>OZ005656.1:203244478-208729478 GCA_963930645.1 Salticus scenicus | reverse complement strand
ATAGCTCTATAAACTAACAGTAAATGATTTTTATACCATATTTTACATGGAACATACTTTAATATCTATATAAAGTATATATTCATTTTATTTAGTTCACTACAGCCTACAGATATTAAACTCTATTCTTGCAATTTTCCCATAGACATATACTGTATTTGAATTCTCTTGGATATCCCTGTACACGAACCATTAGCTTGATCTCAACGACAAGTTTAGTGTAGCATCTCTATAAAATACAGATTTAGAATACCGAATTTGGACTTCCTCCTGCTACTTGTTCTTGAGATATACTAATAACATATACACACACACACAAACAAACACTCAGAGAAACACAGACACACACAGACATGCACATAAACACACAGTCCAACAGCCAAAAATAAGTTTTTCGAATTAAGGGGACCTCAAAACGTGTAAAAATAACAAAAACTTAGTTTAGAAAATTTCACACAAAAACAATACTTTCTGTAAAATATATGGGAAAGAGAATGTAAAAAATGAGAATTTCCTTTGTATAAAATTTATGTAAAACAGCCACAACTCTGACATCTTTTTACATGAAAAAATATGATAAATTCCTGTCGAAATTCTCTAATCCATACGGAAGTTCATGTTTTTTTTTTTTTTTTTTTTTTTTTTTTATACCTAACTCTAAAGAAAAACTTCAAATAAAAAATTCAGTTTATAGTATTCTTTCTTTCTTTCTTTTTTAAGCTGGATAAAATAAAAATGAAAAATGTTAGCTGTCTCAAAAATTCTTTAAAGCCACAAAGGTTTTTCTTAGAGGAAGAAGAAAGTATAAAAAGAAATTAAATTTTTAGATTTGTTTTTTATATAATTAAAAAAATAAAGAAAAGAAAAAAAGTAAAAGCACCGACTAATCTTAAAAATGTCGATTGAAATTCGTTAAAATAACAAGGAAAACACAACTCTGCAATGACAAAATATGATTAATGATCCAATGAAGTATTTGGTTTTTTTTAGCTTTTTTCTTTTTTCTAGTGAAATAGAACTTCCCCCTATCATTAGAGCAGTTGTTTTGGAAAATAAACATTTTGTTTTTCATGATATAAATCCTAATAAAAGAAAAAAAATTTAGAACTTTTTCTTTTTAATCTTTTTAAAAGAATGAGCTCATTTAACTTCTCAAACATTTTTTTTTTTTTTTTTCAAATAGACATGTTGAGTTAAAAATGCCTGTATGGCAAATAGTTGCTTTACATTCAATATAGTTTGAATTTATAGCTTTCAATTAAAACTTGAATTAATTCTGACTATTTATGATTTACTAGTTAAAAAATATCTTTATATGCTTTAATTTTTTGCCACGCTCTATTGACCATATGAAAATCACGCGTTATGATTTTAGGCCTTACAAATTTATAGTATATGTAACAGTTTAAAAAGAAATATTGAAGTATACATGTTTCGAAAAAATGATGAGAATTTGATGAGAATTAAAATGTCAACGTTATAAATTATTTTCATAAAGTTAAAAAACGTAATAAACGAAAAAACTCTGCGATAATATGGCAATTTCCGAACCGTTGGTAATTTTAATTATTAATAAGACAATGGAATGGAATGCGTTATTTTAAAAATTAGGATTTGAAAATATTTTAACTATTAAAACAATTTCATCAATTTAGTGCATAAATCTATCAATATTTATAGGTTTCATATGTATTGTTATAGTTGTTAAAACTCAACATGAGTGATAGTTTCAAAAAGTTAGATTAAGAAAGTTTTTTAAGAGGATTTGTTAGAGTCCCGTATGTCTATTTTGTAGATAAAGTAAAATTTATCAATAATAAATTTAATAAATTTTATCTCGTATGAGAATGACTGATAACAGCTAACTAGCCAGTTGCTGTGTGAGTCTGTGGCGTCGTTTTGTAATACTTGTATATCACCTCAAGGTTAATTTCAAAAGTCTAATAAAAAAATTTTCTTCAACAGTGTTTTTTTTTTTTTTTTTTTTTTTTTTTTTATATATATATATATATATATATATATATAATATTAGAAAAATTATTGGGTTCGTAAAAATTTTCAATGTGAAAATCAAGTACATTATGTGTTTGCCCGTTTTGAGATGTCTTGAAAACTATTTTATCATTTCTGTATCTGCATGCCTGTTCCTTTATCTGTCTCTGTGTAAGAAAAAAATTTTGGACAATGTGTATTCTAACAAATCAAAAGAATTTAACAAAACTATATTTGGTTCTACTTGACTTAATGTGGTGTTGATTAAATTTTAGAATACATCCCCCATGAGGTAGCACTGCTATACTGCAATTTCCTCTATAAAAAAAGAATACATATATATATATATGACACAACTTTTATAATGTATTAGTGAAAAGAATGTTGATTCAATTTGAGTGCATATCTGCTGGCAGTCAGAAAAGAGTTGGTTGCTGTGGTTGTGTGGCTTAAGGCTGTTTCATTACTCTAGAGCCCTGAGACTATAGGTGGAATCAGGGCCTGATTAAGGGGGAAGCTCGCTCTTCACACATTATTTATACTTACACCGTTATTTTTTAAGAAATACTTTCCTCCTATAATAAACAGAAAATTTTCATTAAAAATTATTTTAAAAGAATTCTGGTGTCTAATAACGGTGAGTAAATTGGATTGTTTTACACCGTTCATTTTTTATAAAAAATATTTCTTTGTCAAAGCGTGGAATTTCTATGACATGAAGTAAAAAATAATTGTAAAAATATTCCGGTATGAGCGAGCTTCCCCCTTAATCAGGCCCTGGGTGGAATGCCTTCTGTGGGCCTCTTTCTAAGGGATCCTATACCGTGTTTAATCGTGTTTCAGAGAAAACCAGTCAGAAAAAGAAAATTACATTACATTGTTACACTGCAATTTAACTTTGTTTATGAAAAGCAATATCGCCACTTTTGCAAATACGAAGGTTTGGTAAAAATAGATATGGTAAATAGATTATAGTATAAGTCGGTACGATGAAAATTTACCGATTCAACTTTGATGTATATTAGAAAACAATATCACTGCTGTGATTCACATTCTGTGATTTTTCAGATGACTATATCTCAGCATTTATTTATTAAAATTACACTAAACTGCATAGGAAAAATCTATATTATGAGAAGCCATGATAATTCTGTATTTGTGCATGTTACACGGTTGAGGATAAACGTTTTATATCTAAATATATAGAAAAACGATTTGTTATGATCACAAAATCGTAGTTTAAATTATTAATAATATAAGAATGACCGAGCGTCTTACCATAGCCTCCTAAACTAAATGCCTTCCGCGTGGCTTGGAAACTTGACAATAGTTCAAGCGGTATACAGTGCCACCTGGTACAGATTGCGCGACTTTTTTATTCAACTGTCACCAATAATTTTAAGAAGTGATATATGATATATATAATCGTAGTGTCTTCGATTCTATTCGCCTTTTATGCATATCAAATTTTACTTTTAAAAATTTTTGGTGGCTGGTGATTAAAAAAGTTGTGCATTCTGTATCCGGTGGCGCTGTCTACCGCTTGAACTGTTGCCAAGTTTCCGAGCAACGCGGAAGGCATCTAATTTAGGAGGCTATGGTCCCACTGAGTACGTAGTGTGAAACATGAACGGATTCTCATAAATATCACAGCAATGAGAGTTTTAAAATACCACATGTGAGAAGGAGGATGTCTATTTATTGTATCATAATCTAATATTGCATTCAAGTCTGATTATTTTGTCTTCAATTTTTTTTTTTACTTTTTTGCGTTATTCGATACAGAAGAAAATGAATGTGTCAGAAAACTTTAAAAATTTTCTGGTATTAAAATTTACAAGCAAAATAATAATTGCATTTAAAATATTAGAACAAAAACATTATTATCTCTTGCAAAAAAAAAAAAAAAGCTAAATTTATGTAATAATTCTTTCAAGGTATTCATAGATTCCTAAATGATATTAAAACAGGAATAAACTACTACGTCAGAAACGCCAAAGAAAAATTATTCAGGTGCATACAGCTGTTTCGGTAGCCTAAAGCGTACCGTCATCAGTGCAAAAAAATAATTCTGAATCTGGAGAAGTACTCGTATATATAGGAGAGGGACCGGATTTAGTTCAACCAATAGGATTACGGAAGAGGTGGGGAGTGTGGCCAATAGGAATTAAGGAATGTGTAGCTGTGTAAACAGTAGAAAAATTAAGGAAATGTGGACTGAATGTAAAATTTCCAACAATCAGACAAATAGGGAACAGCGAAATCACAATTTACAAGGTTTTTAAAATTTTTATAAATATGAAAAGCTTCAAAGAAATCGAGTTCATGAATGGATTTAGGTCTGCAAATTATTTTAGCTGAATTAAATTTAAAATTATGATTTTCCTCCCAGCAATGTTTAGAAATAGCCGATTTATTGGTTTCTTGTTTGCGGACGTAATTCATATGTTCTTTTAGACGAAATTTAAGACTGCGTTTAGTTTGGCCAATATATGATAAACCACACTGACAGGATATACTATAAATGCCCCAAGAATTATGCATATCAATAGGATCTTTTAACTGAGAAAAGGTGAGTTTATTGGAAGGCGAAAATATTATTTTAAAATCATATTGTTTGAGAATTTTAGCTATGGTTTGACTGGTTTTAGAAAAATAGGGTAAAACAATACTGATATTAGAAGTGACTGATTTAGTAGACGAAATACGAGGGAGTTGTAATTTTTGGATAGCTTTGTCTATAATGGAAGGGTCATAACCTCTGTCAATTGCGATGGCTTTCAGGTATTTAATTTCAGATTTCAATAAAATAGGATTTGAACAAATATTAAGGGCACGGTTTACAAAAGTATAGAAAGCAGCCATTTTTTGGTTAGGTGGGTGACATGAACGCGCATGGGGAGGAAGGGAGACTGCAAAATTTTTACGATAGACAGTGGTTGAAAATCCATTTACAGTGCGAGAGACGAGGGTGTCAAGAAATGGAAGGGAGCCATTATTTTCTATTTCATATGTAAACTGGATATTACTGTAAATTGAATTTAAGGTTTCTAAGACATGGTCAATATTGTGAAGAGATATGTCAATAAGCGTGAAGGTGTCGTCAACATAACGGGTCCAAAAAGGAAAAGATATTTTCTTAAAAAGCTTGCTTTCGAAATAGTGCATGTAAATGTCTGCGAGAATTGGTGAGAGAGGGGAACCCATGGCTAAACCTTCAGACTGACGATAGAATTTATTTTGGAAAGAAAAAGTGGTTTGTGATAAACAAATGCGGGTAAGAGAAATTAATTCTTGTATTTCAAAAGAGGTGAAATGAAACTCTTTTAATCTATTTTCGAGACAACAGAGGGCGCCACTTATTGGAACATTAGTGAAAAGAGATTTTACATCAAAAGAAACCATAGTGAGATTAGTGTGAGGGCAATTTTGAATATTTTTTGCAAAATTTATGGAATTCTTAACAGTATAACTATTAGCAGCAAGAAGTGGAGCAAAAATTGTGGTGAGAAATTTAGCTAGATTATAGGAAGCAGTACCGATATTAGAGACTATTGGACGAAATGGAATATTGGGTTTGTGAACTTTTGGTAAAGCATAAAATCTGGCACAATTAGCAATAGAAGGGATAAGATGGGATTTAGTCGAGTTCAATAATAAGGGGCAAGATTTTATAGCAGATTTAATTTTATTTAATTCTTGAGGAGAGGGGTCACGGGGCAGAGGAATGTATGGGCCATCATTAATTAGTTCGGTAACACTTTCGATGTATTGTTTTTTATCCAATATAACAATCTGACCACCTTTATCAGCTTTAGTAATGATGATATTTTCATTAGATTTTAATTCCTTCAAGGCGTTTTTTTCTGCAGGGCTGAGATTTAATTTAAAATTTTTAGAGTTGAAATTGGCATTATTAAGGATTAAATGACGAAGATTTTCTTTCTGTTGGTCAGTCAGTCGAGAATTTTTGAAAGCTTTTTCAACCGGTGCAATTAACTGAGGAAAAGAAGGAGGTTTAGAAATGGCAAAATTTGAATTGAGTTTGAGAACAGAATATCAAACTCAATTTAAATTTTGCCATTTCTAAACCTCCTTCTTTTCCTCAGTTAATTGCACCGGTTGAAAAAGCTTTCAAAAATTCTCGACTGACTGACCAACAGAAAGAAAATCTTCGTCATTTAATCCTTAATAATGCCAATTTCAACTCTAAAAATTTTAAATCAAATCTCAGCCCTGCAGAAAAAAACGCCTTGAAGGAATTAAAATCTAATGAAAATATCATCATTACTAAAGCTGATAAAGGTGGTCAGATTGTTATATTGGATAAAAAACAATACATCGAAAGTGTTACCGAACTAATTAATGATGGCCCATACATTCCTCTGCCCCGTGACCCCTCTCCTCAAGAATTAAATAAAATTAAATCTGCTATAAAATCTTGCCCCTTATTATTGAACTCGACTAAATCCCATCTTATCCCTTCTATTGCTAATTGTGCCAGATTTTATGCTTTACCAAAAGTTCACAAACCCAATATTCCATTTCGTCCAATAGTCTCTAATATCGGTACTGCTTCCTATAATCTAGCTAAATTTCTCACCACAATTTTTGCTCCACTTCTTGCTGCTAATAGTTATACTGTTAAGAATTCCATAAATTTTGCAAAAAATATTCAAAATTGCCCTCACACTAATCTCACTATGGTTTCTTTTGATGTAAAATCTCTTTTCACTAATGTTCCAATAAGTGGCGCCCTCTGTTGTCTCGAAAATAGATTAAAAGAGTTTCATTTCACCTCTTTTGAAATACAAGAATTAATTTCTCTTACCCGCATTTGTTTATCACAAACCACTTTTTCTTTCCAAAATAAATTCTATCGTCAGTCTGAAGGTTTAGCCATGGGTTCCCCTCTCTCACCAATTCTCGCAGACATTTACATGCACTATTTCGAAAGCAAGCTTTTTAAGAAAATATCTTTTCCTTTTTGGACCCGTTATGTTGACGACACCTTCACGCTTATTGACATATCTCTTCACAATATTGACCATGTCTTAGAAACCTTAAATTCAATTGACAGTAATATCCAGTTTACATATGAAATAGAAAATAATGGCTCCCTTCCATTTCTTGACACCCTCGTCTCTCGCACTGTAAATGGATTTTCAACCACTGTCTATCGTAAAAATTTTGCAGTCTCCCTTCCTCCCCATGCGCGTTCATGTCACCCACCTAACCAAAAAATGGCTGCTTTCTATACTTTTGTAAACCGTGCCCTTAATATTTGTTCAAATCCTATTTTATTGAAATCTGAAATTAAATACCTGAAAGCCATCGCAATTGACAGAGGTTATGACCCTTCCATTATAGACAAAGCTATCCAAAAATTACAACTCCCTCGTATTTCGTCTACTAAATCAGTCACTTCTAATATCAGTATTGTTTTACCCTATTTTTCTAAAACCAGTCAAACCATAGCTAAAATTCTCAAACAATATGATTTTAAAATAATATTTTCGCCTTCCAATAAACTCACCTTTTCTCAGTTAAAAGATCCTATTGATATGCATAATTCTTGGGGCATTTATAGTATATCCTGTCAGTGTGGTTTATCATATATTGGCCAAACTAAACGCAGTCTTAAATTTCGTCTAAAAGAACATATGAATTACGTCCGCAAACAAGAAACCAATAAATCGGCTATTTCTAAACATTGCTGGGAGGAAAATCATAATTTTAAATTTAATTCAGCTAAAATAATTTGCAGAGCTAAATCCATTCATGAACTTGATTTCTTTGAAGCTTTTCATATTTATAAAAATTTTAAAAACCTTGTAAATTGTGATTTCGCTGTTCCCTATTTGTCTGATTGTTGGAAATTTTACATTCAGTCCACATTTCCTTAATTTTTCTACTGTTTACACAGCTACACATTCCTTAATTCCTATTGGCCACACTCCCCACCTCTTCCGTAATCCTATTGGTTGAACTAAATCCGGTCCCTCTCCTATATATACGAGTACTTCTCCAGATTCAGAATTATTTTTTTGCACTGATGACGGTACGCTTTAGGCTACCGAAACAGCTGTATGCACCTGAATAATTTTTCTTTGGCGTTTCTGACGTAGTAGTTCATTCCTGTTTTAATATTCCAACGCCAAGTCTCCTGCCTAAATGATAGGTGTAAATATTTTTGTCTCTATTGAAATTTTATTGAAATTTTTTAAATTTCAAATTCTGTATCCTCAGAGGGACAAGATATATTTATTCTAATACAAACAGGCTTTGCCTGCATCACTCGTCGCTATATTTAAAGGAATTTTCAAAAAACGTAAATCACTATATTTAAATCACTTTATAAATAAAAATTAAAAAAAAAAATTCCCATTGAAGTCACTTAAAACATAGCTTGGAAGTTTCCATTGCCTGCCTTCGGTAGCGTCTTTCCCACCTACGCTATATCTATTCCCGGTCTCCACTGCCTGTATTTGCATCTTAACCGGACATTTCAGTTTAGGTGCTAATCGGTGTTGCTATTATTCAAGAACTATATTTTTGGACAAACATTTCTTCGACAGATTATCACCTTCACTTTATGGTAGGCTGACCATATGTCCTCGAATCCCGAGGACAGTCCCCGAATCTCGAGGACAAAACTCTTCGTCCCCAAAAAATTACAAAACATTTGGGGACGCCGGTTATAAAGTTATTAATGTTTTATTATAGTAATTAATTATATGTATAATAAATAAGCTGAAATAAGTTCTTTTAGGTGCTTTATACATAAAAATTACTAAAATTTTACAATTTAAGGTGATTTAAATGTTTTTTTTATTTTTTTTGTCCTAGAAATTCGAAGACGCCGCCATCTTTGTCCCCAAATTGAATGAAAAAAATATGGTCACTCTACTCTATGACAACAGGCAGCAGCAATACACAATTTTTCAGACTGAATTATTTTTAATTAATTAAAACGGAAAAAAAACTAATCAAAAATTAAGAAATCTGGAACCAAGGTGCAACAGGAGATTTCTGTATTGACCTCCATACAAAATTCTGTAGCTCAGCAATAAGTCGTTTGTATTCAAAGCCACCAACACACCTCTAAGTTTAAGTTTGTTTTTTCGTCACTTTCTCGAAATCTTTACGATTTAGGATACAGTAAAGACATGGAAATATTTTTTTTTTTTTTTTTTTAATTGCCGTCTTTTCTCGTATATGTCTACAAAAAGCAACATATTGGTGTTTGGTTGATTGAACCCACAACCTTTGCGTTATTAGCATGTCGTTCTAACCAACTGAACTAACGGTACACGGAAAGTATTTTTACTTTTACATTTCTATCTCCATGGTTTAACATTTCAGAGATTTATTGATTTTAACTAATTAAGAAAACTAATCAAATTCAGAAATCGAGTTTCAAGGTGCATCAGGAGATTTCAGTACGGACCTCCATGCAAAATTCTGTAGTTTTGCGATGAGCTGTTTGCCTATAAAGCGATGGACACGCACGCACGCACGCACATCCTCTTTTATTAAATGAAGAGATTGTCTTTATATTACTAAAAAAAATATAAAATAACGCTCTTTTGTTTGTTTCATCTATCATTGCTTATCTTAATAATAAAAACACAAGCTTCCGAAACTATATTTAAAAATTATGCAATAGCTAAAACAATGTCATGAAAAAGAAAATAAACATTTATACATGGTTTCATTACATGCATTTCATTTGAATAAAATAATGAACAAGGATAATTTGACCGGAAAATGTATACGACAATCGCAAAAATGTATTGAGAAATTTATCCAGAATTTACATGGTTTTGAATGATTCGTTCATTGATTCTTAATAAATAAAACAGAACAATTTTTACTTTTACAATTAACATTTTTCGTTACTATGTGAAATTTCAATAAGTCAGAGGAAATTATTTATATTTAATTAAATATGTAGAATTAAACTATGTCAAAGAATTAAGAATTTAAATAAATAAACAAACATGTATTTATAAAATTGAAATTAAAGAATTACGATGTCGTTTTTCATTTCTTGGAGACGTGTGGATTTCAAAACATGTCAATATCATAATATAAAATATGAAGTATTTTGATTTTAATATCATATAAAACAATTTTCAGTAATTTGAACTGGCAAGGAGAAATAAATTTGGAAATACGTATATAAAAATTGGGTGCTAGGCGAACGTAGACCAAATGGTTTTTAATTAATAATTAAATAAAAAATCGTTTTAAATCTATCCATCGGTAATTCCTCGAAATTTCACACTCATCAAAAGGTTAAAAAAAATAGTTTTCGAAAATTAAATAGTTCAACTAACAACAGAACAATAAAAATTACAACAGTGTTAACAATAGTGCAACAGAGCGTTTTTAGATTTAAAAAAAATAGTTTTCAAAAATTAAATAGTGCAACTGACAACAAAACAATAAAAATTACAACAATGTTAACAAAAGTGCAACAGAGCGGTTTTAGGTTTAAAAGAAAATAGTTTTTGAAAATTAAATAGTGCAACTGACAACAGTACAATAATAATTACAACAGTGTTGACAATAGTGCAATAATCGTTTTTAGGTTTAAAAAAATAGTTTTCAATTATTAAATAGTGCAACTTACAACAGAACAATAAAAATTACAACAGTGTTGGCAATAATACAACAGACCGTTTTTAGGTTTAAGTAAAAATAGTTTTCAAAAATTAAATAGTGCAACTGACAACAGTACAATAAAATTTACAACAGTGTTGACAATAGTGCAACAACGATTTAGTTAAAATCCTTTTCTGTACTTAAAAATTTTTAAATAAATTGCGCATAAGAAAATTTTTTATTTTAATGGGGTGGTAACATTCTGCAAAGCTTGCAAACAAATTTATCAATTCCATGATTTTCCCTTAGGACATTTAAAACTATTTAAACGGATTAAAATAAATTAAGACACGCATTCTTGAATAAGACATCACTAAGGCATTTTATCTTTGCTAGCTGTAATTAAATCTGAATATATCTAAATTATTTACGATAATAGCTTCTCATTTATTTAATGACTTTCACAGGAACGTTTTGTGCTGATATATTGATTGAATTTAGTTTGATTCGTCTTTATCTTTATCACAACCACGGTGAATTTCATAATGTCGAGTATTCTTTGTTAAAAAGAGTTTATTGTACTAAATGCATACATTTACAAAAACGCACTGTTACAAGTTTTGTTTACACACACCACACACACACACACACATATATATATATATATATATATATATTTATATTTAATTGCATTACCTAGTTATTTTATTGACGAAAATAAGAATATAAACACTATAAATAAAATTAATTAATTTAATAAATTAATAAATTAACCCTTATCGCTCGTATGTCCCTTCTGAGGGGACATTAAAAAATCGAGCCACGCCTTAAGGTGTTCTTCAGCAAATGAAATGTTATTTTTCTAAAACGTGTAACTATAGGCTACCTTTCGGCTACAGGAAAATTTTAACAGAAATATTTATTTTATTTAATGACGAAGTAAAATAAAACAATTTATTACAATTTTTCAATAGGCAAAATGTAGTAAGTTGGAAACTATACGCGTGACGTTTTAAAGGAACGCCAAAAGGCGTGTCTTACGGAAAATATGCCGAGCGCAAATGGTTAATAATAATTAAAAGTAAGTAAATTTTTTTATTATGCTTCCCATAAACATACAAAAAAAACTATTATGATTAATAGAAAGTTTGGATTAATTTTGTGGCAAGTTCTTAAAAACTTCTTATTTTATTAAAAACACTGGTTTACAAACATGCACAGTTAAAAAAAGAACTATGAACGTTTATGAAACTTGAACAGTCTATCAGTATAAACCCTTCAATTTTTCATTATGAAAAAACTCATTCTTTTACTTTTTATTTCATTAATAATATGTAAGTATTTGTGCCTTTTAATACGTTTGTGTTTTTCCTTCCGATAGCTAATAAAATATATGTAAGTTATCTGCTAGTAAAAATTCGCTAGTAAAAACGGAGGCACAAGTGTCATGATTTTGTATATGGCATAGAATTTAATGTTGTTTTTGTAAATCAGACTTCAGTTTATAATGCAACGTCTTTCTGCAGAAAGGTTTTCATTCATAATCGTCTTTATATATCCGTTAATGGCATAATATATGACCTATACATGCTTCAAATTTATTCATTATTTGAGGCGTTCTTAAATAATTCTATATCATTGTCGTTACAAGTACAGCCGGGGAAAAAAAATCGCAGCACTCGCTGTAATTTCATTATTAATTGACGCAGAAAAATTTAATAGACACCATTCAACAAAAAATTAAATGCCCTTTTTGAAAATGCTGTCGAATTTTAAATTAGGGGTAATCTACATATTGAAATGAGCACCAATTTTTTTCAATAGCAACACTCAATTTTGACATCATATTCGAATTTCTGAGAGTCTCTCAGTGCGGAAAAGTATACTGTTTGTATATTTTATCTTTAGTATTTATAGAGTTATAGTAAAAAATGTGTTAGGGGGTTATCAGTAAATATAGAAAAATAAAATTGAGATCCTATAAGAAATAGACAAAATTTTGATGTTTTACACCGGAAATCTTTCAGGAAAGAAAGAATTATAAAAATTAATAAAAAGATTGATTTTTTACCAGTTCCTTAATTATTCTGAGTTCAATAATTATTCTGACTTCAGTACATTTTTAAATAATTTTAGGTCTATTTAAATACATTACACTTGCGATTTTGGCCAGACTGTACTCTTTGAAAAAAAGTGTCTATCATGGCTGTAGGGATCACTAATAAAGCTTAAATTTTCTTTCGTAGGTGTAACATAAAATACGAAATGAAATAATATAGATATATATATATACAACAACGCATAAACAAAATCTTTTCGGATAGATTATTGCAAGGGTTCATGAAATAAATATCAAACAATTTTAATCGCACTTACCAGATTTGAGTCAGTTGAACTCTTTGGAACTGTACGATTCGTTTTATAATTTCTATGAAAATTATTCTATTTCTATTTCTATTTCTTAATTAACCCTTTCGCGACTGCTGACGTAGATTCACGTCATTTGAAAATCTCTAACTCTGTCAGTGGGCGTTTCTTTCGTAATTTGTGTGTTACGTATTTCTTAGATGTGTACTCAGTGCTCATATCAGGGCCTGATTAAGGGGGAAGCTCGCTCTTCACACATTATTTATACTTACACCGTTATTTTTTAAGAAATACTTTCCTCCTATAATAAACAGAAAGTTTTCATTAAAAATTATTTTAAAAGAATTCTGGTGTCTAATAACGGTGAGTAAATTGGATTGTTTTACACCGTTCATTTTTTATAAAAAATATTTCTTTGTCAAAGCGTGGAATTTCTATGACATGAAGTAAAAAATAATTGTAAAAATATTCCGGTATGAGCGAGCTTCCCCCTTAATCAGGCCCTGGCTCATATTTTTGCAATAAAATATACTATGGATAGAAATATATTGATTAGAAAGAATATAATTATACTGTATATCCATTTGTAATTTAATTGTGAATACAGAAAATTTGTTCTGAAATACTTTATTTTGAGAGAATAGGCTGATCTTAGGCGGATCTTACTGTAAAAATTACAAAATCCTACAGTCGCAAAAAGTGTTAAAATATCTGTATATATATATAAATTACGTGTCACGATGTTTGTCCGGGGTAAACTCCTAAGCTAAGGAACCGATTTTAATGAAATTTTGCACACTGTGTGCAGTTTGGTCCAACTTGAGAGATAGGATAGTTTTTATCTCAATTTATTGTCACAATATTGTTTTATTGCAATTATTTGTTAATTATATACCTTTATTAAAGTTGCTCCAAAATATATGTGAGTTCCATTAATTTAATTGTTGCCAAAAAAAAAAAAAAAAAAATACGAGTTCATTTTCTTTCGACATAAAAATAAATACATTTAATCAAACGTGAACGTTAAAAAATTATAAAAAGTTAAATTATGCATCTCACGAAAATTGACGTCATAATCAATTTAAAGATTTTATAGACATTGCTAAAGTGCTAATGTAGTTCTATCATAGATATAGTAACATATATAGATCTCTCATCCCCATGTTATCGTACAAAGATTTTTGATGCCGAAAAAAAAAAAAAAAAAAATAAATAAAAGCTTTAGAAACAGCCATTAAGTGGTACTAAAGAAAGAAAGCAATATGAATTTGAAACTGTATCTGGAGTCTTCCATTCCCCTTTAGCAAATAAATTATTCATAAATTTTATTTGCTAAAATATTAGTATGTATTCCCGTGTGTATTCACTCGGGGAAAGACGGCCATATTTTGGTAAAAACTAGGGTGCCTAGAATGGAGAGTGACGACAATTTGTCACAGCATCCGATTGGTCAAGCGGGGAAGACATCCGCCGGAGGCAATTTTGGATTTCTTTCCCATAGAGATTACATTGGGATTTTTGCGCTCTTTAATTAAAGTGTTACATGTAATTGGATAAAAGGTAAATTTAATTTTACGTTTTCATAAATATATTAAGGAAGGTTAACTGTAAAACCTGAAAGCATATTTAGCTGAATAATGCTAATTATTAATCTGTTATATTAAAATTAATCGTGATCTTTACATGTAGATTCAGGGTCGAACTTGTTTTTTAGCTTTAAATTTAATATAGAGATTATATATGAATCGTATTTTTTGTTATAACTAAACTGTATAGACTCTACACAGTTAAAAATTTCGCTTTTGACTTAAACTTGTGTGATTTTTCAGTAAAAAAAAAAGGTTTTATCATCAAATGTAATTAGAAGCTTTTGGCGATATTCTACGTAGTATTTGGCATGAATTTTTTCGCCAATGTTTTCTCCGTATTTCGTGGTTATTTTAAAGGGAAATTATAAACTTTGAAATGAATATCTGTGTGTAAAGACTCTTTTGTGCTCTCCTTTACCTATTTGTTAACTGCAATATTTATTGCACATATAAAAATTTTAATAAATTTTGAACTATGAATCGAATATGTAAATTATGGTTATTCAATGCTCTAAATCGAAATCGTAACAATTTATTATAAAATTTTTATATTCTTATGTATACTTTCTAATTTATATTTAACCTTCTAAAAATTATTTTTGTTATTTTCATTTTTCCTTATCTAATACAAATTTTATAATTATCAGTTATAATTTTATATTTTGAATGAAATAAATAAATTTTTGATTTAAAATAAGTTGATTATTTGTAAAATATTATGTTAAAAAAGGAATTTCTTAAAAACGTACCTGTGTTATGAAAATAAATGTTGTAATATCATTAATTAACAAACTTACTTTGAAACTTTCATACTATTTTAGATTTAGAATAAAATGATGTAAGAAAATTTCACAGAATAATTTACTACTTTTTTCTATATATATGGAAGAAGTAATTCTTTATGATTATAGATAATTATATAAAAGTTTAGAATTAGTTGGACTATGGCATAAACGGGCGTATATCAGCTTATGGTGCATATTGCCCAACAAATGGCGCTTTCCGAAAATTAATCGACGGATATTTTTTTCTTTTTCTTTATTTCTTTATTTATTTTTTATGTAGTCTTTTTTCCTAATAAGTACACCACTTTGAATAAACACAATAAAAAGTAAGCGTTGTTGTTTTGTTTGCAGCACTTGTGCCGACTTGTTTCGCCTGAGGAAGGGTCGTGTCTTCATTCGATCCGAAACAATTGTTGAGAATTCTTGCCCTTTATGGTGTTTATTCAAAGTTTCGTACTTATTATTTTTAAACGCCGCATTACAATCTTTTTAGGATATGCAGTACATTTTTGAAGCCTTTCTGTTTTTAGCCGATATACAGGCTGCTAAAAAAGCAATTTTGCATGGTTTTTCTTTAATAGAGAGACTTTTTTGTTAACGCATAAATCATTATTTTAATTACTTGTTATGTAGTATATATAAATAAATGTATATATAATATTAATGAATTTCAGAAATGTTGTGTCCATGCTCTATTTATTTATTATATCGCTTAATTGCACTTAATAAACTGTTTTTAAATTAGAAAAATTTGCTTGCATATTTTTTCTTCTGATTATAATTGTAGTCTCCAGAAGTTTAGATTTTTTTCTTTAGTGTAAAACCGAATATTATAATCAAAAACTCACAAATTTAAATGTATTAATAAGATAATACATTTAATTCCTTCAATTGTTATATTTTATTTATTTTCATATTAGCTATCGCTCCATCAGTAGCCGAGAGGTTCTGCTTTCTCATCTGGAAGATGGAAGGTGCTGGGTTCGAGCCTTGTCGCACTAGTCGGCATAGACATTCAGAGTTTTCCATAGTTTTCTTTGAAACTAACATAGATCTTTAGAATATAGTTAACATAGGTCTTTAGAACTCCTTAGAAAGACCCCCAAGTAGGGTATTTTACTGTAGACCTAGGACCCTAGTTAGTCATTCGGCTTTAACCCACACACAGGGCCTGATTAAGGGGGAAGCTCGCTCTTCACACATTATTTATACTTACACCGTTATTTTTTAAGAAATACTTTCCTCCTATAATAAACAGAAAATTTTCATTAAAAATTATTTTAAAAGAATTCTGGTGTCTAATAACGGTGAGTAAATTGGATTGTTTTACACCGTTCATTTTTTATAAAAAATATTTCTTTGTCAAAGCGTGGAATTTCTATGACATGAAGTAAAAAATAATTTAAAAATATTCCGGTATGAGCGAGCTTCCCCCTTAATCAGGCCCTGCCCACACAACCAAACATCATAACAGCTATCACAGATAACATTTCGTGCACTTATACGTTATAGTTGTTGAAATATAACAAGAAAAAATTAAAACTTAACGAGAAGGCCAAGAACGATTTAATTAATTAACAAAGTATTTATATAACTATACTGTAGAGAAATTGTTATTCGGTTTAAAATAAAAATTAATAATATATAATAATTTCCCACTCTATTTTTAAATCAACTTCCATTTAAATAAGATCTTTCTTCTTTTTATTTATTTATTTTATTTTATTTTATTTATTTATTTATTTGGGGGGGGGGGGGCATGGAGGGGAATATTTAAGTGTGTCTTTTTTTTTTTTTTTTTTTTCCATATTTTTATTAAAACTATATTACTGCTCATTTTTTTTTTCTTTAATTATTATTATTATTATTATTATTATTATTATTTTTTGGTTTATGCCGGTTCATTGTTTGTTTACTTGGATTTTAAAATCATTGTTATGATATATATAATAATAATTTGTCATTACAATGATTAAACACCGGGAAGGAAGACTTGAATTAATCAATAAACAATTATACACAGAAATGAAGCTTTGAACAAAGCAAAAGATATTGACAAACTAAAAATGTAGAAAAATAATTTTGATAATCCTCCCCAAAGTAACATATCTTTATTAGGTGCATGTAGAGTAAGGTGCCTAGAATGGTATACCGAGTGTTACTGCAAGTAAATACATTATTAATTGAAATCATATTTTTAAAATAATGCTTGTCAGAACTATATAATAGTACTTAGGGTATTCGACTGCATTAAATTATTTGTTTTTATACTACATATTAGGTGAAATATTTTATAATTATTGAAATTTATAAACCAAATTTATAAAAACTAAATCAAACATATGTATAATATTTTTGGTTTTTGATGGATTATAGGGGGAATTCATCAATGAATTATTGTTATATAATGTATGATTTCATTAAGAAATGTAATTAATATTCCATTTCTTCTTTTTTTTTTTTTTTTTTTTTTTTTTTCATTCCGTGAAATGTTTGAAAAGGTATATATATATATATATTATAAAATCAATGTTATCACTAATTATCAAAGCAATTTTACACAAAATAAGAATAATGATAACGCAATTTTCACTAACGTAGGTAAAAAAAAAATAAAAAAAAAAAGTGCATTGAATATATTGTGCACATAAAATGCCATTCCGCATGCGCTTAATTAATTTTAAATTCTCTATTATTATTCCATTCTTTTCTTTATTATTCGTCATGTTTCTTTTATTATTATTTGTATTTTGTCCTATGATGTATTTAAACTTAGCCTATTTCTCTTACTTTTACTTTTAAGAGAGTAATCAATAGAAAAATGGTGATTTTTTTTTTTTTTTTTCCCTGTCTGAAAAAAATCAGTCCTCTTTAAAATATCTTTTTTTTTTTTTTCTTTAATTAAATAATGCTAAAATAATTTGAAAAATAATCAATCTATTTATATATTAAAATATTAAAACTTCATATTGCATTCGATAATGTTTATAGAAATTGTTTTACATCTGAATGTAATTTTATAGTAAGGATAAATAATTTAGCCTGTTTCAATGAATGGAAGAATCTCAACGAAAAATGAATATTTGTAAAATGTCAAACGGGCAATTTTTCGCTAAAGTGGATTACGTCGCCCTAAGAGATCCTCTCTAAGCAACCCTGGGTGGGTTCGGAGACATCCACAGAGCATGCGCAGTAGGTATTGTCGCCACTCTAATAATCCAGACACTCTAGTAAAAACGTCGTCTTTTCCCAAATGAAAAGGAATAACTTTTTTCTCCCCAATGATCACTCTATTCTATATATGCTATACTATATCTATGAGTTCTTTACGCAAGTGAAGTGTGACTCACTGACCGTCTGTGCAGCCAAGAAAAAAAATTTCCTATGTTAATTGCCCACTGGATTTTTTGTAAGAAATTATTAAAAATCGAGGAAATTTATTTCCCGATTTTAATCTTTATATTTGGGTATAGATATGTATTAGTTATCGCGGGTGTTAGATTGAATTATTTTGCTGTCAGATTGACAAAATTTTAATTTTAAATTTCAAAACTCTGTCGCCCTTGGCTTTTATTATTATTATTATTATTTGGCGATCAAAAGCGTAACACGAAAATATACATGCCAGATGTATGCATTGTACGAAATGTAATATGTATTATTCATTGTACGTATGTTTGACATGTAATATGTATTGTACGAAATATTGTTTCATATTATTCATTACTCTTTTAATATAAGTTGTTAAAATAACCATGATTTTTGAAAGGAATTAAATATTTTCGCCAGATAATTTGGCGATTTTCTTTTTTTTTTTCGCCAAGGATGACAGAAATGAAATCTATTCCGCTGCAAAATATTAGTATCTTACATCAGATATTTTATTTAGACATTTGAAAACAAATTTGACTTCAAACTATGATAGAATATTTATCATTTTCCTTTTAATTAGTATATTATTAGTATATTAAAATTTAAAAGCATGGTATATAAAAAGTTTTTTTTTTTTTTTTTTTTATCTTATAATTATTCTTATCTTAATCCTCAATGTTTCCCATCTTTATTAACTTGAATTTACTATTAAAATTTTAACATACTCAAAAACTTCTCATCACTTCGTTAAAATACACTAAACTTTTCCAAAATCTTTTTCTATTTAAAAAGATACAAGTATTTACTTTAAATGTCCAATATTTCATAAGATTTCCAATTTTAAAGTTTTAAAATATTTATCAAATTTACTTATTTTTCTGGTTTAGCCTTATTGTTTTCCTTTTTATAACTACAGCTGTTGCCCTCTTTAAAATATTTAAGATGATGAGGTCATTTTATAGTAAAGTTATCCATTATAGCATATATTATATTTCACTCCTCCATAAAAATTGATTTTAAAATCGTCTGTTTCTTTTATACTTTTATTTTAATAGAATTTTAATAGAATTTAATTTATATATTAGTCATTTTAGCAATTTTATCCAAAGTAGCATTAGAAATAATATATATCACTTCTCCATTAAAATTTATAGGACCCTACAATAAAATTAATTTGTGCTTAATATCAACACTACGAAAATTTTTATCAATCGCTTCCAAATTTTGACCTAAGTTTCAAATCTCAACCCTGTGGGTTTTTACATCGGCTGCAACGTTTTCGTCTTTGTTCGTAAATAATAATTTGACTGTACTAAATAGTTTACAGCCGTATAATTCAACGTATAACTTAGTCACAGCAACGCGTGGCCGGGTCTGCTAGTATTTATAAAAGTAAAATTATATTTAAAAATATGTATATAAAAGTTAAAATATATTATTAAAATTTTAAAGACTAAAGTATCCTTAAAATAATAATCCTTCCACTTACAAAATAAATAAATAAAAATAAAGCAATATATGAAGCAAATGATTAAACCTTTAACTATAACGGTAGTTAAGAAACAATTTTACAAGTCTGTCTTGCATTCCATTTCCATTTGTTTTTTTTTTAATAGACAATTTTTACATTTACCAATTTTTCTATTTAAAACAGTAAACCCCGCCTATTTAGTTATTTTTTTTCTTCTAGTGTTCGTTCAAAAGATTCGGAATTTATCACCAAGAATCGATGAAGTAAATACCACATGTGCATATTTTTGTCAACATAAAATAAGGGGTTTAACACAAATACTCAATGTCACATTTACTTTACTTTTCTGTATTGAAGAACGATGAAGGCGGGGCTTGTCATCTTTAGAAAACAGGAATTCTTGATGCTAACACTTAGACTAAATCAAAAATCATAATTTTTGTTTCATTTCTTTACATTTGACGTTGTTGTTATATAATTTGTCCCGTAAATAAAAAATAAAAATATTTTGTTTAATTTTCTTTGTTATTTTTTAAGATTTGATTCGTTATATCATGCAAAACTTTATAAGAGACGGCCCCCTAAACCACTCCAAAAGAAATAATTATTTATATCTCGAAAACTAATAACTGGAATGAGCTGCAAATTTGCACACCGATATTTTTCAGCATTAGGATTCATTTTATGTAAAAATTAATATAGGTCATAATTCATAATTTTTATGAATATGAATTTATAAGTATTTTTCAAAATTAAAAGTATTTTTCAGAATCAAAAGTAATGATGGATTATGTTTGGGTTTCTTCACTGTATCTCGTAAAAAAAATATTATATCGATCAAGTTATTTTTTGTGAAGATATTAATAAATGTTTGAAATATGAATTTAACATTAGCACCTTCAAACTTTGAACACTTATAACTCTGTGAAAAAATAAGTAAAATATACAACCAATATACTTTTTCGCGTTGTCGCGATCTCAGGAATGGGGCATTACCATTGAAAAAATCAAAGTTGGTGCACGTTTTAATATGTAGACGACCCCCAATTCAAAATTTCAGTTCATTTTCTGAAACTACTAACAATTCCCAGTCGAATGATACCTATTACATTTTTCTACTTCTATTAGCAACGAAGTTACGTCGAGTGCTGCGTTTTTTTTTTTTTTTCGACTGTACATTAATCATTCTATTATTCATGAGAAGTACATTAACTCTTCCAACTAAACTTAATTCATACTGCTGAGCTTTGCCATTGCAATAAATAAATATTTAAAATAAGATCTGAATTATTATTTATTACTAGTGGATCTGCAGATCAGGAGCCTCAACGTCCTATTTGCATCAGACATTATTCAATAGGTCATTTTTATTTATTCCTTATCATATAATAGTATATATTGATTCGATCGACTTATTATCATAATCAGATACATTCCTGAGGGGCTGCCGCCCCCCTAAACCCCCTGCTGTATCTCTCTTTCTATACCTATTTGTATATCATATAAAGTGTTACGGAATTGTAAATATATTCGTTTTTTCCTTTTTGTATAAATTCTTTCGAAGAGGCTTAGAAAGTCGATAAAATGCTAATTTTGTGCATTTCTAGTCGTTGTAAAGTTAAAATAGCCTAATTTTCATTTAAAAACACATTAAAAAGCTCCAATAAGGGAAGAAATGGATTTGGCGCCAAACTTAGCAACTGTTTCCCTCCTTGGCGATTTTTTGGCGACCTTGGCGAGAAAATCCTTATTAGGGATATACCAAATATGGAAGCTATAATCTCATTGGTTGATGAGATACGAGAATTTTCCAGAACAGTCTGTGTTCGATAGAATAGTATAAAAAGAGCATTTTTTTAGCCAAGGCGGCCAATCTCAGATCTGTGTCAGTTTCATTAAATGTTTGCTTTGCTTTGAGCCTCTTTGAATGAGACTTGCCTTATGTGTTATTGCTAAACAATTTTTACTGTTGTTTTGCTGTTAACGGCTGTTGTTTAAGCTATGTTTACTGGTTGAATTGAAGCTGATACTTGGTTTATAGACCTGTATTCTTCTGGAACTTTCTGTGAATAAATCACTGAATTTTTGCAAGTTTCGCCTTTCATTCTCGGACAACTTACAAACCCCCAAGTACGAAACAATATGTATTCTTAATAAACGACGGTCTTGTATTATTTCCCTGAAATTCATAAATACCAAATTTCATAACTATCAAATTTCATACAAAAAAAATTACATAGCATATCGGAAATATTTTGCGTAACCATTAAACTAATTATCAATTTTCTGCCCACAATTTTCAACGGGAAAACATGCTTTTAAAATTCTAATAAAATTTAATTATATTTGATGGGGATGTAACCATGTTAAAATACACTTTTAAGAAATACCGGCTATAGACCGTAATAGTACGAAATTTCTTTATGTATCCCGGAAAAGTAGCCACAGTCATTATAAACGCCAATAATAAGAATAAACCTAATTAATTATAACTCATTAATTTTTCAAACTAATTTGACGTCATTTGGATGATTACAGTACATACTCGGAATTATTTTGTGTGGTCATATAAATTAATTAGTCTATACATAAACTTTTTTAAGAGTAAACATGATTTGAAGCATCTTTATAATGTATGTTAACTTTATTAAGTTCAATTCAGCATAAACGCATTAAAGTGCGCGCTTAAATTAAAAAATTGTCCATGGGCTCTAATGCTACGAAATTCTTTCGTGTGTCTTTGTAAACGAACCATAAACATTGTATACACCAGTAAAAACTATTCAGCTTATTTTGCGTTTAAAATTAATAATTGTTCCAATTGTAACATCGTTTAGATGACTACGTGATACTGTCAGAACACTTTTGTAAGATTCTGTACATTAATTAGAAAGCTTAAGAGCACATATTTTCTTCAAACAACATAAGTTTAAGCATCTTACGTACGCTAGTTTCATTTTCTTCATTGCAAAGTAATGATATTAAAACGCGTTTAAAGGAAATTCACCCCATACGCCGTAATGTTAAGAATTTTGGCGTGTCCCTGTACACAGTTTATAAAAAATATAGCAGTAAAAATTATACATCTGCTTATATGCAAAGCTGGAACGTGTGCGCTAATTTGCAAGTCAATCGAAGGATTTTTGCGGCCGCGATTACGGTACATACAAATTCTCCCCATAGGCCGTAAAGATAAGAAAAACTTTGTCGTGTCCCTGTACACGAACGACAAATGGAATACACACCTAACACTATACAGCTAATTCCGTTGGTCTCATGAATATGTGTACCAAATTGCAAGTCAATAACGTTATTTTGGAGGCCGCTATCGTGGTACATACAATATCTTCCCATAGGCCGTAATGATAAAAAAAACTTTGACGTGTCCCTGTACACGAACTACAAATGGAATGCACACCCCCAAACTATACAGTTAATTTCGTGGGGATCATGAAAATGTGTACAAAATTTCAAGTCATTGCGTGATTTTTGCGGCCGCTATCGCACGACAGACAGACAGACGGACAGACGGAACCCAAAATCCTTTTGAGTCTCAACAGAGGGCCTCCATTCACGTTTCGGCAAAAATTGGAAGTCAATAGCTTGATTTTTGCGGTGGCTATCGCGGTACATACAGATTCTTCCCATAGGCCGTAATGATAGAAAATATTTGACGTGTCGCTGTACACGAACTATAAATGGAATACTCATCCAAAACTATACAGCAGTTTTCGTGGGGCACATGAACACGTGTACCAAATTGCAAGTCAATAGCGTGATTTTTGTGGCCGCTATCGTGATACATACAAATTTCTCCCATAGGCCGTAATGATAAGAAAAATTGTACGGTGTCCCTGTACACGAATTACAAATGGAATACACACCCAAAACTATACAGATGATTTTGTGGGGCACATGAATACGTTTACAAAATTGCAAGTCAATAGCGTGATTTTTGTGGCCGCTATCGCGGTACATACAAATTCCTCCCGTAGGCCGTAATGGTAAGAAAAACGTTGGTCTGTCCCTGTATACGAACTACAAACGGAATACATACCAAAAACTATACAGCTGATTTCGTGGGGCTCATGAACATGTGTACCAAATTTCAAGTCAATAGCTCTATTTTTGCGGCCGCTATCACGCGACAGACAGACAGACAGACAGACACATTTCAGATTTTTAACACATAATAGAAACAAAAAAAAAAAAAAAAAAGTCGTCTTTAATATAAAGCAGTTCCTCGCTAATTTATTATTATTATTATTATTATTATTATTATTATTATTATTTTAATTTAGTTTTGCTTTTCTTACCTTCTAAAAAGGGTAACTTGAAAAAAAGGATTAAATTGCGAGAATCTTCTTTTTCCCCACATTGTTCATGCGTAATAGCGTGTAAACATTTCCTTCAGTATTAATAATACCCCATAAAGTATTTCCTTGTTCGATAAATATCGTTTCTCTTTTCCATCACTGAGAAATATATATATATATATATATATATGAAAAATAAAATTAATATTTGAAAATGTATATATTTTTAAACTTTCAGATTCTTCATAAGTAGTTGCATAATGAAGTTTAATATTAATAAAACATTTTAACATTGTAAGATTTTTTTTTCTTTTTCAGAAAAAATATTTATTTTTTCTCCATTAAGGGGGAAAAATACCATAATTAAAAAGGTATTGATAAAAACATAAAAAGTTAATCAAATCTGCGCATGGTATTTCATTAAAAGCTCATAAATTTCCATTTCTCTTTTATTAAAAAAAAAAAAAAAAAAAAAAAAAAACATGTCAGTGGTTTTAGTGATATACGTGGTGTGTCCAAAAGTATCGAACTTTTAGTTTTCAAAGGTACATTTATTGATTTGGAAATCCAAAACACTAATCTTTTTCAGGGTAAGTCACCTTGGTAATACGCACATTTCGCTCAGCGTTCCTGTCATTGTTGGAAACACCTGGGCAGCGCAGTTTTTGAAATGGTGAGCAACCTGCCGTCGCATTCCGCATAGTGTCTTCTCTTGACTCAAATCGGGATACTTTTATCGGAATTTTTAGCATGTGAAATAACCAAAAGTCACAGGGAGCCATGTCAGGTGTGTACGGAGCCTGACGAACCACAGGAATGTTGTTTTTGGCAATGAAAGTCCGAATCAAATGCACAGAATGACAAACGCGTTATTATGATGGAGCCCTAATTATTGTGAATATAATTTTAATTTGATAAATACAAATAAATGATATTTTGTAAAAATAAAATATCCGTTGCTACACGTTCCGATGGTAGCAAATAATGCGTTATCTATTTACTGGACTTTAGCTACAAGTATACAAGCTTAACTTTTATAGACGTAGCTTAGATCAATTACTATCTAGTAAACCTTTTATTATTTACATTACGAAATACTGGCAAAAATTATGTAAAATAAATTTTGATTCTAAAGGAGTTCAGTTTATGCTTGTCATTTTTTTTTTTTATTAATTAATAAACTTGCGTTATGATCATTTAATGGCCTAAATTTAATTCATGCAAGCCGTTAATTCACCCTGAGGTGGTTAATACATTTTTAAGATATTAACATAATTTTCAAGCTAAATCTTTTAAGCCTTTAATACTTTCCAAACATACGCATGTAAGAAAAGTATTGTAATAATGATAAAAATTCAATTTTGAGATTTTGGTATTTCTATATGTTTTGAGGTCATCTCAGTTCATTTTTTAGTATTTTTAAGGCGATGTATGTGTGTTTGTAAATGTATGTATGATAGTGAACACGATAGCTCTAAACGCTTTGATCAATTGAGCTGAATGTCGGTACGTATGTTATAGGTCACAGTAGTATGATCACTATTCATTTTGGTGAAGTTTTACAGTTTTTTTATAAGGACACAAAGAAAAATTCTTTATCATTAAGAACTATACAGACTCAAATTATTTAAAGTGAGATAGCATCTAAACGACTTATTCGAATGAACTGAAAATTTACATGCATTTTATAGATCATCGTCACATGAATTGTATGAATTTTTGAGAATCTAGGCACTTATAGCTTTTAACAGGGACAAAACAAAAAAAATCTTTATCATTAAGGCTTAAAGGCTCAAATTATTTAAAGTGAGATTTAGTCTAAATGACTTATCCGATCGAGCTGAAAATTTATACACGTGTTATAAGTCACTGTTGCACAAACTGCATAGATTTTAGACAATCTAGCACTTTTAGTTTTTTTACAAAGACACACCGAAATTTTTTTTCATAATTAGGATCTATGAGCTCAAATTATTTGAAGTGCAATAGCGTGAAATTAAAGAACATAGTACATTGAGAAAAATATTGAAAACCTATTAATATTTTCTCTTTTGCTTATTTAACGGATGTTTTTACTTTATTAATTTATAAAACCGCTAATTACATAATGTTCGGAAAGTCTATTGGAGTCACTTCAGATTTTTTTATAGGTATTAACACCTGTTATGTATTAATTTATATCAGTATTAATGATAAAACTATTAATATCTCAATCCTTGCAGATGAAACTAAAGTTGTAAAACCAATTTCCAAAACTTTGATAGTGAAACAATTCTTACATGAGGATATTTGACTGGAAAAGAAAATGATAAATAAATATTTCTTTGTTTTCTTATTTTACTTATTGATTTAAATAAATCATTTATTAATGTAAAAAAAAAAAAAAAAAAAAAGTGTGAATGGTGAAGTTAATTATTAAAAATTTAATATAATAATATATATATTTTTTTTCAATTCCTAAATCATAAATATTATTCAAAATTTTCTGAAAGTATTATAATAATTACAAAAATAAGGCAGGTGACAAGTGGACAAAAATAAAATAAAAAGAAACAAGAACGAAAAATCATGCGGTGCGCATTGATTATTAAAACTTTCCTACTGTACGTCCTTGTTGCATCGCAAAACTTTTAACGTTTTTTGCGTACGTTATTATACAACGGACCGATAAAAAAGACTGAAAGGCATACAAATAGACTAATAGAATTCATCATCATGCTTAAACATTACTGGAAGGCGTTAAAAAGGCTTAACATCAACAGAAATGCAGCCCATAATATATCTGGACAGTTTAATGTAGCTCTGTATAGCTAAAAGTTAAGCATATTATATTCTATACAGAATATTATTTTAGTATATTAACAAAAAATGTCAATTTCTTTGTGATTTTTGAAAAAGAAAGTTATCAAAATATGATTTACAAAAATGTCTACCCTAAAACGCAATGCATGTTTTTTATTTGGGGGGGTTGTACACAAACCAGTATTACAGGACATATTAATGCCATGTTAAATAAGGAACATTCCATACTGAACTTGAATATAATACATCATTTTCAAAAGATTTTGAAAATATTTACGGGCTCTGGAGATGGACAGACGCCCAGATACACAGTCGATAGACAAAACTGTTAGAAAGTGTTGAAAACGCAATTCCAGCAAATTTTTAATGATAGGCCATATTGTCAGTGAATATTTTTGTGCGGCCTTATAAATCTCAGTGCTAATCATACTATATTCTACAGAAAGCATTCTTTCGAACATATGAATAATACATTTTTTTTTTCATTAAGATTTGTGTAAAATAAAGTTATTAAGGTTTAGCTTATAGAAGTACCTCTCATAGATAGCAATGCTTTCGAATACTTGCAGGTGTCTTTGTACACAAAACAGTGGTGGCATTTACTTCATTTTCTATAGAAAACATCCGATAGCAAACTTGAATATCATATTTCAATTTCATTAAGGTTTGAGTAATGTAAACGCATTAAAATATGGTTTATAGAAATACCTTTCATAGAACAGAATACTTTTGAATAATGTCAGGTGTCCCTGTACACAATCCAGTAGCGATATTCACTCCATTTTAAATAAGGAATATTTAATAGTGAACTTGAATAATATATATCACTTTCAAGAACTCCACATATATTTACAGAAGTTTGAGCGTGGGCAGGCAGACGGACAAACAGACAAACCGATGTCATTAACACTTTTTACCCTTGTCGGAAATTGTTAAAAAATAGCGGCACGCATTGATTATTAACACTTTCCAAATATGCGTAGTTATTGTATTAACATATACACTATTACCTTTCCTCATATGATTTCTCTAAAGCGTTAAAAATTTTTTGTTCTTTATAGAAACTTTAGATTTTATTTTATTTATTTATTTATTTATTTATTTTGTTAATTAGTATCAATTGGTTACGAATTCTACATTTAAAAAAAATATTGTGTAGCAATTATACATAAATTAAGATGTATAAAATTCTCATAATTACACTACACGTAAACAATGAATAAAATTCATTATTCGACAGGTTCGAGAAACAATCTACGAAAATATTTCCTAGATAAAATGATCTCTCTACATATCCATGCAAAATTAAAACTCCCAAGCCCATGTTATTTGGTGTAAATACAATTTTTCAATAATAAATCAATCAAGAATGTAATGATCGTAGGTTCTATTCAGTTTGTAATATTTGCATTTAGATTAAAGTGGTAAAATCATGAATTTTATGATTTATAGAGAATATTTAATCTTTATTTGTAAACATTCTTATATCTTATAGTTTGGACTATTGATAAGAAAACAAAGAATTTTAAAATTTTTGTCTATTCAAGACATATGGTATTTTTTACAATTATCCCTCATTATAAATTATAAAAAGTATAATTAAGCAAATAAATTGAATTCAGAAAAGTTGTGCTTTTGTGGGTTAAAGTTTATTGAAGACGCTAAGGTTCTAGGCCAATTAAAAATCTTGAAAAAAAAAAAAGTCAAAGTTTGAATAATGTAATGTGTTGATAAATTTTATACTACATTGGTTTATTATTTTTCTTATTAAAAACCAGACTAAAAAAGACTTATTAATGTTATTTAAAGTTCAATAATTTATTAATTAAACTT
This sequence comes from Salticus scenicus, assembly GCA_963930645.1. NCBI lineage: Eukaryota > Metazoa > Arthropoda > Arachnida > Araneae > Salticidae > Salticus > Salticus scenicus. The sequence goes on along the minus strand of OZ005656.1, from coordinate 208,700,341 downwards.
ACAAAATATCTCAGGAAAAAACTTTAAATACCTCTAAATCTGGCATACACAAAATTCAAATTACGGCATATTATTTTTTCTCTTACTACACTAATACGAGTACTTTTTAGTTAGAATTTTCTCATAAAATTTTATTTCAATATCTAATAAAAATATATCTAATTTATCTACTAATAAAAATATGTTTTTTTATTTCTACTTTATATTGTACAACAAGTTTCACATTTTCGTATATTAGAGAGAAACAAGTGTGTTCATATATTCAAATTAGATTTCAGCTTATTATGTAACATCATTCTGTAGAAAAAGACCATCCATAATATCTTTATGTATCCTTTATTGTATTAAATCCGACTTGTACATGATCATCTAGGGCGTCCCTGAACAATTCTAAATCGTTATCGTTACGAGAACGTTAATATTTCTCTTATTTTAGGAACACGCGTAAATTACATTAACCCCTTGGGTACGGATTTATTTCAGAAAATATTTGCAAGTGGAACGGATACAATTTTAGGTTGCTTGGAGTAGTATGTAAAAGCAGTACATTTTGCGTAAGAATTTACTTATTTCTAAAATTGGTGACATATGTAGTATTAAGATATCTTCAAGTAATTAGAATTGCAAAACAAAAAAAGTGAATGACGTGTCTCAGACGTCAAATGTAGGGGTTAACTCTTTCGACTAAATTTAATATACACGTAACGTGTATTTAAACGTGTGTAAAACAATAAAAAAATATTTAGAATAAGGACAGAAACTATTTTTTTTTTTTTTTATAAGTTTATCAAAATTTGTTTTTGGTGAACTGGAATAAGCATAGTATTATCATCGGCGAAAAATTAAGATTTTTTTGGTTACTTTCAGATTTTTAATGGCAAGAAAAGGTTTATTTTAGCATTAAGCAGTACCCCAGTAAAATACTTTTTTGAATTGGTTAATATCTTTTTATCTTCCCCTACTAATCTATGTGTTACGGATAAATGTCGAAAATACGGATTTGTTTTACAATTCTTTTTAGATTTTTAATATGTAACAGGATTTTTTTTTTTTTTTTATTATTAAGCTACACAAAAAAATATTATTCTTTTAATAGATTTTTTTTTCTTCCCATACCACCCCTACTACATAATAAAATGGGGGGGGGGGGGGGAATTGAGTTATTCTTTTTCTTATTATTATTTTTACTTATTATTATTATTAAATTATACATATATTTTATTTTTTTATGAGTGTGTAAGTTATGAAAAATTTGAAGGCATTCCTGATTGTGCATATCCTTCATATAGCTAAATATAGTAAAATTCTGATAAAAATGAGTGCGCTACCGATTTGCCTCTTAAATGTGTGAAAAATCAAAATAAAAGATATATATCATAGGACTATAAGAAGAAGTCTGTAAATTACTGGCATAATGTAAATTCTGGAAATTCATGTCGCAGTTTAAAAAGTGTCCAAATGAAGTTTAAATATGTAATATATATACAGTGGAACCTGTAAAAGTGACCACCTTGGTAAAGTGACCACCTGACTAAAGTGACCATTTTCCAGACTAAAGTGACCATTTTCCTGACTAAAGTGACCATTTTCCAATTTTAAAAAGACTTTATAAAGTGACCACCTGCATATAGTGACCATTTTAGCCGGTCCCTAGGGTGGTCACTTTAGACAGGTTCCACTGTATCTTGTGTTTCTTGGGTTGTTTTTTTCATTAATTTTGATAAGTTTATGGTCTTAAGTTAAGATTTGTTGTTTTACTTTATTGATTCGTTTGTTTTGCAGGCTGTTAATTAATAGATCTGCTTTCTTTCCATAAGTGTATTTCATCCAATGATGATTTTTTTTTTTTTTTTTTTTTTTTTTTTATCTTATTGGTCATTGGTGTTTCAGTGAGCTTGTATCTGTTGCTTGACTTCTACTATGCTTAATAGATCATCTTTATTATATATATATATATATATGTATATATATTCGTGATAATCACTGGGTCACAAACAGGGCCCGTTTAAGCTTTGAAGCTAGGGGAAGCTCAGTATCATTTCTGGGCCCCCCTTTCATTTCGATTTTTTTTTCCGTTCATATAACTGGGTGGTTTCTACACACAACATTAAAATCGTATAACCTTTTAATTAATAACAGTCATATTTTTGAGGCTAAATAACAGATTTTTCCGAAATAGTGAGTATTTTACCTTGCTGTAGGCGACCTTTCTCAGAAAAAATTCAATCTGAGGTTGAAAATATGAAACAGAAAATCCAAAAACCTGTTTTTACTCACTTTGGAGGCCCCTCTTAAATTTTAAAGGGGAAGCTTGTGCTTCCTGAGCCTTTTGGGTTATCAGGCCCTGGTCACAAACAGAAAGTGTAACTAATCGTAGAGAAAATATGCAAGAAATAAAAAGTTTTTTCCTTGGAAGGGGGGAAGGTACAATTGTATCTCTAATAAAGCATATTTCAATATCAAAGGTATACTCATACATTTTTTTTTTTTTTTTTTTTTTTTTTTTGCATTTTTGCTAATCCAAATATCTGTTTTATTCCCCCTTCTGATCTACGATTATTATTTAATTTCATTAAGAGCTTAAAAATTTCAATTTATTATAATTTTCCATTAAAATTTTGTTTAAAATTTGAATAAACTAACAAAAGGCGCGCGGTTCAAAATTTGCTGTTATACAAATGTATTTATTTCAGTTGAACTTATTTAAATTAATTTAGTACGTAGGGTTAAAAAAGTTATTTGTTAAATTTTATCTAATCAGTGTAATAAAAAATGAATTATAATTTTAAAAAAAATGTTGGGAATTTTTAATATTAATGTGTAATCTAAACTGAAATAACAAATTTAAATGAAAGTTTGAAATAATTTCTATCAATTTAAATTTTCATCTAAATTACCAGTTGTGAAATCGGTATTCTTCGAAAACACAAAATAGCGCACTGATAAGCGATTGCCGTTTACTATTGTTTCATTTCCAAAGTGTTATGTAAGTTCGTTTTAATTTATTATGTAATATAAATAAATGTGCGTACTGTTTTACTTTAAGTCATAATATTTAAAGCTAAAGTGAATCTTAAGCTTAGTTTATGTATTTCACGTTAAACTAAAAGTTATATAATTTAATCGTTAGGTTTACTTATAAATATTTTGACAAAATTGTAGTTATAAAAGTTTATTTATTTTAAGGAAAATTTCTTAAACTAGTTTAGTATCAAGGGGACATACGACCCTTAGAACTTCAAAAAACATCGATTTAATTATAGCCTTTTTTTTACGTAGATTATTGTTAACTAATCTTCATTGGGCATGTCTAATTGTTACCTATAAACTTATTATGCATTTTGGAATATAATTTAAATTCTGTAGTGAATTATTAATAATTTATGGGTTAATAATAAACATGTTTTTTTCACCTGGCGCGCAGAATATCTCTGAAACTATTTAATATTTTTTCTTGAAATTTTCACAGATTATGTAACATATCAGATCCTTCAAACTGAATCTCAATTTGTTCAACTTTATGTTATATATATATATATATAAGTTTAAAGATCATTTATATTTTAATAAAATCTGAAGTATCACCTGTATGAAAAATAGGGAGGGGGGGGGGAGAATACAAATTTAGGTTCAGTTTGAAGGATCTGATATGTTACATAATCTGTGAAAATTTAAAGAAAAAATATTAAATAGTTTCAGAGATATCCTGCGCGCAAGGTGAAAAAAAGGCATTTATTATTAAAACATAAATTATTAAATAATTCACCAAAGAATTTAAATTGTATTCCAAAATACATAATAAACTTATAGGTAGCAATTAGACATGCTCAATGAAGATTAGTTAACAATAATTTACTTAAAAAAAGACTATAATTAAATCGATGTTATTTGAAGTTCTCAGGGTCGTAAAACCCCTTAAGAGTATTTAAAAAAAATTCTATAATGAGTATTTATCAAAAAACCGTTTTGCATCAGTTTTCAATGTGTCGCCAACAAGCGATAACTGGCCAAGAATCGGACATTTTCAATATTTTTTAACGGACGATATATAATGATTCCGCCGAAATTTTTTTTTATAAACATACATAAACTCGTTAGGAGAGTATTCTTTAACTTTTTCAAATTTTTTGGCGTATGCGCCTATGGAGGCCTTCCTCGTAAGTGACTTCCCGATTTTATATGAATTGTCTTCTAACACTGGAAAGTGTTTCTATGCATGACGTATGATTTTGGTCTAAGTTACTTTCTTTTATATTAAATGGAAGAAATTATTGGATTCGCAAATATTTTCGACTTCCAGATTTCGGTGGATTCTCACGTTTTGAGACTTTCAGAATACTTTAGAAAATGTCTGCCTGTTTGCGTGTGACAATTTTTTTCTAGCAGCTCTATCTCAAGAACTAATGCACAGTATTTCATATGAGTTTATAGTTCACTTGGTGCCTACTAATTTTTAATGCAAAGCGTGCAAAAAATGGCGCTGCTACGCTGCGATTTTTCCTATTTGACAGAAGTCCATTGTATAGAAGTCCCTTCTATTGAGTATAATTGAACAAAACATGCTATGTGAAAAGGCTATTAGGAAACATTATGTTGATTTAATTCGAATGCGTATCAGCGGACAGGTGGCGTTGATATGATGCGGTTTCTCACCTTTCCTGAAAGGTTATAGCTCAACTTCTATTGTGTATGATTACAGAAAACTTGATATATGAGAAGGCAATTGCAAAACATTATGCTATATCAATTTGGGTGCATATCGACTAACAAATGGTTCTGTTATGTTGCAAATTTCTCATGGAATGGGATTGCGACATCTCAGCTTCTATTATCTATTATTTCGCAAGATTTAATATTTGAGAGAGCCATTATGAAACGCTATGCTGATTCAATTTCAGTGCATATCAGTCCACACGTGGGCTGCTATGCTTTAATGACCTCTTTAAATATAAAGGCTATACATCATTTTCTGTGGGTATATAAATGCACCAAATTTATATGTGAGATAATCATTAAGAAAACCTATGCTGATTAAATTTGAGTGTATATCGGTCAACAGGCGGCGCTGCAGTTACACACCTACTTTGATTTCCAAGATGGCTACTGCTTGGTTCTATTAATTAATATTGCACCAAACTGCCTATATAAAATATTTATTGTGAGAAGCTATGATTCAATTTTTGTGCATGTTAATCAATATGTGGTGCTGATATATAAAACGATATAGAAAAGAAAGTTTTATTAGGGCTATAATATAACGTAATAGGATTTAATAATGGATTCGGTTTGCTTATTAGTCCGCCTTCTCATTTTCACATATACTTAGGAGTCCCTAACATCACTAGTTTGTGTAGGGAGTTACAGAAGTATCCGGATACTTTTCGTTAGTGAGAGATTCTTTCAAAGCCTCTTTCATATCTCCATACAGCAGAAAACATAACGAAATTTACGTACGTTATTCAGAGGTACAAAAAGGTATTTACTACACTGTAAAAAATGCTGCAGTAAAATTACGGGCAAAGCCCGGCATCAGAGATTCCAGTCAAAGCCCGTAAAAATACATTTAGACTATCAATGATGTATCGCCAGTAATTTCACGTTGTGATGAAACATACAACCAACCTGCAAAAAAAGTAGCATTAACCGTAAAATTAAAAGTTAAAGTTTGAGTTTCTCGAATGCTTTAAAAAAGTTTCTTGCAATTATTACACATGCGTGCAGAGAGAAATCCATAACACTAAAAAACTTATTTATTTTTTTACACGCAAAAGCTAATTTATTAATTTTCATGTGAAGCAAACCGTCTTGGATAGCCCTGGATTCGAACTCACAATCGCCTGTGTTAGAGGCCAGCGGTTTAGCAACCACGCCGTTGGGATCAAAGACACGTCCCTTTACAAAAACATATAAAGTCAACATCAGAACTGACAAGTTGATAAATCTTGTCATACGCACCAAAAGACTTCTGGAAAATTTGTTAAATTGGTTTACAGCACAATGTGAAGTAACAAATCATCAATTATTTTTACAGAACTAGCTATACAAATTTACAGCAACCTATGCTGTATTTATGTTAAAAAAAGTGCTTTGTTTTTACAGAAATTTTTTACAGTGATTAAATTGTTAACGTTCAAACTATGCATAAAAATTACTTTATTTTAAGACTATTTTAAAATCTAAATTTGCTATTTTTGGCAAAATTAAGAAGTCAGTCAATTCTCATATTGAAAAAACAAAAGCTTTTTATTATTTTTTTTTTCCTTCTATAAAGACTACGATACTGAATTTTGTGAAAGAAAATCTAGCTATATTTCGAAATCATTTTTATTTGTAAACGGACTGGATTGGATTTGGGAATAAGGCCGATTCAATGCTGTAGGTCCTAGGCCTGAGGGGGGGGGGGCTGCCCTCCGAGGGGTCTTTCTGAGGGGTCCTAGACCGTATTTACACAAGTTTCGGAGGAAACCACGGAAAACTCCGAACGGCTAGTCCGACGAGCGCGACCTGTGATCGATCCCGGCACCTCACGTCTACCAGATTTAAGCGCAAAACCGCTCGGCCGCTGGTGGGCCTTTTAGGTAGATTCCTTAGAGATCTACCTATTGCAATGGTTCTCATGACACGACTTCTGGAAAATTTCTTCATATCTTCACCGATCATGACCCTAGAATCCAAAACCACCCTCCGTTCAAAAGTTTATATATATATATTTATTTATTTATTTATATAGGTATATATATATATATATATATATATATATATATAACGTTTTTTCCCATGTTAAGCTGAGAACACGATAACTGGAGCAACTTTTATTTAAATTTAACCAGCTTGGGATATGTTGTCAGGACAGTAAAAATCTCGGTCGAGTTCGTAGATGGGGCATCCAGCTCAAAGGGGGTGGAAATGGATGGAAATTTTCCTTTGCCCATAATTTCTTTAATATTGAAAATAGGAAAATACTTCAAATCAGGCGAATTACCGCTTTATCCTAAAGAACAACTTTTGTATTTAAATTTTTTCGATAACTTCAATTGCTTAAAAGTTACAAGTTAAAAAGTGATTTTTCGTGATAAAGCCGACCTTTTCTATAGCTTTATTTGCTTAAATTTATAATCTGATGCTTACGTCACGTGCAAACGACAATAAAAAAGATCACTGAAAATATAAAAACCATGGTAAAAGCTTTAATTAATCATTTAAAAATATAAAATTAAAATAATACGTTTGCTTTGGTAAAAATATCGTTTGTGGTGAATAGTTTAGAACGCCGGTTTATGCAAGAATTTAAAATTTACGATTGAAATTGAGAGTAAGACGTTACAGCTTCCTTTGAATTTAGGTAGATTCTCTATAGGAGATCTACCTATTGCAATGGTTCTCATGACACGACTTCTGGGAAATTTCTTCATATCTTCTCCGATCACGAACCCTAGAACCCAAAACCACCCTCCGTTCAAAAGTTTATACATATATATATATATATATATATATACATATATATAGGTATATATATATGTGTGTGTGTGTGTGTGCGTGTGTGTATAACGTTTTTTCTTATATTAAGTTGTGAACATGATAACGGGAGTAACTTTTATTTAAATTTAACCAGCTCGGGATATGTTGCAAGGACAGTAAAAATCTCGGTCGAGTTCGTAGATGGGTCATCCAGCTCAAACGGAGTGGAAATGGTGGGGGGTGGAAATTTTCATTTGCCCATAATTTCTTTAATATTGAAAATAGGAAAATACTTCAAATCAGGGGAATTACCGCCTTACTCTAAAAAACAACTTTTGTATTTAAACTTTTTCGATAACTTCAATTGTTTAAAAGTTACAAGTTAAAAAGTGATTTTTCGTCAATTGTGATGAAGCCGATTTTTTCTATAGCTTTAATTGTTTAAGTTTATGATATGATGCTTACGTCACGTGCAAACGATAATAAAAAAGATCACTGAAAATATAAAAAACATGCTAACAGCTTTAATTTTCATTAGCGGAGGTAACTGGAATTTTAAATTTGTCATTTCGAAACAAATGGAAGCTTAATTCCGGATTTCTTGATCCATTGGAGTTACACTATAGCACACAGCAGCATGTGTTATCTTTTTTGCCGAATTTATTCATCCTATCGAATATACAGCAGCAGCAAGCAATGGTGTCTCGACGAAAGCGTGAAAGCTATCCGTCCAGTTTTATTGTTAATTTCACCTTAGCCCACCAGAGGGCGAGCATTTCATTACAATCGCGGATAGTTTAGAACACCGGTTTACGCAAGAATTTAAAATGTACGATTGAAATTGAGAGTAATACGTTACAGCTTCCTTTGATTTTTTATCTTGTGGAAATAAGACATTGGTCTGTGAAGAGATATGAGGTTTTTGCGTGGGAAGAAAATATAATGACGTCATAGCTGCCCCTTTTCATCGCCACGCTCGCCAAATTTTGTCATCAAATAACGAATTTCGTCGCCAACTATCAAATTTTGCGGCCAAATCACAAATTTCATTGGTAAGTCGCAAGTTTTGTCAACAAATTGTATATCTTTATGGCCTCTATTTGTTGAATGATTATGAACTTGGATTTTAAAAAATTGAATCATTTACTGACCAATAAATCTAGCCTAAAATTTTAAGTAGAATGAATAGTAGTATTTGATAATTAAATTTCTTAAAAACAGAATAGCGACGTAAATAATGCAATGTGTGGGAACAAAGCCATTGACTAAGTATGTGTTAATGCATATGTAATAATTCTTTACTTTTGTAGCATTAACGTAAAGGAATCTACCTTTGCCTTTAAGCTTGCCGAAAAGGGATATTTTTATTCGTAACCACTAGCACTAAAGAGGTAGTCTTATTTCAAGGTTATCATTAGAGGTAAATAATGGATGAGAATTTCTCACCCTTTTTCAAAAACAAAATGAAACTTTTGAAAACTATGTGAGATCTCTGAAAATTAACCGAGACGCAGAATAAACTTTGAATAATAATAATAAATTTTTTGCATAAATACAGAGAATTTGTATCTCCAATTTATACGATTTTTTTCATGATTTTCGATCTTTATGGTTTCAATGGTGGGTGCAAAGAAGAAATAACTAGAACCTAATTCTTATTCATCCAAATAGGTTTTCATTATAAGGCCGATTTTAAACTGTGTTTATGAAGTGTTAGGCGTATTTGCCCTTTTTAGAATAGTAGAAGAGTTTTTTTTTCTTTTTTTTTTTTTTAAGCTGTATTCCATTGAATGAAGGGAGCCCACAAGCGGCCGAGCGGTTCTGCGCTCAAAGTTGGTAAAAATAAGGTGCCGGGTTCGATCCCAGGTCACGCTCGTCGGCCTAGCCGTTCGGAGTTTTCCATGGTTTTCTTCGAAACTTGAGTAAATACGAGGTAGGTCCCTTTGGAAAGACCCCCATGGAGGGCACTCCCCCTATGGCCTAAGACCTATAGCAGTCAAACGGCCTTATTCCCAAAATCCAAATCCATTGAATGAAAAAAGAACTGAAGTATTTCGAGAGCAGAACCTGCTATATATGATGTAATGTACGTATCTGATGGTCATATTCAGATAAAACAGCTTTGTTATATAACAGTGAAGATCATACATAATAATCACAAGACTTACCTTCAAATGGTTAACTACATATTCATTTCATATTGAAATAAACTTTATTTTAGCATATTGTAAAAAATGCATTGTGGAAACAACATTAAAATTTTCCGTTTTCTAAGGCTTAACTAAAGGATTAAGAGCAATTAGAATGCTGTATGCTTAAGAAAAAAACAACTAAAATTTAAAAAATGCGTTTATTGGATAAAACAATTATTAGGTTGTAGTTTGTGTTTTAGAAATCTGGCTTCAAATCAAGAAACCATTTTAGCTTTATTTTTTAATGTTTTCGTGTTAATAGACAAAGAAATTCAATTTCATCAATATCAATTACACAGTTTCAATCAGATGGAAATTTTTTTAATTAAATTAAGAAAAAAATAGCTTATTAATATCAATGGATGTTTCTATGCGGCATGCGTGCATAATTAAACACATTCAATTAGTATAAATAACAATCATAATTTCAGTTTGAAAATGGAAGAAAATGGAATTCTCTCTTGATGTCACTGAAATTATAGCATTTGAAAAGATTTTCTCATAATAAAATGGTTTGGTGAAAGGTAAGTGCAATTTGCATAGATTAACGTCTTTTTCTCGTAAAAATTCAAAATATTATACTTTCGAAACATCAATTTACGGGCTACGACCATTTAGCTAGCAAAACGGACATTTCCCGTAAAATTATACGGTTATTTCCTAAATAATTCTTCCAAAACATCAATTTACGGGCTACGACCATTTAGCTAGCAAAACGGACATTTCCCGTAAAATTATACAGTTATTTCCTAAATAATGCTTCCAAAACATTAATTTACGGATTATGACCGTTTAGGTAGCAAAACGGTCATTTCCCCTAAAATTATACGGTAAAATAACGTGATTTTACAATTTTTTTACAGTGTATATAATATGAAACGATCGGCATTAACCCGTTAACGGCCGAATTAATTTTGCAAAATATTATTAGCTAATTATTTCACTTCTGAAATAATATAGACAACTGACAGTAAAATATATTAACATAAACAATTCTTCTGATAGTTTTAAATTTAAAGCCTAACCTCATTTATTGACGTTTAGTGTTCTAGCGAGAAAACTCCGAGATAGAAAAACTTTGAGATAACAGATTAATTTCCTATTATATGTTGGCAAAGATCTCGAAAGTAAAGTATAATAATATATATTATTATTCAATTTGATTTAAGTTAGCATACCTGCGCAAAAAGCAAATATATGTGCAACGAATGAAGAATCATAAAATGATTATCAAAGTTATGAAATAATAATTAATAATAGACACATAGAACTTTCAGAGATCATTTAGAGTGGCGCTATAAACTGTCACTAAAAAGCAGAAATCATTCCAAGAAACCACAAAAAATATACGTGCCATTTGCTGTCCTCAAATGAGGACACTGGGTGCTAACGGGTTAATAACAGGTTTACAGGATCACAGAAAAATATTAATGTATATAGTTCATTATGGAGTGTAAACGAAACTTGACTGAAAGTATTTTAAGTAGTATTATTCGTTTTAAAATATCTTTCAACTACATTGAAAAGTATGTAATGATAAACCATGTTACGGTACAAGTTAAAAGTACAGTTGAAAGAGTTTTATCACCTATGTGAACTGCATGATTTTTCTTTCTTATTTAATATTAAAAACCAGTAATCTCATTCGACTTTCATTCAAGCAAATATTGCGATGTCATGCAGCACGGAAACGCCCACACCAAAATTCTGTTTGTTTTTGTAGGTATTGCGCAACCCTTTTGTAAAGTTATTAATCTCTGATAAAAATTATCAGATTACCTCTTTTTCTTTCTTGGCTTTTTCATTGTCAAAAATCTCATCAAATAATGTAATCTAATATGTTATATCACTTCTTTGTTTACTTTTGAAAAACAACGGAGAGTTTAACATGCTAGAATTGAAAGTTTATAAATTAAGTAAAATTAATAACTAATGTGTGAAATTAAAAAATGAATTCTAAAATTGAAAAATGAAGACTTTTAAATCCAGAACATTATAATAAATAACATATATCACTCATTTTGATAGAGGTAAGTTATTTATTTTAAATATGTTTTATTTCAATTAGAGCCAGATTAAAATATGGCTACTTAAGGACAGTCCCAGAACCCCTTAATTTAGAAACAGCTATAATCTGTTGATTAAACTTTAAAAAGCGAATAATTATTTCGGAATTTACATTATTTTACACTCTATTTTAAATTATATGAATGTTTGATAATATGAAACTATTAACTATTTTTTTTTCTTATTCATGTATGGTACGCAAAGTATTGTTTTGTAATCTAATTCCACGAAACTGAGTTTTTATTATAATTATACGTTTTGAGATCATCTGAATTTGAAAATCAGGTATTAAGCCCCATTCAGCCAATTATACCCATTACACATCTAAATTACATCCAAATGTTCCATAAAAGGTACAAAATATCTAAAAAATGCCCATTAAAAGTCCTGGATAACATGTACTAATTATAGATATCTATTAGATGTTTAAATATAGACGAAATGTAGACATGCCTTTTTCGATGTCTATTAGATGTAACCTGTTAGATCAAAGCAAGATTTAGATATTTTCAATATCTATTAGATCTGACAAAAGAAAACTAATTAAACTACTCTGCAAAAAAAAGTTTCTTTTTTGTCGAGATCTGATACATTCTTGCTAATTCTTATGTAAAATGACCTCCTGAATCCGAATATGACTCCCATTCTGCCCAGTCATCCACCGTTTTCTAGATACACCAACCCCTTCCTCAATTTCTTTCCCTGTTCGATAATTTTATGACCATGAATTTCATTTGAAGAATTAAAAATAATTAATTTAACACCTAAAAACAAAAAAATATATAAAGTTTTAAAAATAACATTAATAACAGATTAAAATATATAAGATATGTAATGCATAATTTCAGTGGCAAATCTCCCCCCCCCCCCCCAAAAAAAAAAAAAAAAAAAAAAAAAAAAAAAAAATCCCTTGTCGCAAATGTCCATGTTTTAGAATTTTCCAACTCTGTAGCCTCTGAGAAGATATTTAACGGTTAAAATAATTCCCTCCCCCCGTCCTAAAAATCAAATTTATAGCCATAAAATGACCGAAAAATGATAAAAAATAAGAGGCCATTCCTAAAAAACGGTGGGTAATAGGGCAAAATGGGCCTCGTATTCAGATTCAGGTGGTCATTTTGCATAAGAATATGCTATAATAGTGCCAGAGACAGTTTTCATGCCGAGCATTGGATATTTGGAGATTTATCGGATATATAACAGATATCTAATGGATGTAAAAAAGGGTGGCGTTTGTCGTGCTAATAGATATCTTCAAGATAGTTATACAAGTTTAATGGATTATTTTTAAACTTTTATACGTGTTTATAGATGTCCTATGGACATAAGTGGCTGTGTGGGGCGGTCGGTCTGCCTGTGTGTGTGTTTCCAAATCTGGTAATCTAATTGTTGTATCATAGGGCTGTTATTCGAATTTTTTAAGATCATGTGCAGAAGCACACTAATTTTTACAATATTGCTTAGCTGTAGGTTAGAAATGTAAAATGACTTGTTTTAATATATTTCTGTAATACCTCATACCTTTTCAATTATTTCCAAATGCATGAAAGCAATTTTTTTAACGGACGAAATATCGAATTATGCGAAAATCGAGGTCTGCCCCCATTTAGATCTCTTATATTGTCTCTAGTTGTGCGTCTCCTTTTTTATATCATTCTATGTGTCACTAGGAAGCCCGTGTGAAATTTTCGCACTTCATTTATCTCTTCGTTACCTTTAAAATTTAAAATTTATTATTATTATTTTATTTTAAAGCCATACAGACGTCATCGGTTCCATATCCATGAGCAAATTTAATATTTTATAATTTTTTATTTTTCGCTTGAAAGCATATTTCATTTTATGCTTAAACAAAAATAATAATAATAATAATAAAATAAAAACGAATAAAAATAAAATAAAATAATTAACACGTTTTTTTTTTTTTTTTTTTTTTAAGCAGCAATGGAGTTTTCCCACCTGACGTCAGCGGTCACATGATAGAGGAAAAACAAATAGCAGACGAAGTCTTGTTTATCTAGAGCGATTGCTGAAATAACATATTTTCTATTCTTATTTTTGATCAATCGTATTTAATCCGTGTTATTTTTTATACATCATCATTTTTAATCCATTTTGTGTCATTATTCATCATCTTTTGTTTGCTGTATACATTTACAATCATCATTTAGTTTATACCTGATATTGATGTTCATGAAGACCATGTTTAAATACTCTGATTTTTGATACTTAAATCAGTGCAGTGCAATATCGTACTACGTAAATCCATTTAGACCAGTAACTAAGTTAATTAACTTGTTAACACCTTTATGCAATTAAATTAAATGAAAACATTTTAAAATTTCAAATTATAATCCATAAACATTCCACAAGAACAAGCTATTATTTATTGCTAGATCAGTTAATGTAACAGTTATACAAAAACATACAAAAATCGATTCTTACAGGTGAAAATAAATAAACACATAAAGTGTTTTTTAAAAATTATTAAATTTACAAATACAATTATTCTACTGTTTACAAATTCACAATATTACTTTTATTTTATTTTATATTAAATATTAACACTTTTGTTCTTAAGAACAATATTTAATTGAATTCGATTATTCGTTTTCCTCTATCACGTGATTGAGCAGACGACGGTGGAAAGAGACCATTAAAAATTTAAATGTCCATTTTTAAAGCTTTTGCCAGGTTATTATTTTCATATTTTAATTAATTTTAAAAACATCTAATCAAGATTCCGTTACAAATAAGGTACCAAATGAAAGGAAATTTTTTCTGAATCCGTAGAATTAAACAGCTTATCGATCGGACAATTAGATGTTCAAAATTAACTAAAGTATGAAAATTTGGTGGCAACTTGCGTCAACACACAGACAAACAGAGTCCAAGGAAATCTCTTAGCCGTTTAGTATATATGTAGAAGATTTACATTTTAAAGTTAGAAATTAATACTTCATATGTATTTGAATTATTTAAAAGTATATATAGTTCTATAGGTGTATTAAAAAGTCATATATAGTACCAGCACCATTTTTTATTCACCCTTATACACGTACATACATATTTAATTTTATTTTTATTTTTATTTATTAGAAACTCCAACATCTTACACAACAGCAAATAATGGAGGATGAGGATGCATTATGCACTGGCATTTATTTGAATGAATCCATGTCATCAGAAAATCAACGAAAAAACCTTAACGAAAAAGCTCTATTAAAGAAGGGTACTCGAAAAAAATGTTGCGGCGTACGCAAAATGTGGCTAGCAGCCTTTACTTCACTTTTGTTATGTTTTACAATGGGACTCGTTTCTGGGTTTTCCGCTCCAGCCACATACGACATGCAGCAGAGAGCCAACAGTGCTATTAAACCGAATGACAAGGAAGTTATGTGGATTGGAAGTATTGTGGCTCTTGGATTGATCTTTGGAAGTATAATAGCTGGTAAGCCGTATTTATTTATTAGCAAGCTTTATCGGCAATGCTAGTCACTATATTTAAGTGATTTTTTTTTTTTTTCCGACTATTTTCAGCAAACAAAACAATGGTCAAATGTCTATACAGCCGTTAATGAAATGCAAATGACCTTTAATTATTTGAGTTTTATTATGTTGATTAGAAATTCGAATTTATATAATATTTCTCTAATATGGACTAGTTACGATTAAATTTTGTTGAAACGACTCGATAGTGAAGTAAGGTGTTAACTAACTGTGAAAAATTTCTGTAAATTTAATGTAAATACTTATCCAGAGTTTTTGTAAATTTACCGTAATTCTTAGTTAAAAGTGAATAATCGAGATTCTCAATCTTTATTCCGTATTTTTACCTAATTTTTATATTTATTTTTTTAAATTAAAATTAAAAATGACAGTTTCTACTTTAGCTAAAGCATTCCAAGTCCGAAATATATTCTCACCAATAATTAATTAAATTAATATTAGTTATTAAAATGAATGTATAAAATAAGTTTTTTAACATCTCCGTTTATTTTTCTCTGCAATTTTAAGTAATTAAATTAAGTTAAATTACAATAATTTAACTTAATTTTAAGAATTTTTAATTTAGCCGTGGAAAAAAATTATTCTTTAAAATTGCAATTATATTGCAAATATCAAATAATTTAAATCTCTTTTAATATATATATATAGAGAGAGAGAGGGGGAGAGAGAAAAAAAAACGAAATTTTCCAATTAGTGATTTTTTAATTAATTTATGAGATTTTTTATTAGGTATGTAGGTACTGGTTCTACCACGCAGATGTTTTGTCTAGGAAAGGTTAGTTTAAAATAAACTGAATATGCATTCACATTAGAGACCAGCTTCAACATAGGATCCTCTTGGAGATGTTTGGAATTTAGCACTGAAGTAGCTCAGACGTTTCTGGCCAAGGTCTTTACTTACGTAATGGCGAAAGCCTCTTTAATTCATCGCCAAAATGGCAAAAAAAATAATTAAAAAAAAGGCAAAGGGTCCTATACTATAGATTTGCTCACATTACTTTGCAGACGATTAAATTGAAGGCAGAAATATATATAAATATATAAGATTATTTAATTAACTGAAATTGAAATTTTTGACATAAATAAATAAAAAAATAAAGCTATTATAACGTGAGTTTAATCAGAAAATTTTGATGATTTTAATTTTACATTTTTCATTTTCTTTAATTCACGAATAAACTAGTTGGCATAGGTGGACTCTGCTCAGTTCCCCATCATATTTATGTTCTCATAAACTTCTAGTGGGAGACATATTATAATCATGTTAAAAGAAATGAATTTGACCATTTGAAGCTTGATACAGTGACAAAATGAAATCCCCGCCTAATAGGCTATCCACCGTTCACTTCAATATATTTATCTTACTCTAATCTGTTAATTTATTTTATCAGGGTCAATTCTGTTGTTTCGTTTTCATGCTACTATTTCCAATGCAATAATCCTCAAATTTCATATTTATATGAAAAATTTACAATTTCGCTATGTTGATAAAATCGCAAATTACGAATAATTTACGAAATTTTCGTATTAGAATATTTCTATTCAATCATGTTCAAACAAATATCATAAATATTTTGAAGTTGTCTAATGTATTTATGATCCTCAAAATGGAAGTTTATGCTGAATTTTACCTTATTCTGCCATTGTAAGTAAATCGTAAATTCCAAATAACTTACGAATTTTTTTAATTGGAGAAATCATAGTTTATGATATTCATGCCAGTATCCAAAATAATATTTAAAAAGTGGTTTGACATTTTTACGATGAAAATATCCCTCAAGATTGACGTTTATGTGAAATTTTGCTCTATTCTGCCATGTGAAGAAATTTGTAATTTTCCAATAACTTACGAAATTTTTATATTGGAAAATTCATAGTCATTAATATTCATGCCGGTGTCCTAAATAATATATCAAAAGTAGTCTGACATCTTTACGATGAAAATATCTCTCAAAATTAACGTTTATGTGAAATTTTGCCCTATACTGCCATGTTAAGAAATTCGTAAATTTCCAATAACTTGCGAAATTTTCAAAGTATCGTATTTATAGTTACTCGTGCTCATTACGGCATCAAAACTGATATTTTAAAACTGGTTGGACATTTTTACAGTAAAAAGTTTCCATTTAATGCACGTTTAAGTGAAATTTTGTCCAATTCTCCCATGTTAAGAAAATCGTAAATTTCTAAAAACTTGCGAAGTTTTTAAATTCGAATGTTGCAAATGAATAGGGTTCTTGCCAGTATCGAAAGTAATATTTTAAAACTGATCTCACCTCTCTGAGATCATTTGTTCGTGAGATATCATGTTAACAGACTAACAAACTAACGGACTAACCCACTAACGGACTGACACACTAACAGACACTCTACAGACAGACACCATACAAATTTTGTCATTTTCGGATTCCTCACACCTGAAAACGTATAAAAAAGTCAAAAAACCGAGGTCGAAATTTTTCACGATTACCTAAGTTCCCCACACCTATACTATGATGGGGAACTAAAATATGATCCTTTATATCTTAATAATAATAAATACGTAAAATAAAAAGTTATAAGCATTTACAATTATTGGCATCAGCTTAAAATTGCAACTAAAAAACGTCCAGAGAAGCGCAAAAATTCACGTGAGACACAAAAATTTTCAAAAATCTAGTGGGAATATTGAAAATCTAAATACATGTTGCAAATCGATGCACATTTCTTTTACCCAAAAAATAAAAAAATGAAATAAAATAAAAACTGTGCTATAGTTTTCTCTGTATGTCGCACACAAGCAGTCGAAAACTTCCTTTTATTAGCATATATTTATTTATTTATATTTTTTAAGCCAGTGGTTTTCAAAGGATGTGCTAGGGTACACTTAGTATGCCCTGTGCTGTTCTAGAGAAATGGGTCCATATCTATATTTATAAAACTGAAAATTTATCGTTGTATCAGTCCGAATATCTAGTTCGCTATACAAAGCTACATCATTTAACCGATCGCAACGAAAATTAGTACAATTGTAATTCAGGATAAAATTTAGCTAACACCGTAATTTTTAAATCCAATCAGATAATTGGTATAAAAGATAGTAAATAAAACTACATTTTAACTTTTAAATGTATATATATATATATATATATATATAACTGATTGTTTGTCTGCCCGGATTTTTTGTTCCTTATACAAAGCTGTACCATTTAGTCGACTGCTACGACATGTAGTACACTTACTAATCAGAACAAAATGCAACTAATGTCGTATTTTTTAGTTCAATCCGATAATTGGATCAAAAGACATTAAATAAAAACCCCATTTTAACTGTTAAAATTATTTTTAAAAAGAATTTGGTGCCAAAATAAATAAATAAAATACACCTTTATTAATTTTTTTTTTCAACGGCATAAAATAAAATACTTTTTAATTTCGCGTGAATAATAATAAAAAAATAATAATAATAATGAAAAAATAAAACACTTAGTTATATTAGGAAAATTGGTGCACTTTTTAATCAGGAATTCTCGTGTAAATAAATATTTTCATATAGATATTTAACATTAGCTTAAAATTTTTATTTAATAAAGTACTTTTCTTTTTTCTTTTCTACGGTAAAACAAATTTTTCGTTTTCATTGATGCTTTATGAAGATGTTTTCAGTAACTTATGAGATTTTTTATGTTCTCACCTTAAATTTAAATAGTTATAATCTGGATTATAGTAAGATAATTTACGTTTTATTTTTTATTTTTAATTTAATTTATTTTTATTTTATTTTATTTATTTTTTATTTTATTTATTTATTTATTTATTTTGTGTGTGTGTGGGGGGGGGGGGGGTAGATTCATTATTGGATCCATTTCGCAAAATTTTAAATTTGACACCGTAGGTGCTCGGATGTCTCTCGTCAAGATCTTTAGTATCACAATTGCCATAGCCATTTTATTTGTTGCCAAAATGGGCAAAAATATTTAAAGTCACCAAATGGGTTCCATACTAAAGCTGTACCTTTTACATTTATTTCTGTATTTATTTGCATTATTTTCTAGTAAAGACTTCGGGAAATGTTTCATGCATTTCTGTTTCCATTTTACTTTTCAGTTCTTTCATTTATTTCAAAATTTTATATATATTACTTCAACCTGTACAACACCAGGTGTCAGGTCGACCTGCTAGTTACTAATAAGAAAATAATAATAATAATAATAATAAATGATGTCAAAAATAGTTAAATAAATTAATAAAACACTTGATTGTTTTTCTTTTACCCATAAAATAAAATAATTTTAATTACACGTAAGTAATAATAAAACTGAAAAAAAAATGAACACACACACACACAATAAATAAACAAATAGATAAATAAATAAGTATCTGATGTGACACTCACAGACTCGCACGACTTTTTCTTACTATGAAACTCAGTACTATAAACATAGATTGGAGATTAAACAGTAAAATAACGAGTGCTGTTGTATGGAACTGCTTTAAAAACAATCCAAATTAGGCTTCGAAACAACTGTATTTGACAAATAATTGCGTGTGAGTGAGGTTTCCGCCCCCACCCCCTAAACCGCGTTTGAATACTGTACCTATATCCATATTGAATTCAAAAATATGATTGGATTTAAAAGTGTATTCAAATTATTAAGACAACTTCACCGCATCATTCCTTGAAACGTATTTATCGTGTTTATTGAAATTTTATTTTTCCGACTGAGTGAAAATAATGCCTGGACCGGGAGTCGAACCCCGTATCTTTGACTTACAAGGTCAAATCTCTACCAATTGAGCTATCCAGGCCGACATCCCGGTCAGCATTACTCACTCAGACAACCTTTAGGCAGAAACATCTCTGGTCTATCATGTAGATAGCTCAACAGAAAATAAGCCGCAGGAAATGGAAAACACCATTAGATAGTGGGAGAAAGAAATACAATTTTTATAAAAATCACACAATTAACTGTGGAAGAAAATCATATTTATTGAAAAATTACTTTTCCGACTGAGTGAAAATAATGCCTCGACCGGACTTGAACCCCGAATCTTTGACTTACAAGGTCAAGGCTCTACCAATTGAGTTATCCAGGCTGACACCCCGGCCAGCATTACTCACTCAAACAACTTTTAGGCAGAAACATCTCTGGTCTATCATGTAGATGGTGTTTTCCATTTCCTGCGGCTTATTTTCTGTTGAGCTATCTACATGATAGACCAGCGATGTTTCTGCCTAAAGGTTGTCTGAGTGAGTAATGCTGACCGGGGTGTCGGCCTGGATAACTCAATTGGTAGAACCTTGACCTTGTAAGTCAAAGATCCGGGGTTCGAGTTCCGGTCCAGGCATTATTTTCAAGTGGTAGCAGAAAATTCAAACTCGGTATTGTAAATTTATATCATACAGGCATGCCACACGAAACTTTTCCTATATATAAAGCAAGTGGTATGTGTACAAGGGACATCTGAGAAAATTCAAATACATTACGTCTGTGGGAAAATTTCCAGTAAGTACAGTGTAACGTCTACAGGCTGTCTCAAACAAAATGGACTTAACATACTTTTTTATATGCATAAAAATATGTTTTGTGTAAGATTGTGGTATGAAAATCATTCATCATTCGATTAAGGGCTACTCAAAGTATTTGGATATATTAGGGAGGGGTTATACATGGAAATTGCTGGCATTGTAATTCATTTTATGTTAGATATTTTTCACATAAGACTAAACTTAAGTACACAATGAGATTTGAATATAGTTTATAGACAATATACAGGGCTACCCAAAATTAAGCTAAACGTTTTTTTCTATTGAATGTAATTGATGGAAGTGCTTTGCTACATTTTATTATGTCGATGAATACTGTTCAGGAAGGGAAATTAATTTTTCATACTCATACTGTAAACAAAGTATTTTTTTAGAGTTCTATTTTTAACTTTTTTTTTTTTTTTCGTAATATGACGCTTTCAGGTGCCCTGATTACGAAAGTCCAATTTTTAGCTGATGACCTGTATGGATATCTGTTATCAGCGCAACTTAAAAACAAGTAATTTCAGGAAATTCACTTTGATACAGGGTGTCCGAAATTAAACTACCCAATTTTAAAGTGGTCTGCAGACGCAACTACAGTTGGGAAAATTATAAAACTTCTGTGTTGAACATAATAAAGGTATGGGAATTTGTTTGAGCCAAAAAAAAGGTTTAAATTTCACCACTAGGGAGCTTTTTTTAATGAATGACACATTTCCTGATTTGTGGCCTCCCCAGTCCCCAGACCTTAATCCATACGACTTTTGGCTTTGGTGGAGTTTGAAAAGTCTAATAAGCCGTGATCAGGTAAGAATTTTACCTGATCTTAAAGACAGCATTTCACCGAGGACACTGTTGTCAGCTATAGAACATGCTATCTTACGATTCCAGATGGTAGCTGCCAATGATGGTCTTCATGTTAAATAAATCTTCTATAATAATAAAAGAAGACGTCTGCCTGTCTGTCTGCGCATCTATACGTTCAGCTCCTACTGAACGCAGAAGTACAAAATTTGACATACGGGTGCACCGAAGCCTTTCCGAGGGGCTCCTGTAAACAGAATTTAAAAATTTTAATTAGTTCCGGAGATATTAATTAAAACGTCGAACCATGTCAAATCAAAAAACGATTCAAAATGGCAGGCGATCGTCATTTTCGTCCGGAACGCCGTACCTTAAAAGAAGAAGCAGAAAGAGGAAATTTCGTGGTTTTTTGTAAACTGATCACTGCCGATCTGTTGGAGATATCGAAAATACACCTGTACTACGAGAAAGAGCATTTATTACCGATTCTTATGGTACATTTTTTTTTTTTTTTTTTTTTTGAAAATACGGATTTTTTATATTTTTAAAAAAAGTTTTAAAAAGAGTCGAAAATTTCTGTTTTTCTCGATCGTCTTTATTATAACGCCCTGTACGAAAGAATAACAGACCCATTTCTTAACAACTGGTATATTTGGAAAGGTCATTTAATCCTCTTTCGAACCATATAAACATTTTTACAAAATATGGATAAGCGATCCATATTTTTAGATTTTACGAAACATCGATTTTTTTTTCACAAAATCGTTTAGAGGTAAATCATTTCTTTTTTTTTTCTTTTTTTTTTTTTTTTTTTTTGTATGTACATCTCGCTTCATAATTCACTTCCCAAAAGATTGAGAGATTTTTTTCAAAAACTGAATGAGTTATAAATGTTTTAATTTTAGGGATTAAACCACTGAAAACTGCTATCTTGATTCGTTCGACCTCATGCGGTGGGTTACCATGGCAACTGACCTTGACAGAGAATACGATATCTGCCCGAAAGAACGAAATCTTTTACCATAGTTTTTCTACTAGGAATAAAAATTTGAAATTTCAAAATGCTTCAATTTTCTTCTAAATAATTTGAAACATTCTGTGCGCCATTTACAGCACAGGGGATAGTTGCAGTTCAAATTTCATCGATTTTGGAAAAAAAATTACATTTTAATTGCAAATTAAATTTTATTCTAATACGCGTATTTCAATTTCTAATTATGATTAAATTATTTTTAATACATCATTCGAAAGATATTTTAAAGTTCTTTTATATTATTGAAAGTTTTCACCAGATTTACACGTTCTGAGGTCTCCTGAATCAGTTTTCTTTTGTATTTCAGCTACCAATTAAAATAGTTTCATAAGGAATACATCATTAGAAAGCTTTGTTGATTTGGAATCGAACAGTAGATTACAGAAATTTCTACTGCCAGATGGCACTGTAATATTTTAAATTTTCAATATTTCAATTCCTAATTATGATTAAATTATTTTAATACATCATTCGAAAGATATTTTAAAGATCTTTTATATTATCGAAAGTTTTCACCAGATTTACACGTTTTGAGGTGTCCTGAATCAGTTTTCTTTTGTATCTCAGCAACTAATTTAAATAATTTCATAAGTAATACATCATTAGAAAGCTTTGTTGATTTGTAATTGAACAGTAGATTACAAAAATTTCTACCGCGAGATGGCGCTGTAATATTTTTAAATTTCAATAATTCAAATTCCAATTATGATTAAATTATTTTTAATACATCATTTGAAAGATATTTTAGAGTTCTTTTATATTATCGAAAGTGGAATTCGAGATTTTACCCGATTTACACGTTTTAAGCTATCTGTTTAGGTTTTCTTGTGTATCTCAACTACTAATTAAAATATTTTCATAAGTAATACATCATTTCAAAGGTTTGTTGATTTAGAATTGAACAGAAGATTACAGAAATTTCTACCGCCAGATGGTGCTGTAATATTTCAAAATTTCTATATTTTAAATTCAAATGAGCGAGGAAGGTGTTAAATGTTCTAAAACGGGGATAACCAGGCGCCACCGAGCGGGACTTTGCTAAAGTCAGAAATTTGAAAGACCATAACATGGTGAGCGAACACGCTGTTTCAGATATTGAAAGTGGAAGAGGGCGCCGCAGGCTACCGAGTGGGAATTTACTGCGACTAAATTTTTCAATAAAGCTATTTTCACTATATGGCAATAAGCTGTTTTTAGATCTGAAACAGGAAAAAGGCGCCGCAGCCGCCACCGAGCGGTAGTTTCATAAAGTTGGATTTTTCAAGAATCGCGAACCAGCTGGTCGCCGAAGGCGGCTAGTGTTGTAATAAAATTTGTAAGCTCTTATAAATGTATGCTAAAAATATACTTCATTACAAAACTGCCCCTAGTGGCGAAAATTTGAACAAGTGTTTTTTTATTCGTTCAAATTCCTATACCTTCAATATGACCTACACAACTTTTTATTTTATTTTATTTATTTATTTTTATTTATTTATTTATTTTTTTTTTTTTTTGCATCGCAGTGTAATTTCCTTTCTACAAATTTTTAAAACTTAGAAAAAATGCCTTCAAAATAAAGGCTGTCCCCAGCAGGTTATTTATGATACAGGGTGGTCCGAAAAACATGATAGAAAGTAAGCGATCGTTGTGGAAAAAATAAAATATGCAAGAACATTAAACCTATGTTATTGAATAAAGATATGAATGACATTTAATATACAAGGTGCTCGAAATGTCTTCCGTCCCTGGCTATAATGTTATAAAGCCAGTTCTGAAACTCTGTCAATAAGCGCTGAAGTGTATCGTAATCAAGTGCATCAATCTCAATTCAGATGGTCGATTTAAGGCCCTCAAGTGAATCAGGGGATTCCTATAGATTCTGTTCTTGGTGTAAACCCACAAGAAGAAGTCGCACGAATTTAGGTCCGGACTGTACGTAGACCCCTCTATCCCGTGCCCCGTGAATTTTTCTGCATCCAATGCAATCAAACGCTCACTAAACGTCGTTTTTAGCCACAGGAAGACATCAGCTGTTCTATGGGGACGAGCCCCATCTTCCATGAATCAGTACTGCCGCGTCATTTTGAGACAGCCCGCTTTAGTACCAAAGTGGCGCTCTAGAAACTCTCGATACTTTACTCCCGTGACCATATCGTCAATGAATATCGGACCACTCATCCGCTTCGATGATATGGCACACCACACCGTGACCCTTTGTGGATACAGTCGTGAGACGAAACTGAGATGAGGATTTTCCGTACCTCAATGGCACCTAAAAAAAAACTCTTACGATAAATAATCGTTCTTCCAAGGTCAGTGATTCCATATTGGTTATTCATTATTTTCGGTAATCAAGCATTCACCTTAAATGTCAATATATGTGCAATTACAATATGGAAGAATTATACTTATATTAGTACATTTGAAATCAGGAACTTAAAATACTTTCTATCATGTTTTTAGGACCACTCTGTATACATTTTGAAGTAATTTTTTTAGTACCGTTATATTTTTATGAATATTTCTTTACAGTTTTTCTTAAACAATTTTATTCTTTTCTAGGACCAATGGCTGATATTTTGGGAAGAAAAGATGCATTGGTGTACAACATAATACCACACGGATTTAGTTGGATTATCATTGTTTATGCCCAATCCATTCCAGTTATGCTTTTAGGACGTTTTATTTCTGGAGTAGCAATTGGTATCATATGTTGTGTCGTTCCTATGTACTGTGTAGAAATTTCTACGGTGGAAGTGCGAGGAATTTTAGGATCTGCTTGCCAAGGATTTTTAGTCATTGGGAATCTTTACAGTGTTACAATCGGAGCTTATATTCCTTGGAACTATCTAGCTTTGAATGCTGCAGTGTGCTCTATTTTAGCAGTAATAGTTTTTTGTCCGATGCCAGAGTCACCTCGATGGTTACTAATGAAAAACAGATTGCCTGATGCTATAAAAGTTATGAATGACCTTCAAGGAGGTTACGTGAATGCAGAAAAAGAGTGTGAAGCAATTTATGAAGATTTGAAAAACCAACCTAAAGGAAATATTACTTGGGCAGAACTTATTCGACCATCCTCATATAAACCTGCTGTCATTTGTCTATTTGTGATGTTCTTCCAACATTTTTCAGGCATGAATGCAGTGTTCTTATATTCTTCGAAAATATTTGAAGTTTCAAAGGATTTTATGGACCCTAAAGTGTCAACAATAATTCTGGGTGTCATTCAAGTAATTGCCACGACGCTGAGTAATATAGGTGTAGATAAAGCAGGTCGAAGGTTTCTTTTGGTGCTATCTGGGGGTATGATGGGGGCAAGTTTTGCAGTATTTGGTTTTTATTACTATAAGTTGTCACTAAATGAAGCATTCGAAAACGATTACGGATGGATACCACTTCTCTGCTGTGTAACAGCTGTGATTGGTTATTCATTTGGTTACGGACCAATTCCGTTTTTGATATCAGCTGAGATTGTACCCGTTAGGGTTCGTGGCACTATAAATTCAGTCACACATTTTGCTAACGGAATTTTTGGCTTCATAGTATTAAATACGTTCAGTGATTTAGAAGAACTATTGAACAATTATGGTGCATTTTGGTTTTATAGTTCAATGTCAGCCCTGGGAGTAATATATGTTTTAATATTCGTTCCAGAAACGAAAGGGAAAACCATACAAGAAATACAAGACATATTTGAAAAGAGAAAAAACAACACAAAACAGCAAATAAATATAGCTACCATATCATAGAATAAGCCTTGTATTATATTTGTAGACCATATAGATTAATTTCTTTGAAGTAAATATTTATTGACGGAGTGGAAAATATATCTATTTAAAATTATTTGTAAATTTAAGGAACATAAAAAATTAAAATTATTATTAAAATTAAATATTATAATTATTAATGCAAAAGTAGCCTTATTTGCAGTCATGTAAATGCTGTCCTACTCAGAATTATAAAAAATTTAATTATAAACTATAAAAATAGCAAAGAACTAATATGCTGTAGTTGCCACAAGTTTTTTCGCTAAATTTTCCTAAACCAGTGCCCACAATGTAAATTATTTATTAAAGTTATTGTTTATTAAAACTATCTTCTATGGTGAATGCAGGCGATCTTCATCTCAGATAAGCATACCGCTGAATGTTGAAAGTCAATTTTGATCCAATATCGGGGAAAATGCTTTTTTTAGTGAAAATAATTTGGTATGCAACTCACACGACTTTCTCTTAGCCTGAAATTTAATACTATAAATACAGGTTGGAGATTAAGAGGTAAGAAAACGAGTACTGTTATGTAATCCTCTGTTAAAACAATTCAAATTAGGCTTCGGAATTGTTTTATGTGGTAATTAGTCATGTGTGAGGGGGACTACTACCATCCTCAACCCCCCGTTTAATAATGACCTACATTTATATACAATTTAATCCTGTTATTAAAATTAAAAGTTTACTTAAAATTACACAGACAATTTTCACTTGCAACATTCATTAAAACTTATCAATCTTGATCAAACTTTTCCAGCAACAAACTCATATGAATTTGAAAATCAAACTTTTGGATCCCCTGAAATTATTCGTTTTTAAGTTACTCTAAGAGACACAGACAAATATCAAACGTTAAAAAACTTGGTTTTGTTAATCAGAAAGCCTCAAAACGTGTAAATATACAAAAAATAAGTGATGAATATTTAGCTTAAAAACATACATTATTTACCATATAACTATGAGAAATTCATTTCAATTTCTGAACAGCTTTCCTGGAAATGATAAAATATTATAGTAAAGCACTTCCACTAATAATAATAAAGAATGTTATCGCTTAAATATTTGCAGCCTGTATATCTTTTGTAGATTATGTACACACCACATGGTGCACCTACATATAATCCTAAAATAATAATGCACGGCACAACCTGAAATACACTTCCATCAATTTTCAGCTATTCTCACACAATAAACAAGTTTTTTTTTTTTTTTTTTTTTTTTTTTTTTTTTTTTTTTGTAGCCCTGTAAATGAACATTGAATGATTTCCCTAGCACATTCTATATGAGAAATGTTTTTATTCATATAACATATATATATTTATTTCATTTGGTTTAGTGCAGTCTATAGATGTTAAACGCTACTTACCTGCAATTTCCCCATAGACGTAATGTATTTTAATTCTCTTGGGCGTCTCTGTACACGAACCATTTGCTTCATCTCAATGAAAATCTTTGTGTAGCATCTCTATATCATACACATTTAGAATACCAAATTTGGACCATTCTGCTATATTTTGTTCTTGAGATATACTGATAACAGACAGACACATACACACACAAACCAACCGCAAAAAACATGATTTCCGGAGTCACGGGACCTCAAAACGCGTAAATATAACAAAAACTCACTTTCGAAAATTTTACTCAAAAACAATACTTGATCTACCTTATGGGTAAGATAAAGGAGAAGTTATCAAATTTATTTTAAATTATCGCTGATCTACGGTTCAACAGTTTGTTTTAAAGGTATTGACGAGTTCTTTTCCAAGATACCCACATTGAAAATTTACGGCACCACCGGGGGATACTTCCCCCGCCAGGGGAAAATAAAAAATTTATTTAAAATTTGAAAAATAAATAAATAAATAAATAGCATAAATAAATAAATCCTCGTGACTATCAATAATAATTATTTCTTTATTTCTCCTTGAAAAGTTAAAGTTAATTCTCATTATGTACATTTATGCGAAATTTTGTCCTGTATTGCTATATCAAAAACTCTGAAAAAATGAAGTGACAACGTCACCTGTTGAGCGATTGATTCCCAAATATAATAAGCATCAATTTAACTCAAAGTCCAACTAAATATGAAGTGTGGTTAAATTTCGTTCATCGGCTCAAAAGATAGTCAAATCATGTTTAGGACTTAACAAAACGTGTAAATCCATCGGAACCCGGAAATCGAAATTTTTCAAGAATCCAGTTATTTTCTTCTTATATAGAGAGAGGGTGAGAAACGTAGGGACGAAAAAAAGGATTTTTGTAATATGGCGTACAATTGAAGTTTTCCAAAAATTACGCTATAAAATTGTGAACAAAGTGATCTGTTTCGAAACGGAAAAGTTGATCACGATAACGTTTCATACTGAAACGTATTGGCTTATAATATCTTTATTAGCAAAGATTCTTATTTTTATTACGGAAAATCAGCTGCTTGAGTAATCTAAATTTATTTTGTACGCTTTTCTAATGTTCTGTTGACATTTTTATTAATTCTTAAATCAAAAATGTCTGTTTGCATTCAGAAAATAAATCAAATACGTAATGTTAAAACTTATTTGTTTTCAAATTCTTCATTAAGTTCTAGCGTCGCAGTTGGCTGGAAACCAAACCAAGTATAAGATAAGCGGCACAAAATATTGCTTACAAAATAAATTAAAAAAAAAAAAAAAAAAAAGAAAGAAAGAAAGAGAAAGAGAAAGAAAAGAAAAGTAGCCATCTACCAGCAGTGGTTGAGTGGTAGAAGAGCAACCATCGTCAAAAGATTGTGAGCAAAAAAAAAAAAAATGGAACCAAACTCAACATATACATTGCAGGATAGGTTAGAAGAGCAACTTTTAAATCCAAATTTACATGTAATATCAGACAAATTATTAATAGTGTATTCCTTTCTTAAAATATTTCAGACATGAAATAAAGATTTACTTTTGACGCTCGCCACTCAAAATGGGCAATCGTCGTGAGTACATTTTCCTCATAGACGTTGGGCTGCTTATTTTGTAAAGATTTTTGCTAGACGCCTCTGACTTGATTCTACTGAAGGTTTAATATAAAAGTAATAAAAGCTTATATTTCCATTTAATATTTATAAATTAAACTATATTAGATTTGTTGAATACAATATATTTTCAGTCAACAATTCTTGTAGTTTTTTTACAGATTTGAAATATTTAAATTGCGTTTTCACAATTTGAAATTTTTCATGAGTTCATGATCTTCAAAATGCTAAAACTTCTACAGGTATTTAAGAAAAGACTTATTACATTTCTTGGATATTTAATGGCACATAGTTAAAAGAACTAGGCATGCTTTTTGCAACATCTTTAAAAGAAAAAATATTGAAAATAAAAATATAACAAAAATCTCACATTTTTTGCAAATTTTTACATAGACATGAGCTCATTACTTTTTTTTTTTTTTTTTTTTTTTTTTTTTTAACTGTTTAATACTTTTCAAAATCTATCTCTAATTCTTTTAAGTAGGTTCTGTTAAACAACACTCCCTTCCCCCCACCCCCCCCCCCCAAAAAAAAAGAAAAAAAAATCTTTTATTACATATCTGTATAGGAAACGCTGTCAAATCTGTAAAAATATATCAAAAACCATAAAGATTGCTTCCTGAATGAACATTTTAATAAATAAAACCTAATATAATTTAAAAATGGAATTATGAGCTTTTACATAAAACCTTTGATTATCCCAAATTAAAGCGCCAAGTCCCCTTAAATAGGCTTTCCACAGCGGACATTTAAAAACATATGCTATGGTGTTAATGCCTAATTTACGTGATCCCTGTTAATGTATTACATATATTGTAAATATTTGTGTATGTCTGTATATGTGAGTAAATGAATTGCTGACTGATTAATAAAATGAAAATGTGCTATTTAATCTCAGCAAAAATTATGCATTGAGAAAAATCTGTTATAAAAGTGGTTTTGTTTATTTTGTGCAATATTTAAATATGGCTAATTTAATTTTGTATTTTTTAACGATTTGTTTAAAAAAAAAAAAATAAATAAATAAATAAACTGGTAATTTTTATATTTTTAGCAGATATTTTTCAGTCATTTTACATAACTTGAAATACATTTATTTTCATACTAAAATCTCCTGTTTTCCTTATCACTTATCACATTTACATGTTTTTTGAAATACGAACTTAAAATATCTATGAAAGGTTTACAATTAATTAAGCTTATAAGGTTAATAAATGAAAATTAGTCGATGCAGGTGAACTTCTTACTTCATCATATAGTTATTCATATAAATTTATACTATAAAGCATAGGATAACTCTAGGATAGATGGTCATAGAGAAGAAATGGCCAATCTAAATATTTCCTAAACTAATCACAAAGGATAAAACAATCTCAAACTTTATTCGTAGGAAATAGTTCAATGAATTCATTCATAGCGAAATTTGTATTTAATTTAGTTGTTGATTTTTCTTCTTTTTGAGTTTTATATCCGAATGTTTTACAATACATACGTTGCATTATTTTTCACTATACGTACTTTTAAGGCACGTATGTATTTCAGTAATTCCTTCTGAGCCTAAAACAAAGATGTACAATTCCAGAGTGACGCTTTAAATGACCACCAATAAGAATTTTGGCAATATTTCATATGTAGATGATTGCTACGTTATTAGTTGTATAGCTTACAGGTGGCGCATGGCCAGCTTAAAAGCCTCAGGAAAACAGCTGTCCAAGCAAGTGTTCCCAAGAATACAGTCATCAGGGTGCTCAAGAATAGGAAAAGTGAAACAGGGAAGAAAACTGGACGTCCAGAGTCCACCCGTGATAATTAAAAGAAATTTAGGAGGATGACACGTCAATTAAAAGGCAAGATGAACTGGTCACGAGCCGTATTATAAAGAATAAAACCGGTGTCACAGCCTCACACCGAACTGTTTGTCGAACGTTAGCTAAACAAGACTTTAACTATTAAAAAATCAAGAAACAACTGCCGTTAACGCCGAGACACTGGGAAGATTGTGTCAAGTTCGCTCGCAAACACATTCTTGAATCCACGCGATTGATTTTTACGATGGATCAACAACGTCAGTTATAGAGGTGATAGATAGCATCATCGCACCGCATCGAATGAAACGTCAAATGGGTGGTAACAGTGTTATGAATTTAGGTGCCATCTCCAGCTTTGGTAATCTCGTGAGGAAATTTGTTGAAGGCATATATAACAGTCTAAAATATCTTGATGACCTACGAACTGCTTTTATCCCGTAGTGTCATGGACAACTTGGTCAGAACAAATGGATTTGACAGTAAGACAATGCGAGTATCCACACTGAAAGTGCTTGAGACCTATAAATTGCTATCATGCAGCCCCGATCTGAACGTCATCGAGAATGTTTGGCACCTATTGAGGTGGTTGTGTATCGCGGTAAGCAGTACAATGACCGAAAAGAACTAATTCGTGCTTTGGAGATCTGTGCAGAGAGGTTCAATATGGAAACCATAATAAATCAATACAAATTAATTCCTAGACGTTTACTAAAGATCGTTGATGTTAACCCGAGATTAGTCGCGTCATTTTTATAACGCTAGTAAGTCGCTTGTCGGTCTTTTTGCCGCCGCTGTTTAGTGTTGGGGGAAAGCCGAAAGAAAGCCAGTAGAGAAAGATGAAGTGCCTTTTAATTCACGCGAAGTTTTTCCCGCAAAACTCTAACCTGTCTGTAAAACCGGAAATGGGGACAGAAATGAATTAACGTTAGTGGTCGCGTCGCGGTCAAATAGACCGATTTGAGAAGTAAAATGTTTTTAACTACTCAAAAAATAGCAGGAATGACTTGAAAACATACTATGTTAGAGGACATCCACCCAAGGTCAGGTACACAGAATTTCTCCACTTTATTTTTAAGAGGTGATCTGCAGGGGGAATTTATAAGCGATGGGCGGCAAAAAGACCTATATGCAACTACTAACGGGTTAAAGAGACAGAAATTCAATAACTGGCTCACTTTTTTGTCATTTTTTATTTGTTACACATGGGTGATTATTGAGTCAATTTCATGTATTTTATGTAAAACGTTTTAATTTTGAATTAGCTACTAGTTTTTGATATTCACATTTTCTTCTTACTGTCTCTGCATGTCAGGGTAAAGAACACTTCCGTACATGATTTGCAGTTTTTTAGAATCAAATGGCTGCTAAAGTTTTGTCCAGCAATGAATCTCTTGAATATGTAATTTAAAGTATAAATTTTAGATTTCTATTCTTCCAATTTTGTTAATTTTTTCCAATTTTCTTTCTTGCTTGCAACTTCAATTTATTATTTTTAGTTTTGAAATACTGTATTTTATTACTTCAGTATTAATTGTGATGTGGGAGGGGAAATTTTGTTTTCTCCGTCGCACACAGTAAGCAAAATGGTCTCGTAGGAGTGAACCAATGTAATTTGTTCGATTTTACCTTATACTCGAAATCGAAGAGTATGCGGGAATATGGGCTACACCGATAAAACACGAGCTACTTTTTTATTTCGAAGTATGTAAACGGAAATCAGATTTTTTTTTTTTTTTTTTTGTCATGTAGAAACAGAAACACAGTGTGTGATTTTAACTTAGCTTTAAAATTTATAATATTAGAGTATGAAGCAGATTATAAATATACAAAAACTGTAGTTTTCAAATTTCGTAATTTTAACTGTGGAAAATCACTACAGAAGAAAACTAAGTATATGTTATAATAGTAACTATAACACTAACATACACACGCGCACGCGTAAATAAAATCTTATGTGTTGCATTAAACACACATGGATGTCAGTAGTTAGCATAACTCGAGAAACACCGAGTGAAGGTCACCATGCATCGTTTCTCATGGGGAGTTTTGCTAAATCAGGTACCCTTGCCTACTGCCAGGGAAGTTTTTATAAGGCAGCCCTCACCCTCCCCCTTTCCTACTGCCAGGGGAATTTTGATTATATAGGCTCCCATGCCTACATAATCACACGAGAGACATTCCCTTATATTTGGGGGCCCACCAGCGGCCGAGCGGTTCTGCGCTCAAAGCTGG
The DNA here is from genome assembly GCA_963930645.1 of Salticus scenicus. Taxonomy (NCBI): domain Eukaryota; kingdom Metazoa; phylum Arthropoda; class Arachnida; order Araneae; family Salticidae; genus Salticus; species Salticus scenicus. The sequence continues at coordinate 208,666,975 of OZ005656.1, read as the reverse complement.
TAGATGGGAGATGCCGGGTTCGATCCCAGGTCGCGCTCATCGACCTAGCCGTTCGGAGTTTTCCGTGGTTTCCTCCGAAACTCGCGTAAATACGGGCTGGGACCCCTTAGAAAGACCCCCACGGAGGGCATTCCCCCTATAGGCCTAGGACACATGAGGAGTCAATCGGCCTTAATCCTCCAACCAACCCTTATATTTGGAAAAGTCAAGATTTGCACTCAGACTTTTCGTCTTGTAAGTGAGCATTTTTAACTGAGACACTGAGAACACCCTTTGTTTTTAATTATCATTGTAAATAATTCGCAATAGAAATTAATTATATATTATTTACGTTATTTCATTTATGTACAAATTCAAAAAAATTGACATTCATGAATCTTCGTAAAATATTAGTATTATTTTAAAATCAGAATATATAGTTAAAAACGGATTCCCTGCAATAAAAGCTTACCTGCCAACATTCTAATTAGCATTCCGTACAACAATTAGTATGCATCTTTTTTTTTTTTTTTTTTTTTTTTTAAGAATATTTTTCTTCTTATTTAACCGTAACTACATTTGGAGAGTATTTCTCTAAAATAATAATAATAAATAAAGTGGTGTAGAAAAAGAGGCTGATACTAACAATTCTACGAAATGCTAATTAGGATGTTGGCAGGTATGCAAATGTGGATTTATAAAGTAGCTCAGAAAAAAAATAAATTATATATATATATATATATATATATATATTACGTAAGAAAACACGCTCAAAAAATTCATTAAATCCTTGCACCCAAAAAGTCGAAAAATTTATGAAAAGCTAGTAGTTAATAAGGCAAGAATTTAATTGCTGTTATAATGGCACGCGTTTTGTGGTGATTTTTAATTATAAGAAAAATTTTTATTCTAAATACTTAAAATTTTAACATGTATGTTTCAATGACTATAATAAAAATATAAATTTCTATCGAAATAAAGGCTTTATGCATTAAATATTACACTTTTATTTTCTTCTGTATTTTATATATTTCTGAATAAATATATTTCTATTACGACTTTTCATGTTATTTATTGTTTCTTTTTATATACTGTTTCTTTTTACATTGTATTTAAATATCTAAATCTGGATATATATTGATTTATTTAAATTAATAAATATTATAAGTTTTATATAAGTGCAAGGAACTCATAAGAAATAAATTGCTTACTCTTTTTCATTAAAAAAAATTTAATCGAGTAACGAAATATCTTAAAAATTTATTAATTTAATTACTCAAAATAGTAAATTAATGTAACTTAATTTACTAATTTTGTTTCATTTCCTTTATAAAGAAACAAGAAGTAACTTTTAAAATTTATGACTCACATGTTTATTGAAAACTTGTTACAACTTGTTGAGACATACATCAGCAAAATTTATCTCATGCGTCATTGGCTCTTGACATCCCGAAATTTTCTGTACATTCTTTCACGGGAATCGAAGTGATGTCAAAATATATTAAAATTCGTCCGAAGTAAAAGATAGTAAACTAAAAATATCTCATCTGTTGCTTTATTTAAATACACTTATTGATTTCATAAAAGTTGTATAACATTTTACTACCAATAAATGTAAGAAATTTATTAATGTGCAATGTATAAGTTTTATTAATTGTTATGCAGAATGTTTCTTAAGTAACTTAACTTTTTTATCATTTTATTTGTTAATCAGTATTAGAAAAATATTGCAATAATTTTGGTGTAAGTTTTGACAAGAAAAAAAAAATGTTGATGTAAGTTATTTTTGTAAGCATATTATTATTTTCTGTCACTTTATGATTTCGTAATTTCATTTTTGATATGAAGTTCTGCTTATTATATACGATGACCTCCATTAGTTTTTGAATCGTTGTATATGTATTCTAAACACTTGAAATAAAAATAATTGTATGCATATTTCGAAACTATTTTAACACTTTTTTTTTCAATCAGTATTTAATTTAGTACATACTCTTTTAATACAATTATTTATATATACAGGGTGGTCCTAAACTATAAGTCAAAAATGTAAAGACAGGTAGAGGGGACTTAAATAAGCAGATTTCGTATAGGAATGTGTGCGCGGTAATGACAGATTAAAGCGCTAGAATGTCTCAGTTTCCTATCCGGCAATCGCTCCCTGTACAACTTTTGAGCAGCTAATTCATTTCCTTGTGCAGCCCCATACAAGAAATGCATTTCGGCCAGCTTCGCATTGGTGAAACGATTCATGCTGCTCGAGATCCTTGCGGGAAATGATGAATTTAGCGAAGCGCTTTTATACGCCGCAGTCATCAGCGCTCTCTACCGGCTCAAGGCGGCATTACCGCACGCACATTCCTATACGAAATTTGCTTATTTAGGTCCCCTCTACCTTTTTGACATATAGTTTAGGACCACCCTTGATAAAATAAGGTATATAAGTTTTCAGATATATATTCTAACCGAAAAATGAGACATAAGAGAAGACAACATTAAACATAAATAAAGTCACCATAGTAACCCATTAAACGCCGCTATATGAATCGCACTGAGAAATTTTAAATTTTCGTATGTTTTGAGTTTTAATGTGCATCTCTAATCATATGTAGTTTAAATAAATGCATTATATATATATATATATATATATTGAAAAACATTAATATAATCAGTGCAAAAATGTTTTTATGAAATTTAAAGATGACTCAACTTCAGTATCAAAACAATTCCTCGGATCACAAGCTGAGACTACCCATATCAAATCAAAGAATAATTAAAGAAAAATCGAAATAAAACACACAATATTACCAGTAAAGAAACTTGCTATATGAATGATGAAAGTAGTTCAAAATGATCATATATATATATATATTAGAATATATGATATGGCTCCAAAAGAGGAGACTTGGTGGTAATATAGATGTAGATAAACAACAAAACCTTTTTTAATTAGTTTTCTTGATCCACTTTCAATTTAGAAATTTAAAAGAATTACATATGCACGTATTAAAATCCCTTTAAAAATTTCATTTCCGGCTGTTACATACCGTTATCAAACATTTTACATTAAATTTAAATCACATAAAATCGTTTCATCTATATTTCTTCAGAGTATATGATTTTTATCGCCTTGCGCAGCAAAATGTTTCACTTAATAATAATAATAATAATAATAATAATAATAATAAAAGCAGGTTTCACAATGATAAGAAATTATTTACGTCTTGTATGTTTTCGTTCTTGTTCTTCAACTTAATTTCTAAAATATTGACCGACTTATTTTTATAATTAAAAATTGATAATGTTTATTCGTACAGTCGGCAACAATATTATTGAAGCACTAGCAATAATTCGTATTTAAAAAATGTGCACCTAATACTGTTTTATTAAGTAAATATCTGTCGCGTCATGATCTTAGTCTTATACTGTTTATGAAAAAGTAAGTTGAAGATGAATAATTATAAAATTAAAAAAAAAAACATTTTATACCATGTTTTAAAATTTTCTGTTGAATCATTGCTATAGAACTACATTAGCACTTTATCTATGTGTATAAAAATTTTAAAGTGATAATGACGTCAATTTTTGTGAGATGTATAATTAAACTTTTTAAAAAAATTTTAACGTTAAATGTATTTATTTTTATGTCGAAAGTAATGAAGTTTTTTTTTTTTTTTTTTTTTTTTTTTTTTTGGCAACAATTAAATTGTAGCTAATATTTTAATGGCTATTTTTTAATCTATTAGGAGGATATTATTTCATATTTTAATTGATTAAAAGAGAACTAATCAAAAATTCGAAAATCGGGTTCGAAGTATTGTGTTGTCATCGGGTTCTGAGCTATTCAGAAAGTTTCAAGTGTCTAGCTAGTAGGGAAGTTAGTTAAAAATCGGTTTCAAGGTTTGTACCGAACAAACAAACAAACAAGAATAGAAGTTAATAAAAACATGGTAAAAATTAGCAATCAAACTTTAAAAAAAAAAAAAAAAAAAATGGAGGTGTATGCTTCAATAATTTTACTGCCGACTGCAGTTTTAAATGTTTATAGATTCATATGATGTGTTTATGGCAAATGTTTCATTTAAAAATTTCAAAGTGATTTCAGTGAGCACGTTTTCATACCATTCTTTATCTGACGGTACTTTAATATACCATTAGTTTTAAAAGCTGTTTATTTATTGTTATGAAGTTTGTTGCCGCAGTGATTCTTTATAATGGAGAAAGTTCCCAAATAATTGTAAACTAAAAAACATTTAAAAAAATAGTCGATTGCAGTTATCAGTATACTTTTATTGAGGAAACTTTCCAAAAATATCAAGGATAATTATTTCTAAAAATTAATACAGAGCGCTGTACAACATATAATGATGATGCAAATAATCCAGGGCGAAAAGTTGAGATTGTCGAATAAGATGGGGAACAGAGCAAATGTACTTGAGTCTATACGATGATCTGGAACAGTTCTGTGTTCCCTTCACTAGAATAGATCAGGGATATCTGAAGTAAAAAGCCAATATTAAAAAAAAAAAAAAGAAGAAGAAGAAAAACAGCCAAATTATAGTACCAAATGCTTTCTTTGTTTTTCGAATAAAATCATATAGATATTCTGAATTAAAAAGTTCTTTATTAAAACTTATAGCCAATTATTTCGCCAACCAAATAAATCCTTAAAATAAAAGCCGTTACATCTAACGATTGCACTATAATTGTAATTTAGAAACTAAATGATATTATCTAAATATAAACTAAATGATTATTTTTATGATATTATCTGACAGAGATTTCTAAATTTAGCTATAATGAAGTAAACTTGTACAATAGTATTTAACGCTGATTTTTTTAAAAGAGTAATTTATTTAATAAATTTTACTTTGAACTGTCTGTTAATTGACTTCTGATGGGTAATCCAAAAGATATTTATTAACCGGAAAAGATTTAAATCGCATCAGCTAATGATATTTATGCAACAAACGAAGTAATAAATCTACACTTAATGATTTGATCTTAACGGAAAATACTAGTTGCGCTCTTTCAATGTCTTTCTTATAATATTAAAAGAAAGTTTGAATTATCACTCAGTTAAATGAATTGAATGAAATGATATCATTTAGATGAAAATCTTGTACTTAATAAATTTCGAATAAAAATTATATTTAAATAATATGTGAGTAACTTCCTCACAGTTTTGCTTAAAGGACCCTCCAACAATCTTAGAAAAATATATAAGGAATGTAAAAAGTAAATATTTTTTACACTCTTTTAAGATCCAAATACTTCTTTACCTCTGTACCAATAGTATACTAAAATACCATTTCATAAAATCCCTAATAGGTACTATAACGATGTGATATAAATAATTTTTATTACATATACCTTTAAAAAATGTTCTTACGCAACTAAAAAATATATTCTTCGAATACATTTTTTGCCTGTTTCATAATGCAGTAGATAAAAAGTTTAAATTTTTATGAAGTAATGCCTAACAAAATTAATTTTATTTATCTGTCTATTCCATAAATTTTATTTTCGGAATTCGTTATGCAACATTTTGCTATTCAAAATACAGTAAAATATTTAAAAAATAAATTAAATTAAAGACTTTTTCTGTCAGCTTGATTTGCGCTTAAAGGTATGAAAAGTTTAAATTGAAATGTTGCCAAATAAATTTCATACTTCAGTTAATTTTTAAAAATCTAATTGTCATGCCGGAAAAATCTTTGACCCCCTGGATTCAGAAAAATCTCCCCTTTTATTCGGTACTGAATTTGTAACGAGCCACGTACATTTCAAACTGACTGAAATGAATTAAAATGAAGTGTTTCCAGATAAATTTCATACTTCAGTTAATTTTTAAAAAATCTTATTGTCGTGTCGAAACACTGTTTGCACCCCTGGATTCAGAAAAATCGCCCCTTTCATTTGGTACCGAATTTGTATTGCTAGGACTGACATTTCTAATTCATTTTCCCCTTTTTCCGTTTTTAATCCGGATTCGACAAAAGGTTTAGAGCAGAGGATGTAAGCTAAAAAAATAAAAAGTCTTAAAAAAGCATAATAAGTGCTCATCTTAGAAAGTTAAATAATGCTTTGTGTCCTAAATAGCATTAGCTTCCGTATCCAACAAAAATGGGCCGTTGAAACCAAACGAATTTTTATTTATATATTTGTACTTCAGATTTAAATTTATACTTCTGATTAAATATTATTGTACTAAACTATTAATTTAAATAAAGTTTAATATATAATATGAAAATATTTTGCCTTTTTAAAAATTTATTTACTGTGCTTTATAAACGTGGCATGATTTTCTTATTGAAAGTTACTTTTTTATGAAACGTTTGTCTTTTTAAAATATTATTGAAATGCAAACATCATATCTGTAAATTATTCTGCAATACATATATCAGGGCTAAATTTTACTTAAGAAAATCAATGTTAAATTACGATCTCATACACATATGTGTTCTACGAAAACGTTCTGCGTCACTAATACTGTAATGCTTATTGGTATGGGAGCAATTATTTGACTTTGCTAAATCGAAACATGTATATTAATGATTCGTTCGCGTGATGCAAGGACACTAAACTAATGACTGTTTTGTTTCGTATAAAACTTGCGACATTTCTCGTCAGTAAAATAATATATTTTAGTCGTAATGTGTTTATTACTAAGTTCAGTTCGTCAATAAATTTATTCATTCAATTAAAAACAAGATGTAGTTTTTGCAACTTGATTCTAGATGTGTATTTTCCATTACAGTAACTCTCCGTTGGAGAAAAAGTAGAGCAATATTAATTATTGAATATTGTGGAATTAAAAAGTGCACTTCGAAAAATTATTAGAATTTTGTTTTTTCAAACGGACAGTCAATGTATTTGATTTTAATATTAAAACAAATTTCTTCTAATATGTATGTGAAAAAAAAAAAAAAAAAAAAAAAAAAAACATCCTGTATGTGACATATTTATTAAATAATTGAAATTAATTTATTACCGATATTTTTTAGGATAATAATAATAATAATAATAATAATAATAATAATATATATATATATATATATATATATATATATATATATATATATATATATATACATACTGCTAAAACAAATTTCGGTGATTGCACAAGAAATATAACAACACGCCATGTACAGCCTCTTTTATTATTATTATTGTTGTTATTTTTAGTATTATAGAATTTTGTTGAAATACTGACATCATTGCTTGTTATTTTAAAATGATTTCATGTTTATGTTAAAAAGATAAATTTTAAAAAGTTAAGTCAATAAAAAAATAAATAATACTTATTGTACCTGAAACATTACTAGGTTATAATGTATTATTAAAAATTCCCTTAACATACTTATTGCTGATAATTGTAGACTGAACACATGTTTGACAGGTTTTATTCATTCACAAACTTTAACATATATTTTAGCTTGGAAAGATAAATAAATACTAAACCCTTAGCTAATAAGAAAAAGAAGTAGAAAGTTGATATAATATTGTATCTGTGTTTGGTGTAAAAATTAAATTTGGCTACTTCATACTTATAGAAAATCATAATGATTGGAATAACTTATTATTGGAATAACTTCGGAATAACTACTAATTGGAATAACTACTAATTATTGGAATAACTACTAATTATTGGAATATCTTCTAATTATTGGAATAACTACTACTAATTATTAGAATAACTACTAATTATTGGAATAACTACTATTGGAATAACTACTAATTATTGGAATAACTACTATTGGAATAACTACTAATTATTGGAATAACTTCGTGAGTCCAGGTTCGTAAACGAGTAGAGAGTGCATTTTCATAAGAGAAAATTCCATAATGCACCTGAACAGCTCAAAAATGGCAGACAAAATATTGAGAGCAATTTAGATTTTGCACTTTTTGTCAAATAGCTAGAAATTTACTTGGCGAATTAAACTGAATTTTAGACGATTATTTTTATAATAACCACACACACACACACACACACACACATATATATATCCTTAGATAACTTTTCGAAATGCGCATATATTTTTATTAATTTTATTATTCTTGTTGTTGTTTATTTAGAAGTTGTTTTCTTGGGAAAGAAAGAGTAAAAAAAAACGTTAAAACTTATTCTTTCTTTGTTAAAAATTACTGCAAACTGAAAAATATTGATGCATATATGTCGATGTTTTTTCTTTTCATTTAATGCTATAAATGAGAAAATATTTATACCAATTTCGATAAGGAAACTAAATTAACACTTCAAACAGAAATTCCAAAAAAAATTCATTCCCAAGCTATTTTATATCAAAACAAATTTATCTTATCATATTCTGTTTTCAAACGTTTTTTTTTTTTAACATAAATAATATTATATGCATAAAAAGAAAGAAATTTATTTCGAATCGGAATAAATTTCCATATTTTGATCTTACGTGTTGTACTTAAAGATGTTTGATTTGAAGTACTAAAAGTTGATTTTATCGTTGCTGATTTTTTTTAAACAAAAGATGAGAATATTTTGTTTATTAAAAAGCACATCGATCGTTTATGGTACTTATGAATCACAAAATATGCACCATTCTGTTTAGAGCTTTCCCCCCCCCTTTTTTTTTTTTTTTTTTCCTGGGAAAAAAATATTTTATTGCAAATAAAATATTTCCTTTAAGCACAAATGATTAAATAAACATGAATATTTAGTATTTTTTTATTCTTTTTACATTACGTTTTTTATGTATATACTATTTAAATATATGTACAGTATTATTGAATATTGACATTAATAATAATTTTCTTATACATATATAAGTTTTATGTAAAAATATTTTACATTATTTTGCAATTCAAATTTTATTACACAACATATTTAGCTATTTACATATGTGAAGAAATATAATCACAATCAAATACATTTTATGTCAGTTAATGAAATGTTTTAGTAAAATGTAGTAACTTAACCCGTTAACGCCAGAAATAATTTTTCAACATATTATTAGCTGATTACTTCACTTCTAAATTAATATAGACAACTGACAGTAAAATATATTAACTTGAACAATTCTTCTGATAGTTTTAAATTTAAAGTCTATCCTCATTTATGGACGTTTAGTGTTCTAGCGAGAAAACTTCGAGATAGGAAAACTTTGAGATTTATTTTCTATTATATGTTGACAAAGATCTCAAAAGCAAAATATTATGATATATAATATTATTCAACTTATTTAAGTTAGTATACCTGCGCAAAAAGCAAATATATGTGCGACGAATGTAAAATAATAAAATGACTATCCAAATTATGAATTAATAATTAATAGTAGGCACATAAAACTTTCAGGAATCATTTAGAGTGACGCTATAAAGTGTCACTAAAAAGCAGAAATCATTCCAAAAAACCACAAAAAATATACGTGTCATTTTATTAGCTATCCTCAAATGTGGACACTGAGCGCTAACGCGTTAAATAAATTAAATTAATTGAGAAGGAAAAAAACATCGAAATTACAAATAAGTGTACAAATTAACTATTATAAAATTATAAGACCACATTTTGAATAAAACGCAAATTTAATAGATGTTGCTTTACCATTTCTCTGAATAACTTGAAACCAGGGCTCCAAAACAACAGTGCTGTTTTATTTTTAAAAAGTTTTTATTCTAGGATATGCTTTTTCTTAGAAAGTTTTTGTGACAGTTTATTTAAGAAATTTTATGTAGGACTTTTTATTAAAAGTTGTTTCGAGAATTTTTTCATAATTCAGAACTTTTAAAATAAAAGTTCTTTTATTTTTCTTTTATAATAACTTTTAAAAGGTTCTTTTAAAGATTCTCATAAAATAAAAGTTTCTTCAAAACTTTAACCAGAACATTTATATACAAATTCTTTATTATATAACAATTGCAAAGTCATCCTCTTATTTCCAAACAGGAAACCATTCCAATAGTGTAATAATAAAAATCAATTAAATTATGTTCATTTGAGAGAGTATAATGTAACGTGATTTTTGACGCATAAATTGTTAGCAATCGTAAGCCATCTCTCGAGAAATCTATATTTAAGTGTAAGTAACAATATAGTAATCTGCAAGAAGTGGGAGGAGTCCCGTGCACACCTGCCAGAACCATGACTTTTATCAATTTTTAGATTCTATTTTAGCGAAATTTTTTAGACATTATTATATCTTGTCTGAATACATCTCAATGCTGCAACGGGCAACTGATTAGTCTATTAAAGAACACTTTTGACTATGCTCTTTCGATTTCTGCTTGTTTTGGATTTTATTCATTATTTCAGTAAGGCGTGGTGTTATCGATTCAGGCGTGGTTGTACCGATTACTAGCGAACTTTCAGAATTTATAACTCGAAAACAAGCTGGCGAGTTCAGTTGCTTTATGCGTCGAAAAACATATTTATATGTGCTCTTTCGATCAATATTTGTTTGGATTTTTTTTTTTTTTTTTTTTTTTTTTTTTTTTTTTTTTTTAACTAGGGGGCTCTGCCCCCTGCTTGCTCCGCTCACCAACCCCCGAAGAAGACTTTCCCTCACCCCGACTTGCTTCGCTCATTAACCCCTGCTGGATTTTGCCCGACTATTCGCAACTTTGCCTTTCAATGAATTGGAATATTAATCATACATAACACAAGAGAAAAGTTGAAGAATATTATAGAAATCCACCATATATGGTATCACATTGAAATACACAATATTTAATATTATATCGTATAAAATATGTGAAAAATCTGTCTTAACGTTCGACAGTTTAATAACAATTTGCCATTATTTTGAGAGAAAACATATGTTAGACAGCTAGACACACTAAATAAACAACGATAGCACTAACTGTTTAGAACAGAGAGAAATTCTTAACATCTAAATGATTTAGCGTTACAGCTTTAGTATACGATCCACTTGTTAAATTTTTGTCACTGTTTGACGATGAATTTTTCGGGTATTATTGCTTGATTAAAGAATTTGTGAACTTATTTTTTCTAATGCCTATATTTTTTACTATTGAATTTTTTTAGGTAATTTAGGGCAATATGTAACACTCTGCATTTATTTCTAATGTACAACAAGGTTTAAAATGGTGCTTACAACAGTAAACATGCAACTTTTTAAAGTGTATTTGTCCTAGAATTTGATTTAGTCAGATCTATTGAAATTAAATATCTTATGTGATTCTTGCAATTATTTTAAACATTTCATTAGTAGTACGACAGGACAATTTCTTTCAGATAGCGATTTTGCATTGTCGTTATGAATGTGCCAAGATGCCCGTCAATATCTGATTTTACCATTTCTTAAACTATATTAAATACTAAGTTAAATCGGGGAAAAAAATAAATCACACTTTTCGAAGCCTACTGATAAGCGAAAAATTCATCTTTGATTATATTGTAAAAACGAATTGCCGGTTTGGAGTATTCAACATAGACCATCACCATTCATAAATTGGATGGCTTGTGAATGTTTGTTGACAATATTTTCTGAATAAATATTCATGATGGCTCCTGAATACTTGTTGGCGATATATTCTGAATAATTATTATTGTTGGCGACATCTACTGGTATATATTGAACATGACATCTTAATAGTTGTTGGCGATATCTCCTAAACTTGTGTTAATGATTGGCTTCTAAATATTTGTTGGCTACAACTTCTGGATGTGTACTGGTTACACCTTGATTTTTTTATATATATTATATAATATTAAATTTAAAATGCGTGTGGAGAATGAAATATAATGATATTGGATAATATAATTTAATTTAATTTATAGAGACATCAAAGGTACAAGAAAAACTACTTTAGCTATTTTCTTTCTAATAGTACGGATAATATTTTACCTGGAGATATTTTGTACATTTAGCTCAAATAAAAAATGTTCTTCTTTTTTTCTCTCTTGAATTAAGTTAAAAAATATTTAAAATGAAATTGAAAAAAATAAATAAATAAATAAATAAAATGTGCTAAAGCAATGGTGAATGTACCAGTGAATGTACTGTGATAAAAGGCAATCTTGCTCACAAAGCAGACAAAACCAGAGACCTAATATAGACTACGCCAACAATAGGAATTCCCATTATAGTGAATGTCTTCAACATGAGGGTGTAATCTGAAACCTTCATCCTTTGCGGTCAGCCCCGTACGTCACGTGACAGAGAGTTGAGGGAGATTCTTCCATAATTCTTCCATATTAACCTCTTGGCGAAATTTTAAATTTGGCACAGAAGTAGCTTAGACTTTTCTCGCAAAAATCTTCACATGCATAACTGAGATAGATAATTTAAGTCATCGTCAAAATAAATGAAAAATTTAAAATCTGGCAGTGAGGTCCTGTATTAGGCGTAACTAAAATATTTTAGCAATGCAGTTACTTCATTCCATTACATGGAAAAATAGACAAAAAAAAAAAAAAAAGTCCTGTTGTATTAAATTAAATTCTGTTTTCTGCAAAGTTTTACATCAATGCTTAAAAAACAAAAATAGGTTGGGAATTTTATTATTATTATTATTATTATTATTGCACTATTTTATAATTTATCTCGGTACTTACGTATTAACGCCACCTCAGCAGAAGTTGCGCTAATGCGCCAATAAAGAGTAATCTTGTTGTTCGCACACAAAAGACATAGGGGGACAGCGAGACATCTTTTGGAATCTTATTTATCAGAGTGAACATCTATAGTATCTCCCCACAACTGAATTTGGCGATTTATATTTGGCGATTATGACTAAATCATAAATCTAAAAATCATAAATGATAAAATCATAAGCTAAATCGTAAGTCATAATCTAAATCATATAATCATAAATCCAAAATAAGCAGCATGCAGGCTGCCATATTATATCTCAAAGAGTCCAGAACGACATCGTTATCGTTCAAAACGGCGCCAAAGGAAAATCTCCAAATTCAGTTGTGGGGAGATACTATAGTTGTACCTAGATTCGGTGGCGTCAATACGTAAGTACCTTTTTCTCTGTATTTAAGGCATGGCTAGAGTTAAAATGGCTATTATGGTTGCGTAAATGAATTCCTTGGCGAAAAACATACGAGTTTCTTCATTTCTAAATTTTAAAAATAGCTAAATTGGTCATAGTAAAGATCCATCATTTTAAATATATTTTGAGTGAAAAAAACTAAATCTTTATATAAAGTAATCTATGTTGTTGTCTCGTAAATTTCATTTTAAAAAATTCTGGGCTTAACTTCTAAATTTATACCAATCGTTGTTTAACATAATTATTATATTCATTACTAAATCTTTTTCGCCTAATAATATAAACTAAATAATATAAACTAAATAATAGTATAAACTAAACTAATAATATAAACTTAATAATATAAACTAAACTAATAGTATAAACTCAACTAATAATATAAAATAGAATAAAAATATAAACCAATTTTCATTTCATTTTTCTTAAATTTTTACTTAATGTTTTTAAAATATCGGTTATTTTCATGTTTTGCTATTCTAAATAATTTTTTTCTTCTCTCGAGCATCTCAAAGATGCTAATATTTCAATCTTCTTATTTACACCATTGATCACATTTTAATTTTCGTGAGGAAAGTGACGTCAGAGACACAGAAAAAAACGCCATAAGAGAAACTTTTCCCTCCGGTGGCAAATAGAGTACCTTCATAAACCCGACGTTTTTCTTAATAACTTCGTTAATTAAAATGATAGAAATTTCTAAGAAGCTGAAATGCCTTCCTTGAAGCAGTCGGAATACACTGATACCTCTCATCATGCAGAGCACTTTGCCCTCCGCGAGAAAATGCTGTCGCAGACAAAAAAAATTGACGCCAGCGACAGTTACTTTTTTTTAATATATAGAGATAATTACACAATGGGGTGGTTTTCTGGTAAGAGTGAAAGATAGAAAGCAAAGATGTGAATATACAAAATACCTCTGTCTTTTGACCTATTAGAAATGATGAAGGGGAAAAATATTATCCGCTGAATGAAGTATGTAACATTAGTTTCGTTGCTGTGTAAGTGTGTGCATAAAAATGTTTATTAAGAAAACGTGTGTGTGTGAAACAGTACTGCTTTCAGCGAATCCTTGTTTCAGGAGTCAGAGGATTAATCCTTCCCCCTCTCTTCATCGCAATGCAAAATATAATAAGTAAATAATTGAAGTTAAGATTTTATTAATGAAGCCAGCTGCTATGTTAATAATTTTGTCGCTAATATTTTCATTTCATTTTTAAATTGTAAGATTAAAATAAATAAATTTATCCAGAAAAATATGATGTGAAAGATTTACAAACAAGTTTGGTTCATTAAGAGAAGTAAAAGAGATATTTAAATTGAAAAAAAAAAAATAATTAACACGCTTTTATTAGCTTCATCTGTATTTATGTTTGTAACCGGTCTGGGAGCAAACAAAAAAACTATATTGTAAAAAAAAACTTTCCCTAGATGAACGCTGTGACTGTGAGGTAAAGCTTCGGGCTACGAACCTAAAGGTCTAACGTTCGAGCCCAGTCAGGGGAGATTTTTTAAAAATGGTTTTTGTTTTATTCTAATTATTTTATAATCACCCTATAATATGGTGTGTCACTCACACAATTTTTTCTTACCCTGCATTTTAATACTATAAAGATAGATATTTTGTGCTTTTTTGTTCACATTTCAAAAAAAGCGTGTTGTTTGATTTTTTTAAAAGTATAATTTTATTAATAAAAAAGATAATAATAAGGAAAAAAAGAAATTTGATCCTTTATTTAGTTGTTCCTTGAACGCTACAAGAATACGTAACTGAAACCTATGTTTATCAAGGTTTTCTGCCTGAAACGTCAGGATCGGAGCCATAAGATTGTGAACTTACATTGATATTTTATAATTAAAAAATGATCTAGTAAGAAATGATATTATTAGAACTTTTATAAAAAAAAAATTATAAAGATAACTTATATTTACCGAAATATTGTCAAGAAGTATATATATATATATATATATATATATAAATTCATTGGGTACTTTTATTAAAATCTTATTTTCATAAAAGTAAGTGTGGAATTTTTATGCTAGAACTTTTATTGTAAAAGCTCTTGTGAAGCGGTTAAACGGGAACTTTTCGAAAACGTTGGATTACTTAATAAGAAAGCACCACAGAACTGGCGTTGTAAATTATTACTTACAAAACTTTGAATAAACACTATAAAATGCAATAAACTCGCAATAATTGTTTTGGGTCGAAAAAGCACACGACCCTCCATCAGGCGAACAAAGTAAGCACTAGTGCTGCAGTCAAAGCGTTGCCGCTTTGACTGCAGCATTCGTGCTTACTTTGTTCGCCTCCTGAAGGGTCATGTGCTTTTTCCACCTGAAACAATTGCTGTGAGTTTATTGCATTTTATGGTGTTTATTCAAAGTTTTGTCAGTAATACGTTGGATTACTGTCTCTAACCCCAATTGAAACACTGTTATGTATCGATTTAATTAATTCTTTTAAGGAAATATTCGGAAATATTGTCTTATTTCTCTTCTCGCCTCATCTAATTCCTATATCGATTGATATTATGTGTTATTTTTATAAAATCGGCGAGTCAAATAACCCCACATGTTTTCAATGGGATTTGCGTCAATGTATAACACCAATCTTTTCTCTTTTAAGCAACTATTTTGTTGATTTACTAGACCATCTAAATTAATTTTTTCTCTTCCAAAATTAATATATTTCTCCATGTAGAATTAGTTCCAAGCCATGGCATTCTTCGCCAACTTATTTATGAGATTTAAAAAGTAATGGTTTCCCTATTTAATTTTTGACAAGTAACACCACCATCTCTGCGTTTTATACAATTTTATGTTACGAAAAAGATTATAAAAAGATGTTTTTGAAAGGTTAAGAATATAACATATTTCATCTTTAACCTGTTCTTTTCCTTTGTAGAATCATAGTCTTTGTATTTCTGTTTCAGACAGCTGAGTTCGACGAGGCATAGTCAAAAAATGTTTAGAATTTCTTTCTTTTTATACTTTATAAAAGGTTTGTTTACATTTGAACTCTGAGCTCAAAACCGTACTCTTTATTAAAAATGTTAGCCTGATGTTATATTTATTAAACAAACTTCAACAAATTTATCTGAAACAAACTTTATATTCTAATAATTCGATATACTAAATATTCTATTAGATGAATTGTCACAATTGTCACAACTCGTAAAATATGAAACATTTATTTTTTTTTTCTATTTTATTCTATTAAAAATTGTTAAACTTCATTAGTCCTATTGAAATATCGGAGTTCAAAAAAACTTTTTCTACTGTAGTTTTACAATATAATTAATCATTCATCAAAACTCTTTCCGTAACACACAAATACATTTTGCACAGCATTTTGAATTTTCCACTGTACATTTATCATCTCATACAAACAGGATAATGCAATAAGTTTCTTGGAACGATATGTAATTTTGTAAATAAAGCATAAACATTTAAATTTTAAAAATGACTATAATTAACGTAGATTATATTTCGAAATTATTTCTTTAAAAATAATAATTTTAAATAATTCACAGAATACCCATCTTTTATAATTTCTTAATTAGTAAGTATTTTACATTTTGGAATACTGTTAGTAGTAATTAAAAGAAAATTTAAGAGATTTTGCTCTTAATTAAAACAACTTATTTCTGTAAATAATGAATGTGGAATTTGAGAAGATTGTTTCGAAAACAATAATTTATGTTACAAGGAGATCAAAGAATTTCAGCTCGCTTGTAGTTAATGACTTTCTAATAAACTGAATTGTACGCGAGATAAAGTTTTAATAATTAGGTTATTTGAATAACATATCTATAATATTATACTCTTTTAAGTTAAAGAATTATTATATCTTCACAAAAACAAAATGTATAAGAATTATACTAATTATCAGTACATTATTCTTTTATGTATTTTAAAGGTTGCAGTGAAAATAAATGGTGATAAAAATAAATATTTTTAAGTTTAAAAATTAAAAAAAATTAAAAATAAACTTTAAAGATATCGCAGATGTTAAAGTAAATAAGAAAATAATATAAGAAAAATAACTACTTCATCAGAGATTTGTATACATTAGAACAACATTTTGAAAATTTAACTGTTTTTTTAAGTACGATTTTAAAACATTTTGTAATTTTTAAGCTTTAAATTTTAAATAAAAACTTTCAAGTATCCGTATTTTATTTTAGTAAAAGGAAAATGCAGTTCAGAATCCATGATAATTAAAAATTATATATATATACAAATTTTCTAGAATAAAACTCATATACACTAAAAAAGTTAAATTATATTCTATGTTGCACAAAATCATTAAGGGAACGTGTAGAACCAGAAAGAAAACAGTACAATAGTCATTATAGAAACAAATAGATAATTAAAGCATGTTAAAAGGCAATAAAAATATCATTAATCAAAAATTTTGCAGGGGGCAGTTTACTCTCGGAAATCATATAAAAAGCATGATAGTATTTGTTAGACCAACAATTTTGTTAAAGTAAAAAAAGAAAAAGAAAAGAAAGTAAAATACGCGAGATTTCTGTGTTGTACATGATAATTTCCACAAAGAAAATCTGTTGCACGTTCATTCCAATGCATATGGCGAGATATTAATAATATTTTGGATAATCCTGTTTCACTTTCAAAGCGGTGTAGTCTCCATGTTCGGACAATAAACGAAAGTTTTTGTCTTTTTGTAACACATACTTCCAAGCATATGCTATCGGATTTGAATGGGGAGAAAATGCTGGTAACTCTGTAATGTAGTACTGTTTTCGATTAAAATATATTCTTCACAATTTGAGGCGTATGAAGTGAACACCTCCTATAATAATGCCTGCGAGCTGAGCTCTACGTCATGGAAGATCGGCCGATTTTATCCAATAAAAACTTTATATGATACATGTTGGATCGTGGGGATTGGATGAAATCGGCCGATCTTCCGTGACGTAGAGCTCAGCTCGGAGGCATTATTACAGGTGGTGTTGATGAAGTCCGGCCGTTCCACATGTCACAAATAGATGTAGCATACACTGATAAAAATGGTTTCTCAAAAATGTGCAAAATTGTCTAAAAATAGCTCCGAAACGATATATACTTCAATTTGAAAATCCCATGCACTCATTTTTTTAGTATATTGACATGCTCCAAAATGGGGTTGAGCACTAAGAATCCCAATATCTCCATTTTTGAGCATGCCCGTATGCTCAAAAATGAGTACATAGGTTTTCAAATTGAAGTATATATTGTTTCGGAGCTATTTTGAAACAAACTTGCTCATATTTGAGAAACCATTTTAAACAGTGTAAAGCATGGCATGAATTCTTAATATCTCAACTGCACAGCACTGAAGCGTAAAACAATAACTAAGTCCGTATATCCACTAAAACTGATTCTAATGTCATCAATCTACCTTGTTTATGATATCTTGAAGTAAAAAGAATGCACAATTTTCGATTACGCACATAGAGGCCTTAATTATTTCGAACTATGTGCTTTAACATCCTCTGTCACGCCAAAATATACTTTTTTTTCAGCAAAGTAGCAATTGATTATTTTTGCCTCAATAAGCTGTTTAAAGAATGTACTGGTCTGGTTATCAGTTGTTGTAGTAGCACTTGAGCAACCATGCCCTGATCGATATCAAACATTCCCTACTTCTAATAAACTTCCTTCGTATGATACTCCAGGCAAGTCTAACAATATCCGCTACAATCATTTATGCCTTGCTACACCTATGCCCTCATTAACTCTCTAAAAAATTATAACTTTGATTTGTCTCCAGCAATTTCAGCCTTTCTGATGGGTCATGAACCTTTCAGAACCTACTTATTTCGTTTTCATTGCTTGAGGACCTCCCGATGAAAGTGCGAAGAGGAAGGCTCTCCTGAACATGCTTACTTTGCATGCCCCTCACAGCCCCATTTCATTTACACAGTCCTCCAATTAGACCCAATAGCTGGCTATTTAAAATTTTAGAGCGTCCCTTTTTTAAAACTAAATTAACTAAAATCTTTGTGACCCTAATGGAACTATCCAATTTAACAAACTAAAAACTAATCTTACTAACTTTTCCAAAATTCCGTCGCAAAATTTAAACTTTCTTCAGCTGCCTACGAATTTTCCTCATTAGAAGCCTAAATTTTGTCTTTTTAATTAACTTCTGCCCTCTGTCGCGTGGGATTTTATATTCGGCAGCAAAGGTAATTTTTTCTTTTTTCTTTTTCTTTTTTTAAAATGTTTATGCAATAAACAACGGGGGAAACTTAACCTCTAGAAACGGGCTCATTCAAAATCTCACATTGTTATGTGACATTTGTTGTCAGAGCCCCTCTTTGGAGGTTAAAATCGCTCAAAACTGCTGCATAAAGGTGAGCGGCCTCCTTCCGTCTCTGAATCATTTGTGCCTATTGCTGTTCAAGTTTCCCCGAGATATTTTTCCAGACCATAGATTCTGGTAAATAATATTTTTTATCGATATTCCTGATGAATAGTTATTTTTATGGATAATATTTTTAACTCCTGTTTTATAGAAAAAATAATATTTTCTCGCACTTACATGTCGTTGTCTTATTTGCAGTTTAATATTATAAATACGGATTATAAATTACGGAGTAAGATAACTACTGTACATAAACAATTTAAAATAGATTTAGGAACAGTTTTATTTAACAGATAGTTCTACGTAAAGGAAGCAAACTTACTCTTAACTGCACATTTGAATATAGTATCTACATTTGTATAGAATTCTAAACTGTTATCAAATTTAAAAATTTATTCCAAACAGATCAAACAATTATCATCCGCACCAATCCTTAAAACTTATCAATCTTGATCAAACTATACAAATAGTAACCTCATATGAACTTCAAAATACAATAATTGAATTGTCTACAATTATTTATTTTTAGGTTATGCTGGTAACACGAATATTAGCCTTTAAAAACGTCACTTTAGTATTTAGGAAACTTCAAAATGTGTAATTATAGGAAAAAAATAAATGCTGAAAATTATACTTAAAAAAATATTTTATTTACCGTATAGGTATCCTAAGCAGTTTTCCTGAGTAATGTAAAATATTAAAAAAAAGCATTTTTATCAATTACATTCAATAGAAAAGGATGTTTTTATTTTATTATTTTAAAACTGTATGCTATACATAAAGTATTATGTACGCATCGCATTGTGTTCTTAAGTATAGTTCTATATTAGTAACACACAGCACAACCGGAAATGTACCTCTTGCACTTTTTGAGAATAAGTAGACATTTGAGGCATTTGTCTCGCTCAGGACTCGAGAAATGCGGTCGATTGATCGCCAAACTTTAACAGGTGACTATGCCTTCAACTTTCAAGAAACTCAGCATTTTTTAGGTTGATTTCTTTAAAAATCGACCTCATTGCAGTCACTGCATTTATTTATCTATATTCTTTATCTATATGTATATATATACAGTATGTTCCAAAATTCCCCCCCCCCAACTCGAAAATGAGTCGGAATTAGGAAAGATGACGAAACACATGTTCAATGAATTCGTGAAGGACCTCTTTTGGTGTAAAATGTTTGGGCCCAGAGGGGCTAGGAGAGCCACTAGGGAGGGTAACTTTAAAATTTCAAATGAGAATGTATGTCTTGTGATACATCCATGGAAACGTCTCATCAAAACAATGAATTTGATAGAAATAGTTTCGCCTGCGATGATTAATAAAGTAGATACTTAAGTTTTTAAACTTTTGAAATGAGGATTTTATACTTTTGTATCCCCTTTAATAAACATTGCAGTACAAAACTATTTATATCAAATTCATCGTCTTGAAGAGACGTTTCCATGGATGTGTAGGCGATGTCTTTAGAAGCGACGACCATCTCCGCTGTGAAATCCTCCTTTGTAGCCTTAGACATCTGGTAAACAAATGATTTTAGTTGGCTCCAAAGGAAGAAATCCATGGGACTGTGTTCCGAAGAGTGTGGAGGCCAAGCAACAGATCAACCAATCCACCTATCGGGCTAAGCAACTATAATATGCTTGCATCGCGACTGAAAAAATGTGCTGATGTACGATCATGCATAAACCATAGTAATCGGTATTACATACAGCAATTTTGGGAGGATGTACTCTAGTAAAATGGGGAAAATGAAGGCAATTCACGCCACTGATGCATTCGGGAAGTAAATATAATCCTACAAAAGGTCTCCAATAATTCTTTTTCAGATGTTAATATTCAACCTGTGTATAGGAATATGGTGTGGGTATTTTTGGACGACCACTACTGTACATTTGGCTTGTCGGCACCCTTTCTCTGGTAAAGGGAGCTTCATATGTTGATAATACCATGACTGGAAACCGTGAATTATTTTGTCTGGCATAAAGCATCCAATGTTCGGTTTCTACCTGAAGGGGTTAATCGGCATCCACTAAAAATCAGAACATCTGCACATACAAGGGGTGCATTCTTTCAGCATGCACCTTTATATGATGCAATTCTAGATCTCCTATTCAGCGTGCAATCTTTCACACGTTTTATTGCCGAATACACCCTTCAGGTGCAATCGATTGTATACTTGTTGACAGGGAATTGGGAAACCAATGCAATACTTTTTTTTTTTTCTTTCATGTGTACGCACACTGTTTTGAGGTCCCAGTCCATTTTTGTTATTTTTACAGGGAAGTAAATGTATGTATGTGTGTATGTACGTACGTATATATATATATATATATATATATATATATATATATATATATATATATAAATATATATATATATGTATATATGTATGTATGTATGCATCTATGTGAGCGAATAAGATAGCATCCAAACTCTCTGTTCGAATGAGTTGAAACTTCGTATGTATGTTATAGGTCACCTATACCAAAACTATTGATTTTGATTTTAGCACAAATATATATATGCATGTATTTAGTGAGAGCGAAAGTTTGACCCGCTTTTGGATATGCAAGTGTGCAAGGGAATTGGCGTCACACATGACATTGTAATGACGCAAATCGTTGGCCAATTAAACGTGTGGGTGCCTCACGTATAAAATCATCATGTCTCATACATTTAATCATCTCAAAAAAAAAAAAAATACCAGAGGATGTAACATGGAAAGCGAGAGAAGGAACATATAAGACATTGTTTGTTGTATAAGTTAGATAAAAAGAGTACGGCAGCCGCATCATGTCGCAATGTTTGTCAGGTTTATAGGGAGGATGCAATAGACGAAAGCACATGTCGTCAATGGTTTCATAAATCTAGGGAAGGAGACAGAAGCTGCCAAGATCAGGCTAGGAGTCGGCCATCACACGTTGGAGACGACGATATTGTCCAAGCCATAAGGAACAACCCGAATCCAACCTTGCAAGAATTAGCGGAGACCTTCAACGTACACCGGACAACGGTCGAGAGATGGCTGGTTAAGTTGAGTTTTACAAGAAAGTTGGATCGTTGGGTTCCACATAACTTGACAGCCACATAACTTGACAAGATAATCAAGGGGATGACCAAATCGCCACCTGTTTTTCCTTGCTTTCCCAGTACAAAAATGACCCATTCTTGACACAAATTGTGACAGGAGATGGGAAGTGTGTTATGTACCGTAACGTAAAGTGTCGTAGGACTGTGTGTAGCCCTTCTGATCCGTCTGCATAGACTTCGAAAGCTGAACTTCATTCCAAGATTGTTATTGAGTGTGTGGTGGGATGTACAGGGAATAGTTCACTGGGAGGTACTGCCACTCAACCAAACCATCAATGCTGCATTCTACTACCTACAGTTAGACAGGCTGCATTAGAATGTGGTAGCAAAGCGGCCAGGTCTCATCAATCGTCGTGGTGTTATCACAATAAAGGCCAGGCTACATGCTGCTGTCATCACTCGCCAGAAGCAAGAGGTCATAGATAGCAATGGGGATTATGCACAATAATAGGTACTGTTCATTTTGCGTTTATTTGCTCTTCTTTATAGGTAATAGAAACGGGTAGAATTTTTGCACTCACCCAATATATATATATCTTTACAGGGTTTAACATTTTTTATCATTATATAGCTTCTTTATCATTATGGCCTATGGGGCCAAATTATTTAAAGAGCTATAGCTTCTAAATGCCTTATTGGATTGAGCTGAATATTTATTTGTATATTATTGGTCACCGATGAATGAATTGTTCAGATAGTGAATCTTGCACTTACAGTTTTATTAAAGAAAAATTATCATCATTATGGCCTATAAGCTAAAATTATTTAAAACACAATAGCATCTAAACACCTTTATTCTAATTAACTGAAAGTTTATTTACATGTTATAGGCCACCGTCGCAAGAGATATACATATTTTGATGAATAGTTTTTACACTGATAGTTTTTTTACAGGGACACAAAGAAAATTTTTTTATCATTACGATTTATGAGCTCAAATTCTTTAAATGTGATAGATTCTAAACACCTTATTCGAAAAGACTGAAAAATTATATACATGTTGTACGTAACCACCGTATATACAGTAAATATTTTTGTGAATCTAGCAGTGATAGCTTTTAACAGGGACACAAAGAAATATTGTTTATCGTTATGGCCTATGGGCTCAAATCATTATTTAAAACGCGATAGCGCCTATAAACCTTATTCGATTGAGCTGAAAATTTATATGCATGCTATAGGTCATCATTGCACGAATTGTATAGATTTTGGCGAATCTAGCACTTACAGAATTTTACAGGGGCACAACAAATATTTCTTTATCATTATAACCTATGGACTCAAATTATTTAAAGGGAAACAGCGTCAAATTTAACAACGTTCTGTATAGGGAAAAATACTGAAAACCCTATTATGATTTTCTTTTTTTTTTTTTTTTTTTTTTTTAATGATTTCTCTTACTTTAATTAATTTAAACAAACGTTAATTACTTATGTTTGAAAAGACCAATGGAGTCATCCAAGATTTCCTTTTCATAGTGTTTAATGATACTAATCTTACTTAAAATTCCATATAAATTTCTATTGAAAAGCATGTATATGTTAATGTTTTTTTTTAAATGAATAAATCTACTTCTGTAATACAAGCTTATATTTTAAATATAAATACATTCTTTACGGAAAAAACTCTGTATAGGAAACTAGAAAATAACTTTCTGGAAAATAACTTTCTTTATCTGGAAAATAACTTTCCAGAAAGTTATTTTCCGTTAGAAAGTTACAGAAAATTTCTCTTTTTATAACACATTTTTTTGCTATGTAATTTTATAAAAATTTTCAATGAAATATGTTTATATTATAATGTTTAATATATCTCTCTATTAAAATAAGAAGTATCATGTTTACGTGAATGATGCCTTAGAAATTAGATTACAATGTTTAAAACTTATGAAAATGCGGGTATACTTCAGATATTTTCCAAACCTTTTTTATTAACATTTCATGAATAAGTAAGATTAATTTATTCAGGACTTCAATATAATTTTTAAAATGCTATTTGCTCTCGGGGAACGTCTTTCAAACACTGAAGAAAAAAAAATACTTCCTCCATCTAGAATGAATATCTAGCCGTTTTCTGAAACCCTAAACTAGAAATGTAAATTTACGAGGTATCCGTATAAGGTAAACAAATAACCAGGATAGATGAAATGATCGAAAATTTCTAGTCTATACTTTTCTAGATAGTGAATCAATATCATAAATATTATGGAGATCACGAATCATTTGTATTGCGAGGCATTCTAGATTGATTTCCAAGAATTGGGTCAAAAATCTATATTATAGTTACTAAAACTCGCCTCCTAAGTTCACATTTATCTGCAGAGATTTTTAAGTACGTTTGACCCTTTTAATATAGGAAAACGATGTAAAATTTCAATAGGGTTTCTAGAACTCGCTCGCGAAAGGAATTAGAATTTATATTTATGATATGGAACTATATTTACTAGAGACGCAATTTAGAACACAGAATTTTTTCTCACAAGGAAACATTCGAAAGGTGTCGTATTTAAAAAATATTGGAAAAAAATATGTGTGATTCTACTCTTCATAAAACAGCAGAAAATGAAAATATTATCGGCTGAAATGAATTACAACGACCACAAAAAATTATCAAAATTAAGCATATTTGGCGATTTTACACTATTAGACGATTGATTTAGAGTACTTGGCGGAGAAGGAAAACACGGTTCTGTTCGTAAACGGCAATCTCGGTGCTAGCGAACATATCGCCTTTCAGCGCTAAATCGCCAAATATGCTTAATTTTGATAATTTTTTGTGGTCGCTGTAATTCATTTCAACCGATAATTTTTTCACTTTCTGGTGTTTTACGAAGAGTAGAATCACATATATTTAATTCAATATTTTTTTAAGACGACACCTTTTGAATGTTTCCTTGTTAGTGAAATACTCTTTCTCCAATGAATCATCCAGAATAGGACTATATCGAGCTTACCAATAAATTGTATTTATATATGTTTTACAACACATAAATTAAATGCATGTTTTCTCTTAATTATTTTATTAAATAATTAATTTTTAATAAAAATTTCCAAAAAAGCAAATATCTTGTCAAAAGATAAAAACATGTCAGATATTTTGTAAACTTTTGGTAATCACTTTTCACGAACAAGTGAGATTAACGATTAAAACTTTTAAAGTATTACCTCTCTCAGGGGTAATATCTTTCAAAATAATCCATCTCCTTCCCATCATCAAAAACAGGATTATATCGAGCTTATCAATAAACTGTATTTCATTGAGTTTTAATACATAAGAATCTCATACATGTTTCTTACTCTTCATAATATTCAAAGAAAAATGTAAGGATTAGTAAAAAATTTCTAATTCCGGTTTACAATAAATTTACACGTTTTTAGTTGTCCAAGTAACACAAAACCTTTATATAGAAACAGAGTTTGACTTTTATATAGAAAATGACTGTGTTATTATACATAATTCCCACTTTTTTTATATATGTGTATGTGCACTGAGAAAAAAAATATATACTTCCTTCATCTTGATTTAATAAGTGGTCATTTTCTAAATCCTTAAACTAGAAATATAGATTCCCGAGCTATGCGCATGAGGCACGCCAATAAACTAAATAGACGAAATTATCGAGAATTTCTAGTCTACACATTTCTACCTGGTGAAACAATATTCTGAATATTCTGAATCTTTTGTATTGCGAGAAATTCTCGCTTGATTTTCTAGACTTGGGTCATAAAACAAGAGTTTATTTGCTGAAATCTGGCTCTTTTATTCTCATTTATTTATAGAAATTTTTAAATAAATTTGCCCTCGAGAATACAGGCAAACGCTCTAGAATTCTAATGGGGTTTCTAGAACTCACTTTCAATGGGAACTAGAATTTATAAGGCTGATATGGAACTATTTTTTCTAGAGCCACAATTAAGATTATAGATGTCAGTTACAGAAATTTTTCTCTGTGTGTTAAACGCATTCTACCATCTCTAGTACAACAACAAATACACTTGATTTAATAAAAAGTTTTATTTAGTTGCATAAAGACACACTGAAAAAAAAAATTGTGACTAACATCTAGAAAACAAGTTGTAGCTCTGTAAAAAGTAGTTCAATGTCATCATTATAAGTTTTACTTACCTTTGATATTGAGTTCTAAAAATCCTTTTTTAAAATTCTAGAAAGTTTTCCTATATTATCGTGGTCTTTTTTCTTTTTTAAATATCTCTGCAAATAAATGGGAAAATAAGAGACGAGTTTTAGTAACGATTATTTTGATTTATGATCCAATTCTGGAAATAAAACACCAATTTCTCTCAGTACAAAGCATTCATACTATCCTTAATATTCATAATGCTATTTCATCATCTAAAAAACACAGACTAGAAATTTTTAAATCATTTCGTCTGTTCCGTTTATTTGTTTACCACACTCATAACTCGGAAATCTATATTTTTAGGTTAAGGATTCAGAAAATGACTAAGAATTCGTTCAAGATGGCGATGTACATTTCTTTTTTCGATGTAAATAAGTATCTATAATCTTTTGGTGCACATCATTCCATAGGTGACACTGTCGTCCAGTTTTAATATAATTTTTAATATGGAAGAATACTATTTAATTTCACTTAAATGCACATAATGAGGATTATTTTTAATCAATCTTTGTGAAATTTATAAAAAAAATAATTATAATATTAATAGTCTACCAATATAATACTTTTGTATAGGAAGGAACGTCACTCCTCTTTCCCTCTAATGGAATGTTACCGCCAAGTGTGGAAAATCTTCTACATGAGTATCTTTCAAAAGAACTCGTTAATATCTTTAAAACAAATAACTTAATATATGTATAATTTGAAACAAAGTTATCGTTTTTTTTCTATTGTTAACAAAATTAAATCAATAAAAAATAAATAAATAAATAAATCCTAATAAAGTATATATATATTTATTTAATGTCGTGTATAGGGCTTTTTTTTTTTTTTTTTTCGATATTTAGATTAATTGTTTCAGAGATAAAAATTATCTGCACTGATCATGGAAGGAAATGTTGATAAATAATTTTCCCTGCATTTAATAATATGAAAAAGTATAGATGAAAGGTTTTTGATAGCCAAAACGTAATCTGTATATATATATAAATTACGTGTCACGATGTTTGTCCGGGGTAAACTCCTAAACTAAGGAACCGATTTTAATGAAATTTTGCACACTGTGTGCAGTTTGGTCCAACTTGAGAGATAGGATAGTTTTTATCTCAATTTATTGTCACAATATTGTTTTATTGCAATTATTTGTTAATTATAGACCTTTATTAAAGTTGCTCCAAAATATCTGTGAGTTCCATTAATTTAATTGTTGCCAAAAAAAAAAAAAAAAAAAAAAAAAAAAAATACCAGTTCATTTTCTTTCGACATAAAAATAAATACATTTAATCAAACGTGAACGTTAAAAAATTATAAAAAGTTAAATTATGCATCTCACGAAAATTGACGTCATAATCAATTTAAAGATTTTATACACATTGATAAAGTGCTAATGTAGTTCTATCATAGATATAGTAATATATATAGATCTCTCATCCCCATGTTATCGTATAAAGATTTTTGATGCCGAAAAAAAATAAATAAATAAATAAAAGCTTTGGAAACAGCCATTAAGTGGTATTGAAAAAAAAAAAAAAAAAAGAAAAGAAAGAAAGAAATATGAATTTGAAACTGTATCTGGAGTCTTCCATTCCCCTTTAGCAAATAAATTATTCATAAATTTTATTTGCTAAAATATTAGTATGTATTCCCGTGTGTATACACTCGGGGAAAGACGGCCATATTTTGGTAAAAACGTCGTCTTTTCCCAAATGAAAAGGAATAACTTTTTTCTCCCCAATGATCACTCTATTCTATATATGCTATACTATATCTATGAGTTCTATACGCAAGCGAAGTGTGACTCACTGACCGTGCAGCCAAGAAAAAGATTTCCTATGTTAATTGCCCACTAGATTTTTTGTAAGAAATTATTAAAAATCGAGGAAATTTATTTCCCGATTTTAATCCTTATATTTGGGTATAGATATGTATTAGTTATCGCGGGTGTTAGATTGAATTATTTTGCTGTCAAATTGACAAAATTTTAATTTTAAATTTCAAAACTCTGTCGCCCTTGGCTTTTTTTATTATTATTATTATTATTTGGCGATCAAAAGCGTAACACGAAAATATACATGCCAGATGTATGCATTGTACGAAATGTAATATGTATTATTCATTGTACGTATGTATGACATGTAATATGTATTGTACGAAATATTGTTTCATATTATTCATTACTCTTTTAATATAAGTTGTTAAAATAACCATGATTTTTGAAAGGAAATTAGAATGGACAAAATGAGATGAAATATTAGAGACTAAGACGACATGTGTAACGTTTAGAACAAAGACGTGAAAACAATTACGCTAAAGAGGAAATTGGCGACTGTCATTGATTAATGATTTTTTTCTACAAAAGTAAAAGAGAAGATTAGGATGAACGAAAATTTCACCATTACTACACTATCAATGTCTTTTACTAAAATTTTCAATTCACTTCTCCATGAAATTTTGATCGAAATCATATTCACACGGTTGGTATCTCAGGCGGGATGATTTACAACGAGGTCATACACAAGCAGTGCCCCGCTATGATAAATGCTTCAACAATGATGGCAACTATGTTGAAAAACAATGTAAACATTAATTTTCATAAATTAATAAAAGTATTTTTCTAATAACAGTTTATTTTTCTCTAATTGCTTCAGAAAAACAAATTTTTGTCACACACAAACAGACTTTTCTAAAAATGGACAAATGTTGTTTTGAACCTCTCAAAATGTGTAATTCATTAAAAACCGGAAGTTGACAACTTTTGATTCCAATACTTTCTTGTATTGAATATGGAAGAAAGTAAAAATATATTTCAAGTTATTTAAACAAATAAAATAATCTGGTGTGTCATTCACACGACTTTCTCTTACCCTGAAATTTAATACTATAAATAAAGGTTGCAGATTAAAAGGTAAGATAACGAGTACTGCTATGTAAACCTGCGTTAAACAATTCATATTAGGCTTCTGAAGAGTTTTATGTGATAATTAGTTCTGTATGAGGGGGCTACCGCCCCCCTCAACCCCCCGTTTCATTAATGCACCTACATTTATATAGAATTTTATTCGGTTATTAAAAAATAATTCTGTTTTTAAAAAACAATTTATTAAAATTATTATTTAAAAAAATTATCTTTTATGATAATGCAGACGATTTCCATCTTAGAGAAGTAGTTATAACACCAAATATTACAAAAAAAGTCCATTTTATTCTCAATATTTGAAAAAAAAAAATAATCGATTTTTTTTCTAAGTTTTTTTTCGTTAAAAGTAAAAAAAATCCATAACTTTGTTTTAAATTATCGTAGATCGATGGTTCAACCATTCGTTTTAAAGGTATTAGCGAGCTCTTTTGAACGATACCCATCATGAAAATTTACTCCCCTCGAGGGGGGACTTCCCCCCCAGGGGGGGAGGCGAGGCTCCTACATACACAAAAAAAAATTTCCCAGTTAACTATCTCTATTACAAAAAACATATATTTGTTTCATTTGGTTTAGTGCAGTCTATAGACGTTAAACTCTACTTACCTGCAATTTTCCCCATAGACGTAATGTATTAGAATTCTCTTGATTGTTCCTGTACACGAACCATTTGCTTGATCTTAACGAAAAGCTTACTGTAGCATCCGTATATGATACACATTTAGAATACCAAGTTTGAACTTTCTGCGATAATTTGTTTTTGAGATATGCTGATAACAGACAGACACACACACAGACATACAGACACATACACAGACATACACACAGACCATTTGCTAAAAACATGATTTTCGTATTCAGGGGACCTCAAAACGTGTAAATATAACAAAATCTCGCGTTCGAAAATTTGACCCAAAAACAATACTTTCTCTACCTTATGGGTAAGAGAAAGTAGAAATATGAATACCTATCTGCATAAAGCCTGATCTTTACGATTTTTTTTTTTTTTTTTTTTTTTTTTTTTGGAGGGGGGGTTAATATGAACAGTTAAGTTATGTGTAAGAATTAAAAGACAGTGAATTAAATTCAGCTAAATATTGCATGCTGCATCAAGACAAGGTGACAAAAATCTTTCTAATGCCTCCAAGGTACGTACTTTTTGCACTTGAAGAAGAAAGGCCACCTCTTTTCGAAACCACTAGTGCTTATATTTATTTTATGGTGTCTAAAGATGTTTTAAAATTTAAATATTTCTTGTACAATAGTTCTTTAGTTTATAATTTTTATACAGATATGCCAATAATATATATATATATATATATATATATATATATATATTCCGGAGCATTCTTAACACCCGCCTTTATTTCACATCACGTTTTTCGAGGGTAATTATTTTCTTTAATCTCATTGCATATTAGAGAAAATTACTAAACAGAATCAGTGGTTTGATGAAAGGCTAATAGTAAGAGGGCTTTGGAATAATTAGGAATGTTGGTTACCTGTGTATATGTTGGATATTATTAAGGTTAAAGTTCTCGGTTGAAAAATTGGTATTTAATAAGAATCTTATCTTGATTTTTTTTTCTTTTTGGATATATAGAAAGGAAATTTTTGTTACGATTAAAGGTTAAGCGTAATGTAAAAGACATATATTCATTAATAAGAATCAAGAAATGAAAACATAAATACCATAGTATAATAAATAATAATAATAAATTTAATGAAATTGATTTTTTAGATAACAATCAGGCACGGTCGTATGTGCCGCTATTATGCGTAATTTGAGATTTATGAAACTTTCTAGTTTTAGAAAAATAATCAATATTCGTTGAATCACTTTATATCGTGATGGATCATTCATCTTTTCTAGCATGTGCAGAGCTTTTCGATTAAGAGGTTCATTTATCATTCTGCGTAATACAAGGTATCGTATTCCTACATATTAGAGAATGCAGCTCAAAGATAGCTTTTATTAGGAGAGAATTTTAATAATTCATTCTTCTTTTCATAAACAGCAGATATATAAATATTAATAAGGTAATGTTTTAGGTAAGAGAAACTGCTGTTTATTTAGATATCCACAGCATTTGTTGATTAATAATGTCTTAAAAATAAAATGTATTAGTAAATATTCTTCAATATTTAGTAATATATATACATTAAACTTAAATTTTCCTCTAGAACATCATCTTTTTATTTGTGCTTTTAAGCTTTTAAATTTTAAGAACAATAATTATCACTTCATGCTTTCATTTATTTCATTTCAGAAACTATTTCGATTAATCGATTCTTTACTTTTAATCATTTCTTTTCAGTTCGTACGTTTTGGCAACCGCCCGGTTTATTTCTACTTATTCGATTTGGACTAGGTTTACATGTGGACTTCTCAATTTTACGTATTACATTTTTCAAATCTGGTTGAATTACTGTATAAGCTAATTTCCTTTTATATTTCTATTTTTTATCAACTAGTGTTGTATATTGCTGAAATAGCTATACAACAATCAGAAATCTTGCATTGCAGCTGACAGAAATGCTAGTTTCCTGATGAGATCTTTTCTGGCTTTCAGCTTTTATAACTCTATTTTTCACTTCATGAATTCTTTTTTCTTTCAACAGTTTCTTTTGGTTAATTTCTTTCAATTTATTGCCTGTATTTACTGGTTAAATGGATTCTGCAAATTATCTCATTGTTAGGCTTAAGTGCTATTTGTGTCATTTCTCTTCTGCGTAAGTACTATAACATGTTTTTACTTCTCAGTGTAATTTAATTAAATTATAATCGTGATAATAACTTTATACGTAATACATCTCATTTCAAATTTCATTGTTGGTAGTTTCATCTTTCTTTCATTTGCTGAGTGTTGTAAAGGAATTAAATTATTCATTATATATATATATTACTACAATAGTGCAGAATATTCATTGCGTAAAGGATTTGCTATTATAAGTATATATTTTAAATACTGACAAATGAATTAAATTAAACAAAAATAATTTTGTACAGAAAATCATCTCAGGTTTTCTTGTAACATTTTGTATTAAAAAGCATTTATTCTCTACATTTAAAAAGTCAAATGACTATCATGGATTTCTTTACCTATAGCGGTTTATCCAAAAAACTGATTGTTAACTTTGTTAATTAAATACCTATTAACATACCACTGGAATGTTTGCCTGTAAAAAAAAAAATAACTTAAATTTCTAAATTAAATCGTGTTTTACAGAAATTTCCATCACAAAAATCTCTTCTAGATTTTTTTTTTTCAAGAATATATTGATGGAGACTAACCTTTACATAATCCTGTCTTAATAGTTTATCGATTAAAACCTTTTTTTAATCGATAGTAGAAATGTGTTGAAAAAGGAAAGAAATATTGGAAGGTTAGAATTATTGCATAATACAGAGTGATTATAATTAAAGTTACGATTTAAAAACGCTATAATTTTAAAACTAACTGTCAAAATGACTTGATATTTTATCAGAACAATCATGAGGCAATGGAATTTTGTTTGGCGAAGGAAAAAAGTATTTGCGAAATGTGCCTATAGATGGCACTGTCAAGGCAGTCTCAAAAGAAATGCCTAAATAGACTCATTATACACAGGAATGTTGTTAGCGATAGAATAGAATAGCAGGAAACAACAGACTTTAAAGGTTTACGACAACTTTTTTAGCAAAAAGACAAGAATACGTGTTTACAGCACAAACAGTGATAGTGACAAGAGAAAAAGAGGAGCTTTATGAAACAAACATCTTACGAATGATTAACGGTACATTTTTTGAACTTCTTTTTTTTTTTTTTTTTTCCTTTGCCAAACAAAATTCCATTGCCTAACAATTGTTCTGGTAAAATATAAAGTCATTCTCAATGGTAGTTTTAAAAGTATAGCGTTTTGAAATCCTAACTTTAATTAGAATCACCTTGTAGACTATTAACTATTTGGTTTCAGTACAAAACTGGAAAACATTGCAGGATTACATTATTTGTCAATATACATGTTTATTTTAAAACAGTAAAGAGACCTATTAAAAAATTTTCATTTCGTGGCTTATCCGAAATAGCAACAACATTCAAACAAAACACATACATTAATTTTTTTCACTATAGAACTTCTATTTCTTGATAATCTCAAGTGTTTAAAAAGCCTTTAAAGGGAAAAAAAAAAGTAGTTTTCTATCGACATATATGTATATATATATATGTATATGTATTTAGGGAATCCATAATCTGATAGGTCAATTATTTAATAATAAACACACAATGGTGTATCAAGATAATTCTTATTGAAATGCATTATGCCTGTCAGTGAACTTGGATCTATGTTTCACAACAGCAAATTAATAAAGTGAAGATTCTTGAAGTGTGAAACCAGACTAAAAGTGAAAAATATCAAAAAATCATTAAAAGGCCAAAGTAATAAATATTAACTGTTTATTATTATTATTATTATTATTATGATATTCTGCATTACGAATTCCATACCAAATGGTCAGGTAGCTAATTGGATTGTTAATTGAGTATTTTGCACCGTTTACGTAAAATAATTTAACGAGAACAATCTGGATAATGCCCCCTTTTATAATGCTATTATTATCAGTTCGTGTTTAATAACCAAATTAGTACGACAAGCTCCGTATTCGCCTGATATGGCACCATATCAATTTGAATTATTTAAACAGTCGAAAATGACTGTTTATTTTTAATAAAATAAAATTTAAATAACCCTCTGGAGAAGTTCTGCGAAAACATGTTTAAGGCATATTTTGAAAATTGGGATACATTCAAAAAAGTTCATGTGTCATACTGCATCGACAAAATTAATTTACATGCATATATGTGTGTGTGTGTAATAGCCGTTTGAAAAGGCAAATTTTCTAAATAACTGAAAAAAAATCATCCTTTATTTATCACGAACATCATACAAATCATGCAGCATCTTATAATAAAAGTGGTATGAATGAAAATATAATAAGGGATTTTACAGTTTAAATTATTTATATGTGGTAAAGGTATATTTTGTAGTGTCGCTGACTCAGTGAATATAGACAAAATAATTTTATTACGCATGCGATAAAATGCATTTTGTTACCATATTATGTTGCAGAAAATATAGTTTATTCACTTAACACTTTACATTCCTTTAAAATAACCTGCTTCGTTTTGTATCATTTAATATCGATGTTGAACCATTAATTTAAAAAAAAAAATCTTATTATTTCACTTGCATATTATTATTATTATTAGCAGTAGTAGTATTATAAGTATATATTATTAACATTAAACTTAACATTAATAAAAAAAAAAAAAAAAAAAAAAAAGGAAAAACATCTTCTTTTTTTTCCCCCTGAATAACAATATTAAATATTATTAAGATTAAAAACTATTAAAAGTTTAAAATTATAAAACATTTCACGTGTATAAATAATATGTAATCAATATGCCATCAGTTATATCTCCTTTTAGTTTAACGAAAATAAAGAAATTAATAAAATTATTCACTTAGGTATTAACGCTGGGTATCCGCGATTGTAATGAAATGCTCGCCCTCTGGTGGGCTAAGGGGAAATTACAATAAACATGCTTTAATTCGAATTCCATCAAGCCGCCATTGCTAGCCGATGTTTAGTTTCACATATATTTATTGAATAAAAATTAATAAATCCGGTAAAAAAGATAACACATACTGTTGTGTGCTCCAGTGTAACTCCAAAGGACCAAGAAATCCAGAATTAAGCTTCCATTTATTTCCAAATAACAAATTTAAAATTTCATGGAAGTAAAGAATTAATCAAATGATTTGAAACTAATATTTGTTCAGCTTCAGTTAAAAATTTACTTCCGATCGAACTTTGAATAAACTGAAATATTTTTTTCCAAAAGCAATCAATTTTCCATGATGTAATGGCGGAGAAATTATAGTACGAATATTAAGTAGAATAACAAAAAGAACAAAATTAGATACACGTGGCTGTAATATTTACTAACAACAAGAGCTGAAAAAGCTCCATCTATCGATCATTACAAACGCGGATAGTAAAAACACTGTTTTAAAAATAATCAATGGGGTCAAAAATAAAATCTATAATAATACTAGTATTAACCATAATCCTAAAACTAAATATACCAATAGTCTACCTTTCTGTAATGAATTAAAAATTTTTAAGCATTTTATTTTACGTAAATTTAATCTATGCATTCCTTTCTTCTCCCCCTGTACTATTAAAAACTTCGTTGTTAATGACAGAGATATCAATAGACCTACTGGAGGGGTTTATAAAATCCCTATCAACTATAATGATGAACCGTTTTACTACATTGGGCAAACACGTCGCACACTTAAAGCAAGAATTACTGAACACATTCGTAAAGTTAAGAGAAAAAAAGTTCAATTCTAATAGACTTTCTGTGCGAGCACCCTAATGCTATTCCTCTGTGGACCCAGTCCGAAGTTATTTCAGCCCCTCGCGACTTTCAAGACCTGCTTATGACAGAAGCAATAAATATTATCAAGTACAATAAAGTTATTATTAACTCCAAGGATGCTGCATCACTTCATAAAATATGGCACGCGTTGTGCTCATAGAAAAAAAAAATTACTGAAAATGATATTGAAATGAAAATTTTTTATTGTAACCGTAACTTTAAACCGTTTGAACTTCTCTTGTTTATATATTGCTGGTTCTATGTAACGCAATTACACCTGATGATGCTATTGTTATAATGGCGAAAAGCTTTGTGTAGTTTTTAATAAAAATATTTTATCTACGTGTTTTAAAGTGGTTTGTTACATTTTATATAAATATTAAATATTATTAATTTAGTATGTAATGCATATAATGACGCATATTTTTTTTCAGTTCGTCTGCTATTACTCATTAAGAATATTAAAAAAAATGGCAGAAATATTTAAAGAATAATTTGAATATAACAGGAGATTTCATTTTTAGTGCGGGTGAAATAATATCTAAAAATAATCTAATTCCTTAAAATTGCAGTTTTGTATAAGGACATTAAAAAATAACTTCAATTTGTTCAATCAAAAAAAAAAAAAAAAAAAATTCATACGCGCCTTCATAATTATTTAATTCGTAGAAATATTCTGTATTTCTGAATTGTAATTAAGGCGACAGGTACCTTTCACCGGTGTAAATATCCTTAAAAAGTGATCATGATGTCTTTTATAATAACTCGAAAAAATTTACTTTTAAAACTTCTAATTTTTAATAAGCGTTAAGAGAGATTACTATCTCTTTATTTGAGCTGTTGGAATACTTGTAAACTTTTATTTTTATTTATTTTTTCTTGAAAATGTGAGTGCTAATTTTTTGTTGATATAGACTCGGTAAGCAGAATTACATGCAAATTATACATCACATGAACCTAAAGAATAATTGTACACAAGGAAAAATATCCTATAATCAAAATGACGAAAACTAATTTTGCTGGGAGGTCCATTCTTTTGAGAAAAAAAAATCTGTAATTAATATTAAAAAATTATTAATATCTTTGGTGCAATTATACTTATAATTACAAACCTTTGAATGTTAAATAGCTATTTGTTCGTAATTTTATATATTTATATCTTGTACAAAAAGCTATTAAACTTTCATTAAATTCTGGATGGCCATCACAGAGATATTGTACATGCAAGGTTATGCGTCGACAAAAAACTCGCTTTGATATTTTTGTAAAAATAAATAAATAAATAAATAAATAAATAAATCATGTAGAACTTTTTAAGTGGCATTAATAGACTTTCATAACGTCTGTTAAAATTTACAAGTTTTAAAATAATTATATATTGAACCATTGTAAAGTTGTGGGGACTAGTACTGGACGATATTGACATTTCTTAAATCGATATATCGTTCATCTAAAATACCGATATAAGGATAAACCGATTTAGTGCACTGTTGCCAACTCTAGAGATTTGTCCTTACAAATAGGGACTTAAAGGACTTCAGAATATTAGACGAATTTTATATTCTTAGGTACTTTTCTAAAACGTTATATAAGATTTTGCATGTAATTTACTTTTACCACTTTTTTTCATGATTTTTCACAAAAAGTATGAACATTTTGAGATATATCAATTTGGATATGGCAAAATTTGAGTTGGCAACACTGATTTATAGTGACTCATTTAATCAACGAGATATATAAATTAGAGTGCTGATTCAATGGATGAAGGATTAGCTATCCGTGGTTCAAGATGAATCACGTGACATGCTCCAATAGGTTGCTGTGTTTGGCCCTTTATCGCTATTTTGGCATTTAAAATATCAGTTCGACAAATTATCATTATTATTAGGTAACATGACAGTCCTATGACCGAAATAAATTGTTTTTAAAATAATTTTACACATATTTCACATTTTAATAAATAATAAAATACCTTTTTTTTCATCGTATCCCAACAAAGTTTAAAAGCATTTATAAAAGAAAATTAAACTTTTAAAGAGCTAAATTTAACAACAAATAATAATTTTTCAACTATTTTTAATCATTTTGTCTGTTAAAGTTCAACTACACGAAATAAAAAAGAAGTAAAGTCAAAATCAAAATGATTTAGAACAAAAGAATATTAAACTACGTAAGAAAACAAAAACATTGGCGGTTATGAGTTATGGGAAGAACAATCTCCAAACCGTTGCCATAGAAATTTACTGAAAATAAGCTGTTACCAAGGGAACCACCGAATACGCAGATGCAAGGAGAGCATGTCACATGACTCATCTTGGACCTTCTCAAGGGTTACCATTTATCACTCTACGTTATATATCTCGTTGCATTTAATATACAACATGAATGGTGGAGAGATAATTTTATTTATTTTACTCACATTCATATTTTTAAAAAGGTATAACATAACACTGTATATATTATAAATCTGATTTATTTAATTTGAATCAGTAACCTTTCTTGAAATAGCAACATATTAAAGCATTTTATTATTATTATTAGAATTTTATATATTATATATATCCAAACGCAATTGCAAACGGTTTTTACCTCTATTTAAATGTTAAGCAAAAATTAAAATAAAAGAATTACATTATGACCACATTAATGATAGCATTGTTTATAACTGTAGATTTTTTTTATGGGGGAAAAAATGTCTTTTTTTTATGGGTTCAGTATTTTTAATTGATAAAGGAAATTGCAATAAAAACCCTTTTCCGATATTTTTTTACAATAATGAAACTATTGCCAAAATATTATATTTATCCGTTTTGGTAGGATGCAATATCGATCCTCACCGACAGTCAAATTCCATATTATTTTATGAAGGAATTTTTTTGTATAATTCTATTAACCAACGTATTTATTTTTAAATTATGTGTTCACATTTTGGAAATTTCCAAAAGTTAAATTAGTTCTTGTTTTTAAAAATTGTTATATTTTATTTTGGAGCTAAAAAATATAAAAATAAACTAAGTATATTTTTGAAAGGTAAATGAATGATAAGCTTATGAATATATATGTATAACCATAAGATAAATCAATATTTATTAAATAAATTAATAGTTTTGTCAAAATGTTTCCTAAATTAAATTAAGTAATTACACGTATTTACACAACGCACACAAAAAATTAAATATTTAGAAAAAAAATTATATTCACTTGCAATGTATGTTTCCTTGCAATGTATTGTGACTCAAAGGTAAAAACCTTGAAAATCAGAACCTCAAATTAGAAAAAACCAAAGATATCAAATAATACTCAAACAATTTAGGCCAGAATCCCTCAATCTTTTTACATTTCCTTCCCATATCCCCTGGATAACAAATGAACAACCAATAAAAGCAAAAAATAACTTTATAGGAAATATGAAAATACAGATGGGTTAGAGTAAAAACCCTGAAATCAGGGGTAAACCCTCATCACAAACACCCCTGTTTATATTATTAATTTTTAATAGGTACATTAAAATATTTATAATTCCCCCTTTTATACGAAGGGATTGCAAAATTGCGATCAGCAGAAAATCACTAATTTGGAAAAGCTTCACATTCGATAATAAATTTCTATAGATCTCGATCAATATAATTCTTAATTAAAATTTTGTAAAATATAATTCTTAAAAAAAAAAAAAAAAAAAAAAAAAAAAAAAATCACGAGCTTTTTTTTTTTTATTACTGAAGTTAAAAATTCAAATCAACTTACTTTTATTACTTATTTTGGAATAAATTACATCATACATTACAAATTACAAAAAGACATAAATGATTATCAGTTTGTAGAACTCAATATAGGGAATTAAAACTAGTAAAAAAAAATCCCTTTTCGGCAAGCTTAAAGGCAAAGGTAGATTCCTTTACGTTAATGTTACAATTGTAAAGAAATTTTACATATGCATTAATACCTAGCCATTGGCTTTTTTCCCACACATTGCATTATTTACGTCGCTATGCTCTTTTCAAGAAATTTAATTTTCAACTACAAAAGGGTTTTATTCATTCTACTTAAAATTTTAGGCTAAATTTATTGGTTTCAATTTTTTAAAATTCAAGCTCATAATCATTCAACAAATAAAAGCTTTAAAGATATACAATCCCAGCAATGGTGAATCCCGGTGGGGCTATTGGGCTACACCCCCCTCCCCACCTAAGCTTAATCAAAATTATATTTTTTATTTAAAATCCATATAACTGTTGTTCAATATCTTTCTTTCAAAAGCAAAAGTAATAGAAACGTGAAAATGCACTTGTGATCTTACTAGTTCTGGTAAGCCTGGCGTTGCTATGGTCAAGTCAAACACAGATAAGTGGTAGCGATTTTTGGATAATTATTTCATTGTAATTTTTGTTGAATTATTGAAAGTTTTGTATTGTGTTTTTGTGATTCTTATTGTCAGATGAGTAAAAATTGTAAAGTGAAACTGTTTTGGTTCACATAAGCTGGAACATTAAAATTAACGTTAGTTAACATTTGACCATTTGGCACCGCTGAATTTCAATGTTAATTGTTATGAATTTAGTAAATTATATGATTTGGCGAGATTTTGGTGACAAAACTTCCGACTTAGCAATGAAATTTGTGATTTGGCGGCAAAAGTTGATAGTTGACGACGAAATTTTTGACTTAGCGAAAAATTTGGCGAGCTTGGAGATGGAGAAAGGCAGCTTTGGCGTCATTATATTTTCTTTCCACGCGAAAACTTCATATCTCTTCACAGACCAATATCTTGTTTCGACAAGATAAAAAGTCAAAGGAAGCTGTAACGTATTACTCTCAATCGTAAATTTTAAATTATTGCCTAAACTAACATTCTAAACTATTCACCACAAACGATATTTGTATTAAGATTGACGTATTATTTTAACTTTATATTTTTAAATGATTAATTAAAGCGTTTAACAAGGTTTTTTATTATCACACTTTTATTAACTTGATATGATGCAACTATTAATGTATGTAACGGAATTTTGCAATTCAATTTTCGGCAACTTCTTGTCGTCCAAAGGACCTGAAATTTTGCACACGACTTCATAATCAATGACAATACTAGATACAAGCGTTTTAGGCACTTTTCCCATCAGGGGCAGGTTCCAAGGGCAAGCAAAAAATCTATACTTATACAAAACTATCGTATGTGACACAGGATTTGGATGTATTTGTATAATGTCGAATGGCAACAATTAATTTTTTTTAAATAAAGATTTAAAAGTATGTAATAGTTTTCTAAAACCTTTATTAGTTCATTTTTCAATAAAAGAGTGTTCTTTATATATTTTTTTTAACTGTATAATTTTATTTATCAAAATAAGGGAATTCGAGTAATGAAATACTTTAATTTAAATTTAAATTTTCATGAAAATAAACTTCAACGGAAAATTCATTAAAATCGTCCCTAGTTCATTTGTTAAAGGGATACCTAAATGTCCCCAAATTTATTACCTTCTATACTATGCCAGTTTAATTCGTTTAGCATCGATTTACAAGATTTTTTTTTTTTTTTTTTTTTTTTAATGATGACATTTATCTTTTACATTATAGCATCTATGTCATAAAGCTAAGTCTAAATCTGCTTAGCCCTGTTGATTTTATTTACTTATTTTTTTTTTTTATTAACTTTTATTTTATTTGTTTAAAATCACGGATAAAATTTCATTTCATTTTTCTCAGTACATTGTTGTAATTGTGACGTCATATTTTCTGTAAAAATATTTTTTTTTTTTTTTTTTTCAGATTATTATATTGTTTAAAAACATGATTAAAATTTTATTATATTTTCAGTGATCTTTTTTATTATCATTTGCACGTGACATAAGCATCAGATTATAAATTTTTGCAATGAAAGCTATAGAAAATGTCGGCTTCATCACAAGAAAAATCACTTTTTAACTTGTAACTTTTAAGCAATTGAAGTTATCGAAAAAGTTTAAATACAAAAGTTGTTCTTTAGGGTAAGGCGGTAATTCGCCTGATTTGAAGTATTTTCCTATTTTCAATATTAAAGAAATTATGGGCAAATGAAAATTTCTACCCCCACCATTTCCACCCCCTTTGAGCAGGATACCCCATCTACGAACTCGACCGAGAATTTTACTGTCCTGACAACATATCCAGAGCTGGTTAAATTTAAATAAAAATTACTCCAGTTATCGTGTTCACAACTTAACATGGGAAAAAGCGTTATATATATATATATATATATATATATATATATATATATATATATATATATACCTATATATATATATAAACTTTTGAACGGAGGGTGGTTTTGAGTTCTAGGGGTCATGATCGGTGAAGATATGAAGAAATTTTCCAGAAGTCGTGTCATGAGAACCATTGCAATAAGTAGATCTCCTATAAGGAATCTACCTAAAAGCGAATAATATGGTGCCCTCGAAGAAAAAAAAAATCTATAAACTCTCACCATATTAAAAATTATTTTTTAAATACTCATACTAAATATTATGTAATTGATTTCCAAGTAAAGAAAAACTAGATATTTAAATATCAGAATAATCATATTTTTAAGATGGCTCTATTTTGTTTAAGTTAATTTATTTTTTATAATGTCCATTTCAGTACTGAAAAAATGTTATTTAATGAAATAAAATATTAATAAAGAATAATTAACTACCTAACGAACACAAAAACTGGAGTCCCTTATTTTCAGGTTACAAGAACACGGGGGAAAATGCGTGTGTAATTCGACGATCTCAGCAAAGCAAACACGTTTTGAATGAATGAATATGAATACATGTAGGCAAAACTTTATCAGTATCGGTTTTTATTTGACGACTGCACATGCGCAACGCAAAACCGAAGTGACGGCCTGAAAGCTGCGGTTTAAAAAACGATGTTGGCTTTTGCCGAATAATGGATTTAACATTCTACAAGTGCGCTTGCGCAATACTAAATCGAAACGGCATTTCAATAAACATTTCGCTCTTGAACTCTCCTCGGTTTTAGAGCCGAGTGAGTTTGGGTATCGCACGTGTTCGCATGCTTTAACTAAACCGATATAGCCCTTGAATGAATACAAATCTGGCATTCTTCCAGCATTTAATATCGGTTTAGCGTAGAATCAAATGCTCGCGTTTTTTGATGTTTCTGCATCGATATATCTCGAAGATAAAATATTTAAATCGAATAAACGATATTAGCATTGAATCGATATTTTGTGTTACATCGATATAAAGCCCAGTCCTAGTGGGGACATTTTTTTTTTTTTTTTTTTCTGATAATATCGCCTTTCAAAAGCACCTGATCTCTTAACATTCATGCATATAATCAATTAAGATACATATATAACATAAACATATATACATGTTTTATGAATTTAGTTTTTGATTTATTAATGAATTTGGGCAAAGTCATCATACTACCGAGAAACTTGCTTAACTAAATAAAAATTTATTTCGTGTTTTTTTTGCTATCTTACATGGCAAATTTAATAATGATGATAATTGTTACTTAAACGTAGTTAATTGGAATTGATGTCACACATTTATAAGCATGCATCTATCATAATTTATGCATTTAAGAAATTGAAATATTTTATTATTTAATTAGTAACTGATGAAAATAATGACTTTCTATTATTAGTACAAAGGCTTCGAAAAATTATTAATCCTCTGACTGTGTGTTTCGCGATTTCCAAAGGTAAAATTAATTTGAATAAAATTGTGTGCTCATAATTCAGTATCTAATAAAATCTATTTAAATTCTGTATTGCTAAAAAAAAT
Source organism: Salticus scenicus (assembly GCA_963930645.1). NCBI lineage: Eukaryota > Metazoa > Arthropoda > Arachnida > Araneae > Salticidae > Salticus > Salticus scenicus. The sequence goes on along the minus strand of OZ005656.1, from coordinate 208,623,256 downwards.
ATGTATATTTTTTCTTTACGAAGGAATGAGAAATCTCAAAGGAACTGCGAGACATGGAACTGCGATTCCATTCATGCAAAATAGATTACAATTTATTATATGGCATTAATTCTCCAGAAAAAGGCCATTCATAATCTGTCTTTTTTTCCCCGTTAATCTCATTATCCGAATTCTGCATTATTCATGCATTATCTGGGGTGCCCCCTGAATAACTCTAAAGGGTTGTAGTTACGGGAGCATAATTAATCTGATAACGCGATATTACAGAAACGAGATCTAAATAAACGTGAATATTATTTTAACTTTTTCATCTAAATTCAATGCTTAAAGTTGATTTGTAATATTACAAGAAAGAAAAATTAACATACATGCCAAGTCTTTCGCATTTCGTATAATATTCTGTGTTTATAAATATTTTTGAATTATTTAAATTTCCATTTCTGCGATTAGATAACACTAAGGTAACTATTTAAAACTAGTAAATTGCAGTCATTAAAATACTTTCTTTTAGAAGAAAGTAGGCGACATGGAATACACTTTCTATTGGAATTCATGATAAAACACTGAAGTACTTTTGTTCATTGGGAATTCAATTGTTGCAAACGTTCAAACGTTATTAATATGTTTTGATGACTTTATGTTAAAAAAAAAATAGTTTACATGCAAAAATGTTACTTAAAAAATTTAAAAAATATATAAATTAAAAAAGTGCTATGGATAATATGGACCAAGTGGGTACTATAGAATATTTATTTATATGTAATATTCATTTCTTTAAAGAATAATATTAAATAAGATAGTATTTTTACGATAATTACAATATAAACTTTTTGTTTTAAAGTTATTATTAAAAATAAACAGTATTGAAAAAATAACCAGCATTTAAGTTTTACAAAAATCGCAAATAATATGAAATAGCTGGTATTCCATATTACCGAAATTACCATCTTGAAGAATAAATCAACACCAATCACCTGTTGTTAGAAATAAATTCAAATCAGATTATTAACTAACTCAACTCCCCTATCAGAAATTAGGTTTTAACCTATTTATGTAAACAACCGTTCATATTTGAGTCTCTATGGAGACGTTTGATGCTCTTCTAATAGGTTGCAGAAACGCATTGGAGAAATACAGTGGTATTTCATTTTACCCGACTATTCCATATTCCTCACTGTCTATGTATATTATTCTATATAACAGAGCCACTAACTGTTTAACCCGCACAAAATTTTAAACATAGCTGCTCACAATAAATATTTTACATATAGAGTTTAGTTTAATTCGAATCAAAAAATGTTGAGATGTAGCCATGTAAAAAATCCCAATAGCAGCCCCACCTATCGGCCGATACTCACCTAAAGTAAGTCAGGACTTCTTTTCATTATAGTTATCTCACATATCAAGTTTCGTGCAATTATATGCCGTAGAAGTTGAGATTTAGTCTTCCTGTTCATGACGTAAATTTCACCACAACAGCGTTACCTGCTTGCCGAATAGAACCAAATTAAATCAGCGTGTAAGGCTGAGACTATGGTAGGTCACCACAGGTTTTTCAAATTGAGCTGGATCCAGCGATGAATGAGAGAGTTGAGAGAGATGATTAGAGAGCTTAATGCTTCGACGCCAGCAGTCGGCGAAATTTTAGGTTGGAATGGTTTTGTGTCAGCATAGTGTTGCAACGAAGGAAGGAAGTTACGGAGTGTTGGCGTATGCGAAGCGGCTTTAAAGTTTTGTTAAAGTGAAGAGATATGAGTAGGTGGAATGAATAATAAATAGGAAGATATATTTCGTAATGGGTGTGGCGTAGATGGGTTAGTTCTGATGCTAAACTATAATTTGTGGTACATTGCTGAAGTTAGATTATTATGCGAAGGATGAAGTCATTAGCTATTGGAGTTTACTAGTCTTGGTTGGGATAGTGAAGTTATAGAATATAGAAAAGTGGTGTGTAAAATTTGTCGTGCAGTGGGAATCCAGCCGCCAAGTTTGAGTTCACATCGTTGAGTGGTCAGAGAGTACAGCCTTCAACTTACTTATGATATCTTCTCTGGATGAGAGTTACTTTATATTTATATTAGGTTTTTCTTATAGCTATTACTAAGGTTTGTGAAATTATATACAACATTTTCTGAGATACATCTTTCACCGATGTAGGTGAAAATTGTAGCATAGCAGCGGCATCTGTCTTCTGATATGCCCCCAAATTTATGCAACATATATTGTAATGTCCTTCTCATATATCAAATTTTGTTTGATTATACGCAATAGAATGTAATAGCCTTCCCTTAAATGGGATAAATCACAGTATATCAGTGCCAGATGCAGAGTTATTTTCACCAAAAGTTAATAAGCACTAATTCATGTCATGGTGCATCTACATTTAAGTTCATATGCCTTTCTGTGCAGTAGTTCTTGAGATACAGTCGCCACAAATTTTTTGTCACACACACACAGACATAGAAATTTTCAAAAATGGCAAATCCAGTTCTGTAGCTCCCAAAACGTATAAATCCATCGAAAGCTGGAAATCGAAAATGTTTAAGAATCCAATACTTTTTAAGTAAAAAGTGCTAAAAAAAAAAAAAAAAAAAAAAAAAAAAACAGGCAAACTTGGCAACTATGTATTGAAAATTAAAACTGAATTAGCTTTATTTTTTTCTTAATTAGCATAATTTAATTTCAGTACATTTCACATATATTTCTATGTCTGCGTGTGCAGTAATAAACTGAATGCGCAGTATTGTACAAAAACCAAAATCATTCTTCTTTTCACTCTTATACACAGTATTTCATTTCACGCACGTTTAAGTGAAATTTCGCCTTATTCTCCCATGTAAAGAAAATCTTAAATTTCATATAGCTTCTGAAGTTTTTTAATTAGAATATTGCAAATGAATAGGGTTCTTTCCAGTGTCATAAATAATATTTTAAAACTGGTCCGACCTCTCTGCGATCATGTGTTCGTGAGATATCGTGTACATAGGCTAACGGACTAACAAACTAACAAGCACCCTACAGACGGACACCATACACATTTTGATATTTTCGGATTCCTCACACCTCAAAACGTGTAAAAATGTAAATAAACCGAGCTCGAAAATTTACACGATTACCTAAGCTCCTCATACGTATAGTATGTTCGGGAACTAATTAATTACAAAACATATTATAAGCATTAAAAAAAAGTAAAAAAAAAAAAAAAAATTGAAAGAGTTAATTCTGTTAAATTGCCCCAAACAAGAAACTGGTTCTGATATTGATTCTGATTCTTATTGGAATAGAGTAAAACATTCTTCCATTTATCAATAGGGACAGTAAAACCATCTAAACTATATATTTTTACTTTATCTTACCCATAAGGGAGAGAAAGTATTGTTTTTGGGTCAAATTTTCGAAAGTGAGTTTTTGTTATATTTGCGCGTTTTCAGGCCCCCTGAATCCAAAAATCATATTTTTAGCGGTTGGTCTGTGTGTATGTGTGCATGTCTGTTATCATCATATTTCAAGAATAAATAGTAGCAGAAAGTTCAAACTTGATATTCTAAATGTGTATAATATAGGGATGCTACACTAAGGTTTTCGTTGGGATAATGCAATCAGTTCGTGTACAGGGACACCCAAGAGAATTCAAATACATTGCGTCCATGGGGGAAATTGTCTCTCTTAGAGTAACTTAAAAACGAATAATTTCAGTGTATCAAAAAGTTGTATTTTCAAGTTAGTGTAAGTTTGTTGCTGGAAAAGATTGATCGAGACTTTTACGTTTCAAGGAATGTTGCGTGTGAAAGTTGTCTCAATAATTTAAAGTGAACTCCTAATTTTTAAAACAGATTTAAATTATATATATATATGTAGGTGCATTAATGAAACGGGGGATTGACGTGGTGGTAGCTCCCCTCATACAAAACTAATTATCTTAGAAATCTCTTCCAAAGGCTAATTTGAATTGTTTTAACATAGGTTTACATAACAGTACTCATTATCTTACCTCTTAATCTCCAACCTGTATTTATATAGTATTAACTTTCAGGGTAAGAGAAAGTCGTGTTAGGGACACACCAGATTATTTTCTGTAGGAAATTAAATTTAGAGGGAGTTTTAGATAATAAGGAAGAAAATTCTAAATTTACTGATTTCTATTAGAATTACAGATAATGAAAGGGTTTACAGAGGCTGTTCGCACATTTTTTAGACGATTTTGATGGAGTGTACTGAAGCAATTTCACTCATATTTCGAGTTTTATTTGTTCAGTTTGATAATTTAGTCCTTGTTCTTTACTAACATTCTACATCATAATTTCTATGACAATAATGCTTTTTATAATATCGGAAGAGATATATTTTTCTACTCCTCTTGAACGGCTTTCCAGAGTCCACAAAGCGTTGTAGGTCGGTGTTTGGATAATGTTGATTTTAAGAGTCGAAAAACACAAAAATCCAACAGTGATACATCAGGAGATTTAGCAGGAATGTCAGTGAAGGGTGTGAAGGGTATGGTTTTAATTCCCGTTTTTTGTTCCATTTTTTTCTAGAAAAGCAATTGCGGATTGTGATGTGTGGCTGCTTGTTTTGTCTTGATACAGTTCAACGGACTGATAGCATTGTGGATAAAGATCTGGATTTTCATTTTAAAAAATTGGAATTAAAATATGTTCTTGAGAGTATTTAGAGTTGATTTTAACATTTTTGTCACATTTTTTTTTTTTTTTTTTTTTTGCTTTTATCTTGCGCTTGTATGAAAAACCAGTGGCAATCACAAATCCTTTAGAAAAACTTTCTTTTGATGCTTTGAGCCATGTAGCAAATTTTTTTTCTCCACTTTTTTGATAATAAATTGACCTTTTTTTATTGCAACCACTTAAATAGACCCAAGATTCATCTGTTGTTGCAACATTTTTCCATTTTTCTCCTGATAAAAGCTTTTCATAAATATTTCACTAAAAACTATCTTTGGAAAGAGCGGAAACCTATCCTTCCATCCACTGCCATTTTAAAAGCGCATTTTTACATCTAAACAAAAATTCTAAATATCAGAAGATAAATAAAACTTCTAAAAATATAACTGTTGTGAAAATAAAATTCTCCATGCAAACGATTTTTACTTACTGCGAAATAAAATCGTCTAAAAAATGTGCGAACAGCATCTGTATTATTGAAGCTAAATAACTATTAATGCAGTATTTCAAAAATTTCAACTTATTACTTTTGCAGTTTTGAAATTCCATTATTCTTATTATTCTTATTATTTTTTTTTAAGAGCAATTTCTGGGAAAATAAACTAAAACAATTAAGATTTCTAATATTCATACATTGGAGAATTTCCTGATGAAATTATGTAGTCTCCATGAAAATACAAAATTGTATATTATAAACTTTATGGAAATATCAAACAAATAAATTAAGTTTCTTAAATTCCTTCTTTTCTTTTCTTCTCTTTCTTTTTTATTTATTTATTTTTTTTTTTAAGCCAAATGGAAAAAAAAAAATGTTGTTATAAAAATTTAGTAAAGACCATAACAGCCTTTTACAAGTTCATAAACTTATATATGCCCACAAAAAAATACGTTTTTTTAGGAATTTTTAACATTTAAAGATAAAAGTGAAAGGAACAAAAAAAAAAAAAAGAAAGAAAGAAAGAATAATCTCTAAAATACGACTTTAAAAATAAAAACCATTATTCTATGTGAAAAATAAAATAACTGTCTCGATAAAAGATTTGCAGTTTTCTTTCTTTTTAACTTCTTCCTCTTTTTTTTTTTTTTTTTTTTAAGCCTAAGAAAATAAAATTGATCCATCTAATCAAAGCAGTAGTTTTGAAAAAAGAGTAGTTTTCTTTTTCTTACTTTTCTTTTTCGGTTTAAAAAATGTGTTAAAGGGGGAAAAAAAAGTTTATTAGAACTCATTTTCCTTATTTTAGGCGGAATGAAATAAAAATGTGTAATGTAATTATATACTATATGTAAAAGTAGTCTGAAAAGTTGCTTTTTTTTTTTTTTTTTTTGTAGTTTTGGACTAAGAAAATTACATACCATGTTATACTCTCCAAAACTAAATGCAAAACTGGTGTAAAAATGATAAATAGACAATTAGACTTCTTCACACACCATAAATTTTAAGCCAGCACAACCGGTTTCGAAAGGACGTAGCCTTCCTTCATCAGGTGCAAAAAAACACGTGCTACTGCCTTGGAGGCAAAAGCAGCCAAACACGTTTCCGAACTGGGTTTTTTGGAAAATTTGCTATTTACCTTAATCGTGATAAAATTGCCAATGAAAAATCTGATTCCACTTTGCTGTCTACAGCCTGGAAAAATTTGTTTAATTCAATTAAATAATTTCCTTCATTATGTTTGTAACACAATAATAGTTATAATTAAATAATTCTAAATAATTAAATAATAAAAAAAATAAAAAAAAACATATATATTAATAATGATAATATTAATAATTTTTATTAAATGTACTTATTAGTAAAATATTATAAAGAAAAAAAAAAAGAAAGAAAAAATAATAATTGTTTATTCCTTCCCTCCCTCCTTTTGTTTTTGTGTGTCCATGTGTGTTCCTCTCTGATTGGTCCTGCATGAAGCTTCCTATTGGTTGTTTGTGTTGCTCCTCCCCCTCTGGATTTTGCCCTGCTTTCAGTCTTGCTTTTGCCTCCAAGGCAGTAGCACGTGTTTTTTTGCACCTGATGAAGGAAGGCTACGTCCTTTCGAAACCGGTTGTGCTGGCTTAAAATTCATGGTGTGTGAAGAAGTCTTATTGTCTATTTATCATGTTATACTCTATTTCCTTTAGGCTGTCGTGTCAAGGCAACGCTCAGATGAACTATCATTTAACTTCTCTCGTCCGTTGCTAGGTTACTGAAGAAACAACGACATCTCACTGGATGGAATTGAGCACGCGATCTCCCTCTCCGCATTCCGTGGCTTTGAAGTTACTCTGTTAGGGAAAAGGACTATAGTTATACTAGTCTGTGGTTATCACAAAATTTACTTTTATTTAGTTCCTACGCAATAATTGGTTGATAAACTAACTAAAACCGAAAAAGGGTTGAATAACACCGCCATTTATGGACCGGTAAGTCCTAAATATAAACAGCACACTCTCTCCCAAATTAGGTTTTCTACATTTCTACAATATAGAAGTTGAGACATAGTCCCTTCATTTAAATGGGGAAAATTGTAGCGTAACACTGTTTCCTGTCAGACGGTGTGCTCCGAAATTAATTCAGTGCAGCTTTTCATAATAGACTATATATATATATATATGAAATTCAGTGGGGTAATGTACTAGCTGAGATTTAACCTTCATGTAAATAATGGTAATTATAACATAATAGTTCCAGTTATTAGCTATAGGGGAGAATGGCGTACAATGGACCAATTATGGAAATTTTAGGTGTTTACTCACTAATTAATAATTTCGGCTATTGAAAATATGTGTGCATATTACCTATATATTGGGTCTTATGTGGCAAAAGCAATAATTATGTTTACTTTTTTTTACTATATTTTTTTGAATAACAACTGACAAAATGGACCATTGTACCCAGACCGTGGGATACAATGGTCCATGACATGGGTACTATGGGCCACAGGTCAAATTTGAAAAGCATACTAATGTAGTATGTTTTTTAATAGTATAAAATGTAGAATATATTATATTTGTTTATTTATGTCTTCAATTCATACAAATAATATAAATTAATGAACATTAAAATTAGAAAATGATTCGCAAATAATTTTTGTGTCGCTGAAAATCTGCTATTTTCTTGAGAAATTGTAGGGTCTGGAAAACTCATCATTACAATAGCTTGAAAATTTACAATATAGCAACACTCTCGGGAATAAATGTAGAGATCTTAATTAAGTTTTCATTGCATGAATCTCACAAAAACATATTCTTTTTCTTTTAATTCTGCGATTAAACCAACAAAATATAAAACCATCTTTATCGTTAAAGTTTATTTGTATTATTATTTTTTAAATGCATTATTTAATTTAGTTTGTTATAGATGTATGATATTTGTAAAAATATAAGAATACAAAAATAACTGAATGGTCATTAAAAATAAATAAGAAGAAACCTCAATGTATATTGCTTTCTTATTCATCTTTAAATACATAATAGATCTTACTAAGGTTAACTCTCAAATTTTTATATATAATTTATAGCTAACACTTCAAAAATGTAGATTTCGTAAATCAGTTTATTATGGCAGAGAACTGAGGTAAATGGACCATGGTCCATTGTACCCCGTCTGGACCTCTGACAGCAAATGATTAAAAAAAATAAAAAAATCTCTTAAAAAATATTTTAATGAGATTAAATATAATAATAGATGACCTTAGCTCTTTATTATGCTATATGGCCTGTTCCAGATCATTATTCCTGAAAGACGAAAAGAAAAAATGCTTCACTAAAAATATTTACTTTTGGCTACCGTAAACTAAACTTCACGAATAAAATGGCTAAATTGTTAGTCAGGCATGAAGTTGCTGGCTACATTTCATCTGCAATGCTACTGTCTATGTACCAAAATACGAACCATGATAATATAAATAAATTATAGGGAGCGGTCCATTGTACCCCACTCTCCCCTATGCACTAAAATTGCATCAAAATAGTTTTTTTACCTTGTTCATTATATATATTAGGTTTCGCAAACTTATATACTTATATTAAGCCGATTAACTGCATTAGGGTCCTACGACTGTGGGGGGTTGTCTTCCATGAGCGGAGGTCTTCCTAAGGGGTTCTAGCCTTTATTTACGTAAGATTCAAACAAAACCACAGAAAGTTCCGAACGCATAGGCCGACGAGTGTGACAAGTATTCAAACTCGGCAGCTCACATCTACCAGTTTAGAAGACAGAAACTCTTGGCCGCTGGTGGGCCTTTTATTTTCGGATGTAATTGAACTCAAAATGCATAATTAGGGGAAGCCGGGGTAACAAGAGACAAAAGGGGTAATAAGAGATAAAAATATTAATAAAATCTATACAATTAATCTAAATAACTTGAAATAAATGTCTCGTATTTATTTCATTAAATGGACCCCTCTTGATTTTTTAGGGGATTTTTGAACTTAATTTTTTTTGTTAAATTCTTTTTTTTTAATTTTCATTAAATCCTTGTCTCTAATAACCCCACGCGGGGTAATAAGAGACCAGGCTTGTAACTGTCCATATATAGCAATGTAAAATCATGTGAGATAATTAAAGATATCTGGAAACAATTCTGAATCAGCCAACAGTTTTAAATTTTTATTATTTACATCCATTCAAAAAATATGTTTGCTCGAAAATTAACTGTCATAAATGTGTTTGTGAAATTCATTTCTTTTAATATTAGGTCCTAAATAATATAATATTGTACTTAATGATAGTTCTACATAATCAACATAACCTAGGGATTAACCAAAAACATCAATATAATTTCTAAAATGGGCAGAAAATATTTTACCCATTTTCTAAAGTGTAGTCGAAAATAGGCAAAAAAGACGTATCTTTGAAGTGTATACAAGCGAACAAAATGTTATAAAATATTTTTCTAGTAATTATAAATGAACTTATTTATTATGTAATGAAGTATTAATGACTAAATACTAACTTATACACATTCTAAACATAAATTTACATAATCATATCAACTAAATATGGTTTAGCCTAATGAGTGAAACTGCTTTTTGATTTAAAGTGAAACAAAAAAAAAAAAATTTTTCTCTTGGTAAACTTAGACTGGGACTAACACTAGGTAAACTCTTCGTAAACTAGTCAGGTAGAATTAACAGGAACTACAATTGGGGGGGAGGGGGGACAAAGGAATTAACACTGGGGGTAATGAGAGACTCATGTCTCTTATTACCCCCACAAAAAGTAAAAATGGGGTAATAAGAAACATGCCTAGAACACGTAAATAAAGAATGCTTTCAAGGTTTTAAAAAATTGTACATCAAAAGTCATAGTCTTTGTCAAAAGGTTACACATTAATAAATCCCTAACATTTTACTTACAAGGAAAAATAAAGAAAAATTTAGAAAAAGTCACGAACTTTCAGGGTAAGTTCAAAGTGAAGGTTTTTTTTCGTCGTATAAAAATAATTCAATATATATTATAAACTTTTCAATAAGTGTATTGTAGTAAAGAGTACACATGATACTTAATATTACATATTTTTAATGCTGTCTAAGTATATTTTTTGGTGGGTTTTTTGACTGCGTCTCTTATAACCCCTGTCTCTTATTACCCCGGCTTCTCCTAAATCAAAATCTCTATCTGGAAAGTTTGACAAGAAACAAAAAAGGGTTTCTCTACTCCATATAAGTAAGAAAAAGTAAAAATAATTAATTGATTAACTAAAAATTAAATAAAATAATTTGTTTACAAAAATAGGTAACCTGAAGTGAGGTAAGCGTAACATGGTTTTGGCATAGTTTGACTCTGACTTCATTTTGCTCAGTTGCTATTATACTTACTTACACTTCTGAAAATATTATAGGCATAAACTACAACTAATTATCCTTTAAAAAATGTGAATTTATGAAAAATTAGCAATGTGCTTAAAAAAAAAAAAAAAAAAAAAAAAAAAAAATGAAAATTTTATTCTTCATGATTCCTTTTGCCACAAAGTTCGGGACAAATATATCTTTACCTTAGAAAATTATCTACCAATATGTATTTGGACACTTTCAAATTTAGACGATTCGTCAAATATATAGAAAAAGGCTTTAAGAATAATCTTGAAACTTTGGTAATATAAAGAACATGCTATACTTCATATATTTCAACAAAAGTCTTGTCTTAAAAAAGAAAGGGGACTAGTAAAAAATTAAACAAAAATCAAAATGCTTTCGATAACTCTGTAGAATGTAATGATTTAAAAATGTTTTGGTTGTAACATGCGATTATAAGGATTTTTCTAATTATCTGTATAAATTTTTTATGAAGCTATCACATATAGGGGAGACCCGTGTACCTAGGGCCGCTTTTTTTCAATGCCCAAAAACAGAGCCCTTGACCTGTTTAAAATTATCAAACTAATATGTATATATCTTTAGGACTAATTACTTCCAATTGGGATTAATATAAATACCTTAAATAATAAATTCCGACAAATAGAAGTTTTTAAAAAAAAAAAATTCACTCGTGGCCCTAGGTACAACACCCTCATTGTACCTGGGGCCAGGCCTTATTGTACCTAGGGCCATTCTCTCAAATTTAGATTTAACTTTGTAATGAATAAAAAATAAGCATATAAACATGTATTTTATAAAAGAAACAATATCAAGTAATATATTTATTTATCATATAATAATTATCATGTTGTTGCCTTAATTTGAAACACGAAATTTGTCACTTTTTTCTTCCTTTGGGATATTCTAACAGAATGTTTTTTTTTTTTTTCCTTCAATTTCTTTTTTTATTCTGGAGTGTCTCTTGGATTTCTAGATCTCTCTGGTTTTCGGTCACATCTTTTCTTTGATGTGGGAGGTTTTGCTTTAGGTAAAGGTTTTGCTTAGGTTCGTACCTCTTAAAACATGACACACGAAAAGATGTTAGATGTTGAAGGTTTCGAAATTTCAACAGGACACGAAACAAAGACATCCAGTTCTATCATTGTTGGTTCACTTTCTTCCTGAAAAATCTTTTTTTCTAAAAAATATACACAATATTCATATTTGAACAATCAGTATACTATGGATGCAAATACTTTGATTAGAGAGAGTATGATCATAATGGATATCTATTTGTAATATTAATGTGAATACGGAAAATTTTGTTTTGAAAAATTGTAACTTATGAGAAAAACGCCCACAGGCGGACCTTACTGTCAAAAAGACAAAAATATGCGGTCGCGAAAGTGTTAAAAGGTCCAAACACACTGGCCCTAGGTACAAGGCAGCTATGTGGCCCTAGGTACAAGTTTTGGTAACTTCATTCAAAATGCTTTCCACTAAAAAATCCACATGCAGAGAGGACTAATTAAATATCTCATTTATTACTCAATATAACAAGCAAAATTATACACTAGAAATAAAAGAAAAATATTTGGCTTTCATTTGCAAAGTAGCAAAAGAGATGGGCTGCAAAATTTTACTTCAAACCATGTAAATTCGTTTTCTACATGTAACTTGTCGAAACTCTCTCCTCAAAAGTTCCAAAGTAGTTGCAAAAGTAGCAATTGGTGTTGTTACTCGTCCAATTGAGTATTAAAACTTAAAATTAAATATTATTCAAATAAAGTGGGGTGGCCCTAGGTACATGATGGCCCTAGGTACACGGGTCTCCCCTATTCATGGAGATATAACGGTTTCTTTAAATATTTGAAAATAAAATTACTACGTTTTTATTTACTAGTGGATCTGCAGATCAGGAGCCTCAACGACCTATTTACATCAGACATTATTCAATAGGTCATTTTTATTTATTCCTTATTATATAATTGTATATATTGATTCTATCGACTTGTTACCATAATCAGATACATTCTTGAGGGGGGCTGCCGCCCCCCTCAACCCCCCGCTGCATCTCTATTTGTATATCCTATAAAGTGTTACAGAATTGTAAATAATCGCATTTATTTTTGTATAAATGCTTTCAAAAGGTTTAGTAAAGTTAATAAAATGCTAACTTTGTGCATTTCTAGTCGTTTTAGCGTAAAATCGCCTAATTTTCCCTTAAAAACACTTAAAAAAGCTACTATAAGGGAAGAAATGGATTTGGCGCCAAATTTGGCGACTATTTCCCTCCTTGGCTATTTTTGGCGACCTTGGCGAGAAAATCCTTATTAGGGATATACCAAATATGGAAGCTCTAATCTCATTATGAGATACGAGAATTTTCCAGAACAGTCTGTGTTCGATAGAAAAGTATAAAAGGAGCAATTCTTCACCAAGGCGGTCAGTGTCAGATCTGTGTCAGTTTCGTCAAATGCTTGCTTTGCTGTGAGTCTCTTTGGATGAGACTTTCTTTATGTGTTATTGCTAAACAGTTTGTACTGTTGTTTTGCTGTTAACGGCTGTTGTTTAAGCTGTGTTTACTGGCTGATTTGAAGCTGATACTTGGTTTATAGACCTGTATTTTTCTGGAACTTTCTGTGACTACATCACTGAATTTTTGCAAGTTTCGCCTTTCATTCTCGGACAACTTACGGACCCCCAAGTACGCAAAAATATGTATTCTTAATAAATGACAGTCTTGTATTATTTCCCTGAAATTCATAAATACCAAATTTCATAACTATCATTTTTCATACAAAAAAAAAAATTACATAGCATATCGGAAATATTTTGCGTAACATTTAAACTAATTTCTAAGTCTATGCCCACAATTATCAACAGGAAAACATGCTTTTAATATTCTAATAAAATTGCATTATGTTTGATGGAGTGTAACCATGTTAAAATAAACTTTTAAGAAATATTGACTATAGACCGTAATAGTACGAAATTATTTTATGTATCCCGGAAAAGTAGCCACAGTCATTATAAACGCCAATAATAAGAATAAATTTAATTAATTGTAACTCATTAATTTTTCAAACTAATTTGACATCATTTGGATGATTATAGTATATACTCGGAATTATTTTGTGTGGTCTCATAAATTATTTAGACTATACATAACTGTTTTCAAGAGTAAACATGATTTTAAGCATCTTTATAATGTATGTTAATTTTATTAAGTTCAATTCAGCATAAACGCATTAAAGAGCGCGCTTAAGTAAAAGTTTGTCCATAGGCTCTAATGTTACGAAATTCTTTCTTGTGGCTCTGTAAACAAACCATAAACATTGTATACACCAGTAAAAACTATTCAGCTTATTTTGCGTTTAAAATTAATAATTGTTCCAAATTTAACATAGTTCGCATGACTACGTGACATTAACAGAACACTTTTGTAAGGTCCTGTACATTAATTAGAAAGCTTAAGAGCACATATTTTCTTCAAACAACATGAGTTTAAGCATATTACTCACGTACGATAGTTTCATTTTCTTCATTGCAAAGTAATGATATTAAAATGCGTTTAAAAGAAATTCACACCTTTTGCCGTAATGTTAAGAATTTTGGCGTGTCCCTGTACACATTTTTTAACCAATATAGCAATAAAAATTATACAGCTACTTACGTTTATGCAAAGCTGGAACGTGTGCGCCAATTTGCAAGTCAATCGAAGGACTTTTGCGGCTGCTATTGCGGTACATACAAATTCTTCCCATAGACCGTAATGATAAAAAAAAAAAAAAGTTGCATTCGGGAGTGCCGACAGAAGTGAAAACGTGAACAATTACATGTGTATTTCTTGAATCGTCAGGAAATATTTTATTGTGTAGTAAATACTTTTAAATGAAGTGTTTTTTTTATTCATTAATATATACTACTACAAAAATTATATTACAATTTTATTTAATGCGCTAACTGCAATAGAGACAGTGTCCGGAGATGAGAGAATTCGTGCAGAGCCGCACCAGATTGGAAAAACGTGAGAAAAATGGCGGCTTTGGCCTTTCGCACTGTTTTGTGAGGTCTAACTGGAATAGAGACAGTGTCCGGAGATGAGAGAATGGCGGCTTTGGCCTTTCTCACAGTTTTGTGAGGTCTAACTGCAACGTTTCCGGCTGAAATCTTTAAGAGACAGTGGCCGGAGATGAGAGAAGTCGTGTAAAGCCGCACCAGATTGTAAAAACGTGAGAAAAATGGCGGCTTAGGCCTTTCTCACGGTTTTGTGAGGTCTAACTGGAATAGAGACAGTGTCCGGAAATGAGAGAAGTCGTATAGAGCCGCACCAGATTGTAAAAACGTGAGAGAAATGGCGGCTTTGGCCTTTATCACGGTTTTGTGAGGTCTAACTGGAACGTTTCCGGCTGAAATCTTTAAGAGACAGAGGCCGGAGATGAGAGAAGTCGAGTAGAGCCGCACCAGATTTTAAAAACGTGAGAAAAATGGCGGCTTTGGTCTTTCTCACTGTTTTGTGAGGTCTAACTGCAACGTTTCCGGCTGAAATCTTTAAGAGACAGAGGCCGGAGATGAGAGAAGTCGAGTAGAGCCGCACCAGATTTTAAAAACGTGAGAAAAATGGCGGCTTTGGTCTTTCTCATTATTCTGTGAAGTCTAACTGGAACGTTTCCGGCTGCAATCTTTAAGAGACTGTGTCCGGAGATGAGTGAAGTCGTGTAGAGTCGCACCCGATTGTAAAAACGTGAGAAAAATGGCGGCTTTGGCCTTTCTCACGGTTTTGTGAGGTCTAACTGCAACGTTTTCGGCTGAAATCACTAAGAGACAGTGGCCGGAGATGAGAGAAGTCGTGTAAAGCCGCTCCAGATTGTAAAAACGTGAGAGAAATGGCGGCTTTGGTCTTTCTCACTGTTTTGTGAGGTCTAACTGCAATAGAGACAGTGTCCGGAGATGAGAGAAGTCGTGTAGAGCCGCACCAGATTTTAAAAACGTGAGAAAAATGGCGGCTTTGGTCTTTCTCATGGTTCTGTGAAGTCTAACTGCAACGTTTCCGGCTGAAATCTTTAAGAGACAGAGGCCGGAGATGAGAGAAGTCGAGTAGAGCCGCACCAGATTTTAAAAACGTGAGAAAAATGGCGGCTTTGGTCTTTCTCATGGTTCTGTGAAGTCTAACTGCAACGTTTCCGGCTGAAATCTTTAAGAGACTGTGTCCGGTGATGAGTGAAGTCGTGTAGAGCCGCACCCGATTGTAAAAACGTGAGAAAAATGGCGGCTTTGGCCTTTCTCACTGTTTTGTGTGGTCTAACTGCAATAGAGACAGTGTCCGGAGATGAGAGAAGTCGTGTAGAGCCGCACCAGATTGTAAAAACGTGAGAAAAATTGCGGCTTTGGCCTTTCTCACGGTTTTGTGAGGTCTAACTGCAACGTTTCCGGCTGCAATCTTTAAGAGACTGTGTCCGGATATAAAAATAAGTCGTGTAGAGCCGCACCAGATTGTAAAAACGTGAGAAAAATGGCAGCTTTGGGCTTTCTCACGGTTTTGTGAGGTCTAACTGCAATAGAGACAGTGCTCGGAGATGAGAGAAGTCGTGTAGAGCCGCACCAGAGTTTAAAACAATATATACTATAAAATTACTAACACTTCACATTAGCAAGTTAATTGTATGGTACATTATTTGTATCATACAAGGATGGAAAGCGTTTACTGACGATGACGCGAATTCAATGATTTTTTTTCACCCAAAAGTTTTCACTTCAAATGGAAAGCGTTAGCTGACGATGACGGAAGTTTAAAGATTTTTGTTCACCCAAAAGTGCTCAACGCGCCTAAAGAAGTTTTCACTTCAAAAAACTTTGGCGTGTCCCTGTACACGAACTACAAATGGAATGCGCACCCAAAACTATACAGCTAATTTCGTGGGGATCATGAACATGTATACCAAATTTTAAATTAAGAGAGTGATATTTGCGGCCGCTATCGCACGACAGACAGACAGACGGACAGGTATACGAACTACAAATGGAATACATACCAAAAACAATACAGCTGATTTCATGGGGCTCATGAACATGTGTACCAAATTTCAAGTCAATAGCGCTATTTTTTCGGCCGCTATCGCGATACATACAAAATCCTTCCATAGGCCGTAATGATAAGAAAAGCTTTCGCGTGTCCCTGTATATGAACTACAAATGGAATACATACCAAAAACTATACAGCTGATTTCGTGGGGCTCATGAACATGTGTACCAAATTTCAAGTCAATAGCGCTAATTTTGCGGCCGCTATCGCGATACATACAAATTCCTCCCACAGGCCGTAATGATAAGAAAAACTTTGGCGTGTCCCTGTATACGAACTACAAAGGGAATACATACCAAAAACTATACAGCTGATTTCGTGGGGCTCATGAACATGTGTACCAAATTTCAAGTCAATAGCGCTATTTTTGCGGCCGCCATCGCGATACATACAAATTCCTCCCATAGGCCGTAATGATAAGAAAAACTTTGGCGTGTCCCTGTATACGAACTACAAATGGAATACATACCAAAAACTATACAGCTCATTTCGTGGTGCTCATGAACATGTGTACCAAGTTTCAAGTCAATAGCGCTATTTTTGTGGCCGCTATCGCGCGACAGACAAACAGACAGACAGACAGACAGACACAGCCCAAAACCGTTTTGAGTCTCAATGTAGGGCCTCCACTGACGTTTCGGCAATAACACGTAAAGTATTAGATCCAGTGCAAAGTCATTTTCAGGAAATTTGGCATAATACATTAGACACAGCATATTGCAATCAGAATGCAAGAACGTTACATACCTTACGAAATACGAGCACTTTTACTAAATAATTTTTAACTACGCATGCGCTAGCTCCTAAAAAATATCATTTGAATAATTTAATAGCCAAAGGTATTGAGCTACATATATAAAAACCCAAAATAAATATCGTGTAAATTAAAAAGTTATGACAGATGGAATGAACAAAATTTCAGTTCCTTTCAAAAATAAAGAAGATGATAGGGGGTTTTATCAATATTTATTTACGATCAGCGAGCATTGTATCATCATTGATTGAATCAAAATAAAAATGTGAGTAAAGTCCCTTATAGTTTAGCATTTAATTTGAAAGAACTGAAATTCTGTTCATTCAATCTCTCATTGTTGGAAAATTAGAGCAGCTGGAATCTTTCCTTCCCCAAGGCCAGCGATAACTTCAAAACTCAGCAGAACAACTAAACTCGGCTCCAGTTGAAGCGGGTAAACAGGAATGCTTCTGTTTACCGCTACCGGCAATTGTGAAGAAAGCTCTGATTGATAAACATGTCTCTGCTTTGCGAGTATGAGAGTTATTTTCGAATTTATTTTAACTTTTGGGCCCTCTGTAAATAGTCCTATCGGTTGTAAATAAAAATACTTATGTTCAGTAATACCTATTTTTTGTGAAGTGTGTGCAGTTAGATTAAAAATATCGAAATTGTTATTTCGTTCTTAATGTTCGTTTTTAAGACACCATCCTCCTTTATTTATTGAAAATGATTAGAAAATCAACACTCATAACGTTTTAATTTACACAATATTTATTTGGGGTTTTCATATAAGTAGCTCAATACCTTTGGCTATTAAATTATGCAAGGAAAGTTTTTAAAAGCTTCCGCATTCATAGTTAAAAATTATTTTGTAAAAGAACTCACTCTTCGTATTGTATTCAACATTTTTGCATTGTTATTGCAGTATGCATGTCTAATATAGTATGCTATATTTCCTAAAAATGGCTTTACACTGGCTTTGCACATATTTTAAGTAGTAGTTTTATTTGCAATTTTTAAAAGAAACCATTCTGTCTCAATGATAAGATGTGGTACCCTCATAAAAATTTATACAGATGATTAGACGACTCTTCATAATCAAATGCTAATACCAAAACGCATTTCAGGCATTACTTTCTAGAGGGTAATCTAAAACATTTTGATTTTTGTTTAGCTTTATACTAGTCTTTGGGACAAAACTTTTGCTGCACTATATGGGGTATAACATGTCATTTACACTTCCAAAGATTCAAAATAATTTATGAAAAGTTTTTTTTTAGATATCTGACAAAACGTCTAAATTCGAAATTGTCCAAATACTTATTGCTAGATAGTGTACAACCATATACCGTGCATTAAGAGATATACAAATCGAATTTCAAGATAATTAAAAAACGTTCATGAATTTAAGACATTTTATATTTAAAATGATTTATTTCAGTGTAACGAACTTCCGTCAACTAGAAAGTTTATGAACTTTCCAACACTTGAAAAAAAAAAAAAAAAAAAAACTTAAAAGATCATTATATTAGGTTTCACTGAAAATTAAACAACAAAACTGAAAAAGCAATGTAAAAATATATGAGTGGTGGAAGTGAAATGCTTGGTACAAGCGTAAACATCTAGTTAAGCTTTCCCGACATACGAAATTTCTGGGTAACCACGAGTGACAAATGAAAATATATATATGAAATAAAACAAATTTGAAGTTATATGTATATTTAATTTAATTTTAAAACCTAGTTTCCTCATCGAAAACATTTCAGTTAATCTCACAGGTACAGCAATATGAAAGCTTCGATTTTTCAGAAAGGGCACTTTGTGGAAGAAAAAATTAAATTATTATTATTATTATTATTAATCTAAAACTATCACTATTGCATGTTTGATTTGGTTTCCTCATGTGACATACAACAAACAGAAGTTCAAACAAACAGATAAGATGTCTATTAAGTCCAAAATTATTTTAACAGCTGAGATATAGGAAGAAGTTTATACTTACTCCACTTCATGCAGTATAAGTTACTAAACTCAATTTCACAATATTTTAGAATATTTTTCTAATTTTTCTTTTTACAAGTATCAACTTTTTGAAAAATTGTTACAAATTTTCAAATATATATATATACATATTTGCTTTAAAAAAAAAAAAAAAGAAAAAAAAATTGAAAATCATAATTTTAAAAATCTGTACAAACAAAGAGTACAAGGCAATGCTTATCATGATTTATGTTATGAAATTAATATGAAATATATGAGTTGTGAAATTTACAGACTAATCATCGAACAAATAAGAACTTTTACGTGCATTAAATTTAAATAATCTATTCATTTAAAATCTTTAATTTTGTCACACAAGATTTTTAGCTACTTTTAAATTTGTCATATAAATATAGATTAAAAAAAAAAAAAAAAAAAAAAAAAAAAAAAAAACTTTATTTTTATTTTTTCATCGCTCATTTTGCAATTTTTTTCTTTTTTTAACCCTGGGATAGAGACGCCGGCGTACAGAGTACGCCAATGCAATCTTTTCTGCTGTGATTTTTTTCTGATATTCTTTTTATTATATCATTTTTACTATGACAAAATACTTTATTAATATAATGTATAAGGTTAAATAGTTCCAAAAATCATGCAGAGGCTCGAAAAACGACCTGGCGTATTTTATACGCCGCTCCTCTAAAATTGTACCATACACCCGCCCCTCCAACTGAGGGCTAAATATACATTCTGATGGGATTTTAATCCAATATGTAAATGAATACATGTAAATTATCTACTGAATTTATTTAAAAAAAAGGAGAAAAAATTACTTTTTTCCTTTTATTTCGCGAAGTTAACAGCAAATTTACAAGTCTCATATAACGGATACAATTTACTGCGTTCATGTATGCAAATCTCATTTTAGCTTATTATGTAACATCATTCTGTAGAAAAAGACCGTTCATAATCTCTTTTATGGGTCGGTTAATTTCATTATATTCAACTTATGCATTACTCATGCTTTATTTGAGGCATGTCTGAATAATTTTGAATCGTCATTGTTGCGAGAGCAGTAACAATTCTGATATTATAGTGGGTCACATAAATTGCATTAGTTCTTCCAACCTAATTCAGCATACAATGAGTTTAGATATAACAATAAAGAAATGTTCAAAATAAAGAATTGAAACTCCGGCAGCTTTCTTTAGAATATTATAACATTTCCCTTAAATTACTGCAAATATTTTTGTGTATGTGTGTGCAGGAAAATTAAATACATGTGCTGTATTTTATCAAAATTCAGAAAGTTCATATAATAGTAATTATTATTATTATTATTATTATTATTATTAAATTAAAAAAATATTTAATTTTGATTAAAAATTAATTTTAAAAATTATTTATTATTAAGACTGAGGACTATTAGTCTCAGTCTGGGATTTTTACGGCGTCATTTTTCGATAGTTGGACATTTATCGAAATCTAAAATTTATCGAAAATATAACTGAATAATTTGAAAGCGATGTTATAATTTGAAAAAAAAAAAACTAACAGTCCTCCGCCCTAAACAGAATTCTGCTTTTGCCAGAATTTCCTCAAAATCATTTTTTTTTTTTTTCTTTTGAAGGAAAAAGAAAAGAAGAGAAAATCAATAATAATCAGTATCGAAACAAACACTGTCGAAAAAGTTTTTTTTTTTTTTTTTTTTTTTTTCCTTAATCATACTTGAATTTCTCTTAATCCTACTTGTATTGTATTTTTTTTTTTTTTTTTGTCTTTTCAACAGGAAAACAAATACATTTATCTAAACGTAAACAATAAAAAAAAAAAAAAAAAAAAAATATGCATCTCACAAAAATTGACGTCATTGTCACTTAAAAATTTTTTTACTCGTTGGTAAAGTGCTAATATATTTTACGATGAAAAATATGTTGTACTAAAATCAGTTTTTTTTTTTTTTTTTTTTTTACTGACCCAGTCACAAGTGCATTATTTACTTTAGTTATCAAATTTCTTCGTTTTTTATTTTATTATTATTATTTATTTATTTTTTAGCCTGCATATTTATATATATTGTGTTGTGGTTATTTTTTACTTTTTCAGCTTTTTACTTTTCACAACATTATTTTTTAAATTTAATCCCTTTATCTTATACATATATAAATTTTCCTAATCCTACTAAATTACTTTAATTGTTTTAATGGCCTTTTCTCTTTACTTTTCTTAAAGTTGATGCTTTCCTTAAACAAAAACTATTTACTCTTTATGAAATAGATATACCATCAAATTTTGTTTACACTAGTAAATTGAACTCTGCCTGGATATTTTTTTTTTTTTTTTTTTTGTTATCCATACAAATAATTCTAATTTCAAATTAAAATTTATCAAATTATTAACTATTAAAATTCAATAGATTACAACCTTTTTTTTTTGTATATAAGAGATAGCAAAATCAAATAAAGAAACACAAAAAAAAACTCGAGTATAAATTTAATTCTAACTTATTATTTTTACAAGTAATTTAATATATCTATGTTATCTGATGTAATGCCAAAAGGTTACGGTACAGGGTTTTTCTACTAAATTATCAAACAATCTTAATCATACAGATCTATATCCAAGCAAGTTCATATCCCTACCTTTTACTAAAGAAAGCATCAGCATTTATTATACTTTTGTACGTATAGTGAAATAAAGAAAATTACGAACTCTTTACTCCTCAGATTGAATATTCAAAACAAATTCAATGAATAATTTTCTTTAATCATAACTAAAATAAAACCGCGTTGTGTAATTTCAATTTTAGCCCAGGTAAAAAAACACCAGTGATAGCAATGTCCAAATGTTACC
The DNA here is from genome assembly GCA_963930645.1 of Salticus scenicus. Taxonomy (NCBI): domain Eukaryota; kingdom Metazoa; phylum Arthropoda; class Arachnida; order Araneae; family Salticidae; genus Salticus; species Salticus scenicus. The sequence continues at coordinate 208,601,142 of OZ005656.1, read as the reverse complement.
TATCTTGCAGGACACTGAACAGTTATGAATTAATTAATTTCTTTAATCTATTTAAGTATTTAAAATATTATTAATAAATTTACATCTCTCCTATATTTGATCTAGACCTGCTTATTTTCACTTCTAATTCAAGTATTTCTATTATCACAAGGAATCGGGCAGTACTTAAACTAAATAAAAAGAAAAATAATTTAAAAATGACTTTATTTCTTCATACATCTGGACCTAAAAAGGAAACTGTTAGCTCAATCCTCCTCTGGAATTGCAAGCAACAAAAATTTAAGTTTCATTTGTTATAACCACCTATTATCATAGTCTAAATAATACACATAACTCTTTTCTCTTTTTATTTACATTACTATTAGCAGTCAAAACACAATTCCAAATCAGAGGATTGAACCAACTCACTGCCCATGATTCCTGACCATATTTGTGTTTAAACTCACATAAATTTTTCTTTCCAACATTTTTTTTTTTTTTTATTTTATATATATATGATAATCATTATCAGCTTCATTTAATCTATATTAAAGCTTTACTATTCCTATATCATAGCTTCTCTGATCTATTCGATTACTTTGGGTTTAACTATGTGCTCAATTATTCCTTAATCATATACAAAATTAACAAGGAGACACCGCCATCACTGAGTATTAAATAAAACTTTTTTTTGTAAAGTTACTAACTTCATAAATTCTATATCTATTATCAGGTTTCTACCCCTTTTTCTTTTGTATTAGAACATAAAATAAATAAAATAAATAAATAAAAATAAATTTTATTCATAAAATTTTATTACATAATTTCTAAGAAATAACTCTTACTTAATGACAAAATCAAACCACACAGTTATTGGTAAAAAAAAAAAAAACAAGAATTTATAGTCCATAATTTTCACAAAATTTTTTTTTTTTGCTTTATATATATATATATCTATTTGAACCCCATTCAATTACTTCAACATATCTGGGATTAGTATTTAATCATTTTATATTATAAGATAACATTCAACAAGGTAGAGAATACAAAAAAAATAGCATAAAACTTACAAATTAAGAAGGAGTCCTCCAGTCGTGTAGTTGTGGTCCGAAGAAGGGGGGGGGGGGACTTTTCACGCTGCTAGACCTAGGCAGTGGCTCTCGTTCAATGCGGGGGTTGTAGACGACAAACATGAGAGTAGATACTGGGATACTAGGAGGATTATTATATTCTCTGTATGTCTTGAACCCTCACTTGGCATTTCGGTAATTCATACCCGGCATTTCCTTTCGGCCTCACAAAGGAGAACATCAAGTTCAACGTTAGCTCTTGAGGTCCTACATACATTTGAAATTGGGCCCTAGAATTTGAACCCATCAACAACTCTGATTGTCTATAAACTGGCTGATATTCTTTCACAATTCCATTTTCTCTGAGCGAAAAGTATTCAGGATAGATGCCTATTACCGCTCAGATTCTCGGACAGATGAATGGAAACTGCTTTGAACACATCACTAATCAAATTCTAGTAGCGGGTATGCTAACCGGCTTAATGTTTTTAGCGGCCACAGTGCTTCTATGCTACGTTTCTAGGCCTAACATCGGACCTTCCGGAGGAGTACGAAGGGACGACCATGCTGCTCGAATACTCAAAACTTTCTGCTATATTCTAGGGAGCCCGCGAGCTCCCCTTCCTTTTAAGAGTGGCCTTTTCACATGTCGTGGTACATCGCTGTCCTAACGTCGAAAAAAAATTTTTTTTTTCAAAAAAAAGCGAAGAGCATTCCATCTAGTGTTGCCAGCCGGGATTTCTAAATTATTCACTACCCAATGAAAATCCATTCCTTCAAAAAAAAACCACACCTAGTCGTGATTCCCCCACGCGGTGATAGGACACTTCGCCTCAAGGAGGGACCTTTCTCACCCCTATGTAATGAAGAAAAAAAAATAAAAATTTCCCGCCCGATGCCCTGTTTGTGAAACAAAAACATCTGGGATTTTTTTTTCGTCAACTCACAAAATTCCAGACTTAAACTCTGAACCCGACTGACACTGCCCGCGAATTTATGTAATCCAAAGATCCCCTTAAATTCTCAAGTTACCTAATACTTCCATCATTTTTACTAGCAAGATAGCATTTTTGAGTTTCCAAAAACAAAAATTTCTGCGAACGAGGTACTAATCACACACGAACAAATTCCCTACAGCTCCCTAGCGCTTGTTTTTTCCCAGAAAATGGAAATTTCTGCGACACTGTTGTCAACACCATCTGTGGGCAAAATACTCTTCCTTTCCCTCGAAGTAAAAACAAAAACAAAAAAAAAATATATAAAAGTCATTCCATTCCCACCGCCTATCTTGTTTTCGTAAATAAGCTAAGAAAATTCTTAAGTGCAACTACACCATTTTTGAATAAAAAAAAAACGAAGAATATATATAAAAGTTTTTTTAAATAAAATTAAACCATTCGTGTAACGTTTAAAAAATTATAGAAACATATAGTTTTTGCAGAATTGGTAAATTAAAAAAAATTTAGTTTAAAAAATTATAGAAACATATAGTTTTTGCAGAATTGGTAAATTAAAAAAAATTTAGTTTAAAAAATTATAGAAACATATAGTTTTTGCCGAATTGGTAAATTAAAAAAAAATTTAGTTTCCTGACATTTAGAAATTATAAAAAGGTATAGTTTTGTATATTTGATAAATTAAAAAAATTCACTCTCATGTACTAAGGGTTTAAAAAAATATATAGTTTTGTAAAAGTATACAAGTTTTTAATGAAACAGTTCTGGTAAAATTTAAAATATTAAGATTTAAAAAATATTGTTTCTGTTGAAATTCAAAATTCACCATAACATATTTCACCCTCCCTTTTATGCAAAAAAAAAAAATAAAATTTATTTTTTTTTTTTTTTTTTTTTTCTTGAAGAAAAAGGGAATGTTAAAGTGTCCCAGGCGAACGTATAAATCAAACAACGATCCATAAATTTCCCAGAACCACCAAACACACACCTTACCAGAAATCCCAAATCAGGCCTTTTATCTGAGATTTCTGTCCTACTCCAAAAAAAACTAAGTTCCCGAAATTAAAATTGTACCAATTAAACCAAGTTCTTTTAATTAATACCTTGCTCAAATAATATTAAAATTAGTCTTTGTGTAATACATATAAGGTAATAATGTAATCGGTGTGTATAAGGAATGAAAACAGCAAACGGGAGTCCTCGCTACCAAAACCGTAGCTAATGTAAACAAACTCGTTGCTACGAGCCGGACTGTTTACAATCAACAGCTGACCTCTTCTCTTTTTGCGCTTAACAGCAGACGATATTTTTCTACCTCTTCCGTCGCTCCACCTTATCAATCAATCCATTCGCGAAGGACCGTAAGAGGTTTTTTCTCCGACTGAAGCTAACGGGAGTTTCTTTTTCGACTGAAACTAACTGCAGTCAACCACTCAATCTGAAGAACCGCTATTTTCTCTCTCCTGATGGGGAGTTCTCCAACCAACCAACCTTACCGACGCGGTGATGTCAATATTTACGACAAAGCTAATTTACTTGCTATACTTCAAAAGGGACTTGACATTTTTGGGATTGAAATTTCCCTAGGCAATAAGGTTTTGTAATCTATCGGACAGGGCCACACGTCCGGAAGAATCCTTTTACACACTAGATTTTACATAGAAATAAAATAATAATTGATTACATAGACATTGTTACACAGAAGATAATATATATAAATAATAAATATAAATACCGAGTTGTGATGATACATCGATTTTTGTCTGACCACCGGTGGTCAATGGTAAATAAAGTAAAACAAAAAAAAAAAAAAAAAAACATATATATAGAAAATAATGAAGTGTGAACACAAAAAGGTATGTATATACAAAAATAAATATGCAAAATGACCAAGTGTTTTTTCTACCCATTGTGCATAATTAAACACAAAATCTTCTTAAATTATCATGTACGGTTGAATAACCTCTCCTTGTAATGGGATTACATCCAGAAAACCAATATAACAAGGAAAGTCCATTGTATATATGATAAAAAACAGTTAGAGGTAAGAATTTTTTCTCTCATTCTCTCTATCTCACTCTAACTGAGTGTGGACAAGTCAATATGTCCATTTTACCATTTTATAGCACTTAACATTTATAATCATGCAGTTTCTGCATTATACTGCAGTGCAAATAAAAAAAATATTTTATTCTCACCGCCCCTTTTCTCTCTTTTTTTTTTGGAATCCACATAGTATAAACAATGGCTCAAACCTGACAGGTTTGCATAAAAATGCTTACATTTTTCCTAAGAAACTCCATCGAAAACTGCTAAGTTTTTTCACTTCGCATCCAAAGAATACAATAAAAAGTATCATAATTTTGCCTTAACTTAGCTTTTTGCCATCCTGACAAAACCAAAACAAATAAAATAAAAAGTTTTTCTTACATTTTTTCAAGTATATAAATGCGAGAAAAGTAAAAATGACAGTTTCCTTCAAAATTTCTGGCATTTAAAAAAAAAATACAAATTTAAGAATTGAGTGTTTACATATACTAACACATAACATATCAAAATAAAGGTTATCAAAAAAAAATTATTTACAAAATTTTTTTTTTATATACCAAATTCACTTTCGCTTTCTAAGTGAGTATTGGTGTGTGGGGATTTTTGACGCAGTTTTTAAATTAACTCTAGACCTTTTCACTTTTGACTGGCCTGGCATATGCGAGAAATCTAGTTCGGCTTGACTGACAGTAGGAGAGACCGACCTTTCTTTAATCTCTTGGGAGGGTAAAGGATATAAGGGATTTGAACCCGGCACTTCCTCATTTTCCGCTTCACTAACTGTAGGCGAGAAATCTAAAGGGTCAAACACTAGAGAAGGTAGAGTATGGCTGGGAATCGAACCTGTCACCTGCTCATCCAGAGTCCTATGAGGGGAATTTAACTCGAAAACCGTATCAAACCCTGGCTGATCCTGAGAAGTGTGAATACTCTGCGAATCACTTTCTGGTGAACCAACACAATTTAAGAGAAATCGTTTTCTCCTCTTTTCTTTTCTCGCTAACCTATACTTTTCCCAAATATCCTCCACTACAGGGTGTAGGTCTCCATTAACTTGTACCTGTGGTGTTGTAATGTTTTCTGTCAGTTCATTCTCTATACTATCTAAGACAGGGAATATGGGTTTAATTTCCATTTTCGATAATCTGTCAACATGCACAATTTGAACATTGTTTGGATTTTTCACTTCCTGTATCTCAAAATTTACAAAACCTAGTTTTCTAATAACACGAAAAGGACCTGAGTTCTTCTTGTTAAATTTTTTACAAAGGCCTGGTTTAATTGCTGGAGTATACAGCATCACCAGATCTCCTACCTTTAAATGTTTATCAACAGCAAACTTTTTCCTATAACTTTCTTGCCTTTCAGCAGATTTTTCTAATAATTGTTTGGTTTGTAAGAATGTATGTTTTAGAGAGGGAATTAGTTGCTCACAGTAAGTAGGGCAGTCGTTATAATTAATAGGTTCTTTTTGACAGAAAATATTATAAGGAAGTTGAATATCTCTGCCGTATGTAACAAAAAAGGGTGTTTCATTAATTGTGGAATGTATACCTGACCTCATAGCTAAAAGTACAAATTTTAATTTATCATCCCAGTCATTGTGATTATTATTTACTAAGTGAGCGAGTGCATTATTCATAGTTGCATGCTGGCGTTCAACCTTCGCATTGCACTGGGGATGATAACTGGAAGTGTGTCTGTGATTAATTTGTAATTTACTGTATACCTGTGATATTGCTTCGCTCATGTAATTTTTACCTTTATCAGTAATTATTTTTGTGGGTGCCCCATGTCTTGAGATAAAGTCGGCCAAGGTTTCTGCCAACGTATCAGAGGTGATGTTTTGTACTGCATAAGCTTCTGGCCATTTACTAAAACTGTCAACATAACTTACAATATATTTATTTCCCTTTTCAGTAATAGGGTAAGGACCACAGATATCAGAGTGGATGGTATCAAACGGTTTATTTGGAATTTCTAATCTCTGTATCTCAGCTAATTTTTTAGGTTTGTGTGCCCTAAACTCTAAGCAAGATTGACAGGAAGCCACTAGCCTTTTAACGTCTGAATACATCCCTTTCCAGAAATAATTATTTTTTATCCTAAAAAATGTTTTGTAAAAACCCGCATGACATGCCACTGGAGACTCGTGAGTCATACGAAAAACTTTTGGCACAAGAGCTTTAGGCAAAACAATTCTCTCACCTTTTTCCTTTTTGTGAATTGGGTTAATTTTTTCGCATACAATAACTTCATTATTTACTGAAAATTTATAATTTTTAGGAGCAATAGGTAAGCCTTTACACAATCTAGCACTAACATATTTACAAAAATTATCTTGGCTTTGAGCTCGCCTGATTTCCTCTAAAAACTCTACATTACTTAAGGTGTGAATTTCTTGATTGACATTTTCCAGTACATTACAGTCTATGGTAGGGTTATCCCCAACTTGTAAATCATGATCTATAAACCTTGACAAGAAGTCCGCTACGGAGTTACATTTGCCCTTTATATACTTGGCGACAAATTCAAATTCGCTTAAAGCACACAACCATCTAGCAATTCGAGAGGTGGGGTCCCTAAGTTTCAATGCATAAGTAAGAGCTGCGTGGTCAGTGTAAATAATGAATTTTCGATGGAAAATGTAACATTTGAAATACTGAGTTGCCCAAACCAGAGCCAAGAGTTCTCTCTCAGTAGCCGAATATTTTCTCTCAACCTCTTTTAATTTTCTACTAGCAAATGCTACAGGGTGTGGAAAACCTGAGTTGTCATACTGACATAAAACCGCCCCCATGGCCTCTGCTGAACTGTCTGTATACAAAATAAAATCTTTTTTCATGTCGGGAAGTAACAAAGAAGGAATTTTAGCAATTTCATTTTTCATATCTAAAAATTCTCGTTCAGCTTTGTCTGTCCATTGAAATTTTGTCTTTTCTTTTGTCAAATTAGTTAAGTTTATTGTTCTTTTCGAATAATCACTTATATGCCTTCTGTAAATTCCCACAGATCCCAGAAAAGATCTAACTTGTTTTCTGTTTACTGGACGCTTAATTTTACTGATCACCTCAACATTTTTGTCTGCAGGAAAAATTTCACCATCTTTAATGTTAAAACCAAGAAATGTTATTTGAGATTTAAAAAAATGACATTTAGAGGGCTTTAAACGTAAATTATGGGTTCTTAACCTATCAAAAACTAAATTTAATTTTTCAAAATGGGATTTTATGTCTTTAGAAGCTATGCAGATATCATCTATATAAATTAGAATGTTTAGATGTTGTAAGTCACTTAGAATAAAATTCATTAATCTTTGGAAAGCTGCGGGGGAGGATTTTAAACCGAATGGACTTCTGGTCCATTGCAATAGCTTATCGTGCGTCACAATTGCTGTAATATGCTGCTGGTTTTCAGGTATCTTTTGCTGAAAAAATCCACTAGTAAGGTCTAAAGTGGAAAAATATTTGGCGCCTGCCAAAGAGTCTATAGTTTCAGAGATATTAGGGATAGGGTAATTGTCACTAACTATTTTATTATTTAATTTTCTGAAATCACATGCTAGCCTAAATGAACCGTCCACCTTCTTAACTAAAATAATGGGGGATGCATATGGGGAATTAGATGGCACAAGAATTTTTGCTTCGATGAGAGTATTTATTTGTTTATTCATCTCCTCTCTTAAGTTGTAGGGAACTCTATAGGGAGAACTCCTAACAGGGGTGTCATCACTTAAATTTATGTTGTGCATAACAGTGTCACACCCTGGTAAATCAAGTACTGAGGCAGCAAAAACATCAGAGTTCTTTTGTAAAAAATTCTGTACCTCCTCTTTTAAATTTTCATCTAAGTGATCTAATTTAAACTCTGTGTCCCATTGCAAATTTATATTTTCCAATGCTCCAATTTCTGTCACTTCCCCAAAGTTTACTTGGGGCTTTGGCTCTTCCTCCCTAATTTCCTCTAAGTATCCAAGTTGACAATTTTTATTTAAATGAAAAGGCTGTTCTGTTAAATTTAAAACCTTTACATACAACTTATCCGGGTTATTTAAGCAAACTGTATGACTAATGACAATGGAATCAGAGATAAATTTATGAGGGTAAATAAACACATTTTTGGAATTAGAATTGTTCATGTTTCTTACTTTTACCGGTATTACTGATTCTGAGAGAGAAGGAATAATTTTTTTTGTTTTTGCATATATGGGGATAGGGTTGAGCATTGCAGTGCCAAAATTAACAGACTGGTCTTGTTGAGACCCAAACAAAATTTCAAAATTATCTCCAGTAAGTCTTTTGTTTTTGAAATCTACTTTAACATTGTATTTATTAAGCCAAGGTATCCCTAAAATAACTTGAAAACTTGGAGATAGAGAACCTTCACATATAGCAAAAATGTCAGAAAATTCAGTTTTTCCTAATTTAAACTGTAGCTCTGCCTTATTTTTTAAAGAAACTTCACCGCCTAAAAGTGTTCTGAGACTTGTTGAACAAGTCTGTTTACCTATTCCCCTAATTTTTCTTACAATATTACTGGCTATCAAATTGCAGGAACACCCAGAATCAATTAACACATTATGATGTTCACCTTTATAAAAAAATGATAATATAGGCAGTTCATTTACAAAAGATTTGTTCCAACCTGAATAGAAATATTCCGTATTTTGAGGTATGTGTCTTGAAGTTGCAGGATCCCAAGCCGCTACCTCTCTAGGTGAGATCCTTTTTAGTTTAAAGGTTTGTTTTCATGGGGGGCACTATTTGGCAATCTTTCAGTGCCTACCTGAGCACCTCCCCTACCGTGGGAACGATATCCGCTTCTGAAAGTATAATTTTGAGAATTTTGGGCTGAGTTCCTATTCTGTTGATCATCTTTCTGTCTCTTTAAACATTCGCTCTTGTAGTGCCCGACTTTACCACAATAATAGCACACAATGTCCTTTTTAGATTTCGGAGATGGTCGCTCATCTCTCCTACTCTCGAGGCTTTGGACTTTTGAGGAGAGCTGCGAAACTTGTACTGATAAATCAGCAATAAGATTCGCTAGTGTCTGGTGGGGAGTTGCTGACCTATCCTGGGTCGCTACTTGGGCCGCGCAGGCCAACTCAGCCACATAGCCGCTTGAGCTAGATACTTGCTGGGGGCTAACCGAGAGAAAAGCTTCCTCTTCTGCAAGCGCAATGCGCTCAATCTCTTCAACCGTAGTAGGGGACCTCGCTATAACTCCCTTTCTAATCTCGGGCCTCAAGTTTTTTAATAAAAGAGCTAGCAACCATTCATTTTCAGTTTGCGCTAAATTTTCGCTGGGGATTTTTTGGGCTTCTAGAGCTCTCCTGGCTCTAACCTTAGCCTTGACTATGAAATCCGATACTGACATGTCGGGTGATTGTACAAAGGACCAAAAATTATGTATGCAACGATGCAAATCTTCCTTTGCTCCAAATCTATCTTTTAATAATTTTTCTAACTCCCCAAAATTTTTGACATGCATTTTGTGATCCCTGTACACGCTCTGTGCTGCTCCAGCTAACCGCTGAGTGACAGCGAAGAAAAGCTCTTCCTGCTTCCAACCCAAAAAACCCGCGAACTCATGAAATTTCGAGAAGAATTCACTAACTGAGAAGGTGGGGTCCCTTCCTGTAAAAACCGGAATTAAAGAAAGGTTATCTAAGAGGAGCGCTCTTCTTTGACTCTGCGCATTTTCCACCCCCACTGTCAGGGCTGTACTCGAATTCTGACTTTGAGCGATTAGTGAATCATTCTGAAGTCCACTACCTTCTAGGCCAGGCTCTACCGGAGTTCCTTTATGATTGTCACCTGTCATTTTTGTACTTAACCTGTTTAATCTAATTACCTTCAAGTTATCAAAAAAAATCTTTACCCCCTTTTTTTTTGAAATAACAAGTCTAGAAAATTTAAAAAATACACATATATATAAACATAGTTTAGTAAAAGTTTAGCATTTCGACAGTACTCTGAATACAAATTATCAAATCGTGTTTTCTTTTCTTTCGTAAAATTTTAAATATAAATAGACTGGGAAAAATATTTTGTTATCATTAATTTTGGATCAAATTATATCTAAATATATAGGGGGCTAAGTAAATAAATAATAAAAAAAAATATATATATACCGAGAGAGAGAGAAAAAGAAAAATATATCCTTTCCTTGAGGGGAAACTTTTTCAAGTGCAAGGAGAGGGCAATACCCAAATTTAGTATATTATTTTAATACATTCTACTGTTTTATATCACACTCAGTTTTGAGATATAAATATACTTCTATGCAAAAAAAATTCATAAAAGCACAAAACACAATAATAAAATTTTTTTTTATACATATGAAAACAATTTCAAAGAATAAAACAATGAAGGATGTTATTTTACCGCACGGCGATTTATATATATTTCTTATACCCTGATATATTTAAATATATCTTTTTCTCTTTTATATTCCCCTATTTGAAATTTTTTTTTTTTTTTTTTTTTTTTTTATAAGGAGTCTAGAAAATTTTAAAAATTAAGTATAGTAATAAAGATAATTTTTGTATAAGTTTAGCATTTAAACCAGACAGTTTTTGAGTAAATAAAATAAAAAAAAATATCAAAACTTTTTTTTTTTTTTTTTTGGCTCTAAGGATAACTAAGCTATACTAGAATACACACTTCCTAGAAATAATAAAATCATTAATATCAAATTACAGTTAACCAATAAGGGAATACAAATCTTTTACAAAAGAAATAGCATACTCCAAATCAACACCATTAAGCATCAACAAAAAAGGAATCTTTTCTATAAAAATATCAACCTAGCGCCAACAATATTCTAGTAACTAAATTTATTAATAACTCTTTCCGCAATAAAGATCATGTGAGATCCTGGTCTCACGGCGCCATTTATTAATGTTGTGGTTATTTTTTACTTTTTCAGCTTTTTACTTTTCACAACATTATTTTTTAAATTTAATCCCTTTATCTTATACATATATAAATTTTCCTAATCCTACTAAATTACTTTAATTGTTTTAATGGCCTTTTCTCTTTACTTTTCTTAAAGTTGATGCTTTCCTTAAACAAAAACTATTTACTCTTTATGAAATAGATATACCATCAAATTTTGTTTACACTAGTAAATTGAACTCTGCCTGGATATTTTTTTTTTTTTTTTGTTATCCATACAAATAATTCTAATTTCAAATTAAAATTTATCAAATTATTAACTATTAAAATTCAATAGATTACAACCTTTTTTTTTTTTGTATATAAGAGATAGCAAAATCAAATAAAGAAACACAAAAAAAAACTCGAGTATAAATTTAATTCTAACTTATTATTTTTACAAGTAATTTAATATATCTGTGTTATCTGATGTAATGCCAAAAGGTTACGGTACAGGGTTTTTCTACTAAATTATCAAACAATCTTAATCATACAGATCTATATCCAAGCAAGTTCATATCCCTACCTTTTACTAAAGAAAGCATCAGCATTTATTATACTTTTGTACGTATAGTGAAATAAAGAAAATTACGAACTCTTTACTCCTCAGATTGAATATTCAAAACAAATTCAATGAATAATTTTCTTTAATCATAACTAAAATAAAACCGCGTTGTGTAATTTTAATTTTAGCCCAGGTAAAAAAACACCAGTGATAGCAATGTCCAAATGTTACCTATCTTGCAGGACACTGAACAGTTATGAATTAATTAATTTCTTTAATCTATTTAAGTATTTAAAATATTATTAATAAATTTACATCTCTCCTATATTTGATCTAGACCTGCTTATTTTCACTTCTAATTCAAGTATTTCTATTATCACAAGGAATCGGGCAGTACTTAAACTAAATAAAAAGAAAAATAATTTAAAAATGACTTTATTTCTTCATACATCTGGACCTAAAAAGGAAACTGTTAGCTCAATCCTCCTCTGGAATTGCAAGCAACAAAAATTTAAGTTTCATTTGTTATAACCACCTATTATCATAGTCTAAATAATACACATAACTCTTTTCTCTTTTTATTTACATTACTATTAGCAGTCAAAACACAATTCCAAATCAGAGGATTGAACCAACTCACTGCCCATGATTCCTGACCATATTTGTGTTTAAACTCACATAAATTTTTCTTTCCAACATTTTTTTTATTTTTTTATTTTATATATATATGATAATCATTATCAGCTTCATTTAATCTATATTAAAGCTTTACTATTCCTATATCATAGCTTCTCTGATCTATTCGATTACTTTGGGTTTAACTATGTGCTCAATTATTCCTTAATCATATACAAAATTAACAAGGAGACACCGCCATCACTGAGTATTAAATAAAACTTTTTTTTGTAAAGTTACTAACTTCATAAATTCTTTATCTATTATCAGGTTTCTACCCCTTTTTCTTTTGTATTAGAACATAAAATAAATAAAATAAATAAATAAAAATAAATTATATTCATAAAATTTTATTACATAATTTCTAAGAAATAACTCTTACTTAATGACAAAATCAAACCACACAGTTATTGGTAAAAAAAAAACAAGAATTTATAGTCCATAATTTTCACAAAAATTTTTTTTTTGCTTTATATATATATATATATCTATTTGAACCCCATTCAATTACTTCAACATATCTGGGATTAGTATTTAATCATTTTATATTATAAGATAACATTCAACAAGGTAGAGAATACAAAAAAAAATAGCATAAAACTTACAAATTAAGAAGGAGTCCTCCAGTCGTGTAGTTGTGGTCCGAAGAAGGGGGGGGGGACTTTTCACGCTGCTAGACCTAGGCAGTGGCTCTCGTTCAATGCGGGGGTTGTAGACGACAAACATGAGAGTAGATACTGGGATACTAGGAGGATTATTATATTCTCTGTATGTCTTGAACCCTCACTTGGCATTTCGGTAATTCATACCCGGCATTTCCTTTCGGCCTCACAAAGGAGAACATCAAGTTCAACGTTAGATCTTGAGGTCCTACATACATTTGAAATTGGGCCCTAGAATTTGAACCCATCAACAACTCTGATTGTCTATAAACTGGCTGATATTCTTTCACAATTCCATTTTCTCTGAGCGAAAAGTATTCAGGATAGATGCCTATTACCGCTCAGATTCTCGGACAGATGAATGGAAACTGCTTTGAACACATCACTAATCAAATTCTAGTAGCGGGTATGCTAACCGGCTTAATGTTTTTAGCGGCCACAGTGCTTCTATGCTACGTTTCTAGGCCTAACATCGGACCTTCCGGAGGAGTACGAAGGGACGACCATGCTGCTCGAATACTCAAAACTTTCTGCTATATTCTGGGGAGCCCGCGAGCTCCCCTTCCTTTTAAGAGTGGCCTTTTCACATGTCGTGGTACATCGCTGTCCTAACGTCGAAAAAAATTTTTTTTTTTTCAAAAAAAAGCGAAGAGCATTCCATCTAGTGTTGCCAGCCGGGATTTCTAAATTATTCACTACCCAATGAAAATCCATTCCTTCAAAAAAAAACCACACCTAGTCGTGATTCCCCCACGCGGTGATAGGACACTTCGCCTCAAGGAGGGACCTTTCTCACCCCTATGTAATGAAGAAAAAAAATAAAAATTTCCCGCCCGATGCCCTGTTTGTGAAACAAAAACATCTGGGATTTTTTTTTTCGTCAACTCACAAAATTCCAGACTTAAACTCTGAACCCGACTGACACTGCCCGCGAATTTATGTAATCCAAAGATCCCCTTAAATTCTCAAGTTACCTAATACTTCCATCATTTTTACTAGCAAGATAGCATTTTTGAGTTTCCAAAAACAAAAATTTCTGCGAACGAGGTACTAATCACACACGAACAAATTCCCTACAGCTCCCTAGCGCTTGTTTTTTCCCAGAAAATGGAAATTTCTGCGACACTGTTGTCAACACCATCTGTGGGCAAAATACTCTTCCTTTCCCTCGAAGTAAAAACAAAAACAAAAACAAAAATATATATATAAGTCATTCCATTCCCACCGCCTATCTTGTTTTCGTAAATAAGCTAAGAAAATTCTTAAGTGCAACTACACCATTTTTGAATAAAAAAAAAACGAAGAATATATATAAAAGTTTTTTTAAATAAAATTAAACCATTCGTGTAACGTTTAAAAAATTATAGAAACATATAGTTTTTGCAGAATTGGTAAATTAAAAAAAATTTAGTTTAAAAAATTATAGAAACATATAGTTTTTGCAGAATTGGTAAATTAAAAAAAATTTAGTTTAAAAAATTATAGAAACATATAGTTTTTGCCGAATTGGTAAATTAAAAAAAATTTAGTTTCCTGACATTTAGAAATTATAAAAAGGTATAGTTTTGTATATTTGATAAATTAAAAAAATTCACTCTCATGTACTAAGGGTTTAAAAAAATATATAGTTTTGTAAAAGTATACAAGTTTTTAATGAAACAGTTCTGGTAAAATTTAAAATATTAAGATTTAAAAAATATTGTTTCTGTTGAAATTCAAAATTCACCATAACAATTGGCAAAGTTAATTATAATGATTTGACAAAGTTCATTAAAATGATACGCATTAAAAAATATTGATTAGTGTGCGGCCAATAAAAATATATATTCTTTTTTTTTTTTTTTTTTTTTTTTTTTACTGAAATAGAATTAAAACAAAGAAATTATTATAAAAATAAACAATATTTTAACATACACGTCACAAGTTAAATACGTTTATTATTAGTAGTATTATTATTTACTTCAATTTTATATTTAAAAAAACATGATAATACACTCTTTTTCAATTCCTACTATTAGTTCACACTCTCCCTATATATATCTTGTAAAAATCTTGCAATCGATTTTTAACTAACTACCCGACTAGCTAGAAATTTGAAACTTTCAGAATTACTCAGAACACGGTGACAACACAATACTTCGAAGTCCGATTTTCGAATTTTTTATTAGTTTTCTTATAATTAATTAAAATATGAAAATAATAACATCCTAATAGCTTTAAAATAGCCACTAAAATATTAGCTATAATTAAATTGTTGCAAAAATAAATAAATAAATAAATAATTTTCTTTCGACGAAAAAAAAAAATACATTTAATTAAACGTGAATATTAAAAAACTATAAAAAATTAAATTATGCATTTCACGAAAATTAACATCATTGTCAATTTAAAAATTTTATGCACATTGATAAGAGCTCTATGATTCATCAGAAAGTTTAACACATGGTATATAAAAAGTTTTTTTTTTTTTTTTTTTTTTTTTTTTTTAATCTTATAATTATTTTTATTTCATTTTGCACGCGCGCTTTTTATTTCCTAATTCAAAATATTTATTTAAAAAAAAAAAAAAAACTTTTTCGATAGTGTTTGTAAGTAGGAATTGACTTTAAAAATTTCTTAATTTCTTTTATATTACTTGTTTATGATAACTTTTTTCGGGTTTAAGATTATATCCTGTTAAGCATCCTTTAACAACAAACTTTGAATAATTAAATAAAAAATAAGAATATTACTTAAAAAAAAAAAAAAAAACTATTACTTAATTACTTGAATGTTTCCATTTAACTAAAGTATATTGCAATATAAAAATTAGTATAATGTTGCTAAAATATACCTATAAATTCTCAACTATGCTTATCTTTATTAAAATCATGCAAAAGAAATAAAACAAAACGCGTTTACTAATTGAAGTGTATAATATTTTCTATTTAATTGAAATATTAAATTATAGTAAAAATCCGTGTGATGTTACGAAAATGTCATTATCGCTTCTTACAATCAAATTAAGAATTTTTTTATCGAAGTATTCTGGTGAAATACATTTTTTCCCCCTCAAAGAAAACACAGAATCTTTTTAGAAAGAAGAAAAAGGAAACCACTCAGATTATCTAAAAAATAAAATAAAATAATAAAATAAGTAAATAAGAGAGTAGATTTAAACGTAATGTATGACTAGAGATAATTTATCTAGTACATGAATTGGTTTTATTGTTATATATATATGTATATATACTTTTTTTTTTTTTTTTAATTTTTATTCAGTAAATGATTATAGTTAATTTCCTTATGTTAAAAAAGTTAAGATAATAATAATAAATGTGGAGTAAGATTTTTTAAATGTTAAAGGGTGTACCTAAGAGTTTTTTTTTTTTTTTTTTTTTTAAGAAATCACATTAAGATATTGTTTTGCCAACTACTCGTAAAAAAGTAGAATAGAGAAATCAGTTTCTGAAATAAATCTGTTTTCTACCTATTTAACTTTGGAAGCTTTTTTGGATTAAGATGATTGTGTGAGTGTTCTCACACATATGTCCTTTAAAAGTTTATTTATTTATTCAAATTTAATATATAACAAGAAGGAGGGATTAATAAAATAATAAAAAAAATCTTTTTAAATTTATCTAATTCAATTAATTAATTATATAAAATTTCCCGTTTTATTTAGAAATCAAAATTTGTGTTCTTTGTCCTTTTTGTTACAAACGCATTACTCTCATAATAAAATAAAGCAATTTTTATATCGGGGTTTTTGAAAAGTAGTTTTGTTTATACATTCCCCCGAAGGCATTAAATCAATTTAGCTATAATTATTTATTTTCAGAGGGTAATTTAAAAATTCGTATCAGCCTACTTCTAGCACAAGTAGCTATTAATAAAATAATAACAGTCATTTCAATTCATATTTATTACTCTATTGTTTACATTAAATCAATTTAGCTATAATTATTTATCTTTGAGAGGGTAATTTAAAAAGTCGTTATCAACCTGTTTCTAGCATATACAGCTATTAATAAAATCAAATAATCATTTCATTTCATGTTTATTACCCTTGTATGTTTACGTTAAAAACCTATTATTATTTCAAGCGGGTCATTATAATTCTAAAAATAGATTTATAATGTTTTTTTGCAATCTAAGCGTCGCCTTCTTTATGTACGTTGAGAGTTGAAGGTCATTTGGCGTTGCTCCTCAATGTCAAATCGATCTAACTTTATAACGATTTTTTTTATATTCAAAATTTTGTATTAATATGTTAGAAGGACAAAGAAACTGTTTGGCACCTTTTTGGCTGTATTTTAAGGATGCCAATTTTTGGGGTTGCAATTTTAAGCTCTCTGTGGCTGGCAGTTTTAGGTAAGCTTTACGATTTTGACGTTTTTGAGTAAGACGTTTTGCTTGTGACGCTCCTCCTCTCCTCCCCGTCTCAATTTCCGTATGAGATTCTTCCTGTTCTCTACAACTGTTAAAATGTAGTATTTTTGAAAATAACTGTTTTCAAGAAGATGTCAATAAATATCCAGTTAACTTAACTCTGCCTGCTTACTTTTTATACAAAGGAGATTTTCTTTCAACAGCCTTTTAATGAACTTCTACACGGCCCGTACAATCATGGATTTGGGATATTGCGGTGATGAAAATCTCCAGTATAATGATCGATTATTTTTCTTTCACCTTTACAAATAAAATTATTATTATTATTATTTTTCTTATTTATTATTTTTTTGCAAAATTTAGTTTCATAAACGAAATAAGTTGTTTAAAAGAAAAAATTTTCAATGACCGTTAAAAATTTGTGTAATTTAAGTACCATTGTCAGCAAGAATAATGTTTCAAATAAAAAAACATAATTGTCTTGTAAATGTCACAAAGTATATTAGAAATATTGCTCTCTGTTCAAACATGTCAAAAAAAAAAAAAAAAAAAAAAAAAAGTTGTCATTCGAACGTATGAAAGAGTATGAAATTTTATGTTTACGTAGCTGCAGTATTTACAAATCAATTTTTTTTTTTTTTTTTTTTTGGTCAAATTTAAAGTGTTAGTGTATAAATAATCAAATTAGATATTTTTCCAGCATCAGGGCTTGGGAATTGTGGTCGCCTGGTCCCCATTGGTGACCAGCTAAGATATATTGGTCGCCATCGGACCCAATATCTTTTAACTAACGACTAAGTTTTCAATGAAATTTCAACATTTTTTAAAATTTAATATTTTGGTAGGAAAAAAAAAAAAAAAAAAAAAAAAAAAATGCGCCCAGAATAAAATGCCAAAACCCCCATCAGTTTTTCATGAAGGCCCTCAACTGATGTTTAAAAACATAACTAAAACGAGATAGTTATTCCAACATTCTAATAAATTATGATATATGACTTTCTATAACATTTGTAAATTTAATGCTATTATCCGCGCCCCAAATATATATATATCCGATTTTTTCTATTTTTCTCACTGGTTTTCTTGATGATTTGATTTAATATTTTATTTCATTTCACATTCAAAATGGTTTTGCTGCTCGATTGGGGCCTTAACAATGTAAATTTGCTATTGTTAGCTATATTGTTTTAAGAAATCGTTCAGCTTTCACAGCTTTATGAAGTATTTCCCCCCTGATGAGTTATTACTTTTACTTTTAAGCATTTTTTATTCCAATTATTAATCCATTTTTTATTCCAATTATTATTCTGAAGTACTTTAATTACTTTCTCCGCCATTATGTTTAATGGCCCTTTTTGTTGTTGTTGTTGTTCAAGTGGGCGTAAGTAATTTAAATAGTTTTTGTCTCTTATTGAATCTTAACATGTATCGCAACCTTTTTGTGATAGTTTTAGCAATGTGTTATTATCAGTTTTATTTTGTTGTGTTGGTATTGACATGTATCTATTAAATGCTAAAATATTAAGGTTAATGTTTACTAAGATATCTATCATTTATATATATATATATATATATATATATATATATATATGTGTGTGTGTGTGTATGTGTGTGTGTATATATATATATATATATATATATATATATATATATATATATACTCGCAAATTCACGAGCACATATGTTAATACCCAATCTTCTTAACCCCTTAACCCATAGCTACACAGCATAATTTCTCTTAGATGGTTCTATTTTATTATTATTCTTTAAATATTTCATTGTTCTATAACTTTATAATTTTTATTCATTGTTTATGTATTTATTTAGGTAAGATTTACAAAATATTTATTTTCAAATATATAAACATCTGCAAATTCTAAACTAATATTCCTGTTTATATATTTATTTTGTTTTTCGATTTTTATGATTCTTTAGCTCTCTCTCTCTATATATATATTTTTTTTTAGTTAAATTTGTAAGACTGCATAATTGTTTTCTTCCATATGAAGATTTTTAAATATT
Source organism: Salticus scenicus (assembly GCA_963930645.1). NCBI lineage: Eukaryota > Metazoa > Arthropoda > Arachnida > Araneae > Salticidae > Salticus > Salticus scenicus. Next base: position 208,581,912 of record OZ005656.1, on the reverse strand, counting down.
ATATAGATATCTTTTTAAATCTATTTATTTACGATAGTCTTATAATCACTGAACTAAAAAAATCACCTCTAATTTACTGAACTTTACAGCCAGAAAAATACCGGAAATGCACTTAAAATTACTTTAATTCTTCCATTAAAAAAGAGATTTACTGTAAATTTATCGAAAATAGATAATAGAGGAGAAGAATATAGATGAGATTCAAATTTACAGCTTTTGCCTTTTTAATACAAAAGAAGAAGAAAAAAAGGAGAGAGAATTTCTCATATAAAAGTAGTAAACTTCCAATTTATAATTTTTAAATTTTTTAAACTGTGAATACCATAAGAGAGTTAACTGAAAAAACGTAATTTAACCATCTTTCAAATTTAAATTAATTTTGAATACCGCAAAGCAAATTAATCCATTTGAGATTTCTCTCTATCAGCTAAAATACTTACTTAAAAAAAGCAATGGCATATGATCGTAAAAATTTCGTGGGTAAATTATTAAACTAGAACTTCATTTAGGTAAAAATCCATTAAATTTTACGTTCGAGTGATCATCATTAGTATTCCAGGTTTATCTTTCGATGACAGCTCATTTAAGTAACTTCGTCTGATAAATATATTTTACACATGATAAAGTTTTGTAAAATAATTTTGTGTCACACAGTGCAAAAATATATGGAATTTTAGAAAAAAAAAATTAGAGGCACATTGCTTTGTGAAAAAAAAAAAAAAAAAAAAAAAAAAAAAAGAACTTTTTAAACACATGATGTAATAAGATTAAATTAAAAACACACTTAAAATGAAAACCCGTTTAATTAATTATTATGTTGTTATAAACACACAGTTGGAACAACAAAAATTTCATTTATTGAAATTTTATTTTTCCGACTGAGTGAAAATAATGCCTGGACCAGGAGGCATTATTTTCACTCAGTCGGAAAAATAAAATTTCAGTAAATATGATTTTCTTCCAATTAGTTGATTGTGTGATTTTAATAAAAATTTTATTAACTAAAACCAATTTTCTTATTGATATAGCCTCAGTAAAGAAAAAAAAAAAAAATCAAACGAAGCACATTGTTCGCTCATTGGCTGTTCGCAGAGATTTATATGACGTAACACATCAAACTATCCAATAATACAGACTTTTCTTTCATTTATATATAAAGTTTCTTATACCACTTAAAGCTTTTTTTTTTTTTTTTTTTTTTTTTTTTAACCTCTTATATTTTATTTATTTTAAGTCTGCTACATAAAATCTTTTAAGGAAATTGCCTTAAAAAGTGACTAACTGTTTGAGGATCAGCCATCACAGTCTTTCTTTAACAAATATACTATAGTTTCAATTGCACTGAGCAGCAAAAAAATATAAATAAATAAATAAAATAAAATAATGTAGCATCGGTTGTGCTCGAATAACAACTCCCTATAGTTTCATTATAAGAAATTATTCCTACGGTAGATATTACATCTGTAAAATTTAAAAATTCAAACTACATAACAAAATGCAACCAACATCGTTTCTTTCTTTATTCTATTCTATTTCTTAAAAAAATTTTATAGATACCACACGCACCACATAAACTTTAAATTTTACACCTACTTTTTAAAATAGTACGCGATCATGTTTTATATAAAAATTAAATCATTAAATTCATTTTTTTTTTCCCTTTTTTATTTCGTTTTGTACGCGAGCTTTTTATTTCCTAATTCAAAATTATTAAAAAAATAATAATAATAACTTTTTCGATAGTGTTTGTTTCGATACTGATTAATATTAACTTTCTTTCCTTTTCTTTTTCTTTCAAAAAAAAAAAAAAATGATTTTGATGAAATTCTGGCAAAAGGAGAACTTAGTTTAGGACGGAGGACTATTAGTTTTTTTTTTTTTTTTTTTTTCGAATTATAACATCGTTTTCAAATTTTTCAATTATATTTCCGATAAATTTGAGATTTTGATAAAATACCGGATTGATTCCAACTATTGAAAAATGACACCGCAAAAAACCCAGATTGAGACTAATAGTCCTCAGTCCTAAAAAAAATTTCGATCTTCCTATATCATTCCTGCTGATTCTTATGTAAAATGGCCTCCTGAATCCGAATATGACCCTCATTTTGCCCGATCACTCGCCATTTTCTCGGGACACCAACCCCTCCAGGAATTCTTATCACTGTTCGGTAATTTTATGACCACGAATTTGATTTGGTGGATGAAAAAGAATTATTTAAACACTTAAAAACAAAATCAAAATAATAATAATAATAATAATGTATAATAAATAATAATAATAATTGATTAATAAAATATTATAAATGTGATTTATAATTTCAGGGGCAAATCCCCCCTCTAAATTTTTTCCATGCTGCAAATGTTAATTTTTTTATTATTTTTCACTTCTGTAGCACCTCAGAAAATATTTAAAAGTTAAAATAATCCTTTCTTCACCTACAAATAAAACTTATAGCGATAAAGTTACCGAAAAGTGGAAAAAATAGGGGGGCATCCCCGAAAAATGGTGGGTTATAGGGCAAAATGGATGTTATATTTGGATTCAGGAGGTCATTTTACATAAGAATTTGCTAAAATCATGTTGGTGCCAATTTTCGTGCCGAGCAGTGTAATTTGGGATATTTAAGTGTGTTTATTTTCTAGAGTATTATTTAAAATTAGTATTTTCCATTTTTGTTTAAATTTCAATGGTTTGTTGACGGTTTAGATTTTTTCTGAACACTTTTAGCATTAAAAAGAATTTTTTGTACGTCAAATAATTTTAAATTTAGCTCTAAAATAAATATATGTAAAATGAAAATGAACAGCTGTTTTATTTAAATATACATCATGTTCTCATAAGAGTGCATAGTAATTTATATTCAAAAATAGGTTAAATGATTTTCATACGTACCTATATGTTTATCAGTACATAAAGGTAGATATGTGTGTGTGTGTGTGACCCTTGCTTTGCAGGCAAACGGTTGACCGCAGAGCTATAGAATTTCGCATGAATTTCTGTTTTGACCTTTTCTAATGCACCTCGAAGCCCGATTACCAAAGTTTTGATTTTTTTTTTATATATATATATATATAAATTTCTGATCGATTCTGGAGATGAAAACGTAAATATGAAAAATCTTTCCGTGTCCCACTTGCTCAGTTATTTAGACCATCATGCTACAGTGTAAAAAATATGCCCTATTTGCCACCAGAAATTTTCTGTAATTACAAAAAATACGTTCTGACAACATAATTTTTTCGTAAATTAAGCGTATTTTCTCAAATTACAGATAATTTTCGGCACCAAATAGGACATATTTTTTACAGTGTAATAACTCAAAAGTCGTGGATTTAATCCTCCAAAGGCTAATAAACGATAATTATTAAAAGGATTTCAATTAATAAAAAAGTCTTTCAGTGTTTTTACATTATCCTGAACCATATGGATAAAAGAAAAGTGACAAAAAACAAAGTTAATCTTATAGGCGTGTCGATTTGTAAGCAAATGGCAGATCGCAGAGCAACAGAATTTTCTATGGAAGTTTTGGCCTTTCTAGAAGGACTTTCAAAAGTGATTTTCAAATTTTTGTTCTGTTTCTTTAAATTAATCAATATTTTTTGCAGCTGGAGAGATTCTCTTGTGCTGCCATCTGTTTTCAAGGTCTGGAGATAATAATAATAGCAGTGTCACTTATCGTCCAGTTAGAACCTAAATTCAAATATTCGATTAAAGCACAAAACACTAAGAAAAAATTATATAACTGACATCTAGAATCTAAATTGTGGCTCCAGACAAATAGGCCATGTCATTCTTATAAATTTTAGTCCCTTCGAAAGCGAGTTCTAGAAACCCCTATTAGAATTCTAGAGCGTTCGCCTATATTCTCGAGGACAAAGTTATTTAAAAATCTCTGCAAATAAATGCAAATACAAGAGGCGGGTTTCAGCAACTATAATCTTGGTTTATTACCCAATTCTAGAAAATCAAGCTTGAATCTCTCACAATACAAAAGATTCAGAATATTGTTTCACCATCTAGAAATGTGTAGACAAGATATTCTCGATCATTTTGTCTATTCAGTTTATTGGCGGGACTTATGCGCATAGTTCGGAAATCTATATTTCTAGTTAAGGGATTTAGAAAATGACCACTTATTCATTTTAGATGAAGGTGGTACATTTTTTCCTGAGTGAAGCAAGCAATGAAGACCCGAAGCGAAATTTTAAGCGATTTCAATGTTTTTTTTTTTTTTTTTTTTTTTTTTTTTTTTTTAATAAAGTGATTTAAAATACATTTATTAGCAGAGAAAGCCTGATGGAACAAAGTATTTCATAAATATCTTGACATTATTTAACCTTTTATCTACACCATACGATATTATGAAAAAATATCATTAAACGCACTGTGATGTGAATTATAACTAACTAATTAATAATACTAAAAACTAAATTCGAAAACTGGCGTACAATAAATAGAAATATATTAAAACTTCTTCACACACCATAAATTTTAAGTCAGCACAACTGGTTTCGAAAGGACGTAGCCTTTCTTCATGAGGTGCAAATACGTGCTACTCCCGTGGAGGCAAAAACAAGACAATACACTCTTGCTTTTGCCTCCAAGGCAGTAGCACGTGTTTGCACCTGATGAAGAAAAGCTACGTCCTTTCGAAACCGGTTGTGCTGACTTAAAATTTATGGTGTGTGAAGAAGTTTTAATATATTTCTATTAATTAATAATAACCTGTAATATGTAAGATAATTTTTTACATTATCTTACATATACAAGTATATAAGTATGTGCTTATAAAGCATGTGTCATAACTATTTTAACTGTCTTAACAAATAATTTGATAACCGGAATTTCAAAAATTTGTTATCCAAATATAATTTACTGCAAGTTGTAACTAAAATATTTATTTATCATACTGAGATTTTTTAACATCTGAAGATATATTAAAGTATTTATTGCTAAAAAATATTATAATCTTTATAAAGTATATGAAAAAAAAGGAAAAAAAATTAACTATACACATTTTTCAACATAAAAATTCGAATGAGGTCACTAAATATCCTGAATTGTGCTGAATTCAATTTTGCAAAAGAGTGAATCAATATATTTCAATTCACTTATTTCTCTTATTTTCTCAGTAAAGAAACAAGAAACAACATTTTAAAATAATGGTACTCGTGTTTATTAAAAACATGTTACAAGTTGCCGGTTTCAACAAAAGTAATTTCACGCGTCAGTGCCATTTGACATCCCTAAATTTTCTCTGAGCACTTTTACGGAAATGGAAGGAATGTCAAAAGATATTAAACTTCGACCAAAGTAAATCTAAATAAAATACAAAATATTAAAGTTTGACTTAACTTAAATACATTTCAAAATGAGCATATGAGTAAATACTATTTTATTTTCTATAATATAAAAATGCATCTGTTTATAGAAATTATTGCCTAAACATTCTGCAGTTTTATCATATAATACAACCGATTTTATAAAAGGTTGTTTGTACAAATAGTAAGTGCATATTATATGGCATCAAAAAATTTTTATTAATTTTAAAATTTCATGGAGATAGCTGGATAAAATTTATAATGCTGTAAATTACAGCTCTTAAATTGCCATTATTTGATTTTAGGAAACCGTAAATTGATGTAATACGCATATGGCTTATTCTACAATAATGGTTTTAGAAAACTCAGTAAACGATTAAACAAATATAAAATTCAGATTATATACATAACTCTTAAGAATTAAAAAATATGTAAATTAAATTTCTATTTCGATTATTTGTACCAAACATATTTTTTTACGATTCTCCATCGTATGCATGTATAAGTTTATACAAGATATTTAAAAAATATTTTTAATTTATCAACTTTTTTTCTACTTCTTCTTCTTCTTCTTTTTGCTATCTGCATTTTGCAATTTACTGCCATTTTTTTTTTTTTTTTTTTTTTTTTTTTTTGTGTGTGTAATTTACAAGACAAAAGTTATTTACCATCTAGAGAAGAAATGTTTCCAATATTGCCAGATTTTTTTATTAAATATTCACCACTAAATTTTAATTATAACTGTTGTCAAATCACGACGAAGATTTACCGTCTGTTATGTATATCAAATATGACTCCCCAAAGTTATTGGTGATAATTGCATTAAAATGTCTTTCAACACGGAATTTTTACTTTCCGAACACTATAGTGAGGAAAGTATTGTAATCATGTCAAAAATCCGAATTTGAGATTTTAATGTTTCTATACGTTTCGAGGTTCCCTAAATCCGATTTCACTATTGTTACGATGATGTATGTATGTGTGTATGTGTGTGTGTGTGTGTGTGTGTGTGTGTGTGTATGTCTGTGAATGAACACGCTAGCGTCTAAACGCTTTGTTCGAATAGGCTGAACGTTGGTACGTATATTATAAGTCACCATAGTACGAACCCTATTGATTTTGGTGAATGTAGCACTTATCGTTTTTTTACAGGGACACCAGGAAAAATTCTTTATCATTATGGCCTATGGGGCCAAATTTTTAAAAGTGCGATAGCATCTAAACGCCTTATTCAATTGAGCTGAAAATTTATACGAATATTATAAATTACAGTTGCACTAACTATACGCATTTTGGTGAATCTAGCATTTATAGATTTTTACAGGGGCACAACAAAAAATTCTTTATCACTATGATCTATGGGCTCAAAATTCAGTAGCGTTAAATAAAACATCGTGTAATATATGGAGAAAAATACTCAAACACTCTATTATGGTTTTCTCTCTTTTGTTTGTTTAACAAATCCTCTTTCTTTACTTTATCTACAAAACTGTTAATTACTCAATGTTCGGAAAGTAGAGTGGAGTCACTCCAGATTTTTTTTTTTTAGAAATAGTAGTAATTCAAAACAGTTAGCAGCAGTAACAACAGAAAAAGTAACTTTTTTTTCTGTTAATAGATAGATTACTCTTGCTTTAACAAGGAATCTTTTAAAAACTGATATTTGAATTCTTGACAGAGTTGAATGGAAAACAGTACAACGTTCGGTGCATTTTACTTCACGCATAATCTTGTAAAATTAGTTGTAATCGAAAGAGAAAAAAAATTCTTTAAAGACAACTATCTACTAAGAGAAAAAAAAAATGTTTTTTTAATTTCTGATAAAGCTTTTATGAGTTATCCTTCCCACCGAATTTTTAAAGGATCTTATGAAACCAGATCCCACCAGTTAAATTTTAGAAATTATGTAATGAAAATTTTACAAAATATTATTTAAATGTTGTTCTTTTATTCTAAAAATTGTGAATAAAAGTTTTATTTATTGTATTTTTTAAAAGAATAGAGAAAATATTCCTTTTTTAGCTTTCAAAACTCATTTAACCCTTTAATAGTGTCGATACTCCTGAATGCTTTTTATAAAACGCAATGTTTTAAAATTATTTTGTATGTTACTCTATATGAATTACAAACGATAAATTGAAAGCTATTCAGCTTTTTTCATGTGACACAAAAATATTTGCACGAAATTTCAAACCAATCCATTGATTACGTAACGTATCAAAAATATTTCATCTTATCCTGTTGTCTCTACATACTAATTCTATCCATGACATTTTCCTCATTTTCATTTTTTAAAGCATCTTAAACAAATATGTTAATTACTTGTCTTTTTAGTTCAACGTAACCAAATTAAAATGTACTTAAACAGTATTACGACCTCGACCATAACCAATAATAGCGTGAGATTATTAGGTGTAAGGGAAAGTTCTGTCGTTTTTGAACATGTGCACTTTTATGCGTTGTCGATTATCGACTGAAACCGGTTTAAACAGTTAGGTTAGAGTATGATTGATGATTTACACACATTGTGTCGTATTTTAGTCGGTTTTTTTCAAACTTGTAGAACTGTCACCATGGGTGAAGAAAAAGTGCACTTAAGACATCATATGTTGTACAAGTTCCAAAAAGGGAATAGAGCGATGTAGGCAACAAAAAAACTTGTGTGACGTCTTTGGAGAGGACAAAGTAACAGCTCGAACATGCCAAAGAGGGTTTGCGAAATTTCGTTTGCATGATTTTTCTTTGAAAGATGAACCCAGATCAGGAAGGCCATCAGGTGTCAATGACGAAGTGCTACAGTATAATCAGGACAAATCCCACATTAACTACCACAGAAATAGGCTTTAAGCTTGTAATTCATCAGCCTACAGCTTTGGATCACATTAAAAGGCTTGGTTTAGTGTCCAAACTCTCTGTTTGGGTGCCACACAACGACAGAAGTTTCTCTTTCACCTAATATTTTGTGTGTTCCTCTAAAAAAATTACAAACATGATGAACAAAACCATGAAGTTACTGCAAAAACTATCGAGTTCATTTCGCGTAACATAAAAATGCATATTGTATCTAATTTGAAACCAGTTAACCCGTTAGTAGTCGCTATAGACGGCGCAACCTATTACAGATTGCGCACTTTTTATTTAACTAACACCAATAATTTTAAGAAGTGATGTGATCGACGTTTCTTCGATTTTATTCGCGTTTTCTGCATATCAAATGCCACTTTAAAAAATTTTTGGTGGCTATTGAATAAAAAAATCTGGCAACAATGAAGGATGGGCGGCAAATCGACCAACTAGCGACTACTAACGGGTTAAAGGACTATATATCTTGTCAGAATTGGTTGAGTATCTATTTAAATCAACTACAATTTTATACGAACTATCTTTAACAGATATCACGTTTTTAAGCATTCAAATAACGTCCGTTAATTTTACTATGTTGCATGAATTTAATAGTATTAAAAAGAACTCAAGAGAAATACCATCAGTTGACCATAATAGTAAAAAATTCTTTTGTAGATCCTTATACATATGCGACAAACATGATATACACAAATAAAAATACCTAATTCAATGTAATCTATAAATATTTCTAAGAAATTTATCTTCTCTTGGAAAATTGTAAAACATGGGTTCTCTTTTCTGTGGTTCTGTAGATAATTATCAAGTCTAAACAGATCTTTTTTTAGAGAAAATATCATTTTAAACATCTTCATAATGTATGTTAGTTTAATTATGTTGAACACAAAGTAACCACGTTAAAATGCATTTAAATGAAAATATGTTCATAGCCTGTAATGATAAGAAAAGTTTTTGTGTGCCTATGTACACAAACCGTATGCAATATAGACACCAAAAACTATACGTTATTTTGAATGACGCATTAACTTGTGGACCAATTTGCAAGTCAATAAGGTGATTTTCGCAGTCGCTGTCACAGTGCATTCAAAAACAGTTATCACAGTGCAATCTGTTCATAAGCCGTAATGATAAGAAAAACACTTTGGCATATCCCAGTACACGAATTACAAACATAATATATATCTAAAAATATACAGCTATCATCCGAAATCCGATGATAAAATATCATCGGAAAACCTTAATTTTTCGAAATTATTTAGTATTTTCTCGTACATTAGCTAAAAATTTTATACGCAACAAAAATAATATATAACTAATTTCACACTGTAAAAGAAAAACTGTTAAAAGTACAGGAAAAATCTGGCAGCTGGGGTGCCAGTATTTTTTCGTCAAATATACAGGACAAAACTGTACTTTTAACAAAAAACCTGTTTGATTTACAGGATTCCTGTGTAAAATATATGTCAGTGATACAATTTTACGGTTTTAAACTGTATATTTGACGGAAAAATACTGGCAGATTTTTCCCAGCTGCCAGATTTTTCCTGTACTTTTAATGTTTTTTTTTTTTTTTTTGGAAGTGCATGTAATCCGTAAACATTTGTATCAAATGTCTAATCAATAGATTTATTTAAAAAAGCAATAAAATTCCTTTTTAGTAAACTAATTATTATTCTTGTGCATATTATTTAAAAAAAAAATTATGTACTTAGAATCTTAAGAATATAAGATAAGTTGATTATGTTTAATTTAGTGTAACTATGTAAAAATTTACTTAATAGAGCTGACGTCAGTTGACTCTAATCTAATGAAGGTATTTTAGAGATTCCTGTACATGAGTTAAAAACATCATATACAATAAGGCCTACACAAATAATTCCAAGTAAAACATAAATATGTATACCATTATTTCCGTGTAACCGTGATAAAATTTATTTAAAATAAATTCCATCTACAGGCACTAATGATACGACAGATATTTTGTCTATCCATATCTACGTAAAAATCACAATTACATTGTACATCAAAAACTATAGAATTAATACTAAGTCAACTGAAAATTTTTCATATTAATTGAAGTAGATCGCGTATCACACTGATGATCGGAAACGAGAACTCTCGTTTATAAACGATCCCCAATTTTGAACCTAAACAGTTCCTCTAAGGAGTACATACAAAGGAAACACTTCCAGTTGCAAAGCCGTTTGCAAGCGTTCCGAATGTATAACTGCAGTCGGCAGCAAAAGTATCTGTTCACTAGCAAAAATTCCTGTATGAAAAAAGCACACTTAACACTGTTTTATTAAATAAATCCTTGTCGTATCATGTTCTCAGACTGTCTAAGAACCGGATTCGACAAGGATTTATTTAACAAAACTGCATTAAGTGTATTTTTTTTACATAGGAATTTTCGCTAGTGCTCGGATACTTTTGCTATCAACTGTATTTGCAAAATGCTTGCAAAATTTACGTCATCGAAATTGCAAGCGTTCCGTTGGTATGTAACCCTAAAACTGTATATTGTTTTAAAAATTAATTCTGAATAATTTTTTGAAATCAGTTGTCGCATATCCACGCCACTGGCATTTATCGCTTCGATTGGAGAAATGAAAATTTAAATTTTTTATTTTATCATCATTTTACTTTTTTACAGACAGTTTAAGACTAAAAGATCATGACTCGACAGATATTTGCTTAACAAAACAGTATTAGGTGCATATCTTGTATATAGGAATTATTGCTAACACTTCAATAATTTTGCTGCCGACTGTAGTACGTCAAGGCAAATAGTTAATTGATTGCAATGTTATATATTACAACAAAACTTTTGAATTTTAAATAAAGACTTTTGAAGACAAATTCCTTGCATGCATTAAGTTTTAAATTTTACATACTTTATTATAAGTTTCTGTTATTATATACGCATATTTCATAAATGTCATTCTGCAAAAGATGATCAACGAATTTAAATTTAAAAACATTAACTAATTTAATTGATCATATCTTTACTTCCATTACCCAGTAACGTAGGTAATAGAAGTATTGCATTCGGTCCAAAAATTCGATATCGAGTTTTCATTTGATTTACACGTTTTAAGGCCTCCTGAGTCCAAAAAAGTAGTTTTTGGCAATTGGTCAGTGTGTGTGCATGTGTGTGTGTTTATGTATGTGTGTATGTATGTGTGGAATCTTCTGGCTGTCATATCTCCGAAACTAATAAAGATAGAACTATGAAACTTCACAATTGGTACAAGTCTGGTGCACAGATGAATTTTCCAAATTTTGGTGACGATTGGAAAACCGAAAGTGGGTTATCTCAAACCGGAAATGGGACTGTAAGTCCGTATCTCAAAAACGGCTCTAACGATTTTCTTCAAAGTTGCTATATAAGCATTCTATTAGATGCCCTTTCGAATGATATACTTGGTTAGTTCAGGAAATTGATAGGCATTCTTTATAAATAGGTCAATTTCAGGTATCGCAAGTGCATTCCTTTAAAAGCGGCTGTAAGGATCTCTTTCAAACTCGCCATATTAACTCCCTTTTAAACATAATTTTGTATGTAATTATTGCTTTCCGGTCAATAATTGAGAATACTAAATTTTGATAAAAGTTGGTATCTCAAAAACGGCTCTAATGATTTTCTTGAAAATTGTTTCATGAATCCATTTTAGATACCCTTTCTCATGTATTACGTGGTTATTACAAGAATATTAACGGTCATCCTTATTAGGTAGTTCAGTTTTAGAACAAGGAGATTGGTGTTTAATAAAAATAACTCTTTTTTTTTTTTTTTTTTCCCCTTCTTCTTCCTATTTTTCAAGTCGCTATGTAAGCTCTATTTTATATGTCTTTATACGTGTATCAAGTTACCTTTACTGGAAAATTCCAAAAATTTTTTTATAATATCTACAAAAAAGGCATATAATGCGTGTAATAGTGGGTAATGGAAGTCGTGTGGTTGTTTCACATCAGATTTTTTAGAGATCTTGTGTACTTAGGAAAAAATATCCAACGCTAATATTCATTTAATATTTACAATTTAACTGTTTTATAGTCTATTTTCAATGCGTAATTTTCTTCCCGCGTTAGTTTTTGTTATTTGTGTTTAATAAATAAGATATTATTCTAAAAAATACAGTATTAGGATTTATTTATTTATTTATTTTTACACACGTTATTAAATTATAAAGCAGAAAAGAAATAAAAGAAATAATTTAATTGTATAAACTTCCCAATGTAAAAGAAAATTTAAATATATGATTTATCAATGATTCTTTAATTTGAATAAATAATTATAAATTTTAATTCGTACAACTTATTAAGAATTAAAACTGCATATGTAAATAAGAAAGAGGTCTAAATTGCGAATAAATATTCTTTTCCTTTCTATCATCTTCCACATAATTAATGAAACTTTACATTTTATGAATATAAAGAAGGAGAGAATTCATGTATAATCCATACCAAGAAGACATAGGAATATGGGAATTAAAGATGTTTTTTTAGATAGTTTGAAATCATGAGAAATTTAAATATGAAAGGGTTGTACAGTTTCTTTTATTCGGTAGTAGGATAATGAAAGTATTTTATTCGGTGCGAAAATTCGATATGGAGTTTTCGCCTGATTTACACGTTTTAAGGTCTCTCGAGTCCAAAAAAGTAGTTTTTGGCAATTGGCCATTTTGTGTGTTTATATATGTGTGTATATGCATGTATGTGTGTGAGTTTGTATGCATGTGGGGAATTTCCTATCTATCATATCTCCGAAACTAATACAGATAGAACTATGAAACTTTAGAATTGAGACGAGTCTGGTGTAGCGATGTATTTTTCAAGTTTTGGTGAAAATTGGAATACCAGAAGTGGGACATCAGATACTGGAAGTTGGACTGTAAGTCCATATCTCAAAAACGGCTCTAACGATTTTCTTGTATTTTGCTTTATAAACACTTTATTAGATGTCCTTTCGAATGCTATAGTTAGTTTGTTCAGAAAAATTGATAGGCATCCTATATAAATAGCTGAATTTCAGTCTCGCAGGTACGTTCCTTTTAAAACGGATGTACGGATTTTTTTTCAAACTCGACTTATTAACTCCCTTTTAAATATCTTTTCTATGTAATTATTGTTTTCCAGTCAATAATTGCGTATACCAGGGTTTGGTAAAAGTTGTTATTACAAAAACATCTGTAACGATTTTCTTGAAAATTATTACATAAATCCGTTTTAGATATTCTATCTCTATTACAGGAAAAGCAGCAGTCATCCTGCTTTGGTAAGTCAGTTTTAGATGTCGAAAATTGATATTTAAAAATAAACTTTACCAATTTCTTTTTTTCTTATTTTTAACTCGCTATGTAAACTTCGTTTTATATGTGTTTACACGCATATCGATTTTCTCTTACGTGAAAAACCTTATAAGGTCAGTCTTATGTCTTCTGATCACATTTTCTCAAAAAAAAGGATATAATACTTGTAATAGAGAGTAATAGAAGTCGTGTAGTTGTTCTACACCAGATTGTTTATTATTATTATTATTCTTTTTGCTTTAAGTCTAAGCACATTTTTATATTTAAGTACGTAGCGGTTTTAAACACACACACACATACAAAAAAAAAAAAAAAAAAAAAAAAAAAAAAATGTTATATTAATTATACCTATAACAAATAATTGAACCTTTTTTTTTTTTTTTTTTTTTTTTTTTTAAGCTTATAATGTGCTAGCATTATATTCACATTAAAAATCATGAACTGTGTTTTTTAAAACGCATTTAATATTCAAAAATACAGCATCAAAAATATTATGTTAGTCTAAATTTTATTATTTAAATTAATCGAGAGCCCCTCCCCCCCTCCCCCAAACACAAAAAAAGTTCCAAATACTTAAAATGTTTTACTTTCAGAGTAGAGATGGAAGACACTATTTGTCTTACAGCTTTCGTACGGGTACAAATGTCTTCCAGCATTTGTACAGCATTTGTGTGTATGTGTATGGGGGGGGGGGGGGGGGCATGCGCTGACCCACCGCACGACGTTCAAACTGACATCTCTTGGAACCAAATATTTCGAATTTCGATTCGTCGGTAAAATGTAGTCCAATCCTTGTGTTTCCTAACCCAGTTAGGTCTTTTACATTTTTTTTTTTTTTTTTTTTTTTTTATTAATCTTCCGTAGGAGTGGTTTTTCATGCGTCCATACAGGTTAATATTTATATTCATGTTCGCACCAATTCAGCACAAATTTCACGGGCTGTTTTAAACTTATTTCTTTTGGATATTACTCTAATAAACTTATCTTCCTGTTCTGAAGTTTTCCGAGTTTGCCTATGACGTAAGCGAAAAAAAAAAAAAAAAAAAAAAATCTGGTATCATCATGCCACTTAAGAATATATTGCACCCCACCAACAGAAACTTTCTGCAAACGAGCAATACCCCACAGGCAATGACTTCATTGTCTTGGAACAACAATTGTACAAACTTTTACAGTTGATAACTCTTTTCTACTTACGTCAGTCATACATGTGTCAAATACGTCACTCGTGTCTATTTTGATTAATATTATACAGTAAACAAATATAATATATTTCGCTCTAAAATGTTCGTTTATGGAAACATACCTAAAAAATATATATATATTTTTTTTTCTTAAGGCCAATGTTTTATACAGAAATGAATGGCAGCAACTTTACAAAAAACAGCTACATGAATAGTGCCATAGCCTCCTAAACTAGATGCCTTCCGCGTGGCTCGGAAACTTGGCAACAGTTCAAATGGTAGACAGCGCCACCTGGTACTAATTGCGCGACATTTCTATTCAACTGTCACCAATAATTTTAAGAATCGATATATGATATATATAATCGACGTTTCTTCGATTCGATTCGCCTTTTATGTATATCAAATCCCACTTTTAAAAATTTTTGGTGGCTGTTGAATAAAAAAGTCGCGTAATCTGTACCAGGTGGCGCTGTCTACTGCTAAGTTTCCGAGCCACGCGGAAGGCATCTAGTGTAGGAGGGTATGATACTGCATTGAAGTACCGTATTTTACATGCTTTTGGTGGATTTTTGTTTTTCAGTGTATTAAAATTAATATATATATGTGTGTGTGTGCGTGTGTGAAAATTGAATTTTAAAATTGCACAAAATCTTCCTAAAATAGTTTTAAAACGAACGAATAAATATGTTGCTAAATAATGTTACTGAAAGTAATTGTGTTCAAAGAAAATTTTGTATGCAAAAAAAAATATTTTCTACAAAAAATGCTAACAACACACAGCAAAATAATACATATTTTTATTATTTATAAATCTTCGTAAACGATCAATTTGTTTTTGAATAAACAAAATATTTTCATTTCGTGTTAACAACAACATACAAACGATAAAGTTTTGTTTAACACATCAAAGTGAATATGTTAAAGTTCATACAAAAAGATCAAATTATTGAAATTTATTCTGATCCGAAATAAATTTATTTTATATCATGCATTTGGCATTTATTTACTTACATTTCAAAAAAGATTTCAATATGAAATATGATAAAATGTACTTGTTTCGATATAAAGTAGCTTGGGAATATTTTGAAATTTCCTTTTGAAGTGTTAATTTAGTTTCGCCATCGGTGTTTAAACAAACGTTTCGCCATCGACGGGCAATAAGAAATCAATTCAACACATTTACACTAATATTTTCCGTTTTACATTCGTGTTCAGCTGAAGGAAATAAATGCACTATTATTTTATGTATTTATTTATTTATTTTTTTTTTTTTTTTCAGAAAAAATAAATTTAAATAAATTAAAAAATATGACTAATTATATTATGGAAACATTTGCCTTTTCAAATAAAATATTACAAAATATATTTACACTGATAAAACATGTTACGGAAAAGGTTTTTTATATATAGATTAGAATTATTTTAGTTGCGGTGGTCATATCAAATTGCATCTTACACTATCATAAGATGGCTATAGTACTGGTGCTTTTGCATCAGTGTATTGAGAAGAAAATGTACCATCTTCTTTTAGAACGAATAAGTAGCATTTTCTGAATCCCTAAACTAGAAATATAAATTTCTGAGTTATGTGCATAAAATAAACAGATAACCTGGATAGACGAAATGATCGAGAATTTCTAGTCTACAATTTTCTACATTGTGAAACAATATTAATGATCGTATGAATCGTTTCAATTGCAAAAATTCGCACTTGATATCTAGAATTGGGCCATAAAACATTATTATATGACATAACATATCTCATATAGAGATATTTATTAACCACGTGTATCATTCTAAAGTTCTATAAGGAGACACTTTAAAAAACACGTAAAATTAATATATATATGTATATATATATATATATATATATATATATATATACACATATATATACACATATATTCTGTTATATTTTGTGGAGTTTAACTTTACAAAATATATCAGAACTGATAATTTCGGAAGCTGTCTATATTATAAAATATCGTAGTACAATAATTCAAAAGATTCAACATTCCTACCAAAAATTAGGCATTTTCTTATACAACAAGATATTTAACTTCCTTTCTTTTTTTTTAGTGGACAATATTATTCCAGAAACGTTGCAAGTTTTCTAAAAGTTTTTTGGACTGTTCTACAGTTTTTTCCAGCAGTTTTTACCACCAGTTAAAAGCTAGTATGCCTTGAAAATTACAAAACTTTCTTTCATATAATTCAATATAACAGCACCGCCTACAAGTTAACTTGAGCAATTATTTAACTGTAACTCCTCACAATAAATACTTTACACGTGCAGTTTGGTGCAATTTGAATTTATTTGTGCTGGTATATAGCTATTTGAAAAATCGTAGAAAATGAATAAGAGCTGCGTCACACGTCCTCCGATATTCATCTAAATTTAATCAGCGTAAATTTCGTAATATTAAAAATACCAAATTTTGCGCATTTATCAACTTTAGAAGCTAAGATATAGCCTGCTCGTAAACGGCAAATATTGCAGCATACAAACGCCACCTCTCGTTTCATCATCATCATCATGTCCAACACGGTTGAAGTCTATAAGCCTGTTCCGGTCTCAATCCATCTTTTACGGGGTCTTCCTCTATCTCTTCTCCCCCTTGGCCTATATTTTAGAGCTGCCCTTGGTATACGGTCATTTCGCATTCGTTCTAAATTTATTTGTGCTGGTATATAGCTATTTGAAAAATCATAGAAAATGAATAAGAGCTGCACCACACGTCGTCCGATATTCATCTAAATTTAATCGGCGTAATTTTTCGTAATATTTCAAATACCAAATTTTGCGCATTTATCAATTTTAGAAGCTAAGATATAGCCTGCTCGTAAACGGCAAATATTGCAGCATACAAACGCCACCTCTCATTTTATCATCATCATCATGTCCAACACGGTTGAAGGCTATAAGCCTGTTCCGATCTCAATACATCTTTTACGGGGTCTTCCTCTATCTCTTCTCCCCCTTGGCCTATATTTTAGAGCTGCCCTTGGTATACGGTCATTTGGCATTCGTTCTAAATGTTCTCTCCGCTTATTTCTATAGTTTATTATAGTATGTATTATTGGCTTAGTTTTTAGTTCCTTCCTGGTGTCATCATTTCTTATTTTATCCATTATAGAACAACCTTTCACACTCTTTAGAAATTTCATCTCTGAAGATTGTATTTCTCTTTCATCACTCTTTTTGAGCGCCCATGTCTCGCTTCCATATAGAAGAGTTGGTATCGCCATTGTCTTGAAAATTTTTATTCTGGTATCTTTTTTTGTATTTCTTAATGCTCTTTTTATAGTCAGCAGATGTATTGGAATTTATTTAGCTTGTTTTGTATATCATTGTTGTAATAATAAGATATGTCACATCCTAGATAATTAAAACGTGAAATTTGTTCAATTGGCATAAGCACGCTAATTTTTTGAGTACAGTTTTCTTTAAAAACTTTTCCCGTAAGAATATTTCTATATATTGAATGTTGGAATCTTCTCTTAAACAGGATTAGATTGTTGCATAGCAGCAAAAATTCTGACATATAATTTACGCAGATTGGACCGAAATGGTTCTTCACCTTAGCCCTCATGTATATCAAGTTTTATGCAATTATGCATTTTAGAATCAGATATAGTTCTCCCTTAAATTGTGAAAATCTTCAGAATAACAACACCAAATGTTGAATAATATATCCAAATATCTGCTCGGTACTAATTCAAATCAAGAATAAATCAAATGTAATGTTTTCTAGAATTCCGTTCACTGGTTTGTGAGATACAGCGTGCACAACATTTTAAGTGACACAGAGAGAGATACATTCTGTAACGTGATCGAATTATATTTAGTACATCTCAAAACATATAAATCAATCAAAATTGGGGATCGAACTTTTCCAGAACCTAATACTATTTTTTGATCTAGAAAAAAAAAAAAAAAGCGATAAATATAATCTACGAGTTTATCATCAAAAACTGTCGTCAAGCGCAAACATAATGGGAAATCATTAGCTCCATTTGTTGTATCATAATAAATCATTCCAAGCTTTGCTACAAAAATTGTTGTTATTCATGTTTTATCGAATTTATTCGAATAAACACAGCTCAAATCTTTCTTTCTGGCGAAACAATTTAACATAACTTTTCGCGCCTGCGAATAATATAACAAATAGCCCAAAAAACGTGTATATACAGTCACCCAAAAAAAAAACGCCACCCCCCCACCTAATTTCGCAGTAAATTATCGTAGAAACATTTGATTGGTACCGATCGATTTGTAATAACGTCTAGTTTATAACGGTATAGTTAAATTTTGCCTAAGGGGTCGTCTACATATTAAAACTGGCATTAACTTCATTTTCTTCAATGGCAACCCCTATTTTTGACTTCATATTCAGATTTCTGAGATCAAGGCGGTTCGAACAACATACCTATTTATATACCTTAAATCAATTTTAAATAGAGTTACACGTGAAAATGTATTAGGGGTCCGTCTATACATTTAGAAAATATAAATCACGATCTACCACCCAGTATACATTATTTATTAAGTTTCACACCGGAAAAAAATTTCAGAAATGTTAATTATAAAGTAAAAAAAAATGACTAATTCACAGAACTTTCTGAGTTAGTTTATGAATTAAAAGATTTTTATTGGTTTCTATTGATTAAACATCAGATAGTACACTTCATACGAAGAAAATTAAATAGCTTGAATAGATATTAAAATAGCTATCAAAAAAAAAAAAAAAAAAAAAAAGGATGAATGGTTTTAAATTTGTTTGAAAACTAAAAATTATTTTAACTCAAGCTGCCGTATAATTGTCTGAAACGGCGGCACTCAACCTGGTTCCCACGGCCGTTTCACAGTGACAATGGTAGTTTGTTCTGATACTGCAGTACTTTCATTTTCTTTAATTGACTTTTTTAAAATATTAAAACAGATTTTTTTATTTTTATTTATTTATTTTTTTAATTAATTATTATTTTTTTTTTTCATGACATTATTAAAAACTTTTACATAAATCTCCACGATATTCTTTTGCTTTTATATTTTATAATGTGTAACAAATTAATATGCAAAATAATAAATCCTACTACTTAATGGGATGTTCTAATATTCTACACTTTAACACAGATACCGAAGTGGACGGTGGGTGTAGAAAGGCTAACTACCCTTAATCTAAATCTTCACTTGAAAAGGTCAAAATGTTGCATAACTCTTTTTTTTTTTTAAGGAAAAAAGAAGAAGATAAGGAGGAGAAGGAAAGATCAAAACGAATATAAAGCATATTAAACGTTAATACCCTTTAAACACTGGAAAAAGGCGGGGTTTCGTATTGTGTGTCATTTGGGAGCTGTAGAGTGCCAGAAAATTACTTTGTGTAATAAAACTTTTCATTTAAAGGGTATTTAAAGCAGCATTATATTTAATACATAGACTATTCAGAAAAAAAGTACCATTCATCTGGTTCATGAAAAATAAAGAACATTTTCTGGCATTGCTCTATGTATATACATTCTTGTCAACCTATCCCGGAAGATTACTGGTCCCGCCCCTTTCCGTACATTTTTTTCACACCAGTCTTTTTAGAGCCGTGTCAGCCATCGGTGGCTAACACTGATCTTTCCATTTAGGCTAAGTCAGCCGGCAGTGTAAAATATGATATAAAACTACAGAACTTACATAGTTTTAAGTAATTACTGACAATTTATTTAAAATTTACTTCATGTTTTTTTTTTTTTTTTTTTTTAATAGGATTTTTATAGGATTATATCGTTAAGGCGTAATGGGGTTTATTGAAACTCGATAAACATAACACGCTTCTAAGCAGCACGTGTGGCCTGAATGGGATTTCCATAAGAATTCGCGTGGCGCTCAATGAGTTAATCGTAAATGTATTTGAAGTTAATTACTCTAAAAATTAAATTGTGTACACACAGGGGCGGGAACTAACAATGTTACGGGTTAGGTTGGCCAGTATGCATATATATTTTGCTTGATTTATAAAAATTTATAACACATTTTCTTCTTTTTTTTTAGTATTTTGTGTTTATATCTCTCATTAAAAATAAATACAATATTCATATATAAACATTTCCATACAGTAATGCATATAAACATATTGATTAAAGAAGATTTGTTGATATTATATAATTATTCTTCTATCTGTATAGTATATTAACACAAATATATTTTATAAATTTCGCAGCATCGAAAAACAGCAACATAGCTTCCATATCAAGGCTTAATGTAAATAGGACGTAAGCGTACTGTAGCTAGTGTTGAAATTTGAAAAAAAAAAAAAAAAAAAAAAAAAAAAAAAGAATAACAGTGGGCTAAAAATACGCCGGAATGAATTAAAATGTTGTTTATTCTGGTTTTAGTCAGGTGATATCACTCGTGCTAAATAGCTGGATCCGCCCTCTCTTAAGCTCGGGTTCAGCTCATCATAAAAATATTGTTTTTAATATCTGCCGCACCAAAATGTTCAAAACACAAATGCCAATTTTCATATTATTTTGAAATCTTCCCGTTTCAACTTTAAAAGCATTTAGAATAATTTATTTTATTTTGAATTTTTAAATTTAGACGTTTAAAGTCTTTTAAATGAAATTTCAGGATTCTGTAAGATCAATATCTATATATTTGAAAGTAATAAGACAATTCCTTTGTTTTAAATTTTTATTCCATAATAACTGTGACTTTGATTTCGTGATTAGGAAATTGAAAATAAATACTGTTGAGCTATGTTCCAATAATAGATCTTATAAACTTAAAAAAATAATAATAATAATAATAAAGCAATTTTTCACTATTTGATTCTGTATTAAAAAACTTTTAATAGAAATTTGATATTTTATTATGTTACATTATGGGATAAATTTTAAATAACACAAAGCTTACAAACGGTACAGTAACCAAATGCAAATATGTCACAACAAAATTTAAACAGAAAATTTATGGTAAAAAATCTTTTTAAAATTACAGGGATGGAACACGGGCGCAGAATTCATACCACTGTCAATGTAAGAAAATTTTCTACCTCTTAAATCGACGATATTATAGGTAGAGAAATTTCTTAAACACATTCCGGTATGAATTCTGCGCCCGTGTTCCATCCCTGAAATTATTAAATATTCATAACAATAATAATAAAACGATTGTCGAATGCATAATTGCTGTTTCATGCAATCAGTTTCGCTGTACCGTGTTTTCTAAAACATGATATTTAACTAGAGGTGTACGTACTCTTGAATATTGAAATGCGAAAAAAAGTGTAACAGGGTTAAAATAGAATTTTAGCAGCGGAAAACTAGAAAAAGATATTTAATACTTATGAAGAAAGACTTAACATATTAGGATCGGATATATTCTTCTCTTGTACCGTAAGCCACGCCTTTTCACAAATTTTCTAAAACTTTATAATATAAAGCAAAATAATTTTGCATATTTGTAATTAAATCATTTAAGTTTTGTCTTCCATAAACGATGTAGTAAATACCATTGGGATTTATGCATACCAGCGTCACATATAGAGTCAAATAGGAATATGCAAATTTGTCTGTTTTTTAAAATAGTGTTTCAGCGAATCAGAGGCGGGACTTATTTTCTTTTGAAATTCTTTTACAATCCCTCGCCTACATTGTGATAACTTTACAAAAATATGCCAATTTGTATAATAAACATCGAAATATTGCTTAGGAAACAATAAAAATAACATAAAGGTAAATTAAAATAGTTTTCCGTCAAATTATATACAAACATTTACTTATAGAGGATACAGATTATAACAAGTGACGGCCCCCTAACAGGAATAAAAAGTGAAGTATCACTGTAACTCAAAAAATAATGTTAGGAACGAGCTGTAAATTTGGAAACCCATGTTTTTGATGATGCCCGTTCTATTCGTGCAAAAATTAACATAGATTGTTGTCGTGCCAATTCTTGGCAATAAACTAAAAGAAATAAATCGCCGTGATCAACCAAGAAGTAAATCAACCCAGGGGTTGAATAGCACATTCTGTTGGAAATCTATATTTTTTAATCATCAAAATAATATATTGTTGAGACTTACCACATATGTTCTTTACTATATAAAAAGGAATTGAGACTAGTATTAAGCAAGAAGACTCCACTGAACAGCTACATTTCCTTTATTTATATTTCTTCTTTATTAATTTATATCAATTTATCTTCGGGGCATCAGACGTCCACTATAAATATAAATCCGAGACCCAAAATATTCCATCCCGTTTATTAGACATCGTTAAAATTATTGCCCGGCATCTTCCGTTAACTTGCGCAGGGAGAAAAAGAAGAAGAGAGCCGGAGAGAAAGAGCGAACCTCCGATCGCGGCGCGTGTCCGCTATTTATGTGGGGGAAAAGGTTATCTTAATCACCGACCATCGCCAGGTGCGAGATAAACGCAGACGATCGAAAAATCTAGTTGACAGGCTAACGGACATGTTATAAACAAAAGAAAAGGATGATTATATAATCGCCAAAATTGAGAAATTTAGAAATATATTGTTACCCTGACTAATGCCAATTAGGAAAACAAGCCAAATGACGTATATAGAGTTCTACTAATCAAATTTAAATGATTATTTACGTTTTTCATAGGCTAACTCAAAACTCAAACTGGCGAATGGAAAAATTAGAAATAAATTCGGGAAGGCGTTGAATAAGATTGATTGACAAGGTGCTCACCGAATTTTGAAAAAAAAAACTAAAGTTCTAGAACATACCACATACAAATAGTGTATAATAAAATACTTATTTATTTTCTGAAAATGGAATAATGTTTTAAAATGAGAACAAAAATGGCTATTAATTAAATTATGTTTTTATACTATAATTATTTCATAAAAACGATGTAATATGCAGAAAGAAAAAATTAAATGTTTTCTTATTATTTATTTCAATTTCTCCTCACCCCTTTTCATATTTATTATCATTATTATTTTATTTATTTATTCTTTAAATAGAAAATTTGGGTTTCTTATTAGATAAAACTATTTATTAGAGAAAGATGTCAGACGAAATATTGATTTCGCATGACATACACCCGCAAAATGTGCAAAAAAAAAAAAAAATTAATTTTTGGCCTAGTTTCCCCCTTCTTTTTTTCTTTTTTTTTTTTTTTTATTAATAAATTAGTCTGGAGGAAGATAATGGGAAGACGCAGACGTTGGATGCACCCAATGATTCGTAATATGCATCAACACTATTTAATAACATAAAAGAAAATATTTGAAGTAGCACAGTTACATTTGAAAAATATATGAGAAATAATACAATATAAGAGTACATAAATCAGAAATATATAGATAATCACCTATTGTACCATATACCGTAATACTGTAGTACAATATTCTATAAAATAGTTGGCATAGTTGGTCACATAAGACGTATAGTAATACTAATTAATATATATGATATGTGGAAATATATAAACAAATACTTAACATAAGAATGCAATCTACCCAAATATAACTACTAAATAAGTAAAATATAGTTCAAGGATCCTTGAGGGAAAAAAAATATATAGATATATATACATAAATACTGTTATACATGTAACCAGACACTTAATTATCTAATATAATACTGAGGTACATATATATAACCATGTATATCAACAGACACTTGGATACAATATATTGAATAATAAGATTTATAGATAGTATTTTATAATACCTCATTTATTACATCATAGTATACACATAATTTTATTTTATTTATTTTTCCTCTTTTTTTTTTTTTTTTTTTTTTAATTGACCAGCGCTGGCAAAATTATGTCACTTATGTATAATTACATATACAGCTGAATTTTATTTTATAATAATGTTATTTTCAAGTGGCCACCTGTATTAACTTAAATGCTGCTTAAAACAATACTGAACAAATGCACAGATACATATTTAAATATTTATCTTATACTAAAGTAAGAATTATTATGTAGTTACAAATAGTTAAAAGTTTTATTGCATATCTTTTTTTTTTTTTTTTTTTTTAAGCATAACGTTAAGAAATAGTAATAGCAGTAAATATGCACTTGGACGATGTGAGGGTGATCAAGTCTCACAAATCCAAATGCTTAAAAGTTAAATAATTAAGATTTTATTAGAACCTACTACATTTATTACCAAAAGTTATACCAAAACACAGAAAAATAAGGGAAAGAAAAAAAAACAATATGACTACTTTAAATTTTATGGAACTGTCATTATGCATTGCATCAGGTATCAGCAGCATCTGCAAAAGAATACTAAACAAAAAAACGATTATTTATAGTATACAATTTATAATTAGTAAGTTCTAAAACATAAATAATAATTTTACGTGCATTTCTTTGGGAAAAAAAAAAATCAATTTACAAATGGGCCAGATAATGTAGGAATAGTTTGTTTATAGTGTTTCGAGGAATTATTCCTAGAATTGTCTATTTGCCTGCTATCAAGAGGATTATGTTGAGACAGTTGAGGAATGTCCAGTTCAGTATCAGAACTATTATCTGATGAAGAAATGTCAATAGTTGAGTTATTGTTTTGAACTGGAATTTGAGAATTTGAAGAGTACTTAAAAAGTTCATGATTATTCTCCATATTGCATGAGTCAGAGATGGAGAATTTTGCATTACCACTGTTCGTGTGAACACTTTGAGGTACACATACTTTTGGATAAGTGCAAGATGATGAATTGTTTGAATTCTTTTGCTGTTGATTGGTATCAGCTTGTGCAGTTTCTGATATAAGGTAAGTTCGACGAGGTGGTGAAATCCATAATCTGTCTATATGAACGGTAAGTTGTGGTGCATTTATTTCATCTTCTCTTTGAATTTTAACTACTACAGGCGATATTATTTTTACAATCTTGAATGGACCAGTGTAGGATTTTTTTATGGTATTGTGACTTTTGAAGTATACGATGTCATTCAATTGAATTCTACGTAACTTTTGTTTTTGTTGATGTTGATTTTGTAGAAGTTGTGCATTCAATAAGTTTTGATGAACTTTTTTATATATTTCATTCAAATCTTGTGACAACTGTAAATATGTGCGATTAGCATTAAGGATTAGGTCTTCATGAGTAATGATATATGTATCATATAGATTAGATAGATGACGCCCAAAATGCATAAAGTTGGGTGAATACTTGGTAGTAGAATGAGTTGACGAATTGTAAAGCATTTGATGGATGAAAATACTATTATGAAAATTATATCCTTCAGCAATAAGGGCAGTGATGGTCGATTTAATAGCTGTGTTGATCCTTTCACTCAAAGAGTTGCTCTGTGGATGAGCAATGCTAGAATGAGTAAGACGAATACCAAACTTTTCAGTAAACATCTGGAAAATGTGTGAAGTAAATTGACGACCGAGATCTGTCATAATTAGTGACGGTCTTCCATGTACAGTAATGTACTTAAATAAAGCCTGAACAACATTTTCTGCAGATATAATTTTTAAGGGGTACATTGCTAAATGTCTTGAGAAGTGGTCGATGATAGTTAAAATGTGATGTCCATTCTGAAATGGTCCCACAAAATCCATCGATACAAAATCTCCGGGGTGAATTGGAATAGGGTTATTTTGATATGGTGCCTGAGGAATATTGTGATGTTTGAGTAAATTGCAAAGATGACAAGATTTAACGTAATTTATGGTATCGGCAGTCATGCCGTACCAAAAGTATCTTAATTTTAAGTTTTGTAAAGTTCTCTTTATGCCACAATGGCCTAGATGAGCAATTCTAAGAGCTTTTGTATGTAGAGATTTTGGCAGAAGAATTCTAGGGTATACTGTTTTGTCACTATCATAATCCTTAATGTACATCAATAAGTTTGTGGCAGGATCAATAATATAAGTTTCATTATGTTGTTTATTTCTCTTATGTAGAATGTTTTTATATATTTGTGATATTTTCGAGTCTTTATTTTGTTCTTTTAAAATTGTCGTGATAGAAATCTCAAGTAAAGGATCTTCTTTTTCTGATTGTGGATGAATATTATGTATGTTTTGGGACTCAATACAATTTATGGCCTCATCTTTTTCCTGTTGAGTAGTAATAGGCAATACTTCATTAGATTCTATAATTTGTGGATTGTTATTTAGATCTGAGATGTTTTGCTTGGATAGGACAGTTCGTGACAGAAGATCTGCTAAGACATTTTGTTTACCAGGTAAGTGTTGAAAATTATATGAATACTCGCTCAACTTCATTAACCATCTCGTTGTAATATCTGAAGGAGATGATGATTTAGAATAAAATTTGAGTGGACTACTATCGGATAAAATAATGAATTTCCGTGCATAAAGATAATAATGAAATGCCTGTACACCATATACAATTGCCATCAATTCACGTTTCAGTGCAGAATATTTAGATTCTGAATTTTTTAGAGTTTTACTAAAATATGATACAGGAAAGAGAGTTCCCCCGTGGTCTTGCATAAGAATTGCTGAAATTGCTATTTGTGATGCATCTGTGTTTAAGTAAAACAACTTGTCGAATTGAGGTTGTTTAATAAAGGGTTTGGATAGAAATATGTCTTGTAGATTTTTGAAAGCCTGGTCATGAAGAGGAGTCCACTTAAATGGCACCTTAGGAGATGTAAGAGCAATTAATGGACTAGAGATATCAGCATAGTGTGGAATTAAATGACGGTAAAATCCAGCTGTTCCAATGAATCGTTTTAATTGCCGTTTACTGGTAGGTTTAGGAAAAGATGTAATTTTTATAATATTAGATTGAATGGGAAATATTTTATTATCTGCAATTTCAAAACCAAGATAATTAATTTTCCTTTGATGGAAGGAGCATTTAGCAGCAAATAAGGTAATGTTGTGTTTTTCCAAAGTTTTGAATAATGTTTGAAGTTTAGAATAAGTTTCTTGGAATGAGTTGCTTGCTATTATCAGATCATCCTGATAAGCAAAAATTCCATCAATATTACATTCTTCAATAATTGCATCCATAAGGGCTTGAAATGTGCTGCTGGCTGTCTTAAGACCAAATACCATTCGTCGATATCTATAAGTAGCCCATGGAGTAATAAAACTTAATTTGTCTTGATATTGTTCTGGTAAACTGATTTGATGATAAGCACTTGGCATATCCAATGAAGTAAAAAATGTATATTGTGACAATTGATTAATTAAATTACTTATTTTGGGAAGTGGATACGTAGCATGTTCAATGATAGAATTAAGTAATCTTAGATCAAGTGCAAGGCGGTATTTTTGGGTATTTGTATTGTCCGATTTCTTCTTTACAAGCAGCATGGGACATGCCCAGCTGGAGAGATGTTTTTCGATAATTCCTGCATCTAATAGTTCTTGGATTTGTGCTTTGGCCTCTTTCTGAAGGGCTTGGGGTATAGGAAATGGCAAAGTGCGTATTGGAAATGTACTAGTAAATTTAATTTCAGGAATTATTAAATCAGTATGCCCAATTGCTTTAAGAGATTTTGAAAAGACTTTAAAATTTTGTTTGAGTAATTCTTCTAATTTATGTTTTTCATCTTGTGTTAAATGTTGTAATTGAAAGTCTTGTATATTAAATTCATCTTTTCTTAAGGCAATAATATCTTCGGATGGCACAATGGTATGGATTTCTTCTTTAGCACAGGGAAAATTATCTTGCGAACTACATATTTCATTGTTGTTATGAAAAGGCATTCGTGTTTCCTGGATGTCATATAAATGTTCACTGTTTGTATTTTTGTTTACATGGAAAGGAATAATAGTATCTTTAACACTGCAACAATTTTCTGCAGGATTGATTAGAATATTGAACTTATTAATGGCATCATATCCCAAAATTCCTACGAATTTTGAATCTGTATGTAAATCAATAACATAGAATTGATGATTTAAGAAATGTGGGCCTATTTTAAAAGAAAATTGTACACAAGCATGGAATTGTACACTTGAATTAACAGTTGAGATTTGGACTCTTCTTGATAAATATTTTGGGGTAAGTAAGAATTTTATTTTTTGAAAATATTTTCTATTGATTATTGAAATTGAAGAACCTGTGTCGATTAAAAATGGAACTTTTAACTCCTTAATTTTGATTAAAATAATTGGAATGTATGAAGACTGAGTCTGGGTGACATTAGCTATTATTTCAGGACAATTATTATAAGTCTGATCTTGGAGATAATTCTCCATTTGAGTTTCCTTGTCCAGGACAATAATTTGTTGTGTCTGCGAGTCCTTGTCATGTAATTTATTTCGGTTAAAATGAGAGTTGTCAGATGCACAGTTATTGAAAATGTTAGGAGGACAAAGGGCATCTGAAGACAAAGTCCTCACTACTGGTTTTCCTGTGCAGAGTAAGACATCATAGGAAGATTGTTAGAGTTTGCTGTATTTGTGGTTTGCTGAGACCAGGACTGTGGACAGGCGTTACTTGAATCGGGTACAGTCTGAACATAATTAATGTCTCTATTGTTAACTGCATGAGGATAATTTGGTGGAAGCGCTGATTGAGGAGCTGGCATAAAATGATGTTGAGTAGCAGGGAAGCATTGGGGTGTATTGTTGTAAACATTTTGGTAAGGGGAAGCCCGAGCAAAACCAGCTGCATCACACATGTTCTGGAGTTTGCGACAGTTCTTTAACAGGTGGTTATTAAGGCCACAACACATGCATTCTGGGAATAACATTTTGCGTTTGTTCTGGAAATGTGTATGTTTTTTATAGTTAAACTTGCTGGGAGACGTTTTTATACCGTAGTGGTTTCTATTTGCGTTGTTTCTGTATCTAGCTTTTGGAAACATATTTTTAGGATGTGTTTTTGTTTGGTGTACTCTAACATCTTCATTCGGTTTTTGTAAACTTTCTTTGATGCAGTGAATTTCTTGTTTTAGTTTGTCGATATCATTATCTTTATTAGCAATCTGATTTAGCACTTCATTGGAAACAGAACATTCTTGTACCAATTGAGCTTGTTCTATTGCCTGATCATAATTATTGACATTATTTTTTAGTATGTGTGATCTTATATCAGGTGGGAGAATTTCAAGGAGTTTACGATACTTTATAGAAGCAAGTACATTTTGATCCGATATATCTGTATAGGCTCTTGCCACCGTGCAGTTCAGGCGATGTGCTAAATTATTCATGGATTCACCTGGGAGTAGCCTAAAGTTTGCTAAATCTACAAGTGCTTGTGGCAGTGAAGATGGTTTAAAGAATTTCTCCAATGCCAAGAAAATCTCCTGTGGAGTTGTGAAATTCTGTGTATGAGATAATTGTATAATATATTTTAATGCTGGGCCTTTCAAGTTATTTTTAAGAAAAATTGACGTTGCTTCCGTTGACCATTTGTTTATTTTTGCTAGGTCTGTAATTTGTTGTTTAAAAAAAGGTAAATATTCAGGATCCCCATCAAAGGGAACAATGTTCGAAGACGGTAAATTTACCTTAGCCATATTTTATTATATTACATACAATGGTTATTGTGTATCTATAATGTATTTTCTTTCTTTCTTTCTTTTTTTTTTTTTTTTTTTTATTATTATTTTGCTTTTAGAAAACTAGCAAAACACCTATAAATGTATATCATTCTTCTTTGTTGAATTACTTAAAATATTCAAGATATTAAATATCTAGTTTTCTCTTTTATTCACAAATTAGGTATATCAACTAAAAGTACCAATAAGTTATACAATTATAAAATAAATAGATAATCACCTTATATATGACCAAAATAAAATATATATACATATAAACATCAGGAAGTGAGACCATTAGTCTTTATTTTATTCCAGATTGTCTTCAGTACAATCGGAATACACTTAGTTTTAATGAATACCTAATTATTATTATTATTTATTATTATTATTATTTATTATTATTTTTTTTTTAGATCCAGGTAGACATTTATAATAACGGTCAAGTATAATAATACATTTTATAAAGTCACTTCCTGTTTTGAACAAAATTATCGTTTTTTTTTTTTTTTTTTTTTTTATTAAGTCATTATTTTATTATAGAAATATAAAATACTATATAATATTAGTCATTTCCAACAAAACGTTTCAAATCTACATCATAAAAAAAAATATCCTGGATATTAGGCACCATGTTGTCGTGCCAATTCTTGGCAATAAACTAAAAGAAATAAATCGCCGTGATCAACCAAGAAGTAAATCAACCCAGGGGTTGAATAGCACATTCTGTTGGAAATCTATATTTTTTAATCATCAAAATAATATATTGTTGAGACTTACCACATATGTTCTTTACTATATAAAAAGGAATTGAGACTAGTATTAAGCAAGAAGACTCCACTGAACAGCTACATTTCCTTTATTTATATTTCTTCTTTATTAATTTATATCAATTTATCTTCGGGGCATCAGACGTCCACTATAAATATAAATCCGAGACCCAAAATATTCCATCCCGTTTATTAGACATCGTTAAAATTATTGCCCGGCATCTTCCGTTAACTTGCGCAGGGAGAAAAAGAAGAAGAGAGCCGGAGAGAAAGAGCGAACCTCCGATCGCGGCGCGTGTCCGCTATTTATGTGGGGGAAAAGGTTATCTTAATCACCGACCATCGCCAGGTGCGAGATAAACGCAGACGATCGAAAAATCTAGTTGACAGGCTAACGGACATGTTATAAACAAAAGAAAAGGATGATTATATAATCGCCAAAATTGAGAAATTTAGAAATATATTGTTACCCTGACTAATGCCAATTAGGAAAACAAGCCAAATGACGTATATAGAGTTCTACTAATCAAATTTAAATGATTATTTACGTTTTTCATAGGCTAACTCAAAACTCAAACTGGCGAATGGAAAAATTAGAAATAAATTCGGGAAGGCGTTGAATAAGATTGATTGACAAGGTGCTCACCGAATTTTGAAAAAAAAAACTAAAGTTCTAGAACATACCACATACAAATAGTGTATAATAAAATACTTATTTATTTTCTGAAAATGGAATAATGTTTTAAAATGAGAACAAAAATGGCTATTAATTAAATTATGTTTTTATACTATAATTATTTCATAAAAACGATGTAATATGCAGAAAGAAAAAATTAAATGTTTTCTTATTATTTATTTCAATTTCTCCTCACCCCTTTTCATATTTATTATCATTATTATTTTATTTATTTATTCTTTAAATAGAAAATTTGGGTTTCTTATTAGATAAAACTATTTATTAGAGAAAGATGTCAGACGAAATATTGATTTCGCATGACAATCATAATTCATAATTTTTTCAAATATGAATTTATTAATAATTTTCATAATTCAAAAAATGTTTTTTTAGCAAAAATTTGCATGGAATATGTTTGGGTCACTTCATTCTAACGAATAAAAAAAAACAGAATTTAAATATCATAATTATTTCGGAAGATATGATTTAATGTTTGTCACATTCATTTAACATTAGCATCCCCAAACTTTGACAGCTTATAACTCTATGAAAAATTGAGCGAAATATATAAACTATACCATTTTCCGTGATGATTTGATCCAACGAATTTAAATAAATTATAAAAAATGGGGGTTACCATTGAAAAAAATGAAGTTGATGTCAGTTTTAATATGTAGACGACCCCCTAAGTAAAATCTAACTATAACATTATAAACTAGACGTTATTACAAACTGATTGGTACCAGTCGCATGCTTCTACGATATTTTACGGCAAAATTAGGTGGGGGGGTGGCGTTTTTTTTTTTTTTTTTTTTGGGGGGGGGGGGTGACTGTACATAACCAGTATCATATATTTAAATGAAGATAAAAATATAGAAATTTTTTTAAACAGATATAAACATCCAGGATGTAATATCATAATTTATGTATTTTTATTTTTTGTAATTCAACGTGATTAATTTTTTAAGGGTTTTTTTAATGCGCAACTATCTTACATAATGTAGAATACTGTCCATGTTAGACTAACAAAATAAATTTTATTTTTAAGCGATCTTAACATATTTTCAGTGGCAAATCCCCCTTCCGCCAAGAAAAAAAATTCCTTGTTGCAAATGCCCATGTTTTAGAATTTTCCAAATCTGTAGCCTCTCAGAAGATATTTAACGGTTAAAATAATCCTCCCTCCTCCTAAAAATAAAATTTATACCTATAAAATCACCGAAAAATGATAAAAATAGGGAGGCATTCCTAAAAAACGGTGGGTGGTAGAGCAAAATGGGCGTCATATTCAGATTCAGGAGGTCATTTTACATAAGAATATGCTGAAATGGTGTCAGAGGTTATTTTCATGCTGACCAGTGTAATTTTAATACCAATTTTCTTCTAAATTATATATATATATATATATGTATATGTATATATATATCTTTTTTCCACAAAGTTTTTAGAAATAAGCTTTCCACTCCAGTGCATTATAAAGGTTTTTATATACACCATATGATACAAAATGTGAACAGAAAAAAAAAAAAAGTCATATCATTAGTACAAATTTCAATACGTTGAAAAGCTATGAAATTTAAAAGTTTTGTTGTTGGAATGTTTTACTTAGTAGCATCATTTTGGTCAACTTGCAGCTAGAATTTTACCTGTCAAAATTTTATCATTAAGGCAACTTAACCCCTTTGACATGGAAAGACTGAATGTTTAACATAAAAGCTTACATTTCCGCTTAATATTTAGAAAACTCTTGTACTAGGTTTGTTCAATAAAATATATATTTAATGTAAAATGTAATTAATTAATGTAAATATGTAATACATAGAAATACACATTTAAAACAATATTTTATTTATTTTTTATTTATTTATTTATATATTTATTTGTTTTTATTTATTTTGCCGTTATTATTTCTTGAAAAAATCTGGAGTGACTCCACTCGACTTTCCGAACATTGAGTAACTAACAGTTTTGTAGATAAAATAAAGAAAGAGGTGTTGCTAAAGAAACAAAAAAGAGAAAACCATAACAGAGTGTTTGAATATTTTTCTCCATATATCACACGAGGTTTTATTTAACGCTACTGAACTTTGAGCCCTTAGATCATAAGGATAAAGAATTTTTCGTTGTGTCCCTGTAAAAATCTATAAATGCTAGATTCACCAAAATGCTTATAGTTAGTGCAACAGTGATTTATAATATTCATACAAATTTTCAGCTCAATTGAATAAGGCGTTTAGATGCTATCGCTGGTCTCATAGGCCATAAAGATAAAGAATTTTTCTTTGTGTCCCTGTAAAAAAACTGTAAGTGCTAGATTCACCAAAATCTATACAGTTGGTTCAAATGTGACCTATAAGATGTGTACAAATTCTTTGCTGAGATTAATAAGGCGTTTAGACGCTATCACACTTTTAAAAATTTGGCAAAGAATTTTTCTTTGTGTCCCTGTAAAAAAACTATAAGTGCTAGATTCTCCAAAATGTATACAGATTGAGTATCTGTGACCTATAATATGTGTATAAAGTTTTTGCTCAATTGAATAAGGCGTTTAGATGCTATCGCACTTTTAAGATTTTGGTCCCTTGGCCATAATGATAAAGAATTTTTCTTTGTGTCCCTGTAAAAAAACTATAAGTGCTACATTCACCAAAATCTATAGGGTTCGTACTATGGTGACTTACAATATACGTACCAACTTTCAGCTTATTCGAACAAAGCGTTTAGACGCTAGCGTGTTCACTCACAGACATACACACATACATACACACATACATACACACATACATACACACATACATACACACATACATACATCATCGTAAAAATAGTGAAAACGGACTCGTTGGACCTCGAAATGTATAGAAACATCGAAATCTCGAATTTGAATTTTTGACATGATTACAATACTTTCCTCACTATAGTGTTCGGAAAGTAAAAAGGATATAATGAAATATTTGCATTTTTTTTTTTTTTTTTTTTTTTTTTTTTTTTTAAAGATTATTTCTGTTTTTCTTAGCATATACTGCGTAACGAAAATATTGAAACTATCACAAAATTCACGTATGTATTTTGATGTATCATTTTTTTTGGGGTCCCTTTTACCCAGTTTTGTTATTTTTACAGTGATGTATACACGTGCCTGTGGATAAGTGTCTGTATATGCTCGGGTGTGTGAGTGTCTGCTATAGCGTCTAAATCTAAATGCTTTATTCGAATAAGCTAAAAAGTGCTAACGTTATAGGTCACCTTCGTATGAGCTGTATAGATATTGATAAATATAGGACTTATAAATCTTTTACAGGGACATAAAAAAAAACGCTGTCATTACTGCCTAAAATGTACGTCAGCGTCTAAATTCTATATATTTTTAAAAAATAAGATTGGGCATGCATGATTACAGGCCATTGTCGCATAAACTACACACATTTACAGGATTATAGGACATATATGTATGCACATATATACATATATATATATATATACACTGATGGAAAAAAAATCCCAACACCAAGAAAAAATTATTGTACAGTAATGAAATTTCAGCAATACCCTAACAACACACTTGTCCATAATACATCATGAAGATGTCCATAGGATGTCTTTTCATCCGTCTGACATCCTCAGGATGTCATTTGGAGAAGATATGCTGTTAGGGTACATTTGTCTAGGTAACATATTTAATTGATTAAAGTTTCAAGATCACAGGTAGAGCCATTGGCGAGAAGAGCCATTTCAAATGTGAAATGTTGGTACATTAGTAATCGGTGTAACCGCCAGAATTTTGAATGCAAGCATGCAAACGTGCATGCATTGTGTCGTACATTGTGTCGTACATTGTGTCAGGCATATAGTTCCATGCCTGATGCACTTGGGCGGTCAATGCAGGGACGGTTAATGCTGGTTGTGGATGACGCTGGAGTTGTCGTCCAATGATGTCCCATACGTGCTCGATTGGAGAAAGATCTGGTGATCTAGCAGGCCAAGGCAACATGTCGACACTCTGTAGAGCATGTTGGGTTACAACAGCGGTATGAGGGCGAGCGTTATCCTGTTGGAAAACAACCCCTTGAATGCTGTTCATGAATGGCAGCACAACAGGTTGTATCACTAGACTGACGTACAAATTTGCAGTCAGGGCGCGTGGGATAACCACGAGAGTGCTCCTGCTGTCATACGAAATTGCTCCCCAAACCATAACACCAGGAGTAGGCCCTGTGTGTCTAGGCCGCAGACAGGTCGCTAGCAGGCGTTCGCCTGGCCTCCTTCTAACCATCACACGGCTATCACTGCGACCAAGGCAGAACCGGCTTTCATCAGAAAACACAACAGATCTCCACTCCGTCCTCCAATGAGCTCTAGCTTGACACCACTCACGTCGCAAACGGCAGTAGTTTGGAGTCAGTGGAATGCAAGCTACAGGGCGTCTGGCTCGGAGCTGTCTTTGAAGTAACCGATTTGTAACAGTTCGTTGTGACACTGTGGTGCCAACTGCAGATCGAATTTCAGCTGCAGACGCAGTACGATTAGCCACAGCCATACGCCGAACACGGCGGTCTTCCCTCTCAGTAGTGCCACATGGCCGCCCGGAACCCGGTCTTCTTGAGGCAGTACCTTCCCTTGACCACTGCTGCCAACACTCATGTACAGTGGATACATTCCTGCCAAGTCTTTCTGCAATATCGCGGAAAGAAAACCCACCTTCTCGTAGCCCTACTACACGACCTCGTTCAAACTCAGTGAGCTGTTGATAATGGCTTCTTCGTCTTCTTAGAGGCATCCTTGACTAACATTAACCCACTACGTCAAATCTCAACTGTAAATAACGATCACGAACCTTACAGCGCTTATTTAAAGGAAACCTCATTTGCATGTTCATTGTGTCGCTACTAGCGCCACACTTATGCGCGTAGCTCGAAATTTGAATCGACGTCATCTTTCAGATGTATAAACACGCCTACCAAATTTCGTTTATCTAGCACAGATCCTTCCTGGTGTTGGGATTTTTTTTCCATCAGTGTATATATATATATATATATATATATATATATATATATATATATTAGAATTATACAGTGTTGAATTTTTACATACTGAGAACCCAAGCTATTTAAAGTTCGCATTGATGGCATTAAATTGATTAAAACAGAAAATACACTGATATTTGTTACATTAATTTACTAATGTATAACCCCTATGGAAAATAATGTGCGTATTATTCATAATTTTTCTTTTACAGGGGAGTACAAAAACATTTACTCCCTTCAGGTTTCATTGGAGCTACTTATCAGAAGTTCACTAAATTATTTAAAAGGTTTTGATATATATATGTTCTTTAGTTTCGTTGTGGATTGCACGTTTCTTGAAATTTCGGTCTTATGATTTATTGAAGAAACACTCAAAAGTATTCGGATATATTACGGTCAATTGCACAAACATAATTAAATCATTGATCATTGTACAAACATACAAATACCATGTTATACTCGTCACTTTTGTTTAATTATTAAATTACTCAATGATTCATAACTGTTAAATGTTCAAAAAACCTATCCCTTTTTTTTTTTTTTTTTTTTTTTTTTTTTTTAATAAAGTATTTTTTTTTTTTTTTTTTTTTTTTTTTTTTTTTTTTTTTTTAAGTAATAAATGAAATCTAAATGTATAAGTAAAATTTAAAAATCTGCATTTTATGCTGATAAAACTGCTACATATTTGTGAAAATAAATTAGAAATATTTACGCTTCGAAACTAACTAATATTAAGTAAAACAAAATCTCGAAATTTTTTAATTAGAAGTATTTTAAACATGCCCAACGATTCGCATTCACTTGATTAGTAAGAGTTTTAAAATTCGAAATACAATAACTACTAATTTAGAGGCTATTTAAATGATTTTCCTCTTAATTAAAGCAGCATATTCCCGAAAATAATGAATGCGAAAGTTGAGCATTTTGTTCTGAAAATAATGATATATCTAGAAAGCAAGATAGGGGTATTAAATTGCTCGAACTTGTTTAAAGATTATGGTTTTCTAATGATTTAAGTTTAATACGAGATAGTTTTATTAACTAAGGTATTTGAGAAACATGTATGGATATCACATTACACTGTAAAATATTAAAATTTATAATAACTCGGAAGATATAAAATATGATAGAATAAAACTTTGGCTTTATCAATATATTATTCATTTATGTATTGTGAAAATTCCTTTGACTAGATGGTAGTAAAAATGAATTATAAATTTCCTTTAATAATTTGTAAAGTAAAATTTTAACATTTATGTTGGGGCTTTGTAAATATATAAAATAATACAAAGTTACTAGTTAGAAAATTTGAGATTTACTTTATGTTAAGATTTCTCTTCTGGAGCATTTTATGTTATTTGCTTTATTCCCATAGAACAAATGACTGTTTTTGGACTGTTCCAGAACATTCGTCGAATAATGTCGCTGTACGAGTTATAAAGATATAGAAGCTAAAAAAAAAACTCGTAAATTGTAAATATTGCAACATAGCAGCATCACGTGCCGTTCGATACGTACACAAATTGATTGATCTATAGTTTTCAATTAAAAATTTTGTACACGCAAATATTTCTATGTCATAGAATCGTGGATTTTGCTTTCTGGTAAAAGAAGTTAAATCTCAACATTGCACCAAACACTGTCAGTCGAATCTTGCTCAGATTAACCAACATAGGTTTTCAGTTTAGCCCTTATATATCTGTACTGATAAGTATAAAGGATTTAAGTCCAAAAATGTCGATTTTCAGTTAAGTACTTTGTCAGACTCAGAAAAAAATTCTATATCGATTGGTATAAAGGATTTAAGTCTATGTCATTTAGTCTCTGAGAAAATCCATTAGTAAAAAAAGATCCAAGGCAGAAATTTAGCACTCAATTATGGTATAAAATATTTAATTCAATTTTTTTCCGTTATTAAATGAAAATTGACAATCATTGAATGGTATAAAGGGTATAAGTCAACGAAATCCCTTTTTCCTAATCGATTCTTTTGATTAGATTTTAATTAGTATAACTTTATTTTTCGTCTCCTGAAAAATCAAGAATATGGACTTAAATTCTTTATACTTATCAGTACAGATATATGAAGTTTTGTGCATTTATGTACTTTAAAAGAAGAGATATAGTTTTCACTTAAAATTTGAAAAACTGTAGAATGACAACGCCACTTGTTGGATAATTTGTTCCAAAATCTGATCGGTACCCATTTAAATCAAGATCAAATCAAATGTAATGTTTTCTAGAATTCCGTTTTTTGGTTCGAGAGATAGAGCATTCACAAAATTTTTGTTAACCCAGGCAGAGAGACATTCCTAAAGTGATTAAGTTATGTTTAGTTCATCTGAAAAATATACAAATCAATCAAATATTGGGGACCAAAGTTTCCCAGAACCTAATACTTTTTTCTGATACAGAAAAAATAATAAATAGCAATAAATATTACCGAAGAGTTTGTCATCGGAAACTATCGTCAACCGCAAACATGATGGAAAATCATTAGTTCCATCTGCTGTATCATAATAAATCATACCAAGCTTTGATACAAAAATTGCTCCTGTCCATTGATTTATCGAATTTATTCGGAAAAATACAGCTGATTTCTTACTGACGAAACAATTTAACATAACTTTTCGTGTCTACAAATAATGAAGTTAAGAATAATACAAAAATGTGTACATACTTATATCGAAATCAATATTATTTATATAGAGATAAAAGATAAACATATAGAAGTTTTTTTAGACAAAGATAAATGTCCAGGACACGATGTCATAATTTATTTATTTTTATTTTTTGTAAGTCAACATGATATTAAAAAAAAAGGATTATTTTTAATGCATAACTATCTCAAAAAATATATAAAACTATCTATGTTAGTGTAAAAAAAAAAAAAAAAAAAAAAGAAAGAAATTATTTTTAAAACGCTGGAAGCTTAAGCAGATGTTATTCTATGGGAAATTTAGTTTACTTATATCTCATTAATTAATGCTCATTAATGTCTCATTAATTTTAATATATTGTACCGATACAAATTACTAAAGAAAATGAATTTCTAGAATTAAAATGAATATTTTGATAAGCTTTAACAACTAAGTTTGGCGTAAAATTATCATGGTAAAATCTGACTTTTTTTTCTTTTTTAATTCAAGTATTTTTTGTCGACAACTTTCATTTTAATTAAATATCTTTGCATTAAAAAATATCATGGGTTAATTACTAGACGCAAATTTAGAACACAATCCCAATGGAAGAATGTGGAAAAATATGCCATTTTTTCATTATTATCATTATTATTATTTTTATTTATTTATTTATTTATTCATTTATTTATTGCCTAAAACTAATATCGTAATTTTCGCTTATTAGCCTATATAAAAAAGGAATAAAAATTGAATTAGAAAATCCACAGAGTGAGTGTTTACATTATCAAAACAAAATATTTCAATATATATATATATATATATATATATATATATATATATACTATTTTTAACTTGGGTGTATATATATATTAAGCGATCTCGGTATGTTGTTTTAGGAATTCAGAAACTGTTTCAAATTTACTATGCGGATTTATTTATTTATTTATTTTTTCATTTGGAAGAAGTTTTGAGTTTAGTCAGGTGTATCTTTACACCCTAACTTAAGGCTTTCAATCAAAGAGCTATAAGACCTTATATATCTATTCTATTAACATTGAAATATTGTGTTCTTGCTTGCGTTTTTATCATTTTTATTAATAATTGCTAAATATTTAACACTTGTGCTTATGCATTCCATTTGTAATTTGTTGTTAACGTTTTTGATAATAAAATTGATTTCACTTGATTTTCAAAAAATAGCCCCACCCATATGAGCAAATGAGCCATTGAAGGTCATGAATGTGCCACTAATTGAAATTCAATTTTAAAAAATGAAGACTTGACCTTTTTTATATATATAAAAGTTGGCAAAATATTGAAACTATATATATATTTTTTAAATAACACATGAAATATAAGTAAGAATAATAAAATAATAATACACTTTAAGACTTATTATTTAACGAAATTTATATTGATTAAAGTTTATTTAACGTGACTGTAAAGAAAGACAAGTAACTGTCCATCATTTCTTTGTAATTGTAATAGCCTTCTGAAAATGCCTTCATATTTTCACAACTCTGACATCTGATACGTCGATAAAGAAAAACTTAAAATCATTGTCGTCTTTTTCACAGAGGAATTTTATGTTAAATTCTGTTTTAGCATTCATCCGTAATTTATTTTTTTAGCATAATTGGGCATGCATATATACAGCGACGAATTGAGCTGAAAAAATCAATCAATTGTTCAATAATTTTGAAGTCATCTAAGAAAAGTTCTAACCTCTTATTCAAAAGTTTCAGAAAATTTATTTTCAAATTAGATTTGTCTTGATGCTGACATTCTCATCATTACTCATTCGGCCGAACATTAGATTTTTTTTTTTTTTTTTTTTTTTTTTTTTTTTTGTTAAAAAGCAAAATCTTAGGATGCATTGAAAAAATATTCCAGATTGTTAAATAATTAGTTACAGTATTTTCAATTAAACGATTTTCGTTGTTTTAGGATTTTCGATCAACCATAAATCAATATTTCACTCTTTTTTTTTTCGCTTACAGAACAGTAAGTTTAAAAATTGCTTCAATATTTTAAAGAATAATTTGAGTGTTGTTAAAACATATATATTCTAAAAAACTTTCCTGCTTTTTTTTCTATTGTAAAATAACTTTTACAGAAAAAAAAATTATTACCCATGTTTAAGGAAACTGAAAAAATGAAATTATTTCATCTAAAGAATATTGATGCATAATATTCACACTATTTTCGTTATGCACTATGACATATGTTATAAAATCACTTTGGAGACGGTGTTTCCAGAAGACATAATGTAGTTCTAACTAATTAGGACGCCTACAATTTACCAACCTACCGATAGTAACCAACTAAGGCATATTTAGTAAATTCATATAAAAAAGAGTTTATATAGCGAGTTTAAAGAAAATCGGCAGAGGGTTTTTTTTTTTTTTTTTTTTTTTTTTTCGCTTACAGAACAGTAAGTTTAAAAATTGCTTCAATATTTTAAAGAATAATTTGAGTGTTGTTAAAACATATATATTCTAAAAAACTTTCCTGCTTTTTTTTCTATTGTAAAATAACTTTTACAGAAAAAAAAATTATTACCCATGTTTAAGGAAACTGAAAAAATGAAATTATTTCATCTAAAGAATATTGATGCATAATATTCACACTATTTTCGTTATGCACTATGACATATGTTATAAAATCACTTTGGAGACGGTGTTTCCAGAAGACATAATGTAGTTCTAACTAATTAGGACGCCTACAATTTACCAACCTACCGATAGTAACCAACTAAGGCATATTTAGTAAATTCATATAAAAAAGAGTTTATATAGCGAGTTTAAAGAAAATCGGCAGAGGGTTTTTTTTTTTTTTTTTTTTTTTTTTTTTTCGCTTACAGAACAGTAAGTTTAAAAATTGCTTCAATATTTTAAAGAATAATTTGAGTGTTGTTAAAACATATATATTCTAAAAAACTTTCCTGCTTTTTTTTCTATTGTAAAATAACTTTTACAGAAAAAAAAATTATTACCCATGTTTAAGGAAACTGAAAAAATGAAATTATTTCATCTAAAGAATATTGATGCATAATATTCACACTATTTTCGTTATGCACTATGACATATGTTATAAAATCACTTTGGAGACGGTGTTTCCAGAAGACATAATGTAGTTCTAACTAATTAGGACGCCTACAATTTACCAACCTACCGATAGTAACCAACTAAGGCATATTTAGTAAATTCATATAAAAAAGAGTTTATATAGCGAGTTTAAAGAAAATCGGCAGAGGGTTTTTTTTTTTTTTTTTTTTTTTTTTTTTTCGCTTACAGAACAGTAAGTTTAAAAATTGCTTCAATATTTTAAAGAATAATTTGAGTGTTGTTAAAACATATATATTCTAAAAAACTTTCCTGCTTTTTTTTCTATTGTAAAATAACTTTTACAGAAAAAAAAATTATTACCCATGTTTAAGGAAACTGAAAAAATGAAATTATTTCATCTAAAGAATATTGATGCATAATATTCACACTATTTTCGTTATGCACTATGACATATGTTATAAAATCACTTTGGAGACGGTGTTTCCAGAAGACATAATGTAGTTCTAACTAATTAGGACGCCTACAATTTACCAACCTACCGATAGTAACCAACTAAGGCATATTTAGTAAATTCATATAAAAAAGAGTTTATATAGCGAGTTTAAAGAAAATCGGCAGAGGGTTTTTTTTTTTTTTTTTTTTTTTTTCGCTTACAGAACAGTAAGTTTAAAAATTGCTTCAATATTTTAAAGAATAATTTGAGTGTTGTTAAAACATATATATTCTAAAAAACTTTCCTGCTTTTTTTTCTATTGTAAAATAACTTTTACAGAAAAAAAAATTATTACCCATGTTTAAGGAAACTGGAAAAATGAAATTATTTCATCTAAAGAATATTGATGCATAATATTCACACTATTTTCGTTATGCACTATGACATATGTTATAAAATCACTTTGGAGACGGTGTTTCCAGAAGACATAATGTAGTTCTAACTAATTAGGACGCCTACAATTTACCAACCTACCGATAGTAACCAACTAAGGCATATTTAGTAAATTCATATAAAAAAGAGTTTATATAGCGAGTTTAAAGAAAATCGGCAGAGGGTTTTTTTTTTTTTTTTTTTTTTTTTTTTCGCTTACAGAACAGTAAGTTTAAAAATTGCTTCAATATTTTAAAGAATAATTTGAGTGTTGTTAAAACATATATATTCTAAAAAACTTTCCTGCTTTTTTTTCTATTGTAAAATAACTTTTACAGAAAAAAAAATTATTACCCATGTTTAAGGAAACTGAAAAAATGAAATTATTTCATCTAAAGAATATTGATGCATAATATTCACACTATTTTCGTTATGCACTATGACATATGTTATAAAATCACTTTGGAGACGGTGTTTCCAGAAGACATAATGTAGTTCTAACTAATTAGGACGCCTACAATTTACCAACCTACCGATAGTAACCAACTAAGGCATATTTAGTAAATTCATATAAAAAAGAGTTTATATAGCGAGTTTAAAGAAAATCGGCAGAGGGTTTTTTTTTTTTTTTTTTTTTTTTTTCGCTTACAGAACAGTAAGTTTAAAAATTGCTTCAATATTTTAAAGAATAATTTGAGTGTTGTTAAAACATATATATTCTAAAAAACTTTCCTGCTTTTTTTTCTATTGTAAAATAACTTTTACAGAAAAAAAAATTATTACCCATGTTTAAGGAAACTGAAAAAATGAAATTATATCATCTAAAGAATATTGATG
The DNA here is from genome assembly GCA_963930645.1 of Salticus scenicus. Taxonomy (NCBI): domain Eukaryota; kingdom Metazoa; phylum Arthropoda; class Arachnida; order Araneae; family Salticidae; genus Salticus; species Salticus scenicus. The sequence continues at coordinate 208,537,876 of OZ005656.1, read as the reverse complement.
CATAATATTCACACTATTTTCGTTATGCACTATGACATATGTTATAAAATCACTTTGGAGACGGTGTTTCCAGAAGACATAATGTAGTTCTAACTAATTAGGACGCCTACAATTTACCAACCTACCGATAGTAACCAACTAAGGCATATTTAGTAAATTCATATAAAAAAGAGTTTATATAGCGAGTTTAAAGAAAATCGGCAGAGGGGTTTTTTTTTTTTTTTTTTTTTTTTTCGCTTACAGAACAGTAAGTTTAAAAATTGCTTCAATATTTTAAAGAATAATTTGAGTGTTGTTAAAACATATATATTCTAAAAAACTTTCCTGCTTTTTTTTCTATTGTAAAATAACTTTTACAGAAAAAAAAATTATTACCCATGTTTAAGGAAACTGAAAAAATGAAATTATATCATCTAAAGAATATTGATGCATAATATTCACACTATTTTCGTTATGCACTATGACATATGTTATAAAATCACTTTGGAGACGGTGTTTCCAGAAGACATAATGTAGTTCTAACTAATTAGGACGCCTACAATTTACCAACCTACCGATAGTAACCAACTAAGGCATATTTAGTAAATTCATATAAAAAAGAGTTTATATAGCGAGTTTAAAGAAAATCGGCAGAGGGTTTTTTTTTTTTTTTTTTTTTTTTTTTCGCTTACAGAACAGTAAGTTTAAAAATTGCTTCAATATTTTAAAGAATAATTTGAGTGTTGTTAAAACATATATATTCTAAAAAACTTTCCTGCTTTTTTTTCTATTGTAAAATAACTTTTACAGAAAAAAAAATTATTACCCATGTTTAAGGAAACTGAAAAAATGAAATTATTTCATCTAAAGAATATTGATGCATAATATTCACACTATTTTCGTTATGCACTATGACATATGTTATAAAATCACTTTGGAGACGGTGTTTCCAGAAGACATAATGTAGTTCTAACTAATTAGGACGCCTACAATTTACCAACCTACCGATAGTAACCAACTAAGGCATATTTAGTAAATTCATATAAAAAAGAGTTTATATAGCGAGTTTAAAGAAAATCGGCAGAGGGTTTTTTTTTTTTTTTTTTTTTTTTTTTCGCTTACAGAACAGTAAGTTTAAAAATTGCTTCAATATTTTAAAGAATAATTTGAGTGTTGTTAAAACATATATATTCTAAAAAACTTTCCTGCTTTTTTTTCTATTGTAAAATAACTTTTACAGAAAAAAAAATTATTACCCATGTTTAAGGAAACTGAAAAAATGAAATTATTTCATCTAAAGAATATTGATGCATAATATTCACACTATTTTCGTTATGCACTATGACATATGTTATAAAATCACTTTGGAGACGGTGTTTCCAGAAGACATAATGTAGTTCTAACTAATTAGGACGCCTACAATTTACCAACCTACCGATAGTAACCAACTAAGGCATATTTAGTAAATTCATATAAAAAAGAGTTTATATAGCGAGTTTAAAGAAAATCGGCAGAGGGTTTTTTTTTTTTTTTTTTTTTTTTTTTTTTCGCTTACAGAACAGTAAGTTTAAAAATTGCTTCAATATTTTAAAGAATAATTTGAGTGTTGTTAAAACATATATATTCTAAAAAACTTTCCTGCTTTTTTTTCTATTGTAAAATAACTTTTACAGAAAAAAAAATTATTACCCATGTTTAAGGAAACTGAAAAAATGAAATTATATCATCTAAAGAATATTGATGCATAATATTCACACTATTTTCGTTATGCACTATGACATATGTTATAAAATCACTTTGGAGACGGTGTTTCCAGAAGACATAATGTAGTTCTAACTAATTAGGACGCCTACAATTTACCAACCTACCGATAGTAACCAACTAAGGCATATTTAGTAAATTCATATAAAAAAGAGTTTATATAGCGAGTTTAAAGAAAATCGGCAGAGGGTTTTTTTTTTTTTTTTTTTTTTTTTTTCGCTTACAGAACAGTAAGTTTAAAAATTGCTTCAATATTTTAAAGAATAATTTGAGTGTTGTTAAAACATATATATTCTAAAAAACTTTCCTGCTTTTTTTTCTATTGTAAAATAACTTTTACAGAAAAAAAAAATTATTACCCATGTTTAAGGAAACTGAAAAAATGAAATTATTTCATCTAAAGAATATTGATGCATAATATTCACACTATTTTCGTTATGCACTATGACATATGTTATAAAATCACTTTGGAGACGGTGTTTCCAGAAGACATAATGTAGTTCTAACTAATTAGGACGCCTACAATTTACCAACCTACCGATAGTAACCAACTAAGGCATATTTAGTAAATTCATATAAAAAAGAGTTTATATAGCGAGTTTAAAGAAAATCGGCAGAGGGTTTTTTTTTTTTTTTTTTTTTTTTTTTTCGCTTACAGAACAGTAAGTTTAAAAATTGCTTCAATATTTTAAAGAATAATTTGAGTGTTGTTAAAACATATATATTCTAAAAAACTTTCCTGCTTTTTTTTCTATTGTAAAATAACTTTTACAGAAAAAAAAATTATTACCCATGTTTAAGGAAACTGAAAAAATGAAATTATATCATCTAAAGAATATTGATGCATAATATTCACACTATTTTCGTTATGCACTATGACATATGTTATAAAATCACTTTGGAGACGGTGTTTCCAGAAGACATAATGTAGTTCTAACTAATTAGGACGCCTACAATTTACCAACCTACCGATAGTAACCAACTAAGGCATATTTAGTAAATTCATATAAAAAAGAGTTTATATAGCGAGTTTAAAGAAAATCGGCAGAGGGTTTTTTTTTTTTTTTTTTTTTTTTTTTTCGCTTACAGAACAGTAAGTTTAAAAATTGCTTCAATATTTTAAAGAATAATTTGAGTGTTGTTAAAACATATATATTCTAAAAAACTTTCCTGCTTTTTTTTCTATTGTAAAATAACTTTTACAGAAAAAAAAATTATTACCCATGTTTAAGGAAACTGAAAAAATGAAATTATTTCATCTAAAGAATATTGATGCATAATATTCACACTATTTTCGTTATGCACTATGACATATGTTATAAAATCACTTTGGAGACGGTGTTTCCAGAAGACATAATGTAGTTCTAACTAATTAGGACGCCTACAATTTACCAACCTACCGATAGTAACCAACTAAGGCATATTTAGTAAATTCATATAAAAAAGAGTTTATATAGCGAGTTTAAAGAAAATCGGCAGAGGGTTTTTTTTTTTTTTTTTTTTTTTTTTTCGCTTACAGAACAGTAAGTTTAAAAATTGCTTCAATATTTTAAAGAATAATTTGAGTGTTGTTAAAACATATATATTCTAAAAAACTTTCCTGCTTTTTTTTCTATTGTAAAATAACTTTTACAGAAAAAAAAATTATTACCCATGTTTAAGGAAACTGAAAAAATGAAATTATTTCATCTAAAGAATATTGATGCATAATATTCACACTATTTTCGTTATGCACTATGACATATGTTATAAAATCACTTTGGAGACGGTGTTTCCAGAAGACATAATGTAGTTCTAACTAATTAGGACGCCTACAATTTACCAACCTACCGATAGTAACCAACTAAGGCATATTTAGTAAATTCATATAAAAAAGAGTTTATATAGCGAGTTTAAAGAAAATCGGCAGAGGGTTTTTTTTTTTTTTTTTTTTTTTTTTTTTTTTCGCTTACAGAACAGTAAGTTTAAAAATTGCTTCAATATTTTAAAGAATAATTTGAGTGTTGTTAAAACATATATATTCTAAAAAACTTTCCTGCTTTTTTTTCTATTGTAAAATAACTTTTACAGAAAAAAAAATTATTACCCATGTTTAAGGAAACTGAAAAAATGAAATTATATCATCTAAAGAATATTGATGCATAATATTCACACTATTTTCGTTATGCACTATGACATATGTTATAAAATCACTTTGGAGACGGTGTTTCCAGAAGACATAATGTAGTTCTAACTAATTAGGACGCCTACAATTTACCAACCTACCGATAGTAACCAACTAAGGCATATTTAGTAAATTCATATAAAAAAGAGTTTATATAGCGAGTTTAAAGAAAATCGGCAGAGGGTTTTTTTTTTTTTTTTTTTTTTTTTTTTTCGCTTACAGAACAGTAAGTTTAAAAATTGCTTCAATATTTTAAAGAATAATTTGAGTGTTGTTAAAACATATATATTCTAAAAAACTTTCCTGCTTTTTTTTCTATTGTAAAATAACTTTTACAGAAAAAAAAAATTATTACCCATGTTTAAGGAAACTGAAAAAATGAAATTATTTCATCTAAAGAATATTGATGCATAATATTCACACTATTTTCGTTATGCACTATGACATATGTTATAAAATCACTTTGGAGACGGTGTTTCCAGAAGACATAATGTAGTTCTAACTAATTAGGACGCCTACAATTTACCAACCTACCGATAGTAACCAACTAAGGCATATTTAGTAAATTCATATAAAAAAGAGTTTATATAGCGAGTTTAAAGAAAATCGGCAGAGGGTTTTTTTTTTTTTTTTTTTTTTTTTTTCGCTTACAGAACAGTAAGTTTAAAAATTGCTTCAATATTTTAAAGAATAATTTGAGTGTTGTTAAAACATATATATTCTAAAAAACTTTCCTGCTTTTTTTTCTATTGTAAAATAACTTTTACAGAAAAAAAAAATTATTACCCATGTTTAAGGAAACTGAAAAAATGAAATTATTTCATCTAAAGAATATTGATGCATAATATTCACACTATTTTCGTTATGCACTATGACATATGTTATAAAATCACTTTGGAGACAGTGTTTTCAGAAGACATAATGTTGTTCTAACTAATTAGAACGCCTACAATTTACCAACCTACCGATAGTAACCAACTAAGGCATATTTAGTAAATTCATATAAAAAAGAGTTTATATAGCGAGTTTAAAGAAAATCGGCAGAGGGTTTTTTTTTTTTTTTTTTTTTTTTTTAGTCACCTCTTTAGGTCTAAAACTGACCTACGTAATGAGTATGACTGTTACTTTTCCTGTAGTAATCAAATAAGATGCATACGTTAAATCAACTAAAATAGATTCTTATAGCAAATTTCAAAGAAACAATTAGATCATGGAACTGAAAAAAAAAAAGCAAATTATTTTTATTATTTTTATTGCTGAAAAACGTTCATCAAAAGGCACTTATATATTCATGTTTATTTAAAGAAAAATGATCATTCCAAATCTGGGCTTTTGTGCAATAATCTGATTTTTTAGTTCCCCATCATACTATAGGTATGGGGAACTTAGGTTATCGTGAAAATTTTCGACCTCGGTTTTTTTACTTTTTTACACGTTTTCAGGTGTGAGGAATCCGAAAATGACAAAGTTTGTATGGTGTCTGTCTGTCTGTAGGGTGTCTGTTAGTGTGTTAGTCCGTTAGTGTGTTAGTCTGTTTACACGATATCTCACGAACAAATGATCTCAGACAGGTCAGATCAGTTTTAAAATATTACTTTCGACACTGGCAAGAACCCTATTCATTTGCAACATTCGAAATTGAAAACTTCGTAAGTTATTAGAAATTTACGATTTTCTTAACATGGCAGAATAGGACAAAATTTCACTTAAACGTGCATTAAATGGAAATTTTTTACTGTAAAAATGTCAGACCAGTTTTAACATATCAGTTTTGATGCCGGAATGAACATCAGCAACTATAAATATGCTACTTTGGAAATTTCGCAAGTTATTGAAAATATACGAATTTCTTAACATGACAGTATAGGGCAAAATTTCACATAAACGTCAATTTTGAGAGATATTTTCATCGTAAAGATGTCAGACTACATTCGAAATATTATTTAGGACACTGGAATGAATATTAATGACTATGAATTTTCCAATATAAAAATTTCGTAAGTTATTGGAAATTTACGAATTTCTCAACATGACAGAATAGAGCAAAATTTCACATAAACGTCAATCTTGAGGGATATTTTCATCGTAAAGATTACAAACCACTTTCGAAATATTATTTAGGATACTGGCATGAATATCATAGACTATGATTTTTTCAATTTAAAAAAATCGCAAGTTATTTGGAATTTACGATTTACTTAACATGTCAGAATAAGGCAAAATTGAGTATAAACTTCCATTTTGAGGATCATAAATACATTAGACAACTTCAAAACTACATTTATGATATTTGATTCAACATGATTGAATAAAATATTCTAATAGGAAAATTTCGTAAATTATTCGTAATTTACGATTTTATCAACATAGCGAAATTGTAAATTTTTCATATAAATATGAATTTTGAGGATTATTGCATTGCAAATAGTAGCAGGAAAACTAAACAACGGAATCGACCCTGATAAAATGAATTAATAGGTTAGAATACGATAAATATATTGAAGTGAATGGTGGATAGCCTATTAGGCGGGGATTTCATTCTGTCACTGTATCAAGCTTTGGTCAAATTCATTTCTTTTAACATGATTATAATATGTCTCGCACTAGAAATTTATGAGAACATAAATATGATGGAGAACTGAGCAGAGTCCACCTATGCCAACTAGTATTTATTTATTTATTTTTTTTTTTCAACAATCTGTTTTGTATTCTTTTTAATTAACCAAAACTTTTTTAATTTTTATCATCTGGACTTTAAAAGTTTATAGATGGAAAACGGAACTAAAAATAGATTAAAATAATAATAATAATAATAAGTAGAAAATCATAAGCAAAATTGTTACCATATCATTATTTATTGCTCACAAAATAGCCCCTTCTAATCCTAATAACAACAAGAAAATGAATAATGTTTTAACGTAAGCAGTATACTATTTAGTCATACCATTAAAATGTATTAAAATATTTATAATTAAACTTGATTTATTTTAAGTAACCGGAATTTTTATATTACAAGATTTTTTATATTATAAATTGTTGAACTATCGGACGAAAGTCCTTTTACTAAATTTCTTAATTGTTACTGTTTTTAGAGGAACTGTGTGAAAAGCAATTATCCATTAAATTAATTGTTTATCCAAATCTTGAAATGTACACTAATAATTATGTCAAAGTCTGGCAAATGCTTAATAACGTCCTCTATTAATTGTTCTGTGGGAAAAAAAAAATAGTAATAAAAGAGTGAAATATACATCAAACATAACCTTGTTATATCTAACTCAAACAATTCTTATTATGTTTCTTTGCAATTAACTTTGTATTTAAAAATAATGAAGAATCGTCAAGAAAAAGAAATTCTATTACATTATTGTATTTTTTTCAGTTGATTGGACAGAAAATAATGAAATAAAAATAATATCTTCTTAAGAAAAGTCCTGTGTACTTTAATACTTTTTTACTTTTTTTTTCTGAAGCACTGAATTCTTATTTATATTAACTTTAATTATTAATTTGAGTACTTTGAACCAATTTAGCAATCATCCGCTTTAATTCATTATTTATTAAAAGTACAAATAACTTTATTATTATTATTATTATTATTATTGTTATGCTATAACAAAATTAGAAAATATTATGTATTGCTTACTTTAATCTTCACAAGGCTTATTAATAAGTTTAAGTATGCGCTTCTTAATCGTACTTTGCAGTTTCCATTTACATAAATTTTATGTTTAAATGAATTTGTCGAAAAACAAATCTGGAGTGACTCCACTCCTCTTTCCAATTAGTATTTAATAATTCTCGAGTATTTGAGCAAATTTGAATCTATTTATAATTGTGTGAATAAAGAAAAATGAAAAACAAAAATATATTTTTTTACAAGTTCTCATCTTTTTACGATAGACTGTAACGTATTCGAGTACATTTGAGCCTTTGTATAAATAAACTTTAAGCAGTTACTCCGTAATTTCCAATAGTGACGGTACTATAAATATATTAAAACTTACAGAAAATTACGAAACTACACTGAGAAAGAATTAAGTAACTGACATCTAGAATCTAAGTTGTGGTTCTAGAAAAAATAGTTCCATGTCATCCTTATAAATTCTAGTCCCCTTGGAAAGCAAGTTCTAGAAACCCCTATTAGATTTCTAGAGCGTTTGGGTATATTCTCGAGGGCAAAGTTATTCAAAAATCTCTGCAAATAAAACAGACTACAAGAGGCGGATTTTAGCAACTATAATCTTGGTTTATGGCCCAATTCCAGAAAACCAAGCGAGAATTTCTCGCAATACAAAAGATTCAGAATATTCAGAATATTGTTTCACCATCTAGAAATGCATGAACTAGAAATTCTAAATCATTTCTTCTATTCAGTTTATTGGCGTGCCTTATGCGCATAGCTCGGAAATCTATACTTCTAGTTAAAGGATTTAGAAAATGGCTACTTATTCATTCTAGAGGACGGCGGTATATTTTTTTTTTCTCAGTGTACATTAAAACATACAGAAAATTACAAAACTGAAACGTTAGAGAAGGGTGAAACACAATTTATGAAATAAGCTGATTGATAAAGACTAAAAAAGGACAAAATCTAAAGAATAAAATCATGCTGAATTCTCAGTTAAAGGTTGAGTGACCTATTGTGTTTTTTGCGTAATATCGATTGCCATAAAATTAGAATTTGCATTTTTCAGCTCAATGTAGAAGTGATAACTCCCATAGCTGTACGTTCTGAGCAACTCATTTTATGTTATTTATTTACATGTATTTTATTCATTTATTTGTGTTCTGTTTCTATAATAAAAATTACGCTTTTCTCATCTTTCTTTTGTTTTATTTTGTTATACTTAGAAAACTTTTGATTCCAATCAAAAAGCTCCTTCTTGTAATGTTTCAATATTTTTACTTTCTCTTCCTCATACGGTAGAGAAAGTATTGTTTTAGGGTCAAATTTTCGAAAGCGAGTTTTTTTTATATTTACATGTTCTGAGGTGCCCTGATTACGAAAATCATGTTTTTAGCGAATGGTCTGTGTGTCTGTGTGTATGTCTGTATATGTGTCTGTCTGTATGTGTGTTTGCTATCAGCATACCTCAAGAACAAATAGTAGCAGAAATTCCAAACTCGGTATTCTAAATGTGTATCATATAGGGATGCTACACTAAGCTTTTCGTTGAGATGAAGCAAATGGTTTGTGTACAGGGACACTCAAAAGTATTCAAATACATTACGTCTATGGCGGAAGTATCAGGTAAGTAGAGTTTAACATCTCTAGATTGAACTGAACCAAATGAAACGAATATACAGTCGGTAACAAAAGTGTCCGAACAATAGCGAAAATTCCTATGTAAAAAAAGTACACTTCATACGGTTTTCTTAAATAAATCCTTGTCGAATCCTGTTCTTAGTCATTGTAAGAACAGGATTCGAAAAGGATTTATTTAACAAAACCGTATGAAGTGTGCTTTTTTTACATAGGAATTTTTGCTAGTGTTCGGACACTTTTGTTACCGACTGTATATTTTTTGTAATAGAGATAGTCAACTGGGGAAAAAAATTTCGTATGTAGGAGCTTCGCCTCCCCCTCCCCTGGGAGCGAAGTTCCCCCTCGAGGGGAATAAATTTTCATGATGGGTATCTTTCAAAAGAGCTCGCCAATACCTTTAAAACGAATGGTTGAACCATCGATCTGCGATAATTTAAAATAAAGTTATAATTTTTTTTCATTTTTAAGAATTTTTTTTTTTTAATTCTGAAGCTTAATTTGAATTGTTTTAACATAGGTTTACATAACAGTACTCGTTATCTTACCTCTTAATCTCCAACCTGTATTTATAGCATTAAATTTCAGGGTAAGAAAAAGTTGTGTGGGTAACATACCAAATTATTTGTATTCAAATCGGAATTATTTTAAAGTGTGCATTCTTCTTCCTTTCATATATCTTCTTCTAAATTTCTTTATATCTTCTTCTAAATTTAAAAAAAAATACTGGTCAAATTATTCAAATATTTAATTTTAGTTAAATAGTAATTGAATAGGCTTTTGTGTGTTGTTGCGGCAAATTATTCGTCTGTCTATCTTCCATAATAATTCTTATTATTATATAGATTAAAATTTCATAAAAGAATGCTAATCCCGTCCATTACTGTTTTACTGGATTTTTACTTTCTCTTACCCATAAGGTAGAGAAAGTATTGTTTTCGGGTCAAAATTTCAAAATTGAATTTTTGTTTTATTAATACGTTTTGAGGTCCCTGAATCCAAAAATCACATTTTTAGCGGTTGGTCTGTGTGTGTGTGTTTGTCTGCATGCGTATCTGTGTGTGTGTGTGTGTGTGTCTGTTATCAGCATATCTCAAAAGCGAATAATAGTAGAAAGTCGGAACTTGGTATTCTAAATGTGTATGATATAGGGATGCTACACTAAAATTTTCGTTGAGATCAAGAAAATGGTTCGTGAACAGGGGCATCCAAGAGAATTCAAATACATTACGTCTATGGGGAAATTTGCAGGGAAGTAGAGTTTAACATCTAATACACTGTACTAAACCAAATGAATCGATTGTATATATTTTATATACGTAAAAACATGTTTCATGTAGAATATGGTATAGAAATCATTCACTGTTCATTTACAGGGCTACACAAAAGAACTAGATTATAGTACGACAATACTTGAAAATTGATAGAAGTGTACGTCAGGTTGTGTCGTGTGTTATTAATATAGGATTATATTTATGTCTTGCATGCGTACATAACTTTACAAGATATACAGGGCTGCCAATATTCAAGCCATAACATTTTTTTATTGTTAGTTTAAGTGCTCTACTGCAATATTTTACCATGTCCAGGAAAACTGCTCAGGAATTGAAATTAATTCCTCATATAGCCATTTGGTAAAAAATGTATTTTTTAAGCTAAATGTTCATCGCTTGGTTTTTTATTTTGTATATTTAGACGTTTGAGGCTTCCTGAATACCAAAGTCAAGTTTTAACGTTTAACCTTTGTCTTTGTCTGTTAGAATAAATTAAAGGCAAATACTTTCAGGCGATCCAAATGTTGTATTTTGAAGTTAATGTGTTTGTTACTAGAAAATTTTATGAAGACTGATAAGTTTCAAGAAAAGTTAGGGTGAAAGTTGTCTCAATAATTTTGAATGAACTTTCGAATTTAATAACAGATTCGAATTCTATATTAATGTAGGTACAGTAGTAAAACGGGGGGTTGAGGAGAACCACTTGTCACATAAAGCTACTCCGCAGCCTAATCTGAATTGTTTTAACATAGGTTTATGTTTTACATAACAGTACTCGTTATCTTATCTTTTAATCTTTAATCTGTAGTTATAGTATTAAATTTCAGAGTAAGAGACAGTCGTGTGAGTGACACACCAGATAATTTTGTATCTTATAATGCGATTTATGTTGCACTTGCTTTGTTTTATTATATGTATGTTAAAACTTACATTTGTTATTAACTTTTTATAGAGAGAGTATGATAAGGAAAAAAAAAATATTTCTAATATCTTATCTATATAGACTTTTTACTTGTTCATATTATGGTAATTTTCCATAAGTTTTAATACATATATGTCTGTGTGTGTATTTCATTCTGCACACTTGTTTGATTTGAAGTAAATAATAACAATTTCATTACTAATAATTAACACTATTATGTATTTTTTTAATTAATTTTTATTGTTTATTTATTTATTTTTGCTGTAACTATTATCTCCATTTTAAATTTTTTCTTTGCTATAGGTTTTGCATAGAACCTCGGGAAAATTCGATGCCCGCCAAACTGGTTTAACCCTCTCAATCCGTCTTAAACGTCCTCTTCTCCTTTTCCTAATTTTTATTATTATTTTTTTTTTCTGCGTGTGTTTTATTATTTACTAGCAGGCTTTGCCCGCTTCGCTGGACATTAAACTGTAACGACTTGTCAAAATCCCATTTCTTTATTAATAACCTAAGTTCTCGCTGTGACTGGTAGAGGTTTTCTCGCTCGCAAAGTGAGTAGTCTGGGTCTCCACTGTCTTCGGCAAAACTTACCCACTCCTTACTTCCCCTTCCTCAGCGGGTGAGTTCGAAGTTTTTCAAAATCACACTAATGTACATAATGCGTACACTTAATCAATATCCGCACACAAAAATTCGCCATTCTAAGATAATGCAAAGCGAATTCAAACGGAAAAACATGTTTTTACACATGTTTATTGGGAACAACTTCAGTATAACCCCACAACGGTATTTGGCGATTTTTTTGTTGGCGATTATGGCTAAATCATAAATCTAAAAATCATAAATCATATATGATAAATGATAAAATCATAATCTAAATCACAAAACATAAAATCATAAATCCAAAATAAACAACATATTAGGCTGCCATTTTATATCGCAAACAGTCCAGAACGACATTGTTATCCTTCAAAACGGCGCCAAAGAAAAATCGCCAAATTCAGCTGTTGGGTTATACTGAAGTTATACCGTTTATTGCCCTCCGACTCCGAGAAGGGGGGGGGGGGGGATTTCGAATTTCGTGAAATCCAGTTACAATAAGTGCCGGATTCAAACAAACAATTTACGCATCAAATTTCGTGATCACAGAAGTCTTTAATAGAAAATATTACAAATAAATAAATACAAAAAGCACAGCTTTAGTATGGGACCCCTTTGGGGAATTTAAATATTTTAAGCCATTTTTGCGATGAACTGAATTGGCTATCTCAATTGTGCAATTAAAGATCTTGGCGAGAAACGTCCGAGCTACGTCGGTTCCGAATTTCAAATTTTGCCAAAGGGATCCAATACTAAAGCTGTTCCATACACAAAATAAATAAATAAATAAAATAAAATAAAATAATAGAATAAAAAAAAAAAAATCTGATATATACAAAATAAAAATAAAAAATCTTAATAAAATCCAAATTATAATCATTTACAATTAATGGGAGAACATAAAAAAACCCTCATAAGGTACATAATAACAACAAAAATTTTTGTTTTACTGAAGGAAAGAAAAGTACTGCTTAATTAAATAAAAATATTAAACTAATGCCAAATATCTCTATGAAAATATTTATCCACGTGCAAATTCCTCATTAAAAAAAAAAAAAAAAAACTTTTGTAGGTATTTTTCTCTCTAATTTTTATTATTATTCACGTGAAATTAAAAATATTTAATTTTATTTCTCGAAAATAAAAATATATGTAAATGCATATTTATAAATATAAAACCTTTTACCGAATCCGCGTTGAAAACGGATAAAGGGTAAAATAAATTAGAAATATCAGACCTATATTTATAAATTTGATACCAAATGAAAGGGGTGATTTTTCTGAATCCAGGGGTGCAAACAGTTTTTCGATGCGACAATTAGATTTTTAAAAAATAACTAAAGTATGAAATTTAAGTGGCAACGGAAAAAGGGGAAAATAAATTAGAAGTATCAGACCTATCGTTACAAATTCAGTACCAAATGAAAGAGGTGATTTTTCTGAATCCTGAGATGTAAACTGTTTTTCGATACGACAATTAGATGTTTTAAAATTAACTAAAGTATGAAACTCAGATGGCAAAACTTCATTTCAATCTTTTCATAATTTGTAGTGCGAATCACGCGAATAAAAAAAGTCTTTATCTTAAAAATTTATTTTTGCATTTTATTTTTCCATTCAAAGCGTTTTAGTGAAAAAATATTTATGGCGCGCAGCCGTTTTTTACCCACAATTTAAACACTAATCAGAATTTTGAAAATTTCTATAGATATAATTTTAAGTTGGGTGAAGACCTAAGCTTCTGCCAAGCGCCGTTGAATTCCGTCCAGCCGTTCTCGAGTGATGCCCGGACAAACGTGTTTTAGTCATTTACCTCCCAGGGGGGAACGGGGGGGAATTTCTGAAAAGTTGATAGATATAATTTTACGTTGGGTGAAGACCTAAATCCGTGCCAAGCGCCGTTGAATTCCGTCCTGCCGTTCTCAAGTGATGCCCGGACAAAAAAAGCGACATACGGACACGATGACACACACACACGCACACACACACACACAGGCAAAATTTTCTGAAGTCATTTTCGGCTTTCATGGGGTGTAAAACGTGAAGATATCGCAAAATTTTTCGATTCCGAAAAATTTACAGACAAAAGTCTGATTTTATTAATATGGACTAGCTGACCCTTCCGGCTTCGCACGGATCAACAAATTTTAGTTAAAAATGGATTGATATAGAAAAAATCAACAAATATATCAGTTTATGTGTTTGTTCCAGGCAATATTATTAACTGTCTATAAAGTTGTGACTTTCTTTTAGACATATTCTTTACAAAATTTCCAAATAAGTGGAAATTTCGAAAGATAGAAAAAAAAAAAAGTTAAATGATATGATTTAAAAACTAATATGTAGGTAAATAGATCGGGCCCTCGCTGGCTTCGGCAGAGACTTCTTCACCGCAACGTCTTGGTACTGGATAATTTAGTTTAATATAATTTATAGAAATGTCAATAATGCAGGAAAAACTGCATTAGTCTTTTTCTTTTTGATAATAAACACAACGAAAAATGCATAATATTTTACTTTGAAATATTTTGTATAATTATACCAATTTAAAAAAAAAAACGCTTTTTCTTTTTTTCCCACTCGCATTACAAAAATATTTAAAATAAAATTGATAAAAATTGTGCAAAAACATTGAAAGAGCTTGGACCTCTTAGCAGAATTTGAAATTTGGCACTGAAGTACAGTCGGTAACAAAAGTCTCCGAACACTAGCGAAAATTCCTATATAAAAAAAGTACACTTAATACAGTTTTGTTAAATAAATCCTTGTCGAATCCTGTTCTTAGTCAGTCCAAAAACAGGATTCGACAAGGATTTATTTAACAAAACTGTATTAAGTGTACTTTTTTTACATAGGAATTTTCCCTAGTGTTCGGAGACTTTTGTCACCGACTGTAGCTCGGACGTTTCTCACCAAAATGTTTACTTATGCATTTGCGATACCCATATCAACTCATCGCCGAAATGACAACAAAATTATAAATAATTATGAGATAACAAAAAAACTTTTTATATGCCATGTTTTTAAATTTTCCGTTGAATCTTATAGCTATAGAACAACATTAGCACTTTACCAATGTGTAAAAAATTTTAAAGTGATAATGACGTCAATTTTTGTGAGATGCATAATTTATTTATTTATTTATTTATTTATTTATTTATTTAGAATCACGTTTAATTAAATGTATTTATTTTTATGTCGAAAGAAAATGGACTCGTATTTATTATTTATTTATTTATTTTCATTAAATTTTAACTAATATTTATTATCATATTTTAATTAATTAAAAGAAAACTTTGCAATGTAATACCTTTAACTTGATGTGAATGAACAATTTTTAGAGCTCAGCTCTTTTAAAAAATATAGCATCTATGCAGTATCTTTTTAAAAAAAATTATCAGGTTTTACTAAAAAAAAAAATGTCCAACTTTCATCACCAAAGTAATTAAATCTAGACCAATCAAAAATAGGAGGGTCCACTCGGATGTGGTCCCGACAAAATCTTTGCTTTATTTATATAGATGATCTCATCTATATCTCAGAAACAACTCATATTAACTTTTTCTATATCGATTATTTTGCATAAGACCTTACATCCGTATGAAATATTTTATTGATTAATTCAACTCTTCCTTCCAGGTGTTTAACCACAATAATCACGAAGTATTACTGTTAATATTATTACTATTACATAAATACTGTTCTTATCATAGAAAATACCTGTGGAAGTCCACTTCTTATACATGAAAATGTGCATAGTTCATGCGACGGTCCAACTTACGAAATGCCTGTTAAATTTTAGTTCATTTAAAAACAATGATTAGAGGAATGACATTGGATCTACTGTCATGCATACATTAATCTACACATTTATTGTCACAAAAATAACAAAAATTAATGTGGGAAATCTCAAGAGTTATAGAAATATTAAAATACTGGCAAAACAGTGCGAAATTTTCGCACTTTATTTATTGTTGGTTACGTTTAAAATTTACACTTAAACTCATAAATATTATACCAATTTCATCACCAAATTCAAATTTAATTTACCAGAAGCCAAATTATTATTAGAATTAAACAAATACTGTGCAATGATGAAACCAAAATCATTCGAAGAAACGTTTCAATATAAAATTCATGGTTGACGACCCAGTTTCATACTTCCGCAGGCAGTACAATTTTATTATAGCACCCTCAGGATGCCTTCTAAATTTTTGTTGCCATGTTGGCGATGACTTTTTATTTGATTATTTGGTATAGTTTTTTGTTTTAAAAAACTAATTCCTATTTTGATTATACTTTTCACCATTGCTTTTTTTAGTCAATTTATAATATTAATTCACAATCTGCATATTTCTTTAGAGTATTGCTGTGTTTAAAATGAT
Organism: Salticus scenicus; assembly: GCA_963930645.1. NCBI lineage: Eukaryota > Metazoa > Arthropoda > Arachnida > Araneae > Salticidae > Salticus > Salticus scenicus. The sequence goes on along the minus strand of OZ005656.1, from coordinate 208,521,522 downwards.
TCTTCAAAGGTACTGAAGAAGCAACTTTTAAAAATACATTTTTCCATAAAATAATCTCATCAGAGAAATGTCGTCATTTTTCCTTATTAGATCATTGAGCTGAGTGCGCGTGCTTAAATATTGCCCTTTTATAAATATTATTTTTTTTCCCTTGCGTATTTTATTAATAGATCATTATCGTATCGTTTTAACAAAATATAATCATAACTGGACCACGTTAGAGAAATATTATATAGAGTTCTAACAGATGACGTCACGAGCATACGATATTTGTTTGCTGAGGGACAGTTGACCCCACTGACCCATTGTTTATCATTGCAGAATAGTGTTACAAATTTATTGTAACACAGTGTTGTAAATGTATTTGTAAAAGCATAAAAAAATTCGACTACTACGCTTCCAAAGACATGGAAAAATTAGCGTTGTCCTTCAGCAAAGTACGGTTGCTAAGAAGAAAGTCACGTGGTTGTTAGAACTCTATAGATTATAATCGGATTATTATTTTGTTTAATTATTTATTTATTATTATAATTATTTTATGATTATAATATTTTCTTTTCATGATATATGTTTGGAAAGTAATTAAAAAAAAACTCCAAACAATAATATTCGTGAATCGATATAATCAAAACATTCAATTTATTAAACAAAAATAAAACAGAGGAAAATAATAAACATCTAAAAAATTTAAATTTAGAATAACTTTTTAAAAAGTTTCGTAAATATTTATACAGAAGGGTAATTCAATTGACAATAATTGAAGAAACGGCAGTGAATTATTTTAAATAATATGAAACAGATAAAAAATGGTCTGTTCTGCTGAATGAGGAGTAATGCAGATAGAACGTTGAGGCTCCTAATCTACAGATCCACATGTATAATATGAATTATATTAATTCTAAATCAATTTTTCGGTTACTGCTCACATAAAAACAAAATGTGCAACAAAAACATTTTTTTCTATTTTTCAAATTTAAACAAAGTATATAAATATATTTTTTTTTTCCTTAACGTAAATGATGTAAAAATAAAATGCAAATTTCTGTTTTTTTTTTTTTTTTTTTTTCAAATTTATTTATTCTGTTTGATGTTGCAAATGGTATTTTAATGATAAAAAATATATTGAACTTTTTAAGAAAACTGTGAATTTTGTTACTAGGATAAATTTAAATATTTTATATGCAGCGTATTTAAATTTTCTGGCTGAAAACATTTTTCAGAATCATTTATTGAAGTGGAATAAGTGTATAAGTGTATGGAAATTTCTGATTTATTACCAAAAGAATGAATAAAATTTATTGATTATAATTTGCATGTATATTAAATTTTCAATATATATATATATATATATATATGCCATGAAATAAAAACGAATAAAGTGTAATAAAACGGGATAAAATTTATATATATATATTCACATACACACGCGAAAGAAAAAAAAAAAAAAAAAAACAGTAGAATCTCGTACAAAGCGCTCCCACAAAACGCGATTTCGTATAACGCGACGAAAAATCTGAGGCTATTACTCATACAATGCGATAAAGAGTCTCGTATAACGCGTAAAATAGGAAGCACGTGACGACATCTTTTTTACTTTCAACCTGTAAAAGGTTACTTACTCTTTTACTGCATATAAGGATTGTTCCGTTACTATGCCAATACCCGACGCTTTTGGTCTCATTGCGGAATGAAATCGTTTGCTCAATGTATGACTCCTATAACGCGATTTCCTATTACGCGGAACGTATCCCCCGCGTTATACGAGAGTCTACTGTATTGTGGTTTTTCCTGTATCATTGTGTAATAAAATAACCAAAGTATCCAGGATGTCCATCATTTATGAACTTCTAGAGAACGTAGGATTTATCAAATCAAGTTAAAAAAAAAATCTGTTTATTTACTATATTCGAGTGTTTAAGAATGATTTTATTTTATGTCATTTATCAATAAAATGTTAGAGCCCGGAACCAAACTTGGCAACTCTACGTACCGTACGAATGCTCTACTACTGAGCGACTCTGGCTGATTACCCACTGAGCATTCCTCACATAATATCAGATAGAAAGGGCACCATGTCTGCAACTGCAGTTGTAGCAGGTGAGCATATTGATGTGGCAACTTCTATATATTATGTACGTTACTCAGAAAATGTTGTTTATCAATCATGAATATTTATTAGAGATGTTGGAAAGTATAAGGTTGTGTTTTTTTTTTTTTTCTTTTTTTCTTTTTATATACCAACTATGCGAAAAATACCACAGCCAGGAATCGAACCCGGCCACTCCACTTAATGTGTGGATGTTCCACCACTGAGTTTCGGAAACAGTTGTCAATTTTAAAGGCTCATTTAAAGAAAGAATTAATGAAGATATCTTAGATATAAAAAATGACTATCATAAATCTACACTCGCAAGATTAGCCACTAAAAAATAGCTACTAACAATAAAAAAGAATGTTATCGCTTAAATATTTGCATCCCTGTATATCTTTTGAAAATTATGTACAGACGATATGGTGCACCTAAATATAAGTAAATAGAGAGATGTCACAAACCAATTCAAATTAAAATTCCTCAGTTTATGATTCAGATTTTCAGAATAGATACTTGAATAGTGCTGCCATCTGCGGTTGTAATTAGCAACGAATTTTTAAAATGTTGAAAGAATGTTGAAAGACCATGGCATCTATTCTCCGATCCGACTGCCGTAATGACCGTCCTTAAACAATGACAGTCGTCAAATCAAAAGTCGGAATGTGACGTCGCGTGATCAAAATAACGACTGAGGTATAGTCTGGTCGGAGAATAGATGGCCAGAGGGATAATGATACTAAACCAACAATATAACAACACCTGACTAAAAATCAAGTATTTTAATTTCTGGACTTAAAATACAGTTTATTTTGAATATTTTCTTTTCTTCTTCTTCTTCTTCTTTTTTTTTTTTCCCTTGCAATTTATCATCGCAATATTAGTCCACGATAGCAAACTTTTTATTAAATATAGCATATGAGATTAATGTTACATATCATAGAGCAGAAATTTCTCTAAAATTAAATAGGTTTTTGAATGAAAATTCCAGTGAAGCAACTCCTTTTCCAAAAATGAAAAATATAGTTTAACTCTTTTAAAAGTTAAAAAGTTCAAGTTGAAGATAAGAAAGTTTAACTGCAATTTAATGAGCTAGTTCAATATACGATATTTTATTTATTTTCATTCTAAAGAAATGAACAACACTTTAATCTTGTTCAATTAAAATGAACATTTATTTTTTATCATTTAAGTTTTTAGATTCAACTTTTCTTTTTTATTCGATTTCATGTTGAAAAGTATAAAGGAATTGATTCGCGATTTTTTTTTGGTTGAATTCGTTAATGGATAACTTGATTATGAATTGGCTAATTTAAATCGATGTCTGTCTCTCTGTTAATAAAATTTGAATGCATTTTCACGCAATAATTAATGCAGAATTAAAAAATTTGGTTTAAAAACAATATTTTGATTCTCTTAAAATAAAATTAAGTTAATTAGATTTTCATGCATGACTAATACGTAGAGCTAAGAAACAATTCTGATTTTGATTCCGATGTTAAGTGGTTTGAAATTGGATAAAATCAACATGTATATATATATATATATTAACATGTAAAATTTTACTGGCATAATTTTCTTGAATAAAATGCAGCACTTAATGTTCCTAGGTGATACTTTTTATGATGCATTCCATAGCTTTACTAATAGAAACTAGTATGTTGTGGCCACCACAAGACTTTCTTCTATATTCTCCTATACAAATTCACTAAGGGCAAATAATTTATTAATAAAATTATTTAATAAAATATATCTAACATAATGAATGCAAATGATTTTCATGTTAGAGAAAACTAACACTAAATATCCAAAGAAAGACAGCTTTATTGTCTGTAACATCTTAAAAAATGTTTTATAAAGTTTATCTTCATAAAAGTTATCTCACATATCACGTTTCGTACAGTTATGTGTCATACAACTTAAGATATAGCCTTCCGTTATCGAGGAAATTTCCAGTATAACAGCGCCATCTATTGGCCTATAAGCATCCAACTTGAATCAGCATAATATCTCAAAGTGGCCTTCTCACATATCAAATTTTGTTTGATTATACGCAATAGAACCTGAGATAAAGCCTTTCCATAAATTGCAGAAATTGCTGTGTAGCAGAGCTACCTGTTGAACGGTTGTTACCAAAAGTTGACAGGTACTAATTTATGTCAAAGTACATTTACATATAAATTTATATGAAATTCTGTGGCATAGTTTCTGAAATATAGCCTTCTCTTAAATTGCAGAAATCACTGTATAGCAGTGCCACCTGTTGACTGATAAGCATTCAAATTGAATCAGTGTAATGTCTCATAATGAACTTCTTACATATCAAGTTTTGTTTGATTATAAGTAATAGAAGCCTCCCCTTAAATTGCAGAAATCGCTGTCTAGCAGCGCCACCGGTTGAACGGGTGACACCAAAAGTTATTAGTAAATAATTAGGTCAAGGTGCAGCTACATATAAATTTATATACAATTCTGAGCAGTAGTTCCGAAGATACAGTTGTCACAAAACTTTTGTTACACACACACACACACAGACTGACAGACATTTTCTAAAAATTGTAAAATCGTGTTCTAGACCTCTATAAACATGTAAATACGTCGAAAACCAGAAGTCGAAAATTTTTACGAATCCAATACTTTCTTCTATTGAATATAGAAGAAAATGAAAATCTGTTATATTACACAAAATTACTGAAAGCAAAAGTTGCTAGAAGATATCTATATACTACGGGGTTTGGGGGGTAAACTGTAGACAGAAATTTTCCGTGACCAAATAAACTGATCTTTTCTGTAAGTGCACATTGAAAAAAGAAAAAAAAAACAGTTTGACCAGACAGGATTGAACAAGAACTCTCCGGTCAGTCGGTAAAGACTTTACCTCAAAGCCACGGAATCACATTTCACGTGGAATCACAATCAATTCATCAACTTAGCGCTTCCCAATTCTGCTTTAATACTAAGTTTTCTGTACACAAAAAAAGTATGTACCCACCAGAAAAAACCTGTAACAATGGTTATAGGTTTTTATATGTTTATAGAAAAAATGCGTCTGTTGACAAATTGAGACGTAATTTTATGGCAACTTTTTGCAGTTTTAAAAAACTGAAATTTTCTGTAAGAAAGTTAGAGAAGTTTTCTGCTTTTTAACAGATTTTTTTTCTTTTAAAGCGTGCATTTTGACATATTTTGAACACAACTGCACCAAACTTAAAAGATAAATACACATAATATAATATATTCATCTGAATAATTTTTTGTTTAATTCGTCATTATAGGAATGTTCTGCAGCATTTTATAAATGGGCTAGCCATATCTCATTCTTAGTACAGCAAAAATGTAGTAATTTATTAAAGCGAATAACCTTTTTTTTTCTTTTTTTCGGGGAATAACACTAGTGTACGTATTAATTATGTTCAGAGAATATTTCTTAGATTACAACATAATAAACATACTAAGTAAGGAAAGTATTATTATCATGATTTCCGAAATGGTTTTTATATCTCGCATAACTCAAAAATGAATAATCATAGAATGTTGCATATTTATATTTATGAGTGACATGATATCTAGTTTCATACCTCCAACTTTGGTCTTAACACGGTATCTTTTATTGAAATATTTACGATTTTACCCGATTTTTCGTGATGTATGCATTTATGTGTATATATATGTAAGTGAACACGATAGCGTTTAAAGGCTTTATTCAAATCGTCTGAAAGTTGGTATGTGTGTTATAAATCACTGTCGCAAGAACTGTATAGCTTTTGGTGAATCTAACGCTTGTAGTTTTGTTTTTGTTTTTTTTTACATGGACACAAATAAAAATTCTTCATCATTATGGTCTATGGGTCTAAATTTTGCGATGGCGTATGAACTCCTTATTTGAATGAGCTGAAAATGTATATACATTTTATAGGTCACCGTTTCACGAACTGTATAGAATTTTGTTAATCTATCACTTGATAGTTTTTTTTTTTTTTTTTTTTCTTTTTTATGTTCAGAAACACAGCAAAAATTATTCAGCATTATAGCGAATAGGCTGAAATTATTTAAAGTATGTAGCGTTTAAACGCTTATTCGATTGAACTTTATATTTATATACATGTTATAGGTCCTCATCGTACGAATTGTACAGATTTTCATGAATTATAGATACTTACATGGGCACAACGAAAAATTATTTATCATTATGACGTGTGGGCTCAAATTATTTGAAGTGCAATATCATTAAATTAAACAACTTACCATTTGGAAAAAATACTTAAACACCCGATAATAATTTTCTCTTTTGTTTATTTAACGACTTCTCTTACTTTTATTTATTTATATGACCGTTAATTATTTAATATTGGGAAAGTCGAGTGGAGTTACTCCAAATTTTTTATCCAAGTTATTGTGATAATTGAATCTATATTATCGATATTCAATAAATGGAAAACAATAAAAAATCTATAAATAAGCTAAGCTATACATGTTAAGCTATATTCTACCAATGAATAATGTTCAGGCTGGAGGTTTGGAAATCCTGTGAAGATACATGTCAAATTATTATAACTAATTCGTAAACTCACAACAATCATACTGAAAAATAAAATTTAAAATATTTTGTAAAAATGGGTGAATTACATGTAATTTTATTAGTCTCATGCAAAGGTGCATTTACATCGAGAGTCTGTACTCCGATAACATCAAGGAGTTGGCCGGCTGTGCTTTGCACACTCATGGTTTTCTGTAGTTCTCCAAATAGACACGACACCAACTTACCAACCAAAGGTGCATTTTTATATACACCAAAAATAAATAATCCAACTCAGATCAACTCCACTTCGTTCATGTACTCGTTCATGATCAACTCCACTTCGTTCACGTACAATGAAGACTCCAAAATTGTTAATGATCTGTGAGCAAAATCGAGCATTTTTGGTGAGGAACAGAATTATGTCTTCAATTCTGTATATATATATATTTGTTTATTTATTTATTTGTTAATTTATTTACTTATTTTGAGTTTCCAATGTTCATTACCTTCAAAGTTAATATTTTATTTTGTTTATTACTAGTCGGCATTAACCAGGATGACCCGACAACTTTGAATCCTGAGAACAAACTTCGTAAACTTGCTTTCGTCCCCGAAAAAATAGAATACATTTGAGGACGCCGGTTATAAAGTTACTAATGTTTTACTATAATGATTTATTATAGGTATAATAAATAAGCAGAAAAAAAAATGATTTCAGGTATCTCATGCATAAAAATTACAAAAATTTTGCAGTTTAAGTTGATTTATTTATTTTGTCCTCGAAATTTGGGAGAACACCGCCATATTTGTCCTCAAATTCAATTCAAAATTCTGATCGCTCTAGCTTTACTCCGTTTAGCGCTTGATATGTCTAAAGGTATCTATTTAAGAATTTGGAGCTTGCTATTTTGTAATATAATGTACTGCACTTATATACTAATTAATTACATTTTTTCTATAGACATTGAATTCTTATATTTTTCTTTCTCTTTGTTGATTTAGTTATTTATTTCAAAATGAAAAATTCTAGATAAAATAACTTCCAAAACGTAAGGTGCTATTTCTGCAAGATTGTGTTCAATGAACGAAATGAAACACTTTTTTATTCATTTTACTTAATTATTTCTTTTCTTTTCTTTTCATTTTCTTTATTTCTTTATTTATATTTTCTTTATTTTCTTTTAATTATTATTTTTAAATTATTATTTTTTTTATTTTTTACCGAAACCAAATACACTAATTATAAGTATTTTGCCGTATAATACTAAAAATAATAATACAAACAATTGCATAACTTTATGGCTTTAACTTTAAATATAGTTCGATCTGTTCATTAAAAAAGTTTGGATGGAAATAAATTTCATTAAAAGCAACTCATATTCGACTTCGATAATTAGGTTTTTGTAAATCTAATTATTTCCATCGAATTTGCATCGGAATTCATGCTTGAATTTCCATTGTTGTAAATAACTCAATTTGCAATCATCCGCAAGAAATATTTTCTGTCAAAAATAATTTTCCGTAATACAAAAAATTACGAAATATGTAACTATTACAATACATATATCTTATTAAGGTTTCATTACATTGATAACTGAATTGATATTTAATTTGTAAAATGTGTAACTCAAAAATCAACTTGGTAATTGTAATAACATTTAGTGTGGAGATTCTTATGCAATATAGAGACAGAAGATAAAAGCATAAAAGTAACCAAACACTACGTTCTAAATAAATACACATACACGCATATATCTTTATATATATATTTCTTTTGTGCGTGTGTATGTCACTGAACTCCTCCTAAACGGCTGGACTGAGTTTAATGAAATTTTTTGTGTGTCTTCAGGTGGATTCGAGAATGGTTTAGATTTACAAATGAAAGTTGTAACTTAATTAGTTCTTTCTTAATTAATTTTTAACCAACTCTTTCAACAACTTTTCCACCTAGATGGCGTGAGTTGTCGTAAACACGATGTCAGAATTTATTTAATGTTGAAATAAAAAATGAATTTTTAACCGTATCTTACGAAGTGTTTAAAATATTTTTTCAAAATTAATATTTTTAGAATCGTAACCGTATCTTACGAAGTGTTTAAAATATTTTTTCAAAGTTAATATTTTAGAATCGTAAACACGATGTCAGAATTTATTTAATGTTGAAATGAAAAATGAATTTTTAACCGTAAGTGTTTAAAATATTTTTTCAACGTTAATATTGTTAAAATGTTAAAATTAATTAAAATGGTATATTCTTTTAAAAAATTCGTCAATATCCGACGGAGTTACTTTATGTTAAAATGAAAAATAAATTTTTAGGCCATTATTATTTGTGCAGATGGAAAATGTACTAAAAGTTTTCCGAAAATTTTCACGATCACAAATGTTGACGGATATCCAATATATCGTCGAAAAAATCCCGATAATGGCGGACAATCTTATCATCTATGGCGGTCATCTATGTCAACAACATAGATATTGACATTGATAACCATTGGGTGGTCCCATATTCGCCTCTGCTGAGCAAAACATTCAATGCTCATATTAATGCTCAGTTCTGCAGTTCAGTGAAGAGCATCAAATACATTTGCAAGTATGTGAATAAAGGCAGTGATATGGCTGTATTTCGAGTTGAAAATACCAATGTGAATACTCCTCCGGTGAATAACAACGATGAAATAACACTTTACCAAATTGGCCGGTACGTCAGCTCGAATGAAGCTGTTTGGCGTATCTTTGGTTTCCCAATTCATGAACGGGATCCAGCAGTTCTTCATTTAGCCGTCCATCTTGAAAATGGCCAGCGCGTATATTTCACGAGCGAGACAGCGATTGATCGTGCTATAAATCCAACAAAAACTACACTCACCGAATTTTTTGAATTATGTAATCGTGCGGATGCTTTTGGTGCTTTTGCACGGACATTACTCTATTCAGAAGTACCACGCTGTTTCACATGGGCTCCAACAAAAAAATGGATGCCCCGCAAGCAAGGCACGCCGATTGATGCATGTCCCGGTTTATTCAAATCAAAGACCTTGGGACGAGTATTTACAGTCAATCCAAGGCAGACTGAGTGCTTTTATCTTCGACTGTTATTGGTTAATGTCATCGGCCTTATGTCATTTCAAGATTTACGTAAAGTGAATGGACAACAGTATCCAACGTATAAAGATGCATGCCTTGCACTCGGCTTGCTGGAAGACGACAACCAGTGGGAGTGTATGCTTGCTGAAGTAGGACTGAACTGTACAGCAAAACAAATTCGTCTACTATTCGCTATAGTGTTGACTACATGTTTCCCGGCCCGAGCAGAGACATTATGGGATAATCACAAAGATTCAATGACTGATGATATATTGCATCAACATCGTTCACGGTGCAACGATCTAACGATAGTATTCAGTGACGCTATGTACAATGAAGCATTGATTGCTATTGAAGATCTTTGCATTATCATTGCCAACTTACCACTCAGTCATTTCGGTATGCATTCAACAAATCGAAATGGATCTAATTTAATAAGCACTGAACTGAATCGTGAACTACAATACAATACTGTAGATATGGCAGCGATTGTTGCTCGCAATGTCCCACTAATGAATGAAGAACAAAGAACCATTTACGACCGCATCCTGCTCGCAGTTTTGGCAGGACAAGGTGGATTCTTTTTTTTTTTTTTGGGTGCACCAGGTGGAACTGGCAAAACATTCCTTATTTCGCTAATTCTCGCTGAAATACGATCAAAAAATGGCATCGCATTGGCTGTTTCATCATCTGGCATTGCGGCAACTTTATTGGATGGAGGCAGAACAGCTCATTCATTATTTAAACTGCCACTAAATATTCAAAATAACCCAGACGCAGTGTGCAACATAAAAAAACAATCGTCCATGGCCACAGTGCTGAAATAGTGTAAAATTCTTATCTGGGATGAATGCACTATGGCACACATACATTCGATTGAGGCGTCGAACAGGACATTGAAAGATATAAAAAACAACGACAAACTATTTGGCGGCACTCTGTTACTCTTTTCAGGTGATTTCAGAGATGCACTTCCCGTTATTCCGCGTTCAAAATCCTGATGAGATCAACGCGTGCTTAAAATCATCGTCATTGTGGCGTAATGTTGAAAAAGTACAACTGAAAGTAAATTTGTGCGTTCAAAAGCTTCAAGATCCATCCGCTGAAACATTCTCAAAACAATTGTTAGATATCGGCGGTGGAAAAGTTACTACAGATGAAACTGGATGCATAAAATTACCGACCGATTTCTGCACAATCATTGCTTCTCAAGATGCTCTTATTGACCAGATATTTCCCGATATACACAGACGATACACAAATCATGAGTGGCTGGCAGAAAGAGCAATTTTAGCAGCAAAAAATGTGGACGTCAACGAATTGAATCTCAAGATACAACATTTGTTACCAGGAGACTTGGTGTCATACAAATCTAATGATACAGTTTGCGATGCCACCGAAGCTGTAAATTATCCAACAAAGTTTTTAAACTCATTGGATTTACCAGGCATGCCACCGCATATTTTACAACTGAAGGTTGGATCTCCGGTTATTTTGCTTCGTAATTTGAACCCACCACGGTTGTGCAACGGCACGCGATTAGTCATAAAAAAATTAATGAAAAATGTTATCGAAGCCATCATTTTAAATGACAAATTCCGAGGTGAAAATATATTACTACTGCGAATCCCTATTATACCCATAGATGTGCCAATTCAATTTAAACGCCCTCAATTTCCAATTAGATTGGCATTTGCAATGACTATCAATAAGTCTCAGGGCCAAACGATGTCTGTCTGTGGCTTAGATATGAGCACATCATGTTTTTCACACGGACAATTATACGTGGCTCTCGAGTGGGCAAACCATCCAGTTTGTTTGTATTGGCGAAAGATGGGATAACAAAAATTATTGTACACTCTGTTGCATTAAGGGATTGATATTGTTTTTTAGTAATATTGTTATAAGTAGCGATATGTATATAATTTTAAAGAATCAATTTTAATAAATTAAAAAAATAAATGATTGGTGTTTTGTTATTTTTATATTCTCTCACCGTTCACAGCGCTCCATACATCTTCCACTTATGTACCACATCCTTACACACTTACAATAAGTTAGTTATTTTTTTCTAGCAAAATATTCTCTAGAAATAATTTATATGACAAAACAACGTTTGTCGGGTCAGCTAGTATATATATATATATATATATATACTGGGATCAAATACCGTGATATACATTTATTAATGAAATATAAAGGAAGATTATTTGTTTGTGTTTTCTCATATTGATTAGAAACACGATTAATTCAAAATAAACTACAAAGTATTACACTGTAATGAATCTAATTGCAGTGCTCTGCAAAAAAAAATAATAATAATAATAATATCGAGATATGATACCATTCTTGCAGATTCTTATATAAAATGACCTCCTGAATCCGAATATGACCACAATTTTCCCCAATCACCCACTGTTTTCTAGATACACCACCTCCATCATTTTTATCATTGTTTGATAATTTTATACTCATCAGTTTGATTTGGAGAGAAAGGTTAATTATTTTAACCGTTAAATGTCTCCTGACAAGAGGAGCTACAGAGGTAGAAAGTTCTAAAACACGAACATTTATAGTAAGGAGGAAACTTGAAGTGATCTGTGCCCCGAAACAAGAAAATCAATAAAAACAATCAGTTTTTCAATAAAAACAACCAACTTACCAACCAAAGGTGCATTTTTATATACACCAAAAATAAATAATCCAACTCAGATCAACTCCACTTCGTTCATGTACTCGTTCATGATCAACTCCACTTCGTTCACGTACAATGAAGACTCCAAAATTGTTAATGATCTGTGAGCAAAATCGAGCATTTTTGGTGAGGAACAGAATTATGTCTTCAATTCTGTATATATATATATTTGTTTATTTATTTATTTGTTAATTTATTTACTTATTTTGAGTTTCCAATGTTCATTACCTTCAAAGTTAATATTTTATTTTGTTTATTACTAGTCGGCATTAACCAGGATGACCCGACAACTTTGAATCCTGAGAACAAACTTCGTAAACTTGCTTTCGTCCCCGAAAAAATAGAATACATTTGAGGACGCCGGTTATAAAGTTACTAATGTTTTACTATAATGATTTATTATAGGTATAATAAATAAGCAGAAAAAAAAATGATTTCAGGTATCTCATGCATAAAAATTACAAAAATTTTGCAGTTTAAGTTGATTTATTTATTTTGTCCTCGAAATGTGGGAGAACACCGCCATATTTGTCCTCAAATTCAATTCAAAATTCTGATCGCTCTAGCTTTACTCCGTTTAGCGCTTGATATGTCTAAAGGTATCTATTTAAGAATTTGGAGCTTGCTATTTTGTAATATAATGTACTGCACTTATATACTAATTAATTACATTTTTTCTATAGACATTGAATTCTTACATTTTTCTTTCTCTTTGTTGATTTAGTTATTTATTTCAAAATGAAAAATTCTAGATAAAATAACTTCCAAAACGTAAGGTGCTATTTCTGCAAAATTGTGTTCAATGAACGAAATGAAACACTTTTTTATTCATTTTACTTAATTATTTCTTTTCTTTTCTTTTCATTTTCTTTATTTCTTTATTTATATTTTCTTTATTTTCTTTTAATTATTATTTTTTAATTATTATTTTTTTTATTTTTTACCGAAACCAAATAAACTAATTATAAGTATTTTGCCGTATAATACTAAAAATAATAATACAAACAATTGCATAACTTTATGGCTTTAACTTTAAATATAGTTCGATCTGTTCATTAAAAAAGTTTGGATGGAAATAAATTTCATTAAAAGCAACTCATATTCGACTTCGATAATTAGGTTTTTGTAAATCTAATTATTTCCATCGAATTTGCATCGGAATTCATGCTTGAATTTCCATTGTTGTAAATAACTCAATTTGCAATCATCCGCAAGAAATATTTTCTGTCAAAAATAATTTTCCGTAATACAAAAAATTACGAAATATGTAACTAATACAATACATATATCTTATTAAGGTTTCATTACATTGATAACTGAATTGATATTTAATTTGTAAAATGTGTAACTCAAAAATCAACTTGGTAATTGTAATAACACTTAGTGTGGAGATTCTTATGCAATATAGAGACAGAAGATAAAAGCATAAAAGTAACCAAACACTACGTTCTAAATAAATACACATACACGCATATATATATATATATATATATATATATATATACTGGGATCAAATACCGTGATATACATTTATTAATGAAATATAAAGGAAGATTATTTGTTTGTGTTTTCTCATATTGATTAGAAACACGATTAATTCAAAATAAACTACAAAGTATTACACTGTAATGAATCTAATTGCAGTGCTCTGCAAAAAAAAAAATAAATAATAATAATAATAATAATATCGAGATATGATACCATTCTTGCAGATTCTTATATAAAATGACCTCCTGAATCCGAATATGACCACAATTTTCCCCAATCACCCACTGTTTTCTAGATACACCACCTCCATCATTTTTATCATTGTTTGATAATTTTATACTCATCAGTTTGATTTGGAGAGAAAGGTTAATTATTTTAACCGTTAAATGTCTCCTGACATGAGGAGCTACAGAGGTAGAAAGTTCTAAAACACGAACATTTATAGTAAGGAGGAAACTTGAAGTGATCTGTGCCCCGAAACAAGAAAATCAATAAAAACAATCAGTTTCTGTTTTTTTTTTTCCTCAATATTTCTCTTATTTTTTACATATTTCAGCGTCCAGTTTGCCTTTTTCTTACCAAAACACCCCAAATAATAAAAGTTATACAGTGAAAATTTTTTCAAAATCTTGGTGAGTGGAGTAAAGTCTCAAAGCCCTCGCAAGACAGTTTGGCTGATTCACTGTACGACGTTTGCTTTCAATAACGCCCACGTTAAATGGTTTGGGCAGTAAAACATGAACAGTAAAATCTCCTCCTTTGACACGTGTTAAAGATCACCACACTAGATCACCACCGTCGAGAACACCATAAAGTTCACTCTCTCATCGCAAAATGTGTACTAAAGATAGTTAACTACCGACGACTACAGTGATAAGAACAATGACCTTTAACACGTGTCAAAGCAGGAGATTTTACTGTTCATGTTTTACTGGCTAAAACATTTAACGTGGGAGTTACTGAAAGCAAACGTCGTAAAGTGAATCAGTCAAACTTTCTTGCGAGGGCTTTGAGACTTTACTCCCACCAACATTTTGAAGAAATTTTCACAGTATAATTTTTATTAGTTGTTTTGGTAAGAAGATGGCAAACTGGAAGCTGGAATATGTAAAGAATAAGAGAAACATTGCGGAGAAAAAGAAAGAAACAGAAACTGATTGTTTTTATTGATTTTCTTTTGTTTTCTGGGCACAAATCCCCTCAAATTTCCTTTTTACTACAAATTTTCGTGTTTTAGAACTTTCTACCTCTGTAGCTCCTCAGGTCAGAAGACACTTAACGGTTAAAATAATCATCGTTCGTCTCCAAATCAAATTAATGGGTATAAAATTACCAAATAATGACAAAAATGAGGGAGGGGTGTATCTAGGAAACGGTGGGTGATTGGGCAAAATGGTGGTCATATTCGGATTCAGGAGGTCATTTTGCATAAAAATATGCTGAAATGGTGTCAGAGGTAATTTTCATGCCGAGCAGTGTTATTTTTGTATGGTCATGTGATTCAACCCCTGACGTCGCATCATTTTGCATCATTATTTTAAAGAAAAGTTCTTAATTACATCTGAAAGATGTTGGTTAATTCTGTGTATTTAGCACAGTATAAAGATGGTGAAATGAGCTTGTAAAAATTATACTTGTATAAAACCGTGCTGTATTCGAATTAGTTTGTGAGGCCTAATACACAACCATTTGTGCTATATGTGCGACTTTTAACAGGAAGCTACCCAAAGTAAATCTGAAAAAAATCTAAATAATTACAAGTTTCATGGAATTCTAAAACTATTTAAGGAAATACAAACATAGGCACTCGTACAGACGAAGCAATATCATAAACACGTGTTTTAAAGTTTTACAAAATATTATCCAAACTATTCTTTAAAAACTATTCAGCCTTCGCCCGCCATAGCAGTCGATATTTTCCTTCGAGGAATAATATAATAGGAGTTGCTATGAGGCGTATCAGTATGCGCAGTAATTAAAGTTAAGTGTTGTGTACCCAAGTTGGCTGCCGCAATAGCAGCTCTATAGCAGAAGCCATATTGAGTCGACCAAAACAGCTTCTCGTACTTAATGAGTTCTGCGGTTAAGGTTTTGGCTTCATATCTTTTTTTTTTTTTCCTAAAAATGTATTTTCTTTTATACCATTCCACCTTGATAGTTCACATGAACCTATTACACTGTTCAAAAGTAGTTTTGGTGCCTAACAATTTTGACCAATTTCTGGCTATACTTGGGTTACTGATTCTAAAACTTTTTTTCAGTTTTGCTCCATCAGCTCTAGATTTTTAGCTTATCTATGTTATATGCCAAAAATACAACGATGTGGAAATCGATCAAAATACAGTGCAGACAGTATAGATTTATGCTCATGTTACAACCAAGTGCATAAAAAGTAATGAGCATATTCTCCACTACTTCTTCATAGTTAGAAGTTTTATAATTTCCAAAGAAATTATTCATTTCAATTCTTCGCCCCCTCAGTATCATTCATAAAGTTCAACTACATTTTAATAAAAAAAGAAGAAAAAGAATCACAATAATAATACTAGAAATAGTAATAGTCATAATATTAGCAATTGTAATAGTCATAAAAATATTAATAATAATAATAATAATAATAATAATGTTCATTATAATTATAACTAAATCGCATAAACTAGAGCTGCTAGAACAAAATGGATGGCATTTTTGGAATGAGCAACACAAAAATATTCAATAACTGTTTGAATTTTTTTTTTTTTTTTTTTTTTTTTTTTTTTGTTTTTGTTGGTGTTGTTGAACTGTATTATCAATTACTGATTCCCAGTTCCCCTCATTTCATACACAGACAAAACTTAGTTAATTCTATTTCTCTTTATTTAAACGAATATTTCATGTTTAGATAAACTGTTTTAAAAAAAAATCTAGTATAGACAAACAATCCGGCAAATAATAAACAAAATGTCAAGCATACTAAAATAATAAACCACACTCCACAGCATCGTAAGCAAAAAATGACTCTATTAGCCGTTTAAAAAGATATCTTTGCCAAATTCTTATATTTTAAAACTAGCAGGCTTTGCCCGCTTCGCTGGTCAATATATTGAAATGAATCATCAACACCATATCAGTAATAATAATAAAAAAAATCGTTTAAAAAAAAATAATTGAAATTAGTGAAATCATAAGTTTAAGTTCCCGTTATTTCCAGTATAGCGATATTTCCGCACGCCACAGTCGATTCTGTAGTCCCAAAGAAGTCTCTAACCAGCTTTTTACTCTCTGTTTATATTTATGTATGTATATATATATATATATGTATATATATATATATATATATATATATATTATGGACTTTTTAGCTCATATTCGCTGTCACAAAGAAAAAAAAAGTTCCTTGGCGAAAAATGTCCTGTCAGCATCAAAAGTAAAAAAAAAAAAAAAATACCCAGGATTATCTATATCTATATCATTATATAAAGCGCAAAAAATTGTTTGTTTGTGGAGGGTAATCTCTGAAACTACTGAACCGATTTAAAAACTTCTTTCACTGACCGAAAGCTACAGTATGCCATATTGTTATAGGCTATATTTAATTTTGATAAAATAAATTTTACTTTAAAATCTGAGCATTTTAATTAAAATCCCCATAGAAGCCGTAATAGAAATGGAAATAATGAAATATTAAAAAAAATTAGCTGCTGCCAACATAAAAGAAACATTTACATATTCATTTCGTTTTTAAAATATCTTGACGTGAAAAGAAAAGAAATATATTTGCACGTGCATTAAATTGAAATTCATATAAAGCTTTTTTAATTGTTAAACTTACACGTTAAATCTGACGTCATTATAGAATTAAAAGTGTTTATTTTTCTAATAATTTAATTTGATATATGATATAATATCTAAGCATCAATGTTTAAACCACGGAGTCTTTATTACTCCGTGGTTTAAACCAACGAGATATATAAATTAGAGTGCTGATTCAATGGATGAAGGATTAGCTTTCCGTGGTTCAAGATGAATCACGTGACATGCTCGAATAGGTTGCTGTGTTTGGCCCTTTATCGCTATTTTGGCATTTAAAATATCAGTTCGACAAATTATCATTATTATTAGGTAACATGACAGTCCTATGACCGAAATAAATTGTTTTTAAAATAATTTTACACATATTTCACATTTTAATAAACAATAAAATACCTGTTTTTTCATCGTTTCTCAACAAAGTTTAAAAGTATTTATAAAAGAAAATTTAAACTTTTAAAGAGCTAAATTTAACAACAAATAATAACTTTTCAACTATTTTTAAGCATTTTGTCGGTTAAAGTTCAATTACACGAAATAAAAAAGAAGTAAAATCAAAATCAAAATGGTTTAGAACAAAAGAATATTAAACTACGTAAAGTAAACAAAAACATTGAAACCGTTGCCATAGAAATTTACTGAAAATGAGCTGTTACCAAGGAAACCACCGAATACGCATGTGCAAGGAGAGCATGCCTTATGACTCATCTTGGACCTTCTCAAGGGTTACCATTTATCACTCTACTTTATACATCTCGTTGGTTTAAACTGATGTGTGTAAACGAAATTGGAATTTAAAAATAAATAAATAAATAAATAAAATAAGAAATTCTATTTTATAATATTATTCATTTTAATTTATAATTGTTGCCAAAAAAATTTACGAATTAATTTATTTTTAGACATATAATAAAATATATTTTCACGCAAACAATAGTATAAAAAGTGAACTGGATTTTTTGTAAAAAAATAATAAAGATCGAGGAAAATTATTTCCCCATTTTAATCCCCATATTTGGATATAGATATGTATTAGTTATCATGTGCATCCGTCAGATTAAATTGTTTTTGTTGTAAAATTGATAAAATTGGAATTTTAAATTTCAAAACTCTAGAAAAAAAAAATGGCAAATTTCCATATTCGATTGAAAACATAAACATTTCATTTCAAAGGATGATATTTACACAATAAACATCCAACTAATAAACTAATTAAAAGGGAAAGGATAAATATTCTATCATAATTTGAAGTCAAATTTGTTTTCAAATGTCTAAATAAAGTATCTGATATAATATACTAATATGTTGCAGCGGAATAGATTTGATATCCGTCATCCTTGGCAGAAAAAAAAAAATATCGCCAAATTATCTGGCGAATATAATTTAATTCCTTTCAAAAATCATGGTTATTTTAAAAACTTACATTAAGAGTGTAACGAATAATATGAAACAATATTTCGTACAATATATATTACGAAAATATACATCTGGCATGTATATTTTCGTATTACGTTTTTGATCGCCAAATACAAAAAACGCCAAGGGTGACAGTTTTGAAATTTAAAATTAAAATTTTGTCAATTTGACAGCAAAATAACTCAATCTAACGCATGCATACAATAACTAATACATATCTATACCCAAATATGAGGATTAAAATCGGGAAATAATTCTTCTAGAATTTAAAAAAAAAAAAAAAAAAATCCAATGAGCGATTAACATGGAAAATCTTTTTCTTGCATCCACGGGCGGTCAGTGATGTCATACTTTGCTTGCGTATTGAGATGTTTAAATTTATTTGGCGACTATTTTTAGCAACTAACAGTTATGGCAAGTAGCTCAATATACATAGCGCATACAGCCATTACTGAAATGTAAATAGCATTTAATTATTTGAGTTACATTATGTTGACTGGAAACCTATTTAATATACCTATGCTCTATAGCTGTACTAATATAAAAAAAAGAAAGGTTTATATGCATATGTAGAGAACGATCGCTAGAACTAAAAAGCCGATTGCTTTTTTTTTTTTTTTTTTTTTCTTTCAATAATCAAAAGTTACACTGTCTCTCTCTAAGTGCTAGAAGCTATAATAAATTTTGGTAAAATAAATTTTTAATTAAAATTTTCAATATTTTAATTGAAAACAAAGCATAGATTTGATATCTATCGTCATTGGCGATTTTTGTATTTGGCGATCGAAAACGTAATACGAAAATCTGTATATTATCGTAGTAAATACGAGATGTATGTGTTTACTTCAATTACCCTACTACCGTAGGTAGTGGAAGTATTGTATAGGTTTTGGCAATTGGTCAGTGTGTGTGTATATGTGCACGTGTGTGTGTAATCTTCTGGCTGTCATATCTCCAAAACTAATAAAAATAGAACTACTAAACTTCACAAGTGATTCAAGTCTGGTGTACAGATAAATTTTCCAAATTTTCGTGAAAATTGAAAAACCGGAATTGGGTCATCGAAAACCAGAAATGGGACCCTAAGCCCATATTCAAAAACACCTCTAATGATTTTCTTCAAAGTTGCTATATAAATAATATATTAGATGCCCTTTCGATTGAAAAGTTGCTTAGTTCAGGAAAATTGATAGGCGTCCTCTATAAACAGCTCAATTTCAGACTTCGCAAGTGCGTTCCTTTAAAAACGCCTGTACGGATTTTTTTCAAACTCGCCATGTTAACTTCCTATTAAATATCCTTTTGTATGTAATTATTGTTTTTAGATCAATAATTGAGTATGTTAAGTTTTGGTAAAAGTTGGTATCTCAAAAACGGCTCTAACGTATTCTTGAAAATTTTTTCTTTAATCCAATTTAGATAACCTTTCTCAAGTATTACGTGCTTATTACAGGAATATTAACGGTCATCCTCATTAGGTAGTTCAGTTTTAGATCTCGGAAATTCGTGTTTAAAAAAATAACTATCTATTTTTTTCCCCTTATTTTTTAACTCGCTATGCAAACTCTGTTGTATGTGTCTTTATACGTGTATCAAGTTTATCTTACTCGAAAATCTCAAAAAATGCAAGTAATATCTCCAAAAAATTGTATATATTACGTGTAATAGTGGGTAATGGACGTCGTGTGGTTGTTTCACACCAGATTCTGTAATAGTATATATTGTACGAATATTGTTTCATATTATTGATTTCTCCTTTAATATACATTATTAAAATAATAATCAATTATGGAAAAAATTAAATATATTTGCGAAATGAAAAAATAAATAATAATTAAAGCTATTATGACGTCAATTTTATCAAAAACATTTTCATGTCATAGGTTTATTTTTCAATATTTTTTATTCATGAGTAAAGAAATGTTTCTTTTTATGAAATAAATAAATAAATAAATAAATAGCATTAAGTAAAAATTGCCAACATTTAACAACTAATTAAAAAAGTTAATTGTAAAATTATATTTTGACTTTCCAGTTAATAATATTGCCTGACTATAACATATAAACTGATATATTTCTTGATTTTTTACATATCAATCCATCTTTAACTGAAATTTGTTCATCAGTGCGAAGCCGGACGGGTCAGCTAGTCAATAAATATAGCTCTTTAATATAGATCTGAATTAGCTTTCATTTTATTATTATTTAATTTTGACAATTACGTCATTTTGTCATGTGTCTGAGCAAATTTAATATTTAATAGTTTTTATTATTATTATTATTATTATTATTCGCGTGAAAATATATTTTATTATATGTCGAAAAATAAATTAACTCATAAACTTCTTTGGCAAAAATTTAAAATTAAAATAATTGATTTTGAATCTTTATTATAGAAGAAATATCTATATTATATAGAAGATATAGTATAGATAACGTTTTACTTCCTCCCCCTCCTCTTGGGGACTAAATTTCTAAAATTACAAAAATTGGTTTTTAGGTATTTATGTTAGCTATATTTTAAAGCAAAAATTTCACGGATATCTGTTTTTTTTCTTTGAGATGTAAAGGTTTTTGTGAAATTATGTTTTGCACCCCGTCCCCGCTTTGGGGCCAAATCTCTAAAATTCCAGAAATTGGTTTTTAAGTTTTTATGTTAGCCATATTTTAAAGCAAAATATTTACTGGTATTTGTTTTTTCATTGATATATGAAGGTTTTTTGAGAAATTACTGTTTGTACATATGGAATCTCATTTTGCCACGCACCCCTTCTTGTGGACCGAATTTCCAAAATTCTAGAAACTGTTTTTTAGGTATTTGTCCTAGCTATGTTTTAAAGCCAAAAAAAAAAAAAAAAAAAAAAAAAAAAAACGAATATCTGATTTTTGTTTTAGATATGAAGGATTTTGTGAAATCATGTTTTGTCCTCCCTCCCCGACCCCCTACGGGGGCGAATTTTATAAAATCGCTTCTTAGTGGATGTCTACGAAACAGAAGGAACATTGTCACAAAATTTCATGCTTCTAGGTCCAGGGGTTTGGGCTGGGCGATGATGAATTACTCCCTCACTCACTCAGGACAAACGATTTTATATATATACAGGTAACTACATGTTTATTTATTTCTGCACAACATTTAAATAAAGCATGTTGAAAAGCTGTACTTTAATTATTAATGTTATGTATATATAATCGTTACTTTATTTAAAATTATTACAGTAATTAATATTTTATTCCATCGCAGTTCATAAATTAAAAATATAAAATGTTTTACGTAACGACTAAATTAGTTCTTTTGATTGGCTGAATGCTAATATGATATACAAGGAAAACTTTTCTCTATAACTTAGTTTTGTATAAATTACAATTCGTATGGTTATTCCAGGCTTTAAACGAGAAAATAATTAATGAGCTAAATGATATCAATTAAAATATTGCTTATATTCATAACCAGTATTCATAATCTGAAATTGACAAAAAATGTACAGGAAATCAATCGCGTATTTATTTCTACCAAAACACTAACGTGATTACAATTTTAATTAAACTTTTAGCTGGTAAAGAATTTTGGCTTAACCAATGGCTTCGAAATTCATTAAAAGTTTAATTACTGCTTGATTTTTTGTGAGAAACTACATACCGCAAGCATGTAATTAGTCCAATAATGTGGAAATGAACGTGCATAGTTAAATACCAAAAGTTAATTAAAATATTTTTTTTTCAATCCAAGTTTATGTGATGTTATCAAATCTAATTTTTATAAAGTAAAATTTTAGAAGAATATTGATAACTTTGAAGATTATCAATTATTAATGAGCTATTACATAGTTTTCAAGACTAAATTAGCGTTTTAAATTATGTGAAATTTTTTCATAGATTACATAGACATTTTCCTAGACATTCATTGCAAAAGTAAATAGAAATGATATAAGATTTAAAACACAGTCTTGCGTTAATTTTTTTTTTTTTTTAAACAGTATATAAAATGTTATTATAATTTGAATTTCAAGAATTCAATGCAGAATTAAAAATTTTAAATTAACTAAAAAGTTAATTAATTTATAATTAACTTGAAAGTATGTAAACAAAAATTACTGTCGGAGTATTAATTGTAACTAATTTTTATGTTCGTTACAAAGACTTGAAATAAATAATGAGACATCCAATTTGCTTTTTTAAGTAGGGTTTTGTTTTGATATACTAATTAATTTGGTTTAAAAGTAATAATATTTATATTGCTTTTTTGAATTTAACATATATTTTTCATTACTAAATAATATATATATATATATAATCTTAAAAGTAAAAATCTAGTTTTAAAAATCTTTATTTGCTTTAAAAATAATTATGCAACACATTGACATTAGACAGAAACTTAAGCTAATTTTCCCAGATTTTAAGATTTTGTAAGCAAAAGCTTATTTAAAATATCTCATGAAAAAAAAATTTTTTTCATTGAACTTTTTCAGATATCTAATAAATATTAACTATTTTACTTTTTAAAAATCTGTAGTTATAAAAATACAATAATAAGAGAAAAATTATTATTTAAATTTCGGTTAGTAATTTTCTTAAAGAATTTTTCACGATTAGACTTTCTTAATCGTGAAATATTATTAAAAAAATCTGGTGTGACTCACTCGACTTTCAGAACATTAAGAAACTAACGGTTGTATAAATTAATAAAAGTAAGAAAAGTCGTTAAATAAATAAAAGGAAAAATAATAACAGTGTGTTTGTGTATTTTTCTCTTTATACAGTCGTATCATCTCGTTAACGTGAATCTCAAGGGGAACAAAAAAATTGTTCATGTTGTCAGTATTTAATGCTATCAGTTACTTATCTTAATATAACTACACTAATCTTCATTTTGGCGAGGATTGTAGAAACAGTTCATGTTAAAATTAATTCACGTTAAGCGTGTTCACGTTAACGAGGTTCGAGTGCAGTATATTGTTTAAAATAATGCTATATAAATGCTAGACTCACCAAAATCTATACAGTTCGTGCGACTGTGACTTATAAAAATTATATAATTTTCGGCTCAATCGGACGATGCGTTCAGAGGTTCAGACGCAATAGCACTTTAACTAATTTGAACCCATAAAACGTAATGATAAAGAATTTTTCGTTGTATCTCTGTAAAACAAAAATTTGAGACCATAAGCTAAAATGATAAAGAATTTTCGCATCTGTACAAAACTATAAAAACTAGATTCACCAAAACCAATAGGGTTCGTGCTATGGTGCCCTATAACATGCGTACCGACTTTCAGCTCATTTAAATAAGGCACTTAAACGCAATCTTACTTTCAAAAATTTGGACCCATAGGCCGTAATGATAAAGAATTATTCTTTGTGTTTCACTTAAAAAACTATAAGTGCTACAAAGTTCAAAATTCATATAGTTAGTGCGATGGTGATGGTGTCTATAAGTTTTTAGCTCATCGCACTTTAAATAATTTAAGCTAAATAATAATAAAGAATAATAAAAAAATAAAGAAAAATTTAAATAATGATAAAGAATTTTTCGTTGTGTCCCTATAAAAGAACTATATGCTCTAGATTCACCAAAATTTATGAACGACGTGCAACGGTGACCTATAGCATGTGTATAAATTTTTAGCTCAATTGAGTAAGGCGTTTAGTCGCTATCGCAGTTTAAAAAATTTGGGCCCGTATATGATAAAGAATTTTTCTTACTGTAAAAAAAACTATGAATGCTAGATTCACGAAAATTTGTACATTTTGTGCGACAGTCACTCATAACATGTGTATAAATTTTTAGCTCAGTCGCAATTTAAAAAATGTGGGCCCACACTGTAAAAAAAAAACGGAAGCTTTTACAGCAAAATGTGCTGGCACCCATATTGCCAGCACATTCTGCTGTTAAATAAGGCAATTCACAGCGGAAACATCTGTAAAAAAAGACTCTTTTACGACTGTTTCTGCTGTAAATAACTTCTCTTTTACTTTCCTCCCTGGATGCACCCATATTGCCAGCATATTATGCTGTAAATCTACCGTTTTTTTTTTTTTACAGTGCATGGACCATAATGATAAAGAATTAGAATTTTTTTTTTTTGTGTGTCCCTGTAAAAAACACTATAAGTGATAGATTCACGAAAATCAATAGTGTTCGTTCAAATGTGACCTATAATATACATACCAACATTAAGCTCATTCGAGCAAAGTGTTTAGATGCTATCGTGTTCATACACATACATACACATATACATCATGGTAAAAACAGTAAATATGAATTTGGACCACCTCAAAACGTGTAGAAACACCAAAATCTCAAAATCAGATTTTTGACATGATTACAATACTTTCCTCACTATAGAGTTCGAAAAGTAAAAAGATAAATACTATTCGAAAATTCCGGTGTCCAAAAACGTGAGAGTGAAAACTTGTAATCTATGCAATAGTATTTCAATGAAAAAACATAGATTTGAAAACGCATGTCTCAATTGGTATCAAATTATGCCATATGTAGTAGGAAAAGATGTTGATAGCAAGCGTGTAATTTATAATTAATTTCATTTCATTAACTATGCAATATAAATGAACTGACATTAAAAAAACTCAAGATGTCTAACATTAAATTTATCCTATAAACAGCATTATGCAACTAAACTGAATGTGCAGATTTCTGACAAACTCGATATGATACTACCACGTTTCCAGCGTCTACACTGTTAAAATTACAGGTGACCCATGGCACTCTCTGAGGGTGAAAAGCTTGTGTCACTAGTGAAACCTTTAGAGGTGCCAAATAGCATCCTTAAAAAGGGGGGGAAATAGCAACCCTTATTCAAGGTGCCTTAAACGGTGAAATATGGTACCACAAATTAGAATAATGGCACCCCTACTCCAAGGTACTCCGGGATTGAAAGGATGGCACACTAAAGGGAGATTAATGTCACGCCACTTTGGAAAGCATCCTTATTCCATGATGTACAGTCGGTAACAAAAGTGTCCGAACACTAGCAAAAATTCCTATGTAAAAAAAGTACATTTCATACGGTTTTGCTAAATAAATCTTTATCGAATCATGTTCTTAGACTGCCTAGTAACAGGATTCGACAAGGATTTATTTAACAAAACAGTATTAAGTGTACTTTTTTTACATAGGAATTTTTGCTAGTGTTCAGACACTTTTGTTACCGACTGTACGGGGGATTTCCTCCCCCCACCCCCTCCGATTCAGTTGCAATTTTTTTTATTGGTTTCAATTGTAAAATACAAGGTGTTTATCCATTTTCACATTGAGTTTACCAGGGTAATAATTAAAACTTCCTGGTATCTCACAAGTATACCTTCTCTCCTTTGATACCGGTTTTCCGGAAACCCATATATTTTCTGAAAGCTTATGTCACAAGTATAAAAACTGTGAAATTTTAGGGGCAGAGGGACAAGCGTTTAGGAGATACAGGGCCCACAAAGTATCAGTAAAGTGTGTATAGAGGGACATATTCCCATAAAAACGTCTCTATTCCTTGTATGTTCCCGTATATTGCTGTCAAGTACTAACGTATTGTATGTCTTCTTCTTACATTGCTTCTTATTATATGGATACTATAGTCGTTGTGGTGGCCTTGGTCTCCCGATTCGGAACAAGTAATCGGTCTCCGAACATTCAGGAATCGGAGATGATAAAACACATAATTATTCTCCTGGAAAATGATAGGGAGATTGTGGAAGGGACATTAGGGTTGTTTGCCGGACATTAGGGTTTGCTAGAGGCGATGGAGAAGAACGGACTAGGATATGGACTTCGAAGATGATGGTGTCTATAAGGAACAGCAATGCTCGTCGCAACAGTCACAATCTCCACTTCTGTCATGACATATTTTGGTCAAGTATGGCTAATGACAGGAAGAAAATTCTGCTTTTAGCGGATTCATCGTGTTCTAACAAAGATCATGCATTGTCTGCTTCCGAAGTACTTGATGGTAAAGTACTACAAAAAGAATTGGTACCTGAAGGATGTACAGGAAAGATTTAGCCTCTGGATATTCATTTTTTCAGACACTAGAAATCTTTTGTTCTTTACATAATGGAAACAATTATTATCGAGACACATGAGCACATCTGGCACCGCGATAGTTTTCTGGCCCTGCAGTCTTTTTTCCCTATATCAGTTCAATGCTCCTCGTTTCAAGAACTTGATTAAGTATGCTTTTTATAAAAGCGGATACTTGGACGACAAACCTGGAATGTGGATTGCGCCAATGGATTACTGCTTCAATCCATTAACAAATGATGAGTTTGCAAATGTGCGGCTATCGCTTTTGTAAAATGTGCCCATTGTGAACTGTCTTTCTGCCCGTCTCACTGTTTATTTGGTGAATTGTATACTGATTGTCTCTTGTAATGGACTTCGTTTGAAGTCAGTAGCAAGTATCCCAACGTATACTGTTTCTTTTCAACGAGTTGTTTCTTCCTTTATAATGATACCTCCACCTTCTTACCATATTATTAGTTCATATAAATACGTGAAAAGAACATTTCAGCGACTTTTGGTGTCATCTTTCAAACATTTTATGTCCTATAACTCCTAAACGCTTATCCCTCTGCCCCTAAGATTTCACAGTTTTTCTACTTGTGGCATAAGCTTTCAGAAAATATATAGGTTTCCAGAAAACCGGTATCAAAGGAGAGAAGGTTTACTTGTCAGTACTGTAATTTTGTAATGTCATTTGACTAGATTTGAGCTTTTCTAATATTTTCAAACAAAGATAAAAGTGTTTAGAACTTCGACTTATTTAGCCGTCTGGTCGTGCTCTAACAATCATAAATACATTCGGATTGCTCCAATTTTGTTATGTAATTGGCATTTACTACAGCGCGATCCCCATTTAAAATATAACATGTAGTACTTATAGTTTGTTAACAAAAACAGCCAAAAGTATTGTTACATTACGATGAATAGAAAAAAATTATTTCAGGTGCATTTTAATGACGTTCTACCATTTCAAGCATGACACTGATATTCATTAATGTACTAATAATTAAATTCTGTAGAATATGGGGGGTGAAAATCATTTATTATTCATTTACAGAGCTTCACAAGAGTTTCATTACATAATTCTCTGTGGAAAACTGTTTGCATAATATTTGAATTGTGTTACACTATTTAATATATAATAATTATCATTTATAGTTCTTTTTTTTTTTTTTTTTCACAGAGACATACAAAAGATTTTGGATACAGTACTGTATCTTAAGTAATGTCTCTTAACATTAATTGTTGAAAGTGCATTTTCAGTTATGATATGCGTTTTTAAGTTTAACTAATTTTGGATATTATAGGTTAGATGTACACTAAGCGCCAAAAAAAAAAAAAAAAAAAAAAAAAAGAAACGCCGCACTAGAGAAAAACTGACTTATACCTTTTTTATTTGTAATAACTTCAAAACTAATTGTTGAAAAAAAAAAAAAAAAAAAAAAAAAAACTGTCATATTTGCATAATATCAAAGAGATGAAATGATACCTATGTACATTTTGTATTTAATAATTCATTTTATTACACTCTAAGAAGTAATTATTAAAAATCTGCATAAAACATTCATTTAACGTAATATAATAGACATATACTTTGTACTGTATTATGATTTATTATATAATATAAACGAGTAATATTTTAATACATGAAATAAAACTATTTACTTATTAGATCTAAGCAATTTTTAAATAAAAATATGTATTCTGCATTGAGTTATTCCACCTTTATACGAAATTACTGCTTTAATGCGCATTGGCATAGTATTATACTGCGTTTTAATATAAATATCAGAAATGTTTCTGTGCCAAATATCATAAATAATTTTTCCTAGTCCTTGCAGAGTTGTAGGCTGCAATTTTTTAATCCTCACTCCTTTCCCGCACTTTTTTATAGACTAAACATTTTCGTGCGGTTTGAGATTAGGGCTATTTCCAAGTCTGATACAAAGAAATTCTACGATATTTTTTGTGGGATTTAACTTAAAGTTGAAAAAGATATGATTGCTTATGGAATTATAGGTGCTCATAGGATAAGATAGGTAGTTTTAACAATTTGAATCGAATAAACGCACCACAGACGCACTTTAGTATGGTGCAATATCATTTTGAAATTCTGTTTGCGGAAAGTCTAAGATACTTTCAAAATAGTCGATCAGGCGTCGTTTTTATAATGGCCGCGTTTTATTTCGAGTTAATTGATCCCTTGAGCATAAAACTTTCCTTGACTCTTTGAAAGTTTATGCACCTCTCCATAATGTACGGAGATGATGTCTCCATAATGTACCATAATGTACGGAGACTGTGTCACTGTTTTGTGAATGTAATTTTAAATAATTCGGTCACATTTTTATCATCTTGCTAGTTTTTTTTTTATCAGCCCTAAGAAAATAAACTTGACACAAAAGAGAAAAACAGCTAGGCTTATAATTAACTGATATTTGTTTTTAATTTTTGGTCAATTGAAGTCTTGTTTTTTTAGTTATTTTCCTTAGTAATGGCTTTTTTTTTTTTTTTTTTTTTTTTTTTTCAGATCTTCTGGTTTTTAACATACTTTGTTTAATTGTTCACACACTGTTTTTGAAGAAATTATTTTGCTATGAACTTTTTTTTTTTTAAATCTTATTTATTTATTTTTTTTTAATCTTAGTCCTTTTTTTTTTTAAATCTAAGTTATTAGCATGTACAAATCGACTTTTTAAAACTTTTGTTTCTTAACTTGCCATCATCTCGCTTGGCTGGGCGACATGACCGCCTAAAGACACATTTTCCGTTTAAACAGCCAAAAATTTTTATATCTTCCTAAAAATCATCTCAGGAATGTTTCGTTAACATTTAATTAATTTGCCATCTCACGCATTAAAATATTTTTTGACTTTCATTCTAAAATTAATACTTTTTGTGGCATCGTTAAATGACTTATACTTGCCATTTTCGAAATACTTTCTAAAATTATATTTTTTCTGATATTTGCATTTTATTTTTAACACTGGAATCAATCCTAAAGTGTATGTGGAGGGCGATGTAATAAAATTTGTTCGAAAATTTGCTTTTTAAATGATAAAATTAGCAGTTGCAAAAAGGGAAAAGGAAAATATCCAAGTGCAGCTTTTTTTTTTTTTTTTTTTTTTTGCTTAGTGTACATGATATATTATGTACCGGGCTACACAAAAGAATTCGTAAAAATTACTGAATATAAACGTGAATTGTTTAAAGTTAGTTTTTTATTGAATTATGAATTTTCAAACTTATCTATATTTAATGCACTAAAATGTATGTAGAACGAATAAATTCATATACAGGGGGCTCAAAATTTATAAATGATCTCTGAGTGATAATTTCTAAATGTTAATTTAGTAGGTTTTTGTTTTTTGCTTGAATTAAATTTTAGATTAATAAATGTCGTGCATAAAAAATATATACATATATCCTGTACAAACATGTATATTATCATGTATTTCTTCTACTTATTGATAAAAGTTGTTGACAATGATTTTTCATCGGTTTTGCGTTTTATTAGTAGATTGAAAGAAAATAATTCTTTTTATATCACTCTCTTTCACGAAACTTCGTATAACAATTATTTACTGTTTATGAAAAATTAAAGTAAGTGCCACACGCAATTGGGGTGGGGACAGGGAGAAATAAAATTATGTTTTATGTGTCACCATGTTACCAATTTTAATGATATCACTTACTCTTTAACAAAATTATAATGAGTGCTACATAAAACTGTGTGGTTGGGGGGGGGGGGGGGGGGCAAACGAAAATAAAATGACTTTTTAAAACCTAAACTGTAACCCATTTTAATGAAACTTCGTAAAATATTCCTTATTTTTTTATTGAAAAAAAAAATTGGGCTAAGATTTATAATATATATATATATGTGTGCAGTTAGGAGGGGGAGGGGGCAGAAAAAAGATTTATTTAAATCACAACGTTTTCAATTTAATGAAATATAGTATAATTGCCACTTACTGTTTAAAATAATTACAATTAGTGTTAGATATATCGGGGTGAGGGGGGGGGGGAGGGGCGTTGAGGAAAAGAAAAAAGTTTCCTTTGATATTACCATGTTCGTAATTTTAATGAAAATTTCAATAACTATCACCTGCTGTTATGAAAATTACAGTGAGAGCGGGGGGGGGGGATGGCTAGAGGCTAAATTGAGATATCGAAAGAAAATAATTGTTTTATCCCCATGTTACTTTGTTTTTAACACCCTCATGCCAACGTGTACCACCGGTGGCTCGCAGCAAGTTCAAGATACGGAAATATCTGAGAACAGAGATTCTGAATGGGTTGTTTACGTTTGGCGATTTTCCATACTCGCCAACAGACTAAGGATAACAAATATTTAGCATTTTTATGAGAGGGTTTTATGTCGCACTAGTGCGGCGCTAAGGGCACTCAAATGGGTGATCATATTGGAGTAACATTATAATAATATAGCAATAAAAACTAATTTTCCATTTAAAGAGGTATTTCTCTACTTTAAATAAATGAGGAACTAATTCGTAATAATTATGAAAAGCATAATTTTCTTTGTTACAATTTTTTAAAAATTAGAAAAATGATTTTAAAATAGAGTTTGTTGATTGGTCGGAATTTGCGTCGCACTAGTGCTGCGCTATGGGTAATCGGAAACAGTCTCGGACTTAAACCAAATGGTAATCCAGGACATAAAATATTTTGATGCTGTACGGAAGAGATGACTGCCACACTTCAGTGATTCCCCCCCAGAGGTATTGTTTAGGTTGGTTGGTCGGTTGGTTGGGTTTAAATTCGCACTACTATTGCAGAATGGGTAATTGGTGACAGTCTGGGTTGCACCCCTAAGGATGTTCCGGAGGCATGTCATTACAATTTTGATCCTCAACAGATGGGATGGCTCCCCTGCTTCGGTGACCCCAGAGGTATAATAGGTATTCTTTAGGATAGGAACGTGAAGGACATTGCGGCCACGACGGATTTTAAGTGCACTCGACATTTTTAATGTATACCATGGTATTCGGTCACTCAAGGATCGAACCTTGTCAAAAAAGATGTACATTAGAATAATTTACTCTAAAAAGACATCCACCAAATTGCTTGAAAAGCAAACATTTTTATGAAATCTATCATTAAAAACAGAGAGTTGTATTCCAAATCGTCAAAAATTGCACTTTGCACTAGTTTAGTTCGACTTAAAAGTAAAACCCACTCATCCTCAACTTCACTCAGAACAAAATTTCTTCTTTTGGAAACCAAATGATCACAGAAGCCCAAATAAATCAATCAAATCTCTCCCAGTCACCGTGAATTACACAAAGTGTAGCTCTAGTTCGACGTAAAATCCACTCAGCTGAACACTGTCACCTAGCTCCTTCATGATGGACCGACAGAACATGTAAAAAGTGTGGTTGCAAGAATTGGACAATTTCGCTTCGAAAATTCGCGAAATATGTCGAGTACCTCTATTTTATTATTATTATTATTATTATTATTATTATTATTACCATGTTTTTATTAACTTCTATTCTTGTTTGTTTGTTTGTTTGTGTGTTTGTTTGTATGTTTGTTTATCCGGTACAAATCTTGCAATCTGTTTTTAACTAACTTCCCTACTAGCTGGAAATTTGAAACTTTCACAGTAGCTCAGAACCCGGTGACAACACAATACATGACAGTCAGATTTTCGAATTTTCGAATAGTTTTCTTTTAATTAATTATAATAAAAATAGTCATTAAAATATTAGCTATAATTTAATTGTTGCCAAAAAAAATTTACGACTTCATTTACTTTCGACATAAAAATAAATGCATTTATTAATTAAACTTGAAAGTTAAAAAATTGTAAAAAGTTAAAATATGCATCTGGCAAAAATTGACGTCATTATCACTTTAAAGATTTTCTACGCATTGATAACGTGCTAATGTAGTTCATGATACAAATATATGTTGTTCTGAAAGGATTAATATTTTATTTTTAAGACCAACTTTTTTTAAATTCAAATTTCCCGTAACTCTTTAGCCAATCACATTAGAACGTCCATCTTTGGAATATCAATAATAAGGATTTTCTCGCCAAAAGTCGCCAAGGGCAAAAAGTCGCCAAATTTTGCGCCAAATCCATTACCTGCCTATTGGAGCTTTTTAATGCGTTATAAAGGGGGAAATTAAGCTATTTTAACGCGAAAAACAGCTGGAAATGCAGAAAATTGACAATTTATCAACTTATTTAAGCCGCTTTAAGAGAATTTATGCAAAAATAAATACAATTATTTACAATTTAGTAACAATACGTATTAATAAAGTGCTAATGTAGCTAGTTCTATATCTATAATTCAACAGAAAATTTAAAAACATGGTTTATGAAAAGTTTTTTATCTTATAATTATTAGAAATTAACTCCGAAGATTATGCAAACAAAATGTGCCGGTGTGCACGCGTTAAAGAAACATTGTACGCAGTACAAACTTAGAAACAGTATTACTCTTACTGCTAAATACCACCAAAACATTATGGTTGAAATATTCTTCAACCACACTTTTCTTGCAACCATTGAAAACTCTGAGCATGTGCTGACTGAACACGTCCAGTGTTAAAATAGGGGTGATAACCGTTGTAGTTGACAGAAAATAAGCGATAAAGGAATGCTGAATGACTAAATGTTTACAAATCTCAACTTGTCGTTCAATTTGGAACTTAAGTCTTTAAAATCGGCCTCAATGGTAGGCGCAAGAAACACGGCTGCACTATATATAATACGTCTTTTTTATGATGCAGTTACATTACGATCCAAATGCAAGAAGAACTTTTGCATCAACACAGTTATAAAACAGTGTAAAATTCCTATTTTTATGATTGTAGTGTAGAATTTATTTATGTATTATTTTTTAAAATATTTTCTAAATAATTTTTGTATGCATATATATATACTCACTCAACTATTCATATAAAATTTCGAGATGCCAAATATTCAAACCTCACTTTTTATATTCCCAATAAAAATGACTTTAGAATGTCGATAAAAGAAACTGGCGAAACTATATCGCACATGTAATACTATTGAATAGTTTTTCCCTGCAAAAGTAAATGCAAATTACATTTAAGAAATGCGAAGAAAGTGGAATTTTATGTAGAACTCTATGCATTTTATATCATATGTTCTAAAAGCAGCGGCTGCACTTATTCACAACAAACACTTTTATGGGTAACAAAATGCAAAATTTTGCTGCACAAAATTGATTTTCGAGACTTTAATGCAATGTAGAATTCCTTTGCTTTATAAAATGTTGCTGTAAAGAAGTTTAGAAAAGAACTGTTATTTTATGTAACTCTAACGCTGTTTTGAAGTAAAAGGTTTTCTTAAAATCGTACTTCTATTTACTTTTGGCTTGTTTAGAAAAAATTTTCGTAAATCTTAAAAAGTATACAGATTGTAAATTTTTTTTAGCTGTAAATATTATCAATTCACTCTTTTAGAACATCAGTTCGGTTCTTTTCGTGGTGTTATCTTAGTAAATTTTAAATAAAACAAAGTTGTTTGAAAAATATTTTAAAAATCAAATTGTCATAAAACTCATTTTAATGTATATTTAGTATTTTTAACTGACTTCGGAAAAGGAAAAAGTTTTCAACTAAAACCGTGTTTTTTCTTTTTTCCTTTCTTTTGTTAACTCATAACTTCTTAACGGATGCTCAGATTTTCATACTCTTTTATTGCAAAGGTATTGGTCCAAAATTTGTCTCTTTATAATATTTGTAAGACTTAAACAAAATACCCATCTAAAATAAGTCCCTGTTTTTAAACTGCTAAACAGCTGCAACTTTAAACGTAAAAGTGGTATGTAGGTGTAGTAAAGTAACGATATTACGAGATACAACCGCTTAAAACGCCATCGGGTAAGAAACAGTGGAGTTAGCATTCTTATCTAGAAAACAGCACAAGATAGAGGAAAAAATGAATTACAAAGGTGTAGAGCATCACTGATTTAGAACGATAATGTAATTGGTTAAATGACGACTCTTTAATTAACGATTCATTTTTTTGTTTGTAATTTTCTATATTTTCATGTACCGAAAAGATATAAGAAAGAAAAAATTCATCAAAAAATACCTTTATTTTCGATGTTCAACCTTTTGTTTATCACCTGTAATGCGCATTTGTACCCTTGTTTGAACTTCACGTTGCACATGTTGCAGGTGGCACACATAATATGTAAAGTTCAAAGTACGGTCACTGTAAGCGGTTTCTTTGATTAGCGCATAGTGGTATTTCTCTACCTGGATACCACTTTATTATTATAGCTGCATTCGTTCAGTAATTAAAAGGGTTGGAATGGACTATAGTGGGCTTTATACATTTTGTGTCGGAAAAATCCTAGCCCAAAAAGATGTCTGACTGTGCCTTTTTTACTTTCTTCTATATGTAATATAGAGAAAGTATTGGATTCGCGAAAATTTTCGACCTCCGTTTTTTGACGGATCTACACGTTTTGGGATGTCCTGAACACGAATTGATAGTTTTTAGAAAATGTCTGTCTGTCTGTCTGTGTGTCTGTCTGTAGTTTAGTGTTTTCACCATATCTCACGAACCAATGAATGAAATTCAACCAAACTTGGTATATAGTTGGACCCTGGCGGGGCATTGTGCTGATTAGATTTGGGGATCAATAGCCCAGCAGGAGGCGCTGTGATCGCATTTTATGTAAATTTTTAACATGGCAGTATAGGACAAATTTTTGTATTTTTCACCGTATCTCACGAACCAATGAATGAAATTCAACCAAAATTGGTATATAGTTGGAACCTGACGGGGCATGGTGCTGATTAGATTTGGGGATCAATCGTCCAGCAGGTGACGCTGTGACCGCAAAATTTCGTATTTTTCACCATATCTCACGAACCGATGAATGAAATTGGACCACACTTGGTGTATAGCTGGACCTTGACATGGAAAGGGTTTGATTAGATTTTGGGATCAATCGCCCAGCAGATGGCGCTGTGATCGCATTTTATGCAAATTTTTAACATGACAGCATAGGACAAAATTCCGTATAAATGGGCATAATGAGAGTTATTTTAAACTTGTGATTGTAAAATTAATATGAATTATTGATAATAGTAGTAGTTAACTAGAAAAAAATTTTGTGCATGAGTACCCCCCCCCGGGGAAGTAAATTTTCAAGATGGGTATCTTTCGAAAGGTCTCGTTGATAATAGTAATAGTTAACTGTGAAAAAAATTTTGTGCATGTGGGGGCATCGGTTCCCCCCCCCCCACACCTGGGGGGAAGTACCCACCCGGGGGGGCAAAGTTTCAAGATGAGTATCTTTCGAAAGGTCTCGTCAATACCTTTAAAACGAATGGTTGAACCATAAATCTGTGATAATTTAAAACAAAGTTATCGATTTTTTTTTACTTTTAACAAAAAAAAACTCAGAAAAAAAAATCTTTTTTTTTTTTTAAACGAAATTTTACCAAACTTGGTATTTAGTTGGTCCCCGACATAAACTGGTGCTGATTATGTTTGGGGATCAATAGATCAACAGGTGGCGCTGTGATAGCATTTTATCTAATTTTTTAACATGGCAGCATAGGACAAAAATTCGTATAAATGTGCATAATAAGAGTTGTTTTAAACTTGTGATTGTAAAATTAATATGAATTATTGATAATAGTAGTATGTAACTAGGAAAAAAATGTTGTGCATGGGGGAGCATCGCTTCTCCCCCTCCCCTAGGGTTTAAATACCCCCCAGGGGGGGTAACTTTTCACAATGAGTATCTTTCGAAAGATCTCGTTGATAATAGTAGTAGTTAACTAGGAAAAAATTTTTGTGCATGTGGGGGCATCGGTTCACCCCCGGGGGGGGGGGCAAAGTTTCAAGATGGGTATCTTTCGAAAGGTCTCGTCAATACCTTTAAAACGAATGGTTGAACCATAAATCTGTGAAAATTTAAAACAAAGTTATCGATTTTTTTTACTTTTAACGAAAAAAAACTTTTAACAAAAAAAAACTTAGAAAAGAAATCGTTTTTTTTTTTTTTTTTTTTTTTTTTTTAACGAAATTTTACCAAACTTGGTATTTAGTTGGTCCCCGACATAAACTGGTGCTGATTATATTTGGGGATCAATAGCTCAACAGGTGGCGCTGTGATAACATTTTATCTAAATTTTTAACATGGAAGTATAGGACAAAAATTCGTATAAATGTGCATAATAAGAGTTATTTTACACTTGTGATTTTAAAATTAATATGAATTATTGATAATAGTAGTACGTAACTAGGAAAAAAATTTTGTGCATGGGGGGGCATCGCTTCCCCCCTGGGAGGGGGGGTAAATTTTGAAGATGGGTATCATTCGAAAGATCTCGTCAATACCTTTAAAACAAATGGTTGAACTATAAATCTGTGATAACTTAAAACAAAATTATCGATTTTTTTACTTAAAAAAAAAAAAAAAAAAAAAAAATTAGAAAAAATTAGAAAAAATTAGAAAAAATTTCTTTTTTTTTTTTTTTTTTTTTTTTTTTTTTATATTGTTACTGATTGAATATGTATAGGAAAATATAGAAGAAAGTCTTGTGGTGGCCACAACCTACTAGTTTTTTTTTTTTTCCTTTGCTGCTTCTGAGCGAAGGAGGATGTTTATTGTCCTATAACTTATAAATGAGTGCTCATATTTTAATATTTTATTTTTCATTTTTTTTTTTTTTTTTTTTTACTCTGAGGTTTTAGTCTGTATTGATTTTCTGTGTACGTTGGGGTTATTCGTACGCATTTTCAGAGCCATAAACTTAAAATAGTCACTTTTTTTTGCCAGAATGTGATATGTGAAGCCGTCTTTGAACGTCTTCATATGTTTTGTAGTATGAATATATTTTCAGTGAAAAGAAAAGAAAAAATAAAAACAGTTTTGGAAAAAAAAATAAAAATAGAACAGTCTCCAAAAAGCAATTATTTTCCAAACTAACTAAAAATAAACTGAAAATTCACGAAAAAGGGATTTGCAAATTGCGCCTAAAAGTATAAAACAAATTTCTTTACACGACTACATAAACGCTACAATTAATCATAACCTTTAAAATATGCGAAAAATTAAATAAAACTTAATATTTTTTTTTTTTTTTTTTTTTTACAAATTTAACTTTAGAATGATAATTACGCTGTTGTCTCAAATGGTCCATCCTCATAGTGGTCTTTATTATTTTATCAGGGTAAAATTGGTCCGCTGGTAGCAT
Organism: Salticus scenicus; assembly: GCA_963930645.1. NCBI lineage: Eukaryota > Metazoa > Arthropoda > Arachnida > Araneae > Salticidae > Salticus > Salticus scenicus. The sequence continues at coordinate 208,483,202 of OZ005656.1, read as the reverse complement.
CTACATAGAACAGTCATCCACCTACATCCTTTGCAATTCGGGATTTATCCCTAACAGCATGTCTTTTCCAAATGACATCATCAGGATGTCATATGGCTATAAACTTTTGTTGCTGGTGAAATCTTAATTATTTTATTTGAATCTTAAGTAATTTTGTGTTGTGTTTTGCAGATACCAAAGTGAGATGTATGTTTCCAATTGAATTTAATTTAAAAGGTAAATAAAAATTACCGATTTTTATTTAATTTTGCGCTGACCTCAAATGTTATACATACATATATGTATGTGTATGTGTGTATCTTTCCTTACGTCAAATATTATTTCTTTTACGTTGTATTTGAGCAATATTTTTCTAATATATATATATATATATATATATATATAATAGTAAATTTTCTTTAATCATATTTATGTAAACCGTAAACTTTTCATCCTCATTTGTTCTTTTTTAATTTTTTTATGTATATATAATGAATTTATCAAGCCCCTTGTAGAGTTTAATGTGAATAATATTCCATTTTTTTTTTTTCGTTACTAAAAAATTATTCGAAAACTCCATTTCACAAAATCGCTTACTACTGGTTATTTTTATAAGCAGTGTTTTACTTGATCTTCAGTAGTACACTGTAAAAAATATATATATATACATCTAAAATAAGTAAAAATTTGAAAGATATTTCGGTAAAGCAATGTTCCAAATTGGAAAGTTTTGTTTATAACCCAAAATTTTAACCTAAACTGGATACGAGACCAATTTTAGATAGAATTGTTTTGGGGTTTATTTTTTGCTGTGTACATACGTATACATACGAAATGTATACATACGAAATGTATACATTTTGTTTAGATCATCTACGCATGCCAGATTATTTTTTTATTAGAGGTAAGTGATACAATATTTTTTACAACGTCTTCATTTATTATAAACAAAAATATAAAATAAGATAGTGAACCATATATAACATGCTTGTAAACTCAAAATAGATAGATTTTGTGACCCATTTTGGGTTATAAACAGAACTTTCCAATTTGGAACTTTGTTTTACCGAAATATCTTGCGAATTTTTACCTATTTTAGATTTTTTTTTCTTTTTTTTTTTTTTTTTAGTGCAACGAATAACTAATAAATTTATTGCTTTTATGTAGCAACAAATATTTTGATATTTTTATTCAAAAAAGTAACCAAAATACTGTAAATCTGATTAATTAATATGCAAATTATTCTATACTTATTATTCCACACGTAAATATATATGCAATAAAAAATGTGGAAACACATTTTAACTACATTGGATAAAATTATTTGCAAAAATTCAGTTAGCGATAAAATAGATGTTACAAATGAAACAACTGCTTCATTAGAAAGTTTTAATTAAAAACTTAATTTAAAGTTGGAAACATTTTCAGTTGCATTTAAAATTGTTTACAATTTAATGAATGTTTAATTAGAGTGTATTAGCAGATAAAGACTAAATTCCGCAAGAACTAAAAACTAACTTTAATGTGGGAAGCTATGTTAAACATTAAAAATAATTTGAATAATTACTTTTTCCAGGCACGTAACTCCATCCATAATGTGTTAATTAAAACTTTTTTTCTAAATATTTCTTTTCGAATATATAAGTAACAAAAATTTATATATAGATTAAAACATTAAATTTTTAGGAAATTGATATTGTTTTGTAGCATAGTTTAATTATTTTAGTAAAATTCTAACAATAGTTATTTTTATATTCACATGTCATGAATACGTAATTTCAAAATAAATGTTAACAAGAAAGAAAAATAATGCCTCGTGTATCAGTAATATAATAATTTCCGAACTCTTGAGTACATCGTTCTATCCAAACTATTTTGAATTATTGTGTTAACAAAACTTTTTTTCAATATTTTAAATGTTGAAAACATTTAATGTTGACCACAGCAATTTTGAAAGACATAGAAAGAGCACGGAAAACTAATCAGTATTAAATTACAATCGTGAATGTAAAGAAAATTATAGAACGCATTAATGTAAAAGTAAATAAATGTATAGTACTTGTAGTCAGTGGTTACACAAAATGCCATTGGCCACTTCTTCAACCGCAAATACGTAAATTAGTAGTAGTTTTGTTTCAGAAAATGCTCTGAAATTAAGATTATTTTCTTTTAGTAACGAAACTTCGCGTAAAAGTACCGAAATTAAAAATTTTTATGCTTATTTCTTCGAAGTTGTGAATTATACTTAATAAAGACTTTTATTACACTATCATGTAGCACAAGTTAAAAAAAAAAAAAAAAAAAAAAAAAAAAAAAAAAAAAGTTCTTTGTTGTACAACTAGAATTTTCTACGAGGCTAGATACTAAAACAAAATTATAAGTTTAATGCAACCAGTGTTGCACATAATTGATTAAAAAGTAATTGAATTACAGCTGAATTACAATTAAATTACAATTATTTTACTGCCAATCGATTAACAAGTAATTGATATCAAATAAATTGAATTATAACAAATAAACTGAATAATTTAGAAATATTTATTCATGAATTCATCAACCGTGAATATTCATTTTAAGTAAATTGGAGTGTAAAAGTTGATATTTTTATTTACCAACTATGTGAAAAATACCAGAGTCGGGAATCGAACCCGGGCACCTCCGCTTAACGCACGGATGCTCTACCACTGAGCTACCCTGGCTGATAACCAACTAGGTATTTCTCACATAATATTCGTTGGCCAAGTCACCGAGTCTGCAAGCTGCGATTAATATTGTCACTTGATACAGCTGATCCTCAGCCAGGGTAGCTCAGTGGTAGAGCATCCGTGCGTTAAGCGAGGTGACCGGGTTCGATTCCCGGCTCTGGTATTTTTTACATAGTTGGTAAATAAAAATATCAACCTTTACACTCCAATTTACTTAAAATAAATTGAATAAGTAATTCAATTTATTTGTAATCAATTACTTGTTAATTGATTGACAGTAAAATAATTGTAATTTAGTATTAATTCAATTACTTTTTAATCAATTATGCCCAACACTGAATGTAACATGCATTCTTAATAATAAAAGCTTTGGTTTGCCTGCCGGGGTAACGTTCTAAACTGTTTTCGTTCCTGCATTGAGATACAAAATATCCATGTTTTGAAGCCATTAAAGAATTTGAAAAAAAAAAAAAAAGTTTTATGTAATAGAAAATTAGGCGTCAAAACTGAAAAACTGTACTGAAAAAAAGAAACATAAATATAATTTTATCTGCAATTTTAAATGAATAAAATAAATAGAAATAGAAATGAATAAAAAAGAAAGAAAGAAATTTAAAAGAAACATATCGTTTGTAATGCATTTTTATTATTTAAGGTCCTTTAATATTATATCGTCCATAATAATGCGTTGTCTTAACAATAACAAAAAACTATTCAGAATAAGAACTTTTTATGTATTTGCAACGCTTATAAATTGAATGATATAATTCTTTTAAGCAATAAACAATTTTCTTGACTAATTCTTTATTTATTATTCACGATTAAAATTACTTTAATTTGCTTAAAATTAAATAATATGATTAACTTTTTTTTTTTTTTTTTTTTACGATTTGTTTTATAATTTTGTTATATAAATAAATAAGTATACTATAAAATGATAACATAAAATAGTTATAATATATAATAAAATATAACATAAAGAATAAAATGATGTAATATAAATAAAAATATAATATGAAGTTATTAATATCAAAATATATAAATACAAAATATCTATATTGTAAATCAATAATTTAAAATTGACAAAAACACCTAATGTATAAATATATTAAATATATTTCTTTTTCATCATCGTAATATTAGTCAAAGATAACAAAATTTTGGCAAAATATAGCATATAATGTTACATATCACAGAACAAGAATTTTTCTAAAATAAAATAGGTTTTTGAATGAAAAATCCAGTGAAGCAATTCCTTTTCGAAAAATGAAAAATATAGTTTAACTCTTAAAAAAGCTAAAACGTTCAAGTTGAAGATAAGAAAGTTTAACTGCAATTTAACGAACTAGTTCCTAACGCGATATTTTATTTCTTTTCCTTCAAAGAAATGAACAAAACTTAATCTTGTTCAGCGTGAACTTTTATTTTTTTTATCATTTAAACTTTTAGAATCAACTTTATCTTCATTTTTTATTTGATTATGTTAATAAGTATAAAGAAATTAATTCTTGATTTTTTTTTTTTTTAATGGATGAATTATTTTTTTTTTGATTACTTGATTATGAATTGACTAATTTAAATCTATGTCCGTCGATTTCTCTGTTGAATAAACTCGGAAAGCCTTAACTTAACAATTAATGCAGAATTAATAAATTGAAGTTTTACTTCCATTACCCGACTGCTGTAGGTAATGGGAGTATTGTATTCCGTCAAAAAATTCAATACCGTGTTTTCACCAGATTAACGTGTTTTAAGGTCACTTGAATACAAAAAGTGCTTTTGGGCAATTGGTCAGAATTGGCTCGGCATTTGCTTCATTAATTTCAAAAATGATATTTTACCTCACGTCCTCGGATCCCGAGGACAGTCCTAGAAGTTTAACCTTCGATCTCGAAAAATTAGAATACATTTGAGAACGACGGCTATAAAGTTACTAATGTTTCACTATAATAACACTGCTCTGAAAAAAAAAAAAAAAAAAAATCGAGTTCTGATAATAGTCTTACTGATTCTTATGTAAAATAACCTCTTGAATCCGAATATGACTACCATTTTGCCCAGTCACACACCGTTTATTCGGGACAACATCCCTCCCCCAACTTTTATCACTGTTCGATAATTTTATGACCATGAATTTGATTTGAAGAATGAAAAAGAATTAATTTAACACTTAAATATTTATATATATATAAAGTTTTAAAAAATAACATTAATAGCTGATTAAAAATATATAGCATATGTAATACATAATTTGAGTAGCAAATCCCTCCCCAAAATTTTCCCCTTGTCGCAAATGTCCATATTTTAGAAATTTCCAACTCTGTAGCCCCTCAGAAGATATTTAACGGTTAAAATAATCCTCCCCCCCCCCCCACCTAAAACCAAATTTATAGCCACAAAATCCCCGAAAAAGGATAAAAATAGAGGGCCGTTTCTAAAAAACGGTGGGTGATAGGGCAAAATGGGCGGCATTTTCGAATTCAGGAGGTCATTTTACCTAAGAATATCCTGAAATGGTGTCAGAAGATATTTTCATGCCGAGCAGTGTAATTAATTATACCTATGGTAAATAATCTGAAATAAATGCTTTCACATACTTCATACATACATAAAAATCACTAAAATTTTACAATTTAATTTTATTTATTTATTTTATCCTCGATATTCGGGGACGCCGCCAGTATTTGACTTTTAATTAAAAAAAAAAAAAAAAAAAAAAAAAAAAAAATCTGTTCGCCCTAGCTTGAACCCGCTTTAGCATTCGATATGCCTAAATGTATCTATTTAAGAATTTGGTGTTTGCTCTTTTTTTATATATAATGTGCTGTACTTATATACTAATTAATTACATTTTTTCTATAGATATTGAATTCCTACGTTCTTCTTTTTCTTTCTTTCTTTAGTTATTTATTTCAAAAGAAAAAAATCTAGATAAATTATCTTCCGAAATACATGGTGCTATTTCTGGAAGATTGTGTTTAATGTAGGAAATGAAGCACTATTTTATTTTATTTTTATTTATTTATTTATTTTGTTACTGAAACCAAATAAACGGATTACAACTATTTTTCCGTATATTACCAAAAATAATAATACAAACAATTCTATAACTTTGTGGCTTTAACTTTATATATAGTTCGATCTGTTCGTTAAAAATGTTTGGGTGGAAATAAATTTCATTAAAAGCAACTCATATTCGACTTCGATAATTAGGTTTTTGTAAATCTAATTATTTTCATCAAATTTGCATCGGAATCCATGCTTGAATTTCCATTGTTGTAAATAATTCAATTTGCAATTCATCCAGATGAAATATTTTCTTTCAAAAGAAACTTTTCGTAATACACAAAATTACAAATTATGAAACTAATGCAATACATATATATTATTAAGGTTGTATTACATTGATAACTGAAATTGATATTTAATTTGTAAAAAGTGTAACTCAAAAAACAACTGGCTAATTGTAATAACATTTCGTGCAGAGATTCTATTATAATACAGAGACAAAAGATAAAAGCATAAAAGTAATCAAACATTACGTTATAAATAAATGCATATATACATAAGTATACATCCCGCGACAAAAAGATAGGTACAAAGGGGATTTTTCTTTGATTTTTCATAAAATAACATTATCTAAATTGTGCTTATCATTTGTTATCATTTTCCAATTGCATTCATATTCAAAGTACAAATTTAAATTTACAAACTGTACTTCAGAAATAGCAGAATGAAATCGTTAAATATTTAACATTGCTTGATTTAAATAATACAAAATATTTTTAAAGGAAAAATATTTTTGGTTCATGTATGTTTTCAAAATTTATTTGCTTAAAGTTTAGTACTTGCTTCTTAAAATAAATTGCTTTTAACAATCAAGTGCCGTCCAAACGGTGTAGTGGTTAGCGTCTCTGACTTCTACACAGTTGGGCCTGGGTTCGAATACCGGAGAAGGCATGGATGTATTTGTATTGTTCTTGGGTTCATGCATCTGTTCTTGTATGAAATAAAAACTTGTAAACCCTTGTGGTGTGGATATTTCGAGATATAAGCGGCCCTAGAGGCAAGCAAAAAATCTCAGTACTTATCAAACCGAACCGAACCGAACAATCAAGTTTGTAAACAATAACAAAGTTGTCAAACGAAAACATAGATACAATAAAAATTAGACGAGAGATAGCGTAAATTGTAGAGCTCGAGAAACTTATAGTCGTTTCCAACAGAGTCACTGTATTCATATATTGGTTACTTAATGAGCTCTGCAGTTAAGGTTTTGCCTTCAATTTTTTTTTTTTTTTTTGGGGGGGGGGCATTTTTTCTTATATCAGTCCACCTTGATATGTCCCCCCATGAACCTATTTTCAAGTGGCCTGGTCACCCTCATTCCATACATAGTTAGAATTTAGTTAATTCTTTTTTTCCCTTTCTTTGAACGGATTTTTATGTTTACACAAGCTATTTCTTTATTCTTATTTTTTATTTTTATTTTTTTATTTATTTTTTATTTATTTTTTTTTTTTTTTTTATTTATTTTTTTTTTTTTTTAAATAGCATAGGCAAGAAAGCCGGCAAATAATAAACCAAACATTAAACATATTAAAATAAGAAACCACAATCCACAGCATTCTAATCAAAAAATGACTCTATTAGTAGCTTAAAAAGGTATCTTTCTTCAAATTTTATAGCAACTACATAATTCTTATAGAATTTAAATAAAACGTGTTGACAGCCTGTAATGCAATTATTGATGTTATATATACGGAACTTGGTTCAAAACTATAAAAGTAATTGCCTTCCAGTTCATAAATTTAAAAAAAGTTTTATGTAAATGACTAAATAAGACCTTTCACTTACCTGAATGCTAATATGATCTACGACAAGTAAAACTTTTATGCATAATTTATATTTGTATAAATTACAATGTGTATAGTTATCCCAGGTTTTAAATGAGAAAATAATTAATGAGCAAAATTATATTAATTAAAGTATTACTTATATTCATAACCATTATTCAGAATCTTAAAAATTGACAAAAAATGTCCAGTAAATCAATTACGCATTTATTTCGATAGAAACAAAGACGTGATTATAATTTTAATTAAACTTTTAGCTGGTAAAGAATTTTGGCTTAACCAATGACTTCGAAATTCATTAAAAGTTTAATTGCGGCTTGATTTTGCGTGAGAATCTATATACCGCAGTCATGTAATTAGTCTAATAAGCTGGATGTGGATATACATAGTTAAAAATAAAATGGTAATTAAAATACATTTTTTTTCCGATTCAAGTTTATATGTGGTGTCATGAAATTTAATTTTTATACAGTAAATTTTAGATGAGTACTAATAATGTTAAAGATTATCAATTATTAATGAGCTATTATATATACCTCAAACTTAATTTAATGTTTTAAATTATGGGAAATTTTTAATAAAATACGTAGGCATTTTCTTTGACATTCATTGCAAAAGTAAACAAAATTAATGTAAGATTTAAAACCCAGTCTTGCCTTAACAAAAACGTAGTCTGTAAAATTTTATTGCAATTTGAATTTTTTAAATTAATGTAGAATTAAAAATTTTAAATTAACTAAAAAAATAATTTATTTATAATTAACTAGAAAGTATTTAAACAAAAATTGCTGCTGGAGTTTTAATTCTAACTAATTTTTATGTTCGTTACAAAGACTTAAAACAAATAAAGAGCTATCCAATTTGCTTTTAAGTAGGGCTTTGTATTAATATAGTTATTTGGTTTAAAAATAATTATATTTATAATGTTTTGTTGCGCTTAAAATAAATTTTTAAATGCAATATGAGAAGAAAATTTATTATAATTTTGAAAGTTTTAAAATTTAGTTTTAAAAATCATTACTTCTTTCTAAAGTTAATAGTGCAACACATTAACATTTGACGAAACTTTAAGCTAAATTTTTCCAGATTATAATTTTTTTAAATAAAAGTAGACCTGTTAACTATGCTAGTTTATCCGTAATGGTATTAAACCCCGCCTTTTTTTCACACCAGAATAGTTGTGGAGCAATAGTGTTCTTATTTAATCATGAGAACATAGTGCTGAATATTAGTTTACAACTATTCTGGTGTGAAAAAAAGGCGGGGCCCATCACCATTGCGGATAAACTAGCATAGTTAGCAGGTCTATAAAAGTTTATTTAAAATGTCTCACAAAAAAAAAAAAATATATATATATATATATATATATATATATATATATATATATATATATATATATATATATATATATTTTAAATATTTTTTAATTATTAACCTTTTCATTCCCAGTAGTGCCAACTGGAACCATAAAATATAAGATTTTTTCTTTCTTATCATCTAAAATTCCCATTAATTCAAAACCACCGATATTATAATCTACTCTATCTACCAATAAGTATTTGGACACTTTCGAATTTAGACGTTTTGTCACCAATCTAGAAAAGTTCTTTAGGAATCATCTTGAAACTTTAGTAGTATAAAGAACGTGTTATACCTCATATATTTCAGGAAAAGTTGTGTCCTGGATAGAAAAAATGCACCAATAAAAAATTAAACAAAATTCAAAATGTTTTGGATCACCCTGTAAAATGTAATGCTTGAAAAGCGTTTTGGCTGTAGCATGTGATTATGAAGAATTTTCAAAATTATCTGCATATCTTTTATGAGGTTACCGCATACATTCATGGAGATATAACTGGTTCTTTAAAAAACTGCAAACAGAATTCCACTCTTTTATTTACAACACGTAGGGTCTTAGACCCAGTGCAAAGCCATTTTCAGAAAATTTGGCATACTTCATTATACACAGCGTACTACAATCCAAATTAAAAAATGTTAATTAAATATCTTACAAAATATGAGTATTTTTACTAAGTAATTTTTAACTACGCATGCACTAGCTTTAAAAAATTTTATTTGCATAGTTTAATAGCCAGAAGTACTGATCAACTTAAAATGAAAACACAAAACAAATATCGTGTGAATTAAAAAAGTTAGGAGAGACATAATGAACAGAATTTCATTTAAAAAAAAAAAAAAAAAGAATATGATAGTATATACAATACTATGTGGGATGGAAAACTTATAAATAATCTATTTAAAAAAACTTTTAAAACCCAAATTCTTAATGTATCATATCACATAAATCTTTTCGAAGTTATGATTTTGCAATTTTTTTTTTTTTTTTGCATTAAGGTGAAATGATAAATTTCAGCGGAAAAGAATTTGTACTCTTTTATAAACCACGAAAGTCTAGGCGGTAAGGCAGTCGAAGATTCGATACACGCCTGCTTAAGCTTTTTAAATAAAATCTATGTATAGTAATTTTCGGATCAATTATTTTTTATACTTCTTCCGGAAAGAGAGAAGGCAAATCCCTCAGAACCGGTCTGGATCAAAGTTGTTCAGCGTAATGTATCCCGTGAACCGGTCGTCGATCAAATCACCCAAAAAAAAATTCTGAGGCATTTGGTCCATTGACTGATGCATTGCTATGATTGGCCATTAGTTATTGCTCTGGTTGTTAAATCTATCGGTCATTACAAACGTAAATATACATAAAAGCTTTTTTTTTTTTTTTTTTTTTTTTTTAATAACTGCATAAATATTTTAGAATTATAAAAATATGCATACAATGTTGCTCCCTGCAAACATTTTTTTAATTTTGAGTTTAAAAAAATATTTTAAATATGCTTGTGCACTACTTTGTAAATTTATCGATGAGTTAATTTTTATTAAAAAAAAAAAAATCTGTTTGAATACTAAATTTTTGCCTTAAATTTCAGCATAAGAACATAAAAAAAAAGGCTTCTTAAAAAGACTCTCCAAAAGTTTTTAGGATACTGTGTAGTCAATGAAAAATTTTCTTTTATCAATTGACATCTTTTCTACTAATTATCTGCAAAAATTAACATCCCGGACCTTCGAACGCTTGACCACCGCGTTACTAACATGGTGCTCTAACCACCTGAACCACGGAGAGACAAATGAAAAAGCTAATATTTACCTTAAAATGGAGGCGCATTTTTTATTAGCTTGAGATTCACAAACATACCGTAGTGAATGACAGTAAGTATATAAGAATTTTGGGGGGAAGGGGGGGGGAATTATTTAGTTATTTAGATGATGGATAGTTTCCATTTGGTCAGCACAGACTTTTTAACGTTTTCAAATGTCCCAAAAGAAGTCCCTTGAGGCGACTTCTTTAATCTTGATAAGAGAAAAAAGTCACAAGGACTGAAGACCGGCATCTAAGGAGGATGAAGAGTCACAGAATCGTTTTACTGTTTAAAAAAACGTTTATTAATAGTACTGAAGGACAAGGCGTATTTTCGGGATGCAACATCCACTTGTTCTTGATATTTTCTCTCACACACCTGACCTGCTGAAATTTTGCGAAAGAACTTCGTTACACTGTGCCCAAGTTTGAATGAAAAACTGATAGCATACCGTTCCTCGACACTGATGTCACTAACTTTTAAACACTTTAGAAAAACTGTTTCACAAAAAGCATCGTTACACACAACGAAATGATAGTTACAAGTTCAAAATCTTACTGATGACGCACCACATATACACTTGCTTACCACTAAAGCTCCTACAATACGAGTTGACTCACAGCTGACCATTGTTGCCCAGCGGAAATATAGATTGACGACGTTTAGTTGCAGACGTATTACTCGGCGTCTTTATCGCCTAAAATGGCGAGTTTGCCTAAACAGGAGAGCGAAATACTGTTTGCATTTGATAAGCTTGGCGGTAATATTTGGCGAAATTTTCTCATAACCCTAGTAAAAGTGGACATCACTATTACTGTTAAATTAATTAATTTTAGTATTTATACACGTTGAAAAGTAGTGTATATTGTAAAATACAACATTTAGATGATCAAATAGCAATAAAAACAAATAATTGATACAAAAAATGCAATCATAATTACACTGCATATTTGTGATTGAAAGCTAGGCGTACAATTTTCTTTTCGACAATTAATAGCCCATTTCTTTCGCCTTTCTTCATCTGTTGGAAATCTAAACATTCTAAAAGCAGTTCTGGTATGATTTGAGCAATTTTCAGCTGCGCAACCCCCATTTTATGTGTTTTGATAACACTTGAAATTCGGACCGCGTGGGCAACAATCGCTGAGTAACAAAATGCCTGATGAGCCAACCTGCATTGGAGGAGCTCTACTTACCACCAACTCCTGCCTTCCAAGTGTAAAGATATCGTACGCCAAGTTAATCTGACAACTTAATTTAAGTACTTTTTATACGGTAACATGTGTGCACTCAGGTATTGTTAAACATAAATTAACATTGCTTAAATTTGGATTTTTATTTTACTACTTACAGAAATAAATTGTTTCATAATAATTGTCATTTTTAAATATTTCGAACGATTCTGGGAAATTAAAAGTCATAATACTTTAATTCACTAATTTTACTTTTATTTAGCAATAAAAGATTATTTATGCAACTGTGTAAAATTGTGCTAAAAATATTTTTTTATTAGAAATGTCATTCGTACTCGTAAGGTCGAACTCGTATTGGAACCTTGGAACAAAAGGTTTTTATTAGGTTTGTGCATAAATTACACCCACTTACGTGACAGAAATAAAAGGGAAATTTTATTCAATAAAATTTACGTATACTTAATATTATGTGTGGAGTTTGATAAATTAGTCTGCTATATCTTTCTGTTTGCTTCATAATCCAGCTTTCATAGAAGTTATAAGGATCTTCGTGTAAATTATCTGGATGATTTTTCAAATTTTACAAGGACGTAATTTTTTTTTTACCTAATTTTTTTTTTTTAAACGTCTAAATAAGCGGAGGTTAGATGGAAGAAGATCTAGAGTGTATGGTGGAAGGGTCAAAGCATCCCAGTCAAGCTCTAAATATTAGACTTATATCGATAAAACAGGCGTGGCCTAGCATTGTCCCAGTGCGACGTAACTTTATTTCTATCGTCGAAATCTGGCGGATTATGATAGATTACATTTCACGTGTCAATGCATTTAGTTGTTCTTTAGAACGTTCTTTTTTTTTTTTTTTTTTTTTTTTTTTTTTTTTAAGTAATGGTCTGATTTTCAGATAAAAACTCGTAGAAAGCGATTCCATTCTAATTCTTTCAAAAGCATAGAATAAGCTCCTTTGGATCTAAAGTTATTTATTTTCTAGTTGAAAGAGATATCGATTTTAAATTTTAATTTACAGCTACCAACTTTTTAAACTTATTTCGCAGCATTTTTAATATTCGCCGTTTTTTTTATACCACTTTTTTAGAAAATTGTCTTCGCATTGAACCTCTATTCTGTATTACAAAAAATCACTGTACAAATAAAATGGTGTGAAAAAAAGGAGGATACAAGCAACGATACCAAATAAATTAATAAGTAGGTACTTCTGCACAATACTATGAGCTTAACACAGCTATACACAATTAAAGATAAAATGCTTAAGATAAGATTTGAGAATATTTTGTGCTGGAAATAGGCTAAAGAAAAGCAAAACAACTTTAAATGAGGCAAATAAAAGAAAATTTATAAATTAGAAAACGACCCGGCCATATAATAATTTATAAATTTTCTTTTATTTATACTCTTTTAATGTCATTTTTTATTTTATTTTTAATACTGTTACACACAATCAGCTAGTTTGATATCCCGGTCAATAGAGCGCTGCCTTATGGAATTCCAGGTCCTGGGTTCGAATTCCGAAATTCATAAACGTTTGTGTTTTCTTCATATGCGATATACGAAATTGTGCATTATTATAGTGAACAAATATTTAATATGGACCATTCGAGTCAAAAGTCATTGTACAGGGTGGTCCGAAAAACATGATAGAAAGTATTTTAAGTTTCTGATTTCAAATGTATTGGTGCAAATATAATTCTTCCATATTATAATAGCCCATATAGTGACATTTCAGTTGAATGCTTAATTACCAGAAATAAAGAATAAGCAATATAGAATCACAAAACTTTTAAGATCGATTATATATCGTAAGAAAATTTTATGAGAATAACCGATGTAATGCCCCCCGTTCGACGGGCATGTCGTTCAGAGTTCAAAAAGAGAAGGGCGCTTAGGGAAGAGATAATCGCGCAGTAAGTTATAGCACTCTAAAGTCGCAGTGATTTTTAAGCCATCAGATGACTGATGTAATGGTCCTAATCTCCCACTGATTTTCATTGTTTACAGGTTGATGGACAGATATGAATCTACAGGGAGTGTTTAGGATGCAAAAAGAAAGGCGTCGGGACGAAAATCAGCAGTTGTTACTGACGACATCAGGGAGCCTGCACGCGCATACTTTGAGGATCAGACAACCACTCCCACTCGACAGGCGGCCCTACAATTAAGCATATCCAAAACATCATTACAAAGGCTAATGAAAGCAGTAGGATTGTGTCCATACAAGATCCAAATGTGATAGCCGCTAAAGGGGGGGGGGGGGATACTGTGCAGCGGAGAGATTTCGCAAACCACATAATCGAGGAACTTAAAAATGGTTCCATCAGTGAATACAAGATCTGGTTCAGTGATTAGACCCATTTTCAGTTCAATGGTTTCGTGAACAAACAAAACTGGCGCCACTGAGGTACGGAAAATCCTCATCTCAGCGCCATCTCTTCACTGCATCCACAAAGGGTCATGGTGTGGTGTGCCATATCGTCGAAGCAGATAATTGGTCCGATATTTATTGATGGTGTAGTCACAGGAGTGAAGTATCGAGAGTTGCTAGAGCGTCACTTTGACCCTGATGCGGACCATCTCAACAGGTCACGCCGGCACTGGTTCAAGCCAGATGGGGCTCGTACCCAAAAAATTTCTACGTCTTCACGTGGCTTGAAACGACGTTTGGTGAGCGTTTGATTGCACTGGATGCAGAGAAATTCACGGGGCACGGGATAGAGTGGACCCCACACAGTCCGGACCCAAATCCGTGCGACTTTCTCTTATGGGGTTACATCAAGGTTAGAATTTATAGGAATAGCCCTGATTCACTGGAGGACCTAAAATTGGCTATCAGAAGTGAGATTGATGCACTTGATTACGACACACTCCAGCGCACTCCAGAGTTTCGGAACCGGCTTTATAACACTATAGTCGGGGATGGTAGACATTTTAGGCATCTTGTATATTAAATGTCCCTCATATCTTTATTCAATAAAATATGTTTCATGTTCTTGCATGTTGTCTTTTTTCCACAATGATCGCTTACTTTCTATCATGTTTTTCGGACCACCCTGTAAGTATATATCTCAAAGCTGTCAAATATATAAAATTAATTTTTCATCATCTGTGACCACCTACTTTAAAATGGAACGATTTCTGTGCACTTCCAAAGAGAATCGTGAAAGGAAATTCAGCTTATCTTTTTATTTTTTTTCTTCCCATAACTCATGAGGTAATCAATTTCGCAAATTTACGTTGGTTTATTCCAAGAATTTCTATGACTACTTGAGATGTTCTAGACTAAACCCTATCGCTAGTACATCCTTGCAGACAGCTTCAGTCTAAAATCTACAACATGGTACATTACAAAAAATAAAAATACTTTTACGAAACTTTAGAATCACTTACGGCAAATGAAATCGTTAACTGCACTCTCACCATACATGGCATATATCTTCATTTGCCTCTACAAAGCAATATACTCTTTTTAGAAATAAAAAAGAATGAAATACACGAATTTTTTCTTATCTCCTAGTATTTAAAAACATAACAAGAAACAAAACAAAAAATACACTAAGAAAATCTCAAACACAACAAATTAAGAAAATTTTCGTAAGAATTTATTCTTACTGCGAAATACCACCAAAACATTCCGTTTGCAGTATTCTTCAACCACGCTTCTTGCGACCATGAAAACATCTGCGCATGTGCTGACTGAATGAGTCCAGTGTTAAAATAAGGGTGATAGCCGTTGTAGTTGAGAGAAAATAAGCCATAAGGGAATTCTGAATGACTGGATATTTACCAAATCATAAACTGACGTTAATTTTGCACCTAAGTCTTTAGAATCGTCCTCAATATTAGGTGCAGGAAACGTGGTTGCACTAGAAGTAATATACTTCTTTTTACTTTCTTCTATATGTAATATAGAGAAAGTATTGGATTCGCGAAAATTTTCGACCTCCGTTTTTTGACGGATCTACACGTTTTGGGATGTCCTGAACACGAATTGATAGTTTTTAAAAAATGTCTGTCTGTCTGTCTGTGTGTCTGTCTGTCTGTCTGTGTGTCTGTCTGTCTGTCTGTGTGTCTGTATCATTTTTTTGTGGACGCTGTATCTCACGAACCAATGAATGAAATTTAACCAAACTTGGTATTTAGTTGCACCCTGACATGAACTGGTGCCCATTAGATTTGGGGATCAATAGCTCAACAGGTGGCGTTGTGATCGCATTTTATGCAAATTTTTAACATGGCAGCATAGGACAAAATTCCGTATAAATGAGCATAAAGAGAGTTAATTTAAACTTGTGATTGTAAAATTAATATGAATTATTGATAATAGTAGTAGTTAACTAGGAAAAAAAATTTGTGCATGGGGGGGCATCGGTTCCCCCCCTGGGGGGTAAGTACCCCCCCGGGAGGGTTAAATTTTGAAGATGGGTATCATTCGAAAGATCTCGTCAATACCTTCAAAACGAATGGTTGAACCATAAATCTGTGATAATTTAAAACAAAGTTATCGAATTTTTTTACTTTTAACAAAAAAAAAAACTTAGAAAAAAATCGTATTTTTTTTTTTTTTTTTTTTTTTTTTAATGAAATTTTACCAAACTTGGTATTTAGTTGGTCCCCGACATAAACTGGTGCTGATTATATTTGGGGATGAATAGCTCAACAGGAGGCGCTGTGAGAGCATTTTATCTAAATTTTTAACATGGCAGAATAGGACAAAAATTCGTATAAATGTGCATAATAAGAGTTATTTTACACTTGTGATTGTAAAATTATTATGAATTATTGATAATAGTAGTACGTAACTAGGAAAAAAATTTTGTGCATGGGGGGGCATCGCTTCCCCCCCTGGGGGGGAAGTACCCCCCCGTGGGGGGTAAATTTTGAAGATGGATATCATTCGAAAGATCTCGTCAATACCTTTAAAACGAATGGTTGAACTATAAATCTGTGATAATTTAAAAAAAAGTTATCGATTTTTTTTACTTTTAACCAAAAAAAAAAAAAACTTAGAAAAAAATTCGCATTTTTTTTATTTTTTTTTTTTATTTTTTAATATTGTTACTGATTGAATATGTATAGGAAAATATAGAAGAAAGTCTTGTGGTGGCCACAACATACTAGTTTATGATGCAATGCTGCATCACTTTTGCATCAACACAATAATAAAGCAGTGTAAAATTTCTCTCTTTCTGATAACAGAATAGAGTTTATTTAAGTATTGTTTTTTTTTTTAAATATTTTATAACTCATATATATTATGTATATATCTTTATATATATAGTTTACAAGAGAGATGACGATTCCGGTTCGTACTCATCTATATAGCAAGTTGCGACCTAATTTCCATACTTTAGTTAATTTTAAAAAATCTAATTGTCCGATCGATAAGCTGTTTAGTCCGACGGATTCAGAAAAAAAAGCCCCTTTCATTTGGTACCTTATTTGTAACGAAGTTTTGATTAGATTTTTTAAAAATTAATTAAAATATGAAAAATAATAACCTGGCAATAACTTCAAATTTGGATATTTAAATTTACAATTGTTGCCAAAACAAATTACCAGTCATTTATTATTATTATTTTTAGCATAAAAAGAAATATGCTTTCATGCGAAAAATAAAAAAAATTATAAAATAATAACAAACCCGTGCAAAGCTTTCGCACTTTATTTCTTTTCTTATTTACCTTTAAAATTTGAAACTCATAAACCTTAAGCCAAATTTCCCACCCAATTTTAATTCCTCAGAAGCCAAATTATTATTAAAAACAAATTAATATTGTGATATGAAATGCTAATGATCATCAAACCGATATCATGCACGAAAGATTTAAAAATAAAATTCATGTTTAATGACCTAATTTTCATACTTCCTGAGGCAGGACAGATTTAGTATAAGACCCTCATGGCGATTTCTAAATTTTTATCACCATGTTGGCGATACATTTTTATTAATTAATTTATTTATTTTTGCATAATTTTGTGTTTAAAAAACTTAGTACCTATTTTGATTATATTTTTTATTATTGCGTTTTTTAGTCAATTTATAACAAAAGTTCATATGGGGATTATATCATTAAAATATTGCTAGATTTAAAATGACTCTTGCAAAGATTGTAAAAATGCAATCTTCAAAAATATATTTTTTCTATAAAATGATCTCATCGTACAAATGTCGTAAATTTTTATTGGATCACTGAGCTGAGTCCGCGTACTTAAATATTGCTTATGTATTATTTTTTATCCTCGCGTATTTTATTAAGTCACTATCGTATCGTTTCTAAAAAGAAATAAATCGTAACTGGACCACGTTAGAGAAATATTATATAGATTAAATTTGCTCATACATATGAAAATATGAAAATGGAGTAAAAAAAAACAACCATAACTTTTTTTATTTTACTTCAATTTTAGATTTTTTTCTGTTTTGTTTTGTTTAAATAGTTTTGTTTAAACGTTTTTGGCACGGATGAATCGCGCTTGGCATGAAAGCTAATTCATTGATAATCCTGGATAATATTTTAAAATTTTGATGCTGAAATAGATCGGACACTTTTCGCCAAGAACTCTCCTTTTGTGAAAGCAACTTTAAGCCAAGTTAGCGCATCAAAAATATAAATGAATTGTAAAATATTGAAAAACAGAAAAGAAAGAAAAGGAAAGGAAAAAGAGAAAAAATAATCACATAAATTAGTATGTATTTTTGTCTAAAATGGCGATAAAAATTCAAAAGTCGACAAGGGGCTATATTAAGGCTGCACTATGATACGATTTACATATTTAATTATTTATTTTTCTATATACATACCAACTAACCAACTACTATTAACAAACTCAACTACTATTATAACCACAAAAAATTGTCTCATGCGATAGATGTAGCCGATCATAGCATATTGTAATAATATATTTGTCGTGAAACTGTTGTCATTTTATAGTTGATCGAATAAATCAAATAAATGTAGAAAATAACGTGAAAGAAAATATTATGTACACCACCTATCGTGTTGTTCATATGTAACTGGGGTTTAAATATAAAATGACTACTTCAATTTTTTCGATACTGTCCGTTTTGAAACTGCCATCTGATAAGCACCCAAATGGGAACCCACTGGTAAGCTATTGTCACAGGCACCCGAGAGTCTGCGAATGAGTGAGTAGCTGCCGAAGGCAGCGGGGACAGGAAGCCTTTCAAGCCTTTTGAGCAATTTCATGATTTTTTTTTTTTTTAATTTTGTTTATAAAGCGATATAAAAGAGTTTCCTTTAAATATAGTGACCAGCGAAACAGGTAAAGCCTTCGTTGATTCATTACATTCGTTGATTTCACATTCCATCATTTTTGACGGGGTTATATACTAGTAAATATATATATAGTTACGTACTCAACTATTCAAATAAAATTTCGAGATGCCAAATATTCAAACCTTACTTTTTATATTCTCAATAAAAATAACTTTAGAACGTCAATAAAGCAACTGGCGAAACTGTATCGCGCATGTAATACTATTGAAAGACTTTTCCCTGCTAAAGTAAATGCAAATTACATTTAAGAAATGCGAAGAAAGTGGAATTTTATAGAACTCTATGCATTTTATATCGTATGTTCTAAAAGCAACGGCTGCACTTATTCACAACAAGCACTTTTATGGGTCACAAAATGTAAAATTTTGCTGCACAAAATTGGTTTTCGAGACTTTAATGCAATGTAAAATTCCTTTGCTTTATAAAATGTTGCTGTAGAGAAGTTTGGAAAAGAAGTGTTATTTTATGTAACTCTAACGCTGTCTTAAAGTAAAAAAGGTTTTCTTAAAAGCGTACTTCTATTTACTTTTGGCTTGTTTCTAAAAATTTGTCGTAAATCTTAAAATGTATACAAATTTATATTTTTTCTATAGTTGTAGTCATTATAAATTCATTTTTTTTAGAACATCTGTTCAGTTGTTTTCGTGGTGTTATCTTAGTAAATTTTATATAAAAACAAAGTTGTTTGAAAAATATTTTAAAAATTAAACTATCATAATACTCATTTTAATATATATTTTGTATTTTTAACTGACTTCAGAAAAGAAAAAGGTTCTCAATTCATTTTGTTGTTGTTGTTGCTGTTGTTGTTGTTCTAAACAAAATACAGGGTGCCCACTGAAGTCAGTCCCAACTTTTTAACTGATAACAGGGGGCAGCTGTAATCATATAAGTGTATATGTAACAATAGTAACGTAGCGATGCATTAAGATATACAACCGCTTAAAGCACCACTTCGTGGGGAGCAGCGAAGTTAAAATTCATATCGCAAAATATATATAGAGAGAGAGATAGGTAAAATTGTAATAAAAGCTGTTGTCAGTCTCAACTTTTTAACTATTAACAACTGCAACTATAATCATAAAAGTGGTATGTAGCTATAGTAACTTTGCGATGTTACATCACGAGATACAACAGCTTAAAGTGCCACCTGGTGGGCAGCAGGGAAGTTAGAATTCATATCACAAAACAACAAAATATAGAAGGGGAAAGTGTATTACAAAGTTGCAGATCATCATTCATTTAATAAGATAAGATAAATGCTAAAAATAGAACTCTAGAATCGTGCGTTTGTTTGTTTACCCTTTTCTACACTTTAGTGCTGAAAAGGTACCAGAAAAAAAAAAATGATCATCAACAAATTCGTCAAAAAATACCTTTATATTCGATGTTCAAAGTTTTGTTTGTCAGCTGTAATGCGCATTTGTACCATTTTTTGAACTTTATTTTGGACATGTTGTAAGGTAGTGAGTGACACATATAATATGTTAAGTTCAATGTCACTGGAAGCGGTCACTTTGATTAGTGCATAGTCATTTTTCTATACCTACATACCACTTTTATTTTTATAGTTGCAATCGTTCAGCAGTTAAAAGAGTAGGATTTAGTGGACTTTAGTGGACTTTTGTATATCTTGTTGTCTGTTTTCGTATTTTTTCGCTAAGTCTAACTTTTTAATGAATGTTACGAATTTGAAACTTTGTTGGAAAAAGCTTGATCTAAGGAAAATTCCTTTATAAAGATCACTTGGATTTAAAGACATAAATGTCTGTCGGCCTGTCTATTTTTATACTTTTATGATTGTTTTTGGTTTATTCACCTATAACTCATTAACGGAAGCCCAAATTTTGATACATTTTTGTTGTTTAAAGGTCTAAAAAAGACACCTAACATGCTGTTTTTTTTTTTTTTTTTTTTTTTTTTTTCTGGAGAAGGAGGGATGTTTTTAATCTATAACTTGTTTGTTAATCTATAACTTCTCAATTGATGCTTAAATTTTATTTTTATTTGTTTATTTATTTTTAATTTTCCTGGAACGTCTTGGCCTGTAACAGTTTTTGTGGACACTGGGGCAATTCATACACATTTTTTAGTGACATAAACTTAAAATAGATATTTTATTTTTTAGTTGTGCCGATTTTCATGCCGGAGTGCGATATGTGAAATCGCCTTTGAACACCTTCCCATGTTTAGAGTATATTTAAAATGAAAAGAAAAAAACAAATCCTAAGCCTGTTTTTGTTTTGTAAATATAAGATAAAATTCTGAGCAAAACCAGAATTTAATTTAGTTCGATAGGACTTATTTTAATTTATTCTTCCATACAAAGGCACGCAGTAACTATGTTTTATACCCTGTCATTGGTTATTATATTCATTTCTTAAAGTTTTTTTCGTATAACTATAGAACAGAAGCCCGATAGCAGTTTTTAAATTTTTGTGCTAATTTTGGTGATGAATTAAAATGGCAGTCGCACCTGCGTAAGTAAGGATCTTGACGAGAAACGTCCAAACTATTTCGGTGCCAAATTTCAAATTTGACAAAAGTTTTATACTGAACATGTTCTTTTTTTTTCAATTTTATTTTAATACTAGTATATAACCTCGTCAAAAATGACGGAATGTGAAATCAATTAAGGTAGTGAATCAACGAATGCTTTGCCTGCTTCGCTGGACACTATATTTAAAGGGGACTAATGTGCAAGTTGCACCTAACGGGACTAATATGCAAGTTGTACCTGACGGGACTAATATGCAAGTTGTACCTGACGGGACTAATGTGCAAGTTACACCGAACGAACAAACTATTTCTTTTAATGGAAATACCTACTGACCCAGGAAGATAGGTCTAATATAACGTATCATATTATATATCATATTTATCGTAATATAACTCAGTACTTATTTCGCTTCCTTCTTCGACTCGTTTTAATAAGTATTTTTATATGCATGGTTAAATTTAATATTTTTTTTTTAATGTTTCGCGTGAAAACATTATTTCATCTTATGCCCCCCCCTTCTCATTATATATATATATATATATATATATATATATATATATATATATACATGCAACAATCATAAATTTAAGTGTCCAATTTTGAAATTATTTTCATATTTTAATTAATTCTAAAATATCTAATAAAAACTTCGTTACAAATAAGGTACCAAATGAAAGGTACCATATTTGTAACGAAGTAACCTTACATACCTTATTTGTAACCTTATTTATTTTAACTGATTTGATAACTATGACATCACAATCAACTGTTTGTTTATGTCAGATTAGATAAGAACATTATCATGATTGCAAGAAAATGATGTAATAACTATTAGCCCATAATTTTTATGATTGAATTTTATATTACATTTTAATTTTATCCTCCATGGGTATTTTAGAATTTCAATGGTAGTTATAAACTTTCGTTGAAATCTTTTTACATATTGAGATTAAGGGAAAAGTGCAAGCACAAAAAATGTCCAGTTTTGAAAGATCTTTCTAATGATGTAACATTTATGCAGATTAATAAAAAAATAAATAAATGAAAATACAGCATTTCTAAGGGGAAAAAAAAAAGGCTACCAAAAGTCTCTGTTTTGAAGTGGTGTAAACCGGAATCGTTCCTGACAGAAGATGGTCATTATTATTATTAATTTTTAAAAAATATATTTGCACTTTTTTTTTCTTTGACATGAAAAGGAATATATTTACTTATTTATTTATTTATTTTGGACACATGAATCAAAGAATATTTCGATACATAGTTTTTATAGTTTTAATAAATGTTTAGTAGTCATATTTATGTCACAAAATTTGTTTACTTTTAGAAATTTTCATTTTCTTATTAAATTTAAGCCTTGTTTAATTTATTAGAATATTTCCATCATTATTTTAAAAGATTTTTTTTTTTCTGTATTTAAAAATGTTAATTGTAAATATTTTTAAATAAATTTTTTAATGAACTAATGACGCGATATCATTTTGAAATCAAAATAACTACATGCAAGTTAATTTTACTTTTAATGTTTTTTCAAAATGTATAAATACTACTAATAATAATAATGCGTAATATACACTGCTCGACATTGAAAATGCAACACAAAGAAGGAATGATAATAACGAAATGAAATTTGTTGGACACATACATTATAGTAAGAAGAACAAATGATTAAAATTTCAGGAAATTTGGAGTAATATGTACTGAGAAAACAGTACATAAAGCAGAGAACTCTGTGAGCAATAACAGCACATATCCGCCAAGGCATTGATTCAAACAGCGATTGGATGACAAGTACGGGTAGAGCACTTCATGAAGGTTTAACACGATGCCACAATTCATCGATCGAAGTTACTGGTGAGTGGTGGGGGGCCAGTCGCTTTTCAATGATTAAACTGTCATTTTCATTGGTGCGAGATCAGGAGAACGCGCTGGCCAGAGCAACAGTCGAACACATTCGACATCAATGAAGTTCCAGACAATATGGACAACTTGCGGTCGTGCATTGACCTGCTTAAATGTTGCGCTTCAGAGGCCTTGTACATAGAGCAGAGCTATAGGCCTTAACTCCTCAGAAATGTAATGGCTTGTATTCAGAGTGGCGGGAATGAAAACAAGAGGTGACCGGGACGTGTATCCAATGGTACAACATACCATCAATCAAGGTGGTGACTCAGTATGCGGCTACCAAAATTCTGATTACCCTCAAAACTGCATCACTGATATGGGCGCCATTAATGTGTGATCAACGATGAACCTGGACGCGGGAATGGCGTGATGTCACTTTTCAGACAAATCCCAATCTTGTTTACAGCATCAAGATTGCCTTATCCGTATTTAACGGCATTATAAATAATGCACATTGCCAGCCGGGATTCGACATCATTATACTGTCCAGCATTTGAAATTATGTTATGGGTTCCCATTGGATACACGCCTCGATTACTTCATGTTCGTATTCCTGGCACTCTAAACAGCGGCCATTAAATTTCTGATGAGTTAAGGTCTGTCCCTCTGCCCTGTATTCGAGGCCTCCGAAGCGCAACATTTCAGCAGGACAATGCACGACCGCAAATTGTCCATATTGTCTGGACCTTCATTGATGCCGAATGTGTTTGACTGTTGCTCTGGCCAGCGCGTTCTCCTGATCTCACACCAATGAAAATGACTGTTTAATCGTTGAAAAGCGACTGGCCCCACACCACTCACCAGTAACTTCGATCGATGAATTGTGGCATCGTGTTGAAGCTTCATGAAGTGCTCTACCCGTACATGTCATCCAATCGCTGTTCGATTCAATGCCTAGGCAGATATGTGATGTTATTGCTCTCAGAGGTCACTGCTTTATGCACTGTTTTCTCAGTACATATTACTCCAAATTTCCTGAAATTTTAATCAATTGTTCTTCCTACTATAATGTATGTGTCCAATAAATTTCATTCCGTTATTATCATTCCTTCTTGGTGTTGAATTTTCAATCTCGAGCAGTGTATATCGTTCTGAAGCTCTGCCTCATATCTTTAGCAAGATGTTCCTCAAATTCATGTTAATTTTTCAAAAAAAATAAAATAAAAAATAAAGTTTCCTTTTTTTTTTTTTTTTTTTTTTTTTTTTTTTTACATAAAAAGAAACGAATTTGCTTGTTTTTATTTATTTTTGGCATCACCTTTTTTTTTTTTTTTTTTATTATTATTATTATTATTATTATTAATTTAAGTTTTTATTTAATATCTTTTGAACCAACATTCAATTGAATTTTAAAAATATGGCATTAGCTAGAAATTGTCCTGATTATTAAATGTACCAATTTTTGATAAAATCTAATAATTTGGACTAAAAATTCGGACAGATACAATGACAACATATAGCTCTCTCTCTCTCTCTCTCTAAAGAAATTTATGGATTATGGTACTAAATATCGACTCCCTTCAAAAACTAATATTTCACAGATTCTACAACAGTTTTCATATGATATTGATTTGTTTATTTATAAACTCTCTATCTCTTATAATAAACCTATTGAATATTTCAATCAATGGAAATTTTTAGTGATTTCAAAACTTAAAGCTGAATTAATTCAACATAGATCAAATCTCACACATTACAATAAATCAAATCTCTTTAAATCTATCAAAGAATTGCAGCAAAACTTTGTTATTACTTATGTAGATAAATCTCCTAATAATTATGCTATAATCTGTGAACATTATTATCTTTCTTTACTCAGTTCATCCATATCTAATAGTCCTAACTTTCATCCTACCAATAATGATATTAAAATCAATAACTGCAAAATTCATTGTTTTTATATTGCTAAAACTTCCATTTAATAATTTTAAATATCCTTATATTGTACTTATCCCTAAATTTCACAAAAATCCTATTAAATTTAGAACAGTCACTGTAGGGTGTAATACTTACAACAATAACGCTAACAAAATTCTAATTGATATTCTGAAACAAATCTATGACTTAGTATATCAAAAAATTTCTTTTGCCTTAAAAATAGTTATCAACTTAAAGCTAATGTCTTATCCATGAACAATGTGACTGATATCATGACTTATGATTTTGCTGACCTGTTTAATAATATTAATTTAACAGATCTTCATCATATCATCTTTAACCTTTTTGAAAAATTTAAAAATCAAATCTCTTTGCCAAAATGCTTTTCGGCAACATCATTTAAGACACTTTTAAATTTTATTATTCATAACAATTACATTCTACACTGTAATAAGATCTATATTCAAAAGGTCGGTATTCCACAAGGAGGATGTAGCTCGAGTATGTTAGCTGACTTATACCTTTACCATTATAAACAGGGATTATGTATTGAAAATGTCTATTTTTACCGATATATTGATGACATTATAATTTTTTATGTCAATAATTTTTCCCCTAATTTATTCAAATTCAAATATCCTTCTCACCTTACCTTAACTCATAATCTTCTCAACAATAACTGTATTAGTTTTTTAGATTTAAAACTTAAACTTGATGGTAGTAAAATTTATACTGATCTGTATGACAAAAGACAAGATTTTAGTTTCAAAGTAAATTTATTTACACATTTTACTTCTTGTCTTCATATCTCTGTTTACAGAAATATCATTCTCAATCACCTCTTTCGTATACATAATCTTTGTTCATATATGTTTAAAAACAAAAATATCTCTCACATAATTAATGTTGCTACAAAAATGGGTTATCCCAAAAAATTTATTTATTCAATTGTTTATCATTCAGGGTCTCTGTCTAACGCACAAAAAAAAAAAAAAACCTACTAAGGTTAAAAAAAAAAAAAAAAAAAAAAAAAAAAAAAAGGTGGATGGGTGGGCAGATGTTTGATTAAGGGGGATGGGTGGTGTTGTTTGGCTGGTTGGTTGGGAGGGTTTGATGCTGAATAAAATTATTTAAAAAAAAAAAAAAATGGGGGGCATTACAGTAAGTTACATTCTTATTTTTTCTGGTTGATACTATGAAATTTGAATTCTTTTATCATTAAATTTAATTATGTACATCTGGCTACTAGAGGCTTCCCTTGATAAGGTTGAACAATCATTCCATTTTAATAACATATATATATTTAAAAAAAATTATCTTTAAAATTATAATTTTAATTATTGATGACTGCCTAAAAATGCTTATCCTTACATGTGTGCTCTTTGGCATTATTGCTTGTGATTGAGTCTTCTCACAACTTAACATTTAATTCTTCTTAATACTTTGTTTTTAATTCTTCTTAATACTTTGACTTCAAGTTCACTTAATTTTGGGTTAATCAAAATTAGTTCATTTCTTAGCTTTATTAATTTAGGATTAACTTTAGCATGTTCCAATATTCATAACTCTTATTATTTGATAGGTGCTAAAAATTCTCTTAATCTTGCAGTCAATACTTCTTAATTACACTCTTTATTGTATTGGCTTTTTCTCCTGAGATAATTTAACTGAATTATTGTTTATATAGCTACCGAAAGATGGCGCTTGCTCACTGATATCATATGCATTCATTCTTTAGTCGTTTACTTAAACGATATAATTATTAATGTTTTAGGTACTATTTAATTTAACTCTACTAGTTTAAAATTTAATTAACTTTAAAATATAATTTAACATTATCATTTAATATTTACTGTATGTATTTTATCTTTAATGAAAATGTTCTGAAGTTCGTTCGATTAATCGATTTCTGCAGAGCTTTTATTTTTGATTTCAATTTCTGTTTTGGCATCATCCTTTTCTCCAGTTTTTGTTGACTGTTTGACATGTGGTTGCAATGCTTCCTTCGTGTTTCCTATTTGGTTTCCATGAGGATTTTATTTAATCTTTGTTTTAATTTAATATTTCACTTATTTCTCATTCTATATGGTTCTGCTGCTTCGATCGGGGCGTGAAATGATATAAATTTCTATGATTAGCAATATCGTTTTACGAAATCGATGCAGTTTTCACAGCTTTATGAAGTACTCACCCCTTGATAAGTATACTTCTAATTATAAGCATCTATCTCCAATTAATTCTGTGGTTAATTATTTGTTTTCTTTGTCATTAGTTTAATGGCCCTTTTTTATTATCATTCAGGTCGGCGTATGTATTTTAAGTTATTATTGTAACTCATTGGTTCTTAATCTATCTCGCAATTTTTTGTGTCAGTCTTTCCTCTATATTAAATCCAGTTCTATATTTTTGTGTGCTGTTATTGTTTTAGTTCTATTAATTGCTAAATTTTAAGATTAAATTTTATTACGTTAGCTATTATTTATATATATATATATATGTGTGTGTGTGTGTGTGTATGTAATAAAAAATGTGGAAACATATTTTAACTATATTGGATAAAATTATGTAGAAAAAGTTGAATTAGCGATAAAAGAAATGTTACAAATAAAAGAACTGCTTCATTAGAAAGTTTTAATTAAAAACTTAATTTAAAGTTGGAAACATTTTCAGTTACATTTAAAAATGTTTACAATTTAATGAATGTTTAATTAGAGCGTATTAGCAGATAAAGACTAAATTCCGCAAGAACTAAAAGCTAACTGTAATGTGGGAAACTATGTTAAACATCAAAAGTAATTTGAATAATTACTTTTTCCAGGCACGTAACTCCATTTATGCTGTGTTAATTAAAACTTTTATTTTCCTAAATGTTTCTTTTCGAATATATGAGCAACAAAAATTTATATTTAGATTAAAATATTAATTTTTTAGAAGATTAATATTGTTTTGTTGTATAATTTAATCAATTTATTAAAACTAGTAATCAATTTATTGAAACTCAGCCACTTTTTTCCACAGCAAGGTAAAGCAAAGTTATTGCCTTGTCCTAAACGGAATTAAATTGCAACACAGCTGCGACAGTTGTTCATCGATATGCACTCTAACTGAATCAGCAGCATTTTACTTACAAGGAGACGGCAAGGTTGTGGGGTCCTCAAATCGAACGGAGGCTCCGCGTGTAGTTAGCGCTCAGTGAGTGTATTCATATACTCAAACCCTAGACCGCACTACTTAGCCATTGCCGAAAAAAAAATTCCTGAAGTTTGAAAAAAAAAAAAAAAAATTATTAAAATTTAATAAATCGTTATAAACAATTTCTTTTCAACTTTTACACATTGTTAAATCGCGAATTTAATGATTTCTAACTTTTTAACATTAAACATATGGAAATTTATTATTCGCATGTGGTTGGAATTAAATAAAATTTAATATATCAAAAATAATATGAAGAATTTACAAATTACAAATTCATCTGTTCGTAACGCTCCATTCGACGTACATTCATTTGGCCTGACCGTTGCACTATACAAAAGATTCCCACATGTGTTTTTCTTGTTTTTATGATAAATATCATCCAGGTATGTGTATTCGTAAAGATGAATGATTGAAAAAATTGCTAATGCTATAAACGTATAATCATAAATATTCATTGTATTTAATAATATGTTATTTTATAAAAAATAAATGGTAATGTTTAAAAGAACTGTGGCTTTTGCATTTATTTATCTACAGTTCTAAGTTCTAATCGTTAAAAAGTTAGAAATCATTAAATTCGCGATTTAACAATGTATAAAAGTTGAAAAGAAATTGTTTATAACGATTCATTAAATTTTAATTAAAAAAAAAAAAAAAAAAAAAAAAAAAAAATTCAACCTTCAGGAATTTTTTTCTCGGCGATGGCTAAGTAGTGCGCTCTAGGGTTTGGGTATATGAATACACTCACTGAGTGCTAATTACACGCGGAACCTCCGTTCGAATTGAGGACGCCACACCCTACCCTTGCCGTCTCCTTGTTAATATATTTCTCTAAGTTTGATACGCTGTAGATGTTGAACCTTTCTTGAAATAAGAGGAAATCGCAACGTGGAAATATTTGGGTGATATAGCACAAAAGCTAATCGGTACTATATCAAACCAAGGTTCAACCAAATATCAAATTAGGTTAAATTAATTCTATTGGTTCGTAAAGTACAGTGTTTGAACTCAGAAAGACAGATATTTTTCAAAAATGGTCAAATTGAGTTCGGGAAATCTCTAAACGTGTAACTTCATCGAAAACCAAAAGTCTATAATTTTCTAAATGTTATACTTTCTTCTTATATATGCAAAGGAAGGAATAATAAATCCACTTTAAAAAAGAAAGAAAAAAAAAAGTAGTCAATTTCAGTTAATTAAAATGCAAGGAAATCTCAAAACGTGTAAATTCGTCGAAAACCGGAAATCAAAAGTTTTTCTACTTGCTTTCTATACATCTTGCACTTGCTTTTTATACATGCAGAAGCTGGCAATAAATCTACGTTTTAAAAAATAAGTAGTCAATTTCAGTTAATTGAAACCTAAAGAAAGCTCAAAACATGTAAATTCAGCGAAAGCCGGAAATCGAATTTTTTTTCGTATCTTCTACTCTTTTCACTGTTAAAAAGTGTTTCTTAAAAATGAGCTAAATTGTCTCAAAATAGCTCCGAAACAATATATGCTTAAATTGGAAAACCCATGTACTCATTTTTGAGTTTAGTAGCATGTCAAAAATGGAGATATTAGGAATCTTATTGGTCAACTCCATTTTTGAGCATGTCAATATACTCAAAAATGAGTGCATGGGTTTTCAAATTTAAGTATATATTGTTTCGGAGCTATTTTGAGACAATTTAGCTCATTTTTCAGAAACCATTTTTAACAGTGTTCTTTTACGTGCAGAAGCTAGTAATATATCCAATTTTTTAAGCTAAATTTAACACTTTCTCGACCGCTGGCGTAGATTCACGTCATTTGAAAATCTGTAACTCCACCAATGGGCGTTTCTTTTGCAATTTGTATGTTATTTATTTCTTAAATATATAACTAATATTCACATTTTTACATTTAAATATTCCTTGGATTCAAATACTTTGATTAGAAGGATTATAATTATAATGTATATCCATTTGTAATATAAATATGAATACAGAATTTTTTTTTTTCTGAAATATTGTAACATGGGAGAATAACGCCCACAGGCGAACCTTACTGTTAAAAATTTAAAATCATGCGATCGCGAAAGTGTTAATATGAGATGATTCTCAACATAAAGAAATATAATAAAGTTTTTCAAACTATTTTTCCAAAAATAAAATAATTTGGGATACAAAGGGTTAATAAATAACATTAATAATAGATTAAAAAAAATATAAGAAATGTAATACATAATTTCAGTGGCAACCCTCCCCCCCCCCGCCCTAAATTTTCTGCTTGCCGCATATGTTAATGTTTTAGAACTTTTCAATTTTTCAACTCTGTAGCCCCTCAGAAGATATCTAACAGTTAAAACAATCATCCCCCCTCCTAAAAATCAAATTTATAACCATAAAATTACCGAAAAGTGATAAAAGTAAATGGCCGTCCCTAAAAAACGGTGGGTGATAGGCCAAAAGGGACGTCATATTCGGATTCAGGAGGTCATTCTACATAATAATTTGCCAAAATAGTGTTGGGGCAATTTTCAGGCCAAGCAGTGCATTGGATTTTTTGTAAAAAAATTATTAAAAATTAAGGAAAATTGTTTCCATGTTTTAATCCCCATATTTGGGTATAATTATAAATTAGTTATCGTGCACATGTGTTAGATTAAGTTATTTTGCTCTCAAATTGACAAAACTTTAATTTTAAATTTTGAAAACCCTGTCGTCCTTGGCGTTTTTTGTATTTGGCGATCAAGAACGTAATACGAATATATGCATACCAGATGTATATTTTCGTAATATCTGTTGTATGAAATATTGTTTCATATTATTGATTTCTCTTATAATATACGTTGTTAAAATAACCATGATTTTTAAAAGGAATTAAATATATTCGCCAATTAATTTGGCAATCTTTTAAAAATAACTCAATCTAACACGTGTAGACAGTAACCTATATATAACTATGTCTAAATATGGGATTAAAATTGGGAGATAATTTCCGGTAAATTTTGATAACTTTTTACAAAAAATCCAGTGGACGATTAACATAGGAAATCTTTTTCTTGGCTCCACGGACGGCCATTGACGTCATCACTTCGCTTGCGTATAGTTGATTGGTTTGGTGTCGTGTCCAATTGAAGTCAAATCAAATCATTCCATATGCCAAAATCACGGCCTTGGCAATGTCCACAATTAAAAATCTTAAAAATCTTGCGTATAGTGATGTTACATTATACAAATTACTGCGTCTATGATTTTATTTGAGTTTTATGAAATTTCCAGATTTAACAGCTTTCTACTTTTAGTTATTTTTTAATATAAAAGAATACGTGTATGAAAGGGAAAAATGGAAGAAAATGTATAAAAAATAAAAGTATTTTTAAATACCTTCTTGACATCGTAAGAAAATAATTTTTGTATTCTCCTCATCTGGCTAACCATACCTTTCGAATGAGATACCATTTTCAACCCTCTACTCCCATAATTAATATGTTAATAAAGGACAAATATTTTATGCTTGCCTATTAATATACAGATTCTAATGATAGTTATTTTTATATTAGCACGCCATGAATTTGTAATTGCTAAATAAATGTTAACAAGCAAGGATAATCATGCCTCGTGCATCAGTTGTGAAGCAATTTCCAAAGTCTTGAATCTATCGCACTTTCCAAAATACTTTGAGCTTTTGTGCGTACAAATAAGTGCTTTTTTCCAATAATATAGGTATACTCGACTACATCAATTAAGAAATACATAGAAATAGTACAAAAAGTTAAATAAACACTATTCAGTTACAATTCTTAAAGAAAAGAAATATAACTAATATCACAAACATTATACTATAAATTAGTATCTTTCTATTCTAAAATATAAATAAATAAATAAATAATACTACCTCCGACACTTTCAATTTGTGTCATTTTTGCTTTCTTAGCTTATACTGTAAAAACCATT
The DNA here is from genome assembly GCA_963930645.1 of Salticus scenicus. Taxonomy (NCBI): domain Eukaryota; kingdom Metazoa; phylum Arthropoda; class Arachnida; order Araneae; family Salticidae; genus Salticus; species Salticus scenicus. The sequence goes on along the minus strand of OZ005656.1, from coordinate 208,450,600 downwards.
TCATGTAAATGCATGAAAATCGACAGTCTTGTACAGAGATGTATAATAAACATGATGAAACAAACCGTTTATATGTCGAAGGATTATTTTAGGTGATATTTAATGTTGAATTAGGCATTAAGGTGTCTGCCAACCGTCGGAGGTGATTTTTTTTTTTTAATAATTGAAAAAGTGCCTATTTATGTGCATTATATGATAGAATATAGTAAAAAACAGTGAATAACATGAAAAAATTATGCAAATAAAAAAATATTTTGATATTTAGGCTCAAAATATGCATAAAATTCGCGAAAAAAAAGCACTTTTACAAAACATCATAAGTTAAATTTAAATAAAGATATTTTTATTCTGTAAATTTTATTTAGATTATTAAAAGGTCCTTAAGGGAGTGAACTACTCTCAAAACTATAACCATCTTATTTAATATTTTAGAGAAGATAACATTATTGCATGCTGAAAAAATCATGAATATACATGACAGTTCATAACTTCTATCGACAAAAACAAAACAAAAAAAAAATAATTTAGCTAGATTTATTGTCGTAATTCAATCCCTAAACCAACTCCTCTAGAGTATTTTTTCAAAATTTCATAACGTTTCAATCATAACTTTTGGAGTTATGATGTTTTGGGATAAAGCAAAATGCTAAAAATCTCATTTTGAGAAAAAGCAGAAAACAGATTTAAAAACAAGATTTTACCTATTAAACAAAAAATAATTTTAATAAGTTCCTGATTTATTTCAAAGCTTTTTATTTTATTTCTTAAATTCATTTTATATTCAGTAACAAATTTTGAGGCTTATATTGAGTAAAACGTTTATGTCAACAAACATTTACGGGACATTTCCGGTCACTTCTGGTTTCAAAAACTGACGAGTGACTAATATTAAAATGCCTGTAACGCAAGTTCTAAGTAAGAGATAAACAAAATTCAAACTGATTTAGAAAGCTAAAATGTCAGGCTTTAATACTAACCTAAAAATAGAAAATCAGATTTTTGACTGAAAATTGTATTTTAAAGGTAGGCAGGCACCTTAATAATGAACGTTGAATTAATATTTCAAAACATTCAGTTGTCCCTGTACGACCTGAAATTTGTTTTTTTCGAAATTGAAAGTTTTGTTAGTTTCTCCTAGTTGGTAGAATAGTATTAGACTGAAAAATATTTAAAAAAAAAAAAAAATACCTGATGTTAGATTAAGCTTCGAGAAGACCCACAAAGTTGTGTAGGTTCGGCCTTACTGAAGACATTTTTATCTAAACGTACACAATTGGGTATGTTCGGATTATACGAATAAATATCTAAAAATAACAGTTTAAGCAAGAACCATTGTTATTTATTAGGATAATTTTCATCCGTCACAATAAAAGTGTTTGGAATATTTTTTGTTTTTGGAAAGATATAAATATACATCACATTTTTCGCATCTCTCTCTGATACGGATAGTACAGTTTTGCAACCTACACTTCCTAGCAGTTTTAAGATCATCGAAACAAGGCCAACAGGGGTGCAAGACTTTCAATATCAAAATAAAACACTTTCACTAGCATTCGTTATCAATAATTTCTATAATGCTCAATCGCAATAAATTAAAGCACGAGTATGATTATGATACAAATTATTGATAAAAATACGCTGGTGTAAGTTTTCCGTCCTGAGACGTAAACTCTTGCACCCCTGAAATCCAGTGACTGATTGCATCTAACCTCTTCCCTTCAGGGGTAGCTTTTTGGGTGGATTGTAAAACTTTGATCTGCATGACTGAGCAGCATCATCTTTACTCTCCTCTTCTTGTCCACTTCCATCATCAATGGCGTTTTTAATTTCTTCAGTTTCCGCAATACCGCCTTCATCACTGAGGTCAATTTTATCGGAAAAATCCTTTTCGAGTACTTCTAAGATCTCCTTTTGCATCAAATATCGTCTTCGGGCCGTCTAAAATCTTAAGAATAGTAACGTGTGCATGTTATTTTTGAAATGGTAAAGGCCGGACATATACAATTGTGTAGGTTGCTAGTTTTCCAGCTTTTTTAAAGCAAGATTAGTATTATCAAGGCTAAAATCCATTGAAATCCGGAATACAGTATATTAAGATAAAAATTGAATGCAAGCAAACATTAAAAATAATATTTCACATAAATTACGACAGTGCTTAAGATTTGGCTTTTGCTGTCAGGAGATAGACGCTTGAAATAAGTAAAAGAACTATTTCAGTCTTGTTACTGCTGCCATATAGTTGTGTTTCATCGAAAAATCCACCAATTGTGCCTTTTCGGCTTTAAATGATATGAAAAAAGGAAAATGTTACTAATTCTTATACATTATTTTATTTAGTAAGCACTATTTAACAACTTTTTGATTTTGATATATTTTTTTAAATATTTGATTTGATTTTTTATGTTTTTTTTATTTTACGCGATTTTTGCGTGTTTTCCAGGATTTTCTTTGAGATTTAATTTCAAGAAGATGCACCAAAAATAAACTGCTTACAACTTTTTATTTTATTTTATTTATTTATTTATTTTAACGATAAAAAGAAACATTCTTATACATTTGAATTTAAAAAAAAAAATTAAAAGTTCAACATATGTCCTTAAAATTTACTGATAAAATTGTTGTTTCATTAGTTTTAAAATTTTCCTTTTGATTTATTTATCATTTTAATATTAATTTCATTTAATCAAATGACCTTATATGTTTGATTTTCCTTGATTTTTGTCGTCCGCAGTAAAATGTAAACGCATATTTAGTTCATATTTAATTAACCGCGTGTTTCCGGTCAATATAATCAAACACAAATAACTAAATTTCATTTACATTTCATTAATATATCGCGGGCTGTATATAGGTCATGGTTTCGAAAGGCTGAAAATAGTCGCCATTCGGTATATATTCATTTAAACCTTTAAATTGATCTTTTATTTATTTATTTATTTGTCAAAAGTCATTTAAATATTATTACCAGCGAAGCGGGCAAAGCCTGTTAGGTAAGTTATCTCAGGGATTGTCAGCGAAGCGAGCAGGAGGAAGAGTCCTCTAGCAATGTAAATAAATGTATGTGTGGCGTTGAAATTCCACAGTCCTCTAAAAATTAAGTCAAAACAAGAGACATTTTTTTAAAAATAAATCTCAATCCAGTAATTTCAAAAGCCGTGAATATATTTATTGATATATTAAAACACATAAATAGAGGACAACCCAGACCGTATCCATAAATTATGAATTCGTTAAAAAGGTGGTGGAGGAGAGAGAGATTTTTATTTTTATTTCATGAAAACTTTACATGTTGATAGTACAGTGATCTTAGTCGAAGTGTCCCAGCGATCATGACAGATTACCCACTTGTAATCCGCCAGATTGTGGTAACATCACAACATCCAGAATTCAACGGCGCCAATAAAGTTTTCGCAAATTAATTACTTTATGTGTATTTGGAGTTAAACAAAAAAATAAAAAATATATAACGGAAATCGCTTAATGCATTTTAACAGCTTTAAATATAAATAGATTTATTGAGAATTGCGATGAAATAAAAATGATTATTTTCAGAGAATGTAAAATTAAATTGTGTTTAAGATCCCACATATATATATATTGCATTATGTTAAAATGAGATCCATGGATTTCTTACAGAATTCTTTCTTAAAATTAATAAAAATTATTTATTTTAATTTCTAACTAAGAATTTAATAATTTTGAAATAAATCTGATATATTAAGAGGATTATTAAAAGTTAATTATTTTAATTGTAATTAATTAGATATTTAATAATCATGAAATAAATTTGATGAAATAAAAGCATATGGGAGCAACTCGCTCACAGTATGGTGTCTGGAGTGAGTGGTCACACAGGATGCCATTAGTTATTTCTATAACCATAAGGAAATTAGTCATAGTTAACTTTAAAAGAAAAGATACTTTAAAATCAAAATTACTTTATCTTGCTAATGAGTTTTTGTGTAGAATATGATGAAACTTAAATCTTTTTATACTTCTTTCTTCGGCATTTGAATTCTACTTAATAATTTTCATACAGTATTACGTAGAACAGAAAAATTATGTTTGTTGTGCAGCTAAAATGTTCTACAAGAGTAGATTAAAATAATAATAATAATAATAATAATAATAATAATAATAATAATAAATACAAGTGTAATGGTGTATTATCTTTTTAATAATAAAATTTTCGGTTTCCCGGGAGTAATGCTCGAAACTGTAACATAGCTGCTAGAACAAAGTATTGGAATTAAAAATATTATCCATGTTATGAAACGATTAAATAATTAAATAAAAAAATGTTTTATCTAATAGGAAATATAACATCATAACTGCAATAATGTTCTGAAAAGATAGATAGATAAATAAATGAAAAAATGAAAACTTTATGTGTTATTTTAAATGAATAATAATTATAATAATAATAAAAATATTTAAAAAGAAATATATAAAATAAAGGTATCGTCTCTGTTACGTAAGATTAAGCAGATCAACAGGACTTAAATGAGAATGTAGATGTTATGATCATAAACGATTCTATTATTTAATAAAACTATGATGGAAATCGATGTGAAACGATATAAACAGGTATGAGAAATAAAATTATAAAATTATAGTATTAACCCTTTGAAAAATGAACTAATAGGGAATTTTGAGGAATTTCGCTTCATAAACAATTAAATTTGAAGTATAGTTCATTAAACAACTCTTATTGTTTCGATTTAAAAAAAAAAAAAAAAATCACTTTTTTACTTTATAAATTAAAAAAAAAAAATAAATAAATAAAATTTCTGTCAAAGACAGAATTTAGTTTAGTACGGCGGACTATTAATTTCAATCTGTAAAATTTTAATTTAACTTTATTCTATATATAACAGAAGAAAGTACTAGATTCGTAAAAATTTTTGACTTCCGGTGTTTTCGACAGATTTACACGTTTTGAGAGGTCTAGAACACAATTTGACTATTTTTAGAAAATGTCTGTCTGTCCGTCCGTCTGTCTCTGTATGGGGACAAAAATTTTGTGGCGACTGTATCTCCGGAACTACGGCTTAGAATTGTACATAATTAAACAAAACGTATAATTAAACAAAACTTAATTTCTGTGAAGGCCATTATGAGACTGATTCAATTTGAATGCTTATCGGCCAACAGGTGTTGCTGCTATTAAGCGATTTCCGCAATTAAAAGGAAGGTTATATCTCAGGGACTACTGCACATAATTACATAATTTATATGTAGATGCACCTTGACATAAATTAGGGTCTATCAACTTTTGGTGTCAACAGCTCCACAGGTGGCGCTGCTCTACAGCGATTTCCGCAATTTAAGAAGAGTCTATATCCTAGTTTCCATTCCATATAACCAAACAAAACTTGATATGGGAAAAGGCCATTATGAGACAACATGCTGATTCAATTTGAATGCTTTATTCAGGGATTTCCGCAATTTAAGGGAAATCTATATCTCAGGAACTACTGCACAGAATTGCATACAAATTTATATGTAGATGCACCTTGACATAGATTAGGGCTTGTCAACTTTTGGTGTCAACCGCTAAACAGGTAGCGTTGCTACACAGCGATTTCCGCAGTTTAAGAGAAGGTTATATCTTATGTTCTGTTGTGTTTCCTCAAACAAAACTTGATAGGTGAGAAAGCCATTATCAGACATTATGCTGATTCGATTTGGATGTTTATTGTACAATATGAGGCTCTGCTATACTGCAAATTTCTCTCGGTAAGGGAAAGGCTATATCTCAACTTCTATCTCATATAACAGTACGAAACTTGATGTGGAAGATAACCATTACAAAAATACATTTTCTAAGATGGTATTTATAGACAGTAAGACTATCTTTCTTTGGATATTTAGTGTTAATTTTCACTAAGATGAAAATAATTTGCATTCATCACGTTACATAATTTTAATAAATAGTAGTTTTAATAAATTATTTGCACTTAGCAAATTTGTATAGGAGAATATAGAAGAAAGTTTTATGATGGCCACAATATACTAGATTTTTGTTTCATTTCTTCTCGGTAAAACTAATCCCACGTACTTTTTTAAAATGACTGAAATGAATAAAAATGAAGTGTTTCCACCTAAATTTCATACTTTAGTTAATTTTAGAAAATCTTATTGTCGTGTCGGAAAACTGTTTGCACCCCTGGATTCAGAAAAATTGCTCTTTTCATTTGGTACCAAATTTGTTACGATAGGAATGATATTGATAATTAATTTTGATGTTACACAAATCTGGTCTACCAAAACTGGAGACGAAGTTTTTAATCAGAGTGAAACAAATAATTCTCCTAGTCCTAAAAAAAGTTAAATTTTAAATAAACTTTTTTTTTCATTATTGATTATTTGTCATGAGACTTAACCAGTTTTTTACTTGCGGAATACGGCTTGCTGAGAAAATATGTTAGCACCTTATTTAGAAACAAAGACCTCTAGCGATTGAAGGTAGAGACAGAAGTTACAAAATAGAATTAACAGACATATTTGCCGATCACTTCTCCATATAATCATCGAATATATTCAGGCATACATCTGAACGCTGAACCAACTTGCATAACCCGGCTTTAGGAAAATCACATCTTTGCCTACTGAGCCAGTTCTCGACAGCTCTGTTGATATAACCATAGCCTCCTTAACTAGATTCCTGTCGCGTGGCTCTTAAACTTGGCAACAGGTCGAACGGTAGACAGCGCCACCTGGTACAGATTGCACAACTTTTTTATTCAACTGTCTCCAATAATTTTAAGAAGTGATATATGATACATATAATCGACGTTTCTTCGATTCTATTCGCCTTTTTTGTATTACAAATCCCACTTTTAAAACTTTTTGGTGACAGTTGAATAAAAAAGTCGCGCAATCTGTACCAGGTGGCGCTGTCTACCTCTTGAACTGTTGCCAAGCTTAAGAGCCACGCAACAGGCATCTACTTAAGGAGGCTATGATATAACAGTCTAAGAAACCTGTCATATGTAAGTGTACCTTCAATTTAAAAAAAAAGCAATGGGTGTTAAATCTGAACCATATGGAGGTAGTAGTAGAAATTCTTGCGTCTGTGAACTTTCCTTACTTACCCGCACAATTTCAGAAAGATAGCTAGTGTCATCTACCTCCACAGTGGCTGAAGAATTTCTACCACAATCATACACCACCGTTTTTCAAATGCTGTTTCTTATATGTATATATATATATATATATATATATTATCAATCATCACATGTTATAGTTGCTTGGTGTTCGTTGCTGTTGATCATACACAAAATAATTGGGGAGAAATATTCATTATTTGTAATTAATTAATTTAAAATAATCTGATGTGCCACTCACACGACTTTCTCTTACCCTGAAATTTAATGCTATAATACAGTTTGGAGATTAAGAAGTAAAGAGTACTGTTATGTAAATCTATGTTAAAACAGTTCAAATTAGGCTTCGGAAGAGTTTTATATGATAATTATTTCTGTGTGAAGGGGGCTGCCGCCACCCTTAACCCCCTGTTTCATTACCGCACCTACATTTATATAGAATTTAAATCTGTTATTAAAAATAAAAGTTCACATAAAATTATGCAGACAACTTTCACATGCAGCATTCCTTGAAACTTATCATTCTTGATCAAAATTTTCAGAAACAAACTTATATTAACTTGAAAATACAACTTTTGGATCTCCTGAAATTATTCGTTATTAAGTTACTCTAAAAGACACAGACAAAAATCAAACGTTAAAAAACTAGACTTTGGTAACCAAGAAACCTCAAAACGTTTAAATATGTAAAAAACAAGCAATGAATATGTAGCTTAAAAATATACATTTTTTACCATATGCCTATGAAAAATTCATTTCAATTTCTGAGCAGCTATCCTGGAAATGGTAAAATATTATAGTAAAGCACTTCCACTAACATTAAAAAAGAAGGTTATTGGTTAAACATTTGCAACGCTGTACATCATTTGAAGATTATGTACAAACCACATCGTGCACCTAAATATAATCCTATAGTAATAATACACGGCATAACCTGAAATACACTTCCATTAGTTTTCAGCTATTGACAAACTATAATCTAGTTCTTTTGTGTAGCCCTGTATATGAACAGTGAATGATTTCCCTACTACATTCTACATGAGACATGTTTTACGCATATAAAAAATATATATTCATTTCATTTGGTTTAGTGCAGTCTATAGATGTTAAACTCTACTTACCTGCAATTTTCCCCATAGACGCAATGTATTTAAATTCTCTTGGGGGTCCCTGTACACGAACTATTTGCTTCATCTCAACGAAAAGCTTAGTGTAGCATCCCTATATCATACACATTTAGAATACCGAGTTTGGAGTTTCTGCTACTATTTGTTCTTGAGATATGCTGATAACATACGCACACACACACAGACCATTCGCTAAAATCATGATTTTCGTATTCAGGTCACCTCAGAACATGTAAATATAACAAAAACACATAAAAACATAAAAAGAAATTTTTTATTTTATTAATTACGTGTAAGTAAATATATTTATTTTGGTGTGAAATAAACGAACTTGTAAACAATTTTTTTCCCCCCTTTCACTGCAAGTTTTTCTTTTTGAAAAATGTAGTAAATCAGGGCTTTAGTAGGTCAAATAAAATAGAAATAGCAATATTCTGCCAAAATAAAAACAAAAATTAATTTTAGGGGCAATTGTGGAAGTGGGACATATATGGTCCACTGGTCTTTCTAGATGGCGCACATGTTAAGGCTCCTATATGTACGAGCTGGCGCATCAGGCATTTTGTTGTCTTAGGGTTGCCACATGTACCCAGAGCGTTTCTCTGATAAACAAACGACAAACATTTTTTATCGTCTTACGTTACTTTAGAGTAACTTGTTTTATTATATTTCATAATTTCGGCTAAGTAAACTATGATATGGAAGTTTGTTTAGCGATAAACTGCTATAATCATTCAAGAAGTGAATATAACGTGTTCACAGACCTTATATTACTGTATATTTAAGTTTTGGCGACATTTTGTAAAAGAAACAGAAACCATAGGATATCCTCAGAATAAAATGACATCCTGAGAATGTACTGTGAAAAAAAAAAATGTGTTTTTTAGAATATGTTGCTTATTTCTCTTATCTTGACCGGATTAGCTACAGATCAAGATTTCTTAAAATTGTTAGGGAAGCGATAAAGACGCCAAGCGGGAATGCTGTCCTCTTTGGAAGCAAAAAAATGGCGGTGATGCGCCGGCCTATTATTTTATTTAGGGGCTCTACACATGTGTCCCAGTAGAGTTGACGTGACGATATAAAATATAGTGAAAAGGTCTGTTTCCTAGTTCTAAACTAATTTTACAATATTTTTTAAAATATATGCATGAAAGTACATAAAATTACACTAACATATGGATGTAATCACAGAAAACCAGTGGGACATGTATGTACCAGTGGGGTTGAAAGGGTTAAATCAATTATTATTTTCTTTGACTTAGCATACATGCCTCATCGGCAATGAACTGTGTTTTTTTAAGTTATGTATTTTCATGCTAAGTAATAAAACTCTTTGAAAATAAATTATTAACACGCTTTTATTAGCTTCACCTGTATGTATGTATGTATGTTTGTTTGTAACCGCTCTCGGAGCAAACAAAAAATCTATATTGTAAAAAATGCTTTCCCTACGTGAACGCCGTGGCGTTGAGGTATAGCTCCGCGATACGAACCTAAAGGTCTAGCGTTCGATCCCAGTGAGGGGAGATTTTTAAAAAATGGTTTTTGTTTAATTCTAAGTTATTTTAATTAAAGATTTAAATGTATGTAAATATTATGGTGTGTCACTCACACGATTTTCTCTTACCCTGAATTTTAATACTAAGATAGATATTTTGTGCTCTTCAGTTCACATTTCTATAAAAGCGTGTTCTTTAATTTTTTAAAACTATAATATTATTTTTATTTTAAATTCGTATTTAAATACATTTGTAAACTAACTTATTCGTTATTTTCAGTCGTTCGTTTTACATAATTACTTTCAATCCATATGCATTTCATAAAATTTATGTATATATATATATTTTTTTTAAATACTTTAAATATATTAATTATTTATAATCATAATTTATTATTATGATATTTATTTTTTAAATATATTAATTATTTCTATCAATTGTAATTACTAGCTATAATATTAAATTACGAAATTAAATATTTCAAACAAATTCCGTTAAAATATCCACAAATATCACTTTTTGTCAATTTTTTATAAAGCTTTATAGTTTTAAACTAAGGCAGGTTTTCTGCTATGTTCTGTATAATTGTTGTTTATATCTCATATGTAAATAATTTTGTAATATAATCACTTTATTTTCACGCCAATCTTTTTAATTTGTTCTGCACTACATAATGTCCCTTGAGACCTTAAATAAAAACTTTAAAACATTTTTCTGTTAATCAAGGGATCGCTTAAAAATAAAAACCAAATTTTGAACAATTTTGCTTTCACATCTCATGTAATTACTTTGACAACTAAAGAATAAATACTTTCTACATTAAGTATGCTTTATTTTCAGATATTTAAAATAATTTTTAATAAATAGCTCTTGAATAAATAATTATTTCTAAATATTTTTACTTTCTCTTACCCATAAGGTTCAGAAAGTATTGTTTTTTGGGTAAAATTTTCGAACACGATATTTTGTTATATTTACACGCTTTGAGGTCCCCTGAATACGAAAATCATGTTTTTAGCAAATGGTCTGTGTGTATGTCTGTGTGTCTGTCTGTTATCAGCATATCTCAAAAACAAATTAGGGCAGAAAATTCAAACTTGGTATTCTAAATGTGTATCATATAGGGATGCTACAGTAAGCTTTTCGTTAAGATCAAGCAAATGGTTCGTGTACAGGGACAATCAAGAGAATTCTAATACATTACGTCTATGGGGGGAATTGCAGGTAAGTAGAGTTTAACGTCTATAGACTGCACTAAACCAAACGAAACGAATATATATTTTTTGTAATAGAGATAGTTAACTGGGGAAAAAAAATTGTATATGTAGGAGCCTCGCCTCCCCCCCCCCTGGGGGAGGGGAAAGTCCCCCCTCGAGGGGAATAAATTTTCATGATGGGTATCTTTCAAAAGAACTCGCCAATACCTTTAAAACGAATGGTTGAACCATCGATCTGCGATAATTTAAAAAAAAGTTATCGATTTTTTTTCCTTTTTTTTTATATATATATATTGAGAATAAAATGGACTTCTTTTGGACATTTGGTGTTACACTACTTCTCTAATATGGAAATTGTCTGCATTATCAAAAAAGATAATTTTTTAATAATAATTTTAATAAATTATTTTTTAAAAACAGAATTATTTTTTAATAACCGAATTAAATTCTATATAAATGTAGGTGCATTAATGAAACGGGGTGTTGAGGGGGGCAGTAGCCCCCCTCACACAGAACTAATTATCATATAAAACTCTTCAGAAGCCTAATATGAATTGTTTAACACAGGTTTACGTAACAGTACTCGTTATCTTACCTTTTAATCTGCAACCTGTATTTATAGTATTAAATTTCAGGGTAAGAGAAAGTCGTGTGAGTGACACACCAGATAATTTTTATTCAAAAGCTAATTTAAACAGTTTAATGTTTTCAAATATAAATTTCAAACTTTTAAAGGAAAGAAATAGAATATTTATAAATATTTGGGTAAGAATTTTTTTTACAAATAATTTGAAGAACATATTTGAAAATTTTAGTGATAAAATTAAAAAAAAAAAAAAAAAAAAAAACAGAAAGAAAGAAAGAGAAAAGAGAAAAAAAGAAAAAAAGCTGTGGAAAATTTTAAATGTAAATATTTTTTGCAGAAAAATTAAGTAACATAAGAAATTTTCTCTCCCTTACTTAACAGTATCAAAGATACTAAAATTATACATATGTACATATTGATTTTTAATTTGTCATTCATAAAAAGATTCCAATAATCCCATTTGTGCTTAAATAAACATCCTTTTATACTACATAGAGATTTTCTTCAAAATATTGATCGAATCAAAGATTGAAAAGATGATACATAAAATGTGTGTAAAAAATACTTGACATCTTTTTAATAAAATAACCAAAGCCTTTAAACAAATTATTTCTAAAAATATATCACCAAAAAGTATATTCATATTGATATTGAAAGGCCTGCAGTTTCTAAAATAATTTTTAAAAATATGAAAAATTGATTAAGTCTGAAAAAAACTTCTTAAATGACAATATATGTATACATATATATATAAATGTTATAAAGTATCTATCGATGTATATATATATTAATAAGGTTATCTTATATTTTCAATATTTTTAAAATATTTTATGTACATATTATTGCGTACATCGAATAGTATGAAAAACTATTTAAAAAAACTCTAGCAGTTTGTAATACGGCACACACTTCATATCCCACTAGATGCATAGGGGAACTAATTTTCAGTCCCCTGCAAATCCCAAAACATCTCAATAAAAAAGAAATTTCTCTAATCACAATGGATTATAAAAGTGTCGTGCATTCAAATGATTTATCAGATGAGGTGCCATAAGTGGGAACCCTGCGCTCCCGCGGTGCCCACATGGCACAAACTCAATTTTTTTTTTAATGGAAGCCTAATTTTTCTTCATACAATCGTGTTAAACGGAAAAAATCTGTTTTATTTATTTATTTATTTTTATTTATTTATTTATTTATTTTTATTTATTTATTTATTTATTTATTTATATATTTATATTTTTATTTATTTATTTATTTATTTATTTATTTTATTTTTTTTTTTTTTTTTTCAGAGTAGGGGGCCCTGGGGACCTGAATCTTATATTGTAATAAAAAATCTGAAAATCTGAAAATCTCTTATTAAAAAAGTAGTTTTGCTGAACACAGAGATTACAACAGTGTCGTGCATTCAAATGATCTATTAAAGGAAGTAACATATGTGCTCCTGTAGGGGCCCTAAGATCCCACAAGAAGCAATCTCTATTTTTTTTTTTTTTTTTTTTTTTTTTTTTTCAAATACAAAATATGCTTTTTCTTCAGAATATTGTATTAAAAAATGTTTAAAGCTTCGAAAATCCAGAATTTTCTGATGTTCCTAAACTCACAGCACAAAAAATAAGCATTTATTTACAAATAAGAGAAAAAATCCTACAAGATGACATCAGTCTTACTGGAATATTTAAATTTAATGTTGTTATACAAATTCTGAAACAAGTAAAAACGTAAATTGACGCTGAAATTGAAAATGGGCAATATTGCAAATACCGATCATACTATAATCGATAACTGTTTCCAAAACCTGACAATTTTCGGAACTTTTTACTAAGCTTAAATTAAAATGAGTCTGTTATTTAGTTCAGAAGAAATTAAAATTTTTGTTAGCAATAAAACATCGATGAATTTAAGGTTTCTGGAAAAAGACCTACTACCCTCCTACCATCTCCTCCTTTTAGCTTTTAAGGGGGTATTCTGGTTTAGAAGCTCAAATTTTAGGTGTTTTTCTGGAGGCGATAAAAAAAAAAAACAATAAATATTTTTACTATCCATTTTTTTTATTAAGTTTTTTAATGATATTTAAAGAATACAAAACATGCATAATATTAAAAAAAAAAATCAAATTTCAAAAAACTGAAGGCCGGCAAAGTGGGGACTGTTGAAAAAATGGCGTGTCCTGGTGTCCAGTGACCTGAAATGAAAAACCATTAATAACCCTTGAAGAGGAAGGATATAGTTATCGCACTACGAGAGGATTTAAAAAAAAAAAAAAAAATCTCACAAAATGGCGGCGTTTTGAAAAATACGTTTCGTTTTTTCCCTGTTTTTTGGCCATTCGGAATTTTTTTAAAATATAAAAAGAAATTTTTTAAAAAAAAACTCTTAGTAGTGCGATACTATAATGTATAAAGAAGATCTGTATTAAATTTCAAGTGAATCGGTTGAGTTGAACTTGAGATATCCTGCACACCGTTTCTGAAAATGTAGTTCCGAGAAAAACGCGTTTAAAGTTTGAGGACAAGTCGCGCGCAACCGGAGACGCTTAACTTACTTTTTTTTAATCAGCGATTCCTGCTCCATACAAAGTACCTTCCTCCACTTCAAATGTCATGTTTAAAGACGACCTTTCAGATGATCTAGCAGTTTTAGCTTCCTTGGAAGCCTCAGAAGCTCGTACCTCTGACCTGTTAATTCGGACTTGATTGCGTCTGTTAACGAACGCGTGGGATTCTGGCCCAATTGTTATTCCCATTTTTGACATAATCTTTAAAACTGGTAAAAACCCTTCATTAAATATACATACCGCAATGAAATTAGCAATTTCTATTGTATGGGTACCAGCATGGATATGCTTGGGTGCGAAAGTCCAGATGAGCGAATTTAAAGATTCGTTGTTATTTTGAGTTTCAGAGCCCAAGCACCTTTCCAGCAAGCTTTCTGAAGATAAGTCCTCGTAGATTGGTTTTATAACTTATAACCGGCTTTGTCGGCGCGTCACAAAATGAGCTGTAACTCCGAAAATAATTCGAATTTTGAAAAATCCTTTTAGGAACATATTTTTAAAGGCTTATACTATGAAAATATGTAAAAAAAAAAAAAAAATCGATTTTTTTTTCAATTTCTAAACCAGAATACCCCCTTAATTCACTTCTGACAATATTTATATGCATGAATTTACACTTTTATAGATATATGTTTACATATATACTAGCAGGCAACACCCGCTTCCCTGGTCACTATTTTTAAATGAATCATTATAATTAATGAATTCGCAAAATTGCATTAATTTTTATTATCTGAAGAAAAAGGGGGAAAAAAACTCGCACCGGGTCTCCACTGTCTTCAGCAGCGTAGACCCATGCTCGATACGCACGCACGAATGCATATATGTGAGCGCTGCGCGCGTATTCCTTCACCACCCTTATGATTTCTCAAAATTCAATGTTATTACTCATAAACTTTTATTCTTAAGAAAAGGAATTAACAAAAAAAATCATTTTTGATCTTGTAAAATCTCACACCGGGTCCCCTCTGCCTTCGGCAGCGTAGACCCGTGCGCGCGCAGTGCGCACGAATTCATATATACGCTCGCTGAGCGCGCGTATTCCTTCCCCACCCTTTCTGTCCCTCCTTAATTCTACACTTTCGAAAATATCCTCATTCGACTCGTAGGCACCCAAAACCTATATGTACCAATTTTGAACGGTCTAACTCAATTTCTAATTTTTTGCCCCCCGTTAGGACACCTTAAAACATATAAATCAGGTGAAATCTCAAATAATTGCGATTAGCGCCCTCTATTGGATAAATTTAATGTAGGTTATTCGATAATATAAAAGTACTTTAAAATATCTTTCGAATGATGTATTAAAAATAATTTAATCATATTTAGGATTTGAAATTTTAAAATATTGTAGCACCATCTGGCGGTAGAAATTTCTGTAATGTACTGTTCAATTCCAAATCAACAAATCTTTAAAATGATGTATTACTTATGAAATTATTTTAATTAGTAGCTGAGATACAAAAGAAAACCTAATCAGGACACCTTAAAACGTGTAAATCTGGTGAAATCTCGAATTCCACTTTCGATAATATAAAAGTACTTTAAAATATCTTTCGAATGATGTATTAAAAATAATTTAATCATATTCAGAATTCAAAATATTGAAATTTAAAAATGTTACAGCGCCATCTGGCGGTAGAAAATTCTGTAATCCACTGTTCAATTCTAAATCAACAAAGCTTTAAAATAATGTATTACTTATAAAATTATTTTAATTAGTTGCTGAGATAAAAAAGAAAATCTAATCAGGACACCTTAAAACGTGTAAATCACGTGAAATCTCGAATTCCATTACTTACGGTAGTCGGTTAATGGAAGGTGACAGAAATTTGTGGCGTCTACTCTTGAAATTCAATTCAAATAAGTTTCAAAATGGCATATTACTTTTGAAATAATGCTAATTAGAAGCTGAGATACAAAAAATGATATAAACACTATTATAAAACGATTTATGTCTGACATTTTCGTGGTTTTCTCCGAAACTTGCGTAAATCCGGGCTAAATACTGTAAAAAATCCATAGTATGAAATGTGAAAGGAGTATCAGAATTCGAAACTCTGCAAAATATAAAAGAATAAAGGCGTTCTGGGTTTTCCGTTGTTTTCTTCGAAACAACCGTTCCTTTTCTACGTTTTTGCCCCTTCCCCTCCCCCTTTCCGTGCCTAATAATCTTACACTTGAAAATATCCGCAATCGATTTATCTTTCCTTAAAACCTAATAATACCAATTTCAAACGCTGTTAACTCTTTTATTTCCCTCCCCCCTCCCCCTCAAGCCCTTACTAATAATTCCATACTTTCAAAAATATTCAGAATCGAATTATCGGGCGTTAAAGCCAAATATTGCGAAATTTCAACGGCATATCTCAATTTAAAATACTGCAAAATATAAAACAAAATTTAATCTAATTTTTTTGTTTATTCACATATTTTCATGAAAATTGAACAGTAGCTTTATAATATGCTGTCTAGGCCGAATATTAATTCAAATGTAACGTGAATGAAAATTTGAAAAAGTTTGAAAATTGCAATTTTCCCCCCCACTATAAAACACGTGACATCTTGATCGGTTACAATCATTTCCTTTTTCATGGCAGACGGTCGTCTGGCATTTGAAATGATGTTGCCAAAAAAAATTCATACTTTACTTAATTTTTAAAAATCGAATTGTTGTACCGATAAGCCACTTGCACACTTAAATTCAGAAAAAATTCCCCTTTCATTTAGTAGCAAAATCGTCACGATCGGACAAATATTTTTAATTTATTTTCCACTTTTTCTGCTTTTAACTCCGTTAAAATATCTTTTTTTATGCAATGACGGTGAATTCTCAGTCATTGAGATCACTTTTAGATTAGACATGAGTGGACATTTTAATTAATATCTCCGCAACTAATTAAAATTTTTAAATTCTCTTTGCAGGAGGACCTCGGAAAGGCTCCAGAGCATCCGTATGTCAATTCTTGTACTTCTGCGTTCAATAGGGGCTGAACGTATAAAAGAATAGACAGACAAACCTTTCCATTTATTATTATAGATATATTAGGTTGTTGCAAAAGTTCGTGCCGTTTTTTATTGCTTCATTTCATAAAAATACATCAAATCAAATGACAAATTTTAATCAAAATACTCTCCATTACTTTCTACAACCTTTGCCCATTTTTCGGGTAACAAATGCAGAGCTGCCAACTTAATCCGGCAAATTGTTAGTACCTCTCCTTTTTCTACACCAGTCATTTCTTTGAGTTTTTTTCTTCTTAATTCATCGCGAATATATTTGATAAAAATTACTTTAAAAATTAAGTGGTGTAGAAAAAGGGGCGGTACTAACAATTTGCCGGATTAGGTTGGCAGCTCTGCAAATGTATAACCACGGCGATAGAAGCTCTCGTCTTTGGAGGCAATAATAAAATGATCCGCGTCCGCACAAACTTTTGCAACGACCTAATATATTACAGAGATAATAGTTGTAAGTTTATGTGTATCATAGCTTTATGATATGCATTCACTTATACTTGACTGAAAGATAATCATTAATAAAAAGATATTTTGATTAAAAATAGGAGGAGCTTCTCCTGTTTGCGTAAAGCACCACAAATAATGTGTTATGTTTAGGAAGCACAGGGAAAAAGGATGCAAGGAAAGCAAAAAATAAAAAAGGAACGTACTTCATGTCTAACAATGAAACCGCCCTATACTGTAAATAAATAAAACCCAAATAAGGATCAATCGAAAGAACATATATAAACATGTTTTTTGACTCATAAATCAACTGACATTGTCAACTCGTTTTTGAGTTACAAATTTCGAAATTTCACTAATCATCGCTGCAACCACGCCTTACTGAATTGTTGAATGAAATTCAAACAACCTGTAATCGAAAGAGAATCGATAAACGTGTTGTTTCATGCATAAATCAATTGGCCATTTTAACTTCGAAATATATTCTACAAAGTTATAATTTCTAAAAATTCGCTAGTGTAGAAACTAAAAATAGATAAAAGTCATGGTTCAGGCAGGTTTTATAGAGACTCCTCCTACTTCTTTTTCATTATTACGTTCATTCAAACTGAAATATAAATTTCAGAAATTAGGAAATCTTTAGAAGACGTCGAAATTTTCCATTCTCTCTGCAGTAACTTACAAACTGTTTGGAAGGAACGGGTTTCTTTTGCGGTTTATATTTTACAAATGCTTTTCTATTATCTTCTAACGCATGTTACAAGAATTTTAATGCACTATGCAAATATCAATCTGTATGAACAGGGTTATTTCTTATTGTACGGAAAAACTCAGAAATGTAATAGAAGGGCTCATATGGAGAACAAATCAGTCTATTAACCCGGTCGTATCTCAAATCTTTTTCTAATTACTGCAAATAGAATGAAGAATTTAAAAATATTTAAAAATTCTTCATCTCTGAAGTTTCTAAACATACTACTCAAAAATTAAGTACATATTTAGAAAAGCAAGAAAAAATCCTACAAAACGATATCATTCGTGATAAAATAACTAGATTTATAGGGGAGATACAAGTATTGAAACAGTGAAAAAATGCAAAATAAATATGTCCCCAATCCTCGCCTACTTAATCAGTAATTTCGAAAAAATTGTTCAAGCTATAATTTAAAAAAATTACTAAAAATTGGTCTATTCCAATAACTTTCGAATAAGCTTAGATCGAACCATATTCGTTGATTAGAGCAGAAGAAATTTAGCTTTTTGTTTTTTATACACCAATCATTTTCTAGTTTTCAAAAAGTGAGGCTCCGCCCATAACATTTTGAAACTCCCCATACCAACTTCTCTTAGTAATTCCCTTCTGATTATACTTATAAGCATGAATTAAGAGTTTAGTTATTACATAGACAATACATGCATGAGTATCCGCATCATAACATTATGATATGCATTCGTTTGCATTTTGATTAAAAGAATGTTAATACAGAATTTATTGTAACTGAACATAGGAAAAAATATTCTTCAAAATGCGTAAAACACCCGAATACGATATGTCAATTTTACAAAGAAATACAAACAAAATAATTATTACCACGATATAACAGACATGTACTCTATGTTTAGGATTAAAGTATGCATGCAAAACGAAGCCTTATTCTTCTCATTGCATTGTAATTCTTTTGATACTGCACTGTGTTTTACGTATTTTGAAGATACAATTTACCACATGTTTAATTACAATAATATCTACAATAATTTACTGACGCCGTCAAGAGTATTTGAAGCACTTTTTATAATAATTTTATTTATACTGATATACGTACTCTTTTCTTTTGAAGTTATCGGGTCATGAATCCTCGCCAGTGTCCTATGGGGCTGCTAGCGATTGTAATGAACTAAATGTTTATGAAGACAAAAGTTTGAACTTTCCCCGGAAAAATCATAAGAAACCCTATTCGCCCTACGCTAAAAAAAAAAAATATCCTCTTACGGAAATCCCTATTTCAAAATACACTGGTGGCGCAATGTATAAAATAGATTGATATTGATTTCGTATTTATATTGTTAATCACAACAATTATTAGTACTGAAGTGTTAAACATGTGTATATATTAGGTAAAATGCTTATATGAAATATCGCCGTTCGGCATTATTTTTTTTTTTAACAAATTGCAGTATTTTTATAGAAATGAAATTAATAAAAATGCATATGGTTCTTTTAGAATAAACTCCTGTGTGTTGTGTGTACGATGCTTTTTCCATTCATAATAAAATACTGAAATTCTATCTATACGTTTTATATCATTCTAAATTTAAGGGGAGGTGGGGGAATTAAAATCTCGTTAAAAAACACAGATTGCAAGACTTTCTTTACATAAAGTCAGTAAAATTGCTTCCTCTCCTTTTTTTTTTTTTTTTTTTTTTTTTTTTTTTTTTAATATTTACTGAATTTTAGCATTTATTCTGATAAACATTTTTTTTTTTTTATGTTATCCTTGTGTAAATTTCGGTAAAATAAGATTTTTGTAAAAACACCTAATCTTTTCAAAAAAAGCACCTAACTTGGAATTTTATTTAACCACTTAACCCTTTGCATTCGAAGCTTTTTTAGTTCGGATGATCCAGTAACTAGAGACAACTTTCTGTATATTAGGTGAATTTCTTAAAATTAACATAAAATGATTTCACATACAATTCCACGCATAAAACTTTTATATTTTGACATTTTATGTATCTCTATTTTTCAAGGAAGGACATTTATAAATTATTAACCCTTTACAGATCAAGTGTATAAAGCTGTCGCGACCTCTGATGAGGATTCTCATTATTTAAAAACTTGTAACTCCATCAGTGAATTTATCCTTTGCAATTTATATGGTATTTTATTTCTTAAGAATGTACGCAATATTCATATTTGTACAATCAATGTACTTTGGATACAAGATTTTTTTTTAAATTAGAATCAGTATAATAAAAAAGATAAAAATATGCGATCCCAAAAATGTTGATACAGGTTATCGCTGTTCTCGTCCTAAAATGATTTAATATTGCATATATATATATATATATATATATATATAAACACATATGCTCATGTATTGCTGATTACGCTAATGAAGCAATATTGCCCAAACCAAACTTAAATAAACACCGTTATCGCTCGAAATATCGCGCCAAACCGAATAATGAGCCTTGGTCACCTCTCGAGATTCCATTTCAAATGGAATGGTCAATGAGAGTCACCTCTCGAGCGCAAAGGGTTAAAAATGTGTAAAAATAATCTGGTGAATCACTCACATGACTTTCTCTTACCCAAAAAATTTAATACTATAAATGCAGATTGAAAATTAAAGGGTAAGATAACGAGTACTGTTATGCAAACCTATGTTAAAACACAGAGTAAATATAGTAACTAGAGAGTGCACCCCTATTGTGTCGTCCGAATGAAAGTGTCTCGAAGATGAAACACGTGAGTTTAGGCATTTGGCGATGAAGGGGTTGCTCGTTAACGCCAGTTCCATTGCTTTATCACAGTTATTGGCGTGAGTGTAATACTCCTGTGCGGAAAACGGATGAAAAGTGAGAGAGAGAGAAAAAAAAAAAAAAAAGGATACGTAATAGAACATTTACTGATACTGATATGTTCAACATAATTATAATTACTATTATTTTATGTAATTATCACTCGGTATATTGTTATTTAAATATGTTTGCTTTATTTATTTATTTATATTTTAATATAGTTTATCAATAAATAAATAACAGCAAACAAACGTTGCCGCTTTATTTGCAACACTCGTCCCTACTTTGTTCACCTGACGAAGGGTTGTGCTTTTTTTTTTTTTTTTTTTTTTTAACCTGAAACAATTGTTGCCAGTTTGTTGCAATTTATAGTATTTTTTTTTTTTTAAGTTTCGTACTTTTTAATTTAAAACGCTAGTTCTGTGGTGTTTCTTAATAACTCTAACTATGAACTTTCTATTTTAAAAACTTTGCAACTTATTCAAAATTTAAATTTTTATTTTTAAATTATTATTATTTTGTTCTAAATTTTTATTTTTGAAAAAAAAAAAAAAAAAGTTTCACAGAAACAAGCATTATTGTTTTCTTATAGTATAAATACAGAAATTAAAGATAACAAATCTATGATGGGGAATAGAGAAGAAGTATAATTAGGAAAATTAATTTAAATACTCAATCTTTTTAAATATCAGTGACGGGAAAATATGTCTTGTAAACCTTAATTACTAAAAAATTTCATTAAATGAATAAATAAAATATCTTAAATAAATTCAATTTAATGCTAACCTCTACAATGTTCTTTTTTTCTTTTTTTTTTAAGTAATTTAATAGATGTTATATAACTTCAACGAACGTATTTCTTTTAACATATTTTTAATTCAATTGTAACAAGATTTTTTTTTTTTTTTTTTAATGAATAAAATATTATATACTAGCAGGCTACGCCCGCTTCGCTGGTCACTATATTTAAATGAATTTTAGAAAGAATTATCAATATTTATTTTTTTACACCACATTATACACAAAAACTAAAAAAAATGTAACTAAAATTGCTTCAAACCTCGCTTCGGGTACTCGCTGTCTACGGCAGCTCTTTTCCCTCCCGCACTGCATCAGGTCTAGGTTTCCCATGCCTGCAGAAAGATCTTTCCCAGGCACTTTAATCTGGATATTTATCGACGACAGGAAAGATCTACTACTATTTAAGAACTACGATTTTAAAGATGACTGTATCTCAGCATCTATTAAATATTTTAGTTTTGAACCGTGTATTTTATAGCATATGCTATTTACACTATATTACGATTTGATTTCGACCAATGTAATAAAGTAAATAAAAATAAAAAGTGGATTAATATATATATATATATAAACAAATAAATTTTAATCAATTTAATCCTTTTTGCTATGTATGTACTTCCATTTTTCCCGATAAATACTGTAAATAATAATTAAAAAAAAAAAAAAAAAAAAAAAAAGTTTTTTCTTTTAAAAGAATTAATTAAAAAATGAAAAATAAGAAGTTGGTCTACTATAAAAACTTAAACGTAACTGTTATAAAAACGTTTTTAAAATTAAAACTATTAATTATACTTAATTTTTTATACTGCATTACAATTTTGTTTCCAAAAAAAAAAAAAAAAAAAAAAAATCGCCTTTAAATGAATGTATTAAATAAAAATAAGTTGCGTAATAGCCGTTGCTAAGATACGCAGACGATTGCAGCAAAATATTAAATTTATGAAAAATGAAACAAAGAAGCCAATATTTAAAATCGGAAAAACATTAATTTAATAAATTCAAATTCGAAATTCGAAAAAATCTCGATTAGGTGCACACTTGCAGGGACCCAGGTACACCTATATGCCAAAATCTAAAAATTTAATATGTTTAATTTTTTCTACTGTATGTGTATAACTATTTGATTTCAATAAATATAATAAAAAAGATTTCTTCCACAAATGAATTCAAATAAATAAATAGTTTAATAGCCGTTGCTAAGATACGCAGACTTTTGAAACGAAACAAATTTCTGAAAAATGAAACATTGAAGCCAATATTTAAATTCGAAAAAACATTAATTTAAAAAATTCAAATTCGAAATTCGAAAAAATCTCGATGAGGTGCACACCTGCAGGGTCCCAGGTACCTATATGCCAAATTTGGAGGCTCTGCGATTAGTAGTGTGAGCACCAGAGCGCAGATACACACACAGACACACAGACACTTCTCTTTATTTATATAGATTAAAATGAAGCATTGCAAAATAGCATTTTAGCATAAAATACAGTAATAACATTTCTAAATTAATTTTAGCAATACAAATTTAGTACGCACACATACACACATGTATTGAAAATTAAAAAGGATTTTTCTTTTCTTTTTTTTCAATATATCAATCGAAAATAATAAGAAAAATTACTTTTTATTTTATATTTTTATTGTTATTTTTATGATTATTTGGAAGAAAGTAGAGCATTTCAGCGAACGGAAGAAATTTTCTCTTGGTGACAAACTCTATCGCTAAGATTCGATAGGCATTAAATCTTCTAAACTACAGATTAATTAAGCGTTTTTAATAATTATGCATGGAATATTTTAACTGAGTATGACAAATGATTCTATGCTCTATTGTTTCATACATATATGACTTTTATTTTTGGGTAAAATCTATCGAAAACATCAAGGACATTAGCGACTACCATATAAATCAGTGCTACAGTGATGCTCAGGGGAAAGTGTTTTGCCAGAAGTCACGTGACACAATCTTCCTCCCGCAAGTATCGTTTTATTGCTCTCTCTAGTTCCTATACTTACTCTGTGTGTTAAAACAGTTCAAATTAGGCCTCACCGGAGAAGCTTTATTTGACAAGTAATTCTATGTGAGGGGGTCTACCATCCCCTCAACCCATGTTTCACTACTGTACCTACATTTATATAGAATTCGAATCTGTTATTAAATTCAAAAGTTCATTTAAAATTATTTTGAGGCAACTTAACACCAATATTCCCTGAAACTTATCAATCTTGATCAAACCTTTCTAGTAACAATCACATTAACTTTAAAATAAAACATTTGGATCGCCAGAAATTATTTATTTTTGATTTATTCTAACAGACACAGACAAAGGTCAAGCGTTAAAAACTTGTCGTTGGTATTCAGGAAGCCTCAAAACGTCTAAATATGAAAAAAAAAAAAAAAAAAAAAAAATGAATATTTAGCTCAGTGTTGCCAGATGAAAATTTAAATTATCCCTACTAAATGGAGAAAAAATCCCTATATTCCCTACGTTAAAATATTTTTACCCTACAAAATACCCTACGATTAGAAAATATAAATAGAAATTATATAAAATCATATTATTATTATTATTTTAAAATTTTCTAGCATTTAAAGAAAAAAAAAAAAAAAAAAAAAAAAATCCATTCTTATTAATATACACATAAGTTGATTGTTGAAACAAACGGACAAAAATAAATACAAGTACCTAATATATGCATACAAATTATATTCGTGAAAACACAGTAAATAAAATGGGCTGTGTTTCTATAATTTAAAAATCAAATAATTTATCAAATAATTCATTCTACAATTTATAAATCAAACAGCTAATCTCCTTTGACATCTTTTCGCATCAAATTTACCTAATAAATTTAATTTAGTAATAAATAATCAATGTTAACCAGCAAATATCGACTTGATAGGTACCTAACGCCGACTCCTTAGGGGTGTGGCTACACAAAATGGGTGGTGTGAGCACATCATGAGAAATAAAAAGACTAATTTTACGAAAGAAAAACGAAAGGCAACGCATTCTGACGTAAAACAAAATAAAATACACTTTTTGATCAGTATAATATATTTACGATTAAGATTTTGTACTGCACAATATATTTTATTTGAGGGGTGGGTGTATTCGAATTACAAATAACTTGACAATTGGCATCTCGAGGAAATTTAATTTTAACATGTACATGACTTATTGACCAATTTATTTTAAAATTTTGATATTAATTATATCAAACTATTAAATAAATTTTATATTTTTTATTAAAATTATGTAAAAAATTTACCACTTCGAAATAATAGTAATAATAATAAAAGAGAGGACATATAAAAATTATGCAAATTTTCCAACTATTATAATTTATGCCGGCGCAATAATAATAATGCCCTTTTTTCTCCCTTACTAATTTTCTTGAGTAATTTTCCCCAGTATGTTACTAAGATTACATAGGAAGAAAACAGCTCTTATATAAAAGTAGTAGAAGTACGAGAAGTAGAGGGCGGTACTAATAATACACTGGAATAAATTATAGATGTTGGCAATTCTAAGTTATAAGATTTTTCACTTCGCATCAATCTGTAATAAAATAATGTATCAGAAACAAGGTATTACACGCAACTTTTTTACAGATAAGTTTAAAACTTTTTGCATTTTTTTTTTAAAGAATTTTATAATTTTCATTCGATAATAGAAAAATCCCTACGAAACAGAATTAAAAAAAATCCCCCCCCCCATGCCAAAATCAGAGCTAAAAAACCGTACTGTAGGGAGAAATCCCTACATCTGGCAACATTGATTTAGCTTAAAAAAATACATTCTTTACCAACTGGCTATGCGGAATTAATTTCAATTCTTGAGCAACTTCCTAGACATGGTAAAATATTGCAGTAAAGCACTTCCACTAACAATAATGTTAGGGCTTAAATATTGGTAGCCCTGTACATCTTCTAAAAGTTATGTACACATCACGTGCATAGTGCACGTGATAAATATAATATTATATTAATAACACATGGCACAACCTGAAGCACACTTCCATCAATTTTCAAGTATTGTCGTGCTATAATGTTTTTTTTTTTTTTTTTTAAGGACTGAAGACTATTAGTCTCAATCTGCGGATTTTTACGATACCAGTTTTATGATAGTTAGACATTTGTCGAAATCTAAAATTTATCGAAGATATAATTGAATAATTTGAAAGCAATTTTAAAATTTAATAATAATAATAATAATAATAATAATAATAATAATAATAATAATAGTTCTCCGTCCTAAACTAAATTCTGCTATTGCCAGAATTTCATCAAAATATTTTTTTTTTAATTTTTTTTTCTGAAAGAAAAAGAAAACAAAATTAATAATGATCAGTATCGAAACAAACTCTATCAAAAAAGTTTTTTTTTTTTTTTAATAATTTTGAATTAGGAAATAAAAAGCGCGCATGCAAAATGAAATTAAAAAAAAAGAAAAAAAAACAAGGTAATAAAGTTTGAATTTGAGTTGGTAATTTAAGGATGCCATTGATATAGTACCTTTTATGTTGAAAATTATTTTTAATAAATTTAAATTAAAATGCGGATATCATAATTGCGCTATTAATAAACTTTCCGAGCGCCCAAGTTACTTCGGTGCCAAATTTATAATTTCGCCAAAGAAGTCCTATACGAAAGCTTTTTTTTTTTTTTTTTTTTTTTTACTCAAGTTCCACTTACACCCGAGATGGTCGGATAGACCTACAACTTTAGATTTACTTAGATTTTTAAACAATTTTTTACTTTTCAGATTCGTAAAAAAAAAAAAAAAAAAAAAAAAAAAAAAAAAATGGATTTTCTTCTTCTGAACTTTTTTTTTTTTTTTGCCTGTTTATTTATTTATTTGTTTATTTATTTATTTATTATTATTATTATTATTATTATTTTGTGTGTGTGTGTGTGTGTGTGTGTGTGTATAGCCTTGTAAATAAACAGTGAATGATTTCTATACCATATTCTACACGAAACACGTTTTTACGTATATAATATATATATATACTCGTTTCATTTGGTTTAGTGCAGTCATGTTAAACTCTACTTACCTGCAATTTTTCCCTTGGACGTAATGTATTTGAATTCTCACGGGCGTCACTGCACACGAACCATTTTCTTGATCTCAACGAAAAGTTTAGTGTAGCATCCCTATATCATACACATTTAGAATACCAAGTTTGGACTTTCTGCTATAATTTGTTTTTGAGATATGCTGATAACAGACAGACACACACAGACACACGACAGACACACACACACACACACACACAGATCAACCGCTAAAAATATGATTTTTGGATTCAGGGTTCCTCAAAACGTGTAAATAAAACAAAAATTCAATTTTAAAAATTTGACCATAAAACAATATCTCCTCTACCTTATGGCTAAGAAAAAGTAATAGCACAATGGTATGTTTAAGCTTGTGTAAAGTATTTATTGAGTATTGTTATTACTAACCCCCCCCCCCCCTTTTTTTTTCCTTTTATTAGTATCTTTAGTTTTTCTTGATTCTTGACATTAAATTGTAATTCAACAAATATGGCACATCGCTATAAAAGAAAAGTATTAAAAAGATACAAGTAATATAACTTATTCTTGTGCCATTCTAGTAAATATATGGTACTAGTACCATGATATTGCCTAAAATCTAAAACAGAATGTATCAAAATCGAAAAATAATATTTAAAGTAAAACAAATTAAATAGTTTTGCTGTTACAACAACAATAATAATGATAATGATAATAATTTTTTTACATAATAAAAAAATTCCCACAAAAACGAAATTTTTGAAAAATCCCTCCCCCTACGCCAAAAGCAGAGCTGAAAATTTCCATTGTAAAGGGATATCTGACATGATCCCTGTATCTGACAACATTGCCCAAGAGTTGCCAAGTTCTTTTATTTATTGCGGAATATTTTAGCCACACCTTTTTTTCATACCTCTCTTTTAATAGAGTATTTATTTCCTCTTTTAACGTAATTATATACTAAAGAAAAATATTCTATTAATTAGGTGGTGTAAAATGAAGGTGGGCTAAAAGTGCTCCAGAATAAATTAAGGTAGGGGAGACCCGTGTACCTAGGGCCATCATGTACCTAGGTCCACTCCACTTTATTTGAATAATATTTAGTTTTAAGTTTTAATATTCAATTGGGCGAGTAACAACACCAATTGCTACATTTACAATCACTTTGAAACCATTCAGGAGAAAGTTTTTACAAGTTACATGTAGAAAAAGAATTTACATGGTTTGAAGTAAAATTTTACAGCTCATCTCTTTTGCTATTTTACAAAAGTCAATCAAATAATTTTCTTTTATTTCTAGTGTATAATTTTTCTCATTATATTAAGTAATAAATGAGATACTTAATTAGCACTCTCTGTGTGTGGGTTTTTTAGTGGAATGTATTTTGAATGAAGTTACCGAAACTTGTACCTAGGGCCACATAGCTCAATTGTACCTAGGGCCATGCATGGCCCTAGGTACAATTGTAATCTTATTCTTCATGTTGTTACAATTTAATTAAAAAACTTTTATAATTAAATAAAGGATATTGTTGTATGAGGGATATTACTTTACCCCACCACCAGGTCATAAGCTTCAACCGTTGGACAGAGGTGTGTTTGGACTTTATAAGATGTACTACAATACAGTATGTAGTAATTGGATGCTGGCAGACTCTGGAAAACCAATTACTATATATGACGTTGCTGAAAGTGTTGGCAAGACCTATCCGTCGGTCTTTACTCCTGTGAACATTTTATCAGGTTTTCCTGTAACTGGCATCAAACCATAGCGAATCACAACATATTCACTGATCAGGAAACAATTCCATACTGTAATCATAATAAAAAAAAAAAAAAAAAAAAAATCCAAACAACCATCCATCGAAAGAGATTATATAAATATGTTTCTTGACGCATAAAACATTATCCCTCGTCAGCTCGTTTTCGAGTTATAAACTCTGAAAGTTCACTAACAATCGGTGCAACCACGCCTAAATCGATAACACCACACCTTACTGAAATAATGAATGAAATTCAAAACAAGCAGAAATTGAAATAGCATAGATAAACTTGTTCTTTGATGCATTCATCAGTTGCCTATTTCAGCTTTGAGATTATTCAATTGAGATATAATGCCTAAAAATTCGATAAAATAGAATCTAAATATTGATAAAAGTCATGGTTCTAGCAGATTTTGATAGACTCCTCCCACCCTTTTCTCGTTACTACATTTTTACTCAAACTTACATATTGATTTCTCGAGAACGGACTTTTAAGGGGTAACAGTTTGTGTATCAAAAATCATGTCATATTATGCCCTCTCGAATGAACATCATTCAATTGATTTCTATTATTATACTATTGGGATGGTTTCCTGGTGAAAGCGAATATTTAAATTAAAATGTCGCCGAGAGACAAGCTCCCTCCCTAAATTTCCAAAAAATATTTTCTTCAGTAAGAAAATGAACCAACAATGATGGAACTGGATGTCTATGTTTCATGTCCTGTTGAAATTTCGAAACCTTCATCATCTAACATATTTTCGTGTGTCATGATTGAACAGGTACAACTTTTCCTGAAGGAAAACCTCGTACAAAAACTACTCAAAGAAAGTATGTGGCCGAAAACCAGCAAGATCTAGAAATTTAAGAGACGTTCCAGAAAAAAAAAAAAAAAAAAGAAATTGAAGAAAAATATGCTATTAGAATATATCCCAAAGAAAAAAAGAGAGAAAAATTCGGTGTTTCATATTAAGGCAACATCATAATAATTATTATCATGGTAATTATTATATGATAAATGAATGTGTTTCTTGATATTGTTTCTTTTATAAAATATATGTTCATACGTTTATTTTCTGTTCATTACAAAGTGAAATATAATTTTAACCCTTATCGCTCGTATGTTCCTTCTGAGGGGAATTAAAAAACCGAGCCATGCCCTAAGTTGTTCCTCTACAAATGAAATGTTATTTTTCTAAAACGTGTAACTATAGGCTACCTTTCGGCTACCGGAAAATTTTAACAGAAAGATTTATTTTATTTAATGATGAAGTAAAATAAAACAAATTATTACAAATTTTCGGTAGCCAAAAGGTAGTAAGTTGGAAACTATACGTGTGACGTTTCTAAGGAACGCCAAAAGGCGTGTCTTACGTAAAATATGCTGAGCGAAAGGGTTAAGGGAATGGCCCTAGGTACACTGAGGCCCTACGTACAATGGCATCTGGCCCTAGGTACGATGAGGTCTGGCCCTAGGTACAATGTGGTCTGACCCTAGGTACAATGAGCATTTTGTACCTAGAGTCATGTGTGAAATTTATTTAAAAACCTTCTATTTGTCGGAATTCATTGTTTTAAGTGTTTATATTAATCTCAATTAAAATAAATTAGTTCTAAGATATGTGCAAATCCGTTTCATGATTTTTAGCAGGTCAGGGGCTCTGCTTTTGGGAATTGAAAAAAAGCGGCCCTAGGTACAATGAGGTCTGGCCCTAGGTACAATGAGGGTGTTGTACCTAGGGCCATCAGAGGAGTTTATTTTAAAACCTTCTATTTGTCAGGATTTATTATTTTACGTATTTATATTAATCCCACTTGGAAGTAAATAATCCTAAAGATATGTAAATATCAGTTTCATAACTTTAAACCGGTCAAGGGCTCTGTTTTCGGCCATTGAAAAAAAGCGGCCCTAGGTACACGGGTCTCCCCTACTTAGCAACTATGGTACCCAGAATATAAAAAAACTATTTTTTGAAATTCGAATTTCAACTCTAATTTTTTTTTTTTTTTTTTTTTTTAATATCACGTTCTGAGGTTCTAAAAATACGAAAGTCAAATTTTTAGCAGCTGATCTGAATGTGCATTTGTTATCAACATAATTTAATAATAATTACACAGTTAAAAGAACTTTTTATATACCACAGTTTTAAATTTTCTATTAAATTATATAAACTCAACAATTCTATGTATTTAAAAAATACATTTTTTTTTTTTTTTTTTTGCTGAATTATACCAACAGCTTGAAAAAAAATGATCAAATGTGTAATATAGAGAAGAATTATAAGAAACTTTCAAACATTTATTAATTGAATAAAAGCATTAAAAGAATGCATTATCATCATGTTTTAAGCTTTTTCTAAAAGTTCCAAATGTCTATCTACTCGGGAAATTAGTTAAAAATCAATTAAAGATTTGTACTGGACAAACAAAGAAGAAAGCGAGTTAATAAAAGCGTGGTAATAAATTACTGCAGGACATTCAAATTTAGTATTTTTTAGATTCGTATGAAGTTGTCACTTGAAAAGCTTGGTAAGATTTGTAAGTTTGAAGGTAAATAACAGCAATTTTGATTTATATATATAAATATAAATTTTGGTCCGATAATTAAACAGGGGTTGAGCGGGCGGTAGTTCCCTACAAAGAATAATTAAAAAAAAAAAAAAAAAAAAATCCTAGACGTATTTTAAAATATTTTTAATATAGATTGAACTTTAATATGTTACGCTATATATTTTACATCTTAATCTACAATATGTCCTTATAGTATTGTAATGTAAGGTAAAAGAAAGTTGTGTGAGTGACACAACAGGTTATTTTGATGTGCATTAGAATAAAGATTTCTATTTTAAACTTGTGGTAGAAAAACATTGGAATTTTTTTTTTTTTTTTCTGAAATTTCCAGACACAAGTGCGGAGTCTACAATCTAAATGGCTTAACACTTTCGCGACCGCTTCTCTTTGTCTTTTTCACAGTAAAGGCTGCCTGTGGGAGTTATTCTTACCAGTTACAATATTTCAGAGCAAAATTTTCTATAATCACATTTATATTACAATTGGATATTATTCATATACTCTTTTTGATCAAAGTATACATATCCATAGTATATTGACAGCACAAATATGAATATTAGGTATCTTTTTAAGATTTAAATGACATAGAAATTGCGAAAGAAACACCAGTGGTAGAGTTAGAAATTTTCAAATGACGTGAATATACGTCTGCGATCTCGAAAGTGTTAAAATAGGGACAAATTTCCTATGCGTGAAAGCATAGCTGCCAATAATTTAATTTACTCTAGAGTAATTTTAGCCCCGCCTTTATTTCGTACCGCTTATTTTTTTTAAGTAACTATTTCTTACTTTATCCAAATTATATATCGAGGAAAGTTTTTCTATAAATAAAGTAGTCCGAAATAAAGGCGGGGCTAAAAGTACGCCCGAATAAATTAAAATTCTGACAGCTATGGTGAGAGTGTCCTCAAAAGAGCAGAGACGTCCAGAACGATTCGCTGTTAAATCTAGAGATTCTAAAGAGCCGGATGTCACCTAATAGGAAATAGAGATGTGCTCTGTGTCTAGGATTAAAGTATATATGAATAACGAAGCTGTTTCCTTTTCATTGCATAGCAATATGAGTTCCTTTGATACTGTGTTTTATGTATTTTGAGAGCTAATTTTCTGATGTTTAAAAAGTGAGACTCCGCCCGCCCATAACGTTTTGAAACTCCCCTTACCAACTCCTCTAAGTAATCCCCTTTTGATTATACTTATATGCATGAATTAAGAGTTTAGTTATTACACAGACAATACTTGCATGAGTATCCGTATCATAACATTATGGTATGCATTCGTTTGTATTTTGATTAAAAGAAATACAAACAAAATAATTATTACAAGGAAATAACAGACATGTACTCTATGTCTAGGATTAAACTATGCATGCATAATGAAGCTTTTTTCTTATCATTGCATCGTAATTCTTTTGAGACTGCACTGTGTTTTACGTATTTTGAAGATCCAGTTTACCCCTTGTTTAATTACAATAATTTCTACAATAATGTTTTTTTTAATTGAATTGCAAAGGAATGTATATCTTGACAAGATGTTACAGGTAAACATGCAATTTAATATCCGAGTGACTAAAATTAGTACAATCCATTTTTATTTCCAAATCTTTAATCATTAATTTCGAATGATAATTTTTTTCAAAGATTAAGATTATAATTTTAAAACAAATGTACTTGCTGAGAATAGATCGAGAAGACAATGTATAAACGGATTGTCTCTATGAATCTCAGGGGTCGTACTCTCCGCCCTTTATTCAGGAAACCCTTCAAGTTAAGAAATTATTACCTTTTTTGCCACCAGAAATTTTATGCAGAAATGCTTTTGGACATATTTATAGTGATGTATTATGATTATAAAGGATAGAGACGATAGCATAAAAATAGAGGTAGCAATAAATTTTAAAAAACTTTCCCTTCCTGAGAATGTACAGAGAAAAAAAAAAAAAAAATGCGGAGAGTTCAATGCCTGAAATCTCAATTGAGTACAAAAGTGCAAGTTCCTTTAATTTAATTCCACCGTCAAAATTATTGGTAGCATTTTATATAATAATTTTATCAATGTCGGTGTTAGGTGCGCTTTATTAATTTATTTATATTCCGGAATCTTCGCCGGCGTCCTATTGGGCAGCTAGCGTTTGGTAAGCACTAACAGTGTTGAGGTTGAGATATAAATATTTTAATTCTACCTGCAACATCCACTAAAAGTCCCTTTTCGCAATATACTAAAATAAATAACTCTTATGGAAATCCCTACTTCAAAATACACTAATGGTGCAATATATTAAGTAGATTGATATTAATTTCCTATTTATATTGTTAAAAACAACAATTGTTAGTACTGAAGTGTTACATTTAAAATCCAAACCTATGTGTATATAATGTAATTTCCTTATATGAATTATCGCAGTTCATCTTTATCATTATTATTATTTTTTTTTTTTAATTGTAGTGTTTTTATAGAAATGAAATTAATAAAAATGTATATGGTGCTTTAAAAATAAACTCCTGTACGATGCTTTTTCTCTTCATAATAAAATTCTTAAATTCTATCTATCTCTCTGTATATAAATAACTTCTTCCTGTTTGTGTGTTGACGCAGGTTGATTTACTAAGAGAAATTTTCTTCTGTTTGTCTGTGTGTTAACTCAAATTGCCACGAGCTTTTCATACTTTAGTTAATTTAAAAAATTGGCACCAGCTTCTCATACTTTAGTTAATTTAAAAAAACGTAATTGTCCGATGGATAAGCTAATTAAGCCGACTGAAACAGAAAAAATAACCCTTTCAATTGGTACTTTATTTGTAACGAAATTTTGATTAGATTTTTTAAAATTAATTAAAATTTGAAAATAATAACATGGTAAAAACTTTAAAAATGGACATTTAAACTTTTAATTGTTGCCAAAAAAAATTACTTTTTTTTTTCAGCACCAATTGAGTTCTAACAGATGACGTCACAAGCTGACGATATTTGTTTGTTGAGGGACAGTTGACCCCACTGACCCAATGCTTATCAATGCGGAATAGTGTTACAAATTTATTGTAACACAGTGTTGTAAATGTATTTGTTAAAACATAAAAACATTGGACTACTACGCTTCCAATGGCATGAAAAAATTAGCGTTCTCCTTCAGCAAAGTACGGTTGATAAGAAGAAAGTCACGTGTTTGTTAGAACTCTATTAAAATATGCATTCACGCGAAAAAAAAAAAAAATAATAATAATAATAAATTTGCTCCTGCACATGAAAAAATAAAAATATGAAAACGGAGTAAAAAAACAAATAAAAAAAGTAAATAAAAAAATAATACTAATAAAAAAAATAATATACCTCAATTTTAGATTCTTTTCCCCTTTTGTTCAAATAGTATGTCTCTGGCACGGATGAATCGCTCTTGGCATGAAAGCTAATTCAGAATTACATTAAAAAGTTTTACTTATTGATAATCCTAAGTAATTTTTTTAATTTTGATGCTGCAATAGATCGGACATTTTTCGCCAAGGACTCCACTTTCGTAAAACCCACTTTAAGCCAAGTAGCGCATAAAAATATAAATAAATTATAAGATATTGAAAAACAGAAAAGAAAGAAAAGGAAAACGAAAAGAAAAGAAAGAAACAAAAAAATATGAATATAAATTATGGATTTTTGTCCAAAGTGACGATAAAATTTCAAAAGTCGCCAAGGGGAGCTACATTAATGCTATACCATGATCAGGTTTATATATTTCATTATTTATTTTTCGATATATCAACTACGATTAACTAACTCAACTACTACTACTACTATAACCACAAAACTAATGTAAAAAGAGGGGTTCACCGCCAGGGTGGAGGAGCTTGAGGATCACGCGGTGCTAGCGGTGTTACGCCCCCACACCGCATGTTCCTCTTGCGCCACAGGCTCCTCCGTGCCTCCACACCGTCGGTGAACACCCCCTTTTTGCATTACTTAGTCATTATCTACCATGAGAGTTCTGTTGCCATTCGAAAATTTTTAAATTTTTAAATTTTTTGCGCGTTTAAAAATGAATTTCGGGTTTTAATTTCGGGGACTTAGCATTTTTCGCGATGGAAAATATATTTCAGGGAATTTGATTGACTGAGAGAAAGGTAGATGAGTATTATATAATTAAATACTTAATAATGGATGATTTAGACTTTGATCTTAAAATTTTGTGAGTTGCCATCGAGAGAGCATAAACTTTTAATATGTTGCCATCAGGAGAGTATAAACTTTTGAAGCGCCGACATCAAAGAGTATAAATAATTTCCAGTAGACTTACTATGTTTGACTGAATGAAACAAGGGATGACTGAAGTTAATTAACATAAGTAACAATTAATGAATAGTTTAGACTTCGGTCTTAAAGTTTTAGTGTTGCCATTCGAAGATTGTTAATTTATATAAGGAAAATTTTACAGAATTTATAGAAACAAGGAGTTGGATGATTGAAATTGGAGGGTAGTTGAGGCGTTTCGAATGATACACTCCATTCATCAGATAAAGAATAGGATTTAAACTTTTATTTAGAAAGAAACAAAGATTGACCCTTATTGATACCTCAACATATAAATAATTTAACATTTATTAAAAATGTAAGACACTTAAAAACTCTAACTTTATGTTAACACTAAATAAGTTTCACTTTTATTTAAGCTCTAACTTACATGCAATTAAAAAAATTACCATCATATAAATTTAACAAAAGTTTTAAAACCAGTAAATGATGTTATATACGTTATAAATTAAATTAAATATTATACATTTTATTATACTATTATTACATTCGTTAAAAATTGCGCACACATGCACTTTTATAAATTATTTAACATTCATTAAAAATGTAAGACACTTAAAAATTCTAACTTTATGTTAACACTAAATGAGTTTAACTTTTAAAATTTATTTAATATCTAACATACAAATACTATTATTACATTCGTTAAAAATTGAACACACTTGCACTTCAAAAAATTACTATCATATAAATTTAACAAGAGTTTTTAAACCAGTAAATGATGTTCGATACATTATAAATTAAACTAGACATAATAAATTTTATATACAATAAAGTTATATAATAAAAATTACATAAATTAAACTTTTCATTCTCACTAAATAAGTTTCACATTTAAACTCTAACATACATTCGTTAAAATTTGAACAAATATGTAATATTAATTCTAAAAAATTCTCACATTATAAATGCATACTTAATTTTATAAGATTTTATTATTAAATAAATTTAACATATAACAGAAGTTTTAAATCAGTTAATAAATTTTATATACAGTAAAGCTATATAAACAAAATATTATAAAAATTATATAAACTAAACATTATATTATCACTATGTATTAAATAAGTTCCGCATTTAAGCTATAACTATCCACATACTGTTATTTATTTATCCTATAGCTATACAAATACGATAAAAATTAAACACGCATGTCAAATATTAATTTAAAAAACAAATTACTATCATGTAATAAACTAATATCTAAAAAATGTTCACGAAGTTTTAAATCAATAATTAAATTTTATATGCAGTAAAGTTATAAATAAAAAAAAATTACTTTGATATAATATTAATTTAAAAAATGCATACGAAGTTAAAAATCAACAATTAAATTTTATATACATTATAATTAACTAAACTTTATATTGTTACTATTACATAAATTTATCCGAACAGGAATATTTTAAAACTCTACATAAATTTTATAAGCAAAAAGTTATAAGTGCATGCGTATGTCATTCAATTAAACATTATATTGATACTACACAAATATTATTTAACATTTATTCGAGTTTAACACTGTAATATAATTTATGCTATCTTAGTTGATTTAAATTACACAGGTAAATACTTTTAAATTTTAAATAATATTTTTTTTTTTTTTTTTTTTTTAAATTGACATAAACATTAATAAAAAAAGAATTAGTTATATTTAAAAACGATCAGTTACTAAAAGTTATTTTGTATTAAAAATTTCTATTTAAAATTTCGAGGTAAATATTAAATTTCAGAATATTCTATGAGTCATAGTTATCACGTGCAACGGAAAACCCATACAGCTGATGAATCATGTGTAAAATGATGAATCGTGCGTAATCAACACTATGTCATATAAAGATTAAGTTAAAATCTTTAATAAAATACAGCGAATAATTAGGAAAATGTTACATTTTTTTCACAAAGCATATTATAGAATGAGTTTGTACGATTATTACCTACCACTTAAACGGTATTTAAATAAATAAATACATATAAATGTAAGTTATAGTTAAGCAAAAAAATTCGTTTGTGAAAGAAGTTTTAATTAAACAAAAAAGTTTGTAAAGCACAAAAAAAAGTATTAGTTTTATTCATTTTTAATTAAACAACAAAAAAAGTTTATAGTGTAACAATAAAAAAGTTTATAGTGTAACAATAAAAAATTCCTTATAAGTAAATACCAGTAAAAAATATTTCTTAAATTGATTTATCTATCTTCTATGAATAAATAAAAATTTTCTTATACATTGTTTATAAACTAATAATAAAAGTTATGTTTTAATAAAAAAAATTTTATAAACAAATAATTTTATTAGAGTATACATACTAAGATATTATGTAGTAGAGATACAAAAAGTAGAGATACATAGAGTAGAGATACATATTAATTTAAATAAATTATCAAACAGAAATTATAAATTATAAACTTACTTAAAAATTATTGAAGATTTTAATTTCCACGTGAAAAATCAACCTTCAATCTTGCACACAAATGCGACGAACTATTTTATCGCCGGAACACTGATTCATGCATCACATAAGAATGTTGAGTCATACTTATCTCAGTAGAAGACCTTTGGTGTCAGAGATCAATTATTTAAATAATCCATTGAGAGTTGATCTCTGCAATCAACCTATTAAAATATTGAACTGTGGTTTTAAAAATTATGCTAAGAAAATAATGTGTTTAAAACAGGATTATTTTACGATAAGTCGCCCTTTTTGTATTTAATAAACAAAGTTTTAATAAAAAATAACTGAAATTTTAAATGAAAGGTTTTAAAATCGCTTAATGGAATAAAATAAAATTAGAAATCTTATTGTTTCAGTAATTATTTTTTCAAGTTATAAACTATATATTATTTAAATACATATATTTCACAAAGTAAAAATTTCACTTTAGTTATACGGATTGTACTATAAGTAATATAACTTATTCATTTGCATAACCCCTAAATTGTATAAGTCAGAAAGAGAATCTTTTAATGTGGGTATAATAGTAATGATAAATTTATTTCATAATCGGGAACTCATTTATACATAATCAGGTTATTACCTTATATAAAACAATAGTATATTCAAAAGTGTTACCAAATTTTACTACACAATAAAAACCATAATGGTTATTCATTAGGGTTAAGACTATACGAAGATCCCATAAGCGGAATGCCTTGCATGAGAGTCTTTCTAAAGACTCTGACTTATATTAAAGCGAATTTTGGAGAAAAACAAGGAAAACTCTGGTCGCAGCAATAAACACAGAAATGCTTAGTCATCTAAAATCCATAAAATTATATATTTATGAACTTTAAAAGAAAATGCATAATAGGGTTTGAACTTAGTAGATTTGCATGCGTTATCTATACTACAGGTAATTAAACATTTGTACGTGTAATTTTTTATCACTATATATTATTTAACTATATTTCTGCAACATGCATTATGTAACATTTGCTAAAATAAAAGTTTAAACTGACAAAGAAAGTCTCCATAGGCGCATACGCAAAAAATTTTGAAAAAATTACAGGATGCTCACCTAACGAGGTTATGTAAGTATAAAAAAAATTTCTGCGGAATCATTATATATCGTCAGTAAAAAAAAATAATTGAAAACATCCTGTTCTTGGCTGTTTATCGCTTGTTGGCGATAGAATGAAAACTGATGCAAAACAGTTTTTTGATAAATACTCATTATAGAATAATGTTTTAAATACTCTTTATACTAAACTAGTTTTGAAGGAATTTTACTCTAAATAAATACACTTTTATGACTACAATTTTGTCAAAATATTTATAAGTAAGCCTAACGACCAAATTATCCTAACATTTAGTTTAACATGAAATATTTAAACTAAGATTAAGTTTCACTTATGAGCTTTGAATACTATGCCTTAAAACAAAGCAGCACTTGCATTTATTTATATTGCATAATAAATAAAAAAGAACATACATAACATTTTTGAAATGAAACAATGGTAAACGGCAATCACTTATCAGTGCGCTATTTTGTGTTTTCGAAGAATACCCATTTCACGACCAGTAATTTAGATCAAAATTTAAATTGATAGAAATTACTTCAAACTTAAATATTATAACAAATTTCAGAACAAAGATTAACAAATTTCAGAACATTAATATTGAAAATTTGCAACGTTTTTTAATTATAATTTACTTTTTATTAAACTGATTAGATAAAATATACCAAATAACTTTTTAAACTCTACAAACCAAATTAATTTAAATAAGTTTAACATAAAAAACACATTTGTATTACTGCATTTTTTTACCTGAACTTTTTAGACTTTTATTCGAACATTAACCCAATTTTTAATGGGAAATTATAACGAATTGAAATTTTCAAGCTCTTAATGAGTTTAAATGATAATCGTAGATTAGAAGGAGGGGGGAGGTAAAATAGGTCTTTGGATTAACAAAAATGCACGAAACAAATTTATTTGTGTGAGCATACCTATGATGTTTCATTAGGAAATACAATACTACCTCACCCCCCTCGTCCCTTCCAAAAAAAAAAAAGCTCTTCTTTCTTTCCTATATTCTCTACGATTAGTCACATTTTCTGTTTGTTTTTTCTAATGATACAATTTGGGTAACTTTTTTTTTTTTTACATATTTGAACTTCTTTGGACACTTTTTAAACTGCGACAGGAATTTCCAGAATTCATATTATGCCAGTTATTTGCAACCTTCTTTTTACAATCCCATGATATATATTTTTTATTTTGACTTTTCACATCTTTAAGAGGCAATTCGGTATTATACTCATTTTCATCAGAATTTTGCTATATTTCGTTAGGCGAAGGCAGCGCTGCCAACCTAATCTGGTAAATTGTTAGTACCGCCCATTTTTCTACACCACTTAATTTTTAGAGTAATTCTCTTCAAATATATTTACGATGAATTAAGAAAACAAATACTCTAAAGATTAAGTGGTGTAGAAAAATGGGCGGTACTAACAATTTGCCGGATTAGGTTGGCAGCTCTGCGAAGGATATATATCATCAGAGATGCCTTCAAACATTTCTTAACTAACTCATACTTTTTTTAATATTTCAGTAAAGTGCCTTTTTAATTTAATTTCTTATTCTATAACATTTGTGGGTGCAGTATTTTTTTCTATGTATTAGTTATACAACATCCAAATTATACTGTACCTGTTAATTTTCAAAGACATTGTATTTAATAAAAAATTAAAATAATTTTATTTTTCCAAATTGTAAAATTCGTTTCAAACATTAACTACATATAAAAACAATTATTTGCAACCTGCAAAATACAGTAGGTATTTCAATTAACAAATAAAAAACAAAAGATGTATATAACTAAACGCCTATTCGACTGCAATTTAAATATTTCAATTCGCAAGGGGAAAAAAAAAATTAAGCTAAAACGAAATACTTTTAATAAAATGTCGAATGCATATATTATAAAATCTTGTACGAGAAACAGACAACTCTTTTATCTATTAGTTTCAAACTATATTTACTACAACTCTTTTCAGAAAGATTTGTTTTGCAAGACATTCTTAAACACATTAAAATTACTTGCATTG
Organism: Salticus scenicus; assembly: GCA_963930645.1. NCBI lineage: Eukaryota > Metazoa > Arthropoda > Arachnida > Araneae > Salticidae > Salticus > Salticus scenicus. The sequence goes on along the minus strand of OZ005656.1, from coordinate 208,409,490 downwards.
ACGGGAAAGAAAATTCCTCGCCAAATCGCATGCACTTTTGTCTTTTCCCGCCAAATATTGCATATTATATTATTTTTTTACAGATTATCTATTGGGATTCCGCCGATAAATTTGACTGATCTTGTATTACCCATGTAAGTAGTATCTCTGTAATTTTTTCACAATATTTTGAGTATGCGCTTTAAGGAGACCGTCCTTGTTAGTAACTATTCATCTGTATGGGTGTTAAATTCAATACATAAGACAGTATATTAACGGTTAGTAATGTGGAAATGCTGAATTGTAAAAATATTCAAAAGTAGTAAATCATAAATTTATTTCATATCTTTATACTTATGCGCACACACACACACACGCTTAAGAGACACACACACGCTTAAATTTTATGTATGTCTTTAAAATGCCTCTTAATTAAGTTTTCTAATTAAAATTATGCAAATTTTATGTAAATCTTTCAAGTTTGTCTTATGTATCCTTAATTACTAACCTGTGTGATCATTAAATTCAAAACTGAGTGATTCACTGGGTTCCCCAGAAGTCGTGAATCACACATAGCACATGAGTATAGATTTAGTATTTAGTATAGATACGAGTATTTTAACATGGTTACACTTAAACACAGACAGATTAAACACAGAGAAATAAACCAATGCTACTGGCATCTTTAAAAGCAGGAGTTCTCTAGAAAATAGTAGGCGCAGAATTGGTACCGTAATTTTTGGTGTATAATTCGCAGGTAAAACATGTCATTCTGAGACCAAATATTTTTATTAACGGAAAATCTATATATTTTTCAAGAAACAGCTCCAACATATATAATGTTATTTCTCAATTAAAAATCCTGGCGGAAAACTGAATCTGACATGCGGATTATGTTATGCAATCAAGTAGCAATAAACATGGGTGAACTTTTCAGGGGCTACCCCTGAATTCAGGGTTTCTGAAATTGTTGCTGTCTCTAAATTTATGTTGAATTATTTTGTTTTTATAGAAATTTCTGATTTTGAATGCTTAGTTTCTTTTACAATGTATTAAGAACTCTGCAAATATCACTTATTATGGGTATAATACGATAAATCATTAATAAGTCTGCCCTATCTGCATGCAAGTAGCAATTTTCAGTGTTTTTACATGTTAGACAGTTTCTCCTCTGAATAAAATTGATATAGATATTTATGAGTAACAAGGAAATATATATACAGGTAGATATATAAAGGTGGATATAACGTGAGGTTGAGAGAGATTCCCCCTTCAGAGAAGTGAATGGTTATGTAGCGAGTTAATCATATATGTATATAATTCAAATAATATGGAATAAATATAAAGGATTTAAATTTATAAATTATCAAAAAACGTTATTAAATGCATTTCAACGGTTTTACATAACATTTATTTCGCAAAACTTGAATTAAAAGAAACAATGTATATAATGTATATATAGTGAATATTACGAATTTATACACACACACTCACATATATATATATATATATATATATATATATATATATATAATGAATGAATACTACGTGTCCCGTGGACTCGTCACATTATTAGTATTATTATTATTCTGGGTCTCGCCTTCGGTTTAACAAAAAGAAAATTACTACTTAAAATAGAGGTTGGTCAAGAAAATATTAAATACTTTTATAAAACAGGATTTTAACATATATATAAACGTTTTATCATTATTAACCTTTTGCACGCCGCATTCAGATCCTGGTGTAATTTAAATTATTTTTTTACATATTTTGCCTTCTAATGCTTTAGTTTAAAGAACTCTATCATTAAAATATGTAATAATAATAATTATAATATAATTTAAGATTATTATATTTAATATTATTTATTTAATATTATTATATTTAATGTTATTAATTTAATGTTATTATATTTTAATATTATTATATTTAATATTATTTATTTAATATTATTATATTTAATGTTATTAATTTAATGTTATTATATTTTAATATTATTATATTTTATTTTATTTTAATAACTAGCAGGCTACGCCCCCTTCGCTGGTCACTATATTTAAATGAATTTTCAAAAGAATTGGATCGGTATTAATTTTTACATCACCTTACAAATAAAAACTTAAAAAAAACAAAAAAAAAAAAACACTGAAACCGCTTTAGATCTTGCTTCTTCGGGTACCCGTTGCCTAAGGCAGCTCTTTTTTTCTACCCGTACTGCATCGGGTCCATTTTCCCCCCGTCTACAGAAAGGTCTTTCCCGGGCACTTCAATCTGGCTATTTATCGACGACTTGTGGATTTTCTGTTATTTAAGAACTACGATTTTAAAGATGACTGTATCTCAGCATCTATTATATATTTTAGTTATTGAACCATGTGTTTTATAGCTCCCGTTATTTACACTATATTACGATTTGATTCCGAAAAGTGCAATAAAATAAAATGAAAAGTAGATTTTCTTTTAAAAGGAATTAAATACATGAAAAACGAATTTTAATCAGTTTATCTTTTCTACTATAAACTACCATTTTTTTCACCCAATAAATATTACAAATAATATTTTTTTTTTTTTTTCTTTTAAAGGAATTAATTAAAAATAAATGAAAAATAAAAAGTTGCTATAGTATAAAATTTATACATAAACGTAACAATTTATTACTATTGCATTACCATTTGATTTTCAATAAATATAATAATAATTAAAAGTAAATTAAAAAAATTTATATATAAAAAAAAAAATCGCCTTCAAATGAATGTATTAAATAAAAAATTAATTGCATAATAGCCGTTGCTAACATACGCAGACGATTACAATCAAAGAATAAATTCCTGAAAAATGAAACATTAAAGCCAATATTTAAAGTCGAAAAAACATTAATTTAAAAAATTCAAATTCGAAATTCGAAAAAATCTCGATGAGGTGCACACCTGCAGGGTCCCAGGTACCTATATGCCAAATTTGGAAGCTCTGCGATCAGTAGTGTGAGCATCAGAGCGCAGACAGACACACAGACACTTCTTTTAGTTTATGTAAGATGTGAGCTATTTTAAACATTTCCAGCCCATTTTTATAAGCATTTGCTAACTTTTCTAAATTATGTGGGGTAGAAGGAAAAATGGTATAATAGGTCATTTTTATAATTTTCTGTACATTTCCCCTTTTATGATTCGACTGTAATTTCTCTTTCAAAAAATCAAGGTATCTTTCTGTTATATCTGATAATTTTTTCAAGTCAGTATTCATGATATTTAATTTTTAAATGAATTTTTAATTCCACGTTCCATTTGTGGAACATTGGCGTGTAAAAGGTTAATAAAAGAAATGTTTTGAAAGATTCAACTTAGTTTTTTAAAAAAGAACAAAAGAAGTAGAAATAAAAGTTAAATGTTTTTTTTTTTTTTTTTTTTTTTTTTTTTCAATATTCCCAAAAATTGTGGTTGGATTTCACTGAGATAATCAAATTTTTATACGCATTTACGCAAGTCTTTGAAAAACAGTGGTATTAAAAAATTTAAATCAATTTTGTTCCTATATTGGAGTATTATATAGTTTTATTCATAAATTACTAAAGTTTATAAGTTAACTCATTTCAAAAAGTTCTTAATCACTTCAAGGTAGCTAAGAACAAGTTATTTCTCTGTATTCCTACATCAGTATAAATAAATAAACATTTCATTGCATTTTGTAATAAGCATAACTATTTTATTTGTTATATCGAACTTACTAACAGAGTTCTCAACCCTCCGAATTTTTATATCATAATTTCTTTTAAATTTATCTTCGCCTTAATCACAGAATTTACGATAATAAATAAAAAGAATGTTTCTGGGAAAAAATATTGGTATTCAAAAATCCGGAGGGTTGGTAATTCTGTGCTAATTATTTATATAGTTTATATACTGTGTCTTGAAATATTTGCAAGCCATTTTTCACGTTGTATTGCATTACAAGGTATTTCTTGGAAAATTATATTGTTACGGCGACTGACCGAATTACAAAATGGAACAACACAGTAAACCATGTTTTAACATGATACATAAAAAAACCTCTCACATCTGTTAAATTAATGAAATACAAGCTATAAAGAACTCAGTTGAAACTCAATTGAATAGTGGGGTATAAACAGAACTTTATGTACGGTATCAAGTACCATCTACCGGCTTTGTTTTACTTATACTGTTGCCAAGTTTTCCAGCCACGCGGAAGGCACTCCTTTCCGTGGATATAACAAAGTTGCAAACATTTTAATTTATCCCATCTCATTGCATTTTTAGACCCGCCTTTATTTCGCACTAATTTATCTATAGAATAATTTTCTCCAATACATAACCAGGATAAAATAAGACAAAATTACTTCAGAATTACTACGGGCTGTATTTTTTCCCTGACTGCTCTATCAGATTTTTTTTTTTTTTTAACACTTTCGCGACAGCACGTTTTTGTCTTTTTGAAAGCCAGATCCGCCTGTAGGCGTTATTTTCTTAAGTTATAATATTTCAAAACCAAATTTTTTATATTCACATTTACACTATAAATCAGAGTATTTCTGTCCATAGTATATTTCATTGTAAAAAATTTATTATTGGGTATACACTTAGGAAATAACTAACATCCAAATTGCGAAAGAAACGCCCACTGGAAGAGTTACAGATTTTCAAATGACGTGAATCTACGTCAGCGGTCGTAAAAGTGCTAATTAGTAATCTTTAATATGCTTTACCGATAAATTAACAGGAAAATTGGTGTATGAATCTTCTGCGGGAGAGTCGAAAAAAAAAGGTGGGTCCATGGCAATCTTGTTACTCTTAAACTACAAGTTATATGAAATATAGGCGATATGAAAAATCCGCTGGAATAAATTAAAACGTGAGAACTCTATATATCAGCTGCAAAACTGCCGCATTTAAATATGATTAAAAGTTATTAAAAATTGAATATAAGTGCGATGAGCGGAGCCTCCCTTTGGAGAAACCGGAACCTCAATAATCTATAGTAAACAAAAATTCAAATTTCTTATGAACTAGATTACCGATATACAGTGTTGCCAAATTTTGCAACTTATTTTTTTTTAAAAACAACAATAATTTCGAGGAGTGATATTTGATATATATAACAGACGATTAATCATTGATCAGATTTAGCAACGATTACAGTTAAAACTTAGTGGAGAATAAAAAAGTCTCTGAATTTGGCATCACTGCCGATACAATTTAATATAAGCTTCTTTCAAAGCTGATAAAAGGGGCAAGTTTCTGGGAAAATGTTGTCAGTCGTAGCAGAGCTAGAAGTCTCCGCCTTTCTTTCAAGAAACTTTGAGAGATGAGCAGTTTCCACTATTTTTGCTACCACAAATTTTATACGAGAAACTATATCCTATGTATCGTTGTTTACACTCTTTTTTTTCCTGGACACTTTTGAAGTTGGGAATTTGAAACTTCAGGTTTTTTGCAACCGCATTTTATACAAAAATCATGATCCCATTGAATCCCGAATATAAAAGCATGATAAAGATCTCTATATAAAAAAAGGTGGAAATTTCTTATTTCTGTATATGTTCTAAAAAAATGGGCGGAGCCTACGACCTAAATGACTTAAAATTTCCTATCCGTGAAATCGTCTTCAAAAGGGCGGAGACCTCCAGAACGATAAATCTGAATTCTCTAGAGTAATTATTCTAAAGAATCTGGCGTCATCTAACCATTTTTTTTTTTTTTTTTTTTTTTTTTTTAATGCTTATTGCTTTACAGAAACTTCAGAAATTAGGAAATCTTTAGAAGATGTGGAAATTTTCCATTCTCTCTGCAGTAACTTACAAACTGTTTGGAAGAACAGGTTTCTTTTGCGGTTTTAATCAGTAATTTTGCAAAATTTGTTGAAGCTACAATAAAAAAAAAATGACTGAAAATTGGTCTATTCCAATAACTTTCGAATAAGCTTAGATCGAACCATAGAGCAGGAGAAATTTAGCATTTTGTTTTTTATACACCATTCATTTTCTAGTTTTCAAAATGTGAGACTCCGCCCGCCCATAACGTTTTGAAACTCCCCTTACCTACTTCTCTAAGTAATTCTCTTTTGATTATACTTATGTGCATGAATTCAGAGTTTAGTTATTACACAGACAATACTTGCATGAGTATCCGTATAATAACATTATGATACGAATTCGTTTATATTTTGATTAAAAGAATGTTATTACAAAATTTATTGTGGCTGAACATGGTAAAATTATCCTTCAAAATGCGTAATACACCCGAAAAATATATGCAATTTTACAAAGAAATACAAACGAAATAATTATTAAAACGAAATAGGAGACATGTACTCTATGTCTAGGATTAAAGTATGCATGCATAACGAAGTTTTTTCTTTTCATTGCATTGTAATTCTTTTGATACTGCATTGTGTTTTGCAGATCCAATTTACCCCATGGTTAATTACAATTTTTTCTGCAATAATGTTTTTTTAGTCGAATTACAAAGGAATTATATCGATATAATGTTATAGGCAAACATGCATTTCATACCCGATTAATACAAAAATAGTACAATCCTTATTTATTACCAAAGTCTTTAATCATTAATTTCAATGAATAATTTTTGTCAAAGAATAAGATTATAATTTAAAAATAAAAGTGTACTTACTGAAGAAGACAACATAAAAAGGGATTGTGTCTATGAAATTTAATTCCTATAATTTACTTACGCCGTCAAGAATATTTGAAACATTTTTTATAATAATTTGATTTATCCTGATAATCGTTTCAGAAGTAAGTAGCTCATGTAGCTTCGCCAGCGCGGTATATTGCTGCTAGTGATTGTTGTAACCAAGGTTCTTCTATTATAAGGTTGGGCCATTTGAAGAGTAGCCAATCAGAAGCAAGCAGAAGTGAAACGTCACAAGGCGGAATACAGAAACAAACTACGATGCAAATATACAGCTGTTACTAGCCCAGAGCTAGCTATTACTTACTAAAAAATATATCTTATAATCTGATATAAATATTACCCAAAAACGAAAATCATGTATGGTATTACATGAAATAAAAGTACATTCGTTAAAATATTTATTTTAAATACGTATAAGTTCATAAAAAATTATAAAGCTTTCGCGTTTTCGGCAACATTGCTATGCATTTGTTTACATTTATAATACTTAAATAAAACGATGAATTTCAATTATATTAAAATGAAATGAAATAAAAATGCAGTTATTTAATTGTTGTGCTCAAAAGAAAGCACATATATTTTTTTTAAAAGAATGTAAAATATATACATTTTACTATATGATCGCGATATGTTTGTTTACATTTCAGATATTTCAGTAAAATTATGAATTTTAATTTTATGAGTAAAAATAAAATATAAGTACATTTTTAAAAATATTTGTTCAAAATAAAACACTTATATTTTTCAATTTAAAAAGAAATACACAATATATGAAGTTATTTGTAATATTGATATGTTTGTTTACCTTTTAAATACTTCAATATTGTCATGAATTACTTCAGTAAGACGATGAATTTAAATTACATCAAAATGAAATAAAAATGCAGTTATTTAAATGTTTCGCTCAAAAGAAAGCGCACGTATTTGTTTAAAAAAATCTAAAATGTATAAATTTTGCTGTACTAGTGTGATTTGTTTGTTTACATTTCAGATATTTCAGTAAAATTGTGGATTTTAATTTTATGAGTAAAAATGAAATAAAAATACATTCTTTAAAATAGTTTGTTCAAAATAAAACACTTTATAATTTTCAATTTAAAAAGAAATACATAATATATTCAGTTATCTGTAATATTATGATATGTTTGTTTACCTTTTAAATACTTCAATATTATGAATTTTAATATTAAAAGTAAACTAAATATTGGAAATAGGAGAAATTAATATTTATGTCAGACTTTAAACTCATATTAAATTTATCATTTCCCCATTTAAAAAAAGTTTCAGCATAACAATATATTTCAAAACAATTATTAGTATCAGTTTACAAATAAAATAGGTTCCTTAATAACAGAAATTAGAAGGGTACTAAAATCACTTACTGAATTTTTGGTTGTTGAACTCCAAGTGTATTTTAATTATATTACAATTATTATTTCGTCCCATGTAACATGCTGAGTGATTGGTAATTGATCAGCACAAATTAATAATTGATTTATCTTCTAATACAGCTAAATTTTCGCAATCCACTAATCAACAAATCAGTTGTGACAGTGTTTGTTTACATTGCAATTGATATGTGGACTTCAGAGAATTGTGGATTTTTGAGAGATGATTATACTTCACTTTGCATGAAAGAAGAAATGTATGAAATTTTGTACTGCAGCAATCAATAATATGCATGTATGTATCATATGTATTTATGTAATCAGTAATATGCTTAATGTACATGAAAAAAAAAAAGATCTTCGGATACAGCTAACTTGTCTTGCATGAAAATCTGTACTGTAGCGGAAAGTAATATGAATATACAAAAAAGTCTGATATGAGAATGGACTCATGATCACTTTTTTCATTCTTGCACCGAAAAGGAGGGAAGGGCAGTTAATAAAACACAATCCAGAAAAAAAAAAAAAAAAAAAAATTATACGTGGTGGTGGGTCTAACATTATGATAGCACAGTTTAAAAACAAAGCAAAATGATTTTGCGCTTTCATGTTTAAGCTACAAATGAAAATTTATAGTAGTACTGAAAATTATTTCAACTGAATTATTCATTTGAGTATTCACTTGCTGTATAAATACAAATTTTTCGCATATTTTTGAGTAAAATTTGATAGCATATCAAATATGAAAGAAACGCCTCTAGAAAAGAAACGCCTCTCTCTCATTGAAATCCGAGACAGACAGTTGGATGATGTTGCTTGTAAGTAAAAGAAATCACTGGTATCCAAAGAAATAATTAACTTTCGAAAAAGCTAAAATAGTGCTTGCCTATTTTCGCTAAAATGCTAAAGTAATTTTTTTGCCAGGTTAAACCCTGTCAGTAAATATACTCCAAATTAATAAATACGAAACTTTGAATAAACACCATAAAATGCAAGAACTTGCAACATTTGTTTCAGGTTAAAAGAAAACACAACACTTCATCAAGGCGAATAAAGTAGGCAAGAGTGCTGCCGAAGGGTCATGTTTTCTTTTCACCTGAAACAATTATTGTGAACTCTTGCATTTTATGGTGTTTATTCAAAGTTTTGTACTTATTACTTTTAAACCTCAGTTCTGTGGTGTTTATTTATTTATTTTTTTTAATATATATATATATATATATATAATACTCCAAAATGTTTAAGCAATGATCAACATTTTTTTACAAAAGAAAAATTATATTCATTGTTTAAATATGGGGTATGACAGAAATAGTTTCAAAACATTTTGCTCATGTTGGCTTGTTGGTATTTTTAAAACTATTTTCATTGGAAAACATGTGCTACTACTGACACTTTTAACATGTTATTACAAAAGTTACATTGAAATGTGTTACTACATAAAAACAATTTCATAAAATTTTCAATTATCCAGATACTTTATACAGAGGATTAAAGAAAGAAAAAATTAAAATAAAAAAAAGTACTCAGATTTTTTTTTTTTTACACACAAGTTTATTTCATTTTAATTTTAAACTGCAGAAATATTTTTGTGTGTACTCATTTTTATCCACTACATAACTTAATGAGATACCACAATTTGTTTCATGTTTTATAAAGATAATAAATTTTAACAAAATATTAATTATGTTCCTATTTGAATTTTAAAAAAAGGTCACTTTAAACAGCAGACAACAGGCATTGGCTACTGCCTGCTTTCAAAAGAGTATACTTGAAAATCGAAGGGAAGTAGCATAAACATTTAACAAACATACTTAATACATGATTATTGCTAATTTAATATCCCTTTGATTTATTACTTCTGATCTGGAAAATGTATGATGTAATATACACGATGATATTACTTACATGATTTGATTTTATGAGCAATCTATGTATTGCTATTATACATCACAGTTTTTCAGCAATGTTCTATCACTTTCAATAATGTATTCTTTAAAAAATATATGTGCTCTAATGCGGAGCATGTCAAAGAAGCAACAAAAGACGTAGATTAAGATTATCACACGGTACATTTAAACAAATTCGATTAAAAGAAAAAATAAATAAATAAATAATAAAAAAAGCAATTTAAACACAGTTATTTCAAATGTAAACAAGATTTGATCGATCCGCTTTATGACGTAGTGCGCGAGAAATCTCAAATAGCTAAAAATTCGCGCATCTATGAAATGGCACCCCCCTGGTTGTAACTAGCGTCTAGCCGGCGACGAGCAACTAGCACACTTTCCTTCAGATTTCGCGCGTGCGTCATGTGCCGGCGCTGAATTCAGTTTCTGCTTATTTTCAAGATCCGCGGTTGTTTCGCTGCCTCACTTCGATTTCTGTTATGAACGAAGCAAAATGGCCCTTAATTATCCAACTGAACTAAAAAATACAGCATTAGTTACATTTTGTCCTTATTAATAAGTGTAGCAATTTTTGATAAAATCTAATAATCTGGACAGATACAATAACAAACTTCCAGCTTTATATGTTTTTAATAAAAGTGTTTGCACATTCATTCAGTAATGCAATAAATGGTGACAACGCAAAATCGCTATCTGAAAGAAATAGTGTGATCTGTCGTACTAACAGTGAAAAATATTTATATGAAGAAAATTAGAAAAAATTATACTATTATGTAATAGAATATTACAAATCAGAGTATAATTTTTAATTAAGTATAATTAATTACAGAAGTTATATTTAATATTTTAAATAACATTACAAGTTTTATAGCTTTTCCAAACTAAATTTGTTACACAGTTTTAATCGTATAACCCTATAAAAAGAAAACACTCTCTCACTATTAGAATTATTTCAATATTTTTTAGTATTTTGATATTAAAACTTTTAATGACTTCTTGATTTCATCAGTATTCTAGCATTTTACACTTTAATAAATTATTTCACAATCCTTCAATAGAGAACATTTTGCATGAAATTTCAAAATCAAAAATAATAAATAGTAAAAAAAGAAGAAGAAAAGAAAAAAAAACTGTCTGGATATATTCTAATGCTGCTTCTTTTTTATTTGGTAATTCAAAATCAGGATATCTAGCTTTTGGATTTAGTATATAAATAAGAAGATGGGCTGATGAATTTTAATTACCATGCTTTAGCTTATATCCAGTTTTCAGTTAATTCAGTTAAACCATTTAATTCAGTTTTGAAAGAAACTAAAAAATGAGAGCAACTTTTTCAGTTATACAATTTTTACCTTGCATTAATTTGTCTGAAATAAATTGTCTTCCCATTATTCTTATTATTATTACTGCAAACTTTTTCACTTATTGCATAAGACATAGTTTTTCTATTCTAATTTATCCCCCCCCCCCCCTCCCACTTAAATAATAGTATGGCAAGTTTTAAAAAATCTACTTCTAATATTTTGTTTTTACCAAAAAATATTGGCTGTCATTTTTGAATTTTTCCCAGGGAGGAGTACTAAACAAACTAATGAATGCCATTAATAACATAAAGAATGAGAAAATACCCCCCTCCCCTTTGCTCCTCCATGTGTGTGCTTGACAGAAAATATTCTATGTTTAGAAAATGTCCTTGTTGATTTTAAATGCCCCAGTTAAAATCATGTTAAAAGTTTTGAATAAAATATTTATTCTAATACAAAATATCTCCTGATCTGCAATATATAAATTATTTAATTGGCGTGTAATTTAATATATAAATAATACAATATATATCCCCTATGGCTAATATTCTAAATCCTGCATGTTTTCTATGGATTGTGCATCCTGATGATTGGAGTGTTAATTAGACAACCAACTTTCAAACTGAAAATTATTCAATGGTGTGGACCTTATAATATATATATATATTGTAACTCATTGGTTCTTAATCCATATCGCAATTTTTGTGTCAGTCTTTCCTCTATGTTAAATTCAGTTCTATATTTTTGTGTGCTGTTATTGTTTTAGTTCTATTAATTGCTAAATTATAAGATTAAATTTTATTACGTTATCTAGTATTTATATATATTATATATATTTATTTAGACAACCAACTTTCAAACTGAAAATTATTCAATGGTGTGGACCTTATAATATATATATATATATATATATATATATATATATATATTACCTGAAACCTCAAACAGATATAAATAACGATGTTTTTATAATTATTTTTTATTGTTAAGGAGAATAAATATTGTAATTTTTGTTGAAATCTAAAATGGTCAGGATGAATGATTAGTTTATTTGACATGGAGTGATCCAAAGATCATTCCACTTAAAAAAAAAAAAAAAAGCTGGTGTTTATATATATATATATATATATATTTAATATCATAACTATTATAATACCATTACAATAGTTCCTTATACTTTGTATAAGGAAGTAAAAAGGATAACAGTGAAATCAAGAGTTATAGTAAGAAACTCATTGTAACTATTTAAAAATAATGGAATTTTTGCCATAATCCCTTTTATTCCACTCTACACATTTTAAGATTTGTAGCTAATGATATAATAAAGGCCTTTTTTGAAAGTTTTTTTTTTTTTAATCGACAACTTAATATAAGTTAAAAAAAAAAAAAAAAAAAAAATTAGCAAGCATAGGTGAGTTGCGTATTAAAATAGACCTCATGAAATTCCTTTTAAAATGAGGTCTCAAACAACCCTCTATACCTGATAGAACTTGGGAAATTTAAGTTTGCACAAACCAAACAATGTTATTCTCTCTCTTTTTTTTTTTTTTTAATTTATTTATTTAAAAATTAATTATACGAAAATCCAACGAGATATAAAAATTAGAAAATATACTCTCTTTTATAACGTTAATGAGAATAATTCCTAGAATTTCTGTAAGGGCCGTTTTGCTTCGTTCATAACAGAAATCGAAGGGAGGCAGCAAAACAACCGCGAATCTTGAAAATAAACAGAGAAACAGAATTCAGCGCCGGCACATGACGCACGCGCGAAATCTGCAGGAAAGTGTGCTAGTTGCTCGTCGCCGGCTAGATGCTAGTGTCGTTGTAAACTAACGGTATTGGGAGAAAAAAATTGAACTATCCCCGTAAACTCCATAAGAAAACCCTATTCGCCTTACGCTAAAAAAAAATTTCTCTTACGGAAATCCCTATTTCAAAATACCCTAGTGGCGCAATGTATCAAATAGATTGATATTGATTTCGTATTTATATTGTTACTGACAATAATTGTTAGTACAGAAGTGTTCAATTTAAACTTGTGTATATATTATTACGTCACTCGAAAAACTGCCGTTTTTCATGATGTAAATTGCTTATATAAAATATCGCCGTTCGTCATTTTCTTTTTTTTTTTTTTTTAACAAATTGTAGTTTTTTTGTAAAATGAAATTAATAAAAATGTATATGGTTCTATAAAAATAAACTCCAGTGTGTTGTGTGAAAGATGCTTTTTCCATTCATATTAAAATTCTTACATGCTATCTATACGTATATATCATTCTAAATTTAAGGGGGGGGGGAGATTAAAATATCGTTAAAAAACACAGATTGCAAGACTTTCTTTATGTTTGTAAAGTAAGTAAAATTGCTTTCTCTCCTTTTTTTTATTTTATTTTTTATTATTATTTACTCAATTTTAGCATGTACTCATATATATATGTATATATTTACATTATCCTTGTGTAAATTTCGGTAAAATAAGATTTTTGTAAAAACACATAATCTTTTTAAAAAAAAGCACCTAACTTCGAACTTTATTTAGCCACTTAACCCTTCGCCTTCGAGGCTTTTTTTGTTCGGATGATAAAGTAACTAGAGACAACTTTCTGTATATCAAGTGAATTTCTTACCATTAACATTAAATGATTTGACACAATTTCACGCTTAAAACTTTTATATTTTAACATTTTATATATATATATATATATATATATATATATTTCAAGGAAGGATATTTATAAATTATTAAGCCTTTACTCATCAAGTGTATAACTCTGTCGCGACCTCTCATGTGGATTTTCATTATTTAAAAACCTGTAACTCCATCAGTGAATTTATCCTTTGCAATTTATATGACATTTTATTTCTTAAGAATATACGCAATATTCATATTTGTACAATCAATGTACTTTGGATACAAGTATTTTGATTAGAATCAGTATAATAAAAAAGATAAAAATAGGTGATCCCAAAAATGTTGATACAGGTTATCGATGTGCTAGTCCTGAAATGATTTAAAATTGCATATATATATACGCATGTATTGCCGATTACGCTAATGAAGCAATATTGCCCAAACCAAACTTAAATAAGCATCGTTATCGCTCGAAATATCGCGCCAAACCGAATGGTGAGCCTTGGTCACCTCTCGAGTTTCCACATCAAATGGAATGGTGACTGAGAGTCACTTCTCGAGCGCAAAGGGTTAAAAATATGTAAAAATAATCTGGTGAATCACTCACACGACTTTCTCTTACCCTGAAATTTAATACTATAAATACAGATTGAAGATTAAAGGGTAAGATAACGAGTACTGTTAAGCAAACCTATACTGAACAATTCAAATTTGGCTTCGGAGCAGCTTTATTTGACAAGTAATTCTATGTGAGGGGTCTACCATCCCCTTGAACGCACGTTTCACTACTGTACGTACACTTATATAGAATTCGAATCTGTTATTAACTTCAAAAGTTCATTTAAAATTATTTTGAGACAACTTTTACACCAATATTCCCTGAAACTTATCAATCTTGATCAAACCTTTCTAGTAACAAACACATTAACTTCAAAATACAACATTTGGATCGCCTGAAATTATTTATTTTTGATTTATTCTAACAGACACAGACAAAGGTCAAGCGTTAAAAACTTGTCTTTGGTATTCAGGAAGCCTCAAAACGTCTAAATATACAAAATAATAATAAAATAATAATAAATAAATAAATAAATAAAATATGAATATTTAGATTAAAAAGATACATTCTTTACCAACTGGCTATGAGGAATTAATTTCTATTCTTGAGCAGCTTTCCTAGACATGGTAGAACATTGCAGTAAAGCATTTCCACTAACAATAATGTTATGGCTTAAATATTGGTAATATTAAATATTGGTAATATTAAATATTAATATAATATTATTTTAATAACACATGGCACAACCTGAAGCACACTTCCATCAATTTTCAAGTATTGTCGTACTTTTTTTTTTTTTTTTTTTTTTTAAGGACTGAAGACTATTAGTCTCAATCTGCAGATTTTTACGATACCAGTTTTACGATAGTTAGATATTTGTCGAAATTTAAAATTTATCGAAAATATAATTGAATAATTTGAAAGCAATGTTACAATTTGAAAATAATAATAATAATAGTTCTCCGTCACATTAAACTCTACTTACCTGCAATTTTCCCCTTAGACGTAAAGTACTAAAATTCTCTCGAGCGTTTTTTTTTTTTTTTTTTCTTAAAAGAAAACAAAATTAATAATAATCAGTATCGAAACAAACATTATCGAAAAAAATTTTTTTTTAGTTATTTTGAATTAGGAAATAAAAGCGCGCGTGCAAAATGAAATAATAATAATAATAATAAAGAAACATAATAATAAAGTTTGAATTTGAGTTGGTAATTTAAGGATGCCATTGATATAGTAAATTTTTTTGTAAATTGTTTTTAATAAATTAAAATGCGGATATCGTAATTGCGCTAGTAATGACCTTTCCGAGCGTCCAAGTTACTTCGGTGCAAAATTTATAATTTCGCCAAAGAAGTCCAATACGATTTTTTTTTTTTTTTTTTTTTTTTTTTTTTTAAACTAAAGTACTACTTACACTCGAGCTGGTCGGATAGACCTACCAGTTTAGATTTACTGAGATTTTTAAACAATTTTTTACTTTTCAGATTGGGAAAAAAAAAAAAAAAATGGATTTTCTTCCTGTTATATATATATATATATATATTTTAAGCCTGTTTATTTATTTATATTTTTTTATTTTTGTTTTGTGTGTGTGTGTGTTTGTGCGTGTGTAGTCTTGTACATAATTTTTATACCATATTCTACACGAAACAAATTTTTACGTATATAATATATATATATATATTCGTTTCATTTGGTTTAGGGCAGTCATGTAAAACTCTACTTACCTGCAATTTTCCCCTTAGACGTAATGTATTTGAATTCTCTCGGGCGTTACTGCACAAGAACCGTTTACTTGATCTCAACGAAAAGTTTAATGTAGCATCCCTATATCATACACATTTAGAATACCAAGTTTGGACTTTCTGCTATAATTTCTTTTTGAGATATGCTGATAACAGACAGACACACACTGACAAACAGATACACACACACAGATCAACCGCAAAAAATATTATTTTTGGATTCAGGACACCTCAAAACGTGTAAATAAAACAAAAATTCAATTTTGAAAATTTGACCCTAAAACAATATATCCTCTACCTTATGGCTAAGAAAAAGTAATAGCACAATGGTATGTTTAATCTTGTGTAAAGTATTTATTGAGTAGTGTTATTACTAACCCCCCCCCCTTTTTTTTTCTTTTTATTATCTTTAGTTTTTTGTTGATTCTTGACATTAAATTGTAATTCAACAAACATAGCACATTTCTTTTATAGCGATTCTCCATCAGTGTCGCTATAAAAGAAAAGTACTAAAAAAATACAAGTAATACAACTTATTCTTGTACATTCTATACTCTATTTCCTTTACACAGTCGCCTCAAGACCACGCTCAGATGAACTAGGATTTCTCTTTCCCCGTCCGTTGCTAGGGTACTAAAGAAACAATGATATCTGACTGAATGGAATTGAGCACGTGATCTCATTTACGTGTTCTCCCTCTCTGAATTCCATGGCCTTGATGTGCCTCTGATGAGGAAATGGACTATAGTAAATATATGGAACTAGTACTATAATATTGCCTAAAATCTAAAACAGAATGTATCAAAATCCAAAAATAATATTTAAAGTAAAACAAATTAAATGTTTTTGCATTTACAACAATAATAACAATGATAATAATTTTGTTTTTTAGTTAATAAAAAAATTCCCACAAAAACGAAATTTTTCAAAATTCCCTCCCCCTACGCTAAAAACAAAGCTGAAAATTTCCATTGTAAAGGTATCCCTGCATCTGCCAACATTGCCCAAGAGTTGCCAAGTTCTTTAATTTATTCCGGAATATTTTTGCCCCACCTTTTTTTCATACCTCTCTTTTAATAGAGTATTTATTTCCTCTTTTAACGTAATTATACATTAAAGAAAAATATTCTATTAATCAGGTGGTTTAAAATACAGGTGGGCTGAAAGTGCTCCAGAATAAATTAAGGTACTTGGCAACTCTGATACCCATAATGGAAACAAAGTATTTTTTTAAATTCGAATTTCAACTCTGATTTTTTTTTTTTTTTTTTTTTTTTTTTTTTTTAACATCATGTTCCGAGGTTCTAAAAATACGAAAGTCAAATTTTTAGCGGTTGATCTGAATGTATATTTGTTAGCAACAAAATTTAATAATAATTACAAATTTAAAAGAACATTTTATATGCCACTTTTTTTAAATTTTCTAATGAATCATATAAACTTGACAATTCTACGTATTAAAAAATACTTTTTTTTTTTTGCTGAATTATACCAACAGCTTTAAAGAAAATGATCAAATGCATAATAAAGAGAGGAATTATAAGAAACTTTCAAACATTTATTAATTGAATAAAAGTATTAAAAGAATGCATCGTCATCATGTTTTCAACTATTCTAAAAGTTCCAAATGTCTAGTTACTCCGGAAATTAGTTAAAAATTAATTACAAGATTTGTACTGGTCAAACAAACAAGAAAGCAAGTTACTGAAAACGTGGTAATAAATAACTCTAGGAAATTCAAATTTAGTATTTTTTAGATTCGTATGAAGTTGTCACTTGAAAAGCTTGGTAAGATTTGTAAGTTTGAAGATAAATAACACCAATTTTGATTTATATATATAAATTTTGGTCCGATAATTAAACGGGGGTTGTGCGCGTTGTAGTTCCCTGCAAAGAATAATATCTCAAAAAAAAAAAAAAAAAAAAAGTTCTTAGACGTATTTTAAAATATTTTTAATGTAGATTGAACTTTAATATGTTACGTTATATATTTTACATCTTAATCTACAATATGTCCTTATAGTATTGTAATGTAAGGTAAAAGAAAGTTGTGTGAGTGACACAACAGGTTATTTTTGATTAAAGTATCATCGCATTGAATCAAGAATATAATAAAAATTTCTATTTTAAACTTGTGGTAGAAAAACGTGGGAATTTTTTTTTTTTCTGAAATTTTCAGACACAAGTGCGGAGTCTACGATCTAAATGGCTTAACACTTTCGCGACGCTTCTCTTTGTCTTTTACACAGTAAGGGCTGCCTGTGGGAGTTATTCATACCAGTTACAATATTTCAGAGCAAAATTTTCTATAATCACATTTATATTACAATTGGATATTATTCATATACTCTTTTTGATCAAAGTATACATATCCATAGTATATTGACAGCACAAATATGAATATTAGGTATCTTTTAAGAATTAAATGACATAGAAATTGCGAAAGAAACACCAGTGGTAGAGTTAGAAATTTTCAAATGACGTGAATATACGTCTGCGATCTCGAAAGTGTTAAAATAGGGACAAATTTCCTATGCGTGAAAGCATAGCTGCCAATATTTTAATTTACTCTAGAGTAATTTTAGCCCCGCCTTTATTTCGTACCGCTTATTTTTTTTAAGTAACTATTTCTTACTTTATCCAAATTATATATTGAGGAAAGTTTTTCTATAAATAAAGTAGTCCGAAATAAAGGCGGGGCTAAAAGAACGCCCGAATAAATTAAAATTCTGACAGCTATGGTGAGAGTGTCCTCAAAAGAGCAGAGACGTCCAGAACGATTCGCTGTTAAATCTAGAGATTCTAAAGAGCCGGATGTCACCTAATAGGAATTAGAGATGTGCTCTGTGTCTAGGATTAAAGTATATATGAACAACGAAGCTGTTTCCTTTTCATTGCATTGCAATATGAGTTCCTTTGATACTGTGTTTTATGTATTTTGAGAGCTAATTTTCTGATGTTTAAAAAGTGAGACTCCGCCCGCCCATAACGTTTTGAAACTCCCCTTACCAACTCCTCTAAGTAATCCCCTTTTGATTATACTTATGCATGAATTAAGATTTTAGTTATTACACAGATAATACTTGCATGAGTATCCGTATCATAACATTATGGTACGCATTCGTTTGTATTTTGATTAAAAGAAATACAAACAAAATAATTATTACAAGGAAATAACAGACATGTACTCTATGTCTAGGATTAAACTATGCATGCATAATGAAGCTTTTTTCTTTTCATTGCATCGTAATTCTTTTGACACTGCACTGTGTTTTACGTATTTTGAAGATCCAGTTTACCCCTTGTTTAATTACAATAATTTCTGCAATAATGTTTTTCTTATCGAATTGCAAAGGAATGTATATCTTGACAACATGTTACAGGTAAACATGCAATTTAATACCCGAGTGACTAAAATTAGTACAATCCATTTTTATTTTCAAATCTTTAATCATTAATTTCGAATGATAATTTTTTCAAAGAATAAGGTTATAATTTTAAAACAAATGTACTTGCTGAGAATAGATCTAGAAGACAAGGTATAAACGGATTGTCTCTATGAATCTCAGGGGTCGTACTCTCCGCCCTTTATTCAGGAAACCCTTCAAGTTAAGAAATTACTACCTTTTTTGCCACCAGAAATTTTATGCAGAAATGCTTTTGGACATATTTATAGTGATTTATTATGATTATAAAGGTTAGAGACGATAGCATAAAAATAGAGGTAGCAATAAATTTTAGAAAACTTTCCCTTCCTGAGAATGTACAGAAAAAAAAAAAAAAAGGCGGAGAGTTCATTCCTTGAAATCTCAATTGAGTACAAAAGTGCAAGTTCCTTTAATTTACTTCCACCGTCAAAATTAATGGAAGCATTTTAAATAATGATTTTATCAATGGCGATGTTATAGCGCTTGTATAATTTTTATTTATACTCTTGATTCTTCGCCGGCGTCCTATTGGGCAGCTAGCGTTTGGTAAGCAATAACAGTGTTGAGACATTAAAATTTTAATTTTACCTGCAACATCCACTAAGAGTCCCTTTTCGCAATATACTAAAATAAATATCTCTTATAGAAATCCTTACTTCAAAATACACTAATGGTGCAATATATTAAGTAGATTGATATTAATTTCCTATTTATACTGTTAAAAACAACAATTGTTAATACTGAAGTGTTAATTTTAAAATCCAAACCTATGTGTATATAATGTAATTTCCTTATATGAATTATCGCGGTTCATCTTCATCATTATTATTATTATTTTTTTTTTTTTTTATTGTAGTTTTTTTATAGAAATGAAATTAATAAAAATGTATATGGTGCTTTAAAAATAAACTCCTGTACGATGCTTTTTCTCTTCATAATAAAATTCTTAAATTCTATCTATCTCTCTGTATATAAATAGCTTCTTCCTGTTTGTGAGTTGACGCAGGTTGATTTACTAACAGAAATTTTCTTCTGTTTGTCTGTGTGTTGACGCAAGTTGCAACGAGCTTTTAATACTGTAGTTAATTTAAAAAATTGGCACCAGCTTCTCATACTTTAGTTAATTTTAAAAAACGTAATTTTCCGATGGATAAGCTAATTAAACCGACTGAAACAGAAAAAATAACCCTTTCAATTGGTACTTTATTTGTAACGAAATTTTGATTAGATTTTTTAAAATTAATTAAAATATGAAAATGATAACCTGGTAAAAGCTTTAAAAATGGACAATTAAACTTTTAATTGTTGCCAAAAAAAATTACTTTTTTTTTCAGCACCAATTCAGTTCTAACAGATGACGTCATGAGCTGACGATATTTGTTTGTAGAGGGACAGTTGACCCCACTGACCCATTGCTTATCATTGCGGAATAGTGTTACAAATTTATTGTAACACAGTGTTGTAAATGTATTTGTAAAAAAACATAAAAACATTGGACTACTACGCTTCCAATGGCATGAAAAAATTAGCGTTGTCCTTCAGCAAAGTACGGTTGATAAGAAGAAAGTCACGTGTTTGTTAGAACTCTATTGAAATATGCTTTCAGGCGGAAAAAAAAAAAAAAAATAATAATAATAATAATAACAATAAATTTGCTCCTGCACATGAAAAAATAAAAATATGAAAATGGAAAATAAATAAATAAAGTAAATAAAAAAAAAATAATACTAATAAAAAAAAATAATATACCTAAATTTTAGATTTTTTCCCCTTTTGTTCAAATAGTATGTCTCTGGCACGGATGAATCGCGCTTGGCATGAAAGCTAATTCAGAATTACATTAAAAAGCTTTACTTATTGATAATCCTAAGTAATTTTTAAAATTTTGATGCTGCAATAGATCGGACATTTTTCGCCAAGGACTCCACTTTCGTAAAACCCACTTTAAGCCAAGTAGCGCATAAAAATGTAAATAAATTATAAAATATTGAAAAACAGAAAAGAAAGAAAAGGAAAACGAAAAGAAAAAAAAAATAAGATTATAAATTATGTATTTTTATCCAAAGTGACGATAAAATTTCAAAAGTCGCCAAGGGGAGCTACATTAATGCTATACCATGATCAGGTTTATATATTTCATTATTTATTTTTCTATATATCAACTACGATTAACTAACTCAACTACTACTATAACCACAAAACTACTGTAAAATGAGGGGTTCACCGCCAGGGTGGAGGAGCTTGAGGAGTACGCGGTGCTAGCGGTGTTACGCCCCCACACCGCATGTTCCTCTTGCGCCACAGGCTCCTCCGTGCCTCCACACCGTCGGTGAACAACTCCCTTTTTGCAATACTTAGTCATTATCTTCCATGAGAGTTCTGTTGCCATTCGAAAATTGTAATGTTTTTAAACTTTTTGCGCGTTTAAAAATGAATTTCGGGTTTTAATATTTTTTTCACAATTTCGGGGACTTAGCATTTTTCGCGATGGAAAATATATTTCAGGGAATTTGATTGACTGAGAGAAAGGTAGATGAGTATTATATAATTAAATACTTAATAATGGATGATTTAGACTTTGATCTTAAAATTTTGTGCGTTGCCATCGAGAGAGTATAAACTTTTAATATGTTGCCATCAGGAGAGTATAAACTTTTGAAGCGCCGACATCAAAGAGTATAAATAATTTCCAGTAGACTTACTATGTTTGACTGAATGAAACAATGGATGACTGAAGTTAATTAACATAAGTAACAATTAATGAATAGTTTAGACTTCGGTCTTAAAGTTTTACTGTTGCCATTCGAAGATTGTTAATTTATATTAGGAAAATTTTACAGAATTTATAGAAACAAAGAGTTAGATGATTGAAATTGGAGGGTAGTTGAGGCGTTTTGAATGATACTCTCCATTCATCAGATAAAGAATAGGATTTAAACTTTTATTTAGAAAGAAACAAAGATTGACACTTATTGATACCTCAACTTATAAATAATTTAACATTCCTTAAAAATGTAAGACACTTAAAAATTTTAACGTTATGTTAATACTAAATAAGTTTCACTTTTATTTAATCTCTAACTTACATGCAATTAAAAAAATTACTATCATATAAATTTAACAAAAGTTTTGAAACCAGTAAATGATGTTATATACGTTATAAATTAAACTAAATATAACAAATTTTATTATAGTATTATTACATTCGTTCAAAATTGAACACACATGCACTTTTATAAATAATTTAACACTCATTAAAAATGTAAGACACTTTAAAATTCTAACTTTATGTTAACACTAAATGAGTTTCACTTTTAAAATTTATTTAAGATCTAACATACAGATACTATTATTACATTCGTTAAAAATCTGGAGTGACTCCACTCGACTTTCCGAACATTGAATAATTAACAATTTTGTAGATAAAGTAAAGAAAGAGGAGTTGTTAAACAAACAAAAGAGAGAAAACCAAAATAGAATGTTTGAGTATTTTTGTCCATATATTACACGGTGTTTTATTTAACGCTTCTGAACTTTGAGCCCATAGATCATAATGATAAAGAATTTTTCCTTGTGTCCCTGTAAAAACCTATAAATGCTAGATTCATCAAAATGCTTATAGTTAGCGCAACAGTGATTTATAATATTCATATAAATTTTCAGCTCAATTGAATATGGCGTTTAGATGCTATCAATCTTTTAAAAATTTGGTCCCATAGGGCATAATGATGAAGAATTCTTATTTGTGTCCCGGTAAAAAAAACTGTAAGCGCTAGATTCAGCAAAATCTATACAGTTGGTACAACTGTGACCTATAACATGTGTACAAATTTTTTGCCCAGATTAATTTTAGACGCTATCACACTTTTAAAAATTTGGCCCCATAGGCCATAATGATAAATAATTTTTCTTTGTGTCCCTGTAAAAAAACTATAAGTGCTAGATTCACCAAAATCTATACCGATTGAGTATCTGTGACCTATCACATTTGTATAAATGTTTTGCTCAATTGAATAAGGCGTTTAGATGCTATCGTAGTTTTAAGATTTTGGTCCCATAGGCCATAATGATAAAGAATTTTTCTTTGTATCCCTGTAAAAAAAGCTATAATAGCTAGATTAAACAAAATCTATAGGGTTCGTACTATGGTGACTTACAATATACGTACCAACTTTCAGCTTATTCGCACAAAGCGTTTAGACGCTAGCGTGTTCACTCACAGACATACACACACAGACATACACACAAACATACACACACAGACATACACACACACAGACATACACACATACATACACACACAGACATACACACACACAGACATACACACATACATACACACACATACATACATCATCGCAAAAATAGTGAAAACGGACTCAGGGAACTTCGAAACGTATATAAACATCAAAATCTGAAATACGGATTTTTGACATGATTACAATACTTTCCTCACTATAGTATTCGGAAAGTAAAAAATGAACACACTTGCACTTTAAAAAATTACTATCATATAAATTTAACAAGAGTTTTAAAACCAGTAAATGATGTTATATACATTATAAATTTAACTAAATATAATAAATTTTATTATACTGTTATTACATTCGTTAAAAATTTAACACACAAGCACATTTATAAATAATTTAACATTCATTAAAAATGTAAGACACTTAAAAATTCTAACTTTATGTTAACACTAAATAAGTTCCACTTTTAAAATTTATTTAAGCTCTAACATACAAATACTATTATTACATTCGTTAAAAATTGAAGACACATTTACTTAAAAAAATTACTATCATTTGAATTTAACAAAAGTTTTAAAACCAGTAAATGATGTACTATACATTATAAATTAAACTAAATATAATAAATTTTATGTACAATAAAGTTATATAATAAAAATTATATAAATTAAACTTTATATTCTCATTAAATAAGTTTCACATTAATTTAAACTGTAACATACATTCGTTAAAAATTGAACACATATGTAATATTAATCTAAAAAATTCCCACATTATAAACGCATACTAAATTTTATAAGATTTTACTATTAAATAAATTTAACATATAACAGAAGTTTTAAATCAGTTAATAAATTTTATATAGAGTAAAGCTATATAAACTAAATATAATAAAAATTATATAAAATAAACGTTATATTATCACTATGTATTAAATAAGTTTCGCATTTAAGCTATAACTATACACATACTGTTATTTATTTATCCTATAACTATACAAATACGATAAAAATTAAACACGCATGTTAAATAGTAATTTAAAAAACAAATTACTATCATATAATAAACTAACATCTAAAAAATGTTCACGAAGTTTTAAATCAACCATTAAATTTTTTATGCAGTAAAGTTATAAATAAAAAAAAAATTACTATCATATAATATTAATTTTAAAAAAAATGCTTACAAAGATATACAGTAAAGTTATAAATTTAAAAAAAAAAATTACTCTCATATAATAATATTAATCTAATATAAATGCTTACAAAGTTTTAAATCAACAATTAAATCTTATATACAGTAAAGTTAAAAATTAAAAAAATAATAATAATAACTATCATTTAATAATATTAATTTAAAAAATGCATACAAAGTTAAAAATCAACAATTAATTTTTATATACATTATAATTAACTACACTTTATATTGTTACTATTAAATAAATTTATCCTAACATGAAAATTTTAAATCTCTAGATAAATTTTATAAGCAAAAAGTTATAAGTACATGAGTATGTTATTAAATTAAACATTATATTGATACTACACAAATATTATTTAACATTTATTCAAGTTTAACACAGTAATATAATTTATACTATCTTAGTTGATTTAAATTACACAGGTAAATACTTTTAAATTTTAAATAATTAAAATAAATTGTTTTTTATAAAAAAATTGATATAAACATTAATAATAATAATAATAAAAAAAGTTATATTTAAAAGCGATCAGTTACTAAAATTATTTTGTATTAAAAATTTCTATTTAAAATTTCGAGGTAAATATTGAATTTCAGAATATTCTTAGAGTCATAGTTATCACCTGCAACGGAAAACCCATACAGCTGATGAATCATGTGTAAGATACGCTGATGAATCATGCGTAATCAACACTATCTCATATAAAGATTAAGTTAAAATCATTAATAAAATACAGCGAATAATTAAAAAATGTAATATTTTTTTCACAAAGCATATCATACAGTGAGTTTATACGATTATTACCTATCAGTTAAACGGTTATGACTGTACCAGATCTTCTGATCTAAAACTTAATTATTCTTCTTACAGACCCGATACAGCATATTTCAAATCTTATCTTTTCTTACATTCTTAACTTAAATTTTCTAATAAAATATTTATTCTTCTAAATAAATAAAATATGGATGGGTCTCACCTGAAAACTTCTAATCCAAAAGTCCGGATGCGGATGGGGCAACTATCATCCATTAAAGAAACTAAATTCGATGAATGTAGCACTTCTTAGATGAAAAAACATAAGTTTAATGCTTTGTTAGCATACATGTAAAAACGAAAACAGAACAAAAACTATCTACAGTATTTACAATTAAATATTAAATTAAATCTTAATATTAACGTTCTTAAATTCTAATCAATTCTGATAAATGTTTATTCTTAGTTAAAATTCTGAAGGTTTTACTAGTTCTGTTTTAGGACCGGGGCGTCTGTAAACACGACGCTCTTAACGTAGCCCCTTCTCCATTCAAGGTCTTTTCTGTTCTGCTTCTGATTCTAAAAAAGCATCTTTCTCGAAAAAGAGGCGCCCGTCTGTCTGGAGAGGCATTTTGTTCTCAAAGCAGAAGAATGAGCGGGAATTCCCGACATCCTCCCACCTTGAGTTGCGACTAATCGGAGGAACTCAACAATCCAAGTTGAAGTCGTTGAGGGGGTTTCACCACACGGCCAGTTCGAGAGACCACCGGGGGACTGGAAGTAGGATCATCTGTTGTGGACTTCTTTTTACTGGTTCTGGAACTGGTAGGTTCTGGAGGGTCTTTCGCAGGTTCTTTTACTCTGGGGTTGAGCATCGGTTTCTGTGAGAGATTCTTGTTTTCGGAAGTCGAAGGACTTAAATTTTCTTGAACATATTTATGTAAAGTGGGGTGATTCTTAAGTTCGGTACTGTCAATTTCTAAAGGGAACAATCTTTGCAATGGACGCAGAAAAAGTCCATTTTCGGTCTTCACCTTAGCTAGGCGTATCACATTATCTTTGCCTGGGTAAATTTCTATCACTCTTGCCAAAGGCCAGTGAACACGTTTCTTATTGAAATTTTCTAATAGGACAACATCGCCGACTTTCAATTGTTTGAATCTTTTGGTCTTAGATGCATGTTGGCGTAATTGTCCTAAATATTCAGCTCTGAATCTGTTTCTTAGGTTTTCTCTGATTATTTGCCTATATCTGGCTCTGCGATTAAGATCTTTAGAATCCGAAGCATCTAGGTCAGGTACTCCTGATGTTGGTAGTTCTCTTAGGAACATCATTGGGGTTAAAGGTAAAAGATCTGTGTTATCTTCGGAAACGTAGGTTATAGGCCGTGAATTAATCACTTGTTCACAGTCACATAGCATGGTGTAAAGTTCTTCGTAATTCAAAGATGCACGACCTAACTTTCTTTTCAGAATTCCTTTAACCATTCCAACAAGCCTCTCCCATCAACCTCCCCACCACGGTGCTGCAGGAGGGTTGAATTTCCATCTGATCTTCTGGGTGGAAGCTACCTTGCAGATGGTTTCCCAATCTACACTCGAGAGAGCATTGCTGGTTCCAAGGAAGTTCTTCCCGTTGTCTGAATAAATGATGTAGGGTCTGCCTCTCCTTGCTATGAACCTTCTCAGAGACTGGATAAAACTTTCTGTAGACAGAGACGTAATGGCTTCAAGATGTATGGCTCGGTAGACAGCGCAAGTAAATAAGGCTATCCACGCTTTTGATCCATCAGAAAGATGAAGAGGACCGGCTAGATCTACGCCCACCACTTCAAAGATGGCTGCTTCTCGTACTCTGTCTTCGGGTGGTACTCCAGGTTCAACATCTATTTTGAAGTCTGAAGTTTTCTGCAAATCACGCATTTTCTTATTGAATTTCTAATGCATTTTCTAGACTTCATTATCCAGGAATTTTCTCTAAGTAGTGTCATTAGAGTGCTGGCTCCAGCGTGCTGATTTTCTAAATGTTTCTCGAATATCAATCTTTGGACGACGGGATGCTTGTAAGGTAAGATTACAGGATATCTGAAGTTTTCACTGTCGTTTCTTTGAATTATATTGGTCTTTACTCTTAAGAGACCAGCTTTATCTTCGACAGGCCTTAAATTTCTTAATTTTGGATCTGTTCTCCCTGAAAAAGATTCTTGTTGTACTAATCGTAGAAGTACATTTTCTGCTTTTGAAAATTCTTCAACTGAAATATCTAATTCGGATATTTTCTCAGCAGTCTTCGAATTATGATAAAATCTATGTATCCAGGCAATGGTTGTAACTGTTTTCTTGTAAGAGGAAAAATACTGATAAAATCGATTGAAATTATCTTCTTTTTTATCTAAAAGATTTAGGATTGTCTTCCTTTTTTCGCTGTTTATGAGTTCTTCGTTTGGGTCTTCTTCTATTTGAGGCCATTCATTTTCATGTAAATAAAGCCAACTCGGACCCTCCCACCATCTCGATTTCTGTAGTTGTTCAAAGGAACATCCTCTAGACGGGAGGTCCGCGGGATTCAAATTTCCGGGTACATGTCTCCAATTGCAAACTTCGGTCAGATTTCGTATTTCTAATACTCGATTATGTACAAATGTACCCCATTCTTGTTTTCTTCTAATCCAACCTAAAGCAGTGGTTGAATCTGACCAAAATATGGTATTTACATGTAAATTTAAATCGTTTTTCACATTTTTGGCCAACCTAGCGCCAATAAGACAAGATAACAGTTCAAGGCGGGGTATGGTCAATTCCTTAATAGGTGCAACTCTACTTTTAGCATTGATTAACTGGATCTTGATTCCTTCTAAGGTCTCTACTCTTATGAATACGCAAGTGGCATATGCTCGCTTGCTTGCGTCAGAAAAAACATGTAATGATGTTTTCTTTTCTTTCTCTGGGTAAATGTTAAGCCACCGAGGTATTTTAATTTGGGATAAAAAATTTATTCCTTTCAGCCAATTAGAAGATTGTTGTTTTAAAGTTTCAGTGAGCTCTTCGTCCCACTTCACCTTCTGAATCCACGTTTCTTGAAGGATTAGTCTGGGAACTATACTGACAGGTGCTGTGAATCCTACAGGATCAAAAAGTTTTTGGGTAACTGATAAAAGTTTTCTTTTTGTAAGGGGTTCACTTATCTTTAGGGGTTCTTCAATTTTACAAACTAAATCGTCATTTTCCAAATCCCAGAGTAATCCTAACACGGGAGCAAACCTAGGTTCATCTTCAGTTTTGTCGATCATAGCCTGGGGCCAATTCGATCGCCAACATCTCAAGTTGAAATGTGCCGAAGCCAAAATTCCTTGAGATTCTGATATGAATTTTTCTGTTTCTTGAATCGAATTCAGGCTGATGAGGGAATTATCTAAATAGAAAGAATCTCTTAAGAGCCTAGCTGTCTCTCGCCATTGTTCGGGAACATTTTCTAAAAGGTGATTTAATGTTGCCATAAGCAAAAAAGGGCTTGAAGTTAGGCCGAAAACCACGCGACAATGTCTATAAATTTTTAATTTATTTTCGCTGTTAAACCAAAAAAATCTCAAAAAGTCGCGATCTTTCTCTGTTATTTTAATTTGCAGGAATGCTTTCTCTATATCGGACGAAATTCCTATTTTGTATTTACGAAATTTATTTAAGATGATAATTTCTACAAGATTTGGTCCTTTTGTTAAACAATCATTAAGGGAGGGACTGTTTCTAGTGTGTGCTGAGGCATTGAATACTGGACGAATTTTAGTGGTTTCACTAGATTCTTTAACCACAGGTCTGTGTGCTAAATAATGTACCTTGTCCCTTTTCTGGTCCAATACCTCTTCTATAATCTGATTGTTTTCCCAGAAATCAAAAATTTCCCCATATTCCTTTTTCCTATCAGATTTGTTTAATTTATTTTCCGTCTTGTACAGGCACTTTTCTGCCAAAGAGTAATTATCTGATAAAATCGAATGGTCAACTGTCCATGGTAAATTGACATCATATCGACCGCTTTTATCTCGTTTAACAGTTTCTAGAAAATAATTCTTGGTTTCTTGTTCTAAATCCTGTTTCGATTTATTATCTTCATTAGAATTCCTAGAGTGTCAAGGCGCCATAAATCTGATAAACTGGCGTTTGACACGTGTAATGACAACGATAGACCCGCCAAAGAATTGTCCTGCTCACTCTTGTGACCCTCTGTCTTGCCCAAAATGGTCCAACCCAATTTAGTTCTGAATTTAGTTAATCCCAATTTTGGAAAATATTTTATGTCATTTGTGAACAGTTTAGCGGACATATCAGCTCCCAAAAGTATATGTACTTCGTCTGGATTTTTCTGATATAAACAGGATTTATTATTTCTAGGGACATCTGATAAATATACACCTTCCTTTTCTAAGAGTTTTACTAATTTATCATCGCGACATAAATTCACGCCTGTGCATATTTTTTCTTGATCTAGTGCTTGTATTTTACACTTAAACTTATTATCTAAACTCCCGATCGTAAATTCATAACGATTATGTTCATCTGACATTTCCATGCCCCCAAAAAGACCATGTCTGATTGTTTTTTTATTTATTCTTTTTAATTTTAACTTATCAGCTGCAAACTTACTGATGTAACTATTATGAGATCCGGAATCAATAATTAACCGAATATATGATGATTTACTATCATCTCTGTTAGAAATTGCTACTATTAAAGTCTGCAAATAAACATTCGCTTGTAAATTATGATTCGATAACGCCAACTTAGATTGACCATTTCTTTCGTAATTACTTATTTCCTGTTTCAAATCTTTATTTTCATTACACATTATGTCTGAATGTCTACGATTACGTAACTTGCATAAATTTTTTGATACACAGTGTCTAGCTAAATGCGAAGGTTGAAGGCATAAATAACACAATCCTTTCTTACGCAATAGATTAACTCTTTCATCAAATGGTAAATTACGAGTTTTGACACATTTGCTACTGAAATGCGATTCTGAGCAAAAATTACACCTATCACTTTTATTCTCATTTAATAAATCACAAGCAGTAGGCAATTTCCGGTTCTGAGTATCAAATTTATTAACGCGGGGGGGAAAAACATCTCTACGATTTTGATTATCTAATCTTTGAGCTCGGGGGGAGAAATGACTGGCGCCGCTACCCTCTTGTCTGGCAGTTATTAAGCATTCTCGCGATACGAGTTGTTTATTTAAGAAAGATAATATATCTTTCACGCCATAGTTAACACCGTGAAATTCCATATTAAATTGTAATGCTAAATCTTTAGGTAATATTTTTAGTAATATCGGTGACAATAAACTGCCGTATCTATCCAAAGAAACATCTAATGATTCTAAACTTCTAATGTTAGTTTGGATTTCATCGTAAATTTTCCTGAGCGATTTAATGTCACTTGAATGTTTTAGTGGGGCAATATTTAATAATTTATTCAAATGTACATTTACTAAGAGGTCTTGTTTGCCATATCTTTCTTTTAAAATATCTACTACTTTTATGTAATTACTTGCAGTAACAGAGAATCCTTCTATACATTTTAAGGGATCAGGTGCTAAAAATGATTTCAAATAATTAAATTTATCTACAGGATCTAAACTTTCATTATTATGAATAGCCGTTTCGAATGACGACCAAAAAGTCAGCCATTCGGCTGCATTCCCGTTAAATTTAACTGGATCTAGCTGTGGTAATTTGATGTGCATTGCTTTTTTTGAAATAGGTCTTTCTATTGATGAAACACTTTTTTCACTTTTCTTTAGTTCTTTTAATTTTCTGTTGGCTCGAAATCGCCAAGTAATTATTTTCTCTCGCAATTCATTTGCTGTTTCTAATTCGGCTTCTAATTGATTTTCTTGAGTTAATGTTTTTATCTCTACATCTTTGCTTTTTAGATCTATAGTAGTTTCATTTAATAATTCAATAGTCTCTTCTAAATCTAAGGCATCTGGATTTATATCATCACATATAGTTTTTAATTTCTCTATAAATTTTTTAATACTGTCTTTTATGACAGCTCTTTCTTTTTTAGCTATTACTAAATTAGCCATAATAAATACAAAAATTTAAAATTTTATAATATTATCTATCTTTTCAAATATAAATAATGGATATAGCTTTCAATTATAAATAATGGATATAGCTTTCAATTATAAATAATGGATATAGCTTTCAATTATAAATAATGGATCTATATAGCTGCCCACATCCCTTGTCTGGGATGCCAAATAATATGACTGTACCAGATCTTCTGATCTAAAACTTAATTATTCTTCTTACAGACCCGATACAGCATATTTCAAATCTTATCTTTTCTTACATTCTTAACTTAAATTTTCTAATAAAATATTTATTCTTCTAAATAAATAAAATATGGATGGGTCTCACCTGAAAACTTCTAATCCAAAAGTCCGGATGTGGATGGGGCAACTATCATCCATTAAAGAAACTAAACTCAATGAATGTAGCACTTCTTAGATGAAAAAACATAAGTTTAATGCTTTGTTAGCATACATGTAAAAACGAAAACAGAACAAAAACTATCTACAGTATTTACAATTAAATATTAAATTAAATCTTAATATTAACGTTCTTAAATTCTAATCAATTCTGATAAATGTTTATTCTTAGTTAAAAATCTGAAGGTTTTAGTAGTTCTGTTTTAGGACCGGGGCGTCTGTAAACACGACGCTCTTAACGTAGCCCCTTCTCCATTCAAGGTCTTTTCTGTTCTGCTTCTGATTCTAAAAAAGCACCTTTCTCGAAAAAGAGGCGCCCGTCTGTCTGGAAAGGCATTTTGTTCTTAAAGCAGAAGAATGAGCGGGAATTCCCGACAACGGTATTTAAATAAATAATTACATATAAAAGTAAGTTACAGTTATAAAATTTTTATTATAAACAAATAATTTTATTAGGGTATACATATTAGGATATTATGTATAGAGTACTGATACATATTAATTGTAATAAATTATCAAATAGTAATAATAAATTATGAAACTTACTTAAAAATTATTGAAGTTTTTAATTTCCACGTGAAAAACCATCCTTCAATCTTGCATACAAACGCGACGAACTGTTTTATCGCCGGAACACTGATTCATGCATCAGATAAGAATGTTGAGTCATACCTATCTCCGTAGAAGACTTTTCGTGTCACAGATCATTTATTTAAATAATCCATTGAGAGCTGATCTCGGGAATTCCCCTATTAAAATATTGAACTGTGGATTTAAAAATTATGCTAAGAAAATAATGTGTTTAAAATAATATTATTTTACGATAAGTCGCCCTTTTTATATTTAATAAACAAAGTTTTAATAAAATGTAACTGAAATTTTAAATGAAAGGTTTTGAAGTCGCTTAATGGGATAAAATAAAATTAGAAATCTTATTGTTTTAGTAATTATTTTATCAAGTTATAAAATATATATTATTTAAATACTTATACTTCCCAAAGTAAAAATTTCACCTTAGTTATACGGATTGTACTATAAGTAATATAACTTATTCATTTGCATAACGGGACTGCATGGATACTCCTTGTATCTGGGTCAGTCGATGATGGGGCGCGTAAGCGTGCCACCTGTCTTATTCATTTGCTTAACCACTAAATTGTACAAGTCAGAAAGAGAATCTTTTAATGTGGGTATTATAGCAGGGATGGAACACGGGCGCAGAATTCATACCACTACCAATGTAAGAAAATTTTCTACTTCTTATATCAACGATATTATAGGTAGAGAAATTTCTTAAACAGATTCCGGTATGAATTCTGCGCCCGTGTTCCATCCCTGTTATAGTAATGATAAATTTATTTCATAATCGGTAACTCATTTATACATAATCAGGTTCACACCTTATATAAAACAATAGTATATTCAAAAGTGTTACCAAATTTTACTACACATAAAAACCATAATGGTTATTCATTAGGGTTAAGACTATACGAGGATCCCATAAGCGGAATGCCTTGCATGGGAGTCTTTCTAAAGGATCTGACTTATATTAAAGAGAATTTTTTGGAAAAACAAGGAAAACTCTGGTCGCAGCAATAAACACAGAAGTGCTTAGTCCTCTAAAATCCTTAAAATTACATATTTATGAACTTTAAAAGAAAATGCATAATAGAGTTTGAACTTAGTAGACTTGCATGCGTTAGCTATATTACAGGTAATTAAACATCAGCAGTTGTAAATTTTTTTTCACTATTTATTGTTTCACTAAATTTATGCAACATGCATTATGCAACATTTGCAAAAATAAGAGTTTAAACTGACAAGGACGGTCTCCATAGGCGCAAACGCAAAAAATTTTGAAAAAATTACAGAATGCTCACCTAACGAGGTTATGTAAGTATGAAAAAATTCCGGCGGAATCACTATATATCGTCCGTAAAAAAATATTGAAAACATGCGATTCTTGGCTATTTATTGCTTGTTGGCGATAGAATGAAAACTGATGCAAAATTGTTTTTTGATAAATACTCATTATAGAATAATGTTTTAAATACTCGTCATACTAAACTATTTTAAAGAATTTTACTTTAAATAAATACACTTTTATAACTACAATTTTGTCAAAATATTTATAAGTAAACCTAACGATCAAATTATCCTAAGTTTCAGTTTATTGTGTAATATTTAAACTAAGCTTAAGTTTCACTTATAAGCTTTGAATATTAAGGCTTAAAACAAAACAGCACTTACATTTATTTATATTGCTTAATAAATAAAAAAGAACGTACAGTCGGGAAAAAAAAAGAAACGCAGCACTCGTTGTAATTTCGTTATTAATTGACGCAGGAACATCTAATAGACATAATACAACAGGAAATTAAATTCACTTTCTGAAAATGTCGTCAAGTTTTGAATTAGAAGTCATCTACATATCGAAATGAGCACCAACTTTGATTTTTTTTTTCCAATAGCAAACCCCAATTTTGACTTCATATTGGAATTTCCGAGAGTCTGGCAGTGCGGAAAAGTATTCTGTTTGTATATTTTAACTTTAGTATTTATAGAGTTATAATCAAAAATGTGTTAGGGGGTTATCTGTAAATGTAGAAAAACAAAATTAAGATACTATAAGAAATAGACAAAATTTTAATGTTAAATGCATTACACTTGCGATTGGTCCAGACAGTACTCTCTGAAAAAAGTGCAATATTTTTCAAGTAAAAGTGTCTAATATGGCTGTACTGATTACCAATAAAGCTTAAATTTTCTTTCGTAGATGTAACATTATATACGAAATGAAATAATATAGATACAACGCATAAGCTAAATCTTTTCGGATAAAATATTGTAAGGGTTCATGAAGTAAATATTAAACAATTTTAATCTTAGTTACCAGTTTTGGGTCAGTAGAACTCTTTGGAACTGTACGATTCGCTTTATAATTTCTATGAAAATATAATTTCTTAATTTACCCTTTCGCGACTGTTGACATAGATTCACGTCATTTGAAAATCTGTAACTCTGTCAGTGGGCGTTTCTTTCGTAATTTGTGTGTTACGTATTTCTTAGATGTGTACTCAGTGTTCATGTTTTTGCAATAAAATGTGCTATGGATAGAAATATATTGATTAGAAAGAATATAATTATAATGTATATCCATTTGTAATATTATTGTAAATACAGAAAAGTTGTTCTGAAATATTTTATTTTGAGAGAATAACGCCTGTAGGCGGATCGTACAGTCAAAAAGACAAAATCCTGCGGTCGCAAAAAAAGTTAAAATATAGTTATAAAAGTTAAAGTATATTTTTTAAAATATATAAAGTTAAATATATTAATAAAATTTTAAAGACTAAAGTATCTATAAAATAATAATCCTCCCACCTACAAAATAAATAAATAAATAAAAATGTATAAAGCAATGTATAAAGCAAATGACTTTAACTATGACGGTAGTTAAGAAATGATTTTACAAGTCTGTCTTGCATTCCAATTCCATTCGTTTCTTTTTTTTTTTTTTTTTTTTTTCTAATAAGCAATTTTTACATTAAACCTATTTTTCTATTTGCAACAGGTAAACCCGCCTATTTAGTTAATTTTTCCTTCTAGTGTTCGTTTAATAGATTCAAAATTTATCACCAGTAATCGATGAAGTAAATACCACTTGTGCATATTTTTGTCAACATAAAATAAGGGGTTTAACACGAATTCACCACTCAATGTCACATTTACTATTCTTTTCTGTATTGTTTCGTTTTGAAGAACGATGAAGGCGGGGCTTGTCTTCTTTAGAAAACAGGAATTCTTGATGCTAACACTAATGTCTAAAAAACATCATTTTTGTTTCATTTCTTTGCGTTTGACGTTGTTGTTATATAATTTGACCCGTAAATAAAAAATAAAAATATTTTGTTTAATATTCTTTGTAATTTTTTAAGATTTGATTAGTTATCTCATGCAAAACTTCATAAGAGACGGCCCCCTAATTCGCTCAAAAAATTTTTTTTATATCTCAAAAACTAATAACTGGAATGAGCTGCAAATTTGCAGGCCCATACTTTTCAGCATTAGGATTCATTTTATGTAAAAATTAATATAGGTCATAATTCATAATTCTTATAAATATGAATTTATTAATATTTTTCAGAATTAAAGATATTTTTTAGAATCAAAAGTAATGATGGATTATATTTGGGTTTCTTCACTATATCTCGTAAAAGAAAAATTATATCGATCAAGTTATTTTTTGAGAAGATACTAATAAAAGTTTGAAATATGAATTTAACATTAGCACCTTCAAACTTTGAACTCTTATAACTCTGTGAAAAAATAAGTAAAATATACAACCAATTTACTTTTTCGCGTTTTTGCGATCCCAGGAATTCAAATATAAAATAAAAATGGGGCATTACCATTGAAAAAATCAAAGTTGGTGCACGTTTAAATATGTAGACGACCCCCATTTCAAAATTTCAGTTCATTTTCTAAAACTACTCACAATTCCGCGTGGAATGATACCTATTACATTTTTCTACATCGATTAGCAATGAAGTTACGTTGAGTGTTGCGTTTTTTTTTTTTTTTTTTTTTTTTTTTTGTTCCCCGACTATACATAACACTTTGGAAATGAAACAATGATAAACGGCAATTACTTATCAGCTCGCTATTTTGTGCTTTCGAAGAATACCAATTTCACGACCAGTAATTTTGATCAAAATTTAAATTGATAGAAATTACTTCAAACTTAAATATTATAACAAATTTCAGAACATTAATATTGAAAATTTACAACGTTTTTTATTTATAATTTACTTTTTATTGTACTGATTAGATAAAATTTACCAAATAACTTTTTTAACTCTACCTACGAAATTAATTTAAATAAGTTTAACTTAAAAAACACATTTGTATAACTGCATCTTTTGTACCTGAACTTTTTATTAATTTATTCAAACTTTAACCCAATTTTTAATGGGAAATTATAACGAATTGATATTTTCACGCTCTTAATGAGTTTAAATAATAACCATAGATTAGAAGGAAGGGGAGGTAAAATAGGTCTTTGGATTAACAAAAAGGCACAAAAACAAATTTTTTGTATAAGCATACGTATGATGTTTCATTAATAAATACAATTCTACCTCACCCCCCCCCCCCTCCAAAAAAAAAAAAAAAAAAAAAAATGCTCTTTTTTCCTTCCTATATTCTCTACGATTAGTCACATTTTCTGTTTGTTTTTTCTAATGATACAATTCGGGTAACTTTTTTGTTTTACATATTTTAACTTCTTTGGACACTTTTTGAACTGCGACATGAATTTCCAGAATTCACATTATGCCAGTTATTTGCAACCTTCTTTTTACAATCCCATGATATATATTTTTTTATTTTGACGTTTCACATCTTTAAGAGGCAATTCGGTATTATACCCATTTTCATCAGAATTTTGCTATATTTCGTTAAGCGAAGGTAGAGCTGCCAACCTAATCCGGTAAATTGTTAGTACCGTCCATTTTTCTACACTACTTAATTTTTAGAGTAATTCTCTTCATATATATTTACGATGAATTAAGAAAACAAATACTCTAAAGATTAAGTGGTGTAGAAAAATGGGCGGTACTAACAATTTCCGGATTAGGTTGGCAGCTCTGCGAAGGATATGTATCATCAGAGATGCCTTCAAACTTTTCATAACTAACAAACTCATACTTTTTTTAATATTCCAATAATGTGGCTTTTTAATTTAATTTCTTCTTCTATAATATTTGTGAGTGCAGTATTTTTTTCTATGTATTATTTATACAACATCCAAATTATACTGTACATGTTAATTTTCAAAGACATTGCATTTAATAAAATTTAAAATAATTTTATTTTTCCAAATTGTAAAATTCGTTTCAAACATTAACTAAATGTAAAAACAATTATTTACAACCTGCAAAGTGCACTAGATGTTTCAATTAACAAATAAAAAACAAAAGATATATATAACTTAAATGTCTATTCGACAGCAATTTAAGTATTTGCAATTCGCAAGAAAGAAAAAAAAAGTTTTTAAAAGCTAAAACGAAATACTTTTAATAAAATGCCAAATGTATATATTATAAAGCTTGTACGAGAAACAGACAACTCCTTTATCTATTACTTTCAAACTATATTTACTACAACTCTTTGCAGAAAGATTTGTTTTGCAAGACATTCTTAAACGCATTAAAATTACTTGCATTGGACGGGAAAGAAATTTGCTCGCCAAATCGCATGCACTTTTGTCTTTTTTCGTCAAATATTGCACATTATTATTATTATTTTTTTTTTTACAGACTATCTATTGGTATTCCGCGGATAAATTTGACTGATCTTGTATTACCTATGTAAGTAGTATCTCTGTAATTTTTTCACAATATTCTGAGTATGCGCTTTAAGAGGGGACAATACCTAATCTCGCCGGCAGCCATCGCCCATGTTATTCTATGGGAAAATTTGTTGCTACAATTACACATTACCTAATGAATATTTTTAAATTCTGTTTTCGCAGTCAGAAAATTCATAACCGTTAAATGAGTGATCATTTTTTAAAAATTCATTTATTTTTTTTTTATTTTTACATTTTAATTTTGAGTTCAAAAATTCGATTTTTCACAAAATGCATTTTTCTCATTTTCTAATCGCAAAATGAAATACTAAAATTTTTAAAAATCAATTTTTGGAAATCAAATACTAATTTAACGCTCATGAATTTTCTAAATGTGAAAACAGAATTGAAAAATATTCATTAGGTAATGAGTAATTATGTAAACAAATTTTCCCATAGAATAACATGGGCGAAGACTGCCGGCGAGATTAGGTATTGTTCGCTCTTAAGGAAACCTTCCTTGTGAGTAACTATACATCTGTATGGGTGTTAAATTGAGTACATTATACAGTATGTGAACGGTTAGTAATGTGGAAATGCTGAATTATAAAAATATTCAAAAGTAGTAACTCATAAAATTTATTTCATATCTTTATACTTATGCACACACACACACTCAATTAAGAGACTTATATAAAACAACACTATGATTAAAAGTTTTACTAATATTTAAGCATACAATAAAAAAAAAAAAATCAATATTCATTTACAATAAATAAATTAACGTTATTAAACCAAATATAATTTATTTTTTGATTCGATTTAAATAATTAATATTTATATAGGGGTTGTTGGTTGATGAATGTCGTTCAATGAACATTTAAACAAAGGGTTTGCGAATTATAATTGAATTGTAAACGAAATGTCGTTACACGTCTTGAATGACTATCCTCCTTCAACAGGATTTGAAGGGTAGTTTCGAAAGACAATCCTATCTTATTTATAAATTGTCATATAAAAGAACAACACTCATGCTGCATTCTGTTTGGTTGAATCGCGTCACGTGATAAAATACTGCATTCATATAACTTTTTAGAATTATGCAGAACCTTTAATAAAAATTTATTAATATTTTTGTGTGTATTTTAGGGACATAGCAATTTTTGAGATATTTTGAGTGTTTAGAAGTTTTGACAGAATTAAAAAACAAAGGGGGTTACATAGGATTGAAAACAATAACATACCGTTAAATAACAGATAATTTTTATCCTTAATTACTAACCTGTGTGATCATTAAATTCAAAACTGAGTGATTTACTGGGTTTCCCAGAAGTGGTAAATCACACATAGCATATGACAAACTTGACATAAAATTTGCATAATTTTAATTAGAAAACTTAATTATGAGATATTTGAAAGACAATAACATACCGTTAATTAACAGATAATTTTTAACATACATTAAGGTTAGTGGATGAGTATCATACAATGGGATAATTAATTTAAAACAAAATATACATTTCAATAAGGGTTGTGCAATGACTGCTTAAAAATTCATTCATATGATTCATTAAAAATTAAACACGTATACAATATAAATTTTAAAAATGACTATTATTTAAAAAGTTTTAAAACAGCCAATAAATTTTATAAGTTTTTACAATTAAATAAATTTAACATATTATGAAAGTTTTAAATCACTCAATAAAATTTTATATAGGCAATAAAAAGTTATACACATTATAAATATAATGAATGTTATACAAACACAAACTCAGATAAATTTACACTTAACATTTAAACTCTAACCAAACAATCTTAAAGTAAATTTTTATCTGTTTATACATAATCATCAACCATTTCTTTCTATTATAAAGTGAAATATAACTCATAATGTATGAATAATGCTTGAACATGCTTTAATAAAAGTTTCTAATCAAAGATGTAAGAAAGTAAAGTTTAGGAAACACCTATATAATATAGATAAATTAATACAGTATAAATATTCATGTTTTTTATTAAGCAAAATAGTCATATAATTAATTTTACAGAGTACTTATAAAATAATGAATAATTAAGAAATTTTTTTTCTTCTATAGTATGTATAGATTTAGTTAGAAAGTTTTTGTTAAAATACAATAATTTTGTATGAAAATTAACTTACGGAGCACCTAAAATCTTAAATATTTAAAAACAATTTTACAGGTGGTTTTAACCTAAGCATATATAAATAATAAAATCTTATTGAATTTAGCTTTAAAACACCGTAAAGTTTTAGACACACATATTTTTACACTGTTTTAATGAAACATCATCAATGTTCGAAAATAATACACATATATAATCACCAGGACTCACCGAGTGGGCTATTACATAAAACTATTTCGCATACGTGTAATAACATGCCGGGCTTAACTATATACTGAATTGTCATTATTTCAGTAAAAGTTAGGACTTACCTTAAAACACGTCGTACTCCATAGGGAGACTTGGAGGAAATGAATGGTACGAGGCATTCTTATCTATCGAAATCCTAGTCACGTGATCATGACGTCATTCTCTTATCAGTGACGTCACCGATTGCTTATCAGCTACCCCAACACGCGGGGAATGTCATTCAATACGCAGTGAAAAATATTCAAAGTCCACGAGAACGATTCCATTGTCTTATTCGGTAAATTTAAATATAACGCTCGGAAAAAATATCCACATATGCCGGAGAAACTATACATACTGCGTGATGAAAATAAGCCGCACAGCTAAAGAGATGCTAGCATGCTTAGAATCAAACTGCAACTGAAAACTAACGCTATGACAAGGTCTATAAATCTCCCGTGTTGATTAGACGGTTTTGAAGAATGGATGAGTCATGGAATTTCCCCTCACCTAACCAACTATCGAGAAGATATCTCTTAATTAAGTTTCGTAATTAAATTATGCAAATTTTGTGTATGTCTTTAAAATATTTCTTAATTAAGTTTTCTAATAAAAATTATGCAAATTTTATGTAAATCTTTCAAGTTTGTCATATGCTATCCTTAATTACTAACCTGTGTGATCATTAAATTCAAAACTGAGTGATTCACTGGGTTCCCCAGAAGTCGTGAATCACACATAGCACATGAGTATAGATTTAGTATTTAATATAGACACGTGTATTTTAACATGGTTACACTTAAACACAGAGAGATTAAACACAGAGAAATAAACCAATGCTACTGGCATCTTTAAAAGCAGGAGTTCTGTAGAAAATAGTAGGCGTAGAATTGGTACCGTAATTTTCGGTGTATAATCCGCAATTAACACATGTCATTCTGAGACCAAAAATTTTTATTAATGGAAAATCTATATATTTTTCAAGAAACAGCTCCAAAATATATAATGTTATTTCTCAATTAAAAATCCTGGTGCAAAACTGAATCTGGCATGCGGATTATGTTATGCAATCAAGTAGCAATAAACATGGGTGAAACTTTTCAGGGCTACCCCTGAATACAGGTTTTCTGAAATTGTTGCTGTCTCTAAATTTATGTTCAATTATTTTGTTTTTATAGAAATTTCTGATTTTGAATGCTTAGTTTCTTTTACAATGTATTAAGAACTCTGAAAATATCACTTATTATGGGTATAATACGATAAATCATTAATAAGTCTGCCCTATCTGCATGCAAGTAGCAATTTTCAGTGTTTTTACATGTTAGACAGTTTCTCCTCTGAATAAAATTGATATAGATATTTATGAGTAACAAGGAAATATATATACAGGTAGATATATATAAAGGAGGATATAACGTGAGGTTGAGAGAGATTCCCCCTTCAGAGAAGTGAATGGTTATGTAGCGAGTTAATCATATATGTATATAATTCAAATAATATGGAATAAATATAAAGGATTTATATTTATAAATTATCAAAAAACGTTATTAAATGCATTTCAACGGTTTTACATAACATTTATTTCGCAAAACTTGAATTAAAAGAAACAATGTATATAATGTATATATAGTGAATATTACGAATTTATACACACACACTCACATATATATATATATATATATATATATATATATATAATGAATGAATACGGCGTGTCCCGAGGACTCGTCACATTATTAGTATTATTATTATTCTGGTTCTCGCCTTCGGTTTAACAAAAAGAAAATTACTATTTAAAATAAAGGTTGGTCAAGAAAATATTAAATACTTTTATAAAACAGGATTTTAACATATATATAAACGTTTTATCATTATTAACCTTTTGCAGGCAGCATTCAGATCCTGGTGTAATTTAAATTATTTTTTTACATATTTTGCCTTCTAATGCTTTAGTTTAAAGAACTCTATCATTAAAATATGAAATAATAGTAATTATAATATAATTTAAGATTATCTTATATATTAAAAAAATTTATGAAAACTAAAGTCAGTCCGTCTGGCCGTGCTATCCGGCCGATTTCCTTCATTTTTTTTTTTAAATGAAAGGTATTTAGGCACAGATATGTCATCAATCATTGAAATTTACTCAACTTTTACCTTACTCAAGTTATACTCAAACTCGATTCTTCCCTGTACATTTCTTATGGGACACATTGACTCAAGCAATTCGAATGCTCATAGCTCCTCTTCTAATGAATGGATCTTGATCGTTTCACTCTCAGAACACTCAGTGGATCAAGCTCTTTCTTTTGAGCTATTAACTGCTTAAATTCGTTGAGATTGAGGAAAGTTATGCTTGCACAATCAACTTTACATTCAATTTTTTAAAGATTTTCCTTCACTCAAACCTCTATAACTAGAGTTCTAATTAACGTAGGCTGTTGACACAAGTCTAAGAACACTCAGTGGATCACGTTCTTTCTTTTGAGCTATTAACTGCTTAAATTCGTCGAGTTTGAGGAAAGTTATGCGTGCAGAATCAACTTTACATTCAATTTTTTCAAGAATTTTTCAAGATTTTCCTTCACTCAAACCTCTATAACTAGAGTTCTAATTAACGTAGGCTGTTGACACAAGTCTAAGAACACTCAGTGGATCAAGCTCTTTCTTTTGAGCTATTAACTGCTTAAATTCGTTGAGTTTGAGGAAAGTTATGCGTGCAGAATGAACTTTACATTCAATTTTTTCAAGATTTTCCTTCACTCAAACCTCTATAACTAGGTGTAAAAACTTGGTTGAGGTGTCTAAAAAAGGTCTCGGTCTGTAGATGTGTTATGAAAAGATAAAAATAAAAAAAGTCGAACGCCCCCCCCTGGGGGGGGGGGCAGGGGTTAAAAACACGTTTACGAGCTTAACTCAGCTCCAAATTACTTTACAGTGAAGAAATTGTACATATAGGGACTAGAGTCAAATACTAAAAAATCACTTTCTGCGAATTTGGAATTTTCGATTTTGAAGGTGGGAAAAGGGGGAAAAATAGATTTAGAGGTGGGGGGAAAGGGGGAAATTAGTTTGAGAGGAAAACCCGTTCCAGACCCACACATGTAGCCCCTCATTTTAAAGGTCTTGAAATTTCATGTCGATT
Source organism: Salticus scenicus (assembly GCA_963930645.1). Lineage (NCBI taxonomy): Eukaryota > Metazoa > Arthropoda > Arachnida > Araneae > Salticidae > Salticus > Salticus scenicus. The sequence continues at coordinate 208,365,296 of OZ005656.1, read as the reverse complement.
GGGTGTGTGTGTATACAATATAGTGCGTCCCTGGTGGGGAAAAATGGAACTAGGTGATTTTGTCGTTGAGCCTATCATGTTACACCTTATTTTAAAGGTATTGGTTAGTAATTTCCTGACCGTTGGTGATTTTGTACAGAACACGCTGCACACCCTGGCGGTGGAAAGTGCAACTAAATGATTTTGCATTTGACACCACCGCGTGACACCTTATTTGAAAGGTCTTGGAAATTCAAGGCGATTGTTGATAAAGGTCTTGAAATTTCATGTTGATTGGGGATGTTTGTATACAATATAGTGCGCCCCCTAGTGGTTAAAAATGGAACTAGGTGATTTTGCAGTAGACCCTATCATGTTACAACTTATTTTAAAGGTCTTGATATTTCCTGACCGTTGGTGTTGTTCGTATAGAACACGCTGTGCCCCCTGGTGGTGGAAAGTGTAATTAAAGGATTTTGCAGTTGACACCACTATGTGACACCTTATTTAAAAGGCCTTGGAAATTCAAGGAGATTGGTGATATTCGTATACAACATACTGCGCTCCCTGGTGGAGGAAAGTGGATTTTGCAGTGCGTGCGTAGCATGCCTGCTATACGGTGCTGCAGCCACAGGCAGCGGTAACACGAGTCAGAGGTTCGTTCGGTTCAAGGTTAATTTTTGAGAATTTTTTCATGTTATTAGCGGCCTGCATATACGTGCCGCAGGAACTGGGTCACAAACCCGAGTTCCGTTCGGTCTGAAATAATTTTTTTTTGTTACAAATGATTTTTTTTTTTTGTTGTGATGTTTTCATTTAAAAATAGAAATTCAAACAAAATCGAGTTAAAAATACAAAACCATACAAATTTAAGGTGCATTTAAGGCTATTATCATGGGCCCGGGCAATGCTGGGCGGGTTTGTTTCGTTCCAGGTTAATTTTTTGGAATTTTTTCATGGTATTAGCGGTTCGCGTATGCGATGCCGGGGCACCGGCATCACAAGGCAGAGTTTCGTTCGGTTCGAGGTAATTTTTTTTTTTTTTTTTTTGCTACAGCTGATTATTTTTTTTCGCAATGCTTTTATTCAAAAATAGAAATTCAAACAAAATCGAGTTAAAGATATAAAATCATACAAATTTAAGGTTCATTTAAGGTTATTAACACGGGCCCGTGCATTGCCGGGTGGGTTCGTTCGGTTCCAGGTTATTTTTGGGAATTTTTTTTGTGTTGTTAGCGGCCCGTGTATGCGCTGCGCAAGCACCGGGGTCACCAGGCAGAGTTTCGTTCGGTTCAAGGTAATTGTTTTGTTACAGATTATTATATCTTTCGTGATGCTTTTCTTTAAAAACAGAAATTCAAACAAAATCCAGTTAAAGGTATAAAATAATACAAATTTAAGGTTCATTTAAGGTATCATGGGCCAGGGAAACGCCGGACGGGTCAGCTAACATATAGTCTTAGTATTAAACGAAATAGAAAATGAAAGATAGCATCTGTTTATTTGGAGTACTTTGTAGAAAGTGATGTCATATATAGTATTTCTATTTATAAGCATTTTTCAGATTTTGTTTCAAGCGAAATGTAGTAAATTATATTAGATGTTTTAACTTGAAGTACATTTAAATAATGATGCGATGATTTTTTAAACATTACAGACAATAAAGTGTCCGTCGAATTCGACGGGTTCCAGCTAGTTATATTTAATATTATTTATTTAATATTATTATATTTAATGTTATTAATTTAATGTTATTATATTTTAATATTATTATATTTTATTTTATTTTAATAACTAGCAGGCTACGCCCCCTTCGCTGGTCACTATATTTAAATGAATTTTCAAATGAATTGGATCAGTATTAATTATTACATCACCTTACAAATAAAAACTTAAAAAAAATAAAATAAAAATAAAAATAAAAATAAATAAAAAAACCACTGAAACCGCTTTAGATCTTGCTTCTTCGGGTACCCGTTGCCAAAGGCAGCTCTTTATTTCTACCCGTACTGCATCGGGTCCATTTCCCCCCCGTCTACAGAAAGGTCTTTCCCGGGCACTTCAATCTGGGTATTTATCAACGACTTGTGGATTTTCTGTTATTTAAGAACTACGATTTTAAAGATGACTGTATCTCAGCATCTATTATATATTTTAGTTTTTGAACCGTGTGTTTTATAGCTCCCGTTATTTACACTATATTACGATTTGATTCCGAAAAGTGCAATAAAATAAAACGAAAAGTAGATTTTCTTTTAAAAGGAATTAAATACATGAAAAACGAATTTTAATCAGTTTATCTTTTCTACTATAAACTACCATTTTTTTCACCCAATAAATATTACAAATAATAATTTTTTTTTTTTTCTTCTAAAGGAATTAATTAAAAATAAATGAAAAATAAAAAGTTGCTGTAGTATAAAATTTATACATAAACGTAACAATTTATTACTATTGCATTACCATAAAAAAAAAAAAAAAAAAAAAAAAAATCGCCTTCAAATGAATGTATTAAAATTAAATAAAAAATGAATTGCATAATAGCCGTTGCTAACATACGCAGACGATTACAATCAAAGAATAAATTCCTGAAAAATGAAACATTAAAGCCAATATTTAAAGTCGAAAAAACATTAATTTAAAAAATTCAAATTCGAAAAAATCTCGATGAGGTGCACACCTGCAGGGTCCCAGGTACGTATATGCCAAATTTGGAAGCTCTGCGATCAGTAGTGTGAGCATCAGAGCGCAGACAGACACACAGACACTTCTTTTAATTTATGTAAGGTGTGAGCTATTTTAAACATTTCCAGCCCATTTTTATAAGCATTTGCTAACTTTTCTAAATTATGTAGGGTAGAAGGAAAAATGGTAAAATAGGTCATTTTTATAATTTTCTGTACATTTCCCCTTATATGATTCGACTGTAATTTCTCTTTCAAAAAATCAAGTTATCTTTCTGTTATATCTGATAATTTTTTCAAGTCAGTATTCATGATATTTAATTTTTAAATGAATTTTTAATTCCACGTTCCTTTTGTGGAACATTGGCATGTAAAAGGTTAATAAAAGAAATGGTTTGAAAGATTCAACTTAGTTTTTTAAAAAAGAACAAAAGAAGTAGAAATAAAAGTTAATTTTTTTTTTTTTTTTTTTTTTTTCAATATTCCCAAAAATTTTGGTTGGATTTCACTGAGATAATCAAATTTTTATACGCATTTACGCAAGTGTTTGAAAAACAGTGGTATTAAAAAATTTAAATCAATCTTGTTCCTATATTGGATTATTATATAGTTTTATTCATAAATTACTAAAGTTTATAAGTTAACTCATTTCAAAAAGTTCTTAATCACTTCAAGGTAGCTAAGAACAAGTTATTTCTCTGTATTCCTACATCAGTATAAATAAATAAACATTTCATTGCATTTTGTAATAAGCATAACTATTTTATTTGTTATATCGAACTTACTAACAGAGTTCTCAACCCTCCGAATTTTTATATCATAATTTCTTTTAAATTTATCTTCGCCTTAATCACAGAATTTACGATAATAAATAAAAAGAATGTTTCTGGGAAAAAATATTGGTATTCAAAAATCCGGAGGGTTGGTAATTCTGTGCTAATTATTTATACAGTTTATATACTGTGTCTTGAAATATTTCCAAGCCATTTTTCACGTTGTATTGCATTACAAGGTATTTCTTGGAAACTTATATTGTTACGGCGACTGACCGAATTACAAAATGGAACAACACAGTAAACCATGTTTTAACATGATACATAAAAAAATCTCTCACATCTGTTAAATTAATGAAATACAAGCTATAAAGAACTCAGTTGAAACTCAATTGAATAGTGGGATATAAACAGAACTTTATGTACGGTATCAAGTACCATCTACCGGCTTTGTTTTTCTTGTACTGTTGCCAAGATTTCCAGCCACGCGGAAGGCACTCCTTTCAGTGGATATAACATAGTTGCAAACATTTTAATTTATCCCATCTCATTGCATTTTTAGTCCCGCCTTTATTTCGCACTACTTTATCTATAGAATAATTTTCTCCAATACATAACCAGGATAAAATAAGACAAAATTACTTCAGAATTACTACGGGCTGTATTTTTTCCCTGACTGCTCTATCAGATTTTTTTTTTTTTTAACACTTTCGCGACAGCACGTTTTTGTCTTTTTGAAAGCCAGATCCGCCTGTAGGCGTTATTTTCTTAAGTTATAATATTTCAAAACCAAATTTTTTATATTCACATTTACACTATAAATCAGAGTATTTGTGTCCATAGTATATTTCATTGTAAAAATTTTATTATTGGGTATACACTTAGGAAATAACTAACATCCAAATTACGAAAGAAACGCCCACTGGAGGAGTTACAGATTTTCAAATGACGTGAATCTACGTCAGCGGTCGTGAAAGTGCTAATTAGTAATCTTTAATATGCTTTACCGATAAATTAACAGGAAAATTGGTGTATGAATCTTCTGCTGGAGAGTCGAAAAAAAAAAAAAAAAAAAAAGGTGGGTCCGTGGCAATCTTGTTACTCTTAAACTAAAAGTTATATGAAATATAGGCGATATGAAAAATCCGCTGGAATAAATTAAGACGTGAGAACTCTATATATAAGCTGCAAAACTGATGCATTTAAATATGATTAAAAGTTATTAAAAATTGAATATAAGTGCGATGAGCGGAGCCTCCCTTTGGAGAAACCGGAACCTCAATAATCTATAGTAATCAAAAATTCAAATTTCTTCTGAACTAGATAACCGATATACAGTGTTGCCAAATTTTGCAACTTATTTTATTTTAAAAACAACAATAATTTCGAGGAGTAATATTTGATATATATAACAGACGATTAATCTTTGATCAGATTTAGCAACGATTACAATTAAAACTTAGTGGAGAATAAAAAAGTCTCTGAAATTGGCATCACTGCCGAAACAGTTTAATATAAGCTTCTTTCAAAGCTGATAAAAGGGGCAAGTTACTGGGAAAATGTTGTCAGTCGTAGCAGAGCTAGAAGTCTCCGCCTTTCTTTCAAGAAACTTTGAGAGATGAGCAGTTTCCACTATTTTTGCTACCACAAATTTTATACGAGAAACTATATCCTATGTATCGTTGTTTACACTCTTTTTTTCCTGGACACTTTTGAAGTTGGGAATTTGAAACTTCAGGTTTTTTGCAATTTTATACAATAATCATGATCCCATTGAATCCCGAATATAAAAGCATGATAAAGATCTCTATATAATAAAATGTGTAAATTTCTTATTTCTGTATATGTTCTAAAAAAATGGGCGGAGCCTACGACCTGAATGACTTAGAATTTCCTATCCGTGAAAGCGTCTTCAAAAGGGCGGAGACCTCCAGAACGATAAATCTGAATTCTCAAGAGTAATTATTCTAAAGAATCTGGCGTCATCTAATCAATTTTTTTTTTTTTTTTTTTTTTTTTTTAATGCTTATTGCTTTACAGAAACTTCAGAAATTAGGAAATCTTTAGAAGATGTGGAAATTTTCCATTCTCTCTGCAGTAACTTACAAACTGTTTGGAAGAACAGGTTTCTTTTGCGGTTTTAATCGGTAATTTTGCAAAATTTGTTGAAGCTACAATAAAAAAAAATGACTAAAAATTGGTCTATTCCAATAACTTTCGAATCAGCTTAGATCGAGCCATAGAGCAGGAGAAATTTAGCATTTTGTTTTTTATACACCATTCATTTTCTAGTTTTCAAAATGTGAGACTCCGCCCGCCCATAACGTTTTGAAACTCCCCTTACCTATTTCTCTAAGTAATTCTCTTTTGATTATACTTATGTGCATGAATTAAGAGTTTAGTTATTACACAGACAATACTTGCTCGAGTATCCGTATAATAACATTATGATACGAACTTGTTTGTATTTTGATTAAAAGAATGTTATTACAAAATTTATTGTGGCTGAACATGGTAAAATTATCCTTCAAAATGCATAAAACACCCAAAAAATATATCAATTTTACAAAGAAATACAAACGAAATAATTATTACAACGAAATAAGAGACATGTACTCTATGTCTAGGATTAAAGTATGCATGCATAACGAAGCTTTTTTCTTTTAATTGCATTGTAATTCTTTTGATACTGCATTGTGTTTTACATATTTTTCAGATCCAATTTACCCCATGGTTAATTACAATTATTTCTGCAATAATGTTTTTTTAGTCGAATTACAACGGAATTATATCGATATAATGTTATAGGCAAACATGCATTTCATACCCGATTAATACAAAAATAGTACAATCCTTATTTATTTCCAAAGACTTTAATCATTAATTTCAATGAATAATTTTTGTCAAAGAATAAGATTCTAATTTTAAAATATAAGTGTACAGTCACCCAAAAAAAAAAACGCCACCCCCCCCCCACCTAATTTCGCCGTAAATTATCGTAGAAACATTTGACTGGTACCGATCGATTTGTAATAACGTCTAGTTTATAACGGTATAGTTAAATTTTGCCTAAGGGGTCGTCTACATATTAAAACTGGCATTAACTTCATTTTCTTCAATGGCAACACCTATTTTTGACTTCATATTCAGATTTCTGAGATCAAGGCGGTTTGAAAAACATACCTATTTATATACATTAAATCAATCTTAAATAGAGTTACACGTGAAAATGTATTAGGGGTCCGTCTATACATTTAGAAAATATAAATCACGATCTATCACCCAGTATACATTATTTATTAAGTTTCACACCGGAAAAAAATTTCAGAAATGTTAATTATAAGATAAAAAAAATGACTAATTCACAGAACTTTCTGAGTCAGTTTATGAATTTAAAGATTTTTATTGGTTTATATTGATTAAACATCAGATAGTTCACTTCATACGAAGAAAATTAAGTAGCTTGAATAGATATTAAAATATCTATCAAAAGGAAAAAAAAAAAAGATGAATGGTTTTATATTTGTTTGAAAATTCAAAATTATTTTAACTCAAGCTGCCGTATAATTGTCTGAAACGGCGGCACTCAACCTGGTTCCCACGGCCGTTTCACAGTGACAATGGGAGTTTGTTCTGATACTGCAGTACTTTCATTTTCTTTAATTGACTTTTTTAAAATATTAAAACAGATTTTTTTATTTTTATTTATTTATTTTTTTAATTAATTATTATTTTTTTTTTTCATGACATTATTAAAAACTTTTACATAAATCTCCACGATATTCTTTTGCTTTTATATTTTATAATGTGTAACAAATTAATATGCAAAATAATAAATCCTACTACTTAATGGGATGTTCTAAAATTCTACACTTTAACACAGATACCGAAGTGGACGGTGGGTGTAGAAAGGCTGAGTACCCTTAATCTAAATCTTCACTTGAAAAAGTCAAAATGTTACATAACTCTTTTTTTTTTTTTTTTAAGGAAAAAAGAAGAATATAAGGAGGAGAAGGAAAGATCAAAACGAATATAAAGCATATTAAACGTTAATACCCTTTAAACACTGGAAAAAGGCGGGGTTTTGTATTGTGTGTCATTTGGGAGCTGTAGAGTGCCAGAAAATTACTTTATGTAATAAAACTTTTCATTTAAAGGGTATTTAAAGCAGCATTATATTTAATACATAGACTATTCAGAAAAAAAAGTACCATTCATCTGGTTCATGAAAAATAAAGAACATTTTCTGGCATTGCTCTATGTATATACATTCTTGTCAACCTATCCCGGAAGATTACTGGTCCCGCCCCTTTCCGTACATTTTTTTCACATCAGTCTTTTTAGAGCCGTGTCAGCCATCGGTGGCTGACACTGATCTTTCCGTTTAGGCTAAGTCAGTCGGCAGTGTAAAATATGATATAAAACTACAGAACTTACATAGTTTTAAGTAATTACTGACAATTTATTTAAAATTTACTTCATGTTTTTTTTTTTTTTTTTTTTTTTTTTTTTTTTTTTTTAATAGGATTTTTATAGGATTATATCGTTAAGGCCTAATGGGGTTTATTGAAACTCGATAAACATAACACGCTTCTAAGCAGCACGTGTGGCCTGAATGGGATTTCCATAAGAATTCGCGTGGCGCTCAATGAGTTAATCGTAAATGTATTTGAAGTTAATTACTCTAAAAATTAAATTGTGTACACACAGGGGCGGGAACTAATAATGGAACGGGTTAGGTTGGCAAGTATGCATATATATTTTGCTTGATTTATAACACATTTTCTTCTTTTTTTTTTAGTATTTTGTGTTTATATCTCTCATTAAAAATAAATACAATATTCATATATAAACATTTCTATACAGTAATGTATATAAACATATTGATTAAAGAAGATTTGTTGATATTATATAATTATTCTTCTATCTGTATAGTATATTAACACAAATATATTTTGTAAATTTCGCAGCATCGAAAAACAGCAACATAGCTTCCATATCAAGGCTTAATGTAAATAGGACGTAAGCGTACTCTAGCTAGTGTTGAAATTTCAAAAAAAAAAGAAAAAAAAAAGTGGGCTAAAAATACGCGGGAATAAATTAAAATGTTGTTTATTCTGGTTTTAGTCAGGTGATATCACTCGTGCTAAATAGCTGGATCCGCCCTCTCTTAAGCTCAGGTTCAGCTCATCATAAAAATATTGTTTTTAATATCTGCCGCACCAAAATGTTCAAAACACAAATGCCAATTTTCATATATTTTGAAATCTTCCCGTTTCAACTTTAAAAGCATTTAGATTAATTTATTTTATTTTGAATTTTTAAATTTAGACGTTTAAAGTCTTTTAAATGAAATTTCATGATTCTGTAAGATCAATATCTATATATTTGAAAGTAATAAGACAATTCCTTTGTTTTAAATTTTTATTCCATAATAACTATGACTTTGATTTCGTGATTAGGAAATTGAAAATAAATACTATTGAGCTATGTTCCAATAATAGATCTTATAAACTTAAAAAAAAAAAAAATAATAATAATAATAAAGCAATTTTTCACTATTTGATTCTGTATTAAAAAACTTTTAATAGAAATTTGATATTTTATTATGTTACATTATGGGATAAATTTTAAATAACACAAAGCTTACAAACGATACAGTAACCAAATGCAAATATGTCACAACAAAATTTAAACAGAAAATTTATGGTAAAAAATCTTTTTAAAATTATTAAATATTCATAATAATAATAATAAAACGATTGTCGAATGCATAATTGCTGTTTCATGCAAAAAGTTTCGCTGTACCGTGTTTTCTAAAACATGATAATTAACTAGAGGTGTACGTACTCTTGAATATTGAAATGCGAAAAAAAGTGTAACAGGGTTAAAATAGAATTTTAGCAGCGAAAAACTAGAAAAAGATATTTAATGCTTATGAAGAAAGACTTAACATATTAGGATCGGATATATACTTCTCTTGCACCGTAAGCCACGCCTTTTCACAAATTTTCTAAAACTTTATAATATAAAGCAAAAAAATTTTGCATATTTGTAATTAAATCATTTAAGTTTTGTCTTCAATAATCGATGTAGTAAATACCATTGTGATTTATGCATACCAGCGTCACATATAGAGTCAAATAGGAATATGCAAATTTGTCTTTTTTTTTAAATAGTGTTTCAGCGAATCAAAGGCGGAGCTTCTTTTCTTTTGAAATTCTTTCACAATCCCTCGCCTACATTGTGATAACTTTACAAAAATATGCCAATTTGTATAATAAACATCGAAATATTGCTTAGGAAACAATAAAAATAACATAAAGGTAAATTAAAATAGTTTTCCGTCAAATTATGTACAAACATTTACTTATAGAGGATACAGATTATAACAAGTGACGGCCCCCTAACAGGAATAAAAAGTGAAATATCACTGTAACTCAAAAAATAATGTTAGGAACGAGCTGTAAATTTGGAAACCCATGTTTTTGATGATGCCTATTCTATTCGTGGAAAAATTAACATAGGTCATAATTCATAATTTTTTCAAATATGAATTTATTAAAAATTTTCATAATTCAAAAAATGTTTTTTTTAGCAAAAATTTGCACGGAATATGTTTGGGTCACTTCATTCTAACGAATAAAAAAAACATAATTTAAATATCATAATTATTTCGGAAGATATGATTTAATGTTTGTCACATTCATTTAACATTAGCATCCCCAAACTTTGACAGCTTATAACTCTATGAAAAATTGAGCGAAATATATAAACTATACCATTTTCCGTGATGATTTGATCCAAAGAATTCAAATAAGTTATAAAAAATGGGGGTTACCATTGAAAAAAATGAAGTTGATGTCAGTTTTAATATGTAGACGACCCCCTAAGTAAAATCTAACTGTAACATTATAAACTAGACGTTATTACAAACTGATTGGTACCAGTCGCATGTTTCTACGATAATTTACGGCAAAATTAGGTGGGGGGGTGGCGTTTTTTGGGGGGGCTGACTGTACATTGTAATATTATATTTGGTGTGAAATTGTTGTCATTTTATGGTTGATCAAATAAATCAAATAAATATACAAAATAACGTGAAAGAAAACATTATGTACAGTCACCCAAAAAAAAAACGCCACCCCCCCACCTAATTTCGCCGTAAATTATCATAGAAACATTTGACTGGTACCGATCGATTTGTAATAACGTCTAGTTTATAACGGTATAGTTACATTTTGCCTAAGGGGTCGTCTACATATTAAAACTGGCATTAACTTCATTTTCTTCAATGGCAACCCCTATTTTTGACTACATATTCAGATTACTGAGATCAAGGCGGTTCGAAAAACATACCTATTTATATACCTTAAATCAATTTTAAATAGAGTTACACGTGAAAATGTATTAGGGGTCCGTCTATACACTTAGAAAATATAAATCACGATCTACCACCCAGGATACATTATTTATTAAGTTTCACACCGGAAAAAAATTTCAGAAATGTTAATTATAAAATAAAAAAAATGACTAATTCACAGAAACTTTCTGAGTTAGTTTATGAATTAAAAGATTTTTATTGGTTTCTATTGATTAAACATCAGCTAGTTCACTTCATACGAAGAAAATTAAATAGCTTGAATAGGTATTAAAATATCTATCTTGAAATCTTCAATTGATATTAAAATATCTATCAAAAGAAAAAAAAAAAAAGATGAATGGTTTTTAAATTTGTTTGAAAATTCAAAATTATTTTAACTCAAGCTGCCGTATAATTGTCTGAAACGGCGGCACTCAACCTGGTTCCCACGGCCGTTTCACAGTGACAGTGGGAGTTTGTTCTGATACTGCAGTACTTTCATTTTCTTTAATTGACTTTTTTAAAATATTAAAACAGATTTTTTTTTTATTTATTTATTTTTTTAATTAATTATTATTATTATTATTTTCATGACATTATTAAAAACTTTTACATAAATCTCCACGATATTCTTTTGCTTTTATATTTTATAATGTGTAACAAATTAATATGTAAAATAATAAATCCTACTACTTAATGGGATGTTCTAAAATTCTACACTTTAACACAGATACCGAAGTGGACGGTGGGTGTAGAAAGGCTGACTACCCTTAATCTAAATCTTCACTTGAAAAGGTCAAAATGTTACATAACTCTTTTTTTTTTTTTTTTTAAGGAAAAAAGAAGATAAGGAGGAGAAAGAAAGATCAAAACGAATATAAAGCATATTAAACGTTAATACCCTTTAAACACTGGAAAAAGGCGGAGTTTTGTATTGTGTGTCATTTGGGAGCTGTAGAGTGCCAGAAAATTACTTTATGTAATAAAACTTTTTATTTAAAGGGTATTTAAAGCAGCATTATATTTAATACATAGACTATTCAGAAAAAAAATACCATTCATCTGGTTCATGAAAAATAAAGAACATTTTCTGGCATTGCTCTATGTATATACATTCTTGTCAACCTATCCTGGAAGATTACTGGTCCCGCCCCTTTCCGTACATTTTTTTTCACATCAGTCTTTTTAGAGCCGTGTCAGCCATCGGTGGCTGACACTGATCTTTCCATTTAGGCTAAGTCAGCCGGCAGTGTAAAATATGATATAAAACTACAGAACTTACATAGTTTTAAGTAATTACTGACAATTTATTTAAAATTTACTTCATGGTTTTTTTTTTTTTAATAGGATTTTTATAGGATTATATCGTTAAGGCCTAATGGGGTTTATTGAAACTCGATAAACATAACACGCTTCTAAGCAGCACGTGTGGCCTGAATGGGATTTCCATAAGAATTCGCGTGGCGCTCAATGAGTTAATCGTAAATGTGTTTGAAGTTAATTACTCTAAAAATTAAATTGTGTACACACAGGGGCGGGAACTAACAATGTTACGGGTTAGGTTGGCAATTATGCATATATATTTTGCTTGATTTATAAAAATTTATAACACATTTTCTTCTTTTTTTTTTAGTATTTTGTGTTTATATCTCTCATTAAAAATAAATACAATATTCATATATAAACATTTCCATACAGTAATGTATATAAACATATTGATTAAAGACGATTTGTTGATATTATATAATTATTCTTCTATCTGTATAGTATATTAACACAAATATATTTTGTAAATTTCGCAGCATCGAAAAACAGCAACATAGCTTCCATATCAAGGCTTAATGTAAATAGCCACGCCTTTTCACAAATTTTCTAAAACTTTATAATATAAAGCAAAATAATTTTGCATATTTGTAATTAAATCATTTAAGTTTTGTCTTCAATAATCGATGTAGTAAATACCATTGTGATTTATGCATACCAGCGTCACATATAGAGTCAAATAGGAATATTGAAATTTGTCTTTTTTTTAAAATAGTGTTTCAGCGAATCAGAGGCGGGGCTTCTTTTCTTTTAAAATTCTTTCAAAATCCCTCGCCTACATTGTGATAACTTTACAAAAATATGCCAATTTGTATAATAAACATCGAAATATTGCTTAGGAAACAATAAAAATAACATAAAGGTAAATTAAAATAGTTTTCCGTCAAATTATATACAAACATTTACTTATAGGGGATACAGATTATAACAAGTGACGGCCCCCTAACAGGAATAAAAAGTGAAATATCACTGTAACTCAAAAAATAATGTTAGGAACGAGCTGTAAATTTGGAAACCTATGTTTTTGATGATGCCCGTTCTATTCGTGCAAAAATTAACATAGGTCATAATTCATAATTTTTTCAAATATGAATTTATTAATAATTTTCATAATTCAAAAAATGTTTTTTTAGCAAAAATTTGCATGGAATATGTTTGGGTCACTTCATTCTAACGAATAAAAAAAACAGAATTTAAATATCATAATTATTTCGGAAGATATGATTTAATGTTTGTCACATCCATTTAACATTAGCACCTCCAAACTTTGACAGCTTATAACTCTATGAAAAATTGAGCGAAATATATAAACTATACCATTTTCCGTGATGATTTGATCCAAAGAATTCAAATAAATTATAAAAAATGGGGGTTACCATTGAAAAAAATGAAGTTGATGTCAGTTTTAATATGTAGACGACCCCCTAAGTAAAATCTAACTATAACATTATAAACTAGACGTTATTACAAACTGATTGGTACCAGTCGCATGTTTCTACGATAATTTACGGCAAAATTAGGTGGGGGGGTGGCGTTTTTTTTTTGGGTGACTGTACATAGGGGTGTTTGCGTTCCGGGTTTTTTATTTTATTTTTCACCAGTAATTACGAACTATAATTTTGGTTATAGTTAATTGCTAAACTTTACTAGAAACCTTTTAAGGATATTACTGTTAAAAAATTCTGGTAGTAAATTCCGGGGACGCAAACACCCCTATATGTACACCGCGTATAGTGTTGTTCATATGTAACTGGGATTATATAAAATGACTACTTCGATTTATTCGATACTGTCCGTTTCGAAACTGCCATCTGATAAGCACCCAAATGGAAGCCTGGTAAGCTATTGTCACATGCAATAGGGACAGACACCCGAGAGTCTGCGAATGAGTGGGTCGCTGCAGGAGGCCGCGGGAAATCAAAGCGGGTAATTTCATGATATCTTGAAATTTTATTTTTGTTTGTAAAGCGATATAGAAAAGAGTTTCCTTTAAATATAGTGACTAGCGAAGCGAGAAATGCCTTCGTTGATTCACTACCTTCATTGATTTCATGAATTAAAAAATGGTTTCGTTAACAAACTTTGATCTATTGGCACGCAGGCAGCATCAGGCTGAGTTTTGTACATTTCGAGTTTGATTTTGAAATTTTTCCTGCATTCGGAATTCGGTTCGTTCCTGAACCGGGGCTTTTCTAGTATATATATATATCAATCTAAATTTAAGGGGGGGGGGGATTAAAGTCTCGTTAAAAAACACAGATTGCAAGACTTTCTTTACATTTGTGAAGTAAGTTAAGTTACTTGTTCTTCTTTATTTTTATTAATGAATTATTAACTGAATTCTAATATATATTCCTATATACAACTTTTTTTTTTTTTTTTTTTTTACGTTAGCCATGTGTAAACTTCAGTAAAATTAGATTTTTGTAAAAACATATAATCTTTTCAAAAGTAGCACCTAACGTGGAATTTTATTTAGCCATTTAAAAATATGTAAAGAAATCGGGTGTAAACAGCCACACGACTTCTATTACCTACTATTCAACGTATTATATGCACTTTTCGGAGATAATGTCATCAGAAAGCATAGAATTGACCTAATGAAGTAGACATCTAAAAAATTTTCGGTAAGAGAAAGTTAATACCGGTGTAAAAACATAAAGCAGAGTTTACACAGCGATTTTTTTTTTTTTTTTTTTTTTTTTTTTTTGAAAAAGAAATGAAAAGAAAATTGGTAGTGTTTTTTGTTTATTTATTTATTTCTGAAAAACCAATTTCCAAAATCTAATACTGATCTACCTGATCAGGATGACTATTAATTTTCTTGTGATAACCAAGTAAAGCCCGAGAAATGGATATCTAAAATGGGTTTATATAACAATTTACGAGAAAATCTTTAGAGCTGTTTTTGAGGTATCAATTTTTACCAAAGCTTGGCATAGTTAACTGTTGCCCAAAAAACAATAAATACATGCAAAGCGATATTTAAAAGAGGGTTAATATGGCAAGTTTTAAAAAATTTCATACAGCCGTTTTACAAGGAATGCACTTGCAGGACCTGAAATTGAGCAATTTACACATAACGCCTGTCAGTTTTCCTGAGCTAACGAACTATACCATTCGAAAGGGCATCTAATAGAGTGTTTATATAGCAAATTTTAAAAAAGTCGTTAGAGCAGTTTTTGAGATATGGACTTATTGCCCCACTGCCGGTTTCAGATGTCCCACTTCCAGTTTTCCAATTTTTAACAAAACTTAGAAAATTTATCTGTACACCAAGCTTGCTTCAATTCTAAAGTTTCGTAGACCAATCTTTATTAGTTTCCGAGATACAACAGCCAGAAGATTCCCCGCATAAATACATAGACACACACATACACACTGACCAATTGCCAAAAACCACTTTTTTGGACTCAGGAGACCTTAAAACATGTCAATCATGTGATATCTCGATATCGAATTTTTAGACCGAATACAACACTTCCATTACCTACTGTAGTCGGTAATGGCAGTAATAACACAGTGGTATGTTTAATCTGGTATAAAATATTTATTGAGCATTGTAATTACTCCCCTCTTCCCCTATCTTTTTTTTTTTTTTTTTTTTTTTTTTTTTTTTACTTCCATTACCTGAATACCGTAAGTAATGGAAGTATTGAATTCGATCGAAAAATTCGATATCGAGATTTCACTTATTTTCATGTTTTTAGGTCTCTGAGTCCAAAATGTGGTTTTCGGCAATTGGTCAGTTTGTATGTGTGTATGTATGTGGGGAATCTTCTGACTTTTATATCTCGGAAACTAATAAAGATAGAACTACGAAACTTTCGAATTGGGAAAGATCTGGTGTACAGATGAATTTTCTAAATTTTAGTGAAAATTAGAAAACCAGCAGTGGGACATCCGAAACCGGAAGTGGGGCCGCAAACCCGTATCTCAAAAACGGCTAAAACAATTTTCTTCAAAATTGCAGTATAGATGTCCTTTATATAGTCCTTTTATAGATGTCCTTGCAGTATAGATGTCCTGCAGTATAGATTTCCTCTATTAGATGTCCTTTCGAATGATATAGTTGGTTAGTTCAGGAAAATTGATAGGCGTTCTGTACAAGCAGATGAATTTCAGCTCCTGCAAGTGCGGTTCTTTCAAAACGGCTGTATGATTTATTTTTTTTCAAACTCGCCATATTAACTCACTTTTAAATAAATAATAGTTTTAATAAATTGTTTGCACTTAGTAAATTTGTATAGGAAAATATAGAAGAAAGTCTTGTGGTAGTGACAGCATTTTTTTTAAATTTAATTTCTTGACCGTAAATCTTGGCCACGTACTTTTTAAAATCACTGAAATGAATTAAAATGAAGTGTTGCCACCTAAGTTTCATTCTTTAGTTAATTTTTAAAAATCTAATTTTCGTGTCGAAAAACTGTTTGTAACCCTGGATTCAGAAAAATCGCCCTTTTCATTTGGTACCGTATTTGCAACACTAGGACTGATATTTATAATTAATTCTGATGTTACACAAAACTGATCTACAAAAACTTACGATGACTTTTTTAACTAGATTGAAACGTATAGTAAAGAGTTAAATTTTAAATAAACTTTTTTTTTTTTTTTTTTTTTGCATTATTGATTGTTTGTCATGACATTAAGCAGTTTTTTTATTTGCGGACTATGGCTTGCTGAGAAAATATGTAAGCGCCTAATTTAGAAACAAAGACCTCTAGGTGGATGAAGTTCGAGACAGAAGATACAAAATAAAATTAAGAGACATATTTGCCGATCACTTTTCCACGTAATCATCGAATATATTCAGGCATACATCTGAACTAGAACTCCAACATTGATAGGCTGACGCATCCGCCATTTTCTAGCCCACAAGAGTGGCTGACGATTTTATTATTGGTGATTTTTTGGCAATAAATTGCACGAATAACTCCAAAAAAGGGCACGAATAACTCCACCGCCTGTTTATATTTTCTTCTATTCCAGAAAGAAGGAAAAAGTGGATTATAAATTGCAGATGTAACTCGTGGATACCCGGATCAGGAGCACAAATTTGTAGATCAAGATTTCCCTTATTTTTAACTTATTTCATTTTATTTTCAAAGTTCTTTGACAAATGTATTATGAATATACTGTTTTTTTAAGTTATTATTTTTAAATTCTTATTAATTAACTTTAAAATTACATTTCTTTTACCGTGAAGGGTTACAGTCTTGAGAATGTTGGCGATGTTCTTAAAATTACCAACTTGTTTGTTTCGTGATGAGAAGTTCTAGCTCGCATGATCTGTGTAGAAGTTTAAAGGTGAAAACAACGCTAATCAGGTAACCTAGCTTTTTCTACCGCCAACGTTTTCCCAGATGGGCTAGAAATTGGCGGACACTGCGTCAGCTCGTATCATATAGGAGCCTTAATCTGAACGCTGAACCAAACCAACTTATTTAAGCCGGCTTTAGGGAAATCACATCCTTGAGTACTGAGCCAGTTCTCAGCAGATCTGTTCATATAACATTCGAAGAAACCTGCTATATGTAAGTGTGTGAGGTCGTGACGGTAAGTCACCACAGTTTGTTTAAAATTAAGCTGGATCCAGCAAAATATTCAGTTGGGATAGTTAAATCGCTTCGGCGCCAGTGACTCGGCGAACTTTTGGGTCGGATTAGTTTTGTCTCGACATGCTGCTGCAACGAAGGAATTAAGTTGCGAGATGTAGACGAATAGGAACCGATTCTAAAAGTTTGGTTGAAATGAAGAGAAGAGAAGTTGGTGGAAAGTGGTACAAGATGGAGATGATTTTCGTAAAAGGTGTGGTGTAGTGGAGTCTTGTTCGACGTATCTCTACGACAAATTTACAGGCTTAGAGCCTGGAGGA
Source organism: Salticus scenicus (assembly GCA_963930645.1). Taxonomy (NCBI): domain Eukaryota; kingdom Metazoa; phylum Arthropoda; class Arachnida; order Araneae; family Salticidae; genus Salticus; species Salticus scenicus. Next base: position 208,347,296 of record OZ005656.1, on the reverse strand, counting down.
AGTTATATTTCGACAAAGGAGATTGAGTTGCACTTAAGTTAAGTAGTTTAATGAGTGTTGTTTTGCTTCGGTGCTAGTATTCGTGAATGGAAATTTTAATCAGCCAGGAATCCGCTGATCGAATTGGAGTCACGGCAGTTGAGTAAAACAGTGCATCCGTCTCTACAACTTCTACTATTTTCTGGGTGAGATATTTCAAATTACCTAAATTAGTTATTATAATTATTTGCTAAATTTTTAATTCTGCTGACTGAATTACATAATTCAGACCAATCCTCCCATTATTCTAGTTCAATAAACTCTTAGTTTCATTTTATATATCTGAGTCTTTGTGTTTCTTATACTTAATACTTAAGTAATTAAGTTAATCTTTGAGATTATGGCTGCCATGAATTCCTCACGAGTGTTCCTTTAGTTAAAAAAAAAAAAAAAAAAATGCAATGAGTGTTAAATCTGAACCACATGGAAGTAGTAGTAGTAGAAATACTTGCGTCTGTGAACATTCATTACTTACTTGCACAATTTCTGAAAGATAACTAGCGTCATCTACCTTCACAGTGGATGGAAATTTTCCTACACAACCATACACCACCGTCTTTCAAGTGCTGCTTCTTACAGCCTTTTTTTTTTTTTTTTTTTTTTTGTTAAATCAATTCTCGCATGTTATAGTTGCTTGATATTCGTTGCTGTTGATCACACTCAAAATAATTGAGGAGACGTATCTATTATTTGTAATTAATAAATTTAAAAATACTGACTAAGTTTCCGATGAGGTATTTGCAAAATATTCATGCCAATTCTGAAATTTGACAAAAAAAATTAGGTATCGAAGAACTGCAATTCTAACAAAAATTTCGTCGCTAAAAACATTCTACACTAATCAAAACTGAAATTGGAACACCATCAAGTAATGATGTGATTAAGTTGAAATTTTCCGCAAATGCAAATTATACTATAAAAAGCAAATGATTAAATTTCAAAGACACCACACGTGCGTGGGCTTAGCAGCATGTTTAAAATAGTCTATGTTTTTCTCTTTGTGGTAAACGTGAGATGAGATGTAATTACGCCTCGTCGACGACAGAGGACGATATTTGAACAACTTATGAAGTTTGAACGAGGCAGAATTATCGGTCTTCGTGAAGGAGGATTTTCTTATCTCGTAAAAGCGGCTTGTGCGCTGCGTGACAGCAGCACACTGCTGTGAGTTTGTAAGCAGTGGACAGACGCGAATTACCCCCTGGGACATGTCTCACCTGAAAGTTTAGAAGTACAGCGCCCCAAGGAGAAAAATCCTATAAAATGACACCAATGCACGATGATAGGCACTTTTTTCCGCATGGCGGTGATGGAGCGTACAGCTTCATCTAGGCAGTTGACGGCACAATGATTCACTGCTACAGGTGCATCACTGTCTGCTTCGGGAATTCGTCGACGTCTGCTGTGCCGTGGACTGCGTGTACGAACTCTTTTATACAGGATCCCTCACGCGAAACCATCGACGCTTGCGGCTGCATTTGGCTCATGCACAGGGCCTGATTAAGGGGGAAGCTCGCTCTCCAAACATTATTTATACTTACACCGTTAATTTTTAACAAATATTTTCCTCCTATAATAAACAGAAAATTTTCATTAAAAATTATTTTAAAAGAATTCTGGTGTCTAATAACGGTGAGTAAATTGGATTGTTTTACACCGTTCATTTTTTATAAAAAATATTTCCTCGTCAAAGCGTGGAATTTCTATGACATGAAGTAAAAAATAATTGTAAAAATATTCCGGTATGAGCGAGCTTCCCCCTTAATCAGGCCCTGCTCATGCACATAGAGACTGACGTGCGGATAGGCAGGAAGTAGTGTTTTCTGACAAATCCCACTTTAATTTGAGGCATCATGATTGCCGCATTCATGTAAGACGCCATTCCGGCGAACGCTATCTTCCGGAGTACATTATCGAACGTCATAGCGGAGGAACACCCGGAGTTATAGTCTGGGGTGCGATTGTGTATCATTTACGATCTCATCTGCTACGAATTGTGGGTAATCTTAACAGCAACGAGAGCTATACAGAAACCCCAGAAATTAGGGAATCTTTAGAAGATGTGGAAATTTTCCATTCTCTCTTCAATAACTTACAAACTGTTTGGACGGACGGTTTATCTTTTACAAAACTTCTTCTATTATCTTCTTACGTATGTTACAAGAATTTTAATGCACTCTGAAAATAACTATCTATATATACAGGATGATTTCTTATTGTACCGAAAAACTCAGAAGGGTAACAGAAGGAATCATATGGAGTATAAATCAGGCTATCAACCCGGTCGTATCTTAAATCACTTTTAAATTACTGCAAATAGAATGAAGAAGTTAAAAATATTTAAAAAATTCTTCATTTCTGAATTCCTAAACATACTACTTAAAAATCAAGTAAATTTTTTTTTAAAGCAAGAAAAAAAATCCTATAAAACGATAATTTTTGTGTTAGAATATCTAGATTTAGTGGTGAGTTACAAGAATTGAAACAGTGAAAAAATGCATCATTAATTTCGATTAATAATTTTTGGCAAAGAATTTGGTTATAATTTTAAAACAAATGTACTTACTCAGAATAGATGCAGAAGAGAAGGTAAAAACGGATTGTCTCTATGAAATGTATTTTCTATAATTCACGTCCACCGTCAAAAATATTAGACACATTTTATATAGTAACTTCATTCATGCTCAGGTCTTAGTTGCTTTTGTGTTTATGTAATTTCGTCGGCGTCCTACAGGATAGTCACATCCCTACATTAAAATACACTAGTGGCGCAATATATCGTTGAAAGCAAGAATTGTTGGTACTCAAATGTAAAATTTAAAAATGAAACTTATGTGTATATTATGTAATTTGCTTATATGAAATATCGCCATTCATCATTATTTTTTTAAACAAATTCTAGTATTTTTATAGAAAAAAAAAATTAATAAAAATGTGTATGGTTCCTTAAAAATAAACTACTTTATGTATGTACAGTCGGGGAAAAAAAATCGCAGCACTCGCTGTAATTTCGTTACCAATTCACTCAGAAAAATTTAATAGGCACCATTCAACAGGAAATTAAATGCACTTTCCAAAAATGGTGCCGAATTTTGAATTAGGGGTTATCTACATATTAAAATGAGCGCCAACTTTGATTTTTTCTATAGCAACACCAGATTCTGACTTCATATTCGAATTTCTGAGAGTTTGGCAGTGCGGAAAAGTATACTGTTTGTATACTTTATCTTTAGTATTCATAAAGTTATCATCAAAAATATGTTAGGGGGTTATCTGTAAATGTAGAAAAATAAAATTTAGATCTTACAAGAATTAGAGAAAATTTTACACTTTCACACCGGAAATATTTCAAGAAAAAGAATGAGTTTTAAAAATTAATACAAACATTAGTCCCTTACCAGTACCTTAGTTATTGTTTATAAATCTTTGAATAAACGCCATGAAATGCAACAATCTCACAGCAATTGTTTCGGGACGACGGGAAAGAGCACATGACCCTTCGTCAGGTGAGCAAAGTAGGCAGGAGTACTGCAGTCAAAGCGGCAACTTGTTGCGAGATTATTGTATTTTATGGTGTTTATTCAAAGTTTTCTAAATAATAATTTGAAACGCCAGATTTGTGGTGCTTTCTTATTAATTAGTACCTTAGTTTTCCTGAATTCCGTTTATAGATATTGACGTACTTCAGTAATTTTTAGATAATTTTAGGTATATTTAAATACATTACACTTATAATTGGTCAGACAATACTCTTAAAAAAAAAAAAAAAAAAATCAATATTTTTCAATTAAAAAGTGTCTATCATGGTTATACTGATCACCAATAAAGCTTAAAATTTCTTTCGTAGGCTTAACATAATATACGAACTGAAATAATATAGATGTGTTTATATATACAACAATGCATAAACTAAATCCTTTCGGATAAATTATTGTAAGGTTTCATGAAGTAAATATTAAACAATTTTAAGCGCGGGTCTTTCAAAACTACGGAATAATAATAAGGATGTTGGAGGTTAAGCTTAAGTATGTAACCCAGTGTTCATATTTTTCCAACAAAATATACTATGGATAGAAGTATGTTGGTTAGAAAGAATAAAATTATAGTGTATGTCCATTTGTAATATAACTGTGAATACAGAAAATTTGTTCTGAAATATTTTATTTTGAGAGAATAATGCCCGTAGGCGGACTTTACTGTCAAAAAGAAAAAATCCCGAGGTCGTAAAAGTGTTAAAACATATTTATAAAAGTTAAAGTATATTTTAAAAATATATATAATTAAAATATATTGATGATATTCTAAAGACTAAAGTATCCTTAAAATAATAATCCTCCCCTCTCCAAAAAAAAAAAAAAAAAAAAAAAAAAAGTAATAATAATATTAAAATACATAAATAAATATAAATAAAGCAATATATTAAGTAAATAATTAAGCCTTTAACTATGACAGTAGTTAACACTTTCACGATCGCTGACGTTAATTCACGTCATTTGAAAATCTATAACTTCGCCAGTGGGCGTTTCTTTCGCAATTTGTATGGATTTATATCTTCAGTATATAACCAATATTCGTATTTTTGCAATGGAATATACCATGGATGCAAATATTTTGATTTAAAAGAACATAATTATAATGTATATTCATTTTTAATATAAATGTGAATAAAGAAAATTTTGTTCTGAAATATTGTAATTTCGTAGATTAACGCCTACACCTACAGGCGCGGACCTTACTGTCAAAAAGAAAAAAACATGCGGTCGCGAAAATTTTAAGAAACAATTTTACAATCTGTCTTGCATTCCAATTCCAATTCCATTCTTTCTTTCTTTTTTTTTTTTTTTTTTTTTGTCAATTTTTACAATCAATCTATTTTTCTATTTTAAATAGAAAACCTCGCCTATTTATTTAATCTTTTTCTTCTAGTGTTCGTTTAAAGGATTCAAAATTTATCACCAGTAATCGATGATGTAAATATTACTTGTGTATATTTTTGCCAATGTCAGGTCCCGACTTAGACTTCCTTGAGCCCCGGGGCAAGCTTAGGTGGGCCCCCTTGCAGTGGCATAAGAGGTCTTTAGGTTACAACATTTCTGTTTATGTCTATTGAGGAGGGCCTAGGCCCGCCGCCCCGCATATCTAACCTGGCGTTAGTCAGGGCCTGGTCAACGTAAAATAAGGGGTTTTAAACGAATACTCAAAGTCACTTTTACTTTTCTTTTCTGTATCGTTTTGCTTTGAAAAACGATTAAAATGCGGGGCTTGATTTCTTTAGAAAACAGGAATTCTTGATGCTAACACTAATGTCTAAAAACAATCATTTTGTTTTGTTTCTTTGCGTTTGACGTTGATTTTATATAATTTACCCGTAAATTAAACAAAAACATATTCTGTTTAATTTTCTTAGTTATTTTTTAAGATTTGCCTCGTTATCTCAGGTGGAATTTCATACGAGACGGCCCCCTACTCTCCACTCCAAAAGAAAGATTTGTTTATATCTCGAAAACTAATAACTGAAATGAGCTGCAAATTTGCACACCCATATTTTTCTGCATTAGGATTAATTTTATGCAAAAATTAATATAGGTCATAATTCATAATTTTTATGAATATGAATTTATTAATATTTTTCATAATTAATTTTTTTTTTTCGGAATCAAAAGTAATGATGCATTATGTTTGGACTTCTTCACTGTATCTCGTAAAAAAAGAGTTATATCGATCGAGTTATTTTTTGTGAAGATATTATTAAAAGTTTGAAATATGAATTTAACATAAGCACCCTCAAACTTTGAACGCTTATAACTCTGTGAAAAAATAAGTAAAATATACAACCAATATACTTTTTCGCGTTGTCGCGGTCCCAGGAATTCAAATATAAAATAAAAATGGGGCATTACTATTGAAAAAAATCAAAGTTGGTGCGCGTTTTAATATATAGACGACCCCCAATTCAAAATTTGAGTTCATTTTCTGAAACTACTCACAGTTCCCAGTCGAATGATACCTATTACATTTTTGTGCATCGATTAGCAACGAAGTTACATCGAGTGCTGCGTTTTTTTTTTTTTTTTTTTTTTTTTTTTCCCGACTGTACAATGTTTTTTTCCATTCATAATAAAATTCTTAAATTCTATCAATCTATATATAATTCTAAACTTAAGAAATAATATAAATAAATAAATAAAATCTCGTTAAAAAACACATATTGCAAGACATTCTTTAGATTTGTAAAGTAAGTTAAATTGCTTATTCTTTTTTAATTTTATTTACAAATTATCTGCTATATTCTAGTGCATATTATTGTACACTTTTTTTTTTTTTTTTTTACGTTAGACAAGTGTAAATTTCGGTAAAATGAGATTTTTGTAAAAACACCTAATATTTTCAAAAAAAGCACCTAACTTGGAATCTTATTTAGCCACTTCAAAATATGTAAAATTAGCACAAACTTATTTATTGAGTATTGTTATTAATTAGCCCCCCCCCCTTTTTTTTTTCTTTCATTATCTTTCTTTTTTCTTGACATTAAATTGTAATTCAACGAATATGGCACATTTCTTTTGTAGCGATCCACATAAGGTCGCTATAAAAGAAAAGTAAAAAGAAGGTACTAGAACTACAACATATTCTATTACCATACAAGTAAATATATGGTACTAGTACAATAGCCTCCTTAACTAGATGCCTTCCGCGTGGCTCAGAAGCTTGACAACAGTTCAAGCGGTAGATAACGTCACCTAGAGCATATTGCGAGTCTTTTTTATTCAACCGTCATCAATAACTTTATGAAGTGATATATTATATATATAATAGACGTTTCTGCAATCGTATTCGCCTTTTATGTATATCAAATCCCACTTTAAAAAATGTTTTGGTACTGTTGAATAGAAAAGTCGCACCATCTGTACCATGTGGCTCTGTCTACCGGTTGAACTGTTGCCAAGTTTCCGAGCCACGCGGAAGGCATCTAGTTTAGAATTCTATGCTAGTACTATAGTATTGCCTGAAATCTAAAACGCAATGTATCAAAATCCAAAAATAATATTTAAATTAAAGCAAATTAAATATTTTTGCAATTACAACAACAACAATAATAATAGTAATTATAATAATATTTTTGCATTTACAAAATAATAATGATAATAATAATAATAATAATATATATATATATATATATATATATATATATATATATATATATATATATTTTTTTTTTTTTTTTTTTAGTTAATTACAAAATCTCTACACAAACGATATTTTTGAAAATCCCTCCCCCTATGCCAAAAACCAGAGCTGAAACTGTCTATTGTAGAGGGCAATCCTTACATCTGTCAACATTACCAAGAGTTGCGAAATTCTTTAATTTATTCCGAAACATTTTAGTCCCACCTTCTTTTTATAACACATTTTTATAAGAGTATTTATTTCCTCTTTTAACGTAATTATATATTACTGAAAAATATTGTATTAATTAAGTGGTGTAAAATAAAGGTGGGCTAAAAATGCTCCGGAATAAATGAAGGCACTTGGCAACTGTGATACGCATACTGTAAACAAAGTATTTTTTTGAAATTCGATTTTCAACTCTGATTTTTTTTTTTTCTAACATTAAGTTTTGAGGTTCCAAGAATACAAAAGTCAAATTTTTAGCGGTTAATTTGTATGCATAGTTGTTATCAACATAATTTAAAAATAATTACAAGGTCAAAAGATTTTTTATATACCACGTTTTTAAATTTTCTGTTGAATCCTACAAATTTGACAATTTATTGATTTTGCAACTTAATCTGTAATATGTTCTTATAGTATTGCAATGTAAGGTAACAAAAGTTGTGTCAGTGACACAACAGAAAATTTTTGATCAAATTACGATTTCATTGAATCCCGAATATAATATTATGATAAATATTTCTATATCAAAATAGTGGTAGAAGGAAAGGTGCTATTTTTTAATTTCTGAAATGTCCAGAAAAAAGTGCGGAGTCTACGACCTAAATGGCTTAACACTTTCGTGGCAGCATGTCTTTGTCTTTTTGACAGTAAGGTCCACCTGTGGGCGTTTTTCTTTCCATTACAATATTTCAGAAAATTTTCCGTAATCACATTTGTATTACAAATATATATACATTATAGTTATACTCTTTGTAATTAAAGCATTTATATCCATAGTATATTGAAAGCACAAATATGAATATTAGGTACATTTAAACAAGGAACAAATTGCGAAACAACCACTGTTGGAGTTAGAAATTTTCAAATGACGTGAATCTACGTCAGCGGTCGTGAAAGTGTTAAAAAGGGGAGAAATTTCCCATGCGTGAAAGTGTCCTCAAAATAGCGGACACCTCCAGAACGATTCGTCATTAAATCTAGATATTTTAAAGATTCTGATGTCATCTAACTGGAATCAGATATATTCTGTATGTCTAGGATTAAAGTATGTATGCATAAAAAAGCTTTTTTCTTTTCATTGCGTTGTAATATGAGTTCTTTAAATACTGTGTTTTACGTATTTTGAGAGTCTAATTTACCCCATGTTTAATTACAATAATTTCTACAAAAAGAAAAAAAGGATAAAATCACTTTAAAAACACGTATATATATATATATATACATAGCTGCCAAGTTTTTTAATTTATTCCGGAATGTTGTTAGCCCCGCCCCTTTTTCGCACCATAATATTTTTAGAGTAATTTTCTTAGTGTTTAACCGTAATTATATCTTGTAGAAAATATTTCCACAAAAATTACAGTGTGAAAAAAGGGCGGGGGCTAACAACATTCCGGAATAAATTAAAAAACTTGGCAGTTATGTATATATATATATATTTATATCAAACGGTAAGCTTTTCGCTATTATTAAAATAACATCGTCAGGTGTTGTTAATTAACAGCAGAGTAGACAGCATTATATACTGGAGAAGTTCAATACAGTTACAGTTAAAAAATAAGTCTTCTAAAAACCACGAGTCATTGAAGATCACTTGTTACGCCAATATATATATACATATACATATATTTGACGAATAATATTACCGGCAAAAGCTATAAAATATTTACGGTTTGAAATTTCCCTTGAAAAACGGGACATATGGCACCTATGCCATTCTTTATACAAAGTATTTTTGAAGTACGATTTTCAAATCTGATTTTTTTTTTCTAACATTACCTTTTGAGGTTCAAAGAATACGAAAGTGAAATTTTTAACAGTTGATCTGTATGTATATGTTACTGTTAAAGCTCGAAATCTGTTAATGTGCAGATCACCTAGCTAATCAGCAGATAGACTAAAATGACCCATTAAAGTCCGGAATTAAGAGTTTTCCGCATTTTAACTAGGTAATTTGCACATTAGCGGCTTCTGTATCGTTAAATTGAAATGTTTGTTTCGAACACGGATTAAGAGAGTCTATAGGATGATAAACGAGATAGGGCAGCCAGCGCGGAAAACGGAGTTTTCTTTTCCGCATTAATTCATCCCAGTAGAGGAAAACGATCCGATTGCCGCCTGGTGTATCTTTGAAACTTATCGGAAGAAAGTGAAAGCCCGCCCCTTCGGATTCTGTCATCATCCGATTTCCGAGAATGACCAATGAACTGCTACAAATTTAAACAAATACGTTGATTGGTAGATTCTCAAGATCTGGTCGCCCTCTATACGTAAGATGAAAATTACTACCTTTCCGTAACATTCGTAATATATCCTATAGACTTTCCTAATCCGTGGTTTCGAACTTTAGATTTTTCATTCACTATGACGTCAAACAGTCATGTGATAGAGATACGCGAATGAGCTTTAAACATAAACTAAACTAAAACTTTTACCCTTCCGCTCCGCTATGATAAACGATAAACGCAAAACGTGGAGGATCGAAGCCATGCATGAATAGGTTTCTTATTATGACCAACACAAATTTTAAAGCAACAGTTAAGTTATAATTGTTTTAATTTTGATTTTATTTCTTCTTTTTAAAAAATTCTATCAATATAAGTTTGATAAGGGTCCGCATTTTATTAATGAAATCTAATCTTAATTAAAAGCTCTCTCTCGTGAAACTTCATTTTGAATTATAAATATTAAATGTACAACACAGTAATTATTTCCTCCCGAAATAAAACTATTAAACCACAACTTTTTAAAACTAATTTATTTTAAAATTGATTTAAATTACTATTACTTATTTGAAAAACAAAAACAAAAAGATGTATTGATTTTTAAGTCTGAAAAATATAGCATTCAATATTAAGGCATTATAATAAATATTTAATTTGAAATTTATTGCTTTTTTTTTAGCCTTTCATTACATTTTTTTTTCTTTCAATTTCAAGTTTCCTTTATATATTTTATATATCATGATTATATTTTTATTTTTACTTTTTTGTGTTAATAAAGTTTTTTTTTTTTTTTTAATTAATATATTTGCTATAAATTTGCTATAAATTAATATATTTACAATAAATTGTAAAACTTTTCCTTCCTGAAAGTATCCAGAAAAAAAAGGGCGGATAGTAGTACGACCCGTAAAAACTCAATTGAGTACAAAATTCTAGATCCTATAATTTACTGCCACCGTCAAAATTATTTGAAGCATTTTGTATAATTATTTTATCAATGTCTGTGTTATGAATTTGTCTTTCTTCAATCGCTCATGTATCATCGTCAGCGTCCTACTGGGCAGCTAGCGAATGTTATTCGCCTTACGTGGTATTAATAGATGTGTGTTACAAGGAAAATGTACAGTGGAGACCAGTGTACCTAGGGCCACCCCACTTTAATTGAATAATATTTAGTTTTAAGTTTTAGTATTCAAATGGGCGAGTAACAACACCAATTGCTACTTTTAAAACTACTTTGGAACTCTTGAGGAGAAAGTTTTGACAAGTTACATGTAGAAAACGAATTTACATGGTTTGAAGTAAAATTTTGTAGCTTATCTCTTTTGCTATTTTACAAACGGAAGTTTAATATTTTTCTTTCATTTTTAGTGTATAATTTTTCTTGTTATATTGAGTAATAAATGAGCTATTTAATTAGTCCTCTCTGCATGTGGATTTTTTAGTGGAAGGCATTTTGAATGAAGTTACCAAAACTTGTACCTAGGGCCAGTGTGTTTGGACCTTTTAACACTTTCGCGACCGCATGTTTTTGTCTTTTTGACAGTAAAGTCCGCCTGTGGGCGTTTTTCTCATAAGTTACAGTTTTTCAAAACAAAATTTTCCGTATTCACATTTATATTATAAATGGATATGCAGTATAATCATACTGTTACGAAACCGAACTTTCTCAATCCATAAACTTTATAAACTGAAAGACTTTTTCGAACTTTTATTTTTATTACTGTTTATTTCTTTTTATTATTGGCAACAGCCACGATTTTGTTTTCACTTTTGATGTGGATTCAGAATTGTGTTCGAAAAGATAGAACGCTGAAATGGCGTATAACAGAATAGTAATATGCTTTATAGTTTTTTAAATTGTAAATATGTACATAAATTTATTAAATAATTGTGTTTTTTCAAGAGTCATGAATTAATTTAGAAGTTACCACAATTCGGCAGGATATTAAACTAAGAAAAATGAAGACATCTGACCCAAAAAGAAGCATTAAGTAAGAAGTTGTTTTATGCATTCTATTATTTTATTTCATGCTACGTTTTACATACTGTCTCTCTAATCAAAGTATTTGCATCCATAGTATACTGATTGTACAAATATGAATATTGTGTATACTTTTTAGAAACAAATAACATACAAATTGCAAAAGAAACGCCCACTGTTGGAGTTTCATATTTTCAAATGACGTGAATCTACGGCAGTGGTTCAGAAAATATAGTGGTACAGACTATAGTAATTGGATGCTGGCAAACCCTGTTAAACCAATCACTATATATGACGTTGCTGATAATGTTGGCAAGTCCTATCGGTCGGCCTTTACTCCTGTAAACATTCTATCAGGCTTTCGGTGTATCCGGCATATGGCAATGAATCAAAACACATTCACTGAGGATGAATATTTAAGTTCAAATGTGACTGAAAGACAAAATCCCTCCATAAATTTAAAAAAAAAAAAAAAAAAAAAAAAAAAAAAAGATTTTCCAGGAAGAAAGTGAACCAATGATGATAGAACTGGATGTCTCTGTTTCGTGTTCTGTTGAAATTTCGAAACCTTCAACATCTAACATCTCGTGTGTCGCTTTAACTGGTACGAACCTAAGCAAAACCTCCCACATAAAAGAAAAGATGTGACCGAAAATCAGAGATATCTAGAAATCCAAGTGACACTCCAGAAAAAAAAAAAAGAAATTGAAGAAAAAAAACATTCTTTTAGATTATCCAAAAGAAAAAAAAAAAAAAAAAAAAAGTGAAAAATTTCGTGTTTCAAATTAAGGGAACAACATAATTATTATACGATAAATAAATATATTACTTGATAATGTTTCTTTTATAAAATACATGTTTATATGCTCATTTTCTATTCATTACAAAGTGAATTTCAGAGAATGGCCCTAGGTACAATGAGGTCTGGCCCCAGGTACAATGAAGGTGTTGTACCTACGGCCACATGTGAAGTTTTTTTTAAAACCTTCTATTTGTCGAAATTTATTATTTTAGGTATTTATATTAATCCCAATTGGAAGTAATTAGTTCTTATGATATGTACATATCAGTTTGATAATTTTAAACAGGTCAAGGGCTCTGTTTTTGGGCATTGAAAAAAAGCGGCACAAAAACTTTTACCCCTTCCGCTCCGCTATGATAAACGCAAAAAGTGGAGGATCGAAGCCATGCATGATTAGGTTTCTTATTATGACCAACACAAAATTTAAAGTAACAAGTAAGTTATAATTGTTTTAATTTTGATTTTATTTCTTCTCTGTTTTAATTCTGTCAATATAAGTTTCATAAGAGTCTGAATTTTATTAATGAAATCTAATCTTAGTTAAAAGCTCTCTCTCGTGAAAATCCATTTAAAATTATAAATATTAAATTTACAAGACAGTAATTATTTCCTCCCGAAATAAAACTATTAAATCACAACTTTTTAAAACTGCTTTACTTTAAAATTGATTTAAATTACTATTACTTACAGAAAAAAATGTATTAACTTTTAACTCTAAAAAATATTATGTCATTATTTAATAAATATGAAATTTTAGTGCATTTTTCAGCATTCCATTACACTTTCTTTTTTTTTTTTTTTTTTGTTTCTTTCAATTTCAAGTTTCCTTTATTTATATCATATAAGATAATTATATTTTTATTTATTTATTTATTTATTTAATTTTGATCGCTTTTTCAGATAATTTCGTTGTAGTTTATCACATAAAATGTGTTATTAAAGGTTTTTTTTTTTTTTTTTTTTGTAAAATTAATATATTTGCTAAACTTGTACGTACAGATATATGTATGCTGCAAAATATAGTTTAATAAAGCATTCGAAAACTGTCATTTTAATTTTCATGCGTTCTAAAATATATTAAAGCAGTTTTAATTATTTGAAGTACTTCTTAATAAGGGTTCTGATTTGTCCCATTTAATATTTCTTTAGCGAATTAAAAATTTGTGCATATTTTTCTTTTTAAATAGCAATAGTAATGTAAATTGTTATAAAACTTTATTTTTTTTTATGGTTAAATATTTTTATATTGAAAAGAAATAGTTACTGTATTATAATTCTAACATTCATTTATAAAATAGAATTTGTTGAAAGTTATTAAAGCTATTATATTTCACACTAAAATGCATAACCTCTTCAAACTTCTATCGACAGAATAAAAAAGTTGAAGTAAATAAAAAAAATTTAAAGCAAATATAACTTTAAAAGACGTAAAAATTGAAACACATACAGATTAAAATAAGTAAATATGTTGTTATAATATTGCAATATAAGGTAAAAGAAAGTTCTGTGAGGACGCAACAGATAATTGTACATCAAACTACAATCCCATTAAATCACGAATATTATAATATGATAAATATTTCTATATAAAAATAGTGGTAGCAAAAGATGTGGAAATTTTTTATTTCTGAAATGTCCGAAAAAAGTGCAGGGTGTACGACCTAAATGGCCTAACACTTTCGCGACCGTAATGTCTTTGTCTTTTTCACAATAAGGTCCGCCTGTGGGCGTTTTTCTTCCAATCACAATATTTCAGAGCAAAATTTTCCGTAAACACATTTATATTACAAACGAATATACATTGTAGTTACACTCTTTCTAATTAAAGCATTTATATCCATAGTATATTGGCTGCACAAATATGAATATTAGGCATATTTTTTAAGATTTATATAATACTAGCAGGCTACGCCCGCTTCGCTGGTCACTATTTTTAAAAAAATTCTGATCGGGAAAAATGTCGCACCGGGTCCCCACTTACTTCGGCATCGTAGACCCGTGCGCGCAGCGCACGTATTCCTTCACTATCCTTATGACTTCTCAAAATTCAATGTTATTACTCATAAACTTTCATTCTCAAGAAAAGGAATTAAAAATATATCATTTAGCATCGGGTAAAAACTCACACCGGAACGTCACTGCCTTCGGCAGCGCAGACCCATGCGCGCTGCGCGCGCACGCTTGAGGATATACGTGCGCTGTACACGCATATTCCTTCTCAACTCAAACTTTTATTATTAAGAAAAGAAAAAAAAAAAAAAATCTTTTATCATGTGGTAAAAACTCGCACCGGGTCCCAAACCCATGCGCGCTGCGCGCCTATTCCTTCCCCACCGTTCCAGCCCCTCCTAATTAACTTGCATATACCAATTTTGAACGGTCTTACTCAATTAGCTGAGATTCAAAAGAAAACCTGATCAGGACACTTTAAATTGTAAATCAGGTGAAATCTCGAATTCCAATTTCGATAATGTAAAAGAACTTTAAAATATCTTTCGAATGATGTATTAGAAATAATTTAATCATAATTAGAATATGAAATACTGAAATTTAAAAATATTACAGCGCCATCTGGCGGTAGAAATTTCTGTAATCTATTGTTCCATTCCAGTTACTTATTCTTACTCAATTAGCTAAGATGCAAAAGAAAACCTGATCAGGACACTTCAAATTGTAAATCAGGTGAAATCTCGAATTCCACTTTCGATAATGTAAAAAAACTTTAAAATATCTTTCGAATGATGTATTAGAAATAATTTAATCATAATTAGAATATTAGATCAATATTACAGCGCCATCTGGCGGTAGAAATTTCTGTAATCTATTGTTCCATTCCAGTTATTTATTCTTACTCAATTAGCTGAGATGCAAAAGAAAACCTGATCAGGACACTTTAAATTGTAAATCAGGTGAAATCTCGAATTCCACTTTCGATAATGTAAAAGAACTTTAAATTATCTTTCGAATGATGTATTAGAAATAATTTAATCATAATTAGAATATGAAATATTGAAATTAAAAAATATTACCACGCCATCTGGCGGTAGAAATTTCTGTAATCTATAGTTCCATTCCAGATTAACAAAGCTTTCAAATGATGTATTACTCATGAAATTATTTTAATTAGTAGATGAGATACAAAAGAAAACCTAATCAGGACACCTCAAAACGTGTAAATCGGGTGAAATCTCGAATTCCAGTTTTCGATAATGTAAAAGTACTGTAAAATGTGTATCAACTAAAATAAGCTTTCAAATGTTGTATTACTTATGAACTTTTTTTAATTAATAACTGAGATACAAAAAAAAAAAAAACTGATTCAGGACACCTCAAAACGTGTAAATCTGGTGAAAACTTTCGATAATTTAAAAGAACTTTAAAATATCTTTCGAATGATGTATTACAAATAATTTAATCATAATTAGAAATTGAAATATTGAAATTTTAAAATATTACAACAAAATTCTGTATTCCACTGTTCGATTCCAAATTAAAAAAGCTTTCTAATGATGTATTACTTATGAAATTATTTTAATTAGTAGCTGAGATACAAAAGAAAACTGATTTAGGAGACCTCAAAACGTGTAAATCTGGTGAAAACTGTCGATAATATAAAAGAACTTTAAAATATCTTTCGAATGATGCATTAAAAATAATTTAATCATAATTAGAAATTGAAATATTGAAATTTGAAAATATTACAGCGCCATCTGGCGGTAGAAATTTCTGTAATCCACTGTTCGATTCCAAATCAAAAAAGCTTTCTAATGATGTATTACTTATAAAATTATTTGAATTAGTAGCTGAGATACAAAAGAAAACCTAATCAGGACACCTCAAAACGTGTAAATCGGGTGAAATCTCGAATTCCATTTTCGATAATGTAAAAGTACTTTAAAATGTGTATCAACTAAAATAAGCTTTCAAATGATGTATTACTTATGAACTTTTTTTAATTAATAACTGAGATACAAAAAAAAAACTGATTCAGGACACCTCAAAACGTGTAAATCTGGTGAAAACTTTCGATAATTTAAAAGAACTTTAAAATATCTTTCGAATGATGTATTACAAATAATTTAATCATAATTAGAAATTGAAATATTGAAATATTGAAATTTTAAAATATTACAGCGCCATCTGGCGGTACAAATTTCTGTATTCCACTGTTCGATTCCAAATAAAAAAAGCTTTCTAATGATGTATTACTTATGAAATTATTTTAATTAGTAGCTGAGATACAAAAGAAAACTGATTCAGGAGACCTCAAAACGTGTAAATCTGGTGAAAACTTTCGATAATTTAAAAGAACTTTAAAATATCTTTCGAATGCTGTATTAAAAATAATTTAATCATAATTAGAAATTGAAATATTGAAATTTTAAAATATTACAGCGCCATCTGGCGGTACAAATTTCTGTATTCCACTGTTCGAAAAGCTTTCTAATGATGTATTACTTACGAAATTATTTTAATTAGTAGCTGAGATACAAAAGAAAACTAATTCAGGAGACCTCAAAACGTGTAAATCTCGTGAAAACTGTCGATAATATAAAAGAACTTTAAAATATCTTTCGAATGATGCATTAAAAATAATTTAATCATAATTAGAAATTGAAATATTGAAATTTGAATGTATTACAGCGCCGTCTGGCGGTAGAAATTTCTGTAATCCACTGTTCGATTCCAAATCAAAAAAGCTTTCTAATGATGTATTACTTATAAAATTATTTTAATTAGTAGCTGAGATACAAAAGAAAACCTAATCAGGACACCTCAAAACGTGTAAATCGGGTGAAATCTCGAATTCCATTTTCGATAATGTAAAAGTACTTTAAAATGTGCATCAAGTCAACAAAGCTTTCAAATGATGTATTACTTATGAAATTTTTTTAATTAATTTCTGAGATATAAAAGAAAACTGATTCAGGACACCTCAAAACGTGTAAATCTGGTGAAAACTTTCGATAATTTAAAAGAACTTTAAAATATCTTTCGAATGATGTATTCAAAATAATTTAATCATAATTAGAAATTGAAATAATGAAATGTTGAAATTTTAAAATATTACAGCGCCATCTGGCGGTACAAATTTCTCTATTCCACTGTTCGATTCCAAATCAAAAAAGCTTTCTAATGATGCATTACTTATAAAATTATTTTAATTAGTAGCTGAGATACAAAAGAAAACTAATTCAGGAGTCCTCAAAACGTGTAAATCTGGTGAAAACTTTCGATAATTTAAAACAACTTTAAAATATCTTTCGAATGATGTATTAAAAATAATTTAATTGGAATTTGAAATATCGAAATTTTAGCTGAGATACAAAAGAAAACCTACTCAGGACATTCTAAAACATGTAAATCAAGTGAAATCTCTAATTCCATTATCTACGGTAGTTTTATTAATGGAAGTAAAAAGAAAAATAAATATTTTTTATTTCCCCAAAACCTATATATACCACGGTAGTCGGGTAATGGAAGTAAAAAGAAAAAGAAAAAGTATTTTTTAGTTCCTTCAAATGTATTTTGTTGCTATGGAAACTTCTATCGTCTATTGAAAGATGGATTACGTGTTAGAATAAAATTTATTTTGCAATTAAAATGTAACTGCTTTGTTTATTAATGAAAATTGATGAAATTTTAACTGCAGGTTGGTTTTGTGCTGAAAAGGTTGTATATTAAGTGTTGTGTACGAAAAAGAAAATTTGAAGCACTTTGAAATTTGCAATTTTTAACCCCAGTTAAAGATCATGTGACATTAATGACTTGCACCTGTTTTGTTTCTGTTCGAGACAGCCGTTAAAATCGTCTGCTGAATGCTTATAGAATGCCTCTTTTTAAGCAATAAGGATTTTTGGTCATTGTTCGATCGACATGGGTCAACATTTTAATTAATATCTCCGAAACTAATTAAGATTTTTAAATTCTGTTTCGAGGAAAACATCGGAAAGGCTCCAGAGCATCCGTATGTCAATTCTTGTGTTTCTGCGTTCAGTAGGGGATGAACGTATAAAAGAACAGACAGACAGACAGACAAACCTTTCCATTTATTATTATAGATACAAATTGCGAAAGAAACGCCCACTGGTGGAGTTAGAAATTTTCAAATGACGTGAATCTATGTCAGCGGTCGTGAAAGTGCTAAAAAAGAGTGAATTTTACCTTGCGTGAAAATGCCTTCAAAAGGGCGGAGACTTCCCGAACGATTCGCCATTAAACCTAGATATTCTAAAGAATCTGGTGTCACCTAACTGGAATTAGACATGTACTCTATGTCTAGGATTAAAACACGTATGCATAAAGAAGTTTTTTTCTTTTCTTTGCATTGTAATATGAATTGTTTAAATATTGTGTTTTGCATGTTTTGAGAGTCTAATTTAACCCATGTTTAATTACAATAATTTCTGCAATAAAATCTGTAACTCCGCCAGTTGGCATTTCCTTATCAATTCCTATGTCACTTATTACTTAAAAATATATACAATATTAATGTTTGTACAACCAATGTACTGTGGATATAAATACCTTGATTAGAAAGAGTATAAATAAATTGAATGCTCATTTGTAATATGAATCTGAATATAGAAAATTTTGTTCTGAAATATTGTAACTTGGAAAAGTAACGCACACAGGCGGACTTTTCTGTCAAAAAGACAAAAACATGCGGTTAACACTTTCCTGACCACATGTTTTTGTCTTTTTGACAGTAAGGTCCACCTGTGGGCGTTATTCTTCCCAATTACAATATTTTAGAACAAAATTTTCCGCATTCATATTTATATTACAAATCGATATACATTACATTTATACTCTTGCTGATCAAAGCATTTACATCTATAGTATATTGACGGTACAAATATGATTATTAGGAGTATTTTTAAGAAATAAATAACATACAAATTGCGAAAGAAAGCCCACTGGTGGATTTTCAAATGACGTGAATCTACGTCAGCGGTCGCAAAAGTTTTAATACCCGAGTGATTACAAAATTAGTACAAACCTTACTTATTTCCAAAGTCTTTAAACATTAATTTCGATTAATAATATCTGTCAAACAATAAGGTTATAATTTTAAAACAAATGTACTTACTGATAATATATCTAGAAGACAAAATAAAAGCAGATTGTCTCTATGAAACTCAGGGGTCGTACTCTCCGCCCTTTTTTTCAGGACGCTCTCATGGGTAACAAATTTTTAAATTTATTGCTAAAACTATTTTTATAAAAGAATCTCTACCCTCTTCAAGCATGACACAATACTAAAAATACACCAGAAGTAGTTCTGTATGAAATTAGTGGCGGGAAAAAAGGCAGAAGTTTCTTACTTCAGAGATTCTCCTGAAAAAAAGGGCGGTGAGTACGATCCCTGAGTTAAGAAATTTCTGCCTTTTATGCCTCCAGAAATTTTATGCATAAATACTTTTGGATATATTTATAGTAATGTGTCAAGAATATATAGGATAGAGATTATTGCATAAAAATAGTGGTAGCAATAAATTTTAAAACTTTTCCTTCCTGAAAGTATCCAGAAAAAAAAAGCGCAGAGAGTACGACCCGTAAAAACTCAATTGAGTACAAAATTCTAGATCCTATAATTAACTGCCACTGTCAAAATTATTTGAAGCATTTTATATAATTATTTTATCAACGTGTTATGTGTCTGTCTATCTCTGATCGCTCATGTAGCTTCGCCAGCGTCCTATTGGGCAGCTAGCGAATGTTATTCACCTTGCAAGGTATTAATAGATCTGTGTTGCCAGATGGAAATATAAATTATCCCTACATTCCCTACGTTAAAATATTTAAACCCTACAATTCAAAACTATTAATAGAAATTATATAAAATCATATTATTATTATTATAAAAATTCCCCCCCCCCCTACGCCAAAATCAGAGCTAAAAAACCCTACTGTAGGGAGAAATCCTTACATCTGGCAACACTGTAATAGATGTATGTTACAAGGAAAATATATACGCGAATGAGCTTCAAACAAAAACTAAAACTTTTACCCCTTCCGCTCCGCTATGATAAACGCAAAACGTGGAGGATCGAAGCCATGCATGATTAGGTTTCTTATTATGACCAACACAAAATTTAAAGTAACAAGTAAGTTATAATTGTTTTAATTTTGATTTTATTTATTTATTTTTTTTTTTTTTAATTCTGTCAATAAAGTTTCATAAAAGTCTGCATTTTATAAATGAAATCTAATCTTAATTAAAAGCTCTCTCTCTCGTGAAAATCCTTTTAAAATTATAAATATTAAATTTACAACACAGTAAGTATTTCCTCCCGAAATAAAACTATTAAATCACAACTTTTTAAAACTGCTTTATTTTAAAATTGATTTAAATTACTATTACTTACAGAAAAAAATGTATTAACTTTTAACTCTAAAAAGTATTATGTCATTATTTAATAAATATGAAATTTTAGTGCATTTTTCAGCATTCCATTACAAAATTTTTTTCATTTTTTTCCCCCTTTCAATTTCAAGTTTCCTTTATTTATATCATACTAGCAGACCCGGCCACGCGTTGCTGTGACTAAGTTATACGTTGAATTATACGGCTGTAAACTATTTAGTACAGTCAAATTATTATTTACGAACAAAGACGAAAACGTTGTAGCCGATGTAAAAACCCACAGGGTTGAGATTTGAAACTTAGGTCAAAATTTGGAAGCGATTAATAAAAATTTTCGTAGTGTTGATATTAAGCACAAATTAATTTTATTGTAGGGTCCTATAAATTTTAATGGAGAAGTGATATATATTATTTCTAATGCTATTTTGGATAAAATTGCTAAAATGACTAATATATAAATTAAATTCTATTAAAATTCTATTAAAATAAAAGTATAAAAGAAACAGACGATTTTAAAATCAATTTTTATGGAGGAGTGAAATATAATATATGCTATAATGGATAATTTTACTATAAAATGACCTCATCATTTTAAATATTTTAAAGAGGGCAACAGCTGTAGTTATAAAAAGGAAAACAATAAGGCTAAACCAGAAAAATAAGTAAATTTGATAAATATTTTAAAACTTTAAAATTGGAAATCTTGTGAAATATTGGACATTTAAAGTAAATACATGTATCATTTTAAATAAAAAAAGATTTTGGAAAAGTTTAGTGTATTTTAACGAAGTGATGAGAAGTTTTTGAGTATGTTAAAATTTTAATAGTAAATTCAAGTTAATAAAGATGGGAAAGATTGAGGATTAAGATAAGAATAATTATAAGATAAAAAAAAACTTTTTATATACCATGCTTTTAAATTTTAATATACTAATAATATACTAATTAAAAGGAAAATGATAAATATTCTATCATAGTTTGAAGTCAAATTTGTTTTCAAATGTCTAAATAAAATATCTGATGTAAGATACTAATATTTTGCAGCGGAATAGATTTCATTTCTGTCATCCTTGGCGAAAAAAAAAAGAATATCGCCAAATTATCTGGCGAAAATATTTAATTCCTTTCAAAAATCATGGTTATTTTAACAACTTATATTAAAAGAATAATGAATAATATGAAACAACATTTCGTACAATACATATTACATGTCATACATACGTACAATGAATAATACATATTACATTTCGTACAATGCATACATCTGGCTTGTATATTTTCGTGTTACGCTTTTGATCGCCAAATAATAATAATAATAATAATAATAAAAAGCCAAGGGCGACAGAGTTTTGAAATTTAAAATTAAAATTTTGTCAATTTGACAGCAAAATAATTCAATCTAACACCCGCGATAACTAATACATATATATACCCAAATATAAGAATTAAAATCGGGAAATAAATTTCCTCGATTTTTAATAATTTCTTACAAAAAATCCAGTGGGCAATTAACATAGGAAATCTTTTTCTTGGCTGCACAGACGGTCAGTGAGTCACACTTCGCTTGCGTATAGAACTCATAGATATAGTATAGCATATATAGAATAGAGTGATCATTGGGGAGAAAAAAGTTATTCCTTTTCATTTGGGAAAAGACGACGTTTTTACCAAAATATGGCCGTCTTTCCCCGAGTGAATACACACGGGGATACATACTAATATTTTAGCAAATAAAATTTATGAATAATTTATTTGCTAAAGGGAAATGGAAGACTCCAGATACAGTTTCAAATTCATATTTCTTTCTTTCTTTTCTTTCTTTTTTTTTTTTTTTTTCAATACCACTTCATGGCTGTTTCTAAAGCTTTTATTTATTTTTTTTTCGGCATCAAAAATCTTTGTACGATAACATGGGGATGAGAGATCTATATATATTACTATATCTATGATAGAACTACATTAGCACTTTATCAATGTGTATAAAATCTTTAAATTGATTATGACGTCAATTTTCGTGAGATGCGTAATTTAACTTTTTATAATTTTTTAACGTTCACGTTTGATTAAATGTATTTATTTTTATGTCAAAAGAAAATGAACTCGTATTTTTTTTTTTTTTGGCAACAATTAAATTAATGGAACTCACAGATATTTTGGAGCAACTTTAATAAAGGTCTATAATTAACAAATAATTGCAATAAAACAATATTGTGACAATAAATTGAGATAAAAACTATCCTATCTCTCAAGTTTGACCAAACTGCACACAGTGTGCAAAATTTCATTAAAATCGGTTCCTTAACCCGTTAGTAGTCGCTATCGACAGCGCCACCTATTACAGATTGTGAACTTTTTATTTAACTGTCACCAATAATTTTAAGAAGAGATGTGATCGACGTTAAATCGATTTTATTCGTGTTTTATGTCTATCAAATTCCACTTCTAAAAATTTTTGGTGGCTATTGAATAAAAAAATCTGGAAAAACTGAAGGATGGGCGGCAAATCGACCAACTAGCGACTACTAACGGGTTAATTTAGGAGTTTACCCCGGACAAACATCGTGACACGTAATTTATATATATATACAGATAAGATGATTATATTTTTATTTATTTATTTATTTATTTAATTTTGATCGCTTTTTCAGATAATTTCGTTGTAGTTTATCACATAAAATGTGTTAATAAAGGTTGTTTTTTTTTTTTTTTTTTTTTTTTTTTGTAAAATTAATATATTTGCTAAACTTGCACAGATATATGCATGCTGCAAAATATAGTTTAATAAAGCATTGGAAAACTGTCACTTTAATTTTCATGTGTTCTAAAAAATATTAAAGCAGTTTTAATTATTTGAAGTACTTCTTAATAAGGCTTCTGATTTGCCCCATTTAATATTTCTTTAGGGAATTAAAAATTGGTGCATATTTTCTTTTTGAATACTAATAGTAATATAAATTGTTATAAAACTTTTTCTTTTTCTTTTTTTTTTTTTTTTTAATGGTTAAATAATTTTATTTTGAAAAGAAATAGTTACTGTATTACAATTCTAACATTCATGTATAAACTAGAATTTGTTGAAAGTTATTAATTCTATTATATTTCATACTAAAAATGCATAACATCTTCAAACTTCTATCGACAGAATAAAAAAGATGAAGTAAATAAAAAATTTTAAAGCAAATATAACCTTAAAAGACGTAAAAATTAAAACACATACAGACTAAGATAAGTAAAGAACGAACGAAAAGAAAAGAAAAGAAATCTTTTTTTTTTATTCCGAATGAAAAAAACAAATAGAAGCGTTCTGTAAAATTATAACACCAGAAATCTTATTTTCACTTTAACGAGAGCTCAGTAGGTAATGTGCAGATTATCAAGGTAATTCGCTGATAACCTAGGTAATTTGGGAAATGAAACAATTTTCCTCTCTTTAACGGATACCCCTAGTCAATGTGCAGATTTCCTAGCTAGTCTTCAGATTAACTGATGTCTGCACTTTAGCGATGACATATATATGTTATCAGTATAATTTAAATATAATTAAAAGGTAAAAAAAACTTTTTTTACGCCACGTTTTTAATTTTCTGTTCAATCATATAAACTTGACAATTTATTAATTTTGCATCTTAATCTGCAATATGTTCTTGTAGTATTCCAATGTAAAGTAAAAGAAAGTTGTGTCAGTGACACAACAGATTATTTTTGATCAAAATGCGATTACATTGAATCACGCATATAATAATATGATAAATATTTCTATAAAAAAATTGTGGTAGCAAAAAAGGTGGAATTTTTTTATTTTTTAAATGTCCAAAAAAAAGTGCAGGGTCTACGACCTATTGTTATTTTAATCTAATTACAAAAGAATGTTTATCTTGATATCATGTTACAGGTAAACATGCATTTAACCTTTTCGCGCAAATCATTTTCAAGCAATTGGGAATAGAATGAAAGAGCTAAAAATCTTACAATATCCCTCATTTTTGAAGTTTCTAAACATGCTGCAAAAAAAAATTAAAGAGGAAAAAAAGAAAAAAAAAATTCTAAAATACGCATGGTTTATACAGACATGCTTTTTTCCTAGGACTCTTTTACCAGTGTTTTTATACAATACCTTTTAAGACTTTTATCATATCAATAATTGCAATATAATTTTAGTGATGCATGAAAAAAAAAAAAAAAAAAAAAAAAAAATCCAAGGAGTGTAGGAACCATGAAAAATATATGGTTAAACGATATAAACTGAGTTAAAATATCTAGATTTAATGATGAATTACACGAGCTGAAAAGTAGGGGGGAAACGCGAAACAATATCCGCCCAAAATTTAATCGTTTATTCTGTAAAAGCTGTTCTAGCTGCTGTCGGTAAATTTCACTAAAAATTGGACCATTCCAATGATTTTCGAATAAAATTACAATGAAGCACATCGGTTGATTTCTGCCGGAGAAATTTTTTTTTTTTTGTTTATTATACCTGTACACCATTTGTTTTCAAGTTTTCATGAGCGAGACTCCTCCCAATACGTTTTGAAATTCCCCTTGGCAACTCCCTTTAGTTTTCACTTTTGATTATGCTTAAATGCATTAATTTATTATTTATATATTATATAGCGATAATTTATGTATATCTATACCGTAATAACCTTATATGCATTCATTTATAATTTGATTGAAAAAACAATTAAATTAGTTGGCATAGGTGGACTCTGCTCAGTTCCCCGTCATATATATGTTTCATAAAGTGTATTGCGGGTTAAGCATATGAAAACTGCACCAGCGTCGAATGAAGAATTCTTGCCTTCTATTTATTGTTCTTTATCTGAAACATCTTTTGCACACAATTTTAGACTTCTACCCTCAACGATTAGGGAGTAATGGGGGTGGTAACCTAAAACGTTAAATTTATTTTTTATTTATTTTTAAACTATTAAAGATATCTTATCGAGGTTGAAACTTTATAAATGTTTATGAAGTACATAATATACATTTTTTTCAGAACTTTCACTCGATTTTAAATGTAGAAAATGATAAGCATATTTTTGATGGGCGATTTTTCATACTGTCCACCAAAATGACACCTACAAAAAAAAAAAAATACAGTTTATTTGTTTATTAGTTAGCTATTACATATAAAAATTACAGAAGTGTCACATTGCGGAAACGTAGTGAAAAAAAAAAAATAATCACTTAACAATAATACCAATGATATAATATTTATCTTTAAAAACTACTTAATAAATAAACAATGCAAATAAATATAAAAATGCTCTATTAACATTTGTTATTAAAACGTAACAATTAGCAATAAAAGAAAAAAAAAAATTTTTTTTTTTTTTGATTATTAACAGGGATCTTACATCTCGCCCTTTTTTCAAGACACTTTTAGGGACGAGAAATTTCCCTAATTTTTGCTACCTTTATTTTTATATAATAGCCTCTATCTTGTTTAATCACGTCATAACACTACAAAAATAGTGATATAAAAATTTCTATATGAAAATAGCATAGATGGCAAAATTTAATTTATTCCGGAATATTTTTTGGCCTCGCCTTTTATCCCACTTATTTTTAAGGATTAACTTGTCTGATTTTATCGAAGTTATATATTTGATAAAATATTTCTATAAATAAAGTGGTGCTAAATAAAAGCGGCGCTAAAAGTACTCCGGAATATGTCAAAATATTGGCATCTATGAAATTAGTTGTACCAAAAAAAAAAGCAGTTTCCCCCCATTTAGCAGCAATATTTTACTGTTTGTCCAATGGTCGGTCGATGCAAATCAAAAATTGTAAAACCAGCTGAAATATTGACTTCAATATTTGATAAAACTAGTGTAACTATCACAACTGAAGAAAATAGTGATGATTAAATCTTGATTGAAAATGATACTTTTTTGTAATTCATCGTTGCTTTTTATAAATGATTCTATAAACATAAATTACTTTATACGGATACATGTATTGGATTTCATTTTATAAACTATGGTCTACTTATTTGACACTTTTGTTATTTTTGTATGTAATAGCAATCTAATAAACAAACAAACATTAATTTTTGGTAGTTGTCACTTCGGTGGATATATACTATAAAACATCGTCCACCAAAATATACCGTAATTTCTGGTAGATACCCCGCACATTATATAATTCAGTTTTGCACCAGAAATTTCAATTGATAAATAAATTTATATTTGTAAGAGCTCATTCTTCGAAAAAGTATAGATTTCTCTATTAACTAAAATTTCTGGTGGAGAAATGACACATCTTACCTGCCAGAAATTATGGTATCTGCCAGAAATTATGGTATTTGTTTTTTTTCTCCGATTTAACCCTTTGCGCTCGGCATATTTTCCAAAAGACACGCCTTTTGGCGCTCCTTTAAAACGTCACACGTATAGTTTCCCTCTTACTACCTTTTGGCTACCGAAAAAATGTAATAGCTTGTTTTATTTTACTTCATCATTAAATAAAATAAATGTTTCTGTTAAAATTTTCCGGCAGCCGTAAGGTAGCCTATAGCTACACGTTTTAGAAAAATAACATTTCATTTGCAGAGGAACACCTTAAGGCGTGGCAAGATTTTTTAATGTCCCCTCAGAAGGGGCATACGAGCGATAAAGGTTAAATGGAACAAAAATTTTGAAAAGTAATATATATATATATATATATATATATATATGTATGTATATATAATGCACAAACATTCATAAACAGTTTCAACCTCGATAAGATATCCTATTTCGAACAATTTTATTTATAGAAAACTTTTCTCCAATATATAACTTCCATTTCATCCTTAAAAACATAAATGGTATGGAAAAAAGACGGGGCTAAAAATACCCCGGAATAAATTAAAAAATTAGCATCTATAATATTTCCATACAAAAAACTTTATGTCATTATTGTCATAGTAATATGTCGTGATTAAACAGGATAGAGACTAGTGTATAAAAATAAAGTAGAAAAAATTAGGGAAATTTCTTATCCCTAAAAGTATCTTGAAAAAAAAAAAAAAAAAAAAGGCGAAATATAAGATCCTTGATAACAATTAGAATATTTTTTTTATTGCTAACTAGCAGGCTTTGTCCGCTTCGCTGGACATTAAACTTAAATGAGTTGTCAAAATCCCATATCTTTATTAATAACCCAAGTTCTCGCTGTGATTGGTAGAGGTTTTCTCGCTCGCAAAGTGAGGAGTCTAGGTCTCCACTGTCTTCGGCACAACTTACCCACTTCTTACTTCCCCTTCCTCAGCGGGTGAGTTCGAAGTTTTGCAAAATCACACTAATGTACATAATGCGTACACTTAATCAATATACAGTCTGGGTCCCCACTGCCTTAGGCACAACTTGCCCACTTGTTGCTTCCCCTTCCTCAGTGGGTGAGTTCGAAGTTTTGCAAAATCCCACTAACGTACATAATGCGTACACTTAATCAATATCCGCACACCAAAATTCGCCATTCTAAGATAATTCAAAGCGAATTCAAACGGAAAAACATGTTTTTACACATGTTTATTGGGAACGACTTCAGTATAAACCCACAACGATATTTGGCGATTTTTTTTGTTGGCGATTATGGCTAAATCATAAATCTAAAAATCATAAATCATGTATGATAAATGATAAAATCATAATCTAAATCATAAATCCAAAATAAACAAAATATTAGGCTGCCATATTATATCGCAAACAGTCCAGAACTACATCGTTATCCTTCAAAACAACGCCAAAGAAAAATCGCCAAATTCAGCTGTGGGGTTATACAGAAGTTATACCGTTTATTGCCCTCCGACTCCGAGAAGGGGGGGGGAGATTTCGAATTTCGTGAAATCCAGTTACAATAGGTGCCGGATGCAAACAAACAATTTACGCACAAAATTTCGTGACCACAGAAGTCTTTAATAGAAAATATAAATAAATACGTTCAAAATGCACAGCTTTAGTATGGGAACCCTTTGGTGACTTTAAATATTTTAAGCCATTTTTGCGATGAACTGAATTGGCTATCTCAATTGTGCAATCAAAGATCTTGGCGAGAAACGTCCGAGCTACTTCGGTTCCGAATTTCAAATTTTGACAAAGGGATCCAATACTAAAGCTGTTCCATATCGAATCTAGGTTGAAAACGGAAAAAGGGTAAAATAAATTAGAAATATCAGACCTATATTTATAAATTTGGTACCAAATGAAAGAGGCGATTTTTCTGAATCCAGGAGTGCAAACAGTTTTTCGATGCAACAATTAGATATTAAAAAAATAACTAAAGTATGAAATTTAAGTGGCAACGGAAAAACGGAAAAAGGGGAAAATAAATTAGAAGTATCAGACCTATCGTTACAAATTCAGTACCAAATTAAAGAGATGATTTTTCTGAATCCTGGGGTGTAAACAGTTTTTCGATACGACAATTAGATGTTTTAAAATTAACTAAAGTATGAAACTCAGATGGCAAAACTTCATTTAAATCTTTTCATAATTTGTAGTGCGAATCACGCGAATAAAAAAGTCTTTAACTTAAAAATTTATTTTTATATTTTATTTTTCCATTCAAAGCGTTTTAGTGAAAAAATATTTATGGCGCATGCGCAGGCGTTTTTTACCCACAATTTAAACACTAATCAGAATTTTGAAAATTTCTATAGATATAATTTTAAGTTGGGTGAAGACCTAAGTTTCTGCCAAGCGCAGTTGAATTCCGTCCAGCCGTTCTCGAGTGATGCCCGGACAAACGTGTTTTAGTCTTTTACCCCCCAGGGGGGAACGGGGGAGAATTTCTGAAAAGTTGATGGATATAATTTTAAGTTGGGTGAATACCTAAATCCCTGCCAAGCGCCGTTGAATTCCGTTCAGCCGTTCTCGAGTGATGCCCGGACAAACGTGTTTTAGTCTTTTACCCCCTAGGGGGAGAACGGGGGGGAATTTCTGAAAAGTTGATAGATATAATTTTAAGTTGGGTGAAGACCTAAATTCCTGCCTAGCATCGTTGAATTCCGTCCAGCCGTTCTCAAGTGATGCCCGGACAAAAAAAGCGACATTCGGACACGATGACACACACACACACACACAGGCAAAATTTTCTGAAGTCATTTTCGGCTTTCATGGGGTGTAAAACGTGAAGCTATCGCAAAATTTTTCGATTCCGACAAATTTACAGACAGAACTCTGATTTTATTAATATAGATTTGTAATTTTTAATAACAAATGTTAATAGAGCATTTTTATATTTGCTTGCACTTGCATTGTTTATTATTATTAAGTGGTTTTTAAGAATAAATATTACATCATTGGTATTCTTACAGGGATGCAAGAGTTTCCGTCTCAGGACGGAAAACTTGTATTTTTATCAATAATTTATGTCATATTTCTGGTTTATTTATTGCATTTGACCATAATAGAAATTATTGATAACGAATGCTGGTCGAGTCTTTTATTTTGAGAGTAAAAACTTTTGCACCCCTGTATTATTATTAAATGATTATTATTTTTTTTTTTTACTACGTTCCCGCAATTTGACACTTCTGTAATTTTTATATGTAACAGCTAACTAATAAGCAAATAAACTGTATTTTTTTGGTAGTGTGACTTTGGAGGATAGTATAAAAAATCGCCCACCAAAAATATACTTATCATTTTCTACCGTTTAAAATCGAGAGAAAATTCTGAAAAAAAATATATATTATGTACTTCATAAACATTTATAAATAGTTTCAACCTCGATAACGTATCTTGAATAGTTTAAAAAAAAAATTAAATTTAATGTTTTAGGTTGCCACCCCCAATTACTCCCTAATTGTTGAGGGTAGAATTCTAAAATTCTGCGCGAAAGATGTTTCAGATAAAGAACAATAAATAGAAGTCAAGAACTCTAGTTTCGACGCTGATGCAGTTTCCATACGCTTAACACGCAATATCCATTATCTGTAGATGCACCTTGACCTGAATTAGTGCCTATCAACGTTTGGTGTCAATCACTCAATAGGTGGCGCTGCTATAACAGCGATTTTCGGAATTTCAGTTCATGGTATGTCTCAGGAACTACTGCACAAAATTTACAAGTTGATGCACTTTGTGGCGTACATTAATGCCTAACAACGTTTGATGTCAATCACTCAACAGATGGTACTACTACACAGCGATTACCGTAGTTTAAGGGAAGGCTATAACTCAGGTTCTATTGCGTATCATCAAACAAGACTTGATATAAGAGAAAGCCATTATGAGACATTATGCTGGCTCAATTTGGATATTTATCGGCCAATAAATTGCACTGCTATTCTGTACATTTTTTTGATAGTGAGAAGACTATATCTCATCTTCTATGGCATATAACTGTGCAAAACTTGATATGTGAGATAACCATTATGAAAACGCATTTTTAAAGACATTATTTACAGACAGTAAAACTGTCAATCTTTGGATATTTTGTGTTAATTTCTTCTAAGATGAAAATCAATTGAATTCACTATGTTAGGTAATTTTAATTAATAACAGTTTTAATAAATTATTTTCACTTAATGAAATTGTGTGGGAAAACATAGAAGAAAGTCTTGAGGTCGCCACGACGTACTAGTTTAATTCTTAATTTTTATTTATTACTTTCTTCTATATACAATGGTATTGGATTCATAAATATTTTCGACATTTGATTTTCGACGGATTTCTACGTTTTGAGAATTCTAGAACACGATTTGATCATTTTTAGAAAATGTCTGTCTGACTGTGTGTGTGTGTGTGTGTGACAAAAATTTTGTGGCGACTGTATCTCCGGAACTATTATTCAGAACTGTATGTAAATTGATATATACATTACCGTTAAAGCTCGAAATCCGTTAATGTGCAGATTACCTAGCTAATCAGCAGATTAACGAAAATGACCTGTTAAAGTGCGGAATCAAGAGTTTTCCGCATTTTAACTAGATAATTTGCACATTAGCGGCTTCTGTGTCGTTAAGGTTCAAATGTTTGTTTGGAGCCTTAGTTTTTTTACATTCACCGTGACGTCAAACAGTCATGTGATACAGATACGCGAATGACCTTCAAACACAATCTAAAACTTTTAGCCCTTCTCCCTTCCGCTCCTCTAAGATAAATGGTAAACGCAAAACGTGGAGCATCGATTTCATGATTAGGTTTCTTATTATGACAAACACAAAATTTAAAGTAACAAGTAAGTTATACTTGTTTTAATTTTGATTTTATTTCTTCTCTTTTTTAAATTTTGTCAATATAAATTTGATAAGGGTCTGCATTTTATTAATGAAATTTAATCTTAATTAAAAGCTCTCTCTCGTGAAACTTCATTTTGAATTATAAATATTAAATTTACAACACAGTAATTATTTCCTCCCGAAATAAAACTATTAAACCACAACTTTTTAAAGCTAATTTATTTTAAAATTGATTTAAATTACTATTACACATTTGAAAAAAAAAAAAAAAAAAAAAAAAAAAAGATGTATTAATTTTTAACTCTGAAAAATATGGCATTCAATATTAAGGCATTATTTAATAAATATTTAATTTGAAATCTTTATGCATTTTTTAACATTTCATTACAATTTTTTTTTTCTTTCAATTTCAAGTTTCCTTTATATGTTTTATATACCATGATTATATTTTTATTTTTTAAATTTTGTTCGCTTTTTCAGATAATTTCGTTGTAGTTTATGACATAAAATGTGTTAATAAAGTTTTATTAATATATTTGCTATACTTGTACAGATATATGCATGCTGCAAAGTATAGTTTAATAAAGCATTGGAAAACTGTCATTTTAATTTTCCTGCGTTCTAAAAATTATTGAAGCAGTTTTAATTATTTGAAGTACTTCTTAAATAATGCTTCTGATTTGTCTAATTTAATATTTCTTTAGTGAATTAAAAATTGGTGCATAACGTTTTTTAAAAAATAGTAATAGCATTATAAGTTGTTAATATAACATTTTTTTTTTTTTTTTTTTTTTTTAATTTTTAAATATTTTAATTCTGAAAAGAAATCGTTACTTTTTTTCAATTCTAACATTCATTTATAAAATAGAATTTATTGAAAGCTATTAAAGTTATTATATATCATATTAAAAATGCATAACATCTTCAAACTTATATCAACAGCAGGGATGGAACACGGGCGCAGAATTCATACCGGAATCTGTTTAAGAAATTTCTCTACCTATAATATCGTTGATTTACGAAGTAGGAAGTTTTCTTACATTGATAGTGGTATGAATTCTGAGCCCGTGTTCCATCCCTGCAACAGAATAAAAAAGATGAAATAAATAAAAAAAATTAAAACAAATATAACTTTAAAACTCATAAAAATTAAAACACATACAGATTAAAATAAGTAAAGAAACAAAACTAATCTTTTTTTTTTTTTTTCGGAATGAAAAAAACAAATACAACATAGCGTACTGTAAAATTACAACACCAGAGATCTTATTTAACGACTGCCTAGTAGGCAAAATGCAGATTATATAGGTAATGCGCAGATTACACAGGTAATTTGAGAAATGAAACAATTTTCTTCACTTTAACGGATCACACTAGTTAATGTGCAGATTAACTGATTTCTGCACTTTAGCGGTAACATATACAGAGGAACCTTTACCTAAGCTAGTGTCTATCAACATTTGGTGTCAACCGCTCAACAGAAGGAGTTTCTATCCAGAGATTTCCGCAGTTAAAGGAGAGGCTATATTTCAGGTTCTATTGCTTATAAATAGATAATAAGACTTCTTCACACACCATAAATATTATGGTGTGTGAAGAAATCTTATTGCCTATTTATCGTTTGTACACCAGTTTTGCATTTAGTTTTGATCTATTGCGTATAATCAAACAAAACTTGGTATATGAGAAGGCCATTATGAGACATCATGCTGATTCAAATTGAATGTTTTAAAAAGCGATTTCCGAAATTTAAGGGAAGGCTATATCTCAAGAACAACTGCACAGAATTGCATATAAATTTATATGTAGATACCCCTTGACATAGATTACTGCCTATCAACTTTTGGGGTGAACTGCTCAACAGGTGGCGCTACTACACAGCGATTTCCGCAATTTAAGGGAAGGCTAAAATTAAGCCGATTTCCGCAATTTAAGGGAAGCTAATATCTCCGCTTCTATGGTATATAACTGTACGAAACTTGATATATGAGATAACCATTCTGAAAAAAAAAAAAATTAAAGACGTCATTTACAGACCATAAAACTGTCTTCGATATTTAGTGCTAATTTCCTGTAAGATGAAAATCATTTGCATTCATCATGTCAGATAATTTTAATTTAATAACTGTTTTAATAAATTATTTGCACTATAGTATAGTAAAATATAGAAAAAAGTCTTGTGGGCCACCACAACATACTAGTTTAATTTTTAATTTTTATTTATTATTTTCTTCTATATTCAATGGAGAATGTATTGGATACGTAAAAATTTTCGAGTTCCGGTGTTCCGGTTTTCGAAGTATTTGCACGTTTTGAGAGATAAAGAACATGATTTGATCATTTTTAGAAAATGTCTGTCTGTCAGTGTGTGTGTGCGACAAAAATTTTGTGGCGATTCTATCTCCGGAACTGCAATTCAGAACTGTATATAAATTGATATATAGATGCACCTTGACCTTAAATAGTGCCTCTCAACTTTTGGTGTCAATTACTTAATAGATGGCGCTGCTATGCAGCGATTTACGCAATTTAATGGAAAACTAAATATCAGGTTCTATTGCGTGTAATCAAACAAAACTTGATGCATGAGAAGGCCATTCTGAGACAACACTAATTCAATTTGAATGCTTATCGGTCAACTGGTGGCGCTGCTGTACAGCAATTTCCGCAATTTAAAGGAAGGCTACATCTCAAGGACTACTGCACAGAAATGCATATAAATTTATATGTAGATGCACTTTCCCATAAATTAGTGCCTATCAACATTTGGTGTCAACCACTGAACAGATGGCTTTGCTATGCAGCGATTACCGTAATTTAAGAAGAGGCTATATCTCAAGTGCTATTGTGTATAATTAAAAAAAACTTAGTTGTGAGAAGACCATTATGACCCATCATGCTTATTCAATTTGAATGCTTATCAGCCAACAGGTGGGACTACTATACAGCGATTTTCGCAATTTAATGGAACACTATATCTCAGGGACTACTGTTCAGAATTGTACATAAATTGATATATAGATGCACCTTGACCTAAATTAGTGCCTATGAATACTTGGTGCCAACCGCTCAACAGATGGCGCTACTATGCAGTTATTTCCGCAATTTAAGGTGAGGCTATATCTCAGGTTCTATTGCATATAGTCAAACAAAACTAGATACGGAGGAAGGCCATTAAGAGACATTATGCTGATTGAATTTGGATGTTTATTGGACAATATGTGGCACGGCTATACTGCAAATTTCCTCGATAACGGAAAGGCTATATCTCAAATTCTATGGCATATAACAGTACGAAACTTGATATAGAAAATAACCATTATAAAAACGTGTTTTCTAAGACGATATTTATGGACAATAAGCTTGTCTTTCTTTGGATAATTAGTGTTAAGTTTCTCTGAGATGAAAATAACTCGTATTTATCATGTTAGATAATTTTAATAAATAATAGTTTTAATAAATTATTTGCACTTAGTAAATTTATGTAGGAAAATATAGAAGAATGTCTTGTGGTGGCGAAAACATACCAGTTTATATGCATTTCTCGACCGTAAATTTAGGCCACGTACTTTTTAAAATCACTGAAAGGAATTAAAATGAAGTATTGCCATCTAAATTTCATACTTTAGTTAATTTAAAAAAAATTAATTTTCATGTCGAAAAACTGTTTGCACCCCTGAATTTAGAAAAATCGCCCTTTTCATTTGGTACCGAATTTGCAACCTTAGATATTTATAATTAATTCTGACGTTACAAAAAACTGATCTACAAAACTGGCGACGACGTTTTTAACCAAATTGAAACGAATAGTCCTCCTAGTCTTAAAGAAAGTTAAATTTTAAATAAACTTCTTTTTTTTCATTATTGGTTATACGTCATGACACTTAACCAGTTTATTTACTTTCGGAATATGGCTTGCTGAGAAAATATGTAAGCACCTAATCTGGAAACAAAGACCTCTAGGCGGATGAAGGTCGAGACAGAAGAAACGAGGTGGAATTAAGAGGCATAATTGCCGATCACTTTTCCACATAATCATCGAATACATTCAGGCATACATCTGAACGCTGAACCGAACCAAATTATTTAAGCCGGCTTTGGGGAAACCACATCTCGACAGCTCTGTTCATATAACAGTCTAAGAAACCTGTTATATTTAAGTGTTCCTTCAGTTTAAAAGAATAAAAAAAGCAATGAGTGTTAAATCTGAAAGGTAGTAGTAGAAATTCTTGCGTCTGTGAACTTTCATTACTTACTTGCACAATTTCTGAAAGATAACTAGTGTCATCTACCTTCACAGTGGATGAAAAATTTCCTCCACAACCATACACCACCGTCTTTCAAGTGCTGCTTCTTTTAGCCCCTTTTGTTTTCTTTTTTTAATCAATTCTCGCATTTTATAGTCGCTTGATATTC
This sequence comes from Salticus scenicus, assembly GCA_963930645.1. Lineage (NCBI taxonomy): Eukaryota > Metazoa > Arthropoda > Arachnida > Araneae > Salticidae > Salticus > Salticus scenicus. Next base: position 208,310,897 of record OZ005656.1, on the reverse strand, counting down.
GTTGCTGTTGATCATACACAAAATAATTGGGGAGACGTATTTGTTATTTGTAATTAATTAATTTTAAAATACTGACTAAGTTTCCGATGAGGTATTTGCAAAATACTCATGCCAATTCTGAAATTTGACAAAAATATTAGGTTTCGATGAACTGCAATTCTAATAAAAATTTTGTCGCTAAAAAACTTCTACACTCCTCAAAACTGAAATTGGAACACCATCAAGTAATGATGTGATTAAGATGAAATTTTTAGCAAATGCAAATTATACTATGTAAATCAAATGATTAAAATTTCAAAGCCACCACACATGCGTGGGCCTAGCAGCGCCCTCTGGACTGCTACTGAAACCGTATAAATAAAGTGCTGTAGCGGCATGATTAATATAGTCTACGTTTATCTCTTTGTGGTAAACGTGAGATGAGATGTAATTACGCCTCGTCGACGATAGAGGACGAAATTTGAACTACTTATGAAGTTTGAACGAGGCAGAATTATTGGTCTTCCTGAAGGAGGATTTTCTTATCTCGTAAAAGCGGCTTGTGGGCTGCGTAACAGCAGTACACTGATTCGAGTTCGTATGTAGTGGACAGACGAGAAACGGACAACTCGAAAATTCGGGACTGGACGCCAAAAAATGACATCAATGAGCGTAGATTGGCACTTGTTCCGCATGGCGTTGATGGAGCGTACAGCTTCATCTAGACAGTTGGAAGCACATTGATTCACTGCTACAGGTGTATCACTGTCTGCTTCGTGAATTCGTCGACGTCTGCTGTGCCGTGAACTGCGTGTACGAACTCTTTTATACAGGATCCTCCCCCCCATCTTACGCAAAATCATCAACGCTTGCGGCAGTAATGGGCTCATGCACATAGTGACTGGGGTGCAGATTGGCAGCAAGTAGTGTTTTCTCACAAATCCCACTTTAATTTAAGGAATCATGATTGCCGCATTGATGTTAGACGCTGTTCCGATGAACACTATCTTCCGGAGTGCATTACCGAACGTCTTAGCGGACGAACACCCGGAGTTATGGTCTAGGGTGCGATTGTGTATCATTTACGATCTCATCTGCTACGAATTGTGGGTAATCTTAACAGCAACGAGAGTTTTACAGAAACTTCATAAATTAGGGAATCTTTAGAAGATGTGGAAATTTTCCATTCTCTCAGTAATAACTCACAAACTGTTAGGAAGGACCGGGCTTCTTTTGCGGTTTATCTTTTACAAAACCTCTTCTGTTATCCTCTAACGTATGTTACAAGAATTTAAAAATTCTTCATTTCTGAAGTTTCTAAACATACTACTCAAAAATCAAGTACATATTTAGAAAAAGAAAAAAAAAATCCTACTAAACCATTTAATTTGTGTTAGAATATCTAGAATTAGTGGCTAGTTCCATGTACTGAAACAACGAAAAAATGCAAAATAAATATGCTCCCATATATTTAAACAGTAATTCCGCAAAAATTGTTCAAACTACAGTTAAAAAAATTTACTAAAACATACTTGCCAACATACTAATGAATATTCCGTAGTATTGTTAGCCCCGAATTCTTTCTCACACCAGTACTAGTATCTTTTAAAAGTATTTTTCTTCTTATTTAATGGTAATTTCATTTGGAGAGTACTACTCTAAGAAATTACTGGTGAAAAAAAAGAGCGGATCTAACAATACTACGGAATATTAAGTAGAATGTTGGCAAGTATGCTAAAAATTCGTCTATTTCAATAGCTTTCGAATAAGCCTATATCGAACCATATTGGTTGATTAGAGCAGGCGAAATTTAGCTCTTTGTTTTTTATACACCATTCACATATTTGCTAACGATATCATTATGAACCGTACAATTTTTAGTACCCGCTTTTTTTTTTTTCTCACCAGTAATTTTTTAGAGTAATTTTATGCTTATTTAATTGTAAGAACATTTGGAGAGAATTACTCTAAAAATAAAGTGGTGTGAAAGAATGTTGCTTTTTTTTTTCAAGGGGCGTTGACAATTGCACTGTTTTTAATGAGATGGTTGGCAACTATCCATTTATTTTCTACTTTTCAAAAAGTGAGGCTCCGCCCATCAGGTTTTGAAACTCCTCTTACCAACTACTCTTCAGTAATTCCCTTTTGATTATAGTTATATGCATGAATTAACAGTTTAGTTATTACATAGGCAATAATTGCATGAGTATCTACATCATAACATTATAATATGCATTCGTTTGTATTTTGATTAAAAGAGTGTTAATACAGAATTCATTATAACTGAACATTTGGAAAATTATCCTTCAAAGTGCATAAAACATCCGTATAAGATATGTCAATTTTACAAAGTAATGCAAGCAAAATAATTACTACAAGGAACTGACAGACATGTATTCTATGTCTAAGATTAAAGTATATATGCATAATGAAGCTTTTTTCTTTTCATTGCATTGTAAAATGAATTATTTTTGTACTGGGTTTTACGTATTTTGAAAGTCTAATTTACCCCCTGTTTAATTAGAATAATTTCTGCAATAATATTTTTTTAATAGAATTACAAAGGAAAGTATACGGATATAACGTTTCAGGTAAACATGCATTTAATACCAGAGTGACTACAAAATTAGTACAATCTTTATTTATTTCCAATGTCTTTAATCATTAATTTCGGTTAATAATTTTTGTCAAAGAATAAGGTTATAATTTTAAAACAAATGTACTTTCTGAGAATAGATGTAGAAGACAAGGTAAAAACGGATGTCTCTACGAAATGTAATTTCTCTAATTTACGTACACCGTCAAAAATATTAGACACATTTTATATAATAACTTTATTCACGCCGGTTATTTTATTGTGTATATGTAGATTCACCTGCGTTTTATAGAACAGCTAGCGATTGTTATGAAGATGCTGCTATCACACATACTCTCATGCGATCAGCAATATCAGACACTTTCTACCGAAACCACCTGAAACAGGTTTTTCGAGAGACAAACGGTTGAAAACCCATCGTGTGATAAGTTTCCCTCTCCTACCTTTGTCAATGACGAACTTATGACTGACTAAATCTTCTACGCTAGATGTTTGCTCATATTCAACCAATCGGAGTGCAAGAAAGTCAGAGTGCGTTTAAAACATGAAATAGTGAGCGATTAGTAGCCAGTTTTTAACGCCTTTTTAAATTAATTTTAGTCTTCAAAATAACCCTAGTACCTGATGCACGATTATTCGGAGAGGTATTAGCGTATAGTTCAGAGGGTAGGATCTTCCGTGTGATAGCTGCTTAACAGTGTTTCGAGGTGAATATTTGAGTTCTCTCTGCAAAATCACAATAAATCCATTTTCGCCTTGTGCTAAAAAAATTTCGCGTACGGAGATCCCTACTTCAAAATACACTAGTGGCGCAATAAGTGGTTAATAGCAACAACTGTTGGTACTGAAGTGTGAAATTTAAAAATTAAACTTATGCATATATTATGTAATTTGTATACATGACATATCGCCGCTCATCATCATTTAATTAAAACAAATTCTAGTATTTTTATAGAAAATAAATTAATAAAAATGTGTATGGTTCCTTAAAAATAAACTACTTTATGTGTGTACGATGTCTTTCCATTCATAATAACATTCTTAAATTCTATCTATCTAAGATTAAAATCTCGCTAAAAAACACAGATTGCAGGCTTTCCTTTAGATTTGTAAAGTAAGGTAAAATGCTTATTCTTCTTTATTTTTATTTACGAATTATTTACTAAGTTCTAATATATAGTATTCTTGTTCACTTTTTTTTTTTTTTTTTTTTTTTTTTTTTTACGTTAGTCATGTGGAAATTTCAGTAAAATGAGATTTTTGTAAAAACACCTAATCTTTTTCAAAAAAAGCACCTAACTTGAAATCTTATTTAGCCACTTAAAAATATGTAAAAATGACACAATAATATGTTTAATCTAGTGTAAAATATTTATTGAGTAATGTTATTAACACCCACTTTTTCTTTCATTATCTTTGTTTTTTCTTAACATTAAATTGTAATTCAACAAATATGCCACATTTATTTTATATCGATCCACCATGGTGGCCGCTATAAAAGAAAAGTTCTAAAAAGGTACTAGTACTATAACTTATTCTAGTACCATACTAGTAAATATATGGTACTGGTACTATAGTATGGCCTAAAATCTAAAACACAATGTTTCAAAATCCAAAAATAATATTTAAAGTAAAACAAATTAAATATTTTTGCAATTACAAAATAAATAAATAAACAATAATAATAATAATAATAATAATAATAATAGTAATAATAATAATAATAGTACATATATTTTTTTTTAGTTATTACAAAATCCCTACAAAAACCTAATTTTTGAAAAATCCCTCACCTTATGCCAAAAACAGAGCTGAAAATCCCTATTGTAGGGGGTAATCCTTACATCTGTCAGCATTTCCCAAGAGCTGCGAAGTTCTTTAATTTATTACAGAACATTTTAGTCCACCTTCTTTTCATAATACTTTATTATAAGAATACTTATTTCCCCTTTTAAAGTCATTATATATTACAGAGAAATATTGCATTAATTAAGTGGTGTAAAATAAAGGTCGGCTAAAAGTGTTCCGGAATAAATTAAGGTACTTGGCAACTCTGATACCCATACTGTAAACAAAGTATTCTTTAAAGTTCGATTTTCAACTCTGATTTTTTTTTTTTTTTCCTAACATTGTGTTTTGATGTTCCAAGAATACGAAAGTCAAATTTTTAGCGGTTAATCTGTATATATATCTGTTATCAACATAATTTAAAAATAATTATAATGTAAAAAAGACTTTTTACATACCACGTTTTTGAATTTTCTGTTGAATCATATAAACTTGACAATGTATTGATTTTGCATCTTAATTTGCAATATGTTCTTATAGTACTGGAATGTAAGGTAAAAGAAAGTTGTGTGAGTGACACAACAGATTATATTTGATCAAAATACGATCCCATTGGATCACGAATAAAAAAATATAAAATTTTCTATATAAAAATAGTGGTAGCAAAAAAAATTGGAATATTTTTTTTTTTTTTTTCTGAAATGTCCAGAAAAAAAGTGCGGGGTCTACGACCTAAATGGCTTAACACTTTCGCGACCGCACGTCTTTGTCTTTTTCACAGTAAGGTCCGCCTGTGGGCGTTTTTATTCCCAATACAATATTTCAGAACAAAACTTTCCGTAATCATATTTATATTACAAATGGATATACGTTATAGTTATATTCTTTCTAAATAAAGCATTGATATCCATAGTATATTGAAAGCACAAATATGAATATCAGATATATTTTTTAAATAACATACAAATTGCAAAAGAAACACCCACTGTTGGAGTTAAAAATTTTCAAATGACGTGAATCTACGTCATCGGTTGTGAAAGTGTTAAAAAGGGAGAAATTTTCAATGCGTGAAAGTGTCCTCAAAAGGTCGGAGACCTCTAGAACGATTCGCCATTAAATCTAGATATTTTAAAGAGTCTGGTGTCATCTAATTGGAATTAGACACGTACTCTATGTCTAAGATTAAAGTATGAATGCATAACGAAGCTTGTTTCTTTTCATTGCATGATAATATGAGTTCTTTTGATACTCTGTTTTACGTATTTTGAGACTCTAATTTCCCCCATGTTTAATTACAATAATTTCTGCAATAATGTTTTTTTAATCTAATTACAAAGGAATGCATATCTTGATATGATGTTACTGGTAAACATGTATTTAACATTTTCGCGACAGCTGACGCAGATTCACGTCATTTGAAAATCTGTAACTCCGCCTGTGGGCATTTCCTTTGCAATTTCTATGTCACTTATCACTTAAAAATATATACAATATTTGTAACGGCTTTCAAGTAGTTCGATGAGTTGTGTGGGGGGAAAGTATGAAAATGAACCAGACTTTCTCTTTCTCCAGTTGCTCCAGAATTTATAAATTACTATTTTACAAAGTTATATACAAAAAAAGATCTATATTAAGGTTTAGATTAGTTGCCTGCACTCGCTAACAGTGCATAAAAGTATTACAAAACGCCAGAGCTGAGAGAATGGCCAGAACACACTTCCCCCGTCTCCAACCAAGCTCACTCTCCAGTTACACGGATGCTCTCCTCTTTGCATCTTGTCACGATCCCTTTAAGGGTTGCAATAACATATATACCCCTGCATAGGGGGTTACCATAAAGGTGTGAGACTCGCCGGCATTACACCTCCCCCCTATCCCTCAAGATTGCGTGCTCGGCGGCCGTTCGATGACCTTATCTGAGAAATAAATGATGCAGGAAACTCCCATTCCATTATATTATTTGAAACTTGACACTACTAAATAACTAAATAACAGTACAGACATTAATATTCATAAGAAAAATCCAATTAAGTAATGAAATTAGCAATGAAATAATAAAATAAAATTATAAGAACCTTATAAGAATGCTTGACTAAATAAATTCCTATGCGAAGTTTGCTCTCTGAAACAAACAAAATAGCTGCAAAATCACACACACAAAAAGTTTTAATTTAAAAATGTCCCTTTAAAGTCCATTATTCAAATTTCAATTAGAGTCTATTAAAAGTCTAAAGTTCGAGAATTTTATGTAACACAAGTTCCGACATATAAAAACTGTTATTTCTAACGAAATTAATTTCGTGATAACACACATACAATTAAACATTTTTAGCTCCTTTGAAGATACAGTCAACTGTTTCGAGTGATTTCTTCGATCACTGGGATATTCAGTGATATTCTCGGGGTATGCCAAGCCAGGTTGCAGATAAACTCTCACCATCGCGTTCGCAATTTATTTCGAACACTAGCTACTTTGAACTTGAAAAACATAATTTTACGTTTAGCTTGAACCATATGTGCTTCAAATGACATGAAGACGGAGTTGCTTTTTTCTGGAGGAATTTCCCAGTATTCCTTCAAACGAGTCAAAGATGAAGTCGTATTTCTCTCACTGTTGGTGATTTTTAAATCGGGGGATTATCCCTGTTGGGACGCGAATTTGGAAAATGCCTACTCCTCAGAACCTTGGCGAGAAAATTCTTCGCGCGCAACATATTTTAAGGGAAAAATATGAAAATGTGGAAACTAATCATTGATTGAATCAAACCTGTCAGAATGAATCAAGAATGAATGAATCATTGATTCACACCCACCGTACTTTCATTCGTATCATAGTATAAAAATAAAACATTTTGTTTAATAAAAAAAAAATAATTCACATTTAATTGAATGAAAAGCGATTATTTTACAGAAGACATTTCTTTTTTCTTTTGTGTTTAAAATGTGCTAAATAAAAATACAAATTTATTACAGATAACTTTTTTTTACCAATATGTAAACGTATCATAATAAATTTCTCCACTAATTTATTAACTTTATCATTACATTCAATATTTTTTGTTATTCAATATAAATTATTTTTATTCAAATAAATTAATTTATACTTTTACATATTTCTTCTGAAGTATTCTTTCTTTCTGTCTCATTTTCGTTAAGGGAAAAAAAAAATTGTAATCCTTGGTAAAGTAACGATGTACTTAAGTAATTACAAACATAAGTAATTAAGTAAAATGTTTGTTAGGTAATGTTAATTTTGATTAATGCAGATTTTTTTTTTCTTTGCCTAACTCTGAAATTAAGTATAGCATGCACAGTTTTATTTATTAAGCTCGATTAATTTTTAAAATAGCAACACATTGATTTTCTTCTATTTACTTATTTAGATTAATAAATAAATAAGGCTCACTTTCTAAAAATTGAACTAATTCAAATGTTTGTGCAGGTATAGATTGATTACATTGATAATATGATTAAGTGCATGTATTATCTCTTCCTTTGAATGAAATTTCTAATTATTTTTATGTAAATGATTTTTAACTCAATTTATTTCAGTAATAATCTTGCTTTAGTAAAAATGAACTATGTCCAAACATTTAAAAGTATTTATATAATCTTAATATATATATATATAACCTTTCATTTTTAAAATTTCATGCAAACAATTCTCCATTCAGAGGCCTTTTTTGTAGCCTTTTATATTGTTACAACTTGAATGGGGACAAAAAAAAATTATATTTGAAAATTAAATTTTTATTATTGAGAAATTTTTAGTTATGTTGATGCAGTAGACTGTGCCAACTAGTCATATAATTTAGGATACTTTGATATAGTTAATATACAAGTGATTAAATAGTATCACAGCCATTTTCTCAGCACATATGGTGTTGTCATTACAAAGATTGGCACTAGAAGTTGGCATTACTCACTAGTTGCTCATCATTTTATGTGCATATTATTTCCCCCCTGATAATCGCATGATAATGATGAAATGAATATTTTTAATGAAAATGTTACAAAATAAAAGAAATGTAAAAATATATTTAATTTAGAAATATATGTTATTCATTAAAAGTTTAATCATAATTCACTGTAAGAAAAACATTGATATCTGTGATAATTTAGATGGATTCCTCAAAATAACTTCTAAACGCAGGGTGTCTACTAGGTCATGAAAGTCATTAAAGTCATGAAAATCAACAATGGGTCATGAAAGTCATGAAAAGGTCATGAAATTCAGCAATAGGTCATGAAAGTCAAGAACAGGTCATGAAATTCGATCATCGGTTTGAGTCACGTATTGGTTCCTGTAACCCAATTTCACCGGTCGGGTCAAACAATTTTTTTTTCTCTTGCAGTTCGGGTTGAGTTGATTGAATTTCTTTTCCTACAAGTCGGGTCAACTTCAGAATATCTTTCAAAATTTCTTTAACGGGCAAAACTATAATAATTCAGCAACGCATTCTTTGGTGCATTGTCGCTTTGCTTGTAGCACTTGTGCCCACTTTGTTCACCTGATGAATGGTCAGGTTTTTTCAATCCAAAGAAATTGTTGTGAGTTTATTGTATTTTATGGTGTTTATTCAAAGTTTTGTACTTATTACTAAACTTGAAGTACACAACAAGCCTAAATGGTAAAAATATTTATCCATTTTTCAGATTTTAAAACTTTTAACATGGTGCATTAGTAATTACATTTTAAATTATTTTTATTTACCAGTTGTATAGCAATAAAAATTTACTTTATAACTTAAACTGCAAGATTTTTGGATGAATTATTAATTTTCATTTTAGGTTTTGAGTTGGGTGTAGGTCATTAAAATTCTCTATTGTGAGTTCATGTAAATTTTCAGGTTACTATTATTAAGTAGCATAAATATATAAGCACTAGCAGGCTTTGCCCGCTTCGCTGGACATTAAACTTAAATGAGTTGTCAAAATCCCATATCTTTATTAATAACCTAAGTTCTCGCTATGATTGGTAGAGGTTTTCTCGCTCGTAACGTGAGGAGTCTGGGTCCCCACTGTCTTCAGCACAACTTACCCACTTTTTATTTCTCCTTCCTCAGCGGGTGAGTTCGAAGTTTTGCAAAATCCCACTAATGTACATAATGCGTACACTTAATCAATATCCACACACCAAAATTCGCCATTCTAAGATAATTCAAAGCGAATTCAAACAGAAAAACATGTTTTTACACATGTTTATTGCCCTCCGACTCCGAGAAGGGGGAGAGGGGGGGATTTCGATTTTCGTGAAATCCAGTTACAATAAGTGCCGGATGCATACAAACGGTACAACTGTAGTATTTCCCCACAGCTGAATTTGGCGATTTTTCTTTGGCGCCGATTTGAACGATAACGATGTCGTTCTAAACTGTTTGCGATATAATATGGCAGCCTGCATTCTATTTATTTTGGATTTATGATTTTATGATTTATGATTTATAATTTAGCTTATGATTTTATCATTTATGCTATATGATTTATGATTTTTAGATTTATGATTTAGCCATAATCGCCAAAAATAAATCGCCAAATTCAGCTGTGGGGAAATACTATGGTTGTTCCATACAAACAATTTAAGCACCAAATTTCGTGACCACAGAAGTCTTTAATCGAAAATATTATAAATAAATAAATACAAAACGTACAGCTTTAGTATGGGACACCTTTGGTGAGTTTAAATATTTTAAGCCATTTTTGCGATGAACTGAATTGGCTATCGCAATTGTGCAATTAAAGATCCTGGCGAGAAACGCTCGAGCTACTTCGGTGCCGAATTTCAAATTTTGCCAAAGGGATCCAATACTAAAGCTGTTCCATACACAAAATAAATAAATAAATAAAATAAAATAAAATAAAATAAAAACTCTTTTCTGATATTTACAAAATAAAAATAAAAAATCTTAATAAAATCCAAATTATAATCATTTACAATTAAAGGGAAAGCATAAAAGAACCTCATAAGGTACATAATAACAACAAAAAGTTTTGTTTTACTGCAGGAAAGAAAAGTACTGCTTAATTAAATAAAAATATTAAACTAATGCCAAATATCTCTATGAAAATATTTATCCACGTGTAAATTCCTGATTAAAAAAAATCACCAACTTTTGTAGGTATTTTTCTCTCTAATTTTTATTATTATTCACGTGAAATTAAAAATATTTGATTTTATTTCTGGAAAATAAAAATATATATAAATGCGTATATATAAATATAAAACCTTCGACCGAATCTGGGTTGAAAACGGAAAAAGGGTAAAATAAATTAGAAATATCAGACCTACATTTATAAATTTGATACCAAATGAAAGGGGAGATTTTTCTGAATCCAGGGGTGCAAACAGTTTTTCGATGCGACAATTAGATTTTTAAAAAATAACTAAAGTATGAAATTTAAGTGGCAACGGAAAAACGGAAAAAGGGAAAAATAAATTAGAAATATCAGACCTATCGTTACAAATTTAGTACCAAATGAAAGGGATGAATTTTCTGAATCCTGGGGTGCAAACAGTTTTTCGATACGACAATTAGATTTTTTAAAATTAACTAAAGTATGAAACTTAGATCGCAACACTTCATTTCAATCTTTTCATAATTTGTAGTGCGAATCACGCGAATAAAAAAGTCTTTAACTTAAAAATTTATTTTTATATTTTATTTTTCCATTCAAAGCGTTTTAGTGAAAAAATATTTATGGCGCATGCGCAGGCGTTTTTTACCCACAATTTAAACACTAATCAGAATTTTGAAAATTTCTATAGATATAATTTTAAGTTGGGTGAATACCTAAATCCCTGCCAAGCGCCGTTGAATTCCGTTCAGCCGTTCTCGAGTGATGCCCGGACAAACGTGTTTTAGTCTTTTACCCCCTAGGGGGAGAACGGGGGGGAATTTCTGAAAAGTTGATAGATATAATTTTAAGTTGGGTGAAGACCTAAATTCCTGCCAAGCATCGTTGAATTCCGTCCAGCCGTTCTCAAGTGATGCCCAGACAAAAAAAGCGACATTCGGACACGATGACACACACACAGACACACACACACACACACACAGGCAAAATTTTCTGAAGTCATTTTCGGCTTTCATGGGGTGTAAAACGTGAAGATATCGCAAAATTTTTCGATTCCGACAAATTTACAGACAAAACTCTGATTTTATTAATATAGATTATAAACCTAGTATCCCCCCCCCCCCCCCCAAAAAAAAAAAAAAATTCAAAATTTTTTTTTTCTTAACATTTACATTTAATTGAAGTATAGGAAAGACATCGAAGTGCAAAGTTTGAGATGTGTAGTTATATACTTACTTCAGTTTAACAACTCTATTCTTCTATTCTTAGTCTTGGGAAAAGTGGTGGGAAAAAAAAGTTTGTAGATTTGAAAAAACTTTAATACATGTATTAAAATTTTTAAATTAACTCTCCTTAATGCTAGGAAAGTAAATGACAATTTTCAAATCCCCGAAAAAACTAATAGTTACAATATTATAACATTGCACAAATAGTCTACATATGTATGTAGTTATATGTGTCTGTTTTAGATTGTTTTTCATTACTATTTACTTAGATTGTTAATTAAAAAAAAAAAAAAAGTTTTTTTTTAAACAGCTAATACAGGGTGGCGACAATCATGGAAAAATCAGGGTACATTTATCAATCTGGAAATATCAGGCGAAAATCAAGGAATTTTGTAAAAACACCCACAAATCATGCAAATTTTTATTTTTTCCCAGCTAGCATGACTGAAAGATCGCCAAACAGGTGTTATCTTAACCATAATTGCACAGGATTGGCTGTTTATGAATTTAAATTTTGTGAAGGGAATAATCTAACACTCCCAATTTTAGTTTAGATTTTATTTATTGCCTTTTAATTTTCTTTAAATTGCAAATTTAAATTTTTGTTTACATTGATTAAATTTTCTATCAGTAACTGCATTAACAATTTTATTGGAAATAATAATAATGATAATCAAGCACATTTAAGAAATGAAGCAAAATTTTTGGATAAACAGATAGTCAATATACAATGTCTATTAAAACAATTTGGGCAATTTAGATAAATATGCATTTATACTATAATCCTGAAAATATTGTAAATATGTGTTCTGAATTGTAAAAGGGGAATGTGCATTTTTTTTTTTTTTTTTTAAGCAGTGCTTAAAATTATTTTAATCCTTAAAATATGTTCTCTTTCTTTAAGACTTATGAAATCCATGTGAAACTCATCATTCTAGTACGCTGTATCCATTACAAAGTTTTGTCCTAAATCAGTTTAATTTTAAAATGATAATTTTTAAGTAAAACTAACTCCATAAGTTTATTTTTAATTTATTTATCTTTTAATAGCACTTTTAGCTAATAAATAGGCAACCACAAAGGATCTAAATGCTGGTTTATGGAAAATTTTAAACATTTGATTTTTTTTCCTTTATTATTAAACTGTGTGAATTAAAAATAACTGAAATTTACATAATAAAAAAGGTTCGTAACACTATTTTAAGACAATATATACCTTATACATATATATATTGGGTAGTACTTTTCATTAAAATTTATCAGTGTTATTCAACATGAAAAATATTTTTTTATAATTGATACATTGGTAAATTTAAAAATACAAGCAACTTCCACTAAAACTCGATTGCTATCAAAAATGCATATATAAAAATCACAGACCAATCAGTACCAAAGCGAGTATAATGGATTCTTTTCATTATACTCACTAGGTTCTTTGACGAAAATTCCCCACTTTCCACTTTGCCTGGAGCGATAATCCTCCTACGCTTTCTGCTGTCAATAATCTACCAGATTATAATAATTATCGCTTTTGTCGATACTGCCAAAAGCGCCCTTTCGCCAATTTACCCCTGTATATTCACTTTACAGCACAGCTATATGCACTCTTTCGCCAGTTCCCGTGGATTTACATTACGTCTACGGAGCCTTCCCATCTTCACGTATTGAAAGATCTTTGGTCAAATCGCTACTTCAAAATACACTAGTGGCGCAATATATCGTTAAAAGCAACAATTGTTAGTACTCAAATGTAAAATTAAAAAATGAAACTTATGTGTATATTATGTAATTTGCTTATATGAAATATCGCTATTCATCATTATTTTTTTAAACAAATTCTAGTATTTTTATTGAAAAAAAATTTATATAAATATGTATGTTTCCTTGAAAATAAACTACTTTATGTATGTACGATGTTTTTTCCATTCATAAAAAGATTCTTAAATTCTATCAATCTATATATAATTCTAAACTTAAGAAAGAAAATAAATAAATAAATAAAATCTCGATAAAAAACACATATTGCAAGACATTCTTTAGATTTGTAAAGTAAGTTAAATTGCTTATTCTTTTTTAATTTTATTTACGAATTATCCACTAAGTTCTAGTATATATTATTGTACACAATTTTTTTTTTTTTTTTTTTTTTTTTTTTTTACGTTAGACAAGTGTAAATTTCGGTAAAATGAGATTTTTTTAAAAACACCTAATATTTTCAAAAAAGCACCTAACTTGGAATCTTATTTAGCCACTTCATAATATGTAAAAATAACACAAACTTATTTATTGAGTATTGTTATTAACTAGCCACACCCCCCCTTTTTTTTCTTTCACTATCTTTCGTTTTTCTTGACATTAAATTGTAATTCAACGAATATGGCACATTTCTTTTATAGCGATCCACATAAGGCCGCTATAAGTGAAAAGTAATAAGAAGGTACTAGAACTACAGCATATTCTATTATCATACTAGCAAATATATGGTACTAGTACTATAGCCTCCTAAACTAGATGCCTTCCGCGTGGCTCAGAAACTTGACAACAGTTCAAGCGGTAGATAGCGCCACCTAGAGCATATTGCGAGTCTTTTTTATTCAACCGCCTCCAATAATTTTAAGAAGTTATATATTATATATATAATGGACGTTTCTTCAATCGTATTCGCCTTTTATGTATATCAAATCACACTTTTAAAAATTTTTGGTACCGTTGAATAGAGAAGTCGCGTCATCTGTACCATGTGGCTCTGTCTACCGGTTGAGCTGTTGCCAAGTTTCCGAGCCATGCGGAAGGCATCTAGTTTAGAATTCTATGCTAGTACTATAGTATTGCCTAAAATCTAAAACACAATGTATCAAAATCCGAAAACAATATTTAAATTAAAGCAAATTAAATATTTTTGCAATTACAACAATAACAATAATAATAGTAATAATAATAATATTTTTGCATTTACAAAATAATAATAATAATAATAGTAATAATAAAAATAATATATATATTTTTTTAGTTAATTACAAAATCTGTACACAAACAATATTTTTGAAAATCCCTCCCCCTACGTCAAAACCAGAGCTGAAAATGTCTATTGCAGAGCTGCCAACCTAATCCGGCAAATTGTTAACGCCTATTGAAAAACGCCCCTTTTTCGACACCACTAAATTTTTAGAGCAATTCTCTTCAAATGTATCTATGATGAATTAAGTAGAAAAATACTCTAAAAATAAAGTGGTGTAGAAAAAAGGGCGGTACTAACAATTTGCCGGATTAGGTTGGCAGCTCTGCTATTGTAGAGGGAAATCCCTACATCTGTCAACATTACCGAAGAGTTGCGAAATTCTTTAATTTATTCCGAAACATTTTAGTCCCACCTTCTTTTAATAACACATTTTTATAAGAGTATTTATTTCCTCTTTTAACGTAATTATATATTGCAGAAAAATATTGTATTAATTAAGTGGTGTAAAATAAAAGTGGGCTAAAAGTTCTCCGGAATAAATTAAGGCACTTGGCAACTGTGATGCGCATACTGCAGGGATGGAACACGGACGCAGAATTCATACCGAAATCCGTTTAAGAAATTTCTCTACGTATAATATCGTTGATTTAAGAAGTAGAAAATTTTCTTACATTGAGAGTGGTATGAATTCTGCGCCCGTGTTCCATCCCTGATACTGTAAACAAAGTATTTTTTTAAATTCAATTTTCAACTCTAATTTTTTTTTTTTTTTTTTTTCTAACATTAAGTTTTGAGGTTCCAAGAATACGAAAGTCAAATTTTTAGCGGTTGATTTGTATGTATAGTTGTTATCAACATAATTTAAAAATAATTACAAGGTCAAAAGAACTTTTTATATACCACGTTTTTAAATTTTCTGTTGAATCCTGTAAATTTGACAATTTATTGATTTTGCATCTTAATCTGCAATATGTTCTTATAGTATTGCAATGTAAGTTAAAAAAAAGTTGTGTCAGTGACACAACAGAAAATTTTTGATCAAAATACGATTTCATTGAATCACGAGTACATAGCTGCCAATATTTTAATTTATTCCGGAGTACTTTTAGCCCCGCCTTTATTTCGCATTACTTTATTTATAGAAAATTTTTCTTCAATAATATAACTTTGATAAAATAAGAAAAAATTACTTTAAAAAAATAAGTGGTACGAAATAAAGGCGGGGCTAAAAATACTCCGGAATAAATTAAAATATTGGCACCTATGCGAATACACTATTATGATAAATATTTCTATATAAAAATAGTGGTAGCAAGAAAGGTGGCATTTTTTTTTATTTCTGAAATGTCCAGAAAAAAGTGCGGAGTCTACGACCTAAATTGCTTAACACATTCGTGGCCGCATATCCTTGTCTTTTTGACAATAAGGTCCACCTGTGGGCGTTTTTCTTCCCATTACAATATTTCAGAAAATTTTCCGTAATCACATTTGTATTACAAATATATATACATTATAGTTACACTCTTTGTAATTAAAGCATTTATATCCATAGTATATTGACAGCACAAATATGAATATTAGGTATATTTTTTAAGATTTAACGAACACATTGCGAAAGAAACGCGCACTGTTGGAGTTAGAAATTTCCAAATAACGTGAATCTACGTCAGCGGTCGTGAAAGTGTTAAAAAGGGGAAAAATTTCCCATGCGTGAAAGTGTCCTCAAAATGGCGGACACCTCCAGAACGATTCGCCATTAAATCTAGATATTCTAAAGAGTCTGGTGTCACCTAACTGGAATCAGACATATACTGTATGTCTAGGATTAATGTATGTATGCATAGAGAAGCTTTTTTCTTTTCATTGCATTGTAATATGAGTTCTTTAAAAACTGTGTTTTACGTATTTTGAGAGTCTAATTTGCCCCATGTTTAATTACACAAATATCTACAACAATAAAAAAAGTATAAAATCACTTTTAAAACACGTATATATATATATATATATATATATATATACGATTAAAATCAAACGCAAAGCTTTTCGCTATTATTAAAATAACATCTTCAGGTGTTGGTAATTAACAGCAGAGTAGAAGCATTATATACTGGAGAAGTTCAATACAGTTACAGTTAAAAAATAAGTCTTGTAAAAATCACGATTCATTGAAGATCACTTGTTACGCCAAGTGATCTTCAATGACACGCGATTTTTAAAGACTTATTTTTAAACTGTAACTGTATTGAACTTCTCCAGTATATAATGCTGTCTACTCTGCTGTTAATTAACAACAGCTGAAGATGTTATTTTAATAATAGCGAAAAGCTTTGCGTTTGATTTTAATAATATATATACGTGTTTTAAAAGTGATTTTAAACTTTTTTTAATATGTTTACATGTGAAGTTATTACAAATTTTAAACTTTCAGTAATTTTTAATTTTAACTTCTGCAATAATGTTATTTTATTCTAATTACAAAGGAATGTATATCATGATATGATGTTTCAGGTACACATGCATTTAACACTTTCGCGACCGCTGATGTAGATTCACGTCATTTGAAAATCTGTAACAGCGCCAGTAAGCATTTCCTTTGCAATTTCTACGTCACTTATTACTTAACTCTTTCACGACGGGAAGCGAGTGTATTCTTCTACCGTAAATTGACGAGTAGAACGTCTGTCATCATTCGACGTCATGGTGAAATTTAACCTATAGGAGTCTTCATTTACCCCACAAATAAAGGACTATAGCCAATCATAGCGCAGCTTTTACCCACAAACAAAAGGAAACTCCGCCTCGTTCTAGTCGTCCATTACTAAGCATTGAGAAGGAGGAAAATGGAAAATAGACACATACATTTCCCATACGTATTCCTTCCTTTACACTCCTAAGATAGAAAGTGAGATAGGCGTGTCTGAACTGTCAATTTGATCTATACGCCCCACATCACGATGTCAAAGTTGTACAGTAGGAGCGGAGCAGGTCATTTAGAACACTGATAATTTACGCTCCCCTCCCCCTTTTATTAGAAGATATTTCAAAATTATTTATTAATAACATACGTCGTTAGTTATTTAAAAGCGAAATTAAAATAAAAAAGGAATGCTATTGTAAATTAACGTTATCACATTGGCTCTAATAAAATATATAAATTATATTTTGTAAAAATAAGATTCAAAAATCAAAAACTTTATTCATTTATTTATTTTCATTTATCATATTTATTTTTTATCAAGTCTAAATTATATTTTAGATTACAGTGGTAACATTCTGCTTTTGAGATTGTTTATAAACATATTCAAGGGAAAATATTTTATTTTTGACCAAAAATTCAATAGTAATAGTAATAACAGTAATAATATTGGTTAGGGTATGTTAACTTGTAGTATGCAGAGCCTGATTACCACCTGTTGGGGCCCAAGGCCCAGGATGATTTTGGTGCCCCCCCCCCTCTTGAACAGATTAAAGTTTCTTTTTTTTTTTTTTTTTTTTTTTTTAATCTAATTTGTACACAAAGTTTGACTGCTGGTAAAAAAGTTAAAGCATCACCTTCATAAGAAATTAGTTTTAACTTCATTTGCAACGAGACCTCAATTATTATTATTATTGGTGCAGGGGTAATCTTTCTTCTATGACTGTTGGAATCCACTTGCATAGAAATGTAATTTTTTACAAGGTGTTCTTTATAATACTGTTTTCTTTTTTAATCCTAATCTACCTCATTCATACCATTCGAAGTCAGCGGGTATGTAAATATGAACACATGACCAAATACTGCTGAAAATGCAAAGATATTCTCCATTAGGATGATACAAAGTTCTTTAATTTGTATTATATAAGTGTAAGTCCGCAAGTGAAAATTTATCTGTATTTTTTGGTCCGCTGTAAAATGTTATATCATTCGACCGATCTCCACGAAAACTGGTATATTTCCTAATCCGGCTAATGTTGTATTTTTCAATTTAATCGGATAATTGGTTAAAAGATATTAAAAAATCCCTACTTTCAACTAAAGATTATTATCGTTAGCTAACTTTTGGTTAATTTTTTTTAAGGAAATCTTTTCCAAAAATAGCATTTTTAAAATTATTTTGGTGCCTCTAGATAGAGGTGCCCTAGGCCGAGGCCTTGTCGGCCTGTGCGATAATCAGGCCCTGTTTATAATAAATTAATTCAAAATATAAAAGTGTGCAATTACTCTTGATTGCAGAATACCTCTCACAAATATTTAATTAGTCATATACAAAATGTGACAAGCGTTGACAGAATTAATAAAAAATGGCTTTTGTGATTTATAAATACAATTTAGTTTCGATGTATTTTTGCAATTAGTTTATATCTGATTTAAATACGTTTAAATTATATATAATATATATAACCGTTGATACACACACACACACACACACATACACACACATATATATATATATATAAACAAAGAAATATAACCGAAATTCGTACATCTCTGCGTAATTTATGCTCAATTATAACCTTCAGAACACACAGAGAGCTTAAATTAAATTATATTATTTGTTTATTTATTTATAAATAAAAAGCTAATATGATTTCATTTTGTTTCAATGTGTATAGTACTATATGAAAATACAGATATGCACTTTTAAATCTAGAAATAGTTGATAAAATTAAAAAATATGAAATCGATACATTCTTGTTCTCTTTTTCTGTTTATTTTTATTTTTATTATTAACATTTCCCTTCTTTTCACTCAATAACAAAAACATTTCTAACATATTTGCAAGAAAACTCACTTTCATTCATATTTGCAAAAATAAGAGATATTTGCGTGCTATGTTATCTGCACATTTAATTAAATATTTAAAAATCGGATAGTTTTTATGAATGTATTTGGAAAAACTTGGTTTACACCCCTGCCATATTTAAAACTAGCGGGCTACACCCGCTTAGCTGGGCGCTATATTTAAATGAGTTTTCAAAAGAATTGGATCAATATTTATTTTTTACATCACATTATAAATAAAAACTCAAAAAAAAAAAAAAAAAGTTGAAATCGCTCTAAACCAAGCTTCGGGTACCCGTTTCCTACGGCAGCACCTTTCCCGCCCGCACTCCATCAGGTCGGGGCTCTTACTGCCTGCAGAAAGTTCTTTCCTTGGAATTTCAATTTGGATATTTATTGACGACAGGTGAATTATTATTTAAGAACTATGATTATAAAATAACTATATCTCAGCAACTATTAAATAGTTTAGTTTTCGAACCATGTATTTTATAGCCCTCGGAATTTACACTATATTACAATTTGATTCCGACTAATATAATAATAATAAAAATAAGTCGATTTTCTTTAAAAAAGAATTAAATATATAATTTTAATTACTTTACTATTGTCTATTATATACTACAATTTTTTCCTCGATAAATACCATAAATAATAATAATAATAATAATAATAATAATAGTAATAATAATAAAAGATTTTTCTTTTAAAGGAATAAAATAAAAAGTTGCTTTACTATAATAATTAGGCATAAAAATAATTCTGTTACAAATACGTTTTTAAATTTTAAATATAATATATTAATTTTTTCTACTGCATTATCATTTGATTTTCAATAAATATAATAAATTTAAAGAAAAGGGAAAAAAGAAAAAAGATTCTCTCGTCAAATGAATGTATTCAGTAAAAATAAATAGCATAATAACTGTTGCTAAGATACGCAGACAATTTCAATGGAAGAATAAATTTATGAAAAATGTGAAATAGAAGCCAATATTTAAAACTAAAAAAATTAATAAAAAAAAATTCAAATTCGAAATTTGAAAAAATATTGGTGAGGTGCACACCTACAGGATCTCAGATACCCATATGCGAAATTTTGTAGCTCTGCGATCGGTGGTGTGAGCACCAGAGCGCAGACAGACACACATACAGACATATAAATACTTCTCTTTATTTATATAGATTATTATTTGAAATATTCATTTTTATTCATCCAAACTGAGAATTTTCACTTTTACATTTAAAAATGCATGAAAATTTTCCTTAAATTAGAAATTTACATTATTTTTTTATAAAAAATCGTGCTGTACATTTTTATGAAAAAATAAAATAAAATAAATCATTTTAAAAAATATTGTAGTTTATTTGATAAACAGACAGGTACCACTTTTCTCACATTACAACGGATTTATGTAATATATTACTTAAATAAAATATAGTAAAATTTTAACTTGCAGTTGTTTTCAAGAACTTAAAAGAGAAAAACCACTTCACTTAGAAAATAATATCATACCGTGTTCACCCTGTATCTTAAATTGGTGTACACACAAATGATAAGAAAGCTTTTCATCAATGTCATTCGGACAAAGCGATCGGCTTCGGCAAAGACTTTCCTTTCGCGGCAGAATGATCCCCATCTGTTGAACTCTTTAGGGGGTTCATCACGGATCGTCAAGGTCATCCAAAGCCCATGTTATTCTATGGCGAAATTTGTTTATAGAATTACACATTACCTAATTGTTATATTAAAATTCCGTTTTCATATTCTGAAAATACGCAACCGTTAAATGAATACTTATTTTCCAAAAATTTATTTTTTAAATTTTTTTAATTTGAATTTTGAGTATAAAAATGCGAATTTTTACTAAATGCATTTTTCTCATTTTTGAACTGTAAAATGAAATATTAAAATTCAAAAAATTCAATATTTGGAAAACGGTTACTCATTTAACGGTTGTGAAAGTCCTGAAAATGAAAACGGAATTTAAAAATACCAATTAGGTAATGAGCATTTTTATAAACAAATTTCGCCATAGACTTACATGGGATTTGGCAACTAGAGACGGGGAAATCGTAAGAGGGAGTGAGCAGCCTTAAGGCTGCTCACTTCCCAACACCCCTATTTTTCTACGTTCCGCCTCATTTCGGCCGTATCAGTAGCTAACCTACAAAGCCGGGATCGGGCGGAATCGTAGTGAAGAAGTTAAAAATATATACAATGTTAATATTTGTAAAACCAATGTACTATGGATATAAATACCTTGAACAGAAAGACTATAAATATAATTTATACTCATTTGTAATATGAATTTGTATATAAAAAAATTTTGTTCTGAAATATTGTAACTCGGGAAAATAACGCCCACAGGCAAACCTTTCTGTCAAAAAGGCAAAAGCATGCGGTTAACACTTTCGCGACCGCATGTTTTTGTCTTTTTCACAGTGAGGTGCGCCTGTGGGCGTTATTCTTCCAAATTACCTTATTTCAGAAGAAAATTTTTGTTATTCATATATATTGTATATTACAAATGGATATACATTAAAATTATACTCTTTTTGATCAAAGCATTTATATTCATAGTATATTGATAGTACAAATATGAATTTTAGGTATATTTTTAAGAAATAAATAACAAACTAATTGCGTAAGAAACGCCCACTGGTGGAGTTAGATATTTTCAAATGACGTGAATCTACGTTAGCGATTGCGAAAGTTTTAATACCCGAGTGACTACAAAATTAGTACAAATCTTACTTATTTCCAAAGTCTTTAAACTTTAATTTCGATTAATAAAATTTGTCAATAACGTTATAATTTTAAAACAAATGTTCTTACTGAGAAAAGATCTAGAAGACAAGCTAAAAACGGATTGCATCTATGAAAATGAAACTCAGGGATCGTACTCTCCGCCCCTTTCTTCAGGACACTCTTCAAGTTATGAAATTTCTGCCTTTTTTGCCACCAAAATTTTTTACGCAGAAATACTTCTGGATATACTTACAGTAATGTATCATAATTATATAGGATAGAGATTATAGCATAAAAATAGCGGTAACTGTAAATTTTTAATATTTTCCTTCATGAGCATATCCAGAAAAAAGGGCGGAGAGTACGACCCCTGAAAACTCAATTGAGTACAAAAGTACATGATCACTTAATTCCATAATTTACTGCCACCGTCAGAATTATTAGAAACGTTTCGTATAATTTTTTATCAATGTCACTTTAAAGTGAAAATAAATCTAGAAACTCATGTAGCTTCGCCAGCGTCCTATTGGGCAGCTAGCGATTGTTATAAACTTGCGGTGCTGAAAATGTCTCGTTTTCGCCTTATGCTCAAATAAATTTCTCTTATGGAAATCCTTACTTCAAAATACACTAATGGCGCAATGTATTAAGTAGACTGATACTGATTTCCTACTTACATTGTTAAAAATCGCAATTATTAGTACTGAAGTGTTAAATTTAAAAATTAAACCTTATCTGTATATTACGTAATTCGCTTATATAAATTACCGCCGTTCTTCATTTTTTTTTTTTTTTTTTTTTTTTTTTTCCTTAAACAAATTGTAGTATTTTCATAGAAATTAAATTAATAAAAATGTATATGATTCTTTAAAAATAAACTCCTGTGTGTGTGTGTCTGTACGATACTTTTTCCATTCATAATAAAATTCTTAAATTCTATCTATCTATCTATCTATCTATATATATATATAGTATCAGGTGGGCTGGCGAAAGGTTTAAAACTTTAAGAACAATACTAATCCTAATATTTACTTAACTTTTAATAAAGAATTAAAATATCTACATATTTACATAGATGCTAATGAGCATCTAGAATTAATTATCGAAGTAAATTCAGCAATCAAACAAGTCATCAAATTGATTATATTTCACGTAAACACACTTTGGTAATGTCCGTCGAAGTAGTACTTAATTAACTACGTTAATTAAAAAACGAAAGTCATTAGGGCGATACAGCCGTCAACACTGTATGCTTCGTCCAACCTCTTCCAAATCCGATCGTCAACTGAGCTTTCTCTGAAAGGTGCTTCGTCTGCCGGGGATGTGCGCACACGTCAGAGGTGACGTCTTCCTGACATCACTGCTACGTCATTCCACGCTTGCGGGCGGTCCGTCACGTGATCAGCTGACTACGGGAAAACAGAAACTAAACTGCCTTGGATTTCAGGAACGGCAAAGAGAAATCAAATAGCTTTAGCTTCCAATGTTAGGGAAGGATGGTGCCTATACATCACTCGGCCATCCTTCCTCGACTGGACCTCCAGGCGATCCCACTGAAAAGATACAAAAAAAAACAAAACAAACACAAAAGCAACACAAAATAAAAATAAAATATTTACAACTTATTTACAAATTTTTGAGATTTTTCATATTTTGCTTTTAGGCCATCCACTGTTTGAGAAACTCAACATGAGCGGATGTGCAGTGGGGGCCTTCATGGCATCCATTTCTAACTTTTTCATCAATATTATCATTTTTAATTTTTACAGTCGTACAGTTACAAAAGTACATCAGTTTTGGCTTTACGGCAACTTGGTCGCTTACTTCACCAGTTTTTGGTGGTTGTTTACTCAATTTATTTTTTGCTTTATTTTTCTTTTTAACTTTAACACATAGTTCTTTAGCAGGTTTACGCAAATCTTTACTTTGGGACTCAAAGTTATCTTGGGACTCGAACTCGAGACCCTCCAATCGATCATTTTCAGTCTTAATGCCTTTTAATGCGTCTGTTGCATCAAGTTCAGTTGAAAAGTCTATAATGGCAGTCTTATATGTAGGGAAAACTTCTAATTTTATTTGTACAGCTTTGGGAAATAATACGGCTATTTCACCAATCGTGGTCGTCAATGGAAGTGATGGAATCAACACTTTTCTCGGATCTATACCGGCAGTCTCTTCTTCTGGGAAATTCTGTCTTTTACATTCAGTGGAATCTATTGTCAATGGCTTTTTTCTTGATTTCTTTCTTTTAAGGAGTTCGGAATTCTCGTCAACTTTTCCTTTTAATTTTTTCAACTCTTCGGCTAACTGTGAAATTTTTCTAAGTAGGAATTGTTTTTCATCTCTCTTCAAATAAGTGTTTTCAAGGTTTAGCGACTTCATTCTGGAAACATTCGTCTGACTTCGTCCCTTTCGGCGCGGCTCCTCCTCTTCATCACCATCATCATCTGTTTGGATAATGCTCCTTTGGTTTTGTTTCTGTCGTCGAGGCTCCTCTTCTTCATCACTGTCATCATTTACACTAATATCGTTCTTCAAAAGCCTCTTATCGTCATCACTCTCGTCGTTTTCGTCTTTATCGTCATTTTCACTTATGGCTTTTTCGGGAGATTCTAATGATTTTTTGACAGCATAACAAGGTTGGGGAGTTTTAATTTCACTTTGATATTTATCTACAGGGAGTACTGTTACTAAATTTACCTCTAGAGAATTACACTTATTTTTCACAAAAATACCCTTTTCATTAATTGTTGTTTCACTTAACATTAATACATTCATACCGAGGATTACATCATAGGGAATTAAATCATCATGTACAACATAAATATCAGTTTTATTTTTAAAATCATCAACTTTAAGATCGGCGTCGAATGAGCCTAACGGCTTTATTGAACTTTTTCTGATCCCCCTCAAAGTGGTACTTATTAAATTTAATTTATTTACATTCAACCTATCAAAAGAACTTTTACGCAACAATGTTGCTTCACTTCCTGTGTCTATTATACCTATGAAATTTATGTCATTTACTTGTATAATTGAAGGATTTCAATGCATGTTTCTCATATCAGCTGTTAACCAGCGAACACCTGTCATGACGTCAGATGTGACGTAACTGTATTACGTAATCAACGGCGCATCTTCGCTCCCTGAGAGAGAGATGTTTATAAGAGAAAGCTTTACTAAGCGAGCGGCAAGAAATGCCCGCATTATGTTATTTTACTTTTCTATATTATTAAATGTTGTGATTGTTCAAAAGACTCTGCTTTTCACTCTGCGGACCCATTTATACCAACAATGGTTATGGGCCCAGAGACACGCATCTTACTGCGGACTTTTTAAAAATTTAAATTAACATTCGCTAAAACGAAAGTGCGACTTACTGTTAAGCCTAAGGGCTGAAATCGAAAGTATTTTTGATTCTGTTTTTATAACGAAGCTGTTATAGCTGATTAAATATGTCGCAAGTATTAAATATAGAAAAGTTATCCAAAAATAATTTTGACACCTGGAAGCTTCAGATAGAAGCTGTTTTAATCAAGAATGATCACTGGAGTTATGCTAACGGAACGAAAATTAAGCCCGATGAAGGCGCCGAAGGCGAAGAAAAATGGCTCGAAAATGACCGTAAAGCTAGAGCCGATTTAATCCTAGCAATTACCCCAAGTGAGTTGTGTCATATTAAACATTGTACCACCTCAAATGAAGTATGGAATAAATTAAAAGAAGTTTACGAATCGAGAGGACCGGCAAAGAAAGCCACCCTATTGAAGCAGCTCCTCTTTAAGAAAATGACTGACAGTGAAAATATGTCCGATCACCTCAATATTTTCTTCGATATAGTGGACAAGCTAAAAGAAATGGACATTCAAGTAGCCGAAGATCTATTATCAATTTTGCTCTTATACAGTATTCCTGACAGCTATGAAAATTTCAGGTGCGCCATAGAAGCAAGAGATGAATTGCCGCAGCCTGAAGCTCTGAAAATTAAAATGATGGAAGAATACGAGTCAAGAAAAAATAAAAAGAATCAAGAATCATCAAATGCGTATTTTACGACTCACAAGAAAAATCTTCCTGAAAAGAACAAAAGAGAAATCTTAAAGCCTGTGCAGAACAAGAACACGTATGGCGAAAGAAATTATGCAATCTTCAAATGCAATTACTGTTCAAAAGTAGGGCATAAAGCCTCAGAATGCAGAAAGAAGATCTCAGACAGAAAATTCACTTCATCGAATAAATATAAAGATAGATCTTTCATGGTTGAAGATAGTACAGAGTTCACGATGGCAGCCAGTAACTCTTTCCAAGAACATTCCGAGTGGTGTCTCGATAGCGGTACGACATCCCATATGGCTCATGACAAGAATTTGTTTACAGATTTCGAACCTAGAATTGGATCATTTATAAAATTAGCTGTAGATGAAACAGCGGAGATCACAGGTGTTGGAACAGTCAAATTAAAAGTTCCCGGTAATCACGGTGTAACCAATTTAAAGTTAACAAATGTTTTGTGCGTTCCAAAATTGAAATGCAATTTAATGTCTATATCAAAAGCTACATCAAACAACTGCCGAGTTGTATTTACCGAAAAAGGTGCGAAAATCACAGAGCAGGACGGCTCTCTGATTATAAGTGCTACGAGAAAAGGTGATTTATATTTTTTTCAGCCGCATGTGGATATCGCTGCATCAACTCAGGTAAGCAACTTTCATAAATGGCATTTAAAATTAGGACATTTAAATGAAAAAGATTTAAAATTATTAAAATCTGAAAATATGTTAAGAGATTTAAATTTTAATGAAAAAGATTCCTTAAAAGATTGTAAAGTATGTATTAGGTCTAAACAAACTGTGAAACCATTTTGTAAAGAAAACAAATTTCATAGTGATGAATTATTAGAAGTAGTTTATTCTGATTTATGTGGCCCTATAAATGTTAAATCCCATGGCGGATCACGTTACTTTATTACTTTTTTGGATGATAAATCTCGTTACATTGAAGTAAATTTTCTAAAAACAAAAGACGAAGCTAAGTACGCGTTCCGGAGATATAAAGCAGCAGTCGAAAATCGATTAGGAAAAAAAATTAAAATACTGCATACTGATAATGGATTGGAATATTGTGGCGAAGAATTCAATAAATATATTGAAGAATGCGGTATTAAACGCGAATTTTCATCGCCAATGACCCCTCAGCAAAATTCTAGAATTGAAAGACAAAATCGTACATTATGCGAAATGGCGAGGTGTTTATTAATGCAATCAAACCTTCCAAATACATTCTGGGCTGAAGCAGTAAATTGCGCTGCATATATTAGAAACAGGTGTCCCACTAAAGGAATTAAAGAAAACAAAACACCTTTCGAATTGTTTTTCGGTTATAAACCAACTGTTAACTATTTTAAAATTTTCGGACAGAAATGTTTTGTTCTAAATAAAAAATCAAAAGGAAAGTTTCAAGCTAGGTCACACGAACATATATTCGTTGGCTATTCAAATGAATCACGCGCTTACAGATTATGGAATAAGGATACTAGAAAAATTGTCATAAGTCGTGATGTTCGATTTATAGACGAATTTGAAATAAATGATTCAGCTACTACTGATCAATTAGAATTAATTTTTCCGTCTGAGAATAAATGCAATGATTGTAATATTAAAAATGAAACTCCTATTCCTACTCAAACCGCAGACAGGGGGGGAAACAGCGGATCGATTTCCTATCCCCCTGAATGCAACGGAGAGAGTTTCTCTTTTTGGAAAGGGGGGGAAGGCTCGCTTTCTGAAGGGGGGAACGTAGAAGATGTGAGTGGAGGGGAGGAGAGTGTTGACGATATATGTAAACAAGAGAAAGGGATTAATAAAAACAATCCTATTTTTAAACGTGGTCCCGGAAGACCTAAAAAAAGTAAAAGTTGGAACTTTCAAAAGTCTCATAAGGAGTGTATTACTGATACAAAATATAAAGATGAAACTTCTCAATTAGCTGATAACTCATTTAATGAAATTAATCCCAGCGTGATCGACGCGTTAAATGGAGATTATGCTAAAAATTGGGAAAACGCGATGAAATTAGAATATGATTCTTTAGTTAAGCAAAACGCTTGGGAAATTGTAGATAGACCAAAAGATAAAAAGGTAATTGGGTGTAAATGGGTTTTAAAAACAAAATTTAAACCAGATGGTCAAATTGAAAAATTTAAGGCCAGATTAGTTGCCAAAGGGTGTTCACAGAAACAAGGTATAGATTTTGAGGAAAATTTTTCACCAGTAGCCAGATTAAGTTCTATAAGAACTGCAATCGCGTATGCTATCCAGAATGGTTTCACAGCATACCAGTTAGATTTCATTATGGCATATGTTAACGGCAATTTGAATGAAGAAATTTTTATGGAACTTCCTGAATTTTTTGAAAATGATATACATGAAAATAAAGTGTGTTTATTAAAGAAGTCTTTGTATGGGCTTAAGCAGTCAGGAAGACAGTGGTTTAAGAAATTAGATGAGAAACTGAGAAAAATGAAATTTAACCCTTTGAATTCCGACAAATGTGTCTATTACTCAAAATATCCTTTTGATGCTATTATAATCGTCTATGTCGACGATTTAATTTGTCTCACTAAAAGTGAAGAGCACTATTTTGATATAAGAAATAAATTAGCAGAATCTTTCAAAATGAAAGATATGGGCCTTCTGCATTATTGCTTAGGCATTGAATTTAATCAAGATAGGGACAACATCACTATAACACAAAAGAAATACATTGAAGATTTACTAAATAAATTTAATATGGAAGATTCTAGAGTGGTAAATACACCTTTAGATAACAGTGTAAAATTAACTAAACAAATGTGTCCAAATACAGAAGAAGAGAAATCATATATGTCAAAGATTCCTTATAGACAATTAATTGGTTCTCTTATGTATCTGTCGGTTGCTACCAGACCAGATATCACCCATGCTGTAAATTATTTAAGTCAGTTTAATAACAATCCAGGAAAACCTCACTGGATAGCTGCTAAAAGAATACTAAGGTATCTCAATGGCACTAGAAATTTAGGAATTGTGTATTACAGAGACGATAAACCATTGACAGCATTTGTTGATGCCGATTGGGCATCGGATATAAATGATAGAAAATCATATACAGGATACGTCTTTAAATATGCCGGTGGACCTATTTCTTGGGAATCTAGAAAGCAGCGAACCGTTGCTCTATCCACAACAGAATCTGAATATATGTCTCTGTCCGAATCCGCAAAAGAGACAATTCATGTTAGAAATTTCTTAAAAGAATTGGATCCTGAAATTGTATCAAGTCCTACTGCAATCATGTGCGACAATCAATCTGCACTGAGATTAGTAAAAAATCCTGTTCATCACAATCGATCTAAGCACATTGACATTCGTCATCATTTTGTGCGAGAAGTTTACAATAATAAACTAATAGACATTAAATATATTTCATCAGATGAACAACCTGCAGATATTTTAACAAAAAGTTTAAATGCATATAAACATGAAAAATGTTGTGATATTATAGGACTTAATACTCAGGACTGATGAACTTAAAAATATATATATATTTAAACTGTGTTTTCATTAAGAAATTAACTGCTTATATTTTACGTATTTTATTTTATAATATTAACCATAATTATTTGCTTATAATTCTATTTCTTTACTAAGACTTTTCTTATTTTAAGTAACTCTTGCATAAAAATAATTTTCTGTAATTTTTAATATGCTATTATAATGCATAAATATGTTTTATTTTCGAAACATTTATTGAAAAAGGGGGAAATGAAGGATTTCAATGCATGTTTCTCATATCAGCTGTTAACCAGCGAACACCTGTCATGACGTCAGATGTGACGTAACTGTATTACGTAATCAACGGCGCATCTTCGCTCCCTGAGAGAGAGATGTTTATAAGAGAAAGCTTTACTAAGCGAGCGGCAAGAAATGCCCGCATTATGTTATTTTACTTTTCTATATTATTAAATGTTGTGATTGTTCAAAAGACTCTGCTTTTCACTCTGCGGACCCATTTATACCAACAATAATTTTACTCATATTTTGATTAACATTAATACACAGTGCGTCAACTTCTGGTTTTGAACCTGGGCACTCCGAACTTTTATGCCCGTACTGCTTGCACGTAAAACACTTTAGGCCTTTGGCCTTATGAGGGCAATCTCTAGATAAGTGGTTTTTTTCACCACAATTATAACACAATTTATTATTTACTTCATTTTTAGGACCAAATTTTTCATATACATTATGGGTTATATGCTTTGGTTTTGTGCTATATTCTACTTTATCAAATTTATGTTTAATTTTTTCAGTGTCTCTTTTGTACACTTCATATAATTTCAATTTTTCTTTAAATTCACGGATATTTTTTGCACCATAAAGTATGATTTTATTTTCATTCTTGTCATTTATTCCTTGGATCACGTAATGCATTAACACGGCATCTTCAATGTGCCCGTTTTTTGCCAATTCGCGCATTTTAAAGAAATACTCTATAACCGTTGCATTAGGCTTCATTTTCTTTTTACACAGCATTTCATGTAAAGACGCAGAGTTAATTTCGATTCTAAATTCCTCGATTAATGCATTTTTTAATTTTTTATAAGTAAGTAATCCCTTTTCGGATTTTACAAATAACAGAGCATTTCCGCTCAACGATCTTTTACAGAAAATTATTTTTTGTAACTCATTAAGATTAAACATTACTGACAATTCTTCAAATTCGTTAAAAAACTCACTAATATTTTCATGCGGTTCGCCACTAAATTTAGACATAGAATTTTCAAAATCATTGAAAGAAATTGCACCAAGTGATCCATTATTCACATTATTACTATAATTTATACTTTTTTTACCCTTATTATAATCATCAATAACATTGTCACTATCATTATCATAACACTTATTTTTGCTAATATGGCACTGCACAGAGGAGTCGGCTTTTTCGACGTCATTATCGCTACTTTCGTTTTCAGAATCTTCCTCTTGTGATTCATTGTCAGAGTTTTCTTCTTTTAGTAATTCGATGTCATTTAATTTTAACAGCAATCTGTCACGAATTTCTTCTTTCGTGCCAGTAAATGAAATACTTAATAGATTACTAATAATAATAAGTTCATTTAAAGAAAAATTTTCGTCGATGAATTTTTGTTTCTTTATGTAATTTTCGTCGTCTACGACAAACGCGAATCCTGAAAATTTTCTTATTCTGCATCGGTTTTTTCTGTCACCAATATCATTAAATAAAAAACGATGCAGAATTTTAATTTTACTATAACTCTCAGTCCTCAGTGCATTGCCAATTTTGGGTATATCCCCCAGAGATACCATTTTATAGGAAGATAAAGTGTACGAACCTTTGTAGAGTCGAAACAGCTGTTGTTTTAAATTTTATTTAAAATTTCCATTTAGTCGACTTGCTGTTTTAATCCTCGAGAACCTTGAAGAACATCTTTCGCACTTTGTAGAACAGAAATTTCTTGTTCAGACCTTTATCCAGACGATCCGTAGCTATTCCGTAGCATCTACAGAACACACTTTACGTATTTTATCATCCACTATAAATTGCAGAATAGAAAAAGCACTCCGCACAAAAGCTCCAATGTTGTTTAACATCATATTTCATTCGCAGACACATAGTTCAATCACACTTTAAAAAAACCATTCGTCGAGCATGAATTAGTATCGATCAGTTCAGATCTAAGAACAGTTTTTTTTTTAAAAAAAGTTCGGTTTATAATTTAAAAGTTCAATCCAACAAATGTTTATACAGTTTATATTTTAAACACAGTTCACTTTAAATTAAAATTCGCGTTCTATCCAAAATTTAAATTAAAATTAAAATTCGCGTTCTATCCGTTCATCACACTTCTGATATATAGTATCAGGTGGGCTGGCGAGCGGTTTAAAACTTTAAGAACAATACTAATTCTAATATTTACTTAACTTTTAATAAAGAATTAAAATATCTACATATTTACATAGATGCTAATGAGCATCTAGAATTATTATCGAAGTAAATTCAGCAATCAAACAAGTCATCAAATTGATTATATTTCACGTAAACACACTTTGGTAATGTCCGTCGAAGTAGTACTTAATTAACTACGTTAATTAAAAAACGAAAGTCATTAGGGCGATACAGCCGTCAACACTGTAAGCTTCGTCCAACCTCTTCCAAATCCGATCGTCAACTGAGCTTTCTCTGAAAGGTGCTTCGTCTGCCGGGGATGTGCGCACACGTCAGAGGTGACGTCTTCCTGACATCACTGCTACGTCATTCCACGCTTGCGGGCGGTCCGTCACGTGATCAGCTGACTACGGGAAAACAGAAACTAAACTGCCTTGGATTTCAGGAACGGCAAAGAGAAATCAAATAGCTTTAGCTTCCAATGTTAGGGAAGGAAGGTGCCTATACATCATATATATGTATATAAATAAAAAAAAAAAAAAAATCTCGTTATAAAACACAGATTGCAAGACTTTCGTTAGATTTGTAAAGTAAGTTAAATTGCTTCTTCTTCTTTATTTTTATTTACGAATTATTTACTAAGTTCTAGTATATATTCTTGTAAAGTGTTTTTTTTTTTTTTTTTTTTTACTTTAGCCATGTGTAAATTACGGTAAAATGCGATTTTTGTAAAGACACCTTGTATTTTTTAAAAAAGCACCTAACTTGGAATCTCATTTAGCCACTTAAAAATATGTAAAAATAACACAAAGGTATGTATAATCTTGTGTAAAATATTTCTTGAGTATTGTTATTAACACCTCCCCCCTTATTCTGTCATTATCTTTCGCTTTTCTTGACATTAAGTTGTAGTTCAACAAATATGGCACATTTCTTTTATACCGATCCTCCGTGGGGGCTGCTATAAAAGAAAAGTACTAAAGAGTTGCTAGTATTATAACTTATTCTAATACCGTACTAGTAAATATGTGGTACCAGTACTATAGTATTGCCTAAAATCGAAAACACAATGTATCAAAATTGAAAAATAATAATTAAAGTAAAACAAATTAAATATTTTTGCGATCAAAAATAAATAAATAAATAAATAAACAAATAAAATAATAATAATAATAAAATTTTTTAGTTAATTAAAAAATCCCTACAAAAACGATATTTTTGGAAAATCCCTCCAACTACGGCAAAAATAGAGCTGAAAACCACTATTAAAGGGGGAAATCCCTACATCTGTCAACATTACCCAAGAGATGCCAAATTCTTTAATTTATTCCGGAGAATTTTAGCGACACCTTCTTTTCATAGCACTTTTTTATAAAAGTATTTATTTCTTCTTTTGACGTAATTATAGTGTTACAAAATTGTAAATAATTGTGTTTATTTTTGTATAAATTCTTTCAAAGAGGCTAAGTAAGTTGATAAAGTGCTAATTTTGTGCATTTCTAGTCGTTTTAGCGTTAAAATAGCCTTAATTCCCCTTAAAAACGCATTAAAAAGCCCCAATAAGGCAGGTAATGAATTTGGCGCCAAATTTGGCGACTTTTTCCCACCTTGGCGATTTTTTTGGCGACCTTGGCGAGAAAATCCTTATTAGGGATATACCAAATATGGAAGCTGTAAGTTGATTGGTTGACCACTTTCTAGAGTTTTCTCGAAAAATCTGGGTTCCATGGAACAGTATATAAGAAGCGCTTTCTCGCCAAGTTAGTTCAGTTCAGTCTGTGATCAGAGTCGGTCAGCTTGCATTGAGCCTCTTCGAAAGAGACTTGCTTTAAGTGTTATTGCTATACAGTTTGTACTGTGGATTTGCTATTGACAGCTGTTGTTTAAACTGTGTTTACTGGTCGAATTGAAGCTGATACTTGGTTTATAGACCTGTATTTTTCGGGAACTTTCTGTGAATAAATTACTGAATTTTTGTATGTTTGGCCTTTCATTCTCGGACAACTCACGAACCCCCAAGTACGCAACAATATATTACAGAAAAATATTGTATTAATTACGTAGTTTAAAAATAAAGGTGGGCTAAAAGTGCTCCAGAATAAATTAAGGTATTTGGCAAGTCTGATACCAATACTCAGAGCTGCCAGTATTTTTAACTTTTAAATCAGAATTGACACCGGCATTTTTAAATGGAATATGTTATATATATATATTCGACGAATAATATTATCGGAAAAAGCGATAAAAAATTTCCGGTTTGAGATCTCCCTTGAAAAACGGGACATATATGGCACCTATGCCATTCTGTATACAAAGTATTTTTGAAGTACGATTTTCAAATCTGATTTTTTTTTTTTTTTTTTTTAATAACATTATCTTTTGAGGTTCAAGGAATACGAAAGTCAAATTTTTAGCGGTTGATCTGTATGTATATGTTACTGTTAAAGCTCGAAATCCGTTAATGTGCAGATCACCTAGCTAATCAGCAGATGGACTAAAATGACCCATTAAAGTGCAGAATTAAGAGTTTTCCGCATTTTAACTAGGTAATTTGCACATTAGCGGCTTCTGTATCGTTAAATTCAAATGTTTGTTTCGAGCTTTAGTTTCGAGCATTCACTATGACGTTAAACAGTCATGTGATACAGATACGCGAATGAGCTTCAAACACAAACTGAAACTTTCACCCCTTCCGTTCCGCTATGATAAACAATAAACGCAAAACGTGGAAGATCGAAGCCATGCATAATTAGGTTTCTTATTATGACCAACACAAAATTTAAAGTAACAAATAAGTTATAATTGTTTTAATTTTGATTTTATTTCTTTTCTGTTTTAATTCTGTCAATATAAGTTTCATAAGAGTCTGCATTTTATTAATCAAATCTAATCTTAATTAAAAGCTCTCTCTCGTGAAAATCCATTTAAAATTATAAATATTAAATTTACAACACAGAAATTATTTCCTTACCGAAATAAAACTATTAAATCACAACTTTTTAAAACTGGTTTATTTTAAAATTCATTTAAATTACTATTACTTACAGAAAAAAAAAAAAAAAAAAGTATTAATTTTTAACTCTAAAAAATATTATGTCATTATTTAATAAATATGAAATTTTAGTGCATTTTTTAGCATTCCATTACAATTTTGTTGTTGTTGTTGTTGTTGTTTCTTTCAATTTCAAGTTTCCTTTATTTATATCATATAACATGATTATATTTTTATTTATTTATTTATTTATTTATTTATTTAATTTTGATCGATTTTTCAGATAATTACGTTGCAGTTTATCACATAAAATGTGTTAATAAAGTTTTTTTTTTTTTTTGGTAAAATTAATATATTTGCTAAACTTGTACAGATATATGTATGCTGCAAAATATAGTTTAATAAAGCATTGGAAAACTGTCATTTTAATTTTCATGCGTTCTAAAAAATATTAAAGCAGTTTTAATTATTTAAAGTACTTCTTAATAAGGATTCTGATTTGTCCCATTTAATATTTCTTTAGCGAATTAAAAATTTTTGCAAAAGATTCAACGATTTGTATTTCACTTAAAAAAACAGATGAAACTGAGATATTTTCCCCTCAGTTAACATGCACGTTAAAGCCCATATTTAAAGCAAAAGAAATTAATTAGCTAAATAATTAGTTTTATTTGAGATAATTAACTTTTTATTTTTCAATATGAAAATTTTTTAACAATATGTCCATTCGGTACACTTTTCTAAAAATCTATTTAGGATAGAGAGTTGAATTTTTTCAAAATTGTGGAACTAGTTTATTTCTAAAAATATACCCAACACTGTAAATCTGGGTGGAAAATTTTTGGAAATGATGAAAAATATGTTCTCAAAATTTTTAGGATATTCAAAGTTATTTGTACAAAATTTTTAATATTATTTCTTTTCAACCAAACTTAAAATTGCTGCTTATAATTCTCAAAAGTACATTTTCTGCTACCGTACCACATTTTAAGGTGACAAACTCAATAGATTTTCAGAAAAATGTACCGAATGTACATATTGTTAAAATTTTTTTATATAGACATATAAAAAGTTAACAATCTCTAGAAAACAAATTTATTCAGCTACTTAATTTCTTTTGCTTTAAATATGGGCTATAATATACATGTTAACTGTGGAAAGAAATCTCAGTTCCATCTGTATTTTTATGTAAAATATAAATCGTTGAATCTTTGCAAAAATTGCTTCATTTAACCTGTCGTTCATTTAACCTGATGTTCCATGTACCCTTAAAAAGATTGATATTAATTTTCCAATAATATTGTTAAAAACGACAATTGTTAGTACTGAAGTGCTAAATTTAAAAATTAAACCTATGTGTATATTATGTAATTTGCTTATATAAATTATCGCTGTTCATCATTACTTTTAAAAAAAAATGTAGTTTTTTATAGAAATGAAATTAATAAAAATGTATATGGTACTTTAAAAAAAAAAAAAAAAAAAAACTCCTGTGTGTGTGTATGTAGGATGCTTTTTACGATGCCCCATTCATAAAAAAAAAATTCTTAAATTCTATCTATCTATATATAAATAAAATCTCACTTTCGTTAGATTTGTAAAGTAAGTTACATTGCTTATTCTTCTTTATTTTTATTTACGAATTATATACTAAATTCTAGTATATATTCTTGTACACATTTTTTTTTTTTTTTTTTTCTTTTTTACGTTAACCATGTGTAAATTACAGTAAAATGAAAATTTTGTAAAAACACATATAAAAAAAAAAAAAAAAAAAAAAGCACCTAACTTTAAATCTTATATAGTCACTTAAAAATATATAAAAATTTCACAATGGTATGTTTGTGTAAAATAATTATTGGGTATTGTTATTAACACCTCTTCCCCCCCCCCCAGACCTTTTTATTTCATAATCTTTCGTTTTTCTTCACATTAAATTGTAATTCAACAAATATGGCACATCTTTTTTATAGCGATCCTCCATGGGGGCCGCTATAAAAGAAAAGTTCTAAAAAGATACTAGTACTATAAATTATTCTAGTACAATACTAGTAAATATATGGTGCTAGTACCATAGTATGGCCTAAAAACAATGTATCAAAATTCAAAAATGATATTTAAAATAAAACAAATTAAATATTTTTGCAATTACAAATAATAATAATAATGTAATTTTATTTTATTTATTTATTTTATTTTATTTTATTTTATTTATTTATTTAATTTTTTTTTTTTTTTTTTTTTTTTTTTTTTGTTAATTAAAAAATCCTTGTAAAAAGGAAATTTTTGAAAAATCCCTCTCCCTACGCCAAAAACAGAGATGGAACTCCCTACATCTGTCAACGTTACCCAAGAGTTGCCAAGTTCTTTAATTTATTCCGGAACATTTTAGCCCCATCTTCTTTTCATAACACTTTTTTATAAAAGTATTTATTTCCTCTTTTAACGTAATTATATATTATAGAAAAATATTGTATTAATTAAGTGGTGTAAAATAAAGGTGGGTTGAAAGTGCTCCGGAATAAATTAAGGTACTTGGCAACTCTGATACGCATACTGTAAACAAAGTATTTTTTGAAATTCGATTTTAAACTCTGATTTTTTTTTTTTTTTTTTTCCTCCCTAACATTACGTTTTGAGGTTCCAAGAATACGAAAGTCAAATTTTTGGCGGTTGATCTGTATGTATATCTGTTATCAACATAATTTAAAAATAATTACACGGTAAAAAGAACTTTTTTTATACCACGTTTTTAAATTTTCTGTTAAATCATATAAACTTAACACTTTATTGATTTTGCATCCTAATCTACAATATGTTGTTATAACATTGCAATGTAAGGTAAAAGAAAAGTTCTGTGAGTGACACAACAGATAATTTTTGATCAAAATACGATCCCATTGAATCCAAATATAATAATATGATAAATATTTCTATATAAAAATAGTGGTAGCAAAAAAGGAGGAAATTTTTTATTTCTGAAATGGCCATTAAAAAGTGCAGGGTGTACGACCTAAATAGCTCAACACTTTCGCGACCGCAATGTCTTTGTCTTTATCACATTAAGGTCCACCTGTGGGCGTTTTTGATCCCATTACAATATTTCAGAAAAAAAATTTCCGCAATCACATTTATATTACAAATGAATATACATTATAGTTACACTCTTTCTAATTAAAGCATTTATATCCATAGTATATTGGCAGCACAAATATGAATATTAGGTTTTTTTTTTTTAAAGATTTATATAACATACAAATTGCGAAAGAAACGCCCACTGGTGGAGTTAGAAACTTTCAAATGACGTGAATCTACGTCAGTGGTCGTCAATAGAACTGTGAAAGTGTTAAAAAAAAAAAAAAAAAAAAAAAAAAAAAAAAAAGAAAGAAATTTCCCATGCGTGAAAGTGCTCTCAAAACAGCGGAGACTTCCAGAACGATTCGCCATTAAATCTAGATATTCTAAAGAGTCTGGTGTCACCTAACTGGAATTAGACATATACTCTATGTCTAGGATTAGTATGCATAGTATGCATAACGAAGTTTTTTTTTTTTTTTTTTTTTTTTTACGTTGCATTATAATATGAGCTTTTTAAATGCCGTGTTTTACGTATTTTGAGAGTCTAATTTACCCCATGTTTAATTACAATAATATCCTATATTATTAAAATCTGTACGCGTCTCCTATATTATTAAAATCTGTACGCGTGTGTGTGTGTTTCTGTCTGTGAGTCTGTGAGTCTGTGTGTCTGTGAGAAACGGCTTGAAACAGCTAAGGTTCCGCCGCTAATGGTCGCACGGACTTCGGACAGGTACCGTCGGACGGAGAATTTATCGCAGATGTACGATATCTAATTTGCTAAACGATGCGACCCTAATTAGCGGAGATATTAATTAAAATGTCGACAAATGCCAAATCAAAAAACGATTCAAAATCGCAGCCGATCATCATTTTCGACCGGAACCGCGTACCTGAAAAGAAGAAGGGGAAAGAGGAAATTTCGTGGGTTTTTGTAAAGTGATCCTGTTGGAACGGTTTGACGTATCGAAAATACACCTGCACCAAAAGAAAGAGCATTTATTACCGATTCTTACGGTACATTTTTTTTTTTTTAAATACGGATTTTTTATACTTAAAAAAAAAGTTTTAAAAAGGGTCGAAAATCTCTCTTTTTCTCGATCGTCTTTTTTGAAACGCCCTGTACGACCGAGTAACTGTTCCATTTCTTAACAACTAGTATATTTGGAAAGGTCATTTAATCCTCTTTCGAACCATATAAACATTTTTACAAAATGCGGATCAGCAATAAATATTTTTAGATTTTACGAAACATCGATTTTTTCACAAAACATTTTATAACTCAAAATCGTTTAGAGATAAATCTTTTTTTTTTTTTTTTTTTTTTTTTTTTTTTTGTATATAGATCTTGCTTCCACAATTCAATTCCCAAAAGATTGTAAGAAAATTTCAAAAACTCAATGAGTTATAATTTTTTTAATTTTAGGCATTAAACTATTGAAAATGGTTTGAATGAAATCACGCAGCTGTTCGTTGCGTCACCATGACAACCCGTTCAGAGAGGAAGCATTTCTGGACGGAGGCAAAAAAAAAAAAAAAAAAAAAAAAAAAAAACAGCTGCCACTGATTTGAGAATCAGAGGTATTTTGAGTAGGATAATAATCTGGTGTGTCACTCACACGACTTTCTCTTACCTTGAAATTTTATACTATAAATACAGGTTGGAGATTAAGAGGTAAGATAACGATGTTATGTAAACCTATGTTAAACAATTCAAATTAGGCTTCGGAAGAGTTTTATATGATAATTAATTCTGTGTGAGGGGGGGGCCTTAAACCCCCGTTTCATTAATGCACCTAGATTTATATAAAATTTAATTCGGTTATTAAAAAATAATTCTGTTTTTAAAAAATAATTTATTAAAATTATTATTTAAAAAATTTATCTTTTATGATAATGCAGACGATTTCCATATTAGAGAAGTAGTATAACACTAAATATCCAAAAAAAGTCCATTTTATTCTCAATATTAAAATAATAATAATGATAATAATACGATTTTTTTTTTCTAAGTTTTTCGTTAAAAGTAAAAAAATCGATAACTTTGTTTTAAATTATCGCAGATCGATGGTTCTACCATTCGTTTTAAAGGTATTAGCGAGCTCTTCTGAAAGATACCCATCATGAAAATTTACTACCCTCGAGGGGGACTTCCCACCCAGGGGAGGAGGTGAGGATCCTACATACACAATTTTTTTTTCTCGGTTGACTATCTCTATTACGAAATATATATATTCGTTTCATTTGGTTTACTGTAGTCTACAGACGTTAAACTCTACTTACCTGCAATTTCCCCCATAGACGTAATGTATTAGAATTCTCTTGAGTGTCCCTGTACACGAACCATTTGCTTGATCTTAACCAAAAGCTTACTGTAGCATCCCTATATGATACACATTTAGAATACCAAGTTTGAAATTTCTGCTATAATTTGTTTTTGAGATATGCTGATAACAGACAGACACACACACACAGACACACAGACACAGACACACAGACACACAGACCAATTGCTAAAAACATGATTTTCGTATTCAGGGGACCTCAAAACGTGTAAATATAACAAAATCTCGCGTTCGAAAATTTGACCCAAAAACAATACTTTCTCTACCTTATGGGTAAGAGGAAGTAAAAATAATACTATCTCTACATTATGGGTAAGAGAAAGTAAATAATCTGGCGTGCCAATCACACGACTTTCTCTTACCCTGAAATTTATTACTATAAATACAGGTTGCAGATTAAAAGGTAAGATAACGAGTACTGTTATGTAAACCTGTGTTAAACAATTCATATTAAGCTTCTGAAGAGTTTTATATGATAATTAGTTATGTGTGAGGGGGGGCTACCGCCACCCTCAACCCCCCGTTTCATTAATGCACCTACATTTATATAGAATTTAATTCGGTTATTAAAAAATAATTCTGTTTTTAAAAAATTATTTATAAAAATTATTATTTAAAAAATTATCTTTTATGATAATGCAGACGATTTCCATATTAAAGAAGTAGTATAACACCAAATATCCAAAAAAAGTCCATTGTATTCTCAATATTAAAAAAAATAATAATAATACGATTTTTTTCTGAGTTTTTTTTTTTTTTTCGTTAAAAGTAAAAAAAATCGATAACTTTGTTTTAAATTATCGCAGATCGATGGTTCAACCATTCGTTTTAAAGGTATTAGCGAGCTCTTTTGAAAGATACCCATCATGAAAATTTACTCCCCTCGAGGGGGGATTTCCCCCCAGGGGGTAGGCGAGGCTCCTACATACACAAAATTTTTATCCCAGTTAACTATCTCTATTACAAAAAATATATATTTGGTTCATTTGGTTCAGTGCAATCTATAGACCTTAAACTCTACTACCTGCAATTTCCCCCATAGACGTAATGTATTAAAATTTTCTTGATTGTCCCTGTACACGAACCATTTGCTTGATCTTAACGAAAAGCTTACTGTAGCATCCCTATATGATACACATTTAGAATACCAAGTTTGAAATTTCTGCTATAATTTGTTTTTGAGATATGCTGATAACAGACAGACACAGACACACAGACACACAGACCATTTGCTAAAAACATGATTTTCGTATTCAGGGGACCTCAAAACGTGTAAATATAACAAAATCTCGCGTTCGAAAATTTGACCCAAAAACAATACTTTCTCTACCTTATGGGTAAGAAAAAGTGAAAATTGCAAATTTCTATTTTCTTCAATCTTTTACATTCGCACACGACACTTAGTATACGATCTTTACACAACAAAACAAACTTGCAGTTAAAATTTCATCGATTTTGGTCAATAAACAAAAGACTTACGTTTTAATTGCAAATTAAATTTTCTTGACAGAGGATGCCACTTTCTATAGCAACACTTAATTTTTTCACTTAAGGTAAAAATATTTTCACCTGACTTACACGTTTTGAGGTCTCATGGCGCTGTAATATTTTAAAATTTCAATATTTCAGATTCTAATTATGTTTACATTTTTTTTAATGCGTCATTCGATACACATTTTAAAGTACTTTTACATTATCGAAAATGGAATTCGAGATTTCACCCGATTTACAAGTTTTGAGGTGTCCTGATTAGGTTTCCTTTTGTATCTCAGCTACTAATTAAAATAATTTCAATTCTAGTATATAATCTTGTACACATTTTTTTTTTTTACGTTAACCATGTGTAAATTACATTCAAATGAAAATTTTGTAAAAACACATATTAAAAAATAAAATAAAATAAAATAAAAAAGCACCTAACTTTAAATCTTATATAGTCACTTAAAAATATATAAAAATTTCACAGCGGTATGTTTGTGTAAAATATTTATTGGGTATTGTTTTTAACACCCCCCCCCCACCTCCCACCTTTTTCTTTCATAATCTGTCGTTTTTCTTCACATTAAATTGTAATTCAACAAATATGGCACATCTTCTTTATAGCGATCCTCCATGGGGGCCGCTATAAAAGAAAAGTTCTAAAAAGATACTAGTACTATAAATTATTCTAGTACAATACTAGTAAATATATGGTGCTAGTACCATAGTATGGCCTAAAAACAATGTATCAAAATTCAAAAATGATATTTAAAATAAAACAAATTAAATATTTTTGCAATTACAAATAATAATAATAATGGTATTTTTATTTTATTTATTTATTTTATTTTATTTTATTTATTTATTTATTTATTTTTTGTTAATTAAAAAATCCTTGTAAAAACGAAATTTTTGAAAAATCCCTCTCCCTACGCCAAAAACAGAGATGGAACTCACTACATCTGTCAACGTTACCCAAGAGTTGCCAAGTTCTTTAATTTATTCCGGAACATTTTAGCCCCATCTTCTTTTCATAACACTTTTTTATAAAAGTATTTATTTCCTCTTTTAACGTAATTATATATTACAATAGTAGTAAATATATGGTGCTAGTACTATAGTACGGCCTAAACACAATGTACCAAAATTCAAACATGATATTCAAAACAAAAGAAATTAAATATTTTTGAAATTACAAATAATAATAATAATGGCATTTTTATTTTATTTATTTATTTTATTTTATTTTATTTATTTTTTGTTAATTAAAAAATCCCTGTAAAAACGAAATTTTTGAAAACTCCCTCCCCCTACGCCGAAGACAGAGCTGGAACTCCCTACATCTGTCATCATTACCAAAGAGTTGCCAAGTTCTTTAATTTATTCCGGAACATTTTAGCCCCATCTTCTTTTCATAACACTTTTTTATAAAAGTATTTATTTCCTCTTTTAACGTAATTATATATTACAGAAAAATATTGTATTAATTAAGTGGTGTAAAATAAAAAGTGCTCCGGAATAAATTAAGGTACTTGGCAACTCTGATACGCATACTGTAAACAAAGTATTTTTTGAAATTCGATTTTAAACTCTGATTTTTTTTTTTTTTTTCTCCCTATCATTACGTTTTGAGGTTCCAAGAATACGAAAGTCAGATTTTTAGCTGTTGATGTGTATGTATATCTGTTATCAACATAATTTAAAAATAATTACACGGTAAAAAGAACTTTTTTTATACCACGTTTTTAAATTTTCTGTTGAATCATATAAACTTAACAGTTTATTGATTTTGCATCTTAATCTACAGTATGCTGTTATAGTATTGTAATGTAAGGTAAAAGAAAAGTTCTGTGAGCGACACAACAGATAATTTTTCATCAAAATACAAACCCTTTGAATCACGAATATAATAATATGATAAATATATCTATATAAAAATAGTGGTAGCAAAAAAGAGGAAATTTTTTATTTATGAAATGTCCAGAAAAAAGTGTAGGGTCTACGACCTAAATAGCTCAACACTTTCGCGACCGCAATGTCTTTGTCTTTATCACATTAAGGTCCGCCTGTGGGCGTTTTTCTTCCCATTACAATATTTCAGAAAAAAAATTTCCGCAATCACATTTATATTGCAAATGGATATACATTATAGTTACACTCTTTCTAATTAAAGCATTTATATCCATAGTATATTGGCAGCACCAATATCAATATTAGGTTTTTTTTTTCTTTTTTCTTAAGATTTATACAACATACAAATTGCGAAAGAAATGCCCACTGGTGGAGTTAGAAATTTTCATATGACGTAAATCTATGTCAGCGGT
Organism: Salticus scenicus; assembly: GCA_963930645.1. Lineage (NCBI taxonomy): Eukaryota > Metazoa > Arthropoda > Arachnida > Araneae > Salticidae > Salticus > Salticus scenicus. The sequence goes on along the minus strand of OZ005656.1, from coordinate 208,266,597 downwards.
CGTGAATGTAACTGTGTAAGTGTTAAAAAAGGGAGAATTTTCCCTTGCGTGAATGTGCCCTCAAAAGGGCGGAGACCTCCAGAACGCTTCGCCATTAAATCTAGATATTCTAAAGAGTCTGGTGTCACCTAACTGGAATTAGACATGTACTCTATGTCTGGGATTAAAACACGTATGCATAACGAAGTTTTTTTTTTTTTTTTTTTTTTCCGTTGCATTATAATATGAGCTGTTTAAATGCTGTGTTTTATGTATTTTGAGAGTCTAATTTACCCCATGTTTAATTACAATAATTTTTGCAATAAAATCTGTAACACCGACAGTTGGCATTTCCTTTGCATTTACTATGTCACTTATTACTTAAAAATATATACAATATTAATATTTGTACAACCAGTGTACTATGGATATAAATACCTTGATTTGAAAGAGTATAAATATAATGTATGCCCATTTGTAACTCCGCCAGTTGTCATTTCCTATGTCACTTATTACTTAAAAATATATACAATATTAATATTTGTACAAACAATGTACTATGGATATAAATAACTTGATTAGAAAGAGTATAAATATAATGTATGCCCATTTGTAATATGATTCTGAATATAGAAAATTTTGTTCTGAAATATTGTAACTTGTGAAGTAACGCCCACAGGGGGACTTTTCTGTCAAAAAGACAAATAACTTGCGGGTAACACTTTCCTGACCACAAGTTTTTGTCTTTTTCAAGGTAAAGTCTGCCTGTGGGCGTTATTCTCCCCAATTACAATATTTTAGAACAAAATTTTCCACATTCATATTTATATTACAAATGGATATACATTACAGTTATACTCTTACTGATCAAAGCATTTCTATCTATAGTATATTGACAGTACAAATATGAATATTAGGTGTAATTTTAAGAAATAAATAACATACAATTGCGAAAGAACCGCCCACTGGTGGAGTTAGAGATTTTCAAATGACGTGAATCTACGTCAGCGGACGCGAAAATTTTAATACCCGAGTGACTGCAAAATTAGTACAATCCTTATCCAAAGTCTTTAAACATTAATTTCGATCAATAATTTTGTCAAAGAATAAGGCTATAGTTTTAAAACAAATGTACTTACTGAGAGTAGAACTGGAAGACAAGATAAAAACGGATTGTCTCTATAAAACTCAGGGGTCGTAATCTACGCCCCTTTTTTTAGGACGCTCTTCAAGTTAAGGCAAAGGTCGTACTCTCCGCCCTTTTTTCAGGACACTCTCATGGATGACAAATTTTTAAATTTATTGCTAAAACTATTTTTATAAAAAAATTGGTACCCAGTTTATTCATGACACAATACTATAAATATACCGGAAGTAGTTCTGTATGACATTAGTGGTGGCAATAAAAGGCAGAAGTTTTTTACTTCAGAGATTGTCCTGAAAAAGGGGCGGATAGTACGACCACAGAAATTTCTGCCTTTTTTGCGTTCAGAAATTTTTTGCAGAAATACTTCGGGATAAATTTATAGTAATATATCAAGAATATATAGCATAGAGATTATATCATAAAAATAGTGGTAGCAATAAATTTTTAAACTTTTCCGCCCTGAGAGTATGCTCAAAAGAACGCGGAGAGTACGACCTCTGAAAACTCAATTCAGTACAAAATTTATGATTCTATAATTTACTGCCACCGTCAAAATTATTAGAAATATTTTATATAATTGTTTTATCAATGTTGATGTCCAATTGCATTAAGTTATTGTAGATTCATGATGCTTCGCCAGCGTCCTGTTAGGCAGCTAGCGATTGTTAATCACAGTGAGTGTTGCCAGATGAAAATTTAAATTATCCCCACACTCCTTAAGTTAAAATATTTATACCTTACGATTCAAAACTATTAATTGAAATTTTATAAAGTCATATTATTACAACATTTTCTTGCATTTTTTTTTTTTTTTTTTTTAACAGCCATTCTCATTAATATATATACACATAAGTTGATTATTGAAACAAACGGACAAATAAAGAGAAGTACCTAATATATGTATACAAATGTATATTCATGAAAACACAGTAAATAAAATGGACTATGTTTCTATAATTTGTTTATATTTAATACTGTTAGCTCTGTATTTGATTAAATTATTAAACCAAACAACTAATCTCCTTTGACATGTTTTCACATCAAATTTACCTAATAAATTTAATTTTGTAATAAATAATCAATGTTTAACTAGCAAATATCGACTTGATAGGTACCTAATTCAGACTCCTTAGGGGGTGTGGCTACACGAAATGGGTGGTATGAGCACAGCAAAGAGAAATAAAAAGGTTAATTTACAGAAAGGAAAACGAAAGAAAACGCATTCTGACGTAAAACGAAATAAAATACACTTTTAGATCAGTATAATATATTTACGATTAAGATTTTGTACTGCACAATATATTTTATTTGAGAGGTGGGTGTATACAAATAACTAACTTGACAATTGCTGATGAAAAGAATTGGCATTTGGAGGAAATTTAATTTTAACATGTACATGACTTATTGTCCAATTTATTTTAAAACTTTGATGTTAATTACATCCAAATATTAAATAAAAGTTATATTTTTTATTAAAATTATACAATAAATTCACCATTTCGGAATAATAATAGTAATAATTATAAAAGGGAGGACATATTAAAAATATGCAAATTTTAAAACTATTTTAATTTATGCCGAGACAATCATAGTAATGCCCTTTTTTCTCCCTTCCTTATTTTCTCTAGTAATTTTCCCCAGTATGTAACTAAGATTAAGTAGGAAGAAAACTAATCTTATAAAAAAGTAGTGGAAGTACAAAAAAGAGGATGGTTCAAATAATACACTGGAATAAATTATAGATGTTGGCAACTCTGAGCTATGAGATGTTTCATTTCGCATCAATCTGTAATAAAATAATGTGTCAGAAACAAGGTATTGTAAGCAACTTTTTTACAGAAAAGTTTAAAACTTTTTGCGTTTTTAAAAAGAACTTTATAACTTTCAATAGATAATAGAAAAATCCCTACAAAAGAGAATTTTAAAAAATCCCCCCCCCCCTCCCTTCGCCAAAAGCAGAGGTGAAAATCCCTACTGTAGGGAGAAATCACTACATCTGGCAACACTGCCTACAGTGTTCAGAGATAAAAATTTGTACTCTCCCGGTAAAATCCATAAAAAGTCACTTTTCACCATATGCTAAAATAAATTTCTCTTATGGAAATCCCTACATCAAAATACACTAATGGCGCAATATATTCAGTAGATAGATATTAATTTTCTATTAATTTTGTTAAAAACGACAATTGTTAGTACTGAAGTGTTAAATTTAAAAATTAAACCTAAGTGTATAATACGTAATTTGCTTATATGAATTATCGCTGTTCATCATTATTTTTTAAAAACAAATTGTAGAATTTTTATAGAAATGAAATTAATAAAAATGTATATGGTTCTTTTAAAAGAAACTCCTGTGTGTGTGTATACGATGCTTTTTCCATTCATAATAAAACACTTAAATTCTATCTATGTATATATTATTCTAAATTTAAGAAATATAAATAAAGAAATAAAAGAAATCTCGTTAAAAAACACAGATTGCAAGACTTTCATCAGATTTGTAAAGTAAGTTAAATTGCTTATCCTTCTTTATTTTTATTTACGAATTATTTATTAAGTTCTATTATATATTTTTGTACTTATTTTCTTTTCTAGTTTGAACTTTTTTTTTTTTTTTTTTTTTTTTACCTTAACCATGTGTAAATTATGGTAAAATGAGATTTTTGTAAAAACACCTAATATTTTCAAAAACAGCACCTAACTTGGAATCTTATTTACCCACTTACGTACGTAATAATAATACGTTAAGATACGTAAAAATAACACAATAGTATGTTTAATCTAGTGTAACATATTTATTGAGTATTGTTATTAACCCTCCCCTTTTCCTTTCATTATCTCTCTCTCTTTTTTTTTTTTTGACATTAAATTGTAATTCAACAAATATAGCACATTTCTTTTATAGCGATCTCTACAACTTATTCTAGTACCATACTAGTAAATATGTCGTACTAGTACAATAGTGTTGCCTAATATCTAAAACACAATGTATCAAAATCCAAAAAAAATATTTTAAATATTCTTTTTAAATATTAAATATTATTTAAATTAAATATTTTTGCAAATACAAAATAAATAAATAAATAAAAATAAATAAAATAATAATAATAATAATAATAATAATAATAATAATATATATATATATATATATTGTTAATTAAACAATCCCTACAAAAGCGAATTTTTGAAAAATCACTCCCCTACGCCAAAAACTGAGCTGAAAATCTCTGTTGTAGGGGGAAATTCTGACATATGCCAAAATTGCCGAAGAGTTGCCAAGTTCTTTAATTTATTCTGGAACATTTTAGCCCCACCTTTTTTTCATACTACTTTTTTATAAGATTACTTATTTCCTCTTTTAACCTAATTATACATTACAGAAAGATATTGTATTAATTAAGGGTGTAAAATTAAGGTGGGCTAAAAGTGCTCCAGAATAAATTAAGGCACTTGGCAACTCTAGTACCCATACTGTAAACAAAGTACTTTTTGAAATTCGATTTTTAACTCTGATTTTTATTTTTATTATTATTATTTTTTTTTTTTTAACATCACGTTTTGAGGTTCTAAGAATACGAAAGTAAAATTTTTAACTGTTGATCTGTATGTATATCTGTTATCAACATAATTAAAAAATAATTACAAATTAAAAAAGACATTTTTATGTACCACGTTTTTAAATTTTCTGTTGAGTCATATAAACTTAAAAATTCTACGTATTAATAAATACTGTTTTTTTTTTTTTTTTTTAATGAATTATCCTATGAGTTTGAAAGAAAATTATTAAATGCATAATAAAGAGAGCAATTATAAGAAATATTCAAACATCCATTAGTTGGATAAAATTATTAAAAAAATGCATTCTCATCTTACTCTGAGCTATTCTAAAAGTTTCAAATGTCTAACTACTAATATTTGTAATGGGCAAGCAAACAAGAAAGCGAGTTAACAAAAACGTGGTAGTAAATAACTGCAGGAAATTCAAATTTAGTATTTTTTAGATTCGTATGAATTTGTCACTTGAAAAGCTTGATAAGATTTGTAAGTTTCAAGGTAAATAATAGCAATTTCGATTTAAATATAAAAATATAAATTTGGGTCCTTTAATTAAACGGTGTTGAGGGGGTGGTAGTTCCCTTCACAGAGAATAATATCTCAAATAAAATTGTTTCTAGACGTATTTTAAAATAATTTTATTCTAGGTTGAACTTTAACATGTTACGTAATTAATTTAACATCTTAATCTGAAATATGTTCTTATAGTATTATAATGTAGGGTAAAAGAAAGTTGTGTGAGTGACACAACAGGTTATTTTTGATCAAAATACGATTGAATGCATATTATAGTATAACGATACAAATAAACAAATGTAATCTTAATAAGTTTCAATATATAGTTAAACTAGCATACTTTAAAATGTATTCAAATATTTAGAAAAAACAATATAAAGTTACGTATTAAACATCCACGCCCATAGTTACATATTAATCATTTATATCAATAATTTTGCGTTTTCAGTTTTAATATATAGAGTCTTTCTTTATTGTACAAAGAAACTCGGAGAAGGAAAGGGGGTTATAAAAGTGCTCATAGGGTGTATGAATATATATTCTTACTCTCTTCTATCTCAAATCATTTTCAAGCTGAAAAATCTTTCAATATCCCTCATTTTTTGAAGTTTCTAAATAGACTATAAAAAAATTAAAGAGGAAAAAAAAGAAAAAAAAAATCTAAAATACGCATGTTTTTTACAGACATGCTTTTTTCCAAGAACTTTTTTACCAGTATTTTTATAGAATACCTTTTAAGACTTTTATCATATCAATAATTTGAATATAATATTAGTGGTGCATGGAAAAAAAAAAAAAGAAAAAAAAAAGATTCAAGGAGTGTACAAACTATGAAAAAGATATTGTAAAATGATATCAGTTGAGTAGATATGGAATACGGGCGCAGAATTCACCCCGGTATTTTTTTAAAGAAATTTCTCAACCTATAATGTCATTGATTTAATTAGAAATTTTTGTTACATTGATAGTGGTACGAATTCTAGGCCCGTGTTCCATCCCTGGGAACCCAGAGCTGCCAACCAAATCCGGCAAATTGTTAGTACCGCCCCTTTTTCTACACCACTTAATTTTTAGAGTAATTCTCTTCAAATATATTTACGATGAATGAAGAAAACAAATACTCTAAAAATTAAGTGGTGTAGAAAAAGGGGCGTTTTTCAATAGGCGTTAACAATTTGCCGGATTAGGTTGGCAGCTCTGGGTATCTATTCTCCGATAGCGACCGTCCTTAAACAACGACAGTCGTTAAATCAAAAGTCGGAATGTGACGTCACGTGATCAAAATAATGACAGCCACAGACGGAATTTAGGAATAGTCTGGTTGGAGAATAGATGCCCTGGTTGAGTTAAAATATCTAGATTTAATGATGAATTACAAGAGCTGAAAAGTAGGGGGAGAAAGCGAAACAATATCCACCCAAAAATTTAATCGTTATTTCTGCAAAAGTTTTTCTAGCTACTATAAGTAAAATTCACTAAAAAATGGGCCATTCCAATAATTTTCGAATAAGATTACAATGAAGCATATCGGTTGATTTCAGCCGGAGAAATTTAGTTTTTTTTTTTTTTTTATACTCGACAACCATTCGTTTTCAAGTTTTCAATGAGCGAGACTCCTCCCAATACGTTTTTAAATTCCCCTTGGCAACTCCCATTAGTTTTCACGTTTGATCACGTTTAAATGCATTAATTTATTATTTCTATATTACATAGCAATAATTTATGTTTATCTATACCGTAATAACCTTATATGCATTCATTTATATTTTGATTGAAAAAAGAAACTCTTTGGCATAGGTGGACTCTGCTCAGTTGTCCATCATATGTATGTTTCATAAATTTCTAGTACGAAACGTATTATACTCATGCTAAGAGAAATGAATATGACACAGTGATAAAATGAAATCCCCACCAAACAGGCTACCCATTGTTCAATTGGATATATTTACCTTATTCTAATCAATTAATTTATTTTTGTGGGTTCAGTTTCGTAGTTTAGTTTTCATGCAATTCCATACTATTTCAAATGTAACAATCCTCAAAATTCAAATTTATATGGAAAATTGCCCAATTTTGCTGTGTTCACAAAATCTTAAATTTCGAATGACTTACGAAATTTTCAAATTAGAATATTTGTAGTCAAGGATGTTCAAACAAGTATCATAAATGTCAGTTTAAACCCTTAAAAATGGACGTTTATACGAAAATTTGCGTAATTCTGCCATGTTAAGTAAATCGTAAATTTCGAATAACTTACGAAATCTTTAAATTACAAAATTTACTGTCAAGGATGTTCATGCCAGTGTTCTAAATGATATTTTAAAAGTGATCTGGCACTTTTACGATGAAAATAACACTTAAAATGGATGTCTATGCGACATTTTGCTCCATTCTACCATGTTAAGTAAATCGTAAATTTCGAATATCTTGCGAAATTTACAATTAAAAAATTCATAGCTAAGGATGTTTATGCCAGTATGTTATATGATATTTTAAAAGTGATCGAGCATCGTTACGATGAAAATATCCCTCAAAACCGACGTTTATGAAATTTTTTGTCCTATTCTGTCATGTTAAGAAATTCGTATATTTCCAATAACTTGTGACATTTTCAAAGTAGCATGTTTATAGTTAATGATGTTCATCCCGGCATCAAAACTGAGATTTAAAAGCTGTTCTTACATCTTTTTGATAAAAATATTTCTTTTCATGCAAGTTTCACTGAAATTTCACCCTATTCTCCTATATTAAGAAAATCGTAAATTTCAGATAATTTCTGAAGTTTTTTAATTAGAGTGTTGCAAATGAATAGGGTTACTTGCCAGTGTCATAAATAATATTTTAAAACTGATCTAACCTCTCTGCGATCATTTCTTCGTGAGATATCGTATACACAGACTAACAAACTAGCATACTAACACATTAACGTAACACACAATCTACAGACGAGCACCATATCCATACTTGCCAATCATCTCATTAATAACCGTACAATTGTTAATGCCCCTTAAAAAAAAAAAAAAAAAAAAAAAAAACTTTTTCTCACACCACTATATTTTTAGAGCTATTCTCTTCAAATGTTGTTACGATTAAATAAGACTAAAATTACTCCAAAAAAATATTGGTGTGGAAAAACGCGGGTACTAAAAATTGTACGGTTCATAAAGAGATGGTTAGCAAGCATGCATATCTATTTTGATATTTTCGGATTCATCAGACCTGAAAACACATAAAAAAGTCAAAAAATAAAGGTCGGATACTTTCACGATTACCTAATTTTCCCATGTCTGTAGTATGACGGGGAAGTGAAAAATGTTACTACAGAAGTTATTGTAATTGCCGAAACGTCAGTGGAGGCCTCTCAGTGGAGGCCTCTCAGTGGAGGCCTCAGTGTGGAGGCTCAAAAACTTTTTGGGTTCTGTCTGTGTGTCATTCAGTCTGCCTGTCAGTCTGTCCGATATCTCGCGATAGCGGCCGAAAAAATCCCTCTATTGACTTACAATTTACAATGTTTATTAACCACACAGAAATAGCTGTATAGTTTGAGTTTGCACTCTATTTGTAGTTCATGTGCAGGGCCACACTAATTTTTTTTTATCATTACGGCCTATGGACAGAATTTATGTGTGTCTCAATAGGAAGCGCAAAAACCCTTGGATTGATTTGAATATTAGTACACATATTCAGGCACTATACAGAAATAGCTGTATAGATTTTGAGGTCTACATTGCTTATGGATCGTGTACAGGGACACATCAAAAATTTTCTTATCATTACGGCCTATAAAAAGGATTTCATTTAAACTCATTTTAACATAATTACGATGCCTTCAACAAGACGAAATTAACATGCATTATTGAGATTCTTAAAAGCAAGTTTTCTGTAAAAAGTTCTAGTTTGACTGTTGACATAAACTTAATGTACAGGATCGCACAAAAGTGTTTCGATGATGTCACATATCAATGTCAATTACCCAAATTATGTCAAATTTAGGATAATCATTCATGAGCCACATAGAATAAACTGTATATTTTTCATTGGTTTATATAATGTCTATGGTTGGTTTGGCAAGGACGCTGAAAAGGGTTCTGAGCTACTGTGAAAGTTTCAAATGTCTAACTAGTAGGAAAGTTAGTTAAAAATAGATTGCAAGATTTGTACCGGACAAACAGTTCACTGATAAACAAACAAACAAGAATCGAAGTTAATAAAAACATGGTAATAATATATTTCAATAAAATACATCGTAAATTTGGGTGTGAATCATTAAGACTGAAAGCGTATTTAAACAAATGTGAAAAATTAAATAATGGATGCATGCAACAGTTGCTTCGGGTTGACAAAACTAAGCACGTCTCTTCATCACGATTTACTTTTTCTTTCTTTCTTTCCTTTTTTTTTTTTCTTTTTTTTTTTTCTCTATTTTCATTTACATTTGAGTATTAAATATTCGTGAAGATAATTAACAAGAGGTGCGTACGGACCGTTATTATGCTATACGTTATTTAGAGACATAAAAAACATTTTAAAATAATAACTATCTCTTAGCCAAAAATGCCCTAATAAATTATATCTAAATACAATTATTTGTTTAGTTAGTTTTATTTTTAGCTCTAAAGACTCAACAAAAATGTAATTAAAGAGGAGAATAATAATGAATCATCGCGACTCATTATCAAGAAAATGGTGACATTCTAAAACAATGTTTTCGTTTAAATTATTCGTTATATTCTAAAACTATTTTTTTCTTTCTTTTTAATTAAAGAAGAGAAAATTTCTAAAGATGTAATGGGTAATTAACCACTGTTGAGAAAATAAGTTTACTTATTTTCCTTAAAAATTAGCCATATATTGCGTAAACTATTATATTAAGAGTACATTTTAGTTTTAATAATAATGGATGCATGCAACAGTTGCTTCGGGTTGACAAAACTTAGCACGTCTCTTCATCACGATTTACTTTTTCTTTCTTTCTTTTTTTTTTCTCTATTTTCATTTACATTTGAGTATTAAATATTCGTGAAGATAATTAACAAGGGGTGCGTACGGACCGTTATTATGCTATACGTTATTTAGATCCATAAAAAAGATTTTAAAGTAATAACAATCTCTTAGCCAAAAATACCCTAATAAATTATATCTGTATACAATTATTTGTTTAGTTAGTTTTATTTTTAGCTCTAAAGCCTCAACAAAAATGTAATTAAAGAGGAGAATAATTAGAAATCATCGCGACTCATTATCAAGAAAATGGTGACGTTCTAAAACAATGTTTTCGTTTAAATTATTCGTTATATTCTAAAACTATTTTTTTTTCTTTCTTTTTAATTGAAGAAGAGAAAATTTCTAAAGATGTAATGGGTAGTTAACCACTGTTGAGAAAATAAGACTTATTTTTCTTATATGATTTATTTTCCTTAAAAATTAGCCATATATTGCGTAAACTATTATATTATAAGTAGATTTTAGTTTTAATAATAAAATTTCGATTTAAGTATATGGTAATGTATGAAAAAAGTGTAGAAATTCACTGATAAAGGCAAAACTAAAAATTTCGAAATTTCTAAAAAAAAAAAATTTTATAACATAAGTCTTTTTCTAACAGTTTTGAGAAATAAAAAACTTCAAATAATTTTTTTCTATTAATTTTCAACATTTCAACCATTAACATGAATAATTATTTCTAAGCTAATTTTAATACGATCTTCATTCGGTTTTTTGTTTTGAATTCTTTTATTTTTAAAAAATATAAATAAATAAATATTGAATAGTAGAGCATACCGGGGATATGGATTTTTAGACCCTTTTTTTTTTTTCGCAAATTTTATGGAGTTCAGGCTAGTCAAATAAAAAATGTTGATAATAAACTTTTCAAATTATTATTTGCTACAACTATGTGTTTTTAGTCAATGAGAAATTCATTTATTTAAAGTTCTAATAGTCATTAAAAAAAGAAGAACATTTTAAATTGATGGATGAAAGTAACACTTATTGGAGTCTACTTTGCCAAAGTCGTTATTATTTACTATTTATTTATTTATTTATTTATTTATTTATTTATTATTTTTAATTACATTGTGCTTCGTTGTCAATATACCCATCATACAGTGCTACTTTAGCAATGAGAATGGAATAAAACTGAAAAAATTAAAAAAAAAAAAAAGGCTAAAATATCATGATAAATGGATGATTGGATTTTACGTCGCACTAGTGCTGCGCAGATGGGCAATTGGCGACGGTCTGGGACACACCCCCAGAAGTGGTCCGGAGACATGCCATCACACTTTTGATCCTCCATGGAAGGGATGGCTCTCCCGCTTCGGTGACCCCCAGAGGTATAAGAGAGGCATACTATTGTAACAATCGCAGCTATCGTAGATCACAAGTCGGATCGTACACTCCGCAGCAAAAGTATCCGAGCACTAGAAATAATCCCTGTCTAAAAAAAGTACACTTAATACTGCTTTGTGTAATAAATCCTTGTCGAATCATGATCTTAGACAGACTAAGAACATGACTCAACAAGGATGTATTTAACAAAGCAGTATTAGGTGTACTTTTCTAAGACGGGGTTATTGCTAGTGCTCGGATACTTTTGCTGCTGAGTGTACGATCCGACTTGTGATCGACGATAGCTGCGACTGTTACAAAAGTATGCCTCCCTAATTTTTGATGGGAACATGGAGGACATTGCGGCCACGACAGATTTTACGTGCACTAGCCACCATTAGTGTACACGACGGTCTTTGGCCGGCTGGAGTACCAAACCCGCAATCTTCCAATTACGAGGCTGGTGCTCAACCGTCTGGGCTACCGTGGCCCTCATCACTGGGAATATCCTAGTAAACCTTGGGAGAGAATACTTATTGATTTTACTGGCCCCGTATTTGAACATATGTTTCTGTTAATTATTGATGCACATTCAAAGTGGTTGGAGGTCTATCCCATGAAATCAACTATTACGTACAAAACCATAGAGTGTCTCAGAGACAGTTTTAGTCGATTTGGATTACCAGTTGTGCTCGTTAGTGACAATGGTTCCCAATTCACTTCACATGAATTTCAGAGGGTCATGTTAAGTAATGGTATAAAGCAAAAAACTCGTGCACCATTCAAACCATCCAGTAATGGATAAGCAGAATGATATGTGTACAGCCTTAAATAGTCGTTACGAGCAATGCAAAAATATAAAGGAAGCATTACTCAGAAATTGAGCACATTTTTACTTTAGTACAGAAAAGCACCTAATGTCACGAGAACGCACAGCCCTGCCATGTTGTTTTTAAAACGAGACATTAGAATACGAATTGATTTATTGCTACTAGATTTAAAGTCTAGGGTACAAGAAATCATTCGAAAGGGAGTTTATGAATTCCACGATAGAAAATTTAATGGGGGTGATCACGTGGCCATTAGAGATTATAAAACTACAAATTCAAAATTGAAATTTGGTTCTATTGTCAACCAGGATGGGGCTCTTCATTACACCGTTGAAGTTCAGGGCAACTTGGTGAGACGTCACGTCGACCAGATCCGTCCAGTGGGTCACCAAGTGCTTGAAACGGCCGTTCCAATTGTTCACCAGAGAATTTTGACATCAGGAGATAGATAAAGCAATCTAAGTCTGCACCCAGCAGAAACAGCAGACAATTTTTCTTCCGAAGTGATGCATGAAGAACCTGAGCCTCTTCTAATACCAGCAGAACTATCAACTGATGTTCTGAGTCCGCAAGTGCCACCGTCACCAGCTAAGCCAAATATCCCTCCACCCAAGAGTCCATTAGTTCCAGAGAAAGAGAAACCATCACTTAGACGTTCCGGAAGAATTAGGCAACCACCCAAAAGACTTGACATTTAAGGGTTGAGGAGATGTGGTGTATTTAATTGTCACCGCACAAATGACTTTGAACTGTAACTGTCACCAAAAAGCGACTTGAGACTGTAACTGTAACTGGACAGTTAGTTTGGGTTTGAATCGGCTGAATGCCGGCGCGCGTAACTCGTTGTTATAATGATAAACTTAGTATTATTCTATTTTGTGTAAATAAATGTAGTGTATTGTAATGGTCACTAAAGTGTTTGTCAAGCATCTGGAATAATCATAAGTATGAACTCACGCACACAAACAAAACTCTACAAATCTTACACATATAGACATGTAAAAAATTAATTATCTCTAGAAAACAAATTTATCAGCTACTTAATTTCTTTTGCTTTAAATATGGGCTATAATGTATATGTTAAGTGTGGAATGAAATCTCAGTTCCATCTGTATTTTTAAGTAAAATACAAATCATTGAATCTTTTGCAAAAATTTGTTCATTTAACCAGTCGAGATGTTCCATGTACCCTTAAGTGCATTCATATTAATTACCTATTAATAAAAAACAACAATTGTTAGTACTGAAGTGTTAAATTTAAAAATTAGCATATGTGTATATTACGTAATTTGCTTATATACTACTGGCCATTAAAATTGCTACATCAAGAAGGAATAATAATAACGGAATGAAATTTTTGGACGCATACGTTATAGTAGGAAGAACAATTGATTACAATTTCAGGAAATTTGGAGTAATATGTGCTGAGAAAACAGTACATAAAGCAGTGACCTCTGTGAGCAATAACAGCATTTATCTGCCTAGAGGCATTGAATCGGACAGCGATTGGATGACATGTACGGGTAGAGCACTTCATGAAGTTTTAACACGATGCCACAATTCATCGATCGAAGTTACTGGTGAATGGTGGGGGGCCAGTCGCTTTTCAACGATTAAACAGTCATTTTCATTGGTGCGAGATCAGGAGAACGCGTTGGCCAGAGCAACAGTCGAGCACATTCTGTATCAAAGAAGGCACAGACAATACAAACAACTTGCGGTCGTGCATTATCTTGCTTATATTTTGAGCTACGGAGGTGTCAAATACAGGGCAGAGGGATGGGCCTTAACTCCTCAGAAATTTAATGACAGCTGTTCAGAGTGCCAGGAATACGAACATGAAGTAATCGAGACGTGTATCCAATGGGAACACATAACATCATTGCGAATGATGGACAGTATGATGATGTCGAATCCCAGCTAGCAATGTGCAATATTCATAATGCCGTTAAATACGGATAAGGCAATCTTGATGCTGAAAACAGGATTGTGATTTGTCTGAAAAGTGACTTCACGCCCTGCCTGCGTCCAGGTTCGTCGTTGATCACACATTATTGGCGCCCATATCAGTGATGCAGTTTTGAAGGTAATCAGAATTTTGGTAGCCGCATAGTGAGTCACCACCTGGATTGATGTTATGTGGTACCATTGGATAGACGTCACGGTCACCTCTTGTTTTCATTCCCGCCAATCTGAACACCAGCCATTACATTTCTGACGAGTTAAGGCCCATCGCACTGCCCTATGTTCAAGGCCTCCGAAGTGCGACATTTAAGCAGAAGAATGCACGACTGCAAGTTGTCCATATTGTCTGTACCTTCATTGATGCCGAATGTGTTCGACTGTTGCTCTGGCCAGAGCATTCTCCTGATCTCGCACCAATGAAAATGACTGTTTAATCGTTGAAAAGCGACTGGCCCCCCACCACTCACCAGTAACTTCGATCGATGAATTGTGGCATCGTGTTAAAACTTCATAAAGTGCTCTACCCGTACATGTCATCCAATCGCTGTTTGATTCAATGCCTAGGCAGATAAGTGCTGTTATTTCTCAGAGAGGTCGCTGCTTTATGTGCTGTTTTCTCAGTACATATTACTCCAAATTTCCTGAAATTTTAATCAATTGTTCTTCCTACTATAATGTATGTGTCCAACAAATTTCATTCCGTTATTATTATTCCTTCTTAGTGTAGCAATTTTAATGGCCAGTAGTGTATGAATTATCGCTGTCCATCATTGCTTAAAAAAAAAAAAAAAAAAAAAAAAAAAAAATTAGTATTTTTATAGAAATGAAATTAATAAAAATGTATATGGTTCTTTAAAAAGAAACTCCTGTGTGTGTGCACGAAGCTTTTTACGATGCCCTATTCATAATAATATTACTAAATTCTATCTATCTATATATAATTCTAAATTTAAGAAAATAATAATAATAATAATATCTCACATTCATTAGGTGTGTAAAGTAAGTTAAATTGCTTATTCTTCTTTACGAATTATTTACTAAGTTCTAGTATATATTTTTGTAAACATTTTTTTTTTTTTTTTTTTTTTTTTTTTTTACGTTAATCATGTGTAAATTACTGTAAAATGGGATTTTTGTAAAAACGCATATTATATATATATATATATATATATATATATATATATATATATATATATATATATATATAAAAAGCGCTTAACTTAAAACCTTATATAGTCACTTAAAAATATGTAAAAATTTCACAATGGTATGTTTATGAAGTGCAAATTATTTATTAAGTGTTGTTATTAACACCTCCCACCCCCTTTTTCTTTCGTTTTTCTTGACATGAAAATGTAATTCAACAAATATGGCTCATTTCTTTTACAGCGATCCTCCATGGGGGCCGCTATAAAAGAAAAGTACTAAAAAGATACTAGTACTATAAATTATTCTAGTACCATACTAGTAAATATATGGTGCTAGTACTGTAGTATAGACTAAAATCTAAAACACAATGTATCAAAATCCAAAAATGATATTTAAAAAAAAGAAACTGAATATTTTTGCAATTACAAATAATAATAAAACCTAGTATCTCCCAGTGGTCGAAATTCGACCACAAATTTATTCAAATCTCAGAATTCTTTTAAGTTAGCACTAAATAAATAAATTTAGAAATTTAAAATTTCTCTGTAAACAATGTTCTTTGTAAATATTCTTTCGTCAGTTTTTGTTGCCAAAAGACAAATAACAAAGAACATTTGAAGTTTCAAAAATTAAATAATATATATTATTTACATATTAATACACAAACATGAAATTTATCGTACGGCTGATATCTCTTTAAATTACAGCTGACATAAATCATAAAACAAAAAAGAAAGAAATTAAATCATAAATAAATTAGAAAATAAAAAAATGATTTCTCATAAATCAAATCCTTAGGAAATCTTTTTTGCGGTTCCACGGACGGCCAGTGACGTCATACCTTTGCTTGCGTATAGGAAGCTATACAAATTACTGTGTGTGGTTTTATTGGAGTTTTATGAAATTGCCAGATTTAACAACTTTCCACTTTTAGGTATTTTTTGATGTAAAGGAATACGTGTATGAAAGGGAAAAATGGGGAAATTGCATAAAAATAAAAGTATTTTTAAATACCTTCTTGACATCGTAAGAAAATAATATTTGTATTCGCACCTTCCGGCTAACCATACCTTTCGAATGATACCATTTTCATCTCTCTACTCCCATAATTAATATGCTAAAAAGGGACTACAAATTTTATGCTTGCCTATTAATATATAGATAATGATATTTTTATTTTATTTTATTTTATTTATTTATTCTTCTTTTTTTTTTCTTTTTTTTTTTTTTTTTTTTTTTTATTAAAAAATCCCTGCAAAAACGAAATTATTGAAAAATCCCTCCCCCTACGCCAAAAACAGAGCTGGAAATCCCTACATCAGTTAACATTACCCAAGAGTTGCCAAGTTCTTTAATTTATTCCGGACATAATTATATATTACAGAAAAATACTGTATTAATTTCGTGGTTTAAAATAAAAGTGGGCTAAAAATGCTCCAGAATAAATCAAGGTACTTGGCAACTCTGATACGCATACTGTAAACAGAGTATTTTTTAAAATTTGATTTTCAACTCTGATTTTTTTTTTTTTTCCCCTATCTTACGCTTTGAGGTTGCAAGAATATGAAAGTCAAATTTTTAGCCGTTGATACGTATGTATATATGTTATCAGCATAATTTAAAAATAAGTACAAGGTAAAAAAAAACTTTTTTTATACCACGTTCTTAAATTTTCTGTTGAATCATTTAAGCTTAACAATTTATTGATATTGCATTTTAATCTGCAATATGTTGTTATAGTATTGCAATGTAAGGTAAAAAAAAGTTCTGTGAGTGACACAACAGATACTTTTTGATCAAAATACGATCCCATTGAATCACGAATATAATAATATGATAAATATTTCCATATAAAAATAGTGGTAGCAAAAAAAAGTGAAAACTTTTTATTTTTGAAATGTCCAGAAAAAGTGCAAGGTCTACGACCTAAAAGGCTTAACACTTTCGCGACCGCAATGTCTGTCTCTTTCGCACAATAAGGTCCGCCTGTGGACGTGCTTCTTCCCATTACAATATTTCAGAACAAAATTTTCCGTAATCACATATGTATTACAAATGAATATACATTATAGTTACACTTTTTCTAATTGAAGCATTTATATCCATAGTATATTGGCAGCATAAATATAAATATTGCGTATATTTTTTAGGATTTATATAACAAACAAATTGCGAAAGAAACGCCCACTGGTGCAGTTAGAAATTTTGAAATGACGTGAATCAACGTCGAGAAAGCGGTCGTGAAAGTGTTAAAAAAGAGAGAAATTTCCCATGCGTGAAAGTGCCCTCAAAAGGGCGGAGACCTCCAGAACGATTCGCCATTAAATCTAGATATTCTAAAGAGTCTGGTGTCACCTAACTGGTATTAGACATGCACTCTATGTCCATAGATGAAAATATTTTAATTTATTCCGGAGTACTTTTAGCCCACGCCTTTATTTCGTACCACTTATTTTATTTATTTATTTTTTTTTATATGTATTTTTTCTTATTTGATCGAAGTTATATATTAGAGAATATTTTTCTATATATAAATTGGTGCGAATTCAAGGCGGGGCTAAAATTACTCCGGAATAAATTAAAATATTGGCAGCTATGTATGTCTAGGATTAAAACACGTATGCATAACGAAGTTTTTCTTCTTTTCGTTGCATGGCAATATGAGTTGTTTAAATACTGTGTATTACGTATTTTGAGAGTCTAATTTACCCCATGTTTAGTTAAGTAATTTTTGCAATAAAATCTGTAACTCCGCCTGTTGGCATTTCCTTTGCAATTCCTATGTCAGTTATTACTTACAAATATATACAATATTAATATTTGTACAGCCAATGTACTATGGATATAAATACCTTGATTATAAAGAGTATAAATATATTGTATGCCCATTTGTAATATGAATATAAATTTTGTTCTGAAATATTGTAACTTGGGAAAATAACGCCCACAGGCGGACTTTCCTGTGAAAATGACAAAAACATGCGGTTAACACTTTCCTGACCATATGTTTTTGCCTTTTTCACAGTAAGGTCCGCCTGTGGGCGTTATTCTTCCCAATTACAATATTTCAAAACAAAATTTTCCGCTTTCATATTTGTACTACAAATAGATATACATAACAAATATACTCTTGCTAATCAAAGCATTTATATCTGTAGTATATTGACAGTACAAATATGAATATAAGGTGTTTTTTAAAAATTAAATAACATTCAAATTGCGAAAGAAACGCCCACTTTTGGAGTTAGAGGTTTTCAAATGACGTGAATCTACGTCAGCGGTCGCGAAAGTTTTAATACCCGAGTGACTGCATTATTAGTACAATCCTTATTAGTCTTTAATCATAAATTTCGATTAAAAATTTTGTCAAATAATAAGGTTATAATTTTAAAACAAATATACTTACTGAGAATAGATCTAGAAGACAAGATAAAAACGGATTGTCTCTATGAAACTGAGGGGTCGTACTCTCCGCCCCTTTTTTCAGGACGCTCTTCAAGTTAAGGCAGTGGTCGTACTCTCCGCTCTTTTTTTAGGACACTCTCATGGATGACAAATTTTTAAATTTATTGCTAAAAATATTTTTATAAAAGAATCGCTACCCTGTTCAATCATGACTCAATACTATAAATAAACCGGAAGTACTTCTGTATGAAATCAGTAGCGGCAAAAAAGGCAGAAGTTTCTTACTTCAGAGATTATCCTTAAAAAAGTTGCGGAGAGTACGATCCCTGAGTTAAGAAATTTCTGCCTTTTTTGATTTCAGGGATGGAACACGGGCGCAGAATTCATACCACTATGGATGTAAGAAAATTTTCTACCTCTTAAATCAACGATATTATAGGTATAGAAATTTCTTAAACAGATTCCGGTATGAATTCTGCGCCCGTGTTCCATCCCTGTGATTTCAGAAATTTTTTGAGATACTTCTGGATAAATTTATAGTAATGTTTCAAGAATATATTGGATAGTGATTATAGCATAAAAATAATGGTAGTAATAAATTTTGAAACATTTCCCCTCTTAAAGTATTTAGAAGAAAGTGTGTGGGTACGACCCCTGAAAACTCAATTGAGAACAAAATTTGTCATCATATAATATACTGCCACCCGCAAAATTATTGGAAGAATTTTGTATAATAATTCTATCAGTAACCAGGTTGTGGGTTCACTTAACTTTGATAGGTCATGTAACTTCGCCAGCGTCCTAGTGGGCAGCTAGCGATTGTTATTCACTTTTAGTTTAAAGAGATGAACAATTGTATACTCCCGGTAAAATACTTAAATAGTTTCACCATGTGGAAAGTTATTCTCTTATGGAAGTCCAGACTTCAGCTTCAAAGTATATTAATATTCATTTCTTATTGTTAAAAACAACAATCGTTACTACTGAAGTGTTAAATTAAAAAATTAAACCTAAGTGTATATTACGTAATTTGCTTTTATGAATTATCGCTGTTCATCATTATTTTTTTAAAAACAAATTGTAGAATTTTTATAGAAATGAAATTAATAAAAATGTATATGGTTCTTTAAAAAGAAACTCCTGTGTGTGTTTGTGTATACGATACTTTTTTCCATTCATAATAAAACACTTAAATTCTATCTCTGTATATATTATTCTAAATTTAAGAAATGAAATCTGGTTAAAAAGCACAGATTGCAAGACTTTCGTTAGATATGTATAGTAAGTTAAATTGCTTATTCTTCTTTCTTCATTTTTATTTACGACTTATTTACTAAGTTCTATTATATATTTTTGTACTTATTTTCTTTTCTATTTTGTACTTTTTTTTTTTTTTCTCGTTAACCATGTGTAAATTACGGTAAAATGAGATTTTTGTAAAAACACCTACTATTAAAAAAAAAAAAAGCACCTAACTTGGAATCTTATTCAGCCACTTAAAAATATGTAAAAATAACACAATCCACGATTGTAATGGAATGTTCGCCCTCTGGTGGGCTAACGTGAAATTACAGTTAACATGAATAGCTTTCGGCTTTCAGCGAGACGCCATTGCTTGCCGATGTTTAGTTTCACATATATTTATTGAATAAAAAGGAATAAATCAGGTAAAAAAGATAACACATACTGTTTTGTGCTACAGTGTAACTCCAAAGGATCAAGAAATCCAGAATTAAGCTTCCATTTATTTCCAAATGACAAATTTAAAATTTCAGTTGCTTCGGCTAATGTAAGTACAGAATTAATCAGATGATTTGAAACTAATATTTGTTCATCTTCAGTTAAAAATCTACTTCCGATCGAACTTTGAATAAACTGAAATATATTTTCCAAAAGCAATCAATTTTCCATGATGTAATGGTGGAGAAATTATAGCACGAATATTAAGCAGTAATACAAATAGAACAATAATAAATACACGTGACTATTATATTTACTAACAACAAAAGCTGAAGAAGCGCCATTTATCGATCATTACAAACGCGGATTGTTTCTTTAATCTAGTGTAAAATATTTATTCAGTATTGTTATTACCCCGCCCCCCCCCCTTCTCTTTCATTACCTTTTTTTTTTTTTTTTCTTGATATTAAATTGTAATTCAGCTAACATGGCACATTTCTTTTATAGCGATCCTCCATGGGGGCCACTATAAAAGAAAAGTACTAAAAAGATACTAGTACTACAACTTATTCTAGTACCATACTAGTAAAGATATGGTACTAGTACTATAGTGTTGCCTAAAATCTAAAACAAAAATTATCAAAATCCAAAAATAATGTTTTAAATATTCTTTTTAAATATTAAATATTACTAGCAGACCCGGTCACGCGTTGCTGTGGCTAAGTTATACGTTGAGAATTTGATATGGTATATAGTATTTCCCCACAAATGGATTTGGCGATTTTTTTTTTTTTTTTTTTTTTTTTTTTTTTGCGTCGTTTTGAACGATAACGATGTCGTTCTGGATTCTTTGCAATAAAATATGGCAACATGCATGCTTTTATTTTAGATTATCATTTAGATTATGATTTTATCAGTTATGATTTTTAGATTTATGACTTAGCCATAAACGCCAAATCCAGCTGTGGGGAAATAGTATAGTTGTTCCTTTGATCTGGGATGGAACACGGGCGCAGAATTCATACCGGAATCCGTTGAAGAAATTTCTGTACCTATAATATCGCTGATTTAAGAAGTAGAAAATTTTCTTACATTGATAGTGGTATGAATTCTGCGCCCGTGTTCCATCCCTGTTTGATAAATATTTTAAAACTTTAAAATAGGATATCTCATGAAATATTGGGCATTTAAAGTAAATACATGTATCATTTTAAATAGAAAAAGATTTTGGAAAAGATTAATATATTTTAACGAAGTGATGAGAAGATTTTGAGTATGTTAAAACTTTAATAGTAAATTCAAGTTAATCAAGAAGGAAAGCTTTGGGGATTAAGATAAGAAAATTGCAAGATTTTAAGATCGCTTTTTTAGCAATAAATAAGAGTCAAAATTTAATGTAAAATACATGTACAAATCACAAATTTAATCAGAAACGGTAAATCGATACGTTATTAAAGAAATATAAAAGAGAAATAAGAGAAATGATTATTTAAAGTTTCGAACATCGATCATATAGATTAGCGTTACAAAACAAATAAACAGACTTAAAATCTTCCAGACTTTTAAATAAGTTTTAAATAAAGTTTTAAAATTTAATGTTAAATAAAACAGACTTTTAAATAAATTTTGAAATATTGAAATGGTTACTTTTTATTTAGAACATTATATGTATAGATCATGAATTTCTTAAAGAAAACGAAGTGATACAGATTACAATAATGCAACAAAAATTGAAAAAGCAAGGTTATGTCATATGTAAATTTTTAACACACGTGTCACGTTAAATAAATTGTAGCATATACATAATGTATCTGATATAAGATATTAACATGTTGCAGCGGAATAAATTTCATATGTGTCATCCTTGGAAGAAAAAAAAAATATAGCTAAATTATCTGGCGAACACATTTAATTCCTTTCAAAAATCATGGTTATTTTAACAAACTTATATTAAGAGAGTAATGAATAATATGAAATAATATTTCGCACAATACATATTACGAAAATATACATCTGGCTTGCACATTTTCGTGTTACGTTTTTGATCGCCAAATACAAAAACCTCCAAGGACGACAGAGTTTTGAAATTTAAAATTAAATTTTTGTGAATTTGACAGCAAAATAACTCAATCTAACGTATGCACATGATAACTAATACATATCTATACAAAAATATGGGGATTAAAATCGGGAAATAATTTTCCTCGATTTTTAATAATTTTTTACAAAAAATCCAATGGGCGATTAACATGAGAATTTTTTTTCTTGATTTCACAGACGGTCAGTGACGTCACACTTCGCTTGTGTATAACTACATTAGCACTTTATCAATGTGTATAAATTCTTTAAATTGATTATGACGTCAATTTTCGTGAGATGCATAATTTAACTTTTTATAATTTTTTTAAGTTCACGTTTGATTAAATGTATTTATTTTTATGTCAAAAGAAAATGAACTCATTTTTTTTTTTTTATTTATTTATTTATTTATTTTTTTTGGCAACAATTAAACTTATGGAACTCACAGATATTTTGGCGCAACTGTAACAAAGGTCTATAATTAGCAAATAATTCCAATAAAAAAATATTGTGACAATAAATTGAGATAAAAACTATCCTATCTCTCAAGTTGGACCATACTGCACACAGTGTGCAAAATTTCATTAAAATCGGTTCCTTAGTTTAGGAGTTTATCGCGGACAAACATTGTGACACGTAATTTATGTATATATACAGATTTTTATTAAATATTTTTGCAATTACAAAGAAAAAAAAACATAAATAAATAAAATAAAATAATGATAATAATAATAATAATATGTTGTTAATTGAAAAATCCCTACAAAAACGAAATTTTTGAAAATCACTTCCCTACGCCAAAAACTGAGTTGAAAATCCCTGTTATTGGGGAAAATCTCTACATCTGCCAAAATTGCACAATAGTTGCCAAGTTCTTTAATTTATTCCGGAACATTTTAGCCCCACCTTTTTTTAATACTACTTTTTTATATGATTATTTATTTCCTCTTTTAACGTAATTATACATTACAGAAAGATATTGTATTAATTAAGGGTATAAAATTAAGGTGGGCTAAAAATGCTCCTGAATAAATTAAGGTACTTGGCAACTCTGGTACCCATACTGTAAACAAAGTATTTTTTGAAATTCGATTTTTAACTCTGATTTTTATTTTTATTTTTATATTTATTTATTTATTTATTTTCTTAACATCACGTTTTGAGGTTCTAAGAATACGAAAGTCAAATTTTTAACGGTTCATCTGTATGTATATCTGTTATCAACATAATTAAAAAAAAATTACAAATTAAAAAGAAACTTTTTATAAACCATGTTTTTAAATTTTCTGTTGAATCATAAAAATTTAACAATTCTATGTATTAAGAAATATTTTTTTTTTTTAAAGAATTATCCCATGTGTTTTAAAGAAAATGATCAAATGTATAATAAAGAGAGCAATTATAAGAAATTTCCAAACATCCATTAGTTGAATAAAATTAATAAAAGAATGCATTCTCATCATATTCTGAACTATTCTAAAAGTTTCAAATGTCTAGCTACTAAGATTTGTAATGGGCAAGCAAACAAAAAAGCGAGTTAATAAAACGTGGTAGCAAATAACTGCAGGAAATTCAAATTTAGTATTTTTTAGATTCGTGTGAATTTGTCACATGAAAAGCTTAATAAGATTTATAAGTTTTAAAGTAAATAATAGCAATTTCGATTTATATAGAAAAATATAAATTTGGGTCCTTTAATTAAACGGTGTTGAGGGGGTGGTAGTTCCCTTCACTGAGAATAATATCTCAAATAAAATTGTTTCTAGAAGTATTTTAAAATAATTTTAATGTAGATTGAACTTTAACATGTTACGTTATTTATTTTAATCTTAATCTGCAATATGTTCTTATAGTATTGCAGAGCTGCCAACGTAATCCGGCAAATTGTTAGTACCGCCCATTTTTCTACACCACTTAATTTTTAGAGTAATTTTCTTCAAATATATTTACGATGAATTAAGAAAACAAATACTCTAAAGATTAAGTGGTGTAGAAAAATGGGCGGAACGAAAAATTTGCCGGATTAGGTTGGCAGCTCTGGTATTGTAATGTAGGGTAAAAGAAAGTTGTGTGAGTGACACAACAGGTTATTTTTGATCAAAATGCGATTGAATGCATGTTATAGTATTACGATACAAATAAACATATGTAATCTTAACAAGTTTCAGAATATAGTCAAACTAGCATACTTTAAAATGTATTCAAATATTTAGAAAAAACAATATAAAGTTACGTATTAAACATCCACGCCCATAGTTACATATTAATCATTTATATCAAAAATTTTGCGCTTTGAATTTTAATATATACTATATTAGTGTTTCTTTGTTGTACAAAGAAATTCGGGGGAGGAAAGAGGATAGTAAAAGTGCTCATATGGTGTATGAATGTATACTCCTACTCTGTTCTATCTCATATCATTATTAAGCTATTGGAAATAGAATGAAAAATCTAAAGATCTTGCAATATTTTTATTTTTAAAGTTTCTAAACTTGGTACAAAAAAATTAGAGGAAAAAAAAGAAAAAAAAGTCTAAAGTACTCAGGGTTTGTACAGACATGTTTTTTTTTTTTTTTTTTTTTTTTTTCTAGGACACATTTACCAGTGCTTTTAAAGAATACCTTTAAAGGCATTTAAATCATATCAATAATTGCCATATAATATTAGTGGTGCAGGGGAAAAAAATCCAAAAAGTGTAGAAACCATGAAAAAGATATGAATAAATGACATCAATTAAGTTAAAATATCTAGATTTAATGATGAATTACAAGAGTTGAAAAGTAGGGGGGAAATGTGAAACAATATCCGCCCAAAAGTTTAATGGTTAAATCTGTAAAAGCAGTTCTAGCTATTATAAGTAAAATTCACTAAAAAATGAGCCATTCCAATGATTTTCGAATACGATTACAATGAAACATATCGGATGATTTGTGACGGAGAAATGTAGTTTTTGTTTTTTATACACCATTTGTTTTCAAGTTTTCAATGAGTGAGACTCCTCCCAATACGTTTTGAAAACCCTCTTGCCAACTCCCATTAGTTTTCACGTTTGAATGCATTAATTTATTATTTCTATATTACATAGCAATAATTTATGTTTATCTATACCGTAATAACCTTCTATGCATTCATTTACATTTTGATTGAAAAAAGAAACTCTTTGGCATAGGTGAACTCTGCTCAGTTTCCCATCATATGTATGTTTCTTAAAAATCTAGTACGAAATATATTATACTCATGCTAAGAGAAATGAATATGACCCAGTGATATAATGAAATCCCCACCTACCAGGCTACCCACTGTTCAATTGGATATATTTACCTTATTCTAGCCTATTAATTTATTTTAGTGGGTTCAGTTTCGTAGTTTAGTTTTCATGCAATTCCATACTATTTCAAATGTAACAATCCTCAAAATGCAAATTTATATGGAATATCGCCCAATTTTGCTGTGTTCACAAAATCTTAAATTTCGAATGACTTACGAAATTTTCAAATTAGAATATTTGTAGTCAATGATGTTCAAACAAGTATCATAAATGTCAATTTAAAAATAGTCTGATATATTTATTGTGCAAAAAACCCATAAATAATGCACGTTTATAGGAAAATTTGCGTAATTCTGCTGTGTTAAGTAAATCGTAAATTTTGAATAACTTACGAAATCTTTAATATTCACTGTCAAGGATGTTCATACCAGAGTTCTAAAGGATATTTTAAAAGTGATCTGGCATCTTTACGATGAAAATAACACTTAAATAGGACGTTTATGCGAAATTTTGCTCTATTCTACCATGTTAAGTAAATCGTAAATTCCGAATATCTTGCGAAATTTACAATTAAAAAATTCATAGTCAAGGATGTTTATGCCAGTATGTTATATGATATTTTAAATGTGACCTAGCATCGTTACGATGAAAATATCCCTCAAAACCGACGTTTATGTAATTTTTTGACCTATTCTGTAGCCTGCTAACTATGCTAGTTTATCCGTAATTGTATTAGACCCCGACCTTTTTTTTTCCACCAGAATAGTTGTAGAGTAATATATAGAAATATGGTTTCATGATTAAATAAGAAGACTGTTGCTCTACAACTATTATGGTAGGAAAAAAAGGCGGGGTTTAAAACCATTACGGATAAACTAGCATAGTTAGCAGGTCTATATTCTGTCATGTTAAGAAATTCGTATATTTCCACTAACTTGCGACACTTTCGAAGTAGCATGTTTATAGTTAATGATGTTCATCCCGGCATCAAAACTGATAATTAAAAGCTGTTCTTACATCTTTATGATGAAAATATTTCTTTTCATGCAAGTTTGTCTGAAATTTCACCCTATTCTCCCATGTTAAGAAAATCGTAAATTTCAGATAATTTCTTAAGTTTCTTAATTAGAGTGTTACAAATGAATAGGGTTACTTGCCAGTGTCATAAATAATATTTTAAAACTGGTCTAAGCTCACTGCGATCATTTGTTCGTGAGATATCGTATACACAGACTAACAAACTAGCATACTAACACACTGAAATACTAACAAATTAACAATCTACAGACGGGCACCATATCTATTTTGATATTTTTGGATTCATCAGACCTGAAAACACATTAAAAAGTAAAAAAAAAAAAAAAAATCAAGGTCGAATACTTTCACGATTACCTAAGTTCCCCATGTCTGTAGTATCATAGCGTCCTAAACTAGATGCCTGTCGCGTGGCCCAGAAACTTGGCAACAGTTGAAGCGGTAGATAGCGCCACCTGGTACAGATTGCGCGACTTTTTTATTCAACTCTGACCAATAGTTTTAAGAAATGGCTGTTGAATAAAAAAATTGCGCAATCTGCAGCAGGTGGCGCTGTCTAACGCTTTAACTGTTGCCAAGTTTCCGAGCTACGCGACAGTCATATAGTTAAGGAGGCTATGGTAGTATGATGGGGAACTGAAAAATGTTACTACAGAAGTTATTGTAATTGCCGAAACGTCAGTTGAGGCCTCAATGTGGAGACTCAAAAAGTTTTTGGGTTCTGTCTGTGTGTCAGTCTGTCCGATATCTCGCGATAGCGGTCGAAAAAATCCCTCTATTGACTTACAATTTGCTACACATGTCTATTAACCACACAGAAATAGCTGTATAGTTTGAGTGTGCACTCTATTTGTAGTTCATGTGCAGGGCCACACTAAAATTTTTTTGAAGAATTTCATTGAAGAATTTCACTTAAACTCATTTTAACCTTATTGCACTGCCTTCAACAAGATGAAATTAACATGCATTATTGAGAAGCTTAAAAGCAAGTTTTCTGTAAAACGTGTTAGTTTGACTGTTGACATAATTAATGTACAGGATCTCAAAAAAGTGTCTCGATGATGTCACATATAATTACCCAAATTATGTCAAATTTAGGATAATCATTCATGAGCTACATAGAATAAACTGTATTTTTTTCATTGGTTTATATAATGTCTATGGTTGGTTGGCAAGGACTCAGAAAAGAATTTCGCGACATTAGAGCCTATGGCCAGATTTTCATCAAGCTCGTTTTAACACATTTATGCTGCTTTTAACAAAATAGAATTAACATACATTATTACGATGCTTGAAAACATATTTTCTCTGGAAAAAAGGTATGCATATTCTAAATAAATGCCGAAACGTCAGTGGAGGCCTCCATGTGGAAACTCAAACAGATTTTGGATTCTGTCTGTTTGTCCATCTGTTTGCCTGTATGTCGCGATAGCGGACGCAAAAATCATCCTATTGATTTGTAACTTCGTATACATATTTATGAGCCACAGTGAATTAGCTGTATAGTTTTGGGTGTGCATTCTATTTGTGGTTCATGTACAAGGATACACCAACGTTTGCCTTATCATTACGGCCTATGGACAGAAATTGTATAAACCACAATAGCGTACGCAAAAATGCCCCGAATGAATTGCAAATTAGTACGCGCGTTCAGGTTTTGTATGGAAATAGCTGTGTAATTTTTTATGTCTATATTATTTGTGGATCGTGTACAGGAATACACAAAAGTTTTCATCTCATTACGGCCTATGGGATGAATTTCGTCGAATTTTAACTTCGTTATTCTGCAGTTAACAAAATAAAATTAGCGTACATTACCAAGATGCTTAAACTCATGTTTTCTATAGAAAATATGTATGCTTAGTCTTCATAATGAATGTACAGGACCTCACAAAAGTGTCTCGACAATGTCACGTAATCATACAAATTTTCTCAAATTTCGAACAATTCTTCTTGAAGAATGTAGAATAAGTTGCATACAGTGGCGGTTCTACATTGAGGGCCCGCGGGCTCGGCCCTACCTAAATTTTTTCTCGATTAAAATAGTAATAATAATAATAATAATAATTTTGTTTTTTATAACTGTTCAAAAACATATATGCAAAATAACTACATCTAACTTTTCTGAATCTCCTTTCATTATAATTTATTTGTCAATATATTTTTTCAACTGTCACAAATCACTAATGACTAACCGACTTCTACTTCCCTTCCTTATCTATGGGGCCGTTTTCAGTCGGCCTGAAATTTTCATGTTTATTTGTGCAGTTTATTCTACTAGAAGATCGGGTACCCAGATTTAACGACGAACTGCTTTATCAGTGTAAGCACGCTGTAATTTTCTCGTCGATGGGCCAGTAGAGTCTTGCCCTTTGGAACAAAACTATAGGGGAAAAAACTGTCTGTTAACCATGCAACTTACGGATAATATTTGGCCACTTCTGCATTACGTTTTTTTTTTTCCTCATTGATTTTTCGGTGAATGTTTTAGAGTTATATATGACAGTTTAAAATTTTAGTGTTTAAAAAAAAGAAATCTGGTAATAGTCAAAAATATTTTCTAGACAAGCCTTTGAGATAAAAGCTTGTATAAGAATTTAAGGCCTCTCTAACTAAAATGTTTTGAATTTAAATGAGGAGGAAAAAAAATAAAAATAATATGCGATTTTTTTTTTTTCCTTCAGAATAGTGTATTAAAACTTTTATGTAAATAAATTGTAAAATTTTTAGATAAATTATTAATGGATTTACATGGATAAATGGATTAAATAGCTGCATAAAATTGTGATTTATTATTATTATTAAAGGATTTTTCTTTTAAATGCGATTTAATAGAAACATCCGCAATGTTTTTTTCTTTTTTTAAGATGATAGCCCGTTTTATTTCTTTATTTATTGAAAGTTGATTTCAATTATCTAAAATTAAGCTCTTAGACTGAGAAACATGCTTTTTTTTTTTTTTTTTTTTAATATGTATCCACATTACATTAATCATGACTTTCTAAATTCCAATATAACATCTTACAGATTGGTTAAGGTTTATTTTATTTGTTTTTTAAGATAAGAAACATGGGTATAACACTTGAAATTTTATAATTAAAAGATTTAGGGATATAATTAGCGTAAGCTAAATAATATTACACTCTGAAACATTTGAATTTAAATTTTAATGGTGTGTAGTGTTACGGTTAAAGCCAGTTGACTAAAAGAGGGTTCTTGACCTGAGTGGTGTACTCTCTCTAGAAAGTATTTCTAAGTGTTACATAGCCCTTTTTATTTGAGTTTTGGAGAAAACCATAGTAAACTCCAAATGTATATGTCGACGAAAGCGATCTGGTATCGAACTTGGCAATTTCCGTCTAGCAGCTTCCAGATATTTAAATTTTTATATTCCATTGGTCAGAACATTGCAGAATTTTTCAATTGTATTTATATAACTTTAATTTTTGAGATAATTTTATGCAATGTTTTCCATAGTGTTAAATTTAAGATTTGCCATCATAAAAAAAAAAATAAAAATAAAAAATAAAAATAAAAATCGAAATTTCGTTTTACATACCATTTTATTAATGTTTGTTCTTATGTTTGAATAATGAATAGTATTAAAGTTAAATTACACATCATACGATGGATCGGGCCCCACCTGTGAAAATTTGCACGAGCCGCCACTGGTTGCATAGTTTTTACTGGGGTATGCAGTATTTATGTTTCTTTTACAGAGACACACAAAAGAATTTCGTGACTTTAGAGCCTATGGACAAATTTTTATCTAAACGTATTTTGACGCGTATATTCTATCTTCAACGTAATGGAATTAACATATATTATAAAGATGCTTAAATCATGTTTTCTATATAGATATTCATATATATAGATAGAGAGAGAGAAAAAAGCATGGAGCCATATTAGGATTCACTTGAAGAGACAGAAAGTGAAACATTTGGATTAGAGAACAAACCAATGTTGCTGATGATATGCCTAGAATTAAGTAAAAATTGTGCTATGCTGGGCACTTTATCAGAAAAAATGATGATAGATGGAACACAAAAGTCCTATTTTGGATACCGAGATATAACAAAAGACCGAGAAAGAGACCACTGTGTAGTGAGAGAGATAAAACTGTGAAGTTTGGAAAAGCAGAATGAAGAAGAACTGCAGAAAACAGGGTAGATTGGAATCACATAGAAGAGGCTTTCATGCTGCAGTGGATTGATAAAGGCATAAATTGATGATGATGATGATGATGATGATAATCATATACTATATAATATGGAATAAAATAAAATTGATCAATGAACTGTTGAAAAATGAGTGATGACAATAGGACGTTGAAGATTTTGATCTGCAGCTCCAATAGTTGAAAATAGAAGGGTTCTATATCTCAAAATGCCTAAAGCACCCGTATAAAATGTATTTATTTCACAAAAGAATGAAAACAAAAAATAACAAATTAACAAATTGACAATGTACTCTATTCCCAGGAATAAAGAATATATATATTAAGGAAGCCTACCCCTCTCTTTTGTTTTCCTCTCTTTATAAAATCAATACATTTAATGGATCTTTTGCATAATTTGCATGCTTAACTCCTCCTATGTTTAATTACAATCATTTCTGTATCGACTTATTCTTTTTATTTTTATTTATTTTAATCTAAAAAGAAATGAATGCATATTATAATATTATGATTAACGTCAATTATTGTCTAAGTAATAAATGAACTGTAAATTAAGACAGATAAATAATAAAGGATTTATTAATGATCAATAATAAATTGCTAATGAAAATTTCTAAGAGGAGTTTGAAAACGCGATGGGAGCAGTCTCACTTTTTGAAAACGGGAAAACGAATCGTGTATAACCAATGCATAGCTAAATTTCTCCGCCACTAACAAACCGATATTATTCATTGTAACGAGCTTAATTGAAAACTCTTTAAATGGGACAATTCTTAGTAAATTTTACCTATTGTTGCTAGAACGGTTTTTGCGGAATTGACGATTAAACTTTCAGGAGTATATTTGTTTTGCGTTTTTTTCACTGTTTCAGCGATTGTAACTCGTTATTATATCTAGATATTTGGTCTATCGGAATGTTTTGTCCTACTGAATTAATAAAACGTCACAGGAAATTTATACTGCATAAAATGTAAGATATTCTTCTGTAACTTTTAACATGATAGTCGCATACTGTCCAACATCCCAATTAATATTCTGTAGTGTTGTTAGTCCCGCCCTTTTTTAGAGTGACAGTAAATTTTTAGAGTAATATTCCTCAAATGCATTTACTATTAAATAAGAAGAAAAATACTCTAAAAAGATACAGGTGTCAAAAAGAAGGAGGGGCTAACAATACTACGGAATATTAATTAGTATGTTGGCAAGTATATACACTACTGGCCATTAAAATTGCTACACCAAGAAGGAATGATAATTACGGAATGAAATTTGTTGGACACATACATTATAGCAGGAAGAAAAATTGATTAAAATTTCAGGAAATTTCGAGTTATATCTACTGAGAAAATAGTACATAAAGCAGCGAGCTCTGTGAGCAATAATAGCACTTACACTGCATAAAAAAAGTAGACGGACACTTACTTGTAGTACTTTAAAGCCGTTTATTTCTTTAATTAGAGATATGAAGTTCATTTCTCTAATATAATTATATTCTTGAGACATCATATATTATTATCTTTTAGATATAGATTCAATCCTTTTGAATTATGTAGTGGATAAATTCAGGAAACAAAAATGGTGCATATTTGCACTGCAATTTTTCTTAAAAAAGTAGACGGACACATCTTGTATCTCTAAAATAAAACATTTTTAGTAAGGGGTTCGTCTCTCATTTGCTAAGTTCGTATACTCTGTTAGGCATCGAATCAATGAAATTCTGAATCTTTTTTTGACAGAAAATTTCCCAAATGTTTGTAAGAGCTTCTTTGAGCTGGTGAAGTGATTCATACTGGCGTTCACCCTCATAAATTTTATGAACACGTATAGCCCAAATGTTTTCTACAGGATTCATGTCCGGACTCTTGGCTGGCCAGGGTAAAACATTGAAGTTGTTCCCATGAAACCATTTTTTAACGTTGTTAGCGGTGTGTATTGGCGCCCCATCTTGTTGGAAAATCCAGTTTTCTCCTCCAAGATCACACGCAAATGGCAAAAGCTCACTGCTTAGTGTTTCAATATAATCTTTGTGAGTCTGCTTCTTACTTAGGAACACTAAATTTGTCCTTCATCCATAGCTAACAGCTAGCCACACCATCACGCCACCACCACCAGCTTGCCGAGTAGAGTACACTTCGTCTTTTTTCTCCAAACTGTGCCAATAATATTGGTATCCATCTGGGCCGTCTAAATTAAATTTTTTCTCACCTGAAAAAACAACAGATATCCATTCTGTAGTCCAAGACATATGGTTTTGAGCCCACTGTAGGCGTTCTGTCACGTGGTGATCCTTCGAGCATGGATGATGTTTTCTCTTCTTATATTCAAAGAGCTCTGAGTGCTTAATGCTGTTAAAAATTGTCTGTGAATTTACGTTAGTAATTCCTGTGCTTATTCGAACTCTGGGAATTGATGATCCAGCTTTTTTTCAGCTCAGTAAAAAATTTTCTATGGTCTCTAAGAGAAAGTTTCATTGTCCGAGCACTTTTTTTCCTTACGCCATGGGCTTCAGGAGCACGTAGAAAATCACTGATGCTACTTTTGCTTATTAGAAGTAGCCTACTAATTTCTCTGACTCCTTTATTAACATTTTTCAGCGCTATAATCCGTCGTTTCTGGTAATCAGTTAGAGGAATTCCTCGTGGCATGGCTCATTCATCTCCAAGAAATTTAACTGCGTAAAACCATCTTGTCAAGCACGTTAGCAATTGGCAAAATGCCAAATGTACATGTACATGCAAAACTAGTATTCCGCAAGAAACACCTACTTAGATAATTGCAATTTTTGACCAGAGTCCGTCTACTTTTTTTAAAAAAATATATTGTGCAAATGTATATCTTTTCTCTTTTTTGCATTTCCCTAGATTAAAATTATAAATAATTGAATATTTTTATTTGTCTCTCAAAAATATGAAGATTGATAAGCATAAATATGTTAAAGAATTTTAATTGACATTTCCTATTAAGCAAAGGCGGGGTTTTAAAAAATTGTAAAGAAGTGTCCGTCTACTTTTTTTATGCAGTGTATTTGTCTAAGCATTGAATCGAACAGCGATTGAATGATATGTACGGATAGAGCACTTCATGATGTTTTAACACGATGCCACAATTCATTGATCGAAGTTACTGGTGAGTGGTGGGTGGGGGGGCAGTCGCTTTTCAACGATTAAACAGTCATTTTCATTGGTGCGAGATCAGGAGAACGCGCTTGCTAGAGCAACAGTCGATAACATTCTGTATCAAAGAAGGTCCGAACAATACAAACAACTTGCGGTCGTGCATTATCTTCGTAAATGTTGCACTTCGGAGGCCTTGGATATAGGGCAGAGCGATGGCCTTAACTCGTCAGAAATGTAATGGCTGGTATTTAGAGTGGTCAGAATAAAAACAAAAGGTGATCGGGACGTGTATCCAATGGTACCACATACCATCAATCCAGGTGGTGACCCAGTATGCGGCTACCAAAATTCTGATTACCCTCAAAACTGCATCATTGATATGGGCGCCATTAATGTGTGATCAACGATGAACCTGGACGCTGGAATGGCGTGAAGTCACCTTTCAAAGAAATCACAATCCTGTTTACAGCATCAAGATTGCCTTATCCGTATTTAACGGCATTATGAATAATGCCCATTGCCAGCTGGGATTCGAAATCATTATACTGTCCATCATTCCCAATGATGTTATGGGTTCCCATTGGATACACGTTTCGATTACTTCTTGTTCGTATTCCTGGCACTCTGAACAGCGGCCATTAAATTTCTGATGGGTTAAGGCCCGCCCCTCCGCCCTGTATTCGAGGCCTCCATAGCGCAAAAATTAAGCAAGATAATGCACGACCTCAAGTTGTTTGTATTATTCGGACCTTCTTTGATACAGAATGTTATCGACTGTTGCTCTGGCATGCGCGTTCTCCTGATCTCGCACCAGTGAAAATGACTATTTAATCGTTGAAAAGCGACTGGCCTCCACCACTCACCAGTAACTTCGATCGATGAATTGTGGCATCATGTTAAAACAGCATGAAGTGTTCTATCCGTACATGTCATCCAATCGCTGTTCGATTCAATGCCAAGGCAAATAAGTGCTATTATTGCTCACAGAGGTCGCTGCTTTATGTACTGTTTTCTCAGTACATATAACTCGAAATTTCCTGAAATTTTAATCAATTGTTCTTCCTGCTATAATGTATGTGTCTAACAAATTTCATTCAGTAATTTTCATTCCTTCTTGGTGTAGCAATTTTAATGGCCATTAGTATAGTTTGTAAACTACCATAAAAATATTGTTAAACAAATATTTCTGATGATAATTTATTAATTCAAACCGTCAGAACTGTCCTAGAAACCTAATTTATCTAACATTATTAAAGTCGGTTAGAAGTCATTATTAGAATCTTTCTCTGTTCTTTCTGAATATGGGCTTGATTTCTGTGTAGGATATTTAGAAATTTCAGTAAAAAAGGAAATTGCAAGATTTATACCTTGAAAACAGTTTGAATTAGAACAAGGTTGGTGTACAGTCCAGAAATGGAACACGGGAGCAGAATTTATATCGCTATCAATGTAACAAAATTTTCTACTTCTTAAATGAACGATATTATCGGCAGCGAAATTTCTTACAGAAGTACCGGGTTCTGCACCCGTGTTCCATCCTTGACAGTTCACAAAATAAACTTTCTGCGACTTTCTCGTCTTCTTTCGTCTTTCTCGACTTCTCCGTTTTGGAGATATTTACGAAAATCATATTTATAATAACTACAAATACAAAGGTTTTAGCCGTTACATATGACATACCATCATAGAGATTTCTATACAAGCTAATGATAGAGCCTGTGATGATATCGTTATGAAAGTTGTCGACGTTTTTAAGCGGTGTTAAGTTATTCTTGAAGACATTAGCAGGTTCTAGTCGACGAGTGCCTTTTATTTACTGAATATTCAGCCAGTAGGTAGAGCCCACAATGATATTGTTATGAAAGTTGTCGACATTTTTGCGAGTAGAAAGTCATTTTTTAGACATGAGAATGTTTTAGTCGACGAATGCACATTATTTAACCCGTTAGTAGTCACTATCATCAGCGCCACCTACTACAGATTGCGAACTTTTTTATTTAACTGTCACCAGTAATTTTAAGAAGTGATGTGATCGACGTCAAATCGAATTTATTCGCGTTTTAAGTATATCAAATGCCACTTATAAAAATTTTTGGTGGCTATTGAATAAAAAATTCTGGAAAAACTGAAGTATGGGCGGCAAATCGACCAACTAGCGACTACTAACGGGTTAATGAATATTCAGCCCGTAATGATTTTGTTATAAAAGTTATCGACATTTTTGCGTGTAAAAAGTACTTAAGCAGGTACTAGTCGATGAATGCATTATATTTAATTACTATTCAGCTAGTAGATAACGCTCGTAGTAATAATGTTAAGAACGTTCTCGGCATTTTTGAATGTAAA
This sequence comes from Salticus scenicus, assembly GCA_963930645.1. Lineage (NCBI taxonomy): Eukaryota > Metazoa > Arthropoda > Arachnida > Araneae > Salticidae > Salticus > Salticus scenicus. The sequence continues at coordinate 208,230,020 of OZ005656.1, read as the reverse complement.
AAGTAATTCTTAAAGAAATATGCTGGTTCTAGCCGACCAATGCAAATCATTTAATGAATATTCAGCTCGTAGGTATCGCCCGTAATTAATTTGTCTTTTCGAAATTTCTGCATTTTAGAAAGTACTTTTTAATAACATAAGCAGGTTCTGGTCGACGAATGCACTGGATTTAATGAATATTCAACACGTAGATAGAGCCTGTATTGGTATTGTTATGAAGGTTGTTGATATTTTTATGAGTAGAACGTAATTCCCAAAGACATAAGTAGGTTCTAATCAAAAAATGAATTTTACTTAATGAATATTCAGCCAGTAGATAGAGCTCGGAACGATATTGTTAAGAAAATTGTCGGCATTTTTGAGTGTAGAAAGTAATTCTTAAACACATAAGCAGGTTCTAGTCGACGAATGCATTTTTTTAATGAGTATTCAGGAAAAATTCGAATATAACACTTTTTGTGCTATAAAAATCAATAATCAATTAACATTCTCGAAACAATCCAATCAAACACTCATTCAAACTACGGAAATAAAATAAACACTGTTAATTGCACTACAGAGTAGAAGTTTTGCTAATTTAGGAACAACCGAAAGTTTCGAAGTCTGAATGAAATTTGAAATCATCGAGAGTATTGTCACAGCGGTTTATAGAATTTTTGAGGTAATGATTCATTAGTTTCTGCATACTAGGTAATGATTCATTAGTTTCTGTGCTAGAAACTAAGGAATCATTACAAAAACTTCTAGAACTCAACTCCTATTGAAGTTAGAGTTTCCAAATTTTGGTAATCCTTAACTGCCACTTTTCGCCTCATTTGAATGCCTAATTTCACGCTGAGTCCACACCCACTTTCCTGGAAATAAAAAAAAAAAAACTACCATCTGTTTCCCTTTTTACAGAAACACCGTATAAAAAGTAGCACGTAAAGATATAGGCAAGTTTTAATCTACAATCATCAATAGTCATTCTTCTTTTTTTTTTTTTTTTTTTATTGTCTTCTTAGTCACTTACAGAACTTTCAAAGAATGTGGTTCTGCGCTATAAATCAATGAAAGTTTCCGGAAAATTCCAGAACTCTGTTCTTGCTCAAGTTAGGGTTTCCAAACGATGGTAATCATAAACTGCAAAACTCAGCTAAATTCGGTTGCTAACGCGTCAGATTCGATGCCAAGCCGCCAAAATCGATGCCAAGACCAAAATTTGCGTTGACTACAAACTTGACGGCTTGGAGAGATTAGCGATCAAATTTGGCAGAATATATTGTTTCAGGAGAGCCAGAATTAGTAAATCTTTTCTCAATTTTAACAGAACTCATTGCTTTGGTAAAACATAACGTTTCTCATCACTAATTTTCACCAAAGAAAACAAAAATAAGCCAACAATGATTTTTATTGAACCCAAGAGATTCTGTAAAACGCCGTAACGCACTATGCCGTAATTTCATTATTCTACTATGTTACTTGTCTCCGCGATATATATAATCCAATTATCGTGACTTTTGGGGTTGGAGTAGTATTTTTTTTTTTCCCTTGCTTGCTCATTTCCAGGAATTTTCGTAGATTGGAAGCTGCCTGTTTATTTTCGAATCAGTTACCTCGCAGTTTTCATAACAATATATGTTTATATTGCAATAAGTGTATAAGGAAGTCATGTGTTGTCCACATCAGATTTTTACTCAGATATTTTAGAGTTTCCAGATTTTTTTTACACCAAAAAATTGGGGCCTCGTTATCCCCCTGCTCTGCAGAATGAAAGAAAAAAATATATGTTATTTTAAGCTGATATTTTCCGCTTAACACGATTTTGTTAAGAAAAGTATGGCTTCCATTCGGTGTTGGTGTTGGTGTTAGGGATTAAGGCCGATTGACAACACTGGGGTCCTATGCCTGAGGGGGAGTGCCTTCCGTGGAGGTCTTTCTAAGGGGTCCTAGCCCGTATTTACGCAAGTTTCGGAGGAAACCACGGAAAACTACGAACGGCTAGGCCGACGAGCGCGACCGGGGATCGAACCCGGCACCTCACGTCTACCAGCTTTGAGCGCAGAACCGCTCAGCCGCTGGTGGACCAGGCTTCCATTCGGAAAAATTCAATTTGTGTCACGGGGGTCCCCAGAGGGCCCACCTATTATATCCCATATGATAGATTATTTCAATACATTAAACTTTTACAATCAATGCCTTCAGCGAAATTGCTTTCCTTTCGAGATATTTTGGTGTATCCAGACTTTTAAAACACCCTGTATGTGCATATATATACATGCTACAAAAATGATATTTTTTAAATGAAAAGAACTTTATGGAAAATACACATGAAAAAATTTTTTTTTTTTTTTCTTTTAGGATTGAGGACTATTAGTCTCAATCTACGGATTTTTACGACAACAGTTTTATGATAGTTGGCGATTTATCGAAATCGAAAATTTCTCGAAAATATAATTGAACAATCTGAATGCGATGTTATAAAAAAAAAAAAAAAAAAAAAAAAAAAAAAAACTAATAGTCCTCCGTACTAAACTAAATTCTGTTTTTGCCACAATTTCATCAAAATCTTTTTTTTTTTTTTTTTTTTTTTTTTTTTAATTAGGAAATAAAAAGCGCACGTGCAAAATGAAATTAAAAATAAAATAAGTTTTATAAATGGACAATATTTAAGCTCGTTGACTGAGTTCAATCATATAATAAGAAAAAATGACAACATTACTCTGATGAGATTAACTTTTTTTTAAACATTATTTATTTATTTATTTTTACTTTCTAACTTGTTTTTGTTTTTATTTCGTTAAAATCCCGTCCCTTTTTTTTATTGAGTTATGCATGGTATATTTAAAATAGTGTGTGTGTGACCAAGTAAATATGATTTTGTTTAATAGCGATTTCGTTTAGAGTTTAAATTGACCTATATGTTATAATCAGTTTTCGAAGATCTGCATCGATTAATGGAAATTTTTTCGGCAATTTTGGTATAGAAATCTCATTGTAACCCTTTTTAGACCATTTGTAAATGGATTTCATCCCAGTGTGAAAATAATGTATCTTCCACATTTTCATAATGTGACCTAACTCAGAAATAATTATAAGATAAAAAAAATATATATATATGTATACCATGTTTTAAATTTTCTGATGAATCATAGAACTCTTATCAATGTGCATAAATTTTTTAAAGTGATAATAAGGTCAATTTTTGTGAGATGCATAATTTAACTTTTTATAGTGTTTTAACGTTCACGTTTAATTAAATGTATTTATTTTTATGTCGACAGAAAATGAACTCGTACTTTTATTTATTTAATTATTATTTTTTTTGCAACAATTAAATTATAGCTACTATTTTAATGGCTATTTTAACGCTTTTAGGATATTATTATTTTCATCTTTTAATTAATTATAAGAAAACTAATCAAAAATTCGAAAATCGGACTTCAAAGTATTGTGTTGTTACCGGGTTCTGAGCTACTGTGACAGTTTCAGATGTCTAGGCTAGTAAGGAAATTAGTTAAAATTCGATTGCAAGATTTGTACCGTACAAACAAACAAACGAACAAGAATAGAAGTTAATAATACTCCTTTTAGAACAACGCATCGTGACAAAAGCGACATTAGCACTTATGAATGTGTATAAAATTTTTAAAGTGATAATGACGTCAATTTTTGCGAGATGCAGAATTTAACTTTTTATAATTTTTTAACGTTCACGTTGAATTAAATGTATTTATTTTTATATCGAAAGAAAATGAACTTGTAATTTTTTTTGGCAACAATTAAATTATAGCTAACATTTTAATGGCTATTTTATTGCTATTAAGAGCTTATTTCATATTTTGATTAATTAAAAGAAAACTATTCGAAAATCGGACTTTGAAGTAGTGTGTTGTTACCGAGTTCTGAGCTACTGAGAAAGTTTCAAATGTCTAGCTAGTAGGGAAGTTAGTTAAAAATAGATTGCAAGATTTGTACCGGACAAACAGTTCACTGATAAACAAACAAACAAGAATCGAAGTTAATAAAAACATGGTAATAATATATTTCAATAAAATACATCGTAAATTTTGGTTTGAATCATAAAGACTGAAAGCGTATTTAAACAAATGTGATAAATTAAATAATGGATGCATGCAACAGTTGCTTCGTTTTGACAAAACTTAGCACGTCTCTTCATCACGATTTACTTTTTCTTTCTTTTTTTTTTTTTCTTCTCTATTTTCATTTACATTTGAGTATTAAATATTCGTGAAGATAATTAACAAGGGGTGCGTACGGACCGTTATTATGCTATACATATTTAGAGACATAAAAAACATTTTAAAGTAATAACAATCTCTTAGCCGAAAATACCCTAATAAATTATATCTGTATATAATTATCTGTTTAGTTAGTTTTATTTTTAGCTCTAAAGCCTCAACAAAAATGTAATTAAAGAGGAGAATAATTATGAATCATCGCGACTCATTATCAAGAAAATGGTGACGTTCTAAAACAATGTTTTCGTTTAAATTATTCATTATATTCTAAAACTATTTTTTTTTTCTTTCTTTTTAATTGAAGAAGAGAAAATCTCTAAAGATGTAATGGGTAGTTAACCACTGTTGAGAAAATAAGTTTACTTATTTTCCTTAAAAATTAGCCATATATTGCGTAAACTATTATATTCAGAGTAGATTTTAGTTTTAATAATAAAATTTCGATTTAAGTATATGGTAATGTATGAAAAAAGTGTATTAATTCACTGATAAAGGAAAAACTAAAAATTTTGAAATTTTATAAATTTTTTTTAATAACATAACAGTCTTTTTCTAACAGTTTTTGAGAAATAAAAAATTTCAAATAACTTTTTTCTATTAATTTTCAAGATTTCAACCATTAATATGAATAATTATTTCTAAGCTAATTTTAATATGATCTTCATTCGTTTTTTTGTTTTGAATTCTTTTATTTTGAATTCTTTTATTTCTAAAAAATATAAATAAATAAATATTAAATAGTACAGCATACCAGGGATATGGATATTTAGAGCTTTTTTTTTTTTTTTTTTTTTTTTTTTCTTCGCAAATTTTATGAAGTTGAGGCTAGTAAATTAAAAATTTTGATAATAAACGTTTCAAATTATTATTTGCTACAACTATGTGTTTTTAGTTAATGAGAAATTCATTTATTTGAAGTTCTAATAGTCATTTAAAAAAGAACATTTTAAATTGATGGATGAAAGTAACACTTGTTGGGGTCTACTTTGCCAAAGTCGTTATTATTTATTTATTTATTTAATTTTTGTTAAAATTATATTGTGCTTCATACAATAGGCCTATGTACCCATCGTACAGTGTTACTTTAGCAATGAGAATGGAATAAAACTGAAAAGATTTTTAAAAAAAGGCTAAAATATCATGATAAATGGATGATTGGATGGTTGGGTTTTACGTCGCACTAGTAGTGCGCAGATGGGCAATTGGCGACGGTCTGCGACACACCCCCAGAGGTGGTCCGCAGACATGCCATCAGAATTTTGATCCTCCATGGAAGGGTGGCTCTCCCGCTTCGGTGACCCCCAGAGGTATAATTTTTGATGGGAACATGGAGGACATTGCGGCCACGACAGATTTTACGTGCACTAGCCACCATTAGTGTACACGACGGTCTTTGGCCGGCTCGAGTACCGAACCCGCAATCTTCCAATTACGAGGCCGGCGCTCAACCGACTGGGCTACCGCGGCCCTCATCACTGGGAATATCCTAGTAAACCTTGGGAGAGAATACTCATTGATTTTACTGGCCCCGTATTTGAACATATGTTTCTGTTAATTATTGATGCACATTCAAAGTGATTGGAGGTCTATCCCATGAAATCAACTACTACGTACAAAACCATAGAGTGTGTCAGAGACTGTTTCAGTCGATTTGGATTACCAGTTGTGCTCGTTAGTGACAGTGGTTCCCAATTCACTTCACATGAATTTCAGAGGTTCATGTTAAGTAATGGTATAAAGCAAAAAACTTGTGCACCATTCAAATTATCCAGTAATGGACAAGCAGAACGATATGTGTACACCCTTAAACAGTCGTTACGAGCAATGCAAAAATATAAAGAAGCATTGCTTCAGAAATTGAGCACATTTTTACTTGAGTACAGAAAAGCACCTAATGTCACGGCAACGCACAGCCCTGCCATGTTATTTTTTAAAACGAGACATTAGAATACGAATTGATTTATTGCTGCCAGATTTAAAGTCTAGGGTACAAGAAATAATTCGAAAGGGAGTTTATGAATTCCACGATAGAAAATTTAATGTGGGTGATCACGTGGCCATTAGAGATTATAAAACTACAAATTCAAAATGGAAATTCGATTCTATTGTCAACCAGGATGGGGCTCTTCATTACACCGTTGAAGTTCAGGGCAACTTGGTGAGACGTCACGTCGACCAGATCCGTCTAGTGGGTCACCAAGTGCTTGAAACGGCCGTCCCAATTGTTCACCAGAGAATTTCGACATCAGGAGATAGAGAAAGCAATCTAAGTCTGCACCCAGCAGAAACAGCAGACAATTTTTCTTCCGAAGTGCTGCATGAAGAACCTGAGTCTCTTCCAGTACCAGCAGAACTATCAACTGATGTTCTGAGTCCGCAAGTGCCACCGTCACCAGCTAAGCCAAATATTCCTCCACCCAAGAGTCCATTAGTTCCAGAGAAAGAGAAACCACCACTTAGACGTTCCGGAAGAATTAGGCAACCACCCAAAAGACTTGACTTTTAAGGGTTGAGGAGATGTGGTGTATTTAATTGTCACCGCACAAATGACTTTGAACTGTAACTGTCACCTAAAAGCGACTTGAGACTGTAACTGTAACTGGACAGTTAGTTTGGGTTTGAATCGGCTGAAAGCCGGCGCGCGTAACTCGTTGTTAAAATGTTAAGCTAAGTATTATTCTATTTTGTGTAAATAAATGTAGTGTATTGTAATGGTCATTAAAGTGTCTGTCAAGCATCTGGAATAATCATAAGTATGAACTCACGCACACAAACAAAACTCTACAAATCTTACACATATAGACATGTAAAAAGTTAATTATCTCTAGAAAACAAATTTATCAGCTACTTAATTTCTTTTGCTTTAAATATGGGCTATAATGTATATGTTAAGTGTGGAATGAAATCTCAGTTCCACCTGTATTTTTAAGTAAAATACAAATCGTTGAATCTTTTGCAAAAATTGGTTCATTTAACCAGTCGAGATGTTCCATGTACCCTTAAGTGGATTCATATTAATTACCTATTAATAAAAAACAACAATTGTTAGTACTGAAGTGTTAAATTTAAAAATTAACATATGTGTATATTACGTAATTTGCTTATATACTACTGGCCATTGAAATTGCTACACCAAGAAGGAATAATAATAACGAATGAAATTTGTTGGACACATACGTTATAGTAGGAAGAACAATTGATTACAATTTCAGGAAATTTGGAGTAATATGTGCTGAGAAAACAGTACATAAAGCAGTGACCTCTGTGAGCAATAACAGCATTTATCTGCCTAGAGGCATTGAATCGGACAGCGATTGGATGACATGTACGGGTAGAGCACTTCATGAAGTTTTAACACGATGCCACAATTCATCAATCGAAGTTACTGGTGAGTGGTGGGGGGGCCAGTCGCTTTTCAACGATTAAACAGTCATTTTCATTGGTGCGAGATCAAGAGAACGCGTTGGCCAGAGCAACAGTCGAGCACATTCTGTATCAAAGAAGGCACAGACAATACAAACAACTTGCGGTCGTGCATTATCTTGCTTATATTTTGCGCTACGGAGGTGTCAAATACAGGGCAGAGGGGTGGGCCTTAACTCCTCAGAAATTTAATGACAGCTGTTCAGAGTGCCAGGAATACGAACATGAAGTAATCGAGACGTGTATCCAATGACAACACATAACATCATTGCGAATGATGGACAGTATGATGATGTCGAATCCCAGCTAGCAATGTGTAATATTCATAATGCTGTTAAATACGGATAAGGCAATCTTGATGCTGAAAACAGGATTGTGATTTGTCTGAAAAGTGACTTCACGCCCTGCCTGCGTCCAGGTTCATCGTTGATCACACATTAATGGCGCCCATATCAGTGATGCAGTTTTCAAGGTAATCAGAATTTTGGTAGCCGCATACTGAGTCACCACCTGGATTGATGGTATGTGGTACCATTGGATAGACGTCACGGTCACCTCTTGTTTTCATTCCCGCCACTCTGAACACCAGCCATTACATTTCTGACGAGTTAAGGCCCATCGCTCTGCCCTATGTTCAAGGCCTCCGAAGTGCAACATTTAAGCAGAAGAATGCACGACTGCAAGTTGTCCATATTGTCTGTACCTTCATTGATGCCGAATGTGTTCGACTGTTGCTCTGGCCAGAGCATTCTCCTGATCTCGCACCAATGAAAATGACTATTTAATCGTTGAATAGCGACTGGCCCCCCACCACTCACCAGTAACTTCGATCGATGAATTGTGGCATCGTGTTAAAACTTCATAAAGTGCTCTACCCGTACATGTCATCCAATCGCTGTTTGATTCAATGCCTAGGCAGATAAGTGCTGTTATTGCTCAGAGAGGTCGCTGCTTTATGTGCTGTTTTCTCAGTACATATTACTCCAAATTTCCTGAAATTTTAATCAATTGTTCTTCCTACTATAATGTATGTGTCCAACAAATTTCATTCCGTTATTATTATTCCTTCGTAGTGTAGCAATTTTAATGGCCAGTAGTGTATGAATTATCGCTGTCCATCATTGCTTAAAAAAAAAAAAAAAAAAAAAAAAATTAGTATTTTTATAGAAATGAAATTAATAAAAATGTATATGGTTCTTTAAAAAGAAACTCCTGTGTGTGTGCACGAAGCTTTTTACGATGCCCTATTCATAATAAAATTATTAAATTCTATCTATCTATATATAATTCTAAATTTAAGAAAAAAAAAAATAATAATAATATCTCACATTCATTAGGTTTGTAAAGTAAGTTAAATTGCTTATTCTTCTTTACGAATTATTTACTAAGTTCTAGTATATATTCTTGTAAACATTTTTTTTTTTTTTACGTTAATCATGTGTAAATTACTGTAAAATGGGATTTTTGTAAAAACGCATATTATATATATATATATATATATATATATATATATATCTGTATATATATATATATATAAATTACGTGTCACGATGTTTGTCCGGGGTAAACTCCTAAACTAAGGAACCGATTTTAATGAAATTTTGCACACTGTGTGCAGTTTGGTCCAACTTGAGAGATAGGATAGTTTTTATCTCAATTTATTGTCACAATATTGTTTTATTGCAATTATTTGTTAATTATAGACCTTTATTAAAGTTGCTCCAAAATATCTGTGAGTTCCATTAATTTAATTGTTGCCAAAAAAATAAATAAAAATACGAGTTCTTTTTCTTTTGACATAAAAATAAATACATTTAATCAAACGTGAACGTTAAAAAATTATTAAAAGTTAAATTATGCATCTCACGAAAATTGACGTCATAATCAATTTAAAGATTTTATACACATTGATAAAGTGCTAATGTAGTTCTATCATAGATATAGTAATATATATAGATCTCTCATCCCCATGTTATCGTACAAAGATTTTTGATGCCGAAAAAAAAAAAAAAATAAATAAATAAATAAAAGCTTTGGAAACAGCCATTAAGTGGTATTGGGAAAAAAAAAAAAAAAAAAAAAAGAAATATGAATTTGAAACTGTATCTGGAGTCTTCCATTCCCCTTTAGCAAATAAATTATTCATAAATTTTATTTGCTAAAATATTAGTATGTATTCCCGTGTGTATTCACTCGGGGAAAGACGGCCATATTTTGGTAAAAACGTCGTCTTTTCCCAAATGAAAAGGAATAACTTTTTTCTCCCCAATGATCACTCTATTCTATATATGCTATACTATATCTATGAGTTCTATACGCAAGCAAAGTGTGACTCACTGACCGTCTGTGCAGCCAAGAAAAAGATTTCCTATGTTAATTGCCCACTGGATTTTTTGTAAGAAATTATTAAAAATCGAGGAAATTTATTTCCCGATTTTAATCCTTATATTTGGGTATAGATATGTATTAGTTATCGCGGGTGTTAGATTGAATTATTTTGCTGTCAAATTGACAAAATTTTAATTTTAAATTTCAAAACTCTGTCGCCCTTGACTTTTATTATTATTATTTGGCGATCAAAAGCGTAACACGAAAATATACATGCCAGATGTATGCATTGTACGAAATGTAATATGAATTATTCATTGTACGTATGTATGACATGTAATATGTATTGTACGAAATATTGTTTCATATTATTCATTACTCTTTTAATATAAGTTGTTAAAATAGCCATGATTTTTGAAAGGAATTAAATATTTTCGCCAGATAATTTGGCGATATTCTTTTTTTTTTTCGCCAAGGATGACAGAAATGCTATTCCGCTGCAAAATATTAGTATCTTACATCAGATATTTTATTTAGACATTTGAAAACAAATTTGACTTCAAACTATGATAGAATATTTATCATTTTCCTTTTAATTAGTATATTATTAGTATATTAAAATTTAAAAGCATGGTATATAAAAAGTTTTTTTTTTTTTTTTTTTTATCTTATAATTATTCTTATCTTAATCCTCAATGTTTACCATCTTTATTAACTTGAATTTACTATTAAAATTTTAACATACTCAAAAACTTCTCATCACTTCGTTAAAATACACTAAACTTTTCCAAAATCTTTTTCTATTTAAAATGATACATGTATTTACTTTAAATGTCCAATATTTCATAAGATTTCCAATTTTAAAGTTTTAAAATATTTATCAAATTTACTTATTTTTCTGGTTTAGCCTTATTGTTTTCCTTTTTATAACTACAGCTGTTGCCCTCTTTAAAATATTTAAAATGATGAGGTCATTTTATAGTAAAATTATCCATTATAGCATATATTATATTTCACTCCTCCATAAAAATTGATTTTAAAATCGTCTGTTTCTTTTATACTTTTATTTTAATAGAATTTAATTTATATATTAGTCATTTTAGCAATTTTATCCAAAGTAGCATTAGAAATAATATATATCACTTCTCCATTAAAATTTATAGGACCCTACAATAAAATTAATTTGTGCTTAATATCAACACTACGAAAATTTTTATCAATCGCTTCCAAATTTTGACCTAAGTTTCAAATCTCAACCCTGTGGGTTTTTACATCGGCTACAACGTTTTCGTCTTTGTTCGTAAATAATAATTTGACTGTACTAAATAGTTTACAGCCGTATAATTCAACGTATAACTTAGTCACAGCAACGCGTGGCCGGGTCTGCTAGTATATATATATATATATATATATATAAAGCGCTTAACTTAAAACCTTATATAGTCACTTAAAAATATGTAAAAATTTCACAATGGTATGTTTATCAAGTGTAAATTATTTATTAAGTGTTGTTATTAACACCTCCCACCCCCTTTTTCTTTCGTTTTTCTTGACATGAAATTGTAATTCAACAAATATGGCACATTTCTTTTACAGCGATCCTCCATGGGGTCCGCTATAAAAGAAAAGTACTAAAAAGATACTAGTACTATAAATTTATTCTAGCACCATAGTAAATATATGGTGCTAGAAATATAGTATAGCCTAAAATCTAAAACACAATGTATCAAAATCCAAAAATGATATTTAAAATAAAACAAACTGAATATTTTTGCAATTACAAATAATAATAAAACCTAGTATCGCCCAGTGGTCGAAATTCGACCACAAATTTATTCAAATCTCAGAATTCTTTCAAGTTAGCACTAAATAAATAAATTTAGAAATTTAAAATTTCTCTGTAAACAATGTTCTTTGTAAATATTCTTTCGTCACTTTTTGTTGCCAAAAGACAAATAACAAAGAACATTTGAAGTTTCAAAAATTAAATAATATATATTATTTAAACACAAACATGAAATTTATCGTACGGCTGATATCTCTTTAAATTACAGCTGACATAAATCATAAAACAAAAAAGAAAGAAATTAGATCATAAATAAATTAGAAAATAAAAAAATGATTTCTCATAAATCAAATCCTTAGGAAATCTTTTTTGCGGTTCCACGGACGGCCAGTGACGTCATCACTTCGCTTGCGTATAGGATGCTATACAAATTACTGTGTGTGGTTTTATTGGAGTTTTATGAAATTGCCAGATTTAACAACTTTCCATTTTTAGGTATTTTTTAATGTAAAGGAATACGTGAATGAAAGGCAAAAATGGGGGAAAGTGCATAAAAATAAAAGTATTTTTAAATACCTTCTTGACATCGTAAGAAAATAATATTTGTATTTGCACCTTCCGGCTAACCATACTTTCGAATGATACCATTTTCAACTCTCTACTCCCATAATTAATATGCTAAAAAGGGACTACAAATTTTATGATTGCCTATTAATATATAGATAATGATATTTTTATTTTATTTTATTTTATTTTATTTATTTATTCTTTTTTTTTTTTTCTTTTTTTTTCTTTTTTTTGTTTATAAAAAAATCCCTGCAAAAACGAAATTATCGAAAAATCCCTCCCCCTACGCCAAAAACAGAGCTGGAAATCCCTACATCAGTCAACATTACCCAAGAGTTGCCAAGTTCTTTAATTTATGCCGGACATAATTATATATTACAGAAAAATACTGTATTAATTTCGTGGTTTAAAATAAAAGTGGGCTAAAAATGCTCCAGAATAAATCAAGGTACTTGGCAACTCTGATACGCATACTGTAAACAGAGTATTTTTTAAAATTCGATTTTCAACTCTGATTTTTTTTTTTTTTTTTTTTTTTTTTTTTCCCCTATCTTACGCTTTGAGGTTCCAAGAATATGAAAGTCAAATTTTTAGCCGTTGATACGTATGTATATATGTTATCAGCATAATTTAAAAATAAGTACAAGGTAAAAAAAAAAACTTTTTTTATACCACGTTATTAAATTTTCTGTTGAATCATTTAAGCTTAACAATTTATTGATATTGCATTTTAATCTGCAATATGTTGTTATAGCATTGCAATGTAAGGTAAAAAAAAGTTCTGTGAGTGACACAACAGATACTTTTTGATCAAAATACGATCCCATTGAATCACGAATATAAAAATATGAAAAATATTTCCATATAAAAATAGTGGTAGCAAAAAAAGTGAAAACTTTTTATTTTTGAAATGTCCAGTAAAAGTGCAAGGTCTACGACCTAATAGGCTTAACACTTTCGCGACCGCGATGTCTGTGTCTTTCGCACAATAAGGTCCGCCTGTGGACGTACTTCTTCCCATTACAATATTTCAGAACAAAATTTTCCGTAATCACATATATATCACAAATGAATATACATTATAGTTACACTTTTTCTAATTGAAGCATTTATATCCATAGTATATTGGCAGCATAAATATAAATATTGCGTATATTTTTTAGGATTTATATAACATACAAATTGCGAAAGAAACGCCCACTGGTGCAGTTAGAAATTTTCAAATGACGTGAATGAACGTCGAGAAAGCGGTCGTGAAAGTGTTAAAAAAGAGAGAATTTTCCCATGCGTGAAAGTGCCCTCAAAAGGGCGGAGACCTCCAGAACGATTCGCCATTAAATCTAGATATTCTAAAGAGTCTGGTGTCACCTAACTGGTATTAGACATGCACTCTATGTCCATAGCTGAAAATATTTTTATTTATTCCGGAGTACTTTTAGCCCACGCCTTTATTTCGTACCACTTATTTTATTTATTTATTTTATTTTTTTTTATATGTATTTTTTCTTATTTGATCGAAGTTATATATTAGAGAATATTTTTCTATATATAAATTGGTGCGAATTAAAGGCGGGGCTAAAATTACTCCTGAATAAATTAAAATATTGGCAGCTATGTATGTCTAGGATTAAAACACGTATGCATAACGAAGTTTTTTTCTTTTCGTTGCATGGTAATATGAGTTGTTAAAATACTGTGTATTACGTATTTTGAGAGTCTAATTTACCCCATGTTTAGTTACAGTAATTTTTGCAATAAAATCTGTAACTCCGCCTGTTGGCATTTCCTTTGCAATTCCTATGTCAGTTATTACTTACAAATATATACAATATTAATATTTGTACAGCCAATGTACTATGGATATAAATACCTTGATTATAAAGAGTATAAATATATTGTATGCCCATTTGTAATATGAATCTAAATTTTGTTCTGAAATATTGTAACTTGGGAAAATAACGCCCACAGGCGGACTTTCCTGTGAAAATGACAAAAACATGCGGTTAACACTTTCCTGACCATATGTTTTTGCCTTTTTCACAGTAAGGTCCGCCTGTGAGCGTTATTCTTCCCAATTACAATATTTCAAAACAAAATTTTCCGCTTTCATATTTGTACTACAAATAGATATACATAACAATTATACTCTTGCTAATCAAAGCATTTATATCTGTAGTATATTGACAGTACAAATATGAATATTAGGTGTTTTTTAAAAATTAAATAACATTCAAATTGCGAAAGAAACGCCCACTTTTGGAGTTAGAGGTTTTCAAATGACGAGAATCTACGTCAGCGGTCGCGAAAGTTTTAATACCCGAGTGACTGCATTATTAGTACAATCCTTATTAGTCTTTAATCATAAATTTCGATTAATAATTTTGTCAAAGAATAAGGTTATAATTTTAAAACAAATGTACTTCTAGAAGACAAGATAAAAACGGATTGTCTCTATGAAACTGAGGGGTCGTACTCTCCGCCCCTTTTTTCAGGACGCTCTTCAAGTTAAGGCAGTGGTCGTACTCTCCGCCCTTTTTTTAGGACACTCTCATGGATGACAAATTTTTAATTTTATTGCTAAAACTATTTTTATAAAAGAATCGCTACCCTGTTCAATCATGACTCAATACTATAAATAAACCGGAAGTAGTTCTGTATGAAATTAGTAGCGGCAAAAAAGGCAGAAGTTTCTTACTTCAGAGATTATCCTTAAAAAAGTTGCGGAGAGTACGATCCCTGTGTTAAGAAATTTCTGCCTTTTTTGATTTCAGAAATTTTTTGAGATACTTCTGGATAAATTTATAGTAATGTTTCAAGAATATATTGGATAGTGATTATAGCATAAAAATAATGGTAGTAATAAATTTTAAAACATTTCCCCTCTTATAGTATTTAGAAGAAAGTGTGAGGGTACGACCCCTGAAAACTCAATTGAGAACAAAATTGTAAGATCGTATAATATACTGCCACCCTCAAAATTATTGGAAGCATTTTGTATAATGATTCTATCAGTAACCACGTTGTGGGTTCACTTAACTTTAATAGGTCATGTAACTTCGCCAGCGTCCTAGTGGGCAGCTAGCGATTGTTATTCACTTTTAGTTTAGAGAGATGAACAATTGTATACTCCCGGTAAAATACTTAAAAAGTTTCACCATGTGGAAAGTTAATTCTCTTATGGAAGTCCAGACTTCAGCTTCAAAGTATATTAATATTCATTTCTTATTGTTAAAAACAACAATCGTTACTACTGAAGTGTTAAATTAAAAAATTAAACCTAAGTGTATATTACGTAATTTGCTTTTATGAATTATCGCTGTTCATCATTATTTTTTTAAAAACAAATTGTAGAATTTTTATAGAAATGAAATTAATAAAAATGTATATGGTTCTTTAAAAAGAAACTCCTGTGTGTGTGTGTGTATACGATACTTTTTCCATTCATAATAAATCACTTAAATTCTATCTCTGTATATATTATTCTAAATTTAAGAAATGAAATCTGGTTAAAAAGCACAGATTGCAAGACTTTCGTTAGATATGTATAGTAAGTTAAATTGCTTATTCTTCTTCATTTTTATTTACGACTTATTTACTAAGTTCTATTATATATTTTTGTACTTATTTTCTTTTCTATTTTGTACTTTTTTTTTTTTTCACGTTAACCATGTGTAAATTACGGTAAAATGAGATTTTTGTAAAAACACCTACTAGAGGTGAGTTCGGGCTCTATTTTGGCAATCCGAGCCCGCCCGGGCCCGAAACATTTTTGAACTGAGCCCGCCCGAGCCCGAAAAATTTTGTGTGATCAGAGCCCGAGCCCGCCCGAGCCCGATATTGAAAGTGGTACGCTATGCAACGCATACACAATAGTAAAATTAAATACCGTTTTCATTTTCAAATAAATTTTCTTATTATCAATCCTCAATTTAAATAACTATAAATGTTATTATAACAATTTTTAATGTCTGTGTCTCTGTATACATGTATATATTTATATAACAGATATTTATAGTGCAGCCCATTGTTTATAACGCGCCTATCGGGGGGGGGGAAAAATTTATCCGAATGAGTGATATAATGAGGCCCGATATAACGAAGGAGGAAGGATTACTGTATAACACTATGACATAATATGCATCCCGTTGAAAAAAGAGTTCTATTTAGAAAAAGGAAAGTCAAAGCTACTAAGGTTTGCAAGATTATTTTGTGATTTATAACCTATTATGACATTACTAAAGGTGCTCTCAAAATGAATATATATTTTTTTTTTTTTTTACATTTTCCAGTTAGTGAAGAATGAAATAAACGGAACTTTTAGCTTGAATCCGAGCCCGACCGGAGCCCGAAGACTTGCGTAAGATTTGAGCCCGATCGGGCTCGGGCCCGGGCCCGGGCTCGGGCTTACGGGCTCGGGCTGAGCCCGTCTCATCTCTAACACCTACTATTAAAAAAAAAAAAAGCACCTAACTTGGAATCTTATTTAGCCACTTAAAAATATGTAAAAATAACACAATCCGCGATTGTAATGGAATGCTCGCCCTCTGGTGGGCTAACGTGAAATTACAGTTAACATGAATAGCTTTCGGCTTTCAGCGAGACGCCATTGCTTGCCGATGTTTAGTTTCACATATATTTATTGAATAAAAATGAATAAATCAGGTAAAAAAGATAACACATACTGTTGTGTGCTACAGTGTAACTCCAAAGGATCAAGAAATCCAGAATTAAGCTTCCATTTATTTCCAAATGACAAATTTAAAATTTCAGTTGCTTCGGCTAATGTAAGTACAGAATTAATCAGATGATTTGAAACTAATATTTGTTCATCTTCAGTTAAAAATCTACTTCCGATCGAACTTTGAATAAACTGAAATATATTTTCCAAAAGCAATCAATTTTCCATGATGTAATGGTGGAGAAATTATAGCACGAATATTAAGTAGTAACACAAATAGAACAATAATAAATACACGTGACTATTATATTTACTAACAACAAAAGCTGAAAAAGCGCCATTTATCGATCATTACAAACGCGGATTGTTTCTTTAATCTAGTGTAAAATATTTATTCAGTATTGTTATTACCCCGCCCATTCTCTTGCATTACCTTTTTTTTTTTTCTTGATATTAAATTGTAATTCAGCTAACATGGCACATTTCTTTTATAGCGATCCTCCATGGGGGCCACTATAAAAGAAAAGTACTAAAATGATACTAGTACTACAACTTATTCTAGTACCATACTAGTAAAGATATGGTACTAGTACTATAGTGTTGCCTAAAATCTAAAACAAAAATTATCAAAATCCAAAAATAATGTTTTAAATATTCTTTTTAAATATTAAATATTACTAGCAGACCCGGCCACGCGTTGCTGTGGCTAAGTTATACGTTGAGAATTTGATAAGGTATATAGTATTTCCCCACAAATAGATTTGGCGATTTTTTTTTTTTTTTTTGGCGTCGTTTTGAACGATAACGATGTCGTTCTGGATTCTTTGCAATAAAATATGGCAACCTGCATGCTTTTATTTTAGATTATCGTTTAGATTATGATTTTATCAGTTATGATTTTTAGATTTATGACTTAGCCATAAACGCCAAATCCAGCTGTGCGGAAATAGTATAGTTGTTCCTTTGATAAATATTTTAAAACTTTAAAATAGGATATCTCATAAAATATTGGGCATTTAAAGTAAATACATGTATCATTTTAAATAGAAAAAGATTTTGGAAAAGATTAATATATTTTAACGAAGTGATGAGAAGATTTTGAGTATGTTAAAATTTTAATAGTAAATTCAAGTTAATCAAGAAGGAAAGCTTTGGGGATTAAGATAAGAAAATTTGCAAGATTTTAAGATCGCTTGTTTAGCAATAAATAAGAGTCAAAATTTAATGTAAAATACATGTACAAATCACAAATTTAATCAGAAACGGTAAATTGATAAGTTATTAAAGAAATATAAAAGAGAAATAAGAGAAATGATTATTTAAAGTTTCGAACATCGATCATATAGATTAGCGTTACAAAACAAATAAACAGACTTAAAATCTTCCAGACTTTTAAATAAGTTTTAAATAAAGTTTTAAAATTTAATGTTAAATAAAACAGACTTTTAAATAAATTTTGAAATATTGAAATGGTTACTTTTTATTTAGAACATTATATGTATAGATCACGAATTTCTTAAAGAAAAGGAAGTGATACAGATTACAATAATGCAACAAAAATTGAAAAAGCAAGGTTATGTCATATGTAAATTTTTAACACACGTGTCACGTTAAATAAATTGTAGCATATACATAATGTATCTGATATAACATATTAACATGTTGCAGCGGAATAAATTTCATATCTGTCATCCTTGGAAGAAGAAAAAAAAAAAAAAATATCGATAAATTATCTGGCGAACACATTTAATTCCTTTCAAAAATCATGGTTATTTTAACAAACTTATATTAAGAGAGTAATGAATAATATGAAATAATATTTCGCACAATACATATTACGAAAATATACATCTGGCTTGCACATTTTCGTGTTACGTTTTTGATCGCCAAATACAAAAACCTCCAAGGACGACAGAGTTTTGAAATTTAAAATTAAATTTTTGTGAATTTGACAGCAAAATAACTCAATCTAACGTATGCACATGATAACTAATACATATCTATACAAAAATATGGGGATTAAAATCGGGAAATAATTTTCCTCGATTTTTAATAATTTTTTACAAAAAATCCAATGGGCGATTAACATGAGAATTTTTTTTCTTGATTTCACAGACGGTCAGTGACGTCACACTTCGCTTGTGTATAACTACATTAGCACTTTATCAATGTGTATAAATTCTTTAAATTGATTATGACGTCAATTTTCGTGAGATGCATAATTTAACTTTTTATAATTTTTAAAAGTTCACGTTTGATTAAATGTGTTTATTTTTATGTCGAAAGAAAAAGAACTCATTTTTTTTTTTTTTTTTTTTTTTTTTGGCAACAATTAAACTTATGGAACTCACAGATATTTTGGAGCAACTGTAACAAAGGTCTATAATTAACAAATAATTCCAATAAAAAAATATTGTGACAATAAATTGAGATAAAAACTATCCTATCTCTCAAGTTGGACCACACTGCACACAGTGTGCAAAATTTCATTAAAATCGGTTCCTTAGTTTAGGAGTTTATCGCGGACAAACATTGTGACACGTAATTTATGTATATATACAGATTTATATTAAACATTTTTGTAATTACAAAGAAAAAAAACATAAATAAATAAAATAAAATAATGATAATAATAATAATAATATGTTGTTAATTGAAAAATCCCTACAAAAACGAAATTTTTGAAAATCACTCACCTACGCCAAAAACTGAGCTGAAAATCCCTGTTGTTGGGGGAAATCCCTACATCTGCCAAAATTGCCCAATAGTTGCCAAGTTCTTTAATTTATTCCGGAACATTTTAGCCCCACCTTTTTTTAATACTACTTTTTTATATGATTATTTATTTCCTCTTTTAACGTAATTATACATTACAGAAAGATATTGTATTAATTAAGGGTGTAAAATTAAGGTGGGCTAAAAATGCTCCTGAATAAATTAAGGTACTTGGCAACTCTGGTACCCATACTGTAAACAAATTATTTTTTGAAATTCGATTTTTAACTCTGATTTTTATTTTTATATTTATTTATTTATTTATTTTCTTAACATCACGTTTTGAGGTTCTAAGAATACGAAAGTCAAATTTTTAACGGTTCATCTGTATGTATATCTGTTATCAACATAATTAAAAAAAAAAAAATTACAAATTAAAAAGGAACTTTTTATAAACCACGTTTTTAAATTTTCTGTTGAATCATAACAATTTAACAATTCTATGTATTAAGAAATATTTTTTTTTTAAAGAATTATCCCATGTGTTTTAAAGAAAACGATCAAATGTATAATAAAGAGAGCAATTATAAGAAATTTCCAAACATCCATTAGTTGAATAAAATTAATAAAAGAATGCATTCTCATCATATTCTGAACTATTCTAAAAGTTTCAAATGTCTAGCTACTAAGATTTGTAATGGGCAAGCAAACAAAAAAGCGAGTTAATAAAACGTGGTAGCAAATAACTGCAGGAAATTCAAATTTAGTATTTTTTAGATTCGTATGAATTTGACACATGAAAAGCTTAATAAGATTTATAAGTTTCAAAGTAAATAATAGCAATTTCGATTTATATAGAAAAATATAAATTTGGGTCCTTTAATTAAACGGTGTTGAGGGGGTGGTAGTTCCCTTCACTGAGAATAATATCTCAAATAAAATTGTTTCTAGACGTATTTTAAAATAATTTTAATGTAGATTGAACTTTAACATGTTACGTTATTGATTTTAATCTTAATCTGCAATATGTTCTTATAGTATTGCAGAGCTGCCAACGTAATCCGGCAAATTGTTAGTACCGCCCATTTTTCTACACCACTTAATTTTTATTGTAATTTTCTTCAAATATATTTATGATGAATTAAGAAAAAAAATACTCTAAAGATTAAGTGGTGTAGAAAAATGGGCGGAACGAAAAATTTGCCGGATTAGGTTGGCAGCTCTGGTATTGTAATGTAGGGTAAAAGAAAGTTGTGTGAGTGACACAACAGGTTATTTTTGATCAAAATACGATTGAATGCATGTTATAGTATTACGATACAAATAAACATATGTAATCTTAACAAGTTTCAGAATATAGTCAAACTAGCATACTTTAAAATGTATTCAAATATTTAGAAAGAACAATATAAAGTTACGTATTAAACATCCACGCCCATAGTTACATATTAATCATTTATATCAAAAATTTTGCGCTTTGAATTTTAATATATACTATATTAGTGTTTCTTTGTTGTACAAAGAAACTCGGGGGACGAAAGAGGATAGTAAAAGTGCTCATATGGTGCATGAATGTATACTCCTACTCTGTTCTATCTCATATCATTATTAAGCTATTGGAAATAGAATGAAAAATCTAAAGATCTTACAATATTTTTATTTTTTAAGTTTCTAAACTTGGTACAAAAAAATTAGAGGAAAAAAAAGAAAAAAAAGTCTAAAGTACTCAGGGTTTGTACAGACATGTTTTTTTTTCTAGGACACATTTACCAGTGCTTTTAAAGAATACCTTTAAAGGCATTTAAATCATATCAATAATTGCAATATAATATTAGTGGTGCAGGGGAAAAAAATCCAAAAAGTGTAGAAACCATGAAAAAGATATGAATAAACAACATCAATTAAGTTAAAATATCTAGATTTAATGATGAATTACAAGAGTTGAGAAGTAGGGGGAAAATGTGAAACAATATCCGCCCAAAAGTTTAATGGTTAAATCTGTAAAAGCAGTTCTAGCTATTATAAGTAAAAATCACTAAAAAATGAGCCATTCCAATGATTTTCGAATACGATTACAATGAAACATATCGAATGATTTGTGACGGAGAAATGTAGTTTTTGTTTTTTTACACCATTTGTTTTCAAGTTTTCAATGAGTGAGACTCCTCCCAATACGTTTTGAAAACCCTCTTGCCAACTCCCATTAGTTTTCACGTTTGATCACGTTTAAATGCATTAATTTATTATTTCTATATTACATAGCAATAATTTATGTTTTTCTATACCGTAATAACCTTATATGCATTCATTTACATTTTGATTGAAAAAAGAAACTCTTTGGCATAGGTGAACTCTGCTCAGTTGCCCATCATATGTATGTTTCTTAAAAATCTAGTACGAAGTATATTATACTCATGCTAAGAGAAATGAATATGACACAGTGATATAATGAAATCCCCACCTACTAGGCTACCCACTGTTCAGTTGGATATAATTACCTTATTCTAGCCTATTAATTTATTTTAGTGGGTTCAGTTTCGTAGTTTAGTTTTCATGCAATTCCATACTATTTTAAATGTAACAATCCTGAAAATGCAAATTTATATGGAAGCGGCCCAACTTTGCTGTGTTCACCAAATCTTAAACTTCGAATGACTTGCAAAATTTTCAAATTAGAATATTTGTAGTCAATGAAGTTCAAACAAGTATCATAAATGTCAATTTAAAAATAGTCTGATATTTTTATGGTGCAAATAACCCTTAAAAATGGACGTTTATACGAAAATTTGCGTAATTCTGCTATGTTAAGTAAATCGTAAATTTCGAATAACTTACGAAATCTTTAAATTACAAAATTCACTGTCAAGGATGCTCATGCCAGTGTCCTAAATCATATTTTAAAAGTGATCTGGCATCTTTACGATGAAAATAACACTTAAATTGCACGTTTATGCGAAATTTTGCTCTATTCTACCATGTTAAGTATTGCGAAATTTACAATTAAAAAATTCATAATCAAGGATGTTTATGCCAGTATGCTATATGATATTTTAAAAGTTATCTAGCATCGTTATGATGAAAATATCCCTCAAAACCGATGTTTATGCCATTTTTTGACCTTTTCTGTAGACCTGCTAACTATGCTAGTTTATCTGTAATGGTATTAGGCCCCGCCCTTTTTTTTACACCAGAATAGTTGCAGAGTAATATTTAGCAATCTGTTCTCATGATTAACTAAGAAGACTGTTGCTCTACAACTATTCTGAGGGGAAAAAAAGGCGGGGCTTAATACCATTACGGATAAACTAGCATAGTTAGCAAGTCTATACTCTGTCATGTTAAGAAATTCGTATATTTCCAATAACTTGCTACATTTTCGAAGTAGCATGTTTATAGTTAATGATGTTCATCCCGGCATCAAAACTGATATTTAAAAGCTGTTCTTACATCTTTATGATAAAAATATTTCTTTTCATGCAAGTTTGACTGAAATTTCACCCAGGGTTACACATACAATTTCGATAGGTTATGTAATCTTTTTGCCTGAAATTTGGAGTGAGTATTTGTGAATTACAAGGATTTAATAGATTTCTGTTACAAGAAAAATATATAAATAAAGGCATACATAGAGATAGATATAGACAGAGAGATACAGCGGAGGGTGTAGGGGGGCGGTAAACCAACTCAGAAACGTATCTGCTTATGTAGCGAATCAATCATATATAAATCTATATAGACTTTATATATATATATATATATATATATATACAGACACACTCTGTCTCTCTCTCTCGCTCTTTATATATATATATATATATATGTGTGTGTGTGTGTGTATAGATAGAGAGAGAGAGAGAATAAAGTATGGGGTCATATTAGGATTTACTTGAAGAGACAGAAAGCGAAACACTTGGATTAGAAAACAAACCAATGTTACTGATGATATGTCTAGAATTAAGTAAAAATTGTGCTATTCTGGACACTTTTTCAGAAAAAATGATGATAGATGGAACACAAAAGCCCTATTTTGGATACCGAGATATAACAAAAGACCGAGAAAGAGATCACTGTGTAGTGAGAGAGATAAAATTTTGAAGTTTGGAAAAGCAGAATGGAGAAGAATTGCAGAAAAAAGGGTAGATTGCAATCACATAGAAGAGGCTTTTATGCTGTAGTGGATTGATAAAGGCGTAAATTGATGATGATGATGATGATGATGATAATCATATACTATATAATATACAATAAAATAAAATTGATCAATGATCTCTTGAATAATGAGTGATGACAATAGGACGTTCAAGGTTCTGATATGCAGATCCCCTAGTTGAAAACAGAAGTGGTCTATATCTCAAAATGCCTAAAGCACCTGTATAAATGTGTTTATTTCACAAAAGAATTAAAAAATAAATAAATAAATAACAAATTGACATGTACTCTATTCCCAGGATTAAAGAATGTATGCATTAAGGAAGCCTACCCTTCTCTTTTGTTTTCCTCTCTTTATAAAACCAATACATTTAATGGATCTTTTACATAATTTGAATGCTTAACTCCTTCTATGTTTAATTACAATCATTTCTGTACTGACTTATTATTTTTTATTTATTTATTTTAATCTAAAAAAATGAATGCATATTATAATATTATGATAAACGTCAATTATTGTCTAAGTAATAAATGAACTGCAAATTAAGACAGATAAATAATAAAAGATTTATTAATGATCAATAATAAATTGCTAAAGAAAATTTCTAAGAGGAGTTTCAAAACGCGATGGAAGGAGTCTCACTTTTTGAAAACGGGAAAACGAATCGTGTATAACCAATGCATTGCTAAATTTCTCCGCCACTAACAAACCGATATTATTCATTGTAACGAGCTTAATCGAAAACTCTTGAAATGTGACAATTCTTAGTAAATTTTACCTATTGTTACTAGAACGGTTTTTGCGGAATTGACGATTAAATTTTTAGGAGGATATTTGTTTTCCTTTTTTTCACTGTTTCAGCGATTGTAGCTCGTTATTAAATCTAGATATTAGGTCTATCGGAAAGTTTTGTCCTATTGAATTAATAAAACGTCACAGGAGATTTATACTGCATAAAATTTAAGATATTCTTCGGTAACTTTTAACATGGTAGTTGCATACTGTCCAACATCCTAATTAATATTCAGTAGTGTTGCTAGTCCAGCCCTTTTTTCTACTAGTAAATTTTTAGAGTAATATTCCTCAAATGCATTTAAGATTAAATAGGAAGAAAAATACTCTAAAAAGATACTGGTGTCAAAAAAGAAGGCGGGGCTAACAATACTACGGAATATTAATTAGTATGTTGGCAAGTATATAGTTGGTGAACTACAATAAAAATATTGTTAAACAAATATTTCTAGTGATATTTTATTAATTGAAACCTCCAGAACTTCCCTAGAAACCTAACTTATCTAACATTATTAAAGTCAGTTAGAAAAATGTTCTCTGTTCTTTCTGAATATGGGCTTGATTTCTGTGTAGTATATTTAGAAATTTCAGTAATAAAGGTAATTGCACGATTTATAGCTTGAAAACAGTTTGAATTAGAACAGGGTTGATGCACAGTCCAGGGATGGAACTCGGGCGCAGAATTCATACCGCTATCAATGTAACAAAATTTTCTACTTCTTAAATCAACCATATTATAGGCAGCGAAATTTCTTACACAAGTACCGGGTTCTGAACCTGTGCTCCATCCATGACAGTCCACAAAGTAAACTTTCTGCGACTTTCCGTTTTGGAGATATTTACGAAAATCATATTTATAAAGACCGAACATACAAGGGTTTTGGCCATTACTTATGTCATATCATCATAGAGACTTCAAAACAAGCTAATAATAGAGCCTGTAATGATATCGTTATGAACATTGTCGACGTTTTTAGGTGGAGTTAAGTTATTCTTGAAGACATTAGCAGGTTCTAGTCGATGAGTGCCTTTTATTTACCGAATATTCAACCAGTAGATAGAGCCCACAATGATATTGTTATGAAATTTGTCGACATTTTTACGAGTAGAAAGTCATTTTTCAAGACATAAGCTGGTTCTAGTCGACAAATGCACTTTATTTAATGAATATTCAGCCCGTAATGATATTGTTATAAAAGTTATCGACATTTTTGCGTGTAAAAAGTACATAAGCAGGTACTAGTCGATGAATGCATTATATTTAATTACTATTCAGCTCGTAGATAAAGCTTGTAATAATATTGTTATGAACGTTCTCGGCATTTTTGAATGGAAAAAGTAATTCTTAAAGACATATGCAGGTTCTAGCCGACCAAAGAAAATCATTTAATGAATATTCAGCTCGTAGATATCGCCCGTAATTAATTTGTCTTTTCTAGATTTTTGCATTTAGAAAGTATTTCTTAATAACAAAAGCAGGTTCTGGTCGACAAATGCACTGGATTTAATGAATATTCAACGCGTAGACAAAGCCTCTAATGGTATTGTTATGAAGGTTGTTGATATTTTTACGCGTAGAACGTAATTCTCAAAGACATAAGTAGGTTCTAGTCGAAGAATGGATATTACTTAATGAACATTCAACATGCAGATAGAGCCCGGAATGATATTGTTAAGAAAATTGTCGGCATTTTTTGTGTAGAAAGTGATTCTTAAAGACATAAGCAGGTTCTAGTCGATGAATGTATTTTATTTCATGAATATGCAGGAAACAGTTGAATAAAAAGCTTTTTTGCTCTATGAAAATCAAAAATCAATTAAAATTCTCGAAACAATCCAATGAAACACTCATTCTTACTACAGAAATAAAATAAACACTGTTAATTGCACTACAGAGTAGAAGTTTTGCTAATTTAGGAACAACCGAAAGTTTCGAAGTCTGAATGAAATTTGAAATCATCGAGAGTATTGTCACAGAGTTTTATAGTAATTTTGTGGTAATGATTCATTAGTTTCTGTTCTAGAAGCTAATGAATCATTACAAAAAGTTCTAGAACTCAACTCCTATTGAAGTTAGAGTTTCCAAACTTTGGTAATCCTTAACTGCCTCTTTTTGCCCCATTTGAATGCCTAGTTTGACGCTGAGTCAACGCTCACCTTCCTGGAAATAAAAAAACTACCATCTGTTTCCCTTTTTATAGAAACACCGTATAAAAAGTAGCACGTAAATATATAGGCAAGTTTTACTCTACAATCATCAATAATCATTCTTCTTTTTTTTTTATAGTCTTGTTAGTCACTTATAGAACTTTCAAAGAATGTTGTTCTGCGCTATAAATCAATGAAAGTTTTCGGAAATTCCAGAACTCTGTTCTTGTTGAAGTGATAGAGCTTCCAAACATTGGTAACCCTAAACTGCAAAATTTAGGTAAATTCGGTTGCTAACGCGTCAAATTCGATGCCAAACTGCCAAAATCGGTGCTAAGAAAAAAAATTTGCGTCGACTACAAACTAGACGTCTTGGTGAGATTAGCGATCAAATTCGGCGGCATATATTGTTTCAGGATGGCCAGAATAAGTAAATCTTTTTTCAATTTCAACAGAATTCAATGTTTTGGTAAAATATAACGTTTTTCGTCTTTAATTTTCTCCAAAGAGAACAAAAATAAGCCATCTATGATTTTTATTGAACCCAAGAGATAATGTAATAAGCCAGAGTTCCCAACTTTTATAATTTATTCACGAGCATTTTTAGCCCCGCCTTCTTTTCGCACCAGAATTTTTGTAGATTATTTCTCTTTAATATTTGACAACGTATAAATAAGAAGAAAATCGTTTTTCAAAATTTCCGGTATGAAAAAGAGGCGGGGCTAAAAATACTCGTAATTAATTATAAATGTTCTGAACGCTGCGTAAAGCAATATTCCTGACAAAAACTACTGGATGTTAGGAGGGAATGGTCAAGCATCCGCCATCACCTACATGTAGAAGCTAACGGATTGAGACTGAGAGTCCCGATTAACAATTTTACCATATTTGTCTCCGTGGTATATATAATCTATTTATTATGAGTTTTGTGGTTGGAGTAGTCTTTTTTTTCCCATTGCTTGCTCATTTTCAGGAGTTTTCGTAGACTATATATATATATACATACTTGCCAACCATCTCATTATGAACTGTACAATTTTTAGTACCCGCCTTTTTTTACACACCAATAATTTTTTAGAGTAATTTTAGTCTTATTTAATCGTAACAACATTTGGAGAGAATAATTCTAAAAATATAGTGGTGTGAGAAAAGGGGCGTTTTTTCAAGGGGCGTTAACAATTGTTCGGTTATTAATGAGATGGTTGGCAAGTATGTATATATATTCCTATGGGTGCATAAGGAAGTCATGTGTTGCCCACATTAGATTTTTATTGAGATATTTTAGTGTTTCCAGATATATTTTTTTTTATACCATGAAATCGGGGCCTCGGGATACCCTACTCTGTAGAATGGAAAAAAGCAATGCGTGATTTTAAGCTGTTTTTTTCCGCGGTTTCCATTTGGAAAAATTCAGTTTGTGTCACGATGGATCCCCTAAGGGTCCCCCTATTATCCCCTATTATACCTGATATGATAGATTATTTCAATGCATTAAACTTTTGCAATCAATGCATTCAGCGAAATAGTTTTCCTTTCGAGATATTTTGGTGTATCCAGACATTTAAAACACCCTGTACGTACATATATATACATGCTACAAAAATGGTATTTTTTAAATAAAAATAACTTTAACAAAAAATACCCATGATTTTTTTTTTTTTTTTTTCCTTTTTTTATTTACATTTAAGTATTAAATATTCTTGAAGATACTTGCAAATTTTATGAAGTTCAGGCTAGTAAAATAAAAAATATTAATAATAGACTTTTCAAATTATTATTTGCTACAACTATGTGTTTTTTGTTAATGAGAAATGCATTTATTTAAAATTTTCATAGTCATTAAAAAAAAAGGAGAACATTTTAAATTGTTGGATTAAAGTAACACTTGTTCGGGTCTACTTTGCCAAAGTCATTATTATTATTATTTTAATTATATTGTGCTTCGTACAATGGGCCAATATACCCCTCATATTGGATTACTTTAACAATGAGAATAAAATAAAACTGAAATGATTAAAAAAAAAAGGGGGGGGGGCTAAAATATCATGATAAATGAAATATACAAACTGAAATTTTAATTTATTAATGTATCAAAATGTTTGCTATATGAAACAGTTGCATCACATTGAATGTCATAATACTTAAGCAGAATTATACCCTCTGTTATTCAGTAACTTTGAATGTTTAATTTTTTGCTTGGCGTCAAACCACTCGTACCTTATTGTCTGTTTTATTAGGTTATGTCCATCAATTTATGGTTTTAGTCTTACAATCAATTATTGGACCTAGTTCGTCGGTTAGCATCCACTATTAACCCATGATAGTAGTTACTTCCTTAATTAACTACTGCACAATCACCTTCTTTAAAATTGTATTCGCATACTTGCCAACCATCTCATTAATAACCGTACAATTGTTAACGCCCCCTGAAAAAACGCCCCTTTTCTCACACCACTGTATTTATAGAGTTATTCTCTACAAATGTTGTTACGATTAAATAAGACTAAAATTATTCTAAAAAATTATTGGTGTGAAAAAAAAGGCGGGTACTAAAAATTGTACGGTTCATAATGAGATGATTGGCAAGTATGTATTCGTTTACATTTGTCAATAGTGCGTTCATTACCATCGTCATCTAGGTCTTTATCAAAAAAAAAAAAAAAATGTAATAGTGCTAGCATAAATTAATATATATATATGTATGTATATTGAATCAATTAAAAATATGTTGTTCTTAATATTATAGCTTCTTTGTAGGTCACTGACAAAGTTCACAGCGATCTGTGGAGACCAAAGTAGCATAAGTAGTAAGCTATATTCTGTAAAAAATAAAAAATATTGTTTAGCTAAACAAGCATAGAAAAAATTTAATGGGGCATTTTTCCACACATTAAATAATATTATTTTCACACTTGCTGTAATTTTTACTTTTCTAATACAGTAAAACAGTCTAGTACACTGTAAAAAATTAGCAAAAATAAATAAATAAATAAATATTTTATTGTTATTCAGTGTTAACCCGTTAGTAGACGCTATCGACAGCGCCACCTATCACAGATTGCGAACTTTTTATTTAACTGTCACCAATAATTTTAAGAAGTGATGTGATCGACGTTAAATCGATTTTATTCGCGATTTATGTATATCAAATGCCACTTTAAAAATTTTTGGTGGCTATTGAATAAAAAAAATCTGGAAAATCTGAAGGATGGGCGGCAAATCGACCAACTAGCGACTACTAACGGGTTTAAATAATATCTCCTGTACAGCCCCTAAAACACATAAATTTCCAAAAACATAAGATCTTTATTTATCAAAGTCCCTTCTATGTTTTAAAGTAAAATCCCCCCCCCCCCCCGCAGTACGTTAATTGACTAACACAAAAAGTATAAATTAATTAATTAATTAATTAAATAAATGAATGAAAACAGTACATCTTTTTCTGGCTGTTTGTGCAAAGTAACCCCTTAAAGCAATGTAGCTTTGGTCCGTATGTTACAGACATTACAAATCCTTCTTCAATATCTTCTATAAAAATTCATGCAATACAATCAAATTATTTTTTAAAATTATTAATTAATAATATTATTTTTTACAGTGAAAACAGACAATTTTTATTTCTGCAAAAAAAGAACACGAAATGTCGCATAAAATTTAGTTTTGCGCTCTATACACGAATATCTAAAAAATTAATTTTTTAGATTTTTATTTCCTTGTTAAAAGTGAAAAAAAAAAAAAAAGTTTCAGATTAACACTTATCTGTAGATCAAACATTAATTTTAAAATTAATCATGATTTCTTTTGAAAAAATACATTCTGTAGAAAGCATTCTTTTATGTACAGTCACAAAAAAAAAAAAAGCCCCCCCACCTAATTTCGCCGTAAATTATCGTAGAAACATGCGACTGGTACCGATCAGTTTGTAATAACGTCTAGTTTATAATGTTATAGTTAGATGTTACTTAGGGGGTCGTCTACATATTAAAACTGACATCAACTTCATTTTTTTCAATAGTAACCCCCCTTTTTTATAATTTATTTGAATTCTTTGCATCAAATCATCACGGAAAATGGTATAGTTTATATATTTCGCTCAATTTTTCATAGAGTTATAAGCTGTCAAAGTTTGGGGATGCTAATGTTAAATGAATGTGACAAACATTAAATCATATCTTCCGAAATAATTATGATAGTTAAATTGCGTTGATGCAGATCGATAGGTACCAGCCGCATGCTTCTACGATAATTTACTGGGAAATTAGGTTGGGGGGGGGGCGTTTTTTTTTTTGGCTGACTGTACATGAATGACATATGTAAATTTTATTGAGACTCTTTCAAACTAAAGTTATTAAAACTTGGTTTATAATAATACCTCTCATGCTGTGGAATACTTACGGGTGTCCCTGTACACAAACCAGTGGTGGTATTTACTCCATTTTCTATAGCAAACATCCGATAGTGAACTAGAATAACATATTGCAATTTCATTCGAATTTGTGTAAAATAAGGGAATTAAAATATAGTTCATAAAAATACCTCTCGTAGAACACAATGCTTTGGAGTTATTTTGGGTGCCCCTGTAAACAAGCCAGTAGAAAGAAGTATTTACTCCATTTTCAATAGGGAACATCTAACAGTCAACATGAATATCATATATCAGTTTCAAGTAATTCTATGAATATTTATGGGAGTTAGAGCATGGAGAGACAGACAAACCGAAGTCGTTAACACTTTTAAAACTTATTTTAAAGTGTTAAAACATTTAGAAAGTGATAAAAACGACTAATATAAGCGAAACTTCAATCCCAGCAAATTTCCAATAATACCCATTAATGTAAAAGGATATTTTCGTGTCTTCCTATAAATCTAATACTAATCATACTGTATTCGATGGAAAGCATTCTTTTGTGCATATGAATAATATATTTTAATTTTATTAAGATTTGTGCAAAGTAAAGCTCTTAAAATTTGGTTTATATGAAATGTCTCTCATAGAACGCATGCTTTAGAATACTTTCGGGTGCTCCTGTTTACAAACCAGAGATGTTATTTACTCCATTTTCAATGGGGAACATCCGATAGTGGACTTGAATAACATGTTTGGTATTCATTAAGATATGTGTAAAATAACGGTATTAAAATATGGTTTAGAGAAATACCTCTCATAGAGCACAATGCTTTGGAGTACTTTCGGGTGTCCCTGTACACAAACCAGTGTAGGTATTAACTCCATTTTCAGTAGGAAACATCCGATAGTGAACTGCAATAACATATATCAGTTTCAAGAAATTCCTTGAATATTTACGAGAGTTAGAGCGCGGACAGAGTGTTGGATGCACAGACAGACAGACGGAAGGACTGACAGAAGAACAGACAGACAAAGTTCTTAACACTTGTCAACGTTGTTGGAAAGTGTTAAAAATTGGGGGGGGGGATCCTTCTAACCTTCGATTCTTCCCTTCCGTCACCGCAAATAAGCCGCAAATTATTTATTTATTTATTTATTTTGAATTATAAATTTGCATCCCGAAAGCACAATTATTCTTTCAAATGATTTTCAGTAGCTATACCTCCTAAGCCTTTTGAAACAGGGGTTAAAAAAAAAAAAATCTGATAAAAACTACTATGTGTGGCCATAGTTGTCAACTTTTTACTTTCTTCTATATGTAATATAGAGAAAGTATTGGATTCGCGAAAATTTTCGACCTCCGTTTTTTGAGGGATCTACACGTTTTGGGATGTCCTAAACACGAATTGATAGTTTTTTAAAAATGTCTGTCTGTGTGTCTGTGTGTCTGTTTGTCTGTGGTTTCGTGTTTTCACCGTATCTCACGAACCAATGAATGAAATTCAACCAAACTTGGTACATAGTTGAACCTTGGCGGGACATTGTGCTGATTAGATTTTGGGATCAATCGCCCAGCAGATGGCGCTGTGATCGCATTTTATGGAAATTTTTAACATGGCAGTATAGGACAAATTTTCGTATTTTTCACCGTATCTTACGAACCAATGATTGAAATTCAACCAAACATGGTACATAGTTGGAACCTGATGGGGCATGGTGCTGATTAGATTTGGGGATCAATCGTCCAGCAGGTGGCGCTGTGATCGCAAAATTTTGTATTTTTCACCGTATCTCACGAACCGATGAATGAAATTGAACCAAACTTGTTATATAGTTGGACCCTGACATGGAATGGTGCTGATTAGATTTTGGGATCAATCGCCCAGCAGATGGCGCTGTGATCGCATTTTATGTAACCTTTTAACATGGCAGTATAGGACAAAATTTCGTATAAA
The DNA here is from genome assembly GCA_963930645.1 of Salticus scenicus. Lineage (NCBI taxonomy): Eukaryota > Metazoa > Arthropoda > Arachnida > Araneae > Salticidae > Salticus > Salticus scenicus. The sequence continues at coordinate 208,196,889 of OZ005656.1, read as the reverse complement.
TGTACATAATGAGCGTTATTTTACACTTGTGATTGTAAAATTAATATGTGTTATTGATAATTGTAGTAGTTAACTACGAAAAAAAAAATTGTGCATGTGGAGGCATCGGTTCCCCCCCCCCTGAGGGGGGGGGGAATTTTCAAGGTGGGTATCTTTCAAAAGATCTCGTCAATACCTTTAAAACGAATGGTTGAACTATAAATCTGTGATAATTTAGAAAAAAAATCGTTTTTTTTTTGTTTTTTTTTTTTTTAAATATTGTTACTGGTTGAATATGTATTACTTTTAACAAAAAAAGAACTTAGAAAAAAAATCGTTTTTTTTTTTTAAATACTGTTACTGATTGAATATGTATATAGGAAAATATAGAAGAAAGTCCTGTGGTGGCCACAACATACCAGTTTAATTTATTCTGTTATTTATTATTTATTTTTTTTTCCCCACACCGCGTATCTTGAAAAGAATTTTTCAGAATTGGACAACTGAGATTAAACGAATAAAAGTATTCTTCAAGTAAAATGGTCTGAAACAAGAGCGGGTACTACTAATAAAAAGTAAATAAATAAATTGACTGCTGTGTGCATAATCAGGACCACTTATTACTATTGAATAATGGCAGAACAAATTAAAAATAAAACAAGTTTTTTTTTTTTTTTACTTTTGTCTTGAAACAAACGCTCTTGCTTTAAAACATTTAAAGTACACTAAGCGACAAAAAAAAAGCCGCACTGCAGAAAAAATGACTTATACCTTTTTTATTTGTAATAACTTTAAAATTAATGTTTGAAACAAATAAAACTGTCTTGTTTGCATAATACCAAAGGTATGAAATGATACCTATGTACATTTTCGATTTAATAATTCGCTTTATTGCACTTTACGAAGTACTTTTTAAAAATCTGCATAAAACTTTCTTTTTGAACATAATGCAATAACTATACACTTTGCATTCTATTATGATTTATTATATGAAATAAACAAGTTATATTTTAATATATGAAATAAAACTATTTATTTGTTAGATCTAAGCAATTTTTTATTAAAAATATGTATTCTGCATTGGGTTAATTCCACCTTTATATGGAATTACTGCATTAATGCGCAATGGCATAGTTTTATACAGTGTTTTAATATAAATTTCAGAAATTTCAATGTGCCAAATATCACAAATAATTTTTTCTAGTTCTGGCAGAGTTATAGGCTGCAAATTTCGAATCCTCTCCCCTCTCCCCCGCCTTTTTATAGACGAAACATTTTCGAGCGGATCGCGATTTTGACCATTTCCATGTCTGGTAAAGAAGAAATTCTACTATATCCTTTGTGGTATTTAACTTAAAGTGAAAAAAAGTATGATTACTTACAGAATTATAGGTTCTCATGGGAATGTATAAGAAATTTTGACAATTTGAAGTGAATAAACTTACCACAGACGTAGTAAGGTGCCTTATTATCTTCAAATGCTGTTTACGGAAATGTCTAAGATACCTTCAAAATAGTAGGTCAGGCACCACTTTTATGCAGATTGTGTTTTATTTCAAGTTAATTGATCCCTTGAGCATAAAAATTTCCCCGAGTGTTTGAAAAGTTATGCACCTCCGTACCATAATGTATGGAGAATATGTCACTGTTTTAAAAGTGCGATTTTCATTAAGTCGGTTATATTTTCGTCTTCATTCTAGCTTTTTTCAACTGCACGAAATAAAGAAAACTTGATTCATCAGAGAAAACCAGTTCAGCCAAATAATTAACTGATAATGTTTTTAAATTTTGGTCAACTAAAGTATTGTTTTTTCTAATTCTTCTCCTTAATAATGGCTTTTTTCGCAGATCTTCCGTTCTTTAACCCGCTTTGTTTAATTGTTCCCGCATTGTTTTTGAAGAAAATAATTTACTATACACTTTTTAAAAATCTTTTTTAAGTTCTGAACATGATACAAATCGATTTTTTAAACATTTGCATTTTAATTTGCGGTTATCTTGCTTGGATGAGCAACATGACCGCCTAAAGCCAAATTCCCAGTTTAAACGGCCAAAAAAATTTATATTTTGCTAAAATTCATTTTACCAATATTTCGTTAGCATTTATTTATTTTGCCATCTCACGTATTAAAATATTTTTCGATTTTCATTTAAAAATGAATACTTTTTGTGGAATCGTTAACTGCCTTATTCTTACCATTTTTGAAATAAATTCTAAAATTACAATTTTCCTGACAATTGCATTTTGTTTTTAACACTGGACTCAAAGCTAAAGTGTATGTGGAGGACAACATAGTAAAATCTGTTCGAAAATTTGCTTTTTAAACGATAAAATTGGCGGTTGTAGAAGGCGAAAAGGAAAATATCCAAGTGCGGCTTTTTTTTTTTTTTTTTTTGTCGCTTAGTGTATATTAAAAACGTGCTCAAAATGCCTACTACTAAATCTATGCCTTGATCTTAATAATTTAAAACACTAGGGATTTCTCTCGCCTGCTCGCTCTCCTCACCAACCCCTAAGCGAAGCGTTGCTGCCCTACTAACACCCTTCCTTCATTAACCCTGCAGTGGCAGTAATTTTTTTTTAACACATATAAAGAAAAAACAATTTATTTATCTCAAAAACATTTTGAGTTTTAAAAGGTTCAGGGAAAAATTTCTTATTTCGTAAATTAAAAAAATATAACCCACTAATCTGTATTTTGTTAAAAAATTTATACAGTTGGAAAGTGTATTAAACGGACTTTCTTATGGCACCTATAGTTCAGAAAGTGAACCATTGGCTTTTTTGTACAGGGTGATTCAAAGAAAGATGAGCGATTTTGAACCGAAAAAAAAAAAGCAATTTTAGGGGGGGGGGGGTTAAAAATATTAAATATTCGTGTTTTAAAAATAAAGTTTCAACGGTAGAATTATCAAGAAATGTGCTTTCGAATTTTGTAGATGTATCTCTCGTATATTTGGAATTTAAAAATAAAACTTTTAAACAAGAAACTTCATTTTCAAAATGAGAGTTTCAGAAATTCCATGCACGTGTTTCACAAAAAAATTCATAACTCGCGAAATCTTTGCAATGAGATTTCAATCTTTCGAGGGTTTGTTTCTCTCATTGTGAACTATACTTTTATTAAATGGTATTTTTAAAGGTACCTTTCGTTAAAATATTGGATGAACAGTTTTAGTTTCCCATCATACTATAAGTATGGGGAACTTAGGTAATCGTGAAAATTTTCGACCTCGATTTTTTGACTTTCTAGCACGTTTTCAGGTGTGAGGAATACAAAAATAACAAAATGGGTATGGTGTCCGTCTGTAGGGTGTTTGTTAGTTTCTTAGTCCGTTAGTTTGTTAGTCCGTTAGTGTTGTTAGTATGATAGTTTGTGTACACGATGTCTCACGAACAAATGATCGCAGAGAGGTCGAACGCGTTTTAAAGTATTAGTTATTACACTGGCAAGAACCCTATTTATTCGAAACATTCTAATTTAGAAACCTTAGAAGTTATTCGATATTTACGATTTTCTTAACATGGGAGAACAGGGCAAATTTTCAGTTAAGCGTACATGAAAAGAAATATTTTTATCGTAAAGACGCAAGAACCGCTTTTAAATATGCCGGGATGAGCATCATTAACTATAAACATGCTACTTTGAAAATTTCGCAAATTATTCGAAATTTAATAATTTCTTAACATGGCAGAATACAGCAAAATTTTGCATAAATTTCCCTTTTGAGGAATATTTTTATCGTATAGTTGTCAATCTACTTTTAAAATATTATATAAAACGCTGTTATAAACATCCTTGACCATGAACTTTCCAATTTAAAATTTTCGTAAGTCAATGGAAATTTACTTACTTAACATGGCGGAATAGGGCAAAATTTCGCAGAGGGATATTTTCATCGTAAAGATGTCAGAACACTTTAAAATATCATTTAAGATACTGGCATGAACATTCCTGAATATGAAATTTTTAATTTAAAAATTTCGTAAGTTATTTGGAATTTACGATTTACTTAACATGACAGAATAGGACAAAATTGAGCATAAATGTCCATTTTGAGGATCATAAATAAATCAGACAACTTCAAAATAACATTTATTATACTTGTTTGTACATGATTGACTACAAAAATTCTAATAGGAAAATTTCGTAAGTTATTCGAAATTTAAGATTTTATCAACACAGCAAAATGAGGCGATATTCCAAATAAATGTGCATTTTGGGGATTGTTGCATTGGAAATAGTAGCTTGAAAACTAAACTAAGAAATTAACCCTAATAAAATAAATTAATAGGTTAGAATAAGATAAATATATCGATCTGAATACCGGGTAGCCTATTATGTGGGGATTTTGTTCTGTCACTGTGTCAAGCGTTTGGTCAAATTCATTTCTCTTAACATGCATATAATATGTTCTGTACTAGAAATTTATGAGAACATATTTATGATGGGGAATTGAGCAGAGTCCGCCTATGCCAACTAGTTTTTTACAGCACGGCTCAAAAAGAAAAGAAAAGAAAAAAGAATTGAAAAAAAGCGAAACGTTGATTTTTTTTTCTTTTTTAAATATAAAAAATCCATTTAAAAAAAATAAATAAAAAAAAAAACTACGCCTGCTAGAATTGGGAATAACCATTCTTTCGAATGGTATAGATATATTTTGCATATCTCAGTCCGTTACAGAGGGACCGCTTTTAAAAAAACGCACAAAAATTTCTACCTTCCTTTTTTCTTTCCCCGGAATGTTTTCTAACGAAGAAACGATGATTTTTGGAAAAACTATTTGCAAGTTGGCAATTAAAGGACCTTTATTAATATTACGTTTCTAATTAATAACTTTATTAATTAAGGTGATAGAAATTTCTAACCGAGATAAACGTGTTCCTTAAATTATTCGGCAATTATCGGTACTTTTTGCAAAGCTGGAGACCCTCTTTTTTGTGAGGAGATGCAGCCGCAGACAAAAAAGTTGGACAGCGGCGTGAGTAACTTTTTTTAATATATAGCGAAAGTTATCGATTGATTTCATTTTAAACAAGTAAACGATAAATAAATAAATAAATCTTAAGAAAATCGAATTTTTTAAGTTTATCCATCATTATGCCATCATCAAATTATCATCATATTACCTGTCAGAACCTAATAAGACATAAACTCAATAATAATAATAATAATAAATAGCATGTTGAATGTAGACATCACAAAACTTTCCTCTGCATTTTCCCGCACAAATTCTATTGCAATTTTTTTTTTTTTTAATATTTTCCATGATGAGTGCAGACGATATTTTTTCGCATAGAAATATAACACTGAATCTCCAAAGAAAGTCAATTTTATCTTCTACTAAAGATATCATAAAAAAATTTGCTTAAATTTTTTTTTTATCATTATTGTTTTTATTATTAATAAAAAAAAGAGAGAGAGAGAGAGAGAACTTTGTTTTAAATTCTCCCAGATCAATGGTTCAACCATTCGCTTTAAAATTATTGATGAATTCTCTTTAAAGGTATCCATATTGAAAATTTGCCCTTCTCGAGGAAAAGCGTTGCTCTCATATGGCCAAAAGTTTTTTCCTAGTTGATTTACACTATCTATATAATATTTCTCTAACGTGGACCAAATCCAATTAATTTTTGTCGAAACGATACGATAGTGCGGAAATTAATAAAATACGCGAAGATAAAAAATAATATTGAAAAATGAACAATATTTAAGCGCGCGGACTCAGCTCAAGATAATAAGAAAACATGACGACATTTGTATGATGATATTATTTTGTGGAAAATGTAATTTTAAAAGTTATTTCTTCAGAATCTTTGCAAGAGTCATTTTAAACCTAGCAATACATTAAAGATATATACAGAATATGAATTATTATCATGAATTGACAAAAAAAACGCATTCATAAAAAGTGCAATCGAAATAGGAATTAGATTTTTTTTCTAAACAAAAAATTATGCCAAAACAAATAAATAAAATGCCATTGCCAATACGGCGACAAAGGTTTAAAAGTCATAGTGGTCCTATACTAAAACTGTACTTGCCTGCGGAAGTATATGAAAACTGGGTCGTCAAACACGAATTTTATTTTGAAACCTTTCTTTGAATAATTTTGGTTTCACTATTGCACAATATTAATTTGGATCTAATAATAATTTGGCTTCTGGTAAGTTAAAATTTTAATTAGTTAGTAAAATTGGTATAATGTTTATGAGTTTCAAATTTTACAAGTAAATAAGAAAAGAAATAAAGTGCGAAAATTTCGTACGGGTTTACTAGTTATAAATAATTTTTTCCGATTTAATAATGATTTGTTAAAAATAAAGTCATAGTGCATATTTATAAGAAACTTTATCCTATACCACCATGTTAAAATTTTAGATAAAGCGGGATGGCAACGCCACCTGTTGAACGATTCTCACCAAATATTGATAGGCCTTATTTTATGTCAAGGTGGAACTACCTATGAATTTGTATGAAATTCTCTGCCGTAGTTCCTGAGATACAGTTGCCACAAAAAAAATTGTCCCCCCCCCTCCCCCCCCACACAAACACAGACAGACGTTTTTTAACAATGGTCAAATCGTGTTCTTGACTTCTTAAAACGTGTATATCCAGGAAAAATGCAAAGTTGAAAATTTTTACAAAAACCAGTACTTTCTTCTGTTGAATATTAAAAAAAAAGTAAAAAAGAAAAAAAAAAAAGAATGTTGATAAAATTTTAAATTAAAACTTTCTCAAAAAAGTCGCATTATCCTATTAAAAGAAATTTAAGATTATGTTTGGAAAAAAAAAAAACTTTAGCTATAGAGTTTACAACATTTTTTAAAATTTGTCACACAATTTTTATACATTTTATGACAATATAAAATGTACTCAAAAGCTTTTAATGGTTTATAAAATACTTTTAAAAGCAATTAAGAACTTTTTTTTTTTTCTTCTGCAGCTTTCTTAATGTCTCAAAATGTCCAGCAAATAAGATTGTACTTTAAGAAAGTTTTACACATTAATAAAATTCCAATATCTTATTAAATTCATTATTTTCAAAAACTTTTTATATATCTGTTAAAATGTTTGCTTAACTATTTCAAACAGAATTTTTAGACTAATTTATCTTTCATTATGCAAATATTTTTTGCATTACTTCAACCCTTTTATATTGTTTGAAGCAGATGTAAGGATATTTATATTAAAAGATTTATGTATTTTCAGAAATGTATTTTTATACTTTAGTATTTTTGTATTGCAACAATCAAATACAATTAATCATTCAAAAGCTAGTGTCTTTCTAATTATGAATTTTATTTAACAAACTAATAAAAAATATCTAAAAATTCTCCTTAAAAAATTTTTAATACATTTAAATAAATATTTAAATTAATACTAATATATTAAAAAAAAACCACCATCATCAATATGTAATATATTTATATTTTAATCAACATATAAGCGCAAATGAAATCCGGAAAATTGTTTTAGTCAATACATTTAACAATACGAATCAACAATCACGTTTCATAATTAGAAATGTGACTTCTGATTAAACCGACCAGGTTCTGAGCAAAGCTTTTGAGAAACTTTATCCTAATCCTAAATTACCTTTCCTATAATCAATCTAAATAGTCTCAAGTGACTAATGACGCTATCGTATAAAAGATAAAAGCAAGAAATAAATAACAAAAAAGAATTGGAAAGGGTAGAATAAAACTGATAAAAAATAATTACTTAAAATAAGATAAAGCAAAATAATAATACTTTTCTTTTTTTTTTTTTTACATTATACTTTTTATCTTCATATTTCAGTAACTTTTATGGCTTGTACCTATGTCAGAACACACTAACAAGAAAAAAGCATTTAAAAAATTGTTTTAGTTCCCCATCATACTATAGGTATGGGGAACTTAGGTAATCGTGAAAATTTCGACCTCGGTTTTTTAACTTTTTTATACGTTTTCAGGTGTGAGCAATCCAAAAATGACAAAATTTGTATGGTGTCTGTCTGTAGGGTGTCTGTTAGTGTGTCAGTCCGTTAGTGTGTTAGTCCGTTAGTTTGTTAGTCTGTTAACACAATATCTCACGAACAAATGATCGCAGAGAGGTCAGATCAATTTTAAAATATTACTTTCGATACTGGCAAGAACCCTATTCATTTGCAACATTCAAATTAAAAAACTTCGTAAGCTATGAGAAATTTACGATTTTCTTAACATGGGACAATAGGACAAAATTTCACTTAAACGTGCATTAAATGGAAACTTTTTACTGTAAAAATGTTGGACCAGTTTTAAAATATCAGTTTTGATGCCGGAATAAACATCAGTAACTATAAATATGCTACTTTGAAAATTTCGCAAGTTATTGGAAATTTACGAATTTCTTAACAAATCAGTATAGGGCAAATTTTCACATAAACGTCAATTTTGAGAGATATTTTCATCGTAAAGATGTCAGACTACTTTTGAAATATTATTTAGGACACTGGCATGAATATTAATGACAATGAATTTTCCAATATAAAAATTTGGTAAGTTATTGGAAAATTACGAATTTCTTAACATGGCAGAATAGAGCAAAATTTCACATAAACGCCAATCTTGAGGGATATTTTCATCGTAAGGATGTCAAACTACTTTTTAAATATTATTTTGGATACTGGCATGAATATCATAGACTAAGATTTTTCCAATTAAAAAAATTCGTAAGTTATTTGGAATTTACGATTTACTTAAAATGGAAGAATAAGGCAAAATTGAGCATAAACTTCCATTTCGAGGATCATAAATACATTAGACAACTTCAAAATTATATTTATGATATTTGTTTGAACATGATTGAATACAAATATTCTAACAGGAAAATTTCGTAAATTATTCGTAATTTACGATTTTATCAACATAGCGATATTGTCAATTTTTTTTATATAAATATGAATTTTGAGGATTATTGCATTGGAAATAGTAGCATGAAAACTAAACAACAGAATTGACCCTGATAAAATAAATTAATAGATTAGAATAAGATAAATATATCGAAGTGAACGATGGATAGCCTATTAGGCGGGGATTTCATTCTGTCACTGTATCAAGATTTGGCCAAATTCATTTCTTTTAACATGATTATAATATGTCTCCCACTAGAAGTTTGTGAGAACATAAATATGATGGGGAACTGAGCAGAGTCCACCTATGCCAACTAGTTTAAATATAATTTGCATGATTTAAATTTGCTTCTAATATTTTTTTAATTAATTTAGACTAATATATAAAGAAAAAAAGTTTGTTTACATGTGGAGGGTAATCTATAGGACGACTGAACAGATTAAAAAAAAAAAATCACTAATCAAAAGATACATTATACAGGAGTGCTATAAACTTTAAAATTAATTTTAATAAAAAAAATATATATATAGCGCTAGCTTTCTCTGTTTTACGTATTATTATATTAAATTTTTAATTTGTCTCCCCCCCCTTTTTTTTTTAAATGACTTTAAACCTTTTAGTTAACGACCTTGAGTGTAGGATTTCTTTACAAATATTTTGTACCTTTCATATGTTCACACAGTTTAAAAGAATTCGCGTTTTATGCAACAATGATTGTGATTTAAAAATAGCTCTTAAAATCCTTGCAAATTAACTGTCATGTCTTAACTTATAACCGAATGTTTCAGTGTTTTCCTCTTTCGATCTATTTCGATCTGTTGGATTTCTATTCTGTTAAAGGTGGTTTTCTAGTGAGAATTTGTTAAATTATTCCTATATATATATATATATAATTCGAAATTACAATATTTTGAATAAAATCTCCCTAAATTCCTTCGGAAAAAGGGAAATATTGTAACGAAAACTATTTCAAGTGTGCTTCCAAGAAAACCATCGGGCTACGACTACAGATGTTATGAGTTCGATCCCCAGCGAGAAAAATTGTTTGAAAACAGTTTTGTTTGAATCTAAATTGTTTATTTCTCATCCATTCATCATGCCACTGCGTTAATTATGTTTATGTTAATTATTCGGTTAATGTTACGTACTTTCTAAATTATTCCCATACCGGAATATTTTGTTCTAGAAAATCCATCTGTTGTATATAAACCGATGTAAACTTCAGTTGAGTTGAGAAAAATAGTCTCGAGCTGAGTTTAAAGTTCTCTTTGTTTAATTATTTATTTATTAGTTTTAGAGTTTAGTATTTCTCCACAAACAATTATCTACGTGAAAATATTAAAAATCTAGCTGATGAAGCTAGGAAAAAAAAATTTAGGCGTCATTCTCTTTCTTTTTCATTTTCTTCTTTCTTTCTTTTTATTTTTTGACACGAAAAAAAATATATATATTTACGCATAAATAATAGAGTTCTAACAACCACGTGACTTTTTTTTAGCAACAGTTTGCTGAAGGACAACACTAATTTTTCCATGCCTTTCGAAGCGTAGTAGTCGAATGTTTTTATGCTTTTACAAATATATTTACAACGCTGTGTTACAATAAATTTGTAACACTATTCCGCAATGATAAACAATGGGTCAGTGGGGTCAACTGTTCCTCAGCAAACAAATATCGTCTGCTCGTGACGTCATCTGTTAGAACTCTATGAAACTGATATAAAGCTTTGTGAAAAATTAAACTTGCAAGGTAAAATTAACGCTATTATAGGTATAAAAGTTTTTTTTTTTTTTTCCCCTAATAATATGATTTATTTAAAAAATGTTTGTGAATATTCCAAAAAATGGTGTTTAAACATTATTATAAAAAAAAATATTTAATGCTATTATAACACTCACTAACGATCACTATATATATATATATAAATATACACTTATACATTATTCTTAATATATTTTTTAAAAATAGACTAATCGCTAAAATGCATGAATTATTTTTATTTTTAACACTTTCCAACAAAGTTGAAAATTGTTAATGACTTCGGTTTGTCTGTCTGTCTATCAGTCCGCTCTCTGATTCCCGTAAATATTCATGGAAATTCTTGAAACACTTATATGTTATTAAAGTCCACTATTGGATGTTCTCCATTGAAAATGGAGTGAATTCCTCAACTGGTTTTGAAAAGGTTCGTCCAAAAATATTTAAACGCATTGTGTTCTATGACAGGTATTTCTACAAACCTTATTTTAATACCTTTAGGGGAGCGTGGCGCAGGTTGTAACAGTTTTTAGAAAATTAAGTACATTGTGGAATGTATTTACTTTTTCCTGTTTATAATTGCTGTTTTTCATATCATACATAATTAGACCTGCTAACTATGCTAGTTTATCCTTAATGGTAATAGGACCCGCCTTTTTTTCACACCAGATTAGTTGTAGAGTAATATTCAGTAATATGTTCTCCTGATTAAATAAGAACACTATTGCTCTAGAACTGTGCTGGTGTAAAAAAAAAAAAAAAAAAAAAAAAAAAGAAGGCGGGGCTTAATACCATTACGGCTAAACTAGCATAGTTAGTAAATTTAAATATTTGCTGAATCGCATTTTCTGTTACATTAAGAATTTTCAACAATTTCTAACATTTTTTAAAAGTGGATAGGATTTGAATTTGTGTATCTGTCTGTCCGAATGTCCACCAGTCTATCTGTCCGTCTGCAGCGTTCGTAAATGTTTTCTGAATTTTTAAAATATGTTATACGTTATTTAAGTCCACTATGGAATGCTCCCTATTTAAATTGGCATTAATAGGTCATATGCAACTGCTCTGTGTATATGGACACCCAAAATAACGCCAATGCGTTGTGTTTTAAGACAGACAATGTTATAAATAACATTTAAATAACTTTCTACTGCAAAAATAAGAAAATAATTGACTTTTTTTGTTAATATGCTAAAATGATGCTTTATATAGAACATGAAATGGTTAATATTCAGATTTACAGGCCTACATTAAAATATTCAGATACATTAAGAGCTGAAATTAGAATCTAAGGGCTGCATTTTCTTTTGCGTTAAGCATTATTAACACTTTCCAACAATTTTTAAGAGTGGTTACGAATTCTATTAGTCTCTCTGTATACTATTTAGTCCCTCTGTCTGTCCGTTGTGGGATAATATAGGAAAGAACATTGAAAGTTACACGATAAAACAAACACGTACAGTTGGAAAATGTTAATAATCAATGCGTACCGCATGATTTTTTCATTCTTGTTATTTATTTATTTATTTATTTTGTTCCGTTTATTTTCTCGGCGCTAATTTTGGACGATTGTCACGCAGTTTGGCGCATTTGGCGATTAACAGACAAGACGTGCATATCCAGCTTACTTTTTTATTTTAATTAAGATATAAATATATATTCTTTACATATCGACATATATAATAAAAGATGTGCGTTTGTGTGTGTCCGGTGCTTTTTAAAAAAACTGCTGATCGTAGAGCTACACAAGTTTGCATGGGATTTCGTAATGAACTCTCCTGGCAGTGTTGGGCATAATTGATTAACAAGTAATTGAATTACAGTTAAATTACAATTATAATTATTTTACTGTCAATCAATTAACAGGTAATTGATTATGAATAAATTGAATTACTTATTCAATTTATTTATAATCAATTACTTGCTAATTTATTGACAGTTAAATAATTATAATTGTAATTTAATTGTAATTGAATTATAATTCAATTACTTTTTAATCAATTATGCCCAAAACTGTCTAATGGTGAACCTCATGCCCGATTTACGATTTTTTTTTTTTTTATTAATTAAAATATGTAAATAATAACCTTATAGTAATAGCTTTAAAATTAGCCATTTAAATGCTTGTCATTTTTAATTAAGTTGTTTCCAAAAACGTTTACGAGTTCAAATTTTAGGATTCGTTTTTAGTTTCAATCTGGGTAAAAAAGTCGTTACCAGTTTTTGTAGACCAGTTTTGTATAACACCAAAATAAATTAGAAATATCAGTCCTATAGTTATCAGTTCAGTACCAAATGAAAGGGTAAATTTTTCTGAATACAGGGGTACAAACAATTTGACACGACAATAACATTTTTTAAAATTAACTAAAGTATGAAATTTAGGTGGAAACACTTCATTTTAATAGCAGGAGACTTGGCGTTGGAATATTAAAACAGGAATAAACTACTACGTCAGAAACGCCAAAGAAAAATTATTGAGGTGCATACAGCTGTTTCGGTAGCCTAAAGCGTACCGTCTTCAGTGCAAAAAGAAAATTTTAATTCATTTCAGTCTTCATTTTAATTCATTTCAGTCATTTTAAAAAGTACGTGACCCAGTTTTACGATCAAAAAATGGGATAAAAAATAAATTTAAAATTTAAATTTTACAGATTGAAATTAAGAGTCCTCCGTACTAAACAAAATTCTATCTTTGACAGAATTTTTACCTTTCTTTTTCTTTTCCTACATAAAATGAAATGTAGACCTGCTAATTATGCTAGTTTATCCGTACATAGCCTCCTAATCTAGATGCCTGTCGCGTGGCTTGGAAACTTCGCAAATGTTCAATTGGTAGACAGCGCCGCCTGGTATAGAATGCTCGACTTTTTTATACAACAGCCACCAAAAATTTTTAAAAGTAAGATTTGATATACATAAAAGGAGAATAGAATCGAAGAAACGTCGATTATATATATCATATCATAACTTCTTAAAATTATTGGTGACAGTTGAATAAAAAATTCACGTAAACTGTATCAGGTGGCGCTGTCTACCGCTTGAAGTGTTGCCAAGTTTAAAAGCCACGCGACAGGCATCTAGTTTAGGAGGCTATGATCCGTAATGGTATTAGGTCCCGCCTTTTTTTTTTTCACACCAGAAGAGTTGAAGAGTAATACTCAACAATATGTTCTCATGATTTAATAAGAAGACTATTGCTCAACAACTATTCTGGTGTGAAAAAAAGGCGGGGCTTGATACCATTATGGATAAACTAGCATGTCTAGAAAAGTATTTTTACGAGAATAATAATAAAAAATATTTTAAATTAAATAAATATCAAAAATTAACGCTTCTCCCCCTCGGGCAGTAAATTTTCAACATGGGTATCTTTCGAAAGATCTCGTCAATACCTTTAAAACGAATGGTTGAACTATAAATCTGTGATAATTTAAAACAAAGTTATTGATTTTTTTTAATTTTTAATGAAAAAAAAAAAAAGTTAGAAAAAAGTCATTTCTTCTGATTTGCAAAAAAGTGACATCTTTTGAAATTTAGTGATAATATAATACTGTCAGATAAAAATCGTCTGCATTTATAATGAAAAATAATTTGATAATTTAATAAATAATTTGTACTGAATAATTTTTTTGTAAAATTATATAGAAAGTCATGTGTTGGCTACATCATACTAGTTTATTTTCTGTTTATTTATAGGAATATTTCAAAAGCCACCATCGTAATATGTAGTATATTTATATTTCATTTAAGACAAAAGCATGAATGAAATCAAGAAAATAGTTTAAACCAATACATATCAACGATTCTTAGTTACCATTCATACAATCAATCTAATAAAGTCTCAGGTTACTAATGAAAACGTCATCTATACACATAATAAAAGAAAATGTGTGTGTGTGTGTGTGTGTGTGCATGTCTATAGCTTTGTATGCAAAGGGCTGATCGCAAAGCTACAGATATTTCATGGAGGTCCGTATTGAGCTTCCCTGAAACGCGGCAAAGCACGATTTAAAAAAAATTGATTAGTTTTATTATTATTATTATTATTAATTCAAATCTATAAATTTCTGAAATGATGCTCTCTGGAGATAGAAACATAAAAGTAATAATATTATAGTTTTAAAAAGTTAAAGAACACGCTTTTATAGAAATGTGAACTAAAAAGCACAAAATATCTATCTTAGTATTAAAATGCAGGGTAAGAGAGAATCGTGTGAAGGACACACCATAATATTTACATACATTCAAATCTTTAATTAAAATAATTTAGAACTAAACAAAAACCATTTTTAAAAAATCTCCCCTGACTGGGCTCGAACGCTAGACCTTTAGGTTCGTAGCGCAGAGCTTCACCTTACAGCCACAACGTTCACGCAGAGAAAGTCTTTTTTTACAATATAGATTTTTTGTATGCTCCCAGAGCGGTTACAAACATACATTATACATGCAAACCTACAATACAGGTGAAGCTAATTAAAGCGTGTTAAAAAAGACTTGTCGTGGCTCGTTAGCTCATGGTTAGCGCGTAAGGCTAGTAACACAAAGGTCGTGGATTCTATTCTCCAAGGGCCAATGGGTTATTTTTTTGCGGATAGTAAAGAAAAAAGTTGGCCATTTGTTATCCCGGTGCATCTCGAAGTCCGTGAGGGTTTAGGTGGAAAGGTTATCTAGTTCTGCCACCTATTTTCATCCGCGATTGTAATGATCGATAGATGGCGCTTTCTCAACACTGCAGTTGTTAGTAAACATAGCCACGTGTGTTCCATTAGTGTTCTTTTTGTTATTCTACTTAATATTCGTACTACAATTTCTCCGCCATTACATCATAGAAAATTGATTGCTTTTGGAAAAAAATATTTCAGTTTATTCAAAGTTCGATCGGAAGTAGATTTTTAACTGAAGTTGAACAAATATTAGTTTCAAATCATCTGATTAATTCTTTTCTTCCATTAGCCGAAGCAACTGAAATTTTGAATTGTCATTTGGAAATAAATGGAAGCTTAGTTCTGGATTTCTTGATCCTTTGGAGTTAGATTGTAGCACACAACAGTATGTGTTATCTTTTTTACCGTATTTATTCATTTTTATTCAATAAATATATGTGAAACTAAATATCGGCAAGCAATGGCGGCTGTATGGAATTCGAATTAAACCATGTTTATTGTAATTTCACCTTAGCCCACCAGAGGGCGAGCATTTCATTACAATCGCGGATAGAGCGAATATGATAATCTGTCTTAAAAATGTTTGTCCGGAAAATGTAATTCTGGGAAAATAACTGCGCTTTTATCGTCCAGTTAGCATCTTATTTTAAATATCTGGTCAAGGCGCAAATGCAAGCAGTAGGGACATATAACCAATATAGCGTAGGCGTGGAAGATGCTATGGAAGCGTGGTTTTCAGAAATTTTAATTACATCATTTTTAGATTTTCTTTATAAATTAATTAAAAGTATAGGGATTATTATTTTTTCAAAATCGTGACTAGCGGAGCAGCAAAGCCAGCTAGTATTAAAAAAGAAAGTTAGAACTAATTAACAAAAGCGCTAAAACGTGCTGTAACAGAACTGATAAAAGTTTAATATTTTATATAACATAAGACGTAGTTATATATATATATATATATATATATATATATATATATATATATATATATATATTATTCTTTTTATCAACTAATTTCAGTGGTTTTTAATTCTGTGCCATGCCAAGATGCACAAATAAAAATATTTAAAATCTTGACTTAAATTTTTTGTATTGTAGGAAGTAGTTATTAATATCTTTTTAATTTATTTATATATTTACCTCGGAAGCCATACATTAAAACTTGGATAATATACATATATATATATTCATGTTATTTCAGTTGTTTTCAAAGATTCGCCTTGGCAAGACGTACTAATAAAAAGCATTTAAAAACTTCAAATACATATTATTTGCATTGCATAAAATAGCTAGTAATAAATTTAAAATAAATTTACATATAAATTTTGAAATACACCATCGTTGCTATGTAGTATATTTACATTCCATTTAAGATACAAGCGCAAATTAAATCAAGCCAATACGATTCGACAATCCCGCTTCATAGTTAGAAACGTGACATCTAATTAAACCAGCCAGATTGTGAACAAAACATTTTAGAAACTTAGTCGAAACTCTCAATTGCCTTTCATACAATCAATCTAAATAAAGTCTCAAATAAATGGTAAAAATATTATATAAACTGGTGTAATGTGGTCATCGCAAAACATTCTTCTATATTTTCCTATACAAATTCAAACAGTACTAATTTTTTATTATTTTTTTTACTTTCATTACCCTACTACCGTAAGTAATGGAAGTATTGTATTCGGTCTGAAAATTCGATATCGAGATTTCACCTGATTTACACGTTTTACGGTCCTCTGAGCAAAAAAAAAAAAAAAAAATAAATAAAAAATAAAAATGGTTTTTGGCAATTGGTCAGTGTGTATGTGTGTGCGTATGTGTGTGTGTGTGTATGTGGAGAATCTTCTGGCTATTATATCTCGGAAACTAATAAAGATAGAACTACGAAACTTTGGAATTGAAACAAATCTGGTGTACAGATGAATTTTCCAAATTTTGGTGAAAATTTAAAAACTGGAAGTGGGATATCGGAAACCGGAAGTGCTATAAGTCCGTATCTCAAAAACGGCTCTAACAAATTTCTTCAAATTTGCTGTATAAATACTCTATTAGAGGTCCTTTCGAATGATACAGTTGATTAGTTCAGGAAAATTGATAGGCGTCCTATATAAATAGCTCAATTTCATGTCTCGCAAGAGCGTTTCTTTAAAAACAGCAATACGGTTTCTTTTCTTTTCTTTTTTTTTTTTTTTTTTTTTTTAACTCGCAATATTAACTCACTTTTTAATATGCTTTTGTATCTAATTATTGTTTCCTGTCAATAATTGAGTTTTGGTAAAAGTTGGTATCTCAAAAGCGGCTCTAACGATTTTCTTGAAAATTGCTATATAAATCCATTTCTTTCTTATGTATCACGCAGTTATTAGAGAAAAGCTAACAGCTACCCTGTTTAGGTAGGTCAGAAGTCTAAGATATTGTTTCTTTTAAATATCTGAAATCACTGCATAGCATAAGATTCTCTGCATTAGTTCCTAAGATGTCTTCCCTAAAATTGCGGTAATCGTTGTACAACAGCGCCACATGTTGAGCTATTCGCACCAAATGTTCTTAGACACTAATTTATGTCAAGGTGCATCTACATATAAATTTATATGCAATTTTCTGCAGTAGCTGCTGGAATATACCCTTCCCTGACACTGAGAAAATCACTGTATAGAAGCGTCACCTGTTGAGTAGCATGCACCAAAGTTGACAGGCACTAATTTATGTCAAGGTGCAGCTACATTTAAATTTATATGCAATTCGGAGCTGTAGTTCCTGAGATACAGTTGGAACAAAATTTTTGTCAGACGCACAGAGAGACATTTTATAAAAAAGGTCAAATCGTGCTCCAGACCTCTTAAAACGTGTAAATACATCGAAAACCAGAAGTCGAAAATTTTTACGAATACAATACTTTTTTTTTTATTGAATATAGATGAAAGTAAAATATAGAAAAAAGTAAACTACATATACATTTATATGAAATTCTGTGCGGCATTTCGAAAGATACAGTTGCAACATCCCCCCCCCACACACACACACACAGATAGATAGACTTTTTCTAAAAGTAGTCAAATTGCTTTCTGGATCTTTTAAAACGTGTAAACTCTTCGAAAACCGGAGGACGAAATTTTTTTACGATTATATACTTTCCTCTATTTAAAATTAAAGAAAATGAAAAGAATGAAAAGAGACAGAAATGAATGAATAAAATGTTAATATTAGAAAGAAAAAAAAAAGAGTAAGGTATAATAAATTTATATTACACTTTTTATCAAATTATACCAGTAATTTTGAAAGGGTGGCCCATATTAGGACGCACTTATAAAACACATATAAAGCTATTCTTATACACTGGCGAGGAAAATTAGGGCAACAGACTGTTTTCTTCTGTTGAGTGTAATTTTTGGGTGCTAAGGACACATTACAGATAGGTGAAGGTACACCCACCTGTCTTAAAATGTCCAATTAAAAATGGATTTTTTTTTTTTTTAAGTCTTTTTTCAGCTTACTTTCTGCATCATAAACCTTTCTGCCGAATCCGTGTTAAAAAGGGGAAAAGAAATTAGAATATCAGACCTATCGTTACAAATTTGGCACCAAATGAAAAGAGCGACTTTTCTGAATCCAGGGGTGCAAACAGTTTTTCGACACGACAATTTTTTTTTTTTTTTTTTTTTTTTAATTAACTAAAGTATGAAATTTAGGTAGTAACAAAAAAGTTACATTTTCATTGGGAATTTCTAATACACGTGACCAACGGGACCAATATATATTCTTATTATCTATCATAAACCTTCCGCCGAATCTGGGTTAAAATCTGAAAAAGGAGAAAATAAATTAGAAATAAGACATATTTAAGTTTACAAAGGATTACAAATTCAATTAAAAACGTTTTAAATTACCTTATTAAAAATCCTTTAAAATAGAGGCCAATATATTTCAGCTTCATCCGAAGCCATCATCAGAGCCCGATGACAAAAACAAAGACCGCCAAAGCTCTTTGTTTTTGTCATCGGGCTCTGATGATAGCTTCGGATGAAGCTGAAATATATTGGCCTCTATTTTAAAGGATTTTTAATAAGGTAATTTGAAACGTTTTTAATTAAATTAGAAATGTCAGTCCTATCGTTACAAATTCGGTACGAAATGAAAGGGGCAATTTTTTTTTAAATCCAGGGGTGTAAACAGTTTTTTGATACGACCATTAGATAAAAAATAAAATAAAATAAAAAAATAAAGTAAAAAAAAAATAAAGTATGAAATTTAGGTGGAAGCACTTCATTTTAATTCCTTTCAATCATTTTAAAAAGTACTGGCTCGTTACAAATTCGGTACCAAATGGAAGGGGTGATTTTTCTGAATCCAGGGGTGCAAACAATTTTTCAGCACGAATATTAGATTTTTTTAAATTAACTAAAGTATGAAATTTAGGTGACAACACTTCATTTTAATCTTTTCATACATTTTAGCGTGAATCGAGCTAATAGAAAAAAAATTTAATTTTTTAATTAATTTATTTTTATTTTTATATATTTTTTAAATTTTATTTCCTGTATTCACTTTTCTTTTTCTTCCAAAATGGATTTTTTGAAAAATATATAATTATTTATAATTATAATTTATTTAGACCATGAACATGACAATAATAATATGAATATAAATAAATTGTTTTATAATGGATGTTTCATCCAATTTTCATGTTCGTACATATATTTTTTTTAAAGTTATTTACGCACATAAGTAAATCAAAACTGAATATCTAAAGATAAATTTAGTTTATTTAAATATTTGAAGACATGTGTATCTTTGCCTTTCTGTAACGCAATCTTTAACAACTTTTTCATTTAGTTTTCTTTGGTATTAATGTTATTATTATTATTTTTTTTTTCATCTCTTCCAAAACAAACTTTTGAGGAAAATTGAATTAACATTAGTCTAAAAATCATTTCTAATCTCAAAGTTATATAAAATTCGATTTATGATTTGATATTTAACATGCCATCCAAATTTTATGTTTTTATGTTCATTTGTTAAAAAATTATGAGCAAAAGGGAAAAAAAAAAAAAGAATAAGAAAACAGTCTGTTCCTTTAATTTTCCACACCGGTGTATATTTTTACATTCTTTAAAATGTCTATTAATATTTTTTAAGTTAATTAATATATAAACGATTAAATTCACCATCATTAATAAGTAGTACATTCCCATAAATGCCAACATTTTAATTTATTCCGGAGTATTTTTAGCCCGCCTCTAATTCGCACCACTTTATATATAGAAAACTTTTCTCCAATATATTTATTATTTATTTACCAAATGCCAGGCTATTGACCATCAGGTCATTAGGCAACGAGCTCTCCAATATTTCTTCACAATACAGTCCAAACTGTGCAGAACACACTTCTAGATGAGCAGCGTCCATGACTTGTCCAGAAGCACTCAAAACAGAAAAAGGTGAATCAGTCAGATTAAAACGAAACAAATGAGCGCGGAGGCAATCATGTCCAGTCGATAGTCTAAACTCAGCCACAGCAGCAGCCCGAGGAGAGTCCGAGGCACAGTTAGGTTTTAATAATACCCTCCATGATTTATTTTTAGTAGCACTGGCAGCAACAATTCGAAAACATTTTTTATAGATCCTATTAATTTCAAATTTAGCAGAGTGAAACGGCAGGTCTCTAGAAGATCTCTGGAGAATATCCTTGCCTCTTTCTGCTAAGAGAGCCGCCATTTCATTTCCCCAAAGGCCACAATGGGAAGACACCCACTGGAAGGCAACCTTTGTCTGGATTCTGCTCAGTAGCTCTCTGCAACTCTGGACTCGGGAACTTTGTTTATCTTGGTTACATGCCAAGGCCTGAAGGGCAGAACTTGAGTCTGACAAAATTACAGCCTTCTAAAGAGGGGAGAGATGGGCAGAAAGCTGATATAGGGCCAAATGAATGGCCTCGACTTTACCATCATAATGAGTCGCATGAGAGCCAATATGTAATTAAAAGGAAAAAAGTTCACAGAAAGCACCAGCTCCAGCGCCCTGGGTGAAATACAAAAGGGAGCCATCAGTGTAAATATAAAGCCATTCATCTGGAGGACAGCGGGTATTAATGGTTTCCAAAGCGATGTCACGAAAAGCAGCTGGGCAAAGGTCATTTCTCATCACATTCAAAGTCAAAACCAATCTGATATCGAGAACCATAAACTCCCAATGGATTTATATGCGATAACAGTTCACAGTCCTTGTTGTTAATAGCATTATATTGGGCGATCTCCCGGACGCATTGAAGGAAACATTTCTGAGTCTTTAGATTACGTGATCTGTTAAAATCGTATTCAAACCAAAAGGAAATGTTTGGGAGCAGTGTTGCCAGATTTGGGGACTTTTTTATTCAACCCCCGCCACTAAATTTTAATTGTAACAATTGCCTAAGCACTTCGAAACATAAACGTCCATTATGTATAGCAAATATCACTTCTCAAAATTATTGGTGAGAGTTGAATAAAAAAGTCCCCAAATCTGGCAACACTGTTTGGGAGCCTAGTAAGTTTATTGTAAAGGATAACTGCATTCCTCCAAATCACGTTAGTCGTTGGTTGTAGGTCACAAAGTAAATACATAGCTAAGGTGTACAGGAGTAGTTTTAACTAGTACAGGAGTAGTTTTAACACCTCCAGTAATCAAGCGTAAGGCTTGGTTCTGGAAAACATCAAGCATTCCCAAGACTTTGTTCGAAGCAGAAATCAACACCTCATAGCAATAATTTAAAACCGGCCGGACATAGGTAAGTAATGTTAAGGGTAGTTCTGCCACGTCCCCATTTAGCTCCAGCTAGTCTTTTGAGAATGGGGAGTCTCTTCCTAGCTTTTGAGATGATGTGTTCGACATGTTTGGTCCATTTTAATTTGTTATCAAAGATGCAGCCTAGGTAAGATGAAACATCATTATGCTGAAAGGAGAGCCTCTATAAGCAAGGTTAGCAGTGAAAGGCTGTCTGTTTAGAGTAAAATACTGACTAGTAGTCTTCCCTAAGTTTATAGACATATTAATCTACAAACACCAGACCCCAAGTCTCTCAAGAGACTTATTCAGTGCAGTATTTAGCTCGGGCTGTTCTTCTTTAGCTGCACAGCACCAAATAGAAAGATCGTCCTCAAAAAAAAAAAAGCCGCATTAGTCAAACCATCAGAAGTCAAAATACCTGGTAGGTCATCGATAAAGATCACAGTGCCCTGAGGCAAGCCTGTTTCATTTTGTTTAAAGTTGGACACAGAATCGCCAAAACGGGTAGCGCAGAAGCGTTGTGAAAGAAAACTCTTGACCCAAAAAAGCATATTGCTGCACATACCCAAGTTTTGTAATTTCTGGATACATTTGAGTAGCCAAACTTTATCAAAGGCAGCCTCAAAGTCCACAAACACAGCTAAAACACAGAATCTCTGATCGAGGGTGTCCTTTATGAACTGACTCAGCAAGGTAACCTGTTGGTTTGTAGACATCCATTTTCTAAAGCCGCCCTGCGTTGGGGATAAATTTCTTCTATATATAACTTCGATAGAATAATAAGAAAATTTACTTTAAAAAATAAGTGGTATGGAATAAGGGCGGGTCTAAAAATAATCCGGAATAAATTAAAATGTTGGCATCTACGCATTCCTATTTCATTCAAGGTACAAGCGCAAAATAAATTCGGAAAATTGTTTAAGTAAATATGTTTTAACAACCACGTTTCATAATTTGGAAGATAATATCTAATTAAATAGTCTAGAAGAGCTTTTTAGATACTTTGTCTTAAATCTTAATTACATTTCATATAATCAATCAAAATAAAGTCTCAAGTAACTAATAAGTATATCCTATTAAAGATAGAAAGAAAAAACAATTAATGTTAAGATGTGGCATAAGAGAACAGAAAAAAGGTTTAACATACTTGCCAACCATCTCATTAATAACGGTACAATTATTAACGCCCCTTGAAAAAAGTCCCTTTTTTCACACCACTTTATTTTTAAGAGTAATTCTCTCCAAATATAATTACGATTAAATAAGAATAAAATTTCTCTAAAAAATGACTTGTTTGAAAAAAAAAGGCGGGTACTAAAAATTGTATGGTTCATAATGAGATGGATGATAAGGATGTGTTTAATATTTATATAATATACACTGTTAAAAATAAATCCGTGAATTAACGGTGAAACGACTGGCAGCAAAGTTGCCTGACTTTTTCCGTTCCGTTAGTACATTTTCCGTTTTGTAAGATAAAAAAGGAAAAATTCCGTTTGAGTAAGCGGCAACTTTCCGTTATGAAACTGGTATTTCTCCGTTAATTCCTACCGTTATTTTCCGTTAATTAACGGCCATTTTCCATTCGTTAATATGGCAAAAAGGGTATATTTCCGATTTTTATCAATTTTTGTCAGGTCACTATCCGTTAATTTAATACAATAAGAAGGGTATATTTCCGTTTTTGATCAGCTTTTCTCTAGTCACAATCCGTTATTAACATTTTTTATTTAGAAATGATAATTTTTCAAACACATTTGAAAAGTAATCATTTCTAAATTGATTCCATCATTTTAATAAGAGTATACGCTCTCATCAAAACAATAAAAATATAATAAATGACAACTATAGATAATTGCATTTTTTCTGAAAATAAAACTACCTTTTTTAGAAAAAATACCACTACTAAAGATTCCTATAAGTCAAAGTTTTTAATATATAAAAAGACTACACTTTCTTCAGTTTCAACCCATTAGGCGCCAATACTTCCATTTTGGGAACATTAACTTTTAATTATTTTTTTTCAAACTAACTATTCAAATCATAATTACAAGGTCAATTATATTTGAATTTAGAATAAATGCAACATATTGTGTAATTTTTCAATAAAACTTCTGTTAAAATTTGCATTTTTTACAGAAATTTAAAATATGTTAATTTTTACCTTTTCATTAAATTCAATATCTATGCTTGTATTTTTAGAAAATATAATAATGAAAACTTTTTTATTGGTTTAAATTTTCTTAGAACCTATTGTAACAAACAACGTTGATTAAAACTGAAAATCTACATCAACTCGTTCTCAACAGAAGAATAAACAGCCTTTTCCCATTTTGGGAACATTGGCGCCTTCTTTGGTTTTTGAAACCAATCAGATTTCTGTGCATATAACTGACAAAATGGCTAAGGTATGTCCTATTTATTGATATTTTGCAAAAAAGTTTCATCAGTTTAGGGTGTTTTCAGAATTTTTGTGCATCTATAAAGAAATAATACTTTAAACAGGCTATCATTGTGTAAAAATGCACTTGTGATAAATTTTGTAACCATAAAATTCATGTTAAAAATTTGGATTACTACACTTTCATAAAAATATCATTTTAATTTACAAGTGCAATTTACATTGGCAAAGAGTTTACAGACACCTTGGTATTTGAGTAGAAGTAGTAGTGATAAAGTAGAAGTAGCTGTGATTAATGTCACAATGAGCTACGGAATGGGCTATTGGAGAGGATCTGGGATCCACCCTAAGGTTGTTCCATACAGATCAGGGTTATCAGATTTGCTGCCCGGATAGATACCCATTTTCCCCACTGGGGTTTTTTTGAGAAAATAGTTTTTTTTTTTTTTGTTTTTTTAATAAGACAAAATTTTGTTAAGTAATTTTTAAAAGCAATAATATTCAGTAAAATACTTTTTTAGATGTAAACTTTATGTGCATGATTATTATACCATGTTTTATTGAATTTCATTAAGGAAAGAAAATACCTTTCGAAACCAAACATTATACATTTTGGCATAGTTTTTTTTTTTTTTTTTTTTTTTTTTTTTTATTCAGCATAAACAGAAAACTTTTGCTCATTTACAGATGAAATTTTTACTATTATTGCAACATTGTACTAGGTTTAAAATTCTAACCTGTTTTTGGAATAAAATAAATATAATTTTTTTAATAACATAAAATATATGCACATAATTAAAAAAAAAAATAAACTGTCTTACCTCTTGTTTCTTGCAAGATAACTTTTTAAAAATATACAACAAAACCTATACTCTTGTATCAAATTAAAGCTAAACACTGCCTTTATTCTGTAAACTTCAAAATTTAAACTATTCTAAAATATTACTATTTTTTAAAATTAAAATTACGTACAATTTTGAAATTATATACCATAAATTATCAACTTAATGAGAAAAAATTCCATTTTCCCCAAAAAACCCATCTTTCTACCCAAATAACAGAAGTTTTTAAATAAAGCCCACCTGGGCTAGGTTTTTGTACAAAATCCGGGATTTTTACAACCCTGATACGGATGCTATTACAATTTGGATTTTCAACAGAAAAACTTTGGAATCCCAACGTAGCAAAGTAGGCTTCCGAGCTCTTAACGGTGGCACAGTTGAGGACGACACACTGTTATATCTTCAGTCTCTTCACAGACCAGTTGAGAGGAATTCCCCCCCCCCCACATGAAATTTTCCACATGAAATTTTTATTTCTTTAAATTAATGTGCACACAAAGGAAATTGCATGTAGCAACCCTATAAGAATAACTCTCATTTATGTTTGTTATATAAAACTTATTATAAAACTTAATTTCTGCAAATTGCAGTCAAAAATTTGGCTGAAGACATTAAAAAAACTAAAAATTTTGTATTACAACCCTAAAATTGTATAACAAAGTTACTGTTATCACATGGGAGTAAAAAAAGTAAAATTTTCTATAAGTATTTTTTGTTTCTAATTACTGAAATCTGTTCATGTCATAAAACCCATCTCATAACCATACGATACAACATGTTATACTATTTCTTAGCAGGGGGAAGGAGTGGGGACTGAAATTTTTGGCATGTACACAAAATGTACATTAATATGAATAATTAAAAACTTTAAATCTAATTTATAGCTTACAGACTATTTTTAAAACACTTATCTCACAAAACTTTGAACAGAATTAAAACTATACACAAGCATATAATAGCATATAAAATCAATTTTATTACATAGTATACATATAATCATTTACAATATTGCAATAATACAATTTTTTATCTGTTAAACAAACTTTCAAATGATTTCAGCTCATTGACAAGTTTCAGAACTTTGGGAGATACAGAATACTGTTTACTATTTTTTTTCTTAGGAGCTTTTGACCCGCGCTCCGGATTTATATTGGCATAGCACCTATATAAAGAAAGAAAAAAAAACACTTTTTAATAAGGGTAGTCAGATTTGCTCCCCGGGTAGACACATATTTTCACCTTGGGGAGAATTTTTTTGCCCTAAGAAACTTGTAATTTTAAGGACAAAGAAAAATGTAACATTAAAATGTTGATTTACAAGTATAAATCATACTCACAGGGCTGCCAAGAGGTGTCAGAGGGCCAGGGACAAACATTTAAAATGGGGCCTTTTTAGAACTTCACAACCACACCTTTTTTGGCCTCTGGGGTCCCCCAAGAATTGGGGACCCAGAGCAAAGTGCCTCAGTTACCCCCTCTATCGGCAGCCCTGCTTACTCATATGATGATAATCATACCTGTCATGCAATGATATTTACCTCTTTTATTATTTTGTATATAGTGTGATTTTTTAATGCAGTTACAAACTTCTGGGAGGGGTAGGGTAGACCTAAACAATTTGAAATTACATAGGTACTTGGGGTCTCAAAATGTCATCTAAATCCGCTAGAGACATTTAACATAATATGCAAAACGAATGAAGCAAACAAAAATAATTTTCAAAACATCTAATTTACACTTTTTCCAAATATCTAATTTATACTTTTTTATACACATTCGAACAATATCTCTACAGAATATGTTCAAATTAGTTAGGAAATACACTGAGACACACGTAACATGGCATTCACATCCATCAGTGGATGCGGTGATGCAGCACCGCATGTTTCGAGTCTCTCTCTCTTCATCTGGCAAAACTTTTGTGCTTATTCTGTAGAGCTATTGTTGGCATATGTGTAAAATGTGATGAAAAAATCATAAATTAAATCTTGTATAATCATTCTTGTTTGTCGTTTTTGTATCACTTATTATCTTAAACACCCCAGTGGCTTCGAACGTAGCAGTTTGCGACTCCATGCTTCTAATTTGAAACAGCACCTTTGACCTTATACAGTTGATAAATTACTTTTGTGGATTTTGATTGAATAATAAATTGCATATATTCTCATATGTGGAGCACTTTCCTTTCTTGTATTTTTTGCATACACTACCGCATAAACAAATCACCTTCACCAAACCACTACTGCAGTGTGACTTTGAGTCATCTAGGTGTGCCCTATCCGTCCTAGAAATTTGAAATCCTATTACTAATACAATTCTTGTTTACTGTTCCTGTACAAAACACTTTAAAATCAAAGAGAATATTATAAAAGAGCATGTTTTATTGAATCTCTTGATGTAAAAATTATCTATAAAGATATTAGTTGTTGTTAAATTATAACTTAAACAGAACCTTATTTGTAAAAAGCATTTTACACCTCAATTATTGAATTGAAAACTAAGATTAACTTATAAAAAGGAATGTTTATAGGCATAGATTTATTTTTTATATATAGCATAACCACATCAATGGCACCCATTAACAAATGATGTGCTGGATTCGTGTAAATAACGCTGACATCTGACACACTTAATCCAATCACAGGTTTTTTTTATCGGTTTTTGAGTAATCTTCTTCGCATCCAATGCACTTTTCCACTTCTTCAAGAAGTCCGTTACTTGAGTCATCCTTGTACTGAACTTCATTTAACGAGTCTGAACTGTCTGCATTTTCTTTACGCTTCTTGATCCGAACATTTTTCAGGAGTTTTTTTTTTTTTTTTTTTTCTTTTTCATCAAATTTCAATTTTAACATGTTAATATTTTCTTTTGATGGCAAGTTTCTAGCTTTAAGTTTTCTACGTTTGTTTGTTTGATTTTGGATCTAGCTAGGATAGGTGAAATATTGCTGAAAATTTTGGAAGGTGTCAATTGGGTCATTTCATTTTAAATCATAGGCCAAATATCATCTGGTCTTGTAGAAGGTCTTATTACAGGTGACAATGCTCTTCTTTAAGAGGATTTTTGGCCACATTTGTTATTAAAATTTATATTAATTTCTGTTTATATTAATTTCTGTGACGCCTCAGTGTTACTTTAAAATACTTATTTTTAGATTTCATTACAATTACTTTTGTTTTGTTGAATAAAGTATATTTACACATTGAAATAATGCTTTTAATTTTCAAATATACTGTCAAATAATCGCACTTTTATTGAATTTATATTATAAATTGAAATTATCTAGTTCAATAAACTGATTTGTCTATTGCGTCCCGCTATCCAAAACTGAAAGTAAAAATTATGTAAATGTTTTCTTTGCATCACACAATCTCTTTGCACACATTTTCACTTAGTACTATGATACAAAGTAGCATTTACAAAACTTGTACTTTCAGTTTTGGATAGCGTGACGCAATAGACAAATCAATTTATTGAACTAGATAATTTCAATTTATAATATAAATTCAATAAAAGTGCGATTATTTGACAGTATATTTGAAAATTAAAAGCATTATTTCAATGTGTAAATATACTTTATTCAACAAAACAAAAGTAATTGTAATGAAATCTAAAAATAAATCTTTTAAAGTAACACTGAGGCGTCACAGAAATTATATCATTTCTTTTAAAACTCATATTTTGA
Source organism: Salticus scenicus (assembly GCA_963930645.1). NCBI lineage: Eukaryota > Metazoa > Arthropoda > Arachnida > Araneae > Salticidae > Salticus > Salticus scenicus. The sequence continues at coordinate 208,167,908 of OZ005656.1, read as the reverse complement.
ATTCACGAGGTGCAGATGAAAAAGTATCGGGGAGTAAATTCTATATATATTTCGTGCTGAAATTGAAAATATTATGTATACACTGTGATGTAAATAGAAGGAAAAAAAAATGGTGAAATAAGAAAATCTATGTAATATATTTCAATTAATAGCAAAGCGTCACTCAAATTTGATATCATTACTTTTAAGACCCATATTTCCAATTCATATCGAAATAAAATGCAGCGTCACAAGCTTTTAACCCGTTAAGGGTTTTTGTTCTGATATCATTACTTTTTAGGGGTTAATGATCAACTGATCTAAAGATTAAAACAAGTCCTTCCCCCTCATAGGAAGGGTAGGTTGATTCTTTTTTTTCTATCGCATAGCTGCTATTGAGAATTTCACAAAAAGCACTTTTTTTCTAATGTATCTGGTAGCTTCCAAAAATTGATTTTACACAATATTAAGAAATCTTTTAATTAATTTGTTTTTTTTTTTTAATAAATACAACATAGCAGTATTATGAAGGATTAAAATTCAATTTTATTAATGAATTTTCAGCTTTTTGTGAAAAAAAAGTAAACAAATTCTTCGCAGATTTAACGTTTTGAAAACTTTTGAATGTTGAGCAATTGTTTTGTAAATATATAGTAAAAATATTTATAAGAGACTTGTCTGAGATATAATTCATAATAGTTTAGCATCATTAAGATGAAATATGCAATAACACAGGTATTTTCATAGGAATTTCAAAAATAATATTTTGTTTTCAATGCCGATATTGAGTAACTTGCAAAAATTGATTTTTAGCCATTAGTGAGAAATCTTTTAGTTAAAAATAGATTTTGTTACTCATTTTTGAAATATATATAAACATATAAAAATTTTATAAAGGATTAAAATTCAGTTTTATTCATGAATTTTCAGTTTTTTTGTGAACAAAAAGTAAACAGGAAACTTTATGATTTTTACATTTTGGAAAATTTTGAATGTTGAGCAAATTTCTTGTAAAAATATAATAAAAATATTCAAAATAGATTAATTTGAAGTATAATTCATGATTGTTTAGCATCATTAAGATCAAATATGGAATAATACAGGGATTTTTATAGGAATTTAAAAAAATAGTACTTGGCGTTTTCAACACCAATAACCAACTCCTTCCAAAATTTGATTTTAGCCATTAGTTTGAAAACATTTAGTTAAAAATAGATTTTACTACTAACTTTTTAAACAAATAACATATAACAGTATTATTAAGGATTAAAATACAGTTTTATTAATGAATTTTCAGTTTTTTGTGGGAAAAAAAGTAAACAGATACTTAACAATTTTTACATTTTGAAAAACTTTAAACGTTGAGCAGATTTTTTGGTAAATATACAGTAAAAATTAGAGATGGAATTAAGCCTTGGTAAGGTCAAAGCTTTGGCTGGCCTGGCTGATATATACTCAAAGTTTCGTGGAATATTCGTAATTTGCATTGGCAACTTTTTTCCTATTATTAATCTTATTTAAACCTACATACGTCTTTGTTTTGTGATTTGTTAATTAAAAATAAAAAGTTTTCACTGCAGTTATAATACATACAGTAATAACATTGTAAGTAATTAGTACAAAACTTTGAAAAAAACTTTTTTTATAATAGTATAATAACATGGCTCAAAATTAACAGAATTTTGTTGATCCAGAAATATCGGCGTTGAAAACAAAGTATTATTTTTTAAATTCTTATGAAAATCACTATACCTATTATTGCATATTTCATCTTAATGATGCTAAACAATGATGAATTATACGTGAAATGAATATTTTTAATATATTTCTACAAGAAATTTGCTCACATTCAAAATTTTCTAAAACTTAAAAATTGTAAAATGTTTGTTTACTTTCTTTTCACAAAAAAACTGAAAATTCTTCAATAAAACTGAATTTCAGTCCTTTATAAAATTTTTATGCGTTATTTATTTTAAAAATAAGTAACAAAATCTATTTTTAACTGAAAGATTTCTCACTAATGGCTAACCTGCAGGTTCTCCAAGATTGAAAAATAAAGTGCAGTATTGAACTACTAAAAAACTTTTCATTTGTTTTACAGTCAACTCCCTCTAACTCTCAAAAGTTTTGTCCAGAGGTTAGGCGGATTACAGGAATTCGCAGATTAGAGATCATTGCTTTTGTTTACAGTTTTCTTTTGCAGATACAGAGTCAGTTATTATTAATTCATAAATAGACATCAAAATGGATAGACGATTTCTAATAAATTTTGAATAAAATATTTCTTCAATATTAATAAAACTAATCTATCATAATTCATATATGATGGTAAATATTCAAATAATAGGCACATATAAAATGTAAACAAACAAATTTAAAAAATACGAAGCAAAATATTTTTGAAAGTTCGGAAATAATATTCATCACTGATAAATTTTGTTAAATGTTGATGCAATAGTGATTTGTTTTAAGCACTAGTCTGTATGAATTGCAGGATAATAAATACAAGACTGTTATTCCCCCTTCTCCCCAGTTATGTTTCAAAATAAGGTTTCAGCTAAAAATTTGTTTTAAAAAGAAATAATGTGAATTTTTTTTAAATATGAGATGTAAATTTCTTTTTCATTCAAAAAACAAAGTTGGATTAGAAGGATTTGCAGATTATAAATCTGCAGATTTGAGGCAGTTAACTGTACTGTATATGACTATAAGGAAAATAAAGTTTTTGATGACATTTTGTAATACAGTAATTATTGAATATTAGTACTCTTAACCCTTTCGCTACCAGAGCCTCAGGAGAAAAACCGCCACCACTGCCCAGACGTCTTACTATTTAAATATGATAAAATTGTCATTTATTTTTGTGGGATGTATCTATAACGTTCTAACTAAAACCAATAACATCCTGTATCTATTTTATTGTTTTATAACATAACCCGTCTGTGTGCGACACGATTTGATGCAAACAATTATCATAAACTAATAATGAACACCCGTCACATATTTGTGATGCCAGGCTCAGGTAAGATAATCGGATCGTCATATATATGTGACGCTGGTAGCGAAAGGGTTAATTAACTGGATGTTTGTTAAGAGCTGTTTTATCAGAAAGTATAAGCAAGTAATCCAAACTATTATTTATTACCAGTTAAAGAAATACAATTGTCTAGATTATAAAACTTTACACTGTTTAAATTGAAATCTTTTTTTTTTTTTTTTAATGGACTTTGAGTATTTTGGAACGTGATCATCAGATACCAAAGATCACTTCAGTAAAAATCTCATAATTATTAATTAAATAGTATGAAATTAAATTTTTATAGGTATAATTAAAGTTACTTAAAGTTGTTTATAAGATAAATGAATCCACTGTATCTTGCAAATCTGCAATTTATAGGATAAATTTTTAAGAAAAACAGTTTCTTCCATTTCTTCCACTTGGAAGAAACCTATTTCTTCCGGCTGGTTTTTTCCACCTTGGAAGAAACTCACCAACCCTGGAACAAATAGTAGAAGAAAATTTTTAATTATCTGCTGGTCAACTGATTTTTAAAATAAGTCAAATACCATGTATTTCATCTTCAAGCAGGGTTGGGTTTCTTCCGGAAGAAACTAGTTTCTTCCAGGACAGCGGAAGAAACTGGAAAAAACCGGAAGAAATGGAAGAAACCGGAAGAAATGGAAGAAACCAACCAAAAGACAAAACAAATGTTCAAAATTAAAATTTATGAACTATATAAACTCAAAGTATAAATATAATGCCAAATCTAAACTATAATTCAATTAATATTAAAAATATGTTTAGAAAAATAAGTATAAGTTATTTGATAACAAACACTAAATATATACAGGTGATGGGTTTTTACTTTTCAATGCTAATATTTTTAGAACTTTTTGCATAGATACTATCTCATAATTTATTATACATTCACACAGTACAAGTGATAATAATTATGGAATTTTTAGCCATAATATTTGCACTTCTTTTTTTTTTTAAGGATACAATTTTTTGTATGAACTCGAAGCTGGTACCCAATGAACTGTATCAATAAGTAAGACACCTACTTTTAAACTGTCCCGCAAGCTCTCTAGGATAAAAAAAAAAAAAAATCCATAGTTTGTATTTATCTATTTTAAGTTGAAAAATAAAGTGCAGTATTGAATTACGAAAAAACTTTTCATTTGTTTTACAGTCAACTCCCTCTAACTCTCAAAAGTTTTGACCAGAGGTTGTGCAGATAATAGGAATTTGCAAATTAGAGATCATTGCCTTTGTTTACAGTTTTCTTTTGCAGATACAAAGTCAGTTATTATTAATTAAATAGACATCAAAACAGAAAGAGGATTTTTAATAAATTTTAGAATAAATATTTCTTCAATATTAATAAAACTAATCTATCACATTCATATATGATGGTAAACAATTTAAGCATATTCAAATAATAGGTACCTATAAAATGTAAAAAAAAACATATTTAAAAAATACGAAACAAAATATTTTTGAAAGTCTGGAAATAATATTCATCGCTGATTAATTTTGTTAAAATTCATGTAATACTGGTTTATTTTCAGCGCTAGTCTGTATGAATTGCAGGATAATAAATATAAGAATGTTACTCCCCCCCCCCCACCCCTTCCCCATTTGTGTTTCAAAGTAAGGATTATGCTAAAGGTTTGATAAAAAATAATTATAAGATAAATAATAATAAAAAAAAAACTTTTTATGTACCATGTTTTTAAATTTTCTGATGAGTCATTAATAAAATATGCGAGGCTAAAAAATAATATTTAAGCAGTATTTAAGCATGCGGAATCAGTTCAGTGAAATAATAGTGAAAAAAAAAAAAAAGTTGGTTTTAAAAATAAAATATTACTCCTTTTAGAACAACGTATATTAGCATCGTACATTAGCACTTATCAATGTGCATAAAATTTTAAAATTGATAATGACGTCAATTTTTGTGAAATGCATAATTTAACTTTTTATAATTTTTTCACATTCATGTTGAATTAAATGTATTTATTTTTATGTTGAAAGAAAATGAACTCGTAAATTTTTTTTTTTGGCAACAATTACATTATAGCTAATTTTTTAATGGCTATTTTATTGCTATTAAGAGCTTATTATTTTCATATTTTAATTAATTAAAAGAAAACTATCTGACTTCAAAGTATTGTGTTGTCACCGGGTTCTGAGCTACTGTGAAAGTTTCAAATGTCTAGCTTGTAGGGAAATTAGTTAAAAATAGATTGCAAGATTTGTACCGAACAAACAAACAAGAATCGAAGTTAATAAAAACATGGTAATAAAAAGTAAAAATGTGAATTTTTTTGAAATGTAAATTTCTTTTAGATTAAAAAATCAATTACGGATTAGAAGGATTTGCAGATATATAAATCTGCAGATTAGAGGGAGTTGATTGTACTGTATGTACTATAAGGAAAATAAAGTTTTCAATGACATTTTGTAATGCAGTAAAAGTAATTATTGCATACTGGTTCTTTTAATTAACTGGATTACATTAAGAGCTGTTTTATCAGAAAGTATAAGCAAGTGATCCAAATTATTATTTATTACCAGTTAAAGAAATAAAATTGTCTAAATTATAAAACTTTATACTGTTTAAATTGAAATTGATTTTTTTACTGGATTTTGAGTATTTTGGAATGTGATCATCTGATACCGAGGCTCATTAGCTCATTTTGTTAAAAAAAACTCATAATTATTAACTAAATATGTTATTAAATTTTTATAGTTATATTTAAAGTTACTTAAAGTTGTCTATAAGATCAGTGTATCCATTTTATCTTACAAATCTGCAATTTATAGGATAAATTTTTAAGAAGAACAGTTTCTTCCATTTCTTCCACTTGGAAGAAACCTATTTCTTCCGGCCGGTTTTTTCCATGGTTTTTTCCGCGGTTTTTTCCGCCTTGGAAGAAACTTGCCAACCCTGTCTTCAAGCAAAATGAGAATTACCATAAAATATCCATTTAAACTATTCATATATTTTCAGGTTCCAAAAGCAAAAATTTGGTTCAAATTAATTCAGTATTTCATAAATTATGATGGTGGCAAATTTTTGGTTGTATACAAACTAAGTAATAATTTTTTTTTTTTTTTTAATATTTGAAATTTTTCATAATTTGGAAAATTTTCTGCAAAAAGCATTTATGTATTTTTGTACTTGCTGGATTTTCTTATTTTAAGTATATATGTTGAAACTGACAAAGTAAGAATTTGTTTAATATGATATATATATATATTTATTAAAAAAAAAAAAAAAAAAGAGCATTTTGTAAATAAAAAAACTGACAAAATTGATTTTTTTTAATCTTGCCAAAACTTAGGCGTAAAGTGATGATTGTGATTTTATGGATGTTACCGCTAAAGTGTTAGGATGAACTAAAAAGCACTTATGGATGTAACACAACATAAGCAAGCAAAGCTGCGTCACTTTCTACATAAGCAAGAAAAAACAGTTGTTTGCCAATGTAAAAAAACTATTAGTCAAGGAATGTAAAATATAAATAAATAAAAATAAAATGTTAAAAAATTTCTGAAAACTTTAACAATGCAACACTGTAATCATTGTAGTGAGACGATAATTAAGAATATTTTTAATTACATTTAATATGAAAATTATTAAATGTGAAAAATTTAATAAACAGGGATAAAACTACCAAACAAAACCTTCCAAAACCCCGAAGTGGCTAATCGGACAGTCAGTGCGATTAGTGTACAGGCTATTCAGACCATCTTTTCGAAGGAGAATAAGTTAGCACTGATAAGAGTAAAACTTAGAAATAATATAATGTGTCTCATCCCCGTGCATGAAAAATTATCTTTTTACTTTTTTTTTGAGTGAGGGAGTGGGGTAGAGATTAATTATTTTCACAGAAATTTTGTGCTCTAAATGATGCTAAAATTCTTCATAAAAGGGCAATAATAAACAGTTTGAAAATTGAATAATAAAAATAAAAAATGCAACATGAAAACAGATCTTAGTAAATTTGAGTATTTTTAATCTTTGAAAAAAATCTTTGCAATATGTTTGTTTATGAATATGAATAAATGCATAACATAAGAATAAATCTGCATATTCAACTACATAGATGTCATTTGGTTTTTATTTCTTTTCCTTCTTTTAAAAAAAATAATAATAATAATTAAACCGTTCCAATATAATTCAATGCAAACCAAACTAGTACTGCTATAATTCAATGCAAACCAAACTAGTACTGCACCGAGTAGCACTTTGACCGAGTAACCGAGTACTCGGCCTTTTACTACTCGGCCGAGTACCGAATAGTTGTAAGAAAGAATGAATAATTGATGTATATATGAAGAATTTTGCACATGTTAAAATTAAAAAAAGGCTTTTTGAACACAAAATTAAGTTAAATGGCAAACAGCATGTTTTCATGAAATGTTTCAGAACTTTTGTAGTGTATAGTATACACAATTAGGTTCATTGTTATATTTGATATGTCCAGCTTAGTGGATTATTAAAACCATAATAATTGATAATTTCATTCTTTATTATATAGTCTTTCTCAGATGCGAAAGTTTACTTATGAATTTTCACATAAGCCATGAAAACACAGGAATACTGGAATTTTTTTTTAAGTAAAACATACATAATATATGTGGGCAGTAAATTAATATTAATTTGAAAATAATTATATTTATAATCTATATTTATTACACTTATCATTTATTAATAAATTTTTATCTGTTTATTATTATTGTTGATTGTATAAATATTTGTACCTGTTTATAGCTTGGACTATTGGTGTTTGGTATTTTGGGAGTAAGACTTATTGACTACTCTAGTGTCTTAGACCTAAGGGGGAGTGTCCTCTGTGGGGGGGTGTGTCTTTCTAAAGGGTTCTAGCCTATATTTATAAAAGTTTCGGAGAAAACCACAAAAAACTCTGAACAGCTAGGCCGACAAGCACGCCCTGGGATCGAACCCGGCACCTCACATCTACCAACTTTGAGCGTAGAACCGCTTGGCCTTTGATAGGCCCTACAGCTTAGACTAATAATTTTTTTAAAAATCTGTACGAGTAAATGTATTACAATTTATACATGTCCAGAAAGCATTCATATTTCTCTTGTCTCACGGTAATTATAAGAATTTCAGATGCAATTCAAGCTTGTTTAACATTCAGAATTATTGCTTTATCATAAAAAGTTGCAATATCAGCAGTCATAAAAAAAAAAAAAAAAAAAAAAAAAAGTTATATTTTTCTATAAAATATTTAAATACAAAATATTAGGCTATGCATTTTTATTTTACTGGTTAAATACATAATACTAAAAAAATTAAAATATACAATGTTGTATCGCAAATAAAATGATTTTCAACCAAAATTATTTATAAAATTATAAATTTTTAGAAAGGTTTTGTTTTTATATTAATCAAAATGTTAAAAACATTAACATGTTTACCTTTTAAAACATACTTATAAATAATATCGTATTGAAAACAACTATATTTTTGAAGTACACATAACTAAGTTTAACATATACTACATTAAGCATAGTTATAAATAAATTTCGTAATAATATATAAAAGTATCACAGCCACAGCATATTTTGAATGAACATAGAAATAACTCATAATAAAATTTGAAAAGCCTAATGTTTTGTTTTTTATATTAATCAAAATGTTGTAAAAATGTGTTTTTTAAAGAAAATCAATCTATTTACTTTTCAAAAAATCTTTATAAACTATATTTTATTAAACTAAGTTTTTTTATGACAATTAAATTATAAATATAGGTTTATGACAGTTTTTGACATTTTTGACAAGGAGGTTTTTGACGTGACGGTTTTAACCATGGTTTAAACCGTCAAAAACTGTCATGTGTCAAAAACCTGCCAACCCTGCTTGTAACTAAAAGGGATAAGCTCATACCATGAATTGTCGCTATACCGAGTTTGGTGGCATACTCGCCCATTTTCACTGTGAAAACTGTTTGCAGCAAAAGTTTAATGACTTTATATTTATATTTTCATAATTTTTTAGTTTAGTTATTAATAAACAACTCTTATGAATGTTACATTTCTTTCAATAATATATAAAAATAATGAAATTCTTACAACTACTCGGTATTGGCCGAATACTTAGTCCAAATTCGCCCGAGTAACGAGTACTCGGCAAATTAGCCGAGTACCGAGTACTCGGTACAGCTCTAAACAAAACCCAATTTTCTATACAAATATATGTATGATTTTTCAGGTTGCTGATAAAAGCTCTTAAAATACAAAATCCTCTATTTATATTTGTGTTTGCTTTTTTCTTTTGCATACTTAAAATTAGTTTATTGTACACAATTATGCAAAACATGTCAATTTTTTTAAATTATTATATTTAATGTCTTCAATGAGTTTTATTTTAAGCATAAATTTCATTGCTTACATTTCACAGTCAACTGCAGATTCGACAGAATATGCTGTTTGTATATTATATAATTTGTTTAAATACTGGCAGATAATGCATTGAACACTAAGTTTTAATATTTATCAATAAAGTTAAATACGATTAATGATTTATTATTGAAACAAGATCATAATGTTGGATAATTTGAACGCCTACTTACCAAACGTTTTTATATATGGTGTAAGAATACTCTCCTCAGCTGAATCCTTCAGAAAATAAAATATTTACTTACTAATTTTTAAAATATAAGTTGTTAATATAGAATATCACATCATATGCATGTGGACATTCATATATAGATATGGTTGCAGTTAATTTTTTTCATTTTAAATTTTATTCTGAATTTTAAAATGTTAATTAAAAAAGGCCATTCCTCGATTTTTCAAAATATTACAGATTACAGGAATAGGCCATAATATGCTCAGATAATAGGATATATATATATAATGATTTCAATGGTATCTTTTATAAGGTAACACATAAGGTAAATTACATTGAGAAAAAAAAATCATTAAATTTTAATTGAAATGTTCATCACAAGAAAAATCTTTAAAAATAATTACATTAAAAAGCATTAAAATCACAGTGAAAACTTTTTTTTTAAAACTCATTTTAAGCAATATTTTAAAAAGCCCTTTTTAGAGATAGATGGCTGTATTTTATCCTAGTGTATCATATGAGCATAACTTAAGCCTTAAAATATCATTTAAAATTATCAACTTAACTTATCCTTGCCTTCAAAAGTATCTTGTATTACCATATAAAATAAAAGTATGCTTTAAAAGCTTAAAATGTTTTGTGAGGATAATATTAGAAATAAAATCTTACCGAATTCTCTGCAAAAAGCAAAGCTTGCTCTTCATTAAAATAGGCCATCACCAAGGGAATAGCTCCAATAACTTCTGGGGTTTGGTTTTTAACTATAATCTTAGCTTTTGAAATGCAGTCCAAACAATTCCTAACCGATTTCATGCTTTTTGTCTGCATAAAATCAAAGATTTTCTTCCCTTTTTCAGGAACTGCTGCAAAAAAAAGTTCTTTTATATCCATTTCCAACAATGTGTTCGAGTGATATAAGAAATGGTTTTCTTCAAATAAAAATGGCCAGTTCTCTTTAACTGACATTATTGATGTCTTCAAGTTGTTGATGAAATAGCGTTGGGACGCATATGTAATTTTCATTTTGTTTTCTACTTCTTCTTCTTCTCTTTTTGATTTTGTAAATTCAGAAATAAGCCACTCTTTATGTTGCATCTGTGATTCTTTAGTTTCGCCATCTGGTAATTCTGAAGGCTGCCAAAATAAACAGCCATAACTGTCTCTTGTGGTTTTTCTTTTAATTACAGATCCAAAATTAGTTTCAAATGATATGTTTTTTCGTTTTCTGTTATCCATACAATTTTCCAACTTCTTTACCAATGTTTCACAGCCATTACCAATAACTTTTTCTCCGCACATATCTAGGAAAAGGTTAGGGTATTTGCCGACTATTTTAGCTGCAATTATTCTGAAATCTTTTCTTCCAAGATTTTTTTTTACGTTTGTAAGTTGAATCAGCAAAATTCGAATCATTTCATTTATGTGCTTCTTTAACGGAAGAGTATTCTTATCATGAGCTTCCTTAATTTCTTTTGGAAACATATTCCAATCAATCTGGAAATTATGCGCGTATGATGACATTGACAATTCTGTTAATGGAGAAGCAGAACTTCTATCACTTGAAATTTCGTCAACATCAGAATTTTCAACGGATATAGATAGGCTTGTTCCTGAAGAATTGTTATGGTCGATTGTTTCAACTGAAGAAGCTGGTATTGTTTGATGGCAGAACTGCAAAAATTTTTTTAACTGAATGGGTTTCAAAATGTTATTGATTTGCTGCTCTTCAACATATTGGAGATCTTCTAATGAAATAACTCCAATTTCATCTAATTTTGAAACTAGACTTGATATGGTTTGGTCATCAACTCCTGGTAGAGCTGATCTTAATAAATCTTCGATTTCCTATAGAAAGAATAAAAATAAAATATCCATTATTAAAAGTACTTAATATGTATTAACACAGAGACACTATACTCAAGAAAAGTTTCTTGTCTGTGCATATTGGAAATAGTATCTCTTCATTTTTCAAATGCATAAATTTATAGTAGAAAGCATGAATACTGAATTAAATTAATATATATCTTGAAAATATGGAATGTTGATTGTTAAAATAAATGCTTTATAGTTTTAATTTTATCTTATTTTTTATTCAACAAATATCTCTTGCTTGCATATGACATATATACAATACAGCAGACGATTTCAATCCTAGCCAATCAGAGTGTACCAAAGTAGTTAGACTAAATCACTTCTTCATGGCTTTCATAATATAATGTAGTAAAATAAGCTTGTCTTTAAGCACAGATTTGCATTTCAAATAAAATTCTCATAACTATTTGAGATATAGACAGAGTAGTCATTAATAAATTTATTTTTATTTAAAAAATTGAGCTTTTAGAGGCAGATAATAACATTTCAATTAACAGAGTCAGATAGCATAGACGAACACACGAACATCGTTCGCAGAAAGTTTGCCAAGTTTACAGAAATTTTTTAGTTACTAGATAAAATAATCCTTTTTTTTGTAGTCGAAGACACGAGTGAAAAAATGTGTTATGTTAGTTTATTTATTTTGTTTGTTTGCAGTAACCTATCATTGGGTAAAACAAAAGCAAAAAATCTAATATTTTGACAAAAAGAGGAAATATAGAACAACAGAAATTGGACATTTATATGCAACAAAAACATTTAATTTCAAATTACACAATATTTAATTATGTTGCATAATACCAACTTCCACTGGTGTCTTCTATGTTACTATACATATAACAAAAGCAATGTTTCTTTTAGTTTTTAAATCTGGCAAGCAAAAGATTATTATTATTTTTTAAAATTTATCATTCATAAATCTTGCAAGAGAGTATTGCGAGATCTTTGCAGTAAATTTTCAAGTAATTATTTGTGTTCACAGACAGTTTTTAATTTTATATTATTCTGTCAATTAATAACTTGTAAGAAAAAAAAAATTTTACAATAGCAAGAAAATCTGAAAATTTGCTAATATGAAAATCATTTATATGAGATAATTCACTGGAAATGATCTATAATACTATGCTTGAGTACAATTAAATATTCCATTTCATGTTTATATACAGTTAATGGATAATAATCTAACAGGTCTGTAATTTCTGAACATTTAAAAAACAGTTCTTTTTCTTTTATGTACAAATTTGTTTTATTACAATAGCTTGAATTAAACACATTCATGACAAGAAAAATTTTACTCTCAAGATTCAATATTAACACTATTTCTCCAAAATAAAGATACTTTTCTTTCCTGGATACCGTCACATGCAAGCCCTTTTTATATGTTATACCACGAAATGTAATTCTGTCCGATACATATGCTTTTGAGTGATTTTCTTGCAAAGTGAATAAAACTGAATCTTGTATTTGTTTGTTGTACAAAAATATGCAAAAAGGAACAGCTGATTCACAAAAAAAATCATTAAATCTATCACCTACTCCAAGATAAGCCTGAAGTAACTGATGGCGTTCCGATAATGTTTTTGTCACATTTATAAAATTCTGGCAAGAATGGATACATTTTTTGAAATATGAGTGTTTAGACTCAAAGCGCATTGTCCATAATTTAATTAATGGTCCAAACTTTAAAATTAAATTTGGGTAATGCAACATAAAATGATGCTTTGCTCTTAAAGGGACATGTGAGAAGGCATCTTGCCTTAATTCCAAATATTCCTGTATAAGATTTTGAAGATAAGACACTTGTTCTATGGTTATTTTTGGAGTGCATATAAGCTCAACCACTTCATGTAAAAGAACAATTAATTTATAAGTTACTTTATCACAGTTTTTAAAGTAATAAAAAATGACAGGGAAAAACCGCAAAAAATTCCTGTTTTGTATGGCATGGCCTGACAATCTGTTTCCTTTTATGTTTATACTAATAGGTTTATCTCTGTTTTCACAAACACCATAAGAAAATTTATTGATTCTATCATTTACAATGTCAATTGTAAAGACATTGTCTTTTATAAGATCTTTCACATAAAGAAAAACATCATATGCAACAACACCTTCTAAAATATCATGACCGATGCAAGGAGGGAGACCCGGCTGGCACACATGAAAATATGTCAGTTCATTAAAAACTGAATTAAATTTAACCCCTTTATAATCATTTAAATCTGTGTGTTCAATATGGTTAAGACAGTCTTTGTAGTTTTCAATAGTTCGCATCTCATCAAACACATAATAAAAAGTTTCTTGGAACATTCTTTCTTTTGTAACTAGGCAGTACCTGCAATGGTATATGATGTGGAGAAATTCTCGACAAATCCTCCAACTCCATGACTACCAAGATTGTCTCCAATAATTGAAAATACTGCGCCTCGCTGAATTTTACTTCCTTCAATAACTACCCCTTTTTCCAGCAATTTTAAATCATCAACTAATCGCTTAAAAACTGATTGCCCAAAGTAATCAAAATGCTTTTGTTTGCACAGTATCACTAGTTGCATATTATCTATTTTTGATCGATTCCAAGGTTACAGGTTTCCTAAAGTGTAATACACTGCAAGAATTTTATGTTTTTTTTTAGCAGATCCAAGAGGATTTACTGTTTCAAAGGAATCTTGATAAAGAAAAATTTTTAAGAAATTTGATTCGCTATAAATATCATGTAATTTAAAGACAGTTCCATCAGAATAATCAGTTAATAGACTATTGTCGTAATTTTTAATGGGATTTTCAACTTGGAACTTGACTGAATTATTCTGTATTAGAGCTTTTAAACTTTTTAGTATAGGAACATAATGATAAAAACATTTCTTATTTAATCTGTCTCGACCTAAAAAAATGCCAACTGGTTCAACATAATTGAAATTTTTTTTGAAGTAAGCATTTCTTAAATAATTAGATTTTAAACAGCTTTTGTCTGAATTAATAACAGATAACAAATTATTACTCTCTATAGACTTTAATATATTATTTCTTGCAAGTTCATTTATGTCAATTTTAATCAGTTCTTTACTTATACACTCTTTTACACTTTGCATGTTTAGTTCATGGAGACTTACTATTTCAGTAATTATTAAGTCTATAACAGAAGATGACAGCTGAAATTTTGATAGCAATCTCAGGCAAAATAATGCTAATGAGTTATTTACAGATTGTGGAGAGATTATAGAATTTTCGAGCAAATTATTAGAAACTTCACTATCTTCAAAGTTCTCAAATGGACTTCCAGCAACACAATTTGATTCTTTGTAAGGTTTCAATTTTAAAGATGGGTGTTTCCTAGATAAATGGGCAGAAAATGAAGATCTTTTGTGAAATTCTATATTACAATTAAATAATGGACGTTTTATTTTTTCATTATTTTTGATATGCTTTTGGAGATGCGCAATCATAGTTGATTCATCACAACAATCTTGCTGGCAAGTTTCAATCCCACATTTTAAAGATATACTATTGGAGTAATTTTCAGTTTTCTGCCTTTTATGATCTCGAGAAATATGAGCTTTGAAGGATGAATATTTAGTGTATGTTCTCGGACAACCTGAGACACTACAACTAAAATCAAAGTTCTTTACATGTTTATGTAGTTGTAGATGGCTAGCCTATGATTTAAATTAAGGAATTCTACTTTACACAGTTTACAAACAAAGTTTTTATCAGCACTCATTTTTGTTAAAAAAGCATGTATTCAAATTATGATTCATTGCATTTTCTAAGTTGATTCATGTTTCTTGATCATGATATTTCAGTGATAACATACTAAGAGCAAAAATGTTTCTATTCCATTTGGTTTAGGAATTCGCGCTCTCTACAAGTGCGGGAAGCCAGAACCGTTATAATTGGGTAAAACAAAAACATATTTTGCATGATAAAAAGTCAAAAGCAAGAATTAAAGACACTACAATCAAAATTATTTTTAAAATATCGCTTATATTCAAATCAAATAATAAATATCAGGCATTTACTTCTAATCTAGTAGAATGAAACGCCATTGTTTTGAGTAAACAAATGAATCACCCCAGGCTTCACGTCACGGCTCACGACGAGGCGGTCCTTCCCTTCCATGCCGGCAGAGGGCGGCAGTTGATAAAAACAAAATGATAACGGAATATTTCCGATGTCCCAAATAAGGCTCCTATATTTCCAATGTTTCCAGGAAATATGACGAAATTTTGTGTTTTTTAACGGAAAATGCCGGTTTGTCGTGAAAATGGATTTTTTCTGTGAAATTCAGGATAAAAATATCCGTGAATTTCAGATTATTTTTAACAGTGTAAGGTGTGGTTGTTATTCTTTTATGTTATTCTTTATTAGAATTTTTAAATTAATATATGGCATCTTGTGTGAAGAGTTAAAGGGTTTGCAATGTTAAAAATCTCGAATAAAAAACATTTAAAACTACCCTTATACATATTTCCCAAGTAGCACGGGAACGTTCTGTGAACGTCTAATAACGGTTACAGTCGTTCAAACACCGTGTTTCGTGTCAAGAGAACGTTCGATTAGACGTTCAAAAATAGTATTACTTAGAACGTTCTGAAAAGGTTTGCTTTGTACCATCTAGAAAACGTACAAGTCTAGTTCTATGTAAAACGTTCAAGTGTATCACCGTCGTAGCACGTTCTGTAACAGTGTGATTATAACGAATATGAGAAAATTCCTTTTTTTTTTTTTTTTTTTTAGTTTTTTTTCCTTATTTTCAGTTTCAAATTTTGTTGACATGTAGAATAATCATTAAAATGTAATAGAGATGCGGTGAGAAAAAATTACATAATTTTAAACTTTAATTATATGTTACTATAATCATAATAATTATTTATAATTTTATTTAAGTTTTATGTTGTTCAATTCTGTCAAACACATTACTCCAGATTACTTTTGCAGATATTCATTATTATTTGTTTCTTAAATTGTTAATAAATTAAGTTACGAAAAATTAATTTATTTTATTTATTTATTATTATTATTAATAATATTATTTTGTATATACCAAGAAAAATGCGTTGGATAATTGGGAATTTTTGATCTCCGGTTTTCCATGGGTTTATACACTCTTGAGATGTCCAGAACACAATTCTATCATTCTTTAAAAATGCCAGTCTGTCTGTTTTTTTTTTTTTTTGTGTGTGTGTGTGTGTGTATGTGTGTTATCAAAGTTTTGTGGACTCTGTATCTCACAAACCAATGGACGGAATTTAACCAAACTTGATGTTTAGTTAGACTTTAAACTAATTTGCTAAATATCAGGAATATTTAATTAGATATTGACCTAAATATCAGCTTTGGTGCTCATTAGCCTCTGGAATGTATCACCAGATAGGGTTCGCTTCTATTCTGTAAGTTCTCCCTTTTATGGGGAGATTATATCTCAGCTTCTACGGTGCACAAATGCACCAAACTTAATATGTGAAACAGATATTATGTAACAGTACGCTGATTTAATTCGAGTGCATATATTGACCAACTGGTGGCGCTGCTCTCCTGTAATTTAACCCCGTTAACGTAATGGCAATAATTCAGTTTTTGTGATATAAATAATTATAAATACACTGAACTTGGTATGTAAAATTAATATCATATAAAACTTTGCAGAATAATTTTGCGTGCATATCGGACAACTGGAGGCACTGGTATGCTGCAAATTAATTTTATTCAAGGGAACGGAACGCAATAGCACATTTTCTATGATTTATAAAGGCTCTAAATTTGGTACGTGAAATAGATATTACGTAAATTTTACTGATTCACTTCGAGTACATATCAAATGACAGGTGGCACTGTTACGTTTCAACTTACGGGAAGCCTGTACCTCACCTTCTATAATACGAATACTTATCAAACCTTGTATGTGAGACATATATATAATGACAAAATGTGCTGCTTCAGTTTCCGTATATATCCACCGACGGATGGTGCTTCTATTGCTTTCTGCGATTTTTCAGATATCTGTATTTCAGCATTTTTTGGTGAAAAATGTACAAAATTTCATATATAAAAATGTTAATTATAAAAACCTGTGTTGATTAAATTTTTATGATTAAATTAATAAATTTTAAAATTCTATGGATGCTGTATCTCACGAACTAATGAACGTAATTTATTCAAACTTTGTTTACTTGGACTATGACCTAAACTGGTGGCGATTATATTTGTTAATAAATCGTTCAATAGGTAGCGCTGTCGTACCATTATTTTCAGAATTTTTAATATGTCATAATAGGTCAAAATTTCGTATAAATGTGCATGAGTCAGCATTGTTTTTGACTTTTCCCTGGAAAATTAAATATGTGTATATATATATATATATATATATATATACATTTATATTAGTAATATTTAATTAAAAAAAAATATGGGCAATTTGTATAGTTCAACGCTTTCGCTATTGTATTAAAATTTTCAATATTCTTGCCAGAAAAGTCGTCTATACTTTTAAAGCGAAAGGATGAACCCTAAATCTGTGATAATTTAAAACAAAGTTATCGACTTTTCACATTTTTCATTATGTAAAATACATTTCTTAAGATACATATTTTGTATACCGTAAAATTGATTTTTTTGGATATTTAGTGTTATATTTGTTTGAGATGAAAATCGTATACATTTACCACGAAAAATAATTTTGATAGATTATTTTAGCAAATAATATTTATGAGATCGACCTGCGCAGGAAAATATAGAAGAAAGTTTTAGGATGGCCTCAGTATAATAATTTTTAAAAAGGTTAAGTTTTGAACAGTATGAAAAATCTTTATTAGAAACGATTGTTATTGAATAAATTGCTTGATCGACAGAAATTTTCGCCGGGCGTAAATGCCATCTGCTCTGTTTTTGCACAGGAAGTTTGTATTTCTTGGCGTGGCCTGTTGGATCCAAAGTCCTACTGCTTGCTTACTCATCATATATTTTGTATTTACATTCAGATTTGAATTTAACTTTCGTTCGGATACACTACAACAGCAAACAGCTTCAAGATACAGACAGATAAGTTCGTTCACTTACTTTTCCTTTTTATAAAATTTTCATACTTATGCATTGAAAACTTACAAAATTTATTAAAATTTATCAAAAAAAAAAAACATATAATATTTTAAAATTAAATTTGAAATTTTTTAATTTTTCACATCTTTCACGCTAACTCCTAAATTTATTTCGTTCGATATTTTATTATTACAGTTCAACGTTGTAGTTTAAACAAACCCATGCGAATTTTTCGAACTTTTCTTTTCTTATTTACTTTTAAAATTTGAAACTCATAAATATTATACCGAATTCCCCATCTAATTAAAATATTAATTTACCAGAAGCCAAATTATTATTAGTACCAAATTAATATTGTGCGATTGTGAGACCAAGATCATTCAAAGAAAGGTTTCAAAATAAAATTCATGGTTGAAGTCCCAGTTTCATACTTCCGCAGGCAGTACAGTTATAGTATAGGATTTCCATGATGCCTTTTAAATTTTTGTCGCGATGTTGGTGATGACTTTTTATTTATTTTGGTGTATTTTGTTTAAATAATAATAATAATAATAATTCTTATTTTGATTATATTTTTATGTTTATGATTTTTAGTCAATTTATGACAATTATTCATATTCTGTATAATCTTTAAAGTATTTCTATGTTTAAAATGACGCTTATAAAGATTGAAGAAGCAATTTTTAAAAATACAGTTTTCCATAAAATAATGTAAGCAGACAAATTTCGTAATTTTTTCTTATTAGTTCATTGAGTTGAGTCCGCATGCTTAAATATTGTTCATTTTTAAATATTATTTTTTATCCTCGCATATTTCAATAATTACACTACTATATCGTTTCGGCAAAAATTAATTGCAACTGATCCACGTTAAAGAAATATATAGATAGATTTGATCATGTTTGATCGTTTTACATTACACTGTAGAAATGTAAAAGCAGGGAGAAGTATTAAAAAAGAAATAGTTACTAAGGTGAATCTTAATATTGCTAAATATTTTAAATTTTGAAGTTTATTTATTTAATTTTTATTTATTTATTTGTTTACAGAATAAAATTTTAATTATTTATTTATTTATTTTTCAAAATGTTTCACCATATTTTATACTGTCATATTTCACTGCATGTGTACGTAAAATTTATAAACTCAAAATCAATAATTTAAATAAATTTCGCATACGCATGATTTGAAATATGAAAATATTAAGTAAATTTCACGCAATCTATTTAAATAAAAAAACAAAATAATAATAATAATATATATATATATATATATATGTATTTTTTTAAACGTATTTAAAATACACCGCTGTTCAAAATTAAAGGAACAAACCTGCTTTTTCATTTTCTTCTTTTATGCATAACTTTTAAACAAATAAACACATGGACATAAAATTTGGATGTCATGTTCGTTATCATATCATTAATCGAATTTTACATAATTTTAGAATAAGTGATAATTTAAAACTAATAATTATTAATTTTTCTCAAAAGTAAGCTTTGGAAAAAATTAAAAATTTCAACAATTTTAGCGAAGAAAACTTAATGAAAAATTGTGTTAATGATGCATTATAGACAAGTGAAGACGCACATGCCCTCACATGTTAAACAAAATCCTAGTTTTACTTTCTGTGTTCACTTTTCTTTTACTTTAATAACGGAATTTTTGAAAAAAAAAATAATAATAATAATTACTAATTTGTATAAACTGTGATCATCACCAGAATAATAAAAATGTCGATAAATAATTTAATAATGAACGCCTTATCCGATTTTCATATTTCTATGTAAAATTTAAAAAAAATTATTCACACACGAAAAAATGAAGAAAGAAGAAGAAACAAAAAAGTGACTACATGAAGAAATATACGGTTTTAATCTAACGCATGGATGAGCCTACATTTTTAACCTATCTGTAATGCATCTTCATGACCA
The DNA here is from genome assembly GCA_963930645.1 of Salticus scenicus. Taxonomy (NCBI): domain Eukaryota; kingdom Metazoa; phylum Arthropoda; class Arachnida; order Araneae; family Salticidae; genus Salticus; species Salticus scenicus. The sequence continues at coordinate 208,147,477 of OZ005656.1, read as the reverse complement.
TTTTTCATTAAGTTTTCTTTTCTAAAATTACTGAAATTTTTCATTTTTTCAATGTTTACTTTTGAGAAAAATTTACTGATATTTAGTTTAACAATTATTACTTATGCTAAAGTTATATAAAATTCGATTTATGGTAGTTTAAAAAACATACTATCCAAATTTTATACTTCTGTGTTTATTTGTTTAAGAATTATGTGGAAAAAAGAAAAAGAAAACGAGAAAACAGTTTATTGTTTAAATTTTGTACACTTGTGTACTTCTTTTAATTAATTTTTATTTTTTGTTTTCCATTGATTGTGCATTATTATAGTTTAAAAATAGAATATGTAACATATCTGGGCATTAATTTGAGATTTCATTGATAATTTAAAATTTAATAAAATACTTTTGTGTTTGAATGCCAAAAGTTTGCAGTAAGTTTCAAAATTTAGACATAAATATTTTTAAATTTTTTTGCTTAAGAGCCCTCTTCACTCACCGCCGCTGGAAGCCGAAGCTAATGTTATTCAATGAGAAATTTTTCTTTACAAATAACTTATTAAGTAATACATATTTTTAAATTCTGTTTTCACATTATAAAAATTCACAGCTGTTAAATTGACGGACCTTTTTTAAAAAATTATTTTTTTTATTTTTTATATTTTACTTCGAAGCTGCAAAATACGAATTTACAATATGTGATTTTTTTTCATTTTGCAATTTCAAAATAAAATATTAAAAATTAAAAAAATACTTTTTCAAAAAAGGTCCATCAATTTAACAGCTGGGAATTTTCTGAATGTGAAAATAGAATTTAAAAATATGTATTAGTTAATAAGTTACTTGTAAAGAAAATTTCCCCATAGAATATCATTGGCTCGGTCTACCGGCGACGGTAAGTGAAGAGGGCCGTTAACTTATTAAATTAATATCCAAATATGGTTATATTCTATTGTTAAATTATAATGATGCAAAATCTAGGGGGGGGGGGATAATAATTAGTTAGCAGGGGGCATATTATCTTAAAAATTTTCAAAATATTCCAGAACTTGAATTTATTTATTTGTTTGTTTTTGAATTCAAATATTTATCTAGAATATTCAAAATACTTGATCTTTTGTTATACAATATTTCAATGCATGTATGCAAAATTTTATATTACTAAGACAATTATTTATGAAAAATAATAATAATAATAAAAAGATAAAATAAAAACTACACAAAAAATAAAAAAGAAAAGAAAAGATAAATAAAGGAAAGGAAAAAAAAAAAAAAAAGAAAAAAAAAAGTAAATAAAATAAAGAGACACTATAAAATTCAAGAACTCGAAGCAATTGTTCCGGGTCGAGAAAAGACACAACCCTTCATCAACCGAACAAAGTAGGCACGAGTGCTGCAAAAAATCTGCAACGTAGCTCTTGTATTTGCAGCACTCGTGCCTATTATGTTCGTCTGACGAAGGGTCGTGTCTTCTTTCGACCCGAAACAATTGTTGCGAGTTCTTCCATTTTATTATACATTAAATACATTTTTAGCACGTTCAAAGAACGTTCAAAAATTGTTTACATAACGTTGTGAGAACGTGTGTATAGAACGTTTTCAGAAAGTTTCTACACTATTTTAGAACGTTTACAGTACGTTTTCTAGAACGTTCTTAAAATGTGTATAACGTTTTGAAAACGTTCTAAAAACGTTTAGAACGTTCTGAGACCGTATACATAGAACGTTCTCTGAACGCTTCTATAACACCGATGGTGATAGCTACACGTTCATTGAACGTTCCCTGAACCGTACTATTGTACTTTTTCAAGATGGACAAATAGACGTCTATAACACGTTCAAAGGGAACGTTCTTAGAACGTGTTTGCAGAACAATATTTGAACGTTCAGAGAACGTTTCGGTGCTGCTTGGGTTAGACCTGAAAACTAGTTTATCCGATAATGGTATTAAGCCCCTTCTTTTTTTCACACCAGAATAGTTGTAGAGCAATAGTCTTCTTATTTAATCATGAGAACATATTTCTGAACATTGCTCTACAACTATTCTGGTGTGAAAAAAAGGCGGGGCCTAATACCATTACGGATAAACTAGCATAGTTAGCAGGTCTACATATTTGCGTTCTGCAAAATAGCCAAAAACATTTACTTTTTATTAACTTTTATATAAACCTAGAAATCCAGCATCTTTAATATGATATTTAAATTTCATTCAAGGTACAAGCGCAAATTAAATCCAGACAACGGTTTACGCCACTACGACTCAACAATCTCGTTTTATAATTAGAAATATAGCATCTTATTAAACCGGACATATTCTAAATAAAACTTTTCAGAAACTTTCTCCTAATTCTTAATTACCTTTCACAGAATCAAAAAATGAATTCCCGAATAACTAGTGAAATCATCATACAAAATCAAGTAAGAAATAAATGAAAAAAAAAAAAAAAAAGAATAAATAAGAATAAAAAGTGGTAGAATCAAACAAACAAAATTTTATCATCCTGAAAAATATTTGGCATGTACAACTTTCTTAATATTATACTCTTTCTTACCTTATTTCAGTGGTAATTTAATGTGTAACATATCAGAACACGCTAATAGAAACGTTTAAATCTACCCTTTAATATATTTACATAGTTAAAAATAGCTATAAATATCTATTTTTTAATTAATTTAAATATAAATCTTGAAATTCACCATCGTTAATGCGTAGTATGTACACTAAGCGACAAAAAAAAAAAAGCCGCACTGCAGAAAAAATGACTTATACCTTTTTTATTTGTAATAACTTTAAAATAAATGTTTAAAACAAATAAAACTGTCTTGTTTGCATAATACCAAAGGTATGAAATGATACCTATGTATATTTTCGATTTAATAATTCGCTTTATTGCACTTTACGAAGTACTTTTTATAAAAATCTGCATAAATCTTTCTTTTTGAACATAATGCAATAACTATACACTTTGCATTCTGTTGTAATTTATTATATGAAATAAACAAGTTATAGTTTAATATATGAAACAAAACTATTTATTTGTTAGATCTAAGCGATTTTTTGTTAAAAATATGTATTCTGCATTTGGTTAATTCCACCTTTATATGGAATTACTGCATTAATGCGCAATGACATAGTTTTATACAGTGTTTTAATATAAATCTCAGAAATTCCAATGTGCCAAATATCACAAATAACTTTTTCTAGTTCTGGTAGAGTTATAGGCTGCAAATTTCAAATCCTCTCCCCTCTCCCCCGCCTTTTTATAGACAAAAAATTTTCGAGCAGATTGCGATTTTGACTATTTCCATGTCTGGTAAAGAAGAAATTCTACTATATCCTTTGTGGTACTTAACTTAAAGTGAAAAAAGATATGATTACTTACAAAATTATAGGTTCTCATGGAAATGTATAAGAAATTTTGACAATTTGAAGTGAATAACCTTACCACAGACGCTGTGTAGTAAGGTGCCTTATTATCTTCAAATGCTGTTTACGGAAATGTCCAAGATACCTGCAAAATAATCGGTCAGGCACCACTTTTATGCAGACTGTGTTTTATTTCGAGTTAATTGATCCCTTGAGCATAAAAATTTCCCCGAGTGTTTGAAAAGTTATGCACCTCCGTACCATAATGTACGGAGAATGTGTCACTGTTTTAAAAGTGCGATTTTCATTAAGTCGGCAATATTTTCGTTGTCAGTTCTGCTTATTTTCTTTAGCTCGAAGTAAGTTAAACTTGTCTCATCAGAGAGAACCAGTTTAGCCCAATAATTAACTAATCATTTTTTAATTTTTTTATCCATATGAAGTCTTGCTTTCCTACTTCTCTTCACTAAGAATGAAATTTTTTCAAATTTTCTGTCATTTAAACCTGTTTGGTTTAATAGTTGTTATACTGTAGCTAAAGAAATTATGCTAAAACACTTTTTCTGAAGATCTTTTATGTTCTAAATGTAATACAAACCGATTTTATAAGCAATGTCTTTTTAACTTACGGTCATCTCGCTTGGATGAGCAGTGTGGCCACCTAAAACCAAATTTCCAGTTTAAACGGCCAAAAACATTTATATCTTGCTGAAAACCCTTTTACCAATATTTTGTTAACATTTAATTATTTTGCCATCTCACGTATTAAAATATTTTTTTTATTTTCATTCAAAAATTAATACTTTTTGTGGCATCGTTAACTGTCTTATTCTTACCATTTTTGAAATAAATTCTAAAATTACAATTTTCCTGACAACTGCATTTTGTTTTTAACACTGGACTCAAAGTTAAAGTGTATGTGGGGGACAACATAGTAAAATCTGTTCGAAAATTTGCTTTTGAAACGATAAAATTGGCGGTTGTAGAAGGCGAAAAGGAAAACATCCAAGTGCGGCTTTTTTTTGTCGCTTAGTGTATATTTATATTTCCCTTTAGATAAAAGCGCAAATTTAATCCAGAAAATAGTTTAAGTCAGTTTGATTCAATAACCATGCTTCACAATTAGGAAGGTGACATCTCCTTAAACCGGCGAGATTATGAATGAGCTTTTCAGAAACTTTGTCCTGATCCTAAACTACAATTCATGCCATGAATCTAATAACTAGTAAGAATATTATATAAAAGAAAAATGTAAGAAATAAGAAACAAATATGCTAAAACTTAGCATAATAGAATAGATAAAAGTTTAATATTTTGTTCAATATAAGATGTAATTATTTTTATATATTACATTTTTTATCACAATTTTTTAAGTGGTTTTCAAGAGTGAGCCTCGCCATTACGCGCTAATAAAAACTCTTATCGCTAAAAGTGTCGTGAGGACACAGCCCTAGCACTCTAAAGTCCTCCAGACGCACATTGATATTTTTTATTTTATTCTCTTAAGAATAAAAATTTGATTTGAGGAGGAATACGTGCGCGCAGCGTGCGCATACCTCCACATGTGCGCGCGCATGGGTCTGCGCTTCCGAAGGAAGTGGGGACCCGGTATGAGTTTTCACCCGATCAGAAATGATTTTTTTATAGAGGGCATAAAAGGTCAGGGAAGGAATAGGCGCGCGCAGTGCGTGTATACCTTAACTTGTGCGCGAACAGCGCGCACGGGACTGCGATGCCGAAGGCAGCGGGGACCCCGTCCGACTTTGTACCGATGACAAATAATTTTTTTAAATTTTCTTTTCTTAAGAATAAAAATTTGACTTGAGAAGGAATATGTGCACGCAGTACACTTATACCTTTTTTCGTGCGCGCTTCGCGCGCATGGGTCTGCGCTGCCGAAAGCAGTGGGGACCCGGTGTGAGTTTTTACCCGATCAGAAATGATTTTTTTTTAGGGGGCACGAAGGGCCAAGGAAGGAATACGCGCGCGCAGCGCGCACGGGACTGCGCTGCCGAAGGCAGTGGGGACCCGGGATTGACTTTTTACCCAATCAGAAATGATTTTTTTTTTTTTAATTTCTTTTCTTAACACTAAAAGTTACTGTTAGTGATTCATTAATTTTAGTGATTCATTTGAAAATACTGACCCGCTAGCGGGTGAAGCCCGCTAGTTATTATTATTATTAACTCATATGTAAACCTCGGAAGCCCACTACATGGAAACCATATATTAAATCTTGATAAAACATGATATGTTTTTTCTCTTTATTTCAGTGGTTGTCAAGATTGTGCTGTGAGAACGCCCCAATAAATTTTTGTTTAAAGCTTCACCTAAACATTTTTTTCCATTGCATAAAATAACTATTAATATTTCTACTTTCTCTTACCCATAGGGTCGAGAAAGTATTGTTTTAGGGTCAAATTTTCGAACGAGAGTTTTTGTTACATTTACATGTTCTGAGGTCCCATGAATACGAAAATCATGTTTTTAGGGAATGGTCTGTGTGTCTGTCTATGTGTTTGTCTGTTTTAGTGTCTGTCTGTCTGTGTGTCTGTTATCAGCATATCTCAAAAACAAATAGTAGCAGAAATTCCAAACTCCGTATTCTAAATGTGTATCATATAGGGATGCTACAGTAAGCTTTTCATTGAGATGAAGCAAATGGTTCGTGTACAGGGACACTCAAAAGTATTCAAATACATTACGTCTATGGGGGAAATTGCAGGTAAGTAGAGTTTAACATCTATAGACTGCACTAAACTAAATGAAACGAATATATATATTTTGTAATAGAGATAGTCAACTGGGAAAAAATTTTGTGTATGTAGGAGCCTCGCCTCAGCCCTGGGGGGGTGGGGGTGGAAGTACCCCCTCGAGGGTAGTAAATTTTCATGGTGGGTATCTTTCAAAAGAGCTCGCCAATACCTTTAAAACGAATGGTTGAACCATCGATCTGCAATAATTTAAAATAAAGTTATCGATTTTTTTTTTCATTTTTAACAATTTTCTTTTTTAATGTTATATTGAGAATAAATTCAACTTTTTTTTTTTTTTTTTTTAGTGTTATACTACTTCTCTAATATGGAAATCGTCTGCATTATCATAAAAGATAAGTTTTTTAAATAATAATTTTAATAAATTATTTTTTAAGAACAGAAATATTTTTTAATAACCGAGTTAAATTCCATATAAATGTAGGTGCATTAATGAAACGGGGGGGGGGGGGGGGTTGAGGGGGCGGTAGACCCCCTCACACAGAACTAATTATCATATAAAACTCTTCCGAAGTCTAATTTGAATTGTTTAACACAGGTTTACCTAACAGTACTCGTTATCTTACCTCTTAATCTGCAACCTGTTTTTATAATATTAAATTTCAGGGTAAGAGAAAGTCGTGTGAGTGACACACCAGATTATTTTAATTAATTTCTAAATAAACCTTGAAATTAACCATCGTTAAAAGTTATAATATATTCACATTTCATTCAAAATACAAATATAAACCAAAATAGTTTAAGTCAATACAAATCAAGCATCACGTTTCATAATTAGGAATGTGACATCTAATTAATCCAGCCAGATTTTGAACTGAGCTTCTCAGAGATTTTTTCCTAGTCCTTAATTAACTTTCATACAATCGAACTAAATGATGTCTCAAGTATAGCAAATAAGGCGCTATCATATAAAAGAAAAAATTGTAAGAAAAAAAAAAAAAAAAAAAGAAAGAAAGAAAGAATAAAAAGAACTTGCCTTAAGGACAACTTTTTATTGATGTAATAGAAGAGAATTGTAAAAGGTTAACCTCATCGCTCGTATGTCTCTTTTGAGGGGACATTAAAAAATCGAGCCACGCCTTAAGGTGTTCCTTTGCAAATGAAATGTTATTTTTCTAAAATGTGTAACTATAGGCTACCTTTGAGCTACCGGGAAATTTTAACAGAAAGATTTATTTTATTTAATGATGAAGTAAAATAAAACAAATTATTACAATTTTTCGGTAGCCAAAAGGTAGTAAGTTGGAAACTATACGTGTGACGTTTTAAAGGATCGGAAAATATGCCGAGCGCAAAGGGTTAATATTTTAAAAAATATAAGGGTAATAGTTATATTTCATTTTAAAGCATATTTTTCATCAACTGATTTATTAAATACAAGTGATATTCTTTTAAACAGCATTTAACAATTCCAAATACATTTAATATTGTTATAAAATTGATGAGACAATATAAAAATTTCATAAAAAACATTTTATCAGAGAAAAAAAAAAAAAAAAAAAATATATATATATTTAATGCATAGAGCTGCCAGCCTAATCCGGCAAATTGCTAGTAACGCCGATTTTTCTACACCACTTAATCTTTAGAATATTTATTTTCTTAATTCATCGTAAATATATTTGAGGAGAATTACTCTAAAAATTAAGTGGTTTAGAAATATGGACGATACTAACTATTAGCCGGATTACGTTGGCAGCTCTGATATGCACTTCTTTTTTCATTCATAAAATGATAATTTTATCTAAATAGATATATAGCAATAGATTTTTTTTGCTAAATACTGTTTTAATTAATGTAATTATTTAATTATTGTTTATATAATTTAATATTTTAGTTAACCATTTATTCCTATGGTTGGCTGATTTAACAAACTCCTTCACAGATTCATTAAAAGGGGAAGAACTGTCTCAATAAATTATTAATTCTTAAAAATTATTGATCGGACAAATAATTGAATGGTATAATTAGCTATTTCTTTTAATAAATGATTAATATAAATAATCGTTGATTATATATGAAGTTAATTTTCAATTAACTTTCTATTCGCTTAAGTAATTGACATATAAGTCCCATTAGTACTTCAAAACAGTGAATATTCTAAAACCATTCAACTATAATTATACCATCACCTAAACACATATTTAAATAAAATACTCTATTAAATGAGGAATCCCAATATACTGAAGAATTGTAATATTCAAATTCTGGAGTACTGTTAGCCCCGCCTTTTTTAAACACCAGCCTTTTTTAAAAGCATTTTTCTTCTAATTTCATTGTTATCACATATTGGAAAAAAAATTTCTAAAATCATACTGATTTCACACCAGTATAATTTTAGAATTTTTTTTAATTTCCGCTCTTTAAAAAAAAGGGCGGAACTAACCAGTGTTGCCAGATCTGGCGGATTTTTTTTATTCAATTGCCACCAATAATTTTGAGAAGTGATATTTGATATGTACATGATAGACTATCAATCTTCGAAGTGATTAGGCAAAAGTTACAATTTAAAATTATTGGTGATTATTGAATACAAAATCCATTACATATGGCAACACTGGAACTAACAGTACTTCAGAATAAATAAAAATATTACAATTATGGTATGACGATACCATAATTTGTGAATAAATAATAATTAAATGAAATCTTGAAAATCATTATTTAACTTTCTGTATCACAATATATAAAAATCTGGAGTGACTCCACTCGACTTTCCGAACATTGAGTAATTAACAGTTTTGTAGATAAAGTAAAGAAAGATGAGTTGTTAAACAAACAAAAGAGAGAAAACCATAATAGAGTGTTTGAGTATTTTTCTCCATCTATTACACGATGTTTTATTTAACGCTACTGAACTTTGAGCCCATAGATCATAATGATAAAGAATTTTTCGTTGTGTCCCTGTAAAAAACCTATAAATGCTAGATTCACCAAAATGCTTATAGTTAGTGCAACAGTGATTTATAATACTTATATAAATTTTCAGCTCAATTCAATAAGGCGTTTAGATGCTATCGTACTTTTAAAAATTTAGTCCCATAGGCCATAATGATATAGAATTTTTCTTTGTGTCCCTGTAAAAAAACTGTAAGTGCTAGATTCACCAAAATCTATACAGTTAGTTCAACTGTGATCTATAAGATGTGTACAAATTTTTTGCTCAGATTAATAAGGCGTTTAGACTCTATCACACTTTTAAAAATTTGGCCCCATAGGCATAATGATAAAGAATTTTTCTTTGTGTCCCTGTAAAAAAACTATAAGTGCTAGATTCTCCAAAATCTATACAGATTGAGTATTTGTGACCTATAATATGTGTATGAATTTTTTGCTCAATTGAATAAGACGTTAAGATGCTATCGCACTTTAAAGATTTTGCTCCCATAGGCCATAATGATAAAGAATTTTTCTTTGTTTCCCTGTAAAAAAAACTATAAGTGCTAGATTCACCAAAATCTATAGGGTTCGTACTATGGTGACTTACAATATGCGTACCAACTTTCAGGTTAATCGAACAAAGCGTTTAGACGCTAGCGTGTTCACTCACAGACATACACACATACACACATACACACACACATACATACATCATCGTAAAAATAGTGAAATCGGACTCAGGGGACCTCAAAACGTATAGAAACATCAAAATCTCGAATTCGGATTTTTGACATGATTACAATACTTTCCTCACTATAGTGTTCGGAAAGTAAAAATGTATTATCTAATAACAGTTTTATTTAAAGTTAGAATATATGCTGTTTCTAACACCCACTATTAAATAAAACAGCGCAATAAAAAATATATTTTGAAATATTTGAAACATACAGCAATACATTTTCTTAAAATACGGATGCAAAAGGATTTTTTTTTTTTTTTTTTTTTTTTTAAGAAAAATCTTATTTCTAAAATATACTTATTTAGCAAGAAAATTTAAAAGGCGATGTCTAAGGAAATTTGAAATTTGAGGAAGGCTTTTTATTTATTTTGTTATATCTACTTTGGTGGGATAAAACTTTAACATGGGGATAAGGAAATTCCATAAATGTGTTTTATGTAAAGATTTATTTTTCTATTCAGTAAGTATTTCCAAAATTGTTTGAAATAAATCAGAAGTACTTTTTCAATGTTATGTTATATATTTATACTTAAATACCTAGAAATATTGAAAATAAATTGAAATTTATGTTACTTGTTTTCAGAATTTTTATTCCACATTACTTTTAATCAAATATTTGTTTGATCTTAAAACTTTTCTGCGATTGAAAATTTGTTTATTCTCAGAGGAATTTTCCTCTGATATCTCGTTAAACTTTTTCCTTTAATCTAATCTTTTAAATTGCTATTCTTCAGATTCGTTGTATATTTTGATTAAATAAACAAACTGACTTTTATTACATTTATCGATTGTATAAGGCTAATTATTTTATTATCTGTTCATTTTTTCTTTGTGTGCGTGTTTGAGATTTAGGTCTATCTATATATATAAAAATGAATGTTTGTCTGTATGTTATTTATAAAATCGTAAACGGCTTAACCGATTTCGATCATTCTGTTTTTGTTTTTTTCCTTATAGGTCAGGGATGGTTTAGGAAAAAAAAAATTGAAAAAATCTTTAAAATTAATTAAAATATGAAAATAATAAACTTATTGACTTATATTGACTTAATATAAGCCATTTAAATTTTTAATTGTTGCCAAAAAAAGTTTACGAGATATATTTATTTATTGTTTTCAGCATAAAATGAAATATGCTTTCATGCGAAAAATAAGAAATTACTAAATGTTAAATTGGTCGATGAGAAAATGACACATTATAATTTTAAAATAAAATAGTAATATAACAAATCTAACATATTTCTTCTGAATTTTATTTCACAGCATTTTTTTTATATACCTCAACTTCAGATTTTTTTTTTTTTTTTTTAGTATGGCGGATGAAACACGCTTGGCATAAAAGTTAATTCAGCATTATGGTAAAGGTATTTTCTTATTGATAATTCTTGACAATTTTTTATAATTTTGATGCTGAAGTAGATCGGACATTTTTCGACAAGGAAAAGATAGAAAGAAATACGCAAGCGAAGTGATGACGTCACTGGCCGTTCGTGGATGCAAGAAAAATATTTCCTATGTTAAACGCCCATTGGATTTTTTGTAAAAAATTATTAAAAATCGAGGAAAAATATTTCCCGATTTTAATCCGCATATTTAGGTATAGATATGTATTAGTTATCATGTCCATGCATTAGATTAAGTTATTTTTGTTGTAAAAATGACAAAATTTGAATTTTTAATTTCAAAACTCTAGAAAAAAAAATGGCAAACTTCCATATTCGATTGAAAACACAAACATTTAATTTCAAAGGATGATATTAACACAATAAATATCCAACTAATATACTGATTAAAAGGGAAATGATAAATATTCTATCATAATTTGAAGTCAAATTTGTTTTCAAATGTCTAAATAAAGTATCTGATATAAGATACTAATATGTTGTAGCGGAATAGATTTGATATCGGTCATCCTTGGTAGAAAAATAAAATATCGCCAAATTATTTGGCGAACACAATTTAATTCCTTTCAAAAATCATGGTTATTTTAACAACTTATTTTAAGACAGTAATGAATAATATGAAACAATATTTCGTACAATGCATATTACGAAAATATACATCTGGCATGTATATTTTCGTATTACGTTTTTGATCACCAAATACAATAAGCGCCAAGAACGACAGAGTTTTGAAATTTAAAATTAAAATTTTGTCAATTTGACAGCAAAATAACTCAATCTAACACATGCACATGATAACTAATACATATGTGTACCCAAATATGGGGATTAAAATCGGGAAATAATTTTCTTCGATTTTTAATAATTTTTTACAAAAAATCCAATGGGCGATTGACATAGGAAATCATTTTCTTGCATCCACGGACGGTCAGTGACGTCACACTTCGCTTGCGTATAGGAACAATAATCGCATAAATTATATTTTGGTCTAAAACGGCAACAAAAATTTAAAAGTCGCCAAGGGCATTAAGGCTGTACCATGATCAAGTTTACATACTAATTTATTTATTTTTCTATATACCAACTACTATTAACTAAGCATGAAGTATATATAACCACAAAATAATAATTGTCTCATGCGATAGAAGTTGCCGATCATAGCATATTGTAATATTATATGTGGCTTGAAATTGCTGTCATTCTATGGTTGATTGATTAAATCAAATAAATATAGGAAATAACCTGAGAGCAAATATTATGTACATCACATATAATGTTGTTCATATGTAACTGGGATTCAGATATAAACGAGCTACTTCAAATTTTTCGATACTGTCCGTATCGAAACTGTTATGTATGATAAGCAACCAAATGGAAGCCCACGGGTAAGCCATTGTCGCAGGCAATAGGGACAGGCACCGGAGATTGCAAGGATGAACAAGGCGCTGCCTAAGGCAGCGGGAACCCAAAGAAAGCTTTTAACCGATTTCAGTTTTTTTTTTTTTTTTTTTTTTTTTTTTCATAAAGCATATAGAAAAGAGTTTGCCAGCGAAGCGGGCAAAGCCGTCCAAAATTGTTTAAGAACTAAAATATTATTCAACAATTTGCCGGGAAATGGGGGGAAAAAAAAAAAAAATCATTTATTTGTAAAAAAAAAAAAAAAAAAAAAAAAAATTAAAAATTTGAAACTCATAAACATTATATGAATTTCACCACATATAGTTAAAATTTTAATTAACCAGTCACCAAATTATTATTAGAACCAGATTAATATTGTGCAATAGTGAACTAAAATCATACAAAGAAAGGTGTCGAAATAAAATTCAAAATTGACGACCCAGTTTTTATACTTCCACAACGCAGTACTGTTTTAGTACAGAATCCCTATGGACGAATTTTAAATTTTTATCGCCATGTTGGCGATAACTTTTTATTTATTTATTTTGGCATTTTATTTTGGCTTTCAATGAGTTACAAATTTTTTTGAGTGTACTTTATCAGACTCTGTTTTGCACAGCACCAGAATGATAAGGTTTCATTTCATTACATATTATGTTCAAACCGTCAGTTCCCACACATACACATCAAAATTTCCACGTGAACGAAGTCGCGGGTAACAGCTAGTATCTTTATAAAAATATGGACTTTCTTGCGTGTGGAAAATATTTCGTAAAAAACAGACATGTTCTCGTTAACGAATTCAACTTATTTAACGAGTATTCGCTAAACAGTCAAATAAATCTATCATTCATACCACAAAAGTCACGTAAATGCTTTAAATAAATCGCAGAGCTGGAATATACCTGATTCAGAAATAATAGCAAAACGCTTATTCTTTAACCACATTTCTTGCGACTATGGAAGCTTCTGGGCAAGTGCGGAATGAACGAGTCCAGCGTTAAAATAGGGGTAATTAAGAGAAAATAGGCGATAAGGTAACACTGGATGTTTTTCAAATTCCAGTCTCTCGGTCAATTTGGCACCCCTCCAAGCCTTTGGACTCGTCCTCTCTGCTAGTCGTAGGAAACGTGGTTGTACTACAAGTAATAGTCTCTAGCAGACAAATGCTAAGCATAAATGTTTAAACACAGCTAAACTGCTTCGGAAATGGCTCATCTGCTTTTATAGTTTCGGCCATAATTTAGCGATCTTTCGAGATAATTCGTAGTGAGAATTTTTACCTCATTCCAGAAAATTGGATAAAGGTTTATAATTTTTGACATTAAACTATCGTTTTTTGCCAACTTTTGTTGACAACTTTGTCACCAAGGTTGTCTTTCAATTTCATGATTGTCAACAGACTTGTCATCAGACAATCAACTGATTGTTTTCAGTATACAGTTTTTTCTTTTTAACTGCAGCAACATCACTCACACAAGGTAAAGAGTTAATATTTTGCAAAATATTTAGATGCATTCGTTGACTTCCAAATTTAAATGGTTTTCGATAAATGCTGACTTTTTAAACTAGTATGCTGTGGCCACCACAAGGCTATCTTCTATATAATTTTACACAAATTCAGGCTATGCAAATCATGTGTTAAATTATTATTTATTAAAATTAGTTTCCATAATGAAAGCAGACGATTTTTATCTCACAGAATTATAACTCTAAATGCCAAAAAAAAGTCAATTTTATGCCAACATAAAAAAAAATGCGTTTTTTTTTTTTTTTTGACATATTTTTTCAAAAGATACCCAAACTGAAAATTTACGGGGTACTTCCCCCATCCCCTAAGAGGAGTAGTGATGCTCCGACATTCGTAAACTTTTTCTTAGTTTACTAATACTAGTGTTAATCATTCACTGTTAAAAATGGTTTCTTAAAAGTGAGCTAAATTGTCTCAAAATAGCTCCGAAAAAATATCTATATATTAATAGGCAAGCATAAAATTTGTTGTCCCTTTTTAACATATTAATTATAAGAGTAGAGGGTTGAAAATGGTATCATTCGAAAGGTATGGTTAGCCGGAAGGTGCGAATACAAATATTATTTTCTTACGATGTCAAGAAGGTATTTAAAAATACATTTATTCTTTATGCATTTTCCCCCATTTTTCCCTTTTATACACGTATTCCTTCACATTAAAAAATACCTAAAAGTAGAAAGTTGTTAAATATGGCAATTTCATAAAGCTCAAATAAAACCATAGACACAGTAATTTGTATAATGTAGCATCACTATACGCAAGCGAAGTGATGACGTCACTGTCTGTCCATGGAGCCATGTAAAAGATTTTCTATGTTAATTGTCCATTGAATTTTTTGTAAAAAATTATTTAAAAATAACGGAAATTATCTGCCGATTTTAATTCCGATATTTGGGTATAGTTATATATAAGTTACTGTCTACATGTGTTTGATTGAGTTATTTTTTCTGTAAAATTGATAAAATTTTAATTTAAAATCACAAAACTCCAGAAAAAAAAATGGCAAACTTCCAGTTTCGAATGTAAACATAAACATTTCATTTCAAAGGGTGATATTTAAACAATAAATATTCAACTAATATACTAAATAAAAGGAAAATGGATTTGTTACTAACTGCTGCATGTATAAGTAGACGATACGGAAAAAATTCCGATTTCCGTTTTCTGCTGAATTTACATGTTTTGAGCTTTCTTTACGTTTCAATTAACTGAAATTGGCTACTTATTTTTTTAAAAAGTGTCTTTATTGCTAGCTTTTGTGGGTAGAAGAAGCAAGTAGAAGATACATAAAAACTTTTGATTTCCAGTTTTCGATGAATTTACACGTTTTGAGATTTCCTTGCATTTTAATTAAGTGAAATTAGTGAAATTGACTACTTATTTTTATTTTTTTAAAAGTGGATTTATTATTCTTTTCTCTGCATATATAAGTAGAAAATATAAGAGTCAGAAATGTTTTAGATTTTCGGTTTTCGATAAAGTTACACGTTTTGAAATTTCCCGAATTCAATTCGACCATTTTTGAAAAATATCTTTTTTTTTTTTTGTTCAAACATTGTACTTTATGAACCAATCGAATTAATTTAACAGAATTTGATACTTGGTTGGACCTTGGTCTGACATGGTACCTATTAGCTTCTAGGCTGTATCACACAACAAGGGGTGTTTTCACGTTGCGATTTTCTCTCATTTCAGGAAAGGCTAACATCTACAGAGAGAAATAGTTATATTAAGTAAAACTCTGCTGATTCAGTTAGAGTGAATATTGGCAAACAATTGCCGCAGCTGTGTTGCAATTGCATTCCGTTTAGGACAAGGCAATAACTTTGCTTTGCCTCGCTTTGCAAAAAAAATGGTCGAGTTTCTACCACTGGGCGATACTAGTATACTTAAATTTGAAAAAACATGTACTAATATTTGAGTATATTGACATGGCAAACAGGGGGATATTGGGATTCTTATTGGTCAACCCCATTTTTGAACATGTCAATATACTCAAAAATAAGTACATGGGTTTTCAAATTTAAGTATATATTGTTTCGGAGCTATTTTGAGACAATATGGTATACTTATTTTATTAGAAACTATTGTTTACAGTGTTCATATTAATTTTACAATCTTACGTTAAAAAAAACTCATTATGTATAGTTATACGAAATTTTGTTCTATACTGACATGTTAAAATTTTAAAAAAATGATATCACAGAGGTACCCGTTGAACGTTTGATCTCCAAATCTAATCAGCATCAGTTTTGATCAGGGTTCAACTGAATACCAAGTTTGATTAAATTTTGTATATTTGTTCGAGAGATACAACGTCCAGAAATTTTGTGATGCACACAGACTGACATACAGACAGGCATTTTCTAAAAACAGTCTAATCTTGTTCAGGACATCTCAAAACGTATAAATCCATCGAAAACTGTTGTTCGAAAATTTTTATGAATCCAAACTTTCTTCTTATAAATATAGAAGGAAGTAAAAATGAAAAACTTGGTTTATAACAATGCATCATATATTGTTGCCGGTACAAAAACTACACTTAATTTATTTTTCACACTTTAAAGATTCAAAGAAAACATATAAATTTTGGGGAGGGAGGGAATACTGAAAAATAAGTATGAATTTAAGAATTTAACCCGTTAGTAGACGCTAGTTGGTCGATTCGCCGCCCATTTCTTCAGTTTTTATTCAACAGCCACCAAAAAAAAAAAGTTTTAGAAGTGGCATTTGATATACATAAAAGGCGAATCGACTCGAATAATTGTCGATTATGTATATCAAATGCCACTTCTAAAAATTTTTGGTGACTGTTGTGTAAGCACTGAAGAAATGGGCGGCGAATCAACCAACTAGAGACTACTAAGGGGTTAACTGTAGTGAATTTTTTGAATATAAAAACGGTGTTTTAAAATATATATATTAAGCTATGTTTAATATTAATAACAAATTTCCCTTTAAAACAGCATGGCTTTTGGAGGATGAAGAAAGATGCATTTCCCTTAAATTCGTCAATTAAAATTGTATAACGTCCACATCTTTCCAAAAAATAAAGATATATTTGCATGCATTTTTCTTCTAAAAATGTATTAGAGCCATTTGTAAAGGAATGCTTTTCTTTATTTAATACATAAAACAAACGAATTCTTTCTAATAAAAGAAATGATGAGTGTAGAGAAGAATATTGTCCAGAAAATTGAGGAAAAACAGCTTATTTGGTTTGGACACGTTATGCGAAAGGGACAGGAGCTTATTTTTGAATGGAAGCCTGAGGGTAGGCAAAGAAGAGGCAGGCCCAGGAAGACGTGGCTGGCTGACGTGGTTGAGACAACGTCAAATCGTGGAATTTTTGATGAGAGCCTAAATAGAGATCTTTGGCGGAGAGATATCCATGGTTAGCTTGTGTGTGGGTTTCAAATAACTGCTTTTGAGTGGAAAAATCTGATTGATATAAAGCAAACATCGACTAATTTAAAAAAATCCTCATGCATTCATTTCATATTCATTCACGAACAAGAATTTTTATTTATTCTTTCGTAAAAATATTTGTTGTAGTGACACGTAAGAAACTCTTAGTAGCATATGTTAGAATTAGACCAAAAAACCTTTTTTCATCAGGCAATTCTTTCGGTTATTGTCCAGTGTTACCAGATTGCGCGACTTTTTTATTCAATAGCCACCAAAAATTTTTAGAAGTGGCATTTGATATACATAAAAGGCGAATCGAATCGAATCGAATAATCGTCGATTATGCATATCAAATATCACTTCACAAAATTATTGGTGGCTATTGAATAAAAAAGTCACGCAATCTGGTAACATTGTTATTGCCACGTAACAACATATTGTCTCACGTACGGAGTGAAGAAAGTATTGTGAACGCGATTAACAAATTGAATGATGCATCTCGCATAACTGAAAGATATTTGATCGAAGAATGTTGAAAATTTTTACTTCAGATTATTACAATATCTATTTGTAATAAGTACAAAACTTTGAATAAACACCATAAAATGCAAAATCTCGCTCGATTGAACCCTGCATTCAATTCATTTTTGAGATTGAAAAGGATTACTCTTAGCCTTTCCTTGACCTTTTTGTATCTAAAGACAAGAATCGATTCTCAAAAACTATCTTTAGAAAACCCTTCACTGTTTTTCTTCCGCCACATGCTCTCTCTAGCAACGCCCGTCAATAAAAAAAAGTCTGTTTCGATACTTTCTGTGCCTTACACATTTGTTACTTTCTTCTATATGTAATATAGAGAAAGTATTGGATTCGTGAAAATTTTCGACCTCCGTTTTTTGATGGATTTACGCGTTTTGGGATGTCCTGAACACGAATTGATTGTGTTTAGAAAATGTCTGTGTGTCTGTCTGTGTGTGTGTGTATCACGAATTTTGTGTCCACTGTATCCCACGAACCAATGAATGAAATTTAACCAAACTTGGTATTTAGTTGCACCCTGACATAAACTGGTGCTGATTAGATTTGGAGATCAGTAGCTCAACTGGTGACGCTGTGATCGTATTTTTCCTAAATTTTTAACGTGGCAGTATAGGACAAAATTTCGTATAAATGTACAGTCGGGGGGGAAAAACGCAACACCCGCTGTAATTTCGTTATTATCTGAGCAGGAACATCTAATAGACATAATTCAACAGGAAATTAAATGCACTTTCTAAAAATGTCATCGAATTTTGAATTAGGGGTCATCTACATATTGAAATGAGCGCCAACTTTGATTTTTTCAATAGCAGCACCCAATTTTGACTTGATATTCGAATTTCTGAGAGTCTGGCAGTGCAGAAAAGTATATTGTTTGTATACTTTATCTTTCGTATTTATAAAGTTATAATCAAAAATATGTTATGGGTTATCTGTAAATGTAGAGAAATAAAATTAAGATCCTATAAGAATTGAGAAAATTTTAATGTTTCACACCGGAAATCTTTCAGGAAAAAAAGAATTATAAAACTTATTAAAAACATTGATCCATTTCCAGTTCATTAATTGTCCTGATTTCAGTTTTTTAGATTTGTATTTACTTCAGTACTTTTTCAGATAATTTTAGATTTATTTAAATACATTACACTTGCGATTGGTCCAGACAGTACTCTTTGAAAAAAGTGCAATATTTTTCAAGTAAAAGTGTCTATTGTGACTGCACTGATCACCAATAAAGCTTAAATTTTCTTTCGTAGGTGTAACATAATATACGAAATGAAATAATATAGATATACAACAACGCATAAAATAAATCTTTTCGGATAAATTATTGTAAGGGTTCATAAAGTAAATATTAAACAATTTTAATCGCACATACCAGTTTTCGGTCAGTTGAATTCTTTGGAACTGTACGATTCGTTTTATAATTTCCATGAAAATATAATTTCTTAATTTTTTGCGACTGCTGACGTTAGAACTCATACATTGATAGGCTGACGCATCCGCCACTTTTCTAGCCCACAAGACCGGCTGACGATTTATTATTGGTGGTTTTTCGGTAATAAATTGCACGAATAACTCCACAAAAGGGTACCGCCTCTTTATATTTTCTTCTAATCCAGAAAAAAGGAGAAAGTGGATTATAAATTGCAGATATAACTCGTGGATACCTGGAGCAGGAGCACAACTTTGTAGCGTAAGATTTCCCTTATTTTCAACTTATTTCATTTTATTTTTAAAGTTGTTTGACAAATTTAATATGAATGTACTGTTTTTTTTTTAAGTTATTGTTTTTAAATTCTTCTAAAATTAACTTTAAAATTACATTTCTTTTAACGCGAAAGGTTGCAGTTTTGAGAATGTTGGCGATGTTCTTAAAATTGCCAACTTGTTTGTTTTGTGATAAGAAGTTCTAGCTCACTTGATCTGTATAGAAGTTTAAAGGCGATAACAACTCTAATCAGGTAACCTAGCTTTTTCTACCGCCAACACTTTCCAAGGCGGATAGAAAATGGCGGACACTGCGCCAGCTCTTATCACATAGGAGTCTTAGCGGATGTAGATTCGCGTCATTTGAAATTCTGTAACTCTGTCAGTGGGCGTTTCTTTCGTAATTTGTGTGTTACATATTTCTTATGTGTGTACCGTTCATATTTTTGCAATAAAATATATTATGGATAGAAATATATTGATTAGTAAGAATATAATTATAATGTATATCCATTTGTAATATAATTGTGAATACAAAAACTTTGTTCGGAAATATTTTATTTTGAGAGAATAACGCGAGTAGCCAGATCTTACTATCAAAAAGAAAAAATCCTGCGGTCGCAAAAAGTGTTAAAATATATTTATAAAAGTTAAAGTATATTTTTAAAAATATATAAATTTAAAATATATTAATAAAATTTTAAAGACTAAAGTTTCCTTAAAATAATAATCCTCCCCCCTACAAAATAAATAAAAATAAAGCAATATATGAAGCAAATGATTATGCTTTTAACTATGACGGTAGTTAAGAAACGATTTTACAAGTCTGTCTTGCATTGCATTTCCATTCGTTTTTTAAATTGACAATTTTACATTAAACCTATTTTTCTATTTAAAACAGTAAGCCCCGCCTATTTTGGTAATTTTTTTTTTCTAGTGTTCATTTAAAAGATTAAAAATTTATCACCAGTAGCAGTAATCGATGAAGTAAATACCACTTGTGTATATTTTTGTCAACATAAAATAGGGGGTTTAACACGAATTCATCACTCAATGTCACATTTACTTTTTTTTTCTGTATTGTTTTGTTTTGAAGAACGGTGAAGGCGGGGCTTGTCTTCTTTAGAAAACAGGAATTCTTGATGCAACTCTAATGTCTATAAATCATCATTTTTGTTTCACTTCTTTGCGTTTGACGTTGTTGTTATAAAATTTGACCCGTAAATAAAAAATAAAAATATTTTGTTTAATTTTCCTTGTTATTTTTTAAGATTTGATTCGTTATGTCATGCAAAACTTTATAAGAGACGCCCCCTAAACCACTCCAAAAGAAAGATTTATTTATATCTCGAAAACTAATAATTGGAATGAGCTGCAAATTTGCACACCCATATTTTTCAGCATAAGGATTCATTTTATGTAAAAATTAATGTAGGTCATAATTCATAATTTTTATGAATATGAATTTATTAATATTTTTCAGAATCAAAAATATTTTTCAAAATCAAAAGTAATGATGGATTATGTTTGGGTTTCTTCACTGTATCTCGTAAAAAAAAAAAAAAAAAAAAAAAATTATATCGATCAAGTTATTTTTTGTGAAGATATTAATAAAAGTTTGAATTGTGAATTTAACATTAGGACCTTCAAATTTTGAACGCTTGTAACTCTGTGAAAAAATAAGTAAAATATACAACTAATATACTGTTTCGCGTTGTCGCGATCCCAGGAATTCAAATATAAAATAAAAATGGGGCATTACCATTGAAAAAATCAAAGTTGGTTCGCGTTTTAATATGTAGACGACCCCCAATTCAAAATTTCAGTTCATTTTCTGAAACTACTCTCAGTTCCCCGTCGAATGATACACATTAAATTTTTCTACATCGATTAGCAACGAAGTTACGTTGAGTGTTGCGTTTTTTTCCCCCCGACTGTACATAATAAAAGTTATTCTTAACTTATGATTGTAAAATTAATATGAATTATTGATAATAGTAGTAGTTAACTAGGAAAAAAATTGTGTGCATGTGGGAATATTTCTTCCTCTCTGGGGGGAGTAAATTTTCAAGATGGGTATCTTTCGAAAGGTCTCGTCAATACCTTTAAAACGAATAGTTGAACTATAGATCTGTAATAATTTAAAACAAAGTTATCGATTTTTTTTTTTTTTTTACTTTTAACGAAAAGAAAACAGATTTTTTTTTTTTTTTTTTTTAATATGGAGAATAAAATGGACTTTTTTTTAATATTTAGTGTTATACTACTTCTCTAATATGGAAATCGTCTGCATTATCATGGAAGATAATAATTTTTTAAATAATAATTTTAATAAATTATTTTTACTCAGTGAATTTGTATAGGAAAATATAGAAGAAAGTCATGTGATGGCCACAACAGACTAGTTCTGATTTGTCTAGTCTTCCGAAAGAAATCAATTATTTAAAATCTCTTGCTCTTTATCGAGGCTATAATCCCTTTTTTATCGATAATATCTACATATATTAAAAAATCTTAAACGTTCTGTTTCCAAATTGAACGATCACGGTCTCATCCCAGGTGTTTTATCTTTTTATTCATTACTTTCTTTTACAATTTCTAAAATTCTTTCATCGTTTGGTTTTAAAGTCATTTACAAACCCACCAACAAAATTAAAATATCTTCTCTTAACGATCCCATTCCTACCGAAAACTGATCAGGTGTAATTTTGGTTATTTTGGTCAAACTAAGGTGGTGTTTGAAATATAAATTGAATGAGCACCGTCGGAATGTTCGTAAGAGATTTCCAAATCTTCTATTGTTTCTCACTGCTAGGCTCATGGTCATCGTTTTGATTTTTCTAAAACTAACATAATTTCATCTCCTTTCCATTTGGATATCCATGAAGCATTTTACATATTTAAAAATTCGAAAAATCTTGTTAATGATATTTCCTCCCCTCCTTCCTTGTCTGATTCTTGGAAATTAATCACAAAACTTTAGTTTTCGTTTAGTTTTTATTGTTATTTATTTTACAGATTTTTAGATTTTGTTTTATTTAAATTTAAATTTTATTTATTATTATTTTTTGTTTATCATCGAATTCTGCTTTTACTAGTATTTATATTTGCATCCCACTTTATTTGTTTTTGCTCTTCACTTTATTCGGTTTTGCGTGTTGCCACTTTGTTTGCATAGCAGCACTCGTGCCTATGTTTTTCGCCTGACGAAGGGTCGTGTTTTCCTTCGAACCGAGACAATTGTTTAACGAGTTCTTGCATTTTATGGTGTTTATTCAAATTTTTGTTCTTATTAAGTCTAAAGTTTTGTTTTTATTAATCATGAAGTATTGTTCTAAATGCTCTCTGTGATATTTTCTTTTAATCTATTTGTACACCTTTCATTTTGGTTTTGACGTGACCTCCCATTTTAGAGGTATTCGTGACTTCATAAAATTTCTCATCTTGTCTAAATACGTGAGTGTTTATATGTACATGTGTGTATATATCGCATAATTGAAAAAAAAAAAAAGTTAGACAGTTTGTATTTAGGCCTGTTTTGACATCTAGTTGTCCAACTCTCTTTTCCGTCACTACATGACATTTTAAACATAATCTATGAAAATTCAAAATTTTTGATCATCACATGATTTCCCATTAAAGAAATTTTCAATATAACCTATATAATAATTACACATAATAGTATTATTGCAAAAAAATAAAACGCCTTACTTTTATTAAAAATGTTGTTTATGTGCAAATGCATATAACATTAATCTATTGTCCTCAGGTGACGTCGAGCTTGGCGACTTAGCGAGTTCGACGACTATATTTGGCGAAAAATAGTAGTTTACGCTTTCCAAAATTCGGAAGCCTATTTCAGTTTCAAACGGAATTAACTAGCTCTATTTGGTATAGTCTGCAGACTTCTTGCCAGTAGCATTCGCCAAATTGCGCAAAAGGAGGCCATCAGCACAGGGGTTAATTCCAATGAAATCGGAGCAGTGCGTTTGACATATAAAAAGTACGAAACAAGTTTTTTATAACACTTCCTAAAAAGCGATATTCGTGCTTTGTGGAGTAGATATACACTGTTTCCGTGATTTCTGTATAATATTTTTTTTTTTTTTTTTTCAAAGGTATTATTCAAATAAATTGCATTCACCGACAGGATTTTTTTCCTCTTGTTATTATATAATAGCCTATATACTTCCCCATTTTTGTGCGAAGTATAAAGGAGATATTGTAAACCCGAGTCACTCATTTAACACGTTCGTCGCCCAGCGTGATTCGGCTGAGTTTCTCGCGGGCCCAGATCCGATCGTCTGACCGCCAGAACGTAAACAGAGTGATAAGATAAGCGGAAAATAGCAGAGATGCAACTCGAGTTTGTTTGTTTATTGATAACACATATACATCAGATTTGTATGCTTGACTTATAGTCCGCTTGTAAATCTTCGTCAGATGAAGACAGATAGCACATGACAGAATTACAATACGAAGATTTTGGAAAAACACCCAGGACCAGCGCGGGAATCGAACCCGCTATCCTACGCTCGAAGGCGATTAGCAGTATGGTGACATAACCACTCGGCCACGGAGGGCCCATGCAACTCGAGTAACGTTTTTGAACCTTCGATTCATTACAAAGTATTTAGTTCCGAAATGGGGGGAGCGGTAATCTTTTCGGCTAGAGGATTGCCTGGGATCTCACTGCAGTAATCCCGTCCTTCATTTAGTCGAGTAGCGTATTTTTTCTGAGACGCACGTCAGTGACATTTTTATCCTCAAAATGGTCATCGGACGGCGTAAAAGTATAATTGAAAGTAAGGAGAGTAATGACGACGAAGTAGTGAGTTTCAAAAGAAAAGTGATAAATAGAATTTCATAGTATAATGTAATATGTTATCCTAAATATAAATTAATAAAAAGTATAGTATAATGTGTATATTTTTAGTATTTTCATGTTGTATAACCTCTATTTATATTTCAGTGCTTATTCCATTAAATTCCTTTTAAAAATCCAACTAAAAATCCTATTTACTTGAAAAAGAAGAGCATCACCCATATTTCGGTGACTGGGCCCCCATGAAAACATACCCATTACCCAGACATGGGTGACGCGGCGACGAACGTATTAATATTGTATTTTTCGTAACTCAAAAAAGGTTTATCTGAAAAACATTGAACATTTGTAGCTGAGATTATTATAACATTTATTATACACCTCCAATTTGTTCTTTATATGACTCCCCACTTTAGTTATAGCCCTGTTTTTATATGATTTCTCGTTACACCTGAATGTATGTGTGCTTGAGCATGTTTGTCTACCTCGCATAACTCAAAAATAGTTGGAAGTATACACTGAGAAAAAAAATATATACCGCCTTCATCTAGAATGAATAAGTGGTCATTTTCTAAATCCCTTAACTAGAAATATAAATTTCCGAGCTATGCGCATAAGGCACTCCAATAAACTGACTAGACGAAATGATCGAGAATTTCTAGTCTACACATTTCTAGATGGTGAAACAATATTTTGATAATTCTAAATCTTTTGTATTGCGAGAAATTCTCGCTTGATTTTCTAGAACTGGATAATAAACCAAGATTATAGTTGCTGAAACCCGCCTTTTGTAGTCGCATTTATTTGCAGAGATTCTTAAACAACTTTGTCCTCGAGAATGTCGGCAAATTTTCTAGAATTCTGATAGGGGTTTCTAGAACTCGCTTTCAAAGGAAACTAGAATGTATAAGGATAACGTGGAACCATTTTTTCTAGAGCCACAATTTAGATTCTAGATGTCAGTTACAGAATTTTTTCTCAGTGTACCGTTAAAAATTTTGATTTAGGCTTGTTTTCACATCTCTTTGTTAATCTCCCGCTTTGATCAACATATGATTTTCTGTCTTAGAGATATCAATAAACACTCAAAATGTTTGCTTTTTATATGACCACACATTTTGCAAATTTTAATAAAATTTAGTAATAGAGTCTACATAATAACATTGTTACAAAAAATAAAAGTACTTTTTTTTTTTTGAGCTATTTTTGAAGGGAAAATATATGTAGAAGGAAAATAATAGCAGTTTAATATCCGTAACAGAGGTCGAGCTTGACGACAAGACGAGTTTTGCGACCATGATGGCGCAAGATAATATTTTAAGGAGGTCAAATTTTGGAAGTCCATCTCAACTTCAAATTAAATCACTAGGCATATTTGGTATATGTACATATTTCTTGAAAGTAATGTTCGTTGAGCGCATAATTGGCATCTATAAGACAATTGGCAATAAGACATCTGCGTCTATGTGAATTCCATTGGACTCTGAGCTGTACATTTGTCATTAGAAACTGTACGACAAGCGTTTAATATGTTCTTAAGTAAGCTATATTCTCTCTCTCTCCTTTTTTTTTTTTTTTTTTGAGGGGGGGGGGGGCATATAGCTCTGTTTTGAGGAAATTATGCTGCAAATAATAGGTTTTTTTTTTTTTTTTTTTTTTTTTTTTTTTTGTTGTTTAAAAGTTTTTTCATAGAAAAAAAATTACGTTCATCGACTGAAACCTATCTATTTTTTTACAAAACACACACAAAAAAGCACAATTACAGATAGATCAATTTAAAATATAGTAAATTCTGATAGTAATCAACCAGCTATTCTTTTCTAAGCACCTCTTTCCAGTTAAAGTAAATTCTAAACAATTTCGTAAACATTTCGTTAATTTTAATTCCATAAGACTGCAGAAACCTACATACAGACGGACAAATAAAAATCATAAACGTGTTTCAACTTTGTTGAAAAATATTGGGAAAAGGAGAAACCGTAATTGGATTTTATTATCGATTTTCGAAATTGTAATTTAATAATCGGGTTTTCTGTGGCACACTGATATTCCATGAAAACCTATATGAAAATTTTTAATCAAGGTTCATCGATGTACAAAATAATAGAAAAATTATTTCATTTCAATAGAACATACTCAAATATTGCAATTTATACTGTGATAAACAATGATTTATTACAGTGGGATAACAATTTTGTCCCATTAAAATAATTGTGATAATAATTTTGTTTTATTTTCAACTGTATTTCAGGTGTAGCATTTATATTCTTGATTATTGTAAGACCTAATGATAAAATTAAGATGGCGACATGAATTTTTGTACTTTTTAACATAATTTTAACTTTCTTTTTTTTAAATGAAGACTCTTTTTAACTTACTTTTGTAAGCAGTTTTTCTGATTTAAAGTTCTACTAAATATGACATAAATTACACTGTCAATTTATGGACAGAGATTTACAAAATAATTCGTGTATATTATGGTCTATGACTGATATTCAATCAAAGCGTATTTTAATATATTTATACTGCACCGAACATTACGAAAATATTGTTGGTTGTTCGGGTGCACAAAACCATGTGTTCTATATATTATGGTATAGTTAGAAAGGATGATGAGTTTATAAAATCACACAAAAATATTTAAATACATTATGGGACATAAGTGGGAATTTACCGAAGTACATTTTTAGCTATGTTATGTACATGCGAAAATTTTCAACAAAGATGAAAAATTGTACGTTAAAAGATATGAGGTTGAGTGCAGTTGGAACATGTTTAAGAACCTGTACGCACTGTAAGTTATTTCTTTCATGTTTTTTATTAAAACGAGAAACAATAATTTTCGATACGAAAATAGAAATAATTATTTAATAAAATAACACATTGTTTCTAATTTTAAGTTTACAATTATATCTTACTTACTTTTGGGGTTTAAAATTACTATAAATCAAACACACCGAATAGTTTCTATTAGCAATAAATAGTTTAAACTTAGATCAAAAGACTTGAAAATGCTTATTTGAGTTTTGAACAGGTGTTATTCATTTTCCCTTTGGTTTGATTTATGAAATACAGCCGCTTTTGATCTTTATTACATCAAAGAAAATACTTTAAACGTAATGTAAGATCTTGATTATGAGCTTTTGTTTAGGTACTTGTGAAAGAGAATCTACTCCATTAATTCTCGAAAAAGAATAGAACAATTTCAAAGTTTCTCTTCCACATGCTCTTTGTATCTCCAGGGGCTTTAAGAAAATAAAAAAACTTTTTTTTTTTTTTTTTTACAATAGTTTTTGCTACATTTTTAACTAGCGTTTATGTTATTCCTACTTACAAACAT
The DNA here is from genome assembly GCA_963930645.1 of Salticus scenicus. NCBI lineage: Eukaryota > Metazoa > Arthropoda > Arachnida > Araneae > Salticidae > Salticus > Salticus scenicus. The sequence continues at coordinate 208,119,584 of OZ005656.1, read as the reverse complement.
TATCAAAAAAGTTTTTTTTTTTTTTTTAAGCTATTGTATAGCTTTCATCGCGGGCTTTGAGCGCGGCGACCGAATTGAAAAATTCCGTAACGAAAAAAAAACCTAACACAGTTCCGTAAACTTCGGCTGTACGAAGCTCGCACAGATCGAGACGAGCTGCTCCGAAATCGGACGAATACATAAGCAGCTGTTTGTGAGAAAGTATATAGGTGTATAGGTATCTGTCATCTATGTACAACAGTGAATAGCTGTACGCGTAAAATTTGTGTATAAAGTAGATCAGATAAAACTTGAATATCTCCATTCGACTTGCAGGCCTTTAAAACCTATTAAATACCTTTTCTCTATTAAAATTTGTTTTCTTATCATTATTGTTATCTTATCATTATTGTTATCTTATTCATTAATATCAAAGAAAAACCTTGAATATCCCCATTCGACTTGCAGGCCTTTAAAACCTATTAAATACCTTTTCTCTATTAAAATTAGTTTTATATCGGTCACCACGCTCAAAAAGTGTAACTCGAATTAATATCAAAGAAAAAACTTGAATATCCACATTCGACTTGCAGGCCTTTAAAACCTATTAAATACCTTTTCTCTATTAAAATTTGTTTTCTTATCGGTCACCACGCTCAAAAAGTGTAACTTTAATTAATATCAAAGAAAAAACTTGAATATCCCCATTCGACTTGCAGGCCTTTAAAACCTATTAAATACGTTTTCTCTATTAAAATTTGTTTTCTTATCGGTCACCACGCTCAAAAAGTGTAACTTGAATTAATATCAAAGAAAAAACTTGAATATCCCCATTCGACTTGCAGGCCTTTAAAACCTATTAAAATACCTTTTCTCTATTAAAATTTGTTTTCTTATCATTATTGTTATCTTATCATTATTGTTATCTTATTCATTAATATCAAAGAAAAACCTTCAATATCCCCATTCGACTTGCACGCCTTTAAAACCTATTAACTACCTTTTCTCTATTAAAATTTCTTTTATATCGGTCACCACGTTCAAAAAGTGTAACTTGAATTAATATCAAAGAAAAAACTTGAATATCCCCATTCGACTTGCAGACCTTTAAAACCTATTAAATACCTTTTCTCTATTAAAATTTGTTTTCTTATCGGTCACCACGCTCAAAAAGTGTAACTTGAATTAATATCAAAGAAAAAACTTGAATATCCCCATTCGACTTGCAGGCCTTTAAAACCTATTAAATACCTTTTCTCTATTAAAATTTGTTTTCTTATCGGTCACCACGCTCAAAAAGTGTAACTTGAATTAATATCAAAGAAAAAACTTGAATATCCCCATTCGACTTGCAGGCCTTTAAAACCTATTAAAATACCTTTTCTCTATTAAAATTTGTTTTCTTATCATTATTGTTATCTTATCATTATTGTTATCTTATTCATTAATATCAAAGAAAAAACTTGAATATCCCCATTCGACTTGCAGGCCTTTAAAACCTATTAACTACCTTTTCTCTATAAAAATTTCTTTTATATCGGTCACCACGTTCAAAAAGTGTAACTTGAATTAATATCAAAGAAAAAACTTGAATATCCCCATTCGACTTGCAGACCTTTAAAACCTATTAAATACCTTTTCTCTATTAAAATTTGTTTTCTTATCGGTCACCACGTTCAAAAAGTGTAACTTGAATTAATATCAAAGAAAAAACTTTAATATCCCCATTCGACTTGCAGGCCTTTAAAACCTATTAAATACCTTTTCTCTATTAAAATTTGTTTTCTTATCGGTCACCACGCTCAAAAAGTGTAACTTGAATTAATATCAAAGAAAAAACTTGAATATCCCCATTCGACTTGCAGGCCTTTAAAACCTATTAAAATACCTTTTCTCTATTAAAATTTGTTTTCTTATCATTATTGTTATCTTATCATTATTGTTATCTTATTCATTAATATCAAAGAAAAAACTTGAATGGCCCCATTCGACTTGCAGGCCTTTAAAACCTATTAAATACCTTTTCTCTATTAAAATTCGTTTTCTTATCGGTCACCACGCTCAAAAAGTGTAACTTGAATTAATATCAAAGAAAAAACTTGAATATCCCCATTCGACTTGCAGGCCTTTAAAACCTATTAAATACCTTTTCTCTATTAAAATTTGTTTTCTTATCGGTCACCACGCTCAAAAAGTGTAACTTTAATTAATATCAAAGAAAAAACTTGAATATCCCCATTCGACTTGCAGGCCTTTAAAACCTATTAAATACGTTTTCTCTATTAAAATTTGTTTTCTTATCGGTCACCACGCTCAAAAAGTGTAACTTTAATTAATATCAAAGAAAAAACTTGAATATCCCCATTCGACTTGCAGGCCTTTAAAACCTATTAAATACGTTTTCTCTATTAAAATTTGTTTTCTTATCGGTCACCACGCTCAAAAAGTGTAACTTGAAATTATATCAAAGAAAAAACTTGAATATCCCCATTCGACTTGCAGGCCTTTAAAACCTATTAAAATACCTTTTCTCTATTAAAATTTGTTTTCTTATCATTATTGTTATCTTATCATTATTGTTATCTTATTCATTAATATCAAAGAAAAACCTTGAATATCCCCATTCGACTTGCAGGCCTTTAAAACCTATTAACTACCTTTTCTCTATTAAAATTTCTTTTATATCGGTCACCACGTTCAAAAAGTGTAACTTGAATTAATATCAAAGAAAAAACTTGAATATCCCCATTCGACTTGCAGACCTTTAAAACCTATTAAATACCTTTTCTCTATTAAAATTTGTTTTCTTATCGGTCACCACGCTCAAAAAGTGTAACTTGAATTAATATCAAAGAAAAAACTTGAATATCCCCATTCGACTTGCAGGCCTTTAAAACCTATTAAATACCTTTTCTCTATTAAAATTTGTTTTCTTATCGGTCACCACGCTCAAAAAGTGTAACTTGAATTAATATCAAAGAAAAAACTTGAATATCCCCATTCGACTTGCAGGCCTTTAAAACCTATTAAAATACCTTTTCTCTATTAAAATTTGTTTTCTTATCATTATTGTTATCTTATCATTATTGTTATCTTATTCATTAATATCAAAGAAAAAACTTGAATATCCCCATTCGACTTGCAGGCCTTTAAAACCTATTAACTACCTTTTCTCTATAAAAATTTCTTTTATATCGGTCACCACGTTCAAAAAGTGTAACTTGAATTAATATCAAAGAAAAAACTTGAATATCCCCATTCGACTTGCAGACCTTTAAAACCTATTAAATACCTTTTCTCTATTAAAATTTGTTTTATTATCGGTCACCACGTTCAAAAAGTGTAACTTGAATTAATATCAAAGAAAGAACTTGAATATCCCCATTCGACTTGCAGGCCTTTAAAACCTATTAAATACCTTTTCTCTATTAAAATTTGTTTTCTTATCGGTCACCACGCTCAAAAAGTGTAACTTGAATTAATATCAAAGAAAAAACTTGAATATCCCCATTCGACTTGCAGGCCTTTAAAACCTATTAAAATACCTTTTCTCTATTAAAATTTGTTTTCTTATCATTATTGTTATCTTATCATTATTGTTATCTTATTCATTAATATCAAAGAAAAAACTTGAATGGCCCCATTCGACTTGCAGGCCTTTAAAACCTATTAAATACCTTTTCTCTATTAAAATTTGTTTTCTTATCGGTCACCACGCTCAAAAAGTGTAACTTGAATTAATATCAAACAAAAACTTTAATATCCCCATTCGACTTGCAGGCCTTTAAAACCTATTAAATACCTTTTCTCTATTACAATTTGTTTTCTTATCGGTCACCACGCTCAAAAAGTGTAACTTGAATTAATATCAAAGAAAAAACTTGAATATCCCCATTCGACTTGCAGGCCTTTAAAACCTATTAAATACCTTTTCTCTATTAAAATTCGTTTTCTTATCGGTCACCACGCTCAAAAAGTGTAACTTGAATTAATATCAAAGAAAAAACTGGAATATCCCCATTCGACTTGCAGGCCTTTAAAACCTATTAAATACGTTTTCTCTATTAAAATTTGTTTTCTTATCGGTCACCACGCTCAAAAAGTGTAACTTGAATTAATATCAAAGAAAAAACTTTAATATCCCCATTCGACTTGCAGGCCTTTAAAACCTATTAAATACCTTTTCTCTATTACAATTTGTTTTCTTATCGGTCACCACGCTCAAAAAGTGTAACTTGAATTAACATCAAAGAAAAAAATTCAATATCCCCATTCGACTTGCAGGCCTTTAAAACCTATTAAAATACCTTTTCTCTATTAAAATTTGTTTTCTTATCATTATTGTTATCTTATTCATTAATATCAAAGAAAAACCTTGAATATCCCCATTCGATTTGCAGGCCTTTAAAACCTATTAAATACCTTTTCTCTATTAAAATTTGTTTTATATCGGTCACCACGCTCAAAAAGTGTAACTTGAATTAATATCAAAGAAAAAAATTTAATATCCCTATTCGACTTGCAGGCCTTTAAAACCTATTAAAATACCTTTTCTTTATTAAAATTTGTTTTCTTATCATTATTGTTATCTTATCATTATTGTTATCTTATTCATTAATATCAAAGAAAAAACTTGAATGGCCCCATTCGACTTGCAGGCCTTTAAAACCTATTAAATACCTTTTCTCTATTAAAATTTGTTTTATATCGGTCACCGCGCTCAAAAAGTGTAACTTGAATTAATATCAAAGAAAAAACTTGAATATCCCCATTCGACTTGCAGGCCTTTAAAACCTATTAAAATACCTTTTCTCTATTAAAATTTGTTTTCTTATCATTATTGTTATCTTATCATTATTGTTATCTTATTCATTAATATCAAAGAAAAAACTTGAATGTCCCCATTCGACTTGCAGGCCTTTAAAGCCTATTAAATACCTTTTCTCTATTAAAATTTGTTTTCTTATCGGTCACCACGCTTAAAAAGTGTAACTTGAATTAATATCAAAGAAAAAACTTGAATATCCCCATTCGACTTGCAGGCCTTTAAAACCTATTAAAATACCTTTTCTCTATTAAAATTTGCTTTCTTATTATTGTTATCTTATTCATTAATATCAAAGAAAAAACTTGAATATCCCCATTCGACTTGCAGGCCTTTAAAACATATTAAATACCTTTTCTCTATTAAAATTTGTTTTCTTATCGGTCACCACGCTCAAAAAGTGTAACTTGAATTAATATCAAAGAAAAAACTTGAATTAATATCAAAGAAAAAAAAAAATACTGCATAAATAAAATAAATAAATAATTATAATTGCATAAGTTGATAAAAAATGCTATGCAATAGCTTTACCGCGGCAGTCCTCGAGTGCCACACGTATTTTTTTAATTTTGAATTAGGAAATAAAAAGCGCGTGCAAAATGAAATAAAATAATTATAAGATTAAAAAAAAAAAAATTATATACCATGTTTTAAATTTTCTGATGAATCTTAGAGCTCTTATCAATGTGCAAAAATTTTGAAAGTGATAATGACGTCAATTTTTGTAAGATGCATAATTTAACTTTTTATAATTTTTTAACGTTCACGTTTAATTAAATGTATTTATTTTTATGTCGAAAGAAAATGAACTTGTATTTTATTTATTTATTTATTTATTTATTTTTTGACAACAATTAAATTATAGCTAATATTTTAATGGCTATTTATGGCTAATATTAGGATATTATTAATTTCATATTTTAATTAATTATAAGAAAACTAATAAAAAATTGGAAAATCGGACTTCGAAGTAATGTGTTGTCACCATGTTCTGAGCAATCCTGTAAGTTTCAAATTTCTAGCTAGTCGGGAAGTTAATTAAAAATCGATTGCAATATTTGTACAAGATATGAGGAGAGTGTGAACTAATAGTAGGAATTGAAAAAAGGATAAGTAGCACTGTAAATAAATACGATAAGTATACATGTGCATTTATTATTTTTTTCTATATTCAGTAGAAGAAAATATTAGATTCCCAAAAAATTTCGACTTCCAGTTTTCCACGGATTTATGTTTAGAGAGGACCAGAACTTGATTTAACAGTTTAAAGAAAACGCTTGTCTATCTGCGTATGTGTGGCAAAAGTTTTGTAGGAACTGTATCTCAAGAACTACCGCACAGAGTATCGTATAAATTTGTGTGCATTGAGAAAAAATTCTGCAACTGATATCTAGAATCTAAATTGTATCTCTAGTAAAAATAGTTCCATGCCATCCTTATAAATTCGAGTCCCCTTTGAAAACGAATTCTAGAAACCTCTATTAGAATTCTGGATTGACTATATTATGAAGGTCAAACTTATTTAAAAATCTTTGCAAATAAATGTGAATACAACAGGCGAGTTTTAGAAACTACAATCTTGGTTTATGACCCAATTCTTGAAAACCAAGCGAGAATTTCTCAAAATACAAATGATTCGGTATATTCAGAATATTCAGAGAATTTTCAACATCTAGAAGTGTATAGACTAGAAATTCTCGATCATTTCGTCTATCCACCTTGTTGGCGTGCCTTATATGCATAGCTCGAAAATCAATATTTCTAGTGTAGGAATTTACAAAATGACCACTTATTCATTCTAGATAAAGGTGGTACATATTTTTTTCTCAGTGTGTGATTGTATCTTGACATAAATTAGAGCTTAAAAACTTTTAGTTCAAATCTTTCAACAGGCAGGGGTGGCGCCACCTAGGTGGCCGGGGGGCAGTCTGTGATCCCCCATCGGGCATACTCCTAAAATCTCTCGGGGGGAAAATTACAAAATTTTCAGTTTTTCTATTTTTGGCAGCATTTTTCTTCCCTTGTACAAATTTGGAGCATTCCAGTTTTTCCATTCTATATTCAATAGAAGAAAGTATTGGATTCGTAAAAATTTTCAGCTTCCAGTTTTCCATGAATATACACATTTTGAGAGGTCCAGAACACGTTTTGACCAAGATATTTTTAGAAAATGTCTGTCTGTGGCACGATTATTTCCAAAACCACGAAGAGTACTAACAAATGGAATGGTACAAATATTAACAGTAATATTATTAACAGGCATTGCAGTTTTTGAAAAATACTTAAATAATAAACTCTCTTCATGTAGTGCCCCCCTGTCGGGGAGTGGTGTCCCCCCGTCGGGGAATTTCTGGTGCCACTACTGTCAACAGGTGGCGCTGCTATAGTGTGGTATCTACTATTTAATCTCAAGTTCAATTTTGCATAATCGAACAAAACTTGATATATGAAACTTGACAAGTTCCCCTTCATTGTTTGTAAAATTTACGCAAAATTACACCTTAAACTAAAGACTAAATAAATATAAAACATTTCCTCTTTCTTTGAAAAATTACGCCATAATTAAAGTTTGTTTTCCGATAATTAAATAATGAATATACTGTGTATTTTAAAACAGAAAAATCTGGTGTGAAACAACCACACGACTTCCATTACCTACTATTGCACGTATTATAAGAATTTTTGAGAGATAATGTGATCAGAAAACATAAAAGTTACCTAAAGAAGTAGAAACATAAAATTTTTTCGTTAAGAAAAACCTATAAAGACCTGTAAAACGAAGCTTCCATATAGTGAAGTAAAAAACAAGAGAAAAAGATGGTAGATTTATTTTTTGAAACACAAATTTCCGAGATTTGAAGATTATTCCTACTTAAGCAGGAAAACTGTTAATTTTCCTCTAATAACCACATAATACACGAGAAAGAAATGGATTTATATAACAATTTTCAAGAAAATCGTTAGAGCCGTTTTTGAGATACCAATTTTTACAAAAAATCAATGATTGACCAAAAAACAATAATTACATACAAAAGGATATTTAAAAGTGAGTTAATAGGGTAAGTTTGAAAAAAATCCGTTCAGCCGTTTTTAAAGGAACCCACTTGCGAGACCTGAAATTGAGCTATTTATACAGGACGCCTATCAATTGTCCTAAACTAACCAACTATATCGTTCGAAAGGACATCTAACAGAGTGTTTATATAGCATATTTGAAGAAAATCGTTAGAGCCGTTTTTGAGATACAGACATACGGTCCCACTTACGGTCTCCGATGTCCCTTTTCCGATTTTTCAATTTTCACCAATATTTGGAAATTTCATCTGTACACCAGACTTGTCTTAATTCTGAAGTTTTGTTTTTCTATCTTTATTAGTTTCAGAGATATGATAGCCAGAAGATTCCACACATACATACATACATATACACACACTGACCAATTACCAAAAACCACTTTTTTGGACTCAGGGGATCCTAAAACGTGTAAATCAGGTGAAATCTCGATATCGAATTTTTGGACCAAATACAATACTTCCATTACCTACGGTAGTAGGGTAATAGAAGTAAAAATGCGAGTACGTAAAAGGGAATTAAAACAAATCTACAATGATAATTATCTAATTTGTGTAAGATTCTGAATGCAGACGATTTTCTTCACAGATAAATATAATACTCAAATGTTAAAGAAAGTTAATATTTGCCGTATAGATCGAACAATTTTTCTTTTTTTTCTTCGAAAGATTTATTTTTCTTATTTTTATTTTATTTTATTTTATTTTATTTTTTTACATTATTCAAATTTTTAATACATAAAAATCCAAATTTTATTTTCGATAAATTCAACAATCTTACAACTATCATATTCAACTTTTGGATGTAATATTGTATTCCTACTTCAACGAGCATATTCAAAGCAACTGAAAAAGCTTTAGCATTATGGCAGGTGATATAATATTCTATTTCAACACACGAAATCACTCAATTTAGAAGGCAATAAATTGAAACCGTACATGTAGAAAATGGTGCCAATACTTCGCAGTCAAATATTTCCATTTTGCATTATTAAAGGCGTAAATAGTGAATTCTATTGTAAGATGATATTCCATACAATAATTCCGCTCTACTTGTAAATAAAATGAAAGCTATTCAAATACCTGGAATGTTCCTATTTTTATTTTATCCAAAACAGTTTTGTATTTCAGACACATAAGAGATATATTTTCAAGTAATGTATAATTTGTATTGCATGCAATATTGTAGAAATTTTAATTTAAATTCTATAATATTCAACGTACATTAAAGTATTTAGAGCCTCCAGATGTGCGATAGATGCCAAAATCTAAACAGCATCAATTTATAACAATATAAATATATATATATATATATATATGAAATTTTCTAAATTTTCACTGTTTCATGTGATACAATATCCACAAAGTTTTGATAACACATACACACACACAACCATACAGAAACACAAACAGATATTTTTAAAAAATGGCCAGATCGTGTTCAGAACAGTTCAAAACGGGTAAATCTGTCGAAAACCAAAAATCCAATACGGAATCCAGTACTTTTTTAAGGTATATAGAAGAAAGTTGCATATAGAAGTATATAGAAGAATGTTATACAAAATGGTCAAAAACAAAACAGAAATTTAATTATCCGAAAATGTTGGCTGCATAAATGGTACCACTTTCACAGAAATATACAATAGAATATGCCTTTTATTACAACATTTAATGCAAGAATAGATATTTTTGTCAACATTGTGCAGTCGGTAACAAAAGTCTCCGAACACTAGCAAAAATTCCTATATAAAAAAGGTACACTTAATACAGTTTTGTTAAATAAATCCTTGTCGAATCCTGTTTTTAGACTGACTAAGAACAGGATTCGACAAGGATTTATTTAACAAAACTATATTATGTGTACTTTTTTTACATAGGAATTTATGCTAGTGTTCGGACACTTTTGTTACCGACTGTAGGACTTTTCAAATACGTCAGTACTTTTTACAATTGTACAGTACTGCGTGAAATGCAGCTAGAACTATAAGTGTTTAATGATTTGTTTATAAATTTTAAAATGATACATATTATTCGACGCTCAAAATGAATATAGTCATTAAAAAGACAATTTTGTCTATATTTGGGAAATTTATTTTTCAGTATGTTTCATGATATTGGTCAGAACTACATCAAAACCTTGCAATTTCGAGTCATGAAATTATTTGAAATCCTGTATATAACTATATCACTGACTGACATTCATAATTTACAAAAAGATTTCATTACCATACGAGGGAAAATAAAGCTGAATTTTTTCTTGGTGTGGTGAAAAGCAAAATTTCATATATGGTGCAGACTGTCGAGCCACGTTTTTCTAAATCGATTTCACGAATGATAGCATCATGAATAATGCTGACACATTTCACATTTGTACACATAGCTGCATTGCAAACTATGCTGTACCATTTATACAAATTAGTGGCATAAGAAACTTGCCTCTAGCCGGATGCAAAGTTAACTTTACAAACAAATCAATTTTCTTCATTAAAAATCTTACTTTTTGTACTTTATTGTGTAATCTTTTTTATGTTTTTAACTATCCTTTACAATTTACATATTATTTTAAATTTAATCTTCTATTTTGTCTTTTTATTACTGCATTATTTATTTTAAACTAGCCAATCCGGGCAAAATTTTCGCAATCTATTTCGTATGTTTCATTTATCTTTAATATTTGAAACTGATGAATCTTATACCAATTTCATCACCCAATTTAAATTTTGATTCATCAGAAACCAAATTATTATTAGTTTTATGGGTTGAAACGCTAATAATAGTTAAACCAAATCATTGAAAGAAAAGTTTCAAAATAAAATTCGTGTTTAATGACCCAGTTTTCCTATTTTTCCAGGCAGGACAAGTATACCACCCCTATCGCGACTTTTAAATTTTTGCCGCCACGTTGGCGATGCCTTTTAATTAATTAATTAATTTATTTATTTATTATATATATATATATATATAATTTTTTGTTAAAAAAACTTAGCACCTATTTTGATTATACTTTACATTATTGCGTTTTTTTTTTTTTTTTTCTTGTCGATTTATGACCAAAATTCTTATTTTGTTTATATTTTTAAAGTATAGCTAGGTTTAAAATAGCGCTTAAAACTTTTAAAAATAGATCTTTTTATAAAATTATCTCATCAGACAAATGTCGTTATTACTTTCTCTTACCCATAAGGTAGAGAAAGTATTGTTTTTGGGTCAAATTTTCGAACGCGAGATTTTGTTATATTTACACATTTTGAGGTCCCCTGAATACGAAAATCATGTTTTTAGCAAATGGTCTGTGTGTATGTCTGTGTGTCTGTATGTCTGTGTGTGTGTCTGTGTGTGTGTCTGTATGTGTGTCTGTCTGTTATCAGCATATCTCAAGAACAAATTATGGCAGAAAGTTCAAACTTGGTATTCTAAATGTGTATCATATAGGGACGCTACAGTAAGCTTTTCGTTAAGATCAAGCGAATGGTTCGTGTACAGGGACAATCAAGAGAATTCTAATATATTACGTCTATGGAGGAAATTGCAGGAAAGTAGAGTTTAACTTCTATAGACTGCACTAAACCAAATGAAACGAATATATATTTTTTTGTAATAGAGATAGTTAACTGGGAAAAAAAATTTGTGTATGTAGGAGCCTCGCCACCCCCCCCCCCCTGGGGGGGAAGTCCCCCCTCGAGGGGAGTAAATTTTCATGAGGGGTATCTTTCAAAAGAGCTCGCCAATACCTTTAAAACGAATGGTTGAACCATCGATCTGCGATAATTTAAAGCAAAGTTATCATTTTTTTTTTTTTACTTTTAACGAAAAAAAAACTTAGAAAAAAAATCATACTTTTTTTTTTTTTTTTTTAAATATTGAGAATAAAATGGACTTTTTTTGGACATTTGGTGTTATACTATTTCTCTTATATAGAAATCGTCTGCCTTATCATAAAAGATAATTTTTTTAATAATAATTTTAATAAATTATTTTTTAAAAAGAGAATTATTTTTTAATAACCGAATTAAATTCTATATAAATGTAGGTGCATTAATGAAAGGGGGGCGGTAGCCCCCTCACACAGAACTAATTATCATATAAAACTCTTCAGAAGCCTAATATGAATTGTTTAACATAGGTTTACATAACAGTACTCGTTATCTTACCTATTAATCTGCAAGCTGTATTTATGGTATTAAATTTCAGGGTAAGAGGAAGTCGTGTGAGTGACACACCAGATTATTTTTTTATTATATCACTGATCATTATATCAGATCAATATATCACAACACTTCGTGCTTAAATATTGCTTTTGTATTATTTTTTATCATCGCGTATTTATTAAATTACTATCGTATCGTTTCTACAAAATATAATTAGAACTGGTCCTCGTTAGAGAAATATTATATAGATGTTATTATTTCGACTCATTCATTTCCACATTGAATGAGAACTTTCAGCGCTTTTTCAGAACGGCTATGTGCTGTTTCATATGCTTTTATCGTGTCTTTCAAATGAAATACATGGGATATCAAAGGTTTGACATCGATCTTTCCACTTGAAACAAGATCCAAAGCAATTGGAAAGCAATTGGCATATCGAAATACACCTTTGATGTCAACTTCTCGTGTAGCAGCGTCAATGGCTGGAATCGGAACTTCATCTGCACCAACGCCTACTTGAATGAAAACACCACCAGATTTTGTAACCTGAAAAGTACGAAAATCATATTGAGAATGTGTTTCATTTTAAACCAGAAAAAAAAATAATGCAACTTAAAACCACATCAAGTTATTTCATTTAAATAAATAATTTTAATCGTTGAACAAATATGTATAATCTTGAGAAATTTAGTAAACAGCATTTAAATTCATTAATTATTTGCCAAAAAAAATATTACATATATATATATAGTTTGATTAAAAAGTAATATAATTATTTTTAGTTTATTTAATTTAATTTTAATTTTAATATTATTTAATAATCAAAACTTTGGCATTTTATGACATGCATTAAAACCAATTAGTTATTAATTTTTCTTTGTAGTTTTGATTCAATGTAATCGTAAGTAATTATTTATTAAGTGAATATTTCCGAGATATTTTTTTTAAATTTCAATAATGATTATTACAGCTATTTTTATAATGCTTATTACAGCTATCTTAATAATGTGTAATATAGTTTTCTTAATAATGCTTATTATAGCTATCTTAATAGCTATTTTACCATGTTTTTATTAACTTCGATTCTTGTTTGTTTGTTTGTCCGGTACAAAAGCTTGCAATCGATTTTTAACTAGCTTCCCTAATAGACATTTGAAACTTTCAGAATAGCTCAGATCTCGATGACAACACAATACTTCGAAGCCCGATTTTCGAATTTTTGATTAGTTTTCTTTTAATTAATTAAAATATGAAAATAATAACTTCCTAATAACTTTAAAAATAGTCATTAAAATATTAGTTATAATTTAATTGTTGCCAAAAAAAAAAATATGAGTTTCATTTTCTTTCGACATAAAAATAAATACATTTAATTAAACGTGAAGGTTAAAAAATTGTAAAAAGTTAAATTATGCATCTCACAAAAATTGACATCATTATTACTTTAAAAGTTTTACACTCGATAAAGTGCTAATGTAGTTCTATAGCTATGATTCAACAGAAAATTTAAAAACATGGTATATAAAAAGTTTTTTATTTTATAATTATTTAATGCTTGAGATATGTTTAAAAACATTTTTCTTAAATTATCTATATATAATAAAAGAGTAAGCTCACTGATTCACTGATCACTGACTCAATACAGCCGTGGCGATTCTATGGGAGATACAGTCACAAATTTTAGTGAGCAGGTTGGTTTTAGGTCCCTGAACCCCACTAAGACGGGATTTTGCGAAATACCCCCCCCCCGTGGGGGGGCAGAAGGCAAAAACACCTTTATAAGCATAACTCGGCACCAAATTACTTCACGGTGAAGAAATTGCAGATGGGGAGACTAGACTTGAATACAAAATAAATAAATAATTAAATAACATTTTCTGCGATTTTGGAATTTGGGATTTTTTAATCCGAAAAGTAATTTTTGCTTTTTTTTCGATATTTGATTTTGGGGGGGAGTTACGAGAGGGTAAAGTCGAGCCCCGCCCTTTTAGAGCTAAATTCGTCCGGAGAAATCTTTAGGATCTGAGGACATAAATTTTAGTGTGCAGCTTATTTACGTATATCCAACACTCATTGTAACGGGATTTTGCGAATTCCGCCCCGCTTTCCCCCCTTGTAGGTGGGGACAATAAACACGTTTCCAAGCATAACTTTGCTTCAAATTATCTCAGTAAGATGAATTTTTATGTGTGTTTTTATGCTTTCACAACCCGTACTATATAAGGATTTTACGAAATTTCTCCCTACTCCCTTTAAGGGGGAAGGGGGGACAAAAACACGTTTTTGAGAGCAACTGTGCTCCAAATCATCGCAGGACAGCAATTTTTTTATATTTCGATTGCTTCTGCGTACTCAAAACACATACTACAAGGAAATTTTGTGAAATTCCACCCTATCCCCCTTGGGAGTGGGGGTGGGGGCAAAAAACGTGTTTCTATCCGTAACTTTGCTCCGAACTAACCTGAAAAGGCAATTTTTTTGTGCGGGCTGGTCATGTGTTCCAAACGTAAGCAATGTAAAAGGATTCTGCGAAATTTCTCCTTTCCCCCCCTTCAAAGACGCAGGGGCTGGGGGGGGGGCAAAAACACGTTTTTAAGAGTGATTCTGCTCCAATTTATCTCAGGAAAGCAATTTTTTGATAGGTCGATTTATTATGCGTACTCAACACACACACTACAAAGGGATTATTTGAAATTCCGTCCTATTCCTCCCCGTTGGGGGTTGGGAGGATACAAGACATGCTTTCATGTGTAACTCTGTTCCAAATTATGTTAGAATGGCAATTTTTCATGTGTGGAGTGTTTATTCATACTCAACACACACTACAAAGGGGTTTTTGAAAATTCCACCCTACCGTCCCTTTGGGGGTGGGGGGGCAAAATCATCTATCCATGCGTAACTCTGCACTAAATTATCTTAGGAAAGAGATTTTTGTGGGTCAGTTATAAGTACCTAACTTACAGTTTAGAGAGATTTTGCGAAATTCCCACTCCCTCCCCCCCCCCTTTAAAAGCTTGTGTGTGTGTGTGTGGGGGGGGGGTGAAAAACAGATTTCAAAACATAACTCTGCTTCAAATAATCTCAGGATCTCGGTTTTTTTTTTTTTTTTTTTTTTTTGTGTGTGTCGGATAGGAATGTGTATGCAACATGCACTATAAAGGGATTTCGCGAAATTACCCACTCTCCCCCTTTTGGGGCCGGCGGGGCAAAAAAAAACACGTTTTTAAGCTTTGGTCTGCTCCAAATTACCTTAGAATGGCGAATTTTGGTGTGTGGGGGTTGATTATGTGTACGCAATATGCATTTTGATTGGAGTTTGCAAAACTTTCAACTTCACCCGCGAGGGAAGGGGAATAAAAAGCAGGTTAGGCGCTGCCGAAGGCATTAGGGCTCCTGGCCAGACGTGTGGCAAGTAAAAACACCACTACCGAAGATAGCGAGAACTTTAACTTAGATTTTGACTGATTTCAATGACTTTTTTTTTGTAAGATTTTTTTTATTATTAATGATATGTATTTTAAGAATTCATTTCAATATAATGACCAGCGAAGCGGGCAAAGTCTGCTAGTTAAAAAATAACTTTATTAAAAATTTAAATAATAATCTGTTAAATACTAATTAAAATAACCAATTTTTTCCCCAGAATTCTTCGCGAATTTTCCTTCAATAAAGCTATTTATTTTTATTTTATTTTTAATAAATCATATTCCGTAGCTGTAAATAAAGTGTCATATAAGCATACCTGTATTAAAATATAAATATACATTTTCTAAAGTCAACATTCATTTAAATTCATGCTTCATGTGTGTTTTACTAATCCTATAACCCACATGTATTAATGGTAATACAAATTTCCCTTTAAATTATGATGCAGTTTATATTACGCATCACATTAGAAATACTAAATAGAGCCTGTGTTTACTTTTAGGCCTGAAAAGTTTATGTGATGTAAATCCTACCTTCATCGAAGTACAACAGCTTTAAACATTTATGTTTACATTACATTCTTTGTTAGAAATAAGAATGTATAACTAATAATGATTCAGAACATTGTACGAAGAATATTAATTTCGTGGATACTTTGTACCAAACGGTGAAGACAATTTACTCATTGAGTTTCCAAAATTCATTTTAAATGAAGGAGAGGATAGAATAAGTCTATATATTTATAACTTTGTGCATCTTACTTACTAATTAATGATGTTGATGGTACCAGAAGAAACAGAAAAAAAAAAAATCAAAATATTTTATATGACAAATTGTATCATCAGAAAAATAATACAAATTGGTGCGTAAAGATTAAGAACGGGATGAAGAAATCATTGCAAAAATGGAACAAGAAAACAAAATGGCCGACCGACTACTTACAAGGAAACATTCAAAAGGTGTGATCTTCAAAAAGTATTGAAAAAAATATATGTGATTCTACTCTTCATAAAACATCAGAAAGTGAAAAAAATATCGGCTGAAATTAATTACAGCGGCCACAAAAAATTATCAAAATTAAGCTTATTTGGCGATTTCACATTGCTAGGCGATTAATTTCCTGTACTTGGCGGAAAAGCAAAACACGGTTCTGTCCGTACACGTCAATCTCGGTGCTAGCAAACCTATCGCCTAACAGAGCTTAATCCCCAAATACGCTTAATTTTGATAATTTTTTGTGGTCGCTGTAATTAATTTTAGCCGATAATTTTTTCCTTTTCTGGTGTTTTATGAAGAGTAGAATCACATATATTTTTTTCAATACTTTTTGAAGATGACACCTTTTGAATGTTTCCTTGTTAGTAGATAATCTAGTAGATAGCAAGGGATGCAGAAAAGCACTTTTATATAAGGTGGTATGATATACCTCCAAAAGTGGGGGAAGAATATAAAGAAAACAGACGAACGTTCAGTTATTCGGTGAAATATATTGCACGGTGTAGAGTGATTTCGATGACATCGAGCTATTGCTATTACGTAATATGTTCAACAGGCAATCCAGAAGACATTCTCTGGATTACTTCATCCGATGGTAAGACAATCAAAAATCGAAAAAAGATTAATGTTTGACTAGTGCAGGGCATTCGTAATTGTGGATAGCATCGATTCCCTAACATGTGAAAATTTTTAAACAGCAAGAACAGCTACCGGATCATTTATCTATTCATCCCTCTAAGAAAACAACAATGACAAAAAAAGACCAGTATATTTTCCCATAAGAAAGGAAAGACAAACGGCAGACATTAATATATTAATCATTATCGTTAATCTCTTAATAAATTAAAAATATGTTACTCATATCCACTATCGGATTTTCCTTATTGAAAATTGGATATATATCACAACTGATTCGTGCACAGGAAAGTATTCCAATGCTTTGCGATCTATGAGGGATATTTCTATAAACCTTATTTTAATACCTTTATTTGGCACAAATTTTTATGAAATTGAAATATGTCATTCAAATTCACTATAGGATGTTTCCTATTTAAAATGAGATACATATCACAACTGGTTTGTGTATAGGGAAATGTTTCAAAGCGATATGATCTATGAAGGATATTCCTATAAACCTTATTTTAATATCTTTAATTGGCACGAATATTATGAAATTGAAATACGTTATTTAAGTTCACTATCGGGTGTTCCATATTTAAAATGGAATAAATATCGCAACTGGCTTGCGCACATGAACATTATTCAGAAATTATTCGAACGCATTGTGCTATATGAGAGGTATTTCTATAAACGTTATTTGAAAACCTTTAGTTAGAACAAGCCTAATAAAATTCATATATGTTATCCAAGTTCACTAACGGATGTCCTCTAATGAAAATGTAGTAAATACGTTCACTGGTCTGTGTATAAGGACACCCGAAATTATTCATAAGAGTTGCTTTCTAAGAGATGCATTTCTTTCTATAAACCAAATTTACATAAATTTACTTTGCACAGATCTTAATAAAATTCAAATGCGTTATTTATATACACAAAAGAATGCTTTCTATAGAGTATAGTATGTTTAGCATTAAGATTTTTAGGGTCACACAAAAATATAAGAGGAATGGCGTAAGCGCTTAACCACCAACTGTTCCAGGCTCTAGTAAGTGCATTCGGTCCATAGAAGAGTATAAAGTTGCATTAAGAACTATTATTGGAAATTTGCTGGAATTGCATTTTTGTTTACATTAAGCGTTTTTAACACTTTCTAACAAATTTTAAGATTGAATATGATTTAAATTAATTATCTGTCCGCTTGACTCTCCGTCTATGTCTCTGTCCGTCTGCCCACCTCCAGCATCCATAAATATTATAAATTTTTTTGTAAAATGATACATGTTATTTAAATCCATTATGAAAGATTCCTTATTTAATATGACATTAATAGGATCTGTACAACTGATTTGTATACAGGTACACCCAAAAAATACTAATGCATTGCGTTTTAGGACAGACATTTTTATAAATAACATTTAACTAAGTTTCTACTACAAAAAATCATAATGAAATTGCCATTTGTAGTTAATAAACTAAAATAATGTTTAGTATATAATATGATATGCTTAGCGCTTATATTTACAAGGCTACACTAAAATATTCAAATACATTCAGCGCTACAATTGGAAATTGATGGAATTACATTTCCAATTGTGGTAAAAATTTTTAACAATTTCGAACAATAATTAAGAATAATTATGAGTTCAGTTAAACTGTCTGTCTGACTTTCATTCTTTCTATATGTCCGTTGCGTGATAACGTAGACATAGAACATTGGAGTTTAGACGATGCAACGAATAAATAAAGTTGGAAAGTATTAATAATCAATGCGTATCGTAATTTTCTCGTTCTTGCTTATTTATTTATTTATTTATTTTTTAACATTTTTCTCATTTTATTTTCCCACATTTATATTACATATACATGTGTGTGTGTGTGTTATATTATCAAATAAAATTCTAATGTATGCCATTTCACTTTAAAACCTATTCTAAGAAATTTATAAACTAATAACAAAAGTGCTTGTATTTATAAGAGTGCATTGAGTATTGTGACCTGAACATGTTATATAATGTGATATTTCAAAATATTTTATTACAAGGACTTGTCCTCAAAAAATTCAAATTGGAAAATACTTACCCGAATACCCATTTTAACACTACTTGCAACTCCACTACATTCAATGGTGATATCCGCGGAATCTCCTAATTTTGTTTTAATTTCTTTCATTAGCTCTTCTAATGTTTTGTCTTTAACGCATACTTCATGAGTTGCGCCTAATTTCATCGCTAACTCTAATCGATCAGTGCTTATATCTAAAAAGAAAAAAGGAAAAATACGGAAAATATTCCTTTAATGAAATATCTGTAATATACTAATCAATTTCATTTTTTACTTTATTTTATTTTATTTTTAGTACGACAGGACTATTGCTTTAAAACAGTGACTTTAACGTTGTAGAAATTTCAGTATAACACCTTCAATCCAGCATACATATATAATATGTAAGGTTTTAATTTGCAATATAAAGCTACATCGTTAAACCTATCGCTACTAAAATTGGTACGTTTGTAAATCAAGAGAAAATCTAACTATCAGCGCACTTTTTAGTTCAATCAGATAATTGGTTCAAAAGGTATTAAATAAATACCCGATTTTAACTTTAAAATTATTTTATAAAGAAAAGTTGAGGCCAAAAAACAAAAAATAAATAAATAAATAAATAAAATAAGAATACGCGTCTTCTTTTATTTTTATTATTATTATTATTATTATTATTATAAACGTGTAATATTTTATTTATTTATTTATTTATTTATTTAATTTTTTTTTTTTTAAGTTAAGTGACAAAACATATATACACTAAGAAACAAAAAAAAGCTGCACTTAAATACTTTTTTTTTTTTTTTTTTTTTTTTCAAAAAAAATACCAGTTTCAACATTTAAATGTAGGGATGTAATTGATAGTAATTTTTGCCGGATATCGAATATATGAAACTCTATTGTTTTCTGAATACGGATATGTGACATCCGGTAAAATCACTATCCGTTTTTTAATTATTAAATTGGTCCCTTATTTCCAAAGGAAAAATAAAATTATTCAAGTGTCCAAATGCAGCTTTTATTTTATATATTTATTTTATTTATTTATTTATTTATTGCCCCTTAATGTAGTACACATCTTTACCACCGCTAAGGAAAGAAAGATAGCATTTATATGGAGGAATTGATTTTTAAAAAAAATTGACATATTAATTTAAATTCTGTTTTGTATAGCATTTTTTATCTATTACTGAGAAAACAAAAATAAGTTTCGGATTTTTATTAATATCATATTATCATTAACTTTGAGGAGAGCAATTGTTTATTTGAATTATCTCAAAGTTAAAATGAAATTTAAACCTAATTAATTCCATGGACTTTGGCGAATTACTGTGAAAAGCCGAGACCGCCGGCAAACTTTGAAATTTTTGCTAAGCAATAGTTCGAAACATAAATAGTTCGAAACAAAATTTATTTCATGCAAGATAATTTACGTATTTAGAATAATCTTTCTTGAAAATGTACGTATTATAAGTTTATTACATTATTATTTTATTTTCATGTAACTACAATCACAAACAATAATCATTTATTTCCGAAAAAAAAAATAAAATAATAATAAATAAATATCATGTTCTAATACATTTTATCTTTCTTTGCGAAAATATCAAATTTCAAAACAGCAGTATAATTAGATTTAAATTAGATTATCATATTTAGAAATACTTCAATTTCCGAATCCGATAATTTTGTTTAATTCTGAAATTCTAAAACATACAGTTTCTTACTTACCTGTAACGCATACCTTTGAAGCTCCCATAGCTTTACATACAAGTAAATTCAATAATCCAATAGCTCCTAAAAGAATAAATTTATTGGCATAGTCAAAATCTACAAGACACATTTGTTTAAATATAAATAACACTGCGCAGAAAAAAAAAAAAAAAAAATACGTGTGGCACTCGAGGACTGCCGCGGTAAAGCTATTGCATAGCATTTTTTATCAACTTATGCAATTATAATTATTTATTTATTTTATTTATGCAGTATTTTTTTTTTCTTTGATATCAATTAAAGTTTTTTCTTTGATATTAATTCAAGTTACAATTTTTGAGCGTGGTGACCGATAAGAAAACAATTTTTTTTCTTTTATTGAATAAATGAGAATATATCCCCAATGAGAATATATTAAAAATATCCGCAATCGATTTGTAGGTATCGAAAACCTCGATGTACCAAATTTGAATGATCTAACTCTATTTTTTGAGAAAAGGTATTTTAATAGGTTTTTAAAGGCCTGCAAGTCGAATGGGGATATTCAAGTTTTTTCTTTGATATAATTTCAAGTTACACTTTTTGAGCGTGGTGACCGATAAGAAAACAAATTTTAATAGAGAAAAGGTATTTAATGGGTTTTAAAGGCCTGCAAGTCGAATGGGGATATTCAAGTTTTTTCTTTAATATTAATTCAAGTTACACTTTTTGAGCGTGGTGACCGATAAGAAAACAAATTTTAATAGAGAAAAGGTATTTAATAGGTTTTAAAGGCCTGCAAGTCGAATGGGGATATTCAAGTTTTTTCTTTGATATTAATTCAAGTTACACTTTTTGAGCGTGGTGACCGATAAGAAAACAAATTTTAATAGAGAAAAGGTATTTAATAGGTTTTAAAGGCCTGCAAGTCGAATGGGGATATTCAAGTTTTTTCTTTGATATTAATTCAAGTTACGCTTTTTGAGCGTGGTGACCGATAAGAAAACAATTTTTTTTCTTTTATTGAATAAATGAGAATATATCCCCAATGAGAATATATTAAAAATATCCGCAATCGATTTGTAGGTATCGAAAACCTCGATGTACCAAATTTGAATGATCTAACTCTATTTTTTGAGAAAAGGTATTTTAATAGGTTTTTAAAGGCCTGCAAGTCGAATGGGGATATTCAAGTTTTTTCTTTGATATAATTTCAAGTTACACTTTTTGAGCGTGGTGACCGATAAGAAAACAAATTTTAATAGAGAAAAGGTATTTAATAGGTTTTAAAGGCCTGCAAGTCGAATGGGGATATTCAAGTTTTTTCTTTAATATTAATTCAAGTTACACTTTTTGAGCGTGGTGACCGATAAGAAAACAAATTTTAATAGAGAATAGGTATTTAATAAGTTTTAAAGGCCTGCAAGTCGAATGGGGATATTCAAGTTTTTTCTTTGAAATTAATTCAAGTTACACTTTTTGAGCGTGGTGACCGATAAGAAAACAAATTTTAATAGAGAAAAGGTATTTAATAGGTTTTAAAGGCCTGCAAGTCGAATGTGGATATTCAAGTTTTTTCTTTGATATTAATTCGAGTTACACTTTTTGAGCGTGGTGACCGATATAAAACTAATTTTAATAGAGAAAAGGTATTTAATAGGTTTTAAAGGCCTGCAAGTCGAATGGGGATATTCAAGTTTTTTCTTTGATATTAATTCAAGTTACGCTTTTTGAGCGTGGTGACCGATAAGAAAACAAATTTTAATAGAGAAAAGGTATTTAATAGGTTTTAAAGACCTGCAAGTCGAATGGGGATATTCAAGTTTTTTCTTTGATATTAATTCAAGTTACTCTTTTTGAGCGTGGTGACCGATAAGAAAACAAATTTTAATAGAGAAAAGGTATTTAATAGGTTTTAAAGGCCTGCAAGTCGAATGGGGATATTCAAGTTTTTTCTTTGATATAATTTCAAGTTACACTTTTTGAGCGTGGTGACCGATAAGAAAACAAATTTTAATAGAGAAAAGGAATTTAATAGGTTTTAAAGGCCTGCAAGTCGAATGGGGATATTCAAGTTTTTTCTTTAATATAAATTCAAGTTACACTTTTTGAGCGTGGTGACCGATAAGAAAACAAATTTTAATAGAGAAAAGGTATTTAATAGGATTTAAAGGCCTGCAAGTCGAATGGGGATATTCAAGTTTTTTCTTTGATATTAATTCAAGTTACACTTTTTGAGCGTGGTGACAGATAAGAAAACAAATTTTAATAGAGAAAAGGTATTTAATAGGTTTTAAAGGCCTGCAAGTCGAATGGGGATATTCAAGTTTTTTCTTTGATATTAATTCAAGTTACGCTTTTTGAGCGTGGTGACCGATAAGAAAACAAATTTTAATAGAGAAAAGGTATTTAATAGGTTTTAAAGACCTGCAAGTCGAATGGGGATATTCAAGTTTTTTCTTTGATATTAATTCAAGTTACACTTTTTGAGCGTGGTGACCGATAAGAAAACAAATTTTAATAGAGAAAAGGTATTTAATAGGTTTTAAAGGCCTGCAAGTCGAATGGGGATATTCAAGTTTTTTCTTTGATATTAATTCAAGTTACACTTTTTGAGCGTGGTGACAGATAAGAAAACAAATTTTTTTCTTTTATTGAATAAATGAGAATATATCCGCAATGAGAATATATCAAAAATATCCGCAATCGATTTGTAGGTATCGAAAACCTCGATGTATCAAATTTCAATGATCTAACTCTATTTTTTGAAAAAATGTATTTTAATAGGTTTTTAAAGACCTGCAAGTCGAATGGGGATATTCAAGTTTTTTCTTTGATATAATTTCAAGTTACACATTTTGAGCGTGATGACCGTTAAGAAAACAAATTTTAATAGAGAAAAGGTATTTAATAGGTTTTAAAGGCCTGCAAGTCGAATGGGGATATTCAAGTTTTTTCTTTGATATTAATGAATAAGATAACAATAATAAGAAAACAAATTTTAATAGAGAAAAGGTATTTTAATAGGTTTTAAAGGCCTGCAAGTCGAATGGGGATATTCAAGTTTTTTCTTTGATATAATTTCAAGTTACACTTTTTGAGCGTGGTGACCGATAAGAAAACAATTTTTAATAGAGAAAAGGTATTTAATAGGCTTTAAAGGCCTGCAAGTCGAATGGGGATATTCAAGTTTTTTCTTTAATATTAATTCAAGTTACACTTTTTGAGCGTGGTGACCGATAAGAAAGCAAATTTTAATAGAGAAAAGGTATTTAATATTTTTTAAAGGCCTGCAAGTCGAATGGGGACATTCAAGTTTTTTCTTTGATATTAATGAATAAGATAACAATAATGATAAGATAACAATAATGATAAGAAAACAAATTTTAATAGAGAAAAGGTATTTTAATAGGTTTTAAAGGCCTGCAAGTCGAATGGGGATATTCAAGTTTTTTCTTTGATATTAATTCAAGTTACACTTTTTGAGCGTGGTGACCGATAAGAAAACAATTTTTAATAGAGAAAAGGTATTTAATAGGCTTTAAAGGCCTGCAAGTCGAATGGGGATATTCAAGTTTTTTCTTTGATATTAATTCAAGTTACACTTTTTGAGCGTGGTGACCGATAAGAAAGCAAATTTTAATAGAGAAAAGGTATTTAATATTTTTTAAAGGCCTGCAAGTCGAATGGGGACATTCAAATTTTTTCTTTGATATTAATGAATAAGATAACAATAATGATAAGATAACAATAATGATAAGAAAACAAATTTTAATAGAGAAAAGGTATTTTAATAGGTTTTAAAGGCCTGCAAGTCGAATGGGGATATTCAATTTTTTTCTTTGATATTAATTCAAGTTACACTTTTTGAGCGTGGTGACCGATATAAAACAAATTTTAATAGAGAAAAGGTATTTAATAGGTTTTAAAGGCCTGCAAGTCGAATGGGGCCATTCAAGTTTTTTCTTTGATATTAATGAATAAGATAACAATAATGATAAGATAACAATAATGATAAGAAAACAAATTTTAATAGAGAAAAGGTATTTTAATAGGTTTTAAAGGCCTGCAAGTCGAATGGGGATATTCAATTTTTTTCTTTGATATTAATTCAAGTTACACTTTTTGAGCGTGGTGACCGATATAAAACAAATTTTAATAGAGAAAAGGTATTTAATAGGTTTTAAAGGCCTGCAAGTCGAATGGGGCCATTCAAGTTTTTTCTTTGATATTAATGAATAAGATAACAATAATGATAAGATAACAATAATGATAAGAAAACAAATTTTAATAGAGAAAAGGTATTTTAATAGGTTTTAAAGGCCTGCAAGTCGAATGGGGATATTCAAGTTTTTTCTTTGATATTAACTCAAGTTACACTTTTTGAGCGTGGTGACCGATAAGAAAACAATTTTTAATAGAGAAAAGGTATTTAATAGGCTTTAAAGGCCTGCAAGTCGAATGGGGATATTCAAGTTTTTTCTTTGATATTAATTCAAGTTACACTTTTTGAGCGTGGTGACCGATAAGAAAGCAAATTTTAATAGAGAAAAGGTATTTAATATTTTTTAAAGGCCTGCAAGTCGAATGGGGACATTCAAATTTTTTCTTTGATATTAATGAATAAGATAACAATAATGATAAGATAACAATAATGATAAGAAAACAAATTTTAATAGAGAAAAGGTATTTTAATAGGTTTTAAAGGCCTGCAAGTCGAATGGGGATATTCAATTTTTTTCTTTGATATTAATTCAAGTTACACTTTTTGAGCGTGGTGACCGATATAAAACAAATTTTAATAGAGAAAAGGTATTTAATAGGTTTTAAAGGCCTGCAAGTCGAATGGGGCCATTCAAGTTTTTTCTTTGATATTAATGAATAAGATAACAATAATGATAAGATAACAATAATGATAAGAAAACAAATTTTAATAGAGAAAAGGTATTTTAATAGGTTTTAAAGGCCTGCAAGTCGAATGGGGATATTCAAGTTTTTTCTTTGATATTAACTCAAGTTACACTTTTTGAGCGTGGTGACCGATAAGAAAACAAATTTTAATAGAGAAAAGGTATTTAATAGGCTTTAAAGGCCTGCAAGTCGAATGGGGATATTCAAGTTTTTTCTTTGATATTAATGAATAAGATAACAATAATGATAAGAAAACAAATTTTAATAGAGAAAAGGTATTTTAATAGGTTTTAAAGGCCTGCAAGTCGAATGGGGATATTCAAGTTTTTTCTTTGATATTAATTCAAGTTACACTTTTTGAGAGTGGTGACCGATATAAAACAAATTTTAATAGAGAAAAGTATTTAATAGGTTTTAAAGGCCTGCAAGTCGAATGGGGCCATTCAAGTTTTTTCTTTGATATTAATGAATAAGATAACAATAATGATAAGATAACAATAATGATAAGAAAACAAATTTTAATAGAGAAAAGGTATTTTAATAGGTTTTAAAGGCCTGCAAGTCGAATGGGGCTATTCAATTTTTTTCTTTGATATTAATTCAAGTTACACTTTTTGAGCGTGGTGACCGATAAGAAAAAAAATTTTAATAGACAAAAGGTATTTAATAGGTTTTAAAGGCCTGCAAGTCGAATGGGAATATTCAAGTTTTTTCTTTGATATTAATTCAAGTTACACTTTTTGAGAGTGGTGACCGATATAAACAAATTTTAATAGAGAAAAGGTATTTAATAGGTTTTTAAGGCGTGCAAGTCGAATGGGGCCATTCAAGTTTTTTCTTTGATATTAATGAATAAGATAACAATAATGATAAGATAACAATAATGATATGAAAACAAATTTTAATAGAGAAAAGGTATTTTAATAGGTTTTAAAGGCCTGCAAGTCGAATGGGGATATTCAAGTTTTTTCTTTGATATTAATGAATAAGATAACAATAATGATAAGATAACAATAATGATAAGAAAACAAATTTTAATAGAGAAAAGGTATTTTAATAGGTTTTAAAGGCCTGCAAGTCGAATGGGGATATTCAAGTTTTTTCTTTGATATTAATTCAAGTTACACTTTTTGAGCGTGGTGACCGATAAGAAAACAATTTTTAATAGAGAAAAGGTATTTAATAGGCTTTAAAGGCCTGCAAGTCGAATGGGGATATTCAAGTTTTTTCTTTGATATTAATTCAAGTTACACTTTTTGAGCGTGGTGACCGATAAGAAAGCAAATTTTAATAGAGAAAAGGTATTTAATATTTTTTAAAGGCCTGCAAGTCGAATGGGGACATTCAAATTTTTTCTTTGATATTAATGAATAAGATAACAATAATGATAAGATAACAATAATGATAAGAAAACAAATTTTAATAGAGAAAAGGTATTTTAATAGGTTTTAAAGGCCTGCAAGTCGAATGGGGATATTCAATTTTTTTCTTTGATATTAATTCAAGTTACACTTTTTGAGCGTGGTGACCGATATAAAACAAATTTTAATAGAGAAAAGGTATTTAATAGGTTTTAAAGGCCTGCAAGACGAATGGGGCCATTCAAGTTTTTTCTTTGATATTAATGAATAAGATAACAATAATGATAAGATAACAATAATGATAAGAAAACAAATTTTAATAGAGAAAAGGTATTTTAATAGGTTTTAAAGGCCTGCAAGTCGAATGGGGATATTCAAGTTTTTTCTTTGATATTAACTCAAGTTACACTTTTTGAGCGTGGTGACCGATAAGAAAACAAATTTTAATAGAGAAAAGGTATTTAATAGGCTTTAAAGGCCTGCAAGTCGAATGGGGATATTCAAGTTTTTTCTTTGATATTAATGAATAAGATAACAATAATGATAAGAAAACAAATTTTAATAGAGAAAAGGTATTTTAATAGGTTTTAAAGGCCTGCAAGTCGAATGGGGATATTCAAGTTTTTTCTTTGATATTAATTCAAGTTACACTTTTTGAGAGTGGTGACCGATATAAAACAAATTTTAATAGAGAAAAGTATTTAATAGGTTTTAAAGGCCTGCAAGTCGAATGGGGCCATTCAAGTTTTTTCTTTGATATTAATGAATAAGATAACAATAATGATAAGATAACAATAATGATAAGAAAACAAATTTTAATAGAGAAAAGGTATTTTAATAGGTTTTAAAGGCCTGCAAGTCGAATGGGGCTATTCAATTTTTTTCTTTGATATTAATTCAAGTTACACTTTTTGAGCGTGGTGACCGATAAGAAAAAAAATTTTAATAGACAAAAGGTATTTAATAGGTTTTAAAGGCCTGCAAGTCGAATGGGAATATTCAAGTTTTTTCTTTGATATTAATTCAAGTTACACTTTTTGAGAGTGGTGACCGATATAAACAAATTTTAATAGAGAAAAGGTATTTAATAGGTTTTTAAGGCGTGCAAGTCGAATGGGGCCATTCAAGTTTTTTCTTTGATATTAATGAATAAGATAACAATAATGATAAGATAACAATAATGATATGAAAACAAATTTTAATAGAGAAAAGGTATTTTAATAGGTTTTAAAGGCCTGCAAGTCGAATGGGGATATTCAATTTTTTTCTTTGATATTATTTCAAGTTACACTTTTTGAGCGTGGTGACCGGTAAGAAAAAAAAATTTAATATAGAAAAGGTATTTAATAGGTTTTAAAGGCCTGCAAGTCGAATGGGGATATTCAAGTTTTTTCTTTGATATTAATTCAAGTTACAGTTTTTGAGCGTGGTGACCGATAAGAAAACAAATTTTAATAGAGAAAACGTATTTAATAGGTTTTAAAGGCCTGCAAGTCGAATGGGGATATTCAAGTTTTTTCTTTGATATTAATGAATAAGATAACAATAATGATAAGATAACACTAATGATAAGAAAAGAAATTTTAATAGAGAAAAGATATTTTAATAGGTTTTAAAGGCCTGCAAGTCGAATGGGGATATTCAAGTTTTTTCTTTGATATTAATTCAAGTTACACTTTTTGAGCGTGGTGACCGATAAGAAAACAAATTTTAATAGAGAAAAGGTATTTAATAGGTTTTAAAGGCCTGCAAGTCGAATGGGGATATTCAAGTTTTTTCTTTGATATTAATTCAAGTTACACTTTTTGAGCGTGGTGACCGATATAAAACAAATTTTAATAGAGAAAAGGTGTTTAATAGGTTTTAAAGGCCTGCAAGTCGAATGGGGATATTCAAGTTTTTTCTTTGATATTAATTCAAGTTACGCTTTTTGAGCGTGGTGACCGATAAGAAAACAATTTTTTTTCTTTTATTGAATAAATGAGAATATATCCCCAATGAGAATATATTAAAAATATCCGCAATCGATTTGTAGGTATCGAAAACCTCGATGTATCAAATTTGAATGATCTAACTCTATTTTTTGAGAAAAGGTATTTTAATAGGTTTTTAAAGGCCTGCAAGTCGAATGGGGATATTCAAGTTTTTTCTTTGATATAATTTCAAGTTACACTTTTTGAGCGTGGTGACCGGTAAGAAAAAAAAATTTAATATAGAAAAGGTATTTAATAGGTTTTAAAGGCCTGCAAGTCGAATGGGGATATTCAAGTTTTTTCTTTGATATTAATGAATAAGATAACAATAATGATAAGATAACACTAATGATAAGAAAAGAAATTTTAATAGAGAAAAGATATTTTAATAGGTTTTAAAGGCCTGCAAGTCGAATGGGGATATTCAAGTTTTTTCTTTGATATTAATTCAAGTTACGCTTTTTGAGCGTGGTGACCGATAAGAAAACAAATTTTAATAGAGAAAAGGTGTTTAATAGGTTTTAAAGACCTGCAAGTCGAATGGGGATATTCAAGTTTTTTCTTTGATAATTATTCAAGTTACACTTTTTGAGCGTGGTGACCGATAAGAAAACAAATTTTAATAGAGAAAAGGTATTTAATAGGTTTTAAAGGCCTGCAAGTCGAATGGGGATATTCAAGTTTTTTCTTTGATATTAATTCAAGTTACACTTTTTGAGCGTGGTGACCGATAAGAAAGAAATTTTAATAGAGAAAAGGTATTTAATAGGTTTTAAAGGCCTGCAAGTCGAATGGGGATATTCAAGTTTTTTCTTTGATATTAATGAATAAGATAACAATAATAAGAAAACAAATTTTAATAGAGAAAAGGTATTTTAATAGGTTTTAAAGGCCTGCAAGTCGAATGGGGATATTCAAGTTTTTTCTTTGATATTAATTCAAGTTACACTTTTTGAGCGTGGTGACCGATAAGAAAACAAATTTTAATAGAGAAAAGGTATTTAATAGGCTTTAAAGGCCTGCAAGTCGAATGGGGATATTCAAGTTTTTTCTTTGATATTAATTCAAGTTACACTTTTTGAGCGTGGTGACCGATAAGAAAGCAAATTTTAATAGAGAAAAGGTAATTAATATTTTTTAAAGGCCTGCAAGTCGAATGGGGACATTCAAGTTTTTTCTTTGATATTAATGAATAAGATAACAATAATGATAAGATAACAATAATGATAAGAAAACAAATTTTAATAGAGAAAAGGTATTTTAATAGGTTTTAAAGGCCTGCAAGTCGAATGGGGATATTCAATTTTTTTCTTTGATATTAATTCAAGTTACACTTTTTGAGCGTGGTGACCGATATAAAACAAATTTTAATAGAGAAAAGGTATTTAATAGGTTTTAAAGGCCTGCAAGTCGAATGGGGCCATTCAAGTTTTTTCTTTGATATTAATGAATAAGATAACAATAATGATAAGATAACAATAATGATAAGAAAACAAATTTTAATAGAGAAAAGGTATTTTAATAGGTTTTAAAGGCCTGCAAGTCGAATGGGGATATTCAAGTTTTTTCTTTGATATTAACGCAAGTTACACTTTTTGAGCGTGGTGACCGATAAGAAAACAAATTTTAATAGAGAAAAGGTATTTAATAGGCTTTAAAGGCCTGCAAGTCGAATGGGGATATTCAAGTTTTTTCTTTGATATTAATGAATAAGATAACAATAATGATAAGAAAACAAATTTTAATAGAGAAAAGGTATTTTAATAGGTTTTAAAGGCCTGCAAGTCGAATGGGGCCATTCAAGTTTTTTCTTTGATATTAATGAATAAGATAACAATAATGATAAGATAACAATAATGATAAGAAAACAAATTTTAATAGAGAAAAGGTATTTTAATAGGTTTTAAAGGCCTGCAAGTCGAATGGGGCTATTCAATTTTTTTCTTTGATATTAATTCAAGTTACACTTTTTGAGCGTGGTGACCGATAAGAAAAAAAATTTTAATAGACAAAAGGTATTTAATAGGTTTTAAAGGCCTGCAAGTCGAATGGGAATATTCAAGTTTTTTCTTTGATATTAATTCAAGTTACACTTTTTGAGAGTGGTGACCGATATAAACAAATTTTAATAGAGAAAAGGTATTTAATAGGTTTTTAAGGCGTGCAAGTCGAATGGGGCCATTCAAGTTTTTTCTTTGATATTAATGAATAAGATAACAATAATGATAAGATAACAATAATGATATGAAAACAAATTTTAATAGAGAAAAGGTATTTTAATAGGTTTTAAAGGCCTGCAAGTCGAATGGGGATATTCAATTTTTTTCTTTGATATTATTTCAAGTTACACTTTTTGAGCGTGGTGACCGGTAAGAAAAAAAAATTTAATATAGAAAAGGTATTTAATAGGTTTTAAAGGCCTGCAAGTCGAATGGGGATATTCAAGTTTTTTCTTTGATATTAATTCAAGTTACAGTTTTTGAGCGTGGTGACCGATAAGAAAACAAATTTTAATAGAGAAAACGTATTTAATAGGTTTTAAAGGCCTGCAAGTCGAATGGGGATATTCAAGTTTTTTCTTTGATATTAATGAATAAGATAACAATAATGATAAGATAACACTAATGATAAGAAAAGAAATTTTAATAGAGAAAAGATATTTTAATAGGTTTTAAAGGCCTGCAAGTCGAATGGGGATATTCAAGTTTTTTCTTTGATATTAATTCAAGTTACACTTTTTGAGCGTGGTGACCGATAAGAAAACAAATTTTAATAGAGAAAAGGTATTTAATAGGTTTTAAAGGCCTGCAAGTCGAATGGGGATATTCAAGTTTTTTCTTTGATATTAATTCAAGTTACACTTTTTGAGCGTGGTGACCGATATAAAACAAATTTTAATAGAGAAAAGGTATTTAATAGGTTTTAAAGGCCTGCAAGTCGAATGGGGATATTCAAGTTTTTTCTTTGATATTAATTCAAGTTACGCTTTTTGAGCGTGGTGACCGATAAGAAAACAATTTTTTTTCTTTTATTGAATAAATGAGAATATATCCCCAATGAGAATATATTAAAAATATCCGCAATCGATTTGTAGGTATCGAAAACCTCGATGTACCAAATTTGAATGATCTAACTCTATTTTTTGAGAAAAGGTATTTTAATAGGTTTTTAAAGGCCTGCAAGTCGAATGGGGATATTCAAGTTTTTTCTTTGATATAATTTCAAGTTACACTTTTTGAGCGTGGTGACCGGTAAGAAAAAAAAATTTAATATAGAAAAGGTATTTAATAGGTTTTAAAGGCCTGCAAGTCGAATGGGGATATTCAAGTTTTTTCTTTGATATTAATGAATAAGATAACAATAATGATAAGATAACACTAATGATAAGAAAAGAAATTTTAATAGAGAAAAGATATTTTAATAGGTTTTAAAGGCCTGCAAGTCGAATGGGGATATTCAAGTTTTTTCTTTGATATTAATTCAAGTTACGCTTTTTGAGCGTGGTGACCGATAAGAAAACAAATTTTAATAGAGAAAAGGTGTTTAATAGGTTTTAAAGACC
Organism: Salticus scenicus; assembly: GCA_963930645.1. Taxonomy (NCBI): domain Eukaryota; kingdom Metazoa; phylum Arthropoda; class Arachnida; order Araneae; family Salticidae; genus Salticus; species Salticus scenicus. Next base: position 208,086,976 of record OZ005656.1, on the reverse strand, counting down.
TGCAAGTCGAATGGGGATATTCAAGTTTTTTCTTTGATATTAATTCAAGTTACACTTTTTGAGCGTGGTGACCGATAAGAAAACAAATTTTAATAGAGAAAAGGTATTTAATAGGTTTTAAAGGCCTGCAAGTCGAATGGGGATATTCAAGTTTTTTCTTTGATATTAATTCAAGTTACACTTTTTGAGCGTGGTGACCGATAAGAAAGAAATTTTAATAGAGAAAAGGTATTTAATAGGTTTTAAAGGCCTGCAAGTCGAATGGGGATATTCAAGTTTTTTCTTTGATATTAATGAATAAGATAACAATAATAAGAAAACAAATTTTAATAGAGAAAAGGTATTTTAATAGGTTTTAAAGGCCTGCAAGTCGAATGGGGATATTCAAGTTTTTTCTTTGATATTAATTCAAGTTACACTTTTTGAGCGTGGTGACCGATAAGAAAACAAATTTTAATAGAGAAAAGGTATTTAATAGGCTTTAAAGGCCTGCAAGTCGAATGGGGATATTCAAGTTTTTTCTTTGATATTAATTCAAGTTACACTTTTTGAGCGTGGTGACCGATAAGAAAGCAAATTTTAATAGAGAAAAGGTAATTAATATTTTTTAAAGGCCTGCAAGTCGAATGGGGACATTCAAGTTTTTTCTTTGATATTAATGAATAAGATAACAATAATGATAAGATAACAATAATGATAAGAAAACAAATTTTAATAGAGAAAAGGTATTTTAATAGGTTTTAAAGGCCTGCAAGTCGAATGGGGATATTCAATTTTTTTCTTTGATATTAATTCAAGTTACACTTTTTGAGCGTGGTGACCGATATAAAACAAATTTTAATAGAGAAAAGGTATTTAATAGGTTTTAAAGGCCTGCAAGTCGAATGGGGCCATTCAAGTTTTTTCTTTGATATTAATGAATAAGATAACAATAATGATAAGATAACAATAATGATAAGAAAACAAATTTTAATAGAGAAAAGGTATTTTAATAGGTTTTAAAGGCCTGCAAGTCGAATGGGGATATTCAAGTTTTTTCTTTGATATTAACGCAAGTTACACTTTTTGAGCGTGGTGACCGATAAGAAAACAAATTTTAATAGAGAAAAGGTATTTAATAGGCTTTAAAGGCCTGCAAGTCGAATGGGGATATTCAAGTTTTTTCTTTGATATTAATGAATAAGATAACAATAATGATAAGAAAACAAATTTTAATAGAGAAAAGGTATTTTAATAGGTTTTAAAGGCCTGCAAGTCGAATGGGGATATTCAAGTTTTTTCTTTGATATTAATTCAAGTTACACTTTTTGAGATTGGTGACCGATATAAAACAAATTTTAATAGAGAAAAGGTATTTAATAGGTTTTAAAGGCCTGCAAGTCGAATGGGGCCATTCAAGTTTTTTCTTTGATATTAATGAATAAGATAACAATAATGATAAGATAACAATAATGATAAGAAAACAAATTTTAATAGAGAAAAGGTATTTTAATAGGTTTTAAAGGCCTGCAAGTCGAATGGGGATATTCAATTTTTTTCTTTGATATTAATTCAAGTTACACTTTTTGAGCGTGGTGACCGATAAGAAAAAAAATTTTAATAGAGAAAAGGTATTTAATAGGTTTTAAAGGCCTGCAAGTCGAATGGGAATATTCAAGTTTTTTCTTTGATATTAATTCAAGTTACACTTTTTGAGAGTGGTGACCGATATAAAACAAATTTTAATAGAGAAAAGGTATTTAATAGGTTTTTAAGGCGTGCAAGTCGAATGGGGCCATTCAAGTTTTTTCTTTGATATTAATGAATAAGATAACAATAATGATAAGATAACAATAATGATATGAAAACAAATTTTAATAGAGAAAAGGTATTTTAATAGGTTTTAAAGGCCTGCAAGTCGAATGGGGATATTCAATTTTTTTCTTTGATATTAATTCAAGTTACACTTTTTGAGCGTGGTGACCGGTAAGAAAAAAAAATTTAATATAGAAAAGGTATTTAATAGGTTTTAAAGGCCTGCAAGTCGAATGGGGATATTCAAGTTTTTTCTTTGATATTAATTCAAGTTACAGTTTTTGAGCGTGGTGACCGATAAGAAAACAAATTTTAATAGAGAAAACGTATTTAATAGGTTTTAAAGGCCTGCAAGTCGAATGGGGATATTCAAGTTTTTTCTTTGATATTAATGAATAAGATAACAATAATGATAAGATAACACTAATGATAAGAAAAGAAATTTTAATAGAGAAAAGATATTTTAATAGGTTTTAAAGGCCTGCAAGTCGAATGGGGATATTCAAGTTTTTTCTTTGATATTAATTCAAGTTACACTTTTTGTGCGTGGTGACCGATAAGAAAACAAATTTTAATAGAGAAAAGGTATTTAATAGGTTTTAAAGGCCTGCAAGTCGAATGGGGATATTCAAGTTTTTTCTTTGATATTAATTCAAGTTACACTTTTTGAGCGTGGTGACCGATATAAAACAAATTTTAATAGAGAAAAGGTATTTAATAGGTTTTAAAGGCCTGCAAGTCGAATGGGGATATTCAAGTTTTATCTGATCTACTTTATACACAAATTTTACGCGTACAGCTATTCACTGTTGTACATAGATGATAGATACCTATACACCTATATACTTTCTCACAAACAGCTGCTTATGTATTCGTTCGATTTCGGAGCAGCTCGTCTCGATCTGTGCGAGCTTCGTACAGCCGAAGTCTACCGAACTGTGTTAGGTTTTTTTTTTCGTTACGGAATTTTTCGATTCGGTCGCCGCGCTCAAAGCCCGCGATAAAAGCTATACAATAGCTTAAAAATCGAGACCTCATACCATTTTTGCTGATCCTTGTGTAAAAGGGCAAATGGCCTTCTGAAACCGAATATGACACCCATTTTGCCCAATCGTCCACCGTTTTCTCGGGACGTCACAACCTCCCCTAATTTTTATCACTCTTTGGTAACACAAGTCGACATATAAAACTTTGGTTTTATAATTTTGGCTGATCTTTATGTTTTTTGGTGTGCTGAATCCGAAAATGAATCCCGTTTTCCTCTATCACGTATAGATTTTTGCCAATACAGGGTGCCTACCTGTATAATTTCTTCCATTACTCTTCCACCAATATGATTATATGGTAAGTTTTATAGTAGGTTTTCATGATTAATTAATCATGGATACCTGTTGTTGTAATAGCGCGGCACAACTGCGACGTAAAACCATACCCACCAACCAACAACCTATTGTTATGTTGGTATATGCAAGAAATTGTGTCGATAAGTACCCTGTATAGACAAAAATCTGTATGTGATAGAGAAAAATTGGCTGCATTTTCGGTTTCAGCACATAAAAAATATAAAGTTCAGCAAAAATCATCAAATCAAATTTTGTCAACTTCAATTTTGTAGGCCTGTGTAATTTTATGGCCATGAATTGAATTTGGAGAATGGAAAAGAATTATTCTAACACTTAAAAATAAAAAAATGTAATGTACACTGATCAAAACAATTAAAGGATATTGTAAGTCTTATATAAAATAACGGTATAAGCGAAAAAATTTTTTGCAGAAAACTGAAGAAGAGAGTCACAAATACAAATTTTTCTCGTTTTCAAACTTCGGAGTATGCAAATTTTGAGTTTGACCTCAAAAATGACGTTTTAGTGGCAAGCGAATGAAATTTGGCTTTACACTAAATAAAAGACAAAGAGGAAAAGAATGGCCATTATTCAGTAAGTGCGTTATTTCGATGATTGCGATGTCTTAACGAAGTGATTTAACCGATTCAATAGCTTGGAAAGTTGTTGGTCGGTTAGAGGGGTCCAAACACAAACCGAAGAAGTCGAAACCACTGGAGGTTGGCAAAGTGCGATTTTCAGGATTTTAAACCTAACTTTTGAAGACTGGAAATGCAGGCTGAAGATCAGGGTAAGGTCGTAGAATGCAACAACATCTAATGAACATTAATATTTAAAGTTAACGGCTCGGAAATGCTGAAATATGAATGCCTCTTTTTTTCAACAATTACCTTCTCTTGGCTACTGGCGCCACATTTTTGACCCAAACTGTCCAAAACCTACACCATGCTGTAACAATAAGTCTGATGATCTCATCCCTATATCGACGAACGGTCAGAGCTCCATTTCGAATGATGTGGGGAATAGAGCACCCATCAATGGATCCCCCCCCCTCCAACCGCCAAATCTGATACTTCTGTGTACGAACGCAGGATTGCTTCTAGTGCGACTTTCCCTATAAATGAAAATATACCTATTATCGTGATGAACAGAAAAAACGAGACTTGACAGAGAAAAAAATATTGCGCCATTCATTTTCTCCACTTTACATGTTCTGTAGCCCATTCCCTGCGAGCGCGACGATTTCTTTGTTGATAACGTAACACACATTATTGGTCGGTAAGTATACAGATCTACAGCGTGGAACCGATTTTGGACAGTTTGAGTCGAAACTGTGGTGCCAGTAGCTGATCGAAGTTGTTTTCGTTGGAGAATGGCATTCATGTTTTGAAGTTTCCGAGCCGTTAGCGTTAAATATCCATTTCCATTGAGTGTTGTTGCACGTCTATGACCTTGCCCTGGCCTTCAGCTTACATTTTCAGTCTCCAAAAACCGGTTTCAGATCCTAGAAATCACACTTTGCGAAACTCCAGAGACTTTGGCTACTTCGTTCTGTGTTTCGATCCCTTCTAACCGACCAATAGCTCTCCAAGCTTTCGAATCGGTTAAATAACTTCGTTAAGACATCGCAGTCATCGAAACAATGCACTTACTTAATATTGACCATTCATTTTGGCTTTGTCTTTCATTTAGTATAAAGCCAAATTTCACTCGCTGCCGCTAAAACGTCATTTTTTCAGGTCAAACTCAACATTTGCATACTCCGAAGTTTGAAAACGAGAAAAATTTGTATTTGTGACCCTCTTCTTCCGTTTACTGCAATAAAAATTTTTCTTATACCTTTATTTTATATAAAACTTACAATATTCTTTAACTGTTTTGAGCAGTGTATAATAAATAATAATAATAATCGATCAGTAAAATATACTATATGTAATATATAATTTCAGTGTCAAATCCTGCGCTTAATTTTTCCCTTGCTGCAAATGTTTATGTTTTAGAATTTTCCAACTCTGTAGCCCCTCAGGAGATATTTAACAGCTAAAATAATCCCACTCCCCTACAAATGAAATGTATAGCCATAAAATTATCGAGAAGTGATACAAATAAGTGCGCGTTCCTGAAAACAGTGGGTGATAGGGCAAAATGGGCGTCATATTCGGATTCAGGAGGTCATCCGATTTTCATGCAGAGCAGTGTAATTAGACAGCGGCTATTACAAAATCAACCATTAAAAATTCGAGAATCATACAAGAGAAATTCAGCACATTAATTTTTAGTTGGTATGAATAACGCAAGTCTACAAAATTGAAGTTGACAAAATTTGATTTGATGATTTCAGCTGAACTTTATGTTTTTTGATGTGCTAAAACCGAAAATGCAGCCCAATTTTTCTCTATCACGTACAGTTCTTTGTCTATACAGGGTGCTTACCGGCACAATTTCTTACATGTACCATCATAACAATAGGTTGATTGGTTGGTTAGTATGGATTTACGTCGCACTAGTGCTGCGCTATTACAACAATAGTTATCCATGATTAATTAATCATGAAAACATACTATAAAACTTACCATATAATTATCTTTTTGGAAGAGTAATGGAAGAAATTATATAGGTAGACACCCTGTATTGACAAAAATCTATACGTGACAGATTAAAACTGACTTCATTTTCGGTTTCAGCACACCAAAAAACATAAAGATCAGTGAAAATTATAAAATCAAAATTTTACATGTCGACCTGTGTAACAATAGGCAATTTTTATTAGGAAATTATTTATTTAAAGGTCGAGACCTATAAAACAATGTTTCGGCATATTTATATTTAAAATATAGAAGGCGAAAATTCTTTGTAGAAAAATTAGAAAAATCATGTATTACACATAGAGTATAAATTTGCATTAATTTTATAGATTTTTAATCCTAGGTTTCAATCATTATGAATGCAAACGCTTCAATAAATGAGCAATTTCTCCTTACATACTAAGATGCGTGTTAACATTTATGAGTATCCTGTAAACCTGTCATTAAAGTCATTAATATCACATTTTAAAGGAAACGTTCTTTTGTGAGCAATTTTTTGTGCCCTAAGAAGATATTAAATATGTTTTAAGAAATAGTTCTCATAAATCATAACGTATTCGTTATCTCATGTGAATCTCAGCACACAAAAGAATGGTGCTATCAATAGGATTTTTTTTTTTTTTTTAATTTATGTAGAGAAAAAATTATATTGATATAAAATTTACTCTAAGAAAAAAAAATATGCCGCTTTCATCTAGAACGAGTAGGTGGTCCTTTTCTAAATCCCTAAACTAGAAATATAGATTTCCGAGCTATAAGTATAAGGCACACCAATACACTGAGAAAAAATTCTATAACTGACATCTAGAATCTAAATTGTGGCTCTAGAAAAAATAGTTCCATGTCATCCTTATAAATTTCTTATAAAAATTTTCTAGTTCCCTTCGAAAGCGAATTCTAAAGACCTCTATCAGAATTCTTGAGCGTTTGCCTATACTATCGAGGACAAACCTATTTGAAAATATCTCTAAATAAATGTGAATACAAGAGACGGGTTTCAACAGCTATAATCTTGGTTTATGACCCAATTCTAGAAAATCAAACGGGAATTTCTTGTAATACAAAAGATTCAAAATATTCAGAATATTGTTTCACCATCTAGAAATGTGTAGATTAGAAATTCTCGACCATTTCATCTATTCAGTTTATTGGCGTGCCTTATGCACATAGCTCGGAAATCTATATTTCTAGTTTAAGGATTTAGAAAATGACCATTTATTCATTCTAGATGAAGGCGGTATATTTTTTTTCTCAGTGTACTTTCTAAGCAAAAATATAAAATAGACTGAGTTTGAGTAGCTCGGCATATTGTCTTATAACAGAAGACTTTCCATGTGGTATATTAAGTAGCAAAAGTAGCAAAAAATCTATATAATACTAATTAAAATGCTTTAAATTAGTTTCTACTCATCTTTCATAATGTAGCTAATTATTTAGCATGACCATGTAAACCAATCGTCTACGATAATGACAGCTTATTAAATAAGAAACATCCGTGATGGCTAAAAAATGTATGTTAAATTCATTATATTTTGTACAGCACAAAAATATTAAAGTACTAGACGGCCTCTGCTTGCCTAGGGTCAATATTTGCAAACAAACCTATTCTCAAATTCAGTGTTTTTATATTATCCCGGATAGCTATATTTGCCAATACAAAAACAGTGGTCAAATGCCGTGATAAATAGCCAATGATGAAAAAACGATTATTTAAAATTTAAAGGTGTTTTTAATCAAAATATTGAAAGTCGAGTAATGAAATGTAATTTAAAATTAATTACTTATAAAAATAAATTTTAGCGCAAATTCATCAAAATTTTCAATATTATTAAATCTGCACTGTAAAAAAAAAAAAAAATTCTAAAATAGGTAAAAATTTTATAAGATATATTTAGGTAAAGCCATGTTCCAAATTGGAAAGTTGTGTTTATGACCCGAAATTTCAACCTAAATTGGATACGAGACCAATTTTGGATAGAATTGTTTTGGGATTTATTTTTTGCAGTGCACATACGTATACATGCGAAATGTTTATATTTTGTTTAGATCATCTAAGCATGTTAGACTTTTTTTTTTTTTTTTTTTTTTTTAAATAAGAGGTGAGTGATACAATATTTTCTACAATGTCTTTATTTATTATAGACAAAAATATAAAATAAGACAGGGAACCATACATAACAAGTTTGTAAACTCAAAATAGATAGATTTTCTGACCCATTTTGGGTTATAAACAGAACTTTCCAATTTGGAACATTGCTTTACCCAAATATCTTGCAAATTTTTACCTATTTTAGATTTTTTTTTTTTTTTTTACAGTGTATTGTTATTTATTTTAATCATTTTAACTTTTTTCCCCCTACAATTTTAGTTAAATGTTTTGACTATAATTTGGTGCTTTTAGCGGAGGCCGAAAAAAAACTTCTTAATCGCAAAGTGTCAATCAATACATACAATATTACATGCATCTTTTCAGTTAAATTATTTTTTGGCATTTTATTTGCTTCAAATCACGCATACTTTTTTTTCCCTCAGAATATTGTTAAAATTGTGATGTCATATATATATATATAGACTTTTTTTTTCCCTACTAAAACAGCCTTCTTTCATTTTTTTATCTATTCCTCCAAACCAAGAATAGAAATTTATGTTCTTTATTTCAATAATTTTTTGTAGTTAAGATGTTGGTTTCCAGCGTTACACTCAAGAATTTTGGATTTTTACTCTTTAGAAGATGATTTTAAAAATATCTCTCATACTGTGTTATGCTTTAGAATACCTTTATGAATCTCTATTCCCAAATCAGTAATGTTGTTAATACCATTTTACATAGTGACCATGACTCAGTGAATCTGAAAACCATGGACCAGTTTCAAGGATTTGAGAAAGTATTTACAAAAGTTAGCGCTCGGGCGAATACACACAGTTAGATGAACCAATTTTTCTAAACACTTTTATCTTCGATGAGAACTGTTTAAACGTTAGGAATAGGGAAAAAGATTTTAAAACGAACCTCAAATGTGGTTGTGGTTGTGGTTGGGTTTTACGTCGCACTAATGCTGCGCAGATGGGCAATTGGCGACGGTCTGGGACACACCCCTAGAGGTGGTCCGGAGACATGCCATCACAATTTTGATCCTCCACGGAAGGGATGGCTCTCCCGCTTCGGTGACCCCCAGAGGTATAATTTTTGATGGGAACATGGAGGACTTTGGGGCCACGACAGATTTTACGTGCACCAGCCTCAAATGTGGATATTATATATATATAGTAAAATAAGATGTTTTTAAATGTTCTTTGAACCTTACTAACAAAATAAAATGACAATAAAGAAACACGTTGCGTTTAACATTTTCAAGCATAATGTTTAATTTCTTGAACTACTTACATGCATATCTAATGTATTATTTATGCATTACTTACGTATTAAAATGCATTGTGTTAAGTGTTTATAAACATAGCACAATGAAAAAAGAATATTATTCAAGAATAGCAGTTATTCTGAGAAACACATTTCAAAAATCCAGTTCTCAAAAAAAAAAAAAAAAAAATTTATTTAAAAAAAAAAAAAAAAAAATGGTTTTAGTCTAAACAGTTCAATTCCTAAAAAAGTTCAACACGCACTGTTTAACACGTTGAGCACCATGTCAGCCGTTCTAGATTCTAGACATTTTGTCTTATACCGATAAAAGTACCGAAGTAACCATCTTGAAACTTTAGGAGTGTGCAGAAGATGTTATACTTCAAACATTTCAGTGAAAGTTTTCCCCGAAAGTAAAAGCAGTACCAATAAAAAATTAACACGTTGAGCGCCCTGTCAGACATCGGTGGCTGACAGTGTCAAACATCATATAAAGCCGCGTCAACCATCGGTGGTTAACAGTGTAATATAAGATATAAAAATAAAAATATTACATTGTTTTAAGTAATTATTGAAAATTTATTGAAAATTTTCTTAATTTTTATTTATTACAGGAGGAATCATTATGGAATTTTAATGGATTTTAAGAATTCGCGTGGCACTCAACGTGTTAAATTTTTAATTCAAAATATCGATTTTATCTATTTCCTTCAATTTAATGGAAAATAATTTTGCTTTGTTTACAGAAAAAAAACCATTTAACCAATGAAGAAATCAATTAGTATAGCAGTTTCTATCGAAGAATGGTCGACTGTTTTTGAAATAAAAGACATTGTGCTTACAAAGATTTCAACAAATGGTAAATGAAAATTGTAGAAAGATTTAACCCTTTCAGGTTCAATATCAACAGAGTGCTGATTACTTACAGAACCGTCACTCTCATAGAAATTAATGGTAAAATTTTACCATGTAAATTTAACGCAGAACTAGCACTTCTAGGGTTTTACAAAATTACTATTTATTACCAGAGCCTGATTAAGGGGGAAGCACAAATTATCTCCGCTCTCACCGGAATATTTTTACAATTATTTTTTACTTCATGTCATAGAAATTCCACGCTTTGACGAAGAAATATTTTTTATAAAAAATGAACGGTGTAAAACAATCCAATTTACTCACCGTTATTAGACACCAGAGTTCTTTTAAAATAATTTTTAATGAGAATTTTCTGTTTATTATAGGAGGAAAGTATTTGTTAAAAAATAACGGTGTAAGTATAAATAATGTGTGCTTCCCCCTTAATCAGGCTCTGTTTATTACGTCATGGATTAGACCGTGATTTCGTCATGAATTTGGTGGGCCTAAAGATATGGCTGATTACTGGCCTTTTGCCGTTTTTTCTTTTTAAATAAAAAACAAAACAAAAATGATGTTCCTGTTTTCATTTCATTTCATTTTATTTGTTAATATATGTCCAAAATTTCTTTAAAAATATATTACCTTCTTACGTCTTAAAACTTATATAAATGTTATTCAGGATAAATTTCTGGTGTGAGTTGTTTAATTCCATGCGATAGAATTTTTTCAGTAATCTAACAACTAATTATTTCATTGCACATGTTTATGTTAATATTGTTCCTTTGTTAATTTGTAATGTGAATCTAGCGCCCTCTGTCGGGCGCCGTTAATGTGTGTTCAGTTTGTACTGGTACTCCGCAACAAGCGGACGCTTAATTTGCTCTATCATGAGCACGCAAATAAATTTGGTTAAAAGATGAATCTCAGTTTATTACAGTCCATTACCTCGTCAATAGCACACCTACATAAAATTTCAAACGTGGTATTTCGTGGAGTAACTATTTCATAAATTAACTATATCGTATACAACATACGCATCCTTTTACCTGTTCGCTTTTATATGCAAAATTGTTTATACCTTTAAAATAAACTATTTTACACGTGCTTATTTAATATTTGCTGTTTGTTTTACTTGGTGTTGAATAATCAAAAACACTGTGAGACTCGATGCAATATTTCTATGAAATGATTGGTGATTACAGCACTTCTTAAAAGAAGTGCAATTTAATTTTTCTACTGACTAAAGTATCAATACTTGAATAATGAGATAACCAGAATCAGTGTTGTTGGACATTTTTTCTCACTTCTCTGGGTAATAAACATTCGGAACAATTTGTTTTATTATTCCTTTCCTCTTTCCATACTCAGCTTGAGTAAGTTAACTTTTAAAAACCTCATCTTCTTTCTATATCTACCACCGCATCTTATGGTTACAACAACTATAGCACCAAGCTTTAGTAAAACTAAGTATCAAATCATGGTAAAAGGTTTCACCATCTCATGGTTGCAGCTACTGTAATACCATGTTTTGGTTCAACGTAGGCGAAATTTTTCACAGTGTTGCTGGCATGAGTTCCTATACAATTTTCATCCCTTAGGATGTGCCCTACCACCCAAAATGGTTTGTATGTTAACTTTTGAATCACCCTGTATTCGTGTATACATATATATATATATATATATGCGCTCTTAATCTGTACTTTTTTGGTGATAGATCTGGGATAGTCTTTGATGTCTTTCGTTTTAAAATAACTATAACATCTACCCTAGAAATTTAAAGATAAACAATCTCTTATTCCTTTCGTATGTCAGCTGTTATTATTATTATTATTATTATTATTATTATTTTTTTTTTTTTTTTTTTACGAAAGGCACAACGTTAATTGATTTTAAAAAATTGATAAAAAATTATATACCTGCTCCACAAATGAGAACAGAACACCCGGCAGTAACACCAGCTCTTCTACATGTATGAACAGCTACTGAGAGTGGTTCTATCACAGCTCCTTCTTGTAGGCTTACGTTTTCAGGTAATCTACAAGGATTATACAAAGTCTGTTAGTGGAGCATAATAAAGAAATTAATTGAACATACTAAAAAATAGAATCATATAGCAGATAATATCTATATGAACAAAGAAACATAACATTATACGGACATTATACACTGTAAAAAAAATCATGTAAGATTACGGGGAAAGCTCGGCAGTAGAGATTACAGAAAAACCCGTAAAAAAAAAAAAAAAGAAAAAAAAGAAGAAAAAAAATTATGCTCGTAAAAAACATTAAAACAATTTTTTTTACGGGCTTTGTCTGGAATCGCTGCTGCAGGGCTTTCCTTGTAATCTTACGGATTTTTTTTTTTTTTTTTTTTAACAGTGTATGAACCAAAACAAAAATGTGTAAAATATTTTTCTCAGCTTTTCACTTCAGAAAACTTCCGTTTAAAACTTTATTTATTTATTCATTTATTTATTTTTGAAAGAAAGTAGACATGGTTATAAATAATGTTAAGAATATGTCGAATTTTTTACATGAAAAATATAGATCTAAACAAACAGAAAATTTCTAGCCGATGAATGCACTTTATTTAATGAATATTCTCAAAACTTTTCAACAAAACTATTACGCGTAACATAAAGATAAAAAAAAAAAAAAGAAAAAAAAAGAAAGAAAAAGAAAAAGAAAAAAGAAGGAAAAAAGAAAAAGAAAAACTCTTTTATATACAATGCAGAGTATAAATATCACTTGTTAAAAAACAACTATCGACAGCTGTTACATAGGCTCTTAGCAAAAACCGCTTAGTTCAAAAGTATGAGTTTAAGTAAATTTTATTCCAGAGTAGTTCTCTATTTTTGAATTATTGGTGATGATTTAGTGATAGAAATCTATAGAAGATTCTGGAAAGACGAAGTAGTTCAATTCCTAATTGAAATAGGACTTTCCAAAACATTAAGAGCCCTAAATTATTTTTTTCGCCAAGTTTGCTTACCAAAAGACGCCAAATCACCAAAATCAGCAAAACGACCGACAAGTCACCAAAAGCATTGCCATGTTCGTTACACACACACACACACGCATACACACACACACACACACACACACACACACACATATGTATATATATGAAATTCATCATAATCATCAAACACCAGGAACAAAGATTGAATTTATCAATAATATATCGAAGCGATGCTTTATACAAAGCAAAAGATATTGAAAAAGTTTATAAATGTAGAAAAATAACTTTAAAATTTCTTAAACACTGTTTTATCTTTATGAAAGGCAATTATAGCACTAGAATTAAAAAAGAAAAAGAAGAAGAAATGTTGTTTCTGAAGCACTGACATATGAGACCATATAAAATCACTACCATTGCCCAACAATTGAAGATTATAACGATGAGTTAAAGTACATTTAAAATGTAAAAAAAAAAAGAAGAAGAAGAAGAAGAAAAGAAAAAGTTATAAATGAAAATATATATATATATTTAGATTGAACATCAGTGAAATTAAGTAGTGAAAAATATATAACTTTATGCAATAAAAATAGCTTATTATAAATGCATTACCACACAACAACCATTTTCACGTGGATATACCCAATATTCAGAAAAGAAGAAACGAGTTAAATAATTTTAAGAATGTCAATAAATATTATTTTAAGCCTATTTGCCAAAATCCATAATTAATATGTCGTAGTATTGTTTACCCGCACCTTCTCTTTCACATCAGTATGTTTTTACAGTATTTTCTTTTTTATTAAATCGTAATTGCATTTGGAGAAAATTATTCTAAAAATTTACCGGTATGAAAAAAGGGAAGGACTAATGACACTACGGAATGAGGGTGTTGGCAGATATGCTTTAGGTAATGTGCCATATCACTTAAAGATACTAATTAAAATTAATTTCAATTTGATGTAATAAATTAACTGTTATTTTAAACAATTTCATAAATAACCTACTTTTTAATATACACAATTACGATGATGTTAATTTTAACTTATGTTATTTATCAATTACTTTTGAACATTCATTTATAAGATGATATAGTTATTTAAGTCCATAAATATTACCCAGTAGCGGTAAGTATTTAATAATAAAACTGTTATAATAAAATTCAAATCAAAAAAATGTACAGAATGAAATACATAGAATCAAAAATTAAATGATATTTGAAATCAGTGACATATTTTTTTAATTATTATTATTATTAAATTCAGCAACCCAATTAACCAACCAAACCAAACAACACCACCCTACCAACGTAATCAAACAGCCTAATTTTATAATTTTTAATTAATTAATAAATTTATTTATTTATTTTATTTATTTTATTTTTTTTCTTGTATGGAATTTTACTCTGAAGTAAGAAATTATTATTATTATTTTTTTTATTTTATTTTTTATTATTTTTTTTTTTTTTTAACTTCACCCCACATTTTTCATTGTAAAATTACAACTGCAAAAATTAATAAATTATTTAGTTTAATACATCATATTTAGATAAAATCAATTCACTTATTTGCCTCAATGAACCAAAGCTGTATTTTTGTACAGAAATTTTCATAACACTTGGATTACCTATGGCATACATCAGCAGGGAAACAGTAATATTCACAGAGACAACCGTCAAATTCAGGGGTGGCACAGCCTTTTGCCTCCCGACAAAGATTGTAACGACCTTTTGTACAAAATTCACACATTCTACAGGGAATTGCTGGTTCAAGGCACACTCTATCACCTAAAAAAGTATCGAATATTAGATGTGATCAGAAGCAAAGTACAACATTTGCATTTTAACTGATAGTTAAAAGAACAGATTGTAAAGAAAAAGCAAAATTTTTTAACATTTTGCACCAAAATTATTATAATAATAAGACATATAATTGTTAGTATTATTATCTTCCATACAAGGATGAGATTTTTCAGCTGATTTCAGCTTTTTGGAGTTTTAGCTTATCATTTTTTTTTTTTTTTTTTTTTTTTTTTTTTGTTACATTAAATCAGTTAATCAAATAAAACTTGATTAAGTAGGAATAATAATTTGTTCTTTTTTATATATAGTAGATTAAAAATTATATTTATTACTCCAATGTAAAAAATTTTGACATAAAAAATTTAGTATTTCATTTCAATGTTTTGCTTTTGCATACAATTTCAGCTTTTTTGCCTTCTTGCTAATCTCATCACTTTATATAATTAATACATGTGTTTTTACATATACTTCTAATTATTGAATAACGTACAAAGAAAAAGTATCGAATCAATGGCCTTTAAGTTCTGTTCTTAACGCTTATACACGGGAAGCTCAGGGTTCAAACCCAGGTCACGCTTGTCAGTCTAGCCATTCTGAATTTTCCGTATTTTTCACCCAAACTCTAGTCAATACGCAAAAATAACACTTTGAAAAACCCCATTGAGGGCATTTCACACAGTCTTAGGTCCCTAGTGTAGACAATCAGACTTAAAGCGTACACCCACACCACCACCATAAAAGAAACAATTACTACAACGACTGGCAATAAAAATACGATACGTGACTCTTAAAGCAAGTACATGTGTCTCCTGAGAGTTGTCAAACACTGCCAATTCGGTACACTCAGTAATGTTAAGTACTTTACTCTTTTTTAAAGTTGTTATAACACTGAATTTGAGACACTGTTACTGCATAGTTGTTACAAAATATATTTTTTTCTTCTTGTGAAGCTTTTTCTTTTATAATTGAAAAAATTAAAGGTTATGAAAATTATTTTTATATTGTTTTTGCTATCATATTCTCTGATTATTTGTAGTACTTTGCTTATCATTTAAAAAAGCACAGTGCAATGGTGCAAAGCATTGATCATAATTTATTGATGCCATTTTTTTCGATTTGAACAAAACATTTTCAACTCCAAATTAATGAAAAAAAAAATCTGGAGTGACTCCACTCGACTTTCCGAACATTGAGTAACTAACAGTTTTGTAAGTAAAGTAAAGAAAGAGGAGTTGTTAAACAAACAAAAGAGAGAAAACCATAATAGAGTGTTTGAGTATTTTTCTCCATATATTACACGATGTTTTATTTAACGCTACTGAACTTTGAACCCATAGATCATAATGATAAATAATTTTTCGTTGTGTCCCTGTAAAAAAATGTAAATGCTAGATTCACTAAAATGCTTATAGTAAGTGCAACAGTGATTTATAATATTTATATAAATTTTCAGAAAAATTGAATAAGCGTTTAGATGCTATCGAACTTTTAAAAATTTGGTCCCGTAGGCCATAATGATAAAGAATTTTTCTTTGTGTCCCTGTAAACAAATTGTAAGTGTTAAATTCACCAAAATCTATACAGTCCGTGCAACTGGGACTTATAACATGTGTACAAATTTTTTTCTCAGATTAATAAAGCGTTTAGACGCTATCGCACTTTTAAAAATTTAGCCCCATAGGCCATAATGATAAAGAATTTTTTCTGATGTCCCTGTAAAAAAACTATAAGCGCTAGATTCACCAAACTCTATAGGGTTCGTACTATGGCGACTTAGAATATACGTACCAACTTTCAGCTTATTCGAACAAAGCGTTTAGACGCTAGCGTGTTCACTCACAGACATACACACATACATACATCATCGTAAAAATAGTGAAAACGGACTCAGGGGACCTCGAAACGTATAGAAACATCAAATTCTCAAATTCGGATTTTTGACATGATTACAATACTTTCCTCACTATAGTGTTCGGAAAGTAATAATAATTAGAAAATTCTAAAAGAAGTAAGCCGAAAATTATTTTGTAACGTTATTTCGTAATGTTATAAATAACTGTAACGTTATTTATTTGAATCATTTCATCTTAAACGGGTACATATAGGCAGTGTAGGCTGAAATGTTCAATAAAAATATTTATTAAAAAAATATGCGCTTTATATTGAGTAAATTACTGTGACTACACTGTAAAAAATATTGAGACAGCTTACTTGCCATAACAATATAGAGAAATGTTACCAGTTGTAATAGCGTAACTTTCCACTACACTGTAAAAAAATAACTATTAGCAGCTGCAAGAAACTCTCTGTGATTGGAGGTCTTCTCCAATCACAGAGAGTTTCTTGCAGCTGGTAATAGTTCATTTTTTACAGTGTACATGCCTCCGTTACACAGTTGTAGCTGATAACATTTCTCAACATGGTTGAGGAAAATAAGTTTTCTCAATAATGCTGTGTATTCTTACACAAAAATTTTTACAGTGTATTTAATGTTAATATATGCTAAAAAAATAATAGTAATAATTTTGCATCAAACATTGAATTCAATACATATTTATGAATTATTATAGTTTTCCAAATTTGACTAAAACATCAAAGGAAATTTTTTAAGATAAATAATACTTTTTAATACCTTTTTATACAAAAAATTTTAAAAAACAATATTTTAAAACATTTTCTGAAAAAAAAAAAAAATCTGGAGTGATTTTACTCGACTTTCCGAACATTAAGTAATTAACAGTTTTGTAGATAAAGTAATGTAAGATGAGTTGTTAAATAAACAAAAGAGAGAAAATTATAATAGGGTGTTTGAGTATTTTTCTCCATATACTACACGATGTTTAATTTAACGCTACTGAACTTTGAGGCCCATAGATTATAATGATAAAGAATTTTTCGTTGTGTCCCTGTAAAAACCTATAAATGCTAAATTCATTAAAATGCTTATAGTTAGTGCAACAGGGACTTATAATAATCATATACATTTTCAGTTATATTGAATAAGGCGTTTAGACGCTATCACACTTTTAAAAATTTGGCCCCATAGGCCATAATGATACAAAATTTTTCTTTGTGTCCTTGTAAAAAACCTGTAAGTGCTAAATTCACCAAAATCTATACAGCTCGTGCAACTGTGACCTATAACCTGTGTATAAATTTTTTGCTCAGTTTAATAAGGCGTTTAGACGCTATCACACTTTTAAAAATTTGGCTCCATAGGCCATAATGATAAAGAACTTTTCTTGTCCCTGTAAAGAAACTATAAATGCTAGATTCACCAAATCAATAGGGTTCGTGCTACGGTGACTTACAACATACGTACCAACTTTCAGCTCATTTGAACAAAGCGTCTAGACACTAGAGTGTTAACTCACACACATACACACACATACATATACACACATACATCATCGTAAAAATAATGAAAACGGACTCAGAAAGCCTCAAAACGTATAGAAAGATCAAAATCTCAAATTCGGATTTTTGACATGATTACAATACTTTCCTCACTATAGTGTTCGGAAAATAATAAATACACACTCCTTATTTCTAGTTTACATTTTTAATCTATACTTTTGGAAACGTTTTTATTTCTCAAAAAATAGTGTACATTTTTTCTCAAGTTAAAATGTTAAATTGAAAATTTTCTTACCTGGTTTCAATTTCTTTACTCCGTCTCCAACTTTTACAACAATTCCACTTCCTTCATGTCCTAAAACCATGGGTTTATATATGACAGCGTCTCCAATGCGGCCATCTTTCCAAAAATGAATATCAGATCCACAAATTCCAACATACTTCATATCAAGCAAAACCTCTGGTAAATATATATTAAGAAATTCATAATTACATTTTTTTAGTATTATAAAATTATTTATTGCTTAGTAGGCTTTGCCTGCTTCGCTAGTCGCTATATTTAAAGGAATTTTCCAAAAACATTAATCACTATTTTTTAAATCACTTTATGAACAAAAACTAAAAAAAATTTCCAGGTTCGTACATTTGCATCGTAAGTTATTCTCATAGAACAAGCGTTGGGATTTTTCCATGGTTTTCTCCGAAACTCACGTGAATATCTGCCAGGACTTTTTAAGAAGGTCCCTGCAGAAGGCATTGTACACTGGTCGAGGACACTTAGTGTAGTCAATCGGCTTTAACAATTACACTAAATAAAATATTTTGTTAAAAATATTTTGTTATTTTGTAATAAATCGTTTTGTTTGTTCAAATTTATTTTGTTGACTGATTTTGTAGATTTATTTTGCCATTTTAACAATAATTTTGTTTAATTAAACAATTTAACTTGTTTCGATTAACCAAAATAATATGGTTGAAAAAAAAATTACTTTCACTGGATAGTTCTAGAAGCTACATCATACATCTCTTTGTAAGTAGCCAATGAGCGAGCGGTGTCATAAATCAACAAAACTTTTTGTTGAAACGAAAGCAATATTTGTTTAAGTTAACAAAATAATTTTGTTAATTTACACAAATATTGGTTGAATCAAGAAAACAGTTTGGTTAAAACCACATATGAAATGTTTTATGTTAAATAGATTTATATCATATTTATAAAATGGGCATTCTCTAAATTTTTATTCTAGAAATATACTTACGTTACTTGATCAATAATAACAGCGGTTCGCGGTTTTTTTTTTTTTTTTTTTTTTTTTTGCTGTTGTTGTTGTTGTTTCTTATGCCACTCGAAAATTCCGAGTACCGGTAGTGTAACTACCCAGATTTAAGGTAGCAGGGGAGCGCCTTCCGTTTTTCAGAGGTGCGTCACTCGGGAGGAAGAACGACTTAGCTCTAGAAGCTGGCGAAAGATGGCAACACCAGCAAACAACAGGAACTCGAATTTTGATCCGGATCAAAGCCGAGTACTTAAATCGTGTGTTTGATGGACAGTGGGACTTTTAATTGTGAATTTAGTTGTCTGTGGAGTCAAAAAGGTTATCGACTGCTGCTCTACAACACATCGTTGATAGATTTTTTTTTTTTTTTTTTTTAAATTTAGAAGCAGTTTTTAAATGTAAATTAAGTTTTTTTTTTTTTTTTTTTAAATTTAGAAGCAGTTTTTAAATGTAAATTAAGTTTTTTTTTTTTTTTTTTTTTTTTTTTTTAAACTTTCTGTTACATTTAAGAAAAAAAAGTATTGATTTAGTAAAAATTTTTTACTTCCGGTAGTCGGTGGATAAGGCGTTTTGAGATATCCTGAACAGGTTGGTTGATTGGGTTTTACGTCGCACTAGTGCTGCGCAGATGGGCAATTGGCGACGGACTGGATCTCACCCCTAGAAGTGGTCCGGAGGCATGCCGTCGCAATTTTGAAGGGATGGCTGAGGAAGGGATGGCTTTCCCGCTTCGGTGACCCCCAGTGGTATAATATTTGATGGGAACATGGAGGACATTGCGGCCACGACAGATTTTACGTGCACTAGCCACCATTAGTGTACACGACGGTCTTTGGCCGGTTCGACTACCGAACCCGCAATCTTCCAATTACGAAGCAGGCACTCTACCGACTGGGCTACCGCAGCCATATCCTGAACAGTATATGACCAATTTTTGAAGATGTTTGTCTATGTTTAAAAAAAAAAAAAAAAAAAAAAAGAAAGAATGAAAGAAAAATTCTAAATCTAATTCGAGAACCAATACACAGAATTTCATTTTTTTTTTTTTTTTTAATGTTTTGTTGCAACTTAACATAAACTGGAGCATATCATTTTACAGATCATGCACTTTTATAATAATTTTCAATGTGGCAATATTGGACAAGATTTCATATAAGTATACCCGATGATAATTATTTTTAGCTAAAGATTCTGAATTGAAATAAATCATTTATAATAATTATAGCCAACCAAGATAAAAAAAAAAAAAAAAAAAAAAAAAATTGCGTATGGGGAAGCTTCCTTTTACCCCTGCCCCGTGAGAAATCTCCTCTGCACGGGCTGTAAATTTTCAAAAAAGGGGCCTCTAAAGGGAATGGTTGAACCATAGATCAGTGATAATTTGAAAGACAGTTCATTTTTATTTATTTCATTTTTTTTTAAATGTCCTATAAAATGCATATTGTAAAATTTTATTTATAGGGCACAGAATTTACTTTTTTTTTTATATATATATTTAGGGTTATATGTCTTTGAGATGAAAATCTTCTCCACACCATGAAAATTAATTTTAATACCTAATACCGGGATATTTTATAAAGAAATGTAGAAGAAATCTTTGTAATGGTCGCAACATCCTCAGTACGCACGGTAATACCAGCCAATATTGTATGGTATACAATCTTGCCATTATCGGTCGATGTCGGATATGCGAGACCGGCAGAATTACATTGCATATTGGGTACAGTGTATTTATGATGTTTCTAAAATATATTTTTCGTCCGTTATTAATAAAAAATTTAATTTAAATTTAAAATAAATGTCGGAATTTCCTTAAAATAAAAAAAAAATTATGTCCGAAATCGGACACAGTATCAAGCAGGATTGGATAAGATTGATTTTTAAAAAAGCCCCAGCAGCACAGCGATGGAAACCAATATTGGGTGAAATTGGAGCAATATTGGTTGTGCTACTGGGGAGGAAAAGGAAAAAAAATAGACGCAATATTTTTCCTATGCTTGTCTATATAGGGTCGATATTGGGCAGTACAAAACCATTATTGCTGTGCTAGTAGGGATGTTAGTATTTAACTCAAACAGCAACAATAAAATAATGAATGAAAAAATTATAAAGTTGAAAGAATTTTTTAATTTCTTAAAAAACTACGCAGAAATTCCTTTTGACATATATTTAGTTTGGATGGTTGAAAAAAAAAAAAAAGAAAGAAAGAAAATCTATACTTAAAAAAAAAAAAAAAAAAAAAAAAAAAAAAACTTGATTTAATTTGGAAATTTTTGTTCTTCACCAAAAAGTGTATTCAACCAAGCTTTCTAGTTAATTTTATAACAATCAAATTTATAATTTAACGGAAAAAAAATACTTAATACTTATATTGATTTTATATCATTTACAAACATTATAACAATAACCTTATTTTTAAAAATATAATTTTATGAAATCATGATTTTTTGCTTAAATGCGATGTTTAAAAAAAATAATTACCATTTGATGATGGCTCGGGAACAGGTCGATTTTCCTAGAAAGAAAACAATAACTTAAAATGACATCTTAGTTATTTGAAATTGTACAGACACATAAATCTAAATCTTTTTATATGTTGATGATAATAAAATTTTATTATATGTACAATGTAAATGTACATAAACTAAACAACGAATAACTAAGAGATTATTTCGCTATTTTAATTTAAATCATTTTATGCTTAGTAAAACAGTTAACGTGCAGGGTGTTTTTTTTTTTTTTTTTTTTTTTTCAGCATTATTCAGTATTATTTGTACCTATAGCGCAACATAAATTCATTTAAAATTAACTTTAAAAAATTTAGTAAAGTCTTTGTATTATTTTTCATTTTTGTGTGAATTTGAAAAATATTTATAAAACTCAAAATGAAAATAGAAGCCCTTCCGGCACAATCGGCAGATTACGTTGGTTATTTTTTTCTTTTCAGGTGAGCACAAATTTAAAACAAGACAGTGTATCAAATTAATTAATAAACTTAATTGAGACATAATTATAGTCCATATTAAGACAAATTAAATGTAAACTGGTTCATAATGCAAACCTTATTAAATGTAATCTGATTCATAAAACGGTTTAACACTTTTGCGACCGCATGCTTTTGTCTTTTTGACAGAAAGCTGTCTGTGGTATTATCCAAAGGTACAATATTTCAGAGCAAAATGCTCTACATTCAGATTCATATTACAAATGGATATACATTATAATTATACTTTTTCTAATCAAAGTACTTGTATCTATAGTATGTTGGTTGTACGAATATGAATATTCTGTATACTTTTAAGAAATAAATGACATACAAATTGCAAAAGAAATGCCCACTAGTGGAGTTACAGATTTTCAAATGATGGGAATCTACGTCAGCGGTCGCGAAAGTGTTAATATAAATTTGAGATTTTCAAGTGGTCACTGTTTTAAAACAAGATGGCAATTTCAGTTGATTCATACACTTGATTGTAAGTTTGTTATGCACTATATATAGAGTTCACGTAGAGTTTTAAGCAAATTGGTTCATATATACGTTTTTATCTGAGTTCGAATTTTTTGAATGGCCGTCATTTTGAAAGAAGAAGCCGATCAAGTTATACACTTCAAACTTATCCAAAATATTCCTAAGATAAGTCCACAATCTAATTTTGGTCGGAATTGATTAAATATTTCCGAAGTTATGGCGATAAATTTTCTATTAGAAATATAGTATATGTATATGTACAGTCGGTAACAAAAGTGTTCGAACACTAGCAAAAATTCTTATGTAAAAAAAGTACACTTCATACGGTTTTGTTAAATAAATCCTTATCGAATCATGTTCTTACACTGACTAAGAACAGGATTCGACAAGGATTTATTTAACAAAGTCGCATGAAGAGTACCTTTTTTAGATAGGAATTTTTGCTAGTGTTCGGACACTTTTGTTACCGACTGTATATATATATATATATATATATATATATAAATGTTTATGTGTGTGCGTGTGTAAGCGAGGTAATTGTCATACGTCATTTTTAATGTCTTTCAAAAATGACTTGTAACGAGATATCTATAATCCTAAAGCATAAGTATCACATATGCATACTTGCCAACCATCTCATTATGAACCGTACAATTTTTAGTACCCGCCTTTTTTTTCACACCAGTAATTTTTTAGAGTAATTTTCGTCTTATTTAATCGTAACAACATTTGGAGAGAATAGCTCTAAAAATATAGTGGTGTGAGAAAAAAGACGTTTTTTCAGGGGGCATTAACAATTGTATGGTTATTAATGAGATGGTTGGCAAATATGCATGTGAAAGATGTTATTTTAACTACAAAATGTTTAAAATATTATCTTCTTTTAAGCTTATATAATGCAATTGTGTAAGTTAAAAATTAATTATTATTTCCTCTTGAAGAATTGAATATTAGCAATAAAGAAATTTATTAGGACAAGATTTATTTTTTTTACTCTTAAAAAGCATATTTTAGTAACTTAATCATTTACTTTACACAAATAATAAAATCAATACATTATAATAACTTGTAATCATAATTAGATAATCTATTCAATTATTATCTTTCAAATATAAGTAAATAAGTTAAAAAAATAAAAATATTAATGAAGAACATATATTTTAAAATATTACTTACTAAATATAAATCATCTTTTCCTTTCAAAATTGCAGATAAATTAGTTTTTGCCATCATTAATTAAATATTTTGCTAGTTGGTAATTCTGACAGTCACGCTCCTTTTTGAATTAATGATTTTTAATCTCAAGTTTACACTTGACAAGGCTATAGGTTAAAAGACAAATCGTTTATTTCACAATGGAAAAGATATTTTGCGATAACACAAACAATTGCGGAGTGGGATTTTTCTAGTTTTTCTGATAAGCTTGTCAATGAATTTTGCTCTTTAAATTACTTGAATGCCAGGGGTATGTATATCAGTTGATATTTTCTGTCCCATTTGAAAGAAAAGAAAGACATTCTTTCAAAAATATGTTAAAAAATTTATAATTATGATTGAAATTCAAAATAATAGAAAAAGTCTCAAGAAAAAAATATAGTATACATATTAAATGTTGAGTGACTCCACTCCATTTTTCTGCTCTCCCAAGCATTTATAAAGGACAATAAATATTAAAAGTCTTTTTAATTTCATTACCTTACTACCGTAGGTAATGGAAGTATTGTATTTGGTCCAAAAATTCGATATCGAGATTTCACCTGATTTACACGTTCTAAGGTCCCCTTAGTCCAAAAAAGTGGTTTTTGGCAATTGGTCAGTGTGTATGTGCGGAATCTTCTGGCTGTCATATCTCCGAAACTAATAAAGACAGAACTACGAAACTTCAGAATTGAGACAGGTCTGGTGTACAGATGAATTTTCCAAATTTTGGTGAACATTGAAAAACCGGAAGTGGGACATAGGAAACCGGAAGTGGTACCGGAAGTCCGTACCTCAAAAACGGCTCTAACGATTTTTCTTAAATTTGCTCTATTGACACTCTATTAGATGTCGTTTCGAATGATATAGTTGGTTAGTTCAGGAAAATTGATAGGCGTCCTATATAAATAGCTCAGTTTCAGGTCTCGCAAGCGCGTTCCTTTAAAAACTGCTTCACGGATTTTTTTCAAACTTGCCATATTAACTCACTTTTAAGTATCCTTTTGTATGTAATCATTGTTTCCGGTCAATAATTGAGTTTTAGTAAAAGTTAGTATCTCAAAAACGGCTCTAACGATTTTCTTGAAAATTGTAATATAAATCCATTCCTTTTTCATGTATTACGGGGTTATTAGAGGAAAATTAACAGTCATCCTGCTTAGGTAGGATAGTTCTAAATCTCAGAAATTGGTGTTTCAAAAAATAACTCTACCATCCCCCCCCCCCCCACACACACCACAAAGTATCTGAATTTTTTTTTATGCATCTGTATTTAGAAAAAAAAAAAACTGTAAAAAATTCAGCTTATAATTTCGAGTAACGAACATGCTGCTACAAAATCTTCGATGAAATTTAATCGCCATCAAACCATTTAAAGCAATATTTATTATGAACAACACTGCTTAGTGTTCATAATGTGAAGAATCTCTAATACCAAGTTTTCAGCGACATATGAAAATTTTTTAAATCTAGTTATTTGAAATGACTTGATATTTTGAATTTTTCGCCAGCTCTAATAGCGACAGACATACATACCTGCTAACATCCTCATTAATATTCCGGAGTGTTATTAGTCCCTCCCTTTTTTTCGCACCAGTAAATTTTTAGAGTAATATTTTCCAAATGGAATTACGATTTACTAACAAGGAAATATTCAAAAGGTGTCGTCTTCAAAAAATATTGAAAAAGTATATCTGATTCTACTTGTCATAAAACACCAGAAAGTGATTATAATATTCTCTTTCGAGTTCTGCAGTCATCCAAAATTTCAAAATGATAAAAAGTAGCAGATTTTTAAGTTTTTTTCTTTTTTTTTTCCCGGGGGACTGGGATTGTAAATTTAAAAAGAAATACTTTGTAGTTAAAATAAAAGGAAGACTTATTATCATAAACCACAACTACAACGTAGTATGAAAATCTTTTGCAAAAAAAAAAAAAAAAAAAAACTACCGGAAAGTTCCGTCCAGAGGTGCCAATCTAGTTCGGCAAATTGTTAGTACCGCCCCTTTTTTTACACCATTAAATTTTTAGAGTAATTTTCTTAAAATATATTTACGATGAATTAAGAAAACAAATACTGTAAACATTAAGTGGTGTAGAAAAGGGGGCGGTACAAACAATTTGCCTGATTAGGTTCGCAGCTCTGTCCGTCCTTTTGAATTAATAAAATGACTCCGACTTTCACTTTGTTTAACAATATTTATATGACCCCTTACCAACTATCATCTTGAAAGTTACCGGAGAATATCTCAAATATTATCCAGGATAAATTTCTGATGTCAGTATTGTAATTCAAAAGATTAGAACTTTCCAGTAGACCTAATATATTAACACTTTCGCAACCGCTGACGTAGATTCACGTCATTTGAAAATCTGTAACTCAGCCAGTGGGCGTTTCTCTCACAATATGTGTGATATTTATTTCTTAAGAATATACCCACTATTCATATTTTTACAATGAAATATACTATGGATACAAATACTTTGATTGAAAAGAATATAATTATAATGTATTTCCATTTGCAATATAAATATGAATACAGAAAGTATTGTTCTGAAATATTGTTCTGAAATATTGTAACTTGGGCGAATAACGCCCACAGGCGGACCTTACTGTCAAAATGACAAAAGCATGCGGTCGTGAAAGTGTTAAAAGAAGTTTCATAATAACATGTTTTAAACAAAACCAAAACTTCAAGAGTAAAGTGGCATATCTGGTTGAAAAATGGCATTTCCTGGAGAAAATATACATTCAGACAAGTAAGAATTAGTTTTGTAATTTATTTATTTCGTCAGGAATTTTCACGTTTTTTTTCTGAAAATTCTTAGTTTGAACAATATTTAATAAAAATTTTCAAGTCTCAATTCGTACAATTAAATAAATTATAAAGTATCAAGCTGACATACCTCGTGTAAAATAATATACTGAAAGTAAACTTTAAATGCATTTTTCATTAATATATATATACAATGCAAATTTTCTTAATGAATCTGATGTTAAGCGATTCATATAAAAAATATTAATTACAAAATATACAGACTACTTCCCTTCGTCTAATACCAGAATTCTTTTGACACACACGTAATAGGCGAGACATATCAATCTTAGACGATAGATCTAATGCCGCACCCAACCTTAGCCGCACTTTCCTCGGTGTCTTTTTCTACTCAATTTTGTACTTTTATTTCTTCCGGTGTGAGCTTTTTTTTTTTTTTTTTTTTTTTTTTTAACCACACTTGACATTGTGAGTTTTTTTTTTTTGGTTTTCGTTCCATGCTATTTCATTTCTATGGAGTTTTAGCTTTTCTTCCTTCGTTTTGTACATTCTAAAGTGCGGTTATACATATATATATATTTATGTATATATATATGTATGTATGTATGTATTTCCTTATTAAACAAAAAGTGTTTTTAGGAAAACAGTTCTGCAGTACACCATATATCAGGAGGCTCCACTTATCGTCCCCAGAAGCCAAAGTCAATGTTATTCTATGGAGAATTTCGCCCCGTTATAACTTATTAACTAATACATATTTTTAAATTCTGTTTTCACATTCAGAAACTTCACAACTATTAAATAATTTATCGCTTTCTAAAAATTATTTTTGTTAATTTT
This sequence comes from Salticus scenicus, assembly GCA_963930645.1. Lineage (NCBI taxonomy): Eukaryota > Metazoa > Arthropoda > Arachnida > Araneae > Salticidae > Salticus > Salticus scenicus. The sequence continues at coordinate 208,059,362 of OZ005656.1, read as the reverse complement.
TAATATTTTATTTTGAGGTTGGAAAATGCAAATTTTCACAATATGAAATTTTTCGTTTTTGAACTTAAAAATGAAATCTTAAAAATTAAAAAAGTCAATTTTTAAAAAGCGGTAATCTGTTTAGTTGTTGTAAATTTTTGGAAAGTGAAAACGGAATTTAAAAATATGCATTAGTTAATGAATTATAATGGGGCGAAATTCTCCATAGAATAACATAGACTTTGGCTTTCGGAGACGATAGGTAGACAGTCCCCTTAAAATTATATACGACATATTTACTCAACAAATTTTCTATGTTCAGGTATATAGATTATGAAAGTGTTCCCCATCCTACCATTTTTTTTTTTTTTTTTCGTTAGGATGATTTTCGAGGCTTTCACCGTCCAGACCTGTACCTGTTTACTACTTTGCTGCACTTCATCTCTTTTTATTAACCAACTTCAAAAAGAAGGAAAGTTCTCAATTCAAAGCGTATGTTTTTTGTTTTGTTTTTTAGTGCTAGAGGCCTATTTCAGTCGGTACAGTTGTCGAATTTTTATACGTCACTCTTAATTAGTGCTAGAGGACTACTTCAGTCAGTTTATTGAATGGGGATTTATTGAATGAAGTCCCCACAAGGCACAACTTTGACATGAGTCCCCCCCCAGGCCCAACTTTGACATGAGTCCCCCTCAAGGTACCCCTATTTCAGTCGGTACAGCGTTGTCGCATTTTTATAATACACCTCTTAATAGTGCTAAGGGCCTATTTCAGTCGGTTTATTGAATGGGGATTTATTGAATGAAGTCCCCCCAAGGCACGACTTTGACATGAGTCCCCCCCAAGGTACCCCTATTTCAGTCGGTACAGCGTTGTCGCATTTTTATAATACACCTCTTAATAGTGCTAAGGGCCTATTTCAGTCGGTTTATTGAATGGGGATTTATTGAATGAAGTCCCCCCCAAGGCACAACTTTGACATGAGTCCCCCCAAGGTACCCCTATTTCAGTCGGTACAGCGTTGTCGAATTCTTATAATACACCTCTTAATAGTGCTAAGGGCCTATTTCAATCGGTTTATTGAATGAAGTCCCCCCAAGGCACAACTTTGACATGAGTCCCCCCCCAGGCCCAACTTTGACATGAGTCCCCCCAAGGTACCCCTATTTCAGTCGGTACAGCGTTGTCGAATTTTTATAATACACCTCTTAATAGTGCTAAGGGCCTATTTCAGTCGGTTTATTGAATGGGGATTTATTGAATGAAGTCCCCCCCAAGGCCCAACTTTGACATGAGTCCCCCCCAAGGCCCAACTTTGACATGAGTCCCCGCCAAGGTACAACTTTGACATGAGTCCCCCCCCCCAAAAGCACACCTTTGACATGAGTCCCCCCCCAAGGCACACCTCCCCCTCATTGGGAAAAAGAGAAAAAACGTTGTTTTGCGGCTATAAGACAGTTTGGACTTCCAACGTTATTTGTTACAAAATCTGCAGCTGAAACACATTGGTTTGATTTAATGAAAACTTTATCATGGAATTTAGATCGTTACGATTTAACTAAAGAAGAATTTGTCGATATTAACAAGTTTAGCAGTAGGCCTCTGGCACTAAATTAAAATCTGTCAATGTCAGATTTTCATGGGTTTTTTTTTTTTAGCTCATAACTTCTGAACGGATACTCCGAATTTCATACTTTTTGTTTTGTTGAAAAGGTCTTGGTCTGAAGTAGGTCCCATTGTAATATCTTTACTATCTGAAGAAAATACAGGGAGCCCAAAAAGTCAGTCCCAACTCTTTTAACTGATGAATGGCTGCAGCTATAGTCATAAAAGTGATATGCAGGTATAGTAAAGTGCCCATACGCTAGAAGATAAAACCGTTTACAGCGCCACCTGGTGGAAAATAGCGGAGTTAGTGTTCCTATCTCGAAAACGGTTCAAAATAGAGAAAAAAAATGAATTAGAAAGTTGAAGAGTATCATCGATTTAGTACAAAAAGACGGTTTGTAGACATTGATGCTAAAAATAGAACGCTAAAAACATGCATTTGTTTTTTCGCAATTTCTTACACTACACACGCTTGAACTACATTGCACACGTTGTAGTGTAGCACACGTATGCTACGTAGTTTAAAATACGTTTACTGTAAGCGGTCACATCGTATAACACATTGTCGTTTTTAATCGAAGTAACAAAGGAGGGGTTCTTAATTCAAACCATATATTTTTGTTGTTGCTGTTGTTGTTTGTTAGCTTATAACTTCATAACAGATACTCCGATTTCATTACATTCTTTGTTGTAAATATCTTGGCATGAAATAGGTTCCATTATTATTTCATTAAGACCTAAACAAATTATAGGGTGTTCACAAAAGTCTGTTTACATTCTTTTAAATGCTAAACGGCTGCAGCTACACTCATAATAGTAGTATAATAAAGTGGCCATGCGCTACGAGATGCAACCGCTTACAGCGCCTCCGGTGGAAAATTGCAGAAATAGCGTTTCTATCTCGAAAGCATTATGAAGTAGGGGAAGAAATGACATAAACTTAAAATGCAGTATTTGAGAAAAATTAACTTTAAAATAAAGCACTGACTTGAATAAAACTGACACAACTGCCTCTCAAGTGGATAAATTTCAAGGTGGAAACTTAACGTTTTTTGTGCATATTGGGGCACTTCATCTTTTTTTTTTTTCAGTGACATATACTGGAAATTACCATTTTTGGAGTTTGTCACTTTCCTTGCTAGTTCCGATATGAGAGACCGCCATCGAATGCCTTCTCATGTTCTGCCATGAATACATTTCCACTGAAAGGAAAAAAAAATTAAATCTTTTTGTAAAAAAATACAACCGACTCCAAAGAGCAACAATTATTCAAACAACTAAAAATGAAATTAAATGAAATCGAAAATTGCGCCTAAAAGTATGAAATAAATTCTTTCGCCAAATAACATAAACACTACAATTAATCACAACTTTTGAAGTTGGTGCAAAATTAAATAAAAATTCATAATTTTATTCAATAAAAAATAAGTTTATTTTCGAAATATACATCTCACTTTGGCATCTACTAAACACAGCTGAAAACTATTTTATTTCAACTACAGTTAAGATTTCTTAAGCTGCAAAAGTTTGCGGAGTTTACATGACATCTGTCGCCCCTGGCGTAAAGAAAAGTAATCGCGAAATTATCTTGCGAACATATATAATTCCTTTCAAAAATCATTTTAATAAGGTATATTAAAAGAGCAATCAAGAATATGAAACAGTATTTCGTACAATGTATATTACGAAAATATACATCTCGCGTGTATATTTTTGTATTACAATTTGATCGCCAAATCCAAAAGCTACCAAGAACGACAAATATCAAAGCCATACCAAGTTTCTAATGAAAACTCTTGCAACGTCTCAAACATAATTACTGAATTTCGAAGGATGTTGACTGTTCTCTGTAGGTGTCACTAATGTAACAATTGTATACAGTAATAAAATAATAAATGAAACTATGAAGATGGATCATTCGGAGAAATAACATTTGTAGCTATCGGTCTAAAAAAATCTGTTAAAAGATCAAATTTTAGATAATTTTGCACCGACTTCAAAAGTTATTATTAACTGTAGTGTTTATGTTGTTTGGCGAAAGAATTTATTTCATACTTTTAGGCGCAATTTTCGATTTAATTTTATTTTATTTTTAGTTGGAGTCGGTTCTATTTTTTTACAAAAAGATTTTATTACTTTCTCTTACCAATAATCTAGAGAAAGTATTGTTTTGGGGTCAAATTTTCGAAACTGAGTTTTTGTTATATTTACACGTTTTGAAGTCCCCTGATCCAAAAATCGTGTTTTTTAGTGGTTGGTGTGTGTGTGTGTGTGTGTGTGTCTGTCTGTCTGTGTATGTGTGTGTCTGTCTGTGTGTTTGTTTGTGTGTCTGTCTGTTACCAGCATATCTCAAAACAAATTATAGCAGAAACTCCAAACTGGGTATTCTAAATGTTTATCATATAGGGATTCTACACTAAACTTTTTGTTCAGATGGAGCAAATAGTTCGTGTACATGAACACCCAAGAGAATTCAAGTACATTACGTCTATGGGGAAAATTCCAGGAAAATAGAGTTTAGCATCTATAGATTGCGCTAAACGAAACGAAATGAATATATATATATTTATATACGTAAAAATATGTTTCATGTAGAATATGTATGGAAATCGACCACTGTTCGTTTACACGGCTACACAAAAGTAGATTACAGTGCGATAATGCTTGAAAATCGATGAAAGTGTATTTCAGGTTGTGCCGTATGTGATTAATATAGAATTATATTTATGTGCACCATGTAGTGTGTATGTAACCCTCTGAAGATATACAGGTCGGCCAATATTTAAGCCATAACATTCTTTTTTATTGTTAGTGAAAGTGCTTTACTATAATATTTTAACATGCCCAGGAAAGTTGCTCAGGAATTGAAATTAATTCCTAATAGCCATATGGTAAATAATGTTTTTTTTTTTTAGTTAACCCGTTAGTAGTCGCTAGTTGGTCGATTTGCCGCCCATACTTCAGTTTTTCCAGATTTTTTTATTCAATATCCACCAAAAATATTTAGAAGTGGCATTTGACATACATAAAACGCGAATAAAATCAATTTAACGTCGTTCACATCACTTCTTAAAATTATTGGTGACAGTTAAATAAAAAGTTCGCAATCTGTAATAGGTAGCGCTGTCGATAGTGACTACTAACGGGTTAAATATTAATCGCCTGGTTTTTCGTATATTTACACGTTTTGAGGCTTTTTGGATACCGAAGTCAAATTACGTTTGATCTTTGTCTGCGTTTTTTGGAGTAAATTAAAAACAAATAATTTCAGGCGATTCAAATGTTGTATTTTGAAGTTAATACATTTGTTATTACGAAAGTTTGATCAAGATTGATAAGCTTCAACGAATGTTGCGTGTGAAAGTTTTTTGGATAGTTTTAAATGAACTTTTGAACTTAATAATAGATTTGAATTCTAGAAATGTAGGTACAATAATAAAATGGGGGTTGAGGGGGCGGCAGAATTATTTGTCAAATAAAACTGTTTAGAAGCCTAATTTGAATTTTTATAACATAAGTTTACATAACAATACTCGTTATCTTATTATTTAATCTCCAATCTTTATTTATAGTATTAAATTTCAGGGTAAGAGAAAGTCGTGTGAGTGACACACCAGATTATTTTACTTTAAAAAGATACATTAATACGCTTATTTACTTTTAATAGTAATATCTTTTTTTCTTCTTTTTTTTTTTTTTTTTTTTTAATAAAAATTTCAAAGTCCTTAATTTTTAATATTATCAACAGAATAAAATATTTCATTAGTTTCGAAGTTAAATTCAAATTATCCATTAAACATTTCACTAATAACTGTAAACAAAAACTCAAATGCGTATTTTGTTCAAACATTTTATTGAATTATTCAAGACAACAGAACTTATGTATAATACAAATTATTACAAATCAGCGGAGTAGCTCAGCATTTTCAGCAGATAAAGTAAGCAGACTATTTTATTAAATAGTGTTTTAAGGTTGTCGTACATCTTTTAATTGTTAAAACATGGTTGTGAATTAATTACTATTTTCGAAGGAAATTCTTATTCACTTGCACAGTTTATGAGCACTTTAATGGCCCCTCCGTCTCGACTATGAGCAGTCTCGAAAGCTTTTATTGTTTCCTTCAGGGTAAATCGGTGTGTAATTAAAGGTTTTACATCGATTCTTCCGCTTGCAACTAAATCCAATGCCGCTTTATAAGAGTTAGCATAACGAAAAACACCTCTAAGCTCGATTTCTCGAACAGTCAGATCGACTATGGGTACCGGCACTTCTGGAGCTCCGTGGCCAATCTGGACAACAACGCCTCCTCGCTTGGTTGCCTGAAAATAAACAAAACGTTTTTAAAGAATTCATAAGGTTTTAAATTTTGAAAAAAATCTACATAAAAAAATGTATTTTGAAATGAGAGCAATTCTCAATATTTTGATATTTAATTTATGATTTCACGTACTTTCATTCAAATGTTGTGAGTAAAACTATAATTCGATACATGCAGAAACGGCTTCAGTCCATCCTCTTTTTTTTTCTATGAGAATACCAGTGGTTTCAGTGTGTTTGAGGGTTTTTGAGATATTGAAGGTCAAAAGTCCAAATGTTTGACTTTAAAATGCAAAATTTTAAATATATATATACATGTGATATATTATTTGAAAGCCTGTATTATAAGCTTTCTAATGATATCAATCCTTTAACTCTAGGAAAGAAAATATGGGTAGATTTGTAGTAGAAGAATTTCGGAAATTTGCATTTTTTACCCATTTTTTCAGCTCTGTATATCAAAAGCTAAAAGAGATAGTAAGTAATTAATTGGTATACATTCATTTTTCAATAGGACAAATAAATGAGTCCAATTTAATAAAAATCTGAGGGGATCAGGTTCAAAATGCTGTTTTTTGTGTTTAGTTGAGATGGAATGACTCTAACACTTTAACTAATCATTAGACTGGAATCTTTTCTATATGCATTGATAGGTGCACCATCAAACACACTAAAACCACTGATATGCCTATTTTGAAAAGAATGGACTAAAGCCCGTTTTGCTCGCAGTAATTCATCTGATGTCGAGACAAAACTTTATTACATTTCCAAATTTTAACACTCATATTTTCAGAAAAGTTTTTACCCACTATAGATAAGATTTTGAAAAACCTTCCCTTATTGATTTAAAACACTCACAACAACAACAGTACACAACATTTATATAAAGGTTACCAACAAAATGATTTAACAACTAGTAAATGTAACTTTATTTAGTTTTCAAAAAAAAAAAAAAAAAAAAAAAAAACTTGCAAAGTTTTTTTTAATTTTTTGAAAATTGTAAATTTTTTAAGTTTTGCATAATTTTTAAAAAAGTGAGGTTAGAAATAGCTCTAAATTCTTAATTCATTTTATGAAATAAGTTTGTACAAATATTTTAAGACCATAAAAATGTCAATACGGTAAGATAATTTATGGATAGTTGTAAAAGAACACTTTTGAGAAAATAAGCATTAGTTTTAAATTTTAAAAAGAAATAGAGTTCGCGCTCATGTCATCTTTCACACTTTTACACATAACTTTGATTCAAGAACGTAGAATCGTTCAGAGAATTTGCTGAAAAAGTGAACTAGAATTTACAAAGCTAACATGAAACTATTTTCACGAGTCTTAATTTAATTTCTAGGTGTCAGTTGCATTTTTTTTTTTTTTTTTTTTTTAAAGTGTATTTTTATGTTGATCAAAGTTTTTAACGTAAGTAAAGCAACAAGTTTCAAAACTTATTGCAGCTAAAACGTTGCATAAAAACAATTAAAATAATATGAAAAATAATAATTAATATGAGAAAATTAATAAACAATATGAAATATATATATATATATATATTACCAAAACGGCAAGCTTAACACTGGCAGCAGCTCCTGAGCATTCAATAGCTACATCAGGAGCACTTCCAGTTTTCGCTCTTATTTCTTCGACCAAATCTTCTATCTTCTTATCTTTAACAACAAATGTATGAGTTGCACCCAGCTTCTTAGCTAATTCCAAACGATTTTCACAAATATCTGCGAAACAAATGAAGAGCTAAGTATTTTAAATCATTGGAAAAATAAGAATTTAGTGAGGCTTTTTATAAGCATTTTTAAAATATTAACATGTAGTTTAAAGAAATGCGAGATTAACGTTGAAATTGTTTAAGATGCAGATAAATGCTACAAATTAAATTTAACAAATCTTAGACTTGTTCAAAGTAGTTCGTACTAACATTAAAACACTTTTGTAAACGAATTTTCCAAAGATTAAATGCTTCAAGCTCATTTCTTGGAATCGAAAAAAAATATGCTGGTACAAACATATCAATTTCATTTGTAGGATAAACACGACGACCACATAATTTTTTCTTTAGACTGAAAACTAGCCAAATGTCACACATAGCAAGATTAGAAGAATAAAGAGGAAATTCTATGTATTTAGTGTGTTTAATTTCAAGAAATCCAACTATCAGTCTTTACGTACAAAAAGATGTATTATCATAGTGAAGTATGTGTCCCTTTACATTCACTTCTTAAAGAAATTCTGGAAGACACCTAATGGTGTACCAATAATCTATAACTGTCTTCTGACACTCCAGTCTGATGACTTTCACCAATCCTGTACTTACTTTTTTAACTACTCGTAGTGTTTTCATCATTGTTAATTTGGCGTCATCTTCAAAACCCATGTGATGTTGAAAACATGACGTCAGCAAAATTATTGAAGCACTATAGCGATAATTCCTATTTAAAAGATGTGCACCTAATAAGAAAAGCGCAGTTGACGTCACGCGCAAACAAACTTGTTTATACTTATACTAAGGCTCCTATATATACGAGCTGGTGCATCAGGCATTTTGTTGCCTTAGGGTTGTCACGTGTACCCAACGCGATTCATTGAAAAACAAACGACAATCATTATTTTTATTGCCTTGCGTTACTTTAGAGTAACGTCTTTTATTATATTTCATAATTTTAGCTAAGTAAACTACGATATGGGAGTTTTTTTAGCGATAAACTGCTATAATCATTCAAGAAAAAAAATATAAAAGGTTCAAATTTCCATATGATAATTTAAGAAGAATAACATAATGTTACTTTTCTTTTCTTATATTTTTCTTTGCATTTCTGACATGGGTAATGTAAAAACAGAACAACTCTTCGAGAGAGTACGGGAATAGTTTTACGTAGAGCCCCTAAATAAAATAATAGGCTGGCGCATCACCGCCATTTTTTTGCCTCCAAAGAGGACAGCATTCCCGCTTGGCGTCTTTATCGCTTCCCTAATGGTTTTAAGAAATCTTGATCTGAAGCTAATCCGGTCAAGATAAGAGCAATAAGCAACAATAATATTCCTAAAAACACATTTTTTTTCACAGTACATTCTCGTATGTCATTTTATTCTGAGGATATCCTATGGATGTACTGGGGTAAGATGTGTTGTTAGGACGGTTTCTGTTTCTTTTACAAAATGTCGCCAAAACTCAAATACACAGTAATAGAAGGTGTGTGAACACTTTATATTCACTTTTTGAATGATTATAGCAGTTTATCGCTAAACAAACTCCCATATCATAGTTTATTTAGCTAAAATTATGAAATATAATAAAACAAGTTACTCTAAAATAAAGTAAGACGATAAAAAAAATGTTTGTCGTTTGTTTATCAGAGAAACGCGCTGGGTACATGTGGCAACCCGAAGGCAACAAAATGCCTGATGCGCCAGCTCGTATATATAGGAGCCTTAGTTTTACGTCATTGTAGATTATGCAATGACGTCAGCAGGTCATACAACAACTTTGTAATAATTAATTAAATAAATCTTTCAGTAGTTAATATTTTATTTTGGTCATTCCAGTGTGACGTCAAAACCTGCATGCGTTTTTTGCGATTCTTTACCTCTCAATGTGATTTGCGACCCAGTTGTCTATGATAAGTTTTCATCTTCTTGATGTTTTCTATTATCCTTCTCACTTTGTCAGTCAAATTTTGAAACACCTTGTATGTAAACATGAAAACGGTCTCTAGAGCCCGATTATCATTCAATGGAGTTGGTGGATTATTAGACAATAAGAAATATGGTTATACTAAGCTATGTCATTAAAATCCACAATTTATAGGAATAATATCCAATCCTTGGGTATAAAATTCTAATAGAGATAAGATTCATAATTTCTTGATTTTTACCTATATTGCCTATATTAGTATATCCGAATTTTCTATTATCTAATACCTCCATAATCTCACAATTCTGGGAGTAGTTTATCCAGCTCTAGAATATACTTCGCTGTTTACATATACAGTTTCCAACATTTTAATTTATTCCGGAGCATTTTTAGTCCCGCCCTTATTTTGCACCACTTCATTTTTAGAATAATTTTCTCCAATATATAACTACGATAAAATAAGAAAAAAATTACTCTTTAAATAAAAGTAGTATGGAATAAAGGCGGGGCTAAATCTGCTCCGGAATAAATTAAAATATTGGCAACTCTACATATAAGAGCAATAATAAGTCTTATTATTCTGCACTGTTGACTGTATGCTTAACGCTATTGAAAGTGCAGCATGCAAATTTTGTTCCTAATTTTGTTGTTTTTAACTTTGATATATATTTATTCTTCTACTGTAATATTTTATTTTCATATTGCAGTAAAGTTCAAACCATCCAACTGACAAAATTAGCACTTTCGAGCAACTAAAAGAAGTATAAATGTATGCATGTAATGTATACATTTAAAAAAACATAAATGTATTAAAAAAAACATAAATATGTACATGTAATGTATACATAAACAGCTCCATATATAACGTCACAACTATGAGAAACAACCACCAGCTGACTCATCGCAACTATCACAGTGAATGAGGAATATATATACCTGCCAACATTCTAATTCATATTCCATAAAATTTTTAGTACCGCCTTTTTTTCCACACCAGACTTTTTTTAGAGTATTTCTCTGCTTATTTAATTATAATAACATTTAGAGAAAATTACTTTTAAAAATGACTTTTTTAGAGTATTTTTCATCTAATTTAATCGTAATTACATTTAGAGAAAATTACTTTTAAAAATGACTCTTTTAGAGTATTTTTCTTTTAATTTAATCGGAATTATATTTACAGAAAATTACTTTTAAAAAAGACTGGTGTGAAAAAGAAAAAAAAAATACTAACAGTTGTACGAAATATTATTTAGAATGTTGGTTGGTATCTGATTGTAATCAGTTGCAGTTATATACAGATTTAAAAAAATAAAACCATATAATTTACCTGTTAAGCAAATTTTAGAGGCTCCCATAGCTTTAGTTACAAGTAAGTTGACTAATCCAATAGGCCCTATTACAGAAAATTAACAAGATCAAAATTTATAAAAAACATTAAAACGCACTTTTGTAAAATAATATTTTGTCTGCATAGAAATAACGAGTAGAAGATAGATACAATGCCTTTATATAGAACATGAATTCAGATATATCATATTAATGATGCTCGACGATGAAAACTAATATGTTGTGTCCGTCACAAAACTTTCTCCTATATTTTTCTATAAAAACGTAACGTATTGCAAATTATTTTTTATTAAAATTGCTTTCTGCAAGATGAATGCAGACGATTTTCATCTCAGAGAAGTATAACCTTGAATGGTGAAAGAAAATTAATTTTGTGGTCTACAGACAACATCATAAAAAACGTTTTTTTTTTTTTTTTTTTTAAATGAAAGAAATCGAAAACTTTGTTTCAAGTTATCGTAGGTATATTGTTCAACCACTAGTTTTAAAGCTATTGACGAATCCTTCTGAAAGATACACATATTGAAAATATACTTACCCCCTGGGGGGAAGCGGTTATACTATATAAATAAAACATTTTTAGTGGTTAACTATTACTATTAAAAATATGTTTATATTTTTCTTTAATTTCACAATAATTGGTTAAAAATAATTACCATTCTGTACTTTTTACAAACTTTTACACTATATAGCCATATTAAAAATTACGAAATAAAAGCAGCGCCCCTGTTGATCGACTGATCCGCAAAAGTAATCAAATCAATTTACGTTAAGATCGAAATAAATATCAAAAAGTGTTTCATTATTATTTTTATTATCGGTCAGTGTGCATGTGCGGGAGAAATCCCATCATATATTCAAAAAAAAAAAAGATAAAACAACGGAACTTTATAATTAAGACAGACCCAGTGTACATTTGCCAAGTTTTGGTAGAAATTGCTAAAATAGAAATGAGACATGAAAATCCAGAAATGAGATATAAAAAGCCAGAAATAAGACAAGAAAAGTCAGAAATGAGATCAAAAGTCGGTGCTTCAGAAACATTTCTATGGATTTTCTACGAATGTTCTATGTAAATGACTTTTAAGATGTTAGTTCATATGTATTATGCGACTATTACAGAAAAAGTAATGACTGACAAAAAAAAATGACTGATTAACAGAACTCTCTGAGTTATTTTATGAATTAAAAGATTTTTATTGGTTTCTATTGATTAAACATCAAATAGTTCCCTTCATACGAAGAAAATTAAATAGCTTGAATAGATATTAGAATATCTATCAAAAGAAAAAAAAAAAAAAAAAAGGTAAATGGTTTAAAATTTGTTTGAAAATTCAAAATTATTTTAACTCAAGCTGCCGTAAAATTGTCTGAAACGGTGGCACTCAACCTGGTTCCCGCGGCCGTTTCACAGTGACAATGGGAGTTTGTTCTGATACTGCAGTACTTTCATTTTCTTTAATTTAATTGACTTTTTAAAAATATTAAAACAGATTTTTTAATTTTTATTTATCTATTTTTTTAATTAATTATTTTTTTTTCATGACATTATTAAAAACTTTTACATAAATCCGCACGGTATTCTTTTGCTTTTATATTTTATAATGTGTAACAAATTAATATGCAAAATAATAAATCCTATTACTTAATGGGATGTTCTAAAATTCTACTCTTAACACAGATACCGAAGTGGACGGTGGGTGTAGAAAGGCTGACTACCCTTAATCTAAATCTTCAGTTGAAAAGGTCAAATGTTACATTACTCTATTAAAAAAAAAAAAAAGGGAGGGGGAGAAAGAAAGAAAATTATAATAATAAAATAAAATAAATAAAAGAAAAATAAATAAATAAAAAATCTGAACAATAAACTATGGGAACAGAAGCAGAAAAGCCATCGTCTCCGTGAACGATAAAAATTACGATGGCGTGTCTCCGGACCATCGCACAGTGGATCGAAGTATAGGCAGTGGCGAACATAGAAAGGTTATGGTATTATTAATATCTATGTATGATGTTTTTTGTCACATTTCGATTTAATTATGTATGTATGTATGATACTAAAAGCGATTCTATGTTTTTTAACCCATTATAAGGCCACAGGAATATTTTGTCCACCAAATTCATTATCATTTTATTCAACTGGCACCATTTAAAAAAAAAACAATGATTCCTGTGTATCATTTCTCTAGAAAAATATCAGTATAAATATTATTTTTATAATATTGGTGCGAAAAAAATAGTCATTTGTGGCAATTCTGCTTATGCTAATGTAATGGGCCGTGAGAAGCTTGCGATTAACTAAGTGAATAATGCGTCAAAACTAAAATTAATTATTTCTAATAAGCTAAATGCATTTTTTTCTGTACATCAATTTTTATTCGTGAAATTAGTTTACTGGGCCATTTGAGGAAAAATTGGCGTTATAAAGGGGTTAAATGGTATCATATTTTTCTGCTGCAAACAGGTATTTAGAAACATACCTGATAAAGAAACAAATGTTGCAAAAAAGAAGATAATAAAAAGAAATAAATAAAAATTTTGTGAAGAAAATCTATATTAATAACACAATTAATATAGCACACAATGTAAAATATATTATCACATTACTGCTTCTTTTTCCTTTCTTTTTTTATATAGTATTTCAATAGAAAACTCATGCAAGCATTTACTGACAAACTCTATGAAAAAATCACATTTGTCTTTATTTTTATTGCACAGAATCTTTTACTTTAATTCGTAATATGGGATTATGATAATTAATTTTAACATTTAGTAATTTAACACTAAACATTTATTTAATTTTAACATTTTATGACATATCACAGCAACCATTTACATTTCCCCCCTTTTTGAGATCCAACGGTATTTTTCAGTACCTTTAAAATAAAATTAATTATTTTATTAAATATTAAAAAATAATAATAATAATAATAATAATTTCTGATTTAATAACAGGAGACTTGGCGTTGGAATATAAGAACCCGAATAAACTACTACGTTAGAAACGCCAAAGAAAAATATTGCAAATGCATACAGCTGTTACGGTAGCCTAAAGCGTACCGTCTTCAGTGCAATATTTTTCTTTGGCGTTTCTAACGTAGTAGTTTATTCGGGTTTTAATTTCTGATTTATTAAATCTATTTTAATCATCTAATTTCCATAATATTTTCTCTATAGAAATTTTAATATATTTTCTGTCATTAAGGAATACAGTTATTTAGATAAATTTCTCGATTGATAATTTGAGGGTAAACAGAATAAAAATTTATTTTTCTCTAAAAGTGGCGATTTGTGGCGAAAATCCTTTTCACAGATTAAAATGTATACTTTTGGGAGTAGTAAAATGTGCTTGAAATTTTGGACAATTTTGGACAAAAAAAGTTGCACAACTTATAAATTTAATTTTTTTGATAATTTTATATTCACATTTCATGCGTGAATCCCAACATAAAAAAACCAAGAAAATGTTGGCAGAAGTACCTTAAACTTTTATTAGAACATTATTAAAAGTATTTTTATTTCGTATTTCTTCATAGTTATCTTAAGTACCACTTGATTGCTATTCAAATAAAGTCACTGAAATTCATCGAAAAATCTAATTTCTAAAAATTTTCGTTTTGAACTTATTTATATATAATAAAACTTTGTGTAATTGAAGAAATAACCATATATTTGTATTTTTTAGACACTCTTTTAAATTACTTCATTGCAAAATATCAGTTATTTAGAGATTGATTTTTGGGCCTATGTTCGTATTTTAACATTGTTCGATCCACTGTGCATCGTAGGAGTGCGTCCCAGACCGTCGCCAATTACCCATAGCGCAGTACTAGTGCGACATTAAACCCAACCTACCTACCTACCAATATATTGTGGTGTGAACTGGCGTATAAGTGACCGATTACGCATGTATTTCAGTGTGGAATGGCTTTCTTTGTAGGAAAAATCTGTTTGGATTTTCACAAATATATGATTTTAAGTTTATTTAAAATTTGCTTTTGAAGAAGATGATGACTCCTCATTTAAATGCTAATGCTGAAGGTCACATGTGGATAGCGGTAAAAAGTAAAAATCTATGTTAAAGTAAGATAAATTTCTCTTAAAAGAAAAAAAAAAAAAAAAAAAAAAAGGAATACCAGTGGGCTAAAAATACCCCGGAATAAATTAAAATGTTGTTTTTTCTGGTTTTAGTCAGGTGATATCACTTGTGCTAAATAGCTGGATCCGCCCTCTCTTAAGCTCAGGTTCAGCTCATCATTAAAATATTGTTTTTAATATCTGCCGCACCAAAATGTTCAAAACACAAATGCCAATTTTCATATATTTTGAAATTTTACCGTTTCAACTTTAAAAGCATTTAGATTAATTTATTTTATTTTGAATTTTTAAATTTAGACGATTTAAGTCTTTTAAATGAAATTTCAGGATTCTGTAAGATCAATATCTATATATTTGAAAGTAATAAGACTATTCCTTTGTTTTAAATTTTTATTCCATAATAACTGTGACTTTGATTTCGTGATTAGGAAATTGAAAATAAATACTATTGAGCTATGTTCCAATAATAGATCTTATAAGCTTAAAAAAAAAAAAAAAAAAAAAAAAGAACGTAAGTAAATTTGATTAAAATTGATCGTACTGCATGTCAATATAATTCGAAAATGCTATTCATGTGGAAAGTGAGCTCGAGCGCTCTTGTTTGATAATGGAAATTATTTTTATTATTCAGTGTTATTTGAGATGATTTTGCTGCATTACAAATTGAAGCCTGTGAAGACACCACTTGAGCCATTGTTCTCATTGGTCACTGGGACTACAAAACCATTAAACCCTTCTTCAGTAACATACAAAATTAAAACACATGCTTTAAAGTGACGTCGTTTCATTCAACGCACATAATAAAAATGAGAATTTACATGAGAACCTTCAAAATTCAAGGGCATCAAGAATAATATTAATATAAAGAGAGATAGTCCGATTTTTGTTGTCTTCATTCAGTTCATCATATTTATTATCGGATGATGCAGAAGTACCTTCGCCAAGCTCGTCCTTCCGCGGTATTTTTGAAGATGATAATAAACATTACTTTTAGGAATACTCAATTTCTGAGCAATTTCTCTCACCGACAATTTATTAGAAGAATAAAGAGATATAATACTTTGTCGTATATTTTTTGACATCTTACACGGGCGTATATCTAAAGAACAAACTTTCATTAAATTATTTATTTTAATTTATAATTGTTGCCAAGAAAATAAAACTTTAAATTTTACATCTACTTTTTAAGATAGCACGCGATCGTGTTTTATATAAAAATCAAATCATTAAATTCATATTTTTATTTATTTTTATTTCAAATTATTGCACGCGCACTATTTATTTCCTAATTCAAAATTATTAAAAAAAACTTTTTCGATATCGTTTGTAACGATACTGTATAAATTTTCTTTTCTTTTTCTTAAAAAAAAAAAAAAGATTTTGATGAAATTCTGGCAAAAACAGAATTTAGTTTAGGACGGAGGGCTATTAGTTTTTTTTTCTTCCCAATTATAACATCGCTTTTAAATTATTCAATTATATTTTCGATACATTTTAGATTTCGATAAATGTCCAACTATCGAAAATGATTTCGACAAATGTCCAACTATCGAAAACGACAACGCAAAAATCGCTGTCTGAGACTAATAGGTCCTCAGTCCTAAAAAAAAAAAAAGCATTTTTTTACTATTTGATTCTGTATTAAAAAACTTTTAATAGAAATTTGATATTTTATTATGTTACATTATGGGATAAATTTTAAATAACACAAAGCTTACAAACGGTACAGTAACCAAATGCAAATATGTCACAACAAAATTTAAACAGAAAATTCATGGTAAAAAATCTTTTTAAAATTATTAAATATTCATAACAATAATAATAAAACGTTTGTCGAATGCATAATTGCTGTTTCATGCAATCAGTTTCGCTGTACCGTGTATTCTAAAACATGATATTTAACTAGAGGTGTACGTACTCTTGAATATTGAAATGCAAAAAAAAAGTGTAACAGGGTTAAAATAGAATTTTAGCAGCGAAAAACTAGAAAAAGATATTTAATACTTATGAAGAAAGACTTAACATATTAGGATCGGATATATTCCTCTCTTGTACCGTAAGCCACGCCTTTTCACAAATTTTCTAAAACTTTATAATATAAAACAAAATAATTTTGCATATTTGTATTTAAATCATTTAAGTTTTGTCTTCAATAATCGATGTAGTAAATACCATTGTAATACCAGCGTCACATATAGAGTCAAATAGGAATATGCAAATTAGTCTTTTTTTTTTTTAAATAGTGTTTCAGCGAATCAGAGGCGGGGCTTCTTTTCTTTTGAAATTCTTTCACAATCCCTCGGCTACATTGTGATAACTTCACAAAAATATGCCAATTTGTATAATAAACATCGAAATATTGCTTAGGAAATAATAAAAATAACATAAAGGTAAATTAAAATAGTTTTCCGTCAAATTATATACAAACATTTACTTATAGAGGATACAGATTATAACAAGTGACGGCCCCCTAACAGGAATAAAAAGTGAAATATCACTGTAACTCAAAAAATAATGTTAGGAACGAGCTGTAAATTTGGAAACCCATGTTTTTGATGATGCCCGTTCTATTCGTGCAAAAATTAACATAGGTCATAATTCATAATTTTTTCAAATATGAATTTATTAATAATTTTCGTAATTCAAAAAATGTTTTTTTAGCAAAAATTTGCATCTAATATGTTTGGGTCACTTCATTCTAACGAATAAAAAAAAAACAGAATTTAAATATCATAATTATTTCGGAAGATATGATTTAATGTTTGTCACATTCATTTAACATTAGCATCCCCAAACTTTGACAGCTTATAACTCTATGAAAAATTGAGCGAAATATATAAACTATACCATTTTCCGTGATGATTTGATCCAAAGAATTCAAATAAATTATAGAAACGGGGGGTTACCATTGGAAAAAAATGAAGTTGATGTCAATGACCCTCTAAGTAAAATCTAACTATAACATTATAAACTAGACGTTATTACAAACTGATCGGTACCATTCACATGTTTCTACGATAATTTACGGCGAAATTAGGTGGTGGGGGGGGGGGGCGTTTTTTTTTTTTTTTTTTTTTTTTTTTGGCTGACTGTACATTTTCGAAGTAATTAGGCAAACGTTACAACTAAAAATTATTGGTGGTTATTGAATAAAAAATCAGCCAGATCTGCCAACACTGGTTGTTGAACACCAGATTTATTTTTGGGATACAAACCTGCTCCACATATAAGCACCGTATCGCCAGCCTTAACACCTGCTCTTCTTCCAGCATGAACAGCAATTGAAAGGGGTTCCATGAGTGCTCCTTCTTCAAGACTTACATTATCAGGTAACCTAAAAGTAAACATCTAATTCAATGAGATAATTCTTCCTTAAATATTTCTCAGTAGAATTATCATATATATATATTTTTTTTTTTTTTCAAAAGTTCATTTATAAAGTTAATCAATTTGTTACTATGTGTGTAACAAATAGCTTTAAAAAGTTAATTCTTTTATTCCTTCATTGTTGAATGGGAATGCTTTAAAAACTATCCCATTTAAGACTCCACTCTCCCCCTTGTAACACTGCGTTGGGAAAAAAAAAAAAAAAAAAATCGAGCCCTGATGCCATTTTTGCTGATTCTTATGTAAAACAACCACCTGAATCCGAATATGACTATCATTTCGCCCAGTCACCCACCGTTTTCTCGGGACCCAATTTTTATCACTGTTCGGTAATTTTATGGCCATGAATTTGATTTGGAGAATGAAAAAGAATTAATTTAACACTTAAAAACAAATATATATATAACGTTTAATAAATAACATTAATAATAAATTAAAAAATGTAAGAAATGTAATACATAATTTCAGTGGCAAATCCCCCCCCCCCTAAATTTTCCCCTTGCCACAAATGTTGATGTTTTAGAATTTTCCACCTCTGTAGCCCCCCAGAAGATATTTAACAGTTAAAATAATCCTCCCCCCCCCCTCCCCAAAAATCGCATTCATAGCCTTAAAATTACCGAAAAGTGATAAAAATAGGGGGCTCTCCCTAAAAGACGGTTTGTGATAGGGCAAAATGGACTTCGTACTCGGATTTAGGAGATCATTTTACATAAGAATTTGAAAAAAAATGGTGTTGGGGCAATTTTCATGCCGAGCAGTGTTCCCAGTCTCCTTGTAACTCTATGAAGAAATCTGTTTATAATTACTCATTACCTAATCTATTTTTTTAATTACGTTTTACATTCGGAAATATACAACTGTTCAATGGGTACATGTTTTCCAAAAAATTGATTTTTTTAATTTTTAGCATCTCATTTTGCAGCTAAAAAACGTATGGAAAATGTACTCTGTTTTTTTTTTTTTTTTTTTTTTTTTTTTCTTGTATTCTTAAATTCAAAACTAAAATTTAAAAAACTTAAGAAATTTAATTTATAGAAAACGAGTACCAAATGAAAGGTTGTTAAATTTCAGAATGTGAAAACAGAATTTAAAAATATCAGCTAAGTAATGTATAATTTTATAAATAATTTCCCCCAAAGATTAACGTAGGTTTTGACTGATATTGATGATCTGTGATGTACGTCCTTAAGCGTAATGATTCCCTTCAGTTTTTAATTTCTCATCCTAATACAGGTATGAGAAACTTAGGTATTTGCGCATATTTTCTAAAACATATTGCTTCTAAAAAAATTTTAATTGAATTTCAACTTTTATTTAAAGTAATTTATAAAATTTTAAATACTTCTCTTATCTTACACCTTAAATGGTAATAATATGTGTGTGGTAATGTAGGATAAGAGAAAGTGGTGAAAGTTTAACACACAACAACACAACGCACTAGAATATTTTAATATACTTAATTTTATTTCAATATATGTGGGGACAAATTTTTAGAACTTTAACTGATTTACACCAACACAGTTACTTACATAAATAAAACATCTATAAATACGTATAAAAGTTTGAAAAGTGATCCATTAAATTTCCATAAATATCCTACAGATATCAATTAGCACGACAAATGTCACTCTTTTTTACATCCATTAGATGTCTGTTACATATCCGATAAATCTCCAAATATCCAATAATTGGACTTGTTAGATCTAATAGATATTGAAAATATCTAAATCTTGTTTTGATCTAACATGTTACGTTTATTAGTCATCGAAAAAAACGCGTCTAAATTTCGTCTATATTTAAACATCTAATAAGGTAAGTGCACCAGTGATTGACAATTTTAGAGCAATCTCTGATGTTTTTAATGTTCTAGTCATCATAAAATATTTTTAGAAATCTTATGTTAGAACATATGGTATGAAAGACATTCAGAACCACATATACAGGGTGTTTATAAAGTCCCGGACCCATTTTGATGTTTAATAACTCATAAAATAATAAAGATAGATTAAAATTAATAGCATAAATGGTTAGATAGACTCAAAAAGTTTCATGACCCTTGTCAATGAGCTTCCACGTGTGCCCCCTTCGTCGCACGGAGAATATCAAGTCGATAGTCAATTTCACGCCAGGTAGCGGCAAGCATGTCGGCATCCACAGAGGCTATTGCGGTTGTAATTCTGACTTTTAGGTCATCAATGTTCGACACTCTCCTCCTGTAAACATTGTCCTTTACAAATCCCCAAAGGAAAAAGTCCAGCGGCGTTATATCAGGTGATCTGGGTGACCAAGGAATTGGACCTCCTCGCCCAATCCATCTTCCTGGAAAATGGTCATTCAAAGAACAACGAACGATGGTAACCCAATGAGGTGGTGCACCATCTTGTTGCAAAAAGACATGTGGCTGAAGCTCTTCTAGTTGTGGAAATACGAAGTTTTCCAACATGTCTAAGTATACGACTGATGAGACCGTCTTTTCTGTACAAAAGAAAGGCCCAATGACTCGGCCGTGCATTAGTCCACACCACACATTAACCTTAGAACAAACACATCAAAACATAGACCAAACACATCAAAAGTAAACATAACATTGCAGTAGTTGCCAAAAACAAAAGAGAGAAAAATGCAATTAATAAGCAGACGATATTTAGAAAAGTACAAATATTTAGACTGGAAAATGAAATTATCTGAAATTAACCACACGCGCAGACGATATTTACAAAAGTAAAGATATTCAAACCTGAAAAGAAAATATATGAGTTATTCTATCAATAAATGCCATAAGTTTGTTTATATCTTCATTATTTTATGAGTTATTAAACATCAAAATGGGTCCGGAACTTTATAAACACCCTGTATGTTAAAATAGATACATTTGATAACAATTATTTTATTTATTTTTTTTACGAATTTTTATTTGACACCCACTCAGTGTTCCAGTAATTGATACCGCCAGTTTTTCATTTTATGAGTAATTGGCCCCCTATGTTCCAGTGTTTGACACTGCTAGTTATTCATTTTCCAGTTATTAGCACCCTATGCTCCAGTGTTTGACATAAAATGCTAAAATTCTTATATGTAAAATATATGATTTTATTAATTTTCTTATTTTTTAATTATTTCGGGATAGATGTCAATTACTGGAGCATGCCAATCACTGGATCACCTACCCTATATATATATATAATTAGTTCTGGATATCCAGGACTTTTAATGGACATTAAGGTATTTTATAACCTTTATGGATCATTTGGATGTAATTTAAATGTCTAATGGATATCAGTGGCTGTATGGGTAAGAGGACCTATAACGTCCACCATCTCTTTTCTTCTTATCTTGATTTCTTCCTACACTGCATGCGCCAACTTTCATGACATCACATCTTTTTTTACATTACTTGTGTTACCTTTTTGCTGTAAGTGTATTTTTACTCATTAGATTAAACATTATGCTGTTTTGAAAATCGTGGTGCTATTACAAAATAAATTATAATTTGACAACAAATTTAACTAGACTAATTTGTTCATATGAATAATACATGGATTAAGAATCAAGTATCTACGCTGGATAATGATTTACACCGAAGAAGTTCTGTTGGAGTGAGAAAAAAAAAACTATAATTACTTGTAGCAAAAATCTGCAGCATGCGTGTAGTACTGACATAAAGAGCCGTCATGGGGAGGAGTTGCACAAAATACCACATCTGGACAAAGATTATATCTACCTTTTTTGCAGACTTCGCAGATTCTACAAGGAACTCCTGGCTCAATGCATACTCTGTCACCTAAGTAAAAAAGATATTTCATGATTTTCATTCATTTAGCTTACTGTTTTCAAACTAGTAATATACATACTTGCCAACATCCTAATTAATATTCCTTAGTACCATTAACCACGCCTTCTTTTTTACACCGGTATTTTTTTAGAGTGTTTTCCTTCTTATTTAATCGTAATTGCATTTAAAAAATATTACTCTACAAATTTACTTGTTTGAGAAAAAAAGGCGGGACTAACACCACTACGTAATATTAATTAGGATTTTGGCAAGGATGAATATATATATACATATACATACTTGCCAACATCCTAATTAATATTCCTTAGTATCGTTAGCCCCACCTTCTTTTTCACACCATTATTTTTTAGAATTTTTTTCATCTTATTTAATCGAAATTACGTTTGGAGAATATTACTCTATAAATTTACTGGTGTGAGAAAAAGGGCGGACTATCAACACTACGGAGTATTAATTAGGATGTTGGGAAGTATGTATATACATACATACTTGCCAACCATCTCATTATGAACCATACAATTTTTAGTACCCGCCTTTTTTATCACACCAATAATTTTTTAGAGTAATTTTAGTCTTATTTAATCGTAACAACATTTGGAGAGAATAACTCTAAAAGTATAGTGGTGTGAGAAAAGGAGCGTTTTTTTCAGGGGGCGTTAACAATTGTACGATTATTAATGAGGGTTGGCAAGTCTTGCCAACCATTTGAGGGGTCTGCGGAAACAGGAAATAGCAGTTTGAGAACTCGAAGTCTCCACGATTTTTTCAGGACCCTATGAGGAATGGGAAATTATTGCCATTTTTTCTACCACTATTTTTAAACATAAATATTTATCGGTTTTTTAATAATGTATCGTGATATATAAAATATTGTATTGTATAAAAATAGTGATTTAAAAAAACCAGAAATTTCTCTTCAGTGAAAATATCTTGGAAAAAAAAAAAAAAAAAAAAAGGCACTAACTTCGAGCTTTGCCGTTCACATGATTTTATTTTAAGGCAAACGGGTTGTTCGAATTTAAATCTAAAGCACAAGATGAAAAAAATATTGCTTTATAGTTTTGGTTAACGAAAAGAATTATTCTCTTAATGGGAAGTAAAATGTTTGTACAGCAACACACACACACAAAAAAAAAAAAAAAAAAAAAAAAAAAACTCCCCCAGATTAATTCGCAGCAAATTATCCCAAAAATACTCAGCTGCTGTCAATCGATCATTTTCATTAACCCCAGGATGTCCTATTCAACATCCCTCCTCAGGTCAGAGTTCCCAAACAATAGGCACAAAATTCCACTGGCGTCTAGTCGGCGACGATCAACTCGCACACTTTCCTGCAGATTACGCGCATGCGTTATATGCCGGCTCTAAATTATTTTATATTTTTCACTTTCATCCAATCAAAAACAAATAACGGCAGAAAGTTCAAACTTGGTATTCTAAATGTGTATTATATACGGATGCTACACTAAACTTTTCGTTAAGATCAAGCAAATGGTACAGGGACAATCAAGAGAATTTTAATATATTACGTCTATGGGGGAAACTGCAGGTAAGTAGAGTTTAACTTCTGTAGACTGCACTAAACCAAATGAAACGAATATATATATTGCGTAATAGAGATAGTCAACTGGGGAAAAAAAATTGTGTATGTAGGAGCCTCGCCTCCCCCCCCCCCTCCCTGGGGGGGAAGTCGCCACTCGAGGGGAGTAAACTTTCATGATGGGTATCTTTCAAAAGATCTCGCCAATAATTTTAAAACGAATGGTTGAACCATCGATATGCGATAATTTAAAATATAGTTATCAGTATTTTTCAATTTTAACAAAAAAAAAAAAAAAAAAAAATGTAATATTGAGAATAATTTTTTTTTTTTTTTTTTTTTTTTTTAATATTTAGTGTTATACTACTTCTCCAATATTTAAACCGTGTGCATTTTCATGGAAGATGATTTTTTTAAATAATAATTTTTATAAATTGTTTTTACTGAGTGAATTTGTATAGGAAAATATAGAAGAAAGTCGTGTGGTGGCCACAACACACTAGTTATTTGTTGTTAGTGGATGTGCTTTACTAATAATATTTTACCATTTCCAGGAAAGCTGTTCGGGAATTGAAAAAAATTCCTCATAGAGATATGGTAAATAATGTTTGTTAGCTGAATATTCATCGCTTGTTTTTTGTACATTAATGAAACGGGGGGTTGAAGGAGGCGGTAGCCCCCCCCCCCCACCCCCCTCACTCAAAACTAATTGTCATATGAAACTCTTCCTAAGTCTAATTTGAATTGTTTAACATAGGTTTACATAACAGTACTCGTTATCTTACCTCTTAATCTCCAACCTGTATTTATAATATTAAATTTCAGGGTAAGAGAAAGTAGTGTGAGTGACACACCAGTTTATTTTCTTAATAATTAAATAAATCTAACAATTTTTAACAATTTAATAAATAGTTATTGAACATATGAAAACAAAATATGTAATTACATTATATATTACGTTTCGTCATAGTACATTTGATATACTTGTAAGATTTTGTACCTGAATTATTATTATTGTGGGGAGGGTTAAATTAGAATAGAGAAAAACTATTTCTTATGCAATAAGTGAAAAAAGTTTGCAGTAATAATAAAAATAAGAATAATGGAAAGCTAATTTATTTTAGTCACAATAATATAAGGCAAAAATTGCATACCTGAAAAAGTATTTTAACCTCATTTAGCACCTCATTTTTTAAATTTTATTTAAAACTGAACTAATTGGTCTTTAAAAATCTAGATAAATGTTATAACATGGTAATTAAAATTAATAACAACCCATCTTCTTGTCTGTATACAAAAGCAAGATATCCTGATTTTGAATTATCAAATAAAAAAGAAGCAGCATTAGAATATATCTATACTTTTTTTTCTTTTCTTTTTTTAACAATTTTATATTTCATTCATACAAATTATTTTCCAGCGAAGGATTGTGAATTAATTTATTAAAATGTCATAGCATTAGAAAGTAGATTAAATCAAGAAGATAACATTAAAATTTTTAAGATCTATGTATTGAAAATTTTTGAAAAAATTCGAATTGTGAAAGTATGTTTTCTTCCTATAGAACTGTACGATTAAATTTGTGTAGCAAAGTTAAGTTCGATAAACAATAAAACTTATGTTATTTAAAATATTAAATGTGAATTCTGTTCGAAAAGCAATATCCAAATAGATTGTAATATTTCATTAAATGATCCTAAAGTATAATTTTTCCTTAAATCTCATTCTATAAATCTTTTTTAGAGTTAGTACGAGATATCGTACTATATCTTTCAGATAGCGGTTTTTGCCATTTATTGTATTACATCTTGAATGAATGTACAAACATTTTTGCTTTTATTTAAAATATATAAAGCTAAAGTTTTTTTTTTTTTTTTTTTTTTTTTTTTTTTGTATCAGTCTGGGTTATTAAATTTTATAAAAAATTGGTATACTTATTAATAAGGACAAAATCTAGCTAACGCTGTATTTTTAAATTCAATTGGATAATAGATTAAAAAATATATCGATCCAAAACCTCATTTTAACTTTAAAATTATTTACATATTTTAAAAATAATTACTAAAATAAATAAGTGAATATATTTGCTCCATTCATGGCAGAAAACATAAACAAATATCGAAGCGAGGCAAGAAAACAACAGCGACAGCGAAAATAAACAGAAACAGAATTCAGTGTCGGAATACGAGGTATGTGGGGGAACTGTAGGAAAGTGTGCGAGTTGCTTGTCAGTAGGTAGACGTTGGTCAAATTTCCGTATCTCACAATACTGTTGAATCTACCAAAATTACTCGCTTCACATTCACATGCTGTCCCAAAGGACGCACGCGAACATTTATGAGAGGATTGAAATGAAACATAAATGCACCCCAATTAAATGCACAAAAAGTAAAATTATTTTAGAAATCCAATACATTTTACGGTGTCATATAACTAAATGGTCGTTTAATTTATCTCTAAATCGGGATTCATTAGGGTTTTCGCCCAAGTCATCAAGATCTATTGCAGAATAGTATGTTTTATTTTTTTTTATTTTTTAACTTATAGGCTAATTTTCTAACAAAAAATACTATTCAAAATTAAATGTAAAAGACGCAGAAAAATAAATAACGATCGTACAAACTCTGTAGTAAGCACCTGGGCCTTAAAGAACCGCCCTTCATGGAATCTTTCTACAGGATGGTAGGTTTTATTAAAGCAAAATTTTCAGAAAAAACATGGAAAACTCCGAACGTATAGGCTGGTAAAAGTGATATAGATTTTAATCCTGCAAAATCCTTTACTATTAGAGCAAAAGAATTCTTAAAAATTTTCAAAAGACTGTGCAGCTAATTAAATATTTAGCATGCAATACGTCTACTTACATAAAGATAAATTACGTTTTTTTTTTTTTTTTTTTTTTTTTTTTTAACTTATTGTAAATAAGCAAATTATCAGATAATTATAATTTATATGACAATTTTTTTGGCACGCATCAATAAGTTTTTAATGATTTAAATAATTCAAAACGTTGTAACTCATGAAATTTCCAAATGTGTTTTACACAAGCGCATATAGGGAAAGCAACAAAGAAAGCTTTTTTTTATGCACTTATATATATATATATATATATATATTATAATAATCTGTAATTTTGGGTGTGCCCTTGTTTAACAATTTCTTAAATATTTAATTAAGTTTTCTTATACATGATTTGTCCTCCTGCAACTTGCGCGCCTTTCATGTATTATTGTTTTTCTAAAAACGTCATCTTCATGTTAGTTTCAATTTCCTTCTCTTGCACTGTTTTTACATCATATTACTTTAATCTATTTCTACATGTGATATTTGGCTTCCTTTTTTGTAATGTTTGAAAAGATTTTCAATATATATATATATATATATATAGAGAGAGAGAGAGAGAGCGCATCAGAACTTTT
This sequence comes from Salticus scenicus, assembly GCA_963930645.1. Classification (NCBI taxonomy): domain Eukaryota; kingdom Metazoa; phylum Arthropoda; class Arachnida; order Araneae; family Salticidae; genus Salticus; species Salticus scenicus. The sequence goes on along the minus strand of OZ005656.1, from coordinate 208,032,230 downwards.
GTAAGATAGGTTAAGAGGCAATAAAAGAGCTGTTATTACGTTACAAGTCATAATAAAAATCTTTTGCTGTTTCCAACCATCGAATACGATGAAAGCTTTCCGAATTTTGAAAAATATCGAATTTCTGAGGATTCTATACACGCTGTACAAAATGATAGGCACTTAAGAGGAAAGGAAAAAGAATCCTATAACATTACATCAGTCTCACTCATTAAGATACAGTGGTGGACGTAATTATAAATTCACATCAGAATCTTGTGAAATTATGCGTTACGTAATTGCATTTGTCATAAAATATTCCTCACTTCAAATGAATCAAAAGTAATAAGCATTTAATATTAATATCGATTTTTCACTCAAAAGAAACGTCAAAATATAGGTTATACAAAAATTTATGTTTAAATTGAACGGGCATAATTATGAGTTCACTTATCCTGATACAACATTAAAATTGTGCTAAAAATGTTTTTTAACAGGGGTCGTAGTCTCCTTATTGTTTCCATGACACATTTAAAAATGAAAAAAATTATACCTTTTTTACTATCACTATTTTTATACAATGATTTCTATCCTATTTAATCGTAACATAATATTTTTAAAATACAATAAAGATTTCTGTAAGAATAAAAGTGGCGGCAAAACAGACGGAAACTTCTCACCGCTGAGAGTGTGATGAATAAAATGCTGAAACTACGATCCTTGGTTTAATTAACCCTACAAGGCTCAATTTTTTTTTTAGTGCGCGACAAAAATATATAGGTTGTAATTATTGATCAGATTTTTAGGGAAAACTTATAAAAATAAAAATAAAACCATACTTTACGGAAAAATCAACTTTTTAGCTAAACGTACCGTATGTGGAACATTTATAAAAATATGATTTACTAATGCAAACTTGCCAACTATCTCATTAATAACCTTACAATTGTTAACGCACCCTGAAAAAACGCCCCTTTTCTCACACCACTATATTTTTAGAGTTATTCTCTCCAAATGTTGTTACGATTAAATAAGACTAAAATTACTCTAAAAAATTATTGGTGTGAAAAAAAAGGCAGGAACAAAAAATTGTACGGTTCATAATGAGATGGTTGGCAAGTATGCTAATACGTTTACTATTGTAATAAAACAAAAAAAACTTACCTCTGCAAAATATACACTTCGTTATAACACACAGTATTTTTATTTTTTTTTCCGAGTTAAAACTGTTCGATAATTATACTTTGTACTTTCTCTTACCCATAAGGTAGAGAAAGTATTGTTTTTGGGTCAAATTTTCGAACGCGAGATTTTGTTATATTTACACGTTTTGAGGTCCCCTGAATACGAAAATCATGTTTTTAGCAAATGGTCTGTGTGTATGTCTGTGTGTCTGTATGTCTGTGTGTGTGTCTGTATTTGTGTCTGTCTGTTATCAGCATATCTCAAGAACAAATTATGGCAGAAGGTTCAAACTTGGTATTCTAAATGTGTATCATATAGGGACGCTACAGTAAGCTTTTCGTTAAGATCAAGCAAATGGTTCGTGTACAAAGACAATCAAGAGAATTCTAATACATAACGTCTATGGGGGAAATTGCAGGAAAGTAGAGTTTAACGTCTATAGACTGCACTAAACCAAATGAAACGAACATATATTTTTTGTGATAGAGATAGTTAACTGGGAAAAATTTTTTGTGTATGGAGGAGCCTCGCCTCCCCCCCCCCTCTGGGGGGGAAGTCCCCCCTCGAGGGGAGTAAATTTTCATGATGGGTATCACTCAAAAGAGCTTGCGAATACCTTTAAAATGAATGGTTGAACTATAAATCTGTGATAATTTAAAACAAATTTATAGATTTTTTTTTTTTTTTAACGAAAAAAAAACTTTGAAAAAAAAATCGTTTTTTTTTTTTTTTTTTTTTTTTTTTAAATATGGAGAGTAAAATGGACTTTTTTTGGATATTTAGTGTTACACTACCTCTCTAATATTGAAATCGTCTGCATTATCATAAAAAAATAATTTTTTTAAATAATAATTTTAATAAATTATTTTTTAAAAACAGAATTATTTTTTAATAACCGAATTAAATTCTATATAAATGTAGGTGCATTAATGAAACGGGTGGTTGAGGGGGCGGTAGCCCCCTTCACACAGAACTAATTATCGTATAAAACTCTTCTGGAGCCTAATTTGAATTGTTTAGCATAGGTTTACATGACAGTTCTCGTTATCTTACCTCTAAATCTGCAACCTGTACTTATAGTATTAAATTTCAGGGTAAGAGAAAGTCGTGTGAGTGACACACCAGATTATTTTATTTTTGAAATCAGACAAACGACTAACGTATCACTTTCATTCAAATTTCACAGTGAGTGCCCTATAACAAAAACACGAACGACACCTTTAGGTAAAGATTCGTATTACTACATTGCTAAATGTCAGTAGCTTCTATCAAGATGTCAAGAGATGTCGTTACTAATAGTTTTATAGCTATAGGGACGATTAAAATCGATGTTCCACATACGGAACTGGGTGCCTTGTTGGGTTAATACATTTGAAAATTTCGTTTAAAATATATCGACTTCTGAACACTTTCGCGACTGCATGCTTTTGTCTTTTTGACAGTAAGGTCCGCTTATGGGCGTTATTCTCCCAAGTTACAATTATTTAGAACAAAATTTACTGAATTCACATTTTTATTACAAATGGATATACATTATAATAATACTTTCTCTAATCAAAACATCTGTATCCATAGTATATGGAATGTACAAATATGAATATTGTGTATATTTTTAAGAAACTAAAAACCATACTTGCCAACCATCTCTTTATGAACCATACAGTTCTTAGTATTCGCCTTTTTTATCACACCAATAATTTTTTAGAGTAATTTTAATCTTATTTAATCGTAACAATATTTGGAGAGAATTATTCTAAAAATATAGTGGTGTGCGAAAAGGGGCGTTTTTTAAGGGGGCGTTAACAATTGTACGGTTATTAATGAGATGGTTGGCAAGTATATATAACATGTAAATTGCAAAAGAAACGCCCACTGGTGGAGTTACAGATTTTCAAATGACGTGAATCTACGTCAGTGATCGCGAAAATGTTAAAGTGTGAAAATGACGTTTGCGTCTACTTCTATACAATTCTCAATCCTTGTGATATTCTCTATCGCTTATCCAAGTTTTCCGAATGATCATAGAATAATCCTGTATATGAATATATATGTATACCATACATAAGATGTATCATAATTCTTGTAATATAAGTAAGGAGGTGATAGAAGAACTCTTGTGGAGCACAAATAAAAAACAACAATGCATACTTGTCAATCATTTCATTAATAATCGGCAGATTTTTACATACTTGCCTACTTGCCAACCATCACATTATAAACCGTACAATTTGTACTACCCGCCTTTTTTTTTCACACCAATAATTTTATAGAGTAATTTTTGTCTTATTTAAAAGAAACAACATTTGCACAGAATAACTCTAAAAATATAGTGGTGTGAGAAGAAGGGCGTTTTTTAAGGGGGGGCGTTAACAATTGTACGGTAATTAATGAGATGGTTAGCAAGTCCAACATTCTAATTAATATTCATATTAGTAATGTTAGCCCAAACCCATTTTTTCGCAGCAGTTAATAATTTTAATAATATTTTGAAAATGCAATTACGATTAAATAAGAAGGAAACTACTTTTAAAAAATACTGGTGTAAAAAAGAAGGCGGGGCTAACAATATAATGGTACATCAATTAGTATGTTGGCAAGTATGGAGTTTTAGTACACGCTTTTTATTTAATATCAGTCTTTCTTAGAGTAATTTTATACTTATTTAATCGTAACTACTACTGGAGATAACAATAAAGTAGTGCAGAAAACAAGACGTGTACTAAAAGTCTTCTGATTCATGATTAGGATATTGTCAGGTATGACAATAGTAACTCTGCCGTTTCTCCAACTGTTTACAAGTTATTGCCGATAGAATGAAAAATACCTAATTTCTGAAGTTTCTATAAAAGATGCAATAAAATAATCACTTATTCAGAAAGAATGCAAAACTTTCTATACGATGATAATAAAATCAGAATATCTACATTTAGTAGTGAGATAAAAGCATTGAAACTTGTGAATAACGCAAAATCTAAATTTCTACAAAAATCTAAAATTCCAATATCGCAAACACTGCTCTAACTACAGTCGATAACATGTCCGTTCTAGGAGCTGTCAAAGAAACTTACATTGATCGATTACCTAATTCAAAATAAATTTAAACTTTAATTTACAGAAGATCTTTGACATTTCTTGAGAAACAGATTCAGCCCATCTGTTTTTTCCTCAACATTTAATTTACATTTGATCATATTTAAATGCATCAATTTATAATTTATTTATTATTACATATATATTAATTGTTTGTTTATTTGCTTCATAACGATATTTTATTTTTCTTTAAATCATTAATAAAAGAAATTGCAATTAAAAATGAAAGAACCTTCTTCTCCAAATCGCTTGAAACATTGCAAAAGAACTTCAGAAGCAGTTGTAAGTTTCCACATACTTGCCAACCCAACCGGGAAGATTGTTAGTTCCCGCCTCTTTTCGTACACCAATTGATTTTTAGAGTAATTTTCTTCAAATATATTTATGATTAAGAAGAAAAGTACTCTAAACAAAGACTGGTGTAAAAAAATAGGCAGAATGGGTCGGGACTAACAGTCTTCTGGGTTAGGCTGGCAAGTATCTTTCCAAATACTTAAAAACTTTTTGTTAGACGTATAATCCTTATTTTTTGTTTGACCTTCCATGCATTTTTTGTTTTCATTGCTTTGTAAATATAACACATTGTTTGCGGTTTCTTTATACGAAAAGGAGAGGATCCTCCCACTTTAACTACAATAAATTTTGAATGATTATTTTTTATTCAAAAAGAAATGAATGCTTACTGTAAAGTTATGATACAAATAAATTCAGAGTTACTGCCTATATGTATAACAAATACGATATAAAGACATGCATTTAGATATCTGGGTTCTTACAGAGGAAAATTTCTTTTCCATTATTATATACAATAATTTTAGACTTGGCTTTTCGCTCATATTCGTCGATATCTACTTAAAAAAATTACTATTTAAAAACATGTATATAAATTTACTTTTCTTATAATGGTGATAAATGTGGTGAAAATAGGATTAATAGCTATGGGCGTGTGCAGCTTTTAACTACAATTAGGTTTTATTGAGAATTATTTTTTAACCAAAATACAAATGAGCGAGTATCATAAAGTAATGATATAAATAAACTTACAGCTATTATCTATGTAATAAAAAAGGAGTATAAATATGGTGCAAGGAGTATAAATATGGTCAAATGTAAATTAAAATCTAAGGTGGGGAGGCTGTAATGACTTTAGACTAATGACTTTAAGACTCACGAGAGGGCGCTGTTTGTTCAGCACGGTGAAAAGACTTTCGAATTGAAGAGAGACTTTAGTTTTTAGTTTGGTTTTGGAAGGGAATGATGCAACGCCGAGAATAGCGGGTGCCTGGCTTGAGTGCCGTTCATGTTTATTAATTTTGGTCCAAAGATTATCGACCATTTTATACAATATGTGTTAGTGTTTTCGTTTACCTTTTATGTATGTGTGTTTGTGTCGTATAGTGTTTGTAAATGAGAAATAAAAAAAATATTTCTCTAAAGAAAAGCAGTCTTCTCTTGATGATTTCAAGCCTACGATACATCACAGTCTAAGAAGTTGGTGGCAGCGGTGGGATCAAGAATTCACGCTACGGGTAAGTGCCTTTATGTATGAAACAGTGCCTTGATTTAAAAATAATATAATAAATCAGCTCAGTCCTTGTATTAGGACGTGAGAAAATATTTTTTAAAAGTACTTAAATTCGCATTATGTATTTAATAGAGAATTAAGTATATCACAGAGGTACCTCACTTGTCCCTATCTATTTGATAAAAAGATTATTTGAAATTATTATTTGTAGAGAAAATATATATATATTAAGCTGATTCATCCGTTGGTTAAAAGAAATAAAAAAAATAAAATAAAAAAAAAAAAAGAAGAAAATCTTTCAATTTTTTTTTTTTTTTTTTTTTTTTTTTGTCGATGTATTATTTCGAAAAAAATAAAGTTGATGAATCAGTGAGAAATAAATGAATATATTTGTTTTTTCTTTTGTTTAATGGTATATTCCTAATAATAAGATAAAAAAAAAAAATTACTATAGAGTAAGTACATTTTGAAAAGAATTTCGGTTTTAAACGGAATTGCAAATTTGAGAACAAGTTGAAATAAAGTATCTGTTCTGTAATTAAAGCTAAATAAAGAATAGATATTCTTTTTTTTTTTAGGGCTTTGAGAAATAAAAAATATAAAAGAATGTATTTATTATCGAATTAAAAAGAATAAAAATGTTGAATGATTCATATTAATGTCCATTTCAGGTCATTTTTATTTCTGATATTTTATTGGATTTATTTTTCTTTCTGTCTCTTTTTACTGATTTGGTATTTCTTTGCTTAATAATACAAAAATAAATGGGTAAATAAAGAGTGAATGAAGGATAAAAATAAAAAAGAATTTAGTTTCGATTTCATGTAAAATGAATCTGTTCTTGTTTGGAACAAAATATTTTGGTTTCGATTTGAAGTAAAATGGTAGTTTCTGTTTCAAATGAAATGTTTAACGATTAGATGTTCATTTTATTTCTTAATATTAATTACTATGGTAATTTATGTTACTTAAATCTAATTTTGTGAAACTTACTTTTTTTTGATAAAGCAAAATAGTTTGGATTTGAAAACGAAACTGTTGTGTGTGTGTGTGTGTGTGTTTTTTTTTTTTTTTTTTTTTTGTTTGAAGAAATATATTAATTATTCTGTTTCCTGAGAAATATGTGTGCAAAAAGAATCAAATAGTTTTGCAAATAAATTAATTTATGTCTGTTTTGAATTGAAATAATGATTGTGTAGGAAACAAGTAGTACTTGGTATGAGAACATACTTGGTTTAAAATATTATTTTGAATATTATTTTTGAATATATGATTTATTTAATAAAAGAAATTTGGGTGATAAAAAATGTTCACATATTCTGTTCTTTAAGAAGAAATGTATTTCTTTTTATGAAAGATATATATATATATACATATATAAAAGTGTTCTCTTAAATAGAGAAAAATAAGGTATTTTTCATAAGTACAGATACCATTAACGGTATTAGATATTATTTTTTAGTTAATTGCAAAGGTTAATTACCCTTAGTATCTTTTTTTTGTGTGTGTTTGATTGATTTTTGAAAAAAAAAAAGGGGGGGGGGGTAATTCTGATAATTTTATTTGTTTATATTTTATTATAAACTTGGTTTTGAGAGCATTCTGGTTTTGTTTGGGGTTTACAAACATGGCATTTTTACCTAAAGCTCGAAAACATGAATTGATTCAAATTTGTGAGGAAATCGGTGTCGAAGTAGATACTTCCAGTAGAGTTATTGACATCAAGAAATTAATTTTATCTAGCAAGTCCTATAATGAGGAAGAAGTAAAATTAATATTGGAAAGGCTTCTTGAAGATAAAATACTACAAGAAGAAGAGAGACTAAGACAAGAAGAAAGAGAGGAAAGAAGGACCCGAGAAACTCAACAATATGAACTTGAATTAAAGAAATTGAAAATTTCAAAAGAAAATCCTGAAAGATTATTAGAACCAGAAATGGTGATTGAATCGGTTCCAAGAATACAGTTAACCCAAATTACCCCAAGATTGGATGAAAAACATGATGAAATGGGTTTATATTTAATAAATTTCGAAAGAAGAGCGGAGATGGCACACGTTCCAAAAAAGGATTGGGTGGCCTACCTGTTAGCAGTTTTACCGCCAGAACTTTCTAATATGTTGGCCAGAGAGTCGCCAACCGATGCGACAAATTATGATTTTGTTAAAAATATCATTATGAAAAGATATAAATTAAATAGTGAAAAATTGAAACAATGTTTTTATAAGCACCACAAATTGACCGAAAAATCTTGGAGAAATTATGCCCAAGAGCTCTCTAGTTATTTTACGGAATGGCTCACAGAATTAAAGATAGAGAATTTCCAACAGCTGAAACACCTAATAGTGACTGAGCAGTTGAAGTTTCGAGTGCCTGCTGATGTAAGAGATCATTTTTTAGAAAACTGGCTTTCATTCATGACACCTATGGACTTAGTTGAAAAACTGGATGAGTTTGAGAGTATTAGGGAAAGTTTCAAAAGGAGGAAATTGCCCAAAAAGAAATTTTCCAGCTTTCGAAACCAAAGTGAAAACTTATGTGATGATAAGTCTAACGATAATAACAAAGATGTCAAGCCGAAATTTCATGCAAAACCCAAAACATCCCAAGAAAATCAGAGAAATAAAGAATTTGATAAAAGAAAAATTGCTCGTTGCTATGAATGTGGTTCTACTAATCATCTTAGACCTCAGTGTGATAAATTAAAGAAAAATGAAGAATTTATTTCACATATTATAGCTGAGGCAGGTTCTGATGAATCAATGACACCTTATACTAGTATAGGTAAAGTGAATGGTGTTGAGATGAAAATAATTCGAGATACGGGTGCTTCATGTGATCTGATAAGCAGCAAGTATGTGAAACCACATATGTACACAAATGAGAAAGTGTATATTAGAAATCCATTAGAAGTGGATCCTATCTGTTTACCACTTGCAGAAATTGAATTGGATTGTAAAATGGGACACTTAAAAACTAAAGCAGCTGTCCTACAAAATTCCTTTTATGGTGACAAGTATTTGTTAGGAAATAAAACTGCTGCAATGTTCAAAGATTGGAAATCAAAAGAAAATGTACAAGAGCATAAGCTAAAATCAGTACAAACAAGAAATCCTAAGAAATTTTTAAAGATGAAGAAAAATATTCAAAATAAAGATTTTGCTCATTTTGACCAAAAGTTGATTGAAAAGAAATCTGCAGATGAAAAGAAAACCGAAGAGGTAGAAGAAATCCTGTCAGAATTTTCATGGCCAGAACTCAATAAAACCTCTCCAAAAGTGTTTGTTGAAGAACTGCAGGATATAAAAGAAAATAGAAATAAAATAGAAAATGAAGTTGTTCTTAAAGATAAAATAAATTTTGACTATCTCAAAACTGAAAATTTCAGATTGTTAAACGAAATTATATGTTTAAAAGGGCAGATGGAAGAAAAGAAAATTAAAGAACAAGAACTGTCTCTTGAAAATAAAAAACTTACTGAAGAGTTGGAACATACTACGAAAAATTATTCAGAACTAAATAATGCCTTAAAAGACCTTAAACATAAAAATGAAGACTCTAATTTTGTGATGGAAGAACTAAAAGCTGAAATAGATGCTTATCTGAATAAAAAATGCTTAGAATATGAAAAGAAGATAAATGAAGAAATTCAAGAGAAAGAAAAGTTTGAAAATCAGTCAAAAACTTTTCGTCTTGATTCACTAAGTGAAAAGAAGAATTGTCTAAATCAATTAGAAATTCTGAATGTTGAAAAGAATAATTACAAACAAGAACTAGAAAATACTAAAATTGAAAATCTTAAGCTGTCTAATGAAATCAACATAATTGAAGAAGAACTCTTAAGAATAAAATGTAAAGAAAATGAAATTTGTCTTAAAAATGAAAAGCTTGTTGAAGAAAGAAATGAAATTAATATAATTAATTCCAAATTAGATTACCTGTTTAGTATTCTTGAAGAGAAAGAAAAAAATTCTAATGCTAAATTTTATCAGTTGACAGCTGAATTGCAAAAAAATAAATTAGATCTCATGCAATTATCTGAAAAATGCTTAACTTATGAGAAACAATTAACAAGGAACAAAATTATTTGAAAGAAAAGCTTTCTGCAACTACATTGAGTACATTCAAGCCCAAGAACAATGTACCAAAAGATTCTAGTGAACTAATGGCAAATTCATTGAAACATAGTGAAAAGTGTCCAGTGCCATATAGTGAGAAAGTCGTCAATTTTTCTAAAGCAAGAAAAATACCTGTAAGAGACATTTCCTTCAAAATGAGTGTTACTAAGTTGCACATTAAACCTTCTAACTGTCAACCTACTCGAGCTCATATGAAAAATTCCAGACATTTAGTAGGCCAGAGGTTGAGAACTCCAAGTGAAATGAAGGTTCGAGACAAGAAAGATTCTTCGTCTCATACTACCAAGACTCACCTGACAGCCTTTTTGAAATTAGCTGAATACTATCAAAAATGCATTCCTGAATTTTCTGAAAATGCAGCTTTATTGTCAGACTTACTAAACGATTGGACTCTAAAATCCACTGACTGGAATAGCTCTTGCCAAATGGCCTTTGAAGAACTAAAGAAGAATTTATCTCAAAATTGTATAAAGCTATTCATGTTCCTGAGAAAAAGAAAAAGAAAAAAAAAGACCAAATCCCAGACTTTTACTTTGGGAACTCTATGCAGATTATTTAACTAGGAGGTTGTTGAGTGTATAGAATTACAATCTCAGAATGCTGATAGATTAACTCTTATTGCTTAGTTAAAAAAAAAAGTTTGTGTATTTGTTTAATTATTGCTATATATCGTATTTGTTTAATTATTGCTATATATATATATATATATGTCGTATATATTTGTTTTCATTATCTATATATTACTTTGTATATCTATTTAGTGTCACAGGTATATTGTGTAATAATATTTAATTTTCTATTTGGTATATATATTTTTGTATATTTTAAAAATAGTTAAATAGTGTATTTAATCTGAAATAGGGATAAGTCTGGTGCATTTAAATATAACCAGGTACTGTTTCTGCATAGAATTGGTGCTTGCTCGTATTTTTTTTAATTTATTACTTGTTTTAAATTAATTACGATATTAAGAAAATGGACCAATATGTTGAACATTGTGACTATTGATTTTGAATATAGACTTATCCTAATGAAGTATCATTTAACCAAACTTTTCCCTCTACAATAGTGAAAAGTTTCTCCCCTGAAGGGAGGAGGTCTGTAATGACTTCAGACTAATGACTTTAAGACTCACGAGAGGGCGCTGTTTGTTCAGCACGGTGAAAAGACTTTCGAATTGAAGAGAGACTTTAGTTTTTAGTTTGGTTTTGGAAGGGAATGATGCAACGCCGAGAATAGCGGGTGCCTGGCTTGAGTGCCGTTCATGTTTATTATTTTTGGTCCAAAGATTATCGACCATCTTATGCAATATGTGTTACGTGTTTTCGTTTACCTTTTATGTATGTGTGTTTGTGTCGTATAGTGTTTGTAAATGAGAAATAAAAAAAATATTTCTCTAAAGAAAAGCAATCATCTCTTGATGATTTCAAGCCTACGATACATCACAAGGCAATGTCTTTCAAGAAACATGAAACTTAATAATCTGTTGCAAACAAGGGCATATAGTTTGTTTAGTCTTCCTCCCTGGAAATTTTTAAAAAAGAGCGCCAATATTTTCTAATAAAGACAAAATATTAGAAGAAGATTCTACCTCTCTCTCTCTCTTTTTAACATGCCAAATGGTTATACAAATATGGTTATACAATGGTTACAAAAATATTAACGATGAAACAAGAAAAAAAAATAAATCTCAGAGAAATTCTTCCCATCCCCTAACACCATCTTCAGTCTTGTGCCTCTCAATGTAACACAGTGATACCAGATGGTCGAAAATTATTTCCCCAAACAGGTCTTCAAATTTCCCCAAATCAAAGCTTTTTTCCGAAAAAATCCCCAACTTAATTTCTACTAAAAAGGGAAAATAAAAAATTTTTCAAAAAAAAATATCAACCAGATTTAAGCCATAGAAAGCTCAGATTTTTCCCCCAAATGAAGGCAATTTTTGAAAACAAAATCCCCAAATAACAATAAAGCTATTGAAAGTCCCTAGTCGTAGGGATATATCATTACGTTGCCAACATTAACAGAAAGTTGAACTCCCCAGATTTGTCCCTAAAAATTTTAGAATTCCCCAAAAAAGTCCCCACAAACATTTGTTCCCAAAAATTGCCCCCAAAATGGGAACAAAATCCCCAATCTGGCATCACTGATGTAACATTAAATTGTAAAAATTTCATTCAACTAAATTTTACAGTAGAAATTGAATTTTATTTATTTATTTCTTCTTATTTTTTTCAAAGCATATAATTTTACATTTCATTTTGTAATTTCCAAGCCTAAGTTAGTCTTTTACATTTACTGTTATATAGAACTAAGATTCTTTTGGATCAGTTAAACCGCGAGCTAGTTAGAGATAGCTTGTAACTATACCAAATTGTACAAGGGTACACCTTTATTTAAATTAGCAATTAAATGTTTACATTTAAACTAGCTTGTAGACTTCAGGTTGTAAACAATATTATAACTGATCATAAACAGTTTTAACCATTGCAGAAACACTTTTTTTTTCTTGATAATTAAATAAATGTAACAATTTTTAACACCATAAATAATTATAGCAGATATAAAAACAAAATATGTAATTACATTATATATCACGTTTTGTCATAGTATATTTGATATACTTGTAAGATTTTGTACCTGAATTATTATTATTGTGGGGAGGGTTAAATTGGAATAGAGCAAAACTATTTCTTATGCAATAAGTGAAAAAAGTTTGCAGTAATAATAAAAATAAGAATAATGGAAAGCTAATTTATTTTAGTCAAAATAATATGAGGCAAAAATTGCATAACTGAAAAAGTTGCTCTCATTTTTTAATTTTATTCAAAATTGAACTAATTGGTCTTTAAAAAACTAGATAAATGTTATAACATGGTAATTAAAATTAATAACAGTCCATCTTCTTGTCTGTATACAAAAGCAAGATATCCTGATTTTGAATTATCAAATAAAAAAGAAGAAGCATTAGAATATATCTATTCTTTTTTTTTTTTTTTTTTTTTTTTTTTTTTTTTACAATTTATTATCTTTTATTCATACAAAATATTTTCCAGCGAAGGATTGTGAATTAATCTATTAAAATGTCATAGCATTAGAAAGTAGATAAAATCAAGAAGATGACATTAAAAATTTTAAGATCTATGTATTGAAATTTTTTGAAATAATTCTTTTTGTGAGAGTATGTTTTCTTCCTATAGAACTGTACGATTAAATTTGTGTAGCAAAGTTAAGTTCGATAAACAATAAAACTTATGTTATTTAAAATATTAAATGTGAATTCTGTTCGAAAAGCAATATCCAAATAGATTGTAATACTTCATTACATGATCCTAAAGTATAATTTTTTCTTAAATCTCATTCTATAAATCTTTTTTAGAGTTAGTACGAGAGATCTTACTATTTCTTTCAGATAGCGGTTTTCGCCATTTATTGTATTACATCTTGAATGAATGTACAAACATTTTTGCTTTCATTTAAAATATGTAAAGCTAAAAGTTTATTATTGTATCTGTCTGGATTATTAAATTTTATCAAAAATTGGTATACTATTAATAAGGACAAAATCTAGCTAACGCTGTATTTTTTCATTCAAGTGGATAATAGATAAAAAAAATATATCGATCCAAAGCCTCATTTTAACTTTAAAACTATTTAAATATTTTAAAATTAATTATTAAAATAAATAAGTGAATATACTTGCTCCATTCATGGCAGAAAACATGAACAAAAATCGAAGTAAGGCAACAAAACAACAGCGACAGCAAAAATAAACAGAAACATAATTCAGTGTCGTCATACGACGTATGTGAGGAATCTGTAGGAAAGTGTGCGAGTTCCTTGTCAGTAGGTAGACGTTGGTCAAATTTCCATATCTCACAATACTGATGAATCTACCACAATTACTCGCTTCGCTTGACATTCACGTGCTGTCCCATAGGACGCATGCGAACATTCATGAAAATTGAATGGAAACATAAATGTATATGTAAACAGTTAAACTGCGAAACTGTGGAGGCTTTATGGGCTACCTAGTTGCACTCAACTTTACGCCCTGGAGAAACTTGATTGTAGAAACTTGCGTCTGTAGCCATAAAATTAAAAGATGTCGAAAATGAAGTGAGAAGAAAGCCTTTAACTAAAGGCACCTCACCAAGGCAGATAGATGAGCAACGCAGAATCACAAGAGACACCATGCCTCAATCATGCTAGGAAAAGGGTGGAAAAAGCAAGGGGAAAGCCCCCGCAGGAGAAAAAAAAAAAAGGCACCTTTCAGTGTCCATACAGTCTAAAGTTAAAAAATTACACAAATGTATGTTATTAGGTTAAATTTTCCTGGAAAAATTAAATTAACAAGATAGTCGAAAAATAAGTCTAGATAGACAAGGCTAAAAAGGCAGATTAACAAGCAAAAAATAGAATTTTTTTTTTTTTTTTTTTTTTATATATATATATAAATTTTTTCCCTTTAATTTAAATTTTGAAAAATGAGTTGAAGGACTCAAGAATAATTGAGAATGAATGCAAATTGCAAGAGAACAAAACATAAAGTTAAGATGAGATAAAATGAGGATGAGGTCCTGAACTAGAGGTGCCACACCAGGAGAGTTTAATTTTCATTAATGGGAGTTATTTCGTTCGCGAGTAGGTCGAATTCTTGAATTATTATATCAATTTTACTTATTGGGTCTTTACATTGTTTAGTTTTATTGGAGATGTTTTTTATACAGTTTATTAGTTTATTGAATTTAAGTATTTCCTGGATATCTTTAAATGAATTAAGAATTTCCTTAATATCCGTTATAGAGCTTTGATTATTATTGGTGGTGCTGTCACCAGGAGAATTTTTTGGAAGTTCGGGAAAATCGTTTTGGTTATTGGTATAATTATAGTTATCTAATACTTCAGAGCCAGTCAGCTTAATTTGGTTTTTACGTGTTCTCTCCTCGTTAACGCGGGGGTTGCTTTGTTTTTTCTCGTTGTATTTTTTGTAAAGTGGATGCTTAATACATCCACTAAAGTTAGCTGGGTGTTCTAGGCCGCAGTTAGCACAGGTTGGCTTTATTTTACCCTTTGTGGGGCAGTTTTTTGTCAGATGATTTTGTGCGCACTTTACACATCTTGGTGTAAAGCCGCAAACTTCAGAGGCGTGACCAAACCCCTGGCAGGAATGGCACTGTTTAATTTGGTTTTTGGATCGAAAAACTTCGATGCGTACGCTAGTGTATAATAAGGTGCTGATTTGAAAAATTTCTTCGAAGTTGTCACGAGGTGCGACGTTTAACATGTATAAGGGCATGGGGGCCCCGGTCCTACGATTCTTCATCATCGCGGCACGAGTGACGTTAAAGTTTTTTTCTGATAAGGCTTGTATGATAAGTTTAGGATCTGTGTTGGGTGGGATGCCTCTAAGGCAGACTTTCTTGGGCCGAAGGTTTTTTGGGTTAAGTGTTGTGAATTTAACCGCACTGGTATGCATGTATTTTTGAAGGATCCTAAAATCCTCAGAGTTTTTACAGTGAACTTTTAGCCTGTCACCAGTAAGTTTAATGAGGGGTTCGTCTGTGCATTTTTCTTTAAGGGTTTTGGCTAAGTTAGTCCAATTTTCGTCTATTTCTATGAAAAAGGGGGGAGTATTATTTTTATCCTGATTTTTTTTATTATCACTATTTTGATTAGTTATGGGGTCTTCTTCCATAGCATCTAAATTGTTAACGGTGAGATTTGCAAGTGATTGAAAAGAATTAGAGGTCTCGATTTCATTTTTTTCGGAATCGAGCAGTTCTTGTGAGTTTTTCCTTTTTCTGGTATTAGACTTTTTTGTTGTGACCTGAGTGTATGTGTGAAAATCCATAAGCAATTTGCAGGCATTCTCATATTTAACGTGTGAGAAAGGTATAACACCGAAATTCTGAATGTACATTTTTTGAAAAAATTTGTCGTAAGCGATGTTGCCAATAATATGTGGCGCTATAAGAGTACCAACAAGTTTAAATATACCTTGTCAAGCATCCTCGATGAGGCTAGGGTTGTCTTTGAAAGCAGGTTGAGTAGATGTGATTTCTTGATCCAAGTATTCTCCGTACATCTTAAGTAGATCAATAGCATCGCTATTTAGGATATCTTTAAGATTGACGCTCTCGTCAACTAAGTCCTTGAAGTACGGAGCTCGTACAGCCGAAAGAATGTCTTCAATTTCCTCATGAGTAATGCGTGTATTCCCAAATTTCACAAGCTCAAGTGATCGATGATGATTAATACTTTTTTTACCCTCCTCTGTTAAGAGATAAAGGATTTTTAACGGAGAAGAAATTGTCCCTTTATTTTCTTCTTTTAAAACTACAGAAAACCCCTTAACAAGATTTTCAGGTGCGTTGTGCGTTCTTAGAAAAAGGACAACAGATAAGAATTGCCACGCATGAATTTGTATGAAGGAAGACACGAGTTATTTCTTTAGTTTGAGACCATACACATTTTTCAAGGAAATGGCATAAAACTATATTTAAAAAGACTTAAAATCAAAATATACGTGTTTATTTTATTTTAATTAATTATTTTATTTATTTATTTATATTAAAGATAGTAAATAAATTTTAAAATAAAAGTACTAATTATGATCGCTTAACTTGAACACAGATAAAAAAATATTATTAATAAATATTAAACATTAAAGATAGGCATTAATTGCAAAATAACTCTAATAAACAAATATCTGAATCACTGATTTTCTATGGGTATTAAATTTAGCATTACGAATAAAGTTTTTGCTTTTTTTCTCCTTAGAGCGACGTAAAAAGAATAATAATAATAAACATAATCATGAAATTTCTCACAAAATTTAAGATAATTAATATCTGAAGAATCTGTAGCCGAGTAATGGGGGGGGGGAGTGTACAGAGGTGGCCATGATGAGAGAAAAACAGTCTTCTCGTGAGAGATAACTGTAGCACCGCTGAAACCGGCCTTGAAAAAGGCCGAGAAGTACTACAGAAAATCAACTCACTTGAAAGTAACAATTAATTACTGCGCAGGCCAAGAGATGGCGCTGCGCGGAGATAACTGGATACACGACTTCCCTCTAGAGAATCTAGAGGGGGAATGAATGAATGTGTAAGCAGTTAAACGCACATAAAGTAAAATTATTTTAAAAAGTTCCAATATATTTTACGGTGTCATTTAACGTTTAATTTATCAGTAAATCGGGATTCATTAGGGTTTTCGCCCAAGTCATCAAGATCTATTGCAGAATAGTAGGGTTTCTTTCTTTTTTTTTTTTACAATTTATTATCTTTTATTCATACAAAATATTTTCCAGCGAAGGATTGTGAATTAATCTATTAAAATGCCATAGCATTAGAAAGTAGATAAAATCAAGAAGATGACATTAAAAATTTTAAGATCTATGAATTGAAAATTTTTGAAATAATTCTAATAGTGAGAGTATGTTTTCTTCCTATAGAACTGTACGATTAAATTTGTGTAGCAATGTTAAGTTCGATAAACAATAAAACTTATGTTATTTAAAATATTAAATGTGAATTTTGTTCGAAAAGCAATTTCCAAATAGATTGTAATATTTCATTACATAATTCTAAAGTACAATTTTTTCTTTAATCTCATCCTATAAATCTTTTTTACAGTTAGTAACACAGATCGTACTATTTCTTTCAACTAGTGGTTTTCGCCATTTATTGTATTACATCTTGAATGAATGTGCAGACATTTTTGCTTTTATTTAAAATATATAAAGCTAAAAGTTTATTATTGTATCTGTCTGGATTATTAAATTTTATCAAAAATTGGTATACTTATTAATAAGGACAAAATCTAGCTAACGCTGTATTTTTTCATTCAATTGGATAATAGATTAAAAAATATATCGATCCAAAACCTCATTTTAACTTTAAAATTATATAAATATTTTAAAATTAATTATTAAAATAAATAAGTGAATATATTTGCTTCATTCATGGCAGAAAACATAAACAAAAATCGAAGTGTGGCAACAAAACAACAGTGACAGCAAATAGTGAAAATAAACAGAAACAGAACTCAGCATCGGCATACGACGTATGTGGAGAATCTGCAAGTGCGCGAGTTGCTTGTCAGCGGGTAGACGTAGGTCAAATACCCGTATCTCCCAATTCTGTTGAATCTACTACAATTACACGCTTTACATTCACGTGCAGTCCCAAAGGACGCATGCGAACAGTCATGAGTAAAGTGTATGAGTAATGACATATAAGTACACAAGTCTTAGCACAAAAATATAAATTATTTTAAAAAGATCCAATATGTTTTACGGTGTCTAACTAAATAGTCAATAAATTTATTATTAAATCGGGATTCATTAGGGTTTTCGCCCAAGTCATCAAGATCTATTGCAGAATAGTATGTTTTTTTTTTTTTTTTTAATTATAGGCTAATTTTCTAACAAAAAATACTATTCAAAATTAATTGTAAAAGACGCAGAAAAATAAATAACGATCGTACAAACTCTGTAGTAAGCACCTGTGCCTTAAGGAACCGCCCTTCATGAAATCTTTCTACAGGATGCTAGGTTTTATTAAAGCAAAATTTTCAGAAAAAACATGGAAAACTCCGAACGTATAGGCCGGTAAAAGTGATCTAGATTTGAATCCTGAAAAATCCTTTACTATTAGAGTAAAGAATTCTTTAAAATTTTCAAAAGACTGTAGCAGCTAATTAAATATTTAGCATGCAATACATCTACTTACATAAAGATAAATTACATATTTTTTTTTTTACTTATTGTAAATAAGACAATTTTAAATAATATCAGATAATTATAATTTATATGACAATTTTTTTGGCACACATGATAAGTGTTTAATGATTGAAATAATTTAAAACGTTGTAACTCATGAACTTTCCAGCTGTGTTTACACAAGCAAATATAGGGAAGCAACAAAAAGAGCTTTTTTTATGCACTTATATATATATATATATATATATATATATATATATACATATATATATATAAGTGCATAAAAAAATCTGTTATTTTGGGTGTGCCCTTGTGTTGCAATTTCTAAAATATTTAACTAAGTTTACTAATAGTTGATTTGTCATGCTGCAACTTACGCACCTTTCATGTATTATTGTTTTTCTAAAAACGTCGTCTTCATGCTGGTTTCAATTTCCTTCTCTTGCATTGTTTTTACATCATATTACTTTAATCTATTTCTACATGTGATATTTGGTTTCTTTTTTTGTAATGTTTGAAAAGGTTTTCTATATATATATATAGTGCGCATCAGAACTTTCGTAACATGGGTTTGGAGGTAATAAAAGAGCTGTTGTTGTGTAACAAGTCATTTTGCTATTTCCAACCACCGTTTACGATGAAAACTTTCCGAATTTTGAAAAATATCGAATTTCTGAGGATTCTACACACGCTGTACTAAATGATAGGCACTTAAGAGGAAAGGGGGAAAAAATCATATAACATTACATCAGTCTCACTCATTAGAATACAGTGGTGGACGTAATTATAAATTCACATCAAAATCTTGTAAAACTATGCGTTACGTAATTGCATTTGTCATAAAATATTCTTCACTTCAAATGAATCTAAACTAATAAACATTTAATACTAACATCGATTTTTCACTCAAATTAAACGTCAAAATATAGATTTAGAGCTGCCAACCTAATCCGGCAAATTGATAGTACCGCCCCTTTTTCTACACCAGTCATTTCTTAGAGTTTTTTTCTTCATCACAAATATATTTGAAGAAAATTACTTAAAAAATTAAGTGGTGTAGAAAAAGGGGCGGTGCTAACACTTTACCGGATTAGGTAGGCTGCTCTGTAGATTATACAAAAATTTATGTTTAAATTGAACGGGCATAATTATGAGTTCACTTATCCTGATATAGCATTAAAATTGTGCTAAAAATGTTTTTTAACAGGGGTCGTAGTCTCCGCCTTGTTTCCATGACGCATTCAAAAATGAAAAATTTATACCTTTTTTACTATCACTATTTTTATACAATGATTTCTATCCTATTTAATCATGACATAATATTTTTTAAATACAATAAAGATTTCTGTAAGAATAAAAGGGGCGGCAAAATAGACCGAAACTTCTCACCTTTGAAAGTGTCATGAAAAACGTCTGAGACAACGACCCTTGGTTTAATTAATACATTTGAAAATTTCAGTTTAAATATATCGAATTCTTAACACTTTCGCGACCGCATGCTTTTGTATTTTGACAGTAAGGGCGTTATTCTCCCAAGTTACAATTTTTCATAACAAAATTTCCTGAATTCACATTTTTATTACAAATGGATATACATTATAATCATACTCTCTCTAATCAAAACATTTGTATCCGTAGTATATGGATTGTACAAATATGAATATTGTGTATATTTTAAAGAAACAAATAACGTATAAATTGCAAAAGAAACGCCCACTGGTGGAGTTACAGATTTTTAAATGACGTGAATCTACGCCAGCGATCGCGAAAATGTTAAAGTGTGAAAATGACGTTTGCGACTACTTCTATACAATTCTCCATCCTTGTGATATTCTCTATCGCTTATCCAAGATTTTCAAATGATCGTAGAATAATCCTGTATATGAATATATATATATATATAACATACATAAGGTGTATCATAATTCTTGTAATATAAGTAAGGTGATAGAAGAAATCTTGTGGAGCAATCATGATAAATAACAATGCATAATTGTCAATAATTTCATTAATAATCGGCAGAATTTTACATACTTGCCAACATTCTAATTAATATTCATAGTAATGTTAGCCCCGCCTATTTTTTCGCACTCAGTAACTCTGTCCTTTCTCCAACTATTTACAAGTTATTGCTGATAGAATGCAAAATACCTAATTTCTGAAGTTGCAATAAAAGTTGCAATAAAATAATCACTTATTCAGAAAGAATGCAAAACTTTCTATATGATGATAATAGTATCATAATATCTATAATTCATGGTAATATAAAAGCACTGAAAATTGTGAATAATGCAAAATCTGAATTTCAACAAAAATCTAAATGTCCATTATCGCAAACACTGCTCTAACTACAGTCGATAACTTGTCCGTTCTAGTAGCTGTCGAAGAAGCTTACATAGAACCATATATCGATAATCTAATTCAAAATAAATTTAAACTTTAATTTACAAAAGATCTTTGACATTTCTCGACAAACAGATTCAGCCCGTCAGGTTTTCCTCAACATTTAATTTACATTTAATCATATTTAAATGCATCAATTTATAATTTCTTTATTATTACATATATTAATTGTTTGTTTATTTTCACTATAAAGATTTTTTTTTTTTTAATCATTAATAAAAGAAATTGTTGCAAGTAAAAATGAAAGAGCCTTCTTCTCCAAATCGCTTGAAACATTGCAAAAGAACTTCAGAAGCAGTTGTAAGTTTCCACATACTTGCCAACCCAACCGGGAAGATTGTTATTTCCCGCCCCTTTTCGTACACCCCTTAATTTTTACAGTAATTTTCTTCAAATATATTTATGATTAAATAAGAAGAAAAGTACTCTAAAGAAAGACTGGTGTCAAAAAATAGCCAGAATGGGGCGGGACTAGCAGTCTTCTGGGTTAGACTGGCAAGTATGTTTCCAAATCCTTAAAAACTTTTTGTTAGGCGTATAATCCTTATTTTTTGTTTGACCTTCCATGCATTTTTTGCTTTCATTGCTTTGTAAATATAACACATTGTTTGCGGTTGCTTTATACAAAAAGGAAAGGATCCTCCCATTTTAATTGCAATACATTTCGAATGATTATTTTTTATTCAAAAAGAAACGAATGCATACTATAAAGTTATGATACAAATAAATTCAGTGTTATTGCCTATATAACAAATACGATATGAAAAGATGCATTTACATACCAGGGTTCTTACAGAGGAAATTTTCTTTTCCATTATTATGTACAATAATTTTAGACTTGGCTTATCGCTCACATTCGTCAATATCTACTTTAAAAAATTACTATTTAAAAATATGTATATAAATTTAATATTCTTATAAATGTGGTGAAAAGTGGATTAATAGCTGTGGGCGTATGCAGCTTTTAACTACAATAAGTTTTAATTGAGAATTATTTTTTAACCAAAATACAAATGAGCGAGTATCATAAAATAATGATATAAATAAACTTACAGCTATTATCTATGTAATAAAAAAAGAGTAATACAAGGAGTAGAAAAATGGGAGTATAAATATGGTCAAATGAAAATTAAAATCTAAGGGGAGGAGGAAATGGGCGAAGCCTGACTTTCGAGAAACTTGAAACTTAATAATCTGTTGCAAACAAAAATTTAATTGTCTTCTGAGGTCAATGCAAGCTTATTCGAGATCTGCTCGAATGGGCAAGTTTTTAAGGAAATCACAGGTTTCATATTTTGACATAGCTGCCAATATTTTAATTTACTCCGGAGTATTTTAGCCCCGCCCTTGTTTCGCATCACTTTATATATAAAGTAATTCTCTCTAATACATAACTACAAATATATATATATATATATATATATATATATACTCTTAAAAAAAAAAAGCGGAGCGAAATAAAGACTGAGCTAAAAATATTAAGCAATAAATTAAAATGTTGGTAGACATGATTTTGGTAACAAACTGGTTTTAAATATTTTTACATGTTTCAGCACTTGTCTCTCACCAATGAATCTAGATGTTCTAATGATACTGATGTCATGTTATAGGATTTTTTCTGTTCTTCCCAAATGGGTGCTGCCTTTTTTGTGCAGCGTTTACAAGATTCTAGAATTCAAGGTTTTTTATAATTTGGAAAGTTTTTTTTTCTAGCCTTAGTAACTTACGATCGGTTGGAGATAGGACAGGTTTTTCTATTATCATCATACTCCATAAGAGTTCTTTTGCTACCCCCTACAAATGTTACAAGAATTCTGAAACACTCTTTGTGCAGTCTGTGTTAAATACAGTTGGAAAATTCTTGAGTTACAGTGCTTTGAATTATTTCAATCTTTACAAGAGTATTAATCTCTGTCAAAACATAATGTCATATAAATTATATTTATCTGGTAATATTTAAAATTTGTTTATTCACTAGAACTTTAAAAGGCCTTGATATAATTTATCTTTGCGCAGATAGCATGCAAAATATTTAATAAGCTCCTGCAGTCAGGGCCTGATTAAGGGGGAAGCTCGCTCTTCATGCATTATTTATACTTACACCGTTATTTTTTAACAAATAATTTCCTCCTATAATAAACAGAAAATATTCATTAAAAATTATTTTAAAAGAATTCTGGTGTCTAATAACGGTGAGTAAATTGGATTGTTTTACACCGTTCATTTTTTATAAAAAATATATCCTTGTCAAAGCGTGGAATTTCTATGACATGAAGTAAAAAGTTATTGTAAAAATATTCCGGTATGAGCGAGCTTCCCCCTTAATCGGGCCCTGCCTGCAGTAGTTTAGAAATTTCAAATGAAACCTTCTGAGCTCTTCTACTATCTTAGTAAAGGATATTGGCAGGTGAAATCCAGATCACTCTTGCTGGTCTATATCTTCAGAGTTTTCTGTGTTTTTCTGAGGAATTTGTGTAAATATAATCTAGTAAAATTTCGAAGGACTCCAAGAAAGGCGATTTTTCCAGGCGCAGATGCCTAAAGAGTTCGTACGATCCTTATTTATTTTTCTTTCACCATTAATTTTGAATAGTAGTTTTTATCAAAAAAAAAAAAATCAGCCTTTTAAATCATACTGCTGGAGAAGACTCGGGTTTAAAATGTCTAATCCCAACGAATCTCGATTTATTGTAAATTTGAACATATACTTAATTTCCTCCGTAAATCATTTCAGGAATATATTTTTAAATATATATGATTTTTATGGTCAAATCGAAAAATTTTGTTAATAGGTCTTGATAATTCGCCTGCATCCTTTAGGCCAGTATTAGGCCATGTTTCCATGATTGGGCAAAATTCAATAATCTGGATGACTAACGGTTAACAATTAAATTAATCGTTAATCAAAAATATTTTGACTAATGATTAATTTAATCGTTAATCAAAAATATTTTGATTAACGAATAATTCAATCGTTAATCGCAAATGTATTGATTGACGAATTAGTTAATCGTGGATATTATGACTAACGATTAATTTAATCATTAATCGATTTTTCATGACTAACGAATAAATCAATCCTTAATCGTATTATTATGACAAATGATTAAATCAATCATTTGTCAAAAGTGTTATGACTAACGATTAAATCAGTAATCTATATAATATTTCTCTAACGTGAACCAGTTTCAATTATTTTTGGTCGAAACGATATGATACGCGAGGATAAAAAAATAATATTTATGCATGGACAACAATTAAGCACGCGGACGTAGCTCAATGGACTAATGAGAAAAAATGACGACATTTGTCTGATGAGATTATTTTACGAAAAAATGTATTTTTAACAGTCGTTTCTTCAGAATCTTTGCAAGCGTCATTTTAAACCTAGCAGTATTTTAAAGATATATACCGAATATGAACTTTTGTGTCATAAATTGACTAAAAAACACAATCATAAAAAATATAATCAAAATAGGAATTAGTTTATTTTATTTATTTATTATATATATATATATATATAAAACAAAAAGAATATACCAAATTTAATAAAAAGTCATCGCCAACATGGCGACAAAAATTTAAAAGGCGTCATGGGAGTCCTATATTAAACTACTGTTTCGGGTTCCTGCTGCCTTCGGCAACGTTACCAGTACAAAGCTTGCAATCGATTTTTCACTAACTTCCCGACTAGCTAGACATTTGAAACTTTTAGGACAGCTCAGAACACGGTGACAATACATTTTTTTAATACTTTTAGTCAACTCTTTCAGGTCTCTACTTCCATCGGCATCGTTTATATGATTCGACAGAAAATTTATTTAACTAACTTTCCGACTAGCTAGACATTTGAAATTTTCAGAATAATTCAGAACACGGGGAAAATATAATTTTTAAATACTTTTAGCCAACTGTATCGTGTTTCTGCTGCCTTCGGCAGCGTCACCAGCACAAAGCTTGCAATCCGTTTTTCACTAACTATACAACTAGCTAGACATTTGAAACTTTCAGAATAGCTCAGAACACGGTGACAATACATATTTTTAATACTTTTAGTCAACTGTTTCAGGTCCCTTCTGCCTTCGCCAGCGTTTATATGATTGAACACAAAATTTATTTAACTAACTTCCCGACTAGCTAGTCATTTGAAACTTTCAGAATAGTTCAGAACACGGTGAAAACAGTGGCGTAGATTGCACCCCCGCAACCCCCGCAGTGCGGGGGGGCGCACAAGCTCAGGGGGCGCACTTAAAATATTAAAGACTTCCCTAAAAATTACCATGGGAAGAAAAAAAAAAAAAAAAAGGAAGCGGTTGAGAGAGAAAAGTGGCGAAATTTAAGAAGCATCCCAAAAAAGAAATGTTCTTGTTAATCGTTAACTGACATAGAAATATAGACCCTTTTGAACTGGGGGGGGTACCCCTTCTTTCTTCCCCTCCCTCTAAAAAAATTGATTTTCTAATTAATTACAAAAATAGTTACGCTCAAAAGGTAAGTGCGTTTTTTGCCATGGCCCTCTTCTCCCGGTACTCTTTTGCTGCTTATGAGTTTTTATACCACTGATTTATAGTAGCTATAATGTTGAGTTATTTTACTTTCTATTTTAAGGATTTCATAATGATCCAATGCTGATAAATGGAAAAAAATTACAAAAACACAAGACTTAAGGCGCTATTAGGACAATCTTGGGCTCTAGAAAAAATTTGGGGGACACTGAATCTACTGCTCATTGTTAGTGATACATCAAAATAGTCTCAATACTCATAATCCAATTTAAATTTATTGTATTTATTCAAATTGTTTTCTTTTGATTTTTTTTTTTTTTTAAGCTATTGTATAGCTTTTATCGCGGGCTTTGAGCGCGGCGACCGAATCGAAAAATTCCGTGACGAAAAAAAAAACCTAACACAGTTCGGTAGACTGTACGAAGCTCGCACAGATCGAGACGAGCTGCTCCGAAATCGGACGAATACATAAGCAGCTGTTTGTGAGAAAGTATATAGGTGTATAGGTATCTATCATCTATGTAACACAGTGAATAGCTGTACGCGTAAAATTTGTGTATAAAGTAGATCAGATAAAACTTGAATATCTCCATTCGACTTGCAGGCCTTTAAAACCTATTAAATACATTTTCTCTATTAAAATTTGTTTTCTTATCATTATTGTTATCTTATCATTATTGTTATCTTATTCATTAATATCAAAGAAAAACCTTGAATATCCCCATTCGACTTGCAGGCCTTTAAAACCTATTAAATAACTTTTCTCTATTAAAATTTGTTCTATATCGGTCACCACGCTCAAAAAGTGTAACTTGAATTAATATCAAAGAAAAAACTTGAATATCCCCATTCGACTTGCAGGCCTTTAAAACCTATTAAATACCTTTTCTCTATTAAAATTTGTTTTCTTATCGGTCACCACGCTCAAAAAGTGTAACTTGAATTAATATCAAAGAAAAAACTTGAATATCCCCATTCGACTTGCAGGCCTTTAAAACCTATTAAATACCTTTTCTCTATTAAAA
Organism: Salticus scenicus; assembly: GCA_963930645.1. Taxonomy (NCBI): domain Eukaryota; kingdom Metazoa; phylum Arthropoda; class Arachnida; order Araneae; family Salticidae; genus Salticus; species Salticus scenicus. Next base: position 208,005,652 of record OZ005656.1, on the reverse strand, counting down.
TTCGTTTTGTTATCGGTCACCACGCTCAAAAAGTGTAACTTGAATTAATATCAAAGAAAAAACTTGAATATCCCCATTCGACTTGCAGGCCTTTAAAACCTATTAACATACCTTTTCTCTATTAAAATTTGTTTTCTTATCATTATTGTTATCTTATCATTATTGTTATCTTATTCATTAATATCAAAGAAAAACCTTGAATATCCCCATTCGACTTGCAGGCCTTTAAAACCTATTAAATACCTTTTCTCTATTAAAATTTGTTTTATATCGGTCACCACGCTCAAAAAGTGTAACTTGAATTAATATCAAAGAAAAAACTTGAATATCCCCATTCGACTTGCAGGCCTTTAAAACCTATTAAATACCTTTTCTCTATTAAAATTCGTTTTCTTATCGGTCACCACGCTCAAAAAGTGTAACTTGAATTAATATCAAAGAAAAAACTTGAATATCCCCATTCGACTTGCAGGCCTTTAAAACCTATTAACATACCTTTTCTCTATAAAATTTGTTTTCTTATCATTATTGTTATCTTATCATTATTATTATCTTATTCATTAATATCAAAGAAAAAACTTAAATATCCCCATTCAACTTGCAGGCCTTTAAAACCTATTAAATACGTTTTCTCTATTAAAATTTGTTTTCTTATCGGTCACCACGCTCAAAAAGTGTAACTTGAATTAATATCAAAGAAAAAACTTGAATATCCCCATTCGACTTGCAGGCCTTTAAAACCTATTAAAATACCTTTTCTCTATTAAAATTTTTTTTCTTATTATTGTTATCTTATTCATTAATATCAAAGAAAAAACTTGAATATCCCCATTCGACTTGCAGGCCTTTAAAACCTATTAAATACCTTTTCTCTATTAAAATTTGTTTTCTTATCGGTCACCACGCTCAAAAAGTGTAACTTGAAATTATATCAAAGAAAAAACTTGAATATCCCCATTCGACTTGCAGGCCTCGACTGCGGATATCTTTGATATATTCTCATTGCGGATATATTCTCATTTATTCAATAAAAGAAAAAAAATTGTTTTCTTATCGGTCACCACGCTCAAAAAGTGTAACTTGAATTAATATCAAAGAAAAAACTTGAATATCCCCATTCGACTTGCAGGCCTTTAAAACCTATTAAATACCTTTTCTCTATTAAAATTTGTTTCCTTATCGGTCACCAGGCTCAAAAAGTGTAACTTGAATTAATATCAAAGAAAATCTTGAATAACCCCATTCGACTTGCAGGACTTTAAAACCTATTAAATACCTTTTCTCTATTAAAATTTGTTTTCTTATCGGTCACCACGCTCAAAAAGTGTAACTTGAAATTATATCAAAGAAAAAACTTGAATATCCCCATTCGACTTACAGGCCTTTAAAAACCTATTAAAATACCTTTTCTTAAAAAATAGAGTTAGATCATTCAAATTTGGTACATTGAGGTTTTCGATACCTACAAATCGATTGCGGATATTTTTGATATATTCTCATTGCGGATATATTCTCATTTATTCAATAAAAGAAAAAAATTTTGTTTTCTTATCGGTCACCACGCTCAAAAAGTGTAACTTGAATTAATATCAAAGAAAAAACTTGAATATCCCCATTCGACTTGCAGGCCTTTAAAACCTATTAAATACCTTTTCTCTATTAAAATTTGTTTTCTTATCGGTCACCAGGCTCAAAAAGTGTAACTTGAATTAATATCAAAGAAAATCTTGAATATCCCCATTCGACTTGCAGGCCTTTAAAACCTATTAAATACCTTTTCTCTATTAAAATTTGTTTTCTTATCGGTCACCACGCTCAAAAAGTGTAACTTGAAATTATATCAAACAAAAACTTGAATATCCCCATTCGACTTACAGGCCTTTAAAAACCTATTAAAATACCTTTTCTCAAAAAATAGAGTTAGATCATTCAAATTTGTTACATCGAGGTTTTCGATACCTACAAATCGATTGCGGATATTTTTGATATATTCTCATTGCGGATATATTCTCATTTATTCAATAAAAGAAAAAAATTTGTTTTCTTATCGGTCACCACGCTCAAAAAGTGTAACTTGAATTAATATCAAAGAAAAAACTTGAATATCCCCATTCGACTTGCAGACCTTTAAAACCTATTAAATACCTTTTCTCTATTAAAATTTGTTTTCTTATCGGTCACCAGGCTCAAAAAGTGTAACTTGAATTAATATCAAAGAAAATCTTGAATATCCCCATTCGACTTGCAGGCCTTTAAAACCTATTAAATACCTTTTCTCTATTAAAATTTGTTTTCTTATCGGTCACCACGCTCAAAAAGTGTAACTTGAAATTATATCAAAGAAAAAACTTGAATATCCCCATTCGACTTACAGGCCTTTAAAAACCTATTAAAATACCTTTTCTTAAAAAATAGAGTTAGATCATTCAAATTTGGTACATTGAGGTTTTCGATACCTACAAATCGATTGCGGATATTTTTGATATATTCTCATTGCGGATATATTCTCATTTATTCAATAAAAGAAAAAAAATTTGTTTTCTTATCGGTCACCACGCTCAAAAAGTGTAACTTGAATTAATATCAAAGAAAAAACTTGAATATCCCCATTCGACTTGCAGGCCTTTAAAACCTATTAAATACCTTTTCTCTATTAAAATTTGTTTTCTTATTGGTCACCAGGCTCAAAAAGTGTAACTTGAATTAATATCAAAGAAAATCTTGAATATCCCCATTCGACTTGCAGGCCTTTAAAACCTATTAAATACCTTTTCTCTATTAAAATTTGTTTTCTTATCGGTCACCACGCTCAAAAAGTGTAACTTGAAATTATATCAAAGAAAAAACTTGAATATCCCCATTCGACTTACAGGCCTTTAAAAACCTATTAAAATACCTTTTCTCAAAAAATAGAGTTAGATCATTCAAATTTGGTACATCGAGGTTTTCGATACCTACAAATCGATTGCGGATATTTTTTATATATTCTCATTGCGGATATATTCTCATTTATTCAATAAAAGAAAAAAATTTGTTTTCTTATCGGTCACCACGCTCAAAAAGTGTAACTTGAATTAATATCAAAGAAAAAACTTGAATTAATATCAAAGAAAATAAAATACTGCATAAATAAAATAAATAAATAATTATAATTGCATAAGTTGATAAAAAATCTAGTGTGAAACAACCACACGACTTCCATTACCCGCTATTACATGTATTATATGCATTTTTCAGAGATAATGTGATCAGAAAACATAAACGTGACTAAAAAAAAAAAAATCGTTAGAGCCGTTTTTGAGATACCAACTTTCACAAAAATCAATTATTGACCGGAAAACAATAATTACATACAAAAGCATATTTAAAAGTGAGTTAAAATGGCGAGTTTGAAAAAAAATCCGTACAACCGTTTTTAAAGGAACGCCCTTGGGAGGCCTGAAATTGAGCTATTTATACAGGATGCCTATCAATTTTCATGAACTAACCAACTATATCATTCGAAAGGATATCTGATAGAGTGTTTATATAGCAAATTTGAAGAAAATCGTTAGAGCCGTTTTTGAGATACGGACTTACGGACCCACTTCCGGTTTCCGATGTCCCATTTCCGGTTAAACTCAATTATTGACAGGAAAACAATAATTACATACAAAAGCATATTTAAAATTGAGTTAAAATGGCGAGTTTGAAAAAAATCCGTACAACCGTTTTTAAAGGAACGCCCTTCGGAAGCCTGAAATTGAGCTATTTATACAGGACTCCTATCATTTTTCTTGAACTAACCAACTATATCATTCGAAAGGACATCTAATAGAGTGTTTATATAGCAAGTTTGAAGAAAATCGTTAGCGCCGTTTTTGAGATACGGACTTACGGTCCAACTTCCGGTTTCCGATGTCCCACTTCCGGTTTTTCAATTTTCACCAAAATTTGGAAATTCCATCTGTAGGCCAGGCGTATTTGAATTCTAAAGTTTCGTAGCTCTATCTTTATTAGTTTCTGAGCTAGAATAGCCAGAAGATTCTCCACATACATACACACACACACACGCACATACATACACACTGACCAATTGCCAAAAACCACTTTTTTGGACTCAGGGGACCTAAAAACGTGTAAATCAGGTGAAAACCCGATATCGAATTTTCAGACCGAATACAATACTTCCATTACCTACGGTAGTAGGGTAATAAAAACATGGAAAACTCCGAACGTATAGGCCGGTAAAAGTGATCTAGATTTGAATCCTGAAAAATCCTTTACTATTAGAGTAAAGAATTCTTTAAAATTTTCAAAAGACTGTAGCAGCTAATTAAATATTTAGCATGCAATACATCTACTTACATAAAGATAAATTACATATTTTTTTTTTACTTATTGTAAATAAGCAAATTTTAAATAATATCAGATAATTATAATTTATATGACAATTTTTTTGGCACACATCAATAAGTGTTTAATGATTGAAATAATTTAAAACGTTGTAACTCATGAACTTTCCAGCTGTGTTTACACAAGCAAATATAGGGAAGCAACAAAAAAAGCTTTTTTCATGCACTTATATATATATATATATATATATATATATATATATATATACATATATATATATAAGTGCATAAAAAAATCTGTTATTTTGGGTGTGCCCTTGTGTTGCAATTTCTAAAATATTTAACTAAGTTTACTAATAGTTGATTTGTCATGCTGCAACTTGCGCACCTTTCATGTATTATTGTTTTTCTAAAAACGTCGTCTTCATGCTAGTTTCAATTTCCTTCTCTTGCATTGTTTTTACATCATATTACTTTAATCTATTTCTACATGTGATATTTGGTTTCTTTTTTTGTAATGTTTAAAAAGGTTTTCTATATATATATATAGTGCGCATCAGAACTTTCGTAACATGGGTTTGGAGGTAATAAAAGAGCTGTTGTTGTGTAACAAGTCATTTTGCTATTTCCAACCACCGTATACGATGAAAACTTTCCGAATTTTGAAAAATATCGAATTTCTGAGGATTCTACACACGCTGTACTAAATGATAGGCACTTAAGAGGAAAGGGGGAAAAAATCATATAACATTACATCAGTCTCACTCATTAGAATACAGTGGTGGACGTAATTATAAATTCACATCAAAATCTTGTAAAACTATGCGTTACGTAATTGCATTTGTCATAAAATATTCCTCACTTCAAATGAATCTAAACTAATAAACATTTAATACTAACATCGATTTTTCACTCAAATTAAACGTCAAAATATAGATTTAGAGCTGCCAACCTAATCCGGCAAATTGATAGTACCGCCCCTTTTTCTACACCAGTCATTTCTTAGAGTTTTTTTATTCATCGCAAATATATTTGAAGAAAATTACTTAAAAAATTAAGTGGTGTAGAAAAAGAGGCGGTGCTAACACTTTACCGGATTAGGTAGGCTGCTCTGTAGATTATACAAAAATTTATGTTTAAATTGAACGGGCATAATTATGAGTTCACTTATCCTGATATAGCATTAAAATTGTGCTAAAAATGTTTTTTAACAGGGGTCGTAGTCTCCGCCTTGTTTCCATGACGCATTCAAAAATGAAAAATTTATACCTTTTTTACTATCACTATTTTTATACAATGATTTCTATCCTATTTAATCATCACATAATATTTTTTAAATACAATAAAGATTTCTGTAAGAATAAAAGGGGCGGCAAAATAGACCGAAACTTCTCACCTTTGAAAGTGTCATGAAAAACGTCTGTGACAACGACCCTTGGCTTAATTAATACATTTGAAAATTTCAGTTTAAATATATCGAATTCTTAACACTTTCGCGACCGCATGCTTTTGTATTTTGACAGTAAGGGCGTTATTCTCCCAAGTTACAATTTTTCATAACAAAATTTCCTGAATTCACATTTTTATTACAAATGGATATACATTATAATCATACTCTCTCTAATTAAAACATTTGTATCCGTAGTATATGGAATGTACAAATATGAATATTGTGTATATTTTAAAGAAACAAATAACGTATAAATTGCAAAAGAAACGCCCACTGGTGGAGTTACAGATTTTTAAATGACGTGAATCTACGCCAGCGATCGCGAAAATGTTAAAGTGTGAAAATGACGTTTGCGACTACTTCTATACAATTCTCCATCCTTATGATATTCTCTATCGCTTATCCAAGATTTTCAAATGATCGTAGAATAATCCTGTATATGAATATATATATATAACATACATAAGGTGTATCATAATTCTTGTAATATAAGTAAGGTGATAGAAGAACTCTTGTGGAGCAATCATGATAAATAACAATGCATAATTGTCAATAATTTCATTAATAATCGGCAGAATTTTACATACTTGCCAACATTCTAATTAATATTCATAGTAATGTTAGCCCCGCCTATTTTTTCGCACTCAGTAACTCTGTCCTTTCTCCAACCTTTTACAAGTTATTGCTGATAGAATGCAAAATACCTAATTTCTGAAGTTGCAATAAAATAATCACTTATTCAGAAAGAATGCAAAACTTTCTATATGATGATAATAGTATCATAATATCTAGATTTCATGGTAATATAAAAGCACTGAAAATTGTGAATAATGCAAAATCTGAATTTCAACAAAAATCTAAATGTCCATTATCGCAAACACTGCTGTAACTACAGTCGATAACTTGTCCGTTCTAGTAGCTGTCGAAGAAGCTTACATTGAACCATATATCGATAATCTAATTCAAAATAAATTTAAACTTTAATTTACAAAAGATCTTTGACATTTCTCGAGAAACAGATTCAGCCCGTCAGGTTTTCCTCAACATTTAATTTACATTTAATCATATTTAAATGCATCAATTTATAATTTCTTTATTATTACATATATTAATTGTTTGTTTATTTTCATTATAAAGATTTTTTTTTTTTTTAATCATTAATAAAAGAAATTGTTGCAAGTAAAAATGAAAGAGCCTTCTTCTCCAAATCGCTTGAAACATTGCAAAAGAACTTCAGAAGCAGTTGTAAGTTTCCACATACTTGCCAACCCAACCGGGAAGATTGTTATTTCCCGCCCCTTTTCGTACACCCCTTAATTTTTACAGTAATTTTCTTCAAATATATTTATGATTAAATAAGAAGAAAAGTACTCTAAAGAAAGACTGGTGTCAAAAAATAGCCAGAATGGGGCGGGACTAGCAGTCTTCTGGGTTAGACTGGCAAGTATGTTTCCAAATCCTTAAAAACTTTTTGTTAGGCGTATAATCCTTATTTTTTGTTTGACCTTCCATGCATTTTTTGTTTTCATTGCTTTGTAAATATAACACATTGTTTGCGGTTGCTTTATACAAAAAGGAAAGGATCCTCCCATTTTAATTGCAATACATTTCGAATGATTATTTTTTATTCAAAAAGAAACGAATGCATACTATAAAGTTATGGTACAAATAAATTCAGTGTTATTTATTGCCTATATAACAAATACGATATGAAAAGATGCATTTACATACCAGGGTTCTTACAGAGGAAATTTTCTTTTCCATTATTATGTACAATAATTTTAGACTTGGCTTATCGCTCATATTCGTCAATATCTACTTTAAAAAATTACTATTTAAAAATATGTATATAAATTTAATTTTCTTATAAATGTGGTGAAAAGTGGATTAATAGCTGTGGGCGTATGCAGCTTTTAACTACAATAAGTTTTTATTGAGAATTATTTTTTAACCAAAATACAAATGAGCGAGTATCATAAAATAATGATATAAATAAACTTACAGCTATTATCTATGTAATAAAAAAAGAGTAATACAAGGAGTAGAAAAATGGGAGTATAAATAAGGTCAAATGAAAATTAAAATCTAAGGGGAGGAGGAAATGGGCGAAGCCTGACTTTCGAGAAACTTGAAACTTAATAATCTGTTGCAAACAAAAATTTAATTGTCTTCTGAGGTCAATGCAAGCTTATTCGAGATCTGCTCGAATGGGCAAGTTTTTAAGGAAATCACAGGTTTCATATTTTGACATAGCTGCCAATATTTTAATTTACTCCGGAGTATTTTAGCCCCGCCCTTGTTTCGCATCACTTTATATATAAAGTAATTCTCTCTAATACATAACTACAAAAAAAAAATATATATATATATATATACTCTTAAAAAAAAAGCGGAGCGAAATAAAGACTGAGCTAAAAATATTAAGCAATAAATTAAAATGTTGGTAGACATGATTTTGGTAACAAACTGGTTTTAAATATTTTTACATGTTTCAGCACTTGTCTCTCACCAATGAATCTAGATGTTCTAATGATACTGATGTCATGTTATAGGATTTTTTCTGTTCTTCCCAAATGGGTGCTGCCTTTTTTGTGCAGCGTTTACAAGATTCTAGAATTCAAGGTTTTTTATAATTTGGAAAGTTTTTTTTTCTAGCCGTAGTAACTTACGATCGGTTGGAGATAGGACAGGTTTTTCTATTATCATCATACTCCATAAGAGTTCTTTTGCTACCCCCTACAAATGTTACAAGAATTCTGAAACACTCTTTGTGCAGTCTGTGTTAAATACAGTTGGAAAATTCTTGAGTTACAGTGCTTTGAATTATTTCAATCTTTACAAGAGTATTAATCTCTGTCAAAACATAATGTCATATAAATTATATTTATCTGGTAATATTTAAAATTTGTTTATTCACTAGAACTTTAAAAGGCCTTGATATAATTTATCTTTGCGCAGATAGCATGCAAAATATTTAATAAGCTCCTGCAGTAGTTTAGAAATTTCAAATGAAACCTTCTGAGCTCTTCTACTATCTTAGTAAAGGATATTGGCAGGTGAAATCCAGATCACTCTTGCTGGTCTATATCTTCAGAGTTTTCTGTGTTTTTCTGAGGAATTTGTGTAAATATAATCTAGTAAAATTTCGAAGGACTCCAAGAAAGGCGATTTTTCCAGGCCCAGATGCCTAAAGAGTTCGACGATCCTTATTTATTTTTCTTTCACCATTAATTTTGAATAGTAGTTTTTATCAAAAAAAAAAAAAAAAATTCAGCCTTTTAAATCATACTGCTGGAGAAGACTCGGGTTTAAAATGTCTAATCCCAACGAATCTCGATTTATTGTAAATTTGAACATATACTTAATTTCCTCCGTAAATCATTTCAGGAATATATTTTTAAATACATATGATTTTTATGGTCAAATCGAAAAATTTTGTTAATAGGTCTTGATAATTCGCCTGCATCCTTTAGGCCAGTATTGGGCCATGTCTCCATGATTGGGCAAAATTCAATAATCTGGATGACTAACGGTTAACGATTAAATTAATCGTTAATCAAAAATATTTTGACTAATGATTAATTTAATCGTTAATCAAAAATATTTTGATTAACGAGTAATTCAATCGTTAATCGCAAATGTATTGATTGACGAATTAGTTAATCGTGGATATTATGACTAACGATTAATTTAATCATTAATCGATTTTTCATGACTAACGAATAAATCAATCCTTAATCGTATTATTATGACAAATGATTAAATCAATCATTTGTCAAAAGTGTTATGACTAACGATTAAATCAGTAATCTATATAATATTTCTCTAACGTGAACCAGTTTCAATTATTTTTGGTCGAAACGATATGATACGCGAGGATAAAAAAATAATATTTATACATGGACAACAATTAAGCACGCGGACGTAGCTCAATGGACTAATGAGAAAAAATGACGACATTTGTCTGATGAGATTATTTTACGAAAAAATGTATTTTTAACAGTCGTTTCTTCAGAATCTTTGCAAGCGTCATTTTAAACCTAGCAGTATTTTAAAGATATATACCGAATATGAAGTTTTGTGTCATAAATTGACTAAAAAACACAATCATAAAAAATATAATCAAAATAGGAATTAGTTTATTTTATTTTATTTATTTATTATATATATATATATATATAAAACAAAAAGAATATACCAAATTTAATAAAAAGTCATCGCCAACATGGCGACTAAAATTTAAAAGGCGTCATGGGAGTCCTATATTAAACTACTGTTTCGGGTTCCTGCTGCCTTCGTCAACGTTACCAGTACAAAGCTTGCAATCGATTTTTCACTAACTTCCCGACTAGCTAGACATTTGAAACTTTTAGGACAGCTCAGAACACGGTGACAATACATTTTTTTAATACTTTTAGTCAACTCTTTCAGGTCTCTACTTCCATCGGCATCGTTTATATGATTCGACAGAAAATTTATTTAACTAACTTTCCGATTAGCTAGACATTTGAAATTTTCAGAATAATTCAGAACACGGGGAAAATACAATTTTTAAATACTTTTAGCCAACTGTATCGTGTTTCTGCTGCCTTCGGCAGCGTCACCAGTACAAAGCTTGCAATCCGTTTTTCACTAACTATACAACTAGCTAGACATTTGAAACTTTCAGAATAGCTCAGAACACGGTGACAATACATATTTTTAATACTTTTAGTCAACTGTTTCAGGTCCCTTCTGCCTTCGCCAGCGTTTATATGATTGAACACAAAATTTATTTAACTAACTTCCCGACTAGCTAGTCATTTGAAACTTTCAGAATAGTTCAGAACACGGTGAAAACAGTGGCGTAGATTGCACCCCCGCAACCCCCGCAGTGCGGGGGGGCGCACAAGCTCAGGGGACGCACTTAAAATATTAAAGACTTCCCTAAAAATTACCATGGGAAGAAAAAAAAAAAAAAAAAAAAAAGGAAGCGGTTGAGAGAGAAAAGTGGCGAAATTTAAGAAGCATCCCAAAAAAGAAATGTTCTTGTTAATCGTTAACTGACATAGAAATATAGACCCTTTTGAACTGGGGGGGGGTACCCCTTCTTTCTTCCCCTCCCTCTAAAAAAATTGATTTTCTAATTAATCACAAAAATAGTTACGCTCAAAAGGTAAGTGCGTTTTTTGCCATGGCCCTCTTCTCCCGGTACTCTTTTGCTGCTTATGAGTTTTTATACCACTGATTTATAGTAGCTATAATGTTGAGTTATTTTACTTTCTATTTTAAGGATTTCATAATGATCCAATGCTGATAAATGGAAAAAAATTACAAAAACACAAGACTTAAGGCGCTATTAGGACAATCTTGGGCTCTAGAAAAAATTTGGGGGACACTGAATCTACTGCTCATTGTTAGTGATACATCAAAATAGTCTCAATACTCATAATCCAATTTAAATTTATTGTATTTATTCAAATTGTTTTCTTTTGATTTTTTTTTTTTTTTAAGCTATTGTATAGCTTTTATCGCGGGCTTTGAGCGCGGCGACCGAATCGAAAAATTCCGTGACGAAAAAAAAAACCTAACACAGTTCGGTAGACTGTACGAAGCTCGCACAGATCGAGACGAGCTGCTCCGAAATCGGACGAATACATAAGCAGCTGTTTGTGAGAAAGTATATAGGTGTATAGGTATCTATCATCTATGTAACACAGTGAATAGCTGTACGCGTAAAATTTGTGTATAAAGTAGATCAGATAAAACTTGAATATCTCCATTCGACTTGCAGGCCTTTAAAACCTATTAAATACCTTTTCTCTATTAAAATTTGTTTTCATATCATTATTGTTATCTTATCATTATTGTTATCTTATTCATTAATATCAAAGAAAAACCTTGAATATCCCCATTCGACTTGCAGGCCTTTAAAACCTATTAAATACCTTTTCTCTATTAAAATTTGTTCTATATCGGTCACCACGCTCAAAAAGTGTAACTTGAATTAATATCAAAGAAAAAACTTGAATATCCCCATTCGACTTGCAGGCCTTTAAAACCTATTAAATACCTTTTCTCTATTAAAATTTGTTTTCTTATCGGTCACCACGCTCAAAAAGTGTAACTTGAATTAATATCAAAGAAAAAACTTGAATATCCCCATTCGACTTGCAGGACTTTAAAACCTATTAAATACCTTTTCTCTATTAAAATTCGTTTTCTCATCGGTCACCACGCTCAAAAAGTGTAACTTGAATTAATATCAAAGAAAAAACTTGAATATCCCCATTCGACTTGCAGGCCTTTAAAACCTATTAAATACCTTTTCTCTATTAAAATTCGTTTTCTTATCGGTCACCACGCTCAAAAAGTGTAACTTGAATTAATATCAAAGAAAAAACTTGAATATCCCCATTCGACTTGCAGGCCTTTAAAACCTATTAACATACCTTTTCTCTATTAAAATTTGTTTTCTTATCATTATTGTTATCTTATCATTATTGTTATCTTATTCATTAATATCAAAGAAAAACCTTGAATATCCCCATTCGACTTGCAGGCCTTTAAAACCTATTAAATACCTTTTCTCTATTAAAATTTGTTTTATATCGGTCACCACGCTTAAAAAGTGTAACTTGAATTAATATCAAAGAAAAAACTTGAATATCCCCATTCGACTTGCAGGCCTTTAAAACCTATTAAATACCTTTTCTCTATTAAAATTCGTTTTCTTATCGGTCACCACGCTCAAAAAGTGTAACTTGAATTAATATCAAAGAAAAAACTTGAATATCCCCATTCGACTTGCAGGCCTTTAAAACCTATTAACATACCTTTTCTCTATAAAATTTGTTTTCTTATCATTATTGTTATCTTATCATTATTGTTATCTTATTCATTAATATCAAAGAAAAAACTTAAATATCCCCATTCAACTTGCAGGCCTTTAAATCCTATTAAATACGTTTTCTCTATTAAAATTTGTTTTCTTATCGGTCACCACGCTCAAAAAGTGTAACTTGAATTAATATCAAAGAAAAAACTTGAATTTCCCCATTCGACTTGCAGGCCTTTAAAACCTATTAAAATACCTTTTCTCTATTAAAATTTGTTTTCTTATTATTGTTATCTTATTCATTAATATCAAAGAAAAATCTTGAATATCCCCATTCGACTTGCAGGCCTTTAAAACCTATTAAATACCTTTTCTCTATTAAAATTTGTTTTCTTATCGGTCACCACGCTCAAAAAGTGTAACTTGAAATTATATCAAAGAAAAAACTTGAATATCCCCATTCGACTTGCAGGCCTTTAAAAACCTATTAAAATACCTTTTTTCAAAAAATAGAGTTAGATCATTGAAATTTGGTACATCGAGGTTTTCGATACCTACAAATCGACTGCGGATATCTTTGATATATTCTCATTGCGGATATATTCTCATTTATTCAATAAAAGAAAAAAATTTGTTTTCTTATCGGTCACCACGCTCAAAAAGTGTAACTTGAATTAATATCAAAGAAAAAACTTGAATATCCCCATTCGACTTGCAGGCCTTTAAAACCTATTAAATACCTTTTCTCTATTAAAATTTGTTTCCTTATCGGTCACCAGGCTCAAAAAGTGTAACTTGAATTAATATCAAAGAAAATCTTGAATATCCCCATTCGACTTGCAGGCCTTTAAAACCTATTAAATAACTTTTCTCTATTAAAATTTGTTTTCTTATCGGTCACCACGCTCAAAAAGTGTAACTTGAAATTATATCAAAGAAAAAACTTGAATATCCCCATTCGACTTGCAGGCCTTTAAAAACCTATTAAAATACCTTTTTTCAAAAAATAGAGTTAGATCATTGAAATTTGGTACATCGAGGTTTTCGATACCTACAAATCGATTGCGGATATTTTTGATATATTCTCATTGCGGATATATTCTCATTTATTCAATAAAAGAAAAAAATTTGTTTTCTTATCGGTCACCACGCTCAAAAAGTGTAACTTGAATTAATATCAAAGAAAAAACTTGAATATCCCCATTCGACTTGCAGGCCTTTAAAACCTATTAAATACCTTTTCTCTGTTAAAATTTGTTTTCCTATCGGTCACCAGGCTCAAAAAGTGTAACTTGAATTAATATCAAAGAAAATCTTGAATATCCCCATTCGACTTGCAGGCCTTTAAAACCTATTAAATACCTTTTCTCTATTAAAATTTGTTTTCTTATCGGTCACCACGTTCAAAAAGTGTAACTTGAAATTATATCAAAGAAAAAACTTGAATATCCCCATTCGACTTACAGGCCTTTAAAAACCTATTAAAATACCTTTTCTCAAAAAATAGAGTTAGATCATTCAAATTTGGTACATCGAGGTTTTCGATACCTACAAATCGATTGCGGATATTTTTGATATATTCTCATTGCGGATATATTCTCATTTATTCAATAAAAGAAAAAAATTTGTTTTCTTATCGGTCACCACGCTCAAAAAGTGTAACTTGAATTAATATCAAAGAAAAAACTTGAATATCCCCATTCGACTTGCAGGCCTTTAAAACCTATTAAATACCTTTTCTCTATTAAAATTTGTTTTCTTATCGGTCACCAGGCTCAAAAAGCGTAACTTGAATTAATATCAAAGAAAATCTTGAATATCCCCATTCGACTTGCAGGCCTTTAAAACCTATTAAATACCTTTTCTCTATTAAAATTTGTTTTCTTATCGGTCACCACGCTGAAAAAGTGTAACTTGAAATTATATCAAAGAAAAAACTTGAATATCCCCATTCGACTTACAGGCCTTTAAAAACCTATTAAAATACCTTTTCTCAAAAAATAGAGTTAGATCATTCAAATTTGGTACATCGAGGTTTTCGATACCTACAAATCGATTGCGGATATTTTTGATATATTCTCATTGCGGATATATTCTCATTTATTCAATAAAAGAAAAAAATTTGTTTTCTTATCGGTCACCACGCTCAAAAAGTGTAACTTTTGAAAGAAAAAACTTGAAATCAAAGAAAAACTATCAAAGAAAAAACTTGAATTAATATCAAAGAAAATAAAATACTGCATAAATAAAATAAATAAATAATTATAATTGCATAAGTTGATAAAAAATCTGGTGTGAAACAACCACACGACTTCCATTACCCGCTATTACATGTATTATATGCATTTTTCAGAGATAATGTGATCAGAAAACATAAACGTGACCAAAAAAAAAAAAATCGTTAGAGCCGTTTTTGAGATACCAACTTTCACAAAAATCAATTATTGACCGGAAAACAATAATTACATACAAAAGCATATTTAAAAGTGAGTTAAAATGGCGAGTTTGAAAAAAATCCGTACAACCGTTTTTAAAGGAACGCCCTTGGGAGGCCTGAAATTGAGCTATTTATACAGGATGCCTATCAATTTTCATGAACTAACCAACTATATCATTCGAAAGGATATCTGATAGAGTGTTTATATAGCAAATTTGAAGAAAATCGTTAGAGCCGTTTTTGAGATACGGACTTACGGACCCACTTCCGGTTTCCGATGTCCCATTTCCGGTTAAACTCAATTATTGACAGGAAAACAATAATTACATACAAAAGCATATTTAAAATTGAGTTAAAATGGCGAGTTTGAAAAAAATCCGTACAACCGTTTTTAAAGGAACGCCCTTCGGAGGCCTGAAATTGAGCTATTTATACAGGACGCCTATCAATTTTCTTGAACTAACCAACTATATCATTCGAAAGGACATCTAATAGAGTGTTTATATAGCAAGTTTGAAGAAAATCGTTAGAGCCGTTTTTGAGATACGGACTTACGGTCCAACTTCCGGTTTCCGATGTCCCACTTCCGGTTTTTCAATTTTCACCAAAATTTGGAAATTCCATCTGTGGGCCAGACGTATTTGAATTCTAAAGTTTCGTAGCTCTATCTTTATTAGTTTCTGAGCTAGAATAGCCAGAAGATTCTCCACATACATACACACACACACACATACATACACACTGACCAATTGCCAAAAACCACTTTTTTGGACTCAGGGGACCTTAAAACGTGTAAATCAGGTGAAAACCCGATATCGAATTTTCAGACCGAATACAATACTTCCATTACCTACGGTAGTAGGGTAATGGAAGTAAAAATGCTATGCAATAGCTTTACCGCGGCAGTCCTCGAGTGCCACACGTATTTTTTTTTTTTTTTTTTTTTTGTTAACGCGGATAGTTCTCAAAACTTTTCTTTTTTCATTCCTCTTCCCCCCTTGTCTCTATACACAGTATGCATAGTGGAAAAAGTAGTGATAAAGAAACCAGGTAATTCTTCTAGTATATTCCAAGAAAACTAAACCCGCCAATACTGTTTCTTTGGGGTAGATGGTCAACAAATCTTGATACTGCAGACGATAATATTACCAATAAATTATATTACACGCGGACCCTCCTATGACGTGTGACTGTGATCCAATTAGAAAAGTCTTTTCTCCAAGGTCAAGCAAATTTCACAAAAATACTGTCCCCTGACATCGTTTTCAGCTGCTTTCTTTTTCTTTTTACCAAATGTTTTTACCAACGTTAGTTCCTGTTTGTCATTGCGAATTTGTAATAGTAGTATACTTATATTTTAGTGCTCAGCCTCTGCCTATAAATAAGCAACAAATAATCTTGAAAGAATTTTGAACCAAATTATGAATATGCGAACTGCATTTGAACAAATTATTGAAGAAGCGCAAGAAATTGCGAAAGGATGGGATATTGAAGCGACATTGCTAAAAAAGCGTCAAAGGAAAATAAAAACTTTTCATGACGAATTGTCCAAGGATATCGAATTTAAAGATCCAACATATATTTTTAAAATTAATGTGTTTAATAAGGTCATTGACACATTCATTTGTCAAATTAATAGAAGATTTGAAAGTATGAAAAATATCAATGATATTTTTAGTTTTTTAAATCCCATATCACTTTCTGAAAAATCACATAAAGAATTGACGGAATGTGCCAGAAGATTCTATTCAAAATATGAATCCGATGTGTCCAATGCGATTGAGGAGGAAATTTTATGTTTCAGGAATGTAGTTGAACCTGAAATTAAGAAAAGAGAAATGACAAAAATTTCAGAAGTGGCAAATTTTTTATTTATTGGAAATAAAATCTTGTCTTGTAGCCTTCCTGATATATGTACGGCTCTACTAATCTTCTTGACTCTCCCAGTGACGGTAGCATCAGCCGAACGATCATTTTCAAAATTGAAATTAATTAAGAACTATTTACGAAATTCTATGTCAGAGTCAAGGTTGAGTGGACGAACGCGTGCTCTTAACCTGGACAAACTTGTAAAAGAATTTTGTCAGTCAAAGAAACGAAGAGGGCTATTAAATATGTAAATAGATGACCTATAATAATTCTATATCATATCATACATGATGCTTTTATGAAATAAAAACTTTATTATTATTATTTTTTTTTTTTTTTTTCAAAATATTTTTATTGCAATGCATTTTTTTTTTTTTTTTTTTTTTTTTTTTTTAACTCAATTCATTTTTTTTTTCCCCCAATACATTCATATTTTTTTTTTTTTTTGTACGAAAATATTATATAAATCAACTGAGTTGTATACATATTTTGTCTGTAAAATTAAAATTTTCCCAGTTATTTTCAATTTTAAATATTTTAATGCATTTATTTATTTATTTATTTTGTATGAATGAACTGTCACCTATTGATACGTAATATTTGTCTCCAAGCAAACATTTATTTTAACTTTAAGTAAAAAGAAGTATCTTTATAGGATGATAGGAAAGGGGCGCATGATTTAGATTGCCGGGGGGGGGGGGGGGGCACATGACATCTTAGCTACGCCACTGGGTGAAAATGCATTTTTAAAATACTTTTAGCCAACTGTTTTGGGTTCCTGCTGCCTTCGGCAGCGTTACCAGTACAAAGCCTGCAATCGATTTTTCACTAACATCCCGACTAGCTAGACATTTGAAACTTTCAAGATAGCTCAGAACACGGTGACAATACATTTTTTCATACTTTCATTCAACTGTTTCGGGTCCCTACTGCCTTCGGCAGCGTTTATATGATTGAACAGAAAATTTATTTAACTAACTTCCCGACTAGTTAGACATTTGAAACTTTCAGAATAGTTCAGAACACGGTGAAAATGCATTTTTTAAATACTTTTAACCAACTGCTTCAGAACCCTGCTGCCTTCGGCAGCGTTACTAGTACAAAGCTTGCAATCGATTTTTAACTAACTTCCCGGCTAGCTATCCATTTGAAACTTTTATAATAGCTCAAAACACGATATCAATGAATTTTTTAAATATTTTTAGCCAATTGTTCCGGGTTCCTGCTGCCTTCGGTAGCGTTTATATGATCCAACAGAAAATTTAAAAACATGGTATATAAAAAAGTTCTTTTTATCTTGTAATTATATATATATATATATAGATAGATAGATAGATAGATAGATAGATAGATAGATATTCTGATTGCAGTATTTTTTTTATTTAATGTAGCTTACCAAGTTTCATAAAAAATGCTTTGCATTGAGTCCTGCATATTATAATAAATAAATAAAGCCTTTTTTTTTTTTTTTTTTTTTTTTAAGAAAACCTTTGTATCTCCATAAACATATGTGTTAATATCTTACAATCGAATACAAACAATTTGAAGAAGCTTCAAAAATGCATGCTACAGCCAGAAATCATTGCAAGCATTACTTTTTATAGCGTGGTTTCAAACATTCTGTTTTTTCTTTAATTTTTTTACTGGTCTTCTTTTTACTTTCGGTATGATAAAACTTTCTCTGAAATGTATGAGATATAAAATGCACATACCTTACGTACTTAAACTTTCAAAATATTTTCTCAAATACTTTTTGAGATATTTGACAAAAACGTCTGAAATCGAAAATGTCCAATCATTTATAGAAAGGTAGCGTATTTCTAGCTTTATTTCTTAAAATAATACGCAGTTGAGAAATATTACTATTTTTGGAAACCAATATATTTAACAAAATATTTTATATGTTTTTGAAACAGTTTCTATGATTTAAAAAAAAAGAACTGGGAAATTTTCTATTAAAAATATTATTATCTATATCTCGTAACTTGGAATTTATGTTTTTAAAATCCAAATTAAATAATTTTACCAAATATATGATACTCCAGCATTTTTAAATTTCTTCCTTTTAGTTTGATTTGTTTGATTATGAAATAATAACGGTCATCTTGAACATTTTATTTCCCATAGTCAGAAATTTTAATTTTGTCGAATACAGTTTTCATTCCTTCGATTAATTCTAATTAGAAGTATAAGAATTCTCGAAGAAAAAAAAAAAAAAACGATTATTCCAAAGACATCAGTTATTTGAGATTAATTCAACCCTTTTACACTAACATTAAAATGTTGTGATATTTTTTTTTTTTTTTTTTTTTAAGTCGAAAATAAGCGATATTCTCAGTTATATAAATAAAATATGCTTAAATAAAAATTATTAGATTTTACTCAGAATATCTAGCAGAAATATTAAAGTTGGATACTATACCAATAGAGTTCTAACAACCACGTGACTTTCTTCTTAGCAACCGTACTTTGCTGAAGGACAATGCTAATTTTTCCATGCCTTTGGAAGCGTAGTAGTCGAATTTGTTTATGCTTTTACAAATACATTTACAACACTGTGCTACAATAAATTTGTAACACTATTCCGTAATGATAAAATGGGTCAGTGGGGTCAACTGTCCCTCAGCAAACATGCTCGTGACGTCATCTGTTAGAACTCTATAAGAATCAAATGTATCATAAATAAAAATTAAATAAAAATTTTAAAAAATATATATAATATCTATATAATATTTCTCTAACGTGGACCAGTTTCGATTATATCTTGCTAAAAAGATACGATAAATGTAATTAATAAAATATACGAGGATAAAATATGATATTAATAAATGAATAATATTTAAGCACGCGGACTCAGTTGAATGATTTAATAAGAAGAAATGACGACAATTGTCTGATGAGATTATTTTATGGAAAATGTATTATTAAAAAAATTAAATGTTGCATCTTCAGAATCATTGCAAGCACCATTTTAAACATAAAAATACTTTATAGACAGAATATGAATTATTATCATGAATTGACTAAACGCAATCATGAAAAGTGTAATCAAATTAGTTTTTTTTTTTTTTTTTTTTTTTTTTTCTTTTAAACAAAAACTGTGCCAAAATAAATAAATAAAAAGTCATCGCCAACATGACGAGATAAATTTAAAAGTCGTCATGAGGGGTCTTATACTAGAACTGTACTGCTGCGGAAGTGTGAAAACTGGGTTGTCAACCATGAATTTTATTTTTAAATCTTTCTTTGAATGAATTTGGTTTCACTGTTGCACAATGATAATTAGAGTTCTAATAATAATTTGGATACGTGTAAAGTAAAATTTTAATTTGGTGATGAAATTGGTATTATAATATTTATGAGTTTCAAATTTTAAAGGTAAATAAGAAAAGAAATAAAAGTGGGGAAATCTCGCACGGGCTTGCTAGTAATATAATAAAGAATAAAAACGTTATGTTGCGTTTTTTATCCTTTACTTTGGTTTGAGACAGTACTTTTATGTACCATACAATTTCAATTTGAGTGCAACAGAAAAATTTAAAATCATTTGAAATATAATAAAATAAATAAACAAATTACTGTAAGATCCAACAGCGATTAAAACCAAAACAAGGTTTTAAAAAATAAAAACCTCTTAAAAAAAAAAAAGCTTCTCGCAGAACATCAATTGCGGTTTTATTATTATCGTTATCATTATTATTATCATTATCATTAATTTTGAATATTTCAACTAAATAATAAAAATGTAAAACAAGCTCAAAAATCATTTAATATAATGGTATAATAAAAACTAAAATATATCGATCATACCAGGTTTCAGATCCTTTACTTCAGCTCCGACTTTTAGGACAGTACCACTAGTTTCGTGGCCCAACACCATTGGTTTCTTAACAATGAAATCCCCAATACGTCCACTTTTCCAGTAGTGCACGTCTGAGCCACAAATTCCAACAGTATTAATAGCCACCAAAACCTCTGTAATAAAATAACATGTTCAAATTTAAAGCAATCAAATATATTAAAAAACAATGAATACAGGGAAGGTCAAAATTATCTCTCAAATTTTAAATTTAATGTAAAATTAAGTAAATTACATACGACAGTGCGCTTTGTTCACCAATGTTTCCTGCAATAAAGTCTTTGGTTTAAGCAAAAAAATTAGTTTCAAATTTTGCTCATAGATGGCGCTCTGCATTAAAAAGAGTGAGAAACAACATGCACAACGCAAGGTAAGCAACTGAAGAGTATTTATTTTAAGAAATACACAATAATATTTCATTATGTGCTCTTTTTACAGATTGAACCATCTCGAAACGGTAACCCAGTGCAATTCAACGAGATAAATAAAGTAGAGCGCCGATTCAATGAAAAAAGGAATAGCTTTCCGTGGTTCAACATGAACCACGTGATATGAACCAATAGATTGCTACGTTTGGCTCTTTATCGCTATTTTGGCATTTAAAATTTCAGTATCGAAAATTGTCATTATTATTAGGTAACACGACAGTCCTATAACAGAAATAAATTATGTTTTTAAAATTATTTTTCACATATTTCACATTATAATAAATAATAAAATACTTTTTATTTTCATCATTACCCAAAAAGTGCTTTTAAAGCAAAGTTAAACTTTTAAAGGAGCTAAATTTAACAACAAATAATAATTTATCAATTATTTTTAAATAGTTTGTCTGTTAAATTTCGACTACACGAAATAAAAATAAAATAAAATAAAAACTAAAATGATTTAGAACAAAAAAAAAAAAAAAAATTAAAGTAAGTAAACAAAAACATTGGATGTTATAATTTTCGCCAAGTACAATCTCCAAACCGTTACCATAGAAATTTATTGAAAATAAGCTTGTAACCAAGGAAACTAACGCATAGATGGTTCATCTCAGATACTCATGTTGGACCATGTCAGGGTTACCATTTAGCACTCTGCTTTATTTCGTTGGTGCAATCAAACAGTTCTCTAGAAGTGACATTAGAAAATCCTGAAGTACACGCGTTATTCAATACTTTAATTTCAGCTACAAGGTTTTGATGTGTGTTGGCGTTAGGGTTAAGGACAATTGACTACACATGGGTACACTGTTAAAAATTTCTGTAAATTTAATGTAAATACTTATCCGGAGTCGCTGTAAAATTACAGCAATTCTTAGTTAAAAATGAATAATCGAGATTCTCAATCTTTATTCTGTATTTTTACCTATTTTTATTATTTAATTATTTAATTAAAATTAAGAATGACTGTTTCTAGTTTAGTAAAATCATTCTAAGTCCGAAATATATTCTCTCCAATAATTAATTAAATTAATATTAGTTATTAAAGTGAATGTATAAAATAAGTTTTTTAACATCTCCGTTTATTTTTCTCTGTGAATTTACGTAAGATTTAAGATAATATATTGCACAGAGTTTTCTGTTGAAATTTTTAACAGTGTAGGCTTCGGTGTTCTCCGTGAGAAGTCTTTCTAACGGAACTTAGCCCGTACATATGCCAGTTTCGGAGAAAACCACAGAAAATTTCGAACGGCTAAGACGACGAGCACAAACTGGGATAGAGCCTGGTGCTCTAGAACGAACCCATCGGAAAGAATTCGACGCGGAAACAATCCGCTATCGGAATCCTCGGCTTCCAACCCAAATCATCCCGACATCCATTTTATACCCTAGAACCACCTTATCGGAAAGGTGAATAGAAATTTCTTCCACAGCACCCAAACTGCTTTCAAAATCGGTTTATGTTGACCAATCACAGACAAGGATCATTTCATTCTCCCCACGAGATTCCACTTGGATTATAGATAAACAACGATGGCTGCCTCTCCTTGCGAGAGTGTGAACGTGTGTTTCTATTTTATTTAATAAGAAAAGAGTATTTAGCTTCTTCTTCTTTTATATATAAATAGCGTATGTGTTTTCTATATATCAAACCAGTGTTACTATCGAAATTCAATCTTTACAAGTTACTAGCATTTTAAGGCCGTGAATGTAAATGATTTTCCACCTTAAAGTGTTAGTTGCTAGATTTATTTTTTTACACAATCACGAACAAGGAATATTTACTATGGCTAAAAAAACGTTGGATGTAATACAGGTAATATGTTTTTATTTTGTCCTTATAAACATTAACATCATTATTATTTTTTTTAATTTCCTTAATTATTATTTATTTTATTTTATTTATTTATTTTTGTACATGTATTATTATAATTGATTTATTGTATTAACATGGCTTAAAGCAAACGTATATATTTTTGTTTTCATTTTACTTTTCAAAGAATTTATACTGTCAGTCCCCAGAGAAAAAAAATATTTTGCAAATCCCCCCCCCCCCCCCCGAAAAAAAAGGGGGGGGATAACTTTTCTGCATTTTTAAAAAGATTATTTAATATCAGAGTATTTTGAATAATAATTTTTGGATTATTTAACTGTAGGAAGCAAATAAAAAACTGCAATTTGATGATAATATCACTCCTTAATCTAAGGTGAAAATGAAATAGTTGACCGCTATGAAATATTAATGTTGTGTAAGTTGTTTCTAGTTTAAAATTTTTATGATTACAAAATGATGTGTTTACATTTGTATTTCTCGAAAGTAGTGAAATAATTTATCTCAATTGATATATTTGCTTCTGAAAACTTTACTAATTGTTGTAATCATTATTTTATAAAAAGTCTTTTCTATATATGTTGAGCACACTTACTTTTAGTACTTTTGTGATGCGATTTTATATTAAAATATGATGTATCATTCACTTATCTGTATGCAAATTTGGTGTTTTCGATTTATATTATTAATATATTCTAAAGCTTTAGATAACTATAAATGCATTGCATATTTTAAAAAATATATAAAAGCAATTGATATTAAAATATTGTTTATTTAAGAGATATTTTCGAAATCAATTATACAACTGAATACTTATCAGTTTTTTTCTTTTTTTTTCGTAATTTGCATGCTTGTATGTACTATTTCTAGAATTTCTTTTAGAATTTACAATATACCATAAAATATGCTGTATAATTTTAAGCCTTTAAGCACCGTAAAAAAATTATCTCTCTTCAAAGTAAGAAAAAGTAAAACAGTCTTTTAAAATTAATTTTCATTTTGTAAGTGAGAAAGGAGCTAAGAAAAATAAGAGAAGCTGGAACTATTGAAATATCACACGAGGCTATTGTAGGAGAAAAACCATCATGAATTAGCAGAAATAAACTATTAGCTATTTTATAATATTGTCTTCTCTTATTTTTCTTAGGTCCTTGATCCAACCTTTACCGTACTTCAAATTGATTTTGCTAATATTCACGTTATTAAAAGACAACTGCTGACTGTGAAAATAAAAAATATTTAAAAACTGCTTATTGGAAACGAATAATAAAAATCCCTGATGATGCTTACTATTAAAGCGAAAAGCTTCGGATAATTTTTTTTAACATCTTTTAAATAAAATTTAATTTTACGTGTGTTTAAAGTGTTTTTAATATAATTAACAAGTGACACGTGTTCAATTTAACTCTTTTTTTAGAGACAATTAATAAAAACAAATTGTAGCAACGCCAAGCGCCACATTTGGTGTTTATGATTTTCATATGTTCCAACAAAGTTAATAACTGTCATCCGAGCACCTTTGGTGGCAATTTTAAACACTTTTTTCAAAGAGGTGAAGTGATATGTCTTTTATATCACTTTATTAAAGCCCAATCCAAGTTTCACAGCTTTAAAAGGGACTCTGTATCTATCATTCCTGGCATTCAAATCTATATTATTTTCTAGAGAAATTTGTTGCTAGAATAACTTTTTACCTAATGCTTTTTTTTTTTTTATTATTATTCCTTTTTATATTCAGAAAATTTACAACCTTTAAATTTGTTGTTTTCCAAAAAAGAAAATCTTTAATATTTCGTTAGGAAATTGCAAAAAGAGAAAAAAAAAAAAACTAAATTCATTTTTCGTATTTTTGATAATGAAACGTTCTTTAACTAAACTCATAGAATTCGATGAAATTGGTACAGGTGTTAGAAGAACTTATAGGAAATTCATACTCTGAAAATTAGCTGCTTCAGTTCATTAGGAAAGGTGTAGAACGACGTTGTAACATAGCTTCCTAAACTAGATGCCTGTCGCGTGGCTTGGAAACTTGGCAACAGTTCAAGCGGTAGACATCGCCACCTGATACAGATTGCTCGACTTTCTTATTCAGTTAATACCAATAATTTTAAGAAGTGATATATGACATATGTAATCGACGTTTCTTCGATTCTATTCGCCTTTTATGTATATCAAATCCCACTTTTAAAAATGTTTGGTGGCTGTTAAATAAACGAAGTCGCGCAATCTGTACCAGGTGGCGCTGTCTACCGCTTGAACTGTTGCCAAGTTTCCGAGTCACGCGACACGCATCTAGTTTAGGAGGCTATGGTTGTATATTGAATCGGGGTTGCCAAAACCTTCCAGTTAGCACCAATTGGCGACTTCGAATTCTTCAAAACTGACGTTTCTAAAAAAAATGTAATACAGTGACATAACCGGAATTTTCTTCTGGGAGGGGATGGGGAGTTTAATATGTGGTGGCATTTTCTATTCAAAAGTCGCTGCTTCGTTAAACAAATAGATTCTAAAATATCAAGTATTAAAAAAAAAAAAAAAAAAAAAAAATCATGCGAGGGATTTTTCAGCATTAAACTAAATAAAAACGAATATTTATAGCACCTCGCTAATATATACTTCAAATAAAAGGGTAGAAAATGTACAGATTAGACAAACAATATCTATTGAAACTAAACTTCAAATAGATTTGAAAGCAAAATATCAAAAAGTGACTTTGAAACAATGTTAAACTGGTACGGAGGACACATTTAAGAACTTGGCGTTTTTCTCTGCATCCTTGGAAAGTAAGGTTGCATTTGACTTTAAAAATGTTGACTTTTATTAATCTTTTACCGCTTTTCCATTGCAATTAAGTAGCTAATTTTTTCCACGTTGATATTTTGAGCCATCTACTATCACCTGTAATTTTTTCGTTGAATTCTATGAGTTTAGTTTAAGAACGTTCCCTTTTCAGCTTCAAAAGGAAATATTACAAATTTAATATTCAGTTTTTTAAAAACAAATTTAACTTTTGTAAAATAGCAAAAATTCGCATATTTTATGAGATAAAAATATTTTTTTACATTCTCATTGCTACATCTAATGTAATATCCACGGAGTAATATTAATAGGAGTTGAAGGTCCAATGGGAGAAAGCTACGAAACTGTGATCTAAATTTTTGGTAAATATTGAGGGCGCCACTTGTCATTCCTCCCTACTTCGGCGCGGATATACTGTTGTTTTCAATAGAATTTTGCTGAAGTACATTTAAAATTTTTTATTTTAAGCAATTTAATTTCTTTGTAAGTTCTTAAAACTGCATAATTCAGATGTTTCAAATAAATGCTTCGTTCCTAGTTGTAAAACAGGCTATGATAGTGATAAGAAAAACAGAAAAAAAGCCCTAGGGGAAAAATAAAGTCCGAGTTCGTGTTTTCTGCACCTAAAGTAAGTTTATTTTTTTTCTTTACAAAATTTCATCCATTCTCCTTCCTCCCAATTGTCTGTTTTAGCTAGCTTCGGTTCATAAGAATCGTCATTTTTTAAAAGCTTTCTTTCAAAGTAAAATTAGTATAAAATGGCTCTTAAAAAAAACATGTTGGTTAGAATACTCTATTTAATGAAATTTGCTTTCAATCGAAATTTTTTCAGCTTGATATTATTTTTAAAAAAATAATTAAAACGAGACATTTCCCCATTGAATAACATTGCGGAAGCTGGAGAGAAGGAAGGATTGCACGCTGACGCCATCTGTAAACATTAGAAAACAACATCACAAAATTTCAGCGTTACCTTCTTCTCCTGTCTTTTAACTCCGTGGTAATATCTTAAGTTTCTTAAATATAGAATTGCATTGAGTTGAGTGGTTTTTTTTTTTTACATCACACTAAAATTACACTATGAAATATTGCAATGAGATGAGAATTTTTCAATTTTGTTAAAGAAATCGTTATATCTACAGTCGGTAACAAAAGTGTACGAACACTAGCAAAAATTCCTATGTAAAAAAGTACACTTCATACGATTCTGATAAATAAATCCTTATCGAATCATGTTCTTAGACTGACTAAGAAGAGGATTCGACAAGGATTTATTTAACAAAACCGTATGAAGTGTACTTTTTTTACATAGGAATTTTTGCTAGTGTTCGGACACTTTTGTTACCGACTGTACGTGAATATATGTATTATTGCTTATAAATGAATACTGATAATTAAAAAAACTCTTACAACTACATGCTTCAACTACAACGTACCGTATTTTAGTGAAGATAAGCCGCGAGCTATATTTAAAAAAACATTGATTTCGGGGGGCTGCAGTTTATCTATAAGTGCGGGCTATCTAATGGTAATGCCAAATTTCGTCGTCCATACTTCTTGGAACAGTCAATATCCACAAAAAACGGAAGTTTAGTATTCGAGTTTCTCGAGCACTGATTCAGGCTTATAATCTTTAATTTATTAACTAACAATCTCATATTTTGATTAATTTGCATATACGTCTGTAGTTCGCCATCTTGTTTCCTTGTTTTTGATTTTTTGCACCGTTTTTGTATACTGGCTTTGTTTTAATTTTTTCTGTATGCAGTGTCTTTTAAAATAATTTATTACTTTTATTTATAATTAATTATTTTTATGACTTTGTATACATGCCCGGATTCCCCCGTCTTGTTCCCTTGTTTCTCATATTTGTTGCATTTAATCTGCATACTGGTATAGTTAGATTTTATTTTATTTACACCGAATTATTTCTTAAAACAAATATTATTTTCATTTATAATTAATAATTTATTATTTTTATTAACTTGCGTAGATGCCATAAGACTGATATCTCTTTTCCTTATTTCTCTGTCACATAATCGTAACAATGCTTGCATAAGCCACGGCTTACCTTCCGGTGCGGTTTATCTAAGAGTATTGTTTTTTACTGCTACATTTTAACAAGCTGCGGCTTATATACACTAAATTACGGTACCTCAAGTTTTCTTTATAAGGCGTTCTTAAACATTTTGCATTTTCTTTAATTTGTTACTGGTCCTACTTTTTGACTTTGGGATAAAATCTTCGCTGAAATATCTGTGATGTAAAATATTCTTTACGCCCATGAAGTTATATAAAAAGCTATCAATTGTTTTTCTAGATATTCGAATAATTTCGGAATTTTTAACAAGAACCTTTATATTCATGAGTATTACGGGTTATACAAATCAGGCGAATACACATAGAAGATATACTGATAAACCGCAGATGAAAGATCCCTGGCGTCATCTCCGCATGGGTGAAAAGGGCTGGCCTATTTATAAAATAGGAATGTCTGTAGTATCAATGATTCAACACATAGCAAACGAAACAAGAGTAATAGAAAATTTTCTCCTATCTCTTCATTTGTTGTCTCCACTAGCGCGGAGTAAAATCGTCCAGGCACTTTGCCAACCGGGGATCAATCTAACGCAGCCGGAGAGTATTAGTTAATAATGTAGATAATTTTCAATAGATGAACTTGCTTTAGAAGGCTTTAGATGCGAGGTGATGCGTGGATTATTTCGTTCTACTGACAAGAAGCATCAAATTCTTAGCTATCCAGTGAGGCGAAGGTGTTAACTTCATAGATATATTTAAGCTGAAGCATAACAAAATTCATGCCAAAAGAAGAGTATATACGAAAGCTTTTGAGTTGATTAATTACTTTATTTTGAAAAAAAAAAAAAAACTGCCGCTGGAAATTATTGCATACTCCGGGAAACTTATAGTAAACATGCTCCATCTCAAGATCTATGTAAACGACGGATTAGACGCTTTAAAATACGTGGTGTTTATGTGAACGAAAATGGGAAGCCAGGTCAACCGAAAAAATACGATGACGTACAACAGCAAGCACTAAAAGCTGTTAAAACTCGGTAAAATCATTAACAGTGTTAGATACCGACAACAAATGCTCAATCTGAACAGTGCTTTGTTCGTCAAACGACCCAAATCGGCAGCCAGACACGACAAGATACAGTCGGCTGCAAAATTATTCGAGCACTAGCAATAATCCTTGCCAAAAAAAAGTACACTTAATACAGCTTTGTTAAATAAATCCTTGTCGAGTCATGTTCTTAATCAGTCTAAGAACATGATTCGACAAGGATTTACTTAGCAAAACAGTCTTAAGTGTACTTTTTAAATATAGGAATTATTGGCTAGTGCTCGAATAATTTTGCAGCCGACTGTAATTTTGCTTCATTATAACACACCATCACACAATTCCAAATTTGTTAAAGGCATATTAAAGGACCTTGCTGGGAAATATTAGCTTACCCGCCGTATTTACCAGACCTTGCCCTTTCAGGATACTCTTGTTCTGATCGATGGCACACGCACTTTATAATCAGCACTTTCATAGCGTACAGTCGGTAACAAATATGTCCGAACACTAGCAAAAATTCCTATGTAAAAAAAGCACACTTCATACGGTTTTGTTAAATAAATCCTTGTCGAATCCTGTTCTTAGTCAGTGTAAGAACATGATTCGATAAGGATTTATTTAACAAAACCGTATGAAGTGTACTTTTTTTATATAGGAATTTTTGCTAGTGTTCGGACACTTTTGTTACCGACTGTATGAAGAAGTGGAAAACTGGATCTTTGAAATTTTTGCCTCCAAAGATGCAAAGTTCTATTTTGACGTATCCACCAAAAATACATGAAATGTAGACGAAATGTTTAGCTAGAGGTAGTTATTGCTTTGAATAAAGCATGCATGTGCTGTTTCTGTTTTTTTTTTTTTTTTTTTTTTCTTACTGGCCTCTTTTTTGTCTTCGAGATAAAACCTTCGCTAAAATATATGTAGTATAACATGCTCTTTACATTCCTGAAGTTCTAAAAGAATTCATTAATTATTGTTTAGATGTTCAACAAAACGTCAAAATTTTTGTGTTTCAATAAATCTGCTTATGTATTGTAGTAAAATGAAATGTAGTTTGTTGAGAATAAAATTTAATTTATCTTAAAACTTGAAAAAAAAAAAAAAAAAAAAAAAAAAATTAATCATTTATAAAATATATAGAATTATATAATCCTTATAAAATTGCTTTTATCTATAATAATAATATGTAATATGACAAACCATTTGAAGCTGGCTCAGGAACAGGTCGGTTTTCCTATAGAAAGAAAAAACTGTTAATTGGAGAAGTTAAAGTGGATTAAGTACCTGAAAGCAGAACTTTTAGAAGTAAAATATTTTTTTTTTTTTTTTTCATAATAAACTAAATAGAATAACTGTAATATAGAATAACCATTAAAATAGCTGCAAAATTTAAAAGCATAATTGTTTTGAAGGTATTATATTATTACTTTCTTCCATATTCAATAGAAGAAAGTATTAGTTTTGTAAAAGTTTTCGATTTTCGATTATCGATGGATTTAGACGTTTTGAGAAGACCAAAATATGATTTGAGCATTTTCAGAAAATTTCTGTCATAAGTTGAAGTTGCATAAATTAGTGCCTATCAATTTTTTGGGGAAAATCGCTCAACTGGGGGCGTTGACATCTCGTTTTTTCTAAACTTTTAATATGGCTGTATAGGACAAAATTTCGTGTAAATGCGCACAATAAGAATAATTTTAACAAATAATTACGAAATAAAAATGAAATATTTTTAACAGTAATAAACAATTAGGAAAAAAATCTTGTATATGTAGGAGCGTTGCTTCCTACACTAGAGGAGAGGCGGGAGGGGGAGAAAAACCTCACTCCAGAGGTATAAATTTTCAATGTGGTTATCTTTCAAAAGAACTCGTCAATTGAACCATAGATCGGTGATAACACAAGTCTGTGAAATTATACTTTTTATTTATTTATTATTATTATTATTATTATTATTATTATTTCTTATGTTTTGGGCGTTTTTAATGTTTTTTAAAACTCTGAGTTTAGAAGTCATTTCTTCCTCTCCCGTTAGGTTTTTTTTTTTTGACAAAGTGTGGATGAAAATCTGAAGAATTAAGACAGAGGCTTAATACAGAATCGAAACTCTTTGTATATCAAATACATTAAAATAGGCTATTACTTCCGTATTTTATTTTAAATGTCTGTTTCATTATATCGAAGCTTCGTTTCATGTTTTTGCCTTATGTACATTTTGATTGGCACACTCTAGGCAGTATCAAACAATAAACTGCTAACATATTAACATTCTGTCGACCGTGATACCTCTTTTCCATTTCTTTGATGTCTTGATGAAATCGCTCTCCTTGTTACTCACATCACCCACATTTTTCGGGAAACATATGAGATGGGAGTTGAGAAAGTGAATATTTAAGCTCATTTCGGTCAAAAAATTCCCTTTTTTTGTCAAACCTGTATATGATACACATTTTTATGTAATTTTCTTTTTAATCAGCATAAAAAAATACATTAGAAAAATACATTACCTCGAAGAAAAAAAAATCCATCGCAGATCTGTGTGATTTAGAACAAGATTGCTATTATTATTTATTTATTTATTTTGACTTTGACAAAAACAAAATACTATGATGCCGTCAGTAGATCACAAAACTTGTGAGTTGGCTACTCTTCTGAGATGGAAATTGTCGGCATTCATCTTGGAAAATACAGCATTCGTCGCTAAGCGCTTCGAAAACGCGTTAGCATTTCTTACCTCGAAGTGTTTAAAATGTTACAAGTTTGACCACTTCATTCTTGAATTTTAACGCTTTGCAATGTATGTAAACTTTATTCATAATTTCAACAACTACAACTAGATGCAAGCTACATTGAATTTCCGAATTATACTTAAATGCAATACAACCAATTTTTACTAATCGATTAAATTTACATACATAATCAATTTTTCGCACGTTAGTCATTTCGATCATCGTATGACTCAGATAGTCCTAATTTATTCACAGAATTCGCTTGTAAATTTGCTTTTTCCTTTCACGTGCGACAGCATCCCGGTATAAGACGCTGCCTCAGGCAATGGATTCTGGTACGGCACTCTGCGATTCAAAAAACACTGCCGACGGCACCTGGGATCCTTACCGAGGTTTTAATTGATTTCAATGTATCAGAGATTACACCTTTTTTTTTTTTTTAGTGCTAGAGGCCTATTTCAGTCGGTACAGTTGTCGAATTTTTATAGGTCACTCTTAATTAGTGCTAAGGGCCTATTTCAGTCGGTTTATTGAATGAAGTCCCCCCAAGGCACAACATTCACATGAGTCCCCCCCCAGGCCCAACTTTGACATGAGTCCCCTCCAAGGTACCCCTATTTCAGTCGGTACAGGGTTGTCGAATTTTTATAATACACTCTTAATAGTGCTAAGTTTCGGTTTATTGAATGGGGATTTATTGAATGAAGTCCCCCCAAGGCACAACTTTGACATGAGTCCCCCCAAGGTACAACTTTGACATGAGTTCCCCCAAGGCCCAACTTTGACATGAGTCCCCCCCCAGGCCCAACTTTGACATGAGTCCCCCCAAGGCCTAACTTTGACATGAGTCCCCCCCCCCAAAGTACAACTTTGATATGATTCCCCCCCAAGGCACACTTTTGACATGAGTCCCCCCAAGGCACACCTCCCCCTTATTGGGAAAAAGAGGAAAAACGTTGTTTTGCGGCTATAAGACAGTTTGGACTTCCAGCGTTATTTGTTACAGTATCTGCAGCTGAAACACATTGGTTTGATTTAATGAAAACTTTTATCATGGAATTTAGATCGTCACGAATTAACTAAAGAAGAATTTGTCGATATTGACAAGTTTAGCAGTAGGCCTCTGGCACTAAATTAAAATCTGTCAATGTCAGATTTTCATGTTTTAAATAATGAAATAATGTCGTGTCTGTATAATTTTTTTTTTTTTTAGTGCTAGAGGCCTATTTCAGTCGGTACAGCGTTGTCGAATTTTTATACGTCACTCTTAATAGTGCTAAGGGCCTATTTCAGTCGGTTTATTGAATGGGGATTTATTGAATGAAGTTCCCCCAAGGCACAACTTTGACATGAGTCCCCCCCCCAGGCCCAACTTTGACATGAGTCCCCCCCAAGGTACAACTTTGACATGAGTCCCCCCGAGACCCAACTTTGACATGAGTCCCCCCCCCAGGCCCAACTTTGACATGAGTCCCCCCAAGGCCCAACTTTGACATGAGTCCCCCCCAGGTACAACTTTGACATGAGTCCCCCCCCCAAGGCACACCTTTGACCCCCCCAAGGCACACCTCCCCCTCATTGGGAAAAAGAGAAAAAACGTTGTTTTGAGGCTATAAGACAGTTTGGACTTCCAACGTTATTTGTTACAGTATCTGCAGCTGAAACACATTGGTTTGATTTAATGAAAACTTTATCATGGAATTTAGATCGTCACGAATTAACTAAAGAAGAATTTGTCGATATTAACAAGTTTAGCAGTAGGCCTCTGGCACTAAATTAAAATCTGTCAATATCAGATTTTCATGTTTTAAATAATGAAATAATGTCGTCTCTGTATAATTTTTTATTTTTATATTTTTGTGGGCAGAACCCGATTTATGTCTAGGAAGGAAAGTCTCTAATTTCACTCCAAGGATTTAGTCTCAAAATTTGGACGCGTAAAATAACATATTTTACACACTCTCAAGTAATTCATTAAATTAATGTTGTCCAATTAAATAGCCAAATTAAGCGGAACCACGCTAATGACCATCATATATACATATATCAATGTCAATTTTTTACTTTTTTAGTGCTAGAGGCCTATTTCAGTCGGTACAGTTGTCGAATTTTTATACGTCACTCTTAATAGTGCTAAGGGCCTATTTCAGTCGGTTTATTGAATAGGGATTTATTGAATGAAGTCCCCCCAAGACACAACTTTGACATGAGTCCCCCCCAAGGTATCCCTAATTCAGTCGGTACAGCGTTGTCGAATTTTTATACGTCACTCTTAATAGTGCTAAGGGCCTATTTCAGTCGGTTTATTGAATGGGGATTTATTGAATGAAGTCCCCCCCAAGGCACAACTTTGACATGAGTCCCCCCCAAGGCCCAACTTTGCCATGAGTCCCCCCAAGGTACAACTTTGACATGAGTCCCCCCCAAGGCACACCTTTGACATGAGTCCCCCCACCCAAGGCACACCTTTGACCCCCCCCAAGGCACACCTCCCCCTCATTGGGAAAAAGAGAAAAAACGTTGTTTTGCGGCTATAAGACAGTTTGGACTTCCAACGTTATTTGTTACAGTATCTGCAGCTGAAACACATTGGTTTGATTTAATGAAAACTTTATCATGGAATTTAGATCGTCACGAATTAACTAAAGAAGAATTTGTCGATATTAACAAGTTTAGCAGTAGGCCTCTGGCACTAAATTAAAATCTGTCAATGTCAGATTTTCATGTTTTAAATAATGAAATAATGTCGTGTCTGTATAATTTTTATTTATTTATTTATTTATTTTATTTTATTTTATTTTATTTTATTTTTGAGGTTTTATATTATGTTATTTTAATATTTGTAAGTCATTCGTTTAAATATAAGTTACCAGCGAAGCTGGTCATACTCGCTGGTAAATATGTAAATAACAATGTGCTTTAAAATTACTTAAATCCTTTAAAGCACTGACAAATTTCTACTCTAACAATCCTAATTTTCTTTAAGACACAATCCTTATCATAGTGCAACGAAAAGACCTTAAAAAATAAACTCAATATATTTAACGAATTTTAAAACTAAAGGGTTTATTTTTTATAAATCAATTGTTTCTTTGAATTTATTTTTAAATTTCAAATAAAAATTTTCAACTTAAATTAGGTAAAAGATAACTAGCTCTATTTTTTTTTTTTTTTTTTTTTTAAGAAAATATTATTTTAAAATATCATTGAAAAAAATATTTATTTATTTTTTGAGACAAAGCTGATGTAAAACGTTCCACTGAACATTTTAGGAGTATTGTTTAAAACAAATAGCGTAGTAAGAAAAAAAAAAAAAATGATAAAGAAAGAAAGAAAAACTTTTTAAATAAAAGGGATAATGCACTCTTTTCAGTATACTGTCCACTTGATGAACTAAAAAGACTCTAGAATAAAGTTTTTTGAATAAACTTAAGACTTAGAGTTTACAATTACTAAAGTTTTCGATTTTATTTATTTATTCATCTATCTTTATACGATGAAACTTTTTTTTTTTTTTTTTTTTTCAAAAATATTAGATGCAGAAAAAATATTGTATTTTTTTTTTTTTTCTTTTAAGTCTTTATTTTTATTTAAATTAAAAACAAAATGCATGTGAAGAAAAACAAAGCAAAAAAGCAATACTTTTTTAATTTAAAAAATAATCTAACAAATGCATATACATGTTTAAAAACTTTTGTTATTAGTATTATGTCACTGAATAAAAATTTTAATTTGCTGGTTTAAAAAATTACGATTTTCTTTCTTTCTTTCTTTCTTTTTTTTTCCCCTCTGCATTTTATTACAACGTGACGACTATTTCTTTGTGACAACCAAATGAAATAAATTTTGCTTTTTTCTTTCTTTCGATCACATTTATTTTACTTTATTTATTTATTTATTTTATTATTATTATTTTAAGAGAAAAATTATTTAAAAATAAATGAAATTTGAGAGAAAATGTACGAACGAATTTTTTAAAAAATAATATAATAACCATTGCTAAGTGATGCAACTTCACAATATAATTAAAATAAAGAAACTTAAAAAAAAAAAAAAAAAAAAAAAAAAAAAATGTATTTTTAAATCAAATGATAACTTTCACATCAAATTACTTCAAAATAGTCGCAGGGATGGAACACGGGCGCAGAATTCATACCGGAATCCTTTTAAGAAATTTCTCTACCTATAATATCGTTGATTTAAGAAGTAGAATTTTTTCTTACATTGATAGTGGTATGAATTCTGCGCCCGTGTTCCATCCCTGTAGTCGTGAAAATTATGCTTCTTGACACTGTCTAAGAGAAGCTTTACCATTGGATAATAGTAGTTTTGTAACCTTATAAAATTATTTTAGACATCTGTCAAAACAAAAAATGCTGAATTTTTATCCGGCTTTTGGAAAAACATCGAAGAATTTTTATGAAAGCATATGACATTTGGCACTAAATTAAATTATGTAGAATACATATTTATTAGAAGGAGAGGACTATTTCGTCACCATTTTTTTTTTTTTTTTTTTTTTTTTTTTTTTTTTGTAGATCACCTTGAATAAAGTAGTAGGAAGTGACGAAACAAACAGCTTAAAAAAAATGGTCTGTCTATCACCTTAAAAAATAATTCTGTTTAGAACAAAATTTAACTTTTCAGTTTATTTTATTTTACAGTAAATAATCAAAATATTATTATTATTATTATTATTATTATTATTATTATTATTTTAACATTTTTCCCCTTAAAAAAATAATAAATAAATAAAAATTAAAGAATGAAATCGCTTTTAATTTCCATTCATGCAAAGAACATTTTAAGACTCACACTTTCCAGTATCGGTTTAGTTAAAAGAGCAATTAGAGCATTTCTTTTCTTTTCTTTTCTTTTCTTTTCTTTTCTTTTCTTTTCTTTCTTTCCCTCCCCCCTTTCTTTTTTTTCTCTATGTGCAATGAAAGAAATCCTTCGGCTTTGATTCTTTTGTTCGAATAAAAGTCAGATATATTCATGTGTATGGATCCAGGAAACCATCGGGATATCCTGAGGATGAAAGTGCACCCTACGGACATCCTCAGCACCAAAATAGGGACATGTATCTTAATGTAGGTATATTTTGATCTGTCCGTAGGGACATTGCAAAATTTGAGTTGGCAGCACTGTACTAGGTAGATGTTGACCCGACTCAGAAAAGTGTGGACGGAGAAGACACTGTTATTTGCAGAAGAGCCCTCATTTGAGGATTGTTCATGCGCCAGTTCATTGCGTTTTTCGCAAACAAAGTGCGTCCAGTGGCACTCTGCCGCAGGCAGTGGAAACCAGAACCCAGCATAGGGAGAGCAGAGGAAATCCTACTGAAGGAAGTGGGGATTCAAATATTAATATTTTAAGGTTTTTAATATATTATAGGCCAGTGTTGGGCATAATTGATTGAAAAGTAATTGAATTACAATTAAATTATAATTATTTTACTGCCAATCGGTTAGCAAGTAATTGATTACAAACAAATTGAATAAGTAATTCAATTTATTGAATAAGTAATTCAATTTATTTGTAACCAATTACTTGTTAATCGATTGGCAGTAAAATAATTATAATTTAATTGTAATTTAATTACTTTTAAATCAGTTATGCCCAACACTGTTATAGAGTTCATAAATACAGGATTAAACAATTAAGACTTATTATTTTAAAAATAATCGGACAAAGCCAGCTAGAAACTTATAAAATACGACAAAAAATAAAAAATAAAAATAAATAAATAAATAAATTAAATTAACAATTATCACTTGCATTATCTCTTTTGAACGTGTCTGACTAAATCATTTTATAGAAAAAAAAAATGCATTTATAAAAATCCATTTTAAACTAGCCGCACGTTAAAATATGAACATAAAATATTGAGAATATGAAATACTGAGAAAAATTGACTGGAAAATGGAATAGCAAAAAGTATAACCAAAATAGTCATTATAGTTTTTTAATAAGAATTTACACTAAAAGCATTCATCGCTAAAACTACGACAAAAATTTAAAAGCCATCATGGGGGGTTCCTTTACTTTGACGCTGTAACTGAAAAACATACCGGAACAAAATAAATAAATAAATAAAAATTTAAAACTTCTTACCAATCTTAAATCATCTTTACATCTTAATACTGCACATAAGTTACTTTGAGCCATAATTATTAAAATGAATTCAATTGAAGTATAAATAAGGTCTAAATAATATTACTTATTAACAAATTAACTTTCAGCTTCTGCAGAGATTCGGAGGCTGGAGCGTATCAGTTAAAAGGCGTCAAATAATAAATCTAGTTATGACCTTCGTTTGATAATAACGTTGATAAATAAATTTTTCAAGGCCAGTTTTTTCTTCTGTATTCTTAGACAATAAGAAGATAAAAACCAATTGAAGATTAAAATAATAATTTAAAAAAAAAAAAAAATGACATTTTTTGCTTCTAGCTGGCCGTTTGTTTATCATCTAAAGGAAGGAAATATGTAATTGTAATCAATGTTGTTGTTTCCTTAAGATATGCTAAGAAAGTTCTATTAAACTATATTTTGTAACACGGAATAGTATTATGTAATAAGATTATTTAGCATATCTATATTTCTTTGAATCGATTAAATTCTTTGTTTTTTAACGCATGAAAAAATAAAACTAGTATGTTTTGGTCACCATAAGACTTTCTTCCGTATAATCTTATTCAAATTCATGCAGTCAAATTATTCATTAAATTATTATTCGTTAAAATTATTTTTAGTGATGAATGCAGACGATTTTTTATCTCAGAGAAGCATAATACTATCCGCGTTTGTAATGATCGATAGATGGCGCTTTTCCGACTTTTGTTGTTAGTAAATATAATAGCCACGTGTATT
Source organism: Salticus scenicus (assembly GCA_963930645.1). Classification (NCBI taxonomy): domain Eukaryota; kingdom Metazoa; phylum Arthropoda; class Arachnida; order Araneae; family Salticidae; genus Salticus; species Salticus scenicus. Next base: position 207,967,138 of record OZ005656.1, on the reverse strand, counting down.
TATTATTGTTCTATTTGTGTTACTATTTAATATCCGTGCTATAATTTCTCTGCCATTACATCATGGAAAATCTGTTGCTTTTGGAAAAAATATTTCAGTTTATTCGAAGTTCGATTGGAAGTAGATGTTTAACTGAAGCTGAACAAATATTAGTTTCAAATCATCTGATTAATTCTTTACTTCCATTAGCCGAAGCAACTGAAATTTTAAATTTGTCATTTGGAAATAAATGGAAGCTAAATTCTGGATTTCTTGATCCTTTGGAGTTACACTGTGGCACACAACAGTATGTGTTATCTTTTTTACCGGATATATTCGTTTCTATTCAATAAATATATGTGAAACTAAACATCGAATATACAGTAAGCAATGGCGTCTCGACGAAAGCCGAAAGCTATTCCTGTTAATTGTAATTTCACCTTAGCCCAACAGAGGGCGAGCATTTCATTACAATCGCGGATACTAAATACTAAAAGAAAGTAAGTTTTGTGTCAACATCAGAAAAAATGCAATTTTTGCTAATTTTTTTTTTTCCAGTCAAAAAAGAGAAAATCAATAATTTTGTTTTAAATTATCCCAGATCCATAGTTCAATCATTTGATTTAAAAGTATTGACGAGTTCTTTCGTAAAATACCCATACTAAAAGATAACATCCCAAGGGGGAGCGATGCTTCTACATGAACACACTATTTTCCTAGTTTATTCCTACACTGACAAAAAAAAAAAAAAAAAAAAAAAGTCCTGTTTGCTGCCAGAAATTTTCTGTAATTCAGAAAAATACGCTCTATCAACGTAATTTTTCCGTTGATAGAACGTATTTTTTGACAGTGTATCATTATCAATAATTCATATGAATTTTACAATCATGCATTAAAAATAATACTCATTATGTCCATTTATACGAAATTTTGTCCTTTACTGGTATATAAAAAAATTAGAATCACAGCCCCACCTGTTAAACGCTTGGTCCTCAAATGTAATCAGCATCACTTTAGGTTCAACTAAATACCAAATTTGGTTTCGTTCATTGGTTCGTGAAATACGGCGTCCACAAAATTGTCATATACACGCACAGGCAAACTCACAGACAGACATTTTCAAATCGTGTTCAGAACATCTGAAAACGTACATATCCATCAAAAAAATGTCCGGAAATGTTCACAAACTTAATACTTTCTTCTTATATATATAGAACAAAATAATAAAAATGTATGCACGATAAAAGTGTAAACATGTCTAATGATATGTATTACATATATTAAAAAGCATTTCTCTGAATTACATCATATAAAAGTCAATGTCGAATATTCGACAAACTTTTTATTCCAGCAGACTTTTCCCGCTTTGCTGTGCACTGTATTTCTATACATGAATTTAAAATAGGTTGATTTCTAAACAAATCAACCTAAAAAAAAAATTAATCAGTATGATTTTTTATGTCACTTGAAAAAATAATCTGGTGTGTCACTCACACGACTTTTTCCTACCTTGAAATTTAATACTATAAATACAGGTTGGAAATTAAGAGTCAACATAACGAGTACTGTTATGTAAACCTATATTAAAATAATTCAAATTAGGCTTCGGAAGAGATTTATATGATAATTAGTTCTGTGTGAGGGGGTGACTACCGCCCCCTCACACAGACCTAATAATTGTGACCAACCCCCCGTTTCATTACTGCACCTACATTTATATAGAATTTAAATCTGTTGTTAAAATTAAAAGTTCACTTAAAATTATTCAGACAACTTTCATATGCAACATTCCTTGAAACTTATCAGTCTTGATCAAACTTTTCCAACAACGAATTTATATTAATTTGAAAATACAACTTTTGGATCTCCTCAAATTGTTCGTTTTTACATTACTCTAAGAGACATAGACAATAATCAAACTTTAAAAAACTTGACTTTGGTAATCAGGAAACCTCAAAACGTGTAAAGACACAAAAAATAAGCGATGAATATTTAGCTTAAAAACATACATTACAGTAGACTCTCGTATAAGGTGGGGTATATGTTCCGCGTAATAGAACATCGCGTTATAGGAGACATACATTGAGCAGACGATTTCATTAGGCAATGAGACCAAAAGCGTCGGATGTTTGCATAGTAACGGAGCAATCCTTCATTGAACAGGTTGTAAGTAGAAAAGATGTCGCCACGTTCTTCCTTTATTTCACACGTTATACGAGACTCTTTATCGCGTTGTATGAGTAACAGTCGCAGATTTTTCGTCGCGTTATATGAAATCGCATTTTGTGGGTACGAGATTCTGCTGTATTTATCATATGTCTGTGAAGAATTCATTTCCTTTCCTGGACATGGTAAAATATTACAATAAAGTGCTTCCACTAACAATAAAAAAGAATGTTATCGCTTAAATATTTACAAACCTGTAAATCTTTTGAAGAAAGTAATGTCAGAGAAAGTAAAAAACTTAAAAATTTGCATCGATTTCTCTCAAAACCTCGTTTAGGACAATTACACGGGTATACTTTAATGTTGGTAAAGTTTGATTTGATAAATTTAGCTGATATATAATATATGTCTTTTGATGTGCTGAAACTGAAAATGAAGCCCCTTATCTATTTCACGTATAAATGTTTGCCAATACAGGGTGTCTACTCACACATATTCTTTATTTTCGATAGTTTCTGGTATGTTTCTCTGGTTAATTATAGTTAATCGTTGAAACATACTTTAAAAGTTACCACATTGGTAGAAGAGTCACTTAAGAAACTGTGTCAGTAGACACTTTGTATTGAAAAAAATCTATACTTGGCAGAGAAATACTGGTGTTATAACTGAACCATTTTCAATTTCAGTGTATAAATTCGTTTATTATTTATCCTCTATTTTTTGTAAGTTCACGTGCTGAACAACATGTCAAAGAAAAAAAGAGTTAAATGAATTTAATGCTTTTAATTTTTATGTAAAATATGAGCGCGTGCTATCTTCAAAATTTGTTAAAATGTAAAGATTATGTGATGCGCGTGGCATCCACAGTTTTGTTTTTTTTTTAATTCAAGAAATAGAATAGAATAAAGTCAGCAACGATGTTGGTTGCATTTTTTCGTATAGTTTGAGTTCTTAATTTTAGTGAACTACTTTTTACCGTAGGAATAATTTTCTTATGTTTAATGTTATAGAAAATTATTATATGAGCATAAAAGATGCTACTTTAATAATTTTAAAGTGTACATAAGTAGTCTTGGCGTCCGCCTTTATACAGTTTAATTTAGTAAGAGAAAAGCTAGGAATTTGCGGTGCTTATTCCGTTGCTTTACATAAAAATATTGGAGTCCATAGCGACAGGACCGTTCAAGTGAAGTAAAATTATTTTGATTATATTAAGATTAAAAAGATGTTTAAAACCGTTAAAGGGTTTAAAAAAGAAGATTTGAAGTGGGTAGCCGAAGAGATTGGAGAGACTTTGCCTTCGACGTTCACAATAGCAAGCTTAAAGGAGCTGATTTTAAATAGTAAAGAATATGAAAAGGATCCCGACTTTGTTCAGGATATCTTAGAAAATGCTATAGCGGAAAGAAAATTGAAAGAAGAAAAACAAGCTTTGAAAGAAGAAAAACAAGCTTTGAAAGAAGAAAAACAAGAACAAGCTCTGAAAGAAGAAAAACAAGCTGAAAAAGAAAAAGAACTTGAGAAGTTAAAGCTAGAAAAAGAAGCTGAGGCATTAAAGCTGGAAAAAGAAGCAGAACTGGAGAAAGAGAAATTAAGATTGAACCATGATTTAGAATTGGCGAGAATACAATCATCTGGGCAAATTCAAACTGATGCTATTTTAAGTAATTATGAAAATAGTACTATGAGACGAAAATTTACTTTACCTAAGCTGGAATTCAGGAAATTTGGCGGAGAAATTAAGGATTGGTTGCCATTTTGGAGCCAATTTGAACAAATCGATAAAGATGATGAGATTGCCCCAGAGGACAAGTTCCAGTATTTAGTACAAGCAACAATCGCTGGTTCACGCGCAAGAGAAGTTGTTGAAAGTTTCCCGCCAACTGGCGCCAATTATTCAAAGGCAGTGGAAAGTTTAAAGGCTCGTTTTGGCAGGGAAGATATTCTAGTAGAAGTGTATGTACGAGAGTTATTGAAATTGATAATATCTGTGCAAACAAAAGGTAGATTTGCATTAACTTCATTATATGATAAGCTTGAGTCATATTTACGGGCGCTAGAAACATTAGGTGTTACCACTGATAAATACGCCTCCATTCTATACCCTATGGTTGAGTCTTGTTTCCCAGCAGACTTTTTGAAGGCCTGGAATCGCTCGAATCTCTCTTCTTCTAATACGGATGCTAAAGGAAGGTTGAATAATCTGATGTATTTTTTGAAAACGGAAGTAGAAGGTGAAGAGAGAATATCTTTAGCTGTAGCGGGCTTCGGTTTGACAAAGCGTGAAGATAATAGATATTCTAAAAGGAAAAACGGTGCAAGTGCAGACTATATGCGAAATAAGTTATCGACAGCTGCAGGTTTATTGACAACGCCTTCTACTTTAGATTTCAAAAGGGTATGCATTTTTTGCCAAGGCAAGCATTTGAGCTCGGAATGCTTTTCAGCTCGAAAATTGAGTTTATCTGAGATACAAAAGATTATAAAGGATAAGAATTGCTGCTTCGCTTGTTTGTTACCTAATCATACAGCTAAAAAATGTCGAGCAGTTTTAAGATGCATTATCTGTTCTAAGAAGCATGTGCCTTTGATGTGCGATTTGCGTGATTCTCAAGGTAAAACTGCACAAGAAAAGGTTGAAGAAAATTCAGTCAGTAGCGAAGTAAACATGGCAAATTTTAATAAGCAAAGTGCTAAAGTATTCCTTCAAACCTTAAAAGTGAAACTCATCTCCGAAAACAAGCAAAAAACAGTTCGTTTATTGTTAGATTCAGCATCCCAAAAATCTTATATTTTGAAAAGTATAGCAGAAGAGATGGATTATACTCCCATTCGTCAAGAAAAAATGATGCATTCATTGTTTGGCGGAGTTACAACAAAGGAATGCCAACATAATTGTTATAGAATAAAGGTTAAGGATATGAAGGAGAAGTTCACCTGTAATTTTGAAGTGATGGATCAAATTACTATATGTGAAAACATTCAACCGGTCACTAATGGTCCGTGGATTAAAGAGTTGAAAGAATATGGAATCGAATTATCTGATGTAAGTCATTGCCGTGAAGTTATCGAAATATTGATTGGGGCTGATATTATGGGAAAGATGTTAACTGGCAAAAGAAAAGTATTGACATCTGGTCTTGTTGCCATAGAAACATACCTTGGTTGGACATTGATGGGCAAAGCGCCTCACACCGAAGTCTTAACAGATAATTTGGCAATGATGGTGACGTCTTTGTTCGTAAATGAAGCTGATATCTCAAACTTATGGAGATTGGACTTGATCGGAATAACAGATACTATAGAAAAGAAATCTAAAAATGAGATTGACCGTCAAACGAAGGAACATTTCTTAGAGACAGTAAAAATTAACAAGGATGGTCGTTACGAAATTTGTCTTCCTTGGGCTGACGACACATCTGCATTACCAGATAACTTGAGTTTGGCTGTAAGGCGTTTGGAAAGTACAACTTCTAAGTTATTATCTAAGAACATGTACGGAAAATATGAAAATATATTTATGGACTGGTTGAATGAGGGGATCATAGAAGAAGTTCCTGCTACCAAAGTGAACTCTTATGGTAATTATTTACCTCATCACCCAGTTATTAAAGAGACCAGTACTACAACACCTATCCGTCCGGTTTTCGACGCTTCAGCAAAGTTGACTAACCATCCATCTTTAAATCAGTGTCTGCAGTGTGGCCCAAATTTGATTGAGCTTATCCCAGATATTCTTCTACGTTTCAGAGAAAGAAAATTTGGTGTAACCGCTGATATTAGAAAAGCGTTTCTTCAAATTAGCATTTGTGAAAAGGATAGAGATTTCCTACGATTTCTATGGTGGAAAGATCTAAAAGAGAAGAAACTTAAAGTATTCAGGCATGCACGAGTCGTTTTCGGTGTAAAGTGTAGCCCTTTTCTTTTATCATCAGTAATTGAATATCACATCAAAAATAGTGCAAGTTTTGAGGAAAATTTCAAGCAAAGGCTTTTGCATAGTTTCTATGTAGACAATGTCGCCACTAGTGTGCACAGTGAAGAAGATCTGAAGAAATTTATCTCGGACTCAAAGAAAATAATGGCAAATGCTGGTTTCGATTTAAGGCAGTGGGAATACACTGGTGATCACGCTGAAACATCGAACCAGAAGGAAACTCAAGTATTGGGTCTGATTTGGGATAAGGTTTCCGATACATTAAAAGTCAACATGAAATGGCTAAGCGATTTCAACACAGAAAGGATTACCAAGCGAAGTATGTTATCAGCAGTTCATAAAATTTTCGATCCTTTTGGTTTTACTGCTCCGGTGATGCTTTATCCTAAATTGATGTTACAGAAAGCTTGGAAATTAGGAATTAATTGGGATGACGAAATAACTGGTGAATTACAAAAAGAATTCCTATTATGGTTCCAAGAACTTAAATATTTAAACGATGTTAAGATACCAAGACATATCCAGATCACTCCAGAAAACTTACATGCATGCACAATTCATACTTTCGTTGATGGAAGTAAAGATGCTTACGCAGCAGTAGTATTCTTGAGGATAGAAAAGGAAGATCAAGGGGAAATAATTCTGCTTGCTGCCAAGTCCCGAGTTGCGCCTTTAAAAACTACGACTGTACCAAGGATGGAGCTATTAGCAGCTACTATTGGCGCTCGTTTGGCGAAAACTGTTGTGGATGCTTTGGGTTGGCAGGAAATGAAGAGATATTACTGGAGCGATTCCTCAACAGTGCTTGCTTGGATATCAAGAAATGAGAGCTGGTCTGTGTTTGTCCGAAATCGGGTTCAAGAGATTCAGAAATTAAGCAGTCCTTCATCATGGAAACATATACCAAGTGAGAAGAATCCAGCAGACTTGCCGTCTAGAGGCTGTAAGGCTAAGCAATTAGCTTTAATCAGATGGTGGGAGGGCCCACATTGGATGAAAGATTCAGCAGAATTTAGAAACCACATGAACACTTCCGATGAAGATTGGAATGAAGAAGAAATTCAGAAAGAAAGGTCAAAGTCTACTTGTATGTTGACGAAACCTGAATTTCCATCCAACAATAACTGGTATTACCGCTACTTTTCAAGTTATGAAAAAATCATACGTTTAGTTGCTTGGATTCTTCGCTTTAAGCATAATTGTTTAAATCCTGATAAGAAGAGTAAAGGCGAATTGACGGCTACTGAATTTCGGGAAGCTGAGATAAAAACTCTACGTATGGTTCAAAAAGAATCTTTCTCTTCGGAAAGTGATGAAAGATTGAAGACATTACAAACCTGTAAGGATGAGCAAGATGTCATTCGTTTGAAAACTAAAATAACTTACAGGAAAGATAGTGAAGATTTTCTCCATCCCATAATTCTCCCTTCAAGGCATGAAGTTGTTAAGCGACTTATTTTTTATATTCATGTAAAGAACTGTCATGCGGGGTTACAAATCCTCTTAAATTTGCTTAGAGAAAGGTATTGGATCCTCAACGGAAGAAAGAGTGTAAAGCTTGTGTTAGCCAGCTGTGTGATTTGTAAAAGGTTTAATTCAAGGGCTTTATGGACATCTAGTGCTCCTCTACCTGAAAACCGAGTAAAAGATTCTGCCGTATTTCAAGTTACAGGCATAGATATGGCTGGTCCTTTGTATCTTAAGAACGATAAGAAGAGTTGGATTTTGATTTTCACATGTGCTATATATAGAGCTGTTCATCTAGAGCTAGTGACCTCTGCTTCCACAGATGCATTTTTGATGGGTTTGAGAAGATTTGTGGCTCGCAGAGGAAGATGCTCTGTTATCTACTGTGATAACGGAACAAATTTTGTTGGCGCAGCTAATTTATTGAGAAGCTTAGATTGGCAATGTATACAAAAATATGGGTCTGTCAACTCCATAGACTGGAAGTTTAACCCGCCAACGGCGGCGTGGTGGGGTGGCTTCTGGGAGAGGCTGATTAGGGTAATAAAAGATCTTCTTAAAAGAGTCTTAGGACGCGCCTGTCTTACGTACGAAGAAATGACAACTCTTTTAGCTGATGTTGAAAGTGTAGTGAATTCAAGGCCTCTAACATACCTTTCTGAAGATGCGACTGTAAAGCCTATCTCCCCATCTATGTTTCTTCAAGATGTTCACGAAATTCAGCTTCCAGATGTTGATGCAGTTGAACAAAATTCTCTATCAAAGAGGCTCAGATACAGGCAGTCCCTACTCAGAGCTTTGAGAGATCGATTCAGATCCGAATATTTGGGTGCTCTCATACAGCGAGCAAATAGAAAACAGCCAGAAAAGGGTATCGCTGTCGGAGATATTGTATTAATTGGATCTGACAACAAGAAACGAATCCACTGGCCACTAGGCCGTATCACAGAACTTATTCCTGGCAAAGATAAGAAAGTTCGACTTGTAAAGGTTCAAACTTCGCAACATGAACTTTTACGACCTATTCAAAGATTATATCCTTTAGAAGCAACATCATCAAATAATAGTTCAAAACTGAAAGAAGCATACCATTCAAAGGAAACCTCTGCTCAAACTGTTAAACCCGTTGTAACTTCAGAAGAGGAACCAGTCAGATATAGCAAAGCGGGAAGGAGAATTAAAGTTCCTGAAAGACTAATGTATTGAGAACTACACCTGCAACATTTGGTTTTGATTATAACCTATAATCAAAAGGTGGGAGGATGTTATAACTGAACCATTTTCAATTTCAGTGTATAAATTCGTTTATTATTTATCCTCTATTTTTTGTAAGTTCACGTGCTGAACAACATGTCAAAGAAAAAAAGAGTTAAATGAATTTAATGCTTTTAATTTTTATGTAAAATATGAGCGCGTGCTATCTTCAAAATTTGTTAAAATGTAAAGATTATGTGATGCGCGTGGCATCCACAGTTTTGTTTTTTTTTTAATTCAAGAAATAGAATAGAATAAAGTCCGCGACGATGTTGGTTGCATTTTTTCGTATAGTTTGAGTTCTTAATTTTAGTGAACTACTTTTTACCGTAGGAATAATTTTCTTATGTTTAATGTTATAGAAAATTATTATATGAGCATAAAAGATGCTACTTTAATAATTTTAAAGTGTACATAAGTAGTCTTGGCGTCCGCCTTTATACAGTTTAATTTAGTAAGAGAAAAGCTAGGAATTTGCGGTGCTTATTCCGTTGCTTTACAACTGGTTTCAATTTCGGTTTCAGTACCCCAGTAGACATAAAAATTAGCCAAATTATTAAATCAAAAGTTTTGATATAGGCTTGTGTTAATATAATTTTGTACGTACAGATTTCTGTAACCAACCATGCTGCGTCTGGTTATATTCTGATACCCAAGCACTTTAGACTGCTGTTAGTTGAACGTTTTCTTTAGCAGTACGTTGAGATGATTATCTTGTACTTGCTTTAGGTTACAAGTTGATATATATATTTTTCAATAATTGGAATGGTATAATTTAAATGATCAGCTGTGAATCCTTGAGTTATTTCGCATTTTATTTATTACAACAGGTCGTACCACTTCTTTCAAACATCGATTATGAGATGTCGCCATTTATTGTATTGCACCTTGAAGTAACGTGCAAACATTTTTGATTTTTATCTAAATATATACATCTGATAGTTTGTCATTGTATTTGACCCAAGAAGGTTCAATATATGGAGTAGCCCTGACGCGGAATGAGTGAAGGCAAGTACCACACCCCCTATCTGTCTCAAAACATTGCCTCTTGTAGTATGAATAAATGCATTTCTGCATGCTAAAAAGTGTTTGATAAAAGATATATTTTTTTATTTCGACACTTGGATGAAAGTTAAATTTAAAGTTTATGTGTAAGAGATAATTCTGACCATGATTCCGTGTTTTATTTCACCTTTTACTATTGAAATAATCGACAAATAAGAAGCACATGTTGTTATTGATGTTTATCAGGCGATTAGCACATGATTGCATGAGATATTGATTTTATTATCGAAATTATTTTTAAAAAATCATATTGAAAATAAAATCAAGGTTTTTGTTTTATTATTTTTTGGAATTTCTATTGGATATGTATTTAAATTGTGCTGGTAGTTTAGCGTTCGGTTGTACAAATAGGCCAGAAAACCACAAGGCCATTTTTTTTCAACCGTATGCTCTGATTGAAATTTTATTGGACTTATTATATTGAGATTTCATTAATATATGATATCGATAAAAATAATATTTTTACCTCTCATTCATGAAAAGTACCCAATTATCTGTACATTCCTGTATGGCTGTAAAATTGTTGTTGAGTGCATTTGAGTGTTTTTCCATCATATGCCTCAGTGACATTTTTTCGGCTGAATTTCCATTCCTTTTTATTATTTTTAATGATCAACTTTATAAACGCTTCCTTGAATTAAGACAAATGTGAATAACATGTCATCTTCATGAACGCTTTCTGGAATATATAATATGAATGATATAAATATGTTTATTCCCATTTGACATGCCTTTTTATTTATGTCCTCTGCTGTAAGTATGTATGTTATTTTATAATTTTCATTTCTGCTTTTCATTTTAATGTATGACTAACAGCTCAATTCTCTTAAAATAAAAAGTTCTGTGCCAATTATTATTATTTGAATATATATATGTAATTCTGTTATTTCTAAAAAAAATTATCATTATAAAATATGTTCAGTCAGATTCAGTTACATTGATACCTTTTAGAATGAAAAACCATTTAAAGTAAAAAATGTAAACATTGCATGACCTTCATAAATGAAGTACAAATCAATTGTGGAATTTCTTCTAAAAGGATTCGACTATATAGGATTTATATATGCTTACATATATACAGGGCCTGATTAAGGGGGAAGCCCGCTCTTCACACATTATTTATACTTACACCGTTATTTTTTAACAGATACTTTCTTCCTATAATAAACAGAAAATTCTCATTAAAAATTATTTTAAAAGAATTCTGGTATATAATAACGGTGAATAAATTGGATTGTTTTACACCGTTCATTTTTAATAAAAAATATTTCCTCGTCAAAACGTGGAATTTCTATGACATGAAGTAAAAAATAATTGTAAAAATATTCCGGTATGAACGAGCTTCCCCCTTAATCAGGCCCTACATATATATATATATATGTACCTGTATGTATACATCATATTACATTTAACTATTTTATTTACATCAGGGTTTAACCTGACAAAAAAGTTTCTTTAGCATTTTAGCTAAAATGCATAAGCAGTGTTATAGCTTTTTCGAAATTTAATCTAATCCTTTGGATAGTAATGATACAATTGATTTCTTTTTCTTAATTTGGTTATCCTTAATTTTGTTTTCTATTTCTTTTGTTCACTGATGATTTTAACCAAGTATCCATAATTGTGATTTAAGAAACATGAATTTCTTGAAATCTAAACATACAAAGAACTAACACAATATTAGTACTAAGTATTTTTTATCCTTAACATTGTTTTCTATTCCTTTTGTTCACTGATGATTTTAACCAAGTATCCATAATTGAAATTTAAGAAACATGAATCAGTTTATTGTATGTTTAGATTTCAACAAACGCTATATAAGTATTAAGAATGCATCTATAAGGTAAAGTCTGAAATCTCGAAATTTAATTTTTAAATATTTTTGCATTTAAATTCAACCATTAAATGTAGAAATTAAATCAAAGTATGCTAATTAATAACGATTCACGATATTTTCAGTCGTTTTGTAATTTTTGCCAGCAAATATTTGAATAAAAATAAGAAGTGGTTATATAGAGATATTTTATGTAATAATCCAGTTTTACCTTTTTAGCAAAATTCTTGCTGACCTATTTTAACAAAATACAATAATCGTTTAACAAAATGTTAAAAAGGTCAGTGTTTAATGGCAGTTTAAATCCTGACATGAAGTTAAAATTTCTTATTAAAATATCTATGAATATTTATTATTTTTGTAATACTTAAAAAGTTAAAAGTTTTCTTGTAAGAAAAATCAAATTTGATACAAAGTTAAAAAAAAAAAAAAAAAAAAAAAAAATTACTTTTAAAAGTGATTTTTGAAATCACAGTTATTCGATTAGAGAAACAGTAATTAGGCAAGTTATAATTTATTTGGGTATGAGCAATAGTTTAAAATTAATGGGAAAATATTTCTTCAGAATATAATTAGCTTTTAACATTTCACTGTTTCATTACAAAAGTAACCATCATTCATTCAAATTACTAAAGACCCACCAGCAATCAAGCGGTTCTGCGCTCAAAGGTGGTAGACATGAAGTGCCGGGTTTGATCACAGGTCACGCTCGTCAGCCTAGCCGTTCGGAGTTTTCTGTGATTTTCTCCGAAACTTGCGTATATATGGGCTTGGGGCCCTTAGGAAGACCCTCACAGAGGGCACTTCTCTTCATGTCTAGGTCCCTAGATTAGTCAATCGGCCTTCCTCCCAAAACACCAAACACATCAAATTACAAGACTGCTTGAAAAAGTTTTCCTTTGCGGTATAGGTAATTTTGACTTAAAATAATTTTTTTTTCGTGTATCTAAAAATTATGATCAGAACTAAGATCTATAATATAAACAAATATAATTATTTTATAATTCATCTTTATATTAGCCAGCCCGAGCCTATATTTTATCCGACAAAGGCTTTTTTCAGTTTTCATTCTGATATAAAAGCATTTTCTATCTATGTAACCTGAAATAAAGCATAATAAAATATTTCTCTATAATACAGGGTATAGTTGCAATGAAATGCAGGCACACCTTGTAAAGCATAGGCATTCGTGTATGTGTATGCATGCCATACAATAAAGTCTTGCATCACTGATACATTATCAAATACTTCACATATTTGTTGGGAAAGACACAGACATTGTTGTCGAAACTGCTAAAAATTGGCAGAAAACAGATTTTCATTTTTGTTTTCAATTGCTTTATTTATTTTTGTTTTTACATAGTGTTTGGCCTTGATTGATATTTCTGTTTTTACTTTGGGCCAGACTTATTTTTATGTTGATTGATTATTATGATTCGATATACATGCAAAATATCTGTTCCTAACATGCCTTGAAAATTTGTGTTGTAAAGTATTTGGAGGTGAGCAATTGATTACTCAAACTTTTGGAAGTGTAAAATTATTATTATTTTTTTTTTTTTTTTGGGGGGGGGGGGAGGGGGGGTGTTAAAAAGTATATTTACAGCCTTGAAAATTTAGATTTTAAAAATTTTTAGATTTAGTACACAATCAAACAGACCTGACAGAAGTTATCTAAGTTTCTCGGATATAGGTTTTATTATATCTTTATATTATGCAATTTATCTACTGTTATTTATTTTCAGTCTTTCCAAAACTTAGTCAGGAAAGGGGGAAAACAATTATACGCATGGCTATCTTGAACATGCATACTTACTGACAGCAGAGAACAGACCAGGTGATATAGAATATGAGAAAGATCAACTGTCACAACTTCATTTGGAATTCATGAAGATGATGAAGACATAAAAATTTAGCCGGAGCAATGTCACTGAGGCATGAGATATAAAAACACTCACATGCACTCAATAACAATTCTGCAGCCATTTAAATGAAAAAAAAAAAAAAAAAAAAAAAAAATCTAGATTCTGAAAGAGAAGTTTTTATTTATTTATTTATTTTATTCAGGATTAAAAAAAAAAAAAAAAAAAAAAAAAAGTTTTATATACTACATGTTTCAACAAAAAAGATAACATGATAATAGAATACTCCCATGAGTGATTATGAATTCGTTAAAAAACACTTGAAATTTTAGCGAGAAAAACTCTTCAGATGTGGAGAGAATATATAATTTAATGTGAGCAGGTTCAATACTCTGATTTGAAAAACATGTAATTTTATTTAGGCTAAGCAGTCATATGAAATTGATATGCAATCATAAAATAATAATAAAAAATATTTATAATTCATTAATTATAATATGTATTAAAGCTATTTTATTATAACGATGCTCTAATATGATCAAGATAAATAAAACCATGCAAAATTATGATCTTGTTCGTAACATTATAACCTGATGCAAACTTTTGGATAGATCAATTAATAAAAAGTCAAAGAATGTTTACGATTATTTTAAGAGCTTTGAGTTAGGCTAATCCAATTCTGAAACATAATAAAAAATGAATCCCAATTTTATTCCAAAAATTCCCCCTTAAAAAAAAAAAAAAAATAAAATAAAATCACGCAAATAAAATCAATATTGCATACAAACATGTGCTTCGGAATTTAAGGATTATTTTAAAAGTAAAAATTGAAAATTACTCGAGACCACGATCAGAACGATCTCTAACACATTAACATTAAATTTAACTTTGGCGCAAATGTCACAAATTACAGAAATATTTTCAATTAAGCATTTTTCAACACAAACAAATGCACATATTTCTATTACGAGCGGCAATGTTTTGAGACAGATAGGAGGAGTGCCACGGCTTCATCCCGACAGCGTTGAGTAGTAGAAGAAGACCCACTCCATATATTAAACCTCCTTGATTTGACCGGGTGTACCAATTTTTGATAAAATTGGTACACTTAATAATCAGGACAAAAATCTAGCTGATGCCGTATACTTTAGTTTAGATCATTTCATTTTATTTATTTCTCACTTCAAATAGTTCATTTGCTAGCAAGCCCGTGCGAAATTTTCGCATTTTATTTCTCTCTCTGTTATCTTTAAAATTTAAAATTATTATTATTATTTTATAGACGGCATTTTTTTATATGCATGAGCAAATTTAATATTTTATAATTTTTCTTCACGTGAAAGCATATTTTAGTTAATGCTGGGGGGAAAAAAATGGCAACAATTAAAAATTTAAATGTTTGTTTAAAAGCTGTTATTTTCATATTTTAATTAATTTTAAAAAATCTAATCAAAAATTCGTTACGAATAAGGTACCAATTTAAAGGGGCAATTTTTCTGAATCCGTCGGGTTAAACAGCTTATCGATCGGACAATTACATTTTTTTAAAAATAACTAAAGTATGAAAACTAGCGTTCACACACAGACAAAATCCAAGGAAATCTCTTAAGCCTTTTTAAGTGTGACAGAGTCAGGCACTGATGAGTGTAACTGTATATGCTGATACTGAATAGATGAGAACTGAAATGGTAATAATCATTATATATAATTTCCATTCTACCATTTTTCCAAATTAAAAAAAAAAAAAACGATTTCAAAATATGGACTGTCCTCGATTTTCGAGGACATAACATATGGTCCCGATAGCCTACTATATAAATTTAAAAATACTGTAGTTTCTAAAAATCAAACACAGAAACCAATACACAGCTTTCACAAATTCGTACACAGTGTTCACATTAATGCAATCAGTGCGATAAATATGTTGATTAGGAAGAGAAATATTATTATGTATATTCTGTTAAGTAAATATTAGGTTGAGAAAAAACTTTTAAAAAGAAAACATTTCCGAGCGACGCCCATATCTGGATTTTATTGTTAAAAAAAATCTGGAGTGACTCCACTCGACTTTCCGAACATTGAGTAATTAACAGTTTTGTAGATAAAGTAAAGAAAGAGAAGTTGTTAAACAAACAAAAGAGAGAAAACCATAATAGAGTGTTTGAGTATTTTTCTCCATCTATTACACGATGTTTTATTTAACGCTACTGAACTTTGAGCCCATAGATCATAATGATAAAGAATTTTCCGTTGTGTCCCTGTAAAAACCTATAAATGCAAGATTCACCAAAATGCTTATAGTTAGTGAAACAGTGATTTATAATACTCATATAAATTTTCAGCTCAATTCAATAAGGCGTTTAGAAGCTATCGTACTTTTAAAAATTTAGTCCCATAGGCCATAATGATAAAGAATTTTTCTTTGTGTCCCTGTAAAAAAACTGTAAGTGCTAGATTCACCAAAATATATACAGTTAGTTCAACTGTTATCTATAACATGTGTACAAATTTTTTGCTCAGATTAATAAGGCGTTTAGACGCTATCACACTTTTAAAAATTTGGCCCCATAGGCATAATGATAAAGAATTTTTCTTTGTGTCCCTGTAAAAAAACTATAAGTGCTAGATTCTCCAAAATCTATACAGATTGAGTATTTGTGACCTATAATATGTGTATAAATTTTTTGCTCAATTGAATAAGGCGTTTAGATGCTATCGCACTTTTAAGATTTTGCTCCCATAGGCCATAATGATAAAGAATTTTTCTTTGTGTCCCTGTAAAAAAACTATAAGTGCTAGATTCACCAAAATCTATAGGGTTCGTGCTATGGTGACTTACAATATGTGTACCAACTTTGAGGTTAATCGAACGAAGCGTTTAGACGCTAGCGTGTTCACTCACAGACATACACACATACATACACACATACACACATACACACACACATACATACATCATCGTAAAAATTGTGAAATCGGACTCAGGGGACCTCAAAACGTATAGAAACATCAAAATCTCGAATTCGGATTTTTGACATGATTACAATACTTTCCTCACTATAGTGTTCGGAAAGTAATAAACAAAACATCGACTTCTTTAAGTGTAAAAATGACTTTTGCGTTTACTTCTATGCAATTCTCAATTCTTGTGATATTCTCTATCTCTTATCCAAGTTTTCTAAATGATCGTAGCATGATCTTGTATTTGTACATATATAAGGTGTATCATAATATTTTGAATATATGTATAAGGAGGTGATAGAAGAACTCTTGTGGAGCACAAATGACAAATAACGATGCATACTTGCGAATTAATTCATTAATAATCGGAAGGATTTTACATACTTACCAACATCCTAATTAATATTCCTTAGTGTTGTTAGCCCTCTCCCTTTTTCCACACCAGTAAATATTTACAGTAAGATTTTCCAAATGCATTTGCGATTAATTAAGATGAAAACTAGTCTAAAAAAATACTGGCGTGAAAAAGAATTCAGAGATAACAATATTACGAAATATTAATTAGTATGTTTAAAGTATAGATTTTTAGTACCCGCTTTTTCTTTAAAATCAGTCTTTTTTCATTTAGAGTAGTTTTATACTTATTTAATCGTAACTACTATTGGAGATAAATACTCTAAAAATAAAGTAGTGTGGAAAACAGGGCGTGTAATAAAAGTCGTCCGAATCATATTTAGGATGTTGGCAGGTATGACCAGAGCCTGATTAAGGGGGAAGCACACATTATTAAAACTTACACCGTTATTTTTTAACAAATACTTTCCTCCTATAATAAACAGAAAATTCTCATTAAAAATTATTTTAAAAGAATTCTGGTGTCTAATAACGGTGAGTAAATTGGTTTGTATTACACCGTTCATTTTTTATAAAAAATATTTTCTCGTCAAAGCGTGGAATAACTATGACATGAAGTAAAAAATAATTGTAAAAATATTCCGGTGAGAGCGGAGATAATGTGTGCTTCCCCCTTAATCAGGCTCTGGGTATGACAATCGTAACGCTAACCTTCCTCCATCCGTTTGCAGGTTATTGACGATAGAATAAAAAAAATACCTAATTTCCGAAGTTTCTATAAAAGCTGCAAAGAAATAAACACTTATTTAAAAAGAATGCCAAACTTTCTATATGATGATAACTATATCAGAATATCTAGATTTAATGGCGAGGTACAAGCGCTGAAACTTGTGAATAATGCAAAATCTAAATTTCCACAAAATCTAAAATTCCAGTATCGTAAACACTGTTATAACTACAGTCGATAACTCGTCCGTTCTAGGAGCTGTCGAAGAAGCTTACATTGAATCATATGTCAATTATCTTGTTCAAAATAAATTTAAACTTTAGTTTACAAAAGTTCTTTGATATTTCTCGAGAAAGAGATTCAGCCCATCACTTTTTTTCTCACCGTTAATTTGACATTTGATCATATTTAAATGCATCAATTTATAATTTATTTATTACATATATTCTTAATCATTTGTTTATTTGCATCACACAGATCTTTTTCCTTTTCTTTAAATCTTTAATAAAAGAAATTATTGCAATTAAAAATGAAAGAACCTTCTTTTCCAAATCGCTTGAAACATTGCAAAACAACTTCAGAAGCAGTTGTAAGTTTCCACATATTTGCCAACCTAACTCGGAAGATTGTTGTGACTGATATGAAAAAAATAGGCGAAATGGGGCGGAACTAACAATCTTCCGGGTTAGGTTGGCAAGTATGTTTCCAAATAGTAGACCAGCTAACTGTGCTAGTTTATCTGTAATGGTGATAGGACCCGCCTTTTTTTCACACCAGAATGGTTGTAGAGTAATATTCAGCAATATGTTTTCATGATTAAATAAGAACACTATTGTTCTACAACTATTCTAGCGTGAAAAAAGGCGGGGCTTAATACCATTACGGATAAACTACAGGGATGGAACACGGGCGCAGAATTCATACCGGAATCTGTTTAAGAAATTTCTCCACCTATAATATCGTTGAGTCAAGAGGTAGAAAATTTTCTTATATTGATAGTGGCATGAATTCTGCGCCCGTGTTCCATCCCTGAAACTATCATAGTTAGCAGGTTTAAAATAGTTTAAAACTTTTATGTTAGGCGCAGTGTAGCCAGATGAAAATTTAAATTATCCCTACTTTATGGAGAAAAAAATCCCTGCATTCCCTACGTTAACCTTTTCAGGGGCACTAAGTAAAAATGATTGAATTTCCTTTTAAATATATATATATCATAAAGTAAACATCCCCTACAAGTCATATTTGATGAAGAAAAAAATTCAGCATGTGGGGATTTTTTTGTGGGTGGTGGCTAGGCTTTCTAGCCACTGTGTCTATCCACCTAAAAGATGCTCCTAAAAATCAAACTAAAATTAATGATCTAAGATAATATGTAAATCTGTTGTATTTAAAAGGTGCATTACAGTATATTTACACTACCAAATACTTTTGAATAAAAAATTATTTTGCATAAAAATAGATAAAAGAAATTTCAAAAAATTTTCCCGCAACTTGTCCATTTAAAAAAGTCACAGGCACATCCTGCTGAAAGTTACTGTAGTTCTGCTATCTCTATTTCAATTTTAGAAGTACACATTAACTTTTCATAAAAGTGGATAAAAAAAGTAGCCACTGCACACTTAGAGAAAAATTTCTAAAGTAGGTGGATAGACCCTCTAGCCACGGCCCCTGAAAGTGTTAAAATATTTTTACCCTACAAAATACCCTGCGATTCAAAACTATTAATAGAAATTCTATAAAATCATATTATTATTATTATTTTATTATTTTCTAGCATTTAAAAAAAAAAAAAAAATGATCCATTCTTATTAATATACACATAAGTTGATTGTTGAAACAAACGGACAAATAAAAACAAGTACTCAATATATGTATACAAATGTATATTCGTGAAAACACAGTAAATAAAATGAACTATGTTTCTATAATTTGTTTAAATTTATTACTGTCAGCTTTTTTCTATTAAATTGTTAAATCAAACAGCTGATCTCCTTTGACATCTTTTCACATCAAACTTACCTAATAAATTTAATTTAATAATAAATAATCAATGTTAAACCAGCAAATATCGCCTTTTTAGGTACCTTACTCCGACTCCTTAGGGTGTGTGGCTACACGAAATGGGTGGTGTGAGCACATCAAAGAGAAATAAAAAGATTAATTTACAGAAAGGAGAATGAAAGACAACGCATTCTGACGTAAAACAAAATAAAATACACTTTTAGATCAGTATAATATATTTACGATTAACATTTTGTACTGCACAATATATTTTATTTGAGGGGTGGGTGTATACAATTACAAATATCTTGACAATTGGCATTTCGGGGAAATTTAATTTGAACATGTACATGACTTACTGTCCAATTTATTTTAAAACTTTGATGTTAATTATATCAAAATATTAAATAAATGTTATATTTTTTATTAAAATTATATAATAAATTTACCATTTCGGAATAATAGTAATAATAATAAAAGGGGGGACATATAAAAAATATGCAAATTTTCCAACTATTATAATTTATGCCTGCGCAATCATAATAATGCCCTTTTTTCTCCCTTACTAATAATTTTCTCCCTTCTTGAGTAATTTTCCCCAGTACGTAACTAAGATTAAATAGGAAGAAAACAACCCTTATAAAAAAAGTAGTAGAAGTACGAGAAGTAGAGGGCGGTATTAATAATACAGTGGAATAAATTATAGATGCTGGCAACTCGGAGTTATGAGATGTTTCACTTCGCATCAATCTGCAATAAAATAATGTATCAGAAACAACGTATTGTAAGCAACTTTTTACAGATAAGTTTAAATTTTTTTGCTTTTTTAAAAAGAATTTTATAATTTTCATTAGATATTAGAAAAATCCCTACAATTTTTTTTTTTTAATATCCCCCCCCCCCCTATGCCAAAATCAGAGGTAAAAAACCCTACTGTAGGGAGAAATCCTTACATCTGGCAACACTGGTTAGGCGGATAATCTTTCTTTTCTGTTTGACCTTCCATGCATTTTTTGTTTTCATTGCTTTGTAAATATAACACATTCTTTGCGGTTGCTTTATACGAAAAGAAGAGGATCCTCCCATTTTAATTACAATAAATTTTCAACTATTATTTTTTATTTAAAAAAAAAAAAAAAAAAAAAAAAAAGAATGCATATTGTAAATTTATGATACAAATAAATGCAGAGTTATTGTTTATGTAAGAAATACGATATATAAAGATGCATTTAAATATCAGGGTTCTCACAGAGGAAAATTTCTTTTCCATAGTTATATACAATAATTTTAGACATGGCTTATCGCACATATCCGTCGGTATGTACTTTAAAAAATTATTATATAAAAATTTACACATAAATTTACCTTTCTTATAATCGTGATAAATGTGGTGAAAAGTAAATTAACAGCTACGGGCGTATGCAACTTTTAATTACAATACCTTCTTATTGAGAATTACTTTTTAACCAAAATACAAATGACCGAGTATCATAAAGTAATGATATAAATAAACTTGCAACTATTACCAATGTAATAAAAATGTATAATACAAGGAGTATAAATATGGTCAAATGTAAATTAAAATCTAAGGTGAGGAGGAAATGGGCGAAGCCTGTCTTTCGAGAAACATGGAACTTAATAATTTGTTGCAAACACAAAATTAGCTGTCTTCTGAGCTAAGTTCAGTGCAAACTTAATCGAGATCTGCTCGAATGGGCAAGTTTTTAAGAAAATCGCTGATATCATATTTTGACAAAGCTGCCAATATTTTAATTTATTCAGGAATATTTTAGCCCCGCCCTTATTTCGCATCACTTTATTTATAAAATAATTCTCTCCAATATATAACTACGAGACAAAACAAGAAAAAATATACTCTTAAAAAAAGCGGTACGAAATAAAGACTGAGCTAAATATATTAAGCAATAAATTAAAATGTTGGTAGATATGATTTTGGTAACAAATTGGTTTAAGTTTTTTTTACATGTTTAGCACTTGTCTCGTACCAATGAATTTAGATGTTCTAATGATATTGATATCATGTTATAGGAATTTTTCTGTTCTTCCCAAATGTATGATGACTTTTTTGTGTAGCGTTTACAAGATTCTAGAATTCAGGGTTTTTCAAAATTTGGAAAGTTTTTTTTCCTATCCGTAGTAACTTACGATCGATTGGAGATAGGACAGGTTTTTCTATTATCATATACTCCATAAGAGTTCTTTTGCTACCCCCTACAAGAATTCTGAAACAACCTTTATGCAGTCTGTGTGAAATACAGTTGGAAAATTCTTGAGTTACAGTGTTTTGAATTATTTCAAACTTTACAAGAGTATTAATCTCTGACAAAAAATAATGTCATATAAATTATATTTATCTGGTAATATTTAAAATTTACTTATTCACTAGAACTTTAAAAGGCCTTGATATAATTTATCTTTACGTAGATAGCATTCAAAATATTTAATAAACTCCTGCAGTTGTTTAGAAAGTTCAAATGAAAAAAACAGTGTTCTTCCGCCGTCTCAGTAAAGCATATTGGCAGGCGAAATCCAGATCACTCTTGCCGGTCTATATCTTCGGAGTTTTCTGTGTTTTTCTGAGGAATTTGTGTGAATAAAATCTAGTAAAATTTAGAAGGACGCCAAAAAAGGCGATTATTCCAGGCCCAGATGCCTAAAAAGTTCGTACGATCTTTATTTATTTTTCTTTCACCATTAATTTTGAATATTAGTTTCCATCAACAAAAAATAAAAAAAATAAAAAAGTCATCCTTTTAAACCGTACTGCTGAAGAAGACTCGGATAAAAATGTCTAATCCCCACTAAATTCGATTTATTGTAAATTTGATCATTTACTTAGAAACCACCGTAAATCATGTTTGAAATATTTTTTAAATAAATATGATTTGCGTTTTAGCCTACGGCTGTTTGAACCTAAGTATCTAAGGGGTTAGGGGTAGTCAGGATTTTCAAAAAATCAAATTTTTTTTTTTTTGCATTTTCTTAAAGTGTAATATCTTATAAATATTCTCTGAAAATTTGAAGTTGATTGAAGTTGTGGGTCTAATTCCCATCAGTATGCAAAAAAAAAGGATGCTGCACGTGTGAAAGTGGCAGATCAGCGCGCCAACGACAACACTCGGGAAGGCAGAATGCTTCGTAGGCAACGGCAAATTGCTGTTTTGGAAACTTCCACAATGGCTGAAGAACTATTATATGGCCCAGGAATAGATGACTCAGTGTAAGTGATTAAATAATTTGTATTTCTGTACGTAAATCTAGTGCGAAAGTTTAAATGCGTTTTTCTCAAAACTATGTTTTTTGAACTGGTGACAACTGTAACTTGAAAACCGCTCAGTAGATTTTAATGAAATTTATACAGCTTTTAGAATACATAATAAACTCGGGCCTGATCGAAGGATTTTTTTTTTTTTTTCAAAAATTTCGATTTTTTAAGATCAATTAACTGTTGACTTTTTCCCAAAAATTTAGAAAAAAATTTCCTGAGTCCGCCATTTTTTTAATTTTTGAAAAAAAAAAAAAAAAAGCTTCGATCAGGCCCAGGATTATCTATTTATAAAACTAATTTTTCTTTTCCGATTGATTTTAGATGAATCTCCAAGGACTTATCATTGTCACCGCAAGGACCTTTTTTTTGGACTGGGTCAACAGAAACAGCTATAACTTTGGAAATTATAATTTTTTTTTTTTCAAATTTTCGTGACTTCAAGTCAAAACATTGTATAATAATGCCATATTATCACTTTTGTAAAATAAAATGATTTAATAGCGAAAAAAAATTACTGAAAATTATCATTTTTTCGTGTCTCTGACTACCCCTAACCCCTTAAGTAACTTCGCCTGCGTCCTTTCGGATGCAAGTGAGTGTGTCTAAAGAGGTGGAGCTGTCACGTATCAATATCACTAGGCTTGTGAAAACGCTATGACTGTAACTGAAATCAATGGGCTCTTCACGCCTGACGTCCAAGGCGGTTACATGATAGATGAAAAACAAATACTAAACGAAGTCTGGTATAGCCATAGCGATTGCTGTAATTACATATTTTCTGCTCTTATTTTCGATCAATCGTATTTAATCTGTGTTGTTTTTTAATACATCATCATTTTTTATCCATTTTATATCATTATTCATCATCTTTTGTTTACTGAAAACATTTACAATCATCATTTGGCTTATATTTGTTATTCATGTTCATGAAGAACATGTTAAATACTCTGATTTTTGGTACTTAAATCATTGACAGTGCAGCATTGTACGGCGTAAATCCATTTAGACCAGTAACTAAATTAATTAACTTGTAACACCTTTATGCAATTAAATTAAATGAAAACATTTTAAAATTTCAAATTATAATCCATAAACATTCCACAAGAAGCTATTATTTATTGCTAGATCAGTTAATGTAACAGTTACTCTAGAACGTACAAAAATCGACTAAAATAAATAAACAAAAAAAAATATTTTTTTAAAAAGTATTAAATTTACAAATACAACTATTCTACTGTTTACAAATGCACAATATTACTCTTATTTATTTTATAGTAACACTTTTGTTCTTAAGAACAATATTTAATTGAATTCGATTCTTCGTTTTCGTCTATAACATGATTGAGCAGACAACGCTGGGAAGAGTCCATTATCTATAGGTTAAATTATGACACTTAAGATTAAATAAATGAAAATCGTCATCATGAGGTCTGATGACGCCACAGAGGCATGTCATCCATTATAATTAATTTTAAAGGGGTTAACTATAGTCGCTAGCAGTAAAAATTCTGCTATGGGGAGAAATTATTCAAATTACTTATTACCTAATGTATTTTTTAATATTCTCTTTCGGAAAAAAAAAAGGGGGGGGGATGTAGTGTAGTAAATTCGTTGCACGTAAAATCCAGGTTTTTTGGAGTTATAATCATTTCTGTGTATTCGAGTGCATAAAGTCGGGTGCATTTTCTTATTTTAACTTTTGCGAATCCAAATTTGCGATCGCTTTGGAGAAATCAAATTCATTAATATTTCCTATGCCTGTTTTTATAAGTTGTTTTCCTTCCTTTCTGTTGTCTGGCATGTGTGTCAAAGCAAAGCGAATTTAAAAAATATTAATAATGAATAAATAATCAATTTTCGGTTTTTCGCTCATATTTCGTTCTTCAAACTAGTGATTCAATTGTGAAATTTCAGAATGTGAAAATAGAATATTAAAAATACGTAGTACAGGTAATGAGAAATTTGAATAACAAATTTCTCCACAGAATAACATGCGATTTGCCTGCCGGCGATGACAAATGAAGACTATCGTTTGGAATTATCAGCTTTCTTTTATTCGTTCCGTTTTCAGAAAATACAGTTTGATTTAATTAAATATAGTTAAATCCCCTAAACTAGATGAAAATCAAATATATATATATTTCTTGAAATAATACAAGTGAGTAGAATTACAATATTCATATTATGTTATTCTGCGAAGAAGTCAACATATGGTTACTTTATTATCAGTATTATTTTTTATGTCACTTGAAAAAAAAATCTGGTGTGTCACTCACACGACTTTCTCCTACCTTGAAATTTAATACTATAAATACAGGTTGGAAATTAAGAGGCAACATAACGAGTACTGTTATGTAAACCTATATTAAAATAATTCAAAGTAGGCTTCGGAAGAGATTTATATGATAATTAGTTCTGCGTGAGGGGTGGCTACCGCCCCCTCACACAAACCTAATTATTGTGACCAACCGCCCGTTTTATTACTGCACCTACATTTATATAGAATTTGAATCTGTTGTTAAAATTAAAAGTTCACTTAAAATTATTCAGACAACTTTCATATGCAACATTCCTTGAAACTTATCGGTCTTGATCAAACTTTTCCAGCAACGAATTTACATTAATTTGAAAATACAACTTTTGAATCTCCTCAAATTATTCGTTTTTAAATTACTCTAAAAGACACAGACAATAGTCAAACTTTAAAAGCTTGACTTTGGTAATCAGGAAACCTCAAAACGTGTAAATACACAAAAAACAAGCGATGAATATTTAGCTTAAAAACATACGTTACTCTCCTATAACGCGGGGAATACGTTCCGCGTAATAGAAAATCGCGTTATAGGAGACATACATTAAGCAGACGATTTCATTCCGCAGTGAGACCAAAAGCGTCGGGTGTTGGCATAGTAACGGAGCAATCCTTCCTTGAACAGGTTGAAAGTAGAAAAGATGTCGCCACGTGCTTCCTTTATTTTACGCGTTATACGAGACTCTTTATCGCGTTGTATGAGTAATAGTCGCAGATTTTTCGTCGCATTATACGAAATCGCATTTTGTGGGAGCGCGTTGTACGAGATTCTGCTGTATTTATCATAAGTCTATGAAAAATTCATTTCCATTCCTGAGCAGCTTTCCTGGACATGGTAAAATATTATAGTAAAGTACTTCCACTAACAATAAAAAAGAATGTTATCGCTTAAATATTTGCAAACCTCTATACCTTTTGAAGAATATGTACAAACTACATAGTGAACCTAAATACAATCCTATAGTAATAATATACGGTACAAACCTGAAATGCACTGCCATCAATTTTCAGCTATTGTCGCACTATAATCTAGTTCTTTTGTGTAGTCCTGTAAATGTAGTAGAGTAAGAGAAAGTATAAAACTTAAAAATTTGCATCAATTTCTCTCAAAACCTCGTTTAGGACAGTTACACAGGTATACAAATTTAATGTTGGTAAAATTTGATTTGATAATTTTTGCTGATATATAATATATGTCTTTTGATGCGCTGAAACTGAAAATGAAGCCACTTATCTATTTCACGTATAAATGTTTGCCAATACAGGATGTCTACTCACACATATTCTTCATTTTCGATAGTTTCTAGTATGTTTCTCTGGTTAATTACACAGGTCAACAAAAAAAACTTTTTTTCGTGGTGCCTGAAATTTTCAAACTGATTTTGACTATTTTGATGCTGCTATTTCCAAAAATGCCATCCATTTTGTTCTAGCAGCTCTAGTTTATGCGATATAATTATAATTATAATGAACATTATTACTATTATTATTATTACTATTATTATTTTTATGACTATTACTATTGCTAATATTATGACTATTACTATTACTAGTATTATTATTAAGATTCTTCTTCTTTTTTTTCAAATTAAAATATAATTGAACTTAATGAATGATACTGAGGGGGCGAAAAATTGAAGTGAATAATTTCTTTGGTAATTATAAAATTCCTAACTATGAAGAAGTAGTGCAAAATATGCTCTCTGCTTTTTGTGCACTTGGTTGTAACATGAGCAGAAAACTACACTGTTTGCACAATATTTTGACCGATTTCCACATCGTTAAATGTACGGTATTTTTGGCATATGACGTAGATTAACTAAAAATCTAGAGCTGATGGGGCAAAACGGAAAACATTTTTGGAATCAGTGACCCAAATATAGCCAGAAATTGTTCAAAATTGTTAGGCACCAAAACTACTGTTGGCCAGTGTTATAATTAATCGTTGAAACATACTTTAAAAGTTACCACATTGGTAGAAGAGTCACTTAAGAAACTGTGTCAGTAGACACTTTGCATTAACAAAAATCTATACTTGATAGAGGAATACTGGCTTCAATTTCGCTTTCAGTACCCCAATAGACATAAAAATTAGCCAAATTATTAAATCAAAAGTTTAGATATAGGATTGTGTTAATATAATTTTGGACGTACGGATTTCTCTAACCAACCATGCTGCTTCTGGTTATATTCTGATGCCCAAGCACTTTAGACTGTTGCTGTTAGTTGAACGTTTTCTTTAGCAGTACGTTGAGATGATTATCTTGTACTTGCTTTAGGTTACAAGTTGATATATATATATTTTAATAATTGGAATGGTATAATTTAAATGATCAGCTCTGAATCCTTGAGTTATTTCGCATTTTATTTATTGCAACAAGTCGTACCACTTCTTTCAAACATCGATTATGAGATATCGCAATTTATTGTATTACACCTTGAAGTAACGTGCAAACATTTTTGTTTTTATCCAAATATATACAGCTGATAGTTTGTCATTGTATTTGACCGGATTATTAGATTTTATAAAAAAATTGGTACACTTAATAATCAGGACAAAAATCTAGCTGACGCCGTATACTTCAGTTTAGCTCATTTCATTTTTTTTATTTCTCACTTCAAATAGTTCATTTGCTAGCAAGCCCGTGCGAAATTTTCGCTCTCTCTGTTATCTTTAAAATTTAAAATTATTATTATTATTTTATAGACGGCATTTTTTTTATATGCATGAGTAAATTTAATATTTTATAATTTTTGTTCACGTAAAAGCATTCATTTCCATTTCATTCAATTTCATTTACTGCTGGGGGGGGGGGAAATGGCAACAATTAAAAAGTTAAATGTTTGTTTAAAAGCTGTTATTTTCATATTTTAATTCATTTAAAAATCTAATCAAAAATTCATTACGAATAAGGTACCAATTGAAAGGGACGATTTTTCTGAATCCGTTGGGTTAAACAGCTTATCGATCGGACAATTAGATTACTTAAAATTAACTAAAGTATGAAAACTAGAGTTCACACACAGACAAAATCCAAGGAAATCTCTTAAGCCTTTTCAAGTGTGACAGAGTCAGGCACTGATGAGCGTAACTGTATATGCTGATGCTGAATAGATGAGAACTGAAATGGTAATAATCATTATATATAATTTCCATTGTACCATTTTTCAAAAAAAAAAAAAAAAAAAAAAAAAACGATTTCAAAATATGGACTGTCCTCGAATTTCGAGGACATAACATATGGTCCCGATAGCCTCCTATATAAATTTAAAAATACTGTATGTTTCTAAAAATCAAACACAGAAACTAATACACAGCTTTCACATATTCATACACAGTGTTCACATTAATGCAATCAGTGCGATAAATATGTTGATTAGAAAGAGAAATATTATTATGTATATTCTGTTAAGTAAATATTAGCATGATAAAAAACTTTTAAAAATAAAACATTTCAGAGCCACGCACATTTATTACACATTTATTACATATATTCTTAATCATTTGTTTATTTGCATCACAAAGATCTTTTTCTTTTTCTTTAAATCTTTAATAAAAGAAATTATTGCAATTAAAAATGAAAGAACCTTCTTCTCCAAATCGCTTGAAACATTGCAAAACAACTTCAGAAGCAGTTGTAAGTTTCCACATATTTGCCAACCTAACTCGGAAGATTGTTGTGACTGATGTGAAAAAAATAGGCGGAATGGGGCGGAACTAACAATCTTCCGGATTAGGTTGGCAAGTATGTTTCCAAATAGTAGGGCAGCTAACTATGCTAGTTTATCCGTAATAGTGATAGGCCCCGCCTTTTTTTCGCACAAGAATAGTTGTAGAGTAATATTGAGCAATATGTTTTCATGATTAAATAAGAAAACTATTGTTCTACAACTATTCTAGCGTGAAAAAAGGCGGGGCTTAATACCATTAGGTATAAACTAGCATAGTTAGCAGGTCTAAAATAGTTTAAAACTTTTATGTTAGGCGTATAATCCTTCTTTTCGGTTTGACCTTCCATGCATTTTTTGTTTTCATTGCTTTGTAAATATAACACATTCTTTGCGGTTGCTTTATACGAAAAGAAGAGGATCCTCCCATTTTAATTACAATAAATTTTCAACTATTATTTTTTAATAAAAAAAAAATGAATGCATATTGTAAATTTATGATACAAAAAAATGCAGAGTTATTGTTTATGTAACAAATACGATATATAAAGATGCATTTAAATATCAGGGTTCTCACAGAGGAAAATTTCTTTTCCATTATTATATACAATAATTTTAGACTTGGCTTGTCGCTTATATCCGTCGGTATGTACTTAAAAAAATTATTATATAAAAATTTACATATAAATTTACCTTTCTTATAATCGTGATAAATGTGGTGAAAAGATAATTAACAGCTACGGGCGTATGCAACTTTTAATTACAATACCTTTCTATTGAGAATTACTTTTTAACCAAAATACAAATGACCGAGTATCATAAAGTAATAATATAAATAAACTTACAGGTATTATCTATGTAATAAAAAAGGTATAATACAAGGAGTATAAATATGGTCAAATGTAAATTAAAATCTAAGGTGAGGAGGAAATGGGCGAAGCCTGTCTTTCGAGAAACATGAAACTTAATAATTTGTTGCAAACAAAAATTTAGCTGTCTTCTGAGCTAAGTTCAGTGCAAGCGTATTCGAAATCTGCTCGAATGGGCAAGTTTTTAAGAAAATCGCTGGTTTCATATTTTGACAAAGCTGCCAATATTTTAATTTATTCCGGAGTATATTAGCCCCGCACTTATTTCGCATCACTTTATTTATAAAATAATTCTCTCCAATATATAACTACGAGACAAAACAAGAAAAAATATATTCTTAAAAAAAGCGGTACGAAATAAAGACTGAGCTAAATATATTAAGCAATATAATAAAATGTTGGTAGATATGATTTTGGTAACAAATTGATTTTAAATTTTTTTACATGTTTCAGTACTTGTCTCGTACCAATGAATCTAGATGTTCTAATCGTATTGATGTCATGTTATAGGAACTTTTCTGTTCTTCCCAAATGTATGCTGACTTTTTTGTGTACCGTTTACACGATTCTAGAATTCAGGGTTTTTCAGAATTTGGAAAGTTTTTTTTTCCTATCCGTAATAACTTATAATCGATTGGATATAGGACAGGTTTTTCTATTATCCTATACTCCATAAAAGTTCTTTTGCCACCCCCTACAAGAATTCTGAATCACCCTTTATGCAGTCTGTGTTAAATACAGATGGAAAATTCTTGAGTTACAGTGTTTTGAATTATTTCAATCTTTACAAGGGTAATAATCTGTGACAAAAAATTATGTCATATAAATTATATTTATCAGGTAATATTTAAAATTCACTTATTCACTAGAACTTTAAAAGTCCTTGATATAATTTATCTTTACGTAGATAACATGCAAAATATTTAACAAACTCCTGCAGTTGCTTAGAAATTTCAAATGAAAACAACAGAGTTCTTCCGCCTTCTTAGTAAAGCATATTGGCAGGCGAAATCCAGATCACTCTTGCTGGTCCATATTTTCGGAGTTTTCTGTGTTTTTCTGAGGAATTTGTGTAAATAAAATCTAGTAAAATTTAGAAGGACTCCAAGAAAGGCGACTAATCCAGGCCCAGATGCCTAAAGAGTTCGTACGATCCTTATTTACTTTTCTTTCACCATTAATTTTGAATATTAGTTTCTATCAACAAAAAAAAAAAAAAAAAAAAAAAAATCATCCTTTTAAACCGTACTGCTGAAGAAGACTCGAGTAAAAATGTCTAATCCCTACTAAACTCAATTTATTCTACTTTAACATTTACTTAACTGCCACCGTAAATCATATTCAAAATGTCTTATAAATAAATATGATTTGATTCACATTGATAGTTGTTTTTTAACATAGGTAAATAAGTTTTTAAAAAAATTCGCTTGCACCCTGTGGGGTGCAAGTGAGTGTATGTAAAAAGGCAGAGCTCTCGCATCTCATCGTGCTTGAGAAAACGCTGTGACTGTAACTAAATTCAATGGGCTTATCCCACCTGACCTCGAAGGTAATATGATAGATGAAAAACAATTTCCAAACGAAGTCTTGTATAGCTATAGCGATTGCTGAAATAACATATTTTCTGTTCTTATTTTTGATCAATCGTATTTAATCTGTGTTGTTTTTTAATACATCATCATTTTTAATTCATTTTATATCATTATTCATCATCTTTTGTTTACTGTATACATTTACAATCATCATTTAGCTTATATTTGTTATTGATGTTCATGAAGAACATGTTAAATACTCTGATTTTTGGTACTTAAATCATTGACAGTGCAACATCGTACGGCGTAAATCCATTTAGACCAGTAACTAAATTAATTAACTTGTTGTAATACCTTTATGCAATTAAATTAAATGAAAACATTTTAAAATTTCAAATTATAATCCACAAACATTCCAGAAGAAGAAGCTATTATTTATTGCTAGATCAGTTAATGTAACAGTTACACTAGAACGTACAAAAATCGACTAAAATAAATAAACACATAAAATGTTTTTTTTTTTTTAATTATTAAATTTACAAATACAACAATTCTACTGTTTACAAATGCACAATATTACTCTTATTTATTTTATATTAACACTTTTGTTCTTAAGAACAATATTTAATTGAATTCGATTCTTCGTTTTCGTCTATAACATGATTGAGCAGACAACGCTGGGAAGAGTCCATTATCTATAGGTTAAATTATGACACTTAAGATTAAATAAATGAAAATCGTCATCATGAGGTCTGATGACGCCACAGAGGCATGTCATCCCTTATAATTAATTTTAAATGGGTTAACTATAGTCGCTAGCACTAAAAATTCTACTATGGGGAAAATTATTCAAATTACTTATTACCTATTCTCTTTCGAAAAAAAAAGGGGGGGATGTAGTGTAGTAAATTCGTTGCACGTAAAATCCAGGTTTTTTGGAGTTAAAATCATTTCTATGTATTGGAGTGCATAAAGTCGGGTGCATTTTCTTATTTTAAGTTTTGCGAATCCAAAATTGCGATCGCTTTGGAGAAATCAAATTCATTAATATTTCCTATGCCTGTTTTTATAAATTGTTTTCCTTCCCTTCTGTTGTCTGGCATGTGTGTCAAAGCAAAGCGAATTTAAAAAATAATGATAATAGTGAATAAATAATCAATTTTCGGTTTTTCGATCATATTTAGTTCTTCAAACTAGTGATTCAATTGTGAAATTTCAGAATGTGAAAATAGAATATTAAAAATACGTAGTACAGGTAATGAGAAATTTGAATCACAAATTTCCCCACAGAATAACATGCGATTTGCCTGCAGGCGATGACAAATGAAGACTATCGTTTGGAATTATCAGCTTTCTTCTTATTCTTTCCGTTTTCAGAAAATACAGTTTGATTTATAATTAAATCCCCTAAACTTGATAAAAATCAAATATACATATTTCTTGAAATAATGCTACTGAGTAGCATTATTCATGTTATGTTATTCTGCGAAGAAGTAAACATATGGTTACTTTTACAAATCTCGCAAATATTCACTTCATTTTGCATTTGTTTATTATCTTAAATACTAAAAGACTACGCCCGCTTCGCTGGTCACTATATTTAAAAAAATTTTCAAAAGAATTGAAATAGTATTTACTTTTTACACGCATTATAAATAAAAACTAAAAAAATTACATAGAAATTGCTCCAAACCTTGTTTCGGGTACCCGCTACCTACAACAGCTCTTTTTCCACCCGCACTGCATTAGGTACACTACAGGTTACCACTGCCTGCAGAAAGGTCTTGCCTGAGCTCTTTAATTGGGTTAATTATCGACGGACATGGATCTACTATTATTTAAGAACTACGATTTTAAAGATGACTGTGTCTCAGCATCTGTTAATGATTTTAGTTGTTGAATCATGTATCTTATAGCCCCCGCTATTTACACTATGTTACGATTTGATTCCGACCAATATAATAAAATAAAATAAAATGAAGATTTTATTTTAAAATTAATTAAATACATAAAAAACAAGTAAAATTTGATCTGTTTAATGCTTTCTTCTATATACCACCATGTTTTTTTGATAAATACTATAGATTAAAAAAAGAAAAACGAAAAAAAGAGAGAGAGAGGGAAAAAAAATAAAAAGATTTTTCTTTTAAGGTGCCTGCCTACTGCCGGGGTGATATATATATTTTTTTTTTATTACTGAAAAATTGCCTATTTATGTGCATTATATGATAGAATATAGTAAAAAACGGTGAATAACCTAAAAAAATATATGCAAATTTTAAAATATTTTGATATTTAAGCTCAAAATATGCATAAAATTTGCGGAAAAAAAAGTACTTTTACAAAACATCATAAGTCAAATTTAAATAAAGATATTTTTATTCTGTAAATTTTATTTAGATTATTGAAAGGTCCTTAAGGGAGTGAACTACTCTCAAAACTATAACCGTGTTATTTAATATTTTAGAGAAGATAACATTTTTACATGCTGAAAAAGTCATGAAAATACATGACAGTTCATAACTTTTATCGACAATAATATATATATATATATAATTTAGCTAGATTCATTGTCGTGGCTCAATTCTTAAAACAACTCCTCTAGAGTATTTTGTCAAAAATTCATAACGTTTCAATTATAACTTTTGGAGTTATGATGTTTTGGGATAAAGCAAAATGTTAAAAATCTCATTTTGAGAAAAAGCAGAAAACATATTTAAAAACCAGATTTTAGCTGTTAAATAAAAAATAATTTTAATAAGTTCCTGATTTATTTCAAGGTTTTTTTATTTTATTTTTTAAAATCCATTTTATATTCAGTAACAAATTTACGGGTCATTTCCGATTCCGGTCACTTCCGGTTTCAAAACTGGCCAGTGACTAATATTAAAATGCCTCTAACTCAAGTTCTAAGCAAGATAGAAACAAAATTCAAACTGATTTAGAAAGCTAAAATGTCAGGCTTTAATACTAACCCAAAAATATAAAATCGGAGTTTTGACCAAAAATTGCATTTTAAAGGTAGGCAGGCACCTTAAGAGGGGACAATTCCTAATCTCGCCTGCAGCCTTCACCCATGTTATTCTATGGGAAAATTTGTTGCTACAATTACACATTACCTAATGAATATTTTAAAATTCTTTTTTCGCAGTCAGAAAATTCATAACCGTTAAATGAGTACTCATTTTTGAAAAATTCATTTTTTTTTAATTTTTACATTTCAATTTTGAGTTCAAAAATGCGATTTTTCACAAAATGCATTTTTCTCATTTTCTAATCGCAAAATAAAATACTAAAATTTTAAAAAATCAATTTTTGGAAAACAAGTACTAATTTAACGCTTATGAATTTTCTAAATGTGAAAACAGAATTGAAAAATATTCATTAGGTAATGAGTAATTATGTACACAAATTTTCCCATAGAATAACATGGGCGAAGGCTGCCGGCGAGATTAGGTATTGTCCGCTCTTAAAGAAATTAATTTAAAAAGTGAGAAATGAAAAGTTGTTACACTATAAAAAAAATTTTACATAAACATAACTGTCTTAAATACGTTTTTAAATTTAAAATTTAATATATTTAATTTTCTCTACTGCATTCCCATTTTATTTTGAATAAATATAATAAGTTAAAAAGAGAAAAAATGATTTCGCCTTCAAATAAAAGTTTTAAATAAAAAAATATATAGCGTATTAGACGTTGCTAAGGTACGCAAACGATTACAATGAAAGAAAATAAATTTATTCAAAATAAAACATGGAAGCCAATATTTAAATTAAAAAATAAAATAATTATAAAAATTCAAATTCGAAAAAATATCGATGGGGTGCACACCTGTAGGGTACCAGGTACTCATCTTCCAAGTTTTCAAGCTCTACGATTGGTAGTGTGAGCCCCACCACCAGACAGCAGACAGACACACAGACACTACTTATATAGCAGGGTTGGAACACGGACGCAGAATTTATAGCGGAATCTGTTTAAGAAATTTCTCTACCTATAATATCGTTGATTTAGGAAGTACCGAATTTTCTTACATTGATAGTCGCATGAATTCTGCACCCGTGTTCCATCCCTGATATAGATTTATATAGTTAACGAAAATAGAATCATCCATCACTGCAAAATAATGAAACGTTTTCAAATTAAGCACAGCTGCCAAGAATTGCGGTAATTTCCATTAATTCAGTAGAAATATCTATATTATTTAATCAACGAATAGTATTACAGTAAAGTACTTCCACTAACAATAAAAAAGAATGTTATCGCTTAAATATTTGCAAGCCTGTATATCTTTTGAAGAAAGTAAAGTTAACGAAAGTAAAAAACTTAAACATTTGCATCAATTTCTCTCAAAACCTCGTTTAGGACAATTACACAGGTATACTTTAATGTTGGTAAAATTTGATTTGATAATTTTAGCTGATATATAATATATGTCTTTTGATGTGCTGAAACTGAAAATGAAGCCACTTATCTATTTCACGTATAAATGTTTGCCAATACAGGGTGTCTACTCACACATATTCTTCATTTTCGATAGTTTCTAGTATGTTTATCTGGTTAATTATAATTAATCGTTGAAACATACTTTAAAAGTTACCACATTGGTAGACGAATCACTTAAGAAACTGTGTCAGTAGACACTTTGTATTGACAAAAATCTATACTTGATAGAGAAATACTGGCTTCAATTTCGGTTTCTGTATGCCAAAAGACATAAAAATTAGCGAAATTATTAAATCAAAACTTTAGATATAGGCTTGTGTTAATATAATTTTGGACGTACGGATTTCTCTAACCAACCATGCTGCTTCTGGTTATATTCTGATGCCCAAGCACTTTAGACTGTTGCTGTGAGTTGAACGTTTCTTTAGCAGTACGTTGAGATGATTATCTTGTACTTGCTTTAGGTTACAAGTTGATATATATATATATTTTAATAATTGGAATGGTATAATTTAAATGATCAGCTGTGAATCCTTGAGTTATTTCGCATTTTATTTATTACAACAGGTCGTACCACTTCTTTCAAACATCGATTATGAGATGTCGCCATTTATTGTATTACATCTTGAAGTAACGTGCAAACATTTTTGATTTTTATCTAAATATATACAGCTGATAGTTTGTCATTGTATTTGACCCAAGAAGGTTCAATATATGGAGCAGCCCTGACGCGGAATGAGTGAAGCCAAGTGCCACTCCCCCTATCTGTCTCAAAACATTGCCTCTTGTAGTATGAATAAATGCATTTCTGCATGCTAAAAAGTGTTTGATAAAAGATATAATTTTTTATTTCGACACTTGGATGAAAGTTAAATTTAAAGTTTATGTGTAAGAGATAATTCTGACCATGATTCCGTGTTTTTTTTCACCTTTTACTATTGAAATAATCGATAAATGAGAAACGCATGTTGTTATTGATGTTTATCAGGCGATTAGCACATGATTGCATGAGATATTGATTTTATTATCGAAATTATTTAAAATAAAATCATATTGAAAATAAAATCATGGTTTTTGTTTTATTATTTTTTGGAATTTCTATTGGATATATATTTAAATTGTGCTGGTAGTTTAGCGTTCGGTTGTACAAATAGGCCAGAAAACAACAAGGCCATCTTCTTTCAACCGTATGCTCTGCTTGAAATTTTAATGGACTTATTATATTGAGATTTCATTAATATATGATATCGATAAAAATAATATCTTTACCTCTCGTTGATGAAAAGTACCCAATTATCTGTACATTCCTGTATGGCTATAAAATTGTTATTGAGTGCATTTGAGTGTTTTTCCATCATATGCCTCAGTGACATTTTTTCGGCTAAATTTCCATTCCTTTTTATTATTTTTAATGATCAACTTTATAAACGCTTCCTTGAATTAAGACAAATGTGAATAACATGTCATCTTCATGAACGCTTTCTGGAATATATAATATGAATGATATAAATATGTTTATTCCCATTTGACATGCCTTTTTATTTATGTCCTCTGCTGTATGTATGTATGTTATTTTATAATTTTCATTTCTGCTTTTCATTTTAATGTATGACTAACAGCTCAATTCTCTTAAAATAATAAGTTCTGTCCCAATTATTATTATTTGAGTATATATATATGTAATTCTGTTATTTCTAAAAAAAATTATCATTATAAAATATGTTCAGTCAGATTCAGTTACATTGATACCTTTTAGAATGAAAAACCATTTAAAGTAAAAAATGTAAACATTGCATGACCTTCATAAATGAAGTACAAATCAATTGTGGAATTTCTTCTAAAAGGATTCGACTATATAGGATTTATATATGCTTACATATATATATATATATATGTACCTGTATGTATACATCATATTACATTTAACTATTTTATTTACATCAGGGTTTAACCTGACAAAAAAGTTTCTTTAGCATTTTAGCTAAAATGCATAAGCAGTGTTATAGCTTTTTCGAAATTTAATCTAATCCTTTGGATAGTAATGATACAATTGATTTCTTTTTCTTAATTTGGTTATCCTTAATTTTGTTTTCTATTTCTTTTGTTCACTGATGATTTTAACCAAGTATCCATAATTGTGATTTAAGAAACATGAATTTCTTGAAATCTAAACATACAAAGAACTAACACAATATTAGTACTAAGTATTTTTTATCCTTAACATTGTTTTCTATTCCTTTTGTTCACTGATGATTTTAACCAAGTATCCATAATTGAAATTTAAGAAACATGAATCAGTTTATTGTATGTTTAGATTTCAACAAACGCTATATAAGTATTAAGAATGCATCTATAAGGTAAAGTCTGAAATCTCGAAATTTAATTTTTAAATATTTTTGCATTTAAATTCAACCATTAAATGTAGAAATTAAATCAAAGTATGCTAATTAATAACGATTCACGATATTTTCAGTCGTTTTGTAATTTTTGTTAGCAAATATTTGAATAAAAATAAGAAGTGGTTATATAGAGATATTTTATGTAATAATCCAGTTTTACCTTTTTAGCAAAATTCTTGCTGACCTATTTTAACAAAATACAATAATCGTTTAACAAAATGTTAAAAAGGTCAGTGTTTAATGGCAGTTTAAATCCTGACATGAAGTTAAAATTTCTTATTAAAATATCTATGAATATTTATTATTTTTGTAATACTTAAAAAGTTAAAAGTTTTCTTGTAAGAAAAATCAAATTTGATACAAAGTTAAAAAAAAAAAAAAAAAAAAATTACTTTTAAAAGTGATTTTTGAAATCACAGTTATTCGATTAGAGAAACAGTAATTAGGCAAGTTATAATTTATTTGGGTATGAGCAATAGTTTAAAATTAATGGGAAAATATTTCTTCAGAATATAATTAGCTTTTAACATTTCACTGTTTCATTACAAAAGTAACCATCATTCATTCAAATTACTAAAGACCCACCAGCAATCAAGCGGTTCTGCGCTCAAAGGTGGTAGACATGAAGTGCCGGGTTTGATCACAGGTCACGCTCGTCAGCCTAGCCGTTCGGAGTTTTCTGTGATTTTCTCCGAAACTTGCGTATATATGGGCTTGGGGCCCTTAGGAAGACCCTCACAGAGGGCACTTCTCTTCATGTCTAGGTCCCTAGATTAGTCAATCGGCCTTCCTCCCAAAACACCAAACACATCAAATTACAAGACTGCTTGAAAAAGTTTTCCTTTGCGGTATAGGTAATTTTGACTTAAAATATTTTTTTTTTCGTGTATCTAAAAATTATGATCAGAACTAAGATCTATAATGTAAACAAATATAATTATTTTATAATTCATCTTTATATTAGCCAGCCCGAGCCTATATTTTATCCGACAAAGGCTTTTTTCAGTTTTCATTCTGATATAAAAGCATTTTCTATCTATGTAACCTGAAATAAAGCATAATAAAATATTTCTCTATAATACAGGGTATAGTTGCAATGAAATGCAGGCACACCTTGTAAAGCATAGGCATTCGTGTATGTGTATGCATGCCATACAATAAAGTCTTGCATCACTGATACATTATCAAATACTTCACATATTTGTTGGGAAAGACACAGACATTGTTGTCGAAACTGCTAAAAATTGGCAGAAAACAGATTTTCATTTTTGTTTTCAATTGCTTTATTTATTTTTGTTTTTACATAGTGTTTGGCCTTGATTGATATTTCTGTTTTTACTTTGGGCCAGACTTATTTTTATGTTGATTGATTATTATGATTCGATATACATGCAAAATATCTGTTCCTAACATGCCTTGAAAATTTGTGTTGTAAAGTATTTGGAGGTGAGCAATTGATTACTCAAACTTTTGGAAGTGTAAAATTATTATTATTATTATTTTTTTTTGGGGGGGGGGGGAGGGGGGGTGTTAAAAAGTATATTTACAGCCTTGAAAATTTAGATTTTATAAATTTTTAGATTTAGTACACAATCAAACAGACCTGACAGAAGTTATCTAAGTTTCTCGGATATAGGTTTTATTATATCTTTATATTATGCAATTTATCTACTGTTATTTATTTTCAATCTTTCCAAAACTTAGTCAGGAAAGGGGGAAAACAATTATCCGCATGGCTATCTTGAACATGCATACTTACTGACAGCAGAGAACAGACCAGGTGATATAGAATATGAGAAAGATCAACAGTCACAACTTCATTTGGAATTCATGAAGATGATGAAGACATAAAAATTTAGCCGGAGCAATGTCCTTGAGGCATGAGATATAAAAACACTCACATGCACTCAATAACAATTCTGCAGCCATTTAAAAGAGAAGAAAAAATCTAGATTCTGAAAGAGAAGTTTTTATTTATTTATTTATTTTATTCAGGATTCAAAAAAAAAAAAAAGTTTTATACATATGTTTCAACAAAAAAGATAACATGATATAGAATACTCCCATGAGTGATTATGAATTCGTTAAAAAACACTTGAAATTTTAGCGAGAAAAACTCTTCAGATGTGGAGAGAATATATAATTTAATGTGAGCAGGTTGAATACTCTGATTTGAAAAATATGTAATTTTATTTAGGCTAAGCAGTCATATGAAATTGATATGCAATCATAAAATAATAATAACAAATATTTATAATTCATTAATTATAATACCTATTAAAGCTACTTTATTATAACGATGCTCTAATATGATCAAGATAAATAAAACCATGCAAAA
Source organism: Salticus scenicus (assembly GCA_963930645.1). Taxonomy (NCBI): domain Eukaryota; kingdom Metazoa; phylum Arthropoda; class Arachnida; order Araneae; family Salticidae; genus Salticus; species Salticus scenicus. The sequence continues at coordinate 207,926,674 of OZ005656.1, read as the reverse complement.
TTATGATCTTGTTTGTAACATTATAACCTGATGCAAACTTTTGCATAGATCAATTAATAAAACTTCAAAGAATGTTTACGATTATTTTAAGAGCTTTGAGTTAGGCTAATCCAATTCTGAAACATAATAAAAAATGAATCCCAATTTTATTTCAAAAATTCCCCCTTAAAAAAAAGAAAATAAATAAATAAATAAAAATTTAAAAAAAAAATCAATATTGCATACAAACATGTGCTTCAGAATTTAAGGATTATTTTAAAAATTAAAAATTGAAAATTACTCGAGACCACGATCAGAACGATCTCTAACACATTAACATTAAATTTAACTTTGGCTCAAATGTCACAAATTACAGAAATATTTTCAATTGAGCATTTTTCAACACAAACAAATGCACGTATTTCTATTACGAGCGCAATGTTTTGAGACAGATAGGGGGAGTGGCACGGCTTCATCCCGGCAGCGTTGAGTAGTAGAAGAAGACCCACTCCATTTATTAAACCTCCTTGATTTGACCGGATTATTAGATTTTATCAAAAATTGGTACACTTAATAATCAGGACAAAAAATCTAGCTGATGCCGTATACTTTAGTTTAGATCATTTCATTTTTTTTATTTGTCACTTCAAATAGTTCTTTTGCTAGCAAGCCCGTGCGAAATTTTCGCATTTTATTTCTCTCTCTGTTATCTTTAAAATTTAAAATTATTATTATTATTTTATAGACGGCCTTTTTTTATATGCATGGGCAAATTTAATATTTTATAATTTTTGTTCACGTGAAAGCATATTTCATTTACTGCTGGGAAAAAAAAAAGGCAACAATTAAAAATTTAAATGTTTGTTTAAAAGCTGTTATTTTCATATTTTAATTAATTTTAAAAAATCTAATCAACAATTCATTACGAATAAGGTACCAATTGAAAGGGGCAATTTTTTTGAATCCGTCGGCTTAAACAACTTATCGATCGGACTATTAGATTTTTTAAAATTAACTAAAGTATGAAAACTAGCGTTCACACACAGACAAAATCCAAGGAAATCTCTTAAGCCTTTTTTAGTGTGACAGAGTCAGGCACTTATGAGCGTAACTGTATATGATGCTGAATAGATGAGAACTGAAATGGTAATAATCATTACATATAATTTCGATTCTACCATTTTTCAAAATTGAAAAAAAAAAAACGATTTCAAAATATGGACTGTCCTCGATTTTCGAGGACATAACATATCGTCCCGATAGCCTACTATATAAATTTAAAAATACTATATGTTTCTAAAAATCAAACGCAGAAACCAATACACAGCTTTCACAAAATCGTACACAGTGTTCGCATTAATGCAATCAGTGCGATAAATATGTTGATTAGAAAGAGAAATATTATTATGTATATTCTGTTAAGTAAATATTTTCATGAAAAAAAACTTTTAAAAATAAAACATTTCAGAGCCACGCCCATACCTGGATTTTATTGTTAAAAATAAAAAAAACATCAACTTCTTTAAGTGTAAAAATGACTTTTGCGTCTACTTCTATGCAATTCTCAATTCTTGTGATATTCTCTATCTCTTATCCAAGTTTTCTAAATGATCGTAGCATGATCCTGTATTTGTACATATATAAGGTGTATCATAATATTTTGAATATATGTATAAGGAGGTAATAGAAGAACTCTTGTGGAGCACAAATGACAAATAACGATGCATACTTGCGAATTATTTCATTAATAATCGGAAGGTTTTTAAATACTTACCAACATCCTAATTGATATTCCGTAGTGTTGTTAGCCCCCTCCCTTTTTCCACACCAGTAAATATTTACAGTAAGATTTTCCAAATACATTTGCGATTAATTAAGATGAAAACTAGTCTAAAAAAATACTGGCGTGAAAAAGAATTCAGGACTAACAATATTACGGAATATTAATTAGTATGTTTAAAGTATAGATCTTTAGTACCCGCTTTTTGTTTAAAATCAGCCTTTTTTTATTTGGAGTAATTTTATACTTTTTAATCGTAACTACTACTGGAGATAAATACTCTATCATATTTAGGATGTTGGCAGGTATGACAATCGTAACTCTAACCTTCCTCCATCCGTTTGCAGGTTATTGACGATAGAATAAAAAAAATACCTAATTTCCGAAGTTTCTATAAAATCTGCAAAGAAATAAACACTTATTTAAAAAGAATGCCAAACTTTCTATATGATGATAACTGTATATCAGAATATCTAGATTTAATGGCGAGGTACAAGCGCTGAAACTTGTGAATAATGCAAAATCTAAATTTCCACAAAATCTAAAATTCCAGTATCGTAAACACTGTTCTAACTACAGTCGATAACTCGTCCGTTCTAGGAGCTGTCGAAGAAGCATACATTGAATCATATATCAATTATCTTGTTCAAAATAAATTTAAACTTTAGTTTACAAAAGTTCTTTGATATTTCTCGAGAAAGAGATTCAGCCCATCACTTTTTTCCCCACCGTTAATTTGACATCTGATCATCTTTAAATGCATCAATTTATAATTTATTTATTACATATATTCTTAATCATTTGTTTATTTGCATCACAAAGATCTTTTTCTTTTTCTTTAAATCTTTAATAAAAGAAATTATTGCAATTAAAAATGAAAGAACCTTCTTTTCCAAATCGCTTGAAACATTGCAAAACAACTTCAGAAGCAGTTGTAAGTTTCCACATATTTGCCAACCTAACTCGGAAGATTGTTGTGACTGATGTGAAAAAAATAGGCGGAATTGGGCGGAACTAACAATCTTCCGGGTTAGGTTGGCAAGTATGTTTCCAAATAGTAGACCAGCTAACTATGCTAGTTTATCCGTAATGGTGATAGGACCCGCCTTTCTTTCTCACCAGAATGGTTGTAGAGTAATATTCAGCAATATGTTTTCATGATTAATTATGTACACTATTGTTCTACAACTATTCTAGTGTGAAAAAGGCGGGGCCTAATACCATTACGGATAAACTAGCATAGTTAGCAGTTATGTTTATGTTAGACGCAGTGTTGCCAGATGAAAATTTAAATTATCCTACTTTATGGAGAAAAAAATCCCTGCATTTCCTACGTTAAAATATTTTTACCCTACAAAATACCCTACGATTCAAAACTATTAATAGAAATTATATAAAATCATATTATTATTATTATTTTAATATTTTCTAGCATTTAAAAAAAAAAAAAAAATGATCCATTCTTATTAATATACACATAAGTTGATTGTTGAAACAAACGGACAAATAAAAACAAGTACCTAATATAGTGCGACCACGTTTCCTACGACTAGCAGTGACGCCGAGTCCAAAAGTTTGGAGGGATGCAAAATTGGTCGAAAGATAGTTATTTGGCAAACATCCAGTTATTCGGTGTTCCCTTATCGCTTGTTTTCTCTCAGTCACCCCTATTTTAACACTGGACTCGTTCAATCCGCACTTGCGCAGAGGCTTCCGTGGTCGCAAGAAATGTGGTTAAATAATACATGTATACAAATGTATATTCGTGAAAACACAGTAAATAAAATGAACTATGTTTCTGTTATTTGTTTAAATTTATTACAGTCAGCTCTTTATTCTATTAAATTATTAAATCAAACAGCTAATCTCCTTTGACATCTTTTCGCATCAAACTTACCTAATAAATTTAATTTAATAATAAATAATCAATGCTAAACCAGCAAATATCGCCTTTTTAGGTACCTTACTCCCACTCCTTAGGGGGTGTGGCTACACGAAATGGGTGGTGTGAGCACATCAAAGAGAAATAAAAAGACTAATTTACAGAAAGGAGAACGTAAGACAACGCATTCTGACGTAAAACAAAATAAAATACACTTTTAGATCAGTATAATATATTTACGATTAAGATTTTGTACTGCACAATATATTTTATTTGAGGGTGGGTGTATACAATTACAAATATCTTGACAATTGGCATTTCGGAGAAATTTAATTTGAACATGACTTACTGTCCAATTTATTTTAAAACTTTGATGTTAATTATATCAAAATATTAAATAAATGTTATATTTTTTATTAAAATTATATAATAAATTTACCATTTCGGAATAATAGTAATTATAATAAAAGGGAGGACATATAAAAAATATGCAAATTTTCCAACTATTGTAATTTATGCCTGCGCAATCATAAAAATGCCCTTTTTTCTCCCTTACTAATAATTTTCTTCCTTCTTGAGTAATTTTCCCCAGTACGTAACTAAGATTAAATAGGAAGAAAACAACTCTTATAAAAAAAGTAGTAGAAGTACGAGAAGTAGAGGGCGGTACTAATAATACAATGGAATAAATTATAGATGTTGGAAACTCTGAGTTATGAGATGTTTCACTTCGCATCAATCTGTAATAAAATAATGTATCAGAAACAAGGCATTGTAAGCAACTTTTTTACAGATAAGTTTAATTTTTTTTGCTTTTTTAAAAAGAATTTTATAATTTTCATTAGATAATAGAAAAATCCCTACAAAAAATTTTTTAGAATATCCCCTCCCCCCCCCCCCCCTCCCACGCCAAAATCAGAGGTAAAAAACCCTACTGCAGGGAGAAATACTTACATCTGGCAACACTGGTTAGGCGTATAATCCTTCTTTTCTGTTTGACCTTCCATGCATTTTTTGTTTTCATTGCTTTGTAAATATAACACATTCTTTGCGGTTGCTTTATACGAAAAGAAGAGGATCCTCCCATTTTAATTACAATAAATTTTCAACTATTATTTTTTATTAAAAAAAAAAAAAAAAATGAATGCATATTGTAAATTTATGATACAAATAAATGCAGAATTATTGTTTATGTAACAAATACGATATATAAAGATCAGGGCCGGCTCGACCATATAGGCAAACTAGGCGATGGCCTAGGGCGCTCAAATCTAGAGGGCGGCACAATCCAGACCACAAGATCTTTTTTATTTATTACTATCTAACGGCACTTTAGAATAGATAAAATGTAGTCTTGGAAGCACAGCACTCATATTGTGTGAAAAATGTAAGCACTTACAATCTTTGTCTAGAAAGGACTAAAAGGTACAAGTCTGCTGCTATGACTTGGAAACATTTACTGAGTTTTTCGTGGCGTGTTTTCAATTGGAAGTGTGAAAATGAAGTAAATGGATAATCCTCGAATTGACTTTTCAGGGCATCAAAGTCAATCTAATTTATCTGATGAGATGCGCTAGAGAAAGAGTTACAAACAACTGGCTTGATTTTACCATAATAACGATCGATTTATTTCAAAAACTTACAGCGTCGAATTGAGTTTTGAAAACAGTCCGTCATTAAATCTGTCCATCTAATTATTAACAGCTTTACACTATATCTAAAAGTCACCGAGTCATTATTTAATGGGGCTGCACTTTATTGGAACTATAAAGTTTTGAAACAGGAATAAACTGCTACGTCAGAAACACCAAAGAAAAATTATTGAGGTGCATACAGCTGTTTCGGTAGCCTAAAGCGTACCGTCTTCAGTGCAAAAAAAAATTCTGAATCTGGAGAAGTGCTCGTATATATAAGAGAGGGAAAATTCTTTTTGCACTGAAGACGGTACGCTTTAGGCTACCAAAACAGTTGTATGCACCTCAATAATTTTTCTTTGGCGTTTCTGACGTAGCAGTTTATTCCTGTTTTAATATTCCAACGCCAAGTCTCCTGCTATTATAAAGTTTTGACTTTCCATTCAAGGGTCTAAATTGTACATCATGTTTTTATAATTTTGAACTGACATAAAACGAAAAAAAATAATAATAATAAGATTTGAAGGAAGCTAGCTCTAACTAGAAAGAAGTTTTAGCTCTTTAGACTAGGTGACTTTGTAGGGGCTATGAGTGGGGGCTTTTTGGAATTTTACAAAGTGATTCTGTTATAGTTTCTTTTTCTAGTAGCTCAACTTAGTAATAAAATGTGAAATTTCGTTTTCAGTACAGTTGATACTTGAGACTAGCTGTTAACAGAAAAAAAAATTTGGAGTACAAATTTGTAAGAGAAAATTAGAGAGAAAATGTCATTAGCAAAGAAAATTAGGCTCATTTGAAAAGTTATTTTTGTCCGATTCCTAAAGAAACACTATCACGATAATAATTCGAAAAAACAAAAGATTTTTCCACCTGAACCTGAATAAGAAAAAATCTTGCTTCATCTTCCAAAATAATTAGTAAATAAACAGTAGTTTGATATGAAAGAAATAAAGATTGAGGGTTTGATAAACAGAACATGGAAAATGCTTTCGGTTTCACTTTGAGTTTATGTATCCTTGCAATGTGAAAAAATTCTATGGGTAATCTGCAGCGAATATACATGACTCTCTGACGTCATTCAAAGTCCTGACGATTTTCTTTTATTTAACCTGTAGGAGTCTTCTTTTAACCCACAAACAGTGGAATGTAGCCTATCATAGCACAGCTTTTTTCCACAAACATTGAAAGCTCCGCCTCGTTCTAGTTGTCCATTCTTGACGAACACAAGCCAGATCATGTATAAAAAATGTTAATTTCCTATTAGAAAATAAGTGAAGAAAGTTTTCGTCAGTACATAACAAAAGACGACGCGCCAATGGTGGAAATGTGACCTAAACTAGACTACTAATACACTACTAAAAAGTAAATTTTTTTCTTGGAAACTGTAAAAGTGATTTCGGATTTGATAAACAGGAGGCATTTTCAGAAGAAATTAATATTGCTGTATCATTCCCATCGGAGTCAGAGCCAGCCCGATTACGAAAAATGAAAAAGAAGTTTAATTATGCAGTCAGCTGATAAATCAACAAGTGATGCTAAACATCATTTTAAGACTAATTTTTATATTTCTTTTCTTGATACAGCCAGAAATTCGAATGATGAAAAGTTCAAACTGACCAAAAAGATAAATCATGTTTTCTGATGCCTTTCTCACGATTATGAGTCGTAAAAAAAAAAACTTTCAAAGTGATTTTGAAATTATGTAGAAGATTAGGAGATTTTCTGACTCAAGGAGACTAAGGATGTTGATGAAAGTACACTACATGAAGTTTTGGATAATTTTTGTGAAAACGAACTAGTACATTGTGTATTGAATTTAGTAACAGCAATAAAATTATTGCTGACACTTCCTGTGTCTGTGGCCAGTGGAGAACCCAGCTTCATATAATTGAAATTAATAAAACTTACCAGCGTTCTATAGTGACATGAGAACGATTTGTAGGACTATCACCATTATCAACAGATAAGGATGAAGCTAAAACAATTCATTTGAAGGATATTGTTTCTACTACCGCTAAAAGTCCACCGAAAAAACAATAATATGCAATATGTAATAAAAATAAATAGTTGATTATTTATTATAGTATTTGTATGTGTATAATTGTCTGCGTGTCTTACATTTTTTAAAAATTTGTTTTAATAGGGCGCCAAATTTGCTCGGGCCGGCACTGAGATAGATGCATTTAAATATCAGGGTTCTCACAGAGGAAAATTTCTTTTCCATAATTATATACAATAATTTTAGACATGGCTTATCGCACATATCCGTCGGTATATACTTAAAAAAATTATTATATAAAAATTTACATATAAATTAACCTTTCTTATAATCGTGATAAATGTGGTGAAAAGTAAATTAACAGCTACGGGCGTATGCAACTTTTAATTACAATACCTTTTTATTGAGAATTACTTTTTAACCAAAATACAAATGACCGAGTATCATAAAGTAATGATATAAATAAACTTACAGCTATTACCAATGTAATAAAAAAGGTATAATGCAAGGAGTATAAATATGGTCAAATGTAAATTAAAATCTAAGGTGAGGAGGAAATGGGCGAAGCCTGTCTTTCGAGAAACATGGAACTTCATAATTTGTTGCAAACAAAAATTTGGCTGTCTTCTGAGCTAAGTTCAGTGCAAGCTTATTCGAGATCTGCTCGAATGGGCAAGTTTTTAAGAAAATCGCTGGTTTCATATTTTGACAAAGCTGCCAATATTTTAATTTATTCTGGAGTAGTTTAGCCCCGCCCTTATTTCGCATCACTTTATTTATAAAATAATTCTCTCCAATATATAACTACGAGACAAAACAAGAAAAAATATACTCTTAAAAAAAGCGGTAAGAAATAAAGACTGAGCTAAATATATTAAGCAATAAATTAAAATGTTGGTAGATATGATTCTGGTAACAAATTGATTTTACATCTTTTAACATGTTTCAGCACTTGTCTCGTACCAATGAATCTAGATGTTCTAATGATATTGATGTCATGTTATAGGAATTTTTCTGTTCTTCCCAAATGTATGCTGACTTTTTTGTGTAGTGTTTACAAGATTCTAGAATTCAGGGTTTTTCAAAATTTGGAAAGTTTTTTTTCCTATCCGTAGTAACTTACGATCGATTGGAGATAGGACAGGTTTTTCTATTAGTATATACTCCATAAGAGTTCTTTTGCTACCCCCTACAAGAATTCTGAAACACCTTTTATGCAGTCTGTGTGAAATACAGTTGGAAAATTCTTGAGTTACAGTGTTTTGAATTATTTCAAACTTTACAAGAGTATTAATCTCTGACAAAAAATAATGTCATATAAATTATATTTATCTGGTAATATTTAAAATTCACTTATTCAGTAGAACTTTAAAAGGCCTTGATATAATTTATCTTTACGTAGATAGCATTCAAAATATTTAATAAACTCCTGCAGTTGTTTAGAAATTTCAAATGAAAAAAACAGTGTTCTTCCGCCGTCTCAGTAAAGCATATTGGCAGGCGAAATCCAGATCACTCTTGCTGGTCCATATTTTCGGAGTTTTCTGTGTTTTTCTGAGGAATTTGTGTAAATAAAATCTAGTAAAATTTAGAAGGACTCCAAGAAAGGCGACTATTCCAGGCCGAGATGCCTAAAGAGTTCGTACGATCCTTATTTACTTTTCTTTCACCATTAATTTTGAATATTAGTTTCTATCAACAAAAAAAAAAAAAAAAAAAAAAAAAAAAAAAAAAAATCATCCTTTTAAACCGTACTGCTGAAGAAGACTCGGGTAAAAATATCTAATCCCTACTAAACTCAATTTATTGTAATTTAACATTTACATAACTGCCACCGTAAATTATATTCAAAATGTCTTATAAATAAATATGATTTGATTTACACTAATAGTTGTTTTTTAACATAGGTAAATAAGTCTTTAAAAAAATTCGCCTGCACCCTTTCGGGTGCAAGTAAGTGAGTGTATGTAAAAAGGCAGAGCTCTCGCATCTCAACGTGCTTGAGGAAACGCTGTGACTGTAACTAAATTCAATGGGCTTATCCCACCTGACCTCGAAGGTAATATGATAGATGAAAAACAATTTCCAAACGAAGTCTTGTATAGCTATAGCGATTGCGGAAATAACATATTTTCTGTTCTTATTTTTGATCAATCGTATTTAATCTGTGTTGTTTTTTAATACATCATCATTTTTAATTCATTTTATATCATTATTCATCATCTTTTGTTTACTGTATACATTTACAATCATCATTTAGCTTATATTTGTTATTGATGTTCATGAAGAACATGTTAAATACTCTGATTTTTGGTACTTAAATCATTGACAGTGCAACATCGTACAGCGTAAATCCATTTAGACCAGTAACTAAATTAATTAACTTGTTGTAATACCTTTATGCAATTAAATTAAATGAAAACATTTTAAAATTTCAAATGATAATCCACAAACATTCCAGAAGAAGAAGCTATTATTTATTGCTAGATCAGTTAATGTAACAGTTACACTAAAACGTACAAAAATCGACTAAAATAAATAAACACATAAAATGTTTTTTTTTTTTTTTTTTTTTTTTTAATTATTAAATTTACAAATACAACAATTCTACTGTTTACAAATGCACAATATTACTCTTATTTATTTTATATTAACACTTTTGTTCTCAAGAACAATATTTAATTTAATTCGATTCTTCGTTTTCGTCTATAACATGATTGAGCAGACAACGCTGGGAAGAGTCCATTATCTATAGGTTAAATTATGACACTTAAGATTAAATAAATGAAAATCGTCATCATGATGTCTGATGACGCCACAGAGGCATGTCACCCATTATAATTAATTTTAAAGGGGTTAACTATAGTCGCTAGCAGTAAAAATTCTACTATGGGGGAAATTATTCAAATTACTTATTACCTATTCTCTTTCGAATAAAAAAAAAGAGAGGGGGGATGTAGTGTAGTAAATTCATTGCACGTAAAATCCAGGTTTTTTGGAGTTATAATCATTTCTATGTATTGGAGTGCATAAAGTCGGGTGCATTTTCTTATTTTAAGTTTTGCGAATCCAAAATTGCGATCGTTTTGGAGAAATCAAATTCATTAATATTTCCTATGCCTGTTTTTATAAGTTATTGTCCTTCCCTTCTGTTGTCTGGCATGTGTGTCAAAGCAAAGCGAATTTAAAAAATAATAATAATGAATAAATAATCAATTTTCGGTTTTTCGATCATATTTCGTTCTTCAAACTAGTGATTCAATAGTGAAATTTCAGAATGTGAAAATAGAATAATAAAAATACGTAGTACAGGTAATGAGAAATTTGAATAACAAATTTCCTCACAGAATAACATGCGATTTGCCTGCCGGCGATAACAAATGAAGACTATCGTTTGGAATTATCAGCTTTCTTCTCATTCGTTCCGTTTTCAGAAAATACAGTTTGATTTAATTAAGTATAATTAAATCCCCTAAACTAGATTAAAATCAAATATATATATTTCTTGAAATAATGCTACTGAGTAGAATTACAATATTCATATTATGTTATTCTGCGAAGAAGTAAACATATGGTTACTTTTTTACAAATCTCGCAAATATTCACTTCATTTTGCATTTGTTTATTATCTTAAATACTAAAAGACTACGCCCGCTTCGCTGGTCACTATATTTAAATAAATTTTCAAAAGAATTGGATTAGTATTTACTTTTTACATCGCATTATAAATAAAAACTAATAAAATTACATAGAAATTGCTCCAAACCTTGTTTCGGGTTCCCGCTACCTACAACAGCTCTTTTTCCACCCGCACTGCATTGGGAACACTACAGGTTCCCACTGCCTGCAGAAAGGTCTTGCCTGAGCTCTTTAATTTGGTTAATTACCGACGGAGATGGATCTACTATTATTTAAGAACTACGATTTTAAAGATGACTGTGTCTCAGCATCTGTTAATGATTTTAGTTGTGGAATCATGTATCTTATAGCCCCTGCTATTTACACTATATTACGATTTGATTCCGACCAATATAATAAAATAAAATGAAGTTTTTATTTTAAAAGGAATTAAATACATAAAAAGCAAGTAAAATTTGATCTGTTTAATGCTTTCAAAAAGCATAAGTCAAATTTAAATAAAGATATTTTTATTCTGTAAATTTTATTTAAATTATTGAAAGGTCCTTAAGGGAGTGAACTACTCTGAAAACTATAACCATGTTATTTAATATTTTAGAGAAGATGACATTTTTACATGCTGAAAAAGTCATGAATATACATGACAGTTCATAACTTCTATCGACAATATATATATATATATATATATATATATATATATATATATATATATATATAATGTAGCTAGATTCATTGTCGTAGTTCAATCCCTAAAACAACTCCTCTAGAGTATTTTGTCAAAAATTCATAACGTTTCAATTATAACTTTTGGAGTATGATGTTTTGGGATAAAGCAAAATGCTAAAAATCTCATTTTGAGAAAAAGCAGAAAACGTATTTAAAAACCAGATTTTACCTATTAAATAAAAAATAATTTTAATAAGTTCCTGATTTATTTAAAGGGTTTTTTTTTTTTTTTCTTTTTTTAAATCCACTTTATATTCAGTAACAAATTTACGGGTCATTTCCGGTCACTTCCGGTTTCAAAACTGGCTAGTGACTAATATTAAAATGCCTGTAGCTGAAGTTCTATAAGCAAGATAGAAATGCAAACTGATTTAGAAAGCTAAAATGTCAGGCTTTAATACTAACCCAAAAATAGAAAATCGGAGTTTTGACCGAAAATTGCGTTTTAAAGGTAGGCAAGCACCTTAAAGAAATTAATTTAAAAAGTGAGAAATGAATAAAAATTTTTACATAAACATAACTGTCTTAAGTACGTTTTTAAACTTAAAATTTAATATATTTAATTTTCTCTACTGCATTACCATTTTATTTTGAATAAATATAACAAGTTAAAAAGAGAAAAAATGATTTCGCCTTCAAATAAAAGTTTTAAATAAAAAAAATATATAGCGTATTAAACGTTGCTAAGGTACGCAAACGATTACAATGAAAGAAAATAAATTTATTAAAAATAAAACATAAAAGTCAATATTTAAAAAAATAAAAATAAAAAATAATTTAAAATAATTTAAAAAATTCAAATTCGAAAAAATATCGATGAGGTGGCCACCTGTAGGGTACCAGGTACTCATCTTCTAAGTTTTCTAGCTCTACGAATGGTAATGTGAGCACCACCACCAGACAGCAGACAGACACACAGACACAGACACTATTTATATAGCAAGGATGGAACACGGGGCGCAGAATTTATACCGGAATCTGTTTAAGAAATTTCTCTACCTATAATATCGTTGATTTAGGAAGTACAAAATTTTCTTACATTGATAGTCGCATGGATTTTGCGCCCGTGTTCCATCCCTGATATAGATTTACATAGTTAACGAAAATAGAATCATCCATCACTACAAAATAATGAAACATTTTCAAATTAAGCACAGCTGCCAAGAATTGCGGTAATTTCAATTAATTCAGTAGAAATATCTATATCATTTAATCAACGAAAAGTATTACAGTAATTTATAAAACATTTATATTAAAAATTACTAACAGACCGAAAACTGTAAAAGTTGGTAGGTATAATTACAGAATTTATTGCTGTAACTCGGGGTGAATCAAAATGACGAGTTTCGTTATGTATATTTCCACATACATAAAATCCGTATTAAAGCAAATGAAAAAAATACACAATCTCACATCATTCAAAAATTATGAAAAAGATCCTTATATTGCGTGTTATGGCAGATTTGCCATATTTTATATTTTATTACGGAACATTGTCAGCCCCGTCTTTGTTTCACACCAATTTATTCGTAGAATATATACGTATATATATTCCCCCAAAAAGAAACTATGATAAAATAAGAAAAAAATTACACAGCACAAAAAGTGGTATCAAAAGAAATCTGGTACCGAGTAACGTGATGAATTTGACTAGATGCTTCATAAATGTTGTACAGTCGAAAAAAAAAGAATCCCCCCCCCTTCCAACTAATTTTGTCGCAAATTATTCTACAAATAAACGACTGGCGTCAATCAATTAAACGGTAAAGTTAGATTTTGTTTAAGAGGTCGTCTACGTATAGAAACAGGCATCCATTTCTTTTCTTTTCTTTTTTTTTTGGCAAAATTTATTTTTGACCTCATATTCAAATTTCTGAGATCAAGGCGGTGAGGAAAAAGTCCTATTTATATAGGGTAGGTTGAGGTAATTGTGAACACTTTTGATCGCTTCTGAATATGATCATTCATACAGACTAAATAAATAACTTTTAGTTTAAAAACAATGACAGAATCTTAATTTTTGGACATTTACCTAAGTTTTAAGCACTTTACTTTGCATAAAAGTTTTTATTTAAATATATAAGAGCATGTTTACAATTACCCCATAGCGTTTACATTTCCCCCATACAGAATGGGGTAATTGTAAACAGATACGTTTCCATAATGTAATGCATAATAACATGAAATATAATTCTTTAAAAAAGTTTTTAATGTTTATATATGTGATAACTATTTTTTTTTTTTTTTTTTTTTTTTTTTAGTACGTCATGTCTTAAATAAGTAATAAAATAAATTTTGGATGATAATAATCCTAAAGCATTTTTGACATTTGTTGAAGTACAAACATATTGTTTTACAAGATATTCATTTTTCTTTTACACTCACAAAACCAGGAAATGCATACACAAGTTTCCTTGCATTATACTTAACAGAAGGTGCTGGCAAAATAGCTTTTATGGATGATAAATTTATGGAAAAATGTCATTTTCAACAACTACAAATGATATCTTTTTATTATTTATACTTTTCATTCCAGTGACTATACATTCATCTCGTGCTATGGAATTTATAACAAAAAACATACTTGTAGGTAACCTTATTTTTATCGTTGGCAATAGAGTCTATTAACATATAACTTCCAAGAATTAAATGCTGCAATTCGGGTTTTTCATCATTGTTTGGACTTCCGTAGCGTTTTTCTGTCTTTTATTTCTTGTCTTTTATTTCCGACTTGTTTGGACTTCCGTAGAGTTTTCTTGTCTTTTATTTCTTCAACACTGTCAACCTTTTTTGTTGTATCATTAACTTTCTTTCTTTTTGGTTTTCTATCGTTTACATCCTCATTTTTCTTTCTCTTTGGAATTTTCTTTTTTTCACATTCCTTTAGACGTTCTAAGACATTTGTAGCAGTCAGTACTTCCCCATAATTCATTTGCTTAAGTCTAGACGTTGTTGTCTTCTCTTTTACTGCCACTGCATGTTCATTGGTTTTGATACTGTTTGAAAAAATTTCAACAATGGTTCTTGGGGATAAAATACTTTTCTGTGGAGAAGGATTGTTCTTTCTAAGACTTAAGTCAAGTGGAACATCTTCCATAGAAGTATTTTGGGAAAATGCATTTTCGGTAATCAAGCCCTTCCTTGGAGTAGCATGAACAGTATCAGATGGGTCTACAATTAGATGAGGTATGTCGAGCTGAATTTCTGAATCTGGAGATTTTGAATCATTTTTAAATAATTCCATTTGTTTCTTTTTTGCTTTATACCTTTTCAAATCAATAGGATCAAATAAATCCGCTGGAAACTTTGTCGAATTTAAAGGAAATATTCCCGTCGTGGTAAACCCATTCTTGACATTGTTCAAAGTGACTGCTTCTTTTAAAACTGTGCCTAATAAAATAGAAAAGTTATCCTTCGTTAGCCGAGTGGAGCTTGTGCCCATTCTTTTTTTCCCCATATTCAACTAATTCTTTATCCCATTTTATTTTTACAGGTCCAAAGACACATTTATCAAGAGGTAGTAATTTGTCAGGTAAACGAAACAGTTGAATATTATTATTTAATGCTTCTTCTATTATTCGTACGCTGATATGGCTACTATGACCATCATATATAAAAGAGCCGTTTGGTCAGGAAAATTATACTTTTCTCTGGTAGATTTTATATGCAAAATGAAAACATCCTTAAACCATGAAAAAAAAATGTGGTTCTTCCCTCCACCCATTTTTTGATGCTGCAAATTTTGTTCCTGGGTATGATTTATCAGAAACCCAACGTGCTTGAACAGCGGCACCCTTAAAGACAATTAGCGGTGGTAAAAAACTACCATCTGCACAAATTCATAATAATACAGTCGTTGATTCCCGACCAGAACCATCAGAAATCCTTGTGAGAGTTTTCCCTTTTTCTCCAATTCCTCGAAGTTTACTGGGGTCACTTCCAAAACCACTCTCATTGCAATTATATACAAATTTTGATTTTCAAATGCTATTCAAGTCATGTTGCTTGTATAAGTTTTCGAGTTTTTCATAAAAATCATAAATAACAGATGGATCACGTGCGTTTTTTCGACTTGTTTGTAGATGTTCAGCTTTTTTTAATGATAACTGTTTATTCCTTTTCATGAAGGCTAAATACCAGTCCTCACCAGGAATACCATCTTTGAAAGGGGTTTTTATATTGTTGATCTGAATATATTCAGTTACCAATGTTTTTAGTTCACTTTTATCACATGGATATCCCATTTGAGATCTTGCTATTAAACAGTTTGCTATTTGCTGTTCGACGCTTAAAGGCAGGGCAGTAGGGAGTCCAGCTCCAATTCTTTCAATTGGCAATTTTCTGCCTTTAATACGATGATAAATTACTGATAAGGGCACACCGTAATATTCCTGTGCTTGGCGATATGTACGTGTCTTATTAATGACATCATTCACTGCTTTCATTAAATCATCAGGGCTGTAGCTAATAGTTTTTTTTTTCTTAATATATGTTCTATGCATTTCTGTTAAAAAAAAAAAAAAAAAAAAAAAAAAAAAATCTTAATTAGAAAAAAAATAATACAATAGTAAACAGAAAATATATATATATATATATAAGAATAGATTAAGCCTAGTTACGAAGGCAAATTATAAAATGGAATGAAATATAACATTCATATTGAAATTATAATACAGTTTGATATTAAAATAAAAACATAAGTCGCATTCATACTAAGCCCTATTACTGAGGAATTGATGTTTACAATTACCCCAAGGTAAGATTTTTCTGGGGTAATTGCAAACAAGCAATAACTAAAATTTAGGCATGAATTTCAAGGAAAAATCATTATAATAAACTAAATTTAAAGTATTTTTAAAGAAAATGAATTTATATCTCACTTTTTTGCATGATTTAGAGACTCTTTAATCAATCCTTGCAATTCTGTATTTCACTTTTTTCGCAGACTAAAACAAAATTGCATAAACAAAATGGTGCTTCACAACAAAATTGATTTATTAATAATGAACATCTGTTGGTTCTTGAAGGTGGGAAGATGTGCTGCCATCTGCATTCTGAAATTTGAAAAAAAAAAAAAAAAATACGGGGTGTGTTTACAATTACCCCAACCTACCCTACTTAAAATCAAATCGTGATAGAGTTATGAGCGAAAATGTATTAGGGGTCCGTCTATATGTTAAAAAAAAAAAAATTATGATTCACCATAGATCGGATATTATTCATTAGGTTTTATATCAGAAAAAAAGTACAAAAATATTAATGATGAAATAAAACAAAGTATTGCATACTAAGAAGCCACAATTGCAACTCCTATCATGCACTATTACGAAACACGACCAAAAAGTCCTATAATGTAAAAGCAATAAAATTATGATGGCAGAAAATAATTCAACAACCTACTCTACCAGTTTAAAAAAAAAAAAAGGAGGAGGAGGAAACTCTGTAGGAATGGCCAAGTCACACAGAAAAAAAAATAAAAATGCTAAGAAATGCAAGAAAAAAGAGGAGTTGATGCGACTGTGCGAATATATTCGGATGCTGGGAAATTTGCGCTCCGAGCTACTACCGCTAACAATCTTATGTGTTCAAGGAAAAGCAAAAAAATGAAAATGGAGCACTCATCGAAATATATCTGTGACAGGGCCTCATATAGATTCCTGTCATCAATGCGGAATTGAATCAGCAGGTACTTCCTCTAATACTTATCGCCATGCATGATTAACACTTTCGCGACCGCTGACATCAATTCATGTCATTTCAAAATCTGTAACTCCATCAGTGGGCGTTTCTTTCGCAATTTATATCTTACTTATTTCATAAAAATATTCCCAGTTTTCATAATTGGACAATCAATATACTGTGGATGCAAATACTTTAATTAGATAGATTATAATTATAATGAATATCCATGAGTAATATAAATGTGAATACAGGAAATTTTGTTCTGAAATATTATAACCTGGGAGAACAACGCCCACTGGCGGACTTTACTGTCAAAAAGACAAAATCATGCGGTCGCGATAGAGTTAAGTAAGATATATTATCGATAAATAATAACATTCTAAGAATTGAATAATTAAAATTATGTTGAAACAATTTGGTTGCTCAATAGAAAATCAATAAAAACAATCAGTTTCTGTTTCTTTCTTTCTTTCTTTTTTTTTTTTTTTTTTTTTTTTTTCGCAATACTTCTCTTATTTTTTACATATTCCAGCTTCCAGTTTGCCATTTCCTACCAAAACACCCCAAATAATAAAAATTATATAGTGAAATTTTTTGTCAAAACGTTGGTAAGTGGAATTAAAGTCTCAAAGCCTTCGCAAGAAAGTTTGACTGATTCACCGTACGACGTTTGCTTTCAATAACCCCCACATTAAATGTTTTAGGCAGTAAAACATGAACAGTAAAATATCCTCTTCTGACGTGTGTTAAAGAGCTCCACACAAGATCACCACCGTCGAGAACGCCATTAAGTTCAATCTCTTATCGCAAAATGTGTACTAAAGGTAGATAACGGCTGACGACTACAATGATAAGAACAACGACCTTTAATATGAGTGAAAGCAGGAGGGTTTACTGCCCAAATCATTTAACGTGGGAGTTATGGAAACAAACTTCGTTCAGTGAATCAATCAAACTTTCTTGCGAAGGCTTTGAGACTCCACTCACCAACATTTTGAAAGAATTTCACTGTATAATTTTTATTATTTGGGAATGTTTTAGTAGGAAAATGACGAACTGGAAGTTGGAATATGTGAAAAATAAGAGAAATATTACGGAGAAAAAAAGAAAAGAAAAGGAAACTGATTGTTTTTTTTTATTTTCTTGGTACAAATCCCCTCAAATTTCCTCCTTATTACAAATGTTCGTGTTTTAGGACTTTCTACATCTTTAGCTTCTCAGGTCAGAAGACACTTAACGGTTAAAATAATCATCGTTCATCTCCAAATCAAACTGTTCTGTATAAAAAAACCAAACAATGATAGAAATGAGGGAGAAGGTGCAAATATAAATAAGAAGGTGCTTATACTATCGGAAAGAAGGTTTGCTTCCGTAGCGATAATGCAGGGATGGAACACGGGCGCAGAATTCATACCGGAATCTGTTTAAGAAATTTCCATACCTATAATATCGTTGATCTAAGAGGCAGAAAATTTTCTTACATTCATAGTGGTATGAATTCTGCGCCCGTGTTCCATCCCTGGATAATGTAAACGCATCTGATCACGTGACTTTATAAAATAACCATACACAAAAAGCAACTTTACAGGAAAACGGCGCAGTCGAATAGCGTACGGTCGCGGTGTTTTTCTTTCACTATCTTGCTTGCATTGAACAAAAAACTTATACTATCCGATATTATAAGTTCTTTGCATTACTTTCTTAATTATTATAGCTCTTAGCTTTATTTATTGTACATTAAAAAGCCTTCATTTTCCTCTTCTTTCCTTTTCTTTCTTTTTTTCTATATATATTTTATTTTTCATGTATTATATTTGTATTTCTATTTAAAAATATTTTAAATAGGTAGAATATTTAGAAAATGTATTATAGGAATATATAGGAAATCTATATTAATAAAATCAGACTTTTGTCTGTAAATTTGTCGGAATCGAAAAATTTTGCGATATCTTCACGTTTCACACCCCATGAAAGCCGAAAATGACTTCAGAAAATTTTGCCTGTGTGTGTGTGTGTGTGTGTGTGTCATCGTGTCCGAATGTCGCTTTTTTTTGTCCGGGCATCACTTGAGAACGGCTGGACGGAATTCAACGACTCTTGGCAGGAATTTAGGTCTTCACCCAACTTAAAATTATATCTATCAACTTTTCAGAAATTCCCCCCCGTTCCCCCTCTAGGGGATAAAAGACTAAAACACGTTTGTCCGGGCATCACTCGAGAACGGCTGGACGGAATTCGACGGCACTTGGCAGAAACTTAGGTCTTCACCCAACTTGAAATTATATCTATAGAAATTTTTAAAATTATGATTAGTGTTTAAATTGTGTGTAAAAAACGCCTGCGCATGCGCCATAAATATTTTTTCACTAAAACGCTTTGAACGGAAAAATAAAATATAAAAATAAATTTTTAAGATAAAGACTTTTGTATTCGCGTGATTTTCACTACAAATTATGAAAAGATTGAAATGAAGTGTTGCCATCTCAGTTTCATACTTTAGTTAATTTTATAAAATCTAATTGTCGTATCGAAAAACTGTTTACACCCCAGGATTCAGAAAAATCACCCCTTTCATTTGGTACTGAATTTGTAACGATAGGTCTGATACTTCTAATTTATTTTTCCCTTTTTACGTTTTTCCGTTGCCACTTAAATTTCATACTTTAGTTATTTTTTAAAAATCTAATTGTCGCATCGAAACACTCTTTGAACCCCTGGAATCAGCAAAATCGCCCCTTTCATTCGGTATCAAATTTATAAATATAGGTCTGATATTTCTAATTTATTTTACCCTTTTTCCGTTTTCAACCCAGATTCGATATGGAACAGCTTTAGTATTGGATCCCTTTGGCAAAATTTGAAATTCGGCACCGAAGTAGCTCGGACGTTTCTCGCCAAGATCTTTAATTGCACAATTGAGATAGCCAATTCAGTTCATCGCAAAAATGGCTTAAAATATTTAAAGTCACCAAAGGGTTCCGATACTTAAGCTGTGCTTTTTGTATTTATTTATTTATAATACTGTCTATTAAAGACTTCTGTGGTCACGAAATTTGGTGTGTAAATTGTTTGTATGCATCCGGCACTCATTGTAACTGCATTTCACGAAATTCGAAATACCCCCCCCCCCCTTCTCGGAGTCGGAGGGCAATAAACATGTGTAAAAACATGTTTTTCCATTTGAATTCGCTTTGAATTATCTTAGAATGGCGAATTTTAGTGTGTGGATATTGATTAAGTGTACGCATTATGTACATTAGTGGGATTTTGCAAAACTTCGAACTCACCCGCTGAGGGTGGGGAAGTAAGAAGTGGGTAAGTTGTGCCGAAGACAGTGGGGACCCAGACTCCTAACATTGGGAGCGAGAAAACCTCTACCAATCACAGCGAGAACTTAGGTTATTAATAAAGATATGGCATTTTGACAAATCATTTAAGTTTAACGTCCAGCGAAGCGGGCAAAGCCTGCTAGTATATTATAAATCAATATTTGTTTCGGACATTTACATATATATAGATTAATATGCACTGATAAAATAATTCTTATTTCATTTTTATGAGGTTAGATATATATAAATAAAATATGTAAATTACAGATATTAAAAATAGGTTTCAGGTAAATTTTTCCCATTATTACAATTGTTTCTATCTGATAACATTTAATAAAACAATTATCATTTTTATTATAAATTATTATTAAAAAAAAAAAAAAAAAAAAAAGGCCTGCTTCAATATTTAAATGTATATTTTCATCTTTTCCTACACTTACTTACAATTAATTACAGATATTTTCTAAGTTTCCGGGAATTAAATAAATAATACATAAATCAACAATTGCTGCTCTAAATTCTACGCAACGGAAAAAATAGTGATCTTAAAAATAAATAATTAAAGTATTAATTATGATTAATAATGGTTAAAGATGATTAATGATAAATACCGAATGGGTGATGAGCAGTTGATGATGAAATGTAATTAATAATTAAAGCGTAAAAAAATTCAAAATCCTGCACGATCGCTGAAGATGACAGAATCTGTCAACGAACAACGAACTTGTTTAGAGTTACAAATACGGCGTCCTGTGATCACATGACACTGTAACGCATGCGCATACTCACGAATCTAATTTTGAAATTCTTTGCATGCTCCTCGCTAGTTCAGCCTGTACTAAGTTAGCTTCTTGTACAGGCATACTTATAAAGTCCGCTAGGGAGCATTAGTTATGCTTCAGCTGCAGCTGGCCTTCTTATCGTAGTACAAATTCTTTGGAAGGTGTATGTTAAAAATGGTGGTCATATTCGTGCCACTTCCAACGACACAAAAGAAAATTGCGTTTCCATTTAAGAACATTGGTGCATTAAAAAAAAAAAAAAAAAAAGTACCTTACGGCTATCTTATACACACCGCAGAGACCAGCCCAGAAGCCGCTCATCTGCATGATTAACCCTCTCATGCATGGAAACCTCATATGAGGCTACTAGGAAAACCCCCCAAAATAAATGGTATTTCAAATAATTTGGATTCTCAATTGTACTGTATTCCACTATGGTAACAAGGAAAGCTTGTAAAATGCAGCAAAAGATGGCAGAACTAGCTATGCAGTTTATTCTGATCACCTAAAAGTAGCCATTTTGTACCAGCAGTAGAAGTCACAGAACAACCGATTTATGAAGACCATTTCTGCACTTTATTTGCAAATATCAAGTAAGTAAAAATATTTCCTGTTTTCTACATTATTTTTACTATAATGAACAAAAACTTATGAGTTATTAACAATTTTTTAGCTAAAATAAAGCTATTTTTATTGAGAACCTCAAATGAGGTTATCATGCAGTTATGGTAGTTAACAGCTTTGACTGCATGCAAGCCTCATTTGAGGTTGTTGATGCTATGATGAGTAGTAGTGCTAGAAATTTTCTTATTAGAGGAGCTAATGCTTAGTTTATTAAATCAGTTGTGATTTATATACACTTAATAATAAATACTTGCTTATTTCCATTTATATGTAATTCATAGATGGTTAATTATGTAATTAATTTGGTAATATTTAACATGATTCATGTATTGAGAGATCATGTTTCTAAACTATATTAATATTTAATCACTAATTAAGTAATTTATGTATGTCAATTCGATCTAATAGAATGCTAGGTGCAAATGATAAGTTAAAGGATGTTAAATCTCTTCTGAAAGAAGGTAGGGGGCAGTGTCTGCGACTACTAATGAAGAAAACATAACTGTGACTCGATGGATCGATAAAAAATCTTATGCATGTAGTTTTATCTTTTGCTGGAGTGCAACCAATGGACAAAGCAAAAATGTTTTTCTTATGCAACTAAATTTTTGATAGAAATAGCTAGGCCAAATACAGTAAAAATGTATAACCTTCATATGGGAGGTGTTGATTTGATGGATTCCCTTGTAGCACTCTATCGTCATTCCCAGAGGAATAAACGATGGTATATGAGAATATTTTACCACCTGTTGAACGTTGCTGTAGTGAATGCTTGGCTGCTTTGGAGAAAAGAGGGAAGAGAAACGAACGATTTGTTGGAATTCAAAAGCAGAATTGCATCAAGTCTCGTATACACAGGAAGCTCATTGATGGCAAAGAAAAAGGGTAGACCATCCAGTAGCAATTCTGATTCCACTGTATCAACAATAACGAAAAGGAAATTATCTAATGCAGCAAACGAATTGAGATTCGATAACGGAAAACATTATCCAAAGAGGTCCGATGGTAAATTTGCATTAAAATATAAACACGAACTTTGCAAAAGTAAAACAAGATATACTTGTTGTCGATGTAACGTTAATTTATGCCCAGAATGCTTTGAAGACTGCAATGAAAAATAATGTTTTTTTTTTTTCAGAAATGCACCCTTAGATGCATGTAAGCCTCATTTGAGGTTGTGTTTGTAACTTCTTAAAAAAATATTTTTTTTTTTCTAAATTTAAATGTTCACCATTATTCTGACTCATTTTGAGGCTAATTGCAAGTAATTTTTATTATCACAATCATACCAACGAAAAATACTTATACTAAAATATTCAGCACTATCTGGTGGTGTGATATAAATATTCTATTAAATATTTTAAAAAGCGTATAAAATCGAATTCGTGGCAAAAATGTTGAAAATTATTATAAGAACATATATACCTTACTTTTCTTTTACTAAAAGCCATTAGAGTAATTGGCAACATTTACAATTTGTTCCCTAATACTGATAGCTCCGCCTTTTTTTTTTGTACTAGTCATATTTAAGAGAAATTATCGTCAATATGGGAGGACTACCAGGAGTAGTAGTCCCTGTCTTTTTTCCCGAACATTTACAGAAATGAGAAATTTATGTCTTTTTTGTACTGCAATTTTTATACCATAATTTCTATCATGTTTAATTACGACACACTATTTTAAAAGTGTAGCAAATATTTCTGTAAGAATAAAAGTGCTGGTGAAACAGGCAGAAATCCGCCCCCCCCCCCCCCCGAAAGCGTCCTGAAAGAAAGACTGAGACTATTACCCCTGGTAATTACCGTACATGCCAACATCCTAATTAATATTCCGTGGTATTGTTTATCCCGCCCTTTTTTTTTTTTCCAAACCACTAAATTTTTAAAGGAACTTTCTCCAAATACAATTGTGATTAAATAAGAAGAAAAATACTCTAAAAAGATACTGGTGTGAAAAAGAAGGCGGGGCTAACAATACTACGAAATATTAATTAGTATGTTGGTAAGTATGTAATTACGATTACATACTTGCCAACATACTAATTACAAACCAGAAAATTTAAGTACACGCCCCCTTTTTTATCTACACCAGTTTGTTTTTAAAGTAATTTTCTCCAAATTTAAATACGATTAAATAAGAAGAAAAACACTCAAAAAAGATACTTGTGTGGGGAAAATAAAGGGCGTGTACTAAGATAATATTCCAGTTTATAATTAGGATGTTCACAAGTATGCGATTAGATAAGAAAAAAAAATAGTTTTAAAATATACTGGTGGGCGGGGCTAACAGTATTCTGGAATAAATTATAGATATTAGGTTATCAGTTACTAGCTATGCATTACATGTTATATGTAGCCGTTTTTGCTATAGAAAGAAATTTATAGTGTTTTCGCTGCTTTTATTTGGCATTTTGCGCGATCTTCACGAGTGTTATAATTAATTTCTGGATTACCCCAAGAATCTCTTACCATTTTTAGAAAAAATATATGGTACAAAGAAAAATAAATACTATTTTAAACTTTTTCAAGCTCTAAATATATATTTCGACATTTATGTACCAGTGATACATTAAGGCCGTATCAGATTCACCAACTTTTCGGGCAATTTTTGACCCAACGCTTAATTTGCGCCGATTTTCTGGGAGAAATTGCTGCAACACCTAGTGTGATAGCGATTCTGAAATTCGAACAACTTTTTTCTCCATGCCTTAAAAAATTGGGCGTACGAACAATTTTCTTCCAGCTTTCAACGAATCAGAGGTATAGGCTGTGTAACGTCATTCTTCAAGATGGCGGACAATACGAAAGAGAGTATCTCTCTGTTAAAATGGAACTTTTAGCAAAGAAATGTGTTAATTGAATGCATTTAAAATTGTAGGCACTGTGGGATGCTTAAAATAGTTAAATACTTGCTTTCCGTGTATTTTATTTATTGATGAATTATGCGACTAATTTAAGTAAATATTTAAAATTTCAGTTTCTATTCGTATCCATCTTCTATATATAAGTCTGTAAAATCGAATAGATTTCTATATGTTATTTAAAGCTTCATACTTTATTAAAATAAAAGCAGTAAAAAACTTATTAAAATGCTTTATTGATTACTAAAAAAAAGTGCCTTATTATTATCATTATTTTTTAAATAATTATCGTTTGTAGTTTAAAAAAAAAAAAAAAAAGCTATGAATACTTAATAATTTCTGAAAAATATTCTTTTGAATCAGGCCTGTTTAACGTTTGAAAAAAATTTTTTTGAATTTTACTTTTGCAAAAATTAAATAAAAATAAATTATTATAATTTAAAAAAGAATTTATATTATAATTTTGTTTGTTTTGTGAAAAATATGCAAGTATAAATATTTTCAAAAAATAAACTCCTCTATATTAATATCTATATAACACTTTTTTTTGTCTTCCAATTAATAATTTTGTCTTCCTTCATATAAGTAATATAGTAATTAAATGACTGGGGCGTAGAAATAGGTGGGACCATGGAATTTAAAGTCCTACCCATTGGATTTTGCATAGTTTCTAAATCCTACCCATTGGTCCCATGGACTCAAAGTCCTACCCATTGATTTTTGCATTGTCTCAAAGTCCTACCCATTGGATTCCTTTTAATGCTGTATGAAAGAAGTATTATTTTTAAAATGTTTATTTACATGCAATTTTTTGTAACTGATATTAATAATGAATAAATATTAATTATACTTAATTATTAATTGATTTTCTGGAAAATAATTTTTATCCATTTTGAAATGAAATTATTGAACAAAATATTGATGTTATTTTAAATATATTCCCAATATTATTAATTTCCAGGCAATCAAATAAACACAAAACATGACAAAGATATTTTCATTTATATAATTTCATAAGTACTAAAAATGTTTTTATTATTATTAAATAAAATGAAGCAGAACTTGAGCTCTGCAAGAAAGAAATCAACATTCCAACGAACGATTTATTTGCGCCAAGAAAAGCGCGATAAATAGTAAATCATAAACCAGTTGTTCAAGCAATTTTTATTACAATAATTACAACCCTCTTTTCTCCTTTCATCCAAAAAGTCGGGGCAAATATTGACCCAAAAGTTGTTTGTTCGAAAAATCGCCTAGTCTGATACTGGCTTTACAGTACCATTTCCCAAAATCCTCATTAATTACTACGATCAGGTGACATGCAAAATTTTTATCTCATCTATCTTTAAAATATACTCTTAAGTAACTAAAAAAAAATATGTTTTCAAATACATTTTTATCTGTTTCTTAATGCAGTAGATAAAGGATAAAAAAATTTTAAGACTTTTAAATAAAATATTTTTTGGAACTAGAGAATAATAGTAACAGGACACTTGGCGTTGGAATATTAAAACCCGAATAAACTACTACGTCAGAAACGCCAAAGAAAAATATTTGAGATGCATACAGCTGTTTCGGTAGCCTTAAGCGTACCGTCTTCAGTGCAAAAAGAATTCTGAAACTGAAGAAGTGCCCCTATGTATAGGAGAGGGTCGAATTTAGTTCAACGAATAGGATTACGTGAAATGTGGGGAGTGTGGCCAATCGGAAATTAGGAATGTTAGCTGTGTAAACAGTAGAAAAATCAAGAAAATGTGGACTGAATGTGAAATTTCCAACAATCAGACAAATAGGGAACAGCGAAATCACAATTTACAAGGTTTTTAAAATTTTTATAAATATGAAAAGCTTCAAAGGAATCGAGTTCATGAATGGATTTAGGTCTGCAATTTATTTTAGCTGAATTAAATTTAAAATTATGATTTTCCTCCCAGCAATGTTTAAAAATAGCCAATTTATTGGTTTCTTGTTTGCGGACGTAATTCATATGTTCTTTTAGACAAAATTTAAGACTGCGTTTAGTTCGGCCAATATATAATAAACCACACTGACAGGAAATACTATAAATGCCCCAAGAATTATGCATATCAATGGGATCTTTTAACTGAGAAAAGGTGAGTTTACTGGAAGGCGAAAATGTTATTTTAAGATCATATTGTTTGAGAATTTTAGCTATGGTTTGACTGGATTTAGGAAAATAGGGTAAAACAATACTGATATTAGAAGAGACTGATTTAGTAGACGAAATATGAGGGAGTTGTAATTTTTGGATAGCTTTGTCTATAATGGAAGGGTCAATTCTCAATTGCAATCTTGGTCACCTCTGTCAATTGCAATGGCTTTCAGGTATTTAATTTCAGATTTTAATAAAATAGGATTTGAACAAATATTAAGAGCACGATTTACAAAAGTATAGAAAGCAGCCGTTTTTTGGTTAGGTAGATGACATGAACGCGCATGGGGAGGAAGTGAGACTGCAACATTTTTACGATAGACGGTGGTTGAAAATCCATTTAATATTATTTTAAAAGTATATTATTATTAAAAGTATATTTCTTTTTAAATAATTCTATTTTAAAAGAATAATATTATTTTTAAAGTATTATTTAGCTTCATACATTTTATGATAACTATCTTGATTTTTTTAATTTCATCGATTTTGACAATTTTTATCGTCTCATCTCACATTAATGTCAATAGCATTTTTTAATGGATTTCACTATTTTTATTTATTTTTTCATAGTTTTGGGTCTAAAGTCTAAATATCAATGAATGGTTTGAAGGAAATACTCTCCGAAATAAGACAATCATTTAGGCAAAATTTATCAAAAGTTCTTTCCACAATACTTAAATAACGCAAGCAATAAATGATGAAAATTTTATTTGTTTTATGAATTATTATATAATTGTCGAAACAGGCATATTTAGTTGTATAATTAGGTTTAAAAAAAAAAAAAAAAAGAAAAATCCACTCGCTTATTAATTTCAACACAAATCGTCATATAAATATGCAGCTGGTACCGATCGATAAATGAAAACGTCTAGTTTATAATGGTGCACTTAGATTATGCTTATGTCTACATATTAATACTAACACAACTTTTTTTTTTTTTAATAGCAACTCCCGCTTTTGATAATTTGTTTGAGATACTTAAATCATCCCAGAAAATAGTATGTTAGAAAATAATACATAAAATAGTACATTATCATCATTAAATTTTATAGAAAGTAAAGTTTTGAAAGAAAGTTGCCATTTGTATGCGAACTTCATTTTATATCGATATTGTAATAATACTGTCAGGGATGGAACACGGGCGCAGAATTCATACCGGAATCCATTTAAGAAATTTCTCTACCTATAATATCGTTGATTTAAGAAGTAGAAAATTTTCTTACATTGATAGTGGTATAAATTCTGCGCCCGTGTTCCATCCCTGTACTGTTGTCAAGAAAATCAACAATGAAATTAAGAAAAGTAAAAAAAAGAAAAATATATATATATATCAGCAAGTCACTCATTCATCCCCTAGTTCGAGCTTCCCCTCTTTGACAACATTCAATCATCTAAAAGCAGTAAAATTATGAGGCCAGAAAATAATTCAACAACCTGCTCTTCCAGTTTAAAAAAAAAAGAGGAAGCTCTGTAGGAATGGCCAAGGCACACAGAAAAAAAAGAAAAAATGCTAAGAAAAAAAAGAAAAAGAGAGAGGAGTTGATGCGACTGTTCGAAGATATTCGGATGCTGGGAAATTTGAGCTCCGAGCTACTACCGCTAACAACCCTATGTGTTCAAGGAAAAGCAAAAAAAAAAATGAAAATGGAGCAATCATCGAAATATCTCTGTGACATGGCCTCATATAGATTTCTGTCATCTATGTGAAATTGAATCAGCAGGTACTTCCTCTAAAACTTATATCCATGCATGATTAACACTTTTGCGACCGCTGACGTTGATTCATGTCATTTCAAAATCTGTAACTCCGCCAGTGGGCGTTTCTTTCGCAATTTGTATGTTACTTATTTCATAAAAATATACCCAGTAATCATATTTGGACAATCAATATACTATGGATGCAAATACTTTGATTGAAAAGATTATAATTATGATGAAAATCCATTTGTAATATAAATGTGAATACAGAAAATTTTGTTCTGAACCTGGGAGAACAACACCCACAGGCGGACCTTACTGTCAAAAAGACAAAATCATGCGGTCGCGATAAAGTTAAGTAAGATATAATATCGATAAATAATAACATTTTAAGAATTGAATATTTAAAATTTTGTTGAAGCAATTTGGTTACTAGTTAGAATGCTGAGATTTACTGAAACTGTGTATTTTTTTTTATAATTGGACTACATTTCTGATCAGTTGAACTCATAATAAGAACACTTTATAACTTAAATTAAGACTAGACTTGAAGTTATAATAATTCTTAATTTTTTCGCGACCACAAGTATTTGTCTGTTTGACGTAAAGTTCTGCCTGTGGGCGCTTTTCCCCCAAGTTACAATATTTTAAAACATTTTCTGTATTCACATTTATATTACAAATGGATAAACTTTATAATTATATTCTTTCTAATCAAGGTATTCGTATCCTTAGTATATTTGAATGTGCAAATATGTATATAGGGTATATTGATCAGAAATAAATCACATAGAAATTGCGAAAGAAAAGCCAACTGGCGGAGTTATAAATTTTCAAATGACGTAAATCTACGACAGCGGTCGTGAAAGTGTTAATAAGGTTACAAGTGTAATGGTTACAATTGAAATAAGGATTGAAGCAACTGTAGACATATGCAGACTCCTAGTTATCTAAACAACAAAAGGAATACTAAAAGTCAATAATTGTATTTAATAACATGAGATTAATTCATATAATCCAGAGAATAATTATAGTTTGTAAATAGCACTTTAATGTGTTGAGTGATTAGCGTGAATAAATTGTTACCTAGTTTTAGTATATTGGTCAGTTTCTTCAAGAATTCTTATTATGATTAATGAGTGAATTTTATTTTATATCTATTATCTTCACTTTATGAGCCAAGAAGAGTTTTATTCATTTAATTTCTGGGTTTCGTAAACAAACAACTTTTCATAGAACATAATTTTAAATAGACTGTACGATACGGAGTTATGTCTAGTGGGGAGTTGCTTACGGAGAATTATTTTACGGGGCAATCAGGTGAAATTCCTATAATGTTATTTTTCTCCTCGACAAATACAAGGGACCCATAAAGTCGTAAAAACATTTCATTTATTTATTTTTTATAGGTTTTCAAGTTACATTCCTTCATTCCCTAGTTAAATAATAATAATAATAAAAGTAAAATAACAAGAAGCCTGAATTTACTTCTAGGTATAAGTTTAATATATTCTAATTATCATACATTATAGTTCATAGCTGCAACAAAAACTTTTCTTTATATATATAAGAAATAAGTAATATCATAATCAATTGAAAAATATTTGAAAATCTTTCAAATCAGTAGAGGAGGGGGAATTACCTAAGGGAATGAAACTCCTTAACTATGTAGGAGGTTTGCACTGAAGATTGAAATAAAATGCATGTCTATTTCCGCCCTACCCCACCATCCTACTTGATTAAAACGCATATCTATATTTTAAATATTGACACCCCTTTCTTTTTTATCAAAATAATACACTTCTAAAAAAAAAAAAAAAAAAAAAAAAAAAAGAAAAGAAAGAAAGAAAGAAAAAGAAAAGAAAGAAAAAAAAAAGAAAGAAAAGAAAAGACATAATCGAAAATAAATTAATAAATATAATTAATCTAATATTTAAAGTGATTTCTTTATACCTCATCAAAATTGTCGAATAATAAATTACATTATTAAACTGTTTGCCTACATAAATTTTTCTGTATTTTATGAAGTCTTAAATAATTTTTAAATGTGTTATAGTGTTGCTTATAAAAACTATAACAATTAAAATGTACTACACCCATGTCTAAAGTTAAATTAATGCTTTCTGTTTATTTTACTTTCACTTATTTATATATTTTGCAGTAGGACGCCTAAATACAATTAAAAAATACATAAAATTAAATTAAATAAATAAATTGTTTTTGTGACTTATATAGTAAGTACAATATTTACATATAATACTAAGATAGAATTAAATTTCTATAGAGCTGGCTACTTCTAAATTAGATATTAATAATAAAATTGTAAATATTGACAGGAAGGAAGGGGAGAGGATAAACAGCTTAATGTATATTAATGATAAAAATTACCTCTCATTTGCTCAGAGTATAAGAAGTATTTTAAGCATTTCTTTTTTACATCCAATAAAATTCTAACTTAATATTAAACGGAATATCTCAAATATTTGTTCGAAATATTTTCTATACATTTTTTATTTTATTTTATTTTATTTATTATTATTATATTTGTCTAGAGATAATATATAACGTGAATAAATGAATATATAGAATTTAAATTCATTCAAATTTACTTTCTTTAAAATTTACTGATGATAATACATAATTTATAATTAAATATGTAATTTTTGAGGCATGAATATAACTAGAAAATGCATAAAATAATATAAATAAACTGTTTTTGTTATTTCAATAAACAACTGAAATATCTTATTATTATAAATTAATTCGAAATAGTAATAAACGATATTATATGAAGGATAGGAAAATATACACATAATTTAATTTAAAACCAATTTTCTACATAATTTGCATCATTTTGAAGTTTTTATACAAAGCTTTCGATGTGAAAAATGAATATGAAAGAAATCAAAATCTCTAAAAAATATTATTTTGGAATTATTATATCTCATACATTTCTGTTAGTTTAAAAATGTATCTTGATATAATGATAAAAATATCTGTAGAAAAATTGTATGGTAAATAAACAATACACAAATTAAACTATTTAAAAATATTGTTAAAGTAAAATTCCTGAATAATAATAAAGATAATACATGAATATTTTTAGTAATGAAGATCTTTCACACTTTCAAACATTTATTTTAATCTGTTTTAAATCCTACATTTTTTTAAAAGACGAAAGTTGACTTTAAAATAAAAAAACTCCGATTCCGGGATTTTTGTTACTCTAAAATGGAAAAAAAAAAATTCTCTGTGAATGCTTGTTTAAATCAATCATGATAGAGAGAAACACTGCTGCGCCTGAATTTCAGAAACCTACTTGCTCATCAGCACAAGTTAGATTATCGCTTATCAGCTTCAAGAGCAAGCTGCAAAACGCCTTTTCCGACCACACTAAACTTCCAATGGAGACCTGCCCTAAGAGCGATCATCCACATCATAAAAACGCTTACAAATTAGCGCCCAACGTACCATACATATTACTAAAATAATATTATACTAAGATATTTAACACTGCTAGGTGGTGGAAATTAAATATTTTGTTAGGGTTTTGTTATCTATCAATTTATAAAACCGATGCAGAAAAATATCCCACAAATTTAGATAAAAAGGGATAATAAATCTAATTATATTTGTTTTACATTTATCACTTTTTAGATATGAAATCTATCATTTTTTATTTATAGAGCATATTTTAAATTATAAAAAATTTCTTTAAAGATGGAAAAGCCTCTTTTACGAGAAAAGTAGTACAAAATAACGCTTTATTTTGTAAGTTTTGGAAAATTTGCCAACATTTTAATTTATTTGGGAGTATTTTTAGCTCCGGCTTTACTTCGCACCACTTCATTTTTAGAATATTTTTTCCAACGTCTAACTATAATAAAATATGAAAAATTTATGCTTTAAAAAAGTGGTATGGAATGAATGCGTACCTGGAAATGATTCGGAATAAATTAAAATGTTGACAACTCAGCTAATTTCAAAATGCTCCATACGAATTTTACGTATTTTTATATTTTCATTTTTAACACTATGTGTATTTTATATGTAACTGAACATATTTGTATACTTTTTTTTTTTTTTTTTACCTAATCACAGAATAAGTCACAAACAAAGAAACAAAAAGAGTAAAATTTGAATTTTTCATGAAGTTTGGTCTTGCAAATTTGAAAATTCGTAATAAAGGAAATAATTTCTAGATTTTAAAATGAACGCTCAGTTTTGTAAAAAATAACTGGTTAACATTCACATACTTGCCAACTATCTCATTAATAACCCATACTTGCCAACATACTAATTAATATTCCGTAGTATTGGTAGCCCCGACTTCGTTTTCACACCAGTATCTTTTTCTTCTATCTTTTATCAGAGCATTTTTCTTCTCATTTAATCGTAATTACATTTGGAGAATATTACTCTAAAAATTTACTGGTGTGAAAAAAGGGGCGGAACTAACAACACTACAGAATATTAATTAGGACGTTGGTTAGTATGATAACCCTACAATTGTTAAAATTCCTTCAAAAACGCCCCTTTTTCCACACCACTTTATTATATTAATAATTATAATATGTTTATAAAATCATTATGATTCAGAATCAGATATGATCAGAATGATTATAAAATCATTCAAGAAATGCTGCATAAGCAATGAACTACACGGAACAGAAGGTGATGCCATTTTCGAAAGTGATAACGACGAGGAAGAATGTAGCGATACAGAGATTGAAAACGTGTATCATGATGAGCTGATGACGACAAAGTAATTTTGTGAATTGTTTGGCGAGTCCGATACTGAATCGGACCTTGAATCAGTTTAACTTTGTATATTACTACTTTACCATATCATACTAAGTAGTGTCATATTATTATTATTCATTATTATCAGTTTAATTTTGTGTACTAAATTTGTGTATTAATATCTTTATTATTGTATGTTTAGTTTTTTTTTTTTTTTTTTTTTCAGATAATTTTGAATAAATTATTTTTTAAAAAAAATTAAAGTTTCCTTATTATTGTATATTTAGTATTTTCTTTTTATCCAGATGATTTTGAATAAATGTATTTTAAAAAAAATTCAAATTTCTTGATCAGGAAAATGGGGGGTCGACTTATACGCGGGATTTTAAAAAATTCAAATTTCTTGATCGGAAAAGTGGGGGGTCGACTTATACGCGGGATCGACGTATACGCGGGTAAATACGGTACATGTTTCAACAAAAAAGATAACATGATAATAGAATACTCCCATGAGTGATTATGAATTCGTTAAAAAACACTTGAAATTTTAGCGAGAAAAACTCTTCAGATGTGGAGAGAATATATAATTTAATGTGAGCAGGTTCAATACTCTGATTTGAAAAACATGTAATTTTATTTAGGCTAAGCAGTCATATGAAATTGATATGCAATCATAAAATAATAATAAAAAATATTTATAATTCATTAATTATAATATGTATTAAAGCTATTTTATTATAACGATGCTCTAATATGATCAAGATAAATAAAACCATGCAAAATTATGATCTTGTTCGTAACATTATAACCTTATGCAAACTTTTGGATAGATCAATTAATAAAAAGTCAAAGAATGTTTACGATTATTTTAAGAGCTTTGAGTTAGGCTAATCCAATTCTGAAACATAATAAAAAATGAATCCCAATTTTATTCCAAAAATTCCCCCTTAAAAAAAAAAAATAAAATAAAATAAAATCACGCAAATAAAATCAATATTGCATACAAACATGTGCTTCGGAATTTAAGGATTATTTTAAAAGTAAAAATTGAAAATTACTCGAGACCACGATCAGAACGATCTCTAACACATTAACATTAAATTTAACTTTGGCGCAAATGTCACAAATTACAGAAATATTTTCAATTAAGCATTTTTCAACACAAACAAATGCACATATTTCTATTACGAGCGGCAATGTTTTGAGACAGATAGGGGGAGTGCCACGGCTTCATCCCGACAGCGTTGAGTAGTAGAAGAAGACCCACTCCATATATTAAACCTCCTTGATTTGACCGGGTGTACCAATTTTTGATAAAATTGGTACACTTAATAATCAGGACAAAAATCTAGCTGATGCCGTATACTTTAGTTTAGATCATTTCATTTTATTTATTTCTCACTTCAAATAGTTCATTTGCTAGCAAGCCCGTGCGAAATTTTCGCATTTTATTTCTCTCTCTGTTATCTTTAAAATTTAAAATTATTATTATTATTTTATAGACGGCATTTTTTTATATGCATGAGCAAATTTAATATTTTATAATTTTTCTTCACGTGTAAGCATATTTTAGTTAATGCTGGGGGGAAAAAAATGGCAACAATTAAAAATTTAAATGTTTGTTTAAAAGCTGTTATTTTCATATTTTAATTAATTTTAAAAAATCTAATCAAAAATTCGTTACGAATAAGGTACCAATTTAAAGGGGCAATTTTTCTGAATCCGTCGGGTTAAACAGCTTATCGATCGGACAATTACATTTTTTTAAAAATAACTAAAGTATGAAAACTAGCGTTCACACACAGACAAAATCCAAGGAAATCTCTTAAGCCTTTTTAAGTGTGACAGAGTCAGGCACTGATGAGTGTAACTGTATATGCTGATACTGAATAGATGAGAACTGAAATGGTAATAATCATTATATATAATTTCCATTCTACCATTTTTCCAAATTAAAAAAAAAAACGATTTCAAAATATGGACTGTCCTCGATTTTCGAGGACATAACATATGGTCCCGATAGCCTACTATATAAATTTAAAAATACTGTAGTTTCTAAAAATCAAACACAGAAACCAATACACAGCTTTCACAAATTCGTACACAGTGTTCACATTAATGCAATCAGTGCGATAAATATGTTGATTAGGAAGAGAAATATTATTATGTATATTCTGTTAAGTAAATATTAGGTTGAGAAAAAACTTTTAAAAAGAAAACATTTCCGAGCCACGCCCATATCTGGATTTTATTGTTAAAAAAAATCTGGAGTGACTCCACTCGACTTTCCGAACATTGAGTAATTAACAGTTTTGTAGATAAAGTAAAGAAAGAGAAGTTGTTAAACAAACAAAAGAGAGAAAACCATAATAGAGTGTTTGAGTATTTTTCTCCATCTATTACACGATGTTTTATTTAACGCTACTGAACTTTGAGCCCATAGATCATAATGATAAAGAATTTTCCGTTGTGTCCCTGTAAAAACCTATAAATGCAAGATTCACCAAAATGCTTATAGTTAGTGAAACAGTGATTTATAATACTCATATAAATTTTCAGCTCAATTCAATAAGGCGTTTAGAAGCTATCGTACTTTTAAAAATTTAGTCCCATAGGCCATAATGATAAAGAATTTTTCTTTGTGTCCCTGTAAAAAAACTGTAAGTGCTAGATTCACCAAAATATATACAGTTAGTTCAACTGTTATCTATAACATGTGTACAAATTTTTTGCTCAGATTAATAAGGCGTTTAGACGCTATCACACTTTTAAAAATTTGGCCCCATAGGCATAATGATAAAGAATTTTTCTTTGTGTCCCTGTAAAAAAACTATAAGTGCTAGATTCTCCAAAATCTATACAGATTGAGTATTTGTGACCTATAATATGTGTATAAATTTTTTGCTCAATTGAATAAGGCGTTTAGATGCTATCGCACTTTTAAGATTTTGCTCCCATAGGCCATAATGATAAAGAATTTTTCTTTGTGTCCCTGTAAAAAAACTATAAGTGCTAGATTCACCAAAATCTATAGGGTTCGTACTATGGTGACTTACAATATGTGTACCAACTTTGAGGTTAATCGAACGAAGCGTTTAGACGCTAGCGTGTTCACTCACAGACATACACACATACATACACACATACACACATACACACACACATACATACATCATCGTAAAAATAGTGAAATCGGACTCAGGGGACCTCAAAACGCATAGAAACATCAAAATCTCGAATTCGGATTTTTGACATGATTACAATACTTTCCTCACTATAGTGTTCGGAAAGTAATAAACAAAACATCGACTTCTTTAAGTGTAAAAATGACTTTTGCGTTTACTTCTATGCAATTCTCAATTCTTGTGATATTCTCTATCTCTTATCCAAGTTTTCTAAATGATCGTAGCATGATCTTGTATTTGTACATATATAAGGTGTATCATAATATTTTGAATATATGTATAAGGAGGTGATAGAAGAACTCTTGTGGAGCACAAATGACAAATAACGATGCATACTTGCGAATTATTTCATTAATAATCGGAAGGATTTTACATACTTACCAACATCCTAATTAATATTCCTTAGTGTTGTTAGCCCTCTCCCTTTTTCCACACCAGTAAATATTTACAGTAAGATTTTCCAAATGCATTTGCGATTAATTAAGATGAAAACTAGTCTAAAAAAATACTGGCGTGAAAAAGAATTCAGAGATAACAATATTACGAAATATTAATTAGTATGTTTAAAGTATAGATTTTTAGTACCCGCTTTTTCTTTAAAATCAGTCTTTTTTCATTTGGAGTAGTTTTATACTTATTTAATCGTAACTACTACTGGAGATAAATACTCTATCATATTTAGGATGTTGGCAGGTATGACAATCGTAACTCTAACCTTCCTCCATCCGTTTGCAGATTATTGACGATAGAATAAAAAAAATACCTAATTTCCGAAGTTTCTATAAAATCTGCAAAGAAATAAACACTTATTTAAAAAGAATGCCAAACTTTCTATATGATGATAACTGTATATCAGAATATCTAGATTTAATGGCGAGGTACAAGCGCTGAAACTTGTGAATAATGCAAAATCTAAATTTCCACAAAATCTAAAATTCCAGTATCGTACACACTGTTCTAACTACAGTCGATAACTCGTCCGTTCTAGGAACTGTCGAAGAAGCATACATTGAATCATATATCAATTATCTTGTTCAAAATAAATTTAAACTTTAGTTTACAAAAGTTCTTTGATATTTTTCGAGAAAGAGATTCAGCTCATCACTTTTTTCCTCACCGTTAATTTGACATCTGATCATCTTTAAATGCATCAATTTATAATTTATTTATTACATATATTCTTAATCATTTGTTTATTTGCATCACAAAGATCTTTTTCTTTTTCTTTAAATCTTTAATAAAAGAAATTATTGCAATTAAAAATGAAAGAACCTTCTTTTCCAAATCGCTTGAAACATTGCAAAACAACTTCAGAAGCAGTTGTAAGTTTCCACATATTTGCCAACCTAACTCGGAAGATTGTTGTGACTGATGTGAAAAAAATAGGCGGAATTGGGCGGAACTAACAATCTTCCGGGTTAGGTTGGCAAGTATGTTTCCAAATAGTAGACCAGCTAACTATGCTAGTTTATCCGTAATGGTGATAGGACCCGCCTTTCTTTCTCACCAGAATGGTTGTAGAGTAATATTCAGCAATATGTTTTCATGATTAATTAAGTACACTAATGTTCTACAACTATTCTAGTGTGAAAAAGGCGGGGCTTAATACCATTACGGATAAACTAGCATAGTTACCAGTTATGTTTATGTTAGACGCAGTGTTGCCAGATGAAAATTTAAATTATCCTACTTTATGGAGAAAAAAATCCCTGCATTTCCTACGTTAAAATATTTTTACCCTACAAAATACCCTACTATTCAAAACTATTAATAGAAATTATATAAAATCATATTATTATTATTATTTAATATTTTCTAGCATTAAAAAAAAAAAAAAAAAAAAAAAAAAAAAAAAATGATCCATTCTTATTAATATACACATAAGTTGATTGTTGAAACAAACGGACAAATAAAAACAAGTACTTAATATAGTGCGACCACGTTTCCTACGACTAGCAGTGACGCCGAGTCCAAAAGTTTGGAGGGATGCAAAATTGGTCGAAAGATAGTTATTTGGCAAACATCCAGTTATTCGGTGTTCCCTTATCGCTTGTTTTCTCTCAGTCACCCCTATTTTAACACTGGACTCGTTCAATCCGCACTTGCGCAGAGGCTTCCGTGGTCGCAAGAAATGTGGTTAAATAATATATGTATACAAATGTATATTCGTGAAAACACAGTAATTAAAATGAACTATGTTTTTGTAATTTGTTTAAATTTATTACAGTCAGCTCTTTATTCTATTAAATTATTAAATCAAACAGCTAATCTCCTTTGACATCTTTTCGCATCAAACTTACCTATTAAATTTAATTTAATAATAAATAATCAATGTTAAACCAGCAAATATCGCCTTTTTAGGTACCTTACTCCCACTCCTTAGGGGGTGTGGCTACACGAAATGGGTGGTGTGAGCACATCAAAGAGAAATAAAAAGACTAATTTACAGAAAGGAGAACGTAAGACAACGCATTCTGACGTAAAACAAAATGAAATACACTTTTAGATCAGTATAATATATTTACGATTAAGATTTTGTACTGCACAATATATTTTATTTGAGGGTGGGTGTATACAATTACAAATATCTTGACAATTGGCATTTCGGAGAAATTTAATTTGAACATGTACATGACTTACTGTCCAATTTATTTTAAAACTTTGATGTTAATTATATCAAATTATTAAATAAATGTTATATTTTTTATTAAAATTATATAATAAATTTACCATTTCGGAATAATAGTAATAATAATAAAAGGGAGGACATATAAAAAATATGCAAATTTTCCAACTATTGTAATTTATGCCTGCGCAATCATAATAATGCCCTTTTTTCTCCCTTACTAATAATTTTCTTCCTTCTTGAGTAATTTTCCCCAGTACGTAACTAAGATTAAATAGGAAGAAAACTACTCTTATAAAAAAAGTAGTAGAAGTACGAGAAGTAGAGGGCGGTACTAATAATACAATGGAATAAATTATAGATGTTGGAAACTCTGAGTTATGAGATGTTTCACTTCGCATCAATCTGTAATAAAATAATGTATCAGAAACAAGGCATTGTAAGCAACTTTTTTACAGATAAGTTTGATTTTTTTTGCTTTTTTAAAAAGAATTTTATAATTTTCATGAGATAATAGAAAAATCCCTACAAAAAATTTTTTAGAATATCCCTCCCCCCCCCCCCTACCTACGCCAAAATCAGAGGGAAAAACCCTACTGCAGGGAGAAATACTTACATCTGGCAACACTGGTTAGGCGTATAATCCTTCTTTTCTGTTTGACCTTCCATGCATTTTTTGTTTTCATTGCTTTGTAAATATAACACATTCTTTGCGGTTGCTTTATACGAAAAGAAGAGGATCCTCCCATTTTAATTACAATAAATTTTCAACTATTATTTTTTATTAAAAAAAAAAAAAAATGAATGCATATTGTAAATTTATGATACAAATAAATGCAGAATTATTGTTTATGTAACAAATACGATATATAAAGATCAGGGTCGGCTCGACCATATAGGCAAACTAGGCGATGGCCTAGGGCGCTCAAATCTAGAGGGCGCCACAATCCAGACCACAAGATCTTTTTTATTTATTACTATCTAACGGCACTTTAGAATAGATAAAATGTAGTCTTGGAAACACAGCACTCATATTGTGTGAAAAATGTAAGCACTTACAATCTTTGTCTAGAAAGGACTAAAAGGTACAAGTCTGCTGCTATGACTTGGAAACATTTACTGAGTTTTTCGTGGCGTGTTTTCAATTGGAAGTGTGAAAATGAAGTAAATGGATAATCCTCGAATTGACTTTTCAGGGCATCAATCTAATTTATCTGATGAGATGCGCTAGAGAAAGAGTTACAAACAACTGGCTTGATTTTACCATAATAACGATCTATTTATTTCAAAAACTTACAGCGTCGAATTGAGTTTTGAAAACAGTCCGTCATTAAATCTGTCCATCTAATTATTAACAGCTTTACACTATATCTAAAAGTCACCGAGTCATTATTTAATGGGGCTGCACTTTATTGGAACTATAAAGTTTTGAAACAGGAATAAACTGCTTCGTCAGAAACACCAAAGAAAAATTATTGAGGTGCATACAGCTGTTTCGGTAGCCTAAAGCGTACCGTCTTCAGTGCAAAAAAAATTCTGAATCTGGAGAAGTGCTCGTATATATAGGAGAGGGAAAATTCTTTTTGCACTGAAGACGGTACGCTTTAGGCTACCAAAACAGTTGTATGCACCTCAATAATTTTTCTTTGGCGTTTCTGACGTAGCAGTTTATTCCTGTTTTAATATTCCAACGCCAAGTCTCCTGCTATTATAAAGTTTTGACTTTCCATTCAAGGGTCTAAATTGTACATCATGTTTTTTATAATTTTGAACTGACATAAAACGAAAAAAAAAAATAATAATAATAAGATTTGAAGGAAGCTAGCTCTAACTAGAAAGAAGTTTTAGCTCTTTAGACTAGGTGACTTTGTAGGGGCTATGAGTGGGGGCTTTTTGGAATTTTACAAAGTGATTCTGTTATAGTTTCTTTTTCTAGTAGCTCAACTTAGTAATAAAATGTGAAATTTCGTTTTCAGTACAGTTGATACTTGAGACTAGCTGTTAACAGAAAAAAAAATTTGGAGTACAAATTTGTAAGAGAAAATTAGAGAAAAAATGTCATTAGCAAAGAAAATTAGGCTCATTTGAAAAGTTATTTTTGTCCGATTCCTAAAGAAACACTATCACGATAATAATTCGAAAAAACAAAAGATTTTCCACCTGAACCTGAATAAGAAAAAATCTTGCTTCATCTTCCAAAATAATTAGTAAATAAACAGTAGTTTGATATGAAAGAAATAAAGATTGAGGCTTTGATAAACAGAACATGGAAAATGCTTTCGGTTTCACTTTGAGTTTATGTATCCTTGCAATGTGAAAAAATTCTATGGGTAATCTGCAGCGAATATACATGACTCTCTGACGTCATTCAAAGTCCTGACGATTTTCTTTTATTTAACCTGTAGGAGTCTTCTTTTAACCCACAAACAGTGGAATGTAGCCTATCATAGCACAGCTTTTTCCCACAAACATTGAAAGCTCCGCCTCGTTCTAGTTGTCCATTCTTGACGAACACAAGCCAGATCATGTATAAAAAATGTTAATTTCCTATTAGAAAATAAGTGAAGAAAGTTTTCGTCAGTACATAACAAAAGACGACGCGCCAATGGTGGAAATGTGACCTAAACTAGACTACTAATACACTACTAAAAAGTAAATTTTTTTCTTGGAAACTGTAAAAGTGATTTCGGATTTGATAAACAGGAGGCATTTTCAGAAGAAATTAATATTGCGGTATCATTCCCATCGGAGTCAGAGCCAGCCCGATTACGAAAAATGAAAAAGAAGTTTAATTATGCAGTCAGCTGATAAATCAACAAGTGATGCTAAACATCATTTTAAGACTAATTTTTATATTTCTTTTCTTGATACAGCCAGAAATTCGAATGATGAAAAGTTCAAACTGACCAAAAAGATAAATCATGTTTTCTGATGCCTTTCTCACGATTATGAGACGTAAAAAAAAAAACTTTCAAAGTGATTTTGAAATTATGTAGAAGATTAGGAGATTTTCTGACTCAAGGAGACTAAGGATGTTGATGAAAGTACACTACATGAAGTTTTGGATAATTTTTGTGAAAACGAACTAGTACATTGTGTATTGAATTTAGTAACAGCAATAAAATTGTTGCTGACACTTCCTGTGTCTGTGGCCAGTGGAGAACCCAGCTTCATATAATTGAAATTAATAAAACTTACCAGCGTTCTATAGTGACATGAGAACGATTTGTAGGACTATCACCATTATCAACAGATAAGGATGAAGCTAAAACAATTCATTTGAAGGATATTGTTTCTACTACCGCTAAAAGTCCACCGAAAAAACAATAATATGCAATATGTAATAAAAATAAATAGTTGATTATTTATTATAGTATTTGTATGTGTATAATTGTCTGCGTGTCTTACATTTTTTAAAAATTTGTTTTAATAGGGCGCCAAATTTGCTCGGGCCGGCACTGATAAAGATGCATTTAAATATCAGGGTTCTCACAGAGGAAAATTTCTTTTCCATAATTATATACAATAATTTTAGACATGGCTTATCGCACATATCCGTCGGTATGTACTTAAAAAAATTATTATATAAAAATTTACATATAAATTAACCTTTCTTATAATCGTGATAAATGTGGTGAAAAGTAAATTAACAGCTACGGGCGTATGCAACTTTTAATTACAATACCTTTTTATTGAGAACTACTCTTTAACCAAAATACAAATGACCGAGTATCATAAAGTAATGATATAAATAAACTTACAGCTATTACCAATGTAATAAAAAAGGTATAATGCAAGGAGTATAAATATGGTCAAATGTAAATTAAAATCTAAGGTGAGGAGGAAATGGGCGAAGCCTGTCTTTCGAGAAACATGGAACTTCATAATTTGTTGCAAACAAAAATTTGGCTGTCTTCTGAGCTAAGTTCAGTGCAAGCTTATTCGAGATCTGCTCGAATGGGCAAGTTTTTAAGAAAATCGCTGGTTTCATATTTTGACAAAGCTGCC
The DNA here is from genome assembly GCA_963930645.1 of Salticus scenicus. Classification (NCBI taxonomy): domain Eukaryota; kingdom Metazoa; phylum Arthropoda; class Arachnida; order Araneae; family Salticidae; genus Salticus; species Salticus scenicus. The sequence continues at coordinate 207,883,325 of OZ005656.1, read as the reverse complement.
AATATTTTAATTTATTCTGGAGTATTTTAGCCCCGCCCTTATTTCGCATCACTTTATTTATAAAATAATTCTCTCCAATATATAACAACGAGACAAAACAAGAAAAAATATACTCTTAAAAAAAGCGGTAAGAAATAAAGACTGAGCTAAATATATTAAGCAATAAATTAAAATGTTGGTAGATATGATTCTGGTAACAAATTGATTTTACATTTTTTTACATGTTTCAGCACTTGTCTCGTACCAATGAATCTAGATGTTCTAATGATATTGATGTCATGTTATAGGAATTTTTCTGTTCTTCCCAAATGTATGCTGACTTTTTTGTGTAGTGTTTACAAGATTCTAGAATTCAGGGTTTTTCAAAATTTGGAAAGTTTTTTTTCCTATCCGTAGTAACTTACGATCGATTGGAGATAGGACAGGTTTTTCTATTATCATATACTCCATAAGAGTTCTTTTGCTACCCCCTACAAGAATTCTGAAACACCTTTTATGCAGTCTGTGTGAAATACAGTTGGAAAATTCTTGAGTTACAGTGTTTTGAATTATTTCAAACTTTACAAGAGTATTAATCTCTGACAAAAAATAATGTCATATAAATTATATTTATCTGGTAATATTTAAAATTCACTTATTCAGTAGAACTTTAAAAGGCCTTGATATAATTTATCTTTACGTAGATAGCATTCAAAATATTTAATAAACTCCTGCAGTTGTTTAGAAATTTCAAATGAAAAAAACAGTGTTCTTCCGCCGTCTCAGTAAAGCATATTGGCAGGCGAAATCCAGCTCTTGCCGGTCTATATCTTCAGAGTTTTCTGTGTTTTTCTGAGGAATTTGTGTGAATAAAATATAGTAAAATTTAGAAGGACTCAAAAAAGGCGATTATTCCAGGCTTAGATGCCTAAAGAGTTCGTACGATCTTTATTTATTTTTCTTTCATCATTAAATTTGAATATTAGTTTCTATCGACAAAAAAAAAAAAAAAAAAAAAAAAAAAAAAAAAAAATCATCCTTTTAAACCGTACTGCTGAAGAAGACTCGGGTAAAAATGTCTAATCCCTACTAAATTCGATTTATTGTAAATTTGATCATTTACTTAAACACCACCGTAAATCATCTTCGAAATGTTTTTTAAATAAATATGATTTGCGGTTACGCCTACGGCTGTTCGATCGAACCTAGGTATTTAAGTAGCTTTGCCTGCGTCCTTTGGGATGCAATGCAAGTGAGTGTGTCTTGTCTAAAGAGGTGGAGCTGTCACATATTAATGGGCTTGCGAAAACGCTGTGACTGTAACTAAAATCAATGGGCTCTTCACGCCTGACGTCCAAGGCGGTTACATGATAGATGAAAAACAAATACCAAACGAAGTCTTGTATAGCTATAGCGATTGCTGTAATTACATATTTACTGCTCTTATTTTCGATCAATCGTATTTAATCTATGTTGTTTTTTAATACATCATCATTTTTAATCCATTTTATATCATTATTGATCATCTTTTGTTTATTGAAATCATTTACAATCATCATTTAGCTTATATTTGTTATTCATGTTCATGAAGAACATGTTAAATACTCTGATTTTTGGTACTTAAATCATTGACAGTGCAACATTGTACGGCGTAAATCCATTTAGACCAATAACTAAATTAATTAACTTGTTGTAACACCTTTATGCAATTAAATTAAATGAAAACATTTTAAAATTTCAAATTATAATCCATAAACATTCCACAAGTTTTATTGCTAGATCAGTTAATGTAACAGTTACTCTAGAACGTACAAAAATCGACTAAAATAAATAAACAAAAAAAATATTTTTTTTTAAAACTATTAAATTTATAAATGCAACTATTCTACTGTTTACAAGTGCACAATATTACTCTTATTTATTTTATATTAACAATTTTGTTCTTAAGAACAATATTTAATTGAATTCGATTCTTCGTTTTCGTCTATAACATGATTGAGCAGACAACGCTGGGAAGAGTCCATTATCTATAGGTTAAATTATGACATTTAAAGTTTAAATAAATGAAAATCGTCATCATGAGGTCTGATGACGCCACAGAGGCATGTCATCCATTATAATTAATTTTAAAGGGTTTAACTATAGTCGCTAGCAGTAAAAATTCTGCTATGGGGGAAATTATTCAAATTACTTATTACCTAATGTATTTTTTAATATTCTCTTTCGAAAAAAAAAAGGGGGGGGGGATGTAGTGTAGCAAATTCGTTGCACGTAAAATCCAGGTTTTTTGGAGTTATAATCATTTTTATGTATTCGAGTGCATAAAAACGGGTGCATTTTCTTATTTTAAGTTTTACGAATCCAAAATTGCGATCGCTTTGGAGAAATCAAATTCATTAATATTTCCTATGCCTGTTTTTATAAGTTGTTTTCCTTCCTTTCTGTTGTCTGGCATGTGTGTCAAAGGAAAGCGAATTTAAAAAATAATAATAATGAATAAATAATCAATTTTCGGTTTTTCGCTCATATTTCGTTCTTCAAACTAGTGATTCAATTGTGAAATTTCAGAATGTGAAAATAGAATATTAAAAATACGTAGTACAGGTAATGAGAAACTTGAATAACAAATTTCTCCACAGAATAACATGCGATCTGCCTGCCGGCGATGACAAATGAAGACTATCGTTTGGAATTATCAGCTTTCTTCTTATTCGTTCCGTTTTCAGAAAATACAGTTTGATTTAATTAAATATAATTAAATCCCCTAAAGTAGATAAATATCAAATATATATATTTCTTGAAATAATGCTACTTGAGTAGAATTACAATATTCATATTATGTTATTCTGCGAAGAAGTAAACATATGGTTACTTTTTTACAAATCTCGCAAATATTCACTTCATTTTGCATATGTTTATTATCTTAAATACTAAAAGACTACGCCCGCTTCGCTGGTCACTATATTTAAATAAAATTTTAAAAGAATTGGATTAGTATTTACTTTTTACATCGCATTATAAATAAAAACTAAAAAAATTTCATAGAAATTGCTCCAAAACTTGTTTCGGGTTCTCGCTACCTACAACAGCTCTTTTTCTACCCGCACTCCATTGGGTAAACTACAGGTTCCCACTGCCTGCAGAAAGGTCTTGCCTGAGCTCTTTAATTCGGTTAATTATCGACGGAGATGGATCTACTATTATTTAAGAACTACGATTTTAAAGATGACTGTGTCTCAGCATCTGTTAATGATTTTAGTTGTTGAATCATGTATCTTATAGCCCCCGCTATTTACACTATATTACGATTTGATTTCGACCAATATAATAAAATAAAATTTATGAAGGTTTTATTTTAAAAGGAATTAAATACATAAAAAACAAGTAAAATTTGATCTGTTTAATGCTTTCTTCTATTTACCACCATGTTTTTCTGATAAATACTATAAATTAAAAAAAGAAAAACGAAAAAAGAGAGAGAGAGCAAAGAAAAAGAAAAAAAAAAAAGATTTTTCTTTTAAGGTGCCTGCCTACTGTCGGGGCGATATTTTTTTTTATTATTATTATTATTATTACTGAAAAATTGCCTATTTATGTGCATTATATGATAGAATATAGTAAAAAACGGTGAATAACCTAAAAAATATATGAAAAATTTAAAATATTTTGATATTTAAGCTCAAAATATGCATAAACTTTGCGAAAAAAAAATTACTTTTACAAAACATCATAAGTCAAATTTAAATAAAGATATTTTTATTCTGTAAATTTTATTTAGATTATTGAAAGGTCCTTAAGGGAGTGAACTACTCTCAAAACTATAACCATGTTATTTAATATTTTAGAGAATATAACATTTTTGCATGCTGAAAAAGTAAAAAATAAAATAAAATATATATATATATATATATATATATATATATATATATATATATATATATAATTTAGCTAGATTCATTGTCGTAGTTCAATCCCTAAAACAACTCCTCTAGAGTATTTTGTCAAAAATTCATAACGTTTCAATTATAACTTTTGGAGTTATGATGTTTTGGGATAAAGCAAAATGTTAAAAATCTCATTTTGAGAAAAAGCAGAAAACATATTTAAAAACCAGATTTTACCTAGAAAATAAAAAATAATTTTAATAAATTCCTAATTTATTTCAAGGTTATTTTCTTTTCTTTTTTTAAATCCATTTTATATTCAGTAAGAAATTTACGGGTCATTTCCGGTCACTTCCGGTTTCAAAACTGGCCAGTGACTAGTATTAAAATGCCTGTAACTCAAGTTCTAAGCTAGATAGAAACAAAATTCAAACTGATTTAGAAAGTTAAAATGTCAGGCTTTAATACTAACCCAAAAATAGAAAATCGGAGTTTTGACCGAAAATTGCATTTTAAAGGTAGGCAGGCACCTTAAAGAAATTAATTTAAAAAGTGAGAAATGAAAAGTTGTTACACTATAAAAAAAAATTTACATAAACATAACTGTCTTAAATACGTTTTTAAATTTTAAATTTTATATTTTTAATTTTCTCTGCTTCATTCCAATTTTATTTTGAATAAATATAACAAGTTAAAAAGAGAAAAAAGGATTTCGCCTTCAAATAAAAGTTTTAAATAAAAAAATATATAGCGTATTAGACGTTGCTAAGGTACGCAAACGATTACAATGAAAGAAAATAAATTTATTAAAAATAAAACATAGAAGCCAATATTTAAAATTTAAAAAAAAAAAAAAATTAATTAAAAAAAATTCAAATTCGAAAAAATATCGATGAGGTGCACACCTGTAGGGTACCAGGTACTCATCTTCCAAGTTTTCTAGCTCTACGATTGGTAGTGTGAGCACCACCACCAGACAGCAGACAGACACACAGACACTAATTATATAGCAGGGATGGAACACGGGCGCAGAATTTATACCGTAGTCTGTTTAAGAAATTTCTTTACCTATAATATCGTTGATTTAGGAAGTACAAAATTTTCTTACATTGATAGTCGCATGAATTCTGCACCCGTGTTCCATCCCTGATATAGATTTATATAGTTAACGAAAATAGAATCATCCATCACTACAAAATAATGAAACTTATTCAAATTAAGCACAGCTACCAAGAATTGCGGTAATTTCAATTAATTCAGTAGAAATATCTATATTATTTAATCAACGAAAAGTATTACAGTAATTTATAAAACATTTATATCAAAAATTACTAACAGTCCGAAAACTGTAAAAGTTGGTAGGTATCAGGGTTTAAACTGCCAGTAGTTTTTTTTAGCATTTTGCTAAAAGGTATCATATTTTGCTAAAACAAGTCGGTCAGAATTTCGCTAAAAAGCTAAAACTGGATAACTGTATAATATATCTCTATATAATAATTCAGATTTTTTTTTTTTTTTTTTTTTTGTAATATTTGCAGGCAATATAAGTGTGAATATAAGACCGTCTTTAATTTCCCACTGCGTAGCTATAATGCGACTTTAAAACCCATTCAACACTTAAGATATTTTCTGAAATCTAAACATTTATATTCTAGAAAAAAGTGCCTTTATGTTTTACATTAGATCCAATATTTTCAATTATTTTATGTAATGTTTCAATATTACATTTATTTAAAATAATGCAATTTCAATTTCAGAGTTACTTTTACATTACTTTAGCTTATATATAAATCTGGAGTAATTTAATGCCTGAAGTTCTCGGCATGTGCATTTATATAAATTTGCAGACGATTTAAAAACTAATCTGATTTATAGGTTGGTTGGCTGGGTTTTATGTCGCACTAGTGCTGCGCAATGGGCAATTGGCGACCAGTATGAATTATAATATTTGATTGAACATTTAATTATTAGAATAGTTGATTGAAATTAATACTCAAATAAATAAATCAAAATTAAAATGTTTAAGTTATTTGATTTTGAGTAGCTTTTAAGTTTTAATTCGCCCTACAGCTATGCAATGGCGACAGTCTGGGATACATTCCTAGAGATGGTCCGTAGACGTGCTATTACAATTTTGATCCTTTGCGGAAGGGATTATTTAAGATAGGAAAAACATGTGCATAACTACTACTTTATGCCTTCTTACATTCACGGCAATTTATTTTATTTAAGTTTACGAATAATAATATAAACGATTTTGTAAAAATATGCATTAGAATTTCATAAGGTTGGTTGGGTTTTACGTCGCACTAGTGCTGCGCGATGAATTTCATAGGGAATTTTATAGAATTATTAATTGCGAATTTTTGTTGTTTTAAAAATAATTGTTATTCTAGATGCAGACCCTCCGTGGTCGAGTGAGTATGTCACCCTCGCCTTCAAGTGTAAAAGAATGGATTCGATTCCCCGGCTGAACCAGGGTGTTTTTTTAATTTTTTGTATTTTAATCCGGTTATGTTATATCTGTCTTCATCTCGACGAAATTTACAGGGGGGTGGGGAGGATATTAATTTTGTTTGATTGATTAATTTGTTTGATTGTAATTTTGTTTGATTGATTATTTAATCCGATTTGTCAAACATACAAATCGGATGTATATATTAAAAATAAATAACATACGCACAATGCAAGCATTTATCACCTGCAGGTGGCACCGGACCATCCTCAGAAGTGCATCGCAAACCGTCGTCTGCAGTACTAGTGTGACGTCAAACCCAACCAACAAACAAGACGAAATTTAGGGTAGAATCACAGATCGCCTCCAATGACTCCAATTGCGCATTGTGTAGCTCTAATGAGATAATGGATCCACACAACTAAGGCTCCTATATATACGAGCTGGCGCATCCGACATTTTTTTGCCTTAGGGTTGCCGCATGTACCCAGCGTGATAAACAAACGGCAGCCATTGTTTCTACCGTCTTGCTCGTAATTTTAGTGAAATAAACTGCAATATGGGAGGTTGTTCAGCGATAAACTGCTGTAAACACTCGAGAAAAGGATACAAAATGTTTAGGTTTCCTTCAGATAATGCAAGAAGGAGAAAATGGGCAGCGAATTGTCGTCCACATTCTTAAATCCCGGGACCTAATGCACAGCTTTGCATAGTAAGTTTTATTGTTATTCACTTATACTTTTCTTTGCATTTCTGACATTTATAAAGTAAAATATAAAAAAAAAGGTATTATTTAAATCTAAATATGTATTCTAATAACCATAAATTATTTTAAGAAACGCTTTTTTACTGTGTGTTTGTAGAGTCTTGGCGACGTTTTTTTTGGTTCGCCAAAGTTGTCTTGTTTCCGTGTCCTGATAGTATTAAGTCGTTGCAAAAGTTCGTGCGGATGCGGATCATTTTATTGCCTCCAAAGACGAGAGTTTCTATCGCCGTAATATACATTTGTTACCCGAAAAATGGGCAAAGGTTGTAGAAAGTAATGGAGAATATTTTGATTAAAAATTGTCATTTGATTTGATGTATTTTTATGAAATCAAGTAATAAAAAACCGCACGAATTTATGCAAACACCTAATATATTTTTTTAATTGAACTTTTGATTAATTAATTATTTTGTTCTATTTTTAGATTTCTTTTTCTTGAGATATTTATTTCATATTAAAATTTATGTCTACTTTCTAGGGGGGGGGGGGGGAATTAAAAAATTCATACTTTTTTTTTTTTTTTTTTTTTTTTTTTTACTTAAAAAAAAAAAAAAAAAAAAAAAAAAAAAAATGCATTAAATTGAAATAAACGTCTCTATATTAATATTACATATACATCACGTAACTGTACATAAATTCATATTAATAATGACTGCTAACTTAATTCCTTTAAAACTGCAACTTATTTTTTTTTTAAAGTTTTGTTATGAAAGCGATATAAAACAGTTGTATGAAAAAAAAAAAAAAAAGTTTTACCTGACGGGACTAATGTGCAAGTTGCACCAAAGAAACAAACTATTTCTTCCAACGAAAATGCCGGCAACAGTTAGAATTCGCTGAACCACTTTAGAATGTAAAAAATCGTCTGTGTATGAGTAGGCATTTATTAGAACATAGTTTTTTTTTTTTTTTTTTTTTAAGTTACTATATCAATGGCATCCTTAAATTACTAACTCAAATATAAACTTAATTATGTTGTTTCTTTCTTTTTTTTTTTTTTTTCTTTTTTCATGCGCACTTTTTATTTCCTTATTCAAAATTATTTTAAAAAAAAAATGATTTTTTTTTTCAGTTATTTGTTTTTAAGTTATGCTGATAACAAATATGAATACACATGAACCGCTAAAAATTGGACTTTCGTTACCAGGGCAACTCAAATCGTGTTACTACACTTAAAAAAAAAAAATAAGTAAATAAATAAAAATGAAAATAGAACTTTACAGTATGGGCATGAAAAATTAATTTACCTTGCTGAGCAGTTCGCTGACACAGTTAATGTAGCAAAGGACTTCCATAAATTACATTCAATAGAACATTTAGCTCAATTTTGGGTAGCCCTGTATATTGTCTATGAACAATATAATAAGAACTATAAACAATATTGTGTATTTATATTTAGTTTTATATGAAAAACATCTAACACAAAATGAATTACAATTCTAGCAATTTCCAAGTATAACCTCAATATACCCAAATACTTTTGGTAGCCCTGTAAACGAATGATGAAGCATTTCCATATCACAATTTAAAAAAAAACCATGGTTTTATGCATGTTTTTTCTATTTTTATTTATTTATTTATTCTTTTCGTTTTGTTTAAGATAGCTTAGAGATGTTACACTGTGCTTTAGAGGTCTGTTTGAGGCCCGGCCCAATACGAAATCGAAAAATCCGGGCCGTTTATTTTTACCAGTGCACGGTCTGACCCGTGCCGGACAAAAAACGATAAAATCTGGCCCGACCCGGCCCGATTCATAAATATGTAAAATAACAAAAAGAAAAAAAAATCATGCTTTTTTATGAAAAATAATTTTATTATGTGTTTTGTAGAGATTTTATATAGCTAAGCAACAGAATGTTCTTTAACACAACTGTTCAATACTTACAAAATAATTATAAAAAACATAAGTTCATTATTACAGACATACAGAAGGCAGGAAGACTGACAGAAAGTCAAATAAAAAATATTAGCATTTATTAAAAAATATAGGAAGGTGTTTAAAATGATTAATACTACTAAAAATGCACTTTCAAGCATTTCCTCTTATATACTGTAATGTATCCGAATCTTTCATGTGATCCAGTAAACAAAACTTTAATGTTAATCTAACCATATTCAATTAAAAAGATGCTTTTGCACATGCTAAAAATGATGATACATTTACCCATTGACCTGGAGAAAAGAAAAAGGATTTTTAGAGAAAAAGTTAAAGCGGAATGATCTTTATATCCTCCATCGCTTCATACCACCTAAACTCTATAGACTATAGGACATAAAGTAACATACACAGTAAGGGCACATAGTAAAGTATTTAATTTCTTTTGTTTGTACATGTGCCAAACTAGTAGTGGCAAGCATTCTATTTTGAATAGGAAACCATCTAATATTACTTTAAATAAAATATATTAATTTCGAGACATGCTAAAAAAATTTTTACAGAAAATCAGATCGCGAACAGACTGATAGACAATTAAATTGAAGTTACAGACATAAAAAAAAAAATATATATATATATATATGTGACATACCAGCCTGTAAAATTATGTTAAATAAATGACTGAAGATTTTATCATTTTCCTTTTTCGTTGATTAACGAGGAAGCTAGAAAAAGATTCGGGTCGAAACGGCCCAAAAAAAATTTCCTCATGGCCCGGCCCGAGTGTACATACAAAAAAAAATGAATCCGAGCCCGGCCCGGCCCGACAGCAAATTAAAAAATTCGCCCCGAACCCGGCCCGTAAATCTGACCCGTACAGACCTCTAATGTGCTTATCAGAAATTACTCCATAGACGTAATGTATTGGAATTCTCTAGGATGTTACTGTACGCGAACTATTTCCTTGATCTCAACGAAAAGTATATGTATCATCCCTATATGATAGACATTGAGAATACCGATTTTAGACTTTCTGCTACTACTTGTTCTTCACACAGACTAACCGCTAAAAACATGATTTTAAAACGTGTAAATGTGACAAAAAATCAATTTTAAAAATTTAACTTAAAAATAATACTTTCTCCATCATATATATACGAGGAAGAGAAAAAGAAAATTAATTAAAAAAACTTTCCAATTTTAATTGGTACGCTCTTTTTTTTTTCCCCCCCTTTTAAATGTTATGAATTATTTAAGAAACATAAACAGATTACTTATGTTGCTTATCATTTTTGGCCGATTTTATTTTTAGATGAAAATTTCTTAAAACCGCCAGTGAAGCGATAAAATCGCCAAGCAGAAATGTTGTCCTCTTACGAGGCAAAAAAATGGCGGTGATGCGCCGGCCTATTATTTATTTAAGGGGCTCTACACACAACTCATATTCTGTGGAGTTGCTTGTTCGTTGAAGGCTCGTACTGCCCAATAAAATTATCAGACTTATAAGAAAAATGTGTTCGGATACGAAATGCTTTCCTTTCAGTTAAAAAAAAAAAAAAAAAAAAAAAAACAGCTTTGTGTTTTAATACATAATGTTTTGTTTTATGTTTTATTTAAATTTATATAAAAGTCTTGATCATATATTTTTTTAATATCGTTATTAAAAACTTGGCGTTAATGCTCTTGCAATTGTTATTGACACGGCTTATTTAACTGAAATTTTATATATTATTTAAAATTTCGACTAAGTAAGTCTCAATCTGGTAAATTATCTGTTTTTTGTTAATCTATTCTGAATTCTCAAGTGCTCGACAGCGTATGGAGTTCGTTTGGCTATCAAAATGAAAGAAGAACATCTACATCTATTAAATCTTCATTGCAATGAAATTCCGTAGAATGCAGTCGCCAAACAGGCGCTTTTTTGGAAATATTGCAGACATGCTTTCATTTTTAATATGTTTTTATAACTTATCTATTGCGACTCAGCAGCTAATATTTTAGGAAGATGCTATTCATGATTAAATATTATGCCAGAATTTTTTTCAATAAAATCGGCGATTAGCACTTCAAAGAGTTCCCTTGTGAGTAACAACGGTTGACATTCCTATAATGCACTACTACGAAACATGACCAAAAAGTAGAGGCTATAGTATACTTAAATAACGCGATAACCATGCCGCGTAAGACAAATATAACATTTTCACACAGTTCAGTAATTTTTTTATTCCTCTAAGGAGTAAATGACTCATATTTTTTTCTTCTTAAATATAGTTTATGAATTAAAAGTTTTTAAATAGTATCACGTCACTTTATGCGTTAAAAATTAAAAAGCTTGAATCAAATGAACCCTACAATATTCAGGTACAAAAATGACAATAGCAAGATAAAATAATAGTAATAATAATCATAATATATGTATTCGGATGGGCGGTGCCATGTTAGAGAGTTAGAGTTCACATCTACAGAGCTGTCAACAACCTAATTAATAATCCGGAACCTTGTTATTACCAGCCTTTTTTTTTTTTTTTTTTTTTTTTTTTTTTTCACTTCTAGTCTTTTTTTATAATAATTTTTTTTCTCATTTCATTATAAATACATTTAAGGAGAATTATTACAAAAATTAAGTGATGTGGAAAAGGGGACGGGTACTAACAATACTCTGGATTAGGTTGGCAGCTATCACACAATTACGTATCAATTCTGTCACGTTCCACCAAGCAACTGGGAATGTTTTAAAAAATATGATAATATTAAGAAATATTAAACATGTAAATAACTAACTTTTTAATACATAACAAAAATAGTGTTTGCTTACGCCAATACGTAGATGTTTATTTAATCTTCTTAAAAATACGGGAAAACCACGTCCAATAGGAAAAAATAACGTCCTCTTGCAACTGTTCGTGTAGTTCTGAGCAGAAGTTTATCGTGGTTAGAAATGTTTTATATGAACTCTATTGCTTGAGTTCTTTCACACTAGTTTACAGATTTAGCAACAAATATACTCGGCGAAATCCAATGATAATGCTATTAGAGGATTGAATCATTGAAGTTTCATTTCTTTTTGCACAAAGTAAAAATATTTTTTTGCATTATACATAAATAAAATTTATTATTATTTACATCATTTATATATTGTCATTCATACAAAAAATTAATAACACTTATCAAAATTAGTGTTGATTTAATAAAACCGCTACGTCTATGCACACATGTTTATTTAATTTTCTTTAAAATGCCCGAAAACAGAGAAAATCATGGATAAATCAACCCGTCGTTAAATTATTAATATCGCTGGCACCTGCTACGTGGGTAGAGTGCTGGATGCTTTGATGAGCGGAAGCTTTCCTCGATCAAAATTTTTTACTCAGAACATTTCCCTTGAATTCTGCCACTATTTAATGTATCAGTCATCAAATACATCATACACGACGAGAACCAGCGATCAGAGGCATAGCTACCATAGCGATAAAAGGTTAAAGATGATAACTGTGATGAGAGGACCAAAATAAATTATTAGCTTACTTTATTTATATATTTTTATTTCTATTATTATTATTTAATTATTTTTAACTAAAATTTATTATTGGCATTATAATTATTTTTTTAATATTAATAATTTTTCCTTATTATTAATAATATTAAGAATTTTTTTTTTTTTTTTTTTTATAATAATTTATATATATATTTTAGAGTTTCATCTAATTTAGCTTGGAACATCTCATAGACAGACTATCAGAACTTAGCGATGAACAATCGGTTGATTGAGCTAACGTTCTTGATTTTTGAGTCTATAACCTTGGGTTCAAATCCAATTTCCATACTAGTCGATAACCCAGCTAAATATTTTTAAAAAAATTTGCGATTAATCGTGGGGCAATGAAAGAAACCTGCCAATTCGCCAAGTGGCAGTCTTCAAACCGAAAAAAACGCTTTAATGCAAGTCTATTGAATCATTTTAATGCAACTGAGGGCAGGGTACAACCATAGAATAATAATAAAGGAAGAATGAGCACGTCAATACTCTAATGCTTACAAACCACTTCTAGTGAATTGCCAGCGAAAGCTATTTTTGCTACTCAAAACCTTAGTAGGGCATCCATGCTCGGCACATTTATTGCTGTTTGTTGTGGGTGCTGCCTCGCTGACTGATTGACAGAGAGATGAGACGATTCAAAAATCTCGCCTACAAGTCGCCAACCAATCAGATTCAAGCATTGTTACAACCCTATACCCGGCATTCCTGGATTTTACAAACCGAAACCAAAACATATACGCTCCTTCTTCCTTTATTATTATTCTATGGGTACAACAGGTACCACTGAATAAGAGTTTACCACAGTTACAAACAACCTGGTTGCTGAAGATTGCTAGTAATAAATAAATACATGTATGGTACTGTAAATACACATGGTGCATGTATATATACAGGATGATTCCGAGGTCATGGGACAATCTTGGAGGGGAGGTAGAGAACATCACAAGGATTTAGAATTGTATATGAATCCATGTCCTCCAAACGTCATTTTAATCCTCTAAGAACTGTATGTTTTGGGCTAATGTGCATTACTAACTCCGCCTACTCCATAAATATTAAAATATTGCATTCTTAATTATTTCTTAAAATCATACACAATGTTCGTATTATTGCAATTACTGCGATAAAGTACATCGATATAAACAGAATTTATTTATCTATGTAAACATTAGCATGTAAAATCTCTTTTTAAAAAAAGTAACATTGGAGAGCCACGCCTATATCCATGCAAAATCACCAGGTTCTTAATGGGATAAAATTACGTTCGGAGACATGGGTTCCTATACATTCTGAATCCTTGTGATATTCTCTACCTTCCCTCAAAGTTTGGAATCACCCTGTATATAGTTTAATCTTTTGTCTTAATTTGGCAAATTTGGTTAGGCTTTTTATTTTTAATCTTGCCAAATAGATAGCAGAATTGCAGTAAATTATAGCAACGGAACAACTCTGTACGAATATAAAATCTATAATTTTGATTTTTTTTTTTTTTTTTTTTTTTTTAATATTCTATAATAATTAATAATTATTCATTATGCTAATAAATAATTCATGCTTGATATTAATTAGTTTTGTAATTGTAATTTAGATTATTAATAGTTAAATAGAATCAGTTTAATTAATAATTATTGTTCTTAAGTCATAATGATAGCTTCAAATAAACTTCGTGTTGTTTAAACATTTCACACTACTTACGATGAATGTGTTTTTCTACATTTGCTTCATGAATTTATTCCTGGTGAAACGATGTTTATTTTAATTACAGGTTATATTGTTTCTTATATTCTTTTTTTTTTTTTTTTAGTAAAAGGTAAAAATCAAACCTTGCATTTTTAACTCATATTATTATTCGTTCATTTTGTTATGGTCATTTCAAATAGAAAACTTTTGATTACAATCATTAAAGGCTCCTTCTTTTTATGTTTCTATATGTTTTGCGTTTTCATTGGAATTAATTTAAAATGAGTATTCTTTTCTTCATATCTAAATTAAGAAATAATGGTCAAATTAATTAAAAAATTAATTAAGTGAAACAGTTACTAAATTGGCTTTTGTGGATTGTTGGGGCAAGATATTCGTCTGTTTAATTTTCGTTCTCATTCTTATTGATAACATATCATATATATACAGTCTAATCTCGTTAACGTGAACACGCGTAGCATAAATTTCTTTTAACAGTAACTGTTTTCACAATGCCCGTCAACATAAAGATTAGTTTCTGATTTACTAAGCATGAACTATCAATAAAATCAACAAATATTTTATTCCCCTTGAAATTAACGAGGCTCGACTGTGTGTGTGTATATATATATATACATATACAGGAGGTATTACAAGGTTTGTAATATATTCTAGGAAGTGATAGAAGCTCTTGTATAGCGCATATGACAACAGAAACCCTGTCTATCTCCAACCGTTCGCAGATTACTAAGGATAGAACAGAAATATCCATATTTTTTTAAGTTTTTTAAACGCTACAAGTGAAAAAAAAAAAAAAAAAAAAAAAAAGCACTTGTTTGGAAAAAAACAGGAAAGTCCTAGAAGACAACAGTCTCATTTGAATATCTATATTTAATGACGAGATATACGAGCTAAAATGAAAGTTGCTAAAATTTTAATTTGTTACGAAGCATTTTTAGCCCCGACTTTATTTTACACAACTTTTTAAAGAATAATTCGCCCCAATATATAACTGCGATAAAATAATTAAAAAGTCACAATTAAATAAAAATTAAATAAAAATAAAAATAATAGTATGAAATAAAGGCGGGACTAAAAATGCTTCGGAATAAATTACAATATCCCAACTAACTAAAGTTAAAACATGTGAAAAAAATTGGCAATATCACAAACACCGTTGTATTTACAGCCGATACGCTTTTCCTAAATATTTGCCTTTCTAGCAGCTTTTGAAAACGTTTACATTAAACCACATTGGTTATCTACTTTAGAAGAAAATTAGATTTTTCTTTGCAAAACATCTCTGAAATTCACATTTCTCGATAAAAGGCTCCGCTCATTAATCTCCCACTCAACTTTTTAATAATTTACAGTATTTGATATAATAAATGCATCAGTTTATTGCTTAATTATTATAAAAATATTAATCGCATGTTTCTTTCTGTCATAAAATTATGATATTCTTTCATTTGTATTTTGATTAAAAAATACTAATTATTTAACCCATTAACCGCCAAAACTCGAAATAAGGATTTTTTTCTAAATACAAACAGTAATACTTATTATTTTGATCATATATAACAATAATTTAAAATAAAATTATTAAAATTAGTCATATCTTACTAAATACAGGATGTTGTATTTGTACAACTTCAGTGGAATAAGAGTATAGAATGAATACAAATAAATGTTTACGGAAATTTTCTCGAGGGAGCATAAAACAAGATAAACTACAGATAACTACAAAAGTAATTATTTTATTACAAAAACATTTTTTTAGAAGCTATGTAAACTCATTCAAATGTGAAGATTTTCAAAACTTTTCATTTGAAATGTGTTTCAAGTTTGAAATCCATTTTTAAACTTCAAACTATTTTCAGGTCAATTTCTTTTTTTGTAATAAAATAAACAACTATCCTTGTTTTACTTAAAAACAATACTTAATATAAAATTATTTCTGGTGGGTAATGGGTTTAAAATAATAATAATAATAATAATTAACATTTTCGCGACCACTAACGTAATTTCAGATCATTTGAAAATTTGTAACTCCTCCAGTGGGCGTTTCTTTCACAATATGTATATTATTTATTTCTTAAGTATATACCCAATATTCAGACTTCAACACTGAAATATACTATGGATACAAATGCTTTGATAAGAAAGAATATATTTATAAAGCATATCCTTTTGTAATATAAATATGAATACAAAAAACTTGGTTCTGAAATATTGTAACTTAGGAGATTAATGACTACAGGCGGACCTTACTTTCAAAAAAAAGACAAAACATGCGGTCGCAAAAGTGTTAAAAGTGAAAAAAAAAAAAAAAAAAAAAACTACTATTTCAAAACGAATAAATCATTGCAAACCGATTTCAGAAGCAGCTGTAAGTTTCCAAATAAGTATGCATTACTTCTATACTTTTATTATACACACGAACTATCTCCCTTCTTTTTTGTTTGTCCTCTTATACATCTGTTGCTTCCATTGTTTGGTAAATATAACACATAATTTTTGGCTGCTTAACACGAAAAGAAGAAGATCTCCCTTTTTAATTACAATATATATATATATATATATATTGAAGATTTCTTTTGAAACAAAATAAAAATGAGCCCGCAAAATAAAGTAATAATGTTGATAAACTTATGATTATTATCTGCTTAATGCGCAATAAATTAGGAATAAATTGATGAGTATAAATGTGGTCAAAAGTGAATTAAAAGCTACGGGTAGGAGAAACTAGGCGGAGACTCTCTTTCGAGAAACATGAAATTTAATGATGTATTGCAAACAAAAATTTATTTATTTATTTATTTGTTTTGTTTGTTTTTTCCCTCAACTAGATAACCGGTATAGTTCAGTGCAAGTTTACTGGGAAGCTACTGGAATGGGCAATTTTTTTTAAAAAATGATCGACTGTAGTTTTCTTTTATTTTGGCGACGATCTGATTTTGCCTTTTTTACATGTTTCAGCACTTGTATATCGCCATTACATACCTGCCAACTTGTATGTTTTTTTGTTACCGAAAATTTTTAAAGCTATTAAACAGTTTTCAGGGATAATATGATGAAATCTTTTGCAAAGAAATAGTGGTGTTAAAAATAGGTACAAGTTTGTATCAATGCAAACTAAATAGAGTGGTGGACATAATTATAAATTCAGCTATACTTTGGCGATTTAGTAGTTGAAAAGAAATATAAATCAATACAACATCCACAAGGCATATTTCCAATTATTTTTTAATAACTTTCAATATCTATATTTTATATAAAACACATGTAATTTAGAAATATGAAGCAAAAAATGAAAAAGTAGCTGGACATAATTAAAAGTTAAGAGAAAGCTTTATCTGAATAAATTATAATAAATTAGCATATAGTGCGGCCTCCTTTGTGTTTAAAAACTTTCAAACTGCGTTCTGGTTTTGGGACGAAACTTTTGCAAAATAACTAATGGGATTTCGGTCCAAACTTTACAAATTTCGTTCTTTCCCAGACAGCCCAGAGAACTTGCATTATGCTATCTTCAATCTTGATTAGTCAAGTCAAGAAACTTTCATGAAGCTTGACATTTCAAGCCTGTAAGCTTAATGCAAGCCAAGATCAAGAATCCTAGTTTACACTTGTCCCACTTGCTTTAGACTTAATAATTCCAACATTAATCAAGTAAATGTATCAAGCGTGCACTGTGCTTGCCACAACATACCTAAACCAAATATTGCTTACCAAGCATGCACTATGCTTGCCACAGCATACATGAACCAGATATTGCTTATCAAGCATCTTTTAAGGGCGTACAATAGCTTTCTTCACCGACAACCAAAATTCATATTATTCTATGCAGAAATTTATTTACAGAATAATATTATTATATATAGAATATTATTATTTTGTATAACATAATGTAGTATTATTATATTACATTATTAAATATAAAAATATAAATAATATTTAATATTGTATTTAATGTTATTAAATATAAAAATGTTAAATATATAACATAATGTAATATTGTTATATTACAGAAAAATATTACAGAACATTAAATAAGAATTTATTTATAGAATAATCATAGCCTAATGTATTTATTTAAATTCACTTAAAAAAAAAAAAACACAACAGTTAAATACGTTCTCGTTTTCCAAATTTTTTCTTTCTTTTTTTTCTTTTTTTTTTTTAATAATTCCTCGTACAGAAAAAAGAAGCGAAAAATGCAATTGTTTAATTTTTCGTATTTTTAAAGTCAAAAATAAAAACTCTTTATGAAGCAACTTTTAGAAAATGTATATAAATTTAACTATTGTTAATTTTTCCAGTAACAAAATGGATTAAAAAAAATACCTTAGGTAATGAATAATTCTATAAACAAATTTCCCCATAGAATAATATGGGTTTTGGCTGTCGGAGAATATAGTTACTCTACGCTCTTAACTTGATGCAGATAACTTCTTAATACATTCTTATTTCTGCGACGATCAATCACATTTTATGTAAATTTTCGGTGAATTGTCCAATTTAATTTTTACAAGGACAGAAAATTATTTTGTCCGGAATTTGAACTTAGGCAATGGGGAAATTGCACCTTTTTCATTTTGACTTATAAATGATAGAGCATGAAAATACAAACATTTTGATACCATTTTTATGCATATTTGGATGATTTAAAAAATTAACAAGACATAGTTTTCATGTTGGCACGAAAACACAGCGTCACGTGATGAAACCTATCGTAACGTCACTATTCACGAAACGAACTGCTCGCTGAATTTCTCTCTGTAGTATTGTAAAGAAAATTCTCGCATTCAGCAAAATTTTGTATTCTTTCTCTAAAAAATTTACTAAAACAATTTGAACTCATTAAACATCACTTCATTCTATAAATGACACCAAGTTTCAATGAGACTTTTTTTTTTTTTTTTTTTTTTTACTCACGTGCTGTTATTAATTTAAATTAGAATATAATTGAAATAGTAGTTCATCAATACAATTTTCTTAAAGAATTGCCTTAGTATGTCAAAGATGTATCTTTTAAATAATTGTTTTATTTCATTTTATTATGTTTTACAGATATATTATTATTATTCTGGATAGAGCACAGAAATAAAATATTGGGATTGGGTAATAATATTTAACTGAATAACATGTATATTTTCATTTCTTAAATAATCTAGAATATTATATGAACTAACATAAAATAGACTACTTTTATAAGTATAAGATGCCAGTATATCTGTATATATTTTTTTTTCTCTTAGACTGTGTACAAAATTGAGATTAAAAAAATCAATAAACAATAAAAATAATAAATATTTATACGGCAGGCGACCTTGTCAGAGTCTGCAACCGAAGATATAGTACTTTAAGCTAGAAATAATTTTTTTAAAATACATTTCAGTATTATAACTTAACAGTATTTATATTAAAATAAAAGCTGAAGATTGGGAATAATTAAAATCATTACAGTGATGCAATTTGGGAAATTGAAAAGTATTTAAGGAAAATTATATGTGCTTATCATCCTAAATAAATAAAGAAAAGAAAAAAAAGAAAAAATGGTCTCCGTACAAAATTATTATTATTATTTTATTTTATTTTATTTTCTCACAATCTAGAAACTTGCTTAGTTATTTTTATAATGTAATTACTTATTTATTTGGAAAAATTGAAAAATAGAAATAGGAAAAAAAAAAATAATAATAAATAAAATAATTAACAATAAGAAAATAAATAAATAAATAAAGTGCTTAAAAAAATAAAATAAAAAATAAACACATGAAATATATGTTATATAAAATAATAACTTATAAGTTATTACATGATCTATGAATGACATTAAATAACTAATCAAAAATTCGCTGTAAATTTCAGAAATCAAACATTAAAAAAAAAAAAAAAAAAAAAAAAATTCATTTAACAATGAAGCCTTAATGTAAAATCCAAATATGTTTAGAATGCATACTGTAACTGGAGATCTTCGCCCGCTTCGCTGTTCACTAAATTTAAATAAATTTTCAAAAAAAAATTGAATGCTTATTTTTTTTTTTTTTTTTTTTTATCATTCTATGAACAAAAACTAACTAACTAAATAGATAATTAAAAAATTAATTCATTGAAATCGCTCTGAACCTCGTTTCGAGTATCCGCTGCCTACGGCAGGATCTTTCCCGCCAGTGAACCCTGCTTTTTTGGATCTGGTTTCTTACTGCCCGTAGCAATGTCTTTCCTGGGCACTTCAATATGGGTACTTATCAGACGTCAAAAGCTGTTATTATTCAAGAACTAAGATTTTAAGGATAGCTTTATCTCAGCATCTATTAAATATATTTTAGTTTTGGCACCATTTTCTTTATTGTATTCGCTCTTTCTACTATATTACCATTTGATTTCGACCTATACAATAAATAAATAACAAAAGATTTTCTTTTCGTAGGAATTAAATAAATAAATATTTTCAGTGGACGCAGTTGACATAAGGGATTAAAAAAGGCTGTCCGCAGTTGGTATAGGTGGGGGAAGAACAAATTGAAACACCTGGTATGTCGGGCCGCAGTTGGACGACACCACTTTAAAAAATTGCAACAAAATTTGCCTTTATATGTACATATACAGTCGAAACTCATTAACATGAATTACTTTTAACATAAACTTTGTCCACAGTCTCCATCAAAAGGAAGATTAGTTTCTGAAGTGCTGATAGCAGGAACTACTGATAATATGAACACATTTTTT
The DNA here is from genome assembly GCA_963930645.1 of Salticus scenicus. Taxonomy (NCBI): domain Eukaryota; kingdom Metazoa; phylum Arthropoda; class Arachnida; order Araneae; family Salticidae; genus Salticus; species Salticus scenicus. The sequence continues at coordinate 207,862,412 of OZ005656.1, read as the reverse complement.
ATCCCCCTTGAGATTCATGTTAACAAGGTTCGACTGTATACATATATATATATATATATACACACACACACATATATATATATTAGGGGGACCGGAAAATAATGTCGTTTTGAATGAATAAAATGAAACCGGAAATTTTTGTTTAACAGTGTTTACATGGTACTTTACAAATAACCATCTTATAAGTTACCTAAGAATATCTTAAATTTTATCCAGGATAAATTTCCGATGTCAGTATTTTAATTCAAAACGACATTATTTTCCGGTCCCCCTAATATATCTTATCTTAATATATATAAATCTCGTGTCACAATGTTTGTCCTCAATGGACTCCTAAACCACTTAACCGATTATAATAAAATTCGCACACCATGTGCAGTTCGATCCAACTTGAGAGATAGGATAGTTTAAATCTCAAATTATAGTCGCAATTTTAATTTGTTGCTAATTATTTGTTATAATTTCAATATTTCATTATTTCAATTTCTAATTATGATTAAATTATTTTGAATACATCATTCGAAAGATAATTTAAAGTTCTTTTAAATTATCGAAAGTTTTCACCAGATTTACACGTTTTGAGGTGTCCTGAATCAGTTTTCTTTTATATCTCAGAAATTAATTTAAAAAAATTTCATAAGTAATACATCATTTGAAAGCTTTGTTGACTTGATACACATTTTAAAGTACTTTTACATTATCGAAAATGGAATTCGAGATTTCACCCGATTTACACAATTTGAGGTGTCCTGATTAGGTTTTTTTTTTTTTATCTCAGCTACTAATTAAAATAATTTTATAAGTAATAGATCATTAGAAAGCTTTTTTTGATTTGGAATCGAACAGTGGATTACAGAAATTTCTACCGCCAGATGGCGCTGTAATACATTCAAATTTCAATATTTCAATTTCTAATTATGATTAAATTATTTTTAATGCATCATTCGAAAGATATTTTAAAGTTCTTTTATATTATCGACAGTTTTCACCAGATTTACACGTTTTGAGGTCTCCTGAATTAGTTTTCTTTTGTATCTCAGCTACTAATTAAAATAATTTCGTAAGTAATACATCATTAGAAAGCTTTTCGAACAGTGGAATACAGAAATTTGTACCGCCAGATGGCGCTGTAATATTTTAAAATTTCAATATTTCAATTTCTAATTATGATTAAATTATTTTTAATACAGCATTCGAAAGATATTTTAAAGTTCTTTTAAATTATTGAAAGTTTTCACCAGATTTACACGTTTTGAGGTGCCCTGAATCAGTTTTTTTTTTTGTATCTCAATTATTAATTAAAAAAATTCATAAGTAATACATCATTTGAAAGCTTATTTTAGTTGATACACATTTTAAAGTACTTTTGCATTATCGAAAATGGAATTCGAGATTTCACCCGATTTACACGTTTTGAGGTGTCCTGATTAGGTTTTTTTTTGTATCTCATCTACTAATTAAAATAATTTCATGAGTAATACATCATTTGAAAGCTTTGTTGATCTGGAATGGAACAATAGATTACAGAAATTTCTACCGCCAGATGGCGCTGTAATATTTTTAATTTCAATATTTCATATTCTAATTATGATTAAATTATTTTTAATACATCGTTCGAAAGATATTTTAAAGTTCTTTTACATTATCGAAAGTGGAATTCGAGATTTCACCTGATTTACAATTTAAAGTGTCCTGATCAGGTTTTCTTTTGCATCTCAGCTAATTGAGTAAGACCGTTCAAAATTGGTATATGCAAGTTAATTAGGAGGGGCTGGAACGGTGGGGAAGGAATAGGCGCGCAGCGCGCATGGGTTTGGGACCCGGTGCGAGTTTTTACCCGATGATAAAAGATTTTTTTAAAATTTAATTTTCTTAATAAAAGTTTGAGTTGAGAAGGAATATGCGTGTACAGCGCACGTATATCCTCAAACGTGCGCGCGCAGCGCGCATGGGTCTGCGCTGCCGAAGGCAGTGGCGTCCCGGTGTGAGTTTTTACCCGATGCTAAATGATATATTTTTTAATTCCTTTTCTTGAGAATGAAAGTTTATGAGTAATAACATGGAATTTTGAGAAGTCATAAGGATGGTGAAGGAATACTTGCGCGCAGTGCACGGGTCTACGCTGCCGAAGGCAGTGGGGACCCGGTGCGACATTTTTCCTGATCAGATTTTTTTTTTCTTTTTTTATCACATGATAAAAATTAATGCAATTTTGAGAATTCATTAATTATTGTGATTCATTTAAAAATAGTGACCAGCGAAGCGGGCGTAGCCTGCTAGTATATATATATATATTTATTTATTTAGAGAACATTTAACATTTTTAGAACATTTAACATTTTTAGAACATTTAACATGCTACATTAGACACAGCATTCTGTAATCAGAATGCAAAAATATTAAATATCTGATTAAAAATGCGTCTTCTTACAAAATAAATTTGAACTATGCATGTGCAAGCCTCAATGAAATTTGTGCTACTTATACCAAAGCATCAAAGACTGTGTAAATTCAAAAAGTGCATGATAGTATTTACTGAATTTTAATTCTCTAAAAAATAAAGGTGTTTTTACCAGTATTTATTCCCATTCTGTGAACCCTATATTACCATTGGTTAAATGAAATTAAAAATGTGAAAAATCCCCCCTTTTAATTCGGCTCTTTTTTTTTTTTTTTTTTTTTTTTTTTTTAATGAGAGAGGGGCTGAATATCAGTTCACATTATTGCATACAAATTCTTGAATTAACATGATATTTGTTTGACGTTTTTAAATAAGTTACTCAATACTGTGGGCTATTAAATTGGGCAAATAAGATTTCATTAAAGCATACATAATTAAAACCTATTCAATAAAAATGCTTATATTTCATTATATATTAAATATTTTTTCATTCTGATTACAGTATACTGTGGTGAATTTCCCCAAAAATGTCATTGCACTGGGTTTTATACCCTGAGGGTAATAATTAAAAAAGTGACATTTTTTTTTTTTTTTTTTTTTTTTTTTTTTAAACAAACCGTTATGTTTCCATGAACATGTATCAGACCCTCATAAAAAATCACACAGATAAGAAGCTTCATAAACACACAGTACAGCCAGAAAGCACCTTCCTTTCTATAAGATAATCAAAGCATTTTCATTTTTCTATAATTCTTTATTGGTCCCCCTTTTGCTTCCAGGGCAAAGGTTACAATGAAATGTACAAGGTATATAGCATGTTTTTATACACTCCTAAAATTTTAGAATCATAAAAAATCTTTTAAAAGGGAAATATTTTTACCATTTAATTTGTTACATTCTCTTACCCATATATATGATAGAAAAAATATTTTTTTTTTTCAGTCAATTTTTCAAAATTGAGTATTTGTTATATTTGCATGTTTTAAGTTGCCCTGAATCCAAAAATCAAGTTTTTATTGGTTTGTCTGTGAGTTTGCCTCTGTCTGTTATCAGTATATCTCAAAAACAAATAACTGCAGAATGTCCAAACTTGGTTTATTATAAATGTGTATCATATAGGGATGTTACACTAAACGTTTCGTCGAGATCAAGAAAATGTTTTGTATACAGGGATGTCCAAGAGAATTTAAATACATTATTAAGTCTATGGGGAAATTTTTAATAAGTGCAGGTTACAGGCTAACTTAAACAAAATGGATCGATCAAAATTTAGTATATGCATAAAAGCATGTTTTGTGTAGATTGTTGTATGGAAATCATTGACGTACAGGGCTACCCAAAGTATCTGGATATATTGTGGCTATACGTGGAAATTGCTAGAATTGTAACTGTATTATTTAAATATTCAACTGTTTTTGTTGTTGTTGTTGTTGTTGTTGTTGCATAATATACATTTTGAGGTGCCCTGATTATGGACGCTCAATTTTTAGTGGTCGATCTGTATGTATCTGTTATCAACATAACTCAAACACAAGTAGCTACAGGATATTCACATTTGGCATTTTGAAGTTCGTATTACATTGCAACCTACAATTTTCTTCAAGACTGGCAAGTTTAAAGAGAAATTAATAACAGCATTGATTTTTTTTTCTTTATTATTGTATGCACGATGACTGGACGGTGGTTGAAGGGGTGCTAGCTCTCCCTCACACTGAATTACATGTTAAACAAAGCTGATCAAAAACCTATTTTAGCTTATTTCGAAAATTCATCGAACTTCACTATCTTACGCTATTGGTCTTAAGACTTTATTTGCAATCTATCTTTTTTGTATTGAATTGTAAGAAAACGTCATGTGAGTAACACACCAGATTATTTCTGTTATAATCAAATGATAACATCATAGAAAAAGATTAAAATTGTTTAATTTTATAACAATTAAGTTTATAATCTTCCATACAATATTTTTAATTAGTTTACTTATTATAACAGAGCGAGGACTATAAGAAATGCTACTAGGTCTTACTAATACATAGGGTCAAAACTGAAATGTTCAGTAGAAGCAAAGACACAGTTATCTACAAATCACCATTCTGAAACAATAGCAGTGTCATATGTCATCCGATAATCATTCAAATTAAAGTGCAAGTGTTAGAGACTGTTACAGGCAGTGGGTACTCAGACTTAATTTTGTGTGGACAGAGAAGACGGCTAAAGGCAGGTGGAACCTAAGCATGCTTCTGAGCAATTTGAATATATATATATGAAAGGGATAAAAATAAATGGGTTTTTAAATAATTTAAAAGCAATTTAAAAATGTGAAAATCTCTAATCGAAATTATAATCGCGAATAATTTGTAATTGCCCCTTTAAAGTTTGTTTTCTAGCAGAAGACTTTATAACTCAGAAATCAGGAAAGGAACGAAATTATAAGTCGAAATTCGCTGACGATAGTGCAATTTGCAAGTGTTGCGGTATTGAGCTGCATATTAATTAATCCCAGAAATTCCTTTTAAGAGCCCAGACGATCTAATGAACCAATCACCAGCTCAGAAAATGAGGTGTAAAAGGTCAAACATTAAACAAATGGAGACTTCTTGTCGCGAATTTGACTTGTTAAACATTTCCACGCTGCCCTTCCTCTAAAATTACGTAAGTCCTATAGGTCTCCCAAACAGATCCCGCGACCCGGGGGCCGCTTGAACGGATTAGACTCCATTCGCCTTGCCCCGTCCCGACTCTGAAATGATGAGGCAATAAAGATATTTCCTGAAAGAATGCCTAGTCGTCATTGTGTGCTGCGTCTGTCATCTCTCTTTCATCAAGTAATTAAATACGTCACATATATATGTATATGCGTACATATATATTAATTATAAACTGTTATTAAGTGCAGTACTTTTCATTATTATTATTCATTTAAATGTAGTGAAAAAAACAGCGTAGTGGGTAAAACTTACTAGTATTAAAAAAGTAGAAGTAGTCTTGTGTAGTAAAAAACTTCAAATAAACATAATAAAATACAAGAACTTGCAACAATTGTTTCGAGTTGAAAGAAAACATGCCCCTTCGTCAGGAGGACAAATTAGGCATGAATGCTGCAAAGTGGCATTCGTTTAATGCTGCTCAAATGACTAACCACTTTGCAGCACTCATGCCTATTTTGTTTGTCTGATAAAGGCTTTTTTCTCTTGTCACACGAAAGAATTGTTGAGAGTGCTTGCATTTTATGGATGTGCTGCCACCGTGTTTGCAGCACTCATGCCTACTGTGTTCGCCTGACAAAACATTGTGCTTTCTTTCCAACCAAAAAAATTGTGAGTTCTTGCATTTTATGAGTGCATTTCCGCTTTGCTTGCAGCATTTGTGCCTACTTAGTTCGCCAGATTAAGGGTTGTGTCTTCTTTCGATCTGAAACAATTGTTGCAAGTTCTTGCATTTCATTGTGTTTGTTCAAAGTTTTGTATTTATTATTTTGAAAATAATGATGGTGCCACTGTGCCACCTTTAAAAGTACATGTACAATTTAATTTTTTACATTTTATGCCACATTAAAATATACATAATAAATGAATAAAGTAAAAGAAATAGTGATATTGGTTGATTTTTTTACTTTCCGAACACTATAGTGAGGAAAGTATTGTAATCATGTCAAAAATCCGAATTCGAGATTTTGATGTTTCTATACGTTTTGAGGTCCCCTGAGTCCGTTTTCACTATTTTTATGATGATGTATGTATGTGTGTGTGTATGTGTGTATGTATGTGTGTATGTGTGTATGTCTGTGGGTGAACACGCTAGCGTCTAAACGCTTCGTTCGATTAACCTGAAAGTTGGTACGCATATTGTAAGTCACCATAGTACGAACCCTATAGATTTTGGTGAATCTAGCACTTATAGTTTTTTTACAGGGACACAAAGAAAAATTCTTTATCATTATGGCCTATGGGAGCAAAATCTTAAAAGTGCGATAGCATCTAAACGCCTTATTCAATTGAGCAAAAATTTTATACACATATTATAGATCACAAATACTCAATCTGTATAGATTTTGGAGAATCTAGCACTTATAGTTTTTTTACAGGGACACAAAGAAAAATTCTTTATCATTATGCCTATGGGGCCAAATTTTTAAAAATGTGATAGTGTCTAAACGCCTTATTAATCCGAGCAAAAAAATTGTACACATGTTATAGATCACAATTGAACTAACTGTATAGATTTTGGTGAATCTAGCACTTACAGTTTTTTTTACAGGGACACAAAGAAAAATTCTTTATCATTATGGCCTATGGGACTAAATTTTTAAAAGTACGATAGCATCTAAACGCCTTATTGAATTCAGCTGAAAATTTATATGAGTATTATAAATCACTGTTGCACTAACTATAAGCATTTTGGTGAATCTAACATTTATAGGTTTTTACAGGGACACAACGAAAATTTCTTTGTCATTATGATCTATGGGCTCAAAGTTCAGTAGCGTTAAATAAAACAACGTGTAATAGATGGAGAAAAATACTCAAACACTCTATTATGGTTTTCTCTCTTTTGTTTGTTTAACAACTACTCTTTCTTTACTTTATCTACAAAACTGTTAATTACTCAATGTTCGGAAAGTCGAGTGGAGTCACTCCAGATTTTTTTTTCTTTTTGGAAAAATTTCTATCTTTTTCCGAAACATTTTTAAAGCCAAAAAAGCATTTTTTTTTTTTTTTTTTTTTTTTTTTTTTTTTGACATGCTATATTTAAACTTTTCTTTTATTAGTCACAACACAGTTAGTAGTTACAATAATCTTAGAAACAGTGTGAAAAAGAAAAGTTTGTAATTAAAAACATTTAGAATAAGCTACTAGTTATGAGCAACTTATTCGAGGATAAAGTTAATGTAATTCAATTGATCTATATTTGCTACTCAGAATTTTGAATGATTTTTTAGCAAAAATTTTATGTGAGAACAGTTATAAAGCATTTGGCGACATAAGATAAAAGAATCTATATAATATTTCTCTAACGTGGACCAGTTCCGATTACGTTTTCTAAAAATGGTACGCTAGTGATGTAGTTAATAAAATAGGCGAAGATAAAAAATATTATTTACAAATGGACGCGGACTCAGCTCAATGATCTAATAGGAAAAAATGACGACATTCGTCTGATGAGATTATTTTATGGAAAAATGTATTTTTAAAATTTTCATCTTCAGAATCTTTGCAAGCGTCAGTTAAAACCTACCAATACTTTAAAGATATATACAGTATATAAATTATTATAAAAAATTGACTAAAAAACACAATCATAAAAAGTATAATCAAAAGAGAAATTAGTTTCTTTTTTTTTTTTTTTTTTTTTTTTTAACAAATTGTGCCAAAATAAAGAAATAATAAAAATTGGTCTTCAACATGGCGATAGAAATTTAAAAGGCGTCATGGGGCTATTGTACTAAAACTGAAAGAATGAAATCTGGGTCGTCGACCACGAATTTTATTTTAAAACCTTCCTTTGAATGGTTTTGGTTTCACTGTTGCACAGTGTTAATTTGGTTTTAATAATAATTTGGCTTTTTGTAAATTAAAATTTTAATTAGGGGGTAAAATTGGTGTAATATTTATGAGTTTCAAATTTTAAAGGTAAATAAGAAAAGATGTAAGTGCGAAAATTTCGCACAGGTTTGCTAGTATAATATTAAAATATTAGTGTACTGCTGCACTACTGAGCTTGTATTTGATTTTCAAAATATTCGTTTGATAAATGATGATACAGCAATGCTTAGACTTAGATCCCTCATGGTCTCTGCTACTGAGAATGACTCAGACAGTTGAAACTTGTCATAATCTTGGTCAACTATTCAATGGAAAAAAAAAAAAAAAAAAAAAAAATCAGAGAAAAAAAAAAAAAAAAAAAAAAAAAAAAGCCTTAATTACAAAATTCGCATCGGTGAAAATTTTAGAGAAAAATCTTTATATAAAATTACAACTTTATTTTTTTAAATCACTTTTTAAAACTAATTTTTAAAGTGTGAAAAGGAAATGAAAAAAAAAAAAAAAAAAAAAAAAAATGCATTTTATGAGAGCAACATGAAATAAATTTAAATACCAAACTAAATAAAAAGTTCAAGCTTAAATTAAATTAGGGAAGTCTAATAAATGAAATAAATGACACCCTAATTTGTAAAAAGAGGACTGGAGATCCATTTGAAAGAACCCTTCATTTCTTAGTTTGTTTAATATACCTAAAATTGAGTAACACTTGAAAAAATTTATATTGGGTGCTGTAGAAATTTATGTAGATAGATCAAAAATGAGTCGAATCAAAACAAATTCTTTTAAACACTATTTCATACAATATATGTATGCAGTTTTCCTAAGCATTATACATGCAAGTAAGTACGCACATAGATAATGTCTATATATTTGATCTTGCTTTTGAATATAAGCTCACTGATATAAATTAAAATGTCTTATTAGCCATTATAAGCAAGCTAATGTATCAAAAATAAGATGTAAACCCCCCCCCCCCCTGGAAAAAAAAACAGATTTAAATATTTCGAACAGAAAAGCCTCTGCTTCAAATCACAAGATGGACATTGTTTACGATTTATTCAAATATTCAACATAAACTAGTGATGAATCATAAATTTAACGTAAAGTAATATTACTATGAAATATGCCAATGAGTTAATGACAGTAATTTATTGAAACTGCAAATCACAAATTTTGATTTGTTAATTTCATTTAGTTCATTCAAGCACATAACCTTGAGTGTTTCTGCTGTATTACTCAACATGTCTATTCTAATTCTTTTTAACGTGATTTTTGATCGGAACTACATTGGGAAATTTCACTCCAATATTAAACCCTAATAGAAACCAAAATAACTGATTTCCTTTTATTAAATAATATAATGCGAACACTTGAAAATTTAATGAAACTGTATCTAATTTTATTACACATCAGGTTACACAGTAAAAAAAATAAAAATAAATAAATAAATAAATAAAAATAAACTTGCTTAACAAAGAATTATTTTAAGCTTGATGTTTGTAAAAGGAAATGAATGAAAAAATCTAATCGCTAGCAACTTCTAAATGTATATATATATATATATATATTTACACCGTCAAATATACCAACAACGAAATGTTACAAGACTCACTGCCATAAGATATTCATAAAATCCAACATTCTCAAAAAAAAAAAAAAAAAAAAGAGGATTATCTCTCCTATAACAATGTAGTTTAGCTTCGGTTTTGTAGCATAGAGATCAACGTTATTTCATTTTAAATGGTCTCTCACTAAATAAAATACTTAAAATAGCTCTTGAAAAAAAAAATTGTGGTCAAGAAGACTATTAAATGAAATCTGCGTTCAACCTAATTTTTTTTTAAGCTTTATATTATTCTTAAAAAAATAATAAAAACGGAACTTTTCCCCATTGAATAACATTACGGAAGCTTGAAAGCAGGGTATAGTAGGGACCCTATATAGAGAGAGACTGGACATTGGCGCGCCGGCTTTTTGACGAAATTCTCCATTTTAGTGCCAGTTGTTCTATTGCTTATCATTACGCTGAGAAAAATTTTCGATTATTTTACGTCATAAACGAAAAAGAACTTATTTATTACATTTTTACTTTGTTGGGAGATAAATTGCTTTAATTTTGGAATACTTTTAAAAGATAAAAATGCATAATTATTTATTTTATATCATGGTTTAAATATTTTGAATTTTCTTATTGCATGCCGTTTTACGTTTTTATTTCCTACCACATGAGATAATTACATTATTTATTTGCTAGCTATTAGTTTTTAAGTTCTGTTTTGCAATATATTTAATATGTTAGATCTCAATGTATTTTTCTGATATATTTTAAAATACATATTTAAAATAAGTATATTAAAAGATACTTTTTGATTATTTGCTAGCACACAAAATGTATCAGATTTCTTAAAATAAATTGATAAAAATAAAGAAAATTAGGTGTATATTATTTGCTAGCATATGAAATATAAATTTCTTTTAAATAATAATTGACATAATTTTATAAATAATATTTAAATGTTATTATTTTTATTTACATAATATTTTTAAAAAACTAATAAATAAATAAATAAATAAATGAAATAAGCAAATGTAAATAAATTAAATAAAAACATTTTTTAATTTCTAAAGATAGTTAATATTTTTACAAATTATTATTCAATTAAATTTTAATTTTTAATATTTAATTAAGCCATTATTATTAATAATGCGTATTTAAAATATATTTTTTTAGCTTGTAAAAATATTGCGTAAATATTTTTATAAAATAATAAAAAATAATTTCTGTTCTTCTGCCGTAGTTTTACATTTATTCATGAATTACTTACAAAAACTAAGATTACCATATTTTTGTGAAAATTTTTCTAACTTTTTATATATAGAATGGAAAAAATAAGGTAGAATTACTTTCACAATCAACATATTTTGCTTAATATAGAAATATACAACAAAAAATTCCTCTGTTTTCCGATCGGAGTTGAAAAAGTAACCATGTCGAAGGTTAAAACAAAATTTGTTTTTTTTCAAATTCTTTTTTTTCTAAGACGAAAAAAATTACATATTTATATTCTGCATTACTTTCTGCACAAATTTAGTACAATTTTCGTTCATTTATGTTGCATAGTAAAGCGTCAATCGCGAACTAAAAAGCATTACGTTCTAAAGGATCGCTCCGAATTGGCACTAAAATGGCCGACTTTCGCTCAATGTCCAGTCTCTCTATCATGAAGATAGAGGGGAGGAGGGAAAACGAGATAGGGGATTCGGCAGAAAAACGGACCAGAAAATTTAGTTAATCAACAGGTCGCTAGATGGCGCAAAGATTAGCCGTTATTTCAGTAAACTAGAGATACTACAATGCTGGCAATGAATCCTGATTCATCCAAAGCTACTTTCGACTTTAGGCTCGATGCTTTCGACCGCCCGAGGGAAGGCTGCAGCGCCAACATAGACTTGGCGACCACTGCACTAGAACATCTTCAAACAAAACCACTTAATAAACATAAAAATAAATAGCCTATACTGCGCTTATGCGCTAAGGTTAGAAATCCAGGTTGCCATAGTTTGGACGAAATTTAACCAGCCCGCCATTTTTTTCCGTCCACTGCGCAAGCGCACTAAGCTCTTGTCTTATCTCTGGTTTACTAAAGGATTTCTACCGTTATTAGAAATCCTTCAGTAAACTAATGGATTTCTACCGTTATAGCAGATTAGCATTGAAAGCTTATGGAAATAATTGTTTTTTAATAAAATTTAAGTAGTTTATGTACTTTTTTTTAAAAAAAATTGGCTAGAAATTGTTTTGCCATTAATGTGAGAATATAGAGAAATAAAGTGCTTATTTGAACATTTTTATATTTATTTTTATTTTTTAATTATTACTTTTTAAATCATTAATTCTAAATGCTAAGATATATTACTTTTTCATGTAGAAATTATTTAAAATTTTTATCATTTTTATTTTAATCAATTAATTTTGAAATCTAAGATACATCAGTTTTTAATAATGATTTTAAAAATAATAAGTAATAAATAAAATTTTCCAAAATAGTTAAACTGATTTTTTTTTTTCTAATTTTCATTTCTTTTTTTCATCTTTATACATACATACATACATATATATATATACACATATATATATATATATATATAATTTTAAATGATTTAGATTAATTGTAGCTATTTAAAAATTTTAATTGGGTGTAACATTTCTTTTTTTAAATTAATGAATCAAATAATCAAATAAATAAATTAATAAAAATGGAATAGTAATTTAAAAAGCCTCTTTTTACCTTTTGATTAAAAATGCTTCGTTTTTTAAAAGCTAATGGTATAAATTTTTAAATTAAAATTGGAATGACTAGAAAAAATAATTTTAGCACGGAAATAATGTAAGTTTTGATTCTGATAAAATTTTAAAATCATTTTTACATCACATACAAAGCGTATATTTCATAAGTTTATTTTTCTTCGAAGTAAAACATGCTTCAACTATAGCAGTATGTGTCTGCTCTCGAAAATAGTCAGTGGGAAGTGCTTGGTTCGAATCCAGGTCAGGTCGTCAAAATAAACGTTCGGAGTTTTCCGTGGATGACTTCAAAACTCGAGTAAAAAAGGCTAGGTCCCTTTAAAAAGACCAATATGAAGGCAATCCACCTACGACCTAAGTTAAGTAAAACAATATCATAGAGAGGGGGGGGGGGGGGTGAAGTGAATGTTTTGATTATTTTGCGAGAGATTTTTGCACAGTAAGTTTATTGCATTTAATATATTTTATTAATTTTTCAGGTTATCAGTTCATAAATTTAATTTTTTTACAAGCTTTTTTTATTTATTTATTTATTTTTTTATTTATTTTTTTTTTTAACATTTTAAAAGTTGTTGATGGTTTTAGGATTGAGGCCGATTGATTGCACTAGGATCCTAGGCCTGTGTAAGAGTGCCTTACATGGGAGTCTTTCTAAGGGATCTTAGCCGTATTTAACTTAGTTTCGGAGAAAATCACCGAACACTTCGAACGGCTAGGCCGACGAGCGCGACCAGGGATCAATTCCAGCACCTCATGTCTACAGCTTCAATGACAGGACCACTTGGCCGTTAGTGGATCCTAGCATTCTAAAAGCTAAAACTTTTATTATCAGTAGTATTATTGCAAGAATAAAAAATAAATTTGGAATAACGATTTAAATAACCGCATTTTTCCTTTTCATTAAAATCGTTATCATTTTTTAAAAAACTAATGGTACAAATTTTTGAATTAATTTTTGAATGACTAAAAAATATAATTTTGCAAATAAATAACGTAAATTGTTTTAGATAAAACTGTGAAGTAACTTTTACACTGCATACATTTTATCAGTTAAATAAATTTCTTACTTTAAAATAAACTGGTTGACGTGCAGTGCCTAGTCCGATTCCAGGTTGCACTCGTTAACTTCATCGTTCGGAGTTTCCGTGATTTTCTTCAAAACTCGAGCAAATACAGGTTAGGTCTTAGCAGAAAATACAGAATTAGCAGGGTAGGGGGGGGGGGAGGAGTAATGTGTTGATTATTTTACAAGGAGAATTTTATCTTCATCCCACCGAGTTTACTACGCTTAATATATTTTATAAACTTTTCAGGTTTTCAGCTCTTATAAATCTTATAAATATGTCTTATAAATTTCTCAGATTTTCACGTAACAGATTTTCTTACAATCTGGAGGGTGGAGAGCAAGAAGAATTCAGAAGTATGAATGCAGAATTGTTGTACAAGAGCTAGCTGCAATTAATCCAAATCACTTAAAATTACATGTTTTTAAAAAATTAAAATTAGAAAAAGAAAGAAAAAGGAAATAGTTTAACTATTTGAAAATTTTAGTTATTTATTTCATTTTAGGTTGATTTCTTTAGAAATCGACCTATTGCAATCACTTCGTTTATCTATATATATATCTATCTATCTATCTATAATGAAAATTTTGTCATCACGATAACTCCCGAAATAATACTCGAAATGGAACCAAATTTGGACAGTGAACTGATCTTATAAATATCTTGGATGAGTTCGTTAACCAAGTTGCTCCGACTTTTTTTTTTCAAGTGGCAGCCACTTGAAAATTTCAAACCCACATTGTAAAAAGCATATTTAAAGCAAGATTTGCTTGAATTTTGTTGTAAATACAGGCTACATAAGGGTCTCAATGAAGTTTATTAATGTTTATTATCCGCCATTTTTAATAAAGTGGCAGATATTTTAAGTTGAGCGGGACCACTTGAAATCAGGCTACCACTTGAAATTTAAAATCACTACAACTTCCGAAATAATACTCCAAATCGAACCAAATTTAGACAGCGTCTTAACATATCTTATAAATATCTTAGATGAGTTTATTAACCAAGTTGCTCGGCCATTTTGTGTTCAAGTGGAGACCACTTGAAAACTTTAAATTCAAATTGCAAAAAGCGTATTCCGAATTTGTTTGAAATTTGATGTAAATATAGACTACATAAGGGTCTCAATGTAGTTTATTAATGAAATTTATCCGTCATTTTTAATAAAGTGGTAGATATCTTAAGTTAAGCGGGGACACTTGAAATCACGCTACCACTTGAAAATTTAAAACCATGATAACTTCCGAAATAATACTCCAAATGGATCCAAATTTGAACAGTGTCTTAACTTATCTTATAAATATCTTAGATGAGTTTGTTAACCAAGTTGTTTCGTCATTTTGTTTTCAAGTGGAGACCACTTGAAAATTTCAAATTTAAATTGTAAAAAACGTATTCCGAAATTGTTTGAATTTTGATGTAAATACAAACCATATAAGGATCTCAGTGAAGTTTATTAGTATATATCCGCCATTTTTAATAAAGTGGCAGATATCTTAAGTTAAGCTAGACCACTTGAAATCAGGATCCCACTTGAAAATTTAAAATCACGATAAGTTCTGAAATAATACTCCAAATCGAACCAAATTTGGACAGTGATATTATCATATAATTATCTAGAATGTTTTCACTGGGCAACTTGTCCCAACATCTTGTTTCTAAGTTCCAGCCACTTGAAATCACACTGCCACTTGAAAATATGCCATCACGATACTTTTTAAAATACTAAACTGATTCAAATAAAAGTTGGATAGTGAACATATGGTTCAAATATCTAGGATAAGTTCACTTGGTGACTTCATCCGCAATTTTATTTCCAAGTGGCGGCCACTTGAAAATTTGTCATTATGGTAACTTTAGTAATACAGAATCAATTTGCATCAAATTTGGGTAGTGGATTTATCCTTCAAATATCTCAGAGAATTTCGCTGGGCATCTCTCTCCGTTTTTTTTCCCAAGTGGTGCCACCTGAAAATTTCTTATGACGATAATTTTAGAAACACTGATTTAATTTGAACTAGATCTGGATAAGGAACTTAAACAAGTATACTGGATGATTTCGCTGGGCAAGTTGTTTTGCCATTTTGTTTCCAAGTTGAAACTACTTTGACTGCCACTTGAAAATTTGCCATAAAAATAATTTTTGAAACACGGCACTGATTTAAACCACAATTGGACAGTGAATCTATTGCTTCAAATATCTTGGATATGTTTGCTGGGCAACTTGTTCCGCTGTATTGTTTCCAACTGCGGCCACTTGAAAATTTGTTATGACGGTAACTTTAAAAATAAAAATCAAAGTTGAAAAATGGATTTATCATTCAAACAACAAAAATCTAGAAATATCACGTAACTCGTGAACCAATCACGTTATTGCGTCCAACTTTTGTATATCGATAATAAGTATTTTCTCGCCAAAAGTCGCCAAAAAATTCGCCATAGGGGAAAAGTCGCCAAATTTGGCGCCAAATCCATTACCTGCGTTACTGGATCTTTTTAATGCGTTTTTAAGGAAAAATTAGGCTATTTTAATGCTAAAACAAACTAGAAATGCAAAAAACTAACATTTTATCAACTTACTAAGCCTCTTTGAAAGACTTTCTAAAAAAAAAAAAATATTTTGAAATTTGCTACGATATCTTAGATGAGCAACTTTCTCTGCCATTTTGATCGAAGTGCCAGCCACTTAATTTTTCAACACGATGACTTTTGAGATTTTGAATTAATTCGAACTATATGTGTACAGTAGACTTATCTCACAAATACATTTCATATATTTGTCAACTTAACTCACCATTTTGTTTCCAAGCGCCGATCACTTGAAAATTTTAAATTCACATTAAAAGGTATTTATGAACCGATTTGCTTAAAACTTCATATGGGCATAGCCTACATCAATATTTCTATCAAGTGCTTTAATAATTTGTAGCCGCCATTTTGAAACAAAATGACGGCTACTTGAAGAAATCAACCTACCCTTCCGAATAAGCCGGAAGGACTTGTTTTACATTCTAAAAACTGAAATACATTATTCTTTACTAATGAATTTTAACAAAAAAATGTTAATGATTCGAAATGGCATTATTTATTTTATGATTAAAATTTTTGACTAAAGTTAAAGGATAAGTTTTTGAATTAAAATTGGAATAACTAAATTAAAAATAAAACATGCATGTGGGAAGTGCCTGGTTCAATTCCAGGTCACACTCCTCAAATTGTCCGTTCAGAGTTTTCCATGGTTCACTACAAAATTCGCTTAAATACAGGCTAGGTCCCTTTAAAAAGACCAACATGGAGTCAGTCCACCTATGTTTAGGATCTAAGTGCAGATAAATCATTCTGAGCGTGTGGTGGGGAATGAAATATAAGTTTGATTATTTTGCAAATAGGATGTTATCTTCATCCCACTAAAAATTAAATTAATTTTGATAATTATTTAAAAAAATTTGATAATTAAATCATTTTATTTTATAAATTTCTCAGGTATTCAGTTCATGGATTTAAAATTTTTGCAAACTGACTTTTTTTTTTTTTTTTTTAAGCATAACAATTATTTATAAATTTTATTTCTTTATTTATTTTTCATTCAAAAAGCTAATTCTATACATATTATTTATTTATTATTTATTTATTTATTTATTTATTTTTTTTTTTTTTCTTAGAACAAAGGTTTACAAATTCGCTTTTCACCTTTTGATTAAAATTGTTTTGTTTTTAAAAAAAAATAATAGTATAAATTTCTGAGTTGAAGTTGGGATAACTAAAATAATTTTAACAAAAGAATAAATGAAAATCGTTTCAAACAAAACTTTTTAAGGCACTTACTCTAGCTTCATGCTCTCTATATATAGGGTCCCTAGGGTATAGCGAACGCTGGCGCCCTTTCTAAACATTAGAAACAACATCACAAAATTTCAGCGTTATTTTCGTCTCCTCTTTAAATATTACTCCGTGGTGTCAGTTTTAAAGATGGGTAAAGATTGAACCTACATATTGCAATGGAAATGTTCAAGCTAGTAATGGAATTCAATTTTACGTGTGGCAGTGTTGCAGCGATTTGGCGAAAATGGAGTCAAAAGTTTGAAATTCATGATCTCTATGGAAAGAAGTGAAAAGCCCGGTCAAAATAAAATCGTCATACTCTAAACTTGCTCTGTGATGAAGGCGTTAATGACTTTAATACGTTCAAGTTTGAAGAGAGTGAAAAAGAATCCTATAAGTTTGTGATAAAGAAGTTTGAAGATTACTGTACTAAAAAGCGAAGAGTTGTGGTTGAGCGATTAATTTCTTTTCAACTATCTAACAAGAAGGACAATCTTGATAATTATATTACGCTGTTGAAAACACTCGCAGACTCTTGCGAATTCGGAGAACAGGAAGAGAGTTTAATTCGAGATCGTGGGGTATTAGGCATATTTGCCAATATCCGCATTAATATTCCGTAGTATCATTAGCCCCGCTCTTTTTCTTACGCCAGTAAATTTGTAGAGTAATTTCTCCAAATGCAATTACGATTAAATAAGACATAAAATACTCTAAAAATACACTGGTGTAAAATATACTGGTGTAAAGAAGAAGGTTAACGATTCTATGGAATATTAATTAGGATGTTGGCAAGTATGTCTTAGGTACAGTCGGTAACAAAAGTGTCCGAACACTTGCAAAAATTCCTATGTAAAAAAAGTACACTTCATACGGTTTTGTTAAATAAATCCTTGTCGAATCCTTTTCTTAGTCAGTCTAAAAACAGGATTCGACAAGGATTTATTTTAAAAATCTGTATTAAGTGTACATTTTTTATACAGGAATTTTTGCTAGTGTTTGGAGACTTCTGTTACCGACTGTATCTGGGTGTGTGTTGGTGTTAGGGATTAAGGCCGATTGACAACACTGGGGTCCTAGGCCTGAGGGGGAGGGCCTTCCGTGGAGGTCTTTCTAAGGGGTCCTAGCCCGTATTTACGCAAGTTTCGGAGGAAACCACGGAAAACTCCGAACGGCTAGGTCGACGAGCGCGACCGGGGATCGAACCCGGCACCTCACGTCTACCAGCTTTGAGCGCAGAACCGCTCGGCCGCTGGTGGGCGACTGTATCTGGGATCTTGGACTCTAGGAGCGACTTCTTCGTGAAACTGACTTGACTTTACAGAAAGCTGCTGAATTTGATAGAACTGCTGAAATTACTAAACAACATCTAAAATCTATCAACGGAACTATCTCTAATGTGTCCGTGGACATCGTGAGAAAGAACAAAACTGTTCTAAATAATACTAGAATTAAGAACTCGAGAACTATTTAAAAAAAAAAAAAAAAAAAAAAAGTAAACAATAACAATGAATTATATGACTGTGTCAAGTGTGGAAAAAACATAACAGGGCGGAATGCCTAGCTTACGGTAAAACATGTGTAGTGTGTAAACAAAAAAAACATTTTGCTATGGGTTGCAAGCTAAATAAAGAGAAAAAAAAATTCGCCAAATCACAAAGAGTATTGATATTAATGGTGTAAAAATATTGTGGAAATCAGACACAGGAACAGAGACAAATGTCTTCCCATTAGGTACTGTTGAATTATTAAATTTAGATATGAAAGCAGAATCAACATATTCTGTACTTAACATTTGGTAATTTTAAGATTAAACCGATTGGAAAAGTAACATTGAATTGTATTGTAAATAATGATAATATACCTATTGAATTTATTATTTATTGATAATGCATGTAAATCTATTTTAGGACAGCAAACTTGTTGTTAATTAGGGTTAACACATTACTGCCTGATGCTCCTCTTCAGAGACGATTCGACAAATGCGCCTCAATTCTACATAAATAAACATTTCAACTTAAAAATTGTTCTACTCTATTCTTACGTTTGAAAAAAGCATATGAATACATTAGTAGAATTTTACCAATTCCATTTTACCAATTTAATTAGTACAATTTTACCGTCCCAAAAAAGGGACGCTAGGCACTAATGGGTTAATACAAAGAATTCATTGCTTAAAGCTGAAAAACAAAATATAATTGAATTATATAAGGATGATTTAATGGTTTAGGTAAATTTCCGGGTGAAACTTATAAAACTGTTTTGAAAGAAAATGCATATTATCTTGTGCACTCACCTAGGAAAATTCTCCAATTAATTAGTCAGAAACTTAAAAACACTCTTAAAAATTTAGAAAAAAGAGGAATTATTTCAAAGATAAACAAACCAACAGATTGGGTACTAAGCCTCGTTGTGGTTAAAAAAACAAATGGTGAGCTAAGAATATATTTTAATCTGATGTAAAATTAAGTTCAGTTCCGGAGCGATTCTCTTTTGAAATCATATTTAAATTAATTTTTTTTTACTGTCATGCATCGAGAGGATCATTAATGGTGAATATATTATATAATAGTTAAGTTTTAAAATGCATAGTTATAGAATTAAAAGTTACAAATAAACAGTATTTTGAATTTAATTAAAATATATAAATTTAATCATATAATATAAAAGGTTAAGTATGAATTTCTTTATTTAAAACTTACCTTTTTCATTTTTCGATCTTTTTTCAAAAAGCATTTTCTTTAAAAGCAGTCTTTTAATCTAAATTGTGTTTACGTTTTTCCTAACGTGACACGTTAACAGTAGAAGTGGAAGTTAAGTTTTCGCCTTTGGCTTCTAGATGGCGTGTCAGTGTTGGAGTCGTAGAGCTGCTGCTGTGATTAACCGCGTGTAGGGAGCATAGATATAGTAATAAGACATAGATTGATCATTGAGAGGGGAAAAGTGATACCTTTTTTAATCGGGAAAAGACGACCATTTTACTCTCTTATGGATGTATTTCCCCTAGTGAATATACACGGAAATACATATAGGTAATTTAGCAAAAAAAAATTTATGCACTAAAAGAGAATGAAAAAATCCAGATACCCCTTTTTCTTTTTTTTCGTTTTCCTTTCCTTTTACGTTTCTTTTTTTTACTATACTCTAGCATACTCATATCTGCACAAAACTGTCTTTCTTTCGACATTTATTATTATTATACTTCTTTGAGATAAAAATCGTTTGCATTCATCATGAAAAATAATTTTAATAAATTATAATTTAATAAATTATTTGTATTGCGTAAATTTGTATAAGATTATATATAGAAGAAAGTCTTGTGGTGGCCACAACATATTAGTTATGTATTAAAACTACCGCGGTTGCAAACTACATTTAAAAGAATTTTGAAAATTCCATATTACTTACTAATATAAAATCTTGAAAAGTATTAAAATTTAAAAAAAGTATTCCATTAAATATGAATACTGTAATTATTTCATAATAATAACAAAGCAACTAATTATAAAAATTATATTTTTTACGAATATAACTTATTTATGAAAACTTATCCCATTTCTTTTCATATATTTATTAGAACACTTAAAAGCCGCGCAATATTTCGGCCTTTTTAAAATTCATTACCATTCATTACTATTATTGTTTTCTAGTTTTAACTCTCTAATGGCTGATGGCAAAAAACTTTTTCAGCATCAAAAACCTTTGCTCGTTAACATGGGGATGATAGATCTATATAAATTACTATATCTATGGTTGGGAGTTGCCGAATGAGCAGCATTGTCTCAATGTAGCTCCTGAATGGCTATTTATTAATCCTACTTGTAGTGTATAAATAAGGTACGTTGCTTCATTTCTTTCTCCCTTGTTGTCATCGCTATGTCTTATTGACATGCATTCACGGAGTAAAAAGACAGGAGAAGAAGGTAACGCTGAAATTTTGTGATGTTGTTTTCTAATGTTTACAGATGGCGCCAGCGTGCAATCCTTCCTTCTCTCCAGCTTCCGCAATGTTATTCAATGGGGAAATGTCTCGTTTTAATTATTTTTTTAAAAATAATATCAAGCTGAAAAAATTTCGATTGAAAGCAAATTTCATTAAATAGAGTATTCTAACCAACATATTTTTTTAAGAGCCATTTTATACTAATTTTACTTTGAAAGAAAGCTTTTAAAAAATGACGATTCTTATGAACCGAAGCTAGCTAAAACAGACAATTGGGAGGAAGGAGAATGGATGAAATTTTGTAAAGAAAAAAAATAAACTTACTTTAGGTGCAGAAAACACGAACTCGGACTTTATTTTTCTCCTAGGGCTTTTTTTTTGTTTTTCTTATCACTATCATAGCCTGTTTTACAACTAGGAACGAAGCATTTATTTGAAACATCTGAATTATGCAGTTTTAAGAACTTACAAAGAAATTAAATTGCTTAAAATAAAAAAATTTAAATGTACTTCAGCAAAATTCTATTGAAAACAACAGTATATTCGCGCCGAAGTAGGGAGGAATGACAAGTGGCGCCCTCAATATTTACCAAAAATTTAGATCACAGTTTCGTAGCTTTCTCCCATTGGACCTTCAACTCCTATTAATATTACTCCGTGCATGCATTAAAAGATTTCTTATAATTTCTTTTAGTTGAACTCAAAGTTATGAGTTCGTTTTTTTTTTTTTTTTTTTTTTTTTTTTTGTTTAATTGGTAGTAAAAATTTTACAGTTCTTTAAATGAAGTCGATAATTCTTAGATAGTCAATTTGAGATGTCGACAATGTTTATGCCTGACGATAATTTAAATCTCGTCGATAACTGGCTTTGAAAAGTGACATTACTCATGTCTTCATTAAGTTTATCAAGTTGATTAGTTTTGGATCCTCTGGGCAGTATCTATATATTAATAGGCAAGCATAAAATTTGTTGTCCCTTTTTAACATATTAATTATGGGAATAGAGGGTTGAAAATGGTATCATTCGAAAGGTATGGTTAACCGGAAGGTGCGAATACAAATATTATTTTCTTACGATGTCAAGAAGGTATTTAAAAATACATTTATTTTTTATGCATTTTCCCCCATTTTTCCCTTTTATACACGCATTCCTTTACATTAAAAAATACCTAAAAGTAGAAAGTTGTTAAATCTGGCAATTTCATAAAGCTCAAATAAAACCATAGACACAGTAATTTGTATAATGTAGCATCACTATACGCAAGCGAAGTGATGGCGTCACTGTCTATCCATGGAGCCATCAAAAAGATTTTCTACGTTAATTGTCCATTGGATTTTTTGTAAAAAATTATTAAAAAATAACGGAAATTATCTGCCGATTTTTATTCCGATATTTGGGTATAGTTATATATAAGTTACTGTCTCCTTGTGTTTGATTGAGTTATTTTTTCTGTAAAATTTATAAAATTTAATTTAAAATTACAAAACTCTAGAAAAAAAAAATGGCAAACTTCCAGTTTCGAATGTAAACATAAACATTTCATTTCAAAGGATGATATTTAAACAATAAATATTCAACTAATACACTAAATAAAAGGAAAATGGATTTGTTACTAACTGCTGCATGTATAAGTAGACGATACGGAAAAAATTCCGATTTCCGTTTTTTGCTGAATTTACATGTTTTGAGCTTTCTTTACGTTTCAATTAACTGATATTGGCTACTTATTTTTTAAAAAAGTGTCTTTATTACTAGCTTTTGTGGGTAGAAGAAGCAAGTAGAAGATACATAAAAACTTTTGATTTCTGGTTTTCGATGAATTTACACGTTTTGAGATTTCCTTGCATTTTAATTAAGTGAAATTGACTACTTATTTTTATTTTTTAAAAAGTGAATTTATTTTTCTTTCCTCCGCATATATAAGTAGAAAATATAAGATTCAGAAAAGTTTTAGATTTTCGGTTTTCGATAAAGTTACACGTTTTGAAATTTCCCGAACTCAATTCGACCATTATTGAAAAATATCTTTTTTTTTTTTTTTTGTTCAAACACTGTACTTTATGAACCAATCGAATTAATTTAACAGAATTTGATGCTTGGTTGGGCCTTGGTTTGACATGGTACCTATTAGCTTCTGGGCTGTATCACACAACAAGGGGCATTTTCACGTTGCGATTTTCACTCAATTCAGGAAAGGCTAACATCTACATAGAGAAATAGTTATATTAAGTAAAACTCTGCTGATTCAGTTAAATGAATATCAGCAAACAATTGCCGCAGCTGTGTTGCAATTGCATTCCGTTTAGGACAAGGCAATAACTTTGCTTTGCCTCGCTTTGCAAAACAAATGGTCGAGTTTCGACCACTGGGCGATACTAGTAATTTATAATCGCTGGCAGTATTATAATATCTATAATTAACTTATGTTTTATTCCAAATTTACTATTGACTTATTCACAGTCAATTTTCAAGACTTATTCATAGTCTTTTCCTGTTAAGTTTAATAAATTTTATTTTGTTACTTTAACTTCTCTGTTTTAATTCAATAGCAACACTTTAGATATCTTTAAGGACTTAAAATGTTTAGAGCAAAACTAAAGAGCTTTATCACGTACACTCTGCTAGTACAATTGACCGACTAGTATTGTCGGCCATCAAGATCCTTGAGATTTAAATAAGGTACCAAAAAGTGAACATCATGTAATTCCATCACCTGACCATATAATTAGTCGATTAGAGGGAAAAAAATATTTTCAGTATTAGACTTAGAAGATGGTTTTTGGTAAATTCCTATTCATGAAAGTAGTGCAGATATTTGTACATTTAATCCACCCTTTGGAAGATTACAATTTAAAAGAATGCCATTTGACTTGGACTCCGCACCAGAGGTTTTTATGAAAAGGAATCAGCAATTATTTGGTGATATTTAAGGCGTTGAAATTTATGTCGATGATATAATAGGTGGCAAGGATGAGTAAGAACCTGATGAGATATTAACTAAAGTATGAGAAAGGGCTCGGGAACAAAATATCAAATTAAATAAAGATAAATTTAAATTTAAAACAGGCGATGTTAAGTATTTAGGATATATAATTTCAAATGGAGGTATACGAGCAGATCCATCACAGGTTAAAGCAATCATAGAAATGCCTCTCCCCAAAAATAAAACGGAAGTCAGAAGATTTTGGGGAATGATTAACTACACGTCCAAATTTATACTAAATGCATCTGAATTAACAGCTCCCTTGAGAAATTTGTTAAAAATTGACGCTGAATTTATGTGGTCACATCAGCAGGAAAATGCTTTTGCAAAAATAAAAGAAGTTATTAGTAAAAGTCCAGTCGTTAGAGCGCTTTCACACTGACCGACACGACAGCGACTAAATCGGCTGTTAAATAATGCAACGATTGGAACAATATCGTGTCGGATAGTACACTGCTTTTACACCACACCGATATCGGTCCTACAAAACGAGAACTTTTCTTTTCATTTCATTCCGAGATTGCGCTGTGCTAGCACGCATTCAAATATAGCTCCTCCGTATATCAAATTGCGGTTGTCATATTTATCATATCGCATCACCGTAGAAAAAATAAGTAAATAAAAGGGGTGGTTGAGGAAATTTACTGGCTGTATGCATGATATGAAATCAAGATCCGTGAAAGATTATTTTAGATACCTTTCGGCAAACTACAAGAAATCCTACGAAATATTTTAATTATTTTTACATTAGTGAAGGAACTTTTACTGATAATTTATGTTTTTAATCAAAAATAATTATCAGATTTATATGACAAGACGAATATATTAAAGACATCAGGAAATTAATATTTTACTTTACCTTTTTTCTTTTTCTTTCTTTCTTTTTTTAATTTAAATTCATGAAAATGTTTAATAAATAAGACATCAGACCCCGGAAATGATATAAATTCACGCAATTTTATCAACTTAATCAAGTTGTAATTTCAAAACAATGTGACACTTGGTGCATTTGAATTATAGGAATACAACTTTTCTTTTTTAAACACAAAATATATTTATCAAATAAATTAATTAGAAAAATATTTACACATTTTCATATTGTTAACAATTTATTATTTATTTATTAGTTAATATATAGTTATAGTTAATTTATTTATTAAATCCATTATTAATATTATTATTATTTTTTAAAGAAGCATTGCTCCTTTATGTTAAATAAACTTAAGAAGGGGGGGAGGAGAAACTGTATGTCTCAACAAGATTTTTTTCTTATATATATATATATATATAAATACAATTGAATTACATTTTTTAAATCACGCTTTGTTTTATTTATACGAGCTATTTTTGGAAAATAGAATGAAGACTAGGTGAAAATATTTTTTCTTTTTAATTTTTTTCTAGCTGTTTCTTATAATTCTGATAAAGCTTTATATACACACTTCCCTCTAAATAAGGGACAGCTTTGGGACCAGGTACTTCATCTTTATATAGAGGTGTACCTCATTCAGAGGTTGCATTTCTTAATAAGCTTAATTGTTATTAATCAATCGTTTTTACATAATATTTAGTGCCTTAAAAAGTGTATTTGATATTATATTACAATTTATCAATATAAAATTAACAACAAACTCTGCTATACTGGCAATTTATATAATAATTTAAGTACTTTTAAGTATGCTTACTAAAAATAGAGACATGTTATAGAATAACAACTTTAGAAAAACTTATTTTATTTGAAACAAACAGTTGGTAAAAATCTTTCTCTCTCTCTCTCTCTCTTTTTTCTTTTCTTCCCTAAAGTAATGATTTCCAAATAAACTTTTAATGTAGCATTGATAAAATGGTAAAATACTAAAACCAGCTAACAAAACTAACAAAAAAAAAAAAAAAAAAAAAAAAAAAAAAAAGATTAATCAATTAAAATTTCACCTCTTCTGAAAATTGTAAATTCTCATTTTCAGATAAATCTTGCATTTGCTTGCAACAACCCTCCCCCCCCCCACACACACACACACACACTTCACTGCAACTTTGAATTTCAGTAGATTTATGCCCAATGTCTATTATACATACAATTCTCAATTACTCTTTAATTATACCAGGGATGGAACACGGGCGCAGAATTCATACCGGTATTCGTTTAAGAAATTTCTCTACTTATAATATCGTTGATTTAAGAAGTAGAAAATTTTGTTACATTGATAGTGGTATAAGTTCTGCGCCCGTGTTCCATCCCTGTTATACAATTCTCACAAATGATCTCATACTTTTAGCACTTTCAATAACCTTTATCTTCCCCTCCCCCTCCTATTGTTTAAGTGACACCCATCAAAGAGATTAATATAAATCTGCTTCATTCGTTATCTCAAATCTGAATTCTTTAAAAAATGACTAGCTTTTTTTAAACTGGAAAAGTTTCTAAAACTATCTTCTTCAGATAATAGAAGAATTTTCCTTAGATATGGAAATTTTTATATTTAAAAAAATTGCCCTTTTTTATTAGTAGTATCCCAAAATTAAAGATTCCTTAGAGGAGGTACGAGTAAACATTTATCAGCTGTGTTTTCAAAACCTTTCAATGGATAACACTTTAATTAGTATTCAATCATTTTATTACTTTTATGAATAATAAGAAGCTGTAAAATTATAACTGGTGAAAAATCAATCCCCCCCCCCTCATTAAAAATATTTGGAAGGAATTTACTTGTAAATCATTGCTCATAATTATTGATCAGTAATAAGAAATTAACATTTTTAGTTACATACATTTACATACAGGAAATCTTTTCCTGTATGTTTATATATTTTTGTAGAAGAGCTTCAATGGATAACAAATTAAAACTGTCAAAAATAGCACAAAAAGTGACTTTATTATTTTTATGACAAACCAAAGGATAAAAATATAAATTACATGTAGTAACCCTATTTTATATATATGTATATGTATATATAAGATTTTGTAAAGTGTGGTTATGTTTTTTTAAATAGAAAAGTTTCTAAAAATTTTATGCAAGCAATCTCTTTCTGAATCTTTTTTTTTTATAATGATTGGAGATGAATGAAGGGAAGAGATTTTGAAGTTTTGAGATGATAAACTTAAAAATAAAATTTATATTGTAGTGAAAAAGAACATGTAATAATATTTTTGAAAATTTCTTTATTAGAGTATAAATCAAAAGTATATAATATAATACAGTATTAATTAAAACTATAAATTTTGTGAGCATTATATGCAGTGTTAAAATCAGATCAATTACAAAATAAAACGAAGCATATTCTTGAATTAATGATATTATTTAAATATGCATGATATCAATAAAAATTGCTTGAATGGTCAAATTTTTGAATTATTTATTATTTGTATTTTTATATATTTGAAAACATTACATATATAATATAGATTACTAGGTGTATAATTATATCTCTGCAAAAGATAACAACACACAAAACAAAATAATTAAGGTACTTATTTGAGGGAAATAAAAGGGGACGAGGATTTCAAAATATACGTGAAAAAAGGTAATAATTGAAGAAAATCTGTTCAGAAATTTAACTTAACCCAAAGTTTAACCATCTACATTATTAACATTGGGTACAAATATACAAAAAATGAGTCTTAATTTAGTTTTAAACTTGATACTATTAATTTAGTTCAACATTTATAAATAGAGTATCTAGAATAATAGTATGTAATAGTTATCTAGAAAATTAGAGTACAAGAGCGTTTATTAAACCATTTAATAAAATTCTATTTGTTTATCAAAGTTATAAGACAGCACGTGTATTTATTTGGAAATAAATGAGCGCAGTTATTTATTTCAGTAACACACAATCTATTAAGCACTGTATATAATGCACATAAAATTTATAGTTTTAATTAATACCATGTTATATTATACACTTTTTTAATTTATACGCCAACAAAGAAATTCCTAAAAATATTATTACCTGTTCTTTTCCACTTTCGAGGAAATTTCACTTTCCGAGTTCGTCATCTCAAAACTTGACAATCTGCTTCCATAATTTAACTCCAGTGACATATCTTTTAGTTATCCTTCTTTTTCTTTAATCAATTCCATCAACATGTTTATTTAATATACACTCACAGCACTGAAATATCTTTCCTTCAATAAATACTGAAGACATAAAAACTCTCACGTTGTTTAAAAAACCAACATGGCGGAGAATGAGAGAAAATTGTCGGAACGATTTTATGGGGAGCGTGGTTGCTCGACGACAGCCAAACGACATCGGCTTATCGGGACGACAAAAACGTCCTCAAATCGGTGGGTGTGAAAGCACGTAGTATATAGCATTGTATTTCGCCTGCGCGGATGTCGGATAGCGACAATCGGATACGATTTATCGGTGTCGTGTCGGTAAGTGTAAAAGCGCTCTTAAGGTTATTAACCCTCAGCCGGAAATAGTACTGCAATGCGATAGCTCTAAAGATGGGTTTTGGGTATGTTTGGTACAGCAAGTTCAACCAGTTTATTTTTCATCCAGAAGTTTAACTGAGAATGAACAAAACTATGCGCAGATAGAAAAAGAGTTATTAGCAATAACATTTGCTTTTGAAAAATATCATACTTTTGTCATACTTGCCAACATCCTTATTAATATTCCGTAGTATCGTTAGCCCCGCCCATTTTTTTACACCAGTAAATTTGTAGAGTACTCTCCAAATGCAATTACAATTAAATAAGACATAAAATACTCTAAAAAAATACTGGTGTAAAAAAAAAGCGGGGCTAACGATTCTACGGAATATTAATTAAGATGTTGGCAAGTATGCTTTTGTGTACGGCCATAAGGTGACTATACAGATAGAGCATAAACCATTAGTATCCATTATAAACAAACCATTAACTAAAATTACAGCTAGAATGCAAAGAATGGTTTTAAAGTTAGTAAAGTATGATTTTACAATTCATTCTGTATCAGGTACTCAATTATATCTAGCTGACACACTTTCTAGAGCTTATTTAAAAAGAGATAACAAAGATGATCCAGAAATGTTAAATGTGGTGCACAGTGTGATGTTTTTCCTATACAGGTTTAACGGAGGCTTTAAATATTGCTTAACTAAGCATAGAATCCATTGCTAGCTGTTTAAATTATAACCATAGAATAATAATTAGGAAGAAGGAGCATGCTAATACTCTTAATGCTTACAAACCCCTTCTAGTGAAATGCCAGCGAAAGCTACTTTTGCTACTCAAAACCTTAAAGAAGGGCCATGGAATAATAATAATATCGCTGTTTGTTGTGGCAACACAACAGCTTATTAGAAACACTTATGCTCCTTCTTCCTTTATTATTATTCTATGATTATAACTTTATTCAACAGCCACAAAACATATAGAACAACAACCATTTTCAAACTCTAAACTAATATCAATTTTAACACAGAACGTGCGCTCGCATGACTAAAACCATGGAGTTACATTATAACACACACAGCATTACAAAGGCTTTACCTTTAAGTGAAGAAAAATTAACAGTTTTAAAATGAAACTAAAAATGATGAGGATCTCAGTCAAATTATTGAATTTTGTAAAATATCTTGGCCTAAGAAATAGAGCAACTTATCGCCTGATATTAAACAGTACATGAAATTAAAACATCTAATATATGTAAATGATGGTTTAGTGATTTCAGATAACGAATTAATTGTTCCAAAAAGTTTAAGACAAAGCATGTTAGCTCTAATATATGAAGTACATTTTGGAATTGAGAAATGCAGAAACAGAGCGCGTGAAATATTTTATTGGCCAGGTATGTCAAATGAAATTGAACATCTTGTGTCTAAATATCAAATATGCGAAAGGTTCATTCAGAAAACAACATTCAAAAGAACTTCTAATACCACATGCAGTCCCAAATAATCTCTTTGAAAGAATTGGCATTGACATATTACAATTTGAAAATCTAAATTATCTAGTAGTTGCTGATTATTTTTCTAAACGTATAGAACTTTCTGTCTTAAAAGATAAAACAATTAATGAGATGAAAAGGAAATTAAAATGTATTTTGCAAGGTATGGTATTCTAAATGAAGTTGTATGTGATAATAATCCCTTTAACAGTTTGTTTAACAAATTTGCTGAAGATTGGAATTTTGAAAAAAAAAAAAAAAGTAGTCCTAGATTTCCTCAGAGTAATAGAATGGCTGAGAATGCTGTAGGAATAGTTAAAAATATTTTGAGGAAAGTGCAGGATGTAAACATAGTCCTAAGGGAATATCGCAATACACCAATCAGTGGATTAGATTTTTCCCCAGCACAACTTTTATTTAATAGAAGGTTAAGAACTAAACTTCCTATCAGTAGTAAATTACTAAATACTGAAATTAACAACCCTAAGTCGAAATTTCGTGTACAAGCTCGGCAAAAATACTATTATGACAGGAATACAAAACCACTGACAGAGTTGAATTCAGGAGATTTTGTAGTTTTATTTAATTTTTAAAATAGGCAATAGGGTGAAGGTGAAGTTATTGCAAAACATAAAGCTCCCAGATCATATTTTGTAAGGGATATAAATGGCAATGTATTTCGCAGAAATAGGCGACATATAAGGATATCAAAAACCTATTTTTGAATATAATAATGTTTATGATGATATAATAAATGAGGATAAGAAAGAAAACTGTGATGATTTGCCACTGCCTGTCACAAACAATGACAGTCAACAAGATGTGCTGCCCAAAACTACAATTACAGGAAGGTGAAGAGTAGTCAAACAACCTTCTAGATTCAGAGACTTTATCATGCAATCAAAAAGATCAGAATAGCAATAAAGCTAATCAACAATGTACATTATACTGTATTGTGAACCTACATATCTTAGATTTTATGTATCTGTATTGTTATTTCTTCTAAGTTATGAATATGTACTTGTATTTTCATGTATATAATTTTATTGTTTATATTAACTGGAGGAAAGGATGTAATAGATATGTGTAACCGTGTATGCAACAGATAACTGTAACCGGGAATTAGCTGTTGTCACCACTCAGCTGAAGAACAACTGGAGGAAATGCTAGACCGGTTTTTGCGTGCCGTTTTTGGAAGGTTTTTTTCCGAGCGTTGCACGGCAGAAACCATTTGATATCTTTATATTTCAAAGTAAAATTGTGAAAAGGTTGTCTGTTCGAACAACCATATGCTAAACATGATATTACAATTTTAAATTTTAATTCTTTAAAGAGTATAATAGTAATAGACGACCCGACAAATGTTGCCTGCCGTGCAAGATTTGACTCTGCACGGCAAATGATTGCAGAAAAACTGGCACGCATGAACACTGTGTAAAGGTGTTGGAAGCATTTGCTGCATTTGTTCTTCAGCTCAGTGGTTGTCACCTGGAAAGCGGCCTTTGGCAGTATGGGGTGTCGCTGTGTTATTTTAAATAAAGATGTTTGTTAAGTTATAATGCGACTCATTAATTGAGTTATGTATTTAACAATAATTTAATTAAGAAGAACAAAGATTCCTCTACATTTTAAGTATAATATAAAACTAAACAAGTTCTCCTACAGATTGAAATTGTTTCCCACAAATATAAACTTTCCGTACCATTACTCCCCACAGATTTTCTATGATGTTAATGTCTAGACTGCATGCTGGACATTGTAGTTTTGACATGCATACCCAGAGCCTGATTAAGGAGGAAGCACACATTATTTATACTTACACCGTTATTTTTTAACAAATACTTTCTTCATATAATAAACAGAAAATTCTCATTAAAAATTATTTTAAAAGAATTCTGGTGTCTAATAACGGCGAGTAAATTGGATTGTTTTACACCGTTCATTTTTTATAAAAAATATTTCCTCGTCAAAGCGTGGAATTTCTATGACATGAAGTAAAAAATAATTGTAAAAATATTCCGGTGAGAGCGGAGATAATGTGTGCTTCCCCCTTAATCAGGCTCTGTGCATACCTGCCAACATCATAATATTCTGTAGTATTGTTAACCACGCCTTTTTTCCCATACTAGTAGTTATTTACAGTATTTTTCCTGTTATTTAATCTAAATTGTTTTTGGCGAATTTTACTCTCCAAATTTACCGATGGGAGAAAAAGAGTGAAACTGACAACACCATGGAATGTTAATTAGAATGTTGGCAAGTATGGGTGGCAGCATTGTCCCGCTGTAAAATAAAGTACTCCACCATAAGCAGGGGTGTTTGCGTTCCAGCCTTTTTATTTTATTTTCCACCAGTAATTACGAATTGTAAGTTTGGTTATAACTATCAACAATATCGCTGTTACAACATTTAAACTCTCCCTATCCTTTTAGTTGTTCGTAACACTGTACTTAAACTTTCTTATTATCTTTTATGCTAGTTGTACTTAAACTTTATTATAGCCTTTTATGTTATATGTTTGTAAGGCTTTACTCATATCTTGTTTGTCTGCTACTTTCTCTGTTTGTGCTCATAATTTAAGTTCCTAGTATGTAACGTCTCTGCTGGCCTTCTTTATTTATTTTTTTTTAAGCCTTCTCGAAACTAATGACAACTCTGCTTCTAACATATAGTCGCCGAGATGTGGGGTTATCACTGGACCCCGGGTACTAGGCACTCATCCAGCTCTCGAACTGTTACAACATTCTGGTATCAAAAACCCCTGGGACGCAAACATCCCTGTTAGTCTTACAACAAATAAGTAAGTTTATGTTTATTTCAACACATCGATTTGAGGGGTCAGCGGAAACCAGTAAACGGCAGTTGGAGAACTCGAAGTCACCAGGCTTTTTCAGAACCCTAAGAAATATGGGAAATTTTTTTCTACCACTATTTTTAAACAGAAATACACAGGTTCTCATAATTATAGGGACACCCGTTTTTTCTGTATTAACTAAACACTATTATTTGAACAAATATATTTTTTATTAATTTGAATTTCATTAATAGACTATATTTAAAAAGTTTTATCGTTTTTCTATCTTAAAAAACTTTAAATACGGTCAAAAAGATGATTTTTCATGTGTTCACAATTATAAGGACAGCTCGAATCTTAGCAATTTTTTTTTCAGTTATTCTTTAAACTAATAATTTATGGGGTCTCTTTTTAGGGTGAAAACAGTCAGACATTTTCTCTGGTATATATATATACCTTTTTTTTTTTTTTTTTAATACCGTAAAACCTCTCTAAGTAGGACACCTACGGTTCCAAGAAAAAGTGTCCAACTTAGAGAGGTATCCAACTTATAGGGGTTAGACATAATGTTAATGGATACATTCCGTTCCGAGAAAAAGCGTCCAACTTAGAGGGGTGTCCAACTTCAGAGGTTTCACTGTATTCAGTTTCAATACCATTTCATACATCATAGAAGATATTCTGAATACATTTAAACTATTTAAAATTGCTTTCCACTTTCATGCACTTTTCTAATATAAGTTAAGGTTTTTTCAACTTTTAGGCTACGGGAAAGGCAATAATACAGAAGTTTCTTTCTTCAAACTATTTCCTATTTCTCTAGAAGTAGAGCAAAAATGTAAGTCTTCTTGAAAAAAATATTATTACCCTCAAAATCTAACAAAAATCTGAGACTTCCACGTTTAAAATTTGCAGATATTCTCTTGATCTTCATAAAAATAGAAAAAAAAATTACTAAATTCCTTCTGCTTTCAGTAGAAACAGCTCCCCAGAGCACCATAGATCCACCTTTAAAATGCCCGATTCATATCTGCATTTAAAAAAATCTTCTCTGTATTTCGCTATCTTCACCTCGTGCCAGTAACTGTTAAAACTATTTGGTTAATCAAGAATAAAATGTTTTTCATCCGAAAATGCAACATTTTACCATTTAATATTGTCTTTATTCAACTTTAACACAGAGGTGCTTTCCCCCATTAAATGCTTATTGATTATTACAGGTTTTTTATTCATTTTAACATATTATTCATTATTTTAGACATGCATAAATGTGGACCCCAACCTTGCGTTAAAAATTACGAGTAAATTCAACAGCAGTAATTATGAGTAGAAGAGTAATAGGAATTATGAGTCTTCGATCTCCGTAAAACAACTTTGATTTTGCATCACATCTCTCTCCTATCGAACCAACAGTTCAACGTTTGATCAATTTTCCTTCAGCAATTTTGGATCTTCGAATTTCATTAAAAATTCGGCGGATTGAAATTATCCTTCCACTTAAAAAACACATTTATCATATTTCACTACATGAACGTTCTTTTTTTTTTTTTTTTTTTTTTTTTTCGAGGAATTATCAGTAATTTCCGTCCAAGAAAAATTGAAAGCTTATATGTGAATTAATCTAGCCTAGTATATAACAAATTCGCATGTCAACTGTAATTTATCCGCTAGTAAGTTAAATAAAACGAAAAAATCTTGATTGTCCCTATAATTATGAACATCTAAAAACGTGGAGAAAAAAATATTTAACATTATTTTTTATTAATTTTGTTTCATATTAAAAAAAAATTATAGCAGTTTTGGTTTTTAGAATACTACATATATTAAGTGCACTTAGTATAATCTTGTTCACAATTATTTTTACATTAGTTATTTCAAAACATAAAGTGTCCTTATAAATATGAGAAGGAGTGTATTTACCGGGTTTTTTTAATAATGTATCGTAAAATGTAAAATAATGTATTGTATAAAAACACTGATTTAAAAAAAAAAAAATTCATCTGTGAAAATGTTTTGAGGAAAAAGAAAATAAAAAAGAAAGAAAGAAAGAAAGGTAGTAACTTAGAGCTTTGCAGTTCATACGATTTTATTTTAAAGCAAACGGGTTGTTGGAACTTAATCTAAAGCACAAGATGAAAAAGTATTGCTTTATATTTTTCGTTAACGAAAAGAATTATTTTCTTAATGGGAAGTACAGGGATGGAACACGGGCGCAGAATTCATACCGGAATCTAAGAAATTTTACTACCTATACTATCGTTGATTTAAGAAGTAGAAAATTTTCTTACATTGATAGTGGCATGAATACCGCGCCCGTGTTCCATCCCTGGAAGTAAAATGTTTGTACAGCAAACACATAGACACACAAAAAAAAAAAAAAACTCTCCCGGATTAATTCTTATCAAATTATCCCAAAAATACGCAGTTCCTATCAATAGATGATTTTCTTTAACCCTTTGCCGTCTTATTTAACTTCACTCCTCAAATCACAGTTACCAAACAATAAGCACAAAATCCATGTCCACAAACTCACAATATTGCTGAACCTATTAGAATAAGGAAAGGGCACGTGACGTCACTCGCAGTCAAATTATGGATAAAGTGGCAAAACACTGGTATTTCCACCAATCTAGGTCAATCTTTTACCACTCGAGCGTGGTAAAGATCGATTGATGGAGCGTTTGTTTGTAAGCTTACCCTTTCCTTATAGAATCATTCACCTGCTGCCCCAACGGACGCAAGCGAAAACTCGGGATGGATGACAATAGTGAAATACACAAGATACACTCAAAAATTAATATTATTCAAAGAAATTCCAATATATTTTACGGTGTCAGTTAACTAAATGGAAACTTAGTTTGGCATTAATGCATTAGTCGCCAAAATTAGAAATAAGGATTAAACATAAACAGTAACACTTATTATTTTGGTCATATTTAACAATAATTTAAAATAAAATTATGAAAATTAGTCTTATCTTACTAAAAAATAAAGTGTTGTATTTGTACAACTTCAGTGGAATAAGAGTATATATAGAATGTACGCAAATAAATGTTTAACGGAAATTTCATTGAGAGAGCATAAAACAGCAGAAATTACAGATGTCTACAAAAATAATTATTTTATTACGAAAATTCTTTTTTTTTTTTACAAGTTATGTAAATTCATTCAAATAGGAATATTTTCAAAAGTTTGGTTTAAAGAGTGCTTCCAAGTTTGAAATTCATTTTTAAACATAAAATTATTTTTCAGATCATTTTTTTTTTTTTTTTTTTTTTTAATAAAATAAACATCTATCCTTTCTTACTTGAAAATAGTACTTAATATAAAATATATTTTTTAGTTAACTGTTAAACACAATTATTCCTGGTGTTGCGTAAACGCAACACCAGGGGGTAATGGGTTAAATCGAGATTCATTAGGGTTTTTGCCCAAGTCGTCTAGATCTATTGAAAAACAGTATGTGTTGTTTGTTGCATTTTTCCCGTAAGACACGCCTTTTGGTGTTCATTTAAAACATCACACTTATAGTTTCCAATTTACTACCTTTTGGCTACCGGAAAATTGTAATAATTTGCTTTATTTTACTTCATTATTAAATACAATAAATCTTTCTGTTAACATTTTCCGGTAGCCGAAAGGTAGCCTATAGTTGTACGTTTTAGAAAGATAACATTTCATTTGCAAATGTCCCCTCAGAAGGGACATAGGAGCGATAGGGGTTAAAGCAAAATTTTCAGTAAAAAGATAGAAAACTCCGAACGTATAGACATACCTGACAGCATGCTAATTAATATTCCGTAGTGTTGTTAACCCCGCCTTCTTTTTCACACCAGTATCTTTTAAGAATATTTTTCTTCTTATTTAATCGTAAATGCATTTGGAGAACATTACTCTAAAAATTTACTGGAGTGAAAAAAAGGGCGGGTCTAACAATACTATGGAATATTAATGAGGATGTTGGCAAAAAGTAAAAGAATTCTTTAAAATTTCCAAAAGACATTAAATATTACTCAGTCATTAAGACATTAAGACAGCTCATTAAATATTTAGCATGCAATACATCTACTTACATAAAGATAGATTACATAATGTTATTTAAACTTATTCTAAATAAGTAAATTTTAAATAATATCACATAATTATTATTTATATGACAAACTTTTTGTCAGAGATCAATATGTTTATAATGATTGAAATAACTCAAAACGTTATAACTCATGAAATTTCCAACTGAGTTTAGCACAGGCACATATAGGGAAAGCAACAAAAAAAGCTTTTTTTATACACTTATATATATATATATATATATACATTAATATTCTGTTATTTTGGGTGTGCCTTTGTTTAGCAATATCTTAAACATTTAATTAAGTTTACTAATACTTGATTTGTCACGCTGCAACTTGCGCAACTTTCATATCAGGGGTGGAACACGGGCGCAGAATTCAGACATGAATTTGTTTAAGAAATTTCTTTACCTATAATATCATTGATTTAAGAAATAGAAAATTTTATTATATTGATAGTGGTATGAATTCAGCGCCCATGTTCCATACCTGTTATGTATTACTTTATTTGTTTGTATATATATATATATATATAGATAGATATAGATATTATATTCATGTTGTGTTGTTTGAATTTCCTTTTCTTGCATTATTTTTACATCATATTACTTTTATCCAGTTCATCATGTGATATTTGGTTACATTTTTTGCAATATTTGAAAAGGTTTTCAATTTACTTTCATTCTTAATTTTTACGCTGCTTTTGCGCGAATCTTTTGGAATGATTTTATTAAAATTTCTATTTTCCACATTTCTGCATAATCTGTTATTTTGAGAGTGCCCTTGTTTGGCAATTTCTTAAATATTTAATTAAGTTTACTAATACTTGATTTTTCATGCTGCAACTCGCGCACTTTCATGTATTATTGTTTTTCTAAAAACGTCATCTTCATGTTGGTTTCAATTTCCTTTTCTTGCATTGTTTCTACTTCATATTACTTAAATCTATTTCTTCATGTGATATTTGGTTTACTTTTTTGTAATGTTTGAAAAGGTTTTAAATAAATAAATAAATAAATAAATATATACTGTGCATCAGAACTTTTGTAACGTGGATTAAGAGGTTATAAAAGAACTGTTGTTGTGTTACAAGTCGTAATAAAAATCTTTTGCTATTTCCAACCATCAGATACAATGAAAACTTTCCGAATTTTGAAAAATATCGAATTTCTGAGGATTCTACACACGCTGTACATAGTGATAGACACTTAAGAGGAAAAAAAAAAAGAAATCCTATAACATCACATCAGTCTTACTCATTAGAATACAGTGGTGGACGTAATTATAAATTAACATCAAATGCGTTACGGAATTCCATTTGTCATAAAATATTCCTCACTTCAAATGAATCTATAGTAATAAGCATTTAATATTAATATCGATTTTTCACTCAAAGGAATCGTCAAAATATAGGATATACAAAAATTTATGTTTAAATTGTACGGACATAATTATGAGTTCACTTATCCTGATGTATCATTAAAATTGTGCTAAAAATGATTTTTAACTAGGGTCGTAGTCTGCGCCTTTTTTCTACGATACATTCGAAAATGAAAAATTTATACCTTTTTTACTACCACTATTTTTATACAACGATTTCTATCCTATTTAATAATGACATAATACTTTTAAAGTACAATGACATAGCTGCTAATATTTTAATTTATTCCGGAGTACTTTCGGCCCCGCCTTTATTTCGCACCACTGTATTTATAGAAGAAGAAAAAAATCAGTACATAACTTCGATAAAATAAGAAAAATTTACTTTTAAAAAATAAATGGTACGAAATAGAGGCGGGGTTGACAGTGTCTTGAAAAAAAGCTGAGACTACGTCCCTTGGTTTAATTAATACATTTGAAAATTTCAATTATAATATATCGACTGCTTAAATTGTAAAAAGGACGTTCTATACAATTCTCAATCCTTGTGAAATTCTCTATCTCTTCTCCAAGTTTTCCAAATGATCGTAGAACAATCCTGTATATATACATATATATATAGGGTGATTCAACGATGATGGGAAGAACTTTGTGGAGAGGTAGGACACATCATTAGGACTCAGAATTGTATAGGAACCCATGTCCCCAAACTTCATTTTAACCCTTTACGGACCATGTGTTTTCTGGGCTTTTAACAGAATGTTCCGCCTACTGGCATTGCTTGTGAATGGTGTTCTATATAACAAAAAGTTTCTGTCATTTACTGTTAATCTTACAAAATACATGATAAAAATGTTATTTCCGAATACTTCACACTGATCGAATAAATGCTTATATTGTGAATAATTTTTTAGATGTACAGTAAAGCGCACGAAATGTAAAATTTACTCAGTCGGCGGAGTTTCAGATACATCGCAAAGTCATACTTGTCAACCATCTCAGAATAACTATAACCGTACAATTGTTAACGCACCTTGAAAAAATGGCCTTTTTTCACATAACTTTATTTTTAGAATAATTCTCTCCAAATGTTGCTATGATTAAATAAGAATAAAATTACTGTAAAAAATCACTGATGTGAAAAAAAGCGGGTAGTAAAAATTGTACGGTTCAAAATGAGATGGGTGGCAAGTATGCAAAGTTTTTTTTTTTTTTTTTTTTTTCAGTAATATTGACAATAAACGCTTGCAATCACCCCCAGTAATACAACGAAGCAAATTTGGGGTAATTGGCTAGTAATGGTAAAGGTAGAGAGTTTAAGTGGACCTGATCATTCCTCATCTGCATCTGCTGTAAAGTGTGATTTTAAACTGTGTTTTCCGACGGTGATGGGGGATTTTACTAATAGTGAAAAAGCAGACATACATCTAATGTACGGTGTTACTAATGAGAGCACTACAGCAGCGCTACGACTGTATCAGGAACGATTTCCAAACAGGCGCATGCCGAATCATAAAATGCTTGAACGGTTGCGTCGGAATCTTCGTGAAAATGGTAAATTTCTCGCTAATTCTGACTCAAGGACTAGAACAAGAACTGCTCGACATCCAGACATGGAAGTAACCATTCTAAACATTGTGGATGATAAACCCCGCACAAGTACAAGAGATATTGCACGCCGTGTATATGCGAGTCAGTCCACTGTTTGAAGAGTCTTACATGAAGAACATCTACACCCATTCTATATTCAGAAAGTCCGAGCATTGCGAGTAAGTGATCAGTAAGTGCCTCTGCACGTAGAATTTTGCCAATGGTTCTTGCAACAGTGTGCGTTGCAGCAGGATTTTCCAACTTTTGTTCTGTTCTCAGATGAGGCCGCTTTTAAACAGGAAGACGTTTTCAATGTGCACAATACTCATCTGTGGGCAACAAAAACTCCACACGCTATACGACCACATTCATTCCAAAAACATTTCTCTGTTAATGTTTGGACAGGTATTGTGAACAATTACCTCATAGGCCCATATCTTTTACCAACGCCGCTCAATGGCTCACGTTATGCTATTTTTCTAAAAGAGGTTTTGCCAGAATTGCTGAAAGATGTTCCTGTTGTCGTACGCAACCAAATGTGGTTTCAGCATGATGGTGCGCCAGCACATTTCGACATGGAAGTGCGCAGTTACCTGGATACCATTTTTGCAAGGTGATGGATTGGACGTGGCGGGCCAGTCCGGTGGCCACCCCGATCCCCAGATTTATCGAGCATCGAATTCTTCTTATGGGGGCATCTGAAGGCCATCATTTACGATACTCCTGTTGATTCACCAGAGAACCTCTTTGCTCGACTGTCCATTGTATGGTTAAGTA
Source organism: Salticus scenicus (assembly GCA_963930645.1). Lineage (NCBI taxonomy): Eukaryota > Metazoa > Arthropoda > Arachnida > Araneae > Salticidae > Salticus > Salticus scenicus. The sequence continues at coordinate 207,821,858 of OZ005656.1, read as the reverse complement.
TACTGTTCTACCCATTAATGTTTGTTCCATGACTGTAGAAATATTCGTATTTGAAACTCCATCTACGTTGTAACTTTTAAATTCTGTGTGTTACAGTATATCTAAAAAAATTTCACAATATTAATATTTATTCAAGCAATGTGCATTATTTGGAAATAAAATTTTTATTATGTATGCTTTTTGTATGATAAGCAATTTACATAGAATCCCTCTGTTAAACAATACATCATTCACGAGTAACGGCAGTAGGCGGAGCTTACTGGTAAACACATTGTCCGTAAAGGGTTAAAATGACGTTTGGGGACATGGGTTCCTATGCGATTCTCAGTCCTAATGATGTGTCCTACCTCCCCTCAAAGTTTTTCCCATCATCGTTGAATCACCCTGTATATATATATTATATTATATAAGGTGTATCATAATTCTTGTAATATATGTAAGGAGGTGACAGAGCTCTTGTGGCGCACAAATGACAAATAACAATGCATACTTGCCAATCATTTCATTAATAATCGGAAGATTTTTACATACTTGCCAACATTCTTATTAATATTCTGTAGTGTTGTTAGCCCCGCCCTTTTTTTCACACCAGCAAATATCTAGACTAATATTCTGGAAATGCAATTACAATTAAATAAGAAGAAAACTACTCTATACTCTGCTTGCTAAGAACTGATAGTGAAAGTAAACAAAGCAACGTGATTCTTGGCGATGCTGTTGAATGACTGACGTTCGATTGAAGACAAACGGCGCGGTATTTCTCTGACAAGCGAACAACTTCTTTTTTTCGTTTGTTTATTTCGTTGCAGTGTTTTTTTTTTTTTTTTTTTTTTTTTTTTTTTCAGGTGTTTAATGAGAATTATTGAAAATGAAAGCATTTAATAATGTCCTGGGAAAGAAAGATGCAATGAGCCTAAAGAATATAGTTTTTATCCAGCTGTCCCAAACTATACTCGCTTACAAGGCAGGGAAAACTAACCTTCGGTCAGTATAAACAGAATCGCCCATTCAGCGAGAAAAAGTAAATGTGGCAAACTTTGGTGATAAAACAGCAATCCTTTATATTTACTTTCGCTATCAGTTCTCCGCGAACAGAGTATAAAGAAATACTGGTGTGAAAAAAAGAAGGCGGGGCTGACAATACTACGGTATATTAATTAGTATGTTAGCCAGTAAGTATGGATTTTTAGTACCCGCTTTTTGCTTAAGATCAGCCTTTTTTTTAGAGTAATTTTATACTTATTTTAATCGTAACTACTACTGAAGATAATAACACTAAAAATAAGGTAGTGGAGAAAACAGGGCGTGTACTAAAAAAGTTTCCTCATTCATAATTAGAATGTTGGCAGGTATGACAATGGTAACTCTGCCCTTTCTCCAACTTTTTGCAGGTTATTGTCAATAGAATTAAAATTACCTAATTTTTGAAGTTTCTATAAAAGCTGCAATAAAATAAACACTTATTTAGAAAGAATGTAACACTTTCTATATGATGATAATAGTATCAGAATATCTAAATTTAATGGTGAGATAAAAGCGCTGAAAATTGTGAATAATGCAAAATCTTAATTTCGACAAAATCTAAAATTCCATTATCGAAACACTCTTCTAACTACAGTCGATAACTCGTCCATTCTAGGAGCTGTCGAAGAAGCTTACGTTGAACCATACATCAATTATCTAGTTCAAAATAAATTTAGACTTTAGTTTATAAAAGATCTTTGACATTTCTCGAGAAAGAGATTCAGCCCATCACTTTTTTCCTCACCATTTAATTCACATCTAATCATATTTAAATGCATCGATTTATAATTTATTTATTACATATATATTAATCGTTTATTTATTTGCATCATAAAGATCTTTTTTTCTTTTTTTTTAAGCTTTAATAAAAGAAATTATTGCAATTAAAAATGAAAGAACCTTCTTCTCCAAATTGTTTGAAACACTGCAAAACAAAAAACAACTTCAGAAGCGGTTGTAAGTTTCCACATACTTGCTAACCTAACCGTAACTCGGAAGCACTATTACATTCTGTACCCCCACTGTTAGCAAAATAATCAAAGAGTTTCATTGGTCCTCTCCTGTGAGGCCATCCCACAGCGAGTTGAAATTCTCCTTCCATATGAACGAACACCGTTTTAGGTTGATTTCTTTAGAAATCGACCTATTGCAATCACTTCGTTTATCTATATATATCTATATTAATAAAATCAGACTTTTGTCTGTAAATTTGTCGGAATCGAAAAATTTTGCGATATCTTCACGTTTCACACCCCATGAAAGCCGAAAATGACTTCAGAAAATTTTGCCTGTGTGTGTGTGTGTCATCGTGTCCGTATGTCGCTTTTTTTGTCCGGGCATCACTTGAGAACGGCTGGGCGGAATTCAACGGCGCTTGGCAGGAATTTAGGTCTTCACCCAACTTAAAATTATATCTATCAACTTTTCAGAAATTCCCCCCCATTCCCTCCTGGGGGGTGAAAAACTAAAACACGTTTGTCCGGGCATCACTCGAGAACGGCTGGACAGAATTCAACGGCGTTTGGCAGAAACTTAGGTCTTCACCCAACTTAAAATTATATCTATAGAAATTTTCTAAATTATGAATAGTGTTTAAATTGTGGGTAAAAAACGCTTGCGCATGCGCCATAAATATTTTTTCACTAAAATGCTTTGAATGGAAAAATAAAATATAAAAATAATTTTTTAAGTTAAAGACTTTTGTATTCGCGTGATTCGCACTACAAATTATGAAAAGATTGAAATGAAGTGTTGCCATATCAGTTTCATACTTTAGTTAATTTTAAAAAATCTAAATGTCGCATCGAAAACTGTTTACACCCCAGGATTCAGAAAAATCACCTCTTTCATTTGGTACTGAATTTGTAATGATAGGTCTGATATTTCTAATTTATTTTTCCCTTTATCCTTTTTTCCGTTGCCACTTAAATTTCATACTTTAGTTATTTTTTAAAAATCTAATTGTCGCATCGAAAAACTGTTTGAACCCCTGGATTCAGCAAAATCGCCCCTTTCATTCGGTATCAAATTTATAAATATAGGTCTGATATTTCTAATTTATTTTACCCTTTTTCCGTTTTCAACCCAGATTCGATATGGAACAGCTTTAGTATTGGATCCCTTTGGCAAAATTTGAAATTCGGCACCGAAGTAGCTCGGACGTTTCTCGCCAAGATCTTTAATTGCACAATTGAGATAGCCAATTCCGTTCATCGCAAAAATGGCTTAAAATATTTAAAGTCACCAAAGGGTTCCGATACTTAAGCTGTGCTTTTTGTATTTATTTATTTATAATACTGTCTATTAAAAACTTCTGTGGTCACGAAATTTGGTGTGTAAATTGTTTGTATGCATCCGACACTTATTGTAACTGCATTTCCCGAAATTCGAATCCCCCCCCCTTCTCGGAGTCGGAGGGCAATAAAAATGTGCAAAAACATGTTTTTCCGTTTGAATTCGCTTTGAATGGCGCATTTTGGTGTGTGGATATTGATTAAGTGTACGCATTATGTACATTAGTGGGATTTTCCAAAACTTCGAACGCACCCGCTGAGGGTGGGGAAGTAAGACGTGGGTAAGTTGTGCCGAAGACAGTGGGGACCCAGACTCCTCACATTGGGAGCGAGAAAACCTCTACCAATCACAGCGTGAACTTAGGTTATTAATAAAGATATGCATTTTGACAACTCATTTAAGTTTAATGTCCAGCGAAGCGTGCAAAGCCTGCTAGTATATATATATATATATATAATGAAAATTTTGTCATCACGATAACTCCCGAAATAATACTCGAAATCAAACCAAATTTGGACAGTGAGCTAATCTTATAAATATCTTGGATGAGTTCGTTAACCAAGTTGCTCCGACTTTTTGTTTTCAAGTGGCAGCCACTTGAAAATTTCAAACCGACATTGTAAAAAGCATGTTTAAAGCAAGATTTGCTTGAATTTTGTTGTAAATACAGGTCACATGAGGGTCTCAATCATGTTTATTAATGAAGTTTATCCGCCATTTTGAATAAAGTGGCAGATATTTTAAGTTAAACGGGACCACTTGAAATCAGGCTACCACTTGAAAATTTAAAATCCCTATAACTTCCGAAATAATACTCCAAATCGAACCAAATTTGAACAGTGTCTTAACTTATCTTATAAATATCTTAGATGAGTTTGTTAACCAAGTTGCTCCGCCATTTTGTATTCAAGTGGAGACCACTTGAAAATTTCAAATTCAAATTGTAAAAAGCGTATTCCGAATTTTTTTTAATTTTGATGTATACATAGATTACACAAGTGTCTCAAATAACTTTATTAATGAACTTTATCCGCCATTTTTAATAAAGTGGCGGATATTCTAAGTTAAGCGGGACCACTTGAAATTAGGCCACCACTTGAAAATTTAAAACCATGATAACTTCCGAAATAATACTCCAAATGGAACCAAATTTGAACAGTGTCTTAACTTATGTTATAAATATCTTAGATGAGTTTGTTAACCAAGTTGCTCCGCCATTTTGTTTTCAAGTGGAGACCACTTGAAAATTTCAAATTTAAATTGTAAAAAGCGTATTCCGAAATTGTTTGAATTTTGATATAAATACAGACCACATAAGGATCTCAATGAAGTTTATTAATAAACTATATCCGCCATTTTTAATAAAGTGGCAGATATCTTAAGTTAAGCGGGACCACTTGAAATCAGGCTACCACTTGAAAATTTTAAATCCCTATAACTTCCGAAAGAATACTCCAAATCGAACCAAATTTGAATAGTGTCTTAACTTATCTTATAAATATCTTGGATGAGTTTGTTAACCAAGTTGCTCCGCCATTTTCTTTTCAAGTGGAGACCACTTGAAAATTTCAAATTCAAATTGTAAAAAGCGTATTGCGAATTTTTTTTTAATTTTGATGTATACATAGATTACACAAGTGTCTCAAATAACTTTATTAATGAACTTTACCCGCCATTTTTAATAAAGTGGTGGATATCTTAAGTTAAGCGGGACCACTTGAAATCAGGCCACCACTTGAAAATTTAAAACCATGATAACTTCCGAAATAATAGTCCAAATGGAACCAAATTTGAACAGTGTCTTAACTTATGTTATAAATATCTTAGATGAGTTTGTTAACCAAGTTGCTCCGCCATTTTGTTTTCAAGGGGAGACCACTTGAAAATTTCAAATTTAAATTGTAAAAAGCGTATTCCGAAATTGTTTGAATTTTGATGTAAATACAGACCACATAAGGATCTCAATGAAGTTTATTAATAAACTATATCCGCCACTTTTAATAAAGTGGTTAAGTTAAGCGCGGTCACTTGAAATCAGGCTCATACTTGAAAATTTAAAATCACGATAACTTTTGAAATAATACTTCAAATCGAACCAAATTTTGACAGTGATATTATCATATAATTATCTTGAATGTTTTCACTAGGCAACTTGTCCCGACATCTTGTGTCTAAGTTCCAGCCACTTGAAATCACACTGCCACTTGAAAATATACCATCACGTTAACTTTTAAAATACTAAACAGATTCAAATAAAAGCTGGTTGTTGAACTTTTGGTTCAAATATCTAGGATAAGTTCTCTTGATGACTTGATCCGCAATTTTATTTTCAAGTGGCGGCCACTTGAAAATTTGTCATTATGGTAACTTTAGTAAGACAGAATCAATTCGCTTCAAGTTTGGGTAGTGGATTTATCATTCAAATATCTCAGATAAGTTCGCTAGGCATCTCACTCCACTTTTTTTTACAAGTAGTGCCACCTGAAAATTTCTTATGATTATAATTTTTGAAATTCTGATTTAATTTAAACTAGAACTGGACAATGAACTTATCGTACAAATGTACTGGATGATTTCGATGGGCAAGTTGTTTTGCTATTTTGTTTTACAAGTCGCAGCCACTTAGACTGCCACTTGAAAATTTGCCATAATAATAACTTTTGAAACACGGCACTGATTTAAACCACAGTTGGACAGTAACCTATGCTTCAAATATCTTCGATGTGTTTGCTGGAACTTTAGAAATACTTAATTAATTCAAATCAAAGTTGAAGAATGGATTTATCATTCAAACAACAAAAATTTAGAAAATTCACGTAACTCATGAACCAATCACGTTATTGCGTCCATCTTTGGTATATCGATAATAAGTATTTTCTCGCCAAAAGTCGCCAAAAAAGTCGCCATAGGGGAAAAGTCGCCAAATTTGGCGCCAAATCCATTACATGCGTTACTGGATCTTTTCGATCCGTTTTTAAGGTAAAATTAGACTATTTTAATGCTAAAACAAACTAGAAATGCAGGAAACTAACATTTTATCAACTTACTAAGCCTCTTTGAAAGAATTTCTACAAAAAAAAAATTATTTTCAAATTTGCAACGATATCATAGATGAGCAACTTTCTCTGCCATTTTTATTGAAGTGGCAGCCACTTAATTTTTCAACACAATGACTTTTGAGATTTTGAATTAATTCGAACTATGTGTGTACAGTAGACTTATCTCACAAACGCATTTCATATATTTGTCAACTTAACCCACCATTTTTTTTCCTAGCGCCGGCCACTTGAAAATTTTAAATTCACATAAAAGTGTATTTATGAACCGATTTGCTTAAAACTCCATATGTGCATAGCCTACATCAATATTTCTACCAAGTGCATTAATAACTTGTAGCTGCCATTTTGAAACAAAATGACGGCTACTTGATAAGGAAAAAGAAATCAACCTACCCTTCCGAAAAAGCCGGAAGGTCTTGTTTATTTTTTATTTTTAATGCAAATCAGTCATATTAATTTATCATAAAGATGGAATTCCCTCATACTATTCGCATAAATCTTACAACAGAGAGCTTACTTAAAATGAATTGTTGAGAATAGAGACTTGCTCCTATATAAAATGTATGGATGACATTAATAAATTTATGAAAGAATTTTCGAGGAATATCAAAAAATGCAGAATGTCACTCTTCGATAGTATTGAAGATAAAATTAGACACTAGAATGACACACAAGTTTATAGCTGTAAGTTATATAATATTTTCAATCATGGTTTACATTTTCGAAATATTTTCAGAAAGCATGATTGTTAAAATGAAATCAAATTTTAATTTCTTTTTAATTTTCTTAGAATATATTATGTAAGAGCATTATTGTAATCATGAATAATTCGGCTATGAGATTTCGATATAAGGTCTCATGAATTATTTTTTGCTTTTTTTACGGGAATGAATATAAGAAAGTGTGTCTTTTTGATGTATATGTACGTTTTGTTGTTTCTTCAATTATTTTTTCAACTTCCATAGTTTTGCACATAAAAGCACGTGTGTAATTTTGATGTATCTATAATACGGTTTGAGGTCTCCTGAATTCATTTTTACTGTTTTTTGTTGATGTATATATAAATGTGAGTGAAAACTGTAACATGTAAATGCTTTGTTTAAATGAATTGAAAGTTGATAGGTATGTTATAGGTCACAGCCGCACGAATTGCACAGACTTTGATGAATCTGGCAATTTTTTTTTTTTTTTTTTTTTTTTTTTGTTTCAGGAACACAAAGAACATTTCTTTACCATTATGACCTATAGTGCGATACCATCTAATCGCTATGTTCGAATTAACTGAAAGTTGTAGGTATCTTACAGGTCACCGTCTCGCACGAAATAAATAATTTTTGATAGATTTAGAACTTATAGTTTCTTCTCTCTCTCTCTAACAAAAATACAAAAAACAATTCTTTATAATTGCGTCCTATAGAGGAGATTATGAAAGTGCGATGTTGTCTAAACGCTTTGTTCGAATGAGCTGAAAATTGTTCAGTATATTATAAAACATCGTCGCATGAACTGTGTAGAATTTTTATGATTACAATACTTTTATTTCTTTTTACAGCGACCCCCCCCCCCCCCAAAAAAAAAAAAAAAAAAAAAAAAAAAAAAAAAAAATTATCATTACGGAATATGAACTCGAATTATTTCAATTGCATTAATGTTTGAACTCAGTATCAAAATAAATTTGGTAAGCATGTTACAGGTATAAGGTATAGATATACCTTACAGATATACCTGAGTGTGAGTTTTAGATTTAGCTTTCTTTCTTTCTTTCTTTTTTTTTTTTTTTTTTTTTTTTTTTAACCAATATACAGTTTTTTTTTTTTATACGTTGTGGTTTATGGGCTCAAATATTTAAGGTTAAAATATTTAATAATATTAAATAGTTTAAAATAAAAAATAATTAAATAAGTATTTTGATATTGCGAACTGACTGTGTACAGTTCTTTTAAAAAGACGCACAAAAGAATTTGGATGCATTACAATTTACTAAATAATACACAACTGAAAGAGAAATACTCAACACTCTATGATTTCCCCTTTTATGTATTTAACGAGTTTACTAATTTGAATAGATTTAAACAACAGTTAATTGTTAAGTGTCGACTTGCATTTTTTAACAAATATATATAACTCCATATTTTTTTTCTTTTTTTTTTAAACGTAGCTAAGGCATTTTTCAATTTAATTTCACGATTTTATATTTCTTTTATTATTTATTTTGTTATTTATTTCTTTTCCTTTGTTTTTCTGGATGAAGAGAAGTTTAGTAGCAAAGAAATTCACATGGTTTTTCTAGCTTCGGAGCATTCTTAAAATGAAACGTGCATGTTATATAATTTATACATTTGCTGGAAAAAACATGTGATTAATAAAAATGATGACGTATTTATTAGGGCTGTGCCGATTAATCGATTAATCGGTTCGGTTAATCGATCAATGCTTAATACCGATCAATTTTTTTAATCGAGTTAATCGGATCGATTAATTCGATTAAAAATTTTCAACATCCGATTAAAATTTTCAAACTACGATTTAAAGTAAAAATGCTTTTCTGCCTACAAAATATTTTTTCACATATTTTGCTAACTAACATTCTAAGAAACATCCGTCAAATAGTGAAAAAGCAGAAAAAAAAAAAAAAAAAAAAAAAAAAAGGAAATGAATAAAAATAAAACCTCTCAAAAGAAGTTGTTCACTTTTGTTGATAGAGAAAAGGGGGAGGACAGTTATTAAACAAAATGCCGCTTCATGTGCATTCTTCATGAGCAACACCACCTGTCTTTAGCCTTCTACAGAAAGTGTTGGCTTGGGTAATAGTTTTCTCAGAAACAAGAAGTTTTCAAAAAATGGAAATGCTAAAATGTAAAAGAAAAGAAGGGTTTGAGATTTCCACTATCCCTCTGATGGGAGAAATGTCAACAGAGTTTCACAATATTTTCAAGCGTTTATATTTATTGTCTGTTCAGAATTGCTGATAGTAACTATTGAAGAAGAAACAGAAAATAACATTATGTGCCCTAGTCCGAAGTGACAAAGATTAACTAAAATATAAGAATTAGAGATTTTTATGATAATGATGTGGAATTTTGAGAATTCATTTAAAAATAGTGACAAGCGAGATGGACAAGGCCTGCAAATATAAAACTAAAATATGTGTAAATTCATTTATTGTTTCTTTCAAAATGAATTAAAAAAATAATTTACTTAATAAATAAAATAAGCAAGTGAAAATATTTATATAAAATTAACAGTTAAAGTCACCAATTATTACTCTGAAAATTGATTTAAATTTCAGCTATGAAACAGATATAATTGATTAGACAAAAAATTTGAAAAAAATAAAAAAATCAGTCAAACTTATGAATAATATGTATAATATATATATACACAATATGAGAGTTTTATTCATCATTGAAATAAAATTATATAAAGAAAAATAAAAACCGATTAAAAATTCGATTAATCGACCGATTAATCGATTAATGAACTACGATTAACCCAGTTAAAACTCTTAATCGATTCCCACCCCTAGTATTTATATTTATGAATATTCAATGAATAGCTGTTACCGCAAACTATAAAATTAAAATTTGCGGTAACAGCTTTAGTTTGCAGTAACCAAATGGCACATTGCCGCATGCTTCCCCTAGTAAATTGAAAGTTTACCTAAGTTTCTTTTATTTTTCGCCCGCGTTCATATGGCAGGGGAATTTCGACTCGCTGTGGGATGGCCTCGCAGGAGAGAATCAATGAAACTGCTTGATTGTTTTGTTAAACTTCAATAGGGCTACAGAATATAATAGTGCAACCCGGAAGATTGTTAGTTTCCGCCCCTTTCTGTACACCACTTAATTTTTAGAATAATTATCTTCAAATATATTTCCTATTAAATAAGAAGAAAAGTACTCTAAAAAAGACTGGCATGAAGAAATAAGCGGAATGGGGCGGGACTAACAATTTTCTGGGTTAGGTTGGCAAGTATGTTTCCAAATAGTTAAAAACTTTTATATTAGGCGTATAATCCTTCTTTTTTGTTTGCCCTTCCATGCATTTTTTGTTTTCATTGATTGCTTTGTAAATATAACACATTGTTTGAAGGTGCTTTTTATACGAAAAGGAGAGGATCCTCCCTTTTTAATTACAATAAATTTTCAACGATATTTTTTAATAAAAAAGAAATGAATGCATCTGTAAAGTTATGATACAAATAAATTCGGAGTTATTGTCTACAGTTCAGGGATCATACTCTCCGCCCTTTTTTCAGGGCACTCTTATGAATAAGAAATTTTGAACTTTATTGCTACCACTATTTTATAAAATAATCTCAATCCTGTATAATGAGGATACATTACTTTTAATGTACCACAGGTATTTCTGCATGAAATTAGTGGTGGCAAAAAAGGTGGAAATTTCTTATCTCTGAGAGTGTCCTGAATAAAGGGCGGAGTACGACCCCTGACAGCTCATATTCAAAATATTAGAATAATTATATTTTTTTTACAAATTGAAAATATCGTTTCCCACACAGCACACTTCCTTGAAACAAGGTTGGCTTTCAAGTGAATTTACCATGACAGAGCAAAGTTGCTAATTCAAGGATATCTCAGACCAACTTCAAGTTTGGAAAATTACACATGCCAAATCAAGCATATTACTGGCTTAAAATTTCCTTGACGTCAAGAAACGGTCTGCGCATGCTCTTCTTCCTTGCTGGAAGGGTTGTATCATATTGTTGTCATCTCGCGAAATACGACGCAAGTGCGGGTGACATTAAAGTGAAGGTAAATGATTTATTTTTATAATAATTTGTCTAAATAAAATAAAGCAAGCAGTAACGTTTCAATGTATACACCATTTCCCAAAAGTTTAGACAATCAATAAAATTTGCATTAACATAAAAAGTAATAAGGTACAATTAAAATTTGTGAGATAAGCAACAAATAAAAACAGTTTTGCTGAAATAAACATATGAATTATGATCAAATGTTTAAAATTATAAAATGTACATTAAATGTTATAAAAATGTGCTACCCCAAAAGTATAGACACAATACAGCATTGCATGTTTTCTTTTACATTCTTGTTCACAAAATAAAATATTTTTATTGTCGTCTGCTTCTATAAATGCAGAATAATTTTTTCCCTTTAATTGAAATATCGTCTGCTATATAATTAGCATTATAATTTAATGAGTTCAGTGTATTGTTTTGTTTGTGATTCGGAAAAGAGGTTTCCTGCGTATTCTGATAAAAAATGCCACGTTGTAAAGAAATTTCTAAAGATGAAATTATTAAGATTTTACAATTAAAAGCGCAAGGACAAAATCCTGTACAAATATTGAGAAGAACAAACAGATCCTTGAGCAGTATTTATAGAGTCAAAAGATCAGGTGGAACATGGAATACTCGAAAGCGAGTCGGAAACCAAAGAAAACAACGTTACGTGATGATAGAATGTTATTAAATAAGGCTTCAGTTGATAATTTATCTGTGCGTGCAATTGCTTCAACTTCCAGAATTTCAAAAATCTTATCTCGTAAAATATATGAAAATGGAAAGCAATATACATGCGTAAATGACTTAAAAACTGCAATTGACAGAATGTGGTATGAAATATCTCCTTCTGTAATTCAATGCTTAATTAATTCTATGGAACAACGTGTATTTCATGTTATAAAGTGTCGTGGCAATACAGTTCAATATTAAAAGTAAGTTTTTAGTTACTTTTATAAATGTAAAGCCAAAAACACTTACAGATGTCTATACTTTTGGAACAGCACATTTTTATATAATTAATGTACATTTTATAATTTCAAACCTTTGATCATAATTTATATGTGTATATCAGCAAAACTGTTTTTGTTTATTACCTATCCCACGAATTTTAATTGTATCTTATTACTTTTTATGTTAATGCGAATTTTATTGATTGTCTAAATTTTTGGGACACAGTGTATTTCGAGGAATCAAATATTACAGTTTTACGTTAACAGATGCCATTTTATTAAATGTATTCCTTTTAGGGTGGTTTTTAATAGTTTACAAATAATTTTAACTCAACTTAATTATTCATAAGATTAAAAAAGGGGAGGGGGGGAGAGAGAGAGAGATTCTGTTTAAAATAAGAGAGAAAAATCTTCGTGTGGCCGGCAGGTTCTGAATTAGAAATAATTGTTTAAATGTCAATTTATTGTTGGATTCTTAATACATTCTTGAATTTTAAATTAATTTCTTTCAGGCATGCCCCCCTCCCCTTTCTGTAAGTAAGAAGGTAAACGTTTTTCTGATGCACAGGTGAGTTTTCCCCATAGGAACCTTCTTGAATTAAAAAAAAAGACTAAATTTTCTTTAGTAACGGAGAGAGGAAGGGAGGGGCAGAATCATGAATCGTGAATACGCAATTACCGGGACGTTACCCCTCGAAAATTCTCTCTCTTCTTACTCTATATAAATAAAACTCTACAGAATTATAACTTTTGTAGTGTACTGAATGAAAATTTAATTTTACACTTCCCAACATTGTTGAATATTTTTTATCAATTCATTTTATTTGTGATTCTTCGCTCATTCCACTGTCCCATCCAGCTTTTGTTTGTATATATACAGAGTTCTGCTGCCCTTATTCCTTTCGCTACTATTTTAGTAAAAAAATCTGACATTTTCAATAGAATAAACATATTACAAAAGATATGTAATCTATTGATAGTAAATATATGTAAATTTATAAATTGTAGTGGTGAAAAGTAGGGCAACGTCAACTCTGAATATGTTTGAATTGTCATAAAATTCTAATACATTATGAAGATTCAGAACAGAACTCTCCTATATATCACTTACTTTTTTTTTTTTTTTTTTTTTTTTTTTTTGTAGCACCAATAAAATAGCTTGATTTATATAACAGGGATGGAACGCAGGCTCAGAATTCATGCCGGTATTTGTTCAAGAAATTTCTATGCCTATAATATAGTTGATTTACGAAGTAGAAAATTTTATTTCATTGATAGTGGTAGGAACAAAGAATATCTACTACGAAAAGAAGGCAAGCTCCAGTAGAAATAATGTAAACGCGAACTGGGAGCGTCTGAGCAAGCGCGCCGTGTAGGTACTGTTGTATAGCAAACTTTACAGGGAAGTGACGTGACGGCATTCTCGTAGAATTTTCAGTTTTGATCCAGTTTCGTTGGGTTTTATGAAACATTCCAAATTAGAAAATTACTTTAGGAATGTTTTCTTTTGGAATAAAATGATTTTAAAATATGGTTTTACCATAAGAAAATTAATATATATATATACATTTATTAATGTTTTTAATGGGTGATTTTTTTTATTAAACTTTTCATTTTTATTGAATGCAAATGGATGTCAAAATATTAAATTTTACCAACTTTAATCGTTTTGTAAAAATTATAATTTGAGAGAAATGTATGGGTGTGTGTGTACATTGTATAAAAATAGAAGGGGGGAAAAAACTTAATTTCCGTAAAACACAAAAATGTATACATGTGTTTGTGTATATTAAAAAAAAAAAAAAAACTTAAAATACCAAAAGTTATTAGGAGAGCAGTAATGAATGCTTTTGTAAACAAAATACATTGAAATTGCCTCATCCAATTTTAGATCATTAGTTTTATTGTTCATTGCAAAATAAATAAATAGTAATAATGATAATAAAAATACTTTTTTTAAAGCTATTTTGATTGTTAATGAAAGGAATCATTGTCAAAAATATTAAACTCTACCCACTTTAATCATTTTGTAGAAACAATAGCTTGAGAGAGAAATATATATATATATACACAGTGTGAGTATATATATGAAAAACATTTTCAAATAATTCACAGAAAAAAAATAAATAAATAAATATTTAAAAATAAGTGTTTGAAAAAATGGTATAATATCTAAATGTAAACAATATCAACAATTTTTGAAATAAGTTTTTTTTTTTTTATATATATATATATAAGTTAAAAAAATTAATGTTATGTCTCATTAATTACTAATCCTTTTTCAAAAAACATAATTTTATTTGTATTTCAGTTATTATTGGAAATGAAATACTGCATTTTTTGTTAACTCTTTCCAATTTTAAGTTTATAAAATGTAATTAACCAATTTAGTTATACTATTGTCTCTTACATTCAGTAAAATGTTTTTTAAACTAAAACTATAATCTGCTTTCTAAGAAAAAATATGTATTTAAAATCTCGTTTATATTAAGTTAGAATTATGAAATAAAAAATTTAATAAAAGCTATATAGACTTTCTCTCTAATTTAAATATTTTGCTTTTTTTTTTTTTTTTTTTAAATCATCTGTGATTTATAACTAGAATTGTATAATCTAATGTAAACGTACAGATATAAGGTAAAGATGGAATAAAGTAAATTCAGTGTAATAAGAATTGATGGCATATGAAAAAAAATTTTACTGTCTTATATATTTCTATTTTAATGGGATACCATACTTTTGTATCTAAATTTATATATACTTCTAATTTAATTATTTATTTTTAATCCATTGTATAATTATTGAAGCGTGCTTAATGTTATTCCCAATCTTTGATTGTATCAACAGTTCTTAAAAATTTATTAACTCCACTTATACAGTCTTTACTACATCACAAATGTATTCATAAATTTTCCACTATTACAATGCATTTTTTTTTTAGTTGATTTGTGTTTAATATTAGTCACCAAATGAAAGAACTTTAAGATGTAGTAAGGGTGTTGATACATCTTAAATAAAAAATGAAGATCATTTTTTATCATGTTTTCTGTCTACTTATACGGTATAAAACTATTTATCTGTAAACCAGTTAACGATAATTGCATTTTCCAACAAATAGCTCCCCCCCCCCTACCTAAAATACTAAGACTGTGATATTTTTTTCTTTTACTAATGTCATTTCTTTAATACAGCCACTGTATTTAAAGGAAAAAGAAAATCACAAATTATGGTTTTATAAAATTTAGGCATTATTGTTAATCAAAATATCAATTATTCCTCATAATTTTTTTTATGCTTTTCATATAAGAGCTATAAGTAATAGCCACATTAATTCCTATACTGATTATATCTTGTGTGTGTGTGTGGGGGGGGGGGAGTTAAAATAATTAATACAAAACCTAAGTTATTTTTTAAATATGCTAATAGATATACGTGAATAATAAAAATAAAATAATAATTCAGAACATGTGGACATACTTTTATAATGAATTACCTAATTTAAAGGTGCAGAATACATACCTTTAAGATCTTGAGAAACCATCATCACTATCAATTTTTAAATCTTCTTTAGTCTCTGAAGCCAGCAAATAGTCATCTTGGAAGGCGTAAAAGCAATAATATTTAATGCCTTCCAAAATTATATCAACTAGCGTAAATCGTTGTATCTTGATTGTTGAAAAATATCTTCTTCCGATGTAGAATATCAATTTGGCTTGAGGAGCAATAATCGAAAATCAACAATACACGATAAAATAATGCAGCTTAAAAAAAAATGTATTTTACAGAAAAAGTGAGTAATAAAAGATTAAATCCCCATGAATATTTAATACACGTGAAATACATACTACGCACGCTAGTATTTTTGAATAAATTACGAAGCAAATACTTGTACAAGAAAAAGATTTGAAATCCGAATTCGAAAATGGCGGCGAAAACACGTTACCCACCAAGGGATTACCTCTTGCTCTCGCCTCTCGCCTCGTTGTTTACGATTAGAGAGCGCATGCGCGCGGAATTGAGCATCTCGGCCAAAGAATATCTACTACGCGGTTCTTACGAGCCGTTCAGCCTGTATGTTTGCTTCTCCTTTATGCTTTATTCGCGTCGTCAGATGGCAATAGTTACGCTTTGATAAAGCTTCCCTTCTTCTCGTAGTAGATATTCTTTGGTAGGAATTCTGCACCCGTGTTCCATCCCTGATATAATGGTCAACATTTAGTACGTTTTTGAATTGTGCTTTGATAAACTAAAACATAAACATACAGAAAGAAAATCAAACATATTTTTGAAACTTGCAACAATATAATACTTGAGGAAAAAAGTATACACTTACGAATATATTATATATATTTAACAGAACAAAAAAAAAAAAAAAGTACAATATGAAATGCGAACTTTAAGTATTTTTTATTTTTCAAAATGGTGTTTTAGTTTTTAGAAATTTATAAATGTACGCTATTCATCCCTTTCTTTTTCTAGATTAAAGCGAAATGAAATGACGACCAAGAGTTGTGAACTATTTTCTTTATCTGTATCAAGTCCGGTACATGAGATTAAAATTCTAAAAATATTGAGGGATTTCAATTTTATACATTTTATTGTGCTATTAAAATGTATTTTTAACCGACTTCAAAAAAGAAGGAAGGTTCTCAATTCAAACCGTATGTTTTTTTTATGTTTGTTAGCTCATAACTTCTGAAAGGATGCTCCGATTTTGATACTTTTTGTTTTGTTGAAAATGTCTTGGTCTGCAATAGGTCCCATTGTAATATATTTACGATCTAAAGAAAATACAGGGTGCCCAAAAAAATCAGTCCCAACTCTTTTAACTGCTAAACGGCTGCAGCTATAGTGATAAAAATGGTATGTAAGTATAGCAAAGTGGCCATGCAGTGCAAGGTTAAACCACTTGCATCGCCACCTGGTGGAAAATAGCGGAGTTAGTGTTCCTATCTCGAAATCGGTCTAAAGAAAAAGTGAATTACAAAGCTTAAGAGTATCACCGATTTAGTACAAAAAGATAGTTTAGACATTCATGCTAACGTTCCTATCTCGGAAACGGTTCAAGACAGGGGGAAAAAGTAAATTATAAAATTGCAGAGCACCATCGATTTAGTACGAAAAGATAGTTTTGACATTGATACTAAAAATACAAGGCTAAAAACGTGCATTTTTTTTTTCGCAATTTCTTACACTATACACTCTTGAGTTACACTGCTCACGTTGTAGCGTAGCTGGTGAGACAAACGCTATATAGTTCAAAATACGGTTACTGGATACTTTTTGTTTTGTTGTAGAGATCTTGATCTGAAGAAGGTCCCATTATAACATCTAGTAGGTCCCATTATAACATCTTTACAATCTAAAGAAAATAAAGCGCCATCTCGTGAAAAACAGCGGAATTAGCGCTCCTATCTCAAAAACGGTTCAAGATGGGAGAAAAGTTAATTACGAAGTTGTAGAGCATCATCGATTTACTACGAAAAGACAGTTTTTAGACATTATTGCTAAAAATAGAACGCTTAAAGCGTGCAGTTGTTTGTTCGCAATTTCCTACACTGTGCACACTTGAACTACGTTGCACACTTTGCAGCGTAGCGGATGACACGCATACTCTGTGGTTCAAAGTACTGTTACTGTAAGCGGTCACATCGATTAGCGCAAAGTCGTTTTCAACCAACTTCAGAAAGGAGGGCGTTCTTAATTCGAGCTATGTGTTGTTGATGGTGTTTGTAAGCTTATAACTTCGTAAGAAATGCTCTAATTACCGACTTCAAAAAGGAAAGGTTCTCAATTTAAAGCGTATGTTTTTTGTTTTTGTTTGTTATCTCATAACTTCTGAACGGATGATCCGATTTTGATACTTTATTTTTGTTTTATTGGAAAGGTCTTGGTCTGAAATAGGTCCCATAGTAAGATCTTTACGATCAAAAGAAAATACAGGGTGACCAAAAAAGTCAGTCCCGACACTTTTAACTGCTGAACAGCTGCAGCTATATTCATACAAGTGATATGTAGGTATTGTAAAGTGGACATGCGCTACGCGATACAACCGCCTAAAGCGCCACCTGGTGGAAAAGAGTGGAGTTAACGATCCTATCTCGGAAACGTTTCAAGACAGGGGAAAAAAGTGAATTATAAAATTGCAGAGCATCATCGATGTAGTACGCAAAGGTAGTTTAGACATTAATGCTAGAAACAGAACGCTTAAAACGTGCATTTGTTTGTTCACAATTTCCTATTTTGTGCACACTTGAACGACACTGCATATATTGTAGCGTAGCGGGTGACATTTATGCTATGTAAAATTCAAAGTATGGTTATTGTAAGTGGTCACATCGATTAACTCATAGACGTTTTAAACAGACTTCATAAAGGAAGAGGTTCTCAATACAAACCACGTTTCTCGCTGTTGTTGAAATTTGTTAGCTTATAACTTCGTAAGAGATGATTTAATTTTAATACTTCTTTTGTTGTCGTAATGATCTTGGCCTGAAATAGGTTTCATTATGATTTCATTAAGATATAAACAAATTACATTATACTCACAAAAGTCTGTTCTCACTCTAACTGCTGAACGCATGCAGCTACACTGGTAAAAGCAGTATGTAAGTATCGATGTTGAAACTTCTGTCCGTCAGCTGCAATGCATATTTTGCTCTTTGTTTGAACTTTACGCTGTGCAATTTCCAGCGCAGCGGGTGACACGTATTCACCGTAAAGTTCAATATATATGCCTAACAGAATTTTCGGTTACGAATATAGCGTATCCGTTCGTTACATTTCTAAAGACTTTATAATTTAACGTATGTTCGTTCAATAGATAGTTTTTTGCTCATATCCGATAAAGGCAAGAAAAGTGACACAACTTAAAAATGCAGCATTTGAGAAAAATAAACTTAAAACTTGACTAGAATAAAACTGGCACAACTTTCTCTCGAATGGATAACTCTCTAGATGGAGTTGTAACTTTTTTCTTCACATTGGGTGCATTTCATGTATTTTTCAGTGACATAAACCATTTTTTGAGTAATGTCACTTTTCTTGGAAGTTGTGATTTGTGAAACTTCCGTCGAACGTCTTCTGATGCTCTGCTGTATAAGTAAGTTTTCACTGAAAAGAGAAAAATAAAATCTTTTTGTAAAAAAATAGAACCGACTCCAAAAACGAACTACAATTCAAGCAACTAAAAATGAAAGAAAATTGGCAGAAAATGGAACTGTAAATTGCGCCTAAAAGTATAAAATAATTTCCTTCGCCAAACAACCTATAACACTACAATTAATGATAACTTTTGAAGTCGGCGCAAAATTAAATAAAAATTGATACCTTTATTCAATACAAAAATCAAATCCTATTCAAAATTACACATCTCACATTGTTACCTGGAAAACGCAGCCGAAAACTAATAAGATTTCGTAAGCAGCAAAAGTTGGCGAAGATGCTGGTATCTCACGTCCTTGGTGAAAGAAAAATCGCAAAATTATCTGGCAAACATATTTAATTTCTTTGGGATATCATGAATATTTTGATAAGGTATATCAAGAGAGTAATTAAGAATATGAAACAACACATCGTACAATATATATTATGAAAATATACATCTTGCGTGTATATTTTTGCCTTACGTTTTAATCGCCAAATCCAAAAGCCATCAAGGATGATAGTTATCAAAGTTATACCAAATTTACAAAGGAAACTCTAACTTCGTAGAAACATAAATACCGCATTGTGAAGAATGTTTACTGTTCTATGCAGATGCTACTAATGAACCAATTGTATACAGTGATAAAATAATAAAGGAAACATGAAAATGGATCATTCGAGACAACAGCATTTGTTGCTACCGATCTAAAGGCAAGCCTTTAAAAACTAATTAAATTTTATTTAATTTTGCGCCGACTTCAAAAGTTATCATTAATTGTAGTGTTATAGGTTGTTTGGCGAAGGAAATTATTTTATACTTTTAGGCGCAATTTACAGTTCCATTTTCTGCCAATTTTCTTTCATTTTTAGTTGCTTGAATTGTAGTTCGTTTTTGGAGTCGGTTCTATTTTTTTACAAAAAGATTTTATTAATTATAAAGTCTATGCAATGTCATTAATATGGAAATATAATTTTACACAAACTTAAATAACTTGAACTAATTAATTGCTAATTTCTTAACACCCAGAAATATTGAAACAGTAAAGTTGTTATGTAAAACTATTAATAACACTGCTCTGAAAAAAAAAAAAAGAATTCTGATACCATTCTTTCTGATTTTTATGTAAAATGACCTCCTGAATCCGAATATGACTCCCATTCTGTCCAGTCACCGTTTTCTAGAAATACAGGGATGGAATACGGGCGCAGAATTCATACCGGCATCTGCTTAAGAAATTTCTCTACTTATAATATCGTTGATTTAAGAAGTAGAAAATTTTCTTACATCGATTGTGGTATGAATTCTGCGCCCGTGTTCCATCCCTGGAAATACCATCCCCTTCCTCAATTTCTTTCCCTCTTCAATAATTTTATGACCATGAATTTGATTTGAAGAATGAAAAATAATTAATTGAACACCTAAAAACAAAAAATATATATGTAAAGTTTAAAAAATAACATTAATAATAGATTTAAAAAAAAAAATGTGATACATAATGCATAATTTCATTGGTGGGGGGGGGGGGGGTTACCAATGAAATTATGCATTATGTATCACATTTATAACCATAAAATCACTGAAAAACGATAAAAATAGGGGGCCATTCCTAAACATCGGTGGGTGATAGGGTAAAATGGGCGTCATATTCGGATTCAGGAGGTCATTTTACATAAGAATATGTTGAAATGGTGTTAAAGGCAATTTTCATGCCAAGCAATGTAATCTTTAGATAATATTGTATCATCTTAAATTCTCATTTAAAATTACTAATTTTATATTAAGGATACAAGTAAAAGCGTGCGTGTTAGTTTTTTAAGGAAGAAAAGATGACCTTAATGCAGTTTTTACTTCAAACAAAAGGAAATCTTTTCTTTAAGTTGACGTTAAAACCTATTCAAAGTGCAAAAATTACCTTGGATTGAGATATTGGCAAGAAAAGGGACATAGTAATACAAAAATAACAAAATTGAGTTCCTTTAACTGAAAAATGTGTATGAGGTACCCCAATGGGCACGAAAAGCATCATATATTTATCTCGCAATTTACCCACATGAGGTACATTTATGTCAGTTTTATTGTAGGCTAATCAATGCTTTATTCTTATCCTTAGGCTGATTTTTCGATGCAACTTCTCCGATGTGCGATGTAATGTAATCCTGAGCAAATACAAATAATCTGATAGCCATTTTCTCTATGCAGTCTCAGCAGTCACTATTTTGATTATCACTTTTTTTTTTTTTTTTTAAGTAATTATTATTAATCATTTGTATTAGGGGGACCGGAAAATAATGTCGTTTTGAATTAAAATACTGACATCGGAAATTTATCCTGGATAAAATTTAAGATATTCTTAGGTAACTTATAAGATGGTTATTTGTAAAGTATCATGTAAACACTGTTAAACAAAAATTTCCGGTTTCATTTTATTAATTCAAAACGACATAACTTTCCGGTACCCGTAATAGTATATATATCTTCGCATAGATTGCCTTATAGAAAAAAGGTATTCAAAATAGTGATTGCTGAGAACCCTGCTGTATGCTTCATTCATAGAAACTACGATTAGAATATCAACTAAAAGAGTAAAACATGAATTACAAAAAAAAAAAAAAAAAAAAAAAAAAAAAAGGGATAGTAATTAACAAACTAGTAAAGGTATGAATCCAGTAAAAGTTATTATAAATACTAGCTAATTTGTCTTATAACTCCTGAAAAAATACAATATATACTACATATAATCCTTTTGATAATAAAAGGATATATTCAGTGATTTTGTTTCTGTTCCTCGGCTTTCACTATGTTTTAAAATCACAAATTGGTGTGCAACCAATATTTAAATTTTAAAACTTCTTCACACACTATAAATTTTAAGCCAGCACAACCGGTTTCGAAAGAATGTAGCCTTTCTTCATCAGGTGCAATAAAACACGTGCTACTGCTTTGGAGGCAAAAGCAACGGTTATTCTGGCTTAAAATTTATGGTGTGTGAAGAGGTTTTAAAATTTAAATATGTTTAAAAATATTATTTTTATATTATATAGATATTTCTCGGCTTTTACTATTAATATATATATATATATGTATATATATATAACAAAAATGATCTATTAAGCATAGTAGAAGCCAAGCAACAGATACAAGGTCACTGAAACACCAATGACCAATAAGATTTAAAAAAAATTATTAGTGGATGAAATACACTAATGTAAAGAAACCAGATCCACTAATCAACAGCCTGCAAAACATATGAATCAATAAAGTAACACAACAAATCCCATATATATATAGGGGAGAGTAGGGACAGATGAGAGACTTTTGACAAACATAATTTTACAAATTTACTTTTACTGGTACAACACTGTAAGTTTCCGTGAAGCAAATTGAAACACTTTAACATATTTTAAAAATATAAATTTGATGATAATTATTATTTCATAAGCAAATTAACATAGTCAAAATTTTCCCATCCCTCCCTTATGGCAGGTTTATAAAATTAAAATAAGTACATCATATACAGGCATACTATGAAAAATGACAAAAACAGTGGGTCACTATGTATGTAAGATTAATTAATTATTAATAACATCTATTTTATCCAACATTAGAATATAATGTACAGTCACCCAAAAAAAAAACGCCACCCCCCCCCCACCTAATTTCGCCGTAAATTATCGTAAAAACATTTGACTGGTACCGATCGATTTGTAATAACGTCTAGTTTATAACGGTATAGTTAAATTTTGCCTAAGGGGTCGTCTACATATTAAAACTGGCATTAACCTCATTTTTTTCAATGGCAACCCCTATTTTTGACTTCATATTCAGATTTCTGAGATCAAGGCGGTTCGAAAAACATACCTATTAATATACCTTAAATCAATTTTAAATAGAGTTACACGTGAAAATGTTTTAGGGGTCCGTCTATACATTTAGAAAATATAAATCACGATCTACCACCCAGTACACATTATTTATTAAGTTTTACACCGGAAAAAAATTTCAGAAATGTTAATTATAAAATAAAAAAAATGACTAATTCACAGAACTTTCTGAGTTAGTTTATGAATTAAAAGATTTTTGTTGGTTTCTATTGATTAAACATCAGATAGTTCACTTCATACGAAGAAAATTAAGTAGCTTGAATAGATATTAAAATATCTATCAAAAGAAAAAAAAAAAAGATGAATGGTTTTAAATTTGTTTGAAAATTCAAAATTATTTTAACTCAAGCTGCCGTATAATTGTCTGAAACGGCGGCACTCAACCTGGTTCCCACGGCCGTTTCACAGTGACAATGGGAGTTTGTTCTGATACTGCAGTACTTTCATTTTCTTTAATTGACTTTTTTAAAATATTAAAACAGATTTCTTTTATTTTTATTTATTTATTTTTTTAATTAATTATAATTATTTATTTTTTTTTTTTTTCATGACATTATTAAAAACTTTTACATAAATCTCCACGATATTCTTTTGCTTTTATATTTTATAATGTGTAACAA
The DNA here is from genome assembly GCA_963930645.1 of Salticus scenicus. Taxonomy (NCBI): domain Eukaryota; kingdom Metazoa; phylum Arthropoda; class Arachnida; order Araneae; family Salticidae; genus Salticus; species Salticus scenicus. Next base: position 207,798,115 of record OZ005656.1, on the reverse strand, counting down.
ATTAATATGTAAAATAATAAATCCTACTACTTAATGGGATGTTCTAAAATTCTACACTTTAACACAGATACCGAAGTGGACGGTGGGTGTAGAAAGGCTGGCTACCCTTAATCTAAATCTTCACTTGAAAAGGTCAAAATGTTACATAACTCTTTTTTTTATTATTATTATTAAGGAAAAAAGAAGAAGATAAGGAGGAGAAAGAAAGATCAAAACGAATATAAAGCATATTGAACGTTAATACCCTTTAAACACTGGAAAAAGGCGGGGTTTTGTATTGTGTGTCATTTGGGAGCTGTAGAGTGCCAGAAAATTACTTTATGTAATAAAACTTTTCATTTAAAGGGTATTTAAAGCAGCATTATATTTAATACATAGACTATTCAGAAAAAAAAATACCATTCATCTGGTTCATGAAAAATAAAGAACATTTTCTGGTATCCCGGGAGATTACTGGTCCCGCCCCTTTCCGTACATTTTTTTCACATCAGTCTTTTTAGAGCCGTGTCAGCCATCGGTGGCTGACACTGATCTTTCCATTTAGGCTAAGTCCGCCGGCAGTGTAAAATATGATATAAAACTACAGAACTTACATAGTTTTAAGTAATTACTGACAATTTATTTAAAATTTACTTCATGTTTTTTTTTTTTTTTTTTTTTTTTTTTTTTTTAATAGGATTTTTATAGGATTATATCGTTAAGGCCTAATGGGGTTTATTGAAACTCGATAAACATAACACGCTTCTAAGCAGCACGTGTGGCCTGAATGGGATTTCCATAAGAATTCGCGTGGCGCTCAATGAGTTAATCGTAAATGTATTTGAAGTTAATTACTCTAAAAATGAAATTGTGTACACACAGGGGCGGGAACTAACAATGTTACGGGTTAGGTTGGCAAGTATGCATATATATTTTGCTTGATTTATAAAAATTTATAACACATTTTCTTCTTTTTTTTTTAGTATTTTGTGTTTATATCTCTCATTAAAAATAAATACAATATTCATATATAAACATTTCCATACAGTAATGTATATAAACATATTGATTAAAGAAGATTTGTTGATATTATATAATTTTTCTTCTATCTGTATAGTAGACAGATAGAAGTATAGTATACAGATAGTATCTGTATAGTATACAGATATAGTCACAAATATATTTTGTAAATTTCGCAGCATCGAAAAACAGCAACATAGCTTCCATATCAAGGCTTAATGTAAATAGCCACGCCTTTTCACAAATTTTCTAAAACTTTATAATATAAAGCAAAATAATTTTGCATATTTGTAATTAAATCATTTAAGTTTTGTCTTCAATAATCGATGTAGTAAATACCATTGTGATTTATGCATACCAGCGTCACATATAGAGTCAAATAGGAATATGCAAATTTGTCCTTTTTTTTTTAAATAGTGTTTCAGCGAATCAGAGGCGGGGCTTCTTTTCTTTTGAAATTCTTTCACAATCCCTCGCCTACATTGTGATAACTTTACAAAAATATGCCAATTTGTATAATAAACATCGAAATATTGCTTAGGAAACAATAAAAATAACATAAAGGTAAATTAAAATAGTTTTCCGTCAAATTATATACAAACATTTTCTTATAGAGGATACAGATTATAACAAGTGACGGCCCCCTAACAGGAATAAAAAGTGAAATATCACTGTAACTCAAAAAATAATGTTAGGAACGACCTGTAAATTTGGAAACCTATGTTTTTGATGATGCGCATTCTATTCGTGCAAAAATTAACATAGGTCATAATTCACAATTTTTTCAAATATGAATTTATTAATAATTTTCATAATTCAAAAAATGTTTTTTTAGCAAAAATTTGCATGGAATATGTTTGGGTTACTTCATTCTAACGAATAAAAAAAACAGAATTTAAATATCATAATTATTTCGGAAGATATGATTTAATGTTTGTCACATTCATTTAACATTAGCACCCCCAAACTTTGACAGCTTATAACTCTATGAAAAATTGAGCGAAATATATAAACTATACCATTTTCCGTGATGATTTGATCCAAAGAATTCAAATAAATTATAAAAAATGGGGGTTACCATTGAAAAAAATGAAGTTGATGTCAGTTTTAATATGTAGACGCCCCCCTAAGTAAAATCTAACTATAACATTATAAACTAGACGTTATTACAAACTGATTGGTACCAGTCGCATGTTTCTACGATAATTTACGGCAAAATTAGGTGGGGGGGTGGCGTTTTTTTTGGGGGTGACTGTACCACTTAAATAAAATTTTCAAATGCTCGATTAGGTCATCATTTTTTTTTTTTTTTTTTTTTTTTACTTCTAGCAGAGAAAGTATTGTTTTTAGTTCAAATATTCAAAATTAAGTTTTTGTTATATTTACATGTTTTGTGGTTCCCTGAACATTAACAAGGTTTTTAGTGGCCAGTCTGCGTGTGTTATCAGCATATCTCAAGAACAAATATTACCAAGAAATCTTAACTGTAATTGATGAATGTAATTTCTTTTCTATGTTTTACCATATCCAGGAAAACTGCTCAGGAATGAAAATTAATTCCTCATACATATATGGTAAATAAAGTATTTTTAAAAGTTAAAAAGGTAGACAAAACTCGTGTGAGTGCCACACCAGTAATTTTCCATGATTTTGAATTTGTTTCGTTGCATTTTCTCTTCCATCTATTCATAAATTTGCCTATTGATATTCTCTGTTTATGGAGTATCAGAATCTTCATTCTTCTTCCTTTTCTTACATGTCCCATCCCTCCATGAACTGCTCTGTCCCATCACTCTCTTTTCATTATTAAAAAAAAATATATATATATATTAGACACATGCAACTTTTAGGTTTAATTTGGCTACTAATTCATAAAATTTATATTATTAGGTATATAAAATATGAAAAGTAATTATGTTAACATCAGTGAGTGACGTTAAAAACTTTAATCTAGAAGTTCAACTTAAATTTATGTTGCCAGTCCAACTACTATGATAACTTCGACAATTTATGCAATAGGTTTTTAATGGATTTATCTAATTAAAATTTACGAGAATGAATAGCGTCTAGGTCCGGATTTGAATCTAAGACTTTTGCATTAACGATTCAAACGCTGTACCAACTGAAGAATCGTGAATGCATCCATGCGTGAATGAGAACTGACCTGCATGATTTGCTGATAAGACAGTTGATTTTATTTACTTATTTATTTTTCTAAATTTGTTCTGCCAATACAAACACAGTACCATGATAGAAATTCATTTAATTTTAATTCCATAATTACTGGATAGTAATAAATAACACTGCTCTGAAAAAAAAAAAAAAAAAAATCGAGATCTGATACCATTTTTGCTGATTCTTATGTAAAATGACCTCCTGAATCCGAATATGACCCCCATTTTGCCCAATCACCCACAGTTTTCTAAATACATGACTCCCCCCTCAATTTCTTTCCCTGTTCGATAATTTTATGACCATGAATTTGATTTGAAGAATGAAAAAGAAATAATTTAACACCTAAAAACGAAAAATATATAAAGTTTAAAAAATAACATTAATAACAGATTAAAAAATATAAGATATGTAATACATAATTTCAGTGGCAAATCCCCCTCCCCCCCCCCCAAAAAAAAGAAAAAAAAAAAAATCCTTTGTCGCAAATGTCCATGTTTTAGAATTTTCCAACTCTGTAGCCCCTCAGAAGATATTTAACGGTTAAAATAATGCTCCCACCTCCTAAAAATCAAATTTATAGCCACAAAATCACCAAAAATCATAAAAATAGGGGTCCATTCCTAAAACATTGTGGGTGATAGGGTAAAATGGGTGTCTTATTCGGATTCAGGAGGTCATTTTGCATAAGAATATGCTGAAATGGTGCCACAGGCAATTTTCCTGCCAAGCAGTGTAATTAGAAAAATAACTTTGATCATTTATGCAATAAATTTTTAATATATTGGTCGATGTTTTACAACAACGAAAAGGGATTAGGTCAAGTTCAGACCTAGATCCTCTTAGTTAACGTCCTAACGCTGTCTCACTTTTCGCTCCTGTAAAAATTTATTTATTCAATACACCAAAAAATTATTGTATAAATGGTGGAAATTATTATCCTAAATATCTAATTGCCATCAAACAGCTATGGAGTTAAAATAAATAATTTTCTTCTAAGACTGAGTTCATATTCCCAGAACAGATAAATTGAAAATTTTCAACTTTCACATGAACGAGCCATGTGAGTTATCATCCTAGAACTGAGTTGAAAGAGGGTTGGAAGTTAACATAAGTGCCCAAGTTCAAATTCTGGACAAAATCATTTTCTGTTCTTGTAAAAATTAATTTGGATAACTCACCAAAAATCTTCATAAAATATGATTGATAGTAATAATATACGGTACAAACCTGAAATGCACTGCCATCAATTTTCAGCTATTGTCGCACTATAATCTAGTTCTTTTGTGAAGCCCTGTAAATTTAGTAGAGTAAGAGAAAGTATGAAACTTAAAAATTTGCATCAGTTTCTCTCAAAACGTCGTTTAGGACAATTACACAGGTATACTTTAATGTTGGTAAAATTTGATTTGATAAATTTAGCTGATGTATAATATATGTCTTTTGATGTGCTGAAACTGAAAATGAAGCCCCTCATCTATTTCACGTATAAATGTTTGCTAATACAGGGTGTCTACTTACACATATTCTTCATTTTCGATAGTTTCTAGTATGTTTCTCTGGTTAATTATAATTAATCGTTGAAACATACTTTAAAAGTTACCATATTGGCAGAACAGTCACTTAAGGGCGCTCTTCATTTACCGCCGCTGGAAGCCGAAGCTAATGTTATTCAATGGGAAATTTTTCTTTACAAATAACTTATTAAGTAATACATATTTTTAAATTCTGTTTTCACATTATGAAAATTCCCAGCTGTTAAACTTTTTTAAAAAATTATTTTTTAAATTTTTTGTATTTTACTTCGAAGCTGCAAAATACAAATTTTCAATATGTGAATTTTTTTCATTTTGCAATTTCAAAATAAAATATTAAAAATTAAAAAATACTTTTTCAAAAAAGGTCCGTCCATTTAACAGTTGGGAATTTTCTGAATGTGAAAACAGAATTTAAAAATATGTATTAGTTAATAAGTTATTTGTAAAGAAAATTTCCCCATAGAATAACATTGGCTCGGGCTACCGGCGACGGTAAGTGAAGAGGGCCGTTAAGAAACTGTGTCAGTAGAGAAACACTGGCTTGATAGAGAAGTACTGGCTTCAATTTCGGTTTCAATACCCCAAAAGACATAAAAATTAGCCAAATTATTAAATCAAAATTTTAGATATAGTCTTGTGTTAATATAATTTTTTCACTTACGGATTTCTCTAACCAACCATGCTGCTTCTGGTTATATTCTGATGCCCAAGCACTTTAGACTGTTTTTGTTAGTTGAACGTTTTCTTTAGCAGTACGTTGAGATGATTATCTTGTACTTGCTTTAGGTTACAAGTTGATATACATATTTTTAAATAATTGGAATGGTATAATTTAAATGATCAGCTGTGAATCCTTGAGTTATTTCGCATTTTCTTTATTACAACAGGTCGTACCACTTCTTTCAAACATCGATTATGAGATGTCGCCATTTATTGTATTACACCTTGAAGTAACGTGCAAACATTTTTGTTTTTATCTAAATATATACAGCTGATAAGTTTGTCATTGTATTTGACCGGATTATTAGATTTTATCAAAAATTGGTACACTTAATAATCAGGACAAAAATCTAGCTGACGCCGTATACTTTAGTTTAGATCATTTCATTTTATTTATTTCTCACTTCAAGTTCAATTTCATAGTTCATTCGCTAGCAAGCCCGTGCGAAATTTTCGCATTTTATTTCTCTCTCTGTTATCTTTAAAATTTAAAATTATTGTTATTATTTTATAGACGGCATTTTTGTATATGAATGAGCAAATTTAATATTTTATAAGTTTTGTTCACGTGAAAGCATATTTCATTTACTGCTGGGGAAAAAAAAGAAAAAAAAGGCAACAATTAAAAATTTAAATGTTTGTTTAAAAGCTGTTATTTTCATATTTTAATTAATTTTAAAAAATCTAATCAAAAATTCATTACGAATAAGGTACCAATTGAAAGGGGCAATTTTTTTCTGAATCCGTCGGGTTAAACAGCTTATCGATCGGACAATTAGATTTTTTAAAATTAACTAAAGTATGAAAACTAGCGTTCACACACAGACAAAATCCAAGGAAATCTCTTAAGCCTTTTTAAGTGTGACAGAGTCAGGCACTGATGAGCGTAACTGTATATGCTGATGCTGAATAGATGAGAACTGAAATGGTAATAATCAATATATATAATTTCCATTCTACCATTTTTCAAAATTAAAAAAAAAACGAATTCAAAATATGGACTGCCTCGATTTTCGAGGACATAACATATGGTCCCGATAGCCTACTATATAAATTTAAAAATACTGTATGTTTCTAAAAATCAAACACAGAAACCAATACACAGCTTTCACAAATTCGTACACAGTGTTCACATTAATGCAATCAGTGCGATAAATATGTTGATTAGAAAGAGAAATATTATTATGTATATTCTGTTAAGTAAATATTAGGTTGAGAAAAAACTTTTAAAAAGAAAACATTTCCGAGCCACGCCCATATCTGAATTTTATTGTTAAAAATAAACAAAACATCGACTTCTTTAAGTGTAACTAGTTGGCATAGGTGGACTCTGCTCAGTTCCCCATCATATTTATGTTCTCAGAAATTTCTAGTGCGAGACATATTACTAGTGGATCTGCAGATCAGGAGCCTCAACGTCCTATTTGCATCAGACATTATTCAATAGGTCATTTTTATTTATTCCTTATTATATAATAGTATATATTGATTCGATCGACTTATTACCAAAATCAAATACATTCCTGAGGGGGGCGGCAGCCCCCCTCAACCCCCCGTTGTATCTCTCTTTGTATACCTATTTGTATATGATATAAAGTGTTACGAAATTGTAAATAATTGCATTTATTTTTGTATAAATTCTTTCAAAGAGGTTTAGTAAGTTGATAAAATGCTAATTTTGTGCCTTTATAGTCGTTTTAGCGTTAAAATAGCCAAATTTTCCTTTAAAAACGCATTAAAAAGCTCCTATAAGGGAAGAAATAAATTTGGCGCCAAATTTGGCGACTATTTCCCTCCTTGGCGATTTTTTTGGCGATCTTGGCGAGAAAATCCTTATTAGGGATATACCAAATATGGAAGCTCTAATCTCATTGGCTGATGTGATACGAGAATTTTCCAGAACAGTCTGTTTTCGATAGAAAAGTATAAAAGGAGCATTATTTTCGCCAAGGCGGTCAGTCTCAGATCTATATCAGTTTCGTCAAATGCTTGCTCAATGGGCTCATGAATATGTGTACCAAATTGCAAGTCAATAGCGTTATTTTGGGGGCCGCTATCGCGGTACATACAAATTCTTCCCATAGGCCATAATGGTAAAAAAAACTTTGGCGTGTCCCTGTACACGAACTTACAAATGGAATGCACACCGAAAACTATACAGATAATTTCGTGGGCATCATGAACATGTGTACAAAATTACAAGTCAATAGCGTGTTTTTTGCGGCCGCTATCGCATGACAGACAGACAGACGGAATCCAAAATCCTTTTGAGTCTCAACAGAGGGCCTCCATTCACATTTCGGCAAAAATTGGAAGTCAATAGCTTGATTTTTGCGGTGGCTATCGCGGTACATACAGATTCTTCCCATAGGCCGTAATCATAAAAAAATCTTTGGCGTGTCCCTGTACACGAACTACAAATGGAATACACACCTAAAACTATACAGCTGATTCCGTTGGGCTCATGAACACGTGTACCAAATTGCAAGACAATAGCGTGATTTTTGTGGCCGCTATCGCGGTACATACAAATTCCTCCCATAGGCCGTAATGATAAGAAAAACTTTGGCGTGTCCCTGTACACAAATTACAAATGGAATACACACCCAAAACTATACAGCAGATTTCGCGGGGCACATGAACACGTGTACCAAATTGCAAGTCAATAGCGTGATTTTTGTGGCCGCTATCGTGGTACATATAAATTTCTCCCATAGGCCGTAATGATAATAAAAACTTTGGCGTGTCCCTGTATACGAACTACAAATGGAATACATACCAAAAACTATACAGCTGATTTCGTGGGGCTCATGAACATGTGTACCAAATTTCAAGTAAATAGCGCTTTTTTGGCGGCCGCTATCGCGCGACAGACAGACAGACAGACAAAACCGTTTTGAGTCTCAACAGAGGGCCTCCACTGACGTTTCGGCAATAATGTTAAAAGAAATCAATTTGACCAAAGCTTCATACAGTGACAGATTGAAATCCCCGCCTAATAGGCTATCCACCGTTCATTTCGATATATTTATCTTATTCTAATCTATTAATTTATTTTATCAGGGTCAATTTCGTTGTTTAGTTTTCATGCTACTATTTCCGATGCAATAATCCTCAAATTCATATTTATATGAAAAATTTACAATTTCGCTATGTTGATAAAATCGTAAATTACGAATAATTTACGAAATTTTCCTATTAGAATATTTGTATTCAATCATGTTCAAACAAATATCATAAACGTAATTTTGAAGTTGTCTAATGTATTTAGGATCCTCAAAATGGAAGTTTATGCTCAATTTTGCTTTATTCTGACATGTTAAATAAATCGTAAATTCCAAATAACTTACGAATTTTTTGAATTGGAAAAATCATAGTCTATGATATCCATGCCAGTATCCTAAATATTATTTCGAAAGTGGTTTGACATCTTTACGATGAAAATATCCCTCAAGATTGACGTTTATGTGAAATTTTGCTCTTATTCAGCCATGTTAAGAAATTCGTAAATTTCCAATATCTTACGAAATTTTTATATTGGAAAATTCATAGTCATTAATATTCATGCCAGTGTCCTAAATAATGTTTCAAAAGTAGTCTGACATCTTTACGATGAAAATATCTCTCAAAATTGACGTTTATGTGAAATTTTCCCCAATACTGACATGTTAAGAAATTCGTAAATTTCCAGTAACTTGCGAAATTTTCAAAGTAGCCTATTTATAGTTACTGATGTTCATTCCGGCATCAAAACTGATATTTTAAAACTGGTCTGACATTTTTACAATAAAAAGTTTTCATTTAATGCACGTTTAAGTGATTTTTTGTCCTATTCTCCCATGTTAAGAAAATCGTAAATTTCGAATAACTTACGAAGTTTTTAAAATCGAATGTTGCAAATGAATAGGGTTCTTGCCAGTGTCGAAAGTAATATTTTAAAACTGATCTGACCTCTCTGCGACAATTTGTTATTGAGATATCGTGTACACAGACTATCAAACTAACGGACTGACCCACTAACACACTAACAGACTAACAGACTAACAGACACCCTACAGACAGACACCATAGAAATTTTGTCATTTTCGGATTCCTCACACCTGAAAACGTGTAGAAAAGTCAAAAAACCGAGGTCGAAATTTTTCACGATTACCTAAGTTCCCCATACCTATAGTATGATGGGGAACTAAAAATGACTTTTGCGTCTACTTCTATGCAATTCTCAATTCTTGTGATATTCTCTATCTCTTATCCAAGTTTTCTAAATGATCGTAGCATGATCCTGCATTTGTACATATATAAGGTGTATCATAATTTTTTGAATATATGTATCTATAATAATAAAAGAAGATGTTTGTCTCTCTGTCTGTGCATCTATACGTTCAGTCCCTACTGAACGCAGAAGTATAAAATTTGACATACGGGTGCTCAGAAGCCTTCCGGAGTTGATAGTGAAAACAGAATTTAAAAATTTTAATTAGTTCCGGAGATAATAATTAAAACGTCGACCAATGCCTAATTAAAAAGCGAGCGGATCGTAATTTTCGCCCTTCAGCGTGTTCCTCAAAAGAGAAAGCAGAGAGAGAAAAATTTCGCGGGTTTTTCTAAAGCGATCGCTGCCGATCCGTTGGAAATATCGAAAATACACCTGTACCACGAGAATAAGCATTTATTACCGATTCTTACGGTACATTTTTTTTATATTTTTAAAAAAAGTTTTAAAAAGGGTCGATAATTTCTCTTTTTCTCGATTGTCTTTTTTGAAACGCCCTGTACGACCGAGTAACTGTTCCATTTCTTAACAAATGGTATATTTGGAAAGGACATTTAATCCTCTTTCGAATCATGTAAACATTTTTACAAAATATGGATTAGCGATCCATATTTTTAGATTTTACGAAACATCGATTTTTTCACAAAACATTTTATAACTCAAAAGCGTTTTGTGATAAATCATTTCTTTCTTTTTTTTTTTTTTTTTTTTTTTTTTTTTTTGTAAATAGATCTCGCTTCAACAATTGAATACCCAAAAGATTGAGAGAAAATTTCAAAAACTGAATGAGTTATAATTTTTTTAATTTTCAGTATCGCGGCAGTTTTCGATGAAATTCTGAATCGACGTTTCTGAAACCCTTTAAACTGACCTTGACAGAGAAGAGAGAATAAAATTCTTCAGTGCCAGGTCCTAGAGGTTGGGAAAAATTGCTTTTGGTTTTTCGCCCACGTGACAAAGGGAATAAAAAAAGCAGTTTTTGAATTTTTTCAATTTAAAATTGATCAAAAGCAGAACTTCGAAATTGCCCGTCATCATGGCTCACCTGTATGCAGTTAAAAAATCTAAAGTATAGCTTTAAAAATAAAATAAATAGACATATTATATTTATTTAAATAAATTTTTATTTACATTACTGTTAATGACACCATTCACCAATTTCATCTGTTAATGAGTTACTTTTAACAGAATAATATTGATTTTTTTCCCCGTTTTTTTATGAATTCGGTTGTAAAAAAGCAGTTTTGGAATTCTTAAATTTTAGATGGATTTCAATAGAATTCGTTAATCGCTCTTGATAGATTAGCCATTTTGAGTCTAAAATATATCATAGATATTAATTATTGTAATACATAATACATCATTCAAAAGATATTTTAAAGTATTTTTATTGCAGGCTATTAAAATGATATAAGCCGTACAAATTCTGTACGAAACTTTCGGAGAAAACTACGGAAAAACCAGAAAATTTTTATTCTTTTATATTTTACAGAGTTTAAATTGAGATTTTCGCTCACATTTCGTACTAATAATTTTTAACGATATATAGCCCGTAATTAAACAAGTTTTGGAGAAAACCACAGATAAGTCAGACACAAATCTTTTTAAAAAATGTTATACGGCGCCGCAGGCGCCACCGAGCGGGACTTACAAGGAGAGGTCACAACATGGAAAATTCAAATCGGGACGAAATTGCGCAGGATTGTAGTATACTATGAGGGTAACAACATATTGAAGCAGTAGGACCCACTATCCACAAAATTTCGAGAAAAAAGCATTTAAAGTTTCAGTAATCTTTAAATACAAGTTATTTGGTAAGCGAGCAAGCGCCCCAGTGGTGTGATCTTAAAGCGCGAGTCTGCTAGCCAGACGACTTGAGTTCGAGGCTACTTCGAGACAACTTTTTTTTTTCTTCTTCTTTAACTTTTTATGTAATCTAAACTTTTTATTTATTTCTACTTTATTTAACAATTCAATTCAAAATTTGAAAATTTTAATAGATTATTTAATTTTCTTGAGTATAAAATAACTTTTTCTGTTTTTAATATTTATAACTTAAAAATACAATAAATTTGTATAACTTAAAAAATAAAGTTTAGTTTTACAAAACCCTAAATAAGAAATTTCAAGAAACTGTATTGATTGGAGAAGTAATTATTTAATTTGGAAAGTAATTATATATGCAATTAAAATTATCATTTCTCTGTATTATTATTATTTTTTTAAATAAAAAAAACAAAATGTAGTATTGTTTCAAGCATACCTAAAATAAAATAAAATATAAAAAACAATTTCTTTAGTTTTACCTTATTTTACAGTTAAAATAAAACTAAAATTTATTTTTTAAGTTATAGAAATTTATTGTATTTTTAAGTTATAAATATTAAAAATAGAAAAATTTATTTATTTTATATTCAAAAAAATTAAATAATATTCTATTAAAATTTTCAAATTTTGAATTGAATTATAAAATAAAGTAAAAATAAATAAAAAGTTTAGATTACATAAAAAGTTTTTGAAGAAAAAAAAAGAAAGTAGTCTCGAGGTAGCCCCGAACCCAAGTCGTCTGGCTAGGAGATTCGCGCTTTAGGATCACACCACTGGGGCGCTTGCTCGCTTGCGAAATAACTTGTATTTAAAGATTACTGAAACTTTAAATACTTTTTTCTCGAAATTTTGTGGATAGTGGGTCCTACTGCCTTAATATGTTGTTACCCTCATAGTATACTACAATTCTGCGGAGTTTCGTCCCGATTTGAATTTTCCATGTCGTGACCTCTCCTTGTTAGCTAAAGTCAGAAATTTGAAAGATCATAACATGGTGAGCGAACAGGCTGTTTCAGATATTGAAAAGGGAAGAGGGCGCCGAAGGCGCTACCGCACGGGAATTTACTGCGCTTTCAATAAGCTATTTTCACGATATATCAATAAGCTGTTATTAGACCTGAAACGGGAAAAAGGCGCCGCGGGCGCCACCGAGAGGGAGTTTCGTAAAGTCGGATTTTTCAGGGATCGCGAACCAGCTGGTCGCCGAAGGCGGCTAGTAAGGAATATGTATAGAAGAACTCTTGTGGAGCACAAAAGACAAATAACGATGCATACTTGCGAACTATTTCATTAATAATCGGAAGGTTTTTACATACTTACCAACATCCTAATTAATATTCAGTAGTGTTGTTAGCCCCTCCCTTTTTTCACACCAGTAAATATTTACAGTAAGATTTTCCAGATACATTTGCGATTAATTAAGATGAAAACTAGTCTAAAAAAATACTGGCGTGAAAAAGAATTCAGGGCTAACAATATTACGGAATATTAATTAGTATGTTTAAAGTATAGATTTTTAGTACCCGCTTTTTGTTTAAAATCCTTCTTTTTTCATTTAGAGTAATTTTATACTTATTTAATCGTAACTACTATTGGAGATAAATACTCTAAAAATAAAGTAGTGTGGAAAACAGGGCGTGTAATAAAAGTCGTCCGAATCATATTTAGGATGTTGGCAGGTATGACCAGAGCCTGATTAAGGGGGAAGCACACATTATTAAAACTTACACCGTTATTTTTTAACAAATACTTTCCTCCTATAATAAACAGAAAATTCTCATTAAAAATTATTTTAAAAGAATTCTGGTGTCTAATAACGGTGAGTAAATTGGTTTGTATTACACCGTTCATTTTTTATAAAAAATATTTTCTCGTCAAAGCGTCGAATTACTATGACATGAAGTAAAAAATAATTGTAAAAATATTCCGGTGAGAGCGGAGATAATGTGTGCTTCCCCCTTAATCAGGCTCTGGGTATGACAATCGTAACTCTAACCTTCCTCCATCCGTTTGCAGGTTATTGACGATAGAATAAAAAAAATACCTAATTTCCGAAGTTTCTATAAAAGCTGCAAAGAAATAAACACTTATTTAAAAAGAATGCCAAACTTTCTATATGATGATAACTATATCAGAATATCTAGATTTAATGGCGAGGTACAAGCGCTGAAACTTGTGAATAATGCAAAATCTAAATTTCCACAAAATCTAAAATTCCAGTATCGTAAACACTGTTCTAACTACAGTCGATAACTCGTCCGTTCTAGGAGCTGTAGAAGAAGCTTACATTGAATCATATGTCAATTATCTTGTTCAAAATAAATTTAAACTTTAGTTTACAAAAGTTCTTTGATATTTCTCGAGAAAGAGATTCAGCCCATCACTTTTTTCCTCACCGTTAATTTGACATCTGATCATATTTAAATGCATCAATTTATAATTTATTTATTACATATATTCTTAATCATTTGTTTATTTGCATCACAAAGATCTTTTTTTTTTTTTTTTAATCTTTAATAAAAGAAATTATTGCAATTAAAAATGAAAGAACCTTCTTTTCCAAATCGCTTGAAATATTGCAAAACAACTTCAGAAGCAGTTGTAACTTTCCACATATTTGCCAACCTAACTCGGAAGATTGTTGTGACTGATGTGAAAAAAATAGGCGGAATGGGTCGGAACTAACAATCTTCCGGGTTAGGTTGGCAAGTATGTTTCCAAATAGTAGACCCGCTAACTATGCTAGTTTATCCGTAATGGTGATAGGACCCGCCTTTTTTTCACACCAGAATGGTTGTAGAATAATATTCAGCAATATATTTTCATGATTAAATAAGAACACTACTGTTCTACAACTATTCTAGCGTGAAAAAAGGCGGGGCTTAATACCATTACGGATAAACTATCATAGTTAGCAGGTCTAAAATAGTTTAAAACTTTTATGTTAGGCGCAGTGTTGCCAGATGAAAATTTAAATTATCCCTACTTTATGGAGAAAAAATCCCTGCATTCCCTACGTTAAAATATTTTTACCCTACAAAATACCCTGCGATTCAAAACTATTAATAGAAATTCTATAAAATCATATTATTATTATTATTTTAATATTTTCTAGCATTTAAAAAAAAAAAAATGATCCATTCTTATTAATATACACATAAGTTGATTGTTGAAACAAACGGACAAATAAAAACAAGTACTCAATATATGTATACAAATGTATATTCGTGAAAACACAGTAAATAAAATGAACTATGTTTCTATAATTTGTTTAAATCTATTACTGTCAGCTTTTTTCTATTAAATTGTTAAATCAAACAGCTGATCTCCTTTGACATCTTTTCACATCAAACTTACCTAATAAATTTAATTTAATAATAAATAATCAATGTTAAACCAGCAAATATCGCCTTTTTAGGTACCTTACTCCGACTCCTTAGGGGGAGTGGCTACACGAAATGGGTGGTGTGAGCACATCAAAGAGAAATAAAAAGATTAATTTACAGAAAGGAGAATGAAAGACAACGCATTCTGACGTAAAACAAAATAAAATACACTTTTAGATCAGTATAATATATTTACGATTAACATTTTGTACTGCACAATATATTTTATTTGAGGGGTGGGTGTATACAATTACAAATATCTTGACAATTGGCATTTCGGGGAAATTTAATTTGAACATGTACATGACTTACTGTCCAATTTATTTTAAAACTTTGATGTTAATTATATCAAAATATTAAATAAATGTTATATTTTTTATTAAAATTATATAATAAATTTACCATTTCGGAATAATAGTAATAATAATAAAAGGGGGAACATATAAAAAATATGCAAATTTTCCAACTATTATAATTTATGCCTGCGCAATCATAATAATGCCCTTTTTTCTCCCTTACTAATAATTTTCTCCCTTCTTGAGTAATTTTCCCCAGTACGTAACTAAGATTAAATAGGAAGAAAACAACCCTTATAAAAAAAGTAGTAGAAGTACGAGAAGTAGAGGGCGGTATTAATAATACAGTGGAATAAATTATAGATGCTGGCAACTCGGAGTTATGAGATGTTTCACTTCGCATCAATCTGCAATAAAATAATGTATCAGAAACAACGTATTGTAAGCAACTTTTTACAGATAAGTTTAAATTTTTTTGCTTTTTTAAAAAGAATTTTATAATTTTCATTAGATAATAGAAAAATCCCTACAATTTTTTTTTTTTTTTTTTTTGTTTAATATCCCCCCCCCCCCTACGCCAAAATCAGAGGTAAAAAACCCTACTGTAGGGAGAAATCCTTACATCTGGCAACACTAGTTAGGCGGATAATCTTTCTTTTCTGTTTGACCTTCCATGCATTTTTTGTTTTCATTGCTTTGTAAATATAACACATTCTTTGCGGTTGCTTTATACGAAAAGAAGAGGATCCTCCCATTTTAATTACAATAAATTTTCAACTATTATTTTTTATTTAAAAAAAAAAAAAAAAAAAAAAAAAAAAAAGAATGCATATTGTAAATTTATGATACAAATAAATGCAGAGTTATTGTTTATGTAACAAATACGATATATAAAGATGCATTTAAATATCAGGGTTCTCACAGAGGAAAATTTCTTTTCCATAGTTATATACAATAATTTTAGACATGGCTTATCGCACATATCCGTCGGTATGTACTTTAAAAAATTATTATATAAAAATTTACACATAAATTTACCTTTCTTATAATCGTGATAAATGTGGTGAAAAGTAAATTAACAGCTACGGGCGTATGCAACTTTTAATTACAATACCTTACAATACCTTCTTATTGAGAATTACTTTTTAACCAAAATACAAATGACCGAGTATCATAAAGTAATGATATAAATAAACTTGCAACTATTACCAATGTAATAAAAAGGTATAATACAAGGAGTATAAATATGGTCAAATGTAAATTAAAATCTAAGGTGAGGAGGAAATGGGCGAAGCCTGTCTTTCGAGAAACATGGAACTTAATAATTTGTTGCAAACACAAAATTAGCTGTCTTCTGAGCTAAGTTCAGTGCAAACTTAATCGAGATCTGCTCGAATGGGCAAGTTTTTAAGAAAATCGCTGATATCATATTTTGACAAAGCTGCCAATATTTTAATTTATTCAGGAATATTTTAGCCCCGCCCTTATTTCGCATCACTTTATTTATAAAATAATTCTCTCCAATATATAACTACGAGACAAAACAAGAAAAAATATACTCTTAAAAAAAGCGGTACGAAATAAAGACTGAGCTAAATATATTAAGCAATAAATTAAAATGTTGGTAGATATGATTTTGGTAACAAATTGGTTTAAGTTTTTTTTACATGTTTAGCACTTGTCTCGTACCAATGAATTTAGATGTTCTAATGATATTGATATCATGTTATAGGAATTTTTCTGTTCTTCCCAAATGTATGATGACTTTTATGTGTAGCGTTTACAAGATTCTAGAATTCAGGGTTTTTCAAAATTTGGAAAGTTTTTTTTTCCTATCCGTAGTAACTTACGATCGATTGGAGATAGGACAGGTTTTTCTATTATCATATACTCCATAAGAGTTCTTTTGCTACCCCCTACAAGAATTCTGAAACAACCTTTATGCAGTCTGTGTGAAATACAGTTGGAAAATTCTTGAGTTACAGTGTTTTGAATTATTTCAAACTTTACAAGAGAATTAATCTCTGACAAAAAATAATGTCATATAAATTATATTTATCTGGTAATATTTAAAATTTACTTATTCACTAGAACTTTAAAAGGCCTTGATATAATTTATCTTTACGTAGATAGCATTCAAAATATTTAATAAACTCCTGCAGTTGTTTAGAAAGTTCAAATGAAAAAAACAGTGTTCTTCCGCCGTCTCAGTAAAGCATATTGGCAGGCGAAATCCAGATCACTCTTGCCGGTCTATATCTTCGGAGTTTTCTGTGTTTTTCTGAGGAATTTGTGTGAATAAAATCTAGTAAAATTTAGAAGGACGCCAAAAAAGGCGATTATTCCAGGCCCAGATGCCTAAAGAGTTCGTACGATCTTTATTTATTTTTCTTTCACCATTAATTTTGAATATTAGTTTCTATCAACAAAAAATAAAAAAAATAAAAAAGTCATCCTTTTAAACCGTACTGCTGAAGAAGACTCGGATAAAAATGTCTAATCCCCACTAAATTCGATTTATTGTAAATTTGATCATTTACTTAGAAACCACCGTAAATCATGTTTGAAATATTTTTTAAATAAATATGATTTGCGTTTTGGCCTACGGCTGTTCGAGCCTAGGTATCTAAGGGGTTACGGGGTAGTCAGGATTTTCAAAAAATCAAATTTTTTTTTTTTGAATGTTCTTAAAGTGTAATATCTTATAAATATTCTCTGAAAATTTGAAGTTGTGGGTCTAATTCCCATCAGTATGCAAAAAAAAAAAGGATGCTGCACGTGTGAAAGTGGCAGATCAGCGCGCCAACGACAACACTCGGGAAGGCAGAATGCTTCGTAGGCAACGGCAAATTGATGTTTTGGAAACTTCCACAATGGCTGAAGAACTATTATATGGCCCAGGAATAGATGACTCAGTGTAAGTGATTAAATAATTCGTATTTCTGTACGTAAATCTAGTGCGAAAGTTTAAATGCGTTTTTCTCAAAACTATGTTTTTTGAACTGGTGACAACTGTAACTTGAAAACCGCTCAGTAGATTTTAATGAAATTTATACAGCTTTTAGAATACATAATAAACTCGGGCCTGATCGAAGGATTTTTTTTTTTTTTTTTTCAAAAATTTCGATTTTTTAAGACCAATTAACTGTTGCCTTTTCCCAAAAATTTAGAAAAAAATTTCCTGAGTCCGCCATTTTTTTAATTTTTGAAAAAAAAAAAAAAAAAAGCTTCGATCAGGCCCAGGATTATCTATTTATAAAACTAATTTTTCTTATCCGATTGATTTTAGATGAATCTCCAAGGACTTATCATTGTCACCGCAAGGACCTTTTTTTTGGACTGGGTCAACAGAAACAGCTATAACTTTGGAAATTATAATTTTTTTTTTTTCAAATTTTCGTGACTTCAAGTCAAAACATTGTATAATAATGCCATATTATTACTTTTGTAAAATAAAATGATTTAATAGCGAAAAAAAATTACTGAAAATTATCATTTTTTCGTGTCTCTGACTACCCCTAACCCCTTAAGTAACTTCGCCTGCGTCCTTTCGGATGCAAGTGAGTGTGTCTAAAGAGGCGGAGCTGTCACGTATCAATATCACTAGGCTTGTGAAAACGCTATGACTGTAACTGAAATCAATGGGCTCTTCACGCCTGACGTCCAAGGCGGTTACATGATAGATGAAAAACAAATACTAAACGAAGTCTGGTATAGCCATAGCGATTGCTGTAATTACATATTTTCTGCTCTTATTTTCGATCAATCGTATTTAATCTGTGTTGTTTTTTAATACATCATCATTTTTTATCCATTTTATATCATTATTCATCATCTTTTGTTTACTGAAAACATTTACAATCATCATTTGGCTTATATTTGTTATTCATGTTCATGAAGAACATGTTAAATACTCTGATTTTTGGTACTTAAATCATTGACAGTGCAACATTGTACGGCGTAAATCCATTTAGACCAGTAACTAAATTAATTAACTTGTAACACCTTTATGCAATTAAATTAAATGAAAACATTTTAAAATTTCAAATTATAATCCATAAACATTCCACAAGAAGCTATTATTTATTGCTAGATCAGTTAATGTAACAGTTACTCTAGAACGTACAAAAATCGACTAAAATAAATAAACAAAAAAAAATATTTTTTTAAAAATTATTAAATTTACAAATACAACTATTCTACTGTTTACAAATGCACAATATTACTCTTATTTATTTTATAGTAACACTTTTGTTCTTAAGAACAATATTTAATTGAATTCGATTCTTCGTTTTCGTCTATAACATGATTGAGCAGACAACGCTGGGAAGAGTCCATTATATATAGGTTAAATTATGACACTTAAGATTAAATAAATGAAAATCGTCATCATGAGGTCTGATGACGCCACAGAGGCATGTCATCCATTATAATTAATTTTAAAGGGGTTAACTATAGTCGCTAGCAGTAAAAATTCTGCTATGGGGGAAATTATTCAAATTACTTATTACCTAATGTATTTTTTAATATTCTCTTTCGGAAAAAAAAAAAGGGGGGGGGATGTAGTGTAGTAAATTCGTTGCACGTAAAATCCAGGTTTTTTTGGAGTTATAATCATTTCGTGTATTCGAGTGCATAAAGTCGGGTGCATTTTCTTATTTTAAGTTTTGCGAATCCAAATTTGCGATCGCTTTGGAGAAATCAAATTCATTAATATTTCCTATGCCTGATTTTATAAGTTGTTTTCCTTCCTTTCTGTTGTCTGGCATGTGTGTCAAAGCAAAGCGAATTTAAAAAATATTAATAATGAATAAATAATCAATTTTCGGTTTTTCGCTCATATTTCGTTCTTCAAACTAGTGATTCAATTGTGAAATTTCAGAATGTGAAAATAGAATATTAAAAATACGTAGTACAGGTAATGAGAAATTTGAATAACAAATTTCTCCACAGAATAACATGCGATTTGCCTGCCGGCGATGACAAATGAAGACTATCGTTTGGAATTATCAGCTTTCTTTTATTCGTTCCGTTTTCAGAAAATACAGTTTGATTTAATTAAATATAGTTAAATCCCCTAAACTAGATGAAAATCAAATATATATATATTTCTTGAAATAATACAAGTGAGTAGAATTACAATATTCATATTATGTTATTCTGCGAAGAAGTAAACATATAGTTACTTTATTATCAGTATTATTTTTTATGTCACTTGAAAAAAAAATCTGGTGTGTCACTCACACGACTTTCTCCTACCTTGAAATTTAATACTATAAATACAGGTTGGAAATTAAGAGGCAACATAACGAGTACTGTTATGTAAACCTATATTAAAATAATTCAAATTAGGCTTCGGAAGAGATTTATATGATAATTAGTTCTGTGTGAGGGGTGGCTACCGCCCCCTCACACAAACCTAATTATTGTGACCAACCCCCCGTTTTATTACTGCACCTACATTTATATAGAATTTGAATCTGTTGTTAAAATTAAAAGTTCACTTAAAATTATTCAGACAACTTTCATATGCAACATTCCTTGAAACTTATCGGTCTTGATCAAACTTTTCCAGCAACGAATTTACATTAATTTGAAAATACAACTTTTGAATCTCCTCAAATTATTCGTTTATAAATTACTCTAAAAGACAAAGACAATAATCAAACTTTAAAAGCTTGACTTTGGTAATCAGGAAACCTCAAAACGTGTAAATACACAAAAAACAAGCGATGAATATTTAGCTTAAAAACATACGTTACTCTCGTATAACGCGGGGAATACGTTCCGCGTAATAGAAAATCGCGTTACAGGAGACATACATTAAGCAGACGATTTCATTCCGCAGTGAGACCAAAAGCGTCGGGTGTTGGCATAGTAACGGAGCAATCCTTCCTTGAACAGGTTGAAAGTAGAAAAGATGTCGCCACGTGCTTCCTTTATTTCACGCGTTATACGAGACTCTTTATCGCGTTGTGAGTAATAGTCGCAGATTTTTCGTCGCGTTATACGAAATCGCATTTTGTGTGAGCGCGTTGTACGAGATTCTGCTGTATTTATCATATGTCTATGAAGAATTCATTTCCATTCCTGAGCAGCTTTCCTGGACATGGTAAAATATTATAGTAAAGTACTTCCACTAACAATAAAAAAGAATGTTATCGCTTAAATATTTGCAAACCTCTATACCTTTTGAAGAATATGTACAAACTACATAGTGAACCTAAATACAATCCTATAGTAATAATATACGGTACAAACCTGAAATGCACTGCCATCAATTTTCAGCTATTGTCGCACTATAATCTAGTTCTTTTGTGTTGCCCTGTAAATGTAGTAGAGTAAGAGAAAGTATAAAACTTAAAAGTTTGCATCAGTTTCTCTCAAAACGTCGTTTAGGACAATTACACAGGTATACTTTAATGTTGATAAAATTTGATTTGATAATTTTAGCTGATACATAATATATGTCTTTTGATGTGCTGAAACTGAAAATGAAGCCACTTATCTATTTCACGTATAAATGTTTGCCAATACAGGGTGTCTACTTACACATATTCTTCATTTTCGATAGTTTCTAGTATGTTTCTCTGGTTAATTATAATTAATCGTTGAAACATACTTTAAAAGTTACCATATTGGCAGAACAGTCACTTAAGGGCGCTCTTCACTCACCACCGCTGGAAGCCGAAGCTAATGTTATTCAATGGGAAATTTTTCTTTAAAAATAACTTATAAAGTAATACATATTTTTAAATTCTGTTTTCACATTATGAAAATTCCCAGCTGTTAAACTTTTTTAAAAAATTATTTTTTTTAATTTTTTGTATTTTACTTCGAAGCTGCAAAATACGAATTTTCAATATGTGAATTTTTTTCATTTTGCAATTTCAAAATAAAATATTAAAAATTAAAAAATACTTTTTCAAAAAAGGTCCGTCCATTTAACAGTTGGGAATTTTCTAAATGTGAAAACAGAATTTAAAAATATGTATTAGTTAATAAGTTATTTGTAAAGAAACTTTCCCCATAGAATAACATTGGCTCGGGCTACCGGCGACGGTAAGTGAAGAGGGCCGTTAAGAAACTGTGTCAGTAGAGAAACAAGGGCTTGATAGAGAAGTACTGGCTTCAATTTCGGTTTCAATACCCCAAAAGACATAAAAATTAGCCAAATTATTAAATCAAAAGTTTAGATATAGTCTTGTGTTAATATAATTTTGGACTTACGGATTTCTCTAACCAACCATGCTGCTTCTGGTTATATTCTGATGCCCAAGCACTTTAAACTGTTTCTGTTAGTTGAACGTTTTCTTTAGCAGTACGTTGAGATGATTATCTTGCACTTGCTTTAGGTTACAAGTTGATATACATATTTTTAAATAATTGGAATGGTATAATTTAAATGATCAGCTGGGAATCCTTGAGTTATTTCGCATTTTATTTATTTCAACAGGTCGTACCACTTCTTTCAAACATCGATTATGAGATGTCGCCATTTATTGTATTACACTTTGAAGTAACGTGCAAACATTTTTGTTTTTATCTAAATATATACAGCTGATTGTTTGTCATTGTATTTGACAGGATTATTAGATTTTATCAAAAATTGGTACACTTAATAATCAGGACAAAAATCTAGCTGACGCCGTATACTTTAGTTTAGATTATTTCATTTTATATATTTCTCACTTCAAGTTCAATTTCATAGTTCATTTGCTAGCAAGCCCGTGCGAAATTTTCGCATTTTATTTCTCTCTCTGTTATCTTTAAAATTTAAAATTATTGTTATTATTTTATAGACGGCATTTTTGTATATGAATGAGCAAATTTAATATTTTATAAGTTTTGTTCACGTGAAAGCATATTTCATTTACTGCTGGGGAAAAAAAAAAAAAAAAAAAAAAAAAAAAGGCAACAATTAAAAATTTAAATGTTTGTTTAAAAGCTGTTATTTTCATATTTTAATTAATTTTAAAAAATCTAATCAAAAATTTATTACGAATAAGGTACCAATTGAAAGGGGCGATTTTTCTGAATCCGTCGGGTTAAACAGCTTATCGATCGGACAATTAGATTTTTTAAAATTAACTAAAGTGTGAAAACTAGCGTTCACACACAGACAAAATCCAAGGAAATCTCTTAAGCCTTTTTAAGTGTGACAGAGTCAGGCACTGATGAGCGTAACTGTATATGCTGATGCTGAATAGATGAGAACTGAAATGGTAATAATCATTATATATAATTTCCATTCTACCATTTTTCAAAATTAAAAAAAAAAAAAAAAAAAAAACGATTTCAAAATATGGACTGCCTCGATTTTCGAGGACTTAACATATGGTTCCGATAGCCTACTATATAAATTTAAAAATACTGTTTGTTTCTAAAAATCAACACAGAAACCAATACACAGCTTTCACAAATTCGTACACAGTGTTCACATTAATGCAATCAGTGCAATAAATATGTTGATTAGAAAGAGAAATATTATTATGTATATTCTGTTAAGTAAATATTAGGTTGAGAAAAAACTTTTAAAAAGAAAACATTTCCGAGCCACGCCCATATCTGGATTTTATTGTGAAAAATAAACAAAACATCGACTTCTTTAAGTGTAAAAATGCGTCTACTTCTATGCAATTCTCAATTCTTGTGATATATTCTATCTCTTATCCAAGTTTTCTAAATGATCGTAGCATGATCCTGCATTTGTACATATATAAGGTGTATCATAATTTTTTGAATATATGTATCTATAATAATAAAAGAAGATGTTTGTCTGTCTGTCTGTGCATCTATACGTTCAGCCCCTACTGAAAGCAGAAGTATAAAATTTGACATACGGGTGCTCAGAAGACTTCCGGAGTTGATAGTGAAAACAGAATTTAAAAATTTTAATTAGTTCCGGAGATAATAATTAAAACGTCGACCAATACCTAATTAAAAAGCGAGCGGATCGTAATTTTCGCCTTTCAGCGTGTTCCTCAAAAGAGAAAGAAGAGAGAGAAAAATTTCGCGGGTTTTTCTAAAGCGATCGCTGCCGATCTGTTGGAAATATCGAAAATACACCTGTACCACGAGAATGAGCATTTATTACCGATTCTTACGGTACAATTTTTTTTTTTTTTAAATACGGATTTTTTATATTTTTAAAAAAAGTTTTAAAAAGGGTCGAAAATTTCTCTTTTTCTCGATTGTCTTTTTTGAAACGCCCTGTACGACCGAATAACTGTTCCATTTCTTAACAAATGGTATATTTGGAAAGGACATTTAATCCTCTTTCGAATCATGTAAACATTTTTACAAAATACGGATTAGCGATACATATTTTTAGATTTTACGAAACATCGATTTTTTCACAAAACATTTTATAACTCAAAAGCGTTTTGAGATAAATCATTTCTTTTTTTTTTTTTTTTTTTTTTGTAAATAGATCTCACTTCAACAATTGAATACCCAAAAGATTGAGAGAAAATTACAAAAACTGAATGCGTTATAATTTTTTTAATTTTCAGTATCGCGGCAGTTTTCGATGAAATTCTGAATCGACGTTTCTGAAACTCTTGCAACTGACCTTGACAGAGAAGAGAGAATAAGATTCTTCAGTGCCAGGTGCTAGAGGTCGGGAAAAATTGCTTTCGGTTTTTCGCCACGTGACAAAGGAAATAAAAAAAGCAGTTTTTGAATTTTTTCAATTTAAAATCGATCAAAAGCAGAACTTTGAAATTGCCCGTCATCATGGCTCACCTGTATGCAGTTAAAAAATCTAAAGTATAGCTTTAAAAATAAAATAAATAGACATATTATATTTATTTAAATTAATTTTTATTTCATCTGTTAATGACACCATTCACCAATTTCATCTGTTAATGAGTTACTTTTAACAGAATAATATTGATTTTTTTCCCCTTTTTTTTATGAATTCGGTTGTAAAAAAGCAGTTTTGGAATGCTTAAATTTTAGATGGATTTCAATAGAAATCGTTAATCGCTCTTGATAGATTAGCCATTTTGAGTCTAAAATATATCATAGATATTAATTATTGTAATACATAATACATCATTCAAAAGATATTTTAAAGTATTTTTATTGCAGGCTATTAAAATGATGTAAGCCGTTCAAATTCTGTACGAAACTTTTGGAGAAAACTACGGAAAAACCAGAAAATTTTTATTCTTTTATATTTTACAGAGTTTCAAATTGAGATTTTCGCTCACATTTCGTACTAATAATTTTTAACGATATATAGCCCGTAATTAAGCAAGTTTTTGAGAAAACCACAGATAAGTCAGACACAAATCTTTTTAAAAAATGTTATACGGCGCCGCAGGCGTAACCGAGCGGGACTTAGCTAAAGTCAGAAATTTGAAAGATCATAACATGGTGAGCGAACAGGTTGTTTCATATATTGAAAAGGGAAGAGGGCGCCGAAGGCGCTACCGCACGGGAATTTGCGCGTTCAATAAGCTATTTTCACGATATATCGATAAGCTGTTATTAGACCTGAAACGGGAAAAAGGCGCCGCGGGCGCCACCGAGCGGGAGTTTCGTAAAGTCGGATTTTTCAGGGATCGCGAACCAGCTAGTCGCCGAAGGCGGCTAGTAAGGAATATGCATAGAAGAACTCTTGTGGAGCACAAATGACAAATAACGATGCATACTTGCGAACTATTTCATTAATAATCGGAAGGTTTTTACATACTTAAAACATCCTAATTAATATTCAGTAGTGTTGTTAGCCCCTCCCTTTTGTCACACCAGTAAATATACAGTAAGATTTTCCAAATGCATTTGCGATTAATTAAGATGAAAACTAGTCTAAATGAAAAAATACTGGTGTGAAAAAGAATTCAGGGCTAACAATATTACGGAATATTAATTAAAGTATTTTTATTGCAGGCTATTAAAATGATATAAGCCGTTCAAATTCTGTACGAAACTTTCGGAGAAAACTACGGAAAACCAGAAAATTTTTATTCTTTTATATTTTACAGAGTTTCAAATTGAGATTTTCGCTCACATTTCGTACTAATAATTTTTAACGATATATAGCCCGTACTTAAACAAGTTTTGGAGAAAACCACAGATAAGTCAGACACAAATCTTTTAAAAAAATGTTATACGGCGCCGCAGGCGCCACCGAGCGGGACTTAGCTAAAGTCAGAAATTTGAAAGATCATAACATGGTGAGCGAACAGGCTGTTTCAGATATTGAAAAGGGAAGAGGGCGCCGAAGGCGCTACCGCACAGGAATTTACTGCGCTTTCAATAAGCTATTTTCACGATATATCGATAAGCTGTTATTAGACCTGAAACGGGAAAAAGGCGCCGCGGGCGCCACCGAGCGGGAGTTTCGTAAAGTCGGATTTTTCAGGGATCGCGAACCAACTGGTCGCCGAAGGCGGCTAGTAAGGAATATGTATAGAAGAACTCTTGTGGAGCACAAATGACAAATAACGATGCATACTTGCGAACAATTTCATTAATAATCGGAAGGTTTTTACATACTTACCAACATCCTAATTAATATTCAGTAATGTTGTTAGCCCCTCCCTTTTTTTCACACCAGTAAATATTTACAGTAAGATTTTGCAAATATATTTGCGATTAATTAAGATGAAAACTAGTCTAAAAAAATACTGGCGTGAAAAAGAATTCAGGGCTAACAATATTACGGAATATTAATTAGTATGTTTAAAGTATAGATTTTTAGTACCCGCTTTTTGTTTAAAATTAGTCTTTTTTCATTTAGAGTAATTTTATACTTATTTAATCGTAACTACTATTGGAGATAAATACTCTAAAAATAAAGTAGTGTAGAAAACAGAACGTGTAATAAAAGTTGTCCGAATCATATTTAGGATGTTGGCAGGTATGACCAGAGCCTGATTAAGGGGGAAGCACACATTATTAAAACTTATACCGTTATTTTTTAACAAATACTTTCCTCCTATAATAAACAGAAAATTCTCATTAAAAATTATTTTAAAAGAATCCTGGTGTCTAATAACGGTGAGTAAATTGGTTTGTATTACACCGTTCATTTTTTATAAAAAATATTTCCTCGTCAAAGCGTGGAATTACTGTGACATGAAGTAAAAAATAATTGTAAAAATATTCCGGTGAGAGCGGAGATAATGTATGCTTCCTCCTTAATCAGGCTCTGGGTATGACAATCGTAACTCTAAACTTCCTCCATCCGTTTGCAGGTTATTGACGATAGAATAAAAAAATGCCTAATTTCCGAAGTTTCTATAAAAGCTGCAAAGAAATAAACACTTATTTAAAAAGAATGCCAAACTTTCTATATGATGATAACTATATCAGAATATCTAGATTTAATGGCGAGGTACAAGCGCTGAAACTTGTGAATAATGCAAAATCTAAATTTCTACAAAATCTAAAATTCCAGTATCGTAAACACTGTTCTAACTACAGTCGATAACTCGTCCGTTCTAGGAGCTGTAGAAGAAGCTTACATTGAATCATATGTCAATTATCTTGTTCAAAATAAATTTAAACTTTAGTTTACAAAAGTTCTTTGATATTTCTCGAGAAAGAGATTCAGCCCATCACTTTTTTCCTCACCGTTAATTTGACATCTGATCATATTTAAATGCATCAATTTATAATTTATTTATTACATATATTCTTAATCATTTGTTTATTTGCATCACAAAGATCTTTTTTTTTTTTTTTTAATCTTTAATAAAAGAAATTATTGCAATTAAAAATGAAAGAACCTTCTTTTCCAAATCGCTTGAAATATTGCAAAACAACTTCAGAAGCAGTTGTAACTTTCCACATATTTGCCAACCTAACTCGGAAGATTGTTGTGACTGATATGAAAAAAATAGGCGGAATGGGTCGGAACTAACAATCTTCCGGGTTAGGTTGGCAAGTATGTTTCCAAATAGTAGACCCGCTAACTATGCTAGTTTATCCGTAATGGTGATAGGACCCGCCTTTTTTTCACACCAGAATGGTTGTAGAATAATATTCAGCAATATATTTTCATGATTAAATAAGAACACTACTGTTCTACAACTATTCTAGCGTGAAAAAAGGCGGGGCTTAATACCATTACGGATAAACTATCATAGTTAGCAGGTCTAAAATAGTTTAAAACTTTTATGTTAGGCGCAGTGTTGCCAGATGAAAATTTAAATTATCCCTACTTTATGGAGAAAAAATCCCTGCATTCCCTACGTTAAAATATTTTTACCCTACAAAATACCCTACGATTCAAACTATTAATAGAAATTCTATAAAATCATATTATTATTATTATTTTAATATTTTCTAGCATTTAAAAAAAAAAAAAAAAAAAAAAAAAAAAATGATCCATTCTTATTAATATACACATAAGTTGATTGTTGAAACAAACGGACAAATAAAAACAAGTACCTAATATATGTACACAAATGTATATTCGTGAAAACACAGTAAATAAAATGAACTATGTTTCTATAATTTGTTTAAATTTATTACTGTCATCTCTTTTTTCTATTAAATTGTTAAATCAAACAGCTAATCTCCTTTGCCATCTTTTCACATCAAACTTACCTAATAAATTTAATTTAATAATAAATAATCAATGTTAAACCAGCAAATATCGCCTTTTTAGGTACCTTACTTCGACTCCTTAGGGGGTGTGGCTACACGAAATGGGTGGTGTGAGCACATCAAAGAGAAATAAAAAGATTAATTTACAGAAAGGAGAATGAAAGACAACGCATTCTGACGTAAAACAAAATAAAAACACTTTTAGATCAGTGTAATATATTTACGATTAAGATTTTGTACTGCACAATATATTTTATTTGAGGGGTGGGTGTATACAATTACAAATATCTTGACAATTGGCATTTCCGGGAAATTTAATTTCAACATGTACATGACTTACTGCCCAATTTATTTTAAAACTTTGATGTTAATTATATCAAAATATTAAATAAATGTTATATTTTTTATTAAAATTATATAATAAATTTACCATTTCGGAATAATAGTAATAATAATAAAAGGGAGGACATATAAAAAATATGCAAATTTTCCAACTGTTATAATTTATGCCTGCGCAATCATAATAATGCCCTTTTTTCTCTCTTACTAATAATTTTCTCCCTTCTTGAGTAATTTTCCCCAGTACGTAACTAAGATTAAATAGGAAGAAAACAACCCTTATAAAAAAAGTAGTAGAAGTACGAGAAGTAGAGGGCGGTACTAAGAATACAGTGGAATAAATTATAGATGTTCGCAACTCGGAGTTATGAGATGTTTCACTTCGCATCAATCTGTAATAAAATAATGTGTCAGAAAAGACGTATTGTAAGCAACTTTTTTACAGATAAGTTTAAAATTTTTTGCTTTTTTAAAAAGAATTTTATAATTTTCATTAGATAATAGAAAAATCCCTACAAATTTTTTTTTTTAAATATCCCCCCTCCCCCCTACGCCAAAATAAGAGGTAAAAAACCCTACTGTAGGGAGAAATCCTTACATCTGGCAACACTGGTTAGGCGTATAATCTTTCTTTTCTGTTTGACCTTCCATGCATTTTTTGTTTTCATTGCTTTGTAAATATAACACATTCTTTGCGGTTGCTTTATACGAAAAGAAGAGGATCCTCCCATTTTAATTACAATAAATTTTCAACTATTACTTTTTATTAAAAAAAAAAAAAAAAAAAAAAAATGAATGCATATTGTAAATTTATGATACAAATAAATGCAGAGTTATTGTTTATGTAACAAATACGATATATAAAGATGCATTTAAATATCAGGGTTCTCACAGAGGAAAATTTCTTTTCCATAATTATATACAATAATTTTAGACATGGCTTATCGCACATATCCGTCGGTATGTACTTTAAAAAATTATTATATAAAAATTTACATATAAATTTACCTTTCTTATAATCGTGATAAATGTGGTGAAAAGTAAATTAACAGCTACTGGCGTATGCAACTTTTAATTACAAAACCTTTTTATTGAGAATTACTTTTTAACCAAAATACAAATGACCGAGTATCATAAAGTAATGATATAAATAAACTTACAGCTATTATCTATGTAATAAAAAAGGTATAATAGAAGGAGTATAAATATGGTCAAATGTAATTTAAAATCTAAGGTGAGGAGGAAATGGGCGAAGCCTGTCTTTCGAGAAACATGAAACTTAATAATTTGTTGCAAACAAAAATTTAGCTGTCTTCTGAGCTAAGTTCAGTGCAAGCTTATTCGAGATCTGCTCGAATGGGCAAGTTTTTAAGAAAACCGCTGGTTTCATATTTTGACAAAGCTGCCAATATTTTAATTTATTCCGGAATATTTTAGCCCCGCCCTTATTTCGCATCACTTTAATCAGGACTGCCAACCATCTCATTAATAAGCGTAGACTTGTTAGCGCCCCTTGAAAATACGCCCCTTTTCCCACACCACTTTATATTTAGAGCAATTCTCTCCAAATAGTGTTACGATTAAATAAGATTGAAATTACTCTAAAAAATGACTGGTGTACAAGGAAAAGGCGGTGACTAAAAGTACTACGCTTCATAATGAGATGGTTGGCAAGCATGCTTTATTTATAAAATAATTCTCTCCAATATATAACTACGAGACAAAACAAAAAAAAAATATACTCTTAAAAAAGCGCTACGAAATAAAGACTGAGCTAAATATATTAAGCAATAAATTAAAATGTTGGTAGAAATGATTTTGGTAACAAATTGATTTTAAATTTTTTTACATGTTTCAGCACTTGTCTCGTACCAATGAATCTAGATGTTCTAATGATATTGATGTCATGTTATAGGAATTTTTCTGTTATTCCCAAATGTATGCTGACTTTTTTGTGTAGCGTTTACAAGATTCTAGAATTCAGGGTTTTTCAAAATTTCGAAAGTTTTTTTCCTATCCGTAGTAACTTACGATCGATTAAAGATAGGACAGGTTTTCCCATTATCATATACTCCATAAGAGTTCTTTTGCTACCCCCTACAAGAATTCTGAAACAACCTTTATGCAGTCTGTCTTAAATACATTTGGAAAATTCTTGAGTTACAGTGTTTTGAATTATTTCAATCTTTACAAGAGTATTAATCTCTGACAAAAAAAAAAATGTCATATAAATTATATTTGTCTGGTAATATTTAAAATTCACTTATTCACTACAACTTTAAAAGGCCTTGATATAATTTATCTTTACGTAGATAGCATGCAAAATATTTAATAAACTCCTGCAGTTGTTTAGAAATTTCAAATGAAAACAACAGTGTTCTTCCGCCGTCTTAGTAAAGCATATTGGCAGGCGAAATCCAGATCACTCTTGCTGGACTATATCTTCGGAGTTTTCTGTGTTTTTCTCAGGAATTTGTGTAAATAAAATCTAGTAAAATTTAGAAGGACTCCAAGAAAGGCGACTATTCCAGGCCCAGATGCCTAAAGAGTTCGTACGATCTTTATTTATTTTTCTTTCCCCATTAATTTTGAATATTAGTTTCTATCAACAAAAAAAAAAAAAAAAAAAAAAAATCCTTTTAAACCGTACTGCTGAAGAAGACTGGGGTAAAAATGTCTAATCCCTACTAAATTCGATTTATCGTAAATATGATCATTTACTTAATTACCACCGTAAATCGTGTTTGAAATATTTAAAAAAAAAATATGATTTGCGTTTCTTCTATGGAGGATTCAACTTAGGTATTTAAGAAACTTCACCTGTGCCCTTTGGGATCCAAATGAGTGTGTCTAAAAAGGTGCAGCTCTCACGTATCAATAGGCTTGGGAAAACGCTGTGACTGTAACCAAATTCAATGGGCTCTTCGCGCCTGACGTCAAAGGTTACATGATAGATGAAAAACAAATACCAAACGAAGTCTTGTATAGCTATAGCGATTGCTGAAATAACATATTTTCTGTTCTTATTTTCGATCAATCGTATTTAATCTGTGTTGCTTTTTAATACATCATCATTTTTAATCCATTTTATATCATTATTCATCATCTTTTGTTTACTGAAAGCATTTACAATCATCATTTAGCTTATATTTGTTATTGATGTTCATGAAGAACATGTTAAATACTCTGCTTTTTGGTACTTAAATCATTGACAGTGCAACATCGTACGGCGTAAATCCATTTAGACCAGTAACGAAATTAATTAATTTGTTGTAATACTTTTATGCAATTAAATTAAATGAAAACATTTTAAATTATAATCCATAAACATTCCACAAGAAGCTATTATTTATTGCAAGGTCAGTTAATGTAACAGTTACACTAGAACGTACAAAAATCGACTAAAATAAATAAACACAAAAAATGTTTTTTTAAAAATTATTAAATATACAAATACAACTATTCTACTGTTTACAAATGCACAATATTACTCATATTTATTTTATATTAACACTTTTGTTCTTAAGAACAATATTTAATTTAATTCGATTCTTCGTTTTCGTCTATAACATGATTGAGCAGACAACGCTGGGAAGAGTCCATTATCTATAGGTTAAATTATGACACTTAAGATTAAATAAATGAAAATCGTCATCATGAGGTCTGATGACGCCACAGAGGCATGTCATCCATTATAATTAATTTTAAAGGGGTTAACTATAGTCGCTAGCAGTAAAAATTCTGCTATGGGGGAAATTATTCAAATTACTTATTACCTAATGTATTTTTTAATATTCTCTTTCGGAAAAAAAAAAGGGGGGGGGATGTAGTGTAATAAACTCGTTGCACGTAAAATCCAGGTTTTTTGGAGTTATAATCATTTCTGTGTATTCGAGTGCATAAAGTCGGGTGCATTTTCTTATTTTAAGTTTTGCGAATCCAAAATTGCGATCGCTTTGGAGAAATCAAATTCATTAATATTTCCTATGCCTGTTTTTATAAGTTGTTTTCCTTCCCTTCTGTTGTCTGGCATGTGTGTCAAAGCAAAGCGAATTTAAAAAATAATAATAATGAATAAATAATCAATTTTCGGTTTTTCGCTCATATTTCGTTCTTCAAACTAGTGATTCAATAGTGAAATTTCAGAATGTGAAAATAGAATAATAAAAATACGTAGTACAGGTAATGAGAAATTTGAATAACAAATTTCTCCACAGAATAACATGCGATTTGCCTGCCGGCGATGACAAATGAAGACTATCGTTTGGAATTATCAGCTTTCTTCTTATTCGTCCCGTTTTCAGAAAATACAGTTTGTTTTAATTAAATATAGTTAAATCCCCTAAACTAGATGAAAATCAAATATATATATTTCTTGAAATAATACAACTGAGTAGAATTACAATATTCATATTATGTTATTCTGCGAAGAAGTAAACGTATGGTTACTTTATTATCAGTATTATTTTTTATGTCACTTGAAAAAAAAATCTGGTGTGTCACTCACACGACTTTCTCCTACCTTGAAATTTAATACTATAAATACAGGTTGGAAATTAACAGGCAACATAACGAGTACTGTTATGTAAACCTACGTTAAAATAATTCAAATTAGGCTTCGGAAGAGATTTATATGATAATTAGTTCTGT
Organism: Salticus scenicus; assembly: GCA_963930645.1. Lineage (NCBI taxonomy): Eukaryota > Metazoa > Arthropoda > Arachnida > Araneae > Salticidae > Salticus > Salticus scenicus. Next base: position 207,764,349 of record OZ005656.1, on the reverse strand, counting down.
GTGAGGGGTGGCTACCGCCCCCTTACACAGACCTAATTATTGTGACCAACCCCCCGTTTCATTACTGCTCCTACATTTATATAGAATTTAAATCTGTTGTTAAAATTAAAAGTTCACTTAAAATTATTCAGACAACTTTCATATGCAACATTCCTTGAAACTTATCGGTCTTGATCAAACATTTCCAGCAACGAATTTCTATTAATTTGAAAATACAACTTTTGAATCTCCTCAAATTATTCGTTTTTAAATTACTCTAAAGGACAAAGACAATAATCAAACTTTAAAAGCTTGACTTTGGTAATCAGGAAACCTCAAAACGTGTAAATACACAAAAAACAAGCGATGAATATTTAGCTTAAAAACATACGTTACTCTCGTATAACGCGGGGAATACGTTCCGCGTAATAGAAAATCGCGTTACAGGAGACATACATTAAGCAGACGATTTCATTCCGCAGTGAGACCAAAAGCGTCGGGTGTTGGCATAGTAACGGAGCAATCCTTCCTTGAACAGGTTGAAAGTAGAAAAGATGTCGCCACGTGCTTCCTTTATTTTATGCGTTATACGAGACTCTTTATCGCGTTGTATGAGTAATAGTCGCAGATTTTTCGTCGCATTATACGAAATCGCATTTTGTGTGAGCGCGTTGTACGAGATTCTGCTGTATTTATCATAAGTCTATGAAGAATTCATTTCCATTCCTGAGCAGCTTTCCTGGACATGGTAAAATATTATAGTAAAATACTTCCACTAACAATAAAAAAGAATGTTATCGCTTAAATATTTGCAAACCTCTATACCTTTTGAAGAATATGTACAAACTACATAATGAACCTAAATACAATCCTATAGTAATAATATACGGTACAAACCTGAAATGCTCTGCCGTCAATTTTCAGCTATTGTCGCACTATAATCTAGTTCTTTTGTGCAGCCCTGTAAATGTAGTAGAGTAAGAGAAAGTATAAAACTTAAAAGTTTGCATCAGTTTCTCTCAAAACGTCGTTTAGGACAATTACACAGGTATACTTTAATGTTGGTAAAATTTGATTTGATATTTTTAGCTGATATATAATATATGTCTTTTGATGTGCTGAAACTGAAAATGAAGCCACTTATCTATTTCACGTATAAATGTTTGCCAATACAGGGTGTCTACTCACACACATTCTTCATTTTCGATAGTTTCTAGTATGTTTCTCTGGTTAATTATAATTAATCGTTGAAACATACTTTAAAAGTTACCACATTGGTAGAAGAGTCACTTAAGAAACTGTGTCAGTAGACACTTTGTATTGACAAAAATCTATATTTGATAGAGAAATACTGGCTTCAATTTCGGTTTCTGTATGCCAAAAGACATAAAAATTAGCCAAATTATTAAATCAAAACTTTAGATATAGGCTTGTGTTAATATAATTTTGGACGTACGGATTTCTCTAACCAACCATGCTGCTTCTGGTTATATTCTGATGCCCAAGCACTTTAGACTGTTTCTGTGAGTTGAACGTTTTCTTTAGCAGTACGTTGAGATGATTATCTTGTACTTGCTTTAGGTTACAAGTTGATATATATATATTTTTAATAATTGGAATAGTATAATTTAAATAATCAGCTGTGAATCCTTGAGTTATTTCGCATTTTATTTATTACAACAGGTCGTACCACTTCTTTCAAACATCGATTATGAGATGTCGCCATTTATTGTATTACATCTTGAAGTAACGTGCAAACATTTTTGATTTTTATCTAAATATATACATCTGATAGTTTGTCATTGTATTTGACCCAAGAAGGTTCAATATATGGTGCAGCCCTGACGCGGAATGAGTGAAGCCAAGTGCCACTCCCCCTATCTGTCTCAAAACATTGCCTCTTGTAGTATGAATAAATGCATTTCTGCATGCTAAAAAGTGTTTGATAAAAGATATAATTTTTAATTTCGACACTTGAATGAAAGTTAAATTTAAAGTTTATGTGTAAGAGATAATTCTGACCATGATTCCGTGTTTTTTTTTTTTTCACCTTTTACTATTGAAATAGACGATAAATAAGAAACACATGTTGTTATTGATGTTTATCAGGCGATTAGCACATGATTGCATGAGATATTGATTTTATTATCGAAATAATTTTTTTTAAAAATCATATTGAAAATAAAATCATGGTTTTTGTTTTATTATTTTTTGGAATTTCTATTGGATATGTATTTAAATTGTGCTGGTAGTTTAGCGTTCGGTTGTACAAATAGGCCAGAAAACAACAAAGCCATCTTCTTTCAACCGTATGCTCTGATTGAAATTTTATTGGACTTATTATATTGAGATTTCATTAATATATGATATCGATAAAAATAATATTTTTACCTCTCATTGATGAAAAGTACCCAATTATCTGTACATTCCTGTATGGCTGTAAAATTGTTGTTGAGTGCATTTGAGTGTTTTCCCATCATATGTCTCAGTGACATTTTTTCGGCTAAATTTCCATTCCTTTTTATTATTTTTAATGAGCAACTTTATAAACGCTTCCTGGAATTAAGACAAATGTGAATAACATGTCATCTTCATGAACGCTTTCTGGAATATATAATATGAATGATATAAATATGTTTATTCCCATTTGACATGCCTTCTTATTTATGTCTTCTGCTGTAAGTATGTATGTTATTTTATAATTTTCATTTCTGCTTTTCATTTTAATGTATGACTAACAGCTCCATTCTCTTAAAATAATAAGTTCTGTCCCAATTATTATTATTTGAGTATATATATGTAATTCTGTTATTTCTAAAAAAAATTATCATTATAAAATATGTTCAGCCAGATTCAGTTACATTGATACCTTATAGAATGAAAAACCATTTAAAGTAAAAATTGTAAACTTTGCATGACCTTCATAAATGAAATACAAATCAATTGTGGAATTTCTTCTAAAAGGATTCGACTATATAGGATTTATATATGCTTATATATATATATATATATGTGCATGTATGTATAAATCATATTACATTTAACTATTTTATTTACATCAGGGTTTAACCTGACAAAAAAGTTTCTTTAGCATTTTAGCTAAAATGCATAAGCAGTATTATAGCTTTTTCGAAATTTAATTTAATCCTTTGGATAGTAATGATACAATTGATTTCTTTTTCTTAATTTGGTTATCCTTAACTTTGTTTTCTATTTCTTTTGTTCACTGATGATTTTAACCAAGTATCCATAATTGTGATTTAAGAAACATGAATTTGTTGAAATCTAAACATACAAAGAACTAACACAATATTAGTACTAAGTATTTTTTATCCTTAACTTTATTTTCTATTCCTTTTGTTCACTGGTGATTTTAACCAAGTATCCATAATTGAAATTTAAGAAACATGAATCAGTTTATTGTATGTTTAGATTTCAACAAACGCTATATAAGTACAAGAATGCATCTATAAGGTAAAGTCTGAAATCTCGAAATTTAATTTTTAAATATTTTTGCATTTAAATTCAACCATTAAATGTAGAAATTAAATCAAAGTATGCTAATTTATAACGATTCACGATATTTTCAGTCGTTTTGTAATTTTTGCCAGCAAATATTTGAATAAAAATTAGAAGTGGTTATATAGAGGTATGTTATGTAATAATCCAGTTTTACCTTTTTAGCAAAATTCTTGCTGACCTATTTTAACAAAATACAATAATCGCTTAACAAAATGTTAAAAAGGTCAGTGTTTAATGGCAGTTTAAATCCTGACATGAAGTTAAAATTTCTTATTAAAATATCTATGAATATTTATTATTTTTGTAATATTTAAAAAGTTAAAGGTTTTCTTGTAAAAGAAATCAAATTTGATACAAAGTTTAAAAAAAAAAAAAAAAAAATTACTTTTAAAAGTGATTTTTGAAATCACAGTTATTAGATTAGAGAAACAGTAATTAGGCAAGTTATAATTTATTTGGGTATACGAGCAATAGTTTAAAATTAATGGGAAAATATTTCTTCAGAATATAATTAGCTTTTAACATTTCACTGTTTCATTACAAAAGTAACCATCATTCATTCAAATTACCAAAGACCCACCAGCAATCAAGCGGTTCTGCGCTCAAAGGTGGTAGACATGAAGTGCCGGGTTTGATCACAGGTCACGCTCGTCAGCCTAGCCGTTCGGAGTTTTCTGTGATTTTCTCCGAAACTTGCGTATATATGGGCTTGGGGCCCTTAGGAAGACCCTCACAGAGGGCACTTCTCTTCATGTCTAGGTCCCTAGATTAGTCAATCAGCCTTCCTCCCAAAACACCAAACACATCAAATTACAAGACTGCTTGAAAAAGTTTTCCTTTGCGGTATAGGTAATTTTGACTTAAAATAATTTTTTTTTCGTGTATCTAAAAATTATGATCAGAACTAAGATCTATAATATAAACAAATATAATTATTTTATAATTTATCTTTATATTAGCCAGCCCGAGCCTATATTTTATCCGACAAAGGCTTTTTTCAGTTTTCATTCTGATATAAAAGCATTTTCTATCTATGTAACCTGAAATAAAGCATAATAAAATATTTCTCTATAATACAGGGTATAGTTGCAATGAAATGCAGGCACACCTTGTAAAGCATAGGCATTCGTGTATGTGTATGCATGCCATACAATAAAGTCTTGCATCACTGATACATTATCAAATACTTCACATATTTGTTGGGAAAGACACAGACATTGTTGTCGAAACTGCTAAAAATTGGCAGAAAACAGATTTTCATTTTTGTTTTCAATTGCTTTATTTATTTTTGTTTTTACATAGTGTTTGGCCTTGATTGATATTTCTGTTTTTACTTTGGGCCAGACTTATTTTTATGTTGATTGATTATTATGATTCGATATACATGCAAAATATCTGTTCCTAACATGGCTTGAAAATTTGTGTTGTAAAGTATTTGGAGGTGAGCAATTGATTACTCAAACTTTTGGAAGTGTAAAATTATTATTATTATTTTATTTTTTTTGGGGGGGGGGGGAGGGGGGTGTGTTAAAAAGTATATTTACAGCCTTGAAAATTTAGATTTTAAAAATTTTTAGATTTAGTACACAATCAAACAGACCTGACAGAAGTTATCTAAGTTTCTCGGATATAGGTTTTATTATATCTTTATATTATGCAATTTATCTACTGTTATTTATTTTCAATCTTTCCAAAACTTAGTCAGGAAAGGGGGAAAACAATTATCCGCATGGCTATCTTGAACATGCATACTTACTGACAGCAGAGAACAGACCAGGTGATATAGAATATGAGAAAGATCAACAGTCACAACTTCATTTGGAATTCATGAAGATGATGAAGACATAAAAATTTAGCCGGAGCAATGTCCTTGAGGCATGAGATATAAAAACACTCACATGCACTCAATAACAATTCTGCAGCCATTTAAAAGGAAAAAAAAAATCTAGATTCTGAAAGAGAAGTTTTTATTTATTTATTTATTTTATTCAAGATTCAAAAAAAAAAAAAAAAAAAAAAAAAAGTTTTATACATATGTTTCAACAAAAAAGATAACATGATATAGAATACTCCCATGAGTGATTATGAATTCGTTAAAAAACACTTGAAATTTTAGCGAGAAAAACTCTTCAGATGTGGAGAGAATATATAATTTAATGTGAGCAGGTTGAATACTCTGATTTGAAAAATATGTAATTTTATTTAGGCTAAGCAGTCATATGAAATTGATATGCAATCATAAAATAATAATAACAAATATTTATAATTCATTAATTATAATACCTATTAAAGCTACTTTATTATAACGATGCTCTAATATGATCAAGATAAATAAAACCATGCAAAATTATGATCTTGTTTGTAACATTATAACCTGATGCAAACTTTTGGATAGATCAATTAATAAAACTTCAAAGAATGTTTACGATTATTTTAAGAGCTTTGAGTTAGGCTAATCCAATTCTGAAACATAATAAAAAATGAATCCCAATTTTATTTCAAAAATTCCCCCTTAAAAAAAAAAAAAAAAATAAATAAATAAAAATTAAAAAAAAAAATCAATATTGCATACAAACATGTGCTTCAGAATTTAAGGATTATTTTAAAAATTAAAAATTGAAAATTACTCGAGACCACGATCAGAACGATCTCTAACACATTAACATTAAATTTAACTTTGGCTCAAATGTCACAAATTACAGAAATATTTTCAATTGAGCATTTTTCAACACAAACAAATGCACGTATTTCTATTACGAGCGCAATGTTTTGAGACAGATAGGGGGAGTGGCACGGCTTCATCCCGGCAGCGTTGAGTAGTAGAAGAAGACCCACTCCATTTATTAAACCTCTTTGATTTGACCGGATTATTAGATTTTATCAAAAATTGGTACACTTAATAATCAGGACAAAAAATCTAGCTGATGCCGTATACTTTAGTTTAGATCATTTCATTTTATTTATTTCTCACTTCAAATAGTTCTTTTGCTAGCAAGCCCGTGCGAAATTTTCGCATTTTATTTCTCTCTCTCTGTTATCTTTAAAATTTAAAATTATTATTATTATTTTATAGACGGCCTTTTTTTATATGCATGGGCAAATTTAATATTTTATAATTTTTGTTCACGTGAAAGCATATTTCATTTACTGCTGGGAAAAAAAAAAAAAAAGGCAACAATTAAAAATTTAAATGTTTGTTTAAAAGCTGTTATTTTCATATTTTAATTAATTTTAAAAAATCTAATCAACAATTCATTACGAATAAGGTACCAATTGAAAGGGGCAATTTTTTTGAATCCGTCGGCTTAAACAACTTATCGATCGGACTATTAGATTTTTTAAAATTAACTAAAGTATGAAAACTAGCGTTCACACACAGACAAAATCCAAGGAAATCTCTTAAGCCTTTTTTAGTGTGACAGAGTCAGGCACTTATGAGCGTAACTGTATATGATGCTGAATAGATGAGAACTGAAATGGTAATAATCATTACATATAATTTCGATTCCACCATTTTTCAAAATTGAAAAAAAAAACGATTTCAAAATATGGACTGTCCTCGATTTTCGAGGACATAACATATCGTCCCGATAGCCTACTACATAAATTTAAAAATACTATATGTTTCTAAAAATCAAACGCAGAAACCAATACACAGCTTTCACAAAATCGTACACAGTGTTCACATTAATGCAATCAGTGCGATAAATATGTTGATTAGAAAGAGAAATATTATTATGTATATTCTGTTAAGTAAATATTTTCATGAAAAAAAACTTTTAAAAATAAAACATTTCAGAGCCACGCCCATACCTGGATTTTATTGTTAAAAATAAAAAAAACATCAACTTCTTTAAGTGTAAAAATGACTTTTGCGTCTACTTCTATGCAATTCTCAATTCTTGTGATATTCTCTATCTCTTATCCAAGTTTTCTAAATGATCGTAGCATGATCCTGTATTTGTACATATATAAGGTGTATCATAATATTTTGAATATATGTATAAGGAGGTAATAGGAGAACTCTTATGGAGCACAAATGACAAATAACGATGCATACTTGCGAATTATTTCATTAATAATCGGAAGGTTTTTAAATACTTACCAACATCCTAATTAATATTCCGTAGTGTTGTTAGCCCCCTCCCTTTTTCCACACCAGTAAATATTTACAGTAAGATTTTGCAAATGCATTTGCGATTAATTAAGATGAAAACTAGTCTAAAAAAATACTGGCGTGAAAAAGAATTCAGGGCTAACAATATTACGGAATATTAATTAGTATGTTTAAAGTATAGATCTTTAGTACCCGCTTTTTGTTTAAAATCAGCCTTTTTTCATTTGGAGTAATTTTATACTTATTTAATCGTAACTACTACTGGAGATAAATACTCTATCATATTTAGGATGTTGGCAGGTATGACAATCGTAACTCTAACCTTCCTCCATCCGTTTGCAGGTTATTGACGATAGAATAAAAAAAATACCTAATTTCCGAAGTTTCTATAAAATCTGCAAAGAAATAAACACTTATTTAAAAAGAATGCCAAACTTTCTATATGATGATAACTGTATATCAGAATATCTAGATTTAATGGCGAGGTACAAGCGCTGAAACTTGTGAATAATGCAAAATCTAAATTTCCACAAAATCTAAAATTCCAGTATCGTAAACACTGTTCTAACTACAGTCGATAACTCGTCCGTTCTAGGAGCTGTCGAAGAAGCATACATTGAATCATATATCAATTATCTTGTTCAAAATAAATTTAAACTTTAGTTTACAAAAGTTCTTTGATATTTCTCGAGAAAGAGATTCAGCCCATCACTTTTTTCCTCACCGTTAATTTGACATCTGATCATCTTTAAATGCATCAATTTATAATTTATTTATTACATATATTCTTAATCATTTGTTTATTTGCATCACAAAGATCTTTTTCTTTTTCTTTAAATCTTTAATAAAAGAAATTATTGCAATTAAAAATGAAAGAACCTTCTTTTCCAAATCGCTTGAAACATTGCAAAACAACTTCAGAAGCAGTTGTAAGTTTCCACATATTTGCCAACCTAACTCGGAAGATTGTTGTGACTGATGTGAAAAAAATAGGCGGAATTGGGCGGAACTAACAATCTTCCGGGTTAGGTTGGCAAGTATGTTTCCAAATAGTAGACCAGCTAACTATGCTAGTTTATCCGTAATGGTGATAGGACCCGCCTTTCTTTCTCACCAGAATGGTTGTAGAGTAATATTCAGCAATATGTTTTCATGATTAATTATGTACACTATTGTTCTACAACTATTCTAGTGTGAAAAAGGCGGGGCTTAATACCATTACGGATAAACTAGCATAGTTAGCAGTTATGTTTATGTTAGACGCAGTGTTGCCAGATGAAAATTTAAATTATCCTACTTTATGGAGAAAAAAATCCCTGCATTTCCTACGTTAAAATATTTTTACCCTACAAAATACCCTACGATTCAAAACTATTAATCTTAATATATATAAATCTCGTGTCACAATGTTTGTCCTCAATGGACTCCTAAACCACTTAACCGATTATAATAAAATTCGCACACCATGTGCAGTTCGATCCAACTTGAGAGATAGGATAGTTTAAATCTCAAATTATAGTCGCAATTTTAATTTATTGCTAATTATTTGTTATAATTTCAATATTTCATTATTTCAATTTCTAATTATGATTAAATTATTTTGAATACATCATTCGAAAGATATTTTAAAGTTCTTTTAAATTATCGAAAGTTTTCACCAGATTTACACGTTTTGAGGTGTCCTGAATCAGTTTTCTTTTATATCTCAGAAATTAATTTAAAAAAATTTCATAAGTAATACATCATTTGAAAGCTTTGTTGACTTGATACACATTTTAAAGTACTTTTACATTATCGAAAATGGAATTCGAGATTTCACCCGATTTACACGTTTTGAGGTGTCCTGATTAGGTTTTTTTTTTTTTTATCTCAGCTACTAATTAAAATAATTTTATAAGTAATAGATCATTAGAAAGCTTTTTTTGATTTGGAATCGAACAGTGGATTACAGAAATTTCTACCGCCAGATGGCGCTGTAATACATTCAAATTTCAATATTTCAATTTCTAATTATGATTAAATTATTTTTAATGCATCATTCGAAAGATATTTTAAAGTTCTTTTATATTATCGACAGTTTTCACCAGATTTACACGTTTTGAGGTCTCCTGAATTAGTTTTCTTTTGTATCTCAGCTACTAATTAAAATAATTTCGTAAGTAATACATCATTAGAAAGCTTTTCGAACAGTGGAATACAGAAATTTGTACCGCCAGATGGCGCTGTAATATTTTAAAATTTCAATATTTCAATTTCTAATTATGATTAAATTATTTTTAATACAGCATTCGAAAGATATTTTAAAGTTCTTTTAAATTATTGAAAGTTTTCACCAGATTTACACGTTTTGAGGTGCCCTGAATCAGTTTTTTTTTTGTATCTCAATTATTAATTAAAAAAATTCATAAGTAATACATCATTTGAAAGCTTATTTTAGTTGATACACATTTTAAAGTACTTTTGCATTATCGAAAATGGAATTCGAGATTTCACCCGATTTACACGTTTTGAGGTGTCCTGATTAGGTTTTCTTTTGTATCTCATCTACTAATTAAAATAATTTCATGAGTAATACATCATTTGAAAGCTTTGTTGATCTGGAATGGAACAATAGATTACAGAAATTTCTACCGCCAGATGGCGCTGTAATATTTTTAATTTCAATATTTCATATTCTAATTATGATTAAATTATTTTTAATACATCGTTCGAAAGATATTTTAAAGTTCTTTTACATTATCGAAAGTGGAATTCGAGATTTCACCTGATTTACAATTTAAAGTGTCCTGATCAGGTTTTCTTTTGCATCTCAGCTAATTGAGTAAGACCGTTCAAAATTGGTATATGCAAGTTAATTAGGAGGGGCTGGAACGGTGGGGAAGGAATAGGCGCGCAGCGCGCATGGGTTTGGGACCCGGTGCGAGTTTTTACCCGATGATAAAAGATTTTTTTAAAATTTAATTTTCTTAATAAAAGTTTGAGTTGAGAAGGAATATGCGTGTACAGCGCACGTATATCCTCAAACGTGCGCGCGCAGCGCGCATGGGTCTGCGCTGCCGAAGGCAGTGGCGTCCCGGTGTGAGTTTTTACCCGATGCTAAATGATATATTTTTTAATTCCTTTTCTTGAGAATGAAAGTTTATGAGTAATAACATGGAATTTTGAGAAGTCATAAGGATGGTGAAGGAATACTTGCGCGCAGTGCACGGGTCTACGCTGCCGAAGGCAGTGGGGACCCGGTGCGACATTTTTCCTGATCAGATTTTTTTTTTCTTTTTTTATCACATGATAAAAATTAATGCAATTTTGAGAATTCATTAATTATTGTGATTCATTTAAAAATAGTGACCAGCGAAGCGGGCGTAGCCTGCTAGTCTTAATATATATAAATCTCGTGTCACAATGTTTGTCCTCAATGGACTCCTAAACCACTTAACCGATTATAATAAAATTCGCACACCATGTGCAGTTCGATCCAACTTGAGAGATAGGATAGTTTAAATCTCAAATTATAGTCGCAATTTTAATTTATTGCTAATTATTTGTTATAATTTCAATATTTCATTATTTCAATTTCTAATTATGATTAAATTATTTTGAATACATCATTCGAAAGATATTTTAAAGTTCTTTTAAATTATCGAAAGTTTTCACCAGATTTACACGTTTTGAGGTGTCCTGAATCAGTTTTCTTTTATATCTCAGAAATTAATTTAAAAAAATTTCATAAGTAATACATCATTTGAAAGCTTTGTTGACTTGATACACATTTTAAAGTACTTTTACATTATCGAAAATGGAATTCGAGATTTCACCCGATTTACACGTTTTGAGGTGTCCTGATTAGGTTTTTTTTTTTTTATCTCAGCTACTAATTAAAATAATTTTATAAGTAATAGATCATTAGAAAGCTTTTTTTGATTTGGAATCGAACAGTGGATTACAGAAATTTCTACCGCCAGATGGCGCTGTAATACATTCAAATTTCAATATTTCAATTTCTAATTATGATTAAATAATTTTTATGCATCATTCGAAAGATATTTTAAAGTTCTTTTATATTATCGACAGTTTTCACCAGATTTACACGTTTTGAGGTCTCCTGAATTAGTTTTCTTTTGTATCTCAGCTACTAATAAAAATAATTTCGTAAGTAATACATCATTAGAAAGCTTTTCGAACAGTGGAATACAGAAATTTGTACCGCCAGATGGCGCTGTAATATTTTAAAATTTCAATATTTCAATTTCTAATTATGATTAAATTATTTTTAATACAGCATTCGAAAGATATTTTAAAGTTCTTTTAAATTATTGAAAGTTTTCACCAGATTTACACGTTTTGAGGTGCCCTGAATCAGTTTTTTTTTTTGTATCTCAATTATTAATTAAAAAAATTCATAAGTAATACATCATTTGAAAGCTTATTTTAGTTGATACACATTTTAAAGTACTTTTGCATTATCGAAAATGGAATTCGAGATTTCACCCGATTTACACGTTTTGAGGTGTCCTGATTAGGTTTTCTTTTGTATCTCATCTACTAATTAAAATAATTTCATGAGTAATACATCATTTGAAAGCTTTGTTGATCTGGAATGGAACAATAGATTACAGAAATTTCTACCGCCAGATGGCGCTGTAATATTTTTAATTTCAATATTTCATATTCTAATTATGATTAAATTATTTTTAATACATCGTTCGAAAGATATTTTAAAGTTCTTTTACATTATCGAAAGTGGAATTCGAGATTTCACCTGATTTACAATTTAAAGTGTCCTGATCAGGTTTTCTTTTGCATCTCAGCTAATTGAGTAAGACCGTTCAAAATTGGTATATGCAAGTTAATTAGGAGGGGCTGGAACGGTGGGGAAGGAATAGGCGCGCAGCGCGCATGGGTTTGGGACCCGGTGCGAGTTTTTACCCGATGATAAAAGATTTTTTTAAAATTTAATTTTCTTAATAAAAGTTTGAGTTGAGAAGGAATATGCGTGTACAGCGCACGTATATCCTCAAACGTGCGCGCGCAGCGCGCATGGGTCTGCGCTGCCGAAGGCAGTGGCGTCCCGGTGTGAGTTTTTACCCGATGCTAAATGATATATTTTTTAATTCCTTTTCTTGAGAATGAAAGTTTATGAGTAATAACATGGAATTTTGAGAAGTCATAAGGATGGTGAAGGAATACTTGCGCGCAGTGCACGGGTCTACGCTGCCGAAGGCAGTGGGGACCCGGTGCGACATTTTTCCTGATCAGATTTTTTTTTTTCTTTTTTTATCACATGATAAAAATTAATGCAATTTTGAGAATTCATTAATTATTGTGATTCATTTAAAAATAGTGACCAGCGAAGCGGGCGTAGCCTGCTAGTAGAAATTATATAAAATTATATTATTATTATTATTTTAATATTTTCTAGCATTAAAAAAAAAAAAAAAATGATCCATTCTTATTAATATACACATAAGTTGATTGTTGAAACAAACGGACAAATAAAAACAAGTACCTAATATAGTGCGACCACGTTTCCTACGACTAGCAGTGACGCCGAGTCCAAAAGTTTGGAGGGATGCAAAATTGGTCGAAAGATAGTTATTTGGCAAACATCCAGTTATTCGGTGTTCCCTTATCGCTTGTTTTCTCTCAGTCACCCCTATTTTAACACTGGACTCGTTCAATCCGCACTTGCGCAGAGGCTTCCGTGGTCGCAAGAAATGTGGTTAAATAATACATGTATACAAATGTATATTCGTGAAAACACAGTAAATAAAATGAACTATGTTTCTGTATTTTGTTTAAATTTATTACAGTCAGCTCTTTATTCTATTAAATTATTAAATCAAACAGCTAATCTCCTTTGACATCTTTTCGCATCAAACTTACCTAATAAATTTAATTTAATAATAAATAATCAATGTTAAACCAGCAAATATCGCCTTTTTAGGTACCTTACTCCCACTCCTTAGGGGGTGTGGCTACACGAAATGGGTGGTGTGAGCACATCAAAGAGAAATAAAAAGACTAATTTACAGAAAGGAGAACGTAAGACAACGCATTCTGACGTAAAACAAAATAAAATACACTTTTAGATCAGTATAATATATTTACGATTAAGATTTTGTACTGCACAATATATTTTATTTGAGGGTGGGTGTATACAATTACAAATATCTTGACAATTGGCATTTCGGAGAAATTTAATTTGAACATGTACATGACTTACTGTCCAATTTATTTTAAAACTTTGATGTTAATTATATCAAAATATTAAATAAATGTTATATTTTTTATTAAAATTATATAATAAATTTACCATTTCGGAATAATAGTAATAATAATAAAAGGGAGGACATATAAAAAATATGCAAATTTTCCAACTATTGTAATTTATGCCTGCGCAATCATAATAATGCCCTTTTTTCTCCCTTACTAATAATTTTCTTCCTTCTTGAGTAATTTTCCCCAGTACGTAACTAAGATTAAATAGGAAGAAAACAACTCTTATAAAAAAAGTAGTAGAAGTACGAGAAGTAGAGGGCGGTACTAATAATACAATGGAATAAATTATAGATGTTGGAAACTCTGAGTTATGAGATGTTTCACTTCGCATCAATCTGTAATAAAATAATGTATCAGAAACAAGGCATTGTAAGCAACTTTTTTACAGATAAGTTTAATTTTTTTTGCTTTTTTAAAAAGAATTTTATAATTTTCATGAGATAATAGAAAAATCCCTACAAAAAAATTTTTAGAATATCCCCTCCCCCCCCCCCCCCCCCTACGCCAAAATCAGAGGTAAAAAACCCTACTGCAGGGAGAAATACTTACATCTGGCAACACTGGTTAGGCGTATAATCCTTCTTTTCTGTTTGACCTTCCATGCATTTTTTGTTTTCATTGCTTTGTAAATATAACACATTCTTTGCGGTTGCTTTATACGAAAAGAAGAGGATCCTCCCATTTTAATTACAATAAATTTTCAACTATTATTTTTTATTAAAAAAAAAAAAAATGAATGCATATTGTAAATTTATGATACAAATAAATGCAGAATTATTGTTTATGTAACAAATACAATATATAAAGATCAGGGCCGGCTCGACCATATAGGCAAACTAGGCGATGGCCTAGGGCGCTCAAATCTAGAGGGCGGCACAATCCAGACCACAAGATCTTTTTTATTTATTACTATCTAACGGCACTTTAGAATAGATAAAATGTAGTCTTGGAAACACAGCACTCATATTGTGTGAAAAATGTAAGCACTTACAATCTTTGTCTAGAAAGGACTAAAAGGTACAAGTCTGCTGCTATGACTTGGAAACATTTACTGAGTTTTTCGTGGCGTGTTTTCAATTGGAAGTGTGAAAATGAAGTAAATGGATAATCCTCGAATTGACTTTTCAGGGCATCAAAGTCAATCTAATTTATCTGATGAGATGCGCTAGAGAAAGAGTTACAAACAACTGGCTTGATTTTACCATAATAACGATCTATTTATTTCAAAAACTTACAGCGTCGAATTGAGTTTTGAAAACAGTCCGTCATTAAATCTGTCCATCTAATTATTAACAGCTTTACACTATATCTAAAAGTCACCGAGTCATTATTTAATGGGGCTGCACTTTATTGGAACTATAAAGTTTTGAAACAGGAATAAACTGCTACGTCAGAAACACCAAAGAAAAATTATTGAGGTGCATACAGCTGTTTCGGTAGCCTAAAGCGTACCGTCTTCAGTGCAAAAAAAATTCTGAATCTGGAGAAGTGCTCGTATATATAGGAGAGGGAAAATTCTTTTTGCACTGAAGACGGTACGCTTTAGGCTACCAAAACAGTTGTATGCACCTCAATAATTTTTCTTTGGCGTTTCTGACGTAGCAGTTTATTCCTGTTTTAATATTCCAACGCCAAGTCTCCTGCTATTATAAAGTTTTGACTTTCCATTCAAGGGTCTAAATTGTACATCATGTTTTTTATAATTTTGAACTGACATAAAACGAAAAAAAATAATAATAATAAGATTTGAAGGAAGCTAGCTCTAACTAGAAAGAAGTTTTAGCTCTTTAGACTAGGTGACTTTGTAGGGGCTATGAGTGGGGGCTTTTTGGAATTTTACAAAGTGATTCTGTTATAGTTTCTTTTTCTAGTAGCTCAACTTAGTAATAAAATGTGAAATTTCGTTTTCAGTACAGTTGATACTTGAGACTAGCTGTTAACAGAAAAAAAAATTTGGAGTACAAATTTGTAAGAGAAAATGTCATTAGCAAAGAAAATTAGGCTCATTTGAAAAGTTATTTTTGTCCGATTCCTAAAGAAACACTATCACGATAATAATTCGAAAAAACAAAAGATTTTTCCACCTGAACCTGAATAAGAAAAAATCTTGCTTCATCTTCCAAAATAATTAGTAAATAAACAGTAGTTTGATATGAAAGAAATAAAGATTGAGGGTTTGATAAACAGAACATGGAAAATGCTTTCGGTTTCACTTTGAGTTTATGTATCCTTGCAATGTGAAAAAATTCTATGGGTAATCTGCAGCGAATATACATGACTCTCTGACGTCATTCAAAGTCCTGACGATTTTCTTTTATTTAACCTGTAGGAGTCTTCTTTTAACCCACAAACAGTGGAATGTAGCCTATCATAGCACAGCTTTTTCCCACAAACATTGAAAGCTCCGCCTCGTTCTAGTTGTCCATTCTTGACGAACACAAGCCAGATCATGTATAAAAAATGTTAATTTCCTATTAGAAAATAAGTGAAGAAAGTTTTCGTCAGTACATAACAAAAGACGACGCGCCAATGGTGGAAATGTGACCTAAACTAGACTACTAATACACTACTAAAAAGTAAATTTTTTTCTTGGAAACTGTAAAAGTGATTTCGGATTTGATAAACAGGAGGCATTTTCAGAAGAAATTAATATTGCTGTATCATTCCCATCGGAGTCAGAGCCAGCCCGATTACGAAAAATGAAAAAGAAGTTTAATTATGCAGTCAGCTGATAAATCAACAAGTGATGCTAAACATCATTTTAAGACTAATTTTTATATTTCTTTTCTTGATACAGCCAGAAATTCGAATGATGAAAAGTTCAAACTGACCAAAAAGATAAATCATGTTTTCTGATGCCTTTCTCACGATTATGAGTCGTAAAAAAAAAACTTTCAAAGTGATTTTGAAATTATGTAGAAGATTAGGAGATTTTCTGACTCAAGGAGACTAAGGATGTTGATGAAAGTACACTACATGAAGTTTTGGATAATTTTTGTGAAAACGAACTAGTACATTGTGTATTGAATTTAGTAACAGCAATAAAATTGTTGCTGACACTTCCTGTGTCTGTGGCCAGTGGAGAACCCAGCTTCATATAATTTAAATTAATAAAACTTACCAGCGTTCTATAGTGACATGAGAACGATTTGTAGGACTATCACCATTATCAACAGATAAGGATGAAGCTAAAACAATTCATTTGAAGGATATTGTTTCTACTACCGCTAAAAGTCCACCGAAAAAACAATAATATGCAATATGTAATAAAAATAAATAGTTGATTATTTATTATAATATTTGTATGTGTATAATTGTCTGCGTGTCTTACATTTTTTAAAAATTTGTTTTAATAGGGCGCCAAATTTGCTCGGGCCGGCACTGAGAAAGATGCATTTAAATATCAGGGTTCTCACAGAGGAAAATTTCTTTTCCATAATTATATACAATAATTTTAGACATGGCTTATCGCACATATCCGTCGGTATATACTTAAAAAAATTATTATATAAAAATTTACATATAAATTAACCTTTCTTATAATCGTGATAAATGTGGTGAAAAGTAAATTAACAGCTACGGGCGTATGCAACTTTTAATTACAATACCTTTTTATTGAGAATTACTTTTTAACCAAAATACAAATGACCGAGTATCATAAAGTAATGATATAAATAAACTTACAGCTATTACCAATGTAATAAAAAAGGTATAATGCAAGGAGTATAAATATGGTCAAATGTAAATTAAAATCTAAGGTGAGGAGGAAATGGGCGAAGCCTGTCTTTCGAGAAACATGGAACTTCATAATTTGTTGCAAACAAAAATTTGGCTGTCTTCTGAGCTAAGTTCAGTGCAAGCTTATTCGAGATCTGCTCGAATGGGCAAGTTTTTAAGAAAATCGCTGGTTTCATATTTTGACAAAGCTGCCAATATTTTAATTTATTCTGGAGTATTTTAGCCCCGCCCTTATTTCGCATCACTTTATTTATAAAATAATTCTCTCCAATATATAACTACGAGACAAAACAAGAAAAAATATACTCTTAAAAAAAGCGGTAAGAAATAAAGACTGAGCTAAATATATTAAGCAATAAATTAAAATGTTGGTAGATATGATTCTGGTAACAAATTGATTTTACATCTTTTAACATGTTTCAGCACTTGTCTCGTACCAATGAATCTAGATGTTCTAATGATATTGATGTCATGTTATAGGAATTTTTCTGTTCTTCCCAAATGTATGCTGACTTTTTTGTGTAGTGTTTACAAGATTCTAGAATTCAGGGTTTTTCAAAATTTGGAAAGATTTTTTCCTATCCGTAGTAACTTACGATCGATTGGAGATAGGACAGGTTTTTCTATTATCATATACTCCATAAGAGTTCTTTTGCTACCCCCTACAAGAATTCTGAAACACCTTTTATGCAGTCTGTGTGAAATACAGTTGGAAAATTCTTGAGTTACAGTGTTTTGAATTATTTCAAACTTTACAAGAGTATTAATCTCTGACAAAAAATAATGTCATATAAATTATATTTATCTGGTAATATTTAAAATTCACTTATTCAGTAGAACTTTAAAAGGCCTTGATATAATTTATCTTTACGTAGATAGCATTCAAAATATTTAATAAACTCCTGCAGTTGTTTAGAAATTTCAAATGAAAAAAACAGTGTTCTTCCGCCGTCTCAGTAAAGCATATTGGCAGGCGAAATCCAGATCACTCTTGCTGGTCCATATTTTCGGAGTTTTCTGTGTTTTTCTGAGGAATTTGTGTAAATAAAATCTAGTAAAATTTAGAAGGACTCCAAGAAAGGCGACTATTCCAGGCCGAGATGCCTAAAGAGTTCGTACGATCCTTATTTACTTTTCTTTCACCATTAATTTTGAATATTAGTTTCTATCAACAAAAAAAAAAAAAAAAAAAAAAAAAAAAAAATCATCCTTTTAAACCGTACTGCTGAAGAAGACTCGGGTAAAAATGTCTAATCCCTACTAAACTCAATTTATTGTAATTTAACATTTACATAATTTGCCACCGTAAATTATATTCAAAATGTCTTATAAATAAATATGATTTGATTTACATTGATAGTTGTTTTTTAACATAGGTAAATAAGTCTTTAGAAAAGGGGTGCAAGTGAGTGTATGTAAAAAGGCAGAGCTCTCGCATCTCAACGTGCTTGAGGAAACGCTGTGACTGTAACTAAATTCAATGGGCTTATCCCACCTGACCTCGAAGGTAATATGATAGATGAAAAACAATTTCCAAACGAAGTCTTGTATAGCTATAGCGATTGCTGAAATAACATATTTTCTGTTCTTATTTTTGATCAATCGTATTTAATCTGTGTTGTTTTTTAATACATCATCATTTTTAATTCATTTTATATCATTATTCATCATCTTTTGTTTACTGTATACATTTACAATCATCATTTAGCTTATATTTGTTATTGATGTTCATGAAGAACATGTTAAATACTCTGATTTTTGGTACTTAAATCATTGACAGTGCAACATCGTACGGCGTAAATCCATTTAGACCAGTAACTAAATTAATTAACTTGTTGTAATACCTTTATGCAATTAAATTAAATGAAAACATTTTAAAATTTCAAATGATAATCCACAAACATTCCAGAAGAAGAAGCTATTATTTATTGCTAGATCAGTTAATGTAACAGTTACACTAGAACGTACAAAAATCGACTAAAATAAATAAACACATAAAATGTTTTTTTTTTTTTTTTTTTTTTTTTTTTTTAATTATTAAATTTACAAATACAACAATTCTACTGTTTACAAATGCACAATATTACTCTTATTTATTTTATATTAACACTTTTGTTCTCAAGAACAATATTTAATTTAATTCGATTCTTCGTTTTCGTCTATAACATGATTGAGCAGACAACGCTGGGAAGAGTCCATTATCTATAGGTTAAATTATGACACTTAAGATTAAATAAATGAAAATCGTCATCATGATGTCTGATGACGCCACAGAGGCATGTCACCCATTATAATTAATTTTAAAGGGGTTAACTATAGTCGCTAGCAGTAAAAATTCTACTATGGGGGAAATTATTCAAATTACTTATTACCTATTCTCTTTCGAATAAAAAAAAAAGAGAGGGGGGATGTAGTGTAGTAAATTCATTGCACGTAAAATCCAGGTTTTTTGGAGTTATAATCATTTCTATGTATTGGAGTGCATAAAGTCGGGTGCATTTTCTTATTTTAAGTTTTGCGAATCCAAAATTGCGATCGTTTTGGAGAAATCAAATTCATTAATATTTCCTATGCCTGTTTTTATAAGTTATTGTCCTTCCCTTCTGTTGTCTGGCATGTGTGTCAAAGCAAAGCGAATTTAAAAAATAATAATAACGAATAAATAATCAATTTTTGGTTTTTCGATCATATTTCGTTCTTCAAACTAGTGATTCAATAGTGAAATTTCAGAATGTGAAAATAGAATAATAAAAATACGTAGTACAGGTAATGAGAAATTTGAATAACAAATTTCCTCACAGAATAACATGCGATTTGCCTGCCGGCGATAACAAATGAAGACTATCGTTTGGAATTATCAGCTTTCTTCTCATTCGTTCCGTTTTCAGAAAATACAGTTTGATTTAATTAAGTATAATTAAATCCCCTAAACTAGATTAAAATCAAATATATATATTTCTTGAAATAATGCTACTGAGTAGAATTACAATATTCATATTATGTTATTCTGCGAAGAAGTAAACATATGGTTACTTTTTTACAAATCTCGCAAATATTCACTTCATTTTGCATTTGTTTATTATCTTAAATACTAAAAGACTACGCCCGCTTCGCTGGTCACTATATTTAAATAAATTTTCAAAAGAATTGGATTAGTATTTACTTTTTACATCGCATTATAAATAAAAACTAATAAAATTACATAGAAATTGCTCCAAACCTTGTTTCGGGTTCCCGCTACCTACAACAGCTCTTTTTCCACCCGCACTGCATTGGGAACACTACAGGTTCCCACTGCCTGCAGAAAGGTCTTGCCTGAGCTCTTTAATTTGGTTAATTACCGACGGAGATGGATCTACTATTATTTAAGAACTACGATTTTAAAGATGACTGTGTCTCAGCATCTGTTAATGATTTTAGTTGTGGAATCATGTATCTTATAGCCCCTGCTATTTACACTATATTACGATTTGATTCCGACCAATATAATAAAATAAAATGAAGTTTTTATTTTAAAAGGAATTAAATACATAAAAAGCAAGTAAAATTTGATCTGTTTAATGCTTTCAAAAAGCATAAGTCAAATTTAAATAAAGATATTTTTATTCTGTAAATTTTATTTAAATTATTGAAAGGTCCTTAAGGGAGTGAACTACTCTGAAAACTATAACCATGTTATTTAATATTTTAGAGAAGATGACATTTTTACATGCTGAAAAAGTCATGAATATACATGACAGTTCATAACTTCTATCGACAAAATATATATATATATATATATATATATATATAATGTAGCTAGATTCATTGTCGTAGTTCAATCCCTAAAACAACTCCTCTAGAGTATTTTGTCAAAAATTCATAACGTTTCAATTATAACTTTTGGAGTATGATGTTTTGGGATAAAGCAAAATGTTAAAAATCTCATTTTGAGAAAAAGCAGAAAACGTATTTAAAAACCAGATTTTACCTATTAAATAAAATATAATTTTAATAAGTTCCTGATTTATTTCAAGGGTTTTTTTTTTTTTTTTTTTTTTTTTCTTTTTTTAAATCCACTTTATATTCAGTAACAAATTTACGGGTCATTTCCGGTCACTTCCGGTTTCAAAACTGGCTAGTGACTAATATTAAAATGCCTGTAGCTGAAGTTCTATAAGCAAGATAGAAATGCAAACTGATTTAGAAAGCTAAAATGTCAGGCTTTAATACTAACCCAAAAATAGAAAATCGGAGTTTTGACCGAAAATTGCGTTTTAAAGGTAGGCAAGCACCTTAAAGAAATTAATTTAAAAAGTGAGAAATGAATAAAAATTTTTACATAAACATAACTGTCTTAAGTACGTTTTTAAACTTAAAATTTAATATATTTAATTTTCTCTACTGCATTACCATTTTATTTTGAATAAATATAACAAGTTAAAAAGAGAAAAAATGATTTCGCCTTCAAATAAAAGTTTTAAATAAAAAAAATATATAGCGAATTAAACGTTGCTAAGGTACGCAAACGATTACAATGAAAGAAAATAAATTTATTAAAAATAAAACATAAAAGTCAATATTTAAAAAAATAAAAATAAAAAATAATTTAAAATAATTTAAAAAATTCAAATTCGAAAAAATATCGATGAGGTGGCCACCTGTAGGGTACCAGGTACTCATCTTCTAAGTTTTCTAGCTCTACGAATGGTAATGTGAGCACCACCACCAGACAGCAGACAGACACACAGACACAGACACTATTTATATAGCAAGGATGGAACACGGGGCGCAGAATTTATACCGGAATCTGTTTAAGAAATTTCTCTACCTATAATATCGTTGATTTAGGAAGTACAAAATTTTCTTACATTGATAGTCGCATGGATTTTGCGCCCGTGTTCCATCCCTGATATAGATTTACATAGTTAACGAAAATAGAATCATCCATCACTACAAAATAATGAAACATTTTCAAATTAAGCACAGCTGCCAAGAATTGCGGTAATTTCAATTAATTCAGTAGAAATATCTATATCATTTAATCAACGAAAAGTATTACAGTAATTTATAAAACATTTATATTAAAAATTACTAACAGACCGAAAACTGTAAAAGTTGGTAGGTATAATTACAGAATTTATTGCTGTAACTCGGGGTGAATCAAAATGACGAGTTTCGTTATGTATATTTCCACATACATAAAATCCGTATTAAAGCAAATGAAAAAAATACACAATCTCACATCATTCAAAAATTATGAAAAAGATCCTTATATTGCGTGTTATGGCAGATTTGCCATATTTTATATTTTATTACGGAACATTGTCAGCCCCGTCTTTGTTTCACACCAATTTATTCGTAGAATATATACGTATATATATTCCCCCAAAAAGAAACTATGATAAAATAAGAAAAAAATTACACAGCACAAAAAGTGGTATCAAAAGAAATCTGGTACCGAGTAACGTGATGAATTTGACTAGATGCTTCATAAATGTTGTACAGTCGAAAAAAAAAGAATCCCCCCCCCCCTTCCAACTAATTTTGTCGCAAATTATTCTACAAATAAACGACTGGCGTCAATCAATTAAACGGTAAAGTTAGATTTTGTTTAAGAGGTCGTCTACGTATAGAAACAGGCATCCATTTCTTTTCTTTTCTTTTTTTTTTTGGCAAAATTTATTTTTGACCTCATATTCAAATTTCTGAGATCAAGGCGGTGAGGAAAAAGTCCTATTTATATAGGGTAGGTTGAGGTAATTGTAAACACTTTTGATCGCTTCTGAATATGATCATTCATACAGACTAAATAAATAACTTTTAGTTTAAAAACAATGACAGAATCTTAATTTTTGGACATTTACCTAAGTTTTAAGCACTTTACTTTGCATAAAAGTTTTTATTTAAATATATAAGAGCATGTTTACAATTACCCCATAGCGTTTACATTTCCCCCATACAGAATGGGGTAATTGTAAACAGATACGTTTCCATAATGTAATGCATAATAACATGAAATATAATTCTTTAAAAAAGTTTTTAATGTTTATATATGTGATAACTATTTTTTTTTTTTTTTTTTTTTTTTTTTTTTAGTACGTCATGTTTTAAATAAATAATAAAATAAATTTTGGATGATAATAATCCTAAAGCATTTTTGACATTTGTTGAAGTACAAACATATTGTTTTACAAGATATTCATTTTTCTTTTACACTCACAAAACCAGGAAATGCATACACAAGTTTCCTTGCATTATACTTAACAGAAGGTGCTGGCAAAATAGCTTTTATGGATGATAAATTTATGGAAAAATGTCATTTTCAACAACTACAAATGATATCTTTTTATTATTTATACTTTTCATTCCAGTGACTATACATTCATCTCGTGCTATGGAATTTATAACAAAAAACATACTTGTAGGTAACCTTATTTTTATCGTTGGCAATAGAGTCTATTAACATATAACTTCCAAGAATTAAATGCTGCAATTCGGGTTTTTCATCATTGTTTGGACTTCCGTAGTGTTTTTCTGTCTTTTATTTCTTGTCTTTTATTTCCGACTTGTTTGGACTTCCGTAGAGTTTTCTTGTCTTTTATTTCTTCAACACTGTCAACCTTTTTTGTTGTATCATTAACTTTCTTTCTTTTTGGTTTTCTATCGTTTACATCCTCATTTTTCTTTCTCTTTGGAATTTTCTTTTTTTCACATTCCTTTAGACGTTCTAAGACATTTGTAGCAGTCAGTACTTCCCCATAATTCATTTGCTTAAGTCTAGACGTTGTTGTCTTCTCTTTTACTGCCACTGCATGTTCATTGGTTTTGATACTGTTTGAAAAAATTTCAACAATGGTTCTTGGGGATAAAATACTTTTCTGTGGAGAAGGATTGTTCTTTCTAAGACTTAAGTCAAGTGGAACATCTTCCATAGAAGTATTTTGGGAAAATGCATTTTCGGTAATCAAGCCCTTCCTTGGAGTAGCATGAACAGTATCAGATGGGTCTACAATTAGATGAGGTATGTCGAGCTGAATTTCTGAATCTGGAGATTTTGAATCATTTTTAAATAATTCCATTTGTTTCTTTTTTGCTTTATACCTTTTCAAATCAATAGGATCAAATAAATCCGCTGGAAACTTTGTCGAATTTAAAGGAAATATTCCCGTCGTGGTAAACCCATTCTTGACATTGTTCAAAGTGACTGCTTCTTTTAAAACTGTGCCTAATAAAATAGAAAAGTTATCCTTCGTTAGCCGAGTGGAGCTTGTGCCCATTCTTTTTTTCCCCATATTCAACTAATTCTTTATCCCATTTTATTTTTACAGGTCCAAAGACACATTTATCAAGAGGTAGTAATTTGTCAGGTAAACGAAACAGTTGAATATTATTATTTAATGCTTCTTCTATTATTCGTACGCTGATATGGCTACTATGACCATCATATAATAAAAGAGCCGTTTGGTCAGGAAAATTATACTTTTCACTGGTAGATTTTATATGCAAAATGAAAACATCCTTAAACCATGAAAAAAAAATGTGGTTCTTCCCTCCACCCATTTTTTGATGCTGCAAATTTTGTTCCTGGGTATGATTTATCAGAAACCCAACGTGCTTGAACAGCGGCACCCTTAAAGACAATTAGCGGTGGTAAAAAACTACCATCTGCACAAATTCATAATAATACAGTCGTTGATTCCCGACCAGAACCATCAGAAATCCTTGTGAGAGTTTTCCCTTTTTCTCCAATTCCTCGAAGTTTACTGGGGTCACTTCCAAAACCACTCTCATCGCAATTATATACAAATTTTGATTTTCAAATGCTATTCAAGTCATGTTGCTTGTATAAGTTTTCGAGTTTTTCATAAAAATCATAAATAACAGATGGATCACGTGCGTTTTTTCGACTTGTTTGTAGATGTTCAGCTTTTTTTAATGATAACTGTTTATTCCTTTTCATGAAGGTTTGAAAGACCTCCACGGAAGGCCCTCCCCCTCAGGCCTAGGACCCCAGTGTTGTCAATCGGCCTTAATCCCTAACACCAACACCTTTTCATGAAGGCTAAATACCAGTCCTCACCAGGAATACCATCTTTGAAAGGGGTTTTTATATTGTTGATCTGAATATATTCAGTTACCAATGTTTTTAGTTCACTTTTATCACATGGATATCCCATTTGAGATCTTGCTATTAAACAGTTTGCTATTTGCTGTTCGACGCTTAAAGGCAGGGCAGTAGGGAGTCCAGCTCCAATTCTTTCAATTGGCAATTTTCTGCCTTTAATACGATGATAAATTACTGATAAGGGCACACCGTAATATTCCTGTGCTTGGCGATATGTACGTGTCTTATTAATGACATCATTCACTGCTTTCATTAAATCATCAGGGCTGTAGCTAATAGTTTTTTTTTTCTTAATATATGTTCTATGCATTTCTGTTAAAAAAAAAAAAAAAAAAAAAAAAAAAAATCTTAATTAGAAAAAAAATAATACAATAGTAAACAGAAAAAAAAAATATATATATATATAAGAATAGATTAAGCCTAGTTACGAAGGCAAATTATAAAATGGAATGAAATATAACATTCATATTGAAATTATAATACAGTTTGATATTAAAATAAAAACATAAGTCGCATTCATACTAAGCCCTATTACTGAGGAATTGATGTTTACAATTACCCCAAGGTAAGATTTTTCTGGGGTAATTGCAAACAAGCAATAACTAAAATTTAGGCATTAATTTCAAGGAAAAATCATTATAATAAACTAAATTTAAAGTATTTTTAACCCTTTCAGGGGCACTAAGTAAAAATGATTGTATTTCCTTTTAAATATATATATATCATAAAGTAAACATCCCCTACAAGTCATATTTGATGAAGAAAAAAATTCAGCATGTGGGGATTTTGTTGTGGGTGGTGGCTAGGCGTTCTAGCCACTGTGTCTATAAACCTAAAAGATGCTCCTAAAAATCAAACTAAAATTAATGATCTAAGATAATATGTAAATCTGTTGTATTTAAAAGGTGCATTACAGTATATTTACACTACCAAATACTTTTGAATAAAAAAATATTTTTCATAAAAATATGTAAAAGAAACTTCAAAAAATTTTTCCGCAACTTGTCCATTTAAAAAAGTCACAGGCACATCCTGCTTAAAGTTACTGTAGTTCTGCCATCTCTATTTCAATTTTAGAAGTACACATTAACTTTTCATAAAAGTGGATAAAAAAAATAGCCACTGCACACTTAGAAAAAAATTTCTAAAGTAGGTGGATAGACCCTCTAGCCACCGCCCCTGAAAGGGTTAAAGAAAATGAATTTATATCTCACTTTTTTGCATGATTTAGAGACTCTTTAATCAATCCTTGCAATTCTGTATTTCACTTTTTTCGCAGACTAAAACAAAATTGCATAAACAAAATGGTGCTTCACAACAAAATTGATTTATTAATAATGAACATCTGTTGGTTCTTGAAGGTGGGAAGATGTGCTGCCATCTGCATTCTGAAATTTGAAAAAAAAAAAAAAAAAATACGGGGTGTGTTTACAATTACCCCAACCTACCCTACTTAAAATCAAATCGTGATAGAGTTATGAGCGAAAATGTATTAGGGGTCCGTCTATATGTTAAAAAAAAAAAATTATGATTCACCATAAATCGGATATTATTCATTAGGTTTTATATCAGAAAAAAAGTACAAAAATATTAATGATGAAATAAAACAAAGTATTGCATACTAAGAAGCCACAATTGCAACTCCTATCATGCACTATTACGAAACACGACCAAAAAGTCCTATAATGTAAAAGCAATAAAATTATGATGGCAGAAAATAATTCAACAACCTACTCTACCAGTTTAAAAAAAAAAAAAAAGGAGGAGGAGGAAACTCTGTAGGAATGGCCAAGTCACACAGAAAAAAAAAAAAAAATGCTAAGAAATGCAAGAAAAAAGAGGAGTTGATGCGACTGTGCGAATATATTCGGATGCTGGGAAATTTGCGCTCCGAGCTACTACCGCTAACAATCTTATGTGTTCAAGGAAAAGCAAAAAAATGAAAATGGAGCACTCATCGAAATATATCTGTGACAGGGCCTCATATAGATTCCTGTCATCAATGCGGAATTGAATCAGCAGGTACTTCCTCTAATACTTATCGCCATGCATGATTAACACTTTCGCGACCGCTGACATCAATTCATGTCATTTCAAAATCTGTAACTCCATCAGTGGGCGTTTCTTTCGCAATTTATATCTTACTTATTTCATAAAAATATTCCCAGTTTTCATAATTGGACAATCAATATACTGTGGATGCAAATACTTTAATTAGATAGATTATAATTATAATGAATATCCATGAGTAATATAAATGTGAATACAGGAAATTTTGTTCTGAAATATTATAACCTGGGAGAACAACGCCCACTGGCGGACTGTACTGTCAAAAAGACAAAATCATGCGGTCGCGATAGAGTTAAGTAAGATATATTATCGATAAATAATAACATTCTAAGAATTGAATAATTAAAATTATGTTGAAACAATTTGGTTGCTCAATAGAAAATCAATAAAAACAATCAGTTTCTGTTTCTTTCTTTCTTTTTTTTTTTTTTTTTTTTTTTTTTTCGCAATACTTCTCTTATTTTTGACATATTCCAGCTTCCAGTTTGCCATTTCCTACCAAAACACCCCAAATAATAAAAATTATATAGTGAAATTTTTTGTCAAAACGTTGGTAAGTGGAATTAAAGTCTCAAAGCCCTCGCAAGAAAGTTTGACTGATTCACCGTACGACGTTTGCTTTCAATAACCCCCACATTAAATGTTTTAGGCAGTAAAACATGAACAGTAAAATATCCTCTTCTGACGTGTGTTAAAGAGCTCCACACAAGATCACCACCGTCGAGAACGCCATTAAGTTCAATCTCTTATCGCAAAATGTGTACTAAAGGTAGATAACGGCTGACGACTACAATGATAAGAGCAACGACCTTTAATATGTGTGAAAGCAGGAGGTTTTACTGCCCAAATCATTTAACGTGGGAGTTATGGAAACAAACGTCGTTCAGTGAATCAATCAAACTTTCTTGCGAAGGCTTTGAGACTCCACTCACCAACATTTTGAAAGAATTTCACTGTATAATTTTTATTATTTGGGAATGTTTTAGTAGGAAAATGACGAACTGGAAGTTGGAATATGTGAAAAATAAGAGAAATATTACGGAGAAAAAAAGAAAAGAAAAGGAAACTGATTGTTTTTTTTTATTTTCTTGGTACAAATCCCCTCAAATTTCCTCCTTATTACAAATGTTCGTGTTTTAGGACTTTCTACATCTTTAGCTTCTCAGGTCAGAAGACACTTAACGGTTAAAATAATCATCGTTCATCTCCAAATCAAACTGTTGTGTATAAAAAAACCAAACAATGATAGAAATGAGGGAGAAGGTGCAAATATATATAAGAAGGTGCTTATACTATCGGAAAGAAGGTTTGCTTCCGTAGCGATAATGTAAACGCATCTGATCACGTGACTTTATAAAATAACCATACACAAAAAGCAACTTTACAGGAAAACGGCGCAGTCGAATAGCGTACGGTCGCGGTGTTTTTCTTTCACTATCTTGCTTGCATTGAACAAAAAACTTATACTATCCGATATTATAAGTTCTTTGCATTACTTTCCCAATTATTATAGCTCTTAGCTTTATTTATTGTACATTAAAAAGCCTTCATTTTCCTCTTCTTTCCTTTTCTTTCTTTTTTTCTATATATATTTTATTTTTCATGTATTATATTTGTATTTCTATTTAAAAATATTTTAAATAGGTAGAATATTTAGAAAATGTATTATAGGAATATATAGGAAATATATTATAAATCAATATTTGTTTCGGACATTTACATATATATAGATTAATATGCACTGATAAAATAATTCTTATTTCATTTTTATGAGGTTAGATATATATAAATAAAATATGTAAATTACAGATATTAAAAAAAGGTTTCAGGTAAATTTTTCCCATTATTACAATTGTTTCTATCTGATAACATTTAATAAAACAATTATCATTTTTATTATAAATTATTATTAAAAAAAAAAAAAAAAAAAAAAGAGGCCTGCTTCAATATTTAAATGTATATTTTCATCTTTTCCTACACTTACTTACAATTAATTACAGATATTTTCTAAGTTTCCGGGAATTAAATAAATAATACATAAATCAACAATTGCTGCTCTAAATTCTACGCAACGGAAAAAATAGTGATCTTAAAAATAAATAATTAAAGTATTAATTATGATTAATAATGGTTAAAGATGATTAATGATAAATACCGAATGGGTGATGAGCAGTTGATGATGAAATGTAATTAATAATTAAAGCGTAAAAAAATTCAAAATCCTGCACGATCGCTGAAGATGACAGAATCTGTCAACGAACAACGAACTTGTTTAGAGTTACAAATACGGCGTCCTGTGATCACATGACACTGTAACGCATGCGCATACTCACGAATCTAATTTTGAAATTCTTTGCATGCTCCTCGCTAGTTCAGCCTGTACTAAGTTAGCTTCTTGTACAGGCATACTTATAAAGTCCGCTAGGGAGCATTAGTTATGCTTCAGCTGCAGCTGGCCTTCTTATCGTAGTACAAATTCTTTGGAAGGTGTATGTTAAAAATGGTGGTCATATTCGTGCCACTTCCAACGACACAAAAGAGAATCGCGTTTCCATTTAAGAACATTGGTGCATTAAAAAAAAAAAAAAAAAAAGTACCTTACGGCTATCTTATACACACCGCAGAGACCAGCCCAGAAGCCGCTCATCTGCATGATTAACCCTCTCATGCATGGAAACCTCATATGAGGCTACTAGGAAAACCCCCCAAAATAAATGGTATTTCAAATAATTTGGATTCTCAATTGTACTGTATTCCACTATGGTAACAAGGAAAGCTTGTAAAATGCAGCAAAAGATGGCAGAACTAGCTATGCAGTTTATTCTGATCACCTAAAAGTAGCCATTTTGTACCAGCAGTAGAAGTCACAGAACAACCGATTTATGAAGACCATTTCTGCACTTTATTTGCAAATATCAAGTAAGTAAAAATATTTCCTGTTTTCTACATTATTTTTACTATAATGAACAAAAACTTATGAGTTATTAACAATTTTTTAGCTAAAATAAAGCTATTTTTATTGAGAACCTCAAATGAGGTTATCATGCAGTTATGGTAGTTAACAGCTTTCCCACACAACACACTTCATCCCGATTAGGTTGATATTACGTAATCGCGATCAAATATTACGTCCCATTACGTTGAAATTTGCTATCTGCTTTGGTTGATTTTTGGTTGAAATGTCACAAGCAAAGTTGTAACATGGCCCCAAATGAGACTTAGTTGGTACGTAATATCAACCAACTTGTTATGTAAGACATCCAGAGTTTGTTCAATTCATGTAAAATCAACCAAATTTGGATGTAAATGCAACATTGTGTTTTCAGCCATTTCATGTAATATCAACTAGATTTGGATGTAAAATATACATCCAGATCTCATCTAAATCATGTAAAATCAACCAAAATTGAATATGGAATATACATCTAGATTTCATCCAGGTTTTATAGAAATTACGTAAAATCAACATAGCTGATGCATTTTTCTTTTCTTCTTTCTTTCTCTTTTAAGAATTTTAATGCACTTATTTTAAACAGGGGAACCAAAAGCATTGACCTTGTTTTTTATAATGCAGAGATTAATTTTAAACATAAATGTGATATTGATTTTCAACATCAGGATTTAAAAATATATGCTTAAAATCAATACCTGTATATTTTTGTCTAAAATTAATATTTGCATAATAAAAAGCAAGACCAATGCTTTTGGCTTCCCTGTTTAAAATAAGTGCATTAAAATGCTTAAAAGAGAAAGAAAAAAAAAAGAAAAATGCATCAGTTATGCTGATTTTATGTAACTTCTATAAAACTTGGGGATGAAATCTAAATGTATATTCCACATCCAATTTTGGTAGATTTTAATGGAATTCATTACCCAGGCAGAAAATTTGGCAAGATAGCTTTTTTTTTTTTTTAATTTCAGATAAAACTTTGTATATCATCTTATTAGAATATGAGACATATTTTACTCATTGCAAAATACTGTTTTTTTTTTTTTTTTTTTTTTTTATATACAGGCGACAATTATTATTTTTTCAAATTCCTTGAAAATTTCTAGTTGGTTTCATAAAATTCTGCACCAATTTTTACTTCCTCATACAAAGTATAAGGAATTATAGTAATCCCGATTTGCGAAATGGATTTTGTATTTCACATTGCTCGAAAGCGAATGATCGCTGAATGTTGCCAATTTATATGTGTGACTGTCATGATGTCTAGTTGTACACCTGCAAGTGTCTTAACACGAGCTCTCGTTTTAGCGATATAAGCGACTTTACACGATTTTTCGTGACGTCGTACGCATGTGTGTGTATGTCACATAACTCGAAAACGATTGGACGTAGAAAGTTGCGAATTGGTACATAGGTTTGTTATAACATCCAGTTGTGCACCTCCCTTTTTGGACTTCGTATGATTTTCCGTTTTGGAGATATTTAAGAAAATTAGGTTAATAATGACCAAAAATACAAAGGTTTTGGCCATAATGTAACAAAAAACTTTAACTCAAAAACTGTTTGGACAAATATTGCAATCGAATTTTAACTGACTTCCTGACTAGCTAGACATTTGAAATTTTCAGAAAAGCTCAGAACACGTTGACAATGCATTTTCTAAATATTTTTAGCCAACTGTTTTGGATACCTGCTGCCTTCAGCAGCTTTTATGTGATTCAACAGAAAATTTATTTAACTACCCGACTAGCTAGACATTTGAAACTTTCAGAATAGTTCAGAACACAGTGAAAATGCATTTTTTTTAAATACTTTTAGCCAACTGCTTAAGATACCTGCTGCCTTAGGCAGCGTTACCTGTACAAATCTTGCAATCAATTTTTAACTAACTTCCCCACTAATTAGACATTTGAAACTCTCAGGATAGCTCAGAACACAGTGACAATGCATTTTTTAAATATTTTTAGCAAATAGTTCTAGGCCACTGCTGCCTCGGCAGCGTTTGTATGGTTCCAACAGAAAATTTATTTAACTAACTTCTCGACTAGCTAGATATTTGAAACTTTCAGAATAGTTCAGAACAGTGCGAAAATGCATTTTAAAAATACTTTTAGCCAATTGTTTCGGATCCGTGATGCCTTCAGCAGCGTTACCAGTACACATCTTGCAATGATTTTTAACTGACTTCCCGACTAGCTAGACATTTGAAGCTTTCAGAAAAGCCCAGAACCGGTTGTAAATGCATTTTTAAAATTATTTTTAGCCAACAAGCCAACTGTTTCAGATACCTGCTGCTTTCAGCAGCATTTATATGATTCAACAGAAAATTTATTTAACTAACTTTTGAACCAGCTAGACATTTGAAACTTTCAGAATAGTTCAGAACACAGTGAAAATGCATTTTAAAAATACTTTTAGAGAACTGTTTTGGGTCCCTGCTGCCTTCGGCAGCGTTTATACGGTTTCAAAAGAAAATTTATTTAACTAACTTCTCGACTAGCTAGACATTTGAAACTTCCAGAATAGTTCAGAACATGGTGAAAATGCATTTTTTTAATACTTTTAGAGAACTGTTTCAAGTCCCTGCTGCCTTTGGCAGCGTTACAAGTACAAATCTTGCAATTGATTTTTAACTGACTTCTTGACTAGTTAGGCATTTGAAACTTTCAGAAAAGCTCAGAACACATTGACAATGCATTTTTAAAATATTTTTAGCCAACTGTCTCGGGTCTAATGATAATGCTTTTTAACATTATGTATATATTTCTAAAGGTGTATAAGGAAGTTATGTGGTGTCCACATCAGTTTTTTTCTTTTGCAGAAGTACAAGATCAGTATTGGTGGAATAAAATCTGAAATTAATCTTGGGAACAGGAGATTGTATGCAAAGCCTAACTATCTATTTCTTGTTGACTTGTAACATCATGCACTTTTAAAATGACATATTTTCTGAAAATCTGTTGATATTTTTGAAGATTACCTGCTATGAAAATTATCAGCATTTATTCTTAATATTAAAAAAATGAAGATATTACAAAATCAAATGTCGTAAAGCAATAACAGAAGGTTTAATTACAACATTACATTTATATACATATATATATATATATTTTTTTTTTTTTCAAAAGAAAAGAAAAAAAATCCCTTTTCGGCAGGCTTAAAGGCAAAGGTAGATTCCTTTACGTTAACGTTACAATTGCAAAGAAATTTTACATATGCATTAATACCTAGCCAATGGCTTTGTTCCCACACATTGCATTATTTACGTCGCTATTCTGTTTTCAAGAAATTTAATTTTCAACTACAAAAGGGTTTTATTCATTCTACTTAAAATTTTAGGCTAAATTTATTGGTTTGTAAATGTTTCACTTTTTTTAAAATTCAAACTCATAATCATTCAACAAATAAAAGCCTTAAAGATATACAATCCCAGCAATGGTGAATCCCGGAGGGGGCTATTGGGCTACACCCCCCTCTCACCCAAGCTTAATCAAAATTATATTTTTTATTTAAAATCCATATAACTGTTGTTCAATATCTTTCTTTTAAAAGAAAAAATAATAGAAACGTGAAAATGCACTTGTGATCTTACTAGTTCTGGTAAGCCTGGCGTTGCTATGGTCAAGTCAAATACAGATAAGTGGTAACGGTTTTTGGATAGTTATTTCATTGTAATTTTTATTGAATTATTGAAAGTTTTGTGTTGTGTTTTTGTGATTCTTATTGTGTGATGAGTAAAAATTGTAAAGTGAAACTGTTTTGGTTCACATAAACTGGAACATTAACATTAACATTAGTTAACATTTGACCATTTGGCACCGCTGAATTTCAATGTTAATAATTATAAATTTAGTAAATTGTATGATTTGGCGAGATTTTGGTGACAAAGCGTGCGACTTAGCAATGGAATTTGGGATTTGGCGACAAAAGTTGATAGTTGGCTACAAAATATGGCGAGTTTGGAGATGGAGAAAGGCAGCTTTGGCGTCATTATATTTTCTTTCCACGCGAAAACCTCATATCTCTTCACAGACCAATATCTTGTTTCGACAAGATAAAAAGTCAAAGGAAGCTGTAACGTATTACTCTCAATCGTAAATTTTAAATTTTTGCCTAAACTGACATTCTAAACTATTCACCACAAACGATATTTGTATTAAGATTGACGTATTATTTTAATTTTATATTTTTAAATGATTAATTAAAGCGTTTAACAAGGTTTTTAATTAACACACTTCTATTAACTTGATAAAGATGCAACTATTAATGTATGAAACGGAATTTTGCAATTCAATTTTCGGCAACTTCTTGTCGTCCAAAGGACCTGAAATTTTGCACACAACTTCATAATCAATGACAATACTAGATATACAAGTGTCTCCAGGCACTTTTCCCATCAGGGGCAGGTTCCAAGGGCAAACAAAAAATCTATACTTATACAAAACTATCGTATGTGACACAGGATTTGTATAATGTCGAGTGGCAACAATATTTTTTTTTTTTTTTAATAAAGATTTAAAAGTATGTAATAGTTTTCTAAAACCTTTACTAGTTCATTTTTCAATAAAAGAGTGTTCTTTATTTATTTTTTTTTTTAAATGGTACAATTTTATTTATCAAAATAAGGGAATTCGAGTAATGAAATACTTTAATTTAAATTTAAATTTTCATGAAAATAAACTTCAACGAAAATTCATTAAAATCGCCCCTAGTTCATTTGTTAAAAGGATACCTAAATGTCCCCAAATTTATTACCTTTTCTACAATGTCAGTTTAATTCGTTTAGCATCGATTTACAAGATTTTTTTTTTTTTTTAACGATGAATTTTTTTTTTTTTTTTACATTATAGTATCTATGTCATAAAGCTAAGTCTAAATCTGCTTAGCCCTAAGATATGTTGATTTTATTTACTTATTTTTTTATTAACTTTTATTTTATTTGTTTAAAATCACGGATAAAATTTTATTTCATTTTTCTCAGTACATTGTTATAATTGTGACGTCATATTTTCTGTTTTTAAGGCTTTTATTTGTTGAATGATTATGAGCTTGAATTTTAAAAAAAGTGAAACATTTACAAACCAATAAATTTAGCCTAAAATTTTAAGTAGAATGAATAAAACCCTTTTGTAGTTGAAAATTAAATTTCTTGAAAACAGAATAGCGACGTAAATAATGCAATGTGTGGGAACAAAGCCATTGGCTAGGTATTAATGCATATGTAAAATTTCTTTACAATTGTAACATTAACGTAAAGGAATCTACCTTTGCCTTTAAGCCTGCCGAAAAGGGATTTTTTTTTATTTCAGATAAAACTTTGTATATCATCTTATTAGAATATGAGACATATTTTACTCATTGCAAAATACTGTTTTTTTTTTTTTTTTTTTTTTTTTTTTTTTTTTTGTACAGGCGACAATTACTATTTTTTCAAATTCCTTGAAAATTTCTAGTTGGTTTCATAAAATTCTGCACCAATTTTTACTTCCTCATACAAAGTATAAGGAATTATAGTAATCCCGATTTGCGAAATGGATTTTGTATTTCACATTGCTCGAAAACGAATGATCGCTGAATGTTGCCAATTTATATGTGTGACTGTCATGATGTCTAGTTGTACACCTGCAAGTGTCGTCTTAACACGAGCTCTCGTTTTAGCGATATAAGCGACTTTACACGATTTTTCGTGACGTCGTACGCATGTGTGTGTATGTCACATAACTCGAAAACGATTGGACGTAGAAAGTTGCGAATTGGTACATAGGTTTGTTATAACATCCAGTTGTGCACCTCCCTTTTTGGACTTCGTATGATTTTCCGTTTTGGAGATATTTCAGAAAATTAGGTTAATAATGACCAAAAATACAAAGGTTTTGGCCATAATGTAACAAAAAACTTTAACTCAAAAACTGTTTGGACAAAAATTGCAATCGAATTTTAACTGACTTCCTGACTAGCTAGACATTTGAAATTTTCAGAAAAGCTCAGAACACGTTGACAATGCATTTTCTAAATATTTTTAGCCAACTGTTTTGGATACCTGCTGCCTTCAGCAGCTTTTATATGATTCAACAGAAAATTTATTTAACTACCCGACTAGCTAGACATTTGAAACTTTCAGAATAGTTCAGAACACAGTGAAAATGCATTTTTTTAAAATACTTTTAGCCAACTGCTTAAGATACCTGCTGCCTTAGGCAGCGTTACCTGTACAAATCTTGCAATCAATTTATTACTAACTTCCCCACTAATTAGACATTTGAAACTTTCAGGATAGCTCAGAACACAGTGACAATGCATTTTTTAAATATTTTTAGCAAATAGTTCTAGGCCACTGCTGCCCTCGGCAGCGTTTGTATGGTTCCAACAGAAAATTTATTTAACTAACTTCTCGACTAGCTAGACATTTGAAACTTTCAGAATAGTTCAGAACAGTGCGAAAATGCATTTTTAAAATACTTTTAGCCAATTGTTTCGGATCCGTGATGTCTTCAGCAGCGTTACCAGTACACATCTTGCAATGATTTTTAACTGACTTCCCGACTAGCTAGACATTTGAAGCTTTCAGAAAAGCCCAGAACCGGTTGTAAATGCATTTTTAAAATTATTTTTAGCCAACAAGCCAACTGTTTCAGATACCTGCTGCTTTCAGCAGCATTTATATGATTCAACAGAAAATTTATTTAACTAACTTTTGAACCAGCTAGACATTTGAAACTTTCAGAATAGTTCAGAACACAGTGAAAATGCATTTTAAAAATACTTTTAGAGAACTGTTTCGGGTCCCTGCTGCCTTCGGCAGCGTTTATACTGTTTCAAAAGAAAATTTATTTAACTAACTTCTCGACTAGCTAGACGTTTGAAACTTCCAGAATAGTTCAGAACATGGTGAAAATGCATTTTTTTAATACTTTTAGAGAACTGTTTCAAGTCCCTGCTGCTTTCGGCAGCGTTACAAGTACAAATCTTGCAATTGATTTTTAACTGACTTCTTGACTAGTTAGGCATTTGAAACTTTCAGAAAAGCTCAGAACACATTGACAATGCATTTTTAAAATATTTTTAGCCAACTATCTCGGGTCTAATGATAATGCTTTTTAACATTATGTATATATTTGTAAAGGTGTATAAAGAAGTCATGTGGTGTCCACATCAGTTTTTTTCTTTTGCAGAAGTACACGATCAGTATTGGTGGAATAAAATCTGAAATTAATCTTGGGAACAGGAGATTGTATGCAAAGCCTAACTATCTATTTCTTGTTGACTTGTAATATCATGCACTTTTAAAATGACATATTTTCTGAAAATCTGTTGATATTTTTGAAAATTACCTGCTATGAAAATTAACAGCATTTATTCTTAATATTAAAAAAGTGAAGATATTACAAAATCAAATGTCGTAAAGCAATAACAGAAGGTTTAATTGCAACATTAAATTTATATACATATATATATTTTTTTTTTTTTTTTCAAAAGAAAAGAAAAAAAAATCTGATATAAGAGTAGGTTCTAGTAGCAGAAATAGTATAGCATAGCAGAGAGCTCGGCAGATTAATTTAAAAACACACACACAAAAAAAAGCCAGGCTTCAATAAAGTACTTAAATAATCTGGTGTATCACTCACACGACTTCGTCTTTCCCTGCATTTTAATATTATATAAGTAGATTGCTTAAGTCTTGAGATAAATAACGTAGGATAATAAAGTTCAATGTAATTCAAAAATAATTTAAAACTGGTTTAGGAATAGTTATTCGACATATAATTGTATGTAAGAGGGATACCAACCCCTCAAGCCCCGCTCAACAGTAGTGCTTAGAGTTATTTAAAAAAAAAAAAAAAAAAGGGCTGTTATTAATTTGACTTCAAACTTACCAATTTTGATCAAACTGTTAAGTGGCAACTTAAAAAGTACTTCAAAATATCAAATTCGAATTTCATGCAGTTACTTTTTTGTACTTTCTCTTCCCACATAGGTAATGTATTGTTTATCAGTCAAATTTTTGAAAGTGTGTTTTTATCATATGTACACATTTTGAGGCCCCCTGAATCCAAAAACCATGTTTTTAGCGGTTAGTCTGAGTGTGTATCTGTTATCAACATATCTCAAGAACAAATAATAGCAGAATGTTCAAACTTAGTATTCTAAATGCGTATCATATAGGGATGTTACAGTAAACTTTTCGTTGAGACCAAGCAAATAGATTGTGTACAGGAACATCCAAGTGAATTCAAATACATTGTCTAAGGGAAAATATCTGGCAAATACAGTGTAACATCTACAGGCTGACTTAACCAAAATGGAATATATATATATATATTTTTTTTTTAATTCTTAAAAGCATGTTTTGTGTAGATTGTGGTATGAAAATTATTCATCATTCATTTACAAGGCCAATTAAAGTATTTAGATGGGGCTATACTTGGAGGAATCATAATTCCTTTTGCGTTAAATGCTTTTCAAAGAAGACTAATTTTTAATATAAAGTATTCTTAATAGTGCATATTGATTATAGACAATATACAGGGATACTCAGAATTAAGCAAAATGTTCTTTTCTATTGAATCTAATTAACAGAAGTGGTTTGTATATTTTACTGTGGTGCCGGACACTGCACAATTAATGTTTCATATGCATAGTGTAAATAAAGTAATTTTTGAAGTTTTATTTTCAACTTTGTTTTTTGTATTATATCATATTTTGAAGTGGCCTGATTACGAAAGTCCAATTTTTAGCAGTTCATCTGTATGCTGTATGTGTATCTGTTACCGCATAACTTAATAGTAAATAACTGCAGGAAATTCAAATTTAGCACTTTGAATTTCATATTAGGTTACTGGCAAAAATTTTATAAAGACTGGCAAGTTTGAAGGTAAATTAATAATAGCCTAGTTTTTTTTTTTTGTTTGTTTGTTTTTTTTTTTAATAATTCTATGCACAAAACTGCATATCAAATAAAATTGTTTTTAAAACTATTTTAGAATGTTCTAAAAGTATATTGAATTTTATTATCTCATGCTATTGAACTTAAAATTTAATATGCAATCAATCATTATAATATTGAAATGCAGGGGAAGAGAAAGTGATGTGTGTGACACACCAGATTTTTTAAGATATGATAATATAAATACATACAGATTAATCACTAAAAATTGGACTTTTGTGTAATCAGGTTACCTCAAAACATGATATTATACAAGAAAAAACAAATTTAAATTTCAAAAATTACTTTTTTTACAGTATGAATCTGAAAAACTAATTTTTCTTTCTGAGCAGTGTTCGTCGACACAGTAACGTGCATCGAAGCACTCTCATCAATTACACTGAATATAAAAGAACATTTAGCTCAATTTTTGGTAGCTCTGTTGTCATATTGTCTATAAACAATATTGTGTACTTAAATTTAGTCCCAATCAAAAAACACCTAACAAAAAATGAATTACTATTCCAGCAATTTTCAAGTATAGCTAGGCTGACCTGATCAAAATACCTTTATAATAGAGAAGCGTTAAAAATTGCTACAATTATCCAATTACGGGTGTACTTTTTCATTCCTAATACATAAGGACTAAAAATAAAGTATTACTGATTAATAATTTACTTTCTACAATTATTTAAAACTTAGAAAAATGCCTTCAAAAAAAAAAAAAAAAAAAGGAAGTCCCCATTTGTCCCCAGAAAATGGAGACGTTTGGTCAATATAAGTATAGCCCCAAATATCCAAATATTTTGAGTAGCCCTGTAAACAAAAGATGAATGATTTCCATATCACAATATACACAAAACATGTTTTTATGCATTATAAAAAAAATTGTTTAAGTCAGCTTAATGCTGTTACACTGTACTTACTCGAAATTTTTCCAAGGATAATATGTTTGAATTCTCTTGGATGCCCTTGTACACGAACTACTTGCTTGATCTCAAAGAAAAGTTTAGTGTAGCGTCCCTATATGATGCGCATTTTGTTCATTACAGTTTGGACTTTCTGCTACTATTTGTTCTAGAGATATGTTGATAACAGACAAATATACAGACTAACTGCTAAAAACATGATTTTCAGATTCAGGGGACCTCAAAACATTTAAATTCAACAAAAACTCAATTTCAGCTATTTGATTAAAAAAAAAAAAAAAAAAAAAAAAAAAAAAAAAAAAAAACTTTCTCTACCATGTATACAGATAAGAAAAGTAATACAATTTACATCATGTCTCTAGATTACTGTTCTTTTGTACATTCTTTGTTTTCTTTTTATATGCAAATATTACTTAATTTATTAATTGCTAATAGCTTAATGTGATTTAAAACTTAGTTTAGCAGTTCTATACTGCAGTCTGCAAATCATTACAAAAAATTCTGTCTGTTGGGGAGTAAATCCCCCCCCCCCAACACACAAATATAAAAAAATATCCCTGCAGTTTTAAATTCATAAAATAGATAATCAGCCTTATCCCCTAGTAATAGCAATATTATTTATACTCTACAAATATAAATATGTAAAGAAAATATTGTAATCATGACAAAAATTTTACTTTGAGATTTTGGTATTTTGATAGGCTTTGAGGTCTCAGAGTTCATTTTTGCTATTTTCACGATACTATATGCATGTGTGTGTAGTATATATGTGTGAGTGAACATGATAGCATCTGAATGCATTGATGAATTTACCTGAATGTTGGTATATATGCTATAGGTCACCGTAACACTTGGAGTATCTAGTGCTTAGTTATTTTATAGTGACACAATGCGAAATTCTTTAACATTATGATCTACAGGCTCAAATTCTTTAAAGTACAATAATGTTAAAGAACACACTATATGGAGAAAATTACTCAGATGCCCTATTATAATTTTCTCTTCTCTTCATTTAACAACTTCGCTTACTTTAATTTATCAGAAAGTCAAACAGAGTCACTCCAGATTTTTTCATATAAAATTAATTTAGCATACATGGATCACCCACTGAGCATAACCTAATCTAAAAGAATCACATCTTTAACAGTAAAATTTATGTCTATAAATAACAAGTGGTTTCTTTAATTAACAACTAATGAACATTAATCTTATTCACCTAATTCCTTGTAAATAATTTTGAGCAATTTTTTAAATAACATTTTTTGAACCTTTCTCATGATTTTTGAATTGCTACAACTTTGTCTTAAAAGCTTATAAAAAAAACATTACATTCTTCCAATTTACATTAAACTGATATGGATCACAAATATGTGAAATGGAGACACAAAATCCAAATTAGAAAAATGCATCAATTCCACATTTTACTATTACTAAAAAACATGAAACTTTTATACTGTAATTAAAGATAAAACTTAATAGCTTTATTCAGAGCTAATATATATAGCATTATTTCCAGATCCAGAACTTCCTCAGCACATGTTTTAGGTGATGTTGACAGTTGAAACTGATTTTTTGTCACTCTCCTTTTTTGATCTCAGTAAATGGCACCACTTTCAGTCTAGGACCAGAACTGGTTCATTATAGATGCAGCTACAAACCAGTTCCAGGCATAGACTGAATGTGACACCATCCACTGAGATCTGAAGTATTTTGGAGAACTTTCCGAACCAAAAATTTTTTTCAGTCTCCAGAAATTAGAGCAAAAATCGGTTCAAATGTTGTGCAAAAAGTTTTTATGTAATAGCAGCATAAGTGTACTGTATGTACAATTTTCAAATATTTTAAATACCACCATATAAATTTTATCTTTATGAACATATCCATTCCCATTGTCTCTCTAAGTTGCATCCCCTTTTGATGCTCAAAGGACTTGACTCTTGGGGGTACATACAAATGAAACACTTCCAGTTGCAAAGCCATTTGCAGTATGACTGCAGTCGGCAGCAAAAGTATCCGAGCAC
This sequence comes from Salticus scenicus, assembly GCA_963930645.1. Taxonomy (NCBI): domain Eukaryota; kingdom Metazoa; phylum Arthropoda; class Arachnida; order Araneae; family Salticidae; genus Salticus; species Salticus scenicus. The sequence continues at coordinate 207,721,714 of OZ005656.1, read as the reverse complement.
TAGCAAAAATTCCTATGTGAAAAAAGCACACTTGACACTGTTTTGTTAAATAAATCCTTGTCGAATCATGTTCTTAGACTCAGGGCCGTGCGTACACTTTTAGCCGCCCTGGGCGAAAGATTTTAGCCGCCCTCCTAGGCAAAAGATTTTAGCCGCCATACTAGGCACTAAAATTATTTCCCTCCTTCTGCTTCTGAAAACTATCCTTTAAAGCCAAAAACTGCCGGATTGCCACAGATGAAAAGTTATCAAGTTTTTATTTCTCTGTTTTAAAAATAGGCCACCAGCAGCCGAGTGGTTATGTGCTCAAAGCTGGTAGACATGAGGTGCCGGATTCGATCGCAAGTCGCGCTTGTCGGCCTAGCCGATCGGAGTTTTCTATGGTTTTCTCCAAAACATGCGTAAGTACGGGCTAGGACCCCTTAGAAAGACCCCCACGGAGGGCACTTCCCCTCAGGTCTAGGTCCTACAGCAGTCAATCGGCCTTATTCCCAGATCCAAACCAATCCTGTTTTTAAAAAAATCTAACAATTTTAGTAAACCTAATTTTTAGCTGAAATTTTCTCATTTTTAGCCGCCCCTAGCTTTTAGCCGCCCTGGGCGACCGCCCCGGTCGCCCCCCCCTAAGCACGGCCCTGCTTAGACTGACTAAGAACAGGATTCGACAAGGATTTATTTAACAAATCTGCATTAAGTGTACTTTTTTTACATAGGAATTTTCGCTAGTGCTCTGTTACTTTTGTTGCCGACTGTATTTGCAAAAAACTAGCAAAATTTACGTCATCGAAATTGCAAGCGTTCCGTTTGTATGTAACCCTTGATTTTTTTTTTTTTTTTTTTTTTTTTTAGCAGCATTTCATACCACCTGGCATTCAACAAAGTTGGATCACATTAATTACATGCAGTTAAATTCCTGATTACCTCCATGTTTTCTCATTGTGATGCATAATGGTGATCGTGAAGTAAAACTGTAAAGTTAATCACTAATTCAAATCACTGTAATTAATATGATCCAACTTTTTTGGACGACAGGTTGTATCAATGAAATGCAGCTAAAAAGAAGCCAAGAATCAAGTCTCAGTGAACGTCAATATTAGAAACAAAATTAAACTCAGTGCAATTATTAGATAAAATATAAAAACAAGAGAAAAAAATTAGAAAGTACTTACGTAGCTTAAAAACACACATATTTTTACCAAAACTGATTTGCTTTTTTTTTTTACATATGCTTTTTTTTTTTTTTTTTTTACATATGCTTATATATATACATATACATACATACGTATTTTCTATTTGATTAAACATATTAATTTTATTTGTGCTTTGTTCCATATGCTGAATTTGTTTTAATTACTACAAATTGTGGACTGTTCGGCAAGATACAACGAAGGACTGACTTCCAACCTACCTGTATTGGTTTGAGATTCAAATTTCAAAAAGAATCAAAAGAAACAATATGTATTTATGCATTTTTATTTAAAAAATTACATAAAATTTCTTTATTTGCATAGTGAAGCTAATTGAACATTACTAATTTAATTCAACATCTAATGTTTTTCTCTGTAATAAACAAGTTCTCGCAGCACCTGCAGAGAGAGAAAATAAAAAACATTTCAAAAGGAAAAATAAATAAATAAATAAAAACTGACAGTTATGTTCTCCCATAAACCAAAAATTATATTCAATAACAATATGCAAGTTGTGGTATTTATAAGAAACAATTTTGTATGATTATTTAATTGAAACCAATCAGTTTTGAATTTTCTCATCTACAATAAGTACTAGATTTTTCAATAATACGAGTAAATCTTCATATATAAAAAAGACAGTGTCTGGATGTGTGTCTCCAGACAGCATAACACTAAAATGGTGATAAGGACAGTCATGTGATTCAACACGAAGATACTTACTGAGAAATCCTAGTACATTATGAAGCCCAATTTTTCAAAATTTTCATCATTTTTTAATTAATTGAAACATGATAATAATAACCTTATATTAACTTTAAATTAGTTGACAAACATATTAAATTAAACGTGAATAATAATAATAATTACAGGGATGGAACACGGGCGCAGAATTCATACCGGAATCCTTTAAGAAATTTCTCTACTTATAATATCGTTGATATAAGAAGTAGAAAATTTTCTTACATCGATAGTGGTATGAATTCTGCGCCCGTGTTCCATCCCTGTAATTATAAGAGAACATCATTATAGCTTAAAAATTTTGAAACAATTATTGATAAACGTTAATATATATACTTCATGATGCTAAAAACAAACAGCTATTAAAGGTTAGTTCTATTATAATTAATTTTTATATTTTTACTGTGAAATTGTAGGTAATAAACTGTCAATGATATCACATTTGACTGAATAGCACTCTAAACTCTACGAATCAAATTTTATTTTATAAGCTTTATTTATCCTAGGCTTATTGCTTCCTAGGTGATTTTTTTTAACATGATTTATACAGATCACATAATGCAATGATCTCTATCCAAATGTATGGAAAAAAATATAAATTATTTTAAAAGCTACTAAAAAACAGAAAAAGAAAAGCAGTTCTGCAGACTATGGAATATATTTTCCTTTACATTTATTGCCCAGAGGGGACAAGTTTTCACCATGGGTATCTTTTAAAAGAGCTTATCAATACCTTTAGTGTGATAGTGCCACCACAAGACTTTCTTATGTATATTTTAATTATACACCAAAATCATAAAATAGAAATTTATTAAATTATTTTCCATATAAATGTAGACGATTTTTATGTGACAGAGTTACATCACTACAGGAAACGAAGTTCTCAGATGCACATTTTCCTCCCCCCCCTAATTTATTACTACTATTATCAATAATTTATATTAATTTCACAATCATTGATTAACAATTATTAATTAACAATTAATTTTATAATTACATTGTTTAAAATAACTCATTTTGTAGAGTTATATGAAATTTTGTTTTGTTCATGTTAAAAATTTAGAAATAATGGGATTACAGCCCGACCTGTTGAACAATTGATCGCCAAATCTAATCTGTATCAGTTTATGTCAGGTTTCAACAAAATTCCAAGTATGGTTAAATTTCATTAATTGGTTAATGAGATGCAGTGTCTACTACATTAGTGATACACACACACAGAGAGAGGGAGAAAGACTGACTGACAGACAGACATTTTCTAAAATCAGTTCAATCGTGATCAGAACATCCTCAAACGTGTAAATCCATCAAAACTGGAGTTTGAAACTTTTTACTAATTCAATACTTTCTCTTTATATGCATACGAAAAAGAAAAAAAAAAAAAAAATAAGAAGAAGAAGAAGAAATGGCTGAACCACTGATCTGCGTTAATTTAAAACAACATTGTCGATTTTTTCTTTCATTTTTGCCATAAAAACTTAGCAAAAAAAAAAAAATCTTATTTTTACTGTCTTCTATGTTTGAAGGAAGTATTGGCTTTGTGAAAATTTTTAAACACTTTTTGATGTATTTACATGTTTTGAGATGTCCTGATCACAATTTGACTGCTTTTAGAAAATGTGTGTCTGTGTGTGTGTTACAAATTTTGTAGGTACTGTATCTCAAAACCCTTGAACGAAATTTGACGTTTGGAATTCGTTAATTTTCAATATGGGTATCTTCGAAAGAACTCGTCAACACCTTTAAAATGAATTATCAAACCATAGATCAGTGATAATTTATACTATGTTATTGATTTTTTCCATTTTTAATGAAAAAATAAATAAATGAAATAATGGGAAGAAAATTCATTTCTTCTCATGTCTGAACAAAACTGATTTTCTTTTGGCATTTAATATTAAACTACTTTCAGATAAAAATCGTCTGCATTCATCATGGAAAATAATTTTAATAAATTATAATGTAACAAATAATTTATATTAGGTAAATTTGTACAGGATTATATAGAAGAAAGACTTGTGATGGCCACAGCATACTAGTTAATATGATAAAAACGATGTTTTAAGAACTTTTGAATAGTAGCAATATGAAATTATACAATGCAAATAAATACCCTAATATGTATTACTAAAATTATAAATACTTTAAAAAAGTTATATACTTTTAAAAAGTTACAACCAAAGTAAACAATGAAATTTATAATAAAGTTTTTGTGCTTAAATAAAAAGTAATTTCAAAGTATAATAAAAAAAAAAAAAAAAAAAAAAAAAAAAACGAATAATAAAAAAAAAAAAACATTTGTCTATAATGCAAACAAGTAAAAAAAAAAAAAAAAACTAAAATCCATAAAATTTTCAAATTTGCAGTCTCTGGTCCCAAGTGCTATGGATTTCTGGGAGTGGATTTCCTACTGCATACACATGATATAGCTAAAATTAATCAACTGAGGGAAACAAACATTTTTTTTTTTTTTTGTGTGTGTGTGTGTGTGTGTGTGTGTGAAAATTGCAGCAGGTAGCCAAACAGTGGCCATTGTGGTGGCTACCCGCAGCAAATTTATTAGTGGCTAATTCTTCAGTAGTAACTGACCATGCGGCCAGAGCTAATTTTGCCTTGTAAAGCTAATGAATAAAAACTTTGTATGCAAACGCTATTAATTGAGAATCTTGCAACAGGGTTGTAGTGATTTAAATCAATTGATTTAAAAAGTAAAAAAATAAAAACTATCACTGATTTAAATCACTTTTTTTACATATTAAAGTTAATGGCTTTAATGGAATGAAACTGTACATCCAGCTTTTAAAAAATGTGGTTTTTAAATATTTCTTATAGAAATTTAAAAATATAATTTGTAAAATATAACAAAATATTATTAAACAAGCTAATATTTATTTGGATACCTTGACTTTAGATTCGTCTCTACTAAGCAACATTGATAAATAAAAAAATAAATTATACCTTAATTTTCTTAATTATTTATACATTTTAACCATTTATTATATTTTAATTATTTATACAAGCACAACCTTATGACTGATGTATGAATTATAAATATTTAGTTAGTGTAGAATTAATTGATTAACCCTCGCTTTCCCAAGATCATGGCATTACTGCAAAAAAATTGCTTTCAGGTGCCGCTTGGCACACTTGGCGAAAATCACCAGCACAGCACCTTTTTATATCGTTTAGAAGTTGCAAAATTCCACTGGTTATGTTTGCTATCTGTGGCGAATTAGCACACTTTTTGAATGAGGCGTGCTTAACTAGATTTCAACTTCAAAATGACCCCCATCTTGGGAAAGCGAGGATTAATATATATATAATATGATAGTTTGTCTCTGCCAGCCTTGCAGTTGATATTTACAAAAGAAAACATTTTCTTGCTTATTTATAGTTCTCATATCAGTTTATATCTTTTAATATTGGCACACATATTTTAAAAATAATGGCATATTTTACATTGTAGTGTTTAAAAAGCCCTGAAGCCCAGCTGTAAAGCAACGGAATAAGCACCGCAAATTCCTAGCTTTTCTCTTACTAAATTAAACTGTATAAAGGCGGACGCCAAGACTACTTATTTACACTTTAAAATTATTAAAGTAGCATCTTTTATGCTCATATAATAATTCCCTATAACATTAAACATAAGAAAATTATTCCTACGGTAAAAAGTAGTTCACTAAAATTAAGAACTCAAACTATATGAAAAAATGCAACTAACATCGTTGCTAACTTTATTCTATTCTATTTCTTGAATTAAAAAAAAAAACAAAACTGTGGATGCCACGCGCATCACATAATCTTTACATTTTAACAAATTTTGAAGATAGCACGCGCTCATATTTTACATAAAAATTAAAAGCATTAAATTCATTTAACTCTTTTTTTCTTTGACATGTTGTTCAGCACGTGAACTTACAAAAAATAGAGGATAAATAATAAACGAATTTATACACTGAAATTGAAAATGGTTCAGTTATAACATCCTCCCACCTTTTGATTATAGGTTATAATCAAAACCAAATGTTGCAGGTGTAGTTCTCAATGCATTAGTCTTTCAGGGACTTTAATTCTCCTTCCCGCTTTGCTATATCTGACTGGTTCCTCTTCTGAAGTTACAACGGGTTTAACAGTTTGAGCAGAGGTTTCCTTTGAATGGTATGCTTCTTTCAGTTTTGAACTATTATTTGATGATGTTACTTCTAAAGGATATAATCTTTGAATAGGTCGTAAAAGTTCATGTTGCGAAGTTTGAACCTTTACAAGTCGAACTTTCTTATCTTTGCCAGGAATAAGTTCTGTGATACGGCCTAGTGGCCAGTGGATTCGTTTCTTGTTGTCAGATCCAATTAATACAATATCTCCGACAGCGATACCCTTTTCTGGCTGTTTTCTATTTGCTCGCTGTATGAGAGCACCCAAATATTCGGATCTGAATCGATCTCTCAAAGCTCTGAGTAGGGACTGCCTGTATCTGAGCCTCTTTGATAGAGAATTTTGTTCAACTGCATCAACATCTGGAAGCTGAATTTCGTGAACATCTTGAAGAAACATAGATGGGGAGATAGGCTTTACAGTCGCATCTTCAGAAAGGTATGTTAGAGGCCTTGAATTCACTACACTTTCAACATCAGCTAAAAGAGTTGTCATTTCTTCGTACGTAAGACAGGCGCGTCCTAAGACTCTTTTAAGAAGATCTTTTATTACCCTAATCAGCCTCTCCCAGAAGCCACCCCACCACGCCGCCGTTGGCGGGTTAAACTTCCAGTCTATGGAGTTGACAGACCCATATTTTTGTATACATTGCCAATCTAAGCTTCTCAATAAATTAGCTGCGCCAACAAAATTTGTTCCGTTATCACAGTAGATAACAGAGCATCTTCCTCTGCGAGCCACAAATCTTCTCAAACCCATCAAAAATGCATCTGTGGAAGCAGAGGTCACTAGCTCTAGATGAACAGCTCTATATATAGCACATGTGAAAATCAAAATCCAACTCTTCTTATCGTTCTTAAGATACAAAGGACCAGCCATATCTATGCCTGTAACTTGAAATACGGCAGAATCTTTTACTCGGTTTTCAGGTAGAGGAGCACTAGATGTCCATAAAGCCCTTGAATTAAACCTTTTACAAATCACACAGCTGGCTAACACAAGCTTTACACTCTTTCTTCCGTTGAGGATCCAATACCTTTCTCTAAGCAAATTTAAGAGGATTTGTAACCCCGCATGACAGTTCTTTACATGAATATAAAAAATAAGTCGCTTAACAACTTCATGCCTTGAAGGGAGAATTATGGGATGGAGAAAATCTTCACTATCTTTCCTGTAAGTTATTTTAGTTTTCAAACGAATGACATCTTGCTCATCCTTACAGGTTTGTAATGTCTTCAATCTTTCATCACTTTCCGAAGAGAAAGATTCTTTTTGAACCATACGTAGAGTTTTTATCTCAGCTTCCCGAAATTCAGTAGCCGTCAATTCGCCTTTACTCTTCTTATCAGGATTTAAACAATTATGCTTAAAGCGAAGAATCCAAGCAACTAAACGTATGATTTTTTCATAACTTGAAAAGTAGCGGTAATACCAGTTATTGTTGGATGGAAATTCAGGTTTCGTCAACATACAAGTAGACTTTGACCTTTCTTTCTGAATTTCTTCCTCATTCCAATCTTCATCGGAAGTGTTCATGTGGTTTCTAAATTCTGCTGAATCTTTCATCCAATGTGGGCCCTCCCACCATCTGATTAAAGCTAATTGCTTAGCCTTACAGCCTCTAGACGGCAAGTCTGCTGGATTCTTCTCACTTGGTATATGTTTCCATGATGAAGGACTGCTTAATTTCTGAATCTCTTGAACCCGATTTCGGACAAACACAGACCAGCTCTCATTTCTTGATATCCAAGCAAGCACTGTTGAGGAATCGCTCCAGTAATATCTCTTCATTTCCTGCCAACCCAAAGCATCCACAACAGTTTTCGCCAAACGAGCGCCAATAGTAGCTGCTAATAGCTCCATCCTTGGTACAGTCGTAGTTTTTAAAGGCGCAACTCGGGACTTGGCAGCAAGCAGAATTATTTCCCCTTGATCTTCCTTTTCTATCCTCAAGAATACTACTGCTGCGTAAGCATCTTTACTTCCATCAACGAAAGTATGAATTGTGCATGCATGTAAGTTTTCTGGAGTGATCTGGATATGTCTTGGTATCTTAACATCGTTTAAATATTTAAGTTCTTGGAACCATAATAGGAATTCTTTTTGTAATTCACCAGTTATTTCGTCATCCCAATTAATTCCTAATTTCCAAGCTTTCTGTAACATCAATTTAGGATAAAGCATCACCGGAGCAGTAAAACCAAAAGGATCGAAAATTTTATGAACTGCTGATAACATACTTCGCTTGGTAATCCTTTCTGTGTTGAAATCGCTTAGCCATTTCATGTTGACTTTTAATGTATCGGAAACCTTATCCCAAATCAGACCCAATACTTGAGTTTCCTTCTGGTTCGATGTTTCAGCGTGATCACCAGTGTATTCCCACTGCCTTAAATCGAAACCAGCATTTGCCATTATTTTCTTTGAGTCCGAGATAAATTTCTTCAGATCTTCTTCACTGTGCACACTAGTGGCGACATTGTCTACATAGAAACTATGCAAAAGCCTTTGCTTGAAATTTTCCTCAAAACTTGCACTATTTTTGATGTGATATTCAATTACTGATGATAAAAGAAAAGGGCTACACTTTACACCGAAAACGACTCGTGCATGCCTGAATACTTTAAGTTTCTTCTCTTTTAGATCTTTCCACCATAGAAATCGTAGGAAATCTCTATCCTTTTCACAAATGCTAATTTGAAGAAACGCTTTTCTAATATCAGCGGTTACACCAAATTTTCTTTCTCTGAAACGTAGAAGAATATCTGGGATAAGCTCAATCAAATTTGGGCCACACTGCAGACACTGATTTAAAGATGGATGGTTAGTCAACTTTGCTGAAGCGTCGAAAACCGGACGGATAGGTGTTGTAGTACTGGTCTCTTTAATAACTGGGTGATGAGGTAAATAATTACCATAAGAGTTCACTTTGGTAGCAGGAACTTCTTCTATGATCCCCTCATTCAACCAGTCCATAAATATATTTTCATATTTTCCGTACATGTTCTTAGATAATAACTTAGAAGTTGTACTTTCCAAACGTCTTACAGCCAAACTCAAGTTATCTGGTAATGCAGATGTGTCGTCAGCCCAAGGAAGACAAATTTCGTAACGACCATCCTTGTTAATTTTTACTGTCTCTAAGAAATGTTCCTTTGTTTGACGGTCAATCTCATTTTTAGATTTCTTTTCTATAGTATCTGTTATTCCGATCAAGTTCAATCTCCATAAGTTTGAGATATCAGCTTCATTTACGAACAAAGACGTCACCATCATTGCTAAATTATCTGTTGAGACCTCGGTGTGAGGCGCTTTGCCCATCAATGTCCAACCAAGGTATGTTTCTATGGCAACAAGACCAGATGTCAATACTTTTCTTTTGCCAGTTAACATCTTTCCCATAATATCAGCCCCAATCAATATTTCGATAACTTCACGGCAATGACTTACATCAGATAATTCGATTCCATATTCTTTCAACTCTTTAATCCACGGACCATTAGTGACCGGTTGAATGTTTTCACATATAGTAATTTGATCCATCACTTCAAAATTACAGGTGAACTTCTCCTTCATATCCTTAACCTTTATTCTATAACAATTATGTTGGCATTCCTTTGTTGTAACTCCGCCAAACAATGAATGCATCATTTTTTCTTGACGAATGGGAGTATAATTCATCTCTTCTGCTATACTTTTCAAAATATAAGATTTTTGGGATGCTGAATCTAACAATAAACGAACTGTTTTTTGCTTGTTTTCGGAGATGAGTTTCACTTTTAAGGTTTGAAGGAATACTTTAGCACTTTGCTTATTAAAATTTGCCATGTTTACTTCGCTACTGACTGAATTTTCTTCAACCTTTTCTTGTGCAGTTTTACCTTGAGAATCACGCAAATCGCACATCAAAGGCACATGCTTCTTAGAACAGATAATGCATCTTAAAACTGCTCGACATTTTTTAGCTGTATGATTAGGTAACAAACAAGCGAAGCAGCAATTCTTATCCTTTATAATCTTTTGTATCTCAGATAAACTCAATTTTCGAGCTGAAAAGCATTCCGAGCTCAAATGCTTGCCTTGGCAAAAAATGCATACCCTTTTGAAATCTAAAGTAGAAGACGTTGTCAATAAACCTGCAGCTGTCGATAACTTATTTCGCATATAGTCTGCACTTGCACCGTTTTTCCTTTTAGAATATCTATTATCTTCACGCTTTGTCAAACCGAAGCCCGCTACAGCTAAAGATATTCTCTCTTCACCTTCTACTTCCGTTTTCAAAAAATACATCAGATTATTCAACCTTCCTTTAGCATCCGTATTAGAAGAAGAGAGATTCGAGCGATTCCAGGCCTTCAAAAAGTCTGCTGGGAAACAAGACTCAACCATAGGGTATAGAATGGAGGCGTATTTATCAGTGGTAACACCTAATGTTTCTAGCGCCCGTAAATATGACTCAAGCTTATCATATAATGAAGTTAATGCAAATCTACCTTTTGTTTGCACAGATATTATCAATTTCAATAACTCTCGTACATACACTTCTACTAGAATATCTTCCCTGCCAAAACGAGCCTTTAAACTTTCCACTGCCTTTGAATAATTGGCGCCAGTTGGCGGGAAACTTTCAACAACTTCTCTTGCGCGTGAACCAGCGATTGTTGCTTGTACTAAATACTGGAACTTGTCCTCTGGGGCAATTTCATCATCTTTATCGATTTGTTCAAATTGGCTCCAAAAAGGCAACCAATCCTTAATTTCTCCGCCAAATTTCCTGAATTCCAGCTTAGGTAAAGTAAATTTTCGTCTCATAGTACTATTTTCATAATTACTTAAAATAGCATCAGTTTGAATTTGCCCAGATGATTGTATTCTCGCCAATTCTAAATCATGGTTCAATCTTAATTTCTCTTTCTCCAGTTCTGCTTCTTTTTCCAGCTTTAATGCCTCAGCTTCTTTTTCTAGCTTTAACTTCTCAAGTTCTTTTTCTTTTTCAGCTTGTTTTTCTTCTTTCAGAGCTTGTTCTTGTTTTTCTTCTTTCAAAGCTTGTTTTTCTTCTTTCAAAGCTTGTTTTTCTTCTTTCAATTTTCTTTCCGCTATAGCATTTTCTAAGATATCCTGAACAAATTCGGGATCCTTTTCATACTCTTTACTATTTAAAATCAGCTCCTTTAAGCTTGCTATTGTGAACGTCGAAGGCAAAGTCTCTCCAATCTCTTCGGCTACCCACTTCAAATCTTCTTTTTTAAACCCTTTAACGGTTTTAAACATCTTTTTAATCTTAATATAATCAAAATAATTTTACTTCACTTGAACGGTCCTGTCGCTATGGACTCCAATATTTTTATGTAAAGCAACGGAATAAGCACCGCAAATTCCTAGCTTTTCTCTTACTAAATTAAACTGTATAAAGGCGGACGCCAAGACTACTTATTTACACTTTAAAATTATTAAAGTAGCATCTTTTATGCTCATATAATAATTCCCTATAACATTAAACATAAGAAAATTATTCCTACGGTAAAAAGTAGTTCACTAAAATTAAGAACTCAAACTATATGAAAAAATGCAACTAACATCGTTGCTAACTTTATTCTATTCTATTTCTTGAATTAAAAAAAAAAACAAAACTGTGGATGCCACGCGCATCACATAATCTTTACATTTTAACAAATTTTGAAGATAGCACGCGCTCATATTTTACATAAAAATTAAAAGCATTAAATTCATTTAACTCTTTTTTTCTTTGACATGTTGTTCAGCACGTGAACTTACAAAAAATAGAGGATAAATAATAAACGAATTTATACACTGAAATTGAAAATGGTTCAGTTATAACACCAGCACCTGACTTATGGCAGAGCATTCAGGGCACATGCCTTGGGCCTTCAAGATATTCCACCATACATTTAAAAAAATAGTTAGAATGAAAATTTTCTGTAATGATCGATAATTTTCATTTTTTCGTCAACCAATGGAAATAGTATTGTGCTGTGTGCCTCTTATTTGTCCTACCATATTTGAAAAAAAAAAAAAAAAATCAATACAAATAAAGTGATGTTAAAAGGGTAGGTATTTACAATCCTCTGGAATAAATTAAACTGTTGGCATGTTTGCAATGCTGTCTAATTTAGTGCATGAATCAGTTTACAGATAGTACATTGGCTTCATCATAAGTTACACTTTTTTGTTTATTGATTTTTTATCCTATAATATATAAAAAACATTTTTTTTTAACTAATTGTGAATATTTCCATTGTGTGCGCTATGGAAATTGATCATTGTTTGTATTATTTCGAACAATATATACTTTGCCGTAAAATGATAGTATGTTAAGTTATCAGTTATTTAAATATAGATAATCAGTGTTTAATCATTTGGTAAACTGTATAATCATGTGCAGAAAAAAATATTTACCTTTAAAATATCTTCTCTGTATAGATTAATAGAATAGAGGATTATAAATATTAAAGTTTCAGAAGAAAGGGCCCACTAAACATGAGTGCCCTAGGCCTCCGCAGGAATAAATCGGTCCCTGCTGAAGCCTCCAAATTTTTTTAAAAAACTCCATAACCATTAAATTTAATTATATATAATCAGTTACATACAGTTCAAGGCAGCTGTTACTGCTTGTTTAATGAATTGTCCCGACTCAATATAGAAAAGTTATAAGAATAAGTGAAAGTGTTAAGATGGTAATGAAAATGTGAATTTTGTTAATGGGTATAGTGTGAAAAAATTTTCTTGATTCAAATTATATTAGGTTTAGCCTAAATATAAGTTTTTTAAGATATCCTACTTTTTTTTTTCTTAACTCCTTATTCTCTTTGGGAAGTGTGAGTAAAAGTTTCCTCTTATTACATTGTTTCAGTTATGATGTCATTTTCCCTAATAAATTACCCTTTTCCAAAATTATTTTATCCGTTCCATAGCATGGATAAGATTTTAGTGTGGGCGAGGGTAATTCCCGATCAAAAAACACAAACATCTAAATAACTCTAAAAATATCACAATTGATGTTAACCAAATTTAGCATGGTTAAAGCTTTATCATGTGTTTATTCAATAAAATATAGACTTTGATTAAAATGTTTTAAAAGTTCGTTTAATTGAAAAAATTCATTGATCAGTAATTGCCCCAGCAACCGTGTAAATATCGATTGCACCCCGACTCAGGGCAATTACGAATCAGGACATTTTTTGTTCAAATGATAGCTATATTGATTAATTTGGACTACAAATTATGTCATTTTTAACATAAACCTGATTTTAATTACATATTATCAGGAGCAGGGTTTAAACTGCCATTCGTTTTTTTAGCATTTTGCTAAAAGGTATCATATTTTGCTAAAACAAGTCGGTCAGAATTTCGCTAAAATGCTAAAACTGGATAACTGTATAAAATATCTCTATATAATAATTCAGAATTTTATTTTATTTTATTTTTTTGTAATATTTGCAGGCAAAAACTACGAAAGGACTGAAATTATTGGGAATCCTTATTTATATAGTAATTTGGATTTATTTTTAATTTTCAATGATTGAATTTAAATGCAAAAATATTTAAAAGTATGTTAGAATTCAGAATTTGCTTCATAGAAGCATTTTTAGCACTAGTATTTCACGATTATCTACCACTACACTTTACTTGATTTTTAAATTGCTTTTTCATTTTACACATATGATATGAATACCTCTTTTTCTATTGATAAAATCAAAACATAGTTTCCCTGATTCATATTTTTAAAGTCACAAATATGGATGCTTGGTTAAAATCATCAATGAACAAAAGGAATAGAAAACAAAACTGAGGATAACAAAGCTAAGTAAAAGAAATCAATGGTATCCAAAGAATTAACTTTCGAAAAAGCTAAAATAGTGCTTGCCTATTTTCGCTAAAATGCTAAAGTAATTTTTTTGCCAGGTTAAACCCTGATCAGGAGTCAATCCATGTTTTAATTTTTGGGTCCCTTTTTTGTGAAAAACAAAATATTTTTGTGAAATATAAAATATTTTTGTGAAAAAGTAAAATATTGTGTAAAATCTTCAGTTTTTACAATCACTTTATGTAATGTTTAATATCAAGTTAATAGAGTTTCGTTGAGCCAAATTAAGGCATAAATTAAAAATAATACTGAAAATATGAAAACATTTAATAAAAGGATCCTTTCTATAAAACAAAAAATCTTGTGAAGGGACTCATTTTATAAATTTGAATTTTGTGAAGGGTCCCTTTGTATGGATTTGAATTTTGTGAAGGGTACCTTTTTATGAATTTGAATTTTCTGAAGGGCCCCTTTTTACTGTGTGGAATTTTGTGAAGGAGCCGCAAAAGGGACCCAAATTTTGCCTGGATCGACCCCTGATTATAAATGTTTTTTTTTTTTTTTTTTTTTTAATAAGCATAGTAGTTAATTTACTATTTTTATTTGTTTTGAAATTACATCCAAACTTATTGGCAAAACACTTTATAATATTTAAAAGCATAATGTATATAGCATTACTGTCCTAATTTTATTATATATTTTATTTCAACCATGCATTTTTATTATATCCTTAATAAATAAAAACATTTATTATTATTACAGTTTATTTTTTACTATGAAATAAAGATAAACTACTACGTTTTTGATATGAACTTTTCTTTGATTTATAGTTAAGTATTGCAATTACCCATTAAAAATATTTCAGTTTTATTATATATTTTAATTTAAACATTTAGTTATAAAAAAAACCATTTATTGTTATTACAGTTTATTTTTACTATGAAATAAAGATAAAATAGTTGGCTTTCATAACTTTTCTTTGATTTAATGTATTGAAGTTAACAGTTAAAAATAAATAACTTTTTATATAACTGTATAATTTAAATCACAAGTGTGTACAATAAAATACAATTTAATTTATTAGCATTCAGTACAATACTTAGTAATCTTGATCTTAATTAGTCATTAGTCATGCTTACTACAAAATTTTGAAACAGCTTGAAAGATAGTTTTGATTTTGATATGAAACCTATAACAAAACCGGTTTTAATTTTAAGCAAAATACATATTATGATTTTTTGATGTGCATTAATGAATATATATTATAGATGCACACTACATATATGTACATTGATAAATATGTCTAAAATAATTTTAAACATAGGTAAAAAAAGAACCTGTTGTATAAATCAATATAGTTGTATAACCAGTATACTAAATTACAGAAACATTATTAACGTAATTTAAAAGCTTATATTATATCTGTACTGATAAGTATAAAGGATTTAAGTCCATATTCTTGATTTTTCAGGAGACAAAAAATAAAGTTAAACTAACTAAAAACTAATGAGCAGAATCGATTAGGAAAAAGGGATTATGTTGATTTATACACTATAAACCGTTAAGTGATTGTCAATCTTCATTTAATAAAGGGAAAAAATTGAATTAAATATTTTATACTAAAGATTAATGCTAAATTTCTAACTTGAATCTTTTTTTACCAATGGATTTTCTCAAAGACTAAAGGACACGGATTTAAATCCTTTATACAAATCGATAGAGAATTTTTTTCTGAGTCTGACTATGTACTTAACTCAAAATCGACATTTTTGGACTTAAATCCTTTATACTTATCAGTACAGATGTATAGTTGTAAAATAACATTAAAAAAAAAAAAAAAAAAAAAATAGAAATGTTGTGCCACTAAGAATCTAAGTAAAATGTGTGATTTTCAGAAACAATCTTTTTTCAAGATGCTTTTGTAGCAGTTTAATATATATTTTTATTTATTAATTTTCAGCAAAGATGGCGACTTTTTTTTATTTTGTACATTAAACTACAATGTTCTTGAATTGTTAACAATACTTTTTAATTTTTGTTTAAGCATACTATCATAAGCTGGGTGAACATTAATTAACCTAGAAACACATTGATCGAGAATTACCGCAGTCCACCAGACTTTCTTTATTTCAATACATTATAGTACTACAAATTCTCAGGTTGAGTGGCTCGTACTACAGCATTTGTGACTGTTATAAGATTATTTCTTATATTATAATGATACTAATTTGAATAGAAATATTGGTAATAAATGCCTACATGGATTTTTTCTATCGGAATAGAAGATTATTTATAATTTAAGTAAAATGATTGATAGTGTAAATATTTACATATATATACATAAAAATACACAGAATAAAATACAAGTGTTGCACAGTAATGTATGAATAGTTTTAAAAAATCATTAAAATCAAATAAATCTTGATTTAAAAAAAAAAAGAACAGTCTTGCAATGATTAGTACTGAGTTATATGCAGAAAGTCTTACTTATTAACTTGCAATTTAAACTGAAGGGCTGCTAGGAGACTGCAGGCCAAAGCTAGATTCCTTACATATTCATTAACATCTTAAATAAATAATCTGGGAAGAAAAATACAAAAGGCCAAAATTAAAAAAAAAAAATAGCTTATAAATATTGTATACAGGATGAAAAAGAAAAAAAAAAAAAAAAAAAAACATTTCAGAGTTTACATTCCAACTGTAGGAGGAAAAAACATATCATGAGTAATAGTTTACATTTAATAATTACCTCCAAGAAAAATCTAATTTTTAAAAACAAAATTTAAGCCTAATCAAAAAATACCATCAACACGAAGTTACAATTTTCATAGTTTACATAATGTTAACTGTAATTTTGAACTTTATATAAATATACGTATACACATGTGCACAGGAAGAACTTTTTATCTATCTACAATAAAACAAAATTCTGCAATCAGAGAATCTCAGATCAGGTCTGGTATAATAAAAAGAAATAATATAATTCATAAAATGTGCAAAATTTACATTTACAAAGGAGAAAGTATAACTCTTTAGCTACGGCATTGATTTATTATTAAGTGTATCCCATTTATGGATTGTTAAATTAACCTGTAGTGCTGGCTGAACTGTTTCTGCTATTGGTATTAACAGATAAATAGCAGAAGACTAAAAATACCAATTTAAAATCATTAAATAAAAAGTGAGAGAATGAGAAATTAATGGTTTGGCTTCTCTTCTAATTGTAACTTGCACATATATATTTAATATATATAAATATAATATTTACAACATTTAGAAAAAAAATTACTCTTGAGAAAAACATAACTAAATTTAATAAATTAAAGAGTATACATAGTGTAGATAAGAGATTCAAAACAGAGAAAGAGAAATTAATGGTTTGGCTTTTAATTGTAAATTGCACATATATAATATTTAATATATATAAATATATAATATTTACAATATTTAGGAAAAAAATTACTCGTGAAAAATAAGTTAAAGAGTATACATATTCTAGATAAGAAAATCCAAACCAGTACAAGCAGTTCATTAGAAATCTTTGTTTATTCTCATTTTCTATGGTTCGTTCGAAAATTTTACAGTTGTTATTGACATAAGTTAACTTCAGAATTACTGAATTTCTCATACTTAAATAACAACTTTCATTAATGAAATCAATCTTAATTTTTTTTTTTTTATAATTTGAGAGAGTTAAATAAAACTACAACAGTTTTAAAATAAATTTAAGCTTTCATGAACACATTTTTGCATTGTTTATCAAAGTTAATCAACTGATAAAGGCATGCTTGAATGGTTAAAAAGCAATGGAAATTCCGATTAAGTTTACAAGAAAATACTTCTACAGATATTTCCATTCCTGCTTAAAATAAAAGGAAGGTCCATTAGGCCATGTAATAATATTTATGGATCGATAAATCAATGGATAAGAAATGATACACAACAAACAAAAACTAAAACCACCCATGAAATTAAATTTTACAAATAATAAACCTTTTCAGGTATAATAAGCATTATTACATTAAAGTCAAATATCAGAAATGAAAATAAAATAAAATTATTTTAGATACTTACATATGACAATTATTTTCAGATCGCATTCACATTCTGTATAGAACAAGAATGTAAAATCGTTGTCACAAGCTTGACGACGGTGGACAATACAGCATATATGACGATTTCGTCGAAATCTACAATCATAACATTAATTATACAACGCAATTTTTCTTCTTTCGCATTTTCACATAATCAAAATGACAACATGGCGGCGGGCGAAAGCGAAGCCACGGACGAGAGGAAAAGTGGAATGGTTGGTTGAATGCGCATGCCCAGTTGCTCGTTCCGTTTTAGTAAAAAGTACGCTGCATGCTTGTTGAGTTCAACGTAAAAGGACACTTCATTGGGATGAATTCGCTCAATTGTGGAACACATTACTTCCAAGATATTTTTCTAATAATGTATGTCCAAATTTGGTTACTCACGACACATACTTTCAACATGATGGTTGAATTTATGTGAGCATGTGACAAAAATGGGAGGGATGTCAGTTCTCTGGAGGGACGTGTTTTCAACGTACGAGACGAGAAATGAACAAAATTTGGACGTATGTGCTGTGTGGGATAGCTGCAACAAAAACTTTTCTTTATATATATAAGAAATAAGTAATATCATAATCAATTGAAAAATATTTGAAAATCTTTCAAATCAGTAGAGGAGGGGGAATTATCTAAGGGAATGAAACTCCTTAACTATGTAGGAGGTTTGCACTGAAGATTGAATTAAAATGCATGTCTATTTCCGCCCTACCCCACCATCCTACTTGATTAAAACGCATATCTATATTTTAAATATTGACACCCCTTTCTTTTTTATCAAAATAATACACTTCTAAAAAAAAAAAAAAAAAGAAAGAAAAAGAAAAAAAAAGAAAGAAAAGAAAAGAAATAATCGAAAATAAATTAATAAATATAATTAATCTAATATTTAAAGTGATTTCTTTATACCTCATCAAAATTGTCGAATAATAAATTACATTATTAAACTGTTTGCCTACATAAATTTTTCTGTATTTTATGAAGTCTTAAATAATTTTTAAATGTGTTATAGTGTTGCTTATAAAAACTATAACAATTAAAATGTACTACACCCATGTCTAAAGTTAAATTAATGCTTTCTGTTTATTTTACTTTCACTTATTTATATATTTTGCAGTAGGACGCCTAAATACAATTAAAAAATACATAAAATTAAATTAAATAAATAAATTGTTTTTGTGACTTATATAGTAAGTACAATATTTACATATAATACTAAGATAGAATTAAATTTCTATAGAGCTGGCTACTTCTAAATTAGATATTAATAATAAAATTGTAAATATTGACAGGAAGGAAGGGGAGAGGATAAACAGCTTAATGTATATTAATGATAAAAATTACCTCTCATTTGCTCAGAGTATAAGAAGCGTTTTAAGCATTTCTTTTTTACATCCAATAAAATTCTAACTTAATATTAAACGGAATATTTCAAATATTTGTTCGAAATATTTTCTATACATTTTTTATTTTATTTTATTTATTATTATTATATTTGTCTAGAGATAATATATAACGTGAATAAATGAATATATAGAATTTAAATTCATTCAAATTTACTTTCTTTAAAATTTACTGATGATAATACATAATTTATAATTAAATATGTAATTTTTGAGGCATGAATATAACTAGAAAATGCATAAAATAATATAAATAAACTGTTTTTGTTATTTCAATAAACAACTGAAATATCTTATTATTATAAATTAATTCGAAATAGTAATAAACGATATTATATGAAGGATAGGAAAATATACACATAATTTAATTTAAAACCAATTTTCTACCTAATTTGCATCATTTTGAAGTTTTTATACAAAGCTTTCGATGTGAAAAATGAATATGAAGGAAATCAAAATCTCTAAAAAATATTATTTTGGAATTATTATATCTCATACATTTCTGTTAGTTTAAAAATGTATCTTGATATAATGATAAAAATATCTGTAGAAAAATTGTATGGTAAATAAACAATACACAAATTAAACTATTTAAAAATATTGTTAAAGTAAAATTCCTGAATAATAATAAAGATAATACATGAATATTTTTAGTAATGAAGATCTTTCACACTTTCAAACATTTATTTTAATCTGTTTTAAATCCTACATTTTTTTAAAAGACGAAAGTTGACTTTAAAATAAAAAACTCCGATTCCGGGATTTTTGTTACTCTAAAATGGAAAAAAAAATTCTCTGTGAATGCTTGTTTAAATCAATCATGATAGAGAGAAACACTGCTGCGCCTGAATTTCAGAAACCTACTTGCTCATCAGCACAAGTTAGATTATCGCTTATCAGCTTCAAGAGCAAGCTGCAAAACGCCTTTTCCGACCACACTAAACTTCCAATGGAGACCTGCCCTAAGAGCGATCATCCACATCATAAAAACGCTTACAAATTAGCGCCCAACGTACCATACATATTACTAAAATAATATTATACTAAGATATTTAACACTGCTAGGTGGTGGAAATTAAATATTTTGTTAGGGTTTTGTTATCTATCAATTTATAAAACCGATGCAGAAAAATATCCCACAAATTTAGATAAAAAGGGATAATAAATCTAATTATATTTGTTTTACATTTATCACTTTTTAGATATGAAATCTATCATTTTTTATTTATAGAGCATATTTTAAATTATAAAAAATTTCTTTAAAGATGGAAAAGCCTCTTTTACGAGAAAAGTAGTACAAAATAACGCTTTATTTTGTAAGTTTTGGAAAATTTGCCAACATTTTAATTTATTTGGGAGTATTTTTAGCTCCGGCTTTACTTCGCACCACTTCATTTTTAGAATATCTTTTCCAACGTCTAACTATAATAAAATATGAAAAATTTATGCTTTAAAAAAGTGGTATGGAATGAATGCGTACCTGGAAATGATTCGGAATAAATTAAAATGTTGACAACTCAGCTAATTTCAAAATGCTCCATACGAATTTTACGTATTTTTATATTTTCATTTTTAACACTATGTGTATTTTATATGTAACTGAACATATTTGTATACTTTTTTTTTTTTTACCTAATCACAGAATAAGTCACAAACAAAGAAACAAAAAGAGTAAAATTTGAATTTTTCATGAAGTTTGGTCTTGCAAATTTGAAAATTCGTAATAAAGGAAATAATTTCTAGATTTTAAAATGAACGCTCAGTTTTGTAAAAAATAACTGGTTAACATTCACATACTTGCCAACTATCTCATTAATAACCCATACTTGCCAACATACTAATTAATATTCCGTAGTATTGGTAGCCCCGACTTCGTTTTCACACCAGTATCTTTTTCTTCTATCTTTTATCAGAGCATTTTTCTTCTCATTTAATCGTAATTACATTTGGAGAATATTACTCTAAAAATTTACTGGTGTGAAAAAAGGGGCGGAACTAACAACACTACGGAATATTAATTAGGACGTTGGTTAGTATGATAACCCTACAATTGTTAAAATTCCTTCAAAAACGCCCCTTTTTCCACACCACTTTATTTTTAGAGCAATTCTCTCCAAATAATGTTATGATTAAATAGGAATAAAATTCCTCTAAAAACTGGCTGTTGGGGAAAAAAAGGCAGATACTAAAAATTGTACGGTTCATAATGAGATGGTTGGCAAGTATACAATCATACAAATTTCTAAAAGGATTGTATGAAAAGAAATTCATTTGAAATATTTAAAATAATTTGTCTTTCTCGACATTTGGAAAAAAAGAAAAATAAATTTAAAGTTTAATCCTTTATCTACTGACAATACTTTATGCACTATTAATTTAAAAAGCCTATAAAATAGAATTTATGGAATAAGTTTAAAAGGTATTAATAAAGACTTAAATCAAATCGTCACAGAAATTGGTATGTTTTAATAATTTTCGTCAAAATTTTCTTGGAGTTATAGGCATAGATACCAACATTTTAATTTATTCCGGAGTATTTTTATCCCCGCCCTTATTTCATACCACTTTATGGTTTATACGGCCACGCCTTTTTTCAAGGACTCTTCCACCGAAACACATTTCTTTTAAAGTTATAAGGATTTTTAACATCACATTTTGCTAAATAATAACAATGGTGAAGAAAATTAAAAAAATTCAAGGACTGTACGAACTATGCACTTATTTTTGAACGATACCTAATTTTTTAATATTTTATTGAAGTTATATGTCGGAGCATTTTCTCTATAAATAAAGTGGTAGGAAATAAAGACGGGATAAAAATTCTCCACATTAAATTAAAATGTTAGCATCTATGCTACAGGCTGTCAAAATCTGGGGTTGCTAATATGAAATGAATGTAACAGACTTTAAACAATATCTTCCAAAAACTATGAAAATCTTTTTATTTATTTATTTATTTATTTATTAATATATATATATATATATATATATATATATGTAACTGCCCAAATATATTCCACGTAAAATTTAGCTTGAAAAGAATATTCTTAATTATAAAAATTAATAGTAAATTCACTCTCTAAAAATTTATGAATAATAACCGATATTAATTTTTTGCATGAAAAATATAAACTAAAAAAAAAAAAAAAAAAAAAAAAAATGGGTTTTTAAATTTAAAGCTTCCTCCTACCAGTAATTCTGAAGTTATTGTGATATTTCATTTATTATTGACATTTCATTTATTATTTCATTTATGGGTCGTCAAGTACTATAGTTGGCATAGATGCTACATGCTTCAATTTTCGGATACCGATATATATATATATATATATATGTATATAGAAATTGTCACCTTATTTAATCATAGAAAATAGCTACAGACACTTATAAAATGTTTCTTTAAGAAAATACCTGTATCTAAAATTTAATCTAATCCGATAATGTTTTACAGATTACTTTTTTGTGATTCTTATTGCTTTCTATGTTACATTCCTATGTTTACTATACAAATTAACTTCCCAAACTCTCACATTGCAGCCATGAAATTTTGACCTCTTTCATAAAGAATAATAAGCCCCGCCTTCTAAATACACCTGAAACTATGCTTTGTCTTTCTTAAAAATTTGATTTTGTTCATTTGTACTTAACTCTTTGTACGACATGACATCAGCATATAAAATTTAAATGGCATTTACCGTTTTGATTATTCAAGACAAAATTTCAGTTATTTAATTAGTAATTTAACTTGGCGTTTTAGAGAAACGCATAAAGGCAGTAAAAAATATAAAGATAGGAATATAAATATGAACATCCTAAGTCCATATTCTTAAATAATCAATAATATTTCTCAATATTTTTACCACCAATTTATTGTTTTAATCTTCTTATCCATATTTTTGAATTTAAATATTGTTACCTTTGTCCGTCTCAACTTAAATGCAACATTTTATAGAAACGCTTTAAGGCGGGGCTAATTGTTAAAAATAAAAATAACCTAACAACATTAATCGCCAAGCCAAGTTTAGGAATGTTTTGTTTAGCATAATATTTTCATAGAAATTTTTATACATTTCTCTAATAGTTTTCACTCATAAAATGAAATAAATATTTCTATTAAATTTATCCTCTAGTCAAAACGTGCTGAAGTTGGCAACTATGCTAACAATGGATTATTTTTTTCTTAAATGTGCTATATTTGTTCTAGTTTTTTTTTACTGCTATTTATTATTGCTTTTTAAATCTTGTTATCCATTTTGACGTATTTAAATATAGTATTATCTCAAGTTATTTAACTTTTGAGGGAGAGAGTAACTTAATTTCATTTTTATTTAGGGGGAAAAAAAACTCAAAAGTTAAATTATATTTATTAAAAAAAAATATGTATATGCAAAACATATATTATGATTTATATAATTTAGAGGAATCAAACTTTTAATAACACTTTATATTACATTTTACATAAAGGGATTTAAACATAAATGACTCTAAACATAAATCTTTGTTACTGGGTGTGCCATTTTGTCTCAATCCCAGGCTTCAGTAATTCTAGTCAGAATTTCCATAAATTTTTTTAGGCTTTTATTACATCTACTCGTTTCAAATTAATATTATTTTGGAGCTTATATTTATTATTCATGAGATGAATTTAGAGTGTAATAAACACTTTCTTCTTTTAATGCTTTATTTTAATGTGTGTGAAGAGTTTAACACAACACTTGCACTATAATTATTAATAACATATAATTATAGATAACATATAATTATAATTAACATATAATTATAGATAAAATTTCTTCTGAATCAAAGTGACACAACATATTTGTTTAAAAGCAGGGGTAGTATTCTCCGCCTTGTTTTCAGGGCAGTCCCTGAATTAAGAAATTTCTGTCATTTTTGCCACCACTAAATCCATGCAGAAATATATCTTAATGGTATTTGGAACAATGCGTCATGAACATACCGGGTAGAGATTATATTATACAAATAGTGGTATCAATAAAGTTTGAAAATTTCTCTTCTGTGAGAATGTTCTGAAAAAAAAGGGCGGAGAGTATGACCCCTGTTAAAAGTCAAACCGATAAACTTTTTTTTCGTAGTAGTAGTAGTAGCAGCAGCAGCAGAAGTTCTGCGCACGGTACTGTCTTTTTTTAGAGTCTTCAACGAGTATTATTTTAAAATAAATTTCCTCATAAATGAACAGTATACAGTTAAACGAAAGCGATAAATATACAGTATGTCTTCACGTACGTCCCCTAACAGCACAGTTAGGCTTAACTTATCCACAGTGCATCTTAAGGACGTTTCTGGGATGTCTTTTCATCCAGAACACATCTTAAAGATATCCTGGGGAGGCGATGTGCTGTCTGGGTCATCTCATCAGTACCTCTTCAGGATATTTCTGGGATGTCTCTTCACCCTGAAGATATCCTGGAGAGAAGATGTGTTATTAGAGGAGTGTCCTTGGAAAAAGGCAGTTCCGTGTTCGCACCCTGTATAATAGTAGTAGCAGAGCTCGAAGTCCCAGCCCACTTTTTAGTTCACCTTCAGGGAAGAGAAATTTTTGCTTATATCGCAACCACTATCTTCATCATAGCTTTTACCATATTTTAAAACTAATACATCGTGATTGAATAGAATAGCATAAATATGATAACCTAATTTAAACGGAAGATTTTTAGTACAGTCAGTCCCCCCACCCCCCCTCCGCACCTAATTTCGCCGTAAGTTGTCGTAGAAACATGCAGCTGGTACCAATCGATTTGTGATAACGTCTAGTTTATAATGGCATAGTTAGATTTTGCTTAGGGGTCATCTACACATTAAACTGGCATCAACTTCATTTTTTTTCAAAGGTAACCCCCATGTTTTATAATTTATTTGAATTTTTTGGTTCAAATCATAGCGAAAAATTGTATAGTTTATATATTTTGTTCAATTTCTTATAGAGTTATAAGCTGTCAAAGTATGGTGATGCTATTGTTAAATGAATGGGACAAACATTTATTCCTACCTCCCAAAATAATTATATTTAAATTCTGTTTTTTTTTTTTTTTTTTAGGCATTAGAATAAAATGACCCAAACATATTCCATGCATATTATTGATAAAGAAACATTTTTTGAATTATGAAAATTATTAATAAATTCATATTTGAAAAAATTATGAATTATGACCTATGTTAATTTTTTCATGAATGGAACAGCCATCATCAAAAACATGGGTTTCCAAATTTCCAGCTCGTTTCTAACATTATTTTTTTCAATTACAGTGAAATACTGTTAGGGGACCGTTACTTATTATAATTTGTATCCTCTATGAGTAAATATCTGTATATATTTTGGCGAAAAACTATTTTAATTTACCTTTATGTTATTCTAATTGTTTTCTAAACAACATTTCGATGTTCATTATACAAATTGGGTTTTTTTTTTTTTTTTTTTTTTTTTTAATCGCAATGCAGGCGAGAGGTTGTGAAAGAATTCCAAAAGAAATGAAGCCGCGCCTCTATATCGCGAAACAGTATTAAAGAAACTAGTTTGAATATTCGTACTTGACTCTATATGTGACGCTGGCATGCACAAATATCAATGGCATTTACTGCATCGAATACTGAAGACAAAATTTAAATAATTTAATTGAAGTATGTAAAATAATTTTGATTTATAATGTAAAGATTTAGAAAATTTTGCAAGGGCGCAGCTTATGTTGCAAAAAGGAATGCACCCGATCCTAAAATGTTAAGTCTTTATTCTTAAATATTACATAATTTTTCCTAGTTTCTCACTGCTAAAATTCTATTTTAACCCTGTTGCCTTTTTTTTTTTTTTTTTTTTTTTTCCGCACTTGAATATTCTAGGATTCGTGCACCTCAAGTTAAATGTCATGATTTAGGAAACACGATAAAGCGCGAGGATTATTGTTTGAAAAAGCAATACGCAGTGAACATTTTTTTTTTAAATTAATATAATTATTATTTATTAATTTTTATAAGATTTTTTAAAACGACTTTTCTGTTTTAATCTTGTGGCGTTTTCGCATTCAATTACTTTACCGTTTTTAAGCAAATGCTATTTAGATTTTATCGCATGACGTAACATAATAAAATGTTAAATTTTTATTAAATATTTTTTTAATACAGAATGAAATAGTGGAAAAATCTTTTTTTTTTTTTTTTTTTTTTTTTTTAAGTTTATAAAGTCTATCAATGAAACAAAGAGCAATATTATTTATTTTCGATAATTCTAATTACGGCGTAAAACCGGCGTCACATTTATTATGGAAATAGAATGTAAAACAATGAAATATGTCTTATTACTTTTAAAGATATAGATCTTACACATTTAAAATTAAGAATTCAAGTACAGTAGACGACTGAATAACGGGGAATATTCGTTCTGGGCAATATCATACTTGCCAACATGCTATTTAATAATTTCATGCTCTCGCGCCCTGCTTCAGCCCATATGTCGTCTTTTTTAATTTGCGTACCTTATGTTCTTCCCCGGGTACTACATAACCTTCTGGTTGATGCATATAAACATCTTCACTCAATTTACCATATAAAAATGCAGTCTTGATATCAATATGTCTAAGACAAATTCTTATAAAGATTCATTGCCAAAAAACTTCTCAAAGTTTTGTGAGACGCAACTGGAGCGAAAGTCTCATCGTAGTCTATCCCAGATTTCTGTGAAAAACGCTTTGCAACCAGCCTAGCTTTGTATTTTTCAACATGGACCTGACTGTTATATTTTGCTTTGAATGCCCATTTGCATCCTACTATTTTCGACCCTGGTGAATCCTCAACTAACTCCCAGGTGTCATTCTGCTTGGGTGAATTTATTTCATCTAATGTAGCATTGATCCAATTTTCCGTTTCTTCATGGTTTTCCATACTTATAATGTCATCCCAGCATTACCAAGTTTTGTAGCTCTGTGATCAGTAACCTGAGCTCCAGAGCGCAGATACACACGCAGAGACACATATGCAAACAGACCCAACAAACACGGAGGTAATGGCCCACTTGTGGCTATGTTACCTTTGGCCATAAGCAACTTGTAGCGGCCCGCTATCGGTGGCCGTAACGGCAACGTAACAAAAGTGTCACGCCGGCCTCAATACGGCCAAATTAAGTTTGGCCGTAAGTACAGTAAGTTGCCCGCCATCATGCCACTAATGGCTAACATAAATGAAAATTAGCCAAAACATGCCCATTATCATGCCATTAATGCTTAACATAAATGAAAGCTAGCCAGAACTTGCCCACCATCATGTCATTAATGGTCACGATAACTGAAAATTAGCCGAAAGATGCCCACCAACAGGCCACTAATGGTTGGCAAATATAAAAATTGGCCAACAGTTGCCCACCATCATGCCATTAACAATTAATATTAAAGAAAATTAACTGAAAGATGGCCACCACCAAGCCACTAGTGGTTGACAAATATGAAAATTGGCTGTAAGTTACCCGTTATCTAGCCACTAATGGTTGACAAATACGAAAACTGGCCGCAAGTTACCCGTTATCAAGCCACTAATGGCTGACAAATATGAAAATTGGCCGCACGTTACCCGTTATCAAGCAACTAGTGGCTGACAAATATGAAAACTGGCCGCAAGTTACCCGTTATCAAGCCAGTAATGGCTGACAAATATGAAAATTGGCTGCAAGTTACCCGTTATCAAGCCACTAATGGCTGACAAATATGAAAATTGGCCGCAAGTTACCCGTTATCAAGCCAGTAATGGCTGACAAATATGAAAATTGGTCGCAAGTTACCCATTATCAAGCCACTAATGGCTGATAAACATGAAAATTGGCTGCAAGTTACCCGTTATCAAGCCAGTAATGGCTGACAAATATGAAAATTGGCCGCAAGTTACCCGTTATCAAGCCAGTAATGGCTGACAAATATGAAAATTGACCGCAAGTTACCCGTTATCAAGCCACTAATGGCTGACAAACATGAAAATTGGCCGAAAGTTACCCGTTATCAAGCCACTAAGGGTTGACAAATATGAAAATTGGCCGAAAGGTCCCCCTCTATCATGCCGTTAACAGTTAACATTAATGCAAATTAGCTGAAAGTGGCCCGCCATCATATCATTAACAGCCATTATAAATAAAAACTAGCCGAAAGTTGCCCACCATCAAGCCACAAATGGTTAATATTAATAAAAATTGGCCAAAAGTTCCCAACAGTGTTACTAGCAATGGCCAAAGCTCAAATTATTCCACTGGAAAATTTGTTACCAGAATTATTCATCACTTAATTTTTTTGAAATTCCCATTCAGAAAATTCACATCCATTAAATTAGTACTCATTTTCTGAAAATTTGTAACATTTTTCATTTTGTGTTTAAAAATGTGAAAATTTAACTGTTTGTTTTAGCTTTGAAATAAAATATCAAAAAATGAACTTACAAAACAGAGTACTAATTGTATGGATGTGAATTTTCTGAATGTGAAAACAGAATTCAATGAAATACATTATGTGAAGTGGTTCATTGTAGTTACAAATTTTCCTATAAAATAACTTTGTTTTTCTCTGCCAGTGAACATAAGTATTGTATAATCTTGAAGTTATATATGGATTTGTTACCGTCATAAAATTGTTTTCAGAATAGCCAAGTCTGCATTTCTGGCCAATTTTCAATCAGAACTATCAGTGGTGTATCAGTAAAAAATATGCTCAGAAAATGTGAGAAGCACTTTTGTAACATATAGAAAATTTCAATGTTTCACTCAACTACTGAGTATACTTTATTTTCAGAAAGCAAAAATTTAATATATATACAGGGTGGTGACATACCAAATTTTTTCTCCTGATTCTTGGGAAAGATTAGGGGAAAAAGGCTGATCTGTCACTATCCTGATATATATACATATATAATTTCTTTATATATTATACAAAACTAATTTTTGTATTATTCTTTATATATAATAATGTATTAAAGGAAATTTCTGATTGATATATATATATATATTTAATATAAAGTATATTTTTACCAGCAATGGTGATATACAGGTATTTCAAGAATTCTGCCGAACGAAACAAATAATTTTTACATAGAAAAATACGCGGAGCACCATATATGCTCACAAGAAGGCATTTATTTGGCTGAAAGTGAATTGAGTAACACAAGCCATGGCACTGTTGATTGTCAGGGGCTGACCCACTGCCTGGCAACCACGATCTCCCGATTTGTCCCCCTATCAATATCTTCCTATGGAATTCATAAAAGACCTTATGAACGACTCTGCTTAAGACTTTGTAGCACAAGTTGTTGAAATAGTACATATCTGTGACAGACCTGGACTGTTTGAAAGTGTTTGCCAATTCATGATATGCCATTGTGAAGCTTGTGTTGCTACCGATGGAAAGTATTTTGAGCACTTTTTGTAACATGCACACAGTGTTTCAATAAACTTGTTTTTTCTTTTAAAAATCCATATCTGCATTGATTTATATTGTATTGTTGTCTAATTAGTGCAGATACATGACATTTCTGCCAATATGTTTCTATGTAAAAATGATTTTTTTGACATGCCTGACCTACCCTTAAAGTTTCTTGGAACTCTTGAAACCTGCATACAAAAATTCCTCTTATTTGTTATTGATAAGCAGTAAACACAGTAACAATTTTTCTTCTCAAGTCATCATGTGACAAAACTAAATTCTGAATCTTGTTTTGTTGCTAAATTTTATTTACCATTAAGAAGAGTTTTTAAGGGAATAGTTGGCATAAATCCTTTTCATAAATTACTGTTAAAAAAAAAAAAAAAAAAACACATTTTCTTTTAAATAACTCAATGTTAAAATATATCAAAAATTTTCAGACTATTTTATTTTATTGAATATTTCAAAAATGCAATTTTTAATTGTCTTGTTTCTACATTATTATAGTTTACAATATAAACTAAACATACATGGATATTATTTTGTGGATCCATTGATAAGTAAATAAATATTTTTGTTTGAATGCTGAAACTTAATGGAAAATTCTGGCATATTCAAACAATTTTTTTTTTAATTTAACTTATCAATGAATTTACAAAATACAAAAATTTCTTTAGAATATATTGTTAAACTAAAATAATCTAAGATCTACAAGAAAAAAAAATAAATAAATAAAAACTAGTAAGCAAGTAACATTTTAAAAATCTTGAATAAGTTTTTTTTTTTTTTTTACTTTTCAAAATAAAAATAATATATTTAATATTGCTGCATTTCAATGCATATGTGTGCAAAATTAACATTTCAAACACAGTAATTTATAAAAACTGATTACAATATCTGTGATACCCACCTTTAAGGCTGTACATCAGTCAAATTCCCTCCCTCTCTCTTTCTTCTCATTTTATTCAATGGGATTTTTGTTGCTTCGTTTTATAAAAGTATCTCATTCAAAAATGAAATTTTTCGAATTCTGTTTCTTGAATATTACTCTTTGAACATGTCGTCTTTTATAGTAATTAAAAAAAAAATATATTTCATTTAGAGATCCAAACTTAGACTCCTAAATTTACTTATTGAAATAAAATATTTAAATTGATTTTTTCGAAAAATTACTCACTAAGCTAAAAGGTGACCTGTTCAAAGAGTAATATTTAAAAAAAAAAAAATTCGAAGAACTTTATTTTTGAATGAGACATCCTTATGAAACGAAGCAACAAAAATCCCATTGGATAACATGGGAAGGGAGAAAGGGTTCTTTTAATAAATTAACAATGAAAAAAAATATTTTCAAATGCAGTCTATAGCACTTGCATAAATCTCATAGTTAAAATCCAGTGTTGATTGTAGCTCACAATAGAGAAGCTAGGTATCAAATCTTTATTATTAAAAAGAAAAAAAGAAGCTTTACTGAACATGTTCTACTAAAATGTAAAATTTGAACACTGCATTAAGAAATGAAATTTTTACCACAATTTAATCATGTCACATCATATATATGCAAATATTTTTCTCATTTTTAATAAGCAAGAGTAAACTGAAATTAAGCTCGTAAATATTAAATCTAACTGAAATAAATGTAAGACTATAAATAATAAATAATGCAAAAATCCAAGAAGCTATAGCCAGATTCTTATGAAAAATGTTTGTAGAATTAAAAAAAAAAAAAAAAATCCACCAAAAGATTATATTTTATTAGTTTTTTAATATTTAAATCACTTTTTTCTCTTTTAAATATTTTATTCTGATAGAACTATGCTTGAAAAATCATTTATTTGTTAACTTACTATAATAATAACAAATTAAAGAGAAAGTTCTAAAGTCGAACAATTTAATACTAAAGGATATTTTCAATCATGCTACACGATTCTCAAAAAGAATTTTCATAAGTTTTTTTTTTTTTTTTTTTTTTTTTTTTTACATTAAGCATTAACTGACAATTTAAAATTTTAAACTAAAAGACTTAATACATTAATAACTTGAGACTTTAAATGATTTTCCCCCCAAAAAATTGCCTGAGTTTTTCCTGTTTTTACAATAAACTGTGAAACTCCCTGAACTTTCCAAGTTTTCATTAAAATTACAGGTACTGTAGCAACCCTGTCATTTTCTAAGTTAAAAAAAAAAACTAATTTAAGCTTTTTTTTTTTTTTTATGTGTGTGTGTGTGTGTGTGTGTGTGTAAACTTTGCTTTGTAACAAACAAAAACAAGTAACTTCAAAAAATTTCATTTATTTTTTGTATCATTTTTTCCCGCTTCGTTAACATGGCTGTTAACAAACGAGTAATTGACTTTTTCCAGATCTGATCCTCCTCACAGCAGCTAGAAAAAGAAAGAATAAAATAAATACTTATTTACATTAAAAAATCTTGACATGTGAAGCATGCAATCTGTAATTAAAATACAATGCTTTTATGAGCTTTAAATGATAGCTCAGTTTGTTCCCCTAATCCATTTCTTTTTTTACTCATATATTCTTCGCATAATCATTAAAAAAAAGTTTGTCAATATAAAGAAAACTATGGGATTCAAGAAAATTATATATATATACTGTAAAATACTGCTCAAGCTCCCCCTCAATCTTTCTTTGAAAGTCAGGATATATTCAGAGAGAGGACAGGTAAACAAAAAAATTGGCAAAAATATAGAAATTGACAAGTATTTTCTTGCTGAAATTAAACATGGTTAAACTACATTCAACTATCTGGAAAAGATAGATAAACTTTACTCACTTCCAATAATTTGTTTTTAAATAATTGCCGCTATTTTAGGAAGCTTATTACAGAGCCACCCCTATGACAGAAAATGTGAGACATGAGACACATAAGTGCTATTTTTTTTTCAAAATAGTATTGTTCAAAAATTCCAAGTCTCCAGATTTTTAACCCGTTAGTAGTCGCTAGTTGGTCGATTTGCCACCCATCCTTCAGTGTTGCCAGATTTCTTTATTCAATAGCCACCAAATATTTTTAAAAGTGGCAATTGATATACATAAAACGCGAATAAAATCGAAGAAATGTCGATCACATCACTTCTTAAAATTATTGGTGACAGTTAGATTGCAATTTCCAATTTTTCTCCCTCCATAGCATAAATGTAATTTTAAACATGCTTTATTAAATTCTAGAATTTAAAGAGGGAGATTCAAAATATTTTTAACTTATGTAAATAGATTCCAGTACTTATAAAGAAGTAGAATTGTTCAATATCTCTCACTTATAATTTTGTGATCCCCTCCCTTCTCATCCTAAAAATCTGATTAAATGCTCTGCAGAAGTCTTATGATTTCCAATCTTTCTCCATATGCAGCATAAATATCAATACCTTTTGGAAGCTTGCTTTATTAAACTTTAGAACCTATAAAAAGTAAAAGTGTTCAATATCACCCATTCATGTATTTTTTGTTGTTTCTTTGAATATATACCAGGGGTCAATCCAGGCAAAAATTGGGTCCCCTTTGCTGCCCCTTCACAAAATTCAAATCCATAAAAGAAGACCTTTCACAAAATTCAAATCTATAAAAGAGGACCCTTCACAAAATTCAAATTTATGAAATGAGCCCTTCACAAGATTTTGTTTTACAAAAGTAATCTTTTATAAAATGTTTCCATGTTTTCAGTATTATTTTTAATTAATTGATTCAATGAAACTATATTAATTTGATATTAAACATTATTTAGAATGACTTAAAATGTAATTTTTTTTTTTTTTTTTTTTTTTTCACAAAAATAAATAAAAATTTCACAAAAAAGGGACCCAAAAATTAAAACCTGGATCGACCCCTGTATACAAGATTTTGCATCCATACATTTGATGATCTCGTCCCACTTTGGTTTGAGGCACCAGTATTTTTGTAAATGTGTGGTTTCTTACTATAAACATTTAACTAGTCAAACAAAATTATGAACAAAAATTTTTATCTTGTGTGATACCAAGAATATTGCATAAACTCTTTAGCATACTTCATGTATTATTAAAATTTCATAATTACAATACTTTGATCATATCTATCCCCCATAGCAGAATACTTTTGAATGTTCTGCAACAAGTTTTCCCGGTGGTAAAAAATTTTGACTAGAATTTGAAACATTGAAATTTTAAAATATAGCAGCGCCATCTGGCAGTAGAAATTTCTGTAATATATTGTTCAATTCCAAATCAACAAAGCTTTCAAATGATGTATTACTTATGAAAATATTTTAATTAGTAGCTGAGATACAAAAGAAAACCTAAACAGGAACCTTAAAACGTGTAAATCGGGTAAAAACTCGAATAATACTTTCGATAATATAAAAGAACTTTAAAATATCTTTCGAATGATGTATTAAAAATAATATAATCATAATTAGAATTTGAAATATTGAAATTTTAAAATATTTTAGCGCCATCTGGCGGTAGAAATTTCTGTAATCTACTGTTCAATTCCAAATCAACAAAGCTTTCAAATGATGTATTACTTATGAAATTATTTTAATTAGAAGCTGAGATATAAAAGAAAACCAAATACCTTGCCTTAAAATCTTAATATGCCAACCAATTTCAAATGCTGTAACTCTTTTTTTTTTTTTTTTTTTTTTTTAATTTTTGCCTTTTTTCCCTCTCCCTCAAGCCCTCCCTAATAATCGTACTCTTTCAAAAATATTCACAATCGAATTATCGGGCAAATACTGCAAAATATAAAAGGAGACAATCTTTTTCCAATAAATATGTCATTTTTTTAATTATTCATATATTTTCATGAAAATTGAACAGTAGCTTTATAATATGCTGTCCTGGCCGAATATTAATTCAAATGTAACGTGAATGAAAATTTGAAAAAAAATTAAAATTGCAATTTTTCCCCCCAGTGTAAAACACATGATATCTTAATTGATTACAACCATTTCCGTCACTTAAGAGTGAAACGACCAGCACTTAGAGGGTTAATATGTGCACTTTTAATCACAAAAAAGTGCTGTTTTCGATAAATCCACCCTGCCCTTTTTTTAAAAAAATGTGAACACTATTTTAAGGATATTAAATTTTTTATTTTATATAGCTAGTCAGGGCTCGCGTTGGTGCACTATAGTGCTCCATTGATCCCAATTTTAATTAAAGGGATGCAAAATTTGTGAAATTGCGGGTCCCGAGGACCCGATTTCCCCCCCCCCCCCCAAAATTATCCTTTATTCTAAATCAGTAAATTTTCTTTTATTTAATTTCGTGTCATTTCAAAGCAATTTATTTTCCTGGGCTATTTAGCTCTAAATTTAGAAGAATGAGAGAAATAGTCTTGTTTCCTCCTTCAAAAGCAAAGGAATCGCCGAGCTGGATTATTAGTAGTATTAGGTTGCATCTGCTCCAGTTCTTAAACGATGACGTCACTTTTCTCCCTTTCCTTGCGCGTTCTGTCTGATGGAGCATGTGCAAAGTGACCAAACAAAAGCCGGCATCAGCATAAAGTAGAATAGTTTAGAGATGCAAATTTTTTTTTTTTTTTTTTTTTTTTGGGGGGGGGGGATTGTTTGTTTATTTAGTTAGCAGAATCAATCTCATCAGAATATGTAATATTAGCAAATGTAATTTCTAAAAAAAATAAATAAATAAATAAATAAATAAATGCTCTTT
This sequence comes from Salticus scenicus, assembly GCA_963930645.1. Classification (NCBI taxonomy): domain Eukaryota; kingdom Metazoa; phylum Arthropoda; class Arachnida; order Araneae; family Salticidae; genus Salticus; species Salticus scenicus. Next base: position 207,686,241 of record OZ005656.1, on the reverse strand, counting down.
TGAATAAATTTCAAAATACAGTTAGTACCGATTATGTGGAATTCCACAATCCGGATTCCTTTCACATTTTTTTTTTTTTTTCTTCCCACGATTTTAAAAACATTTCGTATTTAAAGACAGAACTTACTTAACTAAAAATAAAAAAGGAGAGAATAGAAAGAAATAAAATTGTCCAAATGAACCAAGCCTTTTATTGGGTATTTCGAAAATCGGAAAATTAAGTTTAAATTTATTTTTCTCTGGAAATGGTCAAAGGTGTTTCATGGTCTGGAAAATTTCCGGAACCCCGTGGTTTTGCAACCAACCACATAAAAGAATTCTACGATTTTATTTGGTGGTCTATTTCAGTGTTTTTTAATTTTTTGTTAAGACAGTTTTGCTTTTTAAAAGTAAACAAAAATAAAAACTTTTCTTTTAGCATTTTGCTCTGTTGATCCATTCACCAGTACATTTAGCGGCACCGATAACGTGGCAGCTGTGAGCGATGGTGCTGACGGAATGGCGGCAAAGCCATGCCGTGCGCTGACCCAGGCCAGTTTCTGAAACAAAATCTGCATGAAAGCCCGTAGTCAAGTCAACGATGTGCTTCAGAGTACCTGCATTTGGTCGCAACCAATGCTTACCTCCAACGAAAAATGAGAAAAACATAAAAATAATTTTCCATAAATTAATTGAAAGCCAAAAGGATGAATTTAGAATTTTGATCTCTGAGTAAATCTCCGCGTGGGCAGAGACCAATCAGAGTGAAGCACCAGGAGTTATGAAATAAAATAAAATAAATAAAATAAAAATAAAATAAATAACTCCTTGAAAAACCTAAGTGTAACAGTGAAACTGTTACGTGCGTTGACGAGACGGTCTGGATGGCGAAAAGGAATTAAGAGTTGAGCAGGGCGTCCAAAGGGGCACAGGAAACGCTAATAATAATCAGAGTCCCACTGAGGATGATGCAAGAGAAGAGGAAATATTCTCCAAACTTCCGAAGATGGGGGAGGGATGGAAATTGCGCTTCAATATTAAAGTGGGGGGGGGGGGATTAAAGTGAAACAAACGACCAGCTTGCGTATAGTAGGGGGTAAATGAGAAGGCAGGACTGAAGATGCAAATTTTTGTTCGCTTATCGCCGCTTCTATTCCCAAATGGACTTATTTTTCAAAGCACTTTTCGTAAATAATATTTAGACGATACATTGGATAATTTTCAATTAAATGTGCATGTGTACTTGTTAACATATATGTATTATTGCAGTTATTTTTTATTTTCTGCTAGATTCAATAGAAATAAAAGGAACTGGAACTTTTCAGAACTACTGAGGAACTGTTTCAGAAACAAACTACTACTACTAAAAAGAAAAAGCTTATAAATGAAACTTAATACAAATTATTCTTGCATAATGATAGTGTTAAAATGGATATTAAATAATGCATCTAAAATATTAACTTTTATTTTATTATATAAGAGAAAGAAGAAAAAAAAATATATATATCTAGTTAAATAACAGGTGCAAAAACGTAATTTTTTCTTTATATATGTTCTGTTATTAGTGAATTGTGTTTTATAATAAAAAAAAAAAAAAAAAATCAATAAAAAATACTAAAAATAAACCCAAAATCTGGAACATTCCAAAATTCCGAATACTTCCGATCTTGCGGGTGTCGGATAATGGGTCTTATACTTTTTTTTTTTTTTTAAGTGTCTTTAAGAAGAAAATTACCTGGTAAATGTAAGTTTCTGTAATAAGAGATTTTTTTTTTTTTTAGATTATTTTTATTAATCTTGTTCCAAGTCTATTGCTGTCGTCAAAATGATCATAATTTTTACTTTTTTAAAACTTCTTTCAATTTCATTAAATAATTTTCTTTGCGCTTTTTTATTAATTTTATTTAGTAATGCACTGTTTTAGCTACATGATCAAACACAAGTTTAACAGAATTAAGCGCTGACATCCTATGACAAAAAATAATTAAGATTTTTTTTTTTTTTTTAAATGCAATATTTAAAATGCAAATGCAAAAAAGAATTGTGAAAAACTTTTTGTGTTTGTGGAAAATATTAGCAGTTACAACCCCCCTCCCCCCCCCCCAAAAAAAAAACGGGGGTTGGGGTAGGGGGTTGCTCCCTATTTTTTAAAACTTTACCCATATTTTTCTTCGTGATGAGGTTTTGGGACCCCACTTTTCAAACGGTCAGCACAAGCCCTGGCTAGTGTTAAATTTTAAATTTCTTTGTACATATTAAAAGAATTTTAATGATTTTAATTACTAAGTAAACTGACTTAAATTACTAATTATGACTGTACTAAGAATGAAGGGGTTATAAAACAAAATTTCTCATAATTTTAGGTTTTAGATATACGATAAGAATGACTTCTCAAGTCTCAAAAAAATTTTACAAGACTACTTATCTGCATATCCATAAGGCCACTGGAATTTTTTTTTAATTTTCTTTTAGCCACACTAAGATGCTGCCTGCGATCCATCATGAAATTTGGCGACTGCTAACATCCTGTATAAACAATATGAAAATTTCATTGCTTTAATTTATAGTTTGAAAAAGACAAAGGAAAAGATTACTATACAAAAATGTAAAAAAAAAAAAAAAAAAAAAGTACTGCTTACATTCTTTGCAAACAGAATTTAATTTAGTATTCGATAGGATTCATTTTAATATTTTCTTCCATATAAAGGCATGCAGTAACTGTAGTAAGTACAACACTTTGAATAAACACCATAAAATGCAATAAACTCACCTCAGTTAAATTGTGGTTAAATTGTGCGAGTATACTGCATTTTATGGTGTTTATTCAAAGTGTTGTACTTATTACTTTAAAATTAAGTTCTGCGGTGATTTCTTATAATGCAGTAACTGTATTTTATTCCCTAGCATCATTTACTATATTTATTCATTAAAATTACTTTGGTATAGTATAGGTATAGCTTTAACTTAGGAGCCCCTTGGCGACTTTTAAATCTTTATAATTTTGACGATTAAGTAAAATGGCTATTGCAATTGCGTAAGTAAACACCTTGGCAAGAAATGTCTGAGCTAATTTGGTGCCAAATTTAAAATTTCACAAAGGGGTTCTACACTGAAGCTATTCTGATTTCTCTAGCATGATTTTTCTCAATTTTATTTTAATTATAAAAAAGAAAGAAAAAAAATATGTTTGTGCATTCTTTCTTTCTTTTTGATATAAAAAGAAATATATTCACTATTTATTTTTGACATCAATTTTTTAAAAATGATTTTAAAGTTAAAACAGGGTTTTTACTTAGTATTTTTTTTTTAAACAATTATCCAAATGTACTAAAAAATATGGCATTAACTAGATATTGTCCTTATTATCAGTGTGTCAATTTTTGACAAAATCTAATAATCCAGACAGATACAATGACAAATTTTCAGCTTTATATATTAAAAAAAAAAAAAATGTTTGCATATTCAATCAAGGTGTAATGCAATAAATGGTGACAATAGCAAAATTGTTGTCTAAAATAGTACGACCTGCCATACTAATAAGTTTAGATCACTCTCTAGGTTAAATACAGGGCTGTTCGGTTTTTCCATAGTGGAAAAAAAACTGGTTAAAACCGTCCTGGACAAAACAATTTTGTCTACTTTTGTCCACTATTAATTATTTGCAAGTAGTAAGTTAAAATTTATCTTTATTCTTTCCGTATATAAAAAAACAATTTTTTATTAATATGTTTGCATAATCAATTTGAATCTTTCAAAATAGACATGAAATCAGCAAAAATCACAATATTTCATAAATAAATATACCTGTATTTTTCTAAAAGTGGATGCAAAAGTAATATTCTATATCTTCAACTTCAGTCCTCTCTCCCCCCCCCCTTCCATCTACTGCTATCAACAACATTGTTATTTCTTCTCTCATAGTCACAAATACCTTTTAAAAATTAGTTATTAAGCATGAAGAAATTTAATGATTCACATACCTATCATGCAATTTTTTACTTTACAAAAATACATACGTATGGAAAGTATTGTAATCATGACAAAAATTTGACTTTGCAATGTTGGTGTATCTATATGTTTTGAGGTGACATGACTTACTTATGTGACATGTAGATATATTCACACCAGGGTTTGAAAAAAACCCGTTTTTTTTTTTTTTTTTTAAGTTCAGCCCACCTGGGCCCACCCTCTAAAACCCGGGTTTTATCGTTTTTTTTTTTTTTTTTTTTCAGAAAACTTTTAAATCTTTATTTCATTTTAAATGTTCTACCTGAATTGGTCCAGTTTTAAATGTGATCACAGGAAAAAACAAACCTAATTTAAAAGTCCAGTGATTCATAGCTATTTATTTTTAATATTATTTCATATACTAGTAATATGCAACTGCCATTAGATTTCTTTCAAATTATCAAAAACGCTGTTACACTTAATTATTACACACATTATTAAATATAATTTGTCAATTCAATATATACATTATACTTATTTAAGGTATTTAAGTAATGTTATTCGCATAAATAATCCTTTCTTTAAAAATTTAAATAAAAAAATTTAAATAATTACATGTATTTTATTAGGTAAAACATAAAAAATATCAGATATTGCTGAATGAAAATAGATATTCTTACTTTAGCACTAACAGAATATGCAAGCAAAGTGTGACGTCACTGACCATCTGTGGAACCAAGAAAAAGATTTCCTATGGTAATCGTCCATTGGATTTTTTGTAAAAAATTATTAAAAAATAAGGAAAATTATTTTCCGATTTTAATCCCCATATTCGGATGTAATTACAAATTAGTTATCATGCACAATGTGTTAGATTAAGTTATTTTGCTTTCAATTTGACAAAATTTTAATGTTAAATTTCAAAACTCTGTCATTCTTGGCATTTCTTGTATTTGGCGATCAAAAATGTAATACGAAAATCGAAAATATACATGCCAATACTTTTTATACTTTTTTTTTTTTTTAAGTGTCTTTAAGAAGAAAATTACCTGGTAAATGTAAGTTTCTGTAATAAGAGATTTTTTTTTTTTTTAGATTATTTTTATTAATCTTGTTCCAAGTCTATTGCTGTCGTCAAAATGATCATAATTTTTACTTTTTTAAAACTTCTTTCAATTTCATTAAATAATTTTCTTTGCGCTTTTTTATTAATTTTATTTAGTAATGCACTGTTTTAGCTACATGATCAAACACAAGTTTAACAGAATTAAGCGCTGACATCCTATGACAAAAAATAATTAAGATTTTTTTTTTTTTTAAATGCAATATTTAAAATGCAAAAAAGAATTGTGAAAAACTTTTTGTGTTTGTGGAAAATATTAGCAGTTACAACCCCCCTCCCCCCCCCCCAAAAAAAAAAAACGGGGGTTGGGGTAGGGGGTTGCTCCCTATTTTTTAAAACTTTACCCATATTTTTCTTCGTGATGAGGTTTTGGGACCCCACTTTTCAAACGGTCAGCACAAGCCCTGGCTAGTGTTAAATTTTAAATTTCTTTGTACATATTAAAAGAATTTTAATGATTTTAATTACTAAGTAAACTGACTTAAATTACTAATTATGACTGTACTAAGAATGAAGGGGTTATAAAACAAAATTTCTCATAATTTTAGGTTTTAGATATACGATAAGAATGACTTCTCAAGTCTCAAAAAAATTTTACAAGACTACTTATCTGCATATCCATAAGGCCACTGGAATTTTTTTTTAATTTTCTTTTAGCCACACTAAGATGCTGCCTGCGATCCATCATGAAATTTGGTGACTGCTAACATCCTGTATAAACAATATGAAAATTTCATTGCTTTAATTTATAGTTTGAAAAAGACAAAGGAAAAGATTACTATACAAAAATGTAAAAAAAAAAAAAAAAAAAGTACTGCTTACATTCTTTGCAAACAGAATTTAATTTAGTATTCGATAGGATTCATTTTAATATTTTCTTCCATATAAAGGCATGCAGTAACTGTAGTAAGTACAACACTTTGAATAAACACCATAAAATGCAATAAACTCACCTCAGTTAAATTGTGCGAGTATACTGCATTTTATGGTGTTTATTCAAAGTGTTGTACTTATTACTTTAAAATTAAGTTCTGCTGTGATTTCTTATAATGCAGTAACTGTATTTTATTCCCTAGCATCATTTACTATATTTATTCATTAAAATTACTTTGGTATAGTATAGGTATAGCTTTAACTTAGGAGCCCCTTGGCGACTTTTAAATCTTTATAATTTTGACGATTAAGTAAAATGGCTATTGCAATTGCGTAAGTAAACACCTTGGCAAGAAATGTCTGAGCTAATTTGGTGCCAAATTTAAAATTTCACAAAGGGGTTCTACACTGAAGCTATTCTGATTTCTCTAGCATGATTTTTCTCAATTTTATTTTAATTATAAAAAAGAAAGAAAAAAAATATGTTTGTGCATTCTTTCTTTCTTTTTGATATAAAAAGAAATATATTCACTATTTATTTTTGACATCAATTTTTTAAAAATGATTTTAAAGTTAAAACAGGGTTTTTACTTAGTATTTTTTTTTTAAACAATTATCCAAATGTACTAAAAAATATGGCATTAACTAGATATTGTCCTTATTATCAGTGTGTCAATTTTTGACAAAATCTAATAATCCAGACAGATACAATGACAAATTTTCAGCTTTATATATTAAAAAAAAAAAAAATGTTTGCATATTCAATCAAGGTGTAATGCAATAAATGGTGACAATAGCAAAATTGTTGTCTAAAATAGTACGACCTGCCATACTAATAAGTTTAGATCACTCTCTAGGTTAAATACAGGGCTGTTCGGTTTTTCCATAGTGGAAAAAAAACTGGTTAAAACCGTCCTGGACAAAACAATTTTGTCTACTTTTGTCCACTATTAATTATTTGCAAGTAGTAAGTTAAAATTTATCTTTATTCTTTCCGTATATAAAAAAACAATTTTTTATTAATATGTTTGCATAATCAATTTGAATCTTTCAAAATAGACATGAAATCAGCAAAAATCACAATATTTCATAAATAAATATACCTGTATTTTTCTAAAAGTGGATGCAAAAGTAATATTTTATATCTTCAACTTCAGTCCTCTCTCCCCCCCCCCTTCCATCTACTGCTATCAACAACATTGTTATTTCTTCTCTCATAGTCACAAATACCTTTTAAAAATTAGTTATTAAGCATGAAGAAATTTAATGATTCACATACCTATCATGCAATTTTTTACTTTACAAAAATACATACGTATGGAAAGTATTGTAATCATGACAAAAATTTGACTTTGCAATGTTGGTGTATCTATATGTTTTGAGGTGACATGACTTACTTATGTGACATGTAGATATATTCACACCAGGGTTTGAAAAAAACCCGTTTTTTTTTTTTTTTTTTTTTTTTTTAAGTTCAGCCCACCTGGGCCCACCCTCTAAAACCCGGGTTTTATCGTTTTTTTTTTTTTTTTTTTCAGAAAACTTTTAAATTTTTATTTCATTTTAAATGTTCTACCTGAATTGGTCCAGTTTTAAATGTGATCACAGGAAAAAACAAACCTATTTTAAAAGTCCAGTGATTCATAGCTATTTATTTTTAATATTATTTCATATACTAGTAATATGCAACTGCCATTAGATTTCTTTCAAATTATGAAAAACGCTGTTACACTTAATTATTACACACATTATTAAATATAATTTGTCAATTCAATATATACATTATACTTATTTAAGGTATTTAAGTAATGTTATTCGCATAAATAATCCTTTCTTTAAAAATTTAAATAAAAAAATTTAAATAATTACATGTATTTTATTAGGTAAAACATAAAAAATATCAGATATTGCTGAATGAAAATAGATATTCTTACTTTAGCACTAACAGAATATGCAAGCAAAGTGTGACGTCACTGACCATCTGTGGAACCAAGAAAAAGATTTCCTATGGTAATCGTCCATTGGATTTTTTGTAAAAAATTATTAAAAAATAAGGAAAATTATTTTCCGATTTTAATCCCCATATTCGGATGTAATTACAAATTAGTTATCATGCACAATGTGTTAGATTAAGTTATTTTGCTTTCAATTTGACAAAATTTTAATGTTAAATTTCAAACCTCTGTCATTCTTGGCATTTCTTGTATTTGGCGATCAAAAATGTAATACGAAAATCGAAAATATACATGCCAGATGTATATTTTCATAATATGTATTGTATGAAATATTGTTTCATATTATTCGTTGCTCTCTTAATACAAGTTATTAAAATAACCATGATTTTTGAAAGGAATTAAGTATGTTCGCAAGATAATTTGGCGATTTTCTTTTTCCCGCCAAGGATGACAGATATCAAATCTATTCCGCTGCAACACATTACTATCTTATATCAGATACTTTATTTAGACATTCGAAAACAAATATGACTTCAAATTATGATAGAAAATTTATCATTTTCTTTTTAATTAGTATATTAGTTGGACATTTATTGTGTAAATATCACCCTTTGAAATGAAATGTTTATGTTTTCAATCGAATATGGAAGTTAGTCATTTTTTTTCTCAAGTTATGAAATTTTAAATTCAAATTTTATCAATTTTACAGAAAAAATAACTTAATCTAACATATGTACACGATAACTGACACATATCTATACCCAAATATGGGGATTAAAATTGGGAAATAATTTTCCTTCATTTTTAATAATTTTTTTACAAAAAATCTAGTAGGCGATTAAAATAGGAAATCTTTTTCTTGGCTTCACAGACGGTCAGTGACGTCATCACTTCGTTTGCGTATACGAACACAAAAAATATTATAATACTGAATGAAAAATTTAGTCAGTACTGACTAATTTGCTGCTTTGTCAACTCCTAAACGACTGCGTAGCTTACTTCAAACTAATCCAAAAGTTGAGAAAAATCTCCCAATTGATGCAGAGGAAGCCGGTGCTGAATGCAAAGAGAAAAAAAAATAATTACCAAATCCAGGTGGGAATTTTGAATTTTTTGAAAATACCCACTTTATAAAATAGTGGGGTTTTTCAAGTGGGCCTGCCCGAAAAAACCCAGGCGGGTTTTTTGGGGCTAGACCCACTTGGGCAAACCCTGCTTTTAATTGCTTTTTCTATTGTGCATATTTGCACAAATTTTATTTATAGAGGCGATAATCGGGGTTATTTATAAACATGAAAATAAAGCTAGAATTTGTTCAGGTCTTTGAACCTTATATTAACATTAGCAGGCTTAACCTGATTCTCTGGTCATTGTTTTTAAATAAATTTTCAAAAAAAAAAAAAAAAAAAAAGAATTAATTAAACCTCATATTTTATTTTGTAAAATTTTTATTTTTTAACTCACTTATACTTCTAACGATACTTGATAGTTCAAGCAAATGCTAATTATTAAACTACTGTTATTTTAGAATTTTAATTTGTAAACCATAAAAAATACAAAAATATGCACAATACTTAATTCCAAATTACCAACCTCCAAAAGCAAAGCGAATTAATAACTTTTAGGTATGAATAATTGAAAGTTTATTATTTTAAAAGTTTCTGCATGTTTATTAAATTGATTTTATGATGTTTTAGGGGTAAAAATTGGGACCCTACACAAAATTAAAATCTCTAAAATGGGCCCCTTCACAAAATTCAAATCCTTAAAATGGGCCCCTGTCCTTCACAAAATTCAAATCTCTAAAATGGACCCCTTCACAAAATTCAGATTTATAAAAACAGCCCTTTCACAAAATTTTGTTTTATAAAAACAATAATTTTGTAAAAATTTTCCATGTTTCAGACATGGTACAAGCTTACAGAAAAAAGGGCTGAACTTTTCACGATCCCCCTCCCCCTCTCAAAAGTGGTATCAGGCAACTGACACAACATAAATTTTACAATAATAAAAATAATGATAAATAATAAAAATACAATAATAAAATACATATATATACACACAATAAACAAAATCAGAACAATCAATCTTATATTATATATCATATTAATTATAATTAAAATAGTTTTAAGTGCTTAAAAACCAGGGTTGTAAAAAACCCGGGCTTTTTGGGGAAAATGGGGGAAAATAAAATTTCTTCTTTTTAAAAACTAATAATATGCAACACAAGTGTATATATAGTAAGCTTATAACATTTATTATGCTTATTATTTAGCAAGCACTAAAAACATTATTTAATTAATTAATAAAATTAATTATTCTGCTTGAAATTTAGGGTTTTCCAAAGTATCGCTAGAAAACAGCTGTATTTGAATTTTAAGTATTAGAAAGAAACAGCAAAGCAGAGCAGTTTCTGGTCGGGATACAGAAATAAATTTAAAGAAAAATTACTACATATTTTATTATCATTAATTTAATTATTATAAATCCTTTTAATGTGTAATCTCCATTACAAGTTAAAAGTCATTAACAAAATTATATGTAATGTGCTACTAATCTAAAATACACAAAAGTAAGTTTTTGTTATTAGCTATTTTTATTGTTAGAGAAAGGGAGGCTTTTCTTTTTATCAATATTGTTTTTTTGTAATAATAAAATTACATTTTTAATTTATAACTTTGAGGAGTTTATTGTTAACTATTTTTATAATACACCTTTTCATTTAGATATCAAAAAGCAAAAAGAATGATATAAAATAAACAGAACTTAAATACGTACTCTCAAATCATTCTACTTTGTCCATCTGTTAAATTTAAATAAGAGTATCTGGATCAACTACTGAAATAATCTAAAATTGTTTTGCCTTTATTATTATTTTTTTTTTTTTTTTACAAATTCATACTTTTCCCCTCCTTTCCTTCAGTTTAACTTTTTCCATTTTGTTATTGCAATTAATCCTTTTTTAGACAACATTTAAAATAGCATTTTTAAAGAAAAAATATTGGAAAGAGATAATTTTGAAAGAAAATATATTATAGAAAGAAATGAGAAAGGGGAATTGTAAAATTGAAATTTATCTAAGTTACTTTTATTTTGAAAAGTAAATAATAATAATAATAATAAACATAAATGACACAGCTTGCATTATAAAAGAAAGCTTAAATTAATTATTAATGTAACCATAACTAGAACTTTAACTCCTTCAACTCCGAAAAATCAAATGGTTTAACTCCTTCAACTTCGAAAAATCAAATGGGCAAATCAAATTCTAAAGCAAGATTTTTGTCATTTTATGGAATTGTTAAATTTATTGCCTGCCAGTTCTGCAGCAGTTGAGCACCTGTTTTCAACTTTTGGCTTTGGGCAAAACAAACTTCATAATAGGTTAGGCAATGACAAAACACGAAAACTAGTTAAGTGCCACCAGTTATTAAAAAGTAAAAGTGAAGAAGACTGGTAATTTGTAGAAAAGTTTGGATTTTTATGTAGTGTAAAAATGTTTTGTTCTTGTGTACTACTACCATTACAATAAAATGTTAAAAAATATTCATTTTTTTATAATTATTTCTCCATTTCCTTTATTATGGTGATAATATGGTGCAGGGGTGCAGAAAATGTTCAAACCTCGGAAAATTCCCCCCAAACACAGTATAAATTTCCCTCAATAATGCAAAAATCTACTTTGCTATACAAAGTCATTTGTTCTATGTAATAAATCTCTAAGAGAATAAGTATACAGTGCAACATAAAAATATCGCTGTTAGTGTATAAGCATTTCAAAGTAGCAAATTGTTATTTTTGATTTACATATTTATTTTCTCTCAAAAAAAATATTCAAAATTTCCCCAGTCAGTTTAAATTTCCCCCGAACCTCGTTCGGACATATTCTGCACCCCTGATATGGTGTTTCCTTTAATCCATCTGTTTTATTCTTTATTGAATTATAAAACATAAATGTGACTTATTTTTCATATTTAATTTCAGGAAATATGTTTTTGTAAACGTTTAATACATTTTTAATACTTTGTACAGTTATTTTCTTTTTACAATTATATAACTAATTTTTTTCTTGGTCCATCGATTTCAAGTTAAAGAACACTTACTCACTTTTTATGAAAATAATAAATCTAATAAATATTGTATGATAGCCAAATAAATTTTGTACATGCATGTTTGTATGTAAACAAACACTTTACTGTTGCATTTTGGTGTTTAAAAAGTACTTACTATTACAAAATGCTATTTGATAAAAACCCATTTTTCCCCAAAAAACCCAGGGTTTTTTAAGTTAAAAAACCCACCCCGGCAGGGAAAATGGGTATCTACCCGGGCAGCAAATCTGACAACCCTGTTAAAAACAGACAAAATTATTACACATGTACTTGAAAATAAGTTTTTTTCTATAGAAGCATTGTTTGCTGGGGCAACTGATTAGCAAAGTAATGTAGTTCAACAGTATTTTCCTAATGAACTTGAAGTGCTATTTCTTTTTCATTTTCTCCAAATTTGAATTTCACATTTCTTGAAAGCCAATCGCATAGAAATTGCTAATAATATATTGCATAAATTCAGGCTAACCCCCTCCCCCCCCCCCTACTACATATGTCCAAAAAGTTTTAATGCAGATTTGCATTGATCCCAAGAATAATAATTTTCAAGCCTAAAAAGTAACATGTCTGATGTTTACAGTATTACTTTTAATGAGTGTCTATACTTGTTTAATAAAATGCTATTAACTTGCTATTAAACATTAGATAGAGTAACTGCTAAAATGCAAGGATGAGATAACAAAAATACAAAAAGGCTGAAACTGTATGCAAAGGAAAGATGTTGAAATGAAACTAGAATTTTAATGACAAAATTTATTATATTACAGTAATAAATATTTATTTTTATCTTCAATGTATAAAAAAGAACAAATGCACATAAAAAATTAAAAAAAGCTGATTTTTTTTAAAGCTGAAAAGCTAAATGTACAAAAAAGCTGAAATCAGCTGAAAAATCTCATCCCTGAAAATTAAAGGTTTCTAGTGACAACTTTTTTTTTTCACAAAAATATTTTGATTTTCACAAAAATAAATAAAAATTTCACACAAAAGAAAAAATTGTTTTTCACAAAAATGGGCCCCAAAAATTAAAACCTGGATCAACCCCTGTGTTTGAAAGGGTTTTCAATATACACAGGGTGCGAAATTTTCACTTGCCAGCTCGCCATTGGCGAGTGGAATTTTTACTGTCTGTGGCGAGTAAAAATTTGCTCTAGTTATTGATCTTACTAGAATTCTTACACGATACGGTGACAGAAAACATTCTTTTTATATATTTAAATATGGCAAAATCTTGCCATCTTATAACCTCATATTTAACCTCCCCTTTTTAGATTCTCGGAGTGCCTAATCTGTGTATGCGCTGCCCGAGATCGCCCCAGCTTGGGGGGGGGGGGAAATGCTTAGTGCATGCATGAAAGTTTTGTTTCCTTCGTCAGTTTCGTTTCTCCCACTGTTATTTCTACAAGCAAAGTGAGAATACATGAGCAGAGAGCCTCTTTGCCCGTCGCTCACTATCCAAGAGAAGAGATATGCTAAAGTTTGCCTATGCGATATTATAACATGAAAATGAACTCGAGCCCCTTTAAAGATACTACCTATGTATATATTGTTGAATAATTATCAAAAAACAGTTTATATTTTCCAGTTTTTTACTGAATCGCCAATGATTTGTGCTTGTAATGATTTGTAAGCAACGATTTTATCGAAAAAGCTATTTCAAACGACAACAATAAACAAGTTATACACATCGACATTCCATCTGATTAAAAAAATAAAATGGACGAAAAAGACATTTCTTATTTAAAAAGTTAAATAAATAAATAGATAAATAAGGAAGCTTATTTTTTCACAATAAAAAGATTTTCACAGGATATTGTTTGACAAAAAATTTTTCTTCTTCTATTTTTTTTTTCTTTTTCTTAATGACTCTTTCAGGGTTGTAGTGATTTAAATCGCTGATTTAAATCAATTGATTTTTTCGAAAAAAAAAAAAAAATATCACTGATTTAAATCACATTTTTTAAATACCAAAGTTATTGGCTTTAATGGAATGAAATTGTTTATCTAACTTTAAAAAAATGAGATTTTTAATAATTTCTTATGTAAATTTAAAAAAAAGTTTGTAAAATATAACAAAATATTTCATTAGACGAACTAATATTTCTCATTTCTTAATTTTAGATTCATCTCTACTAAGCAACATTAATAAACACAAAAATAAATTATACCTTAACTTTTTTAAAATTATTTTTATACATATTATTATATATTTTAATTATTCATTATATTTTAATTATTCATACAAGCACTGGTGTATAAATTGTAAATATTTAATTAGTATACAATTTATTAATTAATGTTATACACATATTCCAGTTCGCCTTTGCCCACCTTGCGGGTGATATTTCAAAAAGAAAATATTTCCTTGTTTATTTAGCTCTCATACCAGTTTATGTCATTTAACAATGTCTCATATGGTATTTTAAAAATGATAGCATATTTTACATTGTAGTGTTTAAAAAGCCCTGAAGACTCCAAAAAGTTTTAAAATCATAATCTTTTAATTTAACAACATACAATCAGTTAAATATAGTTCGAGGCTGCTCTCACTGCTTGTTTAATTAATTGTACCCTCTAAATACAGGGGTCTGTCCAGACTTTTCACACAGGGTCATTGTGATATTGTGAAAATTTCTACACATAATTTTGTAAATTCAAATTTAGTGTGAAAATAGAGTTCTTTACAAACTTTTCGGCTAGGGTCTTCTTTTGGTGAAATTGTGAAAAATGTAATTTTGCAAAATAAAATTACAATTAAGGTTTCATTTTGATACACTAAGTTATAAATTTAAAAATATGAAAAATAGATTAATAATTTTTAACCATTTATGTGTGTTATGTACTTCAAGAGTACAAAAATATGCTTTAAGTTCAGTATATATACATATATATATATATGATTTTTCTTTGTTTATTGCCTTTCTGCAATATCTAACATTATTAATGTATGTAATAATTTGTGAGCACATAATCATAGGAATATGTAGTATATTTATAATTATATTAAACAAATTTCTGTTTATTATGATAAAATTTTTTGAAAGATGTTCTTAAGCTCATTGGAAACTTAAACCTATCCCGCAGGAAAAAAATTCAGTCAATTTGACCCAGAAGAAAAATAAATCAGTTAACCTGAACCAAACTTAATATGCAAGAGAAAAAAAATTTAGTCAACTAGACCTAAACCTGATTGCATGTGAGGCTTACCGATTTACTGAACCTGTTGCTGGACTGTTAATACAGATTTTCACTTAAAACGAAATTAATCACAAAGATAAAATAAAAGTTTTGAAGCGATGGGTGGTTACAATAAATGAAAATAACGCTTCTCTGACTCCTTAAGAATTGATAATTTACTATTTACAATCAATTAACGACGATAAAATACAATATTTCGTACATTTTCTGGATCACAAACAAAATAGCGACTTTGTTGTCATTGTTCGAAAAGTTCTATCATTGCCATACAGTTCTGACAAACTTAAACTGAAACTTGAAGTCCGATACGATTAATCGATGCGACACTACACACCCCCTTCCCAGTGAAAACGATTACACAAGATAGTCTTTTAAGTGACTGGGAAACTTCACACGTCTGCCGGTTCTGGTTGTCGTGCTTTCCTGTGGAGTCGCTGGACTTTCTTCCGTAGTCTTGAGTACAGGCGTTTCATTATGCTCATTTTTCGTGGGATGTAGCTCTCGAAAAGGGATATCTGTTTCTTTTAACAGAAAACACGGTTTCACTCTGTCGATAGAAACTCGTTTCACTTTTCCCTGGATTTCGATATCGAAATATTTATCCTTTCTCGCCTTTACAGGGTATGGTCCAAGATAGACAGGTTGTAGTGAAGAACTATTGACGTTGTTGTATAGAAATACATGAGAACAGTTGCACAGTTGTTTAGAAACAAAGACTGTTCTGTTTCCATGGGTTGTTGTAGGTCGTGGCTTCATATCTTGTATTATTTTCTGGAGGTTTTGGGAAAATTCAGATTGTTTCATTGGAGGTATTGTTGAGAAGAATTCTCCTGGTAACGCCAAGGTTGTTCCGTAAACAAGCTCTGCGGATGAGCATCCTAAGTCTTCCTTGATAGCAGATCTTATACCTAAGAGAACAAAAGGCAATGCTTCCAGCCATGATTTTGCTTCTAGCAGGTGGCATTTTAGGCTAGCTTTTAAAGTCCTGTGTTGGCGTTCAATCAAGCCATTAGCTTGTGGGTGATACGCAGTTGTGGTATTCGTATGAAAACCGAGATATTTTCCTAGGGCTTGAAAGAGTTGGCTATCAAATTGCCTGCCTTGGTCAGATGTTATTCGATTCGGGATTCCGAAGCGAGAAAACCAGGTGGAAATCAAAGCTTTAGCGATTGATTCAGCTGACTGATCTTCTAAAGGCACTGCTTCAATCCATCGAGTGTAACGATCGACGATGGTGAGAAGGTATCTGAATCCTTTGCAAATCGGTAACGGACCAACCAAATCTATATTTAAATGCTGAAATCTGTGGGGAGGTACTTTGAATTCTCCCAAAGCTGACTGAGTGTGCCTATGAACTTTGGATCGTTGGCATGGTAAACATGCTCTAGTCCATAGTTGGCAGTCTTTATTCATGTTGGGCCATATGAAACGTTTTGTGATCAATTTGGTTGTGGCTCTTATTCCAGGATGAGACAAATTATGGATGGATAAAAATATTTTTCGTCGAAATTCCGCAGGTATGTATGGACGATTATAATTCGTAGAAGTATCACAATAGATTTTCTTGTCGCTGTCCGGTATAGGGATCTGTAAAATTTTCAAGTTTGGATTACTTTTCAGTATTTCCAACTCTTCATCTTCTTGAGAGTTTGCGATAGTTTGTAAGTCTATTACAGGTGGTACAGTAATGGTTTCAATACGAGAGAGTGCATCAGCAACGGTATTTTCATCTCCCTGGATGTATCGGATATCGGTTGTGAACTGGCCAATGTATGACAGTTGTCTGGCTTGCCTAGGTGAGGCTTTTTCCAAATCTTGTTGGAAGGCAAATGTGATTGGCTTGTGGTCTGTAAAAATTGTAAAATGTCGTCCTTCTAAGATGTATTTAAAATGCTTCACTGCTGTATAGATGGCTAATAGCTCTCTATCGTAGGCACTATACTTTCTTTGGGTTGGTGTCAAAGAGCGTGAAAAGAAACTCAAAGGTTGTTTTGCATTGTTCACCACTTGGTGTACGACCGCTCCAATAGCAGTGTCTGAAGCATCAGTTGTCAATGTTATTTCAGCCTTTTCTGATGGATGAGCCAAAATGGAAGCATGACTGAGTGCATCCTTTAAAGCTTGGAAGGCATTTCTTGCTTCTTCCGTCCAAAGTATTGGCTTTCTGCAGTTCTTTTTGACACCTGACAGCCGTGTTGTTAACGGTTGTTGCAATTTGGCACAATTTGGTATGAATCTGTGATAGAAATTTACCATACCTAAAAATCGTCTTAAACTGGTAAATGACTTTGGTTCTGGGAAATTATTAATTGCATCGACTTTCGTTGGAAGTGGTTTAAGACCTTCAGCCGATACTTCGTATCCCAAGAATGCAAGTTTAGTTTGACCAAATTTACATTTTGCCGTATTAATGCACAGTCCATATTCATTTAACCTCGAAAGTACTGTTCGTACGTGTTGCCGATGTGTTTCTTCATCAGCAGAGGCTATCAGGATATCATCCAAATAACAAAATACGAACTCTAGCCCATTCAGAACAGTGTTCATGAAACGTTGGAAAGTTTGAGCTGCGTTACGAAGACCAAATGTCATGTATGGAAATTCGAATAAGCCGAAAGGCGTGAGAATTGCGGTTTTCGGTATATCTTCCTTACGAACTGGAATTTGCTGATACGCCCTAATGAGATCAATGGAAGAGAAAATTGTTGTTCCTGCTAAAATAGAACTACAGTCTGTTAAAAATGGAAGAGGATATCTATCAGGAATTGTGACGTTGTTTAACGCTCTGTAGTCACCGCAAGGTCGCCAGTCCCCCGTTTTCTTCATAGCGAGATGGAGTGGACTGGACCAGTTACTCGTAGAAGGTCTGCATAAACCCATTTGGAGCATGAATTCGAACTCCTTTTTAGCAGCCTTAAGTTTGTCGACCGACAGCCTTCTGACTTTGGCGGTAACGGGTGGGCCTCTGGTTTCGATGAAGTGTTCGGTGTTATGAATTTTAATTTTATTATTAATTCCACTCAGTTTGAGCAAATCTGGAAAATCATTGATAATATTTTTGTATGGATGGTTAACAGCATTTAAAATTGGGATATTATTATTGTTTTGAAAGCAAGGGATTCCATTAGTAGTTAAAAATGTAATGCCATCTATTAACTTACGGTTCTTAGTATCTACTAACAGGTTAAAAATAGCGAGAAAATCCATACCTATGATAGGTCTATTCACTTCAGCGATTACAAAAGGCCAACTAAATGATCTTCGGAGTCCAAAATCGAGCTTCAGTAACTTTTGGCCATATGTTTTGATCCTGGTGCCATTTGCGGCGAACAGTTCTAATTTCGAGATATTTTTTTTATCAGCAGGTAATGGTGGGATAACCGACAGTTCTGCCCCGGTGTCAATTAAAAATTGGGTGGCTGTTTCCTTGTCGCTTACGAAAAGACGACTCAGCTCAACCCCATGCCCCTCCGTCGTCAGTGAGAGACGGGGTGTCAGTTTTCCGAGCTACCTGTCTGTGCTGCTGATTGGTAGTTGCATGGTTTCTTACATTTGAAGGATTTATCACCAAATTTCCTATGGTAGTAGCAAATAGCATGCCTACTATCGCTGGGACTCCTGCCTCTTGATTTAGAGCGGTACCGAAAATTGCTACGCCGTTGTTTGGATAGAGCGGAAACTTGCAAAGTGAGTTCGCTAACCTGTTTTTGTAGGTTCTCGATTAGTCCACTGCTCACGGTTATGGACGAAGTTGCGGCTATCTGAGGAGTAATGGGGTTTAGTTCCCAAATCTTGTCGGCCATAGTAGCCAATTTTGGTAAATCATCGCCACTGACAGTTATAATTCCACGCATATTAACTGGTAAGCGTTGCAACCACAATGTTTTCAGAAAAGTGTCAGCCACTTTGTCACCGGCCAAATTGCGCATTTCGCAAAGCAACTGTGACGGCTTTTTATCGCCTAATTCAAGTTCACTCAGTAACTTCTGAGTTTTCTGAGTCTCCGAGTCAGCATATAAAGAAATTAGCCTGTCCTTAATAGCCTGGTATTTATCCTGTTGAGGTGGGGCAAGCACTATATCGGACACTTGCGACAAAATATCCGGTTCCATGGAACTAATAACATAATCATACTTAGTTTGATCAGCAGTTATGTTCGCATTTCGAAACTGAGCTTCCAATTGGAGGAACCATATCTTCGGATCCGGCTTCCAGAAAGTAGGAACTTTGACGCTAACTCTAGCGACCGCAGCCTGTGTTGCAGTTTCGTTTTCTTTGTTCTTCTCGTCGTCTGGCATTTTCAACACGGGTCACCAGATGAAGCGATGGGTGGTTACAATAAATGAAAATAACGCTTCTCTGACTCCTTAAGAATTGATAATTTACTCAGGGTTCCCACGGTCCTTGAAAGTCCTTAAGAAGTACTTGAATTTCATTTTCTTTTTCAAGGGCCCTTGAAAGTACTTGAATTTTGTGCAAAGTCCTTGAAAATCCTTGAATTTTTCACTCCAATAGACGAGCTTATCGCGAATTCTGTCAAGGCTAAACTATCTCCATCTCCACATGTGCACGCCATTGTCTAATATAATGATTTGGTCATAAAATTCTTATTTCATTGTCTTGCTTTTGCATATAGTTTCAACTTATTTGGGTTTTTTTTCCAGTCTCATACCTGTTTGATGGACTGGTCATTAATTTTGAGCAGAAAGTGACTAGACCAGGACTCAAACCTAAAAACTTTGGAATAATCATAATTATTCCAAATCTTGAACTAATCATTTTTTGACTTTAGTAAAAGTTAATTTGGTCAATCTATCAAAAATGTATTGTGAAAACAGGGAAAGTTATTCTAATTGTAAAAAAATATTACTAATGAAGGTAGTTACTAAAGTTTTGTGTGTATGCCTAGCGTTCTGCAATTTTCCCCATGTCCTTGAAAATTTTCAAATAGGCCTTGAAAAGTACTTGAAAAGTCCTTGAATTTTTTTCTTTTATAAGAGTGGGAACCCTGTTACTATTTACAATCAATTAACGACGATAAAATACAATATTTCGTACATTTTCTGGATCACAAACAAAATAGCGACTTTGTTGTCATTGTTCGAAAAGTTCTATCATTGCCATACAGTTCTGACAAACTTAATCTGAAACTTGAAGTCCGATACGATTAATCGATGCGACACTACAAGTTTAATTTAAAGTTAATTGAACTTCAAAAATTTAAAACAACATTTAATTATTGATTTATTAACATTTTTTTTATATATAATATAAAACTTAACTAAGATGTAAAGGACATAAATCAAGTAGGTTTTTACGCGTGTAATTTTTATAAATTGTGAAATAAATTTTTATGATAGAAAGTAGTTGCTTAGGGTTTTTTTTACTATTACATGCATTATATGTATGTGTGTGTGTGCATAATATATAACCACACACATTAAAATAATAAAGTTAGACAAGTCTAAGCATATATATTAAAAAAAAAAAAAAGACGAAAGTATAAAGGAACTTGAATACTCACATGTGAAACTTCAGGAAGATTCTTTGCTTTCACTTTCCGACGACTGTTCAAAGACGACGACGCCATACAGACACAATCCGCCATTTTTACTTGTTTACTAGGAAGAGGAAGAATGACGGGGTGATATAAAATGGTCTGCGCGTGCGCGAGATTAGTAGATCCGGTATCTTTATGGGCATCGGCTTGTGGGCCGCTTCTTCTTAAATGATGCAAGGCCACAAGTGTCTCCCCCGAAACCGATCTCTAGTGGCTCTGAGCAAGGAAAAAGCATATTAGTTTCCCCCCACTGGCCCGTGATTAGTTAATCACTGGCTGCCGGAAGTTGAGGCGCGCTATTTAAAATATTGCACTGGCATGATACCAGTGGCCACAAGTCAGTTTGGCCAGAACGTTTACAGCTTGTGGCCAGAAGTCTTGTGTTTGTTGGGGACACTTCTCTTTACTAGTTCAATTTTAATTCCTGTCTTCGTTGAAAAAAAGTATCTGAAACAGGGTGTACAGATATTGCAAATTACTTATAATTATTTAGATATATGCATATTTAATAGCCTAATATATTTTGTGCAGCTAAATTTAAAACCAACGAATTTCTGATTGCTACAATGAATTTTTTAAAGATGCTCACAACTCGAGCTGACAAACATAAAAATTAAAACGACTCTAAACCAACTTCATAAAAAAAAAAAAAAAACTTTTTGAATAAATTCAGCTCGAAGTAAAATAAATTTATTAAAATGAACACGAATTAAAGGGAAAATATTATATGTTGGATTTACAGGGATGGAACACGGGCACTTATACCACTATGAATGTAACAAAAATTACTATTTCCCAAATCAATGATATTATAGGTAGAGAAATCTCTTAAACAAATATCGGTATGAATTCCGTGCCCGAGTTTAACGTCACACTAGTACTGCACAAATGGATAATCGACAACGGTCTGGGACGCACCCTTAAGAATGGTCCGGAGACATGCCATCAGAATTTTGATTCTCCAAGGAGGGGGATGGCGCCCCCACTTCCATGATCCCCATAGGTTTAATATGGATGAGAATACGCAGGACGCAGGACATTGTGATTATGACGGCATTTACCTGCACCAGCCACCATGAGTATGCACGACGGTCTTTGGCCGGCTCGAATATCGAACCCGCAAACACAAAACAAAAGGCCTATTCAAATGATAGCAGAATATAGACAGAAGTACACATTTTATCACTAAAATTTCTTTAACAGAGCTGCCAACCTAATCCGGCAAATTGTTTGTACCGCCCCTTTTTCTACACTAATATATTTTTAGAGTATTTGTTTTCTTAATTCATCGTAAATACATTTGAAGAGACTTACTCTAAAAATTAAGTGGTGTAGAAAAAGGGGCGGTACTAACAATTTGCCGGATTAGGTTGGTAGCTCTGCTTTAAGGAAATAATTTAACAATTAAATCCTATTTTAGAGTTGTTTGATTGTTCATTAAATATTCTCTGCATAGCATACTTAAATCAAAATATTTTAAGTATCAACATTATGATCACATTTACACATAAAGTAAAATTACACTGCGCTAAAGAAAAGAAAATATATATATATTCGAGCTCTGATACCATTCTTGCTGATTCTTATGTAAATTGACCTCCTGAATCCGAATATGACTCTCATTTTGCCCTATCACCCACCGTTTTCAAGAGACACCACCCCTCACTCAATTTTTATCACTGTACGATAATTTTATGACCATGAATTTAATTTGGAAAATGAAAAAGAATTAATTTAACGCCTAAAAACAAAAACAAAATATATATATATATATAATGTTTAATGAATAACATTAATATTAGATTTAAAAAATATAAGAAACGTAATACATAATTTCAATAGCAAATCCTCCCCCTCCCTAAATTTTCCCCTTGCCGCAAATGTTCATATTTTAGAATTTTCCAACTCTGTAGCCCCTCAGAAGATATTTAACATTTAAAATAATCTCTCTTTCTTCCCCCCTAAAAATAAAATTTATAGCAATAAAATCACCAAAAAGTGATAAAAATAGGGGGCCGTCTTTAAAAAACGGGCGTCAAATTCGGAAACGGGAGATCATTTTACATAAGAATTTGCAAAAATGGTGTTGGGGGAGGGGTCAATTTTCATGCCGAGCAGTGTTATCAGAGCGGCGAAATTTTTAAACTTTTAAAATCAAAATTGACAAAAGTATTTTTAAACGAAATATGTTTGAGGACCAAAATAAATTAAAGTTTTCTTTTTTTCACAAAGAATTCAATAAATATTATTAGCTTACTTTATTTATATACTAGCCGCCTTCGGCGACCAGCTGGTTCGCGATCCCTGAAAAATCCGACTTTACGAAATTCCCGCTCGGTGGCGCCTGCGGTGCCTTTTTCCCGTATCAGGTCTAATAACAGCTTATTGATATATCGTGAAAATAGCTTATCTAAATCGCAGTAAACTCCCGTGCGGTAATTATTATTATTTAATTATTTTTAACTAAAATTTATTATTGGCATTATAATTATTTCTTTTAATATTAATAATTTTTCCTTATTATTAATAATATTAAGCATTTTTTTATTATTATTATTATTACAGGGATGGAACATGGGCGCAGAATTCATACCACTATGAATGTAAGAAAATTTTCTACCTCTTAAATCAACGATATTATAGGTACAGAAATTTCTTAAACAGATTCCGGCATGAATTCTGCGCCCGTGTTCCATCCCTGTTATTATTATATATATATATATATATATATATATACTTTAGAGTTTCATCTAATTCAGCATGGAACATCTCATAGACAGACTATCAGAACTTAGAGATGAACAATCGGTTGACTGAGCTAATGTTCTTGATTTTTGAGTCTATAACTTTGGGTTCAAATCCAATTTCCATACTAGTCGATAACCTAGCTAAATATTCTTTTTAAATGTTGCGATTAATCGTGGGGCAATGAAAGAAACTTGCCAATTCGCCAAGTGGCAGTCTTCAAACCGAAAAAAAAACTCTTTAATGCAAGTCAGTTGAATCATTTTAATGCAACTGAGGGTAGAGTACAACAAGTACCACAGAATAAGAGTTTACCACAGTTACAAACAAGCTGGTTGCTGAAGATCGCTAGTATTAAATAAATACATGTATGGTACTGTAAATACACATGGTGCATGTATATATACAGGATGATTCCGAGGTCAGGGAACAATCTTGGAGAGGAGATAGAGAACATCCCAAGGATTTAGAATTGTATATGAATACATGTTATGGAATACATATATGGGGAAAATTGATTAAAATTACTTATTACCTAATGTATTTTTTAATATTCTCTTTTTACACTCAGAGAGTTAAAAATTTGATTGCTTTCGAAAAGTAATTATGATTGAATCACCAGTTTGAAGAAGTGAACAAGTCCAAAATTAAGATTTTCGAAAAAAAAAAAAAAAATGTAATGTAGTAAATTCGCTGCACCTGAAATCCGGATTTTTCTATGTATTGGGATGCAGTAGCGGATTTAAGGAGGGGGGGGGATATGGGGCTGAAGCCCCCTCCCCTCCTAAAAAAAAAAAAAAAAAAACTGAAATTCACAATTGAATATTGCAATTGTAAATTTTTTATTGGTCTAGAATAACACTTTGAAAAATCTTAGCCCCTCCCCCCCCCCATCCAAAAAAAAGACAAGTTCTGGATCCGCCACTGTTCGGATGCATTTTATTTTTTTAAGTTTGCGAATCCAAAATTGCGATCGCATTGGAGAAAACAAATTCATTAATATTTCCTATGCCTGTTTTTATGTTTAATAAGTGGTTTTCGTTCCCTTCTTTTTCCTGGCATGCGTGTCAACGCATGAATTAAAAAAAAAATAAATAAATAGTCAATTTTCGGTTTTTCGCTCTTCAAACTAGTGATTCAATTGTGAAATTTCAGAATGTGAAAATAGAATATTTAAAAATATATATATACTATAAGTAATGAGAAACTTGAATAACAAATTTCTCCACAGAATAGCATGGGATTTGCCTGCCGGCGAGGACAAGTGAAGACTGTTGTTTGGAATTGTCAGCTTTGTTCTTATTCGTTCCGTCTTCAGGAAAAAAAAAAAAAAAAGGTTTGATTTAATTAAATATAATTAAATCCCCTAAACCAGATAAAAATAATTTTATATACTTCTTGAAATAATGCTACCGAGTAGAATTACAGTATTCATATTATGTTAATCTGCGAAGAAGTCAACATACAGTTACTTTTTTTTCAAATATCTTAAATATTCATTTCATTTTACATTTGTTTATTATATTAAATACTAGTACACTAGCAGGCTACGTCCAATGAATTTGCAAAAGAATTTGATTTTTTTTTTTTTTTTTTTTTTTTACATCACGTTATAAATAAAAACTAAAAAAATTACTTAGAAATTGCTCGAAACCTTGTTTCGGGTACCCGCTACCTAGAGCAGCTCTTTTTCCATCCGCACTGCATTGGATGCAGGTTCCCACTGCCTGCAGAAAGGTCGTGCCTGAGAACTTTAATTTGGATAACTATCGACGGAGATGGTTATTATTTAAGAACTACGATTTTAATAATGACTGTGTCTCAGCATCTATTAAATATTTTAGTTATTGAATCATGTATCTTATATCCCCCGCTATTTACACTATATTTCGATTTGATTCCAACCAATATAATAAAATAAAGATTTTCTTTTAAAAGGAAATAAAAAACAAGTAAATTTTAATCAGTTTATTCCTTCCTAGTCCTACAATATACTACCATGTTTTTTCGATAAATACTATAAATTAAAAAATAAATAAATAAAGATTTTTTTTTTTTTTAAGGAATTAATGTAAAAAATGAAAAATAAAAAGTTGCTACTCTTAAAAAAAAAATTACATAAACGTAACTGTTTTAAATACGTTTTAAAATTTAATATATTTAATTTTCTCTACTGCATTCACATTTTATTTTGAATAAATATAATAAATTAAAAAAAAAGAAAAAATGAAAGAAATTTATTAAAAATAAAACGGAGAAACCAATATTTAAAAAATAAATAAATAAATAAAAAAAATTCAAATTCGAAAAAATATTGATACGTGTAGTGCACCCATCTTCCAAGTTTTATAGCTCTACGATCGTAGTGTGAGCACCAGATCGCAGACAGACAAACACACAGACACTCTTTATTTATATAGATTTACATAGTTAACGAAAATAGAATCATCCATCACTACAAAATAATGAAACTTTTCCAAATTAAGCATAGCTGCCAAGAATTGCGGTAATTTCAATTAATTCAGTAGAAATATCTATATTATTTAATCAATGAAAAGTATTACAGTAATTTATAAGACATTTATATCAAAAATTACTAACAGTCTGAAAACTGTAAAAGTTGGTAGGTATAATTACAGAATTTATAGCTAGAACTCGGTGAGAATAAAAATGACGAGTTTCGTTATGTATATTCCCATGTACATAAAATGCGTATTAAAGCAAATAAAAAAAAATACACAATCTCACATCATTTATAAATTATGAATAAGATCCTTATATTACGGGATATGGCAGAGTTGCCATCTTTTATATTTTATTACGGAATATTGTTAGCCCCGTCTTTGTTTCACACCAATTTATTTGTAGAGTATATACATATACATATTCTCTCCCCCCCCCCCCCCCCCAAAAAAAAAAAAAAAAAAAAAAAAAAAAAAGCAACTATGATAAAATAAGAAAATTTACACTGCACAAAAAGTGGCATTAAAAGAAATCTGGTACCGAGTAACGTAGCTAGATGGGGGCGGAGGGGAGTGGTCCGTTTCGTGGTCACCTGATGAATTTGAGTAGATGCTTCATATGCATTTTTGTACACTCAGAAAAAAAAAAAATGACCCCCAACTAATTTTGTTGCAAATCGTCTATAAATATGCGGCTGGCGTCAATCGATTAGTAATAACGTCTAGTTTATAATGTTATAGTTAGATTTTGCTTAAGGGGTTGTCTACATATTAAAACAGGCATCAATTTCATTTTTTTATGGCAAGCCCTATTTTCGACCTCATATTCAAATTTCTGAGATCAAAGCGGTTTGGAAAAAGTCCTATTTATATACTTTAAATCAATTCTTGATAGAGTTATAAGCGAAAATGTATTAGGGGCCTGTCTCATGCATAAATCTATACATCAGCAGTCGAGAAAGTGTTAAGAATTGGTACAAGTAGGCACCAATGTCATTAAAACTAGATACAACTACGGAAATAATTGTAAGTTCAGCTATAGTTTGGCGATTTACTAGACAAAAAGAAATATTAATCAATACAAAATGCACAAGGCATATTTTTAATTATTTTTTAATAACTTTCGATATCTCTATATTTTATATAAAACATCTTATTTAGAAATATGAAGCAATATGAAGAAATAGTTGGACATAATTAAAAGTTCAGAGAAAGCATCATGTGAATAAATTAAATACAATAAGTTAGAATCATTTACTATGCACACTTATAAATATTGAGTGGATTTCTGTAATTCAGCGTAATTCTCTATGGGTTTGCTAAAAAAAAGTCAATGTGTTCTTTCTATGTACTAGTTTTCTCATATCGAAATTTTCTCAAATAAAACATTTTCTAAAACTGTCTTGAAGTGTTTTTAAAATGCAGTAGAAATATTCAGACATAATTTGTTTACCTTAAATTGTAAATAATGTCGGATAAGAAAAAGCAGTGTGAGTGCCACATCAAATTATTTTAGTTCATTGTACAGCAACATAAAATTCTAAGCATTTTATATATTTTTATCAAATGATTAAATACATAAAAAGATTAAATAAATCTTCATTTTTATCACATTTTATTATATTAATAAGCAATTCATGACTATTTCTTTACAGTCGTTTGCTAAAGTTTAAGACCAGTAGCCGATTTTCAGTATTTAATACATTGCATCTTTTGCTCAGATTATTGCATCCTCTCATGTGCTGATTGCATCAGACGCATTCTACTTATATAAATAAAGCTGCCTGGTTTGTTTATTGGATTTTGTCGTAGACAGTGCTGTTGTGTAATTGCTGTAATGGGTAAAAAAATGTCACTTACTGTTACAAAAAGGTCAGAAATATTGACCCTGCGTAAAATTGGATTTTATGAACTTCAAATAAGTTCAAGGGTGAATGTGAGCAAGACAGCTGTACATCAAGCTGTTAGTAAATTTAACTTCGGGAAAATTTGTGGACCTTAAGAGTCGTTCCTTTTTCAGTCGTGGAGTAAGTCGAGCGAGGTTTCCTTGCAGGTTTATGGGATGATAAACCAAAATCTTTGGCCAAACGTTTTAAAATAGTACTCAAACTGACGTTGGTGCTTTTTGCAGCCACAGAATGTCTAATCGTATTGCAGGAGGTTCTTGGATCTTGTACGATCATACTTACCACATGATCATAACGTGCACTCGTTTTTCTAGGGTTACCACTTCTCATAAGGTCCACAAATTGTCCCAAAATTTTAAATTTAGTAATAGCTTGATGCACAAATGTCTTGCTCACATTTACCCTCGAACTTATTTGACATTCAGAAAATCCAATTTTATGCAGGGTCAGTATTTCTGACCTTTTTGTAAGAGTAAGTGAAGGTTTTTTTACCCATTACAATAATTACAAACAGCATTATCTACGACAAAATCCAATAAACAACTGACGATAAACATGCCAGGTACCTTTATTAATAGCAGTAGAATGCGTCTGATGGAATCAGCACATGAGATGATGCAATAATCTGCACAATGTGCTGAAATCTGATGCAATGTGTTAAAATACTGCAAATCAGCTACTGGTCTTAAACTTTTGAAAATTACTATATTATTAAACTAGCAGGCAACGCCCGCTTCGCTGGTCCCTATTTTTAAATGAATCACTATAATGAATTCTCAAAATTGCATTAATTTTTATCACATGAAAAAAAAGAGAAACAAAATCTGAGTAGGAAAAATGTCGCACCGGGTTCTCACTGCCTTCGGAAAAAATTCCCAAAATGCTCTAACTCTTATTTCTATTATTTTCCCACTTCGCCCCCCCCCCCTCCTGTCTATCCTAATAATTTTACAGATTTGAAATATCCGCAATCGATTTGTAAGTATCAAAAACCTCTATGCACCAGTTTTGAACGATATATCTCTATTTTTATTTTTTTACCGCTCTACTCCCCCCCCCTTCCCGCCCTCCCAATAATTTTAAAAACTCGAAAATATCCGCAATCGAATTGTAGGTATTGGAAACCTCTATGTACCAATTTTGAATGATCTAACTCTATTTTCTTTTTTTTTGCCCCTCTGCCCCCCCTTCCCGGCCCTCCTAATAACTTTATACTTTCAAAAAAATCCCCATTCGACTTGCAGGCCTCTAAAACCTATCTGTACCGATTTTGAACGGCCTAACTGTATTTCTATTTGTTTTTTACCATAGCCCCCCCCCCTTACCACCCCCCTTCCCGCCCCACCTAATAATTTTAAAAATTCGAAAGTATCCGCAATCGATTTGTAAGTATCGAAAACATCTATATACCAATTTTGAACGATCTAACTCTATTTTTATTTTTTTGCCCCCCTCCCCCCCCTCTCCCCTCCCCCTTTCCCGGCCCTCCTAATAACTTTACACTTTCGAAAATATCCCCATTCGACTTGCAGGCATCTAAAACCTAACTGTACCAATTTTGAACGGCCTAACTGTATTTCTATTTGTTTTTGACCATAGCCCCTCCCTTACCGCCCCCCCCTTCCCGCCCCACCTAATAATTTTAAAAATTCGAAAGTATCCGCAATCGATTTGTAAGTATCGAAAACATCTATATACCAATTTTGAGCGATCTAACTCTATTTTTATTTTTTTGCCCCTCTCCCCTCCCCCTTTCCCGGCCCTCCTAATAACTTTACACTTTCGAAAATATCCCCATTCGACTTGCAGGCATCTAAAACCTAACTGTACCAATTTTGAACGGCCTAACTGTATTTCTATTTGTTTTTGCCCCATAGCCCCCCCTTGCCGCCCCCCCCTTCCCGCACCTCCTAATAATTTTATAAATTCGAAAATATCCGAAATCGATTTGTAGATATCGAAAACCTCTATATACCAATTTTGAACGATCTAACTCTCTTTTTATTTTTTGCCCCCCCCCTCTCCCCCCCCTGCTGCCCCACCTCGGGGCTGAATTTCTAAAATTCCAGAAATTGGTTTTTAGATATTTGCATTAGCTATATTTTAGAGCAAAAATTTCACGCATATCTATTTTTTTGTTTGAGATATATAGGATTATGCGAAATCACGTTTTTACGCATGTGAAATCACGTGTTTTGCCCCCCCGCCCCCCTTGGGGACCGAATTTTGAAAATTCCAGAAATTGGTTTTTAGACATTTGTGTTAGCTATATTTTAAAGCAAAAATTTTACGGATATCTGTTTTTTTTTGTTTGAGATATGAAGGATTTTGTGAAATCACGTTTTTCCCCCCTCCCCCCCTTGGGGGGCGAATTTTGTAAAATCGCTTCTTAGTGGATGCCTACGTCATGGAAAGAACATTGTCACAAAATTTCATGCTTCTAGGTCCAGGGGTTTGGTCTGGGCGTTGATAGATCACCCCCTCACTCAGGAAGTCTTCTTTTATATATATAGACTAGCAGGCAACGCCCGCTTCACTGGTCCCCATTTTTAAATGAATCACTATAATGAATTCTCAAAATTGCATTAATTTTTATCACGTGAAAAAAAAGAGAAACAAAATCTGAGTAGGAAAAATGTCGCACCGGGTTCTCACTGCCTTCGGAAAAAATTCCCAAAATGCTCTAAC
Organism: Salticus scenicus; assembly: GCA_963930645.1. Classification (NCBI taxonomy): domain Eukaryota; kingdom Metazoa; phylum Arthropoda; class Arachnida; order Araneae; family Salticidae; genus Salticus; species Salticus scenicus. The sequence continues at coordinate 207,655,694 of OZ005656.1, read as the reverse complement.
CCTTATTTCTATTATTTTCCCACTTCGCCCCCCCTCTTGTCTATCCTAATAATTTTACAAATTTGAAAATATCCGCAATCGATTTGTAAGTATCAAAAACCTCTATGCACCAGTTTTGAACGATATATCTCTATTTTTATTTTTTTACCGCTCTACCCCCCCCCCTTCCCGCCCTCCCAATAATTTTAAAAATTCGAAAATATCCGCAATCGATTTGTAGGTATTGGAAACCTCTGTGTACCAATTTTGAATGATCTAACTCTATTTTCTTTTTTTTTTGCCCCTCTGCCCCCCCTTCCCGGCCCTCCTAATAACTTTACACTTTCCAAAATATCCCCATTCGACTTGCAGGCCTCTAAAACCTATCTGTACCGATTTTGAACGGTCTAACTGTATTTCTATTTGTTTTTGACCATAGCCCCCCCCCTTCCCGCCCTACCTAATAATTTTAAAAATTCGAAAGTATCCGCAATCGATTTGTAAGTATCGAAAACATCTATATACCAATTTTGAACGATCTAACTCTTTTTATTTTTTTGCCCCCCCCCCTTTCCCGGCCCTCCTAATAACTTTACCCTTTCGAAAATATCCCCATTCGACTTGCAGGCATCTAAAACCATACTGTACCAATTTTGAACGGCCTAACTGTATTTCTATTTGTTTTTGCCCCATAGCCCCCCCCTTGCCGCCCCTCCTAATAATTTTACAAAATCGAAAATATCCAAAATCGATTTGTAGGTATCGAAAACCTCTATATACCAACTTTGAACGATCTAACTCTCTTTTTATTTTTGCCCCCCCCTCCTGCTGCCCCACCTGGGGGCTGAATTTCTAAAATTCCAGAAATTGGTTTTTAGATATTTGCATTAGCTATATTTTAGAGCAAAAATTTCATGCATATCTATTTTTTTGTTTGAGATATATAGGATTATGCGAAATCACGTTTTACGCATGTGAAATCACGTTTTGCCCCCCCGCCCCCCTTGGGGACCGAATTTTGAAAATTCCAGAAATTGGTTTTTTGACATTTGTATTAGCTATATTTTAAAGCAAAAATTTTACGGATATTTTTTTTTTTGTTTGAGATATGAAGGATTTTGTGAAATCACGTTTTGCCCCCCCTCCCCCCTTGGGGGGCGAATTTTGTAAAATCGCTTCTTAGTGGATGCCTACGTCATAGAAAGAACATTGTCACAAAATTTCATGTTTCTAGGTGCAGGGGTTTGGTCTGGGCGTTGATAGATCACCCCCTCACTCACTCACTCAGGAAGTGTTCTTTTATATATATAGATTAAGGAATTAAGCAAAAATTTTGTTATAATTTAAAACATAAAACAATATTTACTACAGTGTTCACGACATATCTCTTATCGCTTCTTATTACTTATACATATTTAAAGTATTAAGTGGATTAGTATAATTCTCTTTTGACTTACTAAAAAAACATCACTCTGTGAATGGTCCCTGAAAAGAAAATGAACTTCAGTGAATAACTGAAAATCTGCTTACTTTTTTTTCCTTACACTTTTCTGAATTTTAATGATATTTAACAATAGCTGTGGTATGAGATGAACAAGACATTTGGCTATTAAATTATGCAAAAGAAAAAAAAAAAATTATCGTTCACTCATGCGCAGTAAAATTACTTTTCATAAAAATGCTAATATTTCATAAGATATTTCAGATATTTGTATTCCGATTGCAATATATTGTTCCAAAAGTGTTTTTTAAGTTTATCTGAAAATGGGAATAATTTTCGTTTAAAACTCTGCATATTATAAACAAGAAAGAAAAATCATGCAGCACGCATTGATTAGTAACACTTTCCAACTGTATGTAATTTCCCTGTACACAAACCAGTAGAGGTATAAATATCATTTTTAATAGGAACACCCGATTTTGAACTTGAATAACATATATCAGTTTCAAAAAATTCCATAAATATTTACGGGAGTTAAAGCACTGGCAGACAGACAGACGGTCAGACGGACATATACACAAATTGAAATCATATTCACACTTGACAAATGTTAAAAATTGTTAAAAACGCTTAATGTAAACGAAAGTACAATTCTAGCAAATTTTTATTAATAGCTTTTAATATAAATGAATATTTTTGTGCCACCCTGTATGTCTAATGCTACTCATGCTATATTCTATGCAAAGCATTCTTTTGTGCACCCAAATAATATATTTCAATTACATAAAATTCGTAGAAAGTAAAGTTTTTAAAATTTGATTTACAGAAATATCTCTCATAGAACGCAATGCTTTGGAGTACTTTCAAGTGCCCCTGTACACAAACCAGTTAGAAATGTACTCTATTTTACATAGGAAACATCCGATAGCGAATTGAATAACATATTAAAATTTCATTAAATTTTCTATATATTAAAGGTATTAAAATGTGATTTATAAAAACTCCTCTCATGGAACACAATGATTTCGAATACTTTTGGGTGTCCCTGTACACAAACCAGAAGAGGTATTCATTCCATTTCCAATAGGGGACATCCGATAGTGAACTTCAATAAAATATATCGGTTTAAAGAAATTCCATAAATATTAACGGGAATTAGAGCGCAGAAAAACAGAGAGACGGACAGAAGAACAGTCAGACAGATACACAAATTGAAATTATATTCAAATTAAAAAAATGATAGAAAGTGTCAAAAACGCTTAATGTAAACGAAAGTACAATTCTAACATTTTTTATTAATAGCTCTTAATATAACTGAATATTTTTGTGTCACCCTGTAAATCTAATGGTAACCATGCTATATTCTATGCAAAACATTCTTTTGTGCATATAAATAAAATATTTCAATTTCCTAAAACTTCGTGGAAAGTAGTTATTAAAATTTGATTTATAGAAATATCTCACAAAGAATGCATGCTTTGGAGTGTCCCTGTATATAAAACAGAGTTGATATGTAATCTATTTAATATAGGAAACATCCAATAGTGAACTTGAATAACATATTTCAATTTCATGAAGATATGTGTACAGTAAAGGTATGAAAATATGATTTATAGAAATACCTCTCATAGAACATAATGCTTTGAAATACTTTCGGGTGCCCATGTACACAAACCAGTAGAGGTTTAAACTCCATTTTCAACAGGGAACATCCGATAGTAAACAGGAATAACATATTTCAATTTCATTAAGATATGTGTACAGTAATAGTATGAAAATACGTTTTGTAGAAATACCTCTCATAGAACATAATGCTTTGAACTACTTTCGGGTGTCCCTGTATACAAATCAGTAAATGCATAAACTCCATTTTCAAAAGGGAACATCCGATAGGGAACTTGAATAACAAATATCAGTTAAAAGAAATTCCACAAATGTTTACGGGAATTAGAGCGCGGAGGGACCGACAGACGGACAGACAGACAATCCGAAGTCATTAACACTTTTTAACCTTGTTGGGAAGTGTTAAAAATGTTAGAAAGTGTTAAAAACGCTTCATGTAAACGAAAGTACACTTTTAGCAAATATTTATTAATAGCTCTTTTTATAACTGAATATTTTTGTGTCACCCTGTAAATCTAATGCTAATCATGCTATATTCTATTGAAAGCATTTTCTTTTGTGCTTATAAATAACGCATTTCAATTTCATAAATCTTCGTGCAAAGTAAAGCTATTAAAATTTAGTTTATAGAAATATCTCCATAAAACGCAATGCTTTGGAATACTTTTGTGTGTCCCTGTACACAAATCAGTGGTGGTATTTACTCCATTTTATACAGGAAACATCCGATAGTGAACTTGAATAACATATTTCAATTTCATTAAGATTTGTGTACAGTAAGGGTTTGGAAATATGGTTTATAGAAATGCCTCTCATAGATGGCAATGCTTTGAAATATTTTCGGGGGTCCCTGTACACAAACCAGTAGAGGTATAAACTCCATTTTCAATAGGGAACATCCGATAGTGAACTTATATAACATATTTCAATTAAGATTTTTGTACATTAAGTGTATGAAAATATGGTTTATAAAAATGCCTCTCATAGAACACAATGCTTTGAAATATTTTTGGGGGTCCCTGTACACAAACCGGTAGAGGTATAAACTCCATTTTCAATAGGGAACATCCGATAGTGAACTTGAATAACATATATCAGTTTCAAGAAATTCCATAAATATTTACGGGAGTTAGAGCGCGGACGGACAGACAGACAGACGGACAGACAGACAGACAAACCCAAGTCATAAACACTTTTCAACCTTGTTGGAAAGTGTTAATAAAAAACATGCTGATTTTTTTTTTTTTTTTTTTTTTTGGTTTTAAAATAATTGCTTATATCTCCTTTATTTAACATGCTATCATCACACAAATTGTACTGGGTCCATATTAACATATCCTAAAGTTACAGATCATTTTCTTTACTTAATGATACAGAGTGATCGCAAACGTTATTGATTTTTCTTAATTTGTTGCCAGCCCTCTAATTATTGTCGTAACCTAATTTTCACTGAAAAACACGAGGAAGACCCTGTTCTTTACATACCCAGTGTTTAAAAGCATTTTATCTATAGAGATAAGTTTTTAAACTGAAAAAAACTGATCGTTTGTAAATCTTGCAAAATTTTTGAGCAGGAGTGTACACTTTGTATGAATATTTTTTGCATAAGTAACTTGTATTAGACAAAATTACGAATTTTGTCTAATACAAGTGGAAGAAAAAAAAAAAAACTAAGTTAATAAACTTAGTTCAATGAAGGTTAAAAACGATGAAAATTTGTTTCAGGTAAACTTCGTTTTATGCCATGATAAAAAAAAAAAAAATCTTTTGTAAACTACATCAAAATGTAAGACACATTTCAAGCAAAAACGTGTTTAGCCACATAGCAGGGGTTATAGTCCATGCCCTATTTTCAGGATACTTTCAGTGATGAGAAATTTCTACTCTTTTTGCTACTTCTACTTTCATACAATAAACTCTATATTATTTAATCCCGACTTACTATACATATATATATATATATATGACAAATTTTTCTGTATAGAAACACCAGTACTAATAAAAGGCAGAAAATTTTCCTTCCTGAAAGTGTCCTCAAAAAAAAAGGGCAGTGGCCAAGACCATAGGTTATCGCCAAAGGTACTGTAATCATAATATTTATAATTCTTTACAAAGATGTTGAAGAAAGGATTATTAATATAATTTACAATAATATTTTTACCTTACATAAATCCTTACTAAGTCCGAGCTTCATATATATTTCGGCTACCTAACGGTGCCATCTTCAGATACACTCGGTAAAAAATGATTTGAAGGTGCTACTTAGATGACTTGTTTATCTTTTGTAGTTTCCTCTTCGATTTCTTCACTTCTCTTGTTTTTCTTATATAGTTGTTGCCACTCGGTAGGAATAATGCTATGTTCGATATCATTGATAGTGTTATTATTGGTTAGTATTTCGATAGCTTCTCTTTTGAGAGCGTAATGGTGAGAGTTGTATGGGGCTATTTTTTGAAAGTTAATGGAATCAATGTTAATTGGGTTAGTATTGTTAGTTCTTGAGAAAGCTGTGGAATGTCTATTGTATTTTAAGTCGGTTATGTGTTCTGAAATACGTTCTTTTATTTTCCTTTTAGTCATTCCTATGTATGAGGCTTTATTTTTATTTTTATTTTGATATTGGAAATCGATTTTATAAATGCCGGCTGTGTGTTTAAAGTCTATGGGGTCTTTTTCATTGTGAATTCGTTGGTATATATTTTTATTTGGTTTTATTGGGATGTTTATATTGTGTTTGGTGGCTTCATTTTTAATTTTTACGGCGGCACCTTTGCAGTACGGGATCGCGGGGATAAAGAGTTGTTTAGATTTTTGAGCATTCGGAATATTGTTTAGGGTTTTTATAAAATTTATCAACTATGGAGGGATTATAATTAGCTTTCTTGGCGATATCTTTTATTATTTTTATTTCTGATTTTAGATATTTCTTATTTGAGCATATGAGTATAGCGCGGTTGACGTAGGAGCGAATAGCGGCGTATTTATAAGAGAGGGGTGTGTGACATTTATTATTTATGATTTCGTTGTTACTAGTAGGTTTTCGGAAGACGGTGGTGTCTATGGAATTATTTTTGTTTTTGATAATAGTGACGTCAAGGAAATTCAAAGAATGGTTATTTTCTATTTCATGGGTTAATTTGATATTCGGATCGGTGTTATTAAGTTTTTCAAGAATGTTGTCGGGATTAATCGTGGGTGGGGTGACAGAAAAAATATCGTCTACATAGCGTATCCAAATTTTACATTGATTGATTAAGTTGCTAACAGAATTTTCGAATATTCGCATTTTGAGCTCGGCGATGATCCCCGATATGGGGGACCCCATGGGCATGCCTTGTGTTTGTTGGTAATAGCTTCCGTTGAAAAAGAAATAAGAGTGGTTGAGTATAAGATTATTTACGCGAATTAAGGTATCACTAATATTGTTGTTTCCGAAATGATTTATTATAAGTGAGTTGATTTTGGGGTTAATTTCAGAAATATTGATTGAGGGATATAAGTCTTTAACGTCAAAACTGCAGAGTGTGTCGTTGTATGAGATATTGATATCGCGGATTTTTTGAATGAAGGTTTCAGTTGAGTTTATTGATAAGTTAGAGGGGGGAAGGAGAGCTTTATAGATATCTTTCATGTAACGTTCTAGACAGTATGTCGGGCCTTCGGATTTGTTAACGATAGGGCGCATTGTTGGAGGGTTTTTATGGTCTTTGTATTTGCCAAATAGACGGGGAATAATTGGAGCATGGTTATTATAAATAGGGGGGGTGTTATTAGGCCATGTTCCAGTTTTTATAATGGATTTAGTTTTATCAATGAGTTTATTGAGGGGTGAGTGTGTGAGTTTAACAGCGTTGAGTTTTTTGATAGAGTCTTGCATCATTTGAATGTATTGCGTTCGGTCCATAATTGTGAGAAGGTTTGTTTTATCGGACATTAAGCAGGTTATGTTTTTATTGTTTTTAAGATCTTGCGAATATTAAAAATGCGAATATTCGAAAATTCTGTTAGCAACTTAATCAATCAATGTAAAATTTGGATACGCTATGTAGACGATATTTTTCTCCACGATTAATCCCGACAACATTCTTGAAAAACTTAATAACACCGATCCGAATATCAAATTAACCCATGAAATAGAAAATAACCATTCTTTGAATTTCCTTGACGTCACTATTATCAAAAACAAAAATAATTCCATAGACACCACCGTCTTCCGAAAACCTACTAGTAACAACGAAATCATAAATAATAAATGTCACACACCCCTCTCTTATAAATACGCCGCTATTCGCTCCTACGTCAACCGCGCTATACTCATATGCTCAAATAAAAAATATCTAAAATCAGAAATAAAAATAATAAAAGATATCGCCAAGAAAGCTAATTATAATCCCTCCATAGTTGATAAATTTTATAAAAAACGTATAAAAACCCTAAACAATATTCCGAATGCTCAAAAATCTAAACAACTCTTTACCTCCGCGATCCCGTACTGCAAAGGTGCCGCCGTAAAAATTAAAAATGAAGCCACCAAACACAATATAAACATCCCAATAAAACCAAATAAAAATATATACCAACGAATTCGCAATGAAAAAGACCCCATAGACTTTAAACACACAGCCGGCATTTATAAAATCGATTTCCAATATCAAAATAAAAATAAAAATAAAGCCTCATACATAGGAATGACTAAAAGGAAAATAAAAGAACGTATTTCAGAACACATAACCGACTTAAAATACAATAGACATTCCACAGCTTTCTCAAGAACTAACAATACTAACCCAATTAACATTGATTCCATTAACTTTCAAAAAATAGCCCCATACAACTCTCACCATTACGCTCTCAAAAGAGAAGCTATCGAAATACTAACCAATAATAACACTATCAATGATATCGAACATAGCATTATTCCTACCGAGTGGCAACAACTATATAAGAAAAACAAGAGAAGTGAAGAAATCGAAGAGGAAACTACAAAAGATAAACAAGTCATCCAAGTAGCACCTTCAAATCATTTTTTACCGAGTGTATCTGAAGATGGCACCGTTAGGTAGCCGAAATATATATGAAGCTCGGACTTAGTAAGGATTTATGTAAGGTAAAAATATTATTGTAAATTATTTATAATTCATTCTAGAGTATGGTAGTCCCACCCTTTTTTAAACACCACTTTGATTTAATAGATTTTTTCCCAATATACAATTATGATCAAATAAGAAAAATGCTTTCAAAACATATTGATATGGAAAAGAGTGTTGTTCTAACAATATTCTGGAATAAATTACAGGGGTCGTAGTTTCTGCCTCAGGTTCAGAACTCTTTGAGAAATGAGAAATTTATGTCTTTTCTGCTACTAATATTTTTATACAATAATTTCTGTACTGTTTAATCACGACATTATTACTTTACAAATTCAATAAGGATTTTTCTAAGAAAAAAGCAATGGTAAAAGAGGTGAAAATTTCTCTTACTGGAAAGGGTCCTGAAAAAAGATGGAAACTATGACCTCTGAAATTATAAATTTTACCAGGTATGTTGCAATGTTTAGTGTTTCTATATAAGCATGCTGATAACAGCCATAAGTAATGTACAGGACCTGCAGCTTTCTATATTTTGAAGACTACTAATTTTTATACTTTTCTTTATTTAATCGCAGAAATTTGACGATTAAATAAAGAAAAAATTATTATAAAAAAATAATGGTACTCAGTTCCTGTGTAGTTCCTATACAGTTCCTTACATAGCTTTTAAAGCATATTTATGGAAGTTATTGCAACAAATATACAGAATTCAAAATGTTACTACATTTTTATTTTAAATAATTTAAAAAATATATATTTGCTTTAATACAATAAAAACAAGACCTTTCAGCTCTTTTGGAAGGGTAGGTTGATTTCTTTTTTATTTAATGGCGGCTACAAATTATTAATGGACTTAGTAGACATATTAATTTAGGCTATGTATATATGGAGTTTTAAGCAAATCAGTTCATAAATACCTTTTTGTGTCAATTTAAAGTTTTCAAGTGAAAGTCACTTGGAAAGTGACTTCCAAGACTGACATTCAAGTGGAAGTCACTTCCAAATCACTTGGAAGCAAAATGGAAAGCCAAGTTCACAAACAAGTATATCAGATGCACTTCTGAGATAAGTGTACGGTACAAATTTAGTTTGAATTAATTCAGAATCTCAAAAGTCCTCCTGTTGAAAAATTATGTGGCCACCACTTGGATCAAAATGGTAAAGCAAGTTGCTCAATGAAATAATCCAAGATATTTCTAAGATAAGTCCACTGTCCAACTTTGGTTCGAATAAATTCAGTATTTCAAAAGTTAACACAATAACAAAATCTCAAGTGGCAGTGTTCAAGTGGACACAACTTGGAAAAAAAATTTCAGAGAAAGTTGCCCACCGAAATCATAGGTATTTAAATGATAAATCCATTTTTCGAATTTGGTTTAAATTTTGAATTAAGTGTTTCAAAAGTTATTGTAATTATAAAATTTCAAGCGCCCGCAACTTGGAAACAATGTAACGCAGCAAGTTGCCCAGCAAACTCATCCAAGATACACTGCTGCTCAAAAGTTTAGCAAGATAATCATTTTCTTTTTTTAAAATTTAAAAACTTATCTCTTGATGAAATGACTTCAAATATTGGATATTTAAAAAACTGGGTCTTCCTCATATTTTTCAGTGAAGATTGGTTTAAGACAGCATTTAGGGGGCTGGTAACAAATTGAGAAAAATCAATAATGTTTGTGATTACCCTGTATCGTTAAGTGAACGAAATGAACTGTAGTAGCTTTAGGATATGTTAGTACAGATCCACTTTAATTTGTAGATAAATTTGTGTGACGATAGAATATTAAATAACAGAGATATAAGCATTTATTTTAAAACTCAAAAAAAAAAAAAAAAAAAAAAAAATCAGCATGTTTTTTATTTATAATCACGCAGAGATTTTAACGAAAATTATTCCAACTTTCAGATAAGTTGGAAAAACACTTTTAAAACAATATACTGCAATCGGAATACAAATATCTCATGAAATATGAACATTTTTATGAAAAACATTTTCACTGTGCATGTGCTAAAGATTTTAAAAAATATATATATATTGCATAGGTTGAAAGCTAGATGTATTGGGCAACTTTTTTCAAAAGTGCATTTGAATAGAGTAAAAATTAAGCAAATTATCCAAAAAGGAACGAGCTAGATTTCAGATATTTTCCAAGAGTTTAAATTTCTCAAGGGGTTTTTCACGTGCCGCGTAATTAATTCAAAGATCTAATTATTTTAACCACTTAGCAAAAGTTCTTTTTTGCGAAAAACGCCTTATCTTACAAATCATAGTAAATAAACAAAAATATGTTAGAGTTACTAGCTTATAAGGAGTTTTTCACAAAAAAGTCCATTTGGAGCGTGGTTGAAACAATTGGATCCTCAAATTAACTACGCGGAATGTGAAAAATCCTTTAAGAAATCTCAACTCTTGGAAAACATCTAAAATCTAGCTCCTTTTATTTTTGTATAATTTGCTTAATTTTTACTCTATTCAAATGCACTTTTGACAACAGTTGCTCAATATATCTAGCTTTCAACGCATGCAATATTTTATATATATATAATTTTATCTTTTGTACATGCGCAGTGAAAACATTTTTCATAAAGATGCTCATATTTCATGAGATATTTAAGATATTTGTATTCCGATCGCAGTATATTGTTTTAAAAGTGTTTTTCCAACTTATCTGAAAATGGGAATAATTTTCGTTAAAAACTCTGAATATTACAAATAAAAAACATATTATTATTTTTTTTTTTTTTTGAGTTTTAAATAAATGCTTATATCTCCATTATTTAATATTCAATTGTTACACAAATCCATTCACAAATTGGACTGGGTCTATATTAACATATCCTAACAGTACAGTTCGTTTCGTTCACTTAAACGATACAAGGTGATCACAAACATTGATATTGCTCAATTTGTTACCAGCCCCCTAAATGCTGTCTTAAACCAATCTTCATTGAAAAACATGAGAGACACAAAATTCTTAAAATACCCAATGTTTGAAAACATTTCATCAAGAGATAAGTTTCTAGATTGAAAAAAACTGATCATTTGGAAATTTTGCTAAACATTTGAGCAGGAGTATATTTCTGTACTGATAAGTATAAAGGAGTTAAGACCAAAAATGTCGATTTTGAGTTAAATACAGAGTCAGACCCAGAAAAAAATTCTCTATCGATTGGTAAAAAGGATTTAAATCCATGTCATTTAGTCTTTGAGAAAATCCATTCGTAAAAAAAGATTCAAGTCAGAAATTTAGCATTAATCTTTGTATAAAATATTTAATTCAATTTTTTCCCTATATTAAATGAAGATTGACAATCACTGAACGGTATAAAGGGTATAAATCAACATAATCCCTTTTTCCTAATTGATTCTTCTGATTAGTTTTTAGTTAGTTTAACTTTATTTTTCGTCTCCTGAAAAATCTAGAATATGGACTCAAATCTTTTATACTTATCAGTACAGATTTGAAGCATAAGTTCACTGTTCACCTTTGGTTCGAATCAATGTAGTGTTTCAAAAGTTATTGTAATGACAAATTTTCAAGTGGCAGTCTAAATGGCTGTAACTTGGAAAGAAAATGGTGAAACTACTTGCCCAACAAAATCATCCAAGATATTTTTATGATAAGTACACTGTCCAAAAGTAGTTCAAACTACTTCAGTATTTAAAAAATTATTGTGATAAAAAAATTTTCAAGTGGCCACCACTTGGAAACAAAAAAGCGAAGTGAGACGCCCAGCGAACTTTTCAGTTTATTTTAATAGCTTATTAATAAAACTGAAATAGCATCTGTCTTTTCCTCTGTCAGCTGTCTCCAGAAAAATCTAACGCACTTATGAATAAATTTGGTATACACATAGTGTGAAATACCTCCGTGTGCATCTCAAAGTCTAATTTTCAACTTTTTGAATTAGAAGCAAATTATTCATTATATCGAGATTATTTAGCTTTTTTTGTGAAAATTTTCACCAAGAAACGTTCCCTTTCACGTGCGGAGGGGAAAGCAGAAGATTCTGCAGTTTCTTCATTCAATGCACTTGCCCTTTTTTAAATTCTAATCGCGCATTCACAAATGGATTAATATTTTTTTTCATTTTGACACCAAATTAAATTTTATAAACATATTGTAGTACTATATTTGGAATGGAATTTCTATTATCTTATGGTTGACCAGGTAAATCAAATAAAATATGAGAAATTACTTGATAGTAAATACTATGTATAGTCTGTATAGAGTTGTTTAACGTAATTGCGATTTAAATATGAAAAATATACTTTTTTTTTGTTCATTGCAAAACAGTATTTCAATAAACTCCCAAATTGAACTTCTAGGATAAAGTATTGTTGTCTCAGGCAATAGTGACATGGACTCGAAATACTGTGTATGGAAAAGACGCTGCCAAATGCATCAGGAACCAGAAACAAGTTTTTGAGCAATTTCGATGGATTTTTCGATGGATTTTTTTTTTTCCCCATTTAAAAACAGTGACCAGGATGTGGGAAAAGCCAACTAGTAAATAAATACAATAATTAAAAGTGCAGTATGAGGCAAAAAGTTCTTACATTAAAGAAAAGTTCATTTTATGTTAGATGATGGACATACCTCCAAAAACTATTTTAACAATATAGAAGAAAATTTTTTAAAGTCAATTCCTACATACAAACACTATCGAAAAAGTTTTTTCTAATAATTTTGAATTAGGAAATAAGAAAAGCACATGCAAAATGAAATAAAAATAATTACGAGATAAAAAAAAAACATTCTATATACCATGTTTTAAATTTTCAGATGAATCAGAGCTCTCATCAATGTGCATAAAATTTTTAAAGTGATAATGACATCAATTTTTGTGAGATGCATAATTTTATAATTTTTTAATGTTCACGTTTAATTAAATGCATTTCTTTTTATGTCTTAAGGAAATGAACTCGTAATTTTTTTTTTTTTGGCAACAATTAAATTATAGCTAATATCTTAATGATTATTGTAACGCTATTACGATATTATTTTCATATTTTAATTAATTATAAGAAAACTAATTTGATGATGATGATTAACACTGCCGAAATTGTCTGGATTTTTGGCTTCATACTGTAATAGGGTATACATTACGGTAATACAGTCGAACCTTGTTAACGTGAATTACTTTTAACATGAACTGTTTCCACAGTCCTCATCAAAATGAAGATTAGTTTAGTTATATGAAGATTAGTTACTGATAGCATAAACTTACTGATAACATGAACAGATTTTTTATCCCCCTTGAGATTCACGTTAACGAAGTTCGACTGTAATTAGAAAACTTGAAATAAATCCCATAAAATGCCATAAACTTGCAGCAATTGTTTCGGGTCGAAAAAACACACAACTCTGTGGCAGGTGAAGTAAGTAGGCACAAGTGTGTCAGTCAAAGCGGCAACACCGGTGTGGTGCTTTCTTATAGTATATTAGGGTAGTATACATTTTTTAAGAAATACTTCTTTAAAAATTGTGATTGACTGACGATTTTGATACAATTTCAGAACATCTATAATCTGGAAAAATCTGTAATCCAGTAACGTCTATTTCCCGCCAATGCCAGATTATCGATGAAATGTTTATTAATAAAGCAGGGGTGAAACTGTAGCATGCAAAACCCCTGAAAACTGCTACTTGCATACAGAATGAATGGCGAAGGAAGATTTATTAATGACATATCAGATGGTTAATATTAGAAATATTTATTTAAACCTATATCAAATGATACGGTGAATTCTTAATGCATTATAAAGTAGATTAAACATTCAAAATGAGAATTTTCTATAAAAGTAATAAAAATAATAATAATATGAAAGTCAGAGACAATAAATGTTCAAAAACCTTTAATTCAGGGGTAGCCCCAGCAAAGTTTCATCCATGATAAAAGGTAACATTTTACGAATTAAAAGTTAATACAAAAGTAGTGAGTAAATTCACACACACACAGAAAGCACTCAAAAAAAAAAAAAAAAAAAAAAATATATATATATATATATATATAATAGTAATTTTATTGTAATTCAAATTTATTATGAAATAAATCACAACCATAACAATTGGTAATTTAAATATAACAGACATTTTAAAATGATACAGAATAATACATTTGATAAATGTAATTAAACTTTAAAAAGGAATTCACAACCATAAACATTGGTAATTTAAATAACATACAAACATATTAAAACAATACAGAATAATATAATTCAATCTTCAATAATAAATCACAACCATGAATAACCCAATAAAAATATCGAAATTTTATAATTTTTAAAATCAGAACAGTAAAATTTTGTCATTGGAATGTTTATGGTATATATTTTAAATTTACATATCATTAAAAAATGAAATGTAAAGAAATTAAAAAAACTACACACTTAAAATATTCAACAGTCACTAAATAACAATTCTATTTAATGGCACTTCAAATTGCACAATAAAACAAAAAATCCAAAAGCGAAAAATACTTTGAATTGCTGGAATAAAAACCAAGCAAAACTGTAATATGACTTAATTTTTAAAAATAATAAATAGCAATCTCCACATATTTAGGAAAGATAAAATCATTTAAATAAACTCTTATTTTATAAAACAATGATATTACATTTAAGGATTTACTTGAATTAAAATATATATAATTACCTTTTTTAATCCTTGAAAGTTAAAAGCTTTTTTCACTGCTTAAACAAGGGCTTCATTTCAAGGGTCAGACTAAGTCTGACGAAGCCCTTGTGTAAGTGGCGAAAAACTTAACTTTTAAGGATTAAAAGGGTAATTTTACATTTTTTTTAACTCTTATTTTATATTTGCAATAATAGCCACAAATAGTATTCATTACAAAATATACAATAGTATTTTGCAACAGATATTGCAATATTTAAATGAAATAAAGTATTTGAAATGAATACTAATATACAGAATAATACAGAAAAATTTTAAGACATTTGTGTCACAATTAAAATATACAATAGGATAATACTACAATATTGAGTATTGTAATACTTTCCTATTGTTTATCGTAATTGTGATAAAATGTCTAAAATTTTCTTATATTATTCCATTATATTAGTATTAATTTTAAATATGTGAGTAGAAATAAGAAACACACACATATATATATATTGAATCATAGATACATAATAGTACAAGATGGAGCGTATGTGTTTTGGTTTTGGTTTTAAAAAATCTAAGAATGCGAGGTATAAGGTTATAACAATGCTTCAATCTGATTGGTTGATGAGATTTTTGAATTGTCTCGTCTCTCTGTCAATCACAACAAACAGCGAAAAATGTGCCAAAAATGGATAACCTACTTCAAGGAATTGCGAATACAGAGAAACTTTCGCTGGGAATTCACTAGAAGGGATTTAGAAGCATTAGAGTATTGATGCGCGCTTTCTTCTTTGATTATTATTCTACGTATTTCATTGTTATAATTTTTTATATGTTAAAATTTTTATTCAAATGTTCTATGCATTTTGTTGTTTAGTAAGTCCAGTATCTTTTTTTTTTTTTCTCCAATTTTTTATTATTGTGGTTTGGACATTCAAAGTTAAGAATACGTTAGCAATAGGCACTCAACTTTACAGAAAATAACGTTTTGCATGCACAATTCATATAATGCTGCCGGTGATATTAAAAAATTTAATTTTCCATTAATTTGATTTCATTCAATTCTGATCTTTTTCAAGGTATTCATATTTTGGTAATTTTCTATAAGTTTAATATACGTAGTAGTTATAGCTATTATCAAAACTATACTAAAATTTACCAAGCATAATTCACACATATTCTCTAATTTTTTTGTGTGCAAAATGATAGTATATTTAATAATCATAAAAATTCATTGCAACTACATTAAAGTAATAATAATAAAGAATGAAAGGAAATAAAAATATTTAAAATAGATTTTACTCAGATAAATTTATACATTTGTAACTCTGAAAGTGTTTTTCGATTTCATATAAAGCAAAACTGATATCTACTTGACAGAATGGTCAATTATTACATATTGATGTATTTAATATTTGCTTGAGTTTATTTATAAAAATTCATTCCTTTATTGATAGCACATTATTCCGAAAGTAAATACATTAGGTAAACAGTACTTAACAGGCAAAATTAAGTGCCAAGTCAAGTATAGATCATTTTCAGTTTCGTCTAAAAATATATGAATATCAAATATATGACTATATCTCAAATATATGAATCACATTAGTAGCACACGTCATAAATAGTTTTTTTTTTTTTTTTTTTAAATTAAAAAAATAACTATAAATGTTAAAAAATAAATTTATAAATGCAAAGATTTTAATTCATGACAAAAATAAAAGTTACATGGTCAGATCAAATAGTAAGGCCCCCATTAAATTCCTTCTCTCATTGACATCACATTATTTCAACAGTAAATATATTAGGTAAATAGTATTTAACAGACAAAAGTAACTGCCGGGTCAAGCATAGATCATTTCAGTTTTGTCTAAAAATATATGAATATCAGATATATGAATCTCATTAGTAGCACATATCATAAACAGGTTTTATTTTTTTTTTTATAATTGAAAAAAAAAAAAAATCTATAAATGTTCACAAGTTTCAATTAAAACTAGAAACATGGAATTTATAGAACCATAAAGTATTTTGAGTTAACCATCACTAATGAAGATCATGTATAACAAATTCAAATTGCTTTCGTAGCAATAGTCAAAACTGTTTTTATAAATACATAAAAATATTTTTGTTTAGCGAGTACAAAATCTGTTAAAACAACATTCATGTAATGAAAAATCATAAATAACAATTTATCTGACATAGTTCATATTAAAACCTATGATATGAAAACAAATCTCAAAACAGTTATTTTAATATTTAAGAAACATTTAGGTTTATGGAAAGAAAAGTTATTTTAAGTTTATTAAAAATTATCTATGTGTGCATACAGTTTATAAAAATGTAAAACACAATCAAATATAGTAAAAGCACATGAGCTGCACATGTCAGTTTTTTTTTTTTTAATTCTATAAATATTAACAAGTTTCAATTGAAACTAGAAACAGTTGCTTCAGTAATAATAATCAAAACAGTTTTTATAAAATACTAATTTTCTCAAATATTATATATATAAAAATATTTTTGTTTAGTGAGCACATATGTTAAAACAACATTCATTTAACGAAAAATCATGAAATAATTTATACTCCTTAACTCACACAAAAAGCTATGTTATAAAAGCAAATCACAAACAAATATTTTAAATTCATTAAAAATTATCTGTGTGTACAGCTTATAAATATAAAATACAATCAAATATATGAATCACATTAGCTGCACATAATTCTTTTTTTCCTTTTTTCTACAAATATTAACAAGTTACAATTAAAACTAGAAGCATGAAATAAAGTTTACAGAACCATAATGTATTTCAAGTTAACTATCACTGATGAAGATCACATCTGATGAATAATAAATTTTAATTTTTTCAGTACATACACTGGTTCTCATAATTATAAGGACACCCGTTTTTCTCTATTAACTAAACACTGAACACTATTATATAAACAAATATATTTTTTATTAATTTGAATTTCATTAATAGACGATATTTAAAATTTTTTATCGTTTTTCTATCTAAAAAATCTTTAAATACAGTCAAAAAAATGATTTTTCAAGTGGTCACAATTATAAGGATAGCTTGAATCTTAGTTATTTTTTTTTCAGTTATTCTTTAAATTAATATTTTATGGGGTCCCTTTTCAGGGGGAAACAGTTAGACATTCTCTCCGGTATATAATATATATAAATAATATTCAGTTTCAGTACCATTTCATACAGCATAGATTACATTCTGAACACATTTAAACTATTTAAAATTGCTTTCCACTTGCATGCACTTTTCTAATATGATACGTTAAGGTTTTTTCAAATTTTAGGTCATGGGAAAGGCAATAATACAGAAGTTTCTTTCTTCAAAGTATTTTCTATTGCTCTAGAAGTAGAGCAAAAATGTAAGTCTTGTTGAAAAAAAAATTATTACCCCCACCCCTTTCTAAAATCTAACAAAAATCTGAGAATTCCACATTTAAAATTTGCGGATACTCTCTTGATGTTCATAATAATAAAAAAAAAAATACTAAATTTGTTCTGCCTTCAGTAGAAACAGCTCCCCAGAGCACCATAGATCCACTTTTAAAATGTCCGATTCATATCAGCCTTTAAAAAATCTGCTCTGTCTTTTGCTGTCTTCAGATAGTGCCAGTAGCTGTTAAAACCATTTGGTTAATCAAGAATAAAATGTTTTTCATCCGAAAATGCAACATTTTACCATTTCATATTGTCTTTATTCAACTTTAACACGGACATTCTTTCCTCCATTAAATGTTGATTGATTATTACAGGTTTTTTATTCATTTTAACATATTAATTATTTTAAGCATGCATAAATGTGGACCCCAACCTTTTGTTAAAAATTACGAGCAAATTCAGTAGCAGTCATTTTGAGTAGAAGAGTAAGAGGATTTATGAGTCTTTGATCTCTGTAAAACAACTCTGATTTTGCATCAGATCTCTCTCCTATCGAACCAGCAGTTCAATATATGATAGCATTTCCTTCGGCAATTTTAGATCTTCGAATTTCATTAGAAATATGGCGGATTGAAATTATCCTTTATTTGAAAAACACATTTATCATACTTCACTATATGAGCGTTCTTTTTTTTCAAAGAATTGTCAGTAATGTCCGTCCAAGAAAAATTGAAGGCTTATATATGAATTAATCTAGCCCAGTAGTTAACAAATTCACATGTCAACTGTAATTTATCCGATAGCAAGTTAAATAAAACGAAAAAAATCTTTATTGTCCTTATAATTATGAACATCTAAATAAGTGGAAAAAAAATATTTTGCACTATTTTTTATTAATTTTGTTTCATATTAAAAAAATTATAACAGTTTTGGTTTTTAGAATACTAGATATATTAAGTGCACTTAGTATAATCTTGTTCACATTTATTTTTACATTAGTTATTTCAAAACAAAGTGTCCTTATAAATATGAGAAGGAGTGTAGTAGTTAAAGCTAATTTTATAAAATATTATCTGCAAAAAAATACTTTTGTTTAGTTTTTCTTGAAAATAAACAAATACTACTATAAGAGTTAATCATAAATAAAATAGTATTTAACATGAGTTTATATATGTAATATTTCCAAAAACAGCTTTATTTAATGATACTATTGTTATGATTTTCACCTACGGTTGGTCCAGAAATCTATTTTATTTATTTCATTGTTCATTTCAAGTAAACAAATATTCTAGTTTTTTTTTTTTGTTTTTCTGTCTGCAAACTAAAGTAAATGTAACTGTCATGTAAATTGATCACAATGTAATATAAATCTGAAATTTAATTTGCATTATTTCAAATATATACAACATTAAAATTATATAAATTAAATTTTTTAAAATCTAATATAAAGACATTGTCGCTTTGGCTAAATGAAAACTGCTAGATATATTTAAATTCCTCCACATCAATGAATGAAAATCAATGTAATTGGGCTATGAAATTTTTCTTTTCTTTTTGTTATTTGGCATTCAAAATTTTACCAAAGTGAATTAATTAAATACAATGTAAATTAATTTATGAAATTTTTTTCTTGAAAAACAACAATTAGCACTTGAAAGGTTTTTCCTGTCAGTTTACATTAAAACCTATAATAAAAATCTTAAACAGTTATTATCAGTTTATTAAAAATCTTACACAGCTATGTGCACGTACAATTTATAAAAATGTAAAATGTAATTATTTTTTTTATCTGATATGACAATTTCGCTATCAAAATCTTTTAGTAGCGAAAAATGAGAAACATCTTTATGCCTTTTCTAAATTTATGAGAACTTTGATAGCGCCTCCAACCCCAGTATGGGCAGTCTCAAACGCCTTTAATGTTTCTTGCAAACTAAATCTATGAGTTATCAGAGGCTTAACATCCACAGCTTTGCTGGCCAGTAAATCTAAAGCAGTTGGATAACAATTAGCATATCGAAAAACGCCCCTAATGTCCACTTCTCTAACTGTAGCATCTATAATTGGTATAGTAATTTTTGGAGCTCCTAGTCCAACTAAAACAACTGTACCACCAGGTTTGGTTACCTGAAATGAAATAAAATTATCACAGACATTATTAAACTCAATCAAAGAAAATTAATACATAAAATTTTAATATGGTTTCTCAACCACTTAAGGTATGTGCCTAGCCTAAAATCGTCGTTTTGGTGAAAATTAAAAAAATTTTTTTTTATTTGTTCATTTTATAGGCCACACATTTAGGATTCCAAAAATACTTTATTTTTGTTTTTACGATAACTAGAAGCAAAGTTATAGTATAAGTAATCAGTACAAAAACCCTTAACGGGTTAAAAGTTTGTGACGCAGCTACTTTATCACTATAAGAATTTGAATTATGGGTCTTAAAAATAATGATATCAAATTTTAAGTGACGCTTTTCTATTAGTTAAAATATACATAGATTTTCTTATTTGATCATTTGCTTTTTTCTTTATTTATATTTACAATGCAAACATAATATTTTTAACTTCAAGATAAGACAAATATATAAAATATACTCACTGATGCTTTTTCATTTGCATTTCAATTTCAAAATAACAGTTTTAAAAGGAATGATATAAAAATTCCAGTCACGCCTCGGTGTCATTTTAAAAGATTTGTTTTTAGATTCCATTAAAATTACCTTTGTTTTGT
Source organism: Salticus scenicus (assembly GCA_963930645.1). Lineage (NCBI taxonomy): Eukaryota > Metazoa > Arthropoda > Arachnida > Araneae > Salticidae > Salticus > Salticus scenicus. The sequence continues at coordinate 207,634,788 of OZ005656.1, read as the reverse complement.
CTAATAAAGTATATTTACACATTGAAACAGTGCTTTTAATTTTCAAATATACTGTCAAATAATCACACTTTCACTGAGTTTGCATTATAAATTAAAATTATGTTTTTCAATAAATCGATTTGTCTTTTGCGTCACGCTATCCAAAACTGAGTAAAATATATGCAAATGTTATTTTGTATCATAGTATTCAACTAAGTGAGAATTTGTGCAAAGAGACAGTGTGATGCAAAGAAAACATTTGCACAAATTTTACTTGCAGTTTTGGATAGCGTGACGCAAAAGACAAATCGATTTATTGAAAAACATAATTTTAATTTATAATGCAAACTCAGTGAAAGTGTGATTATTTGACAGTATATTTGAAAATTAAAAGCACTGTTTCAATGTGTAAATATACTTTATTAGACAAAACAAAGGTAATTTTAATGGAATCTAAAAACAAATCTTTTAAAATGACACCGAGGCGTGACTGGAATTTTTATATCATTCCTTTTAAAACTGTTATTTTGAAATTGAAATGCAAATGAAAAAGCATCAGTGAGTATATTTTATATATTTGTCTTATCTTGAAGTTAAAAATATTATGTTTGCATTGTAAATATAAATAAAGAAAAAAGCAAATGATCAAATAAGAAAATCTATGTATATTTTAACTAATAGAAAAGCGTCACTTAAAATTTGATATCATTATTTTTAAGACCCATAATTCAAATTCTTATAGTGATAAAGTAGCTGCGTCACAAACTTTTAACCCGTTAAGGGTTTTTGTACTGATATCATTACTTTTTAGAGGTTATTGATCAAAAAATTAAAACAAGTTGTTCCGGCTCAAAGGAAGGTTAGATTGATTTATCTTTTCTTATGAAGTTGCCACCATTTTTTTTTCAAAATGGCAGCTACAATTTATTAATGAACTTGGTGGATTTATATATGGAGTTTTAAGCAAATCGGTTCAAAAGTTATTGTGATAATTTTCAAGTGGCCACCATTTAGAAACAAAGGACAGAGTGACTGAGATGCCCACTGAACTTATCAAAGATATTTGAATGGTATGTCAACTGTGCAAATGCGATTTAAACTGATTCCGTATTATAAGCTTCTTGCAGACAGTTTTTGTCTGCAACTTTCGAATAGCAATTCACTTAAAAAAAAACTTTTGTATCAAAACTAAAACTAATACTTTTATTATTTATAATTATTTATATTGAGTTGTGTCAAACATTGCTATAAAATATTGAAATGAGTACACACAATTGTTTATACTATATTGTTCTGCAGTAAAATTGCATTCGTGTACTGTTGTACGAGATCACCACTGATGTTAACCCCGCCCCCAATCAGCTTTCAGGCTTTTTGAGTGTAAGCCATTTTCACCACTGATTAACACAAATTTTGCAGACAGATTATGAAATTTTAAAAGCCTTTCACAGACAGCTACAAAACTTTCTGCCACTGGAGATTTCGATAATTCACTGCAAGAATATTATGCTGTTTTGTAATGAATTAACAGCTTATTTCAGCACGAACTTTGAACGATTAAAAGTAAATGTTATCGGTGAAACGATCTCGTATTGTAAGTAGACTTTCATGTTGCGTATTTCTGCAATGTATAAATAATAAAAAAAGCAATTTTATTATTTTTTTGTGAAATAATATCATATTTCGGCATTCATTTTTTAAAAACATACAAAATTTAACAATTAGCGGTCAAATCCCAGTGGCAGAAAGTTTTGTAGCTGTCTGCGACAGGCTTTTAAAATTTCAAAATCTGTCTGCGAAATTTGCTTGTAATCAGGGATGAGAATGGCTTACACTCAAAAAGCCTGAAGCTGATAGCGGCAATATTTGGGGGGGAGCTTAACAATAGTGGTGATCTCGTGCAACAATACACAAAATACAATAATTATAGTAACAAACAATTATAAAATAATAAGTTGAACTCATTCAATTAAATATTTATAGCAATGTTTGACACAACACAATATAAATAACAAAAGTATTAGTTTTAGTTTTGATACAGAAACTTTTATAAGTGAATTTTGAAGTGGAGTAGAAGTTTTGGAGCAATTTTAAAAGAAAATAGCACTTTTCTATATCCCCGTAGAATCTCAGTAACAGGTAACAGGGGAAAAGAATACACGCATATACTGTCTATCAAGGGAGATATAGGCTCCCCAGGTCGTCGTTGTTAAGTACTGTTTTGTGTGTTCCTACCAGAGAGCATCTAAGACGTTATACATCGGTAGCACATTGTCACAGGCGAAAAATGTCCGTAAATTGCAGACAAAGACTGTCTGAAAGCTGTGGGCAATTTTTTTTATTAGTACAGACAGAGTGTTTGAAAGTTGCAGACTGAATTGTTTTATTAGTACAGACAAAAACTGTCTGCAAGCATTTATTCTGTGTCCGCGACTGTGTCACCATGTTTCTGCCACTGGGGGTGAAATAATAGTCTATATTAGCAATTAGTTGCTCATGCATAATTTTAAAAAATTAGCGATAAAATGATTGATTCCATATTTCAGCAAATTTATTGCATACATCGGATATTGTCTTTGTAAACAAGGACGAATTTCATTGATTAACATAGAGATAAAGCCTATTTCAGCAAACAATTAAGATTAAAATAACCTTATTAAGCAACGGCGAAATAGGTGCAAAATAATAATACAAGGTTTCAGCAATCGACCACAAAAATATCGTGAATTTCAGGAACAGCTATAGGGGGAAAAAAATTGTGAATTTTATTGGTTAGCAGAGTATTTGGGAATTAGCAGAGTATTGGTTAGCAGAGTATAATAGCGGTATTTGGGAATTAAATGTGATTAAATGTAAATTTTAACTATAAAAATTGACACCATAGTTAGCGGTGAAAATAATCCCGTGTTTTCGAAATCAGCTGCAAAATTGTGTATTTCAGCATTCAGCTTTGAGAAAAAAGTGCAAATTACGTCTATTATCAACAAAATAATTGAGTATTTGGGAATTTAACTTAAAAAACACAGAAATTTTATTAATTAACGATGAAAAAATTATGCATTTCGGTGATCAATCGTAAAATTATCGCAAATTTTGGAAATCAATCTTGAAAAAGATGTGAATTTTATCAATAACTGGTGAAATTATAGCATATTTTAACAAGTGGTTGTGACCAGAGGTGCAGAAAATGTTCAAACCTCGGAAATTTCCTCAAAACACAATATAAATTTCCCTAAATAATGCAAAAATCTACTTTGCTATACAAAGTCATTTGTTCTATGTAATAAATCTTTAAGAGAATAAGTATACAGTGTAAAATAAAAATATCGCTGCTAGTGTATAAGCACTTCAAAGTAGCAAATTGTTATTTTTGATTTACATTTTTATTTTCTCTTAAAAAAATATTCAAAATTTCCTCAGTCAGTTTAAATTTCCCCCGAACCTCGTTCAGGCGTTCGGACATATTCTGCACCCCTGGGTGACTATATGTATAAATATTGTTAATTTCACATTTATTTTTGCACATGCTGTGCAATTTTTTTTTTTTTTTTTTTTTTAATAATAATGTATAGACTTAAAAAAAAAAAAAAATGATACTCTTATCTACCAGATCGAGCAAATATCGAGAGAGAAAAATAGATACCTACCATTCCTTATAGAATTATATGTAATTTAATTATTTATGGGGAAAAATGCTTAGGGAATCTACATATTTAAAGCCTGCAATAACTTAAAAATATTGTAGATTACAATTTAAGAATTTTTAAATAAAATTATGTAAAAAATAAATATTTAGAAATTATTTAAGTAAAAATTCTTAAATTGCAAATTAGAAGTATTTTGCAACAAATATTTCACTGGCTCCTAATTTTTTTAATTATACTTTTATGAAATTTCAGTACTTTTGGTCAAGTAGATTTTGAGCTACACATCTAGAAGTCAAAATTGTGTATTCGTTGGAAATATAAATTTTAACATCGTTGCACACTATTCGAAAATCTGACTTCAAAGTATTGTAATAGCAGGAGACTTGGCGTTGGAATATTAAAACAGGAATAAACTACTACGTCAGAAACGCCAAAGAAAAATTATTGAGGTGCATACAGCTGTTTCGGTAGCATAAAGCGTACCGTCATCAGGTACGCTTTATACATGGCTGCTTTCTATACTTTTGTAAACCGTGCCCTTAATATTTGTTCAAATCCTATTTTATTGAAATCTGAAATTAAATACCTGAAAGCCATCGCAATTGACAGAGGTTATGACCCTTCCATTATAGACAAAGCTATCCAAAAATTACAACTCCCTCGTATTTCGTCTACTAAATCAGTCACATCTAATATCAGTATTGTTTTACCCTATTTTTCTAAAACCAGTCAAACCATAGCTAAAATTCTCAAACAATATGATTTTAAAATAATATTTTCGCCTTCCAATAAACTCACCTTTTCTCAGTTAAAAGATCCTATTGATATGCATAATTCTTGGGGCATTTATAGTATTTCCTGTCAGTGTGGTTTATCATATATTGGCCAAACTAAACGCAGTTTTAAATTTCGTCTAAAAGAACATATGAATTACGTCCGCAAACAAGAAACCAATAAATCGGCTATTTCTAAACATTGCTGGGAGGAAAATCATAATTTTAAATTTAATTCAGCTAAAATAATTTGCAAACCTAAATCCATTCATGAACTCGATTTCTTTGAAGCTTTTCATATTTATAAAAATTTTAAAAACCTTGTAAATTGTGATTTTGCTGTTCCCTATTTGTCTGATTGTTGGAAATTTTACATTCAGTCCACATTTCCTTAATTTTTCTACTGTTTACACAGTTACACATTCCTTAATTCCTATTGGCCACACTCGCCACCTCTTCCGTAATCCTATTGGTTGAACTAAATCCGGTCCCTCTCCTATATATACGAGCAATTCTCTTTGCACTGATGACGGTACGCTTTATGCTACCGAAACAGCTGTATGCACCTCAATAATTTTTCTTTGGCGTTTCTGACGTAGTAGTTTATTCCTGTTTCAAAGTATTGTGTTGTCACCAGGTTCTGAGCTACTGAGAAATTTTCAAATGTCTAGCTAGTAGGGAAGTTAGTTAAAAATAGATTTCAAGATTTGTTCCGGACAAAGAAACACACACAAACAAACAAGAACAGAAGTTAATAAAAACATGGTAATTAACCTATCATTTAATTCACAAAGTAATAACCTAATACATTTAATATATTTTTAAACCATAATAATGTTTAAAGCGAAGAAGAAAAATAATTAGTAGGAAAAATTTTAAAATTTTCAAAAAATAAAATTTTGATTATTTTATTATTATTATTATTATTATTTTTTTTTTTAAATTTAGTTTTAAAGAATTTTTAATATATTTAATTGTGTTACTATAATTTACCACCTATATATACAAATTTTTATAGCTATAAGACAATTTACAGAAATATTATAATTTTCACTCTCACTACAAGACGATACATTGATATGTTTCCTAACATAAAACTTTTTTCTGGGGGAAAAAAAAAAAAAAAAAATTATATATATAGTATATATACATATAATGAATGTTAGTTCATATAGTATAGTACATTGCAACTTAAAAATATGCATTTGATTGTTTAAACCAGTTTTTAACACGTCTCGTCAAAAACCAACCCTGTAATAATATTATTGCAATTTTTAGCCTTTACACTTCGTAGTTATTTCTTGTTAAAATAAATAATTCATAAATCCTCTTAACCAGGGTTGGCAGGTTTTTGACACGTGACAGTTTTTGACGGTTTAAACCATGGTTAAAACCGTCATGTCAAAAACCACCTTGTCAAAAATGTCAAAAACTGTCAAAAACCTATATTTATAATTTAATTGTCATATGAAAAATTAGCTTAATAAAATATAGTTCATAAGGATTTTTTGAAAAGTAAATAGAATGATGTTCTTTGAAAAACACATTGTTACAACATTTTGATTAATATAAAAAACAAAACTTTAGGCTTTTAAAATTTTACTATGAATTATTTCTATGTTCATTCAGAATATGCTGTGATACTTTTATATATTATTATGAAATTTATTTATAACTATGCTTGATATAGCATATGTTAAACTTAGTTATGCGATACTTTAAAAATATAGTTGTTTTCAATAAGATATTATTTATCAGTATGTTTTAAAAGGTAAACATAATACATATTAATGTTTTTGGAGAAACAATATTATAACATTTTGATTAATATAAAAACAAAACTTTAGGCTTCTAAAAAGTTATGATTTATATATCATTGATAGATCATTTTGATTGACAAATCATTTTATTTGCAATACAACATTGTATAGTTCAATTTTTTTAGTATTGTGTATTTAACCAGTAAAATAAAAATGCATAGCCTAATATTTTGTATTTAAATATTTTATAGAAAAATATAATTATTTTTTCTTAATGACTGCTGATATTGCAAGTTTTTAAGAAAAAGTAATAATTCTGAATGTTAAAAAAGCTTGAATTGTGTCTGAAATTCACATAATTACCGTGAAACACGAGAAATATGAATGCTTTCTGGACATGTATAAATTGTAATAAGTGTAATATTTTCCCGTACAGATTTTTAAAAAAATTATTAGTCTAAGCTGTAGGGCCCACCAGCAGCCAAGTGTTACTACGCTCAAAGCTGGTAAACGTGAGGTGTAGGGTTTGATCCCAGGGCGCACTCGTTGGCCTAGCCATTCAGAGTTTTTCATGTTTTTCTCCGAAACTTGTATAAATACGGATTAGGACCCTGTAGACAGACCCACACGGAGGGCAATACCCCTTAGGCCTAAGATACTAGAGTAGTCAATCAGCCTTACTCCCAAAACACCGAACACCAATAGTCCAAGCTATAAACAGGTACAAATATTTATACAATCAATAATAATAATAAACAGATAAAAATTCATTAATAAATGATAAGTATAATAAATGTAGATTATAAATATAATTATTTTCAAATTCATATTAATTTACTGCCCACATATATTATGTTTTACTTAAAGAAAAAAAAAAAAAAAAAAAATCCAGTATTCCTGTGTTTTCATGTCTTATGTGAAAATTCATAAGTAACTTCGGAATTTTAGACTTTCTTAAATATTAATATAAATAAACATAAACATACAAAATATAACTGTATGCATACTTTGTATATATTTCTTAGATTATAAACCAGTATATTTACCTAATTTTTTATAAATTATCTACAAATTGTTTTCAGATTTCTTAATTTATAAACAGCATAATATTTAGATATTCACTTGTATATGGCAAATATTACTGAATCCTATTTCTAACCAGATTTTAGCTCATTTATAGTTGTTGAATTTTGACTATACAGGTTTTTGACGGTATAGAGGTTTATGACAGGTTTTTGACGGTTTAAACCATGTTTAAACCTTTGTCATGTCAAAAACCACTTTTTGACGTCAAAAACCCAACCCTGCTCTTAACAAACATTTACAATTAAGAAGTATTTTGAAATAATTACACACCCCCCCCCCATTTTTTTTTTTTTTTCCCCTTTTATCAAGAAATTCTAAAGAAGTTAAAAAAAAGATAACCACAGGCTTCGAAGCAATTAATAGAATACTAGCTAAAAAATTGATGGAATACTCAATGAGCAATATAAAAATTTTCACCTAGCATCTCACACATGGTATTTATTTGACTTATTTTAAAAATCAATTGACCAGCAGATAATTAAAAAAGTTCTTCTATCATTTGTTTTAAGTTTTTAATTTTTCATTAATTTATTTTTTAAGTATAAGCATATTCATTTTTTAACTTTCGTGTATAAAAAACTCAAGCCTTTGAAAAATGTATTTTTATACATACTTTTTTTTTTTTTTTTTCTGAGCTTATGAATGCATTTAATACTTAAATAATAATAATAATTATAATAAGTTAATCAAAAAATAAAAAATTACTTAAAACAGAACAAACAGTAGAAGAAAGTTTTTAATTATCTGCTGCATGGGTGAAAGTAAAAAATTTTCGCTGGACTGAAGTATATATATATATTTTGTAATATTGGGTAAAATATGATTAACTCATACATAACGTATGTAGATATTCAAAAACATACATTTCCAAGGGTTACATTAATAAGCATAAGTATGAAAACTTAGGAAAATTATTCATTAATACAATTGAATTAACATTAATAGGGGCTGATTCAGAAAAAAAAATTGAGACCTTTATTTGCCCCTAATAAAGATTAATCCCATAAAATTGGCCTATCTGTATTATAACACATAAAAAAAAGACTGAATTCAGTCAATAGACTGAAAACTTTCACCCATGATCTGCCGGCAAACTGATTTTTGAAATAAGTTAAATACCATGTAACTGACAATGTAAGAATTTTTTTTTTAATGATAAAAAACTAGCATTTTGTAAATCACAAAGAAATTGTTTATTATGACAAAAAATGCTAATTCTTTATTATTAAAAAAAAAATCTTACATTGTCAGTTACATGGTATTTGACTTATTTCAAAAATCAATTAACCAGTATCCGTATTCATATAATACAAATCAATGTTTATATATACAAAAATGAATAAATAATGTTAAAAAACTATCACTTATTTGGATACAGTCTACCGCTGAAAATAAAAAGGTGGTTATTTGGTATTTTAAGAACAAACAAAATTAAAAAAAAAATTATTAAAATCACACAATCAACTGATTGGAAGAAAATCATATTTATGAAATTTTATTTTTTTCGACTGAGTGAAAATAATGCCTGGACCGGGAGTCGAACCCCAGATCGTATTTTCACTCAGTCGGAATAATAAAATTTCATAAATATGATTTTCTTCCAATCAGTTGTTTGTGCGATTTTAATTAAAAAATTGTATTTCTTTCTCCCATTATTTAATGGTGCTTTCCATTACCTGCGGCTTATTTCTGTTGAGCTATCTAAATGATAGACCAGATGTCTCTGCCTAAAGGTTGTCTGAGTGAGTAATGCCGACCGATTGTCGGCCTGGATAGCTCAAATGGTAGAGCCTTGACCTTGTAAGTCAATGATCCGGGGTTCCACTCCCGGTCCAGGCATTATTTTCACTCAGTCGGAAAAATAAAATTTCATAAACAAAATTAATGTGAAAAGCAGAAAGGGAGGGGGCAATTAAATATAGAGTAAAGGCACTTTTACGATATGCTGTTTGTCAATTAACTAAATTTTGTGTTTAAAAGACTTTTTTAATTTCAAGATGTGCAAAATTCTTCACATATGTATCAATTATTCTTCCTTACAATTACTCGGTATTCGGCCAACTATTTATAACATTGCTTTAAATTTTATTTTGAAATGTTTAGAAATTGCAGAAGTAGGAGTTTCATAGTAAATATTAAATAATACATTGGGAAATTGAGAACTAAAAACTATAAATATATCCTTAAAGTGTTTGAGATAAATGAAGGCGGTAAAAACTGATAAAACCCGTTACACCATTACACAGTAAGTATTATGCCAACCCTGTGGCAGCTCATACCGCTAAAACGCTCTAGAGTGATCCCTGGCAGCAGGAGTTGTTTATATTTAATCAATGTCTACAGATATTACACTTCCTTCCATGACTTAGCGGTAAGATATATCTTTATAGTTTTATTTTCTTAAAACTTACAATTAGTTTTTCATAAAATGTAATTACATGTTTCGTCTGTTATGAAGAACAAAAATGTTGTCAAATATAAACAAACCAGTGTTTTCATTACAGTCGCTTTTTATGTAAAATGCTAAACAGTTATCCAAAATACGATAATTAAAGAACAAGATCACACATTTATACTAAAGAATTACTTTAAATCCTATAATAATAATAAAAAAATCTTTCACAAAAAAGTCACAATAGACAATTTGCACGTTTTCTGACTTTATTCTAATAGAAAATGAAAAGGTAAGAAAATAAATACATTTTCTTTATTTGAAATCTAATGACTGATTTATAACAATTTTTACATCGCACTATTTACTGTATAGAGAAAACTTTGTATAATATACCGTGACGTCACTCTTTATGACAAACGAAAAAGTAATCGTTGTTTACATTCGATTTCGTGCTTTGCATTCCTTCTTGAATCAGTGAAATAGGTTTTCTATGTTATAATAATGACTGGATATTTAAAAAATGTAGTATAAATATTGCATTGTACCATTTTGCACTAATACAGCGGCTAACGCTTCTCAAAAGTTATCCTTTAGCGTTCCACAGGATCCTATGAAACGAAAACATTGGACAACCGCCAAGAAAAGAAAACATTTGAAAATGATGATAATGGAAAATGGTGATAATGATATTGAATGATCATAAGATGAAAAAGAAATGCTCAGAAATCACATAAACGATTAATAATTATGAAAGTTAAAACGAATTGCTGCTTACTAACCAGGCTAACAGAATGTAAACATTGAAGCATCATAAAGTGTGACGTCAGGCAGCATTTTGAAGTCACGTGATTTTTGGTTAATTTTAAAGTTATTTTTTAAATTAATGAGACCTTTTTTTGCATTTTTAATAAACTTTTTGAAATTTATGGGCCTAAAACTACCAGAAGAAGGATTTTGTTCAAATCCCCCATGTGTGCAAATTCCTCATTCAGGATGAACTTTTTAAAAAAATATTGTGATTTTGGACAAATTGTGAAAATAGTTTTTTAGTTGCATAAATTTGGTAAGAAATGAAATTATAAACAAACTGTCACTAAACAGTGTGAGCAATCTATTATTGATAAATAATGCAGGCCTTGAAAGTGGGTTTAATTTTTAAGATGCCTTTGTACAATTAACTGCTATGGGAAAAAAAGAAGAAAAAGAAATCTAAGTAAGAAAGCTTTTGATAAGTTTCATTTAGCTTATTTTTGGAATAGCTTTACTATTAAGGCGCCCATCGCTGCTGCTGATGTACATCTCACTGAATGAGTCAATTACTGCAAATCGACACTGAATCATTACAAAACATCAAAAACACATTTTAAGAAAATAAATTGTTTCACTCTGGTGCTTGTTTTGAAATTCACTGAAATAAATTAAGCATACTATTTTAAAGATTAATAAAATATTTAAAACAGTAATAGAAATTTAGGCTACTTCACCACAAAAAAAAAAAAAAAAAAAAAAAAAAATCAGAGAGCTTTCAAGCTTTAACACATAAAATTCAGCATTATAAATGATGTGTAATATAAAATAACTTGAAGATTTGCCCCAAATTTTCAAAATTACAGCCTTGCAGCACGAATCTGAAAATGCATGAAAATCTGTACAGAAGCAATCACAAAACAAACAAAAAATAAATAAAATCACTGGATGCAGCTAATTTGTCATGCACGAAATATTAAAACTAAAACAATATCACTGAATACCCCTAAGTCGTAGCACATGAATCAGAAAATGCATAAAAATCTGTATTACAGTGGTCACTATCCCGATATTAAAACAAAAAAAACATCACTGGATACTCCTAATTCATGGTACATGAATAAGAAAATGCATGAAAAACTAGACTGCATCAATTACTAGAATACACTTTTTTCCCCTAAATAATTCCATTTATTAAAAAGTAAAATAAAATAATAAAATACACTCAAAAAATTAATTTTTGTATCTCAAAAACGCATTAAAAAGAAAAATCATTCAGCTGGGCCGCATTACGATAAACAGATGCGCGCGGCTGGCGCAAAAAGAAAAACAAAGTTCCAAGACAGTTAAATAAAGTTCCGATACAAAAGGTTGGCAAAACATCATGAATCGCCAATGGGTACCCTATAGTAAAGCTTAGCCTTATTTTCTTTATACTGCTTGTGCTGCATTATTATATTTAGAGTAGAGTACAGTATAAGCTTGATACAGGGTTGCCAGGTTTTCCAGGTCTAGTCTAACCGTATATTGAGCATTGACTGTGTTGAGGGCAAAATAATTAAGGTCCCACTTGTAAACACAAAATTTACATATGACAAAAGTTGCATATAATGATATCATTTGTCGCTTATAAGCGAGATAAGAAATTCCTTATATGAGCAAAAAGAAGGGTGGTGGTGGTTAAAAAAAATAGCAGAAGCTAATGGGGGGGAAATAACCGTGCATTGACAGATTTTTTTTTTTGTATTTTTTTTTGTATTTTTTTTTTTTTTTTTTCTTTTCCCTGACTTTTATAGTCGATTTTCAAATTCCCTGACTATTCCAGGTTCTCCAGGTAATGTGGCAACCCTGTTGATATAAAGTAGTTTTCATACTACCTTAGCTATATCCGTCAAAAGCATTATAAATGATTATCATGACACACAACTAAGACATTCAAATTCATTTAAAATTTAACAATATTCAGTTATAATGTATAAATACAGTGCACACAACATTCCCCAACTATCCCATTACATTAAACTTGTGATGTATCTAATTAAGGCTGTACATAGCTCCTTTTCTCCCTTCCCATGTTATCATATGTAGGATTTTTGTTGCTTCGTTTTACAAGGCTGTATCATTCAAAAATAAAGTTTTTCGGATTATGTTTTTTGAAAAGAATAATAAAGCTATTTTATTCCAATAAACATATTTTGGCCTCTAATCGAAGTATCTCTTAGTATATCGATTAGTTAGGATCTCTAATCAAAACATTTAAATTTATTTTTCCAAAAATAGCTGAGCTAAAAGGTGACATATTACCAATAACAAGAAAACTGAGTTAACATTTTGCGAAAAAAGCGACTGTAAAAAATGAAAACAACTTTCGGGGTCATCAGACGAAACCAATAATTACATATACGTAAAATTAAGTTAAAACAAGTTTTAAGAATATAAAATTATAAAACACTTACTACTAAATCATGGAAAGAATTTCTATATCCAATGAACAAATTATTAAACAAACACAGCGGATTTATACAGTGCACGGATTAGGATACAGTGCTTAGCGTCTACAGGATGTACGCATCCGTATGATGTACGCATGCGCTGCAAAGACCATGGACCATGGTATAAATTCGTGCGCATGAGGGATTTAAACTCTTTCGCTTTAAAGATTTTTTTAATTCATTATGAATAATGATGAAATAGAATATCTATGATTACAAAATACTTCGTTTATTTTAAATATTATCTAAATACTTTTTTGACGAAATGGGAAATCTTAAAATTAAAAATATTTTCTTCATAACAAAAATTTATTGACTGCCTTCAGATTAAACCAACCAACCACAGCCTCAAAAAACCGAATGACGCCTGTTCTGAATTCTGAGAATATGCAGTTCAAATACATGTATTGGCGGAGGAAAAAATAGTTCGATTTTTAAGCTAAATTATTTAAGAAACAAGAGTTTTTTGGGAAAAACGGGCGACGTCACGCTTCACAGACAAAATAAATTAATATCATATATCAATTTCATAAAATTTCTCCGAGCCGTTTTCGAGAAAAAAAACTCACACAAAACACATTTTTCCTTTGAAGTCTTAAATTGCAACTCCAGATCTCAAAATATATACAACGTTGAAGTGTGAAACTTTCAGGATAGCATCATGCAGAAGATAAAAGCTTATTCTGAAAATATTAGATCAGAATATCTCCAATTTACTGAGATATTAAATGTCGGCGTTTCCAAATTCCTTTGATGTTTAATTAGCTGTATAATAGAGTGTCGCTGCTAAGCTTTGTTTGAGCTTTGCTGCGTCACTCAAAAAACTGCCGTTTTTTATGATAAACCGGAATACACTTATGTTTGAAAACTACATGGGAATAGACAAAGAGCGAATTCAGAAATCGAAACGCCAATCTCTACAAGCAACAAATTTATCCAGAAAAAACTAAAAGCAAGTCAAAATTAGTTAAAAATGAAGCCAAAGAGGGCTTGACATACAAATGTGGTGAGTTTTAAAAGTCTAAAGTGGCTACAAAATTTTTTGTGCTGTATTAAAATCTTTAAATGTGTTTTCTGAGAATCTGTGTTTCTCGTTACTTTTGTTTGCAATTACATTCATTTATCAAAATGTTTTATTAATCTTTAGCTATGTTCAGTAGCAAAATCTAACCTCTTTGTATTTATTTATTGATTTTACTGACAGTTTTTTCGAGAGGTGAGGATTTTTCTTGTTTTAATTTTGAGCTTTTGTACCAAGTATGGAATATTTCAATATATTTTGTAAGTACAGCAAATCTTTTGCTACAGAACACAGGTAAGTATGTTATTTCGATACTGTGTAAAGATAATTGAAATATATTCATTAGAATCTGTTATAGGAGATGTGGTGTAAATGAAAATTTTCAATAATTTTTTTTTTTAAATATTGCCTATATTTTAAAAGTTAATGAAAATTTCTGTAAAATTTCAATTAAAATCATAGTTTTGTATCCCATCTTAATTAAATACATATGTGTTTCATTAAAATTTTATGTATTTTTTTAAAAAAGTGCTTTGTATGTAGGCATATACCTTAAAAAATCAAATCTAAATAAACTTTGCAATAAGTACATAAATAAATAATATTAGATATTACTACTAAAACTTTATTTATAAAACACCCAAAATTTATTTTTACAAATATTTTTTGATTTTATACACTAACAGGCTTCAAATATACATACACTATTAGATTATAAAAATTCACATTTTAAATTAAATTTGAATGAATATTATATACAGGGTGTAACAAAACTAATGGTTACAACTGTAAGTGGTGACAGAATTTGCCAAAAAAAAAACTTTCACCATACAATGTGAGGTCAAAAAGAAAACAGCGAGCTGCAAGAGGGCACTTTGTCTGGAGACTTTCATAGAAAAAACATTGAACATTATATACAGGGTATAACAAAACTAATGGTTACAACTGTAAGTGATGACAGAACTTACCAAAACAAACAACTTTCATCATACAATGTGGGGTTAAAAAGTAAAGAGCGAGCTGCAAGAGGGTGCTCTCTTGCTACCTTTCGCAGAACTCATAATTCAGCTAATATTCATTACCAGAGATGCAGCAATATTCAAATGCATCATCTAAACATGTCCATCGAATCACGAGAGAACCTCATACCCCAAATTAGCAACAACAACTGTACATATTAAGGAAATGACAGGCATTTTCCAATGTTTGTCTGATTCATTTCGTCACCAATGTGAAGCCTATATTGCAGCTGGTGGTCACTAATTTGAGCATTTGTTGTAAAGTTTT
This sequence comes from Salticus scenicus, assembly GCA_963930645.1. Lineage (NCBI taxonomy): Eukaryota > Metazoa > Arthropoda > Arachnida > Araneae > Salticidae > Salticus > Salticus scenicus. The sequence continues at coordinate 207,619,601 of OZ005656.1, read as the reverse complement.
CAATAATAAAGATTCTTATGTCCTTTATTATTCATCTTTAATTGCATTCTCCATTTTCACAAAGCAAGTACCCCCTTGCAACTCGCCCTTTGCCTTTTAAACTCCATATCGTACGGTGAAAGTTGTTTTGGCAAGTTTTATCATCATCGCTTACAGTTATAACCATTAGTTTTGTTACACCTTGTATATAAATGAATGAAAGTGGTTGTATATTCATTTGAAATGTCTGGAACATGTGTAAAAAATATTAAAAAACAGTATTAAATTTTTTTATTTATATGTAAGGTAACACTCCTTCACTAAATCTGGTAAAATTATATAATAAAACTGTTAGGAATTTATTTCTTTTTTACAATAGCAGAACCTTACTATACTAACACATAATTTGAAATGCATACTCCTTAATTTATCAGAATAAACAATGTCACATTTTTATATGTGAATTAAAAATTGGAATATTTTAAACAAATTTGTAAAATGTAATTTTAGGAGATTAAAATATTGGCTTTATTTAACGCTGAAAAAATAAATTTTAAAATTTCAATCAAGCTGTACTAGATAAAATATTATCTTACATAACAAATATAATCCTTCTAATCATGAGTGAGATGTGTGAGATTTATATAAGACTTGGGATATTTTAAAATATTATTTTTACCTTTCTATCTATATACCTACATTCATCGCATACAGATAGATAGATGTCCAACATATATTAAATGTTACACAGTGGGTGTTCAAATTATTAGAAATTATTTTTATTTTTACACTGTTTGGATTTTCTAAAAAAATACTGGACAAAATGTCCCGGAACTTCAAACATGCAAAGAACATTTAAAAACTTACATTTCCCAGTATCGATTTAGTTCAGAGTGCAATTAGGGGACCAACCACAAATTGAAGAAAAGTGCACATATTTTGAATCACCCTGTATCATAAAAAGCTATAAATGAGTTGTAACTTTAACACATTGTTGCACATACAATGTACAATATTTGTATGTTTTGGTACGAGAATTGTGCAATTATTTTGGCAGATATTTAAAAAATATATACAGTAAAACTTCCCGCGAGCGACCACCCTTCGTTCCGCAAAAATTTGGTCGTTAAGAGAGGCGGTCGCTCGAAGAATGTCAACACTAGACTGCCCCCCCCCCCCAAAAAAAAAAAAAAAAAAAGAAAAAAAAAACTTAAAAATATTGTTTGTGTTGTTATTTATTTAATACTGCCTACTAATACATATAAATAGTTACACATACATATTTTTAAAATTTAAACCTTCTTAAAATCTAAAAACATTAAAAAATGTTATTTATGTTGTTATTTATTTAATACTGCATACACAACTACACATATATGCGTACTTTTTAAAATTTAAATTTTCTGAAAATGCACACTTAAAAGTACTGTTTATGTTGTTATTTATTTAATACTTCATACTAATACATATAAATTGCTGCAAATACGTATTTTTAAAAATTTAAACTTTCTTAAAATATTGCGAAATTTCGGTTTGTTGCATTTTTTTTGCTTTTTCAGACAGTACTTCTCTCTCTAATTTATTTTTTAAATCTGAAAAAAGTGCATTTATATTAACATCCTTCATGCATTCCGAATTTTCCCATGATAAAATCTATTTGTTTTAAAGTTTGCTGGGCTGTCATAGGTTTGGCCTGTTGAATAACATCATCAGGCGGACTTTCCTCTTCAGATTCTGAATTAGTGCCTGAAAGGCATAAAAATATGTTTTAATTCCTTCATCCTAAAATTTTAATGGCGATTTTAATAGTGAATTTAGCACTTACCTTGAGCCACGGCCTTTTCCATCAGACGTTCTTCCCAATTGCCGTTGAGGTCATCAAAACATTCCAAGTTGTTCTCATACTCCAGGGCCCTTGGGTCATATTCAATCTCTGCAAGTTTCGAAAGTTCTGCTATTTGTTGCATGGATGTTTTCTCATCAAACAAACAAATCTGCTTTTCTATCGCGGAATTTGTCATGTGACAGCTAGCAAAGCAATTAATCACCAGTTTTGAATCCAAATCTCTCCAAGCACATTTAGTCCATCTCACAGCGTCGGCTATGGTGATCTGTTTAGCCAATTCGGATGCATTAACACTGTCATCCATTCGTGCAATAATCGATTGCAAGACGTATCGTCGGTATTCAAGCTTAAACCATTTGATTATGCCATGGTCCAAAGGCTGAAGCTTTGAAGTTGTGTTAGGAGGTAAAAATAGAAGTTTCACATTTTTCAAAACAGTTTCATATTTATGGCAGGCTGCGTTGTCTAAGACAAGAAGAACATTTCTTCCTTCTTTGGCCATTTTTTGATCGAAATCCGTAAGCCATTCTTCGAAGATTGCAGCTGTCATCCAGGCTTTTTTGTTTGACTTCCAGTGAATTCCAAGTTTACTAATGTCCTTTCCTTTAAAACATCTTGGTTTTTGAGACTTCCATATCATCAGCGGCTTTAATTTTTCGCCCGCTGCACTAACACAAAACGATACTGTAATCCTCTCTTTTGCTTGTTTTCCTCCTTTGGAATCCGCCGATTTTATCATCATGCTTTTGTTTGGCAGTGCACGAAAAAAAAGTCCTGTCTCATCCATGTTAAAAATGTCTTTGTCAGCGTACCCAGCTAAAAGTAATGGTAGTCTCGTTGTCCAGTCTTCACATGAGTTCTCGTCGACATCAGCAGCTTCTCCGCATAATGCACGAAACACGATATTATACCGAACTCGAAACTTGTCGAGCCAACCGTTGCTGGCACAAAAATCTTTTATTCCAAGGGCGTCCGCAATCTCCATAGCTTTTTGCTTCATCAAAGCTCCACTTATTGGAATATTCTTTGCCCGGGCCGCTTTGAACCATTCGATTAAAGCTTCGTTTATTTCTGGATATTTTTCCATCCGCATTCTCTTTACACCCCGAAACGTGAAGTTTTCCCATTCTTTTCGAATCACAACTTTATCTTTCAAAATTTTATTGATTTGGGTTTTTCCACAGCCAAAAATATCTGCCAATTTTCTCTCAGAATTTCCTTTTTCGTGTAACTCGATCACTTTAACGCGCTGCTCCAACGTTAAAATGACTCGTTTTTTAGACATGTTTAAACATCTAGCCTTAAAAGACTTGCAAGTGAATCCGTACTGCACGAAATTCCAGCACGCCGTTTTCCTCCTCTACCCACGTGACATTCATAATAAACGTAATAACTAATAACCGATGAGAGATTATCAGCAGCGTGACACATGACCTTGTACGTGTACTTGCACCTGCTGTCGAGTGATTTGGGATGTGATTTTGTTTGTTTTATTTCAGAAAAAAGCAAAAAAAAAAAAAAAAAAAAAAAAATTGGAAAGGGAACTGGGACTCGCTTATAGAGGTCGCCTATAGAGGGTTGTCTGGTCTCTCTTAGAGGATTTTTAACATTAAGTAGATAGGGTAAAAAATCGGTGCCTTTAAAAATCGGCCGTTGGAGGAGGGGGTCGCTTAACAGGGGTGGTCTCCCATAGAAGTTTCACTGTATCAATTTTTTTTTTTCTATTTTTTTTTTGCTTATAACTAAAACAAATTTCTATACAACTGAACAAAATTTAAAGAAAATTTAATAAAATATTAGAGAAATATTATACTAAAACATAAAATTCCTATGTGTAATATTCACTGAGATATGAGCATTTATATTTTATATTAGTAAATATTGTTTTACTGCACATGTACTAAAGATAGAAAAGATTTTATTGTACAGGTTGAAAGCTAAATATATTGAGCAACTTTTGTCAAAATCTCATTTGAATAAAATAAAAATTAAGCAAATTGTCGGCAAAAGAACATGCTAGATTTTAGGTATTTTCCAGAGTTGAAATTCATAAGGGGTTTTTACCCATGCCGCATATTTAATTTGAAGATCCAATTATTTCAACTACATTGCAAAAATGTTTTTTGGGGAAAAACCCCTTATACGCTTGTAACTTTAAAATAATTTTATTTATTTACTAAGATTTGTGAGTTGATAAGGGATTTTTCACAAAAAAAGAACTTTTGCATCATGGTTGAAATAATCGGATGGTTAAAAACCCTTATGAAATTTCAACCATATAAAATACCTAAAATGTAGCTTGTTCTTTTGTTGTCAATTTGCTTAATTTTTACTCTATTCCAATGAATTTTTGAAAAGTCACTCAATATATCTAGCTTTCAACCTATTCAATAAAAAATTTTATATCTTTAGCACATGTACAGTAAAGCAATATTTACTAATATAAAATATAAATGCTCACATCTCAACAAATATTATACGTTTGAATTTTGTTTACAGAATAATGTTTCTCTAATGTTTTTTCAAATTTTCTGTAAATTTTGTAACATTTTATGAAAATCCATTCTAGTTATAAGCAAAAAAGTTTTAAAAAAATTAATAATTTTTGAAAAAAATTTATATTTGTCTAAATAATTGCACAATTCCCGCACCAAAAAATACAAATATTGTTCATAGTATGTGCAAGAATGCGTTAAAGTTACAAGTTATTTGTAGCTTTTTATGATACAGGGTGATCCAAAGTATGTGTGCTTTTGTTGTTGGTCTTAATTGCAGTCTGAATTAAATCGATAGTGGAAAATGTGAGTTTTTAAATGTTCTTGGCATGTCTGAAGACCTGGGACATTTTGACTAGTATTTTTTTTTTTTTTTTTTATAAAATTCAAAAAATGCAAAAATAAAAAATCTTTCTAATAATTTGAACACCCACTGTATGTCGTAAAATTTATCAGTGATATTACAGCTGAATCCCATACAGCATACATGGTACCAAGTCTGTGTTCCCAGCAGAGTGCAAGAAATCTCATTTCTTTCATTTTCTCATATAAAAATTTTAATATTGTAAGAAATTTGCACACTTTTAAAAGCCTCAATTTTCATAATCCTTAGCCAGGAAACGGACTCTTCATAAAAATCAAGTCTTTTCACAAAAAGTCAGCAATTTTAAAAATGGACACTTAAAGAAAATTGGATGTCAGTTTAAAAAAAATTTGTATGAAAAACTACATAGTTAACTGATCAGCCATCCCCCCCCCCCCCCCCGGGAAAAAAAAACATGTTTCTTTTAAAATAAGGAAATATGAATTAGGACTCTTGAAAAAAAAAATTTCATAGAGGAAAATATATTCTTCGATCCATATCCTTTGAACGGATAGTAATTGGTCATCATAACAAGCAATATTAACACTATTTTTAGCAGCTCTAATATTTTTACGAAGAAATGACCGATTTCATAACTAGGTATATCAATAGGTAACTCCCACATTATAATACAAGACCAGAGCAAAAAATGCTTGCTTCTTAAGAGTTCAAAAATGGAAGAATATAATCAAAAGTTAAAAGAATGCTTTTAAAAAAAGATTACATCTTTTGTGTGACTAAAAGAAATCTACGAGAAATTCTGTAATACAAAAGGTAATAAAAAGGTTCAATTTTTGTTAGATGCGGGATAAGAAAGGTGCTATTTTTGTAACCAAAGGGCAAGCCGGATACAGCATCTTCCTGGAACTATGTAAAAGAAACTATTTCACACATATGCAGACAAATGAATGTCTTTGCAAACAAACATTTCAAAATTCTCACCAGTATAGCCAATGTCACACTAGATTCAGCTCCACTGCATTCTATGGTGATATCTGGACATTTCCCAAGTTTATTTGTTATTTCTTTTATTATATCTCCTGTTTGCTTCCCTTTTACTAAAACTTGATGATTTGCTCCAAGTTTCATAGCCATTTCAAGACGGCTTTCAGATATATCTATGTAAAAGAAAAAAAAAAAAAATTAAAAAATTACTTCTAATTCAAATTTATAGTAAGATCTAGTGCAGGTACATAACAAAGAATCAGAGAAATTTATTAGTCATCATTATGATTACAGGGGTTATTCTGAAACAATATTTTCTGAACACAATTTTATACATACATATATGCATTTGTTTCATCTTGATCTTCAATATTAGCTTATTGCTATAACTTAAGGGAATATTTCACATAATTTGACCACTAACCTTACGTTACTCTATAAACAAATTTGTTTTATAAATTACTCATATACAGTATATTATACAGTATATTACTAAATATACCTAGTAATTTTTTTTTTTTTTTTTTTTTTTTTTCACCTTTAGAAAATTCACAACCATGTTAAAATGTTTCTTGTTTTCCAAAAAAATATATTTAAAAAATTTTTAATAGTTTATTTTGAAGCTATAAAGTGCCAAAACTGATCTTAGTTAATTTTTCACTCTTTACAGTTTTAAAACAAAATATTAAAAAATAAAAAAAGTAGCATCGCTTGTGCTCGCATAACAATTCTCTATAGTTTTAACATAAGAAATTATTCCTACGGTAGATATTACTTCTATAAAACTCAAAAATTCAAACTATATAACAAAATGCAACCAACATCGTTGCTTTCTTTATTCTATTCTATTTCCTAAAACAATTTTTATAGATGCCACACGCACGACATAAACTTTAAATTTTACATCTACTTTTTAAGATAGCATGCGATCATGTTTTATATAAAAATTAAATCATTAAATTCATTTTTTATGTATTTTTATTTCATTTTGCACACACTTTTTATTTCCTAATTCAAAATTATAAAAAAAAACTTTTTCGATAGTGTTTGTTTCGATACTGATTATCATTAATTTTCTTTTCATTTTCTTCCCCCCCCCCCCCCCAAAAAAAAAAAAAAAAAAAAAAAATTTGATGAAATTCTGGCAAAAGCAGAATTTAGTTTAGGACGGAGGATTATTAGTTTCCCCCCCCCCCCCCTCAAATTATGGCATTGCTTTCAAATTATTCAATTATATTTTAGATAAATGTCCAACTATTGAAAAATGACACCGCAAAAATCCCAGATTGAGACTACTAGTCGTCAGTCCTAATAATAATTTTGAGAAAAGGACAAGCCTTTTATTAGTTGTGAAATTTCTAAATGCGAAAACAGAATTTAAAACAATGCATTAGGTAACGAGTAATTTATAAAACAAATTTTTCCATAGAATAACATGTAGACTGCCAGTCAACAGGGGTTGATTCAGGCAAAAATTGGGACCTGTTTGCTGCTCCTTCACAAAATTCAAAACTCTAAAATGGGCCCGTTCACAAAATTCAAATCCATAAAATGGGTCAGTTCACAAAATACAAATCCATAAAATGGGTCCTTTCACAAAATTCAGATTTATAAAAACAGTCCTTTCACAAAATCTTGTTTTATAAAAATAATACTTTTGTAAATTTTTTCCATGTTTACTGTATTATTTTTAATGAGTGTCTATACTTTTGTTTAATAAAATACTATTAACTTTATATTAAACATTACACAGAGTAGCTGCTAAAATGAAATGTTTCTAGCGACAGTTCTTTTCTTCACAAAAAGAAATAAATTTTCACAAAAATATTTTGATCTTTCACAAAAATAATTTGTTTTTCACAAAAATGGGCCCTAAAAATTAAAACCTGGATCAACCCCTGATCAAATTAGGCGAAGTATCCTTTTAGCACGTTTTATTAGACTTTAGAAATAAGCTATACTCAATGAAAATATAAAAGATTTTCTTTTTCTGAATAGATAGCCTCGAATTTTCTGAATGTTTGGAAATTTTCGAACAGAATCACCCTTGCATGATTATCTGTACAAATGTAAACACTATTACATATTAAATTATTTAACCCATGGCCATACATTTTTATTTTTAAATTATTCTCAGAAATGCATTTTTTTTTTTTTTTCTTTGGAGGGGTTCTGAACAAGTAGTTGCTATAACAGTCATGAAAGCCATAGTCAGCTTTTGCTTTACGAATTTAAAAAATGTTTCGACAAACAAACAATGGTGATAGTCATCGGAAGCTTAATAAGAATTGATTTTCACAGATGCAATAAATTTTTATGGTGTCTTTTTCTTTTTTTAATGTTTTAAGTTTAACACAAATAAATTATTTCAAATAAAATTATAATTTTATTCATCACATTTAAAAAAGTACTGCATGTAATTTGTTTTACTTATAAAACAGACAAACAAAATAATCCAGAAAACAAATTATATAATTTTTGTTCAATGCATTACTGAAGAATAAGTAAATAAATGCATTAGTACAATCTGTGCTAATATTTTTATTTATTTATTTATTTATTTTTTTGTAGTGAAAGAATGCAAAATATGGCTATAATTGTAATTTGTCTATATATATCACAAAAAAAAAAAAAAAAAATGGACTAATGGACAAGGTATACTAGTCATTTGCGGCTATTGGTTACAGAATTGTTGAAAAATAAAGAATGAAAGAAATTACAGAACAGAGAAATAAAAAAAAATATTGAATTTTAACCAATAGGGAAGCATGCAATGATGCATAGCTTTCCAAAATCGACATAAGGTAGCACAGCCTGTATGAGAAGGGAAGAGAAAAGGACTGACTAAGATAAGGAGAAAGAGAGACATTTAGTGAATAAACAGGAAGAAGGCTGGGTGCAGACAAAAATGCTCATTGCTATTTTAAATTAGATTTTCATTAAAAGAGGTTATCTTCAATTAATGTTTTCAATCAAAGAATTGTTTTTTAGTGTTATTTATTTAAATCATGATGCATGGAAGTAGCTTATTTGCATTAAATTGTCCATGGATTTTCATTAGCTGTTCACTAGCTCCATTAATTATGCAAAATTTAAACAGCACTAAAATATTTCAAGGTTTAATAAAATTTAAAAGTTTTACAGAATACCATGCATTAGCTTTAGCATTATTATTATATGCATGGAATTTGTGAGACACAGACATTTTCAGATTAGTAAAATCATAACAAAAACTACATGTAAATTCATTAAAACAAGAAGTCAAAATTTTTTATTGATTCATGTACGTTACTTTTGCTTACTCATATCTAGTACAGAAAATATTGCTTTTAAGTCTAATTTTTCAAACTGAGTCTGATATATTTACACATTTTGAGGACCCCTGAATCTGAAAATCTGTTACAAAGATATATATATATATACTAGCAGACCCGGCCACGCGTTGCTGTGACTAAGTTATACGTTGAATTATACGGCTGTAAACTATTTAGTACAGTTAAATTATTATTTACGAACAAAGACGAAAACGTTGTAGCCGATGTAAAAACCCACAGGGTTGAGATTTGAAACTTAGGTCAAAATTTGGAAGCGATTGATAAAAATTTTCGTAGTGTTGATATTAAGCACAAATTAATTTTATTGTAGGGTCCTATAAATTTTAATGGAGAAGTGATATATATTATTTCTAATGCTACTTTGGATAAAATTGCTAAAATGACTAATATATAAATTAAATTCTATTAAAATTCTATTAAAATAAAAGTATAAAAGAAACAGACGATTTTAAAATCAATTTTTATGGAGGAGTGAAATATAATATATGCTATAATGGATAATTTTACTATTAAATGACCTCATCATTTTAAATATTTTAAAGAGGGCAACAGCTGTAGTTATAAAAGGGAAAACAATAAGGCTAAACCAGAAAAATAAGTAAATTTGATAAATATTTTAAAACTTTAAAATTGGAAATCTTATGAAATATTGGACATTTAAAGTAAATACATGTATCATTTTAAATACAAAAAGATTTTGGAAAAGTTTAGTGTATTTTAACGAAGTGATGAGAAGTTTTTGAGTATGTTAAAATTTTAATAGTAAATTCAAGTCAATAAAGATGGGAAACATTGAGGATTAAGATAAGAATAATTATAAGATTTAAAAAAAAAAAAAAAAAAAAACTTTTTATATACCATGCTTTTAAATTTTAATATACTAATAATATACAAATTAAAAGGAAAATGATAAATATTCTATCATAGTTTGAAGTCAAATTTGTTTTCAAATGTCTAAATAAAATATCTGATGTAAGATACTAATATTTTGCAGCGGAATAGATTTCATTTCTGTCATCCTTGGCGAAAAAAAAAGAATATCGCCAAATTATCTGGCGAAAATATTTAATTCCTTTCAAAAATCATGGTTATTTTAACAACTTATATTAAAAGAGTAATGAATAATATGAAACAATATTTCGTACAATACATATTACATGTCATACATACGTACAATGAATAATACATATTACATTTCGTACAATGCATACATCTGGCATGTATATTTTCGTGTTACGCTTTTGATCGCCAAATAATAATAATAATAATAATAAAAAAAGCCAAGGGCGACAGAGTTTAAAAATTTAAAATTAAAATTTTGTCAATTTGACAGCAAAATAATTCAATCTAACACCCGCGATAACTAATACATATCTATACCCAAATATAAGGATTAAAATCGGGAAATAAATTTCCTCGATTTTTAATAATTTCTTAAAAAAAATCCAGTGGGCAATTAACATAGGAAATCTTTTTCTTGGCTGCACAGACGGTCAGTGAGTCACACTTCGCTTGCGTATAGAACTCATAGATATAGTATAGCATATATAGAATAGAGTGATCATTGGGGAGAAAAAAGTTATTCCTTTTCATTTGGGAAAAGACGACGTTTTTACCAAAATATGGCCGTCTTTCCCCGAGTGAATACACACGGGAATACATACTAATATTTTAGCAAATAAAATTTATGAATAATTTATTTGCTAAAGGGGAATGGAAGACTCCAGATACAGTTTCAAATTCATATTTCTTTCTTTCTTTTTTTTTTTTTTTTTTTTTTTTTTTTTTTTTCAATACCACTTAATGGCTGTTTCCAAAGCTTTTATTTTTTATCTTTTTTCGGCATCAAAAATCTTTCTACGATAACATGGGGATGAGAGATCTATATATATTACTATATCTATGATAGAACTACATTAGCACTTTATCAATGTGTATAAAATCTTTAAATTGATTATGACGTCAATTTTCGTGAGATGCATAATTTAACTTTTTATAATTTTTTAACGTTCACGTTTGATTAAATGTATTTATTTTTATGTCGAAAGAAAATGAACTCGTATTTTTTTTTTTTTTTTTTTTTGGCAACAATTAAATTAATGGAACTCACAAATATTTTGGAGCAACTTTAATAAAGGTCTATAATTAACAAATAATTGCAATAAAACAATATTGTGACAATAAATTGAGATAAAAACTATCCTATCTCTCAAGTTGGATCAAACTGCACACAGTGTGCAAAATTTCATCAAAATCAGTTCCTTAGTTTAGGAGTTTACCCCGGACAAACATCGTGACACGTAATTTATATATATATACAGATTAAATTATAAAGTTTTGATCAATGAAGCACAAATAAGTAAAAAACAGGATTAATTTCACTGTATTATCTTCATTATAATATGAATTCAATTTACACTTCAGTCTAAGTAACACGTGGCCGGCTATGCTAACACCAAAAATTTAAAAAGTGGAAATAATTGAATTATACGAAATTTATTAATAGGTTAAAAAGTTGAAGATTCTTTGTGTAGATGGCAGCACCAAATATATTTCAGCTTTCATTTCAACCCAGTCGAAAGGTATCGACATCTGTTAGAATCATTTGGAGTTAACAGATAATTGTGACTGTCAAATAATAACAGACAAATAATTAGCAATAAATTAAAATTGCGACTATAATTTGAGATTTAAACTATCCTATCTCTCAAGTTGGATCGAACTGCACATGGTGTGCGAATTTTATTATAATCGGTTAAGTGGTTTAGGAGTCCATTGAGGACAAACATTGTGACACGAGATTTATATATATTAAGATATATATAGAGAGAGAGAGAGAGGAGAGAGAGAGTGCAATTACTTTTTATCCACATTATTTTTACTTGAAAAATGTCACAATTTTTATTCTGTGTTCAGGAGAATTTGAATTAATCTTATTTTCATAAAACACATATAAACAGTTGAAATTTATAATTTATTTTCTTTATTCTCATTTCTTTATGCTGCAGAAAATGAAGATTTTATTCATAAAAACAAATAATTATATTAATAGGCAAACATAATGAGAATAACAGAGAATATGTCGAATCTATTAATAAAAACCTAAACATTAATTACCTGTAAAGCAAACAGAAGAGGCTCCCATGGCTTTACATACAAGCAAGTTGACCAAACCAATAGGCCCTGCATAATAAACAGTTTTTACAATTTTACTCAAAATTATTAACTCAAGAGCAATATTAAATATTTTATTTTTTTGGGGAAAAAAAAGTAATATTAAAAACACAAATAAAAAATTGTTTTTAAAAATGTAATCTAAAATATCGTCATTTCATGTTTACTATACTGTATACCTTTTTCTATTTCATATTACATACCTATTTAACTGTAAATTTAACAATTAAGATGACAATTTTATTCAAGTAATTAAAATAATTAGTTGAGTTAATCATCATTGATGAAATAAATTAGAGTAACTCATCATTCAAAATGTTAATATACATTCTTTCTTTCACAATCAGGATATCTGCTGAAGTCCTGATTACTCACCTAAACACTCACCAAATTCATGCTCATATTCAAATAATAATGAAAAATATTGATATTCTATCCACCCTTTGTCAACTTTCAAATAAGACACGATGAGTTAATTATTAAATTTTTTGTTATACTTCTTGAAGATTAACGATTCTATGATATGTTACTATTCATCATGGTGATGCAAAATTTTTATACAATTTTGGAATATTTTATCATTTGAAGTAGGAGTGAGAAAAAGAAATATCATTTTTCCAGATTTTACAATAAATTTTTCCAGAATTTTAATAAAAATTTTCATTTTTCATGAGATTTATTTTCCCTAGATTTGGAAACAAAGTATTAATTCCCTTAATATTCTAGTTTTCTTTGAGAAGTATGAATCCTGAAATACAACTGTTGTCTTAAGCATGGTGTATAGGTATAGTAAAGTGGCTATGCACTAGAAGTTAAAAATGATTATACACCTGGTAACAAACAACAAAATTAGTATTCTTAAATCTGAAATGGTAAGATGCAGGGGGAAAAATCATTTACAAACTTGTAGAATGTCCTTGATTTAGTACAAAAGATATCTTGTGCAAAATGATGGTGAGAATATGTAAAATGCTCATTAGATCCAGATTTTTTTATCATATGAAAGAAGAAGAAAAAAAAAAAATGTGAATTTCTTGTATCATAGTCCTACTGAACGTGAATCATGCGCCATACTACTGAATTACACCACCAGCTAATTTTAGGTTGAAAAATATTTTCTCCGTTTGTCCGTGACTTGTAGCATCACAGATTAGGGATATTGAGACCAGGGTTTAAACTGCCATTAGTTTTTTTAGCATTTTGCTAAAAGGTATCATATTTTGCTAAAACATGTTGATCAGAATTTCGCTAAAAAGCTAAAACTGGATAACTGAATAAAATATCTCTATATCATAACTCGGATTTTTTTATATATATATTTTTGCAGGCAAAAACTATGAAAGGACAGACATTTTTGGGAATCATTATTTATATCGTAATTTGGATTTATTTTTAATTTTGAAAGATTGAATTTAAATGCAAAAATATTTAAAAGTATATCAGAATTCAGAATTTGCTTCATAGAAACATTCTTAGCACTAGTATTTCACGATTATCTACCACTACACTTTATTTAATTTTTAAATTGCTTTTTCATTTTACACGTATGATATGAGTACCTCTTTTTCTATTGTTAAAATCAAAACATAGTTTCCCTGATTCATATTTTTAAAGTCACAAATATGGATGCTTGGTTAAAATCATCAATGAACAAAAGGAATAAAAAACAAAACTGAGAATAACAAAGTTAACAAGGAACATCGTGTCCGGCTGCTATTTTAATGAAACTTTAATTTCTGATAGAGGGCATGTACCAAATGTTTTTGATCATAGAAATTTTTGCTATCGTCCACGTTTTCTATATTTATTGAATTTTTAAAATGTTAAAAACCACATCAGCCACATATCAACAGTAAGCTCCGCCTTTGGGTGTGACTTAAAAATACTAAATGATTTTGCGCTTTCATGTTTAAGTTACAAATGAAAATTTACAGTACTGAAAATTATTTCAACTGAATTATTCATTTGAGTATTCACTTGCTGTATAAATACAAATTTTTCGCATATTTTTGAGTATAATTTGATAGCATATCATATATGAAAGAAACACCTCTCTTTCATTGAAATCTGAGCCAGACACTTGGGTGATGTTCCTTGTAAGTAAAAGAAATCAATGGTATCCAATGAATTAATTAACTTTCGAAAAAGCTAAAATAGTGCTTGCCTATTTTCGCTAAAATGCTAAAGTAATTTTTTTGCCAGGTTAAACCCTGATTGAGACCAAAAAAACATCTCATATTATAAACATTAATACAGGGGTCGATCCAGGTTTTAATTTTTGAGTCCCTTTTTTGTGAAAAACAAAATATTTTTGTGAAATTTTTATTTATTTTTGTGAAATATAAAATATTTTTGTGAAAAAGTAAAATATTGTGTAAAATCTTCAGTTTTTACAATCACTTTATGTAATGTTTAATATCAAGTTAATAGAGTTTCGTTGAGCCAAATTAAGGCATAAATTAAAATTAATACTGAGGATCATTTTTATAAAACAAAATCTTGTGAAGGGACTCATTTTATAAATTTGAATTTTGTGAAGGGTCCCTTTGTATGGATTTGAATTTTGTGAAGGGTCCCTTTTTATGAATTTGAATTTTGTGAAGGGTCCCTTTTTATGAATTTGAATTTTGTGAAGGGTCCCTTTTTACTATGTGGAATTTTGTGAAGGGGCCGCAAAAGGGACCCAAATTTTGCCTGGATCGACCCCTGCATTAATATAATAGATAATACCACAAAGACCACTTACAATTTATACCCTGAAGCTCTCGAACAGATAATGAGCAAGTATCATTCACCTATGATTATGTCCATGAAAGTGTTTGGCCGAAAGTTCTCACATATAAATTGTAAGTGGTCTTTGTGGTATTATCTATTATTAATGTTAATTACGATCACTTTTACTAATTTCATACTATGTTCTGTTCTTAGTATTATAGTGTAAAAGGTGTCTTTTTGCACTTAATCGAGGATACTCAAAAACTTTGCAATTTACTTTTTTCCTTGTATTTCTTAACCATTTGCGATTCAGGAGTGCTAATTCCACTGTTTGGAATCAGGTGGGTCAACCAACCAGTCTAAACTTGCAGTACATAGCTAAGTTATTACGCATAGACAGCAAGTTTAAAGAAATAGTTATATTTGTCCTCATATTAAGGTAGGAAGGCAGGACTTTATACAAAAGGCACCCAGCATATACAAAATATCTTTGTTATACAATAAACTCTGATATTTATAAGCCAATCTGAATAAAATTCAGAAAATACATAAGACTTAACAAAAACATGACAGAGTGCAATGGTTAGCTTAATTTGCCATATCGTTTCAAAAAAAGGACTATTTAAATATAATTCTAATAAAAATAGAAAGGTGTTTTTTCTTATAAGGCTATCAAAACAATTTTTATCATATTCTTGTTTACTATTATTAATATTTAATAATTCCCAAGACATCTGTAAATTAATCTGTAAATAACCGTGGTAGGATTAGTCAATAATAGTAAACTTCCCCCCTCCTTGGGGGGGGGGGGGGGGTAAGCAATGTTCCTACATATATAAAATTCTATTCAGATTCACTATTACGATTATAAATCTTTTTTTTCTTTTAAATTTCACAATGATTAGCTAAAAGTAACTCTCAACGTGTATATTTATATGAAATTTCATTCTAGGCTTCCATATAAAAAAATTTTGAAAAAAAAAAATTGAAAAAAAAAAAAAAAAAAAGAAATGGGATGCATCACTTGTTTCATAATATACATCGAAAGCTAATTAACACCAGTTTAAGAGAAGGTCCAGCCAAATTTAAACTTGTATTGAATTTCACACATACTCTCACGAAACAGTTTCCACAAAATTTTAATAACACATAAACAGATTTTCTGAAATTGTCAAACTGTACTCAGGGTATTTTAAAGAAGTGTAAATCCATTAAAAACGGGAGGTTAAAAATTTGCAGGAATCCAATATTTTTATGTACATTGAAGAAAGTAATAAATCACAAACCTGCTCCACAAATAAGAACTGAGCTACCAGCAGTAACACCAGCTCTTCGACAGGCATGGACACCAACTGACAAAGGTTCAATTAAAGCTCCTTCCTCTAAGCTTACATTTTCAGGCAATCTAAAAAATAAAATAAGGAAAGTTGCGAGATGGAGAAGTTTAAGGCTGCACAGTAGTTAGAATTCCTCTTTCTCCTTTACATGTAAATTCAATGTTTTTTTTTTTTTTTTTGCTTCATATTATAAAGATATCTCATAGAAAAATAAAAGTTTTTCAAATTCTGTCTTTTGAATTCCACATTTAGAACATCTCACCATTTTCACTTTAGGGCACATTTTTTTTTTTTTTTTTAAATAAAGTTTTAAACATTTCTTTGTGAGATTGAAAATTAAAGCCTAATGTTTGCTTAATAAAATATTTAATTAAAAAAAAAAAAAAACCCTCCCTAAGACAAAAAATGACAAGTTCAAAGAGTGGAATTCGAAAATTAGAATTCCAAAAACTTCCTTTTTGAACAAATATCTTTTTAATATGAAGCAACAAAAATCTCATTGCATTAACGGAAAGAAAGAAAATATTACTACTATGCAGTCTTAAGGATTAAAAAAAAACAATCGCAGGATAAAGTCAAATTAGGGTTAAAAAAGCTATAATACAAAATTATGAGTGTATATTTAACTGTGAATAATCTATAAATAATTTTATTGTTAAACTCAGTGTGCTGTAGCATCACAAAACTTTTTGCTATATCATTCTATGTAAAAGCAGTCCAATTAACATGCAAAAATTTAATCAACGTAGCTTCTCACAATAAAGATTTTATATACAGTGTTTGGTGCAATTTTAACCAACACTGCTGAGATATAGTTATCTAGAGAAATCTTAGAAAGTGAATACCTGTCTTCTGATATGTACACCTAAATGTACATATGAGCCTACTTTCTCATCATATTCATTTCACTTATCAATAGGGCTGTGCCGATTAATCGATTAATCGGTTCGGTTAATCGATCAATGCTTAATCCCGGTCAATTTTTTTAATCGAGTTAATCGGATCGATTAATTCGATTAAAATTTTTCAAAATCCGATTAAAGTTTTCAAACTAAGAATTCAAGTAAAAACTATTGTTCTGCCTACAAAATATCTTTTCACATATTTTGCTAACAAACATTCCAAGAAACATCCATCAAATAACGAAAAAGCAAAAAAAAAAATAAAAAATAAATAAATAAAAATAAAACCTCGTAAAAGAAGTTGTTGCACTTTTGTTGATAGAGAAAAGGAGGAGGATAGTTTTAAACAAAATGCCGCTTCACGTGCATGCTGGAGCAACACCACCTGTCTGTAGCCTTCTACAGAAAATGTTGACTAGGGTAATAGTATTCTCAGAAACAAGAAGCTTTCTAATAAATTGAAATGCTAAAGATAAAAAAAAAAGAAGAGATTGAGCTTTCCTCTATCCCTCTGATGGGGGAAATGCAACAGAGTTTCACAGTATCTTCAAGCGTTTATTGTCTCTTCAGAATTGCTCATAGTAACTATTGAAGTAGAAACAGAAAGTAACATTCTGTGTTTGAAGTGACAAAGAACTAAAATATAAGAATTTGAAATTTTTATGATAATGATATGAAATTTTGAGAATTCATTTAAAAATAGTGAAAAGCGAGATGGACAAGGCCTGCAAATATAAAATTAAAATATGTGTAAATTCCTTTAATGTTTCTTTCAAAAGTAATCGAAAAATTAATTAATTAAAATAAATAAATAGATAAATAAATAAAATTGAATAAGTGAAAATATTTATATAAAATTAACACTTAAAGTTACCAATTATTACTCTGAAAATTGATTTAAATTTCAGTTATGAAACAGATATAACTAATTAGACAAAAATTTTTGAAAAAAAATTCAGTCAAATTTATGAATAATATATAGATATACAATATGAGAATTTTATTCATCATTGAAATAAAATTATATAAAAAAAATGACAACCGATTAAAAATCCGATTAATCGACCGATTAATCGATTAATGATCTATGATTAACCCAGTTAAAACTCTTAATCGATTTCCACCCCTACTTATCAAGTTTGTATACTTATACACTATAGAAGCTGAGATCTTCCCATAAATGAGGAAATTGTATCACATATGAATACCACCTTCTAGGCAATATATTCCAGAATGTAATTAATTAGCATTAATTAAAGTCAAGGGGAGGGAGGGGGGCACAGACTCCCCGACAGGGGTAGTGCCCCCAGCTGGTGCCACCCCTGCCTGATGTCATAATTGGTTACTTTAGAAAAGCTGATGGTGTCCTGCATAAATAGCTGATGGTGTCCTGCATAATTTGAGGCCTCACAAGTGTTTTTCTTTAAAAAAAAAAAAAAAAAAAAAACTGATTTTTTTTTTCAAACTTATTGTATTAAATCCCTTTTAGATATTCTTTGGTATGTAATTGTTTTTTGGTCAACAGATGAGTTTGACAAGTTTTTCGAAAATCAAAAACGGGACTGAAAGTCAATTTCAAACGGCTCTAAGATTTTTCTTAAAAATTGCTACACAAACCCCTTTTTAGTTATCCTTTCGCATATATTACTTGGTTATTACAAGAAAATTGATCCTGATTCGGTAGTTTCGTCATGGATCTTTGAAAATAGTGCTTCAAATGGGAAAAAAAAAAAAAAAAAAAAAAAAAAGGCTATCAATATTTTTTGCAAACTCTGATTTATATGTTTTCACACATGTATCAGTTTTCGCTTATATGAAAATCGTCATTTGCCTGATTTGTTAGGTCAAATTTACGTTAAAAAAATACATATAATGTGTGTAATAGAAGGTAATAAAAGTTGTATGTTTATTACACATTAGATTTTTTTTTTTTTACTTGTATGAAGACTATGTATAATAGAGGTCTGCACAGGTCAAAATTTTGAGGCCCAGCCCGGACAAAAAACATTAAAATCAGGCCCAACCCGATTAACACATTGAGTGCCACGCAAATTCTTAAGTAAATCCCATTCAGGCCACGTGCGGTGCTCAGAAGCATGTTATGTTTACCGTGTTTCAATAAAATTCATTAAAATGCTTTCATGATATAATCCTATAATAAATAAAAATTAAGTAAATTTTAAATAAATTGTCAGTAATTACTTAAAACTATGTAAATTTTTTAGTTTTTTATCATATTTCACACTGTCAGCCACCGGTGGCTGACGTGGCCTAAATGGAAAGTTCAGTGTCAGTCCCTGATGCAGGGCTGCCAACCTCTGGGAGCGCTAAAGTGTAGTTAACAAACAAGAAAAAGTGTAGTTTTAAGGTACAAAGTGTAGCCGCTAAAAAATAAGAAAATGCTTAAAATAAATAAGCATAAAATCTTTTGTTTACATTAAGACTTACTTTCTGAAATTTATTGACTTTAACAATCAAACATACAAAATATCACTGCATTCTTTTAAAAATAACATTGCACATAAAATTTTTTCTGGAAATTATCGAAATACCTAACAACAATTAGTTTAACAGCATTTTGATCAGTGCTTTCATCAGTTGCCATCGAAAACGGCAAATGTTTCAAATCGCCAACGATATCAGAACAGGATATTTTTGCAATGCATTTCAATAGGGCCGCCGTCTTTGTTCTACCGCTAGGACACTGTCTGGCGATTTTTGAATCCGGGTACATAGCTCTAAATAAATTTCCAGCATGATTTGCTGTAGAAATTGGAACATTATGTCACTTAGAAATGATGTAAAGAGCATTTCTGTTTTGGTAGTCTTTGATGCTGCACCACTTTTCACATAAAAACTGGATGGCAAAGGCTTTATCGTTGCTTTTATTTTACTTAAACGCTTGTGTCAGCTTGTTGCAATATGACGTGAACAATCATAAAGTCCACGATGATTTACGCGAAAATTGCTATTACATATTGCACAATATGCCTCATGGGATGAATCTACAGAATGCAAACACGGCCACAGAATCTACAGAATTTGCAATCTACAGATTGTAGCAGAATACTCCGATAGAGATTTTTGATCAGGAATTTTTTTTTCTTCTTTTGTATTATCATCATCATCGCACATTTTAACTAAAAATACTATTAAATAAAAAACTAAATAAATTTGTACACTCTTAAGCAAAAAATAAGAATAAATAAATACAGAAAAGCAAGTCTAGCCAACAACAAACGAACAACACCGAAAATCGAAAGTAAACAGATTAGACAAGCTCTAGCGATAGAAAAGGACTTCTCCAAACAGCCAATCACCATGCATACACAGTCACGCTATCGTCACAGTTTATGAGGAGGAAATGAAACAACCTATCAACCTCCGGAGTTTTCAAGCTACTTCATTCATAACAGCGATTTGGAAATACAGTGTGAAATCGTAGTTCGCTCGTTGTAAACAAGATGATGGTGGGGAAAGGAAAAGTGTAGCTTTAAGTATACGATGTGTAGAGTGTAGTAGAAGCAGGCTAAAGTGTAGTTACTACACCAAATGTGTAGTTGTTGGCAGCCCTGCTGATGGCTGACATGGTGCTGAACACGTTAAAGAAAATTAAAAAAGCATCTTCCTATGAAAATGTTTTTTAGTACGTATTTTGCAGAGGTTTTATGTAGCCAAGCAATAGAATGTTCTTTAACAAAACTACTGATCTATATTAACAGAAATTCTATTATAGATGTAAAGAAGGCACAAAGAGAAAGACAGAACGTCAAATTGAAAATATTAGCATTCATCAAGCAATATAGGAAGGTATTAAAAATGGTTAATACTAATAAAAATGCACTTTCAACCATTTCCACTTATATGCTGTAATATATCTGAATCCTTTCATGTGATTTGGTAAACAAAACTTTAATGCTAATCTAACCATTTTCAATACTAATAAAAATGCACTTTCAACCATTTCCACTTATATGCTGTAATATGTCCGAATCCTTTCATGTGATTCGGTAAACAAAACTTTAAAGCTAATCTAACCATTTTCAATAGAAAATATGCTTTTCAGGGTTGCCACTCAAACAGGAGAATGAAATTCCCTGACTTTTCCAGGTGTGTTCTAAGAAAATTCCAGTCTAACCATATATTAAAGCACTGGTTGTGCTGAGGGCAAAATAATTACGATACTACTTGAAAACTAAAAAAAAAATACCTATGACAAAAGTTACATACAGTGATAGCATCTGTCGCTTATAAGCAAAATAAGAAATTTCTTTCACAAGCGGAAAGTAAGGCTGGTGATGTTTAAAAAAATCATGGAAGCTAATGAAAAAAAAAACAGAAAAATGACCCTAGGCTGGTAGAAAAATAGTTTTTTCTTTAGCAACCATCCTATGAAATTCCCCGACTTTTCCAGATTCTGGTTAAAACATTCAAATTCCCTGATTTTTATGGTCAATTTTCGAATTTCCTGACTATTCCAGGTTTTCCAGATAGCGGGGCAACCCTGGCTTTTGTACATTCTAAAAATGATACTAATTTTATCGACAGTGAACTGAAAAGTAGAGGAAAAGTTAAAGCGGAAGAATTTTTATATCATTCATACCAATATTTTACAGACCACAGGACACAAAGCCTCATAGACAATAACATATCTAATTTATTTTGTTTGTACGTACATGTGCAAGAATTAGTAGCGACATGGATACTATTTTGAATAGGAAATCATCTAATATTACTTTAAATAAAAACTATCAATTTTGAGACATGCTAAAAATATTTCCAGAAAACCAGATCGCGAACAGACAATTAAGTTCAAGTTCTAAACATTTTTTAACAAAATAATATTTTATGTAACATAAAATTATGTAAAATAAATGACTGATGAAATATTTTATCATTTACCTTTTTTGTTAATTATCGAGAAAAGCAGAAAAAATCCAGGCCAACACGGCCTGACCTGCAGAGAAAATTTAAGCCTGAATTCAGCCCGGCCCGAGAGAAAATTGAAAAATTCGGCCTGAACCCAACCCTGTGCAGACCTCTATAATATATATCACACATAAAGCTTACTTTTATTGTAATGTTTTTTAATCCCAAGATGCTATAAAATTCACTGTAGTACATTATAAAACTGTGCAGTGAAAACAATGTTACAATTCTGTTTTTTTCCCCAAGATGGTCAGGTAGTTAATGATACTTTTTTTTTTTTTTTTGTTGTTGTTGTATATTTAAAACTATTATTCTACAGCTAGCTATATATTAAACTGGAGATTCACAACAAAAAAACATAAAAAGTATTATTATTTTTAAATCTGAGTAATTAATCACATCAAAAATCATAATACGTGTAACAGGGTTCATACTCAAATATGGGGAAAAAATTACCTGAGTTTTCCCTGAGTTCCCTACAATTTTCAAGAAAATATTAGTGACATATTACAAGAAACATTTCTCTAGACAGGACAAAATATAACTACTTCTGCTGTATGATGTCATATTACTGCTGATCATGCTAGAAATTAAGGTTGAAATCATTGTTTATATGCGTATTTTCACAATACTTAATCATTTAAATTTTAATACAAAGCTAAAAAAGAAAAACATAACTTGAGAGAGAAAAAAAATTGTTTTTCCTGGTTTTGTAACAGATTTTCCCTGACTTTTAATGAAAATTTTTATCTTCCCTGACTTTTTTTTAACAAATTCCAAATTCCCTGAGTATTCTCTGTTTTCCAGGTTTTACCTGATGAGTATGAAGCCTGTGTAACAATGAAATTTAGAAAAAATAATTGGTTTTAGCATAAACTCATTTCTGAAACAGATATCAGGATAGTACACTTTTAACACTCTGACCACCTCTGAAAAGAGTAAAATTGTAATGTTTTCAACTGTACAGGTTTTAGAATGTACTACAATAATACCTATTCTAATTTGAAATTAAAAATAACTATGTACTGAAGATAAACCTCTCGAACAAAAAGAAAAATGAAATAAAATGAAACATACAACACAGCAAAATAATAGAATTAATAAAAGGTAAAATATAATTTAAAAGTCATTTTTATTATTCTACTCTATTTTTTTTTGTAATTACCATTCGTTATATATTGAAAACTAATATTTCAAAAACTTCACAAGCTAGTATATATATAATAACAGGAGACTTGGCATTGGAATATTAAAACCTGAATAAACTACTACGTCAGAAACGCCAAAAAAAAAATATTGGAAATGCATACAGCCACCTAACCAAAAAATGGCTGCTTTCTATACTTTTGTAAACCGTGCCTTAATATTTGTTCAAATCCTATTTTATTAAAATCTGAAATTAAATACCTGAAAGCCATTGCAATTGACAGAGGTTATGACCCTTCCATTATAGACAAAGCTATCCAAAAATTACAACTCCCTCGTATTTCGTCTACTAAATCAGTCTCTTCTAATATCAGTATTGTCTTACCCTATTTTCCTAAATCCAGTCAAACCATAGCTAAAATTCTCAAACAATATGATTTTAAAATAATATTTTCGCCTTACAATAAACTTACCTTTTCTCAGTTAAAAGATCCCATTGATATGCATAATTCTTGGGGTATTTATAGTATTTCCTGTCAGTGTGGTTTATCATATATTGGCCAAATTAACGCAGTCTTAAATTTCGTCTAAAAGAACATATGAATTACGTCCGCAAACAAGAAACCAATAAATCAGCTATTTCTAAACATTGATGGGAGGAAAATGATAATTTTAAATTTAATTCAGCTAAAATAATTTGCAGACCTAAATCTATTCATTAATTATTTATTTGAAGCTTTTCATATTTATAAAAATTTTAAAAACCTTGTAAATTGTGATTTCGCTATTCCCTATTTGTCTGACTGTTGGAAATTTTATATTCAGTCCACATTTTCTTAATTTTTCTACTGTTTTTTACACAGCTAACTTTCCTAAATTCCTATTGGCCACTCTCCCCACCTTTCCCTTAATCCTATTGTTTGAACTAAATCCGCCCCCTCTCCTATATATATGAGCACTTCTCCTGATTCTGAATCCTTTTTGCACTGAAGACGGTACGCTTTAGGCTACCGAAACAGCTGTATGCATTTCCAATATTTTTCTTTGGCGTTTCTGACGTAGTAGTTTATTCGGGTTCTAGTATATATATATATTAAGTTAAAATTAAAAAAATAAAATAAAATAAAAACAATAAAATAAAAACTTTTTTAAAAGGAGAATTTTTGTAAATATCCATGTAAATAAAAACTGTCATAAAAGAGGGATTTGTTTTAGAGGAAAAATATTTTGAAAAAAAAAAAAAAAAAAAAAAAACGTTTAAATCAATAATTGCTAAATTGCTCAAAATATAGTACAATTAAATTGTTAAATATATATTACTTATAACAAAAATCTGCAGCATGAGTATAATACTGGCACAGTGATCCATCAATAGGCGGGGTAGCACAAAACTTCATTTCAGCACAAAGATTATAGCGCCCAGTTTTGCAAAATGTACAAACTCTGCATGGTACACCTGGCTCTATACACACTTGATCCCCTGTGGAAGAAAGTTAATGTAAAACTATATGATAACTACAGGTGAATTTTTAAAGATCAAAAACTATTTGTTGTACTAAAAAATAAAATATTATGTGGTATGGTCTACTAGATTTGTCTATTGGAGGAAAAAATAAATAAATAACACATATTAGTCATTTTCCCTAAATAATGGGGTTGCTTGTCTTCCTCAAAAATATTTCAATATATAACAACGTAGCAACCAGTATTACCACTTTGTAGAGGCTATTTTATTTTTATTTAATAAGTACCACTAACTTTGAAGAATTATTTTTGATATAAATGATATTCAATTACACAAACATTACAACTAAAAATTAATGGATGGATAATAAATATAAAAAACGACTAATCAAAAGTGTTGCTAGAAATTGTCAACACTTGTAGCAACTGATTACATATTGTAAATACATAATTATATAAGGGAATAAATAATAAATAACTTTGAAATTTCCCCAAAAACAGATTACATCTTTGTCAAGGACAACTTGCAGCTGTTGAGAAATTAATAATGCAAGTTGTTTCTGAAACATAAAATTTTGAAATACAGTAGGTGCCACTTAATGTGATCGTGAATAATGCAATCGTTTGTTTAATGTTATCAGAATCGTGAAGTCACAAACACTTGTATATTAACACATGTTAAAAAAATTTGGTTTTGTAATCAGCGCCTTCGTTTATTGTTATCACTTTCAAGTACCATTTTCGATTCCTATTTTTTTTCATTCAGTCAACAAAAATTGAAAACTAAAACCAAAGGAAGAATCCCCCCCCCCCCCCCAAAAAAAAAAAAAAAAATATATATATAGATGGCCTCTTTTGTTTGAAAGTGCAGGAAATTCACCGTTGTTGCGCCGTCGCTCTTAAAAGTGTGCATGTGCAGGGTTGCTACACAAATCAGGAGAAAAAATTCCCTGAGTTTTCCCTGTCTTTTTTAGAAGTAAAATAGATGACATGCAATCACGCAGCATTGGAATCTAACATGTTTACATGCCAACTAAACATAACTAGGATATATTAGTTTTATTAACTTATTATAGTTGGGGGAAAAACAATTGATTCATTATAAAGCACTAAAATTTTAAAAAACATTTGATTATGAAAAAATTTTCCAATGTTTTTCCAAAAAAATTAAAAATTCCCTCAATTTTCCCTGTTTTTGCAATAAATTTTGAAATTCCCCGAGTTTTCCCTGTTTAATAATAGATTTTCAAATTCCCTGAGTTTTCCAGGTTTTCTCCTGTTTTCGAGGTGCCGTAGCAAACCTGATGTGTGTGAGGGAGGAGGGAATTGGCTTCATTCCAGCTTGTAAACTGGTCTGGCAACTTATTCTCTACTTCTGCGTAGGCAATGTTAAGTTCTCTTTATCAGTTGTAAGCTGATTTTATTCTTTCTGCCCAGTTGCACTTATAATTCAAGCATTTTAGTTATGGGAAAAAAAAAAAAAAACACAATGATTTAACTCTTAAGGATAAAATTGACATTTGAAACACTGCTGCTGCACTAAAAATCCCTCAGCCATTACTCTGTAAAATGATAAACAATCGCAACAAGATTGAAAATAAAGCAAAGATGAATCCAAATTTGAACTGCAAGTGAACACGTACTGGAAAAGATGGAGAAGTTGAATCTGGTTTGAAACTGTGGTTTGCCAATGTTTGGCAAAATGATGTTTACATAAACAGTCCTTTAACGCGACAGAAAGCTGAATATCTAGCTTCTAAAATGGGCAAAGGAAATTTCATCGCAACAGATGGGTGGTTTAATCGCTGGCGAAAAAGAGAGAACATTGTGTTCAAATGTACCCATGGAGAAATAAAAAATTTTTGAGTTGCAGAATAATAGATTTCTGAGGAATGGCCGAAAATAATAGCTCATTATTCACCCGTCACCATCTACAACGCTGATAAAGTCGCACTTTATTTTTGTGCCTTGTCAGAACACAGATACCTGTTCAAAAATGATAGTTCTAAGTGATGCAAGGTTTCAAAAGTACGTATAACTGTACTCTGTAGTGTGAGCATGACTGGAAAAAATAAACTTATCGAAAAAACAAACCAAGATGCCTTAAGGGTGTTAAAAAATTGCTTGTTGATTATGCTGCAAATAAAACAGCATGGATGACAGTTGCTCTATTCAGTGAATGGCATTTAAAGTGGCCGAAGAATTAGATCACAATATCGCTGTACTCATCGGTAACTGCACCACCCACGATGTAAACGTCACATTAAAGCATATCAAAATCGTTCACCTACTTGTCAACACTACAGCACTTATCCAACCGTATTGTACGGATTATCCAAGGGATAATCCGTACAATGAAAGCCTATTACTGTAGAGAAATAGGCACTAGGATTTTGAGAAAATATGGAAGGTCCAGAACAACTAAGTATAAACGTGTTAGCAAAGAAGACTACTCTATTTCAGGTCCTCCATCTTTTGACAATGCGGTAGGATAAAATGTCCGAGGCAATAGTTAAGAACTGTTTCTCGCACAATGGATTCGTTAAAGCTGACGGAGGTATGGACATACTGGAACTCGACAAAACAGTGCTCGTACCATAAGACATGACTGAAAATGACTTTGCAGAACGGATATCTATAGATGAGAATGCCCAAGTGCCTACAACGATGACTAATGAAGATGTATGCCAAGCTTTGTTCTATCGAAAAAAAACGATGAAAAAGCATCAATGAAGATGACAAAGTTGAAAACATTGTTGAGAATCCTACAATTGATACTGAAATGAGACAGGCTCTCCATGTCTTGGGACTCGGAATGCAACTCGGACCAAACATTGTTCTAGAAAATTAAAACCACATCAAACTCTTAATAATCTACATAAAAAAATAAAAAAAATCCCTTTTCACAGCAGGTTAAAAATTCTAGTTAAAGGAATAGCATTAAGAACACCTGAGAATTTCTGCAGAAGTAGCAAAAGTTATTCAAATAAAATGAAATGTTAAATAAAATTTTTTTAAACAGATTAAGATTTATATATAAGACATTAAAAACCTTTAAAATTACCCGGTATGAGCGCTTTCAGACGCTAAACCGCTGATATATTAACCTATCTTATATCATTTTCATGTCCTTTTATCTGTGTTTTTATTTTTCGTTTTATCATGCCTATATAGCATCTGGTTTTTTTGAATCAATAATCAGATGCTATATAGGCATGACAAAACGAAAAATAAAAACGCGGATAAAAGAACACAAAAATGATATAAGATATAATAAAATAACAACAGCCTTAACAAAAATAAACCAAAAAGAAAATATTAAAATTGATTTCAAAAACTTTAACAAAATAGCCCATTACAATAATTATTTTTAGGGAGCAAAAAGAGAAATAGTCGAAATTTTAGCGAACCATGACTCCTGCAACAATGACTCAATACAAATTGACGCCGGGTGGCACACCATGCTGGAAAGGAGAGGAGGAGGAAAACCAGATCACAAGACTGCCGGATTCTCTAGTTCACCAAAGCGCACCTGATGAAGGCTGCAGTTTAGCGGCTGAAAGTGCTCGTACCAAGTAATTTTAAAGGTTTTTAATGTTTTATATATAGTTTTAAAATTTATCTTTTATCTAATTTTAAATAGATTAAGATTTAACTATTATAAGATTATTCAATTCTCTATAAAAAAGATCTACATAATGCATTAAAACTATTGCAGTATCAAAATTGTAAGAATAAAAAATAGATATGTGTCATTGATAATAAAAGTGGTGTAACTCCATATTTTATAAAATATGTATATTTTTACTTAATTGTATTGCATTCATGGGCGTAGCCAGCATCCGATCTAGGAGGGTGCAAAAATTTTCAGGCCCAAAGTTGTATGTAAAAAATATTTTTGGCGACAACAGAGAAATAGTTGTTATTGGTAATGGTGATCATTATGGTGTGTGTATAAGTTTGGGCATTACAGAAAGTTTTTCTAGAAATACCCATTTTTTAACATCCCTGACCTTTCCTCCGCCCCACAAAAAGCAGATGTTTTTAGTTTGTAATCTGTGTTATTCTGTGCCACAGTAGCTTCCAAACAAATAGACTGATTTCAATGCCTTTTTTTTTTCCCAAGAACGATGATTTAATAGGAGTGTTTTTTAGGTAAGTGATAAAAATATATTTGATACGTACTCTTAATTAATTGAATTGCGATTTATTTATTTCTTTTTTTCTTCTCAGGCAAAATTTGCTTTGACATTTTAAAATGCTATAGTTTACAAGTATTCAAACTCCACTTTCAAGATTTCAAATAAATCGCGTGGTTTAAGTTCAGAGTCCAAAAATCTGTAAATTCGATTGAAAATTGGGGGATTTTCCAGGGAATTTTCAAAATGAATTAAAATTTTATTATATTTATTTTCTAGGCAATTTGCACATATACTTTAAAATTTGCAAGCTGTCAATTTTCTTTCTGATCATAGGCATAGAGTTTTCCAAATTGTTGCAGGGGCTCAGGTCGAACTTGTGAAAATTTTGGACTTTATGAATCTTCATTGCATATTATTGTCTTAGAATTTCATAAAAATTTGCACACATGTGTATTAAAATAAACAATATTAAATACATTAAAATTTCATGAAAATTATTTGAATTGAATTTTAAAATTTTAATTTAATTAATTTTTTTTTAATACTCCCTGATAATTCTGGATTTTACATTGTTAGTTTAACAATATATTCTAAATATATTTGGGTATTATTTTGTGTTATTTTTTTACTTTCTCTTACTTATATATGATAGATAAAATATTGTTTTTGTACCTAATTTTCAACATTGGATTCTTCGTATATTTATAAGTTTTGAGGTGCTCTTAAACCGAAAACCATATTTTTAGTAATTGATGTGTCAGAAGTATGTGTCTGAATCATGTAAGCATAACACAAGAACAAATATTAGCAGAAATTTTAAATCCAGTATTCTAAATCTGTATCATGTAGGTATGTTACTTGAAACTTTTTATTGAAATCGAACAAGTGGTTGGTGTCCTGAATCTACCATTTTCCTACAGAGTTATCTGGGATAAATATTTGGTGATTTATTGGCACATGTTATATAGCATCCAAGATGACAACTAATGGAACCAGACAAAATAAGGGATATTTTGAAAATATAAGGATTACTTTTATCATAAACAAGTCTGTTTAGTTTTAAAAGTTCACTGGTGATACTGGTATGAATATAATAATATTCAATCAATAATATTGAGTATCAACATTCTATTTTAAAAACTGGCGATGAAAAGAACAGGGTAATATTCCGCATAAACTTGCATTACCTAGACGAAAACTAATGAAAACTAAAGTACAAAACTGCATCAATAAAATTATGCAGAAAATTAATCAAAGTAAATCTATTGAAAGGAAGGGAAAGGTAGCCTAGTGAATGAGGCATTTCAATTTCCAGCCAAGCCTGACCATCGACTGAGTTCATTGCTCTTATAATAAGTATACCATGATCTATTGTAGAAATTTATGGGAACAAATATGGGGTAGATGTCTGACTCAAGTCCACCAGTACCAAGTACAGTTATTTAAGATTTATTTGATGGTCAAAATTTCTCTGTAATATAACAGTTCCACATATAATAAACATTTGTCCCCTCACTGAAGGTGGAAAATACTTGTTTAAAGCAATTTTAAACTTAATAAAATACCAAGAATGCAATCAAAACAATTATTGTAATATTGCAAAGTAAATGCAGAGTTTATATCAGCATTTTTTTTTTTTTTTTTTTCCTTCTACCCATAGGCTATTTTTCTTCGATTCATTTAATTTTATGAAAGAAAAAAAAAAAAAAAAAAAAAAAATAGTTCAGCTTATAATGAAATTAGAACATTATAATATAACATTACACTCAAATGAATAAAAAGTAAATAATTTTAAGGGCTATATTACTCGTATAAGAAATAAATAACATAAGCAAGAGCAATCACATATTGATAATAAAAAATCTAAGAATATAACTCATACATATTGCTCGTTGTTCCTTTGGAATTTAATTCTTTGTTAAAACTTAAATAAAGTATGATCAATTTAAACTTCTTACCAACAAAGTTAATAAGAGTGTTTGGAGCTTCGTTCAGTCTGTCTGTTGATTCGTTCATATAGTGATGTGTTCTAATTTCACTAAATATTTTTAAAATGCATTTATAAACTGATAGATAGGAATCATGTTTATTATTTTTGTGATTAAATGCGCATCATTTCATTAACAAATTTACACAAATTCAAATTTATTCTCATAAACTAAAATAATTTTATGCAGTAATCTTAAACAAAACAAAAATAATTTTTTCTGTATTATATAAATAAAAATGGTCAAATATGCACTGTATGGTGCTATACTTTGAAAAATTGTCGCAATTTCATATTGATGGCTTGATAGATTGAGAAACTTTAATTAAATATTCACATATATTCAGGGGTGGTGCCAGCTAGGGGGGGGGCCAGGGGGCACAGGCCCCTCCGTCGGGGAATCTGTGACCCCCCATCGGGGCATACTTCTTAAATCTCTCGGGGGGAAAAATACAAAATTTTCAGTTTTTCTACTTTTGGCAGCATTTTCTTTCCTTGTACAAATTTGGAGCATTCCAGTTTTTCCATTCTGTATTCAATAGAAGAAAGTATTGGATTCGTAAAAATTTTCAGCTTCCAGTTTTCCATGAATATACACGTTTTGACCACGATATTTTTAGAAAATGTCTGTCTGTGGCACGATGATCTCCAAAACCACAAGGACTACTAACAAATGAAATGCTACAAATATTAACAGTGATATTATTAACAGTATTGCAGTTTTTGATAAATACTTATATAATAAACTCTCTTTATGTAGTGCCCCCCTGTCGGGGAGGTGGTGTCCCCCCGTCTGGGAATTTCTAGTGCCACTACTGCATATATTGATAAAAAATTATGCATGTTTGAAGCTAATTCTTTCTGGTATCTGATGTAATCTGGTCACTATTCAGTGGTCATTGTCATTTCCGTAACAATATACAACATTTTGAAGATATTTTTCATTCATAATGACCTTTCAAATTCGTAGAAAAAGATAACATATTTTGCTCATCGGTAAATGGTTGAGGAAGGACCCCTACTACGAGATTTGTCTAAATTTCCTTTAAAATGCTGCAATCTGATACTTGACCACTTCAGGATATACTGTACACTCTCTATGCCCTAGGGTCCACTTCACTTCCGAAGACATAATTTATGGCTGTTTTGTTGGGATAGAGAAAGAATGACTTTTTCATTTTTTGTATGCGTGTGTCTTTATTGCTTATTTTTCATGACAAATTGCAGAGGAAGCAATTTTTCTTAGTTTGTTTACAAAAAAGAATCTTAAAAAGCCAAATTTATAGGGAAAATAACTAACCGAAGGAAAAAAAATGTTGCATTAAACATGCTATTTTTTTTTTTTTTTTATTTAACAATTTGAAGTTTTAAATTTTGCTTCATTTAAAGGAAAAGAGGGAGCACCATCTTAGAAATTATCGGAGGGATGGGGGGGAGGCTCGAGCCCCACGGGCCCATATAACTCTGCGCCTATGCTTCTGACATTAGTTTTTTTTTTTTTTTTTTAAATAGTCTTAATTAGCCAATTATACCAAAAATTAAAAGTTAGCTAAAAATTGCGAGTATGATTTCACATTTTGTTAAGCTTTAACCCTTTCAGTCGCAGTGTTCCCACTGATGGAACACCTAATTTTAATTCTCAAGTGCAAAAACTCATCCCGGAAATTTTTTAGCAAAAATTTACATTTATAACATGGCAGAAAAGGTCCTTTTTTTAAGCTGAAAATTTAAAATTTCTTGTATTTTAATTATGTTCGTAAATTCCGGTGGCATTGTAATTTAAATAATCCTATTTACCTTGCACCGCAAAGGGTTAAAATACTCCGGAATAAATTGAAATGTTGGGATCTATGCAACTTTTACGAGTTTTTGTTGTCGATAATGTTTACTTATAAAGTGATTTATTTATTAAATGAAATATAATTTGAATTTCATAAGGTTTACTTACAGATGTTTCAAACCGAAAATTTCTCGAAAAGGAACAATGCTAATTTTTTATTTTTTAAATATTTATGATCAGCTATGTGTCTAAAAGCCATTTTTAAAATTAATTTAGTAATTTTTAAAATAAATTAAGTAGTGAACGTTAAAAAGGGTTAAAGAGGGACAAATAACGGATTTACACTATTAAGAAATTTTGTTAAATAAAATGTTAGGACAGAAAAATATACCATTTCAAAACTTTTGCCAGTTACTGTGTGTAATGTAAATTTTCATTTTTATATCTGTGATCTAGGGGTTGCAAGTGCACCCCCCTCGCTATGCCCATGATTGCATTTAATAATATCTTTCATCATAAAAATGAAACAACTCCAATGATTGCATTAAAATCCTTTAAACGACATTACTTGTTTTTCCAGGGAACCAAAACTTTCATATATTCATTATAAAAGTGAAGTTTCTAAGTTACTTCAAAATAATATTCTTATATAAAACTTAAATACTTATAACTTTAAATTGCATTAAACAATGAAAAAATAGATAAGTAATTGAATACTTTTATTTTTTCCCTACATGTAAACTTGAAAAACGTTCATTATTTACGCTCATCTATTTACAAGGAGATAATTCACTTTTACAATAACTCTTTAATTTAGAAAAATATTTTAATTTGAGGGAGAAATGCGATAGTCTACATTGATAGCAGTGTTAGAAATAAGAATTTTGAAACTAGGCGTCAAAATGACGCCTGGATTAAATTTTTTGGGCGTCAAAATAAAAAATCTAGGTGCCATCTATAATTAAATATGAAAATTAAAAATAATAATAATAATAAAGTATCAACTTGTAAATAATATATGCAAGATTACATAAAAAAGATTTATGCAATGAATGTAATTACATTGACAATATTAAACATACATATTTAAAATCGCAAATTCATTCTTCACCCAGAAGATACATCATTCCATCACAATTTAATAGCATTTTCTGGGCAGAAATTTTCTAATTTAGGGCTGTTTAATTTAATCATTAACAAATCATCAACTACATTCATAGAGATAAGATTTCTTAAATCAGTTTTTATGAGGTTCAATTGGCTGAAATAAACTTTATTTAAATTTTATTTTTCCGACTGAATGAAAACAATGCCTGGACCGGGAAGGTGGTCCAGGCATTATTTTCACTGTCGGAAAAATAAAATTTCAATAAATATGATTTTCTTCCACAGTTGATTGTGTGATTTTAATAAAAATTGAAATAGACTTGTTTACAGTCTGATGGGATTGGGAAATTATTAGGCATGATAAAAAAAGCCAGGCGTCAAACATGGCACACATATGATTGGAATTCCAAAATGAAAAAACTGGTCGCAAAATGCGACTAACGGCTGCTTATTTCTAACCCTGATTGATAGTTACGATTTTCTTTAAAATTTTATAAAATTTATGGATTACAGCTGATATATTATACCTATAAATTAAAAAAATATACAAAATAATCACCAGGTTTCAAATCTTTCACATGACTACCAGTTTTGACTATAACACCACTAGATTCATGACCAAGTACCATTGGCTCTTTAACAATAAAATCCCCAATACTTCCATTTTTCCAATAATGCACATCAGAACCACAGATTCCAACAGAACGAATTGCAATCAAGACCTCTGAAAAATACAGTTAAAATGAATATTCTTTTTAACAAGATAAATAAATACAAAATAACTAATATGACAAATAAAATAAAATATTAAGATGATATTTACATCTCTACATATAATAAAGAAAAGAGTGTACTGACAAACAAATGACAGGGTGGCTAATATTAGAATTTTTCTAAATTCCTTGACTTTTTCCTTCACTATACATTCCCCCTTACCTAATACATAAAACATACATAAATACATTAAAAATACAATATATACAAATACACCTTAATAACACATAAAATATTTGTTATATACCTACTATGTAAATTTACTTAAACATTAACCTCATCTCATTAAAATGTCCTTAAATAGGATATCAAAAACAAATTTATATAAATGGATATCAAAAACAAATTTATATAAATAAATTATCTCTAAAACATTCTGCATTTATAGGGTTGATCTGTACATAAGACTTCTCAAATTATTATCCTACCACAAATTTTCAAAACAATTCAATAAGTAATTTTCATTCTACTTCTATTATTTACTTAAACTTCATAAATTAAACCAATTAACTTTAAAGATACTTCTTTAAAAGAATTTATTTAATCATTATAACTCAACTTAAAAAAGCTTACTTGAAGTTTCTTTGATTTAGTCCTTTCGACAGGGCCCCCCTGTCTTCATCAGAGGTTATTTGGTGGATATTTTCAATGTTACTAGTGTGAACTCCACTTCCTGGCTTGTGTCTTAATAGGTGGCACCATGTTAGATTCAGGTTACCAACAGGTTCTCTCTTGTTGCAAGCGGTAAGATTCGGCTGTTTTTTATAATTTGCTAACTTTTAATTATTTCACAGTCAATTTTTAAAAATTTTTCTTCTTGGTTTTTCTTGGTTAGCCGTGTGGTAATTTTATTAAATTTTATATCAGATTTATGTTCTTTTATTGGTCTGTTGACTTTGAAAATAAGAAAAAAATAAGAAAAAAAAAAAAAAAGCAATATGCCTTTTATTGTGAAACAACAGAAAATCTTACCAATCCTACCATTTGCAATGGAAATGAACCAGTTGGAAACTTTGATTTACCATGGTATAACCTATTAAGGCTCAAGCCACACAGCATGCTTATCAACCTGGAAAATCTACTAATACTGCATTGTATGAACTTTCCTTTCTTTTAGAAAAGTGCATTAATGATAAAGAAATTGCCCTTGTTGCTTTTCTTGATATTGAAGGGGCGTTTGATAAGGTCCCTTTTGACATTATCATTCGTGCTCTAGACTCGAGGGGTGCTAATCCTATTATTACCAGATGGATTGCTAATTTGCTATCCTTTAGGTATGTTTGTGCCTCTTTTATGGGTACTTGCATGAAGGTTCATGCTAGCTCAGGCTGTCCACAAGGGGGAGTGCTCTCTCCTATTCTGTGGTGCATTGTTGTCGACTCTTTGTTAGTCCATTTAGCCAACCTTAGTATTCCATGTGTTGGTTTTGCTGATGATGTGGCTATTGTTGTCAGGGGCAAGTTTGGTAACTCTGTCTCTGATGTAATGAATGGTGCTCTTCAGTATGTTGCACATTGGTGCTCTGATTCGGGCTTATCTGTTAATCCATCTAAGGTAAGCCTTGTTCCATTTTCTAGGAGAAGATATCTAAATCTTGGTGATGTCTACTTCCTGGGTAATAGGCTAATGCCTTCTAATGAGGTCAAGTTCTTGGGTGTATTCTTCGACACTAAGTTGAACTGGAGTAAGCATACTGAGTATTGCTTACGTAAGACCTTAAAGGTCTTTTGGGCATGTAAGAGTTCCATTGGAAGAACCTGGGGTTTATGTCCCAGGGCTGTCCATTGGATCTACTCCATGATTATATGTCCTATCATCACTTATGGCTGTATTGTCTGGTGGTCTCGGACTAGGCTGTTAGAATTAGCTTTAATAGGTTGCAAAGGATGGTCTGTGTTGCTCTTTCAGGCTGTATTAAGACTACTCCAACTGCTGCCCTTGAGTGTTTGCTTGGGCTTCTTCCGCTTCATTTGCGTATTGAAGCTGAGGCTTTAACCTGTATGAAGCGTTTTATGTGTCTGGGCTTGTGGAAGGATTATTCTAGACATCTGTCTTGGGGTTCCCTCATTTCATTTGTTGCTGATCTTCCTTCTTTCGTTATGCCTAGTGACTACATGGTTATGAAATATGCCTTTCATAAGCCTTTTAAGATCTTTTTCCCTTCCAGGGAGGATTGGCGTATGTCTCCTAGTTGGCTTAATGGCAACTGTTTGGTTTGGTATACTGATGGTTCTAAGCTTGGTTCTCATTCTGGGGCAGGTATCTACTGTCCTGGGGATGAAACTCGGCTTTCTTTCCCTCTTAGAAAGTTTGCCACAGTTTTCCAGGCGGAAATCTTTGCTATCATCTTATGCTGTAAGGTGTGCTTAGATAGGGGTTATCATAACTTAACCATTCATATCTGTTCTGACAGTCAAGCGGCTCTCCTTTCATTGGTGAGGTGTAAGTTCACTTCTCTTCTGGTTTGGGAGTGCTACAAGGTTCTCTGTGAGCTTTCTTCCTACAATAAGGTTAGTCTTCACTGGGTACCTGGTCATATGGGCATACCTGGTAATGAGCTGGCTGATGAGTTGGCTAGGTCTGGTTCCAGCACACTCTTTTGTGGCCCTGAGCCTGTTCTGGGAATTTCTCCCACTGCTTTCAGGGCTTCTATCTTCAAGCTCCTTGGTAAGGAGCACTATAGGCAATGGCGTAATTCTGATGGTCAAAGGCAAGCAAAAGAGCTTAATCGTGACTATCCTGGTCTTCGTCATAAAGAGCTTTTAAAGCTTAACAGGAATGGTTTGAGGAAGGTTATCGGCCTTCTTACTGGTCACTGTACCCTTAAGAGACATCTGAACATTATGGGAATCAGTTCTGATCCCATTTGTCGGGGTTGTTGTCTGGAAGAGGAGACTGCTCGGCACATTTTATGCGACTGTGAGGCCTTTTCTGCACACAGGTTTGAGCATCTTGGGTGGCATCTCATTGAGCCTTGGGAGCTGCAGGATATTCCTGTCAGGTGTTTGCTGAACTTTGCTTCAGCTACGAGACTTTTCTCTTAAGGATGCATTTGGGTCGGGGTACAATAGACCTCTTGTCGATGTGCCTAGTTCTTAGGTCCTGCTGAGAGCTGCCCTCCCTGTCAAGTCATAAGTCATAAGGCTCAAGCCAGGAAGTCGAGCCCACACAAGTAACGACAAAAATACTCATCAAATAGCCACTGATGAAGACAGAAGTCCCTGTTGAAACAACTAAAGCAAAGAAACTTCTTCAAGTACGGTTTTTTAAGTTAGATTATAATGTTTAAACCAATTTACATAAAGAAATTGTTTTCAGAACATTTTACATGCATTACACCATTTTCAAATCATGCATAATAAGCCATCAAGCATAAGCACCAGAGGTCGATCCAGGCAAAATTTTAGTCCCTTTTGCTGCCCCTTCATAAAATTTCCCATTGAAGAAAGGGACCCTTCACAAAATTCAAATTCATGAAAAGGAACCCTTTACAAAATTCAACACATTTAACACACATCCACAGCATGCTAACTGTTATGGATTGTTAGTAAAGTTTATGTTATTTTCATTTAATTTTATTGATTTACAGACTAGTGTGAATTTTTTACAGATTAATCAGGATGATAGCAACAGCTGTTACAACAGCTGATGGATGATTGTTACAGCTGATTATTTTTTCGCGTTGCCTTTATTTAAAAATAGAAATTCAAACAAAATAGAGTTAAAGATATAAAATCATACAAATTTAAGGTTCAATTAAGGTTATTATCATGGGTACAGGCAACGCCGGGTTGGTCAGCTAACATGTAGCCTTAGTATTAAAAGAAACAGAAAATAAAAGATAGTAACTGTTTTATTTGGAGTCAGTTTGACGTCACATTGACAGTACTTTGTAGAAAGTGATGTCATACATAGTATTTTAATTTATAACCATTTTTCCGAATTTCTTTTTTTTTAAGTGAAATGTTGTAAATTAAATTAGATGTTTTAACTTGAAATACATTTAAATAATGATTTAATAAATAATTTAATGATATAATTAATAAACGATTTTTGAAACATTACGGTCAATAAAGTGACCGTCGAAGTCGACGGGGTCCAGCTAGTTTTCATTTAATTTTATTGATTTACAGACTAGTGTGAATTTTTTACAGATTAATCAGGATGATAGCAAAAATTCCGAAAAAGGAACAAAATTTTTGTTTCGCAATGGCAAATCCAAAATGATGAATAAATTTCTAAATTAAATAAAAAATTTTAATTTATTTCAAATGTTATTTTAATTATTTTCATTTTTGATAAGGGTTTGCATACATTTTTTAAAACTAATTTTTAAAAAATATTTCTTTAGATGCTGTGACTGATATATGATTTCGATATACATTTTTGGAACACTTATAATCTGGAAAAATTCGTAATCCGGCAATGTCTATTTCAGGACAATGCCGGATAACCAATGTTTCAACTGTATATTAATTGAATATTAAACATTACAAATGATGGCAAAATAGAAAGTTTTACTCAATATTTTTTTTTTCACAAAAAAGGGACCTAGAAATGAAAACCTGGATTGACTCCTGAGCACTCAACAATAATCCATGAAAGTACTTTAATAAAATTTTCTTCATAATGTACAAAGAGATAATGCCACAGGTGACTGAGCAGGGAAGAAATAAAAAAAGTGCTCACTCACAGTTCCCTATCTTTGGCAAACTAGAGCACTCGCAAAAACATGTAAATAGATTGAGCATACCCAACTTAATTCCACTGATGAAAAACGCACTCGTATGTATGGAAAAGAGGGTTGAAACCTCCAACACAACACAGTATAGTGCAGTACTGACATTTTTGAAAAATGCAAGGAGCTGTCTGACTAATTTTTAACTTTTCCCCCCCCAAAACTACTGATGAATAGCATTAAAATACAAAAACAATTTTAGTACAAATATTAAAAAGAATTAATTCCTATAAATAAGCTATATGATTGATTCTATAATGATTCTTTTAAAGCAGATTTATAAAATATATAAAATTAATCAAAATAAAGGAAATATTGTTGCTAATCCTAATTGGATAGCCATTGGGCTAAACCAGATCCACAAGACCATAAACTATCAAGAAGTCCAACACAATAAGGACAGTCAGTCCACAACAAATTCTCCTTTATAAGTCACAAGCATGAAAAGATGTTCAGGGCTGGATTAAATGATGTTACATTTCCCACAAATGGGAAATGACTTATTTCCTCGAGCAAATTTAAGAGATTTCAGATGTTGCCTTAGGAGTCTTGACAATGCAATCTGCAGGACACAACCATTGTAATAGCACTAAAAGTAATAGCACACCATGGGCATAGCAATTAAAAAATCATGGGAGGGGTTACATTTTTTTTTTTTTTTTTCAATTTTAAAAGGACTCAAAATTATTCACAAGAAAATCAATAATTAAAATGTTAATTAATATCCACTAATTATTAGTATTGGTTACAAAATATCAATAAATTATGAGCATTTATAAGATTTTAAATTTTGGTTTTAACATGGGTGAGTCTATCCTTTGGTAATAAAGTGAATAACCAATAGAGGGTGAGACTTGAGACTCTCTCTTTCCTATGCCCCATCTGTCTGCTTGCCACCATATCAGCCACGTACTAGAGGAGAATGTCAGGAAAAGGCAATGGTAGATTTAGTTCTTGAGTAGATCTCCAAAAAGGTCAAGGTGCTAGGAGGTTAAGGCTACTAAAATTCTCTCCTTAGCCAATATAGCCATTTCATTACCATTAACAGGATGCTTCACGGCTTCACCTAAAGTGGATGGGAGCATTATCTTATCCCATGTTATTATATGAAGAAACTTGTTTTAAAAATTGCTCATTATCTAAAGTATTTTTTTAAATTTTGTTTTCACATTCAGAAAATTCACAATCATTAAATTGATTCCTATTTTTCAAAAGTTAAATTTTTAAATCTTTAATGTTTCATATTAAAAAGCTTTAAAATGTGAAAAACTGACAATTTTTTTCCTTACTTTATAGCCTCAAAGTGAAATATTAAAAAAAAAAAAATTAATTTTTGAAAAATGGGAATCAATCTAATGATTGTGAATTTTCTAAATGTCAAAATGGAATTTAAAAAAAATACATTAGGTAATCAGTAATTTTGAAAACAAGTTTTTTTCATAGAATAACATGGGATAAGGGTCGTCAAATGTTAGGTGAATTGGCCTCTTAAAGGACCATGTAGACACTATCGACTTTAAAGCGGCAAGGGTGGGTTCTATTCAAATTACTTTAATTTTTTTTTAGCTGCCACATGCGTCAAAAGGAGATTTCCTCTTCCTCCTCTGACAAACTTCCTGCTGCGATAATTGGCATAGAAAACTTGAGTTTCTTTTGTAAAATTGTTCAAGGAGCAATAAAAGGTAATGTCTTTCATTGTAAACATGTTCAAGGGTCATTTTTCGACAATCGATAATTTATGACTTTTCTGCTCTGCTTCGGTCGCTAGTGTTTGCAAGGTCCTTTAGGCCAATATGCAAAGGAATCCATTGCAAATGAATATAATGGTAGGATGAGCGAAAAGAAATACAAACCATCACATGCAGGCTCAGGAATAGGGCGGTTTTCCTATAAAAGAAATAATCACATTATATATTTTTTATTTAAATAATTTTTTCTTCATTAAATTAAAAAATATGAATATTGCTAACTTTTTAAATTCTTCATAACCTAAAAATCAGTGATTCTGAACTATATAATTAAGTTTAACATGCTCACAGGTTGGGTTCCCACTAGACATGGAAGTTCAGTGGTCTGAAACGATTACTTTAGATATGATTTAGTGGTCCAAAAGTATGAAATAGTAGACAAACCTAAATTAATGAATATTTTTTACACAAATTTAATCTACTTGTGTGTGGTACAACAAAAACACATTTGACTGTTTTTACTTTCTGAATACAGTACACTCTCAAAAATCCGCACAGCTTAAAACGAAGTGTTTTGCAGATTTCTGAATTTTGCAGATTTTAGAGTAATTTCTTTTATTTACATCAAAGAACCTCATTTAAGTAGAAAATCTTTAAGAAACAATTTATTTGTTATACATACAAATTCTGAAATAAAGTGTGCCTAATAAAAGTACAAATATTTCATTAAATTTTAATTTAAGGAGCAATTTTTATACATCATATTATAGTTATAAATTATCTAGATTTTTGAAAAGTCTGATCAATACTAGTTTAAGTAAGAATATTCATACATATTTATTTTCCTATAACCTGCAAAAATGTCAGCAATTCTTGGTCAATCACATAAGTTTGTGCTATGAAAAAGTTTGAATATTTATCTTCATGTGAGAAAATCTTTCATGAAACTGTTTTTCTCCTTCCTCT
Source organism: Salticus scenicus (assembly GCA_963930645.1). Taxonomy (NCBI): domain Eukaryota; kingdom Metazoa; phylum Arthropoda; class Arachnida; order Araneae; family Salticidae; genus Salticus; species Salticus scenicus. The sequence continues at coordinate 207,577,788 of OZ005656.1, read as the reverse complement.
AAATTAATATAATTTATTTTTTGATAATTATACATAATTACACTTATCATTTTCTCCTCTGTAATATGCTGAGTGATTGGTGATTCATCAGCACCAGTTAATAATTGATTTATCTCCTAATACAGTTGAAGTTTTGCAATCCACTAATCAACAAATCAGTTGTGACAGTGTTTGTTTACATTGCAAATGATATGCGGATTTTAGAGAATTGTGGATTTTAGGGTTGCGGATTTTTGAGAGTTGACTGTATATGTATGTAAGGAAAGTGATGTAATCATGAAAAAAAAAAAAACCTGACTTTGATATTTTGGTGTTTTCTCTGCATATATTTTGAGGCTCCCTGAGTTCATTTTTGCTATTTTTATTGTGATGTATGCATGGATGTATGTGTATATACATGTGAGTGAACACAATAGTGTCTAAAAGCTTTGAACTATTCAGCTGAAAGTTGGTACATATGTTATAGGTCCCTGTAGCATGAACCCTATTGATTTTAATGAACCTAATGCTTATAGTTTTTTTTTACAAAGGACACAAAGAAAATTTTTTTATCATTATGGTGCATCAGCCCAAATTATTTAAAGTGCTAGAGCAACTAAATGCATTTTTGGATTAAGCTGAAAATTTATATACAAGTTCACCATTACATGAATTGTATGAAGTTTGGAGAATCTAGCATTTATAGTATTTTTACAGGGACACACATACACACAAAAAAAAAAAATCTTTATCATTATATGGCTTATGGGCTCAAATTATTTAAAGTGTGAGATTGTTTAAATGCCTTATCCAATTGCGCTGAAAACTTATATACATGTTTAAGATCATTTCGCATGAACTGTATGTATAAATTTTGGTTAATCTAGCACTTGTAGATTTTTACAGGTACACAATGAAAAATTTTTTATCATTATGAACTTAAATTATTTGAAGTATATAATAATGTTAAATTAAAGAACATACTATAAGAAGAAAATACTAAACATCCTTATAATTTTCTCTTTTGTTTATTTAACGACTTCTCCCCCATAGCAGAAAATGCGAGACATGCGACGTACATCGCAGATTTCTTTTTCAGTCTGCAGATTATTTCCAAATTAGCATTATGCAGCAATTCTAAATCTCCCAATTTTGGCAGGAAAGATAGCGATTTTCAATCTTTTTCCATCCACAACATAAATGTCAATACTCATTTTAAACACACTTTATTGAATTCTAGAATCTATAAAGAGGTAGAACTGTTCAATATTTCTCACTCATGTAATTATTTGTGCCCCCCCCCCCTTACTTCCAGTTAGTGATCGACTGTCAAACAGATTGCGGAATCTTTGAGATTTCCATTTTTTTCCCCATCTGCAACATTAATGTCAATATCATTTTTTTAAATTTTACTTAGATTCTAGAACTTATAAAGAAGTAGAATTGTTCAATATCTCACTTATAATTGGTCCCCCCACCCCCCTAAACAATCGATGATTGAACGTTCCACAAAAGCGTTGTAATTTTTAAGCTTTCTCAATCCACAGCATTATAAATGTCAATATTCATTTGAAACATGCTTTATTAGATTCTAGAACCTATAAAGAAGTAAAATTGTTCAATATCTCTCACTCATGCAATTTTTTATGCCCCCCCTCTCCCTCCACTAACGATCGGCAATCAAACGGCTCGCGGAATTCTTGCCATTTCAAATATTTCTCCATCTGCAACATAAATCTCGATGTTCTTATTAAACTTATTTACTTAGATTCCAAAACCTATAAAAAAGTAGAATTGTTTACTATCTCTCACTCATATATTTGCTTAACCTCCCACCCTCCACTAACAATCGGCAATCAAACGCTCCATAGAAGCATTGTAATTTCCAATCTTTTTCCATCAAGAGCATAATCAATGTTCATTTTAAACTTACTTTATTAGATTCTGAAACCTATAAAGAAATAGAATTGAACAATATCTCTGATTCATATAATTTTTTGGGACAACCCCCCTTTACCATTTGCTACCGATCGGTAATAAAACTCCCTGCAGAAAGATTGAGATTCACATTCTTTCTCTATATGTAGCATAACTGTCAATATTCTGTTTAAATTTGCTTCATTAAATTGCAGAACCTATTTACAGGTAAAATTGTCCAATATCACTCGCTACTCATGTAATTTTTGTTATTGCATCTTTGAAAATATACTACATTTTGTATCTATTTCAAAATTTGATGATCTTGACACATTTTTGTTTGAATACCAGTATTTTTATAAATGGATTGCTAGCACTATAGAAGAGGGAAATTGGATCTGAAAGGATCACAGGTTTTATTCGGAAAGTCTTATTGAACTGTCAAAGAAAATACCTGTACTTATTAAGTTACTTAACCCATTGAACGCCATGATATGAATCTCACTGAAATATTTTGCATTTTCGTACGCTTTGGGTTACAAAAGGCATCCCTCCTAATCATATGTAGTTTAAATAATTTAAAAAAACAATTATTTTGTTAGAAGGTATGATATAGTTCCAAAATGGAAGACTTGGCACACCTAATGGAGGTAGAATAGATGTTGATAAACTGCATAACCCTTTTAAATTAATTTTCACTATCCCTGTTTGTTATAATTTAAGAAATTAATTTTTTAATTTATATCCAACGTTTTAAACCCCTGCACTTAAATAATAAGTTATTTTTAGCAATTTTCTTTTCTTATGCAGTATAAACAGACAATTTTGTTTGAATAATTAAAAAAAGAAAGAAAAAATACAATTTGCATTACAAACTTTTTGAAAAAATTACCAGCAAAGCTAGGCACTTTAACTTTCAATGTAAAAAATAAAATATATATATTTATCTTAATTATTGTAGAGAAAAAAATTCTTAATAAAATGTTCCCAGCTCCTACTGTGTAGATACACAGTTTCAATTCCAGTATCACAAGTTTTCTATGAAAGTTGGGGCTTGGACATTATGACATTAAGAAGGTGAGCAAAATGCAGTTAAGATGTACAGATGACAATGACGAACAAACTGTAATTGTTGATAAAAGAAAGTTTATACGCCTTAATGTCCCTCCATCTGGTTACACAGGAATCAGAAAATTTTATAAAGTTGCATTAATTTCAATGTTTAGAGTAGTCTTCTACAAGTATTTTATTAGAGTCAGTACGAACAAAATAATAAACAAAATAGTAATAGTAGTTTTTATACAATATGAAAGATAATTGCTGATGCCAACTCTTTACCTAGATATATGTAATTAAAATTCTCTAACTACAATGATTTGACATATCTAACAGATTAATAACATTAGATAATTGCAAACTTGCGATAAAAATATGCTTTCTGAATCCGGTAACCCTTTTTTTCCCCCCTAACTCACTGTGAAATTATGCTGCAGATTATTTTCTAATGTGTAAATAGTTGTCGCAGATTGGCAGAAAAATTTCTGCTACTGGGGACTTCTCTTACTTTATTTATACAATCGTTAATTACTTAATGTTCGGAAAGTCAATCACTCCAGATTTTTTTTAGATTATTACTGTCATTTAGAATTCTTCTCCTATGTCAAATTATGCAATGTTATAAGTCAGGGATCTACCCAGGCTTTCGTTTTTGAACACTATTTTTGTGATAAAAATATTAAAATGTATAATCATGTAAAAACTTTTAATATGTTAAAAGTTACTTTACATAATTAAAATATATAAAAGTTACTTTATATAAAAGTTACTTTATTTAATTTAATATCAAGTTAATATGTTTTAGTGAACCAAGTATAAGCAATCATCTGAAATAATGTTAAAAAAATAGAAAAATTTCCTAAAAAAAAAAAAAAAAAAAAGAAAAAGGATAATTTTTATGAAATTGTGCGAGAGGGTCATTTTTATGAATTTGAATTTTGTGAAGGAGGCCCCTTTTATGGATTTGAACTTTGGGAGGGGCCTGTTTCATGGATTTGTATTTTGTGATTGGGGGGGGGGAGAGGGGGTGTTTTATGGATTTGTATATTGTAACAGGGGGCCTGTTATGGATTTGTATTTTGTGAAGCGTCTTTTATGAAAAATAGTTTTGTGAAGAGACAAAAAAAAGAGCCCCAATTTCGCTTGGACTGGTTCTCTGTAAGTTCACTTGAACTGCATTAAGTGTTCTTCATTACAATTATTATTTAGGAAAAGGTGTGTTGAAAATATTAGAAAATTTAGAAATGCAATCTTATATATATTATAAATGTGAATGTCCGTTTATTTGACTGAGTTTCACGCTAAAACTGCTCGATGGATTTCGATGAAATTTGTTATGGAGATAGCTTATACCCTAACTTAAAAAGTTGTCTACCTTTTATTCCGAAAAAAATTTTGTTTTTGCGATTTTTATGCATAAAATAGCAATTTTGTAAGCTAATAATAGCAAAAAATTAGCCATTTAAATTTATCCATAATGTAATTGTTGCCAAAAAAAAACCGAATTTATTTATTTTTTTCAACAGGAAAATAAATACATTAATCTAAACGTGAACAACAACAACAACAAAAAAAAAATAAAAATAAAAATAAATAAATAAATAAATAAATTATGCATCTCAAAAAATTGACGTCATTTTTAATTTAAAAATTCTTTTACAAAGTGCTAATATAGTTTACGATGCTAATGTGTGTTCTACTAAAATCAGTTTTATTTATAGTAGATCCTCCTGGGTGATTTTTTAAATTGTTGCGTTGAAGTACACCGAACATTTTTCGCCAAGAGGCTTAATTTAGCATTTTTTAATCTAGGTAGTTCAAGAAAAATATAAAAGAGGTTTAATTTAGCAACAGCAATTTTAATCTAGGTAGTTCAAGAAAAGTGTAAAATTTATAAAATACTACAAAACGAAAAAAAAAAAAAAAACTGAAATAGTAGTCACATAAATGATCTATTTTTATCTGAGTAGATAATTTTATAGAAAAAAAAAGTGCAGTTTTAAAAATAGAAAATTTATTTTATTAAGCACTATTTTAAACCTAAAAACCATTAATAAGATAAACAGAATATGAAGGGTTCTTATATGTTAACGAAAAGGTGTCCGATAAAACGCTTTCTATTTTTATGCAAGAAATTATACAAAAAAAAAAAAAAAAAAAAAATCGCTAATATGGCGACAAAAATTCAAAAGCCGCCAAGGGAGAGATTCAATAAAGTTGTGTAGCACGATAATGTTTAATTATTTATATATTTTTTTATATACCAATCACTACGCTAATTGAACATACAAATAAATGAGCTGCTGTGTGTGACTGCACTTGCACGCTGTCGGGCAGAAATATTTGATTAATTCAAATTAATATTTAAATAACTAAACAAAGATATGTTTAATAGAAAGCATAGTCTTGGAGACAAACTTGGCGAGTGGGTTATTTGCTTTACTCCTGTGGAACAAGTGACTATTTTTTAGACTGTCCCAGAACATTAATCGAATAATGACTTATACTGTACGAGTAACAGCTTCAACTGTTTCCAGAATATTCGAAGAATTAACACCAGCTATTGGACTATTTTCGAAAATATTTGTTTTTATAATAGTTTTGTTGTACAGATTCGAGAAGTTCAAAAAATGTTTGATATTGCCAAGGAGGTCCCATACTAAAGCTGTGACGAAAATAGTCGCCAATCGAAATATATTCAGTTACAAAGAAATCATTTAAATATAGTGTCCAGCGAAGCGGGCAGAGCCTGCTAGTGGTGAATAAACCCTGCATACATGGAATGGCGTGATAAAAAAAAAATAATTCTTCTCAAAAAGGAGTTGTGTTTCAGTTATTTATTAAGGAAGTCAAAATACTGCTGCAGTTTTGATTAATGTAATATTTTAACAAAAATGACAAATAATCTGTTTAATTCTAAATAGTTAACTGTATATATTTCAATTTGTATCTCTAGTCTTCCCTACATAAGATAATTGAAGAAATGGTAATTTTTTGGCACTGTAACACTGGATGGTTCAACTTTCTAATACAGTTATACACAAACATTTAGATATTAAAAAAACAACACATAGAAAGAAATTTGAAATATGATTTATATATATATATATTACTTAAAACTAAAAGATGAGTGCCTGACATACTTTTTTTTTTTTTAAGACAATATAATGAACATTCAATGATATTGTTTTTTATTATAGAACATTTCCTAGACTAGGTTTCTGAACTGAATTTTGCAAAATATTAAAATAGATTTAAGTTTTCCAAATATCAATAAATGAAACATGTTAGACAAGTAATAATTCATAAAGACAGACATGAGTAACAGTAAATTAGTATTTATAAATATTTTACCAGGCGCAAATCATCTTTGCATTTCAATACAGCAGAAATATTAGTGCTTTTTTCCATTTCAGCTTTAGTTTTTTCGAAAAGGGAACGTTTTCTCGTCTGCACTACTCCGTGGTTTGCACTTTTTGATAAATTAGAAGCAGTGTTGCCAATCTAAATTTTGCTTTTTACCTACAAGTTGATATCTGCTACTTCAAAATTTTTACTACTCTTCAGATAAGGAGAGAACTTCAAGGCCAGACAGACAAGAATGGAATGCACGGGGGATGAAGAGTGAGATATCATTTTTTAAAAATAACCGGGGGAATCTGGCGCCGCCGCCTCCCCCCGTCACCATGCGGTTTCGTCAATCGTAAACAAAACATTCTTGACAAGTTGATGATGATGAAACCCCATCCACAGAAAACATTCGCGCTTGGAATCAAAAACTAATTTATAATAAAGGCAAATTTTGTAAGACTGACAGTTGCTGAATATTTCAATTAATAATTTTATAATGTATAAAAAAATCATTTTTCTTTATTTATGTTTTAATTTTTTACTTCAACTTTCACTTAGTACATTTAAAGAGCAGATGATGAGCAGATCGGTCCCAATGGCGGCTGGGGCAACAGGTGTTCGTGTTATTTTTTTCGGTTCTCACAAACAGCCAAGTTATATTGTAGAAACTTGTACTACACCCAATAAAGATCAGTTAAAAGATGGTGAAATTTTAATAAAAATTTTATTAGCCACCATTTGTTCCGTGGACATTGATAGTATTGATGGCAAATGTGAAGTGAGAGCGCCTTGGTAATTTTTTTTTCTCTTTGAAATAAAAAAAAAAATTCTATAATGTATTAAATTTAAAGCAGACCACACTATAACATTTGTTATATTTCTACTCTTTAGGAGCAATCTTTATAAAATACTTATAAATAGAAATAAAGCCGAAACTGATTTTGGAATGCTTTTGACATTTGATATTTTCAAGTGTTTATTGTTTGTTTATTAGCTGCAAGTTCTTACACCTACAAATCTACAATAAAGAAGGTTTACAATTGTGTAGGAAATCTTTGCGTAACCATGTATTTGCATATATATATATATATATATATATATATATTGCTTTCTTATGTATCATTTGTATTAAAAATAGTAGAATTGTACTTTTTTTATTTTTCTAATGCTAGTTTTAATATGTTCCATATTTTCCCTGGAAGATAGTAAAAATGCAAATTTTAACTTTTAATGTTTTTAGTTTTTTTTTTCTTTTTTAATTATTATTTTGAGATAAAGTAACATTTATTTGAATTTATGATGCACACAAAGTAAGCAAAAATATCTTTTTATCAGAATTTTATTTTATCATAATCAATAATTAAATTATTAAGTTTATTTGAATTAATGAAAAACACAAGTAAATAAAATAAAAATAATAATATATATACATTTTTATACTGTATATTTAAAAAATACCTTATATTGGCAAAATTCTATTTTAAAGTGGTAGCCCTTTAAATGTTTTGGCCCTTAGGATAAAGAACTACAAAATATTTTATTTCATCCATGTCTTAAAAAATAGCTAATGTATGAATACCACTTAAAATTAATAAAAATTGCAGCAATGAACTTTGTTATGTGCATAATCATAATGCCTCAATTTTTTTAACTATACAATTTTCACCTTATATCTTATACAAAATAAATGTGATTTCCATTACTTTTTATTTTACTTTACCTTTAAACCTGCAGTATAAAATTCTAGAAAAAAATGGTGTCCAAAGATGAAAGAGGATAACTTTATAAACATTTTTATAAAATTAAGACACACTACAGTTATTTCAGAATAAAATAACGAAGCTCAACTCTTCATCAAATGAGAAATAGATATAAGTGCTATCTGCAGTATGAAAGTAGCAGCCACATTTTGCATAATTTTATCTTTGTACTCTCTTTATTTATTTTTTTAGACTTATACTAAAGATCAATCAGATCTAGTACTGCTGCTCTCACACTGTACTTGTATCTACTTTTTCACATCTGATAAAGGATTTTGTTTAGTTATTTCAATCTGAAACAACTATTCTAATTTTTTTTTTATTTTATGTTGTTTGTCTAACGAAATCATATGATGCTTGCATGCCATTGTTGGGATTATGACCCTCTATATAAATCAGTCTTTCGCTGATTTTTCTTTGCCTGCGAAAAAATGTTTTAAGTATTGCTTCTAGTCATTTCATTGTTTACAATATCAGCTGTTTTTGACGGCAGGATTGGCAAAAAACCCATTTTTTTTTTTTTTTTTTTTTTTTTTGTTTAAACCAGGTTTTTATTAGTATATTTTTCCCAGTCACATTATGTATATTTGTAAATAAAATTACCACTTTAAAAAGTAGTTACTACTCCACTATTAATTATTACTTCATCCAAAAATAATTTAAATAAATTAATAATAATAAACAAGGATAAAAAGTTTTAAGCCTTTTTTGTAGGTTGTGATTTTTTTTCTGTAACAGTGTACAAGAAACAAAGCTTATACTTTATTTATTTTTAAAGATAAAACAAAATCAATCATTTATTTATGTAATACAGACCTTTACAACCTGCGTTCTTTTATTTTGCTTTAATATTTATCTTTTTCCATAAAGTTTTATTTTTTTACACTTTTGTCGATCTTATCCTTGAATAACTGTTACATCAAAATTTTATTTTTTTTTATTGTTACATTAAATTTTATTATAGCTAAAATCTTTTATATTTAAAACTTCCATAAATATTCGATAATTATAGTATTGAATTTTCATTAAAATGACGCAAATGGTAATAACGGAATTACTGTGAGTTGACAATTTTTTTTTTTTTTAGAATGAATGTTAAATCTAACATGCCTTTTCCTGCAATTTAATAATAACAAAGTAACTTAATAACTCTAAAATTCTTAATTTAATGAACTAGGAAAAAATAAATAAATAAATAAGAGTAATAGGAACAGATTAAATAAATACATATATATATATATATATATATATATACTTTTGGATTATGTAGTGGAATATTGTGATATATCTGAAAGTTACTTATTATTAAATGGAATTTACATTTAATATTTCAAATGAAATTAAGAGTTTTATAGCTTTTTTCAAGCTAAATTGCCTATTTTAAGAAAGCATTCTGCATCAGTTGAATCTTTTGCAATTAGAATTATTTCAACATTATACAGCTTCTTTTTTATTTGATAATTCAAAATCAGCATATCTTGCTTTTGGATTTAGTATATAGATAAGAAAATGGACTGCTGTTGGTTGTCATATTATAACAAATATCCAGTAAAAGACCACTTTGTTCAGTTTTGAATAAAACAAAGATGAGAGCAATTTTTTTAACTATACAATTTTCACCTTTTATCTTATACAAAATAAATGTGATTTCCATTACTTTTTATTTTACTTTACAGTATTTAGCCTTAGACCCTTTTATTGATAATTTTTTAAGGTAATTAATATAGACATTTTTCTTCTACAATTACTAGATTATTATCTTTTCTTTGTTCATATATAGTAATTTTTAATACAGCCAGCCAGTCACACATAAAACATCTCTGAAGCAAGATTACAAGTGAAATAAATTGAATTAAAAGTAAAAGTTATTTACATAAAAATAATTTATAAATTTCAATTAAAGAAAGAACGATAGAATAAAAATTTTGAATTTTTTGAAAAGGGAAAAAAAAAAAAAAATTGGTTTTTATGTGAAAAAAAACCAGTGGTTTAAACCGTGCCGACCCTGTTTAACGGATTAGAAATTGTTTCTGAGCCTCTTTTTCTGTGTGTTTTATATTTTCTTACATTTAAATGTTTCATTTTTACTATAATTTTGAAAGATTAGATGATTATTGTGGGGTGTAAATTATTTTTTTATGCATAACTTATGTAGAATTGGAAAAATAACTATTACAATTTTGTCAATATATTTTGTCATCATAAAGTGGCTAATCAGACCATCAATGTGATTAGCATACAGGCTATTCGGACCATCTTTTTCTAGGAGAATGAGCTAGCATTGGTAAAATAATAAAATTTAGGAAGAATATAATAAAGAACTTCACTCCTGTGCATGAAAGTTCATGTGCAAGTTCTAGGAGAAAACAGAAAAATTGTAGGAAAACACTTCTACAATTTCCCCCTCTCTTCCAATGCAAATGAAAAATTCACTAATTAATAAGAAAACTTATATTTCTATGCCATATTTTTGTTTTCCTTTAGAACTTATTTCTAAATTACTTAAACCATATAATGTTTATACTGCTTTCCGGCTGATTAAACAATTGAAAAACTTTCTTTTTAACTTTAAACCTGTAACCCCTTCTTTGGATCTAACTGGCATAATATATTTAATTCAGGGCCTGAAATTTCAACTTAGATTATACTCGCCAAAAAACAGGGTTCGCACTAAGGAAAAAAAATGAGTGGGATTCTCCCACTCTAACAAAAATATTAAGTGGGATTTTCAAAATTGAAGTGAGATTTTTGAAATTTAAGTTAGTAATTATATTTTACAGAAAAAAAGTATTTTCAAGAAATATGCAAATTACAGACATGTGATTGCTGAGAAATTAGAAATTAGCTGAAAATTTTTCGCTAATATAATTGAATGAATGATTAGTTGAATATTGATAACGTTAATTTTAATAAACTGATGACATAAACATTTATATATATAGTTTTTATCAACATTAAGCATTTTCAGGATTTTTTCATTTGTGTAAAAAAAAATCCTTCAATATACCTGCAATAACTTTTATATCCACATAAAATCTTATTAACATTTCACACCAAGAGAAAAGCAAATTTTTCAAACAAATATAGAATATGATTTTTATGTATGTACAGTCAGGGAAAAAAAAAACGCAGCACTCGACGTAACTTCGTTGCTAATAGATGTAGAAAAATGTAATAGGTATCATTCGACGGGGAATTGTGAGTAGTTTCAGAAAATGAACTGAAATTTTGAATTGGGGGCCGTCTACATATTAAAACGTGCACCAACTTTGATTTTTTCAATAGTAGTGCCCCATTTTTATTTTATATTTGAATTTCTGGGATCGCGACAGCGTGAAAAAGTATATTGGTTGTATATTTTACTTATTTTTTCACGGAGTTATAAGCGTTCAAAGTTTGAAGGTACTAATGTTAAATTCATATTTCAAACTTTTATTAGTAATATCTTCACAAAAAATAACTTGATCGATATAATTCTTTTTTTACGAGATACAGTGAAGAAACCCAAACATAATCCATCATTACTTTTGATTCTGAAAAATATTTTTAATTTTGAAAAATATTAATAAATTCATATTTATAAAAATTATGAATTATGACATATAATTAATTTTTACATAAAATGAATTCTAATGCTGAAAAATATGGGTGTGCAAATTTGCAGCTCATTCCTGTTATTAGTTTTCGAGATATAAATAAATCTTTCTTTTGGAGTGGTTTAGGGGGCCGTCTCTTATAAAGTTTTGCATGAGATAACGAATTAAATCTTAAAAAATAACAAGGAAAATTAAACAAAATATGTTTATTTTTTATTTACGGGTCAAATTATATAACAACAACATCAAACGCAAAGAAATAAGATAAAATGATGATTTTTAGACATCAGTGTTAGCATCAAGAATTCCTGTTTTCTAAAGAAGACAAACCCCGCCTTCATCGTTCTTCAAAACAAAATAATACAGAAAAGAAAAGTAAATGTGACATTGAGTATTCGTGTTAAACCCCTTATTTTATGTTGACAAAAATATGCTAAGTGGTATTTCCTTCATCGATTACTGGTGATAAATTTTGAATATTTTAAACAAACACTAGAAAAAAAAAATAACTAAATAAATGGGGTTTATTGTTTTAAATAGAAAAATTGGTAAATGTAAAAATTGTCAATTTAAAAAAAAAAAAAAAACGAATTGGAATGCAAGACAGACTTGTAAAATCGTTTCTTAAGTTAAAGGCTTAATCATTTGCATCATATATTGCTTTTTATTTATTTATTTTTTAGGGGGGAGGATTATTATTTTAAGGATACTTTAGTCTTTAAAATGTTAATATATATTTTAACTTTATATATTTTTTAAATATACTTTTAATTTTACAAATATATTTTAACACTTTTTGCGACCGCAGGATTTTGTAATTTTCACAGTAAAATCCGCCTAAGGGCGTTATTCTCTCAAAATAAAGTATTTCAGAACAAATTTTCTGTATTCACAATTATATTACAAATGGATATACAGTATAATTATATTCTTTCTAATCAATATATTTCTATCCATAGTATATTTTATTGCAAAAATATGAACACTGGTTACACACTTAAGAAATAAGCAACACACAAATTACGAAAGAAACGCCCACTAAGAGAGTTACAGATTTTCAAATGACGTGAATCTACGTCAGCAGTCGTGAAAGGGTTAATTAAGAAATTATATTTTCATAGAAATTATAAAACTAATCGTACAGTTCCAAAAAGTTCAACTGACCCAAAACTGGTAATTGCGATTAAAATTGTTTAATATTTACTTCATAAACCCTTACAATAATTTATCCGAAAAGATTTAGTTTTTGCGTTGTTGTATATATATATATATATCTATATTATTCCATTTCATATTTTCTGTTACACCTACGAAAGAAAATTCAATCTTTATTGGTGATCACTTTAGCCATAATAGACACTTTTACTTGAAAAATATTGACTTTTTCAAAGAGTACAGTCTGGATAAATCGCAAGAGTAATGTATTTAAATAAACCTAAAATTATTTTTAAAAGTACTGAAGTATATACAAATCTAAGAAACTGAATTCAGGATAATTAAAAAACTGAAAAGGGTCAATCTTTTTATTAATTTTTATAATTATTTTTTTCTTGAAAGATTTACGGTGTAAAACATTAACATTTTATCTGTTTCTTATAGGATCTTAATTTTAATTTTCTACATTTAGAGGTAACCCCCTATCACATTTTTGATTATAGCTCTATAAATACTAAAGATAAAGTATACAAACAGTATACTTTTCTGCACTGCCAGACTCTCAGAAATTCGAATATGAAGTCAAAATTGGGTGTTACTATTGAAAAAATCAAAGTTAGCGCTCATTTCAATATGTAGATAACCCCTAATTCAAAATTCGACAGCATTTTCAAAAAGTGCATTTAATTTCCTGTTGAATAGTGTCTATTACATTTTTCTGCGTCAATTAATAATGAAATTACAGCGAGTGCTGCGATTTTTTTTTTTTTTTTTTTTTTCCCCGACTGTACATTAATCATTCATATAAGAGTAGCAGTAGCTAACTATTAGTTTCAAACGTGCATAAAACCAACTCAGTATTAATTTTATACTTGCCAACCATCTCATTAATAACTGTACAATTGTTAACGCCCCCTAAAAAAAAGCCCATTTTCTCATACCACTATATTTTTAGAGTAATTCTCACCAAATGTTGTTACGATTAAATAAGACTAAAATTACTCTAAAAAGTTATTGGTGTGAAAAAAAAAGGCAGATACTTAAAATTGTACGGTTCATAATGAGATGGTTGGCAAGTATGTAATTTTCTTAAATTGATTTGGAAAAAATTTTCTTTGCTGAAAAATCTATTCTTCATTTCCCCCATGTTTGCAAATATGGTATAGATATGTAAAGATTTAATTTAATTGTGAAAAAATAAAAAGATTCATTAAGTTCAGCACTATAGGTCTAAGAATAATTACATATGTCAGAAATATTGAGTACTTCTATTGCTTTATTGTTTCTAGAATTGATCATCGATCACAATCTGGATTCCGGAGATGGAGAAAGAGGGGGGGGGGGGATTAAAAAACTAATTACGGAGTAAGAAATATTAAACTCTTTCAATTCTACTTCTAGAATCTAATAAAGCAAGTTTAAAATGAATATTATAAATATAATTTATGTTGCATATGGGTAAAGATTGGGAAACAAGACTTCTGCGGAACATTTGATTGCTGATCGCTAGATGGAGATAAATAAAGGGGGAGGTGGGCAAAAAATAATTACATGAGCAAGAAATATTTAACAATTTTATTTCTTTATAGGTTCTAGAATCTCATAAAGCAAGTTTGAAATGGATATTGACATTTATGTTGTGGATGGAGAAAGATTAGGAATAGGAAGCTTTTGTAGAACATTTGATCACCGATTGTTCCATTTTTATTTATTTATTAACGGACGATATCCGCGATTTTATTTTAAACGGAAAAAATAAATTCGCGCAGTTTAATGAATTAGATTTAATAATAATAATAATTAAAAAAAAAAAATAGCGGAAAATCGCGGGAAAGTAAGTGCGGGAAAAGCGTGCATATAAAATTTTTTTAAGTGGGATTTTTTTTAATATTGCACGATTCCCGCGCTCTAGTGCGAACCCTGTCGAAAAATAAAAATTACTCGCCACAAAATAGGGTTGACATATTCTTACATTTAAATATTATAATTGCTGCATTCACGCAAATAGTTTAGATGTAATTGTCCAATTAATTTAGAAATTAATTAATCTCCTGGTTGTTTAAATAAAGTTCTGTTCTTTGGTAAGTAAAAGTGATTTAATTAAATTTTAAAAAATGTATGAAATGCATATATTTTATATTTGCCAAGTCAAGGCCTTTTAAAAGATAAAATTTAATTTAAACTCTATGTTGCATAGCTGCAATTGCACTTATACTATGTGTATTATTCTTAATCTAATTCAAAACTAGTATATTTCTCATTCTCAAGCAAAAATTAATTTAATGTAAATAAAATTGAAATAAAAATAAAGTTAATGAATTTAAAATTGAAGTAAATATGTTATTGAATGTGTAATGTGGGGTAGATCGTTAATGTTTTGCCATCGTCTCATACCATTGCCTTTGTTATATTCCTTAGAGCTTCCTTACTAGTAATTTTGTATGGCCTGTGTATGTTTCTGTGCTGTGGTGATTTATTTGACTGACTATTCTACTTTCTCATTCTCTTCTTTTATTATCAAATGGATTATATATAATATATACCTAATTTTGGATTTTTTTACCTAATTATTTGAGATGCTTTTACAAATATGCATAAAATTTTATGTAACAAAAAGGGTCTTGTCATCATGTCTCATCTATAATTAAAATCATTTTAATATATTGTACTTAAGAGTTCAAAAAGATTAAAGTATCTAGTAGCATAAGTATGAAGAGGCATTATTAAAAAAAAAAAGAAAAAACTTATCATTTGAAATGGCTATTTCGGAATAACTTTTTCGATAAAATTCTTGCTTGCTACATTATTACAAGCAAAATCTTTGGTGAGGTTTAATTAATAAAATCCTTTCATTTGGATTTTGCAAACATTTCTATGATACATTTTTGCTTATAGTGTGTCTCTGATACTAATTGTTCATAAATGTTTCAAATATTTTTAGCACATAATGCTAAATATTTTATGAAATGAATTCTAAAAATAATAGAAATTAATAAAAACTATTTAAAATTTTTATAACAATTTGGACTTCATGCATGCGACCTGAGTTCAAGGTCAAAATTCATTTGTTATTGGGCACTTTAGAAAGTATGTGTTATTAATGTTTATCTATTAAAAAATACCATAAAAATTCATTTTCTAACCTAAATTTGCAAAATTTTCAGTAATTATTTGAACAATTTTGTGCTCACCATATTTCTCCCAGAATAACACCATAGCATTAAAGAAAAGGTTATAAAACTATAAGAAAGGTTGTAAAACTGTAATTAATTCTGACTGCTGCTATTGTATAACTTTAATTCTTAAATTTTATGATAATTAAAAATTTTATAAACAAACTCCAGTTAAGAGTTGAATTAAAAACACGTGTCATATTGTAATAAATTAATTAAAAACACGTTAAAAATACATTTATTAAAAAAATATAAAAAAAACTTCCAAAGCCTACCTAAAAGAAGGCATCATCAGAGAATTTGGTTTTACACATACTTCAGAGCAGTTATATGTACTTTTGAATCACATGATTAACAGTTAAATCCTTACATAAAATATATTCAACTGGAAGTCAGATAGAGGATATGTAAGAATGTATAGAGGATATGTCCTTACATAAAATATGTATTATATTTTATGTAAAGACTTAACTGTTAACCATGTGATTCAAAAGTACATATAACTGCTCTGAAATATGTGTAAAACCAAATTCCCTGATGATGCCTTCTTTTATGTAGGCGAAAACCTTTTGGAAGTTTTTTCTTTAAAATATTTTTTTAATAAATGTATTTTTTAAGTGTTTTTAATTAATTTAATTAAAAATTTTGGTAGTTGGCATTTTGCATTCTAGTTTTCGGAGCATTCTGGATAACGGATCCTATACTGTATTATGGCTGGGATTGCGGTGCCTCGCTCATCACTATCTTACGCACAAACTCTGTCTTAAGATGTAAACAAAACGCAAGTCGTATTGCAGTGCTCACTATCTTACGACAACCTGAGAGCTATCTTAAGTCGAATCGTAACTGGATGCGCGCGCAATCACAACATAGCTCGCTCTGCGTCTCCCATTGGTTGGCTGGCTTTCTCTTCCGAGGACACGCGGAGGACTTACGCTTGAGGCACCGCAATACCAAGTTAAGATCGCTCTTAACCACGCCCATCTACGAAAGTTCGTAACATTTAAGATAAGACTTAAGAAACGAGGCACCGCAATCCCAGCCTATTTATCAGAAATAATTATTTAATTTTGCTATCCTATCTGTTAGCTTAAATTTCATATTGCAATCTGCAAACTTTTTTGTATTTTCTATCTAGTTATTAATAAACATTTTTTTACGATTTTATATAGTGTTTTAGGACATGAAGGAATTGGTGAAGTAATTTTCTCCAAAAGGATCCAGAATGGATTGCCAACTTTCTGTCCTGGAGATAGAGTTGTCTTTTCTGTAGCTGACTTTTGTGAGACATGTCAAATGTGCAAAGCTGACATGCAAGAATGCTGTTCTTCAAGTACCAGAGTAACTTTTCATATTATTTTGATTCAATTTTTATGAATTTAATTTTTAATACAGTAATCTCCCAACTATGCATGTATAGGAAATGGATAGAATCAAGATGAAGGATTTTCTCAAGAAAAAACAAAAACAAATAATTGCTTTAAAAAAAAATTAAAGAACTATTAACTAAAAGCTTTTATGATGTCTGCAAATTACATTACAAAACAGAAACCTTATTTGAAGGCTTCATCTTTAGTGACTTTTTGTGAACCCCATGGCATTTTAAGTGCGTACCAGACACGACGACTTTATAGGCGATTTTTAGAGCCAACCACTGATCAGCACAGATTTTTCAGAAAAAATTGTCTCTACTCTCAGTGTGATAGCGCACACCGAACTTGCCCTACCTTTTCAGAGCTGTCTTGATAAAGTTGTCTCTACACACGATTTTTACACACTCATCCAATCAGGATGCGCTATTTTGATACGTCGTATTTCCAAGATGGCGGAACACGGCAATCGCTTAAAGTTGAGATTTGAACAAGAAATATTATCGTTAACCACATTTATTTTATCTTTAAATGATAAAAATTTTGAATTAATCGTTTTTATTTTTGTATGACGTTATGACAATAGTTGTAACAAAGATCAAAATAGAAATAATAATGTGATATTTTGCACAAATGAAAGAGAATTTTAACACTAATTATTGCGGATTTTATTTGCGCCAAGAAAAGTGATAAGCGTCAAAAGATAGCCTTTTTTCATCCAACTTTTCACCCGTCTGTTGTAACCTCTACGATGATTTTGCCGAGGAAAAATTGGTGCTAAAGTTGGCTCAAAAATTGGTTGTTTCAAAAATCGCTGTGTCTGATAAGGCCTTTAGAGGCCAAACTTTATGGTTGATGTTCCTGAGAAAAGTGATGTTTTCAGTCTTTTTTGGCCCAGCTTCAAGTAGGTGGTGGCACACATGATCAGTATTTGCTTTGGGCCCATTACCATTACAAAAATCAGAATTTTTAATAATTTTGACGATTTCCCTCTGAAATGTGTAGGTTAGGTTTTCGTAACCGGCAAGTTTAGTAGTCTAATAGGGATGCTAAAATAGTATTTTTCTGCTTCATTTTTTTTTTTTTTTTCATTTCATTTGAAACTTCATGATCATACAGGGTAGATTGGTTAAACTTAGGAGGAGGGAGGGGGGGTTTGGTGATATATGCTTTGATTGAGGGTTTTAATTCTCTTGGGAAACAGTTTTTTTTTTAAATATTTTTGGGGTAACCAGTATTATCAGTAATTTGTTTAATAAATTTAATTTCATTTTGAAGAGTTTGAGAGTCAGAACAGACTGTAAAAGCACAATTAACTTAAGCCTAAATAGCACTAATTATATATTTATATGGTGTTTTACTGTAATTATTAATTATATCATTGTTGCTGGTGAGTTTTCGGTAAACAGAGGTTTGAATTTCATTATTTTCAGTACATTTAATGTTAATATTAAGGTAGTTAATTTGGTTCAAAACTGACAACCAAATTGAAAATGACAAAATTTTTATTTAATTAATTATGTGTAAAAGTACTTCGTTTTAGTTTATTTAATTTAATGACAAAATTGAGTTTAGTTGAATAATAATCAGGTCAAACAAATTATCTAATCGAGAAGCAGCATCTTTATTTTAAAAAAATACTTAAATTAGTATTTATATTAGCAATGAATTTCTATATTTTTAACCATAGTTACCAGGTGGTTTGTGAAATATTCATCTTATTTTTGTCCTCTTATAAAAAGTAAAAATATATAAACCAACCTAAGGAAAAAGCTAAAACATGGTAACATAATGTATTACAGGTTATTTTAACATACCTTTTCGAATAATTGAATTCAATAAATAGATTGGCTTATTATTAGGGTGGACTGAAAAAAAAAAAAAAAAAGGAAACTCGTCTTATAAATAAAATATTTTTGTAAAATAATAGAACCAACTCCAAAAAGCAACTATTATTCAAACTACTAAATGAAATTGTAAACTGTCCTTCACAAAACAACTTAAACACTACAATTAATCATAACTTTTAAAGTTGGTGTGCAAAATTAAACAAAATTTGATTATTTTTTTTACAGATTTGATTTTAGTTATTCCTTCACCAAACAACATAAACACTACAATTAATCATAACTTTCAAAGTTGGTGCAAAATTAAACAAAATTTGATTATTTTTTTACAGATTTGATTTTAGACAGTTAGCTACAAACGCTGTAGTCTCGAATGATCCATCTTCATAGTTTATGTAATTCATTAGTAACATCTACATAGAACAGTGAACATACTTCACAATTCAGTATTTGTTTCTACGAAGTTTCTAGAGTTTTCTTTGTGAAATTGGTGCAGTTTTGATATCTGTCATCCTTGGCAGTTTTTGGATTTGGTGATCAAATCGTAATACAAATGTATAGACGTGGGATGTATATTCACGTACAATATATATATCGTACGTGATATTGTTTCATATTCTTAATTGCTCTCTTAATGTACTTATTAAAACAACCATGATTTTTGAAAGGAATTAAATATCATTTCAGAAAATTTTTGAAGTGGAAGTCTGATATTTTTATACCAACTATGTGAAAAATACCATAGCCGGGAATCGAACCCGGGCCTTCCGCTTTACGTGCGGATGCTCAAACCATTGAGCTACCCTGGCTGATTACCAGCTAGGCATTTCTCACACAATATCCGTTGGCAAAGTCACCGAGTCTGTAAACACAGCTGTATCAAGTGACATTAATATTCATGGCACAACTCCAATAGACCACGAAATTTTAAATTAATTTAGAAATTTATTTTTTCACATAGTTGGTATAAAAATATCAGCCTTCCACTCCAAAAATTTTCTGAAATGATATTTCATGGTTGATGAATAAATTTCTAAATTAAAGGAATTAAATATGTTCGCTATATAATTTGATGATCTATTTTTTATTTTTTTGCCTAGGACGATAGATACCAAGTCTACTCCACAAGCAGTTTATGAAATCTTAATTGCTTATTTGAATCAATGAAGTTTTTGGCTGTGTTTTGCAGAAGGCAAAGTAAAATGTATATTTTGAATAGAATTTGATTTTTGTATTGAGTAAAACTATAAATTTTTATTTAATTTTGCACCAACTTCAAAGTTATGATTAATTGTAGTGTTTATGTTTCTTGGTGGAGGAATTTATTTCATACTTTTAGGCGCAATTTACAATTTCATTCAGTTGTTTGAATAATAGTTGCTTTTTGGAGTCAGTTCTATTTTTTTACAAAAATATTTTATTATTTTCCTATTTGTGGAAATGTATTCATAACAGAACATCAGAAGACGTTCCATGGTGGTTTCACATATCACAACCTCAAAAAAAGTGTCACATCTCAAAAAATAGTAATTTTGAGTTTGTCATTGAAAAATATATGAAGTGCCCCAATGTACACAAAAAAGTTACATCTCCATCACGAATGCTATCCACTCAAGAGGTAGTTGTGTCAGTTTTATTATAGTTATTGCCTTATCTTTAAGTAGTTGATTTTTCTCAAGTACTGCATTTTTTAGCTATGTCACTTTTCTTGCCTTTATGCAATATCAGAAAAAAATTATCTATTGAATCCATATGCATTAAATTAAAAAAGTTTAGAAATGTAAAGAATGGTTGTGCTGTATTCGTAACCAAAAATCCTGTTAGGCACATATTATAAAAGTATCCAATATCAGTAAATATTTGAAATATAAATGTTCAAAAGAGAAACAGCTTGAAAAGAATCAATGACTCTCCGTTATTCATATAAAGGCTATCAAATGAAGCTCTAGAGAAAAAATTACAGTGTATATCTTTTAATAAATTAAAACAGATATAGAAACGATAGAACAATAACCTCGACTGCAATGCACATCTGAATTCTGATTGAATTTTAAAGAGCATATATGTCACCTGCTATGTTGGAATGTGTGCAACGTACAGTTAAGAAAAAGGATCCAAATATGCATTGCAGCTGATGGGCAGAAGTTTAAACATCAAAATAAGGTCTTTTTGATTTCTAAGATTGCTTCAGCACGTTACAGGACAGGAAATTACGAATAAATTGTTTTCGAGATAAAAATGTTTACTTCACTATTTTCCACCAAGTTACGCTATAAGTGGTCGCATTTTGTAGCGCACGGCTACTTAACTACATTTACATACCACTTTTACGAGTGTAACTGGAGTAGTTCAGCAGTTAAAAGAGTGAAAACTGATTTTTGGGAGTACCCTGCTATTTGTTTAGGTCTTAATTAAATCATAATGGGTATCTATTTCAGGCCAAGATTTTTACAAAAAAAAGTATTAAAATCAGAGCATCTCTTATGAAGTTATAAGCTAACAAACAACAACAAAAGCATATTGTTTGAATTGAAAACCCCCTTCTTTGTTAATTCCATTAAATACAACTTTGTGCTAATGAACATGACCACTTACAATGACTGTACTTTGAACTACATAGCATACATGTCAACCGTTATGATGCAACGTAGTTCAGGTGTATTTTTTTTTTTTTGTTGTTATCTTCAGCCTACATAAGCAACCTCAATTTTAAAATAACTCAATTTTTTTTTTTCAGTTATTTAATATTTTTAGTTTGTACATGTGACTTATTTTTTATTTATTTATTATTATTATTATTATTTTTTTTTTTTTTTGTCATTTTAGTTATTTTTGAGAATTTCAGATTTTTGAGTTATTTTCAAGAAAAATATTGCAAAAAAAATATTTTTTAAATGAATTTCTAACTTTATACAAAATTTATTTTGTGAATATAAATTGTGGGAAAAAATTGCAAATATTTTAAAATAAAATATAATAAAACTTGCAGCTTTGTGTGCAAGCTGAAAGTTACATCCAAAAAAATATAATATTTTGCAAGGATTTGTTTTTTGTTTTAATTAACCCTACTAAATATCTATTTAATTAGTAATTAAGAATTATCTGTAGTTATTGTTATTTATTATGTTTCTAGTTCCATTTTATATACCTTTCTCACAAATTTTAAATTATTTACTTACCAAAGTTTTTAAAAATTCTTTATTTTCAGAATGGCTGTTCAGGATTAAAAGATGGCACAGGTTTGAATGGATGTTATTCATCTTTTATGGTATTGAGAAAAGGCACTTCAGTTGTTAGTGTGCCACCTAATGTTTCTAATGCTGTGGCAAGTCCTGTTAACTGTGCACTGGCTACAATGGTTCATGCTGTAAATTATGCAACTAGTAATACAAGAATTCGACAATCAGTTGCAGTTATTCAAGTGAATATTTATGAATTTTTTATTACATAAATTTTCATTACAAATATATCACATTTATAAAGAGTTGTGAATTTTTAATGTAACATAATTTTTGATTTTGCAAAGTTAAAGCAGTGAATGTTTTTTCAATCATGCATTCACTTAATTATTCTTAAAATATGAAATATTGTCAGAAAATTTAGATATTGAAGTATCCTTCTATATATGGTTAAAAAGCTAAAGTGACTTTACTTTTTTATTTTTTTTAACGTTTAATAGTTATCAGGCTTTAAAACAAATTTGAATTATTCAGTAAATAATCAAAAGCAAAAAATGCAATAGGGTATTCGAATATTTCTCCTCAAGTTCGAATATTTGTACAATGGGGTGGTAATATATTAGAATTTTTTTATGCATCCTTGTAAAAGAATATAAATTTAAAGCAAGCAATTTTCAGTAAAAACCATTCTGTAGCAAAATTCTAAAATATGTATCAGTTTTTATGCATCCTTGTAAAAGAATATAAATTTAAAACAAGCAGTTTTAAGCAACAACCTTTCTGTAGCAAAATTCTAAAATATTTATCAGTTTTAGCCTCTCTTTTTTAAAAAAATAATTTAATGAATTTTATTAAATTAGCCATGATGCAATGTGATATGTGTAAATCATTACATGCTTCCCTGTAAAATAACTATAAATAAGTAATATGCAAGTCATTTTCCAAATTGATCATGCATTAGCAAAGCAATGTAGCACACATCAGTTTTATAGTTTAAACATTTGAAAATTACATAAAAAGCAATTTTTAAAAATCACCTATGCTAGCACTTTCAGCTGCATGCCGCAGCCTTCCTCAGACATGCTGAGTGAACTGACCATCAGCAGTCTTGTCGCTTGCTTCCTCCTCTCCTCCTCTTCCAGGGATGGCTTTCTCCAAAACCTGCATAAGTATGAGCTAGTATCCCTTAGAGAAACCCCAACGGAGGGCACTCTCCCTCAGGCCTAGGACCCTGGAGCAGTCAATCGGCCTTACTCCCTAACCCAACCCCTATTCCAGCATAGCATGCCACCTTTCATAGATTTCAACTGGTTCAGAGTTGCAAGAATTGCTATTTGTCAAAATTTCTATAGCTTCTCTTTTTATAGCATAATAATAGTTAATTATTGTAATGGACCAATTTTGAAAAATTTTTTAAATCCATTTTTATATTTTCTTTTTAATTTAGTTAAGGCAGTTGTTATTTTATTGTATTTGATGACATTTTCATGTTCTTTTACACACATTTTTATTTTCTGTTTTGTCATTCCAATGTAACAGCCATTTTTTTCTTATTCATATGTGAAATTTATTTTATATATTCCTGCAATTTCTAAAAAGTAAATTTTATCTTTGTCGTTTCTGATCCTTTGGAAAATATTACTATTGGGTTTTACTGGGATATTTATGTTTAATTTGGCTGCTTCTGTCTTTATTTTATTACTTTTATCTTCGTGTTATGGAATTTGGGGGGGGGGGGGATTTTTGTATGTTATTTATATAGTTGAGTTTTTTAATTCTATTTTTATAAAGTTTATTTATCAAATTCTTATGTGTCCTGCATTTTGACATATTTCTATAATTTTATGGAGTTCTTGTTTTAGTAAAGTTTTATTGGAACATATATATATTGTTTGGTTTATATAATATTGTACGCCTGCTATTTAAGATCGCCAATGGTCAGTTCACCCAGCATGGTTGAGGAAGGCTGTGGCATGCAGCTGACAGCACTAACATAGGTGATTTAAAAAAAAATGGGTTTTAATAGTTTTTATTGTAAGTTTTAAATAATCACTTCTTTAAATATGATTTAAAAATTATTTAAACAAAATTTAATTACTATAAGTCCATAGCTGCCATGTATAACAATTCTATTTCATACAAGAAATTTTCTTTGTGTCTCTGTATATGAACTATATATTCTACACTGGACAATGGAGATTTATAATGTACCTTCTGGCTGGACAATTTATAATCTACTGCTTTCAAACTTTGAACACAATTGAATGAAGCATTTAAACCTTATCATATTCACTCTCTCTCTCTCACACACACATACATATCAACATAAAAATTGCAAAACTGAATTTAGAAATCTCAAAACATATAGAAACACCAAAATTTCATTGTCATTTTTTTTTTTTTTTTTTTTAATGATTATAATGCTTTTTTTATTTACTGTATGTTCAGAGAATAAAAGAAATTACTCATGAGTTTATACGATTTATACAGTGGGTATTAATTTGTGTAATACTTTTTAGATTTTTTCCCCTTATCCTTTCAAAATTAAAATTATTAGAAATTCTTAAAAATAATAATAATAATAATAATTAAAATAAAAATTATTAGTTTGTTGACTGGCAAAGCAATCAGACCATCTACTTCACCAAAGACTCAGTAACAGAAATAGTGCAGCACAGCAGCAAGCACTACAGAGTAATTTAAGAGCTCAAAATGAAATGCTAGGCTTGAAAATCTTAATGTTGTAACTTATCGAAAGCTGTAAATCATCAAGAGGCAGTTGCTTTCTTTAGAGAAGTATTTTTATTTCTCATTTACAAACACGATACGACACAGACACTCATACATAAAAAGTAAACGAAAAAACTTTAGTATACATTGTATAAAATGGTCGCTAATCTCTGGACCACCAAATAAAATAAAACATGAACAGGACTCAAACCCAGCATTCGCTCTCATCGGCATTGCATCACTCACTATCTTTTCGAAAGTTCTGTTTCAGCACTGGACAACTAGTACCCTCTAGTGAGTTTCAAAGTCATTATTAGTCTGAAGTCATTACAGTAACAGAAATAGTGCAGCACAGCAGCAAGTACTACAGAATAATTTAAGAGCTCAAAATGAAATGCTAGGCTTGAAAATCTTAATGTAAATAAATCATATGTGTGTGGGTATGTTTCACAGGGGTGTTTGCTTTCCGGATTTTTTATTTTATTTCTCACCAGTAATTACGAATTGTACTTTTAGCTAAACATAATTGCTAAACATTACTAGAAAACTACTAATAATATCACTATTAAAAAATTAGTGGTGGAAAATAAGATAAAAAATCCAGAACGCAAACATCCCTGGTTTCATATCTTCTCCCAAATGACTGAACCGATTTCAACCAAATTTAACAAATAGTTACTGCTTATGTCCAGGATCAAAGTACTGTGTGTGTTTGACATTTCTAGTGCCTACATAGGAGAGAGGGAAAAATGCCTATCAAAAATTATATTTTTGTATGATTTTTGTAGTAGTGTTGTAGCTGGTAACTTCAAATTTGATTTATAGACTCTACTTCCTGTATGTACATTTTCAATAGATAGAGGTTTTTAAACAAATTCTAAATTGAACAGTGATAAAATGATTTAAAAAATTTTGAAAATTACATTTTGTTAAAAATTTATGCATGTGTATTTTATGGATATTTACTCTGAATTTGTCAAAATGGCTTTGTATCATAATATAATTAAAATCAAAATTTTTATAACATGTTAAAATGAGTATAGTTTCAGTAGATCTCACAAATGAAGTACTATTGTTTTTGAAAACGGCGAAATTTCTTAGAAATCATTGGATGGAAAATGTGCATTTTTACAGTGTTCTTTTTAGAGTCTTTGAGAGGGGTTTTCGCTGCCTTTTTGCAATTTAATTGGGATCCCAGATGCACTTTAAAAAACAAAAATGCACACTCTTTGCCCCCCAAAACATGCCCTTCTTTTCCCTCCTTCTCCTGAAAAAAAATATGCTCCACTTGCCTTTAAAACATACCCTCCTTGCTTAAAAATTAGTGCTGTAATTGTTTTATGTGATTTGACAGATTTTTACAACCTGCAACAGTAGGGGAAAAAAAAAAAAAACACTAAAAATTATTTATAAATGTATAAACAAAGGTGCCAGTTACAGTGGCAACAATAATTCCTTAAGGACTGCATTTATTTAGAGTGTTAGGTTAAGTATTTTTGTACCAACTATGTGAGAAATACCAGAGCCAGGAATTGAACCTGTGCACTCCACTTATGATACGAATGCTCTACTACTGAGCCATTCTGGCTGATTACCAACTTTCCACTTCCAAGTAAAAGAAAACTTCATTTATAGGCATAATTTTTTTTGCAATATTGATGCCCATTTTTTACAAAGTGAACTGCCTTCTTTTTCTAAGAACTTTCTTTACACCTCCAAAATGTGCTCTCCTTCATTAGTGATCCCATTTTTTTTCTAGGTACACTAGCACCCCGTTTTTTTTTTACAACTTAAGGAGAACTCTGTTTTCTAGAGAAAAGCAAAGGATATTCTGTTGTTCCTCATATATGAGGAGCAAACATCCAAACCATCTTTTCTCCAAGAATAAAAAAAAAAAAAAAAATGATTAGTGATAAAAATAGTATGTCTACACACCTTCCTACATATGTCTACATATTTTCCTAGTATCTAGTAATACATCTAAGCAAACAATAATTGGGTTTTAAGTTTAGTTATTTTTTAATTTATTAATTTATGTGTTGTCTGAAAAAACATATCCGAAGGAGAAAACATGGTTTGAATGTTTGCACCTCATATTAATTTTATTGGTCTTTGGTGTTTCAGTGATCTTGTATCTGTTGCTTAGCTTCTACTATGCTTTACAGATCATCATTAATATATATATATATATATATATATATATACTGATGGACAAAATTAAAGCAACAACCAGTTTTCTCGTTCTCTTCTTTTGTACATAATTTTTAAACAAATAAACATATAATTTGCATACCATGTTTATTATTATATTATTAACTGAATTTTATGTAACTTTAGCATAAGAATAATTTTTAAGCTAATAAATATTCATTTTTCTCTCAAAAGTAAACTTTGGAAAAAATGAAAAAAATCAATAATTTTAGGAAGGAACACTTAATGAAAAATGGTGTTAAGGATGCATTAGAGATAAGTAAAAACGAACATGCCTTCAAATGTTAAACTAAATTTCTATTTTTCTTTCTGTATTAACTTTTCTTTTACTTTTATAATGGACTTTAAAAAAAAATATGATTACTAATTTGTAAACTATACTGAGCACTAGAATAATAATGATGTCGATAAATAATTTTATAAGGAACAACTTATCCAATTTTCATGTTTGTATGTATATTTTTCAAAAAGTTATTCACATGCAAAAAAAAGAAGAAAAAATAAGAAACGGAAAAGTGAATACAGGTAGAAAGATTTGGTTGAAATCTACCATATGGATGGACTATTTTTCATTAAGTGGTCTTTCCAAAAATTATTGAAATTTTTCATTTTTTCCAAAGCTTGCTTTTAAGGGAAAAATGAATATTTATTAGCTTAAAAATTATTTTTATGCTAAAGTTACATAAAATTTGGTTAATAATATGATAATGAACAGACCATCCAAATTTTATGTTTATTTGTTTAAAAATATGTGCAAAAGAAGAAAACGAGAAAACATGTTGTTGCTTTAATTTTGTCCACCAGTGTATATTTACACACATCTTCCCTTAAAAAGACCTCCACAGAAGGTACTCCCTCTCAGGCCTAGGACCCTAGAGCTATTAATTGGTCTTATTCCCAAACACACACATCTTCTAGATATTTTTTCTTAAAAGCAATTAAATAAATGAAGTAGAATTTTATTTAAGTCTATTATTTTTAAGCTTTGCATTAACTGATTAGTAGATTATTTTTCATTAAGGGTTTAAGGTGCTTCAGATAAGCTATAAGTTAAATAGATAAGATTATTTTTTATCATGATAAGTTTATTTGCAGATAAGTGAATTATCTTACATGTTTTAACTGCTTTCCAGATAAGATACTATATAGCAATCTTATGTTGCTATATGAAAATTTGCTAATTTGATTGTGATTTCAAATATAATCTTAGAAATTATCTATGTTTGTAAATTGTAGATAAACAAATTGATATGTGTAAAGTCAACTAAAATGATATTTTGATGGGTTTTTTTTAATGTTTTTAAATATGGTACCAAAAAATACTTACCTTTTTAATTTGTCATTTAATTTTTCAAAATGTTTTGTACAGTTTATGTAGTGTAAATTACAAGTGCCTAATTAAATACTTAAAAAGCAAGAGGCAGGAGAGGTGTTATGTATGCTAAATATGTCCTTCAACTATGATAAATCATGGTAATTTAAAATTAAGCTAAATAAGAATTTATTTACTGAATCATGAAAATATTTTCTTGTTGAATATTAATGGTATTTATAATAAAAGAAAAAGAACATTGAAAAAGCAGTTTTTAAAAATTAATTTTTCTTTTTTTTTTCTTTAGCTACTTCCTAATGTTTGCTACAATTGATTTTTAACTATTAATATCAGTTATGTAATTTTCAGCATATATTTACTTTTGATATTGTGAGTTTTTCCCATGAAATGAAAAATACTTGATAAATAAATACAATAAATGCATACTAATTTTGCTCTTTTCCCTTTTTCAACCGCTATCATGTTTATTATGATGACATCAATTGAGGAGTAACCCTTTAGAAAATATAAACATTTATAAGAAAATATAATTAAATATTCTAATGAAAATAAATTTAAATAATAGTTTAATCATAATAAATTAAGGTTTTTTCTACTTGCATCTTGTTTGATGTTTGTAGTAAAATATCAGATGTAGACACCACATGACTTCCTGTATAACCATTAAATTATAAGTATGCAGATTTCAATTTATGAACATACTTTGACAAATATTCCCAAAAAAGCCAATAAAATTATTACTCTCACCACAGCAGTCATGATAATAAGCGTTTATACAGCACAGTGCAAGAATTTTGCTTGTCCAAAAGCAGTAATCAGCAGCTTATTGCAAACTTGCATGTTGACAAATGCACAGCTTGGAGTTCAGTGGAATTTTCCAAATGTAGATGCCTTCCTTTTTTATTGGGGAGGGGGGGGGGAGTGAAAATTAGTAGTGAGAAATTGTACATTATACCAGAAAAACTAGTTAGCTCTGTTTCAAATAGCAAAGGAACTTCCAGATTATGGCAACCTTAAACTACTATTTTCTGCCAAATTCAACCACTAAGTTTGTCAGCAAGGCTGACCTCATTGAAGCCAATAAAATCCCATTTGGTTTCTAGTGCCTTTAGATGTATTTTCACTCCAACAACATTTCTAATGAAGAAAAAAGTTCTCCCTTTTAAGCAGTTTTATCCCTGGAAAAAAAAAAAAAAAAATAATAATAATAATAATAATAATAATAAATAAATAAATAAATAAAATTAATATATTGGATACAATTTTTTTAATTCAGTCATATTTCTGACTAATGCAATGTTTAAACAAACGTGAAACCACATTCAAATATGAAAAATATGTAATAAATTTTATGAAAAGCTGTAAATAAATTGACCAAAGTCCTTCTTAAAGAATTTCAAATGTAGGTTATAAATAATTTTGTATCATTTTTTAAATGAAATTTTTTTAGCCCCTGCCATGATTTTTGAATTGCTACGCCCCTGGGCATGCCATGTAGATCTTTTGGACATTACTTGTGAATGTTTTTTTTTTTTTTTTTTTTTTATTAATAGAATTATTATATTCATGGACTTTTATACTGCAAAAAAAGATTATTTTAAGAGTTTAAACAATCCCAATTGTCAGGCTGCCATGACAATGAAAATTTCAGACCTAGTCAGTGATTCAATTTCAAATGGTTAATTTTCTTTTTAAATAAATAATATAAAAAAAAATATATCCTTTTATTTTCTGGCTTTTCCCTTGATAATCGAGAATGTAGCTGAGGTTTAAGTAGATCCAGCAAAATGGTGCCAATAAATATTGTTTTTAATAATATTGATTTTTTCATGCCCTTCCAAACAGTTGATTTCTCTTTCATTTAGAAATGTTGATAGAGAAACTTCTTTCATGAGAAAAAATGAATTTCAAGCCCAGTTTTTATGTATAAATGTAACGAAAATAAATTAAAAAACTGACCTGAAATTAATAGCTTGCAAAATTTACTCATGACAAATTTAAATGAATCAGACTCAGATTTTGAAAGCTTTTAACCATGAGTATTTCAAAATCAAAGGCATATTAATTGCCAAACTTATTCTATAAAATACTGTGTGCATAATTTTCTTTCCCTAAATATTTATGTATGCTGTGTGAATATTTTAACCATGTCAAGGGCCTGATTAACTTCATGTGAGGCCTAGGGATACATACTTTCATGTCCCCTCCCGCTCGTACTTGTGCTCCATTCAGCTAAGATACATATATACCTGTATATGGAAATAAAATCACAGAATTTTGCATTTTGTGATACCTTTTTAAAACGTTTTTAGGGGCAAAATAGTATTTCAGGGCCATGTGTGCCCGTGTATCTTATTCTTAAGGAGATACTTCACCCAATATGCTTGTCAATCTAACCCCATGTTATTGTATGAAGAAATTTGTTTTATAAATTACTCATTACCCTATGCATTTTTTAAAATTTCATTTTCACATTTAGAAAATTCACAACCATTAAAATGTTTCTTGTTTTTCAGAAATTAATTTTATAATATTTTTAATATTTTGTTTTAAATCTGTAAAGTGCAAAAAATTAAGAGCAATTTTTGCACTTTATAGCTTCAATATATAATAATCAAAAAATGAATTTTTGGGAAACAAGAAGCATTTTAAAGTTTGTGAATTTTCTAAGCCTGAAATTAAAAAAATGAATTAGATAATGAGTAATTTATAAAATAAATTTCTCCATAGAATAACATGGTGTTAGACTGTTGGTTGAATTAGGTGAAGTATCCCCTTAAAGGCTACTATCATTCAGGTTCACTCTTTCTGCTTCCGTATGGAATTGTATGGAATTTTTGTTGCTTTATTTTATGAGGATAACTCATTCAAAAATGTAGTTTAATTCCACTTTTTGAACATGTCCCTTTTTATTTTAGTGAGCTATTTAAAAAATAAATTTAAATATTTTATTTAGTAAACTTGGGGCTTTAATTTTTCAATTTTAAAAAGGAATATTAATATATTTTTTAACTGCTCACTAAGATAAAATGTGAGATGTTCTAGAAGTGGAATTGAAAGAAGCAGAATTTGTAAAACTTAATTTTTGAATGAGAATATCCTTACAACATGAAGCAGAAAAAAATCCCGTAGGTATAATATTGCAAGGGAGAACGGAAGAATGGATCTGACTGATGTGTGCAGTTCTAACATTTCATCAGATTTTACAACCTTTGGCTTATTAAATGAATTCACTTTTTGTAATTCCTTTTCTGGTATATATATATTTTTTAAACTTGTATTAAGTTCTATAATGTAAAATTTTGTTAGTTTTCTTATATTTTATATGCATGTTTTAATTTGTAAAAATTATGTCTGTTTAGGGTGCCAATTTAATGGGCCTATATGGATGTGCTTTATTGAATGAAGCTGGTTTCCGTAAGGTTTATTGTCATGACATCTCTCGAGAGCGCCTGCGACTAGTGCCAAAATTTGGTGGTGTGCCTGTGTATGTAGAAAATAGTAAGTTATAAAAGTAAACTGTATTATTTATTGCATTTTTTTGTATGTTATTTAGGAGTTGGTATCTAAAAATATCTGGCAAATTTGCTTTATGTGATAAAAATAAAAAAATGTTAACAAGAAAAGCAGTAATAGTATATAATATGTGAAGTAGTGGGTATTTGAAGTTGTGTGGTTATTACACACCAGATTTTTTTTTTTTTTTTTTTTTTCAATATATATTGATTGAAAATTATAAAAGGCATGTTAGGTTTAAACTAGTTTTGTTATCTCCATCAAAAATGTTATTCTATATTGTTGTATGTAACAACACACAAAAAATTATCAACATCGATCAACAGTTTTGCAATTACTCAAGAAATCACGGTGATTCTGTGGGACATGGTCTGTCCTTCACAGAGCAGTGAAAAATTTCTGAAAGAGACTTCAAAATTGCATAGATATTGACTGTTGTCATTTAACTGATGTACTCTACAAAGCTTAATGTTTGACAATGGCATATTGCAGGGCTCGAAAATTATATTGCCCGACATGCCCGGGGCATGTAAAAATTCAAACTGGGCATGTAATTTTTCCCTTTTGCATGCCTAGCTGGGCATGCAAACATTTAATGAAAAGAACTTTTCTGAAAATAAAGTGTGTTAAAATATAGTGTCTTGACTTCTTTGACATTGACTTAAAATGAAATAAAAAATGTCACTATAGGTATAAAGTTAAATTCTTTTCACTAGATATATAATTGTTTTTTATTAATATGCATTTGAATAAGATATATGAGCATACAAGAGTTTAATTCGGGCATGTATCTTCCAGACTAACATGCCCGAAAGGGCATGTAAATATTTTTAAATTTTTCAAGCCCTGGCATATTGTGTACTTCTCACAGGAACTGACTTACGGAAGTTTGGGCCCAGGGCAAACATTATACCTCCTTCTATCATAAAATGCACAAAGTGAATTTTGTATAAATGAAAAATGCTTTTAATTTCGAAAGATTGCTGATTTGTAGGACGTCTAGTGGATGGGGTCCCGGACATTTGCCCCATGGGAAATCAGGCTCTGTTTCTCAAGGTATAAAAGATTTCTTTATCTATCTTTCCTTTTTTACTTTCTTCTATATGTAATATAGAGAAAGTATTGGATTCGCGAAAATTTTCGACCTCCGTTTTTTGACGGATCTACACGTTTTGGGATGTCCTGAACACGAATTGATAGTTTTTAAAAAATGTCTGTCTGTGTGTCTGTCTGTCTGTGTGTCTGTCTGTATCATTTTTTTGTGGACGCTGTATCTCACGAACCAATGAATGAAATTTAACCAAACTTGGTATTTAGTTGCACCCTGACAAGAACTGGTGCCCATTAGATTTGGGGATCAATAGCTCAACAGGTGGCGCTGTGATCGCATTTTATAGGACAAAATTCCGTATAAATGGGCATAATGAGAGTTATTTTAAACTTGTGATTGTAAAATTAATATGAATTATTGATAATAGTAGTAGTTAACTAGGAAAAAAAATTTGTGCATGGGGGGGCATCGGTTCCCCCCCTGGGGGGGAAGTACCCCCCCGGGGGGGTTAAATTTTGAAGATGGGTATCATTCGAAAGATCTCGTCAATACCTTTAAAACGAATGGTTGAACCATAAATCTGTGATAATTTAAAACAAAGTTATCGATTTTTTTTACTTTTGACAAAAAAAAAACTTAGAAAAAAAAATCGTTTTTTTTTTTTTTTTTTTTTTTTTTTTTTTTAAATATTGTTACTGATTGAATATGTATAGGAAAATATAGAAGAAAGTCTTGTGGTGGCCACAACATACTAGTTTTTTTTTACGTTTCAAAACAGTATGCTCTTTTTGTTACACCCTGTATTTTGTCTGTTTTGTACGAATATTTCAGCAACTTGTTGCCAGAGGAAAGTATTGCCTTATTGATAATTAACCGTTTATTGGTTAATAACTTTTTATTGATGTATATTATGATCTGAATTTTCCAGGACTTTTTATTATCTAGCAGCCACAAGAAACAAAGAAGTCTCAAGGTAATGCTGAAAGGTTATTAAAAAAAAATATTTCTCATTTTAAGAATTATTTGTTATATAATGTATTATGGTTGAAAAGTGATATTATAGGATCAATTTAAGAATTTATCTTTAAATTTTTGATGTATAGTTCTCGGCTCGCCCTCAGCGACTTCCCCAAAAAATTATGTAAAGCTTTTAAAAAATTTTTAAATGAAGTTGTAGACATTACATATGTCTATTTTGTGTCTGCAAAATAAGAAATTTTCAAAAACAATGATTTTCAGTAATATAATTTATTTTTCTATAGGATACACTTACTTCTTTCTTGAAAAGCATCAGATTTTTTTTTTTTTCTCTCACATATTTAAAAAAATTATTGAATTTATAATATTCTTTAATTGAATAGATACATCATCCAATCAAGATCATGAAGAAAATATTGCAGATATAGTCATAGATGTTTGTGGAATTTGGGATAGTATTCCATATGCTTTACATGCCCTTTGCCATCGAGGAATTTATTTATTTGTGGGTTCATCAGATTCTGAGTCTTCCTCGATCAACATTCAAACAATATTAAAGAAATGTATCACTATAAGAGGTGAGTAGTTCTTCTTCTTTTTTCTATATTTTCATATAAGTTTTTGGTTGATTCTTTGAAAAAATGTATAAATGTAAAATAAACTAAGTCTTTGTGAAATGTTAATACTTTCTGAACAATATGCTATGTGAGGAAAATATTATGAAAAAATTCAATTGAAATTTTGGTGCATCTGTACATTTTTGAGGTCTCTTGAGTTCATTTTTGCTATTTTTATGGTGATGTATGTATGCATGTGTGTGATGTGTGCAAATGAACACAATAATGTCTGAACACTATTTTGGATTGAGTTAAAAGTTTGTAGAAGGTATGTTATTGGTGACTGTTGTACAAACAGTATAGATTTTGATGAATGTAGAACTTAGTTCTTTTACAAGGACACACACACACAAAACAAAAAAAAGAAAGAAAAAGAATAATCATTATAACCTGTAAACTCAAATTATTTAGAGTATGATGTCTAAACACCTTATCTGATCAAGCTGAAAGTTGATAGGTAAACCGTTTTGTCAAATCACCCAATTTTAATATTCACCCGTCCTGTGACGTATGATATTTTTCTTAAGTTTTCTTTTAATGAATAGATATGTATAAGGTAAACTCAAATTAATATTTTGATATTTTTTAGTTAAAAATTCAGCTCATGGGATTTTTTTTTTTAACTTTGATTTTTGCATAATTTTGGTTAGTGCACTTAGTGTAGATAGTTCATGATATGTCATTTTAAATTGCATAGAAGTTAGCATTTTAATGATGTATGTCTTTTCGGTGGAATTCATGGATGATAAATAGACATACTTTAATGTATGCAGTCATTCATTTGAGTCTGCAATCATTTGTTAATATTTCTCTCATACCATAATAAAATATGTATTTTTTTTTTTTTTTTTTTGTTAAGCAAAACCTAAGTTGTCTTTTACACTACCATAAAATACAGCAAAAGCATCCTCCCTTGATTACCCCCCTCCCCCCCTCCTACTTTTCACACAAATTTAATCTCTTTTTAAATACTGAATTGTGCTTTTAGATACTGTGAGGGGGAGCAGTAGGAAGTGCTAAATAAAACTGTTTCTAAAATTATTTTGAACGGTTTTTTTAAAGCATAATCATATACAGTACTTTCTATCTTATCCTATAATTTTTATTTATAGTATTCAAATGCTGTGTAATATAGTGTTGTGTTAAAGGCTACACCAGATATATATTTTTAAATGTTGAATATAAACTTATAATCTTTATATATTTATGCTCTGGATTCTTTTTTGTTTCTAGGAATACAAGGTTATAAAACTGTTCATCTTCAAAAAGCAGTTGAATTTTTGTCCAAAACTGTAGATAAGTACCCCTATGAATCTCTCATTAGTTCCCCTTTTCCTTTACAAGATTTCCACTCAGCTGTTACTTTAGCACGCACAAAAAGGTATTATCGTACTGCTGTGAGACCTCACTTTACACCTAATCAAACAACTGTTTAGATTATTTTATAGTACTCTGTATACAATTATGTCCTGCATTTATAATTTTGAAACTTTCCATTTGAAGATGTAAGCAGATTCTCTAGTTTTGTACTATGTGAGCCTTTTCCAATTTGAAAATGCCATTTGGTATTCTAGCTAACAGTTTTAAATTTTGCCTGCCCTTTTATATTAAGAGTTATTTAAAAAAAAAAAAAAATCGAAGTATTAATTTTTTTTTTCTTCTAAGGGCTTAGAAAATGTATTAATTCAATGCTAGTCATCTATTTTTTCATGCTGTATTTATTAAGAATTAATCAACTAGTAGGGGGTGGGGGGGGGAGGGAGAAAAAGGAAGGAAAAGAAAGAAATAGGATTATTTTTTTTCTTTATAAATATTGTACTTCTTTTTTCTCCTCTTGTACTTAAAAATATTATCAACCTTTTTTCATTCATTTATCTACAGTTGCTTTTTTTTTTCTTTTTTTTTTTTTTTTTTTTTTTTTGCAAAAAAGAGTCATTTTCAGCATTATTGAATATACAATTATCTTTTTCTCATGTTTGAATAAATAAAATAAAATTTTGAAGAATTGGCATTAGGATAGAAATGTTTTCATAATACACAGTTGTTTGGTCCTTTTATCCATAGAAAGTATATTTTTCTTAGAAAAATTCTTTTGTATATAAGTGGTATTGTTATTTAATAATATAAAAAAGTTATGGGGGAATAGCATATTTTACAAAATAAACTAAACAGGATGTCTACCGGTCACCAAAATCCTTGCAAAGTAACTAAATCGAAATATTGAATATATATTCTGTACATTTAGTACACAAAATTGCTTTTCTTTAGAAATTTTTGTTATCTAGCACAGTTTGCAAAATTTCTGGAAATTTGTATGATTAGAATTAGACTGTCTGGTATGCTTAATTAATTTATTTCCTCCTTACCCCCCCCCCCTTTTTTTTTTCACTGCATATTTTATAGGGTGTAGCACATCCACAGCATCACTGTTCAGAATTAAAAAGTTCTCAAAAGTCACCAAATTGATTACCAAATACTAGTAGACACCCTGTTAAAGTGGGGGAAATTAAAGTGTAAACCTGTTAACAGGATGTCTCTTTTTTGCTGTGAAGATTTTTTCTCTTATATGTATATGATAAGAGGTAACTTTTATAGGATTTTTGTTTAAGATCAATAATCTTTTGGTTTAGAATTGAGTAGTAGCAAGATGTACTTAAAACATTTCGAAGACTATTCAAAAAAAAAAAAAAAAAAAAAAAAAAAAAAACAGATTAAACTTATTTTTGTTTTTGAAATTATAGCATTTTGGCTATTTTAAACATTGAATACTTCATTTAAACATTTAAAGTGACTATTTTCTAGTGATTTATCATGGGGTTGTACTTATAGTTCTTTATGAATCTTAAATTAAATGTTATGAAGTGTTTATATTTAACCAAAGACAGTTGTGTTATGTTTGTCCTTTAGTGATTCTAATTTTTGAATTAAATAAAACTTCACAGTTCTATGTTAAATTTTTCACAGACTTTAGTTAACGTTGAATGTTAAAGATGTTAGCAATTGTAAATTATTAGTAATTGTTATGGTATATTTTGTAAATACTTATTTAAACTGAAAGTCAAGGTTTTTTTAATTGCTAAAGAAAGGCTTTTAAAAATTGCCGTTACTGATTTATAAATATGTTAAATTCTTTATAGACTTAATGAGTGTTGGATGCGTAAAGATGCTAACGATTATGGATTCTTATAATTGTTAAATTTTTCTTTTTACTAAAAAAATTAAATGCAATTATGAGTAATTATTGAAAGTCTGAAGTTCTTGGTTGCTAAAAGGGATTTTTAAAAATTGCCATTTGTGATCATAAAACCCGATGTTTAGTGAGAATCCATGATTGTTAGAAACCGTGTTACTAATGTGATAAATTTCTAATATTTAATGTTCGATGTGATTTGTTTTAGAATTTTGTTAGACATGTGTAAAGTAAAAGTACTAATTAGTGTTGTAATGTAAAACATTTCTTGTGATTTCAGTGTTTTATTTCTTACGAAATTTGATGTTTTAGTAGTTTTGTTGTTAATATGGATAAGAAATGAGTTCGCTTTGAAATATTTTGCTTTTTTTATAAGTACAATACATAAATTTGAGGAAGAAAATGTGCTTTAGCCCACTGCTTGGTGACTTTTCCAAAAATCGCCAGTTTGGCAAGGGGAGGTTGTCACATTTCATATATCGATTTTTAGTGACTGAAAAATGTCGAGGTTACCAAGTTTAGCATCTTTATTGCCAATTGCAAACAAAACGACAAGCAATGGCACATTCCACTCAAAATTGCCATTTGGTATCTTAGTGAGTTTCTTTTACGGTCCCTTCAGTAAACCACCTATTATGTTTAAAATCTTTCGCTAAATTTGTGGCAACATTACAAAAAAATTACAATGATTATAATAAATGTAAATAATATAAATTTTAATATGAATAATAAATTCAAATTGATAAAATTTTTAAATATCTTATTTGTAATCTGCATCATACAAAAAAGTTTCAAATGGTTTGGCTCTCAGCTACTCTATCACTGGGTTTTGCCAAATGTTCCAAATAGGTTGGTGATCCTCAAATATGAAAAATAATATTGTACATAAGATAATTTTGTCTTTAATGTAAAAAAATTATTTTATTGTAAAGGTCATGACTAAAAAATTTTGAAAGTGGCTGGTGGCAACTTGACAGGATCAACTCAGCGGCCACACATGCATTATCTTATAAACACAATACACAATAAATTTATGTGTAATTGAAAAAATATGTGCATAAAAAGGGTTCATATGCACCAGGGAAAGCATGAAATATTAATGGAATTTAGATTTTGGTAAAAATACTCTGGGAAATCTCGGAGAAAAAAAAAAAAAAAAAAAAAAAAAATTCTGGAAAAATTGACTGTAAAACCTGAAAAAATGAATATTTTGTTTTTCTCATATTTTTCGTGTTAAGCTTCATATCGAGATTCGGGCGATTAAATATTGTGAAAAAATATCTGTGTTAACCATGATTTCTATGAGAATTTCTACCAGGCTCAGCAATAACATGACTTCATACAGTAGAAGTATTTTCTCCTCTCTTGAGGAATGTTTCTTGTAACATGTTACTAATATTTTCTTGAAAATCATCTGGAAATCTCAGGGAATGTTTTTTCCATATTTAAGTATGAACCCTGCTAGAAATGTCTAAAATCACACATATGATATGATCAGAATCTTAAATTTTTAACTGTTTATATGTTCTTTGTGCATAAATTTCCTGTTATTTAAAAGTGAGGAGAAGGGATAGAAAAGATATATTTGGAAACGTAAAACAAGACAAGTAGAAAAATAATTTTTAATCACTTAAAAAAGAATTCTTAATAGGGTAGGTGCTCCAGTGATTGGCATGCTCTAGTAATTGACATCTATCCCGAAATAATTAATAAATAATAAAAATAATAGAATCATATATTTTACATATGAGAATTTTAACATTTTATGTCAAACACTGGAGCATTGGGTGCTAATAACTGGTAAAATGAATAACTAGCACTTAGCAGTATCAAACACTGGAACATAGGATACTGATAAAAAAAAAACTGGCAGTGTCAATTACTGGAACATTAAGTGGGTGTCAAATAAAAATTCATAAAAAAAAAAAAAAAAAATCAAATGTATATATTTTAACATATATGTGGTTCTGAATGTCGTTCATGCCATATGTACTAACTTAAGATTTCAAAAAGTATTTTCTGATGGCTAGAACATTAAAAACATCAAAGATTGCTCTAAAAGTGTCAATCACTTGTGCACTTACCCTATATAATATATATATATATATATATTCGTTGTTTGATGAAATGACCTTTTCTCATTGTCATTTATAAAAATTGCTTTCTATTTATTTATTTTAGTATGACTGACAGACAATATAAAAAAAAAAAATTTATAGTCCATTGCTGAAATTGGAAATTATTTGTTCAATTGATTAAAATTATATTTAATTTCAACTAATTTCTGAAATAAGCAATTTCATTGCCAGTAATCAACAAAATTCGTGGATTTCTAAAGCTGACTGTCAAAATATGAGATTATTAATCTATAAATAAGCAAGATTTGTGCTTTTTTGTGTCTGCTTTTGCCATATCAGTTCTTGCGGTCAAGGCTTTTTTTTTTTTTTTTTTTTTTTTTTTTTTTAATTGCCAAAAACTCAAATATTACATTTGAATATTTTAAAGGAACTAAAATTTTTTTACTATCTGTTAAAGGTTTGTTTTAAATCAATTTCATGAAATTGATTATAATTAAAAGACTATAATTTAAGTAATAATATTAGTTATAATCTGAATAATGAATTCAAATTCATAAAATTTATAAATATTTTGTTTATAAAATTGCCTTACTTTCTATCAAAGGATCATTTTAAGTTTATCAATTTTTATAATAAAGGGGTATTAAAATTTTTGATTTTTATTAAAAGTTCTCAAATTTTTCTAGATATAATTTAAAAAAAAAAATGGCAATTGTAGAAATTTTTTTGAATTGCCATTTTTTAAAATAGATTACCACATGGAGAGTGGCGGCCTTTATTCTTGACCTTTACTTTATTGTAAGAATGCTCTTTACATATTTACTTACAAACATGCACCCAAAGAAAAAAATTATATTATTAGAATATGTAGATAACTTTTTAGAAAATGCATCCTTTTTTTTCTTTTCTTGTATTATTCCTTGTAGATTTGACTATTGTTAATTAAATGTATGTTAATATTAGCTATCCAAAACACAACTTTATCTATGCATTTGTCCAAAATCTTATATTTTTACATGTATGTCCATCTAAAATTTTTATATTATCAATCTTCTCTTCGCACAAGTCCCCACCTGGGCATTTCTCTTTGTCACTGAGCTTTGAAAAAATTGTAGGCAAAAAAGAAATTGTTTTAATATGTTTGCCAAATTATTTGCATCATCACTTTGTAATGTTAACTTGTTTATAATTTAACAATTCTATAGTATTGCAGAAATTTACATTGCTTGCACTATTCATTATTTTCTCTGCAATTGGTGCACAGCAATTCATTTTGTATACAAAGGAGAAAATTTTTGATTGCAGCCATCCAAATTTGAGTTTATTTGAAATGAAATGTGTATTCATGTTGCATAATTATATACTTGTTCATGTGATTTAATTATTTACTTATATAATCGTAAATGGAAGTAATTTCTATTGAAAGTGTTTTCCAAGATGAAATGTTCAAAAGTACATCTCACATTGGACAGAACTGGTGATTTTATTACAAAACAGTATTACAGGATAAATTTTCTTGGATCTCTAGATTACTTACTACAAAATTTCTCGAAGCAATAAAAATTCAAAGGTCTAAGAACATAAAATGGTAGACAAACATATATGTCACACTTTTAATACATATTTTTACTGACTGTGTTAGTATTTTTATATGAAATCAAACTTTTTATAAACATGCGAATTCTTTAATGTTTTGATACTCTAAACACAAGCTATCTGTGTGTTTCTGTTTTATTAATAATAATTCCTACAAATGTAGAGAAGTTTAAGTAATCAATGAAAACACATAAATTATGCAAGCTTCATTTTCAATAATTTACAGTAAAATGCCCTGAAAAACAGCTTATAAAACGAGGGGTAGGGGCAGTGGTGGCTCGTGCACTGAAAATTGGTGAAGAAGCACAGTGTATTTTATGCTGTGTTCATTTATAGAATATAAATTTACATTTAAATAAGTATTTTTAGTTAATTTTAGTTAAAACCATGCTTAATAAAAATTTATGATTAAAAATACTTAAATATTATTTTTGAGCTCTTCACCTATTTTCGGTTCACGAGCTGCCACTGGGGAGGGGGAGAGGAAACATAGTATGTTGTAACCATTACAAAACTTTTTTCTATACTTTACATTCTAAAACTTAATTACCTAGGTAATTAAAAATTTGTAATTAAAAAAAAAAAAAAGGTAAAGATTTGATAGCTCACAAATTTTAAAATATTAATTCTAAATAATAAAAATAATTAAAAACAAAAATCTCTGTACACTTCCTAATTTTCAACCCCCCTCCTCAAATAAATATACTGGTGTTTTTTTGTTGTTGATGTTTTTTTTTTTTCCTTCCATGTGCAAATAATTTATCAAAATTGTTAAAAATTAGTAATTTTTTTTTTTTTATTGAATTTGAAATATTTGATAGCTCACAAATTTAAAAATATTAATTCTAAATAATAAAAATAAATTAAAAAAAAAAAAAAAAAACTGTACACTCTCTAATTTTCAACCCCCTGCCTCAAATAAGTATACTGGTGTTTGTTTGTTTGTTTGTTTTTTCCTTCCATGTGCAAATAATTTAAACTTCTGCTTATTACATAGCAATAACGCTTTGTTTTTGTAAAAATAAACTATGCATTTATATGTCATTGCTTATAATCATATAGAGGGGCTGTAATGCACAAGTGTTTTTTTATCTTCTTGCAAATGCATTATAGTTAACTTTTGCTGTACTAAATGTCCTTGCAATAATTATCTGTGCCTAAATTTTTTTTAATCAATACTGATTGAGAAAAATTTGATAAATTTAGATTACTGCCAGGTTGCTGTATGCTAATTCTCTTATTCTATGCTTATTTTATTAATTATTATACTATCATACATTAAGAGGATGAAGCCTAATTTTATTGTAATAAAGTGTCAGGTAATTCCATGGTGTCAGTCACACACAGAGATATTTCTGCTTCCACCAATATTTTTAACAATAATTGCTATCCTATTTAATCACAAAAATCTGCTGTAAATGTATGATAAAGATTTCTGTATCTTCTACTTGACTAATGGTACCTTTTACGGTGGAATTACCTTTCAATTATTAATGTTAATACATTAATAATTGAAAGGCTTTGTCTTTATAGATGAATGTACTGTGTTTACATGTTTGTTAACAATAGAAGGCAAGATCCTTCTATTGACAATTGCATTCCACTATTCCATGTAATGTGTTCACTTAGCTTTGTATTAATTTTCTATTCTGATGCTAAAATTTCTTCAAAGCTAACAAATCTTAATTGGTTCTGAAATGCACTCTTCATTTAGACAAATAATGTATATTAGTGCAATGTGTGATGTTTAAAACAATACGGAGTTTTAAAAAATAGTGAAAATATTTTTGTGCATTTTTAAGTATTAAGAAGTGTTATTACAAAATATTTTACAATAGTATTTTTGAAATTTAAGCCATGCATATACAGTTATATAATGAAAAAGTTAAACATATCAACTTTTCTCTCTTTCTCTGTATATAATCCAACAACACACTATAATTGTATATTTTCTATGAGGATGTTAGGAAATTATTTGCAATCTTTAAAATTAATTATATATATATATATTTGTTATCTGTACCAAAATCAATAAATATGCAAGTTTATCTTATCTACTGTTTGCTAAAGCTTAAACTAGTATGTTGTGGCCACAACGGAACTTTCTTCTAGTAAGTGGTTGGAAAAGCTAGATGAAACCTGGAAAGGGTTTCTTAACATCATTACCTGTAACTCATATGCACCGAAACTTAAAAAGCACCAAAACTTAAAAAGCCGATTTTTTTTTTTTTTAATAGCCAATTTGGTGCATTTGTGCACTAATTAAGTTATGACATTCGGTTTTGACTTTACATTTGTCTTTTGACTGAAATTTTTATTACTGTATTAAAAAGCAGTAACATGTTTATTAAGAACGTGCAACTTTGTGAAAGCTCTAAATTACAGTTATTATTCACGTTAAAAAAGAAATATGCTGAATATTTAAAAATTAAGTCAAAGAAAATATTATTTATTGTAATACAAAATATAACATGTTTATTACTAAAAAATATATTAGTTAGTAATTAAAAATATATGTAAGACGTTGATTTTGACATAAAGAGTTGGAAATTGTTTGTGGAACTACGTTTTTAAAGAACAAGACGCAACTTGTCGCTTTCCAGCTAGTTGCGTGTGTATAATTTGTAGCATTTTGTTTATTCCTCAACCTATGGAATCCTCTGCGCAAGCGCTAATTCAACGAGTTCACTGTTAAAATAGGGGTGACAGTAATCTGGCTC
Source organism: Salticus scenicus (assembly GCA_963930645.1). Classification (NCBI taxonomy): domain Eukaryota; kingdom Metazoa; phylum Arthropoda; class Arachnida; order Araneae; family Salticidae; genus Salticus; species Salticus scenicus. Next base: position 207,533,385 of record OZ005656.1, on the reverse strand, counting down.
AGAGAAAACGAATGATAAGAGCTCGAATTATTAGATGTTTTCCAAATCACAAGCTGGCACACATCCAACATTTTGGACGCGTCGTATCTTGATAGTTTTAAGGAACGTGGCTGCAATATTCCTATTATTCTTCTACCCCCACAAATATATTAGCTCAACTTAAATAATCTTCTGCGTATTGTTTCAGAGTATTTCAACTTTTAATAATTCTATAGAAAACTATTTTATTGTTTTTTAGTGAGTAATTCTACACAAAATATGTCTGGTAAATGTAAATCTGTCGTAGATTTTTGAGTAAAGATAATAAGTATAGAAAAGTTATCAAAACTGAAAATGAAGCTAAAACATACAGTGATTGTTTCAATAAGAATATCTCGGTAAGGGACGTAATATGCAACAAATGTCGTCTAAGTTTTTATAAAAAGGCAGCCTCAACTTCAAAGCCTACCGTGAGTGCTTCCGAGACTGACAGTGATTCTACGATAGTCGAACCTGTAGACAGGGGCGGACTGGCCCACCCGGCTACCCGGCGATCGCCGGGTGGGCCAGTTGCCAGAATGGGCCAGATAAAAAAGAAAAAACAATAATTTTATTTTTTGCACTATCGTTATTTAATTTTAATTGTTGAGCAGACTCTTGCTTTAATAAATGCTTAAAATTTATCAAAACTAGCAATAAAATGAAAATCTTTGAGGTACACTGACTGGTCCAGAAAAAAGCACAAAATATAACATATCTTTCCCCAATTTTTTTTCCCCTCGGTTTTTGTCTCAGGAGGATGACCAGCCGTTAAAGAAACTGGCGAACAAATCCATCGCTCCACTTGTCTATTGGCGACAGGTAGAAGAATTGCCTCCCTGCTCTCATCTTTAAAAACTGAAGGGAAATAAATTATCCTGAATCTCGAAGTCATAAAAAATATGGTCCCAAACTTTTTATTTTTAATCTGGAGGTTTATTTATTTATTTATTTATTTATTTTAATGAGGTGGTTAGGTTGCTTACACTTTCAAACTGCCGAAACACTAATCATAAGTTCAAACCCAGCAGAATACTAGAATATACATGTTCGATAATCACACTTGAAATGTGCAAGTTCGACCTCGACGGTCTTCCCGACTAGAACTCCTACATAGATAGGCTGACGCATCCGCCATTTCCTAGCCCACAAGACCGGTTGACAATTTATTATTGGTGGTTTTTCGGCAATAAATAGCACGAATAACTCCAGAAAAGGGCACCACCTGTTTATATTTCCTTCTAATCCAGGAAAAAGGAAAGAGTGGATTATAAATTGCAGATGTAACTCGTGGATACCCGGTGCAGGAGCACAACTTTGTAGCGTAAGATTTCCCTTATTTTAAAATTATTTCATTTTTATTTTCAGAGTTGTTTGACAAATTTAATATGAATGTACTGTTTTTTTAAGTTATTACTTTAAAATATTTTAAAATTAACTTTAATATTACGTGAAGGGTTGCAGTTTTGAGAATGTTGGCGATGTTCTTAAAATTGCCAACTTGTTTGTTTCGTGATAAGAAGTTCTAGCTCACTTGATCTGTATAGAAGTTTAAAGGCGATAACGACGCTAATCAGGTAACCTAGCTTTTTCTACCGCCAACACATTCCTAAACGGGCTAGAAAATGGCGGACACTGCGCCAGCTCTTTTCATATAGGGGTCTTATTCTGGACTATTGAGGGTCAGATTGCTTGTGAAGGAGGTCCAAGTTCTCAGAACTGCCACTGGAGAGGGAATCCAAACTGTATAAAGAAAAACTTATTTGCTGCGAGATGTTCCCTTTAAAATTTTTTCCATAAAAATTAAATTCATCCATTGCATATGTTCTTTTTTCTAAATTGTAAAAACATAATTTTTTTAAGATTGTACTTTATAAGAAAGAAAAACAAACATTCGTTTATAAATTGATATAAATTTGTTTTTTTCATTCTTTTTTTTTAACCAAAAAAAAAAAAAAAAATGATTACTGTTGACAAGCTACAGTAGGCAGCAAAATTATGCAAGCGCTAGCAAAAATTTCTATATAAAAAAAGTACACTTAATACTGTTTTGTTAAATAAATCCTAGTCGAATCATGTACTTAATCAGTCTAAGAACACGATTCGGCAAGGATTTATTTTATAAAACAGTAGTAAGTGTACTTTTTTTATATAGGAATTTTTGCTATCACCCGTATAATTTTGCTGACGACTGTCGCAGAGCGTCGAGCCAGTATTCGAAGTACAGTAGAACCTCGATTATCCGAAGTAATTGGGAGCGAACTCACTTCGGATAATCGAAATTTTCGGATAATCGAGAATTCATCAATAATCATCTAAAATATTTATCAGCACTCGTAGTTTGGAAAGGATGGCTTGCATACAAAAGGAATGTGGGAAAAAAAAAACAAAAAAAAAAAAACTTTAAAAATACATGTTTGTTAAGAGAAATTTTTGGATGATAGTAGAAAGTGAAAAAAAAAAAAGTGAAGAAGAAACAGACTTCGGTTAACGGAGAGTTTCGGTTAATCGAGGTTCGGATAATTGAGGTTCTACTGTATTTCAGATTTTACAATCGAGCCGTCCCGTCTAACATTAATAGTGTCGTGTACAGTAACGATGGGTAGTGGACTAAAATCTGTTGAAGCGGAGAAGCCATCCACTCCACTAAGATGAAAATTGTTACGTTAAATCATACAAGTCAAATTCCAGTTGCAAATTAAGATTAAGAATAATTTTTAAATCTAAGAAATTAATTACACCAGATTTTAATTCAGTTTCAGTAAATGATAGATTATTAGGATAAGTAATGGGTGACAAGTGAGTCTTGATTATTGTTATGGTTATATCTAAATATATGACTATAATATCATCAATGTACCTCAGTAATTTAAAAATAGTACTCTTAATGTCTCTTTCATAATAATATAAATATAAATCTGTTAGAAGACTGGAAGCTATACCACCCTGCAGCAGTTCTATGTGTTGTTTATATATAGCCCTATTAAATAACGTATAGTTATGAAATGATATAATATATATATTTATAAATAATTAAATGGTAAGAAAAAAAATGTTTGTTTTTAGATGATCTTGCAAATGACTTTTAAAATTAAAATACAATTTTGCAATAAAACATATCATCATCACAGATATCAGCATGTCACCGTCATCTGAAAAGACTCATTAACATGAAATTAAACTGAAAACAAAAGCATATTACTTTACATTTTGCCATAGTTATTGTCTCTCTCTCTCTGATGCTATTTTTACTCTATAACATAAAAAATATATTCTCTTATTTTAGTTTTAAAATTTACAATTATTTACAAAGCAACTTAAATTTGCTGATCTTCACCATCTGCAGCATTTTATTTTCAAAAATTCATAACATGCAAAATGTTTACTGTTAACTTCCTTTGCTTTCCGAACCCTCAAAACATCAGAACTTTGCTCGTATTATATAAAACATGTAAAATCTTATTTAAAAGTGGGCAAAAAGAAATTTTGTCATTTAGCATCACTCGTATAGCTATGCAATCTTGATACCTGTAGAGCCCAGAATGTAATTAACTTTAAAAGGAAAATCTAACCCCGTTATAGTGAACCGTAACCGGACTTTATAAAAGTTCACTGCATCCAGAGGTTCACTATAAACCAAACTTTTATTTTTAATAAAATAAAAATACGTGTTTTGTTCAGTTGGGACCGCCGAAAAAGTTCATTATATCCGAGAGTTTACTGTATCCCTGGTTTACTACAGCGAGGTTCGACTGTATTGAAAATATATTTACATCAGAAAAGTTTAGGAAATGTATTAGATAAATATTAATGTTCTCATGTCAATATTAAACAATGATTTTGCATATCTGAAACATAAGTACTGATCCCCGAAAAAAAAAGAAATCTGACTATATACTTATAAAACTTATATTAATGTGGAAAGCAAAATGTTCTAAAATTGTGACTTTATTATAAATTATTGCTTGCAGCCATACTGGAAGAGGAGAGGCTTTTCTGGAGTGAGTGGGTCAAAATACCTCATAGCCGGGTGGGCCAGATTGAGCCAGTCCGCCCCTGCCTGTAGATACAAACGATGATGATTTTGTGTGTCGCATAACTAGTCCTGAAGAGGATGATTACATTGAAATGTCTTTTTCACAAGTAGTATCAACACACCGGTTCTGTATAATATGTCGAGTAGAAGTAAATCTACGAGTAATATCTCTTGAAACACGATGTGACATTTTCTCAAGAAAAATAATTTTTATACCCGATGGTGATTGTTGCTGCAATGAACATATGATTGGTGATAGAATTTATGAAGATGACTTGTCCCGCTGATGCATCATTTCTAATACAAGTAAAATTAAAAAATCAGAATTTGTTACTTTTATAAATGTACTTTCCCAAACATCTAATCTAACATTGTAATGGATTATCAGAATATCAACTTAAATCCCTGACAGGCTTTACTTGGAAAAACATTATAGAGCTCAAACATATGCTACCTTCAATGAGAAATACAAAAACTCGGACTGTGACGCAAGCCTTAATCATTTTTCTTTTTAAATTAAGGACAGGAAATTCAAATAAGACCATTACTGCTGTTTTGAGTTTGCAATATGAACAATCCGCGTTTGTAATGATCGATAGATGGCTTTTTCTGAACTGCAGTTGTTAGTAAATATAATAGCCACGTGTATTTATTATTGTTCTTTCTCCGCTATTACATCATGGAAAATCGATTGCATAATATGACGATATGCAGTGGTATGATAATTTCACCTTAGCCCACCAGAGGGCGAGCATTTCATTACAATCGCGGATACGCATCAGAATTTGTTGACGATATCATGAAATGTTTTGAGAGAGATATTTTACCAAAATATTTTAGTTATGATGCTATTACATGTCAAGATCTTATTTCTAACACCTCCAGTACAGGCAAGAAGTTATTAAATCTATATGATAATCAACTTGTTATTATTTGCGAAGGTACTTATGTACAACATCAAAAAAGTCAAAATAATTTTTATCAAAGAAAATCTTTCTCTGGACAGAAGAAAATTAATCTTTGCAAACCTTTCACCATCTGCACTACAAATCGTTATATTATAGACTTTGCAGGACCTTTCTACGGCACACAAAATGATGTTTCAATACTAAAACTTGTTTTACAAGACTCTACTGGTTTACAGACATTACTATCACCAAATGATATTTTTATTGTAGATCATGGTTTTCACGATTAAGTTGATTTCCTACAAAGTAAAGGCTCTACAGTATTTATGCCTGCTTTAAAAGGAAACAGGATGCAACTAACAACGGAGGAGGCTAACGAATCAAGAAGAGTTACAAAATTGAGATGGGTTGTAGAAGCAGTTCATGGTGCAATAGTTAAAAAATATCGCCTTCTACACAATTCTTTAAGTAACAAACTTATACCGAAGTCGAAAGAGCTTTGTAAAATTGTTGGATTTCTACAAAACAAGTATGACCAAAGATTAAATTCTGAAGGCAATAAAAATGATGATCTGCTTGAGTACATGGAGAGCAGAATGAGTGTTGTAAATACTCTTAGTGAAGAAGTCATTAAAAAAAATTGGAATTGTCGAAAGCCGGCTTTTCAGCAACTTAAATCGTCTGAAATCCTAGATTTCCCTCAGTTAAATAAAGACCAGCTAACTTTGTTTTTCACTGGCTCCAACCAACTTTTAAAGGCGGTGTTTTATTTAGCAAAGATAATGGACGAAGAATGCAACCTCACAGTACAGTTTGTTAAAACCACGCCCAGCATATTAAAACTGGAAGTTAGATCAAGGCATGTGAACCGTAAAACTTATGTATATATATTGAATATGTACCAAACGGAACGACGATCGAAAGCATACGCCGATATTGCTGCAACTCTCCTAATGGTCTAAGAACAGTAGGATGTTGTTCTCACATAGCCGCAGTTGTTTATTACTTGTCTTATGCCCGATATCTTTCCCGCACCTTATGTCCAGCACAAGTTTTATCTGATATATTTACATCAGAAGAGATTCATGCAGTTATTAATGAGGACAGTGATGAAGATTAATTATACTTTAACAATATATTTTGTATTACAATAAATAATATTTTCTTTGACTTAATTTTTAAATATTCAGCATATTTCTTTTTTAACGTGAATAATAACTGTAATTTAGAACTTTCACTAAGTTGCACATTCTTAATAAACATGTTACTGCTTTTTAATACGGTAATAAAAAGTTCAATCAAAAGACAAATGTAAAGTCATTAGTACCTAAGACGGTCATAAGAAGTTTTAATTTTTTTTGGAAATGTTGCACCCATTTTATATTTATGCACTTTTTGGTAGTATTACTAGACATAGTAAGCTATATTATATATTTTTTCTGTGATTGTACCTCTGCGTTAACTAGGAATAAAATCATGAAAAAAAATATTTTAATTTTTTATTAATAGTAAATACGATAGAAAAAATCTACAAAAAATATATAATGTAGACTAATATTTTGTCTAACGAACCGTTTTTGTTTCATTAGTGTAGCTGTAATAGTTTTCATAAAAATCAATTTTAAAAATTACCCCCTCTAGCGTCTATTTGATCCATTATCTCCAGAATGCAGCGAGATGAGAGGCTAAATTTGTGTCAATGGTAGTTTTATATCTCACAGATGTTACCACACGAGTCATTTTCAAAATACCTTTCTGGGGCCGCTGACCCTACCTTATCCTGCTAGACCCTTTATATTGAAAGCAAAACGAAGAATATAACAGTCTGTATAAAAACATGTGCTTGTACTTTGTGAACTATGTATATACTGTGGGAAAAAGTACATACATACATAGAGTATAGAACTAGAAAGAGACAGATGCCAGTAGCCAGTATACTTACTTTTAGTATATATTTTATACATATATATGAATATGAGGCATGCCGCGCCGTGCGCTACATATATGGACATATATGTAGAGAGATATACTCTTTGTATATATATAATGTATACTAATAACGAACGGAGGATCTGTGTACATATATACACAGTATACATATAGCTCATGGAAAGTGTTCGGTGACGATGACGCAAGTTTCATGATTTTTGTTCCCCCAAAAAGTGCTCAATGCACCTAAAGAAGTTTTCACTTCAAAAAATTCTCAGGTGTCAGCACAAATTTGACTTTCTTTCGGCATCCAGTGTTATAGTTCTCAGAGACAAAAATTGTCTGCATTCATTCATCATGGGAAAATAATTTTAATAAATAATTTGTACTGCATGAATTTGTATAAGATTATGTAGAAGAAAGTCTTCTGGTGGCCACAACATATTAATTTTATATAAAATTTGATATTGATACGTGCTGCTTTATTCGCTGCATAATGTATGCATAATAGTTTTAATATTTACTCCAGTTTTTAGCTTTTATCTGTGGGAAGTGTATAAAAAAACTTTTCACAAAAGCTTTGGAAAACTTTTTAGGAACACTTATGAACATATAAATAGAATTTTTCTGTGAGTGGTTTTTATTAAACTTGCTACTGAGCATAGTTTATGTAAGCTGCCTTGGAAATTTTCAGTAAGTTGGAAAAAAATTACACAGTTGTATCATGCAAATTTACCTGCTAACACTAAAATTGGCTGAATTATCATTATTTTTACAATGTTGTTAATTTGTTGAAATTTATTTGGTATTTATTGTTTTATTGTGTATCTGTGTATTTTTTAATATTTATTCTATAATTAAATTATTTTTAAAATTTTATGTTATTTATTTTGAAGACTCATCCCACCACTTTTAAGTCATTGCATTAAATCTTAATTAGCAACTAGCTAATTTTTCTTTGGTATTAAACTATTTTTAATTTTTTAGTAAGAACATTAATATGGGTGAAGTGAAAAGTTTCTTTAGATAGAATTGATTTACATAAAAAAAGTAATTGTGTATGTATTAACCTTTAACGGGCAGCAAATTTTTGTATTTTGAACAGTATTTCTCTAATACTGATAATTTCTCAACAGTATTTTGAACAGTATTTCTCTAATACTCATAATTTCTCAACAGGCCATGCCTGTTGGTATTTCTCTAAAATGTTACTGTATTTAGCAACAGAATTTTAAATTGTTAAGTGTATTATAAATTTTATCCTCAAAAATTGATGTAGTTAATATCACTGACTTACTGGTTTATATATAAGTCAACGGTATTTAAATATGAAAATTCAAAATCCGTTTTTTAATATGTATTGTTTTAGAGAAATGCCTAAAAGTGGCTCTTAGCCAACACTCATCTGCAAAGGTTAAAATTTCCTTGAACATCAGTTTTTTAGTAAATAAAATCCTGTTATTATCTAGTTATCTGTTTATGTAAAATATTCATGTATATTAACCCTCGCTTTCCCAAGATCAGGGCGTTACTGCAGAAAAATTGCTTTCAGGTGCCGCTGGGCACATTTGGCGAAAATCACCAGAACCATGCCTTTTTGTATCATTTAGAAGGTGAAACATTCCACTGGTTAAGTCTGCTATCTCTGGCGAATTAGTGCACTTTTTGAATGAGGCGGGCTTAACTAAATTTCAACTACAAAATGACCCCATCTTGGGGAAAGCAAGGGTTAAAGCCTAAAATATCAAAAGAGGTAAGTTTGCATTCTTCTATCTAGTTATCTTGTATATCATAAAGAGATGCTAATATTTAAAATGTTCTGTTTATATTATATTTTGATACAAATGTTCTGATTAAAAAAAAAAAAAAAAAAAAAAAAACTTTTAATTCTACTGGGATACATTTGTACTACAATAAAAACTGATCATTATTAAAGATATATAATATTCTTGAGCTACATATGCAATATAACTCATAATAATTTGTTTATTTTTGGGTTTAGAATTTATTCAATTTTGATCAAATATTTGTGCATTTTTTTGTTACTAGAAGTTTTCTCTTTAATCAATAGTTATGAAAATAAGTGTGTATGCATTGAATTAAGCTTGTGAACAACATGATAAAAAAGTTAATCACAAATAGCTTTCTCCTTGAAAAATTTATTTATAGATCATAACTAACATTGAATTTATGATGATTTGCTATTAGTTTTTGTATAAATTACTCTCTCTATATATATAAATCTATGAAACAGAAAATTTATAGGTAAATATGAATATTATATATGTTATGCTATAATCTTAGAATTTTTCCACTGAATTTTATACTGATATCTATGCTTTGAACAACTATATGTATTTATAAATGCACCTAAAATGCATATTTAAATTTTATAATACAGTGGAACGTCCATATATCAAACTTGCATTTATTAGAAATCTTTGTATATCAAACTTCTATGAGTCATAAAATAAAATAAATAAATAAAAATCACTCTAAATTTAAACATAAATCCTGTTCTGAAGAAGACAGTGTTTTATTTTTGCTTCTTCATTTTGTCCAATGTCAACTTTTTCACCACCTATTTTGACTAGTTTTGTGAATAGAACCACTATTGCTAATTGTATACAGGGTGATTCAAAACCTAATGTACAAACTTTTAGGAGAGGTAAGGTATATCACTAAAATTAAAAATTGCATAGAAACTGTTCGCAAACATTTTTAAGCCTTTAAGAACTGGATGTTTTTTGTTAATTTTTAACAGTGAAACTTGGATATAGGCATAGCTTTTGTAAATTGTATTTTTAACTAAACGTTACATTGTACACTAGCAGGCTACGCCCGCTTCGCTGGTCACTATATTTAAATGATTTTTCAAAAGAATTGATTTACTATTTATTTTTTATATCGCATTATAAATAAAAACTTTGCACTCATTTTGCAACAATGCTCTCTATGGTCTTATGTGAATGACTCTTAAGAATGAATCAACAATTGTTTACAAATTTAATGGATTATGTATGGGAAATAAGTATGCTGTAATTTAAAAACTGCAGCTCTTAGAACTTCAAAACTGATAATTTTTAAAAAGTTATTCATTATTCTTTAATATTAGACTGTTTTTTGTTTAATAATTACTCTTATTTTAAAATAAAAGCAATCAAATGATATTGCGTTGTGAATGCAACGTAATATCTTTAAATCTAATAACTTGATGTATGTAGTGTCCTCACAAAAAATGAACTGTTTTTAGAGCTCTTTTAAAAAAGCATAACATCTATGCAGTATCTTTTATTTAAAAAAAATCATCAGTTTTTACTAAAAAAAAGGCCAACTTTCATCGTCAAAGTAGTTAAATCTAGACCAATCAAAAATAGGAGTGATCTGCCCAAATGTGTTCTCCCAACAAACTCTTTGTTTTATTTATATAGATGATATATCACCTTTCTTTGTGTAAACATTAACATCTGAAAACGTTTAATTAAAAATGCAATATACGTAACGCCCATTTGTGTGTTTTACTGTTAAAATTTGACCAAAAGCATCCGCTTCTTTTGAAGGGTTAAAATGACATTTGCGATCATGGGTTTCTTTGCATTTTTTAATTCTTGTGATATGTGCCCTACCTCCCTTAAAAGTATGTATGTTGGGGTTTGAATCATCCTGTGTATTATTGGTTCATAAATTGTTTGTTTAAAGCTCTGCAAATCAATTTAATGGCTTTTAAAGAGAAATGGCAGTGTTCTACTAATAGAACTTGCACTGTGTTTCTAAATTACTGTAGTTTGTTGTATATTCTCAATTTATTTTCTTTGTAGATGTAAAAGTTACATATTTAATGGGTAATATTTTTCATGATACAAGACTTGACCTGGCTTTCAAGGATTGCAGATAAATTTTGTTTTTGTGCTGACAGATTAAAAAAAAAAATAATACTAGTGGGTTTTCCTTAATTATAGGAATCTGTCATAATGTAATTTCCCCTATTTGAGAATGGAAAGGTTAGCGCTCCTGGCATTCGTTTGGTTCTGCACTCAAAGCTGGTAGGATGAGAAGTGCTAGGTTTTATCCCAGGTTGTGCTCATTGACCTAGCCGTTCAAAGTTTTACATGGTTTTATCCAAAACTTGCATAAATATACACACACCCCTTAACCCTTTTAACGTTCACTACTTAATTTATTTTTAAAATTACTAAACTAATTTTTAAAATGGCTTTTAGACACATAGCTGATCATAAATATTTAAAAAAATAGCATTGTTCCTTTTCGAGAAATTTTCGGTTTGAAACATCTGTAAGTAAACCTTATTAAATTCAAATAATATTTAATTTAATAAATAAATCACTTTGTAAGTAAACATTATCCACAACAAAAACTCGTAAAAGTTGCATAGATCCCTACATTTCAATTTATTCTGGAGTATTTTAACCCTTTGCGGTGCAAGGTACTTCGGATCATTTAAATTACACTGCCACCAGAATTTACGAACAAAATAAAAATAGAAGAAATTTTAAATTTTCACGTTAAAAAAAGGGCCTTTTCTGCTATGTTATAAATGTAAATTTTTACTAAAAAATTTCCGGGATGAGTTTTTGCACTTGAGAATTAAAATTAGGTGTTCCATCAGCAGGAACACTGTGACTGAAAGTGCCACCTCCTAGGCCTAGGACCCTAGTATAGTCAATCAGCCTTAAACCCTACAACGAACCAAACTGGCTTTCATTTCCCAGGTTCTGGGTTCAAGGGCTGATATAGGCAATACATTCCTAGTGGTTCAGAATCCACTTTAAACCCGTTCTAAGATGTTTTCATGCGTAAAAAAATGACTTCAGTGCAACACTTAAAAACAAATCAAACGCTAATAGATTTTTAGAAAACTTATTTTCTAGTAACATTTTTAAAGGAGGAATGGTTTAATTAGGAATTATATGTAATTATCTATTGATATACATGAATAGAGAATCCAGTTTCTACATATCAGTTTTTTTTTTTTTTTTTTTTTTTTTTTTTTTGATATATTGGCGATTCCACTGTATGAATTTTTACTGAGCAGTGTTGCTATTTGTAGAGTTCTTAATCTATGGCTTGATGTGAAGCTTATTCACTTTGATAGATTTGTATGATTGTTTATATTTATATCCCACCTATTTTATATCAAATTTCACAGAAATCCAATGCCTGCCTAGCTATACTATTTGTGCCTGCAGTAAAAGTGCTTTTCATGTGACAAGTATATCTATTCAAAAATGCTATTTAAACTGTTGAGGTTTAGTAATTTTGAACTTTTCCTTAGATAAGATATATGTGAAAGACAATCATTCCAATAAATAGTTGCAATAAACTCTATTTAGTATGCACATTTACTCTACACATTTAGATATATACTTTTACTATGCATTTTCTGAAGTTTTATAATGTTTGTGTATATAGATATAATTGTATATGTGTGCATTTTAAATTTATACATTTGTTATTTTTATATTCCTGGCTGTTATGATCTCATTATACTGATAATCTCAGTATATTCCATTCTATACATTTTCAACCTGATTGTTTCTTAAATAGGGTATACATATTGTAAAATGGATATTTTTCATCACTGTAGGAAAAATATGTAAGAGAAAACATTTGACTTTGAGATACCCAAAGATTTACTGCATTTTGTATTGATGTGTAATAAGATACGCAAGATATTTAAAGTGAAAAAAAAAAAAAAAAAAAAAGCAGAATATGTGTTCTGATACCCCCTAGCAGCACACTTATCCATAGTGCATCCTGAGGGATGTTCCTGAAATATCATTTCGTTGATAGGATTTTCTGAAAATGTCATGTGCTTAAGATTTGCTATTAGGGATCTTTTTAGAATTAGACAATTGATTCACTTACTATGAAAATGTGTGTGTTTAACCCACTGAGTGACTTGGAAAAAAGCAAAATTTTAATTTTTTCACTGCAATTTTTTTTTTTTTTTTTTTTTTTTTCTTCTCCAGTGTACCAGGGTTTTATTTCAGGTCATAATTTCTTTAATAGAAAACCTAAAATCAGAAAATATCTTTAGCAAAATGGTAAAATACTATTAGGCTTAGAAACTGGTTTTTATAGTACTCTTAATGCCACTTTATGTTGCAATGTCTTTAACCCTATCACAATCGTGAGCATGTTTTTGCGATTGTTTGTCACCTAATAAACACATTTTTAAAATATACATAATCATAGACTTAAAGCTTGTTTTTTCTTTTCTTTTTTTTTTTTTTTAAAGTATGAAGGTCCTATTTAATAGTCATGAGATTTAATCTTTAGATGCGTAGTGAAAAATTCATTATTTTAATGCATTGTAAAGAATTTGCAGTAAAAAAAAAAAAAATTAGTTTTCCCCCTCAGAGGGTTAAAAAAAAAAAAAAAAAAATTGGAGTGGTTTTCCTGGACTTCCTGAACATTTAGTAGTTACTAGATGTTTAAACAAATTTTAATCACTGAATATTTCAGTAAATAAATAAAAGTGAAAATCATGTCAGTGTGTTTTCATCCCAAATTTGTATGTTTGTTCAATGAGCATAACATATCTGAAATTGCTTTGTGTACTATATATTTAAACTATTTAATATTAGATGTAGCTGCAATTTATAGATAAGACTGACTATATAAATTACAAAGTATTATAGTTTCTGTTATTAAGTAACTTTTTTAAAAGTTGGCTGAATGTTTTCAAATCTTGCAAATAAGTGCTTTTGCTTAAATTTTGTATGCCCCTGATTTTTTTTTTTTTTTTTTCTATTATTATTTATCTAGTTAATATGCTTGTTAAACAATAATAATAAAATATATGCAGAGATTAATCCAGAACAAATTTTGTGCCTCATTGAGGCACTTTCACAAAGTCAACTTTTGGTAAAGAGGCACCTTCACAAAATCATCTTTCAGCAGAGGCGCCTTCACGAAGTCAATTCTCAGTAATATAGTTGCACGCTAAAAAATTCAATAAGCTTTGCTGCATTGAACACATAATAAATATTATCAATTTGGATATTTACTAGAAACAATGGTAAATATCTAAGTAAACACCTTCTTACCTTATGCATAAGAAATTACTTGCCTCAGATATATATTTATTTTACAACTGTTCCATTTTATTTTTTAAATGTGTTTTAAAATTAAATAAACTGCTTTCTGCATTTTGGTTAACTGTTCGAATGCATTATTAATTTTCACAAATTTACTTGTTTATTTTTCACAAATTATTTTATATATTCCCAAATGGGGTACTATTTTAAAATACCTGAATTAAACCCTGACATATTAACATATTGAGAAATACTTGCATGATTAAAAAAAAATAGCTTATGTAGCTGAAGTACATATTTCAAACTTTGTAATTTCTACAACATTGTTATTAAAAAGTCATTTATTGAACTAAATTAATGAAAACAATCATGGTTTAATTCACTTTAAGTAAATGTATGCTTACATTACTAGCTTTGTATAAAATGTAAACATTGCATTAACATTATTATTGTTTTTCTATTGAATATTATGATTTATCATGTCTTGAAAAATAACTGTCAATTTCAGCTTCATATAAATATTTCTTGTGAAGTAGATATTGACTTGTTTTTTATGATATCCAAAAAGTTACAAAATAAAGTTATGTTGGTGCATTATGTTGATTTCTAGTCAGAATTTTATGTTATTGTCTGTATTTAGCTTGTTTGTAGATGTTTTATCTGATAAAATCATTTTTATACGCATCTCAGATGTTTTCATTTATCTATGTTATTTTCTGTTTGGAAGTAGGATGAGATGATTTTCTATTGTCAACAATAAATTAATTTTTTATTATTGTTTTCAAAAATAAATGTATATATTGCATTTTAATAAACTGACTCATGTAAGTACTTAAAAATATTTATTTATGTAGAAATAAATCATTTTTAATATCTATCTTATGCGTGTTTCTATTGTTAAATTTCACATGAGAACATAATTCAGAATTGCTACGTCACCTGGTAAACACTGGGAATTCTGGAAACTATGAAAAATACAGGGAAATTGAAATTTCTTTCTTGAAAATTTTAACCATATAGTAGTATTTTAATTTCTTAGCTATTTTTGTCCAAGAAATCTAATACTTTTGAAGCAGAAAAAATATTTTTTCACAGAAAATTTTATTTATTCAATTTAATAACTTTTAAGAATATAAACTATATTATTTAGTATAATTTAGAAATTTATTGATCAACTATGAAAGTTCATTTCAGAAAATTTTGGAGTGGAAGGCTGATTTTTTTTTTTTTTTAATATCTGTATATATATATAAATTACGTGTCACGATGTTTGTCCGGGGTAAACTCCTAAACTAAGGAACCGATTTTAATGAAATTTTGCACACTGTGTGCAGTTTGGTCCAACTTGAGAGATAGGATAGTTTTTATCTCAATTTATTGTCACAATATTGTTTTATTGCAATTATTTGTTAATTATAGACCTTTATTAAAGTTGCTCCAAAATATCTGTGAGTTCCATTAATTTAATTGTTGCCAAAAAAAAAAGAAAATACGAGTTCATTTTCTTTCGACATAAAAATAAATACATTTAATCAAACGTGAACGTTAAAAAATTATAAAAAGTTAATTTATGCATCTCACGAAAATTGACGTCCTAATCAATTTAAAGATTTTATACACATTGATACAGTGCTAATGTAGTTCTATCATAGATATAGTAATATATATAGATCTCTCATCCCCATGTTATCGTACAAAGATTTTTGATGCCGAAAAATAAATAAATAAAAGCTTTAGAAACAGCCATTAAGTGGTATTGCAAAAAAAAAAAAAAAAAAAAAAAAAGAAAGAAAGAAATATGAATTTGAAACTGTATCTGGAGTCTTCCATTCCCCTTTAGCAAATACATTATTCATAAATTTTATTTGCTAAAATATTAGTATGTATTCCCGTGTGTATTCACTCCGGGAAAGACGGCCATATTTTGGTAAAAACGTCGTCTTTTCCCAAATGAAAAGGAATAACTTTTTTCTCCCCAATGATCACTCTATTCTATATATGCTATACTATATCTATGAGTTCTATACGCAAGCGAAGTGTGACTCACTGACTGTCTGTGCAGCCAAGAAAAAGATTTCCTATGTTAATTGCCCACTGGATTTTTTGTAAGAAATTATTAAAAATCGAGGAAATTTATTTCCCGATTTTAATCCTTATATATTTGGGTATAGATATGTATTAGTTATCGCGGGTGTTAGATTGAATTATTTTGCTGTCAAATTGACAAAATTTTAATTTTAAATTTCAAAACTCTGTCGCCCTTGGCTTTTTTTTTAATTATTATTATTATTTGGCGATCAAAAGCGTAACACGAAAATATACATGCCAGATGTATGCATTGTACGAAATGTAATATGTATTATTCATTGTACGTATGTATGACATGTAATATGTATTGTACGAAATATTGTTTCATATTATTCACTACTCTTTTAATATAAGTTGTTAAAATAACCATGATTTTTGAAAGGAATTAAATATTTTCGCCAGATAATTTAGCGATATTCTTTTTTTTTTTTTCGCCAAGGATGACAGAAATGAAATCTATTCCGCTGCAAAATATTAGTATCTTACATCAGATATTTTATTTAGACATTTGAAAACAAATTTGACTTCAAACTATGATAGAATATTTATCATTTTCCTTTTAATTAGTATATTATTAGTATATTAAAATTTAAAAGCATGGTATATAAAAAGTTCTTTTTTTTTTTTTTTTTTCTAAATCTTATAATTATTTTTATCTTAATCCTCAATGTTTTCCATCTTTATTAACTTGAATTTACTATTAAAATTTTAACATACTCAAAAACTTCTCATCACTTCGTTAAAATACACTAAACTTTTCCAAAATCTTTTTCTGTTTAAAATGATACATGTATTTACTTTAAATGTCCAATATTTCATAAGATTTCCGATTTTAAAGTTTTAAAATATTTATCAAATTTACTTATTTCTCTGGTTTAGCCTTATTGTTTTCCTTTTTATAACTACAGCTGTTGCCCTCTTTAAAATATTTAAAATGATGAGGTCATTTTATAGTAAAATTATCCATTATAGCATATATTATATTTCACTCCTCCATAAAAATTGATTTTTAAATCGTCTGTTTCTTTTATACTTTTATTTTAATAGAATTTAATTTATATATTAGTCATTTTAGCAATTTTATCCAAAGTAGCATTAGAAATAATATATATCCCTTCTCCATTAAAATTTATAGGACCCTACAATAAAATTAATTTGTGCTTAATATCAACACTACGAAAATTTTTATCAATAGCTTCCAAATTTTGACCTAAGTTTCAAATCTCAACCCTGTGGGTTTTTACATCGGCTACAACGTTTTCGTCTTTGTTCGTAAATAATAATTTGACTGTACTAAATAGTTTACAGCCGTATAATTCAACGTATAACTTAGTCACAGCAACGCGTGGCGGGGTCTGCTAGTATATATATATATATATATACCAACTATGTGAAAAATACCAGAGCCAGGAATCGAACCCGGGCCTCCGCTTTACGTGCAGATGCTCAAACCATTGAGCTACCCTGGCTGATTACCAGCTAGGCATTTCTCACATAATATTCGTTGGCAAAGTCACTGAGTCATACACTATATTATTATGAATTTGTCAATAGTAGTGGTTACATTTTTTTTATATATATATATATAAAATAATTTAAAGAGGCTTAGTTGGGTTATGAAATGTTAATTTTCTGCATTTCTAGCTTGTTTTTGTGTTAAAATAGCTCAGTTTTCTTTAAAAATCCATTAAAAAGCTTCAGCAAGGCAGGTAATGGCCTTGGTGCTAAATTTGGAGACTTTTTCGCTACTTAGCGATTTTTTTTTAAAAATGACCTTGGCAAAAAAATTCCTTATCGATATACCAAATGTCTAAGCTCGAACTTGATTGGTTACAAATAGCATCAGTTTTGGACATTAATTTTGGAAATCTTGGGAAAAGGAAGATGAAGGAAAACTAACATAAATTATGAATATGTTTTCTTGTAAGCAACATTTCCAATTCAGCTTTTTTTTTTTTTTTTTTTTTTACCCTTGCTGATAAAAGATATAATTGTAAGAAGCTATTGTATTTACAATTTTTTAAAATTCTATAATATTAAAATAATTATAAGATAAAAAAAACTTTTTATAAACCATGTTTTTAAATTTTCTGTTGAATCATAGCTGTAGAACTACATTAGCACATTATGAATGCGTATAAAATTTTTAAAGTGATAATGACGTCAATTTTTGGGAGATGCATAATTTAACTTTTTACAATTTTTCAACGTTCATGTTTAATTAAATGTATTTATTTTTATGTCAAAAGAAAATAAACTCGTAAATTTTTTTGGCAACAATTAAATTATAGCTAATATTTTAATTTAAGTTAAAATACCTCATTATATCATCCTTTCATATAGCAAATATATTTCGGCTGATTATACTCTATACGAAAGGATAATATGAGGTATTTTAACTTAAATTAAAATAAAGTAATATACTTTAATTAATTAAACTATTATAGCTAATATTTTAATGGCTATTTTTATAGCTATTAGGAGGTTATTATTTTCATATTTTAATTAATTAAAAGAAAAACTAATCAAAAATTTGAAAATTGGGCTTCGAAGTATTGTGTTGTCACCAGGTTCTGAGCTATTCTGAAAGTTTCAAATGTCTAGCTAGTAGGAAAGTTAGTTAAAAATCGATTGCAAGATTTGTACTGGACAAATAAACAAACAAGAATTGAAGTTGATAAAAACATGGTAAATTAAAAATTTTCATAGTTGTTAAAAAAAAAATAAAGACCATAAATTTTATCGGTGATCATATCATGGAATATATAATTAGAAAAAACAAATACAATATCTTCCTACAAGTGGTTTTTATCACCAGGAAAAAAAAAAAAAAAAAGCCGATTTGATCAAAGTGTTTACAAGAAAACCTGTTCCTTATTTGCATTCTCGACATACAACTCTTCAAAGGATAGTTTTCCCTCATATTTGGAGATTTGAGATGAGAAAGAGCTGATATCGATAAATAACTGTTAAACAATCTCCCATCCCCCTCCCCTCAAAAAAAAAAAAAAAAAAATATCCCCAAGGGATTTGGAAGAAATGGTGTATCAAAGTAAAGCCATAAGAATCAGCAAAGTGTTGTATTTGCCTTAACAGCAATAGATTTGATTGCATGGAGTTAATATTTAATTGAGCATTGATAATTTAAGTATGACGTTAATATTTAAGTGAGGCATTTTGTATTTTGTTAAGAAACATTAAATTTAGTTTTACATATGTATTTGTTTATAGAAGCAATTGTAGTTAAATTTGGGTCCAACAAGCAGCCAAGCTTTGCTATCCTTTTCACAATTTGTTTAATAGCTAAAATTAAACTATGTGTTGAATTACACCCAAGTGTATATGTAAAATGTATATTGTGAAAAAGAGATGCATATTGCATCTCTTTTTCACAATATACATTTATTCAGTACACTCACAATACACTTTTATTCAATAGAGATGCATATTGCAGGAGAGATGACATTATTATGCTGCATTTTGAACAATGTGCTGTGTATATTTCAGCCTATATCACACAGAATTTCACTATCCAAGATTATTATTATAAAAAAACTGCTGATTATACTTTCATTTGGTCTCTCAACAAAAAGATGTTGCTATGCTATGCTTTTTTTAATGAACGCTAGAATTTTTTTCCTAAAATTTTAAGAAGTAAAATCATACTAAGTTTATGAGTGATACCTAGTTATTAAAAATTATGCAATTTTTCCCTTGAAGTAAATTAGAAGGACATTAGTATTCTTTTTCATAATGGTTATCTCACTTATCAAATTTGGAGTAGTTAAACGCTACAGAGAATGAGGTATAGCCTTTCTGAACATGAGAAAAATTACAGCATAACAAGGCTACTTTTTGGTTTATTTGTACCAAAAGTTGATAGGCACCAATTTATGTCAACATACAGGGTGTTTATAAAGTCCCGGACCCATTTTGATGTTTAATAACTCATAAAATAATGAAGATATAAACAAACTTATGGCATTTATTGATGGAATAACTCGTATATTTTCTTTTCAGGTTTGAATACCTTTACTTTTGTAAATATCGTCTGCACGTGTGGTTAATTTGAGATAATTTCATTTTTCAGTCTAAATATCTGTACTTTTCTAAATATCGTCTGCTTATTAATTGCATTTTTCTCTCTTTTGTTTTTGGCAACTATTGCAATGTTATGTTTACTTTTGATGTGTTTGTTCTATGTAGTACTTTTGTATGTGATGTTTTATTCGAGCGGATATTAAGGAGAATGCATACACCACAAGAGAAAGCACAGATTTTGCCACTGTGCTTTTTGCCGCTGTGACATGCTTGTTGCTACCTGGCGTGAAATTGACTATTGACTTGATATTCGCCGTACGACGAAGGGGGCACACGTGGAAGTTCATTGACAAGGGTCATGAAACTTTTTGAGTCTATCTAACCGTTTATGTTATTAATTTTAATCAATCTTTATTATTTTATGAGTTATTAAACATCAAAATGGGTCCGGGACTTTATAAACACCCTGTATAACTAAATATTTTTTTTATAAAGTTATATGCATTAGTCTTTGAGCTGCCTCAAAATATTTGTCACACTCACATACTGACAAATGGACATTTTCTAAAAATGGTCCAGTCTTGTCCAGGACATCTCAAAACATGTAAATCCATCAAAAAACAGAAGTAAAAAATTATATGAATTCAGTGCTTTTTTTTTTTTTATGAATATAGAAGAATGTAAAAATAACTTTCAGGTATCAGACACTACAGAAATGCAAAGACAAAACTACATAAAAATAACCAGAACACACCAAGAAAATTTTATTTGATCTGAATACAAAGCACACATCACATAATTTTTTTATGACGTCTACTTTACAACTAAATAACAACAAATTAAATAACTTGATACCACGATGTGCCACTAAACTGTTTTTCACAAAATAATTGCAAATCTGAAAGCATTTCAACTAAAATATATGCTAAATGAAAAGATTAATCCTAGAATTTATGAAAAAATAAGATATTTTTTTTTTTTTTTTTATCTTTTTACAAATTTATGTATATAAAAATTTAAGACACTTTTGTTTAGTTTAAATAAAGTTAATTTATTGAATGTGTGTGTGTATGTGTGCCATTGAAGTAGAAAATTATTTTTTTAGGTGAACTTATTGAAATTTTTATTAATGCAATAAAGTCTCGATTAATCGATTCTTAATTATTTGACATTTTATATTATGTGTCACAATTTGCAGTTTAATTTTAATGCTTCTTTAAATTTGAAGTTACTTAATTTAGTTCTATTTGTATTGATCATGTTGAGTATTGCAGGAAATTTTTACAGTGACGTTATCTCAAGAGACTGTGTTTTACTTCTCTTTTGTATCTTTACTTCTCTTTTTTTTCTCAATTTATAAGTATTGAATGAACCAAATTTCAATAAATTTGTATATCCCCAGTAGTACAATAACATTGACCAATTGCGGGTTCATCGACCTGCTAATATTATATGGCATAGCTTTGTATCAACATTGACCAATTTCATAATTGGCGAACCGTGCAATACAGAGTGTATACCAAATCACAGTATTTACAATGTTACTAAAATATTTTTCTACCCATTATTTTTCGAAAAAAAAAATTAAATGTAAATTAAAAACCAATGACGAGTATTTTAGAAATTGAAAATTACTGATTCAGTTATGGTTAATATTGGGTAATATTGGAAATGATTGGTAAGAATGTTCACAAGCTTTGCTGATCCACACCGTTTTTGGGAGCTATTAGATGATATTAAGCCAGTATTGTGGAGTTATTTGAACTTTAAACGTATTTTACTTTGACGTTATGATGAATACAGTGTATGTTCACATAAATTATTGAAGTGTTTCATGTTTAGAATCACAGATTATATTAACTGTTAATAATATGTATAAATTATACATGGTTAGATTTACTGTATGGAATGTACGCTATTATTAG
Organism: Salticus scenicus; assembly: GCA_963930645.1. NCBI lineage: Eukaryota > Metazoa > Arthropoda > Arachnida > Araneae > Salticidae > Salticus > Salticus scenicus. The sequence continues at coordinate 207,511,379 of OZ005656.1, read as the reverse complement.
TTACAATTGTTGAAAAAAAAAACAGCAAGAATTCAAAAAAAAAAAAAATTCAGCAAGAAATTAGAATTCTTCGTTATGTAATTTTAAAAGGAAAGGGCATGTTTACAAACAAATAAGACCGTTTTGACTTTCGAGATGATGTCATAATGTAAATATTCTGGTTTGATCATGTAAGTGGCACTGCTTAATTTATTGTTACTAAGTTAATACAGTGATTTAAAAATCAGCAAAGAATCTCCCAAGCATTTATTACAATTTTATTATACATAATGCGATTGGATACAAATCTTTGAACTGGAACATTTACTTTGTACATGTGACGCTACTTTGGTAAATTATTTATGATAATTATGGTTAAGAATGTGTGCATTGCATGCTAATATAGTCATACAAATAAGCAATCACGGTAAGCATTACTCTTTTTCTCAAAATATTATAATACAGTACTTGTCTGTAACAAATTTTATATCATATTTAGTGCTGTTTTTTCCTTTTATCATAAAAATAAAATCTGAATAATCGAGACTGTATTATCTTTTATCAAATTTATTAATTCAATGACAAATTTGCTTTCAAGATGGCAAATAATTTTTTTTTTCACTAATTGATGTATCAATTATATATGTTAATTAAATGTGGAGAATTATTAATTATTCTTCTCTTGCTAAACAAATTACATTAATAGTAGTTAACATATAAAAAAATATAAATAAAATAATCAGATTTTTTTTCTAGAGTGTTTAGTTTTATTAAGAAAAATTATGCCTAAGTTTTAGCTGACAAAAACGATATTTTTTAAGAAGAACAAATTGCAAATTAGCACTTCTCTATTCCATAAATATACACTCAGATTTAACATAAATTATTCAGAAAAACTGAACTATGAAAAACTTAACTATTGGTAGAAGGGAGAAAATGGTTTAGCTTTACAATTTGAAGCAATTTAGTATTAGAAAAAATATGTATTAATCTATTAGTCAAACATTAATAAAATGTTTTTTTGTCCCGCTGTCCCCCCTCTTAAACGTCTAGGTGTAATCTATAGTATTCCTTGTAAAAATTGTGATTCTACATATATCGGTGAAACTGGCAGAACAGGTGAAATTAGATTAAAGGAACATAAACACTCATATAAAACAGGAGATTTAAGATCAAAACTCATAATCCATTCTCTCAATAGTGATCATATTCCGGATTTTGAAAACTTTAAAATTTTAGCTTCTAATGTAAATATTTATGAATCCCGTATTTTTCTAGAGGGCGCTTTTACCAAAATGCAACATTCTGCCTTGAACGAGGCTAAAACTATTCCTCCTGAATATTTAATCTTGCTATGAATATTTGTAAATGTTGTTTGTGCTCGTATGTTTGACGCTGAATAGGGCTAGTGTTCTAGCCAAAACGTCTGTCTTGTGTTTTAATGTTTTTAATTAAAATGTATTTTTAAAGTTTAAAAATTTTTTTATTTTTTTTATCTCATTTTAAATGTTACATTGGTTTTTTTGTTTATTTAAACGTTTATATATACATAGCCTGCTCATATGAAGACCAGTTAATAAATCTATTTCTAAAAAGAAAGGGATATTGATTATATTTAATTTTTTTATATGGACTTGATTTAAAAAAAAAAAAAAAAAAAAAAAAAAAAACTTTTGATTGATAGAGCATTTCATAAAAAATAAATCTAAAGAGTCAAATAAATGAGCATGGCATGTTTATGTAGATATTTTTAAATGATTGTTTTATTGTTTCATGTAAAAATTCACCATTATTATTTTCTAAAAAATAAAAAGTCTCTTTTTTATTTCTTATTGTCACTGTTGTTAAATTTAAAAACTTTTTTATTCAATAATCACCAACAATCTTCAAAATGATTAGCCAATCGTTACTATCAAAATTTAGTGGTAGGTATTGAATAAAAAAGCTCCAAAATTTGCCAACACTGCCTATTGTAGTCATAGGAATTACTAAATAATAGTAAGCTTGCCAAAATATCACTGGAGAAAAATGGCAACAAGAAATATTGAAAAAGCAATTTTTAATATACTGGACATAATTACTTTTAAAATTAAGCTACAAAGCATAAAATATTCAGAATGTTTGTCTAGTCGCAAAAAATAAATGCAAAATTATTTTAATACTAGCATGCATACTATCCTATTTCTATTTGGAAGCCCCGCCCATAGCATTTTAGTTTCTTAAAACGTTACATAGCTGTCAACATTTTAATTTATTCCGGAGAGTTTTTAGCCCCGCCTTTATTCCATACCACTTCTTTTCAAAGAATAATTTTTTTTATTTTATAATTATATATTGGAGAAAAATATTCTAGAAACAAAGTGGTGCAAGATAAAGGCAGTGCTAAAAATACTCGAGAACAAATTAAAATGTTGGCAACTATGATATTAGTTAACAAAAAAGATTTTTCTTATTCGTGTTTAAATTGTTTATATTTTATCTTCAGAAATCGATGCTGTAATTGCTACTGAAGAATACATACATTGATAGCACTAAAGGAATTAAACACGAATGCACAAAATCATTTTTAGAAATAATGTATTTTTTAGAGAAACACCTACATTTTTTTTTTTTTTTTTTGATGGAACGAAATAAATTGCGACTAGTCAAAAATGTATGAATAATTGAACTAACAAAATCCATTTTTTTAAGTTGCAATATTGTCCTTTTTTCATAAATAGATGATAGATATAAAGGTAATATAACAACCCATAATACAAATTTCATAATATATTTCAAATTGCCATAATTTAAAATTAGTGTTTTATTTTTTTACATATTCATTTAACTTCAAAGCTTTTTTTTTTTTTTTTTAAATGTGAGTTTTCACCATTCATACGTTTACTTAATCTAGTTTGTTCATTCTAAATACAAACCAATCTTTTTACCGATTTCAGCAGTTTTAGCAATGTATTTTGATATGTATGAATGTTAATAATTATCACATGAAAGTATTTATTTATTTCACTTCATAGCAAACTTTCGACAATAGTAGAAGCAAATGTAGCTTTATTAACAAAAGGATACACATAAATATTTTCTAAATATTTTTATAAAGTAATCCTTATTGGGATTCTTGTTTGGGCTGGAAAATGTTTGCTTGTATTCTTAGCATGAACCAACCTACAGCTTGGACCAATTAAAAATGTATTTTTGGGGAACTGAAATGAAAATAATGCATTTTGTCAGGTAATCTGATTTTTTTCTGACTGAATCAACGTGCAAATCGAGCTGGATGTTGCTTTATTTTTGTATAATTATTTATTTTTTTTGAGTACGAAGCTTTTTATTATTATTATTGTCCATCGATTTCTGAATATTGTTTCAGATTAAAATGTGTATATTTATATAAGAATAACAAAGTATAATTTTTTTTTTTTTAAATTTCATAAAAATAAAACATATTAAAGATGCGATTGTTGATTAAATTTTAATTGAATTATTTTTGGGTCAAATTTCATATTGACATCAAATGAAATTATGGTGTTCGTGTCCTGGCTAGGTCTAACTTTATACATACATACAAAGGCTTTTGCTTGAATAAACGAAAAATTTTACAATATAATTTTATTGAAGTGTACCAAAAAATAGTCAATATTTGGACAATAATAAAATAATAATAATAATAATAATAATGATAATTTTTATTTTGACTATGTTTCATAATTTGAAGTGATGGAACAAAAATTTGAAAACTTCTACTGTCCATGATCATAAATTTGCTATCAAAATTGAAAATATGTTTCATAATATTTTCTTTACAGGAAAAAAAAAAAATTACAAGCTAGGATGTTAATCTGATCTATTAAATTGATTCAGATATTTAGTGACATAACAAGCCGGAATAAATGTATAAGTAAATGACATTGTAAATTTTCTATTTAAATAAAGATACAAAATATTGGATAGAAATAAAATGACTGAAATTCATATTAAACAGAAAATTTTAAGCTAAATATAAGGGTTAATGAATTATTTAAGATTTCTATTGAAAAGGCTGAAAAAAATAAAACAAAGCAAAGCAAGATATTATTTTTAAAAATATATACGAGGGCAAATCAAAAAGTAAGTTACACATGACACCAGTTGGCGAGGTATTATAAACAGATCACATAGTTGTCAACTTTTATGCTTTTTGCGTACTGGAAAACTTGAATAGAGATTTTCTATATATTTTCGAAACAGTTTTCACTAATTAAATAAAATAAAACTTTCTGTTAAAGTTTTCCGATATCCAAAAAACATAAAAGTTGACAATTATGAAATCGTAGTAAGTTCATATTATATGACTAATTGATTATCATTTATATCAAACATAATTCTTCAAAATTAGTGATGATTAATAAATAAAAAGTTCTTACGAGTAGTGTTGCCAGATCTGGTGGATTTTTCATTCAATAATCACCAATAATTTTTAATTATAACATTTGCCTAACACTTCGAAGTTTGATAGTCTATTATGTATATCAAATATCACTTCTCAAAGTTATTGGTGACTATTGAATAAAAAATCCGTCAGATCTGGCAACACTGCTTACAAGTTGGCAAAACTGCTTGCAATTTCGAAGTAGTGTGAGCAATTTGAAAATAACTGTATGATATCACTGACGTTCATTGAACAAAGCGACCTGTGACCATCGCTGCCAAGATCCTAATTAATATTCCGTAGTATTGTTACTACCTGCTCTTTTTTCTACACCACATAATTTTTAGAGAAATGCTCTTTATGTAATTTTGATTAAATAAGAAGTAAAGTACTTAAAAACTGGTGTGGAAGGAAAAAAAAAAAGCGGGTACTAACAATACTAATTCAAAAAGTAATTTATTTTGACAAATGAAGAACGACCTCTTCAGATAATTATTTAGAACTGATAGCTGAATGAAAATGGCTGTATTGAATTAGTAGAAAAGCACTGGTGGAGATTTCTACTTTATAGCAAGATAAAACCTCATTGTAAAGCGTAATAAAGGTTTCATTTTGTTTGAAAGAATGCATCAAAATTTTAATTTTGCTTACATTATTCAATTGATAATTTTTATTTCTATTTATCATTTCATTTTGTAGCATTTTTACTCAAGTGTAACTTATTTTTTGACTTGCTCTCGTATGTAATAAAATGAGTATGTCAGTTTCATTTTTCTCCTGAGTGATTTTAACATATGAAAGAGGACTTTTTTTAATCCACACAGTTTAAACATTTTGTTTAATATATACATTAATACTTTTTGAAAATATAAAGTGGCAGCATTCTTTTATTTTGGGAAAAGAAAATGTTTGCATGGGAATGGTTTCTTCTTGTTTGTTTGATACAAGCTGTCATGAACTTGTTGCATAAAAATTAACAATAGCTAAAAATTTTATTATCTTTAATGCATGTTTGTTTTCAATATTTTACTTTGATTAAAAAAAAAAAAAAAAAAATCTCGACTGAAATATTATTATTATATTTATTATTTACATATATAATAAATATCTGAGTTCTGGATGAAATTAGCACCAAAAAAGTTTGTTGATAATTAAAGTTGCTTTTGCCAATTTTTGTTATTTTATTATATTATTATTATTAGGATTATTTTAAAAGATAAAAGTATCAACTGTTCATTTTTCAAAAAGAAATGTTTTATTGTATTTTGATTTATTTTTAAAGAGACAAGGAACTTAAAATTTAATATTTAAGACTGATAAAAATGGCTATTATACGTACTTATTATATTTAATTAAAATATCTTTATTATTTACCAAAACAAAATATGATATCTTTAAATACTATGATGGCAATGAAAGCTGACTGAATAATTTTCAACATGATTTGTCATAAAATAAAATCGATTTATTTTGTATATACTGTGTTGTTACTTAATTTTAGCGTTTTTTTGCATACGCCATTTTCAGAAGTTGCCAATAATTATAATTTTGGAAGAACAATTGAAATAATTTCACTTTTAAAACAAGGACAATTCTGAAAAAAAAAAAAAAAAAAAAGATATTGAATAAGAATGGTAGAAAAAACTTATTTATTTATGAGGTAAATTGCTAATGTCCTCTATTTTCTTAATTGAAAGAAGGTGTCTAATCAGTTTTCTTTAAACTATAAAACTGCTTTATATATTCTATTTGCATTTTTGCCATTTTGTGTTAGAACATTTGGAAACATATGATGTTGAAAGCTATTTCCGCCTTTTCAAAAAGCCTAAATCAGATATTTAAAGTCCAAAATAGAGGCTATCATATATGCATATCACATATATCATGAAAAATAAAGACCCACAAGAAACTTGTTCAAAATGTTTGTAATTCGCTGTTAAATGATGATGCCATTCAAGTCTCCATTGTATTCTATGAAAGGGAACATTTAATAGCCTTAATGCAAATCAGATATTCTTAAAATTATAAAACTGCTTACGCGTCCTAACAATATCATTGCCTTTTTGTGTGTGTGTGTTATGAACATTTAAAAAATTATAACATTAGAAACTATTTCGTGTTTTTAAAGTCCAACTTTTTCAAATAATACAGTCAACAATTTCGTTAAAATAGAAAGAAAATTTTCCTTTAAGGCACTCTTAAATTTCCTTCAAAATATTCCCAACACAAGCTTGTCACAAACAAATTAACTTGTGTAAATTGGAACAGGTGAAGATTGTATAATGGCTGATTTGCGTAAAGCATTTTAGCATTATGTTAGACTTATAGTTTAGCATTTAACTAGATTTTCGGGTTAAAATGTAGAACAAGAATAATTAAACTAGAAAAATCAACTGTAATACAAATTTCTGGAAGCAATTATATTATTATACTTTCATTTCATCTCAAATTCTGTCATTCTTTTAAACATATAAAGTATGTTCTAATTAATTGTTATTAATATGTAAACTGTGATGCTTTAACCATAGATGCCAATATTTTAATTTATTCCAGAGTGTTTTTAGCCCCACCTTTATTTCATACCACTTATTTTTAAACCGAAGTCATATATTGGAGAAAATTTTTCTATAAATAAAGTGGTGCAAAATAAAGGCGGGGCTAAAAATACTCCGGAATAAATTAAAATGTTGGCAACTATGCTTTAACCCTTTCAGAGACAGTTAGATATATTTTATACCACCTAGCACCTAATTTTAATTTCTAACTTCAAAAATTCTTACCAGAAATTTTTTAAATTGTTATACATTTTTAATATCGATGAAAATGTTAATTTATTTCTTTACTTCTCATCTTGCTCTCAAATTCTGGTGTTAATTTTAAGTAAGCATAATTTCACTGTATGTGAAAAGAGTTAATAGTTAAAATGAAACATTTTCGATTAAAATTTCAGATTGGATGGCATCATAGTTTTTAAAACAAATTCAATTTGTGTATTTTTGATGTCGTTGTCTCCTTAAAATTATTAAAATTATTTTTATTCACTAATCAACTTTTGATTTCATTTTGATCAGTCGAAAAAGACTTGTGTGTTATTAATTTTAAAGGCCACTGGCTGTGAAACGTGAAATATGTTTTAATTTTTGTATTATATATAATATATATTTAAATAAAATTGAATTTCTACTTGAACAAACTGAAAATGCATTTACTTATTTAGAAGTTACTGTTTTACATATAAAAATAAAACATTAAACTAAAATTAAGCAAGCTGAATGGTAGTTTTGTTTATTCATATGCTAATATAGTTCATGATATACACGAAACAACTCAGTAATGAAATATATATTTTTAAAGTATCAAAGATAATACAATAAATCACTAATGGAATGTTTATATAACTCATACCTTTTCATGAAACACCTGCACTTTAGGGAAATAACATTTGGAATGCTACATATCTTACTTTAGATACATATGTGGTGAGGTATGTTCACAACTATAAGCTCATCAGAAAAGAAAAATGAATTTTTTTTTTCACAAGTAGTAAAATATGACTTTTACATATACATGAAGAACTCTGAAAACAGTTTTATATCCAACTTGTTTGACCTCTAAAGAAATTATCGTGAACACATTGCATGCGGGAAATTTACTTACTTTTACGTCATTTTGCAGTTTGTCACTAGAGCGCGTATCACGTGAAAGTATGTTTTAAGAAGAAGCCCCACCTACTTTAATACCTTGTTGTCCAGGTATTTTCTTTATGAACAGTAAGCCCCACCTTTTTTTTCTCATCCTTGCCAACATCCTAATTAATATTTTGTAGTGTTGTTAGTCCCGCCTTTTTCTTTTCACACCAGTAAATTTTTACAGTATTGTTCTCCAAATGCAATTACGATTAAATAAGAAAAAAAAAAAAAATACTCTAAAAAGATACTGGTTTGAAAAATAAGGCGGGACTAACAATACTACGGAATATTAATTAATATGTTAGCAAGTATGGTTTCCCCATAAAAAAACGGCTGCTATATGCATAAGTTGATGACGAAATATACCCACATGCAATATGTTACTGATTATTTTTACTGTGAGAATAAATTTTATGGAGAGATATTTATATTAGAACTGTTTCAAAGTCTGTTACACAATATGTGTTCAAACAGTTTTGATTTATTTTTTCCTACATAATGTAGAGAAATATCTTCTAGTAGATTTATTGATTTATGAGAGTATTTAAACATTTGGACAAAATCATTTCTTTAAATTATCTAAACGGAATTTAGGTAATTCAAGAATACACAAAGAAAATAAAAAAAGGCACTTAAAAAAATAAAAATGCATCTATAAACACAACATATAAAGTAGAAATTTCAGTAACAATTATGACAAAAGAAATTTTGCAGCTTTCTCAATTAAAAAAAAACACATGTTTCAAAAATTTATTTTTTGTTTTCTTTTAGAAAAAGTTGTTATTATTATTATTATTATTATTTTAACTCTAATAATTAGAAATTTAACATAAAGATATTTCATCAAATGTTTTCGACAAAAACCATTCATATACTATATAGATCTATTAATTATACTAATTTGTTTTGTAGTATTGCTAAGACTTGTTTTTTTCTTACACCACTTTTTTCATAGCTGCCCACTTTTTATTTTTTCTGTAATATTGTTAATACCCGCCTCTTTTTCATACTACTTTTTTAGAAGAGTAATATTTTCTTATTTAACCGTAATTGCGTATTCATACTTGCCAATCATCTCATTAATAACCGTACAATCGTTAACACCCGCTGAAAAAACGCCCCTTTTCTCACACCACTATATTTTTAGAGTTATTCTACCTAAATGTTGTTACGATTAAATAAGACTAAAATTACTATAAAAAATTATTGATGTTAAAAAAAAGGCGGGTACTAAAAACTGTACGGTTCATAATGAGGTGGTTGGCAAGTGTGCATATTGCATAAAGATACCGTATGAAGAAGTGGTATCAAAAAGAGGAGGGTATTAATAAGGCTACGGAATAAAATAAAAAATCGGCAGCTCTGTTTTTTTGTAGGGTAATAAAAAAAGGGGGGTCTTAACACTATTACGGGTTAAATTATAATAATTGGTAGACCTATCTATATCAATATTTATAGATATACACAGGCTGTCTAGTTTATGTACATGTGCTTAGTGACTATTTCCTCAATCATTTGTTAGAGAAATAGACTTTGGATTGTAAAAACATTTTAAATATTAAAATTATTTTATTTAAAACAATTTAAGTTAGTCGATGCATTCCTATAAAAATTACTAAATTAAAATTTCCACATTAACTTTCGTATAAGTTAAATTATATCTCAAATTTCCAGTATATAACTCTAAGGTGAAATAAATTTATCGTATACCAGAATTTAATTAATAAAATGTAATATGCTTTTTGCATTATTTCTAGTTTAATCACAAGTTTGATGTAAAACAGATTTATTTTACCTGTGAATTGAGTGCAAGAAATTGCTAAAAATGTTATTAAATATTTATTCATGTGCTATCAGTGAAACAGAAAATATATTGTTGCAAAGTTGCCAACATTTTAATTTATTCTGGAGCATTTTTAGCCCCGCCTTTATTTCATAGAGTAAATTTTTCCTATTTTATAGTAATTATATATTACGAAAAAATATTCTATAAATAAAGTGGTGTGATATAAAGGCGGAGCTGAAAGTACTCCAGAATAAATTAAAATGTTGCCAACTCTGTTGCATGACTAAAATCAACCCATTTAAAGCTTTTTAAAATTAGAGCATTTTAAGTCCTGAGAAAAGAAGATATATACAAAATAACTGTAGAAACAGTTTCACAGTATATTTCAAATATTTATTTTTACGATCTGTTATTTCAATTACAATAGAAAGACACCCCCTTCCCTGTAAGATCTTTTCCATGTCCTCAATACAATATTCAATAAAAACCATTGTTTTATTTTTAGGTTATATCAGAAAATGAAATAGCAATCTAATTTTTAGAATTAAAAAAATTATAAGATCCCTTAAAAGTGGCTTTAGAGCATATACTACCTATCCAGAGATGCCAAGTTACTACTAACGAAAAATCAATTTCACACCACAATAAAGGAAAAGTAAAACTTGTCCTATTAAATTGCAGATAATTATTACAAAAGAATATATTACAATATTTCCGGTATTAAGAATACGGACAATCCGTAATAACTTGGCATCTCTGCCTATCCTCGCCGGCAGTCAAAATCCATGTTAGTCTTTTTCTTTTCTTGTTTTTTTTTTTTTTTTTTTTTTTTAGAATTTCTCATTATATATATTTATAGTGTATTTTTTCTCACTTTATAACTTCAAAATGAAAGATAAAAAATTAAAAAAATCAATTTTTGGAAAACAAAGAGGTATAAAGTAAAAAATATGTACTTAGAATTTATTTTTCTTACCTATTAATTAAAATTAAAGATAAAAAATTAAAAAAATCGATTTTTGGAATACAAGAAGGTATAAAGTTATTATATATATGAAATTAGTCATTTTTCTCACTAAAATCTCACTCATTCATAGCTGTCAATATTTTAATTTATTCCGGAGTACTTTTAATTCCGCCTTTATTTCACACCACTTTATTTATAGAATTTTTTTTTTTTTTCGATGTATAATTTCAATAAAAAAAAAAAAAAAAAGAAATTATTTAAAAACATAAGTAGTACGAAACAAAGGCAGGGCTAAAAGTACTCCGGAAAAAATTAAAATATTGGCAGCTATGCTCATTTTCTCACTCACATAAATATGAAATAGCTTCAAAATGAAATATTAAAAATTTTAAAAAATCAGTTTTTGGAAAATAAATACAAATTCACTAGTTGTGAATTTTCTAAATGTGAAAAAAAAAAAAAAAAAAAAAAGACATTAGGTAATGAGTAATTCTATAGACAAAATTCTGGCTGCCGAATTCTTCGGGATTTGGCAACGTTCTGGATAGGGAATAGTAAAGTAATACTCTTAAGTAAAGAGTATGATATGAGTGAAAAGTTTTAATATTTGATAACTTGGTGAATTTAATCGTTAAAAGATGATTTTATTTATTTATTATTATTATTATTTGCATAAAATTGTATTATTATTATTATTATTTTAAATATAACTGGTGAGACCAGGGAAGTCTATAATTTTATATTTTTTTACTTTTATAGAAATGCAGTTGCTGATTTAAACTGTGTTTAATGTAATAAATTTAAAGTTTAAAACATGTAAGCAGATGGTATATCTATCTGCAACTAATGATTGAGAAAAGTAGTCACTGATCGAAAAATTCCCTGAATATGACATTTGTGCCTAAAAACAATTTATAACGAAATAACTTACAGTATACATACAAGAAATCTGAATCAAAATTTATAGAGTTTTAAATTTTTGGACTGTTTTTTGAAAGGTTTGCAACAGAGAATAAAAGTGCCTAAAGGGATTATATAATTCGATAATTTATTAAAATGTTGCAACTTTTTTATTGTAAAATGTGTTTATTTAAATTACTTTATAAGAAAAAGCTACAAAACTCTTTTAATTACCTAATACTTTTTTTAAAATTAAAATTTTGCTAAAAAATGAAGATGTGATTATTTTGAATTAAGGTAACTTGAACCGTTTTGATAAAGTCCTTCATGTAGCTTACGGTTGTGCATGAAGTCTATGTTACAATTGAACAAAGAAAACTGAAGCAGCTGAAATCAATGAAATTATTCACTTTTGTTTCATGTTATTGCGACAGTAACAGATTAAATCATAATACAGAAGACATTGTACAAGTTGTTATTAGCATAAACGTCAACAATTAACTTCTGCATTAAAGAAATTATTCTTTTAAGAATGAGATCAAATAAGGGTTGCCACTGGTCACGCCATTGGCTTTTCTCTTTGGAAAAGCCTCTGTAATTTTGTGATGAACAATTTAATTTCAGCTTCCAGTAATGCATTACACTCCGAATAATCAAACATACAAGATGAATCAGTGATTATACTTTTTGTGAATAACTTTATTGATCTCAAAAAAAAAAAAAAAAATTAGCTTAAATGAGAAATAAAAAAGTAAACAATATTTTTGAGCAAAAAAAATAATCACACATAAATGTAATATGGAATTGTAACAAAGTTGTGCATTTGTTCATCTTGGCGTAGATGCGTGGCTTATGCTTTTCATTCATAAACAATGTGGATAAGATATTTTAGTAGATCTACCATCTACGACAAGGACATACTTTTAGTTCACCATTTTCAACACAGCAAAATAAAACTCTTGATTTGATTGAATTACATTGGATAAAATGTCAACAATCCGTAAAATTACTTCTTGAGGACCTCCTGTAGTATAATGCACACATTTCGTTTCAGCAGCTTGCTGACAGCAGTTTCTTATCTTAAAAAAACACAAGTGACAACCCTTCGAGCTTAAAAGTTCATATTTCCTTTGTATGAAAAATGTATGAATTGGTTCAGAACCTATTTTTGGAAGGTGGCCAACCTCTTCAGTTTGTTAAAGATTTTTTTTTTCTTTACATGGTAGTATAGATATATATGTATTCATATATACATATATATATATCTTTATATATTCTGAATCTTTTGACAGAGTCATTTGTTAAACAGTTTAGTTTGATGGGCCGGAAACAATCGTAACCTAACCTTTGTTTTCCCATGATTTGCACGAGTCACAACATTGGAAGTGGTAGCGACTGAAACGGCACAGGTGTAATGTTTTTGCTAAGCTGCAGTAACTGGAACGGTCAGTGCAGTTTTTGCCGTCTGAAAAAGAAAAAAAAGAAAAAAATGAGCAATATACAAAAATGTGATAGAAGCGTTTTCAAATTATTAGCCAAATTTGACTACGTTGAATATTTGAAATCCTTCATTGATTTGGATAACCAGATTCTGTTTAAACTTGATCTTACCAGCTAATTAGAATAACTTTATTTATTTCAGTGGATCAGATTAGCTATTATTATTGTTAACTTTATTTTTAGGGTATATGGTTCGATTTAAGTACACCATTTTTTTATAAAAATGAGACACATTGATATAGTACAGTCATTTGCAAAAGTTTAAAACCAGTAGCCGATTTTCAGTATTTTAACATATCACATCATTTGCGCAGATTATTGCGTCATCTAATGAGTTGATTGCATCAGACGCATTCTACTGCTATAAATAAAGGTGGCCGGCACGTTTATCGCCAGTTGTTTGTTGGATTTTGTGGTAGACAAAGACAGTGCTGTTCTGTAACTCTTGTAATGGATAAAAAAACCTTCACTTACTGTTGCAAAAAGGTCAGAAATATTGACCCTGCATAAAATTGAATTTTTTGAACGTCAAATAAGTTCGAGGGTAAATGTGAGCGAGACAGCTGTGCATCAAGCTATTAATAAATTTAAAATTCCGGGAAAATTTGTGGACCTTAAGAGAAGCGGTCGCCCTAAAAAAAAAAAAACGAGTGCATGTGATGATCATGTGATAAGAAGGATGGTCGTACGAAATCCGAGAACCTCCTACAATACGATTAGACATTCTCTGGCTGCGAAAGGCACCAATGTCAGTTTGAGTACTATTTCAAGACGTTTGGCTAAAGATTTTGGTTTATCATCCCATAAACCTGCAAGGAAATTTCGACTTACTCCAAGTATGAAAAAGATACGTCTGACTTTCGCTGGACAATATTTCCGCGTGGTTCGGAAAATTGGCGGTAGACAGCGCCAACTAACTGGTACAGATTGCGCGACTTTTTTAATCAACAGCCCCTGAAATTTTTAAAAGTGGAATTTGATATATACGTAAAAGGCGAATAGAAGCGAAGAAATGCCGTTTATATATATCATATATCACTTCCTTAAATTATTGGTGACAGTTGAATAAAAAAAGTCGTTCAATCTGTACCAGGTGACGTTGTCTACCGCTTGAACTGTTGCCAAGTGTCCGAGCCATGCGGAAGGCATCTAGTTTAGGAGGCTATGGTTGTATATAGGTGAAAATTTTTCTATAAATAAAGTGGTGCGATATAAAGGCGGAGCTAAAAATGCTCAAGAAAAAATTAAGATATTGGCAGTTATGCTTCTTTCAACTGCAAAAATAAGTGTAATTCAAAAGGCCACCGACGACATCAAAAACACGAACCATTTTGCAGAAAAAAAAAAAAAAAAAAAAAAACTGTTTAGAGAATCTTTTGTTTGAATGAGTTATCAGTTTAGCGTGCAGAATACATTGTTATTAGAGAAGAATGTTTATAACAGATTTTAAGTTTGTTAACCAAGCTGATTTAATAGAACAAAATTATGCCAAACTTGTCTCAGGGTAGGGTTTTTACTTGGGATCCATTTACTATTCTGTTAAAAAAAAAAAATGATGAATTTGAATCATAGATTAACCCTTTAACGGGCTGTGACAAATATTCTACCACCAAAGTTATCATTTTTAAAATGCTGAAGGCGTGGTAAGCTAATTTTACTACACCTGCCGTTTTTACTCTGCTAAAATACATGAAAGAACAAAATAAAAGAACAAAGGCTACACTCTGTGTTGATTTCTTTTTTTTTTCTCTCTCTCAATTTCTGTTTATAAGGCTGTGACCAGAAAAATATGAGCTTAGAACAAACAGTAGGCGTGGAAAAATAGCTTACCACACCTTTCTCATTTAAAATTAATTTATTGGGTGGTAAATATACGTCTCATGGCCTTTTAAAGCATTAAAAATCAAATTATTTTTACCTTATAAGCTAAATGGATTTTTTTTCTTATTATCACTCTCAATACTAAAAATATTTTAATATACCATTACTAGAAATAAATGGCCCGTTAAAAGTTTAACCCTTTGCGGCGCAAGGTAATTTGGATCATTTAAATTATACTGCCACCGGAATTCACGAACAATATTAAAAGAAAAGAAACTGACGACCTTTTCTGCTATGTTATAAAAGTAAAATTTTGCAAAAAAATTTCCGGGTTGAATTTTTGCAGTTGAAAATTAAATTAGGTGATGCTGTAATGGAATCACCGCCCCTCAAAGGGTTAACATGGAAGTATAAAGTTTTAATAATTAGCTGTTGGTCGTTGGTCGTTATTAAAAGTAGATATTCTAGCATGTATCCAATAAATGACTGACCTATTTTGACCGTACCTAATAAAAACATAGTTTGGGATATAAATGCGCCACTTGTTGAACTTTTATTAGCAGAACAATGAATTTTGAACAATACATCTTGTTAAAACTAGTTGCAAATTCTGTCGCAAGGTTTCGCTGCCGGCTAAAAAACTAAACAACTCGTTTTTTACTACCCTTTTCCCTTTACACGTTAACTCACTTTTTACTGCAAACAAGCCTTGTTACTCCAGCCCGAACTCACTCAAAAGCTATTAACTGAAAACTGGGTATTCTTTCTCTATTTCTAGAGCAGACAGCCTGCAGTGCCCTCTGGAGGCGAAATTTGTAGCTTATTTTAAGCTACGTATTTTTCAAAATTTATTCTTTTTTCCTATAACAATGCAGCAAGTGGTGCATTTATATCTCAAACCATGTATTTATTATTTACGTTCAAAATGGATCAGTTATTTATTGGACATACGGTAGCTATTCCAATTTGAAATATAATGAAACAAATTTTTCTGATAATTGTTAACTTAAAAAGAAAGAAGATTAAAAGTGATATAATTATTATAAAACTGAAATCAGTAAATGTTTCTACAAATGGTGCAGAACACAACAATGGAAACACCATCTTGTAAACACCATAAAAAATTAAGACACAATAAACGCGTTCCTAAAACGTTATTTGAGACAGACTGTAAATTCCTAAATAATTTCTTTTCCCTTTCAAAAAAGAAAAAAAAAAAATATATATATATATATATATATATATATTCAGTCATATTTAGATAAATGCTACAAATTATTATATAGGTCTCGTGTGCATATAGTAATTATATGATTAAAAGAAAAAAAAAAAAAGAAAGAAAGAAAGAAAAAGATCGCCAGCGACCTAAAAAACAAAAAAACAGCGGACTTATGATACATTATAATATTCTTGCACTTTCACAAAAGTGACTTTTTCGAGTTCATTTGTAAGCAATTGCATTGTTAAACTAACTCAGCACTTGTAATCATTGTTAGAAAATAATAATAATAATAACAATAGAATTAAAAAGATAAATTAAAATTCTGTCGTAAACGGAATTTGATTTAGGATGAGAGAACTTTTCTTTCTTTCTTTCTTCTTCTTTTTTATTTCCATTACCCTACTACCGTAGGTAATGAAAGTATTGTATTCGGTCCAAAAATTCGATATAGAGTTTTCACGTGATTTACACGTTTTAAGGCCTCCTGAGTCCAGAAATCTAGTTTTTGGCAATTGGTCAGTGTATGTTTAGTGTGATGTATGTGGGGAATCTTCTGGCTATCATATCTCCGAAAGTAATAAAGATAGAACTAAGAAACTTCAGAATTGATACATGTGTATGTTGAATTCATAGGTTTTGGTTGAGTTCGATCAAGGTAGCACCAGGACTACTTTCCGCAAATTCCAGTAGGAGAAACTTTGCCTTAGGTCAGGGACGGGAAGTCATCTTAAACTGAACAGAAAAAGGTCAACTTGTTACTTGAATTCATAGGACTTGGTTGAGTTCGATCATGGTAGCACCAGGACTACTTTTTGCAAATACTTGTAGGAGAAACTTTATCTTAGAACTGGGACAGGAGATCCTAAGGTTGCTTTTTCTGTTCAGTTCAAGATGTCTTTGCTGTAACCATTCAAGATCCTCGGATATATAAAGATGCTGTCTCTTCTACTTTTTTGTAAAAAAATGTTTACCTGATGATGCCATGACTTAATGATAAAAAATTTAGTAAAAGTTTGTATAACACGATTTTAATAAAATTTTTATGACGTGTTTTTAATATATTTTTACATAATTTTAATATATTTTTGTACATATATTTTTAAATTTTATAATTCAAACGGACAGAACTTTCCAGTAGATCTAACATTAGGTCTACCAGTTTTGGACTTTTGAATTAATAAACTGAAACCGGAAATTTTTGTTTAACAATATTTATATGATGCTTTGCCAATTATTATCTTAAAAGTGGTCCAAGAATCAAGAATATCTCAAATATTATCCAGGATAAATTTACAATGTCAGTGTTTTAATTCAAAATGGCTGAACTTTCCGTACGGAAAGTTTTGTCCTTTTGAATTAATAAAAAGACACCGGAAATTTTTGTTTAACAATATTTATATGGTAGTTTACCAATTATCATCTTAAAAGTTACCCAAGAATATCTTAAATATTATCCAGGATAAATATCCCATGTCAGTATTGTAATTCAATGGGACAGAACTTTCTGGTACACCTAATACTTCTGGTATCAATTATTTATGCACAGTTGCTACCTTTTACAATATTTTGCTATAGGCTAATTTCAGAAATTTTTTATGCATTTCAATAACAATTTTCATTGATTAAATAAAATAAAAAGTTCAATTAGATTTTTCCCGTAGCTAAAAGGCCTAAAACTTGGCAACTATGATTTACGTTAATTACTTATAAAAATTACCTCTGATTATGCTCTGTTAAAAACTATAGACCTTTCAGGGCGAAATCCGCCCCCTCTTCAGTAGCTATTACATGGTCTGCTTTGGTTGAAACTGATTCTATCTTCCTTTCCTTGTGCTGATTTTCTATGATGTGGCGCCACGCTCGATCTAAATCGGCGCGCGACTCGTGTCCGTTACACGCCAATTGGTCTTTTATTATTTCTATCGTTTCCCGGTAAAAAGCGTAGTCGGGGTTATTATAATTGGCTATTTTATTTGAAAGCAGACCATGTAATAGCTACTGAAGAGGGGGCGGATTTCGCCCTGAAAGGTCTATAGTTTTTAACAGAGCATAATCAAACGTAATTTTTATAAGTAATTAAGTTAAATGGTATGTTTAAAAGTTTTAAATTTTCAATGTTTATGATTTACGTATTTAATAAAAAAATCAACATTCTGTTCGAATAGCATAGCTGCCAACCGTTCCGATTTTTGTGTACCGATAATTTTTTATAGAAATTTTCTATAAGTTTTTCTGGCAGTTTTTTTTTTATTATTATTATTTAAGAATGTGCAAATTTCTACAAACAAATACCAGTATTCAAAAACCGAAACGGTTGGCAGAATATAGAATAAGTTGGGTGTTTTCACTGTATATTATTTATATTTATATTTATAAAATTTTCTGAAAATTTTTAGTTGTAACCCGATATATATTTTTATGTATGAAATCTATAAACTACTGAGTATAAGCACTTACTCACTCGACTGGCAAGGTGGGCCTTTGCACGGCCGCATCACTTGAGGTCGCTGTTGGTCACGGCAGGCATTGCCGGCTGGTCGTGTGCTCCCGTACCAAACGCACTGAAGAATTCGACTCTGGAAACCATCTCGGTTGCATGGAGCCGTACACTGGGCAGAAGACAGCGAGCTTTGTTCAGATAAAGAGAACATACTGTTGCAATGGCACAATCACGACCAAACACAACGCTGGATGCTAATTTTATTCATTATCTAATGGTTTTAATAGGACACAATATATTTAAATTGAGTGCCGAATGAAAGGATCGGAAGGTAGCAGCAAAAGCAGCATACAAGAATGCTAGAAAGCCACGGGGGTAAGAAGCAAGCAGGTATTCTAGAACAGGTGGTTCTGAAGTGTGAAATATTAAATGCAACCTTCTAGAAAATAAAATTGATAGTGTTATTTAACCCTTTATCGTTCACTACATCACACTATTTTCTTTCGAAAATTGCTGTACTAATTCCATTCAATTAATTTGATTAATAAATAACTGTGCAAGTAAACACTATAAGTTCAGGGGTGCAAGAGTTGCCGTCTCAAGACGGCAAACCTACACCAGCGCATTTTTATCAATAATTTGTATCATATGTGTGCTTTAATTAATTGCGGTTGAACATGATAGAAATTATTGATAAAGAGTGCTGGTGAAAGTATCTTATTTTGCGACTGAAACTCTTGCACCATTGTATAAGTTATAAAAACTCACAACAGTTGTTTCAAGTCAAAATAATATCATGGCCCTTTATCAAGCGAAAAAACTAAACACGAATACTTCCTCAAAGTCGTTCTATTTTCATCTAAACTTGTATTTGGTGCTAAATGAACAATTTTATGTGTTTTACAAGATTTGAGAGAAAATTTCACATACGACTTATAGAATCGTGTATTGCATTTAAATAACATTTTTAACTATAAATAAGGAACTTTAAAATGTGTTAGTGCAATCCATAAATATTTTTTAATCAGAAAATCACTGTTACTGTTCACATATTTTAATAAAATCACGGGATGTTTTTCTTCAAGCACAATTAGTGTGACTTCGTCCGTATAGCCATCCAATCCCTTTTAAAGCATCAATTAAAGGTGTAGGCTCTTCGATAACGGTGTTAAAGGCGACGAAAGCAAAGTTTCGAAAGTAAAAGCAATGAATTTTAGAAGGCTGCTAGAGACATTTCTGTATGACGATAATTCTCTTTTCAAAAGAAAAAATGAAAAATATCTAAAATATTTATTACAAAATTCATGGAAAAAATTATTTAGTATTATGCACGCCTATTTTAAGTTTAAATCGCTGTTACTTGGATTTATTGCATAGATGCCAATATTTTAATTTATTTCGGGGTATTTTTAGCCCCGCCTTTATTTCATACCACTTATTTTTTAAGACTACGTTTCACTTATATTATAAAAGTTATAAGTTGTAGAAAAAATTTCTATAAATAAAGTGGTGCGAAATAAAAGTGGGGCTAAAAATACTCCGGAATAAATTAAAATGTTGGCATCTATGCTTATTCTTTACTTTTCTGGTTGCACTTTCATCGACAGAGTCGCAATAACGTAGTTGGCAAAGAGTCGAGCTTGTAATTACAGAAGTGCGGCTCCATACTCCAATCTGTAAAAAACCGCCGTGTATATTAATGGTAGATGTGCACGTAAAATCAGTAGCGGCTGCTGTGTTTTCCATGTTTAATAAAAAAGTTACAGAAGCAGGAGTGCCATCCCCATTCACGAAGGATCAAAAGTGTGATGGCATATCTTTGACTAAGACTAGGGGGAAATTCCAGACGATCGTCAATCGTCCACTGGTTAGCTTTAGTCTGACGTGAAACCCACTCAGCCTTAACCTTTCCCAAGTTGCAAGAAAGAAATTTTATGCCTGCACTTTGCCAATTCTTTAGTTTACATTCGGGAGAAAATTCGCAGATTTCGAATAGTAGAAAAGGCCCCCTTTTTTTTAACGTGAAAACTTATAACATTTCTTTTATTTTAATTTTGTTCGTAAATTCCGGTGGCAGTGTAATTTAAATGATCCGAATTACCCTGCGCCGCAAAGGCTTAAATACAGTATACAACGCGGGTGCCAGTTTACCTCATGAATATTACAATTTTATTTTTTAACACCACTAATTTTATATCAAAGCAACTGTTTCATATAAGAAAACTAAATCGAGTATATGAACCAATAGATTGGTACTCTAAAAATTTAGTGGTGTTAAAAAATAAAACTGTTTTATTTATTTGTAATCTCTGCCACTGCGTTGTACGAGACTACTGTATACAGAGTTCCCAACTTTTATAATTTATTCACGAGCCTTTTCAGCCCCGCCTTCTTTTCGCACCAGAAATTTTGTAGATTATTTCTCTTTAATATGTGAGAACGATTAAATAAGAAGTAAATCATTTTTCAAAATTTCCGTTATGTAAAAGAGGCGGAGCTAAAAATGCTCATGAATAAATGATAAAAGTTGGGAACTTGTTGCGTTTCACTTATTTTTCGGGAGGATCAAATTTGTAATAGCATGTCTCCGGAATAAAAAAAGGTGGAATATAAGACCATTACTAACTGCCTACTGCGTAACTGTAGTGCAACGTTTAACGCAGTCAACCTGACTTTCTTTTTCTCGTTTTCTATGGAATAATTGGTTCGTGGAGGTTCGTATTGTACAATGTCTAATAAAAGGAATGTGAACGTTTATGATTGGTTAAAAAAATGTTGCGTATTTTTATATGTTCTCAATTTGGTTGTAAAGAAATAGCTCTGTGCCTTAATATGTAATGTTAAAGCTTTTATACGTAACTTTATCATTAATGTAGATTTTTTCATGTTATATTTATCAGATATGTTTTGCATTAAATAGAACGTAATAATGTCGAGAAGTGTAAAAAATACATTACTATTTGGTCAGTTATTTTCTACAGACTTATGATTTGAGCAAAAATATCATATTACAAAAAGTGTGGGAAATAACTTGTAGTTTGATATAATCTATTTTTAGCTGGTTTATTTTGTTTCGAATAAAATTTAATGACATCGCTAGAAGTACTTTAAAGATAGGCCGGCCATTTTGTCAATTATACAACATCAAATATGTCTGTACATTCTAAAAATTGAAGGTCTAATTCCAGTCTCGTATAGATAAATAGTGTTGTGGATAGTATTTTTCTTTCTTTCTTTCTTTCTTTTTTTTTTTTTTTTTTTTCAAACTGCTTCTTTATGTATTACAATATTTCTCACTAAACAAGGCAAGTCTGTGAAAATTATCACCTCAATATCATCATTAACTGCTTGCGGTCGGCAGATTTTCCTGTTTTATGCAGTAAACTTTGCCATTTGCGTTTCACTGAATCGTTACTTCATTAAAAAGAATTTTCATATTTGTATAAAATCAATAAAAATTTTTATTTACAGCAATCGATGCAGCAAATGTTACTCTCTCTCACATACACACACATATATGCCTCCACCACTTAAGAGCCCGCTTCACTCACCACCGCCAGAAGCCGAAGCTAATGTTATTCTATTGGAAATTTTTCTTTACAAATAACTTATTAACTAATATATATATTTAAATTCTGTTTTCACATTCTGAAAATTCCCAGCTGTTAAATTGACGGACCTTTTTAAAAAAATTATTTTTTAAATATTTTATATTTTATTTTGAAGCTGCAAAATACGAATTTTCAATATGCGAAATTTTTTCATTTTGCAATTTCAAAATAAAATATTAAAAATTAAAAAAATACATTTTTAAAAAGGTCCGTCAATTTAACATGTGGGAATTTTCTGAATGTGAAAACAGAATTTAAAAATATGTATTAGTTAATAAGTCATCTGTAAGGAAATTTCCCCATAGAATAACATTGGCTCGGGCTTCCGGCGACGGTAATTGAAGAGGGCCGTTAATGAGTAAGGCACGGAGATACTAAGTCCTTTTTTTTTCGAAATAATATATTGTTTTGGAAGGACGCCTACAGGCGGGGTTTTCTTTATGTTGATTGCTGTTTTCAGACAACATTTGTAAATGGTTAACATTAAAGTAGTAAACAAAAATACATTTTCTAAAAGATTGTTCTAGCTTTTTTAAAACCACACTTTAGAAGATATCACACAGTTTGTTGATTATAAGTTAGTCTTCAGAACCACTTTTCTTAACCAATAACTATGCTATCATCGACAAGCAGCGTAAAACAAAGAATAAGTTTCCAAAAGCAGCAGAATCTAAGAAGCAGGAGCATTTCGTGTATTCATGCTCAGAGTTTGAAAAAAAAAAGAGGAGGGGGGATGTGATAGTGCAAAGTGCTGAAAGGCATAAAAAAAAAAAAAAAAGAAAGAAAGAAAAGAAAAGAAAAAGAAAAAGAGAGAATGCAATGTTACTTTTTACTTTTCAAGTTTATTTAATTTAACATAATGCGTATGAGAATCAAAGGTAATTTAAGAAATATCTTTCGACCGACTAATAATATTCAATCGTGATATTTTTAAGCTTCGCATTTTAGAAGAAAGTTAACTTCACCTAAAAAGACACTGGAATTTTCGTTCTTTTATTTATATTTAATAGGAAAGAAATAAAAATGAATAAATAAGAGTTTAGCGCGTCATAATTTTAGTGCTTTCTGCGACTGTTAAAGTTGCACGTTCCATACCGTTCTGTAATTTGAAGTACCATACTCTATCTGGATTGTCAACGATGAGTAGTGTATCATAGCCTCCTAAATTAGATGCCTTCCGCGTGGCTCGGAAACTTGGCGGTAGACAGCGCCACCTGGTACAGATTGCGCGACTTTTTTTATTCAACAGCCCCCAAAGAATTTTGAAAGTGGGATTTGATACACATAAAAGGCGAATAAAATCGAAGAAACGTTGATTATGTATATCATATATCACTTCTTTAAATTATTGGTGGCAGCTGAATAAAATAGTCTAGCAATCCGTACTAGGTGGTGCTATCTACTGCTTGAACTGTTGCCAAGTTTCCGAGCCACGCGGAAGGCATCTAGTTTAGGAGGCTATGAGTGTATAGTTACTGACATTTTAATTTATTCTGGTGCATTTTTATCCCCGCCTTTATTTCGCACCTCTTTATTTATATAACAATTTTCTCCAATGTATAACTCAAACTCATTTATATTAATTCCGTTGTCTGTCAAAATTTTTGCCAAAATATTTATACATTGTAAAATGTTCCACTATTTGTGCGAAATGATTTTTCGTATCTGACAAAGCTTTTACGTTCACTAATTCGAGCAATTTGCGTGCTGTCCAGATGCCGATTGTTTATGGCTGACCATCACTGACCTTCCTGAAATTCGATTTTTTAAAAATATTATATATGTATACAGAGTTGCCAACAATTTAATTTATTCTGGAGCACATTTAGATCCGCTTTCATTCCACAACACTTATTTTTTAAGAGTAAATTGTTCTTATTTTATCCTAGTTATATGTCGGAGAAAAACATTCTAAAAATAAACTAGTGCGAAATAAAGGCGGGACTAAAAATGCTCCGGAATAAATTAAAATGTTGGCAACTATATATATATATATATATATATATATATATATACATATATAAATAGTAATATAATATAATATAATATAATATAATATAAAGTAATGTAATATATATATATATATATATAATAATAATATATAAAGTCTTTTACTTTCTTTTTAACCAAAATTATTATTATTATTATTATTATTATTATTATTACTATTATTATTATTTACATTCCTAAAATTCCCCCGCCTTCTTTTTTAACCATAAAAAAATAAAACATTCCCAAAAAGCCCATATTGTTTTCCTAAATTCATTTTTCTAATTTCATAAAATTGGAACGGAAAATGACGTTTTAACAGACAAATATCAAGCAGCAGATTTATTAAACGTTTTCAGGTCAATTGATGAATCTCATACTGATAGGAAAATTAGAACTCTTACATTTAAGTAAAGGTTATTTAAATAACAGTTACACTGAACGATTTTTGCAAAAGTTGATTATAAGCAAAGACTTATTCTTTTAGTGAGTTTTCTACAAGTTATTCCTATAAAATACGGAAAAATAAAATAGTCTTGTTTGAATAAAAAGGAATTTATATTTCTTATTTTTTATATTCTTAACACTTTCGCAACCGCTGACGTAGATTCCCGTCATTTGAAAATCTGTAACTCCGCTAGTGGGCGCTTCTTTCGCAATTTGTATGTTATTTATTTCTTAAGAATGTACTCGATATTCGTATTTGTACAATCAAATATACTATGGATACAAATACTTTGATTAGTAAGAATATAATTATAATGTATATCCATTTGCAATTTAATGTGAATACGGAAAATTTTGTTCTGAAATACTGTAACTTGGGAGAATAATGCCCACAGCCAGACTTTACTGTCAAAAAAAAAAAAAAAAAAAAAAAAAAAAAACATGCGGTCGCGAAAGTGTTAATTATTTTAATTTCTTAAATATTTCGATTTCTAAATTATTTAATGCTCATAATTATTCAATGAAAGTCGTTTAAATTTCTATGCATTTTATTATTTCACCTGATGTACGACCGTATGAAACATAGCAACAATACTGAATTTTACGTACTTCTGCATGAATTTTTATATTTGAAATCCTACACCCTCCCCCCCCCCCAAAAAAAAAAAAAAGGATCACTGATAATAATTTTAAATAACTGATGATGATAATAGTAATAATGATAAGAAGAAGGAGAACAAAGAAAAAAAAAAAAAGTAACGAAAAAAAAAAAAAAAAAAAAAATGCACGACAGAAAATTTCATGCTAAACTCAAATTTAATCTTAGATTCTGAATTTTTAAATCACCTTCATAGTTGAATATTCCATGCTTAAATATATGATTAAATGGCATACACTTTACATATATTTTATAAAGTGCATGCAGTAATTTTCAGTTCTTATAAAAGTTATGAAACCCACTTTCGAAACACATACATATGATAATGAGAAGTAATTAGCAAGAATCTATTAACTCTATGCATTAAATGATTACGTTAAATTTTAATTCGTCAAAAATTAGAGAACTGAATGAGGAATAAATTTTCATAAATAACAATCCCCCCCCCCAAAAAAAAAAAAAAAAAAAAAACATAAATTCAAAAATATCGTTTCCATCTCATTTAGAAAAAAAAAAAAAAAAAAAAAAGTATAGCATAATCATTATATTTAACTTTTAAAAAAATAGTTGTATAAACAGAATTTAAATCTATAAAGATTTAAAAATATAATATAAATTCTTTATATATTTGTATTACGGATATAACACAAACATTTAAAGAAAATAATCTTAATCTTCGAATGCTTTTCATTGCCGGTCTTATAAATATTGTTTTTACCTCCCCCAAAATCGGTATAGTATAATCATTGTTTATTGTTAACCATTGAAAAAAAAAAAAAAAAAAAAAAAAAATCTTGGTTTGAAATTCGAGCGAAATAAATAACATTTTTTTTCCCCTTTCACGTTAAGTTCTGAAAAAACCTGTATAAATGAGAATTATATTTAATTTAAAAAATTCGTACATGAAATAATCATTTGTTACTAAATAATTTAACATAATTTTAATAGATTAACAGTTAAACTGCGTCTGCGTTATAAATAGGATATTGCAAATTATATTTAAATAAAAAATAATGAAATATATAAATATTTTTTTGAGTTATAGAGGGTCGCAGCCTTCCTATATTTTTACGACCATTTTATTATACTCTAACCACAATTTTCATAAAAAAAAAAAAAAAAAAAAACTTTTCTGAGTGTTTTCACTAAACGCCTTTAAGGGAATTTTCTTTTTAAAAATTGCGGTGACAATATGATAAAATGATAAATATAGAAACACTGCGACCTCTTTACGTATAAAGAATTCACCTTTTTCTTTTCACTTTTTTCGATTCATTTTCATAATTGCACTACCACCGCACACAAGAACTGCGCGGGAAAAACTGTTCGGAGCACCCAGGCATGTGATTGCTGTAAGATCTATATCCTTTATGGCTAATATGCAAATGCCGCATGTTTGCTAAATATTTTAAGATTCATGGTTCTTACAGACACGCCTTTTTCCGATGACGTAAAATTTTTATACAATCTATTTATTTTTAAATTTTAAAGCTTTTATCATATCAAGAATTGCTACGTAATATTAGTGGTGCAGGGAAAAAAAAAAAAGAAATCCAAGTAGTGTATGAACTATCAGATCATAGTAAAAGGTAGTTCATTTGTAAGTAAAGGAATTGGAAGAAAGTGATTACTTCAATGAATTCTATAGTTCACTATTTATGCTAAATATATCACATCTCGATTGATAATTATATATACAGGGTGGACGTAATTAAACTAGGCCTATTCAGAGCCCTCTGAAGCTGTATTTAAAATGCGGACTGAGTTCAAGATTTGTATATACAGTAAAGTCTCGTACAACGCGAGTGCAAGTTTGCCTCATGAATATTACAATTTTATTTTTTAACACCACTAATTTTATATCAAAGCAACTGCTTTATGTAAAAACTAAATCGAGTGTATGAACCAATAGATTGGTATTCTAAAAATTTAGTGGTGTTAAAAAATAAAACTGTTTTATTTATTTGTCATCTCTGCCACCGCGTTGTACGAGACTTTACGGTAGGCAGTCCAAAGGACGTATTCAGTGGGTTCTGAAAAAAAAAAAAAAAATAAGATAAGCATTTCCACTAGGGGAGGATTACATCAAAATACAAACAAGCTAGCTACAAATTTCAATACAAACACATTTTTTTTTATTACAGACATTTTTTGTTATTTGTTACAGACTGTTTAGTGGTGTAAAGCAACTTGTTCAATGTGGAGCCCCACATTTATTTGTGTGCAACCAACACATCAACAACCTACCGCAGCTGATCGTTAGTGATTTGTTTTACGTTGTATTTCACGTCACCTAAATTTTTGCAAAACAGTTAGTTCCAAGAATGCCACACTTTCTGGTATATTAACAGCCACACACCGCAACTGAAAAATTGCTACTCACTCGATCTTTTTCTTTTATACCCAGAAGTTAAAGGTGAATCCATCTGCTTATGCAAACCAGATTGTTTTCTTCTTCACTTACAGCGTCATAATTATCATTCTTTGTCCTGCCATAATACTTGACATTGTGAAAGTAACATTTTTAAATATCGTAAGGTTTCAAAATGTTAAACTAGAACTTTTTGTAATCAGAGAGGCCTTAAATTTCGCCCTCCGTTTTGAAAACAGAGACATTTATATTTTGACGGACAGCAAAAGTTCAATCCAGTACTTAAGAAATTGGCCGAAAATTCTAGAAAAAACTGGTCAAGAGGTTATCTCCAAAACTGCTACACTTTCATAGAAAAGTAGAGTTAGTATCCAATGGATTCCTTCCCATGTTGGAGTCTTTGGCAATAAGGTGGCGGACTTGTTTGAGAAAGAGGGAACTGATCTTCCTTCTGCTGCCTCTAGTGAACTTTTCGTGTCTAAATTATTTTCTGTTCACAAGGTTAAAGCAAATTCTACTTGGAGAATCCCTCCCACTCACGATTGGTATGCTGGTACCCGTCCTGGTTTGTCTCTTCAGTCCGGAGGCACAAGATCCGCACACACTGCTTTGACCAGACTGCGTAGTGGCCACATCAAAAGCTTGAAATTCGTTGATAAAGTAAACACTTATTGAAAAAATATTATTATATATACTGCGCCATGAAAATTCGTACCATGAAAATTTGCAGAATCATGTAATCACAAACTCTATAGTTCTAGTGTTCATTTCAGTCATAAAGTCAGTTGGGAGAGCATAAATTCTTTATTAGAAATTAAACACACAATAAAAAACTATTTGCAGTATACTTTGAAGAATTCACAATTATAACTTAATTCAGTAATATTTCAGGATAACATTGTTTCTCCATAAAGGAGCCAAGATCATAATATTTAAATCATAACTTTCATGTTCAAGAGAAAAAATTATACTTCCTGTTTAAGACAGGCCGAGAAACTAAACTAGAAAAAAAGTAACATTCTCATGGAGAAAAAAGCACCTCTCATTTGGCAAAGAGCCAACTACTCGTCGGGGGGGCTGGCGAAACGAAACCAAAAGCTACGTTCAAACATGCTCCGCCCCCATGAACGAAGGTTCATAAAAATATTCTACAAGTACAATAACAACATTAGTGTTATTACAGGTTTTCATTTTCTTGGTCTTCAACTGCAAATAGATAAGAAAAAAAAGAGATTAATATACATATGAAACATTGTAACTAGATGATTAACATAAATGGATTAAAAACAGGAACATATAAAAAAAAAAAAAAAAAAAATAAAATAAAATAAAATAAAATAAATATAAAATAAAAATTTCAAAGTTCAAAATGGTAGAGGTGATAGTTTGGCGATCGGACGCTTCAACTCTCCATAAATAGTTTTCAGTAGAACAACACGAATCTTGCCATCTGCTCCAGGAAATAATTTGATTATGCGTCCCAGTTTCCACTTCAAAGGGGGCTGATTATCATCTTTTATTAAAACCAAATCGTCTTTCTTGAAATTTGGTTTATTTATTAACCATTTTGATCGCCTTTGCAAGTCTGATAGGTAATCTGAAGACCATCTGTTCCAGAAACTTTGAAAAATTTTTTGTAGAAGTTTCCATCTTTCTAGCGGGGTTAGGTTAACTGAAGAATAGTCAGGTTCTGGTATTGAAGTCAAGGCAGTGCCTATGATAAAATGTCCTGGAGTTAGAGCATTTAAGTCACTTGGATCATTCGAGAGCGCAATAAGAGGTCTGGAGTTCAAGCACGATTCAATTTGAGTAATCAAAGTAAGGAACTGTTCATAAGTTAATATTTGTTCGCCAATAGTTCTTTTTAAATGACCTTTCATCTGTTTTATTCCAGCCTCCCAAAGTCCTCCAAAATGGGGGGCCGATGGGGGATTGAAATTCCATTTGATTGTTTCTTCGGACAAATATCTGTGAATCTTTTCGTCAGAAGAGATCAAGGACATCATTTTTTTCATTTCGTTGTCGGCACCTACAAATTTCGTTCCTCTGTCTGAAAACAATTCTTCAGGTTTTCCTCGTCGAGCAACAAACCTCTTCAAAGATGCGAGGAATGTTTCAGAGGTGAGATCACTGAGTATTTCCAAATGAATTGCTTTTGTGGAAAAACAGATATATAAACAAATATAACTTTTATAAGATCTAACACCTCGGCCCTTACGAGGTTTGATGAGAAAGGGGCCTGCAAGATCAACCCCGACTTTCGAAAACACTCGCGATGGCACTACACGAGCAGCTGGAAGATCACCCATCAGTTGAGAGGCTAAGTTCGATGTGGTTCTAAAACACTTCATACAGTTCCGCAGATTCCTTTTCACGGCGTCTCTTGCATTAATTATCCAATATTGTTGTCGCAGGACTGAAATTGTTAACTGAGTTCCACTGTGAAGATGTTTTTCATGAAAATACTTTATAATTAAATCTGTAATGTGATGCGTTTTAGGAAGTATCATTTGGTGTTTTTGACTCTCAGGTAGGTTTGCGTGTCTTAATCTTCCACCAACACGAAGAATTTCATTTTTGTCTAGAAAAGGGTTTAAAGAAAGGAGTTTGTTACTAGCATTCAGGTTTCTTCCAGATTTTAAAGTCTTTATTTCCTCTCCAAACTCATGTCTTTGAACCAACTTCACAATAATTTTAGTTGCCTCATCAAGTTCTTGTATAGTTAAAAAGCCAGTATTTCGCTCAGATCGACATTTAGTATTTTTTATAAATCTAAGACACCAGGCTGTAACACGTCTTAATTTAGACCAAGATGAAAACTTATATAATAATTCAAATTCATTATTGCCATGAGTTAAAGAGCAAACAGTAGTTTTCCGTTGTTCTCTCAAAATCTCTTCTTCAGGTATTTTGACTTCATTTTCCGGTAGTGGTGTCGGTAAGTGCTCTTCTTTCAACCAAATTGGTCCCTTTAACCATTCTTCATTCTTCAACAATTCAGTTGCTGTGCAACCACGAGATAGCACATCAGCGGGATTTTTAACCCTTGGACAAAATCTCCACTGAGATGGGGCTACTAATCGTTGAATTTCACGCACTCTGTTCTCTACAAAGGGCTTCCAGTTACTAGCACTTCCTTTGATCCAATAAAGGGTAATTTGGGAATCACAGAAGCATAGTATGTTTTTGACGGGAACTGAAAATAGCTGCCCAAGATAATGAGCTAATCGAGCAGCTGTTAAGGCTCCCATCAATTCAAGTCGAGGCAAAGTAAGTTTTTTGAGAGGAGCTACTCTTGTCTTTGACATAATAAATGAAGTTTCACGGGAACAAGGATCACGAAAATAAGCTACTGTACCATATCCCTTCAAACTGGCATCGCAGAAAACACAAATTTGAATAGTTTCAGGAGTTAATTTTTCAATATTCGTAAAATATTTTCTAGGCACTTCAAAATTTTCTAAATCCTGTATTTCACGATGCCATTTCTTAAATTTTTGTGTTAAAGCATCAGGTAAAGCAGAATCCCAATCAACACCCTGCTCCCATAGTTCTTGCATTAGAAATTTAACTCTTATTATAAAAGGGGAAATAAACCCTACAGGGTCATACACCTTTGCTACAGTTTGTAAAACAATTCTCTTAGTGATAATTTCATTATCAAACCCTTCTAACAGAGACTGAAAGTCTATTCTTAACGTGTCATTATTAGTTGACCACATTATTCCCAATACTTTAGAGATATTTCCCTCATTTATTTCTTCATCAACGTTTATTCCATATTTTTCCCACAATTTGCTTAATTCGTAAGAGTTACTTTTAAATTTCCTTAATGTCATATTGGCATCTTTAAGTATTTTCACAGCACCAGACGATAAAATAAATGCTTCATTTACAGAATTAGCGCCATGAAAGAGATCATCAACATATAAGGAAGTATCGAGCATATCAACTACTTTCTCAAACAAGCTCTTATAGCCCTTTATGTGATGTTTAATGGTAGCTGAGAGCAAAAAGGGTGATGTTGTAACACCAAAAGTTACACGAGTCATGCGGAAAACCTTTAATAGAGGATTTTTACTATTTATATCCTCAAACCATAGAAATCTCAAAAAGTTTCTATCATTTTCTGCAACCTGTATTTGCAGAAAAGCTTTTTCAATGTCACAAACAAAGGCAATTTTATGAAGGCGGAATTTTAAAATAATATCCAAAATATTAGGATTTAAATTGGGGCCTGCAAATAAACATTCATTTAAAGATTTTGCTTCCTTTTCTTTGGAAGAAGCATCAAACACTATTCTGACCTTTGTAGTGGACTTATCTGTTCTTATCACCGGTCTGTGGGGCATATAATATACACCAGTTTCATTTTTGTTTATTTTACACTCCTCTATTATACCCATTTTCTTTTGTTCCTCAAGAATTTTTTCATATTCATTTTTAAGCCATTCATTTTTAGACAGTTTTGTTCTCAAACCCCAAAGTCTATTTTTGGCTATTTCTATATTCGATTTTAATTCATTTTTATTTTCCTTCCACAAAAATTGAATTTCATATCTTCCCTTAACAAAATTTAAATTTTCATTAAAAGAATTAATAATTTCTATATCTCTCTGTGACATAGAATCATTCTTACTGTCACATATTCCAAGTGATTCTAAATCCCAAAAACGCTGTAAATCAAAACTGTCAAATTTATCTACAGATACAAAATGCGAATTAATTACTTCTGTACTATTATTATTCAATTTCCCCACTACAGTATATCCGAAAATAGTATTAGCAACATATAAATTATCACCGATTTCTTCAATGATACCTCTCTGTATTTTCCAAAAATAATCAGCTCCTAGCAAAATATTAATTTTGGAATCACTTAATGAATTGTCTGCCAATTTCCAGTTTTTATTTTTAATATAACTTTCAATTTCTGGTTCGCCCCTTGGGCTTTTCAAGGGAGTCGCGGTTATTAAGTCTGTAGCTAATACTTCAACATGGATGAGCCGACGAGGATTTATTTTGCTACGCAGTTCAATATTAAAAACCTCGAATTCCTCTTCTTTACCTTTATTTATACCAAAGGCAAAAACAGTTAGCTTTTCTGTTCTTACACGGGTTAATTTTAATTCGTGGGCCAATTCTTTAGTAATAAAACTTTTTTCACTTCCGGAATCCAATAAGAGTCTGACAGTTTTTGATCTAGAATTAGATTGGGCTATGACGCAACATGTTTGCAATAACGCTGCCTGATTACTGTTTTTTAAATGTGAATTCGATACTATAGTATTCTCTACTACTTCTGGTTTCAAGTTTTTTGAAAAACAAAATAATTTGTTATGATCTGTTGCTTTACATTTTTCGCAAGGCTGCGATTTCACCCTGCACTGTGATGACAGATGAGATTTTAGAAAACATTTATAACACCTGCCATCCTTCTTTAATTTTAACCTTTTCTCAACGGTGTTGTGACAGATGCGTACATGACATTTGCGTACAAGCTGAAAACAGTGGCACTTGCGTACATGTCCAGGTGGTTTAAATATTACAGGTGTGTTTTCAAAAAATCTAGTGGCACTTGCGTACAACATTTCTTTCGCTTTATTTGAGGATCATTGCATGAAGGGGTTGTATCCAAATGATGCAAACATTAAAACCTTTTTCTTTCTTTCTATTCTTTCCTTCTTTTTCTTTTCTTTTTACTTTCTCTTACCCATAGGGTCGAGAAAGTATTGTTTTAGGGTCAAATTTTCGAACGTGCGTTTTTGTTGTATCTACATGTTCCGAGGTCCCCTGAATACGAAAATCATGTTTTTAGCGAATGATCTGTGTGTCTGTTTGTCTGTGTTATCAGCATATCTCAAGAACAAATAGTAGCAGAAATCCCAAACTCGGTATTCTAAATGTATATCATATAGGAATGTTACAGTAAGATTTTCGTTGGACTTCAATGTTTCGTTGGACCAAATGAAACGAATATATGTCTTTGTAATAGAGATAGTCAACTGGGAAAAAAAAAATTGTATAAGTAGGAGCCCCGCCTCATCCCCAAGGGGGAGAAGTCCACCATCGTGGGGAGTAAATTTTCATGATGGGTATCTTTTAAAAGAGTTCACCAATACCTTTAAAACGAATGGTTGAACCATCGATCTGCGATAAATTAAAATAAAGTTATCGGTTTTTTTCATTTTTAAGCAATTTTTTTTTTTTTTTTGGGGGGGGGGAGGGGGAAAAAGAGAGGCATATAGGTGAACGACAAATAATTTCAGGAATTGGAATATGATTCAATTCGTTATTAATAAAGAAGAGAGATCTTTTTTAAACTTTTTTTTTTCTTTATTGGAGACAAAATAATTCATACTTGTTAAAAAGTAAAAAAGTATTTAAGAAATAAAAATATTTTTAAAGACCTTAATAGCATTTATAAGGACCTTTATTGATATTGACTCAGTGAATAAATAATTGAATGTCATTTCAGAAAATAACTACGGCTATTATAGTTTGTAACTTTTATACGCCTTAAGCTCATAACTTTGTCAGTCGTAAGACTACATGCATAAGAGAAAATTCACGTATTTATATAAGAGTATTTATCTTCAAGTTTAATATATGGATACAACCCCTTTGTGTTACAAACGAAAAATACAGCGAAACAAATTTTGTACGGAAATGCCACTTGATTTTTCGAAAACGGATCTGTAACATTTGGAACACCTAGACTTGTACGCAAGTGTCACTAATTTCAGCTTGTACGCAAATGTCATGTACGCATCTGCCATATAACCTTCTCAACATCAGTTAAATTAGTACATTCAAGAGAATGATGATCATAATTCTTGCAAAATATGCATATATTTTTTACACCTACATTCAATGAATTCATTTTATTTGGAAATTTTCTGTCATTAATTTCGGCTTTATTTTTATTTACAATTACCGAAGCATTTTTATAATTAATCATACTAAGTGATTTTTCACGCGATTCAAGTTCTACTTTAAGAAAATTAATTAAGTCTGTCACATCAGACTCATCCTTCCTTTTATCACTTTGCCTGTAATACTCAACTACTAGATCGTTTGGCAATAATTTTAATAAAATTGGATTCAGTAAATGACCATATTGGCCTTTTGTCACCCCTAAATTAGATAAACTGCGAATATTTACTTCACAAGCGTCATAAAACTTTCGCAAAGCAGTTATATTTGATGAACTTTTTACGCCTTCTAAGTTTATCAATTTATTCATGTGAGCATTAATGATAATATCCTTTTGCCCAAAACGTGTTTTCAATATTTCTATGCAATTATCATAATTTTGTTCCGTAAGTGAAAACCCTTCAATAACATTGTACGCTTTGTCAGTTAAAAGCGTTTTCAAGTAAGTGAATTTTTCAATCTTTGTAAGATTTTCATTTAAATGGATTGAATTTTCGAAACAATCGAAAAATTCGTTCCATTTTTCTATTTGTCCACCAAATTTTGGTAAGGAAATTTTCGGCAACCTCACTGCCGAACCAGTTTTTGTTTGGGTTTCACTGACAGAACAGTTTGAACTACTTTCATCTTTATTATTACATAATCTTTTTAATCTTAGTTTCATTTTGCATTTGGCAGAAATTATTTGCTCGCCGTATTTATCGCTGGTCGCGATATCTTTTTCATACTCTTTAATATCTACTATTAAATTTTCAATTTCATTATTTAAATTTTTTAATGCAATTTCTCTTTCACCTATCATTTCCTGGATTTCGATGATTTCGTCTGATTTTGTATTTTCTAGATCGTCCAATAATAAATTCTCTAATTTATTTATTAATTTAGTTACATTTGAGCGTTCCGTAGAACGCTTAGCTTTTAACTTTTCAATATTCATAGCGAGCAAATAATCAAACAAAATAATTCAAATAATTAAAATTTCTAATTTCATTTAATCAATGTTATAAATAGTAGTTAAATTTTGCTTACCTGGTTCCATATCCAGGCAGCTATCCAATAACGAATCCGGAATTCCAGTCATTATTATTTTTCAGTTTCGTTTTCACAATAAATTATCCAAGCTTTCAAATCCAAATCCAGATAAATTAATATCTAAGGGTAATTTCACTTTTAAGGGATTTCACATATCCCGAGTTTCGTTCACCATGAAAAAATATTATTATATATACTGCGCCATGAAAATTCGTACCATGAAAATTTGCAGAATCATGTAATCACAAACTCTATAGTTCTAGTGTTCATTTCAGTCATAAAGTCAGTTGGGAGAGCATAAATTCTTTATTAGAAATTAAACACACAATAAAAAACTATTTGCAGTATACTTTGAAGAATTCACAATTATAACTTAATTCAGTAATATTTCAGGATAACATTGTTTCTCCATAAAGGAGCCAAGATCATAATATTTAAATCATAACTTTCATGTTCAAGAGAAAAAATTATACTTCCTGTTTAAGACAGGCCGAGAAACTAAACTAGAAAAAAAGTAACATTCTCATGGAGAAAAAAGCACCTCTCATTTGGCAAAGAGCCAACTACTCGTCGGGGGGGCTGGCGAAACGAAACCAAAAGCTACGTTCAAACACTTATTCTTGCCCTTGTTCCTGTCCTGCTCATGTCATTGACTGTATTGGCGCCTCTGCGAGGTAGCTGTGGAGTGAGGAGGGTAATGGACTTGTGGTTCTGTTAGAGCGACATGGTATCATGGACCTGTTCTAGGATTTTTGATCTAGGGGACATGAAACAACAACAGACCACAGTTATTTATTACATACCCTTTCAAGCATTTTGGCTGTAATGCACTTGCTAGCATATATATATATTTGTACATATATTTTGCAGAATCTTTCAGCGAATAGTTTAAAATGTCTATCTACAAATATTCGACCCAATCCGCATTTTAGTAACAGCTCTGAACAGGCCAAGTTTAATTACCAGACTTGCCAACATCCTAATTAATATTCCGTAGTATCGTTAGCCCCACATTTTTTTTTTATCACACCAGTAAATTTGAAGAGTAATATTCTCCAAATTCAATTCCAATCACATAAGAAAAATAAAACTCTAAAAAGATATTGGCGTGAAATAAAAGGCGTGGCTATCGATACTACCGAATATTAATTAGGATATTGGCAAGTATGAATTACCTCATAATCTGGACGTCTACCGCGTGGCTCGGAAACTTGACAACAGTTCAAGCGGTAGACAGCGCCACCTGGTACAAATTGTGAGACTTTTTTATTTAACAGCCACCAAAGACTTTTATATATATATCATATATCATTTCTTAAAATTATTGGTGGCAGTTGAATAAAAAAGTCGCGCAATCTGTATCAGGTGGTGCTGTCTACTGCTTGAACTGTTGTCAAGTTTCCGAGCCACGCGGAAGGCATCTAGTTTAGGAGGCTATGGAATTACGACCACGCTGTACAGTAAAGTCTCGTACAACGCGGTGGCAGAGATGACAAATATATAAAACAGTTTTATTTTTTTAACATCAATTAAATTTTAGAGTAACAATCAACTGGTTCAAACACTCGATTTAGTTTTTTATATAAAGCAGTTGCTTTGATATAAAATTACTGGTGTTAAAAAATAAAATTGTAATATTCATGAGGCAAACTTGCACCCGCGTTGTACAAAACTTTACTGTAAAATTCAAAGTATAAAAAAGTTCTAATTTTTTGTTTCTTCAGTTTATTTAAGAATTAAGAATATTTCAGACGAAAATTAAATTATATTATCAAAGGATTAACAAGTTTGAAATAACTGAACAACTAGCATTTATGACGTGATAAATTATTTTTGTTGGAAATATGCTAACATTTTTAGAAATTTTAAAGTGTAATTTGGATACTTTAAGCCGTCATTTGCATAGAGTAAGATAAAACAGATAAATTTGTATGCGTAGGATAAATTTTTGAACCCTCCTCCTTATTCAAAGTTTTGTAAAAGCATTAATCATAGTTGTTAATTCTGAAAATATACATCTTTTATTAAGTAGCCTATGAAAATGATGCTATAAATACGGCAAGAAATTTCTTTCAGAAAAATAGTCATCGGTAATTAACATTATATGTGGAGCACAATTTCCGTATTCAGCCATATTGAGATTTTAAATCATCTAACGGTTACATACTATATAATTGTTTATAAGAATATATTTGTTTGTAGTTGAACTAAGCATATAATATGCAATATTTTATTTGTTAAAAATTAATTTTTGGAAATTAACATTTAGGTGTGTTGGTGTTATGTTGTGGTCAATGCTAATTGACCCACAACACAATACCATCTAGAAATGGGCGGGAAGCCTTTCATGTTGGAATAATCTAGAAATTTCATAATCTAGAAATGGGCGGGATACCTTTCATGTCTGGATCGATGAGCACAACTTGCGATCGAACACGGCACACCCCGTTCACCAGCAGCAAGAACAAAACTTCTCGGTCACTGACTTGATAGTCAGAAAATAAAAATTACATAGCTGCCAACCGTTACGGCTTTTAGAATCCGGTATTTCTTTATCGAAAACTTTTATGCAGGGGTGAAATTTCCGCTTTATTTTTTTCATGAAAACGAAATTTTGCATTCACACTCGAATAAACTCATTTCAGTACATTCATATTACATACCTGCCAACATTCTAATTAACATTCCGTAAAACTGTTAGAGCACCAGCCTTTTTTTCCCACTAGTGATTTTTTTTTTTTTTTTAGAGTATTTTTCTTCATCTTTAATCGTAATTTTATTGCAAAATATTATTCTAAAAATAAGGTGGTGTGGAAAACGGGGCGTTTCCCTTAGAAAGATTTCCACTAGCAAAACGTCTGTAAATTCAAACTGATAGATTTTTAGAAATTTATCATTTGACATGCCGAATTTTCAGCACAAATAATGAACTATAGAATGCATTGAAAAAAATTACTTTCTTTACTTTAAATTTAAATATTTTCTCATTACTTTTTTAAGAATTTAGCAAACCTATAACAATTGAACAGTATTTGTTAAAGATATAGTTGCTATGGCAATCGCATGCCGGGATCCTCCGAACACATGTTCCTGCACAATTTGGGGATGTGGAGATGGTGTATTATAAAAATGAATAACAAAAGGGAAAGAGTCACGTGAATTAGTTAGATATAACATAAAAAAAAGAATAAATAATAATCTGGTGTGTCACTCACACGACTTTCTCTTTCCCTGCACTTCAATATTATAATAATGGTAGACTGCATATTAAATTTTAAGACCAATAGCATAAGATAATAAAGTTCAATGTACAATGTTAAAATATTCTAAAATAGGTTTAGGAAAAGTTTTATTTGACATATACTTCTGTGTGAGGGGGCTACCGCCCCACTGCCCCCCTCAATCTCCATTTCAATTACAGTACATACAATTATTAAAAAAAAAAAAAAAAAAAAAAAAAAAAAAAATAGGTTGTTATTAATTTGTCTTCAAATTTGTCAGTCTTTATCAAATTTTTAAGTGGCAACATAATACGGACTTCAAAATACCAAATTTGAATATCCTGCAGTTATTTCTTTTTAATTTAAGCTGATAGCAGATATACAAATGTTACTTTAAGAATCATTTAATCATTTGAAAAGTATTGTAAATAGTTTGATACATTTTTCTCATTAATTGTCATTAAATTACTCATTAAGTAATCGTAAAGTTATCACATACGATGCAGCCCGTCATAATGTTATCCTAACTAAGTTATTAAAACGCATTGAACAATTGTTTTTTAAATAAGTTAAACCTTATAATTAAAATTTTTACGAAAGTTTTTAACAATGAACGAATCCTTCAGACTACGCTGTCTCAATTCACCAAATCATTTCACTAAGTGTTTATATAAAAAAGTAAGAAGTTTGTTAAGAGCATTCTTTTAAAGAGGTATTAAGATAAATTGGTTAATAAATATTTCTAAAACGTCGATGTGTTATGTCAGTTTGGTTAATAATATCCAAAGTTTTGAGAAATTAGATAGAAAAGAAAAAGAATTATAAACAGATATGGATTGTAAGCAGAGCAGAAAATAAATAAATAAATAAAAACAACAAATGAAAATCTGCTTTCAAAATGGTGCTGAAATTTTATCTGCAGCACATAACTTTTCTTTTTCTTTTGTAACAAGCTTACCACTATTAGGCATGCTGTTGGTTTACTGGTAGCATCTAGCGATGTGAGGCAAATGGGAAACAGGAAGGACATTTGATTAGGTTATAGGATTTAAACTATGACTAAAAAGGAAACAAAAAACATCCAAATTAAACCAGATAAAATTTTGGGGAGCATGCACTAGCTCAAACATAAATCTATAGGAGAATTACATTCGCTAAAACATCACAAATATGAATATTAGATTGATACTATAACTGCTACTGTACCAGACAATTATTTGGTAAATGGATACTTATGCTTTTAGTGAAATATTATTATTGTTACTATTATTATTATATTAATGCTAGATTGATACGATAACTGCTACTGTACCAGACAATTATTTGGTAAATGGATACTTATGCTTTTAGTAAAATATTATTATTATTATATTAATGCTTGATTATGTTATCATAAAATTTTTAATTATATTTAGAATCGTAAATTTTAATTTATATTGTGTTATATTTAATTTTATATTTAAATTTATATTGTGTTATATTTATATTTAAAGTTGACATTATAATTTAAGTATATTTTATTCTATTAATTTTAGATTAAGCGAGCAATTTTATGTTACGTATGAGTATATTGATAATAGAACATGTTTTGCCTCTAAAATTTTTTATATATGCGTAAAATTAATAATATTATTAATAATAAAAATAAAGAAAGTAACATAAAATCAATAATTTTTAATATGTATGCATTATATTTATTTTTCTAGAATTGGAATTGATTTTCAATACAATGAAAATAAATAATGAAAATAATGATTATATTTGCAAATATCTTGTTATAGAAAATTATATTCGAATTAAATGCATGCATATTTAAGAGAAACATTTATAAAATAATATTAAATACATTTAAAACGCCTGTATAGTAAAAATGTTTAGGTAAAAATATTACTAGAAGTCTTAAAAAACAAAACAAAACTATATAAATAAAGATAAGTGTCTCTCTCTCTGTATGTGTGTGTGTGTTTGTGCCTGAGCTCTGGCGCTCACACTACTGATCGCATAGCTACAAAACTTGGCAGATAGGTACCTGGGACCCTGCAGGTGTGCACCTCATCGAGATTTTTTCAAATTTCGAATTTGAATTTTTTAAATTAATTATTTTTCGATTTTAAATATTGGCTTCTATGTTTCATTTTTCATAAATTTATTCTTTCATTGTAATCGCCTGCGTATCTTAACAACGGCTCTTATGCTATTTATTTTTTATTTAATACATTTATTTGAAGGCAAAATCTTTTTTTCATTTTTTTCATTTTTCTTTTTTAATTTATTATATTTCTTAAAAAAAAAAAAAAAAAAAAATGGTAATGAATAAGATAAAATTAAATATATTAAATATTAAATTTAAAAACGTATTTATAACAGTTATGTTTATGTATAATTTTTATAGTATAACAATTTTTATTTTTCATTTTTTTAATTAATTCCTTTAAAGGGATTTTATTATTATTATTATTATTTATAGTATTTACCGGGGGAGGGATGGTAGTATATAGTAGAAAGGATTAAACTGATTAAATTTATTTATTTTTCATGTATTTTTCTTGTAAAAGAAAATCTGTTTTTTATTTTACTATATTTTTTGGTCGCAATCAAATCGTATTATACTGTAAATAGCGGGGCTATAAAATACATGGTTCAAAAACTAAAATATTTAATAGATGCTGAGATACAGTCTTCTTTACAATCGTAGTTCTTAAATAAAAGCAGATAAACCGGCCGTCAATAAATACCCAAATTGAAATGCCCAGAAAAGAGATTTCTGCAGGCAGTGGGAACCTAGACCCGATGCAGTGCGGGCAGAAAAAGAGCTGCCGTAGGCAGCCAGTACCGGAGGCGAGGTTTAGAGCGATTTCAATGTAATTGTTTTAATTTTAATTTATAATGTGATGTAAAAAAATAAATACGGATCCAATTCTTTTGAAAATTCCTTTAAATATAGTGACCAGTGAAGCGGGTGTAGCCTGCTAGTTCTAAATAATTAAAAAAAAAAAAAAAAAAAAAAAAAAAAAAAAAACCCTCTTTATTTTGTTGTTTTAAATAATTTTTATTATTACAGAGACAGAAAAATAATAAGATTAAATAAAACACTTTGCAAATGAATGTAGCCTCCCTCTGCCTTATTTTTAGTTGTGCTTTACACTAAAAAGGAATATATTACATTTTGAAAATTATGATTGTAAAAATGATAATATCGAAAGAAAGAAAAGTTTAATTTTATCGAATTTGACAAATGACAAAAGTTTTCCAAGAAATAATTTATTACTTCTTTAACATTTAATCAAACATTTCATATTCATTTTAATTTAGATATATTTGTTAATTTTTTAAATGAAGCTGAAGTTTTTGAACAATATGCACATAAAAAATATTGGTTGCTAATTACATTAATATCATTCTTAATATTCTTTTAGCAATGATATATCTTTAAACCAACGGATCAATTTTTCCTAAATGTATAACATATTGTATTTAAATTTCCATTTAAACAATTATTTCTTAAAAAAAAGAAAGAAAAAATCAACATAATTTCAGGGGTGGAAATTTGATGCAGAAATCATACCAGTATTTGTTTAAAATTTTTCTCCACTTATAAAATCGTTGGTTTAAGAAGAAGAAAATTTTGATTCGTAAATACCGGTATGAGTTCTTCGCCAAATTTACGCCCCTGTAATTTTAGTCTCATAACGCATGGTGTTCTCACAGCGAGAATGCAATTTTTAAATGATACTGAATATAAATAACACAATAGTGTTACAATATTATATTACGTATGTTGATTTTTGAGAAATGAAATTTTCATTACAAAATTCAATACATTTTTAAGGTATTGAATTTTTTAGGAAATATTAACTGAAAAGCATTAATTCTTTTATAATATTATCAGCTTTCCGAAAATAATTTATATTAAAAAATTCGCAAATCTAATATAAAACATTGTTGCAAATATTTAATTTGTATAGGCAAGTAAAATTTATCTTACCACCTAATTAGCGGCAACTGGGAGCAGTTATAGTATCAGTCTTAGAAAATGCATTCAAAATATGAAAAGTATATTTTACATTACATTTATAATATAAATACATATATAAATAAACAAATAAAAGTGTATATTCCAAAACAAATAATTAAATACATAAGGAATATTAAATGTTAATTATTAAGGATGTAATCCAAACAATGATTTTCTTCATTATTAAAAAGTAAATAAGAAAAATATAAAAATATATAATTATTATATAAATTAATATAAGTTTCATAATATAAAAATGAGAAAAAAAATGTATTATGAAAAAAAAAAATATATTTTTTTTTAATTAAAGGAAGATGAAACGTTTTCTTCTAATTGAAAAATAATTGATTATATTTTATTTTTATGGTACTAATATGTTTTAATTTATTTTGTATAGCAAACAGTACAAAAATCCAGTTTTTTCAGGATAAGCAAAACATAGAGGATTTGAAATGAAATAACAAAATGAATGGCTACGTTAGGTAAGAAAAATATTAATTTAAAAATTTAATTTAGGTTATCCATTTTCACTATTAACAATGAAATTACCAAATTATTGCATTCGAAGAAATCCAAAAATTTAAAGTAAAAAAAAAAAAAAAAAAAAAAATTGGAAATACATATAGTATATGTAAAATCTCAAATGCGAAAAATTAAATCAACTAATCCCAGTCAGAAAATCCTGAAAAAACACTAACAAGAGGTAAGTACTCAGAGTCTAAAATCATCCACAGTGTTTGCTGATACCCTAGCTAAAAGAAATTGCAAGGGGGGGGGGGAGAACTGCAGATAATCTGAAGGTATTTGGAACAATAAAAAATTTAAGGGGAAAAAAAATCTGCAAATTTTCTACTTCCAAACTGCAGTTTTTATGATTTTTGTTTCAAATACCTTCAGATTTTTCTGCAGTTTTTTTTTTTCTTTTCTTTTAAGCTGGGCCCCGACTCTGGAAAAATGATTCTAAATTAACTGCAAGCAATATTTTTGTGCTAATATTAACTGTAAATGTAAAATTAATCGTCTTGTCTTGTCTCTCTGTCAGTCAGTCAACGAGTTAACAGCCACAACAACCAGAGATAATTGCGCCAAATATGAAAACCCTACTTCAAGGTGTCTGAGTACTTTGGCTGCAAACCTTGACAATTCGCTAGAAGGGGGCTT
Organism: Salticus scenicus; assembly: GCA_963930645.1. Lineage (NCBI taxonomy): Eukaryota > Metazoa > Arthropoda > Arachnida > Araneae > Salticidae > Salticus > Salticus scenicus. Next base: position 207,467,229 of record OZ005656.1, on the reverse strand, counting down.
TAAGCGTTTGACTATTGACGTGCGATATCTTCCTTGATTATTAACCTATGACCAGCTTTCCCAAATTTTATAATTTATTCACAAGCATTTTTAGAATATGTATAATTGAAATTAATATTAAAATAAATAAATCCTTTGAAACCTTCTCATCAACCGTAGAGGGAAATCGCAATCGTAAATACCACAATATATCGCTTATTTGGTGATATTGCAGACATGAACTCATTTTTAGCAATTTTTATAACCTTTCTACTGCGATTCAGCAGTTATTATTTTTGGGAAATACTATAATTGATGAAATCTGAAGCCAGGAAATTTTTTCAATGTAATCGATGATTAGCACTTGAAAGGTTTTCCTAGTTTGTCAATAATATTTGCAGATCTGCCAACATCCTAATTAATAATCCGGTTTATTGCTAGTACCAGCCTTTTTTTCACACCTGTATTTTTTTAAAGTACCTTTCTTATTATTTAATCGTAAATACATTTAAAGCAGAGGTCGTACTCTCCACCCTTTTTTTCAGAACACTCTCAGAAATAAGAAATTTTCGCCTATTTTGACACCAATAATTTCATACAGAAATATTTGTGGTACTTTTATAGTAATGTGGTTAAATAGAATTGAGATTATTGTATATAAATAGTGGTAGCAATAAAGAATGAAATTTCTCACCTCTGAGAGTGTCCCCTGTTTTAAGAAAATTACTGTAAAAATTAAGAAGAGTTGTAAAAGAGGCAGGTACTAACAATACTCCGGATTAGGTTGGCAGCTATGTATTTGCCTGAATGAAGCCGTAAATCAGAAAAAAAAAAAAAAAAAAAAAAAATTGCAACTTTCATCATCTTCCTTAAATGTTATATGGATGGTCTAAAAGTTTAAACAGTGACATGAAACTTATGTTCACCTTCATTCTTTCTTACCTCGGACCATTCGCCGACCTTCCATGTACTTCTGCACCGACTGTTGTAACACTCCCTTTTCCGCCTCGGTCGCGTTTTCTCGTCGCACTGGGAAAGTAGTAGGTCTGTCCCGTTGGCTGTTCGACAGAAGATGGCACGTTTTTCATACGATTTATGCCACGTAAAACACTGGGATTCCATACACTAGGGGGAAGAAGCAAAATCTTAATAGTAAAGAAGCAAAGCTGGATTGAAATATCTAATACTGGATTGCTGGTTTTTAAGTTTTCAAACATTCTTACAAAATAAAAAATTATTCGTGTTACTAATATTTGAGGAAAAAACGAATGGGCACAGATAATAGTAATGTGACCCTGTATGAAACATAAAACAATGTTTACACCTAAACTAGTTCTATTTTTGGTTTTAACACACAGAAATACGTATTTATCAGCTAAAATTCTCAAATCAAATTTTGGCAACATCATTTTTGTAGACCTGTGTTACGTATACAGAGCTGCCAACCTAATCCAGCAAATTGTTTGTACCGCCGCTTTTTCTACACCAATATATTTTTAGAGTATTTGTTTTCTTAATTCATCGTAAATATATTTGAAGAGAATTACTCTAAATAATTAAGCGGTGTAGAAAAAGGGGCGGTACTAACAATTTGCCGGATTAGGTTGGCAGCTCTGCGTATAATACTTTCTCATAAGTAAAAGTTTTCTTCATTAATACATTGTCGTTGAGATATTTTCCAATTTTGAACAGTATGCCCGCTTTTTGGCGCTCCTCTAAAACGTCATATTATTTATTAAAATGAGTTTACGTATTCATGATTAAATTATTCAAATTCTATTCTTAGTAATTGATTCTGTAAATGTCATTGGCATAGATAACAGCAACATATAAAGTATTAAACATGAACTCGTAAAATCGTTTTTTAAAGTAAAGTATCTGTTTAGAGGAACGCCTGAAGGCGGGGCCTGTTTTTCATGAAAAACTTAATTTTATGTGGCAAGTAAGCAAAGTGTTAAAACAAAAAGCAACAATAAAATTGAGAATCACACATGATTATTTTTTTTTGTTAATTACAGTTAGATTAAAAAAATTGTAACACTTTTGTACTTAAAAGTGTATCGAAGAGACTAACTGAATTTTTAAGAGACTAACTGAGATGAAAATCCAATAGGCACTTGTAACATTAGGCAGCCTATATCTAACATGACAGAAGATTTACTTTTTATCTTGTTCTCTGTAAAATTGACCAAAGCTCTGTACCACTGCTGATACTTTACTCTATATAAAATTGAATCCCCAAAATGAATTAAAAAAGAATAAATTTAGCTCTGATTTTCTTTCTTCTCTGTTATTATTTACTGGTACTTAGCGATTCGATGATTTCTATTCGTTGATTAATTATGCATCCCCTTTCTACTTTTGCGGCGCAGAATAATTCGGAGCATTTAAATTACATTGTCACCGGAATTTACGAACAAAATTAAAATAAAAGAAATTTTAAATTTTCAGGTTAAAAGAAAAAGGCTTTTTCTGCTGTGTTATAAATGTAAATTTTTGCTAAAAAATTTCCGGGATGCAGTGATGCGAGATAGGGGATTTTGTCCACATTTCGGGGATTTTTGAGGCTTCTGGGGACAATTTTGGGGACCAAATGTCAGTGGGGACTTTTTGGGGGAATTCTAAAATTTATGGGGACAAATTTGGAGAGTTCTTCAACTTTCTGTCAATGTTGGCAACGTACAGTCGGCTGCAAAATTATTCGAGCACTAGCCAATAATTCCTATATTTAAAAAGTACACTTAAGACTGTTTTGCTAAGTAAATCCTTGTCGAATTATGTTCTTAGACTGATTAAGAACATGACTCGACAAGGATTTATTTAACAAAGCTGTATTAAGTGTACTTTTTTTGGCAAGGATTATTGCTAGTGCTCGAATAATTTTGCAGCCGACTGTAATGATTTATCCCTACGACTAGAGACTTTCAATAGTTTTATTGTTATTTGGGGATTTTTTTCAAAAACTGCCTTCATTTGGGGAAAAATATGAGCTTAAATCATAAAAAAATCTGCTTGATATTTTTTTTGAAAAAAATTTTATTTTCCCTTTTTAGTAGAAATTAAGTTGGGGATTTTTTCGCAAAAAAACTCTGATTTGGGGAAATTTGAAGACCTGTTTGGGGAAATAATTTTCGACCATCTGTAATCACTGCCGGGATGAGTTTTCGCACTTGAGAATTAAAATTAGGTGTTCCATCAGCGGGAACACTGCGACTGAAAGGGTTAAAGTGTTTTCTGTAATAAAACAAACAAATAAACAAAAAAGAAAGTTAAATTACACAGATTTTTCGATTTTGTAAATCTGTTAAACTCTCTTAAACGTGGTATGAAAAATTTAATATCATTACCAAATATTCAAGCTAGAATCACGCAAATATGAAACTCTATAAATAGAGTAAACTCTTCATTTAAAAGAAAAGAAAGATCTGACGTGTTCGTTACTATGATAATTACTATGAAATAACTAACAACTATTTTGCAATTTTTTTCTCTTCCACATGAAACATTTCTAGTTGAGAGAAAATTAAAAAATGCGAAAAATGAACTAAGCTCAATTTTTGTATTTTATACCTTTAAAATGAAATATTAAAATTTAAAAAAACTATTTTTGCAAAGCAAGAATAATTTAAGTGGTTAAGAATTTTCTGAATGAGAAGATGAAATAAAACCAAACAAAACAAAAAATATAAACAACAACAACAACAAAAAGTAATAAGTAGTGGATGATTCCGTTAACAAATTTTCTCACAGAGTAATATAAATTTAACTACTGGAGACGGGGATGTTGTAAAAAATAGAAAAGAACCTTAAGGGTTCAGAGGGGCCGTGCCCTTAGCGACCGTGCTCTTAGCGGAAATCTATAAACCCGTGTCCTTAGCGGAAATGTTATCTCCCCTCGGTGGCGTGCTTTTAGCATACGTGCCTTTAGCGGAAATGTATAATAAATAAATAAATTAATTAATAAATAAATAATGAGCTCTTCAATTTTTCTCTACACTTTATCCACATTTAGCACTGACTATATTTTGCTTCAGAAGTAACCTTTCGGAAAAATAGGTATGCGTACTGTTACTGTAGAATATCCGTTATTTGAGGGAACGGTGATCTGTAACCATATAAAGTTTAATGAATCTCAGTACTCCATACGAAAACGCACATTATTGCCATTTTATGATTTTATTTAGGTTTTTGAAAGTATAATTAAGCATTACACCTTTTAAAACTAAAACAAAAATGAAAAATCATGAGGTACACATTGATTATCAACACTTTCCAACTGTATGTATTCGTTGTATTATCGTATCATGCTTTGTCTATATTATAACACAATGGACAGACAGAAAGACTTAAATATAGACTAATTGAATTCATAATCACTCTGAAACATTGTTGGAAAGTGTTAAAAATGCTTAACATAAACAGATATGCTGCTCTTAGTTTCCTATTTGCACCCTTTAATGTATCGAAACATTTTTAAGTAGCCCTGTAAATCTGGAGGTTAAGCGTATTATAGTTTATACAAAACATTTTCTTAACATATAAACAATAAATGCAAAATTCTTTATGGTTTTTTGATGAAGTTATTTAAATGTGATTTATAAAAATGTCTCCCCTAAAGCGCAAAGCATTGGCATTTTTTGGATGTCCCTGTACACAAACCAGTGGCATAGGTTCTATTAGAGCCATTTTAAGTAGGGAATAATCAATAATGAATTTGAACATATCATAAAAATAAATAAATAAATAAATAAAAATAAAACAAAATAAAAACTAGTATGTTGTGGCCACCACAAAACTTTCTTCTATATTTTCCTATACAAATTCACTAAGTGCAAATAATTTTTATCTTAGAGAAAACTAACACTAAATATCCAAAGAAAGACAGATTTATTGTCTATAAATGACATCTTAAAAAATGCATTTTTATAATAGTTATCTCGCATATCAAGTTTCGTACAGTTATATGCCATTGAAGTTGAGATATAACTTTCTCGTTATCGAGAAAATTTGCAATATAGCAGAGCCACCTATTGGCCGATAAGCATCCAAATTGAATCAGCATAATGTCTCATAATGTCCTTTACATATATCAAGTTTTGATTGATTATACGCAATAGAACCTGAGGTATAGCCTCCCCTTAAATTGCGGAAATCGCTGTATAGCAGCGCCACCTGTTGAGAGGTTGACACTAAAAGTTTATAGACACTCATTTAGGTTAGAGTGCATCAGTATATAAATTTATATGCAATTCTATGCAGCAGTTCCTGAGATATAGCTTTCCTTTAAATTGCAGAAATATCTGTATAGCAGCGCCACCTGTCAGTCCATAAGCAATCAAATTGAATCAGCATAATGTCTTACAATGGCCTTCTCTTATATCAAGTTTTGATTGGTTATACACAATAGAACATGAGATGTAGCTTCCCCTTAAATTGTGGAAATCGCTGTATTTTAGAGCAACCATTTGAGCGGTTGGCATCAAAAGTTGACAGGAACTAATATAGCTCAAGGTGCATCTACATCTAAATTTTTATGTAATTCTGAGCAGTAGTTCCAGAGATACAGTTGCCACAAAATTCCCCCCCCCCCCCACACACACAAGTGCTAAGTTATTAAAATTTGGTTTGTAGAAATACCTCTCTTAGAACGAAATGCTTTGGAATACTCTCGGCTGTTCCTGTACATAAACCAATAACAATATTTACACCATTTTCCATAGAGAACACTCGATAATGAACATATATCAGTTCGAGAAGGAACATAACTTCTTATTGCCGCTAAGGGCACGGCTTCTTCTATTCCTTCTTCTTCCCTTTGACCCCATTCCGCTAAGGGCACGTTCCGCTAAGGGCACGGTCGCTAAGGGCACGACACCGGGTTGAGAAGGCAATGGAAAAAAAAAAGGGGGGGGGTGCGGGGGCAAAGGCTTCTTCTTCTTTTTTAAATAATTGCGCTGTCATAATACTTTCGCTTATCACTTTGGGTAGTCAAAAAGAAATCGACCCTCCAATCTATTTTGGGTGTTTAAAATCCAACCCTTATTTCTATACAATTTTTATTCAAAATCAGAATAAAAGATGGTAAAAATGAAAAGATTATTGTAATTTTTCAGTTGTTGAAAGACAATAAAAAGGGTCACTTTAATCCTGGGCGGTTTCTTGAACCCAAACAATAACATGAATAAAGTCGCTCCTGCCACTGGTTTACGGAAATAATGAACGTATTTCACATCTTTTTCGAACAAATTTTGAACTATGTCCATTACTTCCACAAACCAGTGTCAGAAGCGATTTTTAATCATTTAATCATTTTAGGTTCAAGTAACCTCTCAGGGACCAGAAACCCAGTTTTACGGTATTAGATAAGTTAGTGTTACCTCGGACCATGGCGCTGTCTCCCAGTGCGGACAATCGTCGTATCCGCAACTCTGCATAGTTGTTGGAGTTGGCAGACCTGCGTCTTCACACAGAGTGCTATCAACTGTCTTTGAAACATTATTGAGTCGAACTAAACACTGAGCGGCTCGTACCTGCAAAATAATTAACTAAATTATAAAATGTTTTCTTCTCAGGAAGATTAAAATATTTTTAATAAAATAAAAGAAGTTTTCAATATTTAATAGAAAACATAATTTAAAATTAGTTTTTGAAATGACCTAATAAGCCATGGCAAACTATTTAAATAATAACAAGAAATTGATAATAATTAAAAAAATGTATTTGGCGGATTTTGATTTAGTACTCCAGACCTACAATTTTCATATTAAAATGACTTCTACTGCCGATTTTTGATAGAACATTTTTCAATGTATGTTATCAAAATGTTTGCTTTTCGTAATGCTTCATCCCCGTTCGTAAAGCAAATCGTCAGAGAAAACTAATTTTCTCGAAAATAATAACCTACCAGATCATTTCGTATGCACAAAACTCTCTATTCTTTGATGCTTTTTGACTATTATCGAGTTACTAATCACTAACGTAAATAAATTTTGTTGAATATGACAACACAACTGATCGATTTTTAATTCTTCAAACCCTTCATTCTATATATTCATTAAAATAATTAAAGTCATTTATTTTCTGTAAAGTTCTCCCTTTTTAACGTCAGTATGTAGTAAGTGAAAACTGTTTTTACGTTAAAAAGTTATGCGTTACATAGGAAGCATATAGAAGAAAGATTGCTCTCAATTTCCATTTGCATATGGAAGAAAAATCCTATTTTTTTTTTTTTTTTTTTTTTTTAATATGAGTAAAGTAAGAATAAATGTTTTTTGTTTATATGTTTTGCATTCAGTAATATTCAGTCTACTAAAAGGTATCGAGGTTGACAGACTGAAATAGGCCTTTGGTACTCAATAATAATTTTCATTACATTTATTATAAAAATTAAATTTGAATTTTAAATTGGAGTTGCCTGGAATATTTTGCATTGTTTGACATTAGCCATTAAAAAAAAAAAAAAAAAAAAAGATATTTAAAAAATGATAGAAATTATTGTCTTAATATTAAAGTATATAAAGTATCTCTGCTTTTTAAAGTAACTCACTTTTAACATAAATTATAAGCATTATTAGCACTTTAAACATGTTTTATTGCTGAAATCGGAAAGCATAGTACAAAAGACGGAAATATTTTCACACCTGAAATCCAGTACCGCCGCAAGTTTGTGAACAGGCTGACCATTCTGTGATAACCCAATCAAATTCTAAATTTTCGGCTTTTCCTTTTCCTAAAACGAAGCTGTTGGCAACCATCTTTGTTGGATGGGAAAACATCGTATCACCATCGTCGTCATCAAAACTTTGCATGCTGTCATCTGTGTCGGTATCTGTATGAAAACCCCTGGTCGTACCATGAGGATCACTCCAAGGAAGATTCATCAATAGAAGTTTTAATTGAGAGGAACCATGTGTGCTTGATGCACCAGAGTGAGCAGGCTGACCTAAAAGAAAGTGTATGTTTTGCGATTTTAGCAAATATAAATAACAGTCAATTCTACTGAAAAGGTCAATGTGTCTTGTGTCAGAAGTGGGTAATATGCTTCAAAAATTGTATTTTATAAGTTAATCAATATAAAATCCTTTTATTTTGAGACAATTAATTAAAATATACACATAAAAAAACAAGTCAAAATATATAAACTTTTCGAAATTCATCCTAATTTCTTCATCAGCATTAAAAACACTTTGTAAATATGGGTGATTCCATGGAAGAAGGTAACATCAGTCACACCATAGCCTCCTAAACTAGATGCCTGTCTCGTGGCTCGGAAACATGGCAACAGTTCATGCGGTAAACAGCGCCACCTAGTACAGATTGCGCGACTTTTTTATTCAACTATTACCAATAATTTTAAGAAGTTATATATGATATATATAATCGACGTTTCTTCGATTCTATTTGTTTTTTATGTATGTCAAATCCCATTTTTAAAAATATTTGGCGGCTGTTGAATAAAAAAGTCGCGCAATCTGTATCAGGTGCCACTGTCTACCGATTGAACTGTTGCCAAGTTTTCGAGCCACGCGATAGGCATCTAGTTTAGAAGGCTATGGTCACACAAAAGGATAATATTTTCTCCTTTTTTGCCCCCAGTATCACTATACCGAAATTTTAATGGCATAATAACTGTGATCTTTCGATATACTCATACTTGCTAACATCCTAATTAATATTCCGTAGTATCATTAGCCCCGCCTTCTTTTTCCCACCAGTATTTTTTTTAGAAGGTTTTTCATCTTATTTAATCGAAGTTACCTTTGCAGAATGTTACTCTAAAAATTTACTGGTGTGAGAAAAAGGGCGGGGCTAATAACACTGTGGAATATTAATTAGGATGTTCGCAAATATGATATACGTATACATTAAAAGGAATTATTAAAGTAAAACGGAATATTGAGGTGCTAATGCACATGCCTTATTATGAGTAGTTGGCTGGCAATATGCCAACCTTCCAGAAAAGTACGAGAACTATAATTAATGCATCCAGAGATTACAATTTTTACATATTCAAAATCCGAAATATGATGAATTTCAATTAAATTACAATTTTTCAACATTGGACACAATTTTCAAACAAATGTCTGTGTTCTACCAGTCTAATTCTACCTATACGGCCAGTTTCACCAATGTAGACATAATTACAATTTGTGTAGAGAATAAGATATACCACACGAGTTAGATATAGTGAGGGAATTTGAGGTTTAAAATCAAAAAGAAGATTTTTTTTGATTGGCCAATTGGACTGAAAGCAGTATAAATATTATGAGGTTTTAGTAACTTAGCAAAACGTCTGGAGGAAAAACCAAAATATGGCATAGAAATACATTTTTTTTTTTTTTTTTTAATAGTTAGAGAATTATATATCTGCAGGGGAGAGAGGGGGGTGGGTATTGTAGAAGGGAAAAAAAAAGAAGGGAAGCGGATAATCTTTTCACAATAAATGTCAGTTTTAACCAGCTAAGAGGATAATCATTATTTACTAAATCCTGAAATATTCTTTTTTTTAATTTCTAACTTTAAAAAGTGTTTCATTACTGCATAAACGAACAGCTTTATGGACCAAAATCTGAAAAACTGCAACTTTGTGAGAATTAGAATTTGAAGAATAAAAATTTCGATATTGATCCATTAAAGGTGGCCTTACAATAAACAGATGTTTGAAAACCATTAGATGAATTAGAAGTGTGTTCAACAAGAACATCAAGGAAAGGTAAACTATTATTCTGTTCAATTTCCAAAGTAAACTGAATAAAAATATTCAGTTACTTTAAGGGCTACCATTGGAAATTGCTGGAATTTCATTTCCGTTTTTGTTAAGCATTTTTATAACTTTTCATTTATGATTAAGTGTGATTACAAATTCAATTAGTCTATCTGTCTTCCTTTCTGTTCGTTGTAAGATACTTGGCCAAAGAACATTGAAGATTAAAAGATGTGACAAGTACGTACCATTGGAAAATGTTAATAATCAATGCGGGGCACATGATTTTTTCTTCTTGTTTTTTTTTCTTCTTTAGAGACTGGTCCTTGCACATGACCTTAAAAATCGTACCAACTTCGAAACTGAAGATTTTTTTTTCTTTTAACCCTTTAACGTTCACTACTTAATTTATTTTGAAAATTACTAAACTAATTTTAAAAATGGCTTTTAGACACATAGCTGATCATAAATATTTAAAAAATAAAAAATTAGCATTGTTCCTTTTCGAGAAATTTTCGGTTTGGAATATCTGTAAGTAAACCTTATTAAATTCAAATAATATTTAATTTAATAAATAAATCACTTTATAAGTAAACATTATCGACAACAAAAACTCGTAAAAGTTGGATAGATCCCAACATTTCAATTTACTCCGGAGTATTTTAACCCTTTGCGGCGAAAGGTAATTCGGTTCATTTAAATTACACTGCCACTGGAATTTGCGAACATAATTAAAATACAAGAAATTTTAAATTTTAACGTTATAAAAAAGGGCCTTTTCTGCTATGATGTAAATGTAAATTTTTGCTGAAAAATTTCCGGGATGAGTTTTTGTACTTGAGTATTAAATTAGGTGCTCCATGTTCCATCAGCGGGAACACTGCGAATGAAAGGGTAAATAACAATTTTTTTTCCAAAGACACAAAAGTTCAAATAGTTGCAAATTCGTCATGTATTTCACCAAACTGTATCAGTGTTTTTTAGGTATAATGCTATTCTGAATATCTAACCTAAATGGTTCTACGTTTTATTGTTTTGGTATTTGTCATACTTTCTTTCTGTAATTTTGTAAAATTTTAAAAATCGATTCACTTAAATGCGTTTTTTTTTTTTTTTTTTTTTTTTGTTATAAAATTGATTCAGGTAACCGTATATGTAATTGCATTTAAAAAATTATTTTTCAAATATTGTTTAAAATTTTTAAGAAATTTAAAGTTTTTCAGACTCTGAACAAGCATTTTTTGGAGATGAAATTAGTTTTTGAAAATGTGCAACAGTCTACTTGAAAATCATTATAATATATACTACAAGATGCACTTAAATGCGTTTTATTTTTTATTTTGTTACAAAATTGATTCAGGTAACCGAATATGTAATTGCATTTAAAAAATTATTTTTCAAATATTGTTTAAAACTTTTAAGAAATTTAAAGTTTTTCAGACTCTGAACAAGCATTTTTGGAGATGCAATTAGTTTTTGAAAATGTGCAACAGTCTACTTGAAAATCATTATAATATATACTACAAGATGCAATTGAAGCGAAACATTGAGTTATTTCAACACACATTTTTCTTAAATGTTTCTGTAAAAATGTATAGGGATCACTAAAATTTTAGGACATTATACTCAAAGTGATAATAATATAACAGGTGTTCAGTGCTGTTAAAGAAATTATAATAAATTTGCTTACCAGGGAACCCTTTTCCTCCATGAGGTGTGCCCACATTTAGTTCTTCTTGGTCAGAAAACAAAGCTCCACCATCATTCCTGTCCCACATCTCTTTCGGTTTATTTTTAGCTCTCTGTGCCCCATCGTAAGTCTGTTTCCAAGTGTCACCATATTTTGGAGGTGGTGGAGGTATTACTTGATTAGGTAATTTCTCGTCTGATGTTGAATATACCTTGGTCTTAATTTTCTTCTCGTAATCAGGTGAGCCCCTGGATGGAAAAATATAGTTTTATAATTATTAATTGAATGAAAAATGCAAATAAATTTACTGTTACTTGAGTTACACAATGCACTCAGGCACCCAGAGGAAGGATTAGATTCAAACTATAAAATATGATACATACTTGCCAACCATCTCATTAAATCCATACAATTTTTAGTACCCGCCTTTTTTTTTCACACCAGTCAGATTTTAGAGTAATTTTATTCTTATTTAATCGTAACAGCATTTGGAGAGAATTACTCTAAAATTAAAGTGGTGTGAGAAAATGGGTGTTTTTCCAAGGGGCGTTTATTAATGAGATGGTTGGCAAGCAGGACTGCCAACCATCTCATTAATAAGCGTAGACTTGTTAACGCCCCTTGAAAATACGCCCCTTTTCCCACACCACTTTATATTTAGAGCAATTCTCTCCAAATAGTGTTACGATTAAATAAGAATGAAATTACTCTAAAAAATGACTGGTGTACAAAAAGAGGCGGTGTCTAAAAGTACTACGCTTCATAATGAGATGGTTGGCAAGCATGTTGGCAAGTATGAACATGCTTCGTCTAATTTATTTTGTTGTTTTAAGATTTAAATGAAAAAAAAAAAAAAAAAAGAAAAATGTATTATATGTAGATTATTATATAGGTTTATGCAAATAATAATAATAATTAGTATCGTTTCTCCCACCTGTAGGGAAGTACTTTCTTCGGTGATGTAAATTTTCAGTGCATAATTTTTTTCAATAAAACTTGTCAATACCTTTTAAAAAGTGGACTTGGGGGCTTAACTATATTACACCCAGGGGAGTGTACAACTCAAAAAGGTAGTATTTGTGAAAAATCAACTTAAAGATAACGATAAAACATTGATTAACTTTGGCATAAAACTAACAAAATTGCCTCTAAGGTAGATAATTTTTAAGGTAGAGCCAGCGTTGCCAATTTTAGTGATTTCTTTATTCAATATATTCCATTAAATTTTAATTGTAGCGTTTGCTTACTCATTCCGAATTTTAATCGCCTATCCGCGATTGTAATGAAATGCTCGCCCTCTGGTGGGCTAAGGTGAAATTATCACACCACTGCATATAATCATATTATGCAATCGATTTTCCATGATGTAATGGCGGAGAAAGAACAATAAAAATACGCGTGGCTATTATATTTACTAACAACTGCAGTTCAGAGAGCGCCATCTATCGATCATTACAAACGCGGATTACGTATATCAAATATTACTTCATAAAATCATTGATGATTATTGAATAAAAATAGTCCCTAAATTTGGCAATACCATACTTGCCAACATACTAATTAATATTCCGTAGTATTTTTAGCCCCGCCTTGTTTTTCACACCAGTATCTTTTCAGAGTATTTTTCTTCAAATTTAATCGTAATTGCATATGGAGAATATTACTCTAAAAATTTACTGGTGTGAAAAAAAGGGCGAAACCATACAACACTACGAAATATTAATTAGGATGTTGGCAAGTATACAATACTGAATAGAGATATGATGCTTTTTGTATGGCACTTTATACGCAATTTTCAATGGCGCAAACTCAAATTTGCCATTTTTTGACTTGTACAACTCTTCTAACTAGAGTGCGATATATTTGTGATAGTTTAAAACAAAGTTATGGATTTTGTTCTATTAAAAAAAAAAAAAAAAAAAAAAAAAAAAAAAACTAGTATGTTAGGCTATTACAAAAATTTCCTCTGTATTTTTATATACAAACTCGTGCAGTACAAACTATTCATTAAAATTATTATTATTACGAATTTTATGCACTTTATTCTTATCATTATCTTTTTCGAAAAAGTAAAAAAAAAAAAAAAAAAAATCAGGAATTTCTTTCTTTCTTTCTTTTTCTTTTCTTTTCTTTTTTTTTTTTTTAAACTAAAATATAAAGAATAATTTATGACAAATTTCGAAACCTTTACGCAATACGCTTTTAAAAATAGAACACAAAAGTCGCTATGAGTAAACAACTTATTTTCTTTCCCCATTTATAAAGTTTTGAAGATAGTAATTAGTTTAAAATATTCATCTCTTTATAATTGTATACCAGTAGAATTTTAGGCAGTTTCCTAATTTATTATACAAATCTGCATTATTTAACGATAAATAATAGTGACGCATAGCATATTCATACATGATTATATGGAAATGTTTTAACAATGTTAAATTAGAGGATATTGTAGCTGTATAAAGGAGGAAAAGTTAAGCGATAAAAATGCCTCGAAAATAGATTATAGTTAAGGAAATTTTTATGGAATTATCAGTTATACTGTTAACGACAATGTTTATGAAGCTTGGAAACAAATTAATTTGTCAAATCTGTCATTTATTCTTAAATTAAGGCATTCATTTACCTTTTTTTCTTAAGATAGATTTAAAAACACGTACACTTAATAACTATAATTTTTTCTTATATTGACGAATTTTGTGTTATTAAAAGTAACAGAATATTTAAAATGCAAAAAGGGCATTATTTATAGAATTTAATCGTTTGCGATGCTAAATTAAATATACGTTTATTCTGCTTTTTATAACAAGTAATGGACAGTACAGTGTTGCAAGATCTGGCAACACTGGACATGAACTACTTAAAAAATTAAGAAGGACTTTATGTACAAAACTTTAATGTACCAGATTTTATGCAATAGTTGTATTAATTTTGTGGTAACATAAATCAGTTTCATTGTTTATATTTATTTTTTTATTTTTTTATTTTCTATTCATAAAAAGACAATATAGAATTCATACAAGTTTTTGACTCCCTGTTTCTGTCATTTTTATACGTTTTAAGACGTCCTAAATGCGTTTTGGCGAATTTAGGGATAATGTGTGTCTGTCTATGTGTAACAAAAATTTTGTGGCAACCATATATCAAGAGCTAATGCACAGAATTTAATAAAATTTTACATTTAGCTACTCCTTGGCATATCCATACTTGCCAACCAAACTCGGAAGATTGTTAGTCCCGCCCTTTTCCGCCTATTTGCTCACACCAGTCTTTTTTTAGAGTACTTTTTTTCTTATTTAATCGTAAATATATTTAAAGAGAATTACTCTAAAAAATAAGTGGTGTACAAAAAGGGGCGGGGACTAACAATCTTCCGGGTTAGGTTGGCAAGTATGGGCATATCAGTTTCTGGTTCATATCGTTGAACTGGCGATGTCTTCCTGTGATTTAATAATTTTTTATGTAGCAGTATAGAACAAAACTTTGTGTGAAAGTATGGAATAAAAGTTATTGTTAAATAAATTATTATAATATATTAAAAAAAAAATATTGTCAGACAATGTTGTGAAAATTAAAAATTTTATTTATAAAAATAACAGTCATCAGGAAACAATTTTTATGTATGTGAGAGCATAATTTTTTCTAACAAAGGAAGTGCCTTCCTCTGAGTTAAATTTTCAAAGAATAATAATAAGCCTGTCAATATTTTTAAAACGAGCGTTTGAACCATATGCATAGTTGTTAACATTTACGCTTTTTTTAGCTAGCGGAAAATTTTAATAGAAATTTTTGTTTTACTTATTCACTTCCTGTTTTGCAATTTTCACCAAAATTTGCCAAATGCATTCTGTACACTAGACCTGTATTAATTCTTAAGTTTCGTTGTTCTGTTTTTATGAGTTTTGGAGATAGATAATTAGACGATTCCTCCCACATACATACACACACGCTGACGAATTGCAGAAAACCACATTTTTGTACTCAAGAGACCTTAACCCTCTCAGGGGCGGTGGTATACCTTTTATAAAACCTAATTTTTATTCCCAATTTCGAAAATTCACCCCGAAATTTTTAAATAAATTTTTACTTTTTTGACTTACTCCAAAAACATTGACTTATTTCTTATCATCTAACTCTAGTCTCAAATTCTGGTCGCACATTGATATCAAATAAACGTAATTACATTGCCTCTGAAAGGGTTAACCCGTTAGTAGTTGTTAATTGGTCTATTTGCCACCCATTCCTTCAGTGTCGCGACATTTTTATTCAATAGCCACCAAAATTTTTTATAATTTGATATACATAATTGATGATTATTCGAAGACGATTCGCCTTTTATATATATCAAATGCCACTTCTAAAAAGTTTTGGTGGGGAATTAATAAAAAAGTCACGACACTAAAGGGAGGGGCGGCGAATCGACCAATTAGCGACTACTAACGGGTTAAAACATGCAAATCAGGGGAAAACTCTACAATGAAATTTTTGACTGAATACGTTGCTTTCATTACCCCCGGTAGTTGGGTAATGGAATGAAAACTCAACAATAAATAACAAAGTAGATAAAATTTCGTTATGCAATTAAAAATTCAAATGTCCAGCGCGACCGTGACGGCCTTCTTCATTCAAGAAAATGACTGTTGGAAGTCACATGGCACACTGCACAGCAAAGAAATATAGATTTTTTTCTGTCATGTGACTGAGAATAGGTATTTTAACATCACAGGGGTATCACATGATTTTTCGCATCGTAACTCTTAGTTATGGAGCAATCTGAAATCGCAAATTAAAAAAAAGCCGATAGACATTACATACCTGCCAACATCTTCATTAGTATTCGTAAAATTATTAATACCCAACCCTTTTTCCATACCACTTAATTTTTAAAGTAATTTTCTTTAAATATAATTACAATTACATAAGAAGAAAACTGCTCAAAAAAAAAAAAAAAAAAAAAAAAAGAAAAGAAAAGAAAATACTGGTGTGAAAAAAAAAAAAAAAATACTGGGGGAAAAAAAGAGGCAGGTACTAATAGCTTTATGGAATATTAATGAGATTGTTGGCAGATATGACCTTATTATTTACGTTGTGAAAAATAATGGTTCAGTAATTCACGAAAAGAAAAAAAAATGTAGTGATAATTTAACACTCAATTTGCCGCAATCATTATTTTAGTGCCAAACGTGAACGTTTTAATGGTGTCTACTTCTAAAACGGGAATTCGAAAATATTGGTTGTATTTAACGTCGAATTATTTTTCTGGTGAACGGTAGGATTTTTTTTTAACAATGTAATGTCAATTTTTGAAGTACCTTTATCCCACTATTTGACCAGAATTATATATGAAACTCATAGACACTGCCGCCGGCAGAGAAAAATAAAAATAAAATAATAAATACAGGGAGGGGCAAGCCATCGGACAAACTTGGAGGAGAGATAGAGAACATCACAAGGATTGAGAATTGTATGAGAACCCATGGCCACAAATGTCATTTTAACCCTTTAAGAACATTTTAACCCTTTAGATGTTTTTGACAACTGTGTACTACTAACGTACTAACTCCGCCTACTACGTAAATTTTAAAATTTTGTTATGCTTCATTATTCCGCAAAATCATACACAATGTTCGTATTAATGTAATCACTGCGATAAAATACATCGAGAAAAAACAGAATTTATTTATTTATGTAAACATTACCATGTAAAAACTTAAAAAAAAATGCAACATTTGAGAGCCACGCCCATATCCACTGAAAAACAACCGGTTCATAAAGGGTTAAAATTACGTTTGCGGTCATGGGTTTCTATACAGTTCTCAATACTTGTGATGTTTGCTACTTCCCCTCCAAGTATGTCCCATGACCTTGGGATTTCCCTGTATATATATATTTAAAAATTATGAATGATAAAAACATTTAACTTTTTTAGGCGCAATTTAATTACGTTCATTTAATATCGAAAATCGTCAGAAATTTCAGTAAAAAAAAAAAAAAAAAGATATAAATGCATACTTGCTAACCATCTCATTATGAATCGTAACACTTTTAGTAACCGCTTTTTTTTTTCTTCATACCAGTCTTTTTACTTTCTTCTATATGTAATATAGAGAAAGTATTGGATTCGCGAAAATTTTCGACCTCCGTTTTTTGACGGATCTACGCGTTTTGGGATGTCCTGAACACGAATTGATAGTTTTTAGAAAATGTCTGTCTGTGTGTCTGTCTGTCTGTCTGTCTGTGTGTCTGTCTGTCTGTCTGTCTGTATCATTTTTTTGTGGACGCTGTATCTCACGAACATATGAATGAAATTTAACCAAACTTGGTATTTAGTTGCACCCTAACATGAACTGGTGCCCATTAGATTTGGGGATCAATAGCTCAACAGGTGGCGCTGTAATCGCATTTTATGCAAATTTTTAACATGGCAGCATAGGACAAAATTCCGTATAAATGGGCATAATGAGAGTTATTTTAAACTTGTGATTGTAAAATTAATTTGAATTATTGATGATAGTAGTAGTTAACTAGGAAAAAAAATTTGTGCATGGGGGGGCATCGGTTCCCCCGTGGGGGGGAAGTACCCCCCCGGGGGGGTTAAATTTTGAAGATGGGTATCATTCGAAAGATCTCGTCAATACCTTTAAAACGAATGGTTGAACCATAAATCTGTGATAATTTAAAACAAAGTTATCGATTTTTTTTTACTTTTAACCAAAAAAAAAAAAAAAAAAAAAAACTTTTTTTTTTTTTTTTTTTTTTTTTTTAATTATTGTTAGTGATTGAATATGTATTAATTTTCACACACAAAAAAAAAAAAAAAAAAAAAAAAAAAAAAAAAAAAAAAGGAAAAAAATTTTTTTTTTTTTTTTTTTTTTAATATTGTTACTGATTGAATATGTATAGGAAAATATAGAAGAAAGTCTTGTGGTGGCCACAACATACTAGTTTTAGAGTAATTTTATTCTTATTTAATCGTAACTACATTTGCAGAAATTTACTCTAAGATTAAAGTGGTGCGTAAAAAAGGGCATGTTTTAAAAGGGCGTAACAATGTTACGATTAATAATTAGATGGTTGGCAAGTATGTATAAATGGATTTTTTTTTTAAGTAAAGCAGTAAAAGTAAAATTACGTTAAAAAACTTCGGGATGAATTCTTGCAGTTCGAAATTAAAATAATTTACCTGTGTGGTACGAGCTCATCAGAATCGAGAGGTTTTACTACAGGCTTTTCCGTAGAAGATGGTACAGGTGCAGGTTTGACTGTTTGCCGTGCTTGAATATATAAGGGCACTCTCAAGGTGCTAATTTCCACAAGAGAGTCTTCCGTTGAAGCGGACTTGGCCTTGTTACCTAAAATGAACAAGTCAGATTTGCTACCATAAATTTTCGTTCGTAAACACAAATATTTAAAGTTATTAATACTTTATTAATTTTTCTTTTCACATTAATTGAAAAGAAATATCATATATAAAATCAGTATATAGCATGAAATGAATTGTGTCTATGTTATATATGTAAAAAAGTAAACATTTATGTATAGTATATTAATAATAACTTTGATAAATCATTATGTATGAACATTTGATAAATTACGCCAGGATAGCAGCCATAGGATAATGTTTGTTTTGACTTTCAAACTACGTAATAAAAATAAAAGTGCTATCTTTTGCGCATATGAGGTAAAAAGGCATTTACCACAAACTTGTTTATAAGAACACATAAATACATAAATAAATACAACATACCTACGCAAGCGTACATCAGATATGAAAAGATTATTATTACAAGTGGAACAAACAAAATATTTCTAAAAGCTCCCTAATGTGAATTCATTTTTCTCACAATGAATGACTAAATTACGGATTAACCTATTAATTTAAATTTGACAGTTATTAAACAAATGAATCCGGAAATGAATTAATTATAAATAAATAATACATGCTAGGGTAAATAAATCGGTATAATCGAAAACATGTAGTTAGGTCTGTCAAATGTAAGTAATTTCTCTTGGGATTTGTGTTGTAAGTCACAAATAATGGATTTCCTTTGCAGAAATATTTCCTTAAACTTTGAAGTTTATTGTGAATGTATCTCTAACATATTGACAGTCAAAGTAATAATAATTTATCATAAATAATTATTATTTTAAAAGAGTTGTCATGCTTAGCTTTAATTCTATTAAAAGAGAAACTGTTGTAAAACTCTTAGTAAAAGAAAATCAAAAATTCACAACTGTAAGTGACGTAAATATAAAAAATGAAATAAATTAGACGTGAAAAACTAAAAGAGAGACATAACTATTAAAAAAAAAAAAAAAAAAATGAGAATAATTCTCAGAATTAGAATTTAAAAAGAAAAAGAAAAAACAGTTTTTTTCTTCTTTTAAAGATTTCTCATGCATTTACACTATTACACACATACACATGTATAACATTATCGCCTACTTTAGTCTTGTATTACCTTAGAAAAAGGATAGTCAATCTTTTTATACCTAATACCATAGCTGCCAATATTTTAATTTATTCCGGAGTATTTTTAGCCCCGCCTTTATTTCGTACCACTTATTTTTTTAAAAGTAATTTTGTCTTATTTTATCAAAGTTTATATTGGAGAAAATTTTTCTATAAATAAACTGGTGCGAAATAAAGGCGGGGCCAAAAGTACTCCGGAATAAATTAAAATATTGGCAGCTATGCCTAAGCATATTTTTCTATTTCAAAGTTTTTGAAAAGTCAAATTACCGTATTTTCTGGTAAATAACCCGCAGGTAAGATGTGTCATTTCTCCACCAGAAATTTTATTTAATAGAGAAATCTATATTTTTTCGAAGGAAGAACATATGGCAACTAATGTCATAGTACAACTGGACCGACGTAGTATAAACATTAAATTTTGCTACAAACTGAGGTAAACAGTGACGGAGGCAAGAACCTCACCAGTTGTAACACTATTTTTTATTTACTGCTTCAATTTCATGCACATGTATTGACATCGCATGACCCTTGTAAGCGTTGTCCTTAATTTATAATAAGGTCTAATGCTTATACGTGGACACATTGTACTGTAGTACCAGTAGTCTCACGCCTTTCGTTCAAATAGCCACAGCAAGCAACTGTGCCTTAAAGTTGTGATTGTGATTCCACCAATAAACCGCACTTGCTGACGGCCGTGTCTATCCATAGCCTCCTAAATTAGATGCCTGTCACGTGGTTCAGAAACTTAGCAGCAGTTTTAGCGGTAGACAGCGCCACCTGGTACAGATTGCGCGACTTTTTTATTCAACTTCCACCATTAATTTTAATAAGTGTTATGATCGACGTTTCTTCAATCCTATTCGTCTGTTATGTATAATCAAATCCAACTTAAAAAAATTTTTGGTGTCTGTTGAAAAAAAAGTCGCGCAATCTGTACCAGGTGGTGCTGTCTACCTCTTGAACTATTGCCAAGATTCCGAGCCACGCTACAGGCATCTAGTTTAGGAGGCTATGGTCTATCTAACAGTTGTATTTTATTTGATTTTGCACCATTCTCCGAACTTTTCAGGTATATCTTTCATATGAATTCTGAATAATTTATGAATTTGATGCCATACACCCATTCTCATTATTTGTAGACGCATAATTTTTAACCCTAGTTTTTCTAATTAAACGTACTTTTAGCTAAGGCATAGTTGCCAGTATTTTAATATACACCGGAACATTTTTATCCCGGCCTTTATTTCGCACCAATTTATTTACAGAAAAATTTTCTCCAGTATGTAATTACGATAAAATAAGAAAAAAAAAAAAAAAAAAAATCTTAAAACAGGGGGTCGTACTCTCCACCTTTTTTTCAGGACACTCTCAGGGATGAGAAATTTTTAAATTTATTGCTACCACTACCTTAATACAGTAATTTCTAACTAGTATAATTATGATATATCGCTGTAAATGTATGCGAAGTATTTCTGCGTGAAATTAGTGGTGGCAAATATTTTTTGTCTCTGAGAGTGTCTGGAAACAAGTAATATAAAAGAAAAAATTTTAAAGACAATTCCTACTTACAAACACTATCGAAACAGTTTTTTCTTTAATAATTTTGAATTAGGAAATAAAAAGCGCGCGAGCAAAAAGAAATAAAAATAATTATAAGATAAAAAAAAAAAACGTTTTATATACCAAGTTTTAAATTTTCTGATGAATCATAGAGCTCTTATTAATGTGCATAAAATTTTTAAATTGGTAATGACGTCAATTTTTGTGAGATGCATAATTTAACTTTTTATAATTTTTTAATGTTCACTTTTAATTAAATGTATTTATTTTTATTTCGAAAGAAAATGAACTCGTCATTTTTTTTTTTTTTTTTTTTTTGCAACAATTAAATTATAGCTAATATTTTTATTTTCATGTTTTAATTAATTATAAGAAAACTAATAAAAAATTCGAAAATCAGACTTCGAAGTATTGTATTGTCACCGAGTTCTGAGCAATCCTGAAAGTTTCAAATTTCTAGCTAGTCGGGAAGTTAGTTAAAAATCGATTGCAAGATTTGTACAAGATATATAAAGGGAGAGTGTGAACTAATTGTAGGAATTGAAAAAGGGAGTTGAGTACGACCCCTGTCTTGAAGTAAAAGTAATACGAAATAAAGGCGGTGCTAAAAATGCTCCGGAAAAATTAAAATGTTGGCTGCTCTGTTAATATCTATACACCGAACATTCTTGATTAAGTAAAATACAGTGAAACTTGAATAATTCGAACTTGTTTAATTCGAAATTCTGGATAATTCGAGTTTTTTTTACCCGGTACTTTGAATTTTGTATTAAAATAATGCTAAAAAATAGTGGATAATTCGAATTCTATTTTGGATAATTAGAATTTTTCATACTATTACCTTTAAAATATTACAGTAAAATCTGTTCCCGAAATTTTTCTCAACTAAAGTGCATTATTTATTTTATCAGTCTTTCAAAAGAAGGATAAGGAAATACAAGAGAAGTCCTTACCTAGTGCATCAGAAGATATGGTTCATGTACATGAACTTCGAGGGTTTTTTTAATTGTAAGTCATGTCTATTGTAGAAAATTCTATTTTTGTATCCAGTTGATAAGTTGAAGTCATATGCTATGACACAAAGATTGTACTTGAAGAAGCAATCAAAAATATCTGACTATTTTTTAAAAAGTGTTGAATAATTAAGCTCGTAAAAAATATTGATTTAATGGGAGGGGGGGGGGATGTAGCAGTATTCTTAGATATAAAGTATATATATTAAATCTTTTATAGTAGAGTTTTATTTTTTTAATTTATCTCTTCTTTTTGACAAAATAGCGTACTTGCCAACATCCTAATTAATATTCCGTAGTGTTGTTAGTCCTACCCTTTTTTTTTGCACCAGTAAATTTTTAGATTAATTAGTGTGTTGGCAAGTATGAAACAGTATATGTAATTCGAATTTTTGGATATTTCGAATTTTTCTCAGGTCCCTTCAACTTCGAATTATCCAAGTTCTACTGTAATACAGTAATATGGCTATGATAAAACAATGCTAAACTATAAATACATTTTTAGAAATAAAACTTTTTAATATAGTAATTCATCTTTACCAAAATCTTGATGACTATTTTGGTTACTATCCAAGTTTGGCTTATATTGATATTGTTTTCTATTATCTTCGAATGTATCTTCAGCACTGTTTCCAAAGTCAACTTTGGTCTGATAAATAGGCTTGTGTTTGTTCGTAGGAAATGAAACTGGATTTTTGGGTTCTGCTGGAGGTTTGACACGATTTCTTTCGTGGCTATATTTTTCTTCTGAAGTTTTATCTTTGTCCTTGTTATTTGTGACTGAAATGAAAAAGAGAACACTAAATATATTAAATCTTATAATAAAGTAGATACATTAAATATTATAAAGCTTCAAACGTAAGACAGGAACAGATGCTGTCTAAAAATATTTTTTTTTTTTTTTTTATTCCTAACAGATTTGAAATAAGGGATATCCTATATTGAGTGC
The DNA here is from genome assembly GCA_963930645.1 of Salticus scenicus. Lineage (NCBI taxonomy): Eukaryota > Metazoa > Arthropoda > Arachnida > Araneae > Salticidae > Salticus > Salticus scenicus. Next base: position 207,443,862 of record OZ005656.1, on the reverse strand, counting down.
ACTGAAAGCTGTTGACACAAATTAAAATTTTACATATTATCAACTGGTTGGTGTAAAAGGAAGCATCATAGACTAAAAATCTACTTTTTAGGAAAAATTTTACATTTCATACTGACCTGGATTGGGATTTAAGCTCTCAACTGTTCTCTCGTCATCTGTTCGTGGTGGCAACGGCTTCACTGTGATGAAAATGTCTGCTTTCGAATAGCCTGATACGCATGTGTACTTGCCACTGTCTTTAAGAGATATTTTTCGTATTCTTAAGGCACCTTTCATGGATACTTTGAGTCGTTTACTCGATGAAATCTAGTTCCGAAATAAATTAGAAGCGTGATGCATTAGATAACAAATATTCTATATTTCGAAAGCAATTCATTAGAAAGATGTATGTAAAAATCAGTTATTAAAGTGCATATATACAGAGTGTATCTCTCTCCATGAAGTCATTCAACAAACTTATAATGGGATGATATAATTTATCAAGATGAACAAAAATTAAAATGGAACATGAGGTTGCAAATGGCGTTTAATGGGTGAAAATCTCGAAAATACGTCTGCTAGTGTACAAAGAGAGACGAGAAAGAAGCACTCTGTTAACCACAGAGGAAACATTTATTCAACAGAATGGCTGCATAACAACCCGCGATGTCCCGAAAAAACAACAATTTTACAACAATTGTTCAAAGTTCCGATCGCGGACATTATGACATAGAGAGACAGAGGAACGCCTGGCATACGCGCTTGAAGAATCCGGGAGTTTTCCGGATTTTTACAGCAGCAGCCCCAATTTTTGTTATTAATTTTTCTACTGTATCCACTGGCGTTTCATAAATGAGGGATTTCAGCTGTCACCAGAAGAATAAATCCAAAGGATTTCGCAACATGAGAGGTTTCAATGTTTGTAAATTTTCGCGATTTTCACCAACTCCTTTGTGACCTCATGTTCCATTGCAATTTTTATACGTCTTTATGAATAACATCCCTTTACGTTTGATGAAAGATATCGGATATCTTCTATATATATTAAGAAATATCAGTTAAAAGCAGAGTTGGGCAAAATCGTAATTCAATTAATTTGTAATGAATTACATTTCAATTGACAGTAAGCAATTACAATTATGATTACTTGTAATTGTAACTGAGCATCTGCAATTATTCATTACTTTAATCTTAACTAAAAGCTTTCAATTATAATTACTTTACTGTAATTATAATTGAAAAGTTTTAGTTACGATTACATGTAATGTAATGAATAATCATTTTATAAAATTGAAATGTAATTGCAATTAAAAACATTATGATTATAATTATCTGCCTGTAATTATAATTAAATTTTGCAGTTACAATTATATGTAATGTTAATGGGTAATCATTTTATAGAATTAGAATATAATTGTAATTACAAACGTTATAATTATAATTACTTTTCTGTACTTATAATTAAAAATTTACGATTACAATCATATGTAATTTAATGGTTAATTATTTTACGCAATTAGAAATGTAATTGTAATTACTGACGATATGATTATAATTATAATATTGTAATTGTGACTTTGGAATTCAAATTACATTTAGGTAGACATCGATTTTATTTCTTCGTTGATGTTCTGACGAAAAGTTATGATTCGATCCACACGAAAATTTGAATTTAGAGTTAATTGTTAGTATGACAAACACTGCATTCCTGGAAGGGGGAGGGTCTGATCCCAATTTGCCTTATCTCAAAAAATTATGGTCCGAACTTTTAAGAAACTTTAAGTTTGGAGTTAGTTTGGTGTTAGTATGACAAAAATCGAACCGTTGGAAGGGGAGGGAGGATCTTACCTCCGACGGAGCTTCATCTCGAAAAATTATGTTCGAAACTTTACAAAATTTTGAATTTGTGATTGGTTGGCTGTTAGTATAACAAAGTTTGCTCCATTGAAAAGAAGAAGAGTTTTATCCCTTTCCCCCTCACCAAAATTAGGGTACAAATTTTACGAAATTTTAAATTTCGAGATGTTCAGTGTTAGTATGGCAAATGCTGCACTGTTGGAAGGGGGAGGGTCTTACCCCCCCCCCCCCCCAAGGAGACTTATTTCGAAAAACAATAGTCCGAACTTTACGAAATTTTAAATTTGGTGTTGTTTGAGTGTTAGTATAACAAAGACTGTATCGTTGAAAGGGGGAGAGAGGGGTTCTTACCCCCACGATCTCTTATGTTGGAAAGTTATGGTCCTAACTTTACAAAATTTTAAACTTGGAGTCAGTTTCGTGTTATTATGACAAAGAGTGCACCATTGGAAGGGAATAGGGTCTTACCCCCCATAGTGCCTTATCTCGAAAAATTATGTTCCAAACTTTACGAAATTTTAAATTTGCGGTTGTTTTAGTGTTGGTTTAACAAAGATTACACCGTTGGAAGGGGAAGGATATTACCCCCCATGTTGCCTTATCTCGAAAAGTTACGGTGTTTGTGTTGCGGAATAAGGCAGATTTACTACTCTTGGGTCCTAGACCAGAGGTGGGAGTGTCTTCCGTGGAGGTCTTTCTAAGGTGTCCAAGCCTGTATTTACGCAAGAGAAAAAACCACGGAATACTCCGAACGGTTAGGCCGACGAGCGCGACCTTGGATCGAACCCGGCACTTCACGTCTACCAGTTTTGAGCTCAGAACCGCTCGGCCGTTGATGGGCCGAAAAGATACGTCATTAACTTTACGAAACTTAAAATTTGTAGTTGGTTCGGTGTTAGTATGACAAAGACTGCACCTTTTGAAGGGGAGAGGGTCTTATATTCCGCGGAACATTATCTCGAAAAATAATGGTCTGAACTTTATAAAATTTTAAATTTTCAGTTGTTTCGGTGCTATTATAACAAAGACTGCACCGTTGGAAAGGAGGAGTGTTTTCCCCTCTACGTGGCCATATCTCGAGAAGTTACAGTCCTAACTTTAAGAAATTTTAAATTTGGTGTTGGTTGGCTATTATTATAACAAAGATTGCACCGTTGGAAAGGGGAAGGGTCTTACCTATTTTCTCCCCTCGGTGCCTTATCTATGAAATTTATCCTCCTAACTTTACAAAATTATTAATTTGGAGTTCGTTTAGTGTTAATATGGCAAACAATGCACCGATAGAAATGGAAGGGGTTTTACCCCTACGGTGTCTTATTTCGAAAAAGTATAGTCCAAATTTTACAAAATTTTAATTTTGGATTTGGTTGGATGTTAGATTAACAAAGACTGCACTGTTTGAAGTGGGTTCTTACACCCCATGGTGCCTTATCTCGGAAAGTTACTATTCTTTTTTCTTTCTTCGAAATTTTAAATTTGGAGTTAGTTTCTTGTTACTGTGATAAAGAATGTACTGTTGGACGAGGGCAGGGCCTCCTTCCTCACGGCGCCTTATTACGAAAAATTATGGTCGAAACTTCACGAAATTTTAAATTAAGAATTGGTTGGGTATTAGTTTAACAAAGACTGTTTGAAGAAGGGGTCTTACTTCCCACGGTGCCTTATCTCCGAAAGTTACCGTTCTAATTTTTCGAAATTTTAAATTTTGAGTTGGTTTGGTGTTACTATAATAAAGACTGCACTGTTGGAAGAGGGGAGGGCCTTACCCCCCACGGTGCCTTATCACTAAAAATTATAGTCCAAACTTCACGAAATTTTAAATTTGGAGTTGATTTGCTGTTGATATGACAAAGAGTGCACCGTTGAAAGGGGAAAGGGTCTTACCTCCCACGCTGCCTTACCTTAATCTCCCCCCACTTCAGTGGAAAGGGAGGGGCAAAAAGACTGAGGTTTTTGACAAGTTTCGATTAATCATTTTATTTTATTTTATTTGGGGGTGGGTAGATTTTAATAATTTTTATGTAATTTTAAGTCTTAATTTAAACATAGGAACCTGCGAAGCATGCGACACCTGATAGTATAAATATACATATAACTGTATTTCATTTGCCTTTTTATTTCTAATGACTGTAGAAAACTAGAAAAGGGAATCATCTGATAAAGTTAAAGAAATGAAATTTTAAAATATATAATTTTTTTAATACATTTTATTTCTTTAAAGGAAAAAAATAATAATATTAAAAAAATTATCAAAACATTACAAATAAAATATGTCGTTTGTCATTTTCTATTTTTATGTTTTTATATTTTAAATATACTTGGAGAATCTCTATTAAACTGTAAGCAGAATGAGGCTTTCTCTTTTTTTCATTTTTGACATTTGAAAAAATGAAAGAAATAAAGAAATAACTCCACTTATATATAAAAGTATCTTATTTATTTCAATTTTATATCTTAAGATGCCATCTTACTACTTTTAAGAAAATCCTTAACCAGTTCAGGTTATCGTGGGTCGATAGAGAACGGAGCCATTTTTCTTTGTCTTTGGCCATTTCTCAGAGCCGACATATAAAAGAAATACATATGCATCAATTCCGTGATTTTTTCTGTAAAAGTACCATTCTTAAGCTTTATTATGCAATTTGAACGTTTCAAATATCTTAATTTGTTCAAAAGATATGAATTTTTTTTGTCAATACCTACATTTTTGGGAAGTAGGTGTGTTCCTGATGAAAAGTAAAATATTTGTTTATTTTATTTATTTATTTATTTATTTATTCTTTTATTTATTTTTTAATATCCCTTGTCTGCCCTTAAAGTAGAAGAATTCAAGAGTGTTCAAAAATTTTATCAGATTTTTTCCTTAAAAATTATGTATTCTAACATGCCTCGGATCTTCAGCGACCCATGGTATTCTAACAAAGTGCCGAAAAAAATGACAACCTAATCGGGTTAGCGAAATTGTTACACAAACAGAACCGTGCAGTCTTTGAGACTGCTGGCATTTAAAAATTTACTATAAAATTGAAATTAACAAAACTCTAAATAGTTTACAAATAGTAAACTTAAACACACATTCTTTTATAATCTATTAACATCACCATATTAGGTGAAAGATTAGGTGGAATGGTAAAAACTGAAGACGTTCATATTTGCGTAGAGGGTAGGTACGTAGACACAGCAGCCTCGCAGACGGCATGTTTCCGGTTAAGAGTTAATGAAAATTTGAGTAACGATCGCTTACCGTTTTTAAAAATTTGCAGTGAGTGCTACGTATACTTGGGAGAGGGGAGGTTAGTGGGGCATAGGGGAAGAAATTGTTACTGATTTTAATGAAAATTTGTAAAACTATCAATTACTATCTATGAAAATTACAACGAGCGTTATATATAGCTCTGGGGTTCAAAGGGGGGGGGGGGGGGAGCGTAGCGTATAGAAATAAAATGATCTTATAAGAAGTAACTTGCTACTGATTTTCGTGAAATCTTTCGTAAATAACTATTTAATGTACAGAAAGTTTTATATATATCTGAGGATGGGGGGAGTCATGGAAAGCAGTGGGAAAAAAAATGATTATTTTATATCACAATGTATCCGATTTAATGAAATTTAGAGTAAATGTCGCTTACTGTTTAAAAAAAAAAAAAAAAACACAATGAGTGTTACATATATCTGAGGGTAGGGAGCCATTAAAATATAGTTTTTATTTAATATCTTTCGATCCAATTACTGAATGAGCTTAAAAAAAAAAAAAAAAAAAAAAACGGCGTTAGCTAGATGATTTTTACCCTGAGTAATAAATGTGGCATATAGATTTCTATAGTGAACAAAAATTTTGGGCAAGCAAACAAACAATCAGTTTTATATTTATATAGAAGAAAATTAGGGAAAAGATTGTACTTCGTTTATTGCTAGTTGAAAATGGACCGGGAGGGAGGGGGGGGGGATTACATGAGGGAAAGATGCTGAACAATTCTATACCCCGTTATATGTTCTAGAATCTAGTACAGCAAGTTTAAAATGAATATTTACATTTTTGCTGTGGATGGAGAAAGGTTAGAAATTAAAAGACTTCTGTGGAGTGTGTGATCAGCAAACGTTAGCGGAAGTGAGAAGGGTCACCAAAAATTATGAGTGAAAGATATTAAAGAATTTTATTTCTTTATAAATTCTAGAATTTAATAAAACAAGTTTAAAATGAATATTTACATTTATGATGTGGATAGAGAAAGATTGAAAATCATAAGGCTTCTGTAGGACATGTGATCACCAATCGTTAGGACAGGCAAGGGCGGGGGTTCAAAAATTATATGAGTAAGAGATATCGAACAATTCTATTTATTTATAGGTTGTAGAATATAAATAAAGCATGCTTAAAATGAATATTTACATTTATGCTGTGGATGAAGAAAGATTGGAAATAAAAATTTTAATAACTATCACTTACTGTTTATAAAACACAGTGAGTGCTACATATAGCTTCGGGGGTAAAAGAGAGCGGGGGGGGGGAGAAAAATATTGTTTCTGTATGACCATGTTGCCGACTTTCATGAAACTTTGTATAACTAACACTTACTCTTCATGAAAAATTACAGTGAGAGTTATATATATAATCGTTGTGTGTGGGGTGGGGGCGAAGGGAAAGGCAGTTAGAAAAGTTCTCTTCAACATTACATCGTTTCACATTTATAGGAAACTTTGCTTAAATATCGATTATTGACTATTTAAAAAATATTGTGACGGCTACATGTACAGAGATGGCATGGGGCACACTGAAATAAAATGATTTTTTTTATACCGCCGTATTACAGTTTTTAATTGAACTTTTCAGAAACATTACTCCATGTTTGTGGAAAATGAGAGTGCGTGTTACATATCACAGTGATTTTTCTTTTCTTAAATTAGTACTCAAAATTTTTCTTCAAATTTTGATTAAAAACTGTGAAAAGTTAAAATAAAACTTTCCTCTTTTTCTCACTTTTCTTTTTTTTTTTTTTTTTTAAATCTGTCCCCTTTGTCTTCTCTCCAAGGAAAAAATATTTACAAACTTGTTGATGTTTAGCATGCATTTTACAATTAACAATTAAGGAAAGCGACCTTATTTTTTGGACGCCGGAAAAAATGACACTTTTCACAAATGCTACTTGCAAAATAAACTTGGAGCTTGGAAATATATTGGGGGTTAAAGTACAGTGGGGAAAAAATGTTTTTTTTTTCTGTCATAACATCTTTTTCATTTTCTCACCCCTATAGCCCCCCAAAGTATTTTTCAGGACACATATGTTTAACAAGTAGCATTTATTAAAAATGCCCAATGGCGCTCTTCTTCCGGATCGCGGAAAATGGACGTTTTTCCTTATTGCCACTTGTAAAATGCATGCTAAAAATCAACGAGAACGTAAATTTTTTGTTTCCTACTAGAGGGCACTAAAAGGACAGATTAAACGAAAAAAATCTCGTTTTTGAATTACCTTTTCAGAGATTTTAATCAAACACTGAATTTTTGAGTATTAGGAAGATAAAAACACAATGATACGTAACCCTCACTGTAAATTTTTCATAAACAGTAATATTTAACCCTTTGTGTCGCGCTGACCTCGCTACGAGGACGCAATTAAGCTCCCGCTGTAAAAAACTCATCCCGGAAATTTTTTAGCAAAAAATTTACGTTTATAACGTAGAAGAAAAGGCTGTTTTTACAAACTTAAAATTTCTTCTATTATAATTTTGCTCGTGCATTCTGGTGGCAGTGCAATTTAAATAATCTCGATTACCTTGCGCCGCAAAGGGTTAAGTAATGATTTATTAAATCGGCAACAGCGTGGTATAAAAATATCGTATTCTTTCCGTATGCTCTATATCCCCTAGATAAGATATTCTTCTCTGTAATTTTTCATTACCAATAAGTGATATCTGTACAAAGTTTCCTATAAATGTAAAGAGGGATGCGTAAAAACAATCATTTTCTATCCCTCTGTCTCCCCTTGGTCCCTAGATATGTCTAACGCACTCTGTGATTTTTCCTTAAAGGCAGGTGATAGTTGTTCAAATTCTAATTAAAATCGGTAACACGATGATATTTAAGCAACTATTTTCCTCTTCTGCTTCCCATAGCCTCCCCCCCCCCCCCCCCCAGGTACAGATAACAATCAGTATAAATTTTCGTACTCAGTAGGTGGTATTTATAATAAATTCCATTAAATGAAAATCATAGTGATATAAAACAATTTTCTTTTCTTCTGCTGTACAGCATCTCCCCCCCCCACCAAAATAATAATAATAATAATAAAATAAAACAAATAAATCATATGTACCACTCACTGTAATTTTTCATTAACAATTAGTAATATTTACACAAATTTCAACAAAAAATCGATAATGTGGTCGGTTTAAAAAATATTTTATTCCTCTCTGCCTTCTATATCCCCCCCCCCCTCCTTCAACTGACTGTATGAAAAACTCACTTTCATTTTCATGAAGAATAAGTGACAAAATTTCATCAAAATCGGTAACCTGGTGATATGAGAGTATAACAGAAACGATTTGCTTTCCCTCTGCCCTCCCTTTAGCCCCCTCCTGCAGATATACTTAACACGCATTTTAATTTTTATTAAATAGAAAGTGTTATTTATATAAAGTTTCATTTAAACAGTGTGATTTAAAAAAAAATTCATTTTTGCGCCCCTCCCCCAGCCATATATAATACTCATTCATTGTAATTTTCAATAAACAGTAAGTGATATATTATATAAGATATCACTAAAATACTAGCATGGTAATATAAAAAATAATTTTATTTCACTCTGATCTCCCACTTATCCTCCTCCCTCTCAAGTAAGTGTGACACTTACTGTAATTTTTCGTAATTAAAAAATGTTTTTTTTTATACAAAGTTTCATTAAAATGGGTAAGAAGGTGATATAAAAGCAATTATTTTCATTCAAACTACCGCTAACCCCCCCCCCCCCCGCAGATGTATATAATTCTTACTGCTTATTTTCCATTAATACTAAGTGAATGATGTACCAATTTTATTAAAATTACCAATATATATATATATATGTGTGTGAAAGCCATTATTTAAATTATTAAATATTTATTGATTTTGCAAATTGCAAATTACAAAAGTGTCCGTTTTTTTAGAATCCCCCCCCCCCTTAAAAAAAAAATACTGATGTATAACAACCACACTATTTCCATTGCCCAACACTAGGCATATTGCACATTCTTTTAGGAAAGATTATATTTAGAAAGCACAAAATTGTTTCATTAAATTAGACACCTAACAAATTTCCTGTAAGAGCAAACTGATACATACGTCGAGAAGATATACAAAAGAGATTGTAAATAAAATAATAATAATAATGAAAAAAATCGTTAGAGGCCATTTTTTAAAATACGCATTTCCAAAATCCTTAACTGTCCTGCCTAATCAGGAGTCTCGTGAATTTTCTTGTAGTAACCCAGTAATGAATTTATGTAGCAAATTTGAAGAAAATTGTTAGAACTGTTTTTGAGATACCAACTTTCAATCCCACTGACAATTTTCATAAAAACTGAGCAAACTCATCAGCTCATTGCAAAATAACAATTATATACTAAAAGATCTATAAGGGAGTATGGTGAACTTGAAGAGAATCCATAGAGTTGTTTTTAATGTAATGCATTCGGGAGATCTAAAATTGACCTATTTATTCACTGTGTTAAGCAATTTTTTTTTTTAACTAACCAGTTAACACACACGGAAAGGCATCCAAAACGGTGTTTAAATAGTAATTTTGAAGAAATTGTTAGAGTCTTTTTGAGATACGGATGTACGGTCTCATTTCTGTTTTTGCAGTTTTCATTACAAAGTTGGAAACAATCATGCATCTGTACACTAAACTTATCTTAATTCTGAAGTTTCGCAGTTTTATTTTTATTAGTTTTAGAGATTTGAATGTCACACTATGTCCCGTACAAATATAGTTGGTAACAAAAGTCCCCGAACACTAGCAAAAATTCCTATATAAAAAAAGCACAATTGATACAGTTTTGTTAAATAAATCCTGTTGAATCCTGTTTTTAGGCTAACTAAAAACGGGATTCGACAAGGATTTATTTCACAAAACCGCATTGAGTACTTCTTTTATAAAGGAATTTTTGCTAGTGTTCAGAGGTTTTTGTTACCGATTGTACCTACACACACACACACACTGGCCAGTTGCGAAAAACAATTTTTTTTTTTGACTCAGGATACCCTAAAACATTTAAATCAGATGAAAATTTGACATCGAAATTTTTGACCGATTACAATACTTCCATTACCTACGGTAGTTGAGTGATGAAAGTAATAAATAACAGGTCTTGTAACTATGATATATAACATGCCTTCCCAATTTGTAATTCAATATAGAATTTACACGTTAGAGCACTTGCAATAGCGTAAACTTTCGAAAATATCCGCATTCGACTCGTACGCCTCCAAAACCTCTAGATACAAATTTTGAACGGTCTAACTCAATTTCTAATTTTTTGCCCCCCGTCCCGACCCTCTAATAATTTTACACTTTCGAAAATATCCTCATTCGACTCGTAGCCCCCCCCCCAAAAAAAAAACCTATATATATCAATTTTGAGCGGTCTAACTCAATTTCTAATTTTTGCCCACCCCCACCCCTTTTGGCCTCCTATACATTTTACACTTTCGAAAATATCTGCATTCGACTCGTACGCCCCCAAAACCTATATATACAAATTTTGAACGGTCTAACTCAATTTCTAATTTTTTGCCCCCCTTGCACCCCTAATAATTTTACACTTTCGAAAATATCCTCATTCGACTCGTACGCCCTCAAAACTTATATATATACCAGTTTTGAACAGTCTAACTCAATTTCTAATTGTTTGCCCCTCTGCCCTCCTGCCCCTTCTTGCCCACCTATTAATTTACACTTTCGAAAATATCCTCATTTGACTCGTACGCCCTCAAAACCTATATATACCAGTTTATAGCGGCGTAACTCAATTTATAATTTGTGCCCCCCCTACCCCCTTTTTGTCCCTATACATATTACACTTTCCAAAATATCCGCATTCGACTCGTACGCCCCCAAAACCTATAAATACAAATTTTGAACGGTCTAACTGAATTTCTAACTTTTTGCCCCCATTGCCCCCGTCCCGTCCCCCCAATAATTTCACACTTTTGAAAATATCTTCATTCGACTCGTAGTCCCCCAAAACCTGCATATACCAATTTTAAACTAACTCAATTTCTAATTTTTTGCCCCCCCCCCCTTCTTTTTGACTCAGGACACCTTAAAATATGTAAATCAGGTGAAATCTCGATATCGAAGTTTTGAACCGAATACAATACTTCACTTCCATTACCTACGGTAGTCGGTTAATGTAGTAAAAAGAATGCTATAGAAACTATCATCCTTTTTCGAGAGATATTACGAGTGTTAGAATAAAATTTAATTTGCAATTGAAATGTACATTTTTTGTTTATTACCCAAAATCGCCCCTCTGCCCCCTTTCCCGCCCCTCCTAATAATTTTACACTTTCGAAAATGTCCTCATTCGATTTGCAGGCCTCTGAAACCTGTCTGTACAAATTTTGGACGGTCTAACTGCATTTCTATTTTTTTTTTTTCTTGTGAAATCACGTTTTGCCTCCTTCCTCTCTTGGGGGGCGAATTTTGTAATAAAAACTATCCTACCTCTCAAGTTGAACCAAACGGCACACAGTGTCCAAATTTCATTAAAATCGGCTCATTAGTTTAGGAGTTCATCGCGGGCAAACATCGTGACACGTAATTTTTATATATAAAGATGTATGTATGACTTTCTGGCTGTATAATTACGCTCTAAATAATGATAATAAAATTATTCTAAATAACCGGAGAAAAATTCATTACATAATAAATGTAATTAAATTTAACTTTCGCCGGATTTCAGAATAATTTAATTCCATTTAACATTTAATCGAATAATTTAGAAATTATAATTGAATTGACCTGTAATTCAATTTTAGATTAATTCAATTATATTCTCGAAAAATATAATTAGATTAACTTGTATTCAAATACAAATTAATTGAATTACATTTTATAAGATGTAATGGGAATTAATTTGTAATTTCTTTACTGGTTAATTTAATTATTTTCGAAAACTTAATTGAAATTAACCTGTAATTGTTTGCGAATACGTGAAATTACAATTTGAAAAATGTAATGGAATTAATTGTCAATTGCATTACAAGTTAATTGAATTAAACTGTAAAGAAACATAATGACATTAATTTGTAATCCATTACAAGTATTTTCAAATACTTTAGTCAATTGTAATTGAGAGTGGTTTTATTTTCATTACAAAATAATTGAATTACAAGCTGTGCAAAACTAATTCAATTTATTTGTAATCAGTTACTCGTTAATCGATTGACAGTAAATTGATTATAATTGTAATTTAATTGTAATTCAATTACTTTTTAATCAATTATGTCCAACACTGGTTAAAAGTATGTAAAGTTTATGGAACATAATTAGTTGCCAACATCTCCTTATATTTTTAAAATCTGTACGCGTGTGTGTGTGTGTGTCTGTCTGTGAGAAACGGCTTGACGCAGCAAAAGCTCGGCCGCTAACGGTCGCACGGACTTCGAACAGGTACCGATGGACAGAGAATTTATCGCAGATCTGAGTTATCTAATTTGCTAAACGATGCGATCCTAATTAGCGGAGATATTAATTAAAATGTCGACCATTGTCTAACGAAAAAACGATTCGAAATCGGAGGCGTCCGCCATTTTCGCCGGCTACCGCTTACCTTGAAAGAAGAAGCAGAAAGAGGAAATTTCGTGGGTTTTTCTAAACCCATCGCTGCCGATCTGTTGGAGATATGGAAAATACACCTGTACCACGAGAAAGAGCATTTATTACCGATTCTTACGGTACAATTTTTTTTTTTTTAAATACGGATTTTTTATATTTTTAAAAAAAGTTTTAAAAAGGGTCGAAAACTTTTCTTTTTCGCGATTGTCTTTTTCGAAACGCCCTGTACTACCGAGTAACTCTTCCATTTCTTAAAAACTGGTATACAAAGAAAGGCCATTTAATCCTCTTTCGAACCATATAAACATTTTTACAAAATACGGATTAGCGATCCATATTTTTAGATTTTACGAAACATCGATTTTTTCAAAAAACATTTTATAACTCAAAAGCGTTTAGAAATAAATCATTTCTTTTTTTTTTTTTTTTTTGTATATAGATCTCGCTTAAACATTTAAATTCCCAAAAGATTGAGCCAAAATTTCAAAAACTGAATGAGTTGTAATTTTTTAATTTTAGCCTTTAAAGCATTGGAAATCGCGAATTTCATTCCAGATTGAATTCCGTCAAATAAAGCAGCTGTCGGTTTTCATCACTACGGCAACCAGTTCAGAGAGAGCATTTCTCGAGCTCCACGGAAGCAAAAAAAAAAAAAGCGATAAACATCTGGTATTTAACGATGTCACGTGTTTTTGGTACTGCGATTAAAAATTGCAATACGCGTATTTCAATTTCTAATTACGATTAATTTATTTTTTATACATCACTCGAAAGATATTTTAAAGTTCTTTTACATTATTCAAAGTTTTGAACAGATTTACACGTTTTCAGGTGTCCTGAATTAGTTTCCTTTTTATCTCAGCTACTAATTAAAATAATTTAATAAGTAATACATCATTAGAAAGCTTTTTTGAATTGGAATCGAACAGTGGAATACAGAAATTTGTACCGCCAGATGCCGCTGTAATATTTTCAAATTTCAATATTTCAATTTCTAATTATGATTCAATTATTTTTAATGCATCACTCGAAAGATATTTTAAAGTTCTTTTAAATTATCGAAAGTTTTCACCAGATTTACACGTTTTGAGGTTTCCTGATTACATTTTCTTTTGTTTCTCAGCTACTAATTAAAATAATTTCATAAGTAATACATCATTAGAAAGCTTTTTTGATTTGGAATCGAACAGTGGAATACAGAAATTTCTACCGCCAGATGGCGCTGTAATATTTTAAAATTTCAATTGAGCGCAGCGCGTGTATACCTCAAGCTGTGCGCGCGCAGCGCGCACGGGACTACGCTGCCGAAGGCAGTGGGGACCCGGGCCGACTTTTTACCCAATCACAAATTATTTTTTTTAAAAATTTCTTTTCTTAAGACTAAAAGTTACTGTTAGTGATTCATTAATTTTAGTGATTCATTTGAAAATACTGACCCGCTAGCGGGCGAAGCCAGCTAGTTATTAATTTTAAAATTAGATTTAACACCAGTACTTTTGAAAAGGAATCTATCCAGTATATTTTCGACGAATCAACAGAATTAAATAAACTGAAAGAATTTACAGTCTTTCCGATCTTGGCATTTATGCATATATATTACTAAGAATATTTAATTTTCTGGTTTTTTCGGTGTGATGTAGAAATTACATATATTTTTAAAATTTTCTATTTAATTTTAATTCAAATTTATTTTAATGCTTTATATAATGATTTACTCGTGTATTCAATATTAATCTTTTGTAACCGCCGAATTCTTTCTCAAAAAAAAAAAAAAAAAAAAAAAAAAAGTGCAAAAGAAAATCACTCTGCAAGCAAAATCTCATATCATTTCGTCTTATAAAGAATAACGCATGGCTTATTTCACTTTATGTTACTCCTAAATCATAGTCTAATTGCTAACGTAATTTTATTCTGTCAGTCAAAATTATCCTTGAACACAATTAAATTATATCTATTTTTTAAGTATCTGCCGTAGTGGTTTCACATTTATCGTAACTAAAGTTTGGCGAAATTATAGGGTTAATATATAATGGCAATCCTTCTCTGTGGATTCATAATTATTAGCTTATAACGTATCTAAAAAAAAAAAAAAAAAAAAAAAAAAACCACTTTGTATGTGTTTTTGCTGGCGAAGAAATGAAATGCCAATATGTAATGATAATTTGTATTTGGCTGGAACTTTATCATTCTTCTCTGATAGCTCCTGTTTAGAACATCTATGAATGTAAGCTTTAAAAATTTATCCGTTTGGTGCACCTGCCCTTATTTTATCCAGAACTTTCAATTAAAAACTTCGTGCACATTTTTGTGTCGATCTTTATATATTGGTACAATTTATCTTTTTAACACACCTCTGGAAAGAATCTTGGGTATTTTAGTGGTAGTCATATAAAACAGATGTCTGGCGATTTAATTTTAATTCAAATCTATTTTAATGCTTTACATAATTATTTACTCGTGTATTGTAACCGCCAAATTCTTTCTCAAAAAAAAAAAAAAAAAAAGTGGAAAAGAAAATCACTCTGCAAGCAAAATCTCATATCATTTCGTCTTATAAAGAATAACACATGGCTTATTTAACTTTATGTTACTCCTAAATCATAGTCTAATCGCTAACGTAATTTTATTCTGTCAGTCAAAATTATCCTTGAACAGAATTAAATTATATCTATTTTTTAAGTATCTGTTGTTGTTGTTTCCCATTTATCGTAACTAAAGTTTGGCGAAATTATAGGGTTAATATATAATGGAAATCAAGCTCTGTATATTCAAAATTATTAGCTTGATTATAGTATAAAGTATCTTAATAATTAAAAAAAAAATTATGTGTTCTTGTTGGCGAAGAAATGAAATGCCAGTCTGTAATGGTAGTTTGAATTTGGCTGGAACTTTATCATTCGTCTCTGATCACTCCTGTTTATTACATCTACGAACGTAAGCTTTAAAAATTTATCCATTAGGAGCACCTTCCCTTCTTATTTTATGCAGAACTTTCAATAAAAAACTTTGTGCATATTTTTTGTGTCGATCTTTATTGATTAGTGGAATTTACTTTTTTAACACCTCTGGATAGAATCTTAGATATTTTAGTGAAGTCATATAAATCAGATGTCTGGCGGCGAATAACGCAAGAAAAAGAAAACTTTTTCACTTATACGGAAATATGGCGGCGTAGTGGAATTTGTCGAATGGAAACTACACTGTTAAACGGAAAATTACTATGCCTGTACTGAAAAACCCCTCTTCATTCGGGTCGGGTCTATTTGACCCAAAACGTTTTTCAGATCCTTACACAGGGTTCGTACGGGCCTTATTTTTTTCCCTGAGTCTTATACCAGTAATTTTAGAACAATTTTCGTTATAAAATAAGTCTATACGATTAAGTTGGATTTTATTGCTTCATAATACTGGTGTAAGACTCAGAGAAAAAATAAGGCCCGTACAAACACTGTTGCAAAAATGACAATATAGGAATCTTTGTAAAACATTTTGTGATATTGTAAGGGATTTGATATTTTACTATGAAGATTTTTATTTTATTTATGTTTATATATATATATATATATATATATAATAGTACTAATTATAATGTACAGTAAGTGGAAACAAACCAACAAAGATAAATGTCGTTTACATTTCTTCAATGTAAGTGTATAATATTATCTTATGACATTTAAAAGCTTGTGCAATATCTCAATAATGAAATATTGCTGAAAATACATATGTAAAGACGATTACGTAAGATATAAAGAAATGAAAAAGCATCAAGAACAAATAGAAAATACGTACTTGCTGGTCATTCTTATACCACGTAATTCCAGTTTTATTTACATTCTTGCTGGGGCATCGAATTTTGATGTTGGTCTCGGCAAACACCACCGCTCTTCCTCCAACCTTAAGAAATACCCGCCTTTGAGGATGCTGCTGAACGTAACTTTGATGGGATGGTACAATGGCATCCTCATAGGTAGGACAACTTTTTGTGTTGCATAGCTTTTGGGTCTTCGGTGGTGTCAACTTAGAACAATTTGACGGAGCTAATTCCACTTCCTGTCCAAAGGCTTTTTGCACCATACAATGTATTTTGCGAGTTTTGATGCCCCCTCCGCAACTTTTGGAACACTAGAATACGAAAGTTCATTATAAAGTCATAACTTCGTAATAAATAAATAATAATAATAATAATAATAAAGCTTTTGCACTCCGTCTCAAATAATCTCATGGTTAATCGTAATAACATCAAATCATACTAATTATTAAAAACCTCTATCTCTAAAATTAAGATCTCTCTACGCTTATTCAGAAAATACCTGTTTGTAAGTTTTCAATTATTTAAATATTTGTATATTTAGTAGAAATTACAAAATTATCCAACAAATTAATTATAAAGATTCAATTACGAACTAAAGAATTATACTTAAAGTTCTCCGTTAATTATATGTTCGTGATCGTTTCACCAAATGAAGATCAAAAGCAATTTTGCCAAATTTAGGGACTCTTTTATTCAATATCGACCAATAAATTATAATTGTCCATACTTGTCAACATACTAATTAATATTCCGTAGTATTGTTAGCCCCGCCTTCTTTTTCACACCAGTATTATTTTGGAATAGTTTTCTTCTAATTTAATCGTAATTGCATTTCCAGAATATTAATCTAAATATTTACTGGTGTGAAAAAAAAGGCGGGGCTAACAATACTACGGAATATTAATTAGGATGTTGGCAAGTATGCAAATTGTAACGTTTGTCAAATCACTTCAAAGATTAATCGTCTATATTGTATGAATAAAATATAATTCTTTAAAATTATTTCTGATTATTGTATTAAAAAAAATAAAAAAATAAATAAAAAGTAAATTTGGAAACGCTGGTCAAAAGCTTCATCAAATTATAGTCTTATGAGCAGAAAAAAGCACAAACGTGGTTCAATATGAAAGAAAATTATTAGCAGTGTTGTTGTTTTATAATTTTGCTTACCTTAGACCAGTTTCCAGGTTTCCATCTTTGCGGGCAATCAAAATTATTACAAAATAATTGCTCTCTAGGAGGAGGTTGAGGACAGTTGCTGTGATCAACAACTAAAGTATTCACGGCTCCTCTAAGTACTTCGTGTAGGCACTGTACTTTTCTGGTCATTAATCCACCTCCGCACGGTTTAGAACACGGAGTGAATTCAGATACATTCCATCTAAAATAAATACATAAAGGATTTTAAATTTCTTCTGCAATGTTAATGAAAACCACGAACTTCATAATATTAAAAAAAGGAATAGTTCAACTTGTTGAAATAAACATTAATTATAAGCAGTAAAGCACACCTGTCAACATTCTGATTAATATTTCGTAAAATTATTAGTACGCACCCCTTTTTCTACACCAGTTTATGTTCAGAGTAATTCTCTCCAAATGCAGTTGCAATTAAATAAAATGAAAAATATTCTTTAAAAAAAAAAAAAACACTGAAAATATTTCGAAGATATTCTTGAGAAAATAGTATTTTCTTAAGACATTCTTGAAATATTTTAAAATATTTTGAAGATTTATCTTTTTTTTTTTATAAAATATCTTCAGAAAATTGAAAGACATTATAAAGAAATTTTATGAACTTTCTTAAGAATGGGTCAAATAACTTAAGATATTCTGCAGATACTTTTAGAGAATATCTTGAGATTAGTTTTAGTGGGAAAAAAGGTGGTACGAACAGTTTTACGGAATAATAATTAGAATGTTAGCAGGTAGTACAAAAGGTAAATTTATAAAAAAAATAATAATAATGATAATAATAAATAAATAATAAATAAATAAATAAAATTATAAAATAAATAAATAAATAAATGAAAAGGAAAAAAAAAAAAATATGAAATCAAAAATGTTAATTTTTTTAAAAACTAAAACATGCCTACAGACACAACAGATAGATAGAAACATAAAATAACTATGAAAATGTAAAATAGGTTATGAAAGTATTGTAACACTGTAATTATGATTTTCAAAGTAATTTTTACCTTAATTTTAATTTAATTTTAATTTTTAAATATGACATGGAAATTTAAAATTATTTTAAAATTTTAATAAAAATAATAATTAATAAAATTAAATAAATAATTTAACAAAAATAAAAATAAAAACATTTTCACTTCGTGGTAGAAATTCTGACAGTTTCTGTATGTTATTATAAATTTAAAACTCTATGATTCCACCAAAAATAAATAATAATAAACATGTAAGTTTTTAATTATTTAAACGACATATGATCAAAAACGTTATTTTTCGAAAATCATATTTATGCGTCCAGGTCTCAGTAAATATTAAAAATTATGTATGGGTTTGTTGGAAATGGCTTTTAGTTATGATTAACTACAAATTTTGTTATAATATTTTAAATATTTTTTGATTTAACCAAGGGGGTTGCTTGGTTGGTGGCCTTTTAATGGCGCAAGGTCCACAAAGGGACATACTGCGCCAATTTAACCAAGGGGGAAAAAAGCATTAAAAAATAAATAAATAAATAAATAAATAGCTATTAATTATATGAATTTAATCTACTAATTTTAATCCGTTAATAGTCGCTAGTTGGTCGATTTGCCGCCCCTCTTTCAGTGTTGACAGATTTTTTTATTCAATAGCCACCAAAAATTTTTAGAAGTGGCATTTGATACACATAATATGCGATTAAAATCGAAGAAACGGTGATCACATCACTTCTTAAAATTATTGGTGACAGTTAAATAAAAAGTGCGCAATCTGTAATAGGTGGCGCTGTTTCTAGCGACTACTAACGGGTTAATGAACCTGGAAATGATCAAAATATTTCATTAAAACAATTGAACTTAACCTAATTCTACGCAATATTAAAAATATTAAGAAAGTTTAGTAACCAATTTCATTTCTTGTTCGCAGCTTAAGGCTTAAGTAATTATTATATAAGGTGTGCCTAAATGAAAAGGAGATCTTAGCTGTAGCGGCGTTATATCAAATCCCCGTGAGTTAATGTGTTGGCCGATATATGACACGGTGGTATTGCTACATGCACATGCGCAGTTAACGGCTTCGCATCAATATCCTCATTGCTGGAGAGTCATTTTCGCAGTTCGTTGCATGATGGATTCCTCCAGATCAGCACAAAAGGTGTGCCCAAATGAAAAGGAGACTAAAGTTATCTGTGAAGAAATTTTAATAACAATATTATAATTACAGTTCATGTAGTATAGTGCAACTATAAATAATTGCCATTTGACACACTGATCCCAGCGTGTAGGAAGGGAGTGGATGGCTCAACAGATAGGTCAGGCAAACATCCATTCTCTCCGTCTTCTGATTCTCTGACAGATGCTTGGGAACCCATTGCACACAAACTTTGCCATAACCAAGCTTTTTGTGGATTATGTGATGCGCAGTTCCTTTGTTTATCGACAGTTCAACAGCAATTTCACGTGTGGTGATCCGGCGATTCTGCAATATGAGCTCATGCACAGCCGATCTTTTTGTGCTGATCTGGAAGAATTCATCATGCAACGAACTGCGGAAATGACTCTCCAGCAATGAGGATATTGTTGCGAAGCCGTTAACTGCGCATGTGCATGTAGCAATACGACCATGCCATATATCGGTCAACACATTAACTCACTGGGATTAGATATAACGCCGCTACAGCTAAGGTCTCCTTTTCATTCGGGCACACCTTATAAATTATATCACAAGAAACTACACAGTGATAAGGGTGTCAATATTTCTAAATATTTGAATTACACTAAAATATTTCAAACTAAGAAATTCGAACGCAGTTTTATAGACAAATCATTTTTATTATTATTATTATTTTTTAGATCAGAATTCATAAATGATATATATAAAATGCTTGCCAACCTAACCCGAAAGACTATTAGTTCCCGCCCATTTTGTACACCACTTAATTTTTAAAGTAATTATCTTCAAATATATTTATGACTAAATAAGAAAAGTACTCTAAATAAAGACTGGTGTGAAAAAATAGGCGGAAAGTGACGGGACTAACAATCTTCCGGGTTGCATATTTACTACCTTTACATGAGCTCAAACGGGGATGCAGTTCGACGTTGTTGATTGGTTTTTGTTTTGCGTGTCATACCTGACGTCACGCTTTCCGCCAAAGTTTAATGGAAAATTCTATCCTATAAAGTTTTAATGGTTTATTGTATTTCGACTTTATTTGTAAAATGTCCGTATTTTCGGAGTCAAAATTTCCTTCATCATTCATTCATGAAATTTAATCAATTTCTGATAATATAATTACAATTCGCATTAATATAAAAAAATTAGAAGAGTGTGAAAAATAGATACAAGAGTTTGGCGAGTTGACAAACACC
This sequence comes from Salticus scenicus, assembly GCA_963930645.1. Lineage (NCBI taxonomy): Eukaryota > Metazoa > Arthropoda > Arachnida > Araneae > Salticidae > Salticus > Salticus scenicus. The sequence continues at coordinate 207,422,860 of OZ005656.1, read as the reverse complement.
AAGATTTGCTTGCTCTTAAGAATTAATACAAGTTTTTTTTTTTCGCCTCATTTTAATTTTATATGTATCGTAGTTATCGTACAGCAGTTTTAATGAAAAAGACGTAATGTAAATATAATAATGAATAGATAGATAAAATAATACATTTCTTATTCTGTTTTCAATTTCAATTTCAATTATTTTTTATTTAATTATTTATTTTTAAAAATCTTTTTGTCTCTTCAATACGCAAACATTTTTTAAATATTTTTAAAATATGTTTAAATGTGGCGCCATCTGCATAATCGGATGTTAGTTAATGCACTTTAAATATTATTTATTTATTTTATCTAAGTATTTTATATAAATAGGTTTTACAAGATATTTTAATTATAATTTATAAGGATACAAATGAAATTTATATGCAGCTGTACTCTACGTTACTTTTTTTTAAAAATATAATAGGCATTTATTTTTTATTTATTTATTTACTTTTTATTTATTTTTAAATTTTCTTAAATATTTTTTGTTACAATTATAGTTATTTATTTATTTTTTAATGTCAGAGCAATGATTTTCAATAGCATAAATATTTTACATTTTATAACTGGAATCTTAGAATATCTAAAAAAATTGTGCATGAATGTTTTTAAAGTATTTTGCTATACTTAAAAATAATTTTTTTTAAATTTAGATTTACAAAAGAACTATATTTTATTTATTTATTTTCCAATTAGTTGTAGCATTTTGTTTTAACCCTTTCGCTACCAACATTTTAAAAATAAAATAAAAATTATAACAATAAATAAATTTAAAAAAGAAATTAAACAGTCTAGTGCTGCCATCTGTTAGTGTTACTTTAAAATATCAGTGCTTTTGGTAAGAAAATAACTAAAAATGCAGACAAACTTTTGAAATTAATTTTAAAACGTCTTAAAAAAAAAAAAAAAAAAAAAATCTAAAAAGCATGTCCTTGATCATGGACATCAGTAGTGAAAGGGTTAATCTTCATCTCAGAGATAAATGATGAGAATAACAGCTGAAAAATTATTTTTCATGAACTTTTTGAAGTAAAATTTGCCACCTATACATTTCAATATTTCTCAGTAATACATGATATACTTTTTCTTCTACTATATGGGTAAGAAAAAGTTGTAACGTGAAGTATAAAAAACTATTTTTACTATAAAATGGGCAAATAATGCAAGAGAGAGAGAGAGAAAAAAATGATATTAATTTTCTTAAAAAAAAAAAAAAAAAAAAAAAAAGAAAGAAAAGAAAGAAAAAGACAGATATTTTCAAGCATACAAGAGTTTAAAATATATTACTATGACTTTAATGGATAAGCCATATTCCTTAAATGGTAATAAATTGTTTATTTATTTTTAAAAAAGTACAATAAATTAATAAGGCATTTAGTACAATTATGTATGTTTCAAATCAGATTTCCAGAAAGCGTTTTTCTTTTTTCATTTATTTAATATTTTTAAATCTTTTATTTCGATGTTTGTAATTTTATTTTCCCTAAGGTTCGGAAAAAAATAAATAAATAAAGTCCCCCTTTTTTTTTTAAATTAATAAAGTATTTAGAATACTAACAAGGTATTTAGTATTATACGTACTTATTTAGTTTTGAAATCAGATTTCATGTATATATATATATATATATATATATATATATATATATTGAATATTTTTAAATTTGTTATTTTGATGATTATAAAGGAATAAAAGTAAAAAATATTTTTTGTTGTTAAAAATAACCAAATAAATAAAAATGATAATTATCTAATAAAATTGTTGTTAAGAAATTCTTTAAAAATATGTTTAAGGCGTGAAATTAATTTTGCGTGAAAGATAGTTAGAAAACTCTTTCAAATATTCATATTCATTTATATTCGCATAAAACGAGAGGAATATTGTAGATTATTACTGATTTAAGCTAAGTATTATAATCAGTGGAGAATCATTGCGTCATAAAAGGCAGCAACCAATCTGCAACGTCAAACTGCATCCCGTTTGAACTCGAGTAAAGGTAGTAAATATGCTTCCGGGTTAGGCTGGCAAGTATGATATATATTTAAAAGCAGCAAGATATCAATTGCAAAACAGACAATCTCTTCGAATCTATACATTTGAATATTTATTTTCTAAAGTGAAATTAATAATTTTTTTAAATTATCCTCAATTAAATGTGCCAAAATATATTTAAAATGTATTTTTAAATCTCAAATTTGAAAGACATTTTTATTAACTTGACATATTTTAGAACTAAAATTTTAAAAATGCTACAATTTTATTGGAAGTAGTAATACAGGTCTTGTAGCGTCCCAAGAATTTTACACACATTTTATTTTATTTTCACCACTATCGTCAAAAAGAAATTTTTCTTGTATATTTTAACGCTAAAATATTATGCAAAAAATTGTTTTATCCTCATCGGACCCGAAGCTATAATAACAACGTTAGTTACACTTTAAAGCTTTTAGACATGCACGTTCACATTGTACATTACAAAAAAGTATAATTTTCTTACATTTATAATTTAGGGGGTTAGTAATGTACGATACAAATGCATGGCTTTAAACAAACTCTAAATTATTAAGTTACATAAATCTTCCTAACTGTAACACAATTAAAAATTTGATGCGCTTAAATAAATCAATCAATATTAGTTTTCTTTTTATTCTGGCAAGTGTTTAAGTACTTAATAAATAATTATGAAAATTGCGTACTTTTCTTCGACCTGTGGTCAACTACTGTTTTGAAGTCGTTTTACGAAAGTCGACAAAATAACATTATATTTCAGAAATAAATTTAGTTTCATGCTGCCAAATACCGGTATCTTTTTAAAGCCAATTTATTCAGCTTTTTATTAGTTTAGTCAAAATATAAAAATATTAAATGGTATAGATTTTATAAAGAAAAGAATAGAGGTCCACATATGTGGGCCTCTAGAGCGAAGAGGTTAAAATAGTGGAGATAATATAATAAGATTAGTGTAAAATTTTAGGAACACTGGAAGGTCTGGTAATCTAATTTTTTTCCATACAAAGAGTTTTGCAATGAAATTTGTGTAATATGAAAGTCGATTAAAATAGTCAGTGAGACGTCGGTACATTTATTTAAAAAAAAAAAAAAAAAAAAAAAAACACCATGAGGTTTAGCAACATATAAGAGCCAAAAATTACCATTACGCGATATTTCACAATTTCATGTCGCAGATATTAACAGGAATATCTTTTTTAACACTTTCGCGACCGACATACTTTTGCCTTTTCTAAAACCGACTGCCAGGGAATATTGAAGTAAACTAAAGCTAGTTGCCGCAAATTTTTGATGTTCAAACGTAGATAAAAGTTGAATGTAATGTTTCGAAATGTTACTCGTGTAATTACCTAAAGTTTGGAATGAAGATTAATTATATAATATTAGAACGAACCTATAATACTATCAAAGAATTGATACTCTAATAATACTATCGAAATAATACTGAAGTATTGTTTCCATAGAAATTCTTGAAATGATATGAATTCACGTCAGCGGTAACCAGGAATAGAATCTGAAAAGACGGGAATTTACGTCAGCGGCAACTAGGTATAGAAGTTGAAATGACGTGAATTCACGTCAGCGGTCGCGAATGTGTTAAACGCATCCTTAATAAACGTTTCAAACAATAGCTCTTAGGTTATGATCAGCGGCTCTCGATAAAACTAAAAGCTAAAGTTTCAAACTTTAATTTTCATAAGTTTCCGTTTACATCCTCGCCAACCATCTCATTAATAACCGTACAATTGTTAACGCCCCATGAACACACGCCCCTTTTCTCACACCACTATAATTTTAGAATTATTCTCTGCAAATGTTGTCACGATTCAATAAGATTAAAATTACTCAAAAAATTATTGGTGTGAAAAAAAGGCGGGTACTAAAAATTGTACGGTTCATGATGAGATGGTTGGCAAATATGCCTTTATAAAATTCAAAGGGAAATGCAACCTTAAGAGAACAGTCTAGCCAACTTTTTAATGATTAGTCTTAAACCGTTGGGGCTAGAATTTTCTGAAGATAGTAATTTCTTGCATAGACTTTCGCCCATTTCATCATTAAGGTCTTGTTTCTTTTTCGATGGTGTGAGGGACTTAATCTATAAGTGTTATTTTTCAGTAATATGACAATCTTTATACAAAAGCTCACTATTTCTGTCTACACCCTGAATCCTCTCAGAGAGAACTAAAATATTATTTACAAATTCACAACAGTTAATATTGAAAGAAATAATTTTAACATTTCCACCGAAACGAGCCAAAGCTCTTATGTTTTATTTATTTATTTTTTATTAGTAGGTGTATGGGAAAGTTCTATCGTTGTGTGGCACCCAGATAGAGAGTTTGGACACGAAACCAAGCGCTTTAATGTGATTCAAAGCAGCAGTCTGATAAATTCCAAGCTTGAAGCCCACCCTGATCTGGGTTCATCTTTCAAAGAAAAATCACCCAAACGAAATTTTGCAAACCGTCTTTGGTATGTTTGAGCTGTTACTGCGTCCTCTGCAAATACGTCACACAAGTTTTTGTTGCCTCCATCGCGTTATTCTCTTTTTAGAACTCGTACAACATACAATGTCTTAAGTGCACTTTTTCTTCACCCATGATCAGCGTTCCCATCTTTTATAATTTATTCACGAGCATTATGAGCCCCGCATTCTTTTCGCACCAGAAATTTTGTAGATTATTTCTATTTAATATGTGACAACGATTAAATAAGAATAAAATCATTTTTCAAAATTTCCGGTATGAAAAAGAGGCGGGGCTAAAAATGCTCGTGAATAAATTATAAATGTTGAGAACTCTGCCCATGATGACAGTTCTACAAGTTTGAAAAAACCGACTAAAATACAAAAAAATGTATGTAAATCATCAATCCTACTCTAACCTAACTGTTTAAACCTTTTTCAGTCGATAATCGACAACGCATAAAAGTGCACGTGTTCAAAAACGACAGAACTTTCCCTTACACCTAATACTTAATAATATTTGTAAAAAAAAAAAAAAAATCAATTTGCATTGTAATGTAATTTTAAATTTTCCTAACTGATTTACATAATTACCTACTTCTAAATTCTCTAAATAAGGTTTTTTACCACTATTTTCGTACAAAACGCTGAAGTTAATTTTCTGTGATTTAATTACTGAAATTCACCATGATAAAATTCTGGTATGAAATCTTTTTTAAAAATCAGAACGGTTTTCAGCTATGGAGTTAGCCTAATAAATTTAATGAAATTCCAAATCTTAGATTTTACATAAAAGTATAATACTTTTTTTCAAAATAACAATAAATTTTAGACAGCTACCAATTCCCATTTTTCTAAAACATAAATTGTAGAAAGCTACAAAAACTTGTCATATAACTGTCATACGTGATACAGGGAAGAAGTGACACACACACAAAATGCCTAATTGTTGACACGAGTCGTGGATTGACTAACAGGGAGATAAGAGAACGCAGCAAAAATCTCAAGATTTGAAGCTTGTCATCGTGGGATGTTTCAGAAACTATGAGTGATGGAATTTATCTTGCGGTAGCTGTAATGGTTTTATATGGTTTCAGGAAGCATTTCAAGATCGAATAATTATTTTATCTTTTTTCTTTTCCTTTACTTTTTCTCAAAAACGGATTGAAATAGCAACAATAAATGATCGACAAATATTTTTAAGTGATGGTTCTGTAAAGAAATTCCTTTTATTTTTAATGTGAAAAAAAAAAAAAACTATCTAAAAAAAATTTTTTTTTAATTTATTTTAAAAAATTCACATTTCATCTTAGGTATTTCTCAGAAAAAAAAAAAAAAAAAAAAAATTAGACAACGCAAAATGATAAATCAAATAAATAAATAAAAAGATTTTACATTCTTTTTCAATATAAAACATACAAGCAACACTTTTATGTGGAAAAAAAAAAAAAAAAAAAAAAAAAAAAACACGTTTCAAAATAAAATATTAGTAATTACTTACAAAAAAAATTTGTTGTAAAATTAAGTTTAATAAGTTGTAAAATTATTAAGTATTATTATTTATTAAGTTGTAAAATTAAGTTTAAAAAATAAAAATGTCATGGCTACGAACTTTTACGCGTTTTGGCTACCGGAAAATTTTTATAGAATTTTTTTTTTTTGTGTATTTCTGTAACAGTTTCAACTGATTAAATAGAGTAGATAATGTCTGTTAATTTTTTACGATAGTCAAAAAGCGTTCAAGGTGGCAGTTATATAATGCTATCGATGAGCAAAATCATTCGAAATCGTCTTCTCTCGTGTAATTCAGAAATTAAAATTCTGTCCTAAACAAAATTTAATTTTAGAGGAGAGGTTCACTTTTACATCTGCATAGCTGCCAATATTTTAATTTATTCCGGAGCATTTTTAGCTCCGCCTTTATTCCATACCACTTTTTTTTTTTTTTTTTAAGAGTAAACTTTTTTAAGAGTAAAATTATTCTAAAAATAAATTGGTGCCAAATAAAGGCGGAGCTAAAATTGCTCCGGAATAAATTAAAATATTGACTGCTATGCGTCTGACATTCCACTGTTTTCCTCGACTTAAATTACTTTTAGTATTAGGTAATACGTTTTTGTTATTAGATGAGTTCCCTAAAAGGATATATTCTGATTACAGATACGTTTCTTTATTCCCCGCATGAATAACATTTTGTTTTCTCTTGCGGCGACTGTGATGTCACATATTTAATAATAAAAAATAATGACATATTATTATTATTATTATTATTATTATTTTTGTAGTGCTGGTTCAGTCTGGATAGTTTTAAGTATGTTTGATGGAAATACGTTTAATGCATTTTTTAAAATTAATTAAAATGTAACTTTTGCCGGCCACGTTGAACTGATAAGAGCTGTAAATTTTCCAAGTCACGTGTTTATATTGTTATTATTATTTGAGAGTGGAAGCGTTTTAAAAGAATAACGAATTTTCAACCGATTTTTTTGACAAAAGTTTAAAAATGGTTATAAATAATAATTATGGGTTTACAGTCCAAAAACCGTTAAATTCGGTTGAAAATTTGAGATTTTAAAGAAAGAAAATAATTAATTAAATTCAAAGCAGTCCTGCGTTGATATTTAAAAATTTGCGAGCTTGCGTTATCCTAAAAGAAAATTGCAAATGAAATATAATTAAATAATAATAGCGTTGATTTAAAGTTAAGGTAGATCTTGCAACGTTCCTAATATTTTAATCTTATTTTATTACACTGTCATCACTATCTTTAAATAATATCTTTTTTGACAGATTTTTTTTCCCTTTTATTTGTTAAAAAACATATTTGCATTAGAATATTCAAAAAATATATCTTTTTCTCAATAGTGATGATAATACAGTGTGTCCTAAAAGTTCCAGTGAAGACGCTGATGTATTTTTGATTTACAAAACAACAAACCTTAAAACGATTATTTTTATGCTAATGATAAAAGGCACATTTAAAAATAACGGAGGAAAAAATACAGAACTTACATTTATAATAAATGTTCAAAATGTCCACCCTTTTCTAGGAGACAAAGCTGAACTCGTTTGCGCATGTGTTAAGAAACGCGTTTTAACATGCTGGGAGTGACTTCTTGTAGAGAAACCTGTACACACCTGCACAGAACCAGTATTACGAAATTGTCAAACGAGCTGATATAGCACATTTTGTACTCGGTATTGCATCATCTGGATATTTGTATCACCAAATATATTTGCATCTTTCATGCGATTTACATTCAAAATAAGCTACAAACAGCGTAATTCTCTGAATGCGTGATAAACTCATTTCACTATGAAGAACAAAATAACATAAAACTTTATTCTCACACAACTTGAGCGAGAAAAGAAACAAACGATAAAAATTAAAAAATTGATGCAACAATAAGCAGACGATAAAATTTAATATTTAAAAAAAATCATGGACACAATGAGTTCTTTAAGTTGGAGTACTGGAACGTTTAGGACACACTGTATAATAAAATGCATGCAAAGGTCTAAGAATGCTGAGAGACGGGGTTAAGGTCAAAAGTTTTTATAAAATGGTTTTATTCTTATGTCAAAACCATAGCCTCCTAAACTAGATGCCTTCCGCGTGGCTCGGAAACATGGTGGTAGACAGCGCCACCTAGTACAAATTGTTTGATTTTTTTATTCAATAGCCACCAAACATTTTTAAAAGTAGGATTTGATATACATAAAGCGCGAATATAATCGAAGAAACTTCAATTATATATAACATATATCATTTTTTTAAATTATTGGTGTCAGTTGAATAAAAAAGTCACGCAATCTGTACCAGATGGCGCTGTCTACCGCTTGAACTGTTAAGTTTCCGAGCCACGCTAAAGGCATCTAGTTGAGGAGACAATTTTAAAACACTTTCGCGACCGCATATTTTTGTCTTTTTGACAGTAAGGTCCACCTGTGGGCGTTATTCTCTCCAGTTACAATATATCAGAACAAAATTTTCTATATTCAGATTCATATTACAAATGGATATACATTATAATTATACTCTTTCTAATCGAAGTATTTGTATCCATAGCATATTGGTTGTAAAAATATGAATATTGTGTATATTCTTAAGAAATAAGTGTCATACAAATTGCAAAAGAAACGCCCATTTGCGGAGTTACAGATTTTCAAATGCCGTGAATCTACGTCAGCGGTAGCGAAAGTGTTAAGTATGAATTAATGTATGAATGAGCAATTTATTGTGTATAAAAAGTGCAATATTTGTCTTTTTGAGCTTATTACCTAAGAATTGAAGGTTTTGGTTTTTCAAGTCGTAACCAATCAAATGAAATTAAAATTTTACGTACTTTGGTGGGCACGGTAAATCGTTGCATGTTTGTGTAATTGCATCTGGTTTCTTTGTAATGTCACACTGCGTGGCTTTAACTACTGCTTGATCATGGTCTCTTACGCACTGAATTACCGATTCTCGTGTTCCTAAAAAAAAAAAAAAAAAAAAAAAAAAAAACATATATCACTAATATGCAGATAATTTTGAATTTTAAGTATTTCATAGAATTGATAATAATAACAATAATAATAATAAATAAAATAAAATAAATAAATAAAAATATAAAATAAATAAATAGAGGAAGAAAACATATTCATTGACAGGTTCGTATTAGAACGCTAGAGCATTGGTTTCAAGGCATTTATAAATTTCACTCATATAATTTCACATTTTATAATTCAGTTCTTTTGTTCTATTTTACATATATTTACATACAATATATTTTCAATATTTCAGTTAAAAAAAATTGTAAACTTATATTCCTTTTTAAATAATCGAAGTAATGTAATATTTATGAATGATATAACTATAAGTAGCAGTAATTATTAAAAGACAATTTTTAAATTTCAATATTTATAAATTAACAAAAGGTGAATATATATATATATTGTGGTAGCGTCACAAACAGCTAAGATGTAAAAAATCGACGGAATTAGGCAGGAATAAAAGTGAGCCCTTATATTGCATTTTCTCATTTAATTAAAAACATCTGTACACTATTTACATTACAAAAATATATAGTAAAACATAAATAGGCATCATGCCTGATTAAAATAAGCAATTGAACGCAAAGTTCATATAAGGCTCCCTGCCTTTCCAGATCTACCAGATCATCCGTCTACTCTCAAGTCTAGAGGTAATCTCCATCTTCTCCCTTGCTCTTCTCCCGGTCTCTTCCTGGACTTGAGAGAGGGGGTCAACCTCCTGATGCATTCAGGCTCCCATAGGCTCTCCAGAGTTCAGACCACACCTAGGAACTTTCGCCAGCCAGTCGCTTGACCGTTAGCTCGGCTCCATCCTGTCGGCCCCACCTTGATGTGATCGCTGGACATCGGAACCATCAAACGACAGCGTGAAATTGGGAGTCAATGATGTCGGTATCACTCTAAGACCACGCTAGCCTCCAACTCTTTTCTAAAGTGCAGACTTCCTGTCTCTGCTGTCGATCAAGTCCGTGAGATCCCGATACAAGTTTCCGTGAAGAAAGGGGGGGGGGGTCATCACAATATATAGTAATACGCTCATAACTAGAAATGGGGAATGGTAACTCCGGGACATGCATAACTACGCCCATGAACATTCTTTTATATTTTAACATAATTACCATTCAATGTCACAGTATTTAAAAGTATTGATATCATATTTATTGATGGTTATTGATTTTTTATTAAAAGGCAGTGGTATCCCATTGAAATATTATATTTGTATTTTTAAATTAAATAGATGATATTTTCTAAAATACAAAAATATTTTCTTCATTTCTTTCATCTTTTATTTAATTTTACCTTTTAAAACAGGTATTTTCATCTATAAAAGAAACGACAATAAAAGAACTTTTAATTTAATAATGCAACAAAAAAGCTAAGATAATAAAAAAAAAATAATAATTTCCTTTTCATTAAAAAAAAAAAAAAAAAAAAAAAAACTTTTTTTTTTTTGTACTCACATTTCCACAGTCTATGAAGTTATTTGTTTAAACATTTCCAACGTTTTTGCTGTCACCATTTTCATACAGAAATATTTACGGTATTTTCAAAGGAATGCTTCATGATTAAATACGATAGAAATTATTGTACAAAAATAGTGATAGAAAAAAAGTGGAATTTTCTTATTGTTGAAAAAAAAAAATAAATAAATAAAAAATAAAATAAAAGGCGGGAGGCGAAGAGTATGACCCCTCTTTTTAGATCAACAAAGTAGACTACGTCAAATTTAATACAGTGAAACCGAAAAAATTCGTGAACACTGGTAATTCAACGTCTACTACTGACATGCTTAGTGTAAAATTAACTTTAATAACTTTGCTAATGGGATGTGTTTAGCAAAAATCTACTTTGTATTATAGTATTTAATTAGTTACGATGTATAATGAAAAAATATACAAGTAAGTACAGTGCAATACAAGGTAAATTTAGATTTTTGTTTATTTTTACAAGAAAAGCTGTGACGGTTGTTAGACAGATGGGGATAGGGTCTAAGACAAAGAGCGTTCCCACGTTACTTATTTTTGCGTACCACTAATTTTAAATAGAAACTTTTGTAATAAAATGAGCCTATATATTTAAGAAGGTTATTTTTAAAGAATAGTAGTGTAAAAGTTCTTGAAAAAATGTGGATCCGTGAGAACTCTGAGGGGGTGAAATACATTTTATTCTAAACATGGCTTATTTCTTTTACTTATCCAATATTTAAATCGAATGTTTGAAAGCTAAAACAGATCGGTTAATCATTCTCCTTCAGACTTGAAACTTATTCTAATTTTTGTGCAAGAGTATATTTTTTAATATGATACTCTTTCTAATAAAATTAGTAATTTTACAAAAATGTTCGTCATCATAATACTCATATTCATGTATCGCTAAAACGAAAATTAGATTATTGTTTGACTAAATCAGTGTTTAAACTAGTAAGTTATGTTCATTACAAAGTTTTCTTTTATATTATTCTATATAACAGCGCCACCTTTATTCTAACATGCCCAAAATTATAATAAAAATGGCTCTTCACAATAAAGATTTTACTCATGCAGTTTGGTACAATATTAACCACTATATATTGTAAAATAGCCAACTGAAAAATCGTAGAATGCGAATAACACAAGTGCTGCCTATTACCCGATATACACCAAAATTGAATCAGCATAATTTTTTATTATGTATGTTTGACATGCATAGTTTGGTGCATTTATATACCATAGAAGCTGAAATAGAGCCATCCCGCAAATGGTAAATTTTTAGAACAGAAGTACTGCCTGTCAGCCAATATGCATCTAAACTAAATTAATATAGTTTCGAATCCCACATATCAAGTTTTGCGCCCTTTTACACTATAGAAGATGAGATATAGCCTTCTTTAAATAGGGGAAATTGCAGCATATTAGCGCTACCTGTAGCAGGGTTGTGAGTAGTTACTATTTTGAATACCACCTTTCACATAAAGATATATCTGTATTATTCATTCGAACATATATACTACAAATTGCTAATGAACATTACTAAAAAAAAAAAAAAAAAAAAAAAAGAAAAAAAAGAAAAGAAAAAGAAACTGTAGTATTCAAAATAGTGACTGCTGAGATTTCTGCTGTTGAACGATATAGCCCAAAATCTAATTAGTACCAATGCATACCTGCCAACCAACTCATTATGAATCGTAACATGTTTTAGTACCCGTCTACTTTTTTCACACCAGTCATTTTTTAGAGTAATTTTATTCTTATTTAATCCCAACTACATTTGGAGAAATTTACTCTAAAAATAAAGTGGTGTGGAAGAAGGGGTGTGTTTTAAAGGGGCGTAACAGAGTTACGATTATTAATGAGATGGTTGACCAGTATGCCAATGTCAACCAAGATTCAACCAAATATAAAGTTTTGTTGAATGATGTCCCTTAGTTCGTGAGATACAGCATCCAATTTTTGAGAAAGTTTTGGTAACACACTGACAGACAGATATTTTCTAAAAATTTCAAATCGTGTTCAGGACATCTTAAAACGTCTAAATCCATCAAAAATGGAAAGACGAAAGTTTTAAGAAATTTAGCACTTTTTAAAAAACAGGGTGGTTACAGACCCACCTTTTTTGCTTGATTCTTCCACCAGAGTATTTATATGATAATTCGTACTTAATTAATTATGCAAACATACCATTAAAAATTCCGAAAGAAAAATATTGGTGGAAGAATCAGGGAAAAAATATGGTCTGTGGCCACCCTGAAAAAAAAAATGGAGAAACAGATGAAAAAAATTAGTTTTTAGTAACTGGTTGGTGGAGCCTTATGTCCTTATCTTCAGATATTTTAAAATATAAGCAACATATTTCTACACAGTTGACTTATCCGTGAACCATACATCACATTTTGATTATTTGTATTTATTTATTTTTTATAAAGTTCTTATTTAATAATAATAATAAATATGTAGACGGTTCACCTCTTTCGAAAGTTGAAGCTGTCATTTTTCCAGATGAGTAATGGTTTAAAAAAAATCACCTTTGGTAGGTGTCTATGCTGAAGTAAATAAAAGATATCATCAAAACTATGAAGCTAGGGTCAAGAGAGGCATGTTCCTGAAAAATGACAAGTCACGACTTTCTAAAAAACATCTAAAGAACTGAAACGGTGTTGAAAGCTGAACTTATTCATTTGTGGGTGTGAAAAACATAAAAGACTATCACGTTTCCTCATTATACAAACGATAAAACATACTTTTTAATACATTTTCTTAGTTTATTTATTTGTGCATCAGAATTCAAACTTTCGAAGCCAAGCCTTATATTAGGCAAGGCAAACTAAGAACAGATTTTGGGTTATACTGATCTCAGAAATTGAATTTGTATACAATCTATATAAATAAAGAGAAGTTGTATCTGTCTGTGGGTGTATCTGTGTCTCTCTGCGCTCTGGTGCTTACACTACTGATCGCAGAGCTTCCAAATTTGGCATATAGGTACCTGGGACCCAGCAGGTGTGCGCCTCATCGAGATTTTTTCGAATTTGAATATTTAAATTAATGTTTTTTCCATTTTAAATATTGGTTTTTATGCTTCATTTTTCATGAATTTATTCTTCTTTTGTAATCGTCTGAATATCTTAGTAACGGTTATTACGCAATTTATTTTTTGTTTAATACATTTATTTGAAGGCGAATTCTTTTTTCTCTTTTTAATTTATTATATTTATTGAAAATGAAACAGTAATGCAGTAGAAAAAAATTAAGTATATAAATTTAAAATTTAAAAACGTATTCATAACAGTTATGTTTATGTATAATTTTTGCAGTATAATAACATTTATTTTTAATTTTATAGTTTAATTTCTTTAAAAGAATACTTTTTTTTTTTTATAGTATTTGTTGGGAAAAAAATGGTAGTATATAGTAGAAAGGATTAAACTAATTGAAATTTATTTGTTTTTTATGTACTCAATTCCTTTTAAAAGAAAATCTACTTTTTATTTAATTTTATTATATTGGTCAGAACCAAACTGCAATATAGTGTAAATATCGTGAGATATAAAATACATGGTCTAAAAACTAAAATATTAAATAGATGCTGAGATACAGTTATCTTTAAAATCGTAGTTCTTAAATAATAGCAGACCCACCTGTCGTCAATAAATACCCATATTGAAATGTCTAGGAAAGAGATTTCTGCAGGCAGTGGGAACCTGAACCCGATGCAGTGCGGGCAGAAAAGAACTGCCGTAGGTAGCGGGTACTCGAAGCGATGTTTAGAGCGATGCCAACGTAATTATTTTTGTTTTTATTTATAATGTGATCTAAAAAATAAATACTGATCCAATTCTTTTGAAAATTCCTTTAAATATAGCGACCAGCGAAGCGGGCGTAGCCTGCTAGTATATACTAATTTAGTCCAATCAGTTTATAGCAAGCACTGAATTAACGATGGGTTTATCTCTTCCAGGGAGAAATGAATTATACTCATTTAAGCAATTATTTTCAAAAACTTGTAAATCTATTTTTCTTTTAATTATTACCAGAGCTGCCATTGGTTGGCAGCTCTGGTTATCCGGCAAATTGTTAGCAACGCCTCTTTTCCTACAACACTTAATTTTTAGAGTAATTTTCTTCAAATATATTTACGATGAATGAAGAAAACAAATACTTTAAGAATTAAGTGGTGCAAAAAAAGGGGCGGTAGTAACGACTTGCCGGATTAGGTTGGCAGCACTGTATAACAAATTTTGAGCTTCAGTAAAGGATATTAAATGATCCAAACAAATTCAAACAGTTAAGTATATTACTTAAAGAGTTAACATTTTGGGGGCAAAGGCGCAATACATTGACTAAAATATTGTTAAAAATTTTAAAAATGTAATGTCCAAAAAAAAGAACAATGGCAAAGTAAGTGGTTAATATGGAAACCCACCAGAAGTTACGAGCAATATTAGCAGAAGAGATAAAAATGAATTTTTTCCATAAGTTATAAAATTGTGTCGGAAAATTCTAGGATAAATTCTTGCAGTTATGAATTAGAAAAGGTGGTTAGTGCAGGGATTGCAGTGTTTCTATATTTTTGCGCGCGTTTTATTATTTTGTCACCATTATTTCAAAATAGTAATTTTTTAACCCTTTAGCTTTCATCGGCAGAATTGCTAAGTCCCTTAATTTATTGCGGAGCATCTTTAGCCCCGCCCTTTTTTCCTACCAATTTTTTTAAAAGAGTATTTTTTTCTTATTTTATCACAGTTATAGAATATTTATCATAAAATATTCTATAAATTAAGTGGTGGGAAATAAAGGCCAGGCTAAAAATGCTCCGGAATAAATTAAGAAACTTGCAATTCTGCATTTGTTTCGTACACAAACCAAACATTTAACATTTTTTAAAACAACAATTTTTCAATATTTTTTTATTTGTTGCCGCAACGTACCTATATTTTTATGTACGTTTTATTATTTTACAACCAACTACTTCTAAAAGGAAATTTTCCTTGGATACTTCAATGCTATAATATTATAATATATATATATATATATAACTATTCTGGAAATAGAGTTGACAATATAATGAAACGCACTTAAAAATATAGGAACGTTGGGACCTCTGCCATTACATATCACCAACTTTTCTTCTTCCTATCTGCTAAGATTCATTCTCGATTTTACTTCCTTTATTTACTTACTTTTTGCATAATTTTAAATGTATGCAGTAAATCCTTTATTACTGTTCTAATTTTGCTTGTAATTTCTCGTGGCAGTCAATATTAAATAGATATTACTACCTTGTGCCTCAAAGAATTAAAAATAAATAAATAAATAAAAAATAATATAATTTAAATTTACGAAATTTCGTAGATGAAAGTACTAAATTGTAGTACTTAAACTTTTTAAAGCATAGTGGTATGGAAAATATATTATGCATTCAAGCTTTTCATTTTTGCAATTGCAAACAACTGTTATATCAGTTAAAATACTTGTATTTAAAAATTATATAAAAAATTATATATTATAATTTAATTTTTTTTTTTCAGTTTTAATTGTACTCATTTTGTAAAATGAGTCAAAAATAATTTTGTGTATGTGAGTGAAGCAAAATTAGGTGTACAAAAAAGATAAAAGGGAACCGCAAAAGTATGTAGCGCTTCTTGTTCCAGTAGTTTCGCGCGAAGAAAAAGGTCATATAACTGATTGTCATTTTCGCCTTAATAATTCTGATAGAGAAAATCTTATTTTTCCAATTAATTCAACATTCCCACATTAATTAAATACATACATTTATTGACCAATTGAAATAAAAAATTAAAACTTATTAGACATTATAATCGTGAATAGCGTTTGTAAAACATAACATAAAAGGTTACGAATATGTTGCACAAATAAAGGAAAAGATTAAAAAATACAGACAGCTGTTTTTAGTCTAACTTGTAGACCCTTCGTCAGTACGTAAAACCGTAACCAGAAAAATATTTCGGAGAGGGCTTTTAACCTTTAGTACATAACATTAAGTGTTAAAAAAGAAGTTTCACTCAAAAATTTCAACAAGTCTGCAAATTTACGCCCCACCCCCTTAGCTGCAGTCTTGTTAGTACAAAATATGAGAACGGCGGAGAGGTAGACTCACATTCAGCACCGAAGAAAGGTTTTTAAGATAGACCCAATACATCTGTCTGCACTTTTTCACTCCTTCAGGTGCGGTGGGATATATTTTGCGCAACTTAATTTTCATTTTCAACTATAAAAATTCACCCCAGAAATTTTTAATAAAAGCAGCTTTGTAAGTTAGCTGAAAATATTTATTAATTATTTATTTTCTGATCTTCATATCAAATTCTGGTGGTATTTGATTTTGAATGAGCAAAATTTCATTGTCTTGAAAATGTTAATTTTTACTTTCTCTGGGTACATTCTCCATTTTTTATCTTGTGCTTTAATTCTTTTCATAACGGCAAAACCTTTTTCAAGTTTTTTAACTATCATTTGTATTAATTTACGACGGTTAAATAAGCAGCGGTTGTACTTCCAGCACCCCCCCCCCCCCCCTTTTTTTTTTCTGAGTCACACGGAAGGCATCTAGTTTTGGAGGATATGATACTTAAAATAGTGATACAAAGTCACACGTAAAGATTAAATATATTTGGCAGCTGTGTTTTAATATCATAGTCGCCGATTTTTGCCGTTTTCCTGAAATATATTTTCGAATGGTTATTTTCAACTTGTGTAAGATATCATTCTCGTAAAAAAGATACTGGTTAAAATAACGTGTATCATTCTAAAATTTGTAAAAAAGACACTTTAAAACACGTAAATTAAAAAATATATTTAATTAAAAGACATATTTAAATTAAAATACATTTTCAAAGCTTTTTGCCCTAATCAGGAAATTATTTGTAACAAACTGAGTTTCAAAGTGCAGCTTTCTCTTTCCAAGTATGTATATCTCATTTTCAAGTTACAAATACAGGTAAGCTTGATTTATAGAAAATATGAAGATTGTACTCATAGGAGTCAGTTTTGGAAGCCCCGATGATCAGGGCGAAAAGCTTTGAAAATGTATTTTATTATAAATATGTCTTTTAATTAAATGTATTTTTAAATTTACGTGCTTTAAAGTGTCTTTTATACAAATTTTATTTTCAACTTATTTAACAGTAAAAAGCCAATTACTTTTGTTCTAAAATTCTACTTAAGATTTTTCCAGCATGAATGAAGGAATTGGAAGCTATTAATTAGCATTATTTCGATATGTTTAAAATGCTTTTACGGCATCGTAATTGCTTTGGATTAATTAAACAAAATAAATAATGTTATGCCAAAATATATAAAGAAAATAGTAAAAGAAAAAAAATCTGCATAAAATCCTTTTTTTATAAGTATTTACTCAAAAAAAAAAAAAAAAAAAAAAAAACCTTAAAAAAAAAAAAAAATCAGATGTAATCATAGAATGTTTTAGAGAATCTACGGCAAAAAAAAAAAAAAAAAAAAACTCATCCTTTTAAAATGGTTTTCGTATAAGTGGCATATTTAAAATTAAAACCACATCTTTGATTTAATGGAGATTTTATACTCTCGAAACACTTCGTAAAACCAGTGGCATTTAAAACAGAGTACATAGTTAAACCCTTGTGGTTTCATTTATATTTTATGAACATCTGAAAAGCTGTTAGAAAAAAACATATCGCTAAGCTACTCCCGAATTCATTTCACGGATTTATTGACTTAAATTACGAAAATAGCAGAAATAGAAAAACTAGTTAACGTGACTTGTAACGTAATTTTTCTAGAAGAGTCATTTATACTGTAAGAGATGCAGTGAAAGAGAATTTGTTTATATACATAAAAAAGATAAAAGTTTTCATGTTTTCTAATTAAATGTAATTTAAAGTAACATCAATTTACTAAATAACAAAAGAAAGATAACAATATCGTATGATAAACTTTCATTTGATAAAGCTATCTTGAAAAATAAAGGGGGTGGGGTTTACAAAAAGCAAATCGAGTACAATTTTGTTTAATTAATCTCCCATTTTTTCTGTTAGTATTATCATTTTGTTTAAGTTACGCGATTCATAGCAATGGGGATTATAACCTAACATCAATGTTTGTAGCAATCAAAAGAATTAAATAAATATCTAATTTTACGTTTTAAAAACAAATAAAAGTAAAACAGTAATGAACTGTGATACTTCTTTTTCTCTTGCACAGACTAGCTTTTATTTATTTATTTTTTCTGGGTTTTGCGTCACTATCTATAAACAATAAACTTCTTTTCAAAATTATAAGCTTATTTTATGACAAAAATTTCTATTTAAATTTAGTGGTGGGAAACTCAGATAAAAAACCATACGAATCACATCATACCGTAATGTAATGTAGAACTTTTCTGCTGTTTTTCCTTTTCTGTCATTTCCCCCTAACGATTTATACTACCAATCAGGGTTGCCAGATTTGGACTTTTTTTTAAATTCAATTGTCACCAATAATTTTTATTTGTAACGCTTGGCTAAGAACTTCTAAGATTGATAGTTTATTGTATATATCAAATGTGACGTCTTAAAATTATTGGTGACAATTGAATAATAAAAAAAAAAGCTACATCTGACAATGCTGCTGCCTATATACCAAGACATTTTGTGTTTTAAAATTATAACACTAATGATAGAAATTAGCATATTAATGTACTACATCATACTTGCCAACCTAACCTGGAGGATTGTTAGTCCCGCCCATTTCTTCACACCAGTCTTTTTTTTTTTTAGAGTACTTTTCTTCTTATTTAATCATAAATACGTCCTCGTACTCTCCGCCCTTTTTCAGGAGAGTACGAGTAAAGTTTTCTGCCCTTTTTTCAGGAGAGTACGAAAGTGGTGGCAAAAAAGACAGATAAGCAATATCTGCCTTTTTTTCCACCACTAATTTTATGCAGAAATACATCTGGATACATTTTTAGTAATGTGCCATGACTATGTAGGCCAGAGATTATTGCATAAAAATAGTTGTAGCAATAAATAAAAAAAAGTTTGATTCTTTAGGTCTTGAAAAATGGGCGGAGAGTACGACCCCTGTAAATATATTTGAAGAGAATTACTCTGAAATTTA
The DNA here is from genome assembly GCA_963930645.1 of Salticus scenicus. Taxonomy (NCBI): domain Eukaryota; kingdom Metazoa; phylum Arthropoda; class Arachnida; order Araneae; family Salticidae; genus Salticus; species Salticus scenicus. The sequence continues at coordinate 207,403,261 of OZ005656.1, read as the reverse complement.
AGTAGTGTACAAAAAGGGGCGGGAACTAACAATCTTCCAGGTTAGGTTGGCAAGTATAACATTATCATAGCTGCTAAATTTTTAAATTTATTCCGGAATGTTGTTAGCCCCGCCCTTTTTTCACACCGTAATCTTTTCAGAGTAATTTTCTTCATACTTAATCTTAGTTATATATTGAAGAAAATTTTTCTACAAATATTACGGTGTGGAAAAAAAAGGGCGGGGCTAACAACATTCCGGAATAAATTAAAAAACTTGACAGCTATGCATTATATATAGCCGTTAATTCATTAATAAAAAAAAGTAGGGATGAAACCATTCCTTCCTTTTCTTCTGTGTTATACAAAGTTTATTTTCCCCCTTTTATCTTTCTTTTCAACTTATTTTATTAATATCTTTCTAGATTTTCATGATATTTGCTTCTTCCTTTCTCTCTCTCTCTCTCTCTCTTTTTTTTTTTTAAAGTAACTGATAATAAATTACGCAAGGGAAATTTTAATAACGCGCGCACATGCACAGTTACAAATTATTCAGTAAACATACGTAAATTTCATCAGATATTTAATATTTTTATATTTGGACTGTAGTATACTTTGTTAAACACACTGCCGGCCCTAACACTCTAAAGAGTGTAACCAAATTTATGGATTATTAACTATCACCAATAATTTTGAGAGGTGATATTTGATATACATAATAGACGAATAACATTCGAAGTGATTAGGCAACAGTTACAGTTACAGTTTTCTTTATCTTTTCTTTTTTTTTCCTTTTATAAGTCTGATGACGACAATATTTACATTTACACACGACTTTATTTATTTTTACTCTTCACCTCCTTGGTTTGCCTCCTTGGTTCACCTCCTTCCTCTGCTGAGTTCGCATTACAGCACTCATGCCTACTTTCTTCGCCAGACGAAGGGTCGTGTTTTTTCTGACTCGAAACAATTGTTGCTAATTCTTGTATTTTATAGTATTTATACACAGGGTTAATGTAATATGCCAAGTTTTCAAAAAATAACATTGCACCAGTGTGAAATCCCTTTATATTATAAATAAAAATCTCACAAAAAATGATTAATGTTGTTAGAAAAACGTTTATATTTCTACACATATACATAATATTTATATACGAATGAATACAGAAGATTTAAAGAAACCTTATAATCATGTGACACAGCTACAGCACAATTCAGGTGTTATGCTTTACAGGCTGATCCTACACAGTTTTTTCTTTAATTTGTTACCGCTCCCCCCCTCCTCTTTTATTTTTATTTTCATTTATATAATTAATCAATTGCTTGTTTTATACTCGAAAATATTTTTTAAAGATTTCCTTTATTGATTATTTTTAAAGCTTTTCGGACAGAATTGTTAAACAAATTCAACAGTTTTTTCTATTTACGATATCCTAATACAAGCATAAATATTCTACATTTTCGTTATATACTAAAAGTATTCCTCTTGGTCTTTACGAGAACTTGTATTTACAGAGAAAGCGGTGCTGGTCCTTCTTTTTCGTTATAACCATTGTAAAAAAAATTAAATATCGTTTCCAAACATTATTTGTAAATTATACATTGAGCCGTAACATTTACAACAAATAAACGGCAAATTACGGACTCATCGTGTTTACAAAATTTACGGATACAGTTTGAAAACGAGGTTTCAATTTTTTACAGCGAGATAAACTCAAGTGTATTTTTTCTTTAAGGTAACACAATCATAATATAAACGTAGAAATATTCTACTTTTTAATGAGAATAAGGAGAAATTTAAATTAGACCAATGAAAACCAGAAAGAGTATTCAACTTGGTTGCCAAGGGAATTTAATTAAATACTCTGATCTTCTTTGGAATGACTTTTCGTGATTTAAAACTTGGTCGGGTCTTTCTCTGGAATAGCTGATTGTTTATTTATGACACGAAGGTGGATGTACTCTCTATTATTGTAAGTTTACAATGTGTCATTCTTCCATTTTAATCTGTTTCTATACATTCTTGGTTTAAATGAGGAAGTAAGACAATTTTTCGTTGAGGAAAAATAACTGTTCTTCAGCATAAATTTGGATTGGCTAAACCTTAAAGATATTTTTGCGTGTAAAGCAAGTAGTTAAGGCAGATGAATACAAATTTTACCATGTTTGTGCACAGATATAATTTTTTCTCTCTCTTTTCTTTATTTTTTATTCAGGCTTAATGACAGTTTGTTTTTCTATTTTTATTCTAAGATATGAAATATTAATTTCCTAAATCGTTTTTTTTTAGTTTTTGTATGGAATACAATAAAGGTTGTAATTTAAAATATAAAATTACTTTTATAATAGAGTTTCTTATGTCTTGTGGAATTTATATAATATATAATAGGATGGAAACAGAGGTAAAAATTAAATTAGTATTTTTATATTTTAAAATATTATTTTCGTATTTTAGGGTATTATTTTCATATTTTAAATTTATATTGCAAAATGACCTAAAGGAAATCTCATATTAGTCAGTAAGTTACTTTAATAATATAGAAAATAAAAAACGGAGTTTCGTAATCACGATCATTAGCAAATGAATAAACAAGTCAATAATTTAAATTGAATGAACAGTTGATGCCTGAAATATTCCATAAATGAGTTAAATGATGTTTATAGACGAGGTTTAAGAGTTATGACTGTAACTGGGTGATAGTTGATGAACATTAGAGTTTGATTATTTATGTCAGATGCTATAGTTATAAATATTGTTTTTATGACTTAGCGATTGTAAGCACCACCTTGTTCAGCCGCGTGAAATCATTGGCTAATAGGACACAAAGAATCATTGCGTTAATCTATATTAATAAAATCAGACTTTTGTCAGTAAATTTGTCGGAATCGAAAAATTTTGCGATATCTTCACGTTTCCACCATGAAAGCCGAAAATGACTTCAGAAAAGTTTGCTTGTGTGTGCGCGTGTGTGTGTGTGTGTGTGTGTGTGTGTGTGCGTGTCATCGTGTCTGTATGTCGCTTTTTTTTTGTCCGGGCATCACTTGAGAACGTCTGGACGGAATTCAACGGCGCTTGGTAGAAACTTAGAACTTTACCCAACTTAAAATTATATCTATCAACTTTTCAGAAATTCGCCCCCGTTCCCCCCTGGGGGGCAAAAGACAAAAACACGTTTGTCCGGGCATCACTTGAGAACGGCTGGACTGAATTCAACAGCGCTTGGCAGAAACTTAGATCTTTATCCAACTTAAAATTATATCTATCAACTTATCAGAAATTCCCCCTGTTCCCCCCTGGGGGGCAAAAGACAAAAACACGTTTGTCCGGGCATCACTTGAGAACGGCTGGACGGAATTCAACGGCGCTTGGTAGAAACTTAGAACTTTACCCAACTTAAAATTATATCTATCAACTTTTCAGAAATTCGCCCCCGTTCCCCCCTGGGGGCAAAAGACAAAAACACGTTTGTCCGGGCATCACTTGACAACAGCTGAACTGAATTCAACAGCGCTTGGCAGAAACTTAGATCTTTACCCAACTTAAAATTGTATCTATCAACTTTTCAGAAATCTCCCCGTTTCCCCCTGGGGGGCAAAAGACAAAAACACGTTTGTCCGGGTATCACTTGAGAACGGCTGGACTAAATTCAACAGCGCTTGGCAGAAACTTAGATCTTTATCCAACTTAAAATTATATCTATCAACTTTTCAGAAATTCCACCCCGTTCTCCTCTGCGGGGAAAAAGACAAAAACACGTTTGTAAGCATAACTCGGCTCCTAATTACTTCACAATAAAGAAATTCCACATGAGGGAGACTAGACATGAGTACAAATAAAACATGTTCTGCGATTTAGGATTTTTCGATTTTTAAAGGAAGTAAGGGAGATTTTTGGCGGGAAATTTTGAAAATTCCTGATTTGAGTCGAACTCTACAAAAAATGGTATAAAGATGTTGAAAAAAAGCTATGCGACTTTCTTAGGATATTTCCTAAAACACACTTATGATTTTTTGTGATCTGCCTTTTTTTTTCTTTGGGGGGGGGGGGGGAGGGGTATGTGTTACAAAGGGCAAATTCGAGACACCCTTTTTAGCGCTAAATTTGTCCTGGATAATTTATGAGAGCTGCGGTTACGAAGTTTGGTGCTTGGATTTTTTATATGCAATCGGCACCTAAAGGAAGGGGAAATAATCGAAATACCCCCTTCCCCCCAGCGGAACAGGAAGCAAAAAAAGTTTGTAAGCATAACTCGGCCCCAAATTGCACGGTGAAGAAATTGCACATGTTGAGACTAGACTTGAGTATAAATAAAACATTGTACGATTTTAGAAGTCTTGATTCTTAAAGGAGGGGGGAAATCGTTTTTCGAGGGGGAAATTTAAGAAATTCCGGACTTTTTAGTAGAGCTCTTCTAAATCTATTACAAAGGTATTGAAAATAGCTACGTGTCTTCTTTAGAATATTTTCAAAAACACATTTTCCTTTTTTTGTGATTTTCGATTTTTTTTTTGAGAGGGGGTGAGAATTGCAAATTCAAGCCCCCCCCCCCCCTTTTAGCGATAAATTTGTCTTGGGAAAGCTATGGGATCTGCGTTCCCGAAATTTGGTGCACAAATTGTTTATATGTATCTGACACTCATTGCAATGAGATTTTACGAAATTCACTCACTTACCCCTTTGGGGTCGGGGGAGGGACAATAAACACGTGTAAAAACACGTTATTCTGTTTAAATTCGCTTTACATTATCTTAGAATGATGCGTTTTGGTGTGTGGATGTTGATTAGGTATACGCATTATGTACTTTGGGGAGATTTCGCAAAACTTCTAACTTAGCCGCTGGAAAAGGGGAAGTAAGAAGCGGGTAATTTGCTGCCGAAGGCAGTGTAGATGCGGAATCCTCACGTTGCAAGCGGGAAAAACCTCTACGGAATACAGAGGAAACTTTAACTTAGATTATTAATAATGTAATGGAATTTTGATAACTAATTTAAGTATAGTGCTCAGCGAAGCGGGCAAAGCCTGCTAGTAGATAATATAACCAATAAAGAAATAGGGAGGAGATTAAGATTATGCCAGAAATATGCCAAAATTATGACTATAAAAGATGAAACACGTCAAAATTAAGGGCTCTTCCTAGCTATCCCCGGTTAGTAATAGTCTAACAAAGTTACGCCGGCCACCATATCCGAAAGTTAAGTAAGGGCGAGTTCGTCCAACAGCGTAATGTGAAACCTCAGTCGATTCCCATACTAGCGGTCCGGGACAGCAGAATTCAGTTACTCTGCCTGTTTTCATAATATGAGCTGTCCATTGCCTTTGACCATCTTCAGCCATTATTAGAATTAAAATAAAGTTATGTGTCGCAAGCCTACTTGTATTTCTTGAGCCTTGACTGCAAGTTACTTACTCTAGAAGCTGGGGACGGTCATTTTATCATACACACACAGATATTTATTTATATAACAAGCAAGAAAAGAATAATATAGGATGAACGATAAAGTTCTTTAAATAAAATTTAATATTTAATGTATTTTTTTAAGAGATGGAATATAATTTAGTTGCATTCTACTTAGGCTGCCTGATAGCTAGTACGATTATGGAGAAGTTTTCGTGTTTAAAATAGTTTTATGACTAATTAACACATTAAATTGATACAGAAGAAAGTTTTGTGATGGCCACAGCATATTAGTTAATCTTCACATTCAATAAAACTGCCTAGCCATATATAAGAATATAAATTTTTAATATTCATACCCTTTGATACCCTTCATTACCCTTCATTACCCTTCATTACCCTTTGATACCCTTTCATTTTTCATACCCCCTTTGATATTGTCCTTTAGTTTTTTTTATGTTTCGCTCCTTTGATATGCATAAATATCTTTTATATGTTACAGAATCTTTCAAAATTTTATTCTAATTGATTGGACGTTGATACAAATTGGTGCGGAATGTATTTTGACCCATATCATCTTGCAAGTGGCGTTACAATGCTGCAATTTTTTCCCTTTTCGGGCAGGCTATATCTTAGCCTCTACGCAATGCATAAACACACCAAATTTTATATATAGGATGAATATTATACAAAATACGTTAAATAAATTTGGGTGCATATCGGCCGTTAGTAGGTGCTTCTATGCTACGATGAAATAGGGTTTACAAAGGTTGTTCAACGTTCTAATAAGCGAAGACGTGTTTATGTTCCCAATTTACGAGATCTATAAATCAGCTTCTTTATTCTATAAATGTACCGAACTTGATATGCGAAAGGGTTATCAAGAAAAACTACCCTGGTTCAGTTCGTCGGCGGTAATATTGCACTTTTCAGGTTTTAGATCGTTTACCACAATTTAATACATTTAAATGATAACAGAAGAAAATTTTGTGATTGTCACAGCATACTAGTTAAGCTTATCATTCAAAAAACTGTCTTATCCGATTGAGCTGAAAATCTATATACATGTTATAGGTCACTGTCGCACGAACTGTATAGATTTCGATGAATATATACATATTCTGAATATTCAGTTTTCAACATCTATAGGGGATTCGTAAGGAACTTAAATGATTCATAAAGACAACAACCTACCGAATTTTTACATATATAACGTAAGTAAGCATACAGAATAATTCCATAAACTAAAATTAACATAAACTAATATTTTTGGTTATAAAGTGGAAACTCAGTATATTGCAAAAATCATTTACAGAAAAATCTATCCTGAGTTAAATAATTATATTAAAAGTAGAAAATCTATCAAGAAATCAAACAATTATATTAAAATAAAAGCTATGTACACGAAAAATTTTCAGTCTGAAATTATAACATGAAAATGAGCCTACAAAAACAACGCCATTCGAATTAAATTGAGGATTTTTGCCACTTTTATATAAATTACCATCTCTTTTGGCGAAGATTATTTTCATAAAATGATACTAATTAAAGATATAAAATACAGCAACGCGCGAGTGCCAAGTTTCTGTTTTGATAAATAGATTGTGTAACTTTACGCTCCGATATTGTTCTTTAGATAGTTTTATGTTTGGATCTTTTGATATGCATAAATATCATCTATATGTTACAGAATCTCCCAAAAAGCTTTTTCTAACAATGTTCCATATCATTCTTAATATTTCTTCTCTTTTAGAAACCATCGGATATTACCCGTGTTTCTTTGAAAAATCCAATAAATCTCTTTGTATAGCGCTTGCCAAAAGTTGTTAACAACGTCTGCCAAGCGCGTTATTTTAAAGAGAATATGCAAAATTTTAACATTACATGCCAAGTGTTTAGATTAGGCGTGACATGTTCAATGTGATATTTTGAAATATGTTCCTTTCAAACTTCTCAAGGGATGATGGCTGGAATTAAAATGTGTTTAAAAATATATTTAATTATATCGTTCTTAACTAAGAACTAATAAAGATGGTATTAAGTAAGAAAAGGATGAATTAATTAATTCTACTGGGTTTGCACCTAAATCAAATATTTAACAATTTTTTATACAACAATTTTTCACTATTTAGAAATTTTTATTCATGAATTCATCAACCGTGAATATTTATTAAAATCAAATTGGAGTGTAAAGGTTGATATATTTTTATTTATTACCAACTATGTGAAAAATACCAGAGCCGGGAATCGAACCCGGGCACCTCCGCTTAACGCACGGATTCTCTACCACTGAGCTACCCTGGCTGACAACCAGCTAGGCACTTCTCACATAATTATCGTTGGCAAAGTCACCGAGTCTGCAAACGCAGATATATCAGGTGAGACAATAATAATCGTAGCACAACTCCATAGACAACGAAATTTTCAATCGTGAGAAGTGTGTGAGAAGTCCCTAGCTGTTTGTCAGCCAGGATAGCTCAGTGGTAGAACATCCGTGCGTTAAGCGGAGGTGCCCGGGTTCGATTCCCGGCTCAAGTATTTTTCACATAGTTGGTAATAAATAAAAATATATCAACCTTTACACTCCAATTTGAATTGAAAATTTCGTGGTCTATGGAGTTGTGCTACGATTATTATTGTCTCACCTGATATATCTGCTTGCAGACTCGGTGACTTTGCCAACGATAATTATGTGAGAAGTGCCTAGCTGGTTGTCAGCCAGGGTAGCTCAGTGGTAGAGCATCCGTGCGTTAAGCGGAGGCGCCCGGGTTCGATTCCCGGCTCTGGTATTTTTCACATAGTTGGTAATAAATAAAAATATATCAACCTTTACACTCCAATTTGATTCAAATAAGTAAATTTTTCACTATTTTCTCCTTATTTTTTAATATGTTTAATTACACACAAACACAAGATTTTTTTTTTTTTTTAAATACACTGAGAAAAAATTCTGTAACTGGCATCTAGAATCTAAATTGTGGCTCCAGGAAAAAATAGTTTTATGTCATCCTTATAAATTCTAGTCCAATTGGAAAGCGAGTTCTAGAAAAACCTATTAGAATTCTAGAACGTTTGCCTATATTCTCGTGGGCAAAGTTATTTAAAAATCTCTGCAAATAAATGCGAATACAAGAGGCGGGTTTCAGTAAGTATATTTTTGGTTTATTACCCAATTCTAGAAAATCAAACGAGAATATATAGCAATACAACAGATTCAGAATATTGTTTCACCATCTGGAAATGTGTAGACTAGAAATTCTTAATCCTTTCGTCTATTCAGTTTATTGGCGTGCCTTATGCGCATAGCTCGGAAATCTATATTTCCAGTTAAGGGATTTAGAAAATGACCACTTATTCATTCTAGATGAAGGCGGCATATTTTTTTTTCTCAGTGTAATAACTCAAAAAAAAAAAAAAAAAAAAAAAAAAAAAATCACAAGCTTTACTCTCATAAATTTCTTAATAACTGTAAAGAAATGAAATTAGGAAAGCCAAAACAAATACAGTACTGTTTACAGGTGCCAGAAAGAAAAGGAGGAAAAAATTAGCATTAAATTTAAAAATTTATTTTTTATATAACATTTTTTAAAGAGTTTTCAATTTGTGTTTGGAAACAAAAGTAAAAAAAAAAAAAAGATTAGTGAAAAAAAAATTAAATTTCATTAAGCAAATTAAGACTAATGTTAGTAAAATTACTGTACATGTACAAATCAGCATTATCTCAAAATTGTCATTTATAAGAACTCAAGAAATACAAATGTATTTAAAATGTACTTTAATTTAACTGAATTATGATTTTATGCAAATGAAACAGAAATGTTCTAATTTTATCGGAGTAAATTCATGCTTAATGTATTATTTTATCTGTATATCTAATAAAAGATAAAAAATCTGGAGTGTCTCCACTCGATTTTCCGAACATTAAGTATAATTAATGGTGGTATAAATAAAGTAAGAGAAGTCGTTAAATAGACAAATGTGAAAATTATAATAGGGTATTTGAGTACTTTTCTCCATTGTAGTATAATGTTTAACTTAACATTATTTTCCTTCAAATAATTTGAACTCCTAGATCATAATGATAAAGAATTTTCCGTTGTGGCCCTGTAAAATTCTATAAGAGCTAGATTAACCAAAACTTATACAGTTCATGCGAAGGTGACCTATAAAATGTACACTGAGAAAAAATTCCGTAACTGACATCTAGAATCTTAATTGTGGCTCTAGAAAAAATAGTTCCATGTCATCAATATAAATTATAGTTCCCTTGGAAAGCGAGTTCTAGAAGCCCCTATTAGAATTCTAGAGCGTTTGCCTATATTCTCGAGGGCAAAGTTATTTAAAAATCTCTGAAAATAAATGAGACTACAAGAGACGGGTTTCTGAAACTAGAATCTTAGTTTATGACCAAATTCTAGAAAATCAAGCTAGAATTTCTCGCAATATAAATGATTTAGAATATTTAGAGTATTCAGCATAATGTTTCACCATCTAGAAATGTGTACACTAGAAATTCTCGATCATTTCGTGTATTCAGTTTTTTGGCGTGTCTTATGTGCATAGCTGGGAAATCTATATTTCTAGTTAAGGGATTCAGAAAATGGCCACTTATTCATTCTAGAGAAAGGCGGTATATTTTTTTTCTCAGTGTATACAAATTTTCTGCTCAACCCAATAAGGTGTTTAGATGCTAACTCAGCTTAAATAATTTGTGTCCATAGACCATAATGATAAAGAATTTGTCTCTGTAAAAAATGTATACGTGCTCGATTCATACAAATCGATAGGATTCGCACTACGGTGACCTATAATGTGTATAATTTTTTTTTGTTCAATCGAATAAGGCGTTTAGACGCAATTGCTGTTTAAAGAATTTGGGCCCATAGTCAATAATGATAAAGAATTTTTCTTTGTCTCCCTGTAGAAAAACTGAAAGTGCTGGATACACCAAATTCTGTACAGTTCGTGCGACGGTAACCTACAACATGTGTATAAATTTTCAGCTTATTTGAATAAGACGTTTACACGCTATCTTACTTTAAAAAATTTGGATCCATAGGCCATAATGATAAATAATTTTTTTCATTGTGTCCTTGTAAAAAAAAAAAAAAAAAAAAAAAACTGTAAGTGCTAGATTTACCAAAATCAATAGGGTTCGTGCTATGGTGACTCATAACACAAGTACCAACTTTTAGCTCATTAAAACAAAACGTTTAGACATTATCCAGGGATGGAACACGGGCGCAGAATTCATACCACTAGCAATGTAAGAAAATTTTCTACTTCTTAAATCGACGATATTATAGGTAGAGAAATTTCTTAAACGGATTCCGGTATGAATTCTGCGCCCGTGTTCCATCCCTGCATTATCGTATTCTTTCACATACATACACACACACGCGTCATTGTAAAAATTTAAAAGTGAAATCAGGGAACCTCAAAACGTATAAAGCAACAAAATCTTATAGTCGAATTTTTAATATGATTGCAATACTTTCTTTACATATGTATGTCCGGAAAGACAACAAAAAAAAAAAAAAAAAAAAAAAATCAGATTGTAAAGAAAGCATTTTTTTTTCTTTGTTAATGATACGAGACAGTTTATATGAATGTCAATGCGGCCATTTGACTCTAGAAAATGTTTTTAAAAAAAATCAAAACCAATTTTTAAATTATTATTATTATTGTTATTATTTTAAAGTCTTGTCAAAAATCGTTTGCCAATGAATTAAGTTTTAGCTAAAATGCATATTTCGTATATTATTTGAGCTTACACTTACAGATTTTCTTTTGACATTAGATGATATAACTACTTTTACTTTAACTGCTCATAGATGGCAGCACACGGTATGTTTATTTCGAAAGTTTCGGTTTCGATTTTCAACTGTTTCACTACTACCAAATGTTTTACTATTCCTTTCTTTTGTCCACATGAGAGATCGACGAATATAAAAGATTAAAAGATTATCGCAACAATTTTAATGTTTTATGGTGGAAAAATGCTTACAATAATTTTATATAATGTAACAATAGTTTAAATAATACTACAAACATCAAATATCATAAAGTTATGCTTGTCAAATTAACGTCTTTTAATTATTTTATCACTATGATATTATTATTATTGTTATTATTATTATTTTAACAGAACTATTTCTTTATTATTTTAACGAAAATGTAACAGTTTTTTTTTTTTTTTTTTTGTTATTCACTAAGTATTCTTTCTTATAAATACATTTAAAATTTTCTGATTTATTATAAAAAAGCATTTTTGAAAGCTGCAATAAAATATATATTCCCGAAGAATTTCTGTACGAAAAACTATTCATAAATAAGAAATAATAACGTCTTTATAATAATAATAATAATAATTATAATAATAAATAATTTAAAGATATAGTACACATTCTACTAGGTTATTTAATAATATTAAAAAGTTAGTTTCTTTTGAACATACTTAAAATAACAGTAATAATAATAATAATAATAAAACTCTCATATTTTTTTTTTTATAATAATCATACTCTATAATTATGTAAATACTAATAAAATATTTATATAATTACATCTCCTGTAACCGTAGCGTAAAAGATGCAATTTCAGATCACGATTCCAATTGTATCTGTTTGTTTTTTCCTGAAAATCCTGAAATTATTCTCTGTCGAATACAGGACTTTCAGGTTTGTCGAATAACAGATTTTATACACAATCTTTCCAATTCACTTTTATGAAAATATAAAAGTGAATTCTGTAAATTTGTACATCTATATTTAAGATTATAGTGAAAGGAATATTCTTAAAACGATTTGTTCTAAAATTTAATTCTAGGACTAATTATAAAAGACGTTTTAAATTATTTAGATATTAATTTATCTTTTAAAAATAAAGATTTTTTGAATAATAGTTTTGTTTTCATCATTTAAAAGAATATATGTACATACTGTTACCAACAAAAAAAAAGATGTTTAAATTCAATATCCATAATTAATATCTTATTGCAATGTTCATCTAATTGTGTGTCTGTTTATTTGATTTTCATACGTATCAAAGATCATTCTTCAAAACTAGTGGTGTTAATTAATTAAAATTGCCCCTACACGTCGGCAACTCCGTTTAGTCATACAATGTAGATGACGTGAAGAGATTAGAACAAAAATAATCCGTATTCGAATCTAAAATTCAGATCTGTTGTCAACTTGCTCTTGATTACCAACAAAACTGCATTCAAAAAAAAAAAGGTGCAAATCAAAGAATCTTTAAAAATAATCGAAGAGCAATGTAAATAATCTACACTGTAAAAAATTTTGTGTAAGAATACACAACATTATTGAGGCAACTTACTTTTCACAAGCATATAGGGAAATGTTAACAGCTATAGCTGTGTAATAGAGGCACACACAGGCATGTTACTCAATTACAACTGGTAACATTTCACCACAAGGTTGAGGCAAGTAAGCTGCCTCAATATTGAGGCAGAAATGTATTTTAATTAGTATTAACATTTCAATTAGAAATGTACGTCAATTAGTATTCAAAGAATGAAATTAGTAAAATATTTTCAAGCTCTTTTCGTGATATCATGGGGTTTCATCAAATAAACCTCTGAAATCCTAAAATTAAAGTTTAGTATTGGGATCTTATTTCTCATAAACCAATTAAATCCTAAACGTATTTCTTACGTTTCTGCCGTAATTCCCTTTAACCCTACAAGGCTCAATTTTTTTTTAGTGCGCGACAAAAATATATAGGTTGTAATTAGTGATCAGAAGATAGGGAAAACTTATAAAAATAAAAATAAAACCATATTTTACGGAAAAATCAACTTTTTAGCTCAACGTACCGTATGTGGAACATACATAAAAATATGATTTACTAATACGTTTGCTATTGTAATATAAAAAACAACAACTTACCTCTGCAAAATATACACTTCGTTATAACACACAGTATTTTTTTTCGAGCCAAAACTGTTCAATAACTATTCTTTTTTTATTTTTGAATTCAGACAAACGACTAACGTATCACTTTCATTCAAATTTCACACTGAGTGCACTATAACAAAAACACGAACGACATCTTTAGGTAAAGATTCGTATTACTACATTTCTAAATGTCAGTAGCTTCTATCAAAATGTTAAGAGATGTCGCTACTAATAGTTTTATAGCTATACGAACGGTTAAAGTCGGTGTTCCACATATGGAACTGGGTGCCTTGTAGGATTAAGAAAAATTGTAAAAGTTCGAAAAAACATTTTTCAGACTCTATCCTTCCTTTCTTCTTCTTTCTTTCTTTTTTTTTTTCTATGGATTTAAATGAGGAATGCAACCGGAAGCTTTAAAATATTTAAGCAATTCCTAATGTATATGATTAGGTTACACTGCTGGGCAAGAAAATTACCCCCAACACCATTTCGGCCAATTTTTATGTAAACGACTTCCTGAATGAGGATACCACGTCCATTGTGCCCTATCACCCACCGCTTTTTAGGGACGCCCCCCCCCCTATTTTTATCATTTTTCGGTAATTTTATGGCTATAAATTTGATTTTTAGTGGGGGGGGAGGATTATTTTAACTGTTAAATATCTTCTGAGGGAATATAGAGTTGCAAAATTCTAAAACATCAACATTTGCGGCAAGGGGAAAATTTAGAGTGGGGTGGTGTGTGTGGGGTGGTGAGGGGGGGGGGGTGGATTTGCCACTGAAATTATGCATTGCATTTCTTCTATATTTTTAATCTATTATTAACGTATTTATTAAACATTATATATTATTTTGTTTTTAAGTGTTAAATTAATTCTTTTTCATTCTCCAAATCAAATTCATGGCCATAAAATTACCGAACAGTGATAAAAATTGGGGGAGGGGGCGGTGTCCCGAGAAAACGGTGGGTGATTGGTCAAAATGGTTGTCATATTCGGATTCAGGTAGTCATTTTACATAAGAATCAGCAAAAATGGTATCAGGGGTAGAATTTTTATTTTATTTTTTTTCAGTGCACTGTTATTAAATAGAGATACTTTTATTTTATTTTCTTTCATTTCCCCACCCCCATTTTTTTTTCATTTGAATATAAAAGATCTCTGTTTTGTCTGATGAAGAGAATTGCTAATTAATTATTTTCAAAATTTTATTTCCGCTGATCTTTCTTAAGGGAAACAAATTCTTTGTCTATATATTTATTTTTATCTTCGGTTTATTCATTATTTTAGAGAAAAATTAAAATACAAATTTGCTTCACCGAATAAGCATTACACATAAAACGCTTATTTGTACAAAACCCTTCATTAATAACTTTAGGTTTTTAGAAAATATCCCACACTTCTTTCTTTAATATTTCCTTTTTTCTTCACCTTTTTCTAAAATTATCCAAAATTAATCTCCTTTCTGATATGACAAACGTCGGTGTTTTCCTCCATTTATTATTATTATTTTTTTTTTCCCTTAGCAACAAAAATTAATTAAAAGAAATGACACTTTTTTGAGACGTTTGGCATTAAATTTATTAATTGATTCACTTTGTAGATTTTCACTCCCCTTTCTTCCTATGTTGCGTATTCTTTTTCAAAAAGAAGAAAAAATGACACTTTTTTTTCTTTTTCCTAAAAACGGATTTGTCAGTTTATTTAGAGATTTTTTTTTCTTTTTGCATATTTTGGTGCATAATATTGCATAATTCTTTTTTTTTCTTAGTTACTTTTCTTTTTATTCTATTCTTTTACTAAAAGAAAAAGCTCTACAATTTCGAGATATTTTGGAACTATTTAATGAACAAGGTACGGGAAATTATAGGATGGTTGGGTTTTACGTCGCACTAGTGCTGCGCAGATGGGCAATTGGCGACGGCCTGGGACACACCCCTATATGTGGTCCGGGGACATGCCATCACAATTTTGATCCTCTACGGAAGCGGGAAATGATAGGATAGGTAAACTGCAATTTCACGGAATAACTTTATTCATTCTTATAAATTATTACACACATAAATATTTTTTATAAAGGATATCTGAGAAATATTGTAAAATTTTAAGGACAACGTTCTATTTGATTTTGCGTATAAATTACATATAATACAGATATTGAAAAATACCTAAAAACGAACAATGTACTTTGCAACATGTGGTTATCTGATTTTAGAAATTAAATTAACAAATTAATACAATGGAAGGATATATAAAGAAAACTTTCTTTCTTTCTCTTTCATTTTTTTTTTTTTTTTTTTTTTTTAGGACTGGAGACTATTAGTCTCAATCTGGGATTTTTGCGGTGTCATTTTTCGATAGTTGGACATTTGTCGAAATCTAACATTTATCGAAAATATGATTGAATAATTTGAAAGCGATGTTATAATTTGAGGGAAAAAAAAAAACTAATGTTCCTCCGTCCTAAACTAAATTCTGCTTTTGCCAAAATTTCATCAAAATCTTTTTTTTTTTTTTTTTTAAGTAAAAGAAAAGAAAATTAATAATAATCAGTATCGTTACAAACGATATCGAAAAAGTTTTTTTTTTTTTTTTTTTTTTTTACTGAATATTACGGCCGTATTCATTCTTAACTTCAATTCTTGGTTACACTAGGGCGACCAGGTATTTTTTAAAAATTGAATTTGAGGACAAATATAGCGGTATCCCTGGATTTCGAGGACAAAATAAATAAATTGCCTTAAATTGTAAAATTTTAGTAATATTTATGTATGAAACATCTGAAAGCGCTTATTTCAGCTCATTTAATATAAAAAAATAAATTATTATAGTAAAATATTTATAATTTTATATCCAACGACCTCAAATGTATTTTAAAACTTTGGGAACGAAGGGTAGTTTTTGAGGACAGTCTTCGGGATTTGAGGACGTCTGGTCACCCTAGGTTACACGCAAAAACTGAGAAAGCGTCTAATATCAGGGTGCAGCCATCCAACAAAATTTACACTCTGTTTCTGCCATCTAGCGTCGAAGATTTCACATAATCTTTGGTTGGTTATTTTCAGCTCTAAAAATCTAAAAATAACAATGCCGCTAGATGGCAGAAGCAACGCGTCAAATTTTGCTAGAAAGTTGCATCCTGACTTTAGACGCTTTTTAATTTTCGTGTTCAATAGCACTGTTAAAAATTTCAACAGAAAACTCTGTGTAATCTATTGTCTTAAGTCTTACGTAAAATTACAGAAAAAAAAAATAAACGGAGATGTTAAAAAACTTATTTTATACATTCGTTTTAATAACTAACATTAATTAAATTAATTATTGTTGAGAATATATTTCGGACTTAGAATACTTTTTCTAAAGTAGAAACAGCCATTTTTAATTTTAATTAAAAAATTAAATAATAAAGTTAGATGAAAATACAGAATAAAGATTGAAAATCTCGATTATTCACTTTAAACTAAGAATTACTGTAAATTTACAGAGACTCTGGATAAATATTTACATTAAATTTACAGAAATTTTTAACAGTGAGGGAGTTGAAGTTATTGGTGAAAACAGCCGAAAGCAATGAATAAAAATCGTAGTTTGGCAATTTTTTTTCTTTTTTTCTTTCTTTTTACATATGTTCAAGAGGAGTAAGAGAAAAGGAAAAGGTACCTCCTTTGTTTGTACTTAGAAATCTTACCTCTTAGATAAAATACACTACAAACAGTAAAACCGTTAGTTTACTAAGAGTTCAATCCATTAAATTCATATGCGAGTTTATTTTTTGTGATTAGAACTGATTTTGGGCACCATTTATATATTCATTTTTTTCTGAGGCTATATATCTTACTCCGGCAAGAAAATTGATAAAACTGCAACTGCCTATTAAATGGATAATTTTCGAGATAGAGATATGACGATTTTTATGTACGTTGAACGCTTCATACACATTTTTCAATAACATAAACTCAAAATTGCCATTTTTTGAATAGCGTCATTTTCCATAGGTTTTTACTGCACGCAGTACGTCCACACACATACAAATAAATGGACAATATTCCTGTGACGTCACAGTGGGTAAAATCGTCGAACACGTGGCCGATATTTTGTAAACAAATTAGATTCAAGATGCCATTTTATTGTTACGCATAACATTTTCCTAAATATTTCTCTAGTGAAACTTAATAATCAGATATCTATTCAAACAAGAACAAAAGAGAAATGTAAACAACTGAATCGAATGATAAAGCTAAGACTATTCCATACCGTAAAATTGCAGAACATTTTATGTATACACATATATATGTAATGAATAAAAGATTAATAAGAACATTTTATACACACACACATATATATAGACAACAAAGCTTAAATAATTAGAATTTCAATCACATTAATAAAGAAATTTATTAAATGGAACATCCATTTAAATTTGTTAACATCGCCACAGTTCACATGGCAACTTTTCATATGTTGATTAATATTAAAGTATATTACTAAAACTGGATTAAAAACAAAACAAAGGTATCACTATATCACTCTTACTTCAATTTCATATAATCTGTAACTCTTATAAATAATATTGCAAGATAAAAATTTGTAGGCCACAATGCTTTGCTATGGTAGAGTTGAGAATTGTTTTCCGAAAACAGCTGATTTTTTATAGTCTCGAACCCAAAGGAGGAATATGGTCCATTAACATGTAGAGGAGCATCGACAACCCCTCATCTGTCCCCAAAGTTTGCACTTCTGTCAGTTCCTCCTTTCTCCCTACACTTACAATTATATGGGGGTTTTGTTGCTTCGTTTTATAAAGATATTTCATCCAAAAGTGAAGTTTTTCGAATTCTGTTTCTTTAACCCGTTAACGCCCGAATGAATTTTGCAAAATATTATTAGCTGATTATTTTACTTCTAAATTAATACAGTCGAACCTTGTTAACGTGAACACTGTTAACGAGAATTACTTTTAACATGAACTGTTTGCACAGTCCCCGTCAAAATGAAGATTGCTTTAGTTATATGAAGATTAGTTACTGATAGCATGAACTACTGATAACATGAACAAATTTTTTATCCCCTTTGAGATTCACGTTAACGAGGTTCCACTGCATAGACAACTGACAGTATTCTTCTGATAGTTTTAAATTTAAAGCCTATCCTCATTTATTGACGTTTAGTGTTCTAACAAGAAAACTTCGAGATAGAAAAACTTTGAGATAACAGATTAATTTCTTATTATATGTTGACAAAGATCTCGAAAGTAAAGTATTATAATATATATTATTATTTAACTTTATTTAAATTAGTACACCTGCGCAAAAAGCAAATGTATGTGCGACGAATGAAAAATCATAAAATGACTATCCAAATTATGAAATAATAATTAATAGTAGGCACATAAAACTTTCAGGAATCATTTAGAGTGACGCTATAAACTGTCACTAAAAAGCAGAAATCCTTTCAAGAAACCACAAAAAATATACGTGCCATTTTATTAGCTGTCCTCAAATGAGGACACTGGGCGATAACGGGTTAATAACACTATTTGAACATGTCACCTTTTAGCTTAGTGAGTAATTAAAGGGGGAAAAAAGTAAAAATAAATAAATTTGAATATTACTTTTAGAGATTGAAAATTATGGTGCTACATTTATTTAATGGGATAAAATATTTAAATTTATTTTTTCCAAAAAACAGCTCACGACGATTAAAAGCTACACGTTCAGAGAGTGATATACAAGAAACAGAATTTGGAATTTTTGTATGATGTACAGTCGGTATCAAAAGTGTCCGAGCACTAGCAAAAATTCCTATGTAAAAAAAAGTACACTTCATACGATTTTGTTAAATAAATCCTTGTCGAATCATGTTCTTACACTGACTAAGATCAGGATTCGACAAGGATTTATTTAACAAAACCGTATGAAGTGTACATTTTTTACATAGGAATTTTTGCTCGTGTTCGGACACTTTTGTTACCGACTGTACGTTTATAAAACGAAGCAACAAAAGCCCCATAGGTTAGCATGGGAAGGAAGAAAGAAGGAATCTGAATTATGTGCAGCCGATACTGCAAAAGTTTAATGACCCAGCTTTAAACAAAAAGTTAAATCACTAAGCAATGTATAAAAGAACGTAGTTTAGCAGTTTTTTTCAAGAGGAGGGGGGGAAAAAAAGGAAAAGAAAGAGAGAGAGAGAGAAAAAAATAAAAATAAATATAAAAATACTTCGTAATAGTACTCAGGTGTCTTACCTCCTAAACATGATGCACTACAAGGAGTAAATCCGTTAGTTCTCCAAGAGTAAGTCACTTCAATTCCTACGTGACCTTTTGGCTTCTTGTGATCCCCTTGCCTATTCATGTCGTAGGAACACGGCTTTATGTAGCAACTCTCTACGTTGGGAGGTCTAGGACCTAAAACAGAAAAGAAAAAACGCGTTCATCAATTTGACGTTAGAATAATTAGGCATTAAAAAATACGTAAATGCAAATTTAATTAAAAATATATATATATACATGAAGAAAAAAAAATTGAGGAAGAAATTTAATGTTCTTAGAGAAATTCTAATTTTATCTAGTAAAAGTAATGTTTAATTAAATATTTTACTATTTATAGGTCACAGATATTTCTAATGAAAAATAATTTTTAATAATTTTTTCTTATGTATTTAATAATAAAAAAAATTGAGTTCATTTAGCATGATAAGAAAAATCACATTTATCGAATAAAAGTGAAATTTAGTTAAATGTTTTACTACATTTAATTCATTCATATTTGAATATTTTTAAACAAAAAGATATATGTTATTTCGTAAATAGATACAGGTTATTTTACGTATTATTTGTTTATTAAAACTGAAATTTTTGCTTTACATGTACTTGATAAAATTATTAAAAAAAAAAAAAAAAAAAAAAAAAAAACTAACTTTTAAAAACCATAAGTTATGTTATCCATTGTGTATTAATTTCAATGTATAAAATATTCTAATATATTTTCATTTTATTTTTATCATCTGCAAACAAATGCAGAGCTGCCAACCTAATCCGGCAAATTGTTAGTTCCGCCCCTTTTCTACATCACTTAATTTTTAAAGCATTTTTTTTTTCTTAATTCATCGCAAATACATTTGAAAAAAATTACTCTAAAAATTAAGCTGTGTAGAAAAAGGGCCGGTACTAAAAATTTGCCGGATTAGGTTGGCAGCTCTGCAAATGTAAATATACATGCCGAATAAATTTACCATAAAATAAAAGTAATAAAATAGACTGTATAAGTTAATCCGTAACTTGATTTGTATTATTATCTTTAATATCTAGGTTATATAAAAGAAATGAAAATATTGCACAAATTTAAATATTAGAAAACCCCCATAATAAAGAAACTTCAGAGCTGCCAACCTAATCCGGTGAATTGTTAGTGCCGCCCCTTATTCTACACCACTAAATTTTTAGAGTAATTCTCTTCAAATATATTTTCGATGAATTAAGAATTAAAATACTCTAAAATATGCCTGGTGTGGAAAAATGGGCGGAACTGACAATCCTCCGGATTAGGTTGGCATCTCTGAAACTGGTATTTAGTCAAAAACCTACAACATTTAGTTTTGCGGTAAACTTTCTGGGAGTCTGACTAAAGTCCTAACACTTTATCGACTTGCAGAGCTGCCAACATAATCCAGCAAATTGTTTATACCGCCCATTTTTCTACACCACTTAATTTTTAGAGTAATTCTCTTCAAATGTATTTACGATGAATTAAGAAAACAAATGCTCTAAAAATTAAGTGGTGTAGAAAAATGGGCGGTACTAACAATTTGCCGGATTAGGTTGGCAGCTCTGGACTTGTCCATTTTCGTCTCCAAATAGGATGTTCACTTTTCCGCATTGTACGTGGCAGAACAGTATTTTAAAGTGAAATACGTATTTCATGCCGAGAAATTAAATTTATAAATACACATTATAATATGTAGCACACAGAGTGTTCAATAAAAGATACAACAACATTTAAAAGCACAAGTTTGCACGAAATAATAATCTATATAATATTTCTCTAACGTGGACCAGTTTCAATTATTTTTTGTCGAAAGAATACGATACGCGAGGATAAAAAGTAATATTTATACATGAACAATATTTAAGCACGCGGACTTAGCTCAATGGACTAATAAGAAAAAATGATGACATTTGTCTGATGAGATTATTTTACGAAAAAAAAATGTATTTTTAACAGTTGTTTCTTCAGAATCTTTGCAAGCGTCATTTTAAACCTAGCAATATTTTAAAAGTATATACAGAATATGAACATTTGTTTCATAAATTGACTAAAAAACACAATAATAAAAAATAGAATCAAAATAGGAATTATTTTATTTTATTTATTTATTTATTTAAATATAAATATATATATATATATACTAAAATTAATAAAAAGTCATTCCCAACATGACGACAGAAATTTAAAAGGCGTCATGGGAGTCCTATATTAAAACTGTACTGCCTATGGAAGTATGAAAATTGGGTCGTGAACCATGAATTTTATTTGGAAACCTTTCTTTGAATGATTTTGGTTTCACTATTGTACAATATTAATTTGGTTTTATTAATAATTTGGCTTCTGGTAAATTAAAATTTTAATTAGGTGTTGAAATTGGTATAACATTTATGAGTTTCAAATTTTAAATGTAAATAAGAAAAGAAATAAAATAGGTTTGCTAGTAATAATAAAATGCATCAGAAGTTAAAATCGAATTCCTTTTATTCAGTCAGAAATACAAAGATGTCACATAATCGAAATTATTGTTCTTAATTTTAACAATAATAATGACGTTTAAAGATGTTTATAAGAATCCATATAGCGTGATGTCTGATGTGTAGCATAATCACTTGTTGTACTAGAAGATCACAATTATTTGGACATTGACGCTGTATCAACGCACATGACAAAACATTTAACCCTTTCAGTCGCAGTGTTCCCGCTGATGGAACACCTAATTTTAATTCTCAAGTGCAAAAACTCATCCCGGAAATTTTTAGCAAAACTTTACATTTATAACATAGCAGAAAAGGCCATTTTTTTTAACATGAAAATTTAAAATTTCTTCTATTTTAATTATGTTCGTAAATTCCGGTGGCAATGTAATTTAAATTATCCGAATTACCTTGCACCTCAAAGGGTTAAAATACTCCGGAATAAATTGAAATGTTGGGATCTATGCAACTTTTACGAGTTTTTGTTGTCGATAATGTTTACTTATAAAGTGATTTATTTATTAAATTAAATATTATTTGAATTTAATAAGGTTTACTTACAGATGAAAAACCAAAAATTTCTCGAAATGGAACAATGCTAATTTTTTATTTTTTAAATATTTATGATCAGCTATATGTCTAAAAGCCATTTTTAAAATTAGTTTAGTAATTTTTAAAATAAATTAAGTAGTGAACGTTAAAGGGTTAAAACCTAATTCCGCATCGTGTAGACGCAGATGGTGGTCACATCAAACAATTCTCGTGAATTAAGAATATATATAAGGAAAAAAAAAAAAAGTAACCTTCACCACGCAATTTTTAATGGGATTATGCATAAAATAATCGTCTTAGCATATGTTAAATGTTATGTTAATAGCGATGAAACGAATCATTACCAGCACGGAACTTTTAAGGATGTCAGAAGATTTTTCAAAATCGAAGTGAGAATAGGAAACAGGAGAGGAAATAATAGTATTTTTTGAAAAGTGAGAAAAATAATCATAAGATTAACAACAGAAAGCAATAGAAGGTTTTAAAAAGTTATTGGTTACCACAGCGTTTTATGGTATAATAGTTCCAAAGTTCTTTTGCTTCATCATTTAACATTAATATTATGGTGCTTTTTGTGGCATCACATAATTTTAAATAAAAATGCGGATTCAGATAACAAATTTCAGTTGAAAATTTGTATGTAGCGGCTACCATAGAACATTCCTTTATAGTTTCCTATACTAATTCACGCAGTACAATAATTGCGACTGCATGTTTTGTCTTCTTGACAGTAAGCTCCACCTGTGGGCGTTATTCTTTTATATTACGTTATTTTAAATCAATGTTTTCTGTATTCATATTGAAAATATAAATTAATATACATTATGATTATACTCTTTCTAATCAAAGTATTTGTACCCATAATGCACTGATTGCACAAATGTGAATATTGGGTATAATGTTAAGAAATAATGTAATCTATGTAACCAAAAGAAACGCCTACTGGCGGAGTTACAGATTTTCAAATGACGTGAATTCACGTCAGCGGTTGTGAAAGTGTTAAAATTATTATGGATTAATTTTCTTTGCCATGGTTAATGCAGACAATTTTCATCTATGAGAAGTATAACATTAAAACAAAGTCTATTTTGTTCCCTATAGACGGCACGTAAAGCAATTCTTCTTCTTCTTCTTCTTTTTTTTTTTTAAATCTTTGTTTGTTTGGTAAAAAAGAAAACCATCGATAACTTTATTTTAATTAATATAAGATGCATAGTTAAACCACTCATTTTAAAGTAAAAAATATCCATATGAAACATTTACACCCCCAGAGAGAGCAATGCTTTACATGTACAGTCGGGGAAAAAAAAAAAAAAAAAAAAAAAACGCAACACTCAACGTAACTTCGTTGCCAATGGATGTAGAAAAATGTAATAGGTATCATTCGACGGGGAATTGTGAGTAGTTTCAGAAAATGAACTGAAATTTTGAATTGGGGGTCGTCTACAAATTAAAACGCGCACCAACTTTGATTTTTTCAATGGTAATGCCCAATTTTTGTTTTATATTTGAATTTCTGAGTTAGCGACAACGCGAAAAAGTATATTGGTTGTATATTTTACTTATTTTTTCGCAGAGTTATAAGCGTTCAAAGTTTGAAGGTGCTAATGTTAAATTCATATTTCAAACTTTTAATAATATCTTCACAAAAAATAATTTGATCGATATAATTTTTTTTTTTACAAGATACAGTGACAAAACCCAAACATAATCCATTATTACTTTTGATTCTGAAAAATATTTTTAATTCTGAAAAATATTAATAAATTCATATTTATAAAAATTATGAATTATGATCTATATTAATTTTTACATAAAATGAATCCTAATGGTGAAAAATATGGGTGTGCAAATTTGCAGCTCATTCCAGTTATTAGTTTTCGAGATATAAATAAATCTTTCTTTTCAAGTGGTTTAGGGGGCCGTCTCTTATAAAGTTTTGCATGAGAAAACGAATCAAATCTTAAAAAATAACAAAGAAAATTAAACAAAATATTTTTATTTTTTACTTATGGGTCAAATTACATAACAACAACGTCAAACGCAAAGAAAGGAAACAAAAATGATGATTTTTAGTCATTAGTCATCAAGATTTCCTGTTTTCTAATCTAAAGAAGACATCCCCTTCATCCCCGCCAAACAAAACAATACGGAAAAGTAAAGTAAAGTAAATGTGACATCGAGTATTCGTGTCAAACTCCTTATTTTATCTTGACAAAAATATGCACAAATGGTATTTACTTCATTGATTACTGGTGATAAATTTTGAATCTTTTAAACGAACACTAGAAGGAAAAAATTAACTAAATAGGCGGGGTTTACTGATTTAAATAGAAAAATAGGCTTAATATTTCAGAACAAAATTTCTGTATCCACAATTATATTACAAATGGATATACATTATAATTATAGTCTTTCTAATCAATATATTTCTGTCCATAGTATATTTTATTGCAAAAACATGAACAATGGGTACACACTTAAGAAATAAATAACACACAAATTACGAAGGAAACACCCATTGACAGAGTTACAGATTTTCAAAGGCGTGAATCTATGTCAGCAGTCGCGAAAGGATTAATTAAGAAATTATATTTTCATAGAAATTATAAAACGAATCGTACAGTTCCAAAAAGTTCAACTGACATAAAACTGGTAAGTGCGATTAAAATTGTTTAATATTTACTTCATGAACCCTTACAATAATTTATCCGAAAAGATTTAGTTTATGCGTTGTTGTATATATATATATTTATATTATTTCATTTCGTATATTATGTTACACCTACAAAAGAAAATTTAAACTTTATTGGTGATCAGTACAGCCATAATAGACAGTTTTTACTTGAAAAATATTGCACTTTTTTCAAAGAGTACTGTCTGGACCAATCGCATGTGCAATATATTTAAATAGACCTAAAATTATCTAAAAAAGTACTGAAGTATATACAAATCTAAAAAACTGAATTCTAGTTAATTAAGAAACTAGAAAATTTAAAATTTTTTATTAATTTATATAATTCTTTTTTCCCGAAAGATTTCAGGTGTAAAACATTAAAATTTTGTCTATTTCTTTATTTTATTCATTAAAGATAATTTTCTTCAGGCACATTTATAGGAAATTTTGTCATATACTGCCATGTTAAAAATTTAAAAAAAGCGGGGTGATAACGACACCTGTCGGAAGATTTTCCCCAAAAGTTGGTAAGTAGTAATTTATGTTAGTCTTCAACTATATATATATCCAATTGCATGAAATTTTATACACAATTCCTGAGTTACAGTTGACACATTTTTTTTGTCACACACACAGACAGATGGACAGACAGACATTTTCTAAAAATAGTCAAATCGCTTTCTAGACCTGTCAAAACGTGTAAATGCACCGAAAAACCGAAGTCGAAAATTGAAAAAAAACCAAAAAAAAAAAAAAAAAAAAAAAAAAAAAAAAATGCTTTCTTCTATTGAATATAGAAGAAAGTAAATATACGAAGAAACCGGTAGGCAATGCCAACATTCGGCGATTTTCACCAAAAGTTGATAGGCATTAATTTATGTCAAGGTGCAACTACACATAAATTTATATGAAATTCTGTGCATTAATTCTTGAGCTAGAGCAACACAAAATTTGTCACATGGACAGACGGGCATTTATAAAAATTGGTCAAATTTTGTTCTGAATCTCTGAAAACGTGTAAATCTATCGTGAACAGGAAGTTAAACATTTTTTAAGAATACAATACTTTATTAAAAAAAAATTCTCTTTTTCGTGTATCACCACCTCTTTTAGTTTATCTCTTTTGATTTAACTTATATTACACTGAGAAAAAAAAATTATACCGCCTTTCTCTAGAATGAATAAGCGACCATTTTCTAAATCCCTTAACTAGAAATATAGATTTCCGAGCTATGCGCATAAGGCACGCCAATTAACTGAATTGACGAAATTATCGAGAATTTCTAGTGTACACATTTCTAGATGGTGAAACAATTTTCTGAATACTCTAAATATTCTGAATCATTTATGTTGCGAGAAATTCTCGCTTGATTTTCTATAATTGGGTAATAAACCAAGATTGTAGTTGCAGAAACCCGCCTCTTGTAGTCTCATTTATTTGCAGAGATTTTTAAATAACTTTGCCCTCGAGAATATAGGGCTTCTAGAACTCGCTTTCCAAGGGGACTAGAATTTATAAGGATGACATGGAACTATTTTTTCTAGAGCCACAATTTAGATTCTAGATGTCAGTTACAGAATTTTTTCTCAGTGTACCCCATTAGCATTTATCATTGTAATATTTCTCTGATTCACTCTTGTTATGTGATACATTTGTTTCTTTTTCTTTTTTCTTTTCTTTTTTCTTTCATTTTTTTTTCTTAGATGTGAATCTAAACTTCTTTCTGATTTTTGTTTAGTTTTTTAATAGATATAGAGTTATTTTTCTTTGAAATGTATTCAAAGAAATGTTACGAACTATTGTGACTTCAGAAATGAATTTGGTAATAAATTAAATAAATATTTGTTTAATTCCCAGATTGAAAATAGTCTATAATACGCGTAGATTTTTATCTATACGTTACAAAGCAAATTGTAAATTAAATCTAAAATAAACTTTATTTTATTTGTCTATTTTTCTTTTAAAATAAATATTAATTTAAAATGAATTTCAACGTTCAATATTTAAGCTGTAGTACGCCTTCTAACTAGTTACGATTATTCAAATCTAAAAACAATAAATTAAAAGTGTCTATATTTTCAAACAGCAAAAAAGTACCTTGGGAATGTTCTTATTTTATTTTAAACTTATTTATTATGGCATGTGCTGTAATTGATAAGAAAATATTTTATTATTTTCTTAGTTAACATTTATGTTTCTTTATAATACAAAAATATAATTCTTTTATAATACTTAAAAAAAAATTCTTATATAATTTTTGTTACATTATTTGAACAATAATATGAAATATCAAATTATTTAATTAATGAATGCTTTTCTATGGTATAGTACACAATATGTAAAAAATAAAAATTTGTAATCCTTTTTGATTTTTTTCTTCTTTTTTCTGTTCATTATATTATTAGTATTATTTCTGCAGATACAAACTAATAACGGTAAAATTCTAAGACTATAAAGAACTTATGAAAAATTTTAATGATTTTTATTTATTATTTTTATAAAATATTGTCAATGACATTTAAAATTAAAAAGTTAATTATTTATAAAGTACTTCTTTAGCTAACAATGCACAAAATATAAAATATATAGTTCATTTAAGGTTTTAATTTAGTTTCTAATACGTTTTGCCATTTATAATTGTAACTTATTTATTAATTTTTATTTCCAAAGTATCTTTCTCAAGATAAAAAGATCTTAAAACACTCATGAATAATACATTTAAAACAAATTAATACCTTAAATGTTAATTTTTTTTAATAAACTATTTTTTACATTAATTGTTTTTACATAACTTAATAAACTTAGTACGACTTATAGAATTAATAACCAGTTATTTAATTTTTCATAACAATGCATATTATTTTTTAAAAAATTAACTTAATCATACAATAGTATTATTTTATCATGCTTGACAACCCCTTTCTTTATGCAATGCAAGAAATATTTCCTAACGCAAAAACTAAATACATAACAAAATAAATAAACAAATACTTATGCTAACTAAATTTAAAAGCATTTATGCTATATCCAATATAAAATAAAACACACGATTTGCTGAACTCAAAAGAAGCATAACTTAAAATACATACTTCTTGAATTTATTTTCAACGTAAATAAATAAAACAGAGACTCAAAATTAGGCATAAACACATGTCTTTATTTGAAAAAACATTTTTTCAGCAGTAAATTTGAAGCATCAACCAAACTATCAAATAAAAAGAAGGAGGCTTCGGGACAAATTATTTTATTCAGTATTTTTAAGAACGCATTTTTGCTGCTTGCGATCAATTATTTAACCGAGGCTTTTGTAAAACAAGACTTTTTCTTTTGAGTAAAGTTTTCCCGCAATACTCCAGAATTGTGTTCTTACAAAAGCAATACTCCTCTTTTGCGGTGCTATGGTCCAATAAGTACTCCAGTTCTCTTATTTCTCATATTTTGTTCTTTGTTCTTAAATGAAAATCTCCATACATATACATGCATACAACTTAACCTTTTGCTTAAAAAGTATGGCCGCATTAAAGTACTCAAGATCATCGGCGCATTAAATGTATACTCAATAGAATAAAATTAAAGAAAGGAGCAAAAAAAATTTTTCGCTTTGAAAGAATTAGAGGTTTATTGAAAGGAGTTATTCAAATAGTTGTTGGCATCAGTCTCAGATGTTTTTGCGTTAAGTAAATCGACTAAAGCAGGTATAAAATTTAAAATTTGTTTTCAGAGAATTTCTTTTCGATGAGGTTTATGGAAAATACGGATGTATGTGGGCTTCTTTCTTTTTTCTTTCTTATTTTACCACTTATAGGGTAATATTGGTATTTGTGAATTGAAATATTATTAACATGTTTGATCGGTTAATGAGTAATTCATAGAAATTCTAGCAACTTTCCCCTCCTTACATAAAAAGAAAAAAAAAGTATGAATCAAATTTTGCGATTTTTAAATTATATCTTTCATTATCCAGCAATTGATAAATACTTTGATATGTTCTAGTGGACAAACTAACTATTCTTAAACCCCACTTTAAATTTTGTAAAGAATTCTTCTTTTTTACTTTAAATATAATGTATAATATATATTAAAATACTAAAGGTTTGGGATAGTTTGCTAGGCATCGGACGTTTTCAGTCATACTGTTTTCAGTAAAATGTTCTGTAGATCAATTATATTAAAGAAAGCTAACCGATTTTTTTTTTCTAGTTAAAATGACTTAATACACATATTTTATATCAGGTATGCATTGTAAATACCATTATGTTTGGACTACACACGCTGAGAAAAAATTCTGTAACTGACATCTAGAATTTAATTGTGGCTCTAGAAAAAATAGTTCCATGCCATTCTTATAAATTCTAGTCCCCTTTGAAAGCGAGTTCTAGAAACCCCTATTAGAATTCTAGAACGTTTGTCTATATTATCGAGGTCAAACCTATTCGAAAATATCTCCAAATAAATGCGAACGCAAGAGGCGGGTTTCAGCAACTATAATCTTGGTTTATGACTAAATTCTAGATAATCAAGCGAGAATTTCTCGCCATACAAAATATTCAGAATATTCAGAATATTGTTTCACCATCTAGAAATGTGTAAACTAGAAATTCTTGATCATTTCGTCTATTCAGTTTATTGGCGTGCCTTATGCGCATAGC
The DNA here is from genome assembly GCA_963930645.1 of Salticus scenicus. Classification (NCBI taxonomy): domain Eukaryota; kingdom Metazoa; phylum Arthropoda; class Arachnida; order Araneae; family Salticidae; genus Salticus; species Salticus scenicus. The sequence goes on along the minus strand of OZ005656.1, from coordinate 207,373,346 downwards.
TCGGAAGTCTATATTTCTAGTTAAGGGATTTAGAAAATGGCCACTTATTCATTCTAGATGAAAGCGGTGTATTTTGTTTTTCTCAGTGCTAGTGTAAACTTTTATGAGATTAGGATCTTGAGTTATTCATATCTATATCTATATCTACCTATATATATATATATGCTAGCGAGCTAAATAATGAGCTGAATCTATTTTTTCGAAACTGAAACATATAAAGCAACATTTTTAATTACTGTGCATTTTTATGATTTCTTTCTGTCTTTATTAGAGGTATATCTAAAACTGTGCAATCTATGGAAAAAATATTTTTGTTAAGTCTGTCCCATAATCATCGTAAACATTAATATGTGTGGTATTTAAATATTATATTTGATAATTTTAATGATTTCTTTAGAAATTGAAGAGAACTCAGATTTTTCATGAACACCGAAAAAAATACTGAGACTGATATCTGGAAAATAAATTAAAAGTAATTCCGTGCCATTAATAATTTTAAAATATAAAATTTAAATAATACGTTAGTCTTAATACAAATATCGTTTGTGGTGAATAGTTTAGAATGCCGATTTAGGCAAGAATTTGAAATTTACGATTTAAATTGAGAGTAATAAGTTACAGCTTCCTTTGACTTTCTATGTTGTGGAAACAAGATAATGGTGGTCTGTGAAGAGATATGAGGTTTTCGTGTGGGAAGAAAATATAATGACGCCAAAGCTGCCATTCTCCATAGCCAAGCTCGCCAAATTTTGTCGTCAGATAACGAATTTCGTCGCCAAGTCAAAAATTTCGTCGTAAACTAACAAATTTTGTCGCCAACTCACAAATTTCATTGCTAAGTTGCAAGTATTGCCACCATAATCTCGCCAAATCATACAATGTACTCATTTCGTAGCAATTATCCTTTAAATTTAGTGGTGCCCAAACGGTTTAAAGGATAACTGCTACGAAATCATTGCCCAAATCATTTTTATAAATTCTAGTTCCTTTTGTTAGCGAGCTCTAGACACTCCTATGTATTAAATTTCTAGAGCGTTTTCCTATATTATCGTGGTCAAATGTATTTAAAAATCTCTGCAAATACATACGAACAGAAGAGGTGAGTTTTAGTAATTATAATTCTAGTTTATGAATCCCTTCTAGAAATTAAGCAAGAATTTCTACAAAGGATTCACAATATAATCTATCGTTTCACCATCTAGAAGATAATCTGAAAAATGACTAGAAATTCTCGATCATTTCGTCTGTTCAATTTATTTGTTTACATCACACGCATACCTCGGGAATCTATATTTCTAGTTCAGGGATTCAGAAAATGACTTCTTATTCTTTCTAGATAAAGACGGTATATATTTTTTTCTCAATGAAGTATTCTTTATTGTAATGAGATAAGCACTCCCGGCCGTAATAAAAAATCACGATCTCTTTAGGTATTCTATATTTAACGAATAGACCTAAAAGCTCATGAATCAAAAGTATGCCAGGATTATACTAAAAGAAAAAAAAATCATAAAAAATAAAAATAAAAATATTTTAAAGCAATAAAATTTTAAATAATAAAATACTTAAAAAGAGTTTATTTATTAATTTAGAGTAAAGTAATTCAGATACCTTCATGTGGACCTTTAGCCCGTTAACTGCCCCGGGAGTATATATACGTTTTCCCGAAATACGATCTTTTGAATTGTACGGCTACAGGTGAAACGACTGACACAGCTTGATAATGCAGTAAAATAACATTGAATGTGATTTTGACAGTATTTTCGAAAAATTTACACTTTTTAGAGTTGAGAGAGAATGGTGGCATTTTGAAGCGAATTTCGTAATATTTCCTCGGCAAGTAAAGGGTTAATTACTCCCCACATAAAATATCAATTTCAGTGTGAGGTTTTTTTTTTTTTTAAATAATCTATGATGAACTGTCTGTAACCGCCATAAAAGATTATTTACGTTTTTATTATAACCTCGGTTCGAAAGAGATAAAAAAAAAAAAAAAAAAAAGAAGAAGAAGAAGAAAAAGAAGGAAGTAAAAATAATAAACACTGCATAGTATATTTTCTTCCATACGTCACCATTATTATTATTTTTTTTCTGAAAGCAATAAAGGTAAAAGAGGATAAAATTAAAATACGAGTTTCCGGAGATAGTGTAAAAATATCCATTTATACTTAATATGTGGGAAATTACGTATGGAATTATCAACGAGAATCATACAACGTGACTAACCTTTTTAGACTAATAGTTTTTCTTTTTATTCATTCACACGACTTACCTGGACATTCGTTGTCCTGGAGTTTGGCCACAGTCCGAGAAAATTCCAGGAAGATTTTGCAGTCGACAGTCCTCTGACGAAAACCTTGACCGCAGGAAGCGCTGCAAGGCCCCCATTCGCCCACCACATAACTAAATAGGAAAGAAAATAAGGTCGTATAATAAGGAATTGTTGGATTAAGATGGGAAAAAGATATCATTACATTAAAAAATGATTTTATGAAGTGTATATTCGTGTATATATATTTGCGTGTAAGTATATGAATATATACAGGAATGCAAAATTTTTAGTTTATGTACGTATATATGTATATATATACACATATACAGACGCATATATATATATATATATATCTGTGTGTGTGTGCGTAAATTTATGCAATTATAAGGATTATTTTACTATAGTATATTTGTATATTAAAATAGTACGTATATATATATATATAAATTATACATATTGTAATGTGTAACACACTGTAAAAAATAAATTTAAATTTTTACTCCCCCTCACACACACACAAAGAAAAAGTGCCAATTTAGATCAATTTAGCTACCACCAACATTTTTAGAAATAATTTGTTAAGTTTCATTTTTTTAGTACAGCTCTCTACTAAAACAATGCTACCGAAATGCTAAAGCTTAGTACCAAAATCTCTGAAAATAATAATAATAATAATAATAATAATAAATGCAGCTAAATTGATCTAAATCGTCACTTTTTTTGCATGTGTGTGTAACATTAAACTTTATAACATAGTGTTCCATATACTATAATGTCCTGCAGTAAATACTATATTACACAGAACTACTATTACTGTACCGTAAAATGTATTAGTATTATAGTGTCTTCTATACTACGCTTTATTATAACGTATAATAATACTATATATTATATAGTATAGTGTAGTGAAGTATAATGTTGATGTATTTTATCATTATAATGTTTTTCATACGATATTTTCGCGCTAAGAGTTGATACACAGTTAAGAATACCGAGTAATTTTAATCCCCTCCGTGGAGGATAAAAATTGTTATGGCATACCATCCTTAGAGGCGAGTCTCAGTCCGTCGTCAATTGTCCACAATGTAGCACTAGGGCGACGTAAATCCCACTCAACTTCAAACAGCCCGTGTAACTTTATAAATTTTATCAGTACATCGATTTGTTTGTGTAAACAAATTTAAATAATTTCAGTAGATTTTGGGAGTATGATAGCTAAATATTTCATCACTAATTCTGTATCATACATCAATATATATTACGCATAATAAGTTCAAGTTTATATTTGATTGAATTTCAAACTTGTATGATGTTTGATTATCACTGTTTTTGTTTATCGGTATTATAATAAAAATATAATCAGATTATATTAGGGGGACCGGAAAATAATGTCGTTTTGAATTAATAAAATGAAACCGAAAATTTTTGTTTAACAGTGTTTACGTGGTACTTTACAAATAACCATCTTATAAGTTACCTAAGAATATCTTAAATTTTATCCAGGATAAATTTCCTATGTCAGTATTTTAATTCAAAACGACATTATTTTCCGGTCCCCCTAATATTACTGATTTAACCCTTTATTTGTACTGTTATTAAAAAAGTTGCTGCTATATATCACCGTAAAACTAACAATTCTACTACGAGTCTTTAATTTTTATTTTATTTATTGTGGGCAGAATAAGAGAACTATTTTGTTTATAAGACGATGAAATGAAAATAATGTTAAGAATCCGCACACACATGCCCGCACTTGCACCCCAAAAAAGATATTTATAAAATAAAACAATAAATGAAAAAAAAAAAAAAAACCAAGCTTTTATTTAAAATAAAAAAAATAAAAAATAAAAAAAAGAACTCGCAAGTTAGTTGATATAAATAATGTACATGTATGCAAAACTTTAGTCCAATCGGATGATAGGAAGTGTTTAAAATTCGAACAGAAATTCCGTACTGGAGTTCGGGGACCAGGATCCCTATATACCTATTCCGAAAATCTGCTACTACTTCAGCATTTAATGAAATCAGAGTTACAGATGTATACAAAATTTGATCCCCAAACCGGATGAGTGGTAAAAGGAGGGTTGCAATTCGAAAAGAAATTTTTAACAGGTGTTGGGGCCAGGAGCACCAGACCCTCCCTAAATCCGTACTTGAGTATGTATTATCATCGGAGTTATGCATGTATGCAAAATTTCAGCTCAGAATGATGACAGGGTGAAAGTGGGTGAAAATTCAATTTTTGGATTTGACCCATACACATAAATAACTAATCAAACCAATATAAATAAAATCGTGTAATAAATAAAAAACGCAACCAAGAAGTCTCTAACTTAATAATATGAAAAACTATACTAATAAATTTAACTGAAAAAATATTGAAAAAAAAATAGTAATAATTGTTAAACTTATATTAATGCAAATATGCAAATTGGAAATTGGTTAAATTTATTTGTAAATTGAGTTCTAAAAACGGTTAATACAAATATTAGACTTGCCGGAAAGTTTTGTCGTATTGAATTAAACAACTGACGCCAGAAATTCATCCAGAAATTCATCCTGAATTCAACATTTATATAAATTTTAAGCTGCTTATTTAATAATTAATATTAGTATCGCCAATTGGTCGAAAATCAACCACTTTTTGCAAAGCAAAACAAAATAATTGCCTTCTTATGAACGGAATTAAGTTACAGCGCAGCAGGGACACTTGTCGGCTGATATGCACCAAAATTAAAACATTATAGTTTTACATAATACCCATCTCATGCACCATGTTTGGTTTGGTGCGCTTATGCAATACAGAAGTTGAGATGAAGCCGGTCGAATTGAGTTCAGGAAATCTCAAAACGTGCAACTTCATCGAAAACCGGAAAGATAAATATTTTTTTGAATTGTATACTTTCTTATTATATATGCACAAGTTAGAATAATAATTTTACTTTTCAAAAAAAAAAAAAAGTAGTAGTTTCTTTTAATTTAAATTCAAGGAAATCTCAAAACGTGTAAATTTATCGAAAACCGGAAATCGAAATTTTTTTTGTATCTTTTACTTTTTTCTTATACATGCAGAAGCTAGTAATAAATTTACTTTTTTAAAAATAAGTAGTCAATTTCAGTTAACTGAAATGCAAGGAATTTTCAAAACGTGTAAATTCGTCGAAAATCGGAAATCAAAAGTTTTTCCAAATCTTATACTTTTTTCTTATATTATGCAGAAGATATAGTAATAAATTCATTTAAAAAAAAATAAGTAGTCAATTTCAATTAGTTGGAATGCATTATGTTTTAATTTAATAATATGTCTTTAAATTAGAGCTGATATAAATCAATAAAAAAAAAAAAAAAAGAAAGAAAGAAAGGAATTAGAACTTAAATAAATTAGAAAAAAAAAGAACTTTCATAAATCAAATCCCTTTTTTAATTTACGTACATTTTCAACAGTGTAAACTTTCGATCTAACACTCATTCATTCAAATTTCTACCACTCTATTGGCTGTTTTCTCTTAGAATAAAAAAATTGTAGCGGAGAGTATAGTGATGCTACGTCTATACAGATTACTGTATAGACGTAGCTACGTCTATACAGATTGCTGTATAGACGTAGGTTTTACTGCAGTGTTGAGAATTGCCAGATTAACAACTTTCTACTTTAAGTATTTTTTAATATAAAAGAATACGTGTATAAAATGGATAAATGCATACGAAATAAAAGTATTTTAAAATACTTTCTGGACATCGTAAGAAAATAATTTTTATATTCTGCAAATCTCGCTAATCATATCTTTCGAATGATACCATTTTCAACATATAGATTTTCAGTGCGCTCTGCTTGTTTAATACCTTTTTAAAAGTTATGTAAATGTTGTACAGGATAAATTTCCAGTGCCAGTAGTAGTTCCAAATATAAACTAAATACAAAAATTCATCAAGCGAGATATTGTATAGAAACAGAATAAAATAAGGTGATTAAAAATATTAAATGCGTTTCGAAAAAATTAATAATTTTTCTTCATATTCAAACAAAGGAAAAATAGTATAGGAGCAGAAGAAAGACAAATCGTTGCATTTTATCTCTCTCTCTCCTTTTTCTTAAGTTTATAAAAAAGCAATAGTTTGGCCATCATGTCTCACAAGTTTTAGAATTTTGTACATAAAATAGCTTCCTTTATAAAATATTTTTTAAGTTTATATCGTAAATCATATATTTTGAGTGAAAGCATAACAGAGACTGTTTTCTTGACAAGAAATATTTAACTAACTAGAATTTATATATTTAAAACGCAAGGTTGGTATTTCGTGACAATGCGTGCAATAACAATTATTATGTTACTTAACTTTATTTTGGGTTTTAAATAAAAGAATTTTGTCTAAATATATGCGAAATTTAATTTTTATGGTCATCGCTACAGCTAACAATTCGTAATTATCAACTGAAAATTTGATTTAATAAAGGAATTAACGCCATGTTTTATTTAAGATTTTCTTCAAATCTGTGGAAAATAATTTCATGGTTAAGAAACTAGTTATGCATACGTTTAATCCAAAAGCTTCTTTCTGATTCTTTGGACATTTACAACATTTATGTATCAAAGACATGCATCTTTTAATCAGGTTAGACATAATTTCTGAAATTGTTAATGAATGGGTATTCTCTAAAGAAATGTTGAGGTTTGATCTATATTAAATTTATGCAAATTTGCTTTCAAAAGATAAGAAACATGATGGAAATGTGAACATACCACGAAATTTGCGTAATTTACATTTTTAGGACTGAGGGCCTATTAGTCTCAATCTGGGATTTTTGCGTTGTCGATTTCGATAGTTGGACATTAGTCGAAATCTAAAATTTATCGAAAATATAATTGAATAATTTGAAAGCGATGTTATAATTTGAAAAAAAAAAAAAAAAAAACTAATAGTCCTCCGTCCTAAACTAAATTCTGATTTTGCCAGAATTTCATTAAAATCTTTTTTTTTTTATTATTGAAAGAAAAAGAAAAGAAAATTAATAATAATCAGTATCGTTACAAGCGATATCGAAAAAGTTTTTTTTTAATAATTTTGAATTAGGAAATAAAAAGTGCGCGTGAAATAACATGAAATAAAAATAAGTAAAAAAAAATGAATTTAATGATTTAATGTTTTTGTTTTTCGGGGGACTGCTCATGCATATAAAAAATGCGTATTAAAACGAGTCGAAGAGGGAAGCGCAATAAGTATTGAGTTATATTACGATAAATACGATCTATGATATGATACGATATATTAGACCTATCGTCCAGGGTTAGTAGGCATTTTCGTTGAAAGAAATAGTTTGTTCGTTCGGTGCAACTTGCACATTAGTCCCGTGAGGTACAACTTTCACATTAGTCCCTTGAGGTACAACTTTCACTTTAGTCCCGTCAGGTACAACTTGCACATTAGTCCCCTTTAAATATATTATATATATATATATATATATATATATATATATATTGTAATAATTTGTTGCTGTAAACTGAATGTTTAGAATCATTCTATAAATAGTGGCCAAACTGATGATTAATGATTAGGATACAAGAAGTACGGGGTGAATGTAATTAGAGTTTCGATTTCAAAACTCTCTAACTTTCAAACTACTGGTCAGAATAACATGATATTTTACCAGAACAATCGTGAAGCGATGGAATTTTGTTTGGTACAGAAAAAAAAAGTCTCAAAATTTTAATCATCTGTAAGATGTTTGTTTCATGAAGCTCTTTTTTTTTTTTTTTTTTTTTTCTCTTGTCACTGTAACAGCTTTTGCTGCAAACACGTTTCTTGTCTTTTCGCTAAAATATTTTTCGTAAATCCTTCGTCGTTTCCTTCTCTTGTACTCTATTGTTAACAACATTCTTATATTTAATGAATCTATTTAGGCGTTTCTCTTGATATTTAGCGAACTTTAATAGAGAGAGACTGGACATTAAACAAAAAAAAGGCGGACATTCGTTTAATGACCACTCGATTGCCGTAGAATATAATATACAGGGTGATTATAATTAAAGTTACGATTCCAAAACGCTATAATTTTAAAACTACCCATCAGAGCGATTTGATATTTTACAAGAGCAATCGTGAGGCAATGAAATTGTGTTTGGCAAAAGGAAAAAAAATAGTTCCAAAATATGCCGCTAATTATCTATAAAGTATTTGTTTCATGAAGCTCATCTTTTTCTCTTTTCACTATGACTGTTTCCGCTATAAACACGTATTCTTGTCTTTTTGCTAAAAAAATTGTGGTAAACCCTTTAAGCCTAATGTTTCCTGCTATTTCATTGTGTTGCTAACAACATTCCTGTGTTTAATGAGTCCATTTCGGCGTTTCCCCTGACATTACCCTGACAGCGCTATCTATAGGAACATGTTGGAACTACTTTTTTCTTTCTGCCAAACAAAATTTCATAGCCTCACGATTGCTCTGGTATGATATAAAATCGCTCTGATGGGTATTTTTAAAATTATAGCGTTTTAAAATCGTAACTTTAATTATAATCACCCTGTACTTTTACCAGAGTTGGACAATTTTCTTTTAATTCAAGTCACTGGAAAATAGTTTGGATTAACTTCAAACAACTTTACAGAGAGTCATTTAAGACTTTTTCATAGCGTAATGGTATAAATAACAGTACGCACAAACATGGTGGATCGACCGGCGGGTGAATATCCAGTCTCCTGTCATGTAGGGTCTCTACTGACATTACCCTGACAGCGTCATCTTCAGACACATTTTAGATCAACTTTTTTCCATTGAAACAAAATTCTATTGCCTGACGATTGTTCTGGTAAAATATCAAATCGTTCTGACAGGTTTTGAAGTTAGAGAGTTTTGAAATCGCAACTTTAAAGGGCGAACGATATGCGGTGAAACTATATAAAATTATTCTTCAGTTTTCAGTATCTACATCATGTAAATTTATGTCAATTTACACTCCCCCCCCCTTTACGAAAATAGTATAAAATTTATCTCAGCTGGTGCGCCATGAAAGGCCTTTAGTTAAATATTTAATTATTAAGCGGCAAGTTTTGACTGGTACATTTGGGTACATTTGACGAGTGATACTCGTCATCTGCATACTTGGGTGAAGTTACGGTAGACGATTCTGACTCGTCATCTATAAGTATATTCCAAATAAAATGTATTACTTTTACATATTAACACTTTCGCAACCGCTGATGTAGATTCACATCATTTGAATATCTGTAACTCCACCACTGGGCGTCTTTTTTGCAATTGTATGCTATTTATTTCTTAAATATGTAATCAATATTCACAATTTTACAATGAAATATACTATGGATACAAATACTTTGATTAGAAAGAATAAAATTATAATGTATATCCATTTGTAATATAAATGTGAATACAGAAAATTTTGTTCTGAAATATTGTAACATGAGAGAATAACGCCCACAGGCGGACCTTACTCTCAAAAATTCAAAATCATGCGGTCACGAAAGTGTTAATCCATATATCGACAAATTAAATCCGTCCCACGGGCATAAAAATCTACAAATAATTCAGTATTTAAGGGGCTAACAAATTATAGGCATAAGAAATACTAAAGAAATAGTGGTAAAATGTTTATTTCATTTGATTGCGATCTTTACCTTGGTTCTGTAGATACATCTTGGGCTTTGATTGAAATGGGATACGACCAGTAATGATTTCTCGGAGGTGCATCTTCCTGTGAACCTTTGAATATATCTAACAAAAAAGTCATAAAAAAATTTATAAATTATTTTATAAAGGTGTAAAATGCAAAATCGCAGGAATTAGAAAAACAATAACGAAAAATTAGGCGGTTCGTATAAATTATAAAACATTTTCTACCCGTTTCAATTTTGAACTTCGTTTCAAATAGTAAAATCGAAAAACATTACTTAAAATGCATTTAATGCGTAATTTCTACTTACAAACTAAAGTTTATCTAAATATTTTTGTGTATCTTTTAAAGCAACCATTAAATTAATCGTAACATATTCTGTAAAACATGCTGTTGGACATTTGACAGAAATAACTATTTTAGATGGAAACAACTTATTTTAAAATTGTAATGTTTGTGCAGTATAACTGCATTAAAAATGCTTTTAAGAAATTTCTTCCATTGACTACAATATATCCGAATTTCTTTGTCTATCCTTGTATACAAACCAACCAATAAAGTTATTTTCGTTATTTGTTTGAATTATGGAAGAACTCCTCTCTCAAAAACTATATTTATTGCTTTGCAACAATTATAGCAATCAAATATAACCAAGATGTATAAAACTTAAACGAAAATAAAAAATGCTGTTTGACTTTTTAATTTCTTAATCTGTCAAATTTGGGAATTCAGTAGAACTAATATGTTCTGGCCACCACAAGACTTTCTTCTACATTTTCCTGTGCCAATTCATGCAGTACATATTACTTATTAAAATTATTATTTATTAAAACTGTTTTCCGTGATGAATGCAGACGACATTCATCTCAGAGAATCATAACACACACTGAATGTCCAAAAAATGTCTATTTTGTGCCGATATCAAAGGAAATGCCTCCCCCTTTTTCTTTTGTTAAAAAGAAATAAAATGATAACTTTGTTCTAAATTATTGTGGATCTTCCAACTATGGTTCAACCATTCGTTTTAAAGGTACTGACGAGTTCTTTTGAAAGATATTCGTATTGAAAATTTACATACCTCGAAGGGTAGGAAAGAGTATATGTATTAATTTTACTTTAAAAAGTTAAAAATAATTCTCATTATGTATATATATACGGAATTTTGTTTTGTACTGCAATATTAAAAATTATAAAATAAATAAATAAATAAATAAATAAATAAATAAAAAATGGTATGACAGCACCACTAGTTGAGTGATTGGGCCCCAAATAAAGTAAATACCATTTAAGGTCCAACTAAATACCAAGTTGGTTAAACTTTGTTCATTGGTTCGTGAGATACATCGTCCCCAAAATTTCTGATAAGCACACAGACAGACATTTCCGAAAAAGAATCAGACCGTGTTCAGGGCATTTGAAAATGTTTAAAGCAATCGAAAACCTGAGGTAGAAAATTTTTACGAATCCAATACTTCTTATGCATAGAGAAGAAAGTAAGAATAAACCTCTAAACGTTTCAGAAAATTTTGCATCGTTGAATGTGCAATAGACATATACAGTCAGCAGCAAAAGTATCTGAGCACTACCAATAATCCATGTCTAAAAAAAGTACACTTAATACTGCTTTGTTAAATAAACCCTTGTCGAGTCATCAGTCATGTCCTTAGTCAGTCTAAGAAAATGATTCAACAAGAATTTATTTAACAAAACCGTATTAAGTGTACTTTTTTTATATCTTTCTTTCCCCCCGTGTTTCTATGGGTTTTTAGCTTTTTTCCCTCGTTTTCTACATCCTAAAACGCACTTTAGAATGTAGTAAACGAGGGAAAAAAAAGCTAAAAACCCATAGAAACATGGTAAAAAAAGAATCAAAATTCCATAGAAAATAGCTAGTGCTCGGATACTTTTACTGCCGACTGTATATGTATTTAAAAACACACTGAACTATATAAATGTAAAATGTAAAATTTGTGCAGAATGTATATAATACCTATATACCTGTTAAAAATTATGGCTAGATCAAAGTTCGACACTGATAACTATGATATATTTATTAGGAAGTATATTTATTAAAATTTACACAAAGCAGCCTGTCAAACAAAGAGATTTTTTTTATTTAACCTTTTCATGGGCAATTAATCACGCTCATTTGATATCGGAAACCACTAAAATTTACGAACAAATTTCTTTTCTTCTAAAAGCTGTTAACTATTGTTTTTTTGCAAGAAGTTTTAAAAATAAAACGTTTTTGAAAAATTCCCGGATAAATTGTCGCAGTTTCTAATCAAAATTATTATAGATGGTTAATTATATATACTATAAATTGCACATGACATTTATTTATTTAACTCTTTCAAAGTCGGTGGCAAATATTATTCTTAGATAATTTTAATTCCCAAATGTACGAATTCACCTCAAAATGTTTCAACAGATTTTTATTTTTAACGTACACAAACATCAAACCGTCTCAATTATGTATATTAATAAAATTATACTTTTAAAAAAATTAAAGAAGACGCTTTTATTGAAATGTGAACCAAAAAGCACAAAATATCTATCTTTATAGTATTAAAATGCAGGGTAAGATAAAGTCAAATGAGTGATACACCATAATATTTACATACTTTTAATTCTTTAATAAATAAATAATTTAGAATTAAACAAAAACCATTTTTAAAAAATCTCCCATGACTGGGTTCGAACGTTAGACCTTTAGGTTCGTAGCCCGAAGCTTTACCTCACAGCAACAGCGTTCACGTAGGAAAAGCCTTTTTTTACAATATAGATTTTTTTTTTTTGCTCCCAGAGCGGTTACAAACATACATACAGGTGAAGCTAATAAAATTATACTTTTAATAAAAAATTAAATAACACGCTTTTATTGAAATGTGAACTAATAAATAATTTAGAATTAAACAAAAATCCTTTTAAAAAATCTCCCCTGACTGGGCTTGAACGTTAAACCTTTAGGTTTGTAGCCCGGAGCTTTACCTCACAAGCGTGTTAATAAAAGCGTGTTAAAAACAAAAACAACTTTATTTACGAGACAAAGCCTAAGTTAAAATACATTTAAAAAAATAGTTTTTGTTTTTAAGATTTATATTTTTATAACTTATTAGAAAAAATATTATTTATATCATTACCTCTAATTTTGCTTGTAAATTCCGGCGATGAACGTAATTAAATTGGCCATGTAAAAGCTAAAGAAAAACAAAATCTGAAACGGTATTCCTTATACGAAACGTAAAAAATTTCCGGCGACATTATTTTGTAAGTTTCAACTTAAGTTCCGAGTATTTGTGTTATTGATCAGCTGTTTGATTATCGTATGTTTAGAACGGAAAAAGACACGTGTATCAAACTAATTCATTCAGTAAATTCGACGACCCATTCAACAAAATTTCGAGAATGTAATGTGATATTCTAAGGAAGCTATTCATTTCTTGAAGATGCTAACCTGAAAACAAGTAAGTTCCTGGATCTTCTGACGGTACACATACGAGACCGCTGTCACAGGGTTGCTTTGTTTTGGGCATTTCTTCAATGTCGCAATCTTCGCTGTGTTGATCTTTTGCATCTCTGCAGGCCACTGAACGTGTTTTGTGACCTTTACCACAAGTAACGGAACACTGTAACGGAAAATTAAACGAATTATATGATTGAAATTACTATTATAAAAGAAATTTTATGCAAAAGTTAAAAATAATACATAATTTACATTTCATACTAAATGATATACACACCTTTTTAAGAATAAACATCTGTGAATAAAAAAATTACTCTATAAAAAAAAAAAAAAAAGAAAGAAAGAAAGAGAAATCGAAATAGTATTTATCCTAATATTTTTAGTATTGTAAAATAAACAAATAGAAGAATAAGATAAACTGAAAACACACACACACACACACACAAAGTAATGTTATAACCCTAGCCTCCTAAACTAGATGCCTGTCGCATGGCTCGGAAAATTAGCAACAGTTGAAGCGGTAGACAGCGCCACCTGGAACAAATTGCACGACTTTTTTATTCAACAGCCACCAAATTTTTTTAAAAGTGGGTTATGATATACATATAAAAGGCAAATAGAATCGAAGAAATGTCGATTATACATATCATGTATCACTTCTTAAAATTATTGGTGACAATTGAATAAAAAAATCACACAATCTATACCAGATGGCGCTGTCTACCGCTTGAACAGTTGCCAAGTTTCCGAGCCACACGATAGGCATCTAGTTTAAGAGGCTATGTTATAACCATAGATATAGCGATTTATATAGATCTATCATCCCCATGTTATCGACCAAAGAATTTTGATGCTGAAAAAAAGTTTTGGCATCAGCCATTAGTTGGTATGAAACCCGGCAATAGTAATAGAATAGAATGTTGATGGATTTTGAAAATGCCGAAATATTGGGTGGCTTTTAATAGTTCTAATAAATATATAAAAAGAAATAGGATAAGTTTTCACAAAGTTATATTTGACTAATTTATGAAAAATATAATTTTTATAATTAGTTGCTTGTTATTATTAGGAAATAAATACTGTTTTCATATTTAATGGAATACTTTTTAAAATTTTTAATATTTTTTGAGATTTTATATTAGTAAGTAATATGGGATTTTAAAAATTCTTTTAAATACAGTTAGCAGCTGCGTAGGTAAAGCCCGCTAGTTTTAAAATTTAAAAAAAGTTAAAATATTAATTAGGTTAATAAATATAGTTAAAAAAAAAAAAAAGAAAGAAAGAAAGAAAAGAAAAGAAACTGAATTTGAAACAGTATCTGGAGTTTTTCATTCACCTGGGAAAAAACGGCTATTAGGCTGTAAAATAACCGTATTTCCTCGAATGAAAAGGAATTGCATTTTCCCCCGCGATGATCTATCTATGACTTATTATTATATCTATGGTTGTAATACTGTTTGATTATTTCATAAACATACAAAATCTTTTTAATGCTTTGTATATTTGTGCAAGATGAGCATTTAAAAATAGAATATCAATGTAAAAGTTAAAATTAATTTCGAAGTTTACTTGAAATCCTATGAGATATATATATTCCTCAATAAAATTAATTACACTGTTAAAAAAATTGTAGCTTGTAAAATATAATTTAAAATACTTTTTATTTTCTAAAAAAGCTACAAAAATAGCTACATAATATATTCTGAAAGAAATAAGCGCTATTTACAAAAAATACAAAAATAGAAAACATAGTAGTATGGTCGTGATTATTATATAATTATGTACTTGTTAAATTGTGTTTTACGGAAGAAGAAAAAAAAGAAAGAATTAAATTAAAAAAATAACTTTATTTTATTTATTATTAGGACTGAGGGCCTATTAGTCTCAATCTGGGATTTTCGCGTTGTCGTTTTCGATAGTTGGACATTTGTCGAAATCTAAAATTTATCGAAAATATAATTGAATAATTTGAAAGCGATGTTATAATTTGAAAAAAGAAAAAAAAAAAAAAAAATCTAATAGTCCTCCGTCTTAAACTAAATTCTGTTTTTGCCAGAATTTCACCAAAATCTTTTTTTAAATTATTATTACTATTATTAAAAAAAAAAAAAAAAAAAAAAGAAAAGAAAATTAATAATAATCAGTATCGTTACAAGCGATATCGAAAAAGTTTTTTTTAAAAAAATAAGTTTGAATTAGGAAATAAGAATTGCGCGAGCAATATGAAGTAAAAATAAGTAAAAAAAAATGAATTTAATGGTTTAATTTTTATATAAAACAAGATCGCGTGCTATCTTAAAAAGTAGATGTAAAATTTAAAGTTTAATTTTTTTGGCAACAATTATAAATTAAAATAAATAATTTAATGAAAGTTTAGAAGTTAGAATTTCTAATTTTATTATGTTCTTTTTATTTAAATATTTTTTTACGTATATTTTCAAAGTTTATTTTCTTAATATTTAGCACTTGCTTCTTAAAATAAATTGCTTTTGACAATCAAGTTTGTAAACAATAATAAAGTTGCCAAACGAATACGTACGTGCAGTTTTCTTTCCTTCACTTTTTCTATTACTTTTAAACTCACAACATCATAACATTCACAGCTATTTTCTAAGAAATAAAACTCATTTTTATTTATTTATTTATTTATTTTTTGGAGTGGTATCTTAAAAAAAAAAAAAAAAAAAAACTATCGAAATAAAAATGAAAATTTAATTCAAATCACAAATAATAACAATTAGAAACACTGTGTACTCCCATTAATACATTCATTAAAAAAAATAAATAAATACATAAATAAAAAATAAAATAAAATAAAAAAATAATCCATTCAAAATCTTTGTTAATTAATTGCTTATAAAAACAAGTGTTCTCCAAATAAAATTTTGTTTAATTTATCAATTCTGAAAAACAGCAAATAATTAAGGCTCCTCTTGAAAATCATATAAATTCCCCCAATAGAGTCGTGTTTTTTTTAAACACTAGAAGAAGAAATCAAACCTTCTTCTTTTATAAACATTAATTTTTTAAACTCGAAAACATTCGTTTTATGGTATAAGAGGGAAAAGTTAAATATTACATGGTTGTATCTTAATTTGTTTGTTTGTTTGTTCATTGCTATAACTGGGTCAATTTTAATCAAATGTAAAAACCAACGACATTTTTTTTTTTTTTTTTTTTTGTCACTTCCATATTTTTTAAAATATAAATTATATTCCTTAGAAAACGCCCTTATGAGTGTATCCCAAACCATCGTTAACTGCCCATAGCGTAGCACTAGTGCAACGTATAGACCACTCACTCACCCTTGACACTTTTAGTAAGGTCAGACTTGGCGACTAGGCGATCAAACTTGGCGGAAAGTAGTAGTTTAGGGTTCCCGAAGTTTCGAAGGCCTACAATGAATAGCAGCAGAAATCGAAAATTTTTATGGGATTTTTGATAGAACAACCGCGAAACCTCCGTCATCAAAAAATGTAAATAGAAGTGAGCTAACTTCTGCCGCGACTGCACTTTGGAGATTGTTCTCCAGGCGACTAGACTTTGTTCATGAGATAGCGAAAATTTCTGCTCTGGAGTAATTGAATTTTTTTGCTTTACTCCTGTGGAACAAGTAACTGCTTTTTTCTTTTACTGTTCCAGAATATTCGTCCAATAGCGACTTTTGTGATACACTGTAAAAAAATAACTATTACCAGCTGTACAGCGTCTAGAATAAACAGTGTGGCAATCGCCTATAACCGTGATGTTAAAATGATGCTACAAAAATTAAGCTTACCCAGATGTCGCTGTGATCGAAGCTATTGCTCAAATCGAAGACCTGATTGGCTTTTCCCAGTTTCGTCAGTTTAATCACGTGATCTAAGCATATAATTAACCAATAGGGAGTCTCGGTTTTGTTGTCGTGACACTAGCTTCGATTACAATGACATCTGGTGACAGGCTTAATTTTTTTAGTACAATTTTATTCGCCGCTTTCCACACTGTTTATTCTAGACGCTGTACCAGCTGCAAGAAACTCTCTGTGATTGGAGAAAATAATTATTTTCTCCAATCACAGAGAGTTTTTTGCAGCTAGTAATAGTTATTTTTTTACAGTGAATGAAGCTGTCACTCGTACACTGCAAAAAAAAAAAAAAAAAAAAAAAAAATAATAATAATAATAAATAAATAAATAAATAAAAAAACAATTATACAGACACGACATTATTTCATTATTTAAAACATGAAAATCTGACATTGACAGATTTTAATTTAGTGCCAGAGGCCTACTGCTAAACTTGTTAATATCGACAAATTCTTCTTTAGTTAATTCGCGACGATCTAAATTCCATGATAAAGTTTTCATTAAATCAAACCAATGTGTTTCAGCTGCAGATATTGTAACAAATAACGTTGGAAGTCCAAACTGTCTTCTAGCCGCAAAACAACGTTTTTTCTCTTTTTCCCAATGAGAGGGACGTGTGCCTTGGGGGGGGACTCATGTCAAAGGTGTGCCTTGGGGGGGGGACTCATGTCAAAGCTGTGCCTTGGGAGGGACTCATGTCAAAGTTGGGCCTGGGGGGGACTCATGTCAAAGTTGTGCCAGGGGGGGGGGGCTCATGTCAAAGTTGTGCCTTGGGGGGACTTCATTCAATAAATCCCCATTCAATAAACCGACTGAAATAGGCCCTTAGCACTATTAAGAGTGTATTATAAAAATTCGACAACGCTGTACCGACTGAAATAGGGGTACCTTGGGGGGACTCATGTCAAAGTTGTGCCTGGGGGGGACTCATGTCAAAGTTGTGCCTTGGGGGTCTTCATTCAATAAATCCCCATTCAATAAACCGACTGAAATAGGCCCTTAGCACTATTAAGAGTGTATTATAAAAATTCGACAACGCTGTACCGACTGAAATAGGGGTACCTTGGGGGGGGACTCATGTCAAAGTTGGGCCTGGGGGGGACTCATGTCAATGTTGTGCCTTGGGGGGACTTCATTCAATAAATCCCCATTCAATAAACCGACTGAAATAGGCCCTTAGCACTATTAAGAGTGTAATATAAAAATTCGACAACGCTGTACCGACTGAAATAGGGGTACCTTGGGGGGGACTCATGTCAAAGTTGGGCCTGGGGGGATTCATGTCAAAGTTGTGCCTTGGGGGGACTTCATTCAATAAATCCCCATTCTATAAACCGACTGAAATAGGCCCTAAGCACTAATTAAGAGTGTATTATAAAAATTCGACAACGCTGTACCGACTGAAATAGGGGTACCTTGGGGGGGACTCATGTCAAAGTTGGGCCTGGGTGGGGACTCATGTCAAAGTTGTGCCTTGGGGGAACTTCATTCAATAAATCCCCATTCAATAAACCGACTGAAATAGGCCCTTAGCACTAATTAAGACTGACGTATAAAAATTCGACAACGCTGTACCGACTGAAATAGGGGTACCTTGGGGGGGGGGGGGACTCATGCCAAAGTTGTGCCTTGGGGGGACTTCATTCAATAAATCCCCATTCAATAAACCGACTGAAATAGGCCCTTAGCACTAAAAAAAAAAAAAAAAAAAAAAAAAAACTATTACCAGCTGCACGAAACTCTCTGTGATTGGAGAAAATAATTATTTTCTCCAATCACAGGGAGTTTCTTGCAGCTTGTAATAGTTATTTTTTACAGTGTTGGACTGCTGCCAGATTATTCGTTGAATTAACAGCATTATTGAACTGTTTCGAGAATATTCGTTGTAAACGTAGTTTTGTTGCACTGATTCGAGAAGTTACGCTGAAAAGAGAGCATTCATTGACAAAAACTGCATATACTAGATAGATAGCGTATAATTATTCGTATTTTGACTAGATATTGTATTCGTAACATGTAAGTAAATGTTTTTGAAATTACAGTTCTTTTGTATAAAAGGTGAGTATAAAATTTCAGCATCGTTTCTGAGAATTCATGGGAGGTGAATTTTATATGAACAGTACTATTAACCCTCTAAGGGACAAAGGAATTTTGTTAATTTAAAATGAAAAGTTACCACAATTTATGAACAACGTTAGAAGAGAAGAAATTAATGAAGATTTTCTTCTCACTCAATTATAAAATTAAAACTTTATTAAAGAATTCAGTGGCAAGTTTTTGCATTTAGGAATTAAAATTAACAAATAATGTGGGATGTAATATATTTAACCGCCCTTTAAAGAGTTATATATATATATATATAAATGATACATAACTTAGTAAAATTTAACCTTAAAATTTTAGCACTTAACAGATACATGCCGATACCAACACAACAAAAATAAAACTGATTGTAACACATTGCTAAAACAAGCACTAAAATGTTTCTATACATGTTAAGATCCAGTAAGAAAAAAAAAAAAAAAAAAAAAAAAACTGTTGAAATTACTTACGCCTACTTGAGTAAAAAAAAAAAAACATTATACTTAAATACGGAGAAAGTAAATAAAGGACCAAAGAAAAAATAAATGGAATAAGATATGGATTAATTTTTTGTAAGAATAAATGCTCAAAATTAAAAGTATTAGCTCATCAGGGGGCAAGTACTTCAAAAAGCTTTGAAAGCTGCAACGATTTCGTAAAACAATATAGCTAAACATGGCAAATATTATATTGTTCGAGCCCCGATCGAGCAACCAATATATATATACATATATATATTATTTTCATAGATGAAACATAGTTATAAATCTTAACAAATATATATTTTATTCTGCAAACAACTATATATTTTATTAAATAAGCAACATGCTTGTTACAACAAAACTATGAAAATACAATCTCCATAGGATAATTAGAATAATACATGATTGCTGTATGATGAATTATAATTGCTTTAGAGTAAATCATAACGATTCATAATGAATGAAAAAACGCTACACAGATACAAATTAAAAATGTAAATATATGCAGTGCGTGTATTCAGTTATTGTCGCGAGAGTTGCATAATAACGAATCATGAAATGGATTAGAATAAAAAAACTAAAGCATGCAGAGTCGCCTTGCTTTATGAGACAATTAACTAACAAGTATGATCACTAAGTGTGATAGGAAATGTGTATGTAAATACGAAATTAAATGAATGTTTTCCATGCTAACTGTATCTTAAAAAGTGCTTCAGATCTGCAGATTTTGAAAACAATTAACGAATTCATAACTCATGTTAATTCGTGCTAAATTTGCTTCATATTTTTACAAGGGCAATGACACCAATTGAATTTTGCTTATTTGTAGCAAAATTCACAATGCTTATAAAAGAAAATGCGTAATATATGCTTTAATTCAGGAAAACTGTAATTATTTGAATACTAGAACGGTATCAGCAAGAAAATAATAATAATAAAAATAATCTGGTGTATCACTCACACGACTTTCTCTTACCCTGAAATTTAATACTATAAATACAGGTTGGAGATTAAGTGGTAAGATAACGAGTACTGTTATGAAAACCTATGTTATACAATTTAAATTAGGCTTCGGAAGAGTTTTATATGATAATTAGTTCTGTGTGAGGGGGGCTACCATCCCCTTCAACCCCCCGTTTCATTAATGAACCTACATCTACAAAGAATTTAATTCGGTTATTAAAAAATAATTCTGTTTTTAAAAAATAATTTATTAAAATTATTATTTAAAAAAATTATCTTTTATGATAATACAGACGATTTCCATATTAGAGATGTAGTATAACACTAAATATCCAGAAAAAAATATTGAATTTATTCTCAATATTATATAAAAAATATATATATATATATATATTAAAAATTAAAAAATCCCCCCCCAGGGGGGAAGGTGAGGCTCCTACACACACACACACACACACACACACACACACACACAAAAAAAAAAAAAAAAAAAATCCCAGTTGACTATTTCTATTACAAAAAATATATATTTGTTTCATTTGGTTTAGTGCAGTCTATAGATGTTAAACTCTACTTACCTGCAATTTCCCCCATAGACGTAATGTGTTTGAATACTTTTGAGTGTCCCTGTACACGAACCATTTGCTTCATCTCAACGAAAAGCTTACTATAGCATTCCTATATGACACACATTTAGAATACCGAGTTTGGAATTTCTGCTACTATTTGTCCTTGAGTTATGCTGATAACAGACACACAGACATCCACACAGACATCCACACAGACATCCACACAGACAGACAAACACACAGACCATTCGCTAAAAACATGATTTTCGCATTGAAGGGACCCCAGAACATGTAAATATAACAAAAACTCATAAGAGAAAGCAAAAATTAAAATAAAGAAGTAAAATCAAAATAATGAAATAAACGTTAAAAACTGAAAATTAATTAAATAACTGAATAAATTAAAGTCATAATAATTAATAAATAAATAAGAGAGAGAGAGAGAGAGAGACTTGTTTGAAATGTTTTATGCATATAATTGTTGTTCATAAAAAGTGTACTTTTCTATTTAAATGAACTTTAAAATTTATGTCTAACTAAAAATCTCAAAATTTATATTTAATAGTTTTAAGACGGTATTTCATCATCTTTCCAAATAATTTATTCTACATTCTCAAATTGTAAAAAAGTTCAATAATTTATTAGCATTTCACGAACTGTAACTGGACTATACGTAAAAAGCAAATAATAGTGAATATTAGGTACAAAGATATTATATTAAGTAAGCAAGAAAAATAGCCGGATTTCCTGTCTACATTTTATTAGGTTATTCGCATGCTCATGGTGCATTTTAAAAAATGTTAGTTCAGGTTGGTTGGCTGGTTGTGTTTAACGCCGCACTAGTACTGAACAATAAGTAATAATAGTTCAACTTTTCACAAAAAAAAAAAAATAAATAAATAAATAAAATAAATAAATAAATAAAAAATAATAATAATAATAAAATAAATAAATAAAAATAAATAAATAAATAAATAAAACAAATAAAATAAAAAAATGTTCCAATTAAGCAAATTTAACTGTAATCCATATTTTGGAACATTTCGCCATTTTGGTGGATCTAACTACTAACACGTACTTGCCAACCATCTCATTATGAACCGTACAATTTTTAGTACCCGCCTTTCTTTTTCACACCAATAATTTTTTAGAGTAATTTTAGTTTTATTTAATCGTAATAACATTTGGAGAGAATAACTCTAAAAATATAGTGGTGTGAGAAAAGGGGCGTTTTTTCAGGGGCGTTAACAATTGCAGAGTTATTAATGAGATGGTTGGCAAGCCTGCTAACATGATAAAAGTTAGCGCACAAATTTTCTAAAAATATTGGTTGCGGATAAATTGGAATATATTTTCTAGTGAAATGTGGAATTTTATTTGTAACACACACAGAAAAAACTTTTGTTTAATCAATAAATATCTCATCTGTTGTGCAAAATAAACAATTTGTTTAAATGTGTTCCAGTAGAAATTTTGTTTAGATTACCAAAATAATTTTTGTTGCAATTCCAGCATATATATATATATATATATATATATATATATATATTTTTTTTTTTACAGATAATTGTTTTTTGCTTACAAATGTGCAAAAAATAATGTAAAGTTAAATTAAAATGTTTTGTTAATGTAAGCAAATATAAAGATACTTTGCTGAAATTTTATAAGATCGTTAGCACAATATTTTGTACTAGCAAACCCGTGCAAAATATTTGCACTTTATTTCTTTTCTTATTTACCTTTAAAATTTGAAACTCATAAATGCTATACGAATTTCCACACCTAATTAAAATTTTAATTTACCAGAAGCCAAATTATTATTAAAACCAAATTAATAATTTTTTCTGTGGACAGACAAAATAACCAAATTAATTTTTCTGTGGAAGATTATGGTGAAACCAAAATCTTCAAAGAAAGGTTTCCAAATAAAATTCATGGTTCATGATCATGACCCAATTTTCATACTTCCACAGGCAGTACAGTTTTAATATAGGACTCCCACGACGCTTTTTAAATTTTTGTCGCCATGTTGGCGATGACTTTTTATTATTATTATTATTTTTTAATAAAAAAATAAAAATAAATAAATAAAATAAAATAAAATAAAATAATTCCTATTTTGATTGTATTTTTTATGATTGTGTTTTTTAGTCAATTTATGTCACAAAAGTTCTGTATATATCTTTAAAATACTGCTAGGTTTAAAATGACGCTTGCAAATATTCTGAAGAAACAACTGTTAAAAATACATTTTTTCGTAAAATAATCTCATCAGATTTTTTTCTTATTAGTCCGTCGAGCTAAGTCCGCGTGCTTAAATATTGTCTATGTATAGATATTATTTTTTTATTCTCGCGTATCGTATCGTTTCGACAAAAAATAATTGAAACTGGTCCACGTTAGAGAAATAATGTATAGATTGTTGTAAAAAACTGTTTTTTTTTCTTGTAATGAAAATTTAGTAAAAAAATAAAAAATAAATAAAATAACGTAAAAAAAACACATTTTGAATTTATAGTCAAATACTTTTTTGTAGGGGCAGTGCGTATTAAAGCTGTCTGGAACACAGCTGAACACATGTTAACCGGAAAAGATATAGCAATTTTGAGTATATTAAATTAATAGTTTTCATTGTTTTGGGTTGGTGCTCCAGTGATTGGCATGCTCCAGTAATTGACATCTATCCCGAAATAACTAATAAATAAGAAAAATAATAAAATAATATATTTTACATATAAGAATTTTTATATTTTATGTCAAACACTGGAGCATAGGTTGCTAATAACTGGTAAAACGAATAACCAGCAGTGTCAAACACTGGAACATAGGAGGCCAATTACTGATAAAATGAAAAACTGGTAGTGTCAATTACTGGAACATTGAGTGTGTGTCAAATAAAAATTCCTAAAAAATAAATAAATAAATAAATGTTATCAAATGTTTATATTTTAACATACATATGGTTCTGGATGTCTTTCATGCCATATGTACTAACTTAAGATTTCTAAAAAATTTTTCTCATGACTAGAACATTAAAAACATCAGAGATTGCTCTAAAAGTGTCAATCACTGATGCACTTACCCTATAATAACTTTATTTTATATATTATAATCGTTTGTAATATAATATGATATTATTAAAGAAGAAAATTCTGAATTTGTATCAGACTGAATTTATTGCAGAGAAATTTTTACTTTAACGGCCCTCTTCACTTACCGTCACCGGAAGCCCGAACTAATGTTATTCTATGGGGAAATTTTCTTTACAAATAACTTATTAACTAATACATATTTTTAAATTCTGTTTTCACATTCAGAAAATTCTCAACCGTTAAATTGACGGACCTTTTTTAAAAATGCATTTTTTTTTAATTTTTAATGTTTTATTTTGAAATTGCAAAATGAAAAAAATTCACATATTGAAAATTCATATTTTGCAGCTTTAAAATAAGATATAAAAAAATAATCTTTTAAAAAAGGTCCGTCAATTTAACAGTTGGGAATTTTCTGAATGTGAAAACAGAATTTAAAAATATGTATTAGTTAATAAGTTATTTGTAAAGAAACATTTCCCATAAAATAACATTAGCTTCGGCTTCCGGTGGCGGTGAGTGAAGAGAGCCCTTAAGAGGACTTGGTACAACTGAAGGTTTCATTTAAAACCATATATTCTCATTTAATATTTATATAAACTGAATTATATATATTCAATAAAATATATATTCAGGCAACAATTCTTATGATTTTTTATACATTTTTTACATATTGAACAGATATATATTTTACAGATTACATTTTTTAAACCGCTTTCTCAGTTTGCATTTTTTTTTTTTTTTTTTTTTTTTTTAATGAAATCATGATTTTTAAAATGCTAAAACTTCTACTGATGTTTAAGGGGATGTTTGATAGATCCTACTTAAAAAAAAAAAAAAAAATCAGGGATGGATTTCACAATATCTTTAAAAGAAAAAAAATTTAAAATAAAAATATAACAAAAAGTATGTTTTTTTTTTTTTTTTTTTTTTTTCCACATTTTTACATAGACATGCACATTTAACGTACTTAAAAATCCAATTAAAACTTCCTAAATTATAATAGTAAATTTAATTTAAAAGGCATTCTTGGAAATTTTTTGCAGACCTACAGGACCTACTTGGAAAAGTTTTTGCAGAAATTTCCAAGTAGGGCTTTTAAACTAAATTTACTTTGCACATTTAATTTTCCCCCAAAACTAATTAATAGATTTAAAAATCAATCTCTAATTTTTTTGTGCAGGTTTTATTAAAAATCCCAAAAATATTAAGTCTTTTCTTTAATATCAGTAGAAGTTTAATGATTCTGCAGGTAATGAATTCATCTAAAAAGGCAAACTGAGAAAAAACAATTTAAAAATTTCAAATCTGTAAAAAATATACCAAAAACCATAAGAAGTGTTGATTGAATATGTATTTTATTGTACAAACCTAATACAGTTCAACTTATAAATATTAAATGGAAATATAAGCTTTAGATTTTATATGAAAACTTCAGGGAAGCCAAGTTTTCTTAAGACACAACCTTACACTTATCATTGCTGTAATCATCTAAATTTCTGCATTTTCGAGTTCATTATTATTATTATTATTATTATTATTATTATTGTTGTTGTTGTTGTTGTTGTTGTTATTGTTATTGTTGTACTATGTAAAAGAAAAAATTAGAAAAAAGGTAACAATTTATAAAAAAAATGAAAAAAAAAAAAAAAATGTTACATTCTTAGCCAAATTAAAAGTTTAAGTATGTAAAAGAAATATGTATTATAAATTTCAAAAGTGAAAAAAAAAAAAAAAAAAAAAAAAAAAAAAGAACCTTGTAACGTACACCATTATGTAAGCCAAATGAATGTATTTATTCATTTATTAGTAAAACGTGCGTAGAAATATTAGTCGTAACTAATACGCATATGATAAAAAAAGATCCCAATAAAATTAGCAAAAGTAAAAGATGTAACAATGCTTCTGCTACAAAGCCAGAGACCGGAAACTTAAAGATATGAACATTTGTTTCAAAATGCGCTTTTACAGTACAACAGAAACGTGCAAATTAGGGCGTGAAAGATTCCAATTCTGCTTTGTTATTTAAGTGTTATTATTATTTTTTTTTATCAGTTTACACGTATTTTTGCAATTCACGCACATCTTTAATATTCATGCAACTTTTATCGATGTAATGATATACTAAAATACTAATTATGTTATTATTATATCTCCTATATAATAAATGTATATTATATTTATGCATAATATGTTTGTGTAGCTAAATATCTACAGTAAAATCGAAATTAATTTCTGAATTACCAAGTAGTCTATAAGCAGAGCGCGAAATTTCCGCTCGCCAGCTCGCCATTGGCGAGTGGAAATTTTATTGTGGCGAGTAAAATTTCGGTCTAATTATAGATAGAATTCTTACAGTATATGGTGCTAAAAAAAAAAATAAAAATAAAAATTATCGATTTAAAAACGTAAAATCATGCTAATCTTACCTAAGGTGACCAGACATCCTCTTTTTAAGAGGGCAGTTTTCTTTTTCAACGCTCTGCCCTTTTAAACGAGAAAAAAAAAAAAATACAGGACTAAAAAGTCCTTTTTTTAATTTTTTTTTTCGTCCTCTGTACTCTTTTTCAAATGATAGTCCTTAATTTCAAAAAGTTTGCAAAACTGGGAAGCTCAATCGGTTGTTGGCTGTATCGAACGGTGAACACTAACTTTTTTCTGCGTTAGGTTCGCAAAAGAACAACTTTTTAATAAATTTGCCAAATCATATTATGGTTTATGTCTATTCAGATTCTTCGAATCACAAAGTAATAAAAGTATTCCCTATATTTGTACAGTTATTCAGTAGCGGATCCAGAACTTAACTTTTTTTTTTTTTTTTTTTTTGGGGGGGGGGGGGGGGGGAGCTAAGCTTTTTCAAGATATTATTCCAGATCAATGAAAAATTTACAATTGTAATATTCAGTTGTGAAGGCCAGTGCTTCAGGGAGAAGAGCTTCAGCCCCCTAGCCCCCCCCCTTAGATCCGCCACTGCGGTTCTTTGAAACAGAGCAGGGAATCACTATTGAAATTGTCATGAAATCATTAAGAAGGTGGTTCTCCTGTTTGTATGCGGTGGGTTGACTTGTGTTCTCACTTTTGCATGAATAATACTCCTCATAAAAATAGGTCCACAAGTGACAGAGAGATTTTTCCTCGAAGCTGGTATACGTGAGGCGCGGGGTTCGATACCCAATCGCGCTCGTTGTCCTAGCCGTTAGGAGTTTTCGTGATTTTCTCCGAAACTAGCGTAAATATGGGCTACGACCTCTTAGAAAAGACCCCACAGAGAACTCTCCTTATCAGGCCTAGAGCCCTAGTGCAGACAATTGACCTTAATGGTAGACTACTACAACCTCACAAAAATATGTAAACGTTAGTTAAATTCATTTTATGTCCTCCTGGGAAAAACGCTCCCACAAAGCGACTGTTTTCGTCAACGAACAAAATGTAGAGATTTGAAAAAATCTCCTTTATATACCTACTTTAAAAAGTTAGTAACTACTAAGACTAATTTAGATTATACTTGTGAAATTTTTTATAAAATGTTGATAAAGAATGACTGTTCGTTAAAACAAATCGTTTCATCTGCCGAATATAAATTTTATTTTTTTCATTTGCCAATTTTATATTTCTTTTATGATTATGATTTTAATAAAAAAAAAAAAAATGTCTACTAACTTTTTTTAAGTAACTGCATGAAAGTACCACTTTTTTTTTTTTTTTGGTCTATAGCAAAAAGTAATAATAATAATAATAATAATAATAATAATCTATATTAACCAGTGACACCTATAAAAATTAGGGATTTTCCTTCGTATCCTTATATTATTAATTTAAATTAAGGTGTACTGATCCAAACTCCTCATTTGAGGTAAAAATGTTTCCACCACTGTGTAAAGTAGCTTTTGAATCAGTTTTTGTAATCATTTTAATTCAATTTCGTGTCCTCTCTCCTCCAAAATGACCTCTTTTTCAAAATTGAATGTCTTCTATTTTCTTATAAAATAAAATACATCGCGTGATTTCTCCTCTTTTTCCAATAAAAAATTTGGTCACCTTATACGTAAAAAATAGAGTAAGTTAATCATATTTTGTGTCGAGTAACTTTTTTTTTCAGCGAGTGTAATCTAAGTTAAAATTTCAGGCCCTGCTATAAGTATATAAATATTTTATATATAAAAGTATTATCATTTTTCAATAAAAACATGTAAATTTCAGTAAAAAAAAAAAAAAAAAAAAAAGTGTTGTAACAGAGCTTATCATCATGGAAAAAAAAAAAAAAAAAGATACGTTTAACCATTTACACGTGAAACGCACATGTTGATAAAATACCCACAAACAAAAATGTAACAGTATTACTACTACAAAGCCACAGACCGGAAAACCTAAAGATATGAACGTTTGTTTCAAGATACATTTTTGCATTAAAATAGAGAGTACAAACTAGAGCGTGACTTTAGCTTTGCTATTTAAATCTTATCACTATATTTTTATCAGTTTACACGCATTCATTGAATTCACGTATATCTTGAATATTTATGTATATTATAACTACATAAGAATAAAGTAATATAATAAGTATCTTATTATTACATAATATATATATATATATATAGTATATAATTTATATTCTAGTGTATCTTTGGTAAATATATATTGTATTTCAATTTTTGCCTGAGGCTTTTAGCCGGACAGAGATTGATGACCATTTTAAAGGAGCATCCAAAGGGCGGCCATCGCTACCTCTAACAAATACAAAACAGTGCGAAATATCCTTGTTTTGTCCTGGATTTGAACCAGGAACCTACTGTGTGGGAATCTGGAACATTAACCACCACGCCGCCGTATGGGCAGTATCTTTTTATAATATAAAACATTTACATATATACTTATAGTAAGATCGAAATTAATTTTTAAACTATCCGGAAGTCTATAAGTAATAGCATGTTAAAGAAATGTAATATTTTTCAAAGAAAATTTTCCTGCAAATCAATGTAACATTGCATACCATCAAGTATAAAAGTAATACATTTTAGCCATTTACCCGTGAAACAAGCATAGAAGTATTAATCGTAAATAATATGCGCATGAGATAATTTGATAAAATTCGTAAAAGTCTAAAATGTACGCGTATATAATCCGCAACATAAAAAATGTATTTAAATGTAATTGTAACCGAAAGATACCCCACCCCGTAATAGAAGATACCCCGCACTTCTAAAATCACATGGTCGGCAATCGCTGTTTATACTTTCAATATTAATTGCTATTATTTTAATAATAAGTAGGAAAAGGTACTAATAATAAACAAATATACAACTAAATAAATATAAATAATAAACAAATAAATTTACTTACCAATAATGAAAAAGCAAATAATCAAAACTTAGTATTAATCTTTCTCTCTATATAAATTACTATAAACTGGAGTAACTTCGAATGATTAACACCTTTATTCAATTCACAAGAAAATTTTAGATTAATAATAAATTTATTTACAAAATTCATTCAAATCCATCGAAATCGGATGTTCTTCCGTATCAGAATTAAAATGTTGCAATATTGTTTGGGACAGTTCACTTTCATCATCTTCATCATTCTTATTATCCTCCTCACCAAGTTCCTTTTCACTGTCCTCACTTTCATTGTCATTATACGTTATTAATCCAGACATTCGAAACAAAAACGAGACTGGTGTTGATTTTATCCTTGTTCGCGATAGATAACCCGCACCGGATGATAGCCCGCAGGACATACAAAGTCAGTTATTTTTATAGATTTTCCGCGGGTTATATACACGAAATTACGGTAATAATATTTCTGTTACAAAGCAAGCGAACGGAAGCTTAAAGATACGAACGTTTATTTCAAAATGCATTTTTGCTCTAAAGAGAAGTGGAAGTTTTTAATGCTGCTTTGCTATTTGCGTCTTATTACTATGTTTTTATCAGTTTACACGTATTTATTCAATTCATATACATCTGTATTATTCATACATTCTGTATCTATATAATAATACACTAATACTGTATTCAGTTATTATTTTAGCATGTATTTAATAAATATGCTACTTATATTCATGTATACTTTTGTACTTGTAAATGCCTACACTGTAAATGAATTGCACACAAAATTATCGTCAGTGATCGGCAAACAGTATTCCGGTCATTGGCAGTAAAAATAAAATCATGCCCTCAAAACTGACATGATTTTTTTCTGGAGTGACCTTTAATAAAACGGTCAACACTCCGAATTTTACAGCCATTTGTTATAAATAAGGGTACTGGATGTTTTTCAGGAAGGATGAAGAGTGCTGGCCGTGTAATTTAACAGCCAACTGTCCGAATTTCGCGAAAATTTCTTAGAGTGTATAATACGATCGAAATTCATTTCTGAAATATCTAGAAATCTGTAAGTAAGAAATGTTTAAAATTTAGTATGTTGTGGTGATAACAAATCTTTCTTCTGTATATTCCTACACAATTTCATATTGTATAAAACTTTGTTAAAATTATTTCCCATAATGAATGCAACCCTTTTTTTTCCCTAAATAAATAAATAAATATAAATAAAAAAATAAAAAAAAATCCTAGTTGACTATTACTGTTATAATACACACACACACACACACACACACACATATATATATATATATCATAATTATTCATTAAAAATAATTGTCATTGTACACATTTGTACGAAATTTTGTTCTATAGCGCCATGTGTGTGTGTGTGTGTGTGTGTTTTTCTTAAATTTTCTTAAGAAAAAACGAGATGACAACGGCATTTGTTGGGTGATTTTCACCAACAGTTGATAGGCAATAATTTATGTCATTTTTGTCATTTGGTAGTGATTTCTTTGCTAGTCAATCTTTATGAATTTATATACGAATCTTATGCTACACGTTCATGACCTTAAATAATTTTTAATTGGAATCTTATTTTGCATATTCATGACTGATTCGTCTAAAATTTTACACTGATAAAAAACGTCATGCTAATTTGAACCAACTTTCGTATTGCAGTTTTTCCCTATCATTAAACGGTCTAATTTAGATTTAATGAACCGAATAGATAATTTAATGCATAATGCATAAAATTATTATATTATCAAATATACTGTAACAATGAACGTAAAGAAATAACGTATAGTAACGTAAAGAAATATGTAGGCACTAATTGATAAAAGCACTTTATTCAATTCATACTCTTAAAACATTCCAACAAAATTGCCAATTCAACTAATATTCTCAAAACTGTCCAATAAAACTGTCAATTTAATGAACATTCTCGAAACAGTCCAATAAAACTATCAGTTTAAGGAATATTCTCGAAACAATCCAATAAAACTGTCACCATATCACAAAAGTAACTATTTAACGAATATTCCAGATACAGTACATTAAAATAGTAACTTGTTTCGCAAGATTAAAGAAAATAACAGAGCAGGAATTTCGCTGATTGACGAACAAAACCATTTGCTTGGAACGCTGTTTTTAAGTTGGAATCGCTTAAAGCAGCTTCCTAAAAACAACTGACTCACAGTGGAAGATAATCTGTCCTGATTTATATGTTTTGCAGCCAAAGTTGGCTACGGTTCTTGCAATCCTGTGCTAGGGTCTAATGGAAAATTTCAGAATTCAGCTTTTATTGAAGGTAGAGTTTCAAAACCTCGGTAACCTTCTTTTTCGTAAAATCTGGTCGCCTTATTTCCAAGTTTCAAAGTTTTCCACGAAGGTCGACTTTAATGGAAACGAATATGACAGCCATTTTCTTTCAAATTTCACTCTTAATTTTTTTTGCATTGGAACAACACATTTGAAGTAGGAAAGTGGTTTAATATGTTTCAACAATATTATCATCTGATAGTTGCAGCTTATAATGGACAGCCCGATCCAATAATAACTAAATTTCCCGCATTTTTTTTTTTTTTTTTTTTTTTTTTTTTTCTGTCGTTGACAGTTGATTTAACTTGTTTTTTATACTTGTGATTGAGCATATTTTGTATTTTTGACTTTCATTCTAAGCAAATGCTCAAGGGGGGGGGGACTTTTTTTTTGCTTTTTAAGAAATAGATATAAAAATTCTGTACAAAAAACAGAATTCAATTTAGTATGACAGGATTTTTTTAAATCGATTCTTCCATATAAAGGCACGTGGTAACTGTGTTTCGTAGAGTTTTTAATTTTTGTTTTGTTTTGTTTATCCGCGTTTGTAATGATCGATAGATAGCGCTTTCTCAACTGCAGTTGTTAGTAAATATAATAGCCACGTGTAATTTATTATTGTTCTTTCTTGTTTTTCTATCATTGTTTCAGCGTGAAAGGTATCAGTGGTATGCTAATTTCACCTTAGCCCACCAGAGGGCGAGCATTTCATTACAATCGCGGATAGGATCCTCGTGGTGGCTTTAAAGTTTTTTTTTTTTGGTCATTTTATCGACGAATTAAAATGACTATCGCAATTGCGTAAATAAAGATCTTGGCGAGAAACGTCCGAGTAACTTCGATAAAAAATTCTAAATTTTTGCCAAGGTGTGCCATTTTGAAGCTTTTCTATTTCATTAGCACGTTTTTCTTTTTCTTTTTTTTTTTTTTAAGTTTTCTTTAAATATTTTTTAAATCGATGCGAGAGGGAAAAAAAGAGAAAAGATTTTTTAAGTGGTCTAAATTTTCAAAAAGCGTAAAAAGAAAAAAAAAAAAATATATATATATATATATATATTAATCTCGACCCTTAATAGAAATAAAGGAAATTGTCATATGTTCATTTTTTCCCAAAATAAAAATAAAAATATTTCTTTTTATGTCGGAATAAAATGTAGATGTATTTTTTTTCCCTTCTTAACTTCAACTTGTTTTTCCTTTATTTATTTATTTATTTATTTATTATTTAAAATGGGGTTTTTATTCATTATCATTTAAACCAATAATCCCATTAAATTAAAAAATACGGCGTTATATTTTAACGTGATTAATAAGTGTACCAATTTTCGTAGACATAGGTCGAATTCTTTTGTATAGCGAATTATAACCTGACATATATATATATACTTGATTAAATATAACTACTACATATTTCCACAATGCCAAAATCGCCGACTGAAAATAATAGCCCTGCCGCACTTAAGAAAAAAAAAAAAAAAAAAAAAGAAAGATAAGAACCTGACACAAAACCAAAAATGCACGAAAATTATTTAAGTCAAACGAACTTTAAATTTAATGCTCTCTGCTCATAACTGACAAGTTTCTTCTTTCTTTCTTTCTTTTTCTTTTCTTTTTTATGTAATGAATTAAAATCATTGAAACCATTTTTAATTAAACCCCAAGTTCTATAACAGTATATAACATTATAACTGCATTTAGCAAAACTATTCGATTCTTTTCACTCCTGATCCGCAATCACAAATATAAAATTAATGCTTAAGATGTACAATCCATTAACCATTGAATTTATATTTCATAATGAAAAGTAAAATAGTAAAACAAATAAAACTTTCTTAAACATAACATTAAATACATTCTAAACGTCTCTAAATCTTGATACTATATATTTCTAAAATGATCTCACTCACCCCTGACCAGGGTCCAGCGACCCATCTCGGGCAGGGCAGGAGATTGCAGGGTCTCTCTGTGAGTGGTTTCTGCTTGAGGCAGTGCTCTTGCGGTAATGGACTTCTGATACCATCTGTTCCCATCTCGGCGCAGTGCACCTGCCTGGATTGCCTGCCACCCCCGCAAGACGCCGAACAAGGACTCCAGCTGTCGGTCACCCAACTGTAAAAGGAAAGCAGTTTTAAGTTATTCTACAAATACCATTTATACCAGAAAAAAAATGGAAAAAAAAATTTAATAAGAAAAATGAAAAATGGAGTTGTGTCTTTTCTTTTTCTTTCACGGAGAAGCTATTGCTTTATTTTCGTTTGATATAAATTCGTTGTTAGTAAAAATTTTTAGACATTTATTCCGATTAATTAAAATGACGTTCTTATTTCTGTACTAATAAGTATAAAGGATTTAAGTCCATAGTCTTGATTTTTCAGGAGACGAAAAATAAAGTTAAACTAACCAAAAACTAATCACAAGAATCGATTAGGAAAAAAGGATTATGTTGATTTATACACTTTATACCATTCAGTGATTGTCAACCTTCATTTAATAAAGGGAAAAAAAAACTGAATTAAATATTTTATACCAAAGATTAATGCTAAATGTCTGACTTGAATCTTTTTTTGCCAATGGATTTTCTCAAAGACTAAATGACATGGATTTAAATCCTTTATACCAATCGATAGAGAATTTTTTTCTGAGTCTGTCTATGTACTTAATTCAAAATCGACATTTTTGGACTTAAATCCTTTATACTTATCAGTACAGATTTAATATCCAGTAAAAGTAAAAAATACGGCGGTAGCCTAGGTTCCGTCCTGATTTATAAGTGTAGCGATCAGCTGAATGATGTAGCTTTGTACAGTGAACTAAAAATCTGGACAGATACGGCGATTAACTTATATATACGAGTATATAGATTTGTAAACTGTATACAATGTCGTAATAATAAACAAGACCTTCCGGCTTATTCGGAAGGGTAGGTTGATTTCTTTTTCCTTATCAAGTAGCCGTCATTTTGTTTAAAAATGGCGGCTACAAATTATTAATGCATTTGGTAGAAATACTGATGTAGGCTATGCACATATGGATTTTTAAGCAAATCGGTTCATAAATACCTTTTTATGTGAAATTAAAATTTTCAAGTGGCCGGCGCTTGGAAGCAAAATGGTGAGATAAGTTGACAAATACAGTAGAACCTCGATTAACCGAAACTCACCTCGATTAACCGAAACTCTCCGTTAACCGAAGTCGGTTTCGTCTTCACTTTTTTTTTCACTTTCTACTATCATACAAAATTTTCTCTTAACAAACATGTATTTTTAAAGTTTTTTTTTTTTTTTTTTCCACATTCCTTTTGTATGCAAGCCATCCTTTCCAAACTACGAGTGCTGATAAATATTTTAGATGATTATTGATGAATTCTCGATTATCCGAAAATTTCGATTATCCGAAGTAAGTTCGCTCCCAATTACTTCGAATAATCGAGGTTCTACTGTATATGAAATGTATTTGTGAGATAAGTCTACTGTACACATATAGTTCGAATTAATTCAAAATCTCAAAAGTCATCGTGTTGAAAAATTAAGTGGCTGGCACATCGATCAAAATGGCAGAGAAAGTTCCTTATCTAAAATATCGTTTCAAATTTGAAAATAATTTTTTTTTGTAGAAATTGTTTCAATTAGTAAGTTGATAAAATGTTAGTTTTCTGCATTTCTAGCTTGTTTTAGCCCTAAAATAGCCTAATTTTTCCTTAAAAACGCATTAAAAAGATCCAGCAACGCAGGTAATGGATTTGGCGCCAAATTTGCCGACTTTTCCCCTATGGCGACTTTTTTGGCGATTTTTGGCGAGAAAATACTTATACTCGATATACCAAAGATGGACGCAATAACTTAATTGGTTCACGAGTTACGTGAATTTTCTAGATTTTTGTTGTTTGAAAGATAAATCCATTTTTCAACTTTGATTTGAATTGATTAAGTATTTCTAAAGTTACCGTGATAACAAATTTTCCAGTGGCCGCCAGTTGGAAACAATACAGCGGAACAAGTTGCCCAGCAAACATATCCAAGGTATTTGAGGCATAGGTTCACTGTCCAACTGTGGTTTAAATCAGTGCCGTGTTTCAAAAGTTAATTTTATGGCAAATTTTCAAGTGGCAGTCTAAGTGGTTCCAACTTGGAAACAAAATGGCAAAACAACTTGCCCAGTGAAATCATCCAGTATACTTGTATAAGTTCCTTGTCCAGTTCTAGTTCAAATTAAATCAGTATTTCAAAAATAATCGTCATAAGAAGTTTTCAGGTGGCGCCACTTGGAAAAAAAAAGCGGAGTGAGATGCCCAGCGAACTTATCTGAGACATTTGAATGATAAATCCACTACCCAAATTTGATGCGAATCGATTCTGTATTACTAAATTTACTATATTGACAAATTTTTAAGTGGCAGCCACTTGGACATAAAATTGCGGATCAAGTAACCAAGTGAACTTATCTATATATGTAAAAGAGTAAACTGACTGATTCACTGACTGATTCACTGATTCACTGACTCAACACGGTTGTGGCGATCCTATTGGAGATAGAGTCGCAATTTTTGGTGAGCAGGTTGATTTTAGGACCCTGACGCTCACTAAGACGGGATTTTGCGAAATACCTCCCCCGTTCCCCCCCGGGGGGCAGAAGGCAAAAATCCCCTTTATAAGCATATCTCGGCTCCAAATTGCTTCACGGTAAAGAAATTACAGATGGGGAGACTAGACTTGAATACAAAAAAATCATTTTCTGCGATTTTGGAATTTTGGATTTTTAAGGGGGGTAGGGGGTAAAAATGAGATTTTCGGGGGTGCATAAGGCAAAAACACATTTATAAGTACATCTCGGCCCCAAATTACTTCACAGGGAAGAAATTGCAGATGGGGAGACTAGGCTTGAATACGAAAAAATCATTTTCTGCGATTTTGGAATTTCTGATTTTTAATGGGGAAAAGGGGGTGAAAATGATTTTCGGAGTTGCTGAAGACAAAAATACCTTTATAAGCATAACTCGGCTCCAAATTGCTTCACGAGGAAGATATTGCAGATGGGGAGACTAGACTTGAATACAAAAAAATCGTTTTCTGCGATTTTGGATTTTTGGATTTTTAAGGGGGAAAAGGGGTGAAAATGATTTTCGGAGGCGCAGGAGGCAAAAACACCTTTATAAGCATAATTCGGCCCCAAATTACTTCACGATGAAAAAATTGCAGATGGGGAGACTAGACTTAAGTACAAAAAAATCATTTTCTGCGATTTTGGAATTTTGGATTTTTAAGGGGGGAAAGGGGCTGAAAATGATTTTCGAAGGTGCAGAAGACGAAAACCACCTTTATAAGCACAACTCGGCTGCAAATTGCTTCACGGTGAAGAAATTGCAGAGGGAGAGACTAGACTTAAAAACAAAAAAAATCATTTTCTGCGATTTTGGAATTTTGGATTTTTAAGGGGGGAAGGGGGTATAAATGATTTTCGGAGGCGCATAAGGCAAAAACACATTTATAAGTATAACTCGGCTCCAAATTACTTCACAGTGAAGAAATTGCAGATGGGGAAACTAGACTTGAATACGAAAAAATAATTTTCTGCGATTTTGGAATTTTGGATTTTTAACGGGAAAACCGCCAAGCGTCTTCTTGAAAATATTTCCCAAAACTCATTTTTTGATTTTTTCAAAAAAATTTTTTTTTGGGGGGGGGAGGGGGGGGGCAAAAAAATAAAAATAGTGTCAGATCGTTCAAAATTGGTACATAAAGGTTTTCGATACTTACAAATCGATTGCGGATATTTTCGAATTTGTAAAATTATTAGAAGGGGTGGGAAGGGGGGGCAGTATGGGGGGTTATGGGCAAAAACAAATAGAAATACAGTTAGGCCGTTCAAAATTGGTACAGATAGGTTTTAAAGGCCGGCAAGTCGAATGGGGCTATTTTCGAAAGTGTAAAGTTATTAGGAGGGGCGAGAAGGGGGAGGGGAGAGGGGGGGCAAAAAAATAAAAATAGAGTTAGATCGTTCAAAATTGGTATATAGAGGTTTTCGATCCTTACAAATCGATTGCGGATATTTTCGAATTTGTAAAATTATTAGGAGAGGCGGGAAGGGGGGGTGCAAAAACAAATAGAAATACATTTAGGCCGTTCAAAATTGGTACAGATATGTTTTAGAGGCCAGCAAGTCGAATGGGGATATATTCGAAAGTGTAAAGTTATTAGGAGGGCCGGGAAGAGGGGGGCAGGAGGGTCAAAGAAAATAGAATAGAGTTAGAGCATTCAAATTGGTATATAGAGGTTTTCGATACCTACAAATCAATTGCGGATATTTTCGAAATTTTAAAATTATTAGGATAGACGGGAGGGGGGGGGCGAAGGGGAAAATAATAAAAATAAGAGTTAGAGCATTTTGGGAATTTTTTCCGAAGGCAGAGAGATTCCGGTGCGACAGCTTTCCTAATAAGATTTTTTTTTTTCTGTTTTTTTTTTTCACGTGATAAAAGTTAATGCAATTTTGAGAATTCAGTAATTATAGCGATTTATTTAAAAATAGGGACCAGCGAAGCGGGCGTTGCCTGCTAGTCCTAGATATTTGAACCATAAGTTCACTATCCAACTTTTATTTGAATCCGTGTAGTATTTTAAAAGTTATCGTGATGGCATATTTTCAAGTGGCAGTGTGATTTCAAGTGGCTGGAACTTAGAAACAAGATGTCGGGACAAGTTGCCCAGTGAAAACATTCAAGATAATTATATGATAATATCACTGTCCAAATTTGGTTCGATTTGGAGTATTATTTCAGAAGTTATCGTGATTTTAAATTTTCAAGTGGGAGCATTTCAAGTGGTCCCGCTTAACTTAAGATATCTGCCACTTTATTAAAAATGGCGGATATAGTTTACTAATAAACTTCATTGAGATCCTTATGCGGTCTGTATTTACATCAAAATTCAAACAATTTCGGAGTACGCTTTTTACAATTTAAATTTGAAATTTTCAAGTGGTCTCCACTTGAAAACAAAATGGCGGAGCAACTTGGTTAACAAACCTATCTAAGATATTTATAAGATAAGTTAAGACACTGTTCAAATTTGGTTCCATTTGGAGTATTATTTCGGAAGTTATCATGGTTTTAAATTTTCAAGTGGTATCCTGATTTCAAGTGGTCCCGCTTAAGTTAAGATATCCGCCACTTTAATAAAAATGGGGAATAAAGTTCATTAATAAAGTTATTTCAGACACTTGTATAATCTATGTATGCATCAAAATTAAAAAAATTCGGAATATGCTTTTTACAATTTGAATTTGAAATTTTCAAGTGGTCTCCACCTGAAAACAAAATGGCGGAGCAACTTGATTAAAAAATCATCTGAGTTATTTATAAGATAACTTAAAACACTATCCAAATTTGGTTCGATTTGGAGTATTATTTCAGAAGTTATTCTGATTTTAAATTTTCAAGTGGTAGACTGATTTCAAGTGGCCCCGCTTAACTTAAAATATCTACAACTTTATTAAAAATGACGGATAAATTTCATTAATAAACTGCATTGAGACCCTTATGTGGTCTATATTTACATCAAATTTCAAACAAATTCGGAATACGCTTTTTACAATTTGAATTTGAAATTTTCAAGTGGTCTCCACTTGAAAACAAAATGGCGGAGCAACTTGGTTAATAAACTCATCTAAGATATTTATAAGATAAGTTAAGACACTGTCTAAATTTGGTTCGATTTGGAGTATTATTTCGGAAGTTACAGTGATTTTAAATTTTCAAGTGGTAGCCTGATTTCAAGTGGTCCCACTTAACTTAAAATATCTGACACTTTATTCAAAATGGCGGATAAACTTCATTAATAAACCTCATTGAGACCCTTATGTGGCCTGTATTTACAACAAAATTCAAGCAAATCTTGCTTTAAATATGCTTTTTAAAATGTGGGTTTGAAATTTTCAAGTGGCTGCCACTTGAAACCAAAAAGTCGGAGCAACTTGGTTAACGAACTCATCCAAGATATTTATAAGATCAGTTCACTGTCCAAATTTGGTTCCATTTCGAGTATTATTTCGGAGGTTATCGTGATGACAAAATTTTCATTATAGATATATATATATATATATATATATAGATAAACGAAGTGATTGCAATAGGTCGATTTCTAAAGAAATCAACCTAAAAATGTAAAATGTAAAATTTCAACAAATCATTTCATAACGAACATCTCATTTAATTTTCTTATTCATATGCACATTAAATTTTTTACATAAAAAGAAGAAGAAAAAAGAAAAGTAAAGTAAAAAAAAAAAAAATTCAAGTTTGGTTGCCGAAACGTCTTTGGCGGCCTCCCTGTTGAGACTCAAAAAGATTTTGGGTTCCGTTTGTGTATCTGTTTGTCTCGCGACATAGGCCGCAAAAATCACGCTATTGACTTGTAATTTGGTACACATGTTCATAAGCCCCACGGAATTAGCTGTATAGTTTTGGGTGTGTAAGCCATTTGCAGTTCGTGTACAGGGACACGCCAAAGTTTTTCTTATCATTACGGCCTATGGGAAAAATTTGTATGTACCGCAATAGCGGCCGCAAAAATCACGCTATTGACTTGTAATTTGGTACACATGTTTATGAGCCACGCGAAATTAGCTGTATAGTTTTGGGTGTGTATTCCATTTGTAGTTCATGTGCAGACACACCAAAAACTTTCTTATCATTCCAGCCTCTGGGCAGAATTTGTATGCACCGCAATAGCGGCCGCAA
The DNA here is from genome assembly GCA_963930645.1 of Salticus scenicus. Taxonomy (NCBI): domain Eukaryota; kingdom Metazoa; phylum Arthropoda; class Arachnida; order Araneae; family Salticidae; genus Salticus; species Salticus scenicus. The sequence continues at coordinate 207,332,562 of OZ005656.1, read as the reverse complement.
AAATCCCCTGATCTGATTGACTTGCAAATTGGCACACACTTTCAAGCTCTCTATAGAAATAGCTGTTTATATATATATATATATTTATGTCTATACTGTTTATGGATTGTGTACAGAAACACGCCAAAATTCTTATCATTACGGTATATGGGGTAAATTTTGTTTACAGACATTTTAACATCATTACTTATTGCAATCAATAAAATGAAATTAGCGTGCATTAGAGAGTTGCTTAAACTTATGTTTTCTGCAGAAAATATGTGCGCTTAGGCTCCCTTATTTATGCACAGGACCTTACAAAAGTGTTCTGACAATGTCACATAATCGTCCAAATTATGTCAAATTTCGAATAATTATTCATGAAAGCCGTGGAATATGCCGAGTAGTTTTTACTGTTGTATACAACATTTATGGTTCGTTTACAGAGACACACAAAAGAATTTCGTGACAATAGAGCCTATGGAGAAATTTTTATTTAAGCGCACTTTAACGAGTTTATGCTGCATTGAACATAATGGAATTAACATACATTATAAAGATGTTTAAAAGCATGTTTACTCTAAAAGAAAAGGGTATGTAAAACTAAATAATTTATTTACGGGACTATACAAAAGAATTCCGATGACTGCAATCATCCAAATGATATCAAATTAGTTTGAAAATTTAATGAGTTATAATTAATTAGGTGTATTCTTATTATTGGCGTATATAATAACTGTGGCTCCTTTTCCGGCATACGTAAAAGAATTTCGAACTATTACGGTCTATAGTCGGTATTTTTTTAAAGTGTATTTTTAACATGGCTACACCCCATTAAATATAATGACATTTTTTTAGAATTTTAAAACCACGTTTTTCTGTGAAAATAGAATTGGTAATTAATTTACAGGGTTACGCAAAATAATTCCGATAGTGTTATGTAATCATTTTGCATGAAATTTGCTACAAGTATTAATGAATTACAGGGAATCAATACAAGATTGTCAGTTATTAGGAATACATATATATACAGATAATTATAGAAATATAGATACAGCGGGGATTGAGGGGGCACAAGCCCCCTTCACAAACGTTTCTGTTTATGTAGGAAGTCCATCGAATCACTATACATATATATATGTTTTATATAATAAGGAATAAATAAAAGTGATCTATTGAATAATGCGTGATGAAAATAGGACGTTGAGGTCCCTGATCTGCAGGGATGGGGGAGTAGCTATTCCTGTAATAAATGTACATACTTGTATACCTCCGTTCACATACCTTTATTGCAAAAGTTTGCTTCTATTGTCGTTCGGTTTCTCGTCTTATAGTGTTTTGGAATTAATTTATAAATCAAAGTTTGCAATTTTTAATTCCTCGATAAACTATTGCCTGCTTTCTGAAGTAAAATCTACATATATTAAAATATCTCACTAATAAATAAACCAAATAAATCAAATTAAAGTTTATTTATTTGTAAGAACGTGTGAAAAATAGTTTACGTTTTATTCCATGATTTTGAATCTGATTGCCCACAAAAAACTTTCGTTAATGAAAATGACGCCAGAAATAATATTAATTGTACCATGACGCACGAAGAAGAATAGCTAATTCGAACATATTGTCGTTTTTTTTTTTTTTTTTTTTTTTTTTTTTTTAATCTTTAAATCTTATTTTTGAATGGTTTGAATATTTCTTTTTTTCTCAGAAATAGGATATTTTTGTTTAATTTAATTATTTTGCTACTTGTAAATCGAATTCAATAATTAACAATCGCTTTTTAAATATGTTAAAGTTTTTAGTTCCCCATCATACTATGGGTATGGGGAACTTAGGTAATCGTGAAAAATTTCGACCCCGGTTTTTTGACTTTTTTATACGTTTTCAGGTGTGAGGAATCCGGAAATGACAAAATTTGTATGGTGTCTGTCTGTAGGGTGTCTGTTAGTGTGTCAGTCCGTTAGTGTGTTAGTCCGGTAGTTTGTTAGTCTGTTTACACGATATCTCACGAAAATATGATCGCAGAGATGTCAGATCAGTTTTAAAATATTACTTTCGATACTGGCAAGAACCCTATTCATTTGCAACATTCGAATTCAAAAACTTCGTAAGTTATTAGAAATTTACGATTTTCTTAACATGGGAGAATAGGGCAAAAATTCACTTAAACGTGCATTAAATGGAAACTTTTTACTGTAAAAATGTCAGAACAGTTTTAAAATATCAGTTTTGATGCCGGAATGAACATCAGTAACTATAAATATGCTACTTTGAAAATTTCGCAAGTTATTGGAAATTTACGAATTTCTTAACATGGCCGTATAGGGCAAAATTTGACATAAACGTCAATTTTGAGAGATATTTTCATCGTAAAGATGTCAGACTGCTTTTGAAATATTATTTAGGACACTGGCATGAATGTTAATGACTATGAATTTCCCAATATAAAAATTTCGTAAGTTATTGGAAATTTACGAATTTCTTAACATGGCAGAATAGAGCAAAATTTCACATAATCGTCAATCTTGAGGGATATTTTCATCGTAAAGATGTCAAACCACTTTCGAAATATTATTTAGGATACTGGCATGAATATCATAGACTATGATTTTTCCAATTTAAAAAATTCGTAAGTTATTTGGAATTTACGATTTACTTAACATGTCAGAATAAGGCAAAATTGAGCATAAACTTCCATATTGAGGATCCTAAATACATTAGACAACTTCAAAATTACGTTTATGATATTTGTTTGAACATGATTGAATACAAATATTTTACTAGGAAGATTTCGTAAATTATTCGTAATTTACGATTTTATCAACATAGCGAAATTGTAAATTTTTCATATAAATATGAATTTTGAGGATTATTGCAATGGAAATAGTAGCATGAAAACTAAACAACGGAATTGACCCTGATAAAATAAATTAATAGATTAGAATAAGATAAATATATCGAAGTGAACGGTGGATAGCCTATCAGGTGGGGATTTCATCCTGTCACTGTATCAAGCTTTGGTCAATTTATGAGAACATAAATATGATGGGGAACTGAGCAGAGTCCACCTATGCCAACTAGTTTTAATTGCATGCAATAATTGTCTTGTCAATCAATTAAAAAAAAAAAAAAAGAAATTTGTTACACGTTCATTCTTTTCGACATTAAAAAAAAAATTATTATTTACGTGCAATTAAATTTATTTCTTTTTGTGTCAGGAAAAAAATAAAAAAGTAATAATTATGAAGGTAAAATGGGATTTTTATGTAATATCTCTTGAACCAACTATCCGATTAAACTAAAATACACAACGTTAGCTAGAATTTGTCCTGATTAATAAATGTACCATTTTTCCTTGCGATCGGTTGGATAGTGTTGTGTCAAACATCAGACTGTAAGCAATAGCCTTGTCGTACTAAAAATAGTTTTAAATCAGTTTGTTGATGAAGAGTATTGCTGTGGTTGTGTAGGGTTTATGGCCAATTGTCTATAAAAGAGATATACTTGGGTGGAATGTCCTCCGTGGGGGTTATTTTTGAAGTGAATTTTGAATAAATAATGATTAATAATAATAACACAGCTCGGCATGAAAATTGCTTCTGACACCATTTCAAAATATTCTTATGAAAAATGACCTCCTGAATCGAATAGGACGCCCATTTTGCCCTATCACCCACCGTTGTTTAGGAACGGCCCCCTATTTTTATCATTTTTCGTTGATTTTATGTCTATAAGTTTGATTTTTAGGAGGGGGAGGATTATTTTAACCGTTAAATATCTTCCGAGGGGCTACAGAGTTGGAAAATTGTAAAACACAGACATTTGCGACAAGGGATTTTTTTTTTTTTTTTTTTTTTTTTGGGGGGGGGGGGGGGGGTTGTATTGAAATTATGTATTGCATATCTTATATTTTTTTAGTCTGTTATTAATGTTACTTTTTAAACTTTATATTTTTTTGTTTTTAGGTGGTAAATTAATCCTTTTTCATTCTTCAAATCAAATTTATAGTCATAAAATTATCGAGCAGGGAAAGAAATTGAGGGAGGGAGTGTTTTTTCTAGAAAACGGTGGGTGGTTGGGCAAAATAGAAGTCATATTCAGATTCAGGGGGTCATTTTACATAAGAATCAGCAAGAATGGTATCAAAACTCGATTTTTTTTTTTTTTTTCAGAGCAGTGTAATTAGATAGCATAAAAATTAACCGTGGGAAGTAATTAAAAAAAAAAGATATTTCATAACATTAGGAAATATTTCATAAGCTGTACAGGGCGTGCAACTTTTTTTTTTTTTTTTTTTTTTTTGGCTTAAGTTTCGTAGAGATGGAAAACATATGCAACAAAATCCTGGTCACTAGATAAAAATGAAAATACTTTAAATATTAATTAGCATTAATAAACATTTACTTTACCTTAGCGTTTTGCTTAAAACTTTTAATGCATTTGCTTAAATTGCTATACATCCTTAAAATTATTTTAAAAATCGTACATGTAATCTTTAAAAGCCCTTTGAAAGAATTAGAACTAAAATTTCTTTTACGTTTATAAAGCTAGTTAAATTAATCACAAGTTAAAATAAGTATTGTCTAATTTTTTAGAAGCAGAAAAATTATGTAACAAAATCGTGGGCAGTAGATTCGAATGAAAATATTGTATAAAAATTAATTAGCATTATTAAACATTTATTTTCCCTTAGCATTTTGCTTAAATTTCTATGCATTTAAAAATTGGTTTTTAAACTGTACATGTAATCTTTAAACTATCATTGAAAAATTAGAACTGAGATTTCTTTTACATTTATAAAGGATAATAGAATAAAATATGTCCCCCCTACCCCTGCTAAATATAGTAACTTCTTTTTAACCAACAAAAATATAAAATTTTGTTACAATATTATTTTTATACGCAAATTAAATATACCCTTAGTTTAAAAAAAAAAAAAAAAAAAGTTTTCATCCTGAATAATTAATTTAAAATACTTAAACTTGCTTTTCCTCTCTTGGGTAGTTTTAATTAGATAAAATTTGAAAAGATATTTCTCAAAAAGTTGCAGACATAATTTTATTTAAAATTTTTACTAATGTATTTTTTTTTTCTTTTAATTAAACACAAAACAAGTTATACCACTTAACTAAGATAGAGGTTTAATACTTTTTATTATTATATTAATACACTCAAGTTCATGGTTTTTTTTTTTTTTTTTTCCCTTTTTTTTTTTTTTTTTTTTTTTTTTTTTGTTTTTGTTTGTTTGTTTCTTTTCTTTTTTTTTTTTCTTTTGTTGATTAAAATAAAAGACATTATATAATTTTTATTAAATAAATCTTCACTTTTATTTATTTATTTATTTATTTTTTGAGATCAAAATTCCCAAATGAGAATTCACTAGCTAAATTATTTTAACTAAATTTCATTTAATTAAATTCCAAATTAAATTTCAAATTTTATATGTATTTTAGTAAATAAACAGGAAAGAAAAAACGCATGGTCTTCATTGGTTATGAACACTTTCCTACTGCATTTATGCGTTACATTGTTTAAATTTTAATGTATTTTACCACCACATGATGTTATTTCAAAATATATTTTATTTTTAACTACGGAAGAAAAAATTATGCAAAAACTATATTTATAGCTCCTCTAAAAAAAAATATATATATATATATATATATATATATATATATATATATATATAACAGATTGCTGTTATATATTGCCCTGTACATTATCTACAAATTGAAAAGCTACACAAAAAATATATTTGGTATTTATAGAGATGGAAGAATAAATCTCTCTAAAAGTTTTTTATAGCATTTACTTTTCAAAATAATCATAAATTAGTTTGCATTTGTGTAGCCCTTTATATTGTCTGTAAATTGAAAATCCACACAAAATTTTATTTTAATTTTAATTCTGAAGGAAGAAATCTCACAAAAACTATATTTAGAGCTTTAGCATTAAAAAGAAAGCATAAAACATACAGCTTTGTGCAGCCCTGTATATTGTACAAAATATCATTTTGTTTTTAATTCTGGAAGAAGATATGTACATATATATATAATATGTGTGTGTATATATATATATATACACATATACTGTATATATATATAAAGAACACACACACACACACACACACACATATATATATATATATATATATATACAGATACATGTAACACATATATATAAAGAACTGTTAAGAACGATTTTTAATGCTTCACTTTGAACTCAAAATATATTGCACTTGTGTGTGCTGCATGATATTTAAAAAATGCATGCGTATCAATTAATTTAGTACAAGTACCAACTAGTGTTGCCAACTGTTTTTCTATTTAATCATCACCACTAATTTTGAAGAATGCACTCTCAGAAATAATATACTCAATTTTGACGATTCAGACATCCTCGGACTTAATTTCGTTGTTTTTGACAACCATTTCGTCAAGAGATCACGTGATTTTTGAGGAAACGTGAATTCTCAAATATTTGATGAAACTGTTTACTCACAGTAACATGTGCTAGCTTTCATTACCGCCATATTGGTTTTTTTCCCTGTGTTTTTTCGACTTTACATTACAATGATTTTTATTTGCCGGCCTGGTGGTTCGGTCGGTAGGGTACTGCCTTCCGGATTCCCGGGTTCGAATCGCGGTGCGGGCATGGATGTTTGTGATATCTTATGTCTACAAAATATTGTGTGCGCTTGTTTCTGTGAATTTTTGTAAAAATATGGATCAATTGAGACAAAAAATCATTGTAACTATAGGTCTCAAAGCTGTCAAACAAATGTCCAAATTATTTATATTTTTTTGCTCTGTTTTATTGATATTTTCATTAAATATAATTAGGATTTAATGTCTAAAGCAACGAACTTGCAGGTAATTTTATAATTTTATAATTTGTATTTTATTCTGTATCACGAAACTAGGATGAAAAAATGTATCTTTACTTTTGACGAAATTCGTATGTTCATACAAGTGACGAAAGTACTGTATTTTTCTCAATTTGACGAAATAAGAAGGAGAAAATATATTTTTTTATTTTTGACGAAATTCGTATTCTCAAATAGGTAACGAAACAAATTCCTTCAATTTGACGAAATGTTCGCTCAGAGCATATCCCTAGTAACACTTTCGTCAAAAATGAAGAAATTTTCGTGAAATTTGAGTATCCATTTCTGAGAGTGTGATCTTTGGTATAAATGATAGTTAACTAGACAAATGAGACAAATCTTATACTTAAAAATTCATGATGGATGTTAAATAAAAATTTCCTACAATTTGGCAAAAGTGGTGTCAGTTAACGCGCATATGTACCAGTTAATTTAGCCATATATTAAAAAGAAAAAATAATTCCATTACGTTACGTAAGTCGGTTACAATTGAAAATGAATTGTGAGAAATTTTCACTTATATTCAACACTTTATCTCAACGATTTTATATGGCTCTCTGTAGATTAGTCAATGCTAATCATACTATTTTTATATATAAAAAGTGCTTTTACACATATGAATAATTTCGCTAGCTTTATGCATTGTATAAAGATATTGCAATATATTTTAAAGAAACATATATAAATGTAACATACATCGTAATACATCCGAATTTTCTTCTCAATCACTGTGTACAAAACAGTAGTGCAGGTTACACTATTTTCTATAGGGAAAATGCTGCAATGACTCTGTACAGTTTCAAAGCATTCAAAAATATTTATGGAAATCAGAGCAGCGACAGTCAGACAGACATACGGAATGGATTCACAAACATTTTTCAATTTTATTTTGAAGTGTTAAAATAATTCTGATCACGATGTTTGTAATTTTTTTTGATAATACAATGATTTCATTTCATTTCATTTCATTTTTTTTTAATTAAAAGGAATTAAAAAATGTTCTGTACTAAACAGAATTTAATTTAAATTCCGAGTCCTTTTTTCAAACACAGACTTTTTGTCTTCACGTGTATGCAAATTTTTTATTCTGTAATAGACTACTTTTTATTATGCAAAATTCCAAGTGGTAAACCGCGAATGTTGACCCCTCTTTTTTTCTGTTTGAAAGATTTTTTTTTTTTTTTTTTAATTAAAAGGAATGCGCTGTGCGAAATAAATAGCTTTGTAAAAAGTATTTAATTATAAATTGTTATTAATCACTTGGAGGTGTCACTTGAAAATAATAATAATAATAATAATAATAATAATAATAATAATAATAAAATCTGAATAAAAAATAATAATAATAATAATAAATCTATTTTTCTGATTAAGCTGGAAGGATATTTTATTTTTATTTATATTTATTTATTTATTTTTTTAATTTACAATTTCTAAAAGTTATGTTATGAAAAAGTAGACAAATAGGCGCAAAATTAAACAGGTTGTACTAAAAATAATTCCATTTTATAATCAGTGTGTCTTAACCATCTGACTGCCCTAGAAAAGGTCAGAATTGTAAGGTTGTTTTCACTGCACAATTTTTAAATGTACTAAAATAATGCTTGTTTGAACTTGAGATTAAAAACCTAACAACGCACACGATTATTATCCTTATGACTATTATTTAAGACCTTCAAACTTGAAAAACAAGCTAAAAATTTATAATAATATAATTTTGTATTATAAGTGTAATGTAGAAATGAGAACAGCTCACTGACAGGAAATATCCGTCAGCGGCGGTCAGAAAAACATAAAGTCGATAAATTTTTACGAATATAATTTTCTGGCATTACAGATGCGAATTGAAAATATATTTAAAACTTACACTGGAGGGCATTTTTCTGGATTACACTCTTTAATTTCTGGCACTGGCCGTACTGTCCCATCGCATAATCGTTCATCCACTTCTTTTTCGTTGGCTTTGTTTAAACAAGTTGGTCGTGACATCTGGTAACCTAATAAATAAAATGAAAAAGACCAAAAAATTGTTATTGACTTGTTTTTACATATAAATTATACAAACTATAAGTATAATTTCACTTTATTTTGACTACATTTTTTTAAATCATAAAATTGAAACAGAAAAAGTATCTCTATATATTAAAAAAAAGTTACTGTCACTGGCGTCAAATTTTTTTGTCTGCGACAGCATCTTCTAACGGAGGGCAGGGTCCTTCGCGTCATGAGAGGTATCAATGTGTTCCGAATACTCCAAGGGAGACATTTCAGCTGCTTAGAAATCTCTATCATTTTATTTAAAGAAGTTATTAACTAAAAACGACAAGTTTATGAAGGTACTCTATTTGCCATTTTGAAGAAAGTTTCTCCCAGTGACGTTGTTCTTCTGACATGAAGTCATTTTACACGGAAAAATTAAAAATGATCCATGGTTGTACGTAGGTAGGTAGGTAGGTTCGATTTAACGTCGCACCAGTACTGCGCTATGGGTAATTGGCGACGGTGTGAGACGCACCCTTAGAGATGTTCCGGTCACATGCCATCACAATGTTGATCCTTCCCGGATGGGATCCCCACCCCTCCCGCTTTGGTGATCCCCAGAGGTATAGTGTGTGTGGGGATGGAGAACTTTGCGGTCACGAAAGGTTTTATGTGCTCCAGCCACGATTAGTGTACACGACGGTCTTTGGGCGGCTCAAGTATCGAATCGGCAATCTTCCAATTACGTGCTCGGCGCTTTACAGACTACGGTACCGCGGCCCGAAACCATAGATGTAAAAAAAGAAAGAAAATAAATATCAACTTTTTTTCTCTACTTTCAGAAAATTAATTTTCTTACACGGGAAAATTAAAATACGATCCATGGTTGTAGGTAGGTAGATAATTAGGTAGGTTGTGTTTGACGTCGCACCATTACTGCGCTATGGATAACTGGCGACGGTCTGGGACGCACCCCTACGGATGTTCCTCAGACATGCCACCACAATGTTGGTCCTACACGAAGGGGATGGTCCCTGCTTCAGTCGCCCCCAGAGGTATAATTTTGATGGGAACATGGAGGATATTGCGGCCATGACATATTTTACGTGCACCAGCCACCATTAGTGTACACGACGGTTTTTGGCCGGTTCGAGAACCGAACCTGCAATCCAATTACGAAGGGGTACCTCGGTCCGGATCTAAGGTTGTAAAAAATAAATAAAAAGTGTCATATACTAAAGCTGTAATGCAAAATGGTCTAGATATTATGAATTTCTTTCTATTAAAAAATATATATAAATCTTATATATTTCAAATTGACATTGAATATGAGGATTTCCATAATAATTTTCTGCTTTTGTCTTGTAATATGCACTATTAATATTCCTTTTCAGTGAAAGAAAACAGCGAATAGGTGGACAGAGCTCTGCATGTGTTAATAAGTAAAGTGAGTCGGGGGGGAGGCGAAGCCTCCCGCGGGGGTTGGTGAGCGGAGCGAGCAGGGGGCAGAGCCCCCTAGCATTTACATTAAAAAAAAAAAAAAAACAGACGAATGGTTAACCTTGAACTAAATGAATTGGTATTCAGTTACCAGGTGTATCGAGTTCGAATATCGGTTCAGGCAGGAACAGTGTTGCCAGACTTTGCGAATTGTTTATTCAACTATCACCAATAATTTTGAGAATTGATATTTGATATATGTAAAAGACGAAGTTAATTGAAGAATTGTCTATCATTTATATTAAATAACACTTCTGAAAATTATTGGTGACTCTTGAATAAAAAAAAAAAAAGTGGCAAAGTCTGGTACACTGGCCATGAATGTTCGTAGTGTTTTGGAATTCCCTGTAAGCTGTAGTTTCTGGTTTAATGAATCATATTATGTAAAAAATGACTGTAAAGAGTCACTCCAAAACCAAACACTCAAAAGAGAGACAATTACACACATATATTTAAAATTTACAAAAGCTGTGAAATGACGGAAAAATGTTTCTTTCTTTCTTTTTTTTATTTTAGTAAATGTTTTAAAAGTGGCGATAAATTTATTTATTAACCCCTTCCCGGCTTATCCGAGCTCAGCGCGGAAATACGAACAGACAAAAGTGCAAAAGTTTCCGTCTGAAGACGGAATTCTTACTCCAGTATTTTTTATCAATAATTTCTATCATATTTGTGCAGAAATTTATTGTAATAGATATTATTCATAAAGAATATTGGTGTCAGTGCTACTTTTTGAGACGGAAACTCTTGCCACACTGCGAATAAATCGAGCGGGCAAGAGGTTAATATAGATTTTTTTACGACAATATTTTTTTAGAAAATTTATAATAATAATAAACTAGCTGGAACCCGTCGAATTCGACGATCATTTTATTGACCGTAATGTTTCAAAAAACATCGCATCATTATTTAAATGTATTTCAAGTTAAAACATCTAATATAATTTACGACATTTCACTAAAAAAAAAAAAAAAGAAAGTCAGAAAAATGCTTATAAATAGAAATATTATAATGACATCACTTTCAACAAAGTACAGTCAATGTGACGTCAAACTGACTCCAAATAAACAGTTCCTATCTTTCATTTTCTATTTCGTTTAATACTAAGACTACATGTTAGCTGACAAGTCCGGCGTTTCCCGGGCCCATGGTAATAACCTTAAATGAACCTTAAATTTGTATGGTTTTACATCTTTAACTCAATTTTGTTTGAATTTCTATTTTTAAATAAAAGCATCGTGAAAAAATAATCAGCTGTAACCAAAAAAATTACCTCGAACCGAACGAAACTCTGCCTTGTGACCTTGGTGCCTTCGGTAGCGCATACGCCGGCCGCTAATAACATAAAAATATTCCCAAAAATTAACATGGAACCCAACGAACCCGCTCGGTGTTGCCCGGACCCATGATACCTAAAATGAATCTTAAATTTGTATGATTTTATACCTTTAATTCGATTTAGTTTGAATTTCTGTTTTTAAATGAAAGCATCACGAAAAAAATAATCAGCTGTAACAAAAAAAAAAATTACCTCGAACCAAACGAAACTCTGCCTTGTGACCCCGGTGCCTGCGGCAGCGCAAACGCCGGCCGCTAATAACATAAAAATATTCCCAAAAATTAACCTGGAACCGAACGAACCCGCCAGGTGTTGCCCAGGCCCATGATACCTTAAATGAACCTTAAATTTGTATGATTTTATACCTTTAATTCGATTTAGTTTGAATTTCTATTTTTAAATGAAAGCATCACGAAAAAAATAATCAGCTGTAACAAAAAAAAAAAAAAAAACCTCGAACCGAACAAAACTCTGCCTTGTGACCCCGGTGCCTGCGGCAGCACATACACGGGCCGCTAATAACATAAAAAAAATCTTAAAAATTAACCTGGAAGCAAACGAACCCGCCCGGCAATGACCGGGCCCATGATAATAACCTTAAATAAACCTTAAATTTGTATGGTTTTATATCTTTAACTCGATTTTGTTTGAATTTCTATTTTTAAATGAAAGCATTAAAAAAAAAAAAAAAAAAAAAAAAAAAAAATCTGTAACAAAAACAAACAAACAAACAAAAAAAAAAAAAAAAAAAAAAAAAAAACTCAAACAGAACGGAACTCGGGCTCGTGACCCGGTGCCTGCGGCAGCGTATATACAGGCCGCTAATAACATGAAAAATTTCTCAAAAATTAACCTTGAACCGAGCGAACCTCTGACTCGTGTTACCTCTGCCTGTGACTGCTGCACTGTATAGCAGACATGCTATGCACGCGCTGCAAAATCCACTTTCCTCCACCAGAGGGTGCACTATGTTGTATACGAACATCACCAATTGCCTTGAATTTCCAAGACTTTTCAAATAAGGTGTCACTGGTGGTGTCAACTGCAAAATCCTTTAGTTGCCCTTTCCACCGCCATGGGGCACAGCGTGTTCTATACGAACAACACCAACGGTAAGGAAATACCAAGACCTTTAAAATAAGGTGTAACATGATAGGGGCGACTGCAAAATAACCTAGTTCCATTTTTAACCACCGGGTTGCAGTATATTGTGTACGAACATCCCCAATCAACATGAAATTTCAAGACCTCTAGCACCAATCGCCTTGGATTTCCAAGACCTTTCAAATAAGGTGTCACATGGTGGTGTCAACTGCAAAATACTTTAGTTGCATTTTCCACCGCCAGGGGGCGCAGTGTGTTCTGTACGAACATCACCAACGATCAGGAAATACCAAGACCTTTCAAATAAGATATAACATGATATGGTCTACTACAAAATCACCTAGTTCCATTTTTCACCACCAGGGGTCGCACTATATTGTATACAAATATCCCCAATCAACATGAAATTTCAAGACCTCTATCACCAATCGCCTTGGTTTTCCAAGACCTTTTAAATAAGGTGTCACATGGTGGTGTCAGCTGCAAAATCCTTTAGTTGCACTTTCCACCGCCAGGGGGCGCAGTGTGTTCTGTACGAACATCAGCAACGGTCAGGAAATACCAAGACCTTTAAAATAAGATGTAACATGATAGGGTCTGCAGCAAAATCACTTAGTTCCATTTTTCACCACCAGGGGTCGCACTATATTGTATGCAAACAAACATCCCCAGTCTACATGAAATTTCAAGACCTTTAAAATGAGGTGCTACATGCGTGGGTCTAGAACGGATTTCCCTCTCAAACAAATTTCCCCCCTTCCCCCCCTCCAAATCTACTTTCCCCCTTTTCCCCCCTTTAAAATCGAAAATTCCAAATTCGCAGAAAGTGATTTTTTAGTATTCGACTCTAGTCCCCATATGTACAATTTCTTCACCGTGAAGTAATTTGAAGCTTAGTTAAGCTCGTAAACGTGTTTTTAACGCGGGGGGAAACCGTTCGACTTTTTTTCATTTTTCTCTTCTCAGAGCACATCCAGGGGCGTAGCTTGAGGGGGGGGGAGGGGGGGGAGCCTCCCCCCCCAATGTTTGAAAAATAGGGTGGCATATTGAAGTTTCTGGGGGTGCTGTTTTGCGACTTAAAGTTCATTTGAAAGTGGATCATAATTTTGTTAATTATCGTTAGTTACCAAAAACACTTAAGAGTTTTATGTATCACAAACTGACCAACTGGTTCACCGACCAGCAAAAAAAGTTTGTGTTAAAATGTCTGACTGTAGCAAACTCCTGTTAGGTGCCTCTAAACTAATTAAGACGCCTAAAACAGTCTGTTTTCCTACCGTGCAAACGACCCTTGAAAATTCTCATCGTATTCATGACGCTAAAAAAAAATCTGATCATAACGAATTCCTGTTTTGGGCGCCTATGGCATGATTTCCCGTTTTGTTCACTTACAATAGCCTGTTCGCTTACCGTACAAAAGACTGATGAAATTCTAATCGTATTCGGGACCCTTTAAGAATGAGTTAGTAACAAACTCCAGCTGAGCGGCGCCCTTCCCTGTTCAGGTATCTACAAAGGCATAATGAGGTTTCTGGGGTCGCTGTTTTGCGCCTTGAAGTTCATTTGAAAGTGGATCATAATTTTGTTGATTATCGTTAGTTATCAAAAACACTTAAGATTTTATGCACCAGAAGCTGCCTTCAGCGACCAACTGGTTTACCAACCAACAAAAAAAGTTCGCATTAAAATGTCTGACTTTAGCAAACTCCCGTTAGGTGGCGCCCTCTTAACTAATTAGACGCCTAAAACAGCCTTTTTAAACGTGTATAACAGCCTATTTTCCTACTGTGCAAACAATCTTTGAAAATTCTCTTCGTATTCACTACCCTTAATAAAATCTGATTATAACAATTTCCTGTTTAGGGGCGCCTATGGCATGATTTCCTATTTCAAACACTTACAATAGTATGTTCGCTTACCGTGCAAAAGACTGCTGAAAACTTTGATCATATTCAGGACCCTTTATGAATAAGTTAGCAGCAAAGTCCAGCTGAGTGGCGCCCTTCCCTGTTGAGGCACCTACAACAGCATGTTCGCTTACCATGCAACGACCCTTGAAAATTCTGACCTTAGCAAATTCGTGCTCTGTGGCGACTGCGGCACCCTTCTTCCATTTCAGATACTTACAACTGACTCGTAAGTAAAATCGTTTTCTCGCCTCCAAAAACTTAAAATTAAGATTTTTCAAGACCTTACCTCGAAAAAAAAAGCAGTTTATTGTACGTTATGGCTATTGTATAAAAACGACATTAGATGAGGTTTGATTTGTTTATAATGATTTCTCACTAACAATTTTTGATATTAAGTGATCCTTTAAGCAATTTTTTTTATTTTAGTTTCATTGCTTAAGGGTTTTGAAATATTTATAAGTCTATAAAATTCAACTAGTGCTTCTTGACATGAAACAGTGCGAGGAAGCTGATTTAACGTCGCATTAATAGGCACATATTGGGCAATTGGCGACAAGTTGGAATTAACGCCCCAGTAGCGGTCCGAAGACAAGCCATCACAATTTTTATCTTCTGCGGAAGAGATGGCTCCCCCACTTCAGTATCTCCTAGAGGTATTATTTGTACGGAGCATGGCCACGACAGAGTTTACTTGTACCAGAGACTGACTTTCATGATGGTCTTCAATTGGCTCGATTATTGAATCCACAATCTTTCGGTCAAGCTGTTAGACGTAAGGTGCCGGATACGATCCCAGGTTGCGCTTGTTGGCCTAGTCGTTCGGAATTTTCCATGGTTTTCTCCGAAACTTGCGTAAATACGGGCTAGGACCCCCTAGAAAGACCTCCACAGAAGGCACTCCCTCTCAGGCCTAGGACCCTAGAGCAGTCAATCGGCCTTTTTCCCAAACACCGACACCAACACTTAAGTAAGATATAAATTTCTGTACAAAAAAGATTTAATTTTGGACAACGGGACTTTTTTTTTAGTTTGTTCTTCCACATAAAGGCATGCGGCAATTGTGTCGCGTTCCTTAGCAATGACTACTACATTTCTTAAAATATTTTTCACACGATATTGGAAAAAAGAAAAACGTTTTTTAATTGGTTTGAATATATAAAACAGCAATAATAAATAAATTACTGTTTTTTTTTTTTTTTTCCATAAGAGTGAACAATACCTAATTTCATAATAAGAAAACACCACAGAACTGGCGTTTAAAAGCAATAATTACAAAACTTTGAATAAACACCATAAAATGCAATAAACTTGCAATAATTGTTTTGGTTCGAAAGAACACATGATCCTTCGTCAGGCTAAAAAAGTAGGCACAAGTGCTGCAGTCAAAGCAGCAACGCAAAAAACCGTTTTAAGGGAACAGCAAAAATATATACAGATGAATATAAACCTAAATACTGATGTGAGGAGAATAGTGCTGACTCTAAAATAAAAGGGCCGCCTGGGGGGAATTCAATAAAAAGGGGCATTATTTGTATAATTTGCGGTATTCTATGTTATGATTTTTGTACGTAACAAAAATAAATTACTAATAACTAGGTCTTTTTATATTTAATATGTTATAAATTACTAATTTTCCTTGTATATATATAGGCTGTATGCATTTGGTATTCCAGGAATGCTGCAGAACTATTGCTAAGAAAGTTTAAAAGTCAGGGGGGGGGGGAAATCTAAAGGCCTCTAAACATTTAAAATGTTAGAAAAGGCTACTTGGTACGAAAATGTTTTTAAAAGGGCTGCCAGGTGCTGAAATATGTTGAAAAAGGTCACAGGGTGCTAAAAACTGTTAAAAGGGCACCCTGCCAAATTAGCCTAGAGTCAGCACTACAGAATTATGGAATAAAAGAACATAAATAAATAAATAAATTAGATTAAAAAATGTAACAAAATCTACAAATTTAAAAAATATCAAAATTAAACAAAAACTGAACTTATGTGAGTAATTTCATAGCATCAGACAAGAACGGAGTGGAACAAATCATTAACAAGATTTTTCGAATTTTTAAATATGTAAAAATCTTCATGGATATTCAAATGGGAAGAGAAGAAAGGAGATACAATTATGTTTGTTTTAGAAAAATCAAATCGATTAGGACAACCAATACTCTGGTTGTCCTAAGAAAGATACTTTTGCTTAGTCTCATACAAGAATATATATATATACAGGTATTTATTTCTGCAAAGCACATTAATCATATCTTTCGAACGCAATCCCTTCTTTTTATTGAATAGGCTAAATATGTAAGAGGAATTTCATGTCTGTGTATTAATATATAGATTTGCTGAAAAAATTTAGAATTCTCCAAAGAATTTAGAATTTAGAATGCTCCTATATAAAATTTAGAAAAATTTAGAATGCTCCTATATAAAAAAAAAACTACTAAATGGAGGGAAAAAAAAAAAAAAAAAAAGCTGTTAAATGGATGAAAAAAAAAAAAAAAAAACCAGCTTTTTTTCTTTCTTAGCAGATTTTAGGAATATGCCCCGAATGAGGGGGGGGAGGGGGGCACGTATTAACCGACGAGAGGGCCTGTGCCCTCCATTCCAAAGATGGCAATACTCTTGAAAGTATGTGGGTGGCATTTTCAGATGAGGAATACTAAAGGGCGCCAAACTTTGGATCTCCCCCCCCCCCCAATCAAATTTTCACGCTACGTCCCTGAGCACATCTACAGACCAAGACCTTTTTTTAGACACTTCAACCAAATTTTTACACCAAGTAGTTCTCTCAATATAGTGGAGACAGACAAAAACATGTTTCAAATTAATATATAGATGAACTATAATAAGATATATACGAGAATAATAAATGTATTTAATATCGATACTTAATCTTAACTATTTAATTTGAATAAATAAATAAATAAATAAATAAATAATTTTTTTTTTAATTACCGCCGTTTAACCCTTTCGGGGCAAGCAAATTTGCCTCATTTAAAATCAACAGCCACCAGAAATCACCAACAATATTAAAAGACAAGAAATAAATGAAGATGTTCGTCTAAGTTATAAAAGACAAATTAAAAAAAAAAATTCCGGGGACAGTTTTTGCAAATTTGAATTAGAATTTGAGTTTTCTAATTTCATAATTTAACATGATAGTTTATGAAATAAAAATTTACTTGTTGAAATAATAATTCCCACTGCTAATTCCAATTTCAGATACACATTTAAAAACACTTGGAATATAATTAAAACTAATAATAACTTTATAAGTTTCACTCACATCACTATAATCAGAAAACGAATTTTTCTAATACCGTATACATACTTGTTAACATACTTTCCAAACATCTCATTATGAAGCGTAAAATTTTAGCACCCACCTTTTTGTTTTCACACCAGTCATTTTTTAAAATAATTTTATTCCTATTTAATCGTAACAACAATATTTGGAAAGAACTACTCTCATCAATAATTTCATCAACTTTCAGGGCACCCAAGAATATCTTTAAAATATTCTCTAGGATAAATTCTCCATGTCAATATTTTAATTCAAACCGACAGAACTTTCTGGTGGACCTACATCATTTACACAATTTTTATAACATAGCGTTTTTTTTTTTTTTTTTTTTTTTTTTTTTTTACACTTTTAGTAAATTGTATCGCTGAATTAGAGCTCAGGCTTTGGGATCAACACAATGTAGAAATTCTAATATAAAACGTTAAAAAAAAAAAAAAAAAAAAAAAAAAAAAAACTATTGCATCTTTTATAATCGAACCATCATTCTGAGATCTGTACGTGCATATACATAAAGCATTTAAGTCTTATTTTTATAGCGTCAAAATTATGATACATAAGTGAATTTGTCTTCTAGAAATACAATAACGTCCATTTACAAAGTTCTTCCATCAGTCATACTTCTTTTCTTTTGCAAAGCTATTTCGAGGGAGGAGAAAAAAAAAAAAAAGGTTTTTTATTTCGAGTAAATAGGTTTGGTAGAAAATAGGGGGGAAAGATTTCAAAATATTGCATGCATTTTTGAAAGAGAAATAAGTTTTGGAAAACTCCTTTGCTTATAAAAGCCCATTTTCATATTTTAAAATACTGTTCTTTCAATAAATTAAATACATATTTAAATGGTTAGGAGAATGCCAAGATAGAAACACAAAGAACGTCCTGTCTACATTTTATGTTTGAAACTCGATGAATTATATCGTATATTTTTAAACAAAAATGTTGCGTAAATGTTTTTTGAAAAAATGTGTTTATATGTATATTTAAAAATAAAAGAATATGTAAAAGTATTCAAGTATCTAGCATTTATTACTCCCATTACCCTACTACCGTCGTAGATAATGGAAGTATTGTATTCGGTTCAAAAATTCGATATCGAGTTTTCTGATTTACACGTTTTAAGGTCTCTTGAATCCAAAAAAGTAGTTTTTGGCAATTAGTCAGTGTGTGTGTGTGTATGTGTGTGTATGCGCGGAATCTTTTCTGGCTATCATATCTCCGAAACTAATAAAGATAGAACTATGAAACTTCAGAATTGATATAGGTCTGGTGTGCAGATGAATTTTGATGAGTTTTGATGAAAATTGGAAAACTGCAAGTGGGTTATCGGAAAACGGAAGGGGGACCGTAAGTCCGTATCTCAAAAACGGCTCAAACGATTTTCCTCAAATTTGCTATATAAACACTCTGTTAGATGTCCTTTCGAATGGTATAGTTGGTTAGTTCAGGAAAATTGATAGGCGTCCTGTATAAATAGCTCAATTTCAATTCTCGCTAGTGCGTTCCTTTAAAAATGGCTGTACGGATTTTTTCCAAACTCGTCGTATTAACTCCCTTTTAAATATCCTTTTGTATGTAATTTTGTTTTTCGGTCAATAATTCGGTATGCCAAGTTTTGGTAAAAGTCGGTATTTCAAAAACGGCTCTAACGATTTTCTTGAAATTGTTTCATTAATCCATTTTAGATACCCTTTCTCATGTATTGTGTGGTTATTACAGAAAAATTAAGAGTCATCCTGCTTAGGTAGATTGATTTTAGATCTCAGAAATTGGTGTTTCAAAAAAAAAACTCTTCATTTTTTTTTAACTTGCCATGTAAACTTTGTTTTACATGTCTTTATGCATGTATTAAGTTTCTCTTACTGGAAAAATTTTAGGTTTCTACTTCGTTAGGTCAATTTTATGTCTTCTGATTATATTATCTCAAAAAAAAAAAAAAAAAAAAAAAAAAAGAAAGAAAAAAAAAGCATAAATTAATAGTGGGTAATGGAAGTTATGTGTTTGTTTCACACCAGATTTTTTTTATAGAGAAATATTGTAAAAGGTCTTTAAGAACACAAAAGCAGTTGTCTAATAATTATAATGATAATAATAGTGAAATTTTAATTCAAACGAACTATTAAATATATTATTCTAACGTATTAACTATTAAACAAATTACTAAACCAGTACTAATTACACTAAATATTTAAATTCTGTACCCCAGAGGTAAAGGACCCATGTCCATTTTGCGAAATAAGTTAGCACCATGTCTTTTTTGGGCATTTTTAGATTTATGTAGAGGCGTTAACCACTAATGTCCAGTTCATATGAAAGACAGTGAAATAAAAAACCATATCAATTTCCTTTATTCATGACAAATATATTTCATTGTAGCTCATCAAAGACATGGTAGTAACACTTTTCACAAAATGGGCATTGTGTCTTTTACCTCCGGAGTACAGAAGTATGAATGTGTTCTCATTATTTAAACTTTAAGCAACGTAATATTAATTTACCACATATAAGGTGCAATGGTAAGGGTTATCGTTTTGAAATAGTAAATTAACACCAAAAAAAAATTCCCTTTCTTTTTAAACATTTATATGACCCTTAAACAATACCTTTTAAAAAAATACATATAAATATTATCCAGGATAATTTCAGGTATAAAATTTTTAATTTAAAACAAAGAACTTTCTGGTGTATCTAATATATTAACATAGACATTTTAATATAATCTTAGCATAGATAATATTTCTATTTCTATTAGATAACCTGTTAAATGTAATGGAAAGAAGAAAAAGTTACTTGGGTATTTTCTGGTATCGCCATTTTTGCTGCTACTCCGGAGAATTTATTTCTAAATATTCCAGGAGTCTAATTATTGTTTTATAAATGAGCCTATTTAAATAGCATCTTATATAAAAATATTATTCTAGTTTTTTTTTTTTTTTTTTTAATTGCTTAATTTAAAGGAGCCTTGAAAATTCCTTTCATGTTAAGGTCTTCCGCCAAGGGAATTACTTTAGATAATGGCAGGTCCTCGCTGTTTCCCTAAAATTTTAGGTCAAATTTATTATATTTTCACCCTTATCGTTAAACAAAATATTTTTACATAATGATAATATTTAGGAATAGTTTAGCATTAAGACATAGAAAAAAAAAAAAAAAAAAAAGGTCATGATTTAAATACATTGATGCCAGATTTTACGACTTTTCTATTCAATATCCATCAATAATTTTGTGAAGTATATACTGTTGTGAAGAAGTTTTGATCACTTGTTGAGACTTGAGGACAGTCAATTTTTACGCAATTTATATCTATACTTGCCAACCATCTCATTAATAACCATACAATTGGTAACGCCCCCTGAAAAAACGCCCTTTTTCTCACACCACTATATTTTTAGAGTAATTCTCTCCAAATGTTGTTACGATTAACCCGCGAGTAGTCGCTAGTTGATCGATTTGCCGCCCATCCATCAGTGTTGCAAGATTTTTTTATTCATTAGCCACCAAAAATTTTTAGAAGTGGCATTTGATATACATAAAACGTGAATAAAATCGAAGAAACGTCGATCACATCACTTCTTAAAATTATTGGTGACAGTTAAATAAAAAGTGCGCAATTTGTAATAGGTGGCGCTGTCTATAGTGACTACTAATGGGTTAAATAAGACTAAAATTACTCTAAAAAATTATTGGTGTGAAAAAAAAGCGGGAACTAAAAATGGTACGGTTCATAGTGACATGGTTGGCAAGTATGTATGTCTGTTTATACGTTTCTCTGTCCTGTTAAGGAAAACATTAAGGAATATGTTGATGATGTACAAAAGTTCCTAAAAAAAAGTATTATCTGATGTTTCACAATTATACTTGCCAACCTAACCCGGAAGATTGTTAGTTCCCTCTCCTTTTTGTATACCACTTAATTTTTAAAGTAATTCTCTTCAAACATATTTACGATTAAATAAGAAGAAAAGTACTCTAATAAAAGATTGGTCTGAAAAAATAGACGGAAAGGGGCGGGACTAACAATCTTCCGGGTTAGGTTGGCAAATAATCACACTTGCCAACATCCTAATTAATATTCCGTAGTACCGTTAGCCCGTTCTTTTTCACACCAGTATACTTTTAGAATATTTTTCATCTTATTTAATCGAAATTACATTTGGAAAATATTACTCTATAAATTTACTGATGTGAGAAAAAGAACGAGACTAACAACACTATGGAATATTAATTAGGATATTGGACAAGTAGGGCAAATATGTATGTATAAAATACGATACTTTGATTCAGTTCGTCTATTATATATATCAAATATAACTTCTTAAAATTATTGGTGACTATTGAATAAAAAAATCTCAAAGTCTGGCAACACTGTTCTAATAGAATGTGGATATCATTAAGAGATTGCCATGAAAAAGCAGTCTATTTTGCAAAATAATACTCCCTAAAAAGCACTGAACTGTGCTAGTATTTGAGGAAAGAAAAATTTTACATGGGGTTGATAAGGGGATTCATTTTCATTACCGTATTCACCGAAAGAAAACTGTTCTTTTGGCACAAAATTTTCCAGTATTTATGGTGATATTACCGATCCATTTTCAAATCACGTAAGTAAGTAAATTCAAATATTATAGAGCCTGTATAATACACACAAAAAATGTATTCTAAATATGCTCATTTCTTCAAATAAGGGTGTTTACTGACCCGCCTTTTTTCTTGACTCTTCTGTTACTATATGCCTGTTAAAAAGTTTCCTTTATTTAATCATGGAAATATACTATAGATGCTAACTATATAAAAGAAACTGTGTCAAAAGAAACCCTGTAACATATACCCATTACCAGCATTATGTTATAATATGGCATTATGACGTTTAGTTTTGTGACAAATGATTATAGGGAGGGCTATTAACCCACGAGACCAATCGTAATGGTTTTAAATATCAAAAAGAATAACATCAGAAAATCTGTAATTAGATATAAATTAAATCGACTTTTATAAGTTTTGATCACTTGTTGAGGACAGTCAGTTTGTTCGCAACATATCTCTATTTATACGTTTCTCTTTACTGTTAAGGAAAACTTTAAGGAATATGTTGATTACAAAAGTTTCCTAAAAAAAAAAAAAAAAAAAAAAAAAAAAGTCAAAAAGAAAAATAAGAACAAGACATTGTATTATCTGATACTTCCCAATTAGTCATTCAGTATAGCGTAGGACCCCTTTATGTTATAAATTACATTCATTATCAATTTGGGAGTTACATTAAAACATCACTTTAAATCAATTTATTTTTGTCACATATGCCGACAGAGGGAGTTATATCAATATATGACCAATCGTAAATGTTTTAATTATTTTAGTTATTTGTCGTAAATGTTTTAATTATTTAAGAAGAATCATATCAGAAAGTCTCTAATTAGACAACTTAATTCATTAGTCAAGAACTTTTATCAATTTTAGAGTAGCAAAAATGTTGGTAACTTAAATCGATTTACACGTTTCTCTTTTACATAGAAGAAAAGTTAATCGAATACGAATAAAGCTTCTTTTCAAAATTAAAAACACCAGAAAATTCAGAAGAAAAAGTAAAAAAAAAAAAAAAAGCAGGAAGAAGGCGTAAGGACGTAGCAGATTGAAAATCATGGGAGGGGTTAAAAAAATTGTAATTTTCATAGTTGAAACCTAATCCGGGGGATTATTAGCATCTGTCCCTTTTTTCACATCAGTCTTTTTTTTTTTTTTTTTTTTTTTTTTTTAGTATTTTTCTTCTTAATTTATCATAAGTACATTTGAAGATAAATATTGTAAAAGTGAAGTGTTGTGGAAAAAAGGGGGGTATTAACATTCCTCCGGATTAGGTTGACAGCTTTGTATTTTAAAAATCGTTCAAAAGCTTTTCAAAAAATTGATTCATAATTATGTAAATGTTAATTGACATGAACTCATTATTACTATTAGTTATAAAAAACTCCCAATAATAAAATTTTATGATACATTTTTTTTTTATTTTCTTTAAAGGGTGATTTTTTTCATTTTCCATTTAAAGAAAATTTCGTGATATTTATTAGGGCGGAGAATTGAGTCCTCCTCCTAAAGCTCCCCCCTTTCCCATTCCCATTCCTCTCACGAGGTGTTGAAATGATTTGTCTCTCATACAGATATGAGAAGTTTTCGTCCTTTTTTACTACCATTATTTTTAAACAGAAAGCTTTATCGTGATTTAATACGATAGAGATTTTTGTATAAAAACAGTGGTAGCAAAACAAGCGAAAATTTCTCTACCCTGCTCATTCTGCGCCAGGTGTTATCTAAAAATGAGGACATATATATATATATATATACATACTTGCCAATATCCTAATTAATATTCCGTAGTATCGTTAGCCCCGCCTTCTTTTTCACACCTGAATTTTTTAAGTATATTCTTCATCTTAATTAATGGAAATTGCATTTAGAGAATATTACTCTATAAATTTACTGGTGTGAGAAAAAGAGTAGGACTGACAACACTACGGAAAAAATTAGGATATTGGCAAGTATGTATATGCGTAGAAAGAGTGACAAAGAAACCTGCCATTTGTTCTAATTTATTCCGTAATATTCTTATATTCTTAGGCTTCGCCTTTTTCTCACACCATCAGAGTTCGTACGCCACGCCTTTTTTGTAGGAGTCTTACACCAGTATTTTTTAAAGATAAATTTATTTTTAAATTTATAAGCTTCTAGTATGACAAAATTTACAATATAAAATTTTTGGTTGAAAACTTCAACGAAAATGTAGGACCGTATGAACCCTGCCAGTGTATTTGTTGAACAATATTCTTCTTTTCAATTGAGTACACATTGCCGAATATTACTCTACAAATTTACTGGTGTGAAAACAAGGAGGGGACTAACGCTATTACGGAATAAATTAGAATAACTGGCAGGTTTCTCTCTCTCTCTCTCTCTCTCTCTGTCTAATAAATATATAATTTATTCCGTAGCAGTAAAAGAACCCACCCATTTTTCAAACCACTTTTCTTAAGGGGCATTTTTCTTCTTATTGAATTGCATGTATATATTGAAGAAAATTTCACTTCAAGTACAGTGTTGTTGAACAATGGGCAGGTACTAACAGAGCTTTGGGATTAATTCAAAAGTTTGGCATCTCTGCAATACTGGATGTATCGTTATGATATCTCAGTTTAACTTAATTTTATTACATATACCTACAGAAAGAACTATTTTAGTATGCGAGTAATTGTAACTGTTAAGAAAAATCATATCATAAAGTCTTTAACCCCTTAACGGTCGCATATTTTTGAAAGACACGCCCATAAAGTCCACATTTTGTCTAATTAAAAAAATAGATCGAAAATAAGTGTATGAATAATATATAAATTTATTCTGTACATATTTTCACATACATATATAGTTTGGTACTGGTTGGTTCTTTCATGTACCCTAAAATGTTAAATGAAAAATACACGTGGGGCGTGGTCACCGCCCGTGAATATCAAGGGAGCGAGAAGGAAGGGGTTAATTTGATATAATTTAATGTTATACTCAAAACTCCCTTATTTAGAGTGTTATTTTATTAGTTAACGTAAGGTTTCTCTTTACCTTTGTACAAACTCCATATTTTTATATGGGGAAATTTGTTGCAAGGATTGCTTTATTACCTAATGTATTTTTTAAATTCTGTTTTCCCATTAAAGAAATTCAAAACTCTTCCTGAGATTTTTTCTTAATTTTCAAATATTTATATGTTTCATTTTGAAACTATAAATAGAGAAAAATGAAAAGGCAAGGACAGAACTTTAACGCCGAACTTATACTATAGCAGAATAGCCAAATTTTATAATTTATTCCGAAATATTTTAAGTCCTACCTCTTTGTCAAACTACTTTCTTTTAACGTAATTTTTTTATTATTATTATTTTGTCGTAGTCATATAGTGGAAAAAATTATTATAGAAATAAAGTGGTATAAAATACTGAAGCGTACTAAAAATGCTCCAGTATGAATTATAAATGTTGACATCTCCGATATTAAAAATGAAATAGAATTTACGTCTACTTGAAACAAACGACTTTATACGTAGAGAAATTTTTCACAGTCACTGGTATGAATTCTATGCCTATATTCCCTTCTTGAAAGGGCATTTTTCATACTTTATAGCATTAAAAAAAATTTAAAAGGGTGTAAATATTTTGAATACGGAATTAAAAAATAAGTAAACATTGAGCAATAAATAATTCTCATAGCAAACTTTCCTATCTAGAAACGTGTTTTCACAGTCGGCGAAAATAAGCGGAGCGTTCGTTACCTTATAGCTATTTACATATTTCTTTTAAACACTGAAAAAAACACCATCAAATCTATTGAACTACAAGGTAAGTCTCGCAGCATTCCTAAAATTTTACCTGCAGTTTATTTCATTGCCACCACTATTGTTAATAAGGAAGTTCTCTTAAATATTTTATTGCTAAAGGCATGCTTAACTTTATACAGAAAAGTAGTGTTTTAAATAAGTGGTGCCAATGAAATAAAACGAGCGTAAAATTTTAGGAACACTGCGAAGCCTGAAAACCTTCTTTAAAAAAAAAAAAAAAAAAAAAAATTCGACAAAAAAGTATACATATATAAAAACACGAACGATGCTTTGTATTCTTATTTTGTCACTACTCCATAATTGTTATCTAGATTAGTGCAGGACACGCTTTACTTTGTTATTTGTTTTATTTTATTTTTACGAAAATTATACTCAATACTATTTGTAACATTACGCAATAACTTCTTTGTTTAGTTACCTTTTTTTTTTTTTTTTTTTACTTTTACATAACTGTTGTAGTACGTGACATAGTAATTGATTTTACTTTTAAGAAGAATCTCATCAGAAACTATTAAGTTAGACATAAGTAAATTCTGCAGTCATATATATATATATATTTAGGATAGTCAATTATTTAGCAGCTTAAATCGATTCGCATGTTTCTCTTTTCTATTAAAGGAAATTTAAAGTTGAATCTATTGATGTATAAAAATTTCTTCCAAAAATAAAAACCTAAGAAAAAAAATTGTCAAAAGAAAATGCAAGAACAGAGACTTGCATTATTTATTTACCAATCATATTCCATCACTGGTGTTCTAGAATAGCGCAAAATCTCTCTTTTTTTAAATGTTTATTTATGTATACTCAATTCTAGATGAAAAATACTGTTATCGCACCTCTATTTATTAATTTTTTGGTTATACATATGTAAAATGAGAGCTGTCGTATTGCGTGACCAATTGTACATGCACCGCCAAGAACAATGATTCCAAAAAGTATCTAATTAGACATAATTAAAATCGACAATCCTAAGTTTTAATACTTATTTCTGGTCATCAATTTGTTGGCAACTTAAAATCTATTTACACGTTTCTCTTATCCATTAAAGAAAAGCTTAATCGAATTTATTGATCTACAAAAGTGTCTTACAAAAATAAAAACCGCAGAAAGTTAAAAATAAAAATAAAAATTCAAGAACGAGGCCTTGCATTATTTATTTATAATTTATACTAAACCATTTGTCATTGAGCATAGGGCTGATCCCCCCCCCCCCTTTTCTCTTTTCTACCCAGTACTCCTTCACCACCTCTATTTTTTTCACTTCTGTGTATTTCTTCTTAAATTTATTTCGCACTCGTCACGCACAATCACATGCCTATAAAGAGAAGTTCAGTCATCATTAGGAGAAAAAATTAAATTGGATCTTAACTTCAATAAGTGAACTTAATAAAGGTGGTATTCAGTTTCTTTTCATTTTTTTTTCTTTTTTTTTTTCTCTCCTTCTCTTCGAAGTGTTGGGAGGGTGGAGAAAACTTTCAGAGTGATATTGTTTTCACACACACACACACACATATATATATATATGTGTGTGTGTGTGTGTGTGTAAGAAAGAGCTGCGTTTTTAGTGCTGCGTTTATTTTTGACGTAGCGTGGAACAATGTTATGAATGGTTTATAGTTTGGAAGCTTTACGTGAAATAGGTTTACTTTAGGTTCCTTACATTTTATACATGTATGCTAGGTAATAATAGTGTCCATTGTTAAAAAACGATACTACATAAATGTATTTACTCTGAGTTTATTTTGAATAGAAGAAAGATAAAAAATGTATCTTCATTTCTTTTGTTTAAGAATATTGGCAACATTAGTGAATGAAAGATTGGAATAATTTCTGAATAGCTATTTCATAAAATAACATATTGAAGAATAAAAACTCTATTTTATTTATTTATTTATTTTATTATATATATATATATATATATATTATTTTTCTTTTAATCTCATTTAGATAGATAGATTAGATTGTAAACATGTTTTCTGGCATAAGAAATGAAGGAAAAAAAAAAAAAAAAAAAAAAAAGGATTTGAAAAATTCTAAAGTTGTAATTACCTTTATTAATATTCTTTTTTCTAATGTAAAGTAATTCAACTCAAGTTCAATGTATTTAAAAAAAAATATAAAGGAATCCACTTTAAAAGAATAAACGATACAAAAAATATTTTACATTACGTTAATGAACTTTAATGAACTTTAAAAAGTAGTTAAAATTTTAAATGTACAGTCGGAGAAAAAAAAAAAAAAAAAACGCAACACTCGCTGTAATTTCGTTATTAATTGACGCAGGAACATCTAATAGACATAATTCAACTGGAAATTAAATGCACGTTCTGAAAATGTCGTCAAATTTTGAATTAGGGGTCATCTACATATTGAAATGAGCTCCAACTTTGACCCACTTTTGACTTCGTATTCGAATTTCTGAGTGCGGGGCAGTGCGGAAAAGTGTACTGTTTGTATACTTTAACTTTAGTCTTTATAAATCTTTAAGAAAAAAAAAGTATTATAAAGATTAATAAATATACTTGCATTTTCCAAATTATAAGAATTAATAAATATATTTACTTTTTCCATTTTCTTGATTATTCAGAATTCAGTTTTTCATTACATTTGCGATTGATCCAGACAGTACTCTTTCAAAAAAGTGCATTATTTTCCAAGTAAAAGTGTCTATTATGGCTGTACTGATCACCAATAACGCTTAAATTTTCTTTCGTAGGTGTAACATAATATACGCAATGAAATAATACAGATACAATGTATAAACTAAACCTTTTCGGATAAATTATTGTAAGGGTTCATGAAGTAAATATTAAACAATTTTAATCACACTTACCAGTTTTTTTTTTTTTTTTTTTTTTTTTTTTGGGGGGGGGGGGGGGGAGTTTAGTTGAACTCTTTGTAACTGTACGATTCGTTTTATAATTTCTATGAAAATATAATTTCTTAATTAACCCTTTCGCGACTAATGACGTACATTCACGTCATTTGAAAATCTGTAATTCTGTCAGTGGGCGTTTCTTTCGTAATTTGTGTGTTACGTATTTCTTAGATGTGTACCCAGTGTTCATATTTTTGCAATAAAATATACTATGGATAGAAATATATTGATTTAAAAGAATATAATTATAATGCATATCAATTTGTAATATAATTGTGAATACAGAAAAAAATGTTCTGAAATATTTTATTTTGAGAGAATAACGCCCGTAGGCGAATCTTACATTCAAAAAGACAAAATCCTGCGGTCGGAAAAAGTGTTAAAATATATTTATAAAAGTTAAAGTATATTTTTAAAAATATATAAAGTTAAACATATTAACAAAATTTTAAAGACTAAAGTATCTTTAAAATAATAATCCGCCCTCCTACAAAATAAATAAATAAATGAAAATAAAGCAATATATGAAGCAAATGTCTTTAACTATGATGGTAGTTAAGAAATGATTTTACAAATCTGTCTTGTATTCCAATTCCATTCATTTTTTAAACTTGACAATTTTTACATTAAACCTATTTTCTATTTAAAACAGTAAACCCCGCCTATTTAGTTTTTTTTTCTTCTATTGTTCGTTTAAAAAATTCCAAAATTTATCACCAGTAATTGATGAAGTAAATACCACTTGTGCATATATTTGTCAACATAAAATAAGGGGTTTAACACAAATACTCAATGTCACATTTACTTTTATTTTCTGTATTGTTTTGTTTTGAAGAACGATGATGTTTTCTTTAGAAAACAGTAATTCTTGATGCTAATACTAATGTCTAAAAATCAGCATTTTTGTTTCATTTATTTGCGTTTGACGTTGTTGTTATATAATTTGACCTGTAAATGAAAAATAAAAATATTTTATTTAATTTTCTTTGTTATTTTTTAAGATTTGATTCGTTATCTCATGCAAAACTTTATAAGAGACGGCCCCCTAAACCACTCCAGAAGAAAGATTTCTTTATATCTCGAAAACTAATAACTGGAATAAGCTGCAAATTTGCACACCCATATTTTTCAGCATTAGGATTCATTTTATGTAAAAATTAATATAGGTCATAATTCATAATTTTTATCAATATGAATTAATTAATATTTTTCTGAATTAAAAATATTTTTTATAATCAAAAGTAATGATGGATTATGTTTGGGTTGCTTCACTATATCTCGTCAAAAAAAAAAAAAAAAAAAAAAAAAAGAATATATATATATAAAAATTCCTTGATCGGTATATATATATATATATATATATATATACCGATCAAGGAATTTTTATGAAGATATTAATAAAAGTTTGAAATATGAATTTAACATTAGCACCTTGAAACTTTGAACGCTTATAACTCTGTGAAAAAATAAGTAAAATATACAACTAATATACTTTTTCGCGTTGTCGCGATTCCAGGAATTTAAATATAAAATAAAAATGGGGCATTGCTATTGAAAAAAATCAAAGTTGGTGCGCGTTTTAATATGTAGACGACCCCCAATTCAAAATTTCAGTTTATTTTCTGAAACTACTCACAATTCCCCGTCGAAAGATACCTATTACATTTTTCTACATCGATTAGCAACGAAGTTACATTGAGTGTTGCTTTTTTTTTTTCCCTTGTTTTTTCCCCCAGTGTACATTTGTAGTATTGTAAATAGTAAATAGTAAAAATGTAGTTTTACTTGGTAGTTACCACTTAATTTTTTTAATTCTACGTTTTCTTGAAACATGCACCTAAATATATATATATATATAAAGGGGTAAATTTTGCAAGAATAATAGTAATAAAAATAAAATTTAATTAAAGAAATGTGCATTTATAATATTTTATAAAATCTGTGCGCATCTGTCTGTCTGTCTGTGCGAAATGCCTTGTAAGCGCTAAAGCTCCGGCACTAATGGTCGCATCGCCTCGAAACCGGTGTCGACAGACGCAGAATTTCTTCATCTCGACATCGCGATAATTCCCTAAGCGATGCGACCCTAATTAGCGGCGATATTAATTAAAATGTTGAGCTATGTCGATCGAAAAATGACTCAGAATTCAAGCTATTTGCATAACCCCTTAACGCGCGCTGTCCTCGCTGCGAGGACGCAAAATTTAAGATCCAGCTGCGAAAATTCATCCCGGAAATTTTTTAGCAAAAATTTACGTTTATAACATATCAGAAACGGCCGGTTTTTTTGAACCATAAAATTTAAAATTTTTTTTAGTTTAATTTAGTTCTTGAATTCCGGTGGCAGTATAATTTAAATGTTAGGAATTGTCTTGCGCCGCAAAGGGTTAAAAAGAGTCATTCTTACGGAAAAAGTGGAAAATAAATTAGAAATATCAGTCGTATCGTTACAAATATGGTATCAAATGAAAGTGCCGATTTTTCTCAATCCGATGGTTTAAACGGCTTATCGATCGGACAATTAATTAGATTTTTTTAAATTAATTAATCAAAAAAAAAAAATGGTCGCAACAAATCAAAGCAATTTTAATATCGCAGACTATCGTCTACAGTCTTGAACGGAAAGAGAAACATCTGGTATTTAATGAGGTCACGTGTTTTGGTACTGTGATTAAAAATTGCAATTTTGAAAAGGCTTCAGTTTCTCAATGTGTCACACAAAACTTCGTATACAGCCTTGCAGTTCAAATTTCATCGAATTTCGAAAAAAATTACATTTTAATTGGAAATTAAATTTTATTCTAATACGCGTATTTTAAATTCTAATTATGATTAAATTATTTTTAATACATCATTCGAAAGATATTTTAAAGTTCTTTTATATTATCGAAAGTGGAATTCGAGATTTCACCTGATTTACACGTTTTGAGGAGTCCTGAATCGGTTTTCTTTTGTATCTCAGCTACTAATTAAAATAATTTCATAACTAATACATCATTAAAAAGCTTTGTTGATTTGGAATCGAACAGTGGATTAAAGAAATTTCTACCGC
Organism: Salticus scenicus; assembly: GCA_963930645.1. NCBI lineage: Eukaryota > Metazoa > Arthropoda > Arachnida > Araneae > Salticidae > Salticus > Salticus scenicus. The sequence continues at coordinate 207,300,265 of OZ005656.1, read as the reverse complement.
CAGACGGCGCTGTAATATTTTAAAATTTCAATATTTCAATTTCTAATTATAGTTAAATTATTTTTAATACATCATTCGAAAGATATTTTAAAGTTATTTTATATCATCGAAAGTTTTCACCAGATTTACACGTTTGAGGTGTCCTGATTAGGTTTTTATTGCATCTCAGCTAATTGAGTTAGACCGTTCAAAATTGGTATATGTAGGTTAATTAGGAGGGGCTGAAAGGGTGGGGATGAAATAGGTGTGTACCGCTCGCGTATCCCCTAACGTGTGCGCGCGCAGCGCACGCCTGGGACTGCGCTGCCGATGGCAGTGGGGACCCAGTCCTACTTTTTAACCGATGAGAAAAGATTTTTTTGATTTTCTTTTCTTAGGAATAAAAATTCGATTTGAGAAGGAATATGTGCGCGCACAGCGCGCATGGGTCTGCGCTGCCGAAGGCAGTGGGGACCGGTGTGAGTTTTTACCCGATCAGAAATGATTTTTTTAGGGGGCACAAAGGGTCAGGGAAGGAATACGCGCGCGCAGCGCGTGTAACCGTTAACTTTAGCATGCGCAGCGCGCACGGTACTGCGCTGCCGAAGGTAGTGGGGACCCGGTGGGAGTTTTTACACGATCAGATTTTTTTTTTTTTTTTTAGGGGCACAAAGTGTCAGGGAGGGAATACGCGCGCGCAGCGCGCTCGGGACTGCGCTGCCGAAGGCAATGATGATCCGGGGCGATTTTTTACCCGATCGGAAATGATTTCTTTTTTTTTAATTTCTTTTCTTAAGACTAAAAGTTGCTGTTAGTGATTCCTTAATTATAGTGATTCATTTGAAAGTACTAACCCGCTAGTAATAGTAATAAAAATAAACTTTAATTAAAGAAATGTGCATTTATAATATTTGATAATTTCCGTTTCTTCGTTTAATTAATTTTTTTACCCATAATCTATTGATCTACAAAAGCTTATCTCAAAAATAAAAACCTCAGAAACTTCGGAGTGGGAAGGGGGGGGGGGAATCGAAGGAAAATGCAGGCATGAGGTTTTACACTGTTTGTTTGTCACTCATACTTTACCATTTGTCATTTAACATAGTGCATTCCCCCCCCCCCCTTTTCTTTCTCCTCATCCTCCCTCTCTCACCTGTGTCTTTTGCAATTCCCTATTTATTTATTAATTTATTTTTTGTTGTTTTCCTTGTCTAAATTTATATCACACTTGTCACGCACAATTACATGCCTATAAAATGAAGCTCGGCCTTCATTGGGCGAAAAAAGTAAATTGGATCTTAATTTTAATAAATGAACTTAATAAAGGTGATACTCAGTTACTTTTCATTTTTTTTCCTTCCCTCGTTGCAGTTAGGGGAGGGTGGAGAAAGCTTCCAGAGTAGTGCTGGGCAATGTTGACATTTCTTAAATCGGTATATCGTTCATCTAAAATACCGATATAAGGAAGGATAAATCGATTTAATGCAGTGTTACCAACTGCAGGGATTAGTCGCAATGCTTAAGGACTTTTGGAAGTTTTCTTCAGGATGTAGAGACGGATTATAATTGGTCGTTTGGTTGGATTTTACGTCGCACTAGTACTACGCTACACTGTTAAAATTTGGGGTTACAGTCTGCAGCAAAAGTATTCGAACACTAGCCAATAAATTCGATATAAAAAAACACTTAATATTGTTTTGTTAAATAAATCCTTGTCGAATCATGCTCTTAGACTGACTAAAAACGTGCTTGATAAGGATTTATTTAACAAAGCAGTATTAAGCATACTTTTTTTAAACAGGAATTATTGCTAGTGCTCGGATACTTTTGCTGTCGACTGTAATTTGAACCAAAACTTAGTACTGAAGTAGTTGCAACCACCCGATGGTTTAACCTTTTACAATGATTTGGTAATTTTTGGTTAACGAAATATTCGTATTATGTTTTAAAGAAAAAAAAAAATCAAAATTTGACCGGGACGGGGGTTGAACTGAAGACCTTTTTGTGTCAAGTCAAACACCAGGCACTGTGCCGCGCTTTCTGGCCTGCTAATTATGTTTCGTTGATTTTGATATAAGAGGCTAAATTTTCTAAGGACTGATCATTGTCTATGGTTGAGTTGTTGCACAAAAATTGCACTTTATTCTACGTTTTCGACCACTCTCTTTAATTTAAGCTTGGTTTGGTTTCAGCAGGAATTTTACTGATTCGTACTTCCCTCGTGAGTGGATGTACGGTAGCTCCAAATTTTGATGCAACTTAAATTCAATTGCAAGAAATAGAAAATTTAAAAGTGAGGTTGAACCATATTATAGTATTGTTTATAACTTGACTCCATATAGTGGTTCAAGTTTGAACTTAAATTTATAACAATATATGGGGAATCGGCTACTGTCTGGGATGCACTCCTAAAAATGGTCCGGATACATACCATCACAATTTTAATTTTTCACGGTGGGGATGGCTCCCCCACTTCGGTGACTTCCAGAGGTATTAAATGGGAAAATGGAGGACATTGCGGCATGGACAGACTTTACATGCACCAGCCAATATTAGCGTATATGACGGTCTTTGGCCCGGTCGAATATCGAACCCGCAATCTTCCATTTACAAACTTGACGCTCTACCGACTAGGATACCATGGTCTAGGGACGGATTATAAATTCGTTGGGACTTTTTGGGGGGACTTTTGTAAGATTTTTTTAATAGTATTTTGCATAAATTTTGTTACTTTTACGCTTTTTCTCATGATTTTTCACAATAAATACATCCACTTTAAGCTACTAGCAGGGACATGGCAAAACGTGAGTTGGGAACACTGATTTAATGAAGCTCGCTTGATACACATTACGAATGGAAAAACGAGAATTTTATTTTGTCCACATTCATATTTTTAAATGAGTATAACATAACACTTTATACATTACAAATCTGATTTATTTAATTTGAATCAGCGACTTCTTTTGAAACAGTAAAAGATAATAGCATTTATTTAGAAAAAAAAAAAAAAAAAAAAAAAAAAAAACTGGATAACTTTGTTTTAGCCCTACAAGGCTCAAATTTTTTTTTAGGGTGCTACAAAAATATATAGGTTGTAATTAGTGATCAGAAGATAGCGAAAACTTATAAAAATAAAAATAAACCATATTTTACGGAAAAATCAACTTTTTAGCTCACTGTAACGTATGTGGAACATACATGAAAATATTATTTACTAATACGTTTACTATTGATAAAAAAAAAAAAAAAAAAAAAAACTTACCTCTGCAAAATTACACTTCGTTATAACACACAGTATTTTTTTTTTTTCGAGGCAAAACTGTTCAATAACTATTCTTTTTTTTATTTTTGAATTCAGACAAACGACTAACGTATCACTTTCATTCAAATTTCACACTGAGTGCACTATAACAAAAACAAGAACGACATCTTTAGGTAAAGATTCGTATTACTACATTGCTAAATGTCAGTAGCTTCTATCAAGATGTGAAGAGATGCCGCTACTAATAGTTTTATAGCTATAGGAACGATTAAAGTCGATGTTCCACACATGGAACAGGGTGCCTTGAAGGGTTAAATTATCACAGACACATGGTTCAATTATTCATTTTAAAAGTTTTGAACGAATCACTGAACCCGTTCATTAAGCATACGATAGCATTAAAAAACCGTAATCATGGCTCGAAAGAATATCCTTCCCCCGGTTTTAAACCGATATTCTCTTTTTCCCAGTACGCCTGCGCAACACTATATCGAAACGGCACTTTAAATATTTATTATTTTCTTGATTCTTTGCGGCTTGACTGAGTAAAGATTTCATGATTTAGCCTGCTATGACAGCGCATGCTTTAGACTAAACCGGTATCGCCGTTCAATAAATAGATATCTGGCATTATTGCAATATTATTAAATCGCTTTAGCCTAGAATTAGATGTTCGCGTTTTTTTATGTTTCTGCATCGATATTTAACGGAAGATGAAATATTTAAACCAGATAAACGATATTAGCGTTAAATCAATATTTTGTTTTACATCGATATAAAGCCCAGTCCTATTCCAGAGTGGGATGGCCTGAAAATCAATTTCACTGCCAACGGGGAAGAGAAAATATGAACGAACAAGAATACGAAAGGGTTCTGGAGCTAATACCGAAAAAGGAAGCACAAATGTAATAGTAAGACAGTTTAAAGATAACATTACAAAATTCATAGGAAGGTTAATAATAATAGGAATATTTTTGGATTTTATGAGCAAATTTTATAATTTTTATACCCAAATTTTAATAAGAATCACAAACAGTTAGCATCGACCATTCGGCCTATCTGAAATAGAACTGCCTTGAAAAAGGTACCTTCTCGGCTATCGAGTATTACTGTGAGCAATCCTAATATATATATATATATATATATATATATATATATATATATATATATATATATATATATATATATATACATATACATATACAATAAAAGACAGCACAATGCAGTACAACACAGGACAGATACAAGAGAAAATAAGGTAAAATCTCAAAGAGAAGATCTCAAACCTCAATGCTAAAGGCGATAGTAAAAGTAACATAAGAGGTTAATCATAAAAAAGTTTAAAGGCAGAAGTTAAAGGTTAAAAGTTAGACGCCTCTTTTTGGGCTTGCGTCTATAGACAGGGTCGTCGTGATCATATGCGGTAAGTGTGTTCAAAACATACGATTATCAAAAGCTTCAAGGGCCAAATGCAGCTGTACATTTAAATGTTGAATGAAATTGCTCAATCTAGGAGACATTTTTTTTTTTTTTTTTTTTTTAATAGATATAAAAATTTCAGACATACCAAGGTATATCAAGTACTTGCCGAATGGTTGCATCTTGTGCGCTAGTGAGCAACTTGATATGGGATGTAAGTACAATCTTCAACTCTTTCAGCATATTTGTCAACATCCTAATTAACACTTTCGCAGCCGCTGACAAAGATTCACGTCATTTGAAAATCTTAAACTTCACCAGTGGGTGTTTCATTTGTAATTCGTATGTTATTTGTTTCTTAAAAATATACACAATATTCGTATGTGTACAATCAATACAATATGGATACAAATACTTTGATTAGAGAGAGTATGATTATAATGTTTATCCATTTGTAATACAGTGAAGGGTCGTACAACGCGGTGGCAAAGATGACAAATAAATAAAACAGTTTTATTTTTTAACACCATTAAATTCTTAAACCAACGAATATATTGGTTCATGCACTCGATTTAATATTTTGTATAAAGCAGTTGCTTTCAGTTAAAATTGGTGCTGTTAAAAAATAAAATTGTAATATACATGAGGCAAACTTACACCTGCGTTGTAAGAGACTTTACTCATAGCTGCCAATATTTTAATTTATTCCGGAGTAATTTTAGCTCCGCCTCTAATTCGTGCCACTTATTTTTTTAAAGCAATTTTTTCTTATTTTATCGAAGTTATATATTGAAGAAAATTTTCTATGAATTAAGTGGTGCGAATTAAAGGCGCGGCTAAAAGTACTCCGGAATAAATTAAAATATTGGCAGCTATGCTTTACTGTAAAAATGAGAATACAGAAAATTTTGTTCTGAAAAATTGTAACTTATGAGAATAACGCCCATAGGTGGACCTTACTGACAAAAACATGCGGTCGCGAAAGTGTTAATAACTCGTAGTATTGTTAGCCCCACCTTTTTTTTTTTTCACAACAGTATTTTATTTACTTTTTTTTTTTTTTTTTTTTTTTTTTTTTTTGAGTATTTTTCTTCTTATTTAATCCTTAAAATGTTTGGAGAATTTTGCTGTACAAATTTACCGGTGTAAAAAAAAAAAAAAAAAAAAAAAAAAAAGTGCGGGACTACAGAATACTAACTAGGATGATGGCCAACATTCTAATTAAAATCTCATAGTATTGTTAGCCCCACCTTTTTCTTCATACCAGTATCTTTTTAAAGTATTTTTCTTATTTTATCGCAAAAAATGCTTGGAAAATATTCCTCTACAAATTTACCGGTGAAAAAAAAAAGTGCGGAACTAACAACACTACAGATTATTAATCAGGCAGGGACCGTACTCTCCGCCCTTTTTTCAGGACACTTTCATGGATGAGAAATTTTCATATTTATTGCTACCACTATTTTTATAAAACAATCTCTACCCTCTTTAATCATGAAACATCACAATAACATACCTGCCAACATACTAATTAATATTCCGGAGTATTGTGAGCCCCACCTTCTTTCTCACACCAGTATCTTTTTATTTTTTTTCTTATTTCATCGTAATTGCATTTGGAGAATATTACTTTAAAAATTTACTGGTGTGAGAAAAAGGGCAGGACAAACAATACTACGGAATAATAATTAGGATGTTGGCAAGTATGCTATAAATATACCAGAAATATTTCTGCATGAAATTATTGGTTGCAAAAAAGATGGAAATTTCTTATCTCTGAGAGTGTTCTGAATAAAGGGCGGAGAGTACGACCCATGATTAAGTTGCCGGCAGTTATGCGTTGCTTGATATGGAATATTTTTAAAGTTGACTTGACTTTTAATTTACTAATTAAAAGAAGTTATTATCATTTTTAAGGACATAATGAACTCAAGACGAAGTTAAGTACGTTTGAAAGGGTTTTAAAATATCCACTTTTAAAACCTAAACAACATAAAAAAAATTTTACATTACGTTAACGGATTTCAATTCATTTATAAAGTTTTTAATTATTCATTTATGTGACTATTTAGCGATGATGCAGTTCTAGTTGTTGGTTATGATTTAAGTTTTTAATAATTCTGCAATTTCTTTAACCTTTTGCTGGTCCTATTAATTTCACTTTTCAGATCAATGGTGCCAAATTTAGGATATTTATTATTCAATATCCACCTTAAATTTTAACTGTAAAGTTTTCCTAATCATTCCGAAAGTTATTAACCCATAATGTATATTAATTATTATTCCCTAAAATTATTGGTGGTAGGTGAATAAAAGTATTCCTAAATTTGGTAACATTGTTTGGAGAGCGTAAGGGCCGGCAAAGGGTTAAAAATAAAAGTATCTAAAAATAAGTTTGTTAACTTAAACAACAGCAATATATAAAAAATCAATTTTAGTTTTAATACTTTTGTTTAATGAACACAACGATCACAGCTTTTCTAATCAATTACTTTGTTATAATTATGAAGTAATTACCGTCTTCGTATTTAATAGAATACTTTTTTCTTTTTTTTAAATTTAAATTTAATTTTTTTTTAGATTTTATATTAATAAGTAATTTGGCATTTTTATTCTTTTAAATGTCATTAGCAGCGGCGCTGGTGAAGCTCGCTAGTTTATATATATATATAAAGTTTAACTTGAAAGAAAAGAATAATAAAGTTAAATATTTTTTATTACATTATCAAAAAAAAAAAAAAAAGGAAAATGATTATCTTCAGTTTTCAATTCATCTTTAGCACATAAATTATTCATAAATTTTATTTACTATATTATCCGTGTGTATTCACTCGGAAAAAGGACAGCCATTAACCCTTTGCGGCGCAGGGTACTGTGTATCATTTAATTTACACTGCCACTGGAATTTACTAAAAAAATTTAAAAAATAAAATGAATTTTAAATTTTCAGGTTGAGAAGGGACTTTTCTGCTATGTTATAAATTTAAATATTTGCTAAAAAATTTCCTGGATGAGTTTTTGCATTTGAGATTTGAATTTAAGTGTTACATCAGCGGGAACACTGCGACTGAAAGGGTTAACCGGTAAAAATGGCCTTCTTCTTCGGTGTGAAAAGGAATCACTTTTTCTCCCTCGATGATCAATCTATGTCTTATTACTATATCTATGTAAAGTACTGGTGCGGTTTGTAATATTATAATTGCAAAGGAAGGTTTAGAAAGAAACTGTACTGAATCTATACCTGGCAATAAAATACTGAAAGCATTTAATGCTGAAGTGTATTCTTGATGACATTTTTACAGTTGCCAAAATTTTAATTTATTCCGGAGCAATTTTAGACCCGCTTCTATTTCGCACGCTTTATTCTTAGAGTTTTTTTTTTCAATATATGACTACGATAAAATAAGAAAAAAAGTCCTTTTAAAATAAAAGTGGTATGTAATAAAGGCGGAGCTAAGAATGCTTTCGGAATAAATTAAAATGTTGGCAACTCTGCATTTTTGTAAGATTGTTACCGTAGCAGCCATCTTGAGTAGACAACATTAACTTCATTTACACCCTGAATATTGATGTGCTGTATGCCAACTCCTTTTATGTCATTCTTCAAAGATATTGTTTGATATAATTACTTTTTGTTGATAAAATTGTTTTTTAAATAAAAGTTTTCTTACTATTTCTTTGTGATTTGCAATTTATTTCAAATTATTTCATATTAAAAAAATACCATAAATATATCACTTTCAAGTAAAATACTACAAAAAATACAACGTTTCTATTTCTTGTAAAAAAATACTACTGTAGTATTGAAAATACAAGTCTCATACTTGCCAGCCTAACCCAGAAGATTGCTAGTTCCCGCCCCTTTTTGTACACCACTTAATTTTTAGAGTAATTATCTTCAAAGATATTTACGATTAAATAAGAAGAAAAGTACTCTAAACAATGATTGGTGTAAAAAAAGTAGGCGGAAAGGGGCGGAACTAAAAAAATCTTCCGGGTTAGGTTGGCAAGTATGAAGTCTGGTAACCCTCACAAATTAAGACAATGGTTTTTATAATAATGTTATACCATTAAAACCTCGAAGAAAAATTTCTTTTAAAAAATTGTGGGGACAAAATAAAACTCACATAAAAATATAGGAACACGGCGGCAACCTTTGATTTAACATAGTTAAGTTACTAGATCTTCCAAATAAAGGGCTAGTAATAAATAAGTTACTTATACCTTTCGAGAGAAAGTGACCTACGTGACTATGTAAATGTTTTTACTGTCCAAAAGTATCACACCAGAAAGTTTTTAATTAGATATAAATAAATTCTACAATAATAAATTTTGATCACTTGTTTAAGGTAGTCAATTTGTCAGTAACTTAAATCTATTTACACTTTTTCTTTTCCATTAAGGAAAAAACTTAATCGAATCTATTGATCTACAAATGCTTCTTCTAAAAATAAAAACCTCAGAAAATTAGAGAAAAAAGGTCAAAAGAAAATACAGGAACGAGGCCTTGCATTATTTATTTGTCACTCATACCATTTGTCATCGAGCATAGTGCAGGACCCCCCTTTTTTACCGAGCACCCCTCCCTCACTTCTATCTCCTGCACTTCTCTGTTTTTCTCCCTAAATTTATATCGCACTTGTCACGCACAATCACATGCCTGTAAAGTAAAGCTGGGCCATCGTTAGGAGAAAAAAGTAAATTGGATCTTAACTTCAATAAGTGAACTTAATAAAGGTGATATTCAGTTTCTTTTCAATTTTTTTTTCTTTCTCTCTCCGCGGTGGGGGAGTGTAGAAAAAATTTTCAGAGTGATATTGTTTTCATATAGATATATTTCAAAAAGAGCTTTTAGTGCTGTGTTTATTTTTGACGTAGCGTGGAACAATGATGTAAGTGGTTTATAGTTTGGGAGCTTTATATGAAATGAGTTTACTCTCTTCATATCTTATATATATATATATATATATACATTTATGCTGGGTATTAATAGAGACTATTGTTAAAAAAATGATACTACATAAACGTATTTACCTTGAGTTTATTTTGAATAGAAGGAAGGTTAAAAAAAAAAAAGTATTTTTACTTCTTTTGTTTAAGAATATTGGCAACATTAAGAGAAAGAAAAATTCGAAGAATTCCTGAATAGCTATTTTATAAAATGGTGTATTGAAGAATAAGGATTCTAATTTGTTTTTATTGATATGTTTCTTTACCCCTCATTTTATTTAGTTATATTTAGACAGAATGTAAATTTACTTTCTGGAATAAGAAATGAATAATAAAGAGAAAAAAAAAAAAAAAAACTAAGTATTCTGAGTTGTATTACCTTTTAATTTATCAACAAAAAGAAGTTATTATTATTGTTGTTGTTGTTATGAAGTAATTCAAATCAAAGTTCAATGTATTTGTAAGGATATGAAGTTATCCACTTTAGAAACTTAAAGGATCTAAAGGGTACTTTATGTTGCTTTAACTAACTTTAATTTACTTAAAAAGTGCTCAATTTTTTAAACATACATTTATTGAATAATCTATTTTTAATGCACAGCGGAAATGCAATTTTAGTTGTTGGTTACGATTTTAATTCTATAATTCTCTAAACTATATTTTTACATAAAAATATATCGTGGTAAATTTTGCAGTGATAAGAAAAAAATTTGACAAATTTTGATTATTTAAAGAATTTTTCTCGTTTGGATCTGTTATCATTTCTCCTACGACGAAGAAGATTCGTTTTAACATTGAAGAAAAACGAAAAAAATTAATAAGCGCATAACTGCCAAGTTTTTTAATTTATTCCGGAATGTTGTTAGCCCCGCCCTTTTTCCATTCTGTGATTTTTGTGTAAATATTTTCTTCAAGATATAATTACGATTAAACATTAAGAAAATTCCTCTAAAGATATTATGGTGTGAAAAAGGGGCGGGACTAACAACATTCCAGAATAAATTAAAAAAAACTTGGCAGCTATGTAAGCGGATACACAAAACTCTAAGCAATTTAATAGGCGAATGGGAAATCTTATGAATAAGTTATTTGCTAAAACGTTACTTTCGTTATTCTACAATTTATAGTACTAACGTATACTTGCCAACGATCTCAATAATAAGCTAAAAATTGTTAACACCCATTTTTCCACACCAGTTTATTTTTAGCATGGCTACCTGCGATTCAATAACGGCTGTTCAGACAAGGCGAAAAGACCGTACAGCGAAAACTTACATATTTTACCGTTACCCAGCAATTAGCGCTGTATACAAGTCTCGGTTTCACCTGATTTAAAGTTCTAGCCATAGGAATAACATTATACAGAAACATTTGTAATTAACGCTGTAAACTCATTAACATGCCGAAAAAAATTTTTGAATATGCATAATAATTAATATCAGTGCATGTAGAATTATATGTTTGTTTGTCAGAATGTTTTCACCACAAAAATATAATTAAAAAAATCGTTTCTTCATCGCTAATTTAAAGGTCCGGTTATAAGAATAACAATTTATAAATGCATTTGCAGTTCACGCTAGAATCTCATTAAAATGTCGAATTTTTTTTTTTTTTTTTTTTTTTTTGAATGGGCATAAGTATATCAATGCATATAAAATTATACATGTTTGTCAAAATGTTTTCATCATAAAAAATAAAATAAAAAGATCGTTTATTCATCGTGATATTCGCACCCTTTTATGATGATCTGAAATATTAATGCCTAATAATAGTTTTTTTAGAACCATTCCTTTGGAATAAATGAATTAAATTCGAAAGTACTATTTCTATATATATAATGAAATAGAGTGCATTTTAATATTTTTCTGTAAAGGCAATTTTTTTTTTTTTTTTTTTTTTAATTCGTATCAAAATATGAGCATCTTGAAACATCTGATACCATTTTACGGTGATAGTAAATGTTTTAAATATATATATTTGTTATTTATTGCATTAGAGTTATGAAAATTTGCATAAGTATATGAAAATTTCTTGAAAACTATCTAAATGAAAAACTACATAATATATATTATTTTTTTTTGAATGCTCTCTGCTTATTAATTTTTTTTACTGGATTTTGCATTATTACAGTTTTTAACAATATATTCTAAACTTTCTTTGATATTACTTTGTGGATTCTTTGATTTTTTTTTTTTTTTTAATATAATTGAATGTTTGAATGCTGAAATTTAATTCAAATTTTTAACATTCAAACATAAAAAAAAAAAGCTTATTGATGAATACACCATACTTAGTGTTGGAGTAGCGAACGATTCATTTTAATAAATAAAACAGATGCGCCTTTAATTGCGCATGCGCGTGCAAGAGCTCTCCAACTGCTCCCGGCGAGGCACGCCAGAGTTAAAAAAAGGAATGTAGCTGTGTGCACCGGCCTTGGTGGCCATTATTACCTGTGTGGTTAAACAACTAAAAGTACAAAGATAATCTGCATTTAAATATGTTTGATTCTACTTATTTTGAATGTGTGTAATGTAAATCGTCTTGTTTATCGTCTTTAATAAATGTCAGCTTTAAATATTCAAGAATTTCGATTTAATGGAACTCAAATTACAACAAATGGTAGCAGAGCGTGGTTGTGAAGGAAATTCTTGAAATCAAAATTGCTGAAATAATTACTCCAAAAGAAAAGAATGGAAAGAATAAATATACCGGAGTTGAACGGTAATAATTATTTTATATGGGCCATGAAAATAAAAGCGGCTCTATCAATTAAGAGACTGGATTCTGTAATTACAACGGTGAAACCAGAAGGACTGAATGCAGCGGAATCTCAAGAATGGGATCTGAAAAACTCCGATGCAGTCGCCTATATGAAGCTTTCTCTATCCGACGAACACGCTCTTCAATTTTCTAATGAAGAAAATGCCAAAATCTTATGGGAAAATTTTCACTGGGCAATTAGAGGATAGAAGAATAGACACCGGAAATGAACTGAAAAACTTACTGATGAAACAGAATGAACCTGTAAATGATTACATAGCACGTTCAAAAGGACTAGCTATAAAATGTCAATCGTTAGGATTGGAAATTTCTACAAGAGAGCTGGTCTATCACACAGTAAGAGGACTATCGGGAAACTTTAGCAAAATCAGAGATGTGTTGAAAACACAAAGGGAAAAATCTATGGAGGAAGTTTTAGAAATTTTAAGAGAGGAAGAATCAAGCTTGAATCCGCATAATGAACAAAATAAACCCGAAGCGTTCTTCGTGAAAAAGGACAAGAACAAAAGACTTTGTTATATCTGTAGAAGGAGTAATCATCTTGCCAAGGACTGTTTTTATAAAAACAATTCACAAAAAACATTTAACTCTTATGGCTATAAAGGACATAAAAATAGAAAAAACAATTCTCGCTTTGATAGGAAAGAAGAAAAAAATAATTCTGTTTTTAGTGCTTCTACTATTGATTCATTGTGTGATAATGTTTTCGTTTTAGATTCCGGGGCGAGCGACCATATGGTAAAAGATAAAATTTGGTTTGATAAATTAAAACCAGAAAATAAAGAAATCTTCTTGGAGGTAAGGATGCAAAAATTATGTGCCATGGCACCGGAAGCGTCAAAGCAAAAACCGTAAGTAAAAATCCTATTTATTTAACTATCAAAAATGTGTTATTTGTACCAGATCTTAGATATAATCTTTTGTCGGTTACCTCATTAATGGATAGGGGATGTAGTATAAAATCTACTAAAAATTCTGTACTAATTTTTGATAGTAATAATAAGTTAGTCACTAAAGCATATAGAAATAATAACAAACTTGAAATTAATTTAGAACGAATTACTAGTAAAGAATGTAATGTTGTGATGAATGATATTAATTATGAAACCTGGCATAGTAGGTTATGCCATTTAAATCCTAACTATATGCTTAAAATGAGTGATTATATAAATGTAGATATCATAAATGATTTTAATTGTGAAATTTGTGATATAAGTAAGGTAACTAGAAAAAATCATCCACCTGTTAATATAGAACAAAGTTCCGAAATTCTAGAATTGATTCATATAGATTTGTGTGGGCCAATTAATCCTGTGTCGTTAGGGGGTGCTAAATATTTTATGATTTTAGTGGATGATTTTTCTGGCATGTACTTTACTTATTTTTTGAAAAATAAAAGTGAGGTATATGAAACATTCTGTAACTTTAAGAGTAAGCATGAAAATTTAACTGGCAAAAGAATCAAAAGGCTCAGGTCAGATAACGGCCTGGAGTTTGTAAATGAAAAATTGGATAATTATCTAATTAATTCTGGTATTTCACATGAAAAAACGGTTCCTTATAATAGCGAATCGAATGGTAAAGCGGAACGTGGAAACAGAGTATTACTAGAAAGAACTAGGACTATATTATACGAAAGTCAGTTACCATTATATTTTTGGGCAGAAGGTATAAACTTTAGTACACGAGTTTCTAATGTAACACCACGTAAAGGGAAAAATAAAATACCCCTAGAAATTTGGACCGGTAAAAAACCTAAATTAAATTACTTAAGAAAATTTGGTTGTGTAGCGTATTTTCATATCCCTAAAGTATTAAGAAATAAATTTGAAATTCCAGGGAAGAGAGGAATTTTTCTAGGGTATAGCCGTGAACGTAGGGCGTATAGAATTTATGATCTAGAAAGTAAAAAAGTAATTGAGGAAAGATCGGTCAAATTCAACGAATCATTAAAATGCAGTTCATTTTTTGAGAAAAATAATAATGTCTGGGATATTCAATCATTCTATGATACATCCCCAAATGAAATCGAAACTGAAACAACAGAGAACAAAATTCCGCATGAGCATTTCTCTCATGAAAAAACAAAAGAAAGTAGCATGTTGAAACCCTCTATGTCTGCGGTTGAAGAGGGGAACGCTAGTGAAACAGGGGGGACGCAAATTCACGAGAGCCGATTTGAAGCCGGAAGTAATTTGGAATTACGAAGGAGCGAAAGAATAAAAAATAAACAGATAGTGAGTAATTTTACGGAAAGTGTCCCAAATAATTATTTAGAAGCAAAAACTGATATTAATTGGCAAAATTGGGAAATTGCGATGCAAAATGAAATGGATTCATTAAATAAACATAATGTTTGGGAGATCGTTGATAAACCAGATGACGCGAAATTAATAAAAAGCAAATGGGTTTATACTAAGAAAGAAAATGATTCAGGTAACATAATTTTTAAGGCAAGGTTATGTGCAGCGGGTCATAATCAAATTAAAAACGTCGATTATTCGGAATCTTTCTCACCTGTTCTGTGCATGGAAACATTCCGTTTGCTAATTGCTGTTGCCGCTAAATTAAATTTAATTGTAAAATTCTTTGATGTTAAAACTGCGTATTTATACAGTAATTTAGAGGAAAATGTATACATGTTACCACCGCAGGGTTTTGAAGGGTCTATAGGTACAGGAAAAGTATGTAAATTAAAGAAAAGCATCTATGGCTTAAAACAAAGTGGGAGAAACTGGTATTTGAAAATAAAATTTGAATTAGAAAAATTAGGATTAGTACAAACAGCTTCAGATAATTGCATATTCATTAAAACTGATAATGATAAATTTCTTATTTTGAGCATCTATGTGGACGATTTCTGTATTTTCAGTAAAAATCAAGAAATGTATGAAGATATAATCTCCAAAATTAGAGTAATATTTGAGTTACATGAAAATAATAAATCGAAATTTCTAGGTATAGAAATATTACAAAATAATAATGGTATCTATTTGTCACAGACACAATACATTGAGTCATTACTAGCTAAACACAATCTAAATGATTGTAAAACAGTAAAAACCCCAATTGTTAAAGGAGAAGATAAAAGCTTACCACTTACAAATGAAATTATTGATGTAAACATGTATCAGAAAATTATAGGTGAACTATTATATTTATCTAATAGAACGCGTCCAGACATAGCTTTTGCAATTACTTATTTGTCACAATTTAATCATAAGCCTGAAAAGAGGCATTTTTTACTCGCAAAAAGGGTTTTAAGATATTTAAAGGGAACTAAAGATAAAAAATTATTCTATAGTACACAATTTGGGTATTTAAATGCAAGTTCAGATGCAAGTTGGGGGAACGCAGAAAATGGAAAATCATTTTCTGGTGGTGTAATTTTGTTGGGTAATTCATTAATGTCATGGAAGTGTCATAAACAAAAAAGTGTAAGTTTATCAACTTGTGAAGCCGAGTTGTTTGCTATTTCAGAAATCTCTAAGGACATAACATGGATAATAAATTTATTATCGGAATTAAACTTTAAAAATTTTATAAATAATACTGTGTCACTGAGTTCAGATAGTCAAGCAGCCATACAATGGGCTAATTGTACAAGATCATCCAACAAGTCCAGACACATAAATCTTAGATTACATTTTGTAAAGGACTTGATCAGAGACAAAATAATTGATCTATATTATACTCCAAGTGAAGCCCTAATATCAGATTTCTTGACAAAGGCTGTAAACGAAGAAAAACTATTATATTCAATGGAAAATATTTCTTTAATTTCTTAATTTTATATATTTTATTTTTATGTGTTCATCCTGTATTATGTTATATTTGTATTTATATTTTTTATTTTTGTGTAGATTAAAATGCGTCGCTCGCAGGGGGGGTGTTGGAGTAGCGAACGATTCATTTTAATAAATAAAACAGATGCGCCTTTAATTGCGCATGCGCGTGTAAGAGAGCTCTCCAACTGCTCCCGGCGAGGCACGCCAGAGTTAAAAAAAGGAATGTAGCTGTGTGCACCGGCCTTGGTGGCCATTATTATCTGTGTGGTTAAACAACTAAAAGTACAAAGATAATCTGCATTTAAATATGTTTAATTCTACTTATTTTGAATGTGTGTAATGTAAATCGTCTTGTTTATCGTCTTTAATAAATGTCAGCTTTAAATATTCAAGAATTTCGATTTAATGGAACTCAAATTACAACACTTAGATTATATTATTAAACTGTGGTAGATCGGATGTGCCTGGTTCGACCCCATGTCGCACTCATTGACCTAGCCGTTAGGAGTTTTCTGTGGTTTTCTCCAAAACTAACAAAAATACAGGCTGGGACCCCCGCCCTCCTTACAAAGAGCCCCACGGAGGGCATTACACGTATAGGCCTAGGACCCTAGTGTAATAATCACCCTTAAGCCACACAACCACATAATTTTAAATTGTAATACTCTAAAATCGAGGGAAGTAAAGAAAAATTCGTTAACAGGAAACATTTTTAAAATATTACAAATTTTGAACTTTATTTAATTTAAATAGTCCTAGTAAAATTTTAATATACGTAATATTGTTTCATTGAAATGCCTATGCATGCAGATTTTTTATAATTCTGAGATTATGTAAAAAAGAAAAAAAAAAAAAATCAACAATGACTGAAAATGAACTCAGGGCACCTCAAAACATATAGAAGCATTAAAATTTCAAAGTCGGATTTTTGACATGATTACAATATTTTCCTTAAATATATATGTACGGAAAGTAAAAATTATTATAATGTCCATAATTTTCCATTTTCATTTGTGTACTATTTTAAAGTTGTTATTACCAAATAAAGATTTATCACTTTAGTATATGTTGAGAAATTAAAAAAATTATATAAAACTATGTTAGAAAATACTTTTAATTTGAAGAAAATCGAACTATGAGAATTTGGTATATCTATACGTTTTAAGGTCTCCTGAATTCATTTTTACTTTTCAAGCATATACTATGTAAGGCTGTAAGGTAAATATTGTACCCATTAAAAAAATGATAATCCACTGTGGGTTTTTGGAATATTTGTACGTTTTGTGATCTCCTAAATTCATTTTTCTGTTTTTATAAAGGTATGTGTATGTGTCTGAGTGAACACAATAGCATTTAAATACTTTATCTAATTATTATATTTCACTGCATATGTATAATGATTGTATGTATGTGTGTGTAAAACAGTAATTAAAAGCAAAATAATAATAATAATTAAAAGAATTTTTTTTTCTTTTTTTGGGTTTAAAGGAATTTTTTGGTGTGAGTACAAGAAGTAGATATTATTAAATAACAAACTGTTTTGCTACTAGGGATAATGTAAATATTTTTTTTTCTATCCCGCATTTAAGCAAGTATTGGAAAAGATTGCGAATAAATCAGAATGGCTGGATCGACGATCGCAACATGGCTTTGAACCCGGCATTTCCCCTCTACCAGCTTGGAAAGCAGAACCTTTTGGCCACAAGTGGAGCAAAAAGATAGGGGGGAAAATTAAGAATTAACTAGCAGGGAGCATTAGAACTTCTTTTCCCAAAACTTTTTTAAATATTTATTTATTTATTTTTGGAATAATTTTCATGAAATGTCAGTATAATAGTTATTAATGAGTTTCATTGCATATGTATAATAATAAAAATATCTAAGACAATTATTTAAAAAAAAAAAAAAAAAAAGAAAATTACATAAAGAAAAATTTTTAATGCGCGTACAAAATGTAGATATTATTAAAAAAATAAAATAAAATAAATAAAAAAATATTTCAGATGCTAATGTAGTACATACTTAAAATGATTTCGAATATGGATTTGTTTTTACAAGCACAATTATTAAATATTCCTTATATACAGTTTCCTCTTATCTTTATTATTATTATTTGGCTTATTTCAAACAGATTTTTATGTCTATAATTAGTGAATTTATTTTTATTATTATTATTTTTTTTATTTAATATATATATACACACACAAGATCTATGTTATTATTATTATTTTTTTTTATTTTAAATTTTGTTAAAACATTTTTAGCAGAAAATTTTTAAATAGCTGAACTTTCCGGAATAAATGCAGAAATAAATAATTATTTATCTACAAACAATCTTCTTAAAACATTCTGCATTTGTAACAAGCAGTTTTGTGCATTAAAAGATAGTTTTAATAAAAATAATTCGTTAAATTGTCAAAACGTTTCTTGCGCAAGTAAGTACATATCCTAACTACGAGACGCGTAACTAGCGCACCAAGCGTAGAAGAGAGTAACTATGCCTTGTACGGTGTTTCTATTGTTCAAGTTCGCGTCTGAACAGCCGCTATTCTACTGAATCGCAGGGAGCCATGATTTTTAGAGTAATTCTCTCCAAATGTTATTACGATTAAATAAGAATAAAATTACTCTAAAAAATTACTGGTGTGAAAAAAAAGGCGGGTACTAAAAATTTTATGCTTCATAATGAGATGATTGGCAAGTATGCTAACGATTCAGTAGATATGTTAAAGATTACCGAGAAACCAAAATATTTCATTGTATATTGTCATTTAAAGAATTTTGATGCACTTAGAAACCCGATATATGGGTTCCACACTTTTTGAAAAACGGAACACAATGAACTTTGTTTCGAATGTCTTTCTCTTTGCCGGTCAACAAAACAAATCTTCATGGAATCAAGTCCGAACTAGGGGTAACATATGTGTTTGGTATAATAACAAAGGCAAAAAATGCTAGAAGAGCAGAATTTATGGCAAAAGCTGAAATGCATCCGATGAAAGTTTGTGTGGTGGGAAGAATAAATTTTTATTTCATGCTTTTTAGGTTTCCACAATAAAAAACTTCTACTGATAAAAAATGTTCTTTTACTTTACTTAATCTTTATTATATTAAACAATAAGAGAAAAACTATGCTTTTTTTTTAGTTTTCGAAATACACGTAATCTCTTAAAAAAAGTAAGTAAATGAATATTAAAGGAAAGACCTTGAGAAATATCTTTTAAATCAAATGCTATTTCATGCAGATTTCGATCCTTTAATTTCGTATAATGCAAATTTCCGTTAAATATAATAATAATAATAATAATAAAAACAGGAGATTCATGAATCAAAACTACTTTCTTAATTGGTTGCAATTTTGAAAATAATAAATAACATTCTTTTTCCAGCTATGTTCTGTCAATTTCAGTTAATATTTCTCTTTGTTATAATGTATTAATTGCTTGAAATGGCAGAGGAATTTAGACTTGGTGTCGACAGTCTGATGCCTTTTTGCAATTAATCGATAAATGTCCTAGATTGAAGATAATAGTTTGTAGTCTATTTTAATAAAATGGAATATTCATATTCAAAATCGATAAAATACTTATGCATTCAGTTTTAAGTTGAATATGACTAATCATATAGGATTAGGCGTGAAGAAATTTTTATGAATTTCAAACAAAACGTTATTAGGAGATTATTCTACAAAATTTTTTTTACTTTCTTCTATCTATGTTAGAAGAATGTACTGGATTCGTGAATTTTTTTAAATTTCCTTTTTCGATAGACTTACACGTTTTGAGATATTTCAGAACACGATTTGACCATTTTTTGAAAATGTCAATCAATTAGTTTGCCTGTGTGTATAAAAAATTTTATGGACGCTAGCTATCTCACGCACCAATGAACGAAATTTAACAAAACTTGGTAATTCGTGAGATTTTTTATTTAAACTGATGCTTATTGTATTTAAAGATTGTATTATGGCCGCGGTAGCCTGATCGGTAAGAGCAGCGAGTTCGTGATCGAAAGATTGCGGGTTCGGTCCTCGAGCCGGCCGAAGACCGTCGTATACGCTAAGGGCGACTGGTGCACGTTAAATTCCGTCGTGGTCGCAATGTCCTCCAAGCTCCCATAAAAAATTATACCTCTGGGGGTACCGGAACATAGGTTTAACTCGCTCTGATCCGGATCAAAATTCGAGTTTCTGTTATTTGGCTGGTGCTGCCATCTGTCACCAGTTTCTGGAGCTAAAGTCGTACTTCCTCCCTATGCGGCGCTCCTAAATAACGGAAGACGCACCCTTCATGCCTTAAAAAAATCGGGATAGTTCCACTACCGGGGTCGGAATTTCCGAGTGGCACACGACAACAACAACAACAACAACAAAGATCACTCGCTCAACAGGTGGCTTTGTCGTACTATTTTTTCATAATTTTTATTGAACAAAACTTCATATAGTTATACATAACGAGAATTAATTTTAATTTCCAATGTGAAATTAAAATTATACATGTATATATATATATATATATATATATATACAGGGCGTCTCAAAATTACAACAACAAGCTTTAGAAGATAGGGTACATCATAAGGATTGAGAATTACACAGGAACCCATATCCGCAAATGTCATCTTAACCTTTTAAGAACGTGTGTTTTGGGGTAATTTTTAACACACGAGGCGGTACAAACATAGAACTATAAGCTTTAAGTTGATGTAAATAACAGCTGAGGAATGAGGAACACATAGCAACCCATGACTGCAACCATGATATCGGCGTTAAAGGAGCGGATAAATTCTGATGTTTTTTAACACTAACCGGCATGTATGAGCATTATCGACTGCTTATGTATAATCTAGCTTTTTGGTTATTTGTAACTCCGACTACCTTGTAAAATTTAAAATCTTGCGCAATCCATCATTTCACAAAATCATGCACAATATTCGTATTAATAAAAAAAGTGCTTTAAATACATTGATTAGAAATAACACTATTATTATGCAGGCATTTTTATATAATCATTTGCAAGAAAAGTATATGTTTGTTAAAAATTCATAATTTAAAAGCCACGCCCACATTTGTTAAAAAATGCCCCCAAAACACCGGTTCTTAAAGGCATACTTTCCAATATCCTAATTAATATTCCGTAGTGTTGTCAGTCCCGCCCTTTTTCTCACACCAGTAAATTTATAGAGTAATATTCTCCAAGTACAATTTCGATTAAATAAGACGAAGAATATAAAAAAAAAAAAATCTTGTGAGAAAAAGAAGGCGGGGCTAACGATACTGCGGAATTTCAATTAGGATGTTGGCAAGTATGTAAAGGTTTAAGATGATATTTTCGGATATGGGTTCCTATGCAATTCTGAATCCTTATGGTATACCCTATCTCTTCTTAAAGTTTGTTGCTGTAATTTTGTGATCTTTCTCTCCCTCTCTCTATATATACATACTTGCCAGCACCTTAATTATAAACCGGAAGATTTTTAGAACATGCCTCTTTCTTCCACTACAGTATATTTTTAGAGTAATTTTCTCCAAATTTAAATACGATTAAATAACAAGAAAAACACTCAAAAAATATATTGGTGTGGAAATAGGGGCGTGTACTAAAGAATCTTCCGATTCATAATTAGGATGTTGGTAAGTATGTATATATATATATATATAGTCAACTAGAATTTTTTTTTTTGTATATGTAGGGGCATCTTTTCCTTCAACTGGTGGGGGGAGGGGGGATACTGTTATCCAATACGGATATCTTTTGAAAGAATTTATCAGTACTTTTAAAACGAATAATTGGACCTTAGATCTGTGATAATTTGAAGCAAAGTTAAAGATTTTATCTTGAAAGAAAAAAAAAAAAAATGCATTTTTTAAGATATCTCGTGTGCAGCATAAAGTTGATTTTCTCTGGACGTTTTTGACTCAACAATGCGATTTTCATTGGATATTTGTTTGATATTTATAATATCCCTCTTCTAGTATTGTTGTATTTTTTCTGTTACATTAACGGAAATTTTAATTTAAATATAGTAAATAATAAATTTAAATTATATAAAAAAAAAAAAAATCTTACGCATGCACAGACAGATTGACTTCTTTTGAAATAACCAAATTGTGTTGAAGACATCTCAAAACATGTCAATCCGTGGAAAACCGGAAGTCACAAATCTTTACGAATCCAATACTTTCTCCAATGAATGCAGAAAAAAGTAAAAAAGAGAGAATAATATAAGCAATTGTTTTTTTGGCTTACTGCATGTCGAAACCCATATGCTACTTACAGCATGTATCAACATACCGATACGTATTCATATACGTATAAGCAAGCATTAATTATGAAAATATGGATGAAAATGAATGAAAAGATGTCTCACTTATTTCTCTCTCACTAATAAGTTCAATGTACTACGTACATTTATTGTCCAGTAATAATTCAGTTTCAGTATTTTCCCATTAAGTGTTTCTGACATATTAGGAAAAACAACTATACGATTCAGAATCACGTGATCACTGGTGAAATAAATGTACGTGACTAATTATTTACATGCGTGCTAGAGCTGAAAATACAATATTTGTCCAATATGATTATTGAATATATTTGATTAAGAGCACGGTAGTTAATGGCTACCAGATAGCAGGCATGAAAGGAATAAGTTATTTTGAAAGGTTTTTGTTAGCGCTAAGAAAGATTTCTGCTAAAGTGAAATCGCAATTAATCTTTAGAGTCGTAATGGAATAATTTTCTGAGACTTAAAGCTTTTTATGCTTGTGATTTTTCATGTAAATAACTGAGTGAAAGAATTATCTTTATTAATAATAGAAAGTGTGTGGCAACATACTTTTAGATTTTTGTTATTTTTATTCGATTAATATATAAATATATATGTGTGTTTTATGTGATTTTTTTTGCGTTTTTTCCTGACATTTTTCTTTAAATTGTAATTTCAACTTATGCTAATAAAAATAGAATGCTTCCATTTTTTTATTTTTTGTTTATATATATTTTTTGCATTAAAAAAATATATATATATATTTACACGTGAATAATAATAAAAAAAAAGTTAAACCCAGATCATCAAAAATTTCTGACAAAACTGGCGTCATAATAGCTTTTAAATTTATATTTTTATTTATTTCATTTATATATTAATTTCAATTAATCAAATTCTCTTAAACCTCCCCCCCCCCCTGCTTTTATCGTCAAAAATTAATGTGAATGCATATTTATTTCATTTTAAATTAAATGTGTTTCTAATCAACATAATGAAACTTAAATAACTGAATATCATTTGCATTTCATCAACGGCTGTATATCATAGTATTTAGCCATGGCTTTTGCATGGAAGTGATATTTAATATACATAATAGAAGAATTGAATCAAACTATCGTCTATTTTATATATCAAATATCTCTTCTCCAAATTATTGGTGAATATTGAATAAAAAAGATCGCAAAGTCTGGTATCACTGCCTAAAATGGCCTAGCTATAGTTGCCAATCGAAATATATTAATTTAAACGTTTCAAGTATTCATTTTTTCTTTTTTTTTTTAATTTATTTGAATATAGTGATTAGTGAAAGGAGCTAAGCCTGCTAGTTTAATCTTCTCATCCTATTTAATTTCCCTCCTCTGGTCAGCGTTGCCAAATTTTTTTTTTTTTTTCAACATTCATAGACCTGCTAACTACGCTAGTTTATCCGCAATGGTATTAAGCCCCGCCTTTTTTTCACACCAGAATAGTTGTAGAGCAATAATGATCTTATTTAATCATGAGAACATATTGCTGAATATTAGTCTACAACTATTCTGGTGTGAAAGAACGGCGGGGCCTATTACCATTACGGATAAACTAGCAATGTTATGAGGTCTACATCCACTACTTAATTTTAACTGCCCAAGATTATTCATAGTGTATATATAAAATATAATTCCTCAAAATTATTGGTGGTAGTTGAATAAAAGAGTCTATAAATTTGGTAACATAGCTTAGAGCGTTTTAGAGAGTTAGAGCCGGCAAAGGGTTAATAATAAAAAATATTACAAAGAAAAACTT
Organism: Salticus scenicus; assembly: GCA_963930645.1. NCBI lineage: Eukaryota > Metazoa > Arthropoda > Arachnida > Araneae > Salticidae > Salticus > Salticus scenicus. The sequence continues at coordinate 207,276,037 of OZ005656.1, read as the reverse complement.
CTGTATAAAAAGTTTTGCAATTTAATTTATAGGTTTTGAATGATAGAATTTTTTAGTTAATTTACTCCAATAACTTTAATTTCAGTCGTCTGAATTCATTGACATTATAATATGAATACTAATACTGTTCATTTGGGGAGATGTGGTTTAAGATTGAATAAAATGTTATGCCAATTCTCTATACAATACAAAATCACGGTTCGCAGAAAGAGAAAAGTACAGGTAGGTTGGGCACTAATTAAAACACTTTTAATGAAGTGTAAAGAATTAGTAGTAATATTAGTTAGTTGTAGGGCGATTAAGGCGTCCGTTGAAAAATGCTCATTTCATTTTATTTATTTCTCACTTCAAATAATTCATTTGCTAACAAGCCCGTGCGGATTTTTCACACTTTATTTATCTCTTCGTTACCTTTAAAATTTAAAATTATTATTTTTTTTTATAGGCGTCATTTTTTCACATGCATGAGCAAATTTAATATTTTCTAACTCTTTTTTCCCCTCACGTGAAAGCAAATTTCATTTTATTCTGGAAAAAAATGGCAACAATTAAAAATTTAAATAGCTATTAAAGCTAAGCCTATTTTCATATTTTAAATAATTTTAAAAAATCTAATCAAAAATTTGTTAGAAATAAGGTACCAAATGAAAGCGGTGATTTTTCTGAATACGTCGCATTAAACAGCTTATCTATCGGACAATTAGATTTTTTAAAATTAACTAAAGTATGAAAATTAGGTGGCAACTTGCGTTCGCACACAGACAGAGTCCAAGGAAATCTCTTAGCCGTTTTAAAAGTGACAGAGTCAGTCAGTGATGAGCGTAACTATATTTGCTGATTATTAATAACCATTATTTAGTTAAAGAGTTTTACTTCTTTTTAATTTTCAGTATGTTTTTTCTTTTTCATTATTCTATTTCATTCTTGTCACACAAGTATTTATTATTAAACTCAGTTTTATTTATTTATAACTTGGCTTGGGCGTTGACATTTTGATGCTGCACTACTATTTATTTTTATCGTCTGATGAAGACTCGTGCTATCAAAAAATTCTTTCGAGCTTCTTAAAAATTATGGTGTTTGCTTACAAAGCTTTTTATTAATTACCTTTTAACATCAATCAAGAGCATTTTTAAATTTTAAGAGCATTCTACGTTTTATAATAAATTGATATTGCATTGTAATCAATGTTGCTAAATTTATGAACCTTTTATACACTATCCACCACAACATTTTAACTATAAAAGTTGCCTAATGACTCCAAATGTTATTTGGCTATTTTATCTAAAAAATGTTTCTCCTCAAAATTATTGGTGGTAGTTGAATAAAATAGTCACTAAATTTGGCAACGCTGATAGTAGTATGATTCTTTTTTCCCTTTCTTTTTAATCAAACACACCTGGACCATGGAAGGAATAAGGTACGCATTGTAAGATGTTCCCATATTCTGAAAGATATCATGGAGACGAATATTAAGGCACTCATCATGTGGGTTTCTGATAGTTTTGAATAACTTTATTATTATTTTAATTTTGTTTAAAAAATTTTTTCTTTATTTTTCTTTCCTATAAAATGATAAAAAAAAAATAAATAAATAAATAAATAAAAATTATTTTTTTTTTAATTTTGTCTATAAAATTATTAAACTGAATTGCTAGAATTTTTAGCAACTTTTTTGAAAGAGTTAATATAAAATCCCGAGAAAATTTGAATGTATTAAAAAATTTTGCTGAAAAATAATTGAATTAAAAACAGGCACCTGAAAATTACCTTGGAGAACATTTATATAACTTTAAAGAAATTATTAGTACTGGGAAAGTGTTAGTACGGAGAACTGAATTAGCCGTTAATGGCCTGCCTAGTAGTCAATTACAGTACGGCTAGTCTCAGCATGATTGTCGTGCTATTGTAAAGAGCCCAGATATGATGTTTAACGACAGAGAAATCTGCGGATACAGTCAAAACTGAAAGAGAAAGGCTAAAAATCTTATAATTAAGTATAAAGTTAGAAAATAAGTTGAGTATTTTAATTTTAAAAAATTGAAATTTAAGCTAAAAATTAAACAAAAAAAAAATTAATTGAAGATGTTTAATAATAAAAAAGTTCACAGATGCAAAGGAGAAAAACCAGAGGTCGGGTGTAAAGAAGGCAAGGAGAAGGCCCAAAATCGACCCCCCCCCCCAAAAAAAAAAAAAAAAAAAAAAAAAAAAGGCGCTCTCCGGTGATCTATACTTTTTTTTTTTTTTTTTTTTCAAAGTCAGAATTGCATGTGACACAGCACAGTCGTTTCGGTTTTGATCTAACCAGTAGGCACTGAAAAGGGCCTCTACAACGGGCTGCAACTTACGTGTCACAAGCTATCCAACAGAGAAACAAAGGTATAAATAAGTGGGAGGTAAACACAATAGGTTATTACTGAAGTAATAATTTAATAAAATAAACATTGAAATTACGTATCTAAAATTAAAGTGAAGCGGGGACGCTTCCCCTTGGAAGGAGAGGAGATCTCATAATTAGGCAACTCCGCAATAATCTCATTGGGAAGGATGTTGGGTGTATTATAAAAATCTTCATACAAGTATTTAACTCGTTCAGGGAAAGAAGTGGTACGAAGACCTTTACGTATTATAGTTTTGCATGTATCTATTACTATTGCGTATTTGACGTAAAGTTTTGTTATGTTGACCGGAGAGAATTTTAAAGGTGGAGTCACAGGCACACTCCCAGGAGGGACAAACGTACGTGAGGATGGGTAAAAGGCATGAGTTATATAGAATTAATTTATTTCTGATAGAAAGTGTTTTACCTCGGAGGAGTGGTTCGATGGAGATTTTTCAACACCAGCAGCTTTGCCTCTAGTGTAAAGTATGTTCTTTTTGAAAGTGAGCCTACGGTCCAAATAAACTGCCAAGTACGTAGACTCATCCAGCTATGGCAAGGTGTTGTTAATGACGATTCTATCGGGGTAAGTAAATTTTCTAGAAAAGAATATAGCAGAAGTCTTTTCTTCGTTAATTTGAACCCGTCATTGGGCAAACAAGCTCAAGAGCGTGTCAATGTGCATATATTTATGCAAGGTGTAGATGTGATGTCTAGACTTGTAAAGAACAGTTTCGTCCGCGTAATGGGCTATATTAGTGCGTGGATGTTGTGGAATGTCGTTGAAGAAGATATTGAAGAGTGAGGACAGATGACAGAGCACAGAGCCCTGAAGGATGCTAGCTGTGATGGTTTTAATTTGTGATACAGTGTTGTCGACTTCGAGAGTGTGGCTGAGTGCCGAGTTTCCGGGGTCCAATGGTGACCCCACACTTCAGCGAACCAGATGTTGGTAGCAGAGTTGGATCAAGATCGTGATGGCTTAAACACACACACACACACACACACACAAAAAAGAAAAAATTATGGGTGGCAGGCCGGGATAGAAAAACAAGAAAAAAATTCTGAGCTCAAAGAGAAAGATGAAAAACGAAAATGAAAAAGACACTTAATACTACATAAACATTTAAATGTAACCTAAAATAATACAGTGTTGTTAACACGAACGACAAATGTATAATTTTTTTCTACAATAAATTTCTGGTGTTAGTTGTATATTTTTTTCTATAGATTTTCATTTATTTCTAGTGAAGTTTAGCAATTAAATATAACCAAAAATATAATTCGTAATTACTGGTGGAAAATAGAATAAAAAACCCGGAACGCACACACCCCTACCCCTGTATAATATACATTGTAATATATCTAAAACATGCAATTTCTGTTTCTTTTTAGGATTTAAAATCGTTTTCCAAAATTATCATAATTATTTCTAAAAGAAAATACGGCAAATAAGCACCAGAGGAAATAATAGTTAAGTTACGATGTTATTTTAAGAAGCTTCCATGTTTTAATTTAAAAATAAATAAGTAAAACAAAATATATAAATGCATTTATTGCAATCATTAGCAAAAAATAACATTTTAACTCAATTTCAGTCTAAGCGTTCCGCCCTAAAACAATCCATACTTCATTACTCTTAAAGCAGAAATTTCCACATGGTCAGCCAAGTTAATTTTTTTTTTGGCCATTTTTATTACTGTCTTTTGACCACTGCGTGCCATGTTTCGATGAACTGGACTTTATTTAAGCATATACTGAAATATTGATGATATTCTAGTGGTTGTTTATGAAGGTACGGCGACTGTTGAATAGAAAGTTTGCACAGAAGGAAAAAAAAAAATAGCAAGGAACATAATTAAAAAGCCAGATTAGCAATAAAAAGAAGAGCTCCTCATCAGTGGATTCTCAGCACGGCATATCTACTGAACCACGCCCACTGACATGAATTAAGAAATGAAAAGGCGCTCACGTATAATTGCATTTTATATTCGTTCATCCCTTGACCACCGTGTGACGTTTTATCTTTTATTTATTTTCCCTTTTTTTATGCATTATATTTCCAAGTTTCTATGCGAAGAAGATATCTAGAGTCGCGATCAATTACATAGAAAGCTTTTGCGATTTGTTTGAGAAAGAATTTGGTCAGCAAATATAGTTAGACAGTTTTTTTCCTTCTTTTATTTTTGCGAGTAAATGGATGGATATATTTTTGCAAAGATAGGTTTAGACTTGATAATTATTTGGGTAGCAATTATAATGTCAGTTTCTTTTAAATCAACGGATATAAACTATGCATTCAGGTTACGCTAGATAGTAAAAATGTCATAGAGTTATTAAAAATTTAGTACGTAACGTAAAAATATATTACGCTAAGTTATGTTCATTTAGTTTAACCTTCAGAAAAAAAAAAAAAAATTATCATATATTTTATTTATTAAAAAACCGTATGTCAGGAATACATTTTCTAAATTGAGATTCAATTTTTGAAATCAAGTTAATGAGTAAAAAATAATTAATTGCATAAAATGTAAGTGAAATGTTTTTACAGAATACGAAATTATGAAAGAAAATATAATAAAATAAAGTTATGTAAAATGTATTTTGAAAATAGGCATTCTACTATAATATATTTTGCAATTTTTCTAAGACTCATCAAGTGATATCTTTCATAACTCAATTAGTTTATCAATTATGAAACTGGAAAAAGAAACTTTACGAAAGCTTTTTTCTTTCCAAATAATTAGAAAGATTTCGAATTACATTTATTCCTCAAAAGTTTTCTCATACATTATAATTTACTTATAAAACCTGCAATGTTAAATCGGCAGCAAATGTTTAAAACTTTTACGGACGAGTGTCGAGAAATAGCCTCCTATTTTTTAAAACAAGCAAACAAACAAACAAACAACAAGAACACTCACACACACACACACACACACACACACAAAATGAGTATTTGTAAATATGCAGATAATTTTATAAAGTGATTTTCATCCAGAAAAACCGTAATTATAAATTGGAGAGAATTACTGTTCAAAGAAAGCTGTGGGAAAAAAGGAGGGTATTAACAACGTTGCGAAATAAATAAAAAAGTTGGCAGCTCTGCAAACATCCCAACATTTTAATTTATTCCCGAGCAATGTCAGTTCTCGCCTTTTTTTCACAATTCTTTTCTTGAAAGGTATTTTCATCCTTATTTAAACATAATTACATATTGGAGAAATATTCACCACACATAAAGTGCTGTGTGTAACTGGAGAATATTGGAGAAAATCACTCTTTAAAAAAAGAGGTAATGTTCCGAAGAAATCGGAAATATTGACTTATATAATTATTGTCAAAAAAGCTTGCTTAATGAATAAAATTGATTTAAATATAAATGCATTATTTTTGATTAGTTGAAAAGAAATTGTTTATACATTGCTTTTTCTTATAAAGAAATATTATATTTCGAATAGCTATTACAACTATCTTATTATTAATTTTTTTTTTCTTTCACAGGTATTAAAAAGTAGAAGCATGGATACTTTAAGGTATAAATTATGTTTATCGGAAAAATTGTTGAAAACAATCTTCACGCCTACAGAAATGTGGTCGAATGAACTGAAGTACAGTTTACAAATCTCTATGTATGAGCAAAAAGTAAATACATTTGAAAGCATCAATAAGGCAAACAACCAAACCTTGACTCTGGTTATTTCAATATGCTAATTATTCTAACGAATTTAAGAATTTCAATTGCATATCCCTAATTTCTGTTGTATGTGTTTTGCAAATTCTCATTTTACCAATAAAACTTACTACATGTAGAAAGGTGCCATGTTCGAAATCAGGCCAGGCTCATTGACCTATTCGTTAGGGTTTTTTCATGATTTTCTCTAAAACCAGCGTGAATACGAGGTAAGGACTTCTTAGAAAGACTATCACAACAGGCTTGGCATCTAGGCCACTCCAGTGTAGTCAGACGGGCCAAAAATACCAAAGACAATTATGATATACTGTCGAACCTCGTTAACGTGAACACTGTTAACGTGAATTACTTTTAACATGAACTATTTCCACAATCCTCGCAATATTGCCAGATTACAAGACTTTTTTATTCAACAGCCACCAATAATGTTTTGAAGTGGTGTTTTACATATAAATAAAGGCGAAACGAATCAATGAATTGGCGATTACGTATATAAATATCACTTTTAAAAATTATTGGTGACTATTGAATAAAAAAGCCGCGAAGTCTGGCAACACTGAATTCCAGTCAAAATGAAGATTAGTTACTAATAGCATGAACTACTGATAACATGAACAAATTTTTTATCCCCTTTAGATTCACGCTAACGAGGTTTGACTGTACTGCCAAACGCTTTCATCCAGTAAAATTATAAATTGTAGTATAATATAATTGCAGTTCTTGAGTTGTATTTTAAATATAAAGATAAAAATTATCGTTCAGCAGAATTCATGCAATATTAACAAAATACATTGCATAAATTATAATCAAGTGCCAGGTGATCCAAAAGTCACAGAAAAAATCAAAAAATATAATATTCAAAAAGTATTGATCTTAGCCTATTCGGTTTTCACTGAAATGCACAGAAAGGCATAGGAATTTTTTAAGTACCGTAATTTCTGGTAGATACCCCGCGGGTAATATAATCCAGTTTCGCACCAGAAATTTCAATTGATAAATAAATTAACGAATATTTGAACGAGCTCTTCCTTCGAAAAAGCATAGATTTCTCTATTAAATAAAATTTCTGGTGGAGAAATGACACATCTTACCTGCGGGTTATCTACCAGAAATTACGGTAACATAAGATTTATTGCGAAATAAATTTAATTTCTTTCCATCACGCAGCAATTTAATTGTAAAATTACATTTTTACAGTGATACTGAACATACAACTATGTAATTAGGACTTTAAAGGTTCAGTATGATGGCCGTCATTCATCGAAATTTCCGTCAGACGTTTCGGATTGGGAATTTTCCTAATGAAGCTTAATTGACACAGCTTTATTTCTTAACAATATCCCGATTTTCTTTTTAGAACGATTAATAGCAGTAATAAGCAATAAATCCTTAATTCAAATATTCACTAGCATCTCAAATCATATGCAACACGTCAAAGTCAGATTAATCAGTATTCATAAAAGGCGCTATTTGAGATGTCGGATCTGTTTAACCCTTTGTATTCCAACGGGACTTTAAAGTCCCATAAAAAAAAAATCCTCAATAATAGCCTAAATTTACTACAGGATTTCACTGGGACTATAGTTTAAGCTTTAGTCCCCATAGTTTAAGCTTTTTCTATAGTTAAGCTATAGTTTAAGCTAAATTTAATACTTTCGCGACCGCTGACGTAGATTCCCGTCATTTGAAAATCTGTAACTCCTCCAGTGGGCGCTTCTTTCGTAATTTGTATGCTATTTATTTCTTAAATATAATAACCAATTTTCACATTTTTACAATGAAATATACTATGGATACAAATACTTTGATTAGAAAGAATATAATTATAATGTATATCCATTTCTAATATAAATGTGAATATAGAAAATTTTGTTCTGAAATATTGTAACATGGGAGAATAACGCCCACAGGCGGACCTTACTGTCAAAAATTCAAAATCATGCAGTCACGAAAGTGTTAATATGAGATGATTCTCATGCATAAAGAAATATAATAAAAAAGTTTCAAACTATTTTTCCAAAAATAAAATAATTTGGGATATAAAGGGTTAAAATATGTGAGGATACTGCGAATACAAATTCACGTGTTGGTGAAAATGTAGCTAATATTTTGTTTCTTATTTATAAAAAATATCCTACACTTTTTCGGCGTATTTCAGCGAAAACCGCATAGTGGCTACGATCAATACTTTTTTGAATAATATACTTTTCGTTTTTTCTGTGACTCTTAGTTTACCTGGTATACTGGGGATTCATAAGATGAAAATTTGTCTACTTACCACCTCCACAAGACACTGAACAAGGTGAGAAAGGTGTTTTGCCCCAAACATATAGGGGTCGACGGCAGGTAGAACCATCCCCTCCACACACTCCACAGTCGTCTACTTTCTTATTCGATCCCAACTGTAGATCACATCCAACAGCCTGAAACAAATTTTTAAGATTTAAATCGCTAAAAATGTTTTTACATTAAAACATCAATTATTTATTAAACAATGCATATTGGCAAAAAAAGGCTTAAAGTCATATTTTATTTTCGAATGTAAAAACTACATATTTACATGCAGCTAGCTGCATAAATTTAGGCAAATCAGAGTAATTATCCTAATTTTTATGTATGGCACGCTAGATTCATATGATAGCATAGATAAGGGATTTTAGATATTCGAAGCGTGCAAGGAGCTTCATTTGTCAGAATTATAAACGTATAGAATTCGTGGTTACCATTTGTGATTTTGAAAATGCGGTTTTACAATACATATGACATGTAGATTGTTTTGAACATCGATAACACGATGAACGAGCTACTAGTTAGGACACGGATAATAGGTATTGCTACAAGTGGTGATAACTTCAAGTAAAAAATAAGTATATTATGGCCACCACAAAACTTTCCTTTATATTTTCCTTTATAAATTCCCGCAGTACAAATTATTCTCTAAAATTGTTATTTATCTAAATTAGTTTTCAGGGAAAGTGCAGACGATTTTCATTTCAGAGAAACATAACCCTAAATGCCAGAAGAAAATCAATTTCGTAACCACAACTGAGAAAATGCTGTTTTTTTTCCCCTTTCCTTAAAATAATAATAATAATAAAAGATCCCATACTAAAAATTTACTCACAATGGGTTTACTCCCAATTACTTCCCACTGGGTTGATTTCACATATAACAAATATTTTCCTTGTTGACATTACAATACATATTTATAAATATACAAATTTCACACTGAAAAAAAAAAAAAAAATTCTTATTATGTACATTTACGCGGAATTTTGTCCTATAGTGCCATAATACTAATTATGAAAAAATTAAATGATTGCGGCACCTGTTAAGCGATTTATCCTCAAATGTAGTCAGATACAATTTATCTCAAAATCGAACTAATTATCAGGTTTTTTTAAATTCCTTCCATTGGTTCGTGAGATATAGTGTCCAAAAAACATTTCACCCCCCTCTCCCACCGCACACAAACAATCACACATTTTCTACGAATGATCCAATTGTGTTGAGGACACCTCAAAACGTGTAAATCTATCTAATTTTCCCAAATCCAACAGTTTCTTTATATACAGAGAGAGCGAGAGAAGAATGTAAGAAAAGAAATGTTAGTCTTCAGTAGGAAGCATATCTTTGTAGCATACAAGAGTTAGTAAAGGCAGAAATCCAACAGTGAAAACTAAAAGAATTTTCAAATACATAATAATTTCCATACCTGCCAACATTTTAATTTATTCCGGAGTATTTTCATCCCCGCCTTTATTTCGTACCACTTATTTTTTAAGAGTAATTACACTGCTCTGCAAAAAGGGGAAAAAATCGAAATCTGATACGAATGTAAAATGACCTTCTGAATCCGAATATGACTCTCATTTTGCCCAGTCACCCACCGTTTTCTAGATACACCAACCCTCCCTCAATTTCTTTCCCTGTTCGATAATTTTATGACCAGGAATTTGATTTGAAGAATAAAAAATAATTAATTTAACATCTAAAAACAACAACAACAACAATATATATATATATATAAAGTTAAAAAAATATAAGATATGTATTGCATAATTTCAGTGGCAAATCCCCCCCAAAAATTTTCCCTTGTTGTAAATGTCCATGTTTTATAATTTTCCAACTCTGTTGCCCCTCAAAAGGTATTTAACGGTTAAAATAATCCTCCCCCCTCCTAAAAATCAAATTTATAGCCATAAAATCACCAAAAAATGATAAAAATAGGGGGCCGTTCCTAAAAAACGGTGGGTAATAGGGCAAAATGGTCGTCATATTCCGATTCAGGAGGTCATTTTACATAAGAATATGCTAAAATGATGTCATAGGCGATTTTCATGCCGCGCAGTGTTATTTCTTATTTTATCAATTTTATATATTGAATATATTTTACAAATAGAGTGGTGTTAAATAGAGGCGGGGCTAAAAATACTCCGGAATAAATTAAAATATTGCAGCTATGAATTTCCCATGAAAGCTAAGTAATTTAGGATTAACAACTAACAAGGTTGGCGACAATTTGACTTAATAAGTAGCAACTAAATGCATACATGGAATCCCAGATGTCACTAAAAATTGCAAAAATACGGTCAGAATATACAAGGCTATCGCACAAAGACAGGTTATACACGATTTTTCTTTATTTCTTTTCTTTTTTCCAGAATGCGCCCTATAGCTCTATTATAACATCTGTAGATGCATACAACTTTCATTTTATGCATATACACATCGTGCATACATTTACAGTTCAACGTGCTATTTTGTTATAAAAAAATAAATTCAGCTTTCGTTCGAATACAAGAAATTGATACAGTATGTAATTTTCAGTGCTTATCATCCACAAAGTATTCAGAGTAAGAACTTATATGTAACTTAAATAGGCAAGTTTAATGTCCAATGGCCGCATAAAACAATAGAAGCAAAAATCATGATTCGCAAAAAGCACGTTAATGACATTTTGATGTTATTTTGTTTATCTTTTTTCCATAGCTATTGATGCTAAATTTCTTTTGGGAATAATATGTTACACTATTGCATATTCCTATGTACTAATCTAAATGTTTCCTTCCTATGCAATAATGCCTTGACAGCGAGAATAAATTGGTCATCTGGTCAGCATATTATACTTTTCAATATAAAAATGTTTTTAAGGTAGCTACAAGTTCAGAAATATTTTTAAATGGTTGCGCATTACCTTGCAGTTACAGGAATGAAAATATTTTAAGATTGAGTTCTGAAAAGAACACGATTTAATTAAGACTCATATAATTTATCTTCTCACTCTTGCTGATGTTCTGTGAATGGTCTGTGTGCTCAGGACATCGTCAACGTCAACGTGAGTGCTTCGGAGTACCTGCATTTGGTCGCAACCAATGCTTACCTCCAACGAAAAATGAGAAAAACATAAAAATAATTTTCCATAAATAAGACAGCCAAAAAAAGGGTTAAATTTAGAATTTTGCCTCTGAATAAATCGCCGCGTGAGCAGAAATCATTCAGAGTGAAGCACCAGGAGTATTAAAAAAAAAATAAAAAATAAAATAAATAAAATAAAATAAAATAAAATAAAAATTAACTCCTTGAATAAAACCTAAGTGTAACAGAGGGCTGTTACGTGCGTTGACGAAAACAGTCTGGACGGCGAAAAGGAATTAAGAGGAGAGCAAGGCGCCCCAAGGGGCACAGGAAGACTCAGAGTCCCACAATTAAAAAAAAAGGGGGGGAGGGGCATACAATTTTTTTCCTATCAAAAAGTAATTGAAATTCAGGAGAGTTAAAAGTGAAGTCAATTATAGTGCATCTTCAAGAATCTCGGTGCCCAGCCAGAAGCTAAGTTCCGAGCTGAGTCCGTTGACCAATCAGAAGCCTATAAAAAAAAACCACGATCCTCACTGAAAGTTAAAAGCTAAAAACGAGAGGATTTTTCTCAGGACAGGTTTAGGTTGATCTTGTGTTCTCCCTGTTTTGGGTTGGTGCTCTATTTTTTTTTACCATTACAGCCTTTGAAACGGAGGGCATCCTAGGAAGAATATATGCTATCTCTCTTAGATATCTTCTGAAGTTAGTGGTAATAATTTTTTGAGTGAGGATTTTCTAGTTCTATACTGATTTCTGATTGGTCCTCTGGGATCCTGTCGAGCAGATTCTGGTTGATTTTCCAGGATCCGGTCGAAGTCCAATATCTTATTTTAACTAGGAAATTTCTCTAATTTTAATTACGATATATGCCCCCCCCCCTTTTTTTTTTTTACTAATAGCAGGACTCTGCGCACTTTCCTTTTTTTTCTTTTATGGAATGCCCTGCCCTATGTTTAAATACTTTTTCGCCGTCCAGACTCGTCTCGTCAACGAATGCAGTAGTTTCTGTGTTTGCACTTAGGATTTCTCAAGAAATTTCTCAGTTCCTTTTTTTTTTTAACTCCTGATGGTTAGCTCTGAAAAATCTCTGAACACGCAAGGAATTTTTCTGAGACAAAATTCTAAATTAAAACCCTTTTGGCTTTTTTATTTTCTGAAAAATTATCTTTATATTTTATACACTTTTGTTGGAGGTAAGTATCGGTCGCGACCAAATGCTTGCACTCCAAAATACACACACCTTGACGTTGATATGGGGAACCATAAATGAAAAAGAAAAAAAAAAAGGTTATTATACTATAAGTATCTTACCATGCATTTCCCATCTACACACATATCCAGAGCACCTTCTCTGCATCTTGTGCCATCTCTAACACTGGAAGCTAATTTTGTTTTAAAGCCATTGGTTCGTGCGTAACAAGTGAGACTGCATGGATCCTCGGGATCCTGGTACGGAAGCCACTCGTAGAGTCGTCCTCTGTACGGAACATGATTGTAAGCAGCACACTGTGAGGCACGAAAATCTGTTGAATCCGCACAAGGCTGAAATATAATCGAACAAATAAATAAATTTGAAACAAAAGAAAAAAAAAATTCATTGATAAACTATAAAATGATTATTTTTAAGTAACATTGATTCTTTTTAATCCTGGAATAATAACTAGAGTAAATTTTACTCACACAATGAAGAAATGCGCAAGCAATATGTAAACCGTGCACGCTATTTTTGAATAAAACTTAAATTTAGTATATCTTAAATGTATTTGAAATGTGGAATGAGTAAATTCTGACAACCTTTGGTATATATATTAAATATAAAGGCTATTATTTTAACACTTTCGCCACCGCATGTCCTTTAACAGTAAGGTCCGCCTGTGGGCGTTATTCTCCCCAGTTGCAATATTTCAGAACAAAATTTTCTGTATTCATAATTATATTACAAATGGATATACATTATAGTTATACTCTTTCTAATCAAAGCATTTATATCCATAATATATTGATAGTACAAATATGAATATTGGGTACATTTTTAAGAAATAAATAACATACGAATTGCGAAAGAAACGCCCACTTTTGGAGTTAGCGAATTTGAAACGATGTAAATCTACGGCAGCCGTCGCGAAAGTATTAAGATTAAAGAAAAAAAAAAGTATATCTCTAATATTCAAGAATTTCTTACTTATTTACTATGTTTCTGAATGTAAACAACAAATTATTTGTGATGATGTACAATTATTGTGTTGTTACATGATACGCATGTTGTTACATGTTGTTGATGCACATATTGTTACAGGTGTTTGCTGCACATATTTTTGCAAATAAATATCAAGTATGCAGAGATGGAACACGGACGCAGAATTCATACCAGCATTTGTTTAAGAATTTTTTCTACCTATAATATCATTGATTTAGGAAGTACAAAATTTTCTTACACTGATAGTGGTATGAGTTCATTGACAACCTACTTTCAAACAAGGGACGTCAAAGATATTTCGCTGTGTCATCCAATTACGGACGAATCTGTCCATTTCACTCGTCACGTGACCGAGGAAAATCATCCTCGATTTTCGTTACTCTTTGAATAGGAACTTTAGAATAGAATACGCTCTCTCCAGTCAAATATATGCTCTAGGGATGCAGCACCCCCAAAACGTAATTCACTGGCAGCCACTGCTAGTATATTAACATAATATTTTAGAATAATATAGCTTCATTTTTACTTTCATCTATATGTATAAGAAGAGAGTATTGTGTTCGTAAAAATTTTCGACCCCAGATTTCCAATGGTCTTACAAAGTTTTGAGATGTCCTGAAAATGATTTGACAATTTGTAGAAAATGTCTGTCTGTGTATGCGTATTAACAATTTTGTAAATGCTGTATCTCATGAACCCATGAACAAAATTTCAACCAATCTTGTTATATAGCATACTTGCCAACATCCTAATTAATATTCCGTAGTATCATTAGCCACGCCTTCTTTTTTATACCAGTATTATTTCATACTTGCCAACCATCTCATTAATAACCGTACAATTGTTAATGCCCCCTGAAAAAACGCCCCTTTTCTCACGCCACTATATTTTTAGAGTAATTCTCTCCAAATGTTGTTTCGATGAAATAAGACTAAAATTACTCTAAAAAATTATTGGTGTGAAAAAAAAGGCGGGTACTAAAAATTTTACGGTTCATAATGAGATGGTTGGCAAGTATATTATTTTAGAGTACTTTTCGTCTTATTTGATCGTAATTGCATTTGGAGAATATTACTCAACAAATTTACTGGTGTGAGAAAAAGGGCGGGACTAGCAATACTACGGAATATTAATGAGGATATTGGCAAGTATGATACAGTTGGATTCTTACCTGAGTTGATGCTGATTGCATTAGGGATCAATCTATAAGTAAGACAATCTATGAGAACTTGAAATAATATTTATTGTATTAAATGAAAAATCTGAAAATGTATTCCTCTTGTGATGAAATAGAAGAGTCACATCTTTTGTACAGTGTTTTAGAAAGACAAAATAAAAAATACATATAGAACTTTAATTAGTTAATAAATTGAAATCTGTTATTTTAAATTGAAACAAAAGATTTGATAGATCTCATTCGAAGATAATTAGGGTGATCGGCGAGTAATTGACCACTTAAGCACAAGACAATATCTGCATCGGTAGACTACATAAATGACATCTAATAAACTGTTTTGTAACAATTTTCATTACAAGCTGATGTTTTAATTCGATGTTAGCATGATAAAATTACAAAGTTGCCCACAGAGTTTAAAGTAAGCAGCTGTTAGTATTAGCTATATGTTATGAGATGTTTAGTTCGATATTAAAAACATCAAGATGAATGTGATTCTAAAGTTTATTTATTTAGGTGTATAGGTTATTTATATTTGTTTTAAATAAACGAATACTTATGTAATACTTCTCTAACTTCGACCAGTTACAATTAAATTTTGTAGAAACGATACGATAGGGACTTTAAAATACGGGAGGGGAAAAAAATAATACAGAAGCAATATTCAAGCACGTGTTCTTACTTCAGTGATCTAATAATTAACAGAAAAAAAAAAAAAAGACGACATTTGTCTGATGGGAACATTTTACAGAAAAACCTATTTTTAAAACATACTTGCCAACCTAACCCGGAAGATTGTTAGTCCCCGCCTCTTTTTGTACACCACTTATTTTTTAGAGTAATTCTCTTTAAATATATTTACGATTAAATAAGAAAAAAAGTACTCTAAAAAAAAGACTGGTGTGAGCAAATAGGCGGAAAAGGGCGGGACTAACAATCTTCCGAGTTAGGTTGGCAAGTATGTTAAAAGCTGCATCTTTACAATCTTTGCAAACGTCATTTTAAAACTAGCAATACATTAAACATATAAACAAAATACGAACTTTTGTCGTAAATTGATTAAAAAACGCAATAATAAAATGTATGATCAAAATAGGTACCAAGGTTTTTTTTTTCTTTTTCTTTTTTTAATTATGCCAGAATAAATAAATAAATAAATAATAATAATAAAAAAAAAATTTAAAAGACATTGCCAACATGGCGGCAAAAATTTAAAATTCGCCATCGTGGTCCTGTACTAAAGCTGCCCTGCCTGAGGAAGTTTGAAAAGAGGGTCGTCAAACATGAATTTTATTTTGAAACTTTTCTTTGAATGATTTGGCTTAACTATCATTAGCGTTTCATCCCACAAAAACTAATATTAATTTGGCTTCTGATGGAATAAAATTTAAATAGGGTAGTAAAACTGGTACAAGACTTAAAAGTTTCAAATTTTAAAAGTAAAAAAAAAAAAAAAAAGAAAAGAAATTGTAAAAATTTCACAAGTTTTTGCTAGTACTTTTATGTAAAAAAAAAAAAAAAACTTTTTTGTTGGAATTAAGAGGTGGTCAATTACTACAGTCGGTAACAAAAGTGTCCGAACACTAGCGAAAATTCCTATGTAAAAAAAGTACACTTCATACGGTTTTGCTAAATAAATCCTTGTCGAATCCTGTTCTAAGTCAGTGTAAGAACATGATTCGATAAGGATTTATTTAACAAAACCATATGAAGTGTACTTTTTTTACATAGGAATTTTTGCTAGTGTTCGGACACTTTTGTTACCGACTGTACGTATCTAAATTATTATCAGTGCTAGTAAATGGCCAAATTGGTCAACTACTTTAAGAATTTTCCATTAAATGGTCAATTACTGGTCTGTTCACTCTATTTATTTATTTATTTTTTTTTTTTTTCGTTTTGCAAGAAAATACAACATTTGCATCTCTTTTGTAATACATGAATGCAATTACATGAATGATACCGTTTTAAATAATTTACAGCTCAAAATAAATTTATAAGAAGGTGCAAAATGTATTTTTCCAAAAATTACATCGTTATCAAAACATTTTATAGTTAATTAACACACTTTTTAGCTTCTAAAGAAATGGAATATTTAATTCTTTTCAAAATTTCGTTAATGCATATTAGACACCAGAGTACCATATCGTTCTGTTTTATTACATTTCCCATATACATCTCAATTTAATTTACTAAAATAAATCAAAATATTCACGCTATTTAGCTTCCGTTAAAGGAAGTAATTCACGGAACTTCATTACAATAGAATTGTTTTTGGTAGAAGGAAATGTCTTTTAATACACGAAGAGCATTAAGGCAAAAGTGTTATACTCAAGATTAAAAACGTTAGTTGAAGCTTCAAATCGTAATAATAATAATTAAAAAAATATATTAAAGTATATAAATGATTAATACTAATTAAAATATCTCTTTCCATTAAAAGATTGCAATAAAACTTTATCAAGCGAAATTTAACATAAAGCTTGTTTACTTCTTCACTAACTTACTTTTCAGCATAATACAATGTTGCTTTTATTTCTTCCTTTAACCTTTATTGTTTAAAGCTTTAGGGTCACCTAAAACTAATGAAAGAGTGAAATAAAAGACCATCTTAACTTTTCTGCTTGTGGATACTTGCCAACTGGGGCATTTTATGACCTTATTTGAGATTTTGTGACATTTCTGGACTGCATTTATTTTTTATACATTTGAACCTAGTAAATAAATAGAAAACTCATATTCACTAAAATATGGAACCTCAAATGGTATTTCCAAAATATCCATTAAAAAAAAAAAAAAAAAAAAAAAGAAATAGTCAAGTATCTAACATCTGAAATGTTATAAATCTCGTATTTTTACTAAATCCAGAAGGAATGTTGAATTAAGGCATGCATGCGCAGATGTATAAAATAATAATGTAAACTATTATTACAAAATGATTTATTTATGTTATAAGAGCAGATTATATTTTTATAATTCTGAGGAGCGATCTTTAGAGTTTTAAAAATAAATTTAATTTTGGGAATACAGTCGGTAACAAAAGTATCTGAACACTAGCAAAAATTCCTATATAAAAAAAGTAGGGTTAATACTGTTTTGTTAAATAAATCCTTGTCGAATCACGTTCTTAGTCAGTCTAAGAACGCGATTCGACAAGGATTTATTTAACAAAACAGTATTAACTCTACTTTTTTTATATAGGAATTTTTGCTAGTGTTCGGATACTTTTGTTACCGACTGTACAATTAAAAACTTATATTAAATAATACACATGAGTATCTTGAATATTTTAAGTTAAGTACATTTTTCTCAAACTTTTCAGCATTGGTGTAGAGCCCTTTGAGTAATTAATTTTTTTTATTAAAGTGCGTAAAAGAATACCCCTTTTTATAAATATAAAGGAATTTACTCTCTGAAACAAAAAATAAATTATGTAGCATTACATAATACTACCAATAATAATAAATAAATAAATAAATAATAAGTGTCCGGATGAACCAAATTAAAGGTGTTTGAACACTTCCTTTGCAAAAAAAAAAAAAAAAAAAAACTACTGGATCACAACCGTATTTTGGCTACACGAGGCTTGGTTTCCTCGAAAAACTAGTATGTTGTGGACACCACAAGACTTTCTTTTATATTTTCCTATACAAATTCACTAACTGCAAATAATTTATTAAAACTATTATTCATTAAAATTATCTAACATGATGAATGCAAATGATTTTCATCTTATAGAAAACTAACACTAAATATCCAAAGAAAGACAGTTTTATTGTCTAAAAATAACATCTTAAAAAATTGTTTTCATAATGGTTATCTGACTTATCAAATTTCGTACAGAAATATGCCATAGAAGTTGAGATATAGCCTTCCCGTTATCAAAGAAATTTGTTCTACAGCAGCGCCACCTATTGGCTCATAAGCATCGAAATTGAATCTGCATAATGTCTCATAATGGTCATCTCACATATAAGTTTCATTTGATGTACGCAATAGAACTTGAGATATAGCCATCCCTTAAACCGTGGAAATCGCTCTGTAGCAGCGCCACCTGTTGTGCAATTGACACCAAAGTTGATAAGCACTAATTTATGTCAAAACGTATCTAAATATATATTTATATGCAATTCTGTGCAGTAGTTCCTGAGATATACCCTTCCCTTAAATTGCGGAAATCGCTGTATAGCAGCGCCACCTGTCGGTCGATAAGCATTCAAACTGAATCAGCATAATGTCTCATAATGGCCTTCTCAGATATCAAGTCTTGTTTGATTATACGCAATAGAACCTGAGATATAGTCTCCCTTTAAATTGCGGAAATCGCTGTATAGCAGCATCACCTGTTGAGCAGTTGTTACCAAACGTTGGCAGGCACTAATTTAGGTCAAGGTCCATCCACATATAAATTTATATATAATTCTGAGCAATAGTTCTGGAGATACAGTCGCCACAATTTTGTCACACACACACACAACAGACATTTTCTAAAAATGATCCATTCGTGTTCTAGAACTCTCAAAACGTATAAATCCGTTGAAAACCGGAAGTCGAAAATTTTTACGAATCTAATACTTTCTTCTATTGAATATAAGAGAAAGTAAAAAATTCATGTTTTAACCAATAAGGGATAAAGTAGCCGATGCCGTGCTGGTAATTTGCCTAAAACTGAGGGTATTTGGCAATGAAGGTATTTCTGTCAATGCGTTAATTCGTATAAGTACGTAACTAAACATTAGTAAAGGTTCTGCAGTCTTTTATTCCGAGTTAATGCACGAGTACTACAGCTAGCTCAAAAACTGCAGTCGGAAACTTCGTTCCCACGTTCCCAGTGGTTTCAGACCTCATCTAAGTTTTACATTAAGCAAATTTTTTGGTCTCTTCGAAACGGACAAATACACACTGAAATGGTAATATAACTTCGATGAAATTTTTTTACCTATGCATTTTATCTTTTAGAAAGGTTTTGATGCGAAAGAACCAATGCCATTTCTAGGGTATTTTTCATTGAAGTTTTATAATAGTAAAAAAAACTTTGACCCAAACTTTTTACCCGTCGAATTTCGTTGACAGTGGCAGAAGTAATGTTATTGCTAAGATTAAAAAACTGACAAGCAGTGCTTGATCTGGTACTCTATGTGTCATGATCACATCCATTGGTCAAAGTAAAATTCCTTTACCCAATCTTTATATTTTCAAAAAAAAATGCCAAATATGTTTATTTTATGCAAATCACTAGCACTGCAGCGCTTTTCTATCTCTAACAGCCAAAAACACTAACTAGACATCGAAACCACATATTCAGGATACTCAGTGTCCAGAATATGGCTGTAATTTAGGTGGTAGTGTTTAGAAGGAAGTGTTACAACATCACTTGTTTAGCCTGGATCGCACAATACCTAACTACCAACATCCTAATTAATATTCCGTAAAATTATTAGTACCGCCCCTTTTTACATACCACTTAATATTTAGAGAAACTTTCTTCAAATGTGATTGCGATTAAATAAGAAGTGAAATACTCTGAAAAAGGACTGGTGTGGAAAAAAAAAAGGCAGGATAATTTTTTTTTTTTGGAATATTAGTTAGAATGTTGGCAGGTATGACAATATCATACTTGCCAACATACTAATTAATATTCCGTAGTACTGTTAACCCCGCCTTTCTTTTCACACCAGTATCATTTTCGAGTGTTTTTTTGCTTATTTAATCGTAATTGCATTTGAAGAATATTTATCTAAAAATTTACCGGTGTGAAAAAAGGGCGGGACTAACAGCACTACGGAATATTAATTAGAATGTTGGCAAGTATGCAATATAGATTAGATGTACTGAATTACAGATAAATTATTATTATGACAATGACGATTAAATTTTAATCTCACATAAATACACAACCTCTTACTACTTTAACAGAACGGAGCTTTACCTACAACGTAGAGGTAGATTCTATTTGCTAGTCAAGTTCTGGTCTATCAAGAAAAGACACTTTTACTTATGAAAATTATTTTATTTAGAAAACTTTATTAGCTTAATCAGTTGCAATTTCTGAGCTTCTAAAATGCAAATTCCAGTGAATGGACTGTTGGAAATGTGCCAAGAAACTATTTATGTTATTGGTATCGTAAAAGTTTAATATTTACAAAATTTATTTAACATTTTACCTGCAAAAATGCATAATTTGTTTTTTCTTTTAATGTCAGAAGTGTAATAATATTTAATTCAAATTTATTGATTACTGAAACTGTATATGCTTTATATTAATAAACAATAAATTATCCTTTTAGATATCTGAAAAAATAATTTTTTTCTTGTCCAAGTTATTCTTCCTAAAAGTATTCGAGTACACTGCTAGAATAATCATATCCAATTCATCTAAATTAATAGTAATTGGCAACCGTGGCTGATAAATTGTCAGATTTTGAGCAAGGAAAAAGAGCAGAGATCGTATTTCTCGCTTTTTTTTTTTTTTTTTTTTTTTTTCAGGACACTTTCAAGGATAAGGAATTTTTGCCTTTTCTTCAACCACTATTTTCATACAGAAATCGTATTTTATAGTAATTCATCGCGATTAAATAGGGTAGCGATTATTGTACAAAAATAGCAGTAGCAAAAATGACGGAAATTCGTTATCCCTGAGAAAGTTCTACATAAAAAAGGGCGGGGAGCACAAACCCTCACTAAGAATGGTTGTTTGAAAATTTTGTGACTTTTTGCGGTACCAAGCTATTTTTTCTGTTTATTTGAAAAAGAAAAAAAAATTGTAAAGAAGACACTTTAAAGCACGTATATTTAAAAACATATTTAATTAAAAGACTTAATAGGTAAAATACATTCGAAGTTTTTCGTCTTGATCATCAAAGCATCACCACGAACATTTGTAACAATTGTCTTTCTAAAGTGCAGCTCGTTCTTTGTGTATATATATATATATATATACATATCACATTTTCAAGTTACAAATACAGTTAAACTTGATTTACAGAAAATTTGAAGATGGTATTCATAGAAGTCAGTTCTGGTCGAAACTCGAGAGTCGATTGGTTGGAGATTGGTTGGTTTACAAGGAAGCAACGTGCAGTGCTTGAGGTCTGGAACTATTCAGGTACTTGCTTAGATATTCGGAGAAGCCAGTGGAGTCTGGCTTCTCCGAATATGTACTACAAACGGTTAATAAAGATTATTGTAAAAAAAAAAAAAGGTGTTATTAAAATAATGATTGCTGAAAATCGTATTGTACTACACTGTTAAAAATTTGGTGTTAGTTTGAACCAAAACTTGGTACTGAAGTACCTGCAACTACCCGATAGTTTAACCTTTTAGCATGATTTGGTAATTTTATGTAAAACCAAATATCGGTATTATGTTTTAAATAAAAAAGAAAAAAAAAATCAACAGTCGACCGACGTGGGAATTGAACTGAAGCTTTTCTTGTTTCAAGTCTAACACATTGGCACTGTACCACACTTTCTTGCCCGCTAATTCTGTTTCGTTGATTTTGATACACTGTAAAAAATTTGACTTTTTTGCTGCCAGAAATTCTCTGTAATTTGAGAAAATACGTGCAATTTACGAAAAAATTACGTTGTCAGAACGTATTTTCTCAAATTACAGATAATTTCTGGCAGCAAAAGGCAAAAATTTTACAATGTAAAAGGGACTAATTTTTCTATAGGGTCTTATCTTGACCCATGGGTGAGATGTTGCACAAAATCTGTACTTTACCCTATGTTTTCGACCACGCTCTTTAATATAATCTTGGTTTGGTTAATATATATATATATATATATTACTGACTTTCATACTTCCTGGACTGTAGATAGATTTTTCTCTCTTTTTGAAGGGATATAATTCAATAAAGTTCCTTATAGTAACATCTGGTTAGTTATAAATTGAATAAAGAACACTTTTCTTTGTAATGAATGTTGGTTTTAAATGACATAATCACACCCAATCTCACTTCACAGATTTTATATTCACTCTTCGGTTTACAGCCGGGGATTTTCCACGCGCTAGTAGCGCCATCTCCTAAATACAAAGGAAATTACAATTACATGTACGCCGAAACGCTTCCCTTGTGAGTCGATATATGGTAGCTCCAGGTTTGTTGCAACTGAAATTCAATCGCAAAAAGTAGAAAACTAATAAGTAAGGATGAAACATATTATGAATTTGCTTAAAATTTTACTCCATACAGTGGTTCAAGTTTGAAGTGAAATTTTTAACAGCATAATGTAAAACAATAATAATAATAGTAATAATAAAATAATTAGCAGTGAGAATTTTAAAAACTAATTAAATACATTAAAAATTTTTAATTTTAGTTTTTGAGCAATTTTACATTATAATTTTAATGCATATGTATACAAATTTTCATGACTCTTCAATACAGTAACATACAAAAATGTTTTATATCGCCCAACATTCTCTTAATAGCTCTCATTTGAGTTACACAGATAGTAAATAAATATATCATGCAAGTGCAACAGAAACATTTGTTCCTATTTCAATTGAACTTAACTTCTCTTTGCGTCACACAACAGTACTTTGAAAAAATATTAAAATTTATATAGTTTAAAATTTTTTCTATTCACAATGTAGAAAATGTTTATTAATTTTAAAAAGTTGAAATTTATTGTGATTAAAATTAATGATGAAATTAATGCAAACGTGCAGCATTCAAACATAAAAAAATATTTTTAAATAATTACTTTTTCAATGAATCCAAAAGTAACACCAAAACATTTTAAAATTTTGTTAAACTATAATAACATAAAATCTAGCAGAAAAAAATGTAACTAGTTCGCAGTAAACTTAAAAAAAAAAAAAAAAAAAAAAAAAAATTAAAAATTAAATAAAATTTTTACTTTTATTTATTTTTGTTAATTAATTAGTTTTCGTGAAAATTTAATGTATTTAATATTATTGCCTATCAATTCATATGCAATATTCAAATTTGTATAATTCTATTTTATTGGAATAAATTATTACGTATATTTTTGATTAAATAGTTTCATTTGTTCCAGTGTTTTATGTTTTAAAAATGCTTTTCCTATCGTAGTTTTGTACGACGTAAATAAGTAATGTAAAATATACCAAACGTAAAAATCACAAACGCACGCAAAAGTTCATCCCTTCAATTAAATAAACCAGTGGATCTGCAGATCAGAAGCCTCAACGTCCTATTTGCATCCTCCATTATTTAGCAGATCATTTTTATTTATAACGTATTCTTTAAAATAATTGTATACACATATAAAAATTTTATTACGATATCTATCATTTATATATATATATATACACACACACACACATATATATGTATATATGTATATATATATGATTAAATGTGCATGCATATATTACCTTGTAACTCACAGCTCTGAGCTAACTCCTTGTAATTCATAAATAATTGCACAAATTTCATGCAGAATGACTGCAAAACATATTGGAAATATTTTGTGTAATCCTGTAAACTAATTCTACGCCTACCATTTTCGACAGAAAACATGCTTTTAAATATTTAAATAACGTACGCTTATCTCATTATAATTAACGGAGTGTGAAGGAAAGTGCGTGTTGCGGTAGGTTGTATTCGAACCGAGGATGTCTAGGTAGTAATCCAGAGACGTACCTCTGGAAAAAAGGTTAACCCATTGTCCATCGGTAAGTTAGGATTATCTACATTAGAATGACGTTAATGGCATCACTACAGTACTCCCCCTCCAGTGAGTACACCGTCGTACGAGCGATATTACTGCTGTAGACGGTAACGATGACCAGATTGTGCTGTCAGTTGCCCCGTTTTGCCAAGTTGAAGGAGCAGCGGCGAGTTGAAGGCGAGGGGCGTGACAGGCTTCGTGCTATGAGAACAGCGATTCACAGGCTTTGGTGCTCAGAGGGTTTTGTGGTGCTGCCATCTATTGCCGTAGAGCGGAGTTGATAGCTTGTTGCTTCGTCCTCCGTCACCAATGAAGGAAAAATGCGTGTTGCGGTAGGTTGTATTCGAACCGAGGATGTCTAGGTAGTAATCCAGGGGCGTACCTCTGGACAAACGTTAACCCATTGTCCATCGGTAAGTTAGGATTATCTACATTAGAATGACGTTAATGACGTCGCTACAAGTGTAACCATTTTAAAGTGCACTTATAAGAAATACCGTCCCTAGATCCTAATAGTATTAAATTCTTTTATATGTCTCTGTACACAAGCTAGCGTTATTATATACATCCACAAAAACTATACAACTAATTCTTTGCAACTCATTAATATTTTAACCGAATTTGACATCATTTGGATGATTACAAAATGCCATCAGAATTCTTTGCGTGGTCCTGTAAATAAATTTTTTAGTCTATACATTCTTTTTACTTTCTCTTACCCTTACGGTAGAGAAAGTATTGTTTTAGCGTCAAATTTTCGAAAGTGAGTTTTTGTTATATTTACATGTTCTGAGGTTACATGAATACAAAAATCATGTTTTTAGCGAATGGTCTGTGTGTGTATCTGTCTGGGTCTGTTATCAGCATATCTCAAGAACAAATAGTAGCAGAAATTCCAAACTCGGTATTTTAAATGTGTATCATATAGAGATGCTACACTAAGCTTTTCGTTGAGATGAAGCAAATGGTTCGTGTACAGGGATACTCAAAAGTACTCAAATACATAACGTCTATGGGGGAAATTGCAGGTAAGTAGAGTTTAACATCTATAGAATGCACTAAACCAAATTAAACGAATACATATTTTGTGTAATAGAGCTAGTTAACTGTGAAAAAAATTTTGTGTATGCAGGAGCCTTGCCTCCCCCCCTGGGGGGAAGTGCCCCCTCGAGGGGAGTAAATTTTTATGATGGGTATCTTTCAAAAGAGCTCGTCAATACCTTTAAAACGAATGGTTCAACCATCGATCTGCGATAATTTA
This sequence comes from Salticus scenicus, assembly GCA_963930645.1. Taxonomy (NCBI): domain Eukaryota; kingdom Metazoa; phylum Arthropoda; class Arachnida; order Araneae; family Salticidae; genus Salticus; species Salticus scenicus. The sequence continues at coordinate 207,250,308 of OZ005656.1, read as the reverse complement.
AAATAAAGTTATCGATTTTTTTCATTTTTACCCCCCCCCAAAAAAAAAAAATTAAAATAAAATAAAAATAATAATAAAAAATATATTTTTTACTTTCTTCTATATGTAATATAGAGAAAGTATTGGATTCGCGAAAATTGTCGACCTCCGTTTTTTGACGGAGCTACACGTTTTGGGATGTCCTGAACACGAATTGATAGTTTTTAAAAAATGTCTGTCTGTGTGTCTGTCTGTCTGTGTGTCTGTCTGTCTGTGTGTCTGTCTGTCTGTCTGTGTGTCTGTATCATTTTTTTGTGGACGCTGTATCTCACGAACCAATGAATGAAATTTAACCAAACTTGGTATTTAGTTGCACCCTGACATGAACTGGTGCCCATTAGATTTGGGGATCAATAGCTCAACAGGTGGCGTTGTGATCGCATTTTATGCAAATTTTTAACATGGCAGCATAGGACAAAATACCGTATAAATGGGCATAATGAGAGTTATTTTAAACTTACGATTGTAAAATTAATATGAATTATTGATAATAGTAGTAGTTAACTAGGAAACAAATTTTGTGCATGGGGGGGCATCGGTTCCCCCCCCAGGGGGGAAAATCCCCCCCGGGGAAGTAAATTTTCAAGATGGGTATCTTTCGAAAGGTCTCGTTGATAATAGTAATAGTTAATTGGGAAAAAATTTTTGTGCATGTGGGGGCATCGGTTGCCCCCCCACCGGGGGGGGGAAGTTCCGACCCGGGGGGGCAAAGTTTCAAGATGGGTATCTTTCGAAAGATCTCGTCAATACCTTTAAAACGAATGGTTGAACGATAAATCTGTGATAATTTAAACCAAAGTTATCGATTTTTTTTACTTTTAACAAAAAAAAACTTAGAAAAATATCGCAATTTTTTTTTTTTTTTTTTTTTTTTTTTTTTTTTTAACGAAATTTAACCAAACTTGGTATTTAGTTGGTCCCCGACATAAACTGGTGCTGATTATGTTTGGGGATCAATAGCTCAACAGGTGGCGCTGTGATAGCATTTTATCTAAATTTTTGACATGGCAGCATAGGACAAAAATTCGTATAAATGTGCATAATTAGAGTTGTTTTAAACTTGTGATTGTAAAATTAATATGAATTATTGATAATAGTAGTATGTAACTAGGAAAAAAATTTTCTGCATGGGGGGGCATCGCTTCCCCCCCCTAGGGGGGAAATACCCCCCCAGGGGGGGTAAATTTTCACATTGGGTATCTTTCGAAAGATCAGGTTGATAATAGTAGTAGTTAACTAGGAAAAAATTTTTGTGCATGTGGGGGCATCGGTTCCCCCCCCACCGGGGGGGGGAAGTTCCCACCCGGGGGGGGCAAAGTTTCAAGATGGGAATCTTTCGAAAGATCTCGTCAATACCTTTAAAACGAATGGTTGAACGATAAATCTGTGATAATTTAAACCAAAGTTATCGATTTTTTTTACTTTTAACAAAAAAAAACAGAAAAATATCGCAATTTTTTTTTTTTTTTTTTTTTTAACGAAATTTAACCAAACTTGGTATTTAGTTGGTCCCCGACATAAACTGGTGCTGATTATGTTTGGGGATCAATAGCTCAACAGGTGGCGCTGTGATAGCATTTTATCTAAATTTTTGACATGGCAGCATAGGACAAAAATTCGTATAAATGTGCATAATTAGAGTTGTTTTAAACTTGTGATTGTAAAATTAATATGAATTATTGATAATAGTAGTATGTAACTAGGAAAAAAATTTTCTGCATGGGGGGGCATCGCTTCCCCCCCCTAGGGGGGAAATACCCCCCCAGGGGGGGTAAATTTTCACATTGGGTATCTTTCGAAAGATCAGGTTGATAATAGTAGTAGTTAACTAGGAAAAAATTTTTGTGCATGTGGGGGCATCGGTTCCCCCCCCCACCGGGGGGGGGAAGTTCCCACCCGGGGGGGCAAAGTTTCAAGATGGGTATCTTTCGAAAGATCTCGTCAATACCTTTAAAACGAATGGTTGAACGATAAATCTGTGATAATTTAAACCAAAGTTATCGATTTTTTTTACTTTTAACAAAAAAAAACTTAGAAAAATATCACAATTTTTTTTTTTTTTTTTTTTTTTTTTTTAACGAAATTTAACCAAACTTGGTATTTAGTTGGTCCCCCACATAAACTGGTGCTGATTATGTTTGGGGATCAATAGCTCAACAGGTGGCGCTGTGATAGCATTTTATCTAAATTTTTGACATGGCAGCATAGGACAAAAATTCGTATAAATGTGCATAATTAGAGTTGTTTTAAACTTGTGATTGTAAAATTAATATGAATTATTGATAATAGTAGTATGTAACAAGGAAAAAAATTTTCTGCATGGGGGGGGGGCATCGCTTCCCCCCCTGGGGGGGAAGTACCCCCCCGGGGGATATAAATTTTCAAGATGGGTATCTTTCGAAAGGTCTCGTCAATACCTTTAAAACGAATGGTTGAACTATAAATCTGTGATAATTTAAAACAAAGTTATCGATTTTTTTCACTTTTAACAAAAAAAAAAAAAAAAAAAAAAAAAAAAATCGTACTTTTTTTTTTTTTTTTTTTTTAAATATTATTACTGATTGAATATGTATAGGTAAATATAGAAGAAAGTCTTGTGGTGGCCACAACATACTAGTTTTTAATGTAATATTGAGAGCAAATTCAACTGTTTTTGGATATTTAGAGTTATACTACTTCTCTAACATGGAAATCGTCTGCATTATCATGGAAGATAACTTTTTAAAATAATAATTTTAATAAATTATTTTTACTGAGTGAATTTGCATAGGGAAATACAGAAGAAATTCATGTGGTGGCCACAATACACTAGTTATTTGTTGTTAGTGGATGTGCTTTACTAATAATATTTTACCATTTCCAGCAAAGCTTTTCGGGAACTGAAATAAATTCCTGATAGAGATATGGTAAATAATGTCTGTTTTAAGCTAAATATTCATTGCTTGTTTTCTGTATATTTACACGTTTTGAGGCTTCCTGATTACCGTAGTCAAATTTTTCAACGTTTTATTTTTGCCCGTGTCTCTTAGAGTAACTTAAAAACGAATAATTTTAGGAGATCCAAATGTTGTATTTTGAAGTTAGGAAAAGTTTGATCAAGATTGATAAGTTTCAATGAATGTTGCGTGTGAAAATTTTCTGTATAATTTTAAGTAAACTTTTAATTTTAATAATAGAATTAAATTCTATATAAATGTAGGTGCATTAATGAAACGTGGGGTTGAGGGGGGCGATAGCCCCCTCACACAAAACTAATTATCACATAAAACTCTTCCGAAGCCTAATTTGAATTGTTTAACATAGGTTTACATAACAGTACTCGTTATCTTACCTCTTAATCTCCAACCTGTATTTATAGTAATAAATTTCAGGGTAAGAGAAAGTCGTGTGAGTGACACACCAGATTATTTTTCTTAAAAGCGAGGTTGAACCATATTATGGTATTGTTCATAACTTTACCCCATACAGTCGTTTAAGTTTCAACTGAAATCTTTTACGGTGTACTTTTACAAAAGTGTGTAACTACACTTTGTATAACTTTATATTTTACTTTTTCTTTTTAGAAAAAAAAAAAAAAAAAAAAACTTATAACTGAGCTGTATTTTACAATCTTGCAGACGATTATAAAATCGATCTTTTAAACTGAAATTACTTTCTGTGATGAACGTTTATTCATTATTAAAAAGTATAAAATGATAAGCTAAATCCTTAATTTTATTAAAAATAATTCTTGTTAAGAATAACCTCCGAGAAACGTAATTAAATATATTATTCATGAATGAAATCTATAGCGATATTAATCATAATCTAAGATGGAATATTTTTGATAGAACCTCAGGTGTAAATAAAGAAGGTAATGTGATGGAATATTGCTTGCTAATCATATCTATAGCTATTAATAAAAATATCAATTATGTAACTAATTTTTTTTTTTTTTTTTTTTTATAAGCGCTTTTCTGAAAGCAATTAATTAAAAAATTATTGCTCAAATGGAAAAAAATTATTTATTTGTTTTTTTAATCAAGACACTGTTGTAATAAAAATAAATATAAAAAAAAGCTATTAATATGAAAGCAATAACTTCTTTTATAAACAAAATTAATGATTTTACCGAGAATAAATATGATTTTTTCCCTTTTGACATTTTATATTGAATCAATACTTGACATTTTATACCGAATCAATGGTACGTTTTTTAATCACTATAACTTTTGCACTTTTTCTCTACCACAAAATTTTGATAGTTTTCCTTTCTTTTTTTAATTAGTTAAAACAGACACACGCTGTCAAAAAAAAAAAAAAAAAAAAAAAAGTCCTGTTTGCTGCCAGAAATATATGGAAAAATTCTATGAACATTTTCCGGTAGCGAAAAAGCGTACAAGTTGTCAGTTATGTTCGGTACACATTAATATACGATAGGATTTGTATACATAAATACATACGTACACATACACATATAATAATAATACACTGTCAAAAAAAAAAAAAAAAAAAAAAAAAAGTCCTGTTTGCTGTCAGAAATTTTCTGTAATTCAGAAAAATACGTTCTATCAACGTAATTTTTCCGTTGGTAGAACGTATTTTTTTTTTTTTTTTTAATTACAGAAAATTTCTGACAGCAAACTGCAGAAAACAGGACTTTTTTTTTTTTTTTTTTTTTTTTTTTTTGACAGTGTAATGGTAATAATTTATCATTATAATGATCACTTACACCATGAAGGAAGGCTTGAATTAGCAAGATATCAGCAAATAGTTACATATGGGAATGAAGCATTATACAAAGCAATAAATATTGAGAAAGTTAAATAAAAATAGAAAAAATGACTTTGAACTTTCTCAAAAATCTCCTGTATTTTCATCAAGGGCACTTATAGCAGCAGGTTAAGAAGTAATAAGTTGTTTCTGAGACAGTGTTATATGAGATCATATAAAATCACTACCGTTGCCAAACAACTCAAATAATCCAACAATTAAAGGCCCACCAGTGGCCGAGCGGTTCTGCACTCAAAGCTGGTAGACGTGAGGTGCCGGATTCGATCCTAGGGCGCGTTCGTTGGACTAGCCGTTCGGAGTTTTCCGTAGTTTTCTCCAAAACTTGCGTAAATACGAGATAAGATCCACACGGCGGGTACTTCTCGCAGGACTAGGACTCTAGTGCAATTAATCGGCCTTAATCCCCACATCCCAACAATCCAACAATTAAGTAAAGCACACTTAAAAAGTGATAAAATGAAAAAAAAAATCCAAGCATTATCCATTTATATAGTAGTAATTTACACGGAGCAAGAATTATTTTAGAATATTCAACACGATACAATATTAATGCAAGAGACAATAATATTAATTATTTTAAACAGTTAACATAGAAATAGATGAGAAAACAAATATTTAGATCGATCATCAATAAATGCGGTTTCAATTAAGTAGTAAGAAATATAAAACTTTATACTGTAATAATAATATTATAGTTTTAAAAAATTAAAGAACACGCTTTTATAGAAATGTGAACTAAAAAAGCACAAAATATCTATCTTAGTATTAAAATGCGGGGTAAGAGAAAATCGTGTGAGTGACACACCATAATATTTACATACATTTAAATCTTTCATTAAAATAACGTAGAATTAAACAAAAACCAATTTTAAAAAATCGGCCCTGACTGGGATCGAACGCTGGACCTTCAGGTTCGTAGCGCGGCGCCTTACCTCAACGCCACATCGTTCACGTAGGGAAAGTATTTTTTTTACAATATAAATTTTTTGTTTGCTCCCAGAGCAGTTACAAACATACATACATTCAGTTACATACATACAGGTGAAGCTAATAAAAGCGTGTTAAAAATAGCTAATCATAACTATATTACCATACTAAAATTAATTTTACGTGAATACAATATTGAGAAATGAAAAGACGAGTTAAGTAATTTTAACGATATCATAAAGGCTATATCATGTATAGTTATATATATATATATATATATATATATATATATATATTTGATATTTCAGTTACATGACCCGCTTTATCCTGATTCCAATTACTCTAATACGTAAATTTTTTCAGGAAAGATGCAACAGGAGGAACAGAATAAAATATGTGTTTTCTCTTTAACTGTGCATGCAAAGAGCACATTCCTGACTTTTTACTGTCTTATTTATTTCAAGAGAAGTGATCAGCCCAGTGATCGAGTAATTCTGCTTTTAAAGCTCGTAGACAGGAGATCTAGACAGGAAACGAACCCAGCTTGCGAAGTCGGCTCAGCCAACACCACCTGTAATAATGCCTCCGAGCTGAGCTCAACGTCACGGAAGATCGGCCGATTTCATCCAATCCCCACGATCCAACATGTATCATGGGAAGTGTTGATTGGATAAAATCGGCCGATCTTCCATGACGTAGAACTCAGCTCGAAGGCATTATTACAGGAGGTGTTGGCTCAGCCGTGTGGATTTTTCCGTGCTATTCTACGAAACTCGAGTGAATATGGCCTAGGACAAAACCTGAAGACACTCTTCCCACTCAAAGCTTCTAAACTAAGACTAGCCCCCACGTGTAGTCAACGGGCCTTTAGTCCCCGCACTAAACGCTAATACTGGCAAAAAAAAAAAAAAAAAGAAGTTTGAATATCGAATAAAATTAATGTTTCCCTACAAATTTTTAAAGGTAAAATACGACGAAAAATAAATTTTATTTATTTTGACTTTAGTTAAAAAAATAAAAAAAGTTCTATAACGGTACACTCATTTGGTTAACTCGTTGAGCGCCACGCGAATTCTTAAAATCCATTAAAATTTCATAATAATTCCTCCTGTAATAAATAAAAATTAAGCAAATTTTCAATAATTACTTAAAACAATGTAATATTTTTAGTTTTATATCCTATTTCACACTGCCAACCACCGATGATTGACGCGGATTTATATCATATTTGACACTGACAGCCACCGATGGCTGACATGACGCTCAACGTGTTAATTTTTTATTGGCACTGCTTTTACTTTCGGGGTAAAACTTTTATTGAAATGTTTGAAGTATAACATGTTCTGCACAGTCCTAAAGTTTCAAGATGATTCCTTCAGTACTTTTAGAGATATATGACAAAACGTCTAGAATGTAGAATGGCGCTCACCGTGTTAATCTCAGTTATTTAGTTAATGAAATCCTCAGTTATTTTGTTAACTAAACACTCGTGTTATTTAGAAAATATTTGTACTTAATATAAAGTGTTTATTAATAACGTTTTAATGTAATTGACTAGGAATGAACTTTCTTAATGTTTTAACCCTAAAAATATATTTCCGCAAAAATCCTATTAAATTTTTATTATAAGAAGATAAGAAATATTAAATATACTTTATCTAGTTAAGGTAAGCTTTTTATTATTTAGAAAAAAAAAATCTATATTTACTTCCTAAAAAAAAAAAAGAAAAGAAAAGAAAAAATATGTCCCAAATTATGGTACATGTATATACAGGGTGATTATAATTGAATTTACGATTTCAAAACGCTATAATTTTAAAACTACCCATCAGAGCGATTTGATATTTTACCAGAGCAATCGTGAGGCAACGAAATTTTGTTTTGGGGAGGAAAAAAGTAGTTCCAACATGCTCCTATAGATGGCGCTGTCAGGGTAATGTCAGAGGAAACGCCTAAATGGACTCATTAAACATAGGAATGTTGTTAGCAACACAATGGAATAGCAGGAAACAATAGACGTCAAGGGTTTGCTATAAATTTTTTAGCAAAAAGACAAGAAAACGTGTTTACAGCGGAAACAGTCATAGTGAAAAGAGAAAACGAGAAGCTTCATGGAACAAATACTTTACGGATAATTAACGGCATATTTTGGAACTTTTTTCTTTTCTTTTGCCAAACAAAATTTCATTGCCTCACGATTGCTCTGGTAAAATACCAAATCGCTCTGATAGGTAGTTTTAAAATTATAACGTTTTGAAATCGTAACTTTAATTATAATCACTTTGTACAGTAGTGTACTCAGTAAATGTACCGTAAATCTGGTCTATGGTATATAATTTACGTAAATTACATAATTTATATAAATGGTACAGGATTTACATACATTAAAACTCTCGGGTGATACCACATTTAATTACATCTCGATAAAAAATATCTTTAAACTATTATTACTTCACTTTAGCTATCGTTGCTCTATGTTTAATATTTTTCTATTTCCAAGCACTTTTTTCCGTAACTAAAATTGAGTGGTATTAAATAAACTAAACTATTTCTTTTCAAAAATAAAATTACTTTTCTAACTTTATCATTACAGATTCATTAGCTTTTATGGAATACACTCTCGGTGAAAAGTTTAATATACATGTTCTAAAAGTAAAACTGATGCAGTAAAGCGATTCCTTCCAATAAGTAAAAGAATAAAAGTTAAAAAAGTCTAATAGCCCCCTAATCTCGACGAAACAATCGAAGCGTTTTGTTTGACCAATCGACTCGCTCCAGCAAATCCGGTCGACCGATTTCCATTCAATTAAAAGTTTCACTTTCCTACTTTATTTGCAATCACGTTCGGGAGAGAGACGGGGTATGAGGCACACACACACACACACACAAGTATACATGTGTGTTTGCCCTTTAGCTGTGTGTACAAAGGAGCATGATTTTTACCTTTCACTAATCTTGTACGTTAAAGGAAAAAAGAAATAGATGAACTTTGTGCTTGTGTGAAGAAAAATTTATTATTTCCAAATTAAAGTTTATTCGTTATGGTAAAATTTAAATGCGTATTAGAAAACAACAAAATTCAAATTAATATTTTGAAGTAGGATAAGGAAAAAATAGGTATAAACAAGTTAAAAAATAAGTAATTATGATGTTTACGATAATATTTGTAATTAAATTACACAAAAAATCATTTAATACAAGGAGTATCAATCCACTGTAAATATATAGAGGAGAGGAGGGTATTATGGAATAGTCGGGAAATATGGAATACCGAGGTTTCGGCTCTGATTGGTGCTGCTATCTCTTCAAAATACTATGAATTACTCAAGAAGGATTCCCATGAAGGAATACAGTAAGAAGCAACCGCTTGTTGCTGTCGTACCATTCTCTATAGAACAAAGTGTGTTTTGTGATTTTTAAAAGTTTTTGCAGGTAAGTTTTCAAACATTTAAACTTACTAGTACACATATGATTTTAACACTGATGTTAAGCATAATGTATGCTCAAAGAACTGTATTTTGTTATACATTGATCGTTTTTTAGCTGAAAATATTTTGTCCATTAATTTAAAATTTCATTTTTAAAGATGGCGCGTTGAGTATTATAGAATACTAGGTATTTCATAGTATCATATGAAACTGACTTCATGTATTCAACTAAAGAAACAGAAAATAAAGATACCCAATGGATATTCTGTCACAGAAAATTCTCCGAAGATGATTTTATGAAGTCTAATTAGTTTTTCTATGGTTTAAACAGTTTAAACCACCTATTCCATATTACCCGACTATTTCGTATTAACCTCCATTTGTAACTTTTTTTTTAAAGTAAACTTTTTATAACAACAAAAAAAAAATTTTTGGAATTTTTTTTCATTGACAATTCATTACAAATAATTACACTATGTACTCATCATGATTTTGGGGATTTTTATTAAAAACAAGTAAAGTTGTTTTAAGAAATGTAGATGGTATTCCATAATACCCTCCTCTCATCTCTATGTATAATAATTTGTATTATATCCCGGCAAATAATAATTTTCTTTAATTGCATAGCTGCCAACTTGTACTTTTTTTTCAACCGAAAATTTTTAATAATAATAATAATATATATATATATATATATATATATATATATATATATATATATATATATATAAACAGTTTTCTGAGATTAAACTTACTGATTTTTTTTTTTTTCCCCAAAGAAATATTGGTGTTAAAAAACCACACAAGTTGGCACCTATGTAATTGGTATTGAACCAATTGGAAACAACATTTTAAAATAACTGGTAATAAACCTTTTAAATAATAATTTATCTACAACTTACTCTCAAAAGAGAGAATTTGTATGAGGCACACACTTACACAAGTATACATGTGTGTTTGTACCTTAGCTGTATGTACAAAAGAGCATAATTTTTACCGTTTATTAACCTTGTACATTAAGGAAGAAAAATAAATGTATTGTTTCCAAACTAACTTTTCATCAAAGATAAATCGCGTTCATTCTTAACCTTGACTTTACCCGTTGCAAACTAAGGTAGAAACTTGGTTTTCCCGGAAATAATCTGACGATTTTAATAAAAAATTTAAGGTTAAGGGTTTTTTGAGGTGACAAACTTAACTGACTTATCTTCATCTTTATGAAAATTATAAATCATTGTTAACACTCACTCCACCTATGGCAAAATATGACAAAGAATTGGTTTTCTTAGAAACTTCTTAAATGATTCTGATAAAAATTTATAATTAGCGGCTTTTCGAGTTCAATATAAATTGTCCGAATCTTCAGAAAAATTAGCGTCCACCAACAATACACACATTGCCCAGTGAGACATGGCAGAAACTCCACTTACTTTGAAAGTACTCGAATGATTTCAATAAAATTTAGCGTGTTTTTGAGATAACAGTCCAGTATGATTTACCCTCATCTTCACGATAATTAGCGACCACTGGAAATTAAAAACAAATATAATAAATAAATAACAATTCTCGATATTATCATTGGTTTTATAATTTTTGCTACGAATATTTGAATAAGAATTAAAAAATATTATATAGAGATATTTTACAAAGTTATCTGGTTTTTGCTTTTTAGAGAAATTTTTAGCAACATTTTTTTTAGCAAAATATGGTATCTTTTAGCAAAATGCTAATAATAAACTATATAATATTTCTCTAACGTGGACCAATTCCGACTATATTTTGTCGAAACGATACCATAATGATCTAATTAATAAAATACGCGAAGGGAAAAATAATATTTATAAACGGGCAATATTTAAGCACGCGTACTCAGCTCAATGGTCTAATAAGAAAATATGACGACAATTGTCTGATGAGATTATTTTATGAAAAAATGTATTTTTAAAAGTTTCTTCTTCAGTAGCTTTGCAATCATCATTTTAAACATAGCAATACTTTAAAGATATATACAGAATGTGAATTGTTATCATAAATTGACTGAAAAAAAAAAAAAAAAAAAAAAAAAAAAAAACACTGGGAAAAAGTATAATGAAAATAGGAATTAGATTTTTTTTTAAACAAAAAAATATACCGAAATAATTGAATAAAAGTCATCGCCAACATGGCGACAAAAATTTAAAAGGCGTCATGGGGTCCTATAATAAAACTGTACTGCCTGCAGAAGTATGAAAACTGGATCGTCAACCATGAATTTTATTTTAAAACCTTTCTTTGAATGATTTTTGTTTCACTGTTGCACAGTATTAATTTGTTTCTAATGATAATTAAAAACTAAATCTTCTATCTAAGGCTTCTGGTAAATTAAATTTTAATTAGGTGGTGAAATTGGTATAATATTCATGAGTTTCAAATTTTAAAGGTAACTAACAATAAATAAAGTGCGACAATTTCGCATGGGTTTGCTAGTAATAATAATAAAAACCCAATGGCAGTTTAAACCCTGACACGGACACGCACACGCGTACACATATGTTTTTTGCAATTTATTTGTAAGTACAAAGGAGCAGGATTTTTACTTTCCATCAATATTGTAAATTAAGGGAGACAAAGAAATATATGAACTTCCAGCTTAAAATTTATTATTTTAAAACTAATCTTTATTCGTTATGCTGCAGTATGCAGTATGCAATATGAAAAATTAAAAATTAAAAATTAAAAATAAATACATAAATAAAATAAAATAAAATTCGCAAAACAAGATAAAAAATAAACAAATATTTTTAAAGAAACAGCATAAGTAATTTAAATGCTAACGATATTTCCGTATAAAATACGAGAAAGAATAATTTAATATAATTAATGTTATTAAACCACTAGAGACAATAACTTACTTGTAGTCACGTTTAGGATAGAGACGGATGTGAATTCTTGCACCATTTAAAGCGGGAAATCAAAATTAGCACAACATTTACAATAAACAAACTACTATGCAAAAACTTCTTCCTCTCCTTAACATTAAAATATTTTTCTTATTAAAAAAATAATAATTAATAAATAAAGTAGTCTAATTAAAACAAAATTTTTAAGTGTGCACAATGCATAAATAATAAGAACCACGTTTATACATTGTCATTTCTTTTTAAATATTTAGGAACAAAACAAGAAATTCGTTTTTAAATTTTAAATATATATTTAAAGAAGCAAAGTTATTGCTTCTATTAAACAGATAGATTTTAAGAGTTAAGATTTTTAAATATATTCACCATCAGTGATGCACTTGTGAACACTGAAAGCATTAATTACACAAAAGTTTAGTTAATTTAAAGAATAACAACTAATTAAGTTCATAGAATTTTTCCTGCAACTAATAAGAGCTTCAGTTAAGAGCAAGGGATATTCTCCGTGTCAAATTTATGCAGAATAAAGGAAATGTATTTATGTAGGCGTTCAAAGAATGGACATACCACTTACAAAACAACAAGCAGATGTAAAATAAATTAAAAGTGTAAATTAATATATATATATATATATATAGAAATTCTAACTTCTAAACTTTTATTAAATTATTTATTTTAATTTTTAATTGTTGCCAAAAAAATTAAACTTTAAATTTTACATCTACTTTTTATGATAGCATGCAATCATGTTTTATATAAAAATTAAATCATTAAATTCATTTTTTTTTTTACTTATTTTTATTTCATATTCCTCGCGCACTTTTTATTTCCTGATTCAAAATTATTAAAAAAAAAAAAAAAAAAAAGAAAAACTTTTTCGATATCGTTTGTAACGATACTGTATAAATTTTCTTTTCTTTTTCTAAAAAAAAAAAAAAAAAATGATTTTGATGAAATTCTGGCAAAAGCAGAATTTAGTTTAGGACTGAGGACTATTAGTTTTTTTTTTCTTTCCAATTATAACATCGCTTTCAAATTATTCAATTATATTTTCGATAAATTTTAGATTTCGATAAATGTCCAACTATCGAAAAATGATTTCGACAAATGTCCAACTATCGAAAACGACAACTCAAAAATCCCAGATTGAGACTAATAGGCCCTCAGTCCTAAAAAAGTGTAAGTAAAAAAAAAAAAAAAAAAAGATATGAACTTAAAACTTTTCTTAACCATACATTTTTACATAATGAATAAAATGAACTAAAAATTAGAAGTTTTGTTTAATAGAAAAAAAGTATGATTGTGGAAATGTAAAAACTTTAATGGAAATTTCATTTTCCAAATTTAATTATTAATTAAACTCTATATTGTTAAAATAATTAAAACTTTTTAACTCAGATTCTTAATTTGAATATTTTGTTTCATTTAATGTAAAAATTATAAGGTTAAAAGACTTTGTAATTGAGATATCCTGCACGCAGTGAGAAAGCACTCTTGAAAATAATGTGCAATAAAATAATATTTTAAAATATTTCGATTTTAAAGTAAACCAAAATAATATTCTTAATTAATAAAGTAATATCATACTAGTTAAAAAAAAAAAAAAAAGAAAAAAAAAAGGTGCATTTATATTTCTTTTTAAAAATTCTGAAATTTGATCAAAAATTTCTTCATTTTCCCATTTTTGAAAGTAGACTGTCCCCTTAAAACGCATTGTAAGATAAAACATTGACGTAAAAAGTTGCAAAAATAAAATTGAAGAAAAGGTTAATAAATAGAAAAAAAAAAGTAAAATAAAATAAAAATTTATTTGTCCTTAAATAATCACAGAGTGTTGTTTTTAAAATCAATATAAAACTTTAATATACAATACAAAATAAGTGTACATTTACTCTAAAAAAAAAAAAAAAAAAAAAAAAAAAAACTCATTTTTTATTTTAAAAACTTAAATAGATTTTAAGAAATTTTTATATATTTTGTATTTAGTATTTTACACATGAGTTAGGTTTAAAAGTGCTCACAAAAATTCTTGTTGCGACGGTTTAAATCTCTAAGCGCTACTAAGAAGATTGAAAAATAATGAAATCTCTTTCTGAATATTCTAAAACTATTTTATGCACACTTGACCTTGTAAGTCAAAGATCCGGGGTTCGTCTCCCGGTCCAGGCATTATTTTCACTCAGTCGGAAAAATAAAATTTTAATAAATAGGATTTTCTTCCACAGTTGATTGTGCGATTTTAATAAAAATTGTATTTCTTCCTCCCATTATCTAATGGTGTTTTCCATTTCCTGCGGCTTATTTCTGTCGAGCTATCTACATGATAGACCAGAGGTGTTTCTACCAAAAAGGTTGTCTGAGTGAGTAATGCTGACCGGGGTGTCGTCCTGGATAGCTCAATTGGTAGAGCCTTGACCTTGTAAGTCAAAGATCCGGGGTTCGACTTCCGGTCCAGGTATTATTTTCACTCAGTCGGAAAAATAAAATTTCAATAAATATGATTTTCTTCCACAGTTGATTGTGTGATTTTAAGAACACTCAAAATAACACTTCAATATCCAAAAGATCTAATAAATTTATATATACTCTAAAAAAATGATCTTCAGATTAATATATATATATGTACGTATATATATGAAATTTCTATATAAAATAATGTATATATGCATATTAAATCTTCCATTTCTTCATATGATATTTTTCATTTCTTCCTATGAAATGTATGAAAAGATTTTCATATTATATATATTATTTTTATATATTGCATGCATAATGCATATGTTATGCATAAAAACATGCATATAAAAACATTTCTTACATCGTTTAAACCTCTAAAGGGCATCTCAAAGACATTGGAGAATTATGTAATCTTTTCTACAAGGAATATTTACTATGCAAAGATCATCAAGTTTGTTTATTCAATAATATTTATGTATTGTGTCAATTCAATTTCTTTTAAGCATTTCACCTGCCCGGATAACGTATAATACTATCAGGAATTTAAACGAAGTATGCAACGAATGCGATTTATAAGAGGCTAATGCACTTTATGTCAAACGAGTGAAGAAACTCGTTAGTTATTTACCGCTTTTAGACAGAATGTGAAAGTGTGTAAAAAAAAGGTAACTAAAATCCAGTAACTCCAAAGTGTAAGGAAATTGCAGATTTCATATTCACCCGTAGCATCTCACCAGAAACGGCATTTAGAAGGTATCCGTAACACAGTTAAGAATTTTTTGATGTTAATTAGTATGGACAGGGTCAGCATTCTTGGGGTTTTAAACCAGGATTATAAGTGAGGGTGGAAGTTGTACAATTACTTCCGAAACGAGTGGGATATATTTATTCCAGATCGCAACATAGCAGTTTCAATTAGGGAGAAAGAGATTCCATTGCAGATGTTTTATGTCGTATCCAATCAATGTTTTAAGACATGTTGAAAAGAGGTGTTAAGAATGAGGTTAGAGACCTCTTTTTAGATTGCCATGTAAGATGAATAAGAGATATAAATAATATTTATGCTCTGTCAGACAAAGTGAAGTTAGATGTAAAATGTAGCAAAATTAAAAATATTTTGTTAAACTATGTTGTGAACAGTTATAGTTTTTAAAAATCTTTCTGCAAAATATTTTGAGCAACTGATTATGACATAAAAACTTAATTTAGAATTAAACTTTAAATTAATGTATGAAAGAAAAAAGGAAATTTTTTTTTACAAATAATTCAAAAATGCAAAATAAGAACAATGTAAACATTAGACAATGTAAAATGCAAACAAAAATAAAAATTAAATATTATCCTTTTTCTTTCAAATTTCTCGTGAAAAACAAGTAAAATTTTTATTCAAAGGAGAGAAAAAAAAAAAAAAGAAAAAAAAAGAGGTAAATTTACAATTTAATTATGATTTCAGAAAAAATAAGATTAAACATTTTCAACAGCAATTTTCTTTGCATTTTTTATCTCCATTGCTTCTCAAGTAAATGCGATAGATTATATGTAAAACTGTTCAATGAAAAATGTTTAGTCTATTAAGTTTAGAATTTTGAAGATAAAATTGTTTATGTTATTATTATACTAGTAGTCATTTGCCCGTCTAGTGGCCGATTTTCATAATTATACACACACACACACACACACACACACACACACATATATATATATATATATAAATATATATACAGGGTGTTCCAATAGTTCCCTCCCTCCTAACTCGGAAATGAGCCGGAATTATAAAAAATGGAAAAACACGTGTTCGATGAATTTGAGAGGGACCTCTTTTGGTGTAAAAAGTTTGGTCTCGGGGGAACTTAGGGGGGCCGCTAGGGAGGGCAACTTTAAAATTTCAAATAGGAAGGTATGTTCTGTGATACATTCCTGGAAACGTCTCTTCAAAAGAATGAATTTGATATAAATAGTTTCGCCTTACGATGATTATTAAAGAAGATACTTGAGTTTTTAGATTTTTGAAATGTAGATATTACGCATGTATTCCTTTTAATAATCATTGCAGTACAAAACTATCCATATCAAATTTATTGTCTTGAAAAGACATTTCCAGGGATACATCACAAGACAAAATTTTCTGTTTGAAATTTTAAAGTATCCCTCCCTAGCGGCACAACTACTTCCCCTTTGCCTGGGCCCAGACATTTTTGGGCAAAGTATGTCTTGTGATACATCCCTGGAAACGTCTCTTGAAGATAATGAATTTGATATAAACAGTTTTGCCCTGAAATGATTATTGAAGGGGATACATAAGTATAAAAATCACATTTGAAAAGACTAAAAACTCATATATCGCCCTTAAGAATCATCGTAGGACAATATTTATATCAAATTCATTGCTTTGAAGAGACGTTTCCAGTGATGTATCGCAAGACATACCTTCCTATTGGAAATTTTAAAGTTGCACTCCCTAGCGGCCCCCCTAGCGCGCCTGGGCCCAAACTTTTTTCACCAAAAGATGTCCCTCTGGAATTCATTGAACATGTGTTTCGCCATTTTTCACAATTCCGACTCATTTTCAAGTTAGGAGGGTGTGTGTGGGAATTTTGGAACACCCTGTATAAGAAAGGTATAAGGAAGTACAGTAGAACCTCGATTATCCGAACCTCGATTAACCGAAACTACTCTCCGTTAACCGAAGTCGGTTTCTTCTTCACTTTTTTTTTTCACTTTCTACTATCATCCAAAATTTTCTCTTAACAAATATGCATTTTTAAAGTTATTTTGTTTGCAAGCCGTCCTTTCTAAACTACGAGTGCAGATAAATATTTTGGAATTCCCTTTTTTAGAATTCCTTCTCGCAAGCTTAATTCTCGGTATGAGTGTACTCTTCCCCACTTTCAAACGGCCTTGTTCTAAACAAAAATGTACCCCATTTCGAAATTTGGAAGATCATACTGCCGAGTCCCAGAACAATCGAATGTTATTGCACCCTCTGATTGTAAGCAAGCGCAAAGAACCTATTCTTTTTAACTTCGGGATAAAGCTGCACGGCAAAGGATGGCCAATTTACACCAGATCAAGCTTCCATTTAAACCATTGCAAGTTTTTGTTTCAGAAATAAATTTATTTTTATTTATGATATTAATTTATTTAACAGTTAAAATAGTCATAATACCAGTTCAATGACGATACTACTTATTAAACTAGATGATTATTGATGAATTCTCGATTATCCGAAAATTTCGATTATCCGAAGTAGGTTTGGTCCCAATTACTTCGGATAATCGAGGTTCTACTGTATTGTAATCACAATTTGCAAAATCGATTCTGTATCTCATAGCTCAAAAACGAATAATCGTAGAATATTGCAAATTTATATGTGTGATTGCCATGACATCTAGTCATGACACCTCCAACTATCGTCTTGACAGGAGCTCCCCTTTTATAAGATTTTACACGATTTTCCGTGACATCTGTATGTGCGTATGTGTGTGTGAGTATATCTCACATAACCAAAAAACGGTTGAATATAGAACTTCGCAAATTTATATTTATATGTGGTTTGATATATTTAAGGAAAGCACAAAAATATAATATAAATAAAAAATATTTATTAGTCTATTTAGAGATTAGTTTTACATATGCATTAGTTTGATGAAACACAAAAGCAAATTAAACAAATCTTGAATATTTTTATTTATAATGATTTTGTAGTGGTAGTTATCTCTGAAAAAAGGATTGTATTTTTTAGAAAGTGCAATAACAAATAACTGGTATTATTAATATCATACATGTATCATCATCTAAAGAAACTAAGTTCTGAGAATCAATAAATTGTAAGCATATTGGTTTTAAAATTATAAATTTATCAAGAAAAGTTGAAAAAAAAAATAGCCAAGATAAATGTACTAGCGTTGGACACTGTACTAGTAACAGACATATTTACATTTTTGACTCTAAAAAGTACTTTTTACTGTGTACATAGGTTCATTTCAAGTTCTAAATTGGTACTACAATCATGTACAATAAATTCTATGAACTATTGTTAGATTTCTGGCTGTCGGTGTTAGAGTGAAATTGTTTAACTAAAACAACGAATTATTATTTTTTTTTCTTTTCATTTTATCGTGTTTCTTGTTATTTTCCATACGGAAAGTAATATTTTGTTTGTTTTGTATGTATTTATTTTGATTTAATTTTTTTGAACACCCTTGCTTTCTTATGGCTAAATAAAATATAGACGCAATTTATTGTGTTGCAGTTTCAATTTTGTAATTGCATATAAATTTTTAAGCGTGCCCATTAGTGCATCGAACTATGTAGTTTTACTTTCTCCTACCTGTAAGGCAGAGAAAGTATTGTTTTTGGGTTCAATTTTTGAAATTGAGTTTTTGTTATATTTACGCGTTTTCAAGTCCCCTGAAAATCATGTTTTTAGCGGTTGGTCTGTGTGCCTGTCTGTGTGTGTGTGTCTATGTGTCTGTCTGTTATCAGCATAGCTAAACAACAAAATATATCAGAAAGTCCAAAATTGGTATTCTAAATGTGTATGATGTAGGAATGCTGCAGTAAACTTTTCGTTGAAATGAAACAAATGGTTTGTGTACAGAGACATCCAAGATAATTCAAACACATTACGTCTATGGAGGAAATTGCAGGTAACCAGAGTTTAAAAGCTATAGGCTGCACTAAACCAAATGAAATGAATTATATATTATGTATACATAAAAACATGTTTCCTGTAGAATATGGTATAGAAATCATTCACTGTTCATTTACAGGACTACACAAAGGGACTGGATTGTAGTGCGACAATACTTGAAAATTGATGTAAGCGTACTTCAGGTTGTGCCGTTCGTTATTAATATAGGATTATATTTATGTCTACCTTGTAATGTGTACATAACCTTCAGAAGATATATAGGGCTGCCAATATTTAAGCCATAACATTCTTTATTATTGTTAGGGGAAGCGCCTTTCTGTAATATTTTATCCTGTCCAAGAAATCTGCTTAGGAATTGAAATTAATTCCTCACAGCCGTATGGTTAATAATGTATTTTTTAAGCTAAATATTTATCACTTGGTTTTTTGTATATTTACACGTTTTGAGGTTTCCTGAATTTTTTGCACCTGAAGGAGAAAAGCCACACCCTATCGAAATCAGTAGTGCTTCCCTTTATTTTATGGTGTGTAAAGATTTTTTTTTTTTTTTAAGTCTGTCTAGTTACACAATACCAGCAAATTTTAAGACTAACCTGGGAATCGCTACTAGAGAGTCAACGTTCGTATTATCTTAGTAATAATAAAAGCCCAAGTTTCTGGAAACTAACACTCGAAATTGATGTCATTATTGCTGGTACGATAGATTGAAATAAATAAAGCATTATCCACGTATTCAAAATGTTAAATATTCTTTTTTAAACCTTAATTTAGTAGAAAAGAATGGCATTACAATTGCAGCAATGAATTTAAAACAAACAAATAAATAAATAAATAGATAAAATTTAATCCGTGATCTTTATATATATATATAACGCAATGTTTGTGTGTCTGTGTGTGGACATCGTAGCGCAAAGACGGCAGTGTATATTGTTAAAAAAAAATATATATATATATATATATATATATATATATATATATATATATTGTTAAAAACATGTTTTCATTAAACTAATAATACATTATTTTAATTTATAACTACCACGATCACAAAAATATACAACTCTATAAACTTATTTATAACAATAAACCTTTTTTTACACTTTATTCTAAATTTGCTTTAAATAGTTTTTATTGTTATTTTAATTGACAATTTATGAATATTTTAATTCGTAAATTAAACTATATTTCTACAATCTTATACGCAATTATGAGAAAATAGAGAGAAAAAAAATAACAATAGAGAAAATTTCTTTTTCCTGAAGTTATAGAACGGATTCCGTGATTGCATCTGAATTATTTTATAGCACGGGGTCAAAAAATGAGATTTTTTTAAAAGTGACAATACGCACCATCGATATCGGTTTGCAGATTTTATTAATTTTTATTATAGTTTCTCTTTTTCCGTATGTAAAGCTTTTGTATAATATTTTGTGAATATACTACATTTGAAATTTTCGTTGAGAATTACGAATTTCGAAGATACTAAGTAAACTTGTGTGCACAGGTTTTTTTTCTCTGTTACATTGTCTACAGATCATGACATAATAAAAATTTAGGCTAATTTTCAGTGTTTGTGTTAAACGTTTGTTTGTATCCCATTAAGCAAATGAGTAATATGCATAATTTTATAACTCGAGCCGTTCAAAGACCGTGGAGTACATTAATGAAGACTGGACCCACATTAAAATCCGATGTGGCTGCAATCCTCTATATTCAGTAAAATTAGCATCTCTGGGTTGGTTGATAGGTTTATTGAGTTTTACATCGCACTTGTGCTGCGCAATGGGCAATTGGCAACGGTCTAAGATTCACCCTTAGAGGTGGTCCGGAGACATGCCATCACAATTCTGATCCTACACGGAGAGGATGGCACTCCCGCTTCGGTAACCTCTAAAGGTATAATTTTGATGGCAACATGGAGGACATTGCTGCCACCGCAGATTTTACGTGTACCAGCCACCATTAGTGTACACGACGATCTTTGGTCGCCTCGAGTACCGAACCCGCAATCTTTGAATTACGTGCCCGGCGCTCTACCGACTGGGCTACCGCGGCCCTAGCATCTCTGGGAGTTAACAAAATAGGAAAGCCTCTCCTAGGGAAAAATCCAAGACCATCACCAGCAGCCAACAATGTAGTTCTAGAGCAACACCAAAGTCACTCAACCACAACCATAACCACAACCTAAAATATTACATTGATGGAAATAACGTCTTAACCCCCCCCCCCACCCTCCCGCTCCTCTTTTAATCTTTTGTGTATTTTTTAAACGTCCATTATTTATCAAGCAATCGCAATAACACAGTTTAGTTGCATTTCCTAAACTGATTAAAAATTCGCGTAGTTTGGATTAAACAGTAGAATAAAAGTAATTACTGATTAATTCATCAGCTATTCTGTACGTAATAATTTTCTGGCTACAGACTCGAATAAATGTAATTACTGATTATTTCATTGCTATTCTATACATAATAATGAAGTATTTACGGACTTAACTAGATATAAATGCTTAAAAAAAAGCTCCCTTTTTCTGTTTTAGAATGTTTACGGAAAAAAAAGCAATCGGAAAAAAAACTTTTATAAATAAAATTCCAGAAGTTTTTGTAATTCACAACCCAACATTTCTCTAAAACGACATTTAGAGGGTATCCGAATCAGTGTTAAAAATCGTTTGGTTCTCATTATTATGCATTGCGTACGCACTCTAGGGGTTTTAAAACTCCGGATTACATGTAAGGTTGGAAGTTGTACAATTACTGTTAGAATGAGCGGGAATTATTTAACCGTGAGCAGATTAAAAAAAAAAAAAAAAAGGCTTCAATTAAAACAACAACAATGAAAAAAAAATTCTTGTTTTAAAATTTTGTTTTTCATGGAGTATAATGGTGTTTTTTTTTTTTTTTTTTCTAATTAGTTCAAGAAGAAATTTCAAATGCGAATGTGATAGTATGTTATTTTTTTTATGATATTTAAAAGGAAAAAAAATATTGGGTTGTATTTAAGTAATAAAATGTTCAAAAATAAATTATTTAATGCTATTATATGACAGTTATCTTTTCGTTCATATATTATATTTGTGAAAATTATTAAAAACTATTTCAGTCAAAATTATTTTTGAAACATTAATTCTTCCGATGTACTGATCTATTCTAAAGAAATATGTTAATTCTGCATTCAAGTTTCTAAGTGATTTTTTAATATACCGGGTATTTATAATTTAAAGTTACGATTTCAAAACGTTATAAATTTAAAACTGCCCATCAGAGCGATTTGATATTTTACCAGAGCAATCGTGAAGAAATGACATATTTTTGGGTAAAAAAAAAAAAAAAATCCAAAATATGCCTGTTCATTAATCTTTCAATGTTCCATAAACTCACACACATTGTAATAATCCATTTCCATAAATAATGCAAGTGATGTTCTTTTCCATTTTATTTATTCACTTCACAAAACATATAGAACACGGATCCACAATAAAAACATAAATAAACATTTAATTAACGCTATATTTTTAAACGGTCAAACATGACCGAATCCTTTCAGATCACATTCTTAACTACTCAGTAATCATACATCGGCGCGACTAGTAGCGCCGCCTGAGAGGATGCAAAGACAATTCAATTTGCAACAATGCCGTTAATTATCCGTAAAGTATTTGTTTCATGAAGCTCCTCTTTTTCTCTTTCCACTATGACTGTTTCCGCTGTAAACACGTATTCTTGTCTTTTTGCTAAAAAAATAATGTAGTAAACCCTTGAAGTCTATTGTTTCTTGCTATTCCATTGTGTTGCTAACAACATTCCTGTGTTTAGTGAGTGCTTTTAGGCGTTTTCCCTGACATTACCCTGACAGCGTTATCTATAGGAACATGTTGGAACTACTTTTTTCCTCCCCCAAACAAAACTTCACTGCCTCACGATTGCTCTGGTATAATATCAAATCACTTTGGCGGGTAGTTTTGAAATTATAGTGTTTTGAAATCGTAATTTTAATTACAATCACCCTGTATATACACATGTATTTAGGATAGTTATTTGAAAATTTAACTCTTCATTTCTTTTTGATTTAAATTTAAACTAAATGGAGCTTTAATTTCGACATAAATTTCCTCATTTGCTTTTCGAAAAATATTTTATTACATATAAGTAATTTTTTTTTAAATATTTAAATTCTCTATTTAGTGTATTAAAGTTAATATTTTATTATATTTAGATAAAGAATTGTACTTAAATTAATAATATTAAGTTTATTATAATTTAGTTATGCTTAAATTTGTTTAGCAATTTTACTATAATATTTATGTCTTTGCTGAAAAAGATAAATAACTAAAATAAAGTAAAGTGCGTATGTTAAAGAAATTTAAAATTTAAAAATTAAAATAATAAATATTACAATATTTTTTATCCTTTTCACAGCTGTTTGATTTAAAAGAGGATGAATTACATTTGGCTCATTTTATCCAGAGCAATATTATACGTTTTCTAACTTCAATTAAAAATAAACAAATAAATAAATAAATATTTTTATTGGAGAGAATATAGTATAATTTTAGCGAAATCGTTGCTGAATATTTTTTTGAAACATTAAGACGTTTATCGATTTAAAAAAAAAAGTGTGCAATTATCTGTTGCCTGTCGGTGCTCTGGAGGTCAGGCTCGCGATGCTACAAAACTTGGCAGAAGAGTAGCTTAGACACTGTAGAGGTGCACTTCACCGAGATTTTTTCGATTTTCGAATTTCAATTTATTTATTTATTTATTCGATTTTATCCATATACTAAAAGTATTCTTTAATTTCCTCGCCTGCGTCGAGCAGCGGCTATTGCATTATTTATTTTTCATATACTTAATTAATTCCACTAAAAGAAGGAAATCTTGCATATATCGGAAAGAAAAAAAGTAATATAGTACAAAGAAATAAACTTATTAAAATTTAAGTTTAATTAAAATTTATTTATTTTTTATTTAATTCGCTTGAATGGAAAAACTTTTTCTTTTATTAATTTATTATATTGGTCGGAATCAAATGGTAACATGGTAGAAAGAACGAGCATATAAAATACATGATTCAAAAACTAAAATATTTAATTGATGCTGAGATACAACCATATTTAAAATGGTAGTTCTTGAATAATAGCTGCTCCACTTGTCGTCCGATAGGTATCAAAATTGAAATGTCCAGGAAAGGCGTTGCTGTAGTACCCTGTGCACAGCGTGCGGGAAAGACGCTGCCATAGTCAGCGGTACACTAAGCGAGGTTCAAAGCGATTTCAATGCATTCCCCCCCTCTTTTTTATTTATAAAGGGATTCAATTTTTTTGAAAATTCATTTAAATATAGAGATTAGCGTAGCAGACGAAGCCTGGTAGTATAAATATATTTAGGACATACAAACATAACTTAAAATAAACAAATAAACAAATAAATAATATAATATAATGTACTATAATAATAATAATAATAATAAAGAAGTAAAGAAACGATATTATGAAATGTGCGGTGTAAAATAATACATCATTTTATCAAAATAATATATGAAGCACCTTGATTTATTCAGAATTAATTTAATAATGGAATTGCCTATGTTAACTATTTTTAAACGCTTATTTTTATTTATTATTTATTTATTTATTTATTTTATTTATTTTATTATTTTTAAATCTAATATTAGTTATACATTTATTTTACTTCGTTTTATACATAAATTAACTTTGATTTAATTCAATGAATGGGTTAAATTAATTCATATATTTTCAAATTTTTATCTATTTTTATTTTCTTTACATTTAATTTTTAATAAAGTCTTTTCTGAAATAAATTAAAGCTTAACGAAATTGTTAATTTTTAATAAACACAATGACGAACATGTTTACTAAAACTTCAATTTACTATTTTTTTCTTTTTCAGAATTATAAATTTTTAATTAAAACCATTTGATCATGTTTAGAAAAACTTAAATTCTTAAGTTTACTAAACATTAAAAAAAAAAAAAGTAATTTTCTTTTAGAAATTCAGAAATTTTTAATTAAAAAGCATTTGATCATATTGAAAATTCAAAATAATATGAAATTTAGGTTTAACATGAATTTAATAGAAAAAAAAAAGAACGGAAATATAATTGCTTGATCAAAGAAAGCGCATTATAGAAACAAGAAGGAATACTAAGCAATAAATTACAAACTAAACAATTTGATTCAAAATACAATAAATAAATAAAAAACTGAGGAAAATATTTAAAGCTAATATTCTAAGAATTTTATTGTTAATAATTTCAACTCTAATGTGACGTTTTTCAAAGATCGTATAATCAAATCTTTGCAATTCAATAATGGAATTATAGATTTCCCTAAAACCATTTTATATATACATATATATATATACTATAAAAAAAAAAAAAAAAAAAAAGTAAAAGAAATTAAAATATAAAGTCCCACAATAACGAAATTTATAATATCTTAAAAACATAATCTATTTCTTCTTCTCAAGTTCCGAAACTGGAAAAAAAAAAAAAAAAAAAAAAAAAAAATTAAATAACCTTATATGAGATGCATAAAATTCCTCATTTCCTTCTACTGAATATTGAATTTCGAAGATTCTATATCATGATCTATATACAGCAACATAAAAACCATAAAATAAATCAATAATTTATTTTTTCCCCTTTTCCCACAACTAGAAGAACTAAGTTACAGAAGCAGCAAAAGCACGCTTGTCATATTTTATTTAATTTGTATCCGCTCCCTTGATTTTCCCGGCAACCGTCCAACCAGAAAACATAGCGACAGGGCACGATCCTCCAGTCCATGAGTGTCCCCAAAACTTTTCAAGTACCCGTTTGGATCCCTTCTTGAAGCATCTAATGACTACAGTCGATGCATGAGTGTGTGTATGTGTACACACATATAGACGTATGTATAAAGACTATCCATACAATCTATAGAGAAGGTATTTCTCTGATTTTCGGAAAATTTTCCCCAGAGGGGGTTTTAGAAACATTTTCGTTCGTTAACGAACGAAATCTCGATTGTTTTGGGAGTTGGATATTTTTGAAGAGCTTTCACGGGGGGTTGATTTGAATTGGATAATGAACTCTCGATTGCAAGAGGAAACCGACTGCCATAATGGGCGTTTCGGAATAGCCGACCTTATAATTGGTTAATGTCGATTGCAAATAGAGGATTTTCGCATATGAATGGCTATTGAGACATGCGGTTATTTTTTTTTGTAAGTCGAATTCAGCGGCGTCTTGTTCTCTCCCCCTTAGGGTTCGTGTCGTTTGATGAATGTCAACCCTTTTAGAACGTGCAATGTAATTCGAAGCGAAATCTGTGTGAAGAGCAGTATTTCAATCTTGCCTTTATACGATGAAAAGCCATTGGAGGATGCACTGATTTTAGATGCATTGGGGTATGCGTATTCGAAGAGAGATAGAATCTTGTGAAGATAGTTTTGATAGTATTAGAATTAATGGATATAAATATCGACTATATTGTCAAATGATTGGGAGATACATTTTCGACGATTTGAAATCCAAAATATTCTGGAGAACACTCATGGTTGTTCTGCAAGACATTTTCAGATGTACAGTTTCATTTTTAACCTTTCTCTATTCTTACCCATACATATTTTACGTGAAAATTGTGAAGAATTTAGATACTTCAGCAATTATAAACATACTTACAATTGATAGTCGCAAGATAGTTTCTAGGATCTCCATTGAAATATTAAAATACTCGTGGGGTTTCCTGCAGAAGCAGGGTGTTGCATTTCAAATCAAATTTTGATGCAAAATATTGCAGCAGCAATTGAATTACTTAAAACTTAAACAATTATTTTTGTTTTATCTTGGTATATTTTCAAAATATACTCTGTATAAATTTATGTAAGAATTCAACGGCAGCTCGTAAACCGAAAATTGGTGAAGAGCTGAAAAATAACATTTAAGTAATTTTAATGTGTAATTTTTTTTAAGCATAATTTTAACTAAAAATTAACTAAAAATACTCATTTTATTAAAAATGTAAATTTATACTCTATAAATAAATAAAGTACAAAATATTAGGTGAAGTGCCTCTTCACCTATTTTTGGCCCACCAGCCGCCGCTGTGTAAGCAGATTAATATTTTGAACTTTATATATAGATACATATACAATTATATACATAAAAACATGCCCATATACAAATATATATATAAAACGACATTTTAAATAGCAATTAATAGAAATGCGTTCCTATTTTATATTTTGAGAATAATTAAGATATTTTTAGCAATAATTTATTGAATTTTAATTTAAGAGGAAAATATTATTGCTCCACCAGAAAAAACAGCAACAAAAGCTAATGTTAAAAGATGAAATTATGCACACGAACGTACACACATACACACATGCATATACAGAGTAGTCTGTAGACATTTTAAAAATTCATAATTATTGAATGAATTGATAGAATTGAACGCAGTTTACGAAAAAATAATTAGTGAAGGGGAAATTTGTTTTGGTAAAGAAAAAAATATAGTTAATTTTTTTTTGTCGACGATAGTTAGACAAATAGTTAAATTTTTAGCATGGATGTGAAAGAAAAATATGAAAATGAAAGTCCTATAAATTGCAAAATTTTGCAATTAAAACAGTTTATTTCTTATTTTGCGTCTTACACACACGAAGTTTTAATTGCGATGTTGGCTTGGTGAATGAAGTATTATTGGTGAAGACGTTTTCCCTCAGGTAAGTACCGCCGACTGAAGCAACAGTTAGCAGTATTACAACTCGTTTGAAAACTGTAATTTATGGGTACGACGTACACATAGAATAGGATTTATATGCCTGTAGACATTTGCATGCGAATAAGTACAATTTTTCATGAAAATGTGTGATCTGGTCACGCATAGCCCCCTCTATCGACAAATAGCTTAATTATTATTTTTTAATAAGAAAAAAAAAATCCCCCTTCACAAGAATAATTTTTTCGCAAATCGGGTTGAATTCTATCAATTCATTCAATAGTTGTGAAATTTTAAAATGTCTACAGACTTATGAGACACCGTGTATATCCATATCAATTGTAATTCATATAACGTAATATTATAAGGCACTATATATGTTTCAGATCGAGATAATTCAACGGATCTTTTACTGAATACGATAAACATATGTTGAAATAAATTTTCAGTAATTACTTAAAACAATATAAATATTTTAGTTTTACATAAGATTTTTACACTTGTCAGCCATCGGTGATTGACGTGGCTTAAACGGAAAGTTCAGTGTCAGTCACCGATGACTGACATGGCACTCAACGTGTTAAATAGATCACAATTATACATTATTATTTTTTTATTATGTAAATACACGTTTATTGTTACGTAACATGTAATAAGATCGATGGAATTACCAAAACAAAATCTTACAAGGTTTATATAGTTTTAGAAGGGATTACCTATTAAACTCTTTAATACCTATATTATATATAACCATTTAAGGATACAGTAGATTTTCATAACTAACTTTTTTAAATATCCAGGAATTTCTTTGAAATGAAGAGCCGTGGTAGACCGATTGACAAAGCGTCGAGCGTCATAATCAGCTGATTGGGGGTACGATTTTCGAGCTGGCGCAAAGTCTACGCATATATTAACTGTGGAAATAAAATCAGTTATGACTGCAGCGTGCACCATGTTCCGTAAAATTAATACCTTTGGGGATTACCGAAACGGGGAGTTATCTTTCCTTTGGGGGATCAAAATTATGACGGCGTGTTTTCGGATCATCCTTAAGGTTGAATCTCAGACTGTCACCAACACCCTACTAAGTAGATCTACTGGAATGTTAATCAAACCAATCCAAATTACTTTGAAAATTTAAAAAATAATTAATATTGTTAATAGACACTCATGTAAAAAGTTTGTTGAATATATATTTAATAAGTTGTGAGATATATAAAATTTAAATGTAAAACATAAATTAGCATATTCCAAAATATTCCAGTCGAAAGCAGTTTTAACGTATACTTACATAACTCTTCTATAATAATCATTCAGTACACTGTAAAAAATATGTCCTATTTGCTGTCAGAAATTCTGCGCAATTTGAGAAAATACGAGTAATTTACGAAAAAATTACGTTGTCAGAACGTACTTTCTCAAATTACAGAGAATTTCTGGCAGCAAATAGGACATATTTTTTACAGTGTACTGTAGCTGGCCAAAAACCGCCATGTACATTTTTTGGTAGATGCACGTAAAATACGTCATTGCTGTAGATTCTTCCATAGTCCGTAAAACAATACCTCGGGGGGTATAGAAGCGGAGAAGTCATCCCTATTCCGGATGATGAAAATTGTGATGTCATGTCTCCGGAGTACCCACGGGGTTAATTCTAGGTGGTGTGGTGTTGGTGTCAAGGCCAATTGTATAAACTAGGGACCTGGCGTTAAGGGGAGATGCCCTCCATCGTGATTATTCTACGGGGGTTAGTTCCAGACCGTCGCCAGTTGTACGTTACTTAGCTCTAGTATGACATAAAACCTGCTGAAAATTAAACACCATAATAATAATTTCATACAAAAAAATTTACTATGTATTTTTACCATATCATATTAAGAAAGTTTGAAATATGGATTTAAATTAATATATATTTTTTTAATTTTTGCATTAAAATGCAGTTAAATACCTCAGAGTTTTCATCTTTAATGACCTAAAAATAAAATTATTATCATTAACATGCGTTAGCGCATATAAAAAATGCATCAGTAAAAAGTTTCGATAAAACTGAACAGAATGTGTATGGATCGGTTAATACTCATGAAAACATTAAAAATTCCTTTTCTGAGAAAAACAGGTTTTATGTATATGCAATAGATGTAAATGTCGGATAAATGTAAGAAATTTCAATAAAATGGAAAATAATGAATTTTGCATAGAGGAATTCAGTCTTATATATAACAATAAAAAGTTCTGAAAAAAAAAAAAAAAAGTCATGTATATAAGATGTAAAAGCCGAATAATTGTGAATAATTTCAATAAATTGGATAAAATGAATTTCAACTGGAATACTTCAAATTCACGAAAACATTAACAATTTGAATTGTGAGAAAAACAGTATTTATGTATGATATAGTTGTAAATGTCTAATATCTATATACAGAAGCAATTTCAAATATTAATCGGCTCAGATATATGAGCTTTTATATAATATCTAGAGCTCATGTAATAGTATATATTATGCTTATGCTGAAAATGAAAGATGGCTTTTGATGCATTTTGGGGAGTTCGAAACTCCTACTGTACCCTTAAGTGAAATACTGTAACTAGGAAAAATCTATATTTATTTACATTTTCGTAATATAAGATTCAAAAATCTGTTTGGAAATTTATATTTTGAAATGAGTCAATGATACACACATTTGTAGTTCAGTAGTTTTGAGAAGTTGTCAATGACATCGACTTTATACATTTTATTTATCCTCTGCCGGGGGCGTTGTTGTAAAATGCATACAACAT
This sequence comes from Salticus scenicus, assembly GCA_963930645.1. NCBI lineage: Eukaryota > Metazoa > Arthropoda > Arachnida > Araneae > Salticidae > Salticus > Salticus scenicus. The sequence continues at coordinate 207,219,630 of OZ005656.1, read as the reverse complement.
TCGCATTATTATTATTATTTTTTATTTAAAAACAATTCCTTTGATTAGAGAGTATTAATAAACATTAGAATTCCTTAATATTACTCTTTTCTGAAAAATATTGCATTTAAAATTATCAATTTAGTAGCATGTGTCAATTTAAATTGAAAGTACTTGTACTTTCAATTGCACTTTATGCACCTTATGCGCTTTATTGCACTTTATGCACTTTATGCAACGTGTGCCTGCTTCTGAAATTCTTTTCAAATAAGGTGTAGTTGTTTTGGGAATATCTTCTTAATAATAAAAGCCCAAATCTCCCAAAACTAACGCTCGTAACTAACGTCATTGCTACAAGAATGCATTGAAATAAAAAAAAAAAAAAAATTCTTGATTTGGAGGAATGGATAAAATCACAGAATGAAAGATGGTTCAGCAGAAAAATAAGACATCACAATTGCAACAATGTACTGAAAAAAATAATTTTTTTTAAGTGATTTGAAATAAATTTAAAAAAGTCTAAAAAATAATTTAAAAGAATGGATGTACAGTCGGTAACAAAACTGTCCGAACACTAGCAAAAATTTCTATGTAGAAAAAGTACACTTCATACAGTTTTGTTAAATAAATCCTTGTCGAATCCTCTTCCTAGTCAGTTTATGAACATGATTCGATAAGGATTTATTTAACAGAACCGTATGAAGTGTACTTTTTTTACATAGGAATTTTTTCTAGTGATCGGACACTTTTGTTACCGACTGTAATGCTGTACAAAAACCGGACTTGGCGATTTGACGTTTATCTTTTTATCATGACATTTCCCAACTAAAACAAAACTACAGAAAAACTATTAAAAAAATGCCTACAATCTGAAGGTATTTGGTACAAAAATCATAAAATCAGCAAAATAATTGTTGTTTGGAAGCAAAAAATTTTCAGATAATTTTTTCCCCTTCAAACTTATTATTGTTCCAAATACCTTGAGATTATCTACATTTTTTTTTTTTTTTTTCAAATATTTTTTAGCTGGGTTGGCCATTGTTTCTGATATGGAAAATACGGTAAATTTGAAAATAGGTTCGTTTTAAAATGTCGATCGCTAGATGGCCGACTAGTAATGAAATAATGTCTATGAAAATATATTTAGCAGATGACAAAGATATGAAAATATCTTACGAAAATATCGAATGAATACAGAAATAATGATATTATTAAAAATCAAATCAAATTTTGTGAATTTAACATTATATTAGTGATAAAAGTTTAGAAGGTAAAATAAATACAGAATTTATTGAAAATTGCAATTATGTATTTTCCTTATATGAAAAAAAAAAAAAAAAAAAAAAAAATCTAAATGTGGAAAATAATAGAAAATTGCAATATACACTGAAGGAAAAAAAAAAATCCCAACACCAGGAAGGAGCTGTGCTAGATAAACGAAATTTGGTAGGCGTGTTTATACATCTGAAAGATGACGTCGATTCAAATTTCGAGCTACGCGCATAAGTGTGGCGCTAGTAGCGACACTACAAATGCAAATAAGGTTTGCTTTAAATAAGCGCTGTAAGGTTCGTGATCATTATTTACAGTTGAGATTTGACGTAGTAGGTTAATGTTAGTCAAGGATGCCTCTAAGAAGACGAAGAAGCCATTATCAACAGCTCACTGAGTTTGAACGAGGTCGTGTAATAGGGCTACGAGAAGGTGGGTTTTCTTTCCGCGATATTGCAGAAAGACTTGGCAGGAAAGTATCCACTGTGCGTGAGTGTTGGCAGCAGTGGTCAAGGGAAGGTACTGCCTTTAGAAGATAGGGTTCCGGGCGGCCACGTGGCACTACTGAGAGGGAAGACCACCGTGTTCGGCGTATGGATGTGGCTAATCGTACTGCGTCTGCAGCTGAAATTAGAGCTGTAGTTGGCACCACAGTGACACATCGAACTGTTACAAATCGGTTACTTCAAGGACAGCTCCGAGCCAGACGCCCTGTAGCGTGCATTCCACTGACTCCAAACCACTGCCGTTTGCGACGTGAGTGGTGTCAAACTAGAGCTCATTGGAGGACGGAGTGGAGATCTGTTGTGTTTTCTGATGAAAGCCGGTTCTGCCTTGGTCGCAGTGATAGCCGTGTGTTGGTTAGAAGGAGGCCAGGTGAATGCCTGCTAGCGACCTGTCTGCGGCCTATGCACACAGGGCCTACTCCTGGAGTTATGGTTTGGGGAGCAATTTCGTATGACAGCAGGAGCACTCTCGTGGTTATCCCACGCACCCTGACTGCAAATTTGTACGTCAGTCTAGTGATACAACCTGTTGTGCTGCCATTCATGAACAGCATTCAAGGGAGTGTTTTCCAACAGGATAACGCTCGCCCTCATACCGCTGTTGTAACCCAACATGCTCTACAGAGTGTCGACATGTTGCCTTGGCCTGCTAGATCACCAGATCTTTCTCCAATCGAGCACGTATGGAATATCATTGGACGACAACTCCAGCGTCATCCACAACCAGCATTAACCGTCCCTGCATTGACCGCCCAAGTGCAACAGGCATGGAACTCCATCCCACAAACTGATATCCGACACCTGTACGACACAATGCATGCACGTTTGCATGCTTGCATTCAAAATTCTGGCGGTTACACCGGTTACTAATGTACCAACATTTCACATTTGAAATGGCTCTTCTCGCCACTGGCTTTACCTGTGATCTTGAAACTTCAATCAATTAAATATGTTACCTAGACAGATGTATTGCTGAAATTTCATTACTGTACAATAATTTTTTCTTGGTGTTGGGATTTTTTTTCCATCAGTGTATAAAGTATAAAAAAAGAAATGTTTTTAAGGCAATCCAAGGAACAATATATGTAAGGAGAATCTGAAATTAACTCTTATGAAATCGATATTTATGAAACAATATTGAAGAAATATTTAATTTTGCTAATAAACGTATACAAGAAAGGAGGTACTTTATGTGATAATTGAATAAAAAAGCCAGAAGAAAAGCAATTTTTTTAAGTTTAAATTTCGGCAATTTTTATAACAAAGTAACTTTAACTGCATTGAGAAAATTTCTTTAAATTTTTACAAAATGCATAAAGATATATTATAATTTATGTGTGTCACTATATGTAGATCCATACATAACAATAAAATAAGAATAAATATTTGAATGTTTCTAAGTGCTGTACATTTTACAATGTGCACCTGTTCATATGATGAAAATTGGCACGTCCGACGAAAAGTTTAATTGAAAAAGTTATGTAAATTAATTTCTAGCAGATAATTATCCTTAATATATATATATTTTTCTATAAGTAACATAATATACATGCATGTAAATATATAACGCATACTTATACATAATTATCCCTAGAAGATTTTTAATAAAAATGGTGAAGTTAAATATCATTTCTTTTCATAGTTAAAAATGGTTTCTTAAAAATGAGCTAAATTGTCTCAAAATAGCTCCGAAACAATGTGTAATTAAATTTAAAAACCCACCCAGTTAAAAAAAATCTTTGAAAAAAAAAAAAAAAAAAAGAAAAACTGTAAAATATGAAGAAAAACTGCAGATAATGTGAAGGTATTTGGAACAATCCCAGCTTAAAAAGTAAAAAAAAAAAAAAAAAAAAAAAAAACCTATAAAAATGAATAAAAACTGCAGAAAACTGGCAGATAAACTGAATGTATTTGGAAAAATAATAAGTTTAAGGGGAAAAATGTTTATGGGGGGGGGGGAGTTACCTGCAAATGTTTTGCTGTTCCAAATACCTTCAGTTTATCTGCAATTTTTCTGAAATCTTCTGCGGTTTCTTTTCATTTTTACAGATTTTTTGAAGACTTTTTAAAGCTGGGTTTGCTCCAAAAACCTTCACATTATCTGCAGTTTTTCTTCATTTCTTATAGTTTTTTTTTTTTTAAATACTTTTTTAGCTGGGCATGTACTCAATTTTGAGTATATTGACATGTCAAACATGGCGATATTGGGATCCTTATTGATGAACCCCATTTTTGAGCATGTCAATATACTCAAAAATGTGTACATGGGTTTTCAAATTTAAGTATATATTGTTTCGGAGCTATTTTGTGACAATTTAGCTCATTTTTAAGAAACCATTTTTAACAGTGTTGGCTGATAAATCGCCGTGTTTTGCAGAAATTTACTCTTAGAACAATAATTGCACTAAGGTTATTTTATATAACAGGAACAGGTATAAAATAATTGCTCCTTCCTTACATTTATTACTTTATGGGTCAAATAATCTGCCGTATATCGTACCATAATAATTATAACTGCTCTTAATTCATATGTTAGGAATATTTGAAAGTACAGATAACTTACAGACGTTACCTTTTTTAGCCTTCATATCTCTAACAATTATCATATATTTAAAAAAAAAAAAAAAAAAAAAAAAAAAAAAAATCATGTCTTTAACATTTAGAATTTGGACAAATGAAACGTCTTTTATTTATTTATCCGAGAAGAAAAATGTCTCCGATTTATATGGGAAACAGAAATGGCTTTCTCATAAGATAGATTTTAGAGCGAAAGCTGGATTATAAATATCGTCTCTAACGTTGAGATGAAACGGAAAGACAGGGAACCAAATAATCTTCTCGCTGCTCTTTCTTCTCTTCAGCTTTATTTGGCAACTGGGGAGCTTTTCAGCAAGACATATTGAAAAATACAAGTATTCTAATATTACAGAGATTTATCTTCCAGTAATGGTAGTTATTGTGTGATAGTTCTTTGATATATTATTGTCGTGTATGTTTTTCTATATTTAAATTGGACATAACAAGACAATGTTATCGTTCCTCTAATATGGTATGAAAGTTAAAATTCAGTTTAAAATTGAAACTTCGTTTAAAATAGTATGTTCTTGCCAGCGCAAAAATTTCTTCTACGTTTTACTATAAATTCACTCAGTGTCAATAGTTCGTTAAAATTAATTTCTATGATGAATGCAGACGATTTGTATCTCAGAAAAGTGTAGCACTAATTTTCCAAACAAAGTCTTTTAAATGAGTTTTTTTAAATGAAAGAAAAAAAAAAAAAGATAATTTTATTTCAAATTCTTACAGATATGTGATTCAACCATTTATTTTAAAGATGTTGACAAGTTTTCTTTTTTCTTTTTAAAGCTATCCACATTGAAAATTTACATTTTTTGAAAGGGTACTTCAGGGTACTCAACCCAGGAGGGATCAATTCTCCTACATGCACACAATTATTTATTTATTTTTATTTTTTTTATTTTAGTTGCATTGCTGATTAGTTTCTATGAAAATTTATCCGACACATTTACGATTTATTTATCAGAAAATTTAGTATGCTAAAACATTAAAAGAATGAAATGGTCTATAACCATAGTAAAGGTAAACACATAGTCTAAACATTTTTCTGATTCATTTGCGTAATAATAGCATAGCATGTCAAATTAATAATTATATTAATAAATTATTGAGAATTAAATAAGTTATAAGAGTAAGTTACAATATTAAATGAATAAGTTATGAGAATGTTTTTAAAAATTAAAAATAAATAAATAAATAAATAAATAAATAATAATAATCTGGTGTGTCACTCACACCACTTTCTCTTACTCCGAAATTTAATTCTATAAATACAGATTGGATTGAGGGGTAAGATATCGAGTATTATTATGCAAATCTATGTGAAAACAATTCAAATTAGGCTTTGGAACAGCTTTATTTCACAAATAATTGTATGTGAGGGGGCTACCGCCCCCTCAACCCCCCCCCCCGTTTCATTACTGTACCCACATTCATATAGGATTCAAACCTGTTATTAAATTCAAAAGTTCATTTTAAATTATTCAGACAACTTTCACACGCAAAATTCCTTGAAACTTTTCTAGTAAAAAACTTATCAACTTCAAAATACAACATTTGGATCGCCTGAAATTAAATTCGTGGAAATATAGTGACCAGCGAAGCGGGAAAAGCTTGCTAGTTTACTATAAATCAAAGGGTTATTACTTCTAATTTAATAAAAAACTATTAATGATTTAAATGCACATATTTATAAATAAAGAGAAGGGTGTTTTAAAATTTATCTGACATATTATCACGAAATTAACTTACAAGAATTCTTAATTTAATACTTCTTAAATAAATAATCATTAGTTATGTAATTAAGAATAATTATTCATTTAAATGCTGCATAAACTTTGGTTGCCAAAGGGAAAAAAAAAATCCCTAGCGTCCTACTATGTTTTTTGGATTGAACAGGCCTGCTTTAGGACACTCCAGAGCGGAGGTTCAGAATGCAAAAATAATAAAATACTCGATATGTATGCAACATTTTAATAAATTCAGATAACTAGTAAAAGTTCTGATACACACTGAAAATTAATCTCTCTTAACCTTTAACGTTTAATCCATATTTCCTTTTGAAATTTTTTAAACTAATTTCAAATAATTACAAGATAAAAAGAACTTTTTATCTTGTTTTACACGTTTATAAATTTTCTGTTTAATCATATGAACTTGACAATTCTATGTATTAATAAATACTTTTTAAAATATTTTTTTGATGAATTATCCCATGAACTTGAATGAAAATGATCAAATGCGTAATAAAGAGAGCAATAATAAGAATTTTTCAAACATTTATTAATTTAATAAAAGTGTTAAAAGAATTGATTGTCATCGTGTTCTGAGCTATTCTAAAAGTTTCAAGTGTATAGCTAGTCGGGAAGTTAGTTAAAAATCTATTGCAAGATTTGTACTGGACAAACAAACAAGAAAGCGAGTTAATAAAATAGCTATGAGACAATAGAGCAGATCATAAATACGTAAACTAGAAATAATTGGCATTTTTCATCTGGAGGTTTTTGATTTGAAACATCTACATGTCAACGAAATTAAATTTAAGTAATATTTAATTTTAATAAACAAAAGTAAATATTTAAATTGCAAAAACTCGCCACAGTTGTTTCAAGTTAAAATAATGAATAACGAAAATCCTTTATCGCATGAAATGCACGAGTGCATCGTGAAAACAGCAATGCGTACTTGCACCTATTAAGAAATTGCAAATGACTCCTGCATTTGGCTTACTCAGAAACATCATTTGTTTAATTTCGGAGCAGTGCTGCCATCTACTGAACAGAAAAGGAACAGAAGTTCAAAACTCGATTGCAATAAAGAAAAAATATTTAAAAATTTTTGTATGAAAAAATATGAAGTTATGTCAAACGTTTGGTTTTAGTATGAAATCTAAGAACTTTAAAGGGTTAAGATATTTGATTACTAAGCTCTCTACAAGGTTATACAAATAATTATATGTCAAAACATGTATTTTTAAAGAGAATATCAATATAAAATTCATCTAAGTAAATTCATGTATTTTAACTAAAAAATGAACAAACAAGATAAAATTATACAAAAAATCTCAAAAAGAACCAGAATTGTCAATAAGTAAAAAAGTTTTTGCATTTTTTTTATTCGATTAGAAATAACATTTCCATGCTTATGTGCAAAGAATTTAACATTAGTCGTAAACTAAATTAAGTAATTTAAATCTCATAAACATTTAAAATTAAACTGATAAATATTTAAATTATATGGTTAAGGATTTAAAATGCATCAAAAGTAAAAATTTTTTAATAAGGGAAAAAAAAAAAAAAATGAAAACATTTTCTGAATGTAATTAGAATTTTGGTCTATTCTCCTCTCTTTTTTAATTCAGGTTTTGTATTTTTAAAAAGCTAATTATGTTAAAATAAAAATCGTGAAAAATACTTGTATTTGTTTCGTATGATGCACTGAAGATTAAAAAAAAAAAAAAAAAAAACCTTGAATATAAAGATTACGCTATGGAATAACAATGAATTTAATTATAAGATTTTTTTTTTTTTTTTTTTTTTTTTTTTTTTTTTTTAACTAACATAAATTTCCTAAATATTACAATTTGTTTAAATTGGAATATATTTTAAAGACATTGCTAACATAAAAAAACAAAAAAAAATAAATAATAATAAAATAATAATTTGTAGAAATTCATAAAAATGTAAGTATTAAAAATTAGTCATTATTATTATTATTACTATTATTTTGCACAGTGATTATTTTTTATTAATACTTCGATCATATTATTTAAAATAGTTTTGTATCAATTTTTATGTAATAACTACATTTTATTCAGTTACAGTTAATTTTCGTTTTTGTTAATCAATTATTAATTAATTACAAAAAATTCTTAATTTGAAATACATGTGTTAGTGTAAAATTTGCACGTAGTATATACTAAATAATCTAAGTAAAATTTTATTATTTGTGATATTTGATTATTCTAATAAATTTAAATTAAGTATAATATTTTTTATTATTCAGGTTTGTTAATTATTATTATTATTATTATTATTGTTGCTGTTGTTGTTATGATTATTATTTTTTTTTTTTTTGCAATTATTCTGATTTGATTGCCAAATGATTTTTTTTGTTTGTCGTTCATTATTTGTTTTATATTGTGATCATACATAATATAACTTTTAGGGTATTTTCCTGTTTAGGTTATCAAAATACATTTTTATTATATATCTGAACATTTTGGGGGGCAATTCAACTGAAGATGTTTTTGGAAAAAATGTATATATCATTTCTAGTATTTTAATTTTCTTTTTATTAACCCCTTACAAGCCGAGGAAAATTAAGGAGATTCACTTCAAAGTACTACCGTTCATTCCAAAATGAGTACCCCCCCCCCCCCCCCCCGTAAAAAAAAAAAAAAAAAAAAAAAAAAAAAACTGTCACGATTATTTTCAAAATTATTTTATTGCACAGTCATACTGTATCAGTAGTTTCATTGGTAACAGTACAGTACAAAGGATCGTACGTATATATACGCCCGGGGCAGTTAAGGGGTTAAACATGTGCTATTAATGGTTTATCGTATGACTGATCACCTCATTTTTGATATATATAATTTATTATATGAATTGTGTACATTTTTTTTTTAATGAATATATGTATTCTGTGACTAATTCTCACATATGTCATAATTATATCAAGTTTATCCAGTAATAAATGAAATCGTTTCATAGTTTATGAGCGGTGCATTATTTCATTTATTGATATAACTTTCAATTACAATAATAAGATATGATCGATCTGTATATATCCAATCTTAAGTCGTAATGGCCTCTGCTCCTTAATTATTTCAGTATCATTTGTTTGTATTTAGCCCTTGTTTAACATATTTTCAGTTCTCATATTAATAATTCTTAAAACGTTAGTAAAAGCCGAGAAACAGATTTAAGACCACTGAAAACACATAGACCACAGATCAATAAGAATAAAATTCCATTAAATTAAAATTACCGGTGAAGACTGATAGTTAATTATTGAAACAATTAATTTTAGTTTTTGATTTTTGATTTTTGAAATAATAAGTTTTACTTATTGATTTTTTTTTTTATATATAGAATTTAATTTAACTTCAAACTTACCTTAATATTATTCCTTGATAGTTGCTATTTAAATAATATTGTCTATGCGTTAAAACGACATAAAACCCAAAAACAAAAGATTCAGACAAGAAATGAAAAAAAAAAAAAAATAAAAAAATAAAATAAAATAAACAACCGAAACACATTTTTCGACAGATTATTTTTCATTTAGTAATAGCTCAGAACCGAGAAATAAACTTTTCAATGGAGATCTTTCTCACCGTTGAGCCCCAATGTATGCTAAAATATTAAGGTTAAATTTTATTAAGGTATAGATCATTACACACACACACACACACACACACACACATATATATATATATATATATATATATTATTTATATATACATATATATAAAGTTCGACGCCCAACAAACTAGTTTATCCTGTGGCATCCGTTTTATGCCGTAGTGGCTTCTGCTCCTTCTTTAAATTATTAGTATTTTTCTGTTATACTTCTTTTAATATTTGTTACATATGATCTCATATATCAGTACCTCAGAAACAATTCAGATTAACTTTTTCAATATCTATTCATTCGCTATGTTATTTCTAATTTATTTGTTTGGATTTTGTCTTTGTTTCACATAGTTTTAAAATCTTTCATCATTTGGGTTCTCATTATTATTATTATTATTATTTCAAAAATGCTTTTTTCTTTTTCAGTTCTTCAGGTGATGTATCATTTCATTCTATGCAATGTTTGAAAGGTTTTTATTATATATATATATATATATATATATATATATATATATATATAACCCAAGCAAAAATTTAATTTTATACTGCAACTTAAAGTGAAGAAGCAATATCGATGCACTATTTCTTCTCATTAAATTACATTATAATATATAAATAAAATTTAAGTTCAGTCATAAAATATGTTTATTATTATATCATTTGAAATAAATATAAGGTAATTTAACAAAAGCATTATTATTTAAAATTAGAAAATTGATATTTATTTTACTAACAACATCATGAACAATACCGTAAATAAGCATTACAGTAACTGTGAAACGAAAAATAAATTGAAAAATCTAAAAATATTTTCCAGAAAACTCAATACTGAAAGGAATTCTTTCAACCAAATATTTACTGTTTATTGAAAATAAATGACTTACATGTGGTGCCTTTTTGGATATATATATGTATGTAGTGTATTTCTTTTGTGTTACATATTTAAAAGTTCTACTTTATTGCATTATTCAATTATGTTTTTCGTATAAAATATTATCGTGTAAATCATTAACATAAAAATATAATAATACATTAAATATAAAAATATGAATAAATTAAATGTTTCTTTTTGGGCAAAAAGAATTTTAATTACAAAATAAAAGAAAATGTTTATACGCTTGTTTTACAATTAAATTATGCGTTTTACTATAATGATATGGGGAACAATTTAGTGTTCTAGAAAATGTTAAGTTTAGATTTTTATGATATATATCTACTTCATTTCGTATAAATTGTCAAAAATTATTTTTAAATAAAATCAAATGTTGTTTATTCAGCATTAGACAAAGAGAATTCTTTTGTTCTCATTTCATAATTAATTTATTCATGTAAATTCTTGTTGAAATTTGGTGCATAATTTACAGATATCTTTAAAGTAGTAGTAATAATAATAATAATAATAATAACACTGCGGAACAAAAAAAAAAAATTCTGCGGCATTTATTTTGTTAATGGTTTTTGTAAACACTTGTATTAGACATACACAGTATGCATTTACTTTTCTTGGATTGACTCTGGTTCTTGAGATAAACAAAACACAAGAAATCAATGAAAAAATTTAGACTACCCTCCTAAAAATCTATTAATTTGATTAACACCACTAAATTTTATTATCTATTCACGTATATACAGTCGGCTGCAAAATTATTCGAGCACTAGCCAATAATTCCTATATTTAAAAAGTACACTTAAGACTGTTTTGCTAAGTAAATCCTTGTCGAATCATGTTCTTAGACTGATTAAGAACATGACTCGACAAGGATTTATTTAACAAAGCTGTATTAAGTGTACTTTTTTTTGGCAAGGATTATTGCTAGTGCTCGAATAATTTTGCAGCCTACTGTAGGTACAACAATTTTACGAATCAGCTAATATACCTTGAAATTATCAGTTCGTGTCTTATTGTAAGTTTAAAAATGCGTTTTGTCTTGAAAAATATGAGTTCGTTATGAAAACCTTGTGTTAACAACCCCAACAATTTTTTTTTACATATGTGGCAAATTTTGTTTACAAAATCAAAGAAAAAAGATCACGGAGTTTGTGATAAAAACCTACGAAGCATACTTTGGGAGAAAGCTTGCACAAAAGAATAAATATTGAGTGTCCAATATCGTCTGTAAGCCTTGTGCAGAATTTTTGCGATACTGGAGTCAAGGAAGCCGTAAAGGGCTTCAATTTGGAGTGCCGATGATATGAACTGAGCCTACTAATCACTTAAATGACTGTTACTTTGTGCAGTGAATGTAAAAGGTATCAACCGGTATAAAAAACGTACTTGGATTTATCCTAATGTGGAATCGGCTAAACCCCCAGTATTGCACAGTGATAGTTTGCCAATTTCAGTGTTTTCAGGACCATCTACTGGAAACTGTGATGATGTTGAAATGTTAGAGGGATCAGACAATTAGACGAGCAGCAGTGAAAGGGAGTTCGAAGAAAGTAGTTCTACAAAACAGGGATTTTCTCAAGAGGAGCTCAATGACTTGGTTCGTGATTTGAATTTATCAAAAAAAAAAAAAAAAAAAAAAAAAAAAAAAAAAAATCGGCCGAAATTCTTGCTTCGAGATTAAAAGAAAAACACTGTCTTCAATCTGGTGTTACCATTATATCCTTTAGGACCAGAGACCTTCTTCCTTACTTTACCGAAGAAGATAAGCTTGTATTTTGTAACAATGTTTCTGGACTCTTAAATTGTATGGGCCTTCCCGAATATAAGCCTGAACATTGGAGGCTTTTTATAGATAGCTCAAAAAGAAGTCTGAAATGTGTATTGCTGCACAATGGAAATAAATTTGCTTCAGTTCCAATCGGTCATACTACCAAACTAAAAGAGGAATACCAAAATATTAAAATTGTCTTAGAAAGGATTTTGTACGAAATATACAGTCGGCTGCAAAATTATTCGAGCACTAGCCAATAATTCCTATATTTAAAAAGTACACTTAAGACTGTTTTGTTAAGTAAATCCTTGTCGAATCATGTACTTAGACTGATTAAGAACATGACTCGACAAGGATTTATTTAACAAAGCTGGATTAAGTGTACTTGTTTTTGGCAAGGATTATTGCTAGTGCTCCAATAATTTTGCAGCCGACTGTATCAGTGGTCAGTATGCGTCGACTTGAAGATGGTGAATTTTTTATTAGGCCAGCAAGGTGGGTATACTAAATATCCTGTTTCATATGTCTATGGGATAGTCGCGCAAAAACAGAACATTAGATTAGAAAGGTCTGGCCTTTGAGGGGAAATATGGAGGTAGGAAGAGCAAACGTGATTCATGAACCAGCCGAGGGAATATCCTTCCATCACTTCACATCAAGCTTGGGCTAATGAAACAGCTTATCAAAGCCCTTGATAAGACTGGTGACTGTTTTAAATATGTGTGTCAAAAATTCCCAGCCCTGAGAATGGAAAAATTAAAATTAGGCATCTTCGATGGACCGCAAATCCGTACTCTTATAAAAGACACTGCATTTGTAAACCATATGACACAAAGTGAATCTGAAGCATGGCTAAGCTTTGTTTTAGGGGTCAAACATTTTTTGGGGAATCATAAAGCACCAGACTATGCAGAATTGGTTGCTAAAATGCTTCAAAATTTTCACACATTAGGAGATACGAGCATTAAATTGCATTTTTTGCATAGCCATTTGGACAAATTCCAGGATAATCTGGCCGATTACAGTGAGGAACAAGGAGAACGATTCCACCAGGACATCAGGATAATGGAAGAAAGATACCAAGATCGATGGGATCGCCACATGCTGGCAGACTACCGTTGGAATTTAATAAGGGATTGTTCTGAGCAAAACCCTGACAAAAAAGCTTACAGAAAAAGTTTTTTGTAATTTTTGTTTTAATTATTTAATGAACAGCATGTATATTTTTTGTTTTTATATCGTTCTTATAAAGGATCTTAATAAAAATACTTTTTCAATACACATTGGTATTTTTATTTAGGTTTTTTCAGTGAAATAGCTAATAGTCTTTATCTCAAAAACTAGAGCCAATTTGACAAATGTAATAATTTTCTAGTATTCAGCACACTAGTCTTATACATATTTGACTTTAAGCTACCATGCCGCAAAATGACTGTTCCCCACTGTAATAATAATGATAAACATGCTACAGCCCTCGTCAAAATTTTAGCAAGATTTAATACAAAACATTTTTTTTTTCAATTTAAAAAATGAAATATTCATAAACTTTAAAGAAGTAAAGAAAAGGATTTTTTTTTCTCCAGTGAAGATTTGTTACAACAGTAATTAGGTGGTTGACAACAAATCGTGTAAAAATAAGTATTTGAGATCACCCTGTGAAATGAACTATATAACTGTAACGTAAGAAATGTTAATATAGACCCTGTAAATTTTTTTACATTTATTTGTTTTTCAAAAGCATGTCAAATAAAAATGTTATAAGCATTTATTGAAGAATCTCAAAAAAATTCAGTATTTATTATTATTTATAATAAGAAGAGTTTTCAACGAAATTTAAAAACTCTTTTAGATAAATTAAAAATACCCTTTAGAAAATTTACCGTTCAATCGAATTGTAAATATATTAAATATCTTATGAAATGTTTACATTTGCATAAAAATTTGTTCAAATTCACAGGTGCGAACGATAGATGTTTTCTTCCGTTTTCTTTCTTCGTTTTTTTTTTTTTTTTTTTTTTGCTTAATTTTATGGCCAGATATGTAAGAAAACTCATACCAAAAGTCTTGTAAAATATATCGTAAAATTTCAAGACGATATATGCAAAATACTAAGGCGTTTTTCCGTTATTGACTAAAATTGATTTTTTATTAAAGAAACATTCACAAATAGCTCTTTTCAATATTATTCAATAGATGGTTAAGTAAAATTAAATGGCTGAGATTAAAATTATTAATTTAAGAAAGCTTTGAAAAAGAAATAAATAAATCACGTTATGATGTGTCAATACGGCTGAATATCCTAAAATATTGATTTCTGTAGATATTTTATAGTTATCTGCAACAACTTCATAATATATATATTCTTTGTGACAGAAAAACATCCATTGTTTAGCATATTTGCATTCTACCAGGCCCTTGAAAACGTTGGAATGCAAATAATGCTTTTTTCTCGTTCCAATTTCCAATAATTCATTTAGATTTTTCTTTAATTCTTTTTTGGCTTGATTTGGGTAGTCTTCGCTTATGATCCGAATAATTGTTTTAATACTGAAGTTAAATCATCTTTAAATTTCAAATTTTTGCACTGATAATATTGTATTACTATATATATATATATATATATATATTATAGATATCGTAATAAAATAACCTTAAAATTTATCAATTAATAAATACAAAACAATACCAACACAACAAAAATATAACTGATTTTTCTTAGAGGTAAGACTGACACAAAAAATGTTGCGATACAGATTAAGAACCAATAAGAGACAAAAACAATTTAAATTACTTATGCCGACATGAATGATAATAATAAAAAAAGGACCATTAAACTTAATGACAGAGAAAATAAATAATATATATACACTAAGCGACAAAAAAAAAGCCGCACTGCAGAAAAAATGACTTATACCTTTTTTATTTGTAATAACTTTAAAATTAATGTTTGAAACAAATAAAACTGTCTTGTTTGCATAATACCAAAGGTACAAAATGATACCTTTGTATATTTTCGATTTAATAATTCGCTTTATTGCACTTTACGAAGTACTTTTTAAAAATCTGCATAAAACTTTCCTTTTGAACATAATGCAATAACTATACACTTTGCATTCTATTATGATTTATTATATGAAATAAACAAGTTATATTTTAATATATGAAATAAAACTATTTATTTGTTAGATCTAAGCAATTTTTTGTTAAAAATATGTATTTTGCATTGGGCTAATTCCACCTTTATATGGAATTACTGCATTAATGCGCAATGGCATAGTTTTATACAGTGTTTTAATATAAATCTCAGAAATTTCAATGTGCCAAATATCACAAATAAATTTTTCTAGTTCTGGCAGAGTTATAGGCTGCAAATTTCGAATCCTCTCCCCTCTCCCCCGCCTTTTTATAGACGAAACATTTTCGAGCGGCTCGCGATTTTGACCATTTCCATGTCTGGTAAAGAAGAAATTCTACTATATCCTTTGTGGTATTTAACTTAAAGTGAAAAAAAGTATGATTACTTACAGAATTATAGGTTCTCATGAGAATGTATAAGAAATTTTGACAATTTGAAGTGAATTAACTTACCACAGACGCCGTGTAGCAAGGTGCCTTATTATCTTCAAATGCTGTTTACGGAAATGTCTAAGATACCTCCAAAATAGTCGGTCAGGCACCACTTTTATGCAGATTGTGTTTTATTTCGAGTTAATTGATCCCTTGAGCATAAAAATTTCCCCGAGTGTTTGAAAAGTTATGCACCTCCGTACCATAATGTACGGAGAATGTGTCGCTGTTTTAAAAGTGCGATTTTCATTAAGTCGGTCACATTTTCGTCTTCATTCTAGCTTTTTTCAACTGCACGAAATAAAGAAAACTTGATTCATCAGAGAAAACCAGTTCAGCCTAATAATTAACTGATAATGTTTTTAAATTTTGGTCAACTAAAGTATTGTTTTTTCTAATTATTTTCCTTAATAATGGCTTTTTTCGCAGATCTTCCGTTCTTTAACCCTCTTTGTTTAATTGTTCCCGCATTGTTTTTGAAGAAAGTAATTTACTATACACTTTTTAAAAATCTTTTTTAAGTTCTGAACATGATACAAATCGATTTTTTAAACATTCGCATTTTAACTTGCAGTTATCTTGTTTGGATGAGCAACATGACCGCCTAAAGCCAAATTCCCAGTTTAAACGGCCAAAAAAATATATTTTGCTAAAATTCATTTTACCAATATTTCGTTAGCATTTAATTATTTTGCCATCTCACGTATTAAAATATTTTTTGATTTTCATTTAAAAATTAATACTTTTTGTGGCATCGTTAACTGCCTTATTCTTACCATTTTTGAAATAAATTCTAAAATTACAATTTTCCTGACAATTGCATTTTGTTTTTAACACTAGACTCAAAGTTAAAGTGTATGTGGAGGACAACATAGTAAAATCTGTTCGAAAATTTGCTTTTTAAACGATAAAATTGGCGGTTGTAGAAGGCGAAAAGGAAAACATTCAAGTGCGGCTTTTGTTTTGTCGCTTAGTGTATATATATATATATATATATATACATACATATATATATATATATATATATATATATATATATATATATATATATATATATATATATGTATAATAGTGTAAATTTTTATCTTTACAGATAAACAAAGTTTTCTAAAGCAGTATTTGCATTATTATTTGTATTTACACTTATTTTTATTCTTCGGAAAATTTTGTTGTACATCGCTTCAATTAAGAGCTCCAAAAATGGTCGATATTAATCTCCGCCCCAGAGGTCGATAAAGCACTAGAAGGGGTCGATTCGGGCTAATCAATCGAATCAAGATCGATAGACAAAAGTCATATAAAATCTTTAACTTAATGTATAGCTATAGATCAAAGACAAATATATACTCTCGAACACTTTTTTTTTTTTTTTTTTTTTTATAATTGAAATTATCAATAGTTTTTTAATTTAAATTTATGTACAGTATATCACAGTACTGTACATAATTTTGCTCTTATTTTACTGCTATAAAAAATAAACTGTGGAAATTTGAAAGACGTACGTTGATTATTTTCGCTGAATATTTCATATTCTATGTATAAACAATCTATTTAATGTTCAATTTCAGTACATCTTACCGTTTGTGTAAATAAGGACAAACACAACACAAGTTGGTTTATTCTACGTATATTTTACAGAAATTAAAATAATTGAATTTAAAATGAAAATTATCAGTTTATTTTTTAAATTAAGATGCTGTTTTTAAAAGTGAAACTTTAAATATCTCTGGACGAATAAAAAGATTTAATAATACTTGTTAATTTCTGAAACAGTATTTCTATTTTGCGTTTAACCCTGTTTAGTTTTATAGTATACTTTATGTAGTATTTTTTAAAATTATTTTACAGAAATACCTAATTTAGTGTAACGCACATTATAAATAAAATTTGTATTTAATTAGGAATAATTTCGTATAATATATATATATATATTATAATGTAGTTTTCTAACTAATTATAAGTGTTTAAGAAAAAACATCTTTGATCAACAAACAACTTATTTGGTTATTGTTGAACTTATACAGTTATCAACACTTATGTAACTATCATTGAAGGTAAATTCACGTAATTCGCAGTTATTATAGCTAGAAAAGTTAAAAATTAAATAGTATATTTCGTTTTTTTTTCCTACATAGATTTTAACTACAAATAGTGTCAAAATCGTTGAAAAGGTTTCTTTTACTCAAAATTTTAAAATATTCTTTAAATTTTTTTCGTAAAATATAACACTTTATTTACATTTTAAAGTATCTGAATTTCACTTTCTGCAAATTTCCTGCATTAAAAAATAACATTTTAAAGTGAGTTAAAAAATAAGCAACCAGCAATGAAATGTAGATAATCATCATACTTTCCCTTTTTAAAAAAGTTTATTGACCGACGATAGTAGACAACTCACCGCCATGCGGCAGTGTAGAGTGTTTCTTAGACCGAGGCCTAGGCTAACATCAAAAGAAAAAAGTTTAATTAAGCTTTCAGACTTACTTGCATGTTGCATATTTTGTATCTGGAAGCTTGCCCTTCGCAACCTATCTTCTGCTCGCATTTCCGTCGCTGGTAAGTGACTCCACCGTTGCAACTTCTAGAACAGGGACTCCAAGTACCCCATGCCGACCAACCTTCTTCGTTAGTTTCAGAGGGAACTTCGTTTTCTTCATGTGACTCCTAAAAAAATATATGTAAAAATTATAATACAGAAAATAAAATTATAATGCACTATATATTGCACATTTCATCCTCTAAGCCGTACAACACCAAAAATATTTTTGGTTCGTTTTAGAAATGCTATTATTGCCGGCGAACCGGATTCCATATGTAACTATTGTTCATAAATTAATAATAAAATAATTAGTTATTTCTAATTATATATAAATAATTATTAAAAGCAATAATATTTAATAAAAACTAATCGAATATAATTATATTTGTAATATTAATAGTACACTGTGTAAAAAAAGTAGAAGGACACTAGATATTTTTAAAAATAAAGGATATTTTTTATTTTTAAGGAAATTATTTTTTTGTGTAAAATTTTGCAGATCATTTAACCCTTTCCTTCCCCGTGATTCCAATTGGAATCATATTATTTCAGATTTTCTTCCTTACTATCTAACACTCCCGTTTATTCAAAATGAACAATATTAAAATCTATATACATTTTCCCACCGAAAAATACCTATTTTAAATGACTTCACTATCATTGTTAATAATTGAAAGTATATTTTACGCTGTTCTGATAATAATATCGGAATCAGTTTCCTGTTTTGGGCAATTTAAGTAAATTAACTGTTTGAATTATGTTTTATTTTATTCTTTAATGTTTATAAAATGTATTTTAATTAATTGCAATATGTATTTCTCCAAAATTTTGATATTTTTATTTATTGAAAAGTTATGATTTTTAATGGCATCTGTGGTTATATTAAACATAAATAAACATCTATCAGTTGCTTTGTTAGCTATCTTAATTCGTACTCTGCTATAACTCCTATTTAAAAAAAAATCTTCATATACATTACGTTTGAAATAAATTTATGACTAAATATAAGATTTATTGTTTTATGGAGGGAAAAAGTTGGGAATGAAAGGGTTAACAAGAAAATATCAGTATTTTTACCATGATTTCCAAAAATAAATTATTAATGGCAACAAAAATAGTTTCTACTTCTTTTAACTCTGTAAAAAAAAAAAAAAAAAAAAAAAAAAAAAATAGAAGGACAGTAATAAAAAATATAAAATACAAGCAATATTAGTAAAGAATTCTCTTACCATTTGCTTTTGCGACTTCAAATATATTCTATTTGGTAGTGAATCATACAAAGATTGGAATCCTGTTTGGCAAAAATTAGTGCACAATCCACCAAATAACAAATTTTAGAAAGTGTCTTTCTACTTTTTTTACACTCTCGAAACAATGGATACTAGTTTTTTTACAATCCACTAATTAACATAAGAAGTAGAGATTTCATTTTTACGTGAAATTAAGGATAACTTTGTTAAACAAGATTGGTATAAAAATCTAATAGCCAAGATAAAAATACAGAAAAGTATTTACAAACATCGACTGTCCTTCTACTTTTTTTTACGCAGTGTATATTTACAATAATGAGCATGATGTTTGTTAATTTTTCTTTTAGTTTAATGTTTTCTTTGATTTAGATTTTTCTGCTTGCAGTTTCAAACATTACTCCCACTGGTTTTCTTCGAAAGAGTCAAAACATATTTCTTATTTTTTACTATGTTAATAGATAAAGAACTTCGACGTTTGCTCAGGATCCACAGAGTTTAGTGTGAGGATAAGTTTTCAGAATTTAGTAGATTTCAGTATTCATTTCGTTAAAAATCCTTTAATTTTTACAGAAAATTTAAAACTGGTTGATTAAGTATACAAATAATGAATAATAAAATTGTCAGAAAAGGTATGAATTCATTTCTAACTTTCCTGAAAATTATAATGTTCTTCAACAATCAAAATTATTTCTGATTTCTCTGCATATATACACTCTAAAAAATTTCAGCAAAATTTGGAGAGCTGACAGTTAAATTAACCAGCCAGCATTCCATTCTTCTAGAAGAAGGTCCAGTTCTCGTATTTGTAACAAACTGCTGCAGAATCAGCTTTGACCATTTATAAGATACTTCCCTTCTTCGAAAAAGAAAAAAAAAAAAACATTAGAGCTTTATAGACATGACTTTATTTTTACGGTCAGTGACTGTAAAAAGTTTTGCCGATCACTGACCATAATTTAGTGTGCAACTTTTATTTTTACAGTATACGATGGAATACATCTATGGAATACACATATCTTACTTATCGATGGAATAAACATGTCTTACCAGATAAAGCAGCATTAATAAATTATTTTTAATTTTGTTCATTGTATGAAATCCATCTTTATATTTAAAAAAAAACTTTAATGCTAATAATAGGACAATTTAAGTGAAAAATTATTCTTAGATATTTTAGTAACGAACATTTATATACTCTTGCTACAAATTTTTGCCTCGTGTACCTCTGGATTTTTAAATTTGTTTCCTTATGAGAATTTTGTTCGTTAATTTAAGAATTTAAAAAAATGATCATTCATATGTTTACATGTAGTGAATTTTGTGAAAGTCGTGAAAGTCCTTGTTGAAGTTTTAATGTCGAAACATGAAAAGTTTTACTATGATATTGCGATCTTAAAAGAAAAAGAAGAAAAAAAAAAAAATATGGTGATGAAAACAAATTTGTGAACGGGGAATTTTCAGAAATAGTTGGATTTTATTAATGTATTAAAATTAAAAGATAAAACATTAGCAAATACATAAAAATGCTTATAAACAAAAATTCAAATATTTATGTCAAAAATAATATTTTATTTCTAGAAAATTAAGGTTTACGTTATTCAATAATAAAACTGGGAAATATAGTTTTGCATCAAATACATATGGTTTAAACAAAAATATATTTTTTTTATTTGTATTAAACATGTCAAATTTAATTAAAGTGCATAAAAGAAAATTTTTGTGTGTGTACAATTTATGTATAAGCAGAAAGTTAACTTTTACAAGAGTTTGCTATTTTCTGAAAATAAGTTTTATTTTATAACATATTATAATCGAGATCATTAAATTTATTGAATACTAATTAAAATATTTTTAACTAATCCACACTGTTTGTCCTATACTTAGATTATCTATAAAATTAGACCAAAAGAAGAAATTAATTAAAATTCAGCAAAAAATTTTAATTGATTTAATAATATTATGAATTGTTTTATTTGTATGATAAGAAAAATATTTCTTTTTTAATCATATTTTACTGTAGAACAGGATACCTACAAACATATATTTATGCTATACTGATCAAATTATTGTGCTATTTAATACTGTATTGTGTTGTAACACACTACAACATATATATATCATAGAAAGCTGAATGGAAACCAGAATCGAGCATCGGTAACAACTGCGTAATCATCGTTGTGTCCCAAACAATTACAATGGATATAGTTAAGTATACAATAGTTACAATAATTACTTGAGATTGACAATAATTACTTCCATGTTATTAACAGAAATAACAATTAAAAGAGAATAAAGTCTTCAAGACGAATTCTTAGCATTATACACAGAAAAAAATTTCCAAGTTATCAAAAAAGATAGTTTTATATATAAAAAAAAAAAGATGTAGTTAAAAATAAAGCTGTTCCTTATACACTGAAAGCAAAAAACTAATTTATTTTGTTAACTAATTTTTAGATTTATTTTGTCATTTTAACGATAGTTTGGTTCAATTAACCGGTATAGTCTTTAGTACAGGACTATTTTAGTGACTTTAAAATATTTGTTGCCATTTTGGTAAGGAACTAAAATAACTATCGTTATTGCATAAGTAAAGACCTTGGTAAGAATTGTCCGAGCTACTTGGGGGACAAATTTCAAATTCCGCCAAGGGGGTTCCAGGCTAAAGCTGTTCCAGTTAGCCAAATTAATTTGCTTCGATTAGAGAAAAAAAATATGGTTGAGAAATGTCATTGGATAATTTGATAAGCTACTTCATAGATTGTATCTGTAAACAGCCAATGGGTGAGCGATGTGCTGAATCAATAAAACTATTTGTTTAAAACAACAGAGTAATCTAGATTCAACTAACGAAATTTTTTGATGATGCTATATGAACAAAGAATCTGACTGTTTTAAGAAAGAGTTTGTTGTTTCAAACAAAATATTTTATTTCGTTTATGTATACATTCGTAAAGCATCCTAAAGCATCTCGATTTAATAGCGTGAAAACAATGTCTATCTAAAAATTTACTAACTACTTGAAATAGCACAGGAAATGCCCATTATCATTAGACATTTATAGTTTTACCCAACTTTTACGCTATTTTGGCTATTGGAAAATTTTGTTAGAATCTTTTATTTAATTGAATCAGTAAAAACTGTTATAAAAATTTTCTATTAAAATTTTCGATAACCAAAAAGTTTAAAAGTTGGTAGCTATGGACAATACTTTTTCAGATGCGTTTAGTATTTTTTAAAAATATCATTTTGTTTTTTCTCTATTTTGACGAAGGTAAGTTTTGTTCGCGATCACATGCAGGTACTCTGGAAAACAGACTACATCAATGCTAATGTTTTTCAGAGTTCTTTTCACTTTACGAAACAAGTTTACACTCTACGGTGATGCATGGGAATTGTTTAAGGTTAGAAATAAGGTTTAGATTACAAAAAATATGTTTGCATTTTAATGTTATGTAATCAAATTGCTTAATATGAGAAATAGGTTTAGATTATAAAATACAATGTCTTTATTCTAATTGCATGTATTAAAATTGTCTAATATGAGAAATAAGGCTTAGATTACAAAACAAAATAATTTTATTCTAATTGCATGTATTAAAATTGTTTAAGGTTAGAAATAAGGGTTAGATTACAAAAAAAAAAAAAAAAAAAAAAAAAATTTCCTTTTAATGTCATGTAATTAAATTGTTTAATATGAGAAATAAGGTTTAGATTACAAAACAAAATGTTTTTATTCTAATTGCATGTATTAAAATTGTTTAAGGTTAGAAATAAGGTTTAGATTACAAAAGAATGTGTCTGCGTCTGCAGTCGGTAAGAAAAGTGTCCGAACACTAGCAAAAATTCCTATGTAAAAAAGTACACTTCATACGGTTTTGTTAAATAAATCCTTGTCGAATCCTGTTTTTAGTCAGTGTAAGAACATGATTCGATAATGATTTCTTTTTAACAAAACCGTATGAAGTGTATTTTTTTTACATAGGAATTTTTGTTAGTGTTCGGACACTTTTGTTACCGACTGTACATACTAATGCCATGTATCCAAATTGTTTGGAGGTAGAAATGGGGTTTAGATTACAAAACAAAATGTTTACTATAATCTCATGCATTCAAAGTGTTTAAGGTGAGAAATATTCAAATTACACTCCATCTACAGATGAAAAAAAAAAAAAACTCTAGGTGTTATCCACTAATCTCTTTAGGAAACGCTAGTATTCTGCACCCTTTTCAAAGATTATCTTGTGTGCTTCAGTAAATTTCGGCTTCTGCTTATGAAGCGTAAATCAATCCCTGTTGCGTAAATCACGTATCTTGATTTTATGTCATTCACAGAATAGCCACGAAACATGGCCAGGTTTAAATCCAATAAATAACTATAGCGATACTTTTCTAAAAAGAAAAATCTTGCTTTTAATGCCACAGAAATTTAGGCGGCCTTAAATAATCTCCAAAAACTGATTAGAATTAAATGAATTAGGGGAGGGGAGAGGCGTAGAATTGTTAATAATTACAGATCAGTTCCCTAAAATATTGAAATATTGTATAAAGACTAAAGTTAGTCTTTCTGAAATGAATTAGTTATTTGTTGTTACTACGATTTCTAATTAGTTACTTACTTTATAATTAATTTACTTAACAATGTACCATTTTTTATGTAACCACATGAAACACCTCCCCAATATTGTTGTATAAAACACTTTAATAAGTGTAAATACTTATTAAATCATTCATATACACATATGTCAGAGTATTTCCTGTAGTTACATTTTATACTAAACTTTCAACTCTTTATATCGTGGAGTCATCATCTGAGTTTATTAGTTCCTTCATTAAAAAAAAAAAAAAAAAAAAAAAAAACACTTTCATTTTAAAATATATATACAAGTTCATGAAAACATGAATCTACATAGTCCTTTAATTTATAATCCATTATTGTTTTAAAATTATGATCCTTAGAAGTTTAAGTGAGAACATGCTATAAAAGGTTGAAATCCAACATAATTAATGTATTTGTCTTTCTAAATTATATCGTACATTATTTATCATTTTCTCTAGAGTCTTTATTAAAGTATATATTTTTTCATCATAACTGAGTATGATCCTTAGAAGTTTAAGTGAGAACATGCTATAAAAGGTTAAAATCCAACATAATTAATGTATTTGTCTTTCTAAATTATATCGTACATTATTTATCATTTTCTCTAGAGTCTTTATTAAAGTATATATTTTTTCATCATAACTGAGTATGATCCTTAGAAGTTTAAGTGAGAACATGTTATAAAAGGTTAAAATCCAACATAATTAATGTATTTGTCTTTCTAAATTATATCGTACATTATGTATAATTTTCTGCAGAGTCTTTATTAAAGTATATACATGGTTTATAATTAAAGTTACGATTTCAAAGCACTATAATTTCAAAACTAGCTATCAGAGTGATTTGATATTTTACCAGAGCAATCGTGAGACAATGAAATTTTGTTTGGGGGAGGAAAAAAGTAGTTCCATCATGTTCCTATAGATGGTGCTGTCAAGGTAATGTCAGGGGAAATGCCTAAATGGACTCATTAAACACAGGAATGTTGTTAGCAACACAATGGAATAGCAGGAAACAGTAGCCTTCAAGGGTTTACTACAATTTTTTTTAGCAAAAAGACAAGAATACGTGTTTACAGTGGAAACATTCATGGTGAAAAGAGAAAAAGAGGAGCTTCATGAAACAAATACTTTATGGATAATTAGCGGCACATTTTGGAACTATTTTTTTTTCTTTTGCCAAACAAAATTTAATTGCCTTACGATTGTTCTGGTAAAAAATCAAATTGCTCTGATGGGTAATTTTAAAATTATAGTGTTTTGAAAGTGTAACTTTAATTATAATCACCCTGTAATTTTTCATCATAACTGAGTACGATGAAATTAAATTGAGATTTCTAATAAAGGAACTAATAAACTCTGATGAAGACCGAAAGGTTAGTATAAAATGCAACTACAGGAAATACTCTAACATATGTGAATATGAATGATTTAATAAGTATTTATGCTTAATAAAGAATTTTACATTATAATAATAGTGATGTGTTTTATGTAGTTACATAAAAAATTATACATTGTTAAGTAAATGAATTATAATTTAAATTATTCAATGTGTAATTGAACTATAATAGTTATTTATTGTTTCTACAATTTGTAATTATAAAATAAAGCAAACATTACACATTTGTCTACCCAGTTAATATAATGTGTATATCACAGAACTTTGCTCCAACACCTAAAATAAATTACGTAAGATATTATCAATGGAATAGTTATTTGCATCTACAGTGTTTACATTTTTAAATACGTTGTTCAAAAATTAAATGTAGTAAAACTAAATTTAATTTATCCATGCAAATGGAAAATATTTTCATAAATATTTATGAAAAAAAAAAAAAAAAAAACGGTATATTCATGTAAAGAGGGCGTCAATTTACACAATATTTTTACTAATATAGTTTGAAATAACGATACTATTTTGAAAGGTTTTATATTATCTTAAAAATTTCTTTTTATTGCAAGAGAATTTGTTAGTTAGTTTCACAGTTATGATATTTGTTGCATAATATGTATTTTATTTATTTGTAATAAATGCATCGCTGCAGATAAAAACATTTCTACGACAAATATGCATGTAAAATTATTTTAAATTTATTAGGTTTAAAATAATTACAATTATTTTTGCGCATTTGAAAATTTCACGAAAATACACAAAAATATGTCATCAAAGATGATAGCACATTTTAGTTTATTTTAAATATCTCGAATATTAAATGAAAAATTTTCATCGAAATGAAAAGCAATTTTTTTTAAAAATTGTTTACGAAATATTTTATACGTTATTGTTATTCGATGATTTGCTGATGGCACGGCTATTTAGCGTTCTATGTGAAATTAAAATGGCATGAATTGAACAAGGGCATATAATTTTACATGCATATTTTTCGTAGAAATATTTTTATCTGCAGCGTATGCGCAAACATTTAAACAGTCATTTAACGAAGAAATCTAATTTCCATTCATTGTCATTCTATGTTAACCCCTTGGCACCCAGGGCTAAGACTCCGAGCTGGCTCACGGGTGATCATTGTTGCCCAGCTGAAATATAGCTTAGCGATGTTTAGTTGCAGACGTATTACTTGGCGTCTTTATCGCCTAAAATGGCGAGTTTGCCTAAAAAGAAGAGCGAATTATTGTTTGTACTTGATAAGTTTGGCGGTAATATTTGGCGAAATTTTCTTATAACACTTGTAAAAAGTAGCCATCACTGTTGCTGTTAAAATAGTTAATTTTAAATATTTATACACGTTGAAAAGCAGTGTAGGTTGTAAAATTCAACATTTAGGTAATCAAACAGCAATAAGATCAAATAATTGATACAAAAAATGCAAGAAAACAGACCATAATTACACTTCATATTTGTGATTGAAAGCTAAGCATACAATTTCCTTCTGGACAATTAATAACCCATTTCTTTCGCCTTTCTTCATCTGTTGGAAATCTAAACGTTCTAAAAGCGGTTCTGGTATGATTTGAGCAATTTTCGACTGCAAAACCTACATTTGATGTGATTTGAGAACACTTGAAATTCGGACCGCGTGGGCAACAATCGCTGAGTGAGAAACAAAATGCCTGATGAGCCAGCCTGTATTGAAGGAGCTCTACCCAGGGCATATGAAGCGTGTATCCTGTCATTTCAGTAATGAAAAACCAGGACGCACCCCCATACGCCGTTCATTACACAGTAACGAGTGCATATTTGAACCGGATTGGTCAGTGACATGCAGCTGATATAACATAATACCGGTCGGAGGTGAGTAGTACCTCCTGATTGCTGATTACTGAAGTGAGAGGACGTATGTTGTGTACGTCCTGAAAGTCAAGATGTTAAATATATACTTTTATTAGTTGTATAACTTTACAAAAAAGTGCACAATATTTGGAAAATATTAAAATTAAAAGGGTCAGATAACTTTGACCCTTTATAAATCAGCAATGCCAGCAAAATAATAATAATAATAAAATAATAATAATAAAATAAATAAAATAAAATAAAATAAATAAATTATTTACAGTACACCAAATATATAATTATATTTAAAATTTGTAAATTTTAAAGGATGTTGCGAAAGGATTTACTTATGTATTATAATCTTTAGAATAATTATATTGAATTATTATTATTTTTTTTTTATTTGTTTTAATAAAAACGTCTGCGTTATTTATTTTGTCGGTAAAATTTTTACATAGACTTGCGCGGAGGATTATACATAAATGGTACATCAGATGATCTTAAAACTAGTTGGCATATATAAGTGGACTATGCTTAGTTACCCATAATAAATTCGTTATCATAGATTTTTACTAGAGGACATACTATATCCATGTTAAAAGAAATAGATTTGACTGATCGCTTGACACGGTGACAGAATGAAATGCCCAACCTAACAGGCTACCAACCTTTCAGTTCGATACATATACGGATTTATATTTGCTAAATAGTTTTATTGGAGTAAATTTCATATTTTAGTTTTTATGCTATTCCATACCATTTTCACTGCAGTGATCCTCATAATGCAAGTTTGTGTGAAATACTGCTCTATTCTGCCGTGTTGAGAAAATTTTAAATTTCGAGTAACTTACGAAATTTTAAAATTAGAATATTTGTAGTTTAAGCCAGTATTATAAATGATATTTTAAAGGTAGTCTGACATCCTTACAAAGAAATTATTCCGTAAAATAAACGTTTATTAGGAATTTTGACCTGTTCTGATATGTTAAGAAATTCTTAAATTTTGAATAATTTACGAAATTAAAAAAAAAAAAAAATGCTTGTGGTTAATAATGTTCATACCAGCATTAAAACTGGTATTTAAAATCTGGTCTGACATCTTTATTATAAAAACATTCATTTTGATGCCGGTTCAAGTGATATTTCGTCCTATTCTTCCACGTTAAGAAAATCGCAATTTTCGAATAAGTTATGAAGTTTTTAAATTAATAGGCTGCAAATCAATAGGGGGTTTGGCCAGTGCCATAAGTGATATTTTAAAACTGGCCCGATGTCTTTACGGCCATTTGTTTTAGAGATATCGTATACATTGACTTACAAACTAACACACCAACAAACTAACCCACTAACTTACTAACAGGCATCCTACACACGGAAACTATATCAACTTAGTTATTTTAGGATTTCTCACACCTGAAATTGCGTAAAAGCTAAAAAAAAAACGAGGTTGAAAATTTCCACAATCACCTAAATTCTCCATACCTTCAGTATGATAGGGAAATAAAAATTCCCAATTATAGACAATACAATTCCATATCCCAAAATATTCTATAATTTCAATAACAAAATAATTGTATTCCATTTTCAAAAAGTATATTATTATTCCTACAAAATGTATCGCTATTTTTGGAAAAATTTTGTTTATAATTACATATATTTTAACATCAAAGGTCTAATAGCTTGACGTTTATTGCAATTATATATTATGTAAAAGGTGCTAAAGTTTCGCCAAGTTCTCGTCAACCGTCACGGAGGTACTGTGCGTGCAACACCTTATAAAATGATTTATTGAAAAAAATTTTACTCTGCCATTTTTTTTTTTTTTTTTTTTTTAAATTAAAATACTAATAATAACGATAATTAGGAAAATAAAAATCTTAAATATTATTAAAACAAAAAGATACATAAAAAGATATATATTATAATATGAAAAAAATTAATAGAATAAGTAATTGAAAGAAAAACGGCAAGAGAATTATGTTTGTTATTATTTTTAAAACATTGTAATTGCCTTTTTATAATGACTATATATTTGAGGAAATACGGAAAAGAAAAAACGCTTGCAATTTTGAAAAGCTTCAATTTTTTCCCCTCTTAAAATTGTGGAGGTAGAGTGATATAATAAAATTATTCTTCCACTATAAAGTCATTCATATGATAATATTCTAAACGGTGGTAAATGCACTATGAATAGACCTTTTACCTTTCCAGCGGAACTCTTCATTGTATTTGAAATATTTAGATGATAAGGCAGACATCAAATGATTAAAACGATTTTATTAAATACTAGATTGACTCTCTTGTCATAAAATAAAAAAGAATTCATAAAATTGTTTAAAAAAAGGGGGTTGTAATATTTGTTTACCGAGTTAAAGAAGATAAAATATAGCTTAATGTTCGAATCTTGAAAAATATCATGTAAATTTAAAATTTTTGTTTTATGTAGTCTGGTTTATGAGAACAAAAGTAATCTTAAGAAAAAAGATTATAATATATTATGAAACAAACCTTCAGATTTAATTTTCGCATGAGGAGGGTTTGATATTGAACGCATTTTGATTCTTAAATGCATGACTATATCAAATACTTTCTCAATAAAGCTACTTATTCATACAAATGTCAAGCAATCCGTTTTGTACACGATCAATTCGTTTACGCATACATCAAAAGATTCCCGTATCTTAAGAATATAATTGTGTACATACATGTTTCATGTAACCACACAACAAAAAATTTAGGTACATTTTTATTTCAAGTATTATATAAAATGGATCTAAATTATATTATAAACTCCGAACAATGTTTTACATATTCTAAAATAAACTATGCTCTTTCATTAACAGAAATCAAGCTGAGAACTTTACCGAAACTAAAGTTGTCTAACTATCTATACATATATTATTATAAATATATTTTAAGAAATACAAAGGAGTAACCCAGTATATTTTTAAAACATAATGCGCATTTGCGTTGCTGTTATTTTTATTTACAGTAGATTCTCGTAAAACGCGGGGATACGTTCCGCGTAATAGGAAATCGCGTTATAGGAGACATATATTGAGTAGACAATTTCAATACGTAATAGGACCAAAAGCGTCGTGTGATGGCATAGTAACGGAGCAACCCTTATCTGCAGTTAAAAGTAAGTAACCTTGAACAGGTTGAAAAAGTAGAAAAGATGCCATCACGTGCTTCCTTTATCTTACGCGTTATAGGAGACTCTCTATAACGTTGTATGAGTAATAGCCGTAGATTTTTTGTCCCGTTATACGAATTTGCGTTTTGAGAGAACGCGTTATACGAGAATTTACTGTATTAATTAATTTATTTTTGTATAAATATGAACTTTTCACACAGCAAAATCATGATTTAAAATGTGTTGAATTACTTTTTTGGGATAATCTTCTTCTTCTTCTTCTTCTCTACTACAGCCTGTTACAGATCAAGGATGTCTCTCTAAGTTTTCCCCATTTGATCCGTGTAAAAGTATAATTTAGTAAATGTCCGAAAAAGGAATCGAAATACTGTATGTAGTCATCATATCAGGAAAATTATGAAATATTCTTAAAACTGTTGATTACGTCAGCAGCTGTTAGATGTACTTATCATTAAATGGTAGCAACTGGTAACATTTTTATTGTGTTGAATATAAGATTTGTATAATCTGAGGGTGATCTGAAGGAGTTCTTAATATGTGGTGGTATTTATTTCAGGAAAATTTAAGAATATTAGGAAACTATAGGATTTACACATTGTAATACATTGTAATATATAAAGTGTCCCCCTCAACATCATTCAAACTCTACACAGCCAGGTATCTCTCATGGAATACATAAAAACTGCCTGAAGGACCGCAAACAAGGGGACCCATACATTGCTCGAAAAATAAGAGAAAAAAAAAAAATAAATAAATAAACGCTTTGACGCCATATACGATGCAAGGGGAAAAAAAAAAATATTGGAAACATGAAGACAGGTATTTGTACATCGCACCCCGATAAAAAAAAAAAAAAAAAAAAAAGTGGTACAAGTTAAAAATTTGTAGTAATTATTTTTTCTCGAATCATTTATCGAAAGAAAAAAAATAAATAAACCATTTGTAAAAAAAAAAAAAAAAAAAAAAAAAAAAAAAGAAGAAGCATTTTGATATTTACTTTTGCATTTAAAGAAAACTTGTTGAAAATGTTGAAAACCACTGAATATATATAAAATTAATTTAATACTAATAAATAAATAAATTAAAATAAATAAATAAAATGTAATTTCTGGAAATCATGTTCGTAAATTCAAATGCAGTTTTTTAAAACTTTAAATGGATAAATAATAATAATAATAAAAAAAAAAAAAAAAAGAACTTCTGATTTATATTGTAAATGTGTACATAGCAAAATTAATTGTATTCAATAGTACGTGTTATAAGGTAATTAAACATCTAAATAATTCATCTAAACAACAATGACATATACCTAATTTACGAAGATGAGTAATGGTTCTTTATGATTATTTTTCAAATATCCACATATATCAATAATTCTTTACAAAAAAAAAAAAAAAAAAAAAAAAAACTACTTTTATTTAAATTAAGCTGTGCACCTTTATTACTTTACAACCTTTAGAAATCTGGCGGCAATTTGTTGGACGGATAAAACCCTCCCTCTTTTAAAAGTCAACCGGCTGCAGTCGACATTCAATTACTATTAAGCTGTCTCCTGTTTATTTAGAATGCCCTTTGTTTTCCTAACTTCGATCCAAACAAATCAATACAATGGAGCTATTCCTTAATACTTACACGATCATTTGGTTAATCTGGTTGAACGTAGGGGAAAAACAATGTCATTGACGCGTGCTTTAGCTTTATCTATACGCGCAAATTGTCTAGTCGCTTGTTATTCGATTTAAGGAGGGAGAAATTTTCTGGTTGGCAAGTTCACGATTATGCCAATTATTTTTGAATACTGTTATTTTTTAAACACGGTGGAAATTCAGAGTTAGAGGTTATACAGCGGAAAGAATTAAAGGGATAACAAAGAGGGGTAATTTTAAAAGATTAAGTATAGTTTTTAAATATTCAAAAAATTTTGATAATGTTTTCTTCTAATTTATTTTTCAATACACATCATGTTTTATTATTTGATAAATTACTGTTGAATTTGCCCATTACTTTATTATATTTTATTTCATTTTATTCTTTTCAGCAATATATATATATATATATATATATATATATTTTCATTTTAGTATTTATTTTCCTCTAACTTATACAGAGTAACATTTGGAGAAGCTTATATCATAAAACAAATTAAATAATATAGTTTAGAAATTGGGAGCAATTTTAATAGCTCAAATATAGTTTCACAATACTAAAAATTTTTTACAATATCTTCTTCTAATTTATATAGGATAGGTACTCCAGTGATTGGCATGCTCCAGTAATTTTTATCTATCCCGAAATAATTAATAAATAAGAAAAATAATAAAATCATATATTTTACATATAAGAATTTTAACATTTTATGTCAAACACTGGAGCATAGGGTGCTAATAACTTGAAAATGAATAACTAGCAGTGTCAAACACTGGAACATAGGGGGCCAATTACTGATAAAATGAAAAACTGGCAGTATCAATTACTGGAACATTGAGTGGGTGTCAAATAAAAATTCATAAAAAAAAAATAATAATAATTGTTATCAAATGTATATATTTTAACATATTTGTGGTTCTGAATGTCTTTCACACCATAGGTACTAACTTAAGACTTCTAAAAATATTTTCTGATGACTAGAACATTAAAAACATCAGATATTGCTCTAAAAGTGTCAATCACTGGTGCACTTACCCTATTTTTATTTTTCAATACTGCGCATGTTTTATTATATGTAAATAATTCTCATATTTCCCCTGGTGTTTTTTGCTAATTGTAATTACAATATATATATATATATATAACTGTAATATGTATTTATTTTCTTTTAACTTATGTACAGAAGGGAGCTTGTATTATCAAGCATATTAAATATGTAATATGCAAATTGAGGGTAATTTTAATGGCTTAAGTATAGTTTCTCAACTTTCATAATTTTTTGCAATATATTTTTCGAATTTATAGGATTTTATTTTTCAATAAAGTTCATGTTTGACTGTTTGGTAAATTACTGTTATATTTGTTCAAGTATTTTTCACTAAAGAAATAGTTATTTAATTTCATTTAATTTTACTTATTTTTTTTTTTATAATTTAAACATTGTGATTTATGAAAAAGCTTCTATCATCTAACGTATTAAGTAGTACAACATACAAATTTGAAGTAACTGTAATAGCGTAGTTATAGTCTTTAATTTTCAAAATTTTTATAAATGCATATTTTTTCTAATTAATAGGACTTATTTTTTCTAATCAATGCATGTTTAGTAAATAAATGCTATATATACCCAGATATTTTTCTGTAAGGAAGTATTTATTTAAATATAATTCTAATATTTATTTTCTTCTAACTTATTCATAGGAACATAGAAGTTTGTGTCCCCAAACAAATTAAATGGCATAATTTAAAAATTTGGGTGAATTTAAAATGAATTAATTATAGTTCCTGAAAATTCCATTTTTTAAATAATATTTTCTTCTAAATTATAGAACTTTATTTTTTTAATTCTGCGAATGTTTTGTTATTTGGTAAATGACACAATATTTCCCCAGTTTTTTTTTTTTTTTTTTTTTTTTTTTTTTTTCCAGGAAAGAATTACTTATAAATATATCTGTAATATATATTTATGTATTTTCCTGGTCTAGTAACATATGGGGAGCTTGTATCATCAAATAAATTAAATAGAATCATTTAGAAACTTGAGTAATTTTAATTGCTTAAGTATGGCTTTTCAACGTCTAAAATTTTAAACAATATTTTCTATTAATTTCTAGGGTTTTATTTTTCAATACAGTGAATGTTTTACATGGTAAATAACTGTTATATTTTTTCTAAATATTTTTCTGTGAGGAAGTATTTGTTTTAAAATAAGTATAATACTTATTTTCTTTTAACTTGTGGATAGAAAAAAAAAAAAAGAAGAAGAAGAAGAAGAGAGATTATATGTATTAACGAAAAGAAGAAAAAAAGGTCATCATAAAAAATAGTAATTTTCAAATTAGGGTAATTTTAATAGCTAAAGTGTAGTTTCTCAACATTAAAATATATTTTTTGCGATATTTTGCTTTAATTTATAGGACTTTATTTTTTAATACAGAACGTGTCCTGCTATTTGATAAATAAGTGCTATGTTTGCTTAGATACAATTCGATAAAGAAATATTTATCTATATGTATTTTTTTTTCACTTATGCATATCATATATTAGAGAACTTCTATCACCAAGAAACTTAAATGTATAGTTTGGAGGCAATTTCATTAGCTAAAGCATAGTTTCACAACATTCTTTATATATATATATATATATATATATATATATATATATATATATATATATATATATGTATATATGTAATATTTTCTTCTAATTTATAGGATTTTATTTTTCGAAAAAGTGCATGTTTTACTATTTGGTAAATGATAATTATATTTTGTTAAATATCTTTCGGTAAAAAAATATTTATTTAAATCAAACACTAATATTTATTTTATTCTAATTTAGGCATAGTAACATATGGGATAGTCAAATATTCATCAAATAAATGATCATCAAATAAATTAAATAGCATAGTTTACAAATTGGGGTAATTTTAATAGCTTAATTTTGTTGCTCAACATTATTATTATTATTTATTTATTTATTTATTTATTTATCTACAATATATATATATATATATATATATATATATATATATTATAGGACTTTCTTTTTCAATTCAATGCATAATTTATTATTTGGTAAATGACTATTTTATTTGACCATGTATATTTTTTGGTAAAGAAGTATTTATTTAAGTATAACTCTAATATGTATTTTATTCTAAATTACGCATGGAAACATATGAGGGAACATGTATCACCAAACAAATTAAATAATGGGGTTTCCAAATTGAGATAATTTTAATAATTTAAATATATTTTTTCAGCATTAAATTTTTTTTATAGCGTATATGTATATTTTTTAATTTACAGGACTTTATTTTTTAATACAGTGCATATTTCATTATACAGAAAATAACTGTTACACTTGACCAGATACCTTTCGGTAAAAAAGTACTTATTTAAATGTAACTTTAATTATGTATTATCCTTTTAGCAACATATAAAGGAACTTGTATAAAAAAAAATAAAATAAAATAAAATAAAATAAATAAATAAATAAAGAGTATATTTTAACAATTGGGGAATAAATTTAATAGAATAAGTATAGTGTTTAAAAAAATCGCAATGATTTCCTTGTAATTTATTGGGCTTTTTTTTTTTTTTTTTTTTTTTTTTTTTTAATGCAGACCATTATCGTATATATCGTTAAACGGATCATTCAAAAGTATATTTAAAAAATGATTTAAGCAAAATCAGGCGTCTTGTCTTTGTGAAATAGTGTAAGGCGCTATTTATATTAAATTAAATTTTATTTTAAGCATAAAATGATAATGTTAGAAAACTTCGCAGAAAAACTAGACTTTTTTCTGTGAAATTACCCCACAAGGGGTCGAGGTTCTGCTCTCAAAGCTGGCAGACGTGTGGTTCCGGGTTTGGTCTCCCTACGCGCTCGTCGGCCTAGCCGCTCGCAGTTAACAGGGCTTTTCTCCAACATTTGAGACCCCCCATGGAGGGCACTCCCCATCAAGCTTAGAACCCTAGAGCAGTCAATCGGCTTTATTCTCAAACACTAAACACACTTTTCTGTGAAATTACAAAAACTTGAATCAAAAGAATAAATATAAATGTCACAATAACAAGTTTTTTTTTTTTTTTTTTTTCAATACATACGATTCCTTTAAAAATGTATAGCATAAAAAGTAATTGCATGTAATATTAGTAAACTTTTTGTGACTGGAAATTTAATTGTAATGCTAATAGTTTCAGTCATATTCAATAGAAAAAATATTGGATTACTAAAAATAGACTTTCAACGAGTTTATATATTTGAAGACGTCAGAACAATTTCATTAAAAAAAAAAACAGTCTGTCTGCTCTCTGTGTTTTACAAAGATTTGGTGGTAGAACTAATTGACAGATTTTCATAAAAATTTATATTTAGTTGAATCTTGACATAAATTGGTATTTATTAACCATTTGTTACATTGCGCTCAACAGGTGGCATTGTCGTCTCTATCTCTCTCTCTCTCTATTATTATTATTATTATTATTATTATTATTACTTCTTTATTGTGGTAGCCTAGAACAAAATTTCGCATAAATGTACACAATCAGGATTATTTTATATCAATAACTGAGAAATTAATATATATATATATATATATATATATATATATATAGAGAGAGAGATAGATAGATAGATAGATAGATATGTATGTGTGTGTTGTGTTTATTATGTAATAGTAATAATTTACTAGAATACAAATTTTTGCATTTTTCAAATGAACTCGTTAATACATTTCAAACAAGTGGTTGAATCATAGATCTTTCATGATCTTAAATGATTTTTTTTTTCATAGTTAATTAAAAAATTTCCTTTCTTCGACGTCGTCTGTATGGCACAAAATTGACTTTATTTCGATATTTATGTATTATACTTTTCTGAGATGATAATCGTTTGCATTCAACTTAGAAAAATTATGCTAATAAATTATAAATTTAGTATGCGTGAATTTGTACAGAAAAATACAAAAGAAAGTTTTGTGATGGCCCCAATATTCTTATTTTATTTTTTATGTCAAAAGGTTTACAAAAAACAAATTAAAATTAAAAATTAAACAAAAAAACTGGAATTGAAATTAACCTTTTCATACACTTCAAATACCACAAAAATAAACTCAAGTTATTATAACAAAAATATCTCTCTCTATTTTACTTAATCGAAAAAAGAAAATACATTTTCAAATGAACTGCACTACATGTTCTGAAAATCAATATGGCTGATGTGTAATTTTTTTTTTACAACTGAAGAAAAGAAAAATATCACAATGAATTAAAATATTATAACAAGTAGAAAATTATTACTTCTGAAAAAAAAAAAAAAAAAAAAAAATATCAATACTGTTTTAATTTTTGAAGATTAATGGTATACACACATTAAACAAGATTAATTTTTTACGAAGATTAACGAAATAACTATAGAGAAGATCAAAAATAGATCTTTTCTCCATAAAAGTAAGTTAGTAAAATTATATGCTATAAATTAATCAGGCGTTAACAATTTTAACCATTTATTACTATAACTTATGAAAGAGAAGAAAAATATGAATTGTTGAGTTAAAAGAGGCATGATTATCTTTTTCATTTTGTGTAAAGTAAAGGCAAAATATTTTGTAAAAATAATGATTTTTGTTTGTAGTAATATATACATATTCTTCTAAATTCATAGAAGAAAGTATTGGATTCGTAAAAAATTTTGACTTCCGGTTTTGGATGGATTTATCCATTTTTAAGATTGCCTGAACTCGATTTAGCTATTTTAAGAAAATCTACGCTCAAGAACTAACGCACAGAATGTTACACAAATTTTATATTTAGTGGCTTTAGGATATAACATAGTGTCTATCAACTTTTGGTGTAAATCGCCTTAAAGGCGGATTTCCTAAATTGTGATTTCTCCCATCTATGGGAAAGTTATACCTTAGCTTCTATTTGGCACAAGTGTATAAAACTTTACATATAAGAAGATTATTATGAAAAACTGAGTTGATTCAATTTTTATTCATATCGGCTGAAAAGTGGCTCTACTTTGCTGCTGTTTTTACCGTGTCCTGGATGACAATTCAATTTCTATAGCGTATAAGTGCACCAAATTGATATGTGAGATGACCATCATGAGAAGGAAAATACTGACTGAATTGTGGTGAAAATCTACGCTCAAGAACTAACGCACAGAATGTTACACAAATTTTATATTTAGTGGCTTTAGGATATAACATAGTGTCTATCAACTTTTGGTGTAAATCGCCTTAAAGGCGGATTTCCTAAATTGTGATTTCTCCCATCTATGGGAAAGTTATACCTTAGCTTCTATTTGGCACAAGTGTACAAAACTTTACATATAAGAAGATTATTATGAAAAACTGAGTTGATTCAATTTTTATTCATATCGGCTGAAAAGTGGCTCTACTTTGCTGCTGTTTTTACCGTGTCCTGGATGACAATTCAATTTCTATAGCGTATAAGTGCACCAAATTGATATGTGAGATGACCATCATGAGAAGGAAAATACTGACTGAATTTTGGTGAAAATCTATTGACAGATGGCTTTGCTATTACTCACCTTCTGTTATTTTCCATATAGCTTTATCTCACCATTTGGTGTCAAAATTACACTAAATTGCTCATGGTAAATTCTTTATTTTGAGAAACCAGAATTAGATATTTGTATATAACGGCAGGTAACACTGTTATAGAGAGAACATTTTGTGATGGCTACAATATATTAATATTAATTTAGAGCTTTAGCAAATATTTAAATTTTTAATTTGTTTACTTTTTTGTGTGTGTATTGTAGAAATACTTTGTGTTTTGCTTATTCAAAAATTGTATTGATTTTCTAACTAAACGTAAAATTAGTTTACAAACATTAGTTTACAAATGTGTACATTCACTATAGAATTGTATTTGCATCCCATTAAATCTAGATAAATGTAATAGTTAGAGATAGAGCTATATGTTTGCTTTTTCAAAAAGGTCAAATCATTTCTCAATTAAGTGAAGTCTATGCATATTTGATATGATTTTCAATTTTATGATGCTGATAATTTAGTAGAGATATAATTTGGGAAAACTGTTGACTGAATAACTGCATTTTTTTTTTATTGTATTATTATTTGCTTTCACCGACCAGTTGCGACACCTGAATACTCTGACAGTCACAAATTTCAGCTGAGTACTATCTACACCACTCTAAATCTGATGATTTGTTTTAAAAGATTCCAATAGAGTCAAAATCCAACAGAGTGTTCGCGAAGTTTAAAAATTTTTACTGCACGAACTGTTGATCTTCGCTCGTCTGCACACTGGAGTCTTCAACACCAACTGACGCATCACCTTACTTACTTCAGGATGCATCTGATAAATTGGAATTTATTTATCTCTGTTAAAACGTAATGTTTGAAGTATATGTGAGGCGTTGCGGATACGAAAGGCGAACTCGACATTAGGTCTTTTTTTTTTTCGCCATCCGAATCTAGATCCTTCAGCAAATCTACAGGTGCTTTCATTACAGGTATAGCTACAGATATAGCTTTCATACAAGAGTGAAAATATGCACAGAATGATACGATGCTGGAAAAATTATTTTCAAATGCGTTTTTCTCAAAACCTCCTTTTGTTGAGTTCGCCCTTCGTATCCGCAACGCCTCATATATATACACGGCCCGATTAACCTTACAATTGAGGGGAAGCCTAAATCCATTTTGGGGCCCCCACCGACTTCTTGGTCTAAAGACTCATACAAACATCTTGAAAAATTTATAAATTTTTCATTAAACTTTGTAGTTACCTGGAATTGAGGACAAGTAAATTCGCTTAAAACATAGACAAGCAAATTCACTTGATTTTTGTACCATGATATAAACTGGTGAAAGCCTATATTCACCACAATATATGAAATTATTCCATTATAAATGAATGTGTAAAAGCTTTATTAGCATATATCCTATATAATCTAGAAATGGTAGTTGTGGAGTCAGGTAGGACTGTGACGTTTTATAATCAGACAATGCTTTTAGACCACAAGCTTTCAATTCGGGGCCCATTTTTTTTGCTTGATTTGGGGCCTTTTCAAAAATTTCCAGGGGAAGCGCATGCTTCTCGTGCCTATTGGGTAATCAGGGCCTGTATACATATACATATCAGGGTTTAACCTGGCAAAAAAATTACTTTAGCA
Organism: Salticus scenicus; assembly: GCA_963930645.1. Classification (NCBI taxonomy): domain Eukaryota; kingdom Metazoa; phylum Arthropoda; class Arachnida; order Araneae; family Salticidae; genus Salticus; species Salticus scenicus. Next base: position 207,179,110 of record OZ005656.1, on the reverse strand, counting down.
TTTTAGCGAAAATAGGCAAGCACTATTTTAGCTTTTTCGAAAGTTAATTCTTTGGATACCATTGATTTCTTTTACTTAGCTTTGTTACCCTCAGTTTTGTTTTCTATTCCTTTTGTTCATTGATGATTTTAACCAAGCATCCATATTTGTGACTTTAAAAATATGAATCAGGGAAACTATATTTTGATTTTATCAATAGAAAAAGAGGTATTCATATCATATGTGTAAAATGAAAAAGCAATTTAAAAATAAAGTAAAGTGTAGTGGTATATAATCGTGAAATACTAGTGCTAAAAATGCTTCTATGAAGCAAATTCTGAATTCTAACATACTTTTAAATATTTTTGCATTTAAATTCAATCATTGAAAATTAAATCCAAATTACTATATAAATAAGGATTCCCAAAAATTTCAGTCCTTTCGTAGTTTTTGCCTGCAAATATTACAAAAAAAAAAAAATCTGAATTATTATATAGAGATATTTTATACAGTTATCCAGTTTTAGCTTTTTAGCGAAATTCTGACCGACTTGTTTTGGCAAAATATGATACCTTTTAGCAAAATGCTAAAAAAACTAATGGCAGTTTAAACCCTGATACATATATATATATATATATATATTCTTTTTTTTTATTATTATTTATTTATGTCTGATGCAGATTGTTATTCTTATTTCTTGTCAAATTGTGATATCTCTGTCTCTATTTTTTAATAAGTTTATTATTGTCCTTTCTTGTTAAAATCTGTTATTGCTTGATACTTTTATTTGTTGTCAATTTGTGATTTATCACTCTATTATTTTAAATCTTTGTCTTATTTGTTATACAGGATTTTGGTGATAGTAATTAAGTGAGTACTGAGGACCTTTTCATATCTCAAATAAAATTATTATTGGTTACACTTATGTTTTACCATGTTTTTATTAACTTCGATTCTTGTTTGTTTGTTTATCCGATACAATTCTTGCAATCGATTTTTAACTAACTTCCCAACCAGCTAGACACTTGAAACTTTCAGAAAGCTAAGAACCCGGTGACAACACACTACTCCGAAGCCCGATTTTCGAAATTTTGATTAGTTTTCTTTTAATTAATTAAAATATGAAAATAATAACTTCCTAATAGCTATAAAAATAGCCTGTCTAAAATATTAGCTATAGTTCAATTGTTGAAAAAAATAAAATAAAATAAAATAAAATAAAAATAAATACGAGTTTCGTTTTCTTTTTACATTTTAATAAATACATTTAATTAAACGCGAACGTTAAAAAATTGTAAAAGTTTAAATTATGCATCTCATAAAAACTCACGTCATTATCACTTTAAAAATTTTATACGCATTGATAAAGTGCTAATGTAGTTCAACAGCTATGATTCAACAGAGAATTTAAAAACATGGTTTATAAAAAGTTGTTTATCTGATAATTATTTAGTTCTGTTGTTGTTTGTAATCTCAGACGATCCAGCAGGCTAGACCATCTCTATAACGCCAAAAAATTCCAAAAAGTCCAAAAACAGTTGTAGGTTATTTAAAATGTCGTCTTTTGAAATATCCAAGCAATTGAGTATGTGAGAATGCAAGGCCTGTTCACCTTTACACCAGAGGTACTCCGGAAAAAAAATGTTCGAATGGAATAGGAGAGATCCTCTAGGGCTCCTGCAAGTTTCCATGACTGATTTGGGCGGTTCTTGCGGATTTTAGATTTGTGGATATAATGACATTTAATCATTTGTTTCCGTGCATTCTAAAATCATTGTGAATATGTATATATATAGACCACGGTAAACTAATATTAATTTTCGATATACTTGGGACTGGGTTATTTATATAGCACGTACAAATACACACTCATAGATCACAACTGTACTTCTACGGTCCCAAAACCTTCATAATTTTCAATTTACTATAATGTAAGTATTTACATTAAATTTCTAATCTACAATATTTTGTATTTTTGACATTTTATTTGTCATTTGAAAAAAAAAAAAAAAAAAAAAAAATCAGCAAATCGATTTTTTTTTTTTTTAATTTTCTCTCTTATAATTCTTCACAACTACTAAATTTATTTCCCTGCAGATTTAAAATAAGTATTTAGCTTTCATTTTATAGAGTTTACGTGCGCATTTACTTTTATTGTATTCTTCACTGTTAAAAATTTCAACAGAAAACTCTGTGTAATGTATTATCTTAAGTCTTACGTAAAATTACAGAGAAAAATAAACGGAGATGTTGAAAAATTTATTTTATGAATTCACTTTAATAACTAATATTAATTTAATTAATTATTGGTGGGAATATATTTTGGACTTAGAATGGTTTTTTTAAAAGTCGAAACAGTCTTTTTAAATTTGAATTAAAAAATTAAATAATAAAATTAGGTAAAAATACAGAATGGAGATTGAGAAACTCGATTATTAACTTTTAACTAAGAATTACTGTAAATTTACAGAGACTCTAGATAAATATTTACATTAAATTTACAGTATTTTTTAACAGTTTTATCTAAAAAATTGCAAAACTGTGATAGGTTCTATTTGTATGTATTCACATGCATGCATATATGCACATAACATATACAGACACCACATCATATTAAAGTTTGATTTAAAAAAAAATATATATATATATTATAAATATATCTAATATATATTTAATTTAATATTAGTATATATTTTTATTTATCAGGAAAACTACAGTCCCAAGTACTGATTAATAAAGAGCATACTCTAGTTGATTCTTATCTACGTAAAGGACTCTTCGGTACATGTGCAGGTCACTTATTTACGACGTTGTTTATGACTATAGCTTTATTTTTCCATCGAATACTTCTCATAGTTTACTACTTCATATTAACATTTATTTTGTTCAGGATATCATTTCAGAGTGATGTTCTTGACCTCTTGATACAGACAAGGCACGGACAGCTTCGTTTTATTTCCTTTTATTTTCATTATTTTATGGACATACTTTGATGGTGGAGATGATGAGAATGTTATAAAGCAAATGACACCACGACATTATCATAAAATATCATCTTTACTTTACAAAGTACAAGTATATTTGTTAAAATGAATTCAGCAAATATATTTATACTAAAACGGTAATCAAATACCTTATATATATATATATATATATGCACAAGTTTACACATTGAAATATTTATGTACTAGCAGGCTACGCCCGCTTCGCTGGTCACTATATTTAAATGAATTTTCGAAAGAATTGAATTAATATTTATTTTTTTACACCACATTATCGACAAAAACTAAAAAGAAAAGTAACAAAAATTGCTCCAAACCTCGCTTCGGGTACCCGCTGTCTACGGAAGCTCTTTTCTCGACCGCACTGCATCAGGTCTAGGTTTCCCATGCCTGCAGAAAGATCTTTCCCGGGCACTTCATTCTGGATATTTATCGACGACAGGGGGAATCTGCTACTATTTAAGAACTACGATTTTAAAGATGACTGTATCTCAGCATCTATTAAATATTTTAGTTTTGAACCATGTATTATAGCCTAGCCATTTACACTATATTACGACTTTATTCCGACCAATGTAATAAAATAAAATATAATAAAAAGTAGATTGAAAAATAAATAAATATATACGTAAACAAATAAATTTTAATCAATTTAATCCTTTTTACTATGTATATACTACCATTTTTCCCGATAAATACTGTAAAAAAAAATAATAATAAATAAAAGTTTTTTCTTTTAAACAATTTAATTGAAAAATGAGAAATAAGAAGTTGTTCTACTATAAAAAATTAAACATAACTGTTATAAATAATTTTTAAATTTAAAACTAATTATACTTATTTTTTTCTACTGCATTACGATTTTATTTTCAATAAATATAACAAAAAAAAAAAAAAATTAAAAAATTAAAAATAAATTAATAAATAAGTAACATTGATAATATAATAATTAAAAATTTTAAACTTAACCTTCCTCGCTTTCATGAAGTTTTCGGACAGTATTAGTGTTTTATAGCATAAAATTGTTGCTTGTGCCTGGGGGGACTCATGTCAAAGTTGTGCCCGGGGGGAACTCATGTCAAAGTTGTGCCTTGAGGGGGGACTCATTGCCAAAGTTGTGCCTTGGGGGGGACTCATTGTCAAAGTTGTGCCTTGGGGGGACTCATGTCAAAGTTGTGCCTTGGGGGACTCATGTCAAAGTTATACCTTGGGGGGGACTCTCATGTCAAAGTTGTGCCTGGGGGGACTCATGTCAAAGTTGTGCCTTGGGGGGACACATGTCAAAGTTGTGCCTTGGGGGGTCTCATGTCAAAGTTGTGCCTTGGGGGGACATGTCAAAGTTGTGCCTTGGGGGGACTCATGTCAAAGTTGTGCCTTGGGGGGGACTCATGTCAAAGTTGTGCCTTGGGGGGACACATGCCAAAGTTGTGCCTTGGGGGACTCATGTCAAAGTTGTGCCTTGGGGGGACATGTCAAAGTTGTGCCTTGGGGGGGACTCATGTCAAAGTTGTGCCTTGGGGGGACTCATGTCAAAGTTGTGCCTTGAGGGGACTCATGTCAAAGTTGTGCCTTGGGAAGACATGTCAAAGTTGGGTCTGGGAGGGAGACTCATGTCAAAATTATGCCTTGGGGGGGACTCATGTCAATGTCATTTTGAAAAGATTTTGATGAAATTTTGGCAAAAGCAGAATTTAGTTTAGGACGGAAGGCTATTAGTTTTTTTTTTCTTCCTAATTATAACATCGCTTTCAAATTATTCAATTATATTTTAGATTTCGATAAATGTCCAACTATCGAAAAATGATTTCGACAATTGTGCAACTATCGAAAACGACAACGCAAAAATCGCTGTCTGAGACTAATAGGCCCCCAGTCCTAAAAAAATCGCCCTCAAATGAATGAATTAAATAAGTTGCGTAATAGCCGTTGCTAAGATACGCAGACGATTGAAGCAAAATAATAAATCTATGAAAAATGAAACAAAGAAACCAATATTTAAAATCGGAAAAACATTAATTTAAAAAATTCAATTTCGAAATTCGAAAAAATCTCGATGAGGTGCACACTTGCAGTTTCCCAGGTACCTATATGCCAAAATCTAAAAATTTAACATGTTTAATTTTTTCACTGTATAACTTTTTGATTTCAAAAAATATAATAAAAAAGATTTCTTCCTCAAATGAATTTAAATAAATAAATAGTTTAATTGCCGTTGCTAAGATACGCAGACTTTTGAAACGAAAGAAATTTCTGAAAAATGAAACATTGAAGCCAATATTTAAAATCGTAAAAACATTAATTTAAAAAATTCAAATTCGAAATTCGAAAAAATCTCGATGAGGTGCACACCTGCAGGGTCCCAGGTACCTATATGCCAAATTTGGAAGCTCTGCGACCAGTAGTGTGAGCACCAGAGCGCAGACACACACAGACACACAGACACTTCTCTTTATTTATATAGATTACCAGGAGCATTCAAAATAGCATTATAAAGAAAAAGTAATTAATTATTAACTATATAACAGCAGGGAAAGGTCTTATAAATTACATTGACTAAGGAAATATAAACAAAATAATGGAAATGATACTGTACTTATTCTAATATGTACCTTATCACAAAAATGCTTGCCCAGATATACAAAGTAGGCTTAGTAAAATCTTTTTATTTTTTGTGTTTATATTATTACTTCCTCGACAGAAAAAAAAAAAAAAAAAAAAACCTCAAATACGAGAAATTGATTAGAAACAATATCACCTAAATTCATTTTTTTTTTTTTTTTTTTTTTTTTTTATGTGCTGAAACAAATACGAAATTTCAACAGTGTTTACATTTTTTTTTTTAAATTTACCTTTTATTTTATTCACATATTTAGGCACTCATTCACAGGGTGATCAATTTAAAAGAATACCCGTTGATTTTTCTTATTACCCTTAAATATGACGTATGTGGCAACTATTCTAACACTGAACTGTAATTGTTTGAACTTTATTTAAGTGTGGGAGAATTTTTCCAACTCTGTTGGAAACTGTTACAACTTTCTTTGTGAGGAAAAATAGAAATGGAGGCATACATTTTTTTTTTTTTTTTTTTTTTTTTTTAATCCTGTAATAATTTTATTTATAAAAAACAAAATTTAATTAAAATTTTATACATTATCATTCCTAAATTACATTTACTTTATCATTATCATTTTTATATTATCATTTCATAGGTTTTTCCGATGAATTAAAACAGATCATTAACTGAAGAAATCTCGTCAATAACACCAACAATGCTGCGAAGTGTGTCAAAAACTTGGTTCGACGTGTTCATGTATGCATTCAAAATGGTGTCGAACATTTTAAACATTTTCTGTGAGGAATGATAATGTAAAAAAATTGAATTAATGCATGTTTTTCAAAAATAAAATTATTACAGGATTAAAATAATTGTGCGTATCCATTTCTGTTTTACCTCACAAATAAAGTTGCAACAGTCTAACAGTGTTAGAAATTATCTCACAAACGTAAACAAGGTTCAAACAATCATACTTCAATGTTAGAATAGTTGCCACATCCGTCAGATTTAAGGGTTATAATAAAAACCCACGGGTACTATTTTAAACTGATCACCCTGTATATATTCCTAATCAACGAATTGTAAAATGATGGTTATGAAAAATAGCAAATAAGAGTATAATTGTAAATTTTTATGATTTCCATGGAGACTTTTAGAAAGTTACTACAGAAGACAACTAAAACTAATAAAAAAAGTAACTGCAAATTTAAATAATTAAAAATAATAGCTAATTTAAAATTTTGAAGAGTTTAGTATATAATTACTTTATGCATTGCGTAAAGTAACTTGCTTAAAGACATAAAGGGCGTAATGTGATGTCTTTAGTGTTTTCACACCAAAAGTTGATCGTGTGAAATACTTTTGCATACGCCCATGTTGAAAATTCTTTACTATAACAGTACATATTTTAAAAATAAAAATACATAGTTCAAAAACCAAAGGTATTTTTATGCACATATTTTTTAAATGTATACTTTAAAAATGTATTTTAATATCAGAATGAAAATTATCCCTTAAATGCGAATTTTAGAATTATTGGAACACTTTTAAAATGCATTATTTATACCATACATAATTTTTGGTTTAGAATAATTTTGAATTTGTATTTTATTAAAAAGAAAAAGAAATAACTTTCTGAATAACAAAGTAATGTAAAAGAAAATTTTTTAAAGTCAATTCCTACTTAAAAACACTATTGGGAAAGTTTTTTATTTTTATTTTTTTATTTTTTTAAATAATTTTGAATTAGGAAATAATAAGCGCGCGTGCAAAATGATAGAAAAATAATTAAAAGATAAAACTAGTTGGCATAGGTGGACTCTGCTCAGTTCCCCATCATATTTATATTCTCAGAAATTTCTAGTGCGAGACATATTACTAGTGGATCTGCAGATCAGGAGCCTCAACGTCCTATTTGCATCAGACATTATTCAATAGGTCATTTTTATTTATTCCTTATTATATAATAGTATATGTTGATTCGATCGACTTATTACCAAAATCAAATACATTCCTGAGGGGGGCGGCAGCCCCCCTCAACCCCTCGTTGTATCTCTCTTTGTATGCCTATTTGTGTATGATATAAAGTGTTACGAAATTGTAAATAATTGCATTTATTTTTGTATAAATTCTTTCAAAGAGGTTTAGTAAGTTGATAAAATGCTAATTTTGTGCCTTTATAGTCGTTTTAGCGTTAAAATAGCCAAATTTTCCTTTAAAAACGCATTAAAAAGCTCCTATAAGGGAAGAAATAAATTTGGCGCCAAATTTGGCGACTATTTCCCTCCTTGGCGATTTTTTTGGCGATCTTGGCGAGAAAATCCTTATTAGGGATATACCAAATATGGAAGCTCTAATCTCATTGGCTGATGTGATACGAGAATTTTCCAGAACAGTCTGTTTTCGATAGAAAAGTATAAAAGGAGCATTATTTTCGCCAAGGCGGTCAGTCTCAGATCTATATCAGTTTCGTCAAATGCTTGCTCAATGGGCTCATGAATATGTGTACCAAATTGCAAGTCAATAGCGTTATTTTGGGGGCCGCTATCGCGGTACATACAAATTCTTCCCATAGGCCGTAATGGTAAAAAAAACTTTGGCGTGTCCCTGTACACGAACTTACAAATGGAATGCGCACCGAAAACTATACAGCTAATTTCGTGGGCATCATGAACATGTGTACAAAATTTCAAGTCAATAGCGCTTTTTTGGCAGCCGCTATCGCGCGACAGACAGACAGACAGACACAGCCCAAAACCGTTTTGAGTCTCAACAGAGGGCCTCCATTCACATTTCGGCAAAAATTGGAAGTCAATAGCTTGATTTTTGCGGTGGCTATCGCGGTACATACAGATTCTTCCCATAGGCCGTAATCATAAAAAATCTTTGGCGTGTCCCGGTAAACGAACTACAAATGGAATACACACCTAAAACTATACAGCTGATTCCGTTGGGCTCATGAACGCGTGTACCAAATTGCAAGTCAATAGCGTGATTTTTGTGGCCGCTATCGCGGTACATACAAATTCCTCCCATAGGCCGTAATGATAAGAAAAACTTTGGCGTGTTCCTGTACACGAACTACAAATGAAATACACAACCAAAACTATACAGCTGATTCCGTTGAGCACATGAACATGTGTACCAAATTACAAGTCAATAGCGTGATTCTTGCGGCCGTTATCGTGGTACATACAAATCCCTCCCATAGGCCGTAATGATAAGAAAAACTTTGGCGTGTCCCTGTATACGAACTACAAATGGAATACATACCAAAAACTATACAGCTGATTTCGTGGGGCTCATGAACATGTGTACCAAATTTCAAGTAAATAGCGCTTTTCTGGCGGCCGCTATCGCGCGACAGAAAGACAGACAGACACAGCCCCAAACCGTTTTGAGTCTCAACAGAGGGCCTCCACTGACGTTTCGGCAATAATGTTAAAAGAAATCAATTTGACCAAAGCTTCATACAGTGACAGAATGAAATCCCCGTCTAATAGGCTATCCACCGTTCACTTCGATATATTTATCTTATTCTAATCTATTAATTTATTTTATCGGGGTCAATTCCGTTGTTTAGTTTTCATGCTACTATTTCCAATGCAATAATCCTCAAAATTCATATTTATATGAAAAATTTACAATTTCGCTATGTTGATAAAATCGTAAATTACGAATAATTTACGAAATTTTCCTATTAGAATATTTGTATTCAATCATGTTCAAACAAATATCATAAACGTAATTTTGAAGTTGTCTAACGTATTTAGGATCCTCAAAATGGAAGTTTATGCTCAATTTTGCTTTATTCTGACATGTTAAATAAATCGTAAATTCCAAATAACTTACGAATTTTTTAAATTGGAAAAATCATAGTCTATGATATTCATGCCAGTATCCTAAATATTATTTCGAAAGTGGTTTGACATCTTTACGATGAAAATATCCCTCAAGATTGACGTTTATGTGAAATTTTGCTCTATTCAGCCATGTTAAGAAATTCGTAAATTTTCAATAACTTACGAAATCTTTATATTGGAAACTTCATAGTCATTAATATTCATGCTAGTGTCCTAAATAATGTTTCAAAAGTAGTCTGGCATCTTTACGATGAAAATATCTCTCAAAATTGACGTTTATGTGAAATTTTCCCCTATACTCCCATGTTAAGAAATTCGTAAATTTCCAGTAACTTGCGTAATTTTCAAAGTAGCATATTTATAGTTACTGATGTTCATTCCGGCATCAAAACTGATATTTTAAAACTGGTCTGACATTTTTACTGTAAAAAGTTTTCATTTAATGCACGTTTAAGTGATTTTTTGTCCTATTCTCCCATGTTAAGAAAATCGTAAATTTCGAATAACTTACGAAGTTTTTAAAATCGAATGTTGCAAATGAATAGGGTTCTTGCCAGTGTCGAAAGTAATATTTTAAAACTGATCTGACCTCTCTGCGACAATTTGTTCTTGAGATATCGTGTACACAGACTAACAAACTAACGGACTGACCCACTAACAGACTAACACACTAACAGACTAACAGACTAACAGACTAACAGACACCCTACAGACAGACACCATAGAAATTTTGTCATTTTCGGATTCCTCACACCTGAAAACGTGTAGAAAAGTCAAAAAACCGAGGTCGAAATTTTTCACGATTACCTAAGTTCCTCATACCTATAGTATGATGGGGAACTAAAAAAGAAAACCTTTTATATACCATATTTTAAACTTTCTGATGAATCATAGAGCATATCAATGTGCACAAAATTTTTAGAGTGACAATGATGTCAATTTTTCTGAAATGCATAATTTAACTTTTTATAGTTCTTTAATATTCACGTTTAACTAAATGTATTTATTTTTATTCCAAAAGAAAATGAACTCGTATTTTTTTTTTTTTTTTTGACAACAATTAAATTATAGCTAATATTTTAATGGATATATTAACGCTATTAGGATGTTATTATTTTCATATTTTAATTAATTATAAGAAAACTAATAAAAAAATCGAAAATCGGACTTCGAAGTATTGTGTTGTCACCGTGTTCTGAGCAATCCTGAAAGTTTCAAATTTCTAGCTAGTCGGGAAATTTGTTAAAAATCAATTGTAAGATTTGTACAAGGTATATATAGGGAGAGTGTGAACTAATAGTAGGAACTGAAAAATGATAATTTATTTATGGTTTTATTTCTTCGAAAAATAAATTATTATTTAAAAGTGTGTACAAATGCGCTCCAAATATATAATACAATGCGCTTTAAAGAAATATATAATGGTAAATTTGACTTTTCGAATACGTATTCAAAATTTAAGATACTGTCCAATATTTTTTTATATTTTTATTATAAGTATTTTTACTTTATTTCCAATAAATGTTTAATGTTTAACAACCTGGCAGACACAAGAGATGGCTGGTAATGTACAAAATATGATTAGAAATAGCTTTAAGACAAAAGTTTGGTCTTAATATGAGATTTAGACTTTAAATAAGATCTTTAGACATTGTTAGATTTTTGCTTAAGACGTATATTTTGGAGGAGCTTCTAAAAAATTATTAAATAAAAAAATTATCAAACTTTTAATCTGAATGTCAAAATTTTTTTTTAAAATATATATACAATACACATTTTATAATTTATAAAATGTTTCTATTAAAATTATAATTTTTTTTCGTATTTTATAATAAATTCAGTTTTATAAGTCTGTAATTGAATGACTTTCATTCAAACTGTTATAACTAAGTAAACAAGAAACTAAGCAATTAGTTTTATAAAAAATATATGTTGATTCAAAAGTCTTTTATTGACATTTCCTTGAAAATAATTTTTGAGTAAACCTTCTAAAAATGAATATCTATACTTATGTCATTTTAAATAAGGAATATTAAATAATGAATTTGAATAACATATAACAGTTCGCAAAAAAAAAAAAAAACTGAAAATATGTAAGAACAGTAGAGTGCGCACAGATGGACAGTCAAACGGTAAAAAAAAAAAAAAAAAAAACAGACAGGTAGATTAACTGAATTCATAATCGCTCTTAAACATTGTTAGAAAGTGTTTAAAATGCTCACAAAATAAAAATGCTATCACAGTAATTTTCAGTTGTAGCCTTTGATGTATCGGAATATTTTTGCATAGTCCTGTAATTCAGAATCATTCTATTCATTATCGTATGTTCTATAGAATTTTGTTTTTGTGTGTGTGAGTGTGCATATGGATAATAAGTAAATATCAATTTCATTAGAATTTTGAAAAAAATAAAGTTATAAAAATTTGATTTATAGAAATACATTTCTTAGAACGCAATGCTTTAGAATTCTTTCAGGTATCCCTGTCGAAAAATCAATGGTGATATTTATCCCATTTTCATTAGAAAACATCCCATAGTGAACTTGAATAATATATATCACTTTAAAGGAACTTTATGAATATCTACAGGAGTTAAAGCACGTGCAGACAGACAAATCGATTTATAAACACATTTCAACTTGAAAATGTAAAAAAAAAAAAAATAAATAAATAAATAAAAAAAATAAAGATAACTACAATTTTTTATTAAGTTTGCATTTTTTAAGTTCTTAAAATATTATAAAATTTTTTATACGCCATTTCAGCTTTCCTCTGCGTTTAATAATTGTATTAAGCAAAAATATCTAAGAAAATTATAAGGATTCAATGTAGTATATCCATGTCTGTATGTGCATAGCTACCTATGTCTACATTTATAATGAATATGAAAGAAATTATTATTTGTTATAATATGCACTTTATTTTGAAAATCAGTAGCTTTTATGTGCTTTGTTAGCTGTACTTGTACCTACATTGTTCATTTGAGAAAAGACGAAATTTTATTTCAACCCGAAACAATTGCAGCAAGTTTCTTACGATTTATATTGTTTATACAATTTTCTATAATGCTTACAGTTAGTGAGTGAATATTCATTGAGTTTATAATATGTTGTCATTTTCAGATTTTTTTTTTATTATTATTAAATTAAATTAAAATATCTAATTTATTCAATGATTTTTATCGGATAGCTTTAATATATTTAATAACAGATATCGAAATTAGAATCAACAAGTTGAGTGCCAAATGGCAACTAATGTTGTTTTTTCAGTTACCATTATGTTGTACTTACGTGCCATATTAAAATTATTATTTACTCATAGAAACATATGCCTAAACGTTGTACATAAACAACAATTATTTAAAATACTGATACTTTATCTGGTTAGTTTTTTCCATTTTAAAAATGTGCTAGTGCTAATATTTTTACCAGAAAGGTAGGAATTTAATTCTACAACTTGGTTGCTATGCTTGTGCCTTTATTTTCATCACACATTATAAGCACATTGAAGGGGAAAAATAATGTTAGGCGTCAAAGTGACGACTAGGTATAAAATTGTGGTCGTCAAAATGAAATATTTAGTTGCAAAATACAACTAACGACTGCTAATTTCGAGCCCTGTTTAATAATAAATTTTTAAATGATAAATACTACTTTTAAGCCTGGTGAACTTAAATGTAGACTTTGAATGAATATATATATATACATGTATATAACACTGTGTCACACCATAAGAATTAAATTAATCAATTGAGTTTTTTAAGCTACTTAAAATTTCATTTTCTTTGTACGTATGTTTGTTCTCATTCATGTATATAAACACATATATAAAGAGAGAAATAGAGAATAAATGACAATGTAATAAACGATTTTATTCATTAATTTTCAAAATTGCGGAAAACATACCTATATGCTTAAAATAGAATACTATTTATTATAATGCGGATGATCTATAATAATAAGAGAAAACTTTTATAAATTATAGTTATATATTATTTCCAGAAAGAATTCTAAAAGAAGAAAAAAAAAAAAAAACTTCTGCATGATATTTTTAATATATATGTGAGAATGCATTAATTGTATTAGAAACCTTCTGAAACAATTCATTAATTTAAAACTTTATTGTTAATTTAATATAACAGTCATCACAATATATTAATTTTAGAAATTTTTTATCTGCTATTTTAACATTAACATGATTAAAATAAAACATAATAAATGTGTTTTCTTCTCTAAACCAAAGAAATATATATTTTTTAAATATACGTAACAATAAATTTCCACCAAACTATTTCCCTTTTCTGTTTCCAACCATAATATATGATGTTTTGTAAATAACGTTTAATATATTATTTTAAAAACTTTCCAAAGTTATTTGAAAAAGAGAAAAGAAAATAATTCTTCCTTGAAAATTCATTTTAATAAATGCATTAAACTATGTCTTATAACTTATTAAACTGAAAAGAACAAACTGTGCTGGATATTCTTTCCCGTGTTAGAATGATCCAAGTAAAAAAAATAAAAATAAAAGTAAAACACTCGCAAGACAAACCACTTTTATCGCATAGAAATTTGTGTTTTAGGTGAAAGAGTTATTGCCTTTTTTGCATAAGAATATGAGATTTGGCAAATAACTTGGCGCCACCGTGACGTCATGGAGAATAAGATGAAAATAGGAAGAAATATTAACGCTAGCATACATGGAAAATCTCAGACGCTTTTGAAGGTAGTTTTTCTTTTAATATAGGGCAAAATTAATTTGTTTTAAAATCGTAGCAAAACTTTGTAGAAGTGCTTAAATATAAATTAATTAATAAAATAAAAAATATATTTATTTATTTACAGATTAATAATTAGGGAAGTTTAATTAATTTTATTTGAAGAATTTAACTTTAGTATTCAATCAAAAAAAAAAAAAAATCTGTATTTTTTATATTAGTAATGGCTGGAACATTATTCTGCTATTTATTTGAGAAAACAAAGTAACTTTATTAGATAGGTAAAATTAGAAAAAAAAATAAAAAAGGATTTTAGTTTTACCGAAAATCCAATTACGTAACCACATTGATCTGAATCTGTTTCTACTTCTATTTTTTTTCTTTTATATATGTATATATTTAAACATTTAAAATACAAATAAATTTTTGCTTAAACAATCAGTTCTCAGACTTCAAATTTTGTAAAAGTATCTTTGAACTATAGAAATAGCTGTATAATTTTTGGTGTATATAGTGTGTGTGGCTTGTGTATACGGACAGATAAAATAATTTCGATACATTATGGTCTATAGGTAACATTTATATTTAATGTTACCTATAGGTAACAGTTATATTTAATGTTTAATGCTGTTTTGCATCGTTATTCTTGACTGAAGATGATTAAACTGACATACATTATTGAGATGCATAAAACATAGCTTCCAAGCGTTCTGTATTTTAGATACCTGTATTTTTTATAGAAATATTTTAGCAGTTTTCTATGACCAAATAAGGCGTAAATTTATATATAAAAAAAAAATAAAAATACTACTAGCAGGAACACCTAGCAAATAAGCATAAAAACATAATTTCGTTATGTTAATCGTATGTATGATCAGTTATATCAAATGTTAAATCAATTTATTAAATTAATTTTTTTTTTTATATTTAATCAATTTAGTACTTATATTGCGAAAAAAGCAAATATTGTAAAGGGTTAAGCTCCTTCATGATACAGAAATGCAAATGCATTTAATTATTGAAGCAGTTAATTTTACATACGTATATCATGAAAAATAAATTAAAAAAAATATCTGTTAAGTAAAGAATAATACAGATGTAATTTTTTAGAATACTTTTATGTTAAATCGGTTTGTATGTTTGTTTGCCTGTAACCAATTTTCTATAACATGAATGTAGTGCAGAAACTTTATGGAACCTTCTGGAAATGTCTAGAAACTTTATAAGATCTTCTAGAAACTTCATGGAACCTTCTGGAAATGTCTAGAAACTTTATAAGATCTTCTAGAAACTTCATGGAAACATCTAGAAACGCCAGAGAAACGTTTAGAAACTTCATGGAATCTTCTAGAAATTTCATGGAACCTTCTAGGTGCTTCATGGAACCTTTTAGAATCTTCATAGAACCTTCTACAAACATCATGGACACGTCTAGAAACTTCATGAAAACGTTTAAAACTCTGGAAACTTTTAGGAAAATCTGAAACCTTCTAGAAAATTCTAGCAGCTTTCAAGAAGCAATTATTTTCTAGAAAGTTCCATGAAACTTCTACATGTTCCCACAAAGTTTTCAGAACGTTCCATGAGGTTTCCAGACATTTTAATGAGGGTTCCAGACGTTTCCATGAAGTTTCTGGACGTTTCGTGGAATCTTCTAGTAAATTTTGTTCAACTTTCAATTTCGAGAAACTGAAATAACACATACACAACTAAATATTAGAATTTTCCTTAGCTTTATAGTCCCGTAGAAAAAATTAGCTTTTCAGTTATATAGAAAAATTGTTTTTTTTCACAGCTAAAAAGCTTTTAAAAAAAAAAAAAAGAAGAAGAAGAAGCAAAAAAAGAGCAGGAACAAAAAAAAAAAAAAAAAAAAAAAAAAAAAAAAAAGAAAAGAAAAAGAAAAAGAAAAAGGATGCTTTTATAGAAGTGTCGTAAAAAGTGGAAAATCAGAAATTTTTTTGGAAAATTGTCGTCATCTTGAGAAAAATAAAATAAAATTTGAAAAGCATTCAAAATTGACAAAGCAAAACGTTTACTCATGAACAAAAAGAAACTGCATAACTTTGAACGCTTTTCAATTTTTCCCCCCTTCAAACTGACCACAATATTCGAATTTTTTCTTATTTTCCACTTTTTATGACACCTCTATAAAAGTATTCTATTTGTTTGTGTATATTATTTATTTTTACTCGTATTTTATTTAAGATAAAAGATAAAATATTCTTTGTAATTTTTTTTCAACAAGTTTTAGCTTGATGATAAGTTCGTATTTCTTTTTAACCCATTTCGTACTGACGTTGCGAAAACGCAACGTTTTTTTTATTATTTTTTCTGCGGAAAACTTTAAATTTTTTTGCTATAAAAATATTTTTCTATTAAAGTGGTGTACAATACGCATAAAAGAAAAAAAAATCATTGGTCTACAGCTGTATTTAATATTCATTATAAAATAATGAATAATCAATGTTTTCCATTATTTTTATTGATTACTTTCAAGTTTCAGTGGTAGATGGCAACACATGTCAAAATTATAGGCTAAAGTTTGTTTTGCTTTCTTCGAACTCTTAAAAACAAAATGGCATCAACAAGTAAGTAAAAAAAAAATTCTATACTCAAAATTTAATTTTTTAAATAATGTTGTGAAAACGCAACGTCAGTCTAATGTGTGTTAAAAGATTTAGAGGATGTTTTCGTTTATTTCATGATCGATTTTTTATTTTTTGCAGGTGATTCTCGTAATTTACGAAAGGTATGACATTGTTTAACGATAAATGAAGCTTTAGAATATCTTTAAGCTCTTAATGATGTTTCCAGTTCCGAATTTGAAAAAGAAAATAATGAATTTGTCGTAATTCCTCCTGACCCGGATGTTTTGACTGATGAAGAAAATATCGACGGTAATGTTGTGGGTGAAAATATTCCATTTCCTAAAGATATCACAGGTGAAATCGATATTTTTTCTTCTAAAGTTAAGAAAAGTAAAAATAATACAGGTAAAAGAAAGAAAAATTTTACTTATTCATTGAAACCTGCAAAAGAGTCAGTATCAAATCATTTGCTAGCTTTAGAACCTATAGATGTATTTTTAAAAATTTTTAGGATACCTGTACCAGTTCGACATATATACAGTAAAATCTACTGAAAAATCTTTCGATCTTGGTCTCGGTGGAGATGTCGTTATGAATATTTTAAACGTTGTAGAAACTCCCTCTCAACACATTGTGTACTTTGATAATTTTTTTACATCACATGCATTCCTCTCAGAATTAGACAAACAAGGACATCATGCAACTGGGACAGTTAGAGAAAACAGGATTGGTGAGTGCCCTATTATACCAGTGAAAAAGATGAAGAATTAAGTTTGTGGCACATATGATGTAGCATTCGATTCAAAGAATAATGTTACTGACGCTAGGTGGAACGACAATGCTGTTGTCACCGTACTGACAAATTGGGATGATACTGAGCCAGCAACACATGCAAAACGCTACTCCAGAACAGAAAAAGAAAATGTCCAAGTAAAACAACCCAAAGTCATTGCTGATTATAACAAGCATATGGGTGGGGTGGACTTATTAGATAATTTTATATCAAATTACAGAATAAATATAAAAAGAAAAAAAATGGTGGTGGCCTATTTTCGAAAATTGCATTGATATTGCAAAAGTAAATGCTTGGAAACTTTATAGGGAATTTGTGGATTCCAAAACAACATTGCTAGACTTTCAAAGGGCAATTGCAGTGTCTTTATTAAAATCGGAAGTAGATATTTCATCAAATAAATCAAATTGATTTGATATGAAAAATGATATAAACCCTATTCCTGAAACCACATGTACTGGTCGGCCATCGCAATACAAAATCACTTTTTACAACAAAAAAAAAAGGATCGTACAGGCCCTATAATCACAAAATATCCCGAAAATAAAAGAAGGAGGTGTAAAATATGCAGTAGTTAGACAGTAACAATGTGTAAAAATGTAATGTTGCTGTACATGCTAAATGTTTTGAAGATTTCCACTATTCCAAAAAATGATGCTTTATATACTGCTTTGGACTGACGTTGCGTTTTCGGAACATTCTGTATTTTAAAAAGTATTAAAGCTAATTTTCTGAAATTTTATTTTTGTCTTATTTTATGTCTCATTAGTCAGGAAAACAACTTTTGTGCGCATAGGATAACTGTAACCATGACCGGTACTGAATGGGTTAAGTAATTATTTATAAGTGAATATCCTTTTTTGAGAGAAATTATACGTGAAGTAATTACACACGGTTAAAAAATGTCTTAAAATTATATTACTAAAATTTTAGAAAATATAAATTTGTTAATTAATTTAAACTAAAATGAAGGTTGTATAAAGTAAATATATATAAAAAATTATATATGCATTAAAATTGTAAATTAAGGGAACAAAAGAGGTTGAAATTAATTATTTTTGTTTTACATTCCATCGCTTTTTAAATTACGTACTGTCATGGAATTTATCATTTTTTAGGTATATAGTGTGTTTTAAAAGATAAATAATAATTTTAAAGGTGGGAAAGCTTCTTTTATTAAAAAATAAACAAAAATAATATAAAATAATGCCTTCATTTTCAAAATGCTTCACGTGAATTCTAAATTATTTTAAAACTTCTATTCTTTATCATGTGTTTTTTGTATATAACTGAACATGTGTGCATTCAAATTTTTTACATCAATTACAGAATCAGTTATAAACAAAAAAAAGTTTCAAATTTGAAGTCATCATAATGAAATTTGAAATTTTATCATGCGACAGAATTTGAAAGTTTGTAATAAGGGTAATAATTTTTTGATATCAAAATGAATATTTCAAAATGAATTTTTTTTTTTTTTTTTTTTAATATCAATTATAGCATCAGTTACAGACTTAGTACTAGTTACTACATCACTTACAGGCTTAATGAACAATTGTCAATATTCTTCTTGAATATCATAAACACAATAAAATATTATGCCTTTTCACCATATAAGAGTTATATTAACTTTAAGCAAATAGTTAATGTCTTAACTACTACCTAATTGAATCCCCAAAAATTTACTTTGCCAGCTGAAAAAGACACTTTAATTTTTTTCTGCCCTTCTTGGAATAGCACAATTCTGAAACTACACTTGCTGAATGATCTCAGTTCTGCCATATATTAGAAAAAATGTCAAGTTTCGGGTGCTTGCAAAACATAAAAATCTAGCTATTGTCCCATTCATCCTGCGTCCCATTCATCCTGCGTCCCATTCAACCCCGCTCTCCCCTACCTGTTTATAGTGTTATTATCCAGGTCTGGAACTACTTCTACAGAGATAAATTAAAATTTGTTAATTTTATGGGGTTAAAAAGTTAGAAATGCGTCGGAATTTTCAAAAAAGTTTCAATGCAATTAGTGTGATAGCACAAAATTCTTAAATACAAACAAACTTATAATAATAATTCAATTTCTAAAATTTATGTCTCCGAGTAAAATGCTTTTTAAATCTGAACATTTTTACATATCATAATACGTTTTAATACAAATGAATTTTTTTTTTTTTTCAAAAGAACAAAACTTTGAAAAAAGTAACTATTGAAAAAAAAATTAATAATAATAATAATAATAATAATAATAATAAAATAATAATAATAATAATAATAATAATAATAAAGATTTTGATGAAATTCTGGCAAAAGAAGAATTTAGTTTAGGACAGAGGACTAATAGTTTTTTTCTTTTTCTTTTTTCAAATTATAACATCGCTTTCAAATTATTCAATTATATTTTCGATAAATTTTAGATTTCGACAAATGTCCAACTATCGAAATCGACAACGCAAAAATCCCAGATTGAGACTAATAGGCCCTCAGTCCTAATCTATAATAAAAAATAAAAATGACCTCTAAAAGTGTACGCATACTTTAAGTTTATTTATTTAATATAGATTTTACTGTAAATCACTATTGTCTAGTGTGTATATTTGCCTCCTCCCCTTCAAGTTGAAAATCCCGACATTCTATTGATCAAATAATGCATTTTCTTTTGTAGATAACATATTTAAAATACATAATAAATTTTTATCTTTTCCCGAAAACTTGAAACCATAGAAATTTGAATTTTGTAACAGTCATTATCATGTATAATATTAGTGGTTTCACATGCAAATATCATATATATATACAATTTTCCCACACATCCATACACCCACACAAACACCTACACATCTATATGTCGTAGTAGAAATAGAAGTATACTATTATAAGTACTTTTTAAAATTCAGAATTTCCATATAATAAAAATTATAAAGATCACAGAAATCGATTTTTCCACAACTTAAAAAAAAAAAAAAAAAAAAAAAAATCAATGCAACTATGCCCAAGAAAATATTTAAATCTTTGAAGTATATCAGTAAACGCATAAATAATGTTGTCAAAAATTGCTTTTTACTCTAAAAATAATAATGGAATTTTTATTTAAAGAACGTTTAAGTTTATGTTTACTTCTGTACCAATTTAGTTTCTACCTGGTAAAAAAATATTTTATTAGAAATAAAAATATTTTGAAAATTAAGTGTTATGGAAATATTCGATGTTTATTCTAAATTTTAAGGAAATATTTTTTTTATATAGCTTTCTATATTGCGTTAAAAATATTTTTATAAATAAGAAAATATTTTGAGTCGTTGGAAAAATAATTAAATACTTTTTATAAAAATATGTTTAAGAAATGTGATGTAATGCATTAAAAATATTTATTTTTATAAGTAATAGGTTATAAATTAAAATTCTAGCAAAGAGAAAACAATTTAAGTATTAAATAAAACAAAAATGTAATTAATTATTTTTTTATAAAGTTATTTTTATTTTATAGGAAAATTATTCTGAGATTTTTATTATTATTATTATTATTTGGGCAAATGTTTAAATCTATGTAAATGTATAAATAAACATTATATATATATATATATATATATATATTAAGTTTTAACCTTTTCAAAATCAAACAACAATAATAAAAATAAATAAATAAATAAATAACAAAAAATAAATAAAAAATAAATAAAATATGTAATGCATTAAAAAATATTTATGTTTATATGTAATAGGTTATAAACTGAAATTCTAGCAAAGAAAAGATAATTTAAGTGTTAAATAAAACAAAAATGTTACCAAATACTATATGCATATTATAATAGTCTGTTCTACGAAAAAGATATATTCTGAATTATTTTTTATTATTTTTATTATATAAGGAAATTATTCTGAGATTTTTTTTTAAATTATTATTTGGGCAAATGTTTAAATCTATGCAAATATATAAGTAAACATTAAATATGTATATATATTTTTTGAATTTTAACTTTTTCAAAATGAAATAACAACAATAAAAATAAATAAACAAATAAATAAGGATTGCAACAATAATAATTCATGCCAAAAATTTAGATCAAGAAAATGACGTTAAAAAATAAAATAAAATTCTTGATAAACGCGATTTTCTATTTTCCTAAACTATTTAATTTATTTTACTTTAATACAGTGCTGATTTTGTACCGATGTCCGTGAAAAATTAGTGAAATTTAAACAAGTAATTCTGGATAAATTGTGTGAAAATGTTGATTTCTTTTTTCTTAAAGTGGAAATAAGATGGCGAATCGGGATAGACAAAGACCTTGGGCGAGATCTCTTTATATGGGCCGAGATTTTAATTTTCTAATTAGTACGGTTTCTATTAGGTCTTTGCATAAATTCGTACGGTTTTTTATTGCTTCATTTGATACAAATACATCAAATCAAATGACAATTTTTAATCAAAATACTCTCCTTTACTTTCTACAACTTTGCCAATTTTTCGGGTAACAAATGTATACCACGGCGATAGAAGCTCTCGTCTTTGGAGGCAATAAAATGATCCGCGTCCGCACGAACTTTTGCAACGACCTAATATTTGAATTTGACGCTTTCAAGTGGTGTCCATTTTTAAAAAAGATTGATTAGTAAATTTTGTAAAGATCTTGATATGACTTATATACATACTGAGTTCGAAGTTCATAAATAGGTATTTTATGTAAACTTGAATCTTTCAAGTGACTGACAGTTAAAATGTAGTAAGATAGATATTTCTAAAGGAACATAATATGAGTTTCTTTGATATGCCATCACTTGTTTCAAAATAGCGCATCAAATGGACAAATAAATTTTATTGGCACCTTGATGTGGGCTATGCATATAGCGAGTTTCATGCATATCAGTTCATAAATATGTTTTTATATTTTTATACTCATTTTTAAATTTATACATGATGACCATTTTAAAATTAGAAGGCAGATCAAGTCGCTTGGTAAACTTGGTTGAAAACGTAATATGGGTTAAGTAGACACCAAGTTTCAAGCAAATATATATTATAATATACTCTCTTTCTGAATTTGAATTTTTCTAGTGGTCGCCATTTAAAAAAAAACGGTGATGGACCGAGTTCTTTAACCCTTTGGGTACATTTGACGAGTGAGACTCGTCATCTGCTTACTAGGGCGAAGTTACGGTGGACGAGTCTGACTCGTCATCTGAATTTAAGAAGTAGGCGTTGATGTTTGTGGCACCCCCGCCAGTGGGCGTTGATCGCAATCACTTTCATGGCGTTTTATGTGATATCTTACAACCATACTTATATCATCAATATAAGTATATTCCAAATAAAATGTATTACTTTTACATATTAACGCTTTCGCGACCGCTGGCGTAGATTCACATCATTTGAAAATCTGTTACTCCGCCAGTGGGCGTTTCTTTTGCAATTTGTATGCTATTTTTTTCTTAAATATGTAATCAATATTCACAATTTTACAATAAAATATACTATGGTTACAAATACTTTTATTAGAAACAATAAAATTATAATGTATATCCATTTGTAATATAAATGTGAAAACAGAAAATTTGTTCTGAAATATTGCAATATGGGAGAATAACGCCCACAGGCAGACCTTACTGTCAAAAATTCAAAATCATGCGGTCGCAAAAGTGTTATTCCAAATTAAATCCGTCCCATGGGCATAAAAATCTTCAAATAATTCAGTACTCAAAGGGTTAAACATTTATTTCAGACCTTTATATGGGCTATGTATAAATCAAGTTCCAAGTAAATCGATTTTTAAATGCTTTTTTATCTATCTGGGGGTGAAAAATTCTTAAGTAGTGGGAGTGAAAAAAAAAAAAAAAACACGAATAAGCCTGACCAATGAACTAATTCAATATACTTCAACTTTACTTTTTCCCATGTTTTTATTAACTTGCTTTCTTGTTTGTTTGTTTGTCCAGTACAAATCTTGCAATCGATTTTTAACTAACTTCCCGACTAGCTAGACACTTGGAACTTTTAGAATTGCTCAGAACACGATGACAACACAATACCTCAAATCTCGATTTTCGAATTTTTGATTAATTTTCTTTTAATTAATTAAAATATGAAAAGAATAACCTCCTAATAGTTTTAAAACTATCCATTTAAATATTAGCTATAATGTAACTGTTGCCAAAAAAAAAAATTATGAGTTCGTTTTCTTTCGACATAAAATAAATACATTTAATTAAACGGGAATATTAATCAATTATAAAAAATTAAATTATGCATCTCACAAAAATTAACGTCATTATCACTTTAAAAATTTTATATTGATAAAGTACTAATATAGTTGATATAGATATGATTCAACAGAAAATTTAAAAACATGGTACATAAAAAGTTTTTTTTATCTTATTAAATTTGGTTCGAATTAATTCAGTACATTGCAAGTTCTCATGATAACAAATTATGTATGTATGCATATATATATATATATATATACATATATATACAGAGAGTGAGAGAGAAAAACTAAATGATTGCAATAGTAGATCGATATCTATGGAAATCAATTTACTTAAACCTAAAGTGATATTACCAAAAACATATTAACTTTAATTGGAAAAATAAATATTTTTAAAACTAATACAAACAAATTTTAAAAATTAAAATAACTTTAAAAATACAACAGTTTTTAAAAATAATAAAATTTTAACAGAGGAAAAAAAATGACATACGTTTTTTAAGTATTTATTTTAAAATAATTATGAAGTAATTATTTAATGTTAGCTACAGTTTTAGCTTATGTGTGAAGTTTAATTTTGTTCATGTTTTTCTAAAATTACATAATTAGGAGTGACAAAAGATTTTTTTTTCCTAACCTGAAAATGCAATTGTAAATACACTTAACATTTTAAATAGTGATTTCTGTCTTACAATTTTAAATTGATTAAAAAAATATTAATTCATTTAACAAAAAATCCATATAATTTCTCTGAAAATCTAATGAAACATGTCTTTGTTTTAGGATGCTTTTTTAAACATCAGTTTGAAAAACTCTATAGTCTTTTTCTCGTATTCTGTAGTTTTTCTGCCTAATGAATGTCATAGTGGAAAAAGTAGTTTCTTAGGCGCTGCAAGCACTCCCAGCAGAACAGTTAATGGGTTTTTCTGACTGATCCAAAGCTAGAGGATTTAGAATACCTAAGCTCGAAATCTTCATCTTCTAAATAAGAAAAATTAGAATGAAAGGCATTTCTTTCTTTATGTACGTAACTTTAAGAAAATAAATATTATTTGTAGATGTTTTGATATAAATTAAAGTAGTTATTTTATACAATTATATGTACAAAAAGTGTAAAATTAGCTTTATATTAAAAAAAAAAAAAAAAAAAAAAAAAAAAAAAAAAAAAGCTTTTTTTTTCTTTAATAAAGTCTGTTATTTTCAACTAAACTAGTTGGCATAGGTGGACTCTGCTCAGTTCACCATCATATGTATGTTCTCATAAATTTCTAGTGCGAGACAAATTATAATCATGTTAAAAGAAATGAATTTGACCAAAGCTTGATACAGTGACAGAGTAAAATCCTCACCTAATAGGCTATCCACCGTTCACTTCGATATATTTATCTTATTCTAATCTATTAATTTATTTTATCAGGATCCATTCCGTTGTTTAGTTTTCCTACTACTATTTACAATGCAATAACCCTCAAAATTCATATTTATATGAAAAATTTACAATTTCGCTATGTTGATAAAATCGTAAATTACGAATAATTTACGAAAGTAGTAAGTATCGAAAGTAATATTTTAAAACTGATCTGACCTCGCTGCGATCATTTGTTCGTGAGATATCGTTTAAATAGACTAACAAACTAACGGACTAACACACTAACAGACACCCTACAAACAGACACCATACAAATTTTGTTATTTTCGGATTCCTCACACCGGAAAACGTGAAAAAAAGTAAAAAAAACCGAGGTCGAAAATTTTCACGATTACCTAAGTTCCTCATACATATAGTATGATGGGGAACTAAAAACGCTAGATAATACAGATGTCAATCTTCATCTTCTACTAGACCGGAAAAATGAGACTGTGAAGCATTTATTTACTTAAAAGCGTAAACTTGAAGAATAAAATACTATTGCTAGGTGCTTCAATATAAATTGAAGTTATATTATGTTACTATACAACCAAATGTAAAGCAAGCTTTATGGGAAAAAAATAATAACATATTATAAGATTATTAAAGATTATTTTTCAGTAAAGTCTGTAATTTTCAACCGGAAGAATTCCAACTTTCAAATTAAAAGATATCGATGCATGTATGGGGAAGCTAGCAATCTTCATCTTCTGATTTTATTGAAATAACCCCCTAAATTTTACTGAAATTTCTTGGAGTGCATTGCTACTAGCATGGCACTATAGTTACTTCAACTGGTGAAGGAGTAAAAAAATAAAATAAAATAATGTTTATTTTAATTATATTTTCTGGTATTCCATCCATCACAATATCCCCTCCATCCTTACTCTCTAGAAGAATAGTTAAAAAACTTTTTTGTAATTTATTCTAATTGAAAAAGTTTTGTTTTATTATTTATAGGTACAGAAAGAGTAAAATCATTGTCTTTAAATGTTGTATTGACAACGGGAACTTCAGATGACTAGGAAAATATAAATCAAGCAAAATTATTATTTAAATTATGTTATATTTTTCGTTAAGTATGTAACTTACAAATAGTTATGCCGAAAGTATATTAAAATGAAATATGAGATGTTGTTTCAAATAAAAAAGAAAAGCACTATAATTCATACATATTGTTCTATATTAAGAGCAAAATTCTACATTTCATAAATATAGTAATGCTTTTTATCTCAATATCTACATCTTTCTAAGCTTTGTAAAATTATCTAAGAATGTCTTTTTATTTGGTCTAATTCCATCCTCTTTATATAACTGGAACTTCAAAAATTTTATAAAAAATAAACACTTATATTTTTATTATTCTGTTTTAATTGGATCTTTTGATATTAAATTCTCACAGCTTATTTATTTTTATGTCAACAATGTAAATACTTTCTTTAAATTATGTATGCACATACTTTTAATAAGATACTAATTTAATTTTTAATAATAAGGCATACTGAAAAAGTATTATTAACTTTTAAACTTAATAAATAAAACCGAATAAAATTTTAAATTTGTGAAGTTTTAAAATGGGGTCTCAACGCAAAAAAAAAAAAAAAAAAAAAGATTTACTGCAAATAACATGTTACAAAACTGATAGTCATAATAAAAAAAAACATATTTTCTTACAAATAATAGGAAAGCATTATAATATTTTTGTTGTCGAAAAATGCATCTATTCAAAATAAATTACAACACTATTTTATTTTGCCTTTTTAACGGTCTTTGCCTTAAGATACGGCAGTATATAACATGTTTAACACTATTCATATTTTTTGCAGTGCATCAAATTTTATTTTTCTTTACTTATTTTCAACAATTCCTTGAGTTCTTATAATTTAAAATTTTGTTTTCGTTCTAAATTTTTCTACACCTATTATTGACCTAATCAATACATTTTCTACATGCGTTTAGATTGAAATATTTTTAGAACAATGAAAACTTATATTGTATCACTGTATTAAATTAACGAAATGTTAGTAAATTGATACACTTCGCTACTAAAATTTCATAATTCCTAATCTTTTTAGTAGAATGTATAGATTTTTAACTTGGTCTCGATGAAATGTTCCCTCCAAGCTAGTAGACGGAAAGCACCAGGTTCGATTCCTGATGTTGTTCATAGGTGTTTCGTGATGTAGTTCGAAATTTGCATAAAACGGGTTAGGACGCCTAAGAAAGAATTAGAGGGCATCCCAACCAGTCCCTAGGTCGTTCATATGGACATCCGGCCAAGTTATACCAATACATACACCTCAAGATGAAATGTCCATTATGGGGTATTTCTCAGGATTTAGTCCATATTTACGCGTGTTTCAGATAAAAGAACAGAAAACTACGAATTTCTAGGATGACGAGAGTGATGTCGATTCAAATTCTGAATTATTTCAATTTTCCTTACTGGACAATAGAAATCCTTACTGGACAGATAGATTTGTATTTTTTAATAGCTATGCAGTACGTAATAGCGTAATTCTTTTCTGGCTAAATTTATATTCAAGTAAAATGCCTTAATACAAGTTAAAAATAATAATGCTGTTTAAAATCAAAGACTGCATATGTAAATAACAAAGACTGAATGCTACTCAAAGATTACGTGAAACAAGTAGAATAATCTTGTGAATATGTACATATATTTAGATTGTGTAATTCATATTTATATATTTGCATATACATGTATAGAATCTCTCTCCATAAATAATTTTTCAAAGTGATAAATATGTAAAATAATATTTTAAAATTTGCATTAGTTATTCTTGTATCATACTTATTTGCAAACATTAAGTTTGATACAATAACAACAAATAATATCTGTCTGTCTGCTACTAACGTCTGTAAACATTCATGAAATTCCTTGAAACTGATATATAATAACATTTTTTTAATTTACTGTGAAATATTATCTATTGAAAGTGGCATAAATACCACTGTGGGTTTGTGTACAGGGTCAACAGAAAAATTCCAAAGCCTTGTTTGCTATGAGGGGTATTTTAAAACTGCATTTTAAAAGCTTTATTTTGCATAGATCATAAAGATACTGACATTTATTATTCATATGCACAACAAAATATTTTCTATAGAATACAATATGATTAGCATTGAGATTTACAGGGCTACTTAAAAATATTCACATACACTAACGGCTATGGCGAGAAATTGATGGAATTGCATTTTCGATTATTATTACCAACAACGTTTAAGCAATTTTATGAATTTAATTAATCTACTTGTCTATTTTTCTGTTCTTGTGCCTGTTGGTTGTGTGATCAAGTAGACAAAGTGCATTGAAGATTAAATATAGCAAAGTGCGCGTACAGTTGGAAAGTGTTAATAATTTATGTGAATCACATGTTTACTCTCTTGTTTAAATTTATTTTATCATTGATTGATTAAAGCATTCTCATACCAGTGTAATTAATATATATATATATATATATTGAAAACTTTTTCAAACATTGAATAGATGAAAACAAGAAACATTGAAAAAGATAAAACAGAAAAATTCAAAAAGAGATTGCGACTATCAAATATATATATATATATTTCTATTTATTAAAAACAAATAATTTTATTTATTTAATATACGAAAAATCAGTCAATAATAAATAAATTTATGAAAGTGCATTTTAAATTTTTCTTTATTCTTTCTAAGTCCATTAAAAAAATAAAAGCACTTTTAAAAGAATCTCAATGCTATAATTTTATTGAAGATGACTGTTAAACCTCCAAACACAGGCTAATCAATATCGCATTTTCCCTCTCCAATACGTTTTGGTATAATGTATGCTAATAAAATCTCCCTAAATGCCGGATTCCATTTTACCCTGGCATCAAAAGTTTTTTAATAAAACGCATTGAGAAGGGCAGCATTTAAGGGAAAACAATCTCCTGATTGACTCCACTTGTTCCCTATAAAACAACACTAGCAAATTCGGGGAACTTCGATCTGGATAGATCACGTGACATAGCCCGACAATCCGGCGTCGGGCGCCCCTTTTCCCACACCGGGGCTTTCTCGTCTGGTAGCTAAAACTGCTTACGTGCAACGATTTGTCCCGTAAAAATGTTTTAGATGCTGACTCGACACATAGTGTAATAACTCCCTCCTCTCAGAGTAGTGGGGAAGATAGGTGTTTAAGGGGATCTAGCGTAAAAGGGAATGAGTAGATAGAGTGCGTGGGAGTTCGCGGGAAAAGTGTTGATTAAGAAAAGATGAGAAAATTTTGAAATGCCTCGTGAATGCCTAATAAATTATTATTCAAACTTGGGGCTGCTTAAAGAAATCTTTATTCATTTGCAAACTGTTTAAAAAAAAAAAAAAAAAAAGTCAAACACAACGGAAATTTCTTTTTAAGCAGCCGAAATTTCTCCAAGGAAAAAAAAAAAAAAAAAAAAAAAAAATATCCACGTACCTTAAGTTTGTCAAATTTTCGTTTTCCTTTTTTTTTTTTACAATTGTACAAATTTACAATTTTACCATAATCATACCACTGTTTTAATTTTTTGCACCATTTTATTACTTATCCCAAAAAATTATAAATAAGGGCTTGTCCTCTTGCACTATTAAAAGTCTATTTAATACAATTTAAAAATATAGGCTATATCAGAAAAATACCACGTAAAAATGTAATAGAAAGAAAGAAAGTTGTACAAATGTCTACATAAAACACGCATTTTCGTTGCTTACACTAAGAATTTTTTGAGGAGTTTTTTTAAGAAGCATTTTTTTTTATTTAGATTTTGGAAAACACAAAACATTTTAGGTATTAAAAAAGCACAAAATAAAATGTTTTAAGTAAAATATACATAAAAAAATATTTTTAGAAGCTTTATATATATATGCATATATCACTGTTATATGAAATTCGATTTGTCATCGGCTTTTTGTCACGTTAAAAAAACCAAGACGCTTCTATTATATATATATATATATGTGTGTGTGTGTGTGTGTGTGTGTGTGTGTGTGTGTGTAAGCAGCTCATTGTATCTGTTAATGGATCAGCTGGTTACAGCGTCATGTTAATAACGCGAGAGTCATGTGTTCGATGCTCGCTGGGCCGAAGTGCTATTTTTTGCAAATAATTAATAGAAAAAGTGTCAATTGATAAAGGAAAATATTTCGCTATGTACACAGTATCCTAATAATTTTTCAAGAGTTTTTTAAACGGCTTTTATCTAGTTACAAAAAGCACAAAATGAAAATGTAAGTAAAAATAAATAAATAAATAATTTTTTAGAAGCTTTTTATTGAAATTGGAATTTCTCATCGTGTCTTTGTGACACGCCAAAAAACAAGGTGCCTCCCCTTTAAAGTAAGTATAAGCAACGCATTGCATTCCTCGTTAGCTCAGTTGGTTAAAGCATCATGTTGATAACGGTCGGTTATGAGTTCGATCCTCGAGAGGCCGATATGGTAATTTTTAGAGATATTTAATAGAAAAGGTATTAATTAGTAAAAGAAAGTATTAAAAAAAAGAATAGTCCAGCAGGAGATATGCGCTTGAAATAGTGTAGATCTCAAAGTGTTAAATCTCCATTTTTCGGGTAAGATATTTTCACCCATTTTAACTGATTTTTATTACATGAAGTTGAATTTGTCATCGCGTTTTCTGTCACGCTAAAAAGTAAGACACTTCCACTTACAAAAAAAAAAAAAAAAAAAATTGTAAGCAATTCATTGTATTTCTATCTCTTAATGGCTCAGTTGTTTAGAGCATCATGTTAATTTCTCAAATAATTAATAGAAAAGGTGTCAGTTGATAAAAGGAAATATTTCGTTGTGTAGACAATATCCTAATAATTTTTAAAGAGTTATTTAAATAGCTTTTTATCTAGTTACTAAAAAGCACAAAATAAAAATTTAAATAAAAATAAATAAATAAATAATTTTTTTAGAAGCTTTTTATTGAAAATGGATTTCGCTATCGCGTCTTCATGTCACATGAATAAATAAGGAACCTCAACTTTAAAGTAAATATTAGCGGTCCTTATAGTCGCTTGTTGGCGCAGTTGGTTAGAGCGCCAAGTAGCTAATACGATGGGGCTGAGTTCCATCCCCGCAGGATCGATGCGTTAAATTTTTCAGATAATTAATGGAAAATATCTCAAATGATACAAGGAAATTTTTCATTGTCTACGCAGTATTCTAAGAATTTTTGAAGAGTTTTTTTAAAGAAGCTTTTTTTCAGGTACTAAAAGACACAAAATAAAAAGTTACACACACACACACACATATATATATTATTCTTTTAGAAGCTTTTTATTGAAATTGGATTTTTATCATCGTGTTTTTGTGTCATTCTGTAAAAGAAGGCACTTCCACTTTAATGTAAATTAAAACAGCCTTTTTCGTCGCTCGTTAGCGCATTTGATTAGAGCGTCATGGTGATAAAGCGAGGCTCGTGGGTTCGATCCTCGCAAGCCGATGTATTACTTTTTTGCCGATAATTAATAGAAACGATGCCAATTGATAAAAGAAAATCTTTCATTGTCTACACGGTGTCCTAAGGAATTTTGATAGTCTTTTAAAGAAGCTTTTTTTTTGAGTTACTAAACGCACAAGATTAAAATTTCACTAAAAATAATAAGTTTTTTATTATTGTGGATCCCTAAATAGCCTAAAATAAAAATTTATTACTGCAAAGGCATGCAATAAAATCATTAAAGTTTCAACTACAAGAAAAAATTAAAGAAAAATATAGATATTTCACTTTTGCAAAACATGAAAAATTTAAATATTCCAAATATTTAAAAAAGCATTCGAGAACAATATTCCTTTTGTATGAGTATTTTTTAGATTTTTCTAGAATGTTCTATGATTTTTCTTGACAGTTCTTAGACTTTTGGTTAGAGCGCCATGCTGATAAGGCGATGGTCCCGGATTCAGGCCTCGAAAGACGATATATAATTTTTTTGCAGACAAATAATCGAAAAAAAAAAATGTTAATTGATAAAAGAAAATCTTCCGTTGTCTGCAAAATATCCTAAGAAATTTTAATTAGTTTTTTTAAGAAGCTTTTTCCTTTTTGGTAACTAAAAAGCACAAAATAAAATTTAAGTAAAAAATCATTTTTTAAAGTTAGAAGCTTTTTATTGTGAAGCCCTAAAAAGCATAAAATAAAATTTATTCTGGCAAAGACATGCTACAAAGAAATGAAAGTTTCAACACTAAGAAAATTTTAGAGAAAAATATAGGTACTTTCCTTTTGCAAGAGATGAAAATTTTTTAATATTCAAAATATTTTAAAAAGCTTTCGAGACATTTGAAATTTCTGGCCTAACGAATGATTATATAAAAACTAATAACTAAGAAAGAATATTGGTCTCGAAAGCTTTTTAAAATATTTTGAACATTAAAAAATTTTCATCTCTTGCAAAAGGAAAGTACCTATATTTTTCTCTAAAATTTTCTTAGTGTTGAAACTTTCATTTCTTTGTAGCATGTCTTTGCCAGAATAAATTTTATTTTATGCTTTTTAGGGCTTCACAATAAAAAGCTTCTAACTTTAAAAAATGATTTTTTACTTAAATTTTATTCATTCCTGAGGCTTTATGTTCTCTGTATAACTCATTGTCTTCATATAATGACGCAGGAGATTACAGGATGGAGATTAGAATGTGAAGCGTAATAAAACATTTATTTTATTTGACAAATCCCGAATTTTGTATTATCATGTCAGTGGATATGCCAGAGCGTTTGGTTATGGAAAACAATTATTGCTCTACTGGTCGTACACAAGATGGTGTGAATACATTTTACTTGGTAGATTAGTTCAAAAATAACTGTTTTTTCCCCCCTTAATATGTATGAAGAGAGATGGTACACTACAAAATAATGAACGTTTTATTATTACGCTGAATTCTACAGTTGTGTTATTTTATTATCTATTATCCATTATCTGTTATTATTATTATTATTATTATTATTATTATTTATGTTTTATAATTTCTTCATTGAAATTTGCTAAATAACAAAATATTTTGGAATTACATGTCTGCATAGAGATTATAAGCATCGCGATTGAATTATGTAATTTTAATTTTAAAAACCTGTCATATTTTAGAGCTTCGGATTTCCTATGCATCAAACGACAGTCCTTTAACACGTTGAGCGCCATGTCAGCCATCGGTGGCTGACAGTATCAAATATGATATAAAGCCGCGTCAACCATCGGTGGCTGACAATGTAAAATATGATATAAAAATAAAAATGTTGCATTGTTTTAAATAATTATTGAAAATTTATTGAAAATTTACTTAATTTTTATTTATTACAGGATAATATCATTAAGAAAATTTAATGGATTTTATTAAGAATTCGCACGGCGCTCAACGTGTTAAACGATCGGTTGCTCCAGTTATGTACTGCTAGCCACAAACAGGCCAATGGGGGAAGTATAATTCATCCGATAACGTTCATAATTGCATAATTGGCTCTGTATAGTGTTTTGGAACACGCTGTAAAAGCTGCAGTATATATCTGAACCTCCGTGGCACCCAGGCTTATCCATACATGGTTTCTGCCTTTCTTACAGGACAGGTCATATAAAACTGAAAAAGTCTCTATTAGACTGGGTTCATAAAATCTGCGAAATGCTGATTGTAGGAAAGTGAAACATGCAAAAACTCTGAAAATTATCACTTGCATTGAAGAATGAATGGTGAGGAAAGACTTATTAATGATATATTTTATTTATACCTGTAATAAGTGATATTTTAAGAAGGCTTAATCTTATCAATAAAAGAAAAATGTCCTCTGTCTGTCAGCAGTTTACAGAAAAATCTACCGCATTTATACGCGTGATTTTTGGCACACACATAGTCTGGAATATCTCCTTGTGCACCTCGAAGCTGGATTTTCAAATTTTCAGTTAGGAAGCAGGTTATTAATTAAAAAGTATTAAGCTATTAAATTTACGTACATTTTTTCTTGCGTTGCAATTTTAACCTGATGCCAATCCAATAAAATTTTTAGAAATTTTTATTTCATTTATTATTTAACACAGAAAGCAACATTTCTCTACACGTGAATAATATTTAAATAAATAAATAAATAAATAAAAAGGAAAACTAAGCCTGTATCATCAAGAATTGATAAAACTGACATATTTTTATTTAAAATAGTAATTTTAATTAACCAAATAGTGATACGTTTTTCCCCTTGATTTTATCGTTGGGTACAGCTTTAGTATAGGAATCTCCACGGCGACTTTTAATATTTTTTGTGAAAGCGGTATATTTTAATATTTTTTTTTTACAAAAAGTGGTTTCTTGTGACCATTTAAATGCTGTTCTAAATTGTGAATACTTAATTACTGTTTTTAATATTGCGGTACAATTGTGTGAACAGATTCCAGAAAGGTTTTCAAATGAGTTGTCCTGGTAAATTATTTATATTTTTTTTATTTTATTTGCATCAGGTCATAATGGGATCAAAATTTGTTGATATGTAAATTTTTAAGCCTGTGATACATCATGAATAAAAAAAATTCTAAAATAAAGTTCGTAGTTTTTAATGCCTAGACTTTTTTAAGCTAAACTTTATATTTGCTAATGACACGACACTGTTTATTTATGCAGCTATAATTCTGTGTTTTATAATAATAATCATAATAATAATAATAAAATATTTTAAACAATAAATAATTTTTCCAAGCAAATTTTTTGAAAAAGTAGATTAATTAATTAGCATTATATTTGCCTCATTTTGATCGATTTAATTAACGTGAGCAATTAACAACAAGTTTTCAGAAAGCAAAGATCTCAAAATATAGTTTCTAATAATAATTTAACAATAAAAATGTTTTTGCTCATTTTGAATGAGTTTGGAAATAATTTGTAAACAATGTATTTTAATAAATTTTCTAGTGTATATATATTTTTTCCATCAAACTAAAGAACCGTTCAAATTTTTTCTTCACTAAACGCATTATTTTAAATAATTCATTGTTTATCTCTTAGATTTCTGAAAAATGAAATTAAAAGGAGAGGAGTTTTGATAAGATAAATTTATCTCGCTCCTCAAAAACCATTCAAAAAAAAAAAAAAAAAATGGGAAATATCGACGAATTTTTAGGATATTTTTTATTATCAATTAAAAAGATTGTTCGTAAAGGTTTAAATAATTATTATAAGTTTTATCTATGCAAACAAAAACACATCTTTGTATGTAAAGCTCTTTAATTAAATTCTTCCTTTATTTCGCCTTTCAAATTGCTTCAAACATCATGGCTAGTTGAGCACTCTACACCTTCTATGGCTGTATTCTCCAATAACTTCAACTCCCGGTTAAATCCTAAAATTTGAAAAAGTATAAATTCAGGGTACAACTTTTCAGGAAAATTGGATGCGTTAATTCTGCCATCTAGCGGAACTGTTATTTTAAGATTTTTCTTAAGCTGAAAATAGACAATCAAACATTTATGCAGTTTTTGACGCTAGATGGCAGAAACATCGTACCAAATTTTGTTGGGAAATTACACCCTGATTTCAGATACTTTTCAAGCTTTTACGTTGAACCAGGAGTTGAAGCTAATGATAAATACAGACGATAGAGTAGCCATTATCACATTTTTCATGGCAATAAATGCTCTGGAAAACTGATATTTTTGCAGTTTATCGTATTTGCTTACAGATTTCTTATTCTTAACGTTATTCAATGATTCCCAATATTTAAAAGAATCCAACAGATAGTGATCGACATCCACATAACACTGTGTGCTCGGTGTTTATTAACCTGTATACCACCTTTTTCCTGATATTTGGCACGCCAGTGTGTATACCAGATAGTAAATTAAATAGCTGGTGTACAGTAAATATTTAAGCTTAAAAAAAATTTCGCACACAGCAAAAATAAATATAAGCACTACCTGTTTCAAAAAGACGTGATATTTCTTCTTTAGATGCAAACAAAAACACGAAGGCAAAAGCAAAAGTGAACAAAAGCAAGTTTTGCTTTTGCCTCTAAGGTAGAAGCACATGTTTTTTGCCCCTGAAGAAGAAAGCCCACGTCCTTTCGAAGTCGGTAATGCTTCGAAACCGGTGTGTTTCGGGGAGTGTTTCGAAACCGATAGTGCATTTAATTTTATGATGTATAAAGAAGTTTTTAAGTTTAAATACGTATCGGATGTTATATGAATATGTGAATTAATTATTATTAAGTCGTTATTTTATTATTATTATTATTGCTATTTTTAAGAATATTATTTGCGATTAAATTCTTCAATGAAAAACTGTTTTAATTATAATTTGTAGCTGTAAGATAGAAATACGTAAAAACATTTAAATTATATATATATATATATTATATATTGGAAGTTCGTTATGATAATTTATTTAGAAGACAAATTTGACGTTATTGTATATTTCTATTTTCATTAAACGAATTTTATGTTTTAACCCAATAAGATAGTTCACATAAAATATGCAGAAGCTATTTGTTCATTTCTTATTTATGGAACTAATCTGAAAAATTAATTCTCGTTAAAAAGATTTTCTTCAATCATCTTTGATTTAATCGCCTGGGATTTATTCCCAATCTTTAGAATAAAGTATGATAACATTCTATCATATATTTATTTCTTTTTCCAATATTTCTAACAAAAATGTTTTCTAAGTACAATGTATATTTCTTTTTGTTTCTTTTATAAAGGTATGTTTGCAGATCAAAAATCGCTATTTAAACATAAATATTACATTGAAGAAATAAGAATTAAAGACAGAAACCGCATGAATAACCTTTTTAATTGTTGTGTAAAATATTTTGAAAGAAAAAGAAATTGCTCTTAAAGTATATTTGTTATGATCAAATAAAATATGATTATTTTGTACTAGAACCGATCTTCTCGCTTATTCTGAATTTTTACAACTATATCTTCAGTAGAGATATTACTTGTGATCTAATATGTTTGGAATCTACATATCTTAAAATACTAGAATATCAAAACCGTAAAAATCAATTATTATGACTATTAAAATGCAGCTGTATCTATGACAGTTATTTTTTATTGAGAATAATGTATTGTAAGGAACTGTATAAGATGTCTGACCAGTCTCTTATTGATTTTTATTCGCTGAAATAAAATAAATACAGTACAAAAGTTCCATCAGGTCTAATTTTTTTTTCCAAAACGTGTTGATTTTTGCGTAATATCGTGAAAATTTGTATCCTATATTTTCTTATAAAAAATGTTCAATAACTACTTCTTATTTTAAAACAATATTTATTAAAATAAATAAGTAAATAAACAAACTAATAAATAAATTGAAAAGAAGAGGAGTGTGTGGGGGGAGGGCAATAGAAGGGGTGAAAGTAGAATTGTGTTCGGAAGGGGAGGGAAAAAAAAAAAAAACATTTCATGGGTAAAAAAGAATGAACACAAAATATCAAATATATTATGAAGTAACCGCTTGTTAAATTATTATCGATAATATGTTTTGTTCGAGGTAAAAAATTGGCGACTGTTTTTGAAAAAAATAAAAGAAAGGTACGTAATGGGCAAAAATGGAAGTTCCTTTTTAATTCAGCATCCTCGAAAAGGTAAAGATTACAAATAATAATAATAATAATAATAATAATAATAATAATAATGCAGCTGAAAAAAAAAATTCCCAGAAGTTTGTTATTAGAAAATTCATAAATATAGAGTTCTATGCGAACAAATATAATTTCAAAATTCACAGTAAATCGATCTGTAATTTTATTTTAAAATATAAAACACTAACATTTCAGTCTTTACTAATCTATTTATTATTATTATTATTATTAATATTATTATTACTATAATAATAATAATAATAGTTACTGTAGCAATTGTTGTTATCGGTTCATAACATTTGATACAATAATGAAAATTACTCACATAAATGTCAAAGATGTAAAGAATTTATTGTAAAAGCAAAAGTTAATAAAAATGCGTTTAATGCTTTATTAATATTCTGTAAATATGTATTTGTTTAATAATTTTTGGAAGCTTGCTGATTTTAATTTTATCAGTTCTTACCGCAGAAATATCAATGTCCTTAAACATTAAAATTCCCAAACAAAAGAAATATTGCATGTATTTGGGACACATTTTATCTAAAATATGTCTCAATTACAAGTGTAATTGAGACAATTCTAATGTGTCTCAATTAGAAACACATTTTATCTAAAATGTGTTTCTAATTGTAGTAGTCAAAAACAAAATATTATCTAAACCATTTGAAGTTAGAAGGTATTATGTTTAAAAAATAACTTTCAGGTATCACAAAATTTTCTTTTAATAGTAGCGGGCAATATTAAAATTTAATTACCGAATATAAATTTTTTAATTTTTTTTTAATCTGGATAAGAATAAATTGTGTTGGTGCTATGAATTTAATACTTGAGCAAAAAGCTTTATAAAACTAAACTTTTTAATCTAGAAAAATATTCTGAATAATGAATAGCACTCTTAAAAAACCCTTAAAAAAAAAAAAAAAGTCATTTTAAAGAGAGCGAGAAAAAGTTTCAGGGTATGTAAACACATCTCTTAGATGTCTCATCCTTGACTCCTTTTCTAAAATCAACACTGACCATAACTATTAAAGTTTAAATTTCGTTTATCGAAGAGAAAACGTTAAAAGTATTTAAAGAAAGAAGAAAAAGCTAGCGTAGCTTTTCTTTCTCTTAATTTTTAACGACCGAAATGTACTAAGTTTGGAATAAATTAAAAATAATTAGAAATTCAAAACCTCCGTAGGAAAGTTTAAAGGAAATGGAATCGATAAAGACACATTTATCGTTCTTTATTTGAAGCACCTCTGGATTAAAATAAACATGACACGAAGTCTTTGGATTTTCACCTTTTTTTTTTTTTTTTTTTCTTTTTTTTTCAAAGACTGTCTGCTTTAAGGGGGTCGTATACTATGTGCAATTAAGTAAATTGCTTTGTGATTTTTGTTTCA
The DNA here is from genome assembly GCA_963930645.1 of Salticus scenicus. NCBI lineage: Eukaryota > Metazoa > Arthropoda > Arachnida > Araneae > Salticidae > Salticus > Salticus scenicus. Next base: position 207,140,036 of record OZ005656.1, on the reverse strand, counting down.
CAGCAAATTTATAATTTAAGCCTAGATAACTAAATTTAAATCAGCGTTACTCTGAAACTAATTATTCGACTCATAGACTACGAATTAAAAATAAGTATATTTTTATATTTTCTTTATTTATTTCAAACAAATTAGTGTAAATTAAAAAAATATATTATAATATTTTATTAAAACTAGTATGTTGTGGCCACCACAAGACTTTCTTCAATATATTCCTATTCAAATTCACAGAGTAAAAATAATTCATTAAAATTACTATTTGAAAAAAAAAAATATCTTCCATGATAATGCAGACGATTTCCATATTAGAAAAGTAGTATAACACTAAATATCCAAAAAAAGTCTATTTTATTCTGAAAAAAAAAAATCGTTAAAGTTATAAAAATCGATAACTTTGTTTTAAATTATCACAGATTTATAGTTCAACCATTCGTTTTAAAGGTACTGACGAGACCTTTCGAAATATACCCATCTTGAAAACTTACTAACCCCGGGAGGAGGGTACTTCCCCCCAGGGGGGAAGCGATTTCCCCACATGCACAATTTTCCCAGTTAACTACTACTATTATCAATAATTCATATTAATTTTACAATAACAAGTTTAAAATAACTCTCATTATGTACATTTATACGAAATTTTGTCCTATACTACCATATTAAAAGTTTAGAAAAAATGCGATCACAGCGCCACCTGTTGAGCGATTGATCCCCAAATCTAATCAGCACCAGTTTATGTCAGGGTCCAACTACATACCAAGTTTGGTTAAATTTCGGTCAGTGGTTTGTGTGATACAGTGTCCACAAAAATCGTGATACACACAGACAGACAGACATTTTGTAAAAACTATCAAATCGTGTTCAGGAAATCCTAAAACGTATAAATACATCGAAAACCGGGGTTCGAAAATTTTCACAAATCCAATACTTTCTTTATATTACATATAGAAGAAAGTAAAATTAGAAAAGTGGTAAAAATTATCGTTTGCACTCTTGGCAGATATTAAAAGTGTACTCTCCACAAATAGCCTTGTTGCAGTAGTTGTATACGAATTTTTTCATTCAGCGTTTCTTAGATGGACATAAAGTACAAATTCTGCATTTATTCGCCGCAATTTTAGCCGTATCTTCTGTGTGCTTTTCAATATTCAAAATATCTTCAATATTGTTAATGAATTGTAAATAATTGTATTTATTTTTGTATAAATTCTTTCAAAAAAGCTTAGTAAGTTGATAAAATGCTAATTTTGTGCATTTCTAGTCATTTTAGCGTTTAAATAGCCTAATTTCCTCTTAAAAACGCATTAAAAAGCTCCAATAAGAGAGGTAATGGATTTGGCGACTTTTCCCTCCTTGGCGATTTTTTGGAGACCTTGGCGAGAAAATCCTTATTAGGGATATACGAAATATGGAAGCTTTAGTCTCACTGGCTGATGAGATACGGAAATTTTCGAAATTTTCCACACTTTTCTACAGGAGTATAAAAGGGACGTATTTTCGCAAAAGCAGGTTCAGTTCTCAGTCAGTCTCAGTGAGTTAAAAGCTGATTTGAGCCTCTTTGAATGAGACTTGTTTTATGTGTTATTGCTATACAGTTTGTACTGTGGTTTTGCTGTTAACGGCTGTTGTTTAAGATGTGTTTACTGGATAAATTGAAGCTGATACTTGGTTTATAGACCTGTATTTTTCTGGAACTTCTGTGAATAAATTACTGAATTTTTGCAAGTTTCGCCTCTCATTCTCGGACAACTTACGAATCCCCAAGTACGCAACAATATTTATTTTGATGATCACTAAACATTCGACTGTTAGACGTCGATTACAGCAAAACTAAAAAAGTAACAAGTGTACAGCCGTATTTATCACCTTCGGATAACTGATTTTACTAGTTATGAAGGAACTGTGAGTGAGGTGGTGTGAGCGGAACGGGAACATCTCGAATTCGCAAAACTGGTAGGGGGTCGATAGTCTATTAGACGAACAGTTTAGTTATCTAGGGTGGATTTAATTTAATGAATGAAAATTGAAATTCCCCGATAATTTTCGGTAACTAGTAGTTTTTCCTGATTACAATATCATACGAATTACGTCATCAGATTTCAAGATTTCAAAATGGGAACTCAGTCATACTACTAGGAATTTGAGGACAGGGTGTGTATATTTGCAAGTCATTTGAAGTTGTTTTTTTTTTTTTTTTTAACATATTTAGTGGCTCTTTTTTTAAAAAATTTATTAATGGTGGGAAACCCCATAATTTAAGTGCCCTGCAGCCCTGGCACATAAATCAATCCTTGAAGTACAGTACAAAATTACAATGTTTACGTTTATTTATAATATTTTTTATTTCATAGATGCTTACGCAGTGATAAAAACATAAAATCAAAATTCTACATTAAATGAATAAAGACTAAAATAATTACAATTCTGGATTAAAAGAAAAAAAAAAAAAAAAAAAAAAATGTATGTATAAAGTGCATTATGGGGAGAAAGGATGATAATTTTTCTAAAGGCCATTTTAAACATACTGAAAATTTAATAATCTACATCCATTTGGTCGACATTTTGCTTCTTTAATTTAGATATTTCCATCACGCGCTATATCTGTAACTGAATAACATCTAAGAAAAGCAAAATTGAGAGAAAAATGATTTAAAAAATGGAGTAATAAAAAAATTCTTCTCTATGTAAACACTTGTACTTCAAACCCTTCAATGAAGTTTAAATTTTGCTTCTTCAAGAAAAGTACTGAATGAAATGATAGGAAAAGTTGCAATAAAGTTTTATGGTATTTTTATTCGTATATTTTTTCCGGGAATAAAATACATAAGGGCTCTATAAATTAAAGAAGAGGTCGGAAAGCTAATGAAAAGTAAAGAAAATTAAGGAATTTCTTATTAATTTTCATTATTTAATACATTTTATAAAAGCAAGAAATTTTGAGTTTGAAATAAAAGCAGCATTTTGTCATATTGCACCTTTTCAGTTATTTGGGAATATTTTTCTGTATCATGTTTACTTACATTTACGCAGAATAATAATAGTAAGGAAAAAAACAACAACCCTAAATAAATAAAACATATTGAATGAAAGTTTATATACAGTGCACATATATGTATATGAAAATATATATACAACTTTACAATTGATTTAAAAATATCGTTTGTTTCACAAACCACTAAAAATGAGAATGTACAGGTCAGCAGGTATTGTCACAGATCCACTACCGAAATGATTCTTTAATACCTTAAGTGATCAGCAAAAATCTATTTTTTTTTTTTTATATAAACTTTTATATCTTTAATGAATGTCGACTGAGAGGAAAAAAACTGTAAAATAATTATAAATTTCTTGGACAGAAACACATTTCCGAATCCTAAATTGTTTTGGTGATCGGTTACAGAGTTTACTGTTGACCGGGAAATTTTATGTTCGTTCAATTAGGTAAAATAAAACTTTGGCTACTGATCCCACGTAGCACAGAATTTCACTCATTAGTGGTTCAATCGACTTTTTGGCGGACTTGGATTAGCTGCTCGCCAAGGAATTTGAACTCTCTATGTATCGGGTGTCCCATAAGCAGAGGTGCCAAGTTATTAAGGATTGTCCGTAATCTTAGTACCGGAAATTTTTTAATGTACTCTTTTGTAATAATTATCTGCAATTTAATAGGACAAGTTTCACTTTTACTTTATTGTGGTATGAAATCGAATTTTTGTTAGTAGTAACTTGGCGCCTCTGCATAAGCCAGTTGACGATATGAATAATTATAACAATGGAAGGAACTGGTAGAATTGAACACGGTTTGCAAAAAAAAGTTATTTCCATAAAGAGCGATTTTTTTTTAGTTACAAACAAATTGTTCAACAGAGGGCGCTATACGTGAGCAAATCACACATTTTTATTAAAAACTATATTTATTTGCATGCAAATGTTACCAGACATATATATCATTCTATGAGACATCTTCTATGAGTCATCTCTGCCATCAACACAAATTACAGTTTGCAAACGATTAACTACACCGCTAAATACAGCTTCAGTAGGTATTTTTTAGCTGAAGAAAACATCGCCATCAACAACGTTTTATCCACCAAGTGAGCATCACAATAAAAACTTCATAAATGCACAAGTAAAAGGCAAAATAAGAAAAGTCCGTGTTAATCTTAAAATATTGCAATTTATAGGAATCTGATTTGCATATTTTTTTTTGTCACGCATCCATTGAAAAAACTATTTTGTTGTTTTAATCAAATAATTTCTCTAGATGTATAAGAGTAGTAGTGCTTCAAGGTCAAACTGAAGCATCCTGGGCGTCCCAAGTCTGTTGTATTGGATCAGACTCCGGACTGCAAAGAGTCGTGCACACAGTGTTGCCAGATGGTCGATAGCCAATTTCCCCAAACAGGCTTTCAAATTTCCCCAAATCAGGGTTTTTTTTTTCCAAAAAAATCCCCAACTCAATTTCTACTAAAAAAGTTAATTTTTTTTTCAAAAAAAAAAAAAAAAATTAACAATATTTTCTCCAGATGACACCCATTTTTGAAAAATAAAGTCCCCAAATACAAAAATAACTTTTACATACGCACTAGCTGTAGAATAATTTTAAATTTGCGTAAAGTACTTTAATGCTGAGGATGTACGCAAGATGTACTTTCATCCTCAGGATATCCCGAGGACGTCCTGGGGAGAAGGGGTACCTTCAAAAGGCCGCACATGCTATAGACAACTGTTAAAAGTCCCTGGAGTAGTGACAAATCCCTACATTTGGCAATGCTGTAAACTTAACAGGTAAACTAAAAGATGTTGAAAAATTCCCCAGATTTCTCCCCAGAAATTTCAAAAATCCCCACAAACATTCGGTTTCCAAAATTGCCCCCATAAGCCCGAAAAATCCCCCAAAATGGGGACAAAATCTCCAATCTGGCAACACTGCGTACACATTAGGCGGCAATTAAGTATTGCCAACTATAAAAGCTTGTTCCTAAACGTAGGGAATTTTAGCAGTTTTTTTAATTAATTAATTAATTAATTTTTATTTTATTTTATTTATTTATTTTTTAAGGATGTAAGAGCAGATTTTAAATTCTTAGGGGCTTTTTTGGGAGCAATTTTTTTTTAAGAAATATTATCGGATTATGCATGGATTTTTTTAATTTTCCAATTTTTTGCATGATTTTTCATTTTAATAGGGACTGTTCTCGTTAGTGTAAGGACATTTTGAACTGTCAGTAAGGACATGGCGAAATTTTGGTTGGGATCACTGCCACAATACCCTGTCGAAAAATTTGCACCGTTAAGCGCATAGGTTGGTTTTGTCGGTTTAATTTTACGGCCAATCACTAGAACGTTAATCTAATCATTTTCTAAGATTAATCTTTTAATTGGTTAATATTTTTGTATTGATTTATCCTTGGCGTCAAATGGTCGTGAATGAATATTCAATAAATATTTATGAGTTTTCAGCAACACTACCTAAATATTGGCTAAATTATTCACTGAATAAACTAATTATCTATAAATTATTGAAAACAGCTTATATTGCTTTTATACACTGTTGTTAAACTTTTGTGTAAACTAATATTTTAACAGTCACAAATTTTAAAGTGGTATTGTGAAAATGAAATTTATTATAAACTTCAACGAAACTTCACTGAATATAATATGCATGAGTGTCTTTGTAGTTGGCAACGAATAATCTTATTGCTCAAGATGCCTGGTAAAATTGATAAGTACGTTTATAGAAACCGAAGTACTTTTATTGTAGTACTTTTTTTAAATAAAAATTTTCACTTATTTAATGACAGAAAACTTCTACAAATACTTATAAAAATATTGTATAAAAAAATATCGGTATTCAAAACACAGAATACTTGGGAACCTAAATTGGTGGTAATACTGTTATATTGTTGGTTGGTCTGCACCCCCCCCCCTCCCGCGCTCGATTTTTTACACATTTATTTCAGATTTCTTTTCTTTGCAAATTTCTTTTCCTAAATATTGGGCTAAATGCTATTTAAAATAAGTTGCACCACCTTTTATATCATAACATTTAAATAATTTATATACCAAAAGTCTCCAATAAATAAAAAAGTGACATCGTAATCCCTCAAATTTTATAACAATGTGTATATTTTGTTATTTATATAATTAATTTCTCGTGTCGTAAGTTAATTTTACACATTTAATTTATTATTAGTTTTTTTTTTCTGTGACGTGTTACAATTTCTACTAGCAATGAAAAGGGTTTATTCTAAAAAAGAAATCATTTTATTTATTTATTTTCAAGTTTTGTTTTGTAGAAGAATATAAATTCTGGAAAATTATCTAGTTATTCAAGATTTGTTTTCTGCAAATGAAATAACATTACATTATAATAAAATAAATTTTTGAAATGAAATTTTTCTCTGTAAATTAACTAGTGAATTTTGTATATTTAATTTATTATTTCAATTAAAGAATGAATCTCCCAAAATCAGGCAAAATATGAATGAATTTTTCTTTTCTTTTTCTCAAAACATAGTTACAGTTGTGATACAATTTTTTCCATGAAAATATCTTTTTATTTTATTTTATTCATTTCAAATATAAGCATGGGAACTATGGATAAAGTTTTATTATCTTTATTTCAATATATTGTTGTAGCTATGATTTTAGTTTTCGAGCGTTACAACCCAGAAAACAAGGCTTTTGTTATTTATTATTTAGAAGATTACTATCATATTATTATTATTCTATTAATAGTAATGTATTGTATTTATTATTACAACAATAAAAGTTTCAATCCTATGGCAATCCATGCCTTTTAGGTAATGTTTTTTGCAATCATTTTATTTCATTGTGAATTTTTTTCCAGGAAGGAATCCACAAATTACAACAGTTTGAAAATCGGAGTCATCCAAACACCATATACATATACATATATATATGAAGAAAACAAAACTCACTTTTGTTTCATGGAAGGAAACTTCTGTTATGGAATCATGTTTTTCATTAATAATATCAGAGTACGATACAGGCAGAAAGGAAACCTGAAAAAACAAAATCATATCAATTAAAAAATTATAGTCATTATTCATATTATGATTGAAATTAAAACATAATTCCATGTGTATTTTTTAATTTATTAGAAATATATATATATATATATATTTGTTATAATCGACTGTTTTATAACATTCTTATAATGGAACGAAATGTAAAATTTATTTATTTAAAAATGAAAATAATAATAATAATAAATAAATAAATAAATAAAATAAATAAATAAATAAATAAAATAAAATAAAATAAAATAAAATAAAATAAATAAATAAAGTGTAAATGTTAAAACAGGTATAACAAAACTGTTTAAATTGTTTGCGAACTATTGGATAACATGAAACCAAAATGAAAATTAAACATCGGAATTAAAAAAGAGAAAAGAAGAATCTAAATATTTATAAATAAAGAGATTTTTTACAACTTGAGGGAAAAAAATACACGATTATTACTAACAAATGAATATAACAAAAGAAAAATGTGTTCAATATTCTTTTTTATAAATTTTCTGTTATAAAATTAATCTGTTTAAAAATTAATAAATTAATAAATTAGTTTTCTTAATTAAATACGCAATGTAAGTAACAGACTAAATATATACTGCATAGAGCGCTTTTTTTTGGAAATGAAGCTTTTTATTATTATTTTTATTATTTTTTTATGTCATTATGTGTATGCACAATGTTTGCTATTACTTAAGCAGATTTTTATTTTCAAAAAATTTCGAAATACATCATTTTATAGCTGATATCTGCGCATTTTATGTATTATTATTATTATTATTATTATTATTATTATTATTATTATTTATAACACTATTTCAATTCTCATTCAGTGTATTACAATTCTCATTCAGTGTTTTGCAATTTAATGATCATTTCGAACTACTTTTATGACTTATTTGGGTGGTCTTCGTTTTTGATCAGAATAATTGTTTGAATACTGAAATTAAATCATCTTTAAATTTCAAATTTTTGCACTGATAATATTATATATATATATATATATATTTGTAGCGTTCATATGTTTATAAATTAATAAATTAAAAAATGATGAGCTCAAATAACGACAGTAATTTGAGTAATAAAAGAAAAACAGAAAAACGTGTTTCTTTTCTTTTATTTTCTGGAGTGCCGATATGCTTAAAAAATTAATGAATTCAAACATGAGGAACTTAAATAATGAAAGCAATTTGAGTAACAGATTAAAAATATATTTATTTTATTTTGTGTAGTCTAGATACGTTTAAAAATTAATAAATCCAAAAATGAAGAACTTAAATAGCGAAAGTAATTTAAGTAATAGAAGGGAAATGTGTTTATTTTAATTATTTTCTGTAGTTCCGATATGTTTAAAGAAATAATGAATTCAAAAATTTAAATAATACAAGTAATTTAAGCAGCATAAGAAAAATGTGTTCAGGATTTTTCTAAATTTTCTGCATTGCCGATACTTTAAAAAAATAATAAATTCAAATTTTAGGTATCTTAAATAACAGAAGTAACTCAAGTAATAGAAAAGAAATGTTATCAATAATTGTTTTAGCATTTTTTGTAGCCCCGATAAGTTAAAAAATTAATCAGTTCAAAAATAAGGAAATTAAATAACGAAAGTAATTTAAATAATACAAGAAAAATGTGTTTATTTTATTTTATTTTTTGTAATGCCGATATGTTTAAAAATATAATGAATTCAAAAATTAGATGATTTAAATAACACAAGTATAGGGAAATATAGAAGAAAATCTTATGGTGGCCACAACATACTATTTCTAAACAAGGGTACATTCCTTTAATATAAGCAAGAGTTAAAAAGACAATGAAATGTACAATTGTAAGGGGGAAAAAAAAGTAAAACAAAAAACTTTGTTAATTTTACAAATTTACAAGTACTGGCACAGCATATTGAATATTCCACCATGTCTCCGTCAATATTTAAATTAAGACCCTCATTTAGAATTCTACTTCACTTCTGAATATCGACATATCGATTTTCTATTCAAATCACTGAATTGGTATATTAATTAGGGAATGTATATCAAGATTTTACCTTTAAACTTTCGAAAGTAATCTTTATATATATATTTCTTTTGTGCGTGTGTATGTCACTGAACTCCTCCTAAACGGCTGTACTGAGTTTAATGAAATTTTTTGTGTGTCTTCAGGTGGATTCGAGAATGGTTTAGATTTACAAATGAAAGTTGTAACTTAATTAGTTCTTTCTTAATTAATTTTTAACCAACTCTTTCAGCAACTTTTCCACCTAGATGGCGTGAGTTGTCGTAAATACGATGTCAGAATTTATTTAATGTTGAAATGAAAAATGAATTTTTAACCGTATCTTACGAAGTGTTTAAAATATTTTTTCAAAATTAATATTTTTAGAATCGTAACCGTATCTTACGAAGTGTTTAAAATATTTTTTCAAAGTTAATATTTTAGAATCGTAAACACGATGTCAGAATTTATTTAATGTTGAAATGAAAAATGAATTTTTAACCGTAAGTGTTTAAAATATTTTTTCAACGTTAATATTGTTAAAATGTTAAAATGAGTTAAAATGGTATATTCTTTTAAAAAATTCGTCAATATCCGACGGAGTTATTTTATGTTAAAATGAAAAATGAATTTTTAGGCCATTATTATTTGTGCAGATGGAAAATGTGCTAAAAGTTTTCCGAAAAATTTCACTATCACAAATGTTGACGGATATCCAATATATCGTCGAAGAAATCCCGATAATGGCGGACAATCTTATCATCTATGGCGGTCATCTATGTCAACAACATAGATATTGACATTGATAACCGTTGGGTGGTCCCATATTCGCCTCTGCTGAGCAAAACATTCAATGCTCATATTAATGTTCAGTTCTGCAGTTCAGTGAAGAGCATCAAATACATTTGCAAGTATGTGAATAAAGGCAGTAATATGGCTGTATTTCGAGTTGAAAATACCAATGAGAATGCTCCTCCGGTGAATAACAACGATGAAATAACACTTTACCAAATTGGCCGGTACGTCAGCTCCAATGAAGCTGTTTGGCGTATATTTGATTTCCCAATTCATGAACGGGATCCAGCAGTTCTTCATTTAGCCGTCCATCTTGAAAATGGCCAGCGCGTATATTTCACGAGCGAGACAGCGATTGATCGTGCTATAAATCCACCAAAAACTACACTCACCGAATTTTTTGAATTGTGTAATCGTGCGGATGCTTTTGATGCTTTTGCACGGACATTACTCTATTCAGAAGTACCACGCTATTTCACATGGGCTCAAACAAAAAAATGAATGCCCCGCAAGCAAGGCACGCCGATTGATGCATATCCTGGCTTATTCAAATCAAACACCTTGGGACGAGTATTTACAGTCAATCCAAGGCAGACTGAGTGCTTTTATCTTCGACTTTATTGGTTAATGTCATCGGCCCTTTGTCATTTCAAGATTTACGTAAAGTGAATGGACAACAGTATCCAACGTATAAAGATGCATGCCTTGCACTCGGCTTGCTGGAAGACGACAACCAGTGGGAGTGTATGCTTGCTGAAGTAGGACTGAACTGTACAGCAAAACAAATTCGCCTACTATTCTCTATAGTGTTGACTACATGTTTCCCGGCCCGAGCAGAGACATTATGGGATAATCACAAAGATTCAATGACTGATGATATATTGCATCAACATCGTTCACGGTGCAACGATCTAACGATGGTATTCAGTGACGCTATGTAGAATGAAGCATTGATTGCTATTGAAGATCTTTGCATTATCATTGCCAACTTACCACTCAGTCATTTCGGTATGCATTCAACAAATCGAAATGCATCTGATTTAATAAGCACTGAATTGAATCGTGAACTACAATACAATACTGTAGAAATGGCAGCGATTGTTGCTCGCAATGTCCCACTAATGAATGAAGAAAAAAGAACCATTTACGACCGCATCATGCTCGCAGTTTTGGCAGGACAACGTGGATCCTTTTTTTTGGGGGGTGCACCAGGTGGAACTGGCAAAACATTCCTTATTTCGCTAATTCTCGCCGAAATACGATCAAATAATGGCATCGCATTGGCTGTTGCATCATCTGCCATTGCGGAAACTTTATTGGATGGAGGCAGAACAGCTCATTCATTATTTAAACTGCCACTAAATATTCAAAATAACCCAGACGCAGTGAGCAACATAAAAAAACAATCGTCCATGGCCACAGTGCTGAAATAGTACAAAATTCTTATCTGGGATGAATGCACTATGGCACACAAACATTCGATTGAGGCGTCGAACAGGACATTGAAAGATATACAAAACAACGACAAACTATTTGGCGGCACTCTGTTACTCTTTTCAGGTGATTTCAGACAAGCACTTCCCGTTATTCCACGTTCAACACACGCTCATGAGATCAACGCGTGCTTAAAATCATCGTCATTGTGGCTTAATGTTGAAAAAGTACAACTGAAAGTAAATTTGTGCGTTCAAAAGCTTCAAGATCCATCCGCTGAAACATTCTCAAAACAATTATTAGATATCGGCGATGGAAAAGTTACTACAGAGGAAACTGGATGCATAAAATTACCGACCGATTTCTGCACAATCATTGATTCTCAAGATGCTCTTATTGACCAGATATTTCCCGATATACACAGACGATACACAAATCATGAGTGGCTGGCAGAAAGAGCAATTTTAGCAGAAAAAAATGTGGACGTCAACGAATTGAATCTCAAGATACAACATTTGTTACCAGGAGACTTGGTGTCATACAAATCTAATGATACAGTTTGCGATGCCACCGAAGCTGTAAATTATCCAACAAAGTTTTTAAACTCATTGGATTTACCAGGCATGCCACCGCATATTTTACGACTGAAGGTTGGATCTCCGGTTATTTTGCTTCGTAATTTGAACCCACCACGGTTGTGCAACGGCACGCGATTAGTCATAAAAAAATTAAAGAAAAATGTTATCGAAGCCATCATTTTAAATGACAAATTCCGAGGTGAAAATATATTACTACTGCGAATCCCTATTATACCCACAGATGTGCCAATTCAATTTACACGCCCTCAATTTCCAATTAGATTGGCATTTGCAATGACTATCAATAAGTCTCAGGGCCAAACGATGTCTGTCTGTGGCTTAGATTTGAGCACATCATGTTTTTTACACGGACAATTATACGTGGCTCTCGAGTGGGCAAACCATCCAGTTTGTTTGTATTGGCGAAATATGGGATAACAAAAAATATTGTACACTCTGTTGTATTAAGGGATTGATATTGTTTTTTAGTAATATTGTTATAAGTAGCGATATGTATATAATTTTAAAGAATCAATTTTAATAAATTAAAAAAAAATAAATGATTGGTGTTTTGTTATTTTTATATTCTTTCACCGTTCACAGCGCTCCATACATCTTCCACTTATATACCACATCCTTACACACTTACAATAAGTTACTTATTTTTTTCTAGCAAAATATTCTCTAGAAATAATTTATATGACAAAAGAACGTTTGTCGGGTCAGCTAGTATCTATATAAGATAGTAGATGCATTTCATGAGTGAGAACGTACATACAATAACTGTCAATCATTCCGATTTTTTGAAGACGACATTTTTTTTAAAATAGAAATTTTCCCTAAGCCTTTGTATCAGTTTTCGATGACTATGTAAGGTGAAAATTTCTATTAAAAAATACAGGTATTAGAAAATCAGAACGGTTGGCAGCTATGCGTATGTAGCAAACAATAATGAACTAAAAAAATATAGTTGGATTAATAAATATTTTTAACATTCCGAAAAAACTAAAAAAAAAAAAAGTGTTTATCATTGATTTATTTGTTTATGTGGTAAAACTTTATTTCCAGCTAGACAAATAGATAAATTTAAAATAAATGTGGAAATGTGCTTGGAATGCTATTGAATAAAAATGTGTTTCTAGGGGAGTCTATATATGACATGTTCTTGGTTGACACTGGTAAACGTAATATTTATAATACATTAAAAAAAAAAATACATTATGTCTTACAGGTGGTATGATGTGTGGAATAAGTCTGAAGAGATTCGGTTAAGTTCAAGAGACCTAATGCTTTGCGTGATGGCATTTAAAAATGGTCTCATCCCATATTTATCCGGGTAAAAAAAAAAAAAAAATTAAAATTCCAAAGGGGTAGACCAATGAACGTGACTCTTTTTTTTTTTTTTTTTTTTTTTTTTTTTTTAAACCTGATATCTCCTGGTGCTACAAATAGAAATTTTTATAATGTTGATATAATGTTACCAATTTTACAACGTCTATACGTATTTAATATACATATATATATATATGTGTTTATTTGTATTAAAGAGGCTTGATGTAGGATTACTGCATCTAGAATAATAATAATAATAATAATAATAATGAAAGCTTATAATGCGATTCTTCTGGCATTTATTATATGAAATATGTTTTAATTTATGTTAAACTATTTTATAATAAGCCTTTAAAAATTTTTAGTACTCTATTTTACTTGCTAATAAAAAGCTTCAAAAATAGAAGGCATTTATAGATAAAAGTTTTTATTGGTCGAAGTTATATAATTCTATACAATATATTTATATACGTTTATTATTGTATAAAAAAACAAACATGTGCGCAAGAAAAATAAATAAATAAATAAATGAAAACGCTTACATTTACAGAAAAGGAAACTGACGTCCTGTTGACAATACTTTTATGTTTATTTCATAGAAATAAAAAAATAAAAAAATAAATGTATATTCAAAATTTAAACAATCATAAAGTCCATATAACTACAAAATTCGCATGTTGAATAGATAATAGTTAGAACATGTTATAATACTCTGTATCTTTCCCTAATAGGATTATTATGATAAAGATAGGGAAAATTATGATAAAAAATATAAAAAATTCTTAAAATGAACAAAAAGAAATAAATAAATAAAATGAAATAAAATAAAACCTCATGTAAACGTCAAAAAAGCTCTTTCATTTTTTTTAACGGGTTTTTTCTTAACCAAAAAAAAAAAAAAAAAAAAAAAAGTTAGATTTTATCTGTAAAAGTATTTTTTTCATATTTCAATGGGTTGTAATTAAAGAGATAGTTGAAAATTATATTGAAATAGACAAAAAAAAAAAAAAAAAAAAAAAACATGAATTTTAAATACAAAGAAATAACATACAGGGTGCTTATAATTAAAGTTACGATTTGAAAACGCTATAATCTTAAAACTACCCATCAGAGCGATTTGATATTTTACCAGAGCAATCGTGAGGCAATGAAATTTTGTTTGGCAAAAAAAAAAAAAAAAAAAAAAAAAGTTTCAAAATGTGCCGCTAATTACCCGTAAAATATTTGTTTCAAGAAGCTCCTCTTTTTCTCTTTTCACCATGACTGTTTCCTCTGTAAACACGCTTTCTTGTCTTTTTGCTAAAAAATTGTAGTAAACCCTTGAAGTCCATTGTATCCTGCTATTCCATTGTGTTGCTAACAACATTCCTATGTTTAATAAGTCCATTTAGGTTTTTCCCCTGACATTGTTCCCTGACAGCGTCATCTATAGGAACACGTTGGAACTACTTTTTTCCTTCTCGAAACAAAATTTCATTGCTTCACGATTGCTCTGATAGAATATCAAATCGCTCTGATGGGTAATTTTAAAATTATAGCGTTTTCAAATCGTAACTTTAATTATATTAGGTCTTTGCATAAATTCGTGCGGTTTTTTATTGCTTCATTTCATAAAAATACATCAAATCAAATGACAATTTTTAATCAAAATACTCTCCATTATTTTCTACAACCTTTTCCCATTTTTCGGGTAACAAATGTAGTATACCACGGCGATAGAAGCTCTCGTCTTTGGAGGCAATAAAATGATCCGCGTCCGCACGAACTTTTGCAACGACCTAATAATCACCCTATATTTGTTCAGTATCAAAATTCTTTGAAATATCCATAATAGCAATAGATAAATAAATTGATAACGTTACTGTAAAATGCATTAAAATTTCGAAAATTTTCGAAACACAAAATTCAGGTAACAAAAAAGTGTACTGCAACATTACAACATTCCGACACATTTAAACCAACTATTATGCTATGAAATCAGAATAGAATGCTACAACATCTCATCAGATACTCCAAAGTTAAAATTTAAATACCATTGAAACCTGAGTGACATGTATAATGACACATCTATTTGAATGTAACTCCCACTGACAATAACTAATTTGCAGCGAGGTACTCTGCTTGTTAAGGAATTTCCTGTTTACGATAACTCACCACCAGCTTAGTGACAGACAATGCATTATGGAGGAGGGAATAATTATTTTAACGTAAATCTTTGGATTAAAGTTTGCAGAATAATTGGATCGGGAAATTCGTCTTTTTTATTTTGATCCGACTTTATCACGTACGATTATAATTGAAGGATTAATTTCTCGAGGATGATAATTATTGTTATGATTGAAAAATGAAATCAATTCTAGTATAACAAAGATTAGCTTATGAGAATTGTTTTACAACTGATAGAATAGATGCTTCCTGGATGTGGCTTTTTAAATATTTCTGCTGGGAATAGTAAGATAATCAATAAATTACGTTTAAATATATATATAATGTATTTTTCGTTAAATGTTTGATTTAAACAGAAATTTATTATTATTATTATATTATATTATATTTATTTAATCATTTTTTCGAGAGAGAAGTAGATTTAAATTCATTGGAAAAAACAATATTAAAAAACTGTGATGGAGATCTAGAAGCTAAATTGTAGTTTTAGTAAAAATAGTAAAAATTACATGTCATCCATTATAAATTCTAGTTCTTTTTGCTAGCGAGTTCAATAACCCCTATTAGAATTCTGCACTGAGGAAAAAAATATACCGACTTCATCTAGAATAAATAAGTGGCCATTTTTTAAAACCCTTAACTAGAAATATAGATTTCCGAGCTATGCGCATAAGGCAGTCCAATAAACTGAATAGACGAAATGATCGAGAATTCCTAGTCTACACATTTATAGATGGTGAAACAATATTCTGAATCTTTTGTATGGCGAGAAATTCTCGCTTGATTTTCTAGAATTGGGTCATAAACCAAGATTATAGTTGCTGAAATCCGCCTCTTGTGTTCGCATTTATTTCGAGATATTTTCAAATATGTTTGACCTCGATAATATAGACAAACTCTCTCTAGAATTCTAATAGGGGTTTCTAGAACTTGCTTTCAAAGGGGACTAGAATTTATAAGGACGACATGGAACTATTTTTTCTAGAGCCACAATTTAGAATCTAGATGTCAGTTACAGATTTTTTTTCTCAGTGTAGTTTGTTTTCTTATGTTATTGAAGTCAATCTCATTTGAAAATCTCTGAAAATAAATCCAAACGTAAGAGGCGGGTTTTAGTAACTATAATATAATTTTGTGTTTATGACCCAATTCTAGGAAATTTTTCGAGAATTTCTCCCAATACAAAGGATTCATAATATTCATAATATATTTTCACCATCTAGAAAAGTGTAGACTAGAAATTCTCGATCATTTCATCTATTCAGTTTATTTGTTTACTTTATACGCGTAATTCAGAAATCTATATTTCTACTATAGGGATTCAGGAAATGACTGCTTATTCATTTTAGATAAAGGCGGTATATATATATTTGTTAATGCTTCTTATACATCTCAAAGAATATTTTTTAGAAGTTTCTTCCCTTTTTTTCTTTTCTTAGATATATGAAACTAAGTGTGCGCGTTATTGCTTAACGATACTTTTCTGTAATAGATTATTTAGTAAATAAACCAAATTTTTGTCTTCTTACGATTCGATTTCAACACTGAGGAGAAAAAAAAATACACACACATATATATATATATATACCGTCTTCATTTAGAGAAGGAATATATAGTCCTTTTCTGAATCCCTATACTAGAAATATAGATTTGCAAGTAATGCGTGTAAGGTAAACAAATAAACTAAAAAGACGAAATGTTCGAGAACTTCTATCCTATACTTTTCTAGATGATGGAATGATACATTACATTTTGAAATTTTTTGTTGCTAATAATTCTTATTTTGATTCCTAGAATTAATTTATAAACTACAATTGAGGAATAAACATTAAAACCGTGTTTTCTCCAAAAACATGAGTAAAAAGAATGAGTTAGTGATTTTACTTTAAACTTAACATAAAAATTCTATGTCTACATATCTCCCTAGGCATGTCTACATATTTTCCTAGTATTTAGAAATACGTCTAAACAAACGATAATTGGTTTTTAAGTTTAGCTATTGTTTAATTTATTAGTTTTTGTGTTGCCTCAAAAATTGTGTCCGAACGAGACAACACGGTTTGAATGTTTGCTCCTCAATTATAGTTACTAAAACTCGCCGTTTGTGTTCGCATTTATTTATAGAGATTTTTAAATAAGTTTGACCACGACAATATACGCAAACGTGCTAGAATTCTAATAGTGGTGTCTAGAACTGGCTTGCAAAGGGAACTAGAATTTATATGATGACATGGAACTATTTTTACTAGAGCCAGAATTTATTTTCTAGACGTAAGTCACAAAAAAAAAAAAAAAAAAAAAGTGTATTTAATCTATCTTTGGAATATAAATATACTGAAAAATAACGTAACACTACGAAATAATATTAATTTATCTATAACAACATTGTAAAATTTTTAAAAAATCGACATATGTTTCGAATAGAAAATATTAAAGCACGACTCTTTGTCGTGCGAGATAAATTGGCACAGAAGCGTCTCAACTTTTCATTTTAAGTTATTATGTGAAGCATTGCGTTACACAGAAGAGGCAACAGAAACAGACAGAAGAAAACCTACATTTGGATTAAATAAAAGTTTACTTATTATTATTTTTTTTTCTACGCCTATTTAATTCAATATTCTGTGCGAGAACTTATATTGAAGCTTCTGTTTTAAATACAAGACTTTTCAATATAATTGCTGTAGTTAGGTGCTGCATCCACGCTGCACGTATAATTCCTATTAACTATCAACTTAGTAACAGTCAATGCATCATAGAGATGCGATCAATTGTTTTAACGCAAATCATCGGAAAGTTTGCAGAAAAACTGGATTAGTAAATTCGTCTTTTTATTTTATACCGACATTTTCACGTACGATTTCATTTGACAGATTAATTTCTCTATCTGGATAATTATTGTTATTTTATTTAAAAAAAGAAATCACTTCCGAGTCAAAGATCAGTTGATAAAAGTTTTTTACAGATGATTGAATAAATGTGGCCTTTTAAATATTTCTCCAGGAAATCGTAAGGTAGTCATTGTACCATTAGAAATAATGTAACTTTAGTTAAAAGCTTACTGTAATTTAGTGTATATAAGCCGCAGCTTTTTAAAATGTAGTGAAAAAAACAATACTCTTAGATAAACCGCACTGGAAGGTAAGCCGCGGCTTATGCAAGCATTGTTACCATTATGTGACAGATAAATAAGGAAAAAAATATCAGTCTTGTGGCATCTGCGCAAGTTAATAAAAATAATAAAGTATTAATTAAAAATGAAAATAATTAATTATTTCAAAATAAATCGGTATAATGAAGATAAAATCTAACTATACCTGTATGCAGATGTAATGCAATAAATATGAGAAACAAGGGAATAAGATTCGACATTTTTACGACATTTTTACCGGGCATATATACAAAGCCATAAAAATAATTAATCATAAATAAAAGTAATAAATTATTTTAAAAGATACTGTATAAAGAAAAAATTAAAACAAAGAAAGTATGCAAATAAGATGAAAAAAAATCAAGAACAAGGGAACAAGATGGCGAACTCCAGACGTATATGCATATTAATCAAAATAAGAGATTATTAGTTAATAAATAAGAGATTATAAGCGTGAATCACTGCTCGAGAAACTGGATATCTAAACTTCCGTTTTCTGGGGATATCGACTGTTCCAAGAAGTATGGATGACGAAATTTGGCATTACCATTAGATTGCCCGCACTCGTAGATTATCCGCAGTCCTTCCCAAAATCAATGTTTCTTTTAAAGATAGCCCGCGGCTTATCTTCACTAAAATACGGTAATATAAATAATAATTATATATATATATATATACATATATATATATATTTACGCACCATAACAAATTCGTATACAAACACCACAAAATTTGAAAATAATCCCACAGATATTTCTACTCAAATTTCTAAAGCACGATTCTTTATCAAGCGAACAAAATTGTTAGAAACGCATCTCGACTTCTTACTATTATTGTGTGGAACCTTTTATTAATTAGAAATCAAATATTCCGTACCATAATAAAAATATGTAAAAAAGAAACTAATGTTCGATTAATGCCTATTTTTCGCAAGTCTTTTATAGCAATATTTAATACAAAAACATGTAATGAACCTTTTTTCTCTTTATCATCTGCTCATTGTGGGGGGCTGAGTTCACGCTGCACTTGAGATTATCGTTAACACACTACCAACTTAGTGAGACAATGAATTATGTAGAAGCAAATAATTATTTTAATGTAAATCTTTATATTGAAGTTGGCAAAATAACTGTATCGGGAAATTCGTCTTTTTATTTTGTTCCGACTTTATCACGTACGATTTTAATTAAAGAACTAATTTCTCGATGATTGTAGTTATTATTATGATAGAAAAATTAAATCAATTCCAATTCATTTTTTAACTGGTAAAAATTGTTTTGAAGCTGATTGAATTTACACTTTATAGATGCGGCTTCTTAAATACTTCTGTCGGCAATCATAAGACAGTCATTAAATTATGTCGAAAGAAATAATCTATTTTTCGTTAAATTTTCTTTTCTTTCTTTTTCTTTTTTTTTTTTTTTTTTTAAGTAGCGATGCTAATTTTCTTTTAACTTTCTGAGAGAAATATTGGTAAGAATTTAATAAACATTTGAATTTATTTTTACCTTTCTTTTCTTTTCCTCGTTCTTTTTTTTTCTTTTAAATTATATCGAAAGGAATAATCTATTTTTCGTTAAATATTTTCTTTCTTTTTATTTTTCTTTCTTTCTTTCTTTCTTTTTTTTTTTTTTTTTAAGCAGGGATGCTAATTTTCTTTTAACTTTCTGAGAGAAATAATGATAATTTAATAAACATTTTTGAATTTATTTTTATTTTCTTTTTCTAGTTAATGCTTTCTAGACCGCATGCGTACCGAATTTGAACTCAGGTCACTCTCTTCGGACTAGCCGTTTGGAATTTTCCGTGGTTTTCTAGGGGAAAAAAACATGAATACGGCTAGGTGCTTAATAATAATAATAATAATAATAATAATAAAAATAAAAAAAAAAAAAAAAAACGCAACAGAGGACATTCTACCTTTGCGTACACAATTTGCCTTAATTCTGAAATCAATACCACCAAAACATCTGCCTAGATATATGTAAGAATGTGTGTTATTATTTTAAGTTTTTTTTTCTGTAAATTATTATTGGTTATTTAATAGATAAAATAGATTGTTATGTTCTTTTATTGATATGCGATATGACACTTGGTCTTAATCATTACACCAATACCGCCAACGTCTTTCTTCAGATTTACACAAGAGTGGTTGTAATTGTCTTACGATTTTTTCTTTCTGTAAATAATTGTGGCTTATTTAATAAATAAACGAAATTATTATTTTCTTGAATTAAATTCCGATCGATTATTTTTCGGATTATAAATACACTGAAAAAGATAAAAAAAAAAAAAAAAAAATAGAAAGAAAGAAAAACACCATAAAATGTAAAGCTATCAAAATCTTTAGGTTCAAAAAAATATTTTATGGGGCAGGGACGCAGCACACTTTTCCTTCTATTTCTTTCTTTCTTTTTTTTTTAATTTCTTTCTTTTTTTTTTTTTTTTTTTTTTTTTTGGTATAAAACATTAGATTAAACACAATTAAAAATTTTGATTAGATAATCGAAATATAATAAATCGAAATTGAATTTATAAGTTTTTAAACTTCTATTTAAAGCCCAAAATTTTAAATAATAATAATAATAATAATAATTACTATTCTATTTATTTGATTTTTCATTTCATTTCATTTCATTTTACTTTATTTTATATTTACTTGTCTTGTCAACTCCATTTTTGTTGTTTTCAAACTGTACCCACATATACGTTTTTTGTTTGTATTCTATGTTTCTATCCATGTCTATTCGTTTCTCAGACAAGTGCTGTCTGAGAAATGCCAAACAAGAACAATTATTTGATTTTTCTACATGTTATTATTATTTTTTTTTATGAAGCTAGTATTATTTGTTACTGAACGCCAGTTTTCTAAACTTATTGCACTATAAAGTGAATAATAAAATCTATGGTCATCATTGCTTGTATTACTTTAAATATATTGAAATATATTTATAAAATTTGCGTGCAAGTTAGCACGAAGCAAAAATGTCATTGTTATTAAACGATAAAATTTATTTACTAAAAGTTCCACAAAATATTACTTTAACGATAAAAAATATCTGAAGGGCAAATTGTTGATAAAGCGACCTTAATAAAGTACTACAAATCAAATCGGCGTTATAAGTCGTTTATATATCTACTAGTATCGCCCAGTGGTCGAAACTCGACCATTTTTTTTTTTGCAAAGCGAGGCAAAGCATATAGTTATTACCTTGTCCTAAACGAAATGCAATTGCAACACAGCTGCGGCAATTGTTTGCCGATATTCACTCTAACTGAATCAGCAGAGTTTTACTTAATATAACTATTTCTCTCTGTAGATGTTAGCCTTTCCTGAAATGAAAGAAAATCGCAACGTGAAAACGCCCCTTGTTGTGTGATACAGCCCAGAAGCTAATAGGTACCATGTCCTACCAAGCCCCAACCAAGTATCAAATTCTGTTAAATTAATTCGATTGGACCATAAAGTACAGTGTTTGAACAAAAAAAAAAAAAAAAAAAAAAAAAAGATATTTTTCAAAAATGGTCGAATTGAGTTCGGGAAATGTCAAACCGTGTAACTTTATCGAAAACCGAAATTCTAAAACTTTTCTGAATCTTATATTTTCTACTTATATATGCAGAGGAAAGAATAATAAATCCACTTTTAAAAAAATAAAAATAAGTAGTCAATTTCACTTAATTAAAATGCAAGGAAATCTCAAAACTTGTAAATTCATCGAAAACCTGAAATCAAAAGTTTTTATGTATCTTCTACTTGCTTGTTCTACCCACAAAAGCTAGCAATAAAGACACTTTTTTAAAAAATAAGTAGCCAATTTCAGTTAATTGAAACGTAAAGAAAGCTCAAAACATGTAATTTCAGCAAAAAACGGAAATCGGAATTTTTTCCGTATCGTCTACTTATACATGCAGCAGTTAGTAACAAATCCATTTTCCTTTTATTTAGTATATTAGTTGAATATTTATTGTTTAAATATCACCCTTTGAAATGAAATGTTTATGTTTACATTCGAAACTGGAAGTTTGCCATTTTTTTTCTGGAGTTTTGTGATTTTAATTAAAATTTTATCAATTTTACAGAGAAAAATAACTCAATCAAACACATGTAGACAATAACTTATATATAACTATACCCAAATATCGGAATTAAAATCGGCAGATAATTTCCGTTATTTTTTAATAATTTTTTACAAAAAATCCAATGGACGATTAACATAGAAAATCTTTTTCATGGCTCCATAGACAGACAGTGACGTCATAACTTCGCTTGCGTATAGTGATGCTACATTATACAAATTACTGTGTCTATGGTTTTATTTAAGCTTTATGAAATTGCCAGATTTAACAAATTTCTACTTTTAGGTATTTTTTAATGTAAAGGAATACGTGTATAAAAGGGAAAAATGGGGAAAAATGCATAAAAAATAAATGAATTTTTAAATACCTTCTTGACATCGTAGGAAAACAATATTTGTATTCGCACCTTCCGGCTAACCATACCTTTCGAATGATACCATTTTCAACCCTCTACTCCCATAATTAATATGTTAAAAAGGGACTACAAATTTTATGCTTGCCTATTAATGTATAGATATATATCTATCTATACACATAATAAAATAAGATATTTGTGTGTGTGTCATTGTGTATGGTTTCCAGAGCTTTTTAAGAAAACGGCTGATGGCTGAGCTACAAAAATTTGCATGGTGGTTCGTAATGACCTCTCCTGATGCACCTCGAAGCCCGATTTTCGAATTTTGTTTTAGTTTTCTTTTAATTAATTAAAATGTTAAAATAAAAATCTTCTAATTACTGAGAAATTGGCCATTTAATTTTAATCCTTAATTTAATTGTTGCCAAAAAAAAAATTATCATTATTTTGTGGACAGAGAAAAAAAAAAAAAAAAAAAAAAAACGTGAACAATAAAAATTACATTTATTTAAAATATTTAATTTTATTCCTTAATTTAATTGTTGCCAAAAAAATTATCATTATTTTGTCGACAGAAAAAAAAAAAAAAAAAAAAAATGGTGAACAATAAAAATTACATTTATTTAAAATGAGGAAAGTAAATTAGAATAAAAAAAACAGTTGCACTTCGGGAGTGCCGACAGAAGTGAAAACGTGAACAATTACGAGTGCATTTCTTGAATCGTCAGGAAATATTTTATTGTGTAGGAAATACTTTTAAAAGAAGTGTTTTTTTTATTCATTAATATAAACTACTACTACAAAAATTATATTACAATTTTATTTAATGCGCTAACTGCAATAAAGACAGTGTCCGGAGATGAGAGAAGTCGCGTAGAGCCGCACCAGATTGTAAAAACGTGAGAAAAATCGCGGCTTTGGCCTTTCTCACGGTTTTGTGAGGTCTAACTGGAATAGAGACAGTGCCGGAGATGAGAGAAGTCGTGTAAAGCCGCACCAGATTGTAAAAACGTGAGAAAAATGGCGGCTTTGGCCTTTATCACGGTTTTGTGAGGTCTAACTGGAACGTTTCCGGCTGCAATCCTTAAGAGACAGTGTCCGGAGATGAGAGAAGTCGTGTAGAGCCGCACCAGATTGTAAAAACGTGAGAAAAATGGCGGCTTTGGCCTTTCTCACTGTTTTGTGAGGTCAAACTGCAATAGAGACAGTGTCCGGAGATGAGAGAAGTCGTGTAGAGCCGCACCAGATTGTAAAAACGTGAGAAAAATGGAGTCTTTGGCCTTGATCACAGTTCTGTGAGGTCTAACTGCAACGTTTCCGGCTGCAATCTTTAAGAGACAGTGTCCGGAGATGAGAGAAGTCGTGTAGAGCCGCACCAGATTTTAAAAACGTGAGAAAAATGGCGTCTTTGGTCTTTCTCATGGTTCTGTGAAGTCTAACTGCAACGTTTCCGGCTGCAATCTTTAAGAGACAGTGTCCGGAGATGAGTGAAGTCGTGTAGAGCCGCACCAGATTGTAAAAACGTGAGAAAAATGGCGGCTTTGGCCTTTCTCACGGTTTTGTGAGGTCTAACTGCAATAGAGAAAGTGTCCGGAGATGAGAGAAGTCGTGTAGAGCCGCACCAGATTGTAAAAACGTGAGAGAAATTGCGGCTTTGGCCTTTCTCGCGGTTTTGTGAGGTCTAACTGCAATAGACACAGTGCCCGGAGATGAGAGAAGTCGTGTAGAGCCGCACCAGATTTTAAAAACGTGAGAAAATGGCAGTTTTGGGCTTTCTCACGGTTTTGTGAGGTCTAACTGCAATAGAGACAGTGCCCGGAGATGAGAGAAGTCGTGTAGAGCCGCACCAGATTTTAAAACAATATACAGTATATAATTATTAACACTTCACATTAGCAAGTTAATTGTAGTATGATACATTATTTGTATCATACAAGGATGGAAAACGTTTGCTAACGATGATGCGAATTCAATGATTTTTGTTCACCCAAAAGTTTTCACTTCAAATGGAAAGCGTCAGCTGACGATGACGGGAATTCAAAGATTTTTGTTCACCCAAAAGTGCTCAACGCGCCTAAAGAAGTTTTCACTTCAAAAATTAGAAATATCACTCGTATCGTTACAAATAAGATACCAAATGAAATATGCAATTTTTGTGAATCCAACGGATTAAACAGCTTATCGATCGGACAATTAGATTTTTTAAAATTAACTAATGTATGTATTTTAGGTGGCAAGAGAAGGAGATTGTATGGAAACCGTTTGGAAATTTTTTTTTAAATGTGCTACTAATTAAGTCACATGTTTTTTTTAAAGTGGGATTAAAAATTGCAGTTTTGAATTTTTTTTAAATTTTCTTTCACAAACACAAACATATAGTATACAGCCTGTACAACACTAGACCAAATTGAAGTTCAAATTTCATCAATATTTAAATAAATAAATGAAAATAAAAATATGTTTAATGGGAAATATATATAACCATTAAAAGTTTAGTTGTCTAAAATATGGCAGAAACAGCGCTCATAGCATATTGTTACAAGGTATTAAGTCTTATTTTTACAAGGGATTAAATCTAAAATGGTGACAAAAATTCAAAAGTCGCCAAAGAGAGCTATATTAAGGCGGTACTATGATCATGCTTACAAACCATGAATTATATATAACCTCAAAAAATTAATTGTCTCATGCAACAGACGTAGCCGGCCATAGCATATTATAATATTTAGCGTGAACTTGTTATCATTTTTATGGTTGATCGGGGATAAACAAAATAAACATAGGAAATAACGTAAAAGCAAATATTATGTGCACCACGTATAGTGTTGTTCATATGTAACTGGGATTCAAATATAAAGGGGATACTTCATTTTTTTTCGATACTATCTATTTCGAAACTGTTATCTAATAAGGACTTAATGGAAGCCTATTGGTAAACCACTGTCTCAGGTAATAGGGACAAGCGCCCGAGTTTTAGCGGATGACCAAATCGCTACCGAAGGCAACAGGGATCCGAAGCGAGCTTTTGAGCAATTTTAGTATTTTATTTTATTTTTATAAAGCTATATAGAAAAGAGTTTCCTTTAAATTTAGTGACCAGCGAAGCGGGCAAAGCCTGCTAGTATATATAATAAAATAAGATGTTTGTGTGTGTGTGTGTCATTGTGTATGTATTTCCAGAGCTTTTTAAGAAAACGGCTGATGGCTGAGCTACAAAAATTTGCATGGTGGTTCGTAATGACCTCTCCTGATGCACCTCGAAGCCCGATCTTCGAATTTTGTTTTAGTTTTCTTTTAATTAATTAAAATGTTAAAATAAAAACCTTCTAATTACTGATAAATTGGCCATTTAATTTTAATCCTTAATTTAATTGTTGCCAAAAAAAAAAAATTATCATTATTTTTTGGACAGAAAAAAAAAAAAAAAAAAAAAAAAACGTGAACAATAAAAATTACATTTATTTAAAATATTTAATTTTATTCCTTAATTTAATTGTTGCCAAAAAAAATTATCATTATTTTTTCGACAGAAAAAAAAAAAAAAAAAACGTGAACAATAAAAATTACATTTATTTAAAATGAGGAAAGTAAATTAAAAAAAATTAGAAATATCAGTCGTATCGTTACAAACCAAATTGAAGTTCAAATTTCATCAATATTTAAATAAATAAATGAAAATAAAAATATGTTTAATGGGAAATATATATAACCATTAAAAGTTTAGTTGTCTAAAATATGGCAGAAATAGCTCTCATAGCATATTGTTACAAGGTATTAAGTCTTATTTTTACAAGGGATTAAATCTAAAATGGTGACAAAAATTCAAAAGTCGCCAAAGAGAACTATATTAAGGCGGTACTATGATCATGCTTACAAACCATGAATTATATATAACCACAAAAAATTAATTGTCTCATGCAACAGACGTAGCCGGTCATAGCATATTATAATATTTAGCGTGGAATTGTTATAATTTTTATGGTTGATCGGGGATAAACAAAATAAACATAGGAAATAACGTAAAGGCAAATATTATGTGCACCACGTATAGTGTTGTTCATATGTAACTGGGATTCAAATATAAAGGGGATACTTCATTTTTTTCAATACTATCTATTTCGAAACTGTTATCTAATAAGGACTTAATGGAAGCCTATTGGTAAACCATTGTCTCAGGTAATAGGGACAAGCGCCCGAGTTTTAGCGGATGACCAAATTGCTAACGAAGGCAGCAGGGATCCGAAGCGGGCTTTTGAGCAATTTTAGTATTTTATTTTATTTTTATAAAGCTATATAGAAAAGAGTTTCCTTTAAATTTAGTGACCAGCAAAGCGGGCAAAGCCTGCTAGTATTCTATAAAAATTACTTAAATATTTTTATTTTGGGTTTAATTCATTAACGTCGTCTTAAATTTGGCTTAGTGGGCTATAGGGATTAACCCCCCCATATGGTCAGGAAACATGACTCACAATTTTTATCCGGAACAGAGGGTAGTTCTTTTACTTCAGTAGCACGTAAAGATTCTAATTTTACGAAACATGGAGGAAATTGCAGTCACAGCCGATTTTACCTGCACCACTCCAAATTAATATACCAGGGCTGCGATAGCCCAGTCGATAGAGCGTCGAGCTGGTAATTGAAAGATCGATACTCTAGCCGACTAGAGACCGTCGTGGCCGCAATGTCTTCTATGTTCCTATCCAAATTATACCTCTGGGGAGCCACCGAAGCGGGAGGTTAACCACTCCGTAGAGGATCAAAATTGTGATAGCATGTCTCCGGGCCATCCTTAGGGGTGTGTCCGAGACTGTCGTCAATTACCTGCGCAGTACTAGTGCGACGCTAAGTCCAATCAACCAGCCAAACAACCAACCCCATTAATGTACACAATGGTCTTCAGCTGGCTCGGAAATCGAACCTACAACTCACCTATTACGATCTCGATATTCTGCCACTCTAAAAGTATTCATAAAAGTACTGCTAACTCGCTGTGCTGTAGTCTTAATGTGTGCAGTAAAATAAATTTTCTCTAATTTTTTTTTACTGTGTACTGTAATTTTTTACAATTTTCTGTAAAATTGTTTCCTGCAATTATTACTCCTATGTACAGTATTCGGTCCATACCAATACACAATTTAGCCCGTCTTTTATACTCTCTATTCCCTGTTTTAGAAGTCAGCACTCTTCCAAATGTTCCATTGGTGTCAGGATGTTTTTTCTTTCATCACGTTACAAAAACAGATTAGTTTCAAGATGTTTCGTCATTGTTATTAAAACCGTGTGATACTCACCAAAAATGCTTCTGGGAAGTTTTCGTTACCGATTTATGGCGCAATCAAAGGTAAATAGTTATTTTTACAAAACAAGCAGCATAAATTTACAATGATCTGTAGTGCATTTATGTTAAGAAGGTGCTTTATTTTTATAGAAATGTTTTAAAGTGCACCACGGCCTTCAGATACTCATATATAATTTGTATGTTGTAGCATGCTTAAATACATAAAATTTTTAATTTCATATTTGTTATGACATCTATGCCGCGTCTAATTATTAAATATTGATTTCATTATTGTCGTCAGAGTAGAGATTAATAATGGCAATGCAACGCAAGGAATTTCCTGTTTATGATAACTTACCTGGTATATGATAAGATAAAACGTTATGGATGTGGTGATAATTAATTGAAAGATAGACATTTGGTGAATTGATAGCGCAATAAGTGAAAGATCAACATCTTTCTGTCAAAACCAACTGTGTCGAAACTTAATAACGAATTAATTTGCAATGAAAATTTTGAAAAAAAGAAAATAAAAATTAAGTGTGATTTCAGTAATAAAATTTAAGATGCGAGGAAATTAGTACGAAAATTTTGATTATTTTTTAAGTATTGTTTTTAATGTTTTATACATAATTCAAGAAAAATAATGCTTGAACCATTTAAAGTTCGTTGATTCTGACTGGTTTATTGGTTCACACAGAAACAGCACATTTAATATATTTATGCAAAATTCTTTCAATTTTCTTCTAATTGAATTTTTAAACTTTTTTTCCATCTTTGTAATGTAAAAATAACTATAAAAATATACATATTGATACAAAATTATGATTTTTACGTTAGTTCTAATAAATATACAACTTAAATAATTAAATTTTATACTATAGTACGCCCATAAATATAGTTTAGCACAAAAAGGGGAAAATAAACCCTGAAAAGGTGGTATCGTAAAATTTTATAAATTCAATGAACAATATGTCAGAAGTTTTAATGGACGCGCTTCTTTCTTTGAATTTAAGTCGTAGTTTGCGAAAATAATTCTAGGAATTATTCTTATATTTCAAAGTAAGAACTTCTTGTATGGTTCTGAGCAAATAATTTAACATTTAACATATGTATGTATGTGTATGTATGACTAAGATTTGTTTAATTAGGACAAGTGCCAAATATATGAAGTTCAATATATAGTACACTAAACAAACCAAAGTATCGGAAAACTTTAGTTCACTAAGTTGTAGAATGGGGAAATTATATATAAGTTAAGGAAAACTTTTTATAAAACTTTGGATAAACAGAGAATGAATTTTAATAGCAGAGATTAGAAACAATTGGAATTAAAATCTATGTGAATTATATTATATCTAGCATTTAAAAGTTATTGCACACTTAAAATCGAAATAATTTTTTTTTTATGAAAAATATTCAATAACAGATAATAAATTATAAGATTCTTTTAGGAATGTAGATATATGAAAAATGAATTACATTTATATAAGCACGCATGTAAAGAAAACGCTTTCTTGAATGTAATATATTACACAAACATACAAACATATGCATATATATATATATATATATATATATATATATATAATAAATGCAGAGAGAACGAAAAGAACGAGAAAGGAAATAACGAAATTGCAGATAGATGTTTCGGTAGCATTGAGTGTACCGTCGTCAGTGCATTAAAAAATGAAACGAAATTGCTTCTATATATAAGAGCGGATTCGGATTCTACGACTGTTTATCAACCAATAGAATTGGTGAAATGAAGTGAAATTAGTCACACATTACGCTCCTGTTTATCCTAGTGGTTCATAAACAGTTGTTAAAGCCGATTCCTTCCTGTATATAGGATCGTTTTCCTTTCGTTTCGTGCACTGATGATGACACGCTCAATGCTATCGAAACAACTGTCAGAAAAATCATATATTCCCTTTCGATTTCTTTACTTTTAAGACTTTTCCTGTTTTTGTTTATCTCGCGCCAAGTCACTTTTAATATATGTCGAATATTCAGCTTGAAGGATTTTTAAATATTAATGTAAAATGCCTTTCACGAAACTTTTGGTTACATCCTTCTTATATTTTTACTTTCCGAACATACAATTGTAAGGAACGTATTGTAATCATGTCAAAAATCCGACTTTGAGTTTTGATGTTTCAACACGTTTTGAAGTCCCCTGAGTGCATTGTTACTATTTTTACGATGATATATGTATGTGTGTGTGCATGTATGTGAGAGAACACGATAGCGCCTAAACGCTTTCTTCGAAAGAGCTGAAAGTTGATACACATGTTATAGGTCACCATAGTACAAACTCTATTGATTTTAGTGAATCTAAGACTTATAGATTTTTTACAGGGACACAAAGAAAAATTCTTTATCATCATGATCTATGGGCCCAAATTTTTTAATCTGCGATAGTGTCTAAACGCCTTATTCGATTGAGCTGAAAATTTATACACATATTAAAGGTCACGGTCGCATATACTGCATAGATTTTGGTAAACCTAGCACTTATAGTGCTTTTTACAGGGATACAAAGAAATACACTTTATCATTATAGCCTATGGGCACACATTTTTTAAAGTGCGAAATGCCTTATTCGATTAAGATGAAAATTTATACACATATTATACACCACTATTCCACGAACTGCATAGATTTTGTTGATTTTATAATCTTTATATATATATATATATATATATATATATATATATTTTACAGGGACACAGAGAAAAAATATTTATCATTATACCTAAGAGTTAAAATTTTTTAAAGTGCGGTAGCGTATAAACACCTTAACCAATTCAGGTGAAATTTTACATACATGTTACATATTACTACCATACGAACTCTATGAATTTTGGTGAATCTAGCTTTTTTAGTTTTTTACAGGGACATAAAGAAATATTCCTTATCATTGTGGCTTATGGGTTCAAATATCATTTTGGTGTCAATATGATAGTTCTGTGTTTGCCGGGAAATTATTTAACGTACGATAGCGATTAAATGCCTTATTTAATTGAGCTGAAAATTTATATACATGATACAGATTACCGTCACACTAATTTTATGAATTTTGGAGAATCTAGCATTCATAGATTTTACAGGGACACAAAGAAAAATTCATTATCATTGTGACTTATGGATTCGAATTATTTAAAGAACTATAACGTCTAAACGCCTCATTTGAATGAACTGAAAATTTATATGCATGTTCTATGTCACTGTTACACGAACTGTACAGAATTTTATGAATCTAGCACTTATCGAGTTTTACAAGGATATAACGATTTCTTTATCATTATGATCTATGGACTCAAATCATTTGAAAGGCAATGGCGTTAAATTAAACAATATACTATATACATAAAAATATTCAAACACCCTATTATAATTTACTGTTTTGTTTATTTAAAGACTTCTCTTACTTTAATTTATTCATGCAACCGTTAATTATTTAATATTCGGAAAGTCGAGTGGAACCACTCCAGTTTTTTTATTACCATATTCCCGTTAATATCATATTGTGGAAACTAAAAGAAAAAAGCAAAACTCAGTAGTGCCCCGTTTTCTGCAATCTCCGCCAATAATAATAATTTTACGAGTGAAATTACATGCAATCCTATGTCTCAGATGGATTAATATAAGTATCGTGTAAATTATAAGGATTTTGGTATAGTAGTAATAGCTCATGGGCAACATGCACTACAGATAAACAAGCGTTGTTTTCCATAATAAGCATTTCATATGTTGATTTTGTTGAGGATTCTCCTAATACAGTTGAGTATTTATGGATTTTGCATAGAAGGCCATGTAGCTGCACCAACCGTTGGACAACGAATCCTAATAAGCACTAATTTCTGTCAAGGCCTTAATATATATAAAAATCTTTAGAATTTCGTACATTAATTTGTGAGCTACAGCGATGACAGAATTTATTAACTCATTGGAGCACAGACATGAAATTTTTAACAATTCAGATCTTTTTTAACCAAAATTAAAACATCGTTATATACCAAACATATTTTACATATTTAACACGTATTGCTCATTTTAAAAAGAACGTTGTTTCTCTTCACCAAGTGCAAAAGACATGTGCTACTCTTTGGACGCAAGTGATGCATTGCTTCTGTCACCAGTAAACTTCTTGCATCAAAATACTAGAATGTCTTTTTTGCAGTTGATGAAGGTAGCTTACGTTCTTTCGAAACGAATAATATCTGCGATATTTGTGAGGTGTGTTAGGAAGTTTTCAAACATTACATTTATTTTATACTAGTTTTACATAGTTTAATCACAACTTCTTTCTTTCCCAAAATTGCTATTCATAATTGTTTTTGAGAAAGTACTAAAAAGTATTCATTAAACTTAACAACTGATGTCGTTAAATAAAAGTGACCAGTAAGGCAGATTTTATTGATTTTTCTTTTCTTTTTTTTTACGTAAACAATATGTTTAAGTTACAAAAAAAAAAAAAAAAAAATCTGTACACTCTTCTTAATTTATACTGTTATAAGAAATATTATTGCCCTATTTATTGCAAAAGAGAGAGAGAAAAAAAAAAAAAAAAAAAAAAAGAAAAGAAAAAACACACTAAGTACTTTGTCCTTAATATTTTACGATATCGATAAGCATATATATATACTTCTTGTATAAAATATCAATCTGGGACTTATTTTCCCTTTGAGAATAATACACAGTAAAAAGAAAGTGCATTTCCATACGACGAAAACATGTCGCCGTTTCTTAAAAAAAAAAAAAAAAAAAAAAAGAATAAAAACTATCGTAAATTCAGCATCATGAGAAAGTGATATTATACCCAAGTACCGAAACAATATTTGCGGCCATTGTTCGACTTACGTATTATTGCTTATAAAGGTTTATAATAAGAATGGAGACATGTTTTTTTCCAGTTAAAAAGTAACTTTTATTTTTGTCGTTTCATCGTCTGATGTTTTATATTCTTTTTATTGATATGTATGACAAAAGTAAAGTTGAAAGGTGGTATTTTTTATGTAATTACATGGTTCGCTATGACAAGTCTGTCGTTTCGATGCTTTAAGAATATGGATATTTTTCTTTCTTTCTTTCTTTTTTTTTTTTTTTAGCAGATGTTGCTTTATTATTTTTAAAAAGATTGATCGTAAAAACTTCAGAAACTGTAAGTTTAGTGTAAAATAACACTAATTTTATACAAAACATTTATAAAAAAGGATGAATGGAGTTATGTATATGCAATTTTTTAGTTTTTAGAATTATTAAACTTTACAATGCTACTATTTAGTTAAAACATAATATCTGGGAAATAATCTTTTATAAATGCACCATAAACGCTGAATAAAACACAACTTATATTAAAATTTTTGGCTAGAAAAGGATTTAAAAATTTAAATATAAATACAAACAACAAAGATTATTTCTAAAAAATTCGCTTCAGAACTCTCTCTAAAGAATGATAACACCAGTTCTATAACTTATGGAACATATTCACATTCGTTGAAAGAACTGAATTGCTGAAGGAATGCTGAACTGACTTGACGTGACGTACGGAATATACTGTCCAAAATGCGGTACTACTAAATAGTTTTTTTTTTTTTTTTTTTTTTGGACATGGATGGTTTATATCCTCTTCTGTATACCACCGTATATGGAACACACACAAGTTTATTGGACAAAGATTATTACAGTTAGAAATGTGTTTGTTTGTATATATCATAAATTCAGTAATAAAGTGTTTAATAAGATCACTGCATGTGTGCCCCCTTTGGAAGTTGCAGAATGTCAAAGTGGTATTCCAGTTTACATCAATTTGTGTAGTACTGTAGCATGCTTCAATATCCACCGCTAGATTATTGTTATCTGCTTAAAATAAAGATTAAAGAATAAGAGAATTTTATAAAAGACAGTTATTTTAACTGCTTTAAAAATATATTTAACTGAATAGCTACTTGTTTGTGAAATAATACTGTTGTATAGGTACATGTCAAAAGGATTACGTCGATAAACTCACTAAAGCAAAGGGTTCAATTAAAGCGTATGTTACTTTGTTGGCAAAAACTGCATTAAACCCGTTTGCAGAGCGTCAAGCTAGTAATCGAAGTAGTGTGGGTTCGATTCCCAAGTCGACCCAAAACCTTCGCGTACATTAATGGTTGTTAGTGACGTAAAATCCGTCATAGCTGCAGTTTTCTCCGTTTTGTGTAAAATTAATATCTCTGAAAGTTATCGAATCGGGACAGTCATCCTCTCCACGGAGGAGAAAAATTGTAATAGCATGTCTCCGGACCATCTTTATGAGTTAATCACAGATTTTGATGCCAGGAATTTTCTGTAATATAAGTTTTTTTTTTTTTTTTTTTTTTTTTTTTTTTTTTTTACAGTATGGTAAATGCCGAGTTTCGTCCAATGAAAGCGTGTCTAGTGATATTGGCGAGAAATTGAGTTTGGAAGTTTAGCCAAGCTCTTAAAATGGTGAAAAACAATAGACTTATTAATATTTGAGTAGTATTTCAATGAACTTTCCATTGGACTTAATTGAAGAAGAAAAAAATCACCTATGAAATCAAGGTCCAACTTTTGGAAAGGCACAATATATGATATTTAACTGGAAATTGCTCAAACTGCATTTTCAGTTGTGTCATTTGTATAAGATTATAAGTTTTCAATTCACTATTTTCTGCACTGTTAAAAATTTCTGTAAATTTAATGTAAATATTTATCCAGAGTCTCTGTAAATTTACAGCAATTCTTAGTTAAAAGTGAATAATTGAGATTCTCAATCTTTATTCTGTATTTTTACCTAATTTTATTATTTAATTTTTTCAATAACATTAAAAAGGACAGTTTAGAAAAATCAATCTAAGTCCGAAATATAGTCTCACCAATAACAAATTAAATTAATATTAGTTATTAAAGTGAATGTATAAAATAAGTTTTTTAACATCTCCGTTTATTTTTCTCTGTAATTTTACGTAAGACTTAAGAGAATACATTACACAGAGTTTTCGGTTGAAATTTTTAACAGTGTGAGCATGTATCTATTACATAATATACAGGACTCCATAAGTGTGAAACTTGTTTTATGTTTACTCGTTAAAATTAAAGACGTTTTGCGAGATTTCTCCCTCCATAAATTGAAATAAAATAATTTTAAGGAGGCATCACATCGGTAATATTTGTATAGAAGATTATCCGATATAACATGCAAGTTAAATTTGATCTTGTTTTTTAACCTATGCGTACCGCATGACTTTTCTTTGCTTTAGTATCATTGCATTTCTACTACAATAATCAATTGAAAAATATATCTCGCATAGTTTAATATCCATTAATACTTGCTTTCCAGTTGACTGGCTGGTTCAAATGTGATTAGTCAATTTGTTTGGAACGTGCACAGGCAGTTAATTATCGGTCAAAATATTTTAACGAACGCTTGAAGTATCACAGCTATTTTGGGAC
Organism: Salticus scenicus; assembly: GCA_963930645.1. NCBI lineage: Eukaryota > Metazoa > Arthropoda > Arachnida > Araneae > Salticidae > Salticus > Salticus scenicus. The sequence continues at coordinate 207,104,371 of OZ005656.1, read as the reverse complement.
AGAAGTGACATTTTCCAGAAAGCAGATTTCTATTTATGAAGAAACTCCGATTAAACATTGAAAGTATTTTTGAACTAAAAAATAACATTGTAATACTTTTGAGACAAAGTAATAAGAATAAACCAAAGGTTTGTTATTTTGCAGCAGTGAATTTGACTTTTAATAATTTTTCTGGGCAAGAGGCCAAATTTCATTTGTTTTCTTTAAAAACTTCAGTAAATTAAAAAATAAAAATAAATAAAAACTTATTGAAATGGTTGTTTTCAAATCAGTAGTTTATTATAAAGTGCTGCTATTTTAGGACAATATATATATATATACATATACTTTTTTTTTTTTTTTTTTGAAAGTAGTTTTCTATTTATAGAGAAACTCCAATTTTGAATTAAAATTACTTTTAAAGTAAAAAAAAAAAAAAAAAAAAAAGCATTGTAATACTTTTAAGACGAAGTAGTCAGAAGAACAAAACTTTGAATAAACACGAAGAGTTCAATGTTTTGTACTTATTACTTTAAAACACCAGTTCTGTAGTGCTTTCTTATTAAACCAAAGGATTGCTTTTTTATGATAGTGAATTCTACTTTTAAGAATTTTCTTCAATGAAATATTGAATTAGCCTTTTACAGGCCAATTTTCCCAGTGTGGAATATCAAATTAAAAATTCATTAAAAAATTAAATTTCATCATTACTGACATAAAAAAATTAACACATAGAATTTAAAGATAGCTTGACTTTTTTTAAGTAAAAGCCAGATTTTTATCGTAAAAAGGGGAAAATAGAGAAATTTATAAAAGGAGAAATTTATTCAGGTCAAGAGGAGGGGAGAATAAAAAGGTGATCATCTATTTCGCTAACATTGACTGCATAAAATATATTAGTTACTTATATATATCATCGAATCAGTTGAAACATTTTTATTTTAAACGAATTACAACTTATTTCAATCAATACATTAATTTTTCATTGAAATTATTATAAATATTGTAAACATAGTAAATATTCGGTGTAATTGTCATAATCAATTTCTATAAACGTTCATTGGATAATAAAAGCAATCTATGTTTAAAAAAATCCTGATGAAATTTTCAATTAAATCACGTCTTAAGTACAGAAAAGTTAAATATTAAAATGTGCAAAGCCGCCACTACACTAAACATTTTTATTCTGAAACTGAGAAAAAAAGATTGGTGATATTGAAAATTATATCGTAATGGCGACGGTAATTATTTTTTCCCAAGCATTGCTAATATGAAGGCTAAATACGAGAGAAGAAATTTTTTAAATACAACGAAAATTCTTAAAAAAGAAACACATTTCGATACACATGTTCTCTCCGTCTCATGCACAAAATGACATACTTCAATAAATCGAAAGTAAAATTAGTAATAAGAAAAGAAAAAACAAAAGGTAGTGGTACGTGAATTAAAGCCAATTGCCTGCTTGAGGTATTTGAACATGGAGTATGAAATATCATAGCCTCCTAAACTAGATGCTCGTCGCGTGGCTCGGAAGCATGGCAATAGTTCAATCGGTAGACAGCGCCACTTGGCATAGAAAATTTTTGGTGGCTGTTGAATAAAAAAGTCGCGCAATCTATACCAGGTGGCGCTGTCTACCGATTGTGCTGTTGCCAAGCTTCCGAGCCACGCGACAGGCATTTAATTTAGGAGACTATGGAAATGTCATAGCCTCCTAAACTAGATGCCTGTCGCGGGGCTCGGAATCTTGGCAACAGTTCAAGCGGTAGACAGCGTCACCTGTTACAGATTGCACGACTTTCTTATTCAACAGCCACCAAAAATTTTTAAAGTGGGATTTGATATACATAAAAGGTGAATAGAATCGAAGAAACGTCGATTAAATACATCATATATCACGTCTTAAAATTAATGGTGACAGTTGAATAAAAAAAATCGCGCAATCTGTACCAGGTGGCGCTGTCTGCCACTTGAATTGTTGCCAAGTTTCCGAGCCACGCGACAGGCATCTAGTTTAGAAGGCTCTCTATATTCTCTCCGTTGTTGTCTTTCTTAGGGATTCTAACTCGTATTTACTCAAGCTTCGTAGAAAAACACGGAAAGCTCTTACTGTCTAGACGGGCGAGCGCTACCTGGGTTCGAACGTGACACCTCGCAGCTATCAGCATGCAGAGAAACACATTTCGACCACTGATGGGATCAAAAAGAAAAATGAGAGGAATATAAAATCAGCCAATAAGAAAGTAGGAGATAAATGGAGACAACCATTTAGAAATTTGACATTACAAAGTCAACTGATGCAATAAGATGACGGTGAACCAATGAAGCAAATATCTTAGGAGCAAAACTTAAGTTGAAAAATAAATGAATGATAACCAATCAGTGAAATAAAAAGTAAATGACTTACAAAAAGTATTTGTTAAAAAACTCAGTGTTTATCCAAACATAAAACAATAAAAATAAAATTACATGATTTTCATTTACTTTTCTTTTCTTTCTTTCTATCTCTTTTTTTTTTTTTTTTTTTTTTTTTAAGAAAAAAAAATGATAAAAAAGTTTTGTAAACATAATATAAAATACGAAACCAAGTTGTAATCAAGGATCAAAAGCAACGTTAGTCATTTCATTTTTTAACATGAAATGCCATCATATACGGTAAAAAGAAAAAAGAAAGAAAGAAAAAAAAAAAAAAACCTTTTGAAAAAAAAAGCGCATCTTCCACTTAACATTGAATAGAAATATCTCCAGTTAATCAATCAATGATCCAGTACAAATTTATTCGAGAACCGTGATTTACTTTTACAGCTTCTCTCACTTTTTCAATCAATGTATTTTCACGGAAAAGATCCAGAAAATCCGTCTCAAGGACCACTCGAAAGGGGAAGACAAAGACGGAAAACTTATTCACCCGATATCTTACCAAATCGACCCTTAACATGTTAAGGTAATCTCACAATCAATCAAATATCTCTAACATTTATTCCATTAGGCCGTATTAATCTCAACCTAGATTTTTTTTTCTATCATTTTTATGGGATTTTTTTTTTCTTTGGAAGACCTTCCGGTGAACGACTGCAAAAGTATATAAAAAAAGAGTTAGGTCAGTGAGTTGATTAACTATTAAAGCCATTTTATGTTATGTCAAGTACTTGTCGGTCCTGAGGACGATTCTTTATTTGGAAAGGCTGTAGGGAAAAAAGAATTGTTGTGATGAATCTGATAATTAATGGAATATAAAAATAAAATACATGCTAGTATTATATAGTTTTTGATGAGCTCATTAAATAGAAATGTATTGAGTTTTGTGATATTCTTAGAGTGTCATCGAAAAATTGTGATTTTATAAAACCTAAACAAACTCATAATAATGTATTAGATTTATACTTTTTTAAATGTTAAGAAAATATATTTGTTAGATTTTTTACATTTTTGAATATATATTAGCAATAATAAACTGCATCCATCTTTTTAAATAAATATGATATATAAATTAGTATCCCTGTAACATTTATTAATGTTTCCATTTATCACGTTTTAAAATTATATAATTGTTATCGAAATTGTTATCAAACTAATAAACTAAGTTACTTTCATATCCCTCACCTACATACAAGAGTTTAAATTATAAACCATTCTTTTGAATAGCATGAGTGCAGCATAAAAGCGGCAGTGTGGTGTTAATTCCGAGTGTCTAAGCAAGGGACCTAAGCCTGGGAGGGATACCTTTCGTGAAATCTTTCTAAGGGAATTTAGCCTTTGCTCATAGGAAACTACGGGAAACCCATAACGCTTAAGATGGTGACCGGAACCTTGGTTCGTATCTGGTGTAAAATGATCTTCACATAGCGGACGAACGTCAAGGACTCTACTATCAGTATGGTTGGACCTAATGTATCCCTTGAAAACGTTACCCGTACAATAATGCAGCCACTAACGCCTTATATCCGTCCAATTATGCACCCGCATGCCAGGATTTCCATGGAAAATCGACGTATTTCAATTTTGGCTATCAATATAATTGACGAGAAAATGTAATTCGTCTGACTACATGACTTTCTTCTATTCTTCTATTTCCCGATGGCGATGATCCTTGGCTCATTACAGACATCGTTGAATGTGAAGTGTAGTAGGCATAGAAATGGGAAATGGTCACCAGCTGCTTAGGTCCATGTAATAGTGTAACTTTGTACTGTGTGTTGAGACACATAATCTGGGTTGCGACTGCGTTATATGCTGGAGGTTTCTGACGTTCTAGCCTTTCAATCATGAAGAAAAATACGTAACAGTCACCGTTCTCTTTTATAATCAATGCGTTTTGGCCAACAAACCGTTGACCGGACACTTGTCATTTCATCACCCAAAAACAAGTATCAATAGGTTTTCACAATGGCTGCATGTGAGTAGCTCACCAAATGCACTGTTTCTGCAATCGATGTTCCCAGATTTAACCAGTGTAAAAATATTATAAAACAGATGATTTATGCATTATGTCACTAAAAACGTGCGGATAGACAGTACATGGGCTTTTTATATTTTCCAATATAAGTCGCGCGGGCACTTTGGTTTCGTCTCCGGGCGAGATTATTTCTCATGGTGAGGGGTAGTCAAAATGTAGTCGCTCTTCAGTGTATACATACATTTATACATACATTTGTCTTGTGTTTCTAAGAAACGGCTCTAACGATTTTGATAAAAATTTGGGTTTAAGAATTTTGTGGGATGAAAAGTTGATTGGACTTATTCTCATTTTTAGGAAAATATGCGCTCGCTTTTTCCTTTATAATCCGGTTGCAAAATATGAAAGAAATTGGGTTTACTCAGAAACGAATAAAACCATTTTTATGAAAGTTTTAGGTTAAGGTTTTTTGGGGTGAAAAATCGATTAGACTTAAACTCAAATTCCGGAAAATTTGTTTTTATTTTTTATTTTTCTTCCACTAGTTGCAAAATACGGCAGAAACTTGGTTTACTCGGATATATAAATCTTATGACTTTAATAAAACCTTAAGTTTAAAGACAGATTTTTGAGAAGACACACTCATCGGACTTATCATCATCTTTATGAAAATTAGCGTTCATTCACAACCCTCACTCCACCGGCTTGAAAATATAACAAAATCCTTGTTTTTATAGAAATGTATCTAACGATTTTGGTAAAAACTTATGGTTATGGGTTTCTTGAAATGAAAAACTCATCTGAATTATTCTTAGAGTAAGGAAAATTAATGTTCATTGCTAACTCTCATTTGATGCGGACGGGGGGGGGGGAGGGTTAGATAATAAACCTATTTGACTTATTTTTAACTCCCAGAAAATTAACAATTGCTGTTAATCCTTACACCACCAGTTTAAAAAATGTGTCAGAAATTTGATTTACATAGAAATGAATCAAACTATATTGATATAAACTTAGAGTTAAAAGTTTTATGAGAACATAAACTTATATGACTTATCTTCTTATTCAAAAAACTCCACAGTTCACAGTTTAGCCTTACTTCGTCCATTGCAAAATATAGCCGAAACTTGGTTTTCTTGGAAATGGATCGATATAAAAACTTAGGATTAAGGGTTTCCTTCGAAGTGTGCGATACCCATCTGACTTATCCTGAACTTCGGGAAAATTAGCTTTCACTATTGCAAAACCCCCCTTTATCTGGGGCAAATATGGCAGAAATGTAATTTTCTTGGAAATTGCTCGAAAGATTTTGATAAATATTTAAAGTCTTGGGTTTTTTGAGATGACAATTCATCCTGAATTATTGTTGCCTACAGGAAAGTCAACATTCACAGTTAACCTTCATTCCGCCCGTGTAAACTATAGCAGCAACTTGCTTTTATTTTTCGGAAGTGGATTAAACTATTTTGATAAAAGCTTAAGGTTAAAGATATTTATCAGATGACACACCTATCTGAATTATTTTCAAGAAAATTGTAGTTAAGTGGCAAACCCTACGCCACCCGAAACAAACTATAGCAGAAACTTGGTTTTCTCGAAAAATGGATCTAACGATTTTGGAAAAACATTAGCACCAGGGTTTTTTGAAATAAGAAACCCATCTGATTTACCTTCATTTTCACGAAAATTATGTTCAATGTAATCCTCAATTCGCACATAGCAAAATATGACAGAGGTTTGAGTTTCTTAGAAAGTACTTAATGATTATGATGAACATTTAAATTTAGGGGTTTTTTGAGTTAACAATTCAATCTGAAAACCCTTCTCTTCAGAATAATTAACATACTCTGGTTACTCGCACTTCGCGCAGAAAAAACGGCAGAAACTTCGTTTTATTTGAAAGTACTTGAATGATTTTGATAAAAATTTAAAGTTAGTGTGATTTTGAGAAGATAATTCAATTCCAAATACTTTCATCCTCAGGATAATTAGCGTTTATTTGTAACTTACACTTCACTCTGGAAAAATACGGAAGAAACTTCGCTTTCTTGGAAATCGCTGGAATGATATGTTGAAATGAATGCACAAAACCTAGTATATACTATATACATGAAAAGATGTGAAAATTCTGTCAGCAATGCTATATTATACTATTACTAATACAAATATACACTGTTAAAAATTTTGTCCTTGGTTGAACCAAAACATGGTACTACAGCACACTGAGAAAAAATTCTGTAACTGACATCTAGAATCTACTTCGTCGCTCTAGTAAAAATAGTGCCATGTCATCATTATAAAATCTAGTCTCATTTGAAAGCGATTTCTAGAAACCCCTATTAGAATTCTAGAACGTTTGCCTATATTCTCGAGGGCAAAATTATTTAAAAATCTCTGCAAATAAATGCGAATACAAGAGGCGTGTTTCAGCAACTATAATCTTGGTTAATTAGCTAATTCTAAAAAATCAAGCGAGACTATCTCGCAATACAAAAAGCTTATTGGCATGCCTTATACGCATAGCTCAGAAATCTATATTTCCAGTTTAGGGATTTAGAAACTGGCCACTTATTCATTCTAGATGAAATCGGTATATTTTTTTCTCAGTGCAGCTACAACCAAATGGTGAAACATTTTACCATGATTTTGTACTTGGTTCTACCAAAGCTTGGTACTATCGTTGATGTAACCATAAGATGGGGTGATCTTTTTACCATAATTTGGTACTTTTCTTCAACAAGAAGTAGCAAATCATGAAAGAAGGTTTCACTATTGCATGGTACCAGGATACTACGATAGTACCAGGTTTCGGTTCAGTCTACAATATTGCAGCTACCGTTGTACCAAATTTTTATTCAACCTTGAAATGAAATTTTTAACAGTGTACGTCAGATATACAACAGATTACAGAGTATAAGTGCATTTAAGTTAAGTGGGTTCCATCGTGCATATCTATTATAAATTTTCATTCTAAATATGTTTGAGTATGTACTTTGTAACTGACTGCATGATCATTTATAAATGTAAATTCACAAATGATATAATAGAGATAATTTTAAAAGAATGTATTTGATTGTCAAACTATATTTTAAATGATTTAATTGCATTATATTTTAACTGGTTTTAAAATTTATATCTTTATGTATAAAGATTTAAGACAGATTTGAGATTATTTTAAATTTTAAATGTTGCAGACTTCTAAAAAATATTTCAAGTAAAAAAATTAGTGTTTAAATAAAGCTAGACATATGTAATGTAACACAAATTCACAAATTCAATAATTCACAAAGTTTTCTAATGTAAATTTTAATGAATTTTTCATAAGAACGTTCGAGCTTAAAAAATCAAAACTTCATCTTTTTGGACTGACATTTTGATATGTTCTTTGAAATCTGTTGATTATGAACAAATTGAAAGGCCTTACGAAAATGCTATCACAGTATGAAAAATACAAATGGAAAAGAAAAAACCTCTTGTGAAATCTGATAAACGATATTGAATTTATTCATTGTGAATCTGTTAAATCTTACGAAATAAAATAGTAACAGTAAAAGAAAAAAAAATCTTCCAGGAGCCAATATGACAAATAATTCTAAAAATTAATTTCGATTTTAAAGTATTCAGTATTAAAGATGGCGAACTATATTCTGAAAAAAAAAAATGAAAAAAACTCTATGCAATTAAAAATAATAATAGGGTAGGTGCTCCAGTGATTGACATGCTCCAGTAATTTACATCTATCCCGAAATAATAATAAGATAAATAATAAAATCATATGTTTTACATATAAGAATTTTAACATTTTATGTCAAACACTGGAGCATAGGGTGCTAATAACTGGTAAAATGAATAACTAGCAGGTTCAAACATTGGAACATAGGAGTCCAATTACTGATAAAATGAAAAACTGGCAGTATCAATTACTGGAACATTGAGTGGGTATCAAATAAAAATTCATAAAAAAAAAAAAAAAAAAAAAATAATAATAATAATAATTGTTATCAAATGTATATATTTTAACATATATGTAGTTCTGAATGTCATTCATACCATATGTACTAACTTAAGATTTCTAAAAATATTTTCTGATGACTAGAACATTAAGAACATCAGAGATTGCTCTAAAAGTGTCAATCACTGGTGCACTTACCCTAATCTAATTTCATATTTAAGTTCAGTATAGTGAAAATATTTACAACTGCAAGAATTTACCCGAAAGAAACAAAAAACAAAAATAGAAATTTAACGCAATGAAATCAGTATTTTTAAAGGCTTGAAAGTTATCAACTGCCTGAAATTCGTATAGTTGCAGGAAAAAGAAAAATGATACTCGTAAAAGAAAAAAGAAACAAAAACAAAAATAATAGAGAAATTAATCGAATTTCAGAAATTTGAACATGATAATCAATTATACAAAATTCCTTGTAAAATACGTATAATGCTTCATATCGCAACTATGATGCTATTCTTGCCCATATACATTCATAAGCATTATAGAATATCATACTTTATAAAGAAAGTTTTATTAAAAGATAATGTAATGATGATAACAATAATAATAAACAGAAGTTACAACTTATGCTGTGCATTGCCAAAACATTTGAAAAAAAAAAAAAAAATCTGGAGATACTTTTTATACGTAATAAATAAAAATTTGTAAACGTTTTCTGTTTGTTACACTACATTAAATATAACGACTACACCTTTATTTAGCGATTTATACGCATTTCTTAATGTGATGCTTAGAAAAATAATGTATAATTATAGTAATTCGTTGGCCTGATTAAAAATTTATTATAAGAAATAAAAGAAAATACAATACTTAATTTTATTTTAAACAGTATTTTGTTACTTCGCTGCAAATGCAAATGAAACTTGAACTTTAATATGGAAAAGCATTTTTGAAACGTAGTTTAGGGACAGTAAAATGAAAAATGAAAAATCCCGATTTTTGAAAGAAATTATTTCAAAATTCTTCCATATTATTATTATTATTATTATTATTATTATTATTATTATTTTGTATAGATTACTGTCATTTAGATATTAACTATTTATATATATTTTTTTTTTTTCAGTTTAACTATCTATTTTTCTTTCTTTCTTTTTTTTTTTTTTTTTTTAATATTTACAAAAATTAATAATATTTTTATAAAGATTATTAATGTTCAAAACTTAATTTCTTCTTCTATAAAATATATTAACTTATATTATCACAAGTACAATACACCAAACAGTGAAATTAAAAGTTGTTTAATACCGCTAGGAATTAAAACTAAAAAAAAAAAAAAAAAAAAAAAAAGAGAGAGAGAGAGAGAGAGAGAGAGAGAGAGAGAGAGAAACTAATTGTTAAAATTAATTTTAATTCATTTCTCAATTATATGATCTTATATGCTAAATACTAGATTTAATTGTTTTTATTTATTTATTTATTTATTTTTTATCGTATTTTAAAATTTCTTAAATCTTTGTTACTTTAGAAAACATCCCTTAAATTTTAATCCTGGTGAAAAATGTGACAAAAACTATAAAAACTAATAAAAAATTCATTTTTTTTTCGTGCACTCATCTATAAAAATTTTGAAATTATTTATCTTAAAGCAGTAGTCATTGACCTTCTAGAGGCTCGTGTAAAAAAAAAAAAAAAAAAAAAAAAAGATTTTGATGAAATTCTGGCAAAAGCAGAATTTAGTTTAGGATGGAGGACTATTAGTTTTTTTTTTTTTTTTTTCTTTTTTTTAAATTATAACATCGCTTTCAAATTATTCAATTATATTTTCGATAGATTTTAGATTTCGACAAATGTCCAACTATCGAAAACGACAACGCAAAAATCCCAGATTGAGACTAATAGGCCCTCAGTCCTAATATGCCTTTAGAAAATAATCAAAGTAAAACATTATAGCAATAAATTTCAAAAACACGATTGATTTTTTTTTTCTTTTTATAGCCCAGTGTTTTTTTTTTTTTAATAGTCCAGCAACTGCGAATGTGTGTACATATATAAGATCGTTATAAATAATTTTCCAACTATGTATATAACATCATAAAAAATAATTTCCCAACAATGATGCGAATATTGGAAAACCAAAAACGCTTAAGGCCATCAATTTCGTTCAACTTGAGATAGCGTGCTAATCAGCTGCGGGATGATCTTGTTTGTTTCTCTTGATTTTTGGTGTAGATTAACACATCACGAACAATCGTGCGGATTTAGTGGCTTCAATAATCTTTCACGTTGCACATTTGTTTTAGTAGAAGCTGAAAAACTGAATGAAATCGGTATGCGGTTTGCCACAAACTCCAAGTTTGTGAATGAATGTCTCCTTTTAATTCTCCTTCAATTTAGAAAACAGTTTTATCCTTTTCCTTTAAACATTTTCGTCTAATGCACGTTATCGTCTGTTTTATAATATGACATATTTATCTTTTATCTTATTTTTTAATTACTTCGCTAATAAGGAAAAGAAAATTTAATATATGTTTTTAAAACAACTTACAAGCCACTTAGATTTATTACATTTAGAAGTTTTTTTTTTTTTTTTTTTTTTTTTTAGGACTGAGGGTCTATTAGTCTCAATCTGGGATTTTTGCGGTGCCATTTTTCAATAGTTGGACATTTATCGAAATCTAAAATTTATCGAAAATATAATTGAGTAATTTGAAAGCGATGTTATAATTTGAAAAAAGAAAAAAAAAAAAAAAAAAAAAAAAAAAACTAATAGTCCTCCGTCCTAAACTGAATTCTGCTTTTGCCAGAATTTCATCAAAATCTTTTAATTATTATTATTATTATTATTATTGAAAGAAAAATAAAAGAAAATTAATAATAATCAGTATCGTTACAAGCGATATCGAAAAAGTTTTTTTTTTTTTAATAATTTTGAATTAGGAAATAAAAAGTGCGCGTGAAATAATATGAAATAAAAATAAGTAAAAAAAATGAATTTAATGATTTAATGTTTTTGTTTTTCGGGGGCTGCTCATGCATATAAAAAATGCGTATTAAAACGAGTCGAAGAAGGAAGCGAAATAAGTATTGAGTTATATTACGATAAATACGATAGATAATATGATACGATATATTAGACCTATCGTCCAGGGTTAGTAGGCATTTTCGTTGAAAGAAATAGTTTGTTCGTTCGATGCAACTTGCACATTAGTCCCGTGAGGTACAACTTTCACATTAGTCCCTTGAGGTACAACTTTCACTTTAGTCCCGTCAGGTATAACTTAACTTGCACATTAGTCCCCTTTAAATATTTTATTAAGATTTTTTTTTTTTTTTTTTTTTTTTTTTTTATAAAATTTGCATATTAATTTTTTTCTTCATTTTCCTTTTACGTGTTAGAGTGCTAGAATTTAAATAAATTTTTACTACAATTATAATAAAAATATTTTTGTCCGTAAATGAAACCCTATATTACAAATGAAGCCTATTGTTACACCTGTTAATAAAAAGCAAATTTTAATACCATCTATCCAAATACTTAAAAGTACTTTTTATTTATTTCAAAAATCAATGAACTTGAGGTTGGTTCAGTTATTAATTATGCATTTTTCAGAATCAAGATTTATATAATATTTTTCATAATTGTATAGGAATAATGCAGTAATACCAAAAGAATGCGTACACGCCAATCGTGAGCGATAAGTTGCCAGTTGAGGTATCCATGTTACTTGAATTTTGTTGAAGTAAATTGCTATGTAACTATTTCTTTCTTTCTTTTTTAAAATTGATTTAGCTGCTCATTTGTGTATTTTTTGTGTGTATGTGTGAAGAAGATGGGCAGAAAAGAATAGTAACAATAAATTATACATTAAAATACAGAATTTTTAAATCTTTTGAAATGTTTTGTAAACACATTGATCACATATATTACTATATTTATCAAACGCCTATTATTATTCTTTTTACGTACAGTATTTCAAAGATATAAGTAAGTTTTATGTCATACTAAAGCTAAGCAAAGAGCAATTGGAGACCAATGTTTCATAATAATAGTAATTTTATGTTTAATGAAAGAAAATACTCGGACTTTAACACATATATCAATTGTCTTAGCGACAGAAAATGATATTAAAGATAGTGTTATTTTTATGAAACAGAAAAATCTTTTAAAACTTCATTAGAAATAATTTCGTGTTTATTTATAAATCAAATAATATTTAGCACCATTAAATAAATTACTCTATTTAACAAGATTAATTTTCTATATAACTATTAGATTACAAAATATTATTTTCTGCCTATATTCAAATCTCTTACTACAAATATATAACTTTTCAATTATAAACCGTATTGCGATTTATAAATAAGCATTTCAAATAAATTTGTTTAATTAATGAGTATTTGATTCAAACATAATAGTTTTCCGTCTTAAACTTATAATACTTAGAGTTAAATATGCCGGATAAATTAAATAACTTTCGCTTCGGAAGAGATTCAACAAACGAAATTATAATTGTGTGTAATTGATTGTTTGTAACTCCTTACACGTAAATATTGATTTAAGAAATTATGAAGTCTCTCACGGGTAAGTTATTCAGAACACAAGAATATCGCATTAGTTCTTTTAAAAACTATTGTGTTGTCTGTTTAGATAAAACGAACATTTATTTATAATTGTAATTCATTGTTGGTATCGTAATCAGAAAATCATTTAAGATATTATGAAATTAATTGCGATAGGAGAGGTTAATGTTTAATATTAAAAGGTAATGCCCAGTCCTTACCCCCCCCCTCCTACTCCTCGATGTCTTTTTCTAGTCCATTTTGTCCTTTTATTACTTCCGGTGTCCTTTTTTTTTTTTTTTTTTTTTTTTTTTTAACGCACTTGGCATTGTGAGTTCTTTTGGTTTTTGCCCCATGCTATTTATATGGAGTTTTAGTTTTTTCCCCCTCGTTTTATACATTCTAAAGTGCGGTGGGATCACTTTAGAATGTAGAAAACGAGGAAAAAAAAAAAGCTAAAACCCCATAAAAATAGCATGGGACGAAAACCAAAAAAACTCACAATGTCAAGTGTGTAAAGAAGAGAAAAAAAGGCTCACACCGGAAGTAATAAAAGGACAAAATTGACTACAAAAAGACACCGAGGAGCAGGAGGGTAGGATTGGGGCATTAGACGTATCGTCCAGGGTTAATACGGCCTATCATGTGTCTCGGCGGTGGTGGGGGCGGAAACCACCGCACTTTAGAATGTAGAAAACGAGGGAAGAAAAAGCTAAAATTAATAATTAATGATTAATGCTAATGATTGATATAGCAAATGGTATGAATTAAAAACATAGTTTTTATTCTCGTATAACATAAAATATACTTTATATAAAACATACTGTAATTTTATGATGTGGCAAAAAAGTGCCCTAAATTATCATACTATTTTGAAAGAGCAATTATTTTTATTATAGTAATAAACAAGAAAGAAAAAATAAGATTTACAAATTTTGTCAGTCAGTTCCCAACCATATTTACCGATTACATATTTCAATTTCAAACTATTTCACCTTCATGTTGATAACTTAACATATACTCTTATAAAAACTGTCTTTATACAGAAACAGTATGAAGATATTAAAATAAGCAGTATTAAAATTCGAAAATAGGCTTTAGAGAAATTTTTCTCATAGATCGAAACGTATACAAATTCTTTTGTACTCTTTTCACTTTTGCTACTTATACCATTTTAATAAATATGATATAGGGAACCTGAATAACATATATAAGTTTCAAAACAATCTATTAGTATTTATGAAATTGAGAGCGAAGGTAGATAAGCAGAAAGTGAGGAAGGACAGACTGACAACAAGGACAGCCAAACGCTGAATTTATAAACAAAATGTCAACTTTATTGGAAAGCGTTAAAACAAATCCTTTGATTATAACCAAAACAGTTTAAAGGGGATGGGGGGGGGGGGTTGCTTTTCGAATTTTTGAAGACGAAATTCCTCTTATTTGGCTATGGAACTTACTATTTTGACTCTGTATTGCCAAATCTTTATGCTGCCAAAAAAGGAAAAAGGAAATTCCAAGAATTTTTTTCTTCTATATAGTAAAAAATTATTTCTTTCTTTTATATAATTTTTCAAATAAATGACATAGATCTTAATGATTTTAGATTAAATTTTTATCTTACCCTAGAGAAAACAATTTTTCCTTATTCTTCGTGAATCAAAAGAAAAGCTACTTCATATGTCACTATACTAAACAAATATTAAGTAATAAAAGAAAAAATAGGTATCCGAACTTTTTTAAGCCATCATATCTGTTAGCCTAGAACAAACTATTTCTATAATAATCATTTTTGTTAGGAAAAAGAGCATTAAAAACAAATTCCCATTCCAGCTTTTTTTTTTTTTTTTTTTTTAAGTTATTTGAAGAACACCAATGGAGGTTTTGAATAGAGTCCGTATGTAGGAAATTAAAAAGAAAAGTCTTGCTAAATTAATTGCCCCAACCAGAACGAGTTCTGCGATTCTTGATTGATAGAAAAATAACGTAGTATTTCGAGGTTCTAGAAATTGATTAATATTCTTCACATGTCGATAACTTTACTACTATTTAACAATCCAATTGCTTTCATTATAATCGAAAAAAAAAAAAAAAAAAAAAAAAATCAACTACTAAAGTCAAAGATTCGCCTTAGTTTAAGGACACACAACTTGCATATTGATTTTGCAAAAATTTTGCAAATTTCATGCATATTGGAACGAAAGAAATTTCAACAGTACCAATAAATAAAAGCTTAACATTCTTGATTTTCTAGTTTTAATCAGTATAATAATTTTTCCTTTATATGAATGCCCAGACAAATGTCATAAATCTTAAGAATTCTATACTAGGTTTTTCATTTCCCTACAGAATATAATTTTTTCCCTACACCTAGTATATTATAAGAAAAACAGCAGATCCTCTAATATTCCCTCATATATCACTATAACAAGCAAACACTAAGTAGAAAGTAAGAAAAGATTCGAACTTTCCCTAATCTATTACAACTATTAGCCTATATCAAACTATCTCTATAATAATCACTTTTGTCCGGAAAAAGAAGCATTAATAATGAACAAATTCCCACTCCAGCTATTTTTTAAGCTCTTGAGAGAACACCTATAGAGATCTTGAGGAGAGATGGTGTGTAAACGAAAAAAATAAGAAAAAGTATTCCCACTTGCTAGATTAATTGGCCCAACCGGAACGAGTTCTGTGATTCTTGATTGATAGAGAAAATAACGTAGCATGTCGAGGGTCGAGTCAATAGGTCAGTAGGTGAGTAAATTCCAGCTTTGTTTCAGCAAATCGATGGATATAGTTTGGAATTCTTCGACGTACCGTTCTGCACATATAAATATCCTGGAGTGAGAACACCAAAGTAGATTTAAGTAGAATTTAGCGTGACAGATTGTACATTAGATTAAGCGTTTGAGAAATCCATCATTCGAAAGTTCTTGTAAAAAACTTTTTTTTTTTATGCGGAATAGCAAAGTGTTTTGAACCTTTAGTGAATAGATTTGTATATTACTGTTCACTTTTAGTAAATATAAGGTTAGCTGTCTGTAATTCTATGCATGCACTTTCTTTTCTTTAAATACTTAGAGTTTCCTTTTAAAAGTGATGA
Source organism: Salticus scenicus (assembly GCA_963930645.1). Taxonomy (NCBI): domain Eukaryota; kingdom Metazoa; phylum Arthropoda; class Arachnida; order Araneae; family Salticidae; genus Salticus; species Salticus scenicus. The sequence goes on along the minus strand of OZ005656.1, from coordinate 207,088,375 downwards.
ATTATTAATGAAATGTAAATTTGTGACCTGACTGCATGTTCGAATGTTAAATATAATAGTGAAATTTATTACACTTAATAGATAAATGGAAACTGAATAGAAAAAAAAAAAAAACATGATATTATGCAAATATAAAAAAATGAGAATAATTCTATATTTTGAATGCTTAATTAAATAATAAGTCGATTAACACGTTAACGCCCGAATTAATTTAAAAATATTTTTGCTGTTTATTTTACTTCTAAATTAATATAGACAACTGACAATAAAATATATTAACTTAAACAATTCTTCTGATAGTTTTAAATTTAAAGTCTATCCTCATTTATTGACGTTTAGTGTTCTTGCGAGAAAACTTCGCGATAGAAAAACTTTGAAATAACAGATTAATTTCCTATTATATGTTGGCAAAGATCTCGAAAGTAAAGTATTATAGTATGTATTATTATTCAACTTGATTTAAGTTAGTATACCTGCGCAAAAAGCAAATATATGTGCGACGAATGAAAAGTCATAAAATGACTATCCAAATTATGAAATAATAATCAATAGTGGGCACATACAACTTTTAGGGATTATTTAGAGTGATGCTATAAACTGTCAATAAAAAGCAAAATCATTCCAAGAAACCACAAAAAATATATGTGCTATTTTATTAACTGTCCTCAAATGAGGACACTGGGCGCTAACGGGTTAACAGTTATTTCAAATACAAGTTTCATAGATTTCTTTTATATTTCTTTTAACTAAAATTTTATGCCTAATCTAAAATACACTGTTGTTGAAAATTAAAGCAATAACCTGCTTGTTCATTTTCTTCTTTTGCGCGTAATTTGTTTTAACAAAATCAAAACATGGAAACAAAAAATTTGGATGGCATGTTCGTTATTATATCACTCATCGGATTCTATATAACTTTAGCATAAGTAATATTTTTTAAACTAATAATTATTAATTTTTTCTCAAAAATAAGCTTTGAAAAAAATTGAACATTTCAATAATTTTAGAATAATAATAATAATAATAAATAGTCATAAGCATGCATTACAGATAGATAAAAATGCACATGCATGCATGTGTTAGATTAAAACCGGATTTTTTCCCTGTATTCACTTTTCATCTTCTTTTTTCTTCTTTATTTTTCGCATGTGAATAACTTTTTAAAAAATATACATGCAAACATGAAAATTGAATAAGACGTTCATTATAAAATTATTATCAACATTTTTATTATTCTGGTCATGCTCATGGTTTATAAATTAGTAATTATATTTTTTTTCAAAAAGTCGGTTAGAAAAGTAAAAGGAAAGTAAATACAGAAAGAAAAATCGGTATTTAGTTTAACATTTGAAGACATGTGCATCTTTATCACATCTGTAACACCATTTCGCATTATCTTTTCTTAAATTGTTGAAAATTTTCATTTTTTTTTTTTTTTTTTTTTTCTACAGCTTATCCTTTTGAGAAAAATTGAAGAATTATTAGTTTAAAAAATATTACTTATACTAAAGTTATATAAAATTTGATTAATGATATAATAACGAATATTTATGCGCAAAGGGCATTCAATTAGCATAAATATTAATAAATGGTAATTTTTGAGCAATCATCTATCATTCTAAAATTCTAAAAAATTCTAAAATTTGGAAATCAATCAGCATATCTCAAAAGAAGAGATAAAAAAAAAAAAAAAAAAAACATGTTAAACATGTTAAACGTCGAAGATTAAATTTAAAAATCGTATTCTAAGTTATTAAAAAATATATTGCGTAAAATTTTAATAATACGTAAGAATCTTCTTATTTGATTATTTACTACACTCTTTTTACTTATTACGCACCTATCATTACTTTCAGACATGCATTGCATGCATTGGTGTTGTTGCATGTATTGCATATTTTTTGTTAACTTTTAAATTTTTGTTTTATTTATTTTAATAAAATTTTAACGGAAGAGTTTATAAAGAAATGGTTGAGTTATATGATTGATCATAGCTTTAGAGCACTTGGAAAAACAATTAATACTTACATTATTTAAGTGCATAAATCATGTATAATTAAAATTTTGAAATTTCGATTTAATGTGCAATGCTATTTATTTATTATAGTAATAAATAAATACATTTTTTCAATGTATAATCTGTATTTTATTTTATTTTATTTATTTACTGTATTTCTTTTAATCGAATTTTATGAAAAAGGAAACAGTCTAATATGCAAATTTTAAGACAATAAGCTAAGGGAAAAAAAAAAAAAAACCTGCAAAATGAATAAATAATATAGTAGACGAAAGAACGGTGTGGTATGTAATTAAAAAAAAAAAAAAAAAAAAAAATGTTTAGTATTTTTTTTTAAAGAATTTTTATTTTATTTATTTATTTATTTATTTATTTTTTCATTTAGATTATTTTGATACTTGTACTGGTTTTATGTGTTTTAGCTTTCATTCTGCACTTTTTCTCGCCTGATGATAGGTTGTGCGCAATTATTTTGAACAATAGCAATTGTTAAGCATTTAAAAAAAAAAAAAAGAAAGAAAGAAAATGTATTGTTTATAAATTAAATTCTTATAAGTTTTTGTATTAACTTCTTTAAAAGTATTTTTTAGTTAACAAAATAAAGCAAACAGTAAAGTATAAAATTCAGTTATTAAAATTACATGCTTTTTTTTAAATGAATATACTTCAACTGGATGTATGCAACTAGATAGGTATGCATGCTTTTTGAAATAATACTTGTATCCTGAAATATGCAGCGGATAATTTTGTGTGGTTTGCTTGTAAATTAGAATGTTCTGAGGAATGTAAATTATACAGGGGTTGTTTATCGTTTCGGCCATCGGTACCTTACAAAGAGTCGGGTTTCCCTTTCATTTCTTATCGTACCTGAAGCCCTGGGTGCCATCACTCAATAATTTACTTTTAAAGGTTAGCGAAATAAAATAAAATAAGGGAGCTCTCCAACACCTTCCCCAAAGTCACGAGGTCAACAACTTTAAAGCCCGAAAGGTGCGGCTGCTCACAGGCTGTGGTGAGATTTTTGGTATGTACAAATTTGGTTTTTCAGAGAAGCTGGTCTAAATGTAGGGTACTATATATTGTAGAATTTTTGGTGATGAAGACTTTTTATAAACTTACTCTACTTATGCCAGGTAGTAGTAATAATTATACATACCTACATATTAGTTTCTACTTTGTAAATATCATTATTCAAGTGATAATTTAATAAAATGAACCTGCAACATTATATTGTAGGAAATAGTTATTCTATGGTAATTTTTTTCCCCAAACTAATACAATTTAAACAATTTCAGGAAGAAATTAATTAAATTGTATTTTTAATTCACAGTTCGCAAAATATTCTTTATTTACAAAAAAAAAAAAAAAAAAAAAAAAGAAGAAGAAAGAAAGAAGTTTTACAATATGGCTTAAACGAGTAATTATTTAAAAATTATTAATTATCTTTATTAGTGGGTAGTAGGTGTTTGTATATGTGTAGGGCGAGGGGTTAAAAGAATAATTCAAACAAACCAAAGGTTATTTGTGATGTACTTGTCATCATGATATGTGCATTTGGTAGAATGTTATAAGATTAAGCCAAAGGTCTGGATTATCCCCCCCCCCCCTGGTCAAGTTATTTTCTATCCTGTTATTATATCGCTGTTATTACTATTTTTATAAACATCATTAAAAGGGGAAAATGTTGGGGTAATATTAAGTTTTAAAAGGTATTGCATGCTGGACTAGAAAAAGTTCTATCCTGACATTAAGTTAATATTTCAAGTTGATAAAAATGAACAAACATATAATAATATTTAAAAAATCTATGAATAGAAAGATTTGTTTCATACGCTGTTTTTTATTTATTTTATTTATTTATTTATTTATTTTTTTAAGTCAGATCAAAATTTATTTTAATGACAGTTTTAATTATGAAGTAATGAAGTAATTTATTTATTTTACCTACTTGCACACACACACACACACACACACACACACACACAAATAAATAATAAAACAAAATCAAACAGAGCATTTACCAAATAAATAATTAAATAAAAATAATTAGTTAATTAAAATTGGATATTTTGGACACTGGAGGAAATTTAGAAAAACTACTTAACAGTCATAAAGATATAATGCAGAGATATAAGTATCGGGAAAAAAAAATGACACTTTATCAGAAACATTTTTAAACAGAATAAGGAAAACAATAATTTTCAATATAATCATATTCGTCTTATAATTGGTTCTCAACTTAATAATATCTTATAATTCAACCCTTTTCATTTATTTAGTCTCTAGATTGAGTTTAATTCGAATATAACTTTCCAATTCAAAGTATAACTTTAAAGCAAGGATTTTCAAAAGAACAAATTTGTGGTGTTGGTTTCACGTACAATGTGCTAAAAATAATGCTTATTTTAACAGGAAATTTAAAATATAACTATACTATACACATGAACATGAACCTTATTTTTATTATTTAGGACTTTCATATTTCAAAAATAACTAAAAATCCATAACTACATTGAATTATAACTATATTGCGTGAAATACAACAGCTTGGTTAACGGTTATATCCATCAGTAGCGTCAGATAGTGAACAAAAAAACCACTTATAAAATCCTTTATATGAATTTCTTAATAATCGAATGTGCGTTAATTAATTTTAAGTATGTTTTAAAATTTTCTCCAAATTCTATTCATAGCTTTGGAAAATTCATTTACATAAAATGTGACAGGTTTAGAATCCTGATAGCGTTGCCAGATGGTCGACAGTCAATTTCCCCAAACAGGCTTTCAATTTTCCCCAAATCAGGGGTTATTTCCAAAAAAATCCCCACCTCAATTTTTATTAACCCTTTCATTCCCCGTGATGCCAATTGGAATCGTAACATTTCACATTTTCTTTCATACCATCTAACCCTCCTGCCGTTTCAAAATGAACAATATTAAAATCTATGTACATTTTCCCACCGAAAAATGTATATTTTAGGTAGTTTCACTATCCTTGTTGATAAATGAATGTATATTTTACTCTATTCCGATAATAATATCGGAATCCATTTCCTGTTTCGAGCAATTTAAGTAAATTAACTGTTTGAAGTATTTTTTATTTTATTTTTTAATGTTTGCAATTTGTATTTTAATTAATTGCAATATGTATTTCTTCCGAAATTTTGATATTTGTATTGATTGAAAAGTTATGATTCTAAATGGCATCAATGGTTATATTAAACACAAATAAATACCTCTCAGTTACTTTTTAGCTATATTAATTCGTACTCTGCTATTACTCCTATTAATATATATATATATATTACCTTTGAATTAAATTTATGACTATATACAAGATTTATTGTTTTATGGATGAAAAAAAATGGGAATAAAAGGATTAAAAAAGTAAATTTTTTACAATTTTTTTTTTTTTTAATAATTATTTAACAGATTTAAGCCCAGATTTTTCCCAAATGACGCTCATTTGTGAAAAAAATCCTCATACATAAAAATAACTTTTATATACACACTAGTTATAGGAAAATTTTAAATCTGTGTACATGATATCCGGAGGATGTCCTGGGGAGAACCAGTACCTTTAAAAGTCCCTACATATACTAAAGAAAGCTGTTAAAAGCTCCTACGCGTAAGGACAAGTCCCTACAATTGGCAATGCTGTATATTTAACAGGTAGACTAAAATAAGTAAAAAAAAGTAAACAATTCCCAAGATTTCTCCCCAAAAATTTCAAAACTCCCCTCGAAATTCTCCACAAACATTTGGTCTCCAGAATTGTCGCCAGAAGCCCAAAAAATCCCCAAAATTGGGAGGATATCCCCAATCTGGCATCACTGAATCCTGAATCGAGTCAGATACTACAGGTTATCTGCTTTGTGGATCGGATTACATTAACTTTTCAACCAGAAGTTTACCAGTGGGTATACACTGTACAAACATTTTGTAAATTTACTGAATGGTTTACCAGAGTCTTTGTAAATTTATAATAATTCTTAGTTAAAAGAAAGCAATCGAAATTCTCAGTTTTTAATCTGTAATTTTACATTTTTCTTTATTATTTAATTTTAAAATTAATATTTTTACTTTAGAAAAAGAATTTTAAGTCACAAATATATTCTCATCAAAAATTAATTAAATTAAAGTTAATCATTAAAATACATATATAAAATAAAGTTTTTTTAACATTTCTGTTTATTTTTCTCTGTAATTTTATATAAGCCTTAAGATAAATGATTACCAGTAGTTTTTTTGTTGAAAGTTTTAACATTGAAGGCATTACCCGAAGATCTGTTTGAAAAAAAAAAAAAAAAAAAAAAAAAAGAAAGTCTTCAAAGTATATTTTATTATTTTTATTTATTCATATAACTTTTTCAATGCAGAAATTTGGTGACACTTTTTCTTCCATATTTTAATGCAATTTTACTCATACCATGTTTGTAATTATAACTGTGTAAATTACAATTGTGTTTACTTAACGTTAAAAATTTTATAGGGAAAAAAAAATATTTGGCTTTCAATGTATCTTTACTTCTTTATTTTCAACTTTTAAAATATTTGGAATAGTGGATTTTTCAAAAGTAATTTTTAATAAATTTCATTTTTTTTTTCTTCATATTGAACATTGAAAATTTATTTATAATTAGACATATATAGTCGGCAGCAAAATTATCGAAGCACACATCCATACTTTCATTTTTTTTTTTTTTTTTTAGCTTGATCGCTAATTTTTATCATCACCTTCCTTTTTTATAATCAGCATAAGACTAAGATCATGAATGGACAAATATTTACTTAACAAAACTGTATTAGGTGTCCATCTTTTAAATAAGTATTACTGCTAGTGCTTCAATAATTTTGCTGCCGACTATACATTCTTGTAGTTTTTTATGCAATATATAATACCCTGAAAAACCTATTCAATAATATAACTGTATTTCGTGCATAATAGCGTTTTAATTTAGGACATTATAACATAAATTTAAAAATTATTATATTGCGAGTCATGGGTCGGGTTTCGGGTTTCGGGTTTAAATTAATTTTGCAAGTCGGATGTGGGTCAAATTTACCCAATCCATGCAGGACTCTATATATGTACTTCAGAATAACAGAAGATATTTTCCTTCAACTTTTTTGAATTGACATTTATAATACGATTTCACATTTCATAATACGATTATAAAAACAAAATTTACATTATACAAATTCTCTTTATTCCTCTTACAATTTTATCAAGATTTCAATTATAAGCGAATCTAAATTGTAACATGATCACTTATGGGAAATAAATTCTAAACGTACAATACATTAATTCATTTTACACTTACACAAGAAACCAGTAAAATACAATGAAAAAAATAAAATAAAATAAAGTAGCATGCCCTATATACATTAATAATACATATGAAGATTTGGTGTTCAGAAAAAAGAGAGGGGGAAATCTGCTTTGAAGATTTAATATCAATCTGAACAATTTTGCTTTATTATGATCAAAATCTATTCCATTTCATTTATTTGTGATGCTGCACAATACACCCTGAATTCCAATGTATGTCAGAAAAATTCACTTATTTGTCCAAAGAAATTCCTCACAGGTAGGTCGGTAACTGCACTTGTAGAACCCCTATGGTTCACCCCAACCCACTACACTATCAATGACAATCAAATTTTTACCAGTAGCTCAATATCACCTACCTCCACGGGGATTACTTTTTTATTTTTTGTATTTATATATTACGGGGGTCGGTTTGTAAAAATAGAAGTGATTTATTCCAGAGAGTATGTCTGGCGAAGTGAAACGAATGTTTATGGTTTGCTGCTCTCAGGGGATCAAAAGTTAACATTTAATAAATAACAAAAGCACATGGGCGGGAACGAAATAAGGCGTTTGAAAATAGCAGACAGGCAAGATGGGGAAGGAATACGATTTTTGTTTCAAATTTCAAATATTAGTCTAGTTTTGCTATTAAACCTCAACTTAAATTAAATTAAAATGTATTGTTATCTACTCTATAGAAAGAAAATCATATTTCTGTTTTTCAGTAAATTTTAAGAAATACATTAGCTTTCGAATCAACTTGTCTTGTATTTTCAGTATATTTTCACATATATTCCTGTATTTTAGTTTAATCAGTTTTAGCTTAGAATTTAAATAGATGTAAAATTTTAGGATAAGTGGGCGTGGTTAACAAAAAGAAAGAAGGTTAATAAATACAAATACAACGAATTAAAGTATCGAAAAAACACTTGCAAAATAGCACTTCATACGAAAATTCTTATCTTAAACTTTTACACCTAATTATTACTTTCCATTTATAATTTTTGTATAATTTTTTAGTGCTACCTTTGGCGCCTTTTTTATACAAATATACTTTAATTAATATGTAAATAATATATATACATAGCTGCCAAGTTTTTAAATTTATTCCGGAATGCTGTTAGCTCCGCTCTTTTTTCATACCGTAATTTTTATAGAAATATTTTCTTCAATATATAATTACGATTAAATATGAAAAAAACTACTCTAAAAAGATTACGGTGTGAAAAAGGGGCGGGACTAACAACCTTCCGGAATAAATTAAAAAACTTGGCAGCTATGTATATATATATTGTTTGAAAAGGTTTTCAATATATATATATATATATATATATATATATATATATGTGAACTAAAAACAAAATGACTTATAAATATTTTTTAATATGGTATGTATTTTCAATAGTAGATATATTATATAATTTTTACAAAATAAACCATGGGCAAAAATTTTAGGCGACAAAAATTTGCCCATGTTTGGAATTTTGGCGATATTTACCGATAACATGGTGAATGTTTTTGTTGTGTCACCATGCTGGTGTGAATCTTACATATATGCAAATGTGTATCGATCATATCTGCCCCCCCCCCCTAACCCTTCATTTTTTTTCTTTTAATTTCCACGAGCCTACTTTTCAGTCTGCAATTTTGAAACGTGTCTTTTTTTCATAGACTATATATATACATTTCTTTTTTCTGTAGTATAAATTTAAAATTAACAACTTCTAACTGATTTTAAACCTATAACACACTTACAATTTTTAATGCACTCACACGCACACATAGATGGATTACGGTAAAGGTCACAAAAAATAATTCAGGTGATGAACTCAAAACCTATTGATACACCGAAATCTCATTGTCCAATTTTTCATGATTACAGTAACTTTACATAATAATACATTTTCAGAAGGTATACAACAAACAAACAAACAGTAAATAAATAAATAAATAAATATAAATAAATAAATAAATAAATAAATAAAATAAAAGAAGGAAAACGCAACGGCTAAAGAATTGAAAAAGCTAATAATAAATTGAAAAAGCTAATAATACAATACTTAAAATATTAAATTAAAGAAGATGAATAAGCAATATAATTTGGTAACTAAATATATTTTTTCCATTGACAAAATTAGATAAAAACTGGATTTTTAAATATAATTAGCGGAATATTAATAACATGAAGTTGGATAATTATAACTCTCGTCCCAGAATTATCTATTTTGAAATTACTTAGAAAGAAAAGAAAAAAAAAAAAAAGAAACATTTGGAATTTTTTAAATTAATTATGACAGCTCAGGCTGTTTAAGTAAATTCATAATGGCTTAGATATAGAATTTTTTTTTTTTTTTTTTTTTTTTACAGATAACACTCTGTCTAGCAAGTGTTAAGCAAATAAATCAATAAAAGTAAAGCATTAACATTTATACATTTACAACTGAAATGTTGGGACCATTACAATATTTTTTTGTCTTATGTTTTACTACAAAAATTTATTCAGTACAAATTATACATTAAAACTATTATTTAATAAAAATTTTTCCACTATAAATGCAAAAGATGTTTATCTCAGGGAAGTATAGCACTAAATATTGAAATAAAGTTATTTTGCGCCCTACAACTACATCTTAGATATTTTTTTTTTCTTTTTTTAATTTTTAATGAAAAAAAGAAAAAAAGATAAAATTATGTTGATTTGTAACAGATCGATTGTTCAACCATTCAATTTTAATGTGTTGGCGAATCCTTTTCAAAAATATGTATACAAATACTCCAACATATAAACAAAATTTTTCTTAGTTGATAATTATAATTATCAATAATTCCTTTAAAACTATGATTCATCAAAAATTATTCTATTGTGCACATTTATATGAAATTTTGTCCTACACTACCATATTAAAAACTAACAGAAACTAACTACTACAAAAATTTATTCAGTACAAATTATATATTAAAACTATTATTTAATAAAATTTTTTCCACTATAAATGCAAAAGATGTTTATCTCAGGGAAGTATAGCACTAAATATTGAAATAAAGTTATTTTGCGCCCTACAACTACATCTTAGATATATTTTTTTTCTTTTTTAATTTTTAATGAAAAAAAGAAAAAAAGATAAAATTATGTTGATTTGTAACAGATCGATTGTTCAACCATTCAATTTTAATGTGTTGGCGAATCCTTTTCAAAAATATGTATACAAATACTCCAACATATAAACAAAATTTTTCTTAGTTGATAATTATAATTATCAATAATTCCTTTAAAACTATGATTCATCAAAAATTATTCTATTGTGCACATTTATATGAAATTTTGTCCTACACTACCATATTAAAAACTAACAGAAACTAACTACTACAAAAATTTATTCAGTACAAATTATATATTAAAACTATTATTTAATAAAATTTTTTCCACTATAAATGCAAAAGATGTTTATCTCAGGGAAGTATAGCACTAAATATTGAAATAAAGTTATTTTGCGCCCTACAACTACATCTTAGATATTTTTTTTTTCTTTTTTAATTTTTAATGAAAAAAAGAAAAAAAGATAAAATTATGTTGATTTGTAACAGATCGATTGTTCAACCATTCAATTTTAATGTGTTGGCGAATCCTTTTCAAAAATATGTATACAAATACTCCAACATATAAACAAAATTTTTCTTAGTTGATAATTATAATTATCAATAATTCCTTTAAAACTATGATTCATCAAAAATTATTCTATTGTGCACATTTATATGAAATTTTGTCCTACACTACCATATTAAAATCTAACAGAAACTAACTACTACAAAAATTTATTCAGTACAAATTATATATTAAAACTATTATTTAATAAAATTTTTTCCACTATAAATGCAAAAGATGTTTATCTCAGGGAAGTATAGCACTAAATATTGAAATAAAGTTATTTTGCGCCCTACAACTACATCTTAGATATTTTTTTTTTCTTTTTTAATTTTTAATGAAAAAAAGAAAAAAAGATAAAATTATGTTGATTTGTAACAGATCGATTGTTCAACCATTCAATTTTAATGTGTTGGCGAATCCTTTTCAAAAATATGTATACAAATACTCCAACATATAAACAAAATTTTTCTTAGTTGATAATTATAATTATCAATAATTCCTTTAAAACTATGATTCATCAAAAATTATTCTATTGTGCACATTTATATGAAATTTTGTCCTACACTACCATATTAAAAACTAACAGAAACTAACTACTACAAAAATTTATTCAGTACAAATTATATATTAAAACTATTATTTAATAAAATTTTTTCCACTATAAATGCAAAAGATGTTTATCTCAGGGAAGTATAGCACTAAATATTGAAATAAAGTTATTTTGCGCCCTACAACTACATCTTAGATATTTTTTTTTCTTTTTTAATTTTTAATGAAAAAAAGAAAAAAAGATAAAATTATGTTGATTTGTAACAGATCGATTGTTCAACCATTCAATTTTAATGTGTTGGCGAATCCTTTTCAAAAATATGTATACAAATACTCCAACATATAAACAAAATTTTTCTTAGTTGATAATTATAATTATCAATAATTCCTTTAAAACTATGATTCATCAAAAATTATTCTATTGTGCACATTTATATGAAATTTTGTCCTACACTACCATATTAAAAACTAACAGAAACTAACTACTACAAAAATTTATTCAGTACAAATTATATATTAAAACTATTATTTAATAAAATTTTTTCCACTATAAATGCAAAAGATGTTTATCTCAGGGAAGTATAGCACTAAATATTGAAATAAAGTTATTTTGCGCCCTACAACTACATCTTAGATATTTTTTTTTTTCTTTTTTAATTTTTAATGAAAAAAAGAAAAAAAGATAAAATTATGTTGATTTGTAACAGATCGATTGTTCAACCATTCAATTTTAATGTGTTGGCGAATCCTTTTCAAAAATATGTATACAAATACTCCAACATATAAACAAAATTTTTCTTAGTTGATAATTATAATTATCAATAATTCCTTTAAAACTATGATTCATCAAAAATTATTCTATTGTGCACATTTATATGAAATTTTGTCCTACACTACCATATTAAAATCTAACAGAAACTAACTACTACAAAAATTTATTCAGTACAAATTATATATTAAAACTATTATTTAATAAAATTTTTTCCACTATAAATGCAAAAGATGTTTATCTCAGGGAAGTATAGCACTAAATATTGAAATAAAGTTATTTTGCGCCCTACAACTACATCTTAGATATTTTTTTTTCTTTTTTAATTTTTAATGAAAAAAAGAAAAAAAGATAAAATTATGTTGATTTGTAACAGATCGATTGTTCAACCATTCAATTTTAATGTGTTGGCGAATCCTTTTCAAAAATATGTATACAAATACTCCAACATATAAACAAAATTTTTCTTAGTTGATAATTATAATTATCAATAATTCCTTTAAAACTATGATTCATCAAAAATTATTCTATTGTGCACATTTATATGAAATTTTGTCCTACACTACCATATTAAAAACTAACAGAAACTAACTACTACAAAAATTTATTCAGTACAAATTATATATTAAAACTATTATTTAATAAAATTTTTTCCACTATAAATGCAAAAGATGTTTATCTCAGGGAAGTATAGCACTAAATATTGAAATAAAGTTATTTTGCGCCCTACAACTACATCTTAGATATTTTTTTTTCTTTTTTAATTTTTAATGAAAAAAAGAAAAAAAGATAAAATTATGTTGATTTGTAACAGATCGATTGTTTAACCATTCAATTTTAATGTGTTGGCGAATCCTTTTCAAAAATATGTATACAAATACTCCAACATATAAACAAAATTTTTCTTAGTTGATAATTATAATTATCAATAATTCCTTTAAAACTATGATTCATCAAAAATTATTCTATTGTGCACATTTATATGAAATTTTGTCCTACACTACCATATTAAAAACTAACAGAAACTAACTACTACAAAAATTTATTCAGTACAAATTATATATTAAAACTATTATTTAATAAAATTTTTTCCACTATAAATGCAAAAGATGTTTATCTCAGGGAAGTATAGCACTAAATATTGAAATAAAGTTATTTTGCGCCCTACAACTACATCTTAGATATTTTTTTTTTCTTTTTTAATTTTTAATGAAAAAAAGAAAAAAAGAAAAAATTATGTTGATTTGTAACAGATCGATTGTTCAACCATTCAATTTTAATGTGTTGGCGAATCCTTTTCAAAAATATGTATACAAATACTCCAACATATAAACAAAATTTTTCTTAGTTGATAATTATAATTATCAATAATTCCTTTAAAACTATGATTCATCAAAAATTATTCTATTGTGCACTTTTATATGAAATTTTGTCCTACACTACCATATTAAAAACTAACAGAAACTAACTACTACAAAAATTTATTCAGTACAAATTATATATTAAAACTATTATTTAATAAAATTTTTTCCACTATAAATGCAAAAGATGTTTATCTCAGGGAAGTATAGCACTAAATATTGAAATAAAGTTATTTTGCGCCCTACAACTACATCTTAGATATTTTTTTTTTCTTTTTTAATTTTTAATGAAAAAAAGAAAAAAAGATAAAATTATGTTGATTTGTAACAGATCGATTGTTCAACCATTCAATTTTAATGTGTTGGCGAATCCTTTTCAAAAATATGTATACAAATACTCCAACATATAAACAAAATTTTTCTTAGTTGATAATTATAATTATCAATAATTCCTTTAAAACTATGATTCATCAAAAATTATTCTATTGTGCACATTTATATGAAATTTTGTCCTACACTACCATATTAAAAACTAACAGAAACTAACTACTACAAAAATTTATTCAGTACAAATTATATATTAAAACTATTATTTAATAAAATTTTTTCCACTATAAATGCAAAAGATGTTTATCTCAGGGAAGTATAGCACTAAATATTGAAATAAAGTTATTTTGCGCCCTACAACTACATCTTAGATATTTTTTTTTCTTTTTTAATTTTTAATGAAAAAAAGAAAAAAAGATAAAATTATGTTGATTTGTAACAGATCGATTGTTCAACCATTCAATTTTAATGTGTTGGCGAATCCTTTTCAAAAATATGTATACAAATACTCCAACATATAAACAAAATTTTTCTTAGTTGATAATTATAATTATCAATAATTCCTTTAAAACTATGATTCATCAAAAATTATTCTATTGTGCACATTTATATGAAATTTTGTCGTACACTACCATATTAAAAACTAACAGAAACTAACTACTACAAAAATTTATTCAGTACAAATTATATATTAAAACTATTATTTAATAAAATTTTTTCCACTATAAATGCAAAAGATGTTTATCTCAGGGAAGTATAGCACTAAATATTGAAATAAAGTTATTTTGCGCCCTACAACTACATCTTAGATATTTTTTTTTTCTTTTTTAATTTTTAATGAAAAAAAGAAAAAAAGATAAAATTATGTTGATTTGTAACAGATCGATTGTTTAACCATTCAATTTTAATGTGTTGGCGAATCCTTTTCAAAAATATGTATACAAATACTCCAACATATAAACAAAATTTTTCTTAGTTGATAATTATAATTATCAATAATTCCTTTAAAACTATGATTAATCAAAAAATATTCTATTGTGCACATTTATATGAAATTTTGTCCTACACTACCATATTAAAAACTAACAGAAAACGGCATAGTAACATCACTTGTTGGCAGATTTTTACCGAAAGTTGATAATCTCTAATTTATATCAATGCGCAACTACATATAAATTTGTATAAATTTCTGTACATTAATTCTTCAGCTAAAGCTGCTACAACATTTTCGTCAGACAAACACAGACACTTTCTAAAATTGTTCAAGTATTCTGGACATCTCACAATGTATAAATCTGTCGAAAAATTTTACGTACCCAATAGTTTCTTCTATTTAATATTAAAGAAATTGAGAATATTAATGACAATTTTGCCATTCAGTTCCTTTCAAGTACATAATTTTTGTTATGTTTATTAGACGTCAAAAATATTATTAAACTTTATTATATTATTAAACGTTTAAAATTATTAAACAATGGTAACAAACATTGATAAACAACAACTACATTGATAAATAACAACTACATTGATAAACAGTCAACCACACTGGTGGGTAAAATTAAAGCAACAACCTGTTTTCTCGTTTTCTTCTTTTGCACATAATTTTCAAACATATGAACATAAAATCTGGATGGCCTGTTCGTTATCATATTATTAACCTAATTAAAAAAAAAAAAAAAAAAAAAAAAAAAAAAGAGAGAAGAAAAAATAAGGAACAGAAAAGTGAATACAGGTAGAAAGATTTGGTTGTAATCTAACATATGGATGCGTGTGCATCTTTACCTATCTTTAA
Organism: Salticus scenicus; assembly: GCA_963930645.1. NCBI lineage: Eukaryota > Metazoa > Arthropoda > Arachnida > Araneae > Salticidae > Salticus > Salticus scenicus. Next base: position 207,072,600 of record OZ005656.1, on the reverse strand, counting down.
TGCATCCTTAACACCACTTTTCATTAAGTGTTCTTTCCTAAAATTATTGAAATTTTTATTTTTTCCAAAGCTAACTTTTGAGAGAAAAACGAATATTTATTAGCTTAAAAATTATTACTTATGCTAAAGTTACATAAAATTCGGTTAAAAATATGATAACGAACAGGCCATCCAAATTTTATTTTCATATGTTTATTTGTTTAAAACTTATGTACAAAAGAATAAAACGATAAAAAAGGTTGTTGCTTTAATTTTGTCCACCAGTGTATTTGAAATTAGAAAGAAAACGAAAAAATAAATTAATTTAAATTGATAAAGTACTTTTTAATCATCTGTATCATATATGTTTCTAGAAATATATAAAATTCTGAAAATTTCGTCAGTAAATTTTATCACAAAAATGTTACTCCTCTCTTAAAGTAAAACACACCTCTCTTTTTCATTTTCTCGTTTAAAGCAAATATGATAGATCACTGGACATCGTAAAAAATAGTGTAATGGCTCGGCTAAAGGGATTTCTCCGACACCTTATAAAAGCTCGTAATGGCGATACCGGATTTATGATACTTAATAGACGCTTCGAAAAAATGCTGACATGAGATTAAAAAAAAAAAAAAAAAAAAAAAAAAAATCTTTGATAACTTTCTAAATAACTACGTAAGCGCAATCCCCTAAGTTGACACTGTGTATAAAAAAACTTTTGTTAATGGACAACTGAATCATAAAATATAAATAATATATAATGCTGACAAAAGTGCAAAATAAGTAGCTTAAACAAGTTTAACATCAAAATAAATGTTATGAATGACAGTTACTCGCAATGTAATGGGCATTTTTTTTTTTTTTTTTTTTAACAAAAAGTCTACTTTTTGCAAAATGATTATTATGATAAAATAATTTTAAGTTTGAATAACACTCTTTTGAATATCTTTTAATGCAGACATTTATATTATTTAATTATTTTTTTTTTAGCAATAAATTCCTTTTATTATGTTGATTAAATAATATTTTAACAATATTCTTTGGGCATGCGTGCAAAGCGTTTTCATTTAATCTTAATGTGACGTAAGCTTGGCTTATCATTTTTCTTTGAATTAGGATTTTCTCTAAGGAGTTGTTTTCGTGATTCGCCATGTTAGGCTTAATAAAATAGAATATACAGTAGCCGACGCTTTATAAAATCACTGGTTAATAAAATCAGACGCTTAATCTGATAAAATTGCTGGGTCCAGATCCAGAATCAAATCAATACAAGCCGCCGTTTAATAAAATCAGCATCGCCGGTTAATAAACTCAAAAGAAAATCTCTTTAGCAGTAAAAATGATTATGCACGTAAGCTAAAAAACGAATTCTATTTTCTCGCTGGATTTTTGAAAAGAAAAAAAGAATTAAAACATAGCAAGCCATGACACTATTACTCTTTGAGAAAATTTTACGCCTCAAAAAAAGAAAAAAAAAAAAAAAAAACACGCTCCGCCATGTGTCGTAGTTATGAATTTAAGGAATGAATTCGTCAAATGATTGGTCAATGAGTATTTTTTTCTGTCTTTAAATATTTGAATAGAGTTTCTACTTCTTATTTTGAAGCAACTTAGCAGCAAGATATGCAAGCGGATTTTTTTTGTTTTAAAGGTAAAGCGTAAAATTTTGGTAAAGTATGATCGTTTTCTTCAAATGTATAGTCAAAGGAAGTCGACATCGAAGCTTGCTATTTCTCAATTTCCTTCATGTAAACATAGGAATAAAGATGATATTAGTGCCTAAATTGTACCAAACGGAAGAGTGAACCGCAAGCGAAAATGAATAGAAAAAGCAAAAGTCATCAACTCAGCACTTCTAGATAGGTAAAAGAACGCCAGATCAAAGAACATTTCCATCTTTTACGTAATTTTGTCCTTAAAAGCTGAAAATTTTACATGAATGATAAGTAACGAAATCTCCATTCCTACGGATTACTAGTTGATGGATTGAAGGGCGAAGAAAATTTCTTTTATTTAGATAATGAATACTCTTTTATTGAGTTCGGGCATGCTCGCCGAATATAAAAATCAGCCACTTAGTAAAATTATTTTGATGAAAACAAACGTGATTTTATAAAGCGGCGGCTAATGTATACATTAAAAGAAGAAAGAGAAGAAAAATTAAATTTAAATGGACGCTAAATTTTTAAAAAAGTCAATATTTAGGGTTAGCGGACTAGATATTCCCTTTGGTGGTTAGTTAATAAATAAAAATTAGTTAAAAAATGGTTAATAAAATAAATTTGTTTTTCAGTGCTTTTCAATGCAGTTGAACATCAGTTTATACCAGTTTTCTACCAGTTTACATCAGTTTATACAAAAAAATTGAATACAGTTAAGCAGACATTGCAATGTCTGCTTAACTGTACTCAATGTTTTTGTAACTATGCTAGGTTTGATGCAAAATAAATGAAATTGTCTATGTGGTGTTTATATTTCTTTTATAGAGACACACAAACAATTCTGATGCATTACAGTGTAAGATGGTAATTCCCTAATACAAATTTTGATCATGTTACATTTTCTTAGATAGGAAAAATCTTATATATGTGATAGAAATTCGTTTTAGCACATGGTCTGCTAAACAGTAAAACATCTTTCTAAAAGACATAAAAAATATTAGGCACCATTAATATGCAGAAACATAATTGCTTAAAGTAGATTTAAATTATTGAAATTCAAGTGAAACTCATATTGGTTTTATTGTACGTTAGACATTAACTATTATACATAGCCATTTTTTCCAATCAGCTAATTCAAAATTTTGCATCTATAGTTAAAACTAATACACTGATGAAAATAAAATTTTACGTTTAACCAGAAAAATGGTTTCAATTTAGCTCCAACTAATATTTTGGTGCTAATTTTCATCATTTTAATAGTGCCATTTTAGTATTAAGCACAACTTAAATGGCGAAACTTAATATCGAAATATTAGTTGAGCTGGAACCATTTTTCTGGTGAAACAGATCATATTATTTTTAACAGTGTGTTTAACATTATGAATGATCTATATGTAGATAATTCGATACCAGTATATATATTTCTCTAACGCGGACCCGTTACGAATAAATTTTGTGGAAATGACATGATATTGACGTAGATTGTTATCTGATTGAGCAGCCAAACTTAAGCTTTGATTATTCTAGAGATTTCGGCTACAATAATTTAATCTAATATTTTCTTAAAGAAATTGAAATAAATAAATAAATAAAAATAAAAATAAATAAATAACTTTTTGTGTTGTAACATTGTTCAAAATCTCATATTTAGTAGTATATTTGGAGGAATTTAAAGACAGAAACCAGTTAAGTTTCGTATTCGTGGTTGGCTGTTCGGCAGAGCGGTGGTGGTGCCGTCTGTTGACTTTATTGGAAATCAACTTATTAAGATACAAATTTTTGAAAGACAAAATTATATATTTTTTTAGATTTTTTATTCATAATTCATTTTTCATTTGTAATAATTAAAATAAACGTTATTTCATTTTACTTTTTTTTTTTTTTTCTTTTTTTTTGCAGATACATTTATTAACTGTGGAATTTCTGTTTTGTATGGTAATATGGTAATTTAATAAGTCAAATTTTATGAAATATTTTTGATTTTTAATATCATAATAATTTAATTTAATTCCAAGAATTTTTAACTTAGCAGAGAAAAAAAAAATTACTTTCTTAAATTGAAAATATGATGCAAATATAAAAGATTTAAGTTACTTTTACATGAAAAAAAAAAAAAAAAAAAAAAAAAAAAAAAACCTGAAAATTTCCATTGATTTTATTAATGAAATTTTTCTGAAACTCATATTAGGTAATAGGTATGTAAGTACTGCCACGCAGATGTTCTGCACGAGAAAGGCTACCTAACAACACACTTGTCCACAATACACCCTGAAGATGTCCAGAGGATGTCCTTAGACGTACTTTCTTCCGTAGGAGATCCTGAGGATGTCATTTGGTGGAGATGTGCTGTTAGGCTAGTTTATTATAGAAATTTTTGCGTAGATTTTTTTTTTTTTTTTTTTTTTTTTTTTTTACCAAAACTATTTTATCGTTTCCGAACGCAACTAGAATCTTTGACAGTTTACTTCTTATCTGTGATAATTTCCATTGCAGGCGCGCTATCGGAGCACAATTTCATTTCGGCCGGTGTTACAAATTGCGATTATTTATGTAAAAAGTAATAAAAACATGCACGAAAAATGTTTGTAACGGATGATATGTATGTTTTTGCATATACTGATAAATTCATACAAGAAAAATAGAGTTTTTTTTTTTTTTTTTTTTTTTTTTTTAAATGTAAAAATACATTATTATGCAAAATCGGTTCTCCATTAGTTCACTAACTCTAAATTGAATACTATTTTTTTTTCTCCCATTAATTACATCCATTTCCCAGTTGTTTTCAAATGTTATTTATTAAAAATAAAAATTCATGCATGAAAGGGTTAATGTATGGCATATTTTTCCATTTGTACACATAATATTACATTTAGTCTTGTCACATTTAAAATTAAATTTATAAAGAAACTATTATATACGCTTCATTATCAATAGAAGTAAATATATGAAACGTGTTTTAATTTCTCTTGCAGTAATTTAACTTAAAGACATTTAAGAAAGGGTAGACTTATACCGGCTTTTTACATGCAAAAACATAAATATACACATGTAACTTAAAGTATTTAAATAATAGAAATGCGTGTATACGGTATATAAAACGGGACTTGACGCGAAACACATATAGTGAAGTAAATATACATTAACGTTAAAAACTCCAAAATAAAAAATTCGCATACTGCAGTTTCGATAATATTAAGTATATCGACTTGCTGTTCAGCACTGATGACGGTATACTTACAGGTAATTAAACTGAAGTATATTAATTTTATCTTACATTTTGTCGTTTATAACGTTGATGCATATTTTTTTCATTGTACATGTACATATTTCCAATGTGTTGATGTAAATAAATGAAACCAATGTAACAATTAAAATGAGATAAAAGATACAAAAATTTAAAACTTTAAAAATACATTTTAATTAAAAAACATTAAAACATAAGACAGACGTTTCGGCTAGAACACTAGCCTTCCTCAGTGTCAAACATACAAGCACAACATTTACAAAAATTCATTGAGAATTTTTGTAAATGTTGTGCTTGTATGTTTGACACTGAGGAGGGCTAGTGTTCTAGCCGAAACGTCTGTCTTATGTTTTAATGTTTTTTAATTAAAATGTATTTTTAAAGTTTTAAATTTTTGTATCTTTTATCTCATTTTAATTGTTACATTGGTTTTAATATATTAATGAGACGTATAAATTATGTTTAATTTTATTAAATAAATGAAGTTTCCTTATTAAGTTGGGATATGTGGCATAATCCATGTATGTTGCACGATTTTTTTCTTATTATACAGAAAAAGAAGCAATATGCATTGCAACGTCGTGGTAAAATAAAGCATCTATCTTTGGAAAATTGAAAAATATGTATAAATTATGGACAATAAAACGATTTTTATAAATCTATTTTATTGTAATTTTTTGCAGTAATACTTTTTATTCATTCTTTACTTGACTTTCTTTGCAGTATTTGTTATATTGATATTTTAATTTCGTAATAAAAATAGCTCAAGTTGAAACTAAATATAACTTCGCAAATTTTTATAAATAATATGGAAAACATAGTTCTTTTGAAAATCATAATTAAGTACTTCATTAATTTTTTTTATAAAGTTTATTTAATATTATTGACCTAAAACATACTTTAATTAACCAGAGAAATTTTTTTCCGTTACAATTTTTTTTTTCAGTAAGTAAAATAAGCAGACATAAAATTATGAAGGATAGCAACTAGAAGTAAATTTCTTCATTAATTAACAAACATCTAATTAAAATTTAGTTGGTTTAAAATTAGAAGATTTCATTCACTTTTGCAAAACTATATATGCTATATCATTATGCTCTAGGCGGTTCTATGTTTTAATTACTATAGTTTGCTTCTTAAAATAAAATATAAGATAGTAAGTAATTTTTAAAAATCTGTTTTATATTTAGTCATGCAATATAAATTTTTAAGAGTCAAAAGTTTCAAAAAATTTTTCTTTATCTCTTTCTTTCTTCTCTTTTAAAAAGTCAGTTCATTATTTAGATTACCTGATTGTTTTTTTTTTCCCGCAAGTATAACGATATCCAAAATATTTATGTGGTTTCTAATTATTTTAAAGAAAGGATTGGGGATGCAAAGAGGAGTAAATTTTATGTGTGACTAAAAAACAAAACGCAATGATATAAAAATTTATAGATATCATGATTTATATTTGTTTGAATGCGTAAATTTCGGTTTATAAGGGAAAGTGACATGTAAAATGCAAAGATAAATAAAGAGAAAATACTAAACTTTTTATATCAAAATTTTGACTAATATTATTTGCAATAATAAAAAAGAAGTAAAAATTTTGCACTTGACATTAATTATTTAAGAAAATAGAGACATTAATCACGTGTGTTTGGGTCTGTGTAAGGTTTAATACAAATTGTCTAAACAATAGATCTAGGCTTGGGTGTGTTACCCCCTGTGGTATTCCTAAGAACTGAAATTTAACGTTCTTCGCCAGTGTCGAGTAAATCGTATTTGCTTACTTGCCACTTTTAGCAACATTTTCAGCCGATTATCGAAAAAAAAAAAAGTCTCTCTCTCTCTCTCTATATATATATATATGATGGCGGGAGGGGAGAGACTTTTTTAATTATTCGATTTTTGAGTAGGGAACAGTGTAGGGAAAGGTTTTAATTTTTGGAAACTGTCTGTTTCCGACTGTTGATTTTTGTAAGAGATTCTGACACAAACTTCTGAAAATGTCAGTTTTCAAAAGTCATTTGGTGAAATCTGATTCTTTATGGCCGATTGACAAATTAAAAACTCACACTTATACGGCTAATTGCGAAATACAAAATTATTATGGACAAAGAAATGGCCTGTTATTTGTTTGTTTTTTTTAGTCGACATTTTATTTTATTTAGTTGTCATATGGCGAATGGAATTTTTCAGATCTTTCTCGTGGGAATTTTTCAAACGTTATTCAAAATGCAAGCAACACTGTTTACTTACTGCATGAAATAGAATAAATTTCATGTAAGAAATTAATAGTGTTTTCAAGAATACTCTTAATGTCTCTACAGAAAGTACGGGGAAGAAAAGAACTTCATTGACAAGTGGCTTTCTTACTCCCTGTCTCTCTTCATGTTTAATATTACACTTTTTGTTTTATTTCAGTCGTTATTTTAATTGAGTTTGGTAGTTTAACTGACATTGGACTATAACTTTAGTAACAAAAAAAAAAAAAAAAAAAAAAATCAAATACGGGTGTGTATTGTACTTCATTCTTGTTACAGAAATTTTACAATTAATCTACAGTATGTGAGGCCTTTATTAGGCCCATTGTCTACACTAGATACCTTTGCATGTGCTGAATGTCTTTCATGTTTGTGCTCATAAAAGTTTTCTAACCCGTATTCAAGTAAGTTTCGGAGAAAAACACGAAAATCTCCAAAAGATTATACAGACTAGTGCAATTTTGGTTCAGAACCGGCAACTCCCGTCTACTAGCTCTGAAACCAGAACCTCTTGACTCCTAGTGGATTTATATATACCGTATATAACAATTGGCAATGCAATCGAATAGAGAAAAATAATTATATTCAAAACTACACTAAGTTTGAATCAAAGAATTAGTTATAAAAAACAAAAGCAATAATTGTAAGTTTGCATATGCATATTAGTTTAAAAAAATTAATAAATCAAGTTATGGATATTAAGAAAATAATATTATGGTATAGAACAAATACAAAAATGTAACACAGGTATAATTTATGTCAAATATTTTATTTCTAATAAAAAACTTAATTTACCAATTGCTATCAGTTTAAAGGCAATTCTATAATATTTTTAAACTTTGCTTTGAAATAAAAATCCCCCTCTTTTTTTACTAATTTTTAAGTTAGTAAAAAGTAATGACTAAATATATTTTTCATAAAGTCATTCCAAAATTAATCATTGTTCATAAAATTTACAAATTAATTAGTGCTAAATTTCTCAATAGATTCACAGATTATATTTTATATTAATAATTAAAGGGCAGATATACATTTCTTAATGAAATAATTGGCAACAATTGATTGAACTCTAATTAAATTGGTATATAATTGTACTAATTAATGAAATATATGGTTTTTTTTTCTTTTTCTTTCTTTCTTTTTTTTTTTTTTTTTTTTTTTTTTTTTTTGTGTGTGTGTGTGTGTATGTATTAAACAGAGTGTTTTGCCTCATTAATAAAAAGAAAATATTCATTTAATATATATATATATATTATTAAAATACTGTTAAAAGTTGCTCTCCACTTTTTAATTATTGAAAAAGAAAAGGTATTTAGGTTATCAAAATATTAAAATATATTTAATACAAATTGAATTTTTTATTTTCGGAGCATGTTTGGTGGCAGTAGAATGCTTAAAAAAGTGTGCAGATTTAGAAGAAAAATTGTAAGTTATATAAACATATATTAACTTATTCTCAGACTTGTTAATAAAAAACAATAATTTAAAAAAAAATATTCTTGAAAAATATATAGTAAAAGCACTAAAAAGTTTTAACTGGATTTAAAAAAAAGTATTCCTTTTTTCGTTTGACCATTTACAAAATCCTGACAATACAGTTAATTATAATTAACAAAAATGTATTTTGTTTAAAAAAATTGTCTGGGTTATAAAATTGTTTCTATCATTGTTTTTCTTTTAAAAATGGATATCTATTGTTCGGAATAATTTTATTTAGAAAAGTGACCTATTTTGGGATATTTTACTAGAGGCATTTTCTACTTTAAAATATTGCGATTTATCATCAAAATTATGTTTAATATCTTTAAAATGTGTGATTTACAGCATTTTGAGCTTTTTTGAAAGGAATTTTTCAATCTGAAACCAATAAATCGTCAGAAAATTGAATGTACGCCGACTGTTATGTAATAAATGTGTCTTTGTTTGGTATTAGTCATAAATATTTTTGCATATTTTCTTATCCACATTTAAAAAACAACAACAGAAAATCATGCGGTACGTATTGGTTATTAACATTTTCGAACTGTCCTTACACATTGCATCGTTTATACTTCAATACACTTTGCCGACGCAATCACACAATGCACTGATAATATTTACGGACGTTGGAGGCGAGAAGGTGGACAGATGGATAGACGGACAGTCAGACAGACAGACAGTTAAATTAATTCACATCATGTCACTCTTAAAAATTGTTAGAAAGTGTCAAAAACGCTTAATGTAAATGAAAATGCAATTCTAACAAACAATAGTCCTTAATGTAAATAATATTTTTGAATGGGTATATAAATCTTAATGCTAATCATACTATGATCTAATAAAGTATTCTTTTGTGCGTATAAATAACATATTTAAATTATATTATGATTCATTAAAGTAAAAGTATTAAAATATGATTTACAGAAATCTCTCTCATAGATAGGCAATGCTTTGGAATACTTTCAGGTGTCTCTATGCACAAACCAGTGGTGGTATTTTAGGTTTGTAATAGTCATTTCAGGAAATGTGTCAGGGTGACGACAGAATCGCTTTTTTCCCCTGATTCTTCCACCAGTATATTTACATAATATTTTTTTTACTTAATTAATCGAGCAAACTTACTACTAAAAATCCCGAAAGAAAAATACTGGTGGAAGTATCAAGAAAAAAAATTTAGTTTGTCACCACCCTGTATATATGCACACATACGCAGGTATAGACAGAGAGATACAACGGGAGAGAAGGTTGAGAAGATGGCAGCCTCTCCGCAGAAAACATATCTTTTTATGAAGTAGTTAATCATACATACGTATGTGTGTGTGTGTGTATACATATATATGATATGGAATAAGTAAAAAAAAAAATCCTCAGTAATGAATAATTAAAATGGGACGTTGAGGCTTCTGGTCTGCAGATCCAGTAGTTTAAACAATTTTTTTTTTTTGCCTGTCCTTTATACTAATGGCATGCTTTTGAAAGAAATAATTAAAATAAAATACGCAATCATAGTTTCGAAAAAAAAAAAAAAAACTAGTATGTTGTGGCCACCACATGACTTTCTTCTATCTTTTCCTATACAAATTCACTCAGCAACAATAATTAAAAAAAAAAAAAAAAAAAAAAAAAAAAAAAAGTGGGACTTTGACAAAATTTTGGGTAAAATATGAAAATTATTCTAAGTTTGTCAAAACACGGAAACCGTGGGACTTTGACAAAATTAGGGAAAAAAAGCAAAAATTAGTTTAAGTTTGTCAGAACATGGAAACCGTGGGAGTTTGATAGAATTAAGGGGAGAGGAAAAAAAAAAAAAGTGGGACTTAAACAAATTTTCACATTTTACCCAAAATTTTGTCAAAGTCCCACTTTTTTTTTTTTTTTTTTTTTTCCTCTCCCCTTAATTCTATCAAACTCCCACGGTTTCCGTGTTCTGACAAACTTAAACAAATTTTTGCATTTCCCCCCCAATTTTGTCAAAGTCCCACGGTTTCCGTGTTTTGACAAATTTAGAATAATTTTCACATTTTACCCAAAATTTTGTCAAAGTTTGTCAAAACACGGAAACATTGGAACTTTGACAAAATTAGGGGAAAAATGCAAAAATATGTTAAAGTTTGTCAAGACACGGAAACCGTAGGACTTTGACAAAATTAGGGGAAAAAAGCAAAAATTAGTTTAAGTTTGTCAGAACACGGAAACCGTGGGAGTTTGATAAAATTAAGGGGAGAAAAAAAAAAGATTTTTTTTCTAAGTTTTTTTTTCGTAAAAAGTAAAAAAATCGATAACTTTGTTTTAAATTATCACAGATTTATAGTTCAACCATTCGTTTTAAAGGTACTGACGAGACCTTTCGAAAGATACCCATCTTGAAAATTTTTGCCTTTATCACCCTGTTGAAAATTTAGAAAAAGCGGGATGGCAACGCAACCTGTAAGACGATTTTTACCAAAAGTTGATAGGCACTAATTTATGTCAAGGTGCAACTACATACCAATTTGTATGAAATTCTGTGCAGTAGTTCCAGAGATACAGTTGCCACAAAATTTTGTCACACACACACACACAGACAGACAGACAGACAGACAGACAGACAGACAGACAGACATTTTCTAAAAATGGTAAAATCGTGTTCTACACCTCTCAAAACGTGTAAATCCATCAAAAACCCGAAATCGAAAATTTTTACGAATCCAATACTTTCTTCTATTGAAGATAGAAGAAAGTAAAAAATGTGTTTTTTGATTTTTTAAATTTTTATTTAAAAAGTTCTTAAAAAGCACACTACTTCGTGACAAATTGATTTATTATAAAAATGCAGCAATATATATATATATATATATATATATATATAAGCATATTTAGTTAAACTAAATTCTGATCTAAGTATCAAAGTCATAATCTATAGATCGGCTTGTTTGTTATCGATATTTTCTTAAATCAACATTAAAATATTTATATAATGGTTATTATGAATACATTAAAAAAACTTAATACAGTAACAGATAAGTAATGCTTATATATAACCCGAAATATATCAGTAAATAACATATTTTACGTTAAAAAAAAAAAAAAATAATAAATAAATAAATAAAAATATAAAAAGAAGAAGAAGAAGCTCTTATGAATACATTAAAAACTATTTTTTCAGTGAAAGAAAAATAATGCTTATAATGACAAGTAAACACAAAATATCTCATTGAATAATATATTTTAAATAAAAAAATAATAATATTTTTCCTCAACTTCCTGTGGAAATAGTAGGTTATAGCAAAATATGCATTGTTGCTTGTATTTAAAAATATAAATATGATATTAATCTATTAAGACAGTATAATAAGAAGGGGCGGTTTTGTTTACTATCGTTTATTATCAGATATTATAATTAGTGTAATATTCATTTAATGTCAAACGTCAGCTTAATGCCTATTTTCGTTTTCAACATTGCCTCACTTAAATATCCTTTTCTAAACATAATGACATAATTATAGACAAGATAGATGTGCATTACATAAAATTATATGGTTCACCCAAGAGCAAAAGAAATAAATAAACCTGTGTTTGTTCTTTTCAGTTACATTATCTATTATTCCGTTATATCGTAACTATTTGTTAGTTAGCAAACTTAATTTTTAAATTGAGGCAAGATTAAAAAAAAAAAAAAAAAAAGACGCATAACCTTACGCAAAGTTTATTTTATTCTTTTAATAAAACTAAGATATTTAATGATTTAATATATGTTCTCGTGAAAAAAATACATATATTTATCTGTTTATCTATCTGTATTTATATCCATATTTATCTACGAGGGAAGGCTGAAAAGTTCTTGCTTTTGCCCACTTTAAGTTGAAATAGAAAAATATATTTTGTGGGAAATGAAAACTAGATGTCGGGATATATAACTATATATATATATATATATATATATATATATATATATATATATCAATCAAGTCATTCTAATTTTTACAACTTTTTTATTTGTGCGAAAATGTTTGAACAATGATCAGAGGAAGGAACGAGTTGAAACATTCAAAGATCTTTTAGCCCATTTTGAAGCTTCATAGGGCTTTCTGCTTAGTTTAGGGACAGAAAACGAAATGTGGTTCTACATTTATAGGGTAGGTGCTCCAGACATCTATCCTGAAATAATTAATAAGTAAGAAAAATAATAAGATAATATATTATGCATATAAGAATTTTACTATTTTATGTCAAACACTGGAGCACAGGGGTGCTAATAACTGGTAAAATGAATATCTAGCAGTGTCAAACACTGAAACATAGGGGGGCAATTACTGACAAAATGAAAAACTGGCAGTGTCAATTACTGGAACATTGAGTGGGTGTCAAATAAAATTCAAAAAAGAAAAAATATAATAACTGTTATCAAATGTATATATTTTAACATATATGTGGTTATGGATGTCTTTCATACCATATGTACTAACTTAAGATTTCTAAAAATATTTTCTGATGACAAGAACATTAAAAACATCAGAGATTGCTCTAAAAGTGTGAATTACTGGTGCACTTACCCTAATCCTGAAACAAAAGACTACTCAAAAGAGTAGTGCAACAGGGGTAATGACGTCTGTTTTCTAGAACAAAGATGGGATTCTGCTAGTGGAGTTCTTAACTCAGTAGTCCAGTATAACAGGATATTATTATGCTGACTTTTTATACCAACTAAAAAAAAAAAGCAATTAAGAAGAAACGCCGGGAGAAGTTGACGCAGAAAGTATACTGTTTTTGCCTGACAATACTTTCTGTGCATACTTCGAGATAAATGGAAAACCCCAGATTTCCGTCTATTCCACCATCCTCTTTATTTACTTGATCTAGCCCCTTCTGATTATTTTTGTTTCCTAATTTGAAAAAAAAAAAAAAAATCTTATAGAGCAACGTTTCGAGGGCATGATGCTGGTGAAAGCTGGTATTAGGAACAACCATATGCATTTTATTTTAATGGTCGACAAATGTTAGAGCAAGTCTGTAAAATGCGTATCAGTCTCCAGGGAGACCATGTTGAATAAATATATAATTTCATAAGTCTGAAGAACTTTTCAGTCTCCCCTCATATCTACCCATCTATCTATCTATCTATATCTATCTATCTATCTATCTATCTATCTATCTCTCTCTCTCTCTATATATATATATATAAACTGAAAACTATGTGTGATAAAAGCAAAAATCAAACATAGAAAACAGTACCAACACATCAAATGAAGATTAATCCAAAGTATTTAAAAAAAGTAGGAGAATTATTTCGAAATATTTCTTCTCTGAACATCGTTTTCAAAGGCAAATTGTTGCAAGAGGGAAAATATTAAGGCGTTTCTGATAATAGCAGTGGGTTAAGGTATCCAAAAATTTGCTATTAATTTGTCCCACATCTCAGCATAAACAACTATAAGCACCAACTAAAAATAATTGTAATAAATCAATGAATAAAGATTATCTTAAAATTAATGGAAAAACGTGAAAAGTAGGCAAGAATTAATATCAGAAAGTATAAATAAGACTGTCTGTTAATTTTAACGGTTGACTGTATATATATATAAAGATAAATCGCATGTGTTAATTCCTTATATTTTTTTGAAGCTGGTAGACGAATAGTGCCAGGTTTGACTCCAGGACTCGCTTATTGGCCTACAAGTTTTGAGTTTTCCAACGGTTAGGAACCCATAGAAAGGTATTCTCCCCCTTCCCCTCCCCCACCAAAAGTACTCCATCCAGTTTCAGACCATTAGCGTAGACAATTGGCCTTAACAAACACATCACCAACATCATCCTGGACAATTCCTGCCCGACATAATTTTCTCAAGATCGTAATTTCCTCACAGTCAGCATTTCAAGAGATTAAGTTATAAGAATAGTTTTTCATTTCAACAATATTATTAAAAATGTTTTAATATTATGTTGAACAATTTTATATTTAACGAAAAATTCACTGGCGAGGAATCGAATGCATAATCTGCTACTGAGGTACCTGGTAGAATTTCCAATCAACATATTTTACACAAGATCTTAAAGTTCATTGCATTCTGTTTTTAAACATACGTGAATGATGACAAATACAAACGCATAAGACACCAGTTACCATGGATTTATATAGGTTGTAGAAAGATTTTTTCCCATAGACGTTTAAAGAAATTCTAATTTTCTTAAGTGAAAGGTTTTAAGTTAAAGAATCACAATAAAATATAAACATATAATTTCGATATATAAATCATCCACATTGTATTTTAGAAATGTTTCTAATAAATATTAATATCAGTCAACAATTACTTTTTTTAAAAAGAGAATTCGTTATTTTTACAGTACGCAAATTACGAAAAATTCTTTTAACGATAATAGAAAAATTTCTTTCAAAGGTCATTATTAATCTTGGGTTAGTAATCAGGGTTCATGTTCCAAAAGTGTGTCACTAGAAAAAAAAAAAAAAAAAAAAACAGCAAAACATCAAAGTTTACAAAAAGAAAGGGAGGGGGATTCCACGTTTGATACTTATGTACTCGCAGTAAATATTTTTTATTTATTTTTTTATTTTTTTTTAAATTAATAATAATGTAACTATTTTCAATATATTGAAAAGTACTTAAACAGTAATGAAGAAAGGAAGTGGAGCTACAAAAAGATTTTTTTTTTTCCATTAACTATAAAAATTTAAACCTGAATACAATTTCTATAATCTCAGAAATCTGTGATATTTGATTTTATATTACTGCAATAAATTATTAAAATTAAGTGATTTCGTAGCAGACATCAATCTAGAACCTAAAAACTTCATATATCTTTAATGTAGAAAATAAATGATACCTATATGTTTACCCATCATTTTGACTAACAGATGTTTTTCAATTTTGTTTATACAATGTACGACACGATGATTATAAGTTTTCCAATACCCACACGTTCTAATACTCAATTTACGCCTCAGCAAAACACATGCCAAGAAATTTTACGAATTCACAGCACACAAACACTCGTAATTTAATAAACCCCGTCGATCCTTTTTTTACAACACCCTCGCTTGCACCATCACTTATTAAGAAGAGGTTACAGATTTAGATTCTTCAAATATTGGACTTTAATCGTAATTGCTAGCTTCGAGGATCTAATAAGAGGGCATGAAGATCCGCTGATGCCCCGGACACCCAATTAGAGGTCGCAGGTCGAGGGGGTACTCACCCAAGAGAGGCCCTTTGTCATGGGCGGGTAGCTATCTCTTCATCTTGTAGAACCCTGGAGGACTGATACGGTGCTGAATGAGGAAAATTAGTATAGTTTGAAATTACTTAGAGACGAGTTTTTAGAAAAATTGTAAAGATAAAGTGATGACGAGTCATGATTGTTGTGAGATATTAAGGTAGTTTACAATAATTTAAATTGATGGTGAGGTAAACATTAGAGATTCTTGGCAATATTTCACGTAGTAAACAAGAATATTGTTTGCTTTGTAACAAGAAAGAAACTCTTAGTATTTGTTGGTTGACAGATACGGTGCTGAATTAGGAAAATTAATAAAGTTTGAGGTTACTTTGTGTCAAGATTATAGAATATATATATATATATATATATATATATATATATAAACGTGATGACGAGTCATGATTATTGTGAGATATTAAGATTGGTTTATACAATCATTTAAAGCGAAGGTGAGGAAAACATTAGAGATACTCGACAGTATTTCGCGAAGTAAAAAAGGATATTGTTTGTTTTGTAATAAGAAAAAAGCACTAAATATTTGGTTGACTGATATACGGTGCTGAACGAGGGAAATTAATAAAGTTTGATATTATTTTGTGTTTGGATTTTAGAAAAAATGTTATAATAAAAGTGATGATGAGTCATGATTGTTGTCAGATATTAAGGTTGGTTTATACAATCATTTAAATTAAAGGTGAAATAAACATTAGAAATTCTAGACAATATTTCTAAATATTGTTCTTCTTCTTCGTCTTCTTCTTATTATTATTTTAGTAGGAAAGAAATCCTAAATATTTAATTGATTGGTATGATGCTGAGTGAGGAAAATTAGTCACGTTTGGGAATATTTTGAGTCATGTTTTTAGGAAAATCGTGGTAAAAGAGATGACAACTCGTGGTTGTAATGGGACATTAAATTTCTGTTAACAATCATTTTAAACTGAAGGTGAGGAAAACACTAGAGAATCTAAGAGCTATTAAAATGTATTATTAATATTAAAAGGTAAAATTAAAAAGGATTTATTAATATTAAAAGGTATTATTAATACCAATACTTGTTTTAATCTAGGAGCTATTTTGTAAAGAAAACAAGAATACTGTTAGTTTTATTACAGGAAAGAAACATGAAGTTTAGATTGTCTGATACCGAATCAAATGAGAAAAATTACTATAGTTTGAGACTACTTTATACTAAGTTAATAAAAAAATGTTAAGATAAAAATTATAACGGATGTCGATAGTTGTAAAATACTAAGAGTTTATACAAACACTTAAATTGAAGGAGAGATAAGCATTAGAGATATTAGACTATACTTCTCGAAGTAAGTAGGAATGTATTTTATTTTGTAATACTAAAAAACACTCTGTATTTGGATGAAATTATGATTTATCTAGGATGTGAAACACAGGACCCTTACAGAATTTTTCAAAATATAACCTTACTGTATGATATGCAAGAAAAAAAAATGATGGAGTCATCGTTTTATTTTGTGATTCATTATTGTTGTTTTAAAATGAAAGTTCAAAAAACCAATACAGAAATAACTTAATATTTCATCAAAACAAATAAACAAATAAAAAAAAGTATCGATTAAAGTTACGACTTAATGAGAGAACTTGCATGGAAAGAATGATTCTTTCTGAATTATTGAGGTTTATTACTCAGTTATAAAAGACAATAATAAAAAAAAAAAAAAAAAAAAAAAAAAACTGGACAAGATTATCTACTGTGTCACTGACATGACATCTTTTATAGCATAATTCTCCGTGCAACATCCTGAGGATGCTCGAAAGAGGAATTACGTAGTCAGGTTATTCTGATGTTACATCTTTAGGATGTCTCTGGGGAGAAAAGGAAATCCTAGGATTGTCCTGTGCTCCATAGGGCATCATCAAGATATTCTGAGGAGGAGATGTGCTATATGGGATTAACATAAACGTTGTTTATTACTGCTTAAAATGTAATATAGGAGATACTGCATCTGAACCTTTCCAGAGTATTTTAAATATCAATTCAAAAAAGTTTGAGAAGCAGTTTTATTTTACAAAATACAGGGTGTTTATAAAGTCCCGGACCCATTTTGAGGTTTAATAACTCATAAAATAATGAAGATATAAACAAACTTATGGTATTTATTGATGGAATAACTCATATATTTTCTTTTCAGGTTTGAATATCTTTACTTTTGTAAATATCGTCTGCGCGTGTGGTTAATTTCAGATAATTTCATTTTCCAATCTAAATATCTGTACTTTTCTAAATATCCTCTGCTTATTAATTGCATTTTTCTCTCTTATTTCTTCATATGGGAATCTGAAAACCCCCATGAATACCGTGAGCCACAAAGGGATTCCCCAAAGGTTAATGTGTGGTGTGGACTAATACACGACCGAGTCATTGGACCTTTCTTTTTTACAGAAAAGACGGTCTCATCAGTCGTTTACTTAGACATGTTGGAAAACTTCGTATTTTCACAACTAGAAGAGCTTCAGCCACATGTCTTTTTGCAACAAGATGGTGCACCACCTCATTGGGGTACCATCGTTCGTAGTTCTTTGAATGACCGTTTTCCAGGAAGATGGATTTGGCGAGGAGGTCCAATTCCTTGGCCACCCAGATCACCTGATATAACGCCGCTGGACTTTTTCCTTTATGGATTTGTAAAGGACAATGTTTACAGGAGGAGAGTGTCGAACATTGATGACCTAAAAGTCAGAATTACAACCGCAATAGCATCTGTGGATGCCGACATGCTTGCCGCTACCTGGCGTGAAATTGACTATCGACTTGATATTCTCCGTGCGACGAAGGGGACACACGTGGAAGTTCATTGACAAAGGTCATGAAACTTTTTGAGTCTATCTAACCATTTATGCTATTAATTTTAATCTATCTTTATTATTTTATGAGTTATTAAACATCAAAATGGGTCCGGGACTTTATAAACACCCTGCATTAGGGTGCTGTCTCCCCGCTTAACTGACCATTTCAAAATTGTAGTACATTCGTAAAACATTTAAGGCTTATTATTATTATTATTATTATTTTAAAATTTATTGTTATTAAATTATTACCATATTATTAAATTCGTATACATTACTATTATTAACTTTTTTTTAAAATTTAATTCAAATAGTTCAGATAGTTGCTATTCTGAAATTTCTTTCGTGTATGGGAAAATTATGTCTCAACTTCTACAGCTTATAAATTAAACAAATTTGTCGGTAAGTTGGCTGTTATAATATATTACTTTGGATGTATATCGGCTGATAGGTGGCACTTTTATTACTGACCTTTGACAATTTTTGTATAGTTAACATCTATTGGTTAAAATTGCAGAAAACTGTATATGTAAAATCCATATTATGAGAAGCCATGGTTAAATTTTTGTTCTTGTTTGCCGGTAGGTGACGCTATTTCATAGAATTATGTAGAAGAAAGTTTTGTGATGGCCACAAAATACTAGTTTTTTTTTTTTTTTTTTTTTTTTTTTTTTTTTGTAATTAATCTTTTTATACAAGATCTTGCGAGAAGAAAAGAATTACATTTTTAATAAATTATTAGCGTTTAAAAAATCATGCACTACATATTTATAAGTAAACATAATCATCAGTGTTATGGTACGTATACATTTAGCTACTAGTGTCAATGGTTTACTCAGTTTTACAGATATAGTTCTGTTATTATATGCATTAAGAAATAATAATAATAGTAATAAAAAAGAATTGTTTACAACCGGTACTAAAATAATTGTATATCAGGGAAAGAGTTACTATGTGGAAATGTATATGCATATTTCATATTTACAAGAAATTACCGGTCTTTATCTCCCCTTAAAATAAGACAAATATTCTCATATAAATACATCTATGTCGTTAAATAAATTTAAAAATTATACATTCCACATATTTAACAATACATAATAATACATGGAGATATATATATATATATATATTTATCAATGATAATATATTTAGACTAATGATAGTATGTTTAATTAATGATAATATATTTAGATTTTTAAATCCATATGTTATCGTATAATAATTTTTAATTTATTATTATTATTAGTTGTCACATTTTTTAAACTATAATAGTGATAATTTACTGTTTTTAGTGAATTGTACATTTATGTATTATTTATTCGTTTATTTTAAATATTAATTTTTTTTCCAGTCTGCTCAGAACACAATAAATAATTCACGAACTGATTTTATGTATTAAAAACAAAACAAAAAAAAAAAAGCTGAAATTTTATTTATTTATTACTATTAATTATTTAAAAACTACAGCTAGTATTGCTTTTGCAGTTAATCCATACATTACTTTTGCAGTTTATACATGTATTGTTTTTGCAATTTTTCCAATACATTTTTGCAAAAGATTAATTTTAGACTAATTTTATCTCAGTTTATATAAAGTAAAGCACCGTTTATACGTCTTTCAAGGGACTGACGTAAAAGGACGTATACATGAAAAGACGTATAATCGAAATTTTAATCATAACACTTCAATTACTACAAATTTAATGACACTTAAGCAAAATTTACATGAAAATACGAATTAAAAAAGTTTCGTAAGATAGTAAATAGTATAAAACTTTTTTTAAAGTTAATAATTAATGAATTAAATAAAATTGAAAAAAAAAAAAGAAGTTTATTATAAAAAGGGAGAAAAATCATACTATTAATGCATGACTGGGTACCAATTAAATCTATCAAATATTGAGCATTATATTACATTTTTTAAGAACTATATGAACACATTTTGAATATTATTTATACATATTGCGTATCTTTAATAATAAGCATACGATCTATGTCCATGCCAGATAGTTATTTAATAATATTAAAAATCTTTAATGTTCGTCTGATGTGCTGCTTGTCTATGAGTATTAAAAATTCTACTGTGAATTCAATTGATTCTTTGATCAGTATTCTTCGATCTTTCCTGTGTTCCTCCACTTAAGATGCCTTCTAGGAAAAATCCGTTATTTAGAATGTAAAATAATGACAGATCGAGAAATTAGGAAAGGGGAAAAGACGTATAATTGATATTAGTGGCGTATAAACGAAGAATTTTTGCATTAAAATGAATGGGAATGAATCTGGACTTCACTAAAAGGACGTATAAATATAAAAGACGTATAAACGGTGCTTTACTGTATAATATTGACATTACATTAAATTTATATCAAAAGTTTATATAATTAATAAATGAGAAAAGCATACATATGTGAAAAGCTATGCTTTTTACCCATTTTATCCCATTGTCCTATTTAAAGGACAGCTGAAAAATAGCATATAGAAATCAGAATTTGCTTGGTGCGAATATATTGTCAGCTGGAATATATAATGGTATATATAAGCTCCTGCTAGCGTGTTATGTGTCTCACCTC
This sequence comes from Salticus scenicus, assembly GCA_963930645.1. Taxonomy (NCBI): domain Eukaryota; kingdom Metazoa; phylum Arthropoda; class Arachnida; order Araneae; family Salticidae; genus Salticus; species Salticus scenicus. The sequence goes on along the minus strand of OZ005656.1, from coordinate 207,051,374 downwards.
CTCCTCCTCCTCCTCCATCTGGAATCTTTGTTTAATCATTACATTAGGGGGCGTGGTTTATTTCTTTTTGCGGTTGAAAATTCTTTTTGGAGAACTATCATGTAAATAATGAAGTATTATACAGATAAAGCAAAACCTTACACTCGGAAAGCACTTTTCACTGTTGAAGAGAACACTAAAACATATAAGTGCAAATTTCACCCTCTTTATTTCAATGTCCTGCGTACAAGGTGGATAAGATTTCTTATACAGAATATATATATATATATATATATATATATTTGTATTTAGTTTATTTAGGTTTAATTAACCTTAAAAACATAATTTTTCTCAAATTTGAGCAAAATAAATAAATTGGGATAAAATGGGTTAAGAGCATAAAAGTTTGCTTCACGCTTTCCTGCATGATATATAAAAGTATGATATATAAATGCAAAATCCCTAATATTAGATACACCCTGGGTGGGTGAAGTATCAAAGGCGCACGTTATGGGTAGGTCATAGAAACTGATATAAGGCGTTAAAAAATGATGCCCTCAAATGACCCTCATATATATGACTTTGATACAGATGATGATTTCATTGAATTTGAGGGCCGGGAAGGTTAATTATACCCCACAGGCATGATATGCTTTTTCCTGAAAGGAACGTGCGTAAAAAAAGTATAACTCTGTAAAATAAAGAAGAACTATAATTATTGGATGGGAGGAATTAAAAAGAGAGCTTGTGTATAATAAAGTTCCGGGTCAGGATTAAATAGTGGTTGAAATACATTTTTAACGAAGTATTAATTAATCACTGGACATTAAATATTAATGCTGAGGAAGCTGGTGAATTTTTATGAACTATTAGTGTCGATATGATGACATAGTATGTTAAAGTGTTTTAATTATGTGAGAATGATTAAAGCCTATAATCCAGCAGGAGCTGCATTTCTTACTTTCTGTGAAATAAATGACAAAATGTTTGATTTAATTGCCAATTCAATCACTAATTACTGTATTTATGATTAATTTTTATGTGGTACAAATTGCTTAAAATTAGATATTTTAGCAGATAAGAAAAGATGAATGGAGTAATGTTAGATAAGAATTCAAATTTTAGGGTGAGCTTTATATTTTAGAGGAAGACGAAATATTTAAAAAATAAAAAAATAATTTGTGTATGTGTATGTATTATAAATTTGTAAAGATTTAAAGTAGATAGCTTAGTAATTGAATCGGATTAAAATGACCGCTTTTGTAAAGGATAATGTCGTTCTCCGTTAATAATAGCTTATACGTTACGACAAATAAAACCTATTTCACTCATCAAAACTGCATAGTTGTTTTTACCAACATATTAAAAAAAAAAAAAAATCTGTATTAAATGTGCTATAGAACAAAATATGAGAAGAAACTATAGAAATTTAACATTCCTATTGCAGATTTTTAGCATAGTATTAGGTTGTAACATATGAAATGTCTGATTTTAATGGTCTATTTAAAGAAAGAATATATTTTTAGAGAACAATCTTTATTAATGAAAATAGGAACCATTAGCTTCAACACACTTTTTCCAACGAGAAACAAGTTTTTTTTTATGCCGGTATCATAAAATGTAGTCGTCCTGGAGGCAACAAATTCATTGAATGCCGCTTCAGCATCCTTTGGATTTCTGAAGCATTTCTCCTGCCAGAAGTTATCGAGATGTTTGAAAAAGTGAAAATCTGTAAGTGAGAGGTCAGGTGAATATGGTGGATGGTCTAAAACTTCATAGTTTAACATGTGCAGCTTCTGGCGAGTGATCATTGAAACATGCGGTCTAGCGTTATCATGGAGAAGAATAGGGCCCTTCCTATTGACCAATGCCGGCTGTTTACGTGTAAGTTCCTGGTGCATTTCATCGATTTCTCTACAATATTTCTCCGGTGTGATGGTTTCGCCTGGTTTTAGAAAGCTATGGTGAATTAAACCAGCTGAGGACCACCAAACAGTCACCATAACCTTCTTTTGATGGAGTTTCGGCTTTGGGAAGTGTTGTGAAGCCTTGTCAGCATCCAGCCACTGCGCTGAACGTTTACGATTGTCGTACAGAATCCACTTTTCGTCACAAGTTACAATTCGATTAAAAAAAGGATCATTTTGGTTGCAAAGAAGAAGGCAAGACGAGATTTCAAAACGTTTGCGCTTCTGATTCTCATTCAATTCATGCGGTACCCATTTATCCAATTTTTTAACTTTGCCCATCAATTTTAGATGACGTGAAATGGTTGTAGGAGATACACCTAGTTCTTCTGCATAATCTCTAACAGTATTGCCTGGATTTTTTTTCAACTACTGCTCGTAAAACTTCATTGTCCATAACAGTCTCTGGTCTGCCCAGGTCTTCGTTTGTGAGACTCTCATCCCCAGTTTCGAACTTTGCATACCAACGTCGAATGGTACGTTCATTTACAGAACCGTTTCCAAATGCAGCATTAATGTTTCGAGCTGCTGCAGCATTATGCTTACTTTTCCACTCATACAAAAATAGCACTCTAAAATCTCTAGAATTCATCCTATGATTAAAGCTATAAACTTACCACCAAATCACAATATTTTAATTTGAAACACATCAGATGAAAAAGACAAGGTTTCAGCTTTAAAATGATACATAATTAACGACTGTATCAAAAAAAGTTTATAAGGAACAAAATCTAAAAATTTTACTGGTGAGAATCGGACATTTCATATGTTACAACATGATATTTATATATTCGTCTATATTTAAATTTATCAGAAAAATATTCCATTTCAATTTTTTTGCGTGATGTTAAAAAGGGGAATCGAGGAAATATTTTTCGGAATCAAATATATCCAATAACAAATAAATTCTCAAAACGGAATCAAATATTTATAAATTATATAGGTACAAATACACAAACCGTATGTAAATTGTATAGAACTTATACATTACATACATGTCATAAAAAATCATGTCCACTAGTTACTGCAAATATACACTCCTTGTTACAATAATGGGCTATTTTTAACCTTAAATGATAATTTCAGTAACTGACATGCATTATTTATTATTACAGATTAGCATTTAAACAATTTTTCTTATAAACAAAATAATGTTTTAAAACAATTAAATGAAAATGCAATATATTTTTCTGGACGATATATTGTAAGAAATTTCACCGCTAGATTGAGGTCCGTAAATAATAAAAGTATTCCAATTACTGACCGTAAAAATAAAATTATGCTTGTTAAAAGTTTTGGGCTTTCTTCTCAAAGAAGGGAGAACAACACGGTCAACATTTTACAGCAATTTGCTACAAATATGAGTACTGGATATTTATCTCGAAAAAAAGACTTGGTCGTATAATTTAATGATTAACCATGTGAATTTTAATGAAATTTCATAGATTTTTTTTTTCTAGTAATATGTGTGAAAATTTATCTTTTCAATTAAAATTTTATAAAAACGAATCCAGCGACACGTATACAGTTGCTCATTTCAATTTCACCTTTACACTGCACTCGTGCCTATTTTTTTCACCTAATGAAAAGACGTCTAATTACTTCGACCTTAAGTTATTGCTGCGTGCTTAAGTCTTTTTATAGTCCTTGATTACAAAATTCCTATCCTTCATTTTTATCAGCAGTTTTCTGATGCTTTACATTGCAAACTATGCTAAATAACCTCACTTTGAATTGTATTGCTATTTTTATTGTTATAAAGAGTAAAATGAATGTGTAACGTAACAGTAAAAGATGTTGTGTGGTGATGAAAGCCAATTGATTGCACGCACTTGTGTGAATTTTGGAGAAAACTACGCAAAACATCTAAATCGATGAACACTAATTGGGATTGAACCCGACACTTCCCATACCAGCTATAAGCAGCAAAACCTCACTAAAAACTTGCGCTGTAAAAAGTGTGTAACGTTGCACCAAATATTTCAGGTGGCATATCTGCCTGAAAATTTTTGGTAGGACGTTACAAAAAAAAATATGGCGCAATATAGCAAAACCTTTGGTATAACGTTTCAGTTATTCTGTAACATTACACCAAAGTTTTTTGGCATAACGTTATGTATTTTTTACATTATAAAGCAACATCTACACTATACAAACATGGCGTAAAACTCTTGATATAGTGTTACATTATTTTTAGTTCTTCTTTGTCCAGATTTTTATTTATTTATTTTTCTATACAGTGTAGGTTGTACATTTATTATTATTTTTCCCACCTTCGTCCAATTTTTTTTTTTTTAATTTAACAGTGAATAATTGTGATTATTTAACAAGCTTTTTGCGATAAATAAAAGAGAAATATATAAGTTGCAGTTAAATAAACAATACACTGCACAGTGGTCGGAATTTCAAAAAAGCTGGCCAAAAGTCGAAAAATTTAGGCGCGTTTTTAGACGTAAGTACCGCGGAAATACCTTCAGAGGGAGCCACTGAATGAAACTGTGAGGTGGAAAATTTATTCTATCTACATATTTCTAAGTGTAGGCTGGCGGAAAACGTGACAATTTTTTCTTTTTAATTGTTAATGCATTTTAACAGTTAAACAAATAGTGTTTCTCGGAAAATTTCGCAACAACAACATTCAACAAAATATGGCCGACAATTGTGGAGGTTAGTAGATAATATTTATGCTGTATTCCTATTTTTTTTCATCAAGTGATCTCCTGAGCGGCTTTTTGAAGTTAACCTCAATTATAACATAACCAAAAGTTTCAAAGTATGGAAACTTTTTTATCTCGCAAGATCCCGCATTGATTCAAAGTGGAGAGTGTTAAGGGATGTCCATTTTATTCAGCCGTTAAAGAATTGGGTGCCCCCGCCTGCCCCTGTATGTGTAAAAGCGTTTTAACTTTTTAATTTAATTTTTTAATTTTTTGGACTTTGGTCTGCCATATTGGATCCGCCATCTTGTTTTTGAGTGCAAGATCACTTTTTCTATAAAAACTGATATCAAATTTGAATTTAGCGCCCTCAAAAACACTTAAATGTGAAAATTATCCTTCATCTATCAATTTTTTGATTTTTGATCCGCCATATTGGATTCGCCATCTTGTTTTTGAGTGTAATATCACTTTTTTTATGAAAACTAACGTCACATTTGATTTCAGTGCCCTCAAAAACCCCTTAATGTAAGAATTATCCATCTTATATTAATTTTTTAATTTTTTGTCTGCCATATTGGATCCGCCATCTTGTTTTTGAGTGCAAGATCACTTTTTCTATAAAAACTGATATCAAATTTGAATTTAGCGCCCTCAAAAACCCTTAAATGTGAAAATTATCCTTCATCTATCAATTTTTTGATTTTTGATCCGCCATATTGGATTCGTCATCTTGTTTTTGAGTGTAATATCACTTTTTTTATGAAAACTAACGTCAAATTTGAATTCAGTGCCCTCAAAAACCCCTTAATGTAAGAATTATCCATCTTATATTAATTTTTTAATTTTTTGTCTGCCATATTGGATCCGCCATCTTGTTTTTGAGTTTGCCTTTGAAGTTTTCAAAAAACCAATGTCAGATTCGGATTCAGCGACCTCGAAAACATATATATACATCACAATTTCACTTGTTTTCTTTAATTTCGACTTTTGGCCAGCTTTTTTGAAATTCCGACCACTGTGCACTGGGCTAAATTACAATTCATAAAAAAGAAAGTAATTTTTTGTACTCATCTCAATTTACGTTGGCCTCAAAATAAATAGAAAAAATTGTATCGTAATTAAGATCGTTTTGTTTTTTCCAAAACGTGGACAGATATCTAAATAGGAAAATAATTCAATTTTTATTTATTTATTTAATTTTTAATTGCTTAAAAAGTAAGCTAAAAGTGTCTAATCAATATTCTATCCTAGACTTCTTCATTCAAATATATAACAAATCGTCTCGATTTAGAGTGTTCGGTTACAGAAATTAAAGATACAAATCTGTTTAACAAGGCCGTTAGATGCACCGTCAAGAGAACTGATTATGATAAGTCTTGCCTCATTATTATTTTTATCTTAAACATGCAAGAAATGTATAATTTTTTTTTTCGGCCTCATTATTTTCCTTATCAGTGAACTAATCACAAGGGGTGATACGGAAAGTTGTTAAAAAAGTTCTTTAAATTAGGGATTATTTTACATTTTCTCACAATTGTTGAAAAAAAGCTAATGTTAAAGCTTTTGTTATCTACTGAAAATGGGCGTAATGAATATTGAAAATATTCCGTAAAGTATGCAATGTAATCTGAATCAAATAAGATAATGATCAATAAAAGTTTTATAAGCAAATACTATTAAGTACAAAAACACACAAAAAAGAAAAAAAAAAAAAAAAAAAAAAAAAAAAAACTGGCACCCGTGTTGCATGAATGCAGATGCTCATGGAATCTACGTTTATCGCCTGACGAATAGTCAGTCATGCATCAATTTTTTGACCAGAAGCAGTTGTGTTTATGGTGTTATTAAGTTTTTCTTCATCATCATCCAATAGCTGTATTTTGGCATATTTGCTGTTGCCTTCATACTGCAATGTGCCTATAATGTTTTCGATGAAGAAGGGTTGTGCTTTGTTGCGACTCTAAAAGACTTTTGTGCGTTTTCTAAATTTATGATGTTTACTTGCAAAGTTTTTCTTCATCGTGATTTGACGCCAAGATTTTGGTGTATTTCTCGGTTATATTCCGTGTATATTCTGCAACAGTATTCACGGTGTATATATTCTGCAATATATATGTACAGTGTAATATACGGTTTAAACGAACTGTTTCGTGACTATTTTATACTGAGGATTTTTTTTATCCTACGTCTATTTTTTCAGGGCTATTTGTTTTCGAAATATTTTGTTGAAACTATGAAAAAGGTGTGGTAGAAAATCTGAAGAGTTGGCAACTTAGTCAGATGATATGTGGCAGATGGTGACGATGATTTTTTTCCTGTCTGAAAAAAGTAGAACTGTTGTCCTAATAATAATAATAAGAAGAAGATTTCGTAAAACAAGATTTTTTTTCTTTAATTTAAACTAGAACGTGATCTTGGTTTTAAATATTTTCAAAACGCATTGCTTATTCGACAAATTTTGAAAAAAAAATTTAATTTGTAGTTTTACTCCTAAGAGCTTCTCTTGTACATTTTATATATAAGAAAGTCAATAAAACTGGTTTAGTGAGGGAAACAAATACTTAAACCAGCTTAATAAAATTTACTGAAACTGTTAGGATCATTGATAATGATATAAACTATTTCTCATTATTATTATTATTACTTTTAACTTAAATGTTTAAAAAAAAATTCTCATATGATAGCTAATTTATAATATGATAAAGGTACAAGTATTTTAAATAATATAATACTGAGTTAAAAATATAAATATTTTGAATAACTATCTTAAAATTATTTACATATGAAATATGTTTACAATACTTGAATATAATCATATTAAATAAATACAGGTTTAATATTATTAAATTACAATATTATTGTTTAATATAAAAATAACCTGTATTTAATGAAAATTATTAATAAATATTTACATTAAATACAGGTATTTAAATCTATTAAATGAAAAAAATTAAATGCTGAAATTAAATTCAAATATAAAAATTAGGCTTGAAATTTTTTATTAGAATGAATCAAAATTAGTAATGAGTATGGAAAATTAAGCATCATTCTTGCGTTCAATTTTCTTTATTCTTCATAAAAAATGTAAAATTTCAATTTTCTTATTTGTAAAAATTAATGATTAAAAATTGGTGTAAAAAAATATTTCTTTTAATATTTCTTTCTTTCTTTCTTTCTTTTTTTTTTTTTTTTTTTTTTTTTTTTTTTGTTTATTTGTTTACAGTGCTGAAAATTAAATTAAATATAATTAATTTCTAAGGATTTTAAAAATCAGTTTTTGTTTCATAAAATACAAGCAGATGAATGTTGTAGTGATAATAATGCAACAATACTTCAATAATTCGTCAGTGGGCATATATGTAAATAAAAATGTAACTGTTCAGAAGTACGACGCTTTTTTACAGGCAGGGATATTTTCTTCAAATTATGATTTCGAACAATAATATTTTGTTTTTAAAATATCCTGAAAGATTTAAAATTAAATTTTAAAACACGCTATTTTTTAAATTTATTAATTATAAAAATTTTAAACTAGTAAAATTTATTTTCTTTCTTATACACGAAATATTTGTTTAATCTAACTGTAGGTTATATAATATGTTTATGTACTCATATTGAAGAAAAATGATAGATAACTAAATTTTTAAAAATAACGTTTTGACACATTGTCTTATATAAAATAATATGAAGTTTATTTATAATAATTTTAAAAATGTAAATTTTTCTTATTATTTCTAATAAGGCAGTAGAAAATTTTTATCGACATAAAATACGAAATAAAAGTAAATTGTTTGAAAATATTTTCCAATTTATAAACATGGTGTTTTTTCATATTTTTAATGTCAAAGTATATTAAATTAAATTAAAATATTCAATGAATACTTTATTTTACGTTATCAAATACAAGAGACATAATTTTATATATTTTTTTCATTCTTTTTATAATTAAAAGTGGTGAATTGTAAAAATGACTTTAATTAAAACGTTTTAATTGCACGTGTAATTAGAGAATGTATTTAATGAACCCAATTGTCAATAGATTTAATTTTTTTACGATGTCACTAACTTATTAATAGCTTAATAATTATATAGTTATTATTAGTGAAATAAAACTAAAAATTAATGAAGTAAATAGATTATTAACATAATATTTGATAAAAAAAAAAATTAATTCCTTGAAACAGCTGCTAAAAATAATAATGAATAGAAAAAAAAAAAAAAAAAAAACAGTAATGCGTTGCAATTTTTATCTAATGAGTATTAATTTTATTCAGAAGTTGATGAATTTATCGGTTATTTAAGTTTTTAAAAAAGAAAATTTATTCATATTTATTTTCTATTATGGTTTATTTAATAAATAATCTATTACAGTCGCCCATTTAAAAAAGTTTACTTTATTTTTAATTATATCAACAATACAACTCATCTTCTTACAAAGCCATTTTCACATACAATCATCTGTTTTTATTCGCGTTTTGATTTTATTTTTTCTGGAAAATATTTCAAAAAATCAGGATATTCTGTCTTTATGACATCTAATTCATTTCAAGGTAATTTTTTCTTGAAGGTTCATGTTAGGATTTTACTTTTTCGTGAAGGTTCAAGTTATGTTTTTATTTTTTCTGGAAAATATTTCAAAAAATTCAGGATAAATTTTGTCTTTATTTCATTTACTTCATTTCAAGGTAATTATTTCTTGTAGGTTCGTGTTATCATTTGATATTTTGCTAAAATCCTTATCAAATACAGAAAACCTACAATTCTTTGCTTAATGCTATGGGGATAATCCTTGAAAACGTCTTATAGCATTTTGAGCTTTTCAGTTAAAATTCAATCTTATTTTGCTTTGGTCCGAAATTCTTTAGCTCATCTCATAATAAAAAAGGCTCTTTTCATTAATGAAAGTTCTATTATTTCCCCTTAAAATACTATCCTAAAGTAATCCTTCTTTTCTTCAGCATCAAAATACACGGTCCTATATTATATTTTACCAGGTATTGAAGTTTAATAAATTAAAGTAAGTAATATTATTAATCTTAAAAATTAAATCAATTTAAGAAAACTAGTTACTTTGTTTGGCCTGTGTATGTTTCTGTGGTGATTTATTAGACTGACTATTTTCGTTCTCATTCTTTTCTACTACTGTCAAATGGATTATATATATATTTACAGTAACCGCCGCTTAATAAAATCACTGGTTAATAAAATCAGCCGCTTAATCTGATCAAATCGCCAGGACCGGAATCAAATCAATACAAACAACTTTTAAAGCCGCCGCTTAATAAAATCAACATCGCCGGTTAATAAACTCAATTACCTCAGCAGCCAAAAGTATCATTTATGCATAATATATATATATATATATATATATATATATATATATTTACTTTACTTTTTTTTTTTTTTTTTTTTGAAATGGAAAAAGAAATTAAAGCACAACAAATCCTTCGTTATCGCTCACTGTTGAAGATTTTTCACTAGCAGCACAGTTACAAATTAAACACGCCCCATAACTTATCTCTGTAACAATTTCAAGGAACGTATTCTTCAAAGCACTGTAATAAAATAAAAATTTCATTTGAAATGATTTTTTTTTCTAATTATTAGAAGGCAATTTCTAGTTCTTATTTTGAAATTACTATCATTCATGAGGTTTAAACGGAAAGATTTTTAATTTATAAGAAAAGCGTGAACTTTTGGTAAAGTAATGATGATTTTCCTCTAACGAAAGTGCACGGGAACTTAGAATGCATTTACTTATATCTAAGAAATAATTAGTTAATTATCTACCAAAAATTAATTAATATTGTTTACTAATTCCGTTATTCGTTACCTTTTGAAGTTTCTTTCGAAATTCAGGGAAGTAATACCATTTTTTTAAGGGTAGGAACGTTCGCCGTATATAAAAATCAGCCGCTTAATAAAATCATTTCGATCAAATAAGTCGATTTGTTGTACAAAAATAATAATTTTTAGGTTTATTAAAAAAAAAAAAAAAAAAAAAAAAAAAAGAAAGAAAAAAGCAAAAAGAAAAGAAAAAGAAAGGATTTTAATATCTATATTTTATTATGATTCATTTAAAGAAATAATTCAGCATTGTGGATTGGTCCTCAGAACATTTTTGTTAATTAATATTTATTTGGTTTTTTATTTATCCGTTATCATGCCCAGTCTGCGCAAAAGGTCTAAATTTTGATTTTTTTTTTTTTTTAAATACTTTGATTTTATCGCAATTGTTTCCCACAATTTATATTCGCTAAATAAATCCAGGGCACATTCGTAGGTACACATTTTTTTTTTAATATGTTTTAATTGCCGTAAAACCGAATTACTTAGACCCTGGTGGGTTACTTGAAACCAAACGATAAAATGATTAAAATTCACTCTTGGCACTTGGTTTATTGAAGTAATGGACTTAGCTCGTAATTTGTCCGCAGATGATGCGACCATTGTCGATTATTTCACTAAACCAGTGCCTGGAGCAATTTTATTTATCTTTTTATTTTGGGTTCCAATAACATCACACGGTTTAATAACGGTATTTAAATTTTCTTGATAAGTTTTTCGACGATATTATCATACTGCAAACAGCATGATGACCTGGTAGGAAAACTTATACTTAATACATACATCATAACTAATCACCACGCTTAAAATCATCATACTTAAAAATACATCTTACTCAATACATTTGAAACAGAATACAGAATAATTTTTGTGGCACCAGTCACCAATATTTTACCCTTGACCTATTCCTGACTATTCGCGACTCACATAGTTTACTTAGAATCATATTACGTAAAAAGTCTCAAAATCCATTGCAATTTTAAACATTTTTCATTTATGATTCACACCAATCCCTGCAATATCAAACATTCATCATTTAAAACCTTTTATTAAGAGTATCTTAATTAATATGATTAATACAAAAAACTAATCTCACATTAAACTTATTTCCCAGAAAAATGACCCTCTATGAGTAAAAAATTGTGACAGCATGTCTTCGGACCACACTTAAGGGGTAAATATCAAACCCACCAACTGTTTACTGTGTAGATCTCGTATGATGTTAATTCCTCTTAATCTCAACATCAACCTTTACAAACATTTATAAACAATCGAATAAAAATTGCTATTTTTAGAAAGTATTTTCTAATTAATGCTAGTAGTACTTCTTTGTTCTTAGCTTGTTAATTTTAATATACAGCTACATAAGGAATAATTTTTCCAAATTAAGAAATAAACTGCTACAGAAGGAATATATATATTTTTTCTAAACTAGGAAATAAAATGTTATATACGGAATATTTTTTCAAAATTAAGAAATAAACTGCTGCAAAAGGGATATTTTTCTTTAATTAAATAATATAGTGTTACACAAGAAATATTTTTTCTAACTTAAAAAATAAACTTCTAGAAAAAATATTTTTTTTCCAAAGTAAAAATTAAATTGTTACATAAGGAATAATACTTATCTATAAAAACTGCATAGAACTGTAAAATAGTGTTTACGCGTTATTAAAACGCCAATAAAATTTCTTTGATATTACAGTATTATTAGAGAAACACTGAATTATACTTTACCAATACTGAAACTTTGGTGTCTTGAAGAAAAATTCAATACGTAATTTTAATTATTCTGTTTTTATATTTATAATTATTCTATATTTATTAATTTTAAAATTTCTTAAAATTTGATAATTTTCCTTCAATTATTTCTTCTCAAAAATCAAATATATTTTTAGACTTTTTAAAAATGAAGAAAAAAATCGAATGGCGTGAAATATTCCAATAAATAATTTATTTTTTTCTCCCATATTAACTCTTCTAGTTACCACTATTTAATCGTTATGACACAAAATGTTTGGTACTGGGGAAGTGTGATAAGGATAAAAATATAAATCGTGTAACAAAGCAGTCAAAAATGCTCAAATTCTTGTAGGTTTTATTATTCTAAAATTTAGATTTATTGATGTTTTGAAAGGCAGTATTTGACCATGATCATAAAATTTACCGAATTTGCTTTAAAATTTGCCATTCATTTATATTCGTTCACACACACACACATATATATATATATATATACTACTCCGATTCAAAAAATTAGAATAATGTAAAAAAGAATGAGTTTGATGTTGCTAACGAGTCAATTTGCATACTGCGTCCAGGAAAAAATATATTAAAAGTATCTAATTATCTTCAGAGCATTTATAAATATAACATAAATATTTATTTTTATCTGATATATTAATAATTAACTATTTAAAAAATATTAGAATAATTCAAAGAAATAGAATACCTCGATAGCATGGTTCAAAAAATTAGAATATTCAAATTTTTCTTATAAGTTGAGAGAACGGCTGCGGGATTAACATCTGTGGGACTATAAAATGTGCTCCGTTGAAAATGAAAAGTCGTTTGGCATTTGATTGTAGCGTAGTATTTGCTTAATATGGGACGAAAGAGCGATTTATCTGAGGCTGTGAAATATCGTATTGTGTACTTGCACGAAATAGGAAAAACACAACTTTTTATAGCAAAAGAAGTGAAATGCTCTCAAGCAAGTGTGAGTAGAGTTTTGAGAGAATATTCTAATAATAAGTGTTTTCAAAATAAACACTTTAAAAGTGGTCGAAAGCCAGTAACTTCAAGAAGAGATGAAAGGCAATTGAAAAAGATTGTGAAGAAACATCGTTTGCGGAGTGTGAGATATGTGCATAGAAAATGGAAAGAAATGGGTATAAATGTCTCCAAATCTACAACACTACGACGACTTCGCAAATTAGGTTTTAGATCACGTGTGCCTAAGATAAAGCCATTCTTATCATCTAAGCAAAGGGCTGCTAGAGTTAAATGGTGTAAACAAAGGCTATTTTGGGATCACGACGATTGGAAAAAGATACTTTTCAGCGATGAAAGTGTGTTTTGTGTGTCTCACGGAAATCAAGGTATACGTGTCTGGAGACTCAAACATGAAGCTTATAAGAAAGAATGTTTAAAACGTTCGTTTAAATTTGCGACCTCTGTTATGGTATGGGGCTGTATGACTGCTGAAGGCCCAGGCAGGTTGTGTATTGTTTCCACAACAGTCAATTCAGAAGTCTATCAAGAAATTCTTGAACATTTCATGATTCCTTCAGCTGAGGATTTATGTGATGACGATTTCTTGTTTCAGCAAGATTCAGCTTCTCCCCACACTTCCAAATCAACAACTAAATGGCTCAAAGAGAAGGACATACCTGTACTCCCTTGGCCTGCAAACTCACCCGATCTAAATCCTATCGAGAATTTGTGGGGAATTATGAAGAAACGACTTCAAGAAGTTGCGCCTAGAGACAAAAAAGAACTTATTTCTAGTATAAAGAGCATATGGGCGAATTTGGATAAAAAAGATTGTGAACCTTTAGTTAAAAACATGCCAAAACGTTTAAGAGCTGTCATTAAAGCTAAGGGTGATGCAACAAAGTACTGATTAGCAAGTAAAAATACTTAGAGTTTAAATTATGTTCAATATATTTTCATTATTCTAATTTTTTGAACCATGTTAGAAAGTATTCTAATATTTTGAATTTTTTGTTGTTAGTTGATTTAAATATATTTTCTATTTCATTGTAATGTGTTTACATTTTTATAATCTGCAAAATATGCAGATTCATATTATAATACTTTATATTTGATATTGTTGATTATTTATTTGATAAATTCGATTTTCATTTCCCTTGACCATATTTCTTTTCATTATTCTAATTTTTTGAATCGGAGTAGTATACATAGATAGATATATTCGAATTTATAATTTTATTCTACATTTTAAGTAAGAACATTTGTGTAGTAATATGCTGATGATTTGAACACTAATTTCTCTATGATCTGACATATACACATCATAATGCAACCAAAATAATAATAATAATAATAATAATAATAATAACAAAGCAGTCAAAAAGGTTCAAATTCTTGTCCGTTTTATTATTTTAAAATTTAGATTTATTGATGTTTTGAAAAGCAGTATTTGACCATGATCATAAAATTTACCGAAATAGCTTTAAAGTTTGCCATTCATTTACATTCGTTCACACACACACACACATATATATATATATATATAGAGAGAGAGAGAGAGAGAGAGATATTCGAATTTATAATTTTATTCTACATTTTAAGTAAGAACATTTTTGTAGTAATATGCTGATGATTTGAACACTAATTTCTCCCGTTTTATTATTTTAAAATTTAGATTTATTGATGTTTTGAAAAGCAGTATTTGACCATGATCATAAAATTTACCGAAATTGCTTTAAAGTTTGCCATTCATTTACATTCGTTCATATATATATATAGAGAGAGAGATAGATAGATAGATAGATAGATATAGATATATTCGAATTTATAATTTTATTCTACATTTTCAGTAAGAACATTTGTGTAATAATATTCTGATGATTTGAACACTAATTTCTCTATTATCTGACATACACATAATAATGCAACCAAAATAATAATAACAATAGTAATAATAATAATAATAATAATAAATATATAAATGTGACCATATATGTATTCCTAGGGAAAAAAATAATAATCATAATATTCAGCACGTGCGAGTTCTACAATCTCATTAAATTGTACAATGCAATAAGTATATACATACATGTATATGCTTTTTAAAACATTAAATCGTTTATCACAAAATAATAATAATAATAATGGATTAAAAAAAAACAACCTTTTTCGATACTGTCCGTTTCGATACTGATACTGATTATTATTAATTTTCTTTTCTTTTCTTTTTCTTAAAAAATAATATTAATAATAAATAAAAGACAATAAAATACTGGCAGAATTTAGTTTAGTGTGGAGGACTATTAGTTTTTTTTTCTTTCAAATTATAACATAACTTTCAAATTATTCAATTATATTTTCAATAAATTTTCGATTTCGATAAACATCCAACTGTCGTAAAACTGGTATCGTAAAAATTCATAGATTGAAACTAATAGTCCTCCGTCCTAACAAATATATCACGCATTATATAACCTTTATAATATTACATGACTACAATTTTTATTTTTATAATTGTCAGTTTTCTATTTAATCTTTTTTCTAATTAGAGACAGAAAATAAAAAGAAAAATCAGCCCTAAAACACTTTAAATTTTATTTTTCCTTATGTAGAAGGGGGAAAAAAAATAAAGAAGAAGAAGAAGAAAAAAAAAATTTAACATTTTAACTTAAACATGGTTATTTTGTTTTCAAACAAAATATATCTTGCCAAATAAACATATATACATATATATTTCTTTTTCAGTTTTTCCCAATTAAGTAAAGAGTAAGTTAGAAGTGTTTAATCAATAATCTCTCAACGCATTTTTTTTAAAAACTTTAAATAGATAAAACAAGTTGAGTTTAAAACTTTAATGATGATAATTAAAGGTCTGGCATCTCCTTAATAAAGCTCTCAGCTACATTTTCAAGATTAAAGATAACGTTGTATTTCTCTCTAACTTTATTTTATTTTATTTTATTTTTCATTTTTAAAGAGTATATCAAGTAAAAATATATGTTACGGATTTCTTTCACAAATGAATCAAATACCTATAAAATTTAAAAGGAAAATACAAATTGTATAAGATTATATAATTATTTCACTTTTATCTATCTTTATGCATTTTGAAAAAAAAAGTTAGGTTGTATTTTAAATATCAATGGTATAGTTACAATATGTGAAAAATAATAAGCATTGATATTGTATGAGCATCACTTATTGTAAGAAAAATTTATTATTATTATTATTATTTTACTCTCATATATTCTTCTTATTTTATTTTGATACATTTTATCTTGATCAAATCAAGCAATTTCTAAAATTTGAATCTATTTTAGAGTTTTATATATTTCTTAATTTATAAAACTTCAAACTTAAAATATCCCTCGATATTATTGATAATATTTACAGTTTCTTTCTGTTCTAATGCATAGACTTGCTTCTTTTACACTCGTACGAAACTATCCAAAAAAAAAAAAAGATTAAAATCATGATTAAAATGTTCCGCATAGCCTGTTTGTTGTTTTTACCGCTAATAAAAGGATTTGGAACCACATAGGTGCATTTTCATTTCCTTCACTGGTTGCATTTGTTAGACATTAATATACAAATTGATGTAGTCTTTTTACATATTTTCACAAACCTAACTGGTATAGTTTACCTCGTTCCCTGTAAAATATTATTATACCTCAGGAGGTCACCGAGGCGGGAGAACCATCCCTTCAGCGGAGAATCGAAATTGTGATAGCATGTCTCCGGACCACGTCAACGGGTGAGTCCCAGACCGTCGCCAATTGCCCATCGCGCAGCACTTGAGCGATGTAAAACCCATCCAACCAACCAACCTTGTAAAATATGTGCAGTGCATCTCATAAATATAGAGACAGGTGATTTGTTTGAAATAACAGTTGAAAAAAGGAAGCAATAATCGCGAAAAAAAAGAGAAAATGATAAGCATATGGAATTAGAATACAAGTGTGTAAAAACAAAGAAATATAGAGTAAGCTTTGTAGAATTTTTGTAAAAAAATAAAAAATAAAACATGCTGTCTTAAAAATATAAAGACTTTTCCAGTATTTGCTATTTATATCAAAATTTTTTACCCATTCTTCTGAGTTATCTCGAAAAGCCTATCAGGCATGCTTAGAAATAGAGTTTAGATAATATGTGGTTGTGAATATTACCAACTCTGCCCTGCTTGTTCTTTTAATTTTTTAATAATCGAAAACAAAAGACCATGGAAATAAACCTCTCGACCAAGTATTCCACAAAGTTTTCTATTGCATTTAGGTCTGGACTGATTGCTGGCTAGTCTGTAACAGTAACTTCATTTTAGTACATAAATCAAGCTTTTGTTGAGTAGGAGTTGTGAATCGACGCAAAATTGAAATTTCCAGTTTTATTCCCTCCAAGATATTTTCCAATTGGAAGTAGATTGCTTTTAAGGACATTTAAATAATCCTCAGACCATTAATAAAAGCAATATCAACAATATTCATTGTTTCACAAAAACAGAATGCGACCCATATCATGAGAGAAACCCCCTTTTTGTCGCCAAAAAATTTCATTCGTCGGGTCAATGGTTCTTCAGCGACGAAAAAATATTCCATTTGATTTAGCTATATTACTATTTATTCCTTTATCTAGACACCCTGTTTGATTGTCCTTAATGGTTCAGCATACTATTTTCATGATCTATGACGAGAACCTCATGGGTTCTTTAGTCGACAAAAGGGAGGAGGTTCTCTCAAGCTGTAGGGCGCGTTATGTTTTAACAAAACAATGGATATAGCTAAAATTGCTTTTCTTAACGGTCGACATTGCTTTAGAGATTATTAAAAAGTCCTCAAAAGCAACCTCCTTGTTATTGGAAACATCTTAGGCGGATAAAACGGGAAATTCCAGCAAGAAGATGCGTCGATTCACATCGTCTACTCAACAAAAGCTTCATTTATGCAGAATCAAGATTTTGTATAGAATGACCAGCCACCTAAATCCAACTGAAAACTTTTAGGACGTATTTACTTGAGAAGTGTATGCCCATACTCTGCAGTTTTCGGCTATTCAGAAATTAAAGCAACAAGCAGAGCAGAGTTGATACTCATTAAAGCCAGACATATTTCAAACTCTAGTTCTAAGCTATTCCTGTAGCTATTTGAATAGCTATTCAGACTATTCAGAAATTAAAGCAACAAGCAGAGCAGAGTTGACACTCATTAAAGCCAGACATAATCCAAACTCTAGCTCTAAGCTATTCAGAACTATAGCTATTCAGACTATTCAGAAATTAAAGCAACAAGCAGAGTAGAGTTGACACTCATTAAAGCCAGACATAATCCAAACTCTAGTTCTAAGCTATTCAGACTATTCAGAAATTAAAGCAACAAGCAGAGCAGAGTTGATACTCATTAAAGTCACAGATAATCCAAACTCTACTTCTAAGCATGTCTGATAGTATTTTCAAGATAATTCAAAGGAATGGATCCTAAATTTGAATTTAAATACAAAATACTCGAATAGTCTTAATATTTTTGAGACAACACATCTTGTTTTTTATGTTTTTTTACAAAAATTCTGTGAAATCTATACTATATTTCTTTGTTATAATATTCTGATCCATATGCTTAATTTTTTCGTGATTATTGCATCATTTTTTAAACTGTTATTAAAAAAAAAAAAAAAAAAAAAACCTGTATTAAGGGTTATGAGAGACATGTAAATGGGTTTATATTGGTGAAAATTGGCCGTACGGCTAGAGTTATATTAGAAGATCTCGTTTGAAAATTGTGATAAAACTTCTAAAATTGTAACTTATTCGAATGAAACTAATCATGTTCTTGATTTAAAAATTACTAATTTTCTTAACTCTGTATACACTAATTATAGTTTCCGTATTTTGCTGGAAGGCTGGCATACTGCCAGCCAATCATACATAATTAATGAAGTATCTGTATTACAACACAATATTTTGTTTTACTTTGTTAATTGTTTAATTGAGTGTGTACTTATGTGTATACAATGTGACCTTGTTTTAAATAACAACAGAAAAGTTCGTTGAGACAGAGAATAAGTTTACTATTTAGAGATTATTTTACAGAATTTGTTTTTTAATTTTTCTTACTTAGTAGGAGAAGTTCGTAAAATGGAGAATGCAATTCGCTATTCGGGGATCAATTTACAAAGATTTTTACACTTGAAACGAAAATTTCGTAAAATAAAGAAACTCACATAAAAGAGGTTCGTTGAATAGAGATCTGACTATACTTTTAATTTTTTTCCCAACTAATGCAGATGTATGTTCTTCAAAGAGAAGTTGAAATACTTTTTAAATAAAATATTTTCTAAACAAATATCTTTATTAAAAAAAAATATATATATATATATTTTACAGATTTTTAATATTTTCTTTTATGAAGGAAGAAAAAATATAGATAAATATTTATAAGTCAAATTATTCTATGTAGCTTTATTACCTACAAACGTATATATATATGTGTGTGTACATTGGAACGTAAAAAATTTTTGTAACAAATTAAAGGGTCGGAAGTAACTTTATATCACTCTTATACATATTGTCCATAATCACAGATAATGAGTCATTATATTTTTTTCTAATATTAGAATATATATATGTATACTTATTTTATTCTTATTCTTGAAAAGGAAAAAAAATATCATGATAAAAGATGGAAAGGAAAACAAGAGGGTCTTAAAAAGTTAGGATTTTTAAAATGAAAATCTTTTATCTATTATTTTTTTTTTCCCGATATGGTGAACTAAATTTATATAAAAGTATTAATGATGACTCTCTAACTGTTTGAAAAAATTATAAGCAGCATATAGGTGTTAATGACGTTTAGTTTCTTTAATTAAAAGATGAAAAATATTGCCGTAATTAAATTAGTAATTCATTAAAAGAATTCAGTATGTATATTTTTTTATTGCAATTAAAACCTAAGATATTTTCAACTTTTTCTATTCTTAACTTTTAATTTAATTTAACAAATGAGTTGTAGATATAAAGTACATGACAATCATGTTTTCAAAATATTATTTGACTTAATTTGTTATCACCAAATTAAAATGATTTTTATACAATCTTACTAATAGTTTGTTAGATGTTCTAATCTTCCCAATAGTTTATTATATGTTATAATTTCGATAATACTTTGTCAAATGTTAATCTTGTTAATAGTTTGTTACGTTTTAACTGAAAGGAAAATATTATATCGTCCCAAATTCAGTATATATTTTATTAAAACAAACGTTCTTTTTTTTTTTTTTTTTTTTTTTTTTCAAATTAGAATAAAACTATTTTACTTTCTCTTACCCATAGGGTCGAGAAAGTATTGTTTTAGGGTCAAATTTTCGAACGTGAGTTTTTGTTATATTTACATGTTCTGAGGTTCCCTGAATACGAAAATCATGTTTTTAGCGAATGGTCTGTGTGTCTGTTATCAGCATATCTTAAGAAGAAATAGTAGCAGAAATTACAAAACTTGGTATTCTAAATGTGTATCATATAGGGATGATACAGTAAGCTTTTCGTTGAGATGAAGCAAATGGTTCGTGTACAGGGACACTCAAAAGTATTCAAATGCATTACGTCTATGGGGGAAATTGCAGGTAAGTAGAGTTTAACATCTATAGACGGCACTAAACCAAATGAAACGACTATATATTTTTTGTAATAGAGATAGTCAACTGGGAAAAAAATTGTGTATGTAGGAGCCTCACCTCCCCCCTTGGTGGAGAAATCCCCTCTCAAGGGGAGTAAATTTACATGATGGGTATCTTTCAAAAGAGTTCTACAATACCTTTAAAACGAATGGTTGAACCATCGATCTGCGATAATTTAAAATAAAGTTATCGATTTTTTTCGTTTTTCACAAAAAAAAAAAAAAAAAAAAGTAATTTTGAGAATAAATTCAACTTTTCTTTGGATATTTAGTGTTATACTACTTCTTTAATATGGAAATCGTCTACATTATCATAAAAGATAATTTGTTTAAATAATAATTTTAATAAATTATTTATTAAAAGAATTATTTTTTAATAACTGAATTAAATTCCATATAAATGTAGGTGCATTAATGAAACGGGGGGTTGAGGGGGCGGTAGCCTCCCTCACACAGAACTAATTATCATATAAAACTCTTCTGAAGCTTAATTTGAATTGTTTAACATAGGTTTACATAACAGTACTCGTTGTCTTACCTCTTAATCTCCAACCTGTATTTATAGTATTAAATTTCAAGGAAAGAGAAAGTCGTGGGAGTGACACACCAGATTATTTACGTTATTTTACGTTTATAAAAAAATTAATTTCTTAAAATTTCTCGATTACTCGTTTTCGATACATTTATTCGTTTCAAGATATCGTTAGTATTTAAAAATAATGTCCGTCTGATGTATTTGTCTAAGAAAGATTTTCTAGCACTTCTAGCTCAATAATTAATCTATAGAAAAAACTTATATTTTTATATAAACTTATATATTAGTTGCACATTGAAAGATAAATTTGTGTCAATCAACTTTTGATTTAACTCTCTTAACAGATGACGCTGTTTTGTTGATACCTCTCCCATACACTTGCAGGCTCTATATCCACTGAGAAACAAAATATACTGCCTTCCTCTAGAATGAATAAGCATTTTCTAAATCCCTTAACCAGAAATATAGATTTCCGAGCTATGCGCATAAGGCACGCCAATAAACTGAATAGACGAAATTACTAAGAATTTCTAGTTTACTTTTTTCTAGATGGTGAAACAATATTCTGAATATTCCGAATATTCTGAATCTTTTGTATTGCGAGAAATTCTCGCTTGATTTTCTAGAATTGGGTCATAAACCAAGATTATAGTTGCTGAAACCCGCCTCTTGTAGCCTCATTTATTAACACGCTTTTATTATTAGCTTCACCTGTATGTATGTATGTATGTTTGTATGTTTGTAACCGCTCTGGGAGCAAACAAAAAATCTATATTGTAAAAATAGACTTTCCCTACGTGAACGCTGTGGCTGTGAGGTAAAGTTCCGGGCTACGAATCTAAAGGTCTAACGTTCGAGCCCAGTCAGGGGAGATTTTATAAAAATGGTTTTTGTTTAATTCTAAATTATTTTTATTGAAGATTTAAAAGTATGTAAATATTATGGTGTGTTACTCACACGACTTTCTTTTACCCTGCATTTTAGTACTATAAAGATAGATATTTTGTGTTTTCAGTTCACATTTCAATAAAAGCGTGTTCTTTAATTTTTTAAAAGTATAATTTTATTTGCGGAGATTTTTAAATAGCTTTTCCCTCGAGAATATAGGCAAACGCTCTAGAATTCTAATAGGGGCTTCTAGAACTGGCTTTCCAAGAGAACTAGAATTTATAAGGATGACATGGAACTATTTTTTCTAGAGCCACAATTTAGATTCTAGATGTCAGTTACAGTATTTTTTCTCAGTGTCAGCTCACAGCCCACAACTGGGTATTTGAAAGCCATAATGATACACTATGACGATTCAAATATTTTTTAAACCACATAATTTCTAAACAGATAATTTCTGCACCCCTATATCAGCTCACAGCACAAAACTGGATATATGAAAGCCATAATGGTACACTATGCTGATTCAATTATTTTTTAAGCCACATAATTTCTAAACAAATAATTTCTGCACATTTTAATTTTTTTATGAAAATAAATAAATGAATAAATAAACAAACAAACAAATAAAATTTATGAATCAAAACATTCCGTTCAGCTTTATTATATTCAAAAATAAAATACTTCAACTTGAGAAATTTTCTGCAAGAGATTAAAAGGTCGAAAACAATTTCGTAATGCTCTTATACGTAATGTCCATTATAACAGATAATGAGTTATTAAATATTTTTATAATATTGAGATAAAAAATCTACTTATCTCTTTCTTTTCCTAAAGAAAAATCATAGAAATAAATAAATAAATAAATAAGAGGATTTTTATGTAAAGTAAGGCTTTTTAAAATGAAAACCTTTTATCTCATTTTGTATTTAACAATATGGTGAACTAAATTCGTACAAAAGCACTAATGATGGCTGTTCATATGGTTGAAAAATTTATAAGGTAGCATAAGGTTCATTATCTTTATTTTCTCTAATTAAAAGATAGATAATAATGCCGTAATTAAATTTGAAATTTAATAAGAAAAATTAAATCTTTTTTTTTCTATCACACTGAACTGAAAAAGTAGGATTTTTATATTTTAATTAGATTATAGGTTATAGATATTAAATGCATGATTGTAAAACTTTCAAAATGGTGTCTTATCCTTATATATTATCATAAAATTGAAATTGGTTTAATTCAATCCATCTAATGGTTTTTTTCTCTTACTTTTAATTTAAAGAAAATATTATGTCAACCCAAATGATAGAACATAATAGCGGATAACGCAGTATAAACTATATGAATTTTTTATTTTCGAACATACATTACGTAAGGAGAATTTTAAAATCATGAAAATTTTAGACTATGAAATTTTTGTGTATCTCTATGTTTTGAGATCCCCTCCGTTCATTTTTTGCTCTTTTTACAGGGTTGTACGTGTGTGTGTGTGTGAAAGAGTGTGTGAGAGAGAATAAACACGATAACGTCTCACTGCTTGATCGATTGAGTAGAAAATTGGAAAGCATGTTATAGGTCACCATCGTACGAAATAATATATTTTGATGAATCTAGCATTTGTAGTTTTTTTAGAGAGACACGTAGAATTTTTTTTCATAATTAAAGCCGATGGACTCACTATTTAAAGTGCGATATAGTTTAAATGCTTTATCCGATTGTGTTACAAGTTAATAGGTATGTTATAGGTCACCAGGACATTAGTTGTATGGTTTTTGATCAGCGTAAAATTTGTAGTTCTTTTTCAAGGACACAAAGAATAATTCTTTATGATTCCGAACTATATGGACTGAAACTATTTGAAGTGCGTTAGAATCTAATATTTTGATTAAGATATAACTTGGTAAGCATGTTACAGGTTATCATTGCAAAACCGTACATATTTACCTGTGTTGGACTTAAGAACACAAACTAGTTATTAAAATTCATTTAATAATGTTAAATTGTTATTAAAAAAAAAAAAAAAAAAAAAAAAAAAACAGGTATAGATTTATATTACGGCGCTTAACCATTTAAAGTTCGTTTACAGAGACTCACAAAAGAATTTATGTACATTATTATTAATTAGACCACATACAACCTGGGGAGATATGCTTAAATACCTATTATGATTTACCCTTCTGTATATTTAATGATTTTTCTCATTTAAATTTATTTAAACGATTATTATTTACTAAATGCGTGTAAAAGTCGAGTGGAATCACACTGGAATTTTTTTCTTTGAATTCCTATCAAATTTATTATTATTTATTTATTTATTTATTTATTTATTTATTTTTGTTTTTTGATTTGTAGTGTATATTATAGATATGATTATATATATATATATATATATATATATATATATAATCATATCTATAATATACAATACAAATATATGTAAATTCATCAATATATTTGTGTGTTATTTTGCACTCAAAAGTTGCGTTCTTTATGGGACACTCTATAAAAGTATAGGTAAAGTATTTGAAAGAAATATAAGTAAAATATTTTAAATTTACGTACAATACTATAGCTGACGCTCGACAGCACTAAAATTCAAAGAAAAGGTTTCACCAGTTATAAATTTAAAGACAGAGATAAAAATAACAATTTTTAACTTTGTCAGTTCATTATGTGTTTATATTATCCATTTATAACAATTAAGGGATACATAAATTAACTCTTCTTTAAACTCAACTTTAAAACGTCGAATTCAGCTGACAGAATGAATAATTGAAATGAACAAAATTTTCAAACTAACTTTTAATGATCTTCTGCCTAAACTTTATTATCTTTAAATGTAAATGATACCCATTGTTGTTGGAAAAATAAATTATTGTAAGCAAAAATAATTTAATTGTATAAAAAATGTTTTACAATTTTACTGCGTTTCATAAATTTTTATCGGCTAAAAATAAAAATTATTTTCTTAACTATTTTCTCTATCATTATATGTCGAGTATATATTATATATACTCGTAACAAATGTATTATGTATATATATATTATATATAGTCATAACTCGTCGACGAGTATATATATACATATTAAATATACTCGTCTATATATAATATATACTCGTAATTCAGTTTTTTTAAGAGACTAAAAAGTATTCATATGGTAAGAGAAATTTAAATGTCATAAAAGAAATTTTATTTCCAAATAAAAATATCACAAAATCTACTTTTTTTATATTTATTTGTTAAGAAACGGATTTAGCAATAAAAGTTTTCTGAACTTTGTATCAATATGAATTTTTCACTTTTATTGGGTACTATAAGTTTTTGCTTATTAATAAAATTTTTATGTGAATATATAAATTTTAACACAATTACGAAAATTATATTGTTTAAAAAGTGAAATATTAAAGTAAAAAGTAAAAGAGGATATTCAAAATCTTAAAAATAAATCGTAATATATGCCATGAAGTACTATGTTTTATATTTATATTTACATTTACATTTACATTTACATTTAAATTTTATTCTTTTTTCCTACATTCTAAGAAATTTCACCGCTAGTTTATATGTACTTAGTGACTGGCAAAAGGTGTTTCAGTCACTGGCCATAAAAATAAAATTAAGTCCGTAAAAGTTCTGGACTTTTTTTGTGGAAGGAAGGAAATGACCCTCTAATAAATGACTGACACACAAAATTTTACAGCAATTTGTTGCAAATACGTGTACACTGAAAGACATTTCTGTGACTGACATCTAGAAAATAAATCGTGTCTCTAATGAATATAATTCTATATCATCCTTATAAGTTCCAGTTTCCTTTGCTACCTAGTTCTAAAAATTCCTATTAGAATTTTTAATCGTTTTTCTATGTTATCGTAGTCAAACTAATTTAAAAAATTCTGCAAATAAATACAAAATCAATAGGCGAGTTTTAGTAACTATAATCTTGGTTCATGACTCAATTCAAGGAAATCAAGTGAGAATTTTTCGCAATACAAAGGATTTGTAATCTCCATAATATTCATAATATTGTTTCACGAAATTCTCGACCATTTTGTCTATACAGGCTATTTGTTTACCTTATATGGGTAGCTCGTGAATATATATTTCTAGTTTAGGGTTTTAGAAAGTGACTACTTCTTCGTTTAGATGGAAGTGGTACATATTTTTTCTTTGTGTATTGTAAAAGCATTACTAACACACACACACACACTCACACACAATATATATATATATATATATATATATATATATGTATAAAATGTTTTCTACGAAAAAAGAGTGCAATTAGCATGAAGATTTACAAGGCCCAGAAAAATATTCAGATAGATTAAAAACTTTTACTGAAAATTGTTGCAATTATTTTCCTTTTCATTATGCATATGTGCGTCCATAAATATTTTCAGACTATCTTTAGAATGGCATAAGGTATTTCCTGTTTAATCTGGCCTGTTTTCTATTTAACATGGTGTAAAAAGCCCAGCTGGCTTGTGTACAGAGACACCCAAAAGAATTCTAATGCAGTGTGCTTTATGAGAGCCATTTTTATAGATCACATTTAAATAATTTTGTTCCGCAGAAATCATAATGAAATTGGTATTCATCATAAAAATGTTTTTTTTTTTTTTTTTTTTTTTTTTTTTTTCGTATGATTATGGCATAATTAGCATTAAACTTTACAAGGCTTCACTAAAATATTCAGATATTTTAAGTGTTGCAATTGGATATTGCTTTAATTGAAATTTCATTTGAGTTAAGTATATAGATGCCAACTTGCATGTTTTATTGCTACCGGTAATGTTTAGTAGAAATTTTTAATAATTGTTTTAACAGTTTTCTGCGATTAAACATTATGATTTTTTTTTTTTTTTTTTTACAAAGAAATGGTGATGTGAAAAAAACATTGAAGTTGTCACCTATGGTTAATCGTTTTTAACCCTTTCCATCAATGTTCGTGAGTGATTATGAATTCAATCTGTCTGTCTGTTTTTTTTTTTTTTTTTGTCATTCTGTCTGTCCGCTGTGTGATCAGAGTACACTGAAAGTTAAACAATGCATCCAATACGTTCAGTTGAAAAGTGTTAATAATCTTTGTGACCCGCATGATTTTTCATTCTTATTTATTGCTTTTTTTTTTTTGTAAATGAATGTATTTAAAAAAAAAAAAAAAAAAAAAAAAAAAAAAGATTTTGAGAATTAAAATACTTTGAAAATGTGAAATTAAATAACATTAAAATTTATGCTTTGAGCAAATTACACTAAGAAAAAATAGTTCCATGTCATCCTTATAAATTCTAGTCCCCTTGGAAAGCGAGTTTTAGAAGCCCCTATTAGAATTCTAGAGCGTTTGCCTATATTCTCGAGGGAAAAGTTATTTAAAAATATCTGCATATAAATACAAATACAAGAGACGGATTTCAGCAACTATAATCTTGGTTTATGACCCAATTCTAGAAAATCAAGTGAGAATTTCTCGCAATACAAAAGATTAAAAATATTCAGAATATTCAGAATATTGTTTCACCGTCTAGAAATGTGTAGACTAGGAATTCTCGATCATTTCGTCTATTCAGTTTATTGGCATGTCTTATGCGCATAGCTCGATATAATCACTTATTCATTCTAGAGGAAGGCGGTATATATTTTTTCTCAGTGTTTATTGCTGTTCTTTTTTTTTTTTTTTTGTAAATGAATGTATTTAAAGAGGAAAAATAAAGATTTTGAGAATGAAAATTCTTTGAAAATGTTAAATCAAAAAACATTAAAATTTATACTTTGAGGACATTATTGCCAATTACGGTGCAACTTTTTTCAATACTAAGCTAATATATATATATATATATATATATATATATATATATATATATATATATATGTCAAATATAAATTTAAAAGCGAAATATGTTTTGAATAATTTCTAACTTAATGGAAAAAAATTATTATTAAATTATAAATTTCTAAAAGAATAGTCATAATACCAAATATGATTCTCTAAATAAAATCCAAAATGAAAATAAACAACAATTACCATTAAAAAAAAAGAAAAAAAAAAAACTCAAAATACTTAAACAAAGAACCATTTCATACATTTAGAATGGAAAATATTCCTTTGTTCTGCAATTATTGAAAGAAAAGGAATAATTTATAGCCTTGTATACTTCTAACTCACATTTCAAAAACTTTTAAACCACCTCTCCCTATCCAATACATCAGAATATTGAGCATAATTCTATTTTTAAAAGGCTGCAGTCAAAATCAAAGAAAATAAAAGAACAAAAAGAACATAAAACTAAAGAGTTGGAGATATTATTTGTACTCTACGAGTCCTTCCTGGGACCTTAAATATGGAAATATATCACTTTTAAAGTAAAACATGTTATATTTGTATTGGTTGTAAGGGCTTAGGGTAATATGGCAACAGCTGATGTTAAGAGCTTCTTTGTCCCATAAAAGTTGCCTTCTTTATAATGAGTTTGCGTATGAAATTGTTCTCTGAAAAAGCACCGTACTTTACTTACGGTTCGCATGCATAAGAAATACGTAAATGTATGTTTAAATGTGGTCGTTTTCCTTCATTTGCTACCGTTCGCAAAATTGAAAGAACTGCTATTTATTTCTCTTCGTTGGAGTTAGAAATGAAATACATTCGTTAACAAAATTCTATGATTCAAAAATTTTCGTAAATATTGTAAATAGCGTTTGTATGTTATGATTTAAAAATTAAAATTTTAAAGTACAAAAATAGCAAACATTCCATAATAGAATTATACAAAAGAAAATGTAATTTTTTTTTTTTTTTTTTTTTTTTTTTTTTTCATAAAGTAATTAAAATTATATGATACTAGCAAAACAAAAAAAGTTTGTTTTTATTGGAGTTAGAGATAAAATATATTTGTTAAAAATATTCTACGTCTGAACTATTTTGTAAACATGCTTTATAGAGGTTGAGACTTATAATTAGTCAGTTTGAACGCTGTAATGACCAACATGATAAAAACACACACACAAAAAAAAGAGTATAATGTATTATATTTTGTTTTTCTTAGTTAAAAAAGCATTTAAAATAAAATTAGAGGATATAAAATAAAATAAATTCATACGTTAAAATTTAAAATAATATATACTTAATAATGATTCTTTATAAACATATTAATGATTAAAATTTAACAATATTCGAATTACATTATTTTATTAAAAAATTGCAGGACGTATATTATATTCACATATTTTTACGTAATCATTTCTGATATAAAAATAATTAACGTCGAATCATCAAAATCATATTTTTGAAAACAATATATATTAAAACGCAAAATATTTTACAAATTTGCTTAATTTACAGTATATATATATATACATATATGTATAATATTATCGTTAAATAAATGCATTTAAAAATACAAATGAATTTGATATAATTTATTTACAGTTATATAACTAGTCCATTTAATATATTAACTTAGAACTATCATAACACTTAACGTGCTTCTAATCTATAGAACACTTTACGTAATCTTATTCAAAATATAAAAATTGCCTATACAAATTTTTTGTGTTGTAATCCGAACAAATAAATAAACAAACAAACAACAACAACAAAAAATCTTTATGTATTTCACATACTCTTTCAAATATTCAAGTAAAACACTTTTATGGTATTAAATACAACAGCAATGCAGGGCTTTTAAGAATTATTTAAGCTGCTAAATTTATTTGAGTATTAAAATTGATAATACCGCTATAAAATTTTAAAAAATAACAATATATAAACATTTACAAGGATAATAATTTATTATCAAAAGGAATGATAGTATAAAAACGTTTTTGCCATTAAAATATTCATCGAAAATTTCATCCTTAAAAAAAAAAAAAATCAGATCAAGCATTTTTAGTTAAATAAATAAACCTGTGATAAATAAATATGCATCCAATTTATAGCAAAATAATAATAATAATAAATAAAATTATTAACACTCATGGAAAGCAGATGGACAAATAGCTATTTAAGCAGACTGCAGTAGTCAGTATGTGCAAGGTGGTCATGATTAAACTGGTAGTGGTTACAGTGATCTGTAGAATAGTGATCTAATTGCGCAAATGGTGCCAAATTTTGTAGGATGATTTAACAAGACGGGGGATGATGGATGGCAGTAAAAAAAATATTAGTTCCAAAAGTCACCGCTAGGGGAATATGTGGCGCTGTGTAAAAGAAATGAGTGTTCTAAAAAACGCAGAATCAATACTGAAATAAAATTTCCTTTTATTTAGCACATTCAAATCAAGTTCAATGTGTCCACCGTTTTTATGGACCACATATTGTATTCTGTGCACAGTATTCACAACAGCAGAAAGTGACATGTCTGCAGGAATCTCCCCGTACAATCCGAAAAGCATTCCAGGCTGATCCATTGGCAGATAATGTCCAGTAAGTCTCTTAACCGGTCAGCAGATCAAACTTCCCAACGCTTGAAGTAACCGATCCATTTGAGGCGACGACTGAACATGTCCTCAGTAAGTAAAATTGCAGATAAAGAAACTTTATCACTGTTTATGTAATTTTTTTGCTTTTTTAAAAAATTGTTACCACATTGAACTTGAATTAAATTGTTAAATGCACTAAATAAAAGGTAACTTTATTTCACTATTGATTCTGCGTTTTTTAGAACTCTCATTTCTTTTACACAGCGCCACATATTCCCCAAGCGGTGACTTTTGGAAATAATATATTTTTTAGGCAATCCTTCGTCCCCCGTCTTGTTAAATCATCCAACAAAATTTTGCGCCAATTATATCACTCTACAGAACACTGTAAACACTATCACTTTAATTAGGGCTACCTTGTATTTAAATCATTGGAACTGTCATAAAAATTAACCACGACGTCTGGAATATGCGTGAAAGTTTAATTGACTATAATTTACAATTAATGGAAAAAAAAAATCACAATTTTTATTTTGAAATTATAAATTGTTTACGTCACGAGATATCGCTTTCCTCCAAAGTAAGGCTCCTATATGTACGAGCTGGCGCATCAGGCATTTTGTTGCCTTAGGTTTGCCACATGTACCCAGCGCGTTTCATTGATAAATAAACGGTAGTCATTACTTTTATTGTCTTGTGTAACTTTAGAATACTCCTTTTATTACATTTCACAGTTTTAGCTAAATAAAGTACGATATGAGATTTTTTTAACGATAAATTGCTATAATCACTCAAGAAAAGAACATAAAATATTCAGATTTCCATAAAATAATTTGAGAAGAATAAGACAACATTACTTATATTTTCCTTTGGATTTCTGACATCTGATAATGTAAAAATACAGAAAAATGTGTCATTTTAATCATATTACTTATATTAATATTGTTAAATCGATTTAAAAAGACCTTTTATTACTGTGCATTTGAGTTTTGGCGACATTTTGTATAAGAAACAGAAACAGCCTTGATAACACATCTTATTTCCAATACATACACAGGCTATCCTGATAATCTAATGTGAAAAAAAAAATGTGTTGTTATGAATGTTATTGTTGCTTATTGCTTTTGGATCCCGATCGTAGCTTCAAATTAAGGTTTCTTAAAGTCACAAGAAAGCGATAAGTACGCCAAGCGCGAATGCTGCTCTCTTCTGAGGCAAAAAAAAAAAAATGGCGGCGATGCGTCGGCCTATATATTTATTTAAGGGGCTCTACTCCAAAGTAATGCTTTTGAAATAAAATAGCTAATATTTAAATTTATTACGTTCATAGTAAACTGTAACAAAATATACTTCAAATTAAGGTGCTTTCCCTGTAGTAAAATTGCTTGAAAAGTTCTGTAAAACTACTTTCACAATTTTATTTAAAAAAATTTTTCTTGTTAATTTATTGAAAAAATCCCGTGAAAAAAAAAATGCTTTATTTTGCAGGTTTTGCCCTTTAAATACTAAAAATGGGAAATTTCTGTATATAAATAGTAAAATTTTCTTTTTTTTTTTTTTCTTTTACTACGTAACACTTTATTATTTTAAGTAGATAACTTCATTTCAAATACTTGAAAAAAAAAAAAAAAAAAAAAATAGGTAACTACTTTATTTTCATTTACTTAATTCATAAAACGAATAACCCGCATTGTCATACTAATCACTTATAAATGATTTGTTAATAATATAAATGATGATAAATGCATTTATAATATACAATTTGTTATATCGTAAACAAAATAAGAGTTCCCAATAATTTTTATCTAAATGCTTTAATTCATAACATATATATTAATTCAACATCCATATCATCCGCAGTTTACGATCCATTTGAGGCGACGACTGAACATGTCCTCAGTAAGTAAAATTGCAGAAAAAGAAACTTTATCACTGTTTATGTAATTTTTTTGCTTTTTTAAAAAATTGTTACCACATTGAACTTGAATTAAATTGTTAAATGCACTAAATAAAAGGTAACTTTATTTCACTATTGATTCTGCGTTTTTTAGAACTCTCATTTCTTTTACACAGCGCCACATATTCCCCAAGCGGTGACTTTTGGAACTAATATATTTTTTATGCAATCCTTCGTCCCCCGTCTTGTTAAATCATCCAACAAAATTTTGCGCCAATTATATCACTCTACAGAACACTGTAAACACTATCACTTTAATTAGGGCTACCTTGTATTTAAATCATTGGAACTGTCATAAAAATTAACCACGACGTCTGGAATATGCGTGAAAGTTTAATTGACTATAATTTACAATTAATGAAAAAAAAATCACAATTTTTATTTTGAAATTATAAATTGTTATAATATCTAATAATTGTTATTATATCTAATAAATTAAAAAAATTTTAAGTAATTTAAATGGTGACACTTGATTTAATGATAATTAAACATAACAATAATAGATAAAACTGATTTTAAAACATAATAACGTAATTTGACACTAAAATTACCATACATGTAATACACATATAACAACTTAATAATGTGATTTCATAATTTCACACTCGACGCAATGGGTAATAATATTTGTAAACGATGAAAAACATTAATAAAAAATAAACAAAGTATTGATTCGATTATAAAAGCTTGTGAGCCGAAAGAATGTTTTATCCTTTTCTGAATCGACTCTTTCGTATTAGCTCTTCGTGTAGATCAAACTGTTACTATCCTTTAAACACTAAATTACAAATTTATGAGCGACTCCCTTGGGAAAAATACGTACATCATTTACGGCTTTCTGTAGTATCAAAATCACATCAAGAGTGAGATTTTAGAAATTTTCACCTGTGTTATACATTTCGTGTTAGTTATGGGCTTTTGGAAACTTTGTTATCAGTAAAGGAAATATAGAACATTTTCTTTAAAATAAAGTCTAAATAAAACAGCCTCGGATGATAATTAAAACGAAATAATGTTTTACTATAAGCAATGAAACAGTTACACGTTATTTAGATTTAGCATAAAACGTAATGCTATTTTAAAATATATTAAATGTAGGAGAAAAGTATATAAATAAATATTTTAGCCCACAAATAATGTGAAATGCAAAAACTTATATAGGTGTGTTGGGGTTAATATTCGGGTTAAAAACAAATTTTCTACAATAGGGACTTGGGCCAAAGGGGAAATGGGGAGGAGGTAAGCCCTCCATGGAGGGTTTTTCTAATTGGTCCTAGCCAGTATTAATGCGAGTTTCGGGGAAAACTACGGAAAACTAAAAACGGCTTGGTCGTCTTGGGATTAAACCCCGTCTTCCCGTCTTCCAACTTCGAGAGCAGAGCCTGTCAGATATTTGTTGGACGAAAGTTACATAGGCAGTACAGGTATACGCGAATATAAATAATTACAACTAACTGGGCATACATTAAGTTATCTATATATTCATGCATTTAAATGTATTATTTTTAAATTGTAATAAACGAAATATAAACATTTTTAATCTTACTGGTATTTTTAATGATGTTAACACTCACTAAAGCCAGTCATTCATTAAAAGAACATATTTTCAATAGAAAAATAATTAAATTAATTTCATATGTAACGTTTTTACGTCATATGAAAATTAAATTTGTAAAAACTACAAACCCTAAATTTCTGAATGGCTCCCGGGTCCTTATAACTATATTTAATAAAACACTCTTTGTACATCAATATCGAAAAAGACAAAAAAAAAAATGCCTTCTTCAATTATAACACATTGGGGACCGCATATTCTCCACCATTTTGAAAAAATATATATATATGCAGACGCTTTTTAACACGAACAGTTTTTTTTTTCTTTTTTTTTTTTCCTCAAATAACATAACTTTTACAAGAACGTCAAGAGACAGAGCAAAATTGCATCATGTTGGTGTCATCGGACGTGAAAGTGTTATTTAATTTCAAAATTTTCCACTTTTATATATGCTTTTTGTTTTTCGTTAGGGTTCAGTTAAAAGAAAATAACCTGAAATTCCTTTTTCTTTTTAACTGCTTTTCTTTTTCTTTTTCTTTTTTTTTTTTTTTTTTTTTTAAAGTTTGTTTGTTTGTTTAAATTAATATTTTCTTCTTCAGTCTATATTCGAATTCGTAAAGTTAGTTCAAAATATCAAATAAAACAACTTAGTTAATATTGTAAAAGTGTGCTTTTTTTTAATGTTGTTACATTAAGATTGTTTTGCTAGATATAACTATAAGAATCCTGGGAATATATTAGAACTTACATTTTGTAATTTGAACAAAATTGAATTTTCTGACCAGGTAATAATAAAAATTTTTGCACATTGCATTAATCATCTTTGCATCGAATTTTATTTCTGCTTCGGCTAGTACATTGGTTTGTCACTCTACAATCAATTTTGCACACCAGGAATTACTGCTTAAAATAAATTTCAAATTACACTTAAAAAAAAAAAAAAAAACTGTTTAAGAACATATAATTTCTGCAATTTCCACAGAAAATTTTTGTTTTATAAAATTACTCAAATTTACTGTAAAATTGCATCTCAGTCTATCAAAACACATTTATATTCCACCCAGATGAAATCTGTAACCATTGATGCAGGTTATATCTAGAGGGTACAGTCGGTAACAAAAGTGTCCGAACACTAGCAAAAATTCCTATGTAAAAAAAGTACACTTTGTAAGGTTTTGTTAAATAAATCCTTGTCGAATCCTTTTCTTAATCCGTGTAAGAACACGATTCGATAAGGATTTATTTAACAAAACCGTGTGAAGTGTACTTTTTTTACATAGGAATTTTTGCTAGTGTTCGGACACTTTTGTTACCGACTGCACATATATTCTCCTTTTTGCAAACGTTTTTTTTTTTTTTTTTTTTTTTTTCTATTTTTCTATAATACACTTCGGATTTCTATGTCTGAAATAATATTTGAACCCCATTTTTTATTGAAAAATTTACTCAAATAAATTACGTAAAGCATTATGTTTCAATTACTTAATTTCGTACAGACAGCAAATTCGGTTTAACCCTTTAACTGTAGTGTAGTTTTTTAGCGTATCTGATTAATAATCGTAAAATCACTACTAACAAGGAAACATTCAAAAGGTGTCATCTTCAAAAAGTATTTAAAAAAATATATGTGATTCTACTCTTCATGAAACACCAGAAAATGAAAACATTATCGGCTGAAATTATTTACAGAGACCCCAAAAAATTATCAAAATTAAGCATATTTGGCGATTTAGCGCTGCTAGGCGATACGTTTGCTAGCACCGAGACTGCCGGGTACGAACAGAACGCTGTTTTGCTTTTCCGCCAAGTACTCAAAATCAATCGCCTAGCAGTGTGAAATCGCCAAATATGCTTAATTTTGATAAATTTTTGTGGTCGCTGTAATTAATTTCAGCCGATATTTTTTTGATTTTCTGGTGTTTTTTGAAGAGTAGAATCAAATATATTTTTTTCAATACTTTTTGAAGATGACACCTTTTGAATGTTTCCTTGTAAGTAAAGTAGGAATAAAAAAAAAAAAAAAAATAATAATTTTTGAAAATTGTCAATATTCAGTAATATTATTTTCTAGAAAAAAAAAAAAAAAATATCACATTTCTCGAAAATTTGCCACATTAACCTTTTATTTTAACTATTGAGTGACAGAAGAATCCGTTTCTAACACTTCAAAATGGTAAAAGGTTACGCGTGTTTCGAAGGTTGAAAAGTAATGCATATTTTTCTCTCTATATATAATGAATAAAAACATTTATTCAAAAATTTGAGCCTGTAAAAAATCAGCATTTAAACAATAGTTTATAAAATTTGCATTAAAAAATTTGAAAATGCAGCCTGTGGGAGGTGTTTTCCGGAGACCCTCCAGGACAAAAAAAAAAAAAATAAAAAAATAAAAAAGTGTCCCTGCAGTAGTCAGGACAACTAATGATATTTTTATCTGAAAATAAAATTCTAAATTTTTTGAGTTAGTTGATAAGTTTAGCTCGTGCTTAACAAAAAAAAAAAAAAAAAAAAAATTGAATTTTTGGTAAAGTTGTCTGAAAAAACAATACAATTTTCTGCGAATTTTACTTCACGTATAGCGTTGTAAAATAAGTTGTAATAGAAAAAAAAAAGAAAAAGGAAAAGAAAAAAGAAAAGAAACCCCTTTATTCAAGCACTAGTCTGTTCTGTTTTAAAGAAATATGCAAAATTTCAATAAGGTCGGTGCATTTGTTCAAGAAAAATTGGACCATTGAATTCAAAAACATTGTTTTCATATTAAAAAAAAAAAAAAAAAAAAAAAAAAAAAAAAAGTTGCACTTCGGGAGTGCCGACAGAAGTGAAAACGTGAACAATTACATGTGTATTTCTTGAATCGTCAGGAAATATTTTATTGCGTAGGAAATACTTTTAAATGAAGTGTTTTTTTATTCATTAATATAAACTACTACTACAAAAATTATATTACAATTTTATTTAATGCGCTAACTGCAATAGAGGCAGTGTCCGGAGATGAGAGAAGTCGTGTAGAGCCGCGCCAGATTGTAAAAACGTGAAAAAAATGGCGGCTTTGGCCTTTCGCACGGTTTTGTGAGGTCTAGCTGGAATAGAGACAGTGTTTGGAAATGAAATGAGAGAAGTCGTGT
Organism: Salticus scenicus; assembly: GCA_963930645.1. NCBI lineage: Eukaryota > Metazoa > Arthropoda > Arachnida > Araneae > Salticidae > Salticus > Salticus scenicus. The sequence goes on along the minus strand of OZ005656.1, from coordinate 207,014,062 downwards.
AGAGTCGCAGCAGATTGTAAAAACGTGAGAGAAATGGCGGCTTTGGCCTTTATCACGGTTTTGTGAGGTCTAACTGCAACGTTTCCGGCTGCAATCTATAAGAGACAGTGTCCGGAAATGAGAGAAGTCGTGTAGAGCCGCACCAGATTTTAAAAACGTGAGAAAAATGGCGGCTTTGGTCTTTCTCATGGTTCTGTGAAGTCTAACTGCAACGTTTCCAGCTGCAATCTTTAAGTGACTGTGTCCGGAGATGAGTGAAGTCGTGTAGAGCCGCACCCGATTGTTAAAACGTGAGAAAAATGGCGGCTTTGGCCTTTCTCACTATTTTGTGAGGGTTAGCTGCAAAAGAGACAGTGTCCGGAGATGAGAGAAGTCGTGTAGAGCCGCACCAGATTGTAAAAACGTGAGAAAAATTGCGGCTTTGGCCTTTCTCACGGTTTTGTGAGGTCTAACTGCAACGTTTCCGGCTGCAATCTTTAAGAGACAGTGTCCGGAGATGAGAGAAGTCGTGTAGAGCTGCACCAGATTGTAAAAACTTGAGAAAAATGGCAGCTTTGGGCTTTCTCACGGTTTTGTGAGGTCTAACTGCAATAGAGACAGTGCTCGGAGATGATAGAAGTCGTGTAGAGCCGCACCAGATTTTAAAACAATATACAGTATATAATTACTAATACTTCACATTAGCAAGTTAATTGTATGATACATTATTTGTATCATACAAGGATGGAAAGCGTTTCGATGACGCGAATTCAATGATTTTTGTTCACCGAAAAGTTTTCACTTCAAATGGAAAGCGTCAGCTGACGATGACGGGAGTTCAAGGATTTTTCTTCACCCAAAAGTGCTCAACGCGCCTAAAGAAGTTTTCACTTCAAAAACAAAACAAAGGTTGAACTTTTAAATAGGAATATGGGAAATTTAAAGGCTTTCACTTCTAGGCTCTTCCTCCGGTTGACTTTGGGAAAACAAGCTAAAAAAACTGTACTATTAATAAATAAATAAATAAATAATAAATTATGTATTTTTGTCTAGAAAAGAGCTTCTTCAACTTTTTCGATACTGACTATTATTAATTTTTTTTCTTTTTTTTTTCTAAAAAAAAAAATCGATTTTGATGAAATTCTGACAAAAGCAGAATTTAGTTTTGTATAGAGGACTATTATTATTATTATTATTATTATTATTTTTTTAATTATAACATCGCTTTCAAATTATTCAATTATATATTCGATAAATGTCCAACCATCGTAAAACTGGTGACAACGTTTTATCCGTAGATTGAGACTAATAGTCCTCCGTCTTAAAAAATGTAACCCCTTAAGCAGTTACTTACTAAATAGATGGCTTACAAAAGAAATGAAAGTACATGAAAAACAAGTCTCAATAGTGATATTGTAAATTTTTCTAAAGATTTGATTACAGCATACATTTTAAGCGCAAAATAATAATTAATAATGATAAAAATCCCCTAAAGTATCCCCTAAATATTATTCATTTATATATTCATATTATGTGAAAGGATAATTTATACCTTCCCCTAAACGTGTTTGGTTTGCAATACCACTCTTTTGTAAGAGGCAAGGTAGAACCTCTCATTATCCTTTAAACACTAATTTATAAAATTATTAACGACTCTCTTGTGGAAAAGAAATTTTCTTCATCGTTTACTGCTTTCTACTGTGTTAAAAGTTATCAAAGGCGGGATTTTTGGAAATTTTCCCGCAAGAGAAACTTTTACCTACGTATCTACGGAAACTTTCCCATTATTACCAGAACAAAAGACGATATTTTCAATTAAAAATAACAACAATAATAATAATAATAATAATAATAAAAGAATCATATATATTCTAGAAATTCTTCGTAAATCATTTTGAAGAAGGATATCAACTGTGTTGTGCATATCTAAATAGAGAAAATATTTCTATAGTTTTTATTCAAGCTAAATTTAAGAAGACAAGAGATGATGAAAATCATCAATATCAATGAAAAAAATTTAGATAACTATTACTGAATCTACTAAATTATGAAAATAATAATAATAATAATAATGATAACAATATTAATATAATTTTACAGCTCCTCAAACATTATTTAGATTTTTTTTTTTTTTTTTTAACTAACATACTGAAAAAGATAGTATATAAAATTATAAAGTTATTTTTAGAGTGTTCAGGTGTCATAGCTTGAATAAATTAATATAGAATTTAAAATGATTAAATGTATTTTATACTTAAAGACATTTTCCTTTTATTAAAATGAGGAAAGTTTTCTATGATGTTTCATACAGCTCAGATATGAGTAATATCGATCTTTTAAAAATATTCTAAAAGGCTATATTCCTATTTAAGAATAATGGGATTAAAAACGAAAAGAAACTTCTCTGATTAAAAAAAAAAGTAAGTTATCTTAATTATTTTGTTTTATTTATTTATTTATTTATTTTTAAATACACGTATAAATCTTTTTTCGAAAAGTTTCGTAAACAGTTTAAAAAATAAAATAAAATAAAATAGTATTATCTTTAGTGATTAAATAAGCTGAATTTTTTTATTTCGTAAATATCTTCAGATGTAAGAAATAAATATTATAAAGTCAAAAATAAATAAATAAATAAACTTTTCATTGAATAATCCTAAACCAGTAACATACTTTAACAAATACAAGTAGACTATTTATTTCAAATAGATTCCTCTGATACGTTGCTTCAATTTTACGTTAACGAGAAATTAATGTATACATAAAACACCATGCAGGTCCATTCCATCAAAAACATTCCTTTTGATTAAACATTTTCAGTAGCTTTCTAGAATCATTATAACATAATTAAACAGTTAACTGTCTCAAAGAAATGTGAATTCTATTTATCTTATCTGAAACTTTACCGAAAGATACAGAAACATCAAATAAGTTATACTTTTAATTCTATTGTTGTCATTTTAACGAATTAAACGGAAAATATTTCATGAAAGATAGACTCCCACTAAATTAATTTTCAGGATTTTCTCCCCCCTCACTAACTTTTCTCCCAGATTTGTGAAAAGGAGGAGATTTTCCCAGCCATTGTCTCTAAATTGCGAATTTATTGACTCCCCTTTTGAAGGGAAATTGAGTACAGAGTTTATTGCTTTCCAGCATATTAGATACACTCTCTCAACCATTTCAAACATTTTAGATATTTGTTATCAAATTAAGGACACATTTTTTATTTATTTATTTATAGGTAGAATCTACAGAAAAAAAGTAGGTCATTTATGAGTATTGTAATGTTTTGTAATATATTAAAGTAAGAAAGAAACACTAAATACAATTAAAAAGATATCGTCGTTAATTTATTATTATTATTATTATAAAATTGGGATCACTATATTTAAATACTGAATAAGAATATATAATTTAGAGCAGGTTTGAGTACTTAACCCAAACAAACCTAGCTTAGCTTAACCCTGCATAACTTAATTGTTACATATTTACACGGATTCTTTATTTTAGTTTTATTTATTAGAAATTTTCAATTTGATGTAAAAGAATTTTCATTATCAATATAAGGAAATTCTCTAATTATTATTATTATTATTATTATTTAAATAATATTTATAAAGTCACACATATAAAGCAAGAAAAATAAAAACCTATTATAAAAGGTCTTTACTACTAAGTACAAATATATATAGTTTTAATTTATGTAGATCCTGATAAAATCAAGCAGTAACAGACTTTATTAAATACAAGTAAAATATTCACTTCAAATAGATTTTTTTTCTAAAATTTTGCTTCAATTTTATGTTAACAAGAAATTAATATATACATGAGATACCATGCAGGTCCATTCCATCAAAAACATTCCTTTTGATTAAACATTTTCAGCAGCTCTCTAGAATCATTATAACATAATTTAACAATTAACTGTTTCAAAGAAATGCGAATTTCATTTATCTTAACTGTAACTTTAACGAAAAATACAGAAACATCAAATAAGTTTCCCTTTTAATTCTATTGTTGTCATTCCAACGAATAAACCGGAAAATATTGCATGAAAGATAGACTCCCACTAAATTAGTTTTCAGGATTTCCCTCCCCCCCCCCCTCATTAAATTTTCTCCCAGATTTGTGAAAAGGAAGAGGCTTTCCCAGTGATTGTTTCTAAATTGCAAATTTATTGACTCCCCTTTTAAAGGGGAATTGAGTACAGAGTTTATTGCTTTCCAACATATTAGATACACTCTCTCTTTAAACCATTTCAACCATTTTAGATATTTGTTATCAAATTAAGGGCGCATTTTTTTTTTTTAGTAGGTAGAACCTATAGAAGAAAATGCAGCTCATTTACGGATGATGGCAGGTTTTGTAACATTGTAGCATTAAAGCGGAAAAGAAACATTAAAAGGTGTAAAAATAAAGAAAAATAAATATGTTATAATTCTTGATTTCCTTTTATTATTCTTAATAAAACTGGTATTACATCATATGTATTTTAAATTGTAAATTAAATCACAAACTTCAGGATAGTTTTTAATACTTAAGACAACTAAATATAACAATGCAACTAATTTAAATAAATATATATATATAGTAATTTTAAAATATCTATGATATGATGTTTAAAAGAAAATAGTGATTGTAAATTTAGTAAAGACAGCAACCTATAAAAAGAAATTCATTTTTTATAATTAAATAATTTGTGTAATTTTTCAGCTTGATCAATCTTACGTGGCGATTTGGCAAGGTTCTTTCACGCCATCAGCGCTAAACTGCCAGAAGGTGTATTAGAACAATTCCAAAAAGTAATTAAAATGATTTTAATAAATTTAAATAAAAAATATTAAATATTAAATAATTTAATGATGAATAATTTATTAAGGGGAAAGACTACTTTCAAAAACAAGAAAATGAAGAAAATCTTTGATCAACTTTCAGAATAAAAAAAAATAAAAAAAATAAATAAAAAAAATAAATTCATGTACAAATAATTCTTTTTTTATTAACTAGTATGGTATTATTCTATTGATTAAAAGTATTATTTTGGTTTTCTTTAAAATAGATTTTTTTTTTTTACTGCAGATTATTTTTTAAAAATTCGAGGGTGTTTTTTCATTGCGTGCATGATATTTCAAAATATATTTGTGGTATGAACTTAAAATTTTTCTCAACCATGCATTTTCACGTAAATAATCAAATGAAGTAAAGATAAGAAGTTTTATTCAACAGAAAAGAAAATCATGTTTGTAGAAATATATAAAAAAAAAATAATTACCATAAAATTTTTATACTTCCACAGCCATAATTTTTTTTTGAAAACTTGAAGTTAAAATCTGAAATTTTCTCACTTATTCAGCAGTTTAATATTTAGAAACGTTTATTAATATTAACACATTACCTCAAGCTTGGAATTTAAAACGTGTGAAAACTCCGACCTTAAATTCATAAAGTAGTATTTAGCTGTAATATTTTCAGTTGGAAGCTAGCAGATTAGTAACTGCCAACGCATGATTGGCCTTGAATTAAATATTATTTTTCCTTAAAAATGTATGATTTTCAGCGGAATTTAGTCTTTTTTAGATAGTGAACTTATAATCACTCGTTACAGCCAAATTTTAATTTTTGTCGAAATCGATTAAAAAAAAGCATTTTTGTGCTATAATAATAATAATAAATTTGCATGACTTATTTAAAGTTCAACTAACGTGAGTTGAATTTACGATTCTCAAATTTTAAAATATCAGAATAAAATGTCTGAAAATTAATTATTTATAAAAATGTATATAAAATATCTCATTTTCAACCGAATTTAGAAATTTTGTAAACTGTCAATTAATAATCACTATATATAGCCAGTTTTGCACTTTTGTCAAAGTCGTTTTAAAAATTGCTAATTAAAAAGAAATCTGTTTTTACTCTACAATCTAATACACCAGGTGATTTATTTGAAACCTTCAAGAAAGAGTTAGAAGTTCGCCATTTATAATTATCTAAGTTCAATTGGAAGCTTGCCAACTATAATATTGAATTATGTTAAACAAATCTCGTCTGATAAATTGCATTTCAATTAATTAATTAAAAAAAATCTATCAAACAGATTTTCGTCAAGCATAACAAAGAATTATCCCAGTAAAATCAGCGTTCTTAAAAAAGAAAAAAAAAGAAAAAGAAATCATAGATATAATATAATAATATATATAGATCTATCACCCCCATGTCATTCAGCAAAAAGTTTTGATGCCGAAAAATGTTTTGGTATCAGCCATTAGAAGAGATTGAAAAAAAAATGAAAAATGAATTTGAAACTGTATGTGGAGTTTTTCATTAACCTTCAGTACATAAATTATTCATAAATTTTAGTTGCTAAATTATTTGTGTGTATTCACTCGGGAAAAGACAGCCATTACTAGGCAAAATTGTCGTCATTCCCCAAGGAAAAAATAATCACCCCCCCCCCCATTGATTAATATATATTATTACTATATCTATGATTTAAATTGATCTATACATTCGAAAAGTACAGTGCCACAGATAGCGGCTTTAAACTTCAAGTACTTTACTTTTTTAATCGGGTGTTAAAAAAGCGATTTATCACACTAAACACACAAAATTTATAAGTTATGTATAAGCCCGTTGGAAAAAAATTCAAACACATTAACCAAATTACACTAGTTAACTCCCGTTACTGATGTTTCAAATAAGATGATGGATATTCTATAAAACATCGGGTGAAAGACTGACTCTCACTAAATTGGTTTTATAATTTTTTTACTCGCCATTCGTCTTTCTGCGAGATTCACTAAAGAAGACGGAAACTAATTTATGTCTTAGTCACTAAATCACAAATTTATTGACTTCCATTTTGAAAACCAATTGAGTACTGAGTTCATTGCTTTCCTAAGAATAGTGTAATTTTCCTTTGACACCTATTCAAATCATTCAACTTATGTGTTATCAAATTACGGATGTATTTATCGATATTTATATTTCATCTGGGAATAAAGAATGATTTATAAGCTACATGTCATAAATTAACAATGCCAGAAAGAGTTAAGAGTGTTGACCCGTGCACTATAAAAGAAGGTTATAATATAATATTGCTTGCTCAAACAATATCTCTCAGTTTAATGGGGTTCGTTTTGGCACAAAACTGTGATCGGTCTATTTCTGGTTGAGATAGAAAACTGAATGATTACACAGGCCTACAAAAATGAAGATGACAAAATTTGATTTGATGATTTCAGCTGATCTTTATGTTTTTTGATATGCTGAAACCGAAAATGCAGCCCATTTTTCTCTATCACGTATAGATTTTTGTCAATTCAGGGTCTTTACCGACACGATTTCTTACATATATCGTCATAACAATCGTTTTGTTGGTTCATATGGTTTTAAGCCGCACTAGTGCTTCACAATTACAACAATAGGCATCTATGATCTATCAGAATATAAATCTTAGCTTTTAATTAAAATGTAATATTTTTCTTTGAATAGTCTTCATTTTTTGTTCTATCATGAGGGCAAAGTAAAATTTTCGTCCTTTGCAGGAGCCCGCTCATAGCTCCCAACTTATACGCTTTTTACTACCAGAAATTTTCAATAAAGATCTTTCAGAAATATCTGTAATAGTTTCATTGGTTAAATAAGATGAAAATTTATATTTAATTAATGTAGTATTAAAAAAAGAGGTACAGTTTGCATCTATGTTACACACCTTTCACATTTAATTATACTTAATGTGTTCATTTTGTGTATATTGTACAGAAAAAAAATGAATATAATTCACCACATGCAAGAATACAGTAACGAGTTTGCGAAAAATTCATTCGAACACAAAGTAGAAAATATCAGGGAAAGCACATTTTCCATATCTACCTGACATATCTAAAACAAAGTATGGCATTTTAAACAAAAGAAGGAAAATGTTGCGTTTCATAAATTATATCTGTCAAGAGATGTCAAATTAACTAATTAGGGGGATACTTCCGATACTGTTTTAACTAACTATCAGCTTTGGAAGTGAAATATAATTAAATATTATATTTGACTTATAATTCTCTTCTACATTTTTAATTGAATTGAAATTTATGATCCTGGTAATAATATAGTTCTAGTTCTTGTTCGTTATGTATCCTTGTTAAGATGATGCATGCATAATAAATGAGGAAGCCTAATTAATGAACCGAATTCTATAAATTGATTACTTTTACCCGAATGTAAACTACCTCAAATAAATTGTTGTATTTTTTCATATACTAAGCAAACTTTTTCCAACGCAAAACAAACATAGAACAGAAGAGAAAGCTTACAGAGGTTAATAAAGAACAAATTTAGTGCCGCATTGAGGCACTTTCACAAAGTCAACTTTTGGCAAAGAGGCACTTTCATAAAATTAACTTTAAGCAAAGAGGCACTTTCACAATGTCAATTCTCAGCAATATAGCTCCCCACAAAAAATTTCTATAAGCTTTGCTGCTTCGAACACATAATAATACCCTCAAGTTGGATGTTTACTGTAGACAATGATAAATAGCTAAGTAGTAAACACCATCTTACAGTCTGTAACAAAAGTCTCCGAACACTAGCAAAAAATCCTATATAAAAAAAGTACACTTAATACAGTTTTGTTAAATAAATCATTTTCGAATCCTGTTCTTAGTCAGTCTAAAAACAGGATTCGACAAGGATTTATTTAATAAAACTGTATTAAGTGTACCTTTTTTTACATAGGAATTTTTGCTAGTATTCGGAGACTTTTGTTACCGACTGCACCTATACACATAAGAAATTACTCGCCCCACATACATATTTATTTTACAACTGTTCCATTTTACTTTTTAAATATATTTTAAAATAAAATAAACTGCTTTGGGAATTTTGGTTAATTGTTCAGAAGCATGGATAATTAATTTTCACAAAACTTACATAGATTTTCATAAATTATTTTATAAATTCACAAAAGGAAACCATTAAAAAAAAATCTGGATTAAACCCTGACTTAAGACTAAACTGTTCTGTTCAAAGAAGAATTCCACATCACTTTACCTGACATACCTAAAGCAATATATGACATGAAAAAAAAAAAAAGAAAAAATTCAAACGTTTCATTTCATAAATTAAGACAACAAAGAAATATCAAATTAACTAACTAGACAGAACCTTCCGAAACCGTTTTAAACATAATTCATCACACGAACTGTCATAAAGTGAGATCTCAGGCAGAAGTTCCAACACCAGTATGAAATGTCACACTTGACAAGAAGCTAACCTTGAAGAAATGTGAAATATTTTTCTCGTTACAATTGCTGAAATCCTTTGTATTCGGTTCAACTGTCAAGCGTCGAAGGAAGAGGCAAGTCACGGCACTTGTTCGTCATCAATTAAGATTTTTATCGAGGATTTCCGCAAAAATCTTTCAGAGTACACGCCCCACACAAGGAGATGATTTCACCAAATCTCGCGTCAAGACTTGTCAACGCAAGAAATGGATTATGGGAAAAGTACAAGATGTCGCGTCCGCTTCTGTTTAAGTCGATGTTAGGCACTTTGTGATACAGTAAGGAATAGAAATGTGTTATGGAGTTCAGATATGTGCTGTTTAAAAACGAGATGTTTAATTACAAACAGTTTTTAAATTCCAGACAATAAAGTTCAGTGAATATTTTATTAATAGTTATGCTCTTAAATTTTATACAAAAGTGTGCTCCAGAAAAATTTTTATACAGTTAAATTTGTTCTTGTGCAAATAATATGACATAAGATTATACTAACAAGAAGGCAAGGGTGTGGGGTCCTCAAATCGAACGGAGGTTCCGCGTGTAGTTAGCACTCAGTGAGTGTATTCATATACTCAAACCCAAGAGCGCACTACTTAGCCATCGCCGAGAAAAAAATTCTTGAAGTTTGAAAAAAAAAAAAAATTATTTGTACTAAAATTTAATAAATCGTTATAAACAATTTCTTTTCAACTTTTATACATTGTTAAATCGCGAATTTAATGATTTCTAACTTTTTAACATTAAACATATGCCTGGTATGCGTCAAAATTATCTGAACATCGAGAAATCTTTATGAATGTGAACGAAGTTTGCTTTTTAGGAGAAATTCTCAAAACACTGTGCTCCTGTAAAAAAGCTGCATTTATTTGTTGTGCAATTTGTTGACAAAATTCGTGTTTTCCTTGTTTTTATGATAAATATCATCCAGGTTTGTGTATTCGTAAAGATGAATGATTGACAGAATTGCTAATGCTATAAACGTATAATCATAAATATTCATTGTATTTAATAATATGTTATTTTATAAAAAATAAAAGGTAATGTTTAAAAGAACTGTGGCTTTTGTATTTATTCTATCTACAGTTCTAAGTTCTAATCGTTAAAAAGTTAGAAATCATTAAATTCGCGATTTAACAATGTATAAAAGTTGAAAAGAAATTGTTTATAACGATTCATTAAATTTTAATACAAATTAATTTTTTTTTTTTTTTTTTCAAACTTCAGGAATTTTTTTCTCGGCGATGGCTAAGTAGTGCGCTCTAGGGTTTGAGTATATGAATACACTCACTAAGTGCTAATTACACGCGGTACCTCCGTTCGATTTCAGGACCCCACACCCTTGCCGTCTCCTTGTAAGAATATATTACTTATTTCTAGCAGTAGATATTAAAAATTAACATACTGCGCAAATCAGTACATATCTCAAAAAATTTAAATTGATCCATTAAAAGTAAAACTATCATATAAAGTTATCAATTTAATATTAAAACGATTAGTTATGACTTGAAAACATTGAGGAAAATGATTTTGACTCACGTGATCTAAAATTAGCTATAGTCACGAAATCTGTTATAAAACACGAGAGTAAGTAACAATTACAAATGTTTATTTAACGAAATTATTAAAAGTAGACACTATCGCATTAGTGAAGCTTACACCTTAGATTAATTCTATTCAGAAATGAACACAGGCAGAATCGTTTTGAAAAAAAGAAAATATATGTTGCACAAAATCTTATGAATAAACTCGTTTAAATAATCGCAATATCATAGATCCAAAATATTTAATGGCAGATAAGAAATACCATTTTCAAAAGATAAATATAAAAAAAAAGAAAGTCAGAAAGAAATTCTCCGAATAAAGCCTCGATAAGATGAAGAGCCATACGAATGTTATTAGCATATACTACCTCATAAATAGGTTTTTCATGAGGGAAACGATCCAAAAATGCCCGTTTTTGATACAATTTACCTCATGTATATTCGTCAATCACACATTTTCGACTGTTAGAATCACATACGATAGTTTTCAGCATGAACCCCTCCAATCAGAGAATTGCGATTACAGAACATCTATCCTTTTCCCTTTTAAACATCCTTGAGGTAAATTATTGCCAAATGCTGGGTGCGTTGTTTACATTTCTGGATTTCTTTTGTGCTTAAAAACAACCCTACCTGTACCCCGAGAAAGTCTTTTGGTAGCTTTTGAGCGACAATATCTTATATGTTAGAATATATCTTCTTACGTGTGATAGAAGCATTAGAAATCATTGTTTTATTCAATCTCTGGTTTCGAATAATTTCTTAAAAATTCAGTAAAAAGGCTTAAATATTCTACGTAGACAAAAAGAGGAGCTTGTTTCTATCCTGAATGAAATGGAAATGTGTGTTAGCAACAAAATGTTGCTTTGTTAAGCATCATTGTTCCCCGCACTTACCCAAATACAAGAATCTAATCAAATTCCAACATTAAAAAAAAAGTTGTAAATACAACTTCCTCAAAACAACACTTTAAAAAATAACAGGACTATCACTTGAAAGTTCACAAACTGTGTAATACACAAGTGTCTTAATACTGAGCCTCATATTAAATAAAATTATAAATCTCTTTCCTCTAAATTCTATAACGATCTACCTTTTTCAAAAACCTTTTCACAAAATGTATTTCTTAGTAATACTGACTGTTACACGAGAGTCCATTTTACAAAAGGTTTCTCATCTCAAACATGCCAAAGGGCATTAATCTCTCATGAGCGGTTTCAAATATTTCTTTACATTATTAAGGTACTTATAATGAAACGTTCTTTAGCTAAACTCATGGAATTCGATGAAATTGGTACAGGTGTTAGAAGAACTCATAGGAAATTCATACTCTGAAAATTAGCTGCTTAAGTTCATTAGGAAAGGTGTAGAACTATGTTATAAATTGAATCGGGGTTACCAGAACCGTCCAGTTAGCATCAATTGGCGACAGAGAACACATGCACTGTCAAAAAAAAAAAAAAAAAAAAAAATTCCTGTTTGCTGCCAGAAATTTTCTGAAATTCAGAAAAATACGTTTAATCAACGGAAAAATTACGTTGATAGAACGTATTTTTCTGAATTACAGAAAATTTCTGGTAGCAAACAGGACTTTTTTCGACAGTGTGGGCAGTACATTTAAGAACTTGGCGCTTTTCTCTTCATCCTCGCCAAGTAGGGTTGCATTTGAAGTTAAAAATGTTGACTTTTATTAATTTTTTTACAGCTTTTCCGTTGCAATTAAGCAGTTAATTTTTTCACCATAGATATTTTGTCCCATCTACTATCACCTGTAATTTTTTCGTTGAATTCCATGAGTTTAGCTTAAGAACCTTTCTTTGTTAGAAATTTCTTCAATAAAAGTTACTTAACAATATAAGCTAATTGTTTCTGTTTCGGCCTCAAATCTCCAATTAGGAGGGGAAATTAGCATTTCAAGAGTCACTATGTCGAGAAAGCAACTTAGGGATAAGTTTCCATGTAAACGAATTAACCAGTTTCATTCATTTTTAGGGATTTGTTTATATTCCTAATCATAAATTCCCCGAAATTAGCGCCATTTTAATTTTTGTCATTTTTCCCCCCAATTTTTTTTTTTTTTTTTTTTTTCAATAATTCTTTTAAAAATTTTGAAAATCTGCCAAGAAATATCTTTCTACATGTATATTGTATCAATAAATAAAATAAATAAATACAATATAAATGAAAATTATCAAGACAAAAATAAAACAACAATAAGCCGAAATGGTTTCATAATTTAAGCAAACATTTGTCCCAAATCCTAACACTTTCACATTGATTATTTTCTGTACTGTGCTCCTCTTAACAGAAAAGAATATAAAAATAATACTGAGACTATGTTATATCTTTTTAATGCTTTACGAATGACAAAAAACGTATTTTTAAAAACCACACACACACATACACACCGAGAGAGAACTCACGTGGTTTTTAGATGCAAACTTGCCAACCTAAGATTGTTAGTCCCCGCCTCTTTTTGTACACCCCTTAATTTTTAGAGTAATTCTCTTCAAATATATTTACGATTAAATAAGAAAAAAAAATACTCTAAAAAAGACTTGTGTTGAAAAAGGGGCGGGACTAACAATCTTCCGGGTTGGGTTGGCAAATAGGTAAATGCTATATACACTGGCCAAAAATATATACCGCCTCCATCTAGAATGAACAAGTAGTCATTTTCTGAAACCCCAAACTGGAAATAGAGATTTACGAGCTATGCGTATAAGGCGAACAAATAATCTGAATAGACGAAATGATCGAGGATTTCTAGTTTATACTTTTCCAGATGTTAAACAATATTATTAATATTACGAATATTAGAAATCCTTTGTATTCTGAGAAATTCTCGTTTGATTTCCTAGAATCGGGTCATAAACCAAGATTATAGTTACTAAAACTCGCCTCTTGAGTATGCATTTATTTGTAGATATTTTTAAATAAGTTTGACCACTATAATATAGAATACGATCTAGAATTCTAATAGGGGTTTTCAGAACTCGCTAGCAAAGGGATCTAGAATATATAAGGATGACATGGAACCTATATTTACTAGAGACACAATTTAGTTTTAGTCTAGAAACTAAAAGAAATTAGATTTCTAGAAACTAGTCTAGAACTGTGTTAATAGGAAAAAAAAACACACTATTTTTCTATACTAACGCATAAATAATATCACTATAAAAATTGACAAATATTATTCACTAAATAGTTTAAACTCCCTTGCTAGTCGTTGGCATTGTGTTTGCAATTCGTTTCGTTTTTCTACTTTTTAAGAAAAACTATTTTAAAAGATATTCAAAAAGTACACTGCCCTTACGTTCACATCATTTGACTTTAAAATTAGATAACACTATAAATATTCATAAGTTAAAAAAAAAAAAAAAAAAAAAAAAAAAAAAGATTATCTAAAACAGAGTTAGTCAACTGATTTTTTTTCTTTCTTAAAAAAAGAAGAAAAAAATGAAGAAGAATTCATGCATTTATCGTTAAAGCTTTTTCTGCAAGGATACGAGCAATTTAGATACACTGAAAAATTAAATATGTGTAAGCATATATTATTTTTAAAAGAACTTTTAAAAACTGATATTGTTTTTATGCTGTTTTAGTTCTCTTTAACTTAAATTTTTAAAAAGAATTTTCAGCTTCACTCTACGCATTGTCTCTTCTTAAATCTTCTTTTATCTTTTCTTTGTCTCCAGGCAAAGCGATCAAGGATCATAAGTTAATGATTTAATGGAAATATTTATTTATTTTTTATTTTTCATTTTTGCGTTAAGTAATCGGGAAACAGCGACACATAAATTTATTGAAGCATAAAATATTAAGGTGAGAGTTCATGAATAAGCAAGGTATTCTTAAAAAGACCGTTCTTTTGTCTACCATACTAATTTATGAAGCATAACGTGTGATTTTATAGCGGATATATATTTTTTCCTCTTAGAATTTATTATGTGTGGTTATTTATTAGATAAAGAATTTGAGCATTATTAGAGATTTGATATAAGTTTTTAAAATATAACTGATTAAGTTTTACTTGTGTCGATATGTTTAAAACTTCACTCTTTTATTTATTTATTTTATTTTTTCTTTCTTAAGGTTTATACACAAGTATGATTCAAATTTTTTTACCCTTCATGTAATCTTATAGAATATTTGTTAATTCGTATATTAAGAATATCTTAATGAAAAATGTCGTTTCTCAATTTCTTTTAATTAAGTGAAACTAACAATATATATTTTGTAATTTACATTGTATAACTATGTGTTTATTAATGAAACAGTGATAATCTAAAAGAAAATAAATACACTCATTGCCATAAAAATTTGCGCACCAAGAATTAATTGTAGGATCGTAACGAAACTTGGCATGAAAGTATATGTTAGGGAGATATGCAAATGATTAGAAATACAGTGTGATTGCGCCTTCCATAATGCCATCAGGGAGCGTTGAATTCCATTCTCCTTGAAGCATAAAACATGTAAGCAGAACATGTTTGCATGTGCATAATCTATAGCAGAGGGACGCAATTTAAATCGAGATGCCATTACGCCGCCATCGAAGACAATATGAGCAGTTGGAATCCAGTAGGAGAAGAATCATGAGACAATGGAAGCTGAGTGCTCAACTCGGTGAGTACCCTGCCACCTAGGTCGTTCTGATTTTATTGTGAGGAGGTATTTGGTCCAGTGGACAAGAGGGTGGTTGCTTACCCGACGACCAGGCTCAAGACACCCTGCACAGACCAATAGTCAAGAAGATCGTCACATCATACGACACGCACGCATAGCGCTAACTGTTTCATTGTAAAATCCGGCACTACGGGTTCTTATGTCTGTTCGTACCACTGCAGGGTGCCTGGCGGAAGAAAATCTGCTATTTCGGTGCCCTTTATGTGTGCTACTAGTAACCCTCCCTCATACCAGTTTCCGCAATTTGGAGTGGTATCGTGTTCGACGGGATTCGACTGCAACCGAATGGAACCAGGTCAGCGACGAATCCAGATTCAGTTTGGGCAGTGATGACATTCGTGTACGTGTGTGAAGGCCCCGAGGCGAAATCTTCTATTTTACCTTTGCTTTATATTGGCGCACCACAACCACAGTTATGTGATGGTGTGGGGTGCCATCATATACGACACACGGCCACCCCTAATAATGATTACGTTACGAAGATAGCCCAGCGGTACGTTCATGACATCCTTCAGTCACATGTTTTGCCACTCATGGCAAGGCTCCAAGGAGCCCTTTTTCAACAGGTGCATAAAAGTACGTATCATAGAATAAAACGTCATTTATAAGAACATATCTCAGATATTACTGCTTCTGCCTGATTTGAATATTGTTCTGTCTAAAATATTATTGAAATGTTATAGTTCAGTCTTTCTTTAAAAATTGTTATTTCTGAATGAGGATAAAAAATAGTCAACTATTTAATGCTGGTTGTTTACTTAGAATTTCACCTGTCGAATATATCGAACGTATAGATCAACGTATAAATCCTGGACATATTTAACACCCCAACCCGCCCGTTCCCGCTCGTCAATGTCTTTTTCGAGTGACTTTTGTCCTCTTATTACTTCCGGTGTGAGCCTTTTATTTATTTATTTTTATTTTTTTTTTAACACGCTTGACATTGTGAAATTTTTCGGTTTTCTTCCCATGCTATTCCTATGGGTTTTTAGCTTTTTTTCTCCTCTTTTTCTACATTCTAAAGTGCCACACACAGTAAAGGTGTAACAGAACTGACTCCGCCACATTAACACCCTCCCCTGGCCTGCTTGATCCCCAAATTTGTGATCGATCGAGCCTATCTGGGTTCACTTGGGACAGTAATTTGACAGCTTTCGACTTTGGTCGAATTAAAAGGCGCGTTTACAGCAACTGTTGAACGAGATGCTGCAGGACATCAAACGGGACTTGTATGCCTGAATGCCTGTCCGCATTGCATCGTGCATTCACGCTAAAGGTGGTCCAACAGGGGACTAAAACTTCCATTCATTTTTAATTTTTTCTGCAATAAATGATGATTTTGCTTTGATTTTGTAATCATTTTGTTATATCAACGTTGTAGTCACGTATGTAAAATTACGGTTCTTTCTCGCAACTCTTTCTTGGTGCGAAAAATTTTTATGGCAATGAGTGCATATCTAAGCTTCTGTCTTACATGAGATTGCAGAAATATGTTTTATATAACAAGATGTTAACAAAAATCTTTCAATTTTTTCGTTTATTATTATTATTATTATTATTATTATTATTATTATTATTATTATTTTATAAATCATGAAATAGTTGAGATCTAAGAAGAAAAATTAGTGTGGTTTTACGGTCTTTCAATATACACTCTAAAGCAGAGGTTCCTTAGACTTTTTGAAGTCGGATATTTATACTTATTTCCCTTATTTTTACACATAATGATAGTATTATTTTTTAAAACATAAAATAAATATTGATATAACATATATTTTAAAATTTATTCTTGTAAGTAAGGTTTAACTCCAGAAATTATTTAGTTTTGTGGGAAACATACTGCAAATAAATTTACTTTAAAATCACTTTTCTTTTTCACTAGGTCACCATCATTATACTTTAAAATAAGCTAAAAATATAAATATTCATAAGTTTTAAAGAAAAATACTGAAAAGAAATATTTAGATAAATAGAAAAATGTTGAAGATAATCTGCTAAACTATAAAAGAATGTCAAATATTTATCATAAAAGTTTTTAGGAAAATATATCGCTAATTTATCTTCAGTAGATATTCAGCTGTAAAATTTTATTTGTATGCATAATTTATAAAAAAGACACTTAGAAAATTACTTTTTTTTTACTGTTTAAATCATAATTATGTTAAACAATTTGAAAATTCACTACAACCATCCTATAAGTCTTCGGTTGTCTTTAAATATATTTTGATGCTGGATATTTATTGGAAATGTCCAATATTTACATTTTACAATAAAAGAAAAATAAAACTGAATTAAAAAAAAATTAAATTGAAAATCAAAATATCTGTAAAAACTGCAAATTTCGAAATTAAATAACTAGTTCTGTTTTTATAATAAAAAGATTTTTTAAATGTTAGTTTATCTAGATTGAAACTTTTGTAACTATACAGACCTAAGGATTATATAAAAATTAGATTTATCAATTTTTACAAAATTCAGTTTCATATTTTTCTGCAGTATTAATCTGTTACTTTATTTAAAACATTTTTGCAATTGGTAGTACATCTCTCTGACGAACGTTTGCAAAAACAAAAACCATTTAAGGCTAGTACTTCTCATTCTGTACATAATTCATAAATAACTAATAATTATATATGATTTTAAAATGTTGACTTTTAAAGTTCTTTCCTTTATTCAATATTTTGGAATTATTTAAAAACCTTAAATATTTTTTTAGTTCTTTTGTCCTAAGTTCACAGCATTTTAAACAAAATGAATTTAAGGTAACAAAAGTTTAATAAAACATATTAAAAAAAAAAAAAAAAAGAAAAAGAAAAAAAAAGTTTTAAAAAAAAGGTAAAAGAAGAAAGGGGGAAAAAAAAGAAAGGAAAAGTGGTAAAGTCGCTCAGCTGAATTTAAGAAAAAAAAAATCACAAAAGGATTTTAATATGCACAGAAAATCTATGTAAAAGTCAAATATATGTATGTACATATTTTTGTAAAAAAGACTTAAAATGGTTATACTTTTAAGTTTCTTTTGTAGAAACCCCATTTTCGCTGAATATATTTTAACTTCCGTATTCTTAAATCATACTCTGTCTTTATGCTTATATCTGTTTGCTAAGAGAAAAAGATCTAAATTTTATAAATGTAAATATATTTTATTTTTAGTGTTAAACTACTTTTATTAATATCAAAAGTTATTAAATGTATAAAAATTGTTTCTCTGTCATGTGTACTTTTCGTGAAGACAGTGTTGCCAATTTTAGGGACTTTTATATTTAATACCTACCATTAAATTTTAATCATACCAGTTGCTTAATAGATTCGACGATTAATCGCCTGTTAGGTATATCAAATATCACTATTTAAAATTTTTGATGAATATTGAATAAAAAGTCCCTAAATTTGGCAACACTGCATGAAGATGTACTTTGTAAAATCACGGCCCTACTAGATCACTCTACGCCAAAGGCGCCAACGTTAAAGCGGCCATAACAAAACTGCAAATATCAATGCATGCCGCGGAATCCATCTGGGAAAGTAGATGGCGCTCGCTCCCAACCCTGAAAATCAGTTTGTAACGTTACATCGTGCTAAGTTTATGCTAAGAAGCAAGAAATATTCATCCATGGTTCAACAATTAATTATTAAAAAAAGGAAAAAATAATTTAATATTTTTCCGTGAATTGGTTTAAAATTATTGCTACAATTATTTTTATGATTCAGATATTTTTGCGTATCTGATGACTGCATTTTAAATTTTAAATTAATAAATGCTCTGCAAGTTTGCTGTGGCGGCGCTGCATGCCAACCCTAACATTCAATGAATTTGATTCCGGAGAAATCGTCGATTGTTATGGCCGCTTTCACGACGTTGGCGCGTTGGCGTCGAGGAGTGATCTAGTAGAGCCGTGGTAAAATAAACAAGCGAGAAATCGCCTTCGAGCGTAGGTGAGCGGGTTCGATTCCCATGCTGGCCGTGGGTGTTTTTTCCAGTTCTTCGTATTGTAATTCCGTCATGTGCTATCTGTTTTTATATGACGAAGATTTACAAGAGGACTGCGAGTCAAATATACAAATCTGATGTATATACGTTATCAATAAACTAGTGAGAATGACATTTTGTTAAAATCAGCTTATTTTTGTCGAATTAAACTAATAATTCTTATCATAAATCTGTATCAAAGAGGTAAAGGACAACATGGCATAGAAATGTAACTTTTCAAGAGATTAAATTTTTTATTTATTTCAATTTTAAATGCATGTTTAAATGTACTTATTTGCAATTAGTAATAATCGATAAATGATACTTTAAATCATTGTGAATGACACACTGTACTTATGCAATAAAGGTAAAAATAAACGTCAAAGACATTTTGTAAACTCTTTTCACAAAAAAAAATGGACATGGTGTCCTTTATTTCGAGGAACAGAAATGTACACTGGTGGATAAAATTAAAGCAATAACCTAGTTTTTTCGTTCTCTTCTTTTGCACATACTTTTTAAATAAACAAACATATGAACATAAAATTTAGATGGCCTGTTCGTTATCACATTATTAACCGAATTTTATGTAACTTTAGCATAAGAATAATTTTAAGCTAATAAATATTAAATTTTCTTTCAAAAGGAAGCTTTGGAAAAAAATGAAAAATTTCAATAATTTTAGAAAAGAACACTTAATGAAAAGTGATGTTAAGGATGCATTAGAGATAGGTAAAGATGCACATGCCTTGAAATGTTAAAGTAAATCTCGATCTTTCTTTCTGTATTAACTTTTCTTTTACTTTTATAATGCACTTTTTAAAAAATATATAATTAATAATTTGTAAACTATGAGCATCACCAGAATAATAAAAATGTCGATAAATAGTTTTGTAATAAACATCTTATTCAATTTTCATGTTTGTATGTATATTTTTAAAAAAGCTATTCACATGTGAAAAAAAGAAGAAAAAATAAAAAACAGAAAAGTGAATACAGATAGAAAGATTTTGGTTGTAATCTAACATATGGATGCGTGTGCATCTTCACCCATCTGTGAGGCATACTTATGAACATTAATTTTTTTCAAAAATTATTAAAATTTTTATTTTTTTCCAAAGCTTACTTTGAAAGAAAAATGAATATTTATTAGCTTAAAAAATATTCTTATGCTAAAGTTACATAAAAAATTCGGTTAATAATATGATAACGAACAGGCCATCCAAATTTTATGTTCATATGTTTATTTGTTTTTAAAAAAATTATGTGCAAAAGAAGAAAACGAGAAAACAGGTTGTTGCTTTAATTTTGTCCACCAGTATATAATCTATAAAAGAAAAAAAAAAAAAAAAAGAAAGAAAAATCATGCACTACGCATTGATTAGTAACACTTTCCAACTGTAAGTAATTGTTGTATCGAATAACTTTTAATATTCTTTGCCTACGTTATCACACAACAGACAGAATGACTCAAAAGTATACAGATAGACTAATTCATTTAAAAATTACTCTTAGGCATTTTGGAAAGAGTTAAAAAGGCTTAACGCAAAAGAAAATGCAGACGTTACATTATAATTGCAGCTTTTGATCTCTCTGAATGATTTAGTGTAGCCCTGTAAATCAGAGAGGTAATCATATCATATTCTATACAAAGCATTATTTTAGATTATTAACAATATATTTCAATATTTTTATGATTTTTACAGCAGAAAGATTTTTAAATATAACTTTCAAAAAATTCTGTCCTAAAACGTAATGCAGGGTTTTTTTTTTTTTTTTTTTTTTTTTTTTATGTCCCTGTAAACAAACTAGTTATACAGGACCTATTAATGTCATTTTAAATGGGGAACATTCTATAGGGAAAATATTTATAAAAATAACACTCATAGAACACAATGCTTTCAAATGCTTTTGGGTGTCTCTGTACACAAACCAGAAGCGATATCCACTCAATTTTGAATATGGAACATCCGATAGTGAACTTCAATAAAACATATCAGTTTCGAGAAATTCAATAAATATTTACAGGAGTTAGAGCGCGGGCAGAAAGCCAGACAGACAGATGGACAGATACACAAACTGAAAACATATTCACACTTAAAAATGTTAGAAAGTGTTAAAAACGCTTAATGTAAACGAAAGTACAATTCTAGCAATTTTTTATTAATAGCTCTTAATGTAACTGGACATTTTTGTTCCACCCTGTAAATCTAATGCTAATCATACTATATTCTGTGCAAAGCATTCTTTTGTGCATATAAATAACATACTTCAATTTCCAAAAACTTCGTGGAAAGTAAAGTTATTAAAATTTGATTTATAGAATATTTCTCATAGAACACAATGCTTTGGAATAATTTTGAGTACCCCTGTACATAAACCGATGGTGGTAATTCCTCCATTTTATACAGGAAACATCCAATAGTGAATTTGAATAACATATTTCAATTTCATTCAGATATGTCTACACTAAAGGTATGAAAATATGGTTTATAGAAATAGCTCTCATAGAACACAATGCTTTGAGATACTTTCGGGTGACCCTGTACACAAACTAGTAGATGTATAAACTCCATTTTTAATAGGGAACATCCGATAGTGAACTTAAATTACATATATCAGTTTTAAGAAATTCCATAAATATTTACGGGAGTTAGAGCGCGGACAGACATACGGACAGACAGACAGACAGACAAAACGAAGTCATAAATACTTTTCAATCTTGTTGGAAAGTGTTAAAAATGTTAGAAAGTGTTAAGAACGCTTAACGTAAACGAGAGTACAAATCTAGCAATTTTTTTAATAATAGATTTAATTTAACTCGATATTCTTGTGCCACCCTGTAAATATAATGCTAATTATGTAGTATTCTACTCAAAGCATTCTTTTTAGCATATAAATAACACATTTCAATTTCCTAAAATTTCGTGGAAACTAAAGTTATTAAAATTTCATTTATAGAAATATCTCTCATAGAACGCAATGCTTTGAAATACTTTTGAGTGTCCCTGTGTATAACCCAATGGTTGCATTCCCTCCATTTTATGCAGGAAACATCCAATAGTGAACTTGAATAACTTATTTCAATTTCATTAAGATATGTCTTCAGTGAAGGTATTAAAATATGATTTTTAGAAATACCTCTCATAGAACACAATGCTTTGAAATACTTTCGGGTGTCCCTGTACTCAAACCAGTAGAGGTACAAACTCCATTTTCAATAGGGAACGTCCGATAGTGAACTTGAATAACATATTTCAATTTCATTAAGATATGTCTACACTAAAGGTATGAAAATATGGTTTATAGAAATACCTCACATAGAACACAATGGTTTGAAATACTTTCGGGTGTCCCTGTACACAAACCAGTAGAGGTACAAACTCCATTTTCAACACGGAACGTTCGATAGTGAACTTGAATAACATATTTCAATTTCATTAAGATATGTCTAGAGTAAAGGTATGAAAATATGGTTTATAGAAATACCTCTCATAGAACACAATGCTTTGAAATACTTTCGGGTGTCCCTGTACACAAACCAGTAGAGGTACAAACTCCATTTTCAATAGGGAACGTCCGATGGAGAACTTGAATAACATATTTCAATTTCATTAAGATATGTCTACACTAAAGGTATGAAAATATGGTTTATAGAAATACCTCTCATAGAACACAATGCTTTGAAATACTTTCGGGTGTCCCTGTACACAAACCAGTAGAGGTATAAACTCCATTTTCAATAGGGACCGTTCGACAGTGAATTTGAATAACGTATGTCAGTTTCAAGAAATTCCATAAATATTTACAGGAGTTAGAGCGCGGAGAGACAGACAGACAGACAGACGGACAGACAGACGGACAGACAGACAGACAGACAGTCAAACCGAAGTCATAAACACTTTTCAACCTTGTTGGAAAGTGTTAATAAAAAGGGTACATTTTAAAAGAGTTGTTTCGTACGGTAATAACCTAAATTATAGCTTTAAATAATATAACAATTATTTTGTACCTCGGTAATTGATCGATACATCTTAAATAGATATCAAATATTATTCCATGGCATGTGTAATTCAGAACCATGAAGAAAATATAATTGAGTTATTTTACACTTTTAGTAAGTTACACGGTTTTTGGCTTAGGAAAACTACAAATTTTTATTCTAAATATTTTAATTGTTTTACATGTTTATCTATATTAAAAATGATCTAACATTTCAGGAAATCATCCTGTTTCGGTATATTGTACAAAATATCGAATTTAATTAATGATCCTTATCATAATTTTATAAATAATGCACAAGATGATATATTTTATCATAGCGAAACCCTACACTGTAAAAAAATAACTATTACCAGCTGCAAGAAACTCTCTGTGATTGGAGAAAATAATTATTTTCTCCAATCACAGAGAGTTTCTTGCAGCTGGTAATAGTTATTTTTTTTACAGTGTATGGTAATAACTTAAATCACTTATAGCTGTAAACTACACGACAACTCCTTTGTGCCATTGTAATTGATCCATACACTTTTAATAAATGCCAAATATTCTCAGCTGTGTGTATATATGTCATAAACCTTAAGAAAATGTAATTGGAGTAACTTTACACTTTTAGTAATCGATACAACTTTTGGTTTAAGTAAACTAACAATTTTTATTTACAATTTTTTATTATTTTTCATACCTGTAGGGGAACAGTGGGGTATATGGAACAGGCGGGTAAAACGGAATACCGTTACATCGCACTTGTACGGAGCTGCAACCTATCGAAAGCACGACAAACCCCTAACAGCACAGTTAGGCTTAACTTATCCGCAGTACATCTTAAGGACGTTTCTGGGATGCCTTTTCATCCAGAAAACATCTTGAAGATATCCTGGGGAGGCGATGTGCTGTCTGGGACGTCTTCAGTGGGGCTGTCCCCTAACAACACATCTTCTCCAAATGACATCCTCTGGATGTTCTATGGACGAAAAGACATCCTATGGCCATCTTCAGGTTGTATTATGCACAAGTGTGTTTTTAGGGTAGTTCATGTTGTGCGAGTGACTAGAATGGTTTTTTTGTCGTACAACTTCTTTAGTTTATCAAGATATAGGCTTTTTCGAAGGTATTACGAATTCTGTAAGCTATTTACGAAGTAAAAAAAAAGAGGGAAAATCTAGGGCCATTTCCGGTAGGGGAGTTGAGTTAATTAGTACTCTGATTCCCATGAACTTATTTTAGCAACAGGTAGTTGAGGTTGATTTATTATCTAAAATAGCGATTCAGGTAATCTGGAATTTCATATTATTTGCAATTTTTGTAAAATTTGTATGTTGCTAATTTTTTCAATACTCTATATTTTCAATAATAATTTCAAATAAAAATGTTTATACTGCGATTATTCATAATTTCCTGTAAAAATACTACCCTATTTCATATTATTCTTTAAGAAAATGGGTATGTCATATTTTTTTCAGATCTATTCCATATTACCCAATTGGTCCATACTACCGATTTATTTTTATTTATTTATTTATTTATTTTTTTTGGTAACATAAAATCATCAAAACCTATTAAAAACTCTTGAAATTTTGCAGTAGTTGAATCATCCACATTGAACCAAAATTCTTAAGTTTTTTACGGTGAGTTTAAATAAAAATGGTATTCCACAGTCACTTACCCTATCCCCTGTTCCCTATTCCTGTCCTGCCCTATCCCCTTATTCCTGTTTCCCCTATCTAAACGTGCTGAAATTTTGAAAAACCCGCCTGTTTTACGATATTAAATTAAACTAATGATCTTTATCATCACATTATATTAAAAATCTATAAAAATGATACATTTTACAATAGCTATCCCATACAGTAATATCCTAAATCACTTATAGCTGTAAATAATACGACAATTCCTTTGTGCCAGAGTAATTGATCGATATACCTTAAATAAATGTCATATATTCTTCCGCTGCGTGTGTAATTCAGAAACCTGGAGCAAATATAATGGATGAGAGAAAGAAAATCTGTTCACATCCGCATTTAAGATTATTTCCTTGCTCGTTTCCACAACAAAACCAATTCCTTGACCTTCACAAGATGCTATGCTGTATTGACATATATCAAGGCTCAAGCATTCAAAAGTTCTTCCTAAATAATAGCCCACAGATAACAATGCTCTGTCTGACGCCACTTAATGGCAGTCTGGGCCATATGTAATCTCCAATATGTAATCTCTTTTGTTAGTATTTTTGGTTTACTACCAAGAGTAGGGACACGAGGCTCAAAGTAAAAGTCTATTAGGAGAAAAAAAAATGAATTGCGTGTTTTTAATACAAAAGAAAATGTCTATGCTATCTATGCGATAATTAAATGTTGGCTTTTTTTTTTTTTTTTTTTTTCAATTGGTAATAGCTGATGGTTGAAGCATGGCTAAAAGCTTGGGCGATACATTTATTGTGTATTGTGAATGTAGTGGAAATAGATTATAAAACCTATTAAACCATTAAACGCTAGCAGTATTTTCCTGAAAATAGAAACTGCATTTTAAGTAAATAATAGTTAATGAAATGTTCCTTTTTAAAGTAGTATATAGTACTTATTAATGTATAATTTTGTTTGTTAATAGAACTTTACGTTATTTATTTATTTAATTATTGGTGAATTTATAGTCTAAAATAGAAAGTTAAGGTAACAGTCCATTTGGGAGTAAAAAAATCGTGTAACCCATTTTTCGCTGGTGTTGCGTTCACGCAACACTAGATGTAATTGCGTTTGACAGTTAACTAAAAAAGATATTTTATATTAAGTATTGTTTTTAAGTAATTAAACAATAGATGTTTATTTTATTACAAAAAAATTTGATCTGAAAAATAATTTTATATTTAAAAATAAATTTCAAACTTGAAGCACTAATCAATCAAAAACTTTTGAAAATTTTCATATTTGAATAAGTTTACATAACTTGTAAAAAAAAAAAAAAAATGTTCATAATAAAATAATTACTTTTGAAGTCATCTGTAGTTTTTGCTATTTTATGCCCCTTAAGGAAATTTCCGTAAAAAATTATTTGTATTCATTCTATACTCTTATTCCACTGAAGTTGCACAAATACAACACCTTATATTTAGTACGATAAGACTAATTTTAATAAATTTATTTTAAATTATTGCTATATATGATCAAAATAATGAGTATTACTGTTTGTATTTAGAAAAAAAAATCATTATTCCTAGTTTTGGTGGTTAATGGGTTAACTTAGAAATCTTTATTCATGAAGCTTGAAAATGCATTAATTAAATTGGAGTGAAAAGCTGATTTTTATACCAACTATGTGAAAAATACCCGAGCCGGGAATCGAACCCGGGCCGTCCGCTTAACGCACGGATGCTCTACCACTGAGCTACGCTGGTTTAATGATAAGCGGAGGGCCCGGGTTCGATTCCCTTCTCTGGTATATTTTACGTAGTTGGTATAAAAATCATCTTTCTACTCAAATTTATCTGATGAATTTTCAAAATTGAAATATTGTGGTCTATTGGAGTTGTGCCATGATAATATTCTCACCTGTTATATTTATGTTTGCAGACCCGGTGACCTTGCCAACGAATATTAATTGAGAAATGCTGAGCTGGTTATCAGCCAGGGTAGTTCAACGGTAGAACATCCGTGCGTTAAGCGGAGGGCCCGGGTTCGACTCCTGGCTGTGGTATTTTTCACATAGATGGTATAAAAATCAGCTTTCCACTCTAATCTATCTGATGAAATCGTTTAACGTTAATAAAATACCTGTATATTGTATCATTACTCCAACGATTAATTGCTATTTTCTAATACAGTGCAGCCACATATCCTAAAACTAGTCGCGAGGACGCGTCCAGAATGTTGGAGGGATGCAAGCTTGAAATTTGGAAAACATCCAGCAATTCCGTGCTCTGTTATTGCTCATTTTCTCCGAGTCAGTTGACTGTCACCCCTATTTCAGCATTGGACTCGTTGAGTTAGCACTTGCGCAAATGTTTCCATGGTTTCATCAAATGTCGTCAAAGAATAAAAAACGGTATTTTTAATTGGTATAATTTTAAAATCTGCATTTAAAATATTAAGCATATTTGGTATTAATATTTAATAAAAATAAACTAGTTTTACTCTTTACTACACGTAGCAACTGAATAAATATGAATTTTTTTTTTTTTAAATAATTTATCAGTGAAATCATATATGTTTAGAATATATCAATAAACTAGAAAAATTCGAAGGACAAAAAAAAAAAAAAAAAAAAATAAATAAATAAATAAATAAATAAATAAATAAATAATAAAAATAATAATAATAAGAGTAGTTTGTAGAAAATTATTTAAAATACTTTAAAAAATGTAAAATTTGTCTTTCTTTCTTACCTTTCTTTTCTTTTTTTCTTTTTTTTTTTTTTAAGTTTTTGAGTATTTTTACATTTAATATTGTTATATATCAATGTATATGCATGCTATATTTACTAATTTATAAGTTTAAAAGAGCAATTAGTCCCCTCCCCTCCAAATAATAACAACAACAATAATAATAATAATAATAATAAATAAGATTTATAATATCTATAATTCTCTTTAATATAATAATAATAATTATAATAATGCTTTTGAAAAAGAAAAGATGAATTAAAAACTCTGAAAAAAAAAAAAAAAAATCGCTGTAGGCCGTATATTTAATATCCATGCATCAAATCAGACCAAACTTAACTAGAATGTTGTGGCCACCACATGACTTTCTTCTATATTTTCCTTATGCAAATTCACTCATTAAAATAATTTATTAAAATCATTGTTTAATAAAATTTTCTTCCATGACAATGCAGTACGATTTCCATATTAGAGAAGTAGTAAAACACTAAATATCCAAAAAAGTTCATTTTATTCTCGATAAAAAAAAAAAAATAAATAAAAATAAAATAAAATAAAATAAATATATATATACATATATATATATATATATATAACTTTATTTTAAATTATCGCAGATCGATGGTTCAAACATTCATTTTAAAGGTATTGGCGAGCTCTTTTGAAAGTTACCCATCATGAAAATTTATTCTCCTCGAGGTGTGACCCCCTCCCCCCCCCGGGAGGGGGGAGAGGCGATGCTCCTACATATACATTTTTTTTTTTTTTGCAGTTCATTATCTCTATTATAAATAATTATTGAAAATTTCATAATGATTAATAAAAAATAATTCTCTTTATGCACATTTATACACAATTTTGTCCTATACCACCATGTTAAAATTTTAGAGAATGCGGGATGGCAACGCAACCTGTTAGAGAAATTTACCAAAAGTTGATAGGCACTAATTTATGTGAAAGTGTAACTACATACCAACACACACAGACACACATATTCTAAAAATTGTCAAATCGTGTTCTGCAGCTCTCACAACGTGTAAATCAATCAAAAAACTGAGATCGAAATTTTTTAAGAATCCAATATTTTCTTCTATTGAATATAGAAGAAAGTAAAAATATGAAAATTATAAAATTTTGGAGTAAAAAAATTTAGATTTTAATGAAATACTTATATGAAGACATCCAAATATTTGGTTTGCATGATAGGAAATACGGTAAATAATGCTTTTAAGTCATGGAATTGTTAGGCATATATGACCTATTTTTTATGTCGATAACATCTCAATAAAAAATAAAAAGGAATAATACTTTCTTTGATAGCGATCAATTGAACTGAATACATTTTCCTTCTTTTCTACAGAGTTTTTGGACAATTTCTGTCACCTCAACTCGGCTTTGTTATCGTATCCGTCATACTTTGAAAGCTGCAATTCAAAACATTAATAATTCAACAATCTCACCCTCAGAAGAACTGAAAAATGAAAGAATAAAAATACACTATCTTAGAAACGACAATCCACTGGGGATTTTTTTAACGCGCTATTTATAAGCATGCTTTATGGTTGAGAAGTAAATAAAAATCAAATTTAAAATATTTTTTTAAGAAAATATGTGAATGGCGTGGAACAATATATTTCTAGATTAGTTTTGAAAATTTTGGGAAGTTCTATGAAATGGGAAACATTTCACATTTTATGCTAGTGGAAACTTCAAATATTAGACAGTTCATAATAGTGCTTATATAACTTAAAAATTGATATTTAGTGTCTATTGAAATAAAAGTTTAAAATTATATGACTAAATTACATACATGCACATATTTAAGTATATATATATAATTTATATTCCTTGTTGTAAAATTTTAAAATTGTTTGAAATTAAGTTTTTTTTATTAGTTTATTATTATAT
The DNA here is from genome assembly GCA_963930645.1 of Salticus scenicus. Taxonomy (NCBI): domain Eukaryota; kingdom Metazoa; phylum Arthropoda; class Arachnida; order Araneae; family Salticidae; genus Salticus; species Salticus scenicus. Next base: position 206,984,326 of record OZ005656.1, on the reverse strand, counting down.
ATATATAATATATATATATATATATATATATTGTATGTGAGGTGGGAGGTGGGGGGAGGGGATTCCTTCCTTACATCAACGGTATTGTAAAATTATATGTATTGAATATTTCTTTGTAGTAATAAAAAAAAAAAAAAAAAAAAAAAAAAAAAAAGAATGGTTATTATTCATACCTCCTTTGTAAAACATATTCTTGACTTTGCATTTCTAGTTACTATATTATTCACATTTAGTTCAATTTGACACAAAATTTTTAAATGTGTTTAACGCTGATTTGGCGGTTATCTCACTGCGGATTTTTACTGTTCATTTGCTTTTCCAAACTTTAATATTCGAATAAAATTTATAAAATTAATATATGTATATATATATATATATATAATATGGCACATACTACTATTCTTTACTCTTTTTACTCTCTCTTAGCCATATAGGTATGGTAGAGAAAGTATTGGTTTTGGATTAAATTTTCAAAACTGAGTTCTTTTTTATGCTTACACGTTTTAAGGTTCCCTGAAGTACAGTGTATAGGCTGACTTAAAAAAAAACGGAATAAACGTTTATTTATTTATTTATTTATTTTAATGCTTAAAAGAATGTCTTGTGTAGATTGTGGTATGAAAATCAATCGTCATTCCTTTACAGGGCTACCCAAAGTTTTTCGATATATTGGGGCTATACTTGGAAGTTGTTGGGATTGAAATTCATTTTATGTTAGGTGTTTTTCAAATAAGACTACATTTAAGTACACTATATTTTGTTTACAAACAGTAAACAGAGCTACCCAAAATTGAGCTAAGCGTTCAACTCTATTTTCAACTCTCTTCTTCTTCTTTTTTTTTTTTTTTGAGTTGCCCTTATTACGAAAGTCCAATTTTTTAGCGGTTGATCTGTATGTATATATGTTATCAGAATTATTTAAAAACAATAAAGGGATTATTTTTAAATCAATTAAAAAATGTTTTACTTCTTTCCTCTATTAAATAAATCACGTGAAAAATACTTTAAAAATCATACTTTATTTAAAGTATGGCTTACAGCTAAAAAGCAATTTGTTGGTAATCGGCAAAAAAGAGGGATTAAATCTTCAATATTATTCAAATAATACTTTAGAAAACAAAATTTAGTATATTGCCGAAAAGCTGCACTCGGCATTTAAGGGTTAAAAGTTTGATCAAGATTGACAATTTTAAAAGTAAATTAATAACAACCGTATATATATATATATACGTGTGTGTGTGTGTTAATAATTGTAGGCATTATGTGGTGCGTGAGTGGAGCGGTAGCCGTCCTCAATTATGTATCAAATAAAACTGTTGATAAACCTATTTTAGATTATTTTTAAAGTACATGAAACTTTATTATTTAATCTTTTTTATCTCAAGACTTAATATACAATCTATCTTTAGAATATTGAATAAAGTTGTAAATAAATTTGTAAATAAAGCAGGGTAAGAGAAAGTTGTGTGAGTGACACACCTGATTATTTTTTCAATATACGTGTATAACTTTTGCTTTCTTCTGTATTCGGTTGAAGAAAGTATTTGTTTCATAAAAATTTTCGACTTTGTGTTTTCGATGAATTTATATGTTTTGAGTGTTCTAGAACAGGATTTGAATATTTTTAGAAAATGTCTGTGTGTGTGTGCAGCAAAAATTTTGTAGCAAACGTACCACTGGAATTGCTGCATAGATTTTCATACAAATTGATATGTAGTCGCACTTTGACATGCATTATTTATTACCTGTAAAATTTTAGTGAAAATCGTCATGCAGGAGATGTTGCCATATAGTTTCTTCTAAATTTTTATTATAGAAGTATTTCCTATAAATGTACACAATCAGGATTATGTTTAACAAATCGTAATGAAATAAAAAATAATTGTTTATAATAGTAATAGTGAACTAGAAAAGGTTTTCTTTTCTTTTTTTTTTTTTTTTTTGACACGTAGGAGCAACAACTTCCTCCCCTCCCGCTTCACACTGAGAAAGACAAATTTTCAAAATGAGTATTTTTCAAATGAACTCGTTAATACCATTATAATGAATGATTGGATCATTGATTTGTGTCAATTCAAAACAAAGTTAACAATCTTTTCATTTTTAAGAAGAAAAGAAGAAAAAACCTATTTTTTAAGGTATTGTTAGTCATAAAATCGACTTTGTTTGGACATTTAGTGTTATATACTTCCATGAAAAAAAAAAAAAAAAAAAAAAAAGTCATCAGCATTCATCATGAAAATATTAATTTTAATAAACAATAATTTTAATATATTAGTATTTCCATTACCTTACTACCGTAGGTAAAACAAGTATTGCATTCTGTCCAAAAATTCGATATCGAGTTTTCACTTGATTTACACGTTTTAAGGCCTCCTGGATCCAAAAAAGTAGTTTTTGGCAATTTTTCAATGTGTGTGCATGTATGTATGTGTGTGTATGTATGTGCGGAATCTTCTGGCTGTCGTATCTCCGAAACTAAGAAAGATAGAACTACGAAACTTCAGAATTGATACAAGTCTGATATACAGATGAATTTTCCAAATTTTGGTGAAAATTGGAAAACCGGAAGTGGGTCATCGGAAACAGGAAGTGGAACCATAATTTAATATATATATATATATATATATATATATATAACCTTGTTTCCTATAATAATTTAAGACAATATTTAAGGAATATTGTTATGGCAAGTTTGTTGTCTATTTTCATATTTTATTAAATTATTAATTGTAAATTTTTTCATATCTGTACTAAAGTCTGCACAGGTTGTTTAGTTTAGTTTTAAATTATTACTGTTATTACTATTATTATTAAGATATTGTGGATTTCAATAGTATTTAATCTTCTGTTATTCTTAATTTTACTATGTTAATATAATTTAATATATATATATATATATATATATATATATATATATATATAAGTCAAGCATAGAAACCTGATGCATATGTGTTATCTGTTTGAGAATTAACTAATATATATACATATGTATAAATCAAATAATTGAAATTCGGTAATTATTAAGTTTTCAGAGTCATGAGTTAAAATTTATATTTTACTCATTATTTATTGGTAAAAAAATAAAAATAGGATTTTTTATCAAAATTTTGCATTTACATAAAAATTATTAAAAATCAAAATAGATTCATCAGTTCTTTACAAAACAAATATACTGAGTATATGCGGCTTCACTTTATCAATGGCTATACATACTTTTTTCTTTTTTTTTTTACTTTTCTCTTCATCAAACATCTACCCTTACAATCACGGATGTCAAGAAGTGAATAGAGAAAATCAAAGCATAAATAATTCAACAACCTGAATATCTTGAAGGGCTGGTTAAAAGCATGGATATCTATAACGAAAAAGTACAATATGGAAAAAATATTTTTTTTTTTTTTTTCACATTGTGTTTTTTTCAGACACACAATCCTGTTTTTGGAGACTTGTAAATGCGTTGTTTGATCGATGAGGGATAGTGCATAGAACATGAAAAAAGAAAAAAAAAAAAAAAAAAAAGAAAAACATTCCCCAGTAGAAAATCAATAAAAACATAAGACTATTTTTATTGATATGTATACATAACAATGCTCAAAACTATGTAATAATCGATTCTTCAGAACATGAATATCTTTTGACGGTAAATTAAAAGAATTGTATATACATAAAAATATTTACTTATTAGCTTCTTATTGTATTATTTAACCATATTTCTTGCAACCTGCGAGCCCCTGAGCAAATAAGGACTCAATGAGTCGAATGTTAAAATAGGGGTGATAACACTTATCGTTCAGTGAAAATAAGTGATAAGGGAACACGGAATGACTGGATACTTACTGAATCCCAACCTGTCGGTCAATTTGCTACCCTTCCAAGCATTTGGATTCGTCCTCATTGCTAAGCATAGGAAACGGAATTACACTATACGCACTTTTATTTAAGTTCGTTTGTTGCCTGTCAGGGTCAAATCTCGCAAGCGAATTCTAGCCCTTTCCACTGAGAAAAAGTTCTGTAACAGACATCTAGAATCTAAATTGTAGTTCCAGAAAAAATAGTTCCACGTCATCCTTATAAATTCTAGTCCCTTTATAAAGCGAGTTCTAGAAATCCTTACTAGAATTCTAGAGCGTTTGTCTATATTATCAACTCAGAAATCTATATTTCTAGTTTGAGGATTTAGAAAATGACTACTTTTTGTTCTAGATGAAAGCGGTAATTTTTTTTTTCTCAGTGTCTTATCATATGATTGAGCTGAAATTTTGCATGCGTGTTTAACTCCAATGGCAGTACCATAGGCGTAGCCAGCTTTCCGAGTGGGGGGGGGGGGAGGTGCCCAAATTTTAAACTAAAAGTTACAGTATGAATACATTATGAACATAGTGCGCATATGTATGCATGTGTGCATTTTAACACATGTATAAAAGTTACACAAGTTAACACATGTACGTTTTAACATATAAATTAAGTAACTTTAGAATAAATAACTAGACTTGACGCAGAACAGAAATATCAATGTTTACGTGACGTTAAAAATGCCAATGTAAAAAAATGTTAAATGCTGACTGCAGTTTCGGTAGCGTAAATCGGTGCATTTGGCTTCCTTTGAAATATCATTTGATAAAGTTTGGACTTTCAAAGTAGTGCCGCTATCCGTCTAACAGAAAAGAAACAGAAGTTTGAAAATTGATTAAAACAAGGAAAGAATGTTGCATAAAAAATATTAAATGGTGTTGAATATTTGGTTTCAGTGCGAAACCAATGAACGTTAAAAGGTTAAATAAAAATCTGAAACCTTAAGTTACAAACGAAAACCTAAAAACTAAACTACGAAAAAACTTATACTATAGAACTTAAATTGCGCACCCAAAGTGATACAGTAGAATTATAATGATATGTTTACTTTATATATAATCTCATTTCATTTTTTTTATTTTACCTTAAAAAATCTTGTAGCTACTTTTTTAAAATTATTATTTTTTTCGTTCCCATATTCATGAATAACATTTATTTTCTATATTTTAAAACGTTGTATTGTTGTAGTTGTGATGTTAGTTTCAAACAGAATAGTACAAACGGGTACTGTGATCGCTATAAAATTAAAGTGATACTTATTAATAATATTGTAATAAACTGCTGTGTGTACAATAATATAAAAATGTGATGTGTGTAAAAGTCGCAAAAAATAAAATCAGCATTAAATAAATGTATCGAATTAGGGAAAGTGTAGAAACAGCCACAGACCGGACCAAGCGCTGACCATTAGCCAAATAAATTTACGAATTACCACTACCACTGTGCATAAGAATTCCATGAAAAATTGCATAAAATAAAATGAAAACATTAAAAGGGACACATACCAATAAAATTGCACTGAAAATCCCCGCAAAGTAAATGTATCAAAATGGAGGACAGATAAAAAGCTATAGGGGTGTCTTATTTTTTGACCGTGCACTGGCCATCAGCTGAAAATATTGTCTAGCAACCACTAGAATTCAAGATTGCATACATAATCGAATACAGAAACATTCATTAATAAAATAGCACGAAAAATCATCATGACATAATGTCGGAAATTTTCTACCCTCACAAATAAACGCCTTTGCTATTTAAAAAATTAAAAGACTAAATAATGGAGCATATTTTGCGCATACCTTTCTTTGATGTTTGTATTTTCTGTGTTGTCTTGAGCTTCCTCTTCAAACTCTCTCTTTTTCTTTGGTTGGAATAATTATCAAGCCCTTCACATTTCTGCACATGATTCCAGAACAGTTTTTCGTTTCTGTAATCATTCCATACAGCTTAAATTGTATTATACACCACCTTCCCCAGATCCAGGCTTTTCAGGAAAGAGGAAATTGTTTTATAAAATCGTATGAGAAGAAGGAATCCGAATAAATATTTACACTGTAGCCTAATTTTTAATAATTTTCTTTCTTTATTAATTACAAATACAAAATCGTCTGTTCATAAATACATAATTTATTTTCAGCAATAAATCGTTTGTCAAAGATCAAAAGTAATGCAAACGATTATAAAATGGTTTATTATTATTAAATTGGAGTGACAGCTTTTAAATAAAGTAAAAAAAAAATTAAATAAATAAATAAAATGTGGCAGTTTAGTCATAAAAATAAGATATTGTATACTTGGCCGACCATTTCTGAGGTGCTTTAAAAAAGTTGAAAATTATTTCAACAACAATTTTGTTTGGCATGTATTTTTGTGAAGGGGAAGCATGTCTATTGCATCCTTCAAAATCCTCTGTTTGATTACTCTACCTGCATTCTTAAAACATTTAAGGCTTAAATTAAAAATATTTGTTAAATGATTCAAAGAACTTTCACCCACAGTCAATTTTTCAAGAAAAGTCTGTTTATAATATGATTTACAATACTAATTTGAACTTTCCAGTGTTGTCTTTTTTTTAAAAAATAGCAAATAAGACAGGCCGACGAAGAAATTTTTTTCTTCAGGTTGATATGTTTTTCTGATATATTTTTGGATGCTGTTTAAGGAAAACCTATTTAAAAATTTCCCTCATGTACAGTTTTGAAAAAAAAAAAAAAAAGGGAATTGTTTGAGCTTAAAGCTCCATTTTTTTCGACTCCCATCTAAATTATTTCCCTGAAAATTTGGGTGATGTGAGTGAAGAACAAGGAGAGCTGTTTCATCAAGACATCAAAGAAATGGAAAGCTGGTATCAGAGACGATACGTTTTTAACATGTTAGCAGAATATTGTTGCATGTTGCATAGAGAATCCCCCCCCCCCACACACACAAGACCCTCAAGCCTTCCACAAGGTAAAATACTCTAAAGGGATATTCGATGTGAAGAAATACATTTAAAAGATAATGTGTAAATAATAGCCTATTTCAATGCATTTTTTGCATAAATTGTTTCGAATTTGATATAACTTCTAGACGAATTCTTCAGATTTTCATCCTTACATTGTGAAAATTTCTTACGTGATAGGAAAAAAAAAGTAATCATTTCTAAATTCAGATTATCAAAACACATTAGAGACACCCAACGCAGTACATAAAAATATTGAAAAGTACGATTTCTCAGACCAGTGTAATCGGAAAAAATTTACCCGCTAAGTTATTGTGATACCAGACATGCATTCAAATCAACAACTAAAAAAATTATTTTTGTATTCAAAGAACTTCAAAACCTGAAATTATCACAAATATTTATTGGGTTGTTCGGAAAGTAATTTCGTTTTTTTTTTTTTTTTTTTTTTTTTTTTTGTGGAAATGAAAGACAGTTTTCGTATAATAAACAAATACTTTATTAAATTATATATTGGCCGTTCTGGTCCAACACCTTTTGCCATCTTTCTGGTAGTAGCATAATTCCACGCTCATAAAATTTTTGGTCTTTGCTGGCAAAAAACTGATCGAGGTGGTTTTTGACCTCCTCATTTGAGGTGAAGGTTTTACCGTCTAAAAAATTTTGGAGTGACCGGAACAAATAATAATCCGATGGTGCCAGGTCTGGAGAATATGGTGGGTGTGGCATTATATCCCATTCAAGCTGTTTGGCGAGTAACCAAACTTGTGTGAGGTCTCGCGTTGTCTTGGTGAAACACTACACCTTTCCTGTTGATTAGTTCTGGCTTTTTCTGTTGAAGTGCATCATTCAGTTTGTCCAGCTGATGACAGTAGACTTCCGAATTAATCGTTGTGTTATCCGGTAAAAGCTAAAAAAAAAAAAAACGATTCCTTTAAAATCCCACCAAACAGACAGCATCACCTTTTTTTGGTGAATATCGGCTTTGGAAATGGTTTGAGCCGATTCATCTTTTATGCTCCATGACCTCTTGCGTTTGACGTTGTTGTATACAACCCATTTTTCGTCCCCAGTGATGATGCGCTTCAAAAACGGATCATTTTCGTGACGTTTGAGAAGCGAATCGCAGACAGCGACACAGATTTCTCTCTGTGAGAACATGGGGAACCCATTACATCGAGCTTCGAGGATAATCCCAGGCCTTTCTGTTGGTCCAGGCCATAGACTGTTGAATTTGATAAATTTAACCTCAATCCGATCTCACGTGTTGTTATTCGCCGGTTCGCATCAACTAATGCCTTTATCGCGTCTTTATCAGCTTTAACCGGCCTTCCCGAACGTGGTGCATCTTCGACATCAAAATTGCCGGATCGAAATTTAGCGAACCAGTTCTGGGACTGGCGTACTGTCAACACACCTTCTCCATACACATCAGTCAATTTCTTTCTGGCTTGAACAGCATTTTTACCCTTTCTGTAGTAAAACAGTAAGATATGTCGAAAATGCTGCTTATCGCTCTCCATATTTAAAAGGGCACCAACCAAAAACTACTGCGTAGAATTAATTGGGATTTTTCATACACAAGCCTTGCTATATGAGCTCTCAAAGCATATAAAAATTATACGGCTTAAATGTGAAGTTGGGTGCAAAAAAATACAATTAAATCCTCTGTCGGGAAAAAATGAAATTACTTTCCGAACAACCCAATAGTTTCGAAAATTCGACTCCGTAAATAATACTTTCTGTTACTCATGGTAAGGGAAAGTAATTGTCATTTTTAAACGTTTTTAATGGACGCAATATAATTTGGTATGAATGCTTTTAATCGAACCTAACTTTTCTTACAATCTTTTATACGAAAATTATTTTGTATCAATAAAATATGTTAGTTTCATTTGTTAGGTTCACTTTAAAAATGTTGTTGATATGTACCAACAAGAAATTTTGTACTTAAAAAATAATGTATTTGAACTCTTTGCATGTCATTATATACGGATCATTATGATATGAATTGAATACGATTTTTAGACTTCCTGCCAATACCTGTTTTTGAGTTATGCCCATGCAGACTAACCACAAGAACCTGGTTATACAATTGAGCGGACATCAAGACATACTATTTCATATTCAAAAATTGGACCGCAAAACATTACATTCTCCAACATGTATGGGTAAGAGAAAGTTAAAAAAAAAATGCTCATTAAAAAGAAATGACAAAAAAACTTGACTCTCTGTTAAGGCCACGAGTTTAAATAAATTAAATCATTTTATCGCCTCTTTTCTTGCTTTTCCTTGAAGAAAAAACAAACTACTAATTTCATTTTATTTTTTTGTTTACAAAGAAAAACTACTTTGCAAATTTTTGTAAGAAATGTGCAAGTAAATTTGGATTTATGAACAATTTAGGTTATTCTTTTAAATATATTTTACCACCATGTTTAAGAAAGTGTCTTTCTATTGCATAGAATCATTGGTATTATTAATAATTTTTTTTTTTTTTTTTTTTTTTTTTTTAAACCTTCAAATCTTTTATTTTATTTTATTTTTCTGTTTTCATTTTTTTTTTGTTAAATCATACTTGTCAACCATATCATTATGAACCGTACAATTTTTAGTACCTGCCCTTTTTTTTCACACCAACAACTTTTTAGAGTAATTTTAGTCTTATTTAATCGTAACAACATTTGGAGAGAATAACTCTAAAAATATAGTGATGTGATAAAAGGTAAGTTTTTCAGGGGGCGTTAACAATTGTACGGTTATTAATGAGATGGTTGGCAAGTATGTTAAATATACTGAATGTGTGTGGGTGAGCTGGGGGGGGGGTGCCCCTGGCTACGCGCATGAGTACGTACTTAAGTAGCAATAAACTAGGGGAAGGGGCAACCGGGTGTCCTGGGTCCCCAACTCTAGTTCTAAATGTGTTTTCGACTTTTAACTTACTTCTTGTCTTCGGATTGGGCTGAAATTTTGCATACATGTGTAATTCATATGAAGATACATGCTGAAAAAAAAAAAAAAAAAAAAAGGCGGATTTACCTTAGGAGGGATACTAAAAGCCTAGGGCCTCAAATTCGGTACAATCCAGTACAACTTAAATTTTTGTTGTTTACTTTTTTTTTCGTACTTTTACAATTATTTAAAAACATGTAATATGATGGTATGATGAATTGAATAGGACTTATAGAAACTGTATGCAAGAATGATAACTTGAAAGAAAGATATTTTATTTTCCTAAATAAAGAAACACAAGTGATAAAGGATGTTACACAACTTTTAGTATAAAGTTACTCTTAGTATGTAGCATTACACTAAGAGTTATGCAACATTACACCATATACGTTCAACATTACGCCAAAATTTTGAGGCAGCTATGTTGATTTAAGTTTCTTGGCGAAATGTTGCACATTTTTTTACAGTATTAGGTAGCTGTTTCAACTATACAGACTAGAGTTCCTAGAATAAAAATTTTTGGTGCTACGTTGCACAAATATTGTACAGTGTTACAAAACTTTGGTATAGTGTTAAAGAATTTTTAGTTGTTGTGTAGCATTGCGTCCCACTTGTGTAACGTTACACCTAAATTTTAAGTTTACTGTCTCAGGTTTTTTAGTGTAACATTGCAAACTTTATTTAATGTGTTTATTGAAATGTCTATATTCAGTAATGTATTAAATTATAATAAACAGTATTAAATTATTATTAATTATAATTAATTATAATAAATTATAATTAAAATTATAATTAGTATGTATTCAATTATAATAAACTATTTAAATCATACTACACGCCTTTGAAAAAAAAAACAAAAAGAAGAAAGAAAGAAAGAAGTAGAACTGTGTCTTGAAAAATGTGAACCATCTTGTAGATCATAGGCCGTACAGCGTAATAGTAGACCACATTGTTTTATTTATTTCTTTATTTTACCTATTCATTAACAGCCCGCTTCACTCATCGCCGCCGGAAGCCGAAATTAATGTTATTCTATGGGAAATTTTTCTTTACAAATAACTTATTAACTAATACATATTTTTTAATTTTGCTTTCACATTCTGAAAATTCTCAGCTGTTAAATTGACGGACCTTTTTTAAAAAATTATTATTTTTATTTTTTTATATTTTAATTTGAAGCTGCAAAATACGAATTTTCAATATGTGAATTTTTTTCATTTTGCAATATCAAAATAAAATATTAAAAATTAAAAAAATACATTTTTAAAAAAGGTCCGTCAATTTAACAATTGGGAATTTTCTGAATGTGAAAACAGAGTTTAAAAATATGTATTAGTTAATAAGTTATTTGTAAAGAAAATTTCCCCATAGAATAACATTGGCTCGGGCTTCCGGCGACGGTAAGTGAAGAGGGCCGTTAAGCAGAAAATTTTCGCTGTGGTTTCAAATTTATGCAAAACTGTACGTGGATTACTTACAGATTTACATTCTATGGCATTAAAAAAATAAATAAACAATAATAATTAAAAAAAAAAAAAAAACTGTCTTTGAAGCATAATTTAATTCTAAATAGGAATAATTCTATACATTTATTTTTTGCTTTATTTCGCTGTCTCTTGCAATTTTCGAAGTAAAGTGAAGTCAATAACTTTCAAAGTTTATCAGTAGTAGCGCTTCAGTCACCTTTGTATTCAAAATTTATTTCATTTACTGTAGGCATACTACATGTACCAAGCAAAAGCATCCTTTAAAAAAAATAATACATTAAACAAGCATATGTAAATAAATAAATAAAAAGAAACAGTTATTACTTAATTTTTACTTTAACTCAATTTAAAGAAGTTTTAAACTAAGTCTACATTCTTATTTGATATACCATTAATTATTTTAAATCTTCATCCACTTGAATAAAAACAATTATTAGTTATTTTAAAACCTGATTAACAAAATGCAGTGCCAGTATTTTTTTCTGCTTCTTTTAACCGAAAAGCTATTTATGATCATATTCTAAAAATAATCATCATCCGTAAAATAATGCTTTACTGTTTTCAATTAGAGTAAAGTTTCTCATTAGATTCCGACCATGTAATTACACGCTATTTCAATTACTAAAGAAAGAGAATAAAGACTGCATCCATACCGAAAAATAAAAATAAAAATAATTCAATAAAGAAGATTAAATATTAATCTAGTCAATTATATAATTTTACATATTAGTTAATTAATTAAATTTCTCTTTCCGTACTAAATACAATATTTTGCTTAGAGGATCGCAATATTATTTCTGTTCTTGAAGAAAAAAAAAAAAAAAAAACGGTAAATTATTAATTCTTATAAAGAATATTGTTTTATTTATATATTCATTTATTTTGTTTGTACGAGAAATACATGTTCATGCAACCTCAAGATACTAAAGTAATTTAATATTACATGCGTATGAAACAAAGCTACATGTAGAAAAATAATTGGATATGGAATCCATTAAGAATTTTTATTTATTTATTTATTTATTTTATTTTATTTATTTATTTATTTTATTTTATTTTATTTATTTATTTATTTATTTATTTATTTTAAATATATGAACAAAAATTTTTGCATTATCGCATGGCAGTTAGTCTTGTATTTATAAGTCATTTGCTGTAGGTAGACTACAGTTTTATAAACTGCAAATTTGTGTGTTTAAAATTTATGCATACAAAACTAATTTGCCCATTATGTGTATATATATAAAATAATAATAATAATGATAACAATCAGCCTATTTTGTTTTTAAATAATAGATATAAATTTCTACATAAAACAGAATTTAATTTACTGAGACAGAACTCAATTAAATTATTCTATTTTATTCTCCCTCATAAAAGCATGCAGAATGTGTGTTTCATTCTCTAGCATTGGATTCTCAAGCATTATCCAGCATGGATGTACCATCCAATAATAATATAATTTAAAAAACTAATATATTAAACAATAACTTAGACATTAGCGGCATTATATTATTTCTCACATTCACTGTAACTGAACTGTTATTTTAAAAACTGTAGACTTTTTTGTTTAAAATTTATGCGTATAAATTGTCTTGCCCAATATATTTTTTTTAAAACACACACATACACATACATTTTTTTCCCTTTTATTTTTTTCACTCGATTGTACTTTTATAGTAACTGTATATATAATCAGCGGTTTTAAACTAAATAAGTATATTATACAATAATAAATAAATAAGTATTGATCACTAAGATTCAATTTTAAATAAAATCAATTTAAATAATTTTTTAATTGTTCTAAATTTTTATTATTTAAAATATCGTTAATTATTTTCCATTATCATCCATTTGAATAAAAAGAATTAACAGTTATTTCTAAACCTGATTAACAAAATGCAATACTAGTATTTTTTCTGCTTCTTTTAATCGAAATACTATTTTTGATTACATTCTAAAAATAATCATCTTCCCTTGCATAATACTTTACTATTTTCAATTAGAGTTAAGTCTCTCATTAGATTCCGACCATGTAATTACACGCTATTTTTCTTAATAAAGAAAATATATTCTGCATTTATATAGAAGAAAAAAAAAGATTAAATATTAATCTAGTTAATTATGTAATTTTACATAGTAATTAATTAATTAAATATTTCTTTCTGTATCATACACAGTACTTAGAGGATCAAAATATTTTCTGTGTTCTTTAAAAAACCATAAAATAATAATTTTTAAAAGGAATATTGTTTTATTTATTTCATTATTTATTTTGTTTATAGAAATAATACACGCTCATAATTTGCTATAGCGAGTTAATCTCACATGCGTTAAAAATAAAAATATAGGTTTTTAGGTTTATACTTTAGAGATAGATTGCACTTTCTTTACACGAAAATTATAATACATGTCAAAGATAAATCTTACACTGAGAAAAAATTCTATAACTGACATCTAGAATCTGAATTGTGGCTCTAGAAAAAATAATTCTATGTCATCCTTATAAATTCTAGTCTCATTTAAAAGCGAGTTCTAGAAACCCCTATTAGATTTCTAGAGCGTTTGTCTATATTATCGAGGGCAAAGTTATTTAAAAATCTCAGCAAATAAATGCGAACACAAGAGCCGGGTTTCAGCAACTATAATCTTGGTTTATAACCTAATTCTAGAAAATCAAGTGAGAGTTTCTCGCAATACAAAAGATTCAGAATATTCAGAATATTGTTTCACCATCTAGAAATGTGTAGACTAGAAATTGTTGATCATTTCGCTTATTAAGTTTATTGGCGTGCCTTATGCGTATAGCTCGGAAATCTATATTTCTAGTTAAGGGATTTAGAAGATGACCACTTATTTATGCTAGATTAAAGCCAAAATAAAAAATAATATTCGCTTACTGAAATTTCGGTATACAGAAGGGGAAAAAAAAATCTGTGACTCACATCTAGAAAATAAATTGTGGCTCTGGTAAAAATAATACCATATCGTCGTCACAAATTTTAGTTCCCTTTGCTAGGGAATTCTTGAAACCTCTACTAGAATTCTAGAGCATTTTCCTATATTGCCATGGTAAAACATATTAAAAAAATTTTTGGAAATAGATTTTAGCACAAGAGGGGAAGTTTTAGTAACTATAATTTTAGTTTATGGTCCAATTCAAGGAAATCAACTGAGAATTTCGTGTAATACAACAGATTCATGTTTTACCCTCTTTTAAAATATACACTAGAAATTCTCGATCATTTTGTCTATTCGGTTTATTTGATTACCTTATTGGTAAAAATATTTAACTTGGAAATTTATATTTCTAGTTTAAGGATTCAGAAAACGACTATATTTCGTAAGATATTTAACATTTTTGCATTCTGATTGCAGAATGTAGTGTAGTACGAAAAAATTTCTAAAAATATGTTTGCAATAGGTCTAATGTTATAATTAAAAAAATGGATATATATATGTATTATTATTATTATTATTATTTTTTTTTTTTTTTTTGGGGGGGGGGGGTGTCAATAAAGAAAAAAAAAAATCGTTGTATCTCCATGAATATGTGAGGTAGTCTCACAGAAATTTATACACATAATAAGAACAATCTTCATAATCACATGCTACAGCTAAAACGCATTCAAAGCATTACTTTTTACACGGTAATCCAAAACATTTTGATTTTGTTTAATTTTTACTGATCCGCTTTTCCTCTCCAGGACATAACTTTTGCTGAAATATATGAGATAGAATATTTCTTTATACCCACAAAGTTTCAAGATGATTCTTAATGAACTTTTCTGGATATTTAACAAAACGTCTAAATTTTAAACTGTCCAAATGCTCATTGGTAGATAGTGTATTTAAATTTATTACAAAAAATCGAAAATTTTTAATTGTTTGAAAACACTTTTCACTGCGTTTTTACAATGTAATGTAATAAATGTAATATGTTTAATAAAATATTTTAAACATATTGCAATTATGGTTAATTAGTAAGCTAACTTAAAATAATAATAATAATAATAATTATTATTATTATTATTGTTTTGTTTGAAAGATGTAATTTACTGCACATTTTTAACATTTAAATATAAAATATTGTACAAAAAATTACCGTATTATTGGATCCACGAAATAATATGATAATAAATTTAGAATATTTATTCAATGATAATATTACGAAATAGAGGGGAAAAATAGTTATTAAGAAGAATTTAAAATTTTAAAGATATTTAAAATTTTGATTTGTTTTGTTTTGTTTTATTTATTTAAATAGTTTTGTAAAATGTTTCTTACTTAATATTTCTGTAGTTAATTGCATATACAAGCAAATTATTACAGTTCTAAGATAGAAATTTTCAGAAAAGATTTATAACATTTACTATCCTTTTAAGGGTATAAGGCACCTTTAGAAGTCTTAAAGAACACAAAAATTATGAAATTTTTAACAATTATTTTTTCTAAGTAGAGTATTAACTATAGAAGCAAGAACGTTTTGTAGTAATTTAAAATAATAATTACTAATTTTCTTTTAAAAATGTAAAAAAGAAAGGTAACGAAAAAAAAAAATAAATAAATAAATAAAGATTGGTTAAAGAAAATTAACCGAAATTAATTAAATTCAGTTAACGAAAATTAACCAAAGAATATCGAGTGTATCTTCAACAGTCTCAGAAAGAACAGAAATTAAAACATTTTTAACATTATTTTTCCACGCAAAGTAATAAACATGTAGATGCATGAAAATTTCGGAGCAATTTAAAATGGTATTTAACTTTCTCTTAAAAATGTAAAAAATAAATAAATAAATAAAATAAAAATAAATAAAAACTGAAGCATTTATCCAGGTATCAATGGATTTTTTTTTTTTTTTTTTTTTTTTTTTTAATTATTCAAATAAATATTCATTTTATTGATATTGAAAACTTAAAATTCTACATTTGATTTGTTTTGAAGAATGTTACAAAAATTTGCATTTAAAAATATTTATTTCAATTGAAGCTATAAAATTGTTATGAACCAAATTAGATCTGAGATGGATTTCCCTATTATCAACTGGATATGAATAATAATAATAATGTTTAATTACTCGAAAACGTGTATCACTGATATTTTAATTATACAATCGATTCTTATTGAACTTTCAAATTGTACTCTTAATCTGTATTTAAAAAAGATCAAAGAAAATTTACAAATTGAAAAAAACACACGATTCTACAAAATTACAATAAATTTTTATTTGATAATTTTATCTGATACATATGTTTTTTGGTGAGCTGAAACTGAAAATGAACCCAGATTTTTTCCTATCATGTATAGATTTTTGTCAATACAGGGAACCGAAAGAATTTCTTCATTTTCGGTAGTTTTTAGTATGATTCCATAATTAATTATAATTGATCATGGAAACATACTATAAAAGTTACCATATAAGTATTTTGGTAGAAGAATCACGGAAAAAATTGTGTCAGGAGACACCCTGTATTGGAATAAATGTATAAGGGGTAGAGAAAAACTGGCTTCCTTTTCGGTTTCAGCACACCAAAAAACATAAAGATCAGGCAAAATTATCAAATTAAAATTTTAGATGTAGACCTGTGATATAATTTCATTTGTTTGCTGCAATACTGATAGAAATCAAATCAAGGTTGATTTAAATTCCTCTCTTATCTATTGGATATGAATGAAAAAATAATCCCGATCAGTTTTTCAAATAAAAAACTATGTATCGAAATTTTAAGGTTTCGTGTACTTAATACATCCTAAGCTCACTAAATTCTTTTATCACGATTTCACTTCCACAGAAATATTCGGCTTAATCTCTTTAATGTCTCAATAACTTTCTGCAACCAGCCTACACTTTACTCTCCACACTGAGTATATGACCTATAAATTAACTCATTTATCAACGGAATTGTTCCCTTATCTTCGATCATCCGAAGTGAAGCCGAGGGCCCCACTTTGTCAGGGTCTCCGCGGCTGACAGATATCGCTTGTCACCCTGCAGTGGAGGATGCTCCACAAGCTGTGTGGAAGATCGGAGCAGACGATAAGAAGGGATTATCCGCTCTTTGTGTTCCCGATACTCCTGTAGGGATCGCTTTGATAGCTTGGGTGGTAAAAGTCGTGACCCATAGTGACGAGCTTTATGATGCTTGTAGAATTTTCATTTTTTGGGAAAGGTGGAGCAGCTTTTAAGTTGGTATTTACAAGGACAAGTTGGGGGATTTATTTGGGTCACCTCCGTTTTCTGATGTATATATTATGAACGAACAATGTCTATTGGAATGTGTCATATTACGTTACACCCTGTACCTGCATAATGATATGAGATGATGAATATGCATATTTTTTATTTTCCTATGTTTGACTATTATTACTTCTTAATTTTTTTTATTTTATAATTCATGGCAAAATAAATTTTACTTCGCAAGATACTGATTTTACAAGATATTCTTAATAATAATATTAAATTACACTAAAGTAATAATAATATATTACGCTAATAATAATAAAATTATTACATTATGTTAAATCTTTTTCAGCCATAACGACATCAGAAGATAAATTATTTTTATTTATTTTTTCTTCTACTGATTTTCCATTAATATAATTGATCTTTCATTAATACAATTTTATTAATTCACAAAAAAAAAAAAAAAAAAAAAAAAACTTTACAAAAATTCTACATTTTACAGTAATAAAATCAATAATAAAAATTTTCACTTACCTAAATTTTTATATGATTATTTTAATACAGACTTTACACAAATACTGCAAAATTATTCGAGCACTAGCAATAATCCTTGCCAAAAAAAAAGTACACTTAATACAGCTTTGTTAAATAAATCCTTGTCGAGTCATGTTCTTAATCAGTCTAAGAACATGATTCGACAAGGATTTACTTAGCAAAACAGTCTTAAGTGTACTTTTTAAATATAGGAATTATTGGCTAGTGCTCGAATAATTTTGAAGCCGACTGTATATTACAAACAATGAATGTTACGTTAGACTGTATCGTATTGTGTTATATATATTTCCCACATAATGATAGAACAAAATAAAATAATTTTTACTTCTCTTGAGAAGCAAGAAAGTTTTGTAATGATTATTCTACAGAATTTTTTTCATTTATAGCGAAATAAATTTTATAATTTTATTTTACAAAATTCTAATATTTTCAAACAAAAATGATAAACTGACTAATAATAAAGTTCACTAATATGAAATTTTGTATAATGTTTTACTTAAATAATTGTGTTAAATATTTAATCGCATATAAACACGTCACTTTCTTATGTGTGAAATAATGTTAAACCTACTTCTTGCATAATAAATAGACAATTTTAACTTTTCTAAAGGACTCAATAGTTATTATTAACATTTTTGTGATTCTTTGCGAACGAAACTTTACTTTGCAAATTCATGATACTTTTACTAATACTGTAAGTAATAAATTTACTACTAATAAAATTTCTTTAACATAAAAGTTCATAATAGGTTTTTTATTTAATATACAGGGTGATTATAATTAAAGTTACGATTTCAATATACTATAATTTTAAAACTACCCATCAGAGCGATTTGATACTTTACCAGAGCAATCGTGATGCAATGCAATTTTGTTTGGGGAAGGAAAAAAGTAGTTCCAGCATGTTCCTATAGATGGCGCTGTCAGGGTTATGTCAGTAGAAACGCTTAAATAGACTCATTAAAAATTTAATGGAATTTTAAGTGAAAAGCTCAAAATGCTATAAAATGTTTTCAAGAGCTATCCCCATAGCATTGAGCAAAGAAATGTAGATTTTTTGTATTTGATAAGCATTTTAGCAAAATATCAAATGATAGAATGAGCCTACAAGAAAAAATACCTTGAAATGAAATAAATGAAATAAAGACAGAATTTATCCTGAATTGTTGAAATATTTTCCAGAAAAAATAAAAACATAACTTAAAACTTTAAGAAAAAATAAAATCATAACATAAACATTCAAGAAAAAACTACCATGAAATGAAATATAAATATATGTTTCATTTTAATATATTTTTTTTAATAATATCTCTCAAGTATCCAGAAAATATACGCTTGTACATATTGTCACTTTAAATCAATTATTATCATTGATATTATCAATACTCTGCCACTCAAACAGTCGTCAGTTTGACTTCTCTCAAAACGATGCTCCTGTTTATCAATTAAAGAAATTGCACGGGTTACTGGGTGTCATTTTTCTTAGAGAACTGTGTACAGTGGCATATCCGCATTGTAACTTTGTCATCTCTTTGAATCAGATAAAAAACGAAACGCGTCCTTCAAATTAAATGTCGCGCAGGGTGGTGGTCAACAATTTTGCGGTTTGATACATGACACTTCCGCTTAAGACATCTTTGCTGTGTTAAGAAATTAAATCTCTTAATGGCAGTCAACTTAATCAAATGAGTCAGGAATAAGAGAAGAATAATTGAGTGTCATGTTTTCGATGGAATCGCTAATAACGTTTCTGCGTATGCAATGCAGTGAAAATTTCTAACAGTGGAGCATCTTTCAGAACGCTGTTTAATAATAATATTCTTTTTCGATTTTCTTTTCTTTTCTTTTTTTTACTTTCTTCTATATGTATATATAAAGAAAGTATTGGATTCGGGAAATTTTTCGTACTCCACTTTTGGATGGATTTACATGTTTTGGGTTGTCCTAAACACGATTCCACCAGTTTTAGAAAATGTCTGTTAGTCTGTCAGTCTCTGTGTGTGTATAATAAATTTTGTGGGCGCTGTATATAACGAACCAATGAACGAAATTTAACCAAACTTGGTATTTTGTTGGATCCTGACATAACCTGAAGCTGATTTGATTTAGGGATCAAAAGCTCAACAGGTGGCGCTGTAATCCCATTTTTTTTTTCTTATTTTTAACATGGCAGTATAGAACAAAATTTCGTATAAATGAACATAATGAGAGTTATTTTTAACGTGTGCTTGTAAAATTAATATAAATTATTCATAATAGTAGTATTAAACTAGGATTTTTTTTTTTTTTTTTTTTTTAAATATTGGCAAAAAAAAAAAAAAAAAAAAAAAAAAGAGACTTTATTTTGGCATTTAGTGATATAATTCTGTTAGATTAAATTCGTCTCCATTTATAATGGAAAACAATTTAATAATTCAATAAATAATTTGTATTGCATGAATTTTGTGTAAAATTATATAAAAGAAAGTTGTGGTGGCCACATCATAGTAGTTTTTGCTGTATTCGTTAGCAGAAAATTATTATAATATATTACTATATAAAAATAGTGGTGTCAAATCTGCTCCAGATTTCCGACTCAGTTAATATGAGTAGATTGCAGAAAAAAGCTAAAGGAATAGTGTTGAAAGATGAGGAATAAAGCACTTTGTAATCAACTAGAATAAACTGAAACAACAACAACAACAACAACAACAAAACATGAAACAGTTGTTTCAGGCAAGAATAATTAAGCACAATTCCCCATGAGGCAAAAAAATGGTAGTTTCGAGATTAGCATGAAAGTAAAACTGCGCAAAAATAATAAATTTAATAACTTCATTTTATTATTATTAGTATTAGTATTTTAGACGTCAAGTGATTAAAACAATAAATAAATTCCTTAATGCTACACATGTAACAATTTCTTTTTGTCTTATAAATGGTAGTGCTTAATTATCTAAAGTAGAAACAATTGCTGCACAGATATGTATAAATATATTTTAATTAATGACATTTTATTATTGTTATTATTATTATTATTTTCGATTTCAATATATCCGAGTTTTGGTAAAATTTACAGAATATTACTTGAGATAAAATCTAATTGAAAAATAAATAAATGAATAATAACATGTTTGTGCCAAATATAAATAAAATTAGAGTTATCTTGGTGTTCTTTTAATAGTTTCATTTTGATGTTTCAAAGCATTCAAATTAAAAAAAAAAAAAAAATATATATATATATATATATATATATATATATATATATATATATATAATTGGTGTAAGGTATAAAGCATTAAAATTTAGTTATAATTTATCAAAAATCATTCGGAAAAAAGAAAAAAAAAAAGGATTGTAAAGTGAAATTATTAAAAAGCAATAAGTTTTGGTATTCTTATAAATATTACAATCCTAGCAAAGCAATTTCCTTTATTACAAATAACTATATGTATGATGCCTGAAATTTCTTCTCATTTAACAAACGCGCAGTTTTTTGATCATTTAAATAAGAGATATGTCTCAAGTTATATTTTATCACAAGAGAGCTTCGTATATAACCGACGAAATAAAAGTAGAAGGAGAAAGATATTCTAAAATTAAAAACTCATTGGCATTCGAAATTATCTAATTTATAAAAACGATTAAAATTTGAAGGTACATCTCACGAACCAGTGGACGGAATTCTGGATACACTGTGTTATATTTGTTTGGTTGAGATTCAGTGGTTTTTACATCGCTATAGTGCTACACTTTGGAAATTGGCGAAGGTTTCGGGCTCACACCTAACGGTTGTCTGGAGACATGCCATCTCAACTTTGGTCTTCCAAGGAAGGGATGGCTCCCGCGTTTTGGTGTCCCCCTCCCCCTTTTTAGAAGTATATATTTGATTGGATCGTGACTTATATTGCTGCTGGTTGGTTTTTTGTATATATTGCTCAGTAAGTGGGGCTACTATACTGATATTTCTCTCATTTAAGGAAAGGCTATATATCAGCTCAAAACTTCAAATGCATGAGGGCCATGAAAAGCAACTACGTCAGACGGATATATATGCCGATTATTATGCCGACGGAAAAATATGCCGATTCATTATAAGTGCATAATGGACAACAGGTGGCGCTACGATTATTCAGGTGGCCATATCTCAGCATCTATTGGTTAAAATTGTACAAATATTTATTGTGCATAGCTATGTAAATCACATACTTCTGCAAGCTAACTGGAAGGTGGCACTTTATATAGAATGATGAAAAAGAAAAAATTGTGATGGATACAGTATATAGCTGAACTCATTATAATTACAGCAAAACTATCTTATTTATTAAAAAAAATTCCTATATTTACAGTATTTGATATTTCTTATTAATCGGCAAATGAGTATATTTTAGTGATTTAAATATGAAGAATGTAAATTCAAATGTCTTAAGTTATATTCCATCACAAAAGAGCTTCGTATACATATATCCGACGAAATAAAAACTGAAAGAGAGAATAAAAAAAACTTTGAAATCAAAAACTCATTGGCACTTAAATCACCTCATTTACAAGGACGAATAAAAAATAAATAAATACATAAACTATTGTCATAAACAAAGGCGCGTGAAAAAAAAATCTCGGTTGCTCAAGAAAGGAAAAAAAAAAAAGTCTTTCTATTCAAAGTTTTGTTGCTTAGCACTGTCTTCTTACGATCATTTTAGCGGCGCCAAAGTGTCTCAATGTTAGTATTTCAACACCACATTTGTCATTTTATCGCCTGTTTTTGTTCACTTATTTTTTTGTAATATTCAAGATAATGGCAGTTTATCAATGTGTCGTGTTCCAAGTTCGAGCCATGCATTGACGAATTTGTCACCTAATTGAGCACTAAAAAATGCTAATTTTTCGCTCGGTTTTTCTTGACGTGTATTTTCCTTGAATGGATTACCCTAGGACGCGGAACACTACAGCCCATTTGTCTAGTCCATCCATGATAGCTTTTTTTTTTTTTTTGAAAAAAGAGTTTTTGAATATTTTTCTCCAAATAGTTTCACTAATGTAGTGTACTACAATGAATAAAAACAAATTAAAAAAAAAATGAATAAGGGAACAATCTGCTTTCCTAATTCAACTACATTAAGATATGAAATTATTTTCTTAGTCATACAATAAATTGAAATAAGGGAACGGGAGATGTATTTTATTGTTTAATTTTCAGATTATTCTAACGTAAAGGAAGACTTACAGTTTTGTTAATGTGTATGACTGCAATGGGTAAACAAAAAATTTCAGAATTTCATTACAGAGCGATCTGGAATTATCTTCTATAAATTAATTAACCCTTTCGGAGCAATGTAATTAGTCTGGTTTAAAATCAACAACCACCAGAAATTGAGAACAAGATTACAAGAAATGAAATAAATGAATTTTTTCGGAGATGTTAAAAAAGTAAAATTGTAAAATAAATAAATAAATAAATAAATAAACTTCGGAGGTGATTTTTGCAATTGGGAATTATATGTGGTATAAAACATATCTCACTACATCTAAAAGAGTTGAAATATAATAAAATAGTATTGAGGCTTTTAAATATTAGTAGATGGAATGCTTTGTAAAACTTTGTCATTTTGCTTAATTAAATTTCATACTTCAATTACACTGTACTGGGAAAAAAAAAAAAAAAAAAGAAAAATCGAGCTCTGATACCATTTTTGCTGATTCTTATGTAAAATGACCTCCTGAATTCAAATATGGCTCCCATTTTGCCCAGTCACCCACAGTTTTCTAAGGACACCACCCCCTTCCACAATTTTTATCACTGTTGAGTAATTTTATGATTATGAATTTGATTTGGAGAATAAAAAAGAATTAATTTAACACTTAAAAACAATACATATAAAATGTTTAATAAAAAACATTAACAACAGATTTAAAAAATATAAGAAATGTAATACATAATTTCAGTGGCTAACCCCCCCCCCCCCCCCCCCAAATTTCCTCCTTACCGCAAATGCTGATGTTTCAGAATTTTCCAGCCCTGTAGCCCCCCAGAAGATATCTAACAACTAGAAAAGTCCCTGTTCGGGAGCGAACCGAATTCCAAATGCAGGAAAAATTTTAAACTCGAAATGTATAAAACTCGGCCTGATGTGCAAATAGGTAAACGTTTGTTAACGAAACCATTTTTAAATTCATGAAATCAATGAAGGTAGTGAATCAACGAAGGGTTTACCCGCTTTACTGGTCACTATATTTAAAGGAAACTCTTTTCTATATAGCTTTATATATATATATATATATATATATATATATATATATATATATATATATATTATATTATATTATATACAATAAATAAAAAATCATGAAATTGCTCTAAAGCCCGTTTTGGTTATCCGCTGACTTCGGCAGTGACCCACTCATTCGCAGACTCTCGAGTGCCTTTCCCTATTACCTGTGACAATAGCTTACCAGTGGGCTTCCATTTGGGAGCTTATCGGATGGCAGTTTCGAAAACGATAGTATTGAATTGAAGTAGCAAATTTATATTTGAATCCCAGTTACATATGAACAGCACTATAAATGGTGTACATAATATTTTCTTTTACGTTATTATATATATTTATTTGATTTATTCGATCAACCATAAAATGACAACAATTTCACGCCTACAATATTCTATGATCGGCTACATCTATCGCATGAGACAATTAATTTTTTGTGGTTATAATAGTAGTTGAGTTAGTTAATAGTAGTTGGTATATAGAAAAATAATTAAATATGTAAACCTGATCATGGTACAGCCTTAATACAGCCATGGTAAGCCCTTTGGCAACTTTTGAATTTTTATTGCCATTTTAGATAAAAATACATAATTCATAAGATTATTTTTTCTGTTTCTTTCTTTTCTTTTCTTTTTCCTTTCCTTTCTTTTTTGTTTTTCAGTATTTTATAATTTATTTATATTTTTGATGCACTTGTGGCTTTCGCGAAATTAGAGTCCTTGGCAAAAAATGTCCGAGCTATTTCAGCATTAAAATTTAAAAAATTACCCAGGATTATCAATAAGAAAAGCTCTTTAATATAATGATGAATTAGCTTTCATGCCAAGCGCGATTCATCTGTACCAAAAACATATTGTTTAAACAAAACAAAAAAGAAAAAATATCTAAAATTGAGGTATATTAAAAAAGGTTATGGTTGATTTTTACTTCATTTTCATTTGCATATTTTATTTTTTTCATATGCATGAGCAAATTTAATATTGTATAACTTTTTATATTTCGCGTGAAAGCATATTTAATTTTATGCAGGAAAAATAAAATAATAACAATAATAATAATAATAATAATAACTCGTTAATTCTTTTTCTTTTTCTTTCTTTTTTTTTTTTTTTTTTTTTTTGGCAACAATGAAAAATTTTAATGTCCAGTTTTAAAGCAATTACCAGTTTATTAATTTAATACTTTAATTAATTAGAAAAATCTAATCAAAACTTCGTTATAAATAAGGTACCAAATGAAAGGTGCGATTTTTCCGAATCCGTCCGCTTAAATAGCCTATCGATCGGACAATTAAATTTTTAAAAATTAACTAAAATATGAAAATTTGGTAGCAACTGTGTCAACACACAGACAAACAGAGTCCAAAGAAACCTCTTAGCCATTTATATATAGAGAGATTAAAATAATCCTACACCCTCCCCCCTCTAAAAATCAAATTTGTAGCCATAAAATTACCGAAAATTGATTAAAATAGGGGCTCTTCCCTAAAAAACTATGGGTGATAGGGCAAAATGGATGTCATATTCGGATTCAGGAAATCATTTTACATAAGAATTTACAAAAATGGTGCTGAGGGCAATTTTTAAACCGAACACTGCTATTAATTAAAAATAATCTGGTGTGTCACTCACACGACTTTCTCTTACCCTGAAATTTAATACTATAAATACAGGTTGCATATTAATAGGTAAGATAACGAGTACTGTTATGTAAACCTATGTTAAACATTTCATATTAAACTTCTGAAGAGTTTTATATGATAATTAGTTCTGTGTGAGGGGCCCCCGTTTCATTAATGCAACCCCCCGTTTCATTAATGCACATACATTTATATAGAATTTAATTCAGTTATTAAAAAATTATTCTCTTTTTAAAAAATAATTTATTAAAATTATTATTTAAAAAAAATATATTTTATGATAATGCAGACGATTTCCATATTGGAGAGTAGTATAACACTAAATATACAAAAAACGTCCATTTTATTCCCCCCCCCCAAAAAAAAAAAAAAAAAAAAAAAAAAAGATTTTTTTTTCCAAGTTTTTTTTTTTTTTTTTTTTTTTTTTTCTTTTTTGTGAAAAGTAAAAAAAAAATCGATAACTTTGTTTTAAATTATCGCAGATCGATGGTTCAACCATTCGTTTTAAAGCTATTGGCGAGCTCTTTTGAAAGATATCCACCATGGAAATTTACTCACCTCGAGGGGGGACTTTCCCCCGAGGGGGGAGGTGAGGCTCCTACATACGCAAAAATTTTTTTCCCAGTTGACTATCTCCATTACAAAATATATATATTCGTTTCATTTGGTTTAGTGCAGTCTATAGACGCTAAACTCTACTTACCTGCAATTTCCCCCATACACGTAATGTATTAGAATTCTCTTGAATGTCCCTGTACACGAACCATTTGCTCGATCTTAACGAAAAGCTTACTGTGGCATCTATATATGATACACATTTAGAATACCAAGTTTGGAATGTCTGCTACTATTTGTTCTTGAGATATGCTGATAACAGACAGACACACACACGGACACACAGACATACACACACACACACACACAGACCATTTGCTAAAAACATGATTTTTGTATTCAGGGGACCTCAAAACGTGTAAATATAACAAAATCTTGCGTTCGAAAATTTGACCCTAAAACAATACTTTCTCCACCTTATGGGTAAGAGAAAGTAAAAATATATATATTGTTAAGTGAGATGCGTGATTATTATTTTTTTATCATCTTTAATTCTGTAAATAAAAACCATTTTATCCAAGTTTTGATAAAAAAGAAAAAAAAAATATGATTGATTCTTATACTTCTTCGTTTTTGTTAAAAAACTAAAACAAACAAACAAACAAAAAAAAAAAAAAAAAACCCTACTTTTTTTTTTTTTTTTTTTTTTTACAGTTATATGTAATATCTATAAATTTAAAAGGAATCAGGGCACTCAAATATTGCTTAAGAAAAGCATGAAAGTAGTGTAAAAGCAAAATTTGTATTGCTTCTTTTTTTCCGTTTTTTAAAGACAAAAAAAAAAAAAAAAAAAAAAAAAAAAGTAGGGAAAAACATTTTATTTTATTTTTACAAAAACATCATTTCTCCTCTCTTAAATACAACATAAAGTTAAAATTCAGAAAATAAACGTTTAATAAAAAAAAGAAAAAAATATCTAAAAATTTTGCACTAAGTTTTGTTTTCTTTCACAACTTCACAAACTTTTAAGGAAAAAAAAAAAAAAATATATATATATATATACAGTCCATTCAATACTCCAATACTCATATCTTTAAAATGAATCTCAATAAGAAATCAAATATAACTAAGATAAGAGTTCCATATCTTCATAAACAAGAAAAAATACATCTTTATCAACAAAAATGTATAAAATACATAAGATTTCGAAATAATGTTATTTTATTTCTTCTTTTCCTTTTCCCTCTCTCTCTCTGTTTTCTTTCTTTTTTTTTTTTTTTTTTTTTTTTTTTTTTTAAACCAAAGATTATGTTTATCGTGTATAAAATTAATCTCAAGTTTAAAACTGAGAAACAGTAGATGAACTTTAACTTTTTTTTAATTTTTTTTTTTCAAATATTGTTCTTTTAACATGTTAGAAAATTAACGTTGAATTCAGTGTATAGATTCAGAGTATCTGCGATAACGTGGATCAAATGACAACATGACGTGACCAGCGGCACGCAATCACGAGCCAGCTAAAAGAAATACAATAGATAATAATATTGGTGTTAATACAATATGTTACTAAGAATTTTCAAGACGCATTCGGTTTCATTCTAAAGCATAATAAAAGTTTGTTTTAATATTCAAAAATACAGTTTAATTAAGATAAGCAATACAATTTGGAAAAAATACAATCTTAATGAAGATTTGAATATGATTTTTCAATTCTAGTATAAGTATATTCTTTCGGTTAAAATCTGGAATGTGAACGTAGAGTAAAATATTATCAAGTAATATATATATTTCATCCTGTACAATGCCTGAAGAGGTTTTCATAATATATATATATATATATATATATATATATATATATATATAATGGTATATGTAAAGATAGATATTGATATATATATATATAGATAGGTAGATAAATAGATATTTTATGATTCTAAATAATAGAGATGGTTAAGAAATGGATACATTTTTAATAGAAATAACTTTTATGACTTTTATTCAAAAGTTATAGCTATTGTCCTAGAAGATATTATTATTATTAGTTCCCCATTATACTATAGGTATGAGGAACTTAGGTAATCATAAAAATTTTCGCCCTCGTTTTTTTTTTTTTTCTTTTTACGTTTTTACACGTCTTGAGATGTGAGGTCTCCGAAAATATCAAAATGGGTATGATGTCCGTCTGTAGCGTGTCTGTTAGTTTGTTAGTCCGTTAGTGCATTAGTTTGTTAGTCTGTGTAAACGATATCTCACGAACAAATGATCACAGAGAGGTCGGACCAGTTTTAAAATATGATTTATGACACTGGCAAGAACACTACTTATTTGCAACATTCTAATTAAAAAATTTCAAAAGTTAATCGAAATTTACGATTTTCTTAACATGGGAGTAAGGCAAAATTTCCCTTGAACATGCATGAAAAGAAATATTTTTATCGTAAAGAAGTGAGAACAGCTTTAAAATATCAGTTTTGATGCTGGGATAAACATCATTAACTTTAAACATGCTACTTTGAAAATTTCGCAAATTATTCAAAATTTACGAATTTCTTAACATGGCAGAATAGGGCAAAATTTCGCATAAACGTCGGTTTTGAGGATTATAAATCTATCTGAAAATTTCAACATTTATGATACTTGTTTGAACACGATTGAGTATAAATATTCTAATAGGAAAATTTCGTAAGTTAGTCGAAATATAAGATTTTATCAACATGGTAAAATTGGGCGATCTTCCATATAAATATGCATTTTGTGGATTGTTGCATTGGAAATATTAGCATGAAAACTAAACTACGAAATTGACCCCAATAAATTAAATTAATAGATTAGAATAAAACAAATGTATCGAATAGAATGGTAGATAGCCTATTAGTCGGGGATTTCATTTGATCACTGTATCAAGCATTTTATCAAATTCATTTATCTTAATATGAATATAATATGTCCTGCACTAGAAATTTATGAGAACATACATATAATTGGGAACTGCGCAGAGTCCACCTACGCCAAATAGTTTTTTTAAATATCGCACTTTTAACACGTTAGATGGTGATTTAGATGTTAGAGGAGAACTTGATTTTTCATTATTGGCGTTAATATTCTTAGATTCAACACATGGAATATGTGCATTAAGTATTATCAAGTAATACATACACAGACACACACACACACACACACACACACACACATATATATATGTGTTATTGCACTTTTATTTTCTTCGATTAATAGAGATATAAATGGTTGAAAAATTGATATATTTTTCCTAGAAGAACCTTTTAGGGCTTTATTTCAAAAGTTATTCTTTTAATATTATGAATCCACTACTAAATTATACAAGTTTTATTGGATTTACTCATACCATGGTATTATTAAAAATATAATTGTGAATGGATTTATTATATGGATCAATTGTGATTACATATTAATTATAATTAAATCTTACACAAAGATTCAATATTCTTATGCATAATAAAAAAAAGTTGAACTTATATATGATAAACTCAAACAATTAGGGATTTATTTCTAAACAAACACTATAAAATAAGAAAATATGCAACAACTGTTTTGGGTTAAATTAATTTACTGTAACACTTTCTCATTCGGAAAATGTACACACATTGTTGCAACGTGAAAGCAGAAACGTTAAAGAGGAATTTATATGGCAATAAATAATAAGGGGGAAAATAAAGAAAAAGGAAGAAAGCATGTTGCGCTGAACAAAAGATGTTCAAGAAGTTCAGAAGTTCAGAAAATAAAAACGGTAAAAAGAAATAGATATTAAAGTAACACAAGATGTAAATAAAGAAAAAAAAAAAGAAGAAGAAGAGGGATTAATAGATGAAATAAAGGTTAAGAAAATAAAAACAGTAGAAAGAAATACATATTATAGTAACACAAGATGTAAATACAGTAAAGAAAATGGGGAAAAAATCGAATGAAAACATTATGACTTTCACAAAATAAGCTTTATAGGTAAGTGAAACTTTGAATTTCTAATAAAATTATTCTCAAAAATAAATAAATAAATAACAAATAAAAATAAAAATAAAAATAAAAATAAAATACGAAAATAAAAATAACAGTAAAAACGAATAAATGGATAAATAAATAACAATAATTTTAAAATTTTCATGCTTTAAAATGTTCAATGTCTCTTAATTTTAAACTAAGTCATATAAAAATAATATACATGTAAGATTCCTGATAAACATTCAAATAAATTTGAGTATCTGCGTTAATTTCTCTTTTTACTTAGACATTAAAATACAATTTGCATTACACTACAAGACGTTTTGATAAAACGCGGGGAGTTGACCGTTGAATTATACGATCAGTTATTGGAACAGATTTTGTCAGTCACTGGCTATAATGTAACGGTGAAATTTCTTACAATGAAAGTAAAGAACAAAATGTAAATATAAAAGGAAAACATAATATTTTTTAGTATATATTAAGATTTATTTTCAGTAAATTTTATGAGAAGTATATTTTACTTTTAAACAACATATTTTTCTTTTACCTTTTTATATTTCACTTTTTAAACAGCATATTTTTTATAATTGCGTTAAAAATTTTACACTCGCATAAAACTTTTATTAATAAGTAAAAGGTTTTACAGTTCAATGAAATGAAATACTTATATTGATACGAATTTCTAAAAATTTCTCTACTGAACGAAAAGGAAATTAGACTTTGTAAAAATTTTATTTAAAAAAAAAAGTTTTCTTTTTAAAGTTTACATTGATTTACCAATTAAATGAATAATTATTTTAAAATATCTTTAAAATATTTAATTACGAATATACCTATATATTCCACAACTAGCATGACAAAAAGTGAAATAAAAAGTTAAGAAAACAATTTTTATTTTTAACTGGGCGATAAAATTTATGGAACTTAGTAAAATTTTACAGCATTCTTTTTCATTCAATTCTTTTTGTTTTATTTACTTTTAAACAACAAATTTTTCTTTTACCTTTTTATATTTTACTTTTTAAACAGCATATTTTTTATAAGTGTGTTAAAAATTTTATACACGCATAAAACTTTTATTAATAAGTAAAAGGTTTTGCTGTTCAATGAAATGAAATATTCATATTGATACAAATTTCTCAAAATTTCCGTCCTGAACAAAAAGGAAATATTCATATTGATACAAATTTCTCAAAATTTCCGTCCTGAACAAAAAGGAAATTAGACTTCCTAAAATTTTTATTTAAAAAGAGTTATTATTATTATTATTATTATTACTTACGCTTAAATTGTTTTTACCAAATAAATGAATAAATATTTTAAAATCTCTTTAAAATATTTAATTACGAATATACCTATATATTCTAACATTAAAAAAGAGAAAATAAAAAAGTTAAGAAAATAATTTTTATATTTAGTTGGGAGATAAAATTTATGGAACTCAGTAAAATTTTACAACATTCTTTTCCATACAATTAAATTATTTTTGCTTCCAAACATTTATTTTTTCAGCAACAATGGACATCATCTACATTTAAAAATCATAAAGTTTAAGCAAAAGATCATTAAAAGTTGGTTTGAAAATTTTGCTCTTTTTAATTATTTATTCTGTCAGCTGAATTCGACGTTTTTATTATCAGTTAAAGGAAGAGCTCATTTATGCTTACCTAAATTGTTCTAAATGAATAATATAAACAGGAGATGAACTGACAAAGATAAAAATTAATGGATTTTAACTCAATCTTTAAGTTTATATTGAAATTTTTCTTTGAAATTTAATGGAATCGTGCCCAAACTAAACTAATGTGCGTAATTTAAGAATATTTTACTTATACTTATTTCATATATTTTTTACAGAGTATCCCATATAAAACGCAACTTTTGAGTGCATAATAAGATACAAATTTATCGATGAAATTATGTAATTTACATATTTTTGCAGTATATGCTACCTGTGATTATATATATACATACAGTCGGCAGCAAAATTATTGAAGCACACATCAACAATTTTCATATATATACATATATATATATATATATATATATATATATATATATATATATATATATATATATATATATATAATTTTTATCAACAACTTACTTTTTTATAAACAGTGTAGGACTCCACAAATATTTACTTAATAAAACAGTATTAAATGTGAAGCGGTCTGTCCAGACTTCTCACACAGGGTCCTGTTTTTGTAAAATTGTGAAAAATTCTACACGTATTTTTGTGAATCTAAATTTAGTGTGAAACTAAAGTTCTTTCAAACTCTTTGGCTGGGGTCCTCTTTTTGAGAAATTGTGAAAAATGTAATTTTGCAAAATAAAATCACAATTAAGGTTTCATTTTAGAAAATGACAGTTCAGTTTTAAAGAACTAATCTTACACATATGCATAGATTAGAAACTGATAGAAACTTTTTAGGAAAAATACAATAAAACACGTCCGGTTATTTAGGCAGTCTGTTCATTTCATTGAAGATTAGTTTTGAAAATAAAAGAAATTTTTCAAAGGTCTATTTTCAAGGATAAAAATTTTGTGAAGTGTCCTGTTTTAGGATAAAAATTTTGTGAAGGGTCCTGTTTTAGGATAAATAATTTTGTAAAGGGTCCTTTTTTAAGATATAGAATTTTGTGAAGGGTCCTTTAACGGACACAGGTTTGCCTCTGGACAGACCCCTGGCTGTATCTTTTACGTAGGAATTATTGCTAGTGCTTCAATAATTTTGCTGCCGACAGTATATATTTACGGAATAGTAACTCAAAAATATCCTAATAATAACTCAAAAAAAAAAAGTCTCGCAAAGATTGCATTAGATCCCCGCATTTGAGATGATATAATATATTTTTTTTTCTAATTAAATCATAAGAGAAAACAAATCATTAGATGGATTGTAGGAAATGAATTTCAATTTTTAAAAATATATTATGATGTATAACATTCTGAAAGTTTTATAATGATGTACGTAATATCTATAACATATAATTTAAATATAAAAATCCAATTTTTTAAGTGTAATAATAATAATTTAAAAAGATAGTAAATTTTCATAATGAACTTCTAATTTAATTACGGTAGTATTTTTTTTTTAATCTCTTAGTCAACGAAAATAAAGACCATGTACTCGAATGCTGTTTATAAATATTTCAATAAGTTGAAGAGTCATCATTAATACTTTTATATGAATTTAGTTCGCTAGATTGGAAAATACAAAACGAGATAAAATATTTTCGTTTTAAAAATCCTTACTTTTATAACTTTTTTGTTTTACTTTCGACCTCTTTTTACTTTCTTCTATATGTTTATATATAGAGAAAATATTAGATTCGTTAAAATTTTCGGACTCCAGTTTTCAATGGATTTATATGTTTTGGGATGTCCTGAACACGATTTGACTGCTTTTAGAAAATGTCTGTCTGCCTGTCTGTGTGTATCACAAATTTTGCGGACACTGTTATTCACGAACCAATGAACGAAATTTAGCCAAACTTGCTATTGAGTTTGACCCTGATACAAACTGGTGCTGATTATATTTGGAGATTAATCGCTCAAAGGTGGCGCTGTGGTCCCATTTTATTTTTCTAAATTTTTAACATGGCAGTATAGAACAAAATTTCGTATAAATGTACATAATGAGAGTCATTTTTAACGTATGATTGTAAAATTAATATGAATTATTGATAATAGTACAGTCGGTAACAAAAGTGTCCGGACACTAGCAAAAATTCCTATATAAAAAAAGTAGAGTTAATACTTTTTTGTTAAATAAATCCTTGTCGAATCCTATTCTTAGTCAGTCTAAGAACATGATTCGACAAGGATTTATTTAAAAAAAACAGTATTAACTCTACTTTTTTTATATAGGAATTTTTGCTAGTGTTCGGACACTTTTGTTACCGACTGTAGTAGTAAACTAGAAAAAAAAAGTTTGTGCATGTGGGAGCATCGCTTCTTCCCTCTGAGGAAAAGTCCCACCCCCGCGGGTGTAAATTTTGAATATGCGTATCTTTCCAAAGATCTCATCAATACCTTTAAAACGAATGGTTGAATCATGGATCTGTGATAATTTAAAACAAAACTATCGATTTTTTTTTTCATTTTTAACCCCCCCCCCCCCCAAAAAAAAAAAAAAAAAAAAAAAAATTCTTCTGATGTTGGCACAAAATTGGCTTTCTTTCGGCATTTAGTGTTATAATTCTGTCAGATACAAAGCATTTATTATGGGGAAAAAATCATAAATAGTATTTTAAAAAATAATTTCTACTGCATGAATTTGTGTAAAATTATATAGAACATAGTCTTGTAGTGGCCACGACATGCTAGTTTTATGATGTTTCTTGAATAAAATAAATAAAGAAGTAAAGTGGAAAGAAGCCTTTACCTCAATGTTATGAAAAAAATATATATAATAATGATTATTATGTTAGATTATGGACAATCAGTACGTATAAGAGTATTATGAACTTACTTTCAACCTTTTAATCTGTTGTGAAACTTTCTTAAGTTTAGGTATAGTCTTTTTGTATGTAATAAAATTGCACAGAATATTTTGATTTATAAATATTTTTATTATTTATTTATTTATTTATATTTATTTATTTTTTCATAAAAATAAAAAATTAAATTTTCACAAAATTAATAAAGTATGAAATTTCAAAGTGAAATTATTTGCTTAGAAAATATGTGGCTTAGAAAATATTTGAATCAGCATAGTGTTTCATCATAGCACTCTCACATTACCCTTTTTCTGCAATTATATACACAGTATGAGCAGATGCTTTCACGTATGTGGAAGAGATCGCAGCACAGCAGCGTCCTCTGTTAGACGATCTGCATTAAAAGTTGATAGTCATCAAATAATGTCAATGCCCAACTAAAAATATTTTTTTATGAAATTCTGTGTATTAGTTATTGAGCTACAACTGTCAGAAAATGTTTGTTACACACGCACAGACGGAAATATTCTAAAAATATTCAGTTCTTATTCAGGAC
Organism: Salticus scenicus; assembly: GCA_963930645.1. Taxonomy (NCBI): domain Eukaryota; kingdom Metazoa; phylum Arthropoda; class Arachnida; order Araneae; family Salticidae; genus Salticus; species Salticus scenicus. Next base: position 206,948,933 of record OZ005656.1, on the reverse strand, counting down.
ATCTCGAATCGCGTAAATCTCCCAAAATAAAAACTCGAAATGATTCACGTAGTTATTACTTTCTTCAACAAATGTAGATTCAAGTAAAAATAATTTTATTCCACTTAAAAAAAAAAAAAAATATATATATATATATTGAAATGGTTGTTTTTAATATACATGTATACGCGTAATTTGGCACGACATATTTTTTGGTTGAAACGTGAGAGACAACAACCAGCTATTAGCTAAATTTTACGAAATTAATTTTAATTTGGCCATATTAAATAAAAAACGGACAATATTTTAAAAATATGACAATGATGCATTTAACATTTATAACTTACAGTTTAAATAAAAATTAAGAAACAAAAAATACATAGATTTTTTTATGAATTACATAATTTAATTAGAGTAGTATTATCTGCATTTTAATTAAATGAAACTGTATATCTGTATTTTAATTGAATGAAATTCATGGACCCCCGTGCTCCTTATAAGATTTTTCTACAGTTGAAGAGTGATCATTAGTGCTTAGTTTTAACATATCGGGATATACAAAGGGAGATAAAAGGTTTTAATTTTAAAGAGCCTTATTTTTAAGTATTTTTTGTTTTCCTTTCCACTTTTTTTACTTTCTTCTATCTTCAATAGAAGAAAGTATTGGATTCGTAAAAATTTTCGATTTCGGGTTTTTGATGGATTTACACGTTTTGAGAGCTGTAGAACACGATTTTACCATTTTTAGAAAATGTCTGTCTGTCTGTCTGTGTGTGTGTGTGTGACAAAATTTTGTGGCAACTGTATCTCTGGAACTACTGCACAGAATTTCATACAAATTGGTATGTAGTTGCACCTTGACATAAATTAGTGCCTATCAACTTTTGGTAAAAATCGTCTTACAGGTTGCGTCGCCATCCCGCTTTTTCTAAATTTTTAACAGGGTGATATAGGGCAAAAATTTTCAAGATGGGTATCTTTCGAAAGGTCTCGTCAGTACCTTTAAAACGAATGGTTGAACTATAAATCTGTGATAATTTAAAACAAAGTTATCGATTTTTTTTACTTTTTACGAAAAAAAACTTAGAATTTTTTTTTTCTCTCCCCTTAATTTTATCAAACTCCCACGGTTTTCGTGTTCTGACAAACTTAAACTAATTTTTGCTTTTTTCCCCTAATTTTGTCAAAGTCCTACGGTTTCCGCGTTTTGACAAACTTTAACAAATTTTCACATTTTACCCAAAATTTTGTCAAAAGTCCCACTTTTTTTTTTTTTAAATCTCTCCTTTTAATTCTATCAAACTCCCACGGTTTCCGTGTTCTGACAAACTAAAACAAATTTTTGCAGTTTTCCCCCAATTTTGTCAAAGTCCCACGGTTTCCGTGTTTTGACAAACTTAGAATAATTTCCACATTTTACCCAAAATTTTGTCAAAGTCCCACTTTTTTTTTTTTTTTTTTTTTTTTTTTTAATTATTGTTACTGAGTGAATTTGTATAGGAAAATATAGAAGAAAGTCTCGTGGTGGCCACAACATACTAGTTTTTTATAATACTTCGTAAATAAAGGAATAAAGAAGAAGGAAAAAATCCCTTTTTTTCTTTATGTTATGAAATACACACACACACACACACACACACACACATATATATATATATATATATATATATATATATATATATATACATATATATATACCGGGTGATTCAAAATAGATGTTACAGCAATTATATCGAAAACTAAGAAAGATAGAAACATACTTCCAATTACAAAATTAGAGCAAATTAAGAGTAGATTTCAGATATGGCATTTTTTTGTCAAAGGGGCTGTATACATATTAAATACGAAATTTAATTTTTATACGGTCCCTCCTATCATGTGACTTATATTTAGAAAAATATTCTCCTTGCTCTAACAAGCAAAATAAAAAAAATTATCTCTCTAAGTCAAAATCTCGCTGAGTTATTGCAATTTGAAAATGATGACTTACACCACTTTTCTTTCAATTTTGGCATCTATTTTTCGACGCCAACGGGCTAACTTTAGGGGGTTATCTATGAGTTGAGAAAAATTAAAAAAAGATCCTTTATTTTAAAATAGCAACTAAAATCGTTCAAACACGTGAAATCAACAATTTTAAGAATTTAATGCAAATTTACATTATTTCGTATTGTTAAAAAATTTAATAGTTAAATTTCTGAGGGGGTCACCTGCAAATTAAAACACGTTAAGAGAGGGAAAAAATAAAAGACTAGCAAAAGCGTGTGAAATTTTCGCGCTTTATTTTTACCACTTTCCATCATGGTTGATAAATTTAATGACTTCGGCTCTTTAACAATTCCAGCAAGATTGAAAAGTGTTAATGACTTCGATTTGTGTGTCTGTCCATCCGTCTTTCTGTGTATCTGCACTCTAACTCCCGTGAATAGTCATAGAATTTCCTGACACTGATATATGTTATTTGAGGTCACTATCGGATGTTCCTTATTGAAAATGGAGTGAATACATCTGCTAGCTTGTGCACAGGGACACCCGAAAGTATTCCAAAGCATTGTGTTCTATGAGAGGTACTTTTATAAACCATATTTTAATACCTTTAATTTATGCATATATTAATAAAATTGAAATACGTTATTATAGTTTTCTATCGGATATTTTCTATAGAAAATGGAGTAAACACCATCACTGGTTTGTATACAGGGACACTCGAAAGTATTCCAAAGCATTGCGTTCTATGTGAAGATATTTCTATAAACCAAAATTTAATTACTTTGCATAAATCTTAATGAAATTTAAATATGTTATTCATATGCACAAAAGAATGCTTTCTATACTGTACAGTACGACTAACATTAGATTTACAGGGCACGCAAAAATATTCAGTTACGTTAAGGGTTATTATTGGACATTTGCTGGAATTGTATTTTCGTTTACATTAAACATTTTCTAACAATTTTTAACTGTGAATAAGATTTCAATTTGCATTTTTTTTTTTTTTTTTTTTTTGTCTGACTGTCCATCTGTCCGTCTGCCCGCCCCCAGCGTCTGTAAATATTTTCAGAAATTTTCAGAAATGATATATGTTATTCAGGTTTACTATATGATATTCACTATTTAAAATGGCATTAATTAATTCTTTACAAATGGTTTATGTACAGGAACGCACAAAAGATGCCAGTGTATTGCGTTTTGGGACAGATATTCTTATGAATTACATTTAAATAACTTTATACTGTAAAAATCATAAGGAAATTCATATTTATTATTAATATTCTAAAATAATCATTTGTATAGAATATGATATGGTATAGATGTATAATTCTATGCCAGGGGGTTACCGCCCTTCTCAACCCCCGCTTAATTATCGTGCCTATACTTATCAAAACAAAATTCAAGTCTGTTATCAATTTCCTTGAAACTTGCAAACCTTCATCAACTTTTCAAGTGGGAACTAGATATGGAATCCAAAGTACCAAATTCGCATTTCCTGTACTTATTACTTTCTCATACCCATAAGGTAGAGAAAGTATTGTTTTTGGGCCAAATTTTCGAAAGTAAGTTTTTTTATATAAAGACGTTTTGAGGTGTCCTGAATATGAAAATCGTGTTTTTAGCGGCTGGTCTGTGTGTGTGTCTGTCTGTTATCAGTTTATCTCAAGAACAAATAGCAGCCAGCAGACGTTCCAAACTTGGTATTTTAAATATGTATCATATAGGGATGCTACACTAAGCTTTTCATTGAGATGAAGCAAATAGTTCGTGTACAGAGACACTCAAGAATATTCAAATACATTACGTCTATGGGGAAAATTGCAGGTAAGTAGAGTTTAACACCTATAGACTGCACTAAACCAAATTAAATGAATATATATTTTTTATATGCATAAAAACATGCCTCATGTAGAATATGGCAGGGAAATCATTCACTGTTCATTTACAGGGCTACACAAAATAACTAGATTATAATACGACAATAACTGAAAATTGATGGAAGTGCATTTTAGGTAGTGCCGTATATTATTACTATAGGTTTATATTTAGGTGCACTTTGTGGTTTGTACATATTCTTCAAAAGATAAACAGGGTTGCAAATATTTAAGCTATAACATTTTTTTTTATTGTTAGTGAAAGTGCTTTACTATAATATTTTACCATGTCCAGGAAAGCTGCTCAGGAATGGAAATGAATTCCTCATAGACATATGATAAATAATGTATGTTTTTAAGCTAAATATGCATCGCTTGTGTTTTGTGTATTTACACGTTTTAAGGCTTCCTTATTACCAAAGCCATATTTTTTAATGTTTGATTATTGCCTGCGTCGAATAATTTCCGGAGATCCCCCTCACACAGAACTAATTATCATTAAAACTCTTCCGAAGCCTAATTTGGATTATTTTAACGTAGGTTTACATAACAGTACTCTTTATGTTACCTCTTAATTTCCAACCTGTATTTATGGTATTATATTTCAGGGTAATAGAAAGTCGTGTGAGTGCACACAAGATTATTTGTTGTTAAATTATGCTGATAATTCATATATATACAGATCAACGAATAAAATTTTACCTTCCGTATTCAGGAGGCCTCAAAATGTCATATTATACAGAAAAAAAATCGCTCTCCAAAAGCTACTTTGTTTACAGTATGGGTATGATAAATTAATTTTGCGTTCTGTGTCAGCAGTGTTCTTCGAAAAAAAAAAAAAAATGCAGCAAACACTTACACCAATTACATTTAATAATAATTAAAAAAAAATGTTTACCTTAATTTTGGGTAGCCTTGTATATTGTCTATAAACTATATACACATGACTTTGTGTACGTAAATTTAGTGTTATATGTAAAACAAGTAACACAAAATGAAATACACTTCCAGCAATTCCCAAGTATAGCTCCAATATATCGAAATACTCTGGGTAACCCTGTAAATGAATGATGAATGGTTGCTATACCAGAATCTACATAAAAGATGCTTTTATGCGTATAAAAAATTTGTTCTTTTCATTTTGTTTAAGGAAGTCTGTACATGTCACACTATACATATGAGAAATTTCGCTCGCAGACGTAATTTATTTGAATTCTTTTGGATGACCCTGTAAACAAACAATTGTCTGATCATAACGAATACTTTAGTGTAGCACCGCAATATGATACGGATTTAGGATGTCGAATTGGATTTTCTGCTACTATTTGTTCTTGAGATATTCTAATAACACACAGACACACACACACACACAAACAGAGAGAGAGAGAGAGAGAGAGAGAGACCAACCACTAAAAACATGATTTTTGAATTCAGATGATCTGAAAACGTGCAAATATAACAAAAGCTAATTTTCGGAAATTTGACTCAAAAACTATTCTTTCTCTACACCGTGTATATGAATAAGAGAATGAATTTGAAAATTTCCTTTCAGTACATAAATTATTCATAAATTTTATTTGTTAAATTATCAATGAGTATTCTCTTGTGTATTCACTAGGGAAAAGGAGACATAACAGGTTAAAATAGCCGTCTTTATTTCTTTTTCTCCCCCCCCCCCCCCAAGTGCTGATCAACGTGTGCCTTATTACAAAAGCAATAGTAATTCACTTTTGATACAACCCCTTAAGACTTGGCGAAAAATGCTAGAATTTTCAAATTGCAATAACTCAGCGAGATTTTGACTTAGAGAGATGATTTTTTTTTATTTTGATTGTTAGAGCGAGGAGAATATTTTTCTAAATATAAGTCATATGATAGGAGGGGCCGTATAAAAATTAAATTTCGTATTTAATACGTATACAGCCCCTTGTACAAAATAATGCCATATCTGAAATCTACTCTTAATTTGCATCAATTTTGTAATTGGAAGTTTGTTTCTATCTTTCTTAGTTTACCAGATAATCGCTGTAACATCTATTTTGAATCACCCGGTATAATGACTCATTATCTGTGATTATGGATAATACATGTGAGAGTATTATACAGTTGCTTTTGAACTTTTACTTTGTTAAGAAAATTTCTTAAATGCATGTTTTTTTTTTTTTTTTTTTTTTTTTTTTCAATATAATAATATTGCAATGAATAAAACATAAAATATTTTAATTTATAAATGTTTATTATTAATTTTGTATTTTTTATAAAAATAAATAAATAAATAAATTGTGCAAATATATATATATATATTAATGAAATTATTTCTTTAGAAAATATATGATTTGGAAAGTATTTCAATTTCGTTTTGAATGGAAAAAGCAGCTACAATTGTAAAAAGTAAATATATTCTATAAAGTACAGTCGAACCTCTATTTAACTAATCCATTTTGCAAATGTCTCCATTTTACGAACTTTCTTCTCGAAAAAGAATAATTTTAAGAATTTTCTTGTGAAATAACCTCCGAATAGCGAAGAATATTCTCTGTTTAGTGAGCTTTGCATTCAAAATTAGATAATTAAAAAAATTTCTTTGTAAAATAACTTTCGATTAGCTAGTGTATTCCTTTTGAGTAAGAATGTAAGAGCTTTTCTTTCGAAATAAGATATATTGAAATTTTCCTTGTAAAATAATCTCCAAATAATGAATTATATTCTCTATTTAACGAACCTTTCCTTCGAAATAAGATAGTTTAAGAATAAGCTTGTAAAATATTTTCCTAATAGCAATGTGCATTCTTTATTTAAAAAACTTTTCTCGTATAACTTCTTTTTTTTTTTTTTTTTTTTTTTTTTTTTAACAAAATATAGCCATATATATATATATATTTATATGGATTGGATTTTTTAATTAATTTCCTAAATTAATTTCGGTAGTATTATCTGTATTATAATTATATGAAATAATGTTCATGAACCCCCGTACATATATGTATATATATATATATATATATATATATATATATATATATATATGTATTATTTAATAGTTTATTACACCTTGTTTAGTGCTTACAAATTTTAAGTTTATTTTTAGATAGTTCAAAGTTCAAAATATTATAAAAGTTTCTGTTTAACGATTTTTTTCAGTATAACTGGCATATTTTGCTCGATTTAGCGATTTTGGTAAAAAAATATCTTACTTTTTAAAATTTCCTTCTATGATAACTTAGATCACTACCTTAAAATTTCCTACTAAGTTCACTTCCTATCTTCACACACTTACCCCTGGTTTTCGTATTTACAGTTTTTCGTTCTATTTTTAAGTGCTTTTTAAAATTCGAGGATTAGTTATATTGAGCTTCAGAAACTAGTACATTAATGAGAGATCAAATAAATAAACTGGGTATTAAAGATAAATAGCTCTTTTTCACTGAATAATACATGTATATCGGCAATGATAAACCAATAACTAGTATACGTTTTTATAATTTAGCCAATCAATGTTAAAATGACATACTGATAAAAAGAAAAATAAGGAAATTAAACTATCTAAAAGATAACTTTTGCTCAAACTCCTTTGGCACTTTTAACATAATTTTTGTTTTTAAAACTTATTCAATAATATTTACCAAACATTACACTAACAAATTCTGTTTTAACACTTACAAATCCATAATATCAAATTATGGATTTAACCTTTTATGTCATAAGAGAAGAGCAATATTCTTAGGAAAGCACACGTTCTTTTAAACTTGTACACGTAATTGTCTGTTTTCAGCCATTTTCAGAATGAAGAGATAAAAAAGTAAACAGATAAATATTATCACAGAATTGAATTAAAAGTAAAGTCTCTTTTATAAACTATCGTTTATGGTATTCGAACAAAGTGACAACGGCAATTATGTTGCTGATTTTTCCTAAACCTTTTGAAAGAATCAGAAAGAGAATTACACTGTTTTTGTTGAAATAGTATAGGTTTATTGTTAAAAATGCATATCAGTTTAGGCGTCTTGAAGATAAATAATGTATTCTATTGAATGGTCTGTCATCGAAAATGAATAAATTTCATTGATTTATTATAAAAGTGATAATATTCACAATTAATTAAACATAAATCCTTTCAAAGCAATCATACTTTTGATAATGATAATGAATTTTTAAACTATTGGTGTGTGAACTATTTTGACAGTTTTGAAAAGTCAATGACTTTCTTGTTTATAATCTAGAATCAGTTTCAAATAAACTTCTCCAAATTAACTTTTGCATGAATATCAAAATCATGTTAATATTTAGTGCATAATATGAATTATACATCGATTCATGTTATAATTCACAAATGCATTTATAACTTGATAATACTGGTATATTATTAAAACTGCATATGATTTAAAGTTAAATAATGTGCTCTATTGGATAGTCTTTTATCGAAAATGAATAAATATCAATGATTTTATACTATAGAATAAGTTTCGAATATGCTTTTATAAATTAACTCTTACATGAATATCAAAATCATGTTAATATTTAGTGCATAATATGAGTTATGCATCGATTCATGTTATAATTCCCGAATGCATGTATAACTTGATAATACAGGGTTATTGTTAAAAAAGCATATCATTTTAGGCACCTTAAAGATAAATAATAGGCTCCGTTGAACAGTTTCTTATCGAAAATGAACAAATATCATTGATTTTATATTCTAGAATCAATTTCGAATATGCTTTTCTAAATTAACTTTTGCATGAATATCAAAATCATGTTAATATTTAATACATACAGTTAATTATACATCGATTCATGTTATCGTTCAAGAATGCATGTATAAATTGATAATTTAAAAAATATATAATCTATATTTGAATATCGCTAATAATCTAAATTAGCTTATCCATTCAACATTTATTGCTATCATAATCTTTATGCATGTATAACGGCAATAATAAATCAACAAATAGTGCATGCAATTATAATTCTACCAATCAATATCCATATGACATGATGTTAAAAAGAAAATTAAGGCAATTGTATCATCTAAAAGTTAACCTTTTCTTAAACACTTCCGGTACTTTTGACACAATTTTCTGCATTTTTAAAACTGTTCAATAATATTTACTTAACCTTATAGCAATAAATTCTATTTCTACACTTTTAAATCTATAATATTAAATTATGGATTTAGTCTTTTATGTTGTGAGTGAAGAGAGGTATTATAACACGATCTGTACTGCATTTCTGCAAAGAATTGTTTGTTTTCAGCTATTTCCAGAATAAAGAGGGAAAAATAGTAAATAAACAAACACATTTTCTATTATTAACACAGACATGAATTAAAAAGTGAAGTATGCTTTATAAGTTATCGTTTACGGTACTTGAACAAAGCGACAACGACAATTATGTTGATGATTTTTCCTAAACCTTTTGTAAGAATTGGAATAGCGCGGTCTTTGTCGCAATAATACAGTTTTATTGTTAAAAATTCATATCATTTTAAGCACCATAAAGGTAAATAAAGCGAACTGAATAGTCTGTTGCTGAAGGAAGAACAAATTTCATTGATTTATCATAAAAGTAATAATGCTTACAATTAATTAAACATAAATTGTTTCAACGCAGTCATGCTATATATAATAAATAAAGAACTTTATAATTCTGAATCATAGTGCGTGAACTATTTTGACAATTTTAAAATGGCGGTGATTACCCTTTAAAAAAGAAAGAGAAAAAAATAAAAAAAAAATCTTGAACCAGTTCTAATTATGTTTCAATTATTTATCTTTTGATGTAAAAGGAAAAGAATGCATAATCCATTGATATTGTAATGCCTAATAAATATCAATGCGGTATGCAGTTAATATAAAAAACAAATTAGATTCACTTAAATAATTCTTTTTTTCTCAAACTTTACATTTTTTTTTTTTCAATTCTCTTTATTAAATCAATAACCTACCGTCTTACACTAAACGAAATCTCCTTATACTGTGAAATTTTGGATTTAATATTTAATAATGCACGTGCACGCAAACTGAAGAATTTGAACATAACATTTTTTTTTCATGCAAAAAATTGTTTACTTACAGTTATTTTGTGAGAAAAGAGAAATATCATAAAAATATAATTAAGTCTAACTTTCTTTTTATGTTATTTTTAATTATCTATTGTGAGTTTTTATTTTATTTTATTTTATTTTATTTTTAAGTAAAAAAAAAAAAGAAAAAGGAAAGAAAAAAGCCGTTTTTCTAAGTAAAAAAAAAAAAAAAAAAAAAAAAGAGCTGAGTGCAGGTACGATGATGATTTTTTTTATAAATCTTTGTATATGCAAAATAACCAAAATATGTAAAATAAATAATAACTAATAAAACTATAGAGTTAAGTATCATGAATTTTGTCAAAAGAAATATAAACTTACCGAAAAAAAAAATTATGCATTAAAATAATAAAAACTGTAATATTAAAATGTGGTTCAAAACTTAAAAAAAAAAAAAAAAAAAAAAAAAAAAAAAATCACGAGAAAAAAAAAAATATGTATGAAACATATGTGTAAAGTAATAATGAGGTCAGGAAATCAGCAACAACAACAACAACAAGAAAAAAAAATACACAAATGTTATAGTTTTTTCGACAAACTATATACATATATGAAGTTATTTAAAAATATATAAATGGATATATAACATCTAGAACGTTCTGAAACATGTTTGTTAGATGTAAAGTACTACACTGAATTTTTACATTGTGAGGAATTATAACTTAACAACGCATGCATTAACACCCTAAAAATATTTAAAATATAGCTCTAATCTTTTTTATTATTATTATTATTTTAAGATTTATTGGAATTTTCATGACAAGTTTATGCGAACATAACTACAAACAGAAAGCCGCGAGATTTTTCTTTTCTTCTATTCACTGTTAAGTTATGAATTATTGTAAAACATAGTATTTAGCACTTATTATTTATTACCTTTTTTTATTGCATTCTTTCAAACTGCATAAATTTTCAACGAATTCTTTTTTAAATACCTCAAACATACAGATTTTGTACGTGTTAGTTCATACGTATAGAACGTATTTAGTTGTAAAAAAAATTTTTACATTCGATATAACATATAGGTATTAGTAGATAAAAGAGTAATGTGTAAGCAATAAATTTACAATAACTTTCTTTTACATTAATTCTTTAAATGAGTTTGTATTAGGTATACCAAAAGTTCTGTCAATTTGAATTTAAAAAAAACTGACATTGTAAAATTTTCCTGAACAACGTTTATATGATTTTTAATGAGATATTTTGGAAAATATAATATAAATAATTTGAAACAAAAATTTTCGGTGACATTTTACTAATTCAAAACGACAGCGTTTACTGGCACACCTAATATTTATTTAGAATCTAAGTCTGTGAATAAAATTGTATGTGCTGAATGTTAAATGTTAAATATTTTCACATCTGTTATTATAATTTTTATTTAATACTTGAATCAATGCAATAGTCATATTTTCTTGTCATAAACAATCGTAAAATTACGGATTTAATCTTTTATATAATTACAAAGGGTTATAAAGCAACTTCTTCTACTACATATCGTGTAAAACTGTTTGATTTGAACTATTTTACAAAAATGAATAAAAATTTTAAAGACAGAAACACGTTTTACATTATTATCGCAAAAGCGGCCTTAAAAGTAAAGTGGTCTTTTATAAATTTTCGTTGCCAGAACAAAAGGAGAATGGCAGTCATGACGATAATTTTTCTTAAATGCTTTAACTTAATCGAAAACAGAATTGTAGAGCCAAACAATATCGCTTTTGTTCAAACATGTATAGTTTTATTGTTAAAAATTCATAACAATTTAAATACTAAAATGATAAATAACACAGTATTGACGAGTGTATCATAGCACAATAGGTACCTTTATTTCATTACTTAAAATAATAATATTCTATAAATTAAATGGAAATTGTTTGAAAAAGCTCACGAATTTTCTCAAAGACTCTGATAGATTCTAAAGAATTATTCAATGTATCCGGTACGCAAAAATTAAAATGTATGTTTTAAAGCTTATTGCAACAGGATAACATAACACGATTAAGGAGTATATAGACATTTTTTCAGTCGACTAACTAGTTGGAAATATTTTCAAATCGATTGTTGTAAGAAGAAATAGGCTGCTAAATGAGAAATGAGTATGTTTTGGTAAAATCAAGCAACAAGTGTAAATCTTAAATGTTCTTTTCTACAAACTCAAGTTGTTGACAGTACTCAAGAAGTATTATTTGCAACAACTGACATAGAGCGCAATTGACGATTTGTTGGGGATCCTGTCAATGCAAAAGCTTCCCCAAGTGGCCAAGGTGTTATGCTCTCTCGAAGCGAGTAGAAGAAAAGTGGTCGGTTTGAACCCAGGTCGCATTCGTCGATCTAATCGTTTGGAAGGCCCAGGTTCTTAGTATAGACATTTAGCTTTAACTCCGACCTTACACCACTACCATTAATAAAAGTACAAAATAAAGAATTATATTTATTATTATTATTATTATTATTATTATTATTATGGCATGAAACATTAAATAAAAATAAATGAAAAATAGAGAAATTATGAGGGAAAAAAAAATCAAAATAACAAAACGTAAAATATAATACGAAACAAAATAAAATAACAAAAATAGACAAATAAATGAACAATAATAATACTAACAGTAATAATAATAATAATATGGAATGAGATAAAACATTATGCAAAAAATATGGGACAAGCATAAAACATGAAAAGAGTGTTGAAGAAAGACTTTAGCAAGTTTTTAAAAATATATATAACATTTCATGAAAATCCAAACAAAAATAAGAAATATGAAAAGGAAATATTGAGAAATGCTTTTGAAAAATATTCATATTAAAAATGTACACCCCCTCCCACTAGCAGACGGAGGGGGGGAGGGGGGGAGAAACGATGCTTCAACACACATAATTTATATACCCCAAATTAACTATTAATATTATAAATAAATCTTCTTATTTTCATAATGATTCATTAAAATAATTCTCAATGTGCATATTTATACGGAATTTAGTACTACACTGCTATATTAAATATTTAAAAAGAACGTGATCACAACGCCAGTCATAAGGCGGTTTTCACCAAAAGTTGATAGGCAATAAATATTGTCAAGTTGTCACTACATATTAATTTATATGAAATTGCGTGTATTAATTCTTGAGCAAGAATATCGACAAAATGTTTGCACACACAGATATATACACATACATGCAGACAGACAGAACGACTTTTTCTAAATCTAGTCAAATCGTGTGCTGATACTCTCAAAACGTTTAAATTAATCGAAAGCAAGAAGTCAGAAATTTTAACAAAACTAGTACTTTCTTCTAATGAATGTAGCAGCAGTTCTTGAGATAGAGTCACTAAAATATTTTTGTCACACACGTACATATACACATACAGACAGAAACTTTTTCTTAAATTGGTCAAATCGTGTTTTAGTCCTCCCAAAACCTGTAAATCCATTGAAAGCAGGAAGTCAACATTTTTTACGGAACAAATGCTTAGAATAGAAAAATCTTTATCAACTTTCAGCATTTTAATTCAACTTCACACGTGTCAACATTTCTTTTGAATGAAAACTTGTAAACCAGTTTTACTAAAATGGAAAATTGAAGCAGAGCTTCAAAAAGCAATTAGCACGCGTCACCATAACCTTTTCATATTTTGATTTAAAAGCTAAACCCTCCTTTATTTTTGCTTCATTTTTTACTTCCTACTTTTTAAAATTAAATTCATAATAAATGTTTGGTTAAAAATAGGTTAAATTCGAAATGGTATGAAGTATATATAATGTAATTTAATTTTAAAATTGTCATCTAAAAGGAGACATGTATGTGTTTAATAAATAAATAAATGAAATCAATAGTTAATTAATTAATTAATTAAATTATTAATAAGTAAATTAATTAATTAAATTAAATACATACGACATTTTTACCAAAATTTAGTAATTAGAAACCCATATAACATAGTTAAGTAATTTTTAATTTCAATCTGACGATGGTATAAATTTATTCGATTTATTTAAAAGTATAATGATATAATCCATTTAAGGAAAATTTTGTGTTGAAGATTAATTACAAAATATTTAATCAGTGTTTAAGTGTACAGTATTAAAAAAGAATAATTAAAGAAGTGATTAGAAGTAGGTATTTAGGTAACTTTTTTTATTTTCTTCTATATACGTAAAAAGAAAGTATTGGATTCATGAAAATTTTTGACCTGTGGTATTCGATGTAGTTACACATTTTGAGATGTCATAAACACGATTTGACCTTTTTTGTAAAAATGAAAAAGACTGAGAGTATCCAAAATTTTGTGGACGCTGTATCTCACGAACCAATCATCGGAATATGGTATAAGTTTATATTTAGTTGAATTCCGTTTAAGTTGGTGCTGATTAACCTTTGGTTCATATCACCCAATACGTAACGCGGAGGGATTTAAAAAAAAGTTAATAAATAGATAAATAAAAAATGATAAAAATGCATGAACAAAAATTCACATAAATGTACAGAGTGAGTATAATTTTTTATTAAACATTACCAAATTAAATATATATATATATATGTAATTTTATGTTGGTATCTTCATCTATCTTTTGTCTGCCGAGTGTTACAATGGTAATAAATTATTCAAATTATATATATATATATATACAAAGGAGGATAGACTAAGTAGATTAAACATCATTTTATTGAATAATAGGTGGGGTGGAGGGTTAGTTACAGAGGGGCCCTAAATCAGATGATCATTATTTTAAATAGATCAGAATATTAATAGACTCAGGTAGCATTCAGCTGCAAGCTCCAAAACAGAATTCGCCTTCATTCATCCCTTGCTCAACTCACTCTGCAGATCTCTTCGTCGGGCTTTTTGCAACTTTCTGGCTGTTGCCAATTTTAGCAGACAAATCTTGTACTGGAATGGAGCTGCCAGTCTGTAGAGACAAATCCTACTGGTTTGTGAGTAAGAATAACAAACATAGGAGAGTGTGGTGACCTAAGCCGATAGACATATATATACATAATTATAATTGTAACAGTGAACCAGGATGAAATTCTTGTATTTGCAAGACCATCGCCCGTGCTCCCGTGGGGAATATCCAGGGGTGAAATTTTTCATTGTGAGTCTTTTTCAAAAGAATCCGTCGATATTATTTAATGGAATGATTGGACTTTAGATCCATGATTATCGTAAACAAAATTGTCGATTTTTATTCTTTATTAAAAAAAAAAAAAAAAAAAAAAAAAAAAAAAAAAAAGAAGAAGAAGAAGAAGTAGAAGAAGGCGTTTTGTAGAATATTATCTCCAGGGCACCATATTGGTTTTTAGACATTTAGTGTTATACCTTTCCTAAGTTGAAAATCATCTGCACTTGAAATGGGAAATAATTTTTATATATAATAATTTCAATAAATAATTTGAATTACATTTTTTTTTTAAATTTAGTTAAACGCATGGTATAATTCAAGAAAATGGAATTACTTTTTCTTTCTTCTATAAAAATGAAAAATGCTTCCGCAAATTTTGTCCTATTTAAATTTTAATCTTATTTTTTAATCCAAACTACCCATTTTTTGATATTTGAATATTTGTGGTTTTTTTAGTACTAAAAATCTGCTGACATTTAAAAAATTAAATGTTTTTTTTTATATTTCACTTATTTATTTATTTATTTTGTTAATGGAAATAATTTTAATAGTTCATGTCAAAATGCATGTTTTACATTTAGATATGAACGATACATAGCAAACATCAGATTTCTATTTTAAATCAATATATACTTAATTTAAAAAAGAAGGTTGAGGACTGAATAGGTTTTACGTCACCCTACTGCTACGCTACGGGGAATTGGCGACTCTCTAGGACTCTAACTAAAAGCTGCCCGAAAGCTGAAAAAAAGCATGTTTTTTCTCTCTCCCTCTCCCTCTCCCTTTAAATATAATAAATAATATATATATATATATATATATATATATTTAATCCAAAAATTTGAGCATATAAAAGAGCAACATTTAAACAATATAAAATTTTTGAAAAATTTAGCTGGTAGTGTTCTGGTTGCCGTAGATTCTCCCGAAAAGCGGTAAATACGTACGACCACTCCCAAACCGTTGTACCGATCTCTTTAGAATTTTGCGCACTTCTTTGAAATCGAATTGAACAGTGCTTAAACAATGAATTTTTCTTCCGTTTTTTTTATTTTTCGATTACAAGTCTATTATAATATACAATAGACTAGTGTTGTCTACAATTTTGCAAGTCTATACGTGGGGTAAAGTGTATCGGAAATTGTACTGTTTCTGCATACAACTGTATCGAAAATTAAAATTTCATATATTTTTTAAATTCTTTGTATAAGCACCATAGATATAATAATAAGACATAGGCTGATCATCGACGGGGAAAAAAATGATTCCTTTTTACTCGGGAAAGACTTTCTAATGGCTGTCCTTCTCTGAGTAAACGGGCCGCGGTAGCGCAGTCGGTAGAGCACCGGCCTCGTATTTGAAATATTGCGGGTTCGGTACTCGAGCCGGCCAAAGACCGTCGTGTACACTAATGGTGTCTGGTGCACGTACAGTCGGTAACAAAAGTGTCCGAACACTAGCAAAAATTCCTATGTAAAAAAAGTACACTTCGTACGGTTTTGTTAAATAAATCCTTGTCGAATCATGTCCTTACACTAACTCAGAACAGGATTCGACAAGGATTTATTTAACAAAACCATATGAAGTGTACTTTTTTTACATAGAAATTTTTGCTAGTGTTCGCACACTTTTGTTACCGATTGTAAAACCTGTCGTGGCTGCAATGTCCTCCATGTTCCCATCAAAAATTATACCTCTGGGGGTCACCGAAGCGGGAGAGCCATACCTTCCGTGGAGGATCAAAATTGGGATGGCATGTCCTCGGATCACCTCTAGGGATGTGTCCCAGACCGTCGCCAATTGCCCATCTGCACAGCACTAGTGCGACAATAAACCCAACCATCCATCCATCTCTGAGTAAACACACACAGGAATACACACGGATAATTTAGTAAATAAAATTTATGAATAATTTATGTACTAAAGGTGAATGGAAAAAGCCAGATACAGTTTCAAATAAATTTTTCTTTCTTTCTTATTTATTTTATTTTTTTTACTCTGTCTATTAATTTATTTAATATTCAAAGTTAAACTCTTTTTATATACTAAAACTAACGTTCTTTACCTGCGCCGCTGCTAACTACATTTAAAAGAATTTTGAAAATTGCATATTACTTACTGTCGGGGAGAAAGGGAAGAGAGGATACGATGCGCACATCGGAACTGATTAAGAACGGCGCTGAGCAGTTTTGTTTTCAGTCGCTTTTCGAATCCGGACGAGGTACGAGGTATCTCAAGACTTTAAAATAAAATCAGAACTATTAAATATTCTAATCGTACTCATTATAGTTCCAGTCATTATTCTTAAATATGAATAAAATTCGTAATTAATTATTCAAGTCAAATAAACGATTCTTCAAATGTGGAATATAGTCTTCTAATTGTGTGGTGTGGTTTGTCGTTAATCTTCGGAATTCTGGCAGAGGGGTAAGTAGATTTAAACTTATTCTCATTTAATTATATGCTGATTTGTGTTTAAGTAAAAGTTGCAAAATTTGAATTTAAAATAAACTCGTTCGAAATCCTTAATCCGAGATTATAAATTTAATCAACCCTAATTCGAAATTCATAAATTGATACTTAGTCTAAAATTCTTGGTGGCTTCAAAGCCATAGTGGTCCGTCGATTCACGGAGGTTTAATTATCTATTAATTTAATTAGATAATATAATTAATCGTAATTCGTTAAATTAAAAAAAAAAAAATCTTTTGTTTACGTAGGATTAAATTATCTGTATAAGAACTTTAAAGTAAATTAAAATTAATTTGTTGAAATAAATCATTAATACAAGGTTAAATTGTTTTGATATAAAACGTAATTCAAAGTAGTTTCGCTTTCATGCTTACGTAGAAGTTTTGGTTTCAGAGAAAACGTAGTTCAAAATAGTTTGTGTTTCAAACCGAAAGTTTTGGTTTGGAATTTCAGAAATAAACTTTCATGTTAAGTAATTGTTGAATAAATGAGTGTATGAGAATGAAAAGGGTGCATTTAATATTTTATTAGTTTATTTATTTCAGAGAAGAAAAAAAAAAAAAAAAAAATGTATTCTATTATGAGTTGTTTCTTTTCATTTGTTCTTATATTTTTGTTTTGTTTTACTTCCTGATCTGCAGAATAATAATTTAATTCAATCGATTGATTCATATTTAAATTTAATTGTTTGTAATTAGTTTACTCATAAGATGGGTAGAAAGGGAAAAACAAGGGCGAATGACACCGAACAGAGTGCGTTGTTCCCAAAATCTAATGAAGTGATAAAATTTGAAAATGTAATTAAAGAAATAGAATTTATAAAATCGAAAGTCAATGATTGTGATAAAGGCGATCAAGCCAGATTAAAAATCTTAAAAGATAAGGTAAATGCACTGGAGGTTAAATTCGAGGAAATAGTTACAAATTTTTCCGAAGAGGAAAACGATGAAAATTCTGAAGAGGTGTTAAAGAATAGGGACACTCTGTTAGAATTATCCGTTGTATTAGAGGGTAAATCGCAATCTAATACTCCAAATGTAAATAATGATGCACGTACCAAACCCGGGACTTCTGTTAATTCGCATATTAGTCTTCCCAAACTTGAAATTCCTTATTTTTACGGGGATAATGAATCTTGGTTGTCATTTAAAAATTTATTTAAATCATCTATTCTGGATAATGACAGCCTTAGTGAGGTTGAAAAGCTACAATACCTCCAATCGTGTGTAAGAGGTAGTGCATCAAAACTTATTCGAGGATTTTCGTTACAATCGGAAAATCTTAAACACTGTTGGGAAATTCTTACTCAGCGCTACGAAAATAAACGTCAATTAGCTATAACTCAAATAAATAAAATCTTTTCAGTAAAGGTAAACAAAGCGGATGATCCTAAATCGTTTTTCAATTTAATAGATACTTGTAACGAAGCGGTGCGAAATTTATCGACCCTCGGATTGGAATCTAATCCTCTTAGCGATCTTATTCTTATAAATTTCATGATCTCAAAATTGGACTCATCCGTTAGGCATAGGTGGGAGCTCAGTCTAGAGAATACGCAAACTATTCCCGATTTAAATTCGTTTCGCACATTCATAGAAAGGGAGGCGTCGAGTCAAAAAAAGCTTGAAAATAAACCAGGGATGTTTAAGAAGCCAGTTGAAGGTAGTAGTGTAAAAAAATCTTGTGTCAATAATTCAATAATAGTCAAAGAAAATAAATGCGTCGCCTGTTCTCAAGTACATCAATTGTTTAAATGTCCCAAATTCAATCGAATTAGTGTTCAGGAGCGATGGGACTTAGTTAAATCAAAATCATTGTGTGAAAATTGTTTGCGAACTAATCATCAAGTGCGGCAATGTAGAATTAATATTAAATGTAAAGTATGTGCAGGCTCACATCACACTCTTCTGCACATTTATACACAGAATTCTGCAGATCAGGGAGGCGGCCTTGTTACTACGTCGGTGGCCAATAGTTCACAATCTAATGCAAATTTTAGTAACCTAAAGGTGTTATTGGCTATTGCCCTTATAAAGGTTAGGTCACCTAACGGCAAAATTATTGAATGTCGGGCGTTAGTTGATAGTGCCTCACAAAATAGTCTCATAACAAAGGACTGCGTTGAGAAGCTAAATTTGCCTTTGTTTGGCACTTCTCATCGACTTATAGGCATAAACGGTCTTTCCGCAGAAACTGTTTTAAATTTTACGGAATTCTCATTCTCGCCATATTTCGCTAACGAGTATAGGAACTTAAAAGCGCTAGTAGTAAATAGGGTTACTGCCCCTCTGCCGAATTTCCGGGTGCAAACGACGTCTTGGCCACATACAAACAATCTTCAATTAGCAGATATGAATTTCTTCAAGCAACAACCCATCGAAGTTTTATTAGGTGCAGATATTTTTGCGTCACTAATTTGTGGCACACCGATATCGGGAAGGCCAGGAGAACCATCTGCCATTCCCAGTTCACTTGGGTATTTACTCAGTGGCCCCCTCTCAAGGGATGGAATGGAACCAGAATCAACATATAGCTCATCGTTACACTGCCTTAACTTGAACGATTTTTTTGACAATCAGCCCATAATATCTTCTAAGAGTGAAACCGAAGCCGATCCGGCAGAGGAACTATATAAATCTTCCACCAAGCGCAACCCCGAAGGTCGCTATGTGGTGAAATTACCCCTCCATGATGAGATAGATTTGGGGGAAAGTGCCAACTGTGCACTAAAAATGTTTAAGAAACTGGAAAATCGATTTGCGCAGAATCCCAACCTAAAAAAGGAGTATGCTCAGTTTATGGGTGAGTACTCCGAACTAGGTCATATGACTATACTAAGGGCAGAAGAACTTAATCGCCAACCCAATTATTATATGCCCAATCATGGAGTTATAAATGAAAATAGTAGCACTACGAAACTACGGGTAGTGTTCAATGCGTCGGCCGTAACTACAAATGGCAAATCCCTGAACTCCAATTTGCACAAAGGGCCAAAACTCCAATCCAGCATTTTTAGCAATCTAATTAGATTTCGTTTAAATAAAGTCGCCCTCTCGAGTGATATCGAGAAAATGTTTAGGCAAGTTCTAGTCGCAGAGCATGATAGGACTTTCCAAAGAATATTTTGGAGAGCCAATGTGTCAGACCCACTTCGTATTTATCAATTGAACACGGTTACTTATGGCACAGCCTGTGCTCCATTTTTAGCCCTGCGTACCATATTACAGCTATTAAACGATGAAGAACCCAATTTTCCCGTAGCTGTGCAGGCTGCCCGCAACAACCTGTATATGGACGATTTCCTTGGAGGTGCTGAAACAATCGAAGCCGCTCAATCATTGGTCACAGACCTTCAGGCATTATTTAATGCTGGGGGTTTCAAGCTGCGAAAATGGGCTTCAAATTATGTGGAAGCTCTAGTTCAGGTCCCAGAGGCTTTAAAATCAACAAATCAGGAATTATCCTTAAACCCCGATCAATACCAACGTATTTTAGGACTAAACTGGAATTTAACATCGGATACACTGCAGGTTGGCGTCAACACAAAAGAAAGCGTCAAAACTAAACGACAATTATTGTCTGTAATTGCACGCATCTTCGACCCTTTGGGTCTGTTATCCCCTGCCACTATTCTTTTAAAATTGCTTCTACAAGATGTTTGGAAGCTAAAACTTGGTTGGGATGATCCTTTACCACCAGACATTCAAAACAGGTGGAACGAATTTTATGAAAAAATTGCTTCCTTTAAGGCCATGTCAGTACCCAGATTTTTAGACCTGAAAGCCGAACCTATTTACCAGATTCTGGGATTTTGTGATGCGTCAACAAAGGCATATGCTGCCGTAATTTATATACGCCCAAGTCAGAACTCATCTTTAAAATTGATTGCAGCTAAAACCCGTGTAGCTCCTTTAAAACCCATTACCTTGCCTAGGTTGGAGCTATGCGCGGCTGTATTACTCTCAGAACTTTTGTCAGTCGTCCAGAGCTCGCTGGATTATCAGGTTGAGGACATTCTCCTATGGACAGACTCAACAATCGCCCGTAGTTGGATCTTAAATCCACCCTTAAAGGGCAACACATATGTCCTACACCGAGTAAACAAAATTAGAGCTC
The DNA here is from genome assembly GCA_963930645.1 of Salticus scenicus. Taxonomy (NCBI): domain Eukaryota; kingdom Metazoa; phylum Arthropoda; class Arachnida; order Araneae; family Salticidae; genus Salticus; species Salticus scenicus. The sequence goes on along the minus strand of OZ005656.1, from coordinate 206,927,292 downwards.
TCACAGACCCCACATCATGGCATCACTTACCAAGCAAACATAACCCAGCAGACTGTGCAACCCGTGGGCTGTTACCCGACAAATTAAACCACTTTAACTTGTGGTGGTCTGGACCTGATTGGTCAAAGATTCCGGTCTCAGATCATGAGTCCAAGATTGCTACCTCAGTCCCATGTACAATTGTGGGAATTCCTGGACTAATAGAGTCAACTCCAAAGCACGAATCCGTTATAGAGGATTTGGTTTCAAAATTTTCATCAAGTAATAAACTTTTTCGTGTAATTGCATTTATGAAGCGATTTATAAATAATATTAGAAATGCTACAAAATTGAAAGGACCAGTCTCAGTACAAGAAATTTCAGAAGCTAGAAAAATTGTTATTAAATTCGTCTAACAAAGGTCCTTTGCTTCAGAAATCGCCCTTTTGCAGCGCGGCCAACCCGTGGCAAACAGCAGTAAATTAAAAAATCTCAATGTGTTTCTTGATTCCGAAAATCTATTGAGAGTGGGAGGTAGAATTGATAAAAACATCACTCTGCCCTATGATACTAAACATCCAATACTCATACCTAAAAATCACCCTTTTACATCGACATTAATAAGACATTTTCACGCGTATAGTCTTCATGGAGGTGTCGACCTAGTATTAAATCTCATTCGCCAGTCTTACTGGATTCCTGATGGTAGATCCACTGTGAAAAAAGAGCTTCGTAAATGTGTCACGTGTGCCAAAGTCCAACCGATCCCCATTCAACAAATGATGGGTGACCTTCCCAGTGCAAGAGTCAACCCTTGTAGACCATTTCAACATGTTGGCCTTGATTATGCAGGCCCTATTCAAACAAAGTCTGAACATAAACGAACAAAAACAAAATTTAAGTCCTATATTTGTCTATTCATCTGCATGAGCACCAAGGCAATTCATCTCGAATTAGTAACGAGCTTATCAACTGAACATTTTTTATATGCCCTACAAAGATTCATAGCGCGTCGAGGCTATCCTACTGACATTTATTCTGACAACGGACGCAATTTTGTGGGTGCCAATGCCCATTTAAAAGGGCTAGTAAAGCTTTCAAAAACCAATACTATCCAAGACTTTGCCACAACTAGACAAATTCATTGGCATTTTATGCCACCTTACGGGCCTAACTTTGGCGGTCTATGGGAATCTTCCGTTAAATTGGCCAAACGCCATTTAATTAAAGCATGTAAAGGCAGTTGCCTATCGTTTGAGGAGTGTGCTACGATTCTAACTAACATTGAAGCCTGCTTAAATTCTCGCCCCTTAGTCCCACTTTCCACCGAGCCCAATAATTTCTTAGTACTTACACCAGGACACTTCTTAATTAGGGCTCCGCTTCTCCAGCTTCCTGAACAATCTCCCAACCCAACTAATCCATTTTGTACCAGTTTTTCTTCCAGATGGAAACTCCTTCAGCAGATCAACAAGTCCTTTTGGAACACCTGGACGAAATCTTACCTTACCACTCTACATTCTAGAGCCAAATGGAAAAGCGGTGTTACCCATCTGCATCCCGGAGAACTAGTCCTGGTCTTGGAACCTTCTATTCAGCCAGCACACTGGACCCTTGCCCGAATTCTGGAAGTCCATCCTGGAGATGATGGCATCGTAAGAATCGTCACTCTGAAGACACCATCTGGAGTCATCAAAAGACCGGTGAATCGGATTGCCAGTCTGCCATGCTCAGCCCCCCCCCCCCCGGAGGATGTCGGGGAGAAAGGAAAGAGAGAATACGATGCGCACATCGGAACTGATTAAGAACGGCGCTGAGCAGTTTTGTTTTCAGTCGCTTTTCGAATCCGGACGAGGTACGAGGTATCTCAAGACTTTAAAATAAAATCAGAACTATTAAATATTCTAATCGTACTCATTATAGTTCCAGTCATTATTCTTAAATATGAATAAAATTCGTAATTAATTATTCAAGTCAAATAAACGATTCTTCAAATGTGGAATATAGTCTTCTAATTGTGTGGTGTGGTTTGTCGTTAATCTTCGGAATTCCGGCAGAGGGGTAAGTAGATTTAAACTTATTCTCATTTAATTATATGCTGATTTGTGTTTAAGTAAAAGTTGCAAAATTTGAATTTAAAATAAACTCGTTCGAAATCCTTAATCCGAGATTATAAATTTAATCAACCCTAATTCGAAATTCATAAATTGATACTTAGTCTAAAATTCTTGGTGGCTTCAAAGCCACTTACTAATATAAAATCTTAAAAAAATATCAAACTTTAAAAAAAGTATTCCATTAAAAACCAAAACAGTATTTAAACCATAATAACAACAAAGCAACTGATTATAAAAATTATATTTTTCATCATTTAGTCAATTATAATTTACTTATGAAAACTTATCCCATTTATTTTCATATATTAATTAGAACAATTAAAAGCCACGAAATATTTCGACATTTTGAAAATTCATCAACATTCCATTCTGTTACTATTTTCGAGCTTTATACTCTCCGTACTATCTAATGGCTGATGCCAAAAAAAATTTTTGGCATCAAAAATCTTTGCTCGTTAACATGGGGATGATAGATCTATAGGGATTACTATATCTATGATAAGCACTAGTCAGTTCTACTTTGAAAAAGTGTGCAAATTTTCAATAAAATTGATACATTGGTTTTTGAGAAATTGTGTCCATAGCTTTTCTGACGGACTTCTGACAAACTAGGATCTACCGGCTGAATTTAAGAAATTTTGTAATGATAAATTAACTAAATATCATTTAAATGTTTGTTTTATGTTACTTACAAAACTTTGAATAAACACCATAAAATGCAATAAACTCGCAAGAATTGTTTCGGGTCGAAAAAGCACACGACTCTTCATCAGGCGAACAAAGTAAGCACGAATGCTGCAGTCAAAGCGGCAACGCACAAAACTGTTTTTAATGAAAATAAATGAAGAGATCTCCAAGTCTTCTATTGCTTCCCACTGCTGGACTCATGGTCATCATTTTGATTTTTCCAAAACTAACATAATTTCATCTCCTGTCTGTTCTTCCCCTTTGGATATTCATGAAGCATTTTACATATTTAAAAGTTCGAAAAATCTTATTATATTTCTTCCACTCCATTCTTCTCTGATACTTGGAAATTACTCACATAAGTTAGATTTTCGTTTAATTTGGATATTTTTTAGATTTTTAGATTTTGTTACCTGTTTAATCTTACTCATTTATTTATTTTTCTTGTTTTTATTTTACAATTCTACTGACACCAGTAGTTATATTTACATTCTACTTTTTATGGTTTTGCTTTTCATAAAATGCGGTTTTGTGTGTTGCCGCTTTCACTGCAGCACACGTGCTTACTTTGTTTGCCTGATGAAGGGTCGTGTGCGTTTTCGACCCGAAACAATTGTTGTGAGTTTATTGCATTTTATGGTGTTTATTCAAAATTTTGTAAGTAATAATTTACAACGCCAGTTCTGTGGGGATTTCTTATTAAGTTTGTTTTATGTTTTCAAAATTCTGAATAAAATTTTAATATTTTAAATAAAAATAAAAATAATTAAAATAAAATAAAATAAAATAAAAATCAGAAAAAAACATGCTTTTTGTTTAGCATTTGAAATTCATGTAACCCTTTAATAGCAGTGTGTATGTACAGCGAAACAAAGTGAGTGATAGAAACTTCACACTTCTGAATTTATATACATAGAAATAAACAATAATGTAAATGGCATATAAACTAGCCATAACTATTCATAAACAATAACGGAAACAGCGTTTATCCAGTCGGTTTACCTGGTTTCCAATTAAATATAAGAACCTTTTCACAGCATTTAAAAAAAAAAAAAAAAAGATTATCTTGCAATGGCTCTTACCCTCTAACATTGCCGTTTAAAATTCATTTTAACTCTTTTAAAAACAAAGATATTTATATTTATCCTGGCAATATAACACAGAGCTCTCCCAAGTGACAAAGAAAAAAAAATCTTGGCGATAGAATATCAATAAACCGGAAATATTCTAGAACAGCGCCCTCCGGATTCGCATCCAGAACTGATAGCCGGGAAATATTTTAAACCTCTCCAGCATAATGAAGGCATAAAATATTTACTCTTTGGTTCTCGACGACTGAGGGGCGCCTTCGACTCACAAAAGCTGAGCGACATTATTCATGGGGTTAAATCGCTGAATTTGCGAGATTCCCGATTTCTGTAGAGGGGATTGCTGTGGATAGGATTCTACGAGTTTCTACTGGTCGCATCGTGATGTACAGATTAAATAAGTTCAGTGTGTCAGCATTTATATTTATTGTTATGTAATATTATAACATACAGGGGACTGTTGTTATCAGTATACAAAGAGAAGGGGGATTTTTTATAATGACAATGTATAGAAAAAGTACAAAAGCCTCTTTAAAAAGTTAATATATGTATATTTGTATAATTTTTATTTTATTTTATTCAGTTAAAATAGAATTATTATACAAAAACAGATTATACAAATTGTTATAAAATTAATTTATAGCATTTAAAATAACTGAAAAAAAAAAAAAAAAAAAAAAAAAAAACTTATATTTTGTGGATTTATTAATAATAATAATAATAATAATAATAATATTTTGTTATTGTTGTTGAATTTAAAATAAAATTCAAATTCAAATAAGTATACATAAAATACTTTTTATAATGTTTAATTTTCAGCACATATTTAGAAGGGATAAAAGCTTGACAATTTATATAAATCAAATGTTGCTTACCAATTTATAATGTATATAAATCTGTATATATATTAAATATTTTAATTTTAAGAAATCTACTGTCTTTCTTTCTGAGGGAATTATTCTGTTCATTTGAATCGAAAAACAATGATAGATTATTATTTTATGAAACCATAATAAAAATATTATCATTAATTATTTTTTAAAAACATTTTATTTCAAAAAATGTAAATTAATTTCTGCATTTTCGGGAAAAAAAAAAAAAGTTCAGGATAATGCAGCAGTAATTCATTATATTTCAAAATTTTTATTTTATAATTTAATCAATGTTATATGAAAATAAATTAAGAAAATAATGCGCTTAAAAGATGCAAAATAATCTGTTGGGAATAAATGTCTGAGTTTTTAAGTTTATTTAAATATTTTCGCTTGTGTTCCTAATGGATTAAAGGGGGTTTTAAATGCCTTCTCTTAAAAAAAAAAAAAAAAAAAAAAAAATATATATATATATATATATTTTAAAAGAGCTTTCTATTCTACACTCAAAATAAAGGTATGAGAATTGATATAATCTTCTACTACATTACCCATGAAAAAATTAAAGGTTATAAAACTTTTACAGATTAAATAGTTTCTAAATTTATATCTAATCGCAGTTCCATATACCTTTTATTTATATCTCTCTCTCTTTTTCACTATATGCTACTATCTGAAAGATATCATACTAAGGTCAATCTGTTTCCATTTTCATAGTCTAAAAATGTTTATGCAAGCTTAATTCATATATAACCAATATAGGACTTTGAGATATTTGTAATTTAAAATTTATTATTATTGTTTTTTTATGTGTAAACTTAATAATTTTTCAATTTTCAGAAAATGCATTTTCTTTTATATAAAACTTTCAAATAAATAAACTTAGTTTAACTAAATATTAGTTCATTTGACAGACTTTATATAAATGTGTTTGAACATTTTAAAATTAAAAGATGAAGAAGATTTTTCAAAATCTTGTGGGTAATGGCAAAATGCACTTCCAAAAAAAAAAAGCATCATAGTTTGAAAGCAATAAAAATCGGTCTTGATATAAGATTAAATTTTATTCTTAATCAAAATGCATAGAAACATGAATTCAACATCAAAATGTTTAGTATTGTATATATATATATATATTCTTTTTCTTAATAATAATAATAATAGCAATAGATAAATAAATAAACAATTATTCTAAGGTCAGAATCTTTTTGATTTTTACAATTCACTAAATCATTTGAAGTAAAAGAAAATACACAAAATTTGATAATACACATGTAAAGAAATATTTCACATTTATCAAACGCATACTTTAATTTCTATACAATTTTTATTTGTTTGTATAAAATAGCAGATTCTTACGGTGAGCTATTTGAAAATTCTATTATCATCTAAAAAGGAGAGTTTGCCTTTTCTGTCTTTTCTTATTCGAACTTTCAGAAAATAGGTTATACACTACAGAATTATCATGCATTGCTTATTCATACAGAACTAATTCGCAGGTTTAAAAATGCGTCACATATTTTTATATACACATTTTTATATACGTATATTATAAACACATGAGATATCTGATTCTATCGTCATTTAGCGTTTTCGGAAAATGAACGCTTTTTAATTTGAATTTATTGTACAGGTACATTCTGCTATGTTACACTTTATAAAATTATTGTTTTACAAAAAACATCCACATGCAAAAAAAAATATATATATATTGATATTCTAGTTGAAACACCTGGAATGACTATGAAATTTAAAATCTTTCTTTATTAGATCAAGATGTTATACATGCTATTATTTAAAAGTGTTATTGTTTTAGTCTTCCATAAGCCGCTGTAATTTTTATCTTATAAAATGTTTCTTAGCTTGTTAAAGATACTTAAGAAAATCTAATGCCTCTTGATTACAGTCGGCGGCAAAATTATTGAAACGCTAGTAGTAATTCGTATTTAAAAAATGTATACCTAATGCTGTTTTGATAAGTAAATATTTGTCAAGTCATGATTTTAGTCTTTATGCTGTTTACGAAAAAAGATGTTGATGATAAAAATTAGCGATAATATATATATATATATATATATATATATATATATATTTTTTTTTTTTTTTTCAGTCGAACCTCGTTAACGTGAACACTGTTAACGTGCATTACTTTTAACATGAAGTGTTTCCACAATCCCCGTCAAAATGAAGATAAGTTTAGTTATATGAAGATTAGTTACTGATAGCATGAACTACTGATAACATGAACAAATTTTTTATTCCCCTTGAGGTTCACTTTAACGAGGTACATATATATATATATATATATATATATATATATATATATACTGTAGAGCACCGATTATCCGCTAAATTGGGTGGCAATCGCGGATAACCCGAAAAACAGAGCAAAAATATATATATATACTGTAGAGCACCGATTATCCGCTAAATTGGGTGGCAATCGCGAATAACCCGAAAAACAGAGCAAAATGGGGTGCAAACATGAAAAATATATACGGTAGAACAGTATAAGCCATATTTATAAAGTAAAAAGATTCATTTCCTCCCAAAACCGTCAAAAAAATTCCAAGTAGGCCTATAGGATTACGATGCACAGTAAACATATGTCGATAATTTTTAACCTTCGCACTGTAGAACCTAGTATATTTTCCTTGTTGTTGGCTTAAATTAAAATTGGGTTTTTTAGTGGTTAGTAATTATTATTATTTTTTTTTTTTTCGCGGCACTCGCACTTGCAGATAATCCGCACCGTGGATCATCCGCACCGTGGATCATCCGCTGGTGGATAACCGGTGCTCTACTGTATATGAAGTATGTGGATGTGTGCCTCAATAATTTTGCTCCCGACTATAGCTCTGGGATTCAGAAAAAAAAATTGTGAAAATTATTTTCTATTAGCTATTTTAAACTGTAAATATGCATTTATTCTTAGTTGCTGCAGGTGTATTTGTTTAAAAACTAATTTGTGTGTCAGAGGATTTTTTTTTTTTTTTTTTAACCAGTATTTCTCCTTTAGAAATGTTTGAAATCGTTTTACGGTAACAGTAAATCATTATAAACCTTCTTTAGATATTCATTTGGAGTTTGTTTTATGTTTAAACAAAAATATATTTTATATTCTAGTCATATTTACTCTTAAATTATATACTTTTTTTTTTTTTTCATATTTTCACGAAGTTATTATGAAACTGTGCAATCATTCCCAGTAGTCCCATACAGAAAATTAAATATAAGTAATGTAAAACTATTACGTAGATTAAATATTTAAGCTTTTTTTTTTAAGTTGAATTTTGTTTTTCTTTTTCGTTTTTATCAAATCGTGCTGTTTCTACTTATTTTACAGCGAGTCATTTTTCGATTGTATACACACTTCTTAGTATCATGGTCGTAACGGGTTGTTTTTGGGGATTCCAGTACATCTGAAATTTCAAGTGTTCGATCGGTATCTTATTTTTAGAGCAAAATCAATTTGTTTAAATAGATTTAACAAAGACAAATTTATCTAACTTTACAATACGTGAAATTAAGATAGTGATATAACTATGGGATTTTTTTTTTTTTTTTTTGATTGCTTTCAAATACGACAATTTGTCTCCATTCTAGTCTTCGGATAGGATCAGAGTTTTGGTTAAAATATTTTGGGTATAAGTTGAGGAAGTAGACTTAAAAAAAAAAAAAAAAATAAATAAATAAATAAATAATTTTTGTTTATTATGTTAATGAAAGTCAAGGTCAGATTTGCGCTTAATTTTAGGTTCATATCCGAGTATAATTCAATCTTTTAAGGGCTCTACGCAAATGAATCATGGAATAAGTCTAAGTAATATACAAGTAACAGATATTTGAAAAAATATATGTATATATACATTTGAAAAAGGGGATACTTTTTACATTAGCTAAATTTAGAACTTTTTAGTTAATTTAAGCACTTAATTAAAAAAAAAAAAAAATAGAAAAATCATCAAAACGATTAAAATATTAGATAATTTTAAACATTTGCTAAAATTTAGAATTACTTGCAAAGATAAACTTAGTGTGGATTTTTTTTTTTTTTTTTTTAAATCTATTGCGGAAAACTGGGATTTTTTTTTCTTAAAGAATTCATTGTATTTTGAAATATTTTATTTTGTCTTTAAAAAAAAAATAAAAAAACAAATATTTTAAAAGATGTATTTTGAACACTGAAATATATATATATATATATAATATTAGAAATTTTTTTCGATAATCGTTTGTATATTACATTGCATTCAATATTTATAAGACCATAACAATTGAGAACACTAAGTCAGAATAAATTATGAAGTTCATTGCAACATACCACGTAAGTAATAATCCACACAGATAAACTTCAATTAAATCCAATAGGGTACAACACTTACCTAAAAGAAGAAAAAAGAAAATGTAAATAAGTAATTTTGAAATTTATAAATTTTGAATAATAATGCTTATTAAGAAGTTTCTGAAATAGGAAAACATAATATGAAATCATTATAGAATAACTGTAATCATATAAAATAATGTTTCACACATGCACCTTCATTGAAAAATATATATATATATGCATATTCATGTCATTAAGTAGTTATAACCATTTCTCTATGCAATATACGAGTTCAGTTTAAAATGCTAATTTAATTATTGTAAGCAAAAAATTATATTTCTGTTGTAAGGTAAATGAAATTTATCAGTTACGTTTTAAAATTTATGTAATTTTGCACTGAGAAAAATAACATGTCGCTTTCATCTAGAACGAATAGGTGGCCCTTTTCTAAATCTCTAAACTAGAAATATAGATTTCCAAGCTATGAGTATAAGGTACGCCAATATACTGAGAAAAAATTCTATAACTGACATCTAGAATCTAAATTGTAGCTCTAGAAAAAAATAGTTCCATATCATCTTTATAAATTTCTTATAAAATTTTTCTACTCCCCTTAGAAAGCGAATTCTAGAGACCTCTATTAGAATTCTTGAGCGTTTGTCTATACTACCGAGGACAAACCTATTTGAAAATATCTCCAAATAAATGTGAATACAAGAGGCGGGTTTCAGCAGCTGTAATCTTGGTTTATGACCCAATTCTAGAAAATCAAGCGAGAATTTCTCGTAATACAAGATTCAGAATACTCAGAATATTATTTCACCGTCTAGAAATGTGTAGATTTAAAATTCTCGACCATTTCGTCTATTCAGTTTATTGGCGCGCCTTATGCACATAGCACAGAAACCTATATTTCTAGTTTAAAGATTTAGAATATGACCATTTATTCATTCTAGATGAAGGCGGTATAATTTTTTTTTTTCTCAGTGTGATGCAATTGTAATAAAACATTAAAGTTTATTTTAATGGAAATGTACGATTGTATTCAAATACCGTCGTAGCATCGTCAATAAATAGATTTCGTTTTACCTAAACCGAGAAAAAAATGTACACCGCCTTTCTCTAATATGAATAAATGGCCATTTTCTAAATCCCTTAACTAGAAAAATAGATTTCCGTGCTATGCACATAAGGCACGTCAATAAACTGAATAGACGAAATTATCGAGAATTTCTAATGTACACAATTCTAGATAGTGAAACAATATTCTGAATCCTTTATATTGCGAGAAATTATCGCTTGATTTTCTAGAATTTGGTAATAAAGCAATATTATAGTTGCAGAAACCCGCCTCTTGTTGTCTCATTTATTTGCAGAGATTTTTAAATAACTTTGCCCTCGAGAATATAGACAAACGCTCTAGAATTCTAATAGGGGCTTCTAGAACTCGCTTTCCAAGGGGACTAGAATTTACAAGGATGACATGGAACTATTTTTTCTAGAGCCACAATTTAGATTCAAGATGTCAGTTACAGAGTTTTTTTCTCAGTGTAATACTGTAAGTTTTAATTTTTACACCGTGTCTCTCTTAAAAACGGAACATAACGGAGCAATTATGTTGACAGGTTAAGAATCAGAAATGTCAAATTCATGTGGTACAGTGCAAGAGTTTCAGTATCAAAATAAAACACTCTGATCAGCCCACGTTATCAATAATTTATAGTATGTTCAATCGCAATAAATTAAAGTACAAATGTGATGCAAATTATTGATAAAAATACGCTGGTGTAAGTTTTCCATCCTGAGACGGAAACTGCTGCACCTCTACAGTACACTATTTTTTTCCAGGGAACAATTTCTTTTCCTTTCCATTCCTTCCTTTCTTTCTTTCTTTCTTTTTCTTTTTTCTTTTTTTTTTCTTTTTTTCTTTTTTTTCTTTTTTGCCGACTGGTGTAAGTCCCCTTATACAAGTGTATGGGAAATTTTACCCGATCCCACCATGCTAACTCATGAAGTTTTTAAAGCAGAATTTCCATAATCAATGATAAGCATACCAGTGTAATAAGTGATATTTAAAAGTTTTCCGAACATTTTCGCAATAAAAATAATCTCCATGATACATGTTTAGGTAAAATTTTGTCTTACTCTCTCAAAGTAAGAAAATCGTAAATTTTAAATAACTTACCAAGTTCTCAAAGTCGATTTTTCCTGCTCATTGATATTTATTACATTATCGTAAATAATATTTTAAAACTAGTCCAGTACCATTACACTGAAAATAGTCTCTATAACACACGCTTATGCGAATTTTTCCAAATTTCCACGTGTTTGGAAAATCGTAAATTTGAAATAACTTGCGATGTTTTTAAATTGGAATGCTGAAAATAAATAGGATTCTTGTAAATGTAATAAGCTATGCTTTAAAATTGGTCCGATCTCTCTACGACCGTTTGTTCTTGAGATATCGTGTACGTAGGTTAACAAACTAACACACTAATAAGCTAACAAATAACAAGCTAATGAACTGACTAATAAAAAAAGTTAGTATCGTTAGTAAAATATTAAAAACTTTAGTTTATTTCATTAAATTTTAAATATATCATTCATTTTAATAAAATAATAACAACAACAACAACAATAATAATAATAATTAAAAGAATGTTTGTTTGAGTATTTTAGTATGACAAATAAAAATTTCTAAAAAAAACATCAAAAACATGAAATAATACAGTACAGCTCTTCCTCTGGCAAAAGGAAAACAACAGTGAAGTGTAAAAACTGCAAAGAAAAAAAAAGTGGTATAATGAATAACTAATGAATATTCAAAATTCAGAATCTCCCCCTTTTCTTCCCACCTGTGTTATTGTTGTGCGTTCCTCCTTCTACAATATATGCATGCGTCTGATGAAGGGCTGTAATTTGTTACTTTTACTGAAAACAGCTGTTGCATGTTGCTTCATTTATTTTTAATTTCTTTTAAAATTATTTTTTATTCTAATGATTACACTGTAAAACAAACTATGATAAATGTTGTTTGCGTGGAATAAAAATAAATGAATAATAATATATTTACTATTTCCGCATAAAAATAAAATTAAACAAAAGTAGCACTAGTCTAATTTTTTCAATTACAGCTACCAGATCCTAGAGAGATTAACAACGCATCACCACGACTATGCAAGGAAATAAATAATGACCATTCTTTAGAGTTATGCAGTACCAAATAAACTTATTTATTTTCGCACAATCTCATCGTCTAAATGCTTCGACACGTGAATATTGAAAAATTTTATCACATTTTTAGTACAATAGGAATACGAGTAGAGCTAGAGCTTGATAGCCGCAAATGCAAATGAAAAAAAAAAAAAAAAAAAAAAAAAAAACGGATTCCCCCTCCTCTTTCCCAATTTTTAGTTTAAAATTTCATTTCTTTTTCCTGCAATATTCATTTCACAATAGTGTCATAAACTACATTTTCTCACTATATTGAGTGTCGTAATCTATTAGTTTGATCAGAAACAACTGTTGCATATTTATCCATTTTATGGTGTCTTTCTATTCCTTTTTTTAGTACAAAAGTTTAATTCTTCATCATTTAAATAAAGATTTTTAGTGTTCTTTAAGGTAAAGTATTCTATCATGAACACCGCATAGAACAAAAATCAATGCATAATAACATATTTACCATCATTTCAAAATAAAATAAAATAAAATAAAATCACACAAAAGTAATTCTAGTCAAATTTTTACAACTACAGCAACCTGATCTTAAGAAAGGTTAACGACATATCATTTCTCGGAATCGAATCACAATGACTTTGCTGGGAAAGAGATAATGACTATTCTTTATAGTTATACAGCATCAAATCAATTTATTTATTTTCACACATTCTCAACTTCAAATGCATCGACTCATAAATATTTTCAGTTATTTTCTTTATATATCGTATAATGCAATCAAGATGACAGCTCAAGGCTGGATGAAATAATGGAAATTTATGAAGGTAAAGGAGAATGAATATTTATTAAAACAATATTTACGATCGAATGTATTAGTTTAGTTAGCTTTATAGTACAGTGTCGAAATACATTTTAACTTTATAAGAACAAATACACTGTTATATGCGTGAAATAATCGTTTTTTTTTTTTTTTTTTTTATTCTGATTTTCAAGCATGTATGAATATTTTAGTTGTTTTTTTTCCCCCTTTACGTATATATACAGGGGGCCATAAATTCCTGCTTTTTAAAAAACAACTAATTTTTTTATAATACTTTTTCCCTTATTTCATCGCAGAAATTGGACAATTAATTAGAGCAAAATAGATTGTTAAAAAATATTGGTATTCGAAAAGTATGATGCTGCAACACATGTTTCATAAAATGCAATTTATGGCTGATGCAAAAGCATATAAAATGTCTGGTGTAACAATCACAATATATTATATATTCTCTTTTTGGAGATAGTGTAGTTAGATTGCATAAAATTGACGAGATTTAAAACTTACCTATCTAAACAGAGCATTTTAAACTTAATGTAGTTGTAAGCAATACATATGAAAAGACATATAAATAATATTATAGTTTAAAAAAATTAAAGAACACGCTTTTATAGAAATGTGAACTAAAAAGCACAAAATATCTATCTTAGTATTAAAATGCAGGATAAGAGAAAATCGTGTGAGTGACACACCATAATATTTACATACATTTAAATCTTTAATTAAAATAATTTAGAATAAAACAAAAACCATTTTCAAAAAATCTCCCCTGACTGGACTCAAACGCTAGACCTTTAGGTTCGTAGCGCGGAGCTTTACCTCACAGCCACAGCGTTCACGTAGGGAAAGTCTTTTTAACACGCTTTTATTAGCTTTACCTGTATGTATGTTTGTATGTGTGTTTGTTTGTATGTTTGTAACCACTCTGGGAGCAAACAAAAATCTATATTGTAAAAAAAGACTTTCCCTACGTGAACGCCGTGGCTGTGAGGTAAAGCCCCGAGCTACGAACCGAAAGGTCTAGCTTTCGATCCCAGTCAGGTGAGATTTTTTAAAAATGGTTTTTGTTTAATTCTAGGTTATTTTAATGAAAGATTTAAATGTATGTAAATATTATGGTGTGTCACTCACACGATTTTCTCTAACCCTGCATTTTAATACTAAGATAGATATTTTGTGCTTTTTAGTTCACATTTCTATAAAAGCATGTTCTTTAATTTTTTAAAACTATAATATTTTTTACAATATAGATTTTTTGTTTGCTTCCAGAGCGGTTACAAACATGCATTATACATACAAACATACAAACATACATACAGGTGAAGCTAATGAAAGAGTGTTAAAAAAAGGGATTGTGTAGCAAATTTGAAGAAAATCTTTCGAGAAATTTTTGAGATAATGACTTTCCATCTCACATCTGATTTCTCCCAAAACTTGGAAAACTCATCTGTTCACTTGAAAACAACAATTGTATACGAAAGGGTACTATAAGAAAGTTAATGGGGAGAGGTTGATAAAAATCCGTCCAGCCATTTTTAATAAACGTACTTGCGAGATTTTAAATCACCCTACTTATACAGGGCGTCTATCAGTTTTCCTGAACTAACAAACTAACAGATACAAAAGGAGATCTAAAAGGATGTTTATAGAGTAACATATAGTATAGCTGTTTTTAAGATATGAACTTAGAGACTCTCTACCTATCGTCTCCGAAAGCCGAAGCCAGTGTTATTCTATGGGAAATTTTGCCCCATTATAATTCATTAACTAATACATATTTTTAAATTCCGTTTTCACTTTCCGAAAATTCACAACTATTAAGCAATTTACCGCTTTCTAAAAATTGATCTTTTTTTTTTTTTTTTTAAGATTTCATTTTTAAGCTTAAAAATGAAAAATTTCACTTTGTGAATATTCGTATTTTACAACCTCGAAATAAAATATTAAAAATTTTTAAAAAATAATTTTTAGAAAGCTATAAATTATTTAATAGTTGTGAAGTTCCTGTATGTTAAAACGGAATTTAAAAATATATATTAGTTAATAAGTTATTGGGGCAAAATTTTTCATAGAATAACATTGGCTCTGGCTTCTGGGATGGTGGGGGGGGGGGGAAGACTATAAGAGGAGAGGCCTCTTAAGGTTTTATATGAACCACATTCTGGTTTTCCAGTTTTCACCAAAAATTCGCAAAATCATTTGTACGTTAGACCTGTCTTAATTCTGAAGTTGCGTCATTTTATCTTCATTAGTTTCGGAGATATGATAGTCAGAAGATTCGTCATACGTGTACACGCATACATTCTAACTAATTGACGAAAACCGCTTTTTTAAACTCAAGAGACTTTAAAACATGCAAATCAGGTGAAAACTCGATATATATATATATTTTTATCTGACTGATTACAATACTTCCATTACCGACGGTAGTTGGGTAATGAAAGTAAAAATGTGAATAACAGTTAAATGAATAAATACTGAATTATACTATGGATTTGTAGTAAAACATGGCAAATACTACAAAAAATTTTATCCTAAATAACGATTAATGTATTGGTAACAATGCGCTCAGTATGTGTCCATAAATCGGATTTATTTTACATATTCCATGAATTATTTTCTAGAAGATATTTAAGGATTGGATATATAAACGGGTATGTTATTTTATAATATAAACGCTTTTCTTACTCATGTGCCACATATACTATATTTTGAAATTAAATGTACAATAGAAATACTGTATTTAAACTGAAAACATTTGAAATAACTCAAATACGGCATAATTAACTGTACTTGCACAGAAATTTTAGAATTTGTTTACAGTGTAGAGCTGAATTAGGCAAAAAATAAAGTTTGTAAGCAAACAGTATACGTCGCAAGAACAGACAACACTGTTTTAAATCAAAATAATTAACCTGGATCCTCAATCAAGCATAAAAAAAATAGACGTGAGTATTTATTATTATTATTATTTTGCATAATACAGTTGGATCTAAATGAATTTTACACATTTTTAAAATTTATGATGTTACGCTATATAGTTTTTATTGTTCTCTTAATATATATATATATATATATATATATATATATATATATATATATATATATATAAACAAAAAAGAAAATAATAAAATTATTATTGTTATTATTATTATTGTTTTGGAAAGGAGATACCAAATTGAAAGGAAATATGCTTAATAAATATTTTTCAACTATTTGATTGGTAATTAAGAATTATTTGACCTAGATTATTCACTGTTTTATATAAATAAACTAAGATATTATTAGTAAATTACGAATGGGTGTTTTTAATATATATATAATAACAGGTATTCAAATCAATATGAATGTTCAAAGTTCATCTTATATGCGAAATATAAGCTATACAGAAAACAGTATATTTTGTATAATCTATACATAGAGGTTATATGTCCCTCACCTCCCAAAAAATATGTATTTGATAGAGTAAATTTATAACCTTTGCAGAGATTAATAATCTTACAAATTTATCATACAAAAAATACACCACAGTATGTGAATTTGACAATATATATATATATATATATATATATATATATATATATACATTCTATTCGATTTTTTTAAGATTAAAAAATAAAAAAGGCAAACTTTAATACCTTTAATTTATAATATAACATAATTTTTTAAAAAATTTCTTGGAGTTCCTAACTGCGACCAACAACTTAAGTAAAACGTAAAAAATAAATAAATAAATAATAAAATAAAATAAATTTATAATAAAAATTACAAGAATGCTAAGTAAAACAAAAACTAAATACATTAATAAATACAGCAGTACATTTTATTATGACAAACTTTCCTCATAGAATAACAAATGACATCTGCTTCAGCTCTTTGGATTTTATTAAATTCAACTCAGGCAATAAAAACTGACACCCAAAATAATTCTTATGTCTCAATATATTCAGCCATCTTTTTCATATGCTTTTTTGCTTACTTTAAGAAAAGCTTTTAGAAAGAGCACATTTTCTTTTTATTCTTTAATTAGCGTCGTACATTTGTTTAAATTCGAAACATAATGGAACCCTTGTGGAGAACCTAGCATTTCTTTATGTCAGCAATTTCAGTTTTTAGAAAATGTTTTCGATCAGAATATATGTGTTTTAAATAATAATGTTGGATAGAGAAAGAACAAGTGGTTTCTTTATCCATTCTACAGAAGAAAGAGGCTGAATTGAAATGCGATTTTTCGAACTGGCATAAAATATTACGATAAAATTGAAATAAATTAAATTTATGCTTGGTGAGTTGCTTTTACTTAGAGATTTTATGCATTTAAGAAATCTCAGAAGTTATTTGAAGAAAAAGTTTTCAAAAGGCTCAAAGCTCACGCTAATAAGAAGTATTTGAAAATAAAAATAATTTTAAATTTTAAATTTCAGTTTATTAAAAAAGTGTATTTAAAAATGATTTTTGTTCTTTAAAATGTCTTCCTAGAAATTTTTAAATATTTTCAGTAACAATTTACGGTGCCTCAAAATGTCAGTTTTGTTGGTCGTTTAATTGTGAATATAATTACAAGATATAATTACGCAAGTTTAAATTTTATGTTTAAATTAAAGATTTTTTTTTTTTTAACACCATACTTAAATACCTTTAGTTTTTATATTTCATTTTTCATATTTATATTGCACAGTTATGTAACTTGAATACAACGCACTCACTGATATCCATTAAACATCTAAATTACATCGAATTGATCCATAAAAAGTACCAATTATCTTAAGAATGTCCATTAAACGTCCTGTATATCCTGAACTAATTATAGATATCCATTAGATGTTTAAATATAGACGAAATTTAGACGTGTCTTTTCCGATGTCTGATGCACTGTTAAAAATTTCTGTAAATTTAATGTAAATATTTATCCGGAGTCTCTGTGAATTTACAGTAATTCTTAGTTAAAAGGAAATAATCGAAATTCTTAATCTTTCTTCTGTATTTTTACCTAATTTTATTTTATTTTTTTTTTTTTTTTTTTAATTAAAATTAAAAATGACTGTTTCTACTTTAGAAAAAGCTTTTTAAGTCCAAAATATATTCTCAACAATAGTTAATTAAATTAATATTGGTTATCAAAATGAATGTATAAAATAAGTTCTTTAACATCTCCGTTTATTTTTCTCTGTCATTTTACGTAAGACTTAAGATAACATATTACACAGAGTTTTCTGTTGAAATTTTTAACAGTGTGGATGTAATATGTTAGATCTAAACAAGATATAGATATTTTTAATATCCATGAGATATATTTTGAGGTAATTGGATATGTAGCAGACATCTAGTGGATGTAAAAAAGAGTGAGATTTGTCGTGCTAATAGGTATCTGTAGAATGTTTATAGAAGTTTAATAGATCATTTTTTAACTTTTATAGATGTCTTATGGATGCAAGTGGCTGTGTGGGATTTTTATATATCTATATTTATCGCAATACGGTTACACAACGGTTATGTTTTGTCAATTTTCTCTCAGAATAAGTTTTTAAAATATTAATTCTGCACAGACAGATAATTTGTTTCTGTCTTGCATTTTTTTAATTCTATATAACTCTGTTTTTAATTGTTTCACGAAAATACATATACTAAATTTATTTATTTATGTTTTGGTCTATAATGACGTATCCAGATTAATCACGACTTTGTCGAAAGCAGGAAAATTATTTTTTTTAAGTGCAGGTTAGTATAATATATGCTACCACTAGAATGGAAATTTTTTATCATTGCACGTTTTATTGAAATACGGCAAATGATAGTTTCTATATTTTTTCTTCTATTTTATTAAATTCATTTCCAAGCATGAAAAATTATATATCAAACATTCGGTGATATTTGAATATGTTCTGAATTGGGTATTACGAATCAAATACATCATTTTTTCCCTAAGAAATACCATTTACTAATTTTCTTTAATTGGTATATTCATCTAAAATTAAACTACAAGGTAAAAAAAAAGAAAAAAAAAAAAAAAAAAAGAGCGATAAATGTAGGTATGAAAAATACACCTTATATATATATAATTTTTGTTATTAATTTTTAAAAGGTTGTATATTTATTAACTTTGTTAGTTTTATCATTCTTTCATCCTTAACAAAGTAACTAATTTAATCAGAACTTTACTGAAATCAAATCAGTGCGCTGTCTACCATATGCTTCGTAAGGATTAAGTGACTGTGATATATAACATTAATAAAAGTCAGACTTTTATCACGACAGATTCTACTTATATAACAAATGACAGTTTCTGCATTTTTTCCGCTGATTTTATTAAAATCATTCCGAATGGTAAAGAACTATCTATCAAACACTCATTTATTTTTGAATATGTTTTTAATACCATTCCGTATGCATGGTATTCTGAGAGAGATCTTTTTTTCTTTTCTTCTGTGAGTATATTTGTCTTCCTTTCTTAAAAAAAAAAAAATCTATATTCACTGAAAGAAATCTAAAATAAAAGATGGACACAGAGAGAGAGAAAAACATAATAGACGTTAATATTTAAAATAATGAAAAAATAATAAACTCTTACGAAAAAACATTTTTTTTTTTTTTTTTTTTTTTTTTCAGATTATGTTAGTTTTGCTAAAATTAAAAAAGAGCATCTTTTATGAAATGTGACATGTTCATAACATTAGTAAAATCCGGACAACTTTATCATAACACATTCTAATCGCGTATAATCAATAACAATTTTTCATTTTTTTTTTTTTTTTTTTTTTTTTTTTTGCTCAATTTTATAAAAATCACTCCGATTGATAAAGAGGTTTAAGCTTTTTGAATATATTTTCAAGATTATTCCGTCTATCTTGTATTTTGGGACTGATGGTTATGTTTGCCATAGGAATATGTTTGAAATTCTGTTCCTAATTCATAATTCCTTTGTTATCGCAATCTTTCACTTTTAAATAGCTTCTCAATATTATTCTGCCGGACAAGCATTATATAGGGTATATGCATAAGTTTTTTTTTTTTTTTTTTTTGTCTAAGAATAGGCTTTATTTCTCTTTCTGAATTTGCATATTCATTTAAAAAGAACTACAACTAAAGAGAAACACAGATAGGTGATAAATGCATAGTTTTCAACATTAAAGTAACGAAAAAAAAAAAAAAAGACAGCTTTTTTTCGTTTGATATGACTGATGTTTCTAATACTTTTACAAAAGATTCCATATTTGTTTTTATAATGGTAATATGATTTTACTTGTAACAAAGCATTCAAATCAACTATAATATTATTGAAATCAAAGAATGTTAATTTCATCTGTGACAAACAAGACATCAGACAGATTTCTTGTCCAATTTAAATACGAAATAATAATTTATGTTAATGAATTTTGGTGTGAGGAAATATCTGCATGTGTTACTTATAAATAAGGCAAAACTTTTAGTTTAAGAAAATATAATTTACTCTTAATAAAGTAAAAATTTAACGTGACAAACAATAAAAAAAGAAAAAAAAATCTGATGTGTCACTCACACGACTGAAATTGAATACTATAAATACAGATTGGAGATTAAGGGATAAGATAAAGAGTACTGTTATGCAAACCTATGTTAAAACAATTCAAATTAGGCTTCAAAAGAGCTCTATTTGACAAGAAATTATGTGTGAGGGGGACTCAACCCCCCCGTTTCATTACTGTACCTACATTTATACAGAATTCAAATCTATTATTAAATTCAAAAATTCATTCTAAATCATTCAGATAACTTTTACACGAAACATTCCTTGGAACTTATCAATCCTGATTAAATTTTCTAGTAATAGAAACATTAACTTCAAAATACAGCATTTGGAGCGCCTGAAATTATTTGTTTTTAATTTACTCTGACAGACACAGACATAGATCAAACGTTAAAAACTTAACTTCGGTATTCAGTATCTTCTAAACGTCTAAATATAAAATAAGCGATGAATATTTAGCTTTAAAAAGTACATTATATACCATATGGCTATGAGGAGTCAATTTTAATTCCTTAGCAGTTTTCCTGGACATAGTAAAATATTACAGTAAAGCACTTCCACTAACAATAAAAAGAATGTTATCGTTTAAATATTGGCAGCTCTGTATATCTTCTAAAAGTTATGTACACATCGCATGGTGAACATGAATATAATTCTATATTAATAACACACGGCACAACCTGAAATACACTTCCATCCATTTTCAAGTATTGTCGCACTATAATGTAGTTCTTTTGTGTAGCCCTGTAAACGAACAGTGAATGATTTCTATATCATATTTTACATGAAACATGTTTTTACGTACATAAAAAATAAATATTCGTTTCATTTAGTTTAGTGCAGTCTATAGATGTTAAACTGTATTTACATGCATTTTCCCCCATAGACGTAATATATTTAAATTATTTTGGGTGTCCCTGTACACGAACCGTTTGCTTGATCTCAACGAAAACTTTAGTGTAGCATCCCTATATCATACAAATTTAGAATATCAAGTTTGGACTTTCTGCTATAATTTCTTTTTGAGATATACTGATAACAGACAGACACGCAGACCAACCGCTAAAAACATGATTTTTGGATTTAAGGGACCTCAAAATGTGCAATTATAACGAAAACTGAATTTCGAAAATTTGACCCCGAAACAATACTTACTCTATCTTATAAGAAATCTTAATTACACAAAAAGAACTTTCATTTGAAGTGTAATTATTATTATTTTTTTAAATTTAAATATATGTATATAAATATTTAATAGCATGATACACAGGACAGTAATAAAAGTTTAGAATTGTGTTTATTTATTTATAAATTTAAATTTTCCTTTTTAATTAATGATGCAATATTATATATATATATATATACATGTGTTATATTATTTGACAGGTTTTCTACCAAGAAAAATGAAAAATTATTGAATTAATTAGAAATTAATAAATGGTCTTCATGTCAAATTGCACATTATATTAAGCACAAAAAGTTTTCCATGAACGGCATAATACAAATTACGTGAGTGTGACGTATAATGTGTCATTCGTTCTTATCATTATGTTTTAGTTAAATAGCTGTTTCAACATACTTTTTTTTTAAATAAATTATAATAATTTGATTTCCACTGGTCAGTATTTATACGTCAAAAAGTTTTTATGATACTTTCTAAACATCATTCCAGCTATATATTATTTTGCGGCAGATATTAAAAAATTAATAATAGTAGATTTTTCTTAAGATTATATTTCACTCTTTCTCACTTCAACTTATATATTCATTTAAAAACAAACTATAATAAAAATGCAATACAGAGAAGTAGAGGGAGTTACTTTAAACTATATTATTTGATATGTTTTATAAGTTTTCTGCAAAGAGAAATTAAACATAAATGAATTAATTGGAAATTGGTCTCTATGTTAAATTTCACATAATATAAACCACAAGACATTTTCCATGAACGGTATAATACAAATTAAGTGAGTGTAATGTATAACTATAAAATTCCTAAAACCTGTGCTCGTTCATGAGTCATTCGTTTTTTATTATCAAGCCACATTTTAGTCAAATAAGAGTTTCAACAATTTTTTTTTCAAAAATTATAATAAATTTATTTCCAATGGTGAGTATTTATGCGTTAAAAGATTTTTTGAATGTTTTCTGAATATCATTTTAGCTATATGCTATTTTAAGGCTAATATTAAAATATTTTTTTTAAGATTACTTTACTTGTTTCTTTCAACTTATACATTTATTTTAAAAGAAACTACAGGGTGGGCGGAAAGTAAATCCCCATTTTGAATTTGGAATACCTATTGATGTTAAGTGTAGATTACAATAAAAATTACATTGTTTTATAGACTGTAGTGTGGCATTAATTGTAATATTTTTCCTTTTTCATATGTCTAATATATGGCAGTGACTTGATGAGTGATTCACTGGATGCTGGATAGGCCGCCGAGGCTCCACAGAATGGCATGCGCGTAGTCCAGATCTCATCCCATGTGATTAGATTTTATGGGAATGGGCTAAGGAAGAAGTGTACCGCAGCAAATCTCATACTCTTGGTGACCTTGAGAACAAAATTCGTGAGGTCATAAGTGGTGTTCCTGATGAGTTTTTGCGAAAGACCGTAGCAAACGTAGTTGTTCGTTTAAGACAGTGTATAGAAAATACTGGGGCGCACATTGAATTGTAACTTTTATAATTACCTTGCCACACAATAAACTGAATGTGTACAAAAAATTGCCTTCATACCTACATTCGTTTAGGAGAAAAAAATTATTTCCAGTAGGGAGTTACTTTCCGCCCACCCTGTATAATAAAAATGGCACGCAGTGATAAGGAGGGAGTCACTTTAAACTAATCCACTTTTTTCATCTTTATTTAATAATATTTTTATCTTCTGGTAAAATATTATGATGAGTATTTGTGTTTTCAAGACTAATTTTCGATGCTGAAAACTGCGCAGCTTTAAGCAAACTGGATGAAATATAATGAAATTATATTTATCTTTCATACGTTGATACTTAATTTGATAGCTTTAAAGGATCGAAATTACTTTTTAGATTTATGATCTTAACAATTATTTGGAAAGATTATGGAATATTATCTCTAATACTTTCTATAACAATGTCTTAAAATATTTTACTTTTTATTGATTATAATTTACTACTTCGATGAAAACAGATTTATTTCCATTAAAAATCAGCTGTAAAATAATGCTTGAAGTATGTACAGTCATTTCACAATTATTTTCGTAAGTATTTTATGTTTTGTCAAAAAAATTTTTAAATTATTTTTATTCACATTACATACTATATATACATAGGTAAAGCCGAAAATGTTTTCTTTTAAATTCTTTTTAAAGTTATAGGGTAAGTGAACCAGTGATTGACACTTTTAGAGCAATCTCTGATGTTTTTAACGTTCTAGTCATCAGAAAATATTTTTAGATATCTTAAGTTAGTACATATGGTATGAAAGACATTCAGAACCACATATATGTTAAAATATATACACTTGATAACAATTATTTTTTTTTTTTTTTATAAATTTTATTTCACACCCACTCAGTGTTCCAATAATTGACACTGCCAGTTTTTCATTTTATCAGTAATTGACCCACTATGTTCCAGTGTTTGACACTGCTAGTTATTCATTTTACCAGTTATTAGCGCCCTATGCTCCAGTGTTTGACACAAATGTTAAAATTCTTATATGTAAGATATATGATTTTATTATTTTTATTATTTATTAATTATTTTGGGATAGATGTCAATTACTAGAGCATGCCAATCACTGGAGCACCTACCCTATTCAACGATTAGTTTATTTATTTAGTAGAATAAATCGAGGGTAGAAAAATTGATAGATTGCTTTAAAAGCTTCAGGCAAAAGGTGTATCTGAATAGTAATAATAAAAGAAAATTCCTTTCCGCGTTTAGTTTATATTTACTGTAATAATATCTCATTCTTATTTGGAAATTTATTTTTAAAACCAGTTCTGAAAATTTTATTATTCAGATATCTTTTACATTTAGTGATGCAATAAAGTAAATAACATTCAACAATCAGTATGTAATATTCTATGAAACATCTTAATTTATATTTATATATAATGACAAATTGGTCTTTGCAAAAAATGAGAAAATATGCTTTTAAGCGCATCAGTTCTTAAGAAAAACTAAACTTTTATAAAAATCAGAAAGAATCTGCATTTAAAAAATTAAATATTTCAGTTATATTCTATTTTAACACTGTGATTGAAAATGGCGAAATAATTATCCAGCCTCACATTAATGCTGGTTTCAGTTCTTAATTAGAATTCAGTTCTTGTTATTTAAAATATCCCACTTTATAGCCTATATATATACTATACAGTCGGTAACAAAAGTGTCCGAACACTAGCAAAAATTCCTATGTAAAAAAAGTATACTTAATACAGTTTTGTTAAATAAATCCTTGTCGAATCCTGTTCTTAGTCAGTGTAAGAACATAATTCGATAAGGATTTATTTAACAAAACCGTATGAAGTGTACTTTTTTCACATAGGAATTTTTGCTAGTGTTCGGACACTTTTGTTACCGACTGTACATACTTTTCTTTAAAACAGTAATAAATATAATAAAGCATTTCTTATTAATTTTTTAATTGTATTATAACGTTGTTAAAACCACAAAATAAACAAATAAATAAATATATATATAAAATGAGGTGTTTTATAATCTTCTTTCGAGATTAGATTAACGAAAAATAAATAAATTAATAGAATAGAATAAAATTTGTTTTGTGAACACAGATGATTGTATTTCAAATTAGATTTTATTAGAGAACTACCATGCATTAATTACAAATTCCATTTCTCCCTAATTAAAGAAGCTCATACAGATAAAAAGAAACAATATAAAACAATTTTAAACATTTTCCTAATTATTTTGTAGATTAAAAACTGCATTCAAAATATCTATATACATAAGTTAGATTTATATATATATATATATCTATTCAAAAATTTTTATTTCATTTTACTCTTCTTTATTTTAAGACAATAATAAATATAATAAGTTATTTTTCGTAATTATAATATAATGTTTGTATAATGTATTAAAATAGAAATTAAGAAATTAAGAAATATATATAAATATACTTAATTTAATGAAGAAATAAACAATTTTATTTTTGTGAAGATAGATTTATATATTTTTAAAATTAGTTATATTAGTAAAGAATCATGGAGGTAAAAATAAATTATATTATTTCATCGTTACCAAATTTTATACAAACGAAAAGAAATAATATAAGTTTTTAACATTATCTTAAATATTTTACGAAGTACAAATGCATTAAAAGTATTCCCTTTTATAAATTTGATTTATACATAACTATATTTACATCTTTATGTAACTAAATTACTTTCTTTAATGGCAGTAATAGATAAATAAAGCAAAAATATATAAGTTAAAGTAGATGGGATGTAAAAGCCATCTTAGTAAATAAAATGATATAAATATAAATAATATATTATCCTTCTATTTTGTAGATTTCCTGGACAAATGCCAAATGGTCTTTGAAACAATCAGACAAAGAAAAATATAATCTTAATTATCAAAATAAACGTAATTTAATAGTATTGTGTACTTATAAACAAATAGAATGCAGTTTGTTTATTCTCGTTCCTGGTGGTAATTTGTAACATTTTAGTTACATTTTGCAATATTTTTGCTACATAAAATACTATTTTTTGTTTTTGAGAGGCAAACATTGTAAGAATCGCAGCTATCGTAGATCACAAGTCGGATCTTACACTCGGCAGCAAAAGTATCCGAGCACTAGCAATAATCCCTGTCTAAAAAATATACACTTAATACTGTTTTGTTAAATAATCTCTTGTCGAATCATGTTCTCAGTCAGTCTAAGAACAGGATTCGACAAGGATATATTTAATAAAACAGTATGAAGTGTGCTTTATTTAGACAGGAATTATTGCTAGTGCTTGGATACTTTTGCTGCCAAGTGTACGATCCGAATTGTGATCTACGATAGCTGCAATTGTTACAATAGTATGCCTTTCTTAAGTAATGCATTTATTCTATAAAACCATTTTGTTTATAATTCAAGTGAATTATACAAATTTTATTATTATAATAGCTTTACAATATTTACTATTATTATTATTATTGTTTTAATTAACTCTCATGCTAACGTTCTATTTATTTATTTAAAAAAAATTAATTAATAAATCATCCATTTATTTTACGCTTTTAAAAAAATTAAACCTTTGATAATACTTTTTATTTTGTTTTATTTATTTACAACATATTAAAATAATTATCGTGAAAATAGCAATAGTGATAATCGTTATTTGGTTAGGAAAATAATTTTGATTGAACGAAATTGATTTTTCCAATGAACTCAATGAAATTTACTTTATTGCCCACTTTTTGCATAAAATGGTGTATTGTTTTAATAGGTTTATCCAAGGAAATCGCTTTAAAATAACTTTAGCTAACCTGAAAACGATTTTAAAATATGCTACTAATTATTCTCATTTAAGTTTTATTTATTGAAATGTATAAAAATTAAATACAAATTTAAAAATTGTTGATTCTTTAACAAATTTATAAGTAATATTGAGTGACATTAAACCTTACCAAATAACATATACTTTTTCAACATAAATCTTAATAATCTATCTGTTAACAACAAATAAATAAATAAAATAAATTGTTAAAATAATTGTATTTAAAATTGTGCGCATATTTTTATTGTGCTTATTGGTTTTATATATATGTAATTTGAAATTTTTTAATCATAATAGCTTATTTTAATCGTGTTATGTTTGGTTGAAAATTTTATTTTGGAATACTTGGAAACAAATTGAATATATATATATATATATATATATATATATATAAAGGTTTAGACATTTTAAAAGTTTTATTGATAAGACACAACCAGTAGGCCATTGATACGGATGCCGTAAAATAAAATAAAATAAAGTAAAGTATAAATATAAATATAAATATAAATAAATAAATAAAATTATACTGGAATATAAAGCTTATGTTCTTATGTATCTAAGTAACAAACAGATAAACTAATGTGTGTGTACTCAAATGCTTTTATTATGTGTCAACTACTTTTATATAGTCATTTACAAGCATAATTTGTGATTTCTTAGACAAGATTGTAAACACTTGGTCAGAATAGTTGGCAGATTGAAAACACTTGGTCTTTGCGAATCACTTGGTCAGAAGTCTAAAAAGTGAAAAAAAAAAAAAAAAAGTAAAATAAAAAAAAAAAATAAAAAATCATTTTGGAATATATGCTTATGTTCTTATATATCTAAGTAACAAACAGATAAACTAATGTGTGAGTACTTAACCCTTTCATTCCCCGTGATGCCAATTGGAATCATAATATTTCAGATTTTCTTTCTTACCATCTAACACTCCCGCTGATTCAAAATGGACAATATTAAAATCTATATACATTTTCCCACCGAAAAATATATAATTTAGATGATTTCACTATCGTTGTTGATAAATGAAAGTATATTTTACTCTATTCTGATGATAATATCGGAATCAGTTTCCTGGTTTGGCCAATTTAAGTAAATTAACTGTTAAACATATTTTTTATTTTCTTTTTTAATGTTTATAATTTGTATTTTAATTAATTGCAATATGTATTTTTTCCAAAATTTTGATATTTTATTAATTGAAAAATTATGATTTTAAATTGCATGAATGGTTATATTAAATATAGATAAACACCTCTCAGTTGCTTTGTTAGCTATATTAATTCGTAGTCTGCTATTACTCCTATTTAAAAAAAATAGTTATATATATATATATTGCCTTTGAAAAAAAAAAAAAATGATTGAATATAGGATTTATTGTTTTATGAATGGGAAAAGTTGCGAATGAAAGGGTTAAATGCCTTTATTATGCGTCAACTACTTTTATATATGCAGTCCTTTACAAGCACAATTTGTGATTTCTTACACAAGACTGTAACTGCATGCGAATCACTTGGTCAGAAAACTAAATGACTAAATTTTTAAGAGACGTGCATTCTGTTCATTTTTTGAATTCCACAGAACCTTACACGGCGGACCACATGCGGCCCACGGGCCGCGGGTTGGACAGCCCTGTTTTAAAGAAACCATTCATAAAATAATAGGAACAATAATTGTTTACGTTTAGTTTTTCAGTAATGTTTCATGCATATACGAGTATATAACTTAAAATGAATCTTGTTTTCCTCTGAAAGAAATTCCAACATTTTTGTTTTATTTTTTTTCTTTATTTTTTTTTTTTTTCTTTCCTTTTTTTTTTTTCTTTTTTTTTTTAGGTATTATTATTATTATTATTATTATCATTATTATTTAATGTATACAACTCTTTTACAGCACTTTCTTAATCATGAAAATTAATAAAATTTATAGAAAATGTCTTTCATTTTATAACTAAATATTTCAGGAAAGAAATGCATTTTAACTCAAGAAACTTACTTTTGAAGATATCATTTATAAAATAATAAGTGACTCCGAAGTTTAAAAGCAGCTCAGTTAAATTTGGAGACCGCAATTTTAAATGAAGTTATTTAGCGTCTTTGAAACTTCATAGCAACTTGTCCTTAGTTCGCATTCATTCAGAAATATAAGATTCCTAGTGCCTAAGAAATTTTTCATTTCATGTGTCTTGAATATAGAAATCTAAATTTTCTGAAATCGAGATAAGCTGTTAAATCCAAAATAAGAACTGTGATATACTATTTTGAAGAACTGTGATTATCAAGTATTGGTCAGATGTAAAATGTAAGGTCATCGAAAGTTCGTCACACTTATGATTTAGCAAAACTTCATTTATGGCAGTTTATATTAAGAGCTTTCTCTAACATAAAATGATATGTCTCATTTAAAGTATAAACTCTAAACAGTGTTTCCAATTAAACATGTCAACCCGAGGTTTAAATTACGCATCTAAGCATTTTAGAAGATATTACTTTGAGTTAACGTTAAATTTATGTCCTCTTTTAAAAGTTAAACACTCTTTTCTCAGAAGTAAAATTCGAAATTTCTTCAAGTTTTTTGATGGAAAAAGTGCTATAAATAAAAATTTTTCAAAATTATACACACACTCACACACACACACACACACACACACACACACACACACACACACATATATATATATATAATGTAGTAAAATGTAAATACATAACATAATAAAATGTAGCATTCAAGAGAAACATATTATGAATGCTAATTTCTTCCAAAAGATTTATATAAAAATACCCGTAAATTGTAAAAATAAAGATAAATGAGACCACAATACTCACGCTGAAATGAAAAAATCTGGAGTGACTACACTCGACTTTCCGAACATTGAGTAATTAAGGGTTTTACAGATAAAGTAAAGTAAGAGGAGTTGTTAAATAAACAAAAGAGAGAAAATTATAATAGTTGTTTCAGTATTTTTCTCCATATAGTACACTATGTTTTATTTAACGCTACTGAACTTTGACCCCATAGATTATAATCATAAAGAATTTTTCATTGTGTCTCTGTAAAAACCTATAAATACTAGATTCATTAAAATGCTTATAGTTAGTGCAACACTTATGATATTCATGACGCCATCACACTTTTAAAAATTTGACCCCATAGGCTATAATGATAAAGAACGTTTCTTGGTGTCCCTGTAAAGAAACTATAAGTGCTAGATTTACCAAAATCAATAGAGCTCGTGCTACGGTGACTTACAACATACGTACCAACTATCAGCTCATTCGAGCAAAGCGTTTAGACGCTAGCGTGTTCACTCACGCATATACACACATACATACGCACATACACACACACATACGCACATACATACACACACACATACATACGCACATACATACACACACACACATACATCATCGTAAAAATAATGAAAACGGACTCAGAGTACCTCAAAACGTATAGAAACATCAAAATCTCAAATTCGGATTTTTCACAAGATTACAACACTTTCCTCACTATAGTGTTCGGAAAGTAAAAATAAAACTCACACAGGGCAATAATGAAATGTAATAGACAATAAATCTGAAGCTTAGTAGTAGCTCTGCGTTATACCTAGTGGCTGTACGATGACTGCTTGATTATTCATCAGCTAATGTGTAAATGCATGTTTTTATATAATAAATTTGCCGTATTTAGATAAACATAAATTAATGTTGGTTTTTATTTATTATTTTTTTAAAGGCTTTTATATTGTGTTTTCGTTGTTAATTATGCCACGCGGAACTCCGAGCCCGAATTTATGGCAATAAAGGAGCATCTTCCGTGATTGAAGTGTATCACAAGGGTGGAAGCAAGACTTCAGCTTAACAAATTAGCGACAGATGATAGCCCAAGCAAATAAGAACTCGTAATTTTGATCCAGATCAGGGCCAAATAATCCATGATCCAGTACACTCTAAGATATAATTTTGATGGGAACCTGGGGCAAATTGCGACCCCAACAGATTTAATGTGCACTAGTTGTCATTAGTGTACACAGCAGACTTTAACAGACTCGAGTGTTGAATTCACAATCTTTCAATTGCAAGGCAGGTGCTCTACCAGCCAGGCAATTTCGTACCGTAGAAGTGTGTTGGGATAATTAAAAGAAAACTCTTAGCCATGTGCTACATCTACAATGCATTCCATATATTATTTTTTACAGAATGATCTCAAACAATATAGCCTTCTATCATATTTATTTGTAATTATAAATACTAAAGACATACTTGCTGATAATGAATAATCTTGTTAAGAAAATAAGTTAGAAAATCACAGTTGATAGAACTGATGCTGTAATAGGACACTTATCCAGTTGTTCAAAAGAAATCCAGTTCATTACAGAAAACCCGACATTTGAAGAAACAGCCATCTTATTTAAATTGAACTTTAGATTTTAGTTTTATATTGCAACTTTCATATTACTCATATCTTTTCTATATAGTATTAAAGGTTTGAAATATATTAAAATATAAAATTAATTTCAAGATTTATTTTCATTCTTAATAATAAAATGCAAGTAAATCTAAAAATAAAGTTTTGCCGTCTACTTAGAGTTTCATTTGGGATTCCAAGTACGTTCACTTACATATATTGCAAATTATTAAGTTTTATAAACCATTTTGAAAGGTTGTAGGTTCGAGACTGTCATTAGGGTTGCTTTAGATAAATTCGAATATTGTTTAAGTAGAGACTTAAAAGTTATTTTACAGATAAATACATTATCTATATACGCGACATCATTAAATTAACTTTAAATTATATAAAATTACCTTTTATTACACAAGTAGTTTGTATAAATCTTCCTACAAGTCTATCTATTTTCTTAGAAATAACTTTCTGGCTTTTCTTTAGTTCTACTTTAAACCTACGCATCATATTTTCGACGATTTATTCACTTGACAGATGCTTAACGTATTTATAGAATTTCATGCCAAAATATTTTCTGAGAAAATTGAAGATTTTACTCTGTACATCTCAACTATCAACCACTTCATAATTTTCAATCCTGCAGATAAGTTATTTTGAACTCATACCAACCATCAATTGATGTCTGTCTGCATAGTTGGTTAAAATAACTTCACCAATAGCTCATAATGTGCATTAGTGCACTTAAGAAATCATTTGACCAATATGAAATTCTAGTTCTCAGACACGCTCTGGAGCGGTATCGGATTTCTCTGCTGTAAACAAGGATGCTTATGATTTGAAATACTATAGTAGGTTTCGCTGATATTCTGATTTATCTATTTCAATGGATTGTAAAGTTATACTAGTTTGAATTTGTGTAGTTATCTAAAATAGTTTGTCTAATGGTCTTCTGGTATATAATTTAAAATATGGAAATATATAAACATATATATCAAGCAAATTCTGACTAAGGATTAAGATTAACCTCTTTCTTGTCCTTTTCTCTCTTGTTCTCAATTCACATTACTTTTATTTATTTTCGACATAACTTTATTTTCGACATAACTTAATGTATATTTCCGCAAAGAATCTTTAAATTTGGTTATTTTTTTATTAAGCAAACATATATACTTGTATATGCACTGCTAGCAAAATATGAAAATACACAAAATCTTGGATAATCTGTGTTTAACTCTTTGCCGGCCCTAACACTCTTGGCAAAGGGTTAATACTCATGTATAGGCATAGAATAAGAAATACTCATAAAGTAAAGAGTAATATAGAGAACAAGAAGATAAGTCATCATGCTTAGTAATTTTAATTCAACGAAATAGCTAAAGAACATGAATAGATGA
The DNA here is from genome assembly GCA_963930645.1 of Salticus scenicus. Taxonomy (NCBI): domain Eukaryota; kingdom Metazoa; phylum Arthropoda; class Arachnida; order Araneae; family Salticidae; genus Salticus; species Salticus scenicus. The sequence continues at coordinate 206,894,409 of OZ005656.1, read as the reverse complement.
TCTAGTGCACCTCTTTAAAGTTGTGTAAATCACAAAAAATAAAACCGATTAATACAATGGAGGATTTTAACTTTGGTATGTGTTCTACTTTAACAGGAAGATTTTTTTTTTCAATTTGGTTTCTCACAAATACAATAATGTTAATGAAAAAGCATTTGATGTTTTTTCACAATTTTCAAAATGGGTAATTTTAAAATTTCAGACAGTCAACGAATTCGCTGGTGTCTCTAAGAAAATGTGCCACCCGAGTATGCCCAAAACATGTTTGATTAGGTTTAAGAATAAATGCGGATCACACTGAATGCTATATTATTTCTGTTAAAGCAAGTTTTATGCATATTTAGGTACACAGTATCTTATACTTTTTTGTGTTAAAAGAAAAAAAAAAATCTAGTTGTGAGATATACGACATAATAACTAAATATCTAATCTTCACATTTTTGGTCCTTCAATGTATCAAACTCTCATATGTACTCTAATTTTGATATGAGATTGCTTTTCATGCCTAAACCAAAATACTTCATTACCACACTCCAAACAAAATGGTGGCTCGTTAATTAAAATCCTTATTATGTATAAATTTATTCAGCAATCCATTTTCCCTCTTATTTTCACTGCCCAATGTTTAAAAGACAAAAAGATGCACACCATTAGTCAATAGATATCGAAGCTTTCCTGAAAGGGCTAGTATTTGATTGTTTAACTCGATATTCTCTTTAACAGAAGAATCTTTGTGGGCGAGTAGCTTGCATGTTTTGGTAGGATCGGATTTAAAACAACAGCCATTATGTAACCTATGAACTCCTTTATTCTCGCTGGAGTCTAATGGCTCAGTTTGTTCAAATCTTACTGAAATTCATTTTATGGCACTTATTGTCGCTCTAACAGATATTACATTTACTGTATTTATTTCAAATAATTTACTTGACTACGTATTCCACTAAAACTTGCACAACTTTTCAATCACCTTCTCACCCAAAAATATTTTTAACTATTTTCTTTTACGAATAAATCTGTAATGAAAAGACATCTTATATGGAATTAAGATTTTAGCACGTTGTTCTATTACCTGAATTCGTCAACGTTGACTTGTACAAATGGAGTTTTATTTATATATTTTTTATTATTTTATTTTTACTGCACTTTTTCTAGCAACACTAACACTTTAGAAAAAAAGTTTTTTTTTATTCCCCTGTGTAAAGAAACTTGATAATTTACAATAGCATAAGAAGGTCTCAAATTACGATATTGAGAATAAATTAGATTCTTGTCAATATCATATATGATAGTTGAAAACTGGTCCGACACCTTTAAGATTATTTGTTCATGAGAAAATGTGTTCACAGACTAAAAACGGACGAACTTATAAATTGAGAACTCCACGAACAAACTCCACATCATTTTGCTATTTCCGGATTCCACAAACCTATTTCTGTTTAGGTTAGTCACTAATAGATTTTTTTTGCATAATTTTGTTAAAACTTTATTAACTGTGTATATACACTGTTAATATTTTACAAATATCAATATTGCAAATTTAAGGCAAGATAAAAATTTATCAAATTTTTGATGAATGTATTAATAAATTCGTTAATTTCGAATAAATTACGAAGTTTTCAAAGAAGAATGTTCATAATTGATGATGTTTATATTAGTAGTATTTATGATATTTTAAAACTGGCTCAATATTTTCTCATGTCTTCAAAGTACAAGTAGTCTTCATAACATACGATTCAGTGAAAAATTTCTTTTGATTACCTTCTTAAGAAACTTGATAGCTTACAATAATTTTTGCATAATTTTGTTAAAATTTTGTCAACAGTGTATATATGTGTATATACACTGTTAATATTTTACAAATACCAATATTGTGAATTTAAGGAAAGATAAAAAATTATCATATTTTTGATGAATGCGTTAAGGAATTATTTAATTTCAAATAAATTACGAAGTTTTCAAAGAAGAATGTTCATAATTATGATAATGTTTATCTTTGTAGTATTCATGATACTTTAAAACTGGCTCAACATTTTCTCATGTCTTCAAGGTACAAGTAGTCTTCATAACATACGATTTAGCGAAAATTTTCTTTTGATTACCTTCTTAAGAAACTTGATAGCTTACAATGATTTAAGAAGTTCTCAAATTAGAATGTTGAGGATAAATTAGGTTCTTGTCAGTGATAATTTTAAACAGGTCGAACATCTATACGATTATTTGCCCATGAGAAAATGTGTTCAAAGACTAAAAACGAATGAACTAACAAACTGGGTACTCCACAAATAAACACCACATCAATAATCAATAACCAAATAATCAGTAAACAATAATCAATAAACACCACATCAAAAATCAATATTCAAAACATCACAATCAATTTTCTTTCGATTCACTTGTTAAGAAACTTGATAGCTTGCAATAATTTAAGAAGTTCTCAAATTAAATGTTGTGAATAAATTAGGTTCTTGTCAGTGATAATTTAAAACATGTCGGAAATCTATACGATTATTTGTCCATGAGAAAATATCTTCAAAGACTAAAAACGAACGAACTAACAAACTGGGTACTCCACAAATAAACACAACACTAATTTTACCATTTCCGGATTCTACAAACCTCAACACGTGTAAAAACATTAAAAAATCGATGTTGAAATTTTCCCCGAATATCTAGGTTCCCCATCCATATAAAATGTCGTTAAATAACATCATATTTAAAGAAAAATCCCTAGTAAAGTAATATTTGTAAATATACAAATTCCCTACCTCTAAGAACAAATTTAAATAGCGCATAAAATGTCTACATTCTTTGCTCCAAGAACAAAATTTATGATTCACAATTTATCTTTCCTGAAAGGTTTTCTTGTATTACGCCATTTTTCAAAAGGTAAAAAAAAAATCGTAATCTTATTCCTCCGACAAATAGCCGGCAGATTTCTGCTTTAACCGTTTAGACTCTTTTAAGATCTACTTCAAAATTTATTTTTAACGTTATCTTTCATATGTTTAATTTTATCTGTTTTTTTTTTTTTTTTTTTTTTTTTTTGGTGATTGTGCATAGTAAAAAAGGACAATGACTGATAATCTCTATTTTCATTGTACCTATAGATGTTTATTTACACATTCGATAGTCTTTAATGATTTCTTTTTAAATATTATTCAAATATAAAAACAAATTTTCATTTTAAAAATAAAATTGTCACTATTTTGAAATGGGATTTGCTTTTTATGCGCATTTTAAAAGTATATATATATATATATATATAAGTTATACATTTGGTTGGTTGGGTTTTACGTCGCACTAGTGCTGCGCAGATGGGCAATTAGCGACTGCCTGGATCACACCCCTAAAGGTATTCCGGAGACATGCCATCACAATTTTGATCCTCCACGGAAGGGATGGCTCTTCCGCTTCGGTGACCCCCAGAGATATAATTTTTGATGGAAACATGGAGGACATTGCGGTCACGACAGATTTTACGTGCACCAGTCACCAGTAGTGTACACGACGGTCTTTTGCCGGCTCAAGTACCGAACCCGTAATCTTCCAATTACGAGGCCGGCGCTCTACCGACTGGGCTACTGCGGCCCAGTTATACATTTGGAGAATTGTACCTAAAGTCATGTTGTTTTAAAATAAATATGGTATTCAGGAAGTTATTATTTTCACTAATGGTATACTATATTGGGTAATTTACTGGCCATACAGCAAACTTGTAGAAGTGGTATCCTTTATAAAATTATCCTTTATAAAACTTATCAAAATTAAATTTATTATTTATATTTTTAGAAATTCATCTTAGTAGTTAAAAGTATATATATTTAAAATACAATTTTTGTTTGCATATCATGAGGTAATTCATAGGTTAAATTAAAAAATAGCATAAAAAAATCTTTAATTGAGAATACAGTACACGCGATATACAAACACTTTTAATCGTATATATATATATATATATATATATATATATATATATATATATATATATATATATATATATATAAATCTTTATGAAGATTTTTTTTTTTTTTTTTATAATGTATAATTACCATTATGTAGTTTTACTTTTTACTAAAACAGAAAAGTATACGCGTGAAGTCATAAATTTACTACTCATATGAAAACACCAAAATTGCGTTCAGGCAATATTAGTTTTGTAAAAATTTAAAAAGCCACAAATTTCCTATTATAGGAAATTACGGTTGATCATGTTACGTTAAAATAAATAAATAAATAAATGAATCTGCTATCAGTATCCTTTAAATTTATATTCTTCATCATGCATTTTTAAGTTTTATGCTTTGCAGTAAATTTAGATCTAACAATGACATTAATGCATAATTACTAACATGATAAGGTTATCCGAAAACACAGTACTATAATCAATACTGTCGTGTATCAACATTGTCCTATGTCCTGTTTAGTTTCAAAATATTTACAAGATCTGTGCGTGACGCTGAAAGTGCTTTTTTTTTTTAACTGTATTTCCTGAATTTTAAATTATGTAAATCTTTTCAAATTTAAAAACACATTTATGAATGTTGATATTTAAAGCTTTTAATAATAAAAAGCACGTGCAAGTTTGTATCAATGTAAATGTCGTAGGTTGTTCTAGGAATATAACTCGAATCGATGCATAAATATAGAAAATAAAATAAAATATGCATTTATTTCTTAATATTTTCATTCATTACATAAGCAAATCAGTCAGAAAATTTAATAGATTTTAATTACAAATATTTCACAAAATGTATATTTATCTGCGTGAATGTGTTCTGAGCAAGAACATACGGGTATGTGAATCATCGTAATACTGACAAAGTAATAATTACCTTCATTTTCTGTTTGAATAGTAATAAAAACAAGAATTTTTTTTCTTGATTAGTTTATTTATTTATTTATATTTATTTTCTATCACGATTTTAATAATATTTTCTGAATTATTCTCTTTCAGCATTTCTTGTTAATCGTTTTCTTTTCTTTCCTGTTGTTACAGATACGTATTTAACATATCTCCTCCTCCCCCCCCCCTTTTTTTTTTTGGGCGGGGGGAGGTGCTAGCACTCATTAACCGAAGGTTTCCTACTATTTAGAAATTATAATTGTGCCTGAATATTTCTTCTAATAAATCAATGGATAAGAAATCACAAGCATAATGTATTTTTAATAAAATTAAAAGGAATGTTTTGCCAATACTTACCTGGAATAAAGGAAATTTTGAAAGTTAAAATAAATAAATAAATGAATTAATATCAGAAAAAAAAAAAAAACTTAACGTTTATACGAGAATATAAAGACTTATTCGAAGCTAATGGAAGCACGATGTGTCATTTTTATATGGCAATTGATCAATTTTTAGCTAAAAAATTATTCTAAAATGGTTGTAATTTGTAATGTTTCATACGAAAAAAAGAGTAAATCTGGTAAACCCCCACCCCACCCTCTTTCATTTTTTATGTAATCAAATGCTAAACTAACGTTTTCTACAAGACAGTTTCTTTTCTTGCCGTTAACTATGTTATGTATAAACCGATAACGCCATCTGTTGAGCAAAGGAACTAACATGATGTTTATCATCTTTTGTTATTATTTGTATCTTCAAATTCTCTCAATTAATACATTCATGATTTTTGTGTAAAAACCTTCTTTTTATTTTTATTACTTCATCTATTATACATTTTATTTTATTTTATTTTTTAACTTTTGATATTTTCTTAAAATCTGATTGGTTATTGCTGTTTTTGTTGACATGTGAGTGTTTTTACCTTTAAAAAACAAAACAAAAGTATTGATATTTGCTGATAAAACAAAAAATATTAAATATGAATAAGATAAAATGTTATAAAGGAAGTTATCTGAAAGTTTGGCGACACCCTTATCTATATCATTCAAAAGATACCTGTTTTTTTTTTGTTTTTTTTTTCAGTGCAGAATATCATTTTTTCCTTCATAACAAAAGCTACGTAAGAACACATATTTATTTTGCGATTATGAATTCAAATGTTCATTTGAAACATTTATCAACGAATCGTTTAAATCTGCTACAGAGAAGATTGAAGACATTTACCAGAAAAAAATTATCATTTAACTGATATAAATATAGTAGAATGTAATGGTTTTAAGAAATTTAATTATTTTATGCATTACTTTCATGTTTTACGATTTACAACTGCTGTTAATTTGTTTGCATTTCATTATTATATATGGAAAATAAATAAAACTAGAATGTTGTGGTCACCACATGACTTTCTTCTATATTTTCCTATGCAAATTCACTCAGTAAAAATAATTTATTAAAAACATTATTTAATAAATTTATCGTCCATGATAATGCAGTACGTTTTCCATATTAGAGAAGTAAAAGTCCATTTTATTCTCGATATTACATTATATATATATATATACTAGTATCGCCCAGTGGTCAAAACTCGACCATTTTTTTTTTTTTTTTTTTTTGCAAAGCGAGGCAAAGCAAAGTTATTGCCTTGTCCTAAACGGAATGCAATTGCAACACAACACAGCTGCTGCAATTGTTTGCCGATATTCACTCTAACTGAATCAGCAGAGTTTTACTTAATATAACTATTTCTCTCTGTAGATGTTAGTCTTTCCTGAAATGAGATAAAATCGCAACGTGAAAATGCCCCTTGTTGTGTGATAAAAGCCCAGAAGCTAATAGGTACCATGTCAAACCAAGACTCAACCAAGTATCAAATTCTGTTAAATTAATTCGATTGGTTCATAAAGTACAGTGTTTGAACAAAAAAAAAAAAAAAAAAAAAAAAAAAGATATTTTTCAAAAATGGTCGAATTGAGTTCGGGAAATTTCAAAACGTGTAACTTTATCGAAAACCGAAAATCTAAAACTTTTCTGAATCTTATATTTTCTACTTATATATGCAGAGGAAAGAATAATAAATCCACTTTAAAAAAAAATAAAAATAAGTAGTCAATTTCACTTAACTAAAATGCAAGGAAATCTCAAAACGTGTAAATTCATCGAAAACCGGAAATCAAAAGATTTTATTTATCTTCTACTTGCTTCTTCTACCCACGAAAGCTAGCAATAAAGACACTTTTTTAAAAAATAAGTAGCCAATTTCAGTTAATTGAAATGTAAGGAAAGCTCAAAACATGTAAATTCAGCAAAAAACGGAAATCGGAATTTTTTTCGTATCGTCTACTTATACATGCAGCAGTTAGCAACAAATCCATTTTCCTTTTATTTAGTATATTAGTTGAATATTTATTGTTTAAATATCACCCTTTGAAATGAAATGTTTACATTCGAAACTGGAAGTTTGCCATTTTTTTTTTTTTTTTTTCTGGAGTTTTGTGATTTTAAATTAAAATTTTATCAATTTTACAGAAAAAATAACTCAATCAAACACATGTAGACAGTAACTTATAATTAGACCCAAATATCGTAATTGAAATCGGCAGATAATTTCCGTTATTTTTTAATAATTTAAAAAAAAAAATCCAATGGACAATTAACATAGAAAATCTTTTTCATGGCTCCATGGACAGGCAGTGACGTCATAACTTCGCTTGCGTATAGTGATGCTACATTATACAAATTATTGTGTCTATGGTTTTATCTGAGCTTTATGAAATTGCCAGATTTAACAGCTTTCTACTTTTAGGTATTTTTTAATGTAAAGGAATACGTGTATAAAAGGGAAAAATGGGGGAAAATGCATAAAAAATAAATGTATTTTTAAATACCCTCTTGACATCGTAAGAAAATAATATTTGTATTCGCACCTTCCGGCTAACCATACCTTTCGAATGATACCATTTTCAACCCTCTACTCCCATAATTAATATGTTAAAAAGGGACAACAAATTTTATGCTTGCCTATTAATATATAGATATATATATATATATAACGATAACTTTATTTTAAATTATCGCAGATAGATGGTTCAACCATTCATTTTAAAGGTATTGGCGAGCTCTTTTGAAAGATACCCATCATGAAAATTTATTCCCCTCGAGGGGGAGTTCCCCCTCAAGGGGAAGGGGGGGGGCAGGGGTAGTTTAAGCATAAAATATACTGATATATGAGTGACATAAAATTATTGTTATTATAATTATTAAACTTGATTTGAAAAATGACTAATAATATTTTATTCATAAGATCTCTATAAAAACTCTTGATTGAAAAATAATCTAACAAATATCTAATAATATTCTAAAGTGCACATTATTTAAATAGTAAAGATAAGTCTACATGATTTTAGAAAGGAAAAAAAAATGGAATTAATAGAGTACATTTGTGTTATTTAGATTTAGTAATTTTATTTTGAAAAATCAACAAAATATTTAAAATTTTAATCAGCTTACAATATATTTTAAAACATATATCAGAATTAATTGTTGCTTAAAAAGTATTTTTTTAAACTTATCATAGACAAGAATCTAAAATACTTGCAGAGAGTTCCTTATTCCGTACAGTTTAAAAATTGTATTATTTGTAATCTACTATACAAAATAATTAAATGTACAGTTCGATTTCTCTATTAATGTTTAAGATGTTATTTGTGCTTAAATAATAAAATGTAATTTTAAAATATGTATTAAAACTTAGTTATAAAACTTTTTTTTTTTTTTTTTAAGTTATTCTTATTTATCAAAAGAATGGTATTATACTTTATTTCTTTCCTGTGCGTCCGTTCTTTCCCAACTATAAAACTAGTAAATCAAATCAATCAATATTTTAAGAATACTGGTTTATTTTACTTTATTTGAGAATATACATTAAAAACCATTTTTTTTTTTTTTTTTTTTTTTTTTTTATGTAGCATGACTAAGCATTAACCTAATAATAAACTAATAATATAGACTTTATTTAACAAGCTAGAAAACTAAAATATTCTTAAAAGCTATTAGACTTTTAAGGAAATTTCATTTATACATAATATGAGTGAATAAGATTTATTTTTCAGTAGTATTAATACTAGTAATTTTAGAAGACGTGATATTTTTCATAAAATGTCTATCGATAAAAAGCGCAATGTAGCGGCGTGAGTATTTTTATACTTCTAATCTATGTATTTTTCATGCAGTGATAAGCAAATTTCAAGAGCATTGGATATATATTTTAATTATTTCTTCTAAAAAATGCTTTTTAACAAATTTAAAGCTTTTATATAAATAATATATCACGAAAAGATGTATTTTAAATAGATGTTATATAACTAAACTAATGTAATTTTTTACTTTCTCTTACCCATATGGTAGATAAAGTATTGTTTTGGGGTCTTTTCGTTATATTTACGTGTTCTGAGGTCCCCTGAATACGAAAAATCATGTTCTTAGCGAATGGTCTGTGTGTATGCCTGTGTGTGTGTCTGCCTGTTATCAGTATATATAAAAAACAAATTATGGCAGAAAGTTCAAACTTGGTATTCTAAATGTGTATCATATAAGAATGCTACACTAAACTTTTTGTTAAGATCAAGCAAATGGTTTGTGTACAGGGGCACTCAAAAGTATTCAAATACATTACGTCTATGGGGGAAATGGCAGGTAAGTAGAGTTTAACATCAATAGACTGCACTAAACCAAATGAAACGAATATATATTTTTTGTCATAGAGATAGTCAATAGGGAAAAAAATGTGTATGTAGGAGCCTCGCCTCCCCCCCCCCTGGGGGGAAGTCCTCCCTCGAAGGGAGTGAATTTTCATGATGGGTATCTTTCAAAAGAGCTCGCCAATACCTTTAAAACGAATGGTTGAACCAACGACCTGCGATAATTTAAAACAAAGTTATCAATTTTTTCTCCTTTTTTCTCCCAACAAAAAAAAAAAAAAAAAAAAAAAAAGGAAAAGATAAAAATCGTATTCTTTTATTTATTTATTTATTTATTTTAAAATATTGAGAATAAAATGAAATTTTTTTGGATATTTTGTGTTATACTATTTCTCTAATATAGAAATCGTCTGCATTATCATAAAAGATAATTTTTTTAAAATAATAATTTTAATAAATTATGTTTTAAAAACAGAATTATTTTTTAATAACCGAATTAAATTCTATATAAATGTAGGTGCATTAATGAAACGGCGGGTTGAAGGGAGCGGTAGAACCCCCCCCCCTCCCCCCCTCACACAGAACTAATTATCATATAAATCTCTCCCGAAGCCTAATTTGAATTGTTTAACATAGGTTTACATAACATCGTTATCTTACCTCTTAATCTCCAACCTGTATTTATAGTATTAAATTTCAGGATAAGAGAAAGTCGTGTGAGTGACACACCAGACTATTATTATTATTATTATTATTATTATTATTTTCTTTTTTTTTTTTTTTTTACAGAAATCGAAATTTTAAAAGAAAATGAAACACTTTACTTTTTATACCGACGTTAATATAAAATGATCGTATAAATTTGAAAACCTGTAAAATATTCAAGTAGTTAAAGAAAAGTTTATAATACATAATTTATAACAAAAAATAAGGAGTTTTTTGACATGTAGTATTTTTGCTTATAGGAAATCTATTTGGTGAATTCTTTTTGACAAAATATATCATTAAATATTACTAGTAATTACACATTCTTGTGTAATCTATTTTTAAAAAAATATTTACAGTCGATCTACCTATAACTAAACTAATCTTCATTTTGACGGGAATTGTGTTAACAGGTCATATTAAAAGTATTCACGTTAACGCGGTTCGACTGCATAAACAAAAGAAATACATTCATTATTTTTATTACTGGTCCATAATAATAGATGATGTGTACAATTATGATATGATGATTTATTTCATGAAAACTTGTTAGTATTAATTATTTCATATTTCACAAAAAAAAAAAAAAAAAAAAAAAAGAAAAAAGAAAAAAAGAAATGAGACAATTTCAGATGAAGGGCTTTAATTTCTGTAATAAACTTTTCATAAACAATTTCATCCTTCAGAAAAGATTATTATACTTTAAGAAAAAAAAAAAAAAGAAACAATTTTAAATGAAAATGCTTTAATTTCTGCAAGTTTACATAAGCATCTTTTCATTTACAATTTTATTATTTAGAGAAAATTTTCATATACATTTAGAATTTTTTAAATTCTTTTATTTTTATTTATAGTGAATTGATTATGTAAATTACTTTTGACAAAATACACTGTAAAGTTTTTTTTAATGACGGACTTTTAGATTAATTTTGTTATTTTAACAATAATTTTGTTCAGTTAACCAAATCAACTTGTTTTGATTAACTGAAAATAATTAGTTGAATGAATAATAATTGTTAATGGATAATTCGATAGGTTACATCGAAGATCTCTCTGTAAACAGCCAATAAGCGCACGACATGCCGAATGAACAAAACTCTTTCTTAATATATATATATATATATATACAAAAAAAAAAAAAAAAAGATTTAAATATTTATTGGTAGAACAAGTCGCCTTCGGCGACCCGCTAGTTCGCGATACTTGAAAAATCCGACTTTACGGAACTCCCGCTCGGTGGCGCCTGCGGCGTCTTTTTCCCGTTTCAGGTCTTACAACAGCTTATTGACATATAGTGAAAATAGCTTTATTGAAAAATTTAATCGCAGTAAATTCCCGCTCGGGAGCGCCCAGTTTCAATATCTGAAACAGCCTGTTCGCTCACCAGGTTATGATCTTTGAAATTTCTGACTTTAGAAAAGTACCGCTCAGTGGCGCCTGCGGCGCTTTACCCCCGTTTTAGAACTTACAACACCTTCCTCGCTCATTAGAATTTAAAACATTGAAATTTAAAAATATTACAGTGCCATCAGTCGGTAGAAATTTCTGTAAATTTCTACTGTTCGATTTTGGATCAACAAAGCTTTCAAATGATGCATTACTTATGAAATTATTTTAATTAGTAGCTGAGATACAAAAGAAAACCTAATCAGGAAACCTCAAAACGTGTAAATAAGGTAAAATCTCGAATTAGACATTGGTCAACGTTTTAATTAATATCTCCGGAACTAATTGAAATTTTAAAATTATTTTTCACTATGCACTCGGGCAGGCTTCTGAGCACCCGTATGTCAAATTTTGTAGTTTTGCGTTCAATAGGGGCTGAACGTATAGATGCTCAGACAGAGAGACACACATCTTCTTTTATTATTATAGATAAACAAAATAGTTTGGTTAAAAAGCAAAATAAAATGTATTTGGTAACAAAATTTTACTGTTAAGTTATATACAAAAAAAATTTTAGTCGGTTTAATAAAAATGCACAAAATAATTTTTGTATGTGAAATTTGATTTTAAATAATCCCCGTTATAGTATTTTCTATTAACAACCGACGTACAAAAAATATATTTATAGATAAAGCACCATAAAAAAATAACAGTAGTGTTTACAGTGTGCCTTAGACTATAACAGCTAATGAGCGAACGGTATGCTGAATTAACAAAATTGTTTGTTCAAATGAACAAAATTGTTTTGTTGATTTAAACGAATACTGGTTGAATAAAAAAAAAATATTTAGTTAAAAAAAAAACAAAATAATTTGTGTTCTGGTAACAACATTTTTGTGAGGTTACACTGAAAAAAAAAAAAAAAATTCTGTGATTGACATGCAGAAACTAAATTCAGGCTCTAGTAAAAACATTTCCATGTCATCCTTATAAATTCCAGCCAGTTCTAGAAATCCCTATTAGAATTCTAGAACGTTTTCCAAATGTTATCGTGGTCCTATTTATTTAAAAAATTTTGAAAACATATGCGAACTCAAGAAATGAGTTTTAATAAGTATAATTTTTGTTTATGACTCAATTCTAAGAAATCCAGAGAATTTCTCACATTACAAAGGATTCCAGGATAATCCAGAAAAGTACAGATTAGAAATTCTCAATCATTTCGTCTATCCACTTTATTTGTTTACCTTATACGCATAACTCGGAAATGTATATTTCTAATTTAGGGATTCAGAAAATGACTGCTTGTTAATTTTAGATGAAGTCAGTTTACTTTTTTTTTTCCCTCAATGTATAGCAACAAACATATTTGTTAAATTTAACATGTGTTTATTGTTTCAACTGAATACTTTTTCCCTGTGTACATTGTTAAATGTTACTACTAATAATTATGCATTCTTGCTTAAGCTTAAATTTATTTTTTATAATGATGATTCGTAAATACTTAATAAATTATATACAATGATCATATCATGATTCATTTCATATACTTATGTACTTTTCACATACTTGTCAGTATTTATGAATTCATATTTCCTAAAAAAATACAGAATCCACATGAAGCGGCTTAAACTTCCATGAGTTACCACAAACAACCATTCATTTTTAAATAATTTTAATCTTTCAACAGTAACTAAAATATAATGAGTTCATTGAATCTACAATAAATAAAATATAATGAGTTGACTGCACCTATATTTCATCATTCATGGAATTACATATCACCGTATATAAGTCTTAATTATTTAATGCGATTAACTTTGTCATCTATAAATCCCCGTGTCACTTATAAACATTCATCCACAACTAATTTCTGAACAAAAAACCACTTGTATTAAGATTTTTAGAAATACTTTTATCTATTCATAAAGAAGAAATTTTGTAATCAACATTCTAATTTAGTACATTTTTAGTATAAACCGTTGAAAACTGCGATTATATATATAACTTGATGACTTAGAGGATGGAGCTGTTCTGACTCATTTTTCGAGGTTTGATGGGTAATTTCACAGATAAATCATACGCCTTCATTCCCTCTTAAGTGTTCTGCAATTGAATTATTATTTCTTTTCTTTTTCTTTTTTTTTTTTTTTTTCGTCCACTTTTCTTTCGGGTTGGGCACACATCGAGTTTCAATCCGGAAAAGGAGCTGCTGTCAGTTTAAGAAAAAAGAAAAAAAATAATAAAAATTTTCGTAGAAGGCTCTGGGTGACGTTTCCTGTCTGTTAAGGTCTTAATAATTGAAGATTTAGGAAATAAGAAAGATTGCCAATAATCTTACTACAATGAAAACTGTGCTTGATTATTATAATTTTTTTTTAAGTTGTTGTTGTTATTATTACTTTTTTTTTCCCATTTGAAATTTATCGTGTAAATGATGAAGTGATTACACAAAAGGTAAAATAAAATAAAGTAAAACATGCCTCTCATCCGAAATTAAATTTTGTTTAGGACAAAACTTTAATTTTGCTCTGCCTTTCCTTTTATTTTATTTTATTTTATTTTATTTTATTTTATTTCATTCCTTTTGTTTTATTTTATTTCATTAAAATTCTGTACCTGACATCTAGAATCTAAATTGTGGCTCTAGAAAAAATAGTTCCATGTCATCCTTATAAATTATAGTCCCTTTAGAAAGTGAGTTCTAGAAACCCTTATTAGAATTCTAGAGCGTTTGTCAATATTCTCGAGGACAAAGTTATTAAAAAATCTCTGCAAATAACTCAGACTACAAGAGGCGGTTTCAGCAACTATAACCTTGGTTTATGACCCAATTTTAGAAAATCAAACGAGAATTTCTCGCAATACAAAAGATTCAGAATATTGTTTCACCATCTAGAAACGTGTAGACTAGAAATTCTCGATCATTTCGTCTATTCATTTTATTGGCGTGCATTATGCCCACTGCTCGGAAATCTATATTTCCAGTTAAGGGATTTAGAAAATGACCACTTATTCATTCTAGATGAAGGCGGTATATTTTTTTTTCTCAGTGTATTTAGCATTTTCTTGTCGGACAATGTGAAAGACAAAGTGTATACCTCCCTGTGTCTGACTTTAGAATGTTAAAAGGCTTAAGTAATACTTGTAATCCAGTTCACAATCAATGCTAGCAAAACATATATATTGAAATTGAATTTTGGATATAATTCACATTAGGAATTCTGCATATTTTAAATTATCGTAACGAATTTCAGAAAATAAATGCTCTTTCGTTGCTTGCCTTGTGTCTTTTTCTGGTTCTTTTAAAAACACATCTCATCTATGAGCAAAATTTTCAACTATTGTTTTATTTCCTTGAACAAAACTTTTCATCAAATTAACCCTATCAGGTTATCGTGGGTCATTGGAGATCCGAGCATTTTTTCTTTTCTCTCATCCCTCTAAATTCACATGTAGAAGAAATAACTATCCATCGTGTTCATGATTTTTTCTGTAAAAATACTATTTTTAATTTTGTTGTGCAATTTTAATTTTTCAAATATCTCAAAGGTATGAATATTTTAATAAATTGCTGCATTTTCTGGAAATAGGTGAAAAACAAAATACTTGTTTAAATTTTTTTGCAATATTCATTGTTTGCCCTTAAAGTAAAAGTATTCAAGAGTGTTCATGAATTTTATCAGATTCTTTTTATTAAAAACTAGCAGGCTTTGCCCGCTTCGCTGGTCATTAAACTTAAATGAGTTGTCAAAATCCCATATCTTTATTAATAACCTAAGTTCTCGCTGTGATTGGTAGAGGTTTTCTCTCTCGCAAAGTGAGGAGTCTGGGTCTCCACTGTCTTCGGCACAACTTACCCACTCCTTACTTCCCCTTCCTCAGCGGGTGAGTTCCAAGTTTTGCAAAATCCCACTAATGTACATAATGCGTACACTTAAGCAATATCCGCACACCAAAATTCGCCATTCTAAGATAGTTCAAAGCGAATTCAAACGGAAAGACATGTTTTTACACATGTTTATTGGGAACAACTTCAGTATAACCCCACAACGATATTTGACGATTTTTTTGTTGGCGATTATGGTTAAATCATAAATCTAAAAATCATAAATCATATATGATTAACGATAAAATCATAATCTAAATCAGAAATCATAAAACATAAAATCATAAATCCAAAATAAACAACATATTAGGCTGCCATATTATATCGCAAACAGTCCAGAACAACATCGTTATCCTTCAAAACTGCGCCAAAGAAAAATCGCCAAATTCAGCTGTGGGGTTATACTGAAGTTATACCGTTTATTGCCCTCCGACTCTGAGAAGGGGGGGGGGATTTCGAATTTCGTGAAATCCAGTTACAAGAAGTGCCTGATGCAAACAAACAATTTACGCACCAAATTTCGTGACCACAAAAGTCTTTAATAGAAAATATTATAAATAAATAAATACAGAACGCACAGGCTATCTCAATTGTGGCAATATTGGCTATCTCAATTGTGCAATTAAAGATCTTGGCGAGAAACGTCGAAGCTACTTCGGTTCCGAATTTCAAATTGTGCCAAAGGGATCCAATATTAAAGCTGTTCCATACACAAAATAAAAAAATAGATAAAATAAAATAAAATAATAAAATAAAATAAAAACTCTTTTCTGATATTTACAAAATAAAAATAAAAAATCTTGATAAAATCCAAATTATAATCATTTACAATTAAGGGCAGAACATAAAAAAACCTCATAAGGTACATAGTAACAACAAAAAATTTTGTTTTACTGCAGGAAAGAAAAGTACTGCTTAATTAAATAAAAATATTAAACTAATGCCAAATACCTCCATGAAAATATTTATCCATGTGCAAATCCCTCATTTAAAAAAAAAATCACCAACTTTTGTAGGTATTTTCCTCTCTAATTTTTATTATTCACGTGAAATTAAAAATATTTCATTTTATTTCTGGAAAATAAAAAAAATATATAAATGCCTATGTATAAATATAAAACCTTTTACCGAATTTGGGTTAAAAACGGAAAAAGGGTAAAATAAATTACAAATATCAGACCTATATTTATAAATTTGATACCAAATGAAAGGGGCGATTTTTCTGAATCCAGGGGTGCAAACAGTTTTTCGATGCGACAATTAGATTTTTAAAAAATAACTAAAGTATGAAATTTAGGTGGAAACAGAAAAAGGGAAAAATAAATTAGAAATACCAGACCTATCGTTACAAATTTAGTACCAAATGAAAGGGGTGATTTTTCTGAATCCTGAGGTGTAAACAGTTTTTCGATACGACAATTAGATTTTTTAAAATTACCTAAAGTATGAAACTTAGATGACAACACTTCATTTCAATCTTTTTATAATTTGTAGTGCGAATCACGTGAATAAAAAAGTCTTTGACTTAAAAATTTATTTTTATATTTTATTTTTCCATTCAAAGCGTTTTAGTGAAAAAATATTTATGGCGCATGCGTAGGCGTTTTTTACCCACAATTGAAACACTAATCATATTTTGAAAATTTCTATAGATATAATTTTAGGTTGGGTGAAGACCTAAGTTTCTGCCAAGCGCCGTTGAATTCCGTCCAGCCGTTCTCGAGTGACGCCCGGACAAACGTATTTTAGTCTTTTACCCCCCAGGGGGGAATGGGGGGAATTTCTGAAAAGTTGATAGATATAATTTTAAGTTGGGTGAAAACCTAAATTCCTGCCAAGCGCCGTTGAATTCCGCCCAGCCGTTTTCAAGTGATGCCCGGACAAATAAAGCGACATACGGACACGATGACACACACACACACAGGCAAAATTTTCTGAAGTCATTTTCGGCTTTCATGGGGTGTGAAACGTGAAGATATCGCAAAATTTTTCGATTCTGACAAATTTACAGACAAAAGTCTGATTTTATTAATATAGATTACGTGTTCTATCATTGCTCGGGTCTTCAGCAACCCATGACATACTTACAAGATGCTGAAAAAAGCGATAACCGATCGGATTAAGCATTTTAATACAAACCACACTCTGATACGTGAATTCTTCATATAATCATTTTTTAAAGGCAAAATTTGCTCTACTGATTTATACTAATGGCCTTGTTGTCCTCGTTTATTCCTTTTTTTTTGGTGGGTGGTTGAGTGGGGGGGTGGGGGGGGGGGCTATTAGAAGACGATAAAAAGAAAGGAAATTCGAGCGACTTTATTTTGTGAATTCAAAATGGAACATAAATCATCATGAACTCTTCTCAATATCAACCTATCATTTGGCCAGGGGCCATTAGCGAACGTAAATTGCAACATTGGCTTCAAAAATTTCGGAAAGGAAACGAGAGTCTTGAAGATGAGAAAGGTCGTATCCTTCTGTAACTCACGACAACTAGTTGAAGGTTATTACTAAAGTGAATACATGTAAAAAATCTTGAGAGATTCTGAAGAACTAAACTTTGATCAGTTAACAGTTGTTCACCATTTGCACAACGCTGAAAAAAATCAACAAATAAATGCCTCATGAATTGAACGTAAATCAGAAATTTTGCCGACACGAAGTCTGTTCAATTTCTTTAAACCCTGGTGAAAACAACACTTCAGAGAAATATTTATTGCATTGAAATCTTCAAAATGCACTAAAATCTGCAACATTTACTTCCAACATTATTTAGTTGAAAGGGAACGATTCTTTTTCATAGCAACGCCAAACAGCATTTTTTTTTTTTTTTTTTTTTTAAGTGACTGTGCAAATATTCAATGCACGGGGATATGAAACTTCACCTCACCCAGCTTACTCATCAGATCTCTTTTTGACTGATTACCACTTTTTCAAGTAGTTCGACAAATATACAACAACGTGTAGAAGAAGGTTTTTAACAATCAAGCAGCAGCTCAAAATACCGCCGAATAGTTCGCCGGTGAACTGTATAACTCCGGAGTTCTATGTTATTGGAATGAATAGACTAATTTCTTGTTGACAAAAACTCATAATTTTTAATGATTCCTATTTCAATTAATAATTTTTATTCCAATCTGAGATATACTGCATTAAAATAGCTACTAAAAAACCGCAATTATGTATTATAACAATTTAATATAACAGAAATAATAATAATAATAATAATAATAACATCTAATTTAAACACTATAGGCAGACTCATAAAAATCGAAGCTTATTAGTACGCTTTTGTTTGAACATAAATATTTGAAGAATTTTCTGATATCAATATGTCTTTACGGAATAAAACCTTTTGTCTAAATTCTAACCTTTAATTTTCTGAATCTTAGGGTAAATTTACAACACCATTACTTACATCTTTTTGCAAAGTACTCTTGCATCAAATATACTTATTGAAACTGCTAATATAAATTGATAAACAGAAAGTTATTATCTAAAGCAGTTTAGTCAAATTTATTTGTGTTTTAAGATTCCATTTGCATTGTAATAAACGCAAATAATACAATGACAGAAATAATTTGTTGGAACTGAACGAAACTTAATTATTGAAATATCAGAACACGTTTATTCAATAAAACTTAATTTATATGCCATTTC
This sequence comes from Salticus scenicus, assembly GCA_963930645.1. NCBI lineage: Eukaryota > Metazoa > Arthropoda > Arachnida > Araneae > Salticidae > Salticus > Salticus scenicus. The sequence goes on along the minus strand of OZ005656.1, from coordinate 206,875,226 downwards.
GACATTATCTTAATATTAAAAAATGCTACGATTGATGCGAAGTAATGAAAAACATCCTTTTGTAAATTCTCGTTGGAATTGATATTAACAACTATAAAATAAGAGAGAAGAAAAAAAAAAGAAATTCATTAAAATAGTTTGCTCTTTATTGCGTAAAACTTGCAGGTATAGACAAAAATGAACTTCAATACGCACTCTAAAAAGAATAAAATTTTAATTTTGCTGAGATGTAAGTATTTGGCATGCGAAAACTTCTTAAATAGCACCTTTGTCAAATTAAAAATTTAGAAGCACTGAGTCAATTTAATTAAAATACTGTATTACATCATTTAAAAAACCTACGTTAATGAATCGATTCAAAAGTTTTCAAACGCATTCTTTTTATTTATTAAATTAGTTTTTTTGCAAATATTTTTATTTCATTGTCTGTACTTATTAGTTTCTAAGGTGTTTGAAAAACTGAACTATGATGTAGCTCTAAATACTTCTAAATAGGGTGATCAGATTTCCTTATATTGAATTTGAGGACAAATATGGCGGTGTGTCCCTCCGAATTTCAAGGTCAAAATAAATAAATCACCTTAAATTGTAAAATTTTAGTAATTTTTATTTAAGAATTAAAGGAAAGAGTTTAATTCAGCTTATTTATTATCAATATAATAAAATGTTATAATAAAATATTAATAACATTATAACCGGCATACTGAATTTTGTTCGAATTTTTGGGGGACGAGGGTAGTTTTTCGAGGACTGTCCCAGGATTAAAGAAGGCTGTACACCCTACCTCCAAACATAAAATATACTAATTATTATAATTAACTGTAATTTTAAATAATGAATAAAGATAAATATGTTTAATAGAATAAAATGATTATATTTTTTTTTTCTTTAAGCATATCCAGTATTAATAACAAAGAATGTGACTTATATAGCAGTGTTCTATAACAAATACCATTCCAATAGACGCGTCTTCAAATTATATTGCATATTTTAATTTTAAAGAATTATTATTTATAAAAACTAGTATTTTATGACTGTCATAAAACTTTCTATTATATCATTTTACAGAACATTATAAAATACACAAATATTTAACCATACGTTATCATAGTAAAGATTTTGCGAATACAGTTTTGTACAATTTTAGCCAATAGACGCTGTGATCATAGCCTCCTAAACTAGATGCCTTCCGCGTGGCTCGGAAAATTGACAACAGTTCAAACTGTTGACAGCGCCACCTGGTACAGATTGCGCGACTTTTTTATTCAACAGCCACCAAAAATTTTTAAAAGTGGGATTTGGTATACATAAAAAGCGAATAAAATCGAAGAAACGTCGATATCATATATCACTTCTTAAAATTATTGGTGACAGTTGAATAAAAAAAGTCGCGCAATATGTACCAGGTGGCGCTGCCTACCACTTGAAGTGCTGCCAAGTGTCCGAGCTACGCGAAAGGCATCTAGTTTAGAAGGCTATGCTGTGATGTAGCCTTGTGGAGAATAGCAGAAGGTGAGTAATAGCAACACCGTTTTTCGGCCGATATACACCCAAATCGAATCAATATTCTTTTTCCTAATGGCCATGTTATATATCACGTTTGGTGCATTTATACGCCATAGAAGCAGAGATATGTCGTTACCATACACTGTAAAAATTACAGCATAGCATCGCCACTTGTTAGTCGATATGTACGTAAATTGAATCAACATAGTTTTTCTTAATGGCCATATCAAATTTTGTACAACTATACACAATATTTAGAAGAAAAATATACTTATTGTAAATTGGGAAATTACAGTATAGGATGCTTTTGAGCAATATGTAGCAAAATTTGATAGATATCAATTTACGTCAAGGTGCAACGAAATATAAATTTTTAAGAAATTATGGCCATTAGTTCTTGGTCTGGAGCTGAAACGAAATTTCAGTCACACACACAGACAGGCGGACATATTCCAAAAATTGTGAAATCGTGTAAACAAAAACTTTTAATTCTATTTTTGCGATGGATTTATCCAAAATTGGAATGCAAATATTTACAAATACATTTTTCTATGAATATAAAAAAAAGTTAAAAAGGTAGAAATATGATTAAAAAAAATAATAATAATAATATAAAATTAAGTGATGAATAGTGCTAATATTTTAAGATTTCATATGTGTTTAAATATTCACAAGGAATCTAATGACTAGGTTATTTGTCATCAGCACTTAACGATATTCAGTTGTTCAGCGAATTGTTATAATTATTCAATATTGCAGAATAAGCATCCCAGTTTGAAACTATTTCATTTTTCAAACATCTTAATCACAAATTTCAAAAGTTGCGGTTTAAAAGTGGAGTAAATTAGGTTATTTTCATAATACGTTAAATGAAATTTGTATCACCTACATAAAAAAGTAAAATAAAAATAAAATAAATAAATGACGTTTTCATTTTTATAGAAAACTACTCTGGCATTTAATTTTTGATAAATATTTCTTTCTCATAAATATCTCTTAAAGAAGTAATGTTACAATTTGAGAGTAATTTAAGTAATTTGTGTTCTTTAATATGTTATTTATATAAAAAAATATTAATTAAAATATTGAGCAGTTACTAAATAGAATTTTATAAAATATTTTTATGCATATTATTACTCTGGAATTAATTTATTCTTTTTCTGATAATTAACAACACAGTTTAAGTAATTTACATTCCCTTACCCTGAAATTTAATACTATAAATACAGCTTGGAAATTAAGAGGTAACATAACGAGTACTGTTATCTAAACCTATAATAAACAATTCAAATTAGGCTTCCGAAGAGTTTTATATGATAATTAGTTCTGTGTGAGAGGGGCTACCGCCACCCTCAACCCCCCGTTTTATTAGTACACCTACATATATATATATGGAATTTAAATCTGTAAATTAAAATTAAAAGTTCACTTAAAATTATACAGACAATTTTCACACGCAACATTCCTTGAAACTTATCATTCTTGATCAAAGTTTTCCAGCAACAAACTTATATTAATTTCAAAATACAAAATTTGGATCTCCTAAAATTATTCGTTTTTAAGTCACTCTAAGAGACATAGACAAAAATCAAATGTTAAAACACTTGACTACGGTAATCAGGAAGCTCCAAAACATGTAAATATACAAAAAGAAAGCGATGTATATTAAGCTTAAAACCTACATTATTTACTATATCTTTATGAGGAATTTATTTCAATTCCCGAGCAGTTTTCCTGGAAATGGTAAAATATTATTAGTAAAGCACATCCACTAACAACAAAAAAGAATGTTATCGCTTAAATATTTGCAACCCTGTATATCTTTCGAAGATTACATACAGACCACACAGTGCATCTAAATATGATCCTATAGTAATCATACATGGCCCAGCCTGAAATATACTTCCATCAATTTGCAATGATTGACGCACTTTTATCTAGTTTTTTTGTGTAGCCCTCTAAACGAACAGTGAATGATTTCCCTACCATATTCTACATGAGACATGTTTTCACGCATATAAAAAATATATATTCGTTTCATTTGGGTTAGTGCAGTCTATAGACGTTAAACTCTACTTACCAGCACTTTTCTCCATAGACGTAATGTATTTGAATTCTCTTGGGCGTCTCTGTACACGAACCATTTGCGTCATCTCAACGAAAAGTTTAGTGTAGCATCCCTATATCCTACACATTTAGAATACCGAGTTTGGAATTTCTGCTACTATTTGTTCTTGAGATATGCTGATAACGGACACAGAGACAGACACACAGACACACACACATACCATTCGCTAAGAACATGATCTTCGTATTCAGGGAACCTCAGAACATGTAAATATAACAAAAACTCACTTTCGAATATTTGACCATAAAACAATACTTTCTGCACCATATGGGTAAGAGAAAGTAAAAATGAGTGCTTAAAAAAAATGACGTTTCATAAAATATTTTTTTACAAACTATAATTCTAGTTTTTAATTAGCACCTATCTCATAAAAAATGCTATAGTTAATTTAGTATTATTTAAATAAATGCCTTAAAATGGAGAAGATATTAAATAAAATGGAATTTCAGAAAAAGTTTTGATATTTTGTAGCAAGTTTTGTTTTGCTTAGGCTTTTCTATCAATTATGTTACATTTTAGGCGTATTTATTTTCAATTAAATAAGAATTTTCTAAAAATTTAAAAAAGTAAATTCTAGTGCTTGATGTAAGTGAATGAAAATACTTATAAACTAACGCCATAAATTTAAAAAAAATTGCATTTATACCTAAGGTCTAAATAATTAAGCATCACACTCCATCAAGTGGAAATAGAACTCGTAAAATTTTAGCAAGTAAAAAATACCTCAGAAAATTCTGAATGTTCTCCAAATCGAAATAACAAAAAGAAAATGTCTCATTTTATAGTAATAAATTTGCATTCATTTGTAAGTACAAATGTTAGATCATAGAATACGAAAACAAATCTGAAAAAACTATGAAACCAAATATTCAACGCGTTTATGTACTATTTATATGTATAAAAAATAAATTAAAATTTCTTCTTATATGTTTCGAAAAAAAAAAAAAAAAAAAAAGCCATTTTTTATTTAAAACAAATTAAAATAAATTCCAGTAATTTCCTTGTATTTTTCGATATTTAAAACCTCATTACAATTCCTGTTCTTTTTTTAAATCAATATTTTGCAGGCTTTACCTTCTGCTTAAATTTGAAATTCAAAGCTTTATTCAACTATTAAACAACTAAACTTATAGAATTGTTTTTTTCTTTTTTCAAAAAAAAAAAAAATAAATAAATAAATAAAAAATAATAATAATAATAATAATAATAATAATAATAATAATCTATATAAATAAAGAGAAGTGTCTGTGTGTCTGTGTGTGTATCTGCGCTCTGGTGCTCGCACTACTGATCGCAGAGCTTCCAAATTTGGCATATAGGTACCTGGGACCCTGCAGGTGTGCACCTCATCGAGATTTTTTCGAATTTCGAATTTGAATTTTTTAAATTAATGTTTTTTCGATTTCAAATATTGGCTTTAATGCTTCATTTTTCATAAATTTAATTATTTGTTTGTGATCGTCTGCGTATCTTAGCAACGGTTATTTCACTATTTATTTTTTATTTAATACATTCATTTGAAGGAGAATTTTTTTTTATTTTTTATTTTATTGTTATTATGTTTATTGAATATCAAATGGTAATTCAATAGAAATAAATTATTATGTTTATGTATAAATTTTATAGAAAAGCAACTTTTTATTTTTCATTTTTTTAATTAATTCTTATCAAAAGAAAAATCTTTTTTTTTTTTTTTTTTTTTTTTTTTTCAAATAATATTTATTGGGTGAAAAAAATGGTAGTTTTTAGTAGAAAGGATTAAACTGATTAAAATTCGTTTGTTTTTCATGTATTTAATTCCTTTTAAAAGAAAATCTACTTTTTTATTTTATTTTATTGCACTGGTCGGAATCAAATCGTAATATAGTGTAAATAACGGGGGCTATAATACGCATGGTTCAAAAACTAAAATATGTAATAGATGCTGAGATACAGTCATCATCAAAATCGTAGTTCTTAAATAACAGAAAATCCACAAGTCGTCGATAATTACCCAGATTGAAGTGCCCGGGAAAGACCTTTCTGTAGACAGTGGGAAACTGGATCCGATACAGTACGGGCAGAAAAAAGAGCTGCCTTAGTCATCGGTTACCCGAAGAAGCGAGATCTTAAGCGATTTCTGTGTTTTTTTTTTTTTTTTTTTTTTTTTGTTTGTAATGTGAAGTGATGTAAAAAATAAATACTGATCCAATTTTTTTTAAAATTCACTTAAATATAGTGACCAGCGAAGCGGGCGTAGCCTGCTAGTAATAAATAAAAAGGGAAGAAAAGACATACATATATATATACAAAAATATTGATACAGAGTAACTCGAAAAAATTACATATATTAAAAAGAGAAACATTTTTCATACAAAATAGTGAAACCATATTAATGCTTTAACTACAGATTCTGAAATATTTATTTCAGAGGGAAAAAAAAAAAAAACTTTCTTAAGTGGAAATCGAAGAAAGAAGAAAAAAAAAAAAACTTTTATTTCTTTTATTTTTGCAACAAGGAATAAAATGTAACTCGGAAAGTTTGTTTCTCGATTTGGAATATAACCGTCAATATTTAAATTCAAGTCTAAATAAAAGTTTCATTAGATAAAACTTAAAAAAAAAAAAAAAAAAAAAAAAAGTTTTCCATTTTTCAGAAAGAGATATGAATGAAAACGTAAAGAATACGACCCTGGGGAGTTCAAATCTTTTTTCTCTCAAAGAAATCTGATTTTATCTTAAATTTACCCATCTATTTCTAAGGTATTTTTAGGTTTGAATAAACGCTTTAGAGTTATTGTTTTTGTTGAATAATTCTTTAATTTCCCACGGGTTTAATACGCTATTACGATGGTTATTCTCTATCCGTATACTATGAGGTAATTGTCAGAAATAATGGGACTTATGTAAATGGAGAATATACTTTAAAACAAAACTTTATTGTTGTTATTTAAATATTTATGTTTGTTGAATTCGGATAATTTGTGTTTAATCGTAGGATTTATATTTCTTATTTTCTTAAATAAGTAAGTTTATAATACAAATGCATCTATGTTTCATTGCAATTTTAATATTATAAACTTTTCCTAAACATGAAATCTAGGGTTGAAAACTTATAATATATAAACAAGAACGAAAACTCATGCGGTACGCACTGATTATTAACATTTTCCAACTGCACGTACTTATTGTATTGTATAACGGTCAATGCTTTTTGCCTATGTTTCCATACAACAAACAGACAGAAAGACTGAAAGGCATACATATAGACTAATTGAATTCATAATCACTCTTAAGCATTGTTGTAAAATGTTAAAAATGCTTAGAATAAAAGAAAATACAGCCCTTATATTCTAATTACAGCCTTTAATGCATCTGAATATTTTAATGTACCCCTGTAAATCTATAGGGTAAACATTTTATACATAATACAAAGCATTATTTTAGCACATTAACAATAAATTTCAATTTCTTTATAGTTTTTGCAGTAGAAAGTTATTTAAATGTGATGTATAAAAATATCTGTCCTAAAAAGCAACGCATTAACATTTTTTGGAGTGTCCCTATAGAAAAAACAGTTATACAGAACCTACTAATACCATTCTAAATAGAGAACCTTCCATAGTGAACTTGGATAACCTATATCATTTTTTAAAAAATTTGAAAATATTTATGGACGCTGGAAGCGGGCAGACGAACATATAAACAGATGGCTAGTTGAACAGAGAGATGCACAAATTCAATTCATATTGACACTTAAAAATTGATAGAAAGTGTTAAAAATGCTTAACGTAAACAAAATGCAATTCCAGCATATTTTCAATAATAGCCCTTAATGTAAATGAATATTTTCATGTGGCCCTTTAAACCTAATGCTAATCATACTGTATTCTATATAAAGCATTCTTTTGTACATATGAATAACATATATCAATTAAGATTTGTGAAAAGTAAAGTCCCTGTCGACAAACCATTGGTGGTATTTACTCAATTTTCTATCGAAAACATCCGATAGTGAATTTGAATAACATACTTCAATTTCATTGAGATTTGTGTAAAATAAGGGTATTAAAATTTAGTTTATAGAAGTACCTCTTATAAAACACAATGCTTTAGAATACTTTTGGGTGATCTTGTACACAAACCAGTAGAGGTATTCACTCCATTGTCACCAGGGAACATTCGATAGTAAACTTGGATAAAACATATCAGTTTCAAGAAATTTCTGGAATATTTACGGGAGTTAGAGCGCGTATAGACAGACTACCGAAGTCATTAACATTTTACAACCTTGTTTGGAAAGTATTAAAAAATTATTAAAAATATAGTTAAAATAAATGTATGTAAGAAACTATACTCAATGGTAAGTTAAACGCTTTAACTACATTATAAAAAATATATATATATTGATTAGTCTAGAATCAAATACTTCATACTCCCTATTGCCAAATCTATTGAATATATAAATAAGTTGAAATCATTACAAAGTGTATTACACAACAAAATTTGAAAATATTTGAGTTATTCCGACGTTATGCATGCAACACAATAAAGTTCAAATATTTTTGCTTTTTCGAGCAATGTATGATAACTTAATTATGACATCCCGAGCCAGTATAAAGTAAATATCTCATTATATTTCTAACCAATCAATAAAATTGATTTATGCATGCTTATTTCAGTGGAAAAAATGGTGGTTTATTATAACATCTAATTTCTGAAATTGAGTGAAGAAAAATCGGAATTTCTGAGAAAAGAAAACTTCTAAAATTGAATAAAGATGTTGAAATCTAGACAATAGTAATTAGTTTATTATTGTCTTATTCCCGTATTTCAGAAAACAAAGACGATTTTTAGGGGGGAGGGGAGGTTGAACGAATATATATATATATGTATATATATATCTTTATAGATTGTGACTAAATTAAAATTTATACATACAATGTCAAAAATATTTATGCATTTTATAAACTTTATTGGAATTCGAAATAAATGCATATCGTCAAGTTAGAAAAATAATAAAATCATCTCATTTCTGGCAATTTAAAAATATTTAAACGTAATTTTTGCGCAATTGGGGAAACATGTACGTAGTTCATTCATAGCTTTATCTAAAACAGATTTTTATTTATTTATTTATTTATTTATTTATTTTAAGAAAACCTAATATGGTCTATTTTAAGAAAAATTGTAATATGTAAACTATGCCAGCGATACGTGGAAAAAAAAAAACCACTAAAACTCATTTTTCAATTCCATTTTCTTTTAAAGAAAAATTATACATATGTTATCAGTTATAAATTTTATAAGTAAAAACTCTATTAAAAAAAAAAAAAGAAAATCAGTAAATTCTAACTTTTATCACCAACATTTATGATAATTTTCATGTAGGTGAAATATACCTAATATATATATATATATTTTTTTTTTTCTATAAAAAATAAATAAATAAATAAACTTTATTATAAATCCTTAAAAAAATATATATGTTAATTGTTTATTTATTTTTAGATTATTATGTTATTCCTCTATTAGAAATATTGAATTTGTTGCTTATTTAAGTGTGCTACCACTACAATCATCATTAAAAACATTTATATTAACTAAAGGCGTTTATCGACAACATTACAATAATTAAGTCTAATTTTTCACGGTTTTCTAACAGACTTAAATTTATAGAAAATGTTATATATCAAAATGTAAATATATAATTATGCTAAATTTTATATTTACATAATGTTCTGTTATATTGTATGATCTTATTGAGAATATTTAATGTTTATCAGCTAAATGAAATATGTTAATAAACTTCTTAGTTTACAGAATCATATTAAGAAAAAAAAATTAAAAACTACAAAAGATATACATAAATTTACATATATGTATATATATCAGGGGCGAGGCGTGGTTCAGAAAACTATGGAAGCGCCGAAGCGACGCACTTCCAAATGCAGGGGAAGAATCAATTCAGTCTTTCGTTCAGAGGCGACGTTACTTGATTAATTTAAAAAAATCTTAAACAGGGGAAGCGCTGCTTCCATCGCTTCCATGGATGCTTCACCACTGATACATACATACATATACATATATATTCATTTTTTAGCCTCTCCCGTACATTTTTGAAAAGAAAAAAATATATGTTACACTACAATCAACGTTAAACCATTTATACGAATTAAAGGCGTTTATCCATAACACTACAATTAGTAAGTCTTAACTAACAACACCCAAGCAATTTCACGAGGCGGTAAGGGTGCAAAACCTTTACTTCACAACCACAATTTCTTTTCCGGTCCCCAAAATGATCTCAATAAATGTTACATCCTCCCGCCCCCACCAATTCTGCTTCATCTCTCTCTTTCTACCACAACCAGTCACAGGGGCGCCAAGAATACGTTTAACTCGAAAATTACACACCCACACATGCACTGATCCATGCAGTTAAAATCCTTTTGCAGTGATTCCTTTTCTCTTTTCCTTTCGATAATTTGTAACAATATTACTTTTTTTCTCCTTTTATCTTATTTTTTTGTCCTTGTTTTGTCTTACGGAAGTTTTAATATCAAAAGGAAATAACAAAAAATATTTTTTCTTTCTTCATTTTCTTCTTTTTTTTTTTTTCACGCTTAGTAATACTTTTAATTGTTTTTGTGTGAACTTACATTTGCTAATAAAACTACTCATTTTAATTTTATGTTTCTGTGTGGACACTCAAAATTAAATATTCAATTTCCATAAATAGAAAGTTATTTTATTTCAGTTTCTTTTAAACCAAATTTATATTTGTACTTCAATTTTTGTTTTGTTTAAAAATATGAGACAAATAATTGCTGATAGCGTAAGCACAAGTGCGATATAAAACCCATTCACTCAGTGACTCACTCATTTACTCAAATGTTTATATCGATAATCAAGGGATCTATATACCCTTATCATACTGAATTTCCGATTTTTATTTAACTCATTAATTCCCAGAGTCACCTGGGACCCACCAGCGCAGCGGCCGAACGGTTTTATGCTCAAAGCTGATAGACGTGAGGTGCCGGGTTCGATTCCAGGTCGCGTTTGTCGGCCTAGCCGTTCGGAGTTGTCCGTGGTTTTCTTCGAAATTTGCGTAAATACGGGCTAGGTCCTATTAAGAAGCCACCCCCCTCCCCCCATGGAGAGCACTCCTGCTCAATTCTAGGACCCTAGTGCAGCCAATCGTCCTTAATTTCCACAATCCAACCCAATCCAAAGTCACCTGTAGGTGACGTTTAAAATTATTTTCTAACTATAAACAATTATAATCTTGCAAATTACTTATTTCCATTTTAAATCAATACGGTAAAGAGTGTATTCTTTTTCAGGCATAATGTTTTTTCACACAAAATTTAGTGTGCATTCCTGAGTAATGCATATCTTATTCTTACATGTCATTTATTTTTCATATAAATACTCCCTTTAGTGATAATAGCTTAGTTAATTATTAATAACGATTATTCCAGAAGGAAGGGAGGTAGTTCCATTTAGCGATTCCAAGACTTGAAATGCATAAATCGAATTCTAAATTTTGAAGATATTTTAGAAAATGAAACCAGTTATCTTCGAAAAAACTTGAAATAATATATGGTAACGGGCTAAACAGAAACACATATCAGCATGTAAACAGCTCCTAAATTATGCTATTTTCCCTAATTTTAACGAGAAATAGAGGGTACTGCCGCTGTTTTTGGCAAAAAATCTTATAAAATTTTGTCAATGTTAAACGAAGTGAAATGAAAGGAGTGGATAACTCGAAGCTGGCAGTCTGTACAGAGATGTTGCTGAGGCCAGTTGTAGTTTAAGAATTCAAAAAAGTGCATTTCTTCTATTGCGTAAACCCTGAAAAGGAATTGTAAATAGATTTATGTTTTTACTATTATTATTATTATTTATCTATTTACTTACAATTTACTGTGTTTTATTAAAGGATATTTCTAACCCAGACATTCTGGCTCTGAAATGATTTTTTGGTGCTATAATATCAATACATTTTTCCCCCCTTATTCCTGATACGACCATATAATTTTCTGAAATTTCCCTTTATAGAATAATCTAATTTTTCAATATATATACACTACTGGCCATTAAAATTGCTACACCAAGAAAGCATGATAATTACGGAATGAAATTTGTTGGACACATACATTATAGCAGGAAGAACAATTGATTAAAATTTCAGGAAATTTCGAGTTATATGTACTGAGAAAACAGTACATAAAGGAGCGACCTCTGTGACCAATAATAGCACTTATTTGCCTAGGCATTGAATTAAACAGCGATTGGATAACATGTACGGATAGAGCACTTCATGATGTTTTAACACGATGCCACAATTCATCGATCGAAGTTACTGGTGAGTGGGGAGGGGCAGTCGCTTTTTAACGATTAAACAGTCATTTTCATTGGTGCGAGATCAGGAGAACGCGCTTGCCAGAGCAACAGTCGATAACATTCTGTATCAAAGAAGGTCCGAACAATACAAACAACTTGCGGTCGTGCATTATCTTGCTTAAATGTTGCGCTTCGGAGGCCTTGAATATAGGGCAGAACGATGGACCTCAACTCGTCTGAAATGTAATGGCTAGTATTTAGAGTGGCCAGAATGAAAACAAGAGGTGATCGGGACGTGTATTCAGTGGTACCACGTACCATCAATCCAGGTGGTGACCCAATATGCGGCTATCAAAATTCTGATTACCCTCAAAACTGCATCATTGATATGGGCGTTATTAATGTGTCATCAAAGATGAATCTGGACGCTGGAATGGCGTGAAGTCACCTTTCAGACAAATCACAATCCTGTTTACAGCATCAAGATTGCCTTATCCGTATTTCACGGCATTATGAATAATGCACATTGCCAGCTGGGATTCGACATCATTATACTGTCCATCATTCCCAATGATGTTGTGGGTTCCCATTGGATACATGTCTCGATTACTTCTTGTTCGTGTTCCTGGCACTCTGAACAGCGGCCATTAAATTTCTGATGGGTTAAGACCCACTCCTCTGCCCTGTATTCGAGGCCTCCGTAGCGCAAAAATTAAGCAAGATAATGCACGACCGCAAGTTGTTTGTATTGTTCGGGCATTCTTTGATACAGAATGTTATCGACTGTTGCTCTGGCAAGCGCGTTCTCCTGATTTCGCACCAATGAAAATGACTGTTTAATCATTGAAAAGCGACTGCCCCCCCCATACTACTCATCAGTAACTTCGATCGATGAATTGTGGCATCGTGTTAAAACATCATGAAGTGCTCTATCCGTACATGTCATCCAATCGCTGTTCGATTAAATGCCTAGGCAAATAAGTGCTATTATTGCTCACAGAGGTCGCTGCTTTATGTACTGTTTTCTCAGTACATATAACTCGAAATTTCCTGAAATTTTAATCAATTGTTCTTCCTGCTATAATGTATGTGTCCAACAAATTTCATTTCGTAATTATCATTCCTTCTTGGTGTAGCAATTTTAATGGCCAGTAGTATTTATTGGAGATATACAACTATAATCAGTAAATTTGGAGATTTACTAATTTGCGATACATTACTTGTATATATATTATTCATTTATTATTATTATATATATATTTTTTTTTTCAAACAGAGATTTTTCTGTCCACTTATCTTCAAGCATTTATTCATACAATTTTCTATTTCTCACAAACTTTAGTAATATACAGAATATTTCCTGGATTTTTTTCTCCTAATCTTTACAACTCTAATTATCATTTACGTCATCCTCCGCTATCGCAAAAATCAGAAGAAAACCTCCGACAAAGCATCATCACGGGTAAGGCAACATCTTTACTAAAATGATCAACGGAAATCATGAAAAAGACCTTATCGGAAAAAAACAACTAAACACGAGAAAATCGAAGAGATCGGGGGAAACAAAAATAAATGAAACAAGCCGTTACAAAGCGATATTAACCCCAACCGCGTACAAATCTCAGTGAATGTCAGTGGGTAATTCCCGTTGGTAGATTCCTCTGGCGCCCGGTGGTCTTAAGTGGCATCATAATTTTTAGCTTAAAAAAGCTGTAACCTAAATTATATTTAAAAATCGATGAAAGGAATTCTATATTTAAAGGAAAAGCGAAGAAAGTTTTCAGAAGTTTATTTAAAAAATTAAAGTCATAAAATTAGAGTTAATTATGTTTGATGATTTTTAATGCGGAATAGAAATTGCGTACTTTTTAATAATAATTGGTTTTAATTATTCAAATAATGATATTTTGCTGTAAATTAGAGAATAAAAAGATATGATAACAGCTGTATAATTAAGAAAGTATTTGATATTTGTAAATATCTTTTGTTACTGAACATTATTGCACTTAAAATTGCATTTTGTAAAAATAGTATTCCATATACTTTTTTCTAAATTTTTAAATAAATTTTTTAATTTTTTTTTTTAAGTTTAAATACATTCTTAAAATTATTTTAGTTAATTTTTAAACACATTCTTAAAATTATTTTATTTAATTTTTAAATATATATTTAAGCATTTATATTTAATATTTTTAGTGATAATTATATCGTTTTAAAATCGAACGATTAATATAATATAATTTATTACACTTTAAAGTTAAGAAAAGTTCTAAAAGTTCTAAAAGTGGAAAGATTCAAAATAATAATTATTCTTACAGTAATAATTTCTTTCTCTTTCTCTCTTTTTTTCCCAAATTCTTATGTACTTACTGTCATTCACTATGGTATGTTTGTGAATCTCAAGCTAATAAAAAATGCACCTCCATTTTAAGGTAAATATAAGTTTTTTCCTTTGTCTCTTCTAGGCTCAGGTGGTTAGAGCGCCATGTTAGTAACTCGGTGGTCGAGCGTTCGATACCCCGAAGGTCCGGAGAGTTCATTTTTGCAGATAATAATTAGTAGAAAAGATGCCAATTGATAAAAGAAATTTTTTCGTTGACTACACAGTATCCTAAGAATTTTTGAAGAGTTTTTTTAAGAAGCCTTTTTTTTATGTTTGAATGCTGAAATTTAAGGCAAACATTTAGTATTCAAACACATGTTTTATAAAAATTAATTCATCGATAAATTCACAAAGTAGTACACAAACATATTTAAAATATTTTTTTAAACTGAAAATTAAAAAATTGTTTGCAGAGAGCAACATTGTATGAATATTTTTATAATTCTAAAAGAATTATGCAGTTATTCGAAAAAAAAAGTTTTTATGCATATTTACGTTTGTAATGACCGATAGATGGAACAACCAGAGCAACAACTAATGGCCAATCATAGCAAATTCATTGGTCAATGGATCAAATGCCTCAGAAAAGCTTAAGTAGGCGTGTATCGAATCTTCGACTGCCTTACCGCCTAGACTTTCGTGGTTTATAAAAGAGTACAAATTCTTTTCCGCTGAAATTTATCATTTCACCTTAATACAAAAAAAATTTGCAAAATCATAACTTCGAAAAGATTTATGTGATACGATACATTAAGAATTTGGGTTTTAAAAGTTTTTTTAAAAAGATTATTTTAAATACTTTCAGGAACGCCCAACCTTGAAGAATTTGCGGTAACAATGATTTTTGTTATAAAGAAATAACATGAACACGTGACTTTGGTTGATTGTTTGAATTTTACGTCGCACTAGAACGGATTCACGCAGGAAAGCAATTCCAAATAACTTTAGAAAAACACCAGAACTGATGCATGTGTTTGTATAGTCTGTATGGTGTTCGGGGTCAGTAACGTTTGCTTCGGTATTACTTACAATTTATACTTTTTTATTAGTTTTATATTTCGCGAATAGTTTGGAAAGACTTAAAAAATAAAGATAATGCATATTGAACTTTAGAAAATATTTTGGAGTTGCCTCTCCCCAGCTTAAAAAAAAAAAAAAACTGCAGATAATCTGAAGGTATTTGGAACAAAAATCATAAAATCTGCAGAGTACCTGCTGTTTAAAAGCAAAAAATTTGCATTTTGGAAACAAGAATTTTTTTCCTTTAAACTTTTTATTGTCCAAACACCTTCAGATTAGCTGCAGTTTATTTTTTTTTTTTATTTTTTTTTTTTAAGTTTTTCTAAAGATTTTTTTAAGCTGGGTTGTGTATTGTGGATGTTTTATCATACTATGATCTTTCCAGTATATGAACCCATCACTTTTCCCGAATCCACGAACTAGTAAACTTAACTCCATTCGTACAGCTGACCCTTTTAAAGTCTATTAGTTTCTCACTAAAATCGACCATCTGATACTATTTAACATTTTTTTGAGAGCATTTTTTAAATAGTTTTCACTTCTTTTAAACGATTTTTAACCTATTGTTCCTTCTCTGCTTGGATAGCAGCACTGGTCTGAAATTTAACAAATAATATTTCAGAAAAGTCATTTGAAATTTATAGAAGGAGCAAAAGCACCTCGCAAAAATGTTAAAATTTTATAAGGGAAATTAAATGGTAGAAAAACATATTAAAATAATTAATAATTCGCATATGTGAACTTCATAATTTGTGCTTTAATTTTCCACTGTTTTTCTACATCCATGAGATTTATTATTGAATGAATCAAAGCATTCAATTTTCGGATTTTGTTGATTTTTCGAGTTTTGTAATTTGCTGGTTTTTTTAATATATATATCTATCCTCCAGTTTGTGTGTTATAATAGTTTTTTTGGCCGTAAAAACTCAAGATCTTATGCCCAGTAATCGATAAAATTATTAATTTAATTTAACATAAATTGGTGCTGGGTTAGATTTTATTGTGTGACACCAAAATGTGTCCTGGCTACAACCTTATTTCAGTGATTTATGTTAATTTTTGAGTATGTGTCATAAAATTTCACAAAAGGTAATATTTAACATTCATATTATAAAAAGGGAGGATGATTAAATTTTGCTTAATATGGTTTAATTGTGTGTTGTTGCGATCCTCTTCTTTTCATGATGAACTTAGTAGTACCTGTGGAAGTGAATTGCCTCATAGATATTTCGCAAGTAAGAACACGTTATTTTGTAAATTATGCAGATTAAAACATAGTTGTGATCTTTCATCAATAAAGTTATTCTACTACACATTTCCATCATGCAGAATCCTTCTAAATTTATTTCTTTAGAACTTTAACACTAATGATGATAGCACTAATTCGCAATTAAAAAATAAAATGACTATGACGACTATTCATAACCACAATTAAGGTAAGACAATTTCACTATATCATTTTCAAAAAAAGGAAAGAGAGAGAAAACGACCTGAAAAGAATATATACTTCTCTCATTTACACGGGTTGGGTATTTAAAACTCCATTACACATAATTACCTAAGCAATTATGCTTATTATTTAATTACCTTTAAACACTTACTTCTTAAATAAACATAGAATGGGTATACAATACGAACATATATACAAAAAAAAAAAAAAATCTGAAACGTGCTAGCTGCTTCCATTCAAATATATGACAAATATCTATATACACTACTGTCCATTAAAATTGCAACACCAAGAAGGAATGCGAATATCAGAATAATATTTATTGGGCACATACATTTTAGTAAGAAGAAAAATTCATTAAATTTCCAGAAAGTTTTGAGGATACAGTACATAAAGCAGCGACCACTGGGAGCAATAACTACACTTATCTGCCTAGGCATTGAATCAAACAGCGATTGGATGATATATTCGGATACATCACTTCAAGAAGCTTCAACATCTGCTATAGTTCATAAACCGTAGTTATTGGTGATTGGTGGCGGGTCATTGGCTTTTCAATGATTAAACGATCATTTTATAATTGTGCAGCTGTTATGCTGGAATTGTACTTTTCAAAAAGCTACTAAAAACAAACTTTAAAAGTATACTAATTATAAGAAGTTTTATTTACAGATATGAATTTTAGTAAAGACTGTATTCGCGCAACAGTGCATAAATATCTGCCCGGACTAAATCGAGAGCAAAAGGACATTTTATTAAATAACATTTGCACATCCGCAATTTTACTTAGTAGGACGACTTGGTCTTCCCATTATTTTGTACTGCCCTAAACTTTACGTAAAAAAAAAAAAAAAAAAAAGGCCCTAAACTTGTAACATTAGGACGAAGCATCGCAAAGTTCTGAGGTCTCACACGATCAAAAGCTGAAAATCGGGCTGAAATGCCAAGAGTTTGTTGTCCATGGAAAGTTCGGTCAGATAAATGTTAATTGACCATGGAGGTTCATTCCACTAAGTAATGATAGAAGTAGGGTACAGATTCTCTATTTAGAAAAATTCCGTAACATCAGTGGGATTTTTACGCCTTCTTTTGTCGGTAATCGCTTTCTTGCCAACTGGCTCTTTGGATTTTGCATGTATTGAATGGTTTGTTTGTCTTCAAAACTGCAAAGAAAAGTCAAACGGAACAGCTTTTAATCAGTAACAAGTATTAGATTACTTGCTATTCATTTCAGCTAGTGTAGGTTGTAGTTTGTGTTTAATTTATCCCCAATCGAAATATAAACAGCGATAACAAAGGTGGAGGAAACCTTCTTTGGTGGAAGTGGAATACACTGAATTCTCGTTAAAACGGACAACCAATTGCCAGCAGTTTTTGTCCATATTAACGAGAGTCCATTATAACAGGAGTTCATAAACTGAAGTTCTATATAACTCTAAAATCACTATTATGTACACAGACACACATAACACGAATGAAAATTTGTTTCCTCAAACCCTTTTATTCACTAAAAATATAAAAGCATGAAAACCCATACTTACTTTCAAAACTTCTTTTCTTCATATAGTACAACTTGGTAACAAAATCCTTTGTTATGTCTCCACAAAAGAAGTGGAGACAGGTGCAAATTGTTGACCTCAACTGTCCCTGTCAATCAATACTATTTACCTCCCACAGTGTAACAGCACAAAATGAAAAAGATTAACCCTTTTGTTATTGAAAACTTTTCATGTTAAAAAAAAAAAATAATAATACTGAATTTGAAAAGATTTTGGGAACTGACTCTTTTTCGAAGAAAGTAAGCTTTGAGGGGGGAAAATGTCCATCTTAACGAATGAATTGTACGTATAAAGCGATGTTTATTACATGCAATTCCTATACGCCTTAGCCTTAGCCAGGGATTCTGTTTTTGTACGTAATAACGAGAAATCCCTCTTAAACGGGGCCATCTTAACGAGAGTTCACTGTATCGGTTTGGTGAATGAATTAGTGGTAGGTAGGGATGTGATGTTCAGAAACAAAAAGGTTACTAGTCCGGAGTCTACTCTGATATCTACTTGATGGTTCATTCAGGTGGAAAAGGTTTCGGCGAAGTGTTGAAAGTATTTGGTGAAAAGTTGCATAACTTGCAAAACTTCGTAGTCGCAGCTGTATGTGAGCATTTTCTGGAAAGATGTTTCAAGATAAAGGTAGCGGAGTGACTCTCCAGTCAAAACTATTTAAGTAGAGCTCTTTTAAAGTTTTGATGTTCTTTTAAAGATTGCTGATTATTCTTCGAAAATGATTCGCTGATTATTCTTTCATGAAACCATGGAAGCCTCTGCGCAAGCGCTAATTCAACTAGTCCACTGTTAAAATAGGGGTGACAGTCATCTGACTCAGAGAAAATGAATAATAACAGAGCGCGAATTATTGGATGTTTTCCAAATCACAACCTGCCGGTTAAGCTTGCACCCCTCCAGCATTTTGGACGCGTCGTCGCTGGTACTTTTAGGAAACGTGGCTGCATTATATACGCAACGTTTCAGGAATAACAAACCCGTAACACCTAATCAAAACAACAATGAATAATAAGTAATAATTTTTTAAACTACTAATCCGTTTCATCTACAATAAGCTTTCATTTTAATACATGCTGTATATTATTATGCACATGGTAGGCCAGAATTTGGAATCCTATATTCCAAAAGGAAAGTGCAAATGAACTTAATAAGAATCCTTATTGTAAGTTAATTTATTTACAATTATAGCTCTCAATAAATGTTGTACTCTCGCGTCAACACACAAATTATATGTTTGCTTGTGCTAGCAACCAGAAGACATTTTATTTACCTTTTGTAGGGCAAAAAAAGTACAGCCACAAGAATAAACGACAAATTTTTCCGTTTGGTTATAAAAGTAAAATTGCAGTGAAGAATTCCTGGATGAATTTTTGCAGTTATGGAATTAGTGATTACGTTCTCGTGCTGAGGACGACACGTGTTAAAAGGTTAAACATTTGCCAACATCACAACAACAGTTTACTTAATAGGATGACCAGGTTATTGGAATAACATATAGTGTAAACACATTTCTCACGGCTAGTTTTGAGGACGATTGCAAGGCTTTGGAGGGGTGGCAAATTGACAGACAGTTTGAGATTTGATAAACATCCAGTCATTAGGCGTTTCCTCATCACTATTTTCTCTCACCCACAAAGGCTATCATTCCTATTTTAACACTTCACTCTGCATTTGCGCAGAAACTCCCATGGTCGCCAGAAACGTAATAAAAGAATACAAAACCAGGAATAAACTAAATAAGCGATAGAAAGTGACACTAGATTTGAAAAGATATTTTAGCTTATGAAGTTTTTCTCAGGAAAGCCTAGACTTATTATTTTTTTAAATAAATACTATTGAATAAAATATAAAGCTCTTTTTCCATTGTCATTTAGATTGTTAGTTAGAAAAGAAGAAAGGTACGAACATAAATATTTATGATAATTCTACCGTAAAAATTTACAATCCAACCAAAGAAATGAAATTTCCTTTAATGTACTTTCTAATTAATAAATTTCTATGCAAAGCTTATATTTGTATTCATCCGTGCTTTTCGCTTAAAAATAAAGGCTAAAATGTAACATTATGACATTATTTTTCGGGAACAACAAACCCGTAACACTTAATCAAAACAACAATGAGTAATAACAGATACTGACAAGCTCAAATTTCTTAAAGCGATTAATCCGATTCGTCTTCAATAAACATTCATTTTAATGACATGCTTCGTGCTGTCGAACTCATAATTAAGATACAATTTGCATTCTCAAAAATAATAGTTCGGGAAAAATGTTCCCAGAAAGCCGTTATGTCAAGTGTGTTAATAATGTTAATAATAACTCACGATAAAGTTTTGTTTAAGTAATATATTTTTTTTAATCTTTTGTTATTCATTATTTTGTTATTATATGCTATTAAGTAAGATCATTTAAGAAAATGTAATCATTAGCATTATCTGCGGGTTCATGGTTAAAATGAACTTTTTCGTTGAATTTTCATGGCTACTATCTCATTACATGTTGTTTTTATTGATTGTCTTAGGCAGCAACATATTTATTCGCTGATGTTTGTCTGTAAATATATTTTTCCGCGTAGATTATTAATCGAAAATATTATAATGTAGATAGATAAAGTTATTGGTATACACACACAAAAAAGAAAGTTTTCTTGTAAAAACAAAAATTTTATTAAATGAACCACAATTTTTTGCAGATATAGCTTCAACAAATATTATATCACCAGGACTAAACAATTTTGTTCCTTTAACTAAATGGTTTATTAATTCAACCAATATTTTTTAGACCAACCAAATTTTTTGCTGATATACCTCAACAAATATTATGTCAACAGAACCACTCTATTTTGTTGTTTTTATCAAATAGTTTGTTGATTCAATCAAAATATTTTTAATCAACTAAATTTTTTTTGCTGATATAGCCCCAATAAATGTCACCAAAACAAATTTATTTTGTTTCTATAACTAAATGGTTTTGTTGATTTAAGCAATATTTGTTAAATCGACCAAATTTTTTTGATGATATAGCCTTCAATAAATATGTCACCAGAACCAATCTATTTTGTTCTTTTAACCAAATGGTTTTGTTGATTCAACCAATATTTGTAACCCAATAATGGTCGTGAACGTGTTTTTGTAATTCTTTGTCCCCTAAAAAACATATACTTAAAATGTGCATAATTATATATTTTAAACTTGTTTCTTTAAGTATGAAAGATCATATAATAGTCATAAGGTTCATCTTTAAATGCATGGGGAAAATCCATTGTTTTAGTATATTATAAAGAATTTACAGTGAAAACAACAATATCATTTTTCCCCTCTGCCTCACTCCCTACACGCTTAGAGGGTTAAATCAACCAAATTTTTTCGCTGATATAGCCTCAATAAATATATCACCAGAATCAAACTATTTCGTTATTTTAAAACCAAACGGTTTTGTTGATTCAATCAGTATTTGTTTAAATCAACAAAATAAGAGCGACTTCATTTTCGACTTTGTTGAGAGCGACATCATTTTCAACCAAAACTTTTTTGGTCAGTCGAAGCATGTGTACAAAATAAAACTGTACAAAATTATTGTTAAAATGATCGAATAAATATAAATATCAGTCAACAAAATAAATTCAATTTTATAAACAAAAGATTTTTTTTTTTTTTTTGGTTTGTATGTTCAAAATTATGTAATTATTTGTCCAATTTCTGAATTAAAATATAAATTTTACATTTGTGTACTTTAGCATTTCAATTCGAAAAGTCTTTATAGTGAGATTGAAGTCTGTATAATTGGTAAGATAATCTATTATTAGTTAAACCCATTTGAAGACTAACTGATTTTAGTTAATGTTCTGGCCTACCGTTAACAAGTGCAAGATTCAAGTCCCCGTTGAGTCAGAGATATTCATAATGGTTTTAATGACAGTTGATCCCAACCTAATTAAACCCAACTAGTGGCCGAGAGTTTCTGCTCTCAAAGATGGAACAGAAGATCCCAATTTCGATCTTAGGTCGCGTTCGTCGGCTCAGCCATTTGGAGTTTTCTGCGGTTTTATCTAAAATTCGCGTAAATGCGAGATAGAATTACTCCCCAAGGAAGACTTTCCATCCACGTCTAGAACTCTAGTGTTGTCAGTCTACTTAATTAGCAAAAGTGTGTAAACGTAATCATAGAATGACAAATTAAATCGGGAAAAAAAACTATTACCAATTACGGTCAGATATCATGATTTTAAAACACCGAAATATACGTGAAAAACAGGTAATCTATTAAATCCAATATTCTATTTCTAATGCATGCAGATAATAAAACTTGTGTGTGATACACATAAACGGGAATCGCGCGCAAAAATGAGTTACAAAATATCGTCCTATTCGGTGCCTAAAGAAGCAACTTAGCACCAAATGGATAATTTGTTTAAATTGTTATTCAAATTCGTTTTGGCTAAAAGTGAGAATCGCATGTCATATACATCCATGCGATAATATAATAAGAAGGATTTTCATGTTTTATCTATTTTCATTTTCTACTCTTTATTCAAGTATAGGTTTCGTGAGCATTTTCAACCCTTGATTTTTAATGGCTTTAAATGGTTTAAGATATCTAAGAAAGGATTTGACAATTTTTAGAAAATGTCTGTCTGTCAGTATGTCCGTGAGTGTATGCGACAAAATTTTTGTGACAGCTCTACCTCAAGAGCTAATGTACAGAATTTCATATAAATTTATGCGTAGTTTCACCTTGACTTAAATTTGTTCCTGTAAAGATGCAAATCACTCTACAGGTGAGACTGCGATTTCTACCATTTAAGGAATGACTATATCTCAGCTTCTTTTGTGCATAATTGAACGAAACTTGATATTCGAGAAGGCCAATTAAAAAGTTATGCTAATTCAATTTATGACTGATAGGTGGTGCTGCTATTCTTCAATTTTCTTCACGAACGTTAAGGCTGCATCACAGATTCTATTGTGTATAATTGCACAAAAGTTGGTATGCGAAAAGATAATGTTAAAACACACAGCGGACTAAATTTATATGTATATATGCTGACAGGTGGAGCTGCTTAGCTGCAATTTGCCCCATGAATGCAAAGGCTAAATCTCAACTTTATTTCAGATAAATATATTAAACTTGATATGCGAGATAATAATTATGATAACGAATGCTGACTTAAATTTAGTGCATATCGGTCAACAGTTGGAAACGTTATTATCTTCCTTCTATGATTTTCCCCATGACTACATCTCAGCATCTGTTGATTAAAATTAGTTGAAACACTATTCGTAAAATCTATATTGTCAGAAGCTGCGATCAAACTCTTATGCATGTTAAAAAGTAAGTGTCACTGATATATAGAATGGTATAGAAGAAAGTTTTGTGATGGCCACAATAAACTAGTTTTCTTACTTTCTTTTCACTTCTATTTCTTTTTTTTTTTTTTTTTTTACACATATCAAACAAAATCCAATTTTATCTATAAGCATAATAATCACAGATTTTTATATTGTTTCTGAAAACATTAACAAAGTTATCACAGGATAATCGATCACTTTTTGTCACATAATTTCAGAAGGATTATTTTTAAGGAAGACTTATAATGATAAACTGAAATATAACAATGCCAATTTACAGCTATTGCTTATTATTAGCTATAGATTTGCTTGTACTAGCAGTAATTCTTAGCTTACCGTTGTATATAGATTTAGATAAGTAATGTGTTCTTTTCTGACGTTATAAATCATGTTTGAAACGCTAATATTCGCAAACTGATAATTTTGATGTATAAAAAATCAACAATAAAGTTGTTTTAGAAAAAAAAAGTATTTGTATGGGAAGAAGTTCGTACAATAAAAGCTTAGATTAATGAAAAATCTCACACAAATCTTCAATAATAATAATAATTTAAAAAAAAAAAAAATAATAATAATAAATAAATGCTTTGTATAGGAAGATATTCCTAAAATCGGAACTTAGCTTAATGAAAAATCTGCAATAAATTTCCTTTTTGGAAAACACGTAATAATTTTTAAGGAAAGAGGTTCATAAAATAAGGACTTCGATTTCTGAAACTTTAGCACTGAACCTTTTTTGAGGATAAAAATAACTTTTATGAGAAGAGTTTTCTAAAATAGAATTTACGCTAACAAAATATTAGTAATGAGTCTTTTTTTTTTTTTTTTTTTTTTTTTGGGGGGGGGGGTACATTAGACGAATAAGATCAGAAATTTGTAAAATTAATACGATTAATATATAAATACTACAAATTCAGCAAGGTATGTATATTTATTTCATAAAATATGAAACAATTTACAAAGATGGAAGTTCACAAAATGGGAATGTAGATTAATATAAATTTCGAAGCCAAATATATTTAGAAAACATAAAACAATTTCAAAAATGACACTTAGTACAAATTTAGAGACGCTATGTATTGCATAGCTCTGCATCTAAAATTTCTATTTGATAATTTTGATTGATTTTTATGATTATTTGTATACTCGCACCGAAATTGAAGCCAGTTTTCCTGTATCAGATTTTTGTCCATTTAAAGTGACTACGACACAATTTCTTCCATGACTCTTTTACCAATATAATTATATGGTAACTTTTATAGTTAGGTATCCATGATTAATTATAATTAATTACGGAAACATACTAGAAAATTGCGAAGATGAAGAAATTGTGTTGGTATTGATAAAAATCTGGCTTCATTTTCAGTTTTAGCACACCAAAAACCGCATGCATCAGCTAAAATTGTCAAATAAAATTTTTTCAAATTTATTTCTGTAGACCTATATTATCAAAATTCCTGTTAGAAAAGTGTGAAATAAATTGCAAAGGTGAATATCTGCGAAAGAGAAATTAAATGCGAATTTACGAAAGAGCATATTTTCGGAAATAAAAGAAAATGAGAGCAATAAAATTAACAAGTATAATAACAGGAGACTTTGCATTGGAATATTAAAACCCGAATAAACTACTACGTCAGAAACGCCAAAGAAAAATATTTGAGATGCATACAGCAGTTCCGGTAGCCTTAAGCGCACCGTCTTCAGTGCAAAAAGAAACAGCTGTATGCATCTCAAGTATTTTTCTTTGGCGTTTCTGACATAGTAGTTTATTCGGGTTTTAACAGGTATTTTTTTATTTTAAAAAATGAAAAAAGAAAAGAAGAAAAAAAAAATTCCTTGGTTGGTTGAGTGGATCGTATGTCACCATAGTGCTTCGCTATGGGCATTTGGCGACGATCTAGAACTCACTCTTAACTTGACATCATAATTTTGATCCTTCCCGGAAAGGATGGCTCCCCTGCTTCGTTAACCCCTAGAGGTTTAAATTGGAATTTTTCTTTCGAAAAGTACATCCATATATAAAAGTAGATATTTGTAAAACACGATATATATTTAGAATAATTTATATTATATTGCTAATGCAAAGTTATATAAATGCAATTAAAATCCAGTTTTGTTATTTTGACGCGCAATACACAAAATAAACTTCTGCAGTTGAAATTTACGATCCGAGCAGTCAGATCAATATGCTTAATAACTGAAAATTTTTAATGGTGAACCAGAATAAATATTTCTTTTTTTCACTGTAAAATGTTGTAAATAAAATATATAAATATCAATCTTAAAAAATAATAATAAACATTTCTACGCATTCTCAGTGATTAAATAATTGCAGGGATGGAACGATGGTGCAGAACTCATAACTGTATTCGTTTCAAAAATTTCTCTACTTATAATATCGTTGATTTCAGAAGTAGAAAAATTTGTATCATTGATAGTGGTATGAATTCTACGCCAGTTTTTCAACCCTGTTATTGCTTTCTAGAAAACGTATGCATTGTATGCTGAGAGTGTATAAAATAGCATTTACAAACTTTCAATAGCCAATCGGAAAAGATGTATAAGTTCCACATTCACTTATTCAAATTTTTGCTAATCTTTTTAAACCAGCCTTGTAATTTTTAAGTGAATCTGAACTAGCATAAACATCATGATCCAAAAAAGATATTCCAACAAGCTTCAGTTATTTAAGATTATTATTATTATTATTATTATTATTTTATCTTTTTAAAACTTGAATATAGTATTTCATTAATTGCTAAGTATTGTTGATATTGAACACTATTTTTTGTGACTTGTCGTATGACTTATAATAACAAAGTTTTAATCAAATATATGCATAATAACCTAACATGCTTCATTATTCAGCTACACATGTTTTACCTCTACTAAACAATTATAGTTACCTGCTAAATAGTTAACTTGAATATGGTGACATAAGATGTATGGATGCTGCCTTTAAATTTATATTAATTCAATAAAGACAAGACTTAGCAAAATTAGATTTGGATTCATTTGATTTACAGCTACTTTACAATTTTAATAGGTTCCTGTGAACTACATATAAAGCACACAAACATCAAACCGTCCCAATTACATATATTAAAAGCAAAAACTGTTTTATTTAACAGACAAAAATTTAAGTTTAAATAAATTTTAAAAACAAAAATTACATATAAAAACAATTAAAATCTAGACGTTTCGAAACCCGTCCGGTTTTCCTCATCAGTAATTACAACACAATATGCAAACATTACATGAATACTCAAGGAATTTAAAGGAGTACCGAATATTGAGGAGTCAGTGTGCATGCTTCATTGATAGTGTGGAGATGCTTGGCAGTGTGCCAGCTCTCAAGGCAAATACGCGATTTATAATTATGAAAACCAGATTTTAGAATTTTTTTTATATTGTCAAAGTCAGGAATATGATCGGTTTCTATTGAATGGATTACAATTTTAGAATTTTGGTTGCAGTTTTTAAAAGATCGTCTGTGCTCTTGTAGTCTAATTTTTGCTGTACGGTCAGTTTCACCTAAATAAGCATATTTGCAGTTTATATAGGTGAAACTGGCCGTACAGCAAAAATTAGACTACAAGAGCACAGACGATCTTTTAAAAACTGCAACCAAAATTCTAAAATTGTAATCCATTCAATAGAAACCGATCATATTCCTGACTTTGACAATATAAAAAAAATTCTAAATTCTGGTTTTCATAATTATAAATCGCGTATTTGCCTTGAGAGCTGGCACACTGCCAAGCATCTCCACACTATCAATGAAGCATGCGCACTGGCTCCTCAATATTCGGTACTCCTTTAGATTCCTTGAGTATTCATGTAATGTTTGCATATTGTGTTGTCATTACTGATGAGGAAACCAGGACGCGTTTCGAAATGTCTAGATTTTAATTGTTTTTCTATCTTTTTTTTTTTTTTTTTTTTTAAATGTATTTTAACTTAAATTTTTGTCTCTTAAATAAAACAGTTTTTGCTTTTAATGGATATAAAGTGTTTCATCTTTACTTATAGGTGGTGTAATATCATGATGTTATGGCCAAAAAAAAAAAAAAAAAAAGATACAGTCGGTAACAAAAGTGTCCGAACACTAGCAAAAATTCCTATGTAAAAAAAGTACAATTCATACGGTTTTGTTAAATAAATCCTTGTCGAATCATGTTCTTACACTGACTAAGAGCAGGATTCGACAAGGATTTATTTAACAAAACTGTATTAAGTCTACCTTTTTTACACAGGAATTTTTGCTAGTGTGTTCGAATACTTTTGTTTCCGACTGTATAAATATAAAAATATGATTCATTTTTTATTTAATTATAATATTCAGAAAGATTATAATTAATATCTATGACTTTTTTTTTTTTTTTTTTTTGAAAAATTAATAATCCCAGACAAAGACTAAACATTCTGGAAATTTTCGCAGTCATTAGTGATTACCTCAGTTAAATTAGTTTTACTTTTATCTCTGTGGTCACGTCTCTTTTACTCGAGATTGGTTTCTGCAAGTAAATGAGATTTGCGGAAATCCGTGAACTTATAAATTATTCCACATGATACAGGGAAGATAATTTTAGCCTTGTTAAACGTAGCTTGAAAATATCAATCATACTGCATAAAATGTATTCTATTTCTGTTAAGTTTATAATTATAATCATTATTATTATTCAACTCTTTTTATACAGTTTCCATATTTCTATGAAATTACATAAATTACGACAGGTAATGAAAGATAATCATAATCTTTGCAAAATATATTATCTCTCCAACGGTAAACATTTATTTAATTTTTATTATTATTTTAAAGGGATTTTGATTTGTAAAAGACTACAAAAGTATATGGTAAACAAAATTTAAACTAAACTTACTCACATGTCAATACAAAAATTATTTATTTAAATGTTACTTTTATGGTTAGTCAACAACTTTATTTGGTTTCCATATTTGTAAAAAATTATGTAAATTAATATAGGCAGAGAAATAAGTATAATAATCTTGAACGATTATGTTATTTTAAAATACGAAACTGTTTTTCTTTTCTGTTTTATTATTATTATTATTATTTTAGAGAAAGAATACAAAGCTATACACGAAGAAACTAAACAAAAAATTAATTTACCCTCATAAAATATCAATACAAATATCATTTATTTACTTATAATTTTTGTTATGATGGTTATTATTATATATTATCACAATTATGGTATTATTATGATGGTTATTATTATTTATTATTTTAGAAATAGAAAAATACTTTTATTATTATTATTTATTTTATTTTAGAGAGTTTCATTGTCTCTCTGCACAAAGTTACAGGACTATACACGAAGTTAACAAAATAGGAACTAAATTTACTTCCTTGACTTGTACAATAAAAAAGAAATTATTTACTTTACTTTTATTAATATTATTTATTTTATTTTAGAGAGTTTAATTGTCTCTCTGCACAAGGTTACAGAACTATACACGAAGTTAACAAAATAGGAACTAAATTTATTTCCTTGACTTGTACAATAAAAAAAAAATTATTTACTTTACTTTTATTAATATTATTTATTTTATTTTAGAAAGTTTCGTTGTCTTTCTGCACCAGGTTACAGAATTATACGAAGTTAACAAAATGGGAACTAAATTTACTTTCTTGGCTTGTCAATAAGAAAAAATCATTTACTTTCTATGACAGCTATATCACAATTTATTTCCTTTCCATATTTGTATAAAATTATATAAATTATTATTAGCAGTGAAAGAACTATCACAATCTCTGCATTATTATCTTTCAGACAGATTTTTTTTTCCATTTAATAAAAGATCGTTATGCGAGATTCAGAATATGATTAAACCATTTTTAGACTATTTCTGTCTGTGTGTGTAGTCATGTGTGTGACAAAAATTGTTTCACAGCACTCGTTGAAGAACTAATGCACAAACTTTGTAAATTTATATATAGTTGCACCTTTACATGCCTATTTTTATTTACTGAAAACCGGCCGACAAGTGGCGTTTTTACTTTTTCTTCCCCCTGTAATTCTTAATAACTAAGAGGCATTATAGAATAAAATTTTCTATAAATGTGCATAATAAGAACATATTCAACGAGTCATTTTGTAATTAAAAATTTTTTTAGTAATAATCTAGATCTTTTGTACGGGTAGGATTATCACTTCGGGTAAATTTACAATATGAGTGTTTAAAAAAAAAAAAAAAAAGTCAGTTTCTGTAAAACAAATGATGAAATAAAGATCTATGATAAATTGAAAACAAAATTTATGATTTAAAAAAAAAAAAAAAAAAAAAAGTAGGTGTCGTTTATAGGGCACAAAATTGACTTTTTTCTAGATATTTAGTGTTACAGATCTCTGAGAGGAAAATCATTTACATTCATCGTCGAAAATGATTTTAATAAAGAATTTGTGCTGAGAAAATTTCTGAAGAAAAATGTAGAAGGACGTTTTGTGATGGTTGCAATATACTAAGTTTTTTTTTTTTTCATGGAAATCAGGTATTTTTTTGTAAAAAGTTACAAAGCTATACCAAAAATAAATAGACACTAAATTTACTCTCATGTCGCCGCAATACAAATATTTTTATGTAATTGAGTATAATTTTATCAAAATACATTAAAAAAAAAAAAAAAAAAAAAGATCTCAAAATGTTTCTAGTATATTATTCAACAAAAATGTTTACAGAAAAATTTAGAACACAAAAATTTTTATCTATAAATTCTGGCCTCAATATTTTTTACGATGCGGTAAAATCTTTATAATTTTCACACAGGTCTTCCGGATATAACAATACATGGTGATTTATACTGTATTAATTCTTTATAAAATAAACATAAACGTTACATTTATCTTAATACAAGAAAAAAATATTTACTTAGATTATATATTTTATAATTACTATAGATAATGATTAAAAAAATCAAAAGTTTATGTATAAACTGCTTGTTTTCTATGGTTTAAGTTTTCTGATAAACATTACAGCTTTTTCGATTCCATTTTGAATGGTATTTTCTTTAACATATCGAGATTTGAATGAAGAAGTTGTATTTCAAAAGCCATTCCATATCTTATCTACCTGTCCTAAATAACAACACGGCTTTCTTTTATCAGCGTAAATAAACAAACTTAAAATTGTTATCACTCTTTTGTCACTCTGATGCAAGTACGTGTATACTGTTTATTCCCACGGCGATGTAACGAAATATTAATATAGTGAATTGCGCCCTGTATATTTTATGGTTGGGTATCTAACGGCGAACCGGTAATCTAAGGCTTGATGAAGACAGTATTTACTCAACGTTTCCGGCGACAAGGGAATTAACTGTCGAGATTTGCGGCAGGATGTCGTATATCCGGCTCTTTGTAAATTTACGTGAAATCATTTGTGGGATACTGTGTAAAGGATTGTCAAGGTTCTAGATATGATAAATCGTTTAGATAAATACTCATATACAGGGAGTAACAAATCAAACTAATATGATTTACTTTTTATTATTTAAGACGTAGGGGATCTTTAAATAATAAACATGTATTGTATTTAATAAAGTATTTAACATATAATTACATGCTCGTTTTAACGTTTTCTATATAATAGAAATAATATTCTAATTAAATTATATAATACAGGCCTGTTCAACCCCAAATCGTTTAGATAAATAGTCATATACAGGGAGTAACAAATCAAACTAATATGATTTAATTTTTATTATTTAAAACGTAGGTGACCTTTAAATAATAAACATGTATTGTGTTTAATAATGTATGTAACATACAATGACGTGCTCGTTTTAACGTTTTCTATATAATAGAAATAATATTCTAATTAAATTATATAATATAGGCCTGTTCAACCCCAAATCGTTTAGATAAATATTCATATACAGGGAGTAACAAATCAAACTAATATGATTTAATTTTTATTATTTGTGACCTTTAAATAATAAACATGTATTGTATTTAATAATGTATGTAACATACAATCACGTGCTCGTTTTAACGTTTTCTATATAATAGAAATAATATTCTAATTAAATTATATAACACAGGCCTTTTCAACCCATAAAACTTGGCGGGCCGCATTGCGAATATTTATTTTATTCAGGAGGGCTACACTGTATGTACAGTCACCCAAAAAAAAAACGCCACCCCCCCACCCAATTTCGCCGTAAATTATCGTAGAAACATACGGCTGGTACCTATCGATCTGTAATAACGTCTAGTTTTTAATGGTGTAGTTATATTTTGCTTAAGGGGTCATCTACATATTAAAACACGTATAAACTTCATTTTTTTCAATGACGACCCCTATTTTTGACCTCATATTCAGATTTCTGAGATCAAGGCAGTTCGGAAAACTTACCTATTTATAGACATTAAATCAATTTTAAACAGAGTTACACGTGAAAATGTGTTAGGGGACCGTCTATACATTTAGAAAAAAATAAATCCTGATCAACTACCCAATATTCATTATTTATAAAATTTCACACCGGAAAAAAAATTCAGGAATGTTTATTATAAAATAAAAAAACGATTCAAATTCGCAGAACTTTCTTTATTAGCTTATGAATTAAAAGATTTTTATTGGTTTCAATTTATTAAACATTATTATTGAAAGTTAAATACATCACTTCGTACGAAGAAAAATAATAGCTTGAATGATATGAGCCCTACAATATTGAATTACAGAAATCTAAATACCAAGGTAAAAGAACAGTAGTAATAATGATAATAATATTAATAGCAGTTAAAAAAAAGGTGTTTAATATTTAAGAAAAAGAATTATCTACTTCTTAAAAGCAAAAACTGTTTTATTTAAGAGACAAAAATTTAAGTTAAAATACCTTTAAAAAACAAAAAATATATATAAAAACAATTAAAATCTACTAACTAACAATTATTATCTACTTCTTGTTGGGTATATTTTTATTTTATACAGTAAGCCTCGCATGAAAGTGTTACTATAAAGTTTTACATTTAATTTTAGGCGTACAAACCAATAGATAATATACAAAAATATACACAACAAGATTTAAACTAAAATCTGAGAAAGTATATTTAATATTTTCGCGACTGCTGATGTAGTTTCACGTCATTTGGAAATCTGTAACTCCTCCAGTGGGCGTTTCTTTCACAATTTGTGTGTTACGATATTTCTTAAGAATATTCCTTATATTCATATTTATATAAACAAAATAGTATGAAACAAATTTTTTCACTAGAAAGAGTGTATTTTTATATTATTGTGTGTATTCATATGAAAATAAACATGGATATGGAAAAAACGGTTTCCTATTGCCTAGAACGAATATTCCCCGTTCTGCAATCGTCTACTGTACTTGAATTCTTAATTATAAATGTGTAAAATCTATATCTTTAAAAGTAATAAGACATATTACTTTGTTTTAAATTCTTTTTCCGTAATAAATGTGACGACAGTTTTACGCCGTGATTAGAATAATAGAAAATAAATAATATTGCACTTTGTTTCAATAATAGATTTTAAAACTTAAAGAAAAAAAATACCACTTTATTATTCAGTATTAAAAAAACATTTAATAGAAGTTTTATATTTTATTATGTTACGTCATGCGATAAAATTTAAATAGCATAAACGGTAGAGTAAGCAAATGCGAAAATTTCACAAGATTAAAACAGAAAATTTGTTTTAAAAATTCTGATAAAAATTAATAAAAATCAATTATATTAATTTTAAAAAAGGAAAAAACAAAAGTATTGTTCACTGCGTATTGCTCTTTCAAATAATATTCCTCGTCTTACCGCGTTTTTTTTACTGTCATGATACTTAATTGAGGTGCACGAATCCTAGAATATTCAAGTTAAAAACAAAAGACAAAAGGGATAAAATAGAATTTTAGCAGTGAGAAGCTAGAAAAAGTTATGTAATATTTAAGAACAAAGACTTAACATTTCAGAATCGAGTAAACTCCCTTCTTCAACGAAAGCCACGCCTTTACAGAATTTTTCTAAAACTTTACATTATAAAACAAAATTATTTTACATACTTCCAATTAAATCATTTAAATTTTGTCTTCAGCATTCAATGTAGTAAATGCCATTGACATTTATGCATACCAGCGTCACATATAGTGTCATATACGAGTATGCAAACTAGGTTTTTTTAATACTGTTTCCGCAATATAGAGGCGGGGATACATTTCTTTTGGAATTCTTTCCCAATCTCTTGCCTGCATTGCGATAATTTTATAAAAAAATAAGCCAATTTGTATAATAAACATCGAAATGTTCCTTAGAAAACAATTATAATAACATAAAGGTAAATTAAAATAGTTTTTCGTCAAAATGTATAGAAATATTGACTCACAGATGATACAAATTATAACAAGTGACGCCCCCCTAACAGCAGTAAAAAATGAAATATCACTGTAACTCAAAAAATAATGTTAGGAACGAGCTGTAAATTTGGAAACCCATGTTTTTGATGATGCCCGTTCTATTCGTGTAAAAATTAACATAGGTCATAATTCATAATTTTTTCAAATATGAATTTATTAAAAATTTTCATAATTCAAAAAATGTTTTTTTAGCAAAAATTTGCATGGAATATGTTTGGGTCACTTCATTCTAACGAATAAAAAAAACAGAATTTAAATATCATAATTATTTCGGAAGATATGATTTAATGTTTGTCACATTCATTTAACATTAGCATCCCCAAATTTTGACAGCTTATAACTCTATGAAAAATTGAGCGAAATATATAAACTATACCATTTTCCGTGATGATTTGATCCAAAGAATTCAAAAATATTATAAAAAAGGGGGGTTACCATTGAAAAAAATGAAGTTGATGTCATTTTTAATATGTAGACGACCCCCTAAGTAAAATCTAACTATAACATTATAAACTAGACGTTATTACAAACTGATCGGTACCAGTCGCATGTTTCTACGATAATTTACGGCGAAATTAGGTGGGGGGGTGGCGTTTTTTTTTTGGGTGACTGTACATATGTGTGTGTTTATATATGTTTGTGAGTATATAAATCATGTGTGTATGTACTTTTTTCTGGAGAAGAGGAAGATTTAGAGCAAAATACATTGATATTAAATTTTCATTTATGAATTAACAATAGAACCGACAAAAATTTATGATTGTATATATAACCGTGATAAAAAAGAATGAATAATAGCTTTAATAATATATTTTTTTTACGAAAGTATGTTGTTTCTTTATTTAGCAACCGTTTACAGATATTTTTACTTCAAAAATTCAGAAGGGATTTATTAATTTAATCAAAGTTCTCAAGCAATAAATATCGTTAATTTACTCAGGGGCCGCAAAATACTGCACGGCGGACCGCGGTTTGGCCACACCTTATATAACATATAAGTCACATTGTTTAACAAATGTTCATGGTAAAACAAAGTAGATTACGAGTACTAAATAGAAAATTTTATAAACAAACACCAGAAATTGCAAAAACTCTCTGTGTTTTAAGTAAATATTTTCGATTATTTCAACCTTGAATATAAGTTCATGTTATGAATATAATGAATATAATTTCCTGCCCTGAACCCAACAAATTATTCGGGTTAAAATAATAAATGTGTATTGTTTGTAACATCCAGTCACACGTTTTAACGATTTCTATATAATAGAAATAATGTTCTAGTTAAATTATATAACATATAAATCATGCACATTAAAATATTGTTTGCCGAATGTTCATGACAAAAGTAAGTAGGTTACGAATATCAAATAGAAAAAATATTGCAAAAAATACCAGACACTGAAAAAAAAACAAAAAAAAACACAGTTTTTTAAACAATTGTTTCAAGTTGAAAAAATAGTATGAACCCTTCATCAGATGAAAAAAAAAAAAAAAAACTGTGCACGAATGCAGTTTGAAAGAGTTAATGTATATGGATTATTTCCACAGCGGAACAGCCGACATGCGGGGCAGGATATCGCATAACCGGCTGTTTGTAACTTTACATAGAACCATTTCTGAGACACTGTGTAAGGGATCGTGGAAGTTATAAAACTTACGTGAATTTGTTCTTTTTATTTAAGGTATGGCTGATCTACAAATAATAAATATGCATTGCATTTAACATTAAATCACCTGCACTGTTAAAAATTTTTCTGTAAATTTACAGAGAATCTATTGGTAATTAATTATATTAAGTCTTACGTAAATTTACAGAGAATTAAAAAAAAGAGATTCTGTCAAAATGCAGAGAAACTATTCTGTAAATCAATCATAGTCTCTGTAAATTTACATAGATCAAAATATTCAAGTCTCTGTAAATCTACATATGTAAAAATATGCAAGTCTCCGTAAATTCAAGCATGTAAAAGCATATAAGTCTCTGTAAATTTACCAATGTAAAAATAACCACGTCTCTGTAAGGTTACGTATGTAAAATCATCCAAATCTCTGTAAAATTACATATGGAAGAGCATCCAAGTCTCTGTAAAATTACATACGTAAGAACATTCAAGTCTCCGTAAATTTCGTATATAATATTATGAAAATCTCAGTAAATTTATCCATGTAAAAATACCTAATATTTGAAGGACCCACCATTGGCTGAGAAGCTCTGCTCTCAACGTTTGAAGGCGGAAGGTGCATAGTTCGATCCCAGGTTGCGATTTTCGACCTACCCACTCGGAATTTTCCGCGGATTTCTCCAAAACTTGTATAAATATGGGATAAGATATTTTAGAAAGACCTACACTTACGGCAATCCTCACAGGTCTAGAAACCTAGCACATCCAATCGGCTTTAACTAACGCCGATTAAATATTAGTATGTTTACAAGCGTATCGATGACACTCTAAATTGGCATATACTTAAAATAAATTCCATTATTATCAATTTACAAGTACAAAAATATCCAACAGTAAGTTTATCTTCATGAATATAGGTAATAATCTAGTAAATACGTTACATAAGTACAGATTTTTATTCAACTTAAGGAAAAGAAACTTAAAGTTGGATGTTTTTGCACTTGTAAATTCATAGCCTTGGGATTTATTTTAAATGCGCGTCAGTTTAGAGTGTTTTGAATAGGCTTCTAAATATATTAATATTATAATATTATTGTGGTGGTAAAATCACATTGGTTACTCCAGAGTTCTAGGCCTGTATAGAATGCCTTATGTGTAGGTCATTCTAAGGTGTTCTATCCCTTATTAACAAAAGTTTTTTAAAGAAAACCTTGGAAAATTTCGAATGGGTAGGCTGAAAATCTCAACCTGAGATCGAACTTCGCACCTCCCACCTTCAAACTTTGAGATAAGAACTCCTCGGAAATTGATGGGACAAGAAGACCAGACTTTATTATATATATAGACATGCTATATATTTTTTATCAAAGCTACATTAATATTCAGAGGTATAAAGTTGGTTAAGCATGTATTACCTATGTTAGGATTTGTAATGATGCGCTTTAACAGGTTTTTAACTACAATTTTTATTAATGTTGTGGTAGATTTTGCATACATTAAACTTTTAATAAAAAATTTAAAAAAAGAAGCTGATTTATATTATGGTACTTCTAATGAAATTATCAGAAATAATTGCAAAATATGTCATGTGTTTGCTTAATATTGCTCGGTTATATTTAGTCCATACCAAAATAAAAACTTAATTCCCTCATTTATGTAGAATATGACTCAATATGTAGAATATGACTCAATAGTGAAAGATCTCACAGGTCTAAATCTAAAATATTGATTTGATAATTATAACTGATATTGATGGTTTTTGCTCGGCGGAAACCGAAACTAGATTTTACTCTATCACATACATTTATCAATACAGGGTGCGCTGTTTTTTTTTTTTTTTTTTTTTTTTCCCATGACTCTTCCACCTATATAATTATACGGTTACTTTTATAGTAAGATTCCATGATTGATTACAATTAACCATGGAATCATACTAGAAACTACCGAAAGAGAAGGAATTGTGTCGGTAGACACCCTGTATTGGCAAAGGCTGTGTAACAGAGGAAAATTGGCTTCCTTTTCGGCTTCAGCACATTAAAAATGTAGGTATCAACTAAAATAAATTAAATTTTGCCAACATTATATTTGTAGATCTGTGTTAACAACCTCAGTTTCTTTCATTCAAAACATACATCCACTTTGTAAATACACTTAAAAAAATATTTTAATATATATATATATATATATATATATATATATTTGTCATTGATATTGAATTTAATTAATATATATATTACATTTTGATTAGATATTAACTTAAAACAATTAAGAATGTAATTAAAACACTAATCGTTTAAAATGCATTATGCTCTTAAAAAGGTGTAAACTTTCTAAATTGGGGGGGGGGGGGGAGGAATAAGTACTAAAAATTTGTTAGGTACACTACCTTTCCATAATGACCATACACTTTCGATTTCAGACATTTTTTAAAGTATTTCAAAAAATGTTAAACAAATCATTTTGAAACTTCAGATTTGTGAAAGGAGGACGGGTAAAAAAAATTAAAGTAAAATGAAAGTATTTGGCTTCACCCTGTAATAATTAATGCTTGAAATACGATCTGGTAGTAGCATGTGATTATAGGACTCTTTCTCATTAACTCTAAGTTTATATGTCTCTACCGCATATAATCAGGGAGATAAAGGTTTATTTAAAAAATTGCAAAAAATTTTCCTTTTTTTTTTTTTTTAGCTATAACCCGCAAAGTATGAAAAGACAGTGCAAAGTTATTTTCAGGAAACTCGACATACAATAATAAACACTGCATACTGCAATCACAATGAAAAAAATATTAAATATCTAATGAAATATGAGTATTTTTACTAAATTTCTAACTGCGCATGCGTAAATGTTCTTTGTACTGGATTTAATACCTTGCATGTTATAGCAAAAAAAAATAAATAAATAAATAAATAAATAAATAAATAAAATAAATAAATAAATAAATAAAAAGTTCAGCAATTTTTTAAAGAAATCTTTATATCTCCCTGATTACATGCGGTAGAGACTTAAAAATGTATACAGAAAATGAGGATGAGCCCCATAATCATGTGCTACAGCCAGATTGTATTTCGAGCATTACTTTATACTGGGTGATGAAAACACTCTTATTTTTCTTTAATTTTTTACTGGTCTTCTTTTCACTTTTGGCACAAACAAATAACTGAAGTACATGAGGTACAACATGTTTTTTTACACTCCTGAAGATTCAATATGATTTGTTAAGTACTTTTTGATTTATTTTAAAACGCATCTGAAATCGAAAGTGTCCGGTCATTCATGGAAAGATAGAGTAGTAAATGAATTTGAATTTTTAAATACTGATATTGATTTTTATATTAGTTAAAGAAAAAAAAAATACTAATTCCTTATAAAGGTCTCTCTAAAAACTATGCATACAATTTTGGTAGTTTATTTAAAAAATAAATTTGTGCAACATATTAATGCAATGCATAAATTGTCACTTAAATCAAGACTAACAAATTTGATGCAAATTTTATTTCAAACTGTAACAAATTTTGAACATTTTTCAATATTCTGTTTCTAATAAAATTGGTTTCTAAAAGTTATTTTATTAGAAAATAAAAATTCTCATTTCAGATCAGATTTCTAATACGTAATCGTAGAAGTAAAGGAACATATTAAAGGTTCGATACCTAAATAATTTTATTTTTTATAATTAATTCATTGCAATGTGCAGAATAATTTCCTTAATTACTTCAGTTTCTGGGATATAAATATTTTTAAATAGACGGCAAGTGGAATGTTCGTACGTATTAAATAGTATATAAAGAAATATAGAGCTTTTAAAAATTTTAAATATTAATTTAGGGTTCAATGCAGATGAAAATCGGGTACTCTTTTGGTTTTCGTCACTAGTTCCATAAATTCAAGTTTTTAAAATATATAACTTTTTGTTAAAGAAACCATTAGATTATTTTGAATTAAAAATATTTTGACTTTTTTTTTTCTTTACAAAAACAAATTTTAAAACATTTTTCTTCTACAAAATAGGATCTAAAGAAGAAACAAACTCTACGCTTTTACACACGAAAGCAGCATCCTGGTAATTTACTAGAATCATTGCAAAAAGCTCACTAAGAAGAAAAACATCTTTGCTGCAAAGAAAACATACAATTAAAAATAATTAAAAAATAAAACATACTGAATTAGATTTAAATTAAACTTTATTTTGCTAACATAACATAAATGAGATTAATAAAAGATAAATGGTGAAAAATTTTTTAACAGGATAAATATTTGGTATTTGTAAATGTCTTTGATGAGGGTATTTTACGGCATTTTCTATTTTCTTATTTCTTAGACAACTTGTTTCGTTTCTTATATCAGGATCAATTTCCATTATAACTAGAAAAAAGAAAAATGATGAAAAATTACTATTGTAGGAAAACACTTTAACTATAAATTTTTAAAACGAAATCTGCATCCTATGACATTTTAAGCAATTAATGAAAAGAAAGGATTGTAATTCCATGGCACTAAAAAAAAAAATTAAGTATACATAATCGAATTTTAAAGTGTATCTTATACACTCCATCTAAATAGAATCTAATAAAAAATCATCTAAAGAAAATAAAAGTACATATACATAGTATTTTAAATCATTAATACAGGAAAAAATCACTTATATAATGAAATCATACGATATTTAAGCACCATTTTATGAACGCCAGTGTAACAGGAATATTTTTGAAGTATTTTATGTTAAAATCAAGTATGAATTGGATTGGATTTGGGAATAAGGCCGATTAACTGCTGTAGGTCTTAGGCTTACTTTGAAAAGACTTTATCCCCGAGCTTTTAAAATACTCCCCCCCCCCCCTTCCTATATGAAATTTTAAAGTTTGCCCCTGTGTTCCCCTCCCCCCCCTTTTTTTTTTCTTCTTTTTTTTTACAAATGTTAGAAACTGGGGCACTCGGCTTTAGTTCCAAGCACTCTCTTAACTTTATAATACTCCGAATTAAAAACTGTCCAGTTATTAAAATCTTTCCCTTACAAAGAAGGAAAAGAAAAAACATGTTTAAGAAAAATTATTTCTGTCAATGCAAAAACTTGTCTGAAAGTTTTTTGACAATGCATTATTAAGCAGAATCTATTAGCAGCGCTGCCAGATTTGGGGACTTTTTTATTCAACATTTACCTCTAAAATTTTATTGTAACAGCTGCTTAATCACTTCGAAGAATAATCGACTATTATGTATGTCCAATTCCCCTTCTCAAAATTATTGGTGATAGTTGAATAAAAAAGTCCCCAAGTCTGGCAACACTGTCTATTAGTTATATTTCAGTGAAACTGTATTTTTAAATTGCAGTTACTCCACAATCGTCTGCGTCCGCCTCCCTACATAAACATGTAACCGCAGCCTTGGCATGCTTATGATTATGGTATATTCATCCAGGATAATACAAAAATACAGTTGGATTTTGTACTTAAAAGTAACGTTTTATGTGGATCGGTTATTTTGAGATATAAATTAGTCCGCAACAAATAAGAGCCTGGATAAAATTTCGTATTAGTTTAAACATTTCCTCACTCAATTTAATATACACTCTGTACTTTGAATTCTTAAATATCAAACTGTATTCTGAAAAATATTAACTTGTCAGAAAATTTAATTTGTCCCCCAACACACCCCTCTATTACCATTGCTCGGCAACTGCAACAATAGTTTTCTTTTTCTTACATTGTGGTTTTTTAACTTGTGCATATATATGCATATATATACACACGCAAGCAGATTTTCAAAATTTTCAGAAAGCAAAATTAATAACATTGGACGGTTTAGAATACAAACCGTCCTCCCCTCCCTTAAAAAATAATCAAAAAAATTGTCGGATAAAACTCCCATCAATAAAATCTTTATTTTGTATTTCGATTTTTAAAATTTACTTATTTTTATTATTTAAACTATTAATTATATAATGTGGAAAGGACTTACTTTTTCCTCAATTCCTACTATTTTGATTTAAGGTAATCTATATTATTTTTCAGTCTTTCAGCAAATGCCAGCAAACACTTTTAATGACAGGAAGAGACTGTAAAAAGAATATATAAGAAGACATATAGAAGTTTCAGACGATATTAAACTACAAACTAGTAGGATGTGGCCACCACATGACTTTCTTCTATATAATATTACACAAAACTTATACAATAAAAATTACTTATTAAATTATCAAATTCTTTGCAATTATAAATGCAGAAGATTTTTATCTGATAGAATTATCACTAAATGCCGAAATATGTCAGTTTTTTTTCCAAATCAAAAGAAATGACTTCTTTCCAAGTTTTTTTTCGTTAAAAGAAAAAAAAAAAAAAAAAAAAAGGAAAAAATGGATAACTTTGTTTTAAATTATCACAGATCTATAGTTCAACAATTAGTTTTAAAGG
Organism: Salticus scenicus; assembly: GCA_963930645.1. Taxonomy (NCBI): domain Eukaryota; kingdom Metazoa; phylum Arthropoda; class Arachnida; order Araneae; family Salticidae; genus Salticus; species Salticus scenicus. The sequence goes on along the minus strand of OZ005656.1, from coordinate 206,833,065 downwards.
TATTGACGATATCTTTCGAAAGATACTCATATTGAAAATTTACTCCCCCTGGGGGGTACTTAACCCCCAGGGGGGGAGCGATGCCCCCCCCCCATGCAAATTTTTTCCCCTAGTTAACTACTACTATTATCAATAATTCATATTAATTTTACAATCACACGATTAAAATAACTCTCATTATGTACATTTATACGAAATTTTGTCCTATATTGTCATGTTGAAAATTTAGAAAAATGCGATCACAGCAGCACCTGTTGAGCCATTGTTCCATAAATCTAATCAGCAGTAGTTAATGTCAGGGTCCAACTAATCACCAAGTTTGGTTAAATTTCGTTCATTGGTTCGTGAGATACAGCGTCCACAAAATTTGTGATACACACACACAGAGACAGACATTTTCTAAAAACAGTCTAAACTGTCTAATCCTCAGAACAAAATTTTCTGGTTCTTTAAAATCTCCCCCCCCCACACACACACACACCTCACGAAGAAAAAAAAATGATGCTTAACATGATTCTTTTTTTTTTTTTGTGCGTATGTAAAAAATTAATTGTATATTTTCTGGCCCAGTTTTGATAGGGCAGTATCAATTAGATCTATTTTAGCGAAAAAGTAGTTTTAAATTACAGCCAATAGTCATTTCAGCTATCTCTGCCTTACAAAATAAATTTGTGGACGAAATATTGTCATGACTGTAGTTACGGCACAAAAGTACAAAAAACATATGTGCATTAGTTATACTTTTGAAAGTTGTAGTTTTGAATTGGTTCGAAAAATGTAACCTTGATAAAATTTCGCATTCATTTAAACATTTCTTCGTACAACTTAATGTTATGTTTTCAATCTTTGAATATCAATTTGTACACAGAAAATAGTTTGAAAGTGTAATTTAACTCCTTCCCCATTCATTCCCGCTGCGCGTAAAGAAACAATTTTATTAGTTTTTCTATGTTGCTTGTTTCTGCTTTGTTACATCAAATATATAAATATCGTACACACAAACAGATTTTCAAACATCTCAGAAAACAAAACTGAAAATATTGTGTTGGTATCCATACAAATCATTCCCATCACCCCCCCCCCCCTTCCACACACAACACACACATACGCACACTAGAAAATGTTTAGCATCAAAGATCTATATAATTCGCAATAATATTTCTGGTCTTTATGGTTCTGATTAAAATTTAACCTTATTCCTTTCGGAGAAAAACATTGCTCATTTAATAAACTTTTCTGGCCATTAGACATATGCTCTTCTCAAAAAATAAAGAAAAGAAAAGAAACGCTTAAGAAACAATGTTTTAATTCATACCAAAATCTTGTCGGAAAGTTTTCGGACTTTGTGTTGATAGGACAGTGTAAGTTTGACTTATTTCAACAAAAAAGTATTTTTTAAATTGCAGTTAACCTGTAATCAACGTCTCCGCCCCGCTGTATAAGCGTGTAGGTGTAGTTTCGGCAACGTATGGTTAGGAAACATTTATCTAGTGTAATTCGATAATCCAGTTGTTTTTATACTTCAAAATAATTCCGTATTAAATTGAACTTTTTTAAACTTTGATTTGAATTTATTCACAGAATGTAGCCTGTGTAAAATTTAGTATTAAGCATTTCTCTACTCAGCTTGATTCACAAACTATACATTTAATCTTTAAACACCAATTTGTGAGTCGATTGTGCTACTAGTTTGAAAATTTAATCTAATCTTCCTCCCCTCCCCACTTCCAGTATTATCGCTGTGGAAAAAAATAATTTTATCGTTTTTCTTGCATTGTTTCTTAATTTATATATTAAATGTTAACACTCACAAAAAAAAAAAAAAAAAAAAAAGAAAAAAAAACTAAAAACATTGCTGGGTTGATGCACAACTCCCCTCCCCCGAAAAAATAGTGTTTAACATCAAATACTCATACATAATTTGTAATAATGTTTCTCTGTTTTTATGGATGTGCTAAACTGTGTTTAACACCCCCCCCCCCACACACACACACACTTTTTTCATCCTTTACAATAACTGCTTTCTAACAAATTAATAGATCTATGTTTATTTTGTTTATCTTCTGCTAAAGCAATTTTCTTCTAAACTCTAGAAGAAAAAGCGGCTCAGATTATAAGAAATAATTTCTATAATTTTGCCCTCCGCAGTAAATACATAATGTATTATGTAACAGAAATACGAAGCTAGATACTACATACTAGATATCTTTAAATTGAATAACTCTGTTTATAAGTTTCAGGATTTAAATATAAAAATAATAACCGCTAATATAACTAACATGAACAGTCATTGTTTTTGTTGATTATTAAAATAGGATAAAAGATTATATAAAATTTAACTTACCTAATTATGAATTCCAAATGAAAACATGAATTGCTTTAAGTTCTTCAATACAGACAACAACAACAAACTTTTAATGTGTAGATACGAAGATAAACATTCCGCAGAAACAATCTAATTTTCCCTAACGTTCCCTTTCCCCCCCCTTTTTACGTAACAGTATATTGCAATGAAACAAACTATTCAGCATATTTTTGCCTTCAAAACTTCTAGTTATATATATATATGTGTGTGTATTTACTTTAATATAAAAATAATTTAAGATTATGCATTTACATAGTTTTTTATTTAATGTATCAGTCAAAATCCCTACAGGGAAAACGTTGTTTTGAAAAGGGAAATATCTGTAAATTAAGAACTGAGTTTCTTGGTTCAATGCTTTTAACAGAGAACTCATGTAAATTTACGGAGAGTCTCAATACTTTTTCTGTACTTTTACAGAAATTTTTGACAGTGAACCGAGTTTCTTGATTCACTTCTTTTAACAGTGAACTCATGTACATTTACGGAGATTCTCAATACTTTTTCTGTATTTTTACAGAAATTTTTAACAGTGTGTTTTAACATTTTTCTTATAACAGAAATATCCTGTTTAAATTATGATGTTCAAGTTATGCATATTAAAATATTTAAATTATTAAATATTTATGGCTAGAACAAGGAGGTTCACAATTATTGAATAAAAAACGTTGCGAGCAAGCGCAATGAGTTAGAAAAAAACTCGCTGATGTTTTAAAATAATTGTTTCGAGTTGAAATAATATCATGATTCTCCATCAGGTACAAAAATTAAACGCAAGCGCAGCTTGAAAACGGCATTCACTACTTATTTACACGGCGATGTAACAAAATATCAGTATGGTGAATTGCACCCTGTATATATTATAGTTGGGCAGCTAGAGACAAATCGGTTATCAAGGTCTTGAAGATGGCACTGTTTGCACAGCATTTCTGGTGGTAAACGAATTAACAGCTAAGATTTTAGAGCATTGGAATATCTGGTTTTTTATAAATTTACGTGAAATCATTTGTGTGATAATGAGTAAAGAATGATTAAGGTTCTAGAAATTGTAGATCGATTAAATAAGTACCGTTTATAGGGAGTTAAAAACAAAATTAACGCAAATTATATTTCTTTATGCGTAAGATATGAGTGATTTATAAATAACAGAAATGTATTCCGTATAGCAATGTATTTAATATTCATTCAAATTTTATCGTGTTTTCTATATACAGGGTGATTATAATTAAAGTAAGGATTTCAAAACGCTATAATTTTAAAACTGTCCACCAGAGCGATTTGGTATTTTACCAGAGCAGTCGTGAGGCAATAAAATTTTCTTTGGCAAAATAAAAAAAAAATGTTCCAAAATGTGCCATTAATTATCCGTAAAGTATTTGTTTCATAAAGCTCCTCTTTTTCTCTTTTCACTGTGACTGTTTCCGCTGTAAACATGAATTCTTGCCTTTTTGCTAAAAAAGAGTAGTGAACCCTTGAAGTCTATTGTTTCTTGCTATTCCATTGTGTTGCTAACAACATTCCTGTGTTTAATGAGTCCATTTAGGCGTTTCCCTTGACAGCGCCATCTATAGGAACATGTTGGAACTACTTTTTTCCTCCCCCAAACAAAATTTCATTGCCTTACGATTTCTCTGGTAAAATATGAAATCGCTGTGATGGGTAGTTTTAAAATTATAGCATTTTGAAATCGTAACTACCAATCGTAACTAACTTATAATCACCCTGTAACATAAACATAATCTATCTATATGTTAACTACATCCTGTATTACATCCGGTTCTTTGCAAAATTTCGTGAAATCATAAGATATTATCAAAGCTCTTAGAAATTGTAAACCTTTTAAATGAATATTCATATACAGGAAGTTACTAACAAAATTAATATCATTTACTTTTTAGGCATGAAATATGGGTAAATTTAAAATAATAAAAAGGTTATGTATTTAATAATTATTCAAACAGCTTTACTTTTTTTATATTATAAGCAGCTTATTTTAATTATATTTTATTACATTTTATATCATATCAGTTTTATTTTATATCCAATCGTTTATAATTTTTGTAAAATCATTCATATGATAATAAATGAAAGATTATCAAGGTTCTAAAAATTGTAAATCGTTTAAATAAATATTGGTACACAAGGAGCCACAAGTAAAACTAATATTGTCTGACTAAATAAACCGCACGTATAGTTACAGAATTCTCCTCGTACTGAGGAATTCCGGAGAAAGTGACATTATATTCTACCCACATTTCTGTTGCAAAGAATTCTTTCTTCCAACTATAAAATAAAATTAAAATAAATGGTTGTTTATAAATTTTTAAAATATATTGAATTAAACAATCAGTCATTGTTTTCATGTTTATTAAATAGAAACAGTTTGTTAAAATTATATCTTATATGAATTAAAAATAGTGCATAAAAAATGACAAGCCTTTATAAAAGGACAAAGTAAGTTCATGCATGAATAATACTGAATGTCTGGTACAAATAATGTTTTGCTTTCTGTTTATTTAATTTCTTTTACTTTACATGAAAAGAGGTTGTTCTCTATAAGATAAAAGGTTTTATCGATATGCAGTTAAAAGCATATTAAATGTTTTTAATATTCATCAATAGTTTCGATTTTTTATTAATAACGAATGTAAAAAGAAAAGCAAAAATCTGAAACAATTAGGCTTAAGTTCCACGAATGCATTTCGTCGCACTGAATGTCTTCATAATGGTGTATAGTATTTGAAAATATAGTAAATTTAACTGTATACAATTAAAAATACTACTATTCAATAATACTATTCACTACTACTAAAATTCTGCATAATTTGTTTTTAAATATTGTTCATAAGAAATTTTATTTTTTCTATGTTCTGGTTTTTAATTAACAAATAAAATAAAGTAAAATAAAATAAATAATAATAATAAAAAAAAGTAATATAAAAGAAAATTTTTTTAAAGTCAATTCCTACTTACAAACAGTACCGAAAAAGCTTTTTTATTTTTTATTTTTAATTAGGAAATAAAAAGCGCGCGTGAAAAATGAAAATGAAATAAAAATAATTATAAGATTAAAAAAAAAAAAAAACTTTTTATATACCATGTTTTAAATTTTCTGTTGAATCACAGAACTCTTATCAATGTGCTTAAATTTTTTAAAGTGATAATGACGTCAATTTTTGTGAGATGCATATTTTAACTTTTTATAATTTTTTAATGTTCACGTTTAATTAAGTGCATTTATTTTCATGTCAAAAAAACAAAAAAAAAAAAAAAAAAAAAAGGAACTCGTAATTTTTTTTTTTTTTTTTTTTTTTTTGGGCAACATTTAAATTATAGCTAATATTTTAATGTCTATAATAACGCTATTAGGATGCTATTATTTTCATATTTTAATTAATTATAAGAAAACTAATCAAAAATTCGAAAATCGGACTTCGAAGTATTGTGTTGTCACCGGGTTCTGAGCAATCCTGAAAGTTTCAAATTTCTAGCTAATCGGGAAGTTAGTTAAAAATCGATTGCAAGATTTGTACAAGATATATATAGGGAGAGTGTGAACTAATAGTAGGAATTGAAAAAAAAAGGTTATTTTCTTTGACTTTTCTTTACTGCTATAAAGTTTTCTGGAATTTAATGATCTTTTCATCCCAAGATATTTCGAATTTTCTTTTAGCAAATTTAATTGGCAGTCTTATTATCCTAACAACATCCTATAATCAATTAATTACTACATTTCTTCAGATAATTTTTTTTGTTATCAGTAATTTTCCACATTTCTTTACGGATCTTTTATTACATTACAGTAAACACTTAAAAATGTTTTACTCAACCAACCAGAAACAAACTGAAACCGGAAAAAAAAAAAAAAAAAAAAAAATCTTTTTAATTATCTTCTTCACTTTTAACCACAAACATTCAGTTCGGAAAATGGGTCATTATTACAATTTTGTTTCGACAAAACTACTTACAACTCCCTTAAAGTTTCACTAAATCAAATAAAACCAACAGAGACAAACCTGAAAATTACCGACTTTGACTCCCAAAATTCGTATTCAACTTGCCAGGCATCGGACGATGCATTTGTTAAAACTTCGCAGACAACTCAACTCGGGATCTCAATGCAAACAAACGAATCCAATTACCGCTAGTTTTCTTGCCATTTTTTCTTTTTTGCTGGCTAAACTTTTCAAGAGTTTCAAGATATTGACGTAAAGGCTAGTTAGCCTAGTGAATGCCCGCTCACTGCAAAGGAATTAAAAGGCCTCTTTCCCATTGGGGAACAAAATATTCCCTAATTCGATTGGTGAATAGAATTTACTTATTGGTTAAGTGCTTTCTGATGGGATTTTAGTTGGAAAAGGGTTAACCTATCTGTCAGTTTCTTTTCTAATGTTCCTATGGGAACAGAAAATTGACTTTTCTGTGTTTCCTTTTCTGATGTGTGAAGTAAGACATTGTGATCGACTTTTGTTTATTTCTTTCTTGGGAAAAGAAAAAATGCATACTTCTGACGAAGCTAGAAGCTCTGCGTTACATTTAAATGAATTTTAAATGAAGAAAAGGAATCGTAATTTAAATATATTTCCCCGAGGCTTCTCTATTAAGTATTGTAAATGATTTTTTTCTTTTCCCCCGTAATTTTTCAGAACATAAAGCGGGTTTTATTCTGGCAATTAATTTAAAACTAATCATATATTTTTATTCTCCCATTCTAACATATCATAGCGAGAAATTTCTTTTATTCAAAACAGGAAAACTGATTAAATTATATTTTACAGTTATTTAAAGATCAATAAATTTAATTAACGGTATGCATAATTAATGTGAAATGGTCTTAACCCGGTCACGAGCAATGGTGACCGAGGTCGCGTTTATCGGCTTAGCCGTTTGAAATTTTTCACGGTCTTCTCCGAAACTCGCTTGAATACAGGCTAGGATCTAATAGTAATACCAACATGGATGACATTTCACATAAGCCTGGGTGTCTAGCGTGCAGTCAATCGGTCTTAATGGTAACATTATGTCCATGGAGCATCAAAATTGGGATGGCATGTCTCCGGATCATTCTTAGGGGTTCATCCAAGACCGTCGCCAATTACCCACTGCGACGTTAGTGCGACGTTAAACCCAACTAACCAACCAACCAACCAACCTAACATTATGGCCACAACAGACTGTGGTTAAAATGTCTAACAACTTTTTTATTTTATTTGATTTTAAATATGTAAACAGTCAACAGATCTATGTGCTAACATAATCCTGAACCTGAAATAATCTATATAATATTTCTCTAACGTAGGCCAGTTTCAAATATTTTTTGTCGAAACGATACGATACGCGAGGAAAAAAAAAAATAATATTTATACATGGACAGTATTTAAGCACTCGGAATTAGCTCAATGGACTAACAAGAAAAAATGACGACATTTGTCTGATGAGATAATTTTACGAAAAAATGTATTTTTAACAGTTGTTTCTTCAAAATCTTTGCAAGCGTCATTTTAAACCTAGCAATATTTTAAAGATATATACAGAATAGGAACTTTAGTGTCATAAAGTGACAAAAAAAAAAAAAAAAAAAATAAAAATAAAAATAAAATAAAATAAAATAAAAAATGATAAAAAATATAATAAGAATAGGGATTAGTTTATTTTATTTTATTTATTTCTTTATTTATAGAAAAAAAAATTAATAAAAAATTATCGCCAACATGACGACAAAAATTTATTAAAACTGTATGGTCCTATATTAAAACTGTACTGCCTGTGGAAGTATGAAAATTGGGTCGTGAACCATGAATTTTATTTGGAAACCTTTCTTTGAAAATTTTGGCTTCACCATTGTACAATATTAATTTGGTTTTAATAATAATTTGGCTTCTGGTAAATTAAAATTTTAATTAGGTGGGGAAATTCGTATAACATTTATGAGTTTCAAATTTTAAAGGTAAATAAGAAAAGAAATAAAGTGCGAATATTTCGCACGGGTTTGCTAGTTACAAATAAATGCTCATAAAAACATTATAAATATTCATTCAACACTATTGTCTGATGAAGCGCTAAAAGTGGTCTTTCATACAGCATAAATACTGAAAATAGCATTTTTGTTAATTTAAATAGTTAAACTGATATTTGCAAATCATCTTATCAGGTCATATGTATATCTATCTGCTCCTTAACACTCCGTCGGTCGCGCTGTATCTAACAGATATAGTGCTGCCAGACTTTTCGACTTCTTTATTCAGTAGTCACCAATAATTTTCAGAAGTTGTATTTGATATACATAAAAGTCGAATCGAATCGGAGAATGTTGATTATGTGTATATCAAATACAACTTCTCAAAATTATTGGTGACTATTGAATTTGGTGACTATTGAATTTCAGTCGAAAAGTCTAGCGCGACCGCAGAATGTTAAATAAATTAAGCCGACGCAGAAGTACAACAATGATTTAAATGTCTTTTTTCAATTACGCAAACACTTTTTCTCACTCATTCCGTATTGTTTTTAATCAAATAATACTTAAATTCAGATTTAACAAATCCTAAACAAAAAATTGCAACATTAGTTGGTAAAAATTCATCGGTGAAAGTGTAATTCTTTCTCAGGAAAGAACAACAACATTAACATTAACAATAATAATAATAATAATAATAATTCCTTAAAACAACTAATAAATATACTCTCGCATACAAATACCATTTTTGACATTGCGTATTAATAGAGGAATAACATTTATTACATATTTGCTTTATTATACGTTTCAACAAAAATTTTCTATGAGGTCACGCACTACAGTTCTTCCTAAATAATTTTGTATTATTTTGTGACTCCAATAATAGTTAAAATCCTATTAAATAAATAAAAATCAGAAAATATAAGTTCAGCTCATAAAAATGCATTGATTAAAGAGTAAATCACGTGTAAAAAAAGAATATATAACAACAACAGCATTAATAATAATAATAACAATAACAATAATAACAATTTCTTAAAAACAACTTAATAACATTATTCTCACAACCGTAAATACCATTTTTGACATTACATTCACTGGTATATCATAAACTTTAAGGGAAGTCCCCTTTAAATCATGTGGTTAGAAATTGAAACTGACAGATACAACGAATCGGAAAAAAGCAAAAGGTTTATATTTTATGACGTCACTCATAAAGGGTACTGAACTCTAAAATACCACATCTCTTGTCAGATGAATGGGAGCAAATGTGATTTCTGGAATATTTCTTAAGATGTAAGCTTTGGCCCCCCTCTTTTCTATTCATGCAGCCCATAAAAACAATTTGAGCGGAATGATTTCTATAGGCTTACCCTATCTTGAAAGATGACGTTTCTGTAAGCATAGAGTTTCGCAACTTTTGAAAGGGTAGTGATAGCTAACAAAGAAATTCTCATATATCAGATCTGTATTTCTACATGTTAGTGCATTCGTGCAAAATGAATTTATTTAAGTCATTTTTTATTTAGTAAGTCAAAAGTTTGATGGTAATATTTGTATACGTATTAGTAAATTAATAGCATATATGGTATGCCTATGTTGTGAGTTGCGATACATTTCAAGAAATTTTTTCACTGAGATTGTGCGCATTTTTGAAAAAAATATCTTTTGAATTATTTTAGTTCCAGTAAAACACTTAAAACGAAATTTAATATTATTGAAGTGGAACATGCTTAATTCATGAAAGTAGATTAAAAAGTAACTCAAATGTAATAAAGATAAATAATATTTATTATTATGATGATGATAACTTTAAAAATAATAATAAGAAGAAGAAATGGGGGGGAGGGGGTTAAATTACTTCACAATTATTGAAGATTTAAAATAATGAAATATTATATTGTGTTCATTTACCCTGTTACAGCGAATCCTTCGCTCGAATTCTTGGTTTTTAATAAATTCTATTCTCCTAAACATTCATAAATGTTGACAATATCTTTGATAATCAAACCATTTTGTATAAACTTTATTTTAACATTTAATTCCAAGACTTTTTAACAAAACACTATTTTTAACTGAAAAATATTTACTTTAAAATTTCTCTCATAACATACTCATAAAATGCAAAAAAATTTTATGAATAAATCACTAAAAATGTGAAAAATGTACATAGTTGTTTCGTTATCATTGATCATATCGTCATCAGTGCAGGAAAAGCAAAAAGGATATGAGCTAGTATTTACTTGAAGTAAACCGAAATTTACGGACTATTTATCAACCAATAGAATTTAACGGATTGTAGGGGATTAGCCACTAGGGAAATGAGAAAGAAATGATGTAAAAACAGTATATATATATATATATATATATATATATATAGTATAAATTGAATGTAAAACCTTCAATTGTCAGATAAAGGTTTAAAAAAGAAACAGTTCTACTGGTTGATAAACCGTCAGCAGAATCCTCTTCCCTTCACTTATATAGGAGCACATTCTATTTCTGTCTTTTATGTACTGATGACGGTATGCTCAATGCTACCGAAACAGATGTCTGCATTTTTATTTTATTTTATTTTATTTTATTTTATTTATTTTATTTATTTATTATTATTATTAATTATTTTACGTTCTATACATTAAAATTTTCCCCCAGCGGTTTATTCACCAAGCGACCAGGGTTGCCAAATTTGGACTTTTTTTTATTCAATAGTCACCAATAATTTTGAGAAGTGACATTTTATATACATAATACGCTATCAATCTTCGAAATGATTAGTCAAACGTTACAAATAAAAATTATTGGTGACTATTGAATAAAAAAAAGGCCAAATTTGGCAACCCTGCAAGCGACAAGTATTTTTAAAATAAATTCCAAGGGCATTTAAACTCCTTAGCAAGGTCCCGACATGGAGAAAGAGACAATAAAGCAGATACATAGATTGAAAGACCGATGATATATAAACTTTTCCTTTGTGTTATGAAATGTTAATACGCTTTATGAATAATCCCAGTTACGTATGTTTTGTAAATCTGCTCTATTTAAAAATTTAAGATAAATAAGATTTAATATAGTAAACTGAAATTGTAAAGGAAAATTAAAAGCTTTATATACATAAATATTCTCAATTTCTTTTAACTAATAATGCAACAAAGGTGGTTAACGCAATTGTCCAAATTTATAGAAAAGGATTATTAAGTTAAATATTCGTATCAGGATGGAAAGTTTCTGTTGAGGCGATTAAAATCGCTATTTACAACATTAAAACCGGCAAGGCAAAAGCTAGTTTCTGCCAATAAATGGCAATAACTGGCAAAAACTAACGAATAATGTGATTAAGATCGTTAATCTGTAATAATACTTTAAATTCGCATAAGTATTTTATAAATAAAAAAATAAATGGAGAACTTAAAATGAAGAATAGTGTTTTAATTAAAATAGCAAAATATTTTTAAATGACCATATAAGTATATTTTTTTCTAGTATTATAATTATATTTAGCGATTTCAAAGTTAAAAACTAACTTTCTTTCATTTGAAAATTGGATATTTTCTTATATGGTAATCGCGAACTGAATGTATGTAACTCATTATTGTATAATGTTGGATTAAAAGAAGAGATTTATAATATTTTAGCAAGATATACTTAGAGTATTTTTTAATAAACATAATGTAACAAAGAAAAATATTTCTTTCGATGTATGCAAATAGAAATTATTCCCGTAATTATCGATGAGTAAATAATCGAAGCAAAAGAAACTGCACAGAAATAAAGTTAAATAAAATATGTTATACAATCATCAATTCATGTTGTCCAAAGAATAAAATTACCATCCAGATATATATTTGTTATTTTTTAACGGAGAATGTTGTAAAAAAGAAACATTTTTAATCGTGTCTATAAATTTACGCAGCTATATTGTGTCAAAACAAATTCTGAATTACTATTCGTTTTTGAATTAATATATATTTGCAAGGAATGCTTTCATACATAAATGACACTACTTCTTCCTTTTTTTAAACGTGTGATTGTAAAGTTAATATAAATTATTTATAATAGTCGTAGTTAACTAGGAAAAAAAATTTGTGCATGTGGGAGCATCGCTACCCCCCAGGGGGGGGGGAGTAATTTTCAATATGGGTGTCTTTCGGGAGATCTCGTCAACACCTTTAAAATGAATGGTTGAACTATAGATCTGTGATAATTTAAAACAATGTTATAGATCTTTTTTTTTTTTATCTTTTAACGAAAAAAAAAAAAAAAACTTAGAACAAAAATCGTATTTCTTTTGATATTGGCAAAAAATATACTTTCTTTTGGCCTTTAGTGATATAATTCTGTCAGATAAAAATCCTCTGCATTTATAATGGAAAATAATTTAATAATTTAATAAATAATTTTTATTCGATGAATTTTGTGTAAAATTATATAGAAGAAAGTCATGTGGTGGCCACCTATCATATTAGTTTCTTTACTATCCAAGTTTCAATTAATATTTCGATTAAATTCTATGACGATCATTTTTGCAAGAAATTTTATATTTTTAATAATTAAATTTAAAATATAAGATTAAAATTTAGTATCTTTATTTTAATATTTGTTTTATCATTACACTGATTAAGACACTTTTATGAGCTTGTAACTCTAACAAAATTTTTTTATTTACTAAGATTTGTGAGTTCATAACGAGTTTTTTCTCCCAAAGAACTTTTGAAACATGGGTAAAATAATTGGATCTCCAAATAGTAGGTGGCATGTGAAAAACTCTTTATGAATTTTCAACTTTGGAAAAAATATCTAAAATACAGCTCATAATTTCTGCGATAATTTGCTTAATTTTTACTCTAATCAGATAGATTTTTGACATAAGTTGTCCAATATATCTAGCTTTTAACCTATGTAATTAATTAAAAAACCTCACTTCTTTCGCGCACATGCGCAATAAAAATATTTATTACAATTATTCATACCTCAACGAAAATTTCACGTGTAAATTTCATGTTTCAGAATAATACTTCTGCGTTTTGTTAATTTTTCTACAAGTTTTGCAAAATTTTTTCAAAATTCTTTCTTTCTAAAAGCAAAACGCTTACCCAAAAAATGAATATTTTTGAAAAATATTTTATATTTCTCTAAATAATCGTGCGAACCCCACAAAATATATATACAAATATTGTACATACTAAGTGAAATCATATGTTGTAGTGTTAGTTGTGCATGTATTAAAGTGTTGTGTGTTATAGTAATTTATAGTTTATTAGGGTACAGGGTGATTCAAAGCATTTGTGCTTTCTTTATTTTTCCTTCGCTTACTTGCTCTTGTGACTAAATCGATAGTGGGAAATGTGACAGGGTTGCCACTCAAACAGGAGAATGAAATTCCCTGATTTTTCCAGGTTTTCTAGAGATATTATAGGAGAACTCCAGTCTAATCGTATATTGAACATTGGCTGTGTTGAGGGCAAAATCATTGTGGTACCACTTGAAAACACAAAAGTTACATATGATAAAAGTTGCATATATTGATAGCATCTGTTGCTTATAAACGAGATGAGAAATTTATATCATGAGCGGAAAAGAAGAGTGGGTGTGTTTAAAACAAATGGCGGAAGCTAAGGGAAAAAAAGGAAAAATGACCCTATGTTGGCAGAAAAATTATTTATTTTTTGGTAATTATCATATGAAATTCCCTGACTTTTCCAGATTCTGGCTAAAATATTCATATATTCCCTGACATTTCCCTGACTTTTATTGCCAATTTTCGAATTCCCTGACTATTGCAGGTTCTCCAAGTTTACCAGGTAGCGTGGCAACCCTGATGTGAGATTATAAATGTCCTTTTCGTGCTTGATGTTCAAGACTATTTCGTCCAGTAATTTTTTAGAAAATAAAATATATAATAATTTTATTACCTACAGTAGTAGAATAAGTATAAAACATATTAATTTTCAGCAACTGGGAATTTATGCTTCTAGATTCATTTACTTATTTATTTTTATTGATAACAAGGGGCGTGAATGAGGCCGCTCAAACTAATAATTCGCAAGCGCGTGCATTAGTGTATATTACAATTCAATATTCTAAGAAAAAATGATGCATACAAGATTTCTAATAACTGAGGTAAAAAGAAATATATACAGTGAAACTTGAATAATTCGAACTTGTTTAATTCGAAATGCTGGATAATTCGAATTTTTTACTCGGTCCCTTGAATTTTATATTAAAATGTTAAAAAATCGTGGATAATTCGAATTCTATTTTGGATAATTCGAATTTTTCATACGATTACCTTTAAAATATTACAGTAAAATTTGTTCCCGAGCTTTTTTTTTTCAGCTAAAGTGCATTATATATCTTAACAGTCTTTTAAAAGAAAGATAAGGAAGTACAAGAGAAGCCCCTAGCTAAAAGATATGGTGAATATACATGAACTTGGAGGTTTATTGAATTGAAAGTCATGTCTAATGTAGTAGATTCTATTTTTGTCTCAAGTCATATGTATGACACAAAGAGAAATAAAAAATATCTGACTATTTTTTAAAAAGTGTTGAATGATTGAGCTCGTAAAAAATATTGATTTACTGGGGGATGTAGTATTCTTAGATATAAAGTTTATGTGTTAAATCTCTGATCGTGGAGTTTAAATTTTTAACATATATCTTTTTTTGACAAAATAGTATATGTAATTCGAATTTTTGGATATTTCGAATTTTTCTCTGGTCCCTTCAACTTCAAATTATCCAAGTTCTACTGTGTATCTATATGAAATCCAGCTATTTGTCGCACTGTGGTGTATATAGCTCTAAAAAAATACTGAACAGTTTTAATGGCTTGCATGAATGCTACAATTTAAAAAATGATCTATTTTATTTCACACATTTGAAAGATCATTTGTGTAAAGAACTTCTGAACAGAAAACTCGAAAGTATCACTTGTTGACAGGATTTTAAATTGATGGGCAGTGGCCATCACAGAACATTCTTCTACATCATACTATATAACAGAGCCACCTGCCGATTAGTGAACGATAGAAGCTGAGATACGACTGTATGGAAAATAGCAGGAGTGTATAATAGCAGCAATACCTGACAGCCGATTTATACCAAAATTCAATCAGCATAGTTTTTCAAAATGGTCATTTTACTTATCAAGTTTTGTGAACTAATACAAAATAGAAACTGAGATAGGGTAAAAGGCAGAAATCTCCCTGTAAAAGGCGGAAATCTCTCTGTTCGCGGTATGTATGAAAAGTTGATAGGCACGAAATTATGAAAGGTGACACTAAATATGAAATCTTATGAAATTATGTGCATTTTTTCGGTATTTAGAGCTTCCATCAATCTTTAATCACACACAGACAGACAGATATTTTTCAGCAACTGATAAAATCGCGTAACAAAACGTAAAAACTCATAAAATTTTAAATGATAAAATTAACAAAGAATAAACTTTTCTGTGTGTCTACCTGATTTCGGATCTGATAACTGTAATCGTGACATAAACTAGATACTTTATTATTATTATTATTATTATTATTGTTATTATTATTCTTATTGTTCTTATTCTTATTATTATCATTTGTAGGCTTCTGTTCTTAAAAAGGATTTCAAAGAAAATGAAAATTTCTAAATACTACATATTCTTAATGCTGATTCTTAATACTACATATCATTTATTAATATTCTGACAAGAAAAAAAAAATGAAGAACATAATTTAAAATATATAAATACGTAAACTTTTCTTAATTAAAAATTTTTATTATTATTTAAAAAGAATATGTAAAACTTTAAGTGAAAAAAATTAAGAACTATTCATTAGTAGCTAATCTATAAAATTTGGGATTTATCAACTTTAAAATCATAATGTAAATTGCCAGACTTCAGTTTATCACATCTTGCTTATGAAATGCTAAAAAAACGTTTATTGAATTTCTAAACGGATGAAAATTTTAGCATATATCGTAGATCGAAATTATTCGGGAAAAAGAAAAAAAAAAGTGCAAGACAGAGTTTTACAATAAAAAACAAATCAATAAAACTGAAATACAAATCTTACACGTTATATTTCTTTCAGATTCAGTACTTTAAAATTGAAATATATGCTAATTTTACAATTTTTTAAAAACCTTCATAGGGATTTAACATTAAGAAGAAATAGTAAGTTTAATAAGAAGAAATAATGTCAGCTCCAATCGTATTATACACAGAGTTTAAAGATGTACGAATTTATCCTTTTATACATTAAGCACTAAATGAATAGCGTTTATTTTTAAATTAACATGCATAATTAAGATAAAAATATAACTAAATTTATAAAAAAAGACCACAACTTTATTTTTCATTTTTAAAACTATTTTAAGTATGGTGTTAAATAAAAATTAAAATAAAACAAAAATGTCCCCTACTTCATTCAAAAATATTTTGCCTAGTTTTGCAAGTAATATTATAACTGAACGGAACAAAATTTTTCCATTTTTTAAAAGTGAAGATTTAACACGCTTCAAGAATTTAAAGAATCCCAAATCAAGAAAAAGTATCTGATGAAGTATTAATTGAATTTTTCTGCAACGAAATATTTTTAAACCCTTCAAAATGTTTTCTTTTCCTTTTCTTTTTTTTTTTTAGTTTGAAGTATCATGTATAAAAATGTTTGGTACTTTCTAAAGAAGTAATGGAAGTTTACATTAATATTTTCGATGTATCTTACAATAGATTAAAACTGATACAAATGTTTTATGTGTATATAATAAGCATTAGTTTGTTTAATTAGTTTGTTTAGTATTGTATAGTTATATATATTGGGTTGTTCGGAAAGTAATTTCGTTTTCCTCAGCAGAGGACTGAATTGTACTTTTTTCACACCATCTTCACAATTAAGCTGCATTACCATTATATATTGTGACAGCACATATATCAAGGCTTGCTTGCGAACAAGTTCTTTTTATTTGCTTTATAGGTTTTGATTGGTGCCCTATCAAATAAAGAAAATCGGAAGGGACATTTTCGGCATATTTTGTTTTTGCTATCAAAAAGGCGAAAATACTTTTCAAACAAGGAAAGAAAGTATACGATGTGTATACAGAAAAAATATTTAAAGAACGCCAGTGTCAAAACTTGTTTACCAAATTTTGTTCCGGCAATTATGACGTTGAAGATGCATTACGTTTTGGAAAACCTGTTTATGCTAATGATGACAAAATAAAGTATTCGTTTATGAAACCTACCAAATAACAACTAGTAACATCGCTAAGAAACCGATCAAAGTGGAGAATATATAATTTAATAAAATATTTATGCAATATAAGAAAATCGTCTTTCATTTTCAAAGGAAAAAGTGAAATTACTTTTCGAATAACGCTATATATATATATATATATATATATATAATAACAGTACGAATTATAACGGAAAATAAACAGATCACTAATTTATCACAAGAACCCACAAAAGACCATATGGGTACTAGTTAATTAAAATAAGATATTTAAATAATTTGACCAGTATATTTTAATTTAGATATAAAAAGGTGAATGAAACGCACTTTAAAATAATTCCGATGAGAATACAAAATATATAGAAACTCTATTCAGAAAATACTCTTACGCAATACAATTACGCATAGCAGTACGCAACATGTAAAATTATTAATGTTATTAAGGTTTATTGAAATTTTATTTTTCTGACTGAGTGAAAATAATGCCTGGACCGGGAGTCGAACCCCGGATCTTTGACTTACAACGTCAAGGCTCTACCAATTGAGCGATCCAGGCCGACACCCCGGTCAGCATTACTCACTCAGACAACCTTTTAGGCCTTTTTAGCTCAATTGGTAGAACCTTGACCTTGTAAGTCAAAGATCCGGGGTTCGACTCCCGGTCCAGGCATTATTTTCACTCAGTCGGAAAAATAAAATTTCAATAAATATGATTTTCTTATACAGTTGATTGTGTGATTTTAATAAAAATTGTATTATTAAGGTTATTTATAGTATTATATTTCAATAAATACTGATTATTTATGTATGATTAAATCTAAATATTCGATAAACAAAAATCGACATATCGATTAAATTTTTATATTCGTTGTTACAATAATAATAATAATAATAATAATAATAAAGAAAACCCTTCAAAAATTGGATTATAAAAAATATGCTCTTTTAAGAGATATACTAGGGCGTAAAATAATAATAATAATAATATTTAAAAACTATCATTAATATTGTTTTTTTTTATCTAAATTATCATTGATATACATTATTGTACTTCATTATGCATTATAAAATTCAAAAAACCACTAGTATGTTTAAAAGAACATGCATTACACTAATGCTATAAGTTCTAATTTGTTAGTATGATATTTTAAAGTAATGAAAAATGCACGCAGCAGATATAATTAATGTTCTCTTGCAAACTGATAATTTTTTCCCGGTAACTTGTTTTATTGATTATAAAACGTTATACTATTTTTTATGGTATAAATTTTATATAATACAAATTATACTTGTAATTTCATTTGGAAGGCAAGATGCAATTATTATAGTGACTTATAATTATTTTTCATTTTTAAGTTACTCCATTCTAAATTGTTATAATACAAAAACCACAACATTAATTACTACTTATTTTTAAATATTTCTGCTTTTCATCCTTCAGTGCATCGATATGTTACAATTTCAAAAAAAATAATGATCATTTTTTGAGAAAAATTAAGCGCGTCGTTTTTACTATTAATGTCAGAAAATATCCGATTCCGTCGAATTCCCTATGAATATCAATGGCGTACTCAAAATACAGTTTTATTTTGTAACAAATCACCATAATTAGTCTTACAAAATTGTTACTAATAAGCCTCAGATGTTTATTAGTTTTGATCTAATACATATAACGATTTAATCTCTACTAGTTTAAAATTTAATTAAATTTAATTAACTTTAAAATAAATTTTGACATTCTCAATTAATAATTACTCTGTCTATTTTATCGTTAATGAAAATGCTCCGAAGTTCATTCGATTAATCGATTTTTGTAAAGCTTTTATTTTTAATTTCAATTTGTGTTTGGCATCATCCTCTTCTCCAGTTTGTGTTAACTGTTTTACATGTGGTTACAATGCTTCTTTCTCGTTTTCTCTCTGGTTTCCATGAAGGTTTTGTTTAATCTTAGTTTTAATTTAATATTTCACTTAATTTCTCATTCTATCTGGTTTTGGTGCTTCGATAGGGGCCTGAAATGATATAAATTGCTATGGTTAGCTATATTGTTTTACGAAATCGATGCAGCGTTCACAGCTTTATGAAGTACTCGCCCCCTGATGAATATACTTCTAATTTTAAGCGTTTTTTATCCAATTATTTCAGTGGTTAATTATTTGTTTTCTCTTTCATTAGTTTAATGGTCCTTTTTTATTATCATTCATGTCGGCGTAAGTATTTTAAGTTATTATTTTACCTTATTGGTTCTTAATCTAAATCGCAATTTTTGTCAGTCTTTCCTCTAAGTTAAATTCAGTTCTATATTTTTGTGTGTTGTTATTGTTTTAGTTCTATTAATTGCTAAATTTTAAGATTAAATTTTATTACGTTATCTGTCATTTATATATATATATATGTATGTATATATTTCTCTAAAGGTAAACTAGTAATAATAGGGAAAAATTAATTTACATCTAAATAAAGTACATTAATGATTAAAAAAAGTTATTAAAGGCTATTATAATAAATGTTTTATTCGATAAATTCGTATTACAAAATAATAATAACGATAGTAAATTAAAAAAAAAAAAAATCTGTATTACGCATAGAGTAGGAAGCATTTTCTATCATAACGCGATATACGCAGTTAAAAAACAAAAACAAAAAACAATATATATATATATATATATTACAAAAATATTCTGGCAGCAAAGTTCCCTGAAAATATCCGTATACTCCTGAAAAATGTACGTGGATATAAATTTTCTCGAACAGGAAAATACAGAAAATATTCGTGCAAAATAGCTTTTTTCTTTCTTTCTTTTCTTTTTTTTTTTTCTTTTTCGTTTGGCACACTGGAAGGAAAAAAAGAGAAAACTTGTATTAAATAAAATTCTCCAGTTCTATGAGCCAGAATCGAACCAGGGTCCACTGCGTCGTAGTAACGATATTACTTCTCAATAATGGAATCATATTGCATTTTTACTTAACATTTCTCAATACCCAGTCCTCCGTATGTAAGACAGAAAAAAACTGTAACCGACTGGTAAAATCTGCATCAATACTGACAGATTTTATCTTGTTAAAAAAATAAATAAATAAACAAATAAAATAATGCATATATACAGTCATGGCCAAAAGTATTTGTACACTTTACGCATTTATCTTTTATTATATCATTTATTTGATAAATAACAAAAGTATTCAATAACAATTGAAATAAATGTCAATAGCTGTCACTTATTAACAGTTTACAGTCATTTAATACTTTGTATGTCGACCCTTGGCTCGTAGGACGGCCTTAATCCGGGAGGGCATAGATTTTGCAAGTTTTTCGCAATACTCCTGAGTTATCTCTTGTACCCAAACCTTCTTGATAATTTCAGCCAGATTCTTCTCTGAGGTCGGATTTGCCTGGCTAACCTTCTGTTTCATTACTGTCCACATGTTTTCAATCGGGTTGAGGTCAGGACTAGATCCAGGCCATGGCCCTAGGACTTCGATGCCCTCGTCGGCTACACTAAGGCCCATAATTTTATAGCAAATATGTATGCCTTAGAGAATATAAACAGTTTAGGACCAGTAGTAAAATCAGAATTTATTTTTTCCAGTTGTAAAAAAAATATTTAGGAAAAAAATAAGTGTACAAATACTTTTGGCCATGACTGTATATATATTATTTGTTAGGCATACATTTTAGAGAGAGAGAGTGAGGGAGAGAGAAATTGAGATGTAACTTTGTAGCAATTTTTTGTAATTTTAGAAAACAGAAATTTTCTGTAGGAAAATCAAAAAATTTTGTTGTCTTTTTAACAGATTTGTTTTACAGTATTGTTATGACAAAAATGTGAGTGCGACAATAAATAACTGAGGGAGTATTATTTATTTTATTATTATTATTATTATTATTTTAATTTCTTCTCATCATCATTGTACGAACGAATGCTACAATTCTTCAAAGAATACCGTAATTTTATGACGATAATTAAGTTCACTAATTCCAGAAACTAAATTCTGTGCTAGGTGAGGGGTTTTTGAGTAAAATATTATAACTTGTAATAACATTTTCTGTTTATACTTTCCCCATCGCATGTTATAGTAAACATCTTCATTACATCTAAATATGTTTTCCATTATTTTAAAATGTGTGCTTTATAGCAATTTCTGTAGTTTTAGAAAACAAAAATTTTCTGTAGGAAAATTAACAAATTTTATTATCTTTTTAACAGATTTGTTTTACAGTATTGTTATGACAAAAATGCGAGTGTGACAATAAAAAACTGAGGAAGAATTATTAATTATTATTATTATTATTATTATTATTATTAAATTTCTTCTTATCACCATTGTATGAACAAATGCTACAATTCTTCAAAGAATAACGTAATTCTATGACGATAATTAATATTGCGTGCTAGGTGAGGAGGTTTTAAGTAAAATATTATAACTTGTAATAACATTTTCTGTTTATAATTTCACCATCGTATATTATTGTAAATATTTTCATTACATCTAAGTATGTTTTCCATTATTTTAAAGTCTGTGCTTTATAGCAATTTCTGTAGTTTTAGAAAACAGAAAATTTCTGTAGGAAAATTAACAAATTTTATTACATTTTTAACAGATTTGTTTTACAGTATTGTTATGACAAAAATGCGAGTGTGACAACAAAAAACTGAGGGAGTATTATTTATTTTATTATTATTATTATTATTTAATTTTTTCTTATCATCATTGTATGAACGAATGCTACAATTCTTTAAAGAATAACGTAATTCTATGACGATAATTAAGTCCACTGGTTCCAGGAACTAAATTGCGTGCTAGGTGAGGAGGTTTTGAGTAAAATATTATAACTTGTAATAACATTTTCTGTTTATACTTTTACCATCGTATATTATTGCAAACATCTTCATTACATCTAAGTATGTTTTCCATTATTTTAAAATGTGTGCTTTATAGGAATTTCTGTAGTTTTAGAAAACAGAAATTTTCTGTAGGAAAATTAACAAATTTTATTATATTTTTAACAGATTTGTTTTACAGTATTGTTATGACAAAAATGCGAGTGTGACAACAAAAAACTGAGGGAGTATTATTTATTTTATTATTATTATTATTATTTAATTTCTTCTTATCATCATTGTATGAACGAATGCTACAATTCTTTAAAGAATAACGTAATTCTATGACGATAATTAAGTCCACTGGTTCCAGGAACTAAATTGCGTGCTAGGTGAGGAGGTTTTGAGTAAAATATTATAACTTGTAATAACATTTTCTGTTTATACTTTTACCATCGTATATTATTGCAAACATCTTCATTACATCTAAGTATGTTTTCCATTATTTTAAAATGTGTGCTTTATAGGAATTTCTGTAGTTTTAGAAAACAGAAATTTTCTGTAGGAAAATTAACAAATTTTATTATATTTTTAACAGATTTGTTTTACAGTATTGTTATGACAATAATGCGAGTGTGACAATAAAAAACTGAGGGAGTATTATTTATTTTATTATTATTATTATTATTTTAATTTCTTCTCATCATCATTGTATGAACGAATGCTATAATTCTTCGAAGAATAATGTAATTTGATGACAATAATTAACCCTTTAACCGTTGCAAACGGCTTTTTCCGTCACTTAATAGTTGAAATAAGAGGCTAATGTGGCAAATTTTGGAAAAATATGATATTTTTTCCTAGGACATAAGATTACTGAATATCCATTGATTTTAAAAAGTAATATGCTTTATTCCTACTTCACTTAGTATTGATTTTATGAGTTATTAAACAGATATGCTAAAAAACTCGACACGGTTAAAGGGTTAAGTCCACTAATTCCAGTAACTAAATTCTGTGCTTGGTGAGAAGGTTTTGAGTAAAATATTATAACTTGTAATAACATTTTCTGTTTATACTTTTTCCATCGTATATTATTATAAACATCTTCATTACGTTTAAGTATGGTTTCCATTATTTTAAAATCTGTGTTTTTTTAGAATTATGGACATAAAAATGCACACTCCTACAAAGTACTATAATTTCATGAAGATAATTAAATACATCATTTTCAACAATTAAAAAATAACTTTACGAAGAAAAAAAGATTCTGTAGAAAATTAATTTCATATAATCATCAATAAATACGCACATATTCCCGATTATAATTAAATTTTGCACCAAGATAATATACGTCAGATTACTTTTTCGTTGTGATATATGAACAAAAAATATTCTCTATAATAAGGCAAAAATTATTAAATCTGAAAAATACATGTTCATGTTAGTAATTCGCTAAAGAATCTTCCTCAAAAAAGCGTCATTAACTTCGGCAGAGATCTTTAATGATTTCTTTAAGAAAATGACTGATAAAACGTAATATGAGAATTCTTCACCATCGTTAGCTGATACTTAATGGAAAAACTGTAACGTCTATGAACACGGCTTTCATTGAAGAAAATCTTTACGATCATTTTTTTCCCCTGTCTTTACAATTTAATAGAACACCCCAAGTCTTTGCAGTTTCCGATTATTATGAATGAAGAGTAAATTTGAAAATGAAGATACCATTTCGTTTAATTAATATATATGCATTAATGCTAATGAATTATTTTCTTTGGGTTATTACGTAAAATTTGTTTAATCAAAAACTGTGTACATGTTTGTTCTAATGTCGACTGAATGGGAAACATACAATGTTTTATAAAAGAGACTGTTAAACTGCAATATTATATCCATTTCAAGTCAGAAAACACTTTGTTAAATGATGTAAAATATGAATCTTTTAAATAAAAAACGTAGTGGTCATATGTACGCTATAATTATCCCGTGTCAAAAATATAGCGATATAGTCACATAATAAGCGAGGCGTATTAAACCCTCGACGATAGCTTTGGGGCCTTAACCCGAGGCTTTTCCCACTCCTCGATGACTTTTTCTAGTTAGTTTTGAGGTTTTGTTTTTTCCGGTGTTAGCCCTATTTTTTTATCTTTTTTTTTTTTTACACACATAACATTGTAAGTTTTTTCGTTTTCATCCCCTGCTTTTTCAACGGACTTTAGACTTTTTTACAGTCTAAAGTGCGGTGGTTCTAAGGTTCTGCACTTTAGAATGTAGAAAACGAGGGGGGGAAAAAAGCTAAAAATCCATAGAAAAGGCATGAGATGAAAACGAAAAAAAAAAAAAAAAAAAAAAAAAAAAAAAAACCTCGCAATGTTAAGTGTGTAAAAAAAGAAAAAAAGCAAAATGTTAAGTGTGTAAAAAATAAAAAATAAAACAAAAAATAAAATAAAATAAAATAAAATAAAAGCTAACACCAGAAGAAACACCAGTTCAAACCTGATTAGAAAAAGTCATTGAAGAGCGAGAAGGGACTCGGGTTGGGAGCCCTAAAGCTATCGTCGAGGGCTTAATACGTCTCGCTTATTATGTGCTTATTATTTAATACGTCTCGCTTGTTAATCTCGCTTATTTATTACGTCTCCTTTCAGGATAAAATAAAGAAAAGGAAAAGAATAGGCAAGAACAAGGGGCGTGGCAGTTATAAAATTATGAAAGGGCTCAAACAATTCCTTTTCTAGGTAACTCAAAAATATTTTCAAGAAAATCAATCAATAATTAAACGTTAATTAGTTTTCACTCATTATTAATATTAATTGAAAAACAAATTCTAATAAATGAACATTTTTGAAAAGATGCTTTTATCATTTGGCAGTAACATGGAATTTCGTAATAGACCCCGGACCTGAGAGACCCCGGATGTAGCGTGAGCAATAATAAAACAGTACCTCATAAAGATAAAAGAAAAATGATTAAATAAAATCTCTAGTACGTAATATTGGTTTTAATTTTACAACAGATATTTTGGGGCAATGTATTTTACATTAACGTCTGTTTTCTTAATATTGTTACGAGTTTGTAAATAATAGTAGTTATTTTTATGCAATTTCATTCAAAGAGGTTTAATCAGGTTACAAAATGATAATTTTCTGCATTTTTAGCTTGTTTTCGCGTTAAAATAGCTCATTTTACTTCAAAAACACGTTAAAAAGCATCACCAAGGAGGGTAATATCATTGGCTCAAACCTTGGCGACTTTTTCGCTCCTTGGCGAGAAAGTCGTTATTATCGATACACCAAAAATCTAAACTCTAACTCGAAAAGAACCGAACTTACTGGAACATTCTCAATTTTCTACTCAGGTATATAAGGAATCGCTACTAGCCAAGTCAGTCAGTTTTCGCCAAGGCATTGATCGCTGCGTAAAGAACATTGAATCTCTTTGATTATAGTTTGTCGCTGTGTGTTAATGCTATGCTACAGTTTATGCTGTGAATTTGATATTGTCAGCTTTTATTTGAGCTTTGTTTTGGGATGAATCTGAAGTTGGTACAGTCGGTAACAAAAGTCTCCGAACACTAGCAAAAATTCCTATGTAAAAAAAGTACACTTAATACAGTTTCGTTAAATAAATCCTTGTCGAATCGTGTTCTTAGACTGACTTAGAACAGGATTCAACAAGGATTTATTTAACAAAACTGTATTAAATGTACATTTTTTATATCGGAATTTTTGCTAGTGTTCGGAGACTTTTGTTACCGACTGTACTTGGTTTATAGACCTGTAATCTTCTAGAATTTTCTGCAAATAAACTTTTAAGCCTCTGCAAGATTCACCTTTCATTCACAGACAATTCACGAACCCCCAAGTACACAAAAATATATGGTAGTTTATTAAGATAAATAAGGAAAGCAAGCTCATTTATAATCAATTATAGTTCTAAAATATATAAGTATTTTTGAATTATTTTTTAAATATACTTTAAAAGCATGTTTATATATATATATATATATATATATATATATATATATAAAAGTAATCACCGTACATTTCTTGCATAATAATATAATGCAACTAAAATTACTCGCCAAACAACTTCACTGTAGAATGCTCAAATAAGAGTCTATGTCATATTTCAAATTTTCTTCTTGTCATTGTTTTCTTTTTTGAACTGAATATGGGAGTAATAAGCTTTGTTGCCACAAACCTTCATTCCTTTTTTAGAAGGATAAAGACTAAAATATGTTGCCGACAAAACAGTAGTTAACACCTTAAGGGACTGGTTCACTCACAGTCACCGAAAGCCGAAGCTAATGTTATTCTATGGGAAATTTTCTTTACTTATAACTAATTAGATGATACATATTTTTAAATTCTGTTAAATTCCCAACTTTTAAATTGACGCCTCTTTTTTAAAAACGTATTTTTATTTTATTTTTTATTTATTTATTTTTTATTTTATTTTTTTATTTTATTTATTTATTTATTTATTTTTATTTATTTATTTATTTTTTTGAAGTTGCTAATTACGAAGTTTCAATGTGTGAAATTTTTTATCTTGCAATTTCAAAGTAAAATATTAAAAATTAAAAAAATACGTTTTTTAAAAAAGTTGCGTTAATTTAACAATTGGGAATTTTCTGAATATGAAAACAAAATTTAAAAATATGTATTAGTTAATTACTTATAAGTAAAGAAAATTTCCCATAGAATAACATTACCTTGGGTTTCTGACGACGGTAAGTCAAGAGAGCCATTAAATACTAGATATGTTTATAGGTAATATATATTTTACTTACTTCTGTTTATTTATTATATTGAAATTTATTAACATGAGAATCTAAAACATAAATTTTACTCTCGAATGTATCTCTAAAATATAGAATATTTTAAAATTATTTCTTTACATTAATTTTAAATATCATATAACGTATTGCTCTAGAAAGTAACAATATACCATATCAACAATTAAAAATTCACTTTAAACAATTTATTTGTAAAATTCTCTAGTTGTAATCTGCGATATATTACAAATTACCTTCATGACTTCTTGACTTCTTTTACGACTATATTATAACAGACCTGTTCTACCATACTAAAAAGGATTCAATAAAATTATCTATAGCTCTGTGATAATAATAATAATAATAATAATAATAATAATAATAAATATTATTATTATTATTATTATACGTCATGCATTTTTTGCATAATAATCTAAAACGATCAAAACTTTACTTAAATATATCTACAGATTGCTCTAGATTCATATTACTAATTTCCTTCATGTCATGGCTTTCTGTTTTGAACTGAAGATGGGTACAGCGTGTAAGATGGGCAGTATGCTGGCAATTCTTTATTGTTCTTCAAGAAGACTCAATCTTCTAGAAGAAGAATTATCTTTCTTTACAAGGATTGAAGATTCGAATATACGGATGTTTTAGGCATTATACAGTCGGCAGCAAAATTATTCGAGCGCTAGCAATAATTCCTATATAAAAAGGCACACTTAATACTGATTTGTTAAATAAATCCTTGTCGAATCATGTTTTTGGTCAGCCTAAAAACATGATTTGACAAGGATTTATTTAACAAAACAGTGTTAAATGTACTTTTTTTACATAGGAATTATTGCTAGCCCCCGAATAATTTTGCTGCCAACTGTATTTTGCATTGGCTTCTGCTTATTTAATATATGGAGCTTTATTAAGGCAAATACATAAAACATAACTTTTATAATTAATTATAGCCCTAAAATTTAGAAATATTTCTGAATTTATTACCATTATTATGATTATAAGTATCATTTAAAATATATTTCTATAAAAAATTCCTCATGCGTTTTTTGCATAATAATCTAAAACAATTAAATCTTTACTTTAAAGAACTTAATTGTAGAGTGCTCTAGTTATAGTTATGTGTCATATTACAAATTTCCTTTATGACATCGCTTTCTACTTTGAACTGAAGATGGGCACAACATTATAAGATGGGCTTTGTGGCTGGCAATTCTTCATCCTTCTTTCAGAAGAATGAAGAATAGCTACTTTTCGGAAGAAGGAATTCATTTCATTAAAGTGCGGAGGCAATCGCCTGAACAGCTTCTATTTTGGAAAGTTATGAGTTTGTTCCTCCCCAACCGAGCGATTTGAGATTTATGTGGGAGACAAATTTATCATTTATAAAATAGGCAAATGATAAATGAATGAATTTTATTTTAATGTAATCTTGATATTGTTAAATACTTTTTTTTTTTTTTTCAAAAATCTAAGTATATAACTTAATATCTTTCTCAGTCTTTTGAAGGGATTAGTCACTTTTATACCTCCCTTCCCTCAAAAATAAATAAATAAATTAATTAATTAAAAGCTGGGAAAGGTGAATTGTTTAGTTCCCCATCATGTATTTGTGCTTTTAAATTTCTATTGTATTATATACTAAACTGATGTTAAGAGAAATGAACTCGACCAAAAATTTTACATTGTCGTAAACGAAAATGCCCCACTTACTGGGTTACCCTTCTTCCGATTTAACCCTTAACGCATATGAACAATAAGACACGCCTTTTGGCGTTTATTTAAAAAGTCACACGTATAATTTCCAACTTACTACCTTTTGGCTCCTGAAAAATTGTAATAATTTGTTTTATTTTACTTCCTCATTAAATAAAATAAATCTTTCCGTTAAAATTTTCCGGTAGCCAAAAAGTAGCCTATAGTTACACGTTTTAGAAAAATAACATTTCATTTGCAGAGGAACACCTTATGGCGTGTGTGAGAACAAGTTCATACATATTTTCTTTTAAATATTTGATTCATTTCGAAATAATTCAATTTATAATTAAAAATTAAAAAAAAAACAATTTATTAAGAATAATTATAAAATTATTAAGTTATGTAACAAATAAAATCTAATTTAATTTATTCCAATAAGAAAGGAATTTATGTTTTGATATCTTCCAAAATTAATTCATTCTATTATAAAAGTCAATCTCTATTTAATTTGACTTGTATTTTTACCAAGGGACTTATTCATTTGCAAATAGGTACATTTTCCCCTTTTCAACAACGTTAGGTTTCAATATCTCATTTAATCATACATAGAAAATTATTTATTTGTCTAAATTACTAAACAGAAGTTGCTAAATGTATTTCCTTTCCGGTGATATGTGCTATCATAATAAGTTATTTCAGTCTCATTCGCGTCAACAGATGCTGGATTCGTTCCTTTTAATAATAGTAATAAAATAAAAAAAGAACAAATAAATTCTTAATGATATATTCCTGGCGCCGATAAAAAGTAATTATGTTTGGCAGAATTTATGTTGCCAAGCATGTCTTTATCTTTTGGATAACGGATTAAATTTTTTAAATTAACCAATTAGAACATTCTTTTGGCTCTTTATTTGGCATTAGTTTGTTAATTTCGGATCTGAATTCGCGAATGCAATTCAGTACACCTTTGGCTTTCAAACTGTCAATATCTCTTGTGTACTGGCGTAAGAAACAACTGTTCTAGTTTGCTCTCTCTGTCTCTCTGGCCTGTAGAATTCTACGAGAACCGCGTAAGTGCTTACTTGATTGTTCATGTCTTTAGCATAAAAATAAAAAACTGTTTTATTGGAAATGACTGCTGTTATTTTTGTCAAGTGGCACTCTTTTAAAATGCTATATGGTTTTCTATCCAGGCTTATTCTGTTCAGCTCTGTACTATGTTTTTATTCCACTATCTTCACGGAAATACAACCATTTCACGGACAATAATCTCCTTTACAGCGTGGCTCGATTTTTTAATGTCCCCTCAGAAGGGACATACGAGCCATAAGGGTTAATATCCACGGAAAATCTTATCCAAAATTACAAAGGCAATTGCTTTAACTGTTCGTATTTTAGAAATTCATAATTTTCTCCCTCCTTAACTCGGCAACTTAAAATTTTTGAGAAAGACAAATTTAACATCTAGAAAATTAGCAAATGATAAATGATTGCAATTTATTTCAGTGCAATCTTAATACTGAATAACTAGCAAACCCGTGCGAATTTTCGCACTTTATTTCTTTTCTTATTTATCTTATTATCTTGTATATTTATAAATATTATACCTATTTCACCGCCGAATTAAAACTAAATAAATATTGTGCAATAGTAAAACCAGAATCATTCAAAGAAATGTTCAAAATAAAATTCATGGTTGATGATCCAGTTTTCATACTTCCGCAGGCAGTACAGTTTTATTAAAGAACCCCACATGACACCTTTTAAATTTTTATCGCCAAGAGTGCGATGATATTTTATTTATTTTGGCATAATGTTTTGATTAAAAAAAAATAAATAAATAAATAAACCTATTTTGATTTTACTTTTTATGAATTCGTGATTTAGTCGGTTTATGATGATAATTTACATTCTGTATATATCTTTAAGATAATGCTAGGTTTAAGATGACGCTTGCAAAGATTCTGAAGAAGCAACTTTTAAAAATACGTTGTTCCATAAAATAATGTCATCATACAAATGTCGTCATTTTTTCTTATTAGCTCATTGAGCTGAGTCCGCGTGCTTTTGTTCATTTTTAAATATTATTCTTTTAAACCTCGAGTATTTTATTAATTTCAACACTATCGTATCGTTTCAATAAAAAATAATTGTAACTGGTCCACGCTAGAGAAATATTATATAGACTTTTTTCTATTCGAAAAATTAAAGTCTAATTTAATCTCCTCCACAAATAGCTTGAAAGAATTGGGATATTTTATAAGAAAATTTATGTATTTTGTAACCTTAATTATTTCAAATATAGTTATTACAAATTATATAAAAATCACAGTATTATTTTAATAATGTATACATGTATATATACATATATTATTGTATAAAAAATTAGTGCGTTTAAACTAATACTAACGTAAAATTATTTATTTATTTATTTATTTATTTATGTGTTTGTGTGTGCCGAGCCTATGTGTAACTCAAGTGACGAAAGTTCTGATTTTTATTTATTTATTTATTTATTTTTATTTAAGGTAAAGTAATTTAAACAATTTCATTAATTTTAAACTATTATAATTATCGTATTACAATAAATATATTACTGTTAAAGTAATTCATACGTAAATAAATAAATAAAAAGCTATCTAGAAATAATATATATATGTAATAAATAAATGTCTGTTGAGAATATCATATAAAAATATATACACGATAAAAATAAATAAATAAATAAAAACTAGAAAGCACAAACAGTAGCTTCAACTGCTGAACTGCAAGACAGAAATCTCAGTTAGCTTTAAATCTTACTTAAAGCACAGACTTATTTCTACCTGTTTTCTGAATAAGATATATAACATAGACTACCTGTAAAGGTGCCTCCACTTTAAACCAATAAATTAGACAGTGCGTAGGCGGGCGATGTAAGTCAAAAATATATAGTTCGAAAACTAAAAGTATAGGTTTATTTTCACTTTTTGGATAATAGAGAAGATAATTTATAAAGTCAGTTTTTTTTTTTTTTTTTTTTTTTTTTAAGTTAACTGATAAACCTTATTAAGTTAATTATAACGTTAGTTATTTAAAAAAAGAAGTAATATTTATAAATTTTATTAAAGAATTTTCAAGTTTCTAATATATCATATTGCAGTTATAAAAATTTAAGAAATCGAATGAAAAATTCTAAAAAGTTATAATATTTGCTTTATTATGTATAAACATATTTTTGATTAAAATGCGCTGCTATTTGCATTTTCATTAGAAGAACGACAAATTTTGAAAAGAGTAAAAGTTAAAATTAGTTTAAAACTTCACCGGGAGATGGCTCTACATGCATTTGCTGTTGTAATAAAGAAATAACGTTTAGTTTTCAGCTAATCGTATTTCAGCGAGTTCATTATGTAAAAATTGGCGCGTTTGCAGTAAAACAAAATAATAATAATAAGTTAATGTGTAATGTGAAGTGTGTTTTTCAGCGGAAACATCACCCATTTGTAAAATTTGTAACTAGTTTTAACAAAATGTATTTTTCAAGATTTATTGCTTTTCTGCAGCAAGCAGAGCATTCTTATCTCAAACTATGTTTTTAGCACTTTCCAACAAGGTTGAAAAGTGTTAATGACTTCTATTTGTCTGTCTGTCTGTCCACGCTCTAACTCCCGTAAATATTAATAAAACTTCTTGAAATTGATATATGTTATTCATGTTCACTATCGGATGTTCCTTATTGAAAATGGACTTAATATTTCTACTGGTTTGTGTACAGGGATACCCCAAAGCATTGTGTTCTATGAGAGGTATTTCTATAAACACTATTTTGCTACCTTTACTGTACACAAATCTTTATGAAATTGAAATAGGTTATTCAAGTTCACTATCAGACGTTTAATGTATAAAATCGAGTAAATACAACCACCGCTTTGTGTACAAAGACACTTGAAAGAATTCGAAAGCATTGTGTTCTATAAGAGATATTTCTATAAACCATATTTTAATACAGTCGAACCTCGTTAACGTTAACACTGTTAACGTGAATAACTTTTAACATGAACTGCTTCCGCAATTCCCGTCAAAATGAAGATTAGTTTAGTTATATGAAGATTAATTACTGATAGCATGAACTTTTCATAACATGAAAATTTTTGTTTTGTCCCCTTTGAGATTCACGTTAACGAGGTTCAACTGTACCTTTATTGTACACAAATCTTAATGAAATTGAAATATGCTATTTAAGTTCACTCTCAGATGTTTCATATATAAAATGGAGTAAGCTCAACCAATTATTTGTGTACAGGGACACTCAAAAGTATTGCAAAACATTGCGTTCTATGAGAGGTATTTCCATAAACCAAATTTTAATAACTTTACTTTGCACAAAGCCTAATAAAATTGAAATGTGTTATTCAAAGGCACAAAAAATGCTTTGTATAAAATATAATATGATTAGCATTAGATTTACAGGGCCACACAAAAATATTTAGTTACATTAAAAGATATTAATACAAATATTCTGGAATTGCACTTTCGGTTACATTAAGCGTTTTTAACAATTCTTAAAGTGTGAAAAAGATTTCAATTTGTGTATCTGTCTGTCTGTCCGTCTCTCCATCTGTCTGTCTGTCCGCTCTCTAACTCCTGTAAATATTTATAGAATTTCTTGAAACTGATATATGTTATTCACGTTTACTATCAGCTGTTCCATTTTGAAAATGGAGTGAATACGTTTGCTGGTTTGTGTACAGGGACATCCGAAAATATTCCAAAGCATTTTGTTCTATGAGAGGCATTTCTATAAACCCTGTTTAATTACCTTTTCACAAATCTTAATGAAACTGAAATATGTTATTCAAGTTCACTGTCGGATGCTTCCTATATAAAATGGAGTAAATTCCACCAATGGTTTGTGTACAAGGACACGCAAAAGTATTCCAAAACATTGCGTTCTATGAGAAGTATTTCTATTAACCAAATTTTAATAACTTTACTTTGCACAAAGCTTAATGAAATTGAAATATGTTATTTATATGCACAAAAGAATGCTTTTTATAGAATATAGTATGATTAGTATTAGTCTTACAGGGCCACACAAAATATTCAATTACATTAAGAGCTATTAATAAAAAATTACTGGTATTGCATTTTCGTTTACATTAAGAGTTTTTAACACTCTTTAACATTTTTTAACTGTGAATATGATTTTAATTCGTATATCTGTCTGTCCGATTGTCTACCTTTCTATCTGTCTGTCTCCCGCCCCCAGCGTCCGTAAATATTTTCAGAATTTCTAAAAAATGATATATGTTAATGAAATTCACTATGGAATGTTCCCTATTTAAAATGACATTAATAGCTCCAGTATAACATGTGTGTGTACAAGGACAACAACAACAACAAAAAAAAAAAAAAAAAAAAAAAAAAAAAAGGCCAATGCAGTGCGTTTTAGGACAGACATTTTTCAAAATCACATTCAAATAACTTTCTACTGTAAAAATCAGAAAGAAATTGACATGTATTGTTAATAATTAATGTAAAATAATATTTTGTATAGAATATGATATGATTAACCTTCAAATTTACAGGGCTACACTAAAATATTCAGATTCATTAAGGGCCACAATTATAATCTAAAGGCTAGATTTTCTTTTGCGTTAAGTTTTTTTAACATTTTCTAACAATGTCTATGAGTGTTTTTGAATTCAATTGGTCAATCTGTATACTTTCCTGTCCTGTCTGTCTGCTGTGTGATAACGTAGGCAAAGGATATTGAAAGTTATACGATACAACAAGTATGTACAGTTGGGAACTGTTAGTAATTAATGTGTACTGCATGAATTTTCGTTCTTGTTTATTATTTACATTCAAAATTGATCAGACATTTATTGGACAACTGGTATATATATATATATATATATATGCATATATGTATATGTATATGTATATTTTCACACTGATTTAATGTATCTTAATTTCGTATGATTATATACAATTTTCCAATATCTCAATAGTATAAATGTATTTTTTTATTATGATTTGTTTATCAATAAGTATAGCTGTATAGATTAGAAATTTTTTTTAAATGTAATATGTATGATTGATTTAGTTTTCATAAATTTGTTTTGTAAATACCAATAATTGTAAAATAATAATTTGTTTTTACCTAATAGTATAAAAATATTTAATTCAATATGGTTTATATCCTAAACTTTATTTAATAATTTTCAAAAGCACTAATTTTCAACAATTACGTAGAGTAATTTTAATTTTTGGTTACTTTTTTAAAATTAAATTAAATTTTTTATTTGTTTATTTATTTTTACTTTTATTTATTTCAACATCTTATTTAACTTTTTTACTTGTTATCATACGTTTGTGCAGAGGATTTGTGGAAAGTTGAGCGTCTATGAAACTGGTTCTACCCGCTCTGCACGTCTTAATCCGTGGTGGCCTCTGCTCCTTATACTTGATATTTCTATGTTATTTGTTTGGATTTTGCCTTTGTTTAACATAGTTTTCTGTTCTCATATCAAATATATGCATATATGCATTTATATGCACGTTCGCTTTTAGTTTATGCAATTTTTTAATGTAGCTGTAAAAGGATAAAAACAATTTATTTCTAAAATAATAAAATTAAAATGAATAAAATTCAATTAAAAGAAACTATAAACAATAACATTACGCAAAAATACTAATAAATACTGTTTTTATAATTTCAGGTGAAATTTTAGATTCTATGTTAGTGCACTGAATTCAGATATGTAAGCATATTTTTTTCTATAGCGCAATTTTAACCAATGACACACGTTCCATTCCTTATGCTACTTCATTCTGGAAATTAAATAGATATTTTAAACGCTATTTGTCTCCAAAAATAGCATAAAACGCTTTTTACTGGCTAGTTTTACTTATATTATTCGACTATTGTAGGTAATGGTATTCGGTCAAACGTTTCAATATTGAGTTTCCCCTTATTTACATATTTTAAGAACTCCTGAGTTCAAACAAGAAGTTTTTTTGCATATTGGTTCATGTATGTGTGTCTGTATGTGTGCGTGTATGTGTGTGTAAGGACATGAAAAGCATGAAAAAGTCGGTATCTTGGAAACGAGTCTGTTTTCTTGAAATTTGCTGTCTGAAACTCATTTGTACATTTTATTTAATTATTTATTCTTTCAAAGTATATCAATGTAAATATAAAAACAGACTGATATCATGAAAATGTAGAAATTGTATATAGGTAGTTATCAAAATTTAATTAAAAAAAAAAAATTCTTGGCGGTCCTACAGGATAACAAAGTCCGATAATAAAACATGAAATATCACAGACGACCAGCATTTGTCGAAGAATTTTACTCTGCTATATTTAAAAATGGAAATGGGAATTTTATATTCTTATATTTTCTTGTGTATTCAAAATATTAATTACACAGACAAAAGTTACATTTGTGAGATATATTAACCATTTAAATATTTATTGAGATTATTATTTAAAACTAAATAACTAAATATGTTTAAACTGAAAAATAACGCTGTAATGATGCAGAAAATATTTATCTGTACGGTGACGTATCAGTACGTCATATCTTCTGAGGCACAGTTAACGCAGGGCGAGTGGACACGTCTTGATCATTGAACAGGTTAAAAGTAAGTAGTGGACTCATATTGAACTGTCATTGTTCGGACTGCTTCTTCATTTCTTTATTTTTTTCATGTACTAAAATCCATTACTTTGTTTTCAGTAGTTTTTTTCTATGATCAATTACGATCAAAGGTATATGTTTGAAAGTATGTTTGAAAATTATTTACGTGCCTTTTTATCACCCATACGAACTGAAGAATAACACTTTAATGCTGCAGAAAATATTTAACTGAACGGTGACGTCTCAGTACGTCATATCTTCTGAGGCAACGCAGGGCGAGTAGACACGTCTTGATCATTGAACAGGAACTGAGCCTGTTCAGTGATCATCACAAACAAGTAGTGGACTCATATTGAACTGTCATTGTTCGTACTGCTTCTTCATTTCAAAATATTTTCCATATATTAAAATTCATTAGTATGTTTTCATTAGTATTTTTCTACGATCAGTTATGCTCAAAGGTAAAATACTATCTATGAATATATTACCAATATATTCGAACTTCTATAGTATGTTTATAGAAACAATTTAGGGAAAAATTACTGTATGAATAAACTGGTTAAAGAGTCAGCAGAAAAAGTTTTTCTTTGCAACCATACTATAATAATAAATAAATACGATTGTGGTTGTGGTTGGGTTTTACGTCGCACTAATGCTGCGCAGATGGGCAATTGACAACGGT
The DNA here is from genome assembly GCA_963930645.1 of Salticus scenicus. Taxonomy (NCBI): domain Eukaryota; kingdom Metazoa; phylum Arthropoda; class Arachnida; order Araneae; family Salticidae; genus Salticus; species Salticus scenicus. The sequence goes on along the minus strand of OZ005656.1, from coordinate 206,795,904 downwards.
CTGGGACACACCCATAGAGGTGGTCCGGAGTCATGCCATCACAATTTTGATCCTCCACGGAAGGGATAAATAAATAAGGTAATATAATCTATGTACTATTTTATTTTAAAGTACATATTTAAAAAACCCGTCAAAATATATGAAATGTAGATTTATAGAACACATTTTAAATAAAGAAAAATATTTTAAATAATTTCTCTAAAGACATCGGTTCAGTTTGATGGTATTTCTTTTAACTTTCAATTTTCCCCAAAACCTCGATTCAGTTTGGGAACACGTATTTTAAAATATAAAAAAAAAATGGTAAAATTGTTTAATATAAAAATTGTTATTTCACCAAACATGATATCACCTTCATTTATATGAATTTCTTAATAGTGAAGAATATATTGAAGATTGTATTTACAATTTATATTTTTAATAAAATTGTAAAAACTACCATGCTTTTTATAAGATTATTTACAATATCATATAACTTTGTTCAAAAGTTGTAACATAAATGTTTTTCTTATCAACTCTGGCGAAATTCGTATGATTTCCAATTATTTTAGAACTATACCTTATCCAAGACAGCACAGGAGGTCGGAAGGTCTATTTTTTTTTCACTTTTTGATACTTTATCCGGTGGTGGGTGTGTCAGGAACACATAGTGATGTCGACATTTTTTTTTTCTTTCAAGTGTCGCCCGTGGCAACACATAACTGGCATGAATTTCTTTTTTCGGACATTTTTTTCTGGTTTCAATTTCTTTTTCATTGATTCATGAGTTTTACTTTGTTGTCTTAAACCATGTAACTCCCATAGGTACATTAACAATGCGGAAACCATCGGGTTCGTAAAGACGATGATGAATGGCTGGTCACAAATATTTATGTTATAACACGTCGGTTTACTAGAATTCTAAAGAAAAAAATTTTTATTCAGTAATAAATTTATCGTGTTTACCATAGCTTTTTGTAAATTTATCGTGACATCAAAATTATTGAAATCTGTTGACATTATTATTATTTCATATATATATATATAATTAAAATTTGTTTCACTAACTTCAAAATAAAGAAAATTAATGTGCATCATAAAGGATGAAATATATATATATATATATATATATATTATTTTTAAATTTTTAAATAATGTAATAGATGTATCATGTTTTTCAATGATATTAACGTTATATTTTAAATTAAATGTGAGTATTAAGATGAATGTGAAAGAAAAGATGTTTAATATGTAATTTAACATTTAAATTTGTTTGACTAATGTAGAGGGAAATAAAATTCATGTTCATCATCTACAAAATAAAGACTAACTTTGAATAATAGAAATGTAAATTAACTCTTAAATTATAGAGCGAAATATTACAATTAGAAGATTTAAAAATTAAAAATAATTTCTATCAGACGTAATAAAGGTTTCTTACCTTGAATAAAATTCATCGAATTGAAGGGTTCTTGATGTAATGAAATTAGAAAAATCAGATATATATATATATATATATATGCAAATAAAAAACAGAATATATATATATATATATCTTTGTCTGCTTATGCGTCTGTGTATGAGTGTGTTACCAAAACCTTATAGGGGCTGTATCACGAAAAAAAAAAAAAAAATAAATAAATAAAGAATATTACTCAAAAATTTACATTTTGTTGGACCTTGATATAAATTGGTGCTGATTACCTCATGGCTCAACAAGTAGTTCTGCTATGTTGCAGTTTTCCTCGTTTTTGGGAAGGCTATGTATCAGTTTCTATAGTGCATAATTGTGCCAAAGTGAACACGTAATATGGCAATTACGAAAAACTATATTGATGTGGTTTGGGTATATATCTGTCTTCACTTAACCCTTTTCTGTGACTTTTTGGAAGGCTCTATTTTAATATTTACTAACAAAAAAAAAAAAAAAAAAACAGCTCCAAGATGAATATATTTGTAAAATTTAGCGTATGGATTTCATGTATGGATTTTTTTAATAAACAAATAAAAATAATTCCATAAATATAGCTCATCGTTAGGCTTATGTGTTATGTTAGTGTCATTTCTCTTCTGCGTAAGTACTTTCACGTGTTTTTACTAATCATTGGTATTAAAATTAAATTATTACCGTGACAATTTTATTCGAAATAAATCTAAATTTAATTTTATGTTGGTATCTTCATCTATCTTTTGTCTGCTGAATGTAACAATGGTAATAAATTATTCAAATTATATATATATATATATATATATATATATATATATATACTTGAATTACAATATATATATTTTTTATAAGTAGTGCTACGTAGTTGTAAAGAATGTATATATATATATATATATATAGCATTACGTAGTTTTAATACTATTTATTGATATTTAAATTGAAAAGGATGAATTCAGTGATATTAATTCAAGTCGCTTCATAATTAATTTAAATCACTTCTTCAAGTGAGATAACTTACAAGAGTAAGATGCTGACTACTAGTATCCAAAAGATAATCTGATTTTATTTTCAGTCTTTACCGGTACTCTAAAAAACTGTTCTTTTTCCCTATGGATAAAAACAATGGAAGTTTGTGAATGTATAAGATGAAACAATTCGGTTAGATTTTTGTTGTAAATTAAAAACTAGTATGTTGGGTAATTACAAAACTTTTTTTTATATCATTCTTTATAACAGCGCATTAATCCGCTCACATCACATACTAAATTGCTTCTTACAATAAGAATTTTGCATATGTAAGTTAGTGTTATTTTATAGATGCAGAGATAGAGCGCTTTATGGAAAATCATCGCAGAAAGTCACAAATGACAGCAACACCACCTATCGTCAATGTACAACAAAATTAAGTCAGCAATTTTTACTTTCCGAACACTATAGTGAGGAAAGTATTGTAATCATGTCAAAAATCCGAATTTGAAATTTTGATGTTTCTATACGTTTCGAGGTCCCCTGAGTCCGTTTTCACTATTTTTACGATGATGTTTGTATGCGTGTGTGTATGTGTGTGTGTATGTGTGTGTGCATGTATGTGTGTGTGTGAGTGAACACGCTAGCGTCTAAACGCTTTGCTCGAATAAGCTGTAAGTTGATACGCATGTTGCAAGTCACCGTAGCAAGAACCCTATTGATTTTGATGAATCTAGCACTTATAGCTTTTTTACAGGTACACAAAAATTCATTATCATTATGGCCTATGGGACCAAAATCTTAAAAGTGCGATAGCATCTAAACGCCTTATTCAATTGAGCAAAAAATTTATACACATATTATAGGCCACAGATACGCAATCTGTATAGATTTTGGAGAATCTAGCATTTACAGTTTTTTTTACAGGGACACAAAGAAAAATTCTTTATCATTATGGCCTATGGGTCCAAATTTTTAAAAGTACGATAGCGTCTAAACCCCTTATTCAATTGAACTGAAAATTTATATGAATATTATAAATCACTGTTGCACTAACTATAAGCATTTTAATGAATCTAGCATTTATAGGTTTTTATAGGGACACAATGAAAAATTCTTTATCATTATGATCTATGGGCTCAAAGTTCAGTAGCGTTAAATAAAACATCGTGTAATATATGGAGAAAAATACTCAAACACTGTATTATGGTTTTCTCTCTTTTGTTTGCTTAACAACTCTTGTTTCTTTACTTTATCTACAAAACTGTTAATTACTGAATGTTCGGAAAGTCGACCCATCAACGGAAAGAATTGCAGAACAACAGCGCCAGATTTGTACTCTTATTTTTTATTTATTTATTTATTTATTTTTAAGGTCTTTTTACCTATAAAGTTTTATATAGAAGTTACCCATAAATCGCAGCATATAACAGCCGTCTTTTGAATAATTTGCAAGGAATTTGATAGACATTAATTTATAACAGGGTGCAGTTAAACAAGAATTTATAAGGAATTATGTTTATTAATATTTGATCCAGAACTGAAACAAAATTTGTGTTACGCGCAGAAATACGAACATTTTCTAAATATTGTTCAATCATGTCTAGAACATCTTAACCCTCTAACGTTCATTGGTTTCGCAGCGAAACCAAACATTTGACATAATTTAACAATTTTTATGCAGCAGTTTTTTTTTTAACATTTCCCCCTTGTTTTTAATCAGGTTTTAAACTTTTGTTCATTTTCTGTTTGGCAGAAAGCAACACTGTTCCAAAATTTAACAAATAATGCTTCAAAGGAAGCTAAATGCATAAGTCACTTGAAGTTTCTTAGTGTGCGCGAGTGAGAATTGCTGGTTTGATGATGCACTCATGTCTAGTTTTTTCATTTAATTAAGAGCTGGACTATTATTTTCACCTGCAACAACGTTTACGAGTTTTTGTAGTCAATAATGTTTACTTACAAAGTGTTTTATATATTAAATTGAATATTATTTGAATTTAATAAGGTTAATTTATAGATACTACAAGCCAAAAATTTCTCGAAAAGGAACAATGCTATTTTTTCTTTTTCTTTTTTTTTTTTTTTTTTTAATATTTATGATCAGCTATGTGTCTAAAAGCCATTTTGAAATTTAGTTTAGTAATTTTTAAAGTAAATTAAGTAGTGAACGTTAAAGGGTTAAAACGTGTAAATCGATCGAAAACAGGAATATTGTAACTTTTAAGAATTCAATACACTTCTATATGAATACAAAAGAAAGTAATAAAGTTAAAATGGTCTCTAGAAAAAGATACATTATACATCTATTTAAATGCATTTTTAACCCCATTTATGGAATTTGTTTTTAGTTGAACGACTTATTTCAGATTATTCATTATTTTAGATTACTCGTATAAATAACATTATTTCAGAATATTAAAAATATTATTCTTATATATTTTTAAATCTTACAAAAACAGAAATTATTAATTTTTTTTTAAAGTAATTTTTCTTATATAAAGTCCATTTACTCTCTCTCCCCCTTTCTCTCTTTTCTTTCCCTATTGTTGAGCATATAAGACTTTTTCCCAAAAAAGATAAATCGTACGCAAGCTTTTCCGCTCAACAAAATTTTGAAATGATACAAATGATTTCATCACATTGTTGTGAAAGAGATGGATTAACTGTACAAGGAAAAGTATTAGATCTTCAGCATTTCTTGCTGATGCGTTTAAGTTAAGCGTTTATACAATTTCTCTTAGTCTATTTATTTATATGTTTAATGTATTCGCATTCATTATATATCTTCTTTTCTTTGGTATATTTTGAAAAACGTTTTGGGTGATTTGTCATACAAAACTTAGTTTGTTTTATTCCTATAACGTGAATTAGCAATAACAATCTCAACAAAATGTTATAAACAGTTAAAGGAGAAATGGTATCTATAGAATATTAATTCGTTTTATATTAAAAGAATATACAGGATTACATGATGTAAATCTTAAATAGGAAGGAATTATTATCTTCTATATTGAACAACTATAGGATGCTTAAACGTGGAGTCGATCCTGATTATTCTTTGACGGAATATTTTTGTAAAAACAAACGTACTTTTCGGAAATATTTTCAGATTTTGTAAAAAAAAAAAAGTAAACATTAACATTTTTGTTTTTAGAAATCGCTATTATCTGTATCTATCTATCAATCTATATCTATCTATTCACATATATATATATATATATTCTAAAATCGCCAAGTTGTCGAAATTCAGCCAATATTTTAAATAAGTATTTAAATAATATAGAAATTTAAAATTTTAGTCTAAACAACTTTCTTAGACTCCATTCTAAAAATAAATAAATAAATAAATGTGTTTGACTGTTCATGCATCCCCCAGAACTGTATAGAACAAAAACTTGCCAAATTAACGCCATCATATTTGTATTATTAAGAATTTTAAATATTTTAATTTTACAAAGCTAGTTTAATAAAATTTTTTAAAGTTAGTGTATACAATATTGACTGTGTCAAATAGAATGTTTATTGGACTTATAAACTCTTCATTACCCAATTCTAGAAAAACAAGCAAGAATTTCTCACAATACGAAATATTCAGAATATTCAGAATATTGTTTCACCATCTAGAAATGTGTAGACTAAAAATTATCGATCATTTCGTCTATTTAGTTTATTGGCGTAGTTTATGTGCATAGCTTGGAAATCTATATTTCTAGTTAAGGAATTTAGAAAATGGCCACTTATTCATTCTAGATTAAGATGGCATATTTTTTTTTTTTTTCTCAGTGTATAATTTTGATTAATTATCTAATTCTAGAACATGAAGCGAGAATTTCTTGCAATACAAATCATTCATAATATTGTTTCACCATCTAGACAAGTGTGGAGTAGAAATTCTTGGTCATTTCGTCTGTTCAGCTTATTTGTTTATCTTATACGTATAATTCAGAAATCTATATTTCTATTTTTCAGATTCACAAAATGACTATTTATTCGTTCAAGAGGAAGGCAGTACATTTTCTTCTCATTGTTGTAAGTTAAAGCAAAGAAAAAATTGCACGTGGAGCTTCTTTTTACAAATGGCATGGTGGTATGCTATCTCTAATGACAGCTTTAATAGCTCCGTATTTGGCGACACATTAATTAATGTGAAGAGAAGTTATTGCTACAGGGTAAATTTGCTTCCATGGTTTATTTTCCCTTAATAAATAAAATTTTGTTTATGTTACAAAAGTGGGAAAGTGATAAGTGGTTCATTATAGCTAGATAGCAGTATTGGGGTTTGATTGTAATTTATTCTAAAATGCTGTATTTTTGAAAGAAAAATCATTTAATAAGCTATCTTGAGATAGAGCTATTTTAAAATTTACTATAAAAACTCATTTTACAATTAAATTTTCAGTAAAACATATGCATAAAAATAAGTCAGCCTATGAAAAGTTTTGATGTTCAAAAATCACTCCTGACACTATGGAGATATCCGCACTCTGAGTAACGGATAAAAATAATACTTTAATTTCAACGACATGATGAGACAGAGAAAAGAAAAAAAAGTTTGCACTTAAAACTCTTTTATCCAAGGTGGGGTGTTAGTGCTATGTTTATTGACAGCTTTAATAGCGTCAAATTTGGTGATATAATCAATAAGCATTTTTTTTTTCCTTTCTTTCTTTTTTGGTTGTTGTTGTTGTTTCAGAAAATTTCTTTCGTTCATTTTTCCTCGAAAGGTGAAATTATATTACTGCTCGAAAATTCAAAATGAGGTGAAAAGGTCTGTAATAATATTCAGATTTACTCTAATGGAACAGAAATTTCAAAGATTAGCTATTCAGAAATATAGAGATTAAGAGATTCGCTCAAGGAAATGTTTCGATGTATATTTATCACACGGCTTCCATCAAAGTACAGATCCTTTAATAATCTATCATGCGATAATTATCGTAAACTTATTTTAGCACATTTAATGTTTTAAAAATTCATTTTGATAATTGAAATTTGAATAAAAACAGGTCATATACAGGTTTATAAAAAAGTTTCAAATGAAAAGTTTTCTCATCTCCCAAAATCACTTCTGATCGTACTCACGAAGTTACACCCTCTATAGAGTAAAAAAAAGAAGTCGACTTATTTAATCGAGATGATAAGACAGAGCAAAGAATAAAAGATTGTAGCCAAAAATTCCTTTTATCAATCACACCCTGAAAAACGGAAAAAAAGGACTAATTTTAATAACGTGATGATACAGAGAAAGAGAGAGAGAGAGAGAAAAAAAAAAGGTGGTATGCTACTTTGCTGATGACAGCTTTAATAGTGCCACACATGCTGATATATTGACGAATGTCAAGAAAAGTTTTTATTTCAGGGGAATGATAAAATTTTATGTATGTTAGAGAATTCAAAATAAGATTAAAAAAAAATTTCCTTAATAATATTTTAAAAATCGCCACATTTCAGATCGCAATAGAAAGGCTCTGTATAATGATCGTATGTTATTTTATTAAAATAGAAGTTATTTAATGAACTGTCATGTGATAGGTTATCTTACACTTCAACTTTTTAACGCTCAATTCATAGTTAAAATTTGAATAAAACATAGGTATATAATGGTGTATAAAATAGTATGAAATTAAATTTTCTCTCGTGCCTCAAAATCCCTCCTGACCCTACCCACAAAGATCGCACCCTCTATAACGGAAAAAAAGAAGTCTTGACTTATTTCAACAAGATGATAAGGCAGAGCAAAGAAAAAAAGATTTCACTCAAAAATCTCTTTTATCAATGGGCAAGGTGGTGTGCTATGTCCAATGACAGCTTTAATAGCGCCGCACTTGGTGACATATTGACTAATGTAAAGAGAAGTTGTTGTTTTAGGAAAAGCTCGCTGCCTGGGTTTATTTTGAGTGAAAGATAAGATACCGCTTGTTTTTATGACTAGAAAAGTAAAAGGAGAGGGGCTGATGTGTCAGGGATCTTGAATTTTGATATTGTTTTTTCCCTAAATGTCAAAACAGGAAAAACATTGTCTGCTTCAGTAAAAACATATTATTCATTTTCTGATAAAAGAACTGATATTTGGAAAGGAATTTGGAGAGTTCTGGAAAATAAATAAATAATAAAAAACTGTATACCAGAAATTTATGATTACTATTAATGTAATAAGGCAAAAGCTTCTGTATTATTAAAAATAATAATAATAATAATAAAAATTATTTCATTCAATTTACGATTTGTTTTCATTTCCTATATTGTAAATAAAAAATAAATATTATAAATATATTGTTACAATAAGAGTAGAATGCAATAAAAACTGATTATTAAATTTCAGAATTTTCCCCAACTTCATTAGCTTTAACATTATGGGGGAAATTGATATCTCTGCGATCTTGAATTATGATTTTGATTTTTTCAAATATCGAAACAAGAAAAACATTGTCTGATTTGAGAAAAATAATAATGTTCATATTATAATAAATATGTATCTATTTTAATTTTAAGAACATAATTAATGATGATGCTTTGAATTGTTTTTTTTTTTTTTTTTTTTTTTTAAAGTAGTAACTAAATATTATTTCATGCGGTTAAAGAAATAAACATTTTTACCATCCATATGATCATTGTTATGAAATTCGCTGATTATTATAAAATCCGTTGAGACTATTCATTATGAAAAATTTATATTTTTCTGTTTTTAAATTTCAAAAAATTCCAATTGTATTTAATGGGAAAATGTTTATTATTATTGGCATTATTATTAATATATTTTGAACCAGATAAAATATGTTCTCCTCCACTGCTTAATAAGCAGTTGTTTTTTAAAAAATAATTAATTAATTAATGCATGAAAGTTAAAAATTCTTTTTTTTTTTTTTTTTTTAACCACTTTTAAATAATTCTATATACTGTAAATGGTCCATATCATTTTATCAAGCATAGGTGTTTTTTTTTTTTTTTTTTTTTTTTAAATTCATTGTCTGATTTAAGAAGAAAGAAAAAACTATTTACTTTTAACTATTTATGTAGTTAATATATCTTAGTGCATAAACGTAAATTTCAATATCGCAGAAATTTTCTAAATTTTTTATGCAATGCTTAGAAAAGTTATTTTGTGCAGAATAGTGACAAAAATGATGAGTGCAACATTTTATCCTCTCGTTAAATGTTCTTTGATGATAATTCAATGCAAAAAATACACGTATTTTTTTTTAAAGGTCTTTCCAGAATTTTAGAAAAAAAAAAAAAAAAAAAAAAAAAAAATCCCTTTTTTAATAGTTTATAACTATTGATTGCCTTAAGTTTTTTTTTTTCTTTAAGCTTTCCAGTTCTTAAAATTTATGTAGCTATTTATTTAATTACTTTCTTTTCATACTTAAGACCTAAAAAAGAAAATATATATATATGGTAGATAAATTTAAGCTGGATTTTGGGATTAAAGAATTTTATCGTTCGGCATAAATTTAAGAAATTGGGGCAAGGGGATGAATCGCTACTTATAACTTTAGAATACACACATTTCTATTTTATTTTTGTTAGGTAGCTTTAGTTTATGATTATAGAAAAAAATTATGATAATTATTACTCATTTACATTACATACGCATGAAATTATAGCTTAATTTTACAAATCATGGATAAAATGTGATGAACTGAATTAATATTTTAAATAATTCCTCATTTAAAATTTTGACTCTGCCTTATAGGTTTGTGTGATTTTCAATAACTTTGATAAGATAGCGAACTATATTACAGATCAATTATTATTATTAATTAAATTACTATTAATTACATATTAATTCAAATGTTGATTCAACATTTCAGGTTTTATAGGATTTACAATAGTCTTGATAAAAACGAAAATTATGTTACATATCAATTATTATTTTTTCATTAAATCACTTTTGATTATCAAATATTATTAATAATTAAATTACCCTCAATTCCATATAAATTAAAATTTTGATTTATATTTTCTTACATAACTATTATTATTATTACTAATAAAATTATTATAAATTACACATTAATTAAATTATTGACTCTGCCTTTTAAATTTCAACGATTTTCAATTGTTTTCATAAAACAGAGAAGTATATTATGAATGTTCCTCCTTATAGCTAGTATATTCCTATTGTTTATGCTTTATTTCGCTACTTAATGCTCTTCCCCCTCTCCCCCCCCAAAAAAAAATGTTTTGTCATGTACAGGGTGTTCTTTAAGCCCCCCCCCCTACTAACTCAAAAATGAGTCGGAATTGTGAAAAAATGGCGAAACACGTGTTCAATGAATTCCAGAGGGACCTCTTTTGATGAAAAAAGTTTGGATCCGGTGGTGTGCGTTGGGGGGGGGATAGGGGAGCCGCTAGGGAGGGCAACTTTAAAATTTCAAATAGTAAGGTATGTCTTGTAACCCATCCCTGGAAACGTCTCTTCAGAACAATGAATTTGATTAAAATAATTTTGCCCTAAGAGGATTATCTAGGGATATACATGAGTTTTTAGACTTTTGAAATGTGAATTTTATACTTATGTATCCCCTTTAATAATCATTGTAGGACAAAACTGTTTATATCAAATTCATTTTCTTGAAGAGACGTTTCCAGGGATGTACCACAAGACATACTTTGCCCAAACATGTTTGGGCCTGGGTAAGGGGGTAGTAGTAGTGCCGCTAGGGAGGGTAAATTTAAAATTTCAAACAGGAAAGTATGTCTTGTGAAGCATCCCTGGAAACGTCTCCTCAAGACAATAAATTTGATATAAATAGTTTTGTATTACAATGATTATTAAAGGGGGTACATAAGTATAAAATCTACATTTAAAAAGTCTAAAAACTCAAGTATCTCCTTTAACAATCATCGTAGATAAACTATTTTTATCAAATTCATTGTTTTGAAGAGACGTTTCCAGGGATGTATCACAAGACATATCTTCTCATTTGAAATTTTAAAGTTGCCCTCCCTAGCGGTTCCCCCTAGCCCCCTCCGGGCTCAAACTTTTTACAGCAAAAGAGGTCCCTCTCGAATTCACTGAACACATGTTTCACCATTTTTCACAATTCCGAGTCATTTTCTAGTTAGGAGGGATGTGTGGAACTTTTAGAATAACCTGCATAGACCGTGTACTTACTGACCCATATATAGATTCGATTTCTCTGCCATACCTGTAAGTTTAAAAAATATAACATCTTGCAAGTCGTCTGTCATCGAATGTAGCCATAAACTGGTATATAAGCAACTTGCAATGCATGTAAAGTTTCCGAAACTGAGAGTTTCTAAGCAAATTTGTCCATATTTCAATACGTAGCTTACTGTACAGTGAATTAAACCGCATGAATGACAGTTTTCTTTCGTTTCTTTTATGAAAACAATCCTGGGTGAGATTTTCTTTCTCTGGTGATGATTCCATGGGATTAAAGAGAAGCTATTCTGTCATCATGGAAGGTATCATAAAGAAAAACATAATCAGGGGGGAGCAAAATTTCGTTCTTCTAACCAACTAAGACTGATTTCAACGATGGTACTAACTCCTGATCTTCAAAAGATAATGAGGATTTATAAATCAGATATTTATGTGTGTAAAACAAATTGAATTTTAACTGAATAATGACAACTGCAAAATGTTTATTAAGTACAGTCGGTAACAAAAGTGTCCGAACACTAGCAAAAATTCCTATGTATAAAAAGTACACTTTATACGGTTTTGTTAAATAAATCCTTGTCGAATCCTGTTCTTAGTCAGTGTAAGAACATGATTTGATAAGGATTTATTTAACAAAACCGTATGAAGTGTACTTTTTTTACATACGAATTTTCGCTAGTGTTCGGACACTTTTGTTACCGACTGTACATGTGAATAAAATTGATAAAAAACTGTTTGAGAGTTTACGATGGTATTGGCATGCATCTATTAATTGCTAGAATTTTAATGCCAAAATTTATTATGATATCTATAATTTATATATATAAATATATATATAATTTTTCTGTTAGTAATAGAAAAGAATGAGAAGAAGAATAGTCAGTCAAATAATTCATCAAAGAAACATACACAAGCCGAACAAATTAACAAAATTTCTTAAATTGATTTATTTTTTAAGTTTAATAATAGTACTTTCTTTAATTTTTTAGACTACAATACCTGTTGAAAATTGAAATTGGACCGTGTAATTAGATTCTGAAGAAAAGAAGGTGGACTCTAGGAAAATATTTTAAGAGGTAAAAAGAGAACTATATAATGAAATGAACCTATTAATTTTGAGATGAGCAAAAGAATTTCGGACCAAAAAGAACAAAACTGAATTTTAGCTTAAAAGCTCACAAGACGTTTTCAAGTGCTATCCCCATAGCATTGAGCAAAGGATTGTAGGTTTTCTGTAATTGATATGCATTTTAACAAAATATCAATTGATAGCACGAAGCTACAAGAAAAAATAATCCTGAAATGAATTAAATGAAATAATGGCAGAATATTATTCATAAAAATTAGAACAGAATACTTTTCAGAAAAATAAAAACACATTATATATAAAGAGCATTTCTTATATTGCATTGTTTTGAGTTTAAATAAAAACTGTTAATGTAGCATGTTTGTTTAAAATTTTAATATTCAATATTTAAATGTGTACTAAACTAATTACATTACTTCAAATTGAAAGTAGTGTAATTAGTTTAGTGCATATTTACTTAAAATCGTGCATAATTTAAAAAGTACATTGTAACTACATTTTGAATAATAAACGAAACTTACGAATAAAAAGTCTTAAAAAAAAATTGAAATTGATCTACAATATAAAATGAAAACTTACGAATCAGTAACTCAGTAATTGCTACAAAATTTAATATAATGATGTAACAGTGTAATATATATACGTTTGCAACAACACATTGGCATTTTTCTTAAAGACAAAACTTCGCCTCCTGTTAGTAATACAACACAATGTTTTTGACTTAAATAAAAAGCGATTTTCTTGTGAAATATTATGAAAACCATCAGCCTATTCTTAGTATATAGAAGAATTTGTTGTCGTTCAAGAAGTTGGCATCAAGATACATAAACATATATAAGTAATATTTTTTATCAAACATATCTTAGTAGTGGTACATCGTTTTACATGCGGAAGTGATTAGGTTAATTAACATAAATAAAATTCAAATAAATTATCAGAATTCAGAATACGTCTCTTTATAATACTGTATTAATATGCATAATATAAAGAATGTACTTCAGCCTAATTGCGCATTCTTTTTAACCCCTTGTATCCCACCGGGACTTTAAAGTCCCATCAAAAAAATTCCTCAATATAGCCTAAATGTACTACTGCATTTCACTGGAACTTCAAAGTCCCTATAGTTTAAGCTTTCCCAAAAGTTAAGCTATAGTTTAAGCTAAATTTAATATGAGATGTTTCTCATGCAACAAAGAAATTTAATAAAAGAGTTTCAAACTATTTTCCCAAAAATAACGTAATCTAGGATATAAAGGGTTAGGTAAATTAACTGTTTGAAACATTTTTTTTTTATTTTTTAATGTCTATAATTTGTATTTTAATTAATTACAATAGGTATTCTTTTCCAAAATTTTGATATTTTTATTTATTGAAAAGTTATGATTTTTAATGGCATCAGTGGTTATATTAAACATAAATAAACACTTCTCACTTGCTTTGTTAGCTATATTAATTCGTACTCTGCTATTACTCCTATTTTAAAAAAAATATTTGTATATATTACCTTTTAAATAAATTTATGACTAAATATAAGTTTTGTTGTTTTATGGATGGAAAAAATTTGAGAATGAAAGGGTTAACTGCATGTCTAGTTAAATCAGGGTACCCATTACTACCAGCTTACCAAATTTTCAATGTCGATTTTGAAAACAACTGCAAGGTTAATTCTCATTTATATTAATATTATTATTTAAAAAAATAATGGAATTAAAGGTTTTAAGTATTTCTGGAGTTTGATATTAAACTGATGAATAATAGATTTAAAAGTTTTTACTTTTAAGATATGGTATGTAATTTTGCGTCTTAAGAATCATTATTTAGTATAATGCATATAATTACTGTAAATATGACCAATACAATACTTATACAAACGAAAGAGAATGTAATCTAATATATGGCGTGTTCATTATATTATCAAATTATGAATGCATATCACTATGACAATTACGATGTTTATTATAAGCATTTTTAAAATTTATAAAGTATAAAACTCGACACATACTGGATTATTTTGCCTTTCGTTTTAACAAGTATTGCATTCATCATATTTTTTGGTATCAAATAAATCCTACAAAATCATTACTTTTAACACTTGTATCAAATACATATATATGTTAACACTTATCTGAATAACTTATATATTAACACCTATCTGGAATCAATGCATTGTTAATAAAGATAATTTTACCTTAATTACTTAATTTTTAACGCAGTATATAAAATATAGTTCATTAACAGAGTTGATCGATCTATGAGCTAAATATATTTCAGTATGATAATTTTAATTGAATGTAAAATTTATCAATCAAATCCAAATAAATGCATATGATTTCCATAATCTTACTGTATAATGCACGTTAAAATGTATTAATTGAATTCAGTATATGTCCATCATAATAAATAATTCATGATTTATAATACAGTTTATCCATCTGATCTAATTTGAAAAAATGCTTGTTACACCAAATTTATTTCTCGTAAAGTTGTAGTTAAATAAAACATGCTATAAAATGAAATAATATTTCATTTTGAGTAATTGCGTGAACTTTACGTCGGACTAAAGCTACGCTATGGTGATCGGGGACGAAGAAGACACATCTAGGTATAGTCAAGTGACATGGCATCATAATAATATTTCGTTAACAATACTAACAACAATAATATAACAATTACAGTTTTAACAATAATATTTCGTTTAAAAAATAAATAATAAAACCTTAAAAAATAATTATTTTATGAATATATTTATGAGTAATATGTTTAATCTATTTTATGTATTTTATCTAACCAAATATTTATCCCTATCGTAAACATAATACTCTTTGGCATAAGGAGAAAGGACTGGTAGTAAAATAAAACATAACATAAAATCAAATCGTATTTCACTAAAATATATTGAAAACACAAACACTAAAATAAATATAGTTTTTGTGTAATAATTTAATATGTTTTATGAACATCTTTATATGTTTTATATTTATTTATATATACATATTTTATGATTTACTAAATATTTATCACTTATTTATATTAATATTTATCAGGTGACATTGCATCACAATAATATTTCGTTTAAAAAAATAAATAATAAAACCTTAAAAATTATTTATTTTATGAATATATTTTTCGAGTAATACGTTTAATCTATTTTATGTATTTTATCTAACCAAATATTTATCCCTATCGTAAACATAATACTCATTGGCATAAGGAGAAAGGACTTGGAGTAAAATAAAATATACCATAAAATCAAATCGTATTTCACTAAAATATATTGAAAACACAGACACTAAAATAAATATAGTTTATGTGTAATAATTTTAATATGTTTTATGAGTATCTTTATATGTTTTATATTTATTTATATATACATATTTTATGCTTTACTAAATATTTATCACTACCGTAATTATAATATTTTTGACATAAAGAGATAGGATTTGTAAAATTAAGCATATCATAAAATCTAATAATATTTTGCTAAAAAAAATATTAAAAAGCACAATCATTAAAAAATATATTTAGTGAGTAATATATTTAATATATTTTTATGAATTTTATCTGTCTAAATGCACATCACTATCATCAATAAATTACACTTAAGCATAAATAGAAAGAAATTACAGTAAAACATATCATAAAACCTGATAGTATTTCATTTAAAAACATATTAAAATACTCAATATTAAAAATCAGTATATCTCATGAGCATATTTTAAGTAAATATCTATCGTTATCGTTATCGTTTTTATAATACTCTTTATCATAAACAGAAATGACTTGTACTAAAATAAAACATATTATAAAACCTAATAGTATTTCATAAAAAAAAAAAAAAAAAGTCGTTTAAAAACACAAACATTAGAAAGTTCAAAACACAAACATAGGTTTTAATTAAAACATGTTTGTTATATATACACAACCAATGGTAACAGTTAATTAGCCTTTCAAACGTATTCTACTAATTATTAAATAATATTTTACTCTCATTACATTTTCTAGTAAACTGCACAAGCCAATTTTAAAAGGAAAAAGTTAAGTGTTTACATCTCTCAATGAAACAGAAATTTTATTTTTAAAAACAAGCGTTGTGTATACATACAATATCCTTTTTAAATGTATGCATAATTTTTCAAAGAAAAAAGAAAAACAGAATATTATTTATCAACTACGCTTGAAATGAAAATTAATACTTTCAATGACACTTCATAAAGTTAAATGAATTTTTGTCATAACATTAGTTTGAAATGGCGTAACATTCAATAATTGAGTTTTATTATCGATTTGAAACTTCCCATGTATAATTAAATGACGGAAATTAAATTTGTTGGCGAAAGTGTTATTATATTAATTTGCAAATAAATACTTTTTATTTTTATTTATTTATTTATTATTTTTGAATCTTCATTGCTTGAATGATGTTACTATACTTCGATGTCGTTTTATTATTTATTTATTTTTATACTCAAAGACTGTTTAACTTTGTAAAGCGCATCAGCTATATAAATATTTTAACGAAAATGACATAATTAATTGATTTGATACTAAATAGAAATAGCCCTCTTTAATGCACAAATTTCTCTAATTTATAATTTCGTATTTATTCTTTATTAAATTAAGTAAATATTTATCGTAAATATTATTAAAATATCTTTCAGAAAAACACTTTAAGTAGGATTGAGTATAGTAGGGTAAAATATTGAATTGGCTCATTATAGATATTGAAATACACAAAATGCGATTAAAAAGTTGAGTAGTTCCACTTTAGATAGATATCAGTGATAAATACAGTTAATATATGCGCTCTTCTAAAAACAGATTGTAATTATCTAATTAATTTATGAAATTCCTGTTTGGCAATACAAATTTATTAATTAAATAATATCTGTTTGTTTAACAACATTACTGATGAGTGATAGATACGCATGTTTTGTCAATTAACAATAACGCTAAAAAAAAAAAAAAAAATACTTAGTATTTGAACGTAAAATAAGGTATCTGAATAAAATTAATAAATGTATGAAATATCAAAACCAAAGTAACATTTAAAATGAGATAAAGAATACTAAAGTTTTAAAACTTTTAACATACATTTTAATTAAAAAACATTAAAATATACGACAGATGTTTCGGCTGATACACTAACACTCCTCAGTGTCAAACATACAAATCACAACATTTAATGATGCGGTCATGCCTAATTTTTTTCACCTGAAAAGGGACTGTGCTAATATTTTGACCCGAAACAACTGTTTCGAGTTTTTACAATTTATACTGTTTACTTACAGAGTTTTTTATTAGTTTAATTGATTATTATTTGAATTTATATTAATTAATTAATTAAATGAATTTATTTAAATAATGAATTAATTAATTTATTTATTTACATATTTACGATCATCAGCAAATTTGTTAATAATAATTTTTAAATTAGTTAAGTAATTTATTAGTTTAATTAATTATTATTTGAATTTATATTATTTAATTAATTAAATGAATTTATTTAAATAATTTATTTATTTATTTATTTATTTACATATTTACGATCATCAGCTAATTTGTTAATAATAATTTTTTAATTAGTTACTAATTTTTAATTAGTTAAAGAGAATATGTAGTGAACGTTGAAGGGTTAATATTAAAGTTACAAGAATATGCTAGAAAAAATATTGGCAGCAATATTTATGAAATATGTTATTATTTGCCCCATAATCAGCAAGAATAACACCAAATCATTTTATTATTGTTGTTGTTGTTGTGTTTCTCCGTTGTTGTTTTTATTATTATTATTATTATGCAATTTCAAATTTTGGAAATTAAATAATGAAAAACTAATAATAATAAACTTTTGAAAATGCAAAATTGTAAGTAATAATACAGTACTTATTTTCTGACATAAGAAATATGATAAAGAAACATATATTCCACTTAAATATGCTGTTAATAATTATAAAAACAGCAATAAAATATGCTTTCAGCATATCACATAATTTAAATTACCTTTATTCCGACGTTTCGGTTAATATTCCATCATTAACCATCTTCAGGGAAATGGTGTTCAAAAACATAAACATAAACAATTTAAGCTGTTCTAGGATACCATAAATACAATTCACAAAGAAATTAATAGGTGATTACATAAATTATATAAAAAATACTCTATATACATTTTAAAATGAGTTAAAAACACTTAAAAATCACAATCATGACCATTACAAGAAAAATGAAACACTTTAATAAAACGGAGTCAAAGTATCACACTGCAGGGTTTCCAGAACAAACAATAGCAGGGTTACCTTTAATTATTTTAAGTTTAAGATACGAAGCCAAATTGAGGGGGGGGGGGGGGTTATGGATAATGTATCATTACAAATTTCGGATTTCCTTTTAATATTTTCAAAAGATTCATAAAGTAGAGCTTGGTTTCTATTGTTAGTACTATAAATTATTTTGGCATTTTCAAATTCAGGTACGTATAATACTAATTCCATCGAACCTGATTTTGAAAATGCCAAAATAATTTATAGTACTAACAATAGAAACCAAGCTCTACTTTATGAATCTTTAGAAATTATTAAAACGAAATCTGAAATTCGTAATGATACATTATCCATAAACCCCCCCCCCCCCTCAATTTGGCTTCGTATCTTAAACTTAAAATAATTAAAGGTAACCCTGCTATTGTTTGTTCTGGAAACCCTGCAGTGTGATACTTTGACTCCGTTTTATTAAAGTGTTTCATTTTTCTTGTAATGGTCATGATTGTGATTTTTAAGTGTTTTTAACTCATTTTAAAATGTATATAGAGTATTTTTTTATATAATTTATGCAATCACATATTAATTTCTTTGTGAATTGTATTTATAGTATCCTAGAATGGCTTAAATTGTTTATGTTTATGTTTTTGAACACCATTTCCCTGAAGATGGTTAATGATGGAATATTAACCGAAACGTCGGAATAAAGATAATTTAAATTATTTGATACGATGAAAGTATATTTTATTACTGTTTTTATAAGAAATATGATGTATGAGAAGTGAAAATAGTTTGATAGGCAAGAAAATTATTTTACTAAACGATGAAAAGATTTTAAGCAATCATTTTTAAGAGCAACAAATCATTTTAATATTATTATTATTTTTGCCTAAACTAAAATGTAGCAGTTTAGTAATAATAATAATAAAAAATATATATTGTAAATATATATCGGAAATATAAGCTATTATATATTGGTAATTCAGTACCAATTTTGAATCTAACTGGTTCGCTATAACTCCTTTACGTAATAAATATGATGTGTAATAAATGAAACAACAACAAAAAAAAGCAATTATTATTATTATTATTATTATTATAAACAATAACAAATTAATAAAACTTCAGAAGATTATTTAAAATGCAGCATTAAGAATAAGTAGTTCAGTAGCTCTTTTAGTACCAATTTTAAATCTATCAAGTTCGATAAATTCATTTCATAGCGTAATTGTGATATATGATACATGAAAAAAAAGTATGATAAAACTATTAACAAAACGATGAAATTTGGAAGGTTTAATGGTAGATAAGAAAAAATGATTAAAAAGACGATGAAAATTGGCATGCTTATATAAAGCAAAATTAACTCACATAATAAAGCAATTGTTAATAGCAATGTAAGCAAATTGTTAATAGCAATAAGAAATTAAAAAAAAATAATATTTTATAATAATAATAATAATAAACTTGAAAACATTATTTTAAATGCAACAATTTTAAAGAATTAGTAATTCAGTAGCTCTTTTTGTACCACTTTTAAACCTGTCAAGATCTGTATAATCTTTTTTACATAAAAATTATGGTATATGATACAAGAAAATAAAGTAGACTAACTAAACGATTAAAACTGGAGCTTCTTTATAGAGCAAAATTAACCCGTATAAGGAAAAATTATTACTATTATTATAATTATTGCTATTACTGATTATTGTTGTTACAAGTTGAAAATTTAACGTAGAAGTTGAAAGAAAAAAAATGAAAATGCAACGTTTATTTATACATATCAATTCAATAGTTCTTTTTGTACCACTTTTAAATCTGTCAGGTTTATTCTAATTCTATTGACGTAATGAGTATAATGTATAATGCATAAAAAAGTATGATAAAAAAAAAAAAAAAATTGATTAACTAGACGATGAAAACTGACAGGCTTTAATAGAGAAAAATTAACTCGCATCATAAAAAATGATAAACATTATTGAAAATTAAGCAATAGGAAAATTTAAAAAAAAAATCGTATGAAGCAATATAATTAATCGTAGCAATTATTTTAACATTATATTTTGCTTTAAATTTATCAAATAAATAATGAATACCAAACGAAACAAATCAACTAAAAAGAGGAAAATAATTATATTTTAAAACTGAATTACATTAGTAAGTTAATCACTTAGATAATGAGTTAAGCTTTGTAATCACAAGGGGATACATACTAATTGAACTTAAGCAGGCAATTAGCCTTAAGATCAGTAAAATGTAGTCGATTCACTAAATAATGAACAGTAATTATACGAACAAATTAAAAAAAAACAATAATAATAATAGTAATAAAAAACTATCTGATAGCGAAAACTGTGTTTTGTTTTTATACTTTGACATAAAATAAAATCACACATTTTTTTTTTTTTTTTTTTTTTGAATAAGAATATTGAATCGTTCTATTTTATTTATCTAGTGAAACTTAAATGATTGAGGTTTATATATATATATATATATATATAAGTGTCTACCCCTCATCAAAATTATTATATATATATATATATATATACTAGCTGACCCGCCCGGCTTCGCACTGATGAACAAATTTTAGTTAAAGATGGATTGATATGTAAAAAATCAAGAAATATATCAGTTTATATGTTATAGTCAGGCAATATTATTAACTGGAAAGTCAAAATATAATTTTACAATTATTTTTTTTAATTAGTTGTTAAATGTTGGCAATTTTTACTTAATGCTATTTATTTATTTATTTATTTATTTCATAAAAAGAAACATTTCTTTACTCATGAATAAAAAATATTGAAAAATAAACCTATGACATGAAAATGTTTTTGATAAAATTGACGTCATAATAGCTTTAATTATTATTTAATTTTTCATTTCGCAAATATATTTAATTTTTTCCATAATTGATTATTATTTTAATAATGTATATTAAAGGAGAAATCAATAATATGAAACAATATTCGTACAATATATACTATTACAGAATCTGGTGTGAAACAACCACACGACTTCCATTACCCACTATTACACGTAATATATACAATTTTTTGGAGATATTATATGCATTTTTTGAGATTTTCCAGTAAGAGAAAATTGATACACGTATAAAAACGCATACAACAGAGATTACATAGCGAGTTAAAAAATAAGGGGAAAAAATAGATAGTTATTTTTTTAAACACGAATTTCCGAGATCTAAAACTGAACTACCTAATCAGGATGACCGTTAATATTCCTGTAATAAGCACGTAATACTTGAGAAAGGTTATCTAAATTGAATTAAAGAAAGATTTTTCAAGAATACGTTAGAGCCGTTTTTGAGATACCAACTTTTACCAAAACTTAACATACTCAATTATTGACCTAAAAACAATAATTACATACAAAAGGATATTTAATAGGAAGTTAACATGGCGAGTTTGAAAAAAATCCGTACAGGCGTTTTTAAAGGAACGCACTTGCGAAGTCTGAAATTGAGCCGTTTATAGAGGACGCCTATCAATTTTCCTGAACTAAGCAACTTTTCAATCGAAAGGGCATCTAATATATTATTTATATAGCAACTTTGAAGAAAATCATTAGAGGTGTTTTTGAATATGGGCTTAGGGTCCCATTTCTGGTTTTCGATGACCCAATTCCGGTTTTTCAATTTTCACGAAAATTTGGAAAATTTATCTGTACACCAGACCTGAATCACTTGTGAAGTTTAGTAGTTCTATTTTTATTAGTTTTGGAGATATGACAGCCAGAAGATTACACACACACGTGCACATATACACACACACTGACCAATTGCCAAAACCTATACAATACTTCCACTACCTACGGTAGTAGGGTAATTGAAGTAAACACATACATCTCGTATTTACTACGATAATATACAGATTTTCGTATTACGTTTTCCATCGCCAAATACAAAAATCGCGCCAATGACGATAGATATCAAATCTATGCTTTGTTTTCAATTAAAATATTGAAAATTTTAATTAAAAATTTTTTTTAACAAAATTTATTATAGCTTCTAGCACTTAGAGAGAGACAGTGTAACTTTTGATTATTGAAAGAAAAAAAAAAAAAAAGCAATCGGCTTTTTAGTTCTAGCGATCATTCTCTACATATGCATATAAACCTTTCTTTTTACTTTCCGAACACTATAGTGAGGAAAGTATTGTAATCATGTCAAAAATCCGAATTCGAGATTTTGATGTTTCTATACGTTTTGAGGTCCCCTGAGTCCGTTTTCGCTATTTTTACGATGATGTATGTATGTGTGTGTGTATGTGTGTATGTCTGTGAGTGAACACGCTAGCGTCTAAACGCTTTGTTCGATTAACCTGAAAGTTGGTACGCATATTGTAAGTCACCATAGTACGAACCCTATAGATTTTGGTGAATCTAGCACTTATAGTTTTTTTACAGGGACACAAAGAAAAATTCTTTATCATTATGGCCTATGGGAGCAAAATCTTAAAAGTGCGATAGCATCTAAACGTCTTATTCATTTGAGCAAAAAATTTATACACATATTATAGGTCACAAATACTCAATCTGTATAGATTTTGGAGAATCTAGCACTTATAGTTTTTTTACAGGGACACAAAGAATAATTCTTTATCATTATGCCTATGGGGCCAAATTTTTAAAAGTGTGATAGCGTCTAAACGCCTTATTAATCTGAGCAAAAAATTTGTACACATATTATAGATCACAGTTGAACTAACTGTATAGATTTTGGTGAATCTAGCACTTACAGTTTTTTTACAGGGACACAAAGAAAAATTCTTTATCATTATGGCCTATGGGACTAAATTTTTAAAAGTACGATAGCATCTAAACGCCTTATTGAATTGAGCTGAAAATTTATATGAGTATTATAAATCACTGTTCACTAACTATAAGCATTTTGGTGAATCTAGCATTTATAGGTTTTTACAGGGACACAACGAAAAATTCTTTATCATTATGATCTATGGGCTCAAAGTTCAGTAGCGTTAAATAAAACATCGTGTAATATATGGAGAAAAATACCCAAACACTCTATTATGGTTATCTCTCTTTTGTTTGTTTAACAACTCCTCTTTCTTTACTTTATCTACAAAACTGTTAATTACTTAATGTTCGGAAAGTCGAGTGGAGTCACTCCAGATTTTTTTTATATTAGTATAGCTATAGAGCATAGGTATATTAAATAGGTTTCCAGTCAACATAATGTAACTCAAATAATTAAATGCTATTTACTTTTCATTAAAGGCTGTATGCGCTATGTATATTGAGCTACTTGCCATAACTGTTAGTTGCTAAAAATAGTCGCCAAATAAATTTAAACATCTCAATACGCAAGCGAAGTATGACATCACTGACCGCCCGTGGATGCAAGAAAAAGATTTTCCATGTTAATCGCTCATTGGATTTTTTTTTTTTTTTTTTTTATTAAAATTCTAGAAGAATTATTTCCCGATTTTAATCCTCATATTTGGGTATAGATATGTATTAGTTATTGTATGCATGCGTTAGATTGAGTTATTTTGCTGTCAAATTGACAAAATTTTAATTTTAAATTTCAAAACTGTCACCCTTGGCGTTTTTTGTATTTGGCGATCAAAAACGTAATACGAAAATATACATGCCAGATGTATATTTTCGTAATATGTATTGTACGAAATATTGTTTCATATTATTCATTACACTCTTAATGTAAGTTTTTAAAATAACCATGATTTTTGAAAGGAATTAAATTATATTCGCCAGATAATTTGGCGATATTTTTTTTTTTTTCTGCCAAGGATGACGGATATCAAATCTATTCCGCTGCAACATATTAGTATATTATATCAGATACTTTATTTAGACATTTGAAAACAAATTTGACTTCAAATTATGATAGAATATTTATCCTTTCCCTTTTAATTAGTTTATTAGTTGGATGTTTATTGTGTAAATATCATCCTTTGAAATGAAATGTTTATGTTTTCAATCGAATATGGAAATTTGCCATTTTTTTTCCTAGAGTTTTGAATTTTAAAATTCCAATTTTATCAATTTTACAACAAAAACAATTTAATCTAACGATGCACATGATAACTAATACATATCTATATCCAAATATGGGGATTAAAATGGGGAAATAATTTTCCTCGATCTTTATTATTTTTTTACAAAAAATCCAGTTCACTTTTTATATTATTGTTCGCGTGAAAATATATTTTATTATATGTCTAAAAATAAATTAATTCGTAAATCTTTTTGGCAACAATTATAAATTAAAATAAATAATACAACGAGATATATAAATTAGAGTGCTGATTCAATGGATGAAGGATTAACTTTCCGTGGTTCAAGATGAATCACGTGATATGCTCGAATAGGTTGCTGTGTTTGGCCCTTTATCGCTATTTTGGCATTTAAAATATCAGTTCGACAAATTATCATTATTATTAGGTAACATGACAGTCCTATGACCGAAATAAATTGCTTTTAAAATAATTTTACACGTATTTCACATTTTAATAAATAATAAAATACCTTTTTTTTCATCGTTTCCCAACAAAGTTTAAAAGTGTTTCTAAAAGAAAATTTAAACTTTTAAAGAGCTAAATTTAACAATAAATAATAATTTTTCAACTATTTTTAAGCATTTTGTCGGTTAAAGTTCAACTACACGAAATAAAAAAGAAGTAAAATCAAAATCAAAATGGTTTAGAACAAAAGAATATTAAACTACGTAAAGTAAACAAAAACATTGAAACCGTTGCCATAGAAATGTACTGAAAATGAGCTGTTACCAAGGAAACCACCGAATACGTATGTGCAAGGAAAGCATGTCACATGACTCATCTTGGACCTTCTCAAGGATTACCATTTATCACTCTACTTTATATATCTCGTTGAAATAATATTATAAAATAGAATTTCTTATTTTATTTTATTTTATTTATTTATTTATTTTTAAATTCCAATTTCGTTTACACACATCAGTTTAAACCACGGAGTAATAAAGACTCCGTGGTTTAAACATCGATGCTTAGATATTATATCATATCATATCAAATTAAATTATTAGAAAAATAAACACTTTTAATTCTATAATGACGTCAGATTTAACGTGTAAGTTTAACAATTAAAAAAGCTTTATATGAATTTCAATTGAATGCACGTGCAAATATATTTCTTTTCTTTTCACGTCAAGATATTTTAAAAACGAAATGAATATGTAAATGTTTCTTTTATGTTGGCAGCAGCTAATTTTTTTAATATTTCATTATTTCCATTTCTATTACGGCTTCTATGGGGATTTTAATTAAAATGCTCAGATTTAAACTAAAATTTATTTTATCAAAATTAAATATAGCCTATAACAATATGGCATACTGTAGCTTTCAGTCAGTGAAAGAAGTTTTTAAATCGGTTCAGTAGTTTCAGAGATTACCCTCCACAAACAAACAATTTTTTGCGCTTTATATAATGATATAGATATAGATAATGACGTCAGATTTAACATGTAAGTTTAACAATTAAAAAAGCTTTATATGAATTTCAATTTAATGCACGTGCAAATATATTTCTTTTCTTTTCACGTCAAGATATTTTAAAAACGAAATGAATATGTAAATGTTTCTTTTATGTTGGCAGCAGCTAATTTTTTTAATATTTCATTATTTCCATTTCTATTACGGCTTCTATGGGGATTTTAATTAAAATGCTCAGATTTTAAACTAAAATTTATTTTATCAAAATTAAATATAGCCTATAACAATATGGCATACTGTAGCTTTCGGTCAGTGAAAGAAGTTTTTAAATCGGTTCAGTAGTTTCAGAGATTACCCTCCACAAACAAACAATTTTTTGCGCTTTATATAATGATATAGATATAGATATATTTTTAATAATTGATAATTAAAATATTTTGCTTAAAAATTTTGCTTACAGTTTCAACAGTTTAAATTTAAGGTCATATGCTTTTTGTACTCTGTTTTAATAATCTAAATTAAGACAGCGCCATATGTTTTTGTGGTCAGTTTTAATAGACTAAATTTAAGGCAGTGGCATATGCTTTTTGTGGTCAGTTTTCGAATGTAAACATAAACATTTCATTTCAAAGGGTGATATTGAAACAATAAATTTTCAACTAATATACTAAATAAAAGGAAAATGGATTTGTTACTAACTGCTGCATGTATAAGTAGACGATACGGAAAAAATTCCGATTTCCGTTTTTTGCTGAATTTACATGTTTTGAGCTTTCTTTACGTTTCAATTAACTGAAATTGGCTACTTATTTTTTAAAAAAGTGTCTTTATTGCTAGCTTTTGTGGGTAGAAGAAGCAAGTAGAAGATACATAAAAACTTTTGATTTCCGGTTTTTGATGAATTTACACGTTTTGAGATTTCCTTGCATTTTAATTAAGTGAAATTGACTACATATTTTTATTTTTTAAAAAGTGGATTTATTATTCTTTCCTCTGCATATATAAGTAGAAAATATAAGATTCAGAAAAGTTTTAGATTTTCGGTTTTCGATAAAGTTACACGTTTTGAAATTTCCCGAACTCAATTCGACCATTTTTGAAAAATATCTTTTTTTTTTTTTTTTTCGTTCAAACACTGTACTTTATGAACCAGTCGAATTAATTTAACAGAATTTGATACTTGGTTGGGCCTTGGTTTGACATGGTACCTATTAGCTTCTGGGCTGTATCACACAACAAGGGGCGTTTTCATGATGCGATTTTCTCACATTTCAGGAAAGGCTAACATCTACTGAGAGAAATAGTTATATTAAGTAAAACTCTGCTGATTCAGTTAGAGTGAATATCGGCAAACAATTGCCGCAGCTGTGTTGCAATTGCATTCCGTTTAGGACAAGACAATATTTTTGCTTTACCTCGCTTTGCAAAAAAAATGGTCGAGTTTCGAGCACTGGGCGATGCTAGTATATATTATTATTCAACTTGATTTGAGTTAGTATACCTACGCAAAAAGCAAATATATGAGCGACGAATGAAAAATCATAACATGACTATCCAAATTATGAAATAATAATCAATAGTAGGCACATAGAACTCTCAGGGATCATTTAGAGTGACGCTATAAACTGTCACTAAAAACCAGAAATCATTCCAATAAACCACAAAAAATATACGTGTCGTTTTATTAGCTGTCCTCAAATGAGGACACTGGGCGCTAACGAGTTAATATGCTTTTAAGGTTAGTTTTTAAGACAGTGACATATGCATTTTGTGGTACACAAGTAAAATTATTATTACAGAGAGTGAGCAATAATTTAGAAAAGCATAAATGTAAAAATTAAATCAAAAAAAAATATTCTTTAAATTATTATCGATTGATATAATAAGTTAAATATATGTTTGAACAAATTAGCAAAACACTGATAAAAAGAACTACATTTTAATAATTGTTTTTCTCATTTTACGTAATCTGATTTATGATTAAAGTAATAATATTACTTAGGAAAAAGCTCCGTTTACTTAAAAGTATTACTTTAATAGCCACAACATAGAGGGGATAGAATTCAGTTAGTAGTAATTGAAGAATAGAAAGTAAACAGTTTTTTGTTTTTATATTATAACATCTCACTAGTATTTTCAAAAATATTATTTCAAATTTCAAATTTCATATAAAAATATTATTTTCACATAACATTATTTCTAAATTTAGTCAGTAAAATTTTTAGATTTCTTAGTTAGAAATGTTTTTCAATTAAAAAACATATTGTACGTGCGTTTAATTTCCGTAAACCTCAAAATTAAAAAACCATCCCATTACAGACTGTAAAAAGTTAATGAAAATTACTCTTTAACTGAATATGTATATATGCATACCGTTATTTTTACATAAAAGCGTAATATTTTAAGTATTATTAAATCATTAAAACCTTAAAGAAAAATATCTTATTAAAAATAGTAGTGACAATACGTTATAACGTACCTTACAGGAACGTTGCGTCTTTTGTACATATAAATACTATAGAAGTGATCATATAAAATATATTTTATTGTGTTGTTTTGTATTTATATTTAAGTATATAAATATCATACCACAGTTAAGCAGATAATAAAGAAAAGTATTATATCTTTTAAATACCAACAGTAAGTAAAATTTTAAAGGTAAGATTAAGATAGCATTTGATTTGAATTTCCAGATAAAATATGTTGAAGTAAATTTATGAAAAGCTAAATATCAAATTTCGAATGATTTTAAGTCGAAGTTATGTAAAATAAATCTTCCAAATTCTATTAACTTACTGAAATGCTCGATAATGACATACAGACATAAAAATATTTGTAAAAAGCTTAGCAGAAGAAATTTTAAATTAATGTATAAATTGCCTGTCATCGCATATCAACATATAAGTGCTGTCATCATAATGTCCGCCATTTATTAAAAAATCATGCAAGTAATATATTATTGAATTCTGTGAATAAATTATATAAACTGAAGCTTCTTCTTCTTCTTTTCCTTTTCTTCCACCATGAAAAAAATTCTAGAAGACCGAATTTTCTAGACATATATATACACATACAGTCGGTAACAAAAGCGTCCGAACACTAGCAAAAATTGCTATGTAAAGAAAGTACGCTTCATACGGTTTTGTTAAATAAATCGTTATTGAATCATGTTCTTACACTGACAAAGAACAGAATTCGACAAGGATTTATTTAACAAAACCGTATGAAGTGTACTTTTTTTACAGAGAAATTTATGCTTGTGTTCGGACACTTTTGTTACCGACTGTATGTATATATTTCTACGAATGGATGTCCCATAAAACTGCAGACATTTTAAAAATTCATAAAAATTGAAGGAATTTGTATAATTGAACACAGATTGCAAAAAAATTATTCTCGTGAAGAGGAATTGTTTTTTGATACAGAGAAAAAAAAAAAAAATTAAAATTTTCGTCGATAGAGGGCGTTGTACGTGATCAAACCACACATTTCCACGAAAAGCTATATTTATATGCATGCAAATGTTATAGGCATATAAAACCTATTCTATATGTCCGCCATAACCACACACAAATTACAGTTTTCAAACGAGTTACAACACCGCTAACTGCAACTTCAGTCAGTGATGCCAGATTGGGGATTTTGTCCCCATTTTGGGGATTTTTGAGGCTTCTGGGGACAATTTTGGGGACCAAATGTTTGTGGGGACTTTTTGGGGGAATTCTAGAATTTTTGTGGATACATGTGGGGAGTTCTTCAACTTTCTGTCAGTGTTGGCAACGTAATGACTTATTCCTACCACTAGAGACTTTCAATTTATTGTTATTTGGGGATTTTTTTCAAAAATTGTTTTCATTTGGGGAAAAATCTGAGCTTAAATCATAGAAAAATCTGCTTGATATATATATATATATATATTAATTTTATTTTCCCTTTTTAATAGAAATCAAACTGGGGATTTTTTCTAAAAAAAAAAAAAAAAAAAAAAAAAAATCTGATTTGGGCAAATTTAAAGACCTGTTTGGGGAAATATTTTTCGACTATCTGGCATTACTGGTGTCAGTCGGCGTCGGCGTTTCCTACCTGAGGGAACACATCTTCCCCAACAACGCTTTATCAACCAAGCCAGCATTGCAATTAAAACAGCATGTATGCGTAAACAGGAGGTAAAATAAGTAATCTGATGTGTTAATCGAAAAATCCGTACAATTTAAAGAACTCTGATTTTCGTATTTCTGTAAAGCGTCCTCTATTGACGGAAAATGTAACTATTTTTTTCTGTGAAAAAAAAAAAAAAAAGAAAGAAAGAAAGAAAAGGGAAAAGAAAGAAATCCCTTCACGAGAATAAATGTTTCACAAACCGCGTTCATTTGTACCAATTCCTTTAAATTGTTTGAATTTTTAAAATGTCTAAATACTTATGAGACACCCGGTATATCTTAATTTGAAAGTACGTGGTATCAAAATAAAAATGTATCTCTCCAAGACATTCAAAAACATACGGTAGTCTAAAAAATAGCTTTTTAAATCATTTATTTGAGTTAAAATTTAAATTGTTACACTTCTGTGTTACAAAGTATCTAAAATATTTCTTATATGTATATAATTTCAAAAGAATGAAGAAAAAAAATAGTTAGTGGTCATTTATCACTTGTGTTGAAAAATTACTGATACGCTCGATTTAGAGTTGACAGAAATAAAGTAATAGTCGATAATCTTTGAAGCTGATAACTACAATGAATAATGGTGAAGATGAAGTTTGACTCGTGTCTTTGTATCAGAATGACTTTTGACTTATAAGAAAATAAATGAATCTTGCTTATAAGTAACATCGAAAATGTAGGTGAATCTTTTTTGTTACAATCAAAGAAAAAAAAAAAAAGAAAGAAAGAAAAGAAAAATCTTTTGATAAGAAATTTCCTTTTCTGTGTGCATAGATTTTTCTACAGGTTCTATGAAAATGGGCTATTTGGACAAAATGCAAAAGTTTTAGGACAAAATTGTTTGATAATTTTTCATTAAATAACAACAATAAAAATAATGATAATAATAGTAATAATAATAATAATAATAATATCCATTAATACTAAATCTGCTATTTTAACTGAATATTGCAATGAATATGAAACAATAAACAATGAAAGAAACGTTAAAGCTGGTGTCTTTGCAGCAGAATGACTTTTGACTTAAAGAAAATAAAGAAATCTTGCTTATAGGTAACATTTAAATGTGGGTGATTTTTTTTTTCTTTATCAATTAAAAAAAAAAAAAAAGTCAAGAAAGGAATTAAAAAAAAAAAAAAAAAAAATCGTTTGATATGAAATTTTCTTTTCCGGGTGCATAGATTTTTCTACATGTTGTATGGAAATGAGCTATTTGTACAAAACGCAACAGTTTTGTTATAATTTTTAATTTTTTTAATCATTAAGTAATAATAATAATAATAATAATAAGTTCTATCAACACTAAACCTGAATACAAAGCAGTAATAAAATCTACTTCAACATATTATTTCAACGAATATCAAACAATAAACAATAGAAGACACGTTAAAGCTTGACTCGTGTCATTAGATCAGAGTGACTTTTGACTTATAAGAAAATAAGGAATATTGCTTATAAGTAACATTTAAAATGTAGATTATGCAGGTAAATCTTCTTAAAAAATAAAGAAAGAAAGAAAGAAAGAAAATAAATAAAGAAATTAAAAAAAATCGTATGATAAGAAATCTCTTTTTTCATGTGCATAGAATAGGGCATGTGCATCTATAGGTTGTTTGAAAATGAGCCATTTACATAAAACACAAAATTTTGTTATAATATTGGTTTATTTTTTTAACCATAAAATAATAATAGTAATTTCTATTAATACTATATCTGCTAATAAAATAATAGTAAAATCTATTTGAATATATTATTACAATGAATTATGAAACAATAAACAATGAAAGACACATTAAAGCTTGACTCGTATCTTTATACCACAGTAACTTTTCACTTATAAGGAAATAAAATAATCTTGCTTATAAGTAACATCTACAATGTAGGCGAATCTTGTTTTTTGAAACAATTAAAAAAAAAAAAAAAAAAAAAAAACAATGAAAGAAAACAAAAATCGTATGACAAAAAATTTCTTTTTCTGTGTGCATAGATTTTTCTACAAGTAGTATGGAAATGAGCTATTTGCACAAAACATAAAAGTTTTGTTGTAAAATTGTATCTTTTTTTAATCATTAAATAATAATAATAATAATTTCTATTAATACTAAATCTTCGTATAAAGTAATAAGAAAATCTATTTCAACATATTATTACAATGAAAATGAAAGAATAAACAATGAAAGACACGTTGCAGATTGTCTTGCGTCTTTGTATTAGGGTGACATTTGAATTTATAAGAAAATAAAGGAATCTTGCTTATAAGTAACATTTAAAATGTAGATAAATGTTTTTTTTTTGAAAAAGTAAAAAAATAAACAAAACAAGGAAAGAACAGAAAAATCGTATTATAAAAAATTTCTGTTTCAGTGTGCATAGATTTTTTTTTACAGGTAGTATGAAAATGATCTATTTGCACACAAAAACAAAAGTTTTGTTCTAAAATTGTTTTATTTTTTTAACCATTAAATAATAATAATTTCTATTAATACAAAATCTGCATATAAAATAATAATAAAATCTGTTTTAACTGATTATTGCAATGAATACAAAGTAAATCTTGAGACGTGTCTTTGTATCAGAGTGACTTTCGACTTATAAGAAAATAAACGAATCTTTCTCATAAGTAAAATTTTAAATGTAGGTGTTCTTTTTTGAAACAACAACAACAACAACGACAACAACAATAATAATAATAAGAAGAAGAAGAAGAAGAAAGAAAGAAAACAAAAATCGTATGATAAAAAAGTAAAAAAAAAAATTATTTTTCCGTGTGCATAGAATTTTCTACAGTTTGTATTACAGATAGACATTTGAACAAAACGCAAAAGTTTTAGGGTAAAATTGTTTGCACTTTTTTCCATTAAATGATAATAATAGTAATAATAATTTCCATTAGCAAAAAGTCTGCATATGAATTAATAATAAAATAATTAGACATTCCAGGGATGTATCATAAGACGCATACTGTCCTATTTGAAATTTTAAAATTGCCCTTTCTATCGATTCTCCATATATGAAAAATCTTTCTGTTATATATTTTCAACATGTTTTGTAATCTAAAAAGTATTAAAAGTCGGTAAGTAATTTTATTAAATTTCTAATAATTTTAAATTATTACAACTATTCAAAAAATTAAAATTATTAAACCTATTCAAGTTAACTAGTTAATTAATTGTCCTTTGTGGGGTTTTGTGGTGAATTATTCAACTGTTTTGATTTTTTTTCTTATTCTTTTCATTATTTTCATGAAAAATTATGTATATATATATATATATATATAATTTCTCAGTGAGTTTAATCGTTAATGAAACAACTCAGACGTTAATTTTTTATCGATTAATCGATGTTTGCAATGCTTTTATTTTTAATTTCAATAACTTGTTGGCATCTTCCTATTCTCCAGTTTGTGTAAAAGTTTTACATGTGGCTACTCTGCTTTTTCTAGTTTTCTCTATGGATTTTTTGATGATTTGATTTAATATTTATTTAATTTCTCATTTAAACTGGTTTTGCTGCTTTGATCGGGGCTGGAACAATATAAATTGCTATGATTAGTTATATTGCTTTACGAAATCGATGCAGCTTTCACAGCTTTATGAAGTACATGCCCCCTGACTGTTTTTACTTCTAATTTTAAGCATTTTTATCCAATTATTATTTCTGTGGTCCTTTAGTTATTTTCTCTGTCATTAAGTTTAATGGTCCTTTTTTATTATTATCATTCATGTCGGCGTAAGCAATTTAAATTGTTTTTGTAAGTTATTGGTTCTTAATCTGTATGGCAACACTTTTGTGTCAGTTTTACCTATAAGTTAAAACCAGTTCTATTTTTGTTGTGTTGGTATTGTTTTGAATCTATTAATTGCTAAATTTTAAGGTTAAATTTTATTACGATAAAAATCATTTATATATATATAAGAAAAGAAAAAGAAAAAGAATGAAAGAAAAAAAATCTCTTGTATAAATTTCATTTATTAAGTAAATGAGATTTCAAAAATATTTGAGAAACTTTGTATCATTTCAAAAAGCTAGAAATTAGGGATTTAATTGAGATCATTTATCATTTCCGTTGAAAATTTCCAATACCACCGATTTAGAAATGACAGAAATAAACTAATAGTCGATAATCTTTGAACTGATAAATTAAATGAATAATGATAAAGATGAGGTTTGTCTTATGTCACGACATAACCGTAGCTTATAAGAAAATAAATTAACAGTAACGAGTAATATATCAATGTATTTTCCAAGAAAAGGAAATAAATTCTCATGATAAGAATATTCCAATCTTGTTTGAAGAAACTGTTTCGAAGATTACACCAAATAAATCAACTGTTTAAGGAAACAACAGTTAATAAAGAACGGGATTAAATGGTATTTAGCTAAAATCTTATAAATGAAGCCAAGATTTTTTTCCCTCCAACAATTGTGATATTTATACGTGAATCACAAATTTAGAAAATTTTCTTAATTTTACATCAGAGTGATAAACTGCAATTTATGTGTTATGAATTTTATTAATAACAATACTTTAGTCAAGTGAAAGGATTTGAGAAACAATCAAATACCCGCCATATGTTAAAGTTTCTCACAGGTAGGGTGGACTGGAGCTAGTTGCTATAGGTTTTGATTTTTTTTTTTTTTTTTTTTTTTTTTACCAATATTTAGAGAAATTCTGATTGCGTCGGAAACTTTAACTATTTAGCTACAAAATTATGTATGACCCATTAATTAAGTAAACGTTTAAACAACCATAAAACTCTTTTCCTAAGAGCTTGCAACTATGCCAACTAGCCCCGGGTAGGGGGCTAATTGGCATACCCGTATGTGCGAGTTGGCACAACATGATATTGCTAGGATACTCTGTTAGAATATAGTGTGGTCAGTAGGCCCTTGATTTTATGGAGGATTCGTTGTTGGTCTTGCTTTATGTGACCTTTCGGTATGTGTTTGATGTTCTCCGAATTTCGTAAGTACCTTTGAATAAAAATCTTCAGCAACGCCTTAGCAGGAGGTTGAGAATGAAAACTCTTTATCTTGGCGAGGTTCTTCAGCTTTTGAAGTATCATTAAGAAAAACAAGCTATGCTATAACTATGTCATAGCTATGCCAATTCGCCCCATACTTAGCTTTATCAACTAGCCCCCAGGGATACCGAAAGTAGGATGGATGCCACAGAATCGCAAATATCAGAAACAGTTAATCACTCTTTCGAAAACCGCTATAAACAGCACCTCAATTTGACCAACAGATTCACCAGACCAAAATAATGTACGATGAAAAATTTTACTCACCAGTCAGAAAAATGATGAAATAGAAAATTTTTCCTTGATGGCGAATCTAAGCAGATTTAATTTACGGTGTACTGTACACCTATACATACACTCCCCACATGTGAAACGACAGCACACTTCCTCCAATGTAACATGAAATAGAAGCTGAGTGCAAACTAGCGCCTTTTGCCACTCCTGTGAGAAATATTTTTATTATTATTATTATTATTATCTGACTTTTCGAACTAAATAGATTTTCTCCTTCATTTTTCCTCATATTCAACTTCCATTATTCTCATGTACGATAGGAAGATTCCTAGAATTTTGCTATTATAGCCACTAGCGAATGAAATCATAAATAGGTGCTTAACGGTGAAAAAGGTCTCCCTTGATGAGCTTTTTTTTCACCATTCTGAGCTATTCCTAATAGAAAAATAACCTCTCAAAAAAAGTATTTCAGTTGTTTAGTCTCTCATTGCTTGTTCGTATCTTTTGTTTTGGATTTCATGTCGTTTTAACGCAAAGGCAATATTATTTAAATAGTAAATAACTAGGAATAACATTAAAGTAATTTTTGAAGTTAAATTAAATTAAATATCACTAAGAAAAATGTATTGTTTCAAAAAACCAAAAAGTAAAATTAATTGTTTCAATAATTAACGTTGTCTTCACAGGTAATTTTAATTTAATAACTTTTATTTATAATGGTCTACGTGGTTTCAATGATCTTAAATCTGTTGCTTTCCTTTTACTACGTTTCGAAGATTATTAATATATATATGTATATATATATATGTGTGTGTGTGTGTGTGTGTTTATTTATTTATATAATAACTGAATCTACGTATAACAAACGCAAAA
This sequence comes from Salticus scenicus, assembly GCA_963930645.1. Classification (NCBI taxonomy): domain Eukaryota; kingdom Metazoa; phylum Arthropoda; class Arachnida; order Araneae; family Salticidae; genus Salticus; species Salticus scenicus. Next base: position 206,759,266 of record OZ005656.1, on the reverse strand, counting down.
ATTAAACATAGAAAAATCATAATATAACAAAGGATGATTAAAACAAAATAATTAAAAATATGAGAATTATTTTGAAGCAATAGATTAAAAATTCAAAAATACTTCTTTTTATTTGCTCGATATTAGAGTAAAAATAACAAAAGGAGATTAAAAAAAAAAAGTATTAATAAAGGACATCGCAATATTAAAGAAAAAATGTTAATAATTGGGCAATAAATAATTGTAAGTAATCTGAAGTGCGAGTGACTGTTGATTTTAAACGTTTAAAAACACGGAGCAAACGTTTAGTTGTATGACAATAATTCGATTAATCGATATTCATAGAAAACAAAAAATAATTTATTTAATTAACTTATATAAAGTAAATAATAACAAGATTATTATTAAATTTTGAAAGATAAAGTATTTGTGTAATAGTCATTTAAAAATTTTAAATACAATTATGTATATATATATATATATATATATATATATCAAATAAATGAAACTGGAATAATAATAAGAAGAAATAGAAGCCACCACGACTTAAGACGCTTTAGTGGTTTAAACTAGTTTGGGTGTGTGTGTGTGTGGGGGGGCGAATTTTTCCCCAAATAATCTGCAAGATGAAAGGATAAAAGAAAAAAAGAAAAACTTAAAAGGAAGATTTTTATATTATTAGTTAGAAAATAAATCATTATTTTATGACTATTGATATTTATAAACCAAATTTATATAAACTAAAAGAATCATACATATTATAATTTAAAATAATTATTAATATTTATGAATCAGTTGTATATAAACTAAATAATATATATATATTTATTTATATTAATATTATTCACTTTGTACAGCTATACTTAAAGAGGACAAATGATAATCGTAAAATACGTTTAAACCACTATATATATATATATACATAAACAAAAAAAAATTAAATAATTTTTTATGTTATTAAATAATTTTTTTATCTAAAGTCATTCAATCTTTCCCCTGCAGTGCTCTACTATATCTTCATAGTATTTAAATTTATGAGTTTTTAATAAATGCAATGAGAGGAAATGCTGTATTTATTTTACTTTTGAGATGAATATTATCTGTTAGAACATAAATATACTATATTTAAGTATTTACAAATATTTGTTAACAATAAAATTCACACAACAACAATAGAAATTTAAACAAATATTTAAATAAGTTTTACTTCTAATTTTAAAAACTGTACTTTTTAGACTTTGCTTGAATAATCAAATACTAAGATACTAAGAGATAATAGCCTAAAAGTGTTTCAAAGTTTTATTTGTCCATTGATAAAGAAATTGTTTTTTAACCGTAAAAAAGCAAATAATGGGAATAATTCATCACTACTGTTAGTAACATACTTAATTTATTTTATTCAAAAGAACTTTGTCGAAAAAAAAAATTTAAATGTGACAGTTTTTTTATTTTTATTTTTATTTTTAGTTTCATTTATTTACTTATTTTTTTCAGATTTAAAACAAAATATTTTAAACACTTATTTAATTTTATTGTTATTTGCTGTCTATGAAAAATGTGGTTCATTTTAAAGAAATGATTTTTTACATAACATTTCTAAATTGATATTTATGCTAATAATATTTGTAAAATCATATAAATTGTTTTCTTTCTTTTCTTTCTTTTTTTTCTTTTTCTTTTCTTTCTTTTTCTTTTTTTTTTTTTTTTTTTTTCACTTTAAACTCATTTTGACTGAAGAAATAAGCTTCAATTTATTTATTATTTTATTTATTTATTTATTTTTACAACATGCAAAACAAATCTTTTTTTTTTCTTTAAGAAGAAGAAGAAGAATATCTTTTATTGACACATATTTTTATAGTCTTAATTATAAGAAAAAATACACACACGCACATATATATATATAATATATATATTTATAATTTAAAAAAAAAAAGGAAGAATTAATGCAAAATTTTATTGAAAGTAAATCTTTTGAAAAAAAGAAAGAAAGCTTTACAGGCAATAATTATTTAAATGGTGATAAAATTTTATAATTTAGTATTATGTGTATATATATATATATGTATTCTGTATTACAAAAAAAGTTTAAAGAGTCACATTAAAATTAAATATTTTTTTGTTAAAAAGTTATTTTCCACTAAAATAATATTTTAAAGTTTATTATAAAATTTCTTACGGCTTTATTTTACATTTTTTTTTCCAGATCTTCTTTAATATATATACAATACATTTTTAAAGCAATGAGAAAATACTATGTATCAAAATCCATTAAATCGGTGATTCTTATATTATTATTTATTCAGATTCTGGATTTATAAATTTATATAAAGATTGAATAAATAATATTTTAGGAAAAGTTTACTTTCATTTTAATTTTTATTTGTTTGTTTATTTTCTTGTGTTCTTTACACATTTTTATTCTTTGTATTATCTCGTCAGCTGTCTCTGATTATAATATACTTGTACTGAATGTTTTACTGCGATAAATTAATGAAATTCTAAGTGTCATATGTTAAGTGTTTAAAAAATCTTATTTGAATCTTAAGTGTTGAATAAAAATGATATTTGTATTTAAAATTTTCATTAATGAATAGAATATACTGATAAAACTATTTGAATATATTCTAAAAATGTATATTATACAAAAATATTATGTATGTGTTTTAACTTTTCTTATTTTCAGCTTAATTTCTGAATACAAAAATCTCCTGCCTTTTTAAAAATACAGCTCTTTTTGCAGAAAATGTTATTATTATATACATAGCACAGATCATACAACTTAGTATACACCATAATTGAAAAGTTAAGAGCAGACAACACCTAATCTTGCCGACAACCTAACCCTTGTTATTCTATGGGAAAATTTGTTATCATAATTACTCATTACTCATTACCTTACATTTTTTTTTTTTTTTTTTTTCGTTTTTACATTCAGAAAATTCACAAGCTGTAAATAAATACTCTTTTTCCAAAAATTGATTTCTTAAATTTTTAGTATTTCATTTTGTGGCCAAAAAAATGTGAAAAATGCATGCAGTGAAAATTTTCATTTTTCAACAGAAAATTAAAATTTAAAAATAAAAAAATAATAATTTTCGGAAAATGAGTACTAATATAATGATTGCGAATTTTCCGAATGTGAAAACGGAAAAAAAAAAAATGATAATACATTGGGTAATGAGTAATTATGGAAACAAATTTTCCCATAGAATAACATGGGTCACGGTTGTCGGCGAGATTAGGTATTGTGCGCTCAAAAAAAAAAAAAAAAAAAAAAAAGTGTATATATGTGTGTGTGTGTATATATATATATATATATATATATGCACAAAATATGAAAAATAAAAGGTGCAGTAAAACAACAACAAAAAAAAAAAAAAAAAAAAAAAAAAAAAGATATGTTACGTTTAATTTTAGAATATTGAGAGTTTTTATATAATATATATATTTATATATATACATGATTTCATTTAATATTTTATTTTATTTCTTATTCAAAATGGTTTTGCTGCTCGGTCGGGACATGAACGATATATATTTGCTATTATTAGCTATACTGTTTTACGAAATCGTTGAAGTTTCACAGCTTTATGAAGTACATGCTTACTGATAAGATAATACTTCTATGTTTAAGCATTTTTTTCCCAATTATTAATTCATTTTTTATTCCAATTATTAATTCTGTGGTCCTTTATTTATTTTCTCCGTCATTATGTTTAATGGTCCTTTTTTACTCAAGTGGGCGTAAGTAATTTATATTGTTTTTGTCTCTTATTGGATCTTAACATGTATCGCAACATTTTTTGTGCTAGTTTTAGCAATGTATTTCATTCAGTTTTATTTTTATTGCGTTGGTTTTGACATGTATCTATTAATTGCTAAATAATTAAGGTTAATATATATATATATACATTAAATTATTGAAATTAGAAGAGTGATATGAATAAATATAAATCAATTAGACACGAAAAAAGCGTTGCTGGATATATTTTATACGAATTTTTAACGAAATCATATACATTTAAATAATATCTTTTTGACATTGAATCAATATAGTGTACCTGTTATAATGGAAAAAGAAAGAAAGAAAGAAAGAAAAGGATATTATTTTTAGAGCATTTAAAATAAACCAGCGTTTAATAATTTAAATAAGCATAGAATTAAAAATCGAAAAAACATAACTGCGTGGGAATGTTTAAAGACTGTAAACCAAAACAAAATAACAGATCTTAATGTACATAAATATATCTAGTAACGTCATAAAAATAATATTCAAAATATCTGAAATAAACAAGAAGCTAATAAAAAGAAATAGAAGATTATCCAATGACATTATTTAATAGTAGTATTATTCAAAGCGGAGGAAAGGAAATTCCATTCGGAAAAACGCCTGTCAGTCTATCTTACATAAGTGTCAAGAGCGTAATCATCAAAACAAGGTAGAATACGGTGCTTGCTTATATAGGCTGTTTATCGCTAACTTGGCGAGATCTGAACACTGTGCGATTCAAATCTGTTTTCCCCTTCTTTTGTACAAATAATTCGACAACTTAAAAAGTAAAAATAAATGAGTACTAAATAAGTGAAATAGTGAATAGAGTTTTTAACAAGCGAAATAAACTGGGACAAATTCACAAGTAGACAAAAATGAAGTTGACAAAATTTGATTTGATGATTTTAGCTGATCTTTATGTTTTTCGATGTGCTGCAACCGGAAATGCAGCCCATTTTTTTCTATCACGTATAGATTTTTGTCAATACAGGGTGTTTATAGACGCGATTTCTTGAATGTACCATCATAATAATAGTTTGGTTGGTTGGTATGGTTTTACGTCGCACTAGTGGTGTGCTATTACAACAATAGTTGTCCATGATTAATTAATCATAGAAACATACTATAAAACTTACCATATAATTATATTGGTGGAAGAAATTGTATAGGTAGGCACCCTATGTTGACAAAAATCTATGCGTGATAGAGAAAAACTGACTTCATTTTCGGTTTCAGCTCACCAAAACACATAAAGATCAGCCAAAATTTTACATGTCGACCTGTGTTATTTTTGGCAGCTACAGTGGGGGGAAAATAGTTTTTGTTTTCATTGTAAATTGTTTTTTTCTTTATTACTTTTTTCATCGACAAAAAACAATTACTTTAAGTTAATTAGTTGTGAATAAATTTTAACTTGCTCCTAAAAGATTTGACATTTTCATCATAAAAGTCTATAAACGAAAGAAAAGAAAAGAAACTACAAAATAGCAGTAGGATGGGTATTTTTAATGAATCATCAACTGAAATAATAAAGGTATTATAATGAACTTAGTGGAACTTAATGAACTTAGTATATTATATTTAATTTTACGCATTCACAAAACTTAAATCAATAAACTATGAAAAAAAAAAATGTACTGAATGAATAAAATTTGCACATATAAATACTTGATTCGTCTTTATTTTACCTGCACTATGATTATCAAATACTCAATAAACTTTAAAGTTCTACGCGTTTTATCTATTTAAATGATTTTAAATTTCATGCATCAGTTGGTCATAGAAAATATTCTACAACAAATGGTCTCAATTATTTATAAAAACACTTCAACTAACCGGAAAAAAATATCTAGAAATCAAATTTTAAAATATAAAAGACATTTTATTGAATTTTATAAAATCACAATGTCTTCTAGAATCACATGTATCGGGTTCACTCGCAATCAACCGAATCATTCAACTAGGTTTGACAGATGTCTAATCCAAATTTTTTCACAAGAAGTAAAGTATGAAGATCCTACAATCACATTTTGTCAAGATTTCAATCAAATAGTTTTAGACATATCTGCTAATATAGACATTACGTTTGCATGTAATGTTACATTTGATTTATTATTCCTCCATGGAGAATATTCTATAAGAATTTTTATATCATCTATTCGTGAAAACTATTTCATTTAAAAAATGTAGACACATATAGAAATTAAAACACAGAATTAAATAATATTTTTGATTTTGTCATAATCACATTGTCACTTGGAATCACGTGTCACTCACAGTTAAACGGACCATTCAACAAGATTTGACAAATGTCTAATCCAAATTTTTTCACAATAAGTAAAGCGTTAAGATCTTGCAATCAAATTTTGTTAAGATTTAAATTAAATCAAAAATTTCAAACATATCTCCTAAAAGACATTACGTTTGCATGTAATGTTACATTTCATTTCTCATTTGACCATACAAAAAATTTCCGCAGTAATTGGTATCATTCGTTTGTAAATACACTACACTATATATATATACAGAAATCAACTCTCAAAAAATAGATAACATTTTCTGAATTTGATATAATCACATTCTCTTTTGGAATCATGTATATCACGTCATCGCAATCATGCGATTAATGCAACGAGATTTAACAGACGACTAATCCGAATTTTTTGCATAGGCGTGAGATGTGAGGTGCTAAAATTATTCAATCACATTTTTCTAAGGTGTAAATCAATATCTTTCATAAATGTATCCTAACAGACATTAGATGTTTATTTAGAAGAGAGTAAAATCTTATTTTTTTATATATATAAGATCTAATTTTTATTTCAGTATCTCTTAGGGAGAGAAAATTTTTGAAAAATTTATATCCTGGTTCAACTGTGGTGATATTACATTTAAACGAATGGTCTTCTCTCTAATGTAGATTAAGTATTTTGAAAAGATGTAAATAATAAACGCTAAACAGAGTATTCAAAAGGGAAATAAATGAGCTTGGCTCTAATTTTATATATATTAAAAATAAATACATAAAAAACTACAAAGTGATTTAAAAAGGGTATAGAAAATTATCCCATCAAAATATCAAGTTATTCAATTTCGAGAATTTCAAGTTTCAAATTTTGTTTAAGGTCTCACATAAACATTTTCCAGTGTGTAAAATGTGCCCTGTATGCTAATAAATGATGTACTAAATGTTTTCATTTTCATTATCTTACTAAACAAATGGCCAAACGATATGGTAAAAAAAAAAAAAAAAAAAGAAAAAAAAAAAAAAAATGTACCATTTGCTGCCAGAAATTCTCTTTAATTTGAGAAAATACGCGTAGTTTACGAAAAAATTACGTTGTCAGAACGCATTTTTTGTAATTACAAAAAATTTCTGGCAGTAAATAGGACATATTTTTTACAGTATAGCGCGATCCTCCAATACTATTTTCTATAATGCAATCGAGACATTAAAAATTATTTATGGAAACTTTTTTGTGTTGTTATATTTCTGAGGGATTTTTTTTTTTTTTTATGTTCCTATATGGAAATTTTATACATTACCTAATTAGTGTATGGGTACATTTTACTCGCTGGAACTTTTATTTTGTAGAAAGACCATACAAAAATTGAAATTTTTGTATTTTTTAAATTGAAATTTGTATTTCCTTTTATAAAACTTTGTACATCCTTTTTTACGTAACACTATAATTGTAATATTGTTTTTTTAGCACCTTTCAATATGTGCAAAATTTTAAGTAACTTTGAATAAATTCCTGTATAATTTTTTCTCTCTTTCTTTCTTTTCTTTCTTTCTTTCTTTATTCTTTTAGTGTAAAACAAATGCGTAGAACAGAAATTAATATATATATATATATATATATATATATATATATATATATATATATATATATATAAACGAAGTCCAAAAATGAAACACGAAGACCGAAATAGCAACATCAGATTTTAACTAAATTCACTTCAACTTGTAGGATCACACGTGCCGCGTCACTAGTAGTCACACGGGTCAGTTAACAAGGATAGGCACGTGTCTAATCCAAAGTTCTCGCAACTTAATAACCAAAAGAAAAAACTAAAGAAAGTAAAAATATAAAGATTATACTATTACATTTCTTTCAGATATAAATAAATAAGGTTTAGAAAGATCTCGGAATAAATATTGTACGATGATCCAGAAACAATTTCGAATAAATTTATCTGGTTCAATTATAACAAGTGTTACACTAGAAAAAAAAATCAGATCTTGAATTTAATTAAATGTCATTTTTCTTTAAGGTCTGTTACTTTGAGTTAAAAGAATTCAAATTCGAATAGTGTGTCGTTCGGTTAGACTTAATTTAAATTATTTTTAACCGAATTTATTCATTTTTGGACTGCGAACTCATAATTACTATTTTTAGACAATTTTTATTTTTTGTCGAATTGAAAAATCCGTGATTCCTTCAAAGAACACTTTTATGCTCTGATAATAATAATACAATTTATCATCAATAATGAGACTGGAATGAGAAGACTGATCAATCAATCAAGTATTAGTATAATGTGGCATGAAAAATAAAAATATTTTAATCAATTAAAAAAAAAAATCTCCAATTTTCAACTGAAGTAAGAGAATTTCGAACTGTGAATTCATAAACACTATTTATAACCAATTTTTAACTTATGTCAAAATCGGAATAAAATTTATTCTTTTTTTAAAAAAAAGCATTTTTCTACTATAATTAAAAAAAAAAGGTAAAGAAAGAAAGCACAAATTTCAATTTTAACATGATTTAAAAATTGAAAGATTGCCAGTTCGCCAATTTTGCCTAACATGATTTGGTAATCGGGTGATTGCTAGAAAAAATATCAATAGAAAATGGCCTGAAAATCCACATTTGAACATTTAAACATTTCACATTTGAAAAAAGAAAATCTATCAAACATATTTTATTAAACTTAACTTAGAACCTTCGCGATTAAATCAGCGTCGTAATAAATAAAGAAATAAACGCATTGGAATTAGTTTACTTGTTTACAAGCTACAATGCCACAGACAAAGAAAGGCTTCAAACTTATAATACCTGCCTTTTTTGGTCGGGGGTTAAAAATAGCATATAAATTTATATCGTATTGCCATAATGATGATTTGCATTTGGTATAATACAATTATATAACAGTTACACACTAGTTAACAGTTCAAACTAATCTCAATTAATAAGCATTTACTACAAATCCCTTAATTTTTTATATTTATACAGGATGATCCAAAGTTACAGAAAAAATAAAAATATAATATTATTCAAAAATTACTGACTATAGCTGTATGCGGTTTTCACTGAAAAGTACAAAAGGCATGGGATTCTTTTTATATACATATGAAAAAATATTAATTAAATTTTTCACCAACATAACATGCTGCATTCGTAGTATTCTTTCACATTTTAAGCAGATTTGCCTAATCAAATGATGTCATATTGCAAATACTGAAGCGTTTTTTAGGAGAATTTCCAGTGCGCAACGTCTAACAGTTATTATAATGAATGACGGCCATCACACTTAACATTTATAATCCTAGTTACGTTTTTGGGTATATTGCATAACTGTAAAAAAGCAATTTTAAAATTAAAGCGCCATCTGATGAAAAAAATTTAAACTGATTTCCCAATAATTATTTTGTTACCTAAAACAATTCCATGTCTTCCTGTCCATTTCAGAGAAATGCGCATAATGCGGTCAGTAAATTTTTAATAATATACTTTATATATATAATTTCATTTTGTGTGAGTATTTTGGATCACCCGGTATATATTACATGAAAAAAAAAAAAGAAAACGTAATTTCGAAGTACAGTCGGAAACAAAAGTGTCCGAACACTAGCAAAAATTCCCAAGTAAAAAAAGTGCACTTCATACGGTTTTGTTAAATAAATCCTCATTGAATCATGTTCTTACACTGACTAAGAACATGATTCGACAAGGATTTATTTAATAAAACCGTACGAAGTGTACTTTTTTAGGAACATACATAGGAACTTTTGCTAGTGTTCGGACACTTTTGTTACCGACTGTATATTACACAAAATCAGCAAGCATTGTATAGTTATCAAAATATACCACGTACATTTTTTTGCAAATGTGTTAATTAAATATAAATATAAATGTTGTTTTCGAAAAATTATTTAAAATAACTAAATCAGATGTTTTGATTTTCTTCTTTCGCTTTCATACAGCATAAAATTTAAGATAAATAACTACTTTCAAATATTAGTAGCAGTACAACTGTTCAGCCATCTTTACGACGAAAGTAATCCTGTTAATGCACGGTAATGCGAAATTTAGCACTATTCTCCGATTAAAAAAAAATGATAATTTTTTAATAACTTACAATTTTTTAAAAATAGAATGTTAATAGTCAACAATGTTAATGCCAGTATGACAAAATATATTTTAAAATTTGTCCAACACCTTTACGATTAAAATAGTTCTCATAATACAGGCGAAGTTTTGCTCTTATTTATCCCATGTAAAGAAAAACGCAAATTTCGAATATATTTCGAAGTTTTCAAATTAAAATATTTAAAACCAATAGGCTTCTTAACAATATCATAGCTGATATTTTAAAACAGTCTGACCCCTTTATGATCCTTTGTCCTTGGGATAATGTCTATACACACTAACGAACTCACAAACTAAATCATAAACGAAAACTAAATAACAAAATGACAAACATATTGACATACACTGTTAAAAATTTCTGTAAATTTAATGTAAATATTTATCCAGAGTCTCTGTAAATTTACAGAAATTCTTAGTTAAAACTGAATAATCGAGATTCTCAATCTTTATTCTGTATTTTTACCTAATTTTATTATTTAATTTTTTAAATAAAATTAAAAATGACTGTTTCTAATTTAGAAAAAGCATTCTAAGTCCGAAATATATTCTCACCAATAATTAATTGAATTAATATTAGTTATTAAAGCGAATGTATAAAATAAGTTTTTTAACATCTCCGTTTATTTTTCTCTGTAATTTTACATAAGACTTAAGATAATACATTACACAGAGTTTTCTGATGAAAAGTTTAACAGTGTATACACGAACCTTACATGAGTTTTGTGATTTTAGGCTTCCTCACAACACCAAAATGTGTAAAAATGTTCCAAAACCAAGGTCAAAAATGTTTACGAATACCTAAGTTCATCATACCAATAGTGTGATGAAGAACTAAAAGTGATGAAAAAAGGATGAATAATTGGTATTTTGAAATGTAACATAAGTGATTTAAGAAAAAACTTTATCTTTAATTCCATTATTCCGCGCCAATACAATCCCTCTCTGAATTACGTCACGATTTAGGGAATGACGCATAGCAATTCCCATGCAATCACACGGATGTCAAATTGAAGGGTGATAGATATTCAATCTAAATTTCTAGCAGCTCATAACCTTCTACAGGGGAATTCTGAGATCATGATCTCATATTTCGATAGTGAATCAATAAGACATTTAAATAAAGAGTGACCTGTTTAAGAAGATGTACTGAATATCCCACAATAGAACGGTTTAGTATAAGTTGTTATTGGAAAAGCGCGTTATAAGAATATGAAATTTGAATAAAGAAAGTTTTTCCCACCATTGGATTGAATAAAAAAAAATAAAAAAAATAACAAAGATTATGTTATTGTAAATTTTCCTCCTTAAGGTATAACAGTTGAATTTCAAATGAACAGAAACGAAATAAACATGAAATATAGATTTTTTGTCCAAATGTACAGGGTGTCCCATATGATTGTGGACATTTTAAAAATCCATAACTATTGAATGAATTGATAGAATTGAACGTGGTTTGCGAAAAAATCATTCTCGTGAATGTTTTTTTTTCTTGTATTTGGTAACGAAAAAGTATAGTTAATTTTTTTGTCGACGATAATTAGACAAATAGTTAAATTTTTCGCATGGATATAAAAGAAAAATATGCAAATGAAAGTCCTATAAATTGCACAATTTCGCGATTAGAAGAGTTTATTAATTATTTTGCCTCCTACTTGTGCATACATGAAGTTTTAATTGCGATGCTGACATGGTGGATAAAGCGTTATTGGTGAAGATGTTTTCCCTCAGGTGAGACCCGCCGACTGAAGTTGTAGTTAGTAGTACTATAAGTCATTTGCAAACTGTAATTTGTGGTGACGACGAACACATAGAATAGGATTTATATGCCTGTAAACATCTGCATGCGAATAGGTACAGTTTTTCATGAAAATGTGTGATCTGGTCACGCACAGCGCCCTCTATCGACAAATAGCTTAATTATTATTTTTTCTTTACCAAAAAAAAAAAAAAAAAGCTCCTTCACGAGAATAATTTTTTTGCAAACCGCGTTTAATTCTATCAATTCCTTCAATAGTTATGAATTTTTAAAAGGTCTACAAGCTTATGGGACACACTGTATCCATACATATGTGTATGAAATGCATATCAAGTATTTTATATTAATTAAAATGTGTTTTTTAAAATAACCATTAACTAGGTTCTGAGAGAGTTTTTATGATTTCTATTATTTTTATACCATTCAAATGTTTCGATCATATAATTTTTGTCTCTAAGATATAGAGCTTATAAATTTGATAAATATTTTTAACAATGCTTTCGACGCTCCATTAATCTCACGTAACAATTACGACGAAAAATGTATTGAAACTTATACAAATGTTGTATTCAGAGGAACATTAAATGATTAAATTAAGTTTGGTATAATCTGTGAAAATTTTAACTATAAGCATTTGACAAAAACTTCCTGCATGTGATAGAGTCTTCTTCAAAATCTGAATTTACTTAAGAAATATTATTATTTTTCTCTAATAATTTCATAATTAAAGGTAAAATTGTTTTTCTCACGATATATCAAATATGTGTGTATATATTATAGTCGGTAACAAAACTGTCCAAACACTAGCAAAAATTCTTATGCAAAACAAGTACACTTCATGCAGTTTTCTTAAATAAATCCTTGTCAAATCGTGTTCCTAGTCAGTGTAAGAACATGATTCGATAAGAATTTATTGAACAAAACAGTACGAAGTGTATTTTTTTTTTGCATAGGAATTTTTGGTAGTGTTCGGACACTTTTGTTACCGACTGTATATATATATATATCGAAAATAATTAAATTCATTTTTTTTTTACACTCATTATTATTTTAGATTTCTATGATAGTTGCATTTAGAAATAAACCTCTATTATTTTCTTTAACAATAAATTTTAATGCAAGGCCTTCTAAAAAATAAAAAGCCCTATTTTACATGTAGTCTTTCCCTACACTGTTAAAAAAAAAAAAATGCAACATTGCTTCCAGAAATTCTGCTTCCAGAAAATTAATTTGAGAAAAAAGTTGTAAAATCGAAAAAATTACATTTACAAAACGTATTTTTCTGTAATTTTTGGCAGCAAAGTTGCATTTTTTTAACATTGGTACATAAGTAACTCTAGAAACAGAACATTTGAGTGAAATAAATCATGGTGACCTAAATCATGTATTAAAAGAATGGTTCAGATTTTGGCCATCAGAAGGGATTTCGGCACTGCAGGTGCAAAAAACTTGGAAGAAATTTATAGAATAATTATGAATTTGCTTATTTTGTATTACAGATTTCGTACAGTAAGTGATAAAATATTATTTGCTTATTAATTGTATTTAATAATACACAGAAAATTTAAGAACAGTTCAAGTATTGAGCTATATTTACAGCATACTATTTCATCGTTATAAAAATATATACACCCCATGACAAAAAGATAGGTACAAAGGGTTTTTTCTTTGATTTTTCATAAAATAACATTATCTAAATTGTGCTTATCATTTATTATTATAATAAAATAACATTATTCCCGGACTAATTTTTGTTTTAAGACTAATTTAGAAAAGTTTCAAGACTAATTTTTTTCTAATTTAAGACTACACTCCGTGACAAAAAGATAGGAACAAAGGTTTTTTTTTTTTTTTTTTTTTTCATAGAGTAAAATTATCTAAATTGTGCTGATTATTTATTATAATAACAAAATATTATCATATCAAAAACATATTAAATATTTGAATCATATTAAAAAAATTCATATTGAAAATAATCATATAAAAAAAAAAAAAAACATTTTGTTCTTATTTATTTTTCGCGGTGTGTAGTCTTAAATTAGAAAAATTTTAGCCTTAAAATTTTTCCAAATTAGTCTTAAAACAAAAATTAGTCCGGGAATAGTGTTATTTTATGATAATAATAAATGATAAGCACAATTTAGATAATGTTATTTTATGAAAAATCAAAGAAAAAACCCATTGTACCTATCTTTTTGTCGCGGGGTGTACATACAACTTTAATAAAAATATAAAAATTCTACATTAATTAAAAATATCTTCTTTGATCTTTAATTCCATGTATATTTGTAAAATGATTTATATGCAAAGTGAACTCAATAGATGTGCAAAATAAAATCCCCAGTTGGTTTTTACATAACTTACCTATAACTATTTTTACTTAAAATATACTTAGAGTTTTTATACAGTTGTAAATTAATTTCATTATTTAATCGTATAATATTTATTTCATAGTGTGTTTCCGTGGATATTTTTGTGAACAATATAAGATAAACTGAGATCCTGTTAATTGTTGTTTTACACACTATTTTTTGTATATACTTAAATCTATAATAAATCAAAAAACTTTTCAATCAAATTAATATCAATTCACTCTACAGATGCATTATATTCTGGTATGGTTAACCATACGTGGCCAGAAGCTTGTAATCATACGGATGATAAAACACAATTTGACAATTCAATTCAAGTATAGAGAAACTCTGTAGCTTATAGTTAACATTTAACATATTATGTTAAATGTATAGAATAGGGATATTTTTTATAAAAGAATAAGGAATTAGCCCTTTATCAAATTTTAGAGAAAAATGTATATTTTAAAAAATCGAGAGTGTTAAATGCAAAATGTTCATAAAATGATAGTTATAATAATAATATAACTTTTTGAAATAAGCAGTTTATATCGCTTAACTGCGTTAATTCATTTTTGTTTTTGTAAAATTTTTACTTTTTTTATCCATTTTTTTATCCATTTATTATCAAACGCTTTAACTATCGTTGCAGAAAAAAAAATTTTATTATTCATAAACTGGTAAGGTAATCAGATTAATTTATTATTTTTAGTTAACATGAATAATATATTTATACTAACTAAATATGTATTTTTATAAATAGTTATTAATATAAGAAATAATATATAATTATAAAAGTTAATTATATTTCCCTTGTAATACACGTTTTTTTTTTTTTTTTTTTTTTTTAGATTATTACAATAGATTAAATGATTTCTAAATATAAGAAAAAGCTTATCGGATGAACCTGCTCAGCAATTTGTTCTACCATTCTGCTGTTATCAAGTGGCGGCGACTTGAATATTTCGAAGTCAAATCATTAAAAACTTATTTAGACCGAATTTGTTTAAATTTTTATGTATACATTGTCTATGTGAGGTCTCCACACAGAACATTATTGAACTCGATCCGAATTTTTTTTTTTTTTTTTTTTTTTTTTTTTTTTTTTTTTTTAAAGGGCAGCCACTTAAAAATCTGCTATCGGGATAGTTTCCAAAATACTGAGTCCTTTCGAAACGAAGTTGGACAACGGACTTTAAATATATATATATATATATATCGGATGAGTTCACTAAGCAACAGGATTCGCCATTTTGTTTTCAAGTGGTGTCCTCTTGAATAATTCAGATTCATATAGTAAAAAAAAATATTAAAGACTGGTTCGCTAAAATTTTGAACTAGATATAGCCAAGAAATTTTGAAATATTATATACATACACTGAGAAAAAATTCTGTAACTGACATCTAGAATCTAAGTTGTGGCTCTAAAAAAAATAGTTCCATGCCATTCTTATAAATTCTAGTCCCCTTGGGAAGCGAGTTCTAGAAGCCCCTATTAGAATTCTAGAGCGTCTTCCTATATTCTCGAGGGCAAAGTTATTTAAAAATCTCTGCATATAAATGAGACTACAAGAGGCGGGTTTCAGCAACTATAATCTTGATTTATGACCCAATTCTAGAATATCAAGCAAGAATTTCTCGCAATGTCGCAATACAAATGATTCTGAATATTTAGAGTATTCAGAATATTGTTTCGTCATCTAGAAATGTGTACACTAGAAATTCTCCATAATTTCGTCTATTCAGTTTATTGGCGTGTCTTACGCGCATAGCTTGGAAATCTATATTTCTAGTTAAGGGATTTAGGAAATGGCCACTTATTTATTCTAGAGGAAGGCGGTATATTTTTTTTCTCAGTGTATGTATATATATATATATATAGATAGATAGATAGATAGATAGGTAGATATATACACGTTTTTATATTATTAAACATTTTTCTCATTTATTTATTTATTTTAAGTATATAATTTTCTAAGTAATAGTAAGAATCCGTTATCAAGCTAAAATTTTCAAAACTAGATTTATTTTCTTCCTTCGTCTAAAAGAAATATACATATATATATATATCTTAATATATATAAATCTCGTGTCACAATGTTTGTCCTCAATGGACTCCTAAACCACTTAACCGATTATAATAAAATTCGCACACCATGTGCAGTTCGATCCAACTTGAGAGATAGGATAGTTTAAATCTCAAATTATAGTCGCAATTTTAATTTATTGCTAATTATTTGTCTGTTATTATTTGACAGTCACAATTATCTGTTAACTCCAAATGATTCTAACAGATGTCGATACCTTTCGACTGGGTTGAAATGAAAGCTGAAATATATTTGGTGCTGCCATCTACACAAAGAATCTTCAACTTTTTAACCTATTAATAAATTTCGTATAATTCAATTATTTCCACTTTTTAAATTTTTGGTGTTAGCATAGCCGGCCACGTGTTACTTAGACTGAAGTGTAAATTGAATTCATATTATAATGAAGATAATACAGTGAAATTAATCCTGTTTTTTACTTATTTGTGCTTCATTGATCAAAACTTTATAATTTAATCTGTATATATATATAAATTACGTGTCACGATGTTTGTCCGGGGTAAACTCCTAAACTAAGGAACGGATTTTGATGAAATTTTGCACACTGTGTGCAGTTTGATCCAACTTGAGAGATAGGATAGTTTTTATCTCAATTTATTGTCACAATATTGTTTTATTGCAATTATTTGTTAATTATAGACCTTTATTAAAGTTGCTCCAAAATATCTGTGAGTTCCATTAATTTAATTGTTGCCAAAAAAAAAAAAAAAAAAATACGAGTTCATTTTCTTTCGACATAAAAATAAATACATTTAATCAAACGTGAACGTTAAAAAATTATAAAAAGTTAAATTATGCATCTCACGAAAATTGACGTCATAATCAATTTAAAGATTTTATACACATTGATAAAGTGCTAATGTAGTTCTATCATAGATATAGTAATATATATAGATCTCTCATCCCCATGTTATCGTAGAAAGATTTTTGATGCCGAAAAAAGATAAAAAATAAAAGCTTTGGAAACAGCCATTAAGTGGTATTGAAAAAAAAAAAAAGAAAAAGAAAAGAAAGAAAGAAATATGAATTTGAAACTGTATCTGGAGTCTTCCATTCCCCTTTAGCAAATAAATTATTCATAAATTTTATTTGCTAAAATATTAGTATGTATTTCCGTGTGTATTCACTCGGGGAAAGACGGCCATATTTTGGTAAAAACGTCGTCTTTTCCCAAATGAAAAGGAATAAATTTTTTCTCCC
The DNA here is from genome assembly GCA_963930645.1 of Salticus scenicus. Taxonomy (NCBI): domain Eukaryota; kingdom Metazoa; phylum Arthropoda; class Arachnida; order Araneae; family Salticidae; genus Salticus; species Salticus scenicus. The sequence continues at coordinate 206,741,717 of OZ005656.1, read as the reverse complement.
CAATGATCACTCTATTCTATATATGCTATACTATATCTATGAGTTCTATACGCAAGCGAAGTGTGACTCACTGACCGTCTGTGCAGCCAAGAAAAAGATTTCCTATGTTAATTGCCCACTGGATTTTTTGTAAGAATTTATTAAAAATCGAGGAAATTTATTTCCCGATTTTAATCCTTATATTTGGGTATAGATATGTATTAGTTATCGCGGGTGTTAGATTGAATTATTTTGCTGTCAAATTGACAAAATTTTAATTTTAAATTTTTAAACTCTGTCGCCCTTGGCTTTTTTTGTTATTATTATTATTATTTGGCGATCAAAAGCGTAACACGAAAATATACATGCCAGATGTATGCATTGTACGAAATGTAATATGTATTATTCATTGTACGTATGTATGACATGTAATATGTATTGTACGAAATATTGTTTCATATTATTCATTACTCTTTTAATATAAGTTGTTAAAATAACCATGATTTTTGAAAGGAATTAAATATTTTCGCCAGATAATTTGGCGATATTCTTTTTTTTTCGCCAAGGATGACAGAAATGAAATCTATTCCGCTGCAAAATATTAGTATCTTACATCAGATATTTTATTTAGACATTTGAAAACAAATTTGACTTCAAACTATGATAGAATATTTATCATTTTCCTTTTAATTTGTATATTATTAGTATATTAAAATTTAAAAGCATGGTATATAAAAAGTTTTTTTTTTTTTTTTTTTTTTTTTTTTTTTTTTAAATCTTATAATTATTCTTATCTTAATCCTCAATGTTTCCCATCTTTATTGACTTGAATTTACTATTAAAATTTTAACATACTCAAAAACTTCTCATCACTTCGTTAAAATACACTAAACTTTTCCAAAATCTTTTTGTATTTAAAATGATACATGTATTTACTTTAAATGTCCAATATTTCATAAGATTTCCAATTTTAAAGTTTTAAAATATTTATCAAATTTACTTATTTTTCTGGTTTAGCCTTATTGTTTTCCCTTTTATAACTACAGCTGTTGCCCTCTTTAAAATATTTAAAATGATGAGGTCATTTAATAGTAAAATTATCCATTATAGCATATATTATATTTCACTCCTCCATAAAAATTGATTTTAAAATCGTCTGTTTCTTTTATACTTTTATTTTAATAGAATTTTAATAGAATTTAATTTATATATTAGTCATTTTAGCAATTTTATCCAAAGTAGCATTAGAAATAATATATATCACTTCTCCATTAAAATTTATAGGACCCTACAATAAAATTAATTTGTGCTTAATATCAACACTACGAAAATTTTTATCAATCGCTTCCAAATTTTGACCTAAGTTTCAAATCTCAACCCTGTGGGTTTTTACATCGGCTACAACGTTTTCGTCTTTGTTCGTAAATAATAATTTAACTGTACTAAATAGTTTACAGCCGTATAATTCAACGTATAACTTAGTCACAGCAACGCGTGGCCGGGTCTGCTAGTATATATATATACATAGATATTCTTTATTTACAAATCTGCTGAATTGCAAAGTCAAAGACTAATTTAAACGGATTTTAAAACAAAAGCTGTAATTTATTCACAGCTTAAAACAGAAGAAGTTTTTTTTAAAGAGTGAGAACAGGGGATATATGCATAGATTTAAGGAAGACTTAATGCACAAAATTGAAAAAAGCTTTTGTTTAATCATTTACTGACACAGAAATAAAGATAGAAATACTTTTTAAGTATCTATTAAGAGATTAAGTAAAATAGAAAAATCTTTTTATATTTTTGTCGGAAATTTATTTTTAAAATCACGATTTTAAAATTTTTATATTAAAATCCTTTTGGTTTCAAGTTCATCTACACTTAGAATTGTATTGGAAATGTAAGAATATAATAAATATTTTACGCTGTAAGATTAAGGATATTGTTATTTATTTGTTTGTTTTTTTATTTATTTCTTGCAGTTCCGTGCACAAAACAGAAGGAATAGAAAAAGGGAAAACGAACATGAGACAAAGAAGAGAAAAAATTTTAATGCATTCATACTTATGGATTCGTAAAATTTAATATCCTATTATTCTACGTTTGTCATTTTTAATTTTTATAAGAAATGCAAAAAAATTTTCTATGTTAATACTTACTTCTTTTCGTAAAAACTGACCAGCAATTAAGCAACTAGTTAAATATGGTAAGCAGGATTTAAAACATTCAATTTTGTTATTTTGTGTTGTATGAGAATGGAAATATTGAATACTTTAATATATTTACAGTACCTTTATTATTATTATTATTTTAATTGGACATAGTTATTTTTGTTTATTTATCAGTCTTCTCTTTAACAAAATTCAATTCTAATTTAACTTTGATTCAAACTTTATCTTAAAATACAAAACAGCCTCCAAGATATTTTTTTAATCAAGTGTTTTAATGAATGAATATTTTAACCATGGTTTTAGGATAAGAAATCAGGGATTAAGTTTGTTATTTCTTAGTAGAATCGTTGAATAAAATGGACATCGTAAGCACTGTAATGTAACCGTTTGGTTGTTAATGATAGGCCTTTATCAAAATTTTGGGAAAATACCAAATTATTTATTGAACTTTAGCTATCACACCACAACATATTGTCACTTACCCCATTGCTAGTCTAGCGATTTATATAGCTTTAACGTATTAAAAAGCAATGGAATATTATTATTTATTTATTTATTTCGTATCTTTGAAATAGTTTATTTCAAAATTTTTCATTAAAAAGCTAAAAAACATAGAATTGAGTTTGTTACACTATGCTAAATAACTGTATATAAGGTAAACACTTTTAGAATGTATATATAAAAAAATATTTTATGATTTTGGTTAAGTGAGTATTAGTCATACACTGAGAAAAAAGAAATACACCGTCTCTATCCAAAAGGAATAAGTAGTCCTTTTCTGAAACCCTAAACTAAAATTAAAGATTTTCGAATGATTGATATAAATTAAACAAATAACCTGAATAGACGAAATGATCGAGAATTTCTAGTCTATACTTTTCTAGATGTTGAAACAATATTATGAATGTTACGAATATTACTAATCCTTTGTATTGAGAGACGTTCTCAATACAAATGGTTTTTAGCACGCACTAGCAAAGGGAACTAGAATTTATAAGGATGACATGGAATAATATTTACTTGAGACACAATTTAGTTTCTAGGTGTCAATTGCAGATTTATTATTATTATTATTATTATTATTATTATTTTCTATAGCAAAAGTGACAATTTTGATTTAAAAAGAAGAAAAAACAGATTTTATGTCGCATCTATTTAACTCTGAAATATATGAGTAAACAAACTACTTCTATTACTTGCAAGCTTCTGCATATATTATTATCTAACCTTATACTTGTCGTTATAATGAATTTTTAAGCTGTCATCAACTCTTTTTATTTATTGCATAAACTGTTTTTCAAAAATCTCACTAACTTTTAGTTTCTTAACGTTAAGGGCCCTCTTCACTCACCGCCGCCGGAAGCCGAAGCTAATGTTATTCTATGCGAAACTTTTCTTTACAAATAACTCATTAACTAATACATATTTTTAAATTCTGTTTTCACATTCTGAAAATTCCTAGCTGTTAAATTGACGGACCTTTTATAAAAAATTATTTTTTTATTTTTTTATATTTTATTTTGAAGCTGCAAAATACGAATTTTCAATATGTGAATTTTTTTCATTTTGCAATTTCAAAATAAAATATTAAAAATTAAAAAAATACTTTTTTATAAAAGGTCCGTCAATTTAACAGATGGAAATTTTCTGAATGTGAAAACAGAATATAAAAATATGTATTAGTTAATAAGTTATTTGTAAAGAAAATTTCCCCATAGAATAACATTGGCCCGGGCTTCCGGCGACGGTAAGTGAAGAGGGCCGTTAAGTAAATCATAACTCTCTGACCGTCTTCGGAAGGGGAAAAAAAGGTGAAATTTGCAACGTTATTTACTCTATACAGTTTTTGCATTTAATTAGCTCGGAAATTTATATTTCTAGTTGAGGGATTTAGAAAATGACCACTTATTCATTCTAGATGAAAACGGTATATTTTTTTTTTCTCAGTGAACAAACTAAAATAAATAAATTTAATTTATAAGCTAAGCGAAGAAAAATATCAAACAGTTTCATTCAAAAAGCTAACAATTAATAGACTTAAAAAATATATTTCTGAACATACTTTTAACATAAAATTTATTAAGCAGAAAGAAGATAAATTAAGTAAGTTGAGATTATATTATGTTTATTTGGTTTGCCGATTAAGACATGGATTGCAACATAACCGAAAGGACTAACAAGCGCGACCGCTGAGCAATGAATACTGATATGTTTTCTGATAGGACAGAACCATTCATAAAAATGATTGCATTTAATTTAAGTTTAAAAAGATAACTATGCACCTGGGAGATAAAATTTATGACTTTTTTTTTTTTTTTTTATTACATCCATATCTCAAAAATAAGCTAAAAATCTCTAATTATATAATTTTGAATTATAAGCGTACTGGAAAAAAATCAATAGGTTACTGAAATGATATATCTGTCAGCGGTGGTCAGGAATTTTTTTTTTTTTTTTAACAATATGCACGAAATTTACGTAATAATGACTAGAAATTTCTTCTTAATCTAAAGTATGGTGTCATTCCAAAAATTAGTTCTTGAGTTACACTGCCCCTCAAAAATATATTACATATTTATGAAGGCAGTTCAGTTGAAAAGTATTAAAAAAAATATTTAAAAATTTCCAAAAAGTATAAAATGTCTCAAATTGTCAAAGTCTTTTTTTTTTTCTTTATGGAAAAAAAATTATATATAGAACAATGAAACACATTATATGGTTAAATCTGCAATCAATTTTTAGTAAAATTTTCAATAGAAAAAATAAATGTTTTTCCAATTTGAACATTAGTTTAACCGATTATATTCTTGAAGATACAAATTTAAAAATTAGCAAAAATATTAAATGAACCATCTTTTATTTAATGTATACTGCCTTTTTTATTTATATTGCTTAAAAATTAAAAGTTTCAACAGCAGCTAACAGAATACTTGATATTGAATTACATACATTCTAGAGAATAATGTTTTATTTGAATTTTCGAGCAAAAATTTTATTTTACAAAAAATATTTTCCACAATTAAAAAAATATCAGATTTATTCATAGCATTAATCTTTTGAAACGCTTTATCTCTTTTTAACGTTTCCAAGCATAAAAATGAAGAAAAAAAAAAGTTATTTTATACTTCATTTTCAAAAGATTTTAAATGGCTTGTCAAGGAAACAATTTACTTTTTTGGTCGTAAATATTCATACTTTAATGATGTTATTATCTAGCGGTAATTTCCTTTCTATTGTCAGACGCGTAAGGTTTATTTTCTCTTATATAATTTGAATCATCTATTTTTTAAAAAAATACATATTATAAATATCTTTAAAATCAAGAGTAGTGTACGTAAATTTAACTTTCTTTTATTAGCTGATACATCAATGCTATCTAAAAATAAGTGTGTATTTCATATATTTTTATTTATCTTAATTTGCTACATAATTTTATCAGTGTAAGTTGCTCTTCTTTGTTTCGTGAGATTCTATGCAATTTAGCACGAATTCTAAGCTGCTTATATGTATGCATTTATGACTTTAAATATTATATGATGGTGACTATGTAATTAATGAGAAGCATTAGAACCAATACGGCGAAATTTTTCCCTCCACTCATAATCCTCGATGAATTTACTTTATCATAATTTGCGTATAATTTTATTGCTGTCAGTATATATTGTTTCCAATTTTGGGATTTTGTGATTATTTCATTCATTTTATTTGCATGATTTTTTCAGCTTTTACAGTTTTCCTGTACATTCAAAATACTTTTTATTTTGTAGAACTTTGCTTTTTCACAATACATATTTGTTCAAATTTTAACTTTGAACTAAACATGTTTACGCATTCAAGCTTCAAAAGTTTGAAAAAGTTCTATCAGAGTCAACTATGTGGTCATTATAATCAGGGCTAAAAATGAAATATTATTCATTTTACATTAAACTTGACTTTAAAAATTCTGTGATGGAAAAAGGAGAATAGTTTCTCTATTATCTTGGAACTCAATTAAAGAATTGGTGTACAATAAATATTTAAACTTAAAAACTTCTTCACGCACCATAAAATTAATGAAAGCACTACCCGTTTCGAAAAGATGTGGCCTTTCATTTTCAGGTGCAAAACATATGCTACTACCTAGGAGGCAAAATGAAGACTGAAAGCAGGCCGAAACTCAAGGAGGCGGAGCAAATCAACCAACCAATAGGAAACAGCATGCAAAATCAATCAGAGTGTAACAAAACCAAAAAACAGGATACAGGAGAAAACAAACATAAAAAATGGAGGGAAGGGATATTTAAATAATTTATTCATATTATATTTTTATTTTAAATACCTATATTCAATTTTATTGTTTTTTTATATTTATTTTATTACTTATAGTGTCACTTACACGACTTTCTCTTACGCTGCATTTGAATACTAGAAATATAGATTGCAGATTAAGTCATAAGATCAATAAAATAATATATTAAAGTTCAAAATACAAAATAGTTTTAGTCCCTTTAACTCCAGTTCAATTATAGTTCTCTCATTTATTAAAATAAATATAAATATAAATATGAAAGATGTTATTCATTTGCCTTCAAACTTGCCAATTTCGATCAAATTTTTCAAGTGGCAACTTAATAAGAACCTCAAAATGCCAAATTTGAATTTCCTGTAGTTATTTTTTTTTTTAAGTCATTCTGATAACAAAAACGCATACAGATCAACCGCTAAAAATTGGACTTTCGTTACCAGGAAACCTCAAAATGTAATATTATGCGAAAAACCAAAAATTAAAATAAGTATGAAAAATGAATTTTCCTTTCTGAGCAGTATTCGTCTACATAGTAAAAAGTAGCAAAGCACTTCCATCAACTACATTCAATAGAAAAGAACATTTAGCTTTATTTTAGGTAGTCCTGTATATTGTCTATAAACTATATGCACATCACATTATGTACTTAAATTTAATACTGAAATATGAAATATATTTAAATTTATTACATGAAAGGCCTCTAGCACAACATCTAAAACACGATTTTCGGATTCAGGGAACCCTGAAAACGGCTAAATATAACAAAAATTCAATTTCGAAAATTTGACTCAAAAGCAATATTTTCTCTACCTTATATATGAATAAAAGAAAGTAAAAAAGTGAAAAAAAAAATTATATTTCAGTAATACAAAAAAATCTGGAGTGACTCCACTCGACTTTCCGAACATTGAGTAATTAACAGTTTTGTAGATAAAGTAAAGAAAGAGGAGTTGTTAAACAAACAAAAAAGAGAAAACCATAATAGAGTGTTTGAGTATTTTTCTCCATATATTACACGATGTTTTATTTAACGCTACTGAACTTTGAGCCCATAGATCATAATGACAAAGAATTTTTCGCTGTGTCCCTGTAAAACCTATAAATGCTAGATTCACCAAAATGCTTATAGTTAGTGCAACAGTAATTTATAATACTCATATAAATTTTCAACTCAATTGAATAAGGCGTTTAGATGCTATCGTACTTTTAAAAATTTGGTCCCATAGGCCATAATGATAAAGAATTTTTCTTTGTGTCCCTGTAAAAAAACTGTAAGTGCTAGATTCACCAAAATCTATACAGTTGGTGCAACTGTGACCTATAATACGTGTACAAATTTTTTACTCAGATTAATAAGGCGTTTAGACGCTATCACACTTTTAAAAATTTGGCCCCATAGGCATAATGACAAAGAATTTTTCTTTGTGTCCCTGTAAAAAAACTATAAGTGATAGATTCTCCAAAATCTATACAGATTGAGTATTTGTGACCTATAATATGTGTATAAATTTTTTGCTCAATTGAATAAGGCGTTTAGATGCTATCGCACTTTTAAGATTTTGCTCCTATAGGCCATAATGATAAAGAATTTTTCTTTGTGTCCCTGTAAAAAAACTATAAGTGCTACATTCACCAAAATCTATAGGGTTCGTACTATGGTGACTTACAATATACGTACCAACTTTCAGGTTATTCGAACAAAGCGTTTAGATGCTAGCGTGTTCACTCACAGACATACACACATACACACATACATACACACATACACACACACATACATACATCATCGCAAAAATAGTGAAAACGGACTCATTGGACCTCGAAACGTATAGAAACATCAAAATCTCCAATTCGGATTTTTGACATGATTACAATACTTTCCTCACTATAGTGTTCGGAAAGTAAAAATATTTTTTTCACGTTCATTTATCATACTTTTGGAATTAAAATAACACAAAATAAAATGAAATTTTGTTGCTGTGGCGTTGTTGATATGACTTTACACAGGCAATTGATAAAAACTTTACAAAATGTAGATTTACGGGAATTAAAACTTTATCTGGGACAATAGTAGACTATCTTTCTTATACAGTGAATTTCCAAATATGTGAACATTTTTCTGAACCATTTTCACAATCAGGGAGGTCATTAAATTAAAATTGTAAAATATATAATACAAAAATATTATTAAAACTGTTATTTACATTTTATTAGGTATATTATATTTCTTTTTTTTTTTAAATTTCTAAAGCTTTAAGAAATTTATTGTTTAAGCTTTATTGTGTAACACTTTGCTTCTTCAAAACACATATTTCTTCAAAATCTGACACTCAAAAAAATATTTTTTACGTACTGAGACTAGAAAAGTAGAACAAAAATGTATCTGGGTATAATTTTTAAGCCAAAAATGAAATATTATTCATTCTACATTATATTTGACTACAAAAATTCAGTGTCCCCCTATATATCATCATCAATCAATTAACCTCTCAAACTCTCAAGATAGGATGTAGGAGGATTCTTTCGTTTTTGTATTATCTTTAAACTATTCAATACATACAAAATAGAGAGAAAAAAATATTATATGCCTTATTAATACACAAGAAAGTTTGTTTCATATTCATTTATCTTTATGAAAATTTTCTGACAAAATAAAATAAAATTATGTTGTTTTGACGCGTAAAAGATTTTGTACAGGGAGAATTGATAAAAACTTAACATAATGTAGATGCATGAGAAGTAAATCTCCTTCTATATTTTTAACAATAGTAGATTATCTCTTTTATCGAGTGAATTTTAAAATAACTGGAATTTTTTCTGGTTTATTTTCACAATAGACAATTTGCACGTTTTCTGATTTTATTCTTATATATAGAAAATGAAAAGGTAAGAAAATAAATACATACATTTTCTTTATTTGAAATCTAATTACTCATTTATTACAATTTTAACATCGCACTATTTACTCTATCGAGAAAGCGCAGTATAATATATCGTGTTGTCACTCTTTATGGCAACAAACGGGAGTAATTGTTGTTTACATTCGATTTCGTGCTTTTCTTTGCTTCTTGAATCAGTGAAATAGGTTTTGTATGTTATAATAATGACGGATATTAAAAATCTGGAGTGACTCCACTCGACTTTCCGAACATTGAGTAACTAACAGTTTTGTAGATAAAATAAAGAAAGAGGTGTTGCTAAACAAACAAAAAAGAGAAAACCATAACAGAGTGTTTGAATATTTTTTTCATATATCACACGAGGTTTTATTTAACGCTACTGAACTTTGAGCCCTTAGATCATAAGGATAAAGAATTTTTCGTTGTGTCCCTGTAAAAATCTATAAATGCTAGATTCACCAAAATGCTTATAGTTAGTGCAACAGTGATTTATAATATTCATACAAATTTTCAGCTCAATTGAATAAGGCGTTTAGATGCTATCGCTGGTCTCATAGGCCATAAAGATAAAGAATTTTTCTTTGTGTCCCTGTAAAAAAACTGTAAGTGCTAGATTCACCAAAATCTATACAGTTGGTTCAAATGTGACCTATAACATGTGTACAAATTCTTTGCTGAGATTAATAAGGCGTTTAGACGCTATCACACTTTTAAAAATTTGGCAAAGAATTTTTCTTTGTGTCCCTGTAAAAAAACTATAAGTGCTAGATTCTCCATAATCTATACAGATTGAGTATCTGTGACCTATAATATGTGTATAAAGTTTTTGCTCAATTGAATAAGGCGTTTAGATGCTATCGCACTTTTAAGATATTGGTCCCTTGGCCATAATGATAAAGCATTTTTCTTTGTGTCCCTGTAAAAAAACTATAAGTGCTACATTCACCAAAATCTATAGGGTTTGTACTATGGTGACTTACAATATACGTACCAACTTTCAGCTTATTCGAACAAAGCGTTTAGACGCTAGCGTGTTCACTCACAGACATACACACATACATACACACATACATACACACATACATACACACACACATACATACATCATCATAAAAATAGTGAAAACGGACTCGTTGGACCTCGAAACGTATAGAAACATCGAAATCTCGAATTCGGATTTTTGACATGATTACAATACTTTCCTCACTATAGTGTTCGGAAAGTAAAAAATCGTAGTATAAATATTGTATTGTACCATTTTGCACTAATACAGCAGCTAATGCTTCTCAAAAGTTATTCTTTAGCATTCCACAGGATCCTATTAAACAAAAACATTGGACAAACGCCATGAAAAGAAAACAATTGAAAATAAAAATGATCATAATGATATTAAATGATTATAAGATGAAAAAGAAATGCTCAGAAATCACAGAAACAATTGATAATTACGAAAGTTAAAACGAATTGCTGCTTACTAACCTGGCTAACAAAATGTAAACATTGAAGCATCATAAAGTGTGTTGTCAGGCAGCGTTTTGAAGTCACGTGATTTTTGGTTAATTTTAAAGTTATTTTTTAAATTAATGAGAACTTTTTTTGCATTTTTAATAAACTTTTTGAAATTTATGGAACTAAAACTGCCAGAAAAATAGGATTTTGTTCAAATCCCCCATGAGTGCAAATTCCTTACTGGAGAGACTGGAAGAGGGGGAAGGAGAAGGGGAGAGAGGGGGAAGGAGAGAGAGAGAGAGAGAGAGAATATTGCAAATTGCTATTTATTTCTAAACAATAACTTAGTAATACAATATTTTAAAATAAAGTTTCATTAAAACCCACTGAGCGTCTTCTAAATGGTCAAAATTTTACTCATTGCTTGGATTTAAAATGTTCTAAAGCAATAGTTATTTCAGTTTGAGATTATAAAAGTAACTATGGATGTCAAGATAAACCTCATAACTGTTATATGTGACTTTCATTTTTTAAAAACAAACTATGAAAAAACAATCTATAGTTATGTATTTTTTAAATATAAGTGTTATTAAGAAAAATCACTATTGCTCAAATTACAGAAAAATTCGCATCAGCAACTCGGAGGGTTAAAATAATATTTACTACCTTATATCGAAAAAAAAATATTGGTCTTTAAATAACATACATTAATTGCATTATTGACGCAAACTGAAGCAAAAATATGCATATATATTTTTCTTCGTGTAAAATAAAATTACATTTGCATATTTCTGCTTTACACAAAGAAATTATTTAAAAATTATCCTATATCTAAAAAAGTATTAGAAATTACACATTTGAATTTCAATGAGATTAGTCTACCTCATTAATCAAATTCAGACGGCATGTAATTTAATAAATATTCATTGCGCATATTTTCCAAACTCTCTTGAGACTTTAAAGAAAACCTATATACGTTTTAAATAAGTCCAAACAACATTTAATTTAATTGTAAGCCAATTCAGATTCACAGTTTACGTATGAGACCGCCTTTCATATTCTTTGTAGTGGAGAAATGAATGTTGTGCAGTTTTATTACTGTTCGGTCAGATAACTAGCATGATTATATTAAATGATGTTCAGATTTTGTGAGAAATATTTAACTTAAAATATTAGATTAAAACTAGATTGTCCAGTTAAAAATAATATATAACATTTAAACCTATCGTTATCATAAATATAAGATTTATGAAATGAAATATATTTTAAAATATCATCTTATTATGTGTATAAAAATATTTTGTTAAAAAACGTATATGAGAAAATCTACTTTGTTATTAATAATATTATTATTGTGCAATTGATGTAATAAAAATATAAAATTACATTAAGTTCCTTATTACTCTATATATATTAACAATATTTTCATTACTACAATGAAAGATGTCAACAACGGAAATATCCATAATGTTGATGACAGTCATTTAAACAGGTGCGAATCTAACACCAGAAATTACTTTCATTTTAGCCGTTTTTGCGGATACTTGCCCAACCTTTTTTGTCAATATCAACTAGTTCAGCAAACAATAAGAAATACTGAGACTATCTTAACAGAAAAAGGAGGTCTAAAGGTTACTTTTGTGAAAGTGATAAAAAGCTATGCTTTCACTCTATGAAAGCAAAAGAAATGAATAATACGTTTGTTATTTTTTGAGATTATCATTATTAAACTTAATTTTTTAATTATACACAGCATTGTTAAAAGTTTAGTTCAGTATATCAGCAAAACAAGTAATATAAAATGAAATTTTTTTAAGTCAATTCCAACTTACAAACACTAACGAATTTTTTTTTTTTTTTTAATTAGGAAATAAAAAGCGCGCGTGAAAAATCAAATAAAAATAATTCTGAGATTTAAAAAAAAAAAAAAAAAAAAAAAAAAAAAAACTTTTTATATACCATGTTTCAAATTTTCTGATGAATCAAAGAGCTCTTATCAATGTGCATAAAATTCTTAAAGTGATAATGACGTCAATTTTTGTGAGATGCATAATTTAACTTTTTATAATTTTTTAATGTTCATGTTTAATTAAATGTATTTATTTTTATGTCGAAAGAAAATTAACTCGTATTTTGTTTTTTTATTTATTTATTTTATTTTATTTTTGGCAACAATTAAATTATAGCTAATATTTTAATTGCTATTGTAACGCTATTAAGATGTTATTATTTTCATATTTAATTAATTGTAAGAAAACTAATCAAAAATTCGAAAATCAGAGTTCCAAGTATTGTGTTGTCACTGTGTTCTGAGCAATCCTGAAATTTTCAAATTTCTAGCTAGTCGAGAAGGTTAGATAAAAATCGATTGCAAGAATTGTATAAGAGGGAGAGTGTGAACTAATAGTAGGAATTGAAAAATGGTGCCGGTTCGGATTAATTCAGCTGTAAATTATAGTTTTAGACGTCTTATGATAAATTTCAGTAGTACTGTCTAGAAAAAAGACATTACTGTAATGATAAAATTAAATTAAAAAAAATATTGGTGGCAATTAAATTAAATTTAACCTTTCTTTTTCTTTTTCTTTTCTTTTCTTTTTTTTTGTGTGTGTGTGTGTGTGTGAAACACTGAATTTTAGTCTTAACAAAGTAAACATTAAATTTAATAATAAATATTATTGCTGATGATGTTATTCACTAATAATACAAAATTATTTTCGGTAATATTAATTTTATTAAATATTAATTAAATTTTGATTTATTAAAAGAGTTTCTCTGAGAAACAATAATTTATCTATTCTATTTATTTATGTTTAAAAAAGATAGTATTGCTCTATTGATTTTGGTCAATGAGAACAAGTGACGTTAATAATTTCTTGTTAAAGTGGCATCGCTAAAATGGTAAAAAAGCACTAAATTTCTAAAATATTAGTAGCAGTTATATTCCTATAAATTCGTGACGTTTTTATCTTTATTGTTAACAGTGCCAACATTAAATTAAACAACAAGCATCATTATTGTTATGTTATACATTATTATAAAAATATTTTCGGTAATATAAGCTCTGTTATATATCTGTTAAAGTTAACTAATAATATTTTTGTTAAATGTTAGTTAAGAATTGACTTATTAAAATTGTTCTTCTAAAGGTTAATAAGTTATGTTTATTTATTTATTTATTTATTTTTTAACATAAGGAATAATTATATTGCTTTCGATGCATAAACGTAAGTGAAATTAATAATTTATTTGATTTTTTAACACTGGCTTTCAATATTTAATTTAAATTCTTTACAAACTTTTACCAGTTTAACTACTTTAATAAAGTTTAATATACTATCAAATCTGCATATGTTCATTAAATCTTCTGCATTAAATCTTCTTATCTGACCAATAAATTTGTCAATACAGTAGCTATCTTTAATTATTGTATCCATTTTTATAAAATAAGCATTTGATTCTCTAAAGAATATTTTTTATTAACATTTATTTTCCGTATATTTTTCACAAGGTTGACAGAGAGCATATTAATTTCATTCTATAGGAAGAAGAGTTAATTTATTGTTATATTATTGAATTTATAGGATCCTGAGTTAATTTATTGTTTATTGAATAGTTAATTTATTGTTAGAAATCCATATTAAGTTGTGCTTCAGTGATGCATAAACTAAATGCTTATAAAAGAATAGTAATTTCACAACGCGAGAATTATTTTAACCATTTGGAAAATATAAATATTTATAATGCGCGTGTATGAATGACGAATTAATTCGGAGAATTTCTTTCTTTCTTTCTTTCTTTCTTTTTTTTTTTTTTTCGGTGAATATTTTCTAAAACAATAAATTCTTTTAAGGATGAATTAATCTTCAAAAAATTATTATTTGTGTGTGTGTACGTATATTATTATTATGTAAAACACTGAGAAAAAAAATCTGTAACTAACATCTAGAATCTAAATTTTGGCTCTAGAAAAAGTAGTTCCATGTCATCCTTATGAATTCTAGTCCCCTTCTAAAGCGAGTTCTAGAAACCCCTGTTAGAATTCTAGAGCATTTGCTTATGTCATCAAGGGCAAAGCTATTTAAAAATCTCTGAAAATAAATGCGAATACAAGAGGCGGGTTACAGCAACTATAATCTTGGTTTATGACCCAATTCTCGAAAAACAAGCGAGAATTCCTCGAAATACAAAAGATTTAGAATGTTCAGAATATTTAGAATATTGTTTCACGATTTAGAAATGTGCAAACTAGAAATTCTCGATCATTTCGTCTATTCTGTTTTTTTAGCGTGCCTTATGCGCATAGCTCGGAAATTTATATTTCTAGTTGAGGGATTTAGAAAATGACCACTTATTCATTCTAGATGAAAACGGTATATTTTTTTTTTACTCAGTGAACAAACTAAAATAAATAAATGTAATTTATAAGCTAAGCTAAGAAAAATAGAAAACAGTTTCATTCAAAAAGCTAACAATTAATAGACTTAAAAAATACATTTCTGAACATACTTTTAGCATTAAATTTATTAAGCAGAAAGTAGATAAATTAAGTAAGTTGAGATTATATTATGCTTTATTTGGTTTGCCGATTAAGACATGGATTGCAACATAACCGAAAGGACTAACAAGCGCGACCGCTGAGCAATGGATATTGATATGTTTTCTGATAGGACAGAACCATTCATAAAAATTTAATTTAACCTAAAAAAATACGAGAAATCCTTCATCCCTTATGAAAATTTCCCATTACCTTAAGAAACCATAATAGAAAGACCTATCAGAAACATTAGAAATTACAATGTTTCCGAGTTTTATGGTAATAGTTCATAAAATTGAAATTATTTTTTATTGAATTTATAAGTTAAAAATATTCATACTGAGAAAAAATATATACTGCCTTCTTATAGAACGAATAAGTACTCATTTACTGAATACCTAAACTAGAAATATAGATTTCTGAGTTATGCGCATAAGTTAAATACATAACCTGTATAGGCAAAACGATCGAGAATTTCTAGTCTACACTTTTCTAGATGGTGAAACAATATTATGAATATTATGAATCATTTGTATTGCGAAAAAAGTCTTGCTTGATTTCCTAGAATTGGTCATAAAACAAAATTATTGTTATTAAAATTCGACTCTTGTTTTCGTATTTATTTGCAGAGATTTTTAAGTAAGTTTGATCACGATAATATAGGAAAACGCACTAGAAATTTAAGAGCGGACAATACCTAATCTCGCCGGCAGCCTTCGCTCATGTTATTCTATGGGAAAATTTGCTCACATAATTACTCAAAACCTAATGAATATTTTTCAATTCTGCTTTCACATTTAGAAAATTCACAAGCGGTCAATGAGTACTTGTTTTCCAAAAATTGATTTTTTAAAATTTTAGTATTTCATTTTGCGATTAGAAAATGAGAAAAATGCATTTTCTGAAAAATCGCATTTTTGAACTCAAAATTAAAATGTAAAAATATAAAAAAATGAATTTTTCAAAAAATGAGTACTCATTTAACAGTTATGAATTT
Source organism: Salticus scenicus (assembly GCA_963930645.1). Lineage (NCBI taxonomy): Eukaryota > Metazoa > Arthropoda > Arachnida > Araneae > Salticidae > Salticus > Salticus scenicus. The sequence goes on along the minus strand of OZ005656.1, from coordinate 206,725,399 downwards.
TCTGACTGCGAAAACAGAATTAAAAAATATTCATTAGGTAATGTGTAATTGTCGCAACAAATTTTCCCATAGAATAACATGGGCGAAGGCTGCCGGCGAAATTAGGTATTGTCCCCTCTTAATAGGAGTTTTTAGAATTCGCTAGTAAAGAAAACTAGAATTTATAATGATGACATGGAACTATTTTCACATTACTAGTGCCACAAAAAAGTTTCTAGATGTCAGCCAGTGCAGAATCAGGTTTTCAATATAAGTTGGTTGGTTGGATTTTACGTCACAGAATGCTACGTAATGGGCATTGTTTTCAATATAGGAAATGGCAAAAAAGAACATGGTAGGAATGCCAACAATGCGTGTAAAATATTTCCCCTTTGCGCAGCAAAACACAGCGAAATAATTTTGCTGAATAATAGTGAATAAAAGCCTTGTAAGAAAGCACCATAAATTGAAAAATTCATTACAATTTTTTGGGGAGAAAATAACTGAGCATTATTCTTCACCATGCGAAAAATGTTATTGCATGAAAACAGTAATGCTGCACTGCTTTCAAATGGTACTCCTGTATATATCTTTCTACCTAATAAAAGGTTGTACCTAATTATTTCAACTCCAAATATTTCTTGTATGTTTTTTTAATTGGTGGTGTTTTTTAGCAAAGTTTTCATTTATCGTCTTCTGCATGTGTCTGTCTAGTTGTAACTGTATTTTGGCACTTTCTTTATTCTTACCAATAAAGAATATATTGCTTAAAAAAACCAAACTTTTGATACTATTTTCAGAGGTGCCAATTTAGTACCAACGAAATACAAATTTCATGTAATACCTGCCAGCATCCTAATTAATACTCCGTAGCGCAGTTTTTTTTTTTTTTTTTTTTTTTAATACCGGTATTTTTTTTCTATCTAAATGTTTTTTCTTCTTCTACAATCGTAATTACATTTGGAGATGATTACACTAGAAATAAAGGGATGTGCCAGAGGGGGGTGGATACCAACAATTATGCGGAATGTTGGCAAGCATGCTGTACTTCTAATTAGAATCTGTATTATTTGTCAAACTAGTTCGCAGATAATATGTATTAAAAATTTCTGTTAACAAATTCCGGTACTAAGGTTATGAATAATTCGTAATAACATATCACCTCCGCATTTTGCAGAATTAATTTCACCATACTGATCACAACATTAAAAAAAAAAGAAAAAATTTACACGATAATACAAAATAAATATATAATTTTCTAATTCCAGTACAAGTATGCATTTATTTAACATGTGGAAAAAGAGGTGGATACCAACAATTGTACAGAATGTTCACACGTATGCCATACTTCTAATTAGAATCAGTATTATTTGTGAAATTAATTTTTAGATAATTTGTATTAAAAATTTCTCTTAACAAATTCCGGTATTAAGGATACGGATAATTCGTAACAACTTGTCACCTCCGCAGTTTGCAGAATTAATTCCACCACACAGATCACAACACACACAAAAAAAAAAAAAGTATTTTACACGAGAATCCAAAATATATATAAAATTGGCTAATTCCAGTACAAGTATGCATTTATTTAATATAAAAAATAATTTCCTAAATTGGGAACCGAATAAATAAAAATGGAGAATTAATAAAGAAAGACACGTCTGAAGTTATTTTTAAAATTTAAATTACATACAAACTATTTTCTTTTAAATACTGTCTGGGATAAAAGATATGTTTTTATTTAAAAAGAATCGTCGATTGAAACTGCTGGTACTCTAGGGAGTATAATTAAAGACACCTCGGGTTTATTTATTTTTTCTTTCTCTTTCTTTGAATATTATCTTCTGAAGTTTGCCACAGTTTTTTTTTTTTTTCTTTTTCTTATTTTTTTTTTTTAATCCGTAAGCATGGCGAAAGCTTGGTGGATATTATCATATTCTAATGGTAATCTGAAGCCAAAGTAATGATTTTTTACAGAAAAAGTAAGGAGAAAAAAAAAATTAAACAAAATAAAAAGGTTAAAAAGGATTTTAAAGATTATCTTTATTCTTTTAAACAAGCCACAAAACTTTTGGTTGTTTTATGTGTAGCGTGATAAAGTATTTTAGTCGTTTTTTTGTTTGAATGAAAGTTGTGAAACACTTCATTTTGGTCACAACTGTATTTAAATCTTTCTTTTGTTGAGATTTTTGTTTCAGATACCCGCTTTTGCATCACCGGTATTTAGTAATAAGAAATATAAAAAATATATAACATGAAATTTTAATAGTTTTTTTTTTTTTCCTTTATAGTGTTTATTTTATTTAGTTGTATAAATCGACGTAGTCTTAAGAATTTTGTGTATTACAAGAGCAGAGATATGTACCAGCTTTAACAGCATCCCTATAAAATAATATATGTTTGTGTGTATGTGTACAGTGTACAGTGTACACGTATATAACACGTACATAACACGTACAAACACGTACATAAAGACACACACACACACACATGTGTTTACATATATATATATATATATATATATATATATATATATATATGTATATATATATATATATAGAGAGAGAGAGAGGGGGGGGGGAGAGAGAGAAATAGATTGCTATATATATGTATATATACACAGTCGAACCTTGTTAACATGAAAACTCTTAACGTGAATTACTTTTAACATGAACTGTTTCCACAATCCCCGTCAAAATGAAGATTAGTTTAGTTATATGAAGATTAGTTACTGATAGTATGAACTACTGGTAACATGAACAAATTTTTATCCCCCTGGAGATGTTAACGAGGTTCGATTGTATATATATATATATGTGTGTGTGTGTGTTATTAAGAAGAAACATATATAACAATCTAATTTAAAAAAAGAAAAAAAAACTATTTATCTTATATCTTTTAAGTTTTGGTGATACATTTCTGAGAGGATTTTACTTATTATCTTTGCACTCCATTTTCTCATGTTTATTATATATATATATATTTTTTTTTTTTTTTTTAAGTTAAAAATAAAAACATAATCAAAATAATATTTAGTAGCATTATTTCTAAAATATTTGTGTTTTGCAATTCATAGTAATTATTTTGAGATTCTGGATATAAATAGAGAAAATTTTCTTATGAAATATAGCTATGAATATGAAAAGAATGTTTTCGTAAAAACGATCGATTCAGTTTTTATTTACATTGTTCGCACAGGAATAGTTCTCAGATAAGGTAAATCTAGGAGAAATGGCGCAATCGGAGGGATATTGCACATAGGGAATCAGATGGAAGGTTTAGATTGTGCGTAAAGCGACTCCAGGTAGATATACAACAACAATAGTAGAGTATCTACATAAATGTTCATGTTAATTGTTCCGAGCATCTAGAATAAGAGAGTTTTTTTTTTTTTTTTTTTTTTCAAAAGTAAATACTTTGATTTTCATAACTCTCTCTAGGAATTTCTATTGGATGACAGTAGTACAAAATATGCTTAAATTAAACAATTTCCCATAAGTTACTAATCAAGATTAACGGTACGAACTCCGACAGTTCTCTCGAAAAAATAATAATACATTGGATTAAAGGTTGCGCAATCTCTCCTACCGAAATAGATGAGTTTGCGCATTTTCTACTTAGGAGTGATTGCGCATTATTCCCATTGATATCAATGCTAGGAGGGGTTAGGCAGATTAATGATAATGACAAGAGAATGAGTGTGAGTGCGTTGAATATCTGGAACTGTACAAGGCGGCAACTTCGAAAAGTAACTAGACTTGATTAAATATGTTACTTGTGTAAGGTAATTCCACGAAAGCTGTACCATTTACCACAATAAATGTATCGATTATTGACATCGACACTTTAGGTCATCAAACAAGAAAACATTGAAACTGAAAAGGAAACTATGTTAAATATATTATCTAGTAAATTAATGTAATTTTATACTTTTATCTTGACTTGTTTTATTTTCTTCTGATTCTTAAATTTGTTTTCATCAATTAAACTTTTTAACTAATTTTAAAATTATTTTATTTATTGCTTCTTTAATTATTAGATTGAAATATTTATTCCTAATAAAGTAATATTTGTTTACAAAAACATTACAACTATGTTATTTAACTGCGATTATAATTGTTAATAATTTAATTATGTTATTATTAACATCAATCAGTCTTTCCTACTCAAGTACGCAATCACAACAAATCCGCCAGGACAGATTGCGCAAAATAGCTCTCTGGTTTTTATTACAGCTATTGCTTAAAACAAAAGCATAACACAAAATACCAATAGAAATACATAAAAACAAATTAATTAAAAGTTAATCAGCAATAATTTAGCCCAAAAATAAATAATAATAATACTTAGAATTTCTATATTATCTTGTTGAATTAAGCGCAAACTCTTCTAAGTTTATCTTATATACATTTAAAAAGAAAAGAAAAGGAAAAAGAAAAAGAAAGAAAGGTAATAAAGGACCAAAAATTTTCTGAATGCTGAATACAGGTTTCAATAATGATTAACATCATACCATAAATAATTACAAAATAAAAATAATTTTTTATGCACCATGTTTTTAAATTTTCTCTTGAATCATATAAACTTGACAAGTGTATGTACTAATAAATACATTTTTATTATTTATTTATTTTTGATTAATTATCCCATCAGCTTGAAAGAAAATGATCAAATGCGTAATAAAGAGAGCAAGTATAAGAAATTTTCAAACATTTATTAATTGAATAAAATTATCAAAGCCTAAAAGTATTGTCATCGTGTTCTGGGATATTCTAAAAGTTTCAAATGTCTAATTAGTTGGGACGTTAGTTAAAAATCGATTGCAAGATTTGTATTGAACAAACAAACAATAAAGCAAGTTAATACAAAAGGTGGCAATAAGGAAAGTTTTAAGTGAAATCCAGTTGGTAATTCTACATCTCAAAATAAATAGATACAGAAGAATTTTAGTGTCTAACATTTAACCGAATTCATTTAATACTTCCGTAAAATATATTTTTCGTCTAAATAGACGCCCTGTACTTTAAGTTCACTTCTTCCCTGCTACACCCACTTTTAGTACGCTTCGTAGAAATATAAATCCAGAATAACAGTCAAAGAATACACATCCTTGTCAAAGAACAGGTAATGTTTGAGTTATGAGAAAATACTTATCATTAAAATCTTAATATGTAGCTTGACCTGAGAAGAAATAAGATTTAAGAAGACTGAAAAAAGATTTTAAGTATAAATTTTCTTTTATAAAGTAGAGCAGTCATGTCATATACTTGATTAAATTACGAGTTCTTGGCCAATTATTTTTTATTTATTTCACTACTGTTATAAAGCCAATTTTTATAGTTATTGTAAATGACTAAAAACTAACCAATCTCATGAAAATAAAATAAGGTAGCATAAGAACAAAATAAAAATGGGATAATTTATCAAGCTTAAGATAAAAAATAACGCTGTCAATTTCTATGTACTTAGTTCTTTTCAAAGATCAGAATCGGTGAAAGTATCAGGAAAAGATGTTAAATAGAAGGAATAAAGGGATGGTTTAAAAATTAATGTCATCCCTTTGATTCTTTCATGAAAAAAATTCTAAAATTATTTAAAAAGATCGTAAAAAGCAAAATCTTTGATATATTAGTTTTTGAAAATTAAGTATTAATAAAATATTTTATTTTATTTTAATTTTAATTTATTTATTTTATTTAAGATTTATTTTCATAATTTAAAAGGTATGGGCTCCTCCCACCTGACGTCAGAGGTCACATGATAGAGGAAAAACAAATAGCAGACGAAGTCTTGTTTATCTAGAGCGATTGCTGAAATAACATATTTTCTATTCTTATTTTTGATCAATCATATTTAATCTGTGTTATTTTTTTAATACATCATCATTTTTAATCCATTTTATATCATTATACACCATTTTTTGTTTCCTGTATACATTTACAATCATCATTTAGTTTATATTTGTTCTTTATGTTCATGGAGAACATGTTAACTACTCTGATTTTTGGTACTTAAATCAGTGACAGTGCAATATCGTACTGCGTAAATCCATTTAGATCAGTAACTAAGTTAATTAACTTGTAACACCTTTATTCAATTAAATTAAATGAAAACATTTTAAAATTTCAAATTATAATCCATAAACATTCCACAAGAACAAGCTATTATTTATTGCTCGATCAGTTAATGTAACAGTTAAGCTAGAAAATACAAAAATCGATTCTTACAGTTAAAAATAAATAAACGCATAAAGTGTTTTTAAAAAATTAATAAATTTACAAATACAACTATTCTACTGTTTACAAATGCACAATATTACTTGAATTTAATTTTCTATTAAATATTAACATTTTTGTTCTTAAGAACAATATTTAATTGAATTCGATTCTCAGAATTCCATTATTCGTTTTCCTCTATCACATGATTCAGCAGACGAAACTAAGAAGAGTCCGTTGTGATGATGAAGAGGTGATGATTTGACATTGGTATCAAGTTGCATAAAGTTGGTGCTAATCGAAATCTAAGCATGATGTCTAAACGAGACGACATGTAAAAAAGTAATGTTTACTGCACAAACAGGTCAAACTACAATTAGAAAAAAGTATACCGCCTTCATATAGAACGATTAAGTAGTCATTTTCAGAATCCTTAAACTAGAAATCTAGATTTTCAAACAATGAGTATATATCGAAATTTTATTTTTCCGACTGAGTGAAAATAATGCCTGGACCGGGAGTCGAACCCCGGATCTTTGACTTACAAGGTCAAGGCTCTACCAATTGAGCTATCCAGGCCGATAACCGGTCGGCATTACTCACTCAGACAACCTATTAGGCAGAAACATCTGGTCTATCATGTAGCTAGCTCAACAGAAATAAGCCGAAGGTAATGGAAGGTTCGACTTCCGGTCCAGGCATTATTTTCACTCAGTCGGAAAAATAGAATTTCGATAAATATGATTTTCTTCCAATCAGTTGATTGTGTGATTTTAATAAAAAAAATGAGTATATATGTTAAGCCAATAAACTGATTAGAGGAAATGAATGAGAATTTATAGACTATACATTTCTAGATGAGGAGACAATAGTATGAATATTATTAATCCTTTGTATTGCGAGACATTCTCAAATGGTTGCCTAGAATTGGATCATAAACTCGAATTATAATTGATAAAACTCGCATCTCGTGATCGCATTATTTGTATAGATTTTTAAATAAATTTGACCTCGATAATATATGCAAGCGTTCTAGAATTCCAATAGGGTTTCTAGAATTTGCTTTCAAAGAGGACTAAAATTTATAAGGATGACATGGAACAACTTTTACTAAAGACACAATTCAGGTTATAGATGTCAGTAACAGAATTTTTTCTCGGTGTAATAAAATACTTGAATAGGATTTCTTTATACACAGTTTATTTTATCGAATTTTCTATCAAGTATACTTTTAGTTATATGTAATTTCAGTAAAATATAATCGCGTTTAATTATTGTAAAAAATGTGCGCACTAGATTACAGTAAGTGACCAGCAAAATGCGTTCTAGTCAATACGTATTAAAAAAAGGCTTGTCTGTAAATTTTTCGCGATTTTTATATCGAGAAAAATTTGTGACTCAATACTCCGCTCAATAAACGCTCAATACTCCGAATTTTACATCAATTTGTTGCAAATACGGATACATGGCTTCTTCTTCTTCTCCTTCTTATATATATATATATATATATATATATTCGAAAAAGAAAGCTAGCCGGTCGCATAATTTAACGGTTACCTTGGTAAGTTTTACCAAGGTTTATCTTAGAGTATACTTAATCCGCAAGTAAAGATCTACTGTTTATTTAATAATTACAAAAATAAGTATGTTGATTCATCAATATAATTTTATTAAATTCGCAATAACAATTTTATTGGTACATAAATTTAATTCTGACAAATTAAAAAATTAAATGTTTATAAAAATTTGCATCGCACACAAACGGTTTTACTTAAAATTTTAAATTATTGAATTAAAGATATAAAATATTTATTGACAAGCTCTCTTAAAATAATAATTAAGCAATTATAAGTTTTAAATGTTCCTTTTTAAATAATCAAACATTATTAACAAAATCAGTCAATTAATTTATAATTATTTATTTATTTATTTATTTATTTTTAATGAAAGGTATCGCTCATGAAAAGAGGATTTAAACAATTGCTAGTTTTTAAAAACTTCCTTTTATGTAAACAATAAACTTAAAAAAGAAATAAAATAAAATAAATAAAAAGATTTAAACAGTTATTAGCTTTAAATACTTCCTTTTACTTAAGAAGTCAATCTTTACAATTTATTTAATATATTGTTAAATATTTTCTTTTGTTAAAGCAATCTTCTTTTAAAAACAATTAAACAATTATTAGTTTTAAATTATTCTTTTTAGTTAAATAATTATAGTTAAAAAAAAAAAAAAAAATACTCAGGCTATTATTAGATTTAAAATGCTTTTCTTTTTATAGAAGTCATTATTCTCCGAAAAATATTTTTATTATAAAATTGTATTTTTTTAAAAAGAAATTTGCTATGAAATGAAGAAAAATGACTTACTATTAATGAAACTTAAAAAAGAAAAACTTTAATTTTAGATATAATTTATTGGGAAATTTACATGAAAATTACTAAAGCAATAAAAATTATAGTGTGTGGAACTCTTCTTATTTTCCAATTTTAAGAAAAAAAAAAGTTACTTATCCCAAAATTCGTATTACAAAGTACCTTTTTAAGAAAGAAGAGGGAAAAAAATATGTGGTTGTAATGATATCTAGAATTCACAAATTATTCCATTTATAATGACAATTCAGAATTTCGTAAAACCCCACTAGCAGCCAAGAAGACTGCTCTCAAAGATGATAGACAGGAGGTGCTGGGTTCGATCCCAGGTCACGCTCGTCGGTCCAGTATTTTGGAGTTTTCGAGTTTTCACAAAAGTTACATGAGTACGGGCTACGGCTTTGAAAGACAACCCTTCCCCATTGAGGGCATCTAATTCAGTCTTAGGGTTTCTAGTTTTGAAAATCAGCCCTAATGCCTATACCAACATCTAAATTGGTTGATTTGAAATTGAGTGTATGTACGGTATTTAAGTCTGAAAAAAAAATGTATTTTATGTAATATAATTATCTGATAATTTCCAAATATTCCTATAGTAAATTTAATTGTTTTATCTTTTTCTTAAGGAACTATACAAAAAAAAAAAAAAAAAAAAAAAAAAAAATTAAAGAGTTTTTATACTGAATACTTATTTACAAAACTACTTTTTTGCTCTAGGTTTACATTTTATGGAATAAAATCCAGGCTGTTTTTGAGAAATTTTCTAAAAAATATCCATAGTAAGATTTTTTTTCTCTCTATAAGATATTTTTGGTAACTCCCTTTCCTAATATCAATAAATTTCATCTATTAAACAGTGAAACTATAGAATATTTTCGTTTGTGTAGAAGAATTTCTTCAACCCTTTCAAGCGGTATTTATTTTACAAAAGCATAAAAAACCCGTTAAAATGTCTTGTTCATAAAAAAAAAAAAAAAAAAAAAAAGAGTAAGAAAATGTCAATTTTTTAATAAGATTTGTGAATCACTAATTTATATAGACAACACATAAAAAGGTCTCTTTCAGGAAAAACGTCTGCTTCTAAAGTACAAGTTTAAAAGAAGCTAATTGAAATCAAAGGTGTTATTTAGAAATTAAATTAAATTTTTACGAATGTTGGTTCTTTTAAGAGTGCAGTTCAATTTGCAAGATTAAAGAAAAAGAATAATAATATTATAGTTTTAAAAAATTAAAGAACACGCTTTTATAGAAATGTGAACTAAAAAAGCACAAAATATCTATCTTAGTATTAAAATGCAGGGTAAGAGAAATCCGTGTGAGTGACACACCATAATATTTACATACATTTAAATCTTTAATTAAAATAATTTAGAATTAAACAAAAATATTTTTTTTTTAATCTCCCCTGACTGGGATCGAACGCTGGACCTTTAGGTTCCTAGCGCGGCGCCTTACCTCAACGCCACATCGTTCACGTAGGGTAAGTATTTTTTTACAATATAATCTTTTTGTTTGCTCCCAGAGTAGTTACAAACAAACAAACATACATACATACAGGTAAAGCTAATAAAAGCGTGTTTAAAAAAGGGAATACCTATTTTAGAAAAAAAATATTTTATAAATATGTGCCGATCGAAAAATCAATGTTAAAAGCAATTTTTTTAAGTTATTGTTAGAAGAATAGACATTATTATTTGTACAGCTCAGTTATTTATAAATTATGTACGTATTTAACTAGTACATTCTTCTTAAAAATGTATTTTAAAAATACAAAATACTACAGCTGTTTACTTTTTAAAACCAATATTATTTCATACCGATTTATTTTTTAAAAATAATTGTTTGTCGTGTTAAAATATTAATTATCTAAAAACAACTTATCACTTTACTATTTTAGCTTTAATAAAGTGCAATTACCATTTTTATATAATTTAATAAAGATGTTGCAAAAAAGTTGGTATTTACGTTATTAACCCAGAGATGCCAGTTACTACTAACGAAAAATCAATTTCATACCATAATAAAGAAATAAATAAATAAAATATCAGCAACTGGGTACTGTACTAAAGCTGTACCCAAATCATGTAAAAGAACATTCTTCTTTGTGATCAATTAATATTGAAATATCCATTTTGAAAACAACTTTCTAAAAAAAAAAAAAAAAGAAAATTAACTATATTTAATATTTGTAAAAAAATTAGAAATTCTAACTTCTAAACTTTCATTAAATAATTTATTTTAATTTATAATTGTTGCCAAGAAAATTAAACTTTAAATTTTACAGCTACTTTTTAAGATAGCACGCGATCGTGTTTTATATAAAAATCAAATCATAAAATTCATATTTTTATTTCATATTATTGCACGCGCACTATTTATTTCCTAACTCAAAATGATTTTTAAAAAAACGTTTTCGATATCTCTTGTAACGATACTGATTATCATTAATTTTCTTTTCTTTTTCTTTCAAAAAAAAAAAAAAAAAAAAAAAAAAGATTTTGATGAAATTCTGGCAAAAGCAGAATTTAGGTTAGGACGGAGGACTATTATTATTTTTTTTTTCTTCCCAATTACAACATCGCTTTCAAATTATTCAATTATATTTTCGATAAATTTTAGATTTCGATAAATGTCCAACTATCGAAAAATGATTTCGACAAATGTCCAACTATCGAAAACGACAACGCAAAAATCCCTGTCTGAGACTAACAGGCCCTCAGTCCTAAAAATAAAACTTGTCCTTTTAAATTGCAGGTAATTATTATAAAAGAATACATTAAAAAATTTTCCGGTATTAAGATTACGGACAATTCGTAATAACTTGGCATCTCTGTTAACCGTATGCCATTTACGGGATATTTATATTCGTAAATATAAATATATTAGATAATACAATATATTTCAAAAGATTACTTTATGATATTTATAAATATATGCACATAAATGTAAATAATAAAATACACAAAAAATATACCGTTCGTATTATGCGGTAACACGTAAGTACCAAAACATTTTATATAACACTGCATTTTCAAACAATGATAATAAATACTCGTTATGCGCCTACAGAAAATACACTGCTCTCATTCAGAAATGCTGCAACAATAATATGATCAATTTAATAAGATTTTATAAATTATCAATATTTATAAAAAAGATCTTCAACTGTGCAATGATATTTTTAAATCCTTGCAGGATGTATGAAAAAGAAAAGTTGATCGGACAAAGAATTTCCTTATTTTCCCCTTTCCTTCCCACTTTTAGTACAGTCGGTAACAAAAGTGTCCGAACACCAGCAAAAATTCATATGTAAAAAAAAAGTACACTTCATACGGTTTTGTTAAATATATCCTTGTCGAATCCTGTTCTTAGAAAGCGTAAGAACATGATTCGACAAGGATTTATTTAACAAAACCGTATGAAATGTACTTTTTTTACATAGAAATTTTTGCTAGTGTTCGAACACTTTTGTTACCGACTGTACTTGGTAGCATTTGTAAAAATCTCTTTTTATTTTATTCACTTTTTAAGCAAAAATGTGATTATCTTAATTTAAAGCTGAATGTCTGAAGGTCTTTTATATTTATTATAAAACATTCTATGGATCTGAATGCTGAATGTTACCAGAAATATCCTCCAATATCACTTTAAAAAGACAATAATGTATTTCAATAAGTGCGATTTTTAGGGTAATTTAATTTCATATCCATTTATTAAGCGTGGTGTGGTACAAAACTAATGAATTTCTTCTTACACTTGAAAATATGTTTATACGTATTTAACGTCATTATTGGTTGGCTCCTTCTTCTTTTGCTACATTTTTCTTTTGTTTATTTCTCCATGGTTATAGTTATTTCATAATGTGTACGCATGTTTCATTTATATTATTATTATTATTATTATTATTATTATTATTATGATATTTATTTTTTATTTATTTATTTATTTTATTTATTTTATTTTATTTTTATTTTATTTATTTATTTATTTTTTTTTTTGAGGGGGGGGGGAGGTAATTAAAGTTTTTATTTTGTTTGTTTGTTAAATATACCTAAAATTTTAGAAATAGTTTAATTTAGAAGGCATTGTATAGCCTACTTATGAAATTGTGCATCAGAATATTGATATAGAACAAATTGAAACATACCTAAAAATTAAAACTAGGTTTGATTTTTACATTTATCTTAAGACCAAAATGATTATACATGCCAACATCTTAAATTTTGATTCAATAATTTTGGCTGGTCTTTATGTTTTTTGTTGTATTGAAACCGAAATCGATGCCAGTTTTTCTCTATTACATATATATAATCCATTACCATAGAATTATATTGATAGAATAGTCACGGAAGATTTGGTAGACACCCTGTATTGACAAAAATCTATATGTAACAGAGAAAAACTAGCTTCATCTTCGGTTTCAGCTTACCAAAAAATGTATGTATCAGCTAAAATTATCAAATCAAATTTCGCTAACGTTATTTTTATAAACAAAGGATTTTTTCTTTGATTTTTCATAAAATAACGTTACCTAACAAAGGGTTGTTTCTTTTATTTTTCATAAAATAACGTTAACTAAATTGTGCTTATCATTTATTATTATTATAAAATAACACTATTCCTAGACTAATTTTTGTTTTAAGACTAATTAAGAAAAGTTTTAAGACTAAAATTTTTCTAATTTAAGACTACACAGCGCGACAAAAAGGTAGGAACAACGGTTTATTTATTTATTTATTTATTTTTTAATATGATTATTTTGAATATGATTCAAATATTTAATATGTTTTTGATATGATAATAAATGATTAGCACAATTTAGATAATGTTATTTTATGAAAAATTAAAAAAAAAAAAAAAAAAAAAAAAAAAAAAAAAAACTTTGTTCCTATCTTTTTATCGAGGAGTGTAGTCTTAAATTAGAAAAATTTCAGTCTTAAAACAAAAATTAGTCCAGGAATAGCGTTATTTTATAATAATAATAAATGATAAGCACAATTTAGTTAACGTTATTTTATGAAAAATAAAAGAAACAACCCTTTGTTACTATGTTTTTGTCGCGGGGTGTATGTGTTATTTATTATTAATTGCGTTAAATACTATGTTTAAACTATAATATTTCTAATATAAAATTATCTATGTAATATTATATTTTTCTAAATAAAAGTTTTCCTACTGCAAAATTTCCAAGAATAACGCATTTCAAAGATTATACTTTTAAAAGACCCGTTTATATATATATATACATATATACTTTTTTTTTTCTTTTTGTGGTGTTGGTATCACAGAAATGCTGACAAAAATGCTGAAGACAAAGACTGCATGAATAAGGCTGAAATTTATTTTTAGGATTATATTTATTCAAAAGAATATAATTGTATTACAATGTATGGGAGATTTTTGAACTTACAGCCTCTACCAAATCTTATTACTGAATTCCACGGATATTTCTGCTTCTCGCTCAGAAATAACTTTAAACCAGACACAACTTTTAAGCCGTAAAGCTTAGATACAAGCAAAATTATGTAGTGTAAAATTGGAAATTTTCGCGTGGAGAAACAACTGTGCTTAGAAGATAAAATAAATGATTTTAAAAATGTTTGTAACTTTTTTTTTCAACTACACGAAATACGCTTATATGTAATTTTCTCAGTCTTTTTCTTCTTAACTTGAAAAATTTGAAGCATTTATGTTTTATCTTTTTCTTAAGGAACTATACAAAAAAAAAAAAAAAATTAGAGTTTTTATACTGAATAATTATTTATAAAACTACTTTTTTGCTCTCGGTTTACATTTTATGGAATAAAATCCAGGCTGTTTTTGAGAAATTGCCTAAAAAATATCCATAATAAGATTTTTTTTCTCTCTATAAGATGTTTTTGGTAACTCCCCCTTTCTTAATATCAATAAATTTCATCTATTAAACTGTGAAATTATAGAATATTTCATTTGTGTAGAAGAATTTCTTCAAACCTTTCAAGCGGTATTTATTTTTGCAAATGATATACACCTTATTCAATATCATATATCAGTAAATCAATCGTAACAATAACTATTGCTTGGTTATCTATAAGATTTACATAAATTTCCCGCATAAATCTTAAATTAAAAGTACGTATTATAAATGAAGATAGTTTTAATGTATTTATTTTAAAAATAACTTTTATAAAATTGCATGGAAAAGAATTTTATTACAAGAAAAATAAATAAAGTTATTTTTAAATGACAAATACAGGGTACATACATTTCTGCAATGCAGTGTACATATCTTCCTTATACATTGCTTTAAATATCTCACACTAAAACTCAATTTACAACATTTTTCTTAATACTGAAGCAAAACTTTATTAATGTAAAAATATATATTAAAATAGAAACTAATAATTCAATTTCAGTTAAAATTTAGTTAACTAAACAATTAAATCATCATAAACTGTATTGCAACTGAAATAATTACGATAAAAAAATTATTTAACTTAATTGGTGATATTTTGGAAATATTTTCACTGCTTTCATTTGATATTAAATGTTTTACAGCACTAGATAGAATTTTTGACAAAATTTCGATGCGCTAATGGAATTAATTCTTCACTTTAGGCTAATATATTTCATTATGACACCATAATTTTAGGATCTTCTCATGACGCAATGCAACTAAATTTAATTTATGCTAAGAACGCTGGAGTACTGAATCAGCCTAATTCCTGTCATCTTACATTAGTTTTATTTTAATAAGATTAGAACTTTTACAGTTACGAGCAGAAAGAACTCAATTCTACTGTTTAATTAGCCATTAAAGCTTTTGAAAATCATTATTAATAGTTAATATTTTAAACCACATGATAAAATTTATTTTTGTGTATTTAATTACAAGTAGGAAGTCTTGTAGAATATAAGGATTTAATGAGAATAAATATTATTGAAATCGTAAAGACGGATTTAGTTGAAAAAAAATATCTTGAATGGCTCCACTCATTTTTACCAATATTTGTTAGTTATGCAGTGTTTAAACAAATTGAAATCGTTGAATAATTCAGTTAATAAACAAAAGTGAAAAGTTAAATAGAATGACTGATTATTTCTTTCCAAATTCGTATATACAAGGACCTTAATGTATACGAATTCTTTTTGCGATTCTGTAGAAGAAATATAAATTGTAAGCATACAATTTCAAGGAAGCACTCAGTTTCTTGTAGCAAAATACTGAAATTCTGTCAATTTTATTTCGTTTCACTTCATTTTATTTTATTTCATTTTATTTTTCAGTTCATTTCATTTTATTTATTTATTTTTACAAATAATTTAATGCGCGTTCGACAGTTAGCTCCCATAGAACTTAATATATCAAAACTTTTTTATGGTTTCTGACAAGAATTTTAATAGACAATTGGTGTACTATTTTTCGTAATAATCGTACTTTAACAAAAGAATAAATTTATATCAACATATTTAAATTAACAAAATTTAACATTTCTAAAACGAACTTTGACGAATTTGTAACGATAAACCAAAATATGTGAGAAATGTTCTTATTTGAAATAAAGTCGCTTTAAATTATTTAATTTAAAAATTTATTTTCTAAAATTATTTTTAATTAAATTTGATTAATAACAAAAAAAAAAAAAAAAAAAAAAATGAAAAGACAGATGCTATATATATACATATATTCGTTCATGTAACTTTAAGTATATTATGATAAAGTTAAAGTTACAATATTTTCTTAGTATTAAATAAAATAAAAACAAATTTACTGATTTAAAAAGATCATATACGGACTAATAATTTAATCTCAACTAAAATTTTATTAATTAATAAGTCAAATCATCACAGCAGAAAATTAGTTTTCAATTAAAATAATAATAATAATAATAAACCTTTTTTAATTTACGTAATATTGATAATATTTTATAAATATTTTGAATACATTTATTTGATATTAAATGTTTTACATTACTGTATAGAATATTTGAGAAAAGCTTGATGATATAATGGAATTAATTCTTCACTTTAGGCTAATACATTTCATTATGTCTCTATAATTTTAGGATCTCTTTATAACGCTATGCAACAAAATTTAATTTATGCTAAGAACATTGGTGTACTGAATCAGCTAATTTCCTGTCATCTTATATTAGCTTTAGCTTAACAAGATTAGCACCTTTTCATGTTGAGCAGAAAGAACGTGATTCTACTGTTTAATTAGCAGTTAAAGCTTTCGATAATCCATATCAAATATTAACATTTTGAACCATATTATAGAACTTTTTTCTTATTTTCAATAATGCTTGTAGAAAATCTTCTAGAAAAAACATTTAATGAGGAAAAAAAATGTATTATTAAAATAGTGAAGACGAATTTAATAGAAAAAAAAAAAATCTAAAATGTCTTTACTCGACGTTCCGGGCATTAAGTAGATATCAGGCGTTCAAACAGATTTGAATCAATGAATAACTCACTCAATAAACAAAAGTAGAATGTGTAGTGGTGTGTTTGAATATCTCTCCTTAAATTTTTATGTTTGTATAATGAGTCATCATGTATCTAATTTATTTTGTGTGTCTCTGTAACAAAACAATAAAGAATTTCTATAAAATACAAACTTCAAACTTTAGTCTATAAACTGTAATGTATAAGAAATTAATTTTATATCCCTGTCAAAGAACTAAATGTCTTGCATTCAGAAAAAAATATTTGTGTTATTCTTGGAAAGGTGATATATAAAAAAAATCATACATCGCACATAGAAAAATAGAATATAAAACAACAATATTCAGCTCATAACCTTATTCTATATTAAGTAATACTTGACAGTGATAATATACCAATAAATATTTATATAATTAAGAAACAAAACAAAAATAAAATAAAGTAAAGTCCTGTGATTCGCACACACATTCCAATTTTACTTAATTGTTACCTCCAATAACCTTTAAAGCAATTTGTCTCCGTAGTGACACATTAGAACACGTCTTATTTTTTAGAGAGGTGAAAAATCTCAATTGTGTTTATATCATTCTCTTTAAAGAAAAACATTTCAATAGATTGTTTTCAGTAGCTCTGTATATTGTCTAAACTGGTAAGAAGGACTATGAAAGACTCGTAAAAGCATCGTTTTAGCACTAATTGTAAAGAGAAAGTATTAAAAAACTTCTGTGTAGCCTTTCATGTGATCTAATCATTGCATATTCACTATATAGTGTTTATTTCTTTTTTTTTTTTTTTTTTTTTTTTTTTTGTGTGTGTGTATGTGACACTGAAAATTTCATTATGTTTGTATAGTTAAAATATAATAAAATAAGCTTTAGTGAAATAGCTCTCACTGAGCAGAAATAGAAGGGAAGGGTACTTTTTCTACCATAGGAGGGAAGCGGTGCCCTTATCTGTAAAAATAAAGCAAAAAGTTTCTCGGCGGAACTTTTTTTTTTTTTTTTTTTTTTTTTTTTTTTTTAGTAAACACTGATGAATTTTCCCCCCCTTTAAGATACAGTATAGATGTTATACCTTTTTAAAAGAACTCTGAAAACTCTTCATTTTTTGTGAGGAAACTATACACATCAAGTTATTAGATTTAACGATATTATGTTGGAAAGTTTCCCAACGCGATATCATTTGATTGCTTAAACAAAAAACAGTCTAATATTATAGAATAATGAATAACTTTTTAAAAATTATCAGTTTTGAAGTTCTAAGAGCTGGAATTTTTAAATTACAGCGTACTTATTTCCCATACATAATCTATTAAATTTGTAAACAATTGTTGATTAATTCTTGAGAATCATTCACATAAGACCATACAGCATTGTTGCAATACGAGTGCATGGTTGGTTGTTTGAATTTTACGTCGCACTACTATAAAATAAATAAAATAATAATAAAATCTGCTTGCATATTACTACATTTTTATTTATTTATTTATTTATTTTTACATTTAAAAATTAAAAATAATTTTCAGTCAGTATGTACATTCATGCGAAATTTTGTCCTATTCTGCCATATTAAAAATTATGAAAAAAAAAAAAAAATCGAATAACAACGGTACCTGTTGAACTATTTGTTTCCAAATATTATCAGTACCAATTTGGATTAATTTCCTAGTGAAAACCAAGTTCGGTTAAATTTCGTTTATTGGTTCGCGAAATACAGCGTTCCCAAAATGTTTGATACACACATACACACAGAGAGAAACAGAAGCCCGCAGTGAAACCGGCATTTTCCAAAAACAGTCAAATTATGTTCAGGACAGCTGAAAACATATAAATCCATAGAAAATTGGAGTAAAAAAAAATTACGAATTCAATACATTCTCATAAGTTATACATTAGAAAGTAAAAACACTATCTATGGCGTTTTGGATGCTATGAATTTTAAATGCAATGCAATACTTTAGGATAATCTAGATATGTGTGATACGAGGATAGATTAAATCCCAGATAGAATATAGATATTTGATATTTAATCATTAAAATTAACATAATTTTTTTTTGACTGCGTTTCTAATAGATATAGATAAGAATATAAACATAATATATTTATGTACATTATTTTGCGTATTATCTGAATAGATAATGGAATTTAAATAAATAAAATATGATCGCTATTTATGGTATTAGCTATTCATAAAATTTCATATTTTTTATTCCGGTTATTAACATATGTCGCTTTCTTCCATCATTTATTATACCCCAAGGTTTAAACTTATGGGATATTTTTGAGTTTGTATCACCCATTTTTAGGTTAGTTTAACATGCTAAAATATACAGTCATAGAGGTAATTCTACAGAAAAATAATATATCTTACATACTTCAGATATATAGAAATACAAATTACTGTGGAGCATGCGCTCCAGACCTCTGCACATCGATGTCCTTTTTGTATATAAATAACTGTTTTGGTAAAATGCCGACCTCGCAATTTGAAGATTGTGGGTTCGATACTAAAGCCGGCGGAAGACCGCCATGTACATTAATCATGGATGGTGAACGTAAGATCCGTCGTAGCCGCAATGTTCTCTATGTTCTGAAATTAATATATTTGGGGTTTATCGAATCGGGTGAGCCATCTCTTCCATGAAAAAACAAAATTGTGATGTCATGCCTCCGGACCTCTCTTGAGGTGAGTCTCAAACCATCGGCCATTGATAGTGCTTTGCTCTGGTGCAACGTATAAACCACCCAATATCTATAATTTATTATTATTATTATTATATTAAAATACAGATTGAATAATAACTCAAAGAGCTTATTTTGCATTTCTGTATGATAAATTACCTTAAATAACATTGGCCAGGAATCGGGTGCGAATATTTCACTCTGCGACCATAAAAAAATTGTTTCGGTTTCATAATTGCAAATGCTCATATCAATTAAATTTTGTCTAATTCATTATTAAAATAAGTATTTCACAGTACGCCTAATGTTATAGTCTTCAAAGAAGGAACTGGCAATTCTTTATGCTGAAGTATGGAAAAAAAATTCACTATATAAAGTATAGAACTGAGATCGTATAAAAATTTTAATTTCTTAATTTTTAGGAATGGGTTTATTGCCTTAAAGTATTTCTTAGGCAACAAAGCTTAAAATTTTAAACATTTTCGCAAATTAAATTAAATTTCTGCTAATTTCATCACATTGTTAACTAACGTTATAAAGAAAATAGCTCTCAATTACCATTCTGCAAACCCAGTATTAATATAATCTAAAATTTCAAAAAGTGTGCAGTACGAAAAAAAGTACAGTTATTTTTTAAATAATATTTTCTCTATAGTGCTTTTAAAACAGGGTTGGAAGGTTTTTGTCACGTGACACTTTCTGACGGTTTGAACCATGGTTGAAACCGTCATGTCAAAAACTTCCTTTACCAAAAATATCAAAAACTGTCAAAAACCTATATTTATAATTTAATTGTCATATAAAAAATTAGTCTAAAAAAATATAGTTTATAAAGATTTTTTGAAAAGTAAAGAGATTGATGTTTTTTGAAAAACAAATTGTTACAACATTTTGATTAATATAAAAAACAAAACTTTAGGCTTATAAATTTTATTGTGAATTATCTCTGTGTTCATTCAAAGTATGGTGCGATACTTTTATATATTACTACGAATTTTATTTATAACTATGCTTAATATAGTTTATGTTAAACTTAGTCATGTGACACTTTAAAAAATATAGTTATTTTTAATAAGATATTATTTATAAGTATGTTTTAAAAGGTAAACATATTTATGTTTTTAGAGAAACATTATTATAACATTTTGATTAATATAAAAAGAAAACTTTAGGCTTCTAAAAATTCATGATTTATAAATCATTGATAGACCATTTTGATTGATAAATCCTTTTATTTGCAATACAACATTGTATAGTTCAATATTTTTAGTATTATGTATTTAACCAGTAAAATAAAAATGTATAGCCTAATATTTTGTATTTAAATATTTTATAGAAAAATATAACCATTTTTTTTAAGTGACTGCTGATATTGCAGGTTTTTAAGAAAAAGCAATAATTCTGAATGTTAAACAAGCTTGAATTGTGTCTGAAATTCTTATTACCTGAGACAAGAGAAATATGAATGCTTTCTGGACATGTATAAATTATAATAAATTTAATATTTACTCGTACAGATTTTTTTAAAAAAATATTAGTCTAAGCTGTAGGGCCCGCCAGCGGCCAAGAGGTTTTACGCTCAAAGCTGGTAGTCATGAGGTGTCGGGTTCGATCCGAGGGCGCGCTCAGAGGCCTAGCCATTCAGAGGTATTCGTGGTTTTCTCCGAAACTTGCATAAATACAGGCTAGGACCCTTTAGAAAGACCCCCCACGGAGGGTACCTCCCCTTAAGCCTAAGACCCTAGAGTAGTCAATCAGCCTTACTCCTAAAACACGAAACACCAATAGTCCAAGCTATAAACAGGTACAAATATTTATACAATCAATAATATTAATAAATAGATAAAAATTTATTAATAAATGATAAGTATAATAAATATAATTATAAATATAATTATTTTCAAATTCATATTAATTTACTGCCCATATATTATGTTTTACTTAAAGAAAAAAAAAATTCCAGTATTCATGCGTTTTCATGGTTTATGGGAAAATTCATAAGTAACTTTGGAATTTTAGAATTTCAAAAACATTAATATAAATAAACAAAAACGTACAAATGTCTATACATACTTTGTACATATTTCTTAGGTTATAAACCAGTATATTTACCTAAAATTATATAAATTATCTACAAATTGTTTTAAGATTTGTTAATTTATAAACAGCATAATATTTAGATATTCACTTGTATATGGCAGTATTACTAAATCTTATTTCTAACCAGGTTCTAGCTCATTTATAGATTTTGAGTTCTGACAATACAGGTTTTTTGACGGTAGAGGTTTCTGACGGGTTTTTGAGGGTTTAAACCCTTGTCATGTCAAAAACCCAACCATTTTTAAAAATAATGTTTATCGTTGGCATACATATATAATTCTAAAAGAAAAATAATATAAATTAAAAAACTTTAATAAAAAAGTATAATTTTCTTTGAATATGAAAATGGATAATATGTTTTACATTCATTATCAATCCCATACGCCATATCTGGTGCCAGAAATATATATCAATAATGCATTAAGTAGAACAAACACTTTAAACAAGACAAAAAAATTTCTCATAAAAATTCATAAATTGATAGCAACAAGATTGTGTTTTATTTTAATGTGTTGTCATCACAGTAATCACCGGACTGATATGAATATTCATGAGTTAAGAGCATAGCTTCTTTATTTTTTTTTTTTTTTTAACGATAATCAGTATTAAAATTCCCCAGAAAAACATTTTTGAACAATTATTATTTTTTATTTATTTATTTATTTATTTTCAGAAAGTATTTTAAGATACTAAAAAGAAATATATATATATTATTTCTATGATTTTAAAATAATAACAGTCACGGATATCCCGATTTACGTAAAAATGATTAAATTAAATTATCAAAACAAGGTTATTTTCAAAAAAAATATTTTAAGATACTAAGAAAATATTATTTTGATGATGTTAAATTAATAACAGCAGCAGAAACCGTGACTTACGCTAAAGTGATTAAATTAAATAATCAAAACAGAGTTAAATCAAACAATTAATATGTAAAATAATACTTTTAGCTAAATAAATAAATAAATAAATTGATATACGTTTAAGAATGAAGTAAAAATTTAAAATAGTCAATAAAGGAATGTAAATTTTTATGCTGAAATTTTTTAATGCCGCCCGTAGACCTGGAAATAAATCTCTACAAAAAGAAAAAGAAAAAAAAAAAACACGTGTCGAATAACTAAAAATCTCTGATCCCCGTCCTATGAGATTATGAGCAGTAAAAAAAGATCCACAAAATAAATAAAGAAAGAAGAAAAAGAAAAAGAACTTAAAAAGGAATCTGGTAACAGGTAAAAATTCTAACGGGACGCACTAGTGAGGTTTTGCTTTCACAGCGTGTAGGAGAAGGAGGGGCGCAGTTTGTTCAGTTCAAACCCAAATACGCTTGTCGGCCTAACCATTCGGACTCTTCTGTGGTTTTCTTGGAAATTTATGTAAATACGGGTTCAGACCACCATAGAAGGCATCCTTTCCAGAATGTCTTGTTCATAGTCTCCTTAACTAGATGCCTGTCGCGTAGCTCGGAAACTAGGCAACAGTTGAAACGGTAGATAGCACCACCTAGTACAGATTATGGGACATTTTATTCAACTCTCACCAATAATTTAAAGAAGTGATATATGATTTATATAATCGACGTTTCTTCGATTCTAATCACCTTTTATGTATATCACATCCCACTTTAAAAAAAATTTTGGTGGCTGTTGAATAAAAAAGTCGCGCAATCTGTACCAGGTGGCGCTGTCTACCGTTTCAATTGTTGCCTAGTTTCCGAACTACGCGACAGGCGTCTAGTTAAGGAGGCTATGGTCTTGCTTTATGTCTCTCGAGTACAGAACAGGCGTTAACAACAACACATAAACTACCCTGGATACTACACTGTTAAAAATAGTTTCTTAAAAATGAGCTAAATTGTCTCAAAATAGCCCCGAAACAATATATACTTAAATTTGAAAATCCATGTACTCATTTTTGAATATACTGACATGCCAAACATGGGAACATTGGGATTCTTATTGGTCAACTACATTTTTGGTCATGTCAATGTACTCAAAAATGAGTGCATGTTTTTTTCAAATTTAAGTATATATTGTTTCGGAGCTATTTTGAGACAATTTAGCTCATTTTTAAGAAACCATTTTTAACAGTGTATTAAAATTAAAAACAATGGAATTATTTTTTTTTTGGTCCTAGAAGTAAAATTATTTAAAATTTCCTCAAAAGTCAGGTAAAAACACTGCCTAGATTCAACTTGGCAGATATCCAACTCCATTCAAGGTCCAATAATCTACTAATTGGGAGACAAAATTGCAAATATAAAACATAATAAGCGTGTAAAAATAAAAGCAAAAACAATATTTAGGGGAAAAAAAAACAATGAAAAAGAATATTCAAAATTGATATATATATATAATACATAAAATGAAGTGAAGTAAAATATTATGTGTGATAATACATTTACAAATACATTAGTAGAATATTTCATTTCTGTGAAAGCCGATAAAAAATGTCACACGTTTGTGTCATTTGGATTGATTGCATCATGATAATCCTCATTCAACGTTCAATTAGATCGTTTCAAATTATTCTGTTATATACTATTCATTAATTTATATTTCCGCAATGCAAAAATTAATTTACAGTGATAAATTTTAAGAGATAATGTACAAACAGATTTCAACTTTCGAGATAATATATAAACAGGTTTTAACATCTCGTAAACAAGATTGGTTAATAAACTGAGATAATTAATTTCAATATTTACATTTTTCTAAATTTATTACATAATTTGCTGAAAGAGGTTTATTTTTTGTTTTTTGTATAGCATAATTTACATTATATATAAGTGTGTTTCATTGAAAATTATCTGAAAATGCAACGTTTCCTACTCTCTATTCCATCGCCTTTTTAATAGTAATATGATGAAATAAGAATTTAGTGATAGATAAGGGTTAAGATAAGCGAATTAATCCCTACTTGATAATACTGCTACAATACTTTAGATGGTATCGAATGCATTAAAAAATACACGCATGTCATTGAAATAATAAAAGTATATTGTTATTATTATTTTCTTATTTATTACGTGATCTTCATCATGCAAGAAATTTACTAAACGATGCTTTCAATTTTAAGATAAGAAAATTTTATCTCAGTCATTATACTTATTATTTTTAATACCGAAAATAAGTTGTTCTTTTTAAAAATGCTTAAAAAGTACAAAATGCATACCAAAAGTTACAAAAAATAAATAAATAAATAAAGGAAATAAAAATAAATTATAATAAACTGATATGTAACAGCTCATTACAAAAACAAATTATGAGTATACTGTTTCATTTTTGTTGCAAGGTTGCTCTTAAAAAATTATACCATTTAAGCAAATTAGGATGCGCCAGTATCTTTTATGGTAATAGAATGTATAAACAGTGCAATTATGAATCTATTAATATTCATTTACTGCTCAAAAATCTCATTACAAATTCTAGTTTAGATTCCCCAACAGTACTTTCCTTGGAAATTAATTTTCAGCATAATATTGGATTACGTTCAATCTACGTTATTATTTTAAAATAATTAAAATTAAGTCACTAATTATTTAAACTATTTTACCTGATCATTATTGTTATTCATAACGCAATTATTTTAAAATATGTGAAGAATAAGCTAATTATAGTCATGAAAAGTGGAAAGTGATTTGTTAATTTTTTTTTAATTATAATTTTTATGTATCCGTTTTGAAAATCTATAAATTACTTTCATTCAAGCCACTCTGATTTTATTTAATTTTTAGAGTTTTCGTTTTTAAAGGAAAAAGCGAGATTTAGGATTTTTTTTTTTTTTTTTTTTTTTTTTTTTAATCTTTAAAAATGTTTCCATAAATAATTTGTTTAATACGTTTTCTATGAAGACAAATTTCTTTATTTTAAGGTTAATATGAAATCCAAATTTCCCTTTTTAAGAGATGTAACAAACATTTATTTCCGATAATTGCATGAGGTATATGAAATCCTCTATGTTCAAGTGTAATGGAATCAGACAATTCTTTAATTTTCTTAAAATAATAATAATAATAATAATAATAATAATAATTTTATTATTGTTATTGTTGTTTTTAATCGTCAAAGATTAGTTTTTACATGATTGTTATAAGTTATTTGTCACGTGAAAAGTAATTACGATCTAACTATTGGTTATTATAAATTTTTATGACAACAAAATCTTAACTGACAAGGAAACATTCGAAAGGTGTCATCTTCAAAAAGTATTGGAAAAAATATATGTGATTCAACTCTTCATAAAACACCAGAAAATGAAAAAAATATCAGCTGAAATTAATTACAGCGACCACAAAAAATTATCAAAATTAAGCATATTTGGCGATTGAGCACTCTTAAGCGATACGTTTGCTAGCACTGAGATTGCCGTGTACGATTAGAACCGTGTTTTGCTTTTCCGCCAAGTACTCAAAATCAATCGCCTAGCAGTGTGAAATCGCCAAATATGCTTAATTTTGATAATTTTTTGTGGTCGCTGTAATTAATTTCAGCCGATATTTTTTCATTTTCTGGTGTTTTATGAAGAGTAGAATCAC
The DNA here is from genome assembly GCA_963930645.1 of Salticus scenicus. NCBI lineage: Eukaryota > Metazoa > Arthropoda > Arachnida > Araneae > Salticidae > Salticus > Salticus scenicus. Next base: position 206,699,083 of record OZ005656.1, on the reverse strand, counting down.
ATATATTTTTTCGATACTTTTTGAAGATGACACCTTTTGAATGTTTCCTTGTGAGACATATACCCTAATCGAATGGAAAATTTTTATCGACCATAATAGCATACACAATTGCTTAATTTCGACAATGCAACCCCCCCCCCCTCAAAAAAAAAAAAAAAAAAAAAAAAAAAAAAAAAAGCATTGGCTTGATTTACTTCAACTTGACATATTTAAACGAAAATACAATGTTAATATATTTGAAATTAGAAATCATCTTTTAACAAATTATGTCAAATTTTAGCCTTTGGAGTTTATTAATTTAAAATGGTAATTATATTAAATGAGGCTAGGAATATTTATTCTAGTAACATCAGATTACTTCACAATGAAGTTCTGCATTAATTTAGTTATATCAAACTCGAATGCAAAAAATTCTATTTGGAGTCCCAAAAACTCAAATTAAATCCAATACTGTAGTTTTTGGCCTGAAATGATACCGATTCAATAAAATTTCAACTCAAATTCGAAAACAAATTAAATGAAATTTTCATTATTTCTTCCGAATAGGCATTAAAAGAAAAAAAAAGGACGCCGAATCTCAGGGTTACCAGACTTGGAGATTTTTTTATTCCATATTCACCAATAATTTTGAAAAGTGATATTTCATATACTTAACAGACGATCAATTTTAAAGTGACTAGGCAAACGTTACAATTAAAATTCAATGATGGATACAGTCGGCAGCAAAAGTATCCCAGCACTAGCAAAAATTCCTATGTAAATAAAGTACACTTAATAATAGTTTGTAAAATAAATTCTTGTCGAATCCTGTTCTTAGTCAAAGAACACAATTCGACAAAGATTTATTTAATAAAACAGTATTAAGTGTACTTTTTTTTATATAGAAATTTTCGCTAGTGCTCTGATACTTTTGCTGCCGACTATATTTAATATAAAATTCCTAAATCTACCAACAATGTCGAATCTTAACAATACAGCAAATGTTTTACGAAACAATTCAACTCTACGACCTGAATTCCCAATTTATTACTTTCTCTTACCTATTGGGTCGAGAAAGTATTGTTTTAGGGTCAAATTTTCGAACGTGAGTTTTTGTTATATTTACATGTTCTGAGGTCCCCTGAATACGAAAATCATGTTTTTAGCGAATGGTCTGTGTGTTTGTCTGTCTGTCTGTCTGTCTGTGTGACTGTTATCAGCATATCTCAAGAACAAATAGTAGCAGAAATTCCAAACTCGGTATTCTAAATGTATATCATATAGGGATGCTACAGTAAGTTTTTCGTTGAGATGAAGCAAATGGTTCATGTAGAGGGACACTCAAAAGTATTCAAATACATTACGTCTATGGGAGAAATTGCAGGTAAGTAGAGTTTAACATCTATAGACTGCACTAAACCAAATGAAGCAAATATATATTTTTTGTAATAGAGATAGTCAACTGGGAAATTTTTTTTGTGTATGTAGGGGCCTCGCCTCCCCCCTCGAGGGGAGTAAATTTTCATGATGGGTATCTTTCAAAAGAGCTCACCAATACCTCTAAAACGAATGGTTGAACCATCGATCTGCGATAATTTAAAATAAAGTTATCGATTTTTTTTTCATTTTTAACACATTTTTTTTTTTTTTTTTTTTTTAAATGTAATATTGAGAATAAATTTAACTTTTTTGTTATATTTAGTATTATACTACTTCTCAAATATGGGAATCGTCTGCATTATCATAAAAGTAATTTTTTTAAATAATAATTTTAATAAATTATTTTTTAAAAACAGAATTATTTTTTAATTACCGAATTAAATTCTATATAAATGTAGGTGCATTAATGAAACGGGGAGTTACTACACACAGAACTAATTATCATATAAAACTCTTCCGAAGTTTATTTGAATTGTTTAACACAGGTTCACACAACAGTATTCGTTATCTTACCTCTTAATCTGCAACCTGTATAAATATTGAATTTCAGGGTAAGAGAAAGTCGTGTGAGTGACACACCAGATTATTTTTTTTAGTGTACGTACTCCATAACTGAGTGGTTATGTCGCTTTCCGATAATCGCTTGCGGGCGTAGGTGAGTGGGTTTATCTCCTGCGCTGGCCCTTGATGTCTTTCCAAGTGCTATCTGTCTTCAGTTCGACAAAGGTTTAGAAGAGGACAACGAGTCAAACATACAAGTCTAATATATATGTTAACAACAAGGACAAGTCCATAAACACCAGTTTTGTAAATTGATTACCGAAACATGCTAGTTATAATTATGGTGATTACACCCTTATTTTCATCCTCCCCGAGTGGCAATTACAGAATTTTCCTTTTAAATATTTAATTTCCCCCAGATTATTAGTTTTCGGCTTCTTTCTTCATTCAGTAGTTTTCAAGCAAAAGTGTCATCGCGATTCCCTGCCTCCAGTTTCTTTTTCACTTTCTTCTTCTTCTTTTTTTTTTTTTTTTTTTTTTTTTTTTTGTATGTTTGTACCTCTATTCTTTCGACTAGTAATTTCCCATGCACAACTGCCTTTTGCGAATTTTCTGGCTATTGCCCTCCTCTCAAAATGGTTCTTTTTCTTTTTTTTTTTTTTTTTTTGGTCAACTAGCTGTGCACTTAAATCAAAATTCCAATATCCTGGAGTGTGCTCTGTGCGCTCCTTTTAGTTTATTCTTGGAAATGCAATTGTGACGGTCGAGTAATGTGCCCAAGAAGAACCCTACAAAGTGAAGTCGCATTGACAAATTTCCACTAATAAGGCAAAAATTTGCAGTTAGAAGTCTTAACCAAGATTCTCTGGACATAACTCATTTACATCAGATACTGAAGTAACTCGTAGAATAGATGATCGTTATGCGGTGATATTGGCGTTATTCGCCCGTTTGGATGGTATCAAACCCATTAAATTTTGCCTTGTCCATGTAGGTAGGGGGCTTCCAGAGGTTTCCACGTTTCCAAAGTGATTACAACCTAGCAATTAATTATTATCAAAATGCATTAAAATGTTATTTTTGCATGGATCGAATTATACTTAATACACATGTGAATATTCCATTTAACTCTAATTATAATTGCTAAAACTCGCTTCTTGAGTTCGCATTTATTTTCAGAGATTTTTAAATTAATTGACCTCGATAATATAAGAAAACACTTTAGAATTCTAATAGAGTTTTCAGAAGTGGGTGGTAAAGGGAACTAGAATTTATAAGGATGACATGGAACTATTCTTACTAGAGCCACAATTTAGTTTCTAGATGTCAGTACCAGAACATATTCGCTATGTACCAAAACATTGGCTTGTACTGTGTTATTTCTTTATCTGTCATTTATATGGCAGTTTAGAGCTTACAGTTAGAATGACTTTCATCTCAAATGATTCATCTATTTATATAATTTGCAAGTGAGGTGACAATACAGATTCGTACTCATCTTCAAGAAAAACCATTGCCCTATGCAACAGAAAAGCAAACTTATTGCGACCATATTTGGGTCTAAGTGCTCCCATGTCGTTTGTTCAGCTTACGGAAATATACCCCTAATCTGTTTTCTATCACATCTATTCTTATTTATTTTCTCCAAAACCTTCAAAAACTATCTAATTTTAATGTTTAAAGCTCTAAATTAAATATAACGGATCACTGACTATTATAAACAACGCAATAAAAGATAAAAACAAATCCAAACTGTTGTTATTCAGAAAATACAAATTCCAAATGGATAATTTTAATTCCAACTCTTTAATTCCGAATGAACGACTCTTTGAGCGTTTCAATAATAAAACTCTTAAAATATTGGTAAAAAAATATTTAAGTCTTAAAACTTTTAAAATGTATGTAAAAGCATATTCAAGCCTTTAAATATTTTTTTCAAGCTTCATTGTTTGTTTACATTTATAATGAAGTAAGCTCACGACATACATACGAAAATACTTACATAGGAATACATGATACAAATGGAAGTATTTTCTATGAATTAAACTAATGTTAGTAATTTTAATGATTTACCTTCATTAAATTTCATGAGTATTCATCATTATTTATATGAATCATTCATATGTATAATGATCCATATCAATGATTCAAGTATTGTTATTGTTTTTGTTTGCAGCCGGTTTTGAGTGTTTTTGAATATTTTTTTTTACCTTTTTACCATGGAAATGATTTATGTTGTTTTCTCTGAGTCAGAAAAATATTTTTCAATGTACAATTCCCATGATTAAATGTTACCAGAAAATATAGATATTTTGATAGAAGTTTATGCCTTTTACTACGAACTTTAATTTAAAAAGAAAAACAAGGCTTATATTTTTTGTCAACCAGCAGTTTCTTTTATTGTCATTCATATTTATTGATCGGGTAGAATTTTTTTAAATCTCAGAACGGAAATTATAAAATACCGAAACACATTTGATGCTGCCATCTATAAACAAAAAGTGAAAATACATTTAAATTATCACGTGGTTATCTTTATGATCTAAACATTGTTTTGATGATTTTTCGTTCACATTCCGTCATTTTTGATGGTATATACTAGTATTAGATAATTTCACAATAGCAATGCATGCTCGTCTCTTATATCACCACCCCAAGAATATAATCAAAAGTCAATCATATGATCAATAAAATCGTCAAAGGTTAACTTTTGAATCGATTATCGGAGTACCGTAGTCAAATGAAAGGTGATTATAATTCAGTTCTCGATCATAATTAAAATGCATCCGAATAGTGAACTACGTGAGTTGAGTGATACTAAACACCACATTCTAAAATTCCCTTTGCAAGTCAACCTGAAACATGATTCAAGTACAAAGAAATAATTTTCATCAAAATGTTTTCTCAACACCAACTTGATAAAAGAATTTTACCGACACAGTTTGGTATTTGATCCAAAACAAGCATAAAAGAACATTTTGACATAGTACTGTTGAAATTTAATTGAAATTTAAACATAGTACTTTATAAAAAGTACTATGTTTAAATTTCTCTAAACATTGTTTTTATAAGAAATTTGCAATTTTCAGTTCGAAGAAAAAAAACTCGCAAAATATGAAATGTGAAGACAGGGATAGCTTTGAATTTAAATAAACATTATTTCTCTTTAAAATAGCTTTTTTTTCTTTTTACTGGGAACTTACAGTACTTTTTTTTTTTTTTTTTTTTTTTTTTTAGCCAACTTTTAATTTTTGTCAAAATCTTTTAAAAATTCGCGATTTTTTAAAAGCTTTTTCATGTTTCATTTATAAAAATAAAATGCAGGATTTATCATCTAACATTAGTTAGAAACTAAAACATTTTAAAATATCACTCCAAAATGCCTAAAAAACGCATTTAAAAAATATTAATTATAAAAAAATCTCTAATTTTTAACCGAATTTAGATATTTTTGGACTATGAACTTATAATCACTATTTATAGCCAATTTTTAACTTTTGTCAAAACCTATCTAAAATTTGTAAATTTGTTTTTAAATCTGTTTTTTTCTTTTTTTTTTCTTTCTTTTTTTTTTTTTTTTATCCACTTTAATGAGCAACGTGACTCAATTGAAATCTGAAAGGAATAGTTTAAAGTTCGCTAACTCTAACTGTCAAATTTCAGTATAACTATAACTTTGTAAAATTTCAAAATAGTTTTCGCTTGAAAAATCTTTTTCAATCAATTAAAAAAAATTCTATCAAGCACATTAAAAATAAATAAATAAATAAAGCTAAGAATCATCCCGATTAAAACAGTGTTCTAATAAAACACTCCGCAATTAAATCACTCTATTTATTTGGAAGCTGTAGTGCGGCAGACAGAGATACACAGAGAGAAATTCTTCACACATGCAATACATCTCTTTTTTTGGTCAAAGGTTAAAAATACCTGAATCTGAAATTCAGTCCGAAATACCAATACAAAAAGTTTATTATTATTATTATTATTATTATTATTATATATTATTGCAAAGGCACTTGCTTTTACATAATTAGTTTTCATGTATCAAAGATGCATAAGAATGGAACATAATAAAATAAAAATGTATGAAAAGGAAAATATAACAGGAAAACTTGTAAAAACCTCGTAACAACAACAAGAAATACATAAAAACTTTAAAATGAAATAACATACCAATGGAAAAAGAAATATTACACATTTTAAGTAAGTTACATATGCATAGTATATATATATATATATATATATATATAGCTCCCAATCATATCTCTAAAAAGAGTTTAAAGGTATTGTAAAAAGTAAAGCAAAATAAACGAAAAAGTATTTATTTATTTCATGTTAAATGCCTGTTTTTAAATTTGAAATTTTGTTCTGAAATTCTTTTACAAAAACAAAAAGAAAAAAGAAAAACTGTCATTTCAGAAAAATTATATGTACAATACATATATACAAGTTTTTAACTAGCAAGTGTCAAAGCTGAAAATTCGTTCTTATTAATTCAATCTCATCTTGTCACTTAGTATTAGAGCCTAATAGCTCCTCTATCCTTTAAATTATAGTAAAATAAAATTGTTGTTCCACTCTTTAGCAATTTATTAAAAATGATTTTAAATTTTAGCCATATGTATGCATATGTATACATAATAATGAATTTAAAGACACTTCAGACAAATTCTTACAATTCAGCTGAAAAATAAAAAATCAATTCATTTAAATCTACATCTTTCCTATAATAAAGTAAAACTTTCACGAAACCCTAAGAGATGAGCCTCATTCGAGCAAGAATAAAATTAATTTGAAAGACTTCTCAAACTAATAATACTTGCATGCAATTTTCTTTTAAATAATACTGTTTCATAAATTATAAGTAGTTAGGAATTTAATGCCGAGAGCTATAAAATGAATTCCTCTGAAGTAAGCTTTCAAAACTCGCAGAAATATCTTTGATGGCAAATCAAGCGAACATTCTCCAACTTTATAATGTATTAACTTAATCATATGATTTATCTATAGAAATTTTACCGTTCTATAGGTGTGCCAGAAATCTTTGAAAACTTACACATGTGAACATAAGTATAGTGTATTGATTATATTTTAACCAAAAATTGTCTTGTTTGAAACAAGACTTTTGAAATAGAAAGTAACTAGAACATTGACTGGTTAATAAATCTAGAAGATGAAGTTTACTGCACTGTATTTAGAAACTACAGTTTTATTGTAGATAAATTATGCTCAAAGCTCATTCATAATTCACAATAAAACATTTCAATATTAAATTAAATTTGGATCAATATCAATAAACTATTAGTTTTGCCAGATTTTGTGACTTTTTTATTCAACAGTCACCAATAATCTGGAGATGTGCTATTTGATATACATAATAGACGATTTTTGATTCGCTTCGCCTATTGTGTATATCAAATATCCCTTCTCAAAGTTACACCGCGCTGAAAAAAAAAAAAAAAAAAGTCGAGCTCTGATACCATTTTTGCTGATTTTTATAGATTATTTAATAATATTAATAATAGATTACAAAAATATACGAAATGTAATACATAATTTCAGTGGCAAATCCCCCCCCCTTCCCCACCCCTAAAGTTTTCCCTTGCAACAAATGTTCATGTTTTACAATTTTCCAACTGTGCAGTCCCTCAGAAGATATTTAACAGTTAGCATAATCCTCTCCACCCATAAAAATCATATTTATAGTCACAAAATCACCGAAAAATGAAGAAAATAGAGGGCTGTCTCTAAAAAACGGTTGGTGATAGAGCAAAATGGGCGTGTTATTGGTGATAGGTTATTAAAAAAGTCGCAAATTTCTAGCAACACTGTAAACTACCTGCTTCATTGCTTTTTTTTTCCTATCTCACACAATTAAATCAGTTTTTAATAGTATCACAATCTAAGAACAATTTAAATAATTTTAAAATAATTCAAAGCAATGAAATAGCAGAAATTTTAAAGGAAATTGAAAGTAAAGGATTTTTTTTTAACGAGTAAATGAATAATGGCAATTTTGTAAACGTTAACACTATTTAAACAAATTGATTCTAAAAAGAAACGATTATGACACCCAAGGGAGTTTAAAAGCAGAAGTAATTTGCAGTAGTTATGTTAAAGTTTTCTATACTTATTTTACATTGATAATTCTCTGTAGGAAGAAAGTTCTGACTTTTACCTTTGTTACCAATCTTTTCTGAGAATTATTCTGTATAAACACAGATTCATTTTTTTTTTTTTTTTTTTTTTTTTTTACTAACTGTTTTATTTCAACCGAAAAAGCAGTGTTGTAAACAAATGGTGATTTTGAACAAAAGAAAAAAAATTAAACGTTTGATATACTGAAAAGCTCAATACAACAACATAGCTGACATATTTCAATTCTTTAAATAACATTTATCTCCATATTTTTTAATAGAAATAACTCATAAAAAAAATTTATACAATTAAATATTTTGAAAATTAATATAATAAAACACTGGTGTAAAATATCCCGGAATAATCATAAGAATTAGCAAGTATGCAATGATATATAAATTTTCGTGTTAATTGATTTTATCAACAATATTTTTTTTTTTTTTTTGATAAAATCTTCATCAAAAAATTATCAAATGAAGGTAAATCCTTCTAAAGCTTATTTTAAACACATTTTTATTGTTATTTTATTTCTTTATTTTTCATTACATTCACTGTATTAACACATTTGTATCTGGGTATTTTCCTATTTTAAACAAAGAGCCCCGTGTATTGGCGTTCATGTGAATTTTTATATTATGTAACAAAAAAGTTTTACATATTTGCTGTTCAGTCATTTAAATTTTATCCATAAAACTTTCACTGGCACTACCGGCGATAATATATATACCAACGGCATTTAAGGTACAAATGTGCAAAATAACTTTTTAAAACAATATAGCATTGACAAGAACACCAAGGTCCGGCGCTAATTTTCATATTAAACGAGAATTCGCGTTTCCCGATGCGAATATGTGTTACAACTGCAATTGTATCTATGCACACGAGGTACATTTGGTATTTTGAAATGGTAATCTTTTTATAACGTTTTTAGTATTTTTCTAAATCAGCTTTTTACCCTTAATATCCCCAGAACTTAATTTTTGCTTTGGGATGCATCAGGCTACGTTTTCAAATTAATGAAAATAGTAGCTAATCTTTGAAGAAAATTTTTGCGTTAAAATCATTTGTTTAAAAAATTAAAATGACAACCATTCTTCTAATTATTACTTAAATGAAATAAATAAAAATATATAATAAAATAAAATCAGAGACAGTATTGTGTTTTAGATGTTTTATACCTTCTTTTTAAGCGACATGTTATTACATGTAGCACTCATATATTAACTATGAGATTTTTTTTTTTTTTTTTTTTTTTTTTTTTTTTTTTTTTTTTGAATGTGCGTGCGACCGTACACACACACACACAAAAAAAAAAAAAAAAATAAAATAAAATAAAATAAAACATACTGTAAACGGTTTTCAAAGACATAGTAATATTTCTTTTCTAATATCTTTTCAGATAAATAATTTGATGCGGTAATCGATAGAAACAAGTATTTCTCAAATACACCTAAACGGAAATATGAGGGATTAGGGTAAGTGCACCAGTGATTGACACTTTTAGAGCAATCTCTGATGTTTTTAATGTTCTAGTCATCAGAAATTAGTTTCAGAAATCTTAAGTTAGTACTATAGTAGTACAATCTCTTTCTACCTTCATGGTTAGTATATATGGCATGAAAGACATTCAGAACCACATATATGCTAATATATATACATTTGATAACATTTTTTTTAATGAATTTCTATTTGATACACACTCAGTGTTCCAGTAATTGACACTGCCAGTTTTTCATTTTATCAATAATTGTCACACTATGTTCCAGTGTTTGACACTGTTAGTTATTCATTTTACCAGTTATTAGTACCCTATGCTCCAGTGTTTGACATAAAATGTTAAAATTCTTATATGCAAAATATATGATTTTATTATTTTTATTAATTATTAATTATTTCGGAATAGGTGTCAAATACTGGAGTATGTCAATCACTGGAGAACCTACCCTATATAGCGTTTTGAAGATTTTGTCATTTTAATGTGACTCAGTTAAATAACGATTCTTTTGTAAATGCATGCAAAATAAGTAAATAAATAAATAAATAAAAGATTGACAATTATATATGATTTTATCATGTTTTACAGGTAAACGATTTTTATATAGTACTACTATAAGTTACTGCATTTTACTGATATATAATATATGACAGTCGAAAATTCAAGTAACTCTAAAGCTATATTAGATGTTCAATTATGTAAAATGTTCATAATTGAAGCTTCGGATAAGAATATTCAGACACACACGTGAGACCTGAAAATAATCCCATATAGTGTAACCACGTTTCCTAAAGCTAGCAGTGAAGAACAGTTCAAAAGCTTGAATGAAGTGCCAAATTGACCGACAGCTTGGGATTTGGAAAACATCCAGTAATTCGGGGCTCTCACTCATTGCTTATTTCCTCCGAATCAGATGACTATCTCCCCAATTTTAACACTGGACTCGTCGAGTCAACATTTGTGCAGAGGCTTCCATGGTCTCAAGAATTGTGGTCGAAAAATACTTGCCAACATCCTAAATTTAAACCGGAACATTTTCAGTACCCTTTTTTTTTCCCACACCGCTTTATTTTTAGAGTAATTATCTCCAAATTTACTTACGATTAAATAAGTATAAAATTACTCTAAAAAAAGATTGGTGTGTAAAAAAAAGGCAGATAATAAGAATCTTCTGTTTATTAATGAGATGGTTGGTAGGTATGCAATCCTAATTTCTTCCGTAGCAGTATTAGTAACTGCCTTCTTTTCGCATTACTTTTTTTGTAAGGTATTTTCTCTTGTATGTAATAGTCATTCAATAGGAAGAAATTTACTCTTCAGAAAAAGTGGTGTAAAAAATACAGATACTAACTAAGCTACGGAATAAATTAGGAATGGTAGCAGGTATGGTTACATATGTATATATATTAGGGTGTCCCTTAAATGAGAGGGAAATTTTGCTTTTGTTTTTCCTTTTTTGAAATCCGATATGCATACCCTCTAATTTTTTTCTGTTTGATCCTAAACAATTTTCAGCAAATATCAGCTCTCTAGGATAATATTAACACGTGCCGAATCCTAATATAGATATTAGGATTTTCCCATCAATTCAGCACGTGTTAACATTATCCCAAAAAGCTGATATTTTGCTAAAAATTAGTTAGGGTCAAATAGAAAAACAATTAGAGGGTATGAGTATCAGATTTCAAAAAAAAAGAAAAAAGAAAAACAACTACAGCATCACCTAATTTTAATTTTGAACTGCAAAAACCCATCCTAGAAATTTTTTAGCAAAATTTTACTTTTATCTCATAGTAGAAAAGGTCGTCAATTTCTTTTATTTCAATTTTGTTCGTGAATTCCGGTGGCACTGTAATTTAAATGATCCCAATTACCTTGAGCCGCAAAGGGTTAAGGGACACTCTAATATATATATGAATTGCTGTGTGGCAAATTTTCATATAAATTTCAAAAACTTATTTATGCATGCATAAAAAATAAGTATGCATTTATTGTATTTACAGGCACATAATCATACCAAATGGTAAATATTCAGTTATATAACATTGAAAAAAAAAAAATAAAACCTTAAAAATTATAAGCAGAACCTAATCATTTAAATCTATAAATTTCCTTAATTGCAAACCTAGTAGAAAAAATTATTTTACCAATAATAAGGGTGATCATGCATTTACAAAACAAACAATAGACCGTATTTTAATGAGGCTAGAAAATTTATTTTATGTTTTATTTTTTTTTCCCTGAAAGGAATATCGATTTAATGCTATGTTGACGAATTTTTAAATAAAGATGCGTGATCAATAGAATTTTCAATTGCGTCAACCCATATAATGCACACGAGGAAGCTTTAAAAAATGGATTTGCGTTTTATTTTTTACTTTATTTTTTTTTTTTTCTATTCATTATGTAAAACTTCATAAGCTAATTCTGTTTGGACTTTTTTAATAGAGAAGTCATATTATATTTGCAAAGTGAAAAATAACAATAAAGAAGAAAAATTCGTGAAGTCATATATCAGAGGAAACTGAATTAGGCGTTCTAAATGAGATAAACGTCCTGGAGCTTTGAGAATTGTAATACTTTTATACTTAGAGTACAGTACTGTATAACTAAGATTGTATTTATGTATACGTCATACGAATTATAGTTTTATTTCCCTTAGGAGACATGCGTACCTTCCACCATTTCTAATTTATTCTGTACCATTATTAGTACCCGCTTTTTCTACACCACTTTTTTTTATGAATAAATTTCTTTTCATTTACCGTTATTACATTCTGGAGAAAAATACTTTACAAAAAAAAGTGGTGTGAAAAGAAATCAGGTGCTAACATTGCTACGGAACAAATTAGTAATATTTGCAGGCCTCGAAATGTTAACATGCCAACATTTTAATTTGTTTCAGATTATGTTACTATCCGCCCTTTTCTCTCATCATTTTATTTGTAATTTCTAGTGATATTTTCTTCAATGTGTAGTTACGATTAAATAACACGAAAAATACCCTTAAACCCTTTCACGAGGGAATATTTTTGTTTTTCTAATGGTAAGTATCGCCTGTGAGCGTTACTTTTTTTCAAACTACATTGTTTTAGAGCAATGTTTTCTATATTCATATTTATATTACAAACGAATACAAACTAGAGCTACACTCTTCTAATTAAGGTATTTTTAACCATAGTATTTTAATTGTACAAATAAGAATTATAGAAGAAATATAGTAACATGCAAATTGGTAAAGGAACGTTCACTGGCAGATTTACAGATTTCCAAATAACGTGAATCATTGTCAGTTGATGTGAAAGGGTTGAGAAAAGGGACATGAAAAAAAATGGAGGGGTTAATAATAATGCACTGAAAAAAAAAAAAAAAAAAAAAAATGACGAGCCTACAAAATATCGATAAATCGGTGAAAAATTAATGAATAAAAAAATATTTTTTCTTTCTGTTTTTCTTGTAGAATTTCAAATTCATAGTTAATTCCCCTCTAACTAATATTACAAATTCTGAATACTAACGCCCACTAGTTAAAATATTGTAATATTATTTTTTTCTAGGTTAATGATGGTTTGTGGGTTAATTCCTATTGTCACGAAGAACTTAAGGGAAATGTCCATGGAATTCTTTCCCGAATTCACCCGAGTTTCGAAAAAAAAAAAGAATAAGAAACGAACTGAAATTTTGTTATGGATAGTCCAAAGAACGTAACATGGATTCTAGCGCAGCATTTCTCGTCTACCAGGTTTAAACAGCAGAATATCTCGGCCGCTGGTGAAGCAGGAATTTTAGAAGAATACCTTGATAATTTGTACAAATTTGAATGCCGAAGGATAAATCGGATTGGCAGACCGAGTTCCCAAACACTGTTGCCAAATTTAAGGACCTTTTTTATTGAAGAAACACCAATAATTTTGCGAAATAGTGTTTGATATATAGATGATTTATCTTTGATGGGATTAGGCAAACATTACAATTAAAAATTCGCTGTAGATATTGAAAAAAAAAAGTCTTTAAAATTGACAACCTTACTCTCAAATGCTTTAAATTTATCGCAATGTATTACATTCTTGTAAAACTATAATTTACAAGAAAAAATGAAAATAAATATGTAAATTAGAAAAATTGTTCTCATATAAGCAAAAGGAGTGTTAATTGAAGTAGGTATTATAAGTCTTCCTTGACGGAAACTGTATAATAATAATACGTTAAATATTGGGCGATCTTGCAGACACTTAAATGATTGTTTACAAAAAAAAAAAAAGTATCTAAACTAAATTTTATGGCTGCTATTTTATTAAAATGTTTTTTTTTTTTGAATTTCTTTTTTACTTTAATAAGAAATTTTATTTACATCTAATGCATATTTCTGAAATGATATTTTGAAGTTTAATACTTAAGCTTATTAAAACGGACAGTGTAGTCGTTGTTCATATATCAAATCGATCACTTGTGTTAAATCGATCCTTTTTTTCTTTATATTTCCATACAAATTTTAATCAAATATATGTGTTGGATATACTAATTTCATATGTAATATATATATTCGTCAGAAATTTTATTCAACGTAATATGCTCTTAAACTACACATTTAGAAACAAGTTTAAGCATTTTATATTCTTAAATAAAGTAGTCCTTTTTAAAGTAAATACCTCATTAAATTTTTGTTAATAAATACTTGCAGTAACTTATATAAATATATATAATAAAATTCTAAAATGTATTAATGCAAATGTGCGGAATAAATTGATCTATAATCCTATTAATGAATTTGATAGAAAAAAATTCTACAGGTGGATCTTTAAAAATTTTAATATCTTTGAAGTAACAATATAATATTGCGTAAAAATAGAATATTTTATTTGTATACAGATGAATTATTATTAGTACGTTCCTCTTGATAAATGCATTTGTTAAACACACTTTAAATTTTTTGTTAGAAATTAGGTACAAGCTGTTTTTTAAAGTTTGAAATCATGAAATGCTATCCGTGGAAATTTTCATTGAAGTAAATCGACCTTGATTTATAACACGGCAGAAAATATCAGAAAAGAGCATTGAAGGGAAATATTTTTATATTTGTAACATAACATTGCTTAAGTGCCAAGTTGCATTTTATGTATCTTGCAAACATTTTAATATTTGATACAATGAATAACATTTATTGCATTACACTGGGCATAATTATGCTTCTACACTGAATAAATAAATTAATATAAAAAACCACGCCAAATTAAGAGTTTTTACTGACAATCTTTCCTGCCAGGAAAATTCATTAAAATTTCTCTTATTCGTTCGTTAAGAAAGGAGTTACGTAAGTTCAAAGAAAAAACATCTCGTGAAAAAAAATGGATGCAACTTAAATTTAAGGGTTTTGCACTTTAAACATAAAAAAAGGAGAAATTATTCGTGGAATTTCTTTTTTTTTTTTTTTTTTTTTTAATGCTGTATATGTACTGTAATTTGGGAATGGAATATTTTATACAGTGTAAGTACAAAACTGAATAATATTTTCCAATCAAATTATGATTTAAGCAATTATTTGTTCATAAGCTCAAAATCATTATAAAATATTTAATCATCCTATTTCATCATTATGTATTAAAAGTTACAGTTTGATAACAGTTGCAGGAATAGAGTTTACTTCACTACTTCACTACAGCACTAAATGTTTTATCAGTGTATGAATATTACTTGATGTTTCTTCTTTGTTTCATTTGCAATTTTCATTTTTAATCTCTAATTCAAATTCTAATGTTGCCTCTGTCGGGTTTCATATTCTCCCTATAATCTGGATGGTAAGCGATTTTTTATCGGATATGCCTAATCGTCCATGATAAAATACTTAACGACATTTAAATACTACTGTTACCTTCCATACAATGCATAATATTTTGTCGTGATGCTATTTTTGGACTACTAAGAAGTCTACTGATTCATGACGTAATACGTAATAGCATTAGATTTATGACATGAAAATCATTACGTAATAGAATTTTTTAAACTAGTATGTTGTGGCCACCGCAAAACATTCTTCTTTACTTTTCGATAAATTTTCACTCAGTACCAATTACATATTAAAATTATTATAGATAAAAAATATTTTTGATGAGGAATGTAGACGATTTTTATTCCAGAGACTAAATGCCGAAAGAAAATAAATTTTATGCTTACAGAAGATATCTTAAGAATTATTATTATTATTATTATTATTATTAGGGGAGGGGGGGGGAGGTAAAAGTGAGAAAAATAACTTTGTTTAAAATATCATCACAGATTCGTGGTTCATAGGTATTGACAAATTCTCTTAAAGAATGCCTACTTGGAAAATTTTCCTTTGTACACTTATATATACATAGATTTCTTTCTGGCTAACTATATTGTAAATATTACATAGATAGGTAGAAATATAAATAGATTGATAGATAGATAGATTTATTGATAAACTGATAACAAATAAAAAGGAATTCCAAAACACATGGGGGTCTTCCTCAAGGAAGACCCCACCCACTCCCACGTAGGGAATGGAAAATGACAAATTCCCGAGGAAACGTGTGCTTTCAGCCAAAAGATACGCCCACAGCCCCCGACTTCTCAAAGATGAAAGCAAAAATATATACAGCGATCGAATTCAAAATTAGTACAAAACATCAATCTAAAGAATAAAATTTATAAATAATACACATTAGTATAAAATGGTTCATCAGTATAAAAGTATAAATATAAAGAAAAAATTATAAAACTAACTGAATGAAAAATATGAAAAATGCCCCCCCTCCCCCCCACACACTCCAATATGAGAGAACCCTCTTCGGCTGGTAGGGTTACTTACTAATTCTTAAATGTTTAGTTTCTCAATCTATTTTCGTATTATATTTTTTTTTGCTGCATTCTGCGCACTGGTTTATAAATACTTAGTCTCAAGTTTTAATTCAGGGTTTTTTCCTAATTGTTTTTTAATTTTAATTTCATATATATATATGTAATATATATATATATATATTATATACGAAATTTTATCCTATACTATCATATTAAAAATTATGAAAAAATGGGATGACAGTGTCACTTGTTGAGCGATTAATTCAAAAATGTAATTAGCACCAATTTAGATCAATGTCCAACTAAGCACCAAGTTTGGTTAAATTCCGTTCATTTGCTCGTGAGATACATCATCCACAAAATGTTAAAAAACTTATTTTATACATTCATATTAATAACTAATATTAATTTAATTAATTATTGGTGAGAATATATTTCGGACTTGGAACGCTTAATCTGAAGTAGAAACAGTCATTTTAAATTTTAATTAAATAATTAAATTAGTTAAAAATACAGAATAAAGATTGAAAATCTCGATTATTCACTTTGAACTAAGAATTACTGTAAATTTACAGAGACACTGGATAAATATTTGCATTAAATTTACAGAAATTTTTAACAGTGCAATCGACTGAAAGAAAGTAATATGTTAATTAATTTTTATAATTCCATCAAACAGAATTTTATGAAACATTGATAAGTATTATACTGATTAAATTAGAGTTATAACAATAATAACATTAAAAAACACTTTCAAATCACTATATTTGTTTGCAAGCTACAGCATCACATGCATATACATAAAGAAAGAAAGAAAGAGAGGGAGAGTCTTTAAACTTATAACACTTCACTTTTTTGGTCGGGGACAACCAATTAACCAAAATTTCATAGGTACTTGCCGGAATTTTATATACAGTGTATAAATAAGAAAATTACATTTGTATGATTTAAGTTTAACTGTATATATTTGCAATGTATAACCTTATTCAATTGAAAATTTAAGAAAGGACATTTCAATAATATTATTTTTTATTATTAATGATATCAAGAATTCATCTATACTTACCATTTAAAAAATATTTTACTTGGAATGTTATAACAGAAAGAATAGAGCAAATTTTTTTACCGTTTATGTCGATAGATTTATTTAAAAGATATGACAGATAAAAAAGAAAAAAAAAAAAAAGAATAAAAAGAAAAGAAAAGAAAACTATTTAAGAATTACAGTTTTATTTGGAGAGTTTTGAAAGTAGTAATAAAAAGTGCAAAAAGTGACATGCGATACTTCAATAATACTTTGCAAATAAGTAGTTCATTTACACTTTTATATTATTAATTAATTATTAAATTAATAATTTTTGCAGCTTACAAGCAATATAAGCAAATGTTCATTGTTAGTTGATAATATTTTTTCATATTTTTTGTGCTAAAATATTAATTATTATACCTCAAACACCAAATTGAAGATACATATTTATAGAAACTCAGAAAGTCTGCAAAAGAATGGTTATTTTGAAACACAAAACTATTATTTTAATTTAATATTATAATTACTTTTGTACTATTCGTAACTTAGAGATTGTTTTTAAACTGATGTGAATTAAACTATTAATCTGTCAAGTATTATTGATTTATAAATGTATATTTTGTTTAATAATAATGGTTTTGTCTCATGTAAGAAATTGAAGATACAGGTTTACAGAAATTTAGAAAAGTCTGCAGTGCAAAGCAAAACTAATACGTTGATCAATGATTATAATTACTTTCATAATATTCGAAAATTTGAGTTTATTTTAAAAATTATTTGAGTTACATTTAGACTCTTTCATTTAATAAACAATCAATATTTATAAATCTAAAAAAGAAATATTCTTAAATACGCGTAATTTAATACATGTATTTGAGAAATATTGCAAAACGGATATATGAAAATTGCAGACATTTCATGTAATTTATATTTTAAAAAGAATAATACTTATTTCTCGAATATCAAATTGAAGATACAGGTTTATAGAAACTTAATAAAATATATTTTATAAGAATGATTAATCATTTTCGATAGAAACTATTATTTTGATCTATTATTTTAATTACTTTATTATTATTCGAAACTTTGAGAGTATTATTTACCATGAATTGTATTACATTACATATTAACAAAGCACATTTAGTGAAACAAATACTACTGATTAAAAAATGTTACTTGTGATTCTAACACTCCATAAACATATATTTTGAAATACAACACTTCGCCAGTCTCTTAGACTAAAATGAAGATAAATACCATTTTATTGATTTAAAACTAAATCTTATAAGAGATACATTGTAAAGACATGTTTGCGCAATTTAAAGTAATCCATACATGAATATAAAAGTGGAAATTTTTTCTGTGGCTTACTAAAGAGGGAAAAAGAGGGATTTTGTGCTTATACTCTTATTTAGACAATATATAGTCAAGAATGTTTTTTTTTTTTTCATATATTTTTATTTATTGTCTGGAATGAATTTCGATTTTTTTTTTTTTTTTTTTTTTTTTTTTTTTTTTTTTACTTCCTCTTTTAAGAAAACCGAGGAAAATTACATCTTTAATTCATAAAAACACATACATTAATCTGGTGTGTCACTCACATGACTTTCTATTACCCTGAATTTCAATACTATAAAAACAGTTAACACGTATTGCACATGAATGTAATTTAAAAACAATTTAAAAAGATTTTGGATCAGTTTTATTTCATATATAATTCGGTGTAAGGATAGCTACGGAATTCGAGGTCTGGCCGTTTATTATACAAAAAATTCAACTTTGAATTTAAATTTAAATTCAAATTTTATAGTTGATTCCAGTTATTTAGAAATATTGTCTGTATATTATCTATAAGTTATATGCAGATGACATTCTGTGATTAAAGTTATATGAAAAACCCATAACTCAAAGTGGTATACATTTCTATCAATTTCCAGTTACTGTCTCAATATATCCGATTTTTTTTTGGGTATCCCTTTAAACGAATGCTCAATTATTTCTGTACCATATTTTGCACAAAACATGCTTTTATGCATAAAAAGAATATATACTCATATATACTCACATATACTCATATATACTCACTCTGAGAAAAAAAAATATATACCGCCTTCCTCTAGAATGAATAAGTGGCCATTTTCTAAATCCCTTAACTAGATTTCCGAGCTATGCGCATAAGGCACTCCAACTGAATACACGAAATGATCGAGAATTTCCAGTTTACATATTTCTAGATGGCGAAACAATATTCTGAATATTCTGAATCTTTTGTATTGCGAGAAATTCTCGCTTGATTTTCTAGAATTTGGTCATAAACCAAGATTATTGTTTGTTGAAACCCACCTCTTGTAGTCTCATTTATTTGCAGAGATTTTTAAATAACTTTGCTGTTGATAATATAGGCAAACGCTCTAGAATTCTAATAGAGGCTTCTAGAACTCGCTTTCCAAAGGGATTAGAATTTATAAGGATAACATAGAACTATTTTTTCTAGAGCTACAATTTAGATTCTAGATGTCAGTTACAGAATTTTTTCTCAGTGTAGTGCAACCTATAGTTGTTAAAATGAACCATATCCTTGATCTCTAGAAAAGGTTCAGTTCATCATCTCTATGTGATACAGGTTTAGAATAACAATTTTGAACTTCCAACTTTTTGTTCTTGAGATATGCTGATAATAGACATATAGACACACACACACAGAGAGAGGGAGAGAGACGCACAAACCAACTGCTAAAAACCTGTTTTTCGTATTCAGTGGACCTCAAAACGTATAAATGTATAACAAAAACTCAGCTTAGAAAATCTCACCCAAAGAAAATAATTTTTTTCACCCATATATGGGTAAAAGAAAGTAAAAAAAAAAAGTATATCTCAAGTGGATTTTAGCTAGTGAATTTGCTATAAAATTAATTACTTTCTTGTCAATTTTGATATAACTCTCAAGCCCTCTGACTTCAATATCTGCGGTGTCATGTTATTACAGATTGCCAGTAACTTTCATACCGAACTTTTTTAATTGTTTTCTTTTGCAATAACTGTCTGCGATTAAATAAGACAAAAATTCTAAATAGTGCTATGAAATTTATTTTTAGTTAACACTAACATGGCATCTCTGCGTTAATATCAACATGATTGATATCATTCTTAGAGTAGGTTTAAGCTCAGAATAATAGCCAAAAAAGCAGATTTGGCAAGCAAACACATACAAACTACCTGATCTCTTTTACTCGTAACTTACTTTCGGCTATCGAAAAATCTTATAAGAATCCACAAATAATAATAATAATAATAATAATAATAATAATAATAATAATAAAAGACATTAGTTTTCAAAAACTTGGACTTTTATTATTAATAAGATAAAAAATAAATAGTAAATTACTTTTTTTTTTAAATACGGAGGACACTTTTACGGTAGTTGGACATTTATCGAAATCGAAAATTTATCGAAAATATAATTGAATAATTTGAAAGCGATGTTATAGTTTGAAAAAAAAAAAAAAAAAAAAAAAAAACTAATAGTCCTCCATCTAAATTCTGCTTTTGCCAGATTTTCATCAAAATCTTTTTTTTTTTTTTTTTTTTTTTTTAAGCAAAAGAAAAGAAAATTAATAATAATCAGTATCAAAACAGACAATATCGAAAAAGTTTTTTTTTTTTTTTTTTTTTTTTTTTTTTTTTGAGAGGGGAAGGGTGAGAAGGTCGAAATATTTATATTTTATTAATATTTTACGCCAAAACTGCTAGTAGAAAGTGCTGATCGTCTGCTTTTAATTTTGATATTTTTATACATAAAAATAAATATTCTGTTAAATTATTAAATATTTATTATTATTATTATTATTATTATTATTAATTTTTTTTTTCTTTTATCGCAGGTCAAACGCAATATTCTATCAGTATTTTATAAATAAATAGTAATTTCGGAAGAATTTTTTATTCATTTAATAAAACGTTTATTACTGTATAACTACCCTACTTTAGAATTTACAAATACAATTGGGGAGAATAGACTCTTTTTATTTGGCAGTAACTATTTCCTGAAAGAATTAAATTATTTTCTGTAACAAAAGAAGAATTAAGTAATAATCCGAAATTGTAGTATTATTAAAAACCTGTATTATTTTTTATATATATATATATATATATATATATAATAATAATAATAATAAGTATTGTAAGAAAAAAATTCTAACATTGAAAAACAACATTGTACTAAAAACCGAAATTTTTTCTATATAAGTCTAGCAACTTGGCAAGGGTGCGATTTTTGTAGTAGTTAACGAAAAGGAAAAATAATAATTTAAATTTTCACTACGATATTATCAATATATTACGTTCAACTAACAAGAATAGCATTAGTACATTATCGAAATTATTTATTTTGTAAGGCAGCAAAGCCCATATAATTAGAGATAAAAAGTATTTTAATTGTTTACCATACAATTAACAACTGCTAATTTTTAACATGCAATAATCATCGTGGATTTTTTTGTCTTTAATTTGCCTATTACATTTAGAATGTCTGCAATCTATAAACTTTACTGCAACTAATTAAATAGAGATTTAGCATTATTATATTTATACTTTTTCCAAATACAAACATCGAACTGTATTTTATAAATACCTCTTGAGACATTTTCTATATTACTTTTACAAAAAAAAAAAAAAAAAAAAAAAAACATTTTCACGCGTTCCTTTTTAATCATCATCTTTTATTTTCGCAGATTTTATTTTAAGTGTGTGGCAACAACAAAGTATTCTCTTTATAATGGGAGGAAAGGAAAGAAAAATAATTTTACACCCGCTGATTTATTCGAATTGTAAAAAGGTAAGAGGATTAAATTAATCTTTGGAACTTCATTCATTATAAAAATATTCTTTTGAAAATTTTATTTTTAACGATAACTGCTAAAGATTGTCTTTATTTTGGAGATACAATTAGAAATACTTTTGAGAGAATAATATTTTTTAAAAAATCATAACTCGCAGCGAATATAATTGCTTTTTTTTTTCTTACTTCCTTTCTCAGTATAAATATTTTGATGAAAATATGATACACTAAAAGATATGGATTGCTAAACACAAACTAATAAGTGAAGGATATCATGTTACGAAATGAAGTGTATCTTAAAATTGTTTAAAGTTATTAGAAAGGTTAAAATTAGTTAACAAAAATATAAAATTAATATTTTTCATAATGAGTAAAAATTGAAGATTACGAAATCTTGAGAATGTTCATTAAAATAATAACCTATTTAAAAAAAAAAAAAGAAAAAAAGAAAAAAAAAAAGAAAACTGGTTTTAATAAATAATTAATTTTATAATTGTAAAATCAATTTAAGTATCCAAGATCGAATTTGAATCACCAGAAAGCATAGATATAGTAATAATATACAGATTGATCATTGGGGAGGAAAAAGTGATTCCTTTTCACTTGGCAAAAGACGACGAATTTACCAAAATATGGCCGTCTTTGCCCGAGTGAATACACACGGAATACACACGAATATTTTAGCAAATAAAATTTATGAATAATTTATTTATTAAAGTTGAATGAAAAACTCCAGATACAGTTTCAAATTCATTTTTCTTTCTTTCTTTCTTTCTTTTTTTCTTTTTCTTTTTCTATATATATATATATATAATACCACTTAATGGCTGATTCCAAAGCTTTTTTTTCTGCATCAAAAACCTTTGCACGATAACACGTGGATGATAGATCTCTATATATATTACTATATCTATGCCAGAAAGCAGATAGTTGTGTTTGCTCTCTGATTGGCACAATGGCCAATCAGATTAGTTATTCTTCAAATAAGAATATAAATTGTTTTTGAAACCATTATTTTTCTGGTGCCTGTGATTTTTCTTATTTTATCGATACAATAGGAAATACTTTTGAGAAAATAACATTTTTGAAAATCTTACCTTGCAGCGAATATATATATAATTGCTTTTTTTTTTTTTTTTTTTTTTTTTTTTTTTAACCTTCCATGAGGGCAAAACTAATTAGAGGAAAATGTGACATGTACTGAAAAAAAAAAAGTCTGTGACTAGCATCTAGAAATTAAATTGGGGATCTAGTAATAATAGTTCCATGTCATCCTCATAAATTCTAGTTCCCTTTCCTAACGAGCTCTAAAAACCGCTATTACAATTATAGATCTTTTTCCTATATTCTCTTGGTCAATCTCATTTAAAAATCTCTGCAAATACATGCGACCTTAAGTGGCAAGATTTAGGAACTATAATCTTGGTTTATGACTCAATTCTAGGAAAAATAGCGAGAATTTCTCTCAGTACAAAGGATTCATAATATCCATAATACTCAAAATACTGTTTCACCATCCAGAAAAGTATGAACTAGAAATTCTTGACCATCTCATCTATCAGATAATATGTTTACCTTCACTCATCGATCATCGCTCATCGCCATACTCATCGCTCGTAAATCTATATTTCTAATTTAGGGATTCATAAAATGATTAATTATTCGTTCTCTATAGAGGCGATATATATTTTTTTTTCCTCAGTGTGCTAATGAATGTATTTGTAATCACAAAATAGGAAATTGATAATATCTTGTTAAGAAATGACGCATATTTTAAAATTGTTTAAATTTAATAAAATTTAATTAATTTCATAATCTGCCATTTTAATAAAAATTAATTTGGAAAACTGGATATTTTGAAATCTTAAGCAACCATTAAATTAATAAACTATTGTCAAAACAATGTTATAAATAAAGAATTAACTTTATAATCGTATATTTAAAAAAATTCTGGCTTATAGCTAATATAATTGCTTTTGTTTTTCCTTCTTTTTCTAATTTTTAATTTTTCTATAATAAATATTTAAAAGAAAATATGATAGACTAATATGTGAATTTGTATACAAACACAAATTATTGTAAACATTCAGAAATATAAGTATCAAGTGTTATAAGTACATAAATATCGAAAATTTGAATGTAAAAACTTCAGAAAACAGACAATTGTGTTCCATTGGCATAATAGTCAATCAGACTGCTTTTTTTTTTTTTTCCTAATATCATAATTCACTTTGAAGTGGTGTTAAATTTCGTGGTAACTCTTCGTGTTATAAACATAGAACCGTTTTTGAAAAATTGGTTAGATAATGGTTTACACAGATGCATTAGAAAATCGAACAGGGACTATAGTAGTATTTGCTAAAGTTACAGATGATTTCATTTTTTTAATGGTAGAATGGGATCGCAAATATTGTACGGGAAGTACACACGTGCAATCAATAGGATTTAAAAGGGTAATTGACGGATTGTCAAGATTATTCAAAACCCATGTTATTCTACGGGTAAAAGTGTTTATGGTACATATTACCAGATTGTTATTTTTAAATTCCGTTTACACATTTTCAAAATGTATAAATGTTAAATTAGTACTCGTTTTTCAAAAATGTATTTATTTATTTATTTATTTTGAATTTGAATTTTGTGTTTTAAAATGCGAATTTTCACTAAATGCATTTTTGTAACTTATTAGCTGTAAAATGAAATATTAAAATATGAAATAAATTAAATTTTAGGAAAACGAGTACTGGTTTAACGGTTGTGAATTTTCTGAATGTGAAAAATGAAATTAAAAAATATCAATTAGGCAGTGAGAAACTCTATAAACAAATTTTGTCATAGACTTACATGGGATTTGGTTTCTAGAGACGGAGAAATCGTAAAAAAAAATGACCCCCTTGTCCAATAAACCAACACCCTAATAAATACTCTGACGAAATCTGCTCGAAAAAAGAATTGGCTGATTCTGGCATTTGCATTTCAAAGGTTTAAGAACATTTTTTCAAACGGTCAATTTGGAGGGGAAAAAATAAAAAAATCGTTTCTAAATCTTGCCGAACTTTTGTGTAAGATAGTTATATTTTAATGACCATTCATAGTTCTTAAATATGAAAATTTGTATATTTATTAAATAATAATTTTAATTAAATGTGGACAAAACCTCAACTTCGCTTCTATGTGAATGCTTCACTTTAATTACAGTATACTGAATTAATTCTTCAATTTTTAGTAATTAAAAGTTGAAATTCTTAGCAGACGCATAAAAATATAATTTACTAGCAGGCTTTACCGCTTCGCTAATGTCTATATTTATATAAAAAATTAACAGATTTCTGCGGCACGGGGCGCCGCTTGAGCCGCTCGTCGCCCGTCGCCCGTGGATCGTCATAGCGTCGGATTCAGACTCCATTCGCCTTATCCTGTCGACTTTTCGATGTAATGTATTAATTACTGGATAAGAGAGATGACAGGCGTAGCACACAATGACGACTAGTCAAGAAACATCTTTATTGCTTCAGTATTTCTAATTCGAGACAGTCCCCAACGCAGTTCTGCGGCCCGGGGCGCCGCTTGAGCCGCCCGTCGCTCGTGGATCGTCAGAGCTTCGGACTCAGACTCCATTCGTCTTACCCTGTCTCGACTTAGAAATACTGAAGCAATAAAGATGTTTCTTAAAAGAAAGCCTAGTCGTCATTGTGTGCTACGCCTGTCATCTCTCTTATCCAGTAATTAATAGATTACATATATGAATATATAATGAATATAATATTAAATATAATGAATAATATACATATACCAGGTGTCCCATGACATTATGAAAATTATTTTATTTTTCACATGCTAAGGAAAATGTTTTAAATATAATAGCGTATGTTTACTGTTAAGATTTACGTGATTAAAATAAAATATTTTGATATATTAAGAGCTATTGTACAAAACTGCTGGAATTGAATATACGTTAGTTGCTAGTTGCTGCTTATCGCTATTTGTTTCTCAACTGCTTCAGGCAGTTAATTCTGCTTGAGACAATATGTTTTAGTAGTACTTTCTGTTAAGTATCTTGTAATCGCTTTGAAATTTAAGTTTTTTAACATTTTAACTAATTGGAATAATTTAATCTACACGATCAATTCGGAATTCTCGGGTTAATTTGTCATTTTTCCCACTTCCACATCTTTCTGTGTCCCGCATTTCGTGAGGAGATAGCCGGACAATCATGATATTGGGTTCTAATTGTATGATAATCGTAATAAGTACCCCTTTTTATTTTAATGCATATTTCATGCAAATACTAGTATTTATTGTTTTGGGTCAAAAGTTTGATATCGAGTTTTCACCTGACTTACATGTTTTAAGGTCTCCCGAGTCCAAAAAATTGGTGTTTGGTAATTGATCAGTATGTATGTGTGTACATATGAAACTGTGAGATGGGGAATCGTCTTATTATCATTTCTCCAGAACTAACAAAAATAAAATAACGAAATTGAAAAATTAAGACAGGTCTAGTATACAGATGATTTTTTTTTTTTTTTCAATTTTTGGTGATAACTGGAAAAACGGAAGGGAGACCATATGTCCGTATCGAAATTGGCTCAAACGATTTTCTTCAAAGTTGCTATACACACGTTCTTTAAAATTTTCATTCGTATGTATTAGTTAGTTCAGAAAAAAATGATAGGCGTTCTATATAAATAGGTCAATTTTAGATCTTGCAAGTGTGTTCCTTTAAAAATGGATCTAAGGATTTTTCTCAAACTCACCATATTAACTCTATTTTAAATATCCTTTCGGATGTATTTGATAGTTTGCGGTGAACAGATGAGTTTACAAAATTGTAGTGAAAATTCACACTAGGACCGAAAGCTGGTATCTCAAAAACGGCTGTGATGATTTTTTTTTTCAAATTTGCTGCATAAATCCCTTTTAGATGTTCTTTAGAATGCATTACATGATTACAACAGGAAAATTGACTGGTGTCCTGATTAGGTAGATCAGTTATCTCAGAGATGGGTGTTTTTAAAAATGGCTCTTTTGTTTTGAATGTAAAATCTTCGAAATTTGAATGTAAAAACTTCAGAAAACAGACAATTGTGTTCCATTGGCATAATAGTCAATCAGACTGCTTTTTTTTTTTTTTTTTTCTTCTGATATCATAATTCACTTTGAAGTGGTGTTAAATTTTGTGGTAACTCTTCGTGTTATAAACATAGAACCGTTTTTGAAAAATTGGTTAGATAATGGTTTACAGGCTATTCTTACACAGATGCATTAGAAAATCGAACAGGGACTATACTAGTATTTGCTAAAGTTACAGATGATTTCATTTTTTTAATGGTAGAATGGGATCGCAAATATTATACTGGAAGTACACACGTGCAATCAATAGGATTTAAAAGGGTAATTGACGGATTGTCAAGATTATTCAAAACCCATGTTATTCTACGGGTAAAAGTGTTTATGGTACATACTACCAGATTGTTATTTTTAAATTCCGTTTACACATTTTCAAAATGTATAACTGTTAAATTAGTACTCGTTTTCCAAAAATGTATTTATTTATTTATTTATTTTGAATTTGAATTTTGTGTTTTAAAATGCGAATTTTCACTAAATGCATTTTTGTAACTTATTAGCTGTAAAATGAAATATTAAAATATGAAATAAATTAAATTTTAGGAAAACGAGTACTGGTTTAACGGTTGTGAATTTTCTGAATGTGAAAAATGAAATTAAAAAATATCAATTAGGCAGTGAGAAACTCTATAAACAAATTTTGTCATAGACTTACATGGGATTTGGTTTCTAGAGACGGAGAAATCGTAAAAGAAAATGACCCCCTGCTCCAATAAACCAACACCCTAATAAATACTCTGACGAAATCTGCTCGAAAAAAGAATTGGCTGATTCTGGCATTTGCATTTCTAAAGTTTAAGAACATTTGCTCAAATGGTCAATTTGGGAGAAAAAAAAATCGTTTCTAAATCTTGTTGAACTTTTGAGTAAGATAGTCATGTTTTAATGACCATTCATACTTCTTAAATATGAAAATTTGCATATTTATTAAATAATAATTTTAATTAAATGTGGACAAAACCTCAACTTCACTTCTATGTGAATGCTGGACTTTAATTACACGATACTGAATTAATTCTTTAATTTTTAGTAATTAAAATATAGTTTACTAGCAGGCTTTTCCGCTTTGCTAATGTCTATATTTATATAAAAATTAAAAGAAAAAGAAAGAAAGAAAGAAAAGAGAAACATTATTATTTTATATCATTTAATGAATAATATACACCCCGCGACAAAAAGATAGGTACAAAGGCTTTTTTCTTTGATTTTTCATAAAATAACATTATCTAAATTGTGCTTATCATTCATTATTATCATAAAATAACACTATTCTCGGACTAATTTTTGTTTTAAGACTAATTTAGAAAAGTTTTAAGACTAAAATTTTTCTAACTGAAGACTACACTCCGCGACAAAAAGATAGGAACAAAGGGTATTTTTTAATTTTTCATAAAATAACATTATCTAAAATGTGCTGATCATTTATTATCATAACAAAATATTATCATATCAAAAACATATTAATTATTTGAATCATATTCAAAATAATCATAAAAAAAAAAAAAAAAAAAAAAAAAAACTTTGTTCCTGTCTTTTTGTCTTGGTATGTAGTCTTAAATTTGAAAAATTTTAGTCTTAATTTTTTTCTAAATTTGTCTTAAAACAAAAATTAGTCTGGGAATAGTGTTATTTTATGATAATATTAAATGATAAGCATAATTTAGACAATGTTATTTTATGAAAATCAAAGAAAAAACCCTTTGTCTCTTTTTGTTGCTTGGTGTATATATATATATATATATATATATATATATATATATATATATATATGAATATATAATGAATATAATATGAAATATAATGAATAATATATATGTACCAGGTGTCCCATGACGTTATGAAAATGATTTTATTTTTTACATGCTAAGGAAAATGTTTTCCATATAACATGTATGTTTACTGTTATATATAACGTGTATGTTTACTGTTAAGATTTACGTGGTTAAACTAAAATATTCTGATATATTAAGGGCTATTGTACAAAACTGCTGGAATTGAATATACATTAGTTGCTAGTTGCTGCTAATCGCTATTTGTTTCTCAACTGCTTCAGGCTGTTAATGCTGCTTGAGACAATATGTTTCAGCAGTACTTTGTGTCAATTATCTTGTAATCGCTTTGAAATTTAAGTTTTTTAACATTTTAAATAATTGGAGTAATTTAATCTAAACGATCAATTCGGAATTCTTGGATTGATTTGTAATTTTTTGCACTTCCACATTTTCTGTGTCCCGCATTTCGCAAGGAGGTAGCCGGACAGTCATGATATTGGGTTTTAATTGTATGATAATCGTAATAAGTATCCCTTTTTATTTTAATGCGTATTTCATACAAGTAAAAAGATACTAGTATTAATTGTATTTGGTCAAAAGTTTTGACATCGAGATTTTACCTGACTTACAAGATGTTTTAAGGTTTCCCGAGTCCAAAAAGTTGGTGTTTGGTAATTGGTCAGTATGTATGTGTGTATGTATGAAACTGTGAGATGGGGAATCTTCTTATTATCATTTCTCCAAAACTAATAAAAGTAAAATGACGAAATTTAAAAATGAAGACAGGTTTAGTATACAGATGATTTTTTTTTTTTTTTTTTTTTTTTCAATTTTTGTTGATAACTGGAAAAACGGAAGTGAGTTAGTTAGTTCAGAAAAAATTATCGGCGTTCTATATAAATAGGTCAGTTTTAGAACTTGGAAGAGTGTTCCTTTAAAAATGGCTCTAAGGATTTTTCTCAAACTCACCATATTAACTATATTTTAAATATCCCTACGGATGTATTTGTTAGTTTGCGGTGAACAGATGAGTTTACAAAATTTTAGTGAACATTCGCAGTGAGAGCGAAAGCTGGTATCTCAAAAACGGCTGTAATGATTTTTTTTTTTTTTTTTAAATTTGCTACATAAATCCCTTTTAGATGTTCTTTAGAATGCATTACATGATTACAACAGGAAATTCATAGGTGTCCTGATCAGGTAGATCAGTTATAGATCTCAGAAATGGGTGTTTTAAAAAATACCTTTTCTTTTTGGACTGAGGGCCTATTAGTCTTAATCTGGGATTTTTGTGTTGTCGTTTTCGATAGTTGGATATTTGTCGAAATCATTTTTCAATAGTTGGACATTTATCGAAATCTAAAATTTATCGAAAATATAATTGAATAATTTGAAAGCGATGTTACAATTGGGAAGAAAAAAAAAAACTAATAGTCCTCCGTCCTAAACTAAATTCTGCTTTTGCCAGAATTTCATCAAAATCTTTTTTAGGACTGAGGGCCTATTAGTCTCAATCTGGGATTTTTGCGTTGTCGTTTTCGATAGTTGGTAATTTGTCGAAATCATTTTTCGATAGTTGGGCATTTATCGAAATCAAAAATTTATCGAAAATATAATTGAATAATTCGAAAGCAATGTTATAATTGGGAAGAAAAAAAAAAAACTAATACTCCTCCGTCCTAAACTAAATTCTGCTTTTGCGAGAATTTCATCAAAATCTTTTTCATTATTATTATTATTGAAAGGAAAAGAAAAGAAAATTAATAATAATCAGTATC
The DNA here is from genome assembly GCA_963930645.1 of Salticus scenicus. Lineage (NCBI taxonomy): Eukaryota > Metazoa > Arthropoda > Arachnida > Araneae > Salticidae > Salticus > Salticus scenicus. The sequence goes on along the minus strand of OZ005656.1, from coordinate 206,668,164 downwards.
GTTACAAGTGGCATCGAAAAAGTTTTTTTTTTAATAATTTTGAATTAGGAAATAAAAAGTGCGCGTGAAATAATATGAAATAAAAATAAGTAAAAAAATGAATTTAATGATTTAATGTTTTTGTTTTTCGGGGGCTGCTCATACATATAAAAAATGCGTATTAAAACGAGTCGAAGAAGGAAGCGAAATAAGTATTGAGTTATATTACGATAAATACGATATATAATATGATACGATATATTAGACCTATCGTCCAGGGTTAGTAGGCATTTTCGTTGAAAGAAATAGTTTGTTCGTTCGGTGCAACTTGCACATTAGTCCCGTGAGGTACAACTTTCACATTAGTCTCTTGAGGTACAACTTTCACTTTAGTCCCGTCAGGTACAACTTGCACATTAGTCCCCTTTAATTTCCTTTTTTTTTTATAATTTTGTTGTCATTTCGGAGATGAGTTGATAAGTGTATCGCAAATGCGTAAGTAAACATTTTGGCGAGAAACGTCCGAGCTACTTCAGTGCCAAATTTAAAATTTCGCCAATGTTATTATTATTATTTTTTTTTTCTTTTTGTAACTATTTATGTAAACTCTATTTTATATGTTTTCAATTCGTATGTATCAGTTTGCGCTTAAAGAAAAATTGTTAGATACTTAATTTGTTACATCAATTTTGTCTTCCGGAAACACTATTTCTAATACGAGTATAATAGTATTGAGTAATAGAAGTCGTATGGTTATTACATACAGGATTTGTTGTTGTTGTTCATTTTATTAATTTTAATCAAGATGTTATTTTTTCTTCATTAATTTCTACAATTTATATTCTTAATTCAAACACATCATTCAATTAACATATTTCTTATAACATTCTTTATAACTTTACAGTTCTGAAATTCATCACAGAGAGACTTCACCGAAATTACCTTTCGGAAGACCCTAAATTGAATCAGAGAAGAATATTTTTTCAAAGAAAAAGAGTTAAATGCTTTTTCCAGTTCTCTTTCAAGAGATCAAAGTATCAATGGAACTTTCTCCTATTCTACAGAATTCAAATCTTACACGAAGAAAAAAAAAAGTCTCCTTCCTATAAATAAAACTCAGTCGATAAAGGTAAAATTAAATAAAGATTTACATAAAATAGAACACCTTTACTGTATATGTTTACAGGAAACTTTGCATTTTATTATTATTATTATTATTGTTGTTATTATTTTAATCTTGATTTGGAATTTAAATAATCAAAAATTTCAGAATATCTAGAGATTTCAATGAAACAAATAAATACACTGTAAATAGGAGCGTCTTAAATTCAGACAGAAATGTGTCTTAAATGTCAATTCCGACACATAAATGTCTGAAACACTTACGCATGTAAAATTTCAGACGCATGTGCTGTCTTAAATTTGGGCTGGTAAGTGTCTTTTTTATAAATGAGCTGAGATAAATGTCTGAATAAGGTTTATATGTCTGAAATTAAGACATATATCATTTTAGACACATAAAATGTCAGACATTTTACAATTTAGGCACTTAAAAATTCAGACATTACAAATTTCAGACACTTAGAAATTCAGACATTTGTATTACTTAACAAATTTTCCATATGGAATCTACTTTAAGCAGCAATCATATACTGTTTTAATATTATTTTTTTTTTAACAAATAAATTTGATATTATTTTATATAGTATAAGTAGTTATCTTATTTAAAATACTTAGACGCGAAACTAATTCGGTTAAAATTAAAAAGCAAAGTTATTTTTTATTTAAATTTCTCACATGTAATTAGTATATATATATTAAGATAAACGAAGCATGTATCTTGTAGCTAAGAAGCGAATTCGTAACTAAACATTCTTAAACAATTTGTGCATAAATGTTTTTTTTTTTTTTTTTTCCGCATTTTAATTATTTTATGTTTCTCTACACTTCAAAATGTAAAGAACAATTTTTTTGGTTTCATGTACATAGTTTGTTTTCTTGCAAATACCAGCTTTAAAAAAATCATTTAAAATCCACAGTCTACCTAAGAAAAAATAAATAAAAATAAATTCCAAAGTTAATTAATATATTGAATTAATTTAACTGTTTAATTTATAAATAACATTTTAATTTATTATTTCAATATTTCTTTTAAATATTTTTATGAATAAATTTACTTTATACGAATAAAATTTGTTATTTATTGATACAATTGCTATACATATACTTAAATAGTCCTCGGAAATAGCAATGATTTGATCTGTTATTAATTTATATAAAGTTTAACACAGACATGTACATAATAACATACATATTTATAAAATAATAAATACATTTAAAATATGCATATCATAGTAGTATGTATCAATAAAATTATTTTATTGTGAAAATATTTTAACAAACACGGAATTTTTAAACTTTTTAAAATTATTCGAAATCAAGATTCTTTAAAGATGTAAAATTAAAAAAAGAAATTATTATCATTTTAAACAAAGAAAATGTCTTAGATTATATATATATATATATATATATATAAACATATATAGTTTCGTTTCAATTGTTTACATAAATTAAAATTTCATTGTTTATAAATTTATATTTTCTTGTTGAAACAATCTACCCCAAAGAAATTCAAAACTGAAGTTATCTTTTCTTGTTTTACAATAGAAAACGAAATAGTGATGATAAAGTATTAAAAATATTTATTTAAAGATAGTAATAAAAAACATTCATCTCTAAAATAGATATAAATTGTATTTCGCTTACAAAATAAATAACCTTTACTATATATAAACAAAGATTTATTATTAATATTTTTTTTTAAGAATATTTTAAATTTGTTAAAATCTATGGTACGTAATGCAATATAAACAAGTTTTAAAAATTAAATGACGCATAGTAAACTAAATTACTAGAAAATGTTGATAAAAAAGTGTAGTTTTTTTTTTTTTTTTTTTTTTTTTTTTCCCCTTAAAATTTTCCTAATTTTGACAAACAAAAATTACATTTTTATAAATATTATTTCATTCGTTTTATTTAAATATATATATAGTTATCTAATAATTTTAACAAAGACAAGCGCATTTTTATTTAAAAATAAAAATATAGATTGGACCATTTCTCAATTTTCATCTTGCCTTTTTAAACTTTTTTTTCTGAAATCCAGTTTTAATGACTCATCATTTTATACAAGAACAACTGCTTATGACATCTCCACGTTTAGAAAATATCTAAAAGTATAACTATAAAGAATTAATGGTGACAGTTCGGATAATTACGCTTTGACAATGGTTATTTCTTTCAGTCTATAAAATTGAAAGGTTTTATCTTTTTATCGGTTTATTTTTAAACTAAATCTTAAATCTCTTCTTTTTTCTTTCATTTGTTTTTGAAATTTTCATTTTGTTTTAATGTATGTATCTACATTTAAATTGTCAAAGCAACAATAATCATATGAAATAGAAAAAAAAAAAAAATATTTGTAATTTTTATAAATTTTAAGTATTAAATTAAAAACTGTAAAAGATCTTTTTTTTATATGACGATATCATATATTGATTTTTATTTAACTTAGTCAGATTTGCTTTCTAGTTTTTCTGGTATTAGTTTTATTATTTTACTCAGTAATGTGCATTTGCGCAGTACTATTTCTATACGGGAGTTGCTTAAAAATTAAAATAAAACCTGTGTGAAAATGTTTACTTTAACGTTTACTATTGCAATTTTCAGTAATAATTTTACACAAACTAAGCCACGCTAAAAAAAAAAAAAAAAAAAAAAAAAAAAAAAAAAAACAGAAACAGAAACATTATTAAAAAAGCTTACTTTTATTATTGTAATTATCAGTGTCTATGTAAAAACGACTTAATTATCTTACATAAAATGCACTCTAAGCTTGTAAAAAATGAATAAACCTCAAAAACAACTGAAAAAAAAAATCATAGCATCCGATTTTGTAATTAAAAGGAGATAGAAAAGAGAGAAAAAGAAATTTATTTAAGCCGTAAATCTCATATTTAATCTATCTTTTGCCATTATAAATAATGCTAAAAACGAAAATACATAATAAGTGCATTGTATTTGCTATGTTAAAATAATAGTAATAATAATAAGTTCATTTTTCCGATTAAAAAAATTTTTCATTGCTGAATATTTATAAATTATTTCAACATGTGTTTGAAATATTTTTCTTTTTACTACTAATTTCAGGAACTTGACTTGTTGAATAGAATTTTGAAAGTAAGTTTCTTCCTTTCCTTTTTTTTTTTTTTTTTTTTTTTTTAATTAAATACTTTTGTAAAAATTAACGTATGCTTTCCGAATTTTAAAGTTGCTGAGATTTAAAAATAAATAAAACAAATAAATAAATAAATACATTATACAAAAATCATTCAAAGAAAAATACAATAACATTTTTCTAAGCGAGTTCTGTATTCTATGAAAATTACGCTCATGATACTAATTCTAAATTTATCATTTATTGAAAACAATATTAAAATATCGTTTTCTTTCAAGTCAAAGGTGGCAAGTTATATTATGAAGTTGATTTGTTTGTAATAATTTTATGCATCAATTCATTTAATCGTTATAATTTATAAATTGAAAAAACAACATTTTTTTTTCAGTTTCAAGACTTTTGGATAAATCTATTTAATGTTAAAGTTTTAAATTAGTTACTAAAATTTCATTAAATAAACATAAGTTATAAAAAAAATCATAAAATAGTATTAATAATAATAATATAATAATAATAATAATAATAATAGTTCTAAAAATAGTGAAGTCACCAATAAAAAAAAAGGGCAAAGTCTGGGCTGCGGGCTGTAAAAATTAAGCTTTACGCACATAGTACAACTCATAATTATGACTTAATTTTAGTTCACTGGAAACAAATTTTAAAATTATATTTTCTTTGAATAACATATTCATATAAATAGTCTAATTAAAATAATAGCTTTGGAATAACAGAAAAAATACTACAAGAAAATTACGAAACCTAAACCTAAGATGGTTTATAAAAATTAACTGGTTGGAAATTTTATTTATTTATGAAATTATTATTTTAGAATTGTTTAAGTTAAAGCTTTATAAATTGTTTTAAACTCTTTCTCGTATTTAAGATATATAAATAACATATTGTCACATTTCCCTCTCTTTGGAAGTTATTTTTTCAGATTTTGTATCGAAAGACGGAATATTCCATTCCTTCACTTTCTAAATTTTCCGGTTGGTTCAATGGAAACTGTTAGAGTTTATCACGTTTAGAAAGTGTATTTCATGCATTTCAGTACAAAATAAAATAGTTACCATTATTTCTTAAAGAAATCAATTTTGAAAATTTATCTCAAAACACGGAAAATTTGTTCATTCATTTGCTTGTTTAATTTTCCGATCAAAGTATATCATATTCTGTCTATATTACGTATTACGTTTTTGACAATATAAAAAAAGTGAATTTATCAAGTTTAAAAAACCAATTTCATGTATTAAATTAAAGGAAAAAATTTAATTAAAGTAGTACAACTATAATTTTCTCCACATAGAAATTAATTTTTTAGATTATTTTTAAAAGATGAAAAATTTTGTTGATTTACTTTATTTATTTATTTATTTTGCAATTTTCCGATCAGGGAAAAATCAGCTTTTGTTTATATGTATAAAGTATTATTGATAGTTTTAGAAAAATTCAATTTATCAAATTTTGAAAACAGTATTAAAATTAAACAAAAAAACATAAAACTAATACAGTTGTGATCCCTCCTCCATAAATAATAGTAGACTATTATTCAAAAAGTCGAAATGTATTATTGTTATTATGATTATTATTATCATTCATTTTCTCTCTCTCTCTTTTTTTCCTGGTCGGAGAAAATCAGTTTCTGCCTTCATAGCGTATTAAATTTACGGTAGTTAAAAAAAAATTTTGAATTTATTAAGTTTAGATATCATAGTTCATGTATTAAATTGAAGAAAAGAAATTAAAGTGCTACAACTATAATATTTTCTCATAAAAATTATTTTTGTAGATTAGTCTCAAAAGATGGAATAGTTTTTTCGTTCGTTCATTTTCTTTTTTAATTTTCTAATCACAGAAAATTAGTTTCTGTCTATATTACATTTTTTAAATACTACGATAGTTACGATCTTACGAAACTTTGGATAGCCAAAAAAAATTGAATTGATATCAAGTTTAGAAAACTTATTTCATTTATTAAAATTAAAGAAAAAAATATATATAATATAGCTGTAAATGTTTTCCACATAGAAACTAATTTTGTAGATTATTCTTAAAAGGCGTTAAAATGACGTTGTTCATTTTATTCATTTATTTATTTTATTTTTATTTTTTTATATTTAATTTTATTATTTATTTATTTATTTATTTTCAGTCGGGGAACTTCATCTCCTATATTACGTATTATGCCTTTTGAAAGTTAAAACATTTTGAAATTATTCAGTTTAAAATATGTATTTAATGTATTACGAAAGAAGATAAAAGTACATAAATAAATAATTCATCTGTCCTTTTCCCTATAAAAGCCATTTTTTTTTTTTTCCGAGATCATTTTCAAAAGACAGAAAATTCCATTCGTCATTTAGTTTTTAAATATTCTGTTCTTCTCAACGGAAACCACTTTAGGGAAAATCAGCTTTTATATTAGGTATTCTTTCGATATTCTTAAAAACAGCCAATTTTTCAAGTGTTTATGTATATATCCTGCATGAATAAAGAACCTTTATGAGAAATTTAGCTATTATTTCCCGTAAGAAACTAATTTTGAAGATTTTTCTCAAATGATAGAAACTATCGTTTCCTGACTTGCTTCTCAAATTTTCGGGTAGTCTCAACGAGGAAAAACCAGCTTCTGTGGTAATGGCAGCCTGTATTTCCCCTACCTTTTATATTTCCATTAGTTTTTTTTTTTTTTTTTTTTTTTTTCATGATAATCTTCTCTAATTCAATTGTACGATTGATTAAGAAAAAAAAGTAAATATAGTGGTATAAAAGAATTAAGGGGAAATTGCGGGTTTATCGTTACTCTGTAACACGTATTATGCCTTTCGATGTCCTGAAAATATTTTAAGCTTACTAATTCAGAAAATGTGTTTGAAGTACTTCTATGAAAAAAATAAATCATATGTAATACTACTGTCATTTTTTTTCCCTCCATACAAACCAATTCTGGATATTTTTCTTGAAAGACATACATTTTGTGAGATTATTTACTTTTTGTTTCTTTTGATTTTCTGGACATCTTAACAAAAATACTAATGGAATATCAGCTTTTCTGTATTACATATTATACAGATTGATATCGAATTCGTCGGACTTATTTAGTTTAAAATATGTGTATCATGTATTACAATATAAAATACATAGATATAAATAACATAACTTCAATTTTACCGGCTGATTTTTTTTTTTTTTTTTTTTTTTTTTTTTTTAAGTTTTCTTATACTTTTAGTGAGAACAAGTTTAGAAAAAAAACCGCTTTTGTTTTATATATTCTTAAAAATGTCGAATTTATTAAGATTAGAATGTATGTTTTTCGTATTACGAGAAAAAAAAATATATAAATAATATATAGGGTAAGTTCACCAATGATTGACACTGTTAGAGCAATATCTGATGTTTTTAATGTTCTAGTCATCAGAAAATATTTTTAGAAATAAATCTTAAGGTAGTACATATGGCATGAAAGACATTCAGAACCACATGTATGTTAAAATATATACATTTGATAACATTCTTTTTTTCTTTTTTTATTATGAATTTTTATTTGACACCCACTCAGTGTTCCAGTAATTGACACTGCCAGTTTTTAATTTTATCAGAAATTGGCCCCTATGTTCCAGTGTTTGACACTGCTAATTATTCATTTTACCAGTTATTAGCATCCTATGCTCCAGTGTTTGACATAAATTTTAAAATTCTTAAATGTAAAATATATTATTTTATTATTTTTCTTATTTATTAATTATTTCGGGATAGATGTCAATTACTGGAGCATGCCAATCACTGGAGCACCTACCCCATATAACTTTGCCATAGAAACCAATATTTCAGAGTTTACACAGAAGACGAAAAAATTTTATTCGTTCACTTGCTTTTAAAATTTTCGTTCATCTCAACAGGAAAAATCAGCTTCAGGTATTATGTCTTTCGGTATTTTTTAAAATATTGGATTTGTTAAGATTACGTTTACTGTTTTATGCAATATGAATCAAAACTTTTTCAGACCAGCCTGTAAATGCTTGATTTACAGGTTATGATTGACGTGGAAAAGTTTTTCCTCTATGCTTTCCGTCTCTATTTTTTTTTTTTTTTTTTTTTCTTTTAAGTCCGTTTTTATGGGAGAATTTTCATAAGTTTTTAGTTCTTATATTTTATAAGAGTAATATCGCATAAAGGAAATCGCAAATAAAAAATAAACTAAAAATATGTCTATCTTCGTGAAAGGCATTATTAATTTTATTATATATGTATAAAAATAATCCAAAATGTGATATTTTGAAGTTACCTCTAAAATTTAATCCCGGATTTAGCAAAAAAAAAAAAAAAAAAAATTATTCGTTCAATTGTTTTTCAAATTTTCTGTTTATCTCAACGGAAAACACTTAGGTAAAAAAAGCATCGGTATTAGATGTTATATCTTTCAGTATTTTTTGAAATATTTATTTTATCAGTATTAGGTTTACTGTTTTATGCCATACGATGCAAAACTTTTTCAGACCAGTCTGTAAATACTTGATTTTCAGGTAATCATTTTCGTGGAAAAGTTTTTCCGCTATGTTGTCCGCCTTTATTTTTTAAAGTCTGTTTTTATGTAAAAATATTGGTAAATATTTTAGGTTCTTATATTTCATAATTGTAGTTCCGCATAAAGAAATTTATCAGCCAAATGCTAACTATATGGCTATCATCGTAAAAGGCATCATCATCATTATTATTATTACAGCCGAACCTCGTTAACATAAATCTCAATGGGAATAAAAATTCTGTTATGTTATCAGTAGTTCATGTTATCACTAGCTAATTTTCATATAACTAAACTAATCTTTATTTTGAAGGTGATTGTGGAAACAGTTCATGTTAAAAGTAATTCACGTTAACAGTGTTCACGTTAACGAGGTTCGACTGTATTATTATTATTATTATTTTATGTATATACATAGAAATAATTCAAAACGTGATTTTTAAAATGTATCTCTAAAGTTTAATCTCGGATTTCACAAAAGACAAAAAATATTATTCCTTCACTTTTTTTTTAAATTTTCCGTTCATCTCAAAAGAAAACGCTTAGAAAAATCATCTTCTGTATTAGGTATTATGCATTTCAGTATTCTCAAAAATGTTGAACTTATCAGGATTAGAAAATATGTTTTATGCATTACGATGCAAACACTTTTCAGACCAATTTATAAATACTTAATTTGAAAGTTTTGATTGACAAGGAATTTTTTTCTTTCTCGGTTCTGGTCTTTCCTTTTGCCTTTATATTTTAGTCTGTTTTTATCTAAGAATAAAGAAACAAATTATAGGTTCTTATATCTTGTAAAAGTGCAGTCGGTAACAAAAGTGTCCGAACACTAGCAAAAATTCCTATATAAAAAAAATTCACTTAGCACAGTTTTGTTAAATAAATCCTTGACAAATCACGTTCTTAATCAGTCTAAGAACATGATTCGACAAGGATTTATTTAACAAAACAGTATTAACTCTACTTTTTTTATATAGGATGTTTTGCTAGTGTTCGGATACTTTTGTTACCGACTGTAATATTGCACATAGAATTTTTTAACATGAAATATATATATATATATATATATATATATATATATATATATATATATATGCAGCTGTCGCTGTAAAAATTATTATTAATTTTCTCTGAAAAATAATAATAACTAAAAACACAATTTTTTTTTAAATATATCTAGAATTTTAATCTCGAGAAAACATTGATAACAATAATTTTTAAAATTTGATAAAAATATTTTCCAATTCCCTGACAAACTTAGTATAGAATACGATGTAATGAAAAGTATATGGAAGCAATTAGGGTTATAAAAAAGGGGGGGGGGGAGGACGAAAAATAATTGCTTGTTCTGTTTTCTTACATGCAAATATAAAATTCAATTTACTTTTATGTACGATGCCCTTCCAAAATAAATAATATACTAATATACTTTAGTAAATTATATCTGTCAATATGATCACTTTCATTTCATCAAAATGTTCTACGTATTTTTTTCAGTTCCCAATTTAAATAATAATCATATGTTAAAGCTGTCAGTTTAAGTTTTTATTAAAAAACCTTCGTAAAAAATGTATTTAATCAATATTAAATGAACATATCAAATATTAAATGAATATATACAGCGAATAAAATTTTAATATTTATAAAACAAAGCAATGTTCCGCTTAAAAAATGTGTGATGGTTAATTACATTTTTCTTTCTTTCTTTTTTTTTTTTCTTTTGTCAGTGATAAATATTTAAAGCATCTGTTTTGGAAAATGTAATTGTTTCATTTTTGCTTTTTTTCTTTTTATATGCTAGCTTCTCCGTTATTTTTTAAATAGTATTTTTAAAATATCTATAAACACTTTTAAATATTATTATTATTTTTTTTTTCTAATAATAAAATTTTAATTTATCAAAACTAAGAAGAAAAGAAATAATTTGAATTAAAATGTGATTCATGCATTTAGAGAAAACGAAGAATACAATAGTGCGAGTTTGTTATGTTATCTTCATTACAAGATACGGACAAAATTTAATTATCTACAGGAAAGATAAAATAAAGTTAAAAAAAAAAAAAAAAAAAAATGAGGAGTTAATTATCCATTTTTACTTCTTTTTACTAAGTAATGGAAGTAATGTAATCGCAAAATAAAGTTCTGTTTAGACACCGAGCAAAAAAATTTTATCTATTCAACAAAAATTTGATGTTCAAAACAAAAATTTCTCTTCCAATATGTTCCATAAGTAATTTTGTTTAGATTAACAAAACAATTTTGATTGCAGTTCTAACAAATTTATTCTGTTTTTCTTACAAAATTTGTGTTTTATTTACACAAATGATTGTAAAGTTAAACAAAATATTTCGTTATTATAAGCAAATCGAAAGAAATTTTGTGAACATTTTGGTTAAATTTGTTAACAATATATGTTGTGTTGTCATAGCAAAAGTCATTTCTTTACTACTAATGAAAATTTGGTTGAAAATAATAATAATATTAATAATAATAAACTCTACAAAATACATTTTGTTATGTTAATCAAATCCTTTCTCTGAATATAAATACATGTAAAGATTAGTCTCTTTTAAATAATGAAATTTTAATCTATCAAAGTTAAAAAGAAAAGAAAACTATATATTGAAATGGGATAAACGTATTAGAGATATTCAGGCCTTTCAGCGTTCCTGATATTTTACGCTCATTTTATTATATTGTCACCATTATTTTGAAACAATATTTTTTGCATAGTAATTTATCATTAAAACGTTCAAGAAATTTTTCACTTTCGCAGTAGTAAAGACAATGCAATAAAAAAGCAGGTAAAATTTAAGAAACTTTGCGATACCTAGATATTAAATAGTAGAACGGAGCGAGTATGTTATTTTATCATAATTAAAATATACGAATTTTTTTTATTTTTTTCACAGGAGAAATAGTCTAAAATTAGATTAACAAATACGGAATATTTCCAGCTCAATTACCCTTTTTTACTGAAAAACGTTGTTATTTGTACTCAACGTTACTTGTACTGAAAAGCGGTAGTATTAGAACTGCCAATGTCTTTTCGGACTTCAACTATACTTCCCATTTTGACCATTCCTGAATCGATTCCGACTACCTTCGCCGTGATGTTTGTATGTTAGCTGTACGTATGTATGTACACATGCAGAAGTCCTATAACCCGCTCTTTTTCAGGAAACCTATCGCACTCTTTTCTCAAACATTTTTTTCTTTTAATTAATAAGCGTATTTTATAGCAAAAATTGCATTAAAAAATTGATGACAAAGAAAACACAGGAAATACCACACCTGACTTAGGTATAATTCAAAAACAAATAGCCGTAAAATGAAGAAAATTGTGACATAAAGTCTGTACGTATGCATTCACGCACGTAGGAGTGTAAAACGTGTAACTCAAAAGTGGTAAGCCGTTGAAAAGTGAAGATGTGAATTGAAGATATCTATACTGTTATAAATAAAACCCAACACTATCCCAAAACTATGATGCGAATTTAGTTACAACCAATATTTTTGTTAAAATGGTGCGGAGAGTTTTACCAATTTATCGGTGCCTATACTATTAAATTGTCAGTACTGAAATGGCAAATTCTAGAAAATCAAACATCTAAAAATATTGGTTCTAGTTAAATTCTTCTTTTTCTTACAGTTTTTTTTTTTTTTTTTTTTTTTTTTTTATGAAGGATTTTATTTTTAACTCTATATAGCTGTATACTTCCCTTTACTATTCACTATATGACCGTCAGTTTTTAAGTTAAAAATAAGTTTTGCGGATACATATACAGTCGTACCTCGTTAACGTGAATCTGAAGTGATTTAAAAATTGTTCATATTATCAGTAACGCAGAAAATAATCTTCATTTCGACGCGGACTGTGAAAACAGTTCATGTTAAAAGTAATTCATATTAAGCGTGTTCACTTTAACGAGGTTCGACTGTATATCTATATATTTCAAACAGACAGTTTAATAAGTGCCCAAGGAATTAATATCGTATCCAATATGATATTTTTAATTGTCTAACAGATGACAACTAGTGATAAACTTTCCCAGGTATGAAAACTATTAAAACTTATTTAAATAAATCTATTGAAATAAATAAGATATTCCCTTTTGAAGCTTCTACGTTATTTTCAAACTATTTTAAGGAAAATTATAAATTTATATATTTTACGATGTATAAATTTATTTCTTTTATCGTTAAAATTTTACCATTCAAAACTGTTAATATGTAACATATATTTTTATATTGAGCAATTAAAGAGGAAAAAAAAAAACCTTTTTTGAAAAACTTTCGTTGAATTATTTCGGAATTTATTTCACTGTCATAATAAAATCTTGCAAAACAACCCATCAAATAATATTTTAAAGAAATCTTGCACATATGGAAACATCTTGCTGATAAAAATACGCATTTTTTATACATTATCGACAACATTTTCTATACAGATTTACTGTCTTATAGTATTTTTTTTAATACATTATGTTACAAAAGTTGTTTAAATAGTGCAATTAAACGCGTCAGATTTATCGTTAAAAACCTCTCTAAATGTCCAATTTTTAGAGTAATAATTTTTTTTTTCCCGTGCGTTGTAAATTTTAAATCATGCATTTATCGCTTTTAGTTTCATTTTAAATCTATTTTTATACTTAAATTCTAATCTGATATAATACTTCATAATTAATTGAAAATTAATAATAATCAGTTTAAAATTAATTTTATGTAATAAGTGTACAATCTTTAGATATACTGAATACACACTTGTTTGAATTTCACAGATATCTGCGTTTACGAATTAATATTTTTTTTCTTTTATTCCTGTATTTAAAAAAGAACCAAAAAGCCACAAAAATTCAATCATCGTACGCTTAAACGTGTATCAAATTCAACTCTAATAGAAAAAACTATTTACAAAATGAATTAAAATATATTTTTCCCCAACAGGGAAAACAAATGTGAAAGATAAAACTAAGGATTTTTTTTTTTTTTTCGCTAGTTTCCGGAGGAAAATTTGTAACTTAATTATTAAAAATATAAATCACGTATGGGCTTGCAAAAAACATCAATCTTTATTGTTTGGGGGAAATGACTGTGTTAAAATTACAGCTTTGTCGCGCCTAATTTTATTCCGGCAGTGAAAACGAGAAAAGAAGAGAAACTAAGAAACTGGATTTTAAAAAAGGTACACCTCCTCAAGTTGCTACTAGCAACGCACATCACGTGCGCGTCAACAAAAGTCTACACAATTTTCAAAAACGTATTAAAAAGTTTGAAACATTTACTTACCGATAATGCAGCCCCGATAAGCCAGAGCATCACTATTTTCACCTTCATGTTGATTTTGAAACTTTGATGTACCGCACAAAATATCTCGACTGACTCCTGATAGTTCTGATCAAAAAATGGAACGTCTTGTTCAAATCTCTAAACCGGCGTTAACCGAAACTTTAACTGCAGATAAGTTTACTTCTTAATAAGTTCTGCGATGAAAAATTCTCTTTGTGCAATCACTTGAAATTTTTAATATTGTATCCATGAAAACCACGTTTTGGAATCCACCTAAAATATTTCGCAGAATAAGATTATTTCACTAAGAGAACAACACATGACGTGATTTTTACTTTAGGAGAATTTTCGGTTATATGTATTTTTCTTTCGAAATTCATTTCAATATCTTTTTTTGCTCACAATCAGTGTACAGTCAGTTTGTTAAAAATATACAGTTAACATACGTACGGGGAAAAAGCGTCAAAAGTGCGTTATTTACAAACCTGTTGAATTTCTATTTAAATTATTTAACTTTAATTCTACTAATACAAACTTTATTTAAGACAACGAGATAATTAGTTATGATATTTAGAATTTCCTAGGGGAAAAAAATCTGATCATTTCAATTTAATTAATTTTTAATTTTATTTGAAAATATTTTTCACTATTCCTATCTGATTTTTTAAAAAATACATTTTTATATTGTGACATGTTTCCTCGAAGGAAAAATATAAAACTTCTCCCAACAATCCATGTTGCATTAAATTTAAGAAATTCAGTTTCCTCAATTTTGAAAAAACAAATATATTTAAAGTTTTAGAAAGTTTCTCCGAAGTTTTTAAATCACTTCTCCCAGCGGCCCGGGACAGGAGAATAATTTTTCTGTTACACTATATTATCCAATTGATTAAACAGGTTATGCATGGCTGGAGTAACTTTTCATCAACTGTGACTTTCAATAGTAGCAATCAGTCTGAGCGGCTGTCAGGCTTGTAAGAATACAAGATTCTGATATCTATGTTCACGTGGTTTGAAAACCGTAAAGCTTCAGGATTCAGCGCATAGGTTCTTACGTTCAGGGTTACCACATGCGGAGAACTGCGATCGCCAAGTGCGGCTGCGCTTGGCGACGTTTTTCTTTTCTCTTTAAGAGAAGTCAGGAAATTCCGAGTTTGTCCACTCTTAAAAATATTTCCACACGTTTAATGTATGAAACAAAATCATTGATAAATACATTTTAATGCATAGGAAGATGCATAAGTTTATATATTTATTATTAGTATTAGTATTTTTATGGATAGAGCAAACGTTTTTAATTAAAGTGTAGGATTGACAAGAACTCTATTAATAAACTGTAAATTAAAAATAATTTCAATATATACAAATCAGAATTTTACTTATTTCACTTAAAATTTAATAAAGAATATATATATATATATATAGAATTTTATATAAGTTAAAAGTAAATATAAATTATAAAAAAAAAATATTAAAAAAAAATAGAAAATTTCTGTTGCTGCTTTCGTCAACTTGCATATAATGTACAAAAATAAATGAGAAAATTGTGAAAATGTATTTAATAATTTAAAAATATATACAGTAAAGCACCGATTATAAGTCTTCCAAGGGACTGATGTAAAAGGACGTATAAATGAAAAGACGTATAATCGAAATTTTATTAATAACACTTTGATTACTACAAATTTAATGACACTTAAGCAAAATTTATATGAAAATACTAATTAATAAAGTTTCTTAAGTTAGTAAATGTATATTATACTTTTTTTTAAGACAACAACAACAACAACAATAATAATAATACATGAACACGTTTTTAATATTACTTATATGTATTGTGTATCTTTAAAAATAAGCATACGACATACGTCCATGCATATATAGTTAAAGTTATATTTAATAATATTAAAAATCTTTAATATTCGTCTGATTTGCTGCTTGTCTATGTGTATTAAAAATTCTACAGTGAATTCAATTGATTCTTTGATGAGTATTCTTCGATCTTTCCTGTGTTCCTCCATTTAAGATGCGATGCTTTTTAGGAAAAATCCGTCTTATTTAGAGTGGAAAATAATGATTGTCGAGAAATTTTGCGAATTTTAGTAAAGTTGAAAAGACGTATAACCGATATTAGCGGCATATAAACAATGGATTTTTGCATTAATATAAATAGGAATGAATCGCGACTTCACTAAAAGGACGTATAAATGTACAAGACGTATAAACGGTGCTTTATTGTATCGTATTTTAAGGTACGATCATTCCTCTAAATGGTTAGGCCTTATAATTCTATTATTAAAATTATGCTAATTTAGAAAGATTTTTTTTATAACAGTTCTTTACAAATATATATATACACTGGTGGACAAAATTAAAGCAATAACCAGTTTTCTCGTTTTCTTCTTTTGCACATAATTTTTAAACAAATAAACATAGGGACATTAAATTTGAAGGGCCTGTTCGTTATTATATTATTAACCGAATTTTATGTAACTTTAGCACAAGAATAGTTTTTAAGCTAATAAATATTCATTTTTCTCTCAAAAGTAAGCTTTGGAAAAAATGAAAAAATTCAATAATTTTAGGAAAGAACACTTAATGAAAAGTGGTGTTACCGATGCATTAAAGATAGGTGAAGATGCACACGCATCCATATGCTAGATTACAACCAAAAATCTTTCTACCTGTATTCACTTTTATGTTTCTCGTT
Source organism: Salticus scenicus (assembly GCA_963930645.1). Classification (NCBI taxonomy): domain Eukaryota; kingdom Metazoa; phylum Arthropoda; class Arachnida; order Araneae; family Salticidae; genus Salticus; species Salticus scenicus. The sequence continues at coordinate 206,651,424 of OZ005656.1, read as the reverse complement.
TTTTCTTCTTTTTTTCGCATGTGAATAGCTTTTTAAAAATATACATACAAACAAGAAAATTCAATATTATATTCATTATAAAACTATTTATCGACATTGTTATTATTCTGCTGATGCTCATACTTTAAATATTATTAATTATATTTTTTTAAAAAGTGCATTATAAAAGTAAGAGAAAAGTTAATACAAAAAGAAAATCGAGATTTAGTTTAACATTTGAAGGCATGTGCGTCTTTACCTATCTCGAATGCATCCTTAACGGCACTTTTCATTAAGTGTTCTTTCCGAAAATTATTTATATTTTTCTTTTTTTTTTTTTCGAAAGCTTACTTTTGAGAGAAAAATGAATATTTATTAGTTTTAAAATTGTTCTTATGCTAAAGTTATATGAAATTCAGTTAATAATATGATAACAAACAGGTCATTCAAATGTTATGTTCCTTTGTTTATTTGTTTAAAAATTATGTGCAAAAGAAGAGAACAGGAAAACAGGTTGTTGCTTTAATGTTGTCCACCAGTGTATATATATTACATAAGAATTAGCACTGCATTCTATGAGAGGTAATTGTATAAACCATATTTATCATCTTTATTTTACACTGATCATAAGGAAACTGACATTTAGCAGATACATATATAAATAAATGAATATAGTATGAATAAACAGTATGATTAGCATTCAAATTTACAGGGCTTTACAAAAATATTCACATACATTACGGGCTAAAACCGGAAATTGCTGAAATTTCATTTTCGTTTTTATTAGCGTTTTTAACACTTTTCAGCTATGTTTAAGAGTAATTATAAATTTGTGTAGTCTACTTATCTGTTTCTCTGAAGGCCCCTTGCGTGATCATGCAAGCAATGTACATTGAAGGCAAATAATATGTGCAGTTGGGAAGTGTGAATAATGTATGCAAAATACATAATTTCTCGTTCTTGATTTTTTTTTTTTTTAAACCATCAGATTCCAGGTCGAATATCTTTTGTGGCGCTCAAATGGATAATTTTTTTTTTATTACTTGATTCACGTTCAATACAAATTCAATTATCGAGTTCAGGTGACCCCTGGAGGATTCTAATTTGAGCATAGACAGTTCTTTTTTTATAAACATGGAAGAGAAGAGAATTAGGTTTGACCCCCCCCCCCCCCAAAGAAAAAAAAAAAAAAAAAAAAAAAAACTAGTTACGACCTTGTTTGTAAATACCGACCGTTTCATAAATATTTAGACTTTTTTTTTTTTTTTTTTTTCTTAATCGTTAAAATGATCGATTTATATATAAAACAAAATACACAGAAATCCTGCACTCAGTTATTTTATTTCATAATACCCATAAATCATTTACCTCTAAAACAGTAGGTGAGAAAGATGAAAATGAAACGTGATTCTTCCTCTACCCCACCAAGAGAATGATTGATGAGAGAAATATAGCGTATAAGTTTTGACTGCGGAAAAATTAATGTACAATATGTATATACTATACTACAATCTGTTTTAGCATTTGGTATTTCTTATGTAAATGGTCAATAATAAACCATAGGAGACTATAGGTGAAGTCATATAATTTAAGGTCTCAGGAGTGGCGAATTGGAGGTAACGTGTACAAAGTCGGAAAATACAGTCTTTTTGAACGGGGATTTTATTCATATTATAGAGTAATTTTACTTACATAAGAAAAAATAATAAAATAAAGTAAACGAAGTTTGTAATGTAATGAATTGCATGCAATTTTTTGTATGCAGCACCTGTATAACACTGCCACTATAACGAGCTACTACAGCAAGTCACTGTAGACCTGGTTACTCATGTTCTAATATATAAGTATTCCATGTAATACTCTTTATTTTAGCACATAATAAATATTTCCAATGTCTAAAATGTGAACAGGTCTCAGTAGAACTTAGTACTTTTATTGGCTAATCAGGTTATTTGATAAATAAATCCATGCGTGTTTTCTTTTTTTTTCTTTTTTTTTTTTTTTTTTTTTTTTACTTTCCGAACACTATAGTGAGGAAAGTATTGTAATCATGTCAAAAATCCGAATTCGAGATTTTGATGTTTCTATACGTTTCGAGGTCCAACGAGTCCGTTTTCACTATTTTTACGATGATGTATGTATGTGTGTGTGTATGTATGTGTGTATGTATGTGTGTATGTATGTGTGTATGTCTGTGAGTGAACACGCTAGCGTCTAAACGCTTTGTTCGAATAAGCTGAAAGTTGGTACGTATATTGTAAGTCACCATAGTACGAACCCTATAGATTTTGGTGAATCTAGCACTTATAGTTTTTTTACAGGGACACAAAGAAAAATTCTTTATCATTATGGCCGAGGGACCAAAATCTTAAAAGTGCGATAGCATCTAAACGCCTTATTCAATTGAGCAGAAACTTTATACACATATTATAGGTCACAGATACTCAATCTGTATAGATTTTGGAGAATCTAGCACTTATAGTTTTTTTACAGGGACACAAAGAAAAATTCTTTGCCAAATTTTCAAAAGTGCGATAGCATCTAAACGCCTTATTCAATTGAGCAAAAACTTTATACACATATTATAGGTCACAGATACTCAATCTGTATAGATTTTGGTGAATCTAGCTCTTACAGTTTTTTTACAGGGAGACAAAGAAAAATTCTTTATCTTTATGGCCTATGAGACCAGCGATAGCATCTAAACGCCTTATTCAATTGAGCTGAAAATTTGTATGAATATTATAAATCACTGTTGCACTAACTATAAGCATTTTGGTGAATCTAGCATTTATAGATTTTTACAGGGACACAACGAAAAATTCTTTATCCTTATGATCTAAGGGCTCAAAGTTCAGTAGCGTTAAATAAAACCTCGTGTGATATATGGAGAAAAATACTCAAACACTCTGTTATGGTTTTCTCTTTTTTGTTTGTTTAGCAACTCCTCTTTCTTTATTTTATCTACAAAACTGTTAGTTACTCAATGTTCGGAAAATCGAGTGGAGTCACTCCAGATTTTTTCAATACAGAAACACTGTACATTCATTGTAATCTGCTGTTTCATTAATTAAGTAGTACTATAAAAGAAGCACAGTCTACAGAAGTAGTATTTACTGTCTAGGAATTTGACTATTACATATATTAAATGGCTCTGCAATTGTTAGAGTTACGAAAAATCCAACTAGTGAAAATAAATAAACAAATTCAAAACAAATGTATTATTATTGTTATTGTTATTGTTATTTATTTATTTTTATTTATTTTATTTTATAAATAATTTTTTATTTATTTATTTATTTATTTATTTATTTTTATTTATTTATTTTTTTTTTTTGGGGGGGGGGGGTAATTTTTCTGACCAGAATCTGGATGTAATACATTATGAACATGAATACTGAGACGTATTGACTTAATTAAGAAAAACTGGTGATAGTCATGTTTACCAAATTAGCGTGCATGTTATTATTAACAATTTATTCTAAATAAATAAGCCGAAAATATATTGTCTGCAGAATCGGTAAATCTACACATACTAGTTTATTACGTATAGGGTGTTATTTAAAAAAGAACTAATAAAGGTAATTTCAGAAGTCCAAAAATTCCAGATAGATCATACACATGTTCAAAGAAATATAAAAAAGGAATTATTAGAATATTTTACTAAAATTGTTTACATAAGGTTGCAGTAATCTAGTCGATAAGAGTACTAGAGTTTCAATTGGAAGACTGCGAGTTTCCTAATCGAACCGGCCGATGACCGTCGTTTACGCTAATAGCGACTGGTGCACGTTAAATATGTCGTGGTCTCAAAATCCTCTAAGTTCCACTAAAATTATACCTCTGGAGATACTGGATCAGGAATTACTTGGCCTTGATCTGGATAAAAATTACGATTTCTTGTTCTTCTTCTTCTTTCGCCAGCCTATCGATCTGAAGTCAACGGAAGGTTCTCAACTTAATTCGGGTAGTTTTTCTACCGGACTCTGACTTTTCGAATGGCATTAATAAGACAAACCGCAACACTAAAACTATGCGAAAATATAAAGAAAGAAATAAAGAAAGAAATAATATAAAAAAATAATATAAAAACTAGATAAAAATCAATAAAAGATGTAGATGAACTTGCATTTGCAAATACTCTCCGCCTTTTTTTTTTTTTTTTTTTTTTTTTTTTAAATAGTTATTACTTACCATTAAACCATTGAATGGATCACGAATGAAAATGACCCATACTATAAAATAAATAATAAATATTTTTGTCCATTTCAAGTACAATCTGTATTAATACTGAAAGGGTATAAGTCACCAAATTAAAATATCAGAATGCTAAAAAAATATTCTTTGTTTCTAATGCTTTATACAAGTGCTATTTTTAACTTTATATAATTGAAATACAACCCTTAAAGCTATGTTCTAATTGATAAGAAATAAATTTCATGGAACATATTATCTTTTACTTATTTTAACGCATTTATTTTTGAAAGAGATTTTTACAAGTAAAAAAAAATATTTTTAATGTTATTCATATTCAAAACAATTTACAGAAAACGAATTATTAAGATTCCAATTTCCAAGTTAAAAAATATTTCTAATTGCATATTGTTATTTATGATCATAATGTTAATTAAGCAGCAAATTTTGAAAAGATATTTTTGGTACTGCAAATTTTGAAACAAATATGTCGTCGAAATTTTAATTTGAAATGCTTCAGATAGATAATAAATGAATTATTATTATTATTATTATTATTTTACATATGTGAGAAAAAGACTCTGGATTCGTGAAACATTTCGATCTCCGATTTTTAATAATTTTTAGATAATTTTACATGTTTTGAGACGTCTTCAATACGATTTGAATATTTTTAGAAAAAAAACTATTTCTCTGCGAGTTTTTGTGTTATTAAAATCCTGTGGATGCTGTTACTCACAAAATAATGGACGGAATTCTGCAAAACTTTATACATGATTGCACCGTTACATAAATTGGTATTGATTAGGTTTTGTCCTTTATCGCCGAAAAAAGGGCGCTGCTATGCTATAATTTTCTTATACACGGGAAGCCTATGATCAACTTCTTTACAGTCTGGCTGCATAAAACTTGGTATGGAATGGTATCATTATGAAAAATTATGTTGATTCAATTTGTGTGCATATCAACCGATTGGTGGAGCATCAATGCTTAAAAACTTCCCGTTTAATGTACGATTATATCATTTCATTTTCTATCGCGTATGTATGCAGCAAGGTCTATGTGTAAAATAGATATTATGAAAAAAAAAATATTTTGATTCAATTTGAGTGCGTATTGGTCAACAGGTGACACTGCTATCATTTACTTTTTGGGGTTTACCAGACTGCTATATCTCAGCATCCAATGGTTGAAGTTTTACCATTTGTATATATATATATATATATATATATATATATATATATACAGGGTGTCCCATAAGTCTGTAGACATTAATTGATAGAATTGAACGCGGTTTGCAAAAAATTCATTCTCGTGAAGGGGAATTTTTTTTATGGAAAAGAAAAAATAATAATTAAGCTATTTGTCGACAGAGGGTGAAATACTGTACTTATTCGCATGCAAATATTTACAGGCATAAAAATCCTATTCTATGTGTCCGTCGTCATCACAAATTACAGAGAAAACATCTTCACCAATAGCGTTTTATCCACCAAGTCAGCATCGCAATTAAAACTTCATGTATGCACAAGTAGGAGGCAAAATAAGAAAAAGGCCGTGTTAATCGCAAAATTGGGCAATTTATAGAAAAAGTAACTATTCGCCTAACTATTGTAAAAAAAAAAAAAAAATTAACTATGTTACTATGTTTTTTTTTCTTTTCAAAAAAAAAAAAAAAAAAAAAAAAAAAAAAGAAAGAAAAAGAAAAAGAAAGAAAGAAAGATAGAGAAAGTAAAAGAAAAATCCCCCTTCACGTGAATGCTTTTTTTTTTCAAAAACCGCGTTCAATTCTATCAATGCCTTTTAAAGTTATGAATTGTTAAATTGGCTACAGACTAATGGGTCACCCTGTATATATATATATTACTTTTTTCTATATTTAATAGAAGAAAGTGTTAGATTAATACAAATTTTCGACATCGGGTTTTCGATGGATTTGCGCGTTTCGAGAGGTCTAGAACACGATTTGACAATTTTTAGAAAATGTCTGTCTGTGTGTGTGCGACAAAATTATCTGACAATTGTATCTTAGTAATTACTGCAAAAAATCTCATAAAATTTAATATTTAGTTGCATCTTGACATAAATTAGTGCCCATAAACTTTTGGTGAAATTTGTCCAACAGATAGCGTTGCCATACCGCTTTTTCTAAATTTTTGACATAACGGTATAGGACAAAATTTAGTATAAATGTACATAAAGACAATTATTTTTTAATAAATATTATGAAGTTAAAAAGATTTATTTGTAACAGTGATAATGAACTGGGGATTTTTTTTTTTTTTTTTTAATAAGAGCATCGTTTCCCCCCTGCCCCCCCCCCGTCCTCCGAATAGGGAAAATTTCTATGAATACCCGTAGAAATTCTACGGTACCTTTAAAACAAATGGTTGAACCATGGTGAAATTCGTCCAACAGGTAGCGTTGCCATACCACTTTTTCAAAATTTTTGACATGGCGGTATAGGACAAAATTTAGTTTAAATGTACATAAAGACAATTATTTTAAAAACGACTTTAAAACGAATGGTTAAACCATCGATCTTTAACGAATTTATTGTTAAAAAAAATATACGATTCATTTAGAGAATAAAATTGATTTTCTTTGAATATTTAGTGTTATATTACTTATCTAACATGGAAATCGTCAGCATTCTTTATGGTAGATAATTTTAAAAAATAATAATTTTAATAAACTATTTTTACTGACTGAATTTGTACAGGAAAATATAGAAGAAAGTCATGTGGTGAGAATAACATACTAGTTTTTGATTCTTAGAAGCTATATTCATTAAATTTTTTTGAATATTAACCGGTAAATGGCTCTTCTCACAGAAAATTATAAAAGAAATTTTGTGATGGTGATAGTATACTAATCTTTGGTTTGTAGTTAGGAATCAAAATAAACATATTGCTTTCAAATCTTTATCTCTAAACATGTAGCTTCTTCTATGCAGTCGATAACAAAAGTATCCGAACACTAGCAAAAATTTCTATGTAAAAATACGTACACTTCATACGGTTTTGTTAAATAAATCCTTGTCGAATCCTCTTCTTAGTCAGTGTAAAAACATGATTTGATACGGATTTATTTAACAAAACCGTTATGAAGTGTACTTTTTTTACATAGGAATATTTGCTGGTATTCGGACACTTTTGTTACCGATTGTACGTAGTTTTATCACTGATGTCTGGTCTTCCCATACGACATATACCTTATTATTATTATTATTATTATTATTATTAATCCCCTTTGATAATTAACCTCAATTTTGTGGTGGGCAGATTTCATCTCAATTTATGGGAAAAATAGAAACACCCGCTCTCGCAAAATGTGACTTCTAAGAGAGATTTACAATTATATGTGGATCTATAATAAAGGTAAATTGGTATTAAGTCCTATATATATATATATATATATATATATGAACTTTGGAAAAAGACGTCTTAAAACAAGATGGCCTTTGAATAGAAGTGAACTTTCAGAAAGGTTTCAATATATAATTAAATAATTCATGCGTAATTACAAATAAATAAATACGCTAATTTTAGCGAAACTAAACATCGGGTGAGCATAAAATTGGGTGAAGTAGTCTTGACCGCGGAGCTCTTACTGTACTACTAAAGGGCTAAATATAATAAAAATTTTCATACTTGCACAGTAGAATATCAGTCTCGACTTCATAAGAGAAAGCATTTAGTACCAAATGTCGCCGCTTGGGGAATATTTGACGATGCGGTCAAGCAAAAAATTTGCATAAAACCATTCCGTTTTTAGTGATCTTGTGGACAGAAGGAAAAATTGGAGAATACTGATCAATCATAGACCAATTGTTTTCGAATGGTTTTTACTCCATGTAACCGTACTTTATTAATCCAACTAATTTTATCTGAGGAGCAAAAATATCATTTCTGCCCTTCGTGAATTCTGGTGATTGAAAAATTCATAAAGAGGACCGATGGACATAACTATTAGGTTAAGGAATATTGTTGAATGATATCTAGCTAGAGGAATTCTATGAGTGCTATGTTACATATAAGTCGAACAAATCTTGATAAGCACCGAGTTGCTGTTAAAAATGTCATGTATCGGAAGTAAATATTGAAACATCAGAATAATGGTCACATATTAAGCTACATTTTTAAGCAATAATAAACATTGTTTATTATTAATAAGGAAAAATTTATTCAATTTAACAGTTGACAATTCAGTATTCATTTATCACACATATTATGCCTGTAACACCAAAGTTTTCCCTCGCGGCGACCTTTGTTACTGGCATTTTATTCTTTAGATGTTGAAATTACATAATTTATTGGTGTATTCATGCCTATTTTTAAAACATTTGGCTCACTACAGTAAGTTCTGTATGATCATCAAATACCATACATCACGTTTTTTATGCCCTACAAGGTATATCTTGAAATTACATTTTTTTTTTTTTTTTTTTTTTAAAATCTGAATATGATGCTAGGGGTTTATATGCGTAATTTTGCGGTATTTTTAGCCATTCTACATTTATACACAAAATAATATACTTTACCGACCTACATAAATATATATACATTTTTTATTTTGCTGAATTTCTTTTTATAATATACACGGTTTTCTATAAAAACAGGCTAGCCAAAATTACGAAAGAATTTATCTTCTCCTCTTTTCTCTCACTGCCTCCCATTTTGAAATCCTTTTGTAATCCTGTACTCAAAAGGTGTTTCTCTCTTTGCCTGAGGAAGACTATTACATTATGCACATAACATCAGGAATACATTTTTCTCTGATGCAATATTAATTGAAAATTTATCCAATTTTATAATTTAAACAAACTAAATATTTTATAATTTCAAGAAAAAAAAATGCAGTTTAAAACTTATTTAATTTTCGTAATTTTACATTTTTAAATTCACCATTTTTGCTTAAATCTAAAAAAAAAAAAAAAAATAAGAACTTCTTTGAAAAATATTTTAAAATATATTTTAAAAACCTTTAAATAAAAAAAGAAGTCTGTTACAACTGCATTTAAAATCCAGATATCCATATTTATATCAATTTCGTTTATAAGGCAATTATTCAAAAGATTCAATTTTTCAGACAGTGAAGATACAGATAAACTTTAGATGGAAAATAAATTAAGGCAGGCTGCAAAATACCATTATTACACCTCGCTGTGGATCAAGTACGCTAAATTTATTTATTTTATGATAAAATATTTATGCCAAAAAGATAAATCTAACCTCGTTCATGTTCGTATAGACGTTAATTAACTTTCATGTTGTTTATATATGGTAATAACTGCCACCAAATCTATTGTTCTTATTGCCTTTTAAGAAGGCAATTCTAAGGCAGCATTTCATGATCGCTCATAAAAATATACAGGCACGGAAAAAACGTTGAAACGTAAAAGTGCTCTAAATTTAACTTTATTAAAATAAATAAATTTATAATTATAATAATAATAATATATCATTGTGAATCTTGATACAATCGTATAATTAAACATTTGTAATTAAAAGTAATATTCAAATGTTTTTTATAATAACATAAAGGCGTAAATAAAAATAAAAAAAAGATTTTGATGAAATTCTGGCAAAAGCACAATTTAGTTTAGTACGGACGACTATTATTATTATTATTATTATTATTATTATTACTATTTCAAATTATAACATTGCTTTCAAATTATTCAATTATATTTTCGATTTCGATAAATGTCCAACTATCCTAAAACTGGTATCGTAAAAATCCATAGATTGAGACGAATAGTCCACCGTCCTAAAAAAAAACCTTGAGGACCACAAAGTTACATACCAACTTACATTGTTAAATTGTCTTATTTAATACTTTTAATACTTTGTTTTATACTACACGCATTATTCGAAAAGAGTATTTGGAAAAGAATTTGCTAATATCCTGCATGTCAGAAGTGATATTTCATTGAACGATATTGAAATAGCTGATCTAAGCTCCGAAATACAAGTAATACGTATTGTTTTCCATTTCCATAAACATTGTATACAACGATCCCTCACATGCTCTGGGGTTTAAGTCTATGGGATTAAGCATGGAATTTAGCCGGAAACTCCATAAAATTTATACTCTTTTCAGACAGCCAAAGTATAGTTCAATCTGATTTGTATACTGACGCATTATCATGTATCAAAAGTAAATGTTGATACAGTTGATTTCGTAATGGGGTAAAATAACGACACAGTACGTCTTGGTAATAAAAATAATTTATATTAACTGTAGTGTATACAATATTAGTTTTGGTTTGAGCACTGCAGTCTGACCAAATTATAACTGAACCACCATCCAGCATTCGTTTTGAAAAATACACAAAAAGAAATTTCTTTAACCATCAGCCATACTTTCTTTTCAAAAATCTGTTTCAACCAGGTTATAAATATTTTTTACCACAAGTGAATTTTTAAAACATTGAATGTTGCGAATTTTAGCCTTGCATCAATATGTCCTATTTTAAAATTAGGTTTTCTTTTTTAATTTCTGCATATTTCACGTTTTTTCCGCAGACATAGGAGATTTCGAACAGTTTTAGAAGGAATTCGAGGATCAAAGACAGATTTTATTTCTGTAGAATGAACATGATTTTTAAAAGGCATACTTATAATGTTATTACTATTATATATATATATATATATATATATATATATATATTCATTTGGGCCATCAGTTTTGATGCCTGCCCGCCTCATTTCTTTGTACCGTATCTGTGTGGATTAGAGAGAAAATTATAAATGACAGGTTTTTATCTGTGTATTTTACGAGAAATCTGCCTTTCACTCATTCCGTTTTGGTATCATGCCAAGGTTTTCTTTATTTAATACTAGTCAATACTTTTCCGCTCTTTACATTTCCAATTGCTTCAATAATCAAATTAATCTCTAGGTAATCTTCGTACACTTCATCACAACAGTTCAGTGCAAAATTACTCGTACTCTATCTTTTAAAACTAGTCTCAAAATATTTTTTTTATTTAATTAAATTGCACAATTTTCGTTATATCTATTTTATAAAACTATCCAAAATTTCAAATTTATTTTTTATTGTTTTACATTTTATATAAAAGTTTAAATTTAATTCATAAAAAAATTATTCCAATTATTAATGGAATGAAAGAAAATCAATTCTTGTCTCAAACTTTTCCCATACAATATGAATTCTTTTTACAATTTTGTCACAAATATTACCCATCATTTTGAGGTTTGTAGAAATTCGAAAATTCTTGTCTTCTGACGTAATCGGTCATTGTCCACAATCGCTGTACTTATTTTTGCAAATGGTGCAGCTTTTTTGCAACTATCTGCTACAAATAACATATTTAAGCTAGTTCAGTCGGTTGTCGAAGTTGTCTTCTGATACAGTTTGAGACATTTAATAAACTCATCCTTATTGTCTTTTCATTACCAATAAGTTGCGTAATCTCTCTTAATATTGAATTTAATGGAATTCATGTGCAATTTCTTTTGAGTAGAAATGCGCAAACTCTCCCATTTCGGTAGGAGAAATTGCACAGACTTTTATTCAGTAATTATTTTTTTTTTTTTTTTTTTGTGAACCGTTTGTGTTTGTACCGTAAGTCTAATTTAGTAGCTTCTGAGAAATTGTTTAATTTAAAAATATTTTGTACTGCTGCCATTCTATAAAAATTCCTAGGAAGAGTTGTAAAATTTCAAGCATTTATTTTTGAAAACAAGACAAAATATCCACATTTTATCTTAGAAACTCAAAATATTCAACATGCCAATTTAAATCTTGTTTCCACTGTTGATGTTGTAGAACTACCTGGAGTCAAAGCGCGCCCACTTTACTCCTTGCTTCCGATTCAATATGTGCGCAATCACTCCTACCACGCCATCATTCCTAGCTTTACCTTATGTATTTATATACAGTCATTTGCAAAAGTTTAAGACCAGTAGCCGATTTTCAGTATTTTAATACATTATCATTTGCACAGATTATTGCGTCATCTCGTCATTTGCACAGATTATTGCGTCATTTCATCATTTGCACAGATTATTGCGTCATCTCATCATTTGCACAGATTATTGCGTCATCTCATCATTTGCACAGATTATTGCGTCATCTCATCATTTGCACAGTTTATTGCGTGCTGATTGCATCAGACGCATTCTACTGCTATAAATAAAGGTTCGCGGCACGTTTATCGCCAGTTGTTTACTCGATTTTGTCGTAGACAGTGCTGTTGTGTAATTATTGTAATGGGTAAAAAACCTTCACTTGCTGTTACGAAAAGGTCAGAAATATTGACCTTGCATAAAATTGGATTTTCTGAGCGTCAAATAAGTTCGAGAGTAAATGTGAGTAAGACAGCTGCGCATCAAGCTATTAGTAAATTTAAAATTTTTGAAAAATTTTGGGGCGCAATCCAAAAAATATAACCTGCGAAATCTTTTCTCTTATTCAATTGGCATATTGAACGTACATATTTTCATCTGTGAAATATTACTTTATAATTGCTTTATTATGAAATATTCACCTACAGGATATATTTTCTTGTTTCTTTTTCATACTTGGAGCAATTCGAGGTTTCCTTGTAGGTTTATGGGATGATAAACAAAAATCTTTGGCCAAACGTCTTGAAATAGTACTCAGACTGACGTTGGTGCCTTTTGCAGCCATAGAATGTCTAATCGTATTGCAGGAGGTTCTTAGATCTCATATGATTATCCTTCCCCACTAAATATAATTTCAAGATTCTCTCTAAGAAATCTGCAGAATATCTTATTTGGCCTATTCTTAAGAAAGTTTACAAAATTTCTTTATACAAAATTTCTTCCTTCAAAATTTCTGCAGCTATTTTATTTTAAAAGAAAAATACTGTCTTCTTCTCCTTTTTTTTTTTTTTTTTTTCTACACGTGGAAGTTTGGTGATGAAAAATATAAGAGTTGAATGCATGATATGTGTTTACTTATATCTTCATTGTTTTAAGAATTATTAAACATACTAATGTGTGAGACCTTTTATAGACATCTGTATGTTGAAGAAATTGTAAAAATGGATGAAAGAAAATAAAATTTAGGAAATAAACGTAAAAGACAAAATTTATTAATTTTTCACTGTTATTACATGCACTTTCAGGCTTAGGCCCTACAAAAAACTATGTCTTCATTCAAAATAATTTGTACTACAATAGAAGAAACACTTTGCATGTAATAATAGAAGACATGAGAGAAATTTTATATATATACTAATGTAATTTTAAATTTATATTTCTTTGCTTAAAATAATAAAATTGTGTTTCACAAAACAATGCTTGAATAAATCTATATAGAATATTTTATCTTAGTCACATATTCTTATTTATGTAGTTCGAATAAATTCCAAGACTTAAAAAAATATTTCAAAAATTTATAGTTAAAATCTTTACATGGAAAACACTTACAAAAAATTATACTTTAAACAAATGTTTGGAATTCCAAATTTTCTTATTAGTGCTATTGATGGCGTTCCTAAAAGTTAATGAGCAAATTAAGAAGAGGGATATGCTTCTCCGTAATTGGCATGGCATATTTTTAACTAGAAACTTTTATGAAGAATTTGCTTGAAAAGATCGATATGCATGTTAAATTAATTAAGGTTAAAAAAAAAGATAAAATGCTTTGAAACATTACTATTTATTGGTAAGAATGTAAATAAAATTACAGACCATTATGGTGAATTTCTTATTTTAAATACTTAAATTTAATTTTTGTTTCATGTAAACTAAATATCTAATCAATAAAAAATATTATTGCTCATTAATAGTTAGTGGCTGTTTAAAACGTGTTTGCTTTTTTCTTTCTTCCTTTCTTTTTTGTTACCGTAATTTAGTGCATATAACCGCACCGGAAGGTAAGCCGCGGCTTATGCAAGCATTGTTACGATGATGTGACAAATAAATAAGGAAAAAAGATATCAGTCTTCTGACAGCTACGCAACTTAATAAAAACAGTAAATTTTTAATTATAAATGAAAATACTAAATTATTTAAGAAATAATTAGGTATAAAGAAAATAAAATCAAACTATACCAGTATGTAGATGTAATGCAACAAATAAGAGAAACGCGTAAACAAGATGGGGGAATCCAGGCATATATACAAAGTCATAAAAATAAGTAATTATATATGAAAGTAATAAATTATTTTAAAAGGCACTGTATAAAAAAATAAATAAATAAATAAAACAAAACAAAACAAAGCCAGTATACAAATACGATGCAAAAAATTAAAAACAAGGGTACAAGATGGCAAACTCCAGACGTATATGCAAATTAATCAAAATAAGAGGTTATTAGTTAACAAATAAGAGATTATAAGCGTGAACCAGTGCTCTAGAAACTCGAATACTAAACTTCTGTTTTGGGGGAAGATCGACTATTCCAAGAAGTATGGACGACGGAATTTGGCATTATTAGATATCCCACACTGATAAATAAGCCGCAGTCCCCGAAAATCAATGTTTTTTTAAAGATAGCCCGCGGGTTATCTTCACTAAATTACGGTAGTTAGATAAGTACTCAGAATATTGCTTTATTTTGAAGGCCATCTCGAAGAGCACAAAATTATTTCAAGTTGTAATTAGTACAGTTATTTTACACACATATAAAGATACAACAAATAGACATGTCTTAAACGGCCCGAAATTAAGTCCGTTGGTCCGGCATCACAAAAACGTTCAACGGACCAGAAAAATATAATTTATAGTTTTTTTTTTGGTATGAATCTTTTACATTTACAGAATATAATGCGTCATAACATTAGTAAGTGTACTTCATTACCATTATCAATATTACATATTCGCTGTAATTCGCATTTAATTCGCATAATTCGCATTTAATTTCACTTTAATAGTCTTTCTTTTCACTTTTGATACTTAATATATAGTACATATACAGGGTGATATTATAATTAAAGTTGCGATTTCAAAGCGCTATAATTTCAAAAATACTCATCAAAGCGATTTCATATTTTACCAGAGAAATCGTGAGGCAATGAAATTTTGTTTGGCAAAAGAAAAGAAAAAAAAAAGTTCCAAAATGAGCTGTTAATTATCTGTAAAGTATTTGTTTCATAAAGCTACTCTTTTTCACTTTTCACGATGACTGTTTCCGCTGTAAACACGCATTCTTGTCTTTTTGCTAAAACAAATGTAGTAAACCTTTAAAGTCTATTGTTTTCTGCTATTCCAATGTGCTGCTAGCATTCCTGTGCTTAATGAGTCCATTTAGGCGTTTCCACTGACATTATCCTGACAGCGCCATCTATAGGAACATGTTGGAACTATTTTTTCCTCCCTCAAACAAAATCCCATTCCCTCACGATTTCTCTGGTAAAATATCAAATCGCTCTGATGGGTAGTTTTAAAATTATAGCGTTTTGATTCGTAACTCACAGTTAAAAAAATGCAGAAAAAATACAGAAATTCTCTGTAATTTCAGAAAAAAAGGCGTAAATTACGGAAAAATTACGTAGACAAAACGTATTTTACGACTTTTTTTCTGAAATTACAGAGAATTTCTGTATTTTTTCTGCATTTTTTTAACAGTGTATAATCACCCTGTCTATGGAAAATCTGAGAAATTTAACCCACTTATTAATACAAACATTTTTGATTTATATAAACTTTATTTGTATTTTTAAATTAATTACAAGTATATTTAATTATCATATTTATCATGTAAATTTATTTTGCCTTACAAATATGCAAGTATTTCTAAAAATCTAATGGAATGGGTGAACAGATCTTTAAAAATCTGTATGAACCAATAAAATCTTAAAAACCTCTGGTCTTGTGGACTAGTGACCTAATTTTCTTAACTGCTACTCCTGCTTACCCAAGATTCGAATCCGGGGCTTGCTGTTCCTGAGGTCATTTCCTCATCAACTGAGACAATGTGTTGTCTTTTTCAAGCCAAAATAATTGAATTTTTTATTGATATTTTAAAAGTTGCCACATTTTAATTTGCAGTGTAAAAATTTAGAACAAAATTTGTGAGTTGAGTAAGTTACAATGTGATTTGCGGTGCCATATTAATAACAAAGCCATTTTCTGTTAAATGTATTTACCTACCGGTTTCTTCTAGGAAAATTAGTTATTATTTTCAACTCAGCTTGAGTTAAACAGGCCTTTTATCTTTTTTAATCAATTAGTTGCTTTGAACTTAAATCAACTTGAGTTATAAACATTATAACAGTGCTTGGGCTATTTCTTCTCATTTACCGTTTACTGGTTAAAAAAAAAATGGACGAGTGCAGCAATTTCGTATTTTGCTCTATCGATCATATCTTGAATATAATACATTATGATTTTATGCCTTATAAATATGTATGCGTTTAAGAAATTATTGAAGATTTTTGATGAAAATGAAATAAAAATGTCACTTTTAAAAATTGTTTTGTTAAACAAAGATAATATTTTATAAATATCAATGACATTTGGCACATTTAAAAAGTAAAAAAAGAAAAAAAAAAGTAGTGGAAAGCTTTTTATCAAATAGGTATATAAAGTAATATAAAGGCACAATTTAATTACCATCTATTTAAGGCACAAATTCATTAAAGCCATTATTGTATTATAATATGTTCATCATTATAATTTGTCTTATGTATTTATTATATATTTATTATATTCATTATAGCATATCATACCCATATCATACTGCGATACTTTTCTTGCCAGGATGTGATGAGTAGAAATTTCAAATACTACTAATATATAATATTTATTAATAGTTCAAATTGGCATGAGAATCATACCTCTATACAAATCAAGCACATAAATTAAAGTGATAGCTTAGAGCTATATTTCGGGTGAAGTATCACAAAGTTTTTTAGCCGTTCTTACACAAGTATTTGTTAACAGAATTTATTGAAGATTTTTTATGCATAGAAACTAAAAATACTCATAATTTGATAAAAGTATTTTTACTTTCAGAACACTATAGTGAGGAAAGTATTGTAATCATGTCAAAAATCCGAATTTGAGATTTTGATGTTTAAATACGTTTCGAGATCAACTGAGTCCGTTTTCACAATTTTTACGATGATGTATGTATGCGTGTGTGTATGTATGTGTGTATGTATGTGTGTGTGTATGTCTGTGAGTGAACACGCTAGCGTCTAAACGTTTTGTTTGATTAAGCTGAAAGTTGGTACGTATATTTTAAGTCACTATAATACGAACTCTATTGATTTTGGTGAATCTAGCACTTGTAGTTTTTTTACAGGGACATCAGGAAAAATTCTTTATTATTATGGCCTATGGGGCCAAATTTTTAAAAGTGCAACTGCGTCTAAACGCTTTATTAATCTGAGCAAAAAATTTCCACACATGTTATAGGTCCCAGTTGCGCACGAACTGTATAGATTTTGATGAATTTAGCACTTACAGTTTTTTTCAGGGGGACAAAGAAAAATTCTTTATCATTATGGTCTATGAGTCCAAATTTTTAAAAGTGTGATAGCGTCTAAACGCCATATTAATCAGAGCAAAAAAATTTGTACACATGTTATAGGTAACAGTTGCACTAACTGTATAGATTTTGGTGAATTTAACGCTTACAATTTTTTTACCGGGGCACAAAGAAAAATTCTTTATCATTATGGCCTATGGGACCAAATTTTTAAAAGTGCGATAGCATCTAAACGCCTTATTCAATTGAGCTGAAAATTTATATGAATATTATAAATCACTGTTGCACTAACTATAAACATTTTGGTGAATCTAGCATATATAGTTTTTTACAGGGACACAACGAAAAATTCTTTATAATTATGATCTATTGGCTCAAAGTTCAGAAGCGTTAAATATATAGAGAAAAATACTCAAACACTCTATTATGGTTTTCTCTCTTTTGTTTGTTTAACAACTCCTCTTTCTTTACATTATCGACAAAACTGTTAATTACTCAATGTTCAGAAAGTCGAGTGGAGTCACTCCAGATTTTTTATTTAATGTAACTAAAAAAATTCAAAGCGTTATTATTAGTAAAGTCTATTGACAATCATAAAAAAAAATAATTATTATTATTCAAAAGTATATAAATTATGAAAAAAAAAGAACAATATAATTATTCACTGCATAATGTATTAAAGTATTTAAGAAATTATATTTTTATTATATTTATTAACACTTAGCATATGTAGAAAATTCAAAAATTTGGCTACTATAATTTACCATTAAGAAAATTCGGGGAAATTGAGGGAGGGGGGGATGGAATATTGGCCATTTAAATGTTTTGCCATTTTTAACACAGAAGAAACCTTTAATTTTGAATTTTAATGGTTAAAATATAAAGTATTCGGTTTATTAAAGAAATTGGTTAATTTTTAAATATTATACAATGAAATAATAAACGACAAATTACTGATATTAGAAAAGATATTATTTACATACCTGAAAATGAGTATTTTTTCTAAAAAAAAAAAAAATAAAAATAAATAAATAAATAAATGTCGGCGAGTTATATTGCATAAATAGCAATATAATTTTGTTACGTCAGTGTAAGATTTAGCTAATCTATTACTGTGTGTTTGAAAGCTTTACATATTTTACAAATTTTCTAACAATTTACATTAACCATCACGTTTTAAAAATTTATCGAAATTGAGTATTTAAAATTTATTTTCGTTGTGATGTATGATACTGAAATACCTATATTTCCAAATTATCCTCAATTGTCAGTAATTTTGTATTTATTTAACACTAAACGGCGAGCGACTTAAATCCAAGTCTTTCCATTATAACTGTCTAAGATGGGCAACGTAGATTTACGTTTTTTTGTTCTAAAGGACGGGATCACGTGGAAGAATTGTAAACTGTGATATGTAATTCAATTTCACTTCATAAGGATGAATAGTTTATAAATATATTACTATCGTAAGGATTATTAAACATGTAAATAAAAACTTAATTTTTTTTATTCCAAAATAGTTTTCAGTTAATAAAAATACAGCGTTCAGTAATAATGCTTATTTAATTTTTTAAAAAATTCCTAGACATTTAGACAGACAGTAAAAACACAAGCTGACTATTAAGTGTTTAAAAAATTACTATAAAACAAATCACGAATCTTCCCTTCTAAAGTGGTTTTATTATCTACTGTTTTTCTCTATAAATTTTAACATACCTGGTATCCAAAAAATGTTTGATGAATTTTGAAAAAAAAAAAAAAAAAAACGAAAGAAATGTATTGTTTGCGGCTTTATGTTTGAAAAAACACGGAATTTTATCCCACCAATTTGCAAATTTAATTAACATTTTCGACAAAATTAGCGCAACAACGTCATTTTCATTACTGCAACACCGCTGTAAACTATTTTCAATAGTTTTCTCTTTCACAAGAACTCATTAACAGATTGTACAGCAAAATGACCAATGAAGATGTGATGAATGAAATACTCTGCAGCTCTCATATACATGCAGCGCCATCCTTTGGAAGAAATTTTAACTAAATTTGCAAGTTTGTGGGACAAAATTTCCCTGTTTTGCATAAGGCCGCAAACGAAACATTTCTATCGCGTTCCATTATTATTATTATTACTATTATTGAGTTTCAAAATTCATTAGTCATTTTTTCAGACACTGAGTAGTTTGACTTTGGTCTTTATTGAAACAAACTTACCATCTTAGATTTAGACGATTTTTTTTTTTTTTTTTTTTTTTTTTGCTTACTTTGAAAATATTTATGAAATATTCTTGTAGCTCCAATGATACAGCCCAAGCGTCCCCTAGTGCCCCTGTTGCCAACTTTCGCCAAGAACCGAAACATCTCAGAGGAGACACTGTTGATCTACCGACAAGTGTGGTCAAAGTTTCGCCACAATGGCGTACGGCCATAAATCAAACTTTGTAGGTGGGAAAATGATTTAAACTTAAACCAACAACTCCGCGTAAGTAGCCCATGTAAAAAATTATACTACGGTGAAAAAAAAAGTGTCTTTTTCGAGACCTGATATTATTCCTGCTGATTTTCTATGTAAAATGACCTCTTGAATCCGAATATGACCCCCATTTTGCCCCATCACCCACCGATTTCTCGAGACGTCACCTCCTCCCCCAATTTTTATCACTCTTCAGTAATTTTATGGCCATGAATTTGATTTGGAGAAGGGGAAATAATTATTTTAACTCTTAAAAATAAAAATATTTATATAATGTATAATAAGTTTTCATAATAATTGATTAATAAAATATAATAAATGTAACTTATAATTTCAGTGGCAAATAACCCCTAAATCTTCCCCTTGCTGCAAATGTTCATGTTATAGAATTTTTCACCTCATTAGACCCTCAGAAGATATTTAACAGTTAAAATATTTCTTTTCTCTACTATAAATGAAATGTATAACCATAAAATTACCGAAAAGTGGTAAAAATAGGGGGAGGGGGGTCCCCAAAAAACGGTGGGTGATAGGGCAAAATGGCCATCATATTGGAATTCAAGAGGTCATTTTACATAATAAATTACAAAAATGGTGTCGGGGAAATTTTCATGCCGAGCAGTGTTATTTGTATGTTATGTGTGTAACTTAAAATCCATAATAAAATTTGTTATACTAAAACCCGACTTAATACTGAGTTCCCGCCCCTACACATTCAAATAAAGCATGAATGATTTGTTACTATCGATAATTACTGTACAGAGCACGCATAATGAAACCTTTTGGGCATCTAAAATGGTCTTTATAATCATGATATAAAAAATAATAAATGATATGCTTTTTGGGAGATTGATTTTTATTAATTTCTTTTTTTTTTTCCCTTCTTTCACAAAAAAAAAAAAAAAAAAAAAAAAAAAAAAGTTTTCATCGATTACTTGATATAGAGTACCATAATATTTCCCCGATATGATCAAAGCAGTTTAATTTCCATAATCATTTTTTCCGTAATCATTTTTTTTTTAAATAGTAAGTTGGCAGAAAAACTAATTTTCTGTGAAATAATAACCTAGCATCTTTCAAAATATTTCATTTTAAAACTTTAAAAATATAAAGTTAAAGTCGATTAGTTTTGTAATATTTATACTCTGTAGTGTATTTAAAATATGATTTGTAATGTAATAAAATGCAATCAAAAAATACTTAAAGACAATTTTTTGAAATGAAATATATAATTGTTATACCCCCCCCCCTTTCCCCATAAAAACTAATTTGGCACAAAAATATCACAAAAAACCAAAAGGGAAACAACTTATAAGAGACGTATTGAGAAATATATTTCTTAGAAAAACAATGTTTCAAAAATCTTTCTTTTTTGTCAAAAATTATTCCATATTGTGCATGAAACGCTAGAAAAAACAAAATATATATATATATATATTTAATAAAATGTGACTTATAAATAACTAAACAAATAATGCAGCTAACAAAAAGAGGTAGATAATGATAAAATTATCGCAATATACTTTTTTAATTCAATGGACTTTTCAATTGGAAATCTTTTCAATTTTTTCCAGCGGGAAAAAAAAGAGATGTGGTATAATGGTTTCTTTAAGACTTTTAATGGTTATTTGCAAACACGCTAAAAAAAAAAAAAAAAAAAAAAAAAAAACAGCAAAAGTTCAAAACTAAACAGTTTAAACGGAAACTCAACAGACGAAGTAATAAGTTTTCTCGCGATCTTATTTCTTAATTTATATATATATATATATATATATATATATAAGCAAATACTAATAAAAATAATAATAGCAGTTGTATTATTGCTTTTTTAGATGAGAAATAAAACTGTGACAAGGGGCTGTTTATTTTGACTCAAAGTATTATTCTACTTTTTACAAATATATATTTTAGAAAAAAAAAAAAAAAAAAAGAGCATATATAATAAGTGTGAAACGTGTAAAAAATATTGTAATTAACCAAAGATGACTAAAAAAAAAATGAATAGAAAATAAAAAAGTAAGTTGTAAAAATTGTTTAAAATAACTGAATATGAGGGTGGATCGAGGTAAACGAAACTCCCTTATCTTAAGCGGGTACCTAAAAAAAGTTGGAGCTTAGCTCTTTTTTTAGGTACCCGTTTTTGCAAAATTATTAAGAAATATATGGTAAGAAAGTTTTTGCAAAATATTTTTTTTTTTTTGGGTGTCATCATCTACGCATGAAGTTTAAGGTTTGAAATTCCTGCAATTTTTTGGAATTGTTTTCCACAATTCATACTAAAAGAATAAATAAATAAATAAATTTTGGTTAAAGTTAGTACGTTAAAAGTTCATTTAAAAAATTTTGTAATATTTGTAATATTTGTAATATTTTTATATTTGTAATCATTTGTAAAGTAACTCGAAAATCTAAAATTCTTGAAAATAACGTGAAAATGATAAAAACTCATAGTTGACTTCTCTTGCGCTGGCTGAAGATGATGTCCAAAATAATAATAATAATAATAATAATATTTTGCAAAAATGTTCTTAGGGTCAAGCCACAACTATTGACAGGTACCCGTTTTTGACCACCCGACTGAATATACTTTTCTTTATTATAATCGACGGAATTTTCTTTTTTTCTCAACAGAAAATCTTTGAAAATGAGAAAACAAAATTATATGTTTTCATATTATTCTTATATCTATCTATATATATATATATTAAAAGAAAATAATAATATAATTAGTGGTAATAAATACATGCTTTTTAAAAATAGAAAATATTACCGTATAAAATTTATTGCATTGTTTGAAAATAATTCTGCTTTTACAAATAAATACTTAAGTAAAAAATAAAAGAATAACTTATAAACATGAAACGTTTGAAAAATAGTGCATTTACAAAAAAAAAAAAAAAAAAAGTTAATTAAAAACAATTTTAAAAATTGGAAGAAGTATATTATATTACGGCAGTGTACTGGTTTATTTAAATCGACATCTTATCCTTTCTTTCTTAAAAACTCTATATAACGTTAAACCTAAGAGGCGGTTAATTAATTTTGAAACAAATTGTTTCTTTAAAATTCTCATCGATTAAAAACAAAGCAATAACAAGTTCTGTATAAAATCCAAAACTAAAACGTTTAAGTAGAAACTGTATACAAACAAAATTTTATGTTTACTAAAACGTTCATGTATTTATTTTTCTGAGAATAATGTAGTAACAATCATAATATTTTAAAATACAAAAATTACTGTACAAAAAGTATTGTTTGAATTGTTTAAAAATCAGTCTACTGTTTAAGGTTTTAAATAATTAAAAAAGTTTATTCATTAAACTAATATTTTTAGAATTTACAATATTCTCCTTAATGTTATCAATGACGTCGCTAATAATTAACGAGCAAATTAGGCAGGTGTATTTTCTTTCACGTAATTGACCTGGCATATTTTAAAGTAAAATCTTGAGTAATGAATATTTTTGAATGAAAAAAAAAATTAATTCTAAATAAATTCTGCCCGTAAAAAAGGCACTTAGATTTGATAGTTAAAGCTCATATGGAGAAGATAAAGTTTTGTATAATTATTTTAACAGAAAACAAAAGAATGTTTTAGTTTAAAAGTAATCAAAAACGCAAGTTTTTTTTTTTTTTTTTAAATCAGTAAATAAGAATAAATTTTTTAATTTGCAAGGGTTTAAGTCATACTTGCCAATATTCCCAATTTTTAAATCAAATTTATCTCCAGTGTTTTTTGATAAAATTATTTTTATGATCTTATATGACCGCAGATTACAATTTGAAACAACGATTGTAATAGCTGCAGTAGAATAAATTTTGAAAGAAAGGAAAATGAAGTTGCGGCTTCAACATCTATATTTAGAATTTGAAAATGAAACTCAATCTCGAGCCGCTGTATTCAGATGGTTCACAGAACTTCACAGAAGTTGAAGTTCTCTTCTAGATAAACAATACAAAAGAAGACAATTTGTCGGCCAAATGTTCTGGAAAAATACAAGTCAATTATAATTACTGTACAAGGAACGTAACATTGGATCCGAAGCTACGTAAAGAAATATTCATGAAGACATGTGGCAAAAATTAATTTGTCGTCGGATCTCCCATAATTTAAGAAATCACCAAAAATTGGACCGTTTCAGTACCTGTAAAGAAACCTTAAAATTATTTACTGTAAAAAAATCGCAGCAAAATTTACGGGTTTTGCCCTTCAGCAAAAGTTCCGGCCAAATACCCATTAATTAATGTTTTGCCCGCAATTTATCCTTTTGAATACCACTTTAGATATAAATCAGTTTTGTATTATTCGTTTGAATATATGTACTACAAACGATTAATGGAGTTTACTATTACAAAAAGGTAGTAAAAGACTGCTGAGAACCTTGGGGTATAGAGGAAAATATCAAGCTATATCAGAAAATACAGATGTGCCCGTTTTCTAGGTAAAAAACGGCTGTGACCGTAAAAATTAAACGAGCGAAGGCAAGTAAATTTACGTGTTTTTTAACAGTGAATGATCTTGAATACCGCTTAATTTCTAATGCCATGGCTGATGAGAAACGTGCGTATCATTTTCTGACGTTCCAACACATCAAGAATGTAAAATATGGGTCTTTGAACATGACACCGAACCAACAATGGCGAAAAGACAACGATTAGTGAAAAAGTAAAAGTATACCGTTAATTCCGTAGTACAAAACTGACCAAATAAGCTGTTAAGCCAGAGGGTGGAAGACAGTTACAGTTAACTAGTAAACTATTAAATGCTTTTCAGAAATTCTACAAGAAGGGGCATCAATTTCCCTGATCTTGCTATTTGTGACCTTTTGGCTATTTTTTAATCTAAAGAAAAAATTACGTAGTCCATATTTATGAAGATGAGATTGATGAGTCTATAAAGCTGTATTTTTCATCCATTCCAATAAATGGATAGTTTCAAACACTAAATGTTTGTAAATGTCTCCTACAGAGTTCACACATGATGGAGAAAAATGTTTTGAACACTCCTAAGGTTTTGTTAGTTTAACATGTACCGTTTAGCCATATCTTAGTATTTTCAGAGTGATCCTTGTATACCCATAATGCATTTATGTTTTTGTTTCTAAACCTACAGTAATGCCTAAGACTTAAGCATAATTGGTAGTTATATGAATAATGAAGAAAATCACACAAAGAGTTGTGGTATTGATGAAATGAGAGTATAAAACAGTTTTTAAAAAAGTAAACTACACAAAATAATGAAAATAATCACTTTTGTTATCAAATAAACAATTTGAAAAATCTGAGGATCTGAAAAATTCATACTTTAGTGAAAAACACATGAAATAAAAATTATATTCTATAGCTGAATAGTGCGCTTGGCCATATATGGTAATAAGTCCGTTGCACAATAATTCCCTGTACTTTCTTTGATATTATGTATGATATTTTGTTGTTTTCTGTTCTGGTACGGTGATTGGTTGCTGAAGGACTACAAATTGTCGCCAAAACATATCACACATTTTTGTTGGATTCAGTCCAAATAATTCAATTCCATCAGTGTCCAATGGTAGATAAGAAGCTAATATATAGCTGAAAGATAGGAAGTCCCACGTTCGATCACAAACGCACGTAAATTATGTTAGGATACTTTAGATGAACCCCTACGGAGCGCACCTTACCCAGACCTAGCACCCTAGTGTTGTTGAATGGCTTAAACATTTACACCACAAAGTAATTGACCATACGAAATTAAAATATGCATTAATTACCATCGTATTTTTTGTACAAATTTACAAGTTAATCTATATTTACTGTTAGTAGTTGATATAGACAGCTTGGATATACTGTAAATAATTCAAATATTTTGCTTCTGCATAAATATATATACTTATACTTACGCATTCAAGAATACGAATATATATAGAGAGATAGCTTTTTTTTTTTTTTTTTTCTAATATTTTTATTTAAAAAATAAAATAAAATAATGGCGTATTAAAATAAAACCAGATAGACAAAATTTATTTTTCTAACGATATTTTTCTGACTTCGATTATTTAATATAAGTAATACTATTATTATTTAAATATCATATATAATTAATTTTCAATGTTCTTGGGTATTGTCAAATTATTAAAATTATTTTTTAACTTATATATACATATACATTACAGTAAAGTCTCGTACAACGCGGTGGCAGAGATGGCAAATAAGTAAAATAGTTTTATTTTTTAACACCAGTAATTTTTAGAGTACCAATCTATTGGTTCATACATTCGATTTAGTTTTTATATAAAGCAGTTGCTTTGATATAAAATTAGTGGTGTTAAAAAATAAAATTGTAATATTCATGAGACAAAATTTCACCCGCGTTGTGCGAGGCTTTACTGTATTTATTTATTTACTTTCTTTTGATGAAGTGAAACATCACAATTAAAAATGATTCTACAAACTAAAGTAAAATTATATTTTCAGTATCACTGGTACAATTATCAATATGAATTAAATTTGCATGAAAAAAAATTATTTTCTAATTTTTTTTTTTTTTTTTTTTTTTTTTTTTTAATTTTAATTTTTTTATCAATGAAATTTCAACGCTTTGAATGAAGCTGTTAAAGTCTAACTTCAATTATTTAATATGAATTATTACTATTTAAATATATTATATATACAATTAATTTAATTGCTTTGAGGAATTGTCAAATTAGTAAAATTATTTTTTAACTTATACATATATATATAAATATAGAGAAACAGAACGTTCAGCAGTAATATAATATTATCAGTGCAAGCATTTGAAATTCAAAGATGATTTAATTTCAGTATTCAAACAATTATTCTGATCAAAAACTAAGACCACCCAAATCAAACCAAATAAGAAATAAAATACATAATAAATATATGCATAAAATACATAATACATATATAAAATGAATAAAACACATAATACATAAATAAATATATATGCATATATATATATATGTACATACATTATTTATATATTTACTTTTTGTGAACTAAAACATCACAGTCAAAAATGATTCTACAAACTAATGTAAAATTATATTTTCAGTATGACTGGTACAATTATCAATATAAATTAAATTTGCAGGAAACAAAAACTTATTTTTTAAACCTTTCTTTTCTTTTTCTTCTTCTTCTTCTTCTTTTTTTTTTTTTTCATATCCAAATTTATCTCATCATTCAAATTTCAAATCTGTTAAAGACGCTGTTAACTTCTAACTCCGATCATTTAATATAAATAATACTATTACTATTTAAAATATATGTATATTTAATTTTCAATGTTTTGGCTTTGGGAAATTGTCAAATTAGTAAAGTTAGTTTTTAACTTACACACATATATACATATACATTATTTATTTATTTTCTTTCTTTTTGTGAAGTAAAAGATCACAATTAAAAATTATTCTACAAACTAAAGTAAAATTATATTTTCAGTATAACTGGTAGAACTATCAGTACAAATTAAATTTTCAGAAAACAAAAACTTATTCTTTATTTATTTTTTATTTTTTATTTTATTTTTTTTTTTTCAAAATTAAATTTTTCTCGTCATTCAAATTTTAAATCTTTTTATGACGCTGTTAATGTTAATGAACAAATTAAGCAAGCAGATATGTTTTGGGGTAACTGATGCGGCATATTTTAAACAATATTAGAGAATGTTTCCTCAAGAATAGAAAGTGATAATGAATAAATTCTATTTAAAAAAAAATATTTGATATTATAAGGTCAGTCTGGCATGTAGTAAATGTAGTCTGCCATGTAAGCCTTCATGTAGTGCGTATTTGGTGGTAAGTTAAACAACAAAGATATTTTTCAATTAATTTTTAGTGCTATGTGTACACTTCGTATTTTTAAACAATATGTTTTGGGGTAACTGATGCGGCATATTTTAAACAATATTAGAGAATGTTTCCTCAAGAATAGAAAGTGATAATGAATAAATTCTATTTAAAAAAAAATATTTGATATTATAAGGTCAGTCTAGCATGTAGTAAATGTAGTCTGCCATGTAAGCCTTCATGTAGTGCGTATTTGGTGGTAAGTTAAACAACAAAGATATTTTTCAATTAATTTTTAGTGCTATGTGTACACTTCGTATTTTTAAACAATATAAAACAATGAACACCATTATTTTGAGGTGACAAGTTTCTGATACAAAATTCAAATTATGCTTCACTTTTCCATTTTTATTAACAACAGTTTATTTGTTAGTTCCAAATAGATATTAAATTATCAGTTTTTCTTCTCTTTTTCTTTTTGCTCTGTTTAAATAGTATTAAATCAAGGAAATGTCTTACAATTAGCTTTCTATGCAATGAGTAAATATTCATCAAAAAACATTTTATTGAGTGCTTACATTAAATAAATTTATTTGATGTTAAAGAATACTTTTCTTAAAATTATGTCTTACCCATATATGACTGGCTCATTGTAAAAGTGGTGTAACTCCATATTTTTTAAATATAAATATATATATATATATATGTATATATATATATACATATGCTTAATTGTATCACATTTTGTCACATCTTCCATTATTAAAAAAAAAAAAACCTCCAATAATTGCATTAAAATTCCATAAATGTCATTACATGTTTTTCTCAGAAAACTAAAACTTCTAAATATTCATTATCAAAATGAAGTTTCTAAGTTACTTCAAATTATATTTAATGTAATTTATAAATTCTTAAAACTATAATTTGTATTAAACAGAAAAATTGATAACATTTACTGTAACTTCACTTTTTTCCCTACGCATAAATTTTCAGAAAGCTCGTTATTTCAAAATCAATTTCCAAGGCGATAATTCCCTTTTACAATGAACGACCCATATATATATATATATATATATGGTAGAGAAAATATTATTTTGGAGGCAATTTTTCGCAATTGAGTTTTTGTTACATTACATTTTGAAGTTCTTTGAACACGAAAATATTATTTTTAGCGATTCGTCTGTGTATGTGTGTATATGTACCTCCTCCACCTCCTCCATCTGGAATCTTTGTTTAATCATTACATTAGGGGGCGTGGTTTATCTTCTCTTTGCGGTTGAAAATTCTTTCTGGATAACTATCCTGTAAATAAGAAAGTATTATACAGATAAAACAAAACTTTATACACGGGAAGCACTTTTCACTATTGAAGAGAACACTAAAACATATAAGTGCAAATTTCATCCTCTGTATTTCAATGTCCTGCGTACAAAGTGGATAAAATTTCTTAAACAGCATATATATATATATATATATTTCAAATTTTGTTGTATTCAGTTTATTTAGGTTTAATTAACCTTAAAAAATATAATTTTTCTTAAATTTGAGCAAAATAAATTAATTGGGATAAAATGGGTTAGAGATTTCCACAGGCATTTTCAAGGGAAATAAAAACAGTGGGTTTTCTTCTAAAAATATACAGTCTTCTTAAAGGTTCCACACATGTTTATTTCAGAAAGCTCGAAATACCTACAGGTTTTCTGCAGGAAAGTCCGAAATACCTGTAGGCTTCCTGAAATATCCTTTGCAGTTTTTTTTTTTTTTTTTCTAGTTTTTTACCTGGACACCACCAGTGGCCAAGCGATTTCTGCACTTAAATTTGGTAGATAGGAAGTGTCAGGTTCAGTACCAGGTTGCGCTCATCGACCTAGACTGTTAGGAGTTTGCCATGGTATTCTTTGAAGTTGGAGCAAATACGGTTAGGACTCCTCAGGAAGACCCCCCATGAGGCAACCCACTTAAGGGCCTAAGACCCAAACGCATTCAAACAACCCAGCCCAGATCATTCAGTGATGCTATACTAGATTTTTCGTAAAGATCCCTTAAATGGTTCGTGTATATCCAAGAGAATTTAAATACATCTATGGGGGAAATTTCTAGCAAGTATAGTGTAGCATCTACAGGCTGCTCTAAACGAAATGGAATGAATATATTTTCGTATATGCATACAAGCATGTTTTGTGCTCTCTAAATCATTTATCGTTCTTTCACAAGTCTAACCAAATAATATTTTTTTTTTCCATTAGTTTAAAAAGCGAATAAAATCGAGTTTATGAAAGAAGTATCAACAGCATTAATAAGAATAGAATGTTTATACCTCATTTGTTTTACTGAAAGGCATTCACTGTAAAAAAATAACTATTACCAGCTGCAAGCAACTGTCTGTGATTGGAGAAAATAATTATTTTGTCCAATCACAGAGAGTTTCTTGCAGCTGGTAATAGTTATTTCTTTTACAGTGCATGTACACTGTAAAAAAATAACTATTACCATCTGCAAGAAACTCTCTGTGATTGGAGAAAATAATTATTTTCTCCAATCACAGAGAGTTTCTTGCAGCTGGTAATAGTTATTTTTTTACAGTGTACAGTTTTTTTCTTGGCACTTTTCCTAATCTTCAAGTGAATTGTAATTAATTCTTATATTACCTGAAGAATCTCCTACGAATCTTAGAAAAGAATATATAAGGAACACAAAAAGTAAATGCATTTTTGCGCTTTTTTAAGGTCTAAATATCTTTTTCAACCTATATGTACCGATGGTATTTTAAAGAACTCTTTAAAGGATGATATTCACAAAATCCTCATTAATTACTACACTGGTGTTCAAAATTTAAACAACAACCTGTTTTCTCGTTTTCTTCTTTTGCCCGTAATATTTAAACAAATAAACATATGAACATAAAATTTTGAGGGCATATTCGTTATCATATCATTAACCAAATTTTATATAAATTTAACATAAGTAATAGTTTTTAAGCAAATAAATATTTTTTTTTTTTTTTCAAAAATAACCTTTGGAAAAAATGAAAAAATTCAGCAATTTTAGAAAAGAACACTCAATGAAAAATGGTCATAAGAATGCATTACAGATAGTTGAAAATGCACATGCATTCGTGTGTTAGATTAAAAATAGATCTTTTTACCTGTATTCACTTTTCTGTTTCTTCTATTTTTCTTCTTTTTTTTGCATGTGAATAGCTTTTTAATAAGTATACATACAAACATGAAAATTGGATAAGATGCTCATTACAAAACAATTTCCCGACATTTTTATTATTCTGGGGATGCTCATAGTTTACAAATTATTAATTATATATTTTTTTAAAAAGTCTATTATAAAAGTAAAAGAAAATTTAATTCAGAAGGAAAAATTGACATTTAGAGTGACATTTCAAGGTATGTGCGTCTTTATCTATCTCTATTGTACCCTTAATACCACTTTTCATTAAGTTTTTTTTTTTTTTTCTAAAATTGTTGAAATTTTTTCTTTTTTCCGAAGCATACTTTTGAAAAAAAATTTTTTAATAATAATAATAATAATAATAATAATAATTAGTTTAAAAATTATTACTCATTCTAAAATGATATAAAATTCGATTAATGGTATGATAACGAACATGCCATCTAAATTTTGTGTTCATATATTTATTTGTTTAAAATTTATACGCAAAAGAAGAAAACGAGAAAACTGGTTGTTGCTTAAATTTTGAACACCAGTGTATGATGAGGTGATATGCATAATTTTTATTGCAGATATCTTTAAGAAATACTCTTAAATAATCAAAAAATATGTTTCGAATACATTTTTTGTCTGTTCTTAATGCGGTAGGTGAATTGTTGAAATGTTTTTAATGTATTTTCATTATGATTGGTACATTAATCATCATAAAGTATTTTTGGTAAAAATAAAAACTTATCCTTTAAACTGTTTTTTTTTTCTTCTCGTTAGTTCTTTAGATGACGCTGTTAAGGTTAATGAGAAAATTAATCCGATACAGTTTTGGGATAATTGGAGCGGCAAATTTTTAACTAAAAACTTCAATAAAGAATGTTTTCGAAAGAATAAAAGTAATAATGAATAAATTTTATTTATGTATAATATATACATATATATATATATATATCTGAGACTTGAATGCAGTAAATACAGTTGTGCATTTTTATTGACAAATAAACGATAAAGAAATTTTTTTAATTAATTTTCACTGCTATATGTGTTCTATTTTTATTTATTTTAATAGAAAACTATGAACAACATTACTTTTTTGATGTCCTGTTTTTGAAATAAAATTCAAATTTTGCTTCACTTTCCTTTTTTTATTAACAGCCATATGCTTGTTAGTACAAAATAAATTTATTAAATTATTTTAAATCTGTTTTCTATGGAGAAAATTTATACTCTTCAATAAAAATTTATAATTACAACCAGCACACACTTTGTATCAGTAACTAATCTTCATATAACTGAACTAATTTTCATTTTGACGGGGACTGTGAAAACAGTTCATGTTAAAAGTAATTCACGTTAACAGTGTTCATGTTAATGAGGTTTGACTGTATATATATTTCAAAATAGTCATTGTTATATATATTAATTACTGTAACATTATTTTTAAAAAATTGAATATAAATTTATTTTTATTATATGTACGTGTAAGAATTGAGGTCGATGGATAACACATGGGCCCTAGGCCTTGTTTGTACATACAATTTGGGTGTACAATAAGTGATACAAAGGTAGTATTTAGGTATTTATAAACAAACTTATACTTATGTACTTACGTACACATGATAAAATATGAATGTAATAATGATTATTTTAAATTTATGAAAAAAAAAAAAAATCCTGAAAAATTAATTTTTTCTTAATTTAATTATAATTTAATTTTCTTTATTTATATATCTTTTCTTTATTTATTTTATTAATTATTGTTTTTATTTTTTTTATATTTATATACTTTTCTTGTTTTTCCTATTTTTGTGAAGCAAAATATTACAAAATTTGAGAAATTCCTGTATATTTTCATTATGACTGATTCATTTATCAATAGAAAATAACTGTCCGGGAAACAAAAACATATTCTTTTAACTATTTTTTGTAATCAAAATTTTTCTTATTAGCTTTATAGATAAAGCTGTTAATATTATCGAGCAAATTAAGCCACCAGTTTAATTTTTAAAAATTTTGCACGGAATAATTTTAACTATAAGTTTCAATGAAAAATGTTCCCGAAATAATGAAAAGTGACAATGAAATAAAGCAATTATAATTAAAATTAACATTTCAAACAAGCATGCAATGAATACAGCTTTGCATATTTGTTGGTAAATGATAGATATATATTTCATTGAGTACGCTATTTCATTTACTCTATTTTCATTATCCACAATTTATTTGTTAGTTCGAAACAGATATTGAATTATCAATTTCATTATTATTATTATTATTATTATTATTATTATTATTATTAGTCCGAAAAGTGTTTACTGTTAAATCGAAAAATGGAGTAAGATTAGTTTTCTATGTAACGAATAAAAATTCAACAAAAAACATTTAGTACAATGTTAGCTTATATAATTTTATATTACATTAAGGAATATTTTTCTTATTAATTAAAGTCAATATAGAAAGGAAAAAAATTACAGAAAGATAAATGAAAATATTCTGATAATTTATTCTGATAATTTATGCATTCTGATAATTTATAATAATATTTGACATTTTAATTTTATATTTTAATTCCTTTAGAGCAAGATTAATAATTATCATACTTATTTTTTTTTTAAGTAAGTACTATTATTTGATAGTATATATATATATATATATATATATATATATACATATACACATATATATTTTTTAAATATTTGTTAAACTATGCAGTCATATCGTACCATTTTTTGAAAAGAATTTATCAATTAATGTATTTTGTGTGTATTTTTTATATTTATATACGTTTGTGTTTGTTGTACATGTATGATTAATATGTAGATGATTAAAAGGCATTACTTAAACAAATATAAGCAAACTCATACATACATATTTCCATACACATAAATAAAAATGAATATAGTATAACTCTTTTATAGCTTAAAAAAAAAAAAAAAAGAATAAAATCACAAGTTAATAAAAACATCCACAAAATAATATTACATGAAAATTAAAATCGATATGAGAATAAAAATATTGCATAGTGTACATTTTTCAATTTTTCATTAATTAATATCAATAATAAGTATTATTTAAAACATTAAAATAATGTTATATAAAATGTTTTTTTTTTTTTTTTTTTAACTTATTTTCTTTTGTATTTTTATTTAATTTTTCTTTACTTGAAGCAAAAGATTACATTTAAAAGAAATTTTAAGTTTATTTTCATTATGACTGGTACGTTTATCAACATAAAAAACTATGGTAAAAACAAAACATTATTCAGAAATTTTATTTATTAATTCATCAACTATGAAAATTAATTTTAATTGTAAAATCAACCTTTACACCCTAATCTATCTAAAATTAAAACACCATTCTTTAAATTATTCTTTTTCTTTTTCTCATTAGTTAATGAACAAATTAAGAACATCAGTTTTTGGATAATTGGTACAGCACATTTTTAACTAAAAGCGTCAATGAAAAATAATACCAAAAGAATGAAAAATTATAATCAATAAATTGTATTTATAAAAAATACTTGAAATTACTATCTCGTACTTACATACAGTAAATAAATTATATATATTTGTTGATATGTTAAACAAATAGATAGTTTTCAATGAATTTGCTGAATTATGTGTACTCGTCTTTTGTGCTTCGAGCATACATTATGGAAAGAATTGTCATCACGAAAATATACGACTATGAGATTTTTGTGTATCTGTACGTTGTACACTAAGAAAAAATAATATGCTGCCTTCATCTAGAATGAATAAGTGTCCATTTTCTAAATCCCTTATCTAGAAATATAGATTTCCGAGCTATGCGCATAAGGCACGCCAATAAACTGAATAGACGAAATGATCGAGAATTTCTAGTCTACACATTTCTAGATGGTGAAACAATGTTCTTAATATTCTGAATCTTTTGGAATGCGAGAAATTCTCGCTTGATTATCTAGAATTAGGTCATAAACCAAGATTATAGTTTCTGAAACCCGCCTCTTGTGTTCGCATTTATTTGGAGATATTTTCAAATAGGTTTGACCTTGATAATATAGACAAACTCTCTAGAATTAAATAGGAATTTCTAGAACTCTCTTTTAAAGGGGACTAGAGTTTATAAGGATGACATGGAACTACTACTCACTTACAGAAATTTTTTTCAGTGTAAGGTCATCCGAGCTCATTTTTGCTATTTTTACGGTGATGTATGTATATATGTGTGTATATGTATGAATAAACAATATAACATCTAAACGCTTTGATCGTCGAGCTGAAAGTGGACAGGTGAATTTTAAGTCCCCGTCGCATAATTTGCATGCATTTTTCTGAATGTGGGACATGTAGGTTTTTTTTTCTTTATTTACAGAAACACAATGAATAATTTTTCATCGTTATGGCCTATGGTATTAAATTATTTAATGGGCGATAGAATTTAAACGCATTATCCGATTAAGCTAAAAAACTGTAAGTAGTTCATAAGTGACCTCGCATGATTTCTAGAGATTTTTGTGAGTACAGGACTTATAGTTCTTTTACAGTGACACAAAGAGAAATTCTTCATCATAATCGCCACTGGACACAAATTATTTAAAGTGCGATGGAGTTTAAACTCTACATTCGATTAAAACGTAAATTGGTAGCAAGTTGCACGTTATTTTCGCAAGAACCGTGCAGTATTACATGAATGTTAAACTTTTAATTACCTTAGGTTTTCTTTTTACCGGTATACAAAAGAGAATTTTGCGTTGTATGGACCCAATTTAAGGTTCGCTTTAGTAATATTGCATCGTTTAAAACATTTAAAAAAACAGTTAATTATTTGATCTTGCGAACTTACCATTTATAACTCCTCAGGGACACACAAAACAATTTAGATACATAGTAACTATAAATTAAACGACATGTTAAATATTCAAACAGCTATGATGGTTTACCCTTTTGTTTATCTAACGACTTCTCTTATTTAAATTTGTTTAAACAACCATTAAATTACCAAGTATTTGCAATACCGAATGGAGTCGTTGCAGATTTTTTGTTCTTTTTTACTATAGAAAACAAAGAACTTCTTTATCTTTTATGTCAAATTTCTGAAATGAAATTTAAATTATGCCTCACATTCTTGTTATTATCAGCAGTAAATAATTTGTTGATTCGAAGCACATTATATTTTCAGGAGTTTATATTTTTATTAGAGTGAAAGTTTTTTAGTGTTAATCTCAATAAATATTTTTAAATCAGTTATTTGTACAATAAGTAAGACATTTTATTGGATGTTCAGAATTAAATAATGCTGTTGTTAATGTTATGAAATATTTTTCATATACTAATTTAAAGCTAAAAAAAAATTTTTTTTAATGAGAAGAAATAATATTCTGATTATTAAAAAAGAAAAAGAAAGAAACAAAGAAACAAAGAAAAACAAATATACACATGGCTATTTCTGCATTTTCTTATCTTTTTTATTTTTTACAGCTGCATTATGAGATTTTTTGACACTATATTTGGTACGTCTCTAAAGTTCTAACATATTTTTATTGCTGAATGATTCATACCTACTTATATTATTATATATATATATATATATATATATATATATATATATACTCATGATTTTTTGAAAAAAAACTTATTATTAGTTATTTTGAATTGCACTAAAAAGTTTGGGGTACTTCCGCGATATAATTGCATCTTTATAAATTGCTATATATTTTTCGCAATTAACTATGTAATTTTTTTTTTTTTTTTTTTTTTTTTTTGTTATTTTAACTACACTTTTTCTTTCTTGAACTCGTTGTCCATCTCGCCTTGATTTTAAAGAGTATGGTCATCTGCCATTTTAATTTCAAACTATATTTACCACTTTAAACTATATTAATTAAAAACGAAGTGTTGAATTACTAAACTAAATACATGAAAAAACCTTTACTGATTTCGTTGCTTGCAGTTAAACTTTTCCACCGGGTTCCCGGTTCTCGTCAGACGGCCTCCTCTGTGCGTGACTTGGACTATTGTGATGGTCTTTGTCTTTCCAAACGTAGCGCCACATTTTGTCCGGAGCTAGTGCGCCGCAAAAATACAGCCTTGGCCAAAACATTTTACAAAGAAGATATTAATATAAATTTTGAACAAACAGATAAAATAGCCAATTATGAGGATTATAACTACGCAATGAACCTCGAATCTATAGAGATAGCAACCAATAGGAACACGTGCAATGACAGCGGCGCAGTAGCTCCGGACAGAATGTGGCGCCACGTTTGGAAAGGCAAAGACCATCACAACAGTCCAAGTCACGCACAGAGGAGGCCGTCTGACGAGAACCGAGAACCCGGTGGAAAAGTTTAACGGCAAGCAACGAAGTCAGTAAAGGTTTTTTCATGTATTTAGTTTAGTATATTTACCACTTTTTGTTCTCATTATTTAATTATTTTTGCCCAAAATGTGATGAGCATACGTATAAGAATTTTAAATATGCATATATATTTCGTATCTTTGCATTCTAAGAATATTTATTTCAACCTTTGAAAACTATGGCTATCTATCCTAGACATACCTTATAAAAATAATTTATGTCCATGGTTCGTTTATCCACAAAATTCTATTATTTTTTGTTTTGTGTTGAGATTTTATTTATTTATTTACTTATTCATTTACTTATTTTAAAATAATTTATTTTAAATATTCATTTTTACGTGAACTTTGTCATTTTGTATAAATATTTTCAAAAAAATATATTTTTTTCTTCCTTTTACAAGATGTATTTTTAGAATTCATTTCATCTTCTACATTATTCATGCCACTTCGGTATAAATAATTAATAAGATTCAATTCTTTTTAAAATCCTATTATAGAATAAAAAGTAGAATATTTTCGTAAAATAGAACAGTAAGGAGCACTGTAAATAATTCGAAATGAAAGGTATTCAGTAAAAGCAATAGTTACATTATTTCCTACAAGAAAATCATATGTTGTTGCAACGGACTGAGTTTTTTACTTTGCATGATTTGGGCTATTAGAATGAAAGTAGATTTACAGTCAAAGGATTCACTATCATTTCTAGTAAGGTCGTTCTTGGCAATAAAATTTACCAAAAATGTTAATTTTGAATTCGCGAAGATTCAAAGTTCTATGATGAATAGAAACCGATTTCTGGAACGTCCATTAGATTCTAGTACAAAATTCACGAAATACGCACCAAATTACAGAATTACAGTTGCCAAAGGCTGTAAGTAGCAGTGAATTAAGAACTGGAATCAGTTGTCTTCAGAAAGGTGTTCTGAGCGTTTCCCAGCTGACATTTTTTTGTTCCAAGCAGTTGACCTTTGTTCGTGCAAAATTGGTGCTCTGTGAAGTATTTAACGCTGATTTGCCTTACTCTTATAGAACAAGTGATTGTTTTCTTGGACTGTTTTCAGAACATTCTTCGAACAGTCACTTTTATGATACAAGCGATAGCTTTACTAGACTGCTTCGAGTGTATTCATTGAACTGACAGTTTTGTTGTACTGTTTCAAAAAGTTATCGTGAATAAAATGCATTCATCAACTGGAACTTATCTGTTTCTTTACGAGCTAATTTCTCTACACATGAAAACCGCCATTTTTCGTAACAATATATATGTATATCACGAAGTTTTTAAAACTAAGGGAAAAAACTTCAAATCTTATAGTTATTGCACAAATTTCTGAATCCGCACTAGCTAATTCAAAACGTAAACAGTCGTCGTCCTTTTAAAGAAAGATGCTATTTAGCTAAAGAAGCTTAAATTATTTGCTTTATAACCTCGGTAAAGCTTGTTTAAAAATTAAAGTGGCGACTTTTTTGAGATTCAATTTTTCCTAGTCCCGAAATTTCCCCATAGGATTTAATACTAATTTACCCTTGTTAAAAGACAATGTATAATTGTTTGCTTTTCTAAGAGATAATATTTTGAAAAAGTAAACTGTAAAATTTTTCCCTTGAGTTGAACTGACACCCCTATACACCATATAACTGAGGTTATTTTCAAGATGTTAATATAGTAAATATGTAGTAAGACTGCATATTCCTGAACATGCAATGTCAGAGGTGAAATTAATGCATGGAAAAATGAATTTAGTACCATACTTTTATACATCTAATAAATTTAATAGCAATGGCTAAATAGGTACCATTGGTTATAGATAGCAAAATAAAAGTGATAAAATTAGCTAAGATTAAAAGTTAAATGATAATAACTCAAAAACTGCTTTATGGCACTGAAAAATACGTGAAATGCACCTAATGTGAACAAAAAGTCTTTTATTTTTCTCTTTTCAGTGAAAACTTATTCATGTAGCAGAACATCAAAAGACGTTCGACGGCAGTTTCACAAATCACAACTTCCAAGAAAAGTGACATCACTCAAAAAATGGTTTATGTTACTAAAAAATACATGAAATGCACACAATGTGAACAAAAATGTTACATCTCCATCGAGAAAGTTATCCACTCGAGAGACAGTCATACCAGTTTTATTCTAGTCAAGTTATTTTTAGGTTGATTTTTCTCAAATGCTGCATTTTTAAGTTGTGTTACTTTTCTTGCCTTTATCGGATATGAGCAAAACACTATCTATTGAATGAACATACGTTAAATTAAAAAGTCTTTAGAAATGTAAAGAACGGATACGCTGTATTCGTAACCAAAAATTCTGTTAGGCATATATATTGAATTTTACAGTGAATACGTGTCACCCGCTGCGCTGGAAACTACGCTATTAAAATTTATTGAAAAAATGGTATAATCATTATTAGATAACAAAACTCATGCATTAACTATTAAAAAATGTTATTTAGCCTATTTCACCACATAAATATATAGATTTTATTTTAAATAAATAATTAATTTTTGTTTATTATACTGTATGACTATATTATATAAATATCATTTTTTAAAAATCTTGAGATGGATTAATTATTAAAGAAACCTAAAAAGCTACCGCACATGAAAATTCCATAAAAAGTTTCATAAGGTAACACAAAAACAAAAAAAAAAAAAAAAAAAAAAAAAAAAAAAAAAAAAATAGATTCACACCAATATCGCTAAGTACAAATTTAGAATAAGTATAATGTATCGAATGGGTAGTCATTGCTCTCGGGCTGTGGTTGATAACGGCTCCGAATCAGAAGCCACAGAAACACAAAATAAATTTATAATATACTAAACATAAATTTAATAATAAGATAAATGTAACATGAAAAAGTTAACTGCTACATTTTTACGTAGTGCTCCAAATTTGAACCAATTATTTTATTGTAGAAATTTTTTTCCGTTATGTAATACGTAACTCTTTTACTCGATATATAAGATACACTTATGAGGTACTGTCAGCTGTGGTTAACTCTTAGCTGTATCCATACATTTCCTGTAAATTTAGGTTAATATATTAGAGACGAGACTTAGAAAAAATGAGATGTAGATTTATTTAGCATAGTGGGGGGAGGAGTTCTTCACTATTTAAATAGGTATATTGTGAACTATATAAAAAGGGTGTCCACCTTACTTAATGGCGATGTAACACCGTAGAAAATTAATATATTACACATTGGTTAATACTTTGATCCAAGAGAAGAAGTCATTTCTCCTGAACTGCTGCTGTCTAACTCTGTTTTTAACCCGGTTTTTAACACTTTCCAACAAGGTTGAAAAGAGTTTATGACTTGGGTTTGTCCGTCTGTCTGTCTGTCTGTCCACGCTCTAACTCCCGTAAATATTTATGGAATTTCTTGAAACTGATATATGCTATTCAAGTTCACTATCGGATGTTCCCTATTGAAAATGGAGTTTATACCTCGACTGGTTTGTGTACAGGGACCCCCGAAAATATTTCAAAGCATTGTGTTCTATGAGAGGCAATTCTATAAACCATATTTTCATACCCTTACTGTACAAAAATCTTAATGAAATTGAAATATGTTATACAAATTCACTATCGGATGTTCCCTGTTGAAAATGGAGTTTATACCTCTACTAGTTTGTGTACAGGGACCCCCTAAAATATTTCAAAGCATTGTTTTCTATGAGAGGCATTTCTAAAAACCATATTTCCATACCCTTACCGTACACAAATCTTAATGAAATTGAAAAATCTTACTCAAGTTCACTATCGGATGTTTCTTGTGTAAAATGGAGTATATACCACCACTGATTTGTGTACAGGGACACACAAAAGTATTTCAAAGCATTCTGTTCTATGAGAGGCATTTCTATAAACCATATTTCCATACCCTTACTGTACACAAATCTTAATGAAATTGAAAAATGTTACTCAAGTTCACTATCGAATGTTTCTTGTATAAAATGGAGTATATACCACCACTGATTTGTGTACAAGGACACACAAAAGTGTTTCAAAGCATTCTGTTCTATGAGAGGCATTTCTATAAATCGTATTATCATACCTTTACTGTACTCATATCTTAACGAAATTGAAATATGTTATTCCAATTCACTATCGGATGTTCCCTGTTGAAAATGGAGTTTATACCTCTACTGGTTTGTGTACATGGGCACCCGAAAGTATTTCAAAGCATTGTGTTCTATGAGAGGCATTTCTATAAATCATATTTTCATACCTTTATTTTACACATATCTTAATGAAATTGAAATATGTTATTCAAGTTCACTATTGGATTTTTATTGTATAAAATGGATTAAATACCAACTCTGTTTTATATACAAGGACACTCAAAAGTATTCTAAAGCATTGCGTTCTATGAGAGATATTTCTATAAATCAAATTTTAATGACTTTACTTTCCACGAAGTTTTAGGAAATTGAAATATGTTATTTATATGCACAAAAGAATGATTTACATAAAATATAGCATGATTAGCATTACATTTACAGGGTGACACAAAAATATTCTGTTATATTAAGAGTTATTATTAAAAATTTGCTAGAATTCTACTTTCGTTTACATTAAGCGTTTTTAACACCTCCTAACATTTTTTTTTGTGTGAATATGATATCAATTTGTGTATCGGTCCCTCTGTCCGTCTGTCTGTCTGCCCTCGCTCTAACTCCCGTAAATATTTATGGAATTTTTCGAAATTGATATATGTTATTCAAGTTCACAATCGGATGTTTCCTATTGAAAATGGAGTTTATACGTCTACTGGTTTGTGTACAGGGACACCCGAAAGTATTTCAAAGCATTTTGTTCTATGAGAAGTATTTCTATAAACCATATTTCCATACCTTTACTGTAGACATATCTTAATGAAATTGAAATATATTATTCAAGTTCACTATTGGACGTTCCCTATTGAAAATAGAGTTTATACATTTACTGGTTTGTGTACAGGGACACCCGAAAATATTTTAAAGCATGGGTTCTATGGGAGGTATTTCTATAAACCATATTTTAATACCTTTACTGTAGACATACCTTAATGAAATTGAAATACGTTATTCAAATGCCCTGTAGGATGCTTCCTGTATAAAATGGAGGAAATACCACCACCGATTTATATACAGGGACACTCAAAAGTATTCCAAAGCATTGCGTTCTATGAGAGATATTTCTATAAATCGAATTTTAATAACTTTACTTTCCACGAAGTTTTAAGAAATTGAAATATGTTATTTATATGCACAAAAATATGCTTTGCATAGAACAGAGCATGATTAGCATTAGATTTACAGTGTGACACAAAAATATCCATTTATATTAAGAGCTATTAATAAAAAATTGCTAGAATTGTACTTTCGTTTACATTAATCCTTTTTAACATTTT
Source organism: Salticus scenicus (assembly GCA_963930645.1). Lineage (NCBI taxonomy): Eukaryota > Metazoa > Arthropoda > Arachnida > Araneae > Salticidae > Salticus > Salticus scenicus. The sequence goes on along the minus strand of OZ005656.1, from coordinate 206,608,639 downwards.
CTAACATTTTTTAAGTTTGAATATGATTTCAATTTGTGTATATGTCCATCTGTCTGTCTGTCAGGCTGCCCGCGCTCTAACTCCTGTAAATATTTATGGATTTTCTCGAATCTGATATATTTTATTGCAGTTCACTATCGGATGTTCCGTATTGAAAATGAAGTGAATATCTCTTCTGGTTTGTGTACAGGGACACCCAAAACATTCGAAAGCATTGTGTTCTATGAGTGTTATTTTTATAAATATTTTCCCTATAGAATGTTCCCCATTTAAAATGACATTAATAGGTCCTGTACAACTAGTTTGTTTACAGGGACGACCCCAAAAAAAAAAAAAAAAAAAAAAAAGAAAAGAAATGCGTATACGTTACGTTTTAGGACAGAATTTTTTAAAAGTTATATTTAAAAGTCTTTCTACTGTAAAAATCATAAAAATATTGAAATTTATTGATATTCTAAAATAATGTTTTGTATAGAATATGATATGATTATCTTTCTGATTAACAGGGCTACACTAAAATATTCAGAGATATCAAAAGCTCTAATTATAATGTAATGGCTGCATTTTATTTTGCGTTAAGCCTTTTTAATATATTCCAAAATGCCTGAGAGTAATTTTAAAATCAATTAGTCTATCTGTATGTTTTTCAGTCCTTCTGTCTGTTGTGTGATAACGTAGGCAAAGAATATTAAAAGTTATTCAATACAACAATTGCTTACAGTTGGAAAGTGTTACTAATCAATGCGTACTGCATGATTTTTCTTTCTTGTTAAATTTATCTTTGCTTAATTACGATCACTGTAGATTCAATTTGCATATATTAGCACTCTAATCTTAAAACAATTTACTCCAATTCAAGAATTACCTAAAATTTTGAAGATTAGGATAACTTAACTTAATTTTGTAAAGTAATAACTAGATCTGCAATCAAAACTTTGGTTCAAATTTCCTAGTTATTTCTAAATCCTATAATTTAACCAGAAAATTGAATTAAAACACCAAAAACCTTCAAAATCTTTAACCCTTTAACTTCCCCTGGCGTATATTTAAGTTTTCCCGAAGTATGATCTTTTACGTTGTACTGCTACCAGTGAAGTTACTGACACAGTTTGACAAACAATAAAATAATCTTGAAAGTGATCTTGAAATTGCTTTTGAAAAATTTACTCATTTCAGAGTTAAAGTGAGAAAGGCGGCACTGGGAATCGAATTCCTCGGCAGGTAATGGGTTAATATTTCCTGTGAAACTAGTTAGACGTCTCACAAACTAAATTGTTAGTCCTAGGTTCTTTTTCTTTTAAACAACGGACAGGGTCTTTTGGTTAATAAAACTTTCTTTATTACGCCAATTTAAATTAACAGTAGTTTCTTTACTTCTATTACCCGACTACCGTAGGTATTGTATTCGGTCCAAAAATTCAATAGAAAATATTCACCTGTTACACGTTTTAAGGTCTTCTGAGGTCTTCTTCCTGTTACACGTTTTAAGGTCTTCACACACGTTTTGAGGTCTTCTGAGTCAAAACAATAGTTTTTGTCAATTGGTCAGTGTGTGTATATGTACGTATGTGTGTATGTATGTGTATGTATATTCTTTCTCATGTATTATGTGGATATTACAGGAAAGTTAACATTCATCCTGCTTAGGTATATCAGTTTCAGATCTCGAGAATTGATGTTTCAAAAAATAACTCTACCATTGTTTTCTTAACTTTTTTAATTCGCTATGTAAACTTTGTTTTATGTGTCTTTACACATTTATTAAGTTTCTCTTACTGGAAATATTTTAGGTTTCTACTCCGTTAGGTCAATTTTTTGTCTTCTGATCACATTATCTTTTCTGATCACATCTCCTAAAAGTGCGTATAATACGTGTAATAGTGGGTAATGGAAGTCGTGTGGTTGATTCACACCAGATTTATTTTTTCTTTTAGTCTCAACATTAAACGTTGGAAATTTAACTCATCTTCGTACTTTATTAATACATTGGAAAAATTCCTTGGTGCGTAACGACCATTTGGATTCCATTGCTCAGTACTATACATATTATATATATATATATATATATATTCGAATAATTGTGGTTAAAAGACGTAAACTTGACAGAAATAACTAGATGCTTATACATTTTTCTGTAGTAAATAACTAATATACATGAAAGGAATTGTAAAAGGAAGTTTACAAGGTAAATTTGAAGAAAATCATTAGAGTCATTTTTGAGATACGGACTTAAATTTAAATACGGCTCAGTTCGGGTCTTCGATAAACTACTTCCGATTTTCAAATTTTCACCGAAAGTTAGCAAACTCATCTGTACACTGGAAATGTTTTATGCATAAAATTTCGTTCTTCTATCATGTTTCGTTTTGGAAGTATGATAATCTTTAGATTCCACACACACATACGCACATACACAAACATATACACACAAAGATAAACACACAAAGATACGCACACTTACACACACTAACTAATTTTCAATATCCACTTTTATTTTATTTTATTTTATTTTTTTTTTAATTCAGGAGACCTTAAAGTATGCAAATGAAGTGAAAGGTTAACATCAAAATATTTGACCGAATACAAAATTTTCATTACTTATGATAGACTGGTATTCGAAGTAAAAATTTAGGTTAAAAAAAAAAAAATTGCGATTAGTTTTTTGATATATGTGATTTTAATTAAAAATTTACGTCGATATAATTAACATAATACGGATTTACGTCACCGATAATTAAAATTCTAACTTAAAGGTTAATCCTAAATACTATCAATAGAAAAAAATGTAAACAAAAAAAATTATTTAAAAAAAATTATATATATATATTTTTTTTCAAAATACATTTCTGTTTATTAATAAAATTATTGAAAAGGGCAGTTTAATATAGTTTTTTTTTTCTTTATTTGTGTAATTTAAAATGAAAAATTATTAATATCGAAAGGTATTTTATAACAGGTCAAATTTTAAAGAAAAATAAATTTGAAAACGATTATCGAAAATTTATTTATTTTTTTTATATTCAAGAAGGAAATACTTGTTTAACGTCGCAGGAACATAACATTAATGTAAACTTAATTGTTTAAAATACATCCTGTTCCTAAAAATACTTTAACGGAAAGTGCAAATGCATGTCTTAAGTTAATTTATAATAGAACTAAGATCTTAATTGAAATGATTAGCAAAAGATTTCACTGCGTAAAAGAATTTTCATCAAAAATCTTTATTGATATTAAATAAATAGTCTTTTAAAAGTTAAATTCTCTTTAATATTCGACTTTGATGCATAATTCTTAATCACGTTAAAAGGATGAATATTGCAAATCTGTTATAAGTCGAAACATTTCATTAGAAATAAAAATTGTTTCGATATTTTGCTTGATATTTATTGATGTATTATGGCAACAGTTTTACTTAGAAAATTGGGATCACTTAAATGAAATGCTGTGATATCTTTATTTCAAATGACAGTTTTCAGATTCTAAAATCTGTATTTAAACATGAAAATATACAATGATTCTACATTTTTACAATATACATCATTTTTAAATTCATATTTTCAAATTAAGTATTGAAGACAAAATCTACTTTTATGATAAATAAATAATATTTTTATCGATAGGAATAAACCTTGGTTTTGACTTTTACCTTATTAAATCTTATGAAAACTAATAAATGGATTTTCATGTGTAGCATGATTAATAATGATTTTAATAATATTATTAGAATGTATTTTCATTTAAATCATTTTTATCCGACTTCAAAAAAGAAGGAAGGTTCTCAATTCAAACCGTGTTTTTTTTTTTTTTTTTTTTTTAAGCTCATAACTTCTGAACGGATGCTCCGATTTGTATACTTTTTGATTTGTTGAAAAGGTCTTGGTCTGAAATAGGTCCCATTGTAATATCTTTACGATCTAAAGAAAATACAGGGTGCCAAAAAAAATCAGTCCGAACTCTTTTAACTGCTAAACGGATGCAGCTATAGTGATAAAAGTGGTATGTATGTATAGCAAAGTGGCCATGCAGTACAAGGTTAAACCGCCCACAGCGCCACCTGGTGGAAAATAGCGGAGTTAGTGATCCTATCTCGAAAACGGTTCTAGAGAAAAAAGTGGATTACAAAGTTGAAGAGTATCATCGATTTAGTACAAAAAGATAGTTTAGACATTCATGCTAGCGTTTCTATCTCGGAAACGGTTCAAGACAGGGGGAAAAAGAGAATTATAAAATTGCAGACCATCATCGGTTTAGTACGAAAAGATAGTTTAGAGAATGATGTTAAAAATACAATGCTAAAAACGTGCATTTGTTTGTTCGCAATTTCTTACACTATGCACACTTGAACTACATTGCACACGTTGTAGCGTTGCTGGTGAGACATACGCTATATAGTTCAAAATACGGTTACTTGATACTTTTTGTTTTGTTTTAAAGATCTTGGTCTGAAGGAGGTCCCATTGTAATATCTTTACAATCTAAAGAAAATAAAGGGTCATCTAGTGAAAAACAGCGGAATTAGCGCTCCTATCTCAAAAACAGTTCAAGATGGGAGAAAAGTTAATTACGAAGTTGTAGAGCATCATCGATTTACTACGAAAAGACAGTTTTTAGACATTATTGCTAAACATAGAACGCTTAAAACGTACAGGTGTTTGTTCGCAATTTTCTACACTGTGCACGCTTGAACTACGTTGCACACTTTGCAGCGTAGCGGATGACACGTGGTTCAAAATACTGTTACTGTAAGCGGTCACATCAGTTAGCGCAAAGTGCTTTTCAACCAACATCAGAAAGGAGGGTGTTCTTAATTCGAGCTATGTGTTGTTGTTGGTGTTTGTAAGCTTATAACTTCGTAAGAGATGCTCTAATTAACCGACTTCAAAAAGGAGGAAGTTCTCAATTCAAAGTGTATGTTTTGTCGTTTTTTTTTTTGTTTGTTAGCTCATAACTTCTGAACGGATGATACGATTTTGATACTTTTTCTTTTATTGTAAAGGTCTTGGTCTGAAATAGGTCCCATTGTAATAGCTTTACGATCAAAAGAAAATACAGGGTGCCCAAAAAAGTCAGTCCCGAGTCTTTTAACTGCTGAACAGAGGATATGTGCTATGCGATTCAATCGCCTACAGAGCCACCTGGTGGAAAACGGTGTAGTTAGCGTTCCTATCTCGGAAACGGTTCAAGACAGGGGAAAAAAGTGAATTATAAAATTGCAGAGTATCATCGATTTAGTACGAAAAGATAGTTTAGACATTAATGCTAAAAACAGAACGCTTAAAACGTGCATTTGTTTGTTCACAATTTCCTAATTTGTGCACACTTGATCGGCATTGCATATGTTGTAGAGTAGCGGGTGATATTTATGGTAAGTAAAATTCAAAGTATGGTTATTGTAAGCGGTCACATCGATTAACGCATAGACGTTTTAAACCGACTTCATAAAGGAAGAGGTTCTCAATACAAACCATGTTTCTCATTGTTGTTAGTGTTGAAATTTATTAGCTTATAACTTCGTAAGTGATGATTTAATTTTAATACTTCTTTTGTTGCCGTAATAATCTTGGCTTGAAATAGGTTTCATTATAATTTCAATAAGATATAAACAAATTACAGGATACTCACAAAAGTCTGTTCTCACTCTAACTGCTGAACGCATGCAGCTACACTGGTAAAAGCAGTATGTCAGTATCGATGTTGAAACTTCTGTCCGTCAGCTGCAATGGATATTTTGCTCTTTGTTTGATTATTTAATGATTATTTAATTACTATTTGATTATTTAATGATACAAAATATTTTGTTTTGCTCCTTCCAATGACTTCTTAATGTGAAGCTAGTGGTGTATATGTACAAAAAGATACCTTATATACATGTAAGTGTATATAAGATATCTAATGCTTAATAAATTAAACTATTATTGAAAGAAAGTTTGTGTTATTTGAAAAATAAAAAATAAGCATTTAATTAAAAACAGAAGTCATAAAATTTTAAACATCAAATTCAAGAATATTTTTCAAATATTCATCTGGTGTTTTAAACTTTTAAACATTAAAATTAAATTTATTTCATATACAATAAAACAATAATAAGTGGTATATATAAATATTTTAGTTACAACTCATTTTCTAATGTGAACTTATAAGTGCAATTTTGTTTAAGATGTTACGTATTAATTAAATACTAATGTAAGTACTTTTTTCTTCTTTTTCTTAAATATGAATTTTTTGGTTAAAACAAATATACTTAACTCCCTAACAAAACTGAATACCGAAATTAGCTGTTATGATACCTATCCAATTACACTAGATATAAAAACAAAATATATTTTAAATTATTTCTGTGCTCTTGAATTAGAGTAATTAGAATTTCTACAAACACTCTTTTTTAATTTAATTTAACTAACAAAAATTATTTAAAAGCTATTCACTCATTCGTAGCGACTTTGTAAATTATATTCGTACAACTCCGCGAAGTTTTTTAAGAATTACGTTTACTTATAAAAGAAAGTTACAACTCTGCATTTTTGCATAAATACAATTAGGTAAATGGTTATAACTCAGAGAAAAATTACTTAATTTGTTAAGAATTTAACTCATAGTAAAGTATATTTGTACATTTTTAATTTTTAATTCAAAATATTTACTAAGTTTTTTTTTTTTTTTTTTTTTTTTTAAATATATATATATATATATATATATATAGCATATGACTTACCTTTCAAGTGAGAATAAATTATACAAAATTGTTATATCACGCTCTCTCTTTACTTATACGTATGAACGAAAGAGTGCCCTAAGTTCGTCAATTCTTTAAAAATTACAGAGTTCTACGATGAATTTTTTTCTTTCGAGGTGATGTGTTTTTCTGATGTGCTTTTGGGTGCTGATTAAGGAAACATTTTTTAAAAACTTCACCACGTACACTTTTCACAAAAAAAAAAAAAAAAAAAAAAAAAAAAAAGACACTTTTGAGCTTAGTACTTCGCTTTTTCAAATTCTATCTAAGTTATTTCTCGGAAATTCTAGATGACGTGAGTGAAGAACATGGAGAGTTATTTCATCAAGACACGAAAGAAATGTAGATGAGTTATCATTAACGTTGGAGTGTTAGCACGTTAGCAAATTATTGTTGAATGCTCCATAGAGAATGCTCCCCTCCCCTCCCCCACCCCCAGGTCATTAAGATAACAAGCTCTAAATGGAACATCGGTGCAAAGAAATACATTTAAAAGATAATATGTAAATACTAGTTTATTTTACATTGGGGAAAATTCTTACTTGATAGGAAGACAGCAAAAGTATCTTAGCACTATAGCAAAAATTCCTATATCAAAAAAGTACACTTAATACAGTTTTGTTAAATAAATCCTTGCCGAATCCTGTTCTTAGTCAATCTAAGAACATGATTCGACAATGATTTACTTAACAAATTTTTATATTGGAATTTTAGCTAGTTCTCGGATACTTTTGCTGCCGACTGTAAGTGTCAAGGCCATGGTGCTTTTTACAATTCATTTATTTACTTTTGAGTGGCAACAGAGGTTTTTTTGTTTTTTGGTTTTGTGTTCGAATGTAAAAATTGTCCGATGCTAAAAGTTTGAATTCTGTGATGTTTTTCCCTTTTGAATAAACCTTTTTTTCTGAGTTTGCATTTACAGTCCTTTGATATGCGGATAGCATAATAGATATTCTTTATCAAAAAAGGAATAACGTAAAAGTAAGACATGCATTTCTGTAGTCAGCGTATCAAAACACACAAACACATTAGTGACACCCAAAACAGTCCAGAAAAAATTGAAAAGTACGATTTTTTAGACATGTGTTATTGATAATTGAAAGAATTTGCGTATCTTAATCAATTTTGCGAAAAAAATTCTCTATCGAAAGCGAAAAAAAAAAAAAAAAAAAAAAAAAAAAAAAAAATCCGGTAATGAAAAATATAATATTTTAGTTTTTGTTACCAAAGGATGCTAAAAGCAAGTGATCAAGGAGAATATGTATTTGAGTTACTTGTTAAATGAAGGATTTACAATTAAGAGTTTTTCTGACTTTTTCTGAAACTTTTGCGCTTCTGCACAAAAGGTTTTATAATACAGTATTTCTGAAATAATTTTACTCCAGTCATGAATCACTAGTAAGCTCTACGAAGCTTTTGACAGTGAAAAACTTAAATGTTCGAATTTTTCATTTTTTGCAACGATAGACATTCAGAAGCTGTGATATACTTGTTATTATTTGTCTACACGTAAATAAACACACACAGTAATTTACCAAAGAATCCTATTGTTTGTTCGTGCTGCCCCCTCTCTTGACAAAAAATTAAACTATTTTCTTTACTGTACTCGTAAAAACTGCTCTTTCGATAGAATAAATTTTTCGCAAAATGCTTTGAAAAATGCAATAATAATCTTCAGTTAGATTTTTTTTTTTCTCTGTTTCAAATTTTAACATAAACATGGTATTTTTAATTATTTAAGAGATATAGAGGCTCCTAAAGGCCATTTTTTTATGAAAATACAACACATTGCTTAACGAGATCAGTACAGAGATATGAGAATTTATACACTCCCTACTGTATTTTAAGTGAGCAAATTAAAGGATATTAATCTCTTTTATACATTACATAGTTTTTGAAATATGTGCAATCATAATTACATAAAATGTTTATTTTATTTTTATTTTTTTCCTTTTGAGGCTATGACATTATCTGTAAGTTATTGTGTAAAGTTAATCTATTAGTTTATTTTTTTTAGGGTCTTAAAAGGCTTGTATAGTGCGACCACGTTTCCTAAGACTAGCAGTGAGGCCGAGTCCAAAAGTTTGGAGGGATGCAAAATTGGCCGAAAGATAGTTATTTGGCAAACATCCAGTTATTCGGTGTTCCCTTATCGATTGTTTTCTCTCAGTCACCCCTATTTTAACACTAGACTCGTTCAATCCGCACCTGCGCAGAGGCTTCCATGGTCGCAAGAAATGTGGTTAAAGAATACAAAAGTTTTCCATACAATGAATGAGAGGTATTTAAAAATTTACCACTTTTACTTTCTCTTACCCGAAAAAGTTGAAAAAGTATTGTTTTAGGGTCAAATTTTCGAACGTGAGTTTTTGTTATATTTATATGTTTGGGGGTCCCCTGAATACGAAAATCATGTTTTTAGCGAATGATCTGTGTGTCTGTCTGTGTGTCTGTTATCAGAATATCTCAAGAACAAATAGCAGCAGAAATTACAAACTCGGTATTCTGAATGTGTATCATATAGGGTCATCAGTATATGTGTATCATCAGTAAGCTTTTCATTGAGATGAAGGAAATGGTTCGTGCACAGGGACACTCAAAAGTATTCAAATACATTACGTCTATGGGGGAAATTGCAGGTAAGTACAGTTGAACATCTATAGACTGCACTAAACCAAATGAAACGAATATATATCTTTTGTAATAGAGATAATCAACTGGGAAAAAATTTTGTGTATGTAGACGCCCCGCCTCCCCCCCTGGGGGGGAGTCGCCCCTCGAGGAGAGTAAATTTTCAGGATGGGTATCTTTCAAAAGAGCTCGCCAATACCTTTAAAACGAATGGTTGAACCATCGATCTGCGATAATTTAAAGTAAAGTTATCGATTTTTTTTCATTTTTAACGATTTTTTTTTTTTTTTTTTTAATGTAATATTGAGAATAAATTCAACTTTTTTTTATATTTAGTGTTATACTACTTCTCTAATATGGAAATCATCTGCATTATCATAAAAGATCATTTTTTAAAATAAAAATTTTAATAAATTATTTTTTAATAACCGAATTAAATTCTATATAAATGTAGGTGCATTTATGAAACAGGGGGGTTGTGGCCACAGAACTAATTATCATATAAAACTCTCCCGAAGCCTAATTTGAATTGTTTAACACAGGTTTACATAACAATACTCGTTATCTTACCTCTTAATCTGCAACCTGTATTTTTAGTATTAAATTTCAGGGTAAGAGAAAGTTGTGTGAGTGACACACCAGATTGTTTTAACATGTAAAGTTTAAAAAGTTCAAATATGTTTAAAAATTATCAAATGCATTTGAAAAAGTTTTTAACTAAATAAAATTAGAATAACCTTACACTATAACAAAAGAAAAATCTGGCTACAAGTTAAAAGTTACAAAATCGTAACTTTTCAATTAATGAAAAATATCAAAACTATGAAAGAAATACATGTTACAATTATATAAAATACAAATTATAAACATTAAATAATAAAATAAAATATATATGAAACAGTTAATTCTTTTAACTAGTCAAAAAAAAAAAAAAAAAAAAAAAAACTGATTCCAATATTATTATCAGAATAGAGTAAAACATGCTCTCATTCGTCAACAGGGAGAGTGAAACCATATGTATAATAAGATAGAAGAAAAGGTAAGGATTAAATTATTATTTTTATATTTTAAATTATTATTTTCATATTTTAGGGTATTATTTTCATATTTGAAATTAATAAGTAAATTACTTTTAAATGTATCGAAAATAAAAAACGGAAATACGTAATCGCGATCATTCGAAAAGGAATGAACAAGTTAATAAATTAAATTGAATGAGCATTTTGATGCCTGACAATATTCCATAAATAAGTTAAATGATGTTTATAGATGAGGTTTAAGATTTACGAAGATAAATGGGTAATATATGATGAAAACTAGGGTTTGATTACTTATGTCAGATACAAAGCTATAAATAATGCTGTTTATGACTTGGCGATTTGAGGCGCCGCCGTGTCTAGGACGCGCGGAATTATGGCCAATAGGACACAAAGAAGCATTGCGTCATTAAATAATGTAACCAATAACGAAATAAGGGAAGGGATTAAAATTACGTCAGAAATACACCAAAATTGTGAGTATAAAAGATTAAACTCGCCAAAATTAAAGAATTTCCATAGGGATCCTCTGCCTCTGCCAGTAATAATCTAAAAAAGCTACGCCATCGGATCCGAAAGTTAACGTGCGAAGTATCGGCAAAGTCTGCTACATGCGGTCGGGGCCGCACCTGACACCCCGTCAGTATCCATTGCCTTATCAGTCCCCAAGCTCGGATATGGCTTTTAAATAAAGAGATGTTCCAGAAAGCCAGCCTGTTTCCTTGTGGACTCCACGATTCACAGAGAGAAATACGAATACAATATATATATATATATATATATATATATATATATATATTTCGTCAGGAAAATGTATATAGATTATAGTATTTTTCATTTTGAATGAATAAGAGTTTTAGGTAGTAAAAAAGGAAAGCTTAAATTTTATTAGTTTTCAATTGCCATCACGGGTAATGAAATAATTAGATAAAATTCATCAGTTCTGCCAGCCAAGTAAGAACAAAAATCCACTGCATAGTTGGCGACGATGTTACCTTTCAATCACGGAACTACATTTTACTGTGCTACTCAAAGCTTTCCAATCCTGCTTTGGTACCAAGTTTTCCGTACACAAGACAGAAAAAATTCGTACCCACCAGATAAAATCTGCGTCAATGTTTACAATTTTATCTAGTTACAGGAAAAAAAAAAAAAAAAAAAAAAAAAAACAATATGTGTATTCCAATGGGTGTATAAGGAAGTCATGTGGTGTCCACAACAGATTTTTATTTTATTTATTTATTTACAGAATATATGTATTAAACTAATATCAATATAAAATTTAACAGACACGACATTATTTCATTATTTAAAACATGAAAATCTCACATTGACAGAGTTTAATTTAGTGCCAGAGGCCTACTGCTAAACTTGTTAATATCGACAAATTCTTCTTTAGTTAATTCGTGACGATCTAAATTCCATAATGAAGTTTTCATTAAATCAAACCAATGTGTTTCAGCTGCAGATATTGTAACAAATAACGTTGGAAGTCCAAACTGTCTTATAGCCGCAAAACAACGTTTTTTCTCTTTTCCCCAATGAGGGGGAGGTGTGCCTTAGGGGGGACTCATGTCAAAGGTGTGCCTTGGGGGGAGACTCATGTCAAAGTTGTACCTTGGGGGGGGACTCATGTCAAAGTTGGGCCTTGGGGGGACTCATGTCAAAGTTGGGCCTGGGGAGGGACTCATGTCAAAGTTGGGCCTTGGGGGGACTCATGTCAAAGTTGTACCTTGGGGGGACTCATGTCAAAGTTGGGCCTGGTGGGGGACTCATGTCAAAGTTGTGCCTTGGGGGGGACTTCATTCAATAAATCCCCATTCAATAAACCGACTGAAATAGGCCTTTAGCACTATTAAGAGTGTATCATAAAAATTCGACAACGCTGTACCGACTGAAATAGGGGTACCTTGGGGGGGGGACTCATGTCAAAGTTGGGCCTTGGGGGGACTTCATTCAATAAATCCCCATTCAATAAACCGACTGAAATAGGCCCTTAGCACTATTAAGAGTGTATTATAAAAATTCGACAACGCTGTACCGACTGAAATAGGGGTACCTTGGGGGGGGACTCATGTCAAAGTTGGGCCTGGGGGGGGACTCATGTCAAAGTTGTGCCTTGGGGGGACTTCATTCCATAAATCCCCATTCAATAAACCGACTGAAATAGGCCTCTAGCACTAATTAAGAGTGACCTATAAAAATTCGACAACTGTGCCGACTGAAATAGGCCTCTAGCACTAACAAGAAAGAAAAATCATGCAGTACGCATTGATTAGTAACACTTTCCAACAGTACGTAATTTTTGTATCGAATAACTTTTAATTTTCTTTCCCTACGTTATCACACAACAGACAGAAGGACTGAAAAATATACAGATATACTAATTGATTTTAAAATTACTCTTAATCATTTTGGAAAGTGTTAAAAAGGCTTAACGCAAAAGAAAATTCAGTCATTAGATTATAATTACAGCTTTTGATCTATCTGAATATTTTAGTGTAGCCCTGTAAATCAGAAAGTTAATCATATCATATTCTATACAAAACATTATTTCAGAATATAAACAATACATTTCAATATTTTTATGATTTTTTCAGTAGAAAGATTTTTAAATATAACTTTCAAAAAATTCTGTCCTAAAACTTAATGCATTGGCATTTTTTTTTTTTTTTTTTTTTTTGTCCCTGTAAACAAACTAGTTGTACAGGACCTATTAATATCATTTTAAATGGGGAACATTCTATACGGAAAATATTTATAAAAATACCACTCATAGAACACAATGCTTTAAAATGCTTTTGCGTGTCCCTGTACACAAACCAAAACAGATATTCACTCAATTTTCAATATGGAAGATCCGATGGTGAACTTGAATAAAATATATCAGTTTCGAGAAATTCCATAAATATTTACAGGCGTTAGAGCGCGGGCAGACAGATAGACAGACAGATGGATAGATACATAAACTGAAATCATAATCACACTTAAAAATGTTAGAAAGTGTTAAAAAGCTTAATGTAAACGAAAGTACAATTCTAGCATTTTTTTATTAATACCCCACTTAAAATAATCTCAAGATATTCTAAAGGTATTTTTAGAGAAAATCTGTAGAATATCTTAAGTTATTTGGCCCATTCTAAAGAAAATTTCCAAAATTTCTTTAAAATGTCTTCAAAATTTCTGAAGATATTTTATAGAAAAAGATAAATCTTCAAAATATTTTTAAATATTTGAAGAAAGTCTAAAGAAAATACTATTTTCTCAAGAATATCTTCAGATTATTTTTAGTGGGGTAGCTCTTTATATAAATGGATATTTTTGTGTCACCCTGTAAATCTAATGCTAATCATGCTATATTCTATGCAAAGCATTTTTTTGCGCATATAAATAACATATTTTAATTTCTTAAAACTTTGTGGAAAGTAAAGTTATTAAAATTTGATTTATAGAAATATCTCTCATAGAACGCAATGCTTTGGAATAATTTTAAGTGCCCCTGTACATAAATCGGTGGTGGTATTTCCTCCATTTTATATAGTAAACATCGAATAGTGAACTTGAATAACATATTTCAATTTCATTCAGATATGTCTACAGTAAAGGTATGAAAATATGGTTTATTGAAATACCTCTCATAGAACACAATGCTTTGAAATATTTTCGGGTGCCCCTGTGCACAAAACAGTAGAGGTATAAATTCCATTTTCAATAGGGAACATCCGATAGTGAAATTGAATAGCATATATCAGTTTCAAGAAATTCCATAAATATTTACGGGAGTTAGAGCTCGGACAGACAGACCGACAGACAGGCAGGTACACAAAACTGAAAACATATTCACACTTAAAAAATGCTAGAAACTGCAACAAACGCTTAACGTAAACGAAAGTACAATTCTAGCAATTTTTTATTAATAGTTCTTAATATAACAGGATATTTTTGAGCCACCCTGTAAATATAATGCTAATCATGCTACATTCTATGCAAAGAATTCTTTCGTGCATATAAATAACATACTTCAATTTCCTAAAACTTCGTGGAAAGTAGAGTTATTAAAATTTGATTTATAGAAATATCTCTCATAGAACGCAATGCTTTGAAATACTTTTGAGTGTCCCTGTACATAAACCTATGGTGATATTCTTCTCCATTTTATACAGGAAACATCCAATAGTGAACTTGAATAACATATTTCATTTTCATTAAGATATGTCTACAGTAAAGGTGTGAAAATATGGTTTATAGAAATACCTCTCATAGAACACAATGCATTGAAATACTTTCGGGTATACCTGTACACTAAGCAGTGGAGGTATAAACTCCATTTTCAATAGGGAGCGTTCGATAGTGAACTTGAATAACATATATCAGTTTCAAGAAATTCCATTAATATTTCCGGGAGTTAGAGCATGGACAAACAAGCAGACAGACAGACAGACTGATAAACAAAACTGAAATCATATTCATACTTAAAAAATGCTAGAAAATGTTAAAAACGCTTAACGTAAACGAAAGTACAATTCTAAAATTTTTTTATTAATAGCTCTTAATATAACTGGATATTTTTGAGCCAACCTGTAAATATAATGCTAATCATGCTATATTCTATGCAAAGCATTCTTTTGTGCATATGAATAACATATTTCAATTTCCTAAAACTTCGTGGAAAGTAAAGTTTATTAAAATTTGATTTATATAAATATCTCTCATAGAAAGCAATGCTTTGGAATACTTTTGAGTGTCCCTGTAGTATAACCCGATGGTGGTATTTTCTCCATTTTATACAAGAAACATCCTGTAGTGAACTTTAACAACATATTTAAATTTCATTAAGATATGTCTACAGTAAAGGTATTAAAATATGATTTATAGAAATACCTCTCATAGAACACAATGCTTTGAAATAATTTCGGGTGTCCATGTACACAAACCAGTAGAGGTATAAACTCCATTTTCAATAGGAAATGTCCGATAGTGAACTTGAATAATATATTTCAATTTCATTAAGATATGTCTGCAGTAAATTTATGAAAATATGGTTTATAGAAATATCTCTCGTAGAACACAATGCTTTGAAGTACTTTCGGGTGCCCCTGTACACAAACCAGTTAAGGTATCAACTCCATTTTCAATAGGAAACGTCCGACAGTGAACTTGAATAACGTATTTCAATTTCATTAAGATATGTCTACACTAAAGGTATGAAAATATGGTTTATAGAAATACCTCTCATAGAACACGATGCTTTGAAATACTTTCGGGTGTCCCTGTACACAAACCAGTAGAGGTATAAACTCCATTTTCAGTAGGGAACGTCCGATAGTAAACTTGAATATCATATTTCAATTTCATTAATATATGTCTACAGTAAAGGTATGAAAATATGGTTTAGAGAAATACCTCCCTTAGAACATAATGCTTTGAAATTCTTTCGGGTGTCCCTGTACACAAACCAGTAGAGGTATAAACTCCATTTTCAGTAGGGAACGTCCGATAGTAAACTTGAATATCATATTTAAATTTCATTAAGATATGTCTACAGTAAAGGTATGAAAATATGGTTTATAGAAATACCTCCCTTAGAACATAATGCTTTGAAATTCTTTCGGGTATCCCTGTACACAAACCAGTAGAGGTATAAACTCCATTTTCAGTAGGGAACGTTCGATAGTAAACTTGAATATCATATTTCAATTTCATTAAGATATGTCTACAGTAAAGGTATGAAAATATGGTTTATAGAAATACCTCCCTTAGAACATAATGCTTTGATATACTTTCGGGTGCCCTGTACGCAAACCAGTAGAGGTATAAACTCTATTTTCAGTAGGGAACGTCCGATAGTAAACTTGAATATCATATTCCAATTTCATTAATATATGTCTACAGTAAAGGTATGAAAATATGGTTTATAGAAATACCTCCCTTAGAACATAATGCTTTGAAATACTTTCGGGTGCCCTGTACACAAACCAGTAGAGGTATAAACTCTATTTTCAGTAGGGAACGTCCGATAGTAAACTTGATTAACATATTTTAATTTCGTTAAGATATGTCTACAGTAAAGGTATAAAAATATTTTTTATAGATATACCTCTCATAGAACACAATGCTTTGAAAAACTTTCGGGTGTCCCTGTACACAAACCAGTAGAGGTATAAACGCCATTTTTAATAGGGACCGTTCGATAGTGAACTTTAATAACATATATCAGTTTCAAGAAATTCCATAAATATTTTCGGGAGTTAGAGCGCGGACAGGGAGACAGACAGACAGACAGACGGGCAGACAGACAGACAGAGAAACAGAATTCATAAACACTTTTCAACCTTGTTGGAAAGTGTTAAAAATGCTTCTTTTGACAGATTGAGATGTAACTTTGGACCATATTTCTCTAGTTTTATAAAATTTAAACTTTCTTTTTTTTTTTTTTTTTTTTTTTGACAGATATTTTTAAAGTGTGAATATCAATTCATTTTGCTGATATACATTACATAAATGTCTTTTCAAACTTTTAAAGTAATTAGAATGTAATCCTGTTTATGTATGAATATAGAGGTATGACTCACCGATCAGGATATAAATTTAGAAGTTACTTCTATACTAAATACTGTAATTTATCATTTCTACAATACTCATATTAATTTTTTATCACATATTAAAATTAATTTGATATTAGTAGCACATTGCTTAAAATCAATAGTTCAAAAAATAAACTTCGATTAATAACATTAACTCATTTATTGTAAATGAATATCTCTTACAGTATTTTATTATATATTAAAAAATTAATAAAACTTTTAAACATAGTATTGTTTTATATAATGTAATTAAGTAGGTGAAGAAGTTTTTAACAAAATCTTGTCGGTGGTTAAAAAAAAAAATAAATAAATAAAAAAAAAAAAAAAAAAAAAAAGATTTCGAAATATATATATATATATATATATATATACATATATTTGAAACTAGAATAGTGTTCGATCTACTTATCGCTTACTTTTTTTCTTATAACTTTTGAATCAAAGTGAAATTGAAACGTCATAAATGCATATTTTGTTATAGGAGCAAAAACGAAACTTCAAGCTATTCAGAATCATTCATGTATTAACACAATATTTTTCTCTTATTTTTAAAGAATCTATTTTTTAATGAGCACTTTATTGTAGTTGTATAATTTCAATGAAATTTAATACAACATAATTTACACAGCATTCTTATTAAAAAAAAAAAAAAAAAAAAGTAAATCTCATTTACAATGTATACTAGAACATCAGTTTTTCTGTTCCACTTATTCATTTCATAACTATTCTTTTCCAAATTTCCTTACGTAGTTTCTTTTCTTTTCTTTTTTTTTTTCCTTTTTTTTTTCTGATAGATATCAGAATTTTTGAACAAGAAAGATAAAAATTCAAAGACTTATTCTTGACTTATGAATAAATCGAAACCAAAGCAACGACAAAGAATCGATAATTCAGTTTTAGATCTTTGAAAAGCTTTGTATTTTTAAAAAAATTATTCATGTGACGTGGGATTGTTTTGGCATTTTTTACTCTTTGACTTCTTCGAAAATAAAAAGAACATATATGCAATCGATAAACAGCTCCATATGTAAAACGTATATACAAGTATTTGTAATGTAAAAGTACATTCGACTACAGCGTTCTGCTTGATTTTGTTTTTATCCGTTAATAAGTATACTTTATATAATCCAAACTATATTATATAGTAATTTTTATCAATATGAAACAACTTCAGATTCATTTGATACCTAAAATCTAAAAAGGTTAAGTTTAATTCCAATAATTTATTGAGCTTGTTATTTAATTTTGGTGTAAGAGGTCAGACTATTTCTTTCACATAGCGATTTTGTGTTGTGACCATTTTGCAGTCTGTCACCTTGAATAAACGTGCAATTTTTTTTTTTTTTTTTTTTTTTTTTTTTAATTTAAAATGGATAAAGCTGAAAATTTATCTTTTCAGTTCGCTGTACAAAGCCACCATTCACCATTCTTATTAATCAAGTCAAAATGTTGTTAACGCTGCCTTGTGAGGATGAGACTATGGTAGGCCACCACAGGTTTTTCAAATTGAGATGGATGGGAGAGTTGGATGCTTCGACGCCAGCAGTCGGCAAAATTTTAGGTTGGAATGGTTTTGCGTCAGCATAGTGCTGCAACGAAAGAAGTAAGTTGCAGAATGTTGGCGAATGCGAAGCGGGTTTAAAGTTTTGTTAAAGTGAAGAGATGTGAATCGGTGGAATGAAGGATAAATAGGAAGGTATTTTTTGTAAAGAATGTGGTGTAGATGGGTTTGTTCTTATGCTAGACTAAACTATAGTTTGTGGTGTATTGCTGAAGTTGGATTATTATACGAAGGGTGAAGTTATTAGCTATTGGAGTTTGCTAGTCTAATGTGTATAGTGAAGTCTTAGAATAAAGGAAAGTGGTGTGTAAAATTTGTCGTGCCGTGGGAATCCAGCCGGCAAGGTTGTGTTCACATCGTGTAGTGGTCAAAGAGAGCAGCCTTCAACCTTCTTCTGTTATCTTCTCTGGGTCAGAGTTTCTTTATATTTCTCTAAGTTATTTCTTGAAGTTATTTTTCTAAGTTATCTAAAATTGCTCTTGAGTTCGGCCCAGTTACCCTCCCTGATCTTAAGCACTAATAAGAGCTTTATTTGAATTAATTCCAAGTCTCGTGCTCTGAACCTCACGGCCTTTTTTAGTTCAATCAGTAATCCGCGATTGTAATGAAATGCTCGCCCTCTGGTGGGCTAAGGTGAAATTATCACACCACTGCATATCATCATATTATGCAATCGACTTTCCATGATGAAATGGCGGAGAAAGAAGAATAATAAATACACGTGGCTGTTATATTTACTAACAACTGCAGTTCAGAGAGTGCCATCTATCGATCATTACAAACGCGGATTGGCTCAGAAGATATATTAAATAAAAATCTCATTTTAATTTTGAACTTATTAAAAATGAAAATAAATAAATTGATGCCAAAAATAAATAAATAAACTATTGAAAACGAAAAATTATAAATTGATAAAATGGAGAGAAAGAAAAAAAAAGAAATATAGCAGAAAAATCGTACATAATAAATGAAAAAGCTTACAAGGAAACATTCAAAAGGTGTCATCTTCAAAAAGTATTGAAAAAAAATATATGTGATTCTACTCTTCATAAAACACCAGAAAATGAAAAAATTATCGGCTGAAATGAATTACAGCGACCACAAAAAATTATCAAAATTAAGCATATTTGGCGATTTCACACTGCTAGGCGATTGATTTTGAGTACTTGGCGGAAAAGCAAAACACAGTTCTGTTCGTACACGGCAATCTCGGTGCTAGCAAATGTATTGCCTAACAGCGCTAAATCGCCAAATATGCTTAATTTTGATAATTTTTTGTGGTCGCTGTAATTAATTTCAGCCGATATTTTTTTCATTTCCTGGTGTTTTATCAAGAGTAGAATCACATATATTTTTTGAAATATTTTTTGAAGATGACACCTTATGAATGTTTCCTTGTTAGTATAGAACTCCTTGGAGAAATTTAAAATTTCCCATTGAAGGATATTTCTCGTCAAGATCGTTACACTGAAACAAATGCGACAGCCATTTTAATTCATCGACAAAATGACAATAAAAATTTTAAAACCGACAAAAGACTCCTATGCCAAAGCTATCACAAAGAAATTTTTAAAAATAAATATAGTAACCGATGTTAGGAAATGAAACACATTTACTGTATGCTTTTATGTAGAAGGAAAGATTAAAATAAGCCCTGCCGTACTAAATTAAATTCTGTTTTTCACAGAATTTTGTACTTATTACTTAGAAAACAAAAATAGTCTCAGGGTTCTTTCTTTTTCCTTTCTTTTTTTTCTTTTTTTTTTTTTTTTAATCAAATCAAATACTGATTTCCCCACTCGTAAGTTATAAGGTAGGTGACTCAAAGATGGCCATAGTTAAGTTTTGAGAATTTTTTATAATTTTCTGGTTGGGTCTATGTGGCTGGAATTTTTATCGTAAAATGCTACACTTATTTCTTAAACATGTCAAGTGTAATTTTCTTGGTAAAGTGTAATTTAGATATTTTTATAATACAATTTCAAAATTGTACCTTGTGGACCACCTTCGGCGCATAGTGTTCCAAAGGTGGCCCATATATTAAAAGCACTTTAAAATTGTGCCTAAGATGCTCTTTTGAATTTTTTTGTGTTTCTCTTCTTATTCAGTTTATTTTTTAACACAAAAAGACTCTTTAAACCACTTTTGTGCAAAGAAGTTCAGTATTTTTATTCTGGGATTCCTTGCTTTCTTTCTGGAGATCACTGGTATTCTCAATTATGTGGGAATTGTTGAAGAATAAATGATCATATGTTTTTTCAGATATTTAAGCAGAAACATCGGAAAGTTACACTTATTACATTAATTTGCGTATTTATTTGCTAACTTGGCCCATGTGTACCAAGGTTGCCCGACATCTGGGCCACCTTGAGAATATGCATAGGGTTGCAATTTGAACGTAATTAAACTTTTTATCTGATAAATTTATTAATAATAAAGTTAATATGATTAAAGAAAAAGAAATAAGCTTTTAGAAAACATATCATAACTCAAAGTTCTAAGAATTTAAACACATTTAAATTAAATTATCTTCTTGAGTGAAAATTAGAACGACATCCCTTCTAAAGGGAAACAGCTGCATACAATGGCGGTCGATCAAGATAATATCTTTAAATTCAGGCACATACCCTGGAGATACATAATTTACAATGCAGTAGCGCTATTTTGTGATTCAAAATAAAATTTAACCTTTTTTAGGGTAGTGGGCTACATTAAGAACACTGGCCACTTTTGGTTCACCTACCTTATATATCCTTACACACAGGAAAGTGTATGGAAATAGTCACAGGTGCTTCCAAGCACCAACACCGTTTCGAAATCGAAGTACACTGTAAAAAAATAACTATTACCAGCTGCAAGAAACTCTCTGTGATTGGAGAAAATAATTATTTTCTCCAATCACAGAGAGTTTCTTGCAGCTGGTAATAGTTATTTTTTTACAGTGTAGATGATGATCATGAGACGTGACAGTGCCTCCGTTACGCAGAGAAGCTCAAATTAAGCTTAGTCGTGACATTATATATTTAGCTAGATTAAGATCAAAATAAATTCCTAACGCCGATATTCAATATCTCAACAAATATGTGATATATAGTTCAGATTTTTTCAGAATAGTCTTTTATCTTTTGTCTTATCTTATCCTATAATTCCTGCATTTCTACATGCAGTACATTTTGAGATCTGAAATGGTCTATTAAGACTTTAAAGAGGAATGTGTTATGGTGTAATGAATTTTTCTCGAAAATAACTCGGGCGATATTTTTAAAAATGATATATGATATTATTTTATTTTATCCGAGAAGACCGACTTTTTTTAACCTTTGTGAGGTCGTGACGGTAAGTCACCACAGTTTTTTTTTTAAATTAAGCTGGATCCAGTAAAGTATTCAGTTGGGATAGTTAAATCGCTTCAGCGCCAGTAACTTGGCGAAATTTTAGGTTGGATTAGTTTTGTGTCTACATGGTGCTGCAACAAAGGAATTATGTTGCGAGGTGTACAGTCGGTAACAAAAGTGTCCAAACACTAGCAAAAATTCCTATCTAAAAAAAGTACACTTCATACGGTTTTGTTAAATAAATCCTTGTCGAATCATGTTCTTACACTGACTAAGAACAGTATTCGACAAGGATTTATTTAACAAAACCGTATGAAGTGTGATTTTTTTACATAGGAATTTTTGCTAGTGTTCGGACACTTTTGTTACCGACTGTAGACGAATAGGAACCGATTCTAAAAGTTTGGTTGAAATGAAAAGAAGGGAAGTTGGTGGAAAGCGGTATAAGATGGAGATGATTTTCGTAAAGGTGTGGTGCAGTGGAGTCTTGTCCTGTTTAAGTCTTAGAGCCTGGAGAAAGTTATATTTCGATAACGGAGATTGAGTTGCACTTAAGTTAAGTAGTTTAAGGAATGTTGCTGTGTTTCAGTGCAAGTATTCGTGAATGGAAAATTGATTCAGCCGGGAATCCGCTGATCTATTTGAAAGTCACGGTATCTAAGTAAAGGTGTGCACCCGTCTTTACGACTTCTACTATTTTCTGTGAGAGATATTTCAAATTACCTAAATTAGTTATATTTATTTGCTAAATTATTTAATTCTGCTGACTGTGCTACATAATTCAGACCAATCCTCCCATTATTCTAGTTCAATAAACTCTTAGTTGTATTTTATATATCTGAGTCTTTGTGCTTCTTATACCTAATACTTAAGTTAACTAAGTTAAGATGGGGTCTGCGTCAACGCAAACCTCACACATTTAATATATATATATATATATAATTCGATTTAAAAATGGAAATATATTACCTCGCATCTCTAAAAAAAGATTGTAATCACGTTTTCATTTTCGCGGACGCGTACAGACTTCGCTTTCATCTAAAATATTTAATCTAAAGCACAGTATAGTAATTTTGGTGCTGTCTATTGGCTATTAATGCAAAAAATTTTACACTTAGAAAAATATTTTTTTTTTATTTCTTTATTACATATATTAAATCTCAGAATTATTTATTTTGGTATTTTATGCTATATTTGTTCATAAAAATGTTCATTGAAATCACATCATTTTCATAGTTGATACATTGATAACTTTCAGGATTTGTTTTATATTAAAGCGGGACTGTAGCAAAACATTTTCCTTGCTTTTATAAAAACGATGTAATTAATATCATAATCGTATGAGAAATATTTATAATTTATTTAAAACAATAAGTCATCAAACACTAAAAATATGTATTGGTTTTTTTGTATTGATATAAAATTTATGAATACTGTCGTGAGAAACGGAAGGATTTTTTTTTTTTTTTTTTTTTTTTTTTTTTTTAATATTTCCAAGTAATTTTTTTTTCTGAAAAATTACACACTTATTTCATTCGTGACGTCATGCCAATATAATAATTCATAACAATATAAAAAATTTTGCTAATTTTACTCTTGTATAGAGCATACGTTCTTAGTTTTTCCTAAGTTTGCAAATAGATTCCTGAGAATAACAAGTTTTTGCCCATGAAACGTTCTTGATTTTAGGAATTTAGTAGTATTTTTAATTATATATATTTAATGGTTGCTGATATATTCGATGAACATTATTGGTAAATATTGAGCACTTTACTGATCGAAAATTCCCAGAAATGCTAAGTTTTTTTTTTTTTTTTTTTTTGCAATGTATGTTTTTTGCAGCTAAAAAAACGCCTTTCATATGTACCAAGTCTCTGTTATTTTTAACGGAGACTTCATATCAGAAAATATTTATAAATGTTTTCAGTTTAATTAACTTTATTTATTTATCAAAAATATATGTGACAATTGTTGCCACTACTAAATAATGTCAGTTTCGGTTTCTGGGGACGGTTTCCGAAAAGGAATCTCGAATGGGTTAAACTAGTTCTGTCACTTGTAGGAACAATCTCCTTGTACAATTCCAAACATTTAAGAAACTTATCCTCATTGTCTTGTCATTACTAATAAGCTACTTAATCTCTCCTAGTAAAGAATTTAGTGGAATTAGTGCTCAATTTCTCCTAAGTAATAAATGCGCAAACTCTCCCACTTCAGTAGGAGAGATTGCGCAGTTTTTATTCAATAATTATTCACTTTTATAGGGAACTGATAGTGCCCTTAACGTTAGCCTAGGTTAGTAGATTATGAGAAATCGCTTAATTAAAAAATATTTTGTACTACTGATATTTTATAGAAATCCCTGTGAAGGAAGTGATATGAAAATTCGACCATTTAGTTTTAAAAACAAGACAAAATAACCAGGTTTTGTCTTAGACGATCGAGGCAGTCCACATCAAAATTCAAATCCCCTGATATACTCTTGCAGATTTAACATTACTTGGAGTAGCAGCGCTCGCACTCAACTCCTTCTCTCCTATCCTCTATATGTGCAATCTCTCCTAGCTTTACTTAAATTATTGTATTATAATTTTTCTAGAATTTTCTTCATATCGTCAGATAAGAATTAGTCCAATCAATTTTGTACCCCAAAAATACTTAAACCCTAAATTTTTATCAAAATAGTTATACACATTTCCGAATAAACCGAATTTCTGCCAAATTTTGCCACCGTTGGATAAATGATTAACTGCAAATGCGAATTTTTCTAAAAATGAGGATAATTCAGAGTTGGCTGAGTTGGACTCAACTGGATTGGAGCCAATGATTTTTTTTTCTAAAAAACATATTTGAAGAAACCCACAATTTTGCCCACTTTTGGGTTTTTTCATTGTTGTAAGATATTCTTTGATAAAATAAATTAATCAAAATACTAAGCGATTGAAAGTTATTTTGTATTAATTTATTTATTCACAAAATAAACAGTTTAAATGAAATTTATTTTGAATTTTAATAATTTTTACAAACATAAAATTTAGCTTTATATTCAGATGCTTATAACTTACGAAAAACTAGCTAACATAGGTAATAGCTGCTCAATTCCTCACAATATTTTTGTTCTCCTAAATATTTATCGTAGAACATTCGACATTCAAGATTAAACCAATGAACTCTATTGTTGGCCGTTTTCCAAACAGAGAATGAAATGCCCCAACAACTAGGCTGCACACATTTACCTTATACTGATTTGCTGCGTAATCCTATAGACGTCAATTTAGTATTTGACTTTTTATGCACTAATTCTTAGCTGTATGTCCTGATGAAGTTAACAAGGATTTTCATAAGATTAACACAGATTGTGATGCAATAAACGTAGGTTGCTATAAATATTGAACGATGATTCTGAAAAATATGTTTAAACTATTTCATTGGTTGCTTTAGTTCAGTTCATGATGGTGATTAATCCCTAGCATACGGTTAACATGAAAGTACCAGAATCTAAAGTTTTGTACCGTACTTTAAGACTAAAATAAAAAATAAAAAAGTATTTTTTCAATATCACCTAAAAGTTAAATTTATCCAAAAACATGTGAACATATAATCAGAAGATAGATAAATGTTTGATTTTCATACTTCTTTCAGCTACCCTCATTCATTAGTTAAAGAAAAAAAAAATCCTGAAAAAAATTCATTCTTTTCTTAAAAAATCTTCCCTTTTTTTTTCGAAAAAAAAAAAAAAAAAAAAAAAGGAATAATAATAATAATAATAAAATAAATAAATAAATAACACTTTTTTAACTTTATTTATAAAAATCATGTAAAAACCCAATCCACCCCTTAGGGTTTTTTTTTTCTAAAAAGCTGGGTTTTTGCCAACCCTGGGATAGGTTCAATCAGTTTCATCCCAAAAAACTCTTAACCCAAAACTTTTATCAAAATTATTATGTGTATTTCGTAGTAAACCCAATTTCTATCTAAGTTTGCAAGCGGCGGATGAAGTTTAATGTGGTGAGAAGGTGTCGAAAAGTGATAATTTTCCTGAAGATGAGGAAAATTTCAGTCAATTTTTCACCCCAAGAAACACTTAACCCTAAATTTTCATAAAAATTGTTTTATCTCTTTCAGAATAAACCCTATTTTAACCCTATTTTGCAACCAGCGGATAAAGGGTTAATTTTAACGAAGATGAAGATATGTCAAATCAATTTTAACGTCAAAAACCCTTAAACCCAAACTTACATTGAAATTGTAATATGCATTACTGAGTAAATTTAATTTCTGGCATATTTTGCAACCGGTGGATAAAGGGTTAATAATGAACACGAGTTTTCCTGAAGCTAAGCATCAGTCCAATCAATTTTGTATCCCAATCCCAAACAAACCCTTAACCCTAAATTTTCATAAAAATCGTTTTATCTATTTCCGAATAAACCCTATTTCAACCCTATTTCGCAACCAATGGATAAAGAGTTAATTGCGAACGTTAATTTTAACGAATGTGAAGATATGTCCAATCGGTTTTTAGCGCCAAAAATCCTTAACTCCAAACTTACATTGAAATTGTAATATGCATTACTGAGTAAATTTAATTTCTGGTGTATTTTACAACCGGTGGATACAGGATTAACAATGAACACGAGTTTTCCTGAAATTAAGCATCAGTATAATCAATTTTGTATCCCAAAAAAACCCTTAACCCTAAATTTTTACTATAATCATTGTATCCATTTCTGAGTAAACCAATTTCTGCTGCATTTTATATATCCAGCTGTTACTGGCGGATAAAGAAATAACTGTGAATGCGAATTTTTCTGAAGCTAAAAATAATTCCAATCGAATTTTAACGCCAAAAAACCCTTAACTGCAAACTTTCATCTAAATCATTATGTGTATTTCGGAATAAGCTCAATTTCTGATATACTGTACAAACGGAGTATAAAGAGTTAAAAGCAAACGCGAATTTTATTAAGGAAGAGATTGATAATTGCTTGTTTTTATATTATTAAACAATTTATTTCCAATATTGTTTTTACTTTCTTCTATAGGCATATATAAAGTATTGGATTCGTGAATATTTTCGGACTCCAGTTTTCGATGGATTTACTGGTTTTCGGATGTCCTAAATACGATTTGACTGTTTTTATAAAATGTCTGTCAGTCTGTCTACCTGTCTGTCTGTCAGTCAGTCTGTGTGTGTGTATCGCAAATTTTGTGGGCGTTGTATCTCACGAGCCATTGAACAAAATTTAATCAAACTTGCTATTTAGTTGGACCCTGACATAAACTGGTGCTGATTAGATTTGGGGATCAATCGCTCAACAGGTGACGCTGTCATTCCAAACTCTTAACATGGCAGTATTGGACAAAGTTTAGTATAAATGCACATAATGAGAGTTATTTTAAACTTGTGACTATAAAATTAAAATGAATTATTGTTAATAGTAGAAGTTAACTAGGAAAAAAATTTTGTGCATGTGGGAGCAATGCTTCCCCCCCCCCTGGAAGGGGGGGGAGTAAATTTTCAACATGTGTATCATTCGAAAGATCTCGTCAATACCTTTAAAACGAATGGTTGAACTATAGATCTGTGATAATTTAAAACAAAGTTATCGTTTTTTTTTTTTTTTTTTTTTAATCTTTTAACGAAAAAAAAAAAAAACTTACAAAAGAAAAATCGCATTTCTTCTGATAATTGCAAAAAATTGACTTTCTTTCGGCATTTAGTGATATGTATAAATCTGTCAGATAAAAATCGTCTGAATTTATAATGGAAAATAATTTAATAATTTAATAAATAATATGTATTGAATGAATTTTGTGTAAAATTATATAGAAGAAAGTCATATGGTGGCCACATCATGCTAATTTAAAAATATAAATTGGTTATTTGATTTTCCGAAATTTTAAAATTCATTCTTAGCAATTTTTTAATATGTCATTTTTATTATAATTAAAATCATAGAATTGAATTATATTTATCACAAAAGTAAATTTGTTATAAGGTCGCATTACATTCTTTCTTTTCTTTCTTTCTTTCTTTTCTTTTTTTTTTAATAGAAAACCAGCTTACTTGAAGAATGAAATATAGAATTTCGATAAAAATATAATAAACACCTGTTAAACATATGATTCTTCTTCATATTGAATTTCTAAATATAATTCATAAAATTTGAATGTGGGATTTTTTGTTGTTGGTTATAAGTTGCATATATGCATGGAGGATACCCTGAAACTCAAAACAAAGTGAAAGAGAGAGACACACAACCACACACACAACCACACACACACACACACACACACACACACACACAAAAAAAAAAATAAAATAAAATAAAGAAAGAGCGCGCGCGAGAGAGAGAGAAATCGTTTTATGAATAAATCGAAACCAAAGAAACGACAGGGAATCGATAAATCAGTTTTGAATCTTTGAAATGCTCTGTGTTTTTGAAAAAGTTATTCATCTGACACTGGATTGTTTTGGCATTTTTAACTTTCTTTTTTTTAAATAAAAAAGAAGAAGAAGAACGAAAAAAAAATCGATATGAAATTGTATGCGTTATTTTTATTCTACAGACTCATCATAGTATTTATATGACAGCTTTCAGACCTTTAGTTATAACGACTTTTTGTCTCAAGTGATCCGTATTACACCAATTTACAGTAAAAATGCACAATATTTTTATACATAAGATACCATAAACGTTCACACTGTGATTCGAACCCGGAACCTGGGGATTCAGTGGGCAGTACCTTACCGACCAAGCTACCAAGCCATTAGTGCTTGTTTTATGGTATACTTATTTACAATGAATAGTCTAAGTAAGTCAATTGTATTAATATACTAGCTGGTCACTATTTGTAAATGAATCTTTTTACATAATAATAAATGTAATATTTTTATTCCTATACTTAATAAGATGCCTAAAAAATATGAACAATTACGGACTATTACAAATCAATAATTTTTGAAATAATTTATTTATAAAATATAATCCTCGAATAGCAGGACTTTTTAAAAAGAAAAAATGTTGTTCTAAGAAAAGATCTTGTATTTTTTATGCAGACGAATAAAATATCTTCGTGGAAATGCCTTCTCATGTCTATCTATCTATCTATATGTATATATAAACGCCAATTACCACTGATTCACTTATTCATCTATCAACGTCGAGTCCAAATCGCAGAAACTAAAAACATGCCATTTAGACAATACGTTCTTTTCATGACGTAGAGGATCACTATATTCACTACTTTAACAAAATTTAACCCTTAAGGGGTTGAAAAAAGGAAGTCGACTTTTTTTTTTTTTTTTTTTTAAATATTTTTCACAGTATCTCTGTAGTGGTTTTCAATAGATGCTTGAAGTTTAGCAAATATCTTCTCTTACGCCCTAATTACAGGAAAATATGAGAATATTCTGAAATTTAATCCTTAAGGGGGGAAAGGGGGCGCCAAACATTTCTACCCGTTCTTCGCACATGGAAACTCGCAGTGGATACCAATAAAAGCTTTAAATTTAGTAATATGCCCCTTCTTAGTACTTAATTAGGGTAAAAAGTGAGTATATTCCGAAATTTAACCCTTTAGTGTGTGAAAGAGGGTGTCTGTTTCTACCCGTTCTTCACAAGGAGAAGATAACAGTGGTTCCTTGTAAATATTTGAAACTCAGAAAAATGTCTCTTCTGAGACTTTAATTGAGTTAAATTATGAGAATCTACCAAAATTCAACACTCAACACTCGACATCAAAACGTGTAAATATAACAAAAACTCAATTTCGAAAATTTGCCCTCAAAACAATACTTTCTCTACCATACATATAGATAAGAGAAAGTAAAAATATCTGGTAAACGAATTAATTGAAATTTATTTGTAAGCCAAAAAAATTTAATAATATAACTTTCTTGTAGTGATAAATTCGACAAATAATCGAGAAAGAACGACTTATTCTTAACGGTAAATGTTTCCTTTTGGAAAATTTTGCATTTTTCCGCGCGTTAATTGGATAACAGTGAAGATCCCCTTCTCCTCTGCACCTCAATTTGTACATCTTTTTCGGAAATATAAATTTTACTTTCGAGCTGAGGAAATTGAATTTTGTATTCCGATCTCCAGTTTTCTGTTTTTCTACAAGCGAAAATCCAGGTAATGTTTGAGGATACTGACCTTTAGGTGATAACTTTTACATTTCCGATAAGATATAAATGAATGAAATCTATTGCGTTCTTCATAAAAATATCGATAAAGAAGGAAATAAGTTAACGTACTTACTTTTTGATACGATACTTCAGAATGAATGAAATAAATTGTAGAAACATTATGATCATTCCAGATTTTGAAATTTTGTTGCCACGAAACCTAAATGAGTAACTGTTGCAAGCCTAATGTAGACTGATAATTTGGTTGTCAAGAAAAAATATTAAAAAAAAAAAAACTAAGCCTATTTTTGTTTTCCAAGTAAAAGATGTAAAATTATGTACAAGACAGAATTTAATTTAGTTGAGTAGGATATTCTTTAAGTCTGTTATTTTATCTGAAGGCATACGATAGCTATATCGCGTTCCTTAGCAATGGTTATTACATTCAATTCTTAAAATTTATCATATAGGGATGCGACAGTAAGCTTTTCGTTAAGATCAAGCAAATGGTTCGTGTACAGGGACAATCAAGAGAATTCTAATACATTACGTCTATGGGGGAAATTGCAGGTAAGTAGAGTTTAACGTCTATAGACTGCACTAAACCAAATGAAACGAATATATATATATTGTAATAGAGATAGTAAACTGGGGAAAAAAAATTGTGTATGTAGGAGCCTCGCCTCCCCCCCCTTTGGGGAACGTCCCCCCTCGAGGGGAGTAAATTTTCATGATGGGTATCTTTCAATAGAGCTCGCCAATACCTTTAAAACGAATGGTTGAACCATCGATCTGTGATAAATTAAAATAAAGTTATCAATTTTTTTTTTCCTTTTAACGAAAAAAAAACTTAGAAAAAAAATCGTATTTTTTGAAGTGGAAACTTCTTTAGGCGCGTTGGCCACTTTTGGGTGAACAAAAATCATTTAACTTCCGTCATTGTCAGCTAACGCTTTCCATTTGAAGTGAAAACTTTTGGGTGAACAAAAATCATTGAATTCGCGTCATCGTCAAGCAAAAGTTTTCCATCCTTCTATGATACAAATAATGTATCATACAATTAACTTGCTAATGTCAAGTGTTAATAATTATATACTGTATATTGTTTTAAAATCTGGTGCGGCTCTACACGACTTCTCTCATCTCCGGGCACTGTCTCTATTGCAGTTAGACCTCACAAAACCGTGAGAAAGCCCAAAGCTGCCATTTTTCTCACGTTTTTACAATCTGCTGCGGCTCTACACGACTTCTCTCATCTCCAGTCTCTGTCTCTTAAAGATTGCAGCCGAAAAAGTTGCAGTTAGACCTCACAAAACCGTGAGAAAGGCCAAAGCTGCAATTTTTCTCACGTTTTTACAATCTGGTGCGGCTCTACACGACTTCTCTCATCTCCCGACATTGTCTCTATTCCAGTTAGACCTCACAAAACTGTGGGAAAGGCCAATGCCGCCATTTTTCTCACGTTTTTACGATCTGGTGCGGCTTTACACGACTTCTCTCATCTCCGGCCACTGTCTCTTAAAGATTGCAGTCGGAAACGTTGCAGTTAGACCTCATAAAAGCGTGAGAAAGGCCAAAACCACCATTTTTCTCACGTTTTTACAATCGGGTGCGGCTCTACACGACTTCTCTCATCTCCGGACACTGTCTCTATTGCAGTTAGCGCATTAAATAAAATTGTAATGTAATTTTTGTAGTAGTAGTTTATAATAATGAATAAAAAAACACTTCATTTAAAAGTATTTCCTACGCAATAAAATATTTCCTGACGATTCAAAAAATACACACGTAATTGTTCACATTTTCACTTCTGTCGGCACTCCCGAAATGCAACTGTTTTTTTTTTTTTGTTTTGTTTTTTTTCATATTGAGAATAAAATGGACTTTTCTTGGATCTTTAGTGTTATACTACTTCTCTAATATGGAAATCGTCTGCATTACCATAAAAGATAATTATTTTTAAATAATAATTTTAAGAAATTATTTTTTAAAAACAGAATTATTTCTAATAACCGAATAAAATTTTATATAAATCTAGGTGCATTAATAAAACGGGGGATTGAGGGGGGCGGTAGCCCCCCTTACACATAATTAATTATTATATAAAACTCTTCCGAAGCCTAATTTGAATCGTTTAACATAGGTTTACATAACATCGTTACCTTACCTCTTAATCTCCAACCTGTATTTATAGTATTAAATTTCAGGGTAAGAGAAAGTCGTGTGAGTGACACACCAGATTATCTTTAATCACAAAGTTTTTTTTTTTTTTTTTTTTTTTTTTTTTGTAAAAAACAGTTTTTTAACAGGACACCAGCTGACAGTTATTTCTGTTAAATTCACGGAACTTATTTTGCGGTGAGGGTAATCATGTAATCCTCTAATCTATGCAAATTGTTTAGCATTATGCATATGCATGAAGAATCCTTCATTCTTGAAGGGATTTTACATCATTGACAACACCTTAAAATATTATGCTATTGAAAATTATTAAAACTTCATATAACAACTAATATAAAATTCTGATCAGTTTGCACTTGCATCCCATAATTTATTGGAATTATTTTTGTTCGTCCCTGTAAACCAATCGCTGACGCTATTAACACTTATATTTTATCGTAAACATGCTTTTGACATAGGCATTTAAATATGCAAATTAATTTCTTTACTGTTCTTGAAACATAACGATAATAAAATATGGTTTAATGAAATGCCTCATATAGACCATAATACAGGGTGTTTATAAAGTCCCGGACCCATTTTGATGTTTAATAACTCATAAAATAATAAAGATAGTTTAAAATTAATAACATAAATGGTTAGATAGACTCAAAAAGTTTCATGACCCTTGTCAATGAACTTCCACGTGTGTCCCCTTCGTCACACGGAGAATGTCAAGTCGACAGTCAATTTCACGCCAGGTAGCGGCAAACATGTCGGCATCCACAGAGGCTATTGCGGTTGTAATTCTGACTTTTAGGTCATCAATGTTCGACACTCTCCTCCTGTAAAGATTGCCCTTTACAAATCCCCAAAGGAAAAAGTCCAGCGGCGTTATATCAGGTGATCTGGGTGGCCGAGGAATTGGACCTCCTCGCCCAATCCATCTTCTTGGAAAATGGTCATTCAAAGAACTACGAACGATGGTACCCCAATGAGGTGGTGCACCCTCTTGTTGCATAAAGACATGTGGCCGAAGCTCTTCTAGTTGTGGAAATACGAAGTTTTCCAACATGTGTAATTATACGACTGATGAGACCGTCTTTTCTGTAAAAAAGAAAGGCCCAATGACTCGGCCGTGCATTAGTCCATACCACACATTAACCTTTGGGGAATCCCTTTCTGCCTCACGGTATTCATGGGGGTTTTCAAAAGAGTCAAAGAGTAAAAAAAAAGTCAAAAGAGAGAAAAATGCAATTAATAAGCAGACGATATTTAGAAAATTACAGATATTTAGACTGGAAAATGAAATTATCTGAAATTAACCACATGCGCAGACGATATTTACAAAAGTAAAGATATTCATACATGAAAAGAAAATATATGAGTTATTCCATCAATAAATGCCATAAGTTTGTTTATATCTTCATTATTTTATGAGTTATTAAACATCAAAATGGGTCCGGGACTTTATAAACACCCTGTATATCAAAATTCCTTTCTGAGTACCAGTACAGAAAAGTTGTGCTTTTTTCTGCCAACATAAAATTTAGTAATATCAATAGATAACATGCTACTTGGAACCTGTATATTATATATCGTTTTAATGCATTCTAAGGTTGTTAATAGAAAGAAGGTTTCCGGCAGATATATAGGCAAAAATACTGACAGACTAATGGACGAATTCGTAATAACTTTTCAGCTTACTTGGGATGTAAGAAAAAAAAAAAATCTTTTAGAACGCAAATTGCTAAGGCCACATAAAGAGAAAAAAATTCAAAGAAGAAAAATGATTTTATAAATAGTTAATTTTTAATTTTTAATAATAAATTGTAAATTAATTATACTGGGTGATTATAATTAAAGTTACGATTTCAAAACGCTATAATTTTAAAACTACCCATCAGAGCGATTTGATGTTTTACCAGAGCAATCGTGAGGCAACGAAATTTTGTTTGGGCGAGGAAAAAAGTAGTTCCAACATCTTCCTATAGATGGTGCTGTCAGGGTAATGTCAGGAGAAACGCCTAAATGGACTCATTAAACACAGGAATGTTGTTAGCAACACAACGGAATAGCAGAAAACAATAGACTTCAAGGCTCACTAAATTTTTTCGCAAAAAGATAAGAATACGTGTTTACAGCGGAAACAGTCATAGTGAAAAGAGAAAAAGAGGAGTTTCATGAAACAAATACTTTACGGATAATTAGCGGCACATTTTGGAACTATTTTTTTCTTTTGCCAAACAAAATTTCATTGCCTCACTATTGCTCTAGTAAAATATCAAATTGCTCTGATGGGTAGTTTTAAAATTATAGAGTTTTCAAATCGTAACTTTAATTATAATCACCCTGTATATGGAAGTGCACATTTATATACCACCAACAACACAAAAAACATTTTAAATATATTTTAATAATTCTGAAATTTAATATAAAAATAATATTTTAATTCTCTAGAATTTAATGTTAATTAATTTTCTTTTTCTTAAAAGAAACATTTAAAATTGTATAAAGTTGAATGTTTAATAATGAAAAACCAAATTATTTACAGATTTTCCACGAGAATTTTACTTATTTTAACACATTGTATCTGAATTTTTATTGAAGTCCAACTACTGTAACTTATCAACTAGTTTTTATACAAAAAGAAATTAACACATTGTCTCTTAGGATGACCCACTTGCATGGATTTTGACATGTTAGACACTAATTTTTTAAAAAAATCTAGGCAAAACAACAAAAAGAAATAAAAATAAAAAAACATTTCCATAGGAAGATTTTTTTCAGCAAATGATTGATTACTGCAAAGAAGCTAGAATATTTTGGAAAAATTATATTCAAAATTATGGCGTAGAAGAGTTTTAATAGAGCAATAATGACTGTTTCACTTTTATAAATTTTAGTACAACCATCTTACATTCTCTATTTCATGAACTTAGTTTAACGCGTATACATATAATTTCTGTTTATTATTATTATTACTACTGTCATTTTTTATTTTCGCTATATTCATGACGGTAATTCATAATTTAATAGCGCAATTATGCAATTAAATCATATATATATATATATATATATATTTTTTTTTTTTTTCAGTTTTTGCGCATACAGTATGTTGTATATTTCTTCATAGAAACAAGACATATATAGATATACAGTAATTACAAAACTTTGAATAAACACCGTAAAATGCAGCAAACTCGCAAAAAACAATTGTATCGGGTCGAAAGAACACAAGACCCTTCGCCAGGCGAACAAAGTTGGCATGAGTGCTGCAGTCAAAGCGACAATGCACAAAACCAAATTAAAAGAAGAACAAAAATATATAAAGACGAATGTAAATATAAATACTGGTGACAGCAGAATAATGAAATAAAACAAGAAAATAAAATTAATAAATAAAATTGAAACATATAAAAAAATCTAAAAATCTAAACCATATCAAAATTAAACGAACATCGAACTTATGTGAATAATTTCCAAGCATCAGACAAGAACGGAGTGGAAAAATTATCATTAACACGATTTTTCAAATTTTTAAAAATGTAAAAAGCTTCGTGGATATCCAAATGGGAAGAGGGGACGGGATATAGAATTATGTTAGTTTTAGAAAAATCAAAACGATGACCATAAACCCAGCAGTGGGAAGCAATAGAAGGTTTGGAAATCTCTTCAGTACGAACATTACGACGCTGCACATTTATTCTACGTTTCAAACGCCTCCTAGTTATTCAAAGTTTTGTAATTATTACTTTAAAACGCCAGTTCTGTGGGGCTTTTTTATTATATAGAAATACATTTTTACAAATTGTTCATTTAATATTTAAAAGTAACTAATTTGAAAAAGTAAAAATGTAAGTAAAAAAAAAAAACATTTTTTAGCAGTCCAAGCTTTTTATTGTGGAGCCCTGTAAAGCATAAAATAAAAACTCATTCTTGCAAAGACATTCCATAAATAAATGAAAGTTTCAACACTAAGAAAATTTTAGAGAAAAATATAGATATTTAAATTTTGCCAGAGATGAAAATTTTTAACATTCAAATTATTTTAAAGGCTATCGAGAGCAACATTGTTAATCATTAGTTTCTGCATAAGTATTAGTCAAGCATTAATTTCAAAGGTCTCGAAAACTTTTTAATCTTTTGAATATTTAATAATTTTCATCTCTGGCAAAAGTGAAATATCTATATTTCCTCTAAAATTTTCTTAGTGTTGAAACTTTCATTTATTTATAGCATGTCTTTGCAAAAATAAATTTTTATTTTATGCTTTTCAGGGCTCCAGAATAAAAAGGTTCTACTCTTGAAAAAAATTTTTTTTTTTTTTTTGTAATTTTTATTTTCTGTTTTCTAGTTATAAAAAAACCTTCTAAAAAAATCAATCAAAGGATACTGTGAAGACTTTGAAAGATTTTCTTTTATCAACTGACACCTTTTCTATTAATTATCTGCAAAAATTAACACATTGACCCTTCCAGAATCGAACCCATGCGTTAACTAGAAATCAAAGAACAGTAAAGAAAAGTCATAGGACATGCTGAAAGTTTACAACAAATACTTATACAAAAATAATATTGTCCTCGAATGCTTTTTAAAGTATTTTGAATATTTAAAATTTTTCATCTTTTGCAAAGTGAAATATTTATATGTATGTGGTGTGTATATAATTTTTCTACAAAAAGAATATTGTTCTCGAATGCTTCTTAAAATAATTTGAATTTTTGAATTTTTTTATCTCTTGCAAAGTGAAATATTTATATTTTTCTTTAAGTATTTATATTTTTGTTTCAACAATTTTCTTATTATTGAAACATTTATTTATTTTTTTATAGCACGTCCCTGCAAGAATATTTTTAAAGGATTTTAGGGTTACACAATAAAAAGTTCTAGTTTTTTTTTTTTTTTTTTTTTTTTTTTTTTTTGTGCGTTTTAGTAACTAAAAGAAACTTTTTAAAAACATTAATCAAAAACTTTTTGGATAAACAACGAAGGATTTTTATTTTATTATTTGACATTTTTCCTTTTAATTTTCTGCACTAAAGTAACACATCGGCCTTCGAGGATCGAACTTACAAGCAACGTGTTATCAACATGACGGCCTATCCAAATGAGCTCACAAGTGACCAAAAAAGGTGCTAACATTTACGTTAAAGTGGATGCATTTTGTTTTTCAGTGTCACATGAAGACACGATGAAAAAAATCCCATTTCAATTAAAATCTTCTAAAAAAATTTATTTATTTATTTATTTTAACACAAAACATTTTATTTTGTGTTATTTTAATATATAATATATATATATATATATATATATATATATATAATATCTGAGAAAAAAAGCTTCTTAAAATAACTCTTCAAAAATTCTTAGGATACGGTTTAGTCAATGGAAAATTTTCTTTTATCAATTGGCACCTTTTCTAGTGATTATCTGCAAGAAATAACACGCCGGACCTTCGAGGATCGAACTCTCGATCACCGCGTTATTAACTCGACGCTCTAACCAGCTAAGCCAAGGAGCGACAATCGGAACGGCTTATATTTTTTTTAAATGGAGGCGCCTTGTTTATTAGTGTGACAAGAAGACACGATGGCAAAGTCAATTTCATATAAAAAGCTTCTAATAACTTTTAAAATGTACATTTAAATTACATAAATGATGTGGTCCTTTATTTTTATTTATTTATTTATTTATTTTTAGTTTAATATTATTAACTACTAAGATAATAATAATAAAAATAATATATTTGTGTGTGTATTATTTATTTGTTTATATGGTATTACTTACAGGAGCATTAAAAATAATCATTTTCTTATTAAAATTCCTTAAAAACATTGTCTAATTATTTAAGTAACGTTATGGTTTTCTAAATCTCGCTCTATTGAGCTTCAATGTGCAAAATAATAATAATAATAATAATAATAATAATAATAATAATTACAAAATGACCTTGCGACATCCTCGACTCTCAAATTGTTGCTCAAAGTTAATAAATTTTAATAACTTCTTCTTCTTCTTTTTTTTTACTTAAATTATACGCTTATATCAAAATACACTTTTCAAAAAAAAAAAAATCTGGCACTTTCGATTTTGGGTGTTTTGTTAAATATCTAGAAAAATAACTTCAGGAATCGACTTGAAATTGTGGACGTGTAGTAAACATGTTATAAAGTTTTGTCCTTAAGATAGATAGGAGACCGTAGCAATAAATCAAAGAGAAAACGACATGTTTTACACCAACCTGTAAAATTGTGCTTCTTTTAATACTTGAAAAGTGTTGTATCTGTTATAAAGCTTCCTTTCAATATCAATATTAATTTGTATATAAATGCTACATTTATTCATTGAGATATAAATGTTTATTTATTTATTTATTTATTTCAATTGCCCGCATCTTTTTATTATAAGGTGCAGGGTATTCAACCCAAAGCAATTCCAATTTAAAAAAAAAATGACCTACTAAAATAGACATAACATGCAAGAACAGAAAATGTTAAATATCTGATAATATAAATAATTTTAGTAAAGGAATTTTAACTGCGCATGCACAAGCATGAACGGAATCTCTTTAGCATAATTTATTACCCAAAGGTATTGTCTTATTTAAATAGCATGAAATAATAAAAACACATAATAAAAATAGATGTAATAGTAAAATATTACTGATAGAAATTGCTATATTATAATACATATCATTATACAGGGTGTTTCAGAATTCTTGGTAAAGAGTTTAAGGAGATTTAGAATTCTATACGAGAAACTTTTGTCGCACAAAGCATAGTCACAGCGCAACAGAATAAAATTAGTTGTAAACAAACTAATCTTTTACAAAAAAATTAATTATTTTCGACTATTTTACAACAAATTAATTGTGTTCGGTCATTAGGTTCATTCGGTTAAAGTGGCCACCATTGCATTCAATCTGAATCACCATCTAACAGTTCACTACACATACACTTACATCTCTGGAACGTCGCAAGAACATCGCACTGTGACATTGTGATGTTGCATAGATGTTATGTTACATCTCTGGAAGGTTTCAGATATGTTCTAGGGATGCGGAAATGTCTCAGCTTTGTGACATCGCATACTACATCACCAGTACATCGCATACATCTCAGTTTGGAGCAGAGTTTACATCTCGCATACATCGCATACATCTCAAATAGTACATCTCAGAGACAATCAACCGTGATATCTCAGAGATGTTTGTTTTAAGACGCACTGAGATGTGATGAAAATGAGACATTGGAACAAACTTGAGACGTCTCTGGAACCTAGTGTGCTGTATGGATACTCACAATGAGACCATGCATTGTGTGTCAAAAATTGCTCGTTTAGATATATTTCATCAACCCTTAATTGTTTTATCAAAAGCTCTGAAACATCTGTGTATTTATTGTACTTAAACGGTTTCGTGTCCCGCTACAGGAGACTTTCCATTCAAAATAACACTAC
Organism: Salticus scenicus; assembly: GCA_963930645.1. Taxonomy (NCBI): domain Eukaryota; kingdom Metazoa; phylum Arthropoda; class Arachnida; order Araneae; family Salticidae; genus Salticus; species Salticus scenicus. Next base: position 206,569,000 of record OZ005656.1, on the reverse strand, counting down.
AGTGGGTTACCGAAAATTGTAATGGCATGTATCCGGACCACTCTTAGGGAGGAGTCCCATACCGTTGCCAATTTTTCATAATGTAGCACTAGTGTGTCATAAAACTCACTCAATCATCCCGTTCCAGACAAGTATATTCGTCATGATTCTGAATCTACTTTAATTCGTAGGAGCCGGTTTAATTAGTCCTGATGTGCAAAACAATTACTGTAGCGCGACAACCAAATGAAACAAAAGATGTATTTAAAAAAGCAACTTTGAATGGAATATTCTTTACATTGTAGATTATATCTCTGGCACTAAATTAAAATCTACAAAATAAAGATTATTTTTGTTAGTGTTATAATTAGCATTAGTCACACAATTATCATTAACAAAAACTTATATATATATATAGTTTCTTGTATATATAGGAGACTCGCTTTCATCATGGTGGGAAGTGCATCCTCCACAAGGGATGAAGATCTTCAATATGAAAATTTTTCAAAAGAACTCTCCAATATCTTTACAGTGAATGGTTGAATCATGTAACTGTAATAATTGGACACATAGTCATCGATTTTATTTTATTTTATTTTATTTTATTTTTTCTGTTTAACTAAACAAAATTCTGAAAAAATGAAATTCCTAAGATGGCGTCTTTAGCGCACAAAATTGACTTTTTTTTCGGCATTTAGTGTTATAATTCTCTGAGATGATAATCGTCTACACGCATGATGGAAAGTAATTTTAATAAATAATAATTTGTACTGCATGAACTTTTATGAGAAAATATAAAAGAAAGTTTTGTGGTGGCCACATACTAGGTTCTTTTTTTTTTTTTTTTTTTTTTTTTTTTTAAATTTATTCTTTAATTTTCTAGCCATTATTACATAAAAATCTGAGAAAATACTTGAGGTATTGAAAACAAAATTAAGCAATTGATTTAGAGCGTTATAATTATTTTTTTAGTATTCTAAATAATAATAAAGAATAATAATAATAGTAGTAACATGGGCATTAAAAATTAGAAAAAAAAATAATTAATACTCTTTTTCGGGCTTTTTATTCTGATTGTATTGCTTTTCTTCTAAATTTAAAATAAGACTAAAAAATATAATCCTTTCTCTTCAGTTAATGATGATAATAATAAAATCCTGTCGCCCATTTTATTACAAATATATTAATGTGTACATATTTCTCTTTTAAGGTCTCAGTTTAAAATTATATCTAGTTTATGTTTTTATTACTTGTTACATTTTTTTTTTTTTTTTTTTAAGAACAATTGTTTTGTATTTTTCCTGTCAACATATAGATTAAAGTTTATCGTTGCAAATAAACTTCACTGTCATCATCTAAAGTACAAAACTTTAATATAAAATCCCGATTTAGGCGATACTCCTTTAAATCTAGCTTCCCTGCACTTTCCGTCTCCAACGTCTCCGATCGCGGCGCCAAAGACTTCAAATCTACGCATGCGCGGGCTTCTGCCCAAACACTGAGTGGTAAACTAGACGATTAAATGCAAGAAGTCTTTGAGAAAAGAGGGGGGTGTCGAAAGGGTATATAAGAACTTTGGGGTGGGGGAGGGAATGCTGTCCCTTGTCAGGAACTATGCTTTTAAAGCAAAATACTATGCTTTTTAGTCAGTTCTATTTCGTCTAGACATGGTTCTTTGTCATATTTCAAGCCCTATTTTATCCAGCAATATTAAATACTGGACGTAGATTTATTAGAAATAAGCAATGTGCGAAATAAGAATGATTATGCTTTTTTATGCTTATAGAAGGAGGCGAAAATTAATAATTAGTAATAAATGAAATATTGCATATTTTGGATATAATTATATTGTTGTCAAATCTTACAAAATTCCGAAATATATAATGGAAGCAATCTGTAATTGTCAAAGAAAAGAAAATGGAATTTCATTTATTTATGATTTCTTTTCTTTTTCAGACTGAGGACTATTAGTCTCAATCTGCGGATCTTTACGATACCAGTTTTACGATAGTTGGACATTTATCGAAATCTAAAATTTATCGAAAATATAATTGAATAATTTGAAAGCAGTGTTATAATTTGAAAAAAAAAAAAAAAAAAAAAAGTAATAGTACTCCGTCCTAAACTAAATTCTGATTTTGCCAAAATTTCATCAAAATCTTTTTTTTTTTTTTTTTTTTTTTGAAAGAAAAAGAAAAGTAAAGTAAATTAATAATAATCAGTATCGAAATAAACACTATCGAAAAAGTTTTTTTTATAATAATTTTGAATTAGGAAATAAAAAGCGCGCGTGCAAAATGAAATAAAAAAAGAAACAAGATAATTAAGTTTGAATTTGAGTTGGTAATTTAAGGATGCCATTGGTATAGAAACTTTTTTGCTGTAAATTGTTTCTAATAAATTAAAATGCTGATATTATAATTGCGCTAGTACAGACCTTTGCCGGAAACGTCTGAGTTACTTCGGTGCCAAATTTCAAATTTCGCCAAAGGAGTCCTATACTAAAGCTTTTATTTATTTTTATTTTTTTTCTCTGTATTTAAATTAGATTTATTTATTTATTTATTTATTTATTTTTTAATCAAGCACCATAAACAGAGAATTTAATAAATATGAGACTTAGAATATGGAAAAATATAATAATTTGTTACTTTTAACTATCTGTAAAATTGAACCTTTTTTAAATTTAATCATTATAATGAAGATATGAATTAAAATACAGTAAGTACCATTTTTTTATCGCATGAAAATTTCCCCAAATGTGGTTAATTCACAAGAAAATCATCATTAATATTAGTATTATTATTTTAATTAAGCACTATACACAGAGAATTTAATAAATGAGACTTAGAATATAGAAAAATATAATAATTCGTTACTTTTAACTATCTGTAAAATTGCTCATTTTTTAAATATAGGGGAAGCCGGGGTAATAAGAGACAAAAGGGGTAATAAGAGACAAAAAATATTAATAAAATCTATACTATTAATCTAAATAACTTGAAATAAATGTCTCGTATTAATTTCATTAAATGGACTCTTCTTGATTTTTTAGGTGATTTTTGAACTTAATTTTTTTGTTAAATTATTTTTTTAAATTTTCATTAAATCCTTGTCTCTAATAACCCCACGCGGGGTAATAAGAGACCAGGCTTGTAACTGTCCATATATAGCAATGTAAAATCATTTGAGATAATTAAAGATATCTGGAAACAATTCTGAATCAGCCAATAGTTTTAAATTATTATTATTTACATCCATTCAAAAAATATGTTTGCTCGAAAATTAACTGTCATAAATGTGTTTGTGAAATTCATTTCTTTTAATATTAGGTCCTAAATAATATAATATTGTACTTAAGGATAGTTCTACAGAATCAACATAACATAGGGATTAAATAAAAACATCAATATAATTTCCAAAATGGGCAGAAAATATTTTTACCCATTTTCTAAAGTGTAGTCGAAAATAGGCAAAAAAGACGTATCTTTGAAGTGTATACAAGCGAACAAAATGTTATAAAATATTTTTCTAGTAATTATAAATGAACTTATTTATTATGTAATGAAGTATTAATGACTAAATACTAACTTATACACATTCTAAACATAAATTTACATAATCATATCAACTGAATATGGTCTAGCCTAATGAGTGAAACTGCTTTTTCATTTAAAGTGAAAAAAATAAAATGTTCTCTTGCTAAACTTAGACTGGGCCTAACACTAGGTAAACTCTTCGTAAACTAGTCAGGCAGAATTAACAGGAACTACAATTGGGGGGGGGGGGGCACAGGAATTAACAGTGGAGGTAATAAGAGACTCATGTCTTCCCCCACAAAAAATAAAAATGGGGTAATAAGAAACATGCCTAGAACATGCAAATAAAGAATGCTTTCAAGGTTTTAAAAAATTGTACATCAAAAGTCATAGTCTTGGTCAAAAGGTTACACATTAATAAATCCCAAACATCTTACTTACAAAAAAAAAAATAAAGAAAAATTTAGAAAAAGTCACGAACTTTCAGGGTAAGTTCAAAGTGAAGGTTTTTTTTTCGTCGTATACAAATAATTCAAAATATATTATAAACTTTTCAATAAGTGTATTGTAGTAAAGAATACACATGATACTTAATATTACATATTTTTAATGCTGTCTAAGTATACTTTTTGGTGGGTTTTTTGACTGCGTCTCTTATAACCCCTGTGTCTTATTACCCCGGCTTCCCCTAATCATTATAATGAAGATATGAATTAAAATACAGTACCATTTTTTATCGTATGAAAATTTTTCCCCAAATGTGGGTAATTCACGAGAAAATTATTATTATTATTATTATTACTATTATTATTATTTTAAATTCAAATAAGAAAAGTTATAACTAATTTTTTACTTTTTTCTATATTTAGTAGAACAAAGTATTGGATTGATAAATGAATTTGCACGTTTTGAGATATACAGAACACGATTTGACCATTTTTTAGAAAATGTGTGTGTGAGTGGCAAAATTTTGATCCAACTGTATTTCAAAAACTACTGTTCAGAATTATATATAAGTTTATATTTAATCGCCCTTTGACATAAATTAGTGCATATCAGTTTTTTGGTGTCAATCACTCAAAAGGTAACGCTACTATACAGTGATAACCTCAGTTTTGGAAAAGGCTGTATATCAGGAACTATTGCTGAGAATTCCAAATAAATTTATATGCAGTTAAATATTCACATATATTAGTGCCTATCAACTTTTGGCGCCAACCACTAGAAAGGGGGTACTGCTATAAAGTAATAGAAAACCATATCACAGATTCTATTACGTATAATCGAACAAAATTTGATATGTGAAAAGGCCATTATGAGATATTATGCTGATTCCATTTGGGTGCATATCGGCCGACAGAGACCGCTGCTAAACTGCAAATTTCCAGAGAATGGAAAGAAAATCACCTGCACAGTAAAAAGTCATTTTCTTTGAACATTTCGTGTAATAATCTCTCTGAGATGAAAATAGTCTTCATTCATAATGGGAAAAATAATAATAAATTATTTGTACTGCGGGAATTTATATAGGAAAATATAAAAGAAAGTTTTGTGTTGGCCCCAACGTACTACTTTTTAATGTATTTATATAATATATTATGTTGTCATTAAATAATATACACTTAACATTAGTAAATAAATTTTTATTTAAAAAAGATGATAGAATAATTTGATTGCATAAGCGCTCTAAACACCTTTAAAATTAATATGTAAGCAAAAATATTAAATATCCCATTTATCTATGAAATTTCGATAAAAACATATACTTGATTTGCAAAAAAAAAAAAAAAAAAAAAAAAAAAAAATATATATATATATATATGATTTCACTAAAATTTTACATTTACATACATACCACGTGTATCTTACTAATTGTTATAGTCATTACAAATTTATTTTATTTTAAAGTTGAAATTTCAATAGTTACGTTTTTATCCCCGTATTTTTATGAAAAATATTATGTTGTGATCAGTTATAGTACATTTGAAATCAGTGTATAAAATTTCAAAAATTGATGAGTATTTATATGAGCTATTTCGTAAATATATAAAAGGACTTTTAAATCAAATTATTAAAAATTAATTAAAAGTAAATATATATTTTTATTCGTTTGTTTGTTTATTTATTTATTAATATTATTTATTTTATTACCATTTTATCATACCGAATTTTAAAACTCACAAATGCATTTTAATTTTAAACACAAAAATATATTTTTTAAATATTTTATGTTCAAGCAACCTAACTTATATTTAAACATAAACTGTCATTAAAAGTTGATTTCAGTTTAGAATTTTAATGGGTCAGCTATATTTAAATGGTGAAAATATCAATAAAATGATCTTTTTTTTTTTTTTTTAAGTAACTTGAAAAATAATTACTTTTCAAACGTCTAATTTTTCACATGTATTAAGAAAGGTTTTGTTTCTCTATCACAGCTGTTAGAATACATATGTGCATTTTTAAATGTGTTTATTTTTTCTTAAAAATGTCAGAGCTAATTTTTTGTCCATGCACACTTTGCGCTTAGTATATCCTGCAAATGATACTTCACATGAAACTAAAAAAAAATAAAATAAATAAATAAATAAATAAAAATGCGCACATGGAAAAATTTCAATGACGAAAAATAAATTTGCTGCAAAGCTCAATTCTTTTCAATAAATATATATATATATATGTGTATACATTAAATTTAAATTATGATAAACGAAAAAGAATGTGTGATATACAGGGTGTCTCATAAGTTTGCAAATATTTTAAAAATTCATAACTGTTGAATGAATCCATAGAATTGAACGCGGTTTGCGAAAAAATCATTCTCGTGAAGGGGAATTTGCTGTGGTAAAGGAAAAAATATAGTTAATTTTTTTTTGACGACGATAGTTAGACAAATAGTTAAATTTTTCGCACGGATGTGAACGAGAAATATGCAAATGAAAGACCTATAGAATTCACAATTTTGCGATTAGCACAGCTTATTTCTTTTATTGCCTCCTACTTGTGCATACCACCGACTGAAGTTGCAGTTACACTGTTAAAAAAAAAAAATCCCATAGATTACGGGGAAAGCCCGGAAGTAGGAATTCCAGACAAAGCCCGTAAAAAAAAAAAAAAAAAAAAAAAAAAAAAATGTTTTTTACGTGCATAATATTTTTTTACTGGCATGTAACATAATTTAAGGTCAATATATACTTAATTTACGGTCTAAACTTTTTTTTACGGGCTTTGTCTGGAACCTCTGCTGCCGGGCTTTTCCCGTAATCTTACATGATTTTTTTTTTTTTTTTTTACAGTGTAGCAGTGTTTTTATAACTCGTTTAAATGCTCTTTAATTTGTGATGACGACGGACACATGGAATAGTATTTATATGCCTGTAAACATTTGCATGAGAATAAGTACAGTTTTTCATGAAAATGTGTGATCTGGTCACGCACAGCACCCTCTATCGACAAATAGCTTTTTTTTTCTTTCTTTCTTTCTTTACCAAAAATAATATCCCTTGACGAGAATGATTTTTTCGCAAATCGCGTTTAATTCTATCAATTCCTTCAATAGTTACGAATTTTTAAAATGTCTACAGACTTATGGGACACACTGTATAAACAACATCAGAATCAATACATTTTTTAAACAGTATTAATAAACAAAAAAAAGTTTAAATTCAAATCTATTCAACCTAAACGTTCGCTGTGTTATCTCATAAATAGATGGGTGTTATTATGATGGGATTATTAGACATTGACAAAAAATTTTCTCTCTGATATTTCTCGCTAAAAATAAATAAATAAATAATGTAGAATTATTTTAATGTGACTATAATAGACAGATAAAACCTTCCTTAAAACCTATTAAAATTTACAAATTTAAAAGTAAATATTTTTTGAATTATTGTTAAAAAAAAAAAAAAAAAAAAAAAAAAAAAAAAATGGTCTTTTTATTAGGACTGAGGACTATTTGTCTCAATCTGGGAAATTTACGGCGTCATTTTTCGGTAGTTAGACATTTGTCGAAATCCTTTTCCGATAGTTGGACATTTATCGGTATCTAAAATTTATCGAAAATATAATTGAATAATTTGAAAGCGATGTTATAATTTGAAAAAAAAAAAAAAACTAATAGTCCTCCGTCTTAAACTGAATTCTGCTTTTGCCAGATTTTTTTTTTTTTTTGAAAGAAAAAGAAAAGAAAATTAATAATAATTAGTATCGAAACAAACGATATCAAAAAAGTTTTTTTTTTTTTTTTAAGTTTTGATTCACGCAAATGTATCATTTTTGAAAAATAGCTTTTATTATTTTTTTTTTTTCAGCTGAAATAAATTGTAATTGAATTCTGAAATATATTGTATTGTATTATTAAACATTTGTAAATTGAAATACAAGACCACATTGAAGAATTGCATGCATTTTTTAAAATATAGTTTAAGAATTTTTTTTTTAATTAATCACTTTTCTTACTATATTATATAATATTTTTGTAATTTTCTTTAGAAGAAATTGCGATTTCTATAGTCGCTATTATTAAAAGTGTTTGAAAATGTAAATTAACCTTTTAAAATAATATAATATTATTACAGAATAAATTATTTCTTTGAGCTGGACAGAGCTTCATAGTTCAGATATCAAATTTTTACTTTCCGAACATAAGTAAAGGAAGTGTTTTAATCGTGTCAAAAATTCGACTATGAGATTTTTGGATTTCTATAGTTTTGAGGTGCCCTGAGTTCATTTTTATTAGTTTTCGATGATGTATGTATGTTTGTGAGTGAATACGATAGCGAGTAAACCCAGTGTTCAAATAAGTTGAAATTTAGTAAGTATGTTGTATGGCACCATAGCACGATCCCTATTTATTTTGTTAAATCTAGCACTTAAAAGTATTTTTTACAAGAACAAAAAGAACATTTTTATTATCCTTTTAGCCTATAGGGCCAAAATTTTCAAAGTGCGATAGCGTCTATAAGCCATTTTCTTCTGCGCTAAAATATTATACACATAATATAAATGACTGTTGCACAAAATGTATAGATTTTGATGAATCTGGTATTTATAATTTTTTACAGGGATACAACGAAAAATTATTTACCATTATTGTCTATGGGTCCAAATAAATTAAAGTGCAATTGCATTTAAACGCTTTATTCGTTTGAGTTAAAAACTTATGTACATGTTATTAATCACCCTCGCATAAAGTGTATAGATTTTGATTAATCTAGCATGTATAGTTTTTTTTTTTTTTTTTTTTTTTACAAGGACAGAAAGAAAAATTGTCATTATGGTCTATGGGCCCAAAGTGAGATAGTATCTAAACGCCATATTCTATTGAACTGAAAATTTATGCACATGATATAGATTATCATCGCTCGATTTTTATAGATTTTAGTAAAGATAACCCTTATAGAATTTTACAGGGACACAACGAATAATTTTATATCATTATGATTTATGGTTTTAAATTATATGAAGTGCAATAACCTAAAATTAAGCAATGGGAGAAAATACTCGAACTCCCTGTAATATTTTTCACTTTTGATTACTTAACTAATTGTCTTACTTTAATTTACGAAAATATTCATTACTTCATGTTCATAAAATCGAGAGGACTCACTCGACTTTTTAAAATTATTATTAATTTTATTATTAATATCTCATTTAAAAGGTACTTTTATGAGACATTTTGTTGTTATTAAACACTATACCTATGAAATTAATAAATGAGATTTAGTTATAAATATAATAATTTTTTATATGAACTATATGCAATGAAAATCAAACGGTTTAGTTGATTCGTAAGAATCAAAATAATGCTGAATCTGACATTTTATAGTATAAAATTTTTATTGAAAAACGCTATTAATTTGAAAAAATACGATATCTTTATCAATGTTTTACAATTTGTCGCAAAAATTTATAAACTGTCATTAAAAATTGATATTATTTTTTTAAGAATTAGAAATATTGATAGCAACGGATGAGTTATTGCCATTTAAAATAATTTCAGTTAGTTAAAATCTAAGGAAATGTAAAATTGCATTTGCTTTAAATTTTTTAAAAGTAAAAACAAGCAATTAAAAGCTTTAATTTTATTGTTTATGAAAGTATTATAAAGTATTTGATGCATTTATGTTTTTTTTTTTTTTTTTTTTTTCTTTAATAGAATCACAAATACAATTTAGAGAAAAATGTTTTTTGAAGAGCTTAATACAAAATAATAATAAAATCAAATAATATAAATAAAAATAAAGTGAAGTAAAATAACTCCCTCATTTGCTAATGTAAATGTAACTTCATCATTTGCTAAGTCTAATTTTATTAAATAAATTTTAAGTATACAGTATTAAATTTTGACGCAATCATTATTATTTAAAAAGAAGAGTTAAAGGCAGGACAGTTGTGCATAATTTATGCCGTGGCATCACATCTCCGAACTGCATGGAGAACAGCAAGAAAAAAATGCTTAAAAAATAATTTGATAATAATAATAATAATAATAATAATACCAAGTGTGAAAAAAACTATTATCAGCGAAATTACTCTGCAAATTATATTAAAGTCAAGACACCAGTGTTCGCTACCCTTAAAATTAACTCCAGTATATAGAGTCGCCACCTTCGCAAAAGAAATATTAAAATAAGCATTTAATAGCAGCTATAACTATGAATCTGACCGCGCTAGATTCTCCGGTTCTAGGGAATCTAACGCAGACGGATTCAAATTCATAGATGTTATTAAATACTAATTTAAAAAAAAGATTATGAGGGTGACGGCTATTGGTGCAAATTTTAGGGGTGATGAATCGGTGCAAATTTTATGAGTATCTTTACCTTAAGACATTTAAAGATAAAACAACTCAAATGGCTCAGAAATGAATAATATCTACATTTTGGATATTTTAGTCGCCCCCCTCGCAAAAGAAATATTAAAATAAACATTTAATAGCAGCTATTACTATGAATCTGCCCGCGCTAAATTCTCTGGTTCTAGGGAATCTAACGCAGACGGATTCAAATTCATAGATGTTTTTAATACTAATTTAAACATATTTTTATGAGGGTGACGGCTATTGGTGCAAATTTTATGAGTATCTTTACCTTAAGACCTTTAAAGAGAAAGCAATTCAAATGGTTCAGAAATAAATAATATCTAAATTTTGGATTTTTTAACAGTCATTATATTTCAAAAAATTTTGTCCCGAATATATGTACATGTGTGTGTATATATATAGGCATTTGGCATCAAATTTAAAAAGTATTTCTTGAAATGCGTTCTGGCTCTAGCATGTGATTATGAAGTTTCTTCTAATTATTTGTATTCACTTATTCGAGACTTAAGCATATACTGGAAATTTAAAAAATTCTTTAAAAAACAGCAAAAAATTTTAAGACTTCTTATTATAACATGCAGGATATTAGACAATGCAAATAAAATTTGAATTAAGCTTGCGCATGAGCACTTAAAAAATATTTTATTAGGTGTAAGGGAAAGATCTGTCGCTGTGTGGCACCCAAACAGAGAGTTTGGACACGAAACTGAGCCTTTTAATGTGATCCAAATCAGTAGTCTGATGAATTCCAAGCTTGAAGCCCACTTCTGCGGAAGTTAACGTGTAATTTGTCCCGATCATACTGTAGCATTTCGTTATTGACACCTGATGGCCTTCCTGATCTGGGTTCACCTTTTAGAGAAAAATAACCCAAATGAAATTTCGCAAACCATCTTTGGCATGTTCGAGCTGTTACTGCGTCCTCTCCAAACACGTCACACAAATTTTTGTTGCCTTCATCACTCTATTCCCTTTCTGGAACTCGTACAACATACAATGCCTTAAGCACACTTTTTCTTCACCCATGGTGACAGTACTACAAGTTTGAAAAAACCGACTAAAATACGAAAAAATGTGTGTAAATCATCAACCCTATTCTAACCTAACTGTTTAAACCAATTTCAGTCGATAATCGACAACGCATAAAAGTGCACGTGTTCAAAAACGACAGACCTTTCCCTTACACCTAATATAAAAATGCTCATATTCCATTAGGAATTTTAAATTTTTACATTCTGATTGCAGCAAATTGTGTCTAATGTTGAATTTTAAATTTCCTAAAAACGGCATTGCTTTCATTTTAACACTTGCATAACAGGATTAACTTTTTGCATTTTTTTTTTAAAGAAACCTTTATATACAGTTAAATATATATCCTAGCCTCATATAAATGAATAGGGGTAAAAGAAGTCTCATATTCACATTTTGCGCTCAGAACACATTTCACCATTATTTCTTAAAAGGTGATCGCAAACACCTTGTTTATCTTTAACTTTTTGCGGCTCCCATTTTTTAATTCAAACTTTCACCATAGACATAATACGTTTGAATTTTTTGGATGTTCCTGAATACAAACCAGTTAACTTCATCTCAGCGGAAAGTTTAGTGTAAAATCACTATATAATACATATTTAGAACACCGAATTTGGACTTCCTGCAGCTATTTGTTCTTGAGATATGTTGATAACAAACACGCATGCATACAGAGACCAACAGATAGAAGCATGATTTTCGGATTCAAGGGACCTTAAAAAGCGTAATTATAACCAAAAAAAAAAGAAAAGGAAGAAAGAAAGAAAGAACAATTTCGAAAATTTGATTCTAAAGCAATACTTTTTCTACCACTTTTTATGGATAAGAGAAAGTAAAAATTAGACCAAAATTTGTTTAATGAAGGTATGACAGATTTAATCAGTATTATCTTGGCAGGAAAACAGGACATTTTCCTGTCGTCTCTGCAGCAAAATCGGATTATGTAAACAGAAATAGAACAGAAAGAACATTGAGATCCAACAAAACTTATATTGACCGCAAGATAACGCTACGTATTGAACGTAATATGATCAATCAGATAAAAAAAAAAAAAAAAAAAAACTAGATGAGTATTTTATAGAATAAGAAAACCTGCAATTTAAATTGAAAATCAGTAATATAAATTCCATTATTTACAATTAAAATATATTTTTGTTCTTTTAATGGAATAGTGAAAACATAAAAATATTTATTTATTTATTTATTTTTTTAATTAAGCTATTTACACGTATGTTTGAAGAACATACAAAAAAAAAAAATAATAATAATAATAATAAATAAATAAATAAAAGCAGAGAAGTAAAGTTTTAAAATTTTAGACAAAATCAAAATAGTAAATTCATAGACAAAAAGCAGCACTTCTCAACTTGATATAACAATTTAGAATCTATTGCGTATTGCACTAAATTTATCTTTGGATGGAAGCAGATATAAGTAAATTTATTAGTAGCACTTTTGTGATTTCTTATATTTATGTCTTTTTTTAAACAAAACTTTTTATTGCAAACTTTGAGCCGATATTTCTTAAAGTTAGCACATTGTTATACAGGAACTGTAAAAAATTTATTCAAAAGAGAGCAAATCAGAATAAATCGAAAAACCTGAATTGGGCAGGAAAGTTTGAAATCGAAAATTTCTAAATCTTCTTAAGAGAAATTTGACATACAAAACATCTCCCCATTATTTTTTTTACTTTTATTTATTTATTTTTTAAATTCTATTTAGACTTTTCAATATATATATTTTTTTTTTTTTTAATGAAATTTTTGTGTTATGTTTAAATAGAGATAGTTCAGTTTTTGTGACCGCAGGAGCAGAGAAAGAAAAAAAAAAAGGTGTAATTAACGTTCATGATTAGTTTCGAAAAGCACATAAAAATTATTAAGATTTATTTATGATATAAGTGTAAATTATTTCATAGACATTTTCAGTTTTGTTATTGAACACACATTTTTTTTTTCCCTAATGTATTTAAAAAAAAAAAAAAAAAAAAAAAAAAAATTAAATTAAATTAAACGATGTAAAACGTAAGTAGATATAGAAAATATATCTACATAAATATACGGTTTTGATTGATTAAGCTGTCTGTTTTATAATATATCAAATCCGCATGATTTTTCATCCTTGTTTTTATTCGTTGGATTTTTACACAAAATTTTGTTGTTTCTCTGTTTAAATATTTATCAGTTTTTCCTTTGGTTTTCGAATTATTTATGCTTATTTATCTGTATTCAGTAATTGCCCAAAATTAATTCAGTCTCTAAAATAATAATAATAATAAAAAACATGAAAATCTGACATTGACAGATTTTAATTTAGTGCCAGAGGCCTACTGCTAAACTTGTTAATATCGACAAATTCTTCTTTAGTTAATTCGTGACGATCTAAATTCCATGATAAAGTTTTCATTAAATCAAACCAATGTTTCAACTGCAGATATTGTAACAAATAACGTTGGAAGTCCAAACTGTCTTATAGCCGCAAAACAACGTTTTTTCTCTTTTTCCCAATGAGGGGGAGGTGTGCCTTGGGGGGGACTTATGTCAAAGGTGTGCCTTGGGGGGGGGGACTCATGTCAAAGTTGGGCCTTGGGGGGGACTCATGTCAAAGTTGGGCCTTGGGGGGGACTCATGTCAAAGTTGGGCCTGGGAGGGGACTCATGTCAAAGTTGGGCCTTGGGGGGGACTCATGTCAAAGTTGTACCTTGGGGGGGACTCATGTCAAAGTTGGGCCTGGGGGGGACTCATGTCAAAATTGTGCCTTGGGGGGACTTCATTCAATAAATCCCCATTCAATAAACCGACTGAAATAGGCCCTTAGCACTATTAAGAGTGTATTATAAAAATTCGACAACGCTGTACCGACTGAAATAGTGGTACCTTGGGGGGGGACTCATGTCAAAGTTGTGCCTTGGGGGGACTTTATTCAATAAATCCCCATTCAATAAACCGACTGAAATAGGCCCTTAGCACTATTAAGAGTGTATTATAAAAATTCGACAACGCTGTACCGACTGAAATAGGGGTACCTTGGGGGGGACTCATGTCAAAGTTGGGCCTGGGGGAGACTCATGTCAAAGTTGGGCCTTGGGGGGACTTCATTCAATAAATCCCCATTCAATAAACCGACTGAAATAGGCCCTTAGGACTAATTAAGAGTGTATTATAAAAATTCGACAACGCTGTACCGACTGAAATAGGGGTACCTTGGGGGGGGACTCATGTCAAAGTTGGGCCTGGGGGGGGACTCATGTCAAAGTTGGGCCTTGGGGGGACTTCATTCAATAAATCCCCATTCAATAAACCGACTGAAATAGGCCCTTAGCACTAATTAAGCGTGACCTATAAAAATTCGACAACTGTACCGACTGAAATAGGCCTCTAGCACTAAAAAAGATTGATTAAAGAAAATTAGGATTAAATATATAAATTATGTTTTTTTTTTTTTTTTTCTCACTATCACTAACATTTTCGTTTGCTTACTTTTTATTTGTATTGATAGTGTTTGATATTTTTATACAGCAAAGCAAATAAGTAGTTTTTATTCTATTATTTTAAAGCATTTTTGTAAGTAAAAGTAATAATAATAAAATAAAAATAAATCAATAAATCTGTACTGATAAGTATGAAGGATTTAAGTCCATATTCTTGATTTTTCAGGAGACGAAAAATAAAGTTAAACTGACTAAAAACTAATCAGCCGAATCGATTAGGAAAAAGGGATTATGTTGATTTATACGCTTTATACCATTCAGTGATTGTCAATCTTCATTTAATAAAGGGAAAAAATTGAACTAAATATTTTATACCAAAGATTAATGCAAAATTTCAGACTTGAATCTTTTTCTACCAATGGATTTTCTGAAAGGCTAAATGACATGGATTTAAATCCTTTGTACCAATCGATAGAGAATTTTTTTTTCTGAGTCTGACTATGTACTTAACTCAAAATCGACATTTTTGGACTTAAATCCTTTATACTTATCAGTACAGATATATAGTAGCCTCATAAAAATTTATACAGATTATGAGAAAATTTCTCATATTCACACACTACAGACAAAACGCATTTGATGCATTACTTTTTACAGGGTGATTCCAAACATTTTAACTTTTATTTAATTTTTTATTAGTCCCCTTTTCCTCGTCAGGAACACAACTTTTGCTGAAATGTATGGAGGCATAACATGTTCTTTACGCTACCAAAATTTGAAGATGATTCATAAAGAACTTTTCTAGATATTTGACAAATGTCTAAATTCGAAAGTGTCCAAGTACTTATTGGTAGATAGTGATAGATAGTGTATTACAATTTGGTCACTTCATTATTAAATTGTAATGTTTTACAATGTGTATAAACGTTATTTCTTCTTTCAAAAACCGCAACTGGATGTAAACTATACTGAATTTCTTAATTATACTGAAAGGCAATACGATCAAGATTTACCATTTTATTTAATCAATCGATTTGCAGGCTTAATCAAGAATTTCCACTTTGTAGATTACGATCATTATGTGATAAAAATCGCCTAAATTTGTTAACAGAATTCGCGGTGTATTTGTTCCCGTGCGTCCTTTATAATATAGAGGTTTCTGTCAGTTTTAATAAGCTTATGCTTTTTAAGATTTTACGTTATGGGTTATATATTTATAAGTCATTCGTTTAAATATACTAACCAGCGAAGCAGGAAAATTCCATTAGTACTAAATTAACTAAAAGTTTCGTTTTAGATTATAAGAGGGGAAAAAAACTGTATTAAGGTGTAATTGACAGGCATTTAAGGGGATAGTAAATTTGGAAATTACCAAAAATTGACTAAAAAAAAAAAAGAAATTATATATTTAGAAACGTTACGCTTAAAATACGTCGAGCCAAATAAAAAGAACATTTCATAATTTTCGAAGTGTACACTTTACAGGCAAATAAGTAAATAAAACTGTACCTTTTTTTTTTTTTTTTTTTTTTTTTTTCAAAATGTGAATACCTTTCAGAATTTCCGCGTCTAAAATTCCGACAAAGGTCCTGTAAAAAAAAAAAAAAAAAAAATCTGGTGTGAAACTACCACGCGACTTCCATTACCCGATATTACACGTATTATATGCACTTTTTGGAGATAATGTTATTAGAAAATATAGAATTGACATTTCCTTAAATTGAAGCCACTAAAGTCTAAAAATTTTCTGAGATATTAATTTTTAACGTCATCTAAAGTAGCAGGTGTAATTATTATAAGAACTGGTGCATAAATTAACATGACAATTTTTTTAATTGCATTAAATTTAAAAATACTAATCATGACAATTTAATACAAAAACATAATTTTCTGTTTAGGATAAATTTGAATAATTTCTTTTAAAAACTGCTCATCTTATACAGCGACAACACTTTCTCTTCGGTCTATACCTTACAAATTTATTTTAGGGGCTAAAAAAAGTTGGGATTTTTAAAAAGTATAGAAAGCGAATTCTCTTCAAAATACACATGCCACCAAGAAAGAGCAACTTAAAGGATTATTAATAGTTTATACAGGTCTTCTATAACGAACAAGGTAAACCCAACTGGAATGTTTTTAACAATGCCTGGTAGATTCTTTATACCTTGATAAAATATACCAAATAACAGTAACATAATAATACAATAAAATTGTCGGGGGCAACAGATGAAGGTCTTATACTCAGTAGAGCAAAAAACGCAACAGGTACGATTTGAATTTTGAAAAGTGTTGCAAGCTTATCGTAATTCAATTTACAGATTTTTTCTGTTTTCACTGTTTAAAACATGCCAAGATTTAATAATTTTCTTTCTGTGCTCCCCCCCCCCACCTCCCGCCTCTCGCTCTCCTAAATCCTAATATGTTTAACTAGACTTGAATTAATGTTATTTAAACTGGGTAAAATTGGCTAAAAGAAATTGTTATGAATAAAATTAATAAAATAAGTTGATGTAATAAATGAAGACATTGCATTGTATAAAGTAAAATGCGCTTGTACCAGTGTAGCCCTAACAGCACAGTTAGGCTTAATTTGTCCACAGTACATCTTAAGGACGTTTCTGGGATGTCTTTTCATCCAGAAAACATCTTGAAGATATCCTGGGGAGGCGATGTGCTGTCTGGGGAAGTGAATATTGAAAATTAATTTAAAATGATATTTATTTAATTTCCAGCTTTCTTTCTTTTTTTTTTCTTTTTTATCACTTTTTAAAACACATTTACTTATCAAAATTTAATCCTTCTCTCTCTCCCTCTCTCTCTGCGCACGTGTCAGCGTTCAAATTTACTTCGGGTCATCCCCTATGTCTTTAAGTTACTCAACCTTTTCTCCAGTGGTGATCATTGACAATTACTCTTTCCTTCTGATTCGAAAAAGTTTCAACTTTCCTCATTGTCCACAGTTATATTCAATAAAAACACTCCTTAAAACATCGAGAATTTTCATTCTTTCTTTTTTTTTTTTTTTTTTTTTTTTTTTTTTTGCCCCAAAAAAAATCGAAAATTCTTTCAAATTGTAGAACAAATTTTGGAAAAGTCTGTTAATATCATTTTAGCTCAACATCGCTAACTGATGCAAACAAATTAATTGAAATGTTTATAAGATATTTAACATTAATATCTGTTAAACACTTCACTTATTATCTGTTAATCAATTTCACTATTGATAAAATGTCCATAGGCTATAGCTACCTTCTTAAATATTGTTTATTAAAATGAATGTTTATACTTTTTTTAAATTGGTATTTCGTTATATGAAATGGGCTATGAACTGAAGGATATATATATGTTATAAACGATGCACATTGATTTTGTATGTTTAAAAAAAAAAAAAAAAAAAAAAAGGAATCGTTTCAATAGTATTTTTATTATATTTTTAAAGAAATTTGTATTTTTCACTTCATATTAATAATGATATAAATTTTACTCGGTGCGTACAGAAAAGCCCATGAATACATTTCTAAAGTAATACAGTTGGGGAATATGCTAATTAAATTCATACAGGAAGTTCACCCACTTGCGTACCCACTTTCTTATATGGACTCATATTTTAAACAAAACCATTTTTCACGCTTTTTTTATTTCATTTTTCTTTCATAACATGGCACCCTATTTGTTCATTTTCCCTCCCACAGAATTCTTTTATTATAAGTGTCATCCAAATGTCACTTTTTGGGACATGCACATTTCCCATCCTTATCCATCTTACACTTACGTCATCATGAAGTTCTCTTATCAGCAACTACAAATTGCTAATGGTTCTATACCACACTGGCCCACCAGGGAATAGGAAGTTCTTATCTAAGAGGCTATTTTTTCTTATCTGTGTTTTAGTTTCATCTTCCAGTTATCTTTCCTCACTTCACCATCTGTTGAAGCAGGTAAAGAACAAATGAGATCATTTATTTGTCAGGAACATGTTAATGAATATCATTATTATTACCCCTTAAGAAATTGCCGTATTAGTTAATGATAAAATCTGTAAAAGAAAATCTAGGAAATATTTCTTGGTGCTAATAAAGTTTAAGCCGATATTATTCTTAGAAGTATTTTCTCTAATAACACGAGTCTATAAAATAATGTTGGCAAATTAGATTTGATAATTTTAGCTGATACATATGTTTTTTTGGTGCGCTAAAACCAAAAATGAAGTCAGTTTTTCTCTATCATGTTTAAGTTTTGGTAAATACAGAGCATATCTACTGACTCTATTTCTTCATTTTTGGTAGTTTGTAGTATGTTTACACAATTAATTACAATTAATCATGGAAATAAACTATAAGCGTTACAATTTAATTATATTGGTGGAAGAGCCGTGGAAGAGATTTGCTCGGTAGACATCCTGCATTAGTAAAAATCTGTCCAAAAAACTGGCTTCGGTTTTGGTTTTAGCACACCAAAAAACATGAACATTAGCCAAAATTATGAAATAAAAATTGTAGATATAGACCTGTGTAATTGTTTTTAACTTTGGCCTATTTAAAAACTGAAACTTCATATTTAGGTAGATTTCTTTAGAAATTAATTTACATCTGTATGTATGTATCAATCATTACTGTATATTTGTATTTAACTAAAAGTCTTTTTTTTTTTTTTTTTTTAGAATAATGCAAAGATCGCTATATATTAACAAAGAATAGAACATTTTATAAAAAATATTGCCACTTCCAAATTCTTATTATTTTCGATTTATTCATTTATTACTTATTTTTTGTGAAATTACTTTTAAATTGGAAATATTACCAAATTAATTATTCCATTGCTTTAAAAGAAAGAAAAAGAAAAGAGTTTAATATTATCATCCCCAAATTACTGATGTATTATTGTAGCGGCCATTAATATTTTGCTTACAGGCGTACACAAAGAAACGCGAATACCAGTGCGAATATTTTTCTATGGACGTTTTGTGGCAATTATTATTAGTTTTCTTTTATATGGCATTGATGATTATTTGTCAAATTTCATCAGTGATATTTTAAAATAAATAGTATTATTGTAGTTTATTGTATTATAAATAGTATTATTGTAGATTATTTTGCAGTTTGAACAATCTATAATGATTGTTCAAACTACAAAATAATCAGAAAAAATTAGTTATTTGAATAAACATTTGCTGGTAAAAAATTTGTTTAAAGTATGCTGAAAATTTTATGGTTAACCCATAAATGTATTTAATGTATATTTTTAAAGAGTAAAATATTACAAGTCATATTGAGACGGTCTGTGCATTTAAATTCATAAGTTTAGAATTAATGAATTTCGTTTTCTTTTCTTTCTTTCTTTCTTTTTTTTTTTCTTTTATTCTTATAGAAGAAAATATTGGATTCGAAATGATTTTTTCTACTTCATGTTTCCGACGAATTTAGATGTTTATACATTGCCATGAACAAAATATGAACAATTTTAGAAAACGTCCGTCCGTCAGACAGAAACATTTTGTGGCAGCTCTAGTTATAGTTGAACCTTGACATGCTCTTGCCTGATAAACTTGCAATTTTTATCTGTCCTCTCCCTCCGCCCTAATTGCTGGTGTATTATAACATTTGTAGTCGTTGATGATCAAGGAATGTTTGAAGAATGGTATGTACGTTAATACTACGATTTTGAATTTTTTCACTATGTGCATCATCTAATAATATATTGTTTATTCAAGTCATTTATATTTTTAAGCAATGATAACTGTATTTTCTCTTCACAATTTTTCATTAATAACGCAATTTTTTTCTAGTAAACCGATCCGGCTTTGAAACAACAAACCTACTAGGAGAGGACCTGCTCTGAGTTTTCAACATTAAAAAGTGTTGCTTCTCATATGCCACAATTTCTCCTATACGGAAAGCCTATATCGCAGCTGCTATGAGTTATAATTGCTTAAAACTTGATGTATAAGGACACCGTTAAACAGTATGCTGGATACATTTAGTTACATATCAGCTGACAGATGGCGTTGGTATGCGGCTATTTTCTTTTTGAATGGAAAGAATATAACTCAGCATCTATAGAATATAAATGCACCAAACATTATATGTGAGATAGCTATTTCAAAAAAAAAAAAATGCTGATTTAATTTGGGTATATAATATCAGCCGAAAAGCGCTGCTATTAATTATCTTTTATGAATTTCCACATGGTTACACCTCAGTATCTATTGGTTAAAATTGCAGCAAATTACATATATAAAATCTCTATTGTGAGAATCAAGAATTAAATGTATGTCCAGATTAATCAGTTGTTTGCGCTGTTATGCAAAATGATACAAAAAAAAAAAAGTTTTGGGATTCCCATAATATACTAACTTTTAATTTAGCGGATGCATGATATTTTAAACAAATTTTAAGCCACAACGCTTTATGTTCAACAATGGAAATTAAATATATGATAAATATAGTCTATATACCACGCATCTAATTAGTTATATTTCCAATAAACACTTTTTATGACACAGCGCTTTTTATTCAAGAACGAAAATTAAATATATGGTAAATATATTCTATATCGCATTATATATAATTAGTGGTTTCGGTAATTCGTTTTCTTTACTTTAGTGAGACATACTTTTTAACGCAAATAAATTAAACAGACGGATTTTGTTTCTAAATATATGTTTCATATTTAATAATTTTCTTAGAAAACTGGAATCGAACAAAGAATTTTTGATGTCATATACGATTGTAATTTATAATCATGTGTTACGTATGATACAAATTTTTAAAGACGATTGTAGATACAAGATTCTCCAAAATATCTATTTCTTTCAAGTATAGAATTGGAGGGATTTTCGGCAGGAATAAGTGCATATTTTTTGACAATTCACACCCCTACACCATCTCCCGTTAAAAAAAAAAAAAAAAAAAAAAAAAAAATCTATAAAGTCGTATTTAATTATCTTATTTTTAACATTAATTCCCTTATTAACCAACGTGTTTGTTGTTTCGATTATATTCTTTATAAAGAAAGAGAAAATAATATAATTAAAAAAGAAGAAATCAATTCTATAATATTATATAGTATTATATTGGACTATTTCTCTCTATTTCACTTATGTAGAATTAAAATTTAATAAATATATGCTTATAATTCTTTTACTATATAAGTCCGGCTGTAATGGTAAAAATAAACTATAAGTGAATAAATCTTCATCGACATCAAATTCTGAAATGTATTGCTCTATTGTTTGATTTTATATATGAGATAAATTGCTATGTCCTCTACTGGCCATCAAACTGGGAATCCTGTCGCTGACGCTAAATTCTGGAGTTTCATTTGACAAAACTAACATTATTAATCAAATCTTATTGTATACGACATTTATGCATGTATTTTTCATGCTCCATTAGCCAGACATTTGTCTTGTCTGTGATAGTAGTTTTTATAAATACAGATAAATAAATAAATAGACGAAGAAAAGCGATAACAAAAAATTTTAGAAAATTCCTCATTGATAAATTTAATTTCCGTCTGCTAAATAAGAAAAATTTAATAAATGCGTTTTAGTTTTATTTTGTAAGGCAAATTATCTTCTGGTATTAGTTAACCGAATACACGACTCGGGATTTTTTTTTTTTTTTTACTTTCTAATCTTAATATATGCATTTTTAAAAATTTAACTTATTTTTTTATGGTGCGTTCTCCTATTTACCAATGGCCTACCATCGGCCAAGCGATACTACGCTCAAAGCTGGTAGATGTAAGGTGCCAGGTTCGATTCCAGGTCGCGCTCGTTGGCCTAGCCGTTTGGAGTTTTCCGTAGTTTCCTCCTAAACTTGACTAAATGCGGGCTAAGACCCCCCCCCTAAGAAGAACCCTACGGAGGGCACTCCCCCTTAGGCCTAGGACCCTAGTGCAGTCAATCGGACTTAATACCAACCCAACCGAACCCATTTATCAATGGGGTCATATGTTGGATATAGAAATTTTGATATAATTACATGTTTTGAGGTTCTCTAAATCTAAAAATCAAATTTTTGGTGGTAAATCTGTGCATTTGTTTCCGCCCGTGTCTATGATTGACATCTTCCAGAATTTATTAAAAACAAATTTTATGAGCTAGTCCAAACTCGGTATTGTAAACTATCGCTATATGGAGATATTACTTGAAGCTTACTTTAAAGATCGAATTCATGGTTTGTGCCCAAAGACACATAAATTATTCAGATTCATTATGTGTATGGGCGAAATTTCTCATTGGTAGATTTTTGCATCTTCAGAATGCAAAAAATAAAAGGAAATTAATATATATGTATTATTATATTCGCAAAAACAAGTGTTACGTGGTATATGATAAGGAAAGCTAATATTTTCGTTTACAAAATCACTTAAAAGTATTTGTAGGCATTAATGTTAAGATTAGAGATGAATCGAGATGTTTATCATGTTGTGTTATGATTTATTCTTCGCACTAAATTTAAGTACACTATTTGGTACGTATACATTTTATCGACAACATACATAGCTGCTCAAATTAAGTCGAATGCATTTAAAAGATTTTGTGGAGGGGGGGGGGGGACTCTCCGAATAATCTGAAATGCATTTTTTAATTTAGTTAACAGCCTTAAATATTTTATAAATATAGCTATAATATTAAAAGAGGAGGAAATGAACGGCGTTATAGCTCTCTCATTCAAAAATGTATCTGAAATAAGACAGTTTGTAAAAAAAATTTCAACTGTTTTTAAAATGCTTTAGAAAGAATCAAATACTGTACTTCTTAATAATAACATGAGACTTGCCGTTGGAATATTAAAACCCGAATAAACTACTACGTCAGAAACGCCAAAGAAAAATGTTTGAGATGCATACAGTTGTTTCGGTAGCCTTCAGCGTACCGTCTTCAGTGCAAAAAGAATTCATTAACTAATCTGCACATTTTGAAATGAAGAAAATGGCTCAAAATATTACTGACCTAATCTCCCCCTCATATGAGGCTTCTCAGACCAGGTTGCTCAATAACAATATGAGCAGAAGACCAATAACACAACTAAGCCCGTATAAGTTTAACAAATAATAACAGGAGACTTGGCGTTGGAATATTAGAACCCAAATAAACTACTTCTTTTTGCTCTGAAGACGGTACGCTGAAGGCTACCGAAACAGCTGTATGCATCTCAAATATTTTTCTTTGGCGTTTCTGACGTAGTAGTTTATTCGGGTTTTAACTGTACTTCTTATTTTACACCTTAAGCTATAATATTATAACTAGTAATGTTGGTTGAGAGAAAATAGTGTGTCGTTACACCAGATCATTTTAGTCTATTTTGAAGAACAGTCAGATTTCTATAATCTCTTAACAGAATTTGGATTACTGTATTTTTCCAAGATTAAGATATCGTTATATAATTGTCATTTAGTTTATGAAAATTGTACATAAATGCTCATAATGAAAAAGTAACTTGTGGTCTTTGTTTCCTGCAACACTGTTTGATTTTTGCCTCAAATTCTTATCGCTATATTCTTATCACTTGTATACAGTTCTTAATATCGCTTATCATTATTTGTCTTCAATTTTATCACTGCTCTGGCGCTAAAAATTGCTTTATTGGCAGATTTTATTTTCGTGGTAGAGTATCTTAATAATGAAAAAAAGGATAAGTACGTTTACGTTATTTTTCATATCTTATCTCTCTATTTTAATTCATTTTACATAAATTTACTCATATCTGTTATTTAAAAATATATATTTTGCAACCTAATCTGTTAATATAATCTAATTTGAAAAACGTATTTAATGTTGTCAACTAACTAAAAATGAATTTATTTAAAACATTTATTAAAAATCACACAATTTAAAATGATCACACACTGTCAAAAAAAAAATTAAATTAAAATTAAAATTAAAATTCCCTTATATTACAAAAAATTTTGGTAACGAGGTTGCAACAAAATATCCGTAGGCAATGGAAAAAAACCTTTAACAGAATTTTCATTTTTTATTTGTTGCAGGACAACATAGAAAATATCCGTGCACAATAGATTTTTTTTCCGTACTGTACATTCTAAAAATTCTTGCATTAAGTAAAATTCTCCAGGTTTATCAGCCAGGAGCCAGCACCTTACAGTCACGGAAGTACAATTTATTCACATATTTAATACTTCTCAATCGTGCTTTGGTGCCAATTTTCTGTATGTAAAACGGAAAAATATGTACCCACCAGATAATATATATACACTCGAGCTAAAAAGTTTAGCAAGATTTGCAAATGACCTGTTTTTTTTTTTTTTTTTTTTTTTTTTTTTTTAACTTTTTCAATTTAAATACATCTCTCTCAATGAAATGTTTTGAAACATTGGCTATTTGAAGAACTGGGTCTTTCTCCTGTTTTTCAGTGAAGATTGGTTTAAGACAACATTTAGGGGGTCGGTAACATATTGAGCAAAATCAATAATGTTTGCGATCACCCTGTATCATTAGATAAAATGATCTGTAATTTTAGGATATGTTAAAATAGACAAAGTACAATTTGTGGATGAATTTGCGTGACAATAGCATGTTAATATATAAGCATCTATTTTAAAACTAAAATAAATATAAATAAATAAATAAATAAAATAAAAAATAAAAAAAATCAGCATGTTTTTTTATTTATAATATGCAGAGTTTTAAACGAAAATTATAACTACTTTCAGATAAATTAAAAAAATACTTTTGAAACAATATACTGCAATCGGAATACAAATATTTGAAATATGAGTATTTTTATAAAAACGTTTTCACTGTGCGCATGCGTGAAAGATGGAAATTTTTTTATTACGTAAGTTGTAAATCATTTTTATATTATAAGAAAAAAAAAATCAAATAAAAATAGTATAACTTAATAAGAGAAAATCAAATGAATAATAAATTATTCCAATTGTTATATATTAAAATCCCTCTTGCGTACAAGTGTGAAGAAATAGTTTTTTTTTTTTTTTTTTTTTTTTTTTTTTCTTAATAGGAATAATTGATTATATCTTCATTTTCATAAAATACTAAAGTTCACGACATTACTATTTGATTTTACACAAGATAAATGTGTCTGGCCTGTTGTGGGCATGAATAAGGAAGTCCCAACAGCAAGTTGTAGACCTTCTTTTACCAAAATTAACATTATTAATCAAATAAATATTATTGCAGACAGCTAACTGTGCATATTTATTCCATCAACTAGACATTTGTGAGGTATGAGATAGAAAATGTAATAAAAAAAAAAAATAAACTAAATATGAATACTAAAAATATCCAAAACAATAATATTATGAAATTCCGACTTAATTAATTACAATAAGTGAAAAATACACACTTTTTTGAATATGATAATATCTTCAATAGAACTTATATATACATATATGATTAATTTATCCCACAGTCTTATTTTCATAAGAATAAATTAATGTATGATTTAAATTAGTCTTCTTTTATTTATAGATGAACATAGTGAATTTTTCATTATTTTTATCATTAATATGATTGATGTTGTTTCAGTAATATATATTGAAAATTTTTGTTGAAAGACGAAGAAAAAGCTATCGATGTAGTTTTGATGTAAGTAATGACGATTTAGTGGTCTAAAAAAGATATGAAATTTATATTTAGTGGTCCGAAATTAGAAAATAATAAACTAAATAAATAAATAAAATAAGATACACACGAATAAGTTTCGTTGTTTTCTTTCCTTACCTTTTCTTTCTTTATCTGTTCTTATTAGAAATATCAATGTTCTTCAGCGAAAACAGTACAGATATTACCATTTTCAAATTTTCAAATTTTCAAAACATAAACTGTGCCTGTTGACTTTAATATTAATTCTTTGAAATAATACTATAAAATAAAATAAAATAAGGTAAAACTATAAAGTAAAATACGCCTATTAGCAAAAAGTATCTGAAATATTTAAAAATGAAATGAATATAGGTATGTACGCTTAATAAAACCGATGTTTATGCCGATTTAGAGAAAAAAATTATTAAATAATGTCATCTATGAGAACGTATTAAATTTTAAGTACATAAGAAAAATGTTAATACCACGAAACGTATTTCAAAAATAAAACTTGGTAGTGATATTACTTCTTTTTGATCAGTAATATAAAAAGTAGCTAACAGAACAAAAAACAAAAAATTCTACTCATCAAGCGTAATTAAACTGTCCAGTGTTTATCAACAACTCACCAGTTGAATGCCAAAAAGTAATTTCTAAACAAAGCAAAAGTTTTATTGTTCTATAAGTGCTCAATTCACCCAAATCTTACCATTTTTTGACGAAAAGTCATTGGAGGCCTTTACGTTGAGAGTCGGGACTCAAAATGCTTTAGTCTGTTTGTCTTTATGTATGCATGTCTTGTGATAACGGCCGGAAAAAATCACGCTATTGATTTGTAGTTCGGTAGATATTTTCATGAGCCACGCAGAATTAGTTGTATTGTTTTGGGTGGGTATACTATTTGTAGTTCGTATACAGGGACACACTAAAGTTTTTCTTATCATTACGGCCTATAGACAGAATTTGTATGTATTGCGATAGTGGCTGCAAAACTCCCCCGATTGACTTGCAAATTGGTACACATGTTTAGGGACTTTACAGAAATACCTGTATAATTTTTGGTGTACATATTCTATATTCTTCGTGTACAGGGACACACCAAAATTTTTCCTATCATTACGGCCTATGGTCAGATTTTCGTTTAAACTCACATTAACATGGTTACACTACATTAAACAAAATGAAATTAACGTACATTATTGAGATGCTTGAAGTCATGCTTTCGGAAGAAAATTTGTACTTATACAATAATTAATGTACATGTACAGAACCTTATAAAAGTCTTCCGACACTGTCACACAATCATCCAAATTACGTCAAATTTCGTTATGCTACATTTAACATACTGTAATTAGCATAGATTATTAATATACTTAAACGCATGTCTTCTCTAGACAAAAGGTATATGTAGACTAAATAATTTTATTTACAGGACCACACACAAGAATTCTAATGGCATTATCTGTAATTATTCAAATGATATTATATTTGGTTTAAACATTAATGAGTTACAATAAATTAGTTGAATAGTTTTTATTGGTGTATATAATTACTGTGGCTAGTGCACAGGAACACATAAAAGAATTTCGTACCATTACGGTCTATAGATGATATTTCTTATCAGTGCATTTTAACATGGCTACACTCCATTGAAAATAATGAAATAAACATATGTTATTAGAATGTTTAAAGCAAGTTTTCTGTTAAAAAAAAAAGATAGACATAAAGTTGGTAATTTGTTTACAGAACAACACAAAATAATTCCAATTTATTATGTAATCATTTGTCCTGAAATTTGGTAGAAGTATTTATGAGTTACAATGAGTTAACACAAGGCTATGAATTACAAGGGAATATGTATATACCCTTATGTACAAATAGATATAGACAGACATACACAACGGGGGTTTGAGGGTTGCGGTAGCCTCCCTCTGAAACATATTTGTTTACGTAGCGAGTTAATCCTTCGTGTGTATTTGTATGTATTATTATAATTATATTATATATGTAATATATATATAATTATTTTAAATGATATGGAATAAGTAAATATAATCAGCTGGGTAAGGAGTGATGCAAATAGGACGTTGAGGCAACTGATCTGCAGATCCACTAGTATAATGTTACATTTCAATACTCATGCGTATCTTGAGCCAGAAATTCACTAGTAAAATATTAAATTGTTTCTCTTTTAAATCACGTTAAACTCCAACGAGTTATCTATTGGTTTCTTTCTTTTTTTTCTTTTTTTTTAAATTAATTTTCTTGAGAGAAAGACACCTGTTGAATCAGATAAGCACCTCTACGAAACAGACGTCAGACACACTCTTTTGGTCCATTAAAATGATAATCAGGCTTTGACTACGTGATTTTTCTACTTTGAACCGTAATTTAAAAGAGAAATATTACAAAAACTGTAGATATAGCAAAAGAAGGTGTCGCATAACAGTGCTGAATAATTCAATAATGTAAATTATTGCACCTCCTTGTACGTAACTTCCTTGTATGTAACTCCTTGTATGCACCTCCTTGTATGTAACCTCCCTGTATGTAACCTCCTTGTATGCACCTCCTTGTATGTTCAATGTAATTAGAAAAATAAAATATACATATTGAATTTTCGAATGAATTGATAAATAAGAAGAGTGTAAAATTACATTTCAAAGTAAACAATTGACGTATTTTTACCTAATAAACTAGTATGTTGTTACCACGACTTGACTTTCTTCTATATTTTCCTATACAAATTCACTCAGTAAAAATAATGTTTTAAAATTTTTATTTAAAAATATTATCTTCCATGATAATGCAGACGATTTCCTTATTAGAGAAGTAGTATAACACTAAATTTCCAAATAAAGTCAATTTTATTCTTAATATTACATTATTATTATTATTATTTTTAATAAAAGAAATCTACAACTTTATTTTAAATTATCGCAGATCGATGGTTCAGCCATCCGCTGTAAAGGTACTGGCGAGCTCTTTTAAAAGATACCCATCATGAAAATTTACTCCCCTCGAGGAGGTCTTCCCCCAAAGAGAGAGGCGAGGCTCCTGCATACATATTTTTTTTTCCCCAGTTGACCATCTCTATTACAAATAATTCTTTTAAATTTCATAATGATTATAAAAAAAAAAAAAAAATTCTCTTTATGCACATTTATACAAAATTTTGTTCTATATCACCACGTTAAAAATTTAGAAAAGCGAGATGGCAGCGCAAGCTGTTGGACAATTTTTACGAAAAGTTGATAGGCACTAATTTATGTCAGTGTGAAACTACATACCAATTCGCATGAAATTCTGTGTAGTAGTACCTGAGATACAGTCGCCACAAACTTTTGTCACGCACTCACACACACAGACAGACATTTTCTAAAAATGGTCAAATCGTGTTCTACAGCTCTCAAAACGTGTAAATCCATCAAAAACCCGAGGTCGAAAATTTTAACGAATCCAATAAATCCAAATCTATTGAATGTAGTAGAAAGTAAAAAGGCACGCGTGCAACATTTTTTCGAATACACTTTCTTCTTATAAATATAATATAAAATAACAGTATTTTTTATTAGTATTTCATCATAAAGAATTTCCAATAACTATTTATTATATGCATAATATTATTTTTATTTTATTTTATTTATTTATATATTGCTATTTTTATTTGCAAGTAAACCTAAAAATTCTTGTAATGCTACAGACCAATTATTCACTCTCTCGTTAAACGAGAAATTTTACTAATGAAATATAAAATTGTTCCTCCTTTAAATCCAGTTAAATTTCAACTAGTTACCTATTTTTTCACGACTAACGCATTCATTTTCTTGAGAAACGAGCCACCTGTTGAATCAGATAAACGCCTCTACTAGACTTATATGCCTTTGGTCCATTAAAATGATAATCGGGCTTCGTCCTCATGATGTTTCTTCTTTAACCCATAATATAAAGTAGGAACAAGTATCCTATAACCGTAACATTACAGGAAACTGTGGATTTGTTCAGTAGATAGCCAAAGAAGGTATATCGTATAGTAGTGGTGAATAATTCAAGAATGCTAACTGCTATACCTTCTTGTAAATCACTGCGAAATTAGAAAAATAAAATAAGCATAGTCTTTTTTCAAATGAATGGAGAGATAAGAGTAGCGTTAAATTACATTCCAAAGAAAACAATTGACGTATTTCTGCGTAATAAAAAAAAAAGATACGCGTGCCGTATTTAGCTAAAAAGAACTCAAGTACTTTCGGCGGAGGAAAAAGAAATAAAGAAAGAGACTGAAAGACAATCCCGTCGCGTTAGTTTACTTCCTGAAAACTCTTCAGATTATCGAATTAGAAAATAAAATATCTAACGTTAATAAGTTTATTCGTTCATCTGAAAGAAAGAAAAATAAGGTCTTAAAGTAATCAATAACATGGTCTTTTACCTAGTAAGACTTAACACAAAAGAAAAGAAATTAATATTTTCAAAGCAATTTTTTTTAACGTTCAATTACTTTATTTACAAATTTTCGTATTTTTAAACACAGCTGAAATAAAAATGGGAAGGGTTTGAAAAGAGAAAGAAAAAGCGTAAAAAAAAAAAAAAGAGAGAGAGAGAGAGAGAGAGAAAATACTTCAAAACTCGATTACGATTTATTTTTACTACGTTCACATTTAAATGTATAGGTAATTGATACAACTGGAAAAAAAGAAAAAGAAAAAGAAAGAAAGATACCATCCATAAAAAGGAAAATTTGACCCATAATTTCATTCTTTATTTCCATGTTCATGATTTTTATTTGTTTTCAAGAACAAGGTTATCGAAGCCTCATCCTCTTTTAACTATTTTTATCAATATTATTATTATTATTTCTATAATTCACATGAGTTTGGAAACGAAAATCTTTTCAACTGTAGCCTAATGCTACTATATATATATATATATATATATATTGTGCGTGTGTGTAAAAGAAGTTATGTAAATATCCATACAAATGGGGAAAAGCTCAGAGCCTAATTTTTTTCTCAAAGGAATGCCTTTATTGCCAAATTCTTGATTTTCAAAAGAGACATTTGATTTTCTGAAAGAGAAAAAGAGATTTAGTTCAGATATTATTGTTTTTTAAATGTAATCCAGATACAAATCTATACAAACCCAAAGCATTTTAAAATAACTTTAAATTTTTTAAGTACATAAATGGATTTCTGTATAACGGGAAACTGTTAGTGAAAGAAAATATATTAATAAGCAAATATAAACAATTTCTTCTAAACATAAAGAATTATATAACAAACGAATTAAAGAAGCATCTAAGAATATGAAACCAAAATAAAACAAATAATTTATCACCATATCACTCCGCGTTCTAATCAGATTTAGAAAATAAAAGTAATCCGTTTGTTTATGTAGTATAAACTTTTAGATAAATATGAAATTAAATTGGTGAACAAAGCAGAACGAAGTATTTGCTCAAAATATTTTGAAATTGCATCACAAAAATAAATTACAAATTAGATGTTTAAAAATTAATAGCAAATTAATTCACAAATTGTGACGAAATAAATTTTGCTTAATACTAAATTTAAAGTACGCATCCAGTTTTAAAAGTAATATTCTGTAATCGATACTATTATAAACTGCCGTATTTAGACGAATGATTTTATTTTTTCTGTTTTTAATAGTAACGACCACGTTTTCTCCAAACCACTTTGTTTCTTTTATCGATTACTATTTCTAGCTGCACTAAAAAAAATTCTGTAACTGACATCTAGAATCTAAATTGTGGCTTTAGAAAAAATAGTTCCATGTCGTCCTTATAAATTTTAGTCCCCTTTGGAAGTGAGTTCTAGAAAACTTGGTTTATTATCCAATTCTAGAAAATCAAATAAGAATTTCTCGCAATACAAAAGATTCAGGATATTCAGAATATTGTTTCATCATCTATAAATGTGTAGACTAGAAATTCTAGATCATTTCATGTATTCAGTTTATTGGCGTCCCTTATGCGCATAGCACGTAAATCCACATTGAGAAAAAGGATTTAGAAAAGGACCACTTATTCATTCTAGATGTAGGCGGTATATTTTTTCCTCAGTGTAATTTTATTGAACAATTCAAAAATATAAGAAATAAACAGAAAATAGACGTTCAATCTGTTTACAGTTGTCTTTGCTTGAAAAAGTTCACATTCCAGTCTTTGTCCATATTTGGATTTCTCACTAAACGATTGTAAGTGTTAATAAAAATGCATTGTCTGCATTAAACAACACTATACTCAGTAATATTTTGCTTCATTCATGCTTGATAATACTCGCCTGAATTTTTTTCTGATTTTACGCTGCATTCGTGGTTACAGACCATAAAAATATCGCATTTAATTTGCCAGTAATCCACTAAAAAAGCATTGTTTTCGTCAACTAATTATGGAAAAATAACATTTTTAAGGTCTAGGAAAAATTAGCAAATTTAAAACAATTCGTAAAATTCTGATGATTTAAAGAAAAACTTTTTTTAAAAAAAAAAGTGCATAAATAAATATGAATTGCAGCAAAATAAATGTTTAGTTCAAGAATCAGCTTTAAAAAAGCAGAAAATTTGCCGATTAGCGATGAAATAATTCTCTATCTAGCAGTTGTCGGAAAAAAAAGATTCGTTCGTTTCAGAAATTAGATACGATTAAATATTTTATTACTTATTTATTTATTTATTTATTTATTTTTATCAGCAACGAAACTATTCTGTATCTTTTGCAATAGGCCAAAAAAAAACTAGTATGTTGTGGCCACCACAAGACTTTCTTCTATATTTTCCTATACAAATTCACGCAGTAACAATATATATATATATATAAAAAAAAAAATTTTTTTTTCGTTAAAAGTAAAAAAAATCGATAACTTTGTTTTAAATTACCACATATTTATAGTTCAACCATTCGTTTTAAAGGTATTGACGAGACCTTTCGAAAGATACCGATCTTGAAAATTTACACCCCCCCGGGGGGGGGGTACTTCCCCCTAGGGGGGGAAGCGATGCCCCAAATTCTTTCCCTAATTAACTACTACTATTATCAATAATTCATATTAATTTCACAATCACAGGTTAAGAATAACTCTCATTATGTACATTTATACGAAATTTTTTCCTATACTGCCATGTTAAAAATTTAGAAAAAATACGATCACAGTGCCACCTGTTCAGCGATTGATCCCCAAATCTAATCAGCCTCAGTTTATGTCAGGGGCCAACTAAATACCAAGTCTGGTTAAATTTCGTTAAAGAAAAAAAAAAAAAAAAAAAAAAAAAAACGATTTTTTTCTAAGTTTTTTTTTTTTTTTTGTTAAAAGTAAAAAAAATCGATAACTTTGTTTTAAATTATCACAGATTTATAGTTCAACCATTCGTTTTAAAGGTATTGACGAGACCTTTCGAAAGATACCCATCTTGAAAATTTACTCCCCTCGAGGGGGGACTTCCCCCCCCACGGGTGGTGGCGAGGCTCCTACGCATACAAAATTTTTTTCCCAGTTGCCTATCTCTATTTTAAATAATTTTTGTAAATTTCATAATGATTACTAAAAAATAATTCTCTTTATGCACATTTATACAAAATTTTGTCCTATATCACCATGTTAAAAATTTAGAAAAAGCGGGATGGCAACGCAACCTGTAAGACAATTTTTACCAAAAGTTGATAGGCACTAATTTATGTCAAGGTACAACTACATACCAATTTGTATGAAATTCTGTGCAGTAGTTCTTGAGATACAGTTGCCACAAAATTTTGTCACACACACACACACAGACAGACAGACAGACAGACAGACATTTTCTAAAAATGGTCAAATCGTGTTCTACAGCTCTCAAAACGTGTAAATTCATCAAAAACCCGAGGTCGAAAATTTTTACGAATCCAATACTTTCTCTATATTACATATAGAAGAAAGTAAAAAAAAAAAAGAAAAGAAAAGAAAAGAAAAGAAAGATAAGAAAAGAAAAGAAAGAATAAATGTACAATTTTTATCAACTAATACCGGAAAAATGACATTTTCAGTCTCCAATCATGAAAAAGCTGGGTCCGAAAATGGATTGGACAACGCAAAAATTGGCAGTTATCAAGCGGGTGTTTTACAAAAATTGGCTACCTTAAAACAAACCCTTTATAAAAAATTGAGTGACTTTTTAAATATGTCTTGAATAACAACAAATAATATTAACAATAATAATAATAAAATAATAATATTCGAATGCAAAAATTGTTTATTTTGATTATCTGTCGAAAAATTGTGAAAAGGGGCGATTAACTTAATTAAAAAAAAAAAAAAAAAAAATACACCTTTTCACTAGCAAGGACCTTAAAATTTCAACTTTCGTCTAACTGCTCCGCATCAATTTGATCTAAAAAACACAGACATAATCTCTGTAATTGCTTACACTTCTCTTTAAAAGCAATTTAAAAAGAAATTACATCAGTCATTTGTAGATTTGTATTTCTAGAATCATTTCCAAAATGAAAAACAAGTTAATTCAAATTTCAACTTTCGGTCTAAATGTTCTGCATCAGTCTGATCTAAAAGACACAGATATAATCTCTGTAATTGCTTTCACTTTTCTTTAAAAGCAATTTAAAAATAAATTACATCAGTTATTTGTAGATTTGTACTTCTAGATTTTTTTCAAAAATGAAAAACAAGTTAATTCAAATTTCAACTTTCGGTCTAACTGTTCTGCTTCAATCTGATCTAAAAGACTCTGTAACTGCTTACACTTTTCTTCAAAAACAAATTTCATCAGCTATTTGTAGATTTGTGTTTCTAGAATTATTTCAAAAATAAAAAACAAGTTAATTCGTATTTTAATTAATTGAGGTTTTTACAGATTTTTTACTAGTAAGGGCTTAGCTAATGAATTAAAGATTCCTTTTATTGCAATTTAAAATTCACAAATTTATTCTAAAATAGTCAAAAATGTTATATCTTAAAAAAAAAAAATTACAAAATACAAATTATAATTTTTTAATATATAAACAATTGTGCTTTGTGTAAACAAAAAACTCATTCTTTAATGAAAAAAAAAAAGTATATATATATATATATATAACATAAATCATGAATTATTTAATTCGAAAATAAACACTTATAGAGGCCATTATAATAAAGATGCATTCTCAGAAATAGTTCGACTTTTCCATGAAAGCAATCTGAAACCTAATCTCGGATTCTAATCTCGATGATCGCTTCAAATTTGAAAAACAAATTAATTGATTTAGGATCTTATTGAAATTTTATCAGCAAACACTTAATGAATTAACTAAAGACTTCACTCATTAAAATTAAAAATTTGTAAATTCGCAAGAAGAAGTTGTAAGTCAAGGTTCATCTCAAAGTAATCAGCGCATTAAATTACACGAAAGCTACCGTGAATGCATTAGCATTAAGCAAAACTGCGGTGTGGTAAACATCTAAGATGACTAAATGAAAAGGAAATTAAAGAAATTCCCCTTTATATTCAGATAACAGTAAATTACTAATCGATACACAGGTAATTATTGTCAAGTAGAAAAACCGGGTATCTATTAACCCCTTAACGCGCACTGTCCTCGCTGCGAGGGCGCAAAATTTAAGATCCAGCTGCAAAAATTCATCCCGGAAATTTTTTAGCAAAAATTTACGTTTATAACATAGCAAAAAAGGCCGGTTTTTTTAACCTTAAAATAAAAAAATTCTTTTAGTTTAATTTAGTTCATGAATTCCGGTGGCAGTATAATTTAAATGATCCGAATTGTCTTGCGCCGCAAAGGGTGAGTAAAATATTCAAATGCATATAAATAATATTGGAAATAGCTATGCAGTGTCAATAAAGTAAATCCAAGCACTAGTTTCGAAAGAACGTGGGCATTCATCTTCAGGTGAAAAAAAAAAAAAAAAAAACACGTACTGCTACCAAAGAGGCAAAAGACAGGCCAATCAGAAGAGGACACAAACAAAAGACAAAAGACAAGGGGAAAAAAAAAAAAGCTCTCTCACACACACCAAAAAAAAAAAAAATACTATTATTTTATTTATTTATTATTACATTTTTTTTAATATACAGAAAGAAGGGATTTTTTTTTTTTTAATGGAAATAAACAAATTTTTTCCAAACTGTATGCAGCAAAATGAAACCTGATTCTACTTCATTCAAATATCATTAAATCGGATTCCATTTTGTTGTCTAAAGCTTGGAAAAATATGTTTAGTTTAATTAAATAATTTCTTTTTCTCTGTTTGTACACACACAAAAAAAAAAAAAAAAAAAAAAAAAAAAAAAAAAAAGTATTTAAAATAAACAACAACAACAACAAAAAAAAAAAATATTTAAATTAAAAAAAAACAAAAAAAAATCTTTTCCCCCTGAAGAATAAAGGCCACGTCGTTACGAAATGAGTAGAGCTTACATTTTTTTTTAACGGTATATGAAGAAATTTTGAAACTTAATTATTTATTGTACACGAATTCTTTAATTTATAGCAAGTAGTTTTCTATTTTAAACCTATTTTTATGGGTTTAACGTGGAAAACTATTTGAGTTAGTTGAAATAAAATAGTGATAATTGAAATAATAATGAAAATAATTAAACCTGATAAGAAAATATTTTAAACATAAAGGAATCTGAAAATATTATAATGTACAGGAATGGTTTAATTAAACTCCCAACATAACTAACATAACTCTTGAAGCTAAAACAGGTGAGCGAATTGATTACAAATTTGGTATGTGGATTATTCATGAAATAAGCTCATGGTATCAATAAAAATATTTCAGAATATTTCCACTAGGTGGCATTTTGCAGGGGAAAAAAAATAAATCTAACAAATGAAATGATCTG
Source organism: Salticus scenicus (assembly GCA_963930645.1). NCBI lineage: Eukaryota > Metazoa > Arthropoda > Arachnida > Araneae > Salticidae > Salticus > Salticus scenicus. The sequence continues at coordinate 206,531,771 of OZ005656.1, read as the reverse complement.
CATGATATTAAGCAATAAATGTTCAAATTATATATGCATGCCGTGTGAGTCATTTATTTCTAATAATTTCTATTTTTACATGAAAATATCAGTTAGTAAATATCTTTAAACTATTTTACTTCCTTTTACCCAAATGTATAGTAGGGAAAGTAATGTTTTTGGGTCGGATTTTCGAAATTGAGCTTTTGTTAAATTTACTCGTTTTGACGTTCCTTGAATCCGAAAAACAGGTTTTTAGCTGTTGATCTGCGTGTGTGTCTCAGTCTGTTATCAACATATCTAAAATAATAATAATAATAATAATAATAATAATAATAATAATGATAAAATAATAATAATAATTAATTAATTAATAAAAAATAGTAGCAGAAAGTTCAAACTTGGTATTCTAAATAAGTATCATCTAGGGCTTCGATACGAAATTTTTTCGTCAGATCTGCTTGTTTTCTTTAGCTCGAAAAATGTTAAACTTGACTCATCAGAGAGAACCTGTTCAGCCCAATAATTAACTAACAATTTTTTAATTTTTTTAGGCATCTGAGGTCAAACCTTCCTAATTTTCTTCACTAAGAATGAATTTTTTAAAAACATTCTGTCATTTAAACCTGTTTTGTTTAATAGTTGCTGCACTGTAGTTAAAAAAAATTATGCTGCTAAACACTTCTTCTAAATCTCTTTTATGTTCTAAATGTAATACAAACCAAATTTATACGCAATGGCTTTTTAACTTACGGCCATCTCGCTTGGATGAGCAACATGGTCGCCTAAAACCACATTTTGAGTTTAAACGGCCAAAATATTTTATATCTTACTAAACCTTTTTATCTTATTTATATTGGTAAACCTTTATAACCTAAACCTTTTTACTTACTTTTTATCTTATTTTATATTGGTAAAAACCATTTTACCAATATTTCGTTAACATTTAATTATTTTGTCATCGCACGTATTAAAATATCTTTTGATTTTCATTCAAGAATTAATACTTTTTGTGGCATCGAACTGCCATTTTTGAAACAATTCCTCAAATTACAATTTTCCTGACATTTAATTTTGTTTTTAACACTGTACTCAAAGCTAAAGTGTATGTGGAGGAGAACATAATAAAATCTATTTGAAAATTTGTTTTTTAAACTATAAAGTTGGCAGTTGTAGAAGGTGAAAAGGAAAATATCCAAGTGCGGCCTTCTTTTTTTTTTTTTTTTGTCGCTTAGTGTATTTTAACTAAAATTTTGTCTCGTAAATAAAAAAGTTTTTGATTTTAAAACACTTTTTTTTTTAAATTTAACTTATGAACTAATCCGCAAGTTAACGCATTTATTTGTTCAGAATACATTGATAAATTATAATAATGCAAAATCAAGGGGAAAGTTTAAAAATTCAGTCGCATGAAACATTTTAAAAATTTACAAAAAACGAAATTAAACTCTGAATTATATTTTATTTATTTACTTATTTATTTTTTTATTTCAATAGTTTTTGAAAAAAAAAATTTATTATACTTATTATCATACGTTCCAATGCATATACATGGCAACTTTCTCAATTCTAAGACAATAAATTCAAAGAACGATTTCCAACGTCTTCCATCCCTTAAAACGATACTAATAGCAACAAAATTGTAAATACAAAATCTAAACGTTCATAAAATTCCACAAAACTGCAACATTTTTAAATTAATGTTGCTATATTTTACGACTTTTTTATTCAAAATCCACCACTAAATTTTAAATGTAACGGTTCCTTCTGCCTAATGACTTCGAAGATTAATCGTTTATCATACCATATCAATTATCACTTCTCTAAATTGTTGGTGACTATAGAATAAAAATGTCACAAATCTGAAACACTGTTCTAAACGAAACATTTTATTATTATTATTATTATTATTAATATTAAGAGTCAACATAAACATATATATACAGCGTACCAATGTCCTATAATTGTTTACCTTTTAGAGATAAGTAGACAATGTAAAGAGAAAAATGTTCAAATTAAAGAAGGATGAAGGACTAGGTTAACAGAAAAAAACGTCCATTAGTAAATTTTCCTAAAGTTATACTTTTAAGTGACACCTCTAGAAAAATTTGGTTAAATAAAAAGTTTTTACTTTTTAAAGACCATTAAAGAAAAAAAAAATCATAACTCCTTTATTTATTTATTTATTTATTTATTTTAATTACATGAATTATGATTTAGAGAAAATACTGATTAAAACTGTTTTTCTGTATCACGTCCAATGTTGTTTCTTCGATGAAAATTGGTATCATATGAAAACTGATAATGAATTTTTTCACATAAAAACTATCATATGTGTCAAAAAAAAAAAAAAAAAAAAAAAAAAAAATGCACTCAAATAAACTCTAAATGGATAAAGATAAACAGTTATATGCCTATACGGGACACATCGCACGCTCAATTTTTATTTTATTTTATTTTTATTTATTTATTTATTTATTTATTTTATGCGGTTTCATAATTCGGGCACATAATTAAAAAATATATGTGCATACATATAAATGTATTTTATAAAAGGTATTTAAAAAAAAATTACATATTCTTTATAATCTGGTATCAAAAAAATTAAAACAGACAATTTTTAATGTAGGAAGTTTTATATGACGTACATTTAGAACTTAAAATGCGTTTCTAGTACAGTTCTATAAAAAAAACATTTTCAAGACTATGAGATCAACAATTTTATTCCTTTTTTTATAATATAAAGATAAATATTTGAAATAACTAAACTAAACTTAAATAAAATATAAAAAATCGCCTGTCAGCTGATTTTCCAGAACAACGTTTTTAGATAATATAATGAATTTGAATACACTTTCCACCAATAAATATTTGAAAACTTTCGAATTTGGAGTTTTTGTCAAATATCTAGAAAAAAAAATTTTTTTAGGAATCATCTTGAAACTTTGTGGGTATAAAGAAATATTCTATCTCATACATTTCAGCAAAAGTTTTATCATGAAGAGGAAAACGGGACCAATAAAAATTAACCAATTCAAAAGTACATATAACTGCTCTGAAGTACGTGTAAAACCAAATTCCCTGATGATGCCTTCTTTTATGTAGGCGAAAAGCTTTGGAAGTTTTTTTTATATTTTTAATAAATGTATTTTTAACGTGTTTTTAATTAATTTATTAATTCAATTTTCGCCATCTTATTTCCGTGTGAATCTTAACATTGAACATGTTTTTAAAGTAAGAGTCTTTTTCTTTTTTTCAGACAATGGATTAAGCAAGTTCATTTATTTTTTTGCAAATAGCTTGTTTCTCCAAAAATAACGTAATTGACTTCAAGTGTAAAAAAATGCTGCCATTGTCTAGAGTCAGTTTGCAAGAAAAATCAAAATGTTTTGCATCACCCTATAAAAAGTAATGTTTGAAATGTGTTTTGGCTGTAGCATGTGATTATAAGGACTATAAGGACTCTTCTAATTATCTGTATAAATATTTATAAGGCTAGGCTAACACATACATTCAGGGAAATATAACGGTTTCTTAAAAAAAAAAAAAAAAAAAAAAAAAAAGCTACTTTCTTAATTATAATACGTAGGGTATTAGACCCAGTGCAAAATTATTTTTTAAAAACTTGGCATACTACATTAGACATTTTCATACTGCAATCAGAATCCAAAAATGTTAAATATCTTACGAAATATGAGCATTTTTTACTAAATAATTTTTAACTACGCATGCGCAAGCTTTATAAAAATTTCATTTGCATAATTTAATAGCCAAAAGTATTGAGCTACTTATAAGAAAATCAAAAACAAATATCATAAAATTTAAAACAGTTATGAGTAATAGAATGAACAGAATTTCACTTTCTCTCAAAATCAAAGTAAATTATAAGGGGTTTTACTCACATTTTTTTTTTATTATTATTATTCAATCAATGGCCAATGGCAATACAGTATTCGCTGATTGAAAATAAATATTGATAAAGTCCCCTATCATCTTCTTTTTTTTTTTCTGAGAAGAACTGAAATTCTGTCCATTCTATTACTCATAACTATTTGAATTTACATGGCATTTGTTTGGGGCTTTCATATAAGTTGTTCAATGCTTTTCACTATTAAATTGTACAAACGAAATTTTTATAAACCTTGCGCATGCGCAGTTAAAAATTCTTTAATAAAACTGCTCATATTTCGTAAGATATTTAACATTTTTTGCATTCTGATTGCAGCATACTGCGTCTAATGTAGTACGCCAAGTTTTCTAAAAATGGCTTTGCACTGGCTCCAATAGCCTGCGTGTTATAATTAAAAAAAGTGGAATTCTCTTTTGCAATTTTTTTAAAACTAGTTGGCATAGGTGGACTCTGCTCAGTTCCCCATCATATTTATGTTCTCATAAATTTCTAGTGCGAGACATATTATAATCCTGTTAAAAGAGATGAATTTGACCAAAGCTTGATACAGTGACAGAATGAAATCCCCGCCTAATAGGCTATCCACCGTTCACTTCGATATATATATATCTTATTCTAATCTATTAATTTATTTTATCAGGGTCAGTTCCGTTGTTTAGTTTTCATCCTACTATTTCCAATGCAATAATCCTCAAAATTCATATTTATATGAAAAATTTACAATTTCGCTATGTTGATAAAATCGTAAATTACGAATGATTTACGAAATTTTCCTATTAGAATATTTGTATTCAATCATGTTCAAACAAATATCATAAATGTAATTTTGAAGTTGTCTAATGTATTTACGATCCTCAAAATGGAAATTTATGCTCAATTTAGCCTTATTCTGACATGTTAAGTAAATCGTAAATTCCAAATAACTTACGAATTTTTTAAATTGGAAATATAGTAGTCTATGATATTCATGCCAGTATCCTAAATAATATTTCGAAAGTGGTTTGACATCTTTACGATGAATATATCCCTCAAGATTGACGTTTATGTGAAATTTTGCTCCATTCAGCCATGTTAAGAAATTCGTAAATTTCCAATAACTTACGAAATATTTATATTGGAAAATTCATAGTCATTAATAATCATGCCAGTGTCCTAAATAATATTTCAAAAGTAGTCTGACATCTTTACGATGAAAATATCTCTAAAAATTGACGTTTATGTGAAATTTTGCTCTATACTGCCATGTTAAAAAATTCGTAAATTTCCAATAACTTGCGAAATTTCCAAAGTAGCATATTTATAGTTACTGATGTTCATTCCGGCATCAAAACTGATATTTTAAAACTGGTCTGACATTTTTACAGTAAAAAGTTTCCATTAAATGCACGTTTAAGTGAATTTTTGTCCTATTCTCCCATGTTAAGAAAATCGTAAATTTCTAATAACTTACGAAGTTTTTAAATTCGAATGTTGCAAATGAATAGGGTTCTTGCCAGTAACGAAAGTAATATTTTAAAACTGATCTGACCTCTCTGCGATCATTTGTTCGTGAGATATCGTGTTAACAGACTAACAAACTAACGGACTAACACACTAACGGACTGACACACTGACACACTGACACACTAACAGACACCCTACAGACAGACACCATAGAAATTTTGTCATTTTCGGATTCCTCACACCTGAAAACGTGTAGAAAAGTCAAAAAACCGAGGTCGAAAATTTTCACGATTACCTAAGTTCCCCATACCTATAGTATGATGGGGAACTAAAAAACGTTATATCTCTATGAATATATGTGGTAGCCTCATAATGTTTTTTACAGTTAATTAGAAGAGACTTTTATAATCACGTGTTACAGTCAAAATGCATTTCAAGTTTTACTTTTTACAGGATGATGCAAAACATTTTGCATTTTCTTTAATTTATTACTGGTTCCCTTTTCCTCCTCGGGATAAAGTTTTTCCTGAAATATATGAGGTGTAACATATTCTTTACACTTCTAAAGTTTCAAGATGACTCCCAAAGATTGTTTCTAGATATTTGACAAAACTTTTAAATTCAAAAGTGTCCAAATACTTATTGGTAAGTAGTGTATAAATGACATACCTGAATGTGCGTGTGTGTACGTACTTTTTTTTTTCTTTTCTTATTTAATTTTTTTTTTCAAATGCAAAATGGAAGCCTTAATTAAAAAAAAAAAAAAAAAAAAAACAATTTAGAATATATGGTTTTAGTGTAAAATAATATTTTTTTATTTGTTACGAATTTGGTACACGGTCTCTTTACTCAGCATTTAATTTGAAATCAGATATGATTCATTCAATTGTAAAAAATATAGGTATGCATGTTTTTTTTTTTTTAATCATACTGTCGCATTAAAAAATATATATATCTAGATAAGTGGTATAAAAATTTATAAATTGTAACTTTTTGAAAATTATCAGAAAAAAGTTTTTATTTGCGTTACTTTATTTCCTACCTTATTTTGGAATTATTTTCAATCTACATTGCACATTAAATTAAACTGCATTAATATATTTTTGAGTTACCGTGTATATATTTTTAGTAATTAAAAATTAACTTTCTTTTTAAGAATTTTAAGTTATTTTATATATTAAATTAAATAAGATTTAAAGTTATTTGTACATTTTTATGACAGATTTTTTTCATTTAAATCGTCGGATTACTACAATTCTGGTCATTAGCATTTCCTTAAAATATCATTTTTGTTTTGAAACTCATTTATTTACAGTATTCTTTCACTATAATTTTTTTTTTTTTTTTTTTTCTAAAACAATCTTCATGTTTAAGTAATTTGCTTGTCGTGTTTTAGCAAAAGATCGTCTATGACGTTGTTCTTTACTCTCAAATAAAGATATTTTTTTATTCCAGACAGTTTACGTGACTTGTGAAATCCAGCTTTTATGAATTTCGCAACTTGCAAACTGACTCTAGACAATGGCAGCATTTTTTTACACTCGAAGTCAATTATGTTATTTTTAGAGAAACAAGCTATTTGCAAAGAAATAAATGAACTTGCTTAATCCATTGTCTGAAAAAAAGAAAAAGACTCTTACTTTAAAAACATGTTCAATGTTACGATTCACACGAAAATAAGATGGCAAAAATTTAATCGTAAAAAAATACTAGAAAAAAAAATTGTGTAGCACTCACGCTACTTTTTCTTACCTTGCATTGCAATATTATAAAGGCATATTGCAGATTAAGGGGTGATATACGTTCAAAATAATTCAAACTGAGTACAGGGAGAGACGGACAGACTTATTTGATATATAATTGCATGTGAAGGAGGGGGGGGGAGTCTACCAAACCCCGTTTAAATACAGTACCAATATTTCTAAAGAATTCATAACTGTTATTAATTTAAAAGTTTATTCAACAATATCCAGGCAACTTGTCATGCTGATGACAGACATACACAAGGATCAACAGTTATAAAATTGACTTTAGTATCCAGAGAACCTCAAAAAGCCCAATTATATAAAAAACAAATACTGAAAATTTTAATCTAAAAAAATACTTTATTTACCGTATGGATATGACGAATTAATTTTCATTTCTGAGCAGTTTTTCTGGATATGGTAAAATATAGTAAAGCACGTCCACCAACTGCATTCAATAGAAAAGAATGTTTTTACTTAATTATTGGTGCACCTGTACGTCATCTACATATTATATACTCCCCACATTGTGTAATTTAATATAGTCTTACATTAACAGCACACAGTACAACATGTAATGCATTTCCGAAAACTTTCAAGCATAGTCGCACTATATTCTAGTCCCTTTGGATAGCCCTGTAAACGAGAGGTGCGTGACTTTCCTGCCATATTCTACACGAAATATACTTTTATGCATATAAGAAGTATAAGTTCATATCATTTGGTTTAGTGGAGCCTGTAGATGTTAAACTGTACTTACCAAAAACTTTTCTCATAGACGTAATGTATTTAAATTCTCATGTGTGGCCCTGTACATGAACCATTTGCTCGATCTCATCAAAAGGTTTGGCCTAGTATCTCTATATGATGCAAATTTAGATGTAGAGTTTAACTTACCCGCTGCTATATGTTCTTGAGATGTGTGGATAACACATAGTCTCACACACACACACACGTACAAAGACCAACTGGTAACTCATGATTTTCGGATTCAGGGGATCTCAAAACATGTAAGTACAACGAAAACGCAAATTCAAAAATTTGTGACGAAATCGGTGCTTTTTCTACCATATAATGTAGGTAAAAGAAAGTAAAAATGTAAGGAAAATAGAGTGAGCAACTTACTAGTTGTTATATCTTCGTCATTCCATGCATATTGAAGACTTGATTGGGATTGTTATTTTAGATTTCTTAAAAGCTAAACAATGCATCTTTAAAAAAGAACTAATACAATATACTCTCACTTATACATGGCACTGCAATATTATCCGAGACATTGATAATTAGTCTTCAAATTTTATTTATTTAAAAATCTAATTGTATACCTAATCGTACATATTTTTATTGTTTAAATCCATCGTAATTTATAGTAGCAAAAAAAAAAAAAAAAAAAAAAAAAAGAAGTTGGAAATCGTGTATAAATCGCTCGCGGATAATCGAGAGTTTACTGTTGTATATGGTAACATAAAACTAGATTAAAATATTAAATAAAATGTTGTTTTATTGGCTTTTGCAGAATGGTTTCTTAACAATATTGTTAATAAAAAAATAATTAGTTTTATAATAAGTATTAACAAAAAAAAAGAGAACTTTACAGCCATACTTTTTTAATCATTGCAGATTATAAATTACTAGCAAATCCTGTGCGAAATTTTTGCTCTTTATTTCTTTTCCGATTTACCTTTAAATTTTGAAACTCATAAATATTATGCCAATTTCACCACCTAATTAAAATTTTAATTTACCAGGAGACAAAATATTATTATAACCAAATAAATATTGTGCAATAGTGAAACCAGAATTATTCAAAGTAAAGTTTCAAAATAAAATTCATGGTTGACGAACAAGTTTTCATACTTCCGCTGGCAATACAGTGGAACCCCCATGACGCCTTTTAAATTTTTATCGCCAAGAGTGCAATGGCATTTTATTTATTTTGGAATAATTTTTTGTTTAAAAAAAAAAAAAAAATCCTATTTTGACTATATTTTTTATGATTGCGTTTTTTCGTCAGTTTATGATAATAACTCATATTCTGTATATATCTTTAAAATATTGATAAGTTTCAAATGACGCTTGCAAAGATTCTGAAGAAGCAACTAAAATTTTTCCATAAAATAATGTCATCATACAAATGTCGTCATTTTTCTTATTAGTTCATTGAGCTGAATCTGCGTGCTTAAACATTGTTCATTTTTAAATATTATTTTTTATCTTCGCGTATTTTATTAATTTCACCCCTGTCGTATCGTTTCCACAAAAAGTAATTGTAGCTGGTCCACGTTAGAGAAATATTATATAGATTTTAAAGCCACAAAATTTTAAAATGTAAATTACAATTAGAGTTTAGTTATTTATTTATTTAAAAATTAATAATTTGAGATCACTTATTCAAACTTTATTAACTAGCATTTTAAAATTTAACCAATTTCAGAATAATGTTTATTTTTCTGTAATTTAGGGTGTCACTGTATGCATATATTATTTATAAAACTGAATTTATGCTATTACTATAACCTCGAGTTTCATGAAATTTAAATATTGGAACTTAGACATATTAACATCAAGAACGATCCACAAAAAGAATATATATATATATATATATATACATAAAACAGACTTTTCTCTAATGTTATTTTGTAAAGTTATATTAAGTTTAATATATAGTTATAAAAGTTAACCTTATTTTTATCACTCATGTGACCTAGGCCTAAATGGGATGTAATCCGTGAGAGATCTTTCTAAGGGCTCTTAGCCCATATTTATATGAGTTTCAGAGAAAATCATGAACGGCTAGGCCGACAAGTATTATCTGGGTTCGAAAACGGCACCTGCAGCCTACCAGCTTTCATAGCAGAACCACTCGTCCACCGATGTGTCCTATTCTAAATATTCGGTTTTAACCTTGCTATTTGTTTTAGACGAAATCCTATTCTGCTATTTGTTTTAGATAAATCCTATCTTTTGGATGATAAACAAATTTTTCATTTCAAGTGTTCACATTTTCAACTTGTTAAAGTTCTCGATTTTTTTTTTTTTTTTTTTTAAGGGTGTTATAAATAGTTTTTAGATATTATTTCATTTACCACATCAATTTATTATTATTTAGTTATTATGGGTTTTTCCCCATCAAATGTATTTCCTCAAAATTTATAACTTATCTTATCTTCCCATATTACAATCATTCGTTGAGAAATTTTATCATTTTTTAAAAATAAAATTATTGATTTTACATTTGATTTTCCTTTCGATGTCTCCCCTGTTGAGCCATTTGTAGTTAAATGTCTTCTGTTTCAGACATTTAAATGTGTCTTACAAAATCATACCTTATACAATAGACTTTTGCCATTTCGTAGGATAATTGTAAAAGGATCTCTTTGCTTTTTATCATTGAAACATACAATTCTTTTGTCACGAAAAGAGCTACACGAAAAAATTAAATAAAATTGCCTAATTTCACCTCTCTGTTTCATGTTCAGCTAAGCGTTTACTGGTAAAGTTACTTAATATAAATAAATAATGTTCAGAAACCAGTTTTGTGAAGAGGGGAAAATAGAAAAGATCATCTATAAGGGCAAGAAATAATCTTTTTTCTTTTTCTTTCTTGCTTCCGAACGCATACTATATAAGAAAAATACTGTAAATGATTAAAAATACGCTTATAAGATTTTTGATGTATCTATGAATTTTAAGATCTCGTGAATTCATTATTTTTCTATTTTTACAGTGATATAGGAATATGTGAGTTAACACGATAAGCATCTGAATGATTTATTCAATTGAGCTCAAAATTGGTAGTTATGTTATAATTAACTACCAAGCATTTAGAACTATTCAAGCATTTAGAACTTATAATTAGAGAAAAAAAAAAGAAGAAGAATTTTTTACCATTACGGTGTATGCATTCAAATAACACTACTCGGCATGAAAATTGCCTCTGACACCATTTTAGCATATTCTTATCTAAAATGACCTCCTGAATCCGAATATAACTCCCATTATGTCCTATCACCCACCGTTTTTTGGGAATGGCCTCCTATTTCTATCATTTTTCGGTGATTTTATGGCTATAAATTTGATTTTTAGGAGGGAGGAGGATTATTTTAACCGTTAAATATTTTCTGAGGGGATACAGAGTTTGAAAATTCTAAAACATGGACATTTGAGACAAGGGAATTTTTTTTTTTTTTTTTTTTTTTTGGGGGGGGGGGGGGATTTGCCACTGAAATTATGCCTTACATATCTTATATTTTTTTTAATGTGTTATAAATGTTATTTTTTAAACTTTATTTTTTTGTTTGTAGGTGTTAAAATAATTATTTTTCATTCTTCAAATTAAATCTATGGTCATAAAATTATAGAACAGGAAAAAAAAATTGTGGGAGGGGGTGGTGTATCTAGAAAACGGTGGGTGACTGGGCAAAATGAGAGTCTTAAATAAATATTAGTTTTCCAAAAATCGATATTTCTCATTTTGAATATTTTATTTTGCTGTTGAATAATGCGGAAAATGCACTTCAAATGATGATTTTTAACATTTTTTAAGGAAAAAAAAAAAAAAAAAAGAAGAAGAGTATTAATAGGTTGTGAATTTTCTATATGAAAGCCGGAATAAAAAAAAATAAAATAAAATAAAATAAGCAATGAGTAATATTGGAAACAAATTTCCTCATAGAATAACATAGGCTTTGGCTGTCGTTTTAATTAGGTATTGTACGCTCTTATATTATTTTTAAAAGATGGAAAGTGATACATGTTTTAGAGTTTTAGTAAGGTCGTTTCTGGAAATGCGTGCTTAGAACTTATAGCTCTTTTACGGAGAAAAGAAATCGAATATATTATTAGCCATTGTACAAACATACGAATTTAGTAAGAAATATTCAGACACTCTATATGAATTTTTCTTTTGTTTATTTACTGGCTTACTCTCGCATTTTTTTTTATTTAAAAATAAAAAACAATCGTTAATTACTAAATGTTCAGAATGTCGAGTGTAATTCAATCAGAATATTGACGTATGTGTTACGTTTATCATAAATTGCAAGAAAAGTAACGCAAGTGAAAATTAAATAGTAAAAGGAATATTTCATTGTAATTCCAAGTACAACTTTAACAGGAAAAAATGCTAAACAATGATTTAAATTATTGAATGTTTGAAGTTCAAAATTATAGTAACATACATACATATATATATCTTTTTAATTTGGTAAATCTCAATTCATTTCTGAAAACAAAAATGTTTTTAATTTACATTTTTTCATTACTTTTTTTGGGGGGAGAGAAAGAGACAGAGAGAAAATATAAGTAATATTTAAAAAAATTCTGATAGTTTCTATAACTGCAATTTTGATATTATTTTAGATATGGTTGTATTTCTATGTTTCAAACTAACAAAAGTTAAAATTTATATTAATACTTAAATTCGATATAAAAAGAATGCCAGCCTATTTTTTTGTTAAAAATCAGAACTAGCTCAATGACTCAATGGCAATTGCATGCAGGAAATTCTTCAATTTTGAAAGACAAAAATTGCTAGCTGGTCCAATTAAAGTCTATTCAATTCTCTGCCATAATTTGTTCTTTTAATTTTTTGGTATAGGTCATATTTATGGCAAGAGCTATGAGCCAAGTTAATGGCCAGGTAAGGTCGAACACGAAAATATCATACACATTATGGCCACCTTTTCCTAGCATCACGATATATTTACATCATTCTAATTTGCTATATAATTTTATAGATTTCAGTTTCGTATTTTAGCTATCATGCAATCCCATGTTATTTCACATTCAAATATTCCCATAATGCAATTTTATGTGAAATATTGCCATTATGAAAAATCGCTATTTTCAAATACCTTACAAAATATTTGAAGTGTAATATTCTGATTCAATATTGTTGATGCCAGCAGTTTAAATGATTTTTAAAAAAAGTAATACCTTATATTAGTATATCCTTTATGATAAAAATAATGTTTATAATGTACGCTTGTGCGAAGATTTGACCTATTTTGCCATATTAAGAAAAAGTTCAATTTCGACTAAACTACAAAGGTTTCAAACTGGAATGTTGAATTCTAAGTATCATAAATGTATTTAAAATGTGCTATGACTACTTTGCGATTTTTCATTTTCCGTGTAATATCTTCGCAAACAAACAAACAGAATAACTTGCAGACAGACACAACATTGATTTCACAACTTTCCAATTCCACACACTTCAAATCGTGTAAAAACACATGATAAGTAAACAAGTAAACAAATATAAATAAATAAGTATAAAAAAAAAATAGGCAAAAGAAAAAGAAAAACAAAATAAAACATTCACGAATAACGAAGTTTTAGTGTGAAGAAGATCTGAAAAGAAAAAAATATAGCTTCTTTTCTTTTTTATGCGGGGAATCCAAGTACAACATCGCATTAACACATTAGTAATAAAATTTCACAGTTTTTATTAATTAATTTATTTTGAGTGTGTGAGAGTGTGACATTATTTTTACTCGATAAAATCATTTTTTTTTTTTCAAATTGTATTTTTAATAATTTCAAAACCACCTTTATAAACTTCTTATATCCTTAAACATTCCTTCTCGAAAAAACAATCACACAATCTCAGCCAATCCAGTATTTCTTTGATATGTATTTTTCTGGATTAGGATAATGTGAACAAAGTAGATTACCCAAGTTAAGTCTATGCGAAAATTTTAACCATTGAAAAAAAAATAGTTCTTTTTTTTTTTTTTTTGTTTTTTTTTGTTTTTTTCAAAATTATTCTTTTGTCTAGCTCACATGATCATTAATTCAGGGAACTGCAATTTAAAACAGACTGTTGAGAAGGTTCTTGAATGTCTATATTTGTTTAACTATCTATCTATATCTATCTATATAAATATATATATATATGTATATATATATATATATATATATATATAGAAAATTATTGACATGAATTTATGAATATATAAGTTTTACAGATTAGAAAAACAAAAGGAGAATTACAAACCAATGCGCAAAATTGCAGCGAAAGGAAAGGTAAAACTTAGATGTAGGAATATATAAATGTAGAAATATATAAACAAATGAATGAAATTAAACCCCAAAAAACACTGAGATCTTCATCAGGGAGGCCCCTCAGTGTAGGGGTGAACTAGAAGTTTCTGAAAGGACAGTAGCTATAAGCTAATAACTATCCTTAGCCCCCAACTTCTCACCAAACAGAAAACCACTAATAATTGAAGAGAAATCAAACATATATATAATATATAAAACTACTAAAAAACTACTACTTTTTTAGTAGTTTTATATATTATATATATGTTTGATTTCTCTTCAATTATTGGTGGTTTTCTGTTTGGTGAGAAGTTGGGGGCTAAGGATAGTTATTATCTTATAGCTGCTGTCCTTTCAGAAACTTCTCGTTCATCCCTACACTGAGGGGCCTCCCTGATGAAGATCTCAGTGTTTTTGGGGGTTTAATTTCATTCATTTGTTTATATATTTCTACATTTATATATTCCTATATATATATATACATATATATATATATATATATATATATATATATATATATATATATATATATAACTCAATAAACAAGAAATTTAAAAATATATGAATGTATTACAATGAATGATAGCAAATAATTTATTTTTGATACCTTTTGTTGTTTAAGATGAAATACATGCAATAAAAACACGTAACAAAATTATTAAAGGCAAAAGAATACTTTAAACCAATTTTTGTTTGTTGGAAGAGAATTTAATTTAGTACGACAGGACTTATTTTAATCTATTCTTTCATACAAAGCCATGTGGTAGCTGTGTTTTATTCCCTAGCATCACCTACTATATTATTTTCTTAAAATTTCTTTGGTATAATTTTAGCACAGGGGCCCCTTCGCGGTTTTTAAATTTTGTTGTCATTTTGGCAATGAATTAAAATGGTGATCTCAATTGCGTAAGCAAAGATCTTGTGCGAGAGGAGTCCAAGATACTTCGGGGCCAAATTTAAAATTTCGCCCAGTGCTTCTATACTGAATTTGTTCCATTGCATTCTTTAGCATGATTTTTCTCAGTTTTATTAAAATTGTCAAAATAATAATAACAATAATAATAATAATAATAATAATAATTGCACGTTCATTTTTTTTTTTTTTTTAAGATATAAAAATATTTAATTACTAATTTATTTATTTTTGGCACCAATTTATTTCTTTTTCTTTTTAATAAATTAACAGTTAGAATGGGGTTTTTATTTAATATCTTTTGAACCAATTATCCGATTGAACTAAAAAATACGGCGTTAATTAGATTATGCCCCTATTAATAAGTGTGCTAATTTTTGATACAATCTAATATTTAGAAAATATACATTAACAAATTTTTAGCTTTATATATTTAGAAAAAAATTATTTCCACATTCATTCAAGGGGATAGAGGAAAATTGGTAACAATGGCAAAATCGCTCTCTGAAAGAATTAAGGCGACCTGTCGTACTAAAGACTGGATTAAACCATTGCTTTAATATTAAAAAAATTAAACCATATAATAAGCTAAGCTCTAATAAATATTTTTTAGGAAAAAAAAATAAATAAAAACTGAAAAACTTCCTATATTTTTAAAACCCATTCTTTCGGATATCAAAATAATAAAATGATCATTAGAATACAATTAGTCTAATAAGTTTTAGAAGACAATTTTAGGGAATATTCCGGATATTTTAAAATAAATAGCTATATTTAAAAAAAGTGTAGAATTGGTTTTATAGAATAGTTTTTTTTTTTTTTTTTTTTTTTTTTTTTTTGAAGAAAATGTTAATTTAAACTACATTCATACAGAAAGCGAAAGAATAAGATAAAAAATTTGAAAATAATAACAATAATAACAATGATAATAATAATAATAATAATAACTATGCGTCAGTTATGGTAACGTTACGCATTTTTTGTTGTAATGTTATGTAGCGTTTAATATAGTGTTACACATTTTTGTAGTGTGATTATTAGTGTAACGCCTTTTATTTGGGTAACATTACACCATATGGTGTAACGTTATGACAGAAATTTTTGGCAATTAAGCTGTCTCAAGATTTGAGTGTAATGTTACTTGGAAAATATTCCCATTATTTTTGACTACATTCTCACAAAAATAAAAATAAATAATAAAAAAGTAATAATAATAAAAAAGAATCGGCTTTGTCTTTTATGTTTTTAAAGAAATCATTAGAAAGCATATGATATTTAAGATTACATAGCTGCAAAATCCAGAGAATAAATAATTTTAAAACAATGGAGTAGGTCCAGTTTAATGTGATTAAAAAGGAAAAAGAAAAAAAAAAATGGAGATAATTCTTACAACCACATATGCAAAAATCAAAAGAACAAAATTTATCTAAATCAATGCTTGTTACGAAGAACCTCTTGATATGTCATCAACTTGAAATATAAAATTGTAATAAAGAAAATAACTAATAGAGTAAATTACTTTACTTAAAAATAAACACATATATATACAATCATGATTGTTTATGAAATAACTAAATTTTACAACAAAAAGTTAAAATGTAAGGAAATATTTATATTTTATGAATATTTATACTTTGTGTTTATAAAAAATATTTATATTTTATGAACATTTATATTAAGAATATATGTTACTTTATGAATTTTATCGAATTCATAAAAATATATGTAAAACATATTTACATGAAAAATTAACAAAAATGAAACGTTTAATATTACAGAATTTATAATTTATTTATTTATAATTTATTTATGCTTTTACACAGACCATAGTCAAGTTTTATTCATTAACATAAAAATACTACAAATAAGTGATAAAAAATTTATCTGAAAAGAGAAAAAAAGAAAAGAAAAACATGATGATCTACATAAAGCTGCTAATTAAAATATAATGAATGTTATTAAAATTTTATTACTTAAGTTTGAGCTCATTACACACTTCACGAAGATAAAATTAATGTAATTAAAATTAGTAATCTGTAATTCAGCGTTTTTAACAAATGTAATTAAAATTATACATCAAGAATTATTAATACTTCATTTATCCAAATGCCTCATTACTCACGTTAAAGTAATATTTTTTATTTTTTTTTTAATTTTGAATACGAAAGCTGTGTTTTAATAAGCCGTGGGAAACATTTATTTACTCATATGAAAAAATAATTAAATTAATTTGAAAAATTAATTAAAATAACTAAATTTTAATAATACTTTTTTTTTTTTTTTTTAATTTTCCGATAAACTTAAAGGTCGAATAAAATATTTACTTAATAAACTTTATGCTTATGTGTTTAAGCTTATGGTTCTGTATTCTTTAATCGATTTTTAATTTATAGAATGAAACAACAGTGTTAGCTATATATTTTTCCTTTTGAATAAATATTTATTCATTGGCGTTAGTAAATTAAGCAATGATTTTTTTTTTTCTTTTTCTTTTCCTTACTTTTTTACGGAAGTTTAGGGGAAACATAATCTTAAATCCTCTACAAGCTGTTTCAACTAATTAATAGAATGAATTTTGTTTAATATAGAGAGAATTAACTGTAACTGTAAAAACTTAATTTATGCTCTAAAATATTATATTTCTTATAAGAAAGTAATGATGTGATGCTCATCTTTCTTATTATAGCAATATTTCTGCGACTTCCCATTAGTATATGTCCGTAATTCTATAGTTAAAAATCTACCATTGCTATCGCTGCACTGAGGGGGGAAAAAAAGATACCACCTTTATCTGGAACGAATAAGTAATTATTTTCTTAATTCCTAAACTAGAAATACAGATGTCTGAGTTGTGTGTATAAGGTAAGCGAATAAACTGAACAGACGAAATGATCGAGAATTTCTAGTCTACACTTTTCTAGGTAGTGAAATAATATCATGAATATTATAAATATTATAAATCACTTGCACATTGTGAGAAATATTTCCTTAATTTCCTATAATTGACTCATAAGCCAAAAGTAGACTGTTGAAAATGGTTTCTTAAAAATGAACTAAATTGTCTGAAAATAGCTCCGAAAGAATATATACTTAAATTTAAAAACCCATGTGACTCATTTTTGAGTATATTGACATGTTAAACTTGGGGATATTGGTATTCTTATTGGTCAACCCCATTTTTGAGCATGTCAGTATACTCAAAAATGGGTACATGGGTTTTCAAATTTAAGTATATATATTGTTTCGGAGCTATTTTGAGACAATTTAGCTCATTTTTAAGAAACCATTTTCAACAGTTTATAGTTACTAAAACTCGCTTTTTGTGTTCGCACTTATTTCCAGTGATTTTTAAATAAGTTAGCCCTCGATAAAATAGAAAATGCTCTAGTATTCGAATAGGGGTTTCTAGAACTCGCTTTAGAAAGATCTAGAATTTATATAGTTGTTTAAACTCGCCTCTTGTGTTCGCATTTATTTGCAGAGATTTTTAAATAAGTTAGACCTCGGTAATATAGAAAATGCTCTAGTATTCGAATAGGGGTTTCTAGAACTCGCTTTAGAAGGATCTAGAATTTATATAGTTGTTTAAACTCGCCTCTTGTGTTCGCATTTATTTGCAGAGATTTTTAAATAAGTTAGACCTCGGTAATATAGAAAATGCTCTAGTATTCGAATAGGGGTTTCTAGAACTCGCTTTAGAAGGATCTAGAATTTATATAGTTGTTTAAACTCGCCTCTTGTGTTCGCATTTATTTGCAGAGATTTTTAAATAAGTTAGACCTCGGTAATATAGAAAATGCTCTAGTATTCGAATAGGGGTTTCTAGAACTCGCTTTAGAAGGATCTAGAATTTATATAGTTATTTAAACTAGCCTCTTGTGTTCGCATTTACTTGCAGAGATTTTTAAATAAGTTAAACCTCGGTAATATAGAAAATGCTCTAGTATCCGAATATGGGTTTCTAGAACTCGCTTTCGAAGGATCTAGAATTTATAAGAATAACATGGAACTATTTATACTAGAGCTATGATTTATTTCCTATATGTCAGTCACAATTTTTTTTTTTTTTTTTTTTTAGTGTGCGTTGTAAAGAAATTCAATCATTGATATTAAAATTAACATTGAAATTAAATTACTTTATATCTTTCGATATAAGTATAAATGAATTTAAATTTACATGTATTAAAGAATGACATCTTCACATGTTTCTAAGGTGTTTTATGCTAACAACACTTTAATATCTTAACTTCTTAAACATTTCAAACTCAAATATTTTTTAATACTTAATTACATTAATCAAATAATTTTGCGATAATTACTATTTCTTTCATACTAGAAAAATATGTTGTGTATTTATTTCAAAGAATTGTTATAAAAATATTTAGTTTAGGCAAAAAATAAAATAAAATAGATATAAATAAATTTAATACATTTTTTAAAGTTTTTCAAATCCTCTTCTTTTTTAAGCATTAAATGCTGCACATCTAAAAAATATATATAGAAATAAATATAAATAAGCATAAGATAATAAATAATTCAAGAACTTTTGAACATTTTAAAACAAACTTCTTAATTAGTGTTTGGCATCATGGTTTTAAATTTTTGAATATATCTTCGTCTACAAACTCCATTTTATTATCCAACAAAATATTATGTTGTTCTGTTAAAACTACACATTTTCTTGGCAGCTTTATGAGTAAGAGGTGCTTTTAATAATTATAGACGTATTGTTTCTGTTTATAATATAAAGCATATTATTCACTATGTAAACTACATTAAACCATTTATTTTAATTTCTATAAACGTGGAAACATTAGAAATATTATTTCATTTTAAATTATGCCTTTTTTTTGAAAGAAATATTATTTAAAATATAACTTTGAAAACAGATAGTAATTTTGTCATTCACATAATTAAATTGAATGAGAAGTTATACATCGTTATTTAGAGATATTTCTAAATAAAATAAATTTTAATAATTTGGTGTAGCACTCACATTACTTTATTTTGCCCTCTTTCAGTTATGGAAACACAATTCTGTACAAACATTTATAACAGAATTATGGTTGTTATTCGATTAAAAAATATATTTAAAATTATTTACAAAACTTTAAAAATATCACTATTTAAAGTTTATCATGTTCAGTTAAATTTTTTAAACGATTCTCGCATATGACTATCAAAATACCTATTTTAAACTTGTTTTATTTATTTGTTTTTACCTTATGGTAATACAGACAACAGACATACGTACATAAAGAGTTGCACATAAGATGACCAACCATTAAAATCCTAATTGTTGATTCAATGGATCTGAAAACGGTTAAATATAGAAAAAAATTAATTTCGAACATTTGCCTCCCAAATATATCTCTATTATCATATGAGGGAAAAATATTAAAGGTTGTTATTAATATATATATATATATATATATACAAAAAAAAAAAAAAACTACTAAGGTTTAATTAAAAAAAATATATATATATATCAGGTGGATGGGTGGGCAGATGTTTGATTAAGGAGGAAGGGTGGTGTTGTTTGGCTGGTTGGCTGGGAGGGTTTGATGCTGAATAAAATTTATAAAAAAATAATAATAATAATAATAATAAAAGTGTGGGGATTGCTGTAAGTTACATTCTTATTTTTTCTGGTTGATACTATGAATTTTGAACTCTTTTATCATTAAATTTTACTATGTGCTTCTGGCTACTTGAGGCTTCCCTTGTTAAGTTTGAACAATCCATCTATTTGCATAACAAAAATAAAATCTTATATATATTAATTTAAAAAAAAATCTTTTAAATTTTAATTTTTAATTTTAATTTATGATGACTGCATTATAATGCTTATCCTTATATGTGTGCTCTTTGGCATTATTGCTTGTAATTGACTCTTCTTAAAACTTAACATTTAATACTTTGACTTCAAAATAAAAATATTTTTATTTTAATTTTTAATTTTAATTAATATTAATGACCGCATTATAATGCTTATCCTTATATGTGTGCTCTTTGGCATTATTGCTTGTAATTGACTCTTCTTAAAACTTAACATTTAATACTTTGACTTCAAAATAAAAATATTTTTATTTTAATTTTTAATTTTAATTAATATTAATGACCGCATTATAATGCTTATCCTTATATGTGTGCTCTTTGGCATTATTGCTTGTAATTATGTCTTCTTAAAACTTAACACTTAATAATTTGACTTCAAAATAAAAATCTTAAAAATTATCTTAATCTCGCTGTTAATACTTCTAAATTATCTTAATCTTTCAGTCAATACATCTTATTTAACTGACTTAATGTTTTTATAGCTAACCGAAAGATGGCGCTTGTACTCAGTTGTCTTATACCTTCATTCTTCAGTCCTTATCTTAAACGATTTAATTATTAATATTTTTGGTACGATTTAATTTAACTCTACTAGTATTAATTTTAACATTATCATTTAATATTTACTCTGTGTATTTTATCTTTAATGTAATTGTTCTGAAGTATTTTCGATTAATCGATATCTGTCGAGCTTTTATTTTAACTTCAATTTAGGTTTTGGCATCAACCATTTTTCCAGTTTGTGTTAACTGTTTTCCATGTGGTTACTCTGATTATTTCATGTTATCACTTTGGTTTCCTTTAAGATTTTAATTATTATTTATTTATTCTTTGTTTTAATTTAATTTTTCACTTTTTTCTCATTCTTTATGGTTTTTTGCTGCATTGATCGGGGCGTGAGATGATATGAATTGCTTTGATTAGCAATATCGTTTTACGAAATCGTTGCAGCTTTCTCTGCTTTATGAAGTATGCGCCCCTTGAAACGTATGCTTCTAATTTTAAGCATTTATATCCAATTGATTATGAGGTTTATTATCTTTTTTCTCTTTCACAAGTTTAATGGTCCTTTTTTATTATCCTTCAGGTCGGCGTAAGTATTTTAAGTTACTATGGTAACTCATTGGTTCCTTATCTATATCGCAACTTTTTGCGTCATTCTTTCCTCTATGTTAAATTCAGTTCTATATTTTAGTGTGCTGTTATTGTTTTAGTTCTATTGATTGCTAAATTTTAAGATTAAATTTTATTACGTTATCTATTATATATATATATATATATATATATATATATATATATATGGTTAAAAAGAAAATAGAATCCGGAAACAATTTACATATTAGTTTGCACTTATTTTTATAATAGATAATAAGAAAGTTATAAGAAAAAAATTAAATTTTTAATTACTTTTTAGTAATTATTTATCGTGTATTTTATGCAGCCAGATTTCAATCGAACATAAGATAATGGCTGTTTTTTAGTTCATTACAACGTGAAATAGTTATTTTATTTCAAAAATATAATTATGATAATTATTAGCATTAATAATTAGATTACCAAATGACATACAATGTTTTAAAAGATACCAAGGTGGTAAGACATATGAGAGGTCACACAATGTAACGAATGAATACAATCGATGAAGGTAATTGTGTATAGGAATTAAGGCCAATTAACTGCACATGGACATTGACTAGATAAAATACCTTCCATGGGAAGCAATTTAAGGGTTACTACCCATATTTAAGCAAGCTTCGGAAAAGACTAGGAAAAACGCTGAATGGCTAGGTCAGTCTCGAATTGAGCCTGTCACTTCTGTGTACCAACTTCCAGAGTATAGTCCCTTGGCCACTGGCGTGGTACGAATGCAATCGGGAAAAGTTTTATAATTTATTCAAATCGCATGATTTAATTTTCTTGTTTATATTCAAGCTAAATGTATTTATAAAAATTATAAATCTTTTCTGAAATCGGTAATTGGTATATACAAATATTCCAATTACCAATTGTAAAAATATTAATAATTTTTCAAAAGGTTAATAATAATATGTATAATTCGTCAAAACTTTATTTTAATCTACACTGCTCCGCAATGCTCGTATTAAGTATCAACATTTTGTAAAAAAAAAAAAAAAAAAAAAAAAAAACTCGAAAAATCAGCAAAAACTTTTATGCTTAAATGAAATGTCTCTTTTAAACTATTATATATTCAAATTCTTTTATAAATACTTGTATATTAATCATTTGCACCATAGCTATGATTTTCATTAGAAAACATTCTGCAGGAAAAAAAATAAAAAAATGCATATGGTGAAGTGGGGAAAGTAAAACAACGTTTTAGTATAGTTCAAATATGTCCTCATTTGTTCAACTGTTATTATACTAACATTTCTGAAAATGAAAAAATTATATACATTGCAGGTCAAAAAATCCAGATTTTCGTAATTTTAAAAATGTGAAAATTAAAGAAACAAATTGATGGAAAACTTGTATTTTGGGGTTATCTCATTCATGTATATACACATTCATTACGTTAAGAGATATGTTAGACAAGTTTCCAGATAGTTAAAACTATTGTAAAATTATTAATAACTCTGAATCTTTTCGATTTTTTTGAATATCTCAACTCATTACAAAGTTTAAAGATAATTAACGGAAAGATTTCGGGTTGAAGACGTGTATATATATATACGTCTCCAACCAGAAATTCACACGTTAAACTATTTGGCACACCAACAAAACTTTAAAAAGATCAGTATATTAGGTTTTATTGGAAATTAAAAGACAGAACTGAAAAAAGTAAAAAAAAAAAAAAAAGTAAGCGATGCAATTGAGGTGTTTCGGTCAAGTGTAAACATCCTTTTTACATTTGCCCGACATAAAAAATTCTTGAGGTAAGTGATTTCCAGCAACTAAGTTTCCTTAATGTATATGAGTTTTTTATTTTTTATTTATTTATTTTTTTTTTTTTTAAGCGAAAACTTCTTTAGGCGCATTGAGCACTTTTTGGGTGAACAAAAATCATGGAACTCGCGTCATCGTCACCGAACGCTTTGAAATGAAAACTTCTTTAGGCGCGTTGAGCACTTTTTCGGTGAACAAAAATCATGGACCTCGCGTCATTGTCACCAAACGCTTTCCATGAGCTGTATATATGTACATAGGTATACCTCCGTGCGTTATTAGTATACATTATATATATACAAAGAGTATATCTCTCTATATATACATCCATATATGTAGCACACGGCGCAGCATGCCTCATATACATATATGTATAAAATGTATACTAATACGAGTAGTATACTGGCTACTGGCATCTGTCTCTTTCTACTTCTATACTCTATGTATGTATGTACTTTTTCCACAGTATATACATAGTTCACAAAGTACAAGCACGTATTTATATACAGACTGTTATATTCTTCTTTTTGCTTTCAATATAATTTTTCAAATAAATAATAAAAAAAGAAAATTATTTTAGTCATATTACAATATTTTTACCTTATATAAAGATTAGTTCATTTAATTTGGGTAGCTACAAATATTGTGCCGAATCATATAATACAGATCATAAACACTTCTTTACAAACCAAAAATAATAATCTAATAGCTCGACGATACAAGTTACTTAGTTTTCACTTCTATCGGCAGTCCCCAAAAACTGCTTTTAGTTTTTTTTTCTTTTGTGACCTTGTAAATGATAAATGGTTTTCATACCCAGTCTTATACGGCCCATCAGCGGCCGTATAAGCTGCAGTTAAAGCTGATAGACGTGAGGTGCTGTATTCGATCCCAGGTCACGCTCGTCGGCATAGCCGTTTGGAGTTTTTCGTGGTTTTCTCAAAAACTTGTGTAAATACGGGCTAGGACAAAGACCCCCAGGGCACTTCCTCTCAGGCCTAGGACCTTAATGCAATCAATCGGCCTTAACCCCTACAACACGACATAACCCAGTCGTATATGAAACATGCTTTTATGCATATAAAAATTTATGTTTATTTTATTTTATTTAATGTAATCTAAAAATGTTAAATTGTACCAAGCAGAAATTTTGCTCATAGATGTAAAGTATTTGAATTCTCTTTGATGCCTGTTTACATAATTTTTTTATTAGATTTTAAGAAACATTTTCAAGTAGCATCTCAATATGATACATATTTAATATTTCGAATTTGAACCTACTAACGTTTGCTCTTGCTGACAAGGGATACAAAGACTAACTGCATAAAACTTGGGGATTTTAGCAATTTCCTTAGTGAACACCACTTTTCTTATATTAAATTTTCGTATTATTCAAACGAAAGAAACACGGCGAACCGTTACAGATCTCTACTATAGGGTGATTTTTTTTTTTTTTTTTTTTAAGCTGACGCTATTTAGTGCCAGGTATAGCTCCATCTAACAACCAAAATGACACCAAACTTGGTATGGATGAGACTAATAATGGCATGGAATCGAAAATCGCGGATAGGGGTATTTATGAAGCTGTACTACGTAAAATGTGTTACAAGAAAGACTGAAAGAAAGCAAAAATAGTAGCACATACAAAATTAGTGGAATTTTAAGCTGCATTCACTATATTCACTTCCAGGACGAGGAATTCGACCACATTCAATATGAACGCCATTCTCAGAGACAAAGAATATACTGCACTGTCTGTGATATGATGTCCTTTAACATACCCAAGTTCGTGATTCCACCAACATAAACTTTTCAAAATCTTCAAAAATTTATGAAAATTTCAGCAGTAATGTTCGTTCTGGTAATGTGAGTCGCATATTTACTTGAGTACTTCATCTGAGATAATTTTTCGGAGCTGTCTGCATGTTTTTATAACCCGAATTACTGGTGTTATTATCGCCTACTAAAATTTGAATTTTTCTTTGATACACGTATTTTATGCTAATTCTCGGTTTGATAAAATACAACAGCGTCATGAATACTCCTATCAGAGAATTTTTGAACTTTTTTTTTTTTTTTTTTTTTTTTTTTTTACCCACGGAATCATATAATTTCCATGTAATCAATCTCCATACCAAGAATGGTGCCATTTCAGTGGTTAGAAAAGGTGGCTCTGTATAACATCAGTTAAAAAAAAAAATCATCCTGTTCATAAAAAAAAAGTACTCACTTAGGGGACTGCTAAAAGCCTTGAAAAATTAATTTTCGGATTCAGGGGGTCCTCGAACCCTTGTAAATGTGACCACATTTTAATTTTGAAAACTTTTTCTAAAACAATGCATTGTCTGTTATTCATAGATAACTGAAAGTAGAAGGGATACTAATGGCTGTTTTTCTTTATGCATTATTCTGTTGAAACGTATTTATTTATTTATTTATTTATTTTGTCTTATCTTTAATTACAATAAATGTTTCTTTTATTGTTTTGCTCCAGAAGGAAATATATTTTTCAATAATATTTGAATGTCTCATAGTATAATATTATGTTATATTCAATAAAACACAAACAAAAGAAAAAAATAAAAGAAAAGTAGTTTTGAAAAATCACAAAATTTACATTTAACAAAATGTTTTATTATAGTTTTAACCACATTTCTGTTTCCCGGAAGAGAAAAACTTATTGAATAAAGTATGTGGATAAACTAAGTGGATAAATATTTTTCCGATAGTTTTTCCTCATTTTCATAACAAAAGATTTTTTAATGAAAAACTTTAACACTCGTGAAAAGTATTGGAAATTTACTATTGTCTTAATTTCAATAGCACGGTTATTTTTTTTCACTTTAATACCATGTATAGATGTTAAGATTTATCATTCAGCAAATATTTATTTATTTATTTATTTTTGCATGTGTGTATGCTTGTTAATATTAGATGTTATTTCATAATAAGCATTGTAAACGAAATAAATGTAATTTCCATAATTCATGCAAACATAATTATAAAATTTTGTAAAAATAAGAAAATAATTGTCATTAATAGCTTAGAAATGAATTTATTAACCCCGAAATAATATGTAAGGCAAGTATGTTCAATTTTGAACTGGTTTTTGGTATTGCCTTTTATTTGTAGAATGAAAAGCGCTTTCACTTCAATTGCCAATTACCAAGTTCGAATCCCGGTTTAATCTTGGATGTTTGTAGCTGCTCGGAATTCAATTAAGCCGAAGATTGCGGTCTCTTAATGTGCAAGAAATGACCTTAGAGCAACACTTAAACCCAAATTCCAAACCCTATTACTTGTACTTGTATACTAAACATTTTTATTGCTATGTTGGGATATATTCAGTAACAGGTTCAGAAGGCATTACTTGAATTGCAACTTTTGTTAAAATTCGAATTTATTATTTTAGTGAAACTGAAAAAAATAAATACTCTAGTGAAATAACATAACAAAGTTTTAATAATAAGACGAAATAGTGCATAACCATTCTATTTAACCTCCTGTTCATACAGGACAATCATAAAAACATGCATCGTATATATATATGTGATTCCTAGCATCTGTAAAAATTGCAGAGAGGTTCAGGAGAACGACTTCTCGCTACACAGTGCATAATCCAAATCCCTAGAGTTTTTTCTGATTTTTCAGTCCTCCAAAATTTTGATGAGATGTAAAGGGGGGGGGGGCTATTTTCCCACAAGATGATAACAAATCAGAAAGTTTTTGGTCACGTGAGATACATAAGTTCACACCTACTTTAATAGTTCATTGGTGCTTGCTAGGCGTCAAAATGTCTGGGTACAACCATCGCCTGGGAGCGCCAGACGGCATTATCAAAGTCGGCGTGAAATTGCGGCGACTTTGCATCTGAGAGTGTGAAAGGATGCACGGAATGTCCGTTTTCATGATTTCGCAGACAGAGAGGCACCTCGGACCTCAAACTGTCAGTCGAGTACAAAAGAAGAAAACCTTGATGATGTCACAATGTGAACATTGGCGGATAAAGCACTATTTAGGAAGTTACTTGACATGATGCAAGAATCACTGAAGTTTTACGAAGGTTTCGGATAGAGAAAAAATTAACTCAAACTTTGAATGATCATTCATGGTCATGACAGACACTTGTTAAAAGAAGTTTTCTAATTTTAAGATAGGCTTGCAAACATTTATCTGCACTAGAATAAACGTAATTTTGGAATGTATTCTTTTTTTTTTTTTTACGTGCAGAGCTCTCTAACGGCAGGTATTTAAATTATTTTTTTCTTTACCTTAATAAATAATCAATTTCAAAAGGAAGCCTTTGGCATAAACGGCTGAATATATATAAATATTTAGGCTTTTTTCATGTATTTACGGATTTATGGAACCCAGCATTATACATATTATTTTATAACCTATGTAGAAAATATGTTTTATTGGTTGGTTGGGTTTTCCGTCGCACTAGTGCTGCGCAATGGGCAATTGCCGACGATCTGCGACTCATCCCTAGGGGTGGTCCAGAAACATGCCATCACAATTTTGATCCTCCACGGAAGGTAATATTTTGCGGTTATCAATGAGAAAACCGTTCGATGTCTATGGCAGCTGAAAACAATTAGAGACACATTGTTTATGTATAATCAAAGCTTTTAAATTTACTCACAATCAGTTTCATGATTTAAATGAGAAAACTCTTTTTATAATAAAATAAATTTGGTGATTTGTTCTTTTTTTTTTTTTTTTTTTTCTTTCCACCATTCAAAAAACGAACATAAAGCTAACAATTTCCAAAGAACGTCAATATCTATTTTATCCTTTGTTGATTTCCTAATTCTTATCCATGTGTGATAATATTTATTTTCTTCCTGATCTGTGACACAAAAAAATTAAGTGAAGAAATTGTATTGAGTAGTAAAACAAAAGTAAACCCCTCCCCCCCCCTTTTTTTTCTTTTTTAACAGGAAAAAAAGATGATTTATTGATTAAAAAAGACTTAGCAAATATTTTCGTTATTTCTATCTTACTAAGATTATTTATATATATATATATATATGGTGCTTTTGAACAATGTGTCCACCAGACGATTTTTCTCTCAAAAAATATATACTTGAACCTGGATTAATCCGGATTAGCTTACGTTCTTTTTAAGCAAAGCATATTATACTGAAACCGCTTATAGCCTATTTCTTAAAATGTATTTTTAGTGAAATTTAGAATTTTCTATCTGATCTAAATTTTCATGCATGTTATATATTCAGATGCATTACATTTTAAAATTCGTTTTCAATGAAATTATTTCTTTTTTTCTTTTAAAAGAATAAAAATGTAAGTCATTTAAAACAAAGAAAGTAGTTTCTCTTCTATAGTAGTTTCTCTTTCTGTTTTTCCATTAAGGTATAACGTCACATAAAATAATAAAAATAATTATAAGATAATTCTAAAATATTCTAAAATTGTACTGAGGGCTTGCACTTTATTAAATCCGTTACTGCAAGAGCAGGTGATGTCACTGGAATTGTATATGCACAGAAAATCAATCGGATGGTAGGAATATATTTTCACTTATTTATAAATTCAATTGTACTATTTTTGTTGAATAAAGTATATATTAAAGAACAATTCTTATGATTTTTGATAGTTTTTTTTACAGATTTGAAAACTTTAAGCTGTGTTTTCTCAGTGAACTTTTTTTTTTTTTTTTTTTTTTCATGAATTCGTTATCTTTAAAATGCTAAAATGTTTATGGATATTTAAGAAAATACTTAAAATTTTTGGATGTTTAATAGAACATACTTAAAAAAATAAGGGATGAATTTTAAAATTTATTATTATTATTATTATTTTATTTTTTATTTTTTTTTTGGGGGGGGGATTAAAAAAATGCATATCTGTGTGAAAATTCGGTGGGGGGGACGAAATTCTTATATTTTTGATTTAATATTTTTTCTTTCAAAGATATTATAAAAATCTATCTCCAGTTCTTTTATGTAAGCTCTATTAAACATCGAAAAAATATTATGTCTTTTATTAATATCTGTAGAAGTTTTAGAATTTTAAAGATCGTGAATTCATGAAAAAATGCAAACTGAGAAAACGTAACTTAAAGACTTCATATTTGTAAATATATATATAAAAGAATTGTTGCCTGACTGTATATTTTATTGAGTAACCCTAACATAGTTCGATTTATAAATATTAAATGAAAATATAATCTTTTATATGAAATCTTCAGAGATACCAAGTCAAAGGCGACGAGTTCCCATAAATCTCTCAAATTACGAACTCAAATCATTTCTAAATCGCACGTAACCATATGATAGAAGTCACCATTTGTTTATAACATATTCTCATTTTTAAAAGTGAAGCAAATAAATTAATAACTTACTATTTTTAATCTTCTGAAGCAATTAATAAAAAATACAGGGTGATCAGTTTAAAAGAGTAATCGTTGGTTTTTCTTATTACCCTTAAATCTGACAGATGTGGCAACTGTTCTAACACTAAAATATAATTGTTTGAACCTTGGTTATGTGTGAGAGACTGTTGGACTGTTACAACTTTATTTGTGAGGTAAAACAGAAATAGACACGCACGGTGTTACTTAATCCTGTGATAATTTTATTTTTGAAAAACATCATTTAATTCAAATTTTTTACATTATCATTCCTCATAGAAAATGTTTAAAATATTCGCCACCATTTTGAATGCAAACATGAACACGTCGAACCAAGTTTTTTGACACACTTCGCAGCATTGTTGGTGTTATTGATGAGATTTCTTCAGTTATGATCTGTTCTAATTCATCGATGTTTGCAGGACTTCTCTGGAAAAGCCTATGAAATGATAATGTAAAAATGATAATGATAATGTAATGTAGGAATGATAATGTAAAAAAATTGACTTAAATTTTGTTTTTCGTAAATAAAATTATCTCAGGATTAAATAACATTGTGCGTCTCCATTTCTGTTTTACCTCAGAAATAAAGTTGTAGTAGTCCAACAGTGTTGGAAATTGTCTCCCACACTTAAACAACGTTCAAACAATTATACTTCAGCTTTAGAATAGTTGCCACATCCGTCATATTTAAGGGTAATAAGAAAAATCAATCAGTACTCTTTTAAATTAATCACCATGTATAAGTGCTTTTCCATACATTCATAAAATAGTTAATTATCATAAAAAAAAAAAAAAAAAAAAGAGTTTCTTAAATATTTATAAGATTGTTTATAATAAATATTTCTGAATATTGAATATTGCAATTATGTTTTCGATTTGAAGTACAAGTTATTTTGCTAAAAACCTCTTTTTTAAAAGTCAAAAATGAATTTTTAGCAATAAATTTTCAGTAACGAATTCACATAAAAAAATTCGTAAAATAACCTATTTAAAATACAATTTTTGCTAACTTAATTTCAAAAATTTTGCGTTAACTAACACAAGTTTCCTAAAAAGCAATTTTAACAGAAATGCATTTAGTTTCTGAAGAATAATTTCCTTGTTAAATCTCAAGAATTTGCTAAACTTACGTAATCATGTGTTATTGATGAAGAATACAGAAAATACTGTACAGGCAATACTGTTAATTTGTGATGCATTTTCAGTTTTCAAATCACCACAAATAAATTACTAACTTATTACTTTTTATTAAGATAAAACAATAGCCTTTCGAAGAAAAAATGAGTAATTTTCAATATAGGGTAGGTGCTCCAGTGATTTACATGCTCCAGTAATTGGCATCTTTCCCGAAATTATAAATAAATAAGAAAAAAAATAAAAGCACATGCTTTACATATAAAAATTTTAACAATGTATGTCAAACACTGAAGCATAGGGTGCCACTAAATGGTAAAATGATAAACTAGCAGTGTCAAACACTGGAGTATAAGATGCTAAGTGCTGGTAAAAGGAAAAACTGCCAGTGTCAATTACTGGAACATTGAGTGGGTGTAAAATAAAAATTCCTAAAAAAAAATAGCTATTATCAAATCCATATGTTTTAATATATATGTGGTTCTGAAATTTTTTCATATCATATGTATTAACTTAAGATTTTCAAAAATAGTTTCTAATGACTAAAACATTAAAAACATCAGAAATTGCTCTAAAAGTGTCAATTACTGGAGCACTTTCCCTATTTATAATATTTACAATTATATAAAAAAAATTGTGTACATATTTCTGTTATTGTTTGTGAAAAATAATTACTGATTTGAATTTTAATTATTTGAGTATTATTATTAATTGCACTAGAAATATTTTTATAAAAACATCTGCTCTCAAACATCAAAAATGAATTTTCAAGGAAAAAATTATACAACAAAAATTCGTAAAATTATCTAATTAAAAAACACTTCTTTTACTAATTTAATTAAAAAATTAAGGTTTAATTGACTTACAATATTACAAATAAGTTTGCAATAATTAAACTGTTAAAAAAAAATAGAAAAAATAAAGTAATTTATTTAGTTTCTAAGAAATGAATACTTTTTGCTTTCTCTTACCCATAAGGTAGAGAAAGTATTGTTTTTCAGTCAAATATTCGAACGCGAGTTTTTGTTATATTTACATGTTCTGAGGTCCACTGAATACGAAAATCATGTTTTTAGCAAATGGTCTGTGTGTGTGTCTGCCTGTTATCAGAATATCTAAACAACAAATAGTAGCAGATATTCTAAACTTGGTATTCTAAATGTGTATCATATAGGGATGCGACAGTAAGCTTTTCGTTAAGATCAAGCAAATGGTTCGTGTACAGGGACAATCGAGAGAATTCTAATACATTACGTCTATGGGGGAAATTGCAGGTAAGTAGAGTTTAACGTCTATAGACTGCACTAAACCAAACGAAACGAATATATATTTTTTGTAATAGAGATAGTCAACTGAGAAAAAAAATAATTGTTTATGTAGGAGCCTCGCCTCCCCCCCCCCCCAGGGGGGAGTCCCCCCTCGAGAGGAGTAAATTTTCATGATGGGTATCTTTCAAAAAAGCTCGCCAATACCTTTAAAACGAATGGTTGAACCATCGATCTGTGATAATTTAGAACAAAGTTATCGATTTTTTTACTTTTAACGAAAAAAAAAAAACTTAGAAAAAAAAAATCGTATATATTTTTTTTTTCATTAAGAATAAAATGGACTTTTTTGGATATTTGGTGTTATACTACTTCTCTAATATGTAAATCGTCTGCATTATCATAAAAGATAATTTTTTAAATAATAATTTTAGTAAATTATTTTTTAAAAACAGAATTATTTTTTAATAACCGAATTAAATTCTATATAAATGAAGGTGCATTAAGGAAACGGGGGATTGAGGGGGGCGGTAACCCCCCTCACACAGACCTAATTATCATATGAAACTCTTCCGAAGCCTAATTTGAATTGTTTAACTTAGGTTTACATAACATCGTTATCTTACCTCTTAATCTCCAACCTGTATTTATAGCATTAAATTTCAGGGTAAGAGAAAGTCGTGTGAGTGACACACCAGATTATTTTAATCACTTGAAGTACCTATTCATATAATTTTGCCAGAATCCCGCGTAATCGTGTGTTAGAAGACACTGGTTCTTCGTGACACGTTTTAATTTTTCAAAATACAAAGAAATAATTTATTTATTATTATTTTATTATTCAGTAAAAACAATGAAGTTTTGGAGAAAAACGAGTGCTTTTCCATATATTCATAAAATACAAAAAAGAAAAAAAAAAAAAAAAAAAAAAAAAAAAACCTTTCTGTAATTATTTATAAGACAATATTGTTCATGAGAAGCATTTAGTATTAAGAAATCAAACATGAGAAATTTTATGCGACACCATTGTTAGATAAAATAATTTATCTTTCATGTAATTATAATTTGTAGTAGCTGTTTAAACAATTTTTAGGTTTTTTCTTTCTAAAAAAAAAAAAATTCTAGTATTAAATTTCATTTAAAATAATCTGGTGTGGTACTCACACTACGTTCTCTTGACCTACAGTATCTTAGACATAAGTTTAAACATTAATGTGTATAATGTCAAGTAATCTATCTGAATATTTCCAATGCATTTTAAATAATTGATCTAAAAATTTTTAGAAACAGTTTTGTTTGATAAAAATTTACATGTGAGGGGACTACCTCCCCCTCAACCTTTCGTAATAGTTATTTAAAAATTATTCAGATAACTTTTTGTAGCCCTACATAATATTTATAAATTATATATGTAACATGATGTCAGAGATTAGCACTTAAAAAGTATCTCTAAATTACTGTTTTTAAAAACCAATTTCTAATTACTTAAAAAAAATTATTAATAAAAGCTATAAATTTGGAAGTTAGCATTACAAAATCCAAAGAGAATAAGAAAAAACATTAATAGATTTCAAAACAAATATGCAAAATATAAAATATATATATTTAAAAAAAATGGCAACATGATGATAAAATATAAAAATATCTTTAGAGCTATAATGACGTCGTCAATTCTACCCTGCAAGTTTAATTTTTCGCAAAGTTTTATATCAATTTTAATATTTACGTGTGAATTTGTTTTCATTTCAAAAAATAAAAAAAAATAAAATAAAATAAAATCAACTCGTAAATTCTTTTAGCAACAATTAAAAATTAAAATAAAGTATGTATTTTTGCCTAAAAAAGGGCTTCTTCAACTTTTTCGATACTGATTATTATTAATTTTCTTTTCTTTTTCTTTCAAAAAAAAAAAAAAAAAAAAAAAAAAGAGAGAGAAGGAAAAGAGAGAAAAAAAAAGAGAAAGAAAGAAAGAAAGAAAAGAGAAAAAATATTGATGAAATTCTGGCAAAAGCAGAATTTAGTTTAGTACGGAAGACTATTAGTTTTTTTTTTTTTTTTTTTTTTAATTATAACATCGCTTTCAAATTATTCAATTACATTTTCGATAAATTTTTGATTTCTATAAATGTCAAACCATCGTAAAACTGGCGACAACGTTTTATCCGTAGATTGAGTCCTCCGTCCTAAAAAATGAACAAAGAGGGAGAAGTTTTAACAAAAAGAAAAACTAGTAAAATTAAACATCAGGGCATGCTAGCATTCGCTAATAATCTATATTTTTCTAGTGTCATAAGCTTTTTTAAACTAATATTTTTTTTCTCCTTTTTTAAAATTAATAATTAAGCTATTTGCAAACGACAAAGTAAAATTTATAGGGAAAATATCGAATTTTTATTACTTGCATTAAACAGAAAGAAATTGTAAATCGAAAAAGCATATTAATTTTATTTCATTTTAGAACAAATGTCTACCATCAAAATCCTCCAAAACATTGGAAGTATGACTCATTTGAAGATATTGCAATCACAACTATTTTTCTTTCTGTAATAAATTTACTTAACTATCTTCTTTCTATCCTTTAATGCTCGGCCATAAGTTGAGATATTTTCTAAAACATAAAGTAAAAACTTTATTGGAAAAAAATATCAAAACACATTTTTTTTTCTTCTTTTACAACCATTCCAGACAGCAGAAACAAGAGAAAGACACAATCAAGAACATAAAATTCATAGCACATAGTCCGAAGAAAAAAAAATCCGAAATATATGAAAGCCTCTGTAAAAGTATATTGTGCATCCGCTTTTAAAACGCAATCTCTCTTGCTCCCCTACTTTTAAATTATTACACAGAGAGAGAGGAATGTCAGATTTCTCTGGAAAATTGGCATGGAAAAATATTGTGAAAGAGCAGAAACAGTTGTGAGTTGAAAGGGTACAAGTCAGAATGGGGCAATAAAAACACAAATATTCTATGTCGCTGACTATTTTAGACTTCTCTTATGTATTTCTAGTTTTATTTAAACGAAATGTATGTTTCTGCACGAAAAAAAAAAATTATAATTTTTTTTCCATGTAAGAAGTATAAAAAATCCTTTTTATTGTCAAAGATATTGCTACCTGTAACTTCAGAATAACTAAGGAAATAAGTGAATATTATCGTAAGAAATGGATATTTCTACATAGTTCCCTGCAACTGTTTCCATTCCATAATCAATTGTTTTTAATTCTATAATTTTTTTTCATTAGTATATCTCTACTTTTTTAACACCTAATTTTTAAAAACCTAAACTCTTAACACCTAAATTGTTATATATATATATATATATATATATATTTTTTTTTTTCCATAGATATGATCTAATTATATCTAGTTTTTGCTTATTAAAAGTTCGAACTGTTTTTATTATTATTTGTACTACACAGACTTCCAACTGCACACGAAATTCAGCATTAAATTAACGCATTGATGTTGCTTAAAATAGCCTAATTAACGTGCATTTTAATACTAACTTAATTCAACGGTTAGCGTTTAACTGAGTTACAAATTACTTTACAATAACCCCTTAACGCGCGCTGTCCTCGCTGCGAGGACGCAAAATTTAAGATCCAGCTGAAAAAATTCATCCCGGAAATTTTTTAGCAAAAATTTACGTTTATAACATATCAGCAAAGGCCGGTTTTTTTAACCTTAAAATTTAAAATTTCTTTTAGTTTAATTTAGTTCATGAATTCAAATGGCAGTATAATTTAAATGAGCTGATTTGTCTTACGCCGCAAAGGGTAACTTTAATTTAGTTCATGAATTCCGGTGGCAGTATAATTTGAATATTTCAAATTGTCTTGCGCCGCAAAGGGTTAAAATAGTTGGTTGTGTTTAACATCGAACTAATACAGCGCTATGCACTGTTAAAAATTTCTGTAAAATTAATGTAAATATTTATCCAGAGTCTCTGTTAATTTGCAGTAATTCTTAGTTAAAAGTGAATAATCGTGATTCTCAAACTTTATTCAATATTTTTACGTAATTTTATTATTTAATTTTTTAGTTAAAATTAAAAATGACCGTTTGTACTTTAGAAAAAGCATTCCCAGTCCGAAATATATTCTCAACAATAATTAATTAAATTAATATTAGTTATTAAAATGAATGTATAAAATAAGTTTTTTAACATCTCCGTATATATTTCTCTGTAATTTTACGTAAGACTTAAGATAATAGATTACACAGAGTTTTCTTATAAAGATTTTAACAGCGTGGAATTAAAATGGATCTTTACTAAAAGGAAAGTTTAAAAATTTCAATTAATTTTTCAGAATGAACTCTTATTTTTTAAATATCTCTCAAACTAACTACTCCAATAATTTCTGAATCACACGTAATTTTGATACAAGGCACTTCTTGTTTATCATACATTTTCATTTTTAAGAGTGAAGCAAATAAATAAATAATGTATTATTCTTTGGAAACAATTGACTTTAAGGTAAAAATGAGTGCTTTTCCACATATTCAAAAAATAGTTAATCATCTTTAAAAAAAAAAAAAAAAAAAAAAAAAAAATGTTTTGATAACAATGAGGATTTAAATTGTAATTATATTTTTAATTTGTACTACCACGATGTTGATAAACACATCTACTATTAAAATTCAGCAACGAATTTTTAGCAATAAATTTTTGGTAACGAATTTCCGTAATAATGTTCGTAAAATTACCTAATTAAAATACATTTTTTTGTTAACTTAATTCAAAGAATTTTGCGTTATCTCACATATATTCCCGTACATGCAAGTTTAAAAGTAATTCATTTAGTTCCACGAAAATTATTTATTAATTAATTTATTTTACTTTATTTTTTATCTGCTCAAATGATTTCCCTAGAATTAAGTGTTATCATGTATTAGAAGACACTAATTCTTCATGAAGCATTTTAATTTTTCAAAATGCAAAAAATAAATTAGTAACCTATTATTTTTTATTCAGTTAAAAAACTATAACTTTTCGGAGAAAAAGGGATGAATAATTTCCCATATATTCAGAAAAATTTGAATTAGCTTACAAAAAAAAAAAAATCTGGAGGGACTCTACTCGACTTTCCGAACTTTGAGTAATTAACGGTTTTGTAGATAAAGTAAAGTAAGAGGAATTGTTAAATAAAGAAAAGAGAAAATTATAATAGGGTGTTTGAGTATTTTTCTTTATGTAGTACACGATGTTTAATTTAACACTATTTTACCAAACGCGTAGATCATAATGATAAAGAATATTTCTTTGTGTCCCTGTAAAAACCAACAAATGCTAGATTCGCCAAAATGCTTACAGTTAGTGCAACAGTGACTTATAATATTTAAATAAATTTTCAGCTTCATCGGATAAGGCATTTATAAAGATTGAGCCCACATGCCACAATGATAAAGAAATTTGCATTTTGTCCCTGTAAAAAGAACCATAAGTGCTAGATTCTCTAAAGCTCATAAAGGTTGTGTGACGGTGGCGTATAACATGTATATAAATTTTCAGTTAATTTGAATAAGGAGTTTAATCGCTGTCGCACTTTAAATAATTTAAGCCTATATGTCTTAATGATGAGCAATTTTTAATTATGTCCCTGTAAAATTCGTTAAGTCACCAAAATCCATACAGTTTGTGTGATGGTGACCTATAACTCGTATATAAATTTTCCACTCAAACGAATAAGGCATTTAAATGCTATCGCACTTTAAATAATTTCACCCCATAAGCCATAATGATACAGAATTATTTGTTGTGTCCCTGTAAAAAAACTAGAAGTGCTAGATTCACCAAAACCTATAAAGATTGTGAAACTGTGAATATATATGTAACTTTTTTGTTCAATTGAATAAGGCGTTTGGACGTTATCGCACTTTTTACAATTTGGTCCCATAGGCCATAATGATAAAGAATTTTTCTTTGTGTTCCTGTAAAAAAACCTATAAGTGCTAGATTCACCAAAATCAATAGGGTTCGTGCTATGGTGACTTGCAACATGCGTACCAACTTACAGCTCATTCGAACAAAGCGTTTAGACGCTAGCGTGTTCACTCACACACATACACGTACACATACATACATACATCATCGTAAAAATAGTAAAAATGGACTCAGGGCACCTCAAACCGTATAGAAACACCAAAATCTCTAATTCAGATTTTTGACATGATTACAATACTATCCTTGCATATGTATGTTCGGAAAGTAAAATAATATTATAGTTTTAAAAAAATTAAAGAACACGCTTTTATAGAAATGTGAACTAAAAAGCACAAAATATCTAACTTAGTATTAAAATGTAGGGTAAGAGAAAATCGTGTGAGTGACACACCGTAATATTTACATACATTTAAATCTTTAATTAAAACTAGTATGTTGTGGCCACCACGAGACTTTCTTCTATCTTTTCCTATACAAATTCACTCAGTAACAATTAAAAAAAAAAAAAAGTATAGAATTAAGGGGAGAGGGGAAAAAAAAAAAGTGGGACTTTATCAAATTTTCACATTTTACCCAAAATTTTGTTAAAGTCCCACTTTTTTTTTTTTTTTTTTTTTTCTCCCCTTAATTCTATCAAACTCCCACGGTTTCCGTGTTCTGACAAACTTAGAATATTTTTCACATTTTACCCAAAATTTTGTCAAAGTTTGTCAAAACACGGAAACCGTGGGACTTTGACAAAATTAGGGGAAAAATGCAAAAATATGTTAAAGTTTGTCAAGACACGGAAACTATAGGACTTTGACAAATTTAGGGGAAAAAAGCAAAAATTAGTTTAAGTTTGTCAGAACACGGAAACCGTGGGAGTTTGATAAAATTAAGGGGAGAAAAAAAAAAAAAATTCTAAGTTTTTTTTCGTAAAAAGTAAAAAAAATCTATAACTTTGGTTTAAATTATCACAGATTTATAGTTCAACCATTCGTTTTAAAGGTACTGACGAGACCTTTCGAAAGATACCCATCTTGAAAATTTTTGCCCTATATCACCCTGTTAAAAATTTAGAAAAAGCAGGATGGCAACGCAACCTGTAAGACGATTTTTACCAAAAATTGATAGGCACTAATTTATGTCAAGGTGCAACTACATACCAATTTGTATGAAATTCTGTGCAGTAGTTCCAGAGATACAGTTGCCACAAAATTTTGTCACACACACACACACAGACAGACAGACAGACAGACAGACATTTTCTAAAAATGTTAAAATCGTGTTCTACAGCTCTCAAAACGTGTAAATCCATCAAAAACCCGAAATCGAAAATTTTTACGAATCCAATACTTTCTTCTATTGAAGATAGAAGAAAGTAATAACTTAGAATTAAACAAAAACCATTCTTAAAAAATTTCCCCTGACGGGGATCGAACGCTGGACCTTTAGGTTCGTAGCGCGGCGCCTTACCTCAACGCTACATCGTTCACGTAGAGAAAGTATTTTTTTACAATATAAATTTTTTGTTTGCTCCCAGAGCAGTTACAAACAAACATACATACATACAAACATACATACAAACATACAAACATACATACATACAGGTGAAGCTAATAAAAGCGTGTTAAAAAGTATGTAATATATGAATGGAGTCGAGTTGAGAAATCAAAGGTCGCCAATAGAATTCAGTATTGGAGGAGGTTGCAAATGATGGTGGTGAGTTAAAATATTGAGTTGAGAAGTAAATGTAGCCAGATGAATTTAGTATTGAAAGTAGTCTAAAATGATACTGTTGAGTCGAGGTAAAATGTTCGGTTGAGAATGGGAAGGCCTCTAGCTGGTTCCAGGGTATTTTGGCGATGTTGTGTGGGAGATAGCTGATTGAAAGTGTCGAGTAGAGGTGCATTTAAGTTGGCATGGAGTATCTCTAGTAATTGGTTAGGTAGTCTGACAATTTAAGAACAGGATCTACGAAGATTGCGAAAGGTGGGTGGAAACTAAATGTGAGTAGTATTAGGAGAATTATTTAGGAATAAAATGAAGTCAATCGTTTTTTTTTTTAAGATAAGGACTTTAAAGTGTAGGGACTTTAAGCTAAGGACTTTAAAAAAAAAGTCTTAACGAAGCACTCGATTTTTTTTTTTTTTTTTTTTTTTTTTTAATGGAATGTTTTTTCAATAGAAAGCGATCTAAAAAGTGTTTCGGTCGGCTATAGTTCTTCCTTATGAAGAGTTAAAATTCCCGAGTCACAGCTGGTGATAGCTCAATCTCCTGCAGTGGTGAGGAAAGTTTTTGATATATTCTAAATTGCGTTATTGTATATTGTATAATTAAGTCTATTTATGAGTTCTTCCATGTCCCGAGCCCTTACTTTCCTCTATAAGTCAAAACAAAAGATAATGCGATAAAGTATCTGGTTCTCTCAATTACTACTTACACAACTGATAATCATGAATGAAACAGGTGTTCAAGTTGATGTAGCAAACCAAACATTACAATATATACTTATATTATTGTTTGTAATGAAAATTGCTGGATAAATGCTGATTTATTTTTATTATTATTTGTACTACGAAATTAACAAGCATCCAGATTACGTAGGACAGTTTTAGATCTCTGAAATTGGTGTTTCAAGAAATGGCTCTACCAATTTTTTTTTTCTCATTTTTTAACTCGCTATGTAAACAATGTTTTATATGTGTTTACATGTATATCAGCTTTACCTTACTGGAAAATATTTAGGTGTCTACTTTGTTAGATCAATTTTATGTCTTTTCTGATTACAGTCGGTAACAAAAGTGTCCGAACACTAGCAAAAATTCCTATGTAAAAAAAGTACACTTCATACAGTTTTGTTAAATAAATCCTTATCGAATCATGTTCTTACACTGGCTAAGAACAGGATTCGACAAGGATTTATTTAATAAAACCGTATGAAGTGTACTTTTTTTACATAGGTATTTTTGCTAGTGTTCGGACACTTTTGTTACCGACTGTACATTACCTCTTAAAAGTGTATATAATACGTGTAATAGTGGACAATGGAATTCGCGTGGTTGTTTCGCACTATATTTTTCAGAATGCAACTAAATAATGATTAACTTATCATTAACGATTGCTTTTCCATACATTCATCAAATACTTTATATCTTGGAAAGAAAAAAATCCTTCCGTATACATTCATAAGATAATATTTTTCCTGAGAAGCATTTAGTATGAAGAAAAGAAAAATGGAAAACTTTATGCGACACTTTTGTTGGCGAAAATAATTTTTCTTTCACGTAAATATAATTTGGGACAGTCGTTTATACCACTTTTAAGTTTTACTGTCTGAATGCAAAAAAGAAAAAAAAAAAAAAATAGTTATTCTAGTGTTCAGTTTCATTAAAAATGATCTGATGTGGTATTCACTTCATGTTCTCTTGACCTACATTATCGTGGACACTTGATTAAACATTAATGAGTGTCATATGGAGTAATATTTCTGAACATTTTTAATGCATTTTAACACGTTCACACCGGCGCATTTTGTTTAGATAGTCTTCTCAAAAGTATCCGAGCACTAGCCAATAATTCCTATATAAATAATAATATTATAGTTTTAAAAAATTAAAGAACACGCTTTTATAGAAATGTGAACTAAAAAGCACAAAATATCTATCTTAGCATTAAAATTCAGGGTAAGAAAAAATCGTGTGAGTGACACACCGTAATATTTACATACATTTAAATCTTTAATTAAAATAACTTAGAATTAAACAAAAACCATTTTTAAAAAATCTCCCCTGACGGGGATCGAACGCTGGACCTTTAGGTTCGTAGCGCGGCGCCTTACCTCAACGCCACATAGTTCACGTAGGAAATTTTTTTTTACAATATAAATTTTTTGTTTGCTCCCAGAGAAGTTACAAACAAACATACATACATACATACAGGTGAAGCTAATAAAAGCGTGTTAAAAATGTCGAGTTAATACTGTTTTGTTCAATAAATCCTTGTCGAATCATGTTCTTAAACTGATTAAGAACATGATTCGACAAAGATTTATTTAACAAAGCAGTATTAAGTGTACTTTTTTTCGACAGAGATTATTGCTAGTGCTCGGATACATTTTCTGCCGACTGTAGCTGTGACCCACCGGTGGGTCACGCCGGTGAGAATGTGTTAAACAATTGATCTAAGCAATTTAGAAAACAGTTGTGTATGATAAAAACTTACATGTGTGGGGACTTCCTACCCCTCAACCCTTCGTAATATTTTAGCTACATGAAAAAATTGTATCAATTATATGAAACTCTAAAATTTGTGGAGATAGCTTTTAGTAGCCCTGTATATTATCTATAAATTATAAACGTAACATGATTTCGGAGATTAGCACTGATAAGTGCCTTAATTCATGCCTTAAAACAGTTCCTAATTAGAAAAAAAATATTTAAAAATTAGCATTACAAAATATCAAAAAGAATAAGAGGGGGAAATATTAATAAATCTTGAGACAAGCATGAAAAAAAAAAAAACGAAATAAAGAAAATAAAAGAAGATAGTGGTGATTTTAACAAAACAACAAACTAGTAAAATTAAACATCAAGGCTGTTATGTTAACATTTTCATATATTCTATATTTTTCTAATGTCATAAACTTTTTTTAGCCAATGTTTTCGTCTTTAGTTAAATTAATGAAACGTATTTGCAAACTACAAAGTAAAACTTATATTACAACTTGTATTAAACAGAAATGAATTGTATTTCGAAATACTCTTAGATGATTTTCGAAAAAGCATATTACTTTTATTACATTTTAGAACAAATTTCTATCATTAAAAGCTTTCAAAACATCAAAAGTATAACTCATTTGAAATCACAAACATTTTTTTTTCCCCTTTTTTCTGTCTGTATTAAATTTACTCAACTATCTTCTTTACTATTACTTAATGCTTCGCCATAAATTGAGATATTTTCCGAAACACAAAATAAAAACTTTATTGCAAAAAAGATAACAAAATACTTTTTTTTTTTTTTTTTTTTTTTTTTTTAACAACCCTTACAGACAGCAGAAAAAAGAGAAAGACACAATCAAAAACATAAAATTTATAACACGTGGTCGAAAGAAAAAGAGAGAAATATATGGAAGCCTCTGTAAAAGTATATTGTGCATCCGCTTTCAAAACGCAATCTCTCTTGCTCCCCTACTTTTAAATTCCTACATAGCGAGAGAGAGATGTCAGATTT
The DNA here is from genome assembly GCA_963930645.1 of Salticus scenicus. Lineage (NCBI taxonomy): Eukaryota > Metazoa > Arthropoda > Arachnida > Araneae > Salticidae > Salticus > Salticus scenicus. The sequence goes on along the minus strand of OZ005656.1, from coordinate 206,488,050 downwards.
CTCTGGAAAATTGGCATGGGAAAATATTGTGAAAGAGCGGAAACAGTTATGAGTTGAAAGGGTACAAGTCAGAATGGGGCAGTAAAAACAGAAATATTCTATGTCGCTGACTATTTTAAACTTTTGTTATGTATCTCTACATTTATTTAGTAGAAATGTATCATCTGAAAAAAAAAAAAAAAAAAAACGCTTATAGATATTTTTTTTTTCACGGAAGAAGTATAAAAAGTCTTTTTCATTGTCAACCTGTAACTTCAGAATAACTAAGTGAAAAAGATAATAATATCGTAAGAAATGGATATTTCTAAATGGTTCACTGTGACCGTTTTCATTCCGTAATCCAATGTTTTTAATTTTATGATTCTTTCATTACTATCTCTCGACATTTTTAACGCATAATTTTTAAAATCCTAAACTCTTAACACCTAAATTGTCAAACACATATATATATATTTTTTTTTTTTTACTTTCTCTTACCCATAGGGTGGAGAAAGTATTGTTTTAGGGTCAAACTTTCGAGCGTGAGTTTTTGTTATATTTACATGTTCTGAGGTCCCCCGAATACGAAAATCATGTTTTTAGCAAATGGTCTGTGTGTCTGTTATCAGCATATCTCAAGAACAAATAGTAGCAGAAATTCCAAACTCGGTATTATAAATGTGTATCATATAGTGATGCTACAGCTACAGTAAGCTTTTCGTTGAGAGGAAGCAAATGGTTCGTGTACAGGGACACTCAAAAGTATTCAAATATATTACGCCTATGGGGGAAATTGCAGGTAAATAGTGTTTAACATCTATAGGCTGCACTAAACCAAATGAAACGAATATATATTTTTTGTAATAGAGATAGTCAACTGGGAAAAAAAAATTGTGTATGTAGCAGCCTCGCCTCCCCCCCTGGGGGGGAAGTCCTCCCTCCCTCGAGGGGAGTAAATTTTCATGATGGGTATCTTTGAAAAAAGCTCGCCAATACCTTCAAAACAAATGGTTGAACCATTCATCTGCGATAATTTAAAATAAAGTTATCGGTTTTTTTTCATTTTTTTTTTTCATGTAATATTATGGGAGGTTATATTTCTCAGTTATTACCATTACTTCCATTGTGTGACGTCACTGCTATGTAGTTATGACGATATTACTACGTCACTGTTTTGTATCATCCTTTCAATGTATGCGCACGCACCGAGAAGCGCACCTGTTTTTATTCAGATGGTGTTTAATCGTCGTCGAGGGAAAGACGCTCCCGCTTGGATGTAAACCAATGTATAATTATGGAGTTGACGTGGAGCGGTTCTGTCAAACACACAGACGGTGTTTGCCGCTCGTAAAATGCAGCAATTTAAGTGTTTATGTAATGTCCCCTTTTTGTTTTAAATAAATGTTGTTATGTTACGATGGTCTGTAGCCGTTTCCCTATAATATTGAGAATAAATTCAACTTTTTTTATATATTTGGTGTTATACTACTTCTCTAATATAGAAATCGTTTACATTATCATAAAAGATAATTTGTTTAAATAATAATTTTAATAAATTATTTCTTAAAAACAGAATTATTTTTTAATAACCGAATTAAATTCTACATAAATGTAGGTGCACTAATGAAACGGGGGGTTGAGGGGGGTGGTAGCCCACCTCACACGGAACTAATTATCATATAAAACTCTTCCGAAGCCTAATTTAAATTGTTTAACTTAGGTTTACATAACAGTACTCGTTATCTTATCTCTTAATCTCCAACCTGTATTTATAGTATTAAATTTCAGAGTAAGAGAAAGTCGTGTGAGTGACACCAGATTATTTTTTAATAGATTCAATCTAATTACATGTAGTTTTGCTTATTAAAAATTAGAACATTTTTATTTTTATTATTATTTGTGCTACAAAGACTTTTGTAAACACAATCATTCTCGAAATTCAGCATTAAATTTACGTATTGATGTTAAGTTAAATATCCTAATCAAGATGCATTTTTATACTAATTTAATTCAATGATTAGTATTTAATTGAATGAAAAACTATTTTTTTTTATTAAAATGGTTAGTTGGTTTTGTTTGATGTTGAACTAGGACTGCGTTATAGAATCAAAATGGATATTTACTAAAAGGAAAATGTAAAAAAAAAAAAAAAAAAAATAATAATAATTAGTTTTTCGGAAATGAACATTATCTTTTAAATATCTCTCAAACTACCCACTCTAATAATTTCTGTTTCACACGTAGTTTTCATACAAGTAGCCGCTTGTTTATAACACATTTTCCCTTTTAGGTGTGAAGCAAATAATTTTTAATAATTTTTAATTTTCTGAAACAATTGACTTTAACATTAAAATGAGTGTTCTTGGATATGTTCAAGAAATAGTTAACCATATTACAAAAAAAAAAAAAAAAAAAAAAAATGATAACATTGATGATTTAAGTTGTAATTATATTTTTAATTCGTACTATGACGATGTGGATAAACACATCTTTTGTTAAAATTCAACAACGAATTTTTTGCAATAAATTTATGGCAATGAATTTCCGTAATAAAGTTCGGAATATAATCTAATCAAAATACATTTTTTACACTTCATTTACACTTAATTACATTTTACACTTAATTCAAAGAATTTTGCATTATCTCACACTTATTTCATTAAATGAAAGTTTAAAAGTAATTCATTTACTTCTTTAAAAAAGATTTATATATATATAATTGAACATTAGGGCTGTTACGTTAGCATTTGCTAATGTTCCATATTTTTCTTATGTCATACACATTCTTCAACCAATGTTTTTGCCTTTATTTAAACCCTTTCAGAGTTAGCAGTTTTTTGGTTTATCTGTTTAATGATTCATAAAATTAATACTATGCACAGTTTAAATATGAGAATTTAATACTGTATACTAGACATGTTTATTAATCTTATTTTCTTGAAAAAAGCAACATATATTTCAAAATTTAGCTCCACCAGCCTTTTATTTTGAGTATGCATACAGGAAAAAGACGGGCTTAACGCTTATAGGGTTTAAATTAATGGTACGTATTTCCAAACGACAAAGTAAAATGTATAAGAAAAATATGAATATATTGCTATTTGCGTTAAACAAAAACAAAAAAAAAAGTAACTACTGAAAATACTCTTAGGAAATTTTAAAATATTATATTACTTTCATTAAATTTTAGGGCAATTTCTACCATTAACACTTTCCAAAACATTCAAAGTACAATCGATAACAAAAGTGTCCGAACACTAGCAAAAATTCCTATGTAAAAAAAGTGCACTTCATACGGTTTTATTAAATAAATCCTTATCGAATCATGTTCTTACATTGACTAAGAACAGGATTCGACAAGGATTTATTTAACAAAACCGTAAGAAGTGACCCTTTTTTATATAGGAATTTTCGCTAGTGTTCGGATACTTTTGTTACCGACTGTGCATTACCTCTTAAAAGTGTATATAAGTGTGTATTTTTTTTTTCTTTTTGTTCTGTATTAAATTTACTCAACTATTTTCTTTACTATTATTTAATGCTCTACAACGAATTCAGATATTTTCCAAAACACAAAATAAAAACTTTATTGCAAAAAAGATAACAAAATACTTTTTTTTTTTTTTTTTTTTTTTTTTTTTTTACAACCCTTACAGACAGCAGAAACAAGAGAAAGACACAATCAAGAGCATAAAATATATTATACATACTCGAAAGAAAAAGAGAAAAATATATAAAAGCCTATGTAGAAGTATATTGTGCATCTGCTTTCAAAACGCAATCTCTCTTGCTCCCTTACTTTTAAATTTCTACATAGCGAAAGAGAGATGTCAGATTTCTCTGGAAAATTGGCATGGAAAAATATTGTGAAAGAGCAGAAACAGTTGTGAGTTGAAAGGGTACAAGCCAGAATGGGGCAGTAAAAACACAAATATTCTATGTCGCTGATTATTTTAAACTTCTCTTATGTATTTCTAGTTTTATTTAAACGAAATATATCTTTCTGCACGAAAAAGAATGCTTATAAATTTTTATTTTTTTTTCCTCGGAAGAGGTATAAAAAGTTCTTTTTATTGTCAAAAATAATGCTACCTGTAACTTCAGAATAACTAAGGAAAGAAGTTATTGTTATCGTAAGAAAACGAAAATTTCTAAAACTTTTCAGAGGGGATGTTTTGATGTCGTAATCAAATATTTTTAATTCTGTACCTTTTCTTTGTTAATATTACTTTAATATTGTAAACTCTGTGTTCAAAGTCTGCTAGTAAATATGGCATGTAGCCCATCAGCATACTATTCTATGGTATGCTGGCTATATTAGATTACCTTTATAATAAAATAACCTTAAAAATTTCTATTTTATCCAGATTCGGAGATATTTTTAATTCGAGGTAAATGAAGACCAATAAGTAATAATTATGTTAAATAACTTGTTTGTTACAATTGTTCAAAACTTCGAAAAACGATGCCAAAATAACGTGTTGGTGTTGGTTTTAGAACTAAGGCCAGTGACTGGGGGGAGTGCCCTCCGTAACCTGTATTTACGAAAATTTCGGAGAAACTTGGAAAATTCAGAGCGGCAATGTTGACGTTCGATACCTGAGACCGATCCCGGCACCTCGCATCTATTAATTTTGGAGTAGAACCTCTCGGCCATTGGTTGGGCTTTCAAAATAATAAGGACTGTCCTCAAAATTAGAAAACATGTAGTCACCCTTTTATATGGCGAAATTTTTATGTAAATTATCAATTATATAACGTACTTTTTACTTTATTTATTTTTTATTTTATTTTATTTTTCTAATTTATTTATTTTTTTTTTAAATTTAATTTAATTTAATTTATTTATTTATTTATTTTTCATTTTCATATTCAGAAAACTCGAAATCATTAAAGTGATTCACATTTTCAAATATTGATTTTTTTAAATTTTATACATTTTATTTTGACTCTATAAAATGCAACAAATGCATTTGGTTCCTTTTTCGCACTTTAGATTTTAAAACGAAACAATAAAACTTTTTGCAAACAAAGAATTAATTTTTGTAAAACGAAAAAAGAGAATGAATTTAACTACATTTTCTAAATGTAATTAAAAGAAAGAGTATACTAGTAATGGATAATATGCATAAAAATTAATTTTGTTATAGAATAATATAGAATTTGTTAGCCGGCGACAATAGGTGAATAGTCCCCTTAATTCAGAATTTTATTCTTTTACTCTTAAACTTGAACTATTCATTCATCTTTCATAGTTTACTATTTATAACCAATACATATATTTTACAACATCTTGATCTGCTTTATACTTTAATTTAAAACAATAGAATTTACATTACTTATAATTTTTTAATTTTAATTTTTTTAATCTCAAAAATTTTTAATTTTGATTATTAATATTTTATAAGGAAAGAAGTTCTTTGAAGTTTTGAAGATACAACATAACTGGAGATTTTTTTTTCCCTATCATACTATAGGTATGGGGAACTTAGGTAATCGTGAAAATTTTCGACCTGTTTTTTTTTTTTTTTTTTTTTTACTTTTTTACACGTTTTCAGGTGTGAGGAATACGAAAATGACAAAATTTGTATGGTGTCCGTCTGTAGGGTATCTGTTGGTTTGTTAGTCCGTTAGTCCGATAGTGTGGTAGACTGTTAGCCCGTTAGTGTGTTAGTCCGTTAGTATATTAGTCTGTGTACACGATATATCAAGAACAAATTGTCGCAGAGAGGTCAAATCAGTTTTAAAACATTACTTTGGACACTGGCAATAACCCTATTTATTTGCAACATTTGAATTTAAAAACTTCGTAAGTTATTTGAAATTTACGATTTTCTTAACATGGGAGAATAGGGCAAAATTTCACTTAAACTTGCATTAAATGAAATGTTTTTGCTGTAAAAATATCAGACAAGTTTAAAATATCAGTTTTGATGCCGGAACGAACATAAGTTACTATAAACATGCTACTTTAGAAATTTCGCAAGTTATTGGATATTTACGAATTTCTTAACATGGCAGAATAGGACAAAATTTCACATAAACGTCAATTTTGAGGAATATTTTCATCGTAAAGATGTCAGACAACTTTAGAAATATTATTTAGGATACTGGCATGAATATTGTTGCTAAAACTTTTCCAATATAAAAATTTCGTAAGTTATTAGAATTTTACGAATTTCTTATCATAACAGAATAGGGCAAAATTTTACACAAACTTCAATCTTGAAGGATATTTTCATCATAAAGATGTCAGACCACTTTTGAAATATTATTTAGGATACTGACATGAATACCATAGAGTGCGAATTTTCCAATTTAAAAAATTCGTGAGCTATTTGGAATTTACGATTTACTTAAAATGGCAGAATAAGGCAAAATCGAGCATAAACGTCCATTTTGAGGATCATAAATATATCAGACAATTTCAAAATAACATTTATGATACTTGTATGAAAATGATTGACTACAAATATTCTAATAGGAAAATTTCGTAAGTTATTCGAAATTTAAGATTTATCAACATAGAAAAATGGGGCGATATTTGATAAAAATATGCATTTTTGCGATTGTTGCACTGGAAATAGTAGCAGGAAAATAAACTACGAAATTGATCCCAATAAAATAAATTAATAGATTAGAATAAGATAAATATATCGAACTGAATGGTGGATAGCCTATTAGGCGAGGATTTCGTTCTGTCACTGTGTCAAGCGTTTGGTCAAATTCATTTCTCTTAACATGAATATAATATGTCTTGTACAAAAAATTTATGAGAACATACATACGATGGGGAACTGAGCAGAGTCCACCTATGCCAACTAGTTTTTTAATAGAATTAGGGGGCTTTTCCCCCTGCTCGCTCCGCTCACCAACCCCCGAGGGAGGCTTCGCCTCCTCCTGAAACTCTTCACTTATTAACCTCTGCGGCTTTCTGCCCGCCTATTTGCTTCTCTGTCTTTCACTGAATAGTGAAATTAATAGTGCATAACAGAAAACAAGAAAAAAAAAATGTTGTAGAAATCCCCAATATGTAATGTCAAATTGAAATACATAATAATCAATAATTATTTTAATGAAATATTATGCTAAAAATCAGTAATTTTTTTCAGAATAGAAAGAAATTCTATCTAGATTATATTGCTTTACTGCTTTAGTATATGATCCCCTTGGCGACTTTTAAATTATTGTCACTATTACGCGACGAATTTTTTGGTTTAATTGTTTGTTAAAAAAAAAGTAATATATATATATATATATATATATATATGTGTGTGTGTGTGTATAGCGAGTACCTATTTATTCTAATGCCTATACTTTTTACAATTGAATTTTTTAGTTAATTTAGGGCAGCATATAATACTCTCTACATATTTTTAATATACAGTTAGATAATAATTTTACACATTCGAAAATATCTGAGAAGAAAATAGTTTATTATTATTATTATTATTATTATTATTTTGATTTGGAAAAATCTTCTACACCTTCAATTTTTAATTCTTTCCTACCTACTTCTTAAAATAAGGAAGAATAAAATCTACGCAATTGTTTATAAGAGTTTTAGGTGATGAACTTTTTTCTTGCCATAATTAGAAATAGGAAATGTATCATAGAAATGTCTAATTCTGTTATGTTAAAAAATTGTCAATGCTAAATTAGAAGATTCTGTCATTTATTAATGAGTTTGAATTTGAATATAAAATGTTTCTTAGGCCAAACTATAGCCGAAGTATTTTAAAATATGTTTGTTTTTAAATAAAAAAGATAAATACACTTTAAAGACAAAAAGAAACGCAATCAGTTATACAGACACGACGTTATTCCCTTATTCAGAATATATATATAAACAACATAAGCAAATGTCAGTATGAAAATTAATTTTCAACGAGTAGAAAAAAAAAAAAAAAGAAAGATATTTGCAGACGACAAATTACAATCCTAAATTCATTTTTTCATTGATAAATATCTACAATATATTTTTTTTTATTACTTATTTTCAGATGGAAAATTTCTTTGTTACTAATAGCAACATAGACATTTATTTCATTTTATTTATTTATTTTCTACACCATTGATCACATTTTAATTTTCTTGGAGAAAAGTGGCGTCATGTGATTAAAAGAACAACGATTTCAGAAACATTTTGTAAAATGGCAAATAGAGTACCTACATTTGTAAACTCGGGGTTTTTAATTAATAACTTCGTTTATTAAAATGATAGAAAATTTTAACAAACTAAAAGTCTTCCTTGGAGCATTCGGCACACATTCATACCCCTTATGACGCGGAGAACCCTGCTCTCAGCGAAGAGATGCAGTCCAGACGAAAAATTTGACCCCAGAGGCAGTAACTTTTTCTTTTTTCTTTTTCTTTTTTTTTTTTTTTTTTTAATATATAGAGATTAAAATTTAAAAACGTAATAATTATAAATACATATTTTGCATAAATATTTTTTAAATCGCAGTAAAAATTAAGTTTGAGTGTTATTTTTAGACATCTTCTATTGAAGGTTTTTGTACAAAACACTACGCCACTATTCACCGGCTTATTTTGATAAATAAAAATAGAGTCATTTGCCTCAAATGTTATAAAGGGAGAACCCACACAATAGGCAGGGCATATTATTAATGAATTGTATTACGTTATGATAAATGACTAAAGAAAGGCCCTATTGCATGCCGTGGGAATTTCAAAGAAAACGATCGAAACCTGAAAAATAGACCTTTCGAAATTTTTATGTTGCTATAAAAAACCCACTTTTTATTTTAACAATGGTTAAAAAGAAATTATGATAAAAAATATTTATATCATTTATTTATTTATTTTTATATTATGTTTATTTCATTTTACTTATTTACTTTTGAATAATACATTTTTGATATACTAACAATAGAAATCTGACATGCACTTGTTTTGAGATTTCTCAGATTACAGCTGGGTAATTATATAAATTTAAATAAAAATTAATTTCCATAATTTCATTTAATGCAGCTATGAGGAAAGTATTTTAGAAATCTAGAAACAGCTGTAACTCAGTTTTTACTCTTTTATAGAATTATATATATACATTTCATCCTCATAATGATCAAAACCAAGGAATGAAAAAAATGTAAATATCAAGGTAATAATAAAATATTACTTATGGCAAAAAGCATTATACAAATAAGAAATGTGGAAAAATATGATAAAGAAATAAAACATAAGTGTGAAATTGCTTAAAAATAAATAAATAAATAAAATAAAATAAAATAAAACTGTATATTTTTATCAACAGACGTTATCGCAACAGGTAAAACATAGTGAATTCTCCCTGTGATAGCGACATGTGAGATTATATTAAATTACTAGCACTGCCCAACAAGTAATGAATTAAAATATATCTTTTCTTCATTTATAACATAACTATTTTAATTTTCTTTTTAATACCTTATGTCTTACACATATTTAAAAAAAAAAAAAAAAAAAAAAAAAAAAAAAAAACATATTTGAATGAGAACATGGCATAAATGTATAAAATACAGGATGTTTTCCAAATAATCTGAGAAAATGTAATTTTTATAATCTATTTATACATTTTTAAAATAGAATAAAGTTTTGAACACGCATACCATAAAATCTCAAACTTATAGTATAATATTTGTAGAATTAACTTTCTCAAGTGTAAAATCTTGTAACCGGCGAAGTATGCGGTACGTTTACCCAAAACTCGCTCAACATCAGAAAAGTTAATTTTTTTTTTCAATAATTATTTGAGTTTAATTCAATTGCTATAATAGTAAATTTAACCCATTTTATCCCAATTTATTTATCTTGCTAAAATTTGAGAAAAATTATATTTTTTTTAGGGTTAATTAAACCTAAATAAACTAAATACAACAAAATTTGAATATATATATATATTTATTCTGTATAAGAAATCTTATCCGCCTTGTACGCAGGACATTGAAATAAAGTGGATGAAATTTGCACTTATATGTTTTAGTGTTCTCTTCAATAGTGAAAAGTGCTTTCCGAGTATAAAGTTTTGCTTTATCTGTATAATACTTTCTTATTTACATGATAGTTTTCCAAAAAGAATTTTCAACCGCAAAGAGAAGATAAACCACGCCCCCTAATGTAATGATTAAACAAAGATTCCAGGTGGAGGAGGAGGAAGGAGGAGGAGGAGGAGGTGAAACACATAACATGCTAGCAAGCTTGTATATGGGTCATTCTCTGAAAAGTGGGCTTTTTTTTAGCCCAAATAAAATTGATCCAATTTTTTTTTTAATTTTTGTGCATGTATGCATATGTTACGGTTAATAAAAAAATAATATAAACCAAACTGTACCTGATAATTTTTGATATAGTAATTGTTTTTATTAATTAGAAAAATGAGGGAATGATTGTGAGTGAATGACAAATTTTTCTTAGAAACTAATTTATAAAAATAGTATTATATCTAGATATATTTTCAAACACTAAATATTTATTAAAACACATTTTTATCTATATATTAATAGGCAAGCATAAAATTTGTTGTCCCTTTTTAACATATTAATTATGGGAGTAGAGGGTTGAAAATGGTATCATTCGAAAGGTATGGTTAGCCGGAAGGTGCGAATACAAATATTATTTTCTTACGATGTCAAGAAGGTATTTAAAAATACATTTATTTTTTATACATTTTCCCCCATTTTTCCCTTTTATACACGTATTCCTTCACATTAAAAAATACCTAAAAGTAGAAAGTTGTTAAATCTGGCAATTTCATAAAGCTCAAATAAAACCATAGACACAGTAATGTGTATAATGTAGCATCACTATACGCAAGCGCAGTGATGACGTCACTGTCTGTCCATGGAGCCATGTAAAAGATTTTCTATGTTAATTGTCCATTGAGTTTTTGTAAAAAATTATTAAAAAATAACGGAAATTATCTGCCGATTTTTAATTCCGATATTTGGGTATAGTTATATATAAGTTACTGTCTACATGTGTTTGATTGAGTTATTTTTTCTGTAAAATTGATAAAATTTTAATTTAAAATCACAAAACTCCAGAAAAAAAAAAAAAATGGCAAACTTCGAGTTTCGAATGTAAACATAAACATTTCATTTCAAAGGGTGATATTTAAACAATAAATATTGAACTAATATACTAAATAAAAGGAAAATGGATTTGTTACTAACTGCTGCATGTAAAGGTAGACGATACGGAAAAAATTCCGATTTCCGTTTTGTGCTGAATTTACATGTTTTGAGCTTTCTTTACGTTTCAATTAACTGAAATTGGCTACTTATTTTTTAAAAAAGTGTCTTTATTGCTAGCTTTTGTGGGTAGAAGAAGCAAGTAGAAGATTCATAAAAACTTTTGATTTCCGGTTTTCGATGAATTTACACGTTTCGAGATTTCCTTGCATTTTAATTAAGTGAAATTAGTGAAATTGACTACTTATTTTTATTTTTTAAAAAGTGGATTTATTATTCTTTCCTCTGCATATATAGGTAGAAAATATAAGATTCAGAAATGTTTTAGATTTTCGGTTTTCGATAAAGTTACACGTTTTGAAATATCCCGAACTCAATTCGACCATTTTTGAAAAATATCTTTTTTTTTTTTTTTTTTTTTTTTTTTGGTTCAAACACTGTACTTTATGAACCAATCGAATTAATTTAACAGAATTTGATACTTGGTTGGACCTTGGTCTGACATGGTACCTATTAGCGTCTGGGCTGTATCACACAACAAGGGGCGTTTTCACGTTGCGATTTTCTCCCATTTCAGGAAAGACTAACATCTACAGAGAGAAATAGTTATATTAAGTAAAACTCTGCTGATTCAGTTAGAGTGAATATTGGCAAACAATTGCCGCAGCTGTGTTGCAATTGCATTCCGTTTAGGACAAGGCAATAACTTTGCTTTGCCTCGCTTTGCAAAAAAAATGGTCGAGTTTCGACCACTGGGCGATACTAGTTAATATAAAAACGTAAAAAGCCAAATTTGATTTCTTTTAGTTAACTTTGTAATGAATGAGGGAATGACATAAATAAAAATATCGTATTTCAATCCACCGTTTGAGAGCCATATGCTATTCATTGTAAAATGTTTCCAACAAAACACAAAATGGCTTCTTTACTTTGCTGCTATACAAATTAAATTTGACTTATATAAAGTACGTACTGCCATTAATGCAGTAAGTAGGGGTGTAATTATAGTTTGATGAGGGAATGATATCTATTACTAGGGACAACAATAAAAAGGGTTCTAATTTCTTTCATTGCATAATATATAAATATATTATATTGGATAAATATTTATTAAAGTATGTTTAATAAATTTTCAACTCAAATAATCTAAATATACATGCTTTAATGCTATAGAAACCATTTTATTTACTTACATGTGAGAATGGGGACACAGAGAGGGAATGATATTTTGCCTCTAAAAAAATATTTTAAAATTATATTTTAATTCCAATAACCAAAGAATAACAGTTTACATGCAAAACCAATTAATATTGATAGTTTGAACAGCTTTTTTTTTTTTTTTTTTTTTTTTTGTGCTTCTAAAAATATGCCCTCAAGACTACTGGGACATGAAATGACCACTTTTCAGAGAATTACTCATATAACATTATATATTCCAGCTGACAAAATATTCGCACTAAGCAAATTCTGATTTCTATATGCTATTTTTCAGCTGTCCTTTAAATAGGACAATGGGATAAAATGGGTTAAAATTGATTGCTTTGTCATAAAAATTATGGAAATTTAAACTGTCCAAAAGGCCAGGAAGATACAACTATGGATTCTTGCATTCAAAAATATTACTTGATAAACCTTTCCTCGTATTAATGAAACTTTAAAAGCGGCAAGATATCATCTGAAATTATTGATGGGTAAGGCAGAATTAATTTCAACAAGCTAAAGATCGAAATTCAACTCGTGGTCCAGAACACTTTTCGTCCGCATTCAAATTAATTTTCCTTTACCCCTTCCCCCCCCCCCCAACATTTTCTTTTTTTCTTTTTCTTTTTTTTTATGGTAAGATGTGTTTTAAAATCACATACACAAATTTTTCATAGATATGTTTTAAGATTGAATTTTCTGTACTGAATACGTGCTTGCCTACCTAACCCGGAAGATTGGTAGTTCCCGTCCCTTTTTGTACACCACTTAATTTTTAGAGAAATTCTCTCCAAATATATTTACGATTGAATAAGAAGAAAAGTACTCTAAAAAAAGACTGGTGTGAACAAATAGGCGGAAAAGGGCGGGACTAACAATCTTCCGGGTTAGGTTGGCAAGTATGTGAATAGTATAATACAGTATAAATTTATTAAATTATGCTTAAGAGAAATGCCTCTCATACACCGTAATTTATCCGAATTTATTTGTGAGTCCCTGTATATAAATCAATAATACTCTTCATACCACTTTCAATAATAAACATGCTATACTTAACCTTAATAACATATTTAAATTTCAAGACATTCTTAATACATGAAAGCGAATCACGCATATATTGTCGGACAAACGAACCTAATTCAGAACCTTTTTTTTTTTTTACTTTTTTAGAAAGCATTAAAAAAGATTCCCCCCCCCCCCCCCCCTATAAGACCACAGTTTATTTTTCTATATTTTTAGTCGATTCCTTTATGCTTTCTTTTGCATCTATTTTAACATCCTTGACAATATCAGTACAAAAAACCCTTAACGGGTTAAAAGTTTGTGACGCCGATACTTTATGGCTATAAGAATTTGAAATATGAGTCTTAAAAATAATGATATCAAATTTTAAGTAACGCTTTGCAATTAGTTAAAATATACATAGATTTTCTTATTTGATCATTTACTTTCTACTTTTATTTATATTTATAATGCAAACGTAATATTTTTAGCTTCAAGATCAGACAGATATATAAAATACACTCACTGATGCTTTTTCATTTACATTTCAAATTCAAAATAACAATTTTAAAAGGAATGATATATAAATTCCAGTGGCGCCTCGGTGTTATTTTAAAAGATTTGTTTTTAGATTCCATTAAAATTACTTTTGTTTTGTCTAATAAAGTATATTTACACATTGAAACAGTGCTTTTAATTTTCAAATATACTGTCAAATAATTATACTTTCACTGAGTTTGCATTATAAATTAAAATTATTTATTTCAATAAATTGATTTATCTTTTGCGTCACGCTATCCAAAACATAGTATCATAGTATCCAGCTGAGTGAAAATTTGCGCAAAGAGGTAGTGTGACGTAAAGCAAATATTTACACAGATTTTACTTGCAGTTTTGGATAGCGTGACGCAAAAGATAAATCAATTTATTGAAATAAGTAATTTCAATTTATAATGCAAACTCAGTGAAAGTATAATTATTTGACAGTATATTTGAAAATTAAAAGCACTGTTTTAATGTGTAAATATACTTTATTAGACAAAACAAAAGTAATTTTAATGGAATCTAAAAACAAATCTTTTAAAATAACACCGAGGCGCCACTGGAATTTTTATATCATTCCTTTTAAAACTGTCATTTTGAATTTGAAATGTGAATGAAAAAGCATCAGTGAGTGTATTTTATATATCTGTCTGATCTTGAAGCTAAAAATATTACGTTTGCATTATAAATATGAATAAAAGTAGAAAGTAAATGATCAAATAAGAAAATCTATGTATATTTTAACTAATTGCACAGTGTTACTTAAAATTTGCTATCATTATTTTTAAGACTCATATTTCAAATTCTTATAGACATAAAGTACCGGCGTCACAAACTTTTAAACCGTTAAGGGTTTTTTGTACTGATATCATTACTTTTTAGGGGTTATTCATCAAAAAATAAAAACAAATCCTTCTGGCTCCTAGGAAGGGTAAACTGATTTATCTTTTATTATGAAGTTGCCACCATTTTTTTTTTTCCGAAAATTGTACAATTGTACAATTTTTCAATTCTACAATTTATTAATGGACTTGGTGGATTTCTTAATGAAGGCTTGTATATACGGAGTTTTAAGCAAATCGCTTCATAGAACTTTTCTAATGTAAATTTCAAATTTTCAGTGGACTGGCACAGGGAAACAAGAGGGTAGATTTAGTTGGCAAATGAACCTAACAAATACATTTCTGAGATAAATCCACACTATAGATTTAGTTTGAATTAATTCAGTATTTCAAACGTTATCATGCTGACAAATTTTCAAGTAGCCTGCCACTTGGAAACAAAATGGAGAAGCTTCGCACTAGAAAAAAATATTGATTGGGATTCTCAAACTCTTTAAAATAATAAGTGGGAAATTTCAAATTTAAGTTAGAATTACGTAATTTACATTTTGCAAGTTCCTTTTTAGATAATTACAAATGCAAATTAAACAATTTTTAAAAAATCAAGTTAATGTTAAAAATGGAAATTTATTTCTTTTCTTTTCCCTTTTGAGCTAAGCTCCAATATTCACAATTTAAATTTTCGTCATAAGTGCAGGTAACAATATTATTTCATAAAAATATTTTGTGGAAAAAAGTAGACAAAATATAAATTAAGCTCTACATTTCTATAATTTTAAAGGTAAGATAAAATCATTTGCAGAAAAAAATTATGGAAAATACAAGTTAGCTAAAGTTAATACAAGTTAAATAAAATACAAGTTAAGCTAAAGTTAATGCAAGTTAAGTAAAATACAAGTTAAGCTTAAGCTTTATAGAAAATACAAGTTATATATATATTTCTTTTTAAAAATTAAAAATCTCTTTTTAAAATGCAGTTACAATTTATTCATATATTTACTTTTCAGACTTTAAAATGATACATATTTTAAATATTAACATAATCAAACTATTTTTTTTTATTATTATTATTTAAAACAACAATGGCTAGGGGATGAAAGAGGGGATAAATAAGCTGTATATTTAAAAAAAAAAAAAAAAAAAACATAGAATTAAAATTCATGAAAAATGTGTCAAATAGCAATTATGGAAAAACACGTCAAAATAAATAAATGACATCTTTACTTTGAAACCAATAATAATTTATTTAAAAATATAATTCTCTCTTTCTTTCTATCTTTTTTTTTTTATTATTAATTAATTAATTTCTGCATGAAAAATTCCATTTCATAAATATATTTACAACTACAATAAGCAAAAAAAACCCTCCTTTAATTTTAAATAATTATTTATACATGTTTCTAAGCAAATAAAAGTGTCTTTTTTTTTTTTTTTTTTTTTAAGAAAAATAAATTAAATATAGGAATGTATATGGTTTTAACATAAGCCATAAGCTACGAGATGGCGCCACTAGACGGCCAAATTATTACCTTCATGATAAAACCATATACATTCCAATATTTAATCTATTTTTCTAAAAAAAAAAAAAAAAAAAAAAAACTTTTAATTGCTTAGAAACATGTAGAAATAATTATTTAAAATTAAAGTAGGATTTTTTGTTTATGGTAGTTTTAAATATATTTATGAAATGGAATTTTTCATGCAGAAATTAATTAATTAAAAAAAAAGAAAGAAAGAAAGAGAGAATTATATTTTTTAAATAAATTATTATGGGTTTCAAAGTAAAGATGTTATTTATTTATTTTGACGTGTTTTTCAATAATTACTATTTGACACATTTTCCAGGAATTTTAATTGTATATTCATGTTTTTTTTTTTTTTTTTTTTTTTTTAAATATACAGTGTATTTATCCCCTCTTTCATTCCCTAGCCATTATAGCTTTAAATAATAATAAAAAAATTAGTTTCATTATGCTAATATTTAAAATATGTATCATTTTAAAGTCTGAAAAGTAAATATATGAATAAACTCTAACTGTATTTTAAAAAGAGATTTTTAATTTTTAAAAAGAAATATATATATATATTTGCAAAAGTGTATGTTTTACTTTAAATTAAAAACAAAAGATGGCGCCAAAACTCCATTTGCTGTTTTTTTTTCCATTCCCTGTGCGGAAGGATACATGAATAGGAATCGCAAATCATTGAGCTACTATAAAATCCATGTTTATGAATGATTACAAATTTTTTGCTTTAAAAAATTGTAAATTCATCATTATTATGATAAAATGGAATATCTAAAATTACAAAATACTTCCTTATTTAAAATGTTATCTAAATACTTTTTTGACTAAATATGAAATTTTGAAATCAAAAATATCTTTTTCATAGCAGAAGAGAAAATATATTTAAGTGAATTTGACTTAGTATATATACAATAAATATATAAAAAATGTAATAAAGTATTTTTGCGTTAAAAAAAGGAAAGTTTAAATAATTCATTGATTGCATTCACGTTGGTCATCCAACCAACGTGCCTTGAGAGTAAGAACCGAATTACGACATTTTCGCCGAATAAAAGCATGCATTTTGGCGGAGTAATATAGTTCTATTTTTAAAGCAACTTTTACAAAAAACAAGAGTTTTCCTGAAAAAAACAAAAACGTTACTAGATTCAGAAAGATCCCATTAACAACATATATTAATTAAATTAAAATCGTTCGTGCGGTTTTAGAGATATTTTTTCATGAATTTAGTCCATTACATCCTTACACCACACATTTTACCTTTTTGGCTTTAAATTGAGATTCAGATCTCAAAACATACTGCATGTAGAAATGTAAAATTTTCAGGATAGATTAAGACCGAAGACAAAAGACTATTTTCAAAAGATCAGAACAAAATATGGCATATTTGCTGAGATATTAAGCGTCGGCTTTTACAAATCTCTTTGATGTCAAACTAGCCGTATATATGAGTTCGCAGCGTTCAGTTTGTCCTACCGCTTGCGTCACTCGAAAAACTGCTGTTTTTCATGATATCCAGTCCGTTTCGAACGTGATTTTCTATAGAAAAATCTGAAGTTGTCAACTAACAAAATATACAAATTATTACTTTCTTCTATGTGTAATTTAGAGAAAGTATTGGATTCGTGAAAATTTTCGACCTCCATTTTTTGATGGATTCACACGTTTTGGGATATCCTGAACACGAATTGATAGTTTTTAGAAAATGTCTGTCTGTCTATATCACTTTTTTGTGGACGCTGTATCTCACGAACCAAAGAATGAAATTTAACTAAATTTGGTATGTAGTTGCACCCTGACATAAACTGGTGTTGATTAGATTTGGGGATCAATCGCTCAACAGGTTGCTCTGTGATCGCATTTTTCGTAAACTTTTAACATGGCAGTATAGGACAAAATTTTGTATAAATGTGCATAAAGAGAATTATTTTTTTGTAATCATTGTGAAATTTACAAGAATTATTTATGATAGAGATAGTCAACTGGGAAAAAAATTTTGTACGTGTAGGAGCCTCGCCATCCCCCCTGGGGGGGAAGTAAATTTCCCCTCAAGGGGAGTAAATTTTCAAGATGGGTATATTTCGAAAGGTCTCGTCAATACCTTTAAAACGAATGGTTGAACTATAAATCTGTGATAATTTAAAAGAAAGTTATCGATTTTTTTTTTTTTTTTTTTTTTTACTTCTAACGATAAAAAACTTAGAAAAAAAAACGTTTTTCTTTTACTTTCTTCTATATTCAATAGAAGAAAGTATTGGATTCGTAAAAATTTTCGACCTCGGGTTTTTGATGGATTTACACGTTTTGAGAGCTGTAGAACATGATTTGACCGTTTTTAGAAAATGTCTGTCTGTCTGTCTGTGTGTGTGTGTGTGTGTGTGACAAAATTTTGTGGCAACTGTATCTCACGAACTACTGCACAGAATTTGATACAAATTGGTATGTAGTTGCACTTTTACATAAACTAGTGCCTATCAACTTTTGGTAAAAATTGTCTTACAGGTTGCGTTGCCATCCCGCTTTTTCTAAATTTTTAACATGGTGATATAGAATAAAATTTTGTATAAAGGTGCATAAAGAGAATTATTTTTTAGTAATCATTATGAAATTTACAAGACTTAGTCAACTGGGAAACATTTTTTGTATGTGTAGGAGCCTCGCCACCCCCCTGGGGGTGAAGTCCCCCCTCGAGGGGAGTAAATTTTCAAGATGGGTATCTTTCGAAAGGTCTCGTCAATACCTTGAAAACGAATGGTTGAACTATACATATGTGATAATTTAAACCAAAGTTATCGATTTTTTTTACTTTTAATTAAAAAAAAAACGTTTTTTTTTTTTTTTTTTTTTTTTTTTTTTTTTTTTTTGTTGTTTTTTGCGAATTTTAACCAAACTTGGTATTTAGTTCGCCCCTGACATAAACTGGTGCTGATTAGATTTGGGGATCAAACGCTCTACAGGTGGCGCTGTGATCGTATTTTTTCTAAATTTTTAACATGGCAGTATAGGGCAAAATTTTGTATAAATGTACATAATAAGAGTTATTCTTAACCTGTGATTGTAAAATTAATATGAATTATTGATAATAGTTGTAGTTAATTAGGAAAAAAAATTTGTGCATGCGGGGGCATCGCTTCCCCCACTGGGGGAAAGTACCCGTCAGGGGGAGGTAAATTTTCAAGATGGGTATCTATCGAAAGGTCTCGTCAATACCTTGAAAACGAATGGTTGAACTATAAATATGTGTTTAAAACAAAGTTATCGATTTTTTTTTACTTTTAACGAAAAAAAACTGAAAAACGTTTTTTTTTTTTTTTGTTACTGATTGAATTTGTATAGAAAAATATAGAAGAAAGTCTTGTGATGGCCACAAGACACTAGTTTTTTTTTTTTGTTATTGAGTGAATTTGTATAGGAGAATATAGAAGAAAGTCTTGTGGTGCCACGACATACTAGTTTTTTATGAAAACTAATAATTATTCTGAAAAAGAAAAAAAAAACACTGTTTCAAGTTAAAGGATGCTTTGTAATTTTTATGTATGCAGGAAAATTTTGTAAAATTAATGAAATGATAACTTGATGAAATAGCACAATGTAAAAAATAATTTCTTTAACTAATATTTAATACTCATTTTATCTTCTGTCAAAATATTATGGAAGTCTCATTTGTTTGGAACCATTCGATGTTTAAAACAAATATTGTTTTAAACAATTATTTTAACAATTATTGTTTAAAGGGATGGACTATAAATGTATTTTTGTAAATTACTGCATTAGAATTAGGTTGGTTGGTTGGGTTTTACGTCGCACCAGTGCTGCGCAATGGGCAATTTGCGACGGTCTGGGACTCGCCCCTAGAGGTGGTCCGGAGACATGCTGTCCCAATTTTGATCCTTCACGCATTATAATTAGGAAAATTTGTATACATAAAATGCTAATATTATTATAATTCTTACCTATTGATTTTGCATTATATTATAGCTTAACACTATATTCCAAATATAATTTGGTATTATTTTATAAATTCAATAATACGTACCTTTTTTTTTTTTTTTTTTTTTTTTTGAATACTAAAAATTAAAGACTCTGGACCAATCTTATGGGGAGTCCAAAACCGTCAGCAATTTCCCGTAGTGTAGCACTAGTGCGACGTAAAACCAACTCAATCTCAACCTCAACCTGAAAATTAATGAAAATATTCAGCATTCAAACGTAATATTTTTCCAAAAATGAACTTATGAATGAAAAATGAACTAATCAATAAATTCACAATGTAGTGCCTAAATATGTTTAGAATATATTGTTGCAATATGATAATGTAAAATCGAGGCAAAAAAAACATATATATATAATTAGTAAAAAGCATTTTGAATATTTTCCATCAATTAAAATTTTTTACTTAATTTTATTAAATTTAAATAATTTTCAAGGAATATATTAACTTGTTTTTCCCTGGAACACTAGTGTAACGTGAAATTTTCGTATGCGTAAATTTTATGCGCGGTCTTCCTTTATTGGCATACATTTTTACAGTTTTCAAATATATTTTTAAATACAAATATTGTAATTATTCATTTAATAAAAAGTTAATAATATTGAGTAAAACCGCAAATAATTAAACATATATAAAAATAACATTAATGTAATACAAGTAAATAAAACGAATTTTACATGAGCACGTAAATTTCGCGTATCTCTTGTGATAGCGGCAGATATGAACACGCAAGTATCCTAGGGTTAAAAATGTTATATTTCATCGCAATTTTTCATAATTCTAAATAATTTTTAAAGGGTTTTATAATGTTCCTTTAATGAATTTTCTAAATTTGTATCTATCTTGAAAAAAAAAAATAAAAAAGAAAGAAACAGACCACATACATATTCTTAATGCAATTGAACAATTGTACATAAATACGATTAAATAAATACAAGGCAGTTTGTTATCTTTCAATTTTCTCAGGGTGCACATAAGTTTCCCTCGTATGTGTTTCAAAGTGGGCAACTCTTTGCATTTAACGTCTGTTTCTCATATTTTTCAAAGAATATACACAAAATGTCTTTGTCTTAAAGTAAATGTTTCGTGTTTTAGTATATATTCAGGTTTTAACTTAAATTTCAAAGTTTGTACTACTATACAAACATTTTCAATGTAGGAAAATCTGAAAGTTCCTTGACAATAATACTTTTAAAAGAGCTAGAATTACTGTCTGTTTTATAATTTAACTCGATTAACCGAGATAACCGCTAAACGTCTAGGCATTGAAATTAAAATTAAACGAATTTTGATGAAAAAGCATTGAAAAAAATTATATGCTGTAAAATTTTATACAGTAGGATACTAATAGTTTAATTTAAGGAAAAAAAAGAATTAATTTGGATTGAAGGTGCACCTTATCAAGAACTACGAAAATTTGTATACATAAAATTCTAATTAACTTTTATTATTTTTCTCTTGATTTTGCAATACTATAGCTTAACACTATATTCCAAGCATATTTTAGTATTACACTGTGAATTCATTGATAACGTTATTTTTTGAAAACTATTTTATATGTTTGAATTCTGAAAATTAATGACTGCGTACCATTGACGATATATTACAGTAGAACTCGGACTAGTAATATTTTTGCTTTCAAACATCACATCCCCACCATACCACCAATTTATTCACCAAACCGACTTTTCTACCGTCAAACTAATACATTCTACTTCCACCAAGACAAGTTTTCTCGACCTCTGTTATCGCTGTTTTATGTTTCGATTGAGTGTAAATTAAACATAAACCAAGTGGGAAAGCAAGTAGTCTAATCCTTGTTATTGATTAAAAGTTGTTCCCTTTGACTTTTTACTTTGGAGATTTGATGGTAAGAGAAACAAATCACTTAAAACATGCAAAATCCCAAGAACCACTTGCCAAAAGAAAAAAACGATTATCGACAAAAGAAGACGCAAAAACCGCAGTGATGTTCCGGCAATTTTTCTCCATTGCCAGTATAGGGAATCCGTACTCTACTAGTATGGGGTACATACAAATGAAACACTTCCAGTTGCAAAGCCGTTTGCAAGCGTTCCAAATGTATGAACTATGTCGGCAGCAAAAGTATCCGAGCACTAGCAAATATTAATATGTCAAAAATGCCAACTTAACACTGTTTTGTTAAATAAATCCTTGTCGAATCTTGTTTTTAGACTGACTAAGAACAGGATTCGACAAGGATTTATTTAACAAAACTGCAGTAAGCATACTTTTTTTACATAGGAATTTTCGCTAGTGCTCGGATACTTTTGCTGCCTACTGTATTTGCAAAAAACTTGCAAAATTTACGCCATCGAATTTGCAAGCTTTCCGTTTGTATGTAACCCTAAATCTGCTCGATGCTCCGAACCAACCTTAATGGTGAGTCTCAGACCGTCGCCAGTTGCCATAATGTAGCCCTTATGTGACATAAAAACCACTCAACTGGAAAATTAATAAAAACATACAGCATTCAAATCTAGTGTTTTTAACACGCTTTTATTAGCTTCACCTGTATGTATGTTTGTATGTATGTTTGTAACCGCTCTGGGAGCAAACAAAAAATCTATATTGTAAAAAAAGACTTCCTCTACGTGAACGCTTTGGCTGTGAGGTAAAGCTCCGGGCTACGAATCTGAAGGTCTAACGTTCGAGCCCAGTCAGGGGAGATTTTTTTAAAAATGGTTTTTGTTTAATTCTAAATTACTTATTTATTAAAGATTTAAAAGTATGTAAATATTATGGCGCATCACTCACTTGATTTTCTCTTACCCTGCATTTTAATACTATAAAGATAGATATTTTGTGCTTTTTGGTTCACATTTCAATAAAAGCGTGTTCTTTAAATTTTTAAAAGTATAATTTTATTATAAAAAATAATTTATCAATAAATCTACAAGGTAGTACCTAAATATGTTTAGAATATATTGTTGCAATGTGATAATATAAAATCCAGGCAAAATAAATAAATAAATAAATAAAATAAAATTAGTTAGCAAAGAGCATTCTGAATATTTTCAAACAATAAAAAATATTTACTTAATTTTATTAAATTTAAATGGTTTTCGAGAAATTTTAACTTGCTTAAAATTGTTACATTTCATTGTAAATTTTCATACAGTAGGCAGCAAAATTATTCTAGCGCTTGCAATAATTCCTATTTAAAAAAAAAGATACTTAATACTATTTTGTTAAATAAATCCTTGTCAAATCATGTTCTTAGACTGACTAAGAACATGATTCTACAAAGATTTATTTAACAAAACAGTATTAAGTGTACTTTTCTACATTCTCTTATCCATAAGGTAGCGAAAGTATTGTTTTTGGGACAAATTTTCGAAAGTGAGTTTTTGTTATACTTACATGTTCTGAGATCCCCTGAATACGAAAATCGTGTTTTTAGCGGTTGATCTGTCTGTGTGTCTGTCTCTGTGTGTGTCATCAGCATATCTCAAAAATAAAAAGCATGAGAAAGTCCAAACAAGGTATTCTAAATGTGTATCATATAGGGACGCTACACTAAGCTTTTCGTTGAAATGAAGCAAATGGTTCATGTACAGGGACACAAGAGTATTCAAATACATTACGTCTATGGGGGAAATTACACATAAGTAGAGTTTAACATCTATAGACTGCAATAAACCAAATGAAATGAATATATATATATTATATGCATAAAAACATGCCTCATGTAGAATATGACAGGGAAATCATTCACTGTTCATTTACGGAGCCCCACAAAAGAACTAGATTATAGTGCGACAATAGCTGAAAATTGATGGAAGTGCATTTCATGTTATGCTGTATTTTATTACTATGGTATTATATTTCCGGGCACTATGTGGTTTGTACATAATCTTCAAAAGATATACAGGGCTGTAAATATTTAAGCGACTACATTATTTTTTATTGTCAGTGGAAGTACTTTACTATAATATTTTCTGTGTCCAAGAAAGTTGCTCAGGAATGGCAACGAATTCCTCATAGACATATGATAAATAATGTATGTTTTTAAGCTAAATATTCATCGCTTGCTTTTTGTATATTTACACATTTTGAGGATTCCTGATTACCTAAGTCAAGTTTTTTAAAGTTTGACATTTGTCTGTGTCTCTTAATAGAGTAACTTAAAAAAGAAAAATTTCAAGATATCCAAAAGTTGTATTTTCAAATTAATATAAGTTTGTTGCTGGAAAAGTTTGATCAAGACTGATAACTTTCAGGGAATGTTGCGTGTGAAAGTTGTCTAAATAATTTTAAGTGAACTTTTAATGTTAATAACAGATTTAAATTCTATATAAATATAGGTGTACTAATAAAACAGAGGGCCCCTCCGTTTTATTAGTACACTACCTCACACATATTATTACCTCATTATTACCATATTATTACATTTTATTACCTCACACATAACTAATTATCATATAAAACTCTTCCGAAGCCTAATTTGAATTTTTTTTAGCATAGGTTTACGTAACAGTACTCATTATGTTATCTGTTAATATCCAAAATGTATTTATAGTGTTAAATTTCAGGGTAAGAGAAAGTCGTGTGAGTGACACGCGAGATTATTTATATAGAAATTATTGCTAGCGTTCGAATAATTTTGCTGCCGTCTGTAACTCTAAGTAATTTCCAAAAATACTGTATAACGTCAATGAATCTTTTGTGTGTGTCCATTTTTACAGAAAGAAATACTTTAAATATTCATAATGCAATAATATAACAGTTGTATATAAATACGATTAAATAAATACTAGACAGTTTGTCATCTTACATATTTCTTGGGTTGCGCATAAGTTTTCCCCGTATGTGTTTTAAAGAGTGCGCTCTTTGCATTTAAAGTCAGTTTCTCATATTTTTAAAAGAATGTTTATAAAATTTCTTTGTCGTAAAATAACTCTTTCACATTTTAGTATACGTTCAGGTTTTAAAGTATGTGTTTGTATACAAGCATTTTCAATTTAAGAAAATCTGAAAGTTCCTAAACAAGAATACTTTCAAAAGAGCTGCAATTACTCTCCGTGTTATATAATTTAACTGGATTAACCGAGATGGCCGTTAAATGTCCGGTCATTAAAATTTAAATTATGTGAATTTGATGAAAAAGTTTGAAAAAAGAAATGTAAAATTTCATAGAATACGATAATAATAGTTTAATTCAAGGGAAAAAAAAAAAAGAATTAAATATTGTTTAATACATTATGTAATATATACAAGTCTAACTGATATTTTATATCAATATTTATCAATACTAATAACATATGAAAAATATAATAAAGAAACTGCCTTTTTCAACCATCATTTAAAACATAAATAGAAAGGAATCTATTTATGAGCGCATGCTCTGGAGCTCAAGACAACAATCGCAGAGCTACAAAACTTCGCAGATGGGTAAGTTGAATTGTAGGTGAACCTTATCAAGATTGTTACGATTTTCGATCAAGATTTTTATGGAAATCTCTTACAAAATGTTTGATGGGGCGTCTTTAAAAAATGTATTCTGACGTTTTTAGTATTTTGGTTCTAGCCAATTTTTTTTTTTTTTTTTTTTTTTCTGTAGATTTGAAGAAACAAATTGACACTATTATATTATAATAAGAAAGTTATAATACTTTAAAACCAATGTATGTATGGCGCAATTTACTAAGATTATATACTCAGCGTTCACCTTATTATGATCACTCGAATGTTTCGCTCTGGCCTTCGAATTCTATAGTCCTTCACGAAGCATGGCACGGCGCAGAGTAAGCTCAGAGATAATTTGAAACGATTGTTGGTTAAGATCTGCTTCAATTTGCTGCACTATTGCGGTTTATTTTTAATTATTATTATTGTTGTTGTTGGTGGTGGTGGTGGGGGTGTTGTTGGTGTTGTTGTTTTACATTCCGGAAGATACTCCATTCCAACCAGTGATGCCAGATGGTCGAAAATTATTTCCCCACACAGGTCTTCAAATTTCCCCAAATCAGGTTTTTTTTTTTTTTTTTTTCGAAAAAATCCCCAACTTGATTTCTACTAAAAAGGAAAAATAAAAATATTTTCCCAAGAAAATATCAAGCAGATTTTTCTATGATTTAAGCTCAGAGTTTTCCCCAAATGAAGACAACTTTTGAAAAAAAAATCCCCAAATAACAATAAAGGTATTGAAAGTCTCTAGTCGTAGGGATAAATCATTACGTTGCCAACATTGACAGAAAGTTGAAGAACTCCCCAGATTTGTCCCCAAAAATTTTAGAATTCCCCAAAAAAGTCCCCACAAACATTTGGTCCCCAATATTGTCCCCAGAAGCCTCAAAAACCCCCCAAAATGGGTACAAAATCCCCGATCTGGCATCACAGTTCCAACCGATGATGATCGCAATTCTCGCTGATGATCTTAGTTTGATTGTTAAAACCAGGTATACCCAGACAGTTCATTCATGATACATTTTAACGACAGCAGATGCTCGGAAACTTTTCACAAATTCTGTGCTTTTACTAATTCTGTTTTAATGCATCAGAGTTTTTACTATTAGTCCCATATTCCCCCAAGTTCGTCTAATTACGTTTTCTTCTTCTATATTCATAAGTATTTTGCCTATGCTACTAAATCAGAAATTCAGCTTTCATTTTTTATACTACCCTAGTCATTTGGCGACAACACTGCAATGAAATAATTCCTTTCCATAAAACTATCAGATGCGCATAACAAAATTATGGTCACTCAGTATATATTACTGATATACTGGATGTGTTTATATTGAATTCCCTACTGCTGGCACAACAAAGAACCGAAGTAGACTTCACAATATTATAATTCACATAGTTGTTTATACGAAGAAAAAAATGGTTTGTTAAACATTTTGCTTTTTTAACCTATCAAGGCCCTCCTACGACATAGGCCTGGGTCCCTTTATCGTCGCCATTAAGCAAGCACATTTATTCTGTATAACACATAACGAAATTACAATTTATTACAAATGCACAAAAACAAGTTTTGTATGGAATTCTAATTTAAAGACTTCTACTAATTGTTTGTAAGACGATACAAATGTATCCAGATACATTATACACTGTAAAAAATAACAGTAGCTTTTACAGTTGAATGCGCTGGCAAAAAGTGGTGCCAGCACATTCTACTGTTAAACAGAAATAATTTACAACAGAAACGTCTGTAAAAGAGTCTCTCTTTGCAGATGTTTCCGCTGCAAGTTATGTATTTTACAGCAGAATATGCTGGCGAAATGGGGACCAACAGATTCTACTGTAAAACCTACCATTATTTTTTACAGTTCATAATTAAAATGTTGATCGCTCAAAGTCCAGTTTCAATTAGGTTTGCAAAACATTATTTCAGAATAAATTAATTGTGATTAGTAACGTTAAATTTAGAGTAAAATATATTGAATTTTATCCTATGTAAAGAGTAGAAACAGTTCAAAATAGTTTCATATTCTATACAAACTGTCTAATTTTCCTTCTCTGCTCTTCTTTATATTTATTATTTATTTATATATTCAGTTTAACACTCTTTGAAATGTTTTTTGGTACTCCTCAAAATAAAATCCTTTTTCTGCTATTCCTTTTCATGACACCAGTCATTTTTATTAATATATTCTTTTCATTAGTTTGATATCCTTTTCTAAATGTCTCTGTAGCACGAAATGTCTGCCTCTATCTCAGTATTACACGTGAGTATTGTTAGACAGCTGCGCAGATGTGTAAAAATTAGTCAAATAAGAATAAAAAAGCTGTGAAAGCCCCAAAAATATTCGGACTTTTATAAATGTGCATTATTATACATTGAATGGCATGTGTGATATTTTAAACATAAAAAGCCACAAAAACGTCTCAAGATGTCATATTTAATGTGTACAAATTCAAACGTATATAATCTTAAGATATATGATATATTATTTAAACGTTTCTGTTTCAATTTGTTAACAATGTAAAAATTATAGAAGTAAAATATAAAAAATAGTCACTTGAAAGTATTTTTAGATATTTTCTTTACTTTTTTTAATATTGCATACAAAGTTATATTAATATACATATAAATAAATAATATTTTAATATACATACAAAATATTTTTAACTACATAAAAAAAACTGTTTTTAGGGTGAGATATTTCTCTTCTTTCGTTTATCGTCAATTTGGTTCTAATGTTTTGTTTTGAAATGTAAATATAACACCCGTTTTCAGCCATCGTAAAGTATGTAGATAAAGTATTTTCTCCTTCTTCAATTTGATTGTTTTTTTAATATAACCATTTTAACTTTCCTAAAAGTTTCTTAGGTATTTTAAAATATGACTTTTTTCTGCTTTTTCATTTCATGATACCTATTATTCTTTTCATTAGTCTGTTTTTTTTTTTCTGGATGTCTACATAGCACTAAATCTCTACCTCTATCACAATATCACACATAAGCTTCTGTTATGGCCGTATCATACGAGTGATTTCGCTCAGCTTTTTACTAGACACAGCATACTGTACTTTTCGGAAAGATGGTCGAAGAAGTTGGTCACCCGCTCACCTTGAATCGTCCCCCTGTGTTGTGTTTAGTAAAATGCTGCATAAAAATCTCTCGTGTGATATGGCTATTAGAGAGCCGTGTAAAAATTAGTCAAATACGCAAAAATGCAAGAAATGCTACACAAGTATTCTAACTTTTATAAATGACTTTTTTTTTTTAAATGTGATTTTGTTGTTGTTACTGCTGTTGTTACAATTGTTTAGTTATGTAAAACAAGTTGTTCAATATTGGCCTTATCAAGTTCTAAATTGTGCAGCTTATGAATATTGTGTGTGACAATTTATCGCCAATCTACCCACACATGCAACGTAATACGGGCCTTCCCTTGCAGTGCCATAATTTTGTACTGATAAATATAAAGGATTTAAGTCCAAAAATGTCGATTTTGAGTTAAGTACATAGTCACTCAGAAAAAAATTCTCAATCGATTGGTATAAACGATTTAAGTCTATATCATTTAGTCTTTCAGAAAATCCATTGGTAAAAAAAGGTGCAAGTCAGAAATTTACCATTCATGTATGGTATAAAATATTTTATTCAATTTTTTCCTAAATGAAGGTTAACAATCACTGAATGGTATAAAGGGTATAACTGAACGAAACACCTTTTTCCTAATCGATTCTTCGGATTTGTTTTTAGTTAGTTTAACTTTATTTTTCGTCTCCTGAAAAATCAAGAATATGGACTTAAATCCTTTATACTTATCAGTACAGAATTATAATCCTTTGTGCTGTCATAATGCTAAAAAGTGTAAAAATAACAGTTTTAAATGCTCTGCTGTTTGAAAATGTTAAAATAGACCACAGTTATTTATTTCAAATCTTTTCAAGCATTCTAACTGCAATCCGTTACATCACAAAAAAAATTGTAACTTTTTTTTTTTCATCAAAATCATTTGTTGGCATTTTTTAAAAATTTAGTCTACAAATTTTCGAATAAACCCGTATTTTAGTTACAGCAACAGAGTGATCTAAAAAAGCCAATTTTAATTAATATCACACTCTATATAAATGAAGATTTTTTTTTCTTCGTCATCTTGATTAATTTAGCTTAACACTCTTTGAAATGTTTATCAATTCTTCACAAACTATATTCTCTTTTCTGTTTATTCATTTCATGATACCGGCTGTTTTCATTAAATTATACTTTTCATTAGTTTAATATCCTTTTCTAAATATACACGTAGCACTATATGTATCCTTCTATCACAGTAGTATGATACGTGAGCTATCGTTAGAGAACCGCAAAAACGTGTAAAAAAATTAGTGAAAAAGAATAAAGTAGGTAGGAAAGCCACACAAGCATTCTGACATTTATAAATGACTTTAATACATTTTTAATGCATGTAAGATGTATAAGACACAAAACACGTCAGAAACATGTAATAATGTCATACTTTAATGCACATGAATTTAAATACGGTTATAATTCAATCGAAATACAAAGAGTATTTTAATTTCCATGTTAATGATTGAATTTCTTAAAAATATGATAACTAGTAACATAAAATATCTAGGATCAGCACTTAAAAGTAGTTTCAGGTAATTTTTGTACTTTTTTAAATATACATACAAAATTATTTTATTTTGTTTTACTATTTGAAGTTTGACTATCGTTCATTTGGTTTCACCATAGATATAGTAATATACATAGATCTATCATCCCCATGTTAACGTGCAAAGATTTTTGATGCCGAAAAAGTTTTTGGCATCAGCCATGATGAGAGAGTATAAAACTCGAAAACAACAATGGAATAGAATGTTGATATCATAGATATAGTAATAAGACATGGTTGATATATATTGAAAATGCAGAAGTACTGCGCGGCTTTTAATTGTAGAAATAAATTTATGAAAGGAAGTGGAATAAGTTTTCATAAGAAAGTTAAATTTAACTAATTTATGAAAAATATGATTCTTTATAATCAGTTGCTTTGTTATTATTATGGTTTAAATAATGTTTTGATTTTTAATGGAATACTTTTTTTTTAATTTTAATATTTTTTAAGTTTTTATATTAGTAAGTAATATCGAATTTTCAAAATTCTTTTAAATGTAGTTAGCAGTGGCAGAGGTAAAACCCGCTTGTTTTAATATATTATAACTAGTATTACCACAAGACTTTCTTCTCTATTTAATCCTATACAAATTTATTCAATACAAATTATTTATTAAGTTATAATTTATTAAAGATATTTTCCATGATGAATGCAGACGATTTTTTTCTTAAAGTAGTATAATAATAAATGCTGATAAAAATCATTTTTGTGCAAACTTGAAAAGATATACAGTCGAATCTTGTTAACGTGAATTTTAAGGGGGATCAAAAATCTGTTCATCTTATCAGTAGTTCATGCTATCAGTAACTGATCATCATATAACTAAAGTAATCTTCATTTTGACGGGGATTGTGGTAACAGTTCATGTTAAAAGTAATTCACGTTAACGAGGTAAAAGAAATCGGTTGCTTCGTTTTAAATTAATACAGATGTATGGTTCAACCATTCGTTTTAGAAATATTGACGAGTTCTTTCTAAAATATCCACATTGAAAATTTACACAGGCCCCGGGGGAAGAGCACTTCCTTTCCAGGAGGAAAGCAATGCTCCTACATGCACACATTTTTTTTTTTTCAAGTTTATTACTACTATTATCAATAATTCATATAAATTTTACATTCATGCGTTAAAAATAACTCACATTATATACATTTATATGAAATTTTGTCCTATACTGTCATGTTAAATACTTAGAAAAGGAAAAAAAAAATAGGATGGCAGCGCCACCTGTTGAGCGATTGATTCCCAAATCTAATCAGCACCAGTTTAGGTCAAGGTCCAACAAGTTTGGTCGAATTTCGTTCATATTAGGGGCTATAATTCGAAATTGCATCTTTAGTTGTGTTAAGCGTTTTTTACTGTTTCGAATAAGGTTTAAGAAAATATTATGACATTAATTAGTTTTTCTGCCTGTCTGCTCGCCCACCTGTCCGCGCTCAATTTCCGAGTAAACCCAATTTCTGCTATATGTTGTGACTGGCCGTTAAAGGGTTAACGCAAATTTTCTTAAAGATGAAGCTATGTCCAATCGTTTTAGCTCTCTAAGAAAACACTTAACCCCAAAATTTAATCAAAATCATTACATTTATTTCCGAGTAAACCTAATTTCTATTATATGTTGTGATTGGCAGTTAAAGGGTTAAAGTAAAATTTCCTAAAGGTTGAGATTATGGGCAATTGTTTTAGCTCTCTCCCTTAAAAAAAAAAAAAAAAAAAAAACACTTAACGTCAAAATCGTCACATTCACTTCCGAGTAAACCCATTTTATGCTATAAATTGCGACTGGCCGTTAAAGGGTTAACGCGATTTTTCCTGAAGATGACCATATGTCCATTCGTTTTAGCTCTCTAAAGAACACTTAACCCCAAATTTTTATAAAAATCGTTATATCCTTTTCCGAGTAAACCTAATTTCTATTATATGTTGCGACTGGCCGTTAAAGGGTTAACGCGAATTTTACTGAAGATGATGATACGTCCATTCGTTTTAGCTCTCTAAAGAACACTTAATCCCAAACTTTAATAAAAATCGTTATATCCATTTCCGAGTAAACCTAATTTCTACTATATGTTGCGACTGGCCGTTAAAGGGTTAACGCGAAATTTCCTGAAGATGAGGATATGTACAATCGTGTTAGCTCTCTAAAGAACACTTAACCCCAAACTTTTATAAAAATCGTTAGATCCATTTTCGAGTAAAACCAATTTCTATTATATGTTGCGATTGTCAGTTAAAGGGTTAACGCAAATTTTCCTAAAGATGAGCATATGTCCAAACGTTTTAGTTCTGTTAAAAAAAAAAAGACACTGAACTTTAAACTTTAATCAAAATCGTTATATCCATTTCTGAATAAACTCAATTTCTACTAGATGTTGCGATTGGCAGTTAAAGGGTTAACACTAATTTTCTTGAAGCTAAGGATGTTCCAATTGTTTTAGGTCTCTAAAAAGCACTCAACCCAAACTTTTATTAATATCGCTATAACCATTTCCGAGTAAACATAAATTTCTACTTTATATTGCGATGGGCAATTAAAGGGTTAACTCTAATATCTCAAAACATGATGTTAAGTCCAATAGTTTTTTCGACCATAAAAACTTCTAACCAGACAGAAATAGTAGACAGAAACGATAAATTTCTTCAAATGTCGTTATTCCATACAAAAAAAAAAAAAAATAAAATAAAGGAAGAAGAAGAAAAGAAAAAGAAAAGAAGAAGAAAAGAGAGAAAGAAAAATGAGTATCTGGAGTTTTTTCATTCATCTTTAGTACATAAATTATTCATAAATTTTTTTTGCTAAATTATCTGTGTGTATTCCCGTGTATATTCAGTCGGGGAAAGACATCCACAAGAGAGTAAAATGGCCGTCTTTTCCCGAAAAAAAAAGGCATCACTTTTTCGGCCTCGCTGATCAATCTATGTCTTATTACTATATATATGGGTTTCACTATTAGATGATGTTTCTTTTGTTTCATCTGTCATTTATTTAATTTTACTATTAGATAGTTCTTTTATTTAGGCTAATGTCTGTTTAGTTTTACCATCAGATAGTTTCTTTTTTTCATCTATCGTCTATTTCGTTTTAATATTACTTTTTTTTTTTTTGGTCTTGAAATGAAAACATAGTTTTTTTTACAAACATCATAAAATATATTAATAATACAGGGTGTTTATAAAGTCCCGGACCCATTTTAATGTTTAATAACTCATAAAATAATGAAGATATAAACAAACTTATGGCATTGATTGATGGAATAACTCATATATTTTCTTTTCAGGTTTGAATATCTTTACTTTGTAAATATCGTCTGCGCGTGTGGTTAATTTCAGATAATTTCATTTTCCAGTCTAAATATCTGTACTTTGCTAAATATCGTCTGCTTATTAATTGCATTTTTCTCTCTTTTGTTTTTGGCAACTATTGCAATGTTATGTTTACTTTTGATGTGTTTGTTCTATGTAGTACTTTTGTATGTGATGTTTTATTCGAGCGGATATTAAGAAGAATGCATACACCACAAGAGAAAGCACAGATTTTATGGTGGTACCTAGAAACGAAATCGACAGTGCAAGCACAAAGAAATTGCAGAAGAATTTACCAAAAAGATCCTCCATCCAAAAGCAGCATCTTGCGGTGGAAAAATAATTTTCAAGAAACTGGAAGTATCGTAGATAAGATACGTTCCGGACGTCCCTGCACAAGTGATTTTGATGTTGACCGTGTCAGAGTGACATTTTTACACAATCCTAGAAGATCTGTGAGATCAGCGGCAAGAGAATTGGATATGCCAATTTCGACGGTGTACAAGGTTATTAAGAAAAAATTAAGACTGCATGCATACAAAGTTCAAATTGTTCAAGTTTTGGAACCGGACGATAGGCCTAGGAGGATGGCCTTTGCAACATATATGATAAGGAGGATAGAAGATGATGCTGATTTTCTGAAGCGCATAATGTTCTCCGACGAAGCATCCTTTCATGTTTCTGGAATTGTTAATCGCCATAATGTGCGCATGTGGGGATCTGAAAACCCCCATGTATACCGTGAGGCACAAAGGGATTCCCCAAAGGTTAATGTGTGGTGTGGACTAATGCCCGACCGAGTCATTGGGCCTTTATTTTTAACAGAAAAGACGGTCTCATCAGTCGTATACTTAGACATGTTGGAAAACTTAGTATTTCCACAACTAGAAGAGCTTCAGCCACATGTCTTTTTGCAACAAGATGGTGCACCACCTCATTGGGGTACCATCGTTCGTAGTTCTTTGAATGGCCATTTTCCAGGAAGATGGATTGGGCGAGGAGGTCCAGTTCCTTGGCCACCCAGATCACCTGATATAACTCCGCTAGACTTTTTCCTTTGTGGATTTATAAAGAACAATGTTTACAGGAGGAGAGTGTCGAACATTGATGACCTTAAAGTCAGAATTACAAGCGCAATAGCCTCTGTGGATGCCGACATGCTTGCCGCTACCTGGCGTGAAATTGACTATCGACTTGATATTCTCCGTGCTACGAAGGGGGCACACGTGGAAGTTCATTGACAAGGGTCATGAAACTTTTTGAGTCTATCTAACCATTTATGTTATTAATTTTAATCTATCTTTATTATTTTATGAGTTATTAAACATCAAAATGGGTCCGGGACTTTATAACACCCTGTATATATATTTTTTCCCTTAATCTTTATTAATTTTTGCATGCACTTAGGACATCTGAACTTGGAAACACATTCTTGGAAATGTTTCTCAATTCTTCTCAGAATAAATTCCTTCTATTTTTCTTATTTTATGATACCAGTTATTTTATTATTATTATTATTATTTTAATCAGTTTAATATCCTTTTCTAAATGGTCACATAACACGATATATCGTTTTGCACCGATATAACACTGGAGCTACTATTGAGACATCGTAAATGTTAGAAAAGACATCGATGTTAATGTAAATGTTAATAAAGACATCGTATCATGGAGCTACTGTTAGCGATATCATAAATGTGTAAAAATTAGTCCAAAAATGCATAAATAAATAAATAAAAGAAAGCATGGGATGCCACCCAAGCATTCTGTTTTCAGTGATGACTAATATTTTAAAACCATGAGAGCTGTTTTAAACGCCTCAGAAATGTGTTAATATATCATCTTTAATGCATATAAATTTAAATACACTTATGATTCAATCTTAAGATATAAAATATTTTATTTTAATGTTAATGTGAACAATCTGATAATTATCCAAGTATTATATATACAGTAGAAGATCTTTGTAACGCAAACCTAAAAACACAAGGTTTTGCATTATACAGAATTTTGCATTATATGGATCACATTTCACATGTCATTAAACTAATCTTGTAAACATGGCCAAATATGTTGGAACACATCAAAACAAAATGGGTATTTTTAAGTTACATTCTTTGGAACAGAAATTAGGTGGATTATAAGTTTTGCAGTTAAATTTATTTTATAAACATAGTCTATATATGCCTGTACCAAATCATTCATTATATAACTCATTTAAGAAAAAAAAAAAAAAAAGGCCATTTTTTCTTTAAAAAGTTCTGAATTTTAAAGAGATAATGAAAAATAAATATATCACATTAAGTTTTTTGCAAAGTAAAAATTTTTTTACAGAGAGTTTCGCAACTGCAAAATTCATTGTTTATGTCTAAGAAGTTGTGCATTATATAGAGAATTGCATTATATAGAATTGCGTTATAAAGATCTTCTACTTATATATATATATATATATATTACTAATCAGTGTAATCAAATTAAATTATCATCGTGACAATAATTTTATTCGAAATACATCTCACTTAAAATTTCATATGTTGGTATTTTCATCTATCTTTCATTTGCTGAGTGTTGTAAAGGAATTAAAATATTCAAATTATGTTTATATATATATAATGAAATTCACATAGAAAAAAAAAATATACCGCCTTCATCTAGAATGAATAAGTGGTCCTTTTCTAAATCCCTTAACTTGAAATATAGATTTCCGAGCTATGCGCATAAGACACGCCAATAAACTGAATAGACGAAATGACCGACAATTTCTAGTCTACAAATTTCTAGATGGTGAAACAATATTTTGAATAGTCTGAATCTTTTGTATTACAAGAAATTATCGCTTGATTTTCTAGAATTGGGTAATAAACAAAGATTGTAGTTCCTGAAACCCGCTTCTTCTATTCGCATTTATTGCAGAGATTTTTAAATAACTTTGCCCTCGAGAATATAAGTAAACGCTCTAGAATTCTAATAGGGGTTTCTAGAACTCGTTTTCAAAGGGGACTAAAATTTATAAGGATGGCATGGAACTATTTTTTCTAGACCCACAATTTAGATTCTAGATGTCAGTTACAGAATTTTTCTCAGTGTTGTTAAAAGTAAATAAAATCCTTTTCAAGGAGGGATTAAGAAGATTATGTTTTAGAAAAATAAAAATCATAGATATAGTAATAATATATAGATTGATCATTGGGGTGAAAAAAGTGATTCCTTTTCACTTGGGAAAAGGCGGCGATTTTACCAAAATATGGCCGTCTTTTCCCGAATGAACTCACACGAATATTTTAGTAAATGAAATTTATGAATAAGTTATTTACTAAAGGTGAATTAAAAACTCCAGATACAGTTTCAAAATCTTTTTTCTTTTTTCTTTTTTTAATACCACTTAATGGCTGATTCCAAGGCTTTTTTTTTCGGCATCAAAAATCTTTTCACGATAACATGGAGATGATAGATCTATACATATTACTATATCTATGATAAAAATAATAATTTTAATTATTATTGAAAAGGCTGACTTCAAAATTTTTAATCGATTAATCGGAGTAGGTCTCGAAATTAATTTTTCTACTTACTTAGAAAATGTACTGTTGGCAACATGAATTGTGCGAGTATGCTGTCTGAATGGCGTGTGGATATATATATATATATATATATATATATATATATATTCTTTTCTTGTTTTACTGATAGCTGATAGTGTGAGTATATGAATTGATAAAATTTCTTTGTTTCCTTTTTAAAATTGTGTATTGTCACAAGATAGAAATATGTACTACTATATTTTTTGGCTTGGTTCAACTGTACAATTTTCCGAAATCTGGCGATTTAGTGGCTATTTCTGAAGGACATGTTCCTTGATGAAGAAATCCTTCTATGTTTGACTATTTTGAAATTCCAATCTCTAATTCCAGATATCATTGCTCCATATTAAAAAAAAAAAAAAAAAAAAAAAAAAAAAATCATGGTTTCTGATGGATAACTTTCTTAAATTTCGAAAGAAAAATTCTAACCCTCTAGTCTTATGTGTATTGGTTCTAATAAGTAATCATTAGATAAATATTAATTTTAAATTTAATCTCCAAAAATAGCTTTAATCAATTAATTAAATGAAAGTAGATGAAAACACTAAGTAAAACAATTAGTGCTAAAATTTTACTTGATTTGAAATTTTAATTTGAATGTTGTTGGTATTAACAATGTATTTCTTAAAAGCTAAGTTTTATAATGATCTAAAATTCTCAACTTTATATATACATACATAAAGTTAAAGTATGTTTAAGTTACATTATTTGCACTTTATAATACTAGGGTGCCTAGATAAAGGAGAGTGGCGACAATTCTGTGACAGAAGCTCATTGGTCAAGACCGACCATCAGCCATTTTGGAAGAAGCTCCATAGGTTTAACATTGAGGTCTTTGAATGTGTTGAAAAAAAAACATCTTTATCTCCAGCTATTAAAAAAATTTGAATTTTATTTCTTCATAAATACGTTAAGAAAGACTGACTGCAATATCTGAAAAAATATTTGACAGAATAATGTTGACTATTAATTTGTTTTATTTAGTTTATTAACTGACGTGGTAGACAGATTCTTTTTCTAGCCTGTTTCATGTTCTTTAAATAGATAAAAATTTTGAAAAACTACTCCGTGATTATTGTTATAACTCATTTGTATTCATCTTATTTATTAAATATTTTGCTTTTTTCTAGTTTTTGTGGTATTAACACAAAAATTAATGAGTTTATTACTAAATGAAAGTAGACAGTTTTGGAGATATTTAACATGGTACTTGGCGATAGATTCTTCACCAGTGATTTGACGTGTTGATATTGAGAGAAAGCTAAAAGCGTCATAAATATGCATATTTGTGTGTATTATGTAATTATGCACAGGAGTATGTTTCATCTAGGAAAAATCAACCCTACTCGTAGCTCACGTAAAGCAACTCCAGATTTCATCCACAAAGTTCGCACAGTGATAACTTTCGTCAATCTTAGTAATATAGGCACTCTACATAATGCATACAAAATAGCACTATTTTATTGGGTTTCATCTCTAGGTGTTCCTTTTGTTTCATCTATAGTCTATTTGGTTTTTCTATTAGATGCTTTATTTGTTTCTTCTTATAATGTCAACATAACTTCACTTTATAACAGTTTTAAAACATATAAATAAAGTTTTTTTTTTTTTTTTTTTTTTGTTTTTTTTTTGTTTCACTTCGATTAATTTTGTATATATTTAGTCCAACATTCTTGGAAAAATTTCTCATTTTTTCTCAAACTAAATTTCTTTTTTTTCTCATTTCAAGTTACCAGACATTTTTATTAAATTATTCTTTTTGTTTCATATCCCTTTTTAAGAGAGTACAATGACTTATCTCGCCAACTGTCGAGATCCATGTTATTCCACGGAAAATTGGGTTTCATCATTATATGTTCCTTTTGTTTCGTCTATAGTCTATTCGGTTTTACTATTAGATGTTTTCTTTGTTTCTTCTTATAATGTCAACATAACTTCACTTTACAGCAGTTATAAAATATATAAATAAAAAATCTTTTTTTTTTTTCGATTAATTTTGTATATATTTAGTCCAACACTCTTAGAAATATTTTTCAATTTTTTTCAAACTAAGTTTCTGTTTCCGCATTTAAAGATACTGGGCATTTTTATTAAATTACTATTTTTGTTTTATATCCTTTTTTAGGAGCGTACACTAGATTATCTCGCCAACTCTCGAGGCCCATGTTATTCTATAGAAAATTTGGTTTTCCACAGTTACTCATTACCTAATGTATGTGTATGTACAGGGTGAACAATTTAAAAGAGTACCCGTTGGTTTTTCGTATTACCCTTAAATATGACGTAAGTGCAGAGCCTGATTAAGGGGGAAGCACACATTATTTGTACTTATACCGTTATTTTTTAACAAATACTTTCCTCCTATAATAAACAGAAAATTCTCATTAAAAATTATTTTAAAAGAATTCTGGTGTCTAATAACGGTGAGTAAATTGGATTGTTTTACACCGTTCATTTTTTATAAAAAATATTTCCTCGTCAAAGCGTGGAATTTCTATGACATGAAGTAAAAAATAATTGTAAAAATATTCCGGTGAGAGCGGAGATAATGTGTGCTTCCCCCTTAATCAGGCTCTGCGTATGTGGCAACTATTCTAACACTGAACTATAATTGTTTGAACATTGTTTAAGTGTGGGACACAATTTTCAACACTGTTGGACTGTCACAACTTTATTTGTGAGGTAAAACAAAAATGGAGACGCACAATTTTTTTAATCCTGTAATAATTTTATTTATGAAAAACAAAATTTAATTGGAATTTTTACATTATCATTCCTACATATCATTATTATTATCATTTTTACATTATCATTTCATAGGTTTTTCCAGAGAAGTCCTAGAAACATCGATGAATTAAAACAGATCATAACTGAAGAAATCTCGTCAATAACACCAACAACGCTGCGAAGTGTGTCAAAAACCTGGTTCGACGTGTTCATTTTTGCATTCAAAATAGTAGTGAACATTTTCAACATTTTCTGCGAGGAATGATAATGTAAGGAAATTGAATTATGTTTTTCAAAAATAAAATTATTACAGAATTAAAAAAATTGTGCGTCTCCACTTCTGTTTTACCTCACAAATAAAGTTGTAACAGTCCAACAGTGTTAGAAATTGTCTCACAAACTTAAACAAGGTTCAAACAATCATACTTCAATGTAAGAATAGTTACCACATTCATCAGATTTAAGAGTTTTAAGAAAAACCCACGGGTACTCTTTTAAACTATCACCCTGTATATAAATATATTATTCCATTTTTACATTCGTAGAATTCCCTACCGTTAAATTAGTACTAGATTTTTTTTTTTTTTTTTTACGTTTCTTTTTATATAATAATGATAATAATAATAATAATAATAATAATAATTTGTTTTTGAGTTAACAAAATAACTATTTGCATTTTTCACATTTTTTAACTAAAATGTAAGATATTAAAAATGAGAAAAATCAATTTTTCGAAAACAAGTACTAATTTAACAGAGGTGAATTTTCTAAGTGAGAAAACGGTATTTAAAAAAATACATTGGGTAATGAGTAATTGTGGAAACAAATTTTCTCATACAATAACATGGGCTTTGGCTGTTGGCAAGATTAGTTATTGAACGCTCTTAAATGTCCACATAGTACGATATGTCTAAACCTATCACATTATGAAGTGAGCCGCCCAAATGTATAAATATTAATTTAACAAATATAAAAATAAATTCAGGAAAAGTCAAACAAACATTCCTACTCTTATAAATACCCTTAATATGTTTTAATGGCATATGAGATATTTTAACATAAAGCGCCACAAAAGCGTGTTAAGATCCACATTTTAGGTTGATTTCTTCAGAAATCGACCTATTGCAATCACTTCGTTTATCTATATATCTATCTATCTATCTATCTATAATGAAAATTTTGTCATCACGATAACTCCCGAAATAATACTCCAAATCGAACCAAATTTGGACAGTGAACTGATCTTATAACTATCTTGGATGAGTTCGTTAACCAAGTTGCTCCGACTTTTTGTTTTCAAGTGACAGCCACTTGAAAATTTCAAACGCACAATTTAAAAAGCAGATTTAAAACAAGATTTGCTTGAATTTTGATGTAAATACAGGCCACATAAAGATCTCAATGAAGTTTATTAATGATGTTTATCCGCCATTTTTAATAAAGTGGCAGATATTTTATGTTAAGCGGGGCCACTTGAAAATTTAAAATCACTATAACTTCCGAAATAAAACTCCAAACCGAACCAAATTTGTCAAGTGTCTCAAAGAACTATATTAATGAACTATATTCGCCATTTTTAATAAAGTGGCGGATATCTTAAGTTAAGCGGGACCACTTAAAATCAGGCTACCACTTTAAAATTTAAAATCCCGATAAATTCCGAAATAATACTCCAAATCGAACCAAATTTGGACAGCGTCTTAACTTGTGTTATGAATATCTTGGATGAGTTTCGTAACCATGTTGCTCCACAATTTTGTTTTCAAGCGGAAACCACTTGAAAATTTCAAATTCAAATTGTAAAAAGCGTATTCCGAATTTGTTTGAATTTTGATGTATACATAGACTATATAAGTGTCTCAATGAAGTTATTAATGAACTATGGATTTTCTAGCCAAAAAAGCCGCCAAGTGGAAAAGTCGCCAAATTTGGCGCCAAATACATTACATGCAATATTGGAGTTTTTTAATGCGTTTTTAAGGGAAAATTAGACTATTTTAACGTTAAAACAAACTAGAAATGCAGAAAATTAACATTTAATCAACTTACTAAGCCTCCTTAAAAGGATTTCAACAACAAAAAAAAAGAAATATTTTCAAATTTGCAACAATATCTTAGATTAATTAGTTCACTGAGCAACTTTCTCTGCCATTTTGATCCAAGTGGCAGCCACTTAATTTTTCAACACAATGACTTTTGAGATTCTGAATTAATTCCAACTATATTTGTACAGTAGTCTTACCTCACAAATGCATTTGATATATTTGTCAACTTGGCCCACCAACTTGTTTCCAAGCACCGGCCACTTGAAAATTTTAAATTCACATAAAAAGGTATTTATGAACCAATTTGCTTAAAACTCCATATGTAGATATCAATATTTCTACCAATTCGTTAATAATTTGTAGCCGCCATTTTGAAACAAAATGACGGCTACTTGATAAGGAAAAAGAAATCAACCTACCCTTCCGAATAAGCCGGAAAGACTTGTTTTAAATGCAAATAAGCTTACTAGTAAATATATTTTAATCTAAAGATAAGGATTTTTTTTTTTTTTTTAATGTTAATAATAAAATTTTAAGCAACTATTGAAATTTCGATATAGATAAATCATAGCTAACCACTCACTAAAATTATTTTTAAACATATTATTAACATTTTTAATTATGTTTAAATTAATAATATAATTTTCGGTTCCATTAGTAGATGCTTGCTTTATATCACTCATCTAAATTAAAATTGGAGCTAGGCGTATTTATAGAAATATTTTAAAATTTACCACTCATGAT
This sequence comes from Salticus scenicus, assembly GCA_963930645.1. Taxonomy (NCBI): domain Eukaryota; kingdom Metazoa; phylum Arthropoda; class Arachnida; order Araneae; family Salticidae; genus Salticus; species Salticus scenicus. The sequence goes on along the minus strand of OZ005656.1, from coordinate 206,445,279 downwards.
AAAAATATGAAATAAAGGATTTAATGCTATGAGAATATGCAACGAATCACATACAGTGTATTTCTAAATCCTACAAAGAAAGATAAAACTTTTGTATTTCAGCAAATAATATATGCATTATTTTCAAATTTGTTTTTAATGTCCATTCAAGCAAAGTCCCTTTGTTTAACATGGTTTTGAAATTATTTAAGATTAAAAATATCCTTTAGACTTAAATAATGACACGGCTGCACAATCTATCTGTTATTTTCATCATGAAAAATAACACTCAGACATCCGCAAGTCTGAAAACAAGAAAAACTAAAATTTCACACGTAGATTAAAATTATTGATGGCGAAAGAACTATGTAATTATATATAGAAAGGGTTTTTTGACTTAAGCAATATCATATCTAGACGTACAATTCACCCTCAACCCAAGCGTAAAATCATCCCTTTTTAGCGTTGATTATTTCTTCACACTCGGATATTCTATTTTCCTGTTAGTCTTTCTTAAGAATGTTGCAATATTTTACTGGTAATAATTTCTTATAATTTTTTCGGTGATATTTTACTCTTATTATTGTAATTCACGTGTAGTTCTTTCAAGACTATCTTCTCATTAGTGAAAACTGCCGAATTTATATTATCGTACCAGTTATTAGTGGTATATTAGTAGCGAAAAGTGGTATATTTCTTTTGGGTGCACTTTCAGAAAGTGTTATGTTGTTAAATTGTTGAAAAAAAAAGAAAAGAAAAAAGAAAGAAAGAAAAAGAAAACTTTGAACTATTTATTGCTTGAATAGCAGTGAGATAAACAAAAATCTGGTGTTCAAAAGTAATAAACCGAAAACTTTGTAACCAAACATCATAATTTGCAAAATCTTACAGCGTACTATTGTTTCAGGTGGAATTAATTGCACGGCTAAAACTGAAAATCGAAATTTAAAGTTATTTTCCAGCGGCCGATAAATCGATTAAATTTATTCGCCATTTCATTTATTTATTTTTGGAATTTTTCGGCGAATTATCAAAATTAATAGTTTTCAGATACGAACTTTTTAAGAATTTTTTTAATCGTCCGTTTTTTGTAAAGTTCATTGCTTTTCGGGAAGTATCCCTCTTAATATCTCTGATTTTTTTTTTTTAGTTCGTTTTAAAACTGTCGACTATTATAAAGAATCCGTTATCGATCTCGCACATTTCCTACCCTGTAAAAAAGCTTGTGTAAGATTACACAGGAATATTGAGGCATCTTACTTGCCGCAACCATGTTGCGAAATGTTACCAGCTGTAACTGTGAAACCGAAACATGTGACACAGTTACAGCTGTAACATTTCTCTACGTAATTGTGGCAAGTAAGCTGCCTCTATATTATTGTGTAATATAGCACAATATATTTTACAGTGCACATACACTCTTTAATAATAATAATAATAATCCCAAACGGATCGATTTGTTTAGGGAACGAAAAATTTTAATTTGCAACACAATTATTTTCAGATCGGCGACGAAACCAACATTTCATGGTGATGAAAGATTTCTAAAATTACTCTTTCATTACCAAAAAAAATTATTGGATTAGTTGCAGATCTGAAACAAATCGTGTTGTAAATTACAACTTCTCAATCTCAAAACGAAACTTTTCGTTTCAGAAAGGACAACTACGGTACGTTTCAGATTTTTTTTTTTTTTTTCCTCGGTGTTAACAGTTTACAAATTTTTGAAAATATCCATTTTTTATCAATCAGTTCCTAAAATTTGTGATTGAAAAATAAATAATAATAATTTTTAAAAAAAATTGTCCGAAACTAGTTCACCTCTGTGATTAAAAAGAAAAATTGCAAGTATAAATCTCAAGTAAATGCAGAAATAGATAATTTTATTTTCTCTAAATACACAATTATTTCATCGCAATTGACAATATTAGCACATTTTTCAAAGTACATGAGCTGTACATGTATTGTACATGAGTACATGTACAATATTAGCACATTTTTCTTAAGTACATGATTATTTCATGAAAAAAAAAATCTTTCCGCTTTTTAATGTCTAGATGAATAATTATGTTCCAGACTTTCACCTTAATCTAATTAATTTATATAGTACCTCAAGAATCCAACGTCAGTTAAAAAAGATACAGAAAGAATATATATATAATAACCTTTTTTGAGTACTGATCTTTCACGGTCTCTATGTATCAATAATACACTAAAATTTTACCTCATTAAAGACTCATTGATGGTAATGATCAGTTTATGCGAATAATTTTTATTGTTTATATCTTTTGAAATTCAACTAAAGTAACTAATACATATATAATGAGTAATAAGTAATAGTTTAATTCTCTCTCATTTAGCGAAAGAATTTAGAAATTGCTTAACTATTTATTCTAAATAAAATATTCCTGAAAAAAACTCTGACAAAAAAGAAATCAGTCTAAATGTCCATATTTTCTAGGATTGTTTAAATATCACTCCTTTATCCAAAAACATATCACTCAGAACAAATGTGATCTTTTTCCAGTAACAATGTAAAAAAGAACGTCAACATTGTTTCAACTGCTAAGTGTTTTGGGTGGGGATTGTGGGTCCATTACTCTTCGTTACTTGTCAGGACGTGTACAGCTGTGTTGTATATATTCCCGTACTTTTGTTTTTGAACGTTTATGAATTTGTCCTGTCTTTTAGATATATGAGTTTAGTGGGCTTGTGAACTTTCTTTTCTCAGTAGACAGAATGTTATGGCACGCAATTTAAATGCAAAACTTAATGAAAGGGTTTCGACTAAACACGTAAAATGAAACTCAAAATGTTCCATAAGTTTAAATTTCACAAAATACATTTAGCAAACGGTCATAACTATAAATGAAAATATTTTGTATTTGTATTTTTTATTATATTATTTTTTAAAAGTACATGAAAATTTTTACATAGAAATGGGATTGACACGTGAATTTTGTTATTGGATATGAGAAATAATACAGGGTGGCCACAATTAAACTTTGCCTATTCAAAGCATTCTGAAGCTATAGCTAAAATGCAGAATGAGTCAAAAACTTATATATAGACAATTCAATAGATGCGCTGAAAATTTTTATAAAAGAAAGATAATTAAATTAAATTTTAAAAACTTCCCGTAAGCATTGCAGTCAAAATGCTTGAAATGATATGCAATAAATACTATGGTCTGTTTTAACATTTTCAAACCTTATGACATTTAAAACTGTTATTCTTACATTTTGCAAAGATTTTTGCTGTAAAATTTTACCGGTGGCAGATTGATTAACCGTTCATTTTCCAGCCCTTCTCCTCATCTTAATCTGTGTGATTTTTAGTTATGAGGACAGTTAAAGAACTTGGTTTATCATGGGAATGCTTTAACTTTGGCTGACTTGAAGCAGCAGATAACGTTGCATGCGGCGTATCACTGGCGGTTAGCTGTGGTCATCTGTTGAACGCACTGGTCATCGGGTGCAGATTTTACAACTTAATGATGGGTCCCACATTGAACACTATGTTTTAAACTGCTAAATAGTCTCTAAAAAATAACAAACATTCCTGTAATAACAGATAAAGATGTTAGTATTGAAATTTGTAGCTTGTTTGTATTTTAATGTATAGCTCCCCTAGCGGAATTTTTATTTTGTTTTATTTATTTATTTATTTATTTCAGAATCTTTGAACGCATCCTTTGAAATGTCTATACACAATTTTCGTCCCAATCCGCCTTTTAGTTACAGCTACAAAGCGCTTTGAATAGGCCAAGTTTAATTATGGTCACCCTGTATTTATAATATCCAATACAAAATGCCAGATGATGCAGTACAAAATGCAAGAAGCAATACAAAAATGTCGGTTTCAGTAGAAAATGTACAGGATGCAATCTTCTGTCATCTTAAATTTATTCATTATATTTTGAAAATTATTTATATCAATTCTTCTTGACACCCTTTACAAATAACATCAGCAGCACGCATTTCGGAACGATATAGTCTTTCTTCTTCAGGGGTGAAAAATTACGTTTAACCTTCTGTGAGAGAAAATTATGTCTATCGAATTTTGATTGAAATTACCCAACAGATAGCATTGCTAAGCTGTGATTTCCCCCATTTATGAGATGCTATATCTCAGTTAAATCAATTTTTTAATTTTATTCTCATAAATATTTTTATGGTGTATATTACTTAAACAGCAGAAAAGAAAAGAAAAGTATATTTTATTCTATTCACTATAACCAATTCATTTCATGAATTGTTTCAAAGAATGCGTAATGATTTGTGTCGTATGCATTTCTTTTGTTGAGATTATCAATGAAATTACTTTTAATGCTGTACAGGTATTATGAAACATTAAACTTTAAATAGCATACACGGTAATTTCATAATTAAATATTATTTAAACTAATTTTAATTTTTTATTGTAAATTGTTGCATTTTTGAGCGTAAATTAATTACATCAACAAAAACGAAGCTACTCTTCTGCTTAAAGTGCTAATTCTTTCAATTCACTATGAAAAACTTTCATTAAATATTAAATAAATCGATAATTACAAGATAATAAATTGATATGAATAGAGAAGTTTATACTCATGTACCCTGAATATTTCTTGAAACAATGTTAAAATAAATAAATAGGAAACAAATATTTGAAAAAACTCATAACTTTTTAATACTGACACATTTAAATTAGGGCTGTGCCGATTAATCGGTTCGGTTAATCGATCAATGCTTAGTCCCGATCAATTTTTTTTAATCGAGTTAATCGGATCGATTAATTCGATTAAAAATTTTCAAAATCCGATTAAAATTTTCAAACTACGAATTAAAGTAAAAATGCTTTTCAGCCTACAAAATATTTTTTTACATATTTTGCTAACTAACATTCTAAGAAACAAACATCAAATAATGAAAAAAAAAAAAAGGAAATAAATAAAAACAAAACCTCTCAAAAGAAGTTGTTGCACTTTTGTTGATAGAGAAAAGGGAGAGGACAGTTATTAAACAAAATTCCGCTTCATGTGCATTCTGGAGCAACACCACCTGTGTTTAGCCTTCTACAGAAAGTGTTGGCTAGGGTAATAGTATTCTCAGAAACAAGAAGCTTTCAAAAAATGGAAATGCTAAAGATAAAAGAAAAGAAAAGAAAAGAAGGGATGAAGATTTCCACTATCCCTCTGATGGGGGAAATGTCAACAGAGTTTCACAATATCTTCAAGCGTTTATTGTCTGTTCAGAATTGCTGATAGTAACTATTGAAGTGGAAACAGAAAATAACATTATGTGTCCTAGTCCGAAGTGACAAAGAAGAACTAAAATACTATAAGAATTTGAGATTTTTATGATAATGATATGGAATTTTGAGAATTCATTTAAAAATAGTTACATTCGAGATGGACAAGGCCTGCAAATATAAAACTAAAATGTGTGTAAATTCATTTAATGTTTCTTTCAAAATGAATTAAAAAAATAATTTACTTAAAAAATAAATAAATAAATAAAATAAACAAGTGAAAAAAATTATATGAAATTAGCACTTAAAGTCACCAATTATTACTTTGAAAATTGATTTAAATTTCAGCTATGAAACAGATATAATTGATTAGACAAAATTTTTTGAAAAAAAGAAAAAAATCAGTCAAACTTATCAATATGTATATATATACACAATATGAGAGTTTTATTCACCATTGAAATAAAATTATATAAAGAAAAATAAAAACCGATTAAAAATTCGATTAATTAACCGATTAATCGATTAATGAACTACGATTAACCCAGTTAAAACTCTTAATCGATTCCCACCCCTAATTTAAATATATACCGGGAAAATTTAATTCTAAATTTTATATAATGGAAATATAAGTTTATTACCAAATAGCCTATTTATAACTAGGATTACTTCTGTAAATGAAAATTAATTAAACACTGTCAGATTAACAAAACATGAACTTTCTGAAAGATACAGTGTCTGGTTTGTTTAAGTACATGAATTCCAGTATGACAAGAAAACAGTTCCAGTTTTGTTAATTGATCACTAGGCAGAACTTATCTCATTTTCTTCGGGGGAAAAAACATTAACAGCGTCTATTTATCTGTGTAAGGGGATATGCAAGTATGCATACTTGTATTATTTGTAAAACACTAAAATTTGCTTCTTTTATAAAAAAAAATTGCCAATTCTTTATATAATGTCTTTGAATTATTGCATTTTTTATATTCATATAATTGAGCATTCGATACTAATAAAATTCATAGTTCAGATTTTCAATGGATTTACACATTTTAGAATGTCTTAAACGCGATTTGAGAATTCTTAGAAAATGTCGGACTGTCTGTGTGTGACATAAAATTTGTGACAGCTCCAAATCAAGAACTAATGCACAGAATTTCTTAAAATATTGTATTTAGATGCATTTTTATTTAAATTGATGTCCATCATTTTTTGCTGCATACCATTCAACAGATGGCACTCCTATACTGCGACTTCCCTTATTTAAAGGATACATCTCAACTTCTATTGTACAAAACTGAAGTGCACCGAATCTATGTAAGTAGGCTAAATTGAAAAGTTATGCTGATTTAATTTTGGGTGCCTATTGACTGATAGGTTCAGTGGCTATGATGCGAATTCCACGTATACTGGAAGGCTATATCTCAGATTTTATAGAGTATAAGTGATCAAACTTGATATGTGATATAATCATTATAAAAAATATCACTAACTTTATTTGGGTATATAAAGACCGAAAGGTGGCTTTTTTTTTTTTTTTTTTTTTTTTTTTTTTTTATGCAACCTCTGCAGTTTTCTATATGAATACATGTTAGCATCTACTGGATACTATTAAGTTACACATGTAAAATGTTTATTGTGTGAAGCTTCATTGAAATTCTGTGCATGTTAACAGGCAAATGATGCTGTTACGTAGATATATATGAAAGTTTTGTGATGGTCAAAACATACTATTATAGATTTTGTTTTCATACGGCTGTTGAATTGTACTAGATATTTAAAATAAAAACTTATAGTTTTTTTTTTTTTTTTTTTTTTTTTTTTACAAAATTTTATAATGACACACAAGATGTTAATGATTTAAAACGTTAAATAGAGATATAATATGCAGCAGTTAAAGGTTAAAGAATTTTAAAAAGATTTTTGAATAAATTATAAAAATGATGTACTATTTTTGACGCTGTTTCTTTTTGCTTTTTCAGTTCCAATGATGCCAATCGATTTTTTTTTTTTTTTGTCACCTAAAATTCCCATTTGATTCTAAATGAGCACTACATACATTTTCTCACCCAATATATACAGTCGGTAACAAAAGTCTCCTAACACTAGCAAAAATTCCTATATAAAAAAAAGTACACTTAATACTATTTTGTTAACTAAATCCTTGTTTAATCCTGTTTTTAGACTGACTAGGAACAGGATTCGACAAGGATTTATTTAACAAAACTGTATTAAGTGTACTTTTTTTATATAGGAATTTTTGTTAGTGTTCGGAGACTTTTATTACCGACTGTATATATTCTATGAAAACTCACCTGTGTATTATGTTTTTTCACACTGCTATATCTTTGGTAATTTCCTATTTATCATTATCTTTACATTCATTTGTTTTATCTTTCAAATATATTTGTTCTTCTATGTAAGATTGGTCACGTGCTACAGTGTTTCCCTTAAAAGGTACTCTAGTATGAAACCTGAACTTTTTTCTTTCTGAAATATTAGGTGACAGTGATGATTAAACGCTTCAGTTTATAAGCGATTTCCAACTTTTCAAAAATTTTAATAGGTTTACTGTTGTTCTTCTTTTTTGTTAAAGTTTGGTATAGATTTACTCTCTTATTAGTTTTTTACAATTAATACAGTTTCCTCAACATTGAAGTCAGATATTTACCAAAGACTTTTCATAGTCGGAAGGTTAGAAATATTTTTTTCTTTCGTGTATCTCCAGCAGAAAAAAAAAAAAAAAAAAAAAAACTTTTGAAATTTTATTAAGATAAATTTTTTTATTATATTCAATGATTTTTTGAAAACGCGAATTCAAAAGTATTTTTATTTATTTATTATTATTATTTTGTAACTTTCTCTTATCCATAGGGTCGAGAAAATATTGTTTTTGGGTCAAATTTTCAAACGTCAGTTTTTGTTATATTTACGTGTTCTGAGGTCCCCTGAATACGAAAATCATGTTTTTAGCGAATGGTCTGTGAGTTTCTGTGACTGTTATCAGCATATCTTAAGAAAAAATACTAGCAGAAATTCCAAACTCTGTATTCTAAATGTGTATCATATAGGGATGTTACAATAAGCTTTTCGTTGAGATGAAGCAAATGGTTCGTGTACAGGGACACTCAAAAGTATTCAAATATATTACGTCTATAGGGGAAATTGCAGGTAAGTAGAATTTAACATCTATAGACTGCACTAAACGAAATGAAACGAATATATATATTGTGTAATAGAGACAGTCAACTGGGAAAAATTTTTTGTGCATGTAGGAGTCTAGTCCCCCCACGAAGGGAGTAAATTTTCATGATGGGTATCTGTCAACAGTGCTCGCGAATACCCTTAAAACAAATGATTGAACCATCGATCTGCGATAATTTAAAATAAAGTCATCACTTTTTTTCATTTTTAACATTTTTTTAATGTAATTGTGAAAATAAATTCCACTATATATATATATATATATATAGTGTTGTACTACTTCTCTAATAAGGAAACCGTGTGCATTTTCATAGAAGATGATTTTTTAAAATAATAATTTTAATAAATTGTTTTTACTGAGGGAATTTGTATAGTAAAATATAGAAGAAAGTCGTGTGGTGGTCACAACACACTAGTTATTTGTTGTTAGTGGATGTGCTTTACTAATAATATTCTACCATTTCTAGAAAATCTGTTCGGGAATTGAAATAAAATTCTCATAGAGATATGGTAAATAATGTATGTTTTAAGCTAAATATTCCTCGCTTGTTTTTTGTACATTAATAAAACGGGGGTTTGAGGGGGGCGGCAGCCCCCCCCCCTCACACAGAACTAATTATCACATAAAACTCTTCCTAAGTCTAATTTGAATTGTTTAACATAGGTTTACATAACAGTACTTGTTATCTTACCTCTTAATATCCAACCTGTATTTATAGTATTAAACTTCAGGGTAAGAGAAAGTAGTGTGAGTGACACACCAGATTTTTTTTTTTCTGTATCAAACTTTTGTAACTTTAAAAGCTTCAGTACGTTTCGATATGTAAAGACTTTAGTTTAATTAATTTTAGATTATTTTGTCTATGAGAAAAATACAATACATTATTGTTTCTGTACTGTTTTATAAACATACTTGCATTCAGATTAATTTGACTTTTCATTTCTAAAATATTTTAGTCAAATTCATTCATTCTTTCTATTAATTATTCTCTTCTGCATACTTAAACATAATTTAATAATTAAAAAACACGAAGAAATGACATTCTTTTCCTTTGACATAATTTTCTTATCCCTTTTTTTTTTTTTTTTTTTTTAATTAATTTTGCAATTCTGAGTGCACTAATTTAAATTATTTAAAGCGCATTTGTAAAATATTTTAATTCTTTTAAAATGTTATCACTACAAGTGGTTTTTACAATTCACGTTTGGAATAATTTTCCAAAATTCTTCAAGCGTTTATAACATACAAAACAGTTATGAAATGTGTACACACTTGTAAAACTATAAAAATCGTCTACTAAATAACTAAAAATGTGTCCACACAAGTAAAATAATCTAAGTTTTCTATTCAGTGAAATCTTTCAAAGAAAAAATATTTCTTCATTCAAAAATGTACAAAGTAATGCTATGTCTCTATTTTTTAAATATAAAATATATAAAATAAATAAAGTAAGTTCTCGAAATAAACATACAAATCAATCATACATAACAACCATAAATAAATCTGAACTCAGCATTTCACGACGATTTTACGATTATTAATTGAACGCAGTTAAAGCACCTGTCAGAACTAAGCAGAGAGAACATCTTGCTGGAGATAAAGCGAAAAGTATTTGCTTTTTTTTTTTTTTTTTTTCATTATTATAAAAAGAAGACATTGAACTATTTTTCTTCCAGAAAAGTAGTCCTTATGATGACAAACTATCGGGGTATGACGATAAGCAGAAAATGTCAGCAATGTTCTATTTACGCTATTTGCCATCCTCCAACTATTCAAGAGAAATCGCCCCCTTCAGAAACAGTTATACGTAAAATATTACATTTACTTTAAAGTGACGTTTAATATATTGATTCGTATTTCCTTAAAAATACTTTTATTTATCAGATATTTTTTTGAAGTGGGTTTTTATTAATGTAAGTTGTTTCATGCAGTTTGGATACTTTAAATATAGCTTTAAATTATAGAGAAAAATCTATATGTACAATGTTTTTCTAAAATAGCCTTAAGGGGTTAAATAATTTCGAAGGCTATGAAGCATATTTTCTCGATCTTTTTTAATATAATAAATAAAAAAAAAATTGTTCAAAATTTTAAAAATCTCAACAGTTTACAATTAGAAAAAAAAAAAAAAAAAAAATTACATTTTTACAGAAGATGTGAATTTGTTTTTTTACATGTTCAATATTTTATTGTCGTTAGAATAAATTTTTGGCCATTATTATTTTATCATACTTGAATAAAGCTTTAAAATTTTTTAAACGTAATTAAGGTACTTAGATGATAATAGTTGGTACTACAGGAAATTTGAATTAGTTTTATTTTACACATTGTATTAGATCTATGCGTTACCTATAATGTACCCATAATACCCCTATGTACCCATAATGTTGCGTTCATAAATTTTTCGCCGAATGAAGTTATTGTAATTACCTTGGACTGAAACATAGACCTATTATAAGAGTGGACGGGACAATGGCAACCTTTTTGAGTGCAAAGATAACTCATAAAAAGGTCACGTGATTGTTGATCTACAGAAGCCAAGCTAGCCAATATTGAAATTTACTCGCCATGCTCTAAACTCTACTTTTTATTAAGCAGACGATATTTTTCCTTTTTCTTTGAAAGTTCTTTAAAAAAATTTTTTTTTTCACTTTAAAAGTTAGATTGTTTCGAATTTAAAAAGAATTTTATAGCTAGAAATAGTAATTAGATGTACTTTAAAAACCCTAGAAGTTATGTCAAATAAGGATTTTACTTCACAGGTAAGATTCTTTTTAATATTTTATTATTTCGTTCTTTTTAAGTAATTATTTTTATAAAATGCTTATAATTTCTATACTTATTCCTCTAAATTGAATTAGTTTAACTATATTATATCTTATATTATTTCAAAAATGTGAATGATTATTTACGAGAGTTAAAACGAATATAGACAAACAAAGTTATAAAAACTTTTGAACTTTGTTCAAAAGTGTTAATAACAAGGTAAAAATATATTTTAGTAGCTGTAGTGTTTTACACTAGTTTTGCTTGCTGTATCTTTTAATAATATATATATTTACATTGAAAGCAAAAAATCGCCAATAACGAGATAAATGAAGAAAAAGGTAACATTTTTCAACATTCACGTGGTTTTATCTTTGCACCTTTTCTTGTATTCCCTTAATAATGGAATGCTCCGTCCACTCTTATATGGACTGAAACAATTGCTGCGAGTTTTGGAGTTATTATGTTTAATTATAAAGATTTTATTTAGAATGTAAGTTAATTCTGAGTTAATTACATAGGTGTCCTTACAAGGCCAGATGGGGGAAATTTTTTATTCAACTATCACCAATAATTTTGAAAAGTGATATTTGATATACATAATAGACAATCAATGTTTGAAGTGATTAGGCAACTGTTACAATTAAAATTTAGTGGTGCATATTGAATAAAAAAAAGAGTCCCCAATCTGGCAACACTGAAGGACAAACACCGGGATATGATAAAAGTGTCAGTAATGCGATGTTCTATTTCGCCATGTTCTATCTTTTTAACCCTTTCATTCCCCTTCATGCCAATTGGAAACGTAACATTTCAGATTTTCTTTCATACCATCTTACACTCTCGCTGATTCAAAATGAACAATATTAAAATCTATATACATTTTCCCACCGAAAAATATATATTTTCGAGGATTTCACAGTCCTTGTTGATCATTGAAAGCATATTTTACTCTATTCTGATAATAATATCGGAATCAGTTTCCTGTTTTCGGCAATTTAAGCAAATTATTTGTTTGAAATATCTTTTATTTTATTTTATAATGTTTATAATTTGTATTTTAATTAATTGCAATATGTCCGAAATTTTGATGTTTTTATTTATTGAAAAGTTATGATTTTAAATGGCATCAGTGGTTATATTAAACATAAATAAACACCTCTCAGTTGCTTTGTTAGCTATATTAATTCGCACTCTACTATTACTCCTACTTAAAAAAATATTTATCTATATTACCTTTGGCTTTGAAGCCAACATAGAATTTCGACTAAGTATCAATTTATGCATTTCGATTTAGGATTGATTAAATTTATAATCTCGGATTAAGGATTTCTAACTCATTTATTTAAAATTCAAATTTTGCAACTTTACTTAAAGACAAATCAGCATATAATTAAATGAGAATAAGTTTAAATCTACTTACCCCTCTGCCAGAATTCCGAAGATTAACGACAAACCACACCACAAAATTAGAAGACTATATTCCACATTTTGAAGAATCGTTTATTTGACTTGAATAATTAATTACGAATTTTATTCATATTTAAGAATAATGACTGGAACTATAATGAGTACGATTAGAATATTTAATAGTTCTGAGTTTTTTTTAATGTTGAGATACCTCGTACCTCGTCCGGATTCGAAAAGCGACTGAAACAAAACTGCTCAGCGCCGTTCTTAATCAGTGCCTATCTGCGCACCTTCTCCTTCTCCTTTCTCCCCGACATCCTCCGGGGGGGGGGGGGCTGAGCATGGCAGACTGGCAATCCGATTCACCGGTCTTTTGATGACTCCAGATGGTGTCTTCAGAGTGACGATTCTTACGATGCCATCATCTCCAGGATGGACTTCCAGAATTCGGGCAAGGGTCCAGTGTGCTGGCTGAATAGAAGGTTCCAAGACCAGGACTAGTTCTCCGGGATGCAGATGGGTAACACCGCTTTTCCATTTGGCTCTAGAATGTAGAGTGGTAAGGTAAGATTTCGACCAGGTGTTCCAAAAGGACTTGTTGATCTGCTGAAGGAGTTTCCATCTGGAAGAAAAACTGGTACAAAATGGATTAGTTGGGTTGGGAGATTGTTCAGGAAGCTGGAGAAGCGGAGCCCCAATTAAGAAGTGTCCTGGTGTAAGTACTAAGAAATTATTGGGCTCGGTGGAAAGTGGGACTAAGGGGCGAGAATTTAAGCAGGCTTCAATGTTAGTTAGAATCGTAGCACACTCCTCAAACGATAGGCAACTGCCTTTACATGCTTTAATTAAATGGCGTTTGGCCAATTTAACGGAAGATTCCCATAGGCCGCCAAAGTTAGGCCCGTAAGGTGGCATAAAATGCCAATGAATTTGTCTAGTTGTGGCAAAGTCTTGGATAGTATTGGTTTTTGAAAGCTTTACTAGCCCTTTTAAATGGGCATTGGCACCCACAAAATTGCGTCCGTTATCAGAATAAATGTCAGTAGGATAGCCTCGACGCGCTATGAATCTTTGTAGGGCATATAAAAAATGTTCAGTTGATAAGCTCGTTACTAATTCGAGATGAATTGCCTTGGTGCTCATGCAGATGAATAGACAAATATAGGACTTAAATTTTGTTTTTGTTCGTTTATGTTCACACTTTGTTTGAATAGGGCCTGCATAATCAAGGCCAACATGTTGAAATGGTCTACAAGGGTTGACTCTTGCACTGGGAAGGTCACCCATCATTTGTTGAATTGGGGTCGGTTGGACTTTGGCACATGTGACACATTTACGAAGCTCTTTTTTCACAGTGGATCTACCATCAGGAATCCAGTAAGACTGGCGAATGAGATTTAATACTAGGTCGACACCTCCATGAAGACTATACGTGTGAAAATGTCTTATTAATGTCGATGTAAAAGGGTGAATTTTAGGTATGAGTATTGGATGTTTAGTATCATAGGGCAGAGTGATGTTTTTATCAATTCGACCTCCCACTCTCAATAGATTTTCTGAATCAAGAAATACATGGAGATTTTTTAATTTACTGCTGTTTGCCACGGGTTGGCCGCGCTGCAAAAGGGCGATTTCTGAAGCAAAGGACCTTTGTTGGACGAATTTAATAACAATTTTTCTAGCTTCTGAAATTTCTTGTACTGAGACTGGTCCTTTCAATTTTGTAGCATTTCTAATATTATTTATAAATCGCTTCATAAATGCAATTACACGAAAAAGTTTATTACTTGATGAAAATTTTGAAACCAAATCCTCTATAACGGTATCATGCATTGGAGTTGACTCTATTAGTCCAGGAATTCCCACAACCGTACATGGGACTGAGGTAGCAATCTTGGACTCGTGATCTGAGACCGGGATCTTTGACCAATCAGGTCCAGACCACCACAAGTTAAAGTGGTTTAACTTGTCGGGTAACAGCCCACGGGTTGCACAGTCTGCTGGGTTAAGTTTGCTTGGTAAGTGATGCCATGATGTGGGGTCTGTGAGAGCCCTAATTTTGGTTACTCGGTGTAGGACATATGTGTTGCCCTTTAAGGGTGGATTTAAGATCCAACTACGGGCGATTGTTGAGTCTGTCCATAGGAGAATGTCCTCAACCTGATAATCCAGCGAGCTCTGGACGACTGCCAAAAGTTCCGAGAGTAATACAGCCGCGCATAGCTCCAACCTAGGCAAGGTAATGGGTTTTAAAGGAGCTACACGGGTTTTAGCTGCAATCAATTTTAAAGATGAGTTCTGACTTGGGCGTATATAAATTACGGCAGCATATGCCTTTGTTGACGCATCACAAAATCCCAGAATCTGGAAAATAGGTTCGGACTTCAGGTCTAAAAATCTGGGTACTGACATGGCCTTAAAGGAAGCAATTTTTTCATAAAATTCGTTCCACCTGTTTTGAATGTCTGGTGGTAAAGGATCATCCCAACCAAGTTTTAGCTTCCAAACATCTTGTAGAAGCAATTTTAAAAGAATCGTGGCAGGGGATAACAGACCCAAAGGGTCGAAGATGCGTGCAATTACGGACAATAATTGTCGTTTAGTTTTAACGTTTTCTTCTGTGTTGACGCCAACCTGCAGTGTATCCGATGTTAAATTCCAGTTTAGTCCTAAAATACGTTGGGATTGATCGGGGTTAAGGATAATTCCTTATTTGTTGATTTTAAAGGTTCTGGGACCTGAACTAGAGCTTCCACATAATTTGAAGCCCATTTTCGCAGCTTGAAACCCCCAGCATTAAATAATGCCTGAAGGTCTGTGACCAAAGATTGAGCGGCTTCGATTGTTTCAGCCCCTCCAAGGAAATCGTCCATATACAGGTTGTTGCGGGCAGCCTGCACAGCTACGGGAAAATTGGGTTCTTCATCGTTTAATAGCTGTAATATGGTACGCAGGGCTAAAAATGGAGCACAGGCTGTGCCATAAGTAACAGTGTTCAATTTATACACTCTGAGTGGATCTGAAACATTGGCCCTCCAAAATATTCTTTGAAAGTCTGTATCAGGCTCTGCGATTAGAATTTGCCGAAACATTTTCTCGATATCACTCGAGAGGGCGACTTTATTTAAACGGAATCGAATCAAATTGCAAAATATACTAGATTGAAGTTTTGGCCCTTTGTGCAAATTGGAGTTCAGGGATTTGCCATTTGTAGTTACGGCCGACGCATTGAACACTACCCGTAGTTTCGTAGTGCTACTATTTTCATTTATAACTCCATGATGGGGCATATAATAATTGGGTTGGCGATTAAGCTCTTCAGCCCTAATAAAGTCATATGACCTAGATCGGAGTACTCACACATAAACTGAGCATACTCCTTTTTTAGGTTGGGATTCTGCGCAAATCGATTTTCCAGTTTCTTAAACATTTTTAGTGCACAGTTGGCACTTTCCCCCAAATCTATCTCATCATGGAGGGGTAATTTTACAACATAGCGGCCTTCGGGGTTGCGCTTGGTGGAAGATTTATATAGTTCCTCTGCCGGATCGGCTTCGGTTTCACTCTTAGAAGATATTATGGGCTGATTGTCAAAAAAATCGTTCAAGTTAAGGCAGAGTAACGATGAGCTATATGTTGATTCTGGTTCCATTCCATCCCTTGAGAGAGGGCCACTGAGTAAATACCCAAGTGAACTGGGAATGGCAGATGGTTCTCCTGGCCTTCCCGATATCGGTGTGCCACAAATTAGTGACGCAAAAATATCTGCACCTAATAAAACTTCGATGGGTTGTTGCTTGAAGAAATTCATATCTGCTAATTGAAGATTGTTTGTATGTGGCCAAGACGTCGTTTGGCACCCGGAAATTCGGCAGAGGGGCAGTAACCCTATTTACTACTAGCGCTTTTAAGTTCCTATACTCGTTAGCGAAATATGGCGAGAATGAGAATTCCGTAAAATTTAAAACAGTTTCTGCGGAAAGACCGTTTATGCCTATAAGTCGATGAGAAGTGCCAAACAAAGGCAAATTTAGCTTCTCAACGCACTCCTTTGTTATGAGACTATTTTGTGAGGCACTATCAACTAACGCCCGACATTGAATAATTTTACCGTTAGGTGACCTAACCTTTATAAGGGCAGTAGCCAATAGCACCTTTTGGTTATTAAAATTTGCATTAGATTGTGAACTGTTGGCCACCGACGTAGCAACAAGGCCGCCTCCCTGATCTGCAGAATTATGTGCATAAATGTGCAGAAGAGTGTGATGTGAACCTGCACATACTTTACATTTAATATTAATTCTACATTGACGCACTTGATGATTAGTTCGCAAACAATTTTCACACAGTGATTTTGATTTAACTAAGTCCCATCGCTCCTGAACACTAATTCGATTGAATTTGGGACATTTAAACAATTGATGTACTTGAGAACAGGCGACGCATTTATTTTCTTTGACTATTATTGAATTATTGACATAAGATTTTTTTACACTACTACCTTCAACTGGCTTCTTAAACATCCCTGGTTTATTTTCAAGCTTTGTTTGACTCGACGCCTCCCTTTCTATGAATGTACGAAACGAATTTAAATCGGGAATAGTTTGCGTATTCTCTAGACTGAGCTCCCACCTATGCCTAACGGATGAATCCAATTTTGAAATCATGAAATTTATAAGAATAAGATCGCTAAGAGGATTAGATTCCAATCCGAGGGTCGATAAATTTCGCACCGCTTCGTTACAAGTATCTATTAAATTGAAAAACGATTTAGGATCATCCGCTTTGTTTACTTTTACTGAAAAGATTTTATTTATTTGAGTTATAGCTAATTGACGTTTATTTTCGTAGCGCTGAGTAAGAATTTCCCAACAGTGTTTAAGATTTTCCGATTGTAACGAAAATCCACGAATAAGTTTTGATGCACTACCTCTTACACACGATTGGAGGTATTGTAGCTTTTCAACCTCACTAAGGCTGTCATTATCCAGAATAGATGATTTAAATAAATTTTTAAATGACAACCAAGATTCATTATCCCCGTAAAAATAAGGAATTTCAAGTTTAGGGAGACTAATATGCGAATTAACAGAAGTCCCGGGTTTGGTACGTGCATCATTATTTACATTTGGAGTATTTGATTGCGATTTACTCTCTAATACAACGAATAATTCTAACAGAATGTCCCTATTCTTTAACACCTCTTCAGAGTTTTCATCGTTTTCCTCTTCGGAAAAATTTGTAACTATATCCTCGAATTTAACCTCCAGTGCATTTGCCTTATCTTTTAAGATTTTTAATCTGGCTTGATCGCCTTTATCACAATCATTGACTTTCGATTTTATAAATTCTATTTCTTTAATTACATTTTCAAATTTTATCACTTCATTAGATTTTGGGAACAACGCACTCTGTTCGGTGTCATTCGCCCTTGTTTTTCCCTTTCTACCCATCTTATGAGTAAACTAATTACAAACAATTAAATTTAAATATGAATTAATCGATTGAATTAAATTATTATTCTGCAGATCAGGAAGTAAAACAAAACAAAAAATATAAGAACAAATGAAAAGAAACAACTCATAATAGAATAGATTTTTTTTTTTTTTCTTTTTTTTTTTTTTTTTTGAAATAAATAAACTAATAAAATATTAAATGCACCCTTTTCATTCTCATACACTCATTTATTCAACAATTACTTAACATGAAAGTTTATTTCTGAAATTCCAAACCGAAACTTTCGGTTTGAAACCCAAACTATTTTGAATTACGTTTTCTCTCAAAACAAAACTTTTAAGTATGCATGAAAACGAAACTACTTTGAATTACGTTTTATATCAAAACAATTTAACTTTGTATTAATGATTTATTTCAACAAATTAATTTTAATTTACTTTAAAGTTCTTATACAGATAATTTAATCCTACGTAAACAAAAGAATTCTTTCAATTTTCAATTTTTTTTTTTTTTTTTTTAATTTAACGAATTAAGATTAATTATCTAATTAATAGGTAATTAAACCTCCGTGAATCGACGGACCACTATGGCTTTGCAGCCAACATAGAATTTCGACTAAATCAATTTATGCACTTCGATTTAGGATTGATTAAATTTATAATCTCGGATTAAGGATTTCTAACTCATTTATTTAAAATTCAAATTTTGCAACTTTACTTAAAGACAAATCAGCATATAATTAAATGAGAATAAGTTTAAATCTACTTACCCCTCTGCCAGAATTCCGAAGATTAACGACAAACCACACCACAAAATTAGAAGACTATATTCCACATTTTGAAGAATCGTTTATTTGACTTGAATAATTAATTACGAATTTTATTCATATTTAAGAATAATGACTGGAACTATAATGAGTACGATTAGAATATTTAATAGTTCTGAGTTTTTTTTAATGTTGAGATACCTCGTACCTCGTCCGGATTCGAAAAGCGACTGAAACAAAACTGCTCAGCGCCGTTCTTAATCAGTGCCTATCTGCGCACCTTCTCCTTCTCCTTTCTCCCCGACAACGTTTAAAATAAATTTATGATTAAATATGAGATTTATTGTTTTATGGAGGAAAAAATTGGCAATAAAAGGGTTAAGAAAAATCCAAATAATACATTAGTGTTAACTGTCTAGATAATTTTAGCTATAATTCTGAAATATTGCGAACAAATATTAAGTTTTTAATAATTATTTGGTCCTTGAAAAACACTAAACATAAAATAACATCAATATAAGATCAGGTAATAATAAGAAAATTTTAGAAATAGCTACAATATTTTTGAAAATGGACTTAATAGTTCTTTTCTTTGAATCATGTCTGTATGCAATTAAGAGTTAGTCTTTTATTTATTTATTTATTTTTAGATAACTTTAAATATAAACTTTTGGAACATTAGAAATGAGTATTAAATTTTCAATAATTGACTCTTATAGATAGATGTTCTACATGAAATAAAAATCAAACCAATAAGTATACTAATAGCTATTTTACAAAATAATAATAAAGCTTAAACAAGGTCTTATTATTTCATAATCTAAAATGTAAACAATTTACATTAAAAATTCTTTTAAAACATTTTAAAATGTTATTATATACATATATCTTTTGAAAAATCTAATCAAAAACATGCAAGTTGTTATGCATGTAGTGACGTATAATATTTAGATTTTTATTTCGTTTAAAATACCTTAATTATCATATTTTTAGACTAGAATTTAAAATTTTAGGCATTCTTGAATACACTACACTGCTTTAATCTATTTTCCAAAAGATAATTTGAATTACAAAAAAATACTAATCTACGGAAACCTGTACCTATTTCATTTTTAACGCCTGAAAAATGGCGTAGGGTGAAACTCTGATTGTTCACACTAGGGATCTAGGCCTACTTCGATGCCCTCCGTGAGGGTCTCTTCTAAGGGATTTTAGACTATATTTCCACGCGAGTTAGATTCATCACAAAATCCTCCAAAGTGCTAGGCTAAATAACTTGATCTGGAAACGAATCTAGCACCTCCCGTCTGCCAGCTTCAGGCTTTCCCAAAAGGAAACACACGATAAAAACAAAATTTAAATTATTTACTAGTTTCAAGATATTTAGAAAATGAGAAATGAGATTGGACAAAGGTTTTTATTTATTTATTTTTTAAACCCGACATTAAATAATTTGCTCAATATAGTAAAAGTAAAAAGCTTCAACTTAAAAAAATAATAATAGTAATAATTAAAATAAAATAATAATGATAATCTATAATAATAAATGGAAAGGTTTGTCTGTCTGTCTGTCTGTCTGTTCTTTTATACGTTCAGCCCCTATTGAACGCAGAAGTACAAGAATTGACATACGTATGCTCTGGAGCCTTTCCGATGTTTTCCTCGAAACAGAATTTAAAAATCTTAAATAGTTTCGGAGATATTATCTATAATAATAAATGGAAAGGTTTGTCTGTCTGTCTGTCTGTTCTTTTATACGTTCAGCCCCTACTGAACGCAGAAGTACAAGAATTGACATACGGATGCTCTGGAGCCTTTCCGATGTTTTTCTCGAAACAGAATTTAAAAATCTTAATTAGTTTCGGAGGTATTAATTAAAATGTTGACCCATGTCGATCGAACAATCACCAAAAATCCTTTTTGCTTAAAAAGAGGCATTCTATCAGCATTCAGCAGACGATTTTAACGGCTGTCTCTAACGGAAACAAAACATGTGCAAGTCATTAATGTCACATGATCTTTAACTGGGGTTAAAAATTTCAAATTTCAAAGTGCTTCAAATTTTCTTTTTCGTACACAACACTTAATATACAACCTATTCAGCACAAAATCAACCTGCAGTTATAATTTCATCAATTTTCATTAATAAACAAAGCAGTTACATTTTAATTGCAAATTAAAATTTATTCTAAGACGTAATCTATCTTTCAACAGACGATAGGAGTTTCCATAGCAACAAAATACATTTGAAAACAACTAAAAAATACTTTTTCTTTTTCTTTTTACTTCCATTACCCGACTACCGTGGTATATATAGGTTTTGGGGAAATAAAAAATAGTTATTTTTCTTTTTACTTCCATTAATAAAACTACCGTAGATAATGGAATTAGAGATTTCACGTGATTTACACGTTTTAGAATGTCCTGATTAGGTTTTGTTTTGTATCACAGCTACTAATTAAAATAATTTCATAAGTAACACATTATTTGAAAGCTTTGTTGATTTGGAATTGAACAGTAGATTACAGAAATTTCTACCGCCAGATATTTTAAAATTTCGATATTTTAAATTCCAATTAAATTATTTTTAATACATCATTCGAAAGATATTTTAAAGTTCTTTTATATTATCGAAAGTTTTCACCAGATTTACACGTTTTGAGGTCTCCTGAATTAGTTTTCTTTTGTATCTCAGCTACTAATTAAAATAATTTCATAAGTAATACATCATTAGAAAGCTTTTTTGATTTGGAATCGAAGAGTGGAATACAGAAATTTGTACCGCCAGATGGCGCTGTAATATTTTAAAATTTCAATATTTCAATATTTCAATTTCTAATTATGATTAAATTATTTTTAATACATCATTCGAAAGATATTTTAAAGTTCTTTTAAATTATCGAAAGTTTTTACCAGATTTACACGTTTTGAGGTGTCCTGAATCAGTTTTCTTTTATATCTCAGTTATTAATTAAAAAAATTTCATAAGTAATACAGCATTTGAAATCTTTGTTGACTTGATACACATTTTAAAGTACTTTTACATTATCGAAAATGGAATTCGAGATTTCACCCGATTTACACGTTTTGAGGTGTCCTGATTAGGTTTTCTTTTGTATCTCAGCTACTAATTAAAATAATTTTATAAGTAATACATCATCAGAAAGCTTTTTTGATTTGGAATCGAACAGTGGATTACAGAAATTTCTACCGCCAGATGGCGCTGTAATATTTTCAAATTTCAATATTTCAATTTCCAATTATGATTAAATTATTTTTAATGCATCATTCGAAAGATATTTTAAAGTTATTTTATATTATCGACAGTTTTCACCAGATTTACACGTTTTGAGGTCTCCTGAATTAGTTTTCTTTTGTATCTCAGCTACTAATTAAAGTAATTTCGTAAGTAATCCATCATTAGAAAGCTTTTTTGATTTGAAATCGAACAGTGGAATACAGAAATTTGTACCGCCAGATGGCGCTGTAATATTTTAAAAATTCCATATTTCAATTTCTAATTATGATTAAATTATTTTTAATACATCATTCGAAAGATATTTTAAAGTTCTTTTAAATTATCGAAAGTGGAATTCGAAATTTCACCTGATTTACAATTTAAAGTGTCCTGATCAGGTTTTCTTTCGCATCTCAGCTAATTGAGTAAGACCGTTCAAAATTAGTATATGCAAGTTAATTAGGAGGGGCTGGAACGGTGGGGAAGGAATAGGCGCGCAGGGCGCATGGGTTTGGGACTCGGTGCGAGTTTTTACCCGATGATAAAAGATTTTTTTTTAATTTTATTTTCTTAATAATAAAAGTTTGAGTTGAGAAGGAATATGCGTGTACAGCGCACGTATATCCTCAAACGTGCGCGCGCAGCGCGCATGGGTGCGCTGCCGAAGGCAGTGGCGTCCCGGTGTGAGTTTTTATCCGATGCTAAATGATATATTTTTTAATTCCTTTTATTGAGAATGAAAGTTTATGAGTAATAACATGGAATTTTGAAAAGTCATAAGGTTGGTGAAGGAATACGTGCGCGCAGCGCACGGGTCTACGCTGCCGAAGGCAGTGGGGACCCGGTGCGACATTTTTCCCGATCAGAATTTTTTTTCTCTTTTTTTATCACATGATAAAAATTAATGCAATTTTGAGAATTCATTAATTATTGTGATTCATTTTTAAAAAGTGACCAGCGAAGCGGGCGTAGCCTGCTAGTAATAATAAAAATAAAGCGATATGTATAAACTATATAATATTTTCCAATTGTATTTACCCGTTACTTCTTTTAATTTTCGATGGATTTTACCTTTGTGATAACGCTCTAAGATATAATTTTCTTTTCAATATTGTATCCAAATAATCAATAAATAATCAATCAATCGTGTAAATTAATCAATAGTTTTACTCATATCATATTCCATAGAAAACATGCTTTCTGCATTTAAAAAATGAATAAAAGTTTTGCTTTGTTTCGTTGCATAAATATAATAATATATCCTTAAAAGAAGCACCCTTCTTGTACCATGTTGTATATAATTTATTTTCTGTGTGTGAATTTTTTCTTATAAAACTTACTAGTTATCATTTTCAGTAAAAAGAATACTATAACGAAATTGAATAACATATATAAGTGTCAAGACCATTCAAAGGAAATTTCAATCAGCATTTTTTTTTTTTTTTTTTCTTTCCCAGAGAGTGGGACTGGTTTTCACTCTAAATTATTTTTGCACATTCATGTTCCTTATTCCAGGACCTATGGATTAAAGTGGATTTAAAATTATTACGAACATCCATACCTGAATCTGACATAGACTCTTGCGTGGGTCTGGTAAACTTGGCTCACACCCGACCCATAAACCAGCCCAAATCCGCAACTTCTGACCCGCAACCCAGTGGCGGATCCAGAACTTGACTTTTTTTTTTTTTTTGGGGGGGGGGGCTAAGATTTTTTTAAGTGTTATTTTAGACCAATAAAAAATTTACAATTGCAATATTCAATTGTGAATGTCAGTGATTTTGGGGGGGGGGGGGCTTCAGCCCCCTAGCCCCCCCTTAAATCCGCCACTGCCGAAACCCGATCTACAACCTGCAATAAAATAATGTTGAATTCTAGTTATAATACACTGATATAGAATTATATTCAATAAACTTTTTGGAAAATTAAATGTTATATAATAAACTACAATACATATGTCTAATTAAAAGCAAAACTTTAGTGAACAATAATATAATAGATTTTCAAGTGTACAAAACTTACTTTTAAAAAATGCACAGTTCCAAATATTTTGACACTTTGTAAAAAATATAAAGTGAGGAAGCATGTATCATTACAAGAGAAATTTTTTTTCAATCGAAGTTTTAAACGTTAAGTATTAATATTTATGTAATTATAATGTAACTCCTGTTATGATTCAAGTTGCTTTAAATTAGTGTAGAGTAAAAGAATGCCATCCAGTCTCTGCATTCAAAATTTTAGATTCGTATAAAAATTGAATAAAAAATTTTTCAAACATTTATTACCATGTTTTTATTAACTTTTATCCTTGTTTGTTTGTTTGTTTGATTGTTTGTCCGGTATAAATCTTCCAATCGAATATTAACTAACTTTCCCACTAGCTAGACATTCGAAACTTTCACAGTAGCTCAGAACCCGGTGACAACACAATACTTCGAAGTCCGATTTTCGAATTTTCGAATAGTTTTCTTTTAGTTAATTAAAATATGAAAATAATGATATCCTAATAGCGTTAAAATAGACATTAAAATATTAGCTATAATTTAATTGTTGCCAAAAAAAAAAAATTACGAGTTCATTTTCTTTCGACATAAAAATAAAAACATTTAATTAAACGTGAACGTTAAAAAATTATAAAAAGTTAAATTATGCATATCACAAAAATTGACGTCATTATGTACATTGATATGTACATTTTATGTACATTGATAAGAGCGTTGTGATTCATCAGAAAATTTAAAACATAGTGTATAAAAAGTTTTTTTTTTTTTTTTTTAATCTTATAATTACTTTTATTTTTATTTATTTATTTATTTTGCGGGTAGACCAATTCAAAAAAAAAAAAATAAAAGCAAGTATAACCCGTATGCCACTTTCAAAGTAGGTAACCCACGATGCCCTGTGGGTGCCTCATCCAATGAAGGATTCTATCTAGACTTGAACCTCACACCTAGTATGCATCGAACGAAATGTTTTTCAAACCAAAAACAAAAATAATTTGTTGGTAGATTTTGTAGATTTATTTATTTATTTATTTATTTATCATTATAACAACAATTTTGTACAGTAAACCAAATCAACTTGCTTCGGATGGCCAAAACAATATTGTTAAAAGAAGACTCACTCACGATCGTTGGACAGTTCGATAAACTGCAACGTAGATTTCTCTGTGAGCAATCACTGAGCGATGAATGTGCTCCTTTCGATTCCGGTAACAAAATTTTTGTTGATACTACAGTCGGCAGCAAAAGTATCCGAGCACTAGCAATAATCCCTTTCTAAAAAAAGTACACTTAATACTGCTTTTTTAATTAAATCCTTGTCGAGTCATGTTCTTAATCAGTCTAAGAACATGATTCGACAAGGATTTATTCAACAAAACAGTATTAAGTGCACTTTTTTGATATCGGAATTATTGGCTAGTGCTCGGATACTTTTGCTGCAGACTGTATAATAACAAAAAAACTTTGAAAAAAAAAATGCATTCTTCTAATAAAACGTTTTTTGTGCGTGTATGACCTCTTGATGTATAAAAATCAACTAATTCTAAAAAATTTTTACTTATAACTTTAACAATTTTTAATTTTAGGATATAAATTTAAAAATATATATATTAAAAAAATTAATCTGTGTAGCCTAAAAAATTAAAATTTGTCCTTAAAAGATCCTTAGCCATCTTAAAAAAATCACGGATCGATGAATATGGCTGGAATGACCAAAACAAAAATACAAAAATCAATTACTTATGACCCCTCCTCTTA
Source organism: Salticus scenicus (assembly GCA_963930645.1). Taxonomy (NCBI): domain Eukaryota; kingdom Metazoa; phylum Arthropoda; class Arachnida; order Araneae; family Salticidae; genus Salticus; species Salticus scenicus. The sequence continues at coordinate 206,419,465 of OZ005656.1, read as the reverse complement.
TAGAATTGTTTATTGATTTGTAAAGCGTCTATTACATGCCAGACGAAATAGTTTACAAATCATTAAATGGAAAGCAGTCCGCTCATCAGAGTTTTTTTTTCTCTTTGAGATAGATGTTTCAACGGAAATTATATATCATTGTTTACTTTTTAATCTTTGACATCCAGACAATTTTGTTTGTAGAGTTTTGTTTAGATTTATTTCCTAAAGTAAACGATTGGGATGGATTTATGTCGGGAATAAAATGTCTGTAAAACGGGCATTTATATAAAATCTAACAAATTATTTTAAAAAGCTATCCGTTTACTCCGAATTAAAATTCGTCTGATAAAATTTTTCGAAAGAGTGTTTTTCAATCTTCTATTTGGAAATTTTCATGGATGCAAAAACTATTAAGCATTTGTCTAAAATTGAACTTGACTTTATACAATCTATCTATATATAAAATCGTTTGTCCTGAGTGAATGAGTGAGGGATTCATCATCGCCCAGCCCAAGCCCCTAGACCTAAAAGCATGAAATTTTGTGACAATGTCCCTTATATTACGTAGACATCTACTAAGAAGCGATTTAACAAAATTCGTCCCTCAAAAGGGAGAGGGAGGGAAAAACGTAATTTCACCAAATCCATCATATCTCAAACCAAAAAAGAGATATCTATAAAATTTTTGCTTTAAAATATAGCTAAAAAAAATATCTAAAAAGCAATTTCTGGAATTTTAGAAATTTGGCCCTCAAAGTGGGGGAAGGGGACAAAACATGATTTCACATGTGCAAAACGTGATTTCGCATAATCGTATATATCTCAAAAAAAAAAAAAAATACGTGAAATTTTTGCTCTAAAATATAGCTAGAACAAATACCTAAAATCGATTTCTGGAATTCAGCCCCTAGAGAAGGGAGGGGACAAAACGTGATTTCAAATAATCCTCCAAAAAAAAAAAAAAAGATATATGTGAGATTTTTGCTCTAAAATATAGCTCACACAGCTATCTAAAAACCAATTTATGGAATTTTAGAAATTCGATCTAGGTGATGCGATAAAGCCGGGAAAGAGGGGGGGGGGGACGAATGGACAAAATAATAGAAATAGAGTTAGATCATTCAAAATTGGCACGTACAGGTGTTTGGGACCTACAAATCAAATGCAGATATTTTCAAAAAGGAAAAAATATTAGGATAAACGGGAAAGGGGGGGGGGCGAAGGGACAAAAATATAGAAATAAGAGTTATAGCGTTCAAAATTAGTATTGGCCCGATAAATCGATTGCGGTTTTTTTTCGAAAGTGTAGAATTATTACGAGGGGCGGAAAGGGGGGCGAGCGCAGGGGAAAAACAAAGAAATTCTGATAGAACGTTTTAAGTTAGTATTACTATGTTTAAAAGCCCAAGAAAACGATTGCGGATATTTTTGAAAGTGTAAAATAATTAGGAGGGGCGGGAACGGTGGGCGAGGGAACGCGGCGCACCGTGCGCGCGTGTATATGAGGCCGCTGGCAGTGGGGTCCTGGACCGATTATTCCACCGATGAGAAAAGAAGTTTTTTTGTATTTTATACTTATGTTTTTCCTTTACGATAACATAGTGATTCATTAAGAGTATCGAACATAAATGCGCCCACGCAGCGCACAATGGTCTGCGCTGCCAAAGACAGTGGGGACCCGGTGCGACATTTTTCCCGATCAGAATATTTTTTCTCTTTTTATTTTTTTTTTTCAGATGCTAAAAACCAATTCAGACTCTACTTCCGCCTACTCCAGACAAACGTCACAATATGATTTTATTTAATTACAAGAAGGGTTGTAATTATAATTGTGGCTGTAAAAAAGTGGGATTGTTTTGTTCACATGTATGCAGCAATTGCCAATTTTGCTCCAATGTTGTAACAAATACGACAGATGATGATGCTTATGATATCGATGAAGAGATACCTAATCCATCTTTTTCTTCGAACAATCTATAGAACGCCAACAAGAAGTGAAAGAAGTAGAAAGCGAAGAAGAACATATCACTGTTGAAGAATCTGAAGATTATTTAAATGAGAGAAAAGAAAAAAAAGAAGCCTCTTTTGCATAAATTTGCTCAATTTACAAATTTTGCACGAACTATTTTTGCGTAACTCTTACCGTTTAACACTTTATCTAGCACATTATTAAATATACAAATAAAAGTATTTCAAATATAATTTTAAAGATTATGCAAAAAGAGATTATGCATATCATCTCATCATAATAATTAAAGAGGATTTTGTGAGCGATACTTTATTGTACTATTGATTCATAGAGTTCGGAAAAGATATTAGTACCTTAAAAGCCGTTAAAAAAAAAAAAAAAAAAAATTACTTTTTATATTCCTCGTATTTTTTCTAAGATTGATGGTAGATTCTTTAGGTAATATAGGAATTAAAGTACCTCCTAGGTAGATGTTTGTGAAAAACGGATTTTTGACCTTTGACCTTGTATAAAATATTTAGTGCAAGTGAAATCGAGGGGGAGTATTGATAAATGATGTATATAAGGTCTGTAACAATTTTCAGCTGCATACGAATTTTTCCGAACTTTCAAATATTTTGTGTCTATTTTGACTGAACTATATATACAGTCGGTAACAAAAGTGCCCGAACGCTAGCAAAAATTCCTATGTAAAAAAAGTACACTTCATACAGTTTTGTTAACTAAATCCTTGTCGAATCCTGTTCTTAGCCAGTCTAAGAACATGATTCGATAAGGATTTATTTAACAAAACCGTATGAAGTGTACTTTTTTTACATAGAAATTTTTGTTAGTGTTCGGACACTTTTGTTACCGACTGTACAAGAAGAGAATATTGGATTCGTGAAATTTTTCGACTTGTTCTTTTCGGTAGGTTTACAATTTTTGAGATGTCCTGAAAACGATTTGAACAATTTTTAGAAAATTTCTATCTATCTGTGTATCTGTCTGAGTGTGTATGTTTTGTGGGTACTGTATCTCACGAAATAATAGAAAGAATTCTACAAAACTTTATGATTAGTTTATCAGGATATAAATTGATGCTGATTCGATTTTTACATATATTACCCACAACAGGAAATTTTACCAGTTTATGGGAAGGCAATATTTTATATTCTACACGAGATAAATGCAAAAACTTGATACGTGAAAGGGTTATTATAAAACATTATGCTGATTCAGTTTGGATGCTAATAGTTTGACAAGGGACGCTGCTACGTTTCTTTTTTTCATATTTCTTTGAAGGCTATATCTCCGCTGCTATATAGCGTAAGTGCATTAAACTTGATATGTGAGATGGCTTTTATGAAAAATTATGTTGATTTAAATCGGATCTATGTTGTCCGACATATGACTCTGTTATGCAACAAAATTCCCCGTTTTTGGTAAGGCTATATATGATATACTACAGCACATAAGAGTTCCAAATTTGATAAGTAAGATAGCCATTATTAAAAACTACTCTTATTTAATTTAGGTACATGACTGCCAACATATGTCGTTGCTTTTATTTATTTTCTGTGATTTTCTAAATGGATATATATATATATATATATATATATATATATATATATATTAGCCCTACAGTATAAAATTTCACCAAAGTGGATATGAAAAATCTTGAGAAGCTATATTAAATAATATTTTGTACATGTCAACTGGCAGCGCTACTGTATAGACTAATACAGAATAAATTTTTCATTATGTCTAATTTATACTAATTTGTTAAAGATCGCAACTGGGAATTTTAAAAATAAATGCAAATTTAATTATGATGGATATTAAAAAACTAGTCGAGCTTCGCCCGCCTAATGGTCGATATTTTCAAATGTTATTGATTTCTTTACTATTTAATATAATTATTTTAACTTTTTTTTTTTTTTTTTTACGCTATTATTTGATCATAATTTGACAGTTTTTAACGGGATTCAGGAAAAAAACCCCGTTAAATGTCCAAGTGTTGGACCTTATATAGTATAACATATATTCTTTTAAATCTTTTTGTATTTATTTTATTTCTTTCAAATCACGGATATATTTTTTTTCTTGCAATTGTGACGTCATATTTTTCTGCTAAATTATCCTTTGTCCATTATTTTATACATTCCTATAAACCAAGGATATTTCTTTTTCATTTCAATACATTTTTATAGCAATGACGTCAATTTCGAGGATTAGTTTCATGAAATTTGGGCTTTTATTATTAAAACCATAGATATAGTAATAAGACATAGATTGATCATAGAGGGGGAAAAAGAGATTCCTTTTCATTGGGGAAAGATGGTCCTTTTACTCTGTAATGGGTGTCTTTCCTTGGGTGAATACGCATGGGAATACGCTAGATAATTTTGAAAATAAAATTTCTGAATAATTTATGTGCTAAAGGGAAATGAGAAACTCATTTTTCTTTCTTTCTTTCTTTTTCTTCTTTTTTACTATACTATAGTATTTTCATGTCTGCACAAAATCGACTTTCGTTCGGCATTTATTTGTTATACTCATAGATATAGTAATTTATATAGATTTATCATCCCCTTGTTATCAGGCAAAAATTTTTGATGCCGAAAAATTTTTTTGCCATCAGCCATATAGTGGTATTGAAACCATTGAAACTTGGCAATTGTAATAGAATAGAATGTTGATCAATTTTCCAAAATGTCCAAATATTGCGTCTTTTAATTCTTCTAATAAATTTATGAAAAAAATTGAATAAGTTATCAAAAAATAAATTATATTTGACTAAATTATGAAAAATATATTTTTTATTATCAGTTGCTTTGTTATTATTAAGAAATAAAAACTGATTTGATTTTTAATGGAATACGTTTCTTAAAGCTTGTAGTTTTTTAAGATTTTATGTTAGTAAGTAAAATAGAATTTTCAAAATTCTTTTAAATATAGTTAGCAGCGGCGTAGGTAAAGAACGTTAGTTTAAGTAAATAAAAAGAGTTTATCTTTAAATATTAACTAAATTAATAAATATATAAAAGAAAAAAGAAAAAAGAAAAGAAAGAAAAAAAGAAAAAGAAAAATTAATTTGAAATATTTTCTGCAGTTTTCCATTCACCTTTAGTACATAAATTATTCACAAATTTTATTTTCTAAATTATCTGTGTGAATTCACTCGGAGAAAGACGGCCATATTATGGACTTTTCTCCGAGTAAAAAGGAATCATCCCACCCCCCTCCTTGTGATCGATCTATGTCTTATTACTATATCCATGGTTATACTGTTTTGAGATAAAAATCGTCTGCATTTATCATAGAAAATAATGTTAATAAATTATAAATTTATAAAAAAAATTGTATTGTGTAAATTGTATAGGATTATATATAGAAGAAAGTTTTGTGATAGCCACAATATACTAGTTATATATTAAAACTATCGGGTATTACCTTCGCCGCTGCTAACTGCATTTAAATCAATTTAGAAAATTCCATATTATTTACTAATATAAAAATTTAAAAAAAGTATTTCATTAAATATGAAGACAGTAATTATTTCATAATAATAACAAAGTAACTGATTATAAAAATTATGCTTTTCATAAAGTAGTCAAATATAATTTACTTATGAAAACGTATCCCATTTCCTTTCATATATTTATTAGAACAGTTAGAAAACAGCCCAAATTTCGACATTTTCAAAATTCATCAACATTCTATTCTATTACTATTTCCTAGTTTTATACTCCCTAATGACTGATGTCAAAACTTTTTTTCGGCATCAAAAATCTTTGCTCGATAGCATAGGAATGATAGATCTATATAAATTACTAAATCTATGATTAAGACGATAATATTCCGCAAGAAATTTCACGTGCATTAAATAAACGTATAGTATTAAAAGAAGAGAAAAAAACACACACATATCCAAGAAAAGAAATATGACACTAATAAATTAGATAATAAAATAAATATTATTCTTTCGTTTTCTCCCAATTGATATTAATATTAAAGTTTAAATCAAAATATTTTTTGAGAATGTTAAGTATTTTATTTTCCTACATTCCCTATTTTGCATAAAGCATTGTTTGAATAAATCTGCACACTTGGAAAGATTCCAACAAAGAAGCTGGAGACTTCTCTGATGGGAAATATTTAACAGCAGTGTAATTCGAGTATAAAAACATTGACAGAAGTTAGCATGAAAACAACTTCTACATGTTTATTTTTTAACTTAAATGTAAATTTCATTCACTACGAAAATCGGCATAATCTATCGTCGAAGACGGGAAGCATCTGAAGCTTTTGAACCAAGTTGCTCAACCAAGAATTTGTGACATATGGCTGACATAAAAACCTTTTTCGTGACATTGTCTCAAATATTTCACGAAGGGCTATTATATGCTTTTCCATAGACACAGTTAAATTTATGATAATAATGTTTTCTAAATGACAGTGTTGTTTTTTTTTTTTTTTTTTTTTTACAGAAATAAAATTCTGTTCCATTAAAGTCAAAATTTGATAGCTTGAAAAGGAGGTTTTTTTTTTTTCAGGTTAAATGCCAGACAATCGTTTCATGTTAGAAAATAATTTTGTCTATGTCTAATATAGTTTTTTATTTGCCACGTACCGACATTTAGTTGGATTTTTTGTTTATTTATTTTTAATGTTCAATCACATTCTAACACATGTTTCTATAGCGTCAATATTTCTTTTTATTTAGTAATAGTTTGGAAAAGAAGTTTTTTTTTTTTTTTTCTTACAGAAATAAAACTCTGTTCCATTAAAGTCAAAAATTGATATTTTGAAAAGGAAGGTTTTTTTTTTTTCAGGTTAGATGCTAGACAATCGTTTTATGTTAGAAAATATTTTTGTCCATGTCTAATATAGTTTTTTATTTGCCACGTAACGACGTTTAGTTATATTTATTTATTTATTTATTTTTAATGTTCAATCACATTCTAAAACATGTTTCTATAGCGTCAATATTTTTTTTATTTAGTAATAGTTTGAAAAGGAAGTTTTTTTTTTTTTTTTTTTTTTGCAAGATAGATGCCAGACAATCGTTTCATGTTAGTAAACCTTTTCTGTGTCTGATATAATTTTTTATTTCCCACATAGCGACGTTTAGACCTTCTTTTTTATATATTCAGTCACATTCTACAGTTTCTAGAGTTTTTTTTTTTTTTTTTTTTTTTTAATTAAGTGCTTAGACTTTCAAAGGAAAATTTTCTCCAGAATAAATATATTTTTATAGCCGCTTTTATGAATCATAAATGACACTTATCAATGTAAATCTTAAATATATAAATAAAGCGAAATTGAATACACGTTCTTTATAAAGTATTGTAAGTATTACCGCATTAATGTAATATTATGCATACAGGATTTTTGAGAAGTTTTGGACAGTTTTTATGAACAGTAAAAGTTTCTTTAAAAATAAAAATGTTATTGGAATTTGTGAATGGAAAAATTAAATAAACATGTATATTGATATATATGATTTGTTTTTATGTGTCCATACAATTTGAAGTGTGCAGACCTGTCATATTTATTTCTTTTCAAATAGTATAAATTATAAATGACAATTATCATCGAAAATAATAAATATATAGACATGAGGAATATTCGGGAATATTTTATCCGAAACAAAGGCATAAGAAATATTCGGGCGTATTAACATTTTTTCAATTCTTTATTATTTATTTATTTATTTATTTATTATTATTATTATTTAAGTGCAGCGAAAAAATATTTGCTAGTCATTTTCTGGCTTTGTTCGTGAGAGTTGTATCATAGCCTCCTAAAGTAGATGCCTGTCGCGTAGCTCGGATACATGGCAACAGTTGAAGCGATAGACAGTGCCACCTGGTACAGATTGTGCGACTTTTTTATTCAACAGCCACCAAAAATTTTTATAAGTGGGATTTGATATAGATAAAAGGCGAATGGAATCGAAGAAAAGTCCTTTATATATCTCATGTATCACTTCATAAAATTATTAGTGACAGTTGAATAAAAAAGTAGCTCAATCTGTACCAGGTGTCGCTGTCTACCGCTTTAACTGTTGCCAAGATTCCAAGTCACGCGACAGGCATCTAGTTTAGGAGGCTATGGTTATATTCTATTTTACACAAAAGTATTTTTTTTTTATGTATTTTTCGACATACATTTAAATATAGTATTAATATAATGTTTGGGTAGTTATATCTGGATGTTGTTTCACTTTTGTAATTGGTTAGAGAATCCTCTAAAATACTGCATACTCTAATTCAATGTATTCGATTAAAACTAGCAAGCCCACTGAAGCAGGTATATGTCAAGAAAATCATCTAAATATGAAATTAAAATATGATTATATGTAATAATAAAACTTCCTTTGTTTTAGGGCCACAAAGTTATACTAAAAACGAACTAGGATTACACAGACAAAAAAATAATAATTAATTCATTAATTAATTAAACAAAAAGAAAAAAAAAAAGGGGAAAAAATCAAGTATTAGAGGTATAAAGTCATCTTACGTTAAGCTTACCAAATGTCATTACCACTTTCTGGAGACAGCCTTCATATTGATGGCATTTTTTAAGTTTGTAAAAGAAAGTAAATTATTTATCAATGGTATTTTATTTTTAGTCCTTATTTATTACGAATGAAAAAATACATCTGTTATTACATAATTGTAGCAATTTTTAATGTTTCTCTATTATAAAAGCAATCTAATCTGGTAAGTGTATCTTACATGTGAATATACAGGATATAATGCTACACACGATAATTCTTTCATATTATACAACCTGTTTAAACTACTGCAAAAATATAAAATTTCTATGTTTGATATATTGTGAAAAAAAAGCAGACTAGAAACTCCTTATAAAATAACGAGTAAAGACATTTATAGTTCTTACTTTTATTTTTGAGAAGATTCTAACTGTTGCAAACTATTTTTCTAAAAAGAACCTTTTTCGTACATCGTAACAAATCAATTAGTAATAGAAGAAGTGGTGTAACACTCACACTGTTTTCTCTTATCTTGCATTACAATATTAAGACAGATTGCTCATTAAGGGGTAAGATAACAAGTACTGTATATAAATCTACATTGAAAAGAATTCAGACTAAGTATAAGACATAGACCTATTATAAGAGTGGACGGAGCATTCCATTATTAACGGAATATAAGTAAAGGTGGCAAAGATGACACACGTGACTGCTGGAAAAAGGTTATCTTTTTTGGCTTTTATCGCATTATTGGCGAGTTTTTATTCGGAATATAAATATTATTATTATTACTATTATTAAAAAATACAGAAAAAAAAAAAATCTTGTGTAAAACACTACAGTTGCTGAAGTTTATTGACTTTCCAACGAAGTTCAAAAGTGTTTATGACTTCGGTTTGTCTATACTCGCTTTAATTCCCATAAATATTCATGGACATTTTTGAAATAATATAAGGTATAATATATTTAAACTAATTCAATTCAGAGAATTAAGTACAGCAATTATAAACATTTTATGAAAATAATTACTTAAAAAGCACGAAATAATAAAATATTAAAAAGAATCCTACCTGTGCAATAAAATCCTTATTTTACATAACTTCTAGGGCTTTTAAAGTACATCTAATTACTATTTCTTGCTATAAAAATCTTTTTAAATTCAAAATAATCTAACTTTTAAAGTGAAATAAAAATTTAAAAAAGAACTTTTAAAGAAAAACGAAAGATATCGTCTGCTTAAGAAAAAACAAAGTTTAGAGCATGGCGAGAAAATGTCAATGTTGACCAGTTTGGCTTCCTGTAGTTCAACAGTCAGGTGACTTTTTTATGAGTTATCTTTGCCACTGAAAAAGGTTGCTATTATCCCGTCCACTTTTATAATAGGTCTATATTATAAGAACAATATTTATTCACACATAGCATATTTTAAGACAATAAGTTGGAATCACAAATAGTTATGTCTTAATTTTATCTGTCTATATAATATAAATTGTGGAGATTTGCAAGGTGTCTCTTTAGGCATGCGTAAGATAAACTATTGAAAAGAAAGTTTCGAAAATATTCTGATTAACAATCTAAAACAATCATTTTGATATTTTTCTAAGCAAAGGTGGATCAGATTGAATTGTTCAAATTAAACTACGATTTCTTGACATACATAAAGGAATATTTATTTACATTAAAGGGGAATATATCGTTTCCCGCTTAAATTCTATATCAATATGCATACAGTTGCCAAACAATAAACAAAATAAAATTAATAAATATTCGGACGCGACTCTAGCCCCACGGTGAAAGTGGATAATCTTACAGCTATGAATATATTCAAGATATCATCAAGATGTGAATTTTAACACCCTACCTATAGGGGACTTCTAAATATAGCATTCTATTTTAATAACGTAATTACATTAAGTATTTTTTGATAGGATATTTTTAAAATGTTTTACAATATGTTTACTACAGAAAACACACTGAGTAAATATAAATAAGTGAAAGAAATTTTTCAGAAGTTTCGGAGGCACAAACTCTGTAATTTTAATTGTGTAAGTTGTTTAAATGTAAAATTAGTTATTTTTCAGAATGTGAGATTATTTATTATGAAGCTTTGAAAACTTTAAAATAAATTTGGGGTTACAATGAATTTTACAAACGAAAAAGATGATTTTTGGAAATGAAAATACCAACCGATTTTCGGAAGAAAAAGATAATTTTTTGCAGTAATTCTTTTAAAGTATGGTGCTACATTCACTCTCATAATATATTACATTAACAACTGATACCCGTACAATGTTTAATCCGATATTTGTCAAGGAATGATAAATCTAATCCATATCAAATGATTATAATTTGCTTGCCTTGGTATATCAAGGAAAGCAAAATGATCAAAATACTAGTAGAGGGGCCATAATGTTTTAATTCATGTTCTTGTATTAATATTTCTACTCAGTTGTAATAACTTATCACTTTATCACCTTTAATTGAAATGATAAAATATGCAATTATATTTTTAATGTGTTCCATTAAAATGTATTGTGCTCATATTCAAAATCTTTCTAAAGCTAAATTTTGTAATTATTATGTTTGCGTAAATCTTTGCATAAATGGGAAAAACTGTCATCTAGCTTGGGTCATAACGCTTGTCATTTGCTGTCATGTAATCTGTCTCATGTACTTTGCGGCAAGTAATATACCACATCAGTTTATTTTTTCTAGACATATAAAAATATTGTAATTCTGAGTTATATGATTCAAATGTAATTTAAGCATCCAATCAAATTACAAAAACAAAAACTTTCAAATACAATGTCCCTAGGTTATTGCATTTTAAATAATAACGATAATAATTAGTAATAGTAGTAATATTTTATCTTTTTATGAACAATGTAGTTTTAACAAGATGTCAGTTACATAATTGTAATTTTGTAACATCCAATATTACTATCGTTAGATCTATAAAACTATTAGGTATTGTACAGTACAGAACATTTTAACATTAACGAATAATTATATATGTATATATATATATATATATTTATTATTATTATTATTATTATTCTGGTAAAAACAAATGATTAAACATATTAACGTTGGCTGCATGAGGAAATGAGATATGTACAACTGCAAATTAAATTAAAAAAAAAAAATGGGGGAAAGAAAGAAAGGAAAGAAAAGAAAAACAATTCCCTCCTCGATTTCATTTTATAAATTTTATCCAAATTTTTCTAAAAAAAAAGAAAGATAGAAATACTTGAGCAGCTCACATCTTAAAAAATAATATTATATACAAAAGTTTCTCCAGTTTGTAGAATATAGTAGGAAAAAAAAAACTTACATAAATTAAACGCAATATATCATTATTAATGAAATGAAATCGAGACAATCATTAATATACTTTAACATCAGCATTATTTATGAAAAGAATTCTAAACTAACAACTTTTATGGGGGAAAAAAAGCACGAAACCCATACATATAGTACCGTTCTTTTTACGAGTGACAATACATTTAATCACTCATTTTCTTGAGCGATGATGTCCTAGCGACACCAGTTCTAAAACGGCATGTCATGAAATTCAACTACTGTGCCATCAATCTTGCTCAATGTCTATTCTTGGCAGAATATCAGCTGGAACGGGGCCTTCATGCAAATAAGGATGTACAAAACAAATCCAGACATGTTTTTAAGACTATAACTGCTGATATATTATCTAATAAGTTACACAGCATCATTAACACGAGATCTTCCTCTCATTACGCCTGATAGTTATTAATGTTGAAAAAAATTGCGCAAAATATACTGGTATCATAAATTAATGGTGCTATGCAAGTAAGAGGAGGAAAACATTTTACAATTATAAGTAGACTAGAAGAGATTATTCTGAAAGCAAATGCTGTGTTTAAATATTGTTTAATTAATATTACTGACAAATCATGTGATAAATGTCTGTCTGGACTGATACATTTAATCTATGCCAAAGATTTTGTATCCAATGCTAGAGAACTTCCAATCTGTTTCTGAACAAACAAACAAACAAATAAAAATAAAATAAAAATAAAAGAACTTAGTAGTTAAAGAAAAGTATAAATACTTGCTAATACAACTACGTCTTGGATAGGAAGTCAATTAAGATAGCTTTTGAAAAACATATTTCACTCAAATAAGAATGTAAACAACAAAACTTACAATGTTTTAAAACAATTATGATGATATATTTTTAACAAATGCCGCAAAGTTTTTAACAATGTTGCTTTAATCCAATAACCTTGAGAAGCATTAATGAGTTACAATTAATCCATTAGCAAGGAAATTACTGAAAAGGGAATAGTACATAGGCATCCAGAAAATTAATAATGTTCAAAGAACATGTATTATCAAATACATGAAAAATAAAGCATAGTGTAAAGTGTGTATTTATTAAACAAATGTATAATTTACATTGTTTTGTTATAGCATATAATTCTGGCTATCTTCATGAAATTATAGTATCATACCTGCCAACCTATTAATTAATATCCGGATAATTGTCAATACTCGCCCGCCCCCCTTTTTTTTTTCATACCTGTCTTTTTTTAGAGTATTTTTCTTATTACTTAATCGTAATTACATTAGAAAAAAAATTCTATAAAAATAAAGTGGTGTATAAAAATGGGTGGGTTCTAAAAATCTTCAAGATATTAATTAGTAGGGTGGCAGGTATGTAGTTTAAACAAGCTTGTTGGTAGTTGCTTTTTACTGACGCCGCACATGAACTATACAGTGGGCTATTAAAGACGATTTGGTAGCCCATTCTCTAAGAGTAATCAGTCCGCAAGAACAATATTCTGAATTTATGTTAAGTGTTTCGTTTGAAATTGTATGTATAACAATTTGAGATTGTATGTGTACAAATGTTTAAAGGTATAGTGTATTATGAAATGTATTATTTTCGTTTTACATTTCATCGCTCCCAACACCCTTTAATGCTATGAAGTGTATAATTCCTATACATAAAGTGTGTTTTAAAAGATAAAAAGCAATTTTAAGAAGTTTAATGGACTTTCTATTAAAAAAAAAAAATTTAAAAAAATTCTCTTTTTATTATGCTTCATTACACGATTTCTAAATTGTTTTAAATCTTTTATTTTTGTATAAATTTTGAGTATATAGATGCACATATTTGTTTGTTTATTTAGTTCTTTTTATGTGCCAGTTACAGAAGTTAAAAAAAAAAAAAAAAAAAAAAAAAAAATTCCCTGCAATATAATTGAATTTAATTGTTTATAAGAAAGATAGTATTTTATTAACACGCTTTTATTAGCTTCACATGTATGTATGTTTATATGTACGTTTGTAACCGCTCTGGGAGCAAACAAAAAATCTATATTGTAATAAAAAGAATGTGGCTGTGAGGTAATGCTCCGGGCTAGGAACCTAAAGGTCTAACGTTCGAGCCCAGTCAGGGAAGATTTTTTAAAAATTATTTTTGTTTAATTCTAAATTATTTATTTCTCATTCCTTCATTATGTTATTTTTATTAAAGATGTAAATATTAGAGTGTGTCACTCACACGATTTTTTCTTACCCTGCATTTTAATACTATAAAGATAGATATTTTGTGCTTTTTAGTTCACATTTCAATAAAAGCGTGTTCTTTAATTTTTTAAAAGTATAATATTTTTAATTAAAAGGCTTGGAAGAAAAGTTACGCCCAAAGAGCATTATGAGTAACTAGTTATTCACAAAATTTTAGACATAAGAGATTTTTTGAAATTTTAAATTTTCTAAAAGTTTGTAAATATTATTTTAAGAACTGTAAAATGTATTACGATAACTTTTGAAATCATTAGCTTTGCACTTATTATAGTCACTATCAATATACAAATGCATCGATTTTAATAATTTACTTTTATCATCACTTATCCTATAACCCTGAAAAAAAATTTAAAAAAATTCAATATTCAAGAAAAAATAAATATTTGAAAAGGTATTAACTTCGCAGATAACATTTGACATAAAAGTAAATGACAAATGAAAGGCTAAACTTTTGATGATAATTCATAAAAAATTATTATTGTTATTATTATTATTGTTATTGTTGTTTTTTTTGTTTTTTGTTTTTGCAAGTACGAAATGCAAAAAAAGAAATTCAAAGTTATATTAGTGAAATATTACATATTAAGTGTTACAGATTAATTTACATGGCATTATAATTTCACTAACTGACTGCGAAAAATTCGGATAGTAGAATATTTTAAAATGCGGTTCAGTAAAACACCGGAAATGGAGATGGCAAGTATGTCTAAATAAAAATAACGCAAAAGCGTTGTTTTCAGGACATTTAGTAAAAGCAGAGAAAATCGGAGTACCAATATTTATAAGGCAGATGGATATTAAAATAAAAATCGGGAACAACATCTAGTTTTACAATAATATCTAATTTTCAGATTACAATATATAATGATAATTCCGCGGAATCATGTTTTTTTTTTTTTTTTTTTAGGACGGAGGACTATTAGTCTCAATCTATGGATAAAACGTTGTCTCCATTTTTACGATGGTTGGACATTCATTGAAATCGAAAACTTATCGAAAATATAATTGAATAATTTGAAAGCGATATTATAATTTGAAAAAAAAAGAATAGTCCTCCATACTAAACGAAATTCTGCTTTTGCTAGAATTTCGTCAAAACTCTTTTTTTTTTTTTTTTTTTTTTTTTTAAGGAAAAGAAAATTAATAATAATATGCAACAAAATTAAAATTGTTATGTAACAGTCTACTATTAAAATACACATTTATTCAATTTTAATACATATCGAACAATAGATAATGTTGCTGTGCAGCCATTTTCCTCATTTATGGCTACATCTTATGGCTACATAAACAATTACATCTAAGTGCATATGGCTTTGAAATAAGCTATGCTGATTTAACGTGGGAGCATATCAGTTGACAGGTGGCGCTGTTATTCTCGAATTTTCTAATTTTACTGGAAGGTCGCTAAGATGATCCTGATTCAATATATATATAGGCCATAGAGGACGCTGTTACGCACCCATTTTAAGAATTTACATAGTTTTTACGACGAATGGATATAGCATCTGTGATGACCAAAAAATATTAGTTCTTAAAAAAAAAAATAATAATAATTTTAAAGTATACTTTGCATATTGTTGGTTAATTATGCCGTATTAAACTGTTGCTGTTGAGAAAAGTACTATTTAGTAATTGTATACGATAATGTTGTTAAGAGTTTAATAAATCTTAATATTACTCTAAAAAAATCACAAATTTTAAAAAACGATATAAGGAGGATTCAATAGCGGTTTAATTCAAAATTTGATCATACAAAGGATATAGGTAAAAAAAAAAAAAAAAAAAAAAAAAAAAAAAATTATTCGTATTTGGACTTAATAAAGCAAGGAGATATCTTAAACAGGACATTTATGACTTTACAGGACGTTTATGACTTTATAAATTAGAGTGTATTTTTTATAATACAGAAAAATTGTGGATTTTTTTTTTTTTTTCTTTTTGAGAATACCATCAAAGATTTTTTAGCGAATTTTTTAAAAATAAAATACTTATTTCAAAAGAATTTGCGAGCAATATGAAATATCCAGTCTACAATTATTTATCGAAAATTATTTATCCAGTACAGTGAGAATGACACTTGCTGAAAATAAACCTTGAAAAGAAAATTAACGTTTTTTATCCACACGTATCTATTAAACAAGAATAACAAAACGCATAAAATCTACATAAGAATTTAAAATACAAATTAGTTAAAGCTTGTTGAAATTTATTAAAAATTGTACGATGTAAAAAAGAATGACCGTGTATGACAGTTCATTCACCGTAAATGCGACGGCTAAGAACACTGCATACAGAATACAAACAATTTCAAATTATTATCTACCTTTATTATAAAATATACAGCTGATGAAGTATAACAAAATAAATATTACTCCAAATACTTTTTTTTTAAATGCATGGCTCATTGTAAAATTTACGGTAAAAATTTGACAGCGATATTAGCTGTTGATTGGCCGTAAATTTGGTTTTATTCTTATTCTTATTCTTATATTTTATTTTTTAGTGACAGTATTTACAGAAAAGTCTTTAAAAAATACATATAAACAATATCGATAAAGATAGTTTTTTTTTCTTCTTAAATAAAATAAAAATAACACTTATTAATTTATTTTATATTAAATAAAAGAAAATATTGGTTTCATAAACATTTTCTACTTACGATGGATTTACACATTTTGAGAGGTTCAAAACAAGATTTGACCCTTTTTAGAAAATGTATATATGTATGCACGTCTGTCTGTGTGTTACAAAAAGTTTGTGGCTATTGTAGCTTAAAAATTAAGAATTAAGGCTTAATTCATACAAATTTATAAGCAGTGCAACTTCAGATCAATTAGCCTTATTTAAATTTTGATGAAAATTGCCCAGCAGGTAGCGCTACCTTACTGTTTTTCACAGTTTTTAATATGGAATTATGGGACAAAATTTCGTAAAAATATGCGTTGTGAGAATTACTTTTATCTAATTATTATAGAACTGAAAAATATATTTATATTAATAATTATTAGTTTAATTTTTTTTTTTAATAATTCGTCGATACCTTTAAAGCGAATGATAAAAATATAGATCTGGAGATAGTTTAAAACAAATATATCGGGTTTTTTTTTTTTTTTTCATTTATACCAAAACAAAGAGGGAAAAACCCTTAGAAAGAAAAGTATTTTTAATATGTTGTCCGTAGAGCATAAAATTGACTTTCTGCGAAAATTTAGTGTGCTACTTCTCTGAAATGAAAATCGTCATGGAAAATAATTTTAATAAATAATTTTCACTGCAGGAATTTCTATAAAAAATTACCGAAGAAAGTTTGGTGAGGGCCCCAGCATACTAGCTCATAGCATGCATTTTAAATTTTTCATTTATTTTTTGCGTTTCTTTAAATTTCCAGCACTCCACAATATTTTTCTCTCACGCCTGAACTTAATTATGGATTAGGAAAATTAATCACAAAATTAATTAATTCATAAAGCTTTAACCCATAAGTTTTATTTTTAAAAATACAGTAAGCTATATCGTACAGGATTATGTTCTTATAGCTTAAATTGATACTTGACAATATAAATACTATTTTGTTTTCAAAGCATCAGTGGAGGGGCTTATAAATATTACAGCCGCGGGGGCTTTACTCTGCAACGGTGATGGACTTTTCAAACGAAATCCTAAAAAAACGAAATTTCAGTATTCCAGCCGTTATATTTATCAACTTTAAAATCAATTAATTAAAAAGAAAAAATACAGCAGACCATAAAGTAGAAAGATATTATATAATATATACTGCATATAAGTAACAATGTTTTAATACTTTTGTCTAATTAGTAAATGTGTATTCGTATCTATAACAAATTCTTATATTTTTAGTATGTCTTATCCATGTGATGTAGAAAAAGTGTTGTTTAGAGTAAAATTTTTGAAATTGCGTTTTTTATATATTTACACGTTTTAAAGTCTACTAAAACCAAAAATCGGCGTTTTTTTTTTTTTTTTTTTTTTTCCTTTTTTCTTTTTCTTTTTCTTTTTTTTTTTTTTTTTTTTTTTTTTTTTTGTTGGTTTGTATCCTTTTTAAGAGCAGCATATCTGAAGAATAAATATTAATAATACGTCCAAACTTAATACCCTAAATATGTGCTGCAGGAAAGTTTACTTTAAGATCGTGCAAATAGTTCGCATACAAGGACATACAAAAATATTCAAATACATTACATCTACAGGCGAAGTTGCAAATAGGTACTGTCTATCATCTATAGACTGAATTTAACAGAATAATATACATGCATATATATATATATATACAGGGTTTAAACTGCCATTAGTTTTTTTAGCATTTTGCTAAAAGATATTGTATTTTGCTAAACCATGTCAGTAAGAATTTCGCTAAAAAGCGAAAATTAGATTACTTCATAAAATATCTTTATATAACTACCTCTAGTTTTTATACAAATATTCGTGGATGGAAATTACAAAATCACTGAATATATTGGGAATCATTATCTATTTAGTATATTCGGATTTAATTTCGACTTTTAATAGTTGAATTTAAATGCAAAAATATTTAAAAACATAATTAAGAATTTGCTTCATAGATGTGTTCTCAGTGCTAGTATTGCGTTTGTTGAAATCGAAACAAAATTTTGCTGATTCATTTTTTCAAAAAGAAATCAATACTATTCAAAGAATTAATTTTCGAAAAAGCTAAAATACTGCTTATATGTTTTAGTTAAAATGCTAAAGAAACTTTTTTGCCAGGTTAAACCCTGTATATATATAAGATAAAATTTAAATATAGGAGTGAGTAAATCTTGAATTATTAAATAAATAGAACTAGAACAAAGTTATGTTCACCCAAATAAACAGAATTGAAATGATTTGCAATAACAATTTAGACCTGAATCTTGCTATGAAAAATCTCAAAAACATACTAACTGTTAACCGCTATCCTGTTATTTTAATCAATAAACATTTCAGTATTCTTGATGACAATCCCACTTAAGGTTTGTTGTTCCATTTTGGGCGACATTTAAGTGCTGGTAAGTTACCAGTTGAAACGGGTTCTGTGTTTATAATGGGGGGTGGTTTCCAATTTTCCATATTCTGACTATTCCAGTTTGTCCATGTATGTATTTATATATTCTATTTATATTCTTGTATTTTATATTGATGTATTATATTTTGTGCTTGATTTCTGAATTTAATTGCTTTTTATGCTTTGTATTAATTAAAATTCGTTTGCTGTATGGTCTTGCTTCCATCTGTGAGAAGTTGGGGGCCAAAAAACGTTTTTTTTTTTTTTTTGTTTATATTACCAGCGTTTCGTCAGAAACTTTTCATATTCCTTTCCGTACATGGGGAAGCTCCCATGATGAAGGCTCTCAAGTGTTTTGGGATTAAATTTTCATCTGGCTTTGATTATTTTGCTTATATATATATATGCATATAAACAAAATAATGTATACATATATATATATATATATATATATATGTATATAAACAAAATAATGTATACATATATATATATATATATATATATATATATATATATATATATATGTATATGTATATAAACAAAATAAAATATATATATATATATAAATATATATATATATATATATATACATAACATGCACATATTTTTCACACATATTACTGATAAAAGCATGGTTTTACGGACCATAAGTATCTCTCTCTCGTTTACAGGGTCACATAAAATAATTTGGGTTTAATAGGCTCCATGTCAAGAAATCTTTGAAATGCATTTCAAGCGGTGTTTGAGTTTCTATTACGACGCTAAATTTAAATTAACTGTATGGTTCATATATAGTTTACAGACAATATGCATGCCTATCAAAATTTAAGCAAATACAACCTTTTCTACTATAGGAATGGAATATTGGCGCAGAATTCATGCCAGCATAGCTGCCAATATTTTAATTTATTCAGGAGTTATTTTAAACCCGCTCTATTTCGTACCACTTATTTTTTTAAAGTAATTTTTTCTTATTTTATCGAAAGTATGTATTGAAGAAAATTTTTCTATAAATAAAGTGGTGCGAAATAAAGGCGGGGCTAATAGTACTCCGGAATAAAATAAAATATTGGTAGCTTTTTGTGCCAGTATTTCTTTTAAAATTTTCTCTACCTTTAAAATCGTTGATTTAAGAAGAAGAAAATTTTGTTTCGATAATAGTAATATGTGTTTTGCGCTAATGTTCCATCCTTACTATTGGATAAAATTAAGGAAAGCGCTTCAGCCAATTATACTTTGTCCAAATAAAAAGTTTAAGAACAATAATAACGACTGACTTTCACTCATAAAGTAGACAAAAATTTGTTTGGAGTCCAACTTTGCATGTTCAGTTTTTATCAGAAATATCCGTTTTAAGGTTCCTTAACGGCCCTCTTCACTTACCATCGCCGGAAGCCCGAGCCAATGTTATTCTATGGGAAATTTTCATTACTAATAACTTATTAGCTAACACATATTTTTAAATTCTGTTTTCACATTCAGAAAATTTCCAACTGTTAAACTGACAGACCTTTTTTCAAAATGTTTTTTTTTTTTTTTTTTTAATATTGGAAAAATTTAACGTATGGAAAATTCGTATTTTGCAGCTTCAGAATAAAATAAAAAAAAAGAAAAAAAAAATATTTTAAGTCCGTCAATTTAACAGTTGGGAATTTTCAGAATGTAAAAACAGAATTTAAAAATATGTATTAGTTAATAAGTTATTTGTAAAGAAAATTTCTCCATAGAATAGCATTGGCTCGCGCTTCCGGCGACGGTAAGTGAAGAGGATCGTTAAGAGAGGACATACCAGTCTAAAAAGTACGTTATAACCAGATTAAGGCTTTTGCATTGTCTGTTATAGCCGAATATGTAAACCATTACATTATATAGGGTTTCATTCGGGACCAAGCATCTGAGTACGTTATAAGCGAAAGTACGCTATATCCCAGGTACGTTATAACCGGTGTCGACTGTATATGTGTGTGTGTGTGCGTGTGTGTGTTTAGGTGTGGAATGGATTCATCACAAAGAAATAAATTATATAAAAACAGTTTCCAAAATTATCAGGGTACGAGAAAGTAATGTGAGTGGCATACAAGATTATTTAAATAAAAAAATCTCATTCCAATAAACCTAAATTAATATTTTGTGGCTATCACGAAACTTTCTTCAATATTTTCCTACATAAATTCACGCAGTACAAGTTATTTATTAAATTTGTTATTTATTAAAATTATTTTCCCATGATGATTTTAATCTCAAAGATGTATCATACCTATTAAATGTCTATAGAAATTTAATTTTATGCCGACATCTGAGGAAATGCTTTATTTCTTTACTTATTTTATTGTTAATATATATATATATATATTAAATTATTTCAGATCTATATTTCAACCATTCGTTTTAAAATTATTGACATATGATGTATGATATGATGTCTTTTCAAAGATAGATAATATGATATTTTTAATATGATAAGAAATCTTTAATATGATTTTCAATATATCTTTAATATGATATGAAAAGATAATATGATATCTTTTTATATATGATACCTTTCCAAAGATATGCATATCGAAAATACACATCCCGAGGGGGGGGGGGGGGGGGGAGCACTTCCCCCCAAGGGAGAAAAAAATGCTCCTACAGTTACAAAATATTTTTCCTTGCTGACTATTACTATTATAAATTATTATGTTTTAATTCCATATAGAAAATTATAAAAATAAATCTTATTGTGCACATTTATGTAATTTTTTGTCCTATACTGGCATGTTAAAATATATGCAAAAAAACGGATGATAGCGCGACCTGTTGAACGATTAATCCCTAAATGTAATCAACATAAATAGAAGTCAAAATTCAACTATATATTAATTTTGTTAAATTTCGTTTATTGATTCATGAGATACAGCGCCCACAAAATTTTTTATACGCACGCGCAGATAGACAGATACTTCTTAAAAGTGGTCAAATCATGATCAGGACATCTCAAAATGTGTAAACCTATTGAATACCAGAGATAAAACAATTTCATAAACACAATACTTTTTTCATATATATATATATATATATACAGTCTGTCAAAAAATTAAATGAACACTAAACCTTTCTCAGAATTCATAAAGAATAATTCTAATTTTTTGACAGACAAAAAAGGAAACATTAAAAATATTATTTTTACTTTAAAATCAAGGATATTGTTTTTCTAAATTGTAAACATTTTGAAAATCTGAGACTATGTTTCAATGATAACTATTTTTTTATGTCAGAAAAGAAATAGCGAAATTTCAAATTTCAAATTTTTAAGCTTTTTAAAGATTATAAAAGATTCTGTCCAAGATGTAGATGTTTTCATTTTTTAAAGATTAATCAATAATGAATTACTAATTAATTAGTGATTAATTAATAATTAATAATTAATTAATTTTCAAAAAATGGTGTGTGTGGAACTTTTTTTTCTATAATTATATAATATATCTAAAAAAATTTCTATTAATAATTTTTATCAATGTTAATTCATTATCTTCAAGTTTATATAATTCACTCATCCAAGTAATTTCACCATGATTTAATATAAAACCTTCATTTTGACAGTATCTATCAGATACTATTTGAAATCGAGGTACACATTTACAACCTTAAAAAGATTTTTTAAGGTTTTTTTTTAATATTAACTCATTCTTTGGCATTCTGAGAAAGGTTTCATGTACAGTTAATTATTTGACTGACTGTATATAAGGAAGAGAGTAAAAAGGCACTGGTTGCTTCAAAACATCATTTCTTATCTCAAAAGTATATAACAAATAAAATAAAATAAAAATAAAAATAAAACTTTTATAATTGAAACATAAGGTTTTTTTAACGAATGTCATTTTTATCTGCCATTCTTGAAGTAACTCCAAGGAAATCAAAACAATCATGTTTTCATTGGTTTCCAAAAATAATTCTTTCTGTTTTCCGTCCACTGACAATAATTTTAGATTAGTAGACGTTTTGTGTACTAAAAAGATTAAGACGGAATCTAATTTTCACCAACGTGACTTGAAAAAATAATTGTGGGAGAAGTTATATATTTTGATAAGGACAAAAATTAATGATCCACTGTTATTAAATTTTTTGGTTATCATTGCATAACCACCATTTTTATTTACTCTTGTACACAAATGATAGAGAAAGCATTGTGTTTGGGTCAAATTTCTTGAATATAATTTTTTGGTATAATTATACGTTTTGAAGTTCTTTGAATCAGATCACCATCCCTAAAAAAACACTTGCCCATAATGTATCCTGAAAATGTTCATAGGATGTCCATAGGGTGTCTTTTCATTCATAGGATATCATGAGGAGGACATTTAGAGAAGATATGCTGTTAGGGATGTTTTAAACGATTGGTCTCTTTGTTTGTATCTTTTTGAGTGTGTATATGTGTATCTGTTTTCGATTAAAAAACAGTTACTAGCAAAAACTCAAAACTCAGAATTCTAAATATGGGGAATGTTGCTTGAAATTTTTATTTAAATTGGCCAATAGGTTCATATACAGGTACATACAAAAAAATTAAATCTACTACGACTATTGGTAAAATGTTTCGTTGATATTATCATTAGACTGCACTAAACGAAATAAAACAACCACATCTGCATTTGTATGCAAAAGAGTGTGTTTCACATAGCATATGGTACGAGAAACATTCCAACTTTAGTTTACAGTACTACGTGAGAGAATTCAGATATATTAATGCTTAAGGATGTACATCAGTCAGATAGCTAGCTCCCTTTCTCCCTTCCCATGTTATCCAATGGGATTTTCGTTGCTTCGTTTTATAAAAATATCTCATTCAAAAATGAAGTTTTTCAAATTCTCAAATTCTGTTTTTTGAATATTACTCTTTGGACAGATCGTCTTTTTGCTTAGTGAGCAATTTTTCGAAAAAATTAATTTAAATATTTTATTTCAATAGGTAAATTAGGGACTTTGAGTTTGGATCTCTAAGTAAAATATTAAAATTGATTTTTTCGAAAAATTGCTCACTAAGCTAAAAGATGACTTGTACAAAGAGTAATATTCAAAAAACAGAATTCGAAAAGGTGCATTTTTAAATGTGATATTTTTATAAAACGAAGCAACGAAAATTCCATTGGATAACATGGGAAGGGAGAAAGGGAGCTATCTGACTGATGTACAGCCTTAAGGCTGTCAAAAGAAGAAAAAAAAAAGCCGCACTGCAGAATAATTGACTTATAACTTTTTTATTTGTAATAACTTCAAAACTAATGGTTGAAAGACATAAAACTGTCATGTTTGCACAATACCAAAGATACGAAATGATACCTATATACATTTTCGATCTAGTGATTCCCTTTATTACACTCTACGAAGTACTTAATAAAAATCTACACAAAACTTATATAACATAACGTAATATAATAAACATGTATATACTTTCTTTTCTATTATGATTTATTATATGAAATAAACATGTTATATTTAAACGTATGAAATAGAAGTATTAATTTGTTAGATCTAAACAAACAATTTTTCAATAAAAGTATGTATTCTGTATTGGGTTAATTCCACCTTCATATGGAATTACTGCTTTAATGCGCAATGGCATAGTATTATACGGTATTTTAATATAAATCTCAGAAATTTCACCGTGACAAATATAACAAATAATTTTTTCTAGTTCTTGCAAAGTTCAATCCGTCCCGTCCCCCCCGCCTTTTTATAGATTAAACATTTTCGAACGGATTGAGGTTAGAGCTATTTGTAGGTCTGGTGAAGAAGAAATTCTACGATATTCTTTGTGGAATTTAACGTAAAGTAAGGAAAGGTCTCTCATGATAGCCTCAGGATTTCACTCCCTTGAAATATTAATGACAAAGTGACGTATTAATTCTGAAACAAAAATCTCTTATACATCGAAAAAACATATCGACAAAAAAATACATATTAAAGTTATATAATAGGACCTAAATTTCCATTTAAAGTTTAATATAATTTAAAACAGTTTAAATCATTTATGGAATTATCATATTAATAGATTTCATTTTTAACTTTAAAAGTTTTGCTACTTTAAAAATATTACAATTTACTTAAAATTTTCTCTACATGAATAAAATTCTTATCCCTACTTCTACGACTTATTTGTTAAACATTGAAATAAACAACGTATCTCTTTAATAGCAAAATGTTCTTTCCTTTACAAAAACATAAATATTTGGAATCGTTCTTTCTTCTTCTAAATAACTGGAAAAAGAAAATCCCACCATACTTTAAGAAATCTGCAGCATATTTTATTGAAAAGAACAAGCTGTATCAATATTTGTTAACCGTAAGTACGGTTTAAAAATTGACTCTCATGATAACCTCAGGATTTCACTCCCTTAAAACATTAATGAAAAAGTAACGTTTTCATTTTGAAACACACCCACCTTGCCTGGGGCTTTTCGAGACTTGAGAGTAGATTAAACTTTTGACCCTCCGTTTAGAATGAAAAATCTTTAACTTCCTACGTTTGTCATCACTTGGCGACTTTATTGCGCGGTGGGGAAGACGAGGCATAAAAGAGAGAAAAAGAGATCAAAAACACAGCCGCACTTTTTAAATCCGTACCTCAAACAATGAAACGAAAACGAATTTAAGCCACTTATTTGTAGGATATATCGTTGCGATGAATGTATGTGCTTTTAGGTGTGAAAAAACTTTTTTTTCCTCTTTGAGTTATAAATAGAGTTTTCTATTGTTACTTGCTTATTTTTTTTTATATCTGTTTTTATTTTTTTATTTTAATATACATGCACTTAAAGATGTTTTAGAAACGTGTTAATGGATTACATATTTATAGTTTGAAAATTATGAAGTATATAAAAAGAAATAAGAAGAAGAAGAAGAAATAAATTGGCCCCATAGGTCATAATGATAAAGAATATTTCTTTGTGTCACTGTAAAAAAAACTATAAGTGCTAGATTCTCCAAAATCTATACAGATTGAGTATCTGTGACCTATAATATGCGTATAAATTTTTTGCTCAATTGAATAAGGCGTTTAGATGCTGTCGCACTTTTAAGATTTTGGTTTCATAGGCCATAATGATAAAGGATTTTTCTTTGTGTCCCTGCAAAAAAAAAAAAAAAAAAACTATAAGTGCTAGATTCATAAAAATCAATAGAGTTCATGCTATGGAGACTTACAATATGCGTACCATTTTACAGCTCATTCGAGCAAAGCATTTAGACGCTAGCGTGTTCACTCACACGCATACACACACATACATACACACATACATACACATACACACATACATATATCATCGTAAAAATAGTGAAAACGGACTCAGGGGACCTCGAAATGTATAGAAACATCAAAATCTCAAATTCGGATTTTTGACATGATTACAATACTTTCCTCACTATAGTGTTCGGAAAGTAAAAAAGAGACTTTATTTATCTGTAAGGAAAATAAATAAAATTACTGATTTTGGGAAGAAGAAAAAAAATGCTTAAAGGACATAAGAAAATTATCAGAAATTTTAACAACATATTCAGACATGCTCGATGCCTGAAAATGTAAAATTTTATTCTAATAAAAATAAATATATACATATGAAAAACGAACAGACTAACCTTTAACAACAGTTGAATGAAAGTTTTC
Source organism: Salticus scenicus (assembly GCA_963930645.1). Classification (NCBI taxonomy): domain Eukaryota; kingdom Metazoa; phylum Arthropoda; class Arachnida; order Araneae; family Salticidae; genus Salticus; species Salticus scenicus. Next base: position 206,392,791 of record OZ005656.1, on the reverse strand, counting down.
CATTTTTTAACATTATTTGTTTGGATTACAGATAATGTTAAAAGCAATTTTATAAAAAGTTAAACCTGATCTAATTGATAAATTCAAAAGCTTTTATTATATACTTATTTATCACTACTTATCGTTTTTAGAAAGTACTTTTTTTGTGTGAATTCAGTTTAAAATATGTGCTTCAAGTTCATATTAGGTAACTTTATTTTTAAATTGGTTGCAACGTTTATTTAAATTCGTTGCAGATTTTTTTTTTTTTTTTTTTTTATCAAATCTAATGTTCATCGGTAGTGGCTATGGAACGAGGATCACTATCGAGAATGCCGACTAATCCCGCACATATTCAATGTGTGACATATCTGGCGAATAAGCAGGCCAAGGAAAAGCTGTATCTGTTGTGTTCAGAAGACAACGTTGCAACCTGGCAACATTGTCCTATTAAAATACAATTTCAGAAATGTTTTGAACTAAGTAAACGACTTCGACTCCAAAATATCACTGATGTACTAATTACTATTAGAATTACTGTTACAATTTGTAATAACCAAGATCTCACATGATACGCAATCACACACCAGACGTTATCGCTGAGAGCTCGTTTACTATATCATGCTTTAAAATGCAATTCCAAAAGCTTCGTTCACTAGTATAACGTTTACTCACGGGCGCGGCCGTCACTGTAAACTAAATTCAACCAAGGTTTAATTAAAACAGTGTTTTTTTTTTTTTTTTTTTTTTTTTAATACATGGGGGAAAAACCACTTGTTGCACGCATACTAGTCTCTGTGTACATGAGCCCATTCTAGGCGCAAGCGCCAATGATTTTTCGGGAGGAGAATCCTGTAAAGGAACTCTTAAAAAAGAACAAATTTAAATACTCTTTTTCTTTCTTTTCTCAGAAAATACTAATTTAAACCAACATTGTTTAGAATGTACGCAGTACCACTTTGAGACCAAAAGAAAGAAATTAACAAAATAAGAAATGTTCATATATAAAAGTAAAAAAAACACGGATGTGGCCACATCCGTACACAGAGATACACCTGTAAACTATTGGCGCTTCATGAATGATGTTTTGGACTTGCTCCAGTTAGATACAGTCCATTAAAATGAATATTTAAGCATCTTTTTGGCTAATTCGCTTATTTCGAGAAATAAGGTAGAATGACGACATTTCAACAGTCAATCAAATGAATGAGCTTTTCTTGTTAATGAGATGTTTTTAGCCACCCGTAGAACTAGTACAAAACGTTGCTCACGAGACGCTTCTGCAGTAAACGCCCAATCAAGATATTCATATAGAATCAACGTTGTATCAACTACAGAAATGGAACTGAACGGTCCATCTCCGTAATTATTACGGTGTAATACGGAATTGGTGACCATCATCCCATTCTAACATCACATTTCGGCAACCATTCTCGGATTTCCAAGGTGTTTAGTTCTCTTAAGCCCACCGCTTCTGAAATTGCACTACTGTGCTGCTGTTACGCTCGAGCTGCTATGGCACAATGAGTAATCTCTGTAATTTCAGGAGGGTCCAACTTTTTTCCACGTTCAAACTGCATAATTTTCTAAAATGTCAACTTTTTTTTTCTTAATGTGTACCACTAATATAAACACTATTTTTTACACACTGTTACCGTCCACTAATTATATGGATCCAGTTCAGAAAGCGTTGCTCAACTCACCCATGCGTGATGACGCTGATATTTTAATCATTTAAATAGTATACCCTAACTCGCATTTATTGAAGTTTTCAGCCTTATCATATAACTTCTCCACAGTGTAGCAATTTTTACAAACTTGAGTTGAGAAGCAATTAGTGCATAAGAATTAAGAGGAGCATGAAAAATTGAAATATTATTTCTAGTCAAAAATAAATAAATAAAATAAATATAACTGAATTTACGGATTTTTTATATTAAAAAATTACTAAAAAGCTAATAATTGAATAAATTTTATTAACTTTAAAAAAAGAAAAAAAAATCAATATCCATCCTTGCATGTCTCAATTTTTTTTCTGCTATTTACGAAAATGTCTCTTGCAGCATATTTATAATTTCGTTTTCAAAATTACTATTTGGTCTCATTTCAAAATGTCGATATGTTGACATGAAAAGTCTTACTTGCCATGTAAACACAAACCAGCTTTACGCTCTCGTTAAATCATTGATTGTTTCAGTTCTATGTGACAAACACAATTTGCATACATATTGTTCTTTTTATTCTCTTGCTCGATTCCTTATTGTTTGAAAGTTAAAATGAAAAAGTTGTTAAAATTGTTTTCTCTCTTTAAAGGAATTCTTCAACTGTTTCATCTGTCATACATGAAGACAGATCCGGAAACATCCAATGAACGCTTCTTAAAGTGGGACATAAAGTTTGACATCTGAACAAGCACACGTTATTTTTATGAAACTTAGTGGGAAAGTTGTTTACATAAAATACGAAAACTAAGTTTTAGCTTATGGCTTTAAAGCATACTGTGTTTAATTTAAAACAACTGCATAAATTTATACAAGTTTTTGAAAACAGGTTAGAAAAATTTTAAGAAATAAGAGCACTTACAAAGACCTTTCTCTAACCCAAACATACATTATTGCCCATAATATTATTATAATGAAGATATTCTTACGATTTAATAGATTTATTTTGCTTTGATCGAAATCCCTGAAAACAAAAATAAATGAAAAAAACTAAAAAGATGTACATATCAAGTTTAGTCAAAATCTGGTGAGAGAAACGGGTTCTAGAAGCTCTGAAAAAAGTGATAACTAATAATCACTTGGTATTTTACATTCAACAATATCGCAACTCGTTAAAGAGATGTAAAACTTTCCGTACGTCTCTAAGTGGTACTTCACATCTTAAATGTTTTAACATTCCAATAACACTTTTAAAAAGTTCAGTATATTAGGTTTAGTTGAAAATTAAAAGGCAAAACTGAAAATAAAAATAAAAAATTTATAACATATGCCGTTGAATTGCTTGGGACAATTACCAATACCCTGGTTACATTCCTCGCAATACAAACTTCCTGGGGTAAGTATAACCAGGCATGAAAATTCAAAAGGCTTAAGAACTAGAACAAATCTGATTTTATATTAAAAATCTACATACAAAACTCTTTTTCTTTACCAAAATCTGTGTAGTTTACTTCACGAGTACAGCAATGGCAAAACTTTGAATTTTCATAGGAGCATTCTGTCGAATAGAAAAATACATGAACGTTTTTAAACTTTTAAAACTATCATTGTTTCTCATTTGATTTGATTTTCAAAGACTAAATTTAATAAAGAAAGGTTCAAATAAACATATATGATGTCTATTAGGTCTAAAATTAGTTTATCAATTTAATGATAATAGGATGTTCCACTTACCCGACTTTACCGACTTATCCGACCCTGTTTTATGTTGTTGTATTGCAGTACATATGTATATACTTTAAGATCTTCATAACTTTAAGATAACAATTTTAAAAATATCTTTATAATGTCCACCATCCACTATTAACTGGATAAACATTATAGACCTTAATGTATCTGAATATATTACGAATCCCAGTACACAAACCTGTTGTGATATTTTTAACATTTTTTCTAGTAAACATAACTTAATAAAAACATGTAGCATATAACTGGCTTCATTAACATTTTAAATATATTTAAAAAGATAAGATCATGGATAAGACGTACAAACTGAATGCATTTTTTTTTTTTTTTTTTTAGTGTTTAAATATGATTTATAGAAAAAAGGGAATATTATGAAAATTTTTGGAACTTGAAAAACATGAAAAGTTTTAAAATTGAAAACAAAGCGAAGACATTTTCATTTTCAGAATGATAAAGTTTCAAAGTAGTCAAACATTTGAAGAATTTCCAATTCAAAGTAATTCGGGAAATTTTCAAATTAAGTGTGAAACTTTTCATAAATCTAGGAAAGGTAAACACAGGGGATATTCTTTCAATGAATGCAGGGAGTATGCCTACTTTAGTTTAAAGTTTATTTTGTGTGGAAAACCATAATTTAAGCTTATTCTCTAAACGGCCTATTCTCATCTTCAGTGCAGGATAATAAAGTAATCTTTGTAACGCGAAGAACAGTTTTTCAATTCTTAACCATTTGAATTACGGTTTTGATATTACAGTTTTCATGCTTTTTTTATATGTCTTCATTTTACAGGAAATTTGTTAAGTGCCTAATTTTTTTAATCAATTTTATGTATTTTCATCACACAATCACCAAAAAAGCGTATCATAATACGTGTAGTAAACTAAAAAGAAATCGTGTGGTTGTAACACACTAGATTTATTGCTTTTCACACCACAAAACTTCCAAAATAGCTTATACTATATCTAGGTTGGTTGGTTGGTTGGATTTTTTACGTCGCACTAGTGCTGTACAGATGGTCAATTGGCAACGGTCTGGGACTCACCCCTAGAGGTGGTCCGGAGACATGCCATCGCAATTTTGATCCTCCATGGAAGGGATGGCTCTCCCGCTTCGGTGACACCTAGAGGTATAATTTTTGATGGGAACATGGAGGACATTGCGGCCACGACAGATTTTACTTGCACCAGCCACCATTAGTGTACACGACGGTCTTTGGCCGGCTCGAGTATCGAACCCGCAATCTTCCAATTACGAGGCCGGCGCTCTACCGACTGGGCTACCGCGGCCCTACTATATCTAGGAGAGGGCAATGAGAATCTTTGGTTGTTAAGCACCAGATTTTTCCCCTTTCTTTTACGTTTCGAATTAAAAAGAAAAAAATATATTAATTCACATTTGCTGAATAGGATGCTTTATACTGAGATAGCTACACAAACACGCACACACACACACACACACATATATATATATACAGTAGCCGCCGCTTTATGAAATCACGTTTGTTTTCATCAAAATGATTTTATTAAGCGGCTGATTTTTATATCCGGCGAACATATCCGAACTCAATAAAAGAGTATTCATTACCTAAATGTGGAAAGAAATTCTTCTTCGCCCTTTCATCTATCAACTAGCCATCCGTAGGAATGGAGTTTTTACGTAAAAGATGGATATTTTCTTTGACCTAGCATTCTTGTACCTATCTAGAAGTGCTACGTTGATGACTTCTGCTCTCCTTATTCACTTTCCCTTGCAATTTACTCTTCCGTTTGGTACAATTTAGGCACTAATATCACCTTTATTATTATGTTCTGTTCACATGAGGTAAACCGAGAAATTTCAAGCTCCGATGTTCCTTTGACTATACATTTGAAGAAAACCATCATATTTTACCAAAACTTTACGCTGTACCTCCAAAATAAAAACTACCCGCTTGCATATATTGCAGCTAACTTGCTTCAAAATAAGAACTACAAACTCTATTTTAATATTTTAAGACAGAAAAAAAATACTCGTTAGCCAATCATTTGAAGAATTCATTCCTCGAATTCATAATTACAACACATGGCAACACATGGGTGTTTTTTTTTTTTTTTTCATTCTTTTTCATTTCTTTCTTTCTTCTTCTTCTTTTTTTTTTTTTTTTTTTTTTTTTTTTTTTTTTTGAGGCATATAATTTTCAACAAAGAGTAATAATGTGATGGTTGCTATGTTTTGTTTCTTTTTTTTCTTTTCAAAAATCCTGTGAGAAAATGTAATTCGTAGCTTAGCTTATGTACATGATAATTTTTACTGTTGAAGAGATTTTCTTTTGAGTTTATTAACCGGCGATGCTGATTTTATTAAGCGGCGGTTTGTACTGATTTGATTCCGGATCAAGCAATTTGATCAGATTAAGCGTCTGATTTTATTAACCAGTGATTTTATAAAGCGGCGGCTACTGTATATATATATATCTAAACATACATTAGGTAACAAAAGTGTCCGAACACGAGCAAAAATTCCTATGTAAAAAAAGTACACTTCATACGGTTTTGTTAAATAAATCCTTATCGAATCAGGTTCTTAGACTGACTAAGAACAGGATTCGACAAGGATTCATTTAACAAAACCGTATGAAGTGTACTTTTTTTAGATAGGAATTTTTGCTCGTGTTCGGACACTTTTGTTACCGACTGTATATATTTTTTAACTTATATTAAAATTGGTAATATGCAAAATATTGATGAAATTTTTGTAAAATGTTTTAAAAAGGAATTATTAATTATCAATTGTAATTGTAATTCAAATTGTAATATAAATATTAGTTTAATTCTTCATTTTAACAAACAATAAATTAACTGTTGCTTAGAAATAAGAAATACTTTTACAGTCGGTAACAAAAGAGTGCGAACACTAGCAAAAAATCCTATGTAAAAAAGTACACTTCATACGGTTTTGTTAAATGAATCCTTATCGAATCATTTTCTTACACTGACTAAGAACAGGATTCGACAAGGATTTATCTAACAAAACTGTATGAAGTGTACTTTTTTTACATAGGAATTTTTGCTAGTGTTCGGACTGTTTTGTTACGGACTGTACATTACATTTTTACATTAATATTCATCATAGGTTTTAGTGGAAATTTTTAAACAGAAGGCCTTACGCTCATGTATTTGTCTTAATCATCTCTAATATCGTTTCAGATATATAAACTCTTTTTTTCTTTTCAATCGTCTCACAATCACAATACAATGCTCTCTCAAAATATTCTATTTCATCAAGCGTAGTAAAATAATTTCACGATAGTTAAACATAAATGAGTCTCTCGTCGAAAGTTAAATGTCGCACATCTTTTTGACATGCAAATGAAATTCTGTCCTTAATAATGCATCCCAATGAATTAATCTTATTTCGAAGTTATGAATCTTTCAAGATTCAGACATCATAAGCTTTGAAAATGCCTATGCATTATTAATGACTCACTTGTTTAAAATTTTAAATTCTTTGTGATTGTGTTCTGTTTACAATGAAGCAAAATATGCAGGATATCTAAAACTTAAACAATAAACGTACAAAAAGATTTTTCTAGAGAGCAGAACTTACCTCAGACATTCATGTATCAAGTCACAGGTCTTAAGCTTCATTTAACCCAATATGGTTATTAAATTATAAAACCCTTGTTATTTCATACGGTTATTATAATAAATAAATACATAAATATCTCGAATTATCTAATAACATATATATATATATATAGTACTTTAATAAACATTTTAATAAATATATTAATAAAAATAATAATAAATGGTTTTAAAAAAATTATATTTTGTTTAGTACTGTTAAAATTCAGTATTGTATTTTTTTTTCCTACATAAATCAATGAATCAATGAATCTATCACCAAAAATCTCCATTCATAAGTTATTTAACTATTAAAGAGATTTTTTAGACACACATATAAAATAAAAACACGTTCTCAACAAAATATTTCTTTTTTTTTTTTTTTTTTTTTTTTTTTTATGTTTTTTCATTCTTTTTAAAACATTTCCCAATGTTATTCGACTAAGGTACGAGAGTAGGTTGATTTTTTTTTTCCTCAACAAGTGACCTAAATTTTTAAATAAAATGAAGTATTAATTTTATTAATAAACTTGATGAAAACATTTATGCGGACAATTTACATATGAAGGTTTAAGCAAATCGATCCATATATTCCATTTTTATGTGAATTTGAAATTTTCAAGTGTTTGACACTCGGAAACAAAATGGCGAATCAAGTCGGCTACTGTACATATAAGTATAAAAGGTTTTTCTGAGATAAATCAACTGTCTAAATTTTGCTCTGATTAATTTATTATTTGAAAAATTATTAATTGATTAATATTCTATAACCAGTTATAATAGATTTAGAAAGAGATAAGATGGTCGACTGGAGACAGAGACAAGACGATTCAAAAATGTGCCAAAATATCGCTAAACCGTCAAGTTGCAGCATTGCTACAACCCTAACAATCCTTGTTTTTTTTTTTTTTTTTTTTTTCCCATATATTATGAATGTTTCCCAACATTCCTTGTTTTTTTTAAAAAACCGATAGCAAAACACATATGCTCCATCTTGATCATTGTACATCTACAATGTAACCTGAAAAACAAAAAGGCTTAAAAACAGTGCAAATCAGAAGTTATATTCAAAATATATATACAAAACTTATTTTCCTTAACAAAAACTGTGACGTTTACTTCAATAATACAGTCACTACAAGGCTTCAAATTTTTAGAGGATAGAAAAATATATACAGTTTTTTAAACTTTTAAATCTATCATTGTTTCATGTTTTATTTGGTTTCCAAAAGCTAAATGTAATAAAGAAAAGTTCAAACAAACATATCGCATATGATGCCTATCAGGTCTAAAGTTAGTTTATCAGTTGAGTTAAAAAGTGATCTTCCACTCACTCCACTTCACATTACATTATATTGTTATATTTTAATGCATATGTAGACAAATTTTCATAAGTCTAAGATAGTAGATTCCAAAAAATCTTCATAACGTCCACCATCCACTTAATGGAATACATCTCATAGATCGTAATGTATATTTACGAAGATAAAATAGTGAACAAACAGACAGACTTACGAACTGAATTCATTAAAACATTTACAATTTCGCTGAAAAATATTTAAATATGTTTTAAAAAATAAAGAAAAATGTAAATTATAAACAATTTTGCCACTTGAAAAATATGAAAAAATTGTAAAGCTTAAAATTAAGACAGGGTGAAGACATTTTCATTTTCGAAATGATAAAGTTTCGAAGTAGTCAAACATTTGAAGAATTTCCAATTCAACGGAATTCGGAAGATTTCCAAATTAAGTGGGAAACTTTTGATAAATCTGGAAAAGGTAAACATAGGGGATATTCTTTCAACAGATTCAGTGAGTATACCTACTTTAGTCCAAAGTTTATTTTGTGCGAAAAACTATGATTTAGGCTTATTCTCTAATCGGTCTCTTCTGTTCTTCAGTGCAAGGTAATAAAGTAATTTTTGAAATGCGAAGAACAATTTTTCCATTCTTAACCAGTTAAATTACACTTTTGATATTACGGTTTTCATGCCTTTTTTTTTTATATAAGTCTTCATTTAGAGGAAATTTGTTAGGTGTCTAACTTTTTTGGTCAATTTTTTGTCTTTTCATCGCATAATCTCCAAATAAGAGTATTATATTTACGTGTAGTAAAGGGTAATGGAAGTCGTATGGTTGTTACATGCCAGATTTTTTGCTTTTTTGACCACAATATTTCCAAAACTAGTTTATAACATATCTAGGATTGGGCAATGAAAATGTTTAGCTGTTACATACCAGATTTGTTTTTTTTTTTTTTTTTTTTTTTCATGTTTCAAAGTACAAAGAAAAATATGTTATTTCAAAATTTATTAACAGAATGCATTATATTGAGATAGCTTTTTTTTTTTTTTTTTTTTTTTTTTTTTTTATCTTATATTAAACAGCAATATATTGATGAAATTTTTGTAAAATGTCTTTGAAAATGAATTATTAATTTTAATAATTTTAATTTTAAAATCAAATATCTCAGAAATGGAATATTAGTTTCATTCCTCATTTAAATAAACAATAAATTAATTGTTTCAAAATGAGATATACTTTTAGATCAGACATTACCATAGCCGGAAATTTTAAACAAAAGTCACTACACTCATTTATTCGTCTTAATCATCTCTGATATCAGTTGTAGATATATATATATAATTATTTTTCTCAATTGTCCTACAAATACAATACTCTCAAAATATTCTGTTTTATCAAGCGTAGTAAAAGAATCTCACGATTGTTAAACATAAATGAGTCTCCCGTCAAAAGTTAAATGCCGCACATCTTTTTGATATGCAAATGAAATTCTGTCTCTAATAATCCATCCCAATGAATTAAACTTATTTCGAAGTTATGAATCTTTCAAGATTCAGATATCATAAGCTTTGAAAACACGCATGCATTATTAATGACTGACTTGTTTAAAATTTTAAATTCTTTGTGATATTCTTTATTTATTGTATTCTGTTTACAGCACAGCAAAATGTGGAAGATATCTAAAATTCATATAATGAATATGAAAAAACAAAAAATAAATAAAAATAAAAATTATAGAGCAGAGGTATTACCTCAGTCAGTCATATATATCATGTCTTAAGCTTTATTCGAACCAATATGGTTCGAACCAATATATAAACAATACAATTATTGTAATGAAATAAACCTATTTAAATACATAAATAGTTCGAATTATCCGGTAATAATAATAATAGTAATAATAATAATAAGAGGTTTTTTTTTTTTTTTTTTTTTTTTTTTTTTTTTTTAATATTCTATTATTTTTTCAACAGTTAAATAAAAAGATGATTTAACAACTGAAAAAAAAATAATAATACTGTTAAAATTCAGTTTTGTAATTTTTTCCTGTGTAAATCAATGAAACAATTAAAATTCTATCACTAAAAATTTTCATTTATATCTTATTAAACCAACGAATAAATGATTTGATTCACACATACAAAAAAATTACAGTCACAATTTTATTGTGACATTCACAACATTCACATTTTATTTATATATATATATATACATATATTTTCCTTTTTTTTTTTTTTTTTTTTTTTTTTTTTTTTTAACGAACTTTCAGGAAAAAATGATTTAATTTTCGTTTAAATAAATTTTCCTGTGTTAAAATAATGTACAGTCAATTAAATAAATAGAATAAACCCCCGCACCGACTAATTTTGTCGTAAATTACCGTATAAATGTGCAACTTTTGCAAATCGATTGGTAACAACTTATAGTTATTAATGCTATAATTAAAGTTTTCTTAGAGGGTCGTCTACATATTAAATTTTGTATGAACTTAATTTTTTTTTTCAAATGGTAACACCCGTTTTTGATTCCATATTCTAATTTATTAGATGAAGTCAGTTCAAAAAAGGTATAGTGTATACAGTTTACATTAATTCATGATAGAGTTACAAACGAAAATATATTAAGGGTTGATCCACACATTTAAAAATATTAAAATAAAATCTCACACAAAAAAGTATTACATTTATTGAGATAATAACCGAGAAAAAAGTATGACAATTTTAAATATAAAATAAACTAAATAGTAATTAGTGATAATTAAAAAATTATGTGTGTACCTAAATTCACTTGAATATAACTATTACAATTCTTATTCAACCAAGGTAATAGATAGCACAAATGATAGCTCCAAACACTCCTCTAAAGTCAATAAAATATTTAATATATTTAATATATATTTACTCACATTTTTATTTTGGTTATTCAATGTCCAATGCTAATACAGTACTCTCTGATTGTAACTAAATATTGACAAAAACCCCTATCATCTTCCTTTTTTTTCTGAGAAGAAATCAAATTCTGTTCTTCTATCTTTAATAACTTTTTTCGAATTTACACTATAGTTATTTGGGGCTTTCATATATGTTGCTCAGTACGTTTGGCTATTAAATTATGTAAATGAAATTTTTTAAAAGCAAGCGCATGCGTAGTCAAAAATTATTTTTTAAACAAAGTCACATTTTGCAAAATATTCAACATTTTTGTATTCTAATTGCAGTAGGCTTCGTCTAATGTAGTATGCCAAATTTCCTAAAAGTGGCTTTTCACTATATATGCCCTACGTGTTATAATTTAAAAAGTGTTTTTTTTTTTTTTTTTTTTTTTTTTTGCAATTTTTTAAAAAATAAATAAATAAAATACCGCTATATTTCCATAAATATATGTGGTAGGCTCATAAAAATGTATACAGATAATTAGAGGAATTTTTGTAATCACCTGCTACAGTCAATACGCACTTCAACCATTACTTTTTACAAGATGATGCAAAACATCTGATTTTACTTTAATTTTTTACTGACCCTTCTTTCCTCTTCAATACACAACTTTTGCTGAAATATATGAGGTATTACATGTTCTTTACACTACCACAGTTTCAAGATGATTCCTGAAAAACTTTTCTAAATTCCAACGTGTCCAAATACTTATTGGTAGATAGTATGTATATATCAGGGTTGCCAATTTTTTTTTTTTTTTTTTTTTTTTTTTTTATTCAATAGTCACCAATAATTTTTATTTGTAACGTTTGACTAATTACTTCGAAGATTTATAGTGTATTATATATATAAAATGTTACTTTTCAAAATTATTGGTGATGACTATTGAATAAAAAAAAGGCCAAATTTGGCAACCCTGGTATATATACGTTAGATCAATTGTAGTTGTGGAAATAATTTTCCCCATAGAATAACATGGACTGTGGCTGTAAGCTAAATTAGTCCTCTCTTAATGTGAATCTTCAAGAATCTTCATCATTAGTCATGGTTTATTACGGTTACAGCACCAAAATTTGAACATTATTTATTTATTTTTTTTTTTATGTACAAGTGAAACGAAATTATTGTAATTTATAAAAATGACTGAAATAGAGAAAGAACATTTATTCAATGTTATTTCACTAATATTCCAAATTAATGACAAAGTATAAATTAAATAGCTTCTCAAAGAATCATTATTTCACAAAGAAAATATTTTCGCTGTGAGAAAGTTGAAAATGTAGGATATAAATAATTTGTTTTAAAATATATCTTACAATGAAACATTAAAAAGGTGTCGTCTTCGAAAAGTATTGAAAAAAATTATATGTGGTTCTAGTTTTCATAAAACACCAGAAAATGAAAAAAATTGTCGGTTGAAATGAATTACAGCGACCACAAAAAATTATCAAAATTCAGCATTTTTGGCGAAAGTTAACAAACTACATTGTCATTCGCCTGTATTTATAAATAACGAAAGTTGGGAATCTCGAAGAAGCTTTGTCATTTGTTAAAAGAAAGAGAAAAAAAGAGAAAATTGCATTTATATAGTACTAGAATTAAAAAAAAAAATAAATAAATAACATAATCGAAAAAAAAATTTATGTGCATATAAAATTAAACTTTTATAATTTATAAAAATGAATGGTAGAAAAAAAAATTAATTTTACATTGTGGTTAACAATTTTTAAATTAATCGTAAATTGTACGCAAAATATTTGGTCAATGATTCTTTATATTACGAAGATAATTTAACAGTGAATAGGTGCAGAATGCAGAAATGCAGAATTTAAAAAATTGTTTAAAAATAATTTTCAAAAATATGAAATTACATCAAATTAAGCATTTTATTTGTTAATATTATCTCATCTGACGCAGCCGACTACATAATTAAATTTATTTTAAAATAAGAATTTGCATTAAAAACGTTTTTATAACACTGAAAATTGATATTACGTCTAGACTTATTTTTAAATTTATTTCTTCAGTAAACAAAATTTCCCACTCTTGCAAAATGAAGATATATTCTTGGAGACTTACATTAGACTGTCAGATCCTTTTCATCAACAGCATTTTATGAACCTTTCTTATGTTGAAAATATCCCCATTTCGTTCATCCAACAAAATCCGTTTCACAGCTATTTCACATACATAATATCGACACCAAAAACAAAATACTCCGTGACTTTTTGACATGCAAATAAGATACTGCTTCTTAGCAAAAATTTTAATAAAAGTTCCAAGCTATGCAACTATTTGAAATTGAAATTTTCCCAAGTTTCGAAACAAGATAAATAATTAAAACATTTTTAATTTATTCCTAATTATCATTCTTCTTTAAAGAGTAAATTGTATTTTGTATGAACTAACAGAATTAAAATAAAATTTAGTTATAGTTAGATTAGTGAGTGAAAATTAAAAACGGTGCAAATTTAATAGCTTTTACATTTTTGGCATAGGGAAATAAAATTTTCATTGAAAAAAAATCCAAGAGTTTAAATGTTTGTATTTCTTCTATATCTTATATAATTTCATTCTGTTCCCTTTTTCTTCTCCTTCCTCTTTCACTCTCTCTCTATTTCTGTATTTATGTATGTGTGAAAATAAATTGTAAAGATCAGTGAACATTTAATGCAAAAATTGCAATCAATGAGCGAAACAGACAGTTAAAATAAAAGCTAGCATAACGCCAAACATAAAAACAGTATATATACATTTAAATATGCCGACGACTGTAGAATTTACTCTAAATAATATATATGTGTAATTCAATGCAAAAAAACCAAAAGTATGAAAATACTACAGCAGTTTTTTAAGTAGAAAATTAATAAATTATATATTCAGCATATTGTATAAAAATGCTTTATAATATTAGCTCATAAGTTAGAAGTTATACTTTTCATGGAAATTTAATACTGAATTTTTCATTTTCATGATAATTATAAACATTCGATTTTTATTATTTTATATGGCATGTTTGAAAAGTTATATGTATATATATATGTGTGTGTGTGTGTGTGTGTGTGTGTGTATATACAGACATACACACAAACATATATTATCATATCTCTATATTGTAACTAACTTGTAGAATGCAAGAAAACAGATGATGAAATGCCATAACCCATAAGAATTAAAAAATTAAATAAATAACTGACAAGGAAACATTCAAAAGGTGTCATCTTTAAAACGTATTGAAAAAAAAATATATTTCATACTACTCTTCATAAAACACCAGAAAATGAAAAAAATATCGGCTGAAATTAATTACAGCGACCACAAAAAATTATCAAAATTAAGCATATTTGGCGATTTCACACTGCTAGGCGATTGATTTTAAGTACTTGACGGAAAAGCGAAACACGGTTCTGTTCGTATATTGCAATCTTGGTGCTAGCAAACGTATCGCCTAACACCGCTAAATCGCCAAATATGCTTAATTTGGGTAATTTTTTGTGGTCGCTGTAATTCATTCCAGACGATAATTTTTTCCTTTTCTGATGTTTTATGAACAGTAGAATCACATATATTTTTTTTCAATACTTTTTGAAGATGTAACCTTTTGAATGTTTCCTTGTGAGATAAAAATAACCAGTAATAAGTTTAATATGGGAAAATAACCAGCAATAATTTTAATAAATATAAAGAAAAAACACAATACTAACTGGAATATGAAACTCAAAAACACGTAATACAAATAACGATGTCCATTCATAAGGTACTTTAACAAAAAAAGATCTGATTTAAAAGTAGAGTGAGAAATTACATATTGACTTATAATCAAAAGTGTTCATTTATATCAAAATTTAACAAAAAGGAACAATAAAAGTGTATTAAAAATTTAAACAGTTAAAAAAATCACTCAAACTGAAGAAAAAAGTTCAGAGAGAATGCAAATGCAAGCTTTCATTCTGAAATTTCTTACTGAAATATTATACTAGTATCTACCTTCCTAATCTGACTTATGTCTTAAAAAATGAATATATGAAATGTTATTTCAATATATTAAGTTATTTTTCTTGTCTTCGTGCGCAATTATTGTTTGCCGAACAGCTTTCAACTCATTTCTAAAAACATTCCCTCATTTTAAAATAAAACTTCTCTTTTCTAGTAAAAAAAAAAAGAGAAAGAGAGAGAAAATAGAAAAAAAAAAAACACTTTATTACACGTAAAATTTAAAAGAATAATAAAAATAATCTTTATATAAAATTAAAAAGATACATGTTAAAAATTAAGACAAAACTCTTCGCCATAAATTTATGGCGTTTTCAGGTACCTAAAGAAACCGTAAAATTATGGCAAAACTCTGCTTTAATATTTAACATGTAAAAATTAAGACAAAACTTTTCGCCATAATTTTATCGCATCTTCAGGTACCTAAAGAAACCATAAAATTATGGCAAAACTCTGCTTTAATATTCAACATGTATCTTTTTAATTGTATATATAGACTATATTTTAAATCTTTCACGTATGTTAAAGTGTCCCTTAAAAGCATATTCACTCATTTATTAACAATGCCAAATGTTTCAATTAGAGAACACTAATATACAAGTAGAAGCTGTGCGCATGCGCTAAGAACATATTCTAACCTGACTGCAAAACAATTTTCATGCATCTTGAAATACTTCTTCAGTGTGGAAGAAGAAATCAAATAAATTGAGTAATTGATAAAATGATATAATCTATCTGTCATTTAAATTTGCAAAGTCAGTTTATTTTTTTAAAATATACACTCCTTCTCATAGTTATAAGGACACTTTATGTTTTGAAATAACTAATGTAAAAATAACTGTGCACTTAATATATCTAGTACTCTAAAAACCAAAACTGCTATATTTTTTTTTTTTTTATATAAAACAAAATTAATAAAAAATAAAAAAAATTTTTGCTCCACGTTTTCAGATGTTCATAAATATAGGGACAATCAAGATTTTTTCGTTTTATTTAACTTACTAGCGGATAAGTTACAGTTGACATGCGAATTTGTTAACTACTGGGCTAGATTAATTCATATATAAGACTTCAATTTTTCTTGGACGGATATTACTGATAATTCCTCGAAAAAAAGAACGTTCAAGTAGTGAAGTATGATAAATGTGTTTTTTAAGTGGAAGGATAATTTCAATCCGCCGAATTTCTAATGAAATTCGAAGATCTAAAATTGCTGAAGGAAATGTGATCAAACGTTGAACAGCTGGTTCAATAGGAGAGAGATCTGATGCAAAATCAGAGTTGTTTTACAGAGATCGAAGACTCATAATTCCTCTTACTGTTCTACTTATAATGACTGCTGCTGAATTTGCTCGTAATTTTTAACGAAAGGTTGGGGTCCACATTTATGCATGTTAAATAATTAATAATACGTTTAAATGAATAAAAAACCTGTAATAATCAACAAGCATTTAATGGGGGAAAGAACGTCGGCGTTAAAGTTGAATAAAGACAATATTAAATGGTAAAATGTTGCATTTTCGGATGAAAAACATTTTATTCTTGATTAACCAAATGGTTTTAACAGTTACTGGCACGATCTGAAAATAGCGAAAGACAGAGCAGAATTTTTAAAGGTAGATATGAATCGGGCAAAGGTGGACATATGGTGCTCTGGGGAGCCGTTTCTACTGAAGGCAGAAAGAATTTAGTAATTGTTTCTTTTATTATGAACATGAATAGAATATCCGCAAATATTAAAGTTAGAATTCTCAGATTTTTCTTAGATTTTGGGGGGTAATAATATTTTTTTCAAAAAGACTTACATTTTTGCTCTACTTCTAGAGTAATAGGAAATAGTTTGAAGAAAGAAACTTCTCTATTATTGCTTTCCCCGGGGCCTAAAATTTGAAAAAACCTTAACTTATCATCTTAGAAAAGTGCATGCAAGTGGAAAGCAATTTTAAATAGTTTAAATGTATTCAGAATATCATCTATGATGTATGAAATGGTATTGAAACTGAATATTAAAAAAAATAATAATAATAAATGCATATATATATATATATATATATATATATATATATATATATATATATATATATATATATATATATATATATATATATATATATATATATATACCAGAGAGAATGTCTGACTGTTTCACCCTAAAAAGAGATCCCATAAAATATTAATTTGAAGAATAACTGAAAAAAAAAAAAATTACTAAGATTCGAGCTGTCCTTATAATTGTGAACACCTGAAAAATCATCTTTTTGACCGTATTTAAAGTTTTTTAAGATAATAAAACGATAAAACTTTTTAAATATAGTCTATTAATGAAAATCAAATTAATAAAAAATATATTTATTTAAGTAATTGTGTTCAGTGTTCATTTCCTTATAATTATCAGAACTATTAATCATCGGTTTAATTTTCCCTAAAAAAAAAAATTTAGAACTCGTTTTTTTTTTTTTTTTTATGGTTACAAAATTCAGAAGCTACACATGTTAATCTTATCTGTAATCTATATATTTATCGCACTGGTAATTCTCAAACGTAGAGAATGAGGATTTTGTGAGTGAATGTTTCTATTAATTTTATTAAATATGCAAACGACTTTTTTTTTTTTGTTTGTTTGTTTGTTTGTTTGTTTTTCATTATTTTTTAAAACAAATAAAAATTGACATAAACTAGAGTATTTTGAACGAAATTTTCTATTTAATCAAAATACGTTTAAGCCAAAATTGTTGGGGGGGGCGGGGGGAGTAAACTTTTGATAAAAGAATGACTATTAAGAAAAACAACGAATTTTAGTCTGTTGATTTTTTGTTTAAAAATTTAATGCAAACATATCTTTTACTCTAAATAACTAACATTATTAAAAATATTTATAAATTTGTCAAAATTATATAAGTTCCTTTTCTTTTTTTTTTTTTTTTTTTTTACTATTATCATAACTAAAAAGATATTTGATGGAATATTGAAAAAAAAAAAAAACTTGTAAAAGAAGTAGAGAAAAAGCTAAATAATAATCCTGAAGAAAATAATACTAAATGAAATCACCTTTAGAAATAACTAGGCAGAATATAAAAGCAAAAAAATAAGAATAGAGGAAAAGTGCAGAAAATTGTCAAAAAAAAAAGGGGGGGGAAGGGAATTATCAAATAATTCGGAAATTCAAATTTTAAATAAGGAAACATGAATGACATAAACTTCTAACTTCTATAATTTCATTTATTAGTTTATATCAAAAGTTTCATTCTTTTTTTTTCTTGCTTCTTTCTTCCTTTCTTTCTTTTTTTTTCTTCCCTTAACATTTTATTAAACATAAAAGTTTTTCATAACTATAACTAGTATGTTGTAGTCAACACGAAATTTTCTTCTGTGCGCAATTATTACGACTTTCTTCAGTTACGTTGTGGTCTTGTTTGACCACGTGGAGAATCAGGTTGCCGATTATTACAAAATATTTTGACATACTTCATCTTTTTTAAAGAGTAATGAATCTGTAAAAAAAGAAATTAAATAAATAAATAAGATAATAAACATAACAATACAATGTAACATTTTTATCAGCATAAAATGAGCTTTTAAAAACGTATATGAAATATGCATTAAAACTTCCATATGGCAAATTTATTTATACCCAAACAAAAAGCTTTTGACTGAACTTAAAGATTAGAAAGAGGGAAAAGACATAGGTGGGAAAATAGAACGAAAACAAATGATACAAAAAGTAGAATTGCTTCAACTTTTATAAGATAAGCACAGAAATTGCAAGTAAATTGCAAAATTATGTATAAGGGTTGTTGAAATGAAAAGTAAACGCATGTAATAAAATGAGAAGTACAGCTGCAGTAACAGGATCATCATACAGGTTTATAAAGGAACATGTGAAAAGTGCACTACAGATTGTGTATAACTGATTATTCAGTTTGCAGAAGAGCATCTACAATGAATGTAAAGTCGTTCTAAAGATGGATGCGTCCAGAATAGAACAGCTGAGAAAAGTGCGAGTTTTAGAGGCAGAAGGTGAGTTTAATGCGTACATTTATCATCAAATGCTGAATTGTGTTGTCACCACTGCACACTCGAATCGAAGAAAATGAATATGTAATGTAAACACAGATCCTCTCTCCTTCCGAGGAAAACGAAAACGATGCCGACCACGAGAAATGTGATGCTAAAGTTTCTTTGAATACAATGTATTACTTTTGGTTGATTTCCTGCCACAAAAATGCACTGTCATTTGAGCACAATGCTACATTACTCTCTCCGAACTACGCAAGCGTCCCAGCCTTCTCTATAATAAAATCATGCTATATTTTCATTATAACATGCCCCCACATATCTCCCATGATGCCCAGACGACCATACATAAATTCCGTTGAAAACTGTTGGGACTCCCATTGTACAGAACGATAACAATTAATTTACGGTTCGGTGGTTTTCAAATCTTAAGAATATAAAATACAAATTAAAATGCCGAACTGCTCTGAAGCAAGAGAAGGAATATAATAGAACTATGCTGTCCTTTTCGTGAAGTTTAATTATCATAATGAAATTTGAAATTCTATATACAATTTATATATTATTTACAGAAAAAATACTTAAGGAATATACTTCCAAATTTAATTTGCTCTCACAGTGAGAGATCGAAAATCTCTTTTCTTCGAAAGCAGTCGAAGCTTCAAATCTAAACTAAAACTTTTATTGGCTGTTGCTATAATCTAAAACAAAATATATAAGAAGTTCTTTTTTTTTCAGCGGTGACGCAGCGCCGTCTAAAGGGAGTTGCTTTTACTACAAAGGATTTATCCATCTCTGATTATTATGTTTTTGAGTCACTTAAAAAATCTTTATAAAGAAAAGGTATTCATTCGTACGACGACGTGCAGGAAGCAATGCAAGACTTCCTCAAAAAATAAGTTTGATCATTCTTCAGCAAGTGCATTGATCCGCTGACAAAACTTATGTTGCACCACAAATGTCGATTTATTTTAAATTTCAAATAAAAATATTACTTTTTTCGACTTGTTCCTTTTACGATTAGACAACTTAAAAAAAAAAAAAAGAAAAAGAAAAAGAAAAGAGATCATACATTGTCAAAGAAAAATATAATAATTATGCCAAGAAAAAGAAATTTTTTCTCTATTTTTAAGAGGAAAATAGTACTTTAGAGAAGTTTGTATGCCCAGCTTACCAAACTTATAAACTTTTATCTCAATCCTGTTAAAAAAGAATAAATATTCAATTTTTTCTGTATTAAATAGCAGAAAGTATTGGAATCGTAAAACATTTCGACTTCTGTTTTTTGATGGACTTAAATGCATTTTAAGAAGTCCAAAGCGTGATTTGAGTACTTTTAGAAATTGTCTATTTGTCTGTGAGACAAAATTTTTTTAGCCGCGCTAGCTTAAGAATAAGTGCCCAATTTTTCTACACATTTTATTGCACCTTGACATAAACTAATACCAGTCAATTTCTGGTGGAAATTGCTCAACAAGTGACGCTATCATTTCGTTTTTCATAATTTTTATCATGGCAGAATAGGAAAATACTTCTTATAATTGTACAAAACTAGAATTAATTTTAACCAGTCGTAGCTAAATTAAGAAAGAGTTATTATACTTCCTTATACAAAGTATAAGGAACTATTATATTCCCGATTTGCAGAATAGATTTTGTATCCCTCATAGCTCAAAAACCGAATGATCGTAGAATGTTGCAAATTCGTATGTGTGACTGTCATGAAGTCTTATTGCACACGTCCAATATTGGTCTTGGTACGAATTTCCCTTTTAGAAATATCTACGATTTTGCACGGTATTTCGTGATGTATGTATATGTGTATCCGTATATGTATGCTTATGAGTGAGTACAATAGTGTTTAAATGCTTTGTTCGAATGAGTTGAAAGTTGGTACGTATGTTATTATAGGAATGTAAAAATACGGTAGCAAGAATTAACGACTTCTTATCATGCAAATTCGCGAAATAAATTATGAACGTCTGCTCTATAAATGAGCCAACAATTTACTACAGGCAAATATAAAAGTTTACAGAGGAAAAGTTTTTATAATAGCTAAATATATGTAAACGTAAATATGCTATTTTTTAATACTAAAATTTATATTTATTTCCTTCCGTGGAGGATCAAAATTGTGATGGCATGTCTCCGGACCACCTCTAGGGGTGTGTTCCAGACCGTCGCCAATTGCCCATCTGCGCAGCATTAGTGCGACGTAAAACCCAACCATCCATCCATCATATTTATTTCGTTTTTATTATTTGTACCCTTAATCAGTTAAAGATAGCTTTCCTTTCTCTTTTACTTGTCAAAAATTATTAGTAAACCTACGTTCTTAGAAAATTTGCTCCTTTAAGGAAGACCTAGTGCAGTTGTTTAAATTGTTGGATAATTCTAGTTCATTCGCCACTGTCATTTTTTGTGTATTTTAAATGAAAAATAAGAGGAAAATCTCATATTTTTCATTTGAATTTCACCTTCTTCCTTTTATCGACAATCATATAACGCAATGAACTATTTAATAAAAGTTTTATGACCTGCTTCTATTTTATGACTTTTGTAAAATGTTTTTATCAGCTATCATAAATGTATATCTGAGAGAGTTCGATCAATCGTTAAATATAGGACGTCTTTTAGAAGTGCGAATGAACTTCGAAAACTTAATTTTAGTAAGTTATTATGCATTTCAGCTTCCACAGCCTAAAACTTGATTTTAGTAAGTTATTATGCATTTCAAATGCTTTCAAATTTGCGTAATCAATATTTCTTCCACTTTTATGGTTAATGATTAAAATATAACTTCCCTAAATGCTATGTTTTTCAAAAAATTTAATCTAAAGTTAACTTCAGAGTTTATCTTATTAGGAGAGGTTCCAAGTGGAACCTGTCTGCCTGTGTCAAATCTTTCGATTACACAGGCGTACAAATATGAAGTTGACAAAATTTGATTTGATGATTTCAGCTGATCTTTATGTTTTTTGATATGCTGAAACCGAAAATGCAGCCCATTTTTTTCTATCACGTATAGATTTTTGTCAATACAGGGTGTTTACCGACACGATTTCTTACATATACAGTTATAACAATCGGTTGGTTGATTGGCTGATATGGTTTTAAGTCGCACTAGTGTTTCACAATTACAACAACAGGAATCTATGATTAATTAATCATGGAAACATAATATAAAACTTACTATATAATTATATTAGTGTAAGTGTAATGAAAGAAATTGTATGGGCAGGCACCCTGTATTGACAAAAATCTATACGTGATAGAGAAAAACTGGCTTCATTTTCGGTTTCAGCACACCCAAAAACATAAAGATCAGCCAAAATTATAAAATCGAAGTTTTTAGTCCATTTTAGAAAAAAAACAAGCGATTTAATTTATTTTTAATTTGTTGAACATTTATTTCATTTTCATTTCTTCCTTTCGCTGACTATATAACGTAACGAACTATTTATTACATTTTATGGCCTGTTCCTATTTTACGACTGTCGGAAAATGTTTTTATCAGATATTATAAATGTTTATCTAAGAGAGTTCAATCAATCGTCAAATATAGGATGTCTTTTAGAAGTATGAATGAAATTTATACAGCTGAAAACTTAATTTTAGTAAGTAAATATAAATTTCAAATGCTAAATTTTTCGTTTCACTTTTATGTTTATTGTTCAGTAAGACTTACCTAAATGCTACATTTTTGAAAGAAAAAAAAGTAATACCTATAATACTTCATAAATTAATTTTAATAGGAGAAAATGGATTTACTGTAACAACATTTTGGTATAATTTAACTTCTAATCTCATTTTGCTCAGTTACTTTTAAACTTATATGTCTCTCATTTTTAGGCAAACTATAATTGATTGGCTTTAAAAAAATACATAAAATCTTAATAATTTAACAATATATAGGTTTAAAAAAAATGATGAAAATTTTGTGTTTCGTGTTTTTACTTTCCTTAATGTTTAAGTCAAGTGTAACTCTAGTTCGCTATACTTATATAAGATACACAGTACCATTCATTGATTTCAATACAACCCATGTTTTTTCAAATTTCCCATGAAATACACAAAATAATAAATTCTCTCATGAATATAATCTTTTATTAAAGCAAAGAATGAATTTCTGACCAATAAGACGATTGCCAGATGGAATAGCATGCCATACAAAGATCTTGTGATATTGCTTGGAATCCATGATCCCACCTATTTTAACAAGTTCATCAACTGCATCACCACCAAAACTTCCCCAAACCATAACAGAACCTTACCCATGTTCTAGGGGTGTGTCCCAGACCGTCGCCAATTGCCCATCTGTGCAACACTAGTGCGACATAAAGCCCAACCAACCAACCAACCAACCTTATCCATGCTTAATAGTAGATTGGATACAAGCGAATAACATTGTGTTGACACACAGCACGAGGAACAAACTGACGCCTCTTAGAACCAAACATTTCGAATTTCGATTTGTTAGTAAAAAGCACCTTTTCCCTCTAATCATGGGTGTTCTCTAGCCCAGTTAAGCCTTTTCATTTTATTAATATTCCGTGGAAAGGTTTTTCTTGCTGTCACACTGCCTTTTAAACCAGCAGTTTAGAGACGACGTTTGATTGTATATATTCATATACTTGTTTCTCTTGTTTCCAACAATTCAGCATAAATTTCACAGGCTGATTTGAACTTATTTCTTTTGGATATCACTCTAATAAACTTATACTCCTGTTTTGAAGTTTTCTGAGGTTGCCTAGAACGTGAGCGGTCAAAAACATTCTTTTAATCATCATTCTTCTTACTGTACCCACCAACAAAAACTTTCTGCAAACAGGCAATAACCCGCAAGCTACGACCTGCTTGTCTCAGAACAACAATCGCAGATAACACTTTTAAAGACCCATACGGAAATGCAAATCCCTCTCTTGTTCGAAATAGTAACATAAACCCTACCTAGAAAATTCTATTATGCAGGATTACTTTATTAACCGGTTCTAAACCTAAGCATGCACACATTCACCTAATATTATGCCAAACAATTCACGTCACTCATACATCTGCCACATACAACATTCCTGCGTATTTTGCTTAATATGATGCAGTGATCAAATACAATATGTTTTGCTCTAAAATGTTCGTTTTTGGTCAACATACCAAAAAGATATATATTTGCCTTTTTTTACGACCAATTTTTGATACAAAAATGAATGGAAGTAACTTTGCAAACAACAGCTACGTAAACAATACATTGAAGTACCGTATTTTACCAACACCACCTGTAATAATGCCTCCGAGCTGAGCTCTACGTCACGGAAGATCGGCCGATTTCATCCAATCCCCACGATCCAACATGTATCATAGGAAGTGTTGATTGGATAAAATCGACCGATCTTCCATGACGTAGAGCTCAGCTCGGAGGCATTATTACAGTAGGTGTTGATTTTACACACTTTCGATGGAAAGTTTAAAACATCAGATGTGTATTGAAATTAATGAGTGGCAGTGCACTGTTAAAAATTTCTGTAAAAATAAAGCACTTTTTTAACATAAATACAGCATAGGTTGCTATATAATTTTACAGCTAGTTCTGTAAAAATAATTGAAGACTGGTTATTTCCCATTGTGCTGCAAATCGATATCAAAATTTTTCCAGAAGTCTGTTGGTGCGTATGACATGATTTATCAACCAACCAGTGCTGATGTTGACCTTATCTGTTTTTGTAAAGAAAAGTCCTTGTGAGCCTAGTGGTGCGATTGGTAAAGTGCCGGCCTCTAAGAACAGGAGATTGTGAGTTTGAATCCCGGGCTATCCAAGACCATTTGCTCCGCCTGAAAAAAATAGCTAAAGTAAATTATGTGTGTGAAAATATAAATAAGTTGTTTAGTGTTGTGGATTAGTCCCTGCACGCATGTGTAATATTTGCAGGAAATATTTTTAAAGCATACTGTGAAAATTACAGCACACGTGAGTAAAAATCGCAGCAAATTTATTTTACTGCACATTGTAAAAATACAGCACATTGAGTAGGCAATACTTTTACCAGCACACTGTGCTGTAATCTACTACAGAAAATTTTTACAGTGGGTTCATTAAGAGATATGTAGTGTTAGTGTTAAGATGCTGAAAAATTCCACAGATATTGAATTTTTTTAATTTTTAAAAATCTCAACTCATTACAAAATTGCGAACTTCTACGTTCGTCCGTGCAAACACTTCACAACTTCAAAATTTCACAAAATATACAATTTAAAACCCAAAATCTACCAGAACGAAGTACCTACATTTTGCTTCTGTTCTTTAGACCTCTGTGAATTTTTATACTTTTTATAATAATTTGAATTTTAATGTTAAATATTAAGTTGGAGTAAGTATAAGAAAACACAAAGTAGTCATTACTTACACTAAAAAATAGCTTATCGAAAGAATTGTGTATAATTTATGTTCAAGGAGAATTGGGACAGTTTAAATTTAAACATTTATATGATATATTAAATTTTGTGGTGTTATTAAATGTTTCTATGTACAAACAACTGCGATTCATTTTACTTACAGAGTTTGTATCAAATTTAATGCCTAAACCTTTTTACCATTCCCATAAAACCGAAAAAATAGCAATATATTAGGTTTGGTTAGAAATTAAAAGACATAATTTCAAAAATACAGGTTGTAGAATTGAGGTGTTTTGAGCAAATAAAAACCACAAAACCACGCTGGTTACATTTGCCCCACTTGGATAGTATAACCACTGATGGCAAACTATATGTTTAAGAATTAGAACAAATCTGAAGTTATATACAAAAAATGCATACAAAACTCAGTTTGCTTACCAAAATCTGTAGAGTTTACTTTAAAGGTACAGCAATGCTAATTTTTCCAATTTTAACTTTGTCAGTCTGTTGGAGAGAGGAAATATAAGCAATTTCAAAACTGTCATTTTTTCATTTTCCCCCCTAAGTTTAAATATAACAAAGATAGGTCCAAACAAATAGATGTGATGACTCTTAGATTAAAATTTAGTTTAACAGTTGAGTGATGAAGTAACATTACACGTTACACACTAACCCCGTGATTATACTTAAACCCACTACGCCTTATATTTAAATAAAGCTTCTATAACTAAGTCTAATATTTTAGTTTAGGTTAAAGCTCTTGGAGGAATGATATAATAAGCATTTCACATGAGAGGTTTTCGCGCAACATTTTACACAACACAACACAGCAACATATGGAAAAAATTCGATGTCAGCAGGTAATAAACTTTTTCGACTGTTACTCCGAAATTCCATCATGTTGTGTTTAATATTTAAATATATATATATATATATAATAATAAAAAAATTGAGCGAAATACCTAGTAGGATACGGCCATAAGAGGAGATGGCATGTATCTACCATCTCTTTTTTTATATTTAAAAAAAGCTTCTGTAACTAAGTCTAATATTTTAGTTTAGGTTAGAGCTTTTGGAGGAATGATATAATTGTCATGTCACATGAGAGATTTTTGCGCAACATTTCACACAACACAATACAGCAGCATATGGAGAAAATTCGATGTCAGCAGGTATTCAACTTCTTCAACTGTTACACCGAAATTCCATCATGTTGTGTTAAATTAAAAAAAAAAAAAATAAGCGAAATCCCTCGTGGGATACAACCATAAGAGAAGATGACATATCAGGAAAAACATGAGTCCAAAGTCTTAACCACAGAAGCCATTAAATAACACAGTCATACATTAAATTATGCAATGCATTGTTTTGTTGTGGAGAAATTATATAATATAGATCATTCGAAATGAAAGTAATTGTAACTGTAGGTCTCAAAGCTATCACAAACAAAGAAAATAACACAGTAGTTTTTGTAGACTCAGTATGGCTCCTGCCATAGCCTTGGCTTCTATTGCGGCAGCTATCTTGAGTAGGCAAAAGTTAACTTCATTTTCCCTGCATACTGATACGCCATATGCCAACTCTTCTTATAAGTATCATTCCTCTAAGTTAGAACTGTTCAGAATGCTGTTGCCATCTAAAATGTCTTATTATTATTATTATTATTATTATTATTAAATTAATTCCTTTCACATTTCTATGTCACATAGAACTCTGAAATATGACTTTATAGTAGTACTTGTACTTTTTTTTAAGATTTCCTTATGATAAAATGGATTAGGCATAGTCTATTTTTCATTTTTTTGCGGATAATTCTTTTAAATTGTTCATGATTCTCTTTTATTCTAATTATTCCATCTATGTATTCTGCATTTTTTTTTTTTTTTTCATTTTATAGATCTGAGTTTTTTAATCATAACATCAGGATTGCAAAGAGTAGCATATTTCAAATCGCTGTCGAATATCAATAATACATTTTTTATTTTAATTATTCATCTAATGCTTTGTGCGATTTGCTTTTAAGTCATCAGTCAAAGAGTTTATTCACCAAAATATCAATGTAATATATGCTATTTATGAATTAAATGAATGCATCAGTCAAACTAAATGAATAAATTACAACTATCAATACTTCCGCTTTTTCAGCACTTTTATTTCCGAATACAATTTTTTGCTTTTTTTAAATTCCGTAATTAAATAAGATGCAGATAATTTTCTTCAATAATGATGCGCAAAACGCGGAACAAGTAGCAGCTGTGAATAAACTAATATATAAATTTAATTATAGTAAATTTAAAATTAAAATGTTAATTTGCAATGTTTCAGGGTTTTTTGATTTTTGATTTTTTCTTTTAATATACAAAGTTTTCGATCTACTTAAAACAAGTCTCCCGGTTCAATGGAAAAAGTACAGTCGGAAACAAAATTGGTGAAGCGCTAGCAATAATTCCTATTTAAAATATGTGGACCTAATACTGTTTTGTTAAGTGAATATTTATCGAGTCATTATGTTAGTCTTTATGCTGTTTATAAAAAAGTAAGTTGATGATAAAAATCAGCGATCAAACTAAAAAGAAGTACATAAAAAGTGCGGATGTGTGCTTCAATAACTTTGCTGCCAACTGTAGATCGATTTCTTTTTACTTTCTCTTACCCATAAGGTAGAGAAAGTATTGTTTTTGGGTCAAATTTTCGAACGCGAGATTTTGTTATATTTACACGTTTTGAGGTCTCCTGAAAACGAAAATCGTGTTTTTAGCAAATGGTCTGTGTGTATGTCTGTATGTCTGTGTGTGTGTCTGTATGTCTGTGTGTGCGTCTGTGTGTGTGTCTGTCTGTTATCAGCATATCTCAAAAACAAATTATCGCAGAAAGTTCAAACTTGGTATTCTAAATGTGTATCATATAGGGATGCTACAGTAAGCTTTTCGTTAAGATCAAGCAAATGGCTCGTGTACAGGGACAATCAAGAGAATTCTAATACATTACGTCTATGGGGGAAATTGCAGGTAAGTAGAGTTTAACGTCTATAGACTGCACTAAACCAAATGAAACGAATATATATTTTTTGTAATAGAGATAGTTAACTGTAAAAAAAAAATTGTGTATATAGGAGCCTCGCCTCCCCCCCCTGGGGGGGAAGTCCCCCCTCGAGGGGAGTAATTTTCATGATGGGTATCGTTCAAAAGAGCTCGCTAATACCTTTAAAACGAATGGTTGAACCATCGATCTGCGATAATTTAAAACAAAGTTATGGATTTTTTTAACTTTTAACGAAAAAAAACTTAGAAAAAAAATCGTATTTTTCTTTTTTTAATATTGAGAATAAAATGGACTTTTTTTTTTTTTTTTTTGGTGTTATACTACTTCTCTAAGATGGAAATCGTCTGCATTATCATAAAAGATAACTTTTTTAAATAATAATTTTAATAAATTATTTTTTAAACACAGAATTAATTTCTAATAACCGAATTAAATTCTATATAAATGTAGGTGCATTAATGAAACGGGGGGTTGAGGGGGGCGGTAGCCCCCCTCTTACAGAACTAATTATCATATAAAACTCTTCAGAAGCCTAATATGAATTGTTTAACACACGTTTACATAACAGTACTCGTTATCTTACCTTTTAATCTGCAACCTGTATTTATAGTATTAAATTTCCGGGTAAGAGAAAGTCGTGTGAGTGACACACCAGATTATTTATTTTCAAGTGAACGTTATTTAGGTGACTTATAAACTTGGTTAATAACTTCATAGAATCTATGTACATTTCGTTTTTCATGCAAACCGGATCATGATTATGAGTTAAATATAAATTTGAAATTTTCAAGAGGCCACCATTTCCAAACGAATGATGGATGGATTTGGTAAACGAACTCATCAAAGATATTTCTAAATCTGTCATCCAATTTAGAGTCGAATAAATTCAGTATTACAAAAGCTATTGTTTATATTTATGTAGATAACACAAATATTCCATTACGTATATTTATTTTACATGTATGTATGTGTATTTATGTATATTTATATTTAAGTGCATTATGTATATTTAATATATGTACTGCATTATGTATATTTAATGAATGTATTACATTATGTATATTAAATATAATAGGTATACCATTATGTACATTTATATAGATAAAGATATAGATAAACTTGATGATTGCAATAAGTCGGTTTCTAAAAAAATCAACCTACAGCAAAATTTAAAGGCAAAATAAATTATGTGCTCTTGATACGTACCTTATTTGCTAAAAATGCACATACAACCAAAAGAGCGATAAAATTATATTCATTTTTAGGAGGATATTCCCCTTTTTTTATGAATGACCAAAAAAATAAATAAATAAATAAATAATAAAACAAAAAACAAAAAACAAAAAACGCATAAACAGTTACAATTGGTTATGGAATTTCAATCACATTTTAATATAAAACAAATATATGTATATGATTATAATATTACTTAACATTTTAATATTTTTGTAGTACAAGGACTTATGACAATCACACACATAAAATCTTTTATTAGTTTGAAAAACGTGTACAGATTGTAAAAAACATGTATGTTAGGTTGGTTGGTTGATTGCCTTTTACTGGCGCAAGGTTCACAATAGGACATGCTGCGCCAAACTGTGATGAATGAAAAACAAAGGCTAAAAAAGTAGCTTCTGGATGGGTTTACTCATCCAGATGGATAAGGTTAACATATAAAAGATGACAAAAGTACAAAAATAGTACAAAACAGAGTAAAGAGTATATAAAGTAAAAAATATAAAGAGTTGTGAACAGTGTATATAATGAAAACAATATAAAAAGTTATGAACAGTGTGTATATATAGTAAAAACCGAAGTAAAAAGAGATAAACAGTAAAAAAAAAATCAAATATAGTAGTAAAATCCAGCCTCTTTTAAAAAGTTAGTCAAATTGTAATGAGGATTAATGCCTAAAAGGCTTGTCGGATTTTGTGATGATGAGTTGAAGTAATGCCTGTATAGATGGTGTAAGCAGGAACAGTCAGTTAAAATATGATGAATGGTGAGTGAGCTATAATGGCATTTCGGACATGAAGGCTCCTGTTCCTTTAAGAGAAGATGCCTGTGGGTTATTCTAGAGCGCCCAATTCTTAGTCTAGTAATAATAACATCTAGTTTCCGTGGTGTGAGTGTTGGCCATACTGTAATATGTGGTTTAATTTCCTACAACTTGTTATTAATTTGGTAATCCCATTCTCTTTGCCAATTGCCTCTCAGATAATATTTTAGAGTATTTTTAATATCCTCATATGGGATTGCACAGTTAAATGGAACTAAAGCTTCTTTTGCCGCTTTATCAGCAGCCTCGTTTCTCTTGATGCCTACATGCCCTGGTACCATACAAAATAAAATGTCAAATCCCTTCTTCAGAAGGTCGTTATATTTTTTTTAGAACAGAGATGAAAGATATATTACAAGAACTAGATGAAAGTGAAGCAAGGACACTCTTTGAGTCTGTGTAGATGATAAATTTCCGATTAGAATGAGATGAAATTAGATCAAGAGCAAGTTCAACAGCTACAAATTCCGCAGAGAATACAGAAAATGGGCTTGGCAGACTATAACTAAGGGCTACGTTGTCAGACACAACACCACATCCAACTTTATCACCTGACTTGGAACCGTCTGTAAAAACTTTAATGTAATCCTTATAAGAATGAGAGGTGAAGAGAGCCCGAAAAATGATAGCATCTGACATGTATGTTAGAAAACATTTCTTACGTGGAAAAATATTTTACTTACAAGGAAACATTCAAAAGGTATCGTGCTCAAAAAATATTGAAAAAAATATATGTGATTCTACTCTTCATAAAACACCAGGAAGTGCAAAAATTATCGGCTGAAATGAATTACAGCGACCACAAAAAATTATCAAAATTAAGCATATTTGGCGATTTAGCGCTGTTAGGTGTTTCCGTGTACGAACAGAACCGTGTTTTGTTTCTCCGCCAAATACTCAAAATCAATCGCCTAACAATGTGAAATCGCCAAATATTCTTAATTTTGATAATTTCTTTGTGATTAATGTAATTCATTTCAGCTGATAATTTTTTCACTTTCTGGTGTTTTAGGAAGAGTAGAATCACATATATTTTTTTCAATATTTTTGAAGATGACACTTTTTGAATGTTTCCTTGTTAGCTTTCGACTCATTCTCGTTGAGACTTCTTCAGAGTAATACAGGTTCAAAATAGACCCACGAAGATATTAAAAAGCTCAATATTTAGATAATTAGTAGTGATATCTTCCTTTAATTAAAAAATAAATAAATACATAACATATTTCATAACAGGCTAAAAATTGGAAGCTGAGGATAGAGCGACCTCTTGTGGGGTAAAGAAGTGAATAATATAGAGAAAATTGAAATGAAAAAGTATCTCTTTTTAAGAAAATTAAAACAAAATTTGTGAACTGTAAAAGAAGTAAAAATCATTACTTTTGTCTTGTTTTCCGAATTAGAGCTGTTGCCTTGTTAGTGATTTGATATATAATTTTAAAATCTTAACATTTTAACATTTTTATATGCTTTTAACAATCTTTACACTTTTTTAAACTAGTAAAAGTTATTGTGCATATTTTCATACATTCTTGTAATAAAATGTGTTAACCTGCAAAGTAATAGTATAAGTCATTAAGTTATATAGTGTAAACGTACGAATATTTAAATAAATATATATAGACACATTGAAGACCATTACATTTCGTTTACTAAAATCTGTCATTAATCATAAAAAATAATTTTTTAAAGCTTTTTATTACCTGTGGATATATACGTATCAAATATATTTTTATAAGCTTTTTATTTTTCTGCTGAGTAAAATAGTTGAAATTTCAAATCCGAATACACTTAGTTCATTTAAACCTCTCTAATAAAATTAATGTTAATCATCATTTAGTAAAAAACAATTTTCTTCAATCAATCATTTTAAGATATCAACCTTTCGTTTCTTAAAACATTCCAAAGTGAAAAGTTCTACCCATTTAAAGTAAATATTAACGGCCTGCTTCTGTCTTACTATTTTCAGGAAATGTTTCTTCCAGCTATTTTATGAAAGCATAAATGAGACTGTTCCGTCAACAGTTAAATGTAGCTGTCTTTTTGACATGCAAATGAAATTCTACGTCTCTGAACTTTATTGCATAGAATTAATGTCATTTCTAAGTGATAAACCTTCTCCAATCGAAATTTCACCAGTTTCGATATTTATTTCGAGGAAAATCCTCTTTATTATCAATTATATTTTTATTAAAGTTTAACTATTTTACTATTAACTTACACAAGGAATATGTATTTGATTTTGTAGTTGATTTTTATTTTCATTGATATCCTTTGTTACGCAGTATAATCAGATGTTAAAATATTTATTTTTCAAATTCTAAGAGTTAAAATGGCTAATCCGCGTTTGTAATGATCGATAGATGGCTCTTTTTCAGCTTTTGTTGTTAGTAAATATAATAGCCACGTGTATTTATTATTGTTTTTTTTTTTTTGCTATTCTACTTAATGTTCGTGCTATAATTTCTCCGCCATTACATCATGAAAAATTGATTGCTTTTGAAAAAAAATATTTCATTTTATTCAAAGTTCGATCGGAAGTAGATTTTAAACTGAAGTTGAACAAATATTACTTTCAAATCATCTGATTAATTCTTTACTTCCATTAGCCGAAGCAACAGAAATTTTAAATTTGTCATTTGGAAATAAATAGAAGCTTAATTCTGGATTTCTTGATCCTTTGGAGTTACACTGTAGCACACAATAGTATGTGTTATCTTTTTTACCGGATTTATTCATCTTTATTCAATAAATATATGTGAAACTAAACATCGGCAAGCAATGTCGGCTTAATAGAAGCCGAATTAAAGCATGGTTATTGTAATTTCACCTTAGGCCACCAGAGGGCGAGCATTTCATTACAATCACGGACCTCTGTGGCCGAATCAATTTGTATACTTTTATCGTCTGCTTATTCATTGCATTCATCAATATTTTCTGTTGTTTATCGCATTTATTGCAGTAAATAAATATTTCCGTTAAATTTAATTCAGCAATTCCCAGTTTGATGAAAAGCAAAGCGATGCAACCTGACAGCACATTTGCTTGAAACAAGATTAATTGTGAAGTTCAAGTATGATTCTACCTAAATTCAAGCCTAGGAAATCACAATTGATAAATAAAATATATTTCACACTTGAAAATTTCTTGACATCAACAATGAAAAGCTGTAAGCTGTGCATGTAATTTTTAGTTAACTTTCCTAACTTTGCACATGTCGAATAAATAATTTTATGCACCAAAGCATTTGTTTAAAAAGAAAAAAAAAAATGCATATGTTTGATTTACCTATGCCGTAGCAAGAATACTGAATGTTTTTTACGTAATTAATTTAGGTTTGAAATTTTAAGCTTAAAACAAGCTAGACAAATATAAACTTAAATGATTGATCTTGGTTTGCATGATACTTGCAGGCTTGAAATATTAAATTTTATGCACGCTTTTTAAGCTATTTGGGAAAGGATAGTTAAATTTACGTTAAGCTTATTTATAGTCTCCTCAGTCATAATTGAATGACGGACATACAGTGTGAGAATTTTATAAATTTGAAAAAATCAACAGAAAAGAAATAGTGAAATATCTAAAAACCATGTGCGTAACAATGTTGATAACTTCGTTATTAGAAAACCTTGAGATGCTAATAAATGTTTGGTATTTAAAAGAGACCATAATAAATTCTTCCACACAGAAATGACATTTTTTATTTAAATTTACTTATCATGTTCATCCACTCAGCTATTCAATTGTATCGCCATTCCCAAATTTGATTTTCTTCTTCAAATTATTGTTGTCCATTACTTATTGTTATTATTTTTTTTTCTTTATTTTTTAAATTTTAGAAAGTGGCAACCTATTCATTAAAGACATTTTTAAGTGACTTCGTTAAATAGAGGACTATCCAGTTTTTAGTATATTGTACAATTACATTGGACTGAGATATCGGATTAAACAACTTCTTTATATTTTGAGGACGAGGAGGCAAAAAATTTGAGACCTCATCGGCCATTATTCTTACAGCATCAATAGCAGCTGTGAAATCACTTGTACTAGTTGGTCACGTATTACACTCTCAAAAATAATATACTCATTTTTGACGATTCAGACATCCTCGGGCTAACTTTCGTTGTTTTTGACAACCATTTCGTCAAGCGATCACGTGATTTTTGAGGAAACGTGAACTCTCAAATATTTGATGAAACTGTTTACTCACAATAGCATGTGCTGCCTTTCATTACCGTCATATTGGTTTTTTTCCTGTGTTTTCCTTGTAACTTTACGTTACAAGGACTTTTATTTGTCGGCCTGGTGGTTCAGTCGGTAGGATCCTGCCTTCCGGATTCTCAGGTCTCGGTTTCGAATCCCAGTGCGGGCATGGACGTTTGTGATTTCCTATGTTTACAAAATATTGTGTCCGTTTGTTTCTGTGAATTTCTGTAAAAATATGGATCAATTGAGACATAAGTCATTGTAACTATAGGTCTCAAAGCTGTCAAATAAATGACCAAATCGACTTTTATTTGTTTGCTCTGTTTTATTTATATTTTCATTAAATATAATTAGGATTTAATGTCTAAAGCAACGAACTTGCAGGTAATTTTATAATTCTATAATTTGTATTTTATTCTGTATCACGAAAACTAGGATGAAAAAATGTAACTTTACTTTTGACGAAATTCGTATGTTCAAACAAATGACGAAAGTAAATTTCTCAATTTGACGAAATTTTCACTCGGAGTATTTATTTCCCTGGAAACGGCTCCGTGAGAATTAAAGAAAATTTCGTGAAATTTAAGTATCCATTTCTAAGAGTGTGGCAATCGTCTTCAGAAAACGTTCTATTTTATGTTCTATAGGATTTAAGTGTAGTCTAACTCATACGTTAAATATTTTTAATTTGTAAGAGTTGAACAGCTGTCACTTAAAGATAAGTTGTATCAATAAAATCCAGTAAAAGGAACTCCAGATCCATAGTCTTTCTAAATAGGCGCATGTGAGGTATGTGAAATATGATACAATAGCTGACACCAATGTTTGACCCTTGAGGTCAGTACGGCTGCCACGCATAAAACTTCACTTACAGGAAATGTTATACTCAATATAATCACTATCCGTTTCATTTTTACCACGTTTTTATTAACTTCTATTCTTGTTTGTTTGTTTGTCAAATCTTGCAATCGAATTTTAACTAACTTCCCTACTAGCTAGACATTTGAAACTTTCACAGTAGCTCAGAACCCGGTGACAACACAATACTTCGAAGTCAGATTTTCGAATAGTTTTCTTTTAATTAATTAAAATGTGAAAATAATAACCTCCTAATACCTTATAAATAGCCATTAAAATATTAGCTATAATTTAATTGCTGCCAAAAAAAAATTTACGAGTTCATTTTCTTTCGATATAAAAATAAATAAACGTGATTAAATAAATAATTTAATTAAACGTGAGCGTTAAAAAATTGTAAAAGTTTAAATTATGCATCTCACAAAAATTGATGTCACTATCGGTTTAAAGATTTCATAAGCATTGATAAAGTGCTAATGTAGTTAGTTCTATAGCAATGATTCAACAGAAAATTTAAAAACGTGGTTTATAAAAAGTTTTTTATAATTATTACTTATTGAATGATTAATTTGGACATTTTCAAAGAAAAAAATATAAATAAAATTATTCAAATGGCTTTTTTTTTTTTTTTTTTTTGTCCCTTAGTGTATATCTATCAGCAATCTTAGCAAAATATAAAGGATATAAAAAATAAATACTTTTTACACATTTTTAATGCCCTAATGTCTTTTCTTTTCTTTTTTTTTTTTTTTTTTTTTTTTTTTTTACCACCTTACCTTTTTCTACTTCCAATGGTTCACTAAAAGGACAAATCACTAAGTCTTTATTAATTATTATAATAAAGTAATATACTTAATTTTTATTGCATCTTATCTATAAAAATTTCTCTTATGTAATTAAAACAATATATTTCAAATGCAATTTTCGTCTATTTCATAATACAGTAAATAAAGAATTAATTAAAAATAAAATCTACACTTTTAATATTCTAAGTACAGTTAATTTCTTTATTTCTTTTTCTGCAAGATGAGCAAAAATAAATGAATAGTTAATTTAATTTATTTTTCTTAAACTAAAAAGCTTCAATTGCCTTCTTTTAACCTAATACAATACATTAAACAAATAAGCTTTATCTTATCCATTTTATTATGTCATTTTCAAATAACTCATATATAAACGTTTGTTTTCAAAATTGGATTATAATTCTACTATGGCAAACATCAAAGAGTACTTTCTAATTTTCTTCTTCTTCATTTTTTTTTCCTAGTTGATGTTTATAAGAAGTCTGAAATTAATGCTTAATGTTTTGACTCAGTGGCTTTTAGTTTTGATAATCATGACCTTCTTTACAATTTGAATCTCTATAATATTTCTAATATATTATTAGTAAATTTATAAAGCTCTAAGGCTCACTTACTGGTTTATTAAACACAAAGACTGGCGAAGAATGACAAAAGGGAAAAAAAATATATTGCTGAGAACATATAATTTTGATTTTATATGATATGGCATAAATAAAAAAAACTGTCTGACAGTTAAAACATTTTTTTGGATTGTGTCCAAAAGGGTTTTATGTAATAGCTTTTTTTTTTGCTTTTAGTGAATCAGAAAAGTCGAATTGTCGGACGTTTGAAAATTTCGACTATTTTGAAATTCTATGTGTAGAAATTAATCAACAGTGGTACAATTTCAATGTATTAATAAACTTAATTTTTGTTTAAAATATATTTTTGCTATTAGAATAGTGAAATAACTAAAAGTTTATTTCATATATTAATTTGCTTCCACATGCAAATTTCGAGACTATTACGAATCGTACACCAAAAATTAAATATTCATAATGGTTCAAAGATTACACAATTCTTAAAATTTTTTAATTAAATTGCTTCTTGTAGAACGAATTCCCTTGTAGTTTCAATTAAATTTCTTTAAAAATTCAAACTATGCCAATTGAGCTATAGTCCTGTGATTCCCATACAAAATTTAAAAGAAAACAACTTGAATCCGACAAAATGTTTTTAATGTGTTTTTCATGTTTGGTGTTGATAGTAAAAAAAATAATCTGGTGTGTCACTCACACGACTTTCTCTTACCCTGAAATTTAATACTATAAATACAGGTTGGAGATTAAGAGGTAAGATAACGATGTTATGTAAACCTATGTTAAACAATTCAAATTAAGCTTCAGAAGAGTTTTATATGATAATTAATTCTTTGTGAGGGGGGGGGGAGCTACCGCCCCCCTTAACCCCCCGTTTCATTAATGCGCCTAGATTTATATAAAATTTTATTCGGTTATTAAAAAATAATTCTGTTTTTAAAAAATAATTTATTAAAATTATTATTTTAAAAAATTATCTTTTAGGATAATGCAGACGATTTCCATATTAGAGAAGTAGTATAACACTAAATATCCAAAAAAAGTCCATTTTATTCTCAATATTAAAAAAAAAAAAAAAAAAAAAAAAAAAAACAGTGCTGACAGAAGTAAAAACGTGAACAATTACGTGTGTATTTCTTGAATCGTCAGGAAATTCTTTATTGTGCAGGAAATACTTTTAAATGAAGTGTTTTTTTATTCATTAACATAAACTACTCCTACAAAAATTATATTACAGTTTTATTTAATGTGCTAACTGCAATAGAGACAGTGTCCGGAAATGAGAGAAGTCGTGTAGAGTCTCACCAGATTGTAAAAACGTGAGAAAAATGGCGGCTTTGGCCTTTCTCACGGTTTGTGAGGTCTAACTGGAATAGAGACAGTGTCCGGAGATGAGAGAAGTCGTGTAGAGCCGCACCAGATTGTAAAAACGTGAGAAAAATGGCGGCTTTGGCCTTTATCACGGTTTTGTGAGGTCTAACTGGAACGTTTCTGGCTGCAATCTTTAAGAGACAGTGTCCAGAGAGGAGAGAAGTCGTGTAGAGCCGCACCAGATTTTAAAAATGTGAGAAAAATGGCGACTTTGGTCTTTCTCATGGTTCTGTGAAGTCTAACTGCAACGTTTCCGGCTGCAATCTTTAAGAGACAGTGTCCGGAGATGAGTGAAGTCGTGTAGAGCCGCACCCAATTGTAAAAACGTGAGAAAAATGGCAGCTTTGGGCTTTCTCACGGTTTTGTGAGGTCTAACTGCAATAGAGACAGTGCCCGGAGATGAGAGAAGTCGTGTAGAGCCGCACCAGATTTTAAAACAATATACAGTATATAATTATTAACACTTCACAATAGCAAGTTATTTGTATGATACATTATTTGTATCATACAAGGATGGAAAGCGTTTGCTGACGATGGCGCGAATTCAATGATTTTTGTTCACCCAAATGTTTTTACTTCAAATGGAAAGCGTTAGCTGACGATGACGGGAGTTCAATGATTTTTGTTCACCCAAAAGTGCTCAACGCGTCTAAAGAAGTTTTCACTTAAAAAAAATACGATTTTTTGTCTAAGTTTTTTTTTTTTTTTTTCGTTAAAAGTAAAAAAATCGATAACTTTGTTTTAAATTATCGCAGATCGATGGTTAAACCATTCATTTTAAAGGTATTGGCGAGCTCTTTTGAAAGATACCCATCATGAAAATTTACTCCCCTCGAGGGGGGACTTCCCCCCCAGGGGCGGAGGCGAGGCTACTATATACACAAAAAAAAAAAAAAAATCCCAGTTAACTATCTCTATTACAAAAAATATATGTTCGTTTCATTTGGTTTAGTGCAGTCTATAGACGTTAAACTCTACTTACCTGCAATTTCCCCCCATAGACGTAATGTATTAGAATTCTCTTGATTGTCCCTGTACACGAACCATTTGCTTCATCTTAACGAAAATCTTACTGTAGCATCCCTATATAATATACATTTAGAATACCAAGTTTGAACTTTCTGCCATAATTTGTTTTTGAGATATGCTGATAACAGACAGACACTCAGACACACACACAGACACACACACAGACACACAGACCATTTGCTAAAAACATGATTTTCGTATTCAGGGGACCTCAAAACGTGTAAATATAACAAAATCTCGCGTTCGAAAATTTGACCCAAAAACAATACTTTCTCTACCTTATGGCTAAGAGAAAGTAAAAAGGGGGGGGGGGGAGTTTTGACTGAAGAATACGAGATGCTAGCAGAAAGTTTCTGGACTTGATGGAAAAACAAGTTTTGTCTGAATTTATATAATACTGGCGGTTACCTCCTTCGAAATAATTAACCTATAAACAAATACACGAATGAGGAAATTGCACGTTTTCTCATTTTATTCTTATATAATAGAAAATGAAAAGGTAAGAAAATAAATACATGCATTTTCTTTATCTAAAATCTAATTACTGATTTATAATAATTCTAACATCGCACTATTTACTCTATCAAGAAAACTCGGTATAATATATCGTGATGTCACTCTTTATGACAATAAACGGGAGTAGTCGTTGTTTACATTCGATTTCGTGCTTTGCTTTGCTTCTTGAATCAGTGAAATAGGTTTTGTATTTTATAATAATGACGGATATTAAAAAATCGTTGTATAAATATTGTATTGTACCACTCTGCACTAATACAATGACCAATGCTTCTCAAAAGCTATTCTTTAGCATTTCACAGGATCCTATTAAACGAAAACATTGGACAACCGCCATGAAAAGAAAACAATCTAAAATAATGATAATAGAAAATGCTGATAATGATATTAAATGAGTATACGATGAAAAAGAAATGCTCAGAAATCACATACGCGGTTGATAATTACGAAAGTTAAAACGAATTGCTGCTTGCTAACTAGGCTAACAAAATGTAAACATTGAAGCATTAAAAAGTGTGACGTCAGGCAGCGTTTGGGAGTCACGTGATTTTTGGTTAATTTTAAAGTTATTTTTAAAATTAATGAGAACTTTTTTTGCACTTTTAATAAACTTTTTGAAATTTGTGAGCCTAAAACTACCACAAAAATAGGATTTTGTTCAAGTCCCCAATGTGTACAAATTCCTCATTCCATCTCTTTTTTCATCGCTCGAGAATATTCTATAAGTCATTCTTTCGAGAGCTGTCGAGGGCAATAACGACTCATGTTAAATGTCAGACACTGTCGCAAAATTTCATACGT
Source organism: Salticus scenicus (assembly GCA_963930645.1). Taxonomy (NCBI): domain Eukaryota; kingdom Metazoa; phylum Arthropoda; class Arachnida; order Araneae; family Salticidae; genus Salticus; species Salticus scenicus. The sequence goes on along the minus strand of OZ005656.1, from coordinate 206,351,908 downwards.
ATAGTTCTATTTTCAATTTTTGAAATAATACGTAACCATAATAAGTTAGATTTGAGGAATAAGGTAGTTGATGAACAATTATGTTCTTATGAGCTAAAAATTATATTGCCTTTGAAGAGGTTAAGGGTGGTGCATTATCATGAAGAAGCTTGTTCCTATCACGCTAAAGTTCAGGTCATTTTCGTTTTACGTCTTCTATGAATTGTCTCAGAACATTTCAGGAAAAAATATAATTATCTGTAACATTAGGAAGGGCGCGTTTTTCCACGTTTTCATCTGTTTTACTGTTGCTTTCTCGCCCAGAATGCTTCTCGTCTTCAAATGAATGACGATGTACCTTAAAACGTGAATACCATTCAAAAACGTTGTGTGATTTAAAGCTTCATCACTAAAAACCGTATAAAGTGTTTCAAAAATTTCGGTTGCAGATTTGTAGAGGTTATACACACTGTTAAAAAATGCAACTTTGCTGCCAGAAATTCTCTATAATTTGAGAAAATAGTCATAAATTACGGAAAAATTACGTTGACAAAACGAGTTTTTCTGTAATTACAGAGAATTTCTGGCAGCAAAGTTGCATTTTTTTTAACAGTGTACCATTTGGATGCAAACTGATCCCCTTAAACTCTATTGCAATTTAGGATCAATAAATAAGAGAATTTTAAAGCAAACATGCATGACAAATGCATTGTGCGAAAATAATTGATTTAAAATACAAATATTTCAATACCCAGGTACAAACTGTTTTAGTTTCCAAAATGCAGTAGAGACAAAAATAATAATAATAATCAAGAACTTGAAAATGAAAGATTATAAAATAATTCATATTTTATTTAATAAATATTTTAAGTTTATGTATTGAAATGCTAAAATCAATTGGTCTCATATTAGTAAAAATGTTAACCACTTTTTTACTGAACAGCACTAATATCCATATTTTTTTAGAAATGTGCTTCTATAATACATATTTCAAAGAAACTGTTGATACCAAAAATTTATTTATTTTTTTAAATGGCATCTATCTTCTAATCAATATTTTATTAAAATCATGCTATGGTGACCATTGAGATCAATCAAAAAACATATACTTTGAATTCTTTGAGTAGACATCTGGGATTATCTTTAACTCAGTTTAAAAATACAGCATTGGCAGAGCTGCCAACATTTTTAATTTTTAAATCAGAATTGACACCAGTATTTTTAAAGGGAGTATGTTATATATTTTTTTGACGATTATTATTACTGAAAACAACTATAAAAATTTTACGGTTTGAAGTCTCCCTTTAAAAACAGAAGACTTGGCGCCCATGCATTGGGGAAGGACACTCCCGGTACAGGACATCAGACTTTAGGAAATCAGTCATGTGGTCGGTGAAGTCTTGCTATGTAGAATCCACGAAACTCAGTGCTCTATGTTTTACTCCTCCCTTCAAATAATATTAATCAAAAAGGCTTTATGCTGAAAAAAAAATCTATGATTAAGTTTGGTATAATTTATATTTCAGAATAAACCTGTTACATTTTTCTCATACTCTAGATGTTATTAGATCTCTTTAGAGCTGCTCTCAATTATAAAAATTCACATAAGGTATATTTCTCTGTATTTTTCAAAACTGATGTAGGTTTTTCTGTTTTAAGTGATTTATATAATGAATTTTGATAGCAAGAGGTCATAACATCCTTCGCACGTGATCATTGCAGGTAAAACTAGAATTATGAAGTTTACATTTGTACTGTATGGGGAAATGTTTGTGTCCCATAAAGAAATGTTTCTGTACTATGGGAAATTCACGGAGAATGGAAAATAAGAAATTTGCTAGGATAGAAAACAGATGATAATTTAGTCACGTTTACGAAAACCAATAGGGTCCATTTGCTAATTAGATGTTAAATTGAGATAAATGGGAACAAAATTTGACTACGTTTCGAAATTTTTGAATTTGTTTCAATATCAATAGATATACCTTCCGAACATTTTTGATGAAATGAATTTTGCTTTTCTCTTTTATTTGACTACGTATCGAAATTTTTGAATTTGTTTCTATATCAATAGATATACTTTCCGAGCATTTTTGATTAAATGAATTATGCTTTTCTCTTTTACACTTATATCACGTGGAAGACTTTGATACTACCAAGAATTTTGGTATATAAGATACTCGATTTGGTCTTCAGTTATTGCTTGCTTGCCATGGAAGTTTGATCCTTGTTCTCATAAATAGATGTCACCAAATATAAATGATATGGAAATAACTCATTCTTTTTGTTACAAATTATTATTGTTATTATTATTATTATTTTGTATTAACCCTTTATAGGGCCATTTTTTTCTAGTAATGTTATGTTAAAATATTTTTGGGATTGAGATTGATTTATAAAAAGAAATTCATTTAGCTTATTACCTAAAATTAATTTGATTTTTAAGATTTTTTTTTTTTTTTTTTTTTTTTTTTTTTGTGGTAAGGATGTTTCCCACCGCCCACTGGGAGCTATTCAAAGGTAAGACATTACATATTTTGCATTTATTTTTATTTTGCATTGCATTATATATTTTTTATAAAATTGGCATATGGTCATTCAACTTTAGTGAATCGTACGTCATCTGGAACAGTTTTCTTGCTGCTCAGGAAACTTACAAGCCGCCCTTTGCGTTTACGACTTCAAAATTCAGAAATCAGTTGTCGCGCTAGCCGAAGTAGAAAATTTAATTGGTCTCTAGGTCCCGAATCTCTTCTACTTAAAACAGCATTGTTCTTCCTTTTTTTTTGTTTTGATTTCTGAAATTGTAAAAGAAGTGTTCTTAAGAAGATCTATATCTTCCAAGCAATCAGTCAGCCTTGTTTGAATGCTTTAAAGCAATCCACTTTGGTTTTAATTTTTTAATTTCATCTACAATTTAATTATTAACTTTCCCAACACTCAGCATTTATGAAATGCTTATACGTTATTATTATATTGTATTCTTTTTTTTTTCTTCCTTCACATTATGGGTCGTTATCTTGTAACTACGGTCTAATGGTCTAAAGAGCCTTAATGTGCAAAGTATTACCAACTTACCTTGTAAATGTTACTTTATTTACGTGTGTGTAACGTTCACCCTTTCTGTTCTTTACTAGAAATAGTGACAAAGAATTTTATCTCGTATATAGCATCATGAAATCTGATTAATGGAGGCCTAAACTATTCCAAAGAAATCTTTTCTAATCGGAACAGTTGTAAAAGTATAGGTAGATGATTGTATGACCGAGGAGCTCACGAAAGACTGGATTAAAAATGTATGCAAGTATCAGTAAGGCGTTTGACAACAGCCATCGATGCTGCTTTTGGTAAGCTTCCGTTTACACACAAAAGATGAAGCAAAATCAAACATTTGTCGCTCATGTGATTTAAAAGTTATTTCTGATAGTATGATGGTAATGGTTAACCTCTCACATGTTGCCGTCAAAAAAACATTTGAGGCTTAATTCCTGCCACCGATGTATGACAGCAGAAGGTCGTGTATTTCCACCCTAACAGCACAAAATGTTGCAGAAACGTAACAATCATATAACTCCAAACACTGTAAATATTTCATAAACGTTCCGAAACGTTCAGTTTGCTTTCCGATTAGTTTCAAAAACGTAGAAATGTCCGCGATCCTAACAACAAAACAGATACATAACAGAAACGTTTGAATTAAGATAGAACATGAAAAAGGGCGAATGTTTCAGAAAGTTATCAGAGAGCATACTTAAATGTGTTACGTTTTTGAAAGATTGTAAGCTTTTTGCAACATAACTGAAACATTTTGTGCTGTATGGGCAAGAGAGAGGATGGAGCGTCCGTCACTTTCAGCGATTTTTATAAGCATATGTGAAGCTTAGAGCTACATTTCAATAGCGATATTAGTAAAGGATTTCAAAGTTACTAGAATTTCACATAAACTGGATGGAACTGTAGACGATATGATGTACAAGGACAATAATTGTGCAAATAATGTCTCATGGCCGTATTCTCCTACAACTCGGAATCGGACATCGGTTAACGGAATGTGGAGGTTCCGCATATTATTCTAAAAACAATGTAATTCTTCAGACAAATTTCGGAAAAATCTCGATATAAACATAGCCAGCTATTTCGATCTGTTTTTCAGTGAAATGAAATCATGTTCCGCTTCGCTTTTCGAATATGCAGGAAGTCTATAATTCGAATAGCAATAGCGACAATTATAACTATTATTTAATAAACAGTTATTTTATAAAAGAATTGTAATAAGGGGAAATATAAATGATTCTACAATTTAATGTAAATTTAATCATTAATACTGTGAGCATTGTTATATAAAAAAAGTGTAACAGGAGATAATAAAATTGTATCAATTGAATTGAATAACATTGAATAAAATAATTCTATTGAATAACATTTTTCAATTTTATTTAACTTTTATTTATTTATTTATTTATTTTTTTCTTAGGTCTGAGAACTATTAGTCTCAATCTACGGATTTTTAGGATACCAGTTTTACGATAGTTGGACATTTATCGAAAATATAATTGAATAATTTGAAAACGATGTTATAATTTAAAAAAAAAAAAAAAAAACTAATAGTCCTCAGTAGTAAACTAAATTCTGCTTTTGCCAGAATTTCATCAAAATCTTGTTTTTTTTTTTTTTTTTTTTTTTTAAGAAAAAGAAAAGAAAATTAATAATAATCAGTTTCGAAACGGACAATATCAAAAAGTTTTTTAAATAATTTTGAATTAGGAAATAAAAAGCGCGCGTGCAAAATGAAATAAAAAATAAAGTAAGATTTATAAATGGACAATACTTAAGCTCGTGGACTCAGTTCAATGATATAATAAGAAAAAATGACAACATTAGTCTAATGAGACTAACTTTTTTTTTTTTTTTTTTTTTTTTTTAAGTAATTTAGGAGAAAATTATGTGTCATATGAAGGTATAAAGGGACAAAAATTAATTTATTTATTTTCTGTCCACATTTTGATTCATTCCCACGTGCGATTATCTGCAGCAATAAAATAATAATAATAATAATAAATAAATAAATAAATAAAAGTTCGTGTTTGACGTACATTTATTTTTTTTTTATTTATTTATTTTTTTTTTTTTAAAGAGAGAGAGAGAGAGAAAATGTGCGGGTTATATATGCTTAGTAATTGTTGAAATTATTTTCTGTCTTCAAGAAATTGTTAAAGAAAACTTTATCTATAATTATTACTCCACATCACGGTCTGATTTCATTGCAGAGATCTTAAAAAAGCACTTGTTTACTCTATTTGTGTCTATAATCATAATTTGTTCATTTTTATCGATTCTATTTCGTGAAAACCTTCAGTTATATACATTTATATTTTTTATTTCTGTAAATATTCCTTTTAGTAAAACTTATTGATAATCCAGCTTTTTTTTTATGCTTTTCTTAAACTGTTATTTCTATTTCAATTTATACATTCTCCCGCGCTTAGAATTATATTTTAATAATTAAAAAAAAAAAAAAAGTAAAAATTATTTGTTATTAAAATGTAAAATATTTTTTTTTAATTTTAAATCACAAAATTTTATGTTATACATGACCGGATACGTTCGAAAATCATTTATAATTAAATGTTATACATTTCGCTACTTAAACTCTTGGCAAGGTTTTAAACAAATCATGTAGAAGTTTTTCTTTATATTAATAGCCTTGGTTAGTGTGTATGAGTAAATCTCTAAATCCTATCTCCTTGACACCAATATCTCAGCATATATGTATGTTTTCTGCGTACGTTATCCTTGTGACCCAAAAAATTTTTACTGTATACTGATATAGATATAAATATACAGAAAGATTTAAGTGAAACAAAATTGGCGGAAATTCATTTCATTGGCAAACACTCAACAACTCACAGAAGTTTAGAAATATAAGAAACGGAATTGAAATATCCATATTAAATGTTTTGCTTATGCATATTTTAAACAGAATATTTGCATTGAGAAAAAATATTAATAATGTGTGTGCATGTGTGAAATTAAGACATAATTAATTAAAATAAGTTAGTCAATTAGGTAAAATGTTTAATACTATTGTAAAAAGGCAGATTATTTTTTTCTAAAATAAATAAAATCAGTTAACCCATATTTCACCATCGTCCTAAAAATAGGACACCATGCATAAGTAGTATTTATATAAATTCTTTTGAATATTTTAATTCAAATTAAAGGCGATAGATTATTTAAAAGTCGAATAAATACATATATGTCTTTATCGTTAGTTTAAATTAAAGTGTAATATACATATATATATATATTTTTTTAATGGCGATTTTTGAAGATTTATTCATTACATTTTCAACACATTGTTACTTAAAAAGGTTTTACGTTCAAGAATAACGGGTAGATTTGCTGAGATAATATTCTACACTTTTGTACTGGTAAAACAATTAAATAATATATATATATAGATATAGATATAGATGATCTGTTTTCCTTATATTTCCGACTGTTCTAAACCATTGTCCTATTTTTAGGACAGCCTGTACCGATTAAGCTAATGAAAGGTTGGTAAGTTTTTTAATTTTGTGAGTATACATAGGCTTAAAAAACATATATTTAAGATTTTATAAAAAAAAAAAAAATATTTTTTCAATGATTGATACGATATGGGTTAAATAATATATAGTAAACTTTGATTTTTAACATTGATTATAATAATATGTACCTATAATTATAAATATTTATAGATAATATTCAAGTAGTATTTGACCTTACATAACGGTATTAAAATTAAAACATCAAACATCATATATATTAAGTTTTTATTAGATTTTTTTTTTTTTTTACGTAATTCTAAAATCATACTAAAACCAGAAAATTAAACTAACTGCAGAACTCTTATTTAAGTACATGGCAATTACATCGGTTTGAATTCACTTTTAATATATTATTTCTTTATAAAATATTTTATTACTTTCTATTATCCATATATATGGTAGAGAAAGTGTTGTTTTTGGGTCAAATTTTCAAAAGTGAATTTTTGTTATATTTACACATTTTGAGAAACCCTGAACATGAAAAACAGGTATGAAACCCTTTCTTATTATCTGAAATGTCACTAAAGGTATGTTCTGACAGCATGCTTGAATTTATTGAATTCAGTTCTGGAATTATGGTGCATCTTGTATAATACGAATTTTATTTATCTTCAAAGAAAAAAGTCATGTAAAAACAGATCTGGAGATTATGAAAAAGTAATAAATAACTTTCAGCATATCAATCTTATAAACTTTAATAAATTTTAAATCCAACGTTTCGGCTAAATTCCTTCATTAGCCTTCCTCAGGGAAGAATGATGTTAAAAAACACATAAACATAGAAAATTTAAGTACATGATACCACAATTACAACTTCAAAACATTTAACAGATGATTACACAAATTGTAAAAATATACTATATACATTTTATACATTACACTAGTTATTTATTACTTTTTCATAATTATAAAAGCAGCATATATAAAAAAGTGGAATAAATATATCTGAACAGATCTGGAGATTTAGAATATTATACTAAAAGGATTTGCATTCAGATTTTTCTAACAAGCTAACGAAGACCCTTCCCATTTGATAATTCAAATCTGGTCATAAACAGACCTCGTGAAATACGGTCACAATTGGCGCAATTGGCGAAAAATATGTTTTAGCTGGCAACACGTTTTCTACAAAAACTCAACAATTTCAAAAAAAATTTATATTTTGGTGAAAAGGTTGGTCCCAGAATCGAATGCCGAAACCTATGCTAAACTGCAGTGTACTTCATAATAATTCGTATAAGAAACAAGTAGAATGAAAACAGCGAGTCGTGGCTATCTGTGCGTGTTTCACACACCATCATGTTGAATTGAGTGTTGAATCAATACATTTACACCGCGTTCCGCTGTGCATGTTTAACAACCCTGTGTTAAATCGATGCAGTTTACACCGCTCTCGTTCGATTGCTTTGCGACCCAGTGCTGAATTATTGCGCCGGTGTAATATGTGTCGAGGGTAACGGTGTATCGGTTTAGATGAAATAACAAAACTTGTTTGAGGATGGTAAATTTAAACAGGTGTTTCCTCATGTATAATCCAGTCGTAGTTAGTACTTGATTTTTATACACGGAATTTTAATTTCTATATTCAAGTCAATTTTAGAATCGAAAAAAAAAAAAAAAATAAATAAATAAATAAAGGCGGGATATTACTTTTTATTGGCTACCAAAATTTTTCCTGATGACCAGTTTTTTTTTTTTTTTTTTTTTTTTTAATTTCTGGAGCCCTGGTCATAAGGACATCTATTTCTTTAAGCTCCAAAATTTTGTAACTATATGAGACCTTCCTACACTTTTTTTTACAGATTTCAGGAATTCTGACGCGTTCTAGATATACAAGAGCAGCAGTGGCGAATTTAAGGGGGGGGGCAAGGGGGCTGAAGCCCCCCCCCCTCCAAAACACTGACATTCACAATTGAATATTGCAATTGTAAATTTTTTATTGGTCTAGAATAACACTTTGAAAAATCTCAGCCTCCCCCCCCCCCCCACAAAAAAAAAAAAAAGTCAAGTTCTGGATCCGCCACTGAAGAGCAGAGGCTCCTTTGTGTACTTCTTATAAAAAAATGATTCAAGATTCCCGAAAATCTTCGACTTAGGTTTAGTGATGGATTTTTAATATCTCATATATCTAAAAAACCTTTTTTTTTGTCAATTTTTCTGAAAAAATTTCTTTAAAATACTCTAACATAATGGACTCATAATGACTTTCTTTTTTTTTTTTTTTTTTTTTTTTTTTAATGAAACACGTAATTATAGAATTAAACATGAAAAATTAAATAAATAATGATTTTATTAGACATGGCCGTATCATAAATACAAATTAGAAAAAGAAAATCTTGCATCAATTATGAATTTTGAACCATTTTCCAATTTTATGAAATATGTTATACTAAAAAAGGAAAGTGTGTTAGTGAATATTAGTTTAATGACAAAATGCAAAATAATCAAATAAGTAATATTAAATCTGTTACATGCGTAGATGTTTTAAACTTTTTATTTATTTATATTTTATGTATATTTTTAGATCAACGCAGCAAATCTTACACAATTTCCAGTATGTAGAGCTACATTCTATGAATTTGTAGTAAAATTTGGAGAGTTGACCGTAGAATTATACAGTCAGTACTATTCTTCAGTCCAGTATCCGTATTTGTATCAAATTAGTGTAAAATTCAGATTACTGACAGTTTATTATAGACCACATCTTTTCTTCGGGAAAAAAAAAAAAAAGTCATGACAGCTTTATGGGTGTAGCTTTATTTTTACGGTCAGTGAGTGGAACATATTTTGTTAGTCACCGACCGCAATATAGTGTCCAAATTTTTTACAGTGTATATCAGTTTCTTTTTCTTTTTCCTTTTTTTTTTTATATCACGCATAGCATTGCATATATCTTTTTTTATTGTGTTTTTAACTAAAGTTTTTTTAAATAGAAATAAATAATATTTTTGATGTTCTTTAGCACAAGAAAAATAACAAGTGTACTTTTTGTTGTTGTTGTTGTTATTATTCTAAAAATTATACAATGTTTTCTAAAAGATAGATTACTTATCAATGATGGATAAAAAAATAAAATTTTTGGCGAAAGATTTTTTTTTTTGTTTTTTTCTATATATCGCCTAATGAAACTCATTCCTCGATATATTTGATTAAATGTCATTTTCTACAATGCCTCTTTGGGGAAAGAAAAAAAAAAAAAGAAGTAATAACAAAAGGGATCCGTTGCTTAAAGACCAACTTCTTGGATTACATCCAAACACATTGAAGAAATTTGATTTCTTGTGCGCAAATGTAAGCAAAATTCAAGCTTACGAAATGTTCCTCAGATTTTCAAAATTTACATTTTAAGACCATTTCTGTTTTCCGAATATTTAAATAGTTGTAACTGAGAAACGCTATATGATTGGTAAAAATATTTAAGTTGTAAATGCCTACCAAAATATGGAAATCATTCTTAAAAATTCATCATTATTTTATCTTATTATTACTTCATTCATTTAATTTAACGGATTTAAGACAAATAATTTTTTTTTTTGAAATGTGTCATGTAATCGTAAATTTTAAGCAATTAGTTTTAATAATAATAAAATTCTCATGCAATTAACAGAAATTATATGCGTTAGTTTTTAAAAGATTATTTGACTGTATTTTGGTTATGGGGGGACTAATCTAAGATTAGATAGAATTAGCCGATAGACTACACTAGGATTCTAGGCACTTAGGTAAATGTCTTCCGGGGGTAGGGGAGGGGACTGTATTTTGATTGAGAACATTGTTGTAAGAAGCTACAATAGTTACATTTTTATTTGTGCTGAGCGGTGAGTGTGAAGGCGCTGTTGTATGGAATAATAATTTAAAAAAAAATTACTGTTGTGATTGCCACAAAATATTTATAATTTTTGATTTTATTTTTTTTTTCTTAAAAGCATTTCTTGTTATAGAACGTTTTAATTTTAGTGACATTACTACAGATAATGATATAAATATAAAGATATTAAATTGTGTTCAAAAGGTATTTCTGATATACCGTAATGTATCTGAAATTTTTCTATCTGCTTTTGAAATTCTAATTTAAATACATAATGCTGTTCATCAAATAAATCCTATTTTCAGTTGTTATAATATCAAACTTAATTATTCTAATTAAAGACATTAAATAAAAACCTAACTTTACTTCGTGCGTCGTTTTAGATCTTTCAAACCGGGTACTCGGTCCTCTTCAGAAACGGCAAACTTCTGTGTTGAAAACTTGAGACTGAGTGATCTTTTGTTGATTCTGCCAGCAGGTGGCTCCATGCTCTGTCTAGGGCTACTGCGCCGCTGTCGTTGCATACGTCATTATTAGTCGAAATTTCAATGGATTCTCTGTACATCGCGTAATTGTAATCTTCGTAGTTGGCTATTTTAGTGGTTTTATCAAAGTCAATTTTAATGTTTTGTTTACTGTACGTTTTGGCTAGGGCTGTATTATATTTTCCGGTTTTTAAATCATTTTTATGTTCATTAATCCTAGTTTTGATTTTTCTCTTGACAACACCTATATAGGACCCGGGATTATTGTCTTCATATGTGAAAGGGATTTTATAAATACCTGCAGTTTCTAAAGGGGGGATCTATTTATTACAAGTTAATTATTCTATTTCTAAATAGTTTTTTTTACAATTTGAAATATGCTAGCTTGGCATATCTTCTGAAACCTCTTAGGATTACATAGTTTTTTAATGGCTTTGTTCCTACCTGCTGACGAAGGTGACACAGCTTCTATTGAATTTTTAGCTTGAATAGTTTTGAAATTAACTTTTTCTTTTTTATTGACACAGTTAAAGAAATTTATTGTTTTGGGTATTTATATATTCCACTTTCGTTTTCACTTATTATAATTTAAATTAAATTATAATAATATATATATAATATTGAATTATTAATAATGAATTATTAAACGTAGTAAAAACCAAGCAACAGATACAAGATCACTGAAACCACATAGACCAATAAGAATGAATATTTTTTAAGTAGGAGAAGCTCATAAAGATGAAAATAATTCATCAGGGGAGACCTTTTTCACCCATATATACTGAACAATGAAACTACCTTTTATTATTATTATTATTATTATTATTATTTGAAATATCTCCATTCCTTTATTTAATTTGGCAATCAGTGACATTCAATGAAGGTCTTTTGACACTGCATTTCTAATTTATAAAAACGAAGATTTTAATATTTTTTGGCATTTGTAAAATATAACAGTTTTACAATTATTTTACTTTATAAGAATAAGTAGTAATGCATCATAATTTAGTTATAACAATTTTGTACCTGTATTCTTTCATCATTTAAAGCTTTATTGTAATTAAAATATGTGTTATAACTATTCATTAAGGTCTATTTTATTATTATTATAATTATTATTATTTAATAAATATACCCCTTGAATTGGGTGAAACTTCGAAAAATTTTTTCAACTACAGAACAAATCAACTCCAATTAAAGTATTTTTAAGGGGTCTATTTATAAGGGGTTTCTGAAACGTAACAGTGACAATTTATTTAGATGTACAGTCGGTAACAAAAGTATCCGAACACTAGCAAAAATTCCTATGTAAAAAAAGTAGAGTTAATACTGTTTTGTTAAATAAATCCTTGTCGAATCATGTTCTTAGTCAGTCTAAGAACATAATTCGACAAGGATTTATTTCACAAAACAGTATTAACTCTACTTTTTTTATATAGGAATTTTTGCTAGTGTTCAGATAATTTTGTTATCGACAGTAAAGTGTGTAAGGTTGGATTTTTATACAAACTATCTGAAAAATGCCAGAGCTAGGAATCAGATACGGGCACTTCGCGTACCGTGGCACGGTTACTTTGCCAATGGATATTATGTGAAAAATGACGAAGAGGCTAACAGCCAGAGTGGCTCGAAAGTAGAGCATCTGCACGGTACACGGAGTACCCGCGTTCATTTCTGGCTATGATTATTTTTCAAATAGTTAATATAGAAATTCAACCTTACACACTATACCTCTAAATAAATATGAATGGGATGGATGGTTGGATGGTTGGATTTTACGTCGCACTAGTGCTGCGCAGATGGGCAATTGGCGACGGTCTGGGACACACCCCCGGAGGTGGTCCGGAGACATGCCATCACAATTTCGATCCTCCACGGAAGGGATGGCTCTCCCGCTTTGGTGAGCCCCAGAGGTATAAATTTTTATGGGAACATGGAGGACATTGCGGCCACGACAGATTTTACGTGCACCAACCACCATTAGTGTACACGACGGTCTTTGGCCGGCTCGAGTACCGAACACGCAATCTTCCAATTACGAGGCCGGCGCTCTACCGACTGGGCTACCGCGGCCCAAATATTAATGGGTGACAATATTGAAGAGCGAAAAAAATATGTATTTATCTGAATTGCTATTTTTAATCTTACTTTGATTAATATTCGTTTTTATTTTTATTGCATATATTTTAATAGACGACAAACTTTTATACAATAATCCTTTTTTTTTTTGTGTGTGTGTGTGTATGTGGGTGTTAGTTTACAATTTTTAAAATATTCTTCAGCATCGAATTTTTTTTTTTTTTTTTTTTTTCAGTTAAAGTATGAATAACATTGTGTAACATTTCCATATTTTTTTTTTATTTCAATGTTCCAAATTGTAGCATCATCAAGTAAAAGTTTTTTTTTTTCCTTTCCACTGTAGATTTATCCATTTATCATTAAACTGTTTATCTCTTTTTAACCAAGTGATCAAACGTCACACTTTTAGAAAATAGATGATGTATTAGCAGTTGACACAGGAAGTGCAAATGGTCACTTCAAACATTAAACGGACGAATCAGAGCTCGTTTTTAACAGAATATGTTAGGCTTTAGAAGAAAAAATCTCTAAATATAAGGGTTCAGTGTTGAAGGAGGGAAGTTCATAAAAAAAAAACCATTATTTATTTCTGTTTTCTAAAACACATTTATTATAATAATATAAAGATATTCACAATATTTGAACCCTTTTTTTCTGATGGGGTAGAATGGTCAAAAGAGACACAGACACTCTCATGATAAATCATGTATTTCCTTTCTGTAATGATTAAAAAGAACATTTAGTGCAATTTCAAAATAAAAAACATAAAAAGAAAGAAATCTTAAGACTATTTTCGTATTTCTTAGTAAAGTGGGTCAAAGAAAAAAATCTGTAGATGATTTTACTTTTCTTTTTTATATATTTAATAGAAGAAAGTATTGAATTCGTAAAAATTTTCGATTTTGAGTATTCGATTGTTTTACACGTTGTCAGAGTTCCAGAACCATATTTGAATATTTTTTTTTAAATGTCAGTGTCTCTGTGACAAAATTTTGTTGCAACTCTAGCTCAAAAACTAATGCACGTAATTTAATACAAACTTATAAGCAGTAAAATCTTGACATAAGTTTGTGTCTTTTAAATTTTGTTAAAGAATACTCATGAGATTGTTATATATATGTGCATGTGTGGGTTTTATTCTTTAAATAAAAATTTACAAATATTTGTATAAAATAGGTGGCAGCACTAAAAATTACACAAAAAATATATAATTTTAAATAGAAGGTAATCCGCAATTGTAATGAAATGCTTGCCCTCTGGTGGGCTAAGGTGAAATTACAATTAACATAAATAGTTTTCGGCTTTCGTCGAGACGCCATTGCTTGCCGATGTTTAGTTTCACATATATTTATTGAATAAAAATGAATAAATCCGGTAAAAAAGATAACACATACTGTTGTGTGCTACAGTGTAACTCCAACGAATCAAGAAATCCAGAATTAAGCTTTCATTTATTTCCAAATGACAAATTTAAAATTTCAGTTGCTTCGGCTAATGCAAGTAAAGAATTAATCAGATGATTTGAAACTAATATTTGTTCAGCTTCAGTTAAAAATATACTTCCGATCGAACTTTGAATAAACTGAAATGTTTTTTCCAAAAGCAATCAATTTTCCATGATGTAATGGCGGAGAAATTATAGCACGAATATTAAGTAGTAACACAAAAAAACAATAACAAATACACGTGGCTATTATATTTACTAAGAACAAAAGCTGAAAAAGCGCCATCTATCGATCATTACAAACGCGGATAAATAGGCGTAACAACTTAAAAAGAGTGAGCGTGATTAACGAAATGAGTTTAAAAATGTTAATAAATATAAAAAAGAACTATCTAGTGTAACAAGAAACATTTGTAAAACTACACTTCGTATGTAAGCGCCTATATGCTTCCTCTTCAGTGGGTGAGAGCAGCAGAAAAAACAATTTTTAATGAAACAAGTTGTAAGAAATGCCTAACAGATTTCGGAAATAGGACGAAACCAGCATACTCCAAAAAAAATTAAGAACAAATTTTAAACTTTAAAAAAATTCAAAAAACAGAATTAAATTAATGGGTGAATAAATAAGTACATAAAAATAATGTGATAAAAGTAACTTAATAAAGGACATGTTAGCTCGCTATATTCCCACGCAGACCAAGAAAAAAAAACTTTAATGAAGAGATTAGATTTGCTGTATAGATGAAATATAGTTACGAAACTAACGTCGACATTCAACATAGGTTTCCAAAGCAGATGCGATGCAGGTACACTCAGCGGCCTATAACTGGCTATATTTTTCTTTTTTTTTCTTTTTTTTTTTTTCGGAGTTCTTTACTCATAGGCCATCCTGTCCAAGTCGCACAATTTCTCGCAGCTGCGTATCCGACAAGAGTCGATCCATATAAAGGACTTCAGGCAGGAATCTTCATCAGCGAGCACCACAAGTCACCAAGCGCCATGAAGTGCGGGAAGAATTTTTTTTTTTTTTTTTTTTTTTTTTTGGGGGGGGGGGGGATGATGCTGGTTTTGCCGTATTTCCGAAACCTGTTAGGCTTTCCTTATTTTCTAGTTTTATTAAAAATTGGCTTTTCTGCTGCTACCACCCACTGAAGTGGAAGCCGATAGGTGCTTGCATACGAATTGTTTTACAAACGTTTTTTTCTACACTAATTTGTTCTTTTTATATTTATTAACATTTTTAAGTTAATTTCGAGAATTACGCCCACACTTTTTAAAATGATATGCTTATTTATTACCTTATCTTTAAAATTATTTACATGCATACACTGCTGGCCATCCAAAATATTGGGCACATACGTTATAGTAGGAAGAACAATTGATTAAATATTCAGGTAATTTGACGTAACATAGTTTGAAAAATCAGTACACGAAGTAGCGATATCTGGGAGCTTAACAGCACTTATCTGCCTAGGCATTAAATTGAACAGCATTTGGATAACATGTTCGGGTACAGCACTCCATGAGCTTCAATACGATGCCACAATTCGTGATCGTAGTCACTGTTGAGTGGTGGTTCGCTTTTCAATTATTAAATAGTCATTCTCATTGGTGCGAAATCAGGAGAAAGCACTGGCCAGAGAAACAATCGAACACATTCTGTATCAAGAAAGGTCTATGGACAATGCGCACAACTTGCTGTCGTACATTTCACTGTTTAAATGTTGCGCTAGGGAGGCCTCGAATATGCGGCAGAGCGACGGACCTTAACTTGTCAGAAATGTAATGACTGGGACTGAGAACAAGAGATGATCGAGACATGTATCCAATGGTATCACATACCATCACTCCAGATGGTGACCCAGTATGCGACTACCAACATTTTGGTTACCCTACAAGCTACATCACCGACATGGGCCCCTTCAATATGTGATTAACGATGAATCTGAATGCAGGAACAGCTGATGTCTCCATTTCAGACAAATCATTAACCTGTTTACAGAATCAAGAATGCTTCATCCGTATTTGGCGGCATTGTGAATAATGTATATCGCTATCTGGCATTCGACATCGTCATACTGGCCCTTCACCGACAGTGATGTATGGGGTCCTAATAGACACCTGTCTCCATTACCTCTTGTTCGCATTCCCGACACTCTGAATAGCAACCATTACATTTCTGACGAGTTGAGGCCTGTCCCTCTTCCCTATATTCGAGGCATCTGTAGCGCAACATTTAAGCAGGACAGTGTGGCTGTTTTGACTGAAGGAATTTTTCATGGGGGGTATTTTATGTCGGGGCTAACTTTCTTTCAACTATTTCATCTGGATAGTATTTCGGTGTTCTTATTTTTATTTATTTATTTATACTCGTATTGTTATTGTTGTTTTTGTTGTTGTTTTTCGGGCGAATTAGTCCGGGTTATTTCGTCAATGATATTTCTATTGGGGCGAATTAGGGGTTATATCCAAGGACTATTATGTCAGGCCTGTTTTTCGGGACTATTTTTATGCGGGCTATTTCTTCATACGCTATTTTGTCATTGAGTTTTTTTTTTTTTCTAGGGTCTATTTTTTCGGTGCTATCTTGCCTGGGATTTACTTATTTAGGACTATTTTGATGGGGGCTATTTTGTCGGGGCTATTTTGTCGGGGACTATTTTGTCGAGACTATTTTGTCGGGGCTATTTTGTCTGGGGCTGTTCTGTCGGAGCTGTTTTGTCGGGGCTATTTTGTCTGGGACTGTTTTGTCGGGGCAATTTTGTCGGGGCTGTTTTGTCGGGGCTGTTTTGTCGGGGCCATTTTGTCGGGGCTATATTTTGTACTTTGGGCTCATTTGTCGGAGCTATTTTGTCGGGGCTGTTTTGTCTTAGGCTTATTTGACGGGTCACACATTTCGTAAATTATCTGCATTTATCATCGAAAATATTAATAAATAATTTGTGCTATATGTTAATTTTACAAGGAAAACATAAATGAAAGTTTCGTGATGACCATAACATAATAGTTTTTATTTATTTACTTATTTATTTATTTATTTATTTTATGGAAATTACAACACAGAAGAATTAGATTAAAATAGCATATAAATTTTCCAGCATAATATTAATTAGTATAATAATTTATAATTTTTTTTTTAGTATATATATACTATATACATCTATTTAATTTAATTAAAGGCCATTTTTCTAGACTAAAAATTTCCATTAGGTGAAAATTAATAGTTTCCAAATAAATAAATGTTTTCTTAATAAAACTTAGACAGCGTTTTTTTTTTTTTTTTTTTTTTTTTTTTTTTTTTTTTTTAATCTAAATATTTGAAGTTGCAAAAAAATTGAATGCAAAATGTAATATTGAAAAAAAAAAATAAATAGGATTATATAATAACACCACTTTCGAAAAAAAATGTATCTGCATGTGAATTATCTCAGTTTATTACGAATTATGTGATATTCCTTCGAATCTCGACTAAGCTTTTTTATTTTATTTTATTTTATTTTACTTTATTTTATTTTTTAATATAAACTGTAAAAACAAAGCCATTTTTTATTATTTGACACTTTTAGCTTCTTTTATTTTCAGTCAGGGTGGAATCTTCTAAGCGAATGTAACCCCACTTCTTACCATGCTACTCGTATTAAGCTGAAATTTTGCGTACATGTATCTATGATTCAAAACAATGGGATACAAAAACATTTATCCTCGTAAAATTTAAGCAAATAATTAATAAAACTATTTTTTTTTTCCTAATGTGATGGACGCATTTGAATTCAAATCTGTTAAAAATCAAGTTTATAAAACTTAACGACCCGTTCATAGTCAGAGGTATATACTTTTTTTTTTTTTTTTTTTCCCTTCAAACAACAGCGTTCAAAATGACATAATTCTACGCAATGCTAAACTCATTATGTTCGAAAACACTCTATAATCTAACCATGATGCACAATTTTTCTTCCACGTGTTCTTTCCAATATATATAATTCATATTAATACTGACTACCAATAATGATTAATAATTTTATTTCAGAAAACCAACTGGAAACACACGTTTGATACTAAGTTCGGAATTTTTTTAAGATCGCAAGCATTTATCTAAGTTTTGATATTGGTTGCAAGTTAAATTTCTATATAAGCTATTAAATCTTCCCATTATCGTTCAACAAATACAATTAATTTTTAAACTTCAAGACTTTTTCCTCCTTAATTCTTTATTAAATATCATCTTTCTCAGTCTCTCCACTGTCTTGTTAAACCATTCAGAAAGACTTTCTTTTGGAGACTATCCAAAGGGTTGCTTTCAAAATAAAAGAAAGAAAGAAAAATAAATAAATATTACAGTCGTTAGATAAGGCAGATTCTTTTCTTCGAGATTTAAGTCTGGTGTCTTGTTGTCGAACTAAAATATTTTTGTCTAGTTCTAAATACCATTTCTAGAACCAAAATATCTCGTCTTCTAATGCGTTAATAGGGATTTTTAAGAAATTGTTTGGTTTAAAGAACGTATGTAAATTTATTTAAAAATTATTATTTTGAACTGATTGATTTATTAATTGATTAGAAATACTTACATAAAAAATAAATAAATAAATAAATAAAAAATAACAAAAAACCTTTTTTAATAGTACATTGTTGACAGGAAAATCAACACTTTCAGGGGAAGTGGTTGCGTAATGCAACCATAGCCTCCTGAACTAGATGCCTGCCGCGTGGCTCGGAAACTTGGGGGTAGACTCATATTACATAAAAGGCGAATAGAATCGAAGAAACGTCGATTATATATATCATATATCATTTCTTAAAATTATTGGTGACATTTAAATAAAAAAGTCGCGCAATCTGTACCAGATGGCGCTGTCTACCGCTTGAACTGTTACTAAGTTTCCGAGCCATGCCGTAGACATCTAGCTTAGGAGGCTATGGTGCAACCACAAATTGTAATTCACAATTGCGAAAACTGTCCCCGAATTTTTTTTATAAAATTTTTCTTTTATAACTTAGACGAAAAATTTCAGTTATTTCTTCTCTTTTAATATTGTTGGTGATTTTTGGTGGCTGTTGGTTTTAAACGAAGAAAATTTGCTTGCCCCTGAAAGGGTTAAAAGACAGAGAAAAAAAAAGAAAGAGAAAAAGAAAGAAAATGATTTCAGAAATTTTGCTTTTACAAAGTGTTTTTAACACTTTTAGACATAGTTGAAAAATTTTTATGATATCGGTACTGTCATTGTCATTTATCTGTCTACACTGTCAGTTAGGCAAATTCTTTTCTTCAAAATTCGAGTCTGGTGTCTTGCTGTCTAACTAAAATATTTTTGTCTAGTTCTAAATGCCATTTCTAGGTCCAAAATATCTAGTCTCCGAATGAGTTAATTGTATAATGATTTTTAAGCGATAGTTTGGGTTAAAGAAGGCATGTAAATTTATTTAAAAATTATTTCAACCGGATAATATATTGATTGATTAGAAGTACTTAAATACAAAAATCCTCTTTTAATTGTACTTTCTTGACATTAAAAAAAAAAAAAAAAAAAAAAATGGTATCAGAAATTTTGCTTTTAAAAAGGGTTTTCCCCGAATTCTTATGTACTTGCTCTCTCATCTGGAACGGTAAGTTTGTGAATTTGATCGTTTGAAATTTCGTTTAAAAGCGATAGCAGCCGCATGACCGTTAAAATGGCCAGATAAAATAGAAGTAACGGTCCGATTTTTTTCAGAATCGGTACCATTAGATAGGGGAAATTTTTCTGAATCCAGGAATACAATTCGCCAGGGATGGAACACAGGAACAGAATTCATACCGGAATCTGTTTAAGAAATTTCTCTACCTATAATATCGTTGATTTAAGAAGTAGAAAATTTTCTTACATTGATAGTAGTATGATTTTTGTGCCCGCGTTCCATTCCTGAATTCACTAATCGACGCTATAATGAGAATTTTTTTAACTAACTAAACTAATATTTCTAATGGCAAAAATTGATTTCTCAATGTATCATCCCAGACAAATGTCTAGGAAAATAAATTATACAAAATCCTTTGCTGTGAAAATTTTCACGTGACGTAAATAAATAAATCTAAGTTACGAATTAAATTTTAATTCATTAATCTATTGTTATCGCCAACAAAATTTGCTTGGCGAGATTTTATAATGTTAAAAAACTATCGATGCGAAATTAGAAGATGAGTTTATATCATAGATATAGTAATAAGACATAGATTAATCATGGAGGGGGGAAAAGTGATGCCTTTTTTCTCGGGAAAAGTCACTCTAATGGCTGCCTTTTCCCGTATAAATTGCACACGGATAATTTACTAAATAAAATTTATGAATAATTTATTTACTAAAGGTGATTGAAAAACTCCAGATACAGTTTCAAATTTATTTTTCTTTTTTTTTTTTTCAATACTTTCAAATGGCTGATTTTAGAATTATTTTTCGGCATCAAAAATTTTTGCTCTATAACATGGGGAGCATAGATCTATATATATTACTATATCTATGGTTTATATACGAGTTATAATGAGTTATATGAGTCATTTACAAATAACTTTGAATTTGACTCTTTTTTTTTTATGCCAAAATATATTCGAAGTATTTTAAAATTATTTTTAATTAAAAAATAATCTGGTGTGTCACTCACACGACTTTTTCTTACGCTGAAATTTAATACTATAAATACAGGTTGCAGATTAATAGGTAAGATAACGAGAACTGTTATGCAAACCTATGTTAAACAATACATATAAGGCTTCTGAAGAGTTTTATATGATAATTAGTTCTGTGTGAGGGGGCTACCGCCCCCTCAACCCCCCGTTTCATTAATGCACCTACATTTATATAGAAATTAATTCGGTTATTAAAAAATATTTCTCTTTTTAAAAAGTAATTTATTAAAATTATTATTTAAAAAAGTTATCTTTTATGATAAGGCAGACTATTTCCATATTAGAGAAGTAGTATAACATCAAATATCCAAAAAAAGTCCATTTTATTCTCAATATTAAAAAAAAAAAAAAAAAAAAAAAAGTACGATTTTTTTTTTTTTCAGTTGTTTTTTTCGTTAAAAGTAAAAAAAAAAAAATCGATAACTTTGCTTTAAATTATCGCAGATCGATGATTCAACCATTCGTTTTAAAGGTATTGGCGAGCTCTTTTGAAAGATACCCATCATGAAAATTTACTCCTCTCGAGGGGGGACTTCCCCCCCAGGGGGGGAGGCGAGGCTCCTACATACACAAAAAAATTTTCCCAGTTAACTGTCTCTATTACAAAAAATATATATTTGTTTCATTTGGTTTAGTGCAGTCTATAGACGTTAAACTCTATTTTCCTGCAATTTCCCCCATAGACGTAATGTATTAGAATTCTCTTG
Source organism: Salticus scenicus (assembly GCA_963930645.1). NCBI lineage: Eukaryota > Metazoa > Arthropoda > Arachnida > Araneae > Salticidae > Salticus > Salticus scenicus. The sequence goes on along the minus strand of OZ005656.1, from coordinate 206,330,155 downwards.
ATTGTCCCTGTACACGAACCATTTGCTTGATCTTAACAAAAAGCTTACTGTAGCATCCCTATATAATAAACATTTAGAATACCAAGTTTGAACTTTCTGCCATAATTTGTTTTTGAGATATGCTGATAACAGACAGACACACAGACACACACACACACACAGACACACATACACAGAGACACACACACAGACACACAGACCATTTGCTAAAAACATGATTTTCGTATTCTGGGGACCTCAAAACGTGTAAATAAAACAAAATCTCGCGTTCGAAAATTTGACCCAAAAACAATACTTTCTCTACCTTATGGGTAAGAGAAAGTAAAAAAAAAAAAGGAAAAGTATGCGATTTACCTTAATATCTTAAACCTTAATACATTAATACCTTCACCTTAATACAATAAAATTTGCAAAATCATAACTTCGAAAAGATTTATGTGATACGATACATTAAGAATTTGGGTTTTAAAAGTTTTTTTTTAATGCCTTATTAAGACTTTTAGACATAGTTGAAAAATATTTATGATATCGGTGCACTGTCAATTTGTGTACACTGTCATTTCCGTTAATATTTTTACAGTAAACATTAAAACTAATATACGTTATTAAAATTCAATGTAGTTTTTTTTTTTTTTTTTTTTTAAGCACAAATTGCATTACTGGTTTGTGCACAGATATTCACAAACGCTTTAGGATATATGACGGCCTGAAGTACTGAAATATATTGTGCATGAAACATATTATGTGAAATAAAATATGTTCGTTTTAGAAAGAAATATGAATTAATGACTAACATTATCGATTTATTTACAGAGTAACATAAAAACAATCAGATTCACCGTGAAAATTTGATGGAATTACATTTTTGTTTTATTAATATAGATGTTCTTCTCACTTTTCAATAATTTATTCAATGTTACAAGAATTCATCTTTTGTCTTTTGTGACATAAAATGCATTTTTAAAAAAATATATTTATTTTGTTCATTTTTTTTTTAATATTCTCTAAACAGATATGAAACTGTTATGGTAAAGTAAGGCAAATAATTAATTTAGTGCGTTGCTACCATTTTTTAATTTTCTTTCCAGCATATCTGCAGTGTTTTTTTTAACTTCAACTTAATAAAATTTTCATACCGTTTATAAAATTTTTATTAACGGTTTGTAATTTTTCGAATGAACAAAATTTAACACCATCTCTTAATGAGAGATGAAAATTGTCAAAGTTGCCAGTATTTTAATTTATTCTTGAGTACTTTTAGACCCGCTTTTATTTCGTACCACTTCATTTATAGAAAAAATTTCTTCAATACATAACTTCGGTAAAATAAGAAAAAAATATTTATAAAAAATAAGTGGTACGGAATAGAGGCGGGGCTAAAATTACTCGGAATAAATTAAAATATTGGCAGCTATGTAATATGTGCGAAGCTATATAATGCTTTTAAAATACATTTCGACAGTTCCCCTCAAACACTATTTAAAATCTTTTAAAAAATTCTAAACTTTATTTTCTTTTTTATTTTAAACATCGGGAATTACCGGTTATTTAGAATATTCCATGCGAATTTATTTTTATACAATTCATTTAAAAAAATTTATGAATGTTAATACTTTCGCGACCGCTGACGTAAATTCACGTCACTTAGAAATCTGTAACTCGGCCAGTGGGCGTTTCTTTTGCAATTCGTAAATTGCCATAGTTCGTACAGTCCTTGAAATTTCATGATTTTCTGCACCACTAATATATATAGCAATTTACATAGTAATATTTAATATGAAAAATGTCTTAAAACTTAAAAGGGAATATACTCTGTAAAAATACTGGTGGAAGAGTCCTAAAAAAAGGCGTGGATGATTGCTATATTTCTTAAGACTATTCCGTATGTTCGTATTTGTACAATCAAAATACTATGGCTATAAATATTGTTATTAAAAAGAGTATAATTATTATGTATATTCATGTGTAATATAAATATATATAAAGAAAATCTTGTTCAGAAATAATGCAGCTTGACTCAAAAAAACAAAAACATGTGGTCACGAAAGTGTTAACCAGTGTATTTGTCACAAATCTGGGCATTCATTTTTTAATTGTGAAATTATTGCCTTCATCACGAACTCTCAAATTTAATCGCAAGATAAAAATTCATAAAAAACTCAAATTTTAATTTTTGCTTCCGGATGTGTTTAAAAAAAAAAAAAAAAAGACAGAGAGAGAGAGAGAGTGTGTGAGAGTGATTTAAGATAATGTAGAATTCGCATGAAACATTTTCAAATTAGCATATTTTGTATTTTTCACATACAAGAGACCTTTCTATCTCTAAAATTAATTTTTATACTTTAAATTATGCTTTGTAGATACAAAATGATACATTTATTGATACTTTAATGCATGGTTTGAGAAGCGGTAGAATGTAAAACAAAAATACAAATATTTTTCTTCTTATTTCATCGGAATTACATATTGGAGAAAATGTATCAATACTTGCCAACCATCTCATTATGAAGCGTAAAATTTTAAGTACTTGGAGAGAATCACGCTAAAAATAAAGTGGTGTAGAAAATGAGGCGTTTTTTCAAGGGGCGTTAACAATTTTACGCTTATTAATGAGGTGGCTGGCAGGTATGTGTATCTAGAATCATACTGGTGTGAAAAAATGACGGGGCTAACAGTCCTCAGGAATAAGGGGGTCGTGGGACGCGCTGCCACTCAGGTAGCGGTCCTACTTGCGCCAGCCGACCTCTCCTCCCAGTGGTGCCCCTGGATAGCCGCTACGGCGGTGAACTAACGAGGCGGCGTGGGCGTGAAGCTTGGCGGGTGGACAGGTAGCCCTCCACCAAGCTTCCACTACAATCTATGCAGAGAGGCATAGATTGTGCTCTATGTCTCTCTGGCAAGGAGCCTATACCGACTCGTCGCACGTAAAGTAATAGGTGATGTGTTATGTTGCGGGCAGTTCCGATGGCACGAGGCGTTGGTGCTGTCCTACTTGTAATTGTCACCTACTCTTCACTGCTGGCCTTGTTCCTCTATTAGGCTCAAGTGAGTTCCAGCACCCGACCTAGCACACCCGCCGGAGAGCAGCTAGTTTGCTTGCGATTTTGTGGGTCTTCCCTTCCCGCGGACTCTTCCGGGCCCGTGCCCCTGCCCGTGGGGTCGCTGGAGAGTTATGATATGTGTTTTGCTGGTCGGGTACACTTCATGTGTATAACTCTAAACCGAAAGGTGAGTTGCCCGTCTTGGCTGTGTCCTGTCCAGTCCTCAGTTCTAAATTATAAATATTATCAGGCATAGCCTCCTAAACTACATGCCTTCCGCGTGGCTCTTACCCTTAACAACAGCTCGAACGGTAGACAGTGCCACCTAAGACAGATTGCACGACATTTTTATTCAACTGTCACCAATAATTTAAAAAAGTGATATAATATATATATAATCGACGTTTCTTCGATTCTATTTGCCTTTCATGCATATCAAATCCCACTTTTAAAAATTTTTGGTGGCTGTTGAATTAAAAAGTCGCACAATCTGTACCAGGTAGCGCTGTCTACCGCTTAAACTGTTGCCAAGTTTCCGAACCACGCGGAAGGCATCTAGTTTAGGAGGCTATGTATCAGGTATGTAAACACTTTCGCGACCGCATACTGTTGTCTCTTTGACAGTAAGGTTCAGAACCATATTTTCTGTATTCAAATTTATATTACAAATAGATGTACTTTATAATTATATTCTTTCTAAATCAAAGTATTTGTAGTCATAGGATATTTTATTGTAAAAATATGAATATGGGGTATATTCTTAAGAAATAAATAACACACAAACTGTGAAAGAAACACCCACTGGTGGAGTTACAGGTTTTCAAATGACGTGAATCTACATCAGCGGTCGCGAAAGTGTTAATTATTGTTTAAAAACATTTGATTGACTTTTTTTTTTTTTTACTTTCTCTTGTTTATATATATATAGTAGAGAAAGTATTATTTTTAGGTCCCCTTGCCCCATGAAATTGTTTAATTAATAACTTCTACTGACTACGTGAACTTTAATTGACATCTGGACTGAGTTAAAGTGCCAGATCATTTTATCCATTTTATTCAACTTTTATTCACACAGTACCAAACTGATTTTATTCAATACTTTATACTATTAAAAATTATCACTTTTAACATATTGTCATCAGAGATGTTTTCTATTTTGAACAGTAAGCTTCGCTTTTCAAAAAGGATTCTTATTACTACATTATTTAACAAATGTATTTTTACTACATTATTCAGCGAAATAATTTTGCATATTCATCATTAAACCATTTAAATTTTCTCAAATCATCAATGTATCTGATAAATGTCACATGACTTATCACATCCATTAATGTGATACAGAACACATACTTGCAAACATCCTAATTATAAACCGGAGGATATTTAGTACACGCCCCTTTTTTTTCACACCAGTATATTTTTAGAGTTTTTTTTTTTTTTTTTTTTTTTTTTCAAATTTTAAATTCGATTAAATAAGAAGAAAATAACTCAAAAATATACTGGCGTGGGAAAAGTGGCGTGTAATAAAAACTTCCGGTTCATAATTAGGATGTTGACAAGTATGAAAACATACATCTACATACTTGCCAACCATCTCATTAATAAGCGCACTATTGTTAACGCACCCTGAAAAAACGCCCCTTTTCTCACACCACTATATTTTAAGAGCTATTCTCTCCAAATGTTGTTGCGATTAAATAAGAATAAAATTGTTCTAAAAAGTTATTGGTGTGAAAAATAAGGCGGGTACTAAAAATTGTACGGTCCGTAATGAGATGGTTGGCAAGTATGCATGTATGGCTGATATGTACGATGTGATGGATACGTACGATCTCATATAGTACAGTTTGATTCCTAGAACGTGGAACACACATTACAATTTGACACTGATGACATCGCAGATACATCACATTAATCCATTATTTTACAAACGTAGAAATGTCCGCTATTTGCGACATGAAATTCCTACATTCGTGCGCGCATATGTCTTTGCAGTAACATACTTGGCAACCATCTCATTAATAACCGTACAATTGTTAGCGCCCCTTGAAAAAACGCCCCTTTTCTCACACCACTATATTTTAGAGTTATTCTCGCCAAATGTTGTTACGATGAAATAAGTCTAAAATTACTCTAAAAACTTATTGGTGTGAAAAAAAAGGCGGGTACTAAAAATTGTACGGTTCATAATGAGATGGTTGGCAAGTATGCAATAATATCATTGTATCAAGAACATACATTTCAGAGCCCAATTAAACTGAATAGAAGAACTTGTAAAAATATTGCAATAACGTACGGGAGACCAGGACTAATAGGTAAAATTATTTTGCCAATTAGTGGACTAATAGGCAAATTTCTTTTATTTTGTTTTCTTTAAGTTTTAAGACATAAATTAAATATACCTTTAACCCTTTCAGGGGCGGTGGTTGTATAATGCAATCACAAATTTAATTCAAAATTGCAAAAACTGTCCCCTTTTTTTTTTTTTTTAATAAAATTTTCTTTTATAACTTAGACGAATAACTTCATTTATTTCCTGTCTTTTAATGAAGAAAATTTGCTTGCCCCTGAAAGTGTTAAAGCTTAGATATTTATTATAAATACCCAGAAGTTTTGAGTTTGTATCTTTTGTATGGTATGTTTAACCGAAGTCTGGAGTAAGAGAAAAAAAATTGTGCCAACCTTCCCCGCAAGTTGGCTGTAGAGGAGAGTGGGGTACAATGGACCGCTCCTAAAATTTATTTATTTTCATGGTTCGCATTTTGGTACATAGATAACAGCACTGCAATGATGAAATTTAGCCAGCAACTTCATGCTTAACTAACAATTTAGTTATTTTATTCGTGAAGTTCAGTTTACGGTAGCCAAAAGTAAGTATTTTTAGTTAAACATTTTTTCTTTTCGTCTTTCAGGAATAATGATCTGGAACAGGCTATTTAGCACAATAAAGAGATAAGATCGTCTATTATTATATTTAATCTCATTAAAAAAAAATTAAGAGGATTTTTTATTCTTTTTAATCATTTGATGTCAGAGGTCCAGACGGGGTACAATGGACCACTAAGAAACGGGGTGCAATGGACCATGGTTCATTTATATCGGTTCTCTGTCATAATAAATCGGTTTACGAAATCTGCATTTTTGAAGTGTTAGCTATAAATTATATATAAAAATTTCAGAGTTAACCTTAATTAGATCTATTGTGTCTTCAAAGATGAATAAGAAAGCAATTTACTTTGAGGTTTCTTCTTATTTATTTTTAATAACCATTCAATTACTTTTGTATGCTTATATTTTTATAAATACCATGCAGCTATAACAAACTAAATTAATTAATGCAATTAAAAAAATATTAATACAAATAAAGTTGACGAAAAAGATTTTTTTACATTTTGTTGGTTTAATCACAGAAATAAAAGATAAAGAATCTGTTTTTGTGAGATTCATGCAATGAAAACTTAATTGGGTTCTCTACATTTTTTCCTGAGAGTGTTGCTATATCTCTTGTAAATTTTCAAGCTATTATAATGATGAGTTTTCCACACCCTTCAACTTCACAAGAAAACAGCAGATTTTCAGAGACACAAAAATTGTTTAGCGTATCATTTTTTAATTTAAATGTTCATTAATTTACATTATTTGTATAAATCGAAGACATAAATAAACAAATATAATGTATTCTACATTTGATACTATTAAAAAACATACTACATTAGTATGCTTTTTAAATTTGACCTGTGGTCCATAGTACCCCATGTCACTGACCATTGTACCCCGCGGTTGGGGTACAATGGTCCATTTTGTCAGTTGTTATTAAAAAAATTATATTAAAAAAAGTAAACATAATTATTGCTTTTCATTGAGTGCCAAATAAGACCCAATATATAGGTAATATGCACACATATTTTCAATAGCGAGAAATTATTACTTTGTGAGTAAACACCTAAAATTTCCAAAATTGGTCCATTGTACTCCACTCTCTCCTATGGGGTAATTTGGCAGATGCTTTATATAAAGCTAAATAACACTCAAGCAAGACATTTAGTATAGGTGCCAACATTTTAATTTATTCCAGAGTATTTTTAGTCCCGTCTTCATACATTTATTTTTTAAGAATAATTTTTTTTATTTTATCGAAGTTATATATTGGAGAAAAATTTTCTATAAAAAAAGTCATGCAAAATAGAGGCGGGACTAAAAATACTCCATAATAAATTAAAATGTTGGCATCTATGCACTTAGTTAAAATAAATCAATTTTGTTACTAGCAAGTTTTTTTTTTTTTTTTAAGGAATTATCTACTTAAAATGTTAATTTTACTGTACATTCTACAGATATAAAAATAACGAATAAAACATCCTATTCGATATTATCGTCAGAGTTACGGTTATCACACACACACACACACACACACAAAAATGGAGTGTCTTCGTTTGTGTAGGCCTTATGTGCCCAAAACTATCATTGCAGAATTGCATCTATGTATTTTTCTTTCCATGTTTGTTATTTTTAAAACTACAAACACACACCAAATATTCCTTGTAATCTGATCTGTTGTCAAGATTCGACTTTTTTCATTAGAAGGGATGGAACACGGGCGCAGAACTTATACCACTATCAATGTAACAAATTTTTCTACTTCTTAAATCAACGATAATATAGGTAAAGAAATCTCTTAAACAGATACCGGTAGAAATTCTGCACCCGTGTTCCATCCCTGCATTAGCAAGTTTCTTTTTTATTTTTATTTTTCTTCTTATTTTCTTTCTTTCTTTCTTTGTAGGTGGATATAAAGTTTATTATTATTATTATTATTATTATTATCTTCTTACTTTTTGGCAACTTCTGTCGCTTTTTTTAACTTTTTTTTTTTTTCATCTTTTTTCCTCTGTAAACGCCTTTAGATTTGGTGAATCTACTATTATGTTTCCACTCTTCTTGCGTCTATTTTTCTCCATTTTTAATTTTTAAAAAGTGTAACATCTTTCAAGAATTAGTTGTCCAACATCCTCAGCTGAAATCAGAAGAGCTTCAGGGTAGGGCTGAAAGTATTCCGTCTTTTGAAGGAACTAGTTCACCAATAATTTTTAACAATAACCTTTATCATTTGTTATTATCATTATTATTATTATTATAATTTATTTATTTATTTATTTATTTATTTTACAAAATATTAAAGTAAAACCACACTAAATACTTCTAAATTAAAATAGTGGTGCCGAAAGTGAAGAATGCTTTCACCCCTGCTTCAGGGTCTGCTGGATATAAAATCGAAATTGTTAACATTGAAACACTTGAATATCCAGGTTCTCACCTGTTACTTTCGGAGTGGGAGTAAGATCTACTTCATTTTTAACTGTAGATATCAGTTCTGGATTCTGACTGCTGGTTGCGTATGACGGTATAAATTCTTTTTTAGTAAAGATATTAACATTCAATGTGGATATTAACATTCCTGATTTTTGGAATCCAGCTTTAATGTTCTTCGTTCTGCATGGCTGTAGCAGTACAATTTTTTTAATACCTGGCAGATTGTAAAAGTTCAGAATTAAACCAGGATGATTTGCAATTAATGAGTCGCAAGCAGTTTTAATACATAGGGGAGAGTGGGGATGAATGGGACATTTTTCATGTTTTTATTAATAACGTTCACCATATGTAATTCAGAATTTTGTTACATTGCTCATAAGCACACTTCAGTAATCAGTTACAAATAAACATGCTAACTTTAATAAAAAGTTATCATTTTTAATTAATAATATTTTTTTTTTTTACATGCATGTGCATTGTCCCATTCATCCCCGCATGTGGGGATGATCTAAAAATAAATAAATAAATAAGGCACTAGAAAGATATAAATCATTATAATAGAGTGCAAATTATTCAGATAAATTTTTGTTTCCGACTGATCGGGAAAAATAAGCATTCTATTATGTATTACATTAATAATCACCAGGATTTATTTAATTAGCTTGATTGAAATTGTGATTTTAATCAAATTATTATTAGTTTATTTATTTATTTTTTTAATTATTGATATTACTGATTTAAGTTGCATTGAATATTCTAACTTGTAATTTTTTTAATCATAATTATTATAAACAAAATTCGGAACAATTAATTTCAATCTATTTTTCTCTAAATCCATGCTATTTTTATAATTCCATGTTATAACTACTGAACTACAGGTTATAAAAATATTGAAAATCTATTTACGATTTGTTTTAATATAATTCTTGAGTACAATTTTAAATTAGTACATAGTGGGGAATGTCCCATTGATCCCCACCACCACATGATCATATAAAACAGGAAATATATTTAATGAACAATTGTCAATATTCTTCTTGAATATCATAAACACAGTAAAAGATTATGCCTTTTCATCATATAAGAGTTACATTAACTTTAAGCAAATAGTTAATTTCTTAATTACTAACTAATTGAATCAGTAAAAATTACTTTGGCAGCAGAAAAAGACATTTTAATTTTTTTCTGCCCTTCTATAGATAGCACAACTCTGAAACTACACTTGATGAATGACCTCAGTACTGCCATATATCAGAAAAATTGTCAAGTTTCTGGTGCATGCAAAACATAAAAATTTTGTTACTGCCACATTCATCCTGAGTCCCATTCATCTCCATTCTCCCCTATATATATTGACTCACCTGCCTAGGTGTCATGCAGCTCATATTTGAAGGAATTTATGACTTATGAGCACCATCGCAGGGATCAGTTTTTCTCTTCAAAATATAAACATGTCGGGTTAGATTTCTCGAAGGAATGTTAAAATCTGCAGTTTGCCTAATAAATCTACCGCCAATTAATGCATGATTCACAGCATTTCTTATAACTTTCTGTGATGTTCAGTCCGTTCAGCTTTTCTTTGATAAGTACGATGTTTTGTTTGAGAAAGATGACAACAAAAATAATTAATTAATTCTTCAAAAGAGTTAAAATAGCAGAAAATGTTACGAAACAATCTAACGGTGTTAGTTAGCGCAGCGTACCAACTTGCTACTAAATCACTTTTGGGTAGGTAAAGTTAATTATACGCTATAAATAACCACATAAGTTAAATCATAATAATTAAGGTGAGTATTATAAATTAGAAAAAGAATGAAGCACTGAAAAATTACTCTTCATTAAAAAAGAAAAAAAAAAAAAAGAAAGAAAGAAGGAAGGAAATTTCGTCGTAAATAATCCATTACACGTGGGTAACCACAACAAAGCTACAATGGCGATTGGAGAAAAGAAGAACTTACTCTGTAGGGACCCTATATCGAGGGTCCCTATTACTCTGTAGTGACCCTCGATAGAGAGAGACTGGACATTGGCGCGCCGGCTTTTTCACGAAATTCTCCATTTTAGTGCCAGTTGCTCTATTGCTTACCATTACGCTGAGAAGAAATTTTAATTATTTTACGTCATATACGAAAAAGAACTTATTTATTACATTTTTACTTTGTTGGGAGATAAATTGCTTTAATTTTGGAATACTTTTAAAAGATAAAAATGCATAATTATTTATTTTATATCATGCTTTAAATACTTTGAATTCTCTCATTGCATGCTGTTTTACGTATTTATTTCCTAACATATGAGATAATTACATTATTTATTTGCTAGCTATTAGTTTTTACGTTTTGTTGTGCAATATACTTAATATGTTAGACCTCAATGTATTTTTCTGATATATTTTAAAATACATATTTAAAATAACTGTATAAAAATATATTTTTTGATTTTTTACTAGTACGGAAAATGTATCAGATTTCTTAAAATAAATTAATAAGAATAAAGAAAATAAGGTGTATATTATTTGCTAACATATGAAATATAAATTTCTTTTAAATAATAATAAATAATATTTAAATAAGTAATTATTTTTATTTACATAATTAAAAAAAAAAAAAATCAATGAAATAAGCAAATGTAAATAAAATAAATAAAAACATTTTTTAATTTCTAAAGATATTAGTTAATATTTTTACAAATTATTATTAATAAAATTTTTATTTTTAATATTTAACTAAGTCATTATTATTAATAATGCGTAATTGAAATAAATAAAATATGTATTTTTAGCATGTAAAAATATTATGTAAATATTTTTATAAAATAATAAAAAATAATTTCTGTTCTTCTGCCGTAGTTTTACATTTATTCATGAATTACTTGACAAAAACTAAGATTACCATATTTTTGCTTAAAGTTTTCTAACTTTTTATATATAGAATGTATGTATGTCCTCAGAAAAAATAAGGTAGAACTACTTTCACTAAGGTAGAATTGCTTTCACAATCAACGCATTTTGCTTAATATAGAAATATACAACAAAAAATTCCTCTGTTTTCCGATAGGAATTGAAAAAGTAACCATGTCGAAGGTTAAAACAAAATTCGTTTTTCTTTAAATTTTTCTTCTCTAAGACGAAAAAAATTACATATTTATATTCTGCATTACTTTCTGCACAATTTTAGCACAATTTCTTTTCATTTATGTTGTATAGTAAAGCGTCAATCGCGAAGAAAAAAGCATTACGTTCTACGGGGATCGCTCCGAATTGGCACTAAGATGGCCGACTTTCGGTCAATGTCCAGTCTCTCTCTATATAGGGTCCCTATTACTCTGTAACTAATTTCGCCATCTATCGGCAAACCGGCGATTTATGATGACTGCGCCTACTTACACCTGTAGCCAACTAACCCTGGTCTCTCCTACTATTCCCAACGCAAATTGGCAACATGCGAATGAGACGGTGCAATGTATCTGAGATTCAGTTGGTACCAAGAATTCTATATGGGATGTTATACGTAGAATTAATGTGTGTAGAAATCATCGTATGTATATACGCTGCCGACATGTAAAATGTTAAACACAAACTTGCAAAATCTTGTATTAATACTTTTAGAGAAAAAACTTTAAGTGGAGCTCGTTTTTCTTTAAAAATGTACTTTTTCGAGATCCACAAGCAACGTGTTCGACTTTTACGTTGTAAATTATTTTAATTGTAAAAGTTAAATTACACACGCAATCTGGGATGGGATTTAATTCCAACTAAAAATTTTGAATGGGATTTTCTTTTAAATATTAACTATTTTTAAGATATTAACTATTATTTATACTTTCATATATGTACATTTATAAAAAAGAAAAAAAAAACAAATATGTCATCCAAAAAGTTAAGTTGTGGTTGTAAATTAAAGCATTCTTATATCATAGTTCTGTCGTTCAATAACCAGCTGCTTATCATTCATTTATTCTGGAACATTCTTTGTCAATTCTTCGCTTGCATTATCGGAAATCAAAGGAATGGTAAATTACAAACAATCTTTTTTGTTGCTGTTGTTCTTTAAAATCATGTTTGTGCTGATATTTGCATATTCTGTTTTACAAAATCGCAAAACTAATCTGTATAATTGTACGATAACAATAATAAATTAGCATATTTATCTTATTTCGCTGTTTATTAAATAAAAAGTGAAATATATAAATAAATTAAAACTATGCAAGGTAATTAATTTTGTGTAACAAAACTTGAGCATAACTGGAAGTCACGAATTTCACTTTTATATCCATTTTTATATTATAGCGAGTGTACACGCCATCATTACAACAAAATGATAATTATTGCAAAAATTAATAAATGTCGCCATTTAGGCGCAAAACGTTTCGCCTAAACTACTTTTATAAACTTGTATGTTTCTCTTGTCACAAAATGTCGGAGAATATGACTTTAAAAAAATTAAAATCAGACTACTAACATGAATTTTCATTGCTTCTTCTGTAAACATCAGTAATAATTTAATAACTAACTCAAGGGTTTTTTTTTTTTCTAAATCTTGAAAGTTCTCTACTAATAGTTTATCATGTTACTTTTTTTATACTGCACTCGTGTCTACGTATTTTCTATTGATTTATGTAGGGTAGAGCTTAACTATTTTCCCTCGAAACAATTGTTGCATGTGTTTGCAATTTACCGTGTTTCTTTACTTTCATAATATTCCAAGACCAGTTTTTGTATGTATTTTTCAGCAAGTTATTAAAAACCTTGTCATGTATGATTTATATAACTATATTAAATACTTAAATTAAGTTCTTACATAAGCATCCCATTAATAAAACAGAAACGCATGGAAAGTTTTTGTTTATACTTTATTATAATTGGTGTGTCGTTGTCGTATAAAAGTATTCATATATGCAGTGTACAGTCGATAACATAAGTAATCGAACACTAGCAAAAATTCTTGTATAAATAAAGTAGAGTTAATACTGTTTTGTTAAATAAACCCTTGTCTAATCATGTTCTTAGGTAGTCTAAGAACATGATTCGACAAGGATTTATTTAACAAAACAGTATTAAGTGTACTTTTTTTTTTTCTAGTGTTCGGATATTTTTGTTACTGACTGTACGTATGTTTAAAAGGTGTGCATTTGCGCATGTTTGTCAACTATTTTTTAATTTTGAACTTTTGTAAACATTCTGTTTTCTAAATCTAAAAATTTTTCTATAAAATTATATCTTGTTTTGTCAAAAGAGATATTCTTTCTGTAACCAGGTAAAATCTGTAACCATTATTGCAGATTTTAGCTGGTGGGTCATATATATATTGTATACGGAAAACTTGGCATCAAAGCAGGATTTGGAAATGCTAAGTAACAATCCCTACAGCACATCTTCTCATTAAGATATCTTCAAGATGTCTTCAGAAGGAAAAGACATCCCAAAAATATCCTGAAGACGTAAAGTGGATAACGTTATTCATGGCATTGAGGCAACATCTTTGCCTATTATTCGCAGCGTTCAGGTTCGATCATATGATCGAACGGGCAAATTTTATTAAATGTGAGTTATTTTTTACAATGTGCATTACGGAAAAAATCTGTTTCTACGAATATAATTTCTATATTTTTCGGTTACGGAAAATTTCTGTCTACAATTTTTTTTCCCATAGCATAAGAATATTTTTGTGCGACTTTTGATGCTAGAAATTTTCTGTAATATAAAGACTTCTTTTTTTAAGTGTAGCTAAAGGAAACATTTAGTAGCGCAATCTTAAAAAATTGTAGCCTGCAGTTTTAAAATTTGCTGACTTCGCTACTTGTAAGGTAGCATGATCTGGTGGCGCTGAACCCAATACCAATGTGTTGCATTATTTGCTACAAAATTCCTAAAATAATAATATTATTCTTTTTTATCTTTTTTTTTAAAATAAGACAATTAAACGAAATAATATGGTGTGTCACTCACACGACTTTCTCTTATCCTGAAATTTAATACTATAAATACAGGTTGCAGATTAAGAGGTAAGATAACGAGTACTGTTATGTAAGCCTGTTTTAAACAATTCAAATTAGGCTTCGGAAGAGCTTTATATGATAATTAGTTGTGTGTGAGGGGGGCTACCGCCCCCTCAACCCCCCATTTCATTAATGCACTTACATTTATACAGAATTTAATTCGGTTATTAAAAAATAATTCTGTTTTTAAAAGATAATTTATTAAAATTATTATTTAAAATATATATCTTTTATGACAATGCAGACGATTTCCATGTTAGAGAAGTAGTATAACACTAAATATAAAAAAAAAAAAGAGTTGAATTTATTCTCAATATTTCATTTGAAAAAAATTAATTGATAACATTATTTTAAATTATCGCAGATCGATGGTTCAACCATTCGTTTTAAAGGTGTTGACGAGCTCTTTTGAAAGATACCCATCATGAAAATTTACTCCCCTCGAGGAGGGACTCCCCCCCTCCAGGGGGAGGCGAGAGTCCTACATACACAAATTTTTTTCCCAGTTGACTATCTCTATTACAAAAAATATGTATTCGTTTCATTTGGTTTAGTGCAGTCTATAGATGTTAAACTCTACTTACCTGCAATTTCCCCCATAGACGTAATGTATTTGAATAATTTTGAGTGTCCCTGTACACGAACCATTTGCTTCATCTCAACGAAAAGCTTTACTGTAGCATCCCTATATGATACATATTTAGAATACCGAGTTTGCAATTTCTGCTACTATTTGTTCTTGAGATATGCTGATAAAAGTCAGACACACAGACCATTCGCTAAAAACATGATTTTCGTATTGAGGGGACCTCAGAACATGTAAATATAACAAAAACTCGCGTTCGAAAATTTGACCCAAAAACAATACTTTCTCGACCCTATGGCTAAGAGAAAGTAAAAAACAAGAAAATTTTAATTAATAATGACGATAATCGAAAGTACACAGGGACAAAGGCCTTTGGATCATGCATGTTAAAATAAATCTTATTATTGTAACATGCATCACCTTAATATATATATATATATATATATATATATATATATATATATATATATATATATATATATATATATATATATACATATGCAAATAAAATAAAATTAAATTAAAACATTTTTGAATTGCTGTCTGTCCCTGACATATTAGAAGAATTCGAATGAACCTCTGAAGTTCAAAGAATCTTGATTCACTGTATTTGTTGACCGAGTGTTGATTTTTCTCTGATTTTGTTTTCCTTTCTTTTGTCATTTACTGTCAATATAATTTTAAGATACGTCTGGAAAGATAGATTCGGGAAAAAAAGCCAGTCTTCCTTTATTTATTTATTTTATTTTATTTTATTGCTCAATATCTTTACTTGCTTTTGCAGTATTTAACAGCTGTATTGATATTAGTTTCAGAAAAAGTTAATAATAAAATTGATTATTCAATTAATAATTAATAATAAAATATATATTACTCAATTAATAATAAAATTGATTTTATTAAACAATATTTAAAAAAAAAAAAAAAAAAAAAGAAAGAAAAAGAAAAAAAGAAACTGCATTTTGTGCCTTTAATAATGCCTGCCTATAATTTCTGTTGCCTTATTACAAACACTTCTAACATAAAATAACGAAATTCTGGTCATATTCTGCAATACATTTTTACAGGAAAAGAAATAAAAAGAAATGGAAAATCAGTAGAAATAAAAAGCTTTTATTAAATTCACTTCATATATTCCGTTATTAAAAGAAATGAAAGGTATCTCTTTTAAATAATTTAAATTAATTGCATTGATTAACCCTTTTTGCACCGTACAACGGCCTGTCGTGTTTTTTTTTTTTTTTTTTTTTTTTTTTCGTAAAGTGTTAACGTCGCTTGTGATGGCACCTTATAGTTCGCAATTGTGAGAGAATTCTAACTAAAACTAAATTTTTAAATTGTTATAAATGGTTTAATTTTTTTGCAACTGAAGTGAAAAAAAAAAAAAAAAATGTTTCTTCGAGATCTATAATTGAGATTAATCAATATAATTAAAACAGACAAATACATTTAATATCTTTTCTAATATAAATAAATATAAATGCTTTTACTTTTATTAACAAATTTTATCACGTGAAATTTAAAAGGTTTTATCTGTGTATGTATTAAAATTCATTAAAAAAAGAACACTTATTGGTTTATTCTTTTAAATAAAATAAAATAAAATAAAAATGCAAACAATATATCTGATTTAGTTTCATAATATTTCATGATTTCTAACCACGACCGAAAAAGAAGTGCCATAGTTGCCTCTGTCTTCCCTCTGTGTGTGTGTGTGTGTGTGTGTATGGGCCTTCATGCCTGTGGCATTGTAGCTACCAGACAAATAAACCAATTCCAAATTTCAATATCTATCTATATATATATATATATATAGTATAATTAGATGTTTCTCAGGAATATTTTATAAAAATCTGTTTGATAGTTTTTTTTTTTTTTTTTTTTTAATTCAGTAAAATGTGATTTTATTCAGGCCAATTATTTTAAAATTTGTGAGTTGCCAATTGTCTAACTTCATAGATGCCAACATTTTAATTTATTCCGGGGTATTTTTAGCCCCGCCTTTATTTCGCACCACTTTATTTATAGAAACATTTTCTCCAATATATAACTTCGATAAAATTCGAAAAAAAAAAAATCACTCTTAAAACATACGTGGTACGAAATAAAGGCGCGGCTAAAAATACTCCGGAATACATTAGAATGTTGGCATCTATGCAACGTCCAACATAGCTTATATAATAACTCGCGCAATCGTTGGATTCGAACATAAAAAAATATTTTTTTTTAACCGTTTGTGTACTGAAGATTTTCTTGTAAATATGCCAAAAATGCGATGTAACATGCGCATTTTTCTTTCTTTCTTTGTTAAATAATAGAAACAGTTATAATTAACTATAATTGATACATAAAAAGTAATTTTTACGGACAATTTTTTTCTTTTTTTTTAGTATTATTTATTACAAGAGTTAGGCTACCCAGATGTCTTCGAATCCCTAGGACAATCTTTGAAAACTACTCACGTCCCTGAATAATTAGAATATATTTGGTAACGCTGGTTATAACGTTATTAATGTGTTGAATAACGTTATATTTTAATTTTTGGAGGCGGATATATTGGAATATTATCTATATTGGAATCTATATTGGAAGAAATTTCTTCCAATAATTCCAATTATAAATCTAATCTTTCTAAATCTGAGAGTGTTGCTCTTAAGGAACTTAAATCTAATCAAAATCTTATCATTACTAAAGCAGATAAAGGTGGCCAGATTGTTCCCATGGACAAAACTGATTATGTTGATAAAGTTAATTCTCTTTTATCTTAAGGACCTTATACTGAAATTAAAAAAGACCAAACTAAATCTCTTCTAAGCTCTGTTCAAAAAGCTGTTAAAAATTCCATTGTTCTTCATGACAATACCAAATTCTCGGTTTCCCCTTCTTCAGCAATTTGTGCTCGTTTTTATGCTTTACCTAAAGTTCATAAAAATAATGTTCCCCTCAGACCTATTGTTTCGAATATTGGTACTGCTACTTAACCCCTCTCTAAATTTTTAGTTTCTATTTTTTCTCCTTTATGCAGCGTTAATAGTCATACTATAAAAAATTCCTATGATTTTGTTAAGAAGTTAAATAATCTGAATCCTGTAAATTGCTCAATGTTATCTCTTGATGTGAAGTCTTTATTTACTAATGTCCCCACTGAAGGTGCGCTTAATTGTTTAGAAAAAAGGCTACGCTAATTTCATTATTCCGACATTTAAATCAAAGAATTTGTTAATCTTACTAAACTCTGTGTTTCCCAAACTACTTTTGAATTTAATAACAAATTTTATAAACAGTGTGATGGTTTAAGTATGAGTAATCCTTTATCTCCTATTCTTGCCGATATCTATATGCATTATTTTGAGGAAAAATTATTAAAGATGTTAAATTTAAAATGCTGGTTACGTTACGTAGATGACACTTTGATTCTTGTTGAAAATCCGTTTGATGTTTCTGCCATTCTTAATATTGCTAATGCTATTGATCCTCATATTCAGTTTACCTTCGAGTTAGAGAATTGTAATCAACTTCCCTTTCTTGATGTTTTAGTTACTAGGTGCAATTCCTCTTTTAAAACCTCTGTGTACAGAAAACCTTTCTCTGTTTCTAACCCTCCCCATGCTCTCTCTAATCATCCGGCTAAACAAAAAATTGGCTTTTACACTTACGTGTATCGTGCCTTTAAAATTTGTTCTGATACTTCTTCTCTTAAAGAAGAACTCAATTATTTAAAGTCCGTTGCTATTAAAAGAGGTTTTAGACATTCTATAATTGATAAAGCTATCAAAAAGTTCAGTATCCAACTTATAATTCTACTCTTTCCATCGATGATAAAAATAAACCTGATAATCTTGTTGTCTTGCCTTTTTATCCCCCCTTATATTTTAAATTAGCCAAAGTTTTGAAGCGGTTCAATTTTCACGTTATTTTTAAACCTGTCAATAAATTCCAATTCCCTTCAACTAAATCCCCTGTTCCCGAGCTTCGTAAGTGGGGTATCTATAATGTCCCTTGTAATAATTGTGATTTATCTTATATTGGTCAAACAAAAAGAAATCTTGAATGCCGTTTACGTGAACATTCTCGGTATGTTGTTAATCAAGAAATTTCTAAATCTTCTATTGCGAAGCACAGTTGGGAATTTGATCATAGTTTTAATTTTAAAAGTGCCAAAATTATCTTTCATGCCAAACGCGTTTCCGAACTGGATTTTTTGGGAAATTTAGCTATTTACCTTAATCGTGATAAAATTGTCAATGAAAAATCTGATTCCACTTTGCTGTCTACAGCCTGGAAAAATTTGTTTAATTCAATTAAATAATTTCCTTCATTATGTTTATAACACAATAATAGTTATAATTAAATAATTCTAAATAATTAAATAAAAAAAATAATATTAATAATATTAATAATAATAATAAATTTTATTAAATTTACTTATTAGCATAATATTAATTTAAAAATAAAAAAAAAAATAAAGTAAAATAAAAAACAAAAAAATAAAAATAAATAAATAAATAAATAAAAATTAAATTAAGTTAATTGTTTATTCCTTCCCTCCCTCCTTTTGTTTTTGTGTGTGCATGTCTGTTCCTCTCTGATTGGTCCTGCATGATGCTTCCTATTGGTTGTTTGTGTTGCTCCTCCCCTCTGGATTTTGCCCTGCTTTCAGTCTTGCTTTTGCCTCCAAGGCAGTAGCACGTGTTTTTTTTGCTCCTGATGAAGGAAGGCTACGTCCTTTCGAAACCGGTTGTGCTGGCTTAAAATTTATGGTGTGTGAAGAAGTCTTATTTTCTATTTAAATTGTAGTCTAGTTAATTTTTTTTTTTTTCAGAGAATTTTCCGAATATATTATGTAAGCATTTAGCACCAATCTGACAAAAATGTTTAAAAAAACTGCTCTCAATTAATGAAAAAATTATAGTAACAAACAGTTGCGCGATCGTCTTTCTACACATTTTCGGTACAACACAAAAGAAGCGCGTTAACGCTTCACCGCACTCAAGCAGTTAAATTGTGGATTTTCCACTGATTTTAACAAAAATTTAAAAAATGACTCTAAATAGCGATTATACTACAGTTTAAAAACCTCTAAACGCGCTGCCACCACATGACTATCTTCTAGATTTTTCTATACAAACTCACTCAGTACAAATAATTTATTATTTATTAAAATTACCTTTCTTGATAAATGCAGATTATGTCCCTCCTAGAGAAGTAGTATAACACTAAATACCTAAAGTCAATTTTATTCTCGATATAACATCTTAAAAAAATATGTTTATATATATATATATATAAATTGACAATTTTATTTTAAACTAGCAAACCCGTGCGCAATTTTCTCACTTTATTTCTTTTCTTATTTACTTTTGAAATTTGAAACTCATAAATATTATACCAATTTCACCACCTAATTAAAATTTTAATTTACCAGAAGCCAAATTATTATTAGAACCAAATTAATGTTATGCAACAGTGAAACCAAAATCATTCAAAGAAAGGTTTCTAAATAAAATCCATGGTTGACGACCCAGTTTTCACACTTCCGCCAGCAGTGCAGATTTAGTACAGGGCCCCCATGATGCTTTTTGAATTGTTGTCGCCATATTGCTGATGACATTTCATTTGTTTTGGCATAATTTTTTGTTTAAAAAGAAAAAGAAGAAAAAAAAAGAAGAAAAGAAACGAAAAAGAAAAAGAAAAATTAACTCTTATTTTGATTATACCTTTTATGAATGCGTTTTTTCGTCAATTTATGATAATAATTCCTATTCTGTATATATCTTTAAAATTTTGCTAGGTGTTTAAAATGTCGCTTCTAAAGAATCTGAAGAAACGACTTTTAAAAATACATTTTTCCATAAAATGGTCTCATAAGATAAATGTTATTTTTTTTTTTCATATTAGATCATCAAGCTGAAACCACGTACTTAAATCTTGTCCATTTATAAATATTATTTTTTTATCCTTGCATGTTTTCTTAATTACATCTCTATCGTATCGTTTCAACAAAATGTAATCGTAACTGGAATACGTTAGAGAAATAGTATATAGATTATCACAGACAGATAGTTCAATCATTCATTTTAAAGATATTGACGAGCACATTTAAAAAATTTCCATAATCAAAATTAATTTGTTCTGCTCGGGGAAAGGGAGGAGGCAACGCTTCTACATGAAAAAAAAATTTCCCAGTTCACTATCACTATTATAAATAATTCATTTTAATTTCATAATGATTATTAAAAAATAATTGTCTTTATACACATTTTTAGGAAATTTTGTCCTATACCGCCATATTAAAAAAAAAAAAAAAAAAAAAAAAAAAAAACGGGATGACAACGCAGCTGTATGTGGATCGCCATCTGTTGGACAATTTTTACTAACAGTTGATAGGCACTAATTTATGTCAAAGTGCAACTACATATCAAATTATATGAAATTCTTTTCAGTAGTTCCTGAGATATATTTGCCACAAAATTTTGTCTCACACACGCACACAAATACTCAGACCATAGCCTCCTTAATTAGATGCCTGTCGCATAGATCGAAAACTAGGCAACAGTTGAAGCGGTAGAGAGCGCCTCCTGGTACAGATTGCGCGACTTTTTTATTCAACAGCCACTAAATATTTTAAGAAGTGGGATATGATATACATAAAAGGTAAATAGAATTGAAGAAACATCGATTATATACATCATGTATCACTTCTTTAAATTATTGGTGAGAGTTGAATAAAAAAGTCCTATAATCTGTACTAGATGGCGCTGTCTACCGCTTCAACTGTTGCCTAGTTTCCGAGCTACGTGACAGGCATCTAGTTAAGGAGGCTATGCTCAGACTGTTTCTAAAAATGGCCAAATCATGTCTAAGTCTCTCAAAACGTGTAAATCCATCGAAAGAACGAGGTCGAAATTTTTTGTGAATCCAGTACTTTCTTCTACTAAATATAGAAGAAAGTAAAAGGGGGGGGGACAAAAAGTGACAAATTGTACGAGTAAAAAGTTGTATTGGATTAGCGGTTGTATTTAGTTATTGGAGTGTGAAATTCAGTTATACATAAAAAATGTAATAAA
The DNA here is from genome assembly GCA_963930645.1 of Salticus scenicus. Taxonomy (NCBI): domain Eukaryota; kingdom Metazoa; phylum Arthropoda; class Arachnida; order Araneae; family Salticidae; genus Salticus; species Salticus scenicus. Next base: position 206,308,154 of record OZ005656.1, on the reverse strand, counting down.
TAAAAAATGTCCAGCGTATCGATAGATTGCAAAGGTATATTAGAAAAATTCGATCTCACCTTTCAGATCAAAAAGTCTTGATTTCATTAATTTTTTATCAAAACTGTTGATTTTTCTCTTAATCCTTTTTTTTTTTTTTTTTTTTTTTTCCTTGTCATTTTCAGTCATTACAGTTTAATGACGTTCAGAAAATAAAATGAGAAAAAGAAATAGCTTAATGTGTAAAAACAACTCATTTTTTTCCCTCTTTTGTGTACTTTTATTTCAGAAGATTTTTCTGCAAAGTAGTCCATCTAATGTGATCGAAGATTGCAAAAGAAGAAATAAATATAAAATAAAACAAGTTGCCTTTTCACTGATATTTTGCCTTCTACGATCTATTAAGAAATGCTGGCTACGTACTATACATATATCTTTTTTTTTATGATTTATTTATTTTATTTTATTTTTTAATCAGAAAATAAATACTGGAAAATGAATAAAGATAAGTTAATCATAAAAAAGATTCTAGATATTCATTTCTTTTAAATACGCGAATTTGGTATAATACTTATTAGGACTGGGGACTATTAGTCTCAATATGGGATTTTTGCGTTGTCAATTTTCGATAGCTGGACATTTATTGAAATCATTTTTTCGACAGTTGGACATTTATCGACATCTAAAATTTATCGAAAATATAATTGAATAATTAAAAAAAAAAAAAAAAATTAAATTAAATTAAAAAAAAAAAAAAAAAAACTTATAGTCCTCCATCCAAAACTAAATTCTGCTTTTGCCAGAATTTTTTTTTTTTTTTTTCTTTGGAAAGGAAAAAAAAAAATGATAAATAATCAGTATCGAAACAAACACTATCGAAAAAGTTTTTTTAATAATTTTGAATCAGTAAATAAAAAGTGCGCGAGAAAAATAAAATAAAAATAAGTAAAAAAATGAATTTAATGATTTAATTTTTATATAAAACATGATCGCGTGCTATCTTAAAAACGTAGATGTAAAATTTAAAGTTTATGTGGTGCGTGTGGCATCTATAAAAATTGTTTCAAGAAACAGAATAGAATAAAGAAAGCAACGATGTTGGTTGCATTTTGTTATATCGTTTGAATTTTTTAATTGTGTAGAAGTAATATCTACCGTAGGAATAATTTCTAATGTTAAAACTATAGGGAATTGCTTTGCGAGCACAAGCGATGCTACTTTTTTTATATTTCCATTTAGGTTAGAACGATGTTGCCAGACTTTGCGACTTTTTTATTCAATGGTCACCAATAATTTTGAAAGTGATATTTATTAAACATATTAGACGATTTTTCGATTAGATTAGCCTTATATATATATACAGGGTGTTCCGAAATTCCCAAACCTCCCTCCTAACTCGAAAATGGGTCGGAATTGTGAAAAATGGCGAAACACGTGTTCAATGAATTCGAGAGGGACCTCTTTTGGAGAAAAAAGTTTGGGCTCGAGTGGGGGCTAGGTGGGCCGCTAGAGAAGGCAACTTTAAAATTTAAATGTCTTGTGATACATCTCTGAAAACGTCTTTTCAAAACAATGAATTTGATATAAATAGCTTTGCCCTACGATGATTATTAAGGGAGATACATGAGTTTTAAAATGTGCATTTTATACTTATGTATCCCTTTTAATAATCATTGGCGGCAAAACTGTTTATTTCAAATTCATTGTCTTGAAGAGACGCTTCCAGGGATGTATCACAAGACATACTTTGCTTCCAAATGTCTGGGCCCGGTCAAGGAGGTAGCAGTAGTGTCGCTAGGGAAGTTACCTTTAAAATTTCAGTATGTTTTGTGATGCATCTCTGGAAACGTCCCTTCAAAACAATAAATTTGATATAAATAGTTTTGTACTGTAATGATTATTAAGGATACATAAATATAAAATCCACATTTCAAAAGTCTAAAAACTCAAGTACCTCCTTTAATAATAATCGTAGGGCGAAACTATTTGTGTCAAATTCATTGTTTTGAAGAGACGTTTGCAGGGACGTATCACAAGACATACCTTCTTATTTGAAAATTTAAAGTTGTCCTCCTAGCGCCCGCCCCCCCTACCCCCAGGACTAAACTTTTTGCACCAAAAGAGATCCTTCTCGAATTCATTGAACATGTGCTTCGCCATTTTTTATAATTCCGACTCACTTTCGACTTAGGAGGGGAGGGGACTTTTGGAACACCCTGTATCTATATCATTCCTCAAAATTATTGGTGACTATAGAATAAAAAAGTCTCAAAGTCTGGCAATACTGGATTAGAAGGAAAGCTCTGTCGTGCTGAATAAAATTGACACCGAAAATTTATTCTGGGAAATATTTATATAAATTTTAAAATGGGAAGTAACAAATTTTACAAAAATTTTACATAAACGTTGTTCAGGATAAATTTCCGGTGTCAGTTGTTAAATTCGATTTGACAGAAGTTTTTCACCAAATTATATTACGAATATCACGTAATACTTTAAATTTTCTCAATGATCTATATTGAAATCTTTTTTAATAGTTTTTAAGTTCACGGTCTTTTTCTTTTTAGTATGACTGGTTGCACTATTTCTTTCAATTTGCAATTTTGCGCTGTGGTCATTTGCAGCATTATACCTTTGAAGTTTGTATTTCTTTTCGCGTCGATGAAGAAAAAAATAGACGTGCAAACATTTTTTTTTTTTTTTTAAATAATGATTCTCAAGAATGAATCAACAATTGTTTACAAATTTAATGGGTTATATATGGGAAATAAGTAGGCTGTAATTTAAAAATTGCAGCTCTTAGAACTTCAAAACTGATAATTTTTAAAAAGTTATTCATTATTCTTTAATATTATACTGTTTTTGTTTAATATTAGACTCTTATTTTAAGATAAAAGCAATCGAATGATATCGCGTTGTGAAACTTTGCAACGTAATGTCTTTAAATCTAATAACTTGATGTAAATAGAGTCCTCACAAAAATAACAGTTTTTAGAACTCTTTAAAAAAGTATAACATCTATGCAGTACCTTTTAAAAAAATTCATCAATGTTTACTAAAAAAAATGGCCGTCTTTCATCACCAAAGTAGTTAAATCTAGAGCAATCAAAAATAGGAGTGGTCCGCCCGGATGGACAAAATCTTCGCTTTATTTATATAGATAACAATTTTCATTATCTGTTTGTAGGACATATCTTCAAAAGAATAACACAAAAATTCCTTTATATAAAAAGTGGTATTCAAAATAATAACTACAAAAAACCCTCTGTACCGTAATTACGGTCAAAGCATTAATTAACGGGTATTTACCAAAACTAAATTCAAAACTGGTGTACAATCGATAAATAGTTTTTATTAAAAGACTTCTTCACACACCATAAAATTTAAGCCAGCACAACCGGTATCGAAAGGACGTAGCCTTTTCTTCATCAGGTGCAAAAAGATACGTGCTACTGCCTTGGAGGCAAAAGCAAGACTGAAACGCAAGACTGGCTTTCAGTCTTGCTTTTGCCTCCAAGGCAGTAGCACGTGTATTTTTTGCACCTTATGAAGAAAGGCTACGTCCTTTCGAAACCGGTTGTGCTGGCTTAAATTTTATGGTGTGTGAAGAAGTCTTTTAATAAAAACAACTATTTAACGGGTATTTAGTCTAAACGTTTGCTAAAAAAAAAAATAATAATAATAATAATACAAGTTTAAAAATCCATTTTTAATTTAGCATTTGGAGGCACATATATCTTCACCTATCTGTAATACATCCTTAACGCCATTTTTCATTTAGTTATCTTTTCCAAAATTGTTTCAATTTTTCATTTCTTCCAAAGTTAATATTTGAGAAAAATTAAAAATATGTCAGTTAAAAAATTAGATCTTATTTTAAAAATTTATATAAAATTCGATGGTTGATTTAATAACGATCATTTCAGTGAAAATGTCCGTTCATTTTATCAAAAAATTACGCTCAAAGGGGAACTAAAACGATGTAAAATGTTTTGACTTCAATTTTGAACAGTAATAAAGTTTCTCATAAAATTCTGGACTTGAAAAATATCTGAAATTTCAAGGGCTATAAATCAACTAAAATCATGAATTAGTAGTCCTCAGCAATGAGAAAAACTATACATATATGTGTGTGTATGTGTGTATCGAGAAAATGAACTTAACCTTGCCATTAAGAAAATGAAGAAAAAAGGTAATACAGGACACCAAAGGACAGTGACTTTTGACAAGTTTATTTAAAAATAAATAAATAAATAAATCCGATTGAAATAAAATTTATTTGTTGAAAAATTCATGTTACGTTAAAAATAAATAAATAAACAACAATAAATGTCATTTTTAAATTAAAAGGATACTTTAGACAAATTCGATTAACTTTTACTGTTACAGAAGCTATGATTTCCTTGAATTTTTCGGCAAACTGATTTTTCTTTCAAAATATTTTCTGTCATTTTAACATTTGCTGTCAATGTAATTTGGCGATACGTGTGAAAGACAACTTCCAAATGAAAGAACATGTCACTTGAGAGAAGGTAAAACGCTTGAAATTATGTTATCTGTTTTCCAAAAATCTTATCCTGAGAGGAATCTTTCAAATAACTCTATTTTAGGAAATTATTTTTAATGAAATAGTTTTCATTTTCACAGATCGCCTACGATGCGCTTGCTGACGACACACGACCGAAACTATTTCAAGGCAATGCATTGTTTTGCTGGATTTTTTATTATAAGAGTATTTGCTCTATCTTCGTTGTTTATGTGTATAATTCAAGAAAGATTAATGAAAATCTCGAAGTTTCCGCCCTGTTTTCAGACACTCTCATTGATGAGAAATTTGCGCATTTTTCGCTACCGCTATTTTCACACAATAATCCTTAACGTATTTAATCACAACACTTTAAAATAAAAACACAGAAAATATTTCTATATAAATATAAGAAACCAAAAGTGGCGAAGAAGCCAAAAATATTTCATTTCTGAGGGTGTCCTGAAAAAAGGCCGGAGACTTCGAGGTCTGACAGCATATTTCATTTAAAAAAATCTCAGAAAATTAAAAAAAAATTATTATTTTACATTTATTTGCGATAACTTCTTTTTTTTTTTTAATTTATTCATTTATTTTATTTTGCTTTATTTATATATATTCTATACATAGTTGCCAACATTTCAATTTATTCCGGAATATTTTTAGCCCCTCCTTTAATTCGCACCACTTTATTATTACACAGCTGACAACCTAATCCGGCTAATTGTTAGTACCGCCCCTTTTTCTACACCACTTAATTTTTAGGGTAATTCTCTTTAAATACATCTATGATTAATTCTGTACTGATAAGTATAAAGGATTTAAGTCCATATTCTTGCTTTTTCAAGAGACGAAAAATAAAGTTAAAGTGACTAAAAACTAATCAGCAGAATCGATTAGGAAAAATTGATTATGTTGGTTTATACGCTTTATACCATTCAGTGATTGTCAATCTTCATTTAATCAAGGAAAAAAATTGAATTAAATATTTTATACCAAAGATTAATGCTAAATTTCTGACTTGAATCTTTTTTTACCAGTGGATTTTCTCAAAGTCTAAATGACTTGGATTTAAATCCTTTATACCAATCCATAGAGAATTTTTTTCTGAGTCTGACTATGTACTTGACTCAAAATCTACATTTTTGGACTTAAATCCTTTATACTTATCAGTACAGAATTAACCCTTTCAGGGGCAATCAAAATTTTCTCATTTAAAATCAAAAGCCACCAGAAATCACCAACAATATTAAAAGATAAGAAATAAATGAAGCTATTCGTCTAACAAGGAGAGGTCACGACATGGAAAATTCAGATCGGGACGAAGCTCCGCAGGATTTTAGTATACTATGAGGGTAACAACATATTAAAGCAGTAGGACCCACTATCCACAAAATTTCGAGAAAAAAGCATTTAAAGTTTCAGTAATCTTTAAATACAAGTTATTTCGTAAGCGAGCAAGCGCCCCAGTGGTGTGATTCTAAAGCGCGAGTCTGCTAACCAGACGACTTGGGTTCGAGGCTACCTCGAGACTACTTTTTTTTTCTGTTTAACTTTAAATGTAATCTAAACTTTTTATTTATTTTTACTTTATTTTACAATTCAATTCAAAATTTGAAAATGTTAATAAAATATTATTTAATTTTTTTGAATATAAAATAAATAATTTTGTCTATTTTTAATATTTATAACTTAAAAATACAATAAATTTCTATAACTTAAAAAAAAAATTTAGTTTTATTTTAACTGTAAAATAAGGTAAAACTAAATAAACTGTTTTTGATTATTTATCGAAATATATTTTATTTTAGGTATGCTTGAAACAATAGTACATTTTGTTTTTTAAATCTAAAATAATAATAATAATACAGACAAATGATCATTTTAATTGCATATATAATTACTATCCAAATTAAATAATTACTTCTCCAATCAATACAGTTTCTTGAAAAATTATAGTATAGGATTACGATGCTATTAAATTATTACAAGTAAAGAAATGTTATCTTTAAATGTAGATTTTAAATGTTAATGAACATCGTTTCTTTTTCGATAACGACTTCCTTTTTTTTTTTATCCTTCCTTGCACAAATTAAAATTCACCTGCCCTTTATTATTAACAAGCTAGAAGCGTTTACGTAATTTATACACATTCAAACAAAATCAGGAAGCTCAAACCAAGATTTAAGTAACACCTGCTAACTATTTTACACTTTGTTTACAGCTTGCTTATTTTTTAATTATTTAAATATTTGTCTGTTTTTCTTCATGTTTTTTATTTACAGTCCCTGGCCAAATTATTAGACGCACTGTAGTTTTTTTAATATTTACATATTTTGCAGGAGTTTATATTCAATACCTTTATATTTAAACATACATGTAATGGGGTTTTATTCAGGAGATTTTTTTTATATACTTCTTAATTGCATTTATATATAACGTATGGCATCACAATGTTAACCAATTGATACACGAACGTAAACAAGTACAAACCGGTTTCAGTTGCGGACGCGTTTCTGTGGCTTTATGCGCTGTGTTTATTTGTTTCGTAGTTTTATACTACGCAGTTATTTGTTTATTTTGTGTGCAGTGTTTAAATAACCAATTGGAACATTTTCATCATGGGTAAAAAAAGCGATCTTTCGCCACCTGAAAAAGCTGATGTAAAGGCCCTCGTGAATGCTAAAATATTTTCCAACTGCGAAATATCACGAAGATTGAAGGTTTCTGAAGTTAGCGTACGGCGCATAAAGAAGAAAATTGAGTCAGGGGTCAAACTGAGCCCGAAACGAAAGAAAAGATGCGGCAGAAAGCCTATTTTTACTTGAAGGTCAGAAAGATGTTGAAAGAAAATTTGCCTGAAAAACAGATCTGTTACCACAAAACTGATGAAATCGCAATTTCAAGATGCTAATGTGAATGCTTCTGAGCGCCTGTTAGAAGAAAATTAAAAGATTTAGATTTTAAGGCCTACTGCCCTGCCAGGAAGCACAAGTTAACAGCTGCAATGAAAGCAAAGCGTCAGAAGTGGGCCAAAACAGTGGCATGATAAAGATGTGGACTTCTGAAGATCGATAAGTTGGTATAATTTCATCACAAATGATACATTTAATATCATTTTCTATGAAATAAAAAAAGAACCAGCACAGATGTTTAGGATGTTTATTAATTTTTTCTATTTTTGACAGGTCTGCTTCAGCGATGAAAGTACATTTGAAATTTTACAGAATAAAACTCTGTTTGTGCGTTGTTATAATGGAGGAAAGTTTCATCCTGACTGTGTCGTTCAGACTGTTAAGCACACTACAAAAGTGATGATATGGTCAGTCATCAGCGGCAAGAGTACTGAACGTCTGTACGTGGTAAAAGGTACAGTGAGGCAAGATCAGTACAAAGAAGTCTTGCAAAATCGATTGATTCCGCAGCTCAGAGAATGGTTTCCAAATGTAGAACCATTCATTTTTATGCAAGATGGAGCTCCCTGCCACACAGCACGGTCTGTTAAAGTTTTTTGGAAGTGCAAAATATCCCTCTGTTGAATTGGCCGGGTAATAGCCCAGATATGAACCCTACTGAAAACGTTTGGGAGCTGATGAAGAGAGAAGCGGCTAAAGATGTGATCACAAACAAAACGCAACTCTTAGAAAAGGTCATTCATGTGTGGAATCATCATCCTCAAATGCAGGAGACAGTGCAGTCTTGCATTGACAGCATGCCGCACAGAATTGAAGCTCTCATACCGGCTAAAGGTGGCTCAACAAAATATTAACAATTAATTGCATTAATTTCAATTTTTTTTAAGAGTTAATAAATACATATTTTTTCTATAACTATGATGTTTTATTTGTGTTAAAAAATAATAATAAGGTTGACAATAAAAAATATATATACATTGTATCTAGTAAAAACAATAAAGCTATATAGTATCACCTGATAATTAAGATTTTACATAGAATTTTATAGTGCGTCTAATAATTTGGCCAGGGACTGTAGGGCTTTGTAAAACTAAACTTTATTTTTTAAGTTATAGAAATTTATTGTATTTTTAAGTTATAAATATTAAAAATAGAAAAAGTTATTTTATACTCAAGAAAATTAAATAATTTATTAAAATTTTCAAATTCTGAATTGAATTGTGAAATAAAGCAAAAATAAATAAAAAGTTTAGATTAAATAAAAAGTTAAAGAAAGAAAAAAAAAAAAAAGTTGTCTCGAAATAGCCTCGAACCCAAGTCGTCTGGCTAGCAGACTCATGCTTTAAGACTACACCACAGGGGCGCTTGCTCGCTTACGAAATAACTTGTATTTAAAGATTACTGAAACTTTAAATGCTTTTTTCTCGAAATTTTGTAGATAGTGGGTCCTACTGCTTTAATATGTTGTTACCCGCATAGTATACTACAATCCTGCGCAATTTCGTCCCGATTTGAATTTTCCATGTCGTGACCTCTCCTTGTAAGTTATAAAAGAAAAATTTTATAAAAAATTTCCGGAGACAGTTTTTGCAATTTTGAATTAAAATGTGTGCTTGCACTATGCAACCACCGCCCCTGAAAGGGTTAAGAAGAAAAACACTCTAAGGCTTCCTTCAGAGACTAGCTACTATGCAGCGCGTCAAAACTCATAAATTATCCACTGTCCGAAAGCGACCCTTGACATTTTGCACACATTTACAATGAAGGACATTACTTTTTATTGCTCTTTTACAAATGAGACCCAATTTCGATCGCAGTAGGAGGTTTGTCAGCAGAGGGAAACTCTCTCCTGCCTCGCGTCAATTCGATTCCCCACATCAAAGGAATATCAAAAGAAACCGAACTTGAAGCCAGTCTCTGAAAGGTCCTTAAAAAAAGACTGGGGTGGAAAAAGGGGCGGTACTAACAATCCTCCAGATTAGGTTGCCAACTCTGTTATTGATAAAACATTTTTCTCCAATATATAACTACGATAAAATAAGAATAAAATACTCTTAAGAAAAAAGTGGTATGAAATAAAGGCGGGGCTAAAAATGCTCCGGAATTAATTAAAATGTTGACATCTCTGTGTATGTATTAAATTAAGCACATTATTCTAAACTTGAAACCAAAATCCGATACAAATATAAACTTTAAAATTTTGATTCACTTAACAAAGTTTTCATACAATCTATATCATGTGTATGCTTTGAATTGCCGTTAAACCTAGTAGGTATATTTGGCGAAATAAACAGATTTGACGCAAAAAGAAAAAAAAAGAATGAAAATAAAAAGGAATCTTAGAAAGGGTAAGAAATTATTTGTACGGATAAGTTTCTATTCAAATCACCATTCTATAATTTCATATTCATCTATAAACACTGACATGTGAAAATTATTGAAATAATTTTGAATTTAAGACTAACTTGGAGGGGTATTTATAACACATTTCATCAAAATCTAACCGTATTTATAATTTCAGTTCTTCTGAATTTCAGAATTCTACATAACACATATATTATATTCTAGTTATTCTTTCTTTTTCTTTTCACTGTGCTAAACATACGAAATCAACATACATTTTTCGTATGCAATAAAAGACGTTTTCTATAGAAAATGGTTTGATTAACTTTAATGATTCCTTTACAAGGCAAACATAAAAGTATTTGAATATACTATTTGAAAGTTATGACAATTTTTATTTCTTTGTGAATGTATCTATTTGTACTGTCAAATAAACATCTAATAAGGAATTTATATATATATATATATATATATATATATATATATATATATATATATATATATATATATATATATATATATATATATATATACCTGTAATTTTTAAAATAATTTTAAATACGTTTAAATTATTCCCGGGTATTTTCTTTACTGATGTAAATAAGTATTTAAATATATATTTCCTTGACATTTAACTTTTAAAAAAGGTTTATTATACATAATAATATACTATATACTATTATGAAAATGTTAATTATTAAAACTTCTATTGATGTAACGCAGAATCACTTTGAAAAGCGCTAACTGCTAAAATTTTGATTAAGAGTCGACAGTCGACATATTAAAATATTAATATGTGAAACTTCTGAGAAAGTATATCTAAGTTAACTATTCCTGAAAAGATTTCCTGTAAGTCTAAAAACAATATCGTGAAAAACTGGCAAATCAAATGAAATTAATAGAAATATCACGTTTTTGTGCTCTCTTAACTATTCAAAATAATACAGAGCAAAAATTGTCTTTAGTTAATAAATAATAGGTAAACAATTTTCTGTACCGTGATTAATTAACTATTTAATCCAGAATTCGTTTAATGAATTGTATATTAATATATATAGTTATGTATACGACATATAATTGATATATTTTAATCTATTTACGACAACAGAATTTTATGTTGACCTTTAAAAACTGTGAATATTTTTCTGATAAAACTAATTTCATTATCACAATTTCAATTCAAGGAGCATTACGTCTAAAAAATTTGCACATAATTAAAGTTAAACTTGCATTCATAAAACTTTCACATGCCCGTTTGTTATATATTTATTTTTCTTTATGTTTCGGAAATTAAAAAAAATTCTTACAAATAATATAGACGCGTAGCAATTTCGACTGATATGTATAAATTGTCAATTGTGTGTGATCGTAAAAGAAAGTATTAGAATTTAAGTATTTAAGAAAATTTCTATGCACCAATTCATGTTAAAAAAATTATTAAATACTCTAAACTTTAACATTTAAATGATGAAAGCTTTTTATAGTCTATGATAACGCATTGCTTAAATATGCATTACAATAATTTTAATATCGCTTTACTTTAAGTTATAAAAAAATTTTATTCGCAGTAATTGTTTACTAGTTAACCCATATTTCACCATCGTCCTAAAAATAGGACATTATGCATAAGTGGTATTTGTATAAATTCCATTGAATATTTTAATCCAAATTAAACGCAATATGTTATTTAAAAGTCCAATAAATACATATGTGTCTTTATTGTTAGTTTAATATATATATATATATTTAATAACTATTTTTGAAGATTTATTCATTACATTTTCAACACATTATTACTTAAAAAGGTTTTACGTTCAAGAATAACGGACATATAAATTTTTTGAGGTAATATTCTACACTTTTGTACTGGTAAAACAATTATATAATATATATATATATATATGGTCTGTTTTCCTTATATTTCCGACTGTCCTAAACCATTGCCCTATTTTTAGGACAGCCTGTCCAATTAAGCTAATGAAAGGTTTGTGATATCGAAAATCACATATTCTAAATTACGTATTGCATTTATAATAAATTTAATTCTTTCCCAATTCATTTTCTATCTGTATAAAAAGCGAGTTAATATTTGCGGTTTCATTCCTTTATTCCAAAAGAGCAAAACATTATATCTCTATTTCTTTAATAAAAAAAAAAATAAATAAAATAAAAGCAAGAGATGAGCTTTCAATCGCTTAATTCTATGGAGAACAATTCGTTTCATCTCAATTAAATAAAACAGAATAAAATGTTTCCTGATGTCATTTTTGAACATTGAACAGATCTCACATCTGTTACTTAAAAATAGAAATATCGTATTCTTTTCGACTAAAGTCAAGGAGTAAAAAGTTAACGATAGAAATACTTGTGGTCAAGAGTTAAGGTTGGTTTGCCAGATTCTCACGAACTGATAACGGTTTTTTTGGCTAAGAAATCAATCGCCAATATATTTTAAAAAGTTATACTAAATTAGCTGTAACTGAAAAAGTGGGTGTTGTCCTTGGCATCAAAAATTTCTGTGGTTTGGTGTAATGTATTCAGCCAACAATTTCATCACTTCTGCATCTTCTCTGTTGCTGAAAAGACGTAACTTTTGAATACTTCTCTCCCCGTGTCCATCCCGTTCATTTTCATGCATTCATATATTGTATTAGAAAACGAACATCTTGATTCTTTTCAAAAGAATATTTCTGATGTGTATCATTAGTGTTGAATTATTTAATTTCAAGCAATATTGTTACGAAGTTGAAGATAAATAAAATATTTTAATGTCAGCAACGAATTCTGGATTATTGTGAACAGTGCAATGTGCACGGCCAACCACCTCAATGACTTTGATCCTTTATCACTATTTTACCAGTGTATTGCTTCATAATAATACGAGAAATTTATGCATCATCAAAAGTGCTATTATCATCAAGTCGTGTCTACAAAATAGTGCAACAAACTCTATAGCACAAATTTTGGTGCTAAAGACAATTGCTGACTTTATAAAATTAAAATAAATGGACACGGGGAGGAGGAAAAGCCTTCTTGAAACTTTAAAAATTTTCTGTGTGCTGCCTTGATTAACATTTGCATTTTTAATACGCTGCAATCATGAAGGGTGCTGTCTCGCTGTGTCTCTCTCGCTTGTTCTGAAAGTGGTGGCTCCTGTTTCCTTCAACTTTGATTTTCGGCGAAATTCCATTTCTCTTCACTTGGGTACTGGTTGGTATGCAACAGATGTTTCGTATGAGACGGCGTCTTCTTCAAGAGAGGTTTCGTTTAGTTTTCCTGTGTTACTGAATGATCCTCAACAGCTGTTTCGTCATGTGAGCTTCTTCAAAGCATTTTTATCGAAAGTCAGTCCGATACTGACTATTCCGTTCGCTTTCTGTATTTTTTTTTTTTTTTTTCTCAAGAGTGTGTGGAAAAATTAATTGAAATCGTCAATCGTCAGCCGCTTAAAAAAAAAAAAAAAAAAAAAAAAAAAAAAAATGAATCGTATTTTTTCAAATGCCACTATTTACAAGTTCGATCGTAATGCATCCAGCTTGAAGACGATCTCTACGAAAAATTATTCAATGTTTTGTGTTGTGACTATCCGATTCTTCAAATAACTTTTTTTACGAAGTTACAAAATTTTTAACTATTAGTGACTACTATTGGAGCAAGAATCCCAACAATTAAAATATATACAACAGTAAGGTATGACAAAACGCAACGTATAATATATATATATTTAAAAGAAAGTAAATAAATATATAAATAAAATAAAATAAAATACAAATTCGTCGTATATAAAAAAAAAATAATAATAATAATAATAATAATAATAATAATAAAGAAAAGAAATCTTTCTATTCAAGTAAGTAATTTTAATATATTTTTAAGTAAACAGCTTTCATTTTAAAATAATAAACAGTAAATAAATGAATGAATTGTATAATATGAGTATAATTTTATTGCACTTTAAATTCATTAATTCTTCTCTTGTTCTTTATATGAAATTGCTATTAAATTAAATGATGTTTGTTTAAGGAAAAAAAATTGCTTAAAATAAATAAATAAAATAAATAAATAAATAAATAAATAAGTAAATAAATAAAAATTAAAATCAGGACATTCTAATATTAATGCTCATCATATAATATTTCTATCTCCTATGCAGTTACTTAAATATTGAAGTTTATGAAATCTTTTATTTATGCTATATATTTTTCAGCTAATTTTTTAGTAAATTAATTATTTTACTACTCATTTTTAATTATTACTTCTCACTATTGATTGGATGTGAATAAATATTTAAATATATAGATTGCATACATATGTTGATTGCTACGTCATAGTATAAATATAAAGAAATTAGAATATTGAGAATTTTGAAGGTAATTTTTAAGGTTTTACATTTTGTGATTTATGATGGTTCTACATTTATTGCCCAACATATATTTTTATAAACAACTAATTTCTGCCATGACTGATCTTACATATTAAGATCTTATATATATATATATTTAATATATTTTTGAAAAGAAGCATTCAAACCAAAATATATTTTGTGCAATCTTTTTTAAATTTTATTTTTTGGTAATGAAAGTTATATATATATATATTTAGTACATATTCAATATATAAAATGTATACATAGTATTCAGTTTTTCATTTTGGTAATTAAATTATTTAGTAATAATGGCCACCAATATTATGATTCCAACTTTTGATGGGGATCCAAATTTTCTTAAATTCTTTTTTGATCAGTTAAGATCGTATGCAGAGATTGGTGGTATAAAATCTAAAGAAATCATTTTGATTCTAAAAAGTAAATTGATCGGTCCTGCACAAAAATTCATGTTAGAAAATGAAATTTCATATAATGCGACTGATCTGGAATTTATCGAAAAAGAATTTACTAATTTCTTTTCTTTACCGTCGTCAACATATAACATTAATTCATTTAATAACTTCACAATGATGAAATCGGAGTCGCCAAAACATTTTGCACACAGATTAAATTGTGTCGCATCAAAAGCATTTCCTGATATTTATGACACAGAAGCATTGAATTCACTAAAATTCTCTAAATTTATTTCGTGTATACCACCAAACATTAGAATTAAGCTTCAAGAGGAAGGTATTAATAAATACAAGGAAGCCGTTGATAGGGCACAAAAACTCTTTGAAATTCATGTGACAGAGGATATGACAAAAAACACAGAAAACACAGACACAAACAGTAACATAATTTTGGAGAAAATCAATTTTTTGACTGAACAAGTTAACAACTTATCATGTACACAGGATAATAAAAAAGACTATCATGATAAGCAGAACTATCAATTGCAAAACAAAAGAAGAAAATATTCTCCAAAGATGCAAAGAATTGCTGATGGTCAAACACACTTTAAAAATAAAAGAACTTTCTTCCAAAATAGACAAAGTAGAAACAAATTCAATTCTAGAATTTGCCAAATTTGTGAGAAATATGGACACACTGCTAAATATTGCTTCAGATGGAAGAGACAAAATTTAAGAAAACAAGATTATAGACACTACTCACACCAACAAAATTCTGAAGCAAATTTTCGAGACAACACAAAGTTTAGAGAGGATAGGAATTTAAACTAATAGAGAGATTTATTCCTACTGGTGAGAATATTTCTCAATCTCTACAATCACCAGTATTTTCTACGCAAAATAATGATATACCAAAATTAACAAATCGTAGGCTAGTTAATTCTGTTGCTTCTCAAACAAATTCTATCATTACGATTTCAAACACTGTAGCTATTCAAACAGAAACCGAGCAAAGAAGTAAATATATTTGTAATGTATATCAAAATGCTTCTTCCTTACCACTTATTAATGCAGTGATGGCTCAATCAAAAGTAAATTTTTTAATTGACACAGGCAGTTCGTTAAGTCTACTTTCACAAAAATTCTTTAATGAAATCAAAACATCATTGAAATATAAAAGAAAAGGTTCTAATATTACAATTAAGACTGTCAATTCTGAGGTTAATTTCTCATCATGTATAAGTGCATCTTTTAAAATTGAACAAAAGAATTTTCACCATACATTTTATATTGTTGATATCCCTTCATCCTCGTCCTTCCAAGGAATTCTTGGAATTGATTTCATTAAACATAATAACATCCAAATTGATTTTGCTCATGATTTACTAAAAATAAATGATACATCAATTCCATTTTACTCTTGTAATGAGGAGGATGATGGTACTTGTAATCACAATCATACTGACCATGCGCATAAAAAAAATTGCATTCCTGCATATTTACATTCTAAATGTATTCTCAACCCATATGAAACAAAAGCAGTTAAGGTATTCACCAAATTAAAACCTGATCCTAATGAATATATTTTTGAGGGAAATGAAGATAAACAGATAAATTTTTACGATTCTCTTATACCATTCAAGGACTTCCGAAAAAGTTACAATAGGAAAAATCATATGAAAGAAATTTATAATTTCCAGATTTATGTATCAAATAATTCTGAAAAGAGTGTTCATCTTAACAAAAACATGAATATAGGTAAAATTGCTTTGGTTCAACAAATCAAAAATTTTGATGTAAGTGAAATTATTTTGAATGATGGCAATGACACAGTATCTAAAAACAAAACTGAACACTCTGTCAATTTAATTCAACCATCTGAACAAATTTTAAATAAAAGAAAAACAGATTTAACTCATTCTGACTTTAAACTTGATCACTTATGTAAAGAAGAAAAAGAGCAGTTGCAAAAATTACTATTCGAAAATTTTGCTGTTTTTTCAAAATCTTTAGCAACCTTAGGACATACTGATAAAGTTATTCCAAATTTAAAGCTCACAAATGATTTTCCAATAAAAACACTTCCTTTCCCAATACCTCAAGCTCTGCAAAACGAAGCTCTCAATCAAATTAGAGAACTTGCAGATGCTAATATCATTGAGCGTAGTTGCTCCGAATGGGCCTGTCCCATCCTTTTGGTAAAAAATAAACCGGATGGTTCAGGAAAACAAAGATTCAGACTAGCTTTAGATCTAAGAATGCTAAACACGGTAATTCAGGGTTCTTCTTACCCTTTACCAAAAATTCAAACTATTATTTCAAATTTATCATCATATAAATATTTTACGTCATTAGATTTTCAACAAGCATATCATCAAATTGATTTACCGGAAAAATTTCAAGATTATGTTACTTTTAGATCAATGTTTGGTTCATATAAATATAAACGTTTATGTTTTGGTCTTAAAACAGCTAGCTCTATTTTTCAATCACTTATGGATAGTCTTTTAGATGAAATTCAGGAAGATGGAATCTATTCCTATCAAGATGACTTAATTTTAGGGGCTAACTCTTTTGAAGAAACAATGTTTAAATTAAGGAAGGTATTCGATGTTTTAAAAAAGTACAATTTAACTTTAACTCCTAACAAATGTTCATTTCACAAAACAGAAGTAGATTATTTAGGTTTTCACATTCAAAATCATACAATTTCTCCGGTGCAGGATAATATTATTAAAATTAATTCATTTCCTGTACCAACTACTAAAAAACAGGTGAAAAGATTTTTAGGACTTGCTACTTATTATAAATCATTATTACCAACTTTTTCTCAAATCGTCCAGCCATTAATTGACTTAACCAAACCTAAAGTCACCTTTAAGTGGACACAGAAACATCAAGAATTTTTTGAAAAATTGCAACAATTATTTTTCAAACCTCCAATTGTTAGATTACCTGACTGGAACAAAAAATTTTTCGTGAACACAGACGCGTCAAAAGTTGCAATTTCAGGTGTACTTATGCAAAAATTTGGCGATAGACTATTGCCCATTGCATATTTTTCAAAATCATTAAAACCCTCTGAACAAAAATATCCTTCATTGAAACTAGAATTAATGGCCATACATAGATCTGTACTTGCATTTAAGTACTATTTATATAATCGAAATTTTGTAATTCTTTCGGACAGTGCACCTTTAAAAAAATATAAGAAAACAACAAATCCTGCAGGCATTACTACTAGATGGCTTATGGACCTTTCTGAATATTCTTATTCTTTTGAACATATACCTGGTTCTAGCAATATTTTAGCTGATTATTTGTCCAGATGTAACTTAGATGAAAATCAAGATAACCTGTCTACTAATCCGAAGATTGTTTTTGAAGAAAATCTTCCTGTCATTCAAAATGATCCTGATAAGGTGAGTACAAATGGTCATGAAAATTATGAAAAAGGTAAAAATAATTATCAATTAAACTTTCTTATTTCTGGCCAAAATGGTAATAAAGATCCCCTCCTGGAAATATCAAATAACACTTTTGTATTTGAACAGAAAAAAGATGATAAATTGTCTCCTATATATAATGAAATTTTAAGAAAAGGATCATCTAAAAAATTTTCTAATTTCTTTATACATCCTGATACTAAAGTTCTAATGATAAAAAAGTATGACACTTGCAATGACACATATACTTATTGTATTGTTGTGCCAGAAAAATTAAAAGCTAAGACATTAACTATTTCTCATTTATCACACTTCGGATTCACAAAAACTTACGAATTTTTATCATCTAGATTTTTTTGGAGAGGAATGTACAACGATACATTAAATTTTGTTGCATCTTGTACAAATTGTTTACAATCGAAACATCATCGTATACTTAATGCACCTTTACAGCCAACCTACACACCAAAATTTCCTGGACATACTATATCTACTGATTTGTTAGGTCCTTTCGAAAATGGTCAATCCATATTGACCATAATTGACCATTTCTCAAGACATGCAGAACTTTATCCCTTAACGGATACATCTGCACAAAAAATTGTTAAATGTTTATTTTCTTACATATCCACACATGGTCGTCCATCTGTAATTCTTTCAGATCTTGGACCCCAATTCACGTCATATGTTTATAACAATTTCAACGACACACTAGGTATCAAAATTTTACACTCTTCTGTTGCTCATCCACAGAGCAACGCTATTTCTGAAAGAATAAACAAAAGTATAAAATATTCCATAAAAACACTCCTACAAGAAGGACACACATTTGCAAATGCTATCAATATTCATAAATCTTTGTATAATGGATCAAAACATTCGTCTACACAATTTTCACCAAATTTCCTACACTTTGGCAGAGAATTATCGTTAATCTTTGATACATATGATTCTCAGTGCAACCAACCATTCCTTGATAGAAATGTTGATGTTTATAAACTAATGCACGACCTTGATAAAATTTATCATAAAATTTATCATAAATTTATCATAAAATGTTGCATATTCTTTTATTCAAATCGATATATTTAACATATTTTCTAAAAAAAAAGGGGAATTATTACAAACTTAGAAAAATATACTCTTACGTTATATTAACATTTATTTAAGAACATAAGAGTTACTTTACACACATTTGCATCTTAGACACTTGTCAAAAACTTAAATTACACATTGTTTAGTATTCAAAAATAAATAAATAAGTTCATAAATTAAAAAAAAAAAAAAAAAAAATGCATAATATCTTATGCCATTTAATTGAACACATAATGTTATAATATATCATTTAAATTTTTGAATTTTCACATTTTTGAATAATTTGAACGTTTTGCAATGCTAGCAACATGTATTTCCATAAATGTGTCCATGTGTGAATATTACCGATAGTGACTTTTTTTATGCTCTCAATTTTCTTGGAATGACTTTTTAATAATTTTTGTAGATATCAAATCATTGAATCTACACTTTTTTTTTTTTTTAATTTTTTTCTGAAATAATTATCCCGCCTTGAGAAGATGATTCGTTCAAAATTATTGCCCCAAGAATCATCAACTCAGTTGAGAGCATCCAGTTTTGGGAATACTAGTATGCTATTAAACTAGTAATTCTCTATTTATTCATTTGAAAATCTCCCGTCCCTGTTTTTGAGGTGCTCCCGATCGTACATTTTTCTTAATGGCGTGGTGGAGCTGTTTTTTACATGCCCTATTCATCTAGGACGAAGGCCCTAAGCCTGAATCATATACTTGTGTTTCACACAAGAGTAAGGTGGGTTGTTCGTGTTACGGTGGATGCCTAACACAATTGAACAGCTTTCCTGGCTGGAATTGGCCAAAACACATTTTTGCTTATATTTTATGGTGTTAGTCACACATCATATATATATTTTTTTCATATGTTTATTTTGACAATATTTTTTTCTGATGTTTATTACACATCATTTGGTGTATTGTATATTTAGTTTTAGATAATTTTGCTTCTTTACATTTCATTTTTGCATTTATATATATTATTTTCTATTGTAATATGAATACTATTTCCACAAAGTACTATTATGTTTGCCAAATATAGTTATTTCAATCTAGCAGAAGAAATAATTAGAAAAATACATGATATCCAATATTACTGCTTTTTCATTGTGACTGTCAATGATTCATTTAGATATATCAACAAAATCGTATATGCAGTGGACTTTGAAGCATGTATTTAAGAAAAATAAGATGACTGGAGAATATTCTCATGGACGTGAAAATGTGCACATATTAAAAAAAAATTGTAATGGTAGCTACTCTATATATTTCGTACAAATTTGTACAACTGTTTACATATATATTTCTTTTGATATCTTATACATATATATAATTTGGCTGTTCTATATGTAGAATATGTGTTGTATATGATTACCCTGGGCAACACCTCTTTCTTTTTCAGACGAAGGGGAGAAATATGTGATATCGAAAATCACATATTCTAAATTATGTATTACATTTCTGATAAATTTAATTCTTTCCCAATTCATTTTCTATCTGTATAAAAAGCGAGTTAATATTTGCGGTTTCATTCCTTTATTCCAAAAGAGCAAAACATTATATCTCTATTTCTTTAATAAAAAAAAATAAAAAAAATAAAAGCAAGAGATGAGCTTTCAATCGCTTAATTCTATGGAGAACAATTCGTTTCATCTCAATTAAATAAAACAGAATAAAATGTTTCCTGGTGTCATTTTTGAACATTGAACAGATCTCACATCTGTTACTTAAAAATAGAAATATCGTATTCTTTTCGACTAAAATCAAGGAGTAAAAAGTTAACGATAGAAATTCTTGTGGTCAAGAGTTAAGGTTGGTTTGCCAGATTCTCACGAACTGATAACGGTTTTTTTGGCTAAGAAATCAATCGCCAATATATTTTAAAAAGTTATACTAAATTAGCTGTAACTGAAAAAGTGGGTGTTGTCCTTGGCATCAAAAATTTCTGTGGTTTGGTGTAATGTATTCAGCCAACAATTTCATCACTTCTGCATCTTCTCTGTTGCTGAAAAGACGTAACTTTTGAATACTTCTCTCCCCGTGTCCATCCCGTTCATTTTCATGTATTCATATATTGTATTAGAAAACGAACATCTTGATTCTTTTCAAAAGAATATTTCTGATGTGTATCATTAGTGTTGAATTATTTAATTTCAAGCAATATTGTTACGAAGTTGAAGATAAATAAAATATTTTACTGTCAGCAACGAATTCTGGATTATTGTGAACAGTGCAATGTGCACGGCCAACCACCTCAATGACTTTGATCCTTTATCACTATTTTACCAGTGTATTGCTTCATAATAATACGAGAAATTTATGCATCATCAAAAGTGCTATTATCATCAAGTCGTTTCTACAAAATAGTGCAACAAACTCTATAGCACAAGGTTGGTAAGTTTTTTGAGTTTGTGTGTATACATAGGCTTAAAGAAACATTTATTTAAGATTTTACAAAGAAAAAAAATTTTTTTCAATGCTTGGTACGATATGGGTTAAACGTTAATTCAATATGTTTTATACGACTTTAAAAAAAAAAAAAAAAAAAAAAAGGTAGAACCACAAACCACAATTTACTTTTCAGATTATTACAGATTTTTTTAATTATTTTCTATTTCCCGACCCCCATATGTAATTGAAGAATTGTATTCTGTCAAAAATTCCGATACCCAGGTTTCACCTGATGTATATGTTCGAAGAACGCCATATGAAAATTGCAAAAATGAGTGATAGCAGGTGCCACCTCTCATATGATATACACACAAATTTTCTTTCATAATGACTATCTCGCTTTTCAAGTTTAGTATATTTATATACTATAGAAGCTGAGATATAGCCTTCTTTAATACGGGGAAATTTTTAGAATGGCAGTGCCACTGGTCAGCCATTATGCATCCAAATTAAGTCAGCATACATTTTCATGATGATCCTCTCACATATTAAGTTTTCTGTAATTATACACAATAGAAACTGAAATATGTCCTTGTTCTAAAGAGGGGAAATTTACAGAATAATTGCGCAACATGTTGAAAGATAATAATTAAAAGTTGATAGACATCATATTATATCATGATACAACAAATATTATATTTATGGAATTCTAAGCATAGGTTATTAATCTATCGTATCTTCGGATTTTTGTCACACATAGAGACAGACATACATTATTTCAAGAATGGCCAATCGCGTACAGAGCCTTACAAAGCTTATAAAACCGTCATATACAGAAATCAAAACTTTTTACGAATCCAATACTTTCTTCTGTTGAATACGGAAAAAGGTAAACTATAATTCATTAACCATTCTTATAATACCAATTAAACAGAACACAGGACAATCAAATGTCACGAAGAATTGAAAAATGTAGGATTTAAACTTGGGAGTATTCTTTTATTGCGTCTAAATGCATTACTACCCTCTGTTAGTAGTTTTGTAAGCAAGTTCGTGAAAGAACTTGCTTACAAAACTACTAACAGAGGGTAGTAATGCATTTAGACGCAATAAAAAATGTTAACATTACATAATTTGTTTCTTTTTTCACCATTTTACAACCAAATCGCTAATAACAACAAAATAATAACAATAATTAATTAATTAATTAACTAATTAAAAAAAATTGCGCACACTGTTTGACTTAGTTGAAATTTGAATCGCATGGATTACAATCAAGGTTAGTGAATGTTATATGAGAAGTTAAATAATTTATAGATATATAAGCTATAAGCATTTAAATATCACTAAAAAGTGAAAATAATTTAATACACTAATTACACTGCTCTGCATGAAAACTGCCTCTGACACCATTTCAGCATATTCTGATCATAGCCTCCTAAACTAGATGCCTGTCGTGTTGCTCGGAAACTTGGCAACAATTGAAGCGGTAGACAGCGCCACCTGGTACAGATTGCGTGACATTTTTATTCAACAGCCACCAAAAATTTTTTAAAGTGAGATATGATATACGTAAAAGGCGAATAGAATTGAAGGAACGTCGATTATATATATCATATATCACTTCTTAAAATTATTGGTGACAGTTGAATTAAAATATCCCGCAGTCTGTACCAGGTGGCGCTGTCTACCGCTTCAACTGATGCCAAGTTTCGGAGCCACGCGGCAGGCATCTAGTTTAGGAGGCTATGTTCTGATGTAAAATGACCTCCTGAATCCGAATATGACTCCCATTTTGTATTATCACTCACCGTTTTTTAGAAATGGCCACCCCTTATGATTTTTCGGTGATTTTATGGCTATAAATTTAATTTTTAGGAGGGGGAGGATTTTTTTTAACCGTTAAATATCTTCTGGGGGGCTACAGAGTTGGAAAATTCTAAAACATGGACATTTGCGACAAGGGGAAAATTTAAGGGTATTTGCCACTGAAATTATGTATTACATTTCTTATGTTTTTTTTTTTTTTTTTTTTTTAATCTATTATCAATATTATTTATTAAACATTATATATATTTTTTTGTTTTTAAGTGTTAAATTAATTCTGTTTCATTCTCCAAATCAAATTCAGGGCCATAAAATTACCGAACAATGATAAAAATCGGGGGAGGGGGTGGTGTCCCGAGAAAACGATGAGTCACTGGGGAAAATAGTAGTCATATTTGTATTCAGAAGTTCATTTTACGTAAGAATCAGCAAGAATGGTATCAGGGCTCGAAAAAAAAAAAAAAAAAAAAAAAAAAAAATTGCAGCGCAGTGTTACCAATTAAACATTTTATTTACCAAAATATTAAAGTTTACAATTTGTATCAAATTTTAGTGTTACCATATATAGATTTAAAAACTGTATTTGAAACAATATACTTGACTATGCTTGAAAAGAAAACAAAAGAAAATTAAATATTAAAATTCAACAGTTATATTATTATTTTATATGCATCAATAATGAAGCAGGTGTTACCACAAAAATCGTAAATTAATGAATTTTTTAGTTTGTCTGTTGTTTAACGAAATATGTGTATTTTTAATTATTCTGCCAGAATTATGCGCATGAGCAAAATAAGTAAATAAATAAATATTAAACAATCTTACAATAACAATTAAACAGAACAATGACTTGGTTTTAATGAATTGAACAAGGAATGACATGAAATTTTGATATATTGTAAGACGGTAATAAAAATTATTTCGTGAATTAAAAGAGTTACTGCATCATATAATCTGAAGATGAGACAAACTAGTTTTACACCAGAAAGTTTAATTAACAAACGAAGTAAAATGAGGAATTGTTTCGTTTAAAGAAGTGTATTATCAGCCACGGGTGCTTCCAATCTCTGTTATCCAAAGACAAGTTATAGTGTTATCTGTTGATCATAATTTCTAGAGTAAATTCATTTTATCTAACCTGCAGATTGCATGCAGCAAAATATGATACGTGTAAAATTACGCAGAGAAGACAAGTAATATATTTATTTACATTGTATAATACAAATTGCACGATTTATTATCTTTTTTTTTGTGGTTTTACTTAAAAATGCAAACTTTAACAAACAAAATAAGAACACGCTATTTGAGTTTTATTTTGCTTAACTGAAATTTGAATAAAATACATTTAACTCCGATTTCTTGTTTCTATATTAAAAAGTAAATGAATTAGAGAAGTATAAGTTTTCAAAAATATATATAAAAAAAATCGAAAATATATATTTAGTATCATGCTACCAGTTGAGCACTTTATTCTTCAAAGCTTTCAAAGTTATGTATATTTTAATATGTCGATAAACATTATTTTTGGTAAATACTATTTTCACCAACAACTAAAATCATAGTAACATCAAATTTTAGGGAAAAGAATCCAATTAAAAGAAAAAAAATCTATAGTCCAAGCTATGGAATCGTCATTTTGTAATTTATCATAGTAACAGATGAAATCATCTGAACTACGTGCATGGATCAACAACATTATGGTAATTTTCTAAGTCTACAAACCATTTCCAAACAATATACTTAAGCATATATTAGCAGACGAAATTAATTTCAGAAATGAACAAACGCAAACTTCTTAATAATAATGAATAACAATTACAATTTCTTTGTGTATATAGTGTATCACTGAAGAATAAGGTATTAAAAGCTCAAATTCTTCATTATGTAACACTCTATTTACAATCGACACATCCTGTCTCATTATAATCTTCCGCATTACAGCGAACAAGTCAAGTGGACATTTCAAATAGTCCTAAGCGGGAGCGGGATTTCACAATAAATCATTTAACTCATTGTTTAGAAATGGGGGAAATTTCATACAATCGCTTACTTGTTCTTATTTACCCTCGACAATACAAAATCGATTCAAAATTTGACAAAAAGGCATATCAGTAGCAGGCACTTACAGAATGAACGGTGGAAACGAAGGGTCCTCGTATTCATCTTGATAAATGATGCAATATTCGAAATGGATTCCCTTAGGGAATCTGTATTGAGGATCACCCCTGCTTTTGTTTGAGTTTGTCGTCTGCGTCTCGCTTAAGAATGATATCTAAATTCAATGAATGCTAACACGGGTTTCTTCCATACTACTTCATTCCAATTACACAGGGATAACAGAATTATGACAGTTAATATTTACCGAACACTTCACGAGACTTTGATAGAGTGTGCTTCCTTTTATTTTTTATTTTGTCTTGTGAGAATGTAAGGGGAAAATAAATAATATTCTCATATCTAACTAAATTTTAGCCGAAGTATAAGTCATATTTATGTTTCGTTAGAAAGACAATTGTAACAAAAACAGTAAGACTGGGACATAATCCCATTCTGTGTATTTTTTTCAGTTTTGTTTTTCCGTTCTTTATTTTTCCCTTTAATAAAAGAATTGTTGTTTTTAGTCATTTAGAAACATGGTATTCACTTTATAATAAATCATTCTAATCAGAAAAAAAAATTGGCATCCCCAAAATGAAAAAAAAAACATTGCTGGAAGTGCTAAAAAATACACTCAAAAATTATAAAACATAAGTGTAGAAATAATACTCTAATAATTATAAATGTAACATAAATGTGTTCTAATATTTATAAATGTATAAATAAATGTATAAATAAATGTATAAATATAAATATATAAATAATATTCTGATATCCAATTTCTCTTTCAGCCTTGGTATAAATTATATTTTTGTTTCGTGAAAAATACACTTGTAACAAAACAATAAGACAGCCTACTATGTGTATTTTTTTCCCACTTTTAACAAAAGAATTGCTATTGTTTTAGTCTTTTAGAAACATGGTATTCAATTTATAATAAATTATTCTGATCAAGAAAAAGAATTTGGCTTCCCAAAAATGAAAATAAAATCGTTGAAATAGCTAAGAAAAATGCTCGAAAATTATAAATTATTCATTTTATAAATAATACTCCCATTTCCAACTTCTATTTCAATCACATTATAAGCTGTATGTTTTTTTTCGTTAGAAAGACACTTGTAAAAAAAGGAATACGGCACCCAAATCTGTGCATTATTATTTTTAAGTTTTAAATTTTTCCTTCTTTTATTTTTGATTTTTAATAATAATAATAATAATGATAATAATAATAATAAAAAGAATTGCTGTTGTTTTTAGATCAGTTAAAAACACAATTAAATTTATGATAAATCATTCTCATTAAAGAAAGGGAATGGTCTCCCCAATAAGGAAAAGAATAATTCTGAAAATACACTATTAGAAAGTTGATAAGGATGAATCCCAAGTGGTTATATAGCGCGTAAACTGTAAGGATGGTTGGATGCCAAATGAAATAAAGTAATGCCAGAATGTTAGGACATTATAATAATTTATCGCGTTTTGAAATCCAGAAGGCTTTGAAAAGGGTTTAAGGGACAAAATAGTTACTTTTTGCTAAGCATGTAAAAGGGGGGGGGATGCAATAACCGTCTGCAAGCATTCTGACGTAAGATGTCAATACGGGATATGCCACCATGGATATGGAGGGCGATGCAAGATTCCACTCGTCGTGTCGTGCTTTACATAACATTACACAGCAGCTGTTGGGGTAATTTATCCCATTTCTCTATTAGAGTACGGATTAGGGTGCCCTTGTTTATTGGAAGGTAATGTCAACCAGCAATACTTCTCCCCAAAGCATTCCAAACATTTTCAGTGGGATTCAGATCTGGAAAAAGTGCTGCCATACGCAGCGTTGAATACCCTCTCTCTCTAGACACTACTGGACAGCAACTGTTCGATGACATGCTGCGTTGACGTCTACGAAAATAAATTTGTCACTGATAGCACGACGGAACATGTGAACATGAAGCAGAAAAACAACATTAATGTACTGTTGGCCAGTTATAGTCCCAACTGGTAGCACATACAGAGACTATGTATATTTATCATGATGCCAACCCATAGCATGACGCTACACGTAGGATATCAGTGCATTTCCTGTATGTTTTATGGACTATATGAAGTACCACTCTCACACCAGATCAGTTGGTGTCGATGATCAAAGGACAGACTGAAAATACTTTCATCTGAGAATAGTATGCAAGTCCACTTTCCTCCGATTGCAAAGCTAACAACATCATTGCAAGCGGGCGGAACGGTGACATCTAGAGAATGGTATGCACACAACATGACAGCAAGCGTACAGTCTTCCTCGATGCAAACATCTAACTATACCTTTTCGAAAGATCCGATTGTCAGTAGCAGCAAGAAATTGATTTGCTACCTTAGTAGCTGTGCTGCGCCGGTTCCTTTTTGTCGATACGCTATCAGGGGGTCCTACTTACCGCCCTTTTTTTTCAGGACACTCTCAGGTATGAGAAGTTTCTTTCTTTATTGCTACTACTATTTGTATATACAACAATTTTAGTCTTATTTAATCACGACATATTTCTATGAATGTACCACAAATATTTCTATATAAAATTAGTGGTGGCAAAAAAGGTGAAAATATCTCGTCTCTGACAGTGTCCTGAAAAAAAGACGGAGAGTACGACCATTGCTCTATGTACCTATTTCCTGTACGTGTCCTACCATTTATTTGAAATGCTTTTCAATGCCTTGAAACAACTCTGTGGCTGATGTCGAACCCCCTGAGAACATCTGTTATTTTTTGCCTTTCTACAACCTTCTCTCATGATATGGCCACGCATAAAATCATCTAAGTGATCTCGGGAACACATACCGAAAATGGAAAATTCGAAAATAGATTCTTCACAATTAAACTTTGCTTTTGAACAACAAAGTTCCATATGCATCAAATTCTTTATGCCTCTTATCAGCGCTGTCACGTGACGAACAAATTCGGCAATAAAAAATTTACATTCGCGCAACATGTTTTACTGTATTCCGTAGTTATGTTAATTTGCCCATTTTCCTGTCTTCCTTTGTGTAGTTGCTATCTCTACTGATGTTATCCGTCCTTCGCAAATGTCCACCAGTCTACTACGAAAAATTATGAAATTTATAAATTATAAATTGTATAAGATTTCTTTAGCTACAGGATAGACTGACGAACGAGTAGGGAAAACATATGTCTTATGCATTTAAAAAAATAAAACCAAATATGCGTTCAAACAACTGTAAAACTCGCTGCTAACCTTTCACGTTATGTTTTACAATAAGTGGTATTTTTTTTATAGTTTACTTGCCGTATATTTATATTTTTCACACTTTAACTACGACCGTCGCCAATTACCCGTTGCGCAGGACTAGTGTGATATTAAACCCAACCAACCAACCTATACTTTAATTGTCCTAAGTTTTACGATAAAGCCTAGATTATGCAACGAATCAATCGTATTTTATTGTATGGTAATTCACGAAATGTCACATTTTATGGTGAATAAACTATAGTTTTCACCGTTATTTTTTACAGCGTATTAAAAATTTTGGATTATTTAGAAAGTAATTTCGTTTGTTTCCAACAGA
The DNA here is from genome assembly GCA_963930645.1 of Salticus scenicus. NCBI lineage: Eukaryota > Metazoa > Arthropoda > Arachnida > Araneae > Salticidae > Salticus > Salticus scenicus. Next base: position 206,279,194 of record OZ005656.1, on the reverse strand, counting down.
GAACTTAATTTTATTTTTTTCACACCAACTTCATAATTAAGTTGCATTCTGGTTATATATTTTGACATGTGGTGCAACAAGGCTTGATTGTGAAAAAATTTATTTGATTCTGCGCAATAGTTTTGTTGGGTACCCTAGCTAATATGGAAAGTCGAAAGCCGTAGTTTCAGCACATTTTGCTTTTTAGTATCTAAAAGCAAAAATTTTGTTTAAGCAGGAAAAAAGTTATCCCATGTATATGGAGAAGATGGAATGCCTGTGCCAAAACTGGTTTGCAAAATTTCGTTCAGGCAATTTTGATGTTGAAGGTATAACATTTTCAGATCCATTAGAGGTTATCAGTGAAATGCTTGAAGGGTTATGCTTGAAGTGAAATGCTTGAAGTGAAATGCTTGAAATGCTTTTCAGTTGTGTTATACGATTTTTATTTTTACTTTCTTCTATATGTATATGTAAAGAAAGTATTGGATTCTTGAAAATTTTTGAACTCTAGTTTTCGATGGATTTACACGTTTTTGGATGTCCTGAAAACGATTTGACTGTTTTTAGAAAATGTCTGTCTGTGTGTGTGTGTGTGTGTATCACAAATTTTGTGAACACTGTATCTCACGAACCAATGAACGAAATTTAACCAAACTTGGTATTTAGTTGGACCCTAACATAAACTGGTGCTGATTAGACTTGGGGATCAATCGTTCAACAGATGACGCTGCCATAGCAAACAAAGTTATCAATTTTTTTTTTTTTTTTTTTTTTTTTTTTTAAGGAAAAAACAAATCGTATTTCTTCTGATAATTGTAAAAAAAAAAAAAAAAATAAAAAAAAAAGACTTTCTTTCAGTATTTAGTGATATAATTCTGTCAGATAAAAATCGTCTACATTTATAATGGAAAATAATTTAATAAATTAATAAATATTTTGTATTGAATGAATTTTGTGTAAAATTATATAGAAAAAAAACATGTGGTGACCACATCATACTAGTTTAATTTACTAAATTGTAATGTACTGTAAAATACATATATCGACTATAGGAAGGAGTCCAATTTATTGCTTTCTGTTTAATGTTTTAATAAAAATGCCTTTCAAATTGTGTTATATCATTATAAAAATTTTCACTTTAGTCAAATACACTTATCTTTTTCAGTTCATTATACTGAAATACCTGTATATATAATTGTCAACATCCATAATTATTCTCATTAGACCAAACTCAAGCATTCGTGTTCATAGACACAGAAATGATCAACTTATTTTTTTAACTCATTATAAAAATTATTATATTGAATATCTCCTTCAAAATATTAATAAGAAAGTTTTATTAGCTTTTTAATTAAATTTTAATTTTAAATCTTATCTTTTTCATAATAACATTAGAATTTTAAAAATGCCAAGAATTATTTATGCATTCAAAGAAAGAGTTTATTTTTACTAGCACCATTAAATCAATGAATAATAATTGTTCATAACAGTTTGAAAAACTCTCATGAAGACTTATTGCCCAATCTTTTAGTAGCACAATGCATCTAGACAGATCATAACAATCTTTTTCAAAGGAATCACTAGACGTGGCTATTAATGCACCGTCTAGGAAATATTTATGTGTTTTCTCCGGCTGGTTTTTCAGTTCAAGAACTATGCAAACTTACTCTAGCGTAATAAGCTAAGCTGAATATTTTATCACAAGAAATGTTGGCATTATATGATGGATATCATTTGGAAGTACGTTGCATGGAAGACTGCTTCGCTTCTTTTTATATCTCTCCCCCTTCACTTTGCAGCTAATGGGTCTAGTAAATTTGAATTTAAAAATTATTCCATGAATAAAAAGAGGTGAAAATTGTTCTTCATATTTTTTTTTTTTATTTAGATGAATGAGATTTTTTGGGGGGGAGGGGGAGCGGGGGGGAGTCCTTTCTTAATGAAGTTTAATTTGCTTATTTTTCTATGTATAAGAGTACTACAAATAAAATGTCTTTTTAAAAATTCGTGGATTTATTATATAGTTTTAAGAGTGGCGTTGAATATAAACAATAAATTTCTATGAATTATTCATGAACAAATATAACTAAGTATTACTGACTCGTAAGCTTAATAAATTTTTAGTCTAATTTTTCATCATCTAGAATCATTTTTTGTTTCTGTACCATATAATATAGATAAAAGTCGATAGCATAATACAGTGATTCTCAAAATATGTGCCAAGGAGGCCTGGTGTGCCCTGGGAAATTTCTGCGTATGTACTATAATATTCTAGATAAATATATGTCCAGATATAAAAATATAGTTACTATATTATACCATTTTATTAGAAATATAGAGCTTTTTTAATCAATAAATCTATATTATATTATTACCCCACATAGCCACTCATGTTCATTAAACATCTAAACTACATCCAATTGATCCATAAAAAAATGCAAAATATCTTAAGAATGCCCATTAAAAATCCTGGATATCCTGTTCTAATTATAGATATCTATTAGATGTTTAAATGTAGACGAAGTTTAGATGTGCCTTTTTCGATGTCTAATGGATGTAACATGTTAGATTAAAACAAGATTTAGATATTTTCAATATCTATTAGATGTAACAAGTTCAATTATTGGACATTTAGAGATTTAACAGACATCCAATGGATGCAAAAAAAAGTGGCATTTCTTTAAACTTTAATTTTTAACTACACACACGCATTTTTTATAAAAATTTTATTTGCGTAATTTAATAGCTAAAGGTATTGAGAAACTTATATGAAAACTCCAAAAAAATATCATGTAAATTCAAACGTTACAAGAGAAATTACGTTACAAAAATACGTTACAAGAGATTACATACGTTACAAATTACGTTACAAGAGAACGTTACAAAAATGAGCAGAATTTCAGTTCCCTCAAAATAAAAGCTAAACTATAAGGGGTTTTACTCACATTTTTATTTTGATTCAATCAATGACCAATGATATTACAGTGTTTTCGCTGATTGTAAATAAATATTGATAAAAAACCCTAACATCTTTCTTTTTTTTGAGAAGAACTTAAATTCTGTTTATTCTATTTCTTGTAACGTTTTGAATTTGCATGATATTTTGTATGGAGTTTTCATATAAGTTGCTCAATACCTTTATCTATTAAATTATGCAAAGGAAATTTTTATAAAGCTTGCGCATGCGTAGTTAAAACTTATTTAGTAAAAGCGCTCGTATTTCGTAAGATATTTAACAATTTTTCATTCTGATCGCTGTATGCTGTGTCTAATGTAGTTTGTCATATTTCCTGAAAATGGCTTTACACTGAGTCTAATACCCCCTACATGTTATAATTTAAAAAGTGGAAATTGTTTTTGCAACATTTTAAAGAAACCGTTATGTCTCCATGAATATATGTGGTAGCCTCATAAAATTTTATACAGACAACTGGTCCCCTTTTCCTTTTCATGGCACAGCTTTTACGGAAAAATTTGAGGTATAACATGTTCTTTACACTACCAAAGTTTCAAGATGATTTCTAACGAACATTTCAAGATATTTGCCAAAACGTGAAAAAGCAAAATTGTTCACATTATTTGCCAGCCATCTGTATACGTACACATATACAGGGTTGCCAACATTTTAATTTATTCCGGAGCATTTTTAGCCCCGCCTTTTTTTCGCACCACTTTTATTGTAAGAGTAATTTTTCTTATTTTATCGGTGTTATATATTGAAGAAAAGTTTTCTATAAATAAAGTGGTGCGAAATAAAGACGGGGCTAAAAATGCTCCGGAATAAATTAAAATGTTGGCAACCCTGCATATATATTAGGTCTACCGGAAAGTTATATATCTTTAAATTAATAAATTGACACCGAAAATTTTTGTTCAATAATATTTATGTGTTACTTTACCGATTATCATATTAAAAGTCACCCCAGCATAAATTTCCGATGTCAGTATTTTATTTAAGTGACAGTACTTTCCGGCAGACCTAATATATTTATTTAAATGCATTAGAAACATGATTATTCATATAAAATTAATGTTTTGAAATAAATTTAATAAATTCCTTATACTGCGTTCGACATTCAGTACTAATTTCTAATCTATATTAAAAACAGGCGCAATTAACTTTCAAAGAACGTATAGATATGCATCATTCATCAATGTAAAGATTTATTAAGACTAAAATTACTTACATTAATAGAATTTGTTTTCTGATCTAAACTTCCATAAAGGGATTCATAGAAATGAATCAAGCATTTATATTTCTAATAGACGTGGAGCAAAATTTATCTTTCTGACTAACAGTGCATGTCGATTCATTTTACAATTGGTTAATTTCATTTGTGACAATCATGTCATCAGACAGATTTTTTTTTTTTTTTTTTTTTTTTTTTGTCCATTTTTAAATAATAAATATTAATTCTGTACTGATAAGTATAAAGAATTTAAGTCCATATTCTTGATTTTTCAGGAGACGAAAAATAAAGTTAAACTAACTAAAAACTAATCAGAAGAATCGATTAGAAAAAAGGGATAAGATTGATTTATACCCTTTATACTATTCAGTGATTGTCAATCTTCATTTAATAAAGGAAAAACATTGAATTAAATATTTTATACTAAAGATTAATGCTAAATTTCTAACTTGAATCTTTTTTTACCAATGGATTTTCTCAAAGACTAAATGACGTGGATTTAAATCCTTTATACCAATCGATAGAGAATTTCTTTATGAGTCTGACTAGGTACTTAACTCAAAATCGACATTTTTGGACTTAAATCCTTTATACTTATCAGTACAGAATTTATCTTAATGAATTTTGGTGTGCCGATTTATCGCTATGTTTCGCTTATAAAGAATACAAAACTTTTAACATAAGAAAAATAATTTACTCCTAATGAGGTAAAAACGTTGCGTGACAGACATGACAAAAATTAGATATATTTTTAGTGACTCATCTGAATCGTTCAATTGTTTGAAATCTGAATCTTTCAATTTCTTCAAATTGAGACAAACTTGATGTTCAGAAATTTTAATTTACACAAAGATGACTTCCATTTGGTATCTCATTTAGAAAAAGACCTAATTTAAATATATGAATAGATATATGTATGTATAAAAATATTTAATACAGTGACAGACATAACATGCGTAAAAATTTAGAATTATCTTTTGTGTACTTATTTTTAAATTTAAATTTTCCTTTTTAATTAATGATACACACACACACACACACACACATATATATATATATATATATATATATACATATATATATATATATACAATGTGTTATATTATTTGATGTTTTCTATCAATAAAAATAAAAACTAATTGAGTTATTTCAAAAGAAAAATTACCCTAGATGTCCACTTTTGCGTGAAATTAACCAATATGGAATCGCATAGAAAAGTTAAATTCCCATAAAAAGATTTTTACATATCATATATAAAAATCTTTTATAAAGTGGTACCCATATGTGTTTCATACGTAATCTTTATAAAAACCAATGTGTTTATGAATGCATCACATATGCTCTTAAACAACTACCCGATTTCAATCTAATTTTTCAATTATTTTTACTTATAATGACAAAAAAAAAAAAAAAAAAAAAAAAAAAAAACTTGACATTTTTACGGAAAAGCTACATGAATAGCGAAATAAAATGGTTGATGAAAACCCCACTTCTTAAGATGAGTACATTGTTATTTTCTGCTGATTGCATTGTCGATACAGGTTTTTAATTACAAAGACAGAAATAATTTTGTTGATTATTCTTTGCAAACACTCTGCATAATAATCTTTAGAAACAATTTGTTTAATTATACTTTTTCGCTTTTCATGGCCAGTTACAGTGAATAACCTTTCTAAAAAAAATCCCATCTTTTTTTTCATCCACCATTTTTCCAGACCCGTTGCTATTCGAATTTTTTTTCATCTTTTACTCCTCGATACCACAATTTTTCTTTGTCTTTACCTTTACCTTTACCTTTTTTTTTTTTACACCGTAGATAACAATTTAGTTTCTTTTGTGGCCGGTGACGTCATATATCTTATCAATTAATCCCTTTGTTTTTGTCCGCTGCATAAAAGATCAGAGTCGTGGTGCATAGATGCCAGGGGTCGTACTCTCCGCCCTTTTTTCAGGACACTCACAGGAATGAAAAATTTTTTAATTTATTGCTACCACTATCTTTATACAATAATCTCTACCCTGTATAATCACGACGCATTACTAAAAATATATCCAGCGGTATTTATGAATGAAATTAGTGGTGGCAAAAAAAGGCGAAAGTTTCTTATTTCTGAGAGTGTCCTGAAAAAAGGATAGAGAGTATGATCCCTGATAGATGCCAACATTTTAATTTATTCCGGAGTATTTGTAACCCCGCTTTTATTTCATGCCACTTATTTTTTAAGAGTATATTTTTCTTATTTTATCGAAGTTATATATTGGAGAAATTTTTTTTCTACAGATAAATAGGTGCGAAATAAAGGCGGGGTAAAAATACTCCGGAACAAATTAAAATGTTGGCATCTATGGGGATGGCATGTCTCCGGACCCTCCGTAGCATAGCTGCCAATATTTTAATTTATTCCGGAGTACTTTAGCTCCGCCTTTATTCCATGCCACTTTTTTTTAAGAGTAAATTTTTCTAATTGTATCATAGTCATGATTTGAGAAAAATATTATAAAAATAAAGTGATGAGAAATAAAGGCAGAGCTAAAAATGCTGCAGAATAATTTAAAATATTGGCAGCTATGTACCTAGGGTCATCGATTGCCCATACCGTAGCACTAGTGCGACATAAAACTCATCCAACCTTTTCCTTTCTATTTCTTCCTATATTGCTGTATCTACGACATAACAGTACTGACGAAAAAACACTCCAAAAACTTGTTTTTTATCATCAGTTTTATAATAAAGGCTGGATTAAAATCACTAAAATTAAAATAAATGTTCCTTATCACGTAAATTTCCTCTCCATGTTTATTACAGTAATTTCTGGTATATAATCCGCAGGAAAGATGCGTCATTTCTCCACCAGAAATTTTATTTAACAGAAAAATCAATATTTTCTTTAAGGAACAGCTTTTACAATTATAGCTTTATTTGTCAATTAAAATTTCTGCTGCAAAACTGTCTTGTAAAAATCTGCGGATTAAACGCAGGAAATTACTGTAAAAATAGTTCCGAATTATAAAGAGATGAAAAGTGGAGAAAACATTCTAAAGTTTACTGTTTTTGCCAATGTAGAGAAAGATATTAATACTGATTTTATACGTACGATTTTCTGTCACGACATTATACAGACGAATTTACGAAACAAAACAATTTAAAAAATATATATATTATTGAATTTATTTAACAATTAATTTAATAAAAACTTCTCAACATGTTTTAATCTGTAATAATAAAAGTATAAAAATGCTGTTAATTATCTTATATTTACGTTGTCATTATTTTATCATTTGATATCTCTTTATTATCATTTTTTAAATCTGTATAATTTTTTTCAAAAGAGAACCATAAAAGCAGGGAGATTCTAATGAAGAAACGTTTAAGTTTATAAGAACAGGAGTTATTCGCATGAAATGAAAGTTTAATTTTATTAATGCTTTGAAATAAATTTAATAAATTCCTTATATTCCATTTGGCATTCAGTAGTAAATTCTAATATATATTGAATACAGGTGCAATTGAATTCCCAAGACAGGGTAGATGTGCATCATTTATCAATGTAAGAATTTATTTAGACTAAATTGATTGACTTTAATAGATTTTATGTCCTGTTCTAATCTTTCATAAAGGGATTCATTGAACTGTACGAGGCATTTATCTTTTCAATATATTATATTTGAACTAAAACTTATCCATCTTATTATCAATGCTTCTCGATTACTGTCATAATACAGAATTACACAAAAAAGTGGCATGTTTTAAAAATGGTTTGTATTTGGTTAACCCTTTCAGTCGCAGTGTTCCCGCTGATGGAAGACCTAATTTTAATTCTCAAGTGCAAAAACTCATCCCGGAAATTTTTTAGCAAAAATTTACATTTATAACAATGCAGAAAAGGCCCTTTTTTAACGTGAAAATTTAAAATTTCTTCTATTTCAATTATGTTCGTAAATTCCGGTAGCAGTATAATTTAAATGATCCGAATTACCTTGCGCCGCAGAGGGTTAACCTAAAGGGGTTACATATATGTAATGCCGTAATTTTCGGCTTGTAAACCCTAGGTGTAGGTAAGTTAGGTCTTTCCTCTACCATAGATTTTATTTAATAAAAAATTCTGTATGTTTTCGGTGAAACAGTTCGTACAAATATAACTTTATTTATCAATAAAAATTTCAGGCGCAAAACTGACTTATCTAACCTGCGGATTATACACCGGGAATTACTGTATTCATTAAATCCTAAGGTATGATTTCACTATAAATATTTGCTGATGTAATAGCCATTTATTTTTTACTGTAAAATGATATGTGATAATGATCTGAAATATTTGTACAAATTGTAGCTAAGGTAGTACGCCCGTCTTAGTAACTTAAATTTTGTAGGTTATGAATTATTAATTCAGAAAAATAGTAGGTTTAGGAGAGTTTCAATTACCGTAATTTCTGGTAGATAACCCGCAGGTAAGATGTGTCATTTCTCCACCAGAAATTTTATTTAATAGAGAAATCTATAATTTTTCGAAGGAAGAGCTCGTACAAATATATACATATTTATCAATTGAAATTTCTGGTGCAAAACTGGATTACATAACCTGCGGGGTATCTACCAGAAATTACGGTATGTATATATATAGACTCCTATCACGTGCTTTAGATTTAGCATTAGCTAATTTTGGCTTTCAGTAAATTTGAGTAATTAGTAATAAATAATTTCGGATTTTTTTTTCCCCTATGCAAAAAAAAATGAGCTATTATCAGTGAAGTATCTACCCAGTTCATTCTTTATTACTGATATATTTATCTTTTTTTTTTTTTTTTTTTTTTTTTTTTTGTTAAAGATGTAGCATTGTCGTGTAGAATGTTGTTCTTTAGCGATTTGCCATTGCTGGAGTTTTCTCTTTTATTGCTTCTTCTAGTTTCATAAGTTATTGGCAGTTGAATTTATTTTATAATTTGGTTACTTAAAAGGAGCTAAAAAATGCAACAGTATGATCATTTTCTGGTGCAATTAAGCTTTCGATATTGTTTGCACTATATCATCATATTTGGACAATGATCTTTTTCGATTAATGTTATTGTAGATGATCCATTTTTTCTTCCCGAGTGATAATTTATTTCAAACTAGTGTGTTGTGGTCACCACAAGACTTTCTTCTATATTTTCCTATACAAAATCACTCAGTAACAACAGAAAAAAAAATTACGATTTTTTTTCTATTGTTACTGAGGGAAAAAAATTACGATTTTTTTTCCCCAAGTTTTTTTTTTTTTTTTTTTTTGTTAAAAGTAAAAAAAAAAAAAAATCGATAACTTTGTTTTAAATTATCACATTTTTATAGTTCAACCATTCGTTTTAAAGGTATTGACGAGACCTTTCGGAAGATACCCATCTTGAAAATTCACCCCCCCCCCCCCACCGGGGAAGCGATGCTCCCACATGCACAAAATTCTTTTCCTAGTTAACTACTACTATTATCAATAATTCATATTAATTTTACAATCACAAGTTAAGAATAACTCTCATTATGTACATTTTTTACGAAATGTTGTCCTATACTGCCAAGTTAAAAGTTTACAAAAAATGCGATCACAGCGCCACCTATTGAGCGATTGATCCCCAAATCTAATCAGCGCCAGTTTATGTCAGGGTGCAACTAAATACCAAGTTTGGTTAAATTTCATTCATTGGTTTGGGAGATACAAAAGACACAAAGTTCGTGATACACACACACAGACAGACATTTTCTAAAAACTATCAATTCGTGTTCAGGACATCCCAAAACGTGTAAATTCATCAAAAAATAGAGGTCGAAAATTTTCACGAATCCAATACTTTCTCTATATTACATATATAAGAAAGTAAAAAGGGTCTACTGCATTACGTTTAAAAGGGATATCGTAAACATTGATTTCTTGTGTTAAATTAACAGCAAAATTTTTAATAAGTCTTTCAATTCATGAGGTAAATATCGAGTTTCTTAACGAGCCCAATGGGATTTGCAATTGTTACGTGTGATACAGTTATCCTTTCTGAGATTTATCGCATAAAAAATCGTAACATTGACAAAAGAATAACAAAACAAACATAAGGCAATCTGTTTGCGCAAATCGAAATTACTTTCTCGCCAAACTAATATATTATGAAGGGTAAGTAGAAACAGTGAATAAGTTTTACAAATCGATTTGTACTGAATTAATTAACGAAATAAAGGAGTTTTCAGATGCAGAAAATACAAAAATTGTGAAAGTGTTTGCAGGTTCTAAATATTATACAGTAACATTCTATAGTAACTTATTTAGTCTCATGACTAATTTCGTTCGTCATTGTATGGTGTAGCACGAAAAAACCTATGACTAAATAGATTCGTCAATTTATCTTTGTGTTAATTCTTTCTGTTAGTCATTGTAATTATGTATATACTTTCTTTTGTCTAAAATAATGATCCAATTTCATAATTCTTCATATTTATTACTTGCCATTAAAGCAAACATATTGTTGGGATCTGGCAACTCTAATGGACGTGTTACGTCAGCAGTGATGATAAGATATGCCTAAAAAATTATTTTCTTTATCGATTTTGTAATATATATTGATCTACCCACACAGTACAGAATGTTTCAGTTATGTTGCAAAAATCTTACAATCTTTCATTATCATAACATATTTCAGGCATGCTTTCTAATACAATGGATGATCAAATTATTAAAATTAATATTTATTTTGATTTTTTTTTCGATTTTTTTAAAACATACTAGACGAAATGGCCTGGAACTTCACACATGAATAAAAAGTCATTGTTTCCACTATCGATTTAGTCCAAAGTGCAATTAAGGGACCAAACACAAATTGAAGAAGAGCGAAAATACTTTGCATGACCCTGTATTATAAAAATCAATAAATGACTTTTAACTTTAATACACTATTGCACATACTATGTACAATATTTGTATGTTTTCATGTGGCATTTGCGCAATTATTTAGGCGGGTATAAATATTTTTTCAAAACTTACTAATTTTTTGACAAGATTTTTGCTTATAACTAGAATAGATTTCCATAAAATTTTACAAAACTTATAGAAAAATTGACAAAACGTTAGAGAAACATTATTATGAAACATAAAAATGACACGTGCAGTATTCGTTGAGATATGAGCATTTTTAGAAAATATTATTTTGCTGCGCATACGCGAAAGATAGAAAAATTTTTATTGCATATTTTGAAAGCTAGATATATTGTGCAATTTTTGTCAAAAGGTCTTTTGAGTAGAGTAAAAATTAAGCAAATTGTCGGCAAAAGAATGAGCTAGATTTTAGGTATTTTCCAGAGTTGAAATTTTATAAGGGTTTTGTCACATGCTGCGTATTTAATTTGAAAATTTAATTATTTCAACCACACTGCAAAAGTTCTTTTTTGTGAAAAAACCCTTATAGGCTTATAACTTTAACATATTTTTATTTATTTACTTATATTTGTGAGTTTGTAAGGGGGTTTTCACAAAAAAGAACTTTTGCAACGTGATTGAAATAATTGGATCTTCAAATTAAATACGCGGAATGTGTAAAACTCCTTATGAAATTTCAACTCTGGAAAATTCCTGAAATCTAGATCGTTCTTCTGCCGACAATTTGCTTAATTTTTACTCTATTCAAATGAAATTTTTACAAAATTTGCTCAATATATCTAGCTTTCAACCTATTCAATAAAATTTTTTCTATCTTTCGTGCAAGTGCAGTAAAACAATATTTACTAAAAAGACTCATATCTCAACAAATATTTCACGTGTAAATTTTATGTTTCAGAATAATGTGTCTCTAGTGTTTTGCCCAATTTTTTCAGCAAATTTTGTGAAATTTTATGGAAATTCGTTCAAGTTATAAGCAAAAAACTTGTCAACAAAATTCACAAATCTTGAAACTAAAATTATATCTACCTAAATAATTGCACAAGTCCCGCACCAAATCTTACAAATATTGTACATAGTATGTACAACAATATATTAAAGTTACAAGTCATTTGTAGCCTTTTGTGATACAGGGTAATCCAAAGTATTTTCACTCTTCTTCAATTTGTTTTTGATCTCCTAATTGCACTCTGGACTAAATCAATAGTGGAAAATATTAGTTTTTAAATGCTCTTTGCATGTATGAAGTTTCAGTCCATTTCATCAAGCATTTCTTTTAGATAACCTAAAAAATGTTCAAATAAAAATAATTTTCAATAATTTGATCACCCTCTGTATATTCTTAAACGTTGTGTCATTTCAGTGTTCTATCTGTTAAGTGACTGACCACTCACCTGTTAATTTTCTGAATTTTTGTTACGGTCTCGGACATATATTAGTTTTCTGAACTAATATGGAAGCAAACTGGACGTTTCGAAAAGTTTCTGCAGTAGTGGCAATTGCTAATTTTTACGTTTCTGGAACATTTTGTGCTAACATAACACCATATCTGTTTGTTTCAACCTTTGCTTTTTGTTATATTTAGCCTTAGGAAAACAAATTAAGTATGTAACAGTGATAATTTTTGAAGTTTAAAAAATAGCTTACATTTCCACTCTCCGACAGAGCGCCCCTCTCAAAATTCGAAGATTTGCCACTGCTGAACTTGTGAAATTAACTCCACAGTGTTTGTTAAGGGAACTAAATTTTATAAGTAGATTTTGAATGAAACTAACATTTGCAACAACCAAGAACATTTGTATAGCTACTAACATGCACGTTTTTTTACAACCGGAAATTTTTATTATTTTTAAATTTTTAATACACTGGTTCTCATAATTAAAAGGACACCCGTTTTTCTATCTTAACTAAACACTGAACACTATTATTTAAACAAATATATTTTTTATTAATTTGAATAGACTATATTTAAAAAGTTTTATCGTTCTTCTATCTTAAAAAACTTCAAATACGGTCAAAAAGATGATTTTTCAGGTGTTCACATTTATAAGGACAGCTCGAATCTTAGTAATGTTTTTTTCAGTTATTCTTTAAATTAACATTTTATGGGGTCTCTTTTTAGGGTGAAACAGTCAGACATTCTCTCTGATATATACATATGCATTTTTTTTTAATATTCAGTTTCAATACCATTTCATACAGCATAGATGATATTCTGAATACGTTTAAACTATTTAAAATTGCTTTCCACTTGCATGCAGTTTTCTAATATCAGGGATGGAACACGGGCGCAGAATTCATACCACTATCGATGTAAGAAAATTTTCTTCTTCTTAAATCAACGATATTATAAGTAGAGAAATTTCTTAAACGGATTCCGGTATGAATTCTGCGCCCGTGTTCCATCCCTGTAATATGAAAAGTTAAGGTTTTTTTCAACTTTTATGCCATGGAAAAGGCAATAATACATAAGTTTATTTCTTCAAACTATTTCCTATTGCTCTAGAGGTAAAGCAAAAATGTAAGTCTTGTTGAAAAAAATATTATTACCCCCCAAAATCTAACAAAAACCTGAGAATTCCGCGTTTAAAATTTGCGGATATTCTCTTGATGTTCACAATAATAGAAAAAATTACTAAATTTCATTCTGCCTACAGTTGAAACAGCTCCCCAGAGCACCATAGATCTACCTTTAAAATGCCCGATTCATATCTGCCTTTAAAAACATCTGCTCTGTTTTTCACTATCTTCAGATCGTGCCAGTAACTGTTAAAACCATTTGGTTAATCAATAATAAAATGTTTTTCATCCGAAAATGCAACATTTTACCGTTTAATATTGTCTTTATTCAACTTTAAAACAGACGTTCTTTTCCCCTTTAAATGCTTGTTGATTATTACAGGTTTTTTATTCATTTTAACATATTATTAATTATTTTAAACATGCATAAATGTGGACCCCGACCTTTCGTTAAAAATTACGAGCAAATTCAGCAGCAGTCATTATGAGTAGAACAGTAAGAGGTATTATGAGTCTTCGATCTCTGTAAAACAACTCTGATTTTGCATCAGATATCTCTCCTATCGAACCAGCAGTTCAACGTTTGATCAAGATTTCCTTCAGCAATTTTACATTTTCGAATTTCATTAGAAATTCGGCGGATTGAAATTATCCTTCCACTTAAAAAACACATTTATCATACTTCAATACATGAACGTTCTTTTTTTCGAGGAATCATCAGTAATGTCCGTCCAAGAAAAATTGAAGGCTTATATATGAATTAATCTAGCCCAGTAGTTGACATATTCGCATGTCAACTGTAATTTATCCGCTAGTAAGTTAAATAAAACGAAAAAAATCTTGATTGTCCCTATAATTATGAACATCTAAAAACGTGAAGAAAAAAACATTTTGTATTATTTTTTATTAATTTTGTTTCATATTAAAAAAATTATAGCATTTTTGTTTTTAGAATGCTAGATATATTAAAAGTGCACTTAGTATAATCTTGTTCACAATCATTTTTACATTAGTTATTTCAAAACATAAAGTGTCCTTATAAATATGAGAAGGAGTGTACATTAATTAGCAGTTTTCGGTGAATTAACAAAATAAAACTTTTTGCAAAGAAATACTGGTGTAATCCGTAAAAGTTGGTACCTTTGTTTTTTTCTTAAGTTTTTCAATTTGTCACCCATTGTTACACTTACCCGTACTTTTATAATATGTTCCAGAATTGTCTTCGTATCCGCCCTTTTTTCACACCGTATTCTTTGTACAAAATTTTTTAAAAGTTGACAACTATGCACTTACCCCAGAAATTGTGTATGTTGGGTAAGTGTAAACAGAGTGTTTACACTTCTCCTGAATTCTTCAGCTGCGCAGCATCTTTGCCTTTTAAATTTTGATTTTAATTTTGAATGAAACCTAATATCCTGATTTTTTTTTTTTTTTTTTTTTTTTTTTTTTTTTAAGGTTTCATTGGAGTGTTAAAAAATTTAAGATATCAAACGCTAATTGGGGTCGTATGGGAAAAAATCGCAACTCTGTAACAAGCTGTGATTTTTTATTTCTTTAATATGCTTAAAAATGTGCCTCTAAAATTATTGGTTTGCTTCATCGTTTTCGTCCGGCGCTTCTGACCTTCTTTCGAAACACTGATGATCAAGCTTTCGACCACCATCAGTGTTTCTAAAGATGGCTGGGCGCACCGGCCGAAAACATTCAAGCAAACTAAGAAACTTTGAAGATACATTTTTAAAACATTAAAATTAAATTAAAGTTATTTTTAAATAAACTTACAAGTAAGTTGTGCTATTTTGAAAATTCATAAATTTCCAGACTTATAAAGGTTTTTGCTATCTACAAACTTGACTTACATTTATCAGTACTCCACATGGTTTAGTTAGCCGGGTTACACTTGACCAAAACCATGGGGTAAGTATAACCACGAAACACAAATTTTTCATCGCTTTTTTTTCTTTGAATGGTACATTGTTAAATTATATAAAGCTCGTTTATGTGCATATACATATAGACAGTTAAGCCAATTAGTTGTAGTTTATGCATAAATTTTTACACAAGCGTAAGTATAATATCAACTGAGAAAAATGAGGTTAAAATTGAATTATGCCAAAATGTTGTTACACTTACCCCACTTGACCCTAATTTAACTTATCAATACAATAATATTAAATAATTATTAATACAAATTTTGTAATCAGATGCCATAAAATGCAAAGCGGCATTCACTTACAACGTTTTTAGTCATCATCCACCATCACTAACCCGTTAGTAGTCGCTATATAGTTGGTCGATTCACCGCCTGTCCCTTCAGTGTTTATTCAATAGCCACCAACAATTTTTAGAACTTGCATTTGATATACATAAAAGGCGAATCGACTCAAATAATGGTCGATTATGTATATCAAATGCCACTTCTAAAAATTTTTGGTGGCTGTTGAATAAACACTAAAGGGCGACTACTAACGGGCTAATATTCATCACTAGTTCAGTGTTGCCAGATTGCGCGACTTTTTTATTCAACAGTCACCAACAATTTTGAGAAGTGATATTTAATGTATGTAATCGACGATTAATCGTCTGTTATGTATATCAAACATCACTTTTCAAAATTATCGGTTTCTATTAAATAAAAAATTCGCTCAATCTGGCAATGCTGCACTAGTTACAGACCTCGCAGTCTTCCCAAAAATTTACTCCCATTTTATAATATTTTCACCACGTTTTAAAGCAATGCTTTCTACATATTATTTGCACATATTTTAGTATTAAAAAGTTCAAGCAAAATTTCTTATTGACGATAGTGGTGACAGTATAATTGAATGTGGGTAAAATTTTAGGGATACTGCAAGGCCTGCAATTACCATCATCAGGAGTCGTGCTCTCCGCCCTTTTTCAGAACACTCTCAGAGATGAGAAATATTCGCCTTTTTTTCGCCACCACAAATTTCATGCAGAAATAATTCTGGTATATTTATATTTATGCGTCATGATTATATAAGTTAGAGAATATGTTATAAAAATAGTGGTAGCAATAAATTTGAAATTTTTTCATCCATGACAGAGTGTCTTGAAAAAAAGGCGGAGAGTACGACCCCTGTACCATTCATCAATATATTTCACTGCCATATACATAAAAATCTTTATTGTCAAATAGTATGTAAAAGATATTACATTAAAATCTTTTGAGGTATGTTGTTCGAAATATACATTTTAACAATATTTTTCTTGAGAAAATTATATATATATATGTGTGTGTGTGTGTGTGTGTGTGTGTGTGTCTTTCTCAGTCAAATTAAACGACCAGTATGTAAATACTTGAAATATTATAAGCATAAAAATGTTTGTTTGAATTAGATAAGCATTTTATTTGGGGAAGGGGGGGGGGGATATGTTTTATTTAGAAATTTCAGTCATGAATATAGACTTAAAGCCTACAACAAAAGTTGACAATACATTATTTTTTGTCTATATGCATAAAAGTAATAGAATTTAAGGAATAAGAAATTGCAAGTTTCTATGACAATTTCTTCCATCATTTGTAGAGAATATATTTCTCGTTTTATAATGCCTGGAGTGAAATATAAATGTAGGAAATCAAGCATATTTTGATAAATATGTTTATAAAATATATTTGACTGCTATACTATTCAGATTTATTATAATTTAAAAAATTTTGACAATCTCCATCTATCATTTCTTTTTACATTCTCAAAGTTCAAGTTAGAAAAGATCAACAACTAACGCAAAATCTTTAAAATAAAAAATAAATATGATGTGAATTCAAAATATCTGTTTAATAAACTATTTCTTTTTTCTGTTAAAGCATAATAAAACTTATCATAATGCATATCGTAAATTATGATATATCATAATAATGCATAATCGTTTTTGAATAAGAATTTTTTTTAGTAATAATAGTCAGCAGCATATATGTACAACAATAAATTTTTAAAAAAATTATTTAAAAATGAAGAAATAAAAATTCTACATTGTGCAGCTCTGTAAAGTATGAAGAGTGAGATCGGACTCTAAAAGAGTGGAATATCGCTTTTTGAACCAACCTCTAAAGAGCTAACCTCTAAAGAGTGAAAAGTCTCTTTTCAAAAGAGTGAAATTATTTTTCGTTAAGAGTGAGAATATTCCGAGTTATTCAAGTAATTTGACACTTTACTTTTCCTATTAAAAAAAAAAAAAAAAAAAAAAAAAAATCAGATTCACAAGACAATGTCTTTTTTTTTTTTTTTTTTTTTTCCCATTGACTCTAATAAACAGTGAAAAGAATGCAGTTTGGATCTGTCGGGAATCGTACCGAGGTCGTCCCCGTAGCGGGCGAGTGTCTTACCACTGAACCACTGGGCAAAATTAGTTTAATTTATAGTGGTAAATCATTCATATAAGAGATTAATCATATTTATAAATTTTACTTCATCTACCAAGAATATAAAATTGCAGAATTCTAATGAACATTTTAAAATTAAAATTAGAATTATTTTAAGTTATTAAAATTGAAAATAATAGAATATTTTTTTTTAAATCAAATTTTATACTTGAAAAGAAATTCCTTAAGGCAAATAGTTATCTTTAAAGTAGTTTAGGGGAAAACAAAAGCTACTTGAGTGTGCATGTTTAAAAAAGTAATTATATATTTACACAAAAATCTACAGAGTTTCTTGAAAACCTCGTCTGTCCAGGAGTATAAATCTTGCGGATGATTTTAATTATCAGTAAAATATTATAACCAATTTTTTTTAATATTTCACATTTGTTAAGTATCAATGAATGGAATAAAAATATAAATGCCTATAAATTTTTAGGCATTATGCAATAAATATTTGCATTGATATTTTCTTTTATACTTTACGTATATCTGAATAAAACTACTTGCTTTCTATTACGAATTTCGATATCTTTGTTAGGATTTTCGATTCTTTACTAGTAACACTTCGATTTTATCAATCGTATAAAAAGATTTATTTTCATAAAAATATCTTTTAACATAATTATTTTCCTTTTTATTCTCGAATATTTTCAATAAGTTCTGTTGAACAAATCACATGCATGAAATAGTTCAGAAATTGTTTTTCATATTTCATTCGAAATATGGTTAACAGATGGCGCCAGCAATTTTTCACTCTTCAGAAAATTGATGTTGCAATAGATGATCACTTCACTCCTTGTGACAGAGTGACTATGTCACTCTTTCGATAAAAGTGAGAAATGTCACGTTTTCAAAAGCGATAATAGTATTTTCTCACTTTAATTGGCGTCAAAATAGTAGTCACTTTTTAGGGAGTGAGATTCTCATTCCAGAAAATTTAGAGAGAGTGATTATGAAACATTTTTTAGTGTAATACTAAAATTACATTGGGATGATTTCATAAATCTGTTCTATAAGAATTATAGAAAATAGTAAATTATCTTTTTAATTCATTATGTATTTAATAATAATAATAGTAATAATGAACTCTATGTAAAGAATGGGTATCGTAATGGTAATGCATAAGTAAATGCATGATAAAATGAAACATAATAACGCACACTGCATTGTACTAAAAACAACTATTTCCAAAAGGTATTAATGTATCTATTGATAAAATAAAATATCCATTCCTTGTACTGCCCTGAAAAATAATTATAAATATTAAATGTAGAAGAGAAAGGAACTACTGTAAATAGTTTTTATATTTTTTTCTGATATGTATATTAAATAAAATTTTTAACACAGCAAATATTTTTTACAAAAATATGCATATTTCTTCTTATTTTTGTGAATAAATCAAATTGTTTGGCAAAATAGGTTTTTAAATATGAATTTAAAAAAAAAAAAATGTTCACAGTAGCCCTATGTTATGAGTCTAGTGTGAACAAGCTAAATTTTTTAATGTACTATTCATAAAAATGTATGTAAAACCATCATAAAACCAAATATAACCTAAATAAAAATGTTCTTTTGCATAGTAACTAGAGTTGCCAATATTTCCAGGGGTCGTATTCTCCGCCCTTTTTTCAGGACACTCTCACGAATGAGAAATTTTCAAATTTATTGCTACCACTATTTTCATAAAATGATTGCTACCTTGTGTAATAATAGCACATTACCATAGGTATTTCTGCATGAAATTAATGGTGGCAAAACAGGCGGAAATTTCTTACCTCTGAGAGTTTCCTGAAAAAAAGGCGGAGAGTACGACCCCTACATTTTAATTTATTCTGGAACATTTAAAGCCCAGCTTTTATTTTGCACCACTTTTTTTACAGAATACTTATCTACAATATATATATATATATATATATATATATATATAACTACGATAAAATAAGAAAAAAATATTCTTAAAATAAAAGTGGCAGGAAATAAAGGCGGGGCTAAAAATGCTTTTGAATAAATTAAAATGTTGACAACTACAGGGATGGAACACGGGCGCAGAATTCATACCACTATCAATGTAAGAAAATTTTCTACTTCTTAAATCAACGATATTATAGGTAGAGAAATTTCCTCAACAGATTCCGGTGTGAATCCTGCGCCCGTGTTCCATCCCTGCAACTATGATAATATCACTTCTTATATATTTAACAGCACTTATTGGAGAAATGTTGGTATCTCCGTAATGCATACCTGCCAATATTCCAATTAATATTCCATAGTATTGTTAGCCCCACCTATTTTTTCAAACCAATATCTTTTTAGAGTTTTATATATATATATTCAATCGTAACTGCATTTGCAAACTATTAGTCTACAAATTTACTGGCGTGAAAAAAAAGGGTGGAACTAACAAGACTTTGGAATATTAATTAGGATGTTGGTAAGTATGTTAATGTGAGAATACTTGGTGTGTTACTTTCTATTTCTCGAGAAACTGCATGAAGATACCAGGCTGCTATAAAAAAAAACACCAATTATACAAAGGCACCAGAGAACTGGCGTTTAAAAGTAATAAGTATGTAACTTTGAATAAACATCATAAAATGCAAGAACTCGCAACAATTGCTTAGGGTAGAAAGAAAACACGATGCTTCGTCAGGCGAACAAAGTAGGCACGAATACTGCAAACAAAGCGGCAACGCTTTAACGCATATATCGGCGAATTCCGGGCAGCTCGTGTGTTAGTCGACTATGTTGTCTATTTTGTCTATGAGCCATCAGACCGCTTGTTTTTCTTTGTTTTGTATATGAATATTATTTCAAGTTGTTTGTGTCACAGTTGTTTATTGCTGTGAGTGATTTTGGCCAGGTGAATGTGTGCTGTTAGCGGACAAGACGTCGGGTAATGTTTTTGTGTGCCTATCTCCCTACAGGCGCATAAGGTACTTTTTCCCCTTAAGGCTTCTCTCTTTCTCTTACAATTTCTCCGTCTTCGGTCACCAAATTCTACGTAATTCTATGGGGAAATTTATGTATAGAATTACTCATTGCCTTTTTTTTTATTATTATTCTGTTTGCACATTTGGAAAATTCACAATCATTAAATTAATACTCGTTTTCTAATTTTCTTTTTAAGTTTAAAAATGCGATAAATTAACTAAGTGATTTTTTCTTATTTTTTAGTTGTAAAATGAAGTACAAGAAATTTAAGCAATAATTTTTTTCGAAAACGAGTATTTATTTAACGGTTGTGAAGTTTCCTAATGTGAAAACAGAACTTTAAAAAATACATTAAGTAATTAATAATCCTATAAAAAATTTCCCTATAGGGTTACAGGGAATTTGATGACTGAAGAAGAAGAAATTGTAAGAGGGAAAGAAAAGTGTAAAGCCATTGTAAATGATTAACACTTGATTACTGTGTTTTGATCTGAATTGCGTGAATTCATTTGGTAAAATGCAGAAATAAGTTTTGTGATGTCCACAACCTATTACTTTTACGTAATTGAATATTGTTCTTTTCAGATTAGTTATATTTCAGAATAAAATGTCAATTTTCGAAAAGTACATTTTTGAAATCATTTTTACTATTACTCTTGACTAACATTTTAACTATTTGAATTAGTTATTTACTAATGGCACCTTTTCATCTTAAAAATAAATTCTTATAATAAAATCTTACGGAATCCGGAAGAATAGTGGATTGCTTCTCATCACCGGTGAAGATATTCCTTTCTGTGTATCCTATGTCCTGATTGGTTATAATTTCAGATCAGAGCAGTTACGTCTTTCTTCTTTTCTTTTTTCTTTTTTTTCAGTTTTAATTTAATACTCTTTCGTCTCTTTTCCTTTTAAAAGTAATGTTCTTTCAAAATTGCTATCAGGGGTGAGTAACGAATTGAAAACTATTCCGAGTACTCTGAAATAAAGTTTTCATATACAAATGCATATACTGCAAGAAGACACAAATACTCAGTACGAATATTTTGCAAACAGGTTTACAGTATAGCAGATTGCAAGAATTATACAATGGCATCTATCGGAGAATTTTATATTTATTTATTTATAGATTTTATTAGTAGTAAAAATAGTATTTCTATTCTATACTTTGCGTTCTTCTGACCCAGTTTGCAGGGTGCTCACATCTGAAACAGCAAGTCCTGGATTCGAAGTCCGGCTAATCATAGGCGTTTGTATGTACATAAAATGTGTTCTTGTAAAACCCCTATGGTCTGGATTATTCGAGATATAAGCGATCCTCTAGATAAGCAAAAATCTTAATACCCATCATTTTAACAAAAAAAAAATCTCTTGTTTTTTTTAAGTCATTATTACATAGCTAATTCTGGTCATCATCAAATTCCTCCCTTCAAAATACAGTGATTGTCAACCTTCATTTAATAACGGGAAAAAATTGAATTAAATATTTTATACCATACATGAATGCTAAATTTCTGACTTGAACCTTTTTTTACCAATGGATTTTCTCAACGACTAAATGACATAGACTTAAATCCTTTATACCAATTGATAGAGAATTTTTTTTCTGAGTCTGAGTATGTTCTTAACTCAAAATCGACATTTTTGGACTTAAATCCTTTATACTTATTAATACAGTTATATTACATTAGTTTTTGATTTAAGAACTTCATTTCATAAGCTCTGTATACATATTTTACTATCTATTTAAAATAAACAAGCTCATTTTAAACGTAAAGGGGGTAATATGTGGATAAAGTTTCATTTTTGTAACAAAGAGACAACCATTATAAAAAATTTCATCTGTACGCTTCAAATTTGTTTATATAGAAAATAATGCATCCCTCAAAAAAAGTAACATTTCGTCCCATTCTATGATTGATGACAATATATGGTGTTAGAAGAAAAAAAAGACCCCTCAAAGAAATTGCTGAAAATAATGATAATGTTAAGAATGTCATTTTACGACATGACTTGGAGGAATTTAAGTTATCACAATTGATTTCCGGATTAGGAAAGAAAAAACAAATCAGAAATATCATTCTTTGAATGAATTTCCTTTGATATGATGGGAGAAAAAAAGGAGTAATTTTTGAGGAAAAAAATAAATATATATATATTTAAAAATTTTTGATTATTTCGAAAGAAAGGAAACAAAGTTAATTTTGAGAAAAAAGGATATGTAAATCAATTTGTTTTTGCAGCAATTATAATTTTTACTATTAAAAAAGAGAGAGAGAGAGAGAGAAGAAAATAAAAAGAAATAAAAATTTAAAAAAATTCTTCTCTTAAATGAGTGTTCTTTGATACGATAATAGAAAAATAAAATGATTTTTCGGGAAAAGATTAATCATTATTAAACATATACATTTTAAGAAATGTTATAAGAAATATTAATCACTCCAACTTACAGGGGTCGCAGCTTTCATGTAATTTTATGTTCGTATTATTGTATTGTCACCGTTATATTTAAAAAGAAAAAATTTTGAAAGTTTTAATGCTGTAGATAATATTGTTCTAAAATGCTGGTGACAATATAATAAAATATTTACAAAAATACAGAAACGCTGCATGTCTGCAAACATTCAAATTAATATTTCGTAAGTATTCTTACAATCCACCCCTTTTTCAAACCGCTTTATTTTTTGAGTGATTTCCTTCAAACCGCTTTATTTTTAGAGTAATTTTCTCCAAACTTAATTATGATAATCAAATAAGAAAAAAAGAAAGAGATTAATGTGAAAAAAAGGCGGGCACTAACAGTACTACAGAATATTAATTAGAATGTTGGCATGTTTCTTTCATGCTGCGATCCAGCTACTAATAACACTGTTAAACAAATTTTGATGAAGCTTTTGCAAATCCATTCAGATTATGTTTTTTACTTTTCTATGACCGTAAAAGCACAGAATATTATTACATTATTCATTAATTAACTCTAGTATATGAAATAAGAAATATCTGTAGTAAAATTAATTCTTTACCGACCCTAACGTAACACTCTAAACAATGCTGTCAAATTTAGGGGCTATTTTATTCAGCTCGCACCAATAATTTTCATGAATGACATTTGATATATAAAACGAACGATAAAACTTCGAATTGAAAACGTAAACGTTACACTTAAAATTTAGTGGTGGATATTAAATAAAAAATTTCTCAAATTTGACAACATCGACCAAAGGAGTGAAATTAAATAACACCGGCAAAGGATTAATGATATCTATACAGAAGTACCAAGTTATTACGGATTCTAAGATTCTAAGACGGAAGGTGGCCGCTCACCACTATGCAGCGGTTTTGAGCGATTTTAACCTTTAGAGAGGGGCTCCGATTCAAAAGAGCCCGTGTCTAAAGATTAAAACTCCTCCGTTGTTTATTGCATAAACAGAAAAAAATTAGAGAGGTCGCCAAAGTGGAGCTTTCACGCGACAAGGTAACAAGAATATAAAAAGAAGAACGGAGCCTTGCTCCCTCGCATGGAAAGGCTTGTGTTGAAAAATTATATGGACCTCCAAGAGAAAAGTTGGTAACTGCCTTGGAAGATTGAAAAATTAGTTGGTCAAATTGGAAAGATGCATTAAGAAGTTATAGATTCTTGTTAGTTTCTGACGTAGGGGAAGCCGGGTAACGACATTAAAAAGCCAGTCGTTAGGTTTATTAGGCGGGTTAAGGATAAGTTATTACGGATTGTTTGTCACCTTAATACCGTAATTTTTTAATAGAATTTCTTTTTTTTCCCCCATTATTACCTTCTACATAATCAGGGTTGCCAGACTGAGGAAAATTTTTGCGACTTTGGGGGAATTTTGCCCGTGGGGAAAACGTTTGGGGAAAAAATAAATTCATGGGGAAATAATTTTGTTCAATATGTAATTATGTTTTAGTACTATTCTTCAAAAATGTGATGGGGAAGCAGTCGGGTACTAACAATGTTTCGGAATAAATTAGAAATGTCGACATATCTGCAACAGATCGCTAACGGCGCCTAGTTAAGATAAAAAAATAGACAAAATTAATTTTGAGAAAATTTCGTTTATCAATCAATATATTTTACTCTAATAAGCACAACACTTTGAATAAACAACATAAAATGCAAGAATTCGCAACAGTTGTTTCGGGACGAAGGAAAACGCGACTCTTCGTCAAGCGAACAAAGTAGGCACGAGTGCTGCAAACAAAGCAGCAATTTTAAAACAAAGCAGTGCAGTTTTAGGAGCGTTGCCGCTTTCTTTGCAGCACTAGTGCCTAATTTGTTCACCTGATGAAGGGTCGTGTTTTCTTTCTCGACCCAAAAGAATTGTTGCGAGTTCTTGCATTTGAAGGTGTTTTTTCAAAGTTTTGTATTCATTACTGTTCGCGCCCCTGTAATAAAACAGGCGCGATGTTTCTGTGATTAAAAAAATAAACGCCTGTTCTGTGATTTTTTTTTCTTTACTCTAATTAAAACAATTTTAATGTAAAAAAAAAAAAAACAGAAACTAAAGGATTAAAAAAAGTTTTTCTTTAACCTTAATTTTATAAGAAAAGAAATAAATGGCCTTTTCCTCTAAATTTGAAAAAAGTAAAGTTTCATTTAAAAAAAAGAAAAAAAAAGAAGAAGAAGAAGCAAGTATTTGAAACTTGGAATTAAAATTAGGTCGGATCTAACATGTCCCACTGGCTTTCAAAGGGTTAAATGAATAATTTTTGGTTTGATGATAGAAAAAGAAGAAGAGATTTTTGAGGGGAGAGGGGGGAAAAGAAATATTTATATTTCAAGGAATATTTTAAGAATTATTGACTGTACGAAAATAAAACAAACGAACCTGGGAACATTTTTGCATATCAATCAATATATTTTACGCTAATTATAAATTTTAAAATAATAGAAAAAAAATTAACATAGAAAAACATTATACGCATGCGATTTTATCTAGCAAGGTTTATTTTACGTGTCATGAAATTTGAAATATGCCAGTATAAATTTTCTAAACAAACCATTTTAAGCAAAAAAGGAATTTATGATTAATGATATATCTGGAGAATTCGGAGTTTTCTATGACATACAGCCTCACCGAACGTTCTGGAAATAAGTAAAAATGAAAGATAGACAGGCAGCTGTTTTATCTAAAAGGATTTTTTACCCTTTATAATATTCGTTATTTTAAATTTAAATATTAAAATTTTGTCTCTTAAATAAAAAGTCATTAAAATTTTCGTTGTAACTTTCGTTATTAATTATGAGTTTCATTCAAAAAAGTTCCTTTATAAATATATATTTTTTGCTCAAAGTCAGTTTTATTGTTATTTTTCCCTTGGGTTTGAGTGTTTAATAAGATCTATTCAGAAGAACTGTTTTATTTCTCAATTTTATTGAGGAATTTTAATTATCTAAAAAAATTAAAAAGTGGTTATGGATTAATTCATATATGAGAAAAATATTAGTTTTTAAGAAAGACATAGCAATAATTTAACTGCTATGTCTGAAATTCTTGACTTATTTACTTTTCAATATATATAAAATATAATTTTATCTGATTACAATGCAAAACTCTATACATCTATTTATGTTATTTCAATATTAAGAACTAAAAGAACAATGCTAAATATTTAAAAAATATATGTATTTATTTGTTTTTAAATATATAAATTTTTTAATTAAAATAAATACAATGATGTATGAACAATCATTGTAAAGAAAACATAAATGGTGTTTTTACCAAAAATCTATATTTCTCGCAGAAGGAAAAAAAAACTATTTCAAGGGAGAGGGGATTTTTTTTTTTTTTTTTTTTTTTTCTGTTCTTAATCCATATTTAGTGATAGAGATTATTAAATTATAACCAAACTGTAATTTTCCTAATTTTCACTGTATCTGAGAGCGGGGACGTGTTGCTTTTGTTTAGAGAAAAGTGGGAGAGAGATTTTCTAACTGCTTACATAAGTTATACAATTTAACAATGTCCCCCTTAAATAAAAAAAAATTATGAAAATTGTGTGTTGCATGGTTCCCTTACCCCATGGTTTGGGGCAAGTGTTACTTCAACCTACTATACTAATATAAAGTACATTATGAGATATTTTATTCAAGTTATCATATTGCAAAATCTTTCGAAAATCTGGGTTTATTTGAATTTTTTAAATATTTCAACTCATTACAGAGTTTTTGAAATTTCCGTACGAATCCAACTAGTACTTCACATCTTAAACTTTTTAATAGTTCTACAAAACCTTAAAATTTTTCACAATACCAGGTTTCACTAAAACTGAAAAGACAAAGCTAAAACTAAAACTAAAAAGTATATAACTGATATAGTTTCATTGCTTTAAACAAGTATAAATACTCTAGTTACACTTCCAGACATACAAAATGACTGGAGTAAGTGTAACCACAGGTGAAAAACCAAAGAAACTTCAGAAATAGAATAAATCTAAAGTTATATTCGAAATTTACATATAAAACTTAGTTTCCTTACCAAAAACTGGAAAGTTTTACTTCACAAATACACCAACTGCAAAGATTCGAATTTTGAGAAAGGCATTCTGTCAAAGAGGAAAATAAATGGATTTTTTTTTTTTTTTTTTTTTTTTTTTTTTTTTTTAATCTTCTGAAAACTATCACTGTTTCCTATTTGATTAGGTTTCCAAAGGCTAAATATAACAGATAGAGATTTAAACAAAGAGATGTGATAACTATTAGGTCTAAATTCAGCTTATCAATTGAGTTATAAGGCGAGGTTATATTTATCCAAGCCTCGCAGCGTTCCTAAAGTTTTAATTGCATTTTATTATACTGCCACCACTATCGTCCAACAGAAAATTTTCTTGAATGTTATAATGCTAAAATATTAAGTAAAAAAGTATTGTTTTAAAATAATGGTGACAATATAATAAAATGAACATAAAATTTTAGGGAACACTGCAAATCCTGCATACCCCATTGCTACATTAAGGGCCCTCTTCACTCACCACCGCCGGAAGCCGAAGCTAATGTTATTCTATGGGAAATTTTTCTTTACAAATAACTTATTAACTAATACATATTTTAAAATTCTGTTTTCACATTCTGAAAATTCCCAGCTGTTAAATTGACGGACCTTTTTTAAATAATTATTTTTTTATTTTTTTACATTTTATTTTGAAGCTGAAAAATACGAATTTTCAATATGTGAATTTTTTTCATTTTGCAATTTCAAAATAAAATATTAAAAATAAAAAAAATACATTTTTAAAAAAGGTCCGTCAATTTAACAGTTGGGAATTTTATGAATGTGAAAACAGAATTTAAAAATATGTATTAGTTAATAAGTTATTTGTAAAGAAAATTTCCCCATTGAATAACATTGGCTCGGGCTTCCAGCGACGGTAAGTGAAGAGGGCCGTTAACCCCATTTCCCTCTACTTTTTGTTTTCTTTTTCTTTTTCTTTTTTTTTTTTTTTTTAGTTTTTATTATATTAATAAAACACAAAGTGTCTCCTTGTTAATTAAATTCACGAGTTCAATCAGTTTGCACTTGTTTCGACTATTTTGAAAAAAAATTGCAGGGTTTCTTGTGTTGGAACAAAAATTGTGTCTGCTACTGGAACAGAAAGTGTTCACTACTGGCAGATTTTAAGGTTTCTGGAAAATTAATTTTCGAGTATAAAAATTATTTAACTAACATGTTTCGCTCTATAGTCATGTAGAGAAAGAGTTGATTAAGCTGTTGAACAAAAGTTACAGTTAGAGAATCTATAATTAAGAACAATGCACAGAAAATAGACGGAAAATGTCCTCAAAATGTTTATTACTGATACATTTATCCTAAATATTATTTCACTACATAAAGCAATAAAAATAGTTTTTTTTTTTTTTTTTTTTTTTTTTTTTTTACACACCCTTTTTTCTAAAACTGGGGGTCTTTTTTATAATCATTATTCATACACTAGCCGCGATTTATAGGGTTTCGGAAGAAGATTCCCCTGTTATCAGTGGACTTAAATAGATGAATCATTGGATGTTATCAAAATGATACAGCTTCTTCATTTACAGATTAAATCACCCCCTCCTCCATTTAATATATATATATATATATAATCTTTTTTTTTTTACTTATTTCTCATAAAAGTAGGAATCCATGTACAGATATCATGTAACAGATTTAAAATTTTATTTCATTTTTATTTTCATTTTATTTATTTATTTATTTATTTTCATTTATTTTTTTATACTGTAGATATTTTTCCTTTTTCTTACTTATATGTAGTAGAGAAAGTATTGTTTATAGATTGATTTTTTGAAATTGTGCTTTTGCTATAATTACACGTTTTAAGGTGACTTGTATTCAAAAATCACGTTTTTAGTGGTTAATCTGTCGGTCTATCTGTGCTAAAAAGTGTTTTATTTATTTATTTTTATTTATTTACTTATTTTTTTATCTAATCTGTTTACTGATTTTTAGATTTATTATGTGACATTAAAATTAATTTTGTTGAGTTAACAAAATCAACATGCTTCGTTCAACCAAAAGCATAGGGTTGAATGAGTAGTAGTTTTCACTGGATAGTTCGATAAGCTACCTCATAGAACTCTCTGTAAACAGCCAATGAGCGACCGATGTGCTGAATCAACGAAACTGTTTATTTAAATCGACAAAATAATTTTATTGATTTAAACAAACATTGGTTGAGTCAACAAAACTGTTTAGTTGTTAAAACAACAAACTAATTTGGGTTTTTTAAACAAACTTTTGTTTAAACTACAACAACAAAAAAATTTAGTTAATTAAAATTTTTTTTTTTTTTTTTTTTCAACAAAATATTTTTTCTGTGTGTGTGTGTGCATATGAGTCTATCATCACCATTACTCAAGAACATATAAAGAGTTTTCCAATAGGGATGATACAATTTTAAATGGTTAGAATGGCAACACTGCGCATTATTTTTTGACATTTTTTGTGTCATTTGTGTTTAGTATGCTGTGACATTTAATCATGCAAAGATACACGCTTGAACAACGTTTTGAAATTATTAAATTGTTTTATCAAAATCAGTGTTCGTATGTGAATACTGAGAGGAATTTGAGAAGAATTCATGGACGACATTATTCAGTTAATCGACTCGATCGATTGTGATTTTTTTCTTTGGGGATATGTTAACCCTACAAGGCTCAATTTTTTTTTTTTTTTTTTTTAGTGCGCGACAAAAATATATAGGGTGTAATTAGTGATCAGAAGATAGGGAAAACTTATAAAAATAAAAATAAAACCATATTTTACGAAAAAATCAACTTTTTAGCTCAACGTACCGTATGTGGAACATACATAAAAATATGATTTACTAATAATTCGTTTACTATTGTAATATAAAAAAAACTTACCTCTGCAAAATATACACTTCGTTATAACACACAGTATTTTTTTTCGAGTCAAAACTGTTCAGTAACTATTCTTTTTCTTATTTTTGAATTCAGACAAACGACTAACGTATCACTTTCATTCAAATTACACACTGAGTGCACTATAACAACAACAAGAACGACATCTTTAGGTAAAGATTCGTATTACTACATTGCTAAATGTCAGTAGCTTCTATCAAGATGACAAGAGATGTCGCTACTAATAGTTTTACAGCTATAGGAACGATTAAAGTCGGTGTTCCACATATGGAACTGGGTGCCTTGTAGGGTTAAGTCACAAGTTTATGCTGATAATCCAATAACAATTGAGCAATTAAAAACCAACATTGAACGTATTATTCGTGAAATAACACGAAATTTATGTGAAAGAGTGGTGGAAAATTGGGTTGACAGAATGCGGTAAGTACAGAGAAGTCGTGGTGTTACTTAATGGCATAATGTAAGCTTTCAAATAAAATAAAAAATTGTGTCTCACTGAATAATTTATGTTTTTTTTTTTTTTTTTTTTCTTAAATCGCATCACTCTTAATGGAAATCCCTTTATTAGTAAGAAATCCAATCTTGCTATGCAAAATCAGCCTCATTTAGGGATTCTACTGGAAACTTCAATGAAAAACTTTAATTCTTTCTTTACTGTATTGTGAAAAATAGACGAATTACAAAGTTACTTGAGAGTAATTTTTGAAGACATAATTAACAGAAACTATAACATGTCATCCCATCCCAGTACATAATGTGATTTAGCGAGTTGAAACTTTTGGGTACCATTGGTACACAGAGGTCGAAAGAAGTTCAAGACCTTTAAAAATGTAAAATGTTATGTACCTTTTATATTTTTTCTAAGGTTTATAGTAAATTTGTAAGGTGACATACAAATTAATTATAACACTCGTGAAATTTGTGAAAAGTGGCCATCAAAAACGGTGACAGCACTTTACAAATTCCTTTCTTGAACAAAAACGGCGACATATATAGTCTAGTGCCATGTTGTGAGATTGAAGTGAGTTATATATGTTCTATTTATATGAATATTTTTTACATTTTTTACAACAATTTGATTTTGCACGCTTTTTAATCTAATTGCACTCTTTACTTTTAAAGAAAAAACATAAAATAATTTACTTTTATATAGCCCTATACATTGTCTAAATTCGCATCTGCATCGTATCATAGCCTCCTAAACTAGATGCTTGCGTGACTAGGAAACTTGGCAACACTTCAAGCGGTAGACAGCGCCACCTGGTACAGATTTTTTATTCAACTGTCACCAATAATTTTAAGAAGTGATACATGATATATATAATCGACGTTTCTTCGATTCTATTCGCCTTTTTTGTATATCAAATCCCACTTTAAAGAACTTTTGGTTACTGTTGAATAAAAAAGTCACGCAATCTGTACCAGGTGGCGCTGTCTACCGCCAAGTTTCCGAGCCACGTGGAAGGCATCTAGTTTAGGAGGCTATGATCGTATAGTCTACTAAAACTTAAAAAGAAAGAAAAATAAAAAGACTGATTATACAACGAAAAATGTACTTCAAAGAGCTTTCACCTATATCCCATAATGTTTGTGAATAGTTTTGTATATGCTTAAAAACCAATCATTAAACATGCATACGAAACATTTTATGCATCTGAATAATGTACGTCATTCCATTATGTTTTGTGTAGTAAAAAGATATTAAAGTAGACTTTAAAGAAATACCTCTCATAGACTATAATATATCTGAGTTCTTTTAGTGCTCCTAAACACAAACATTAGAGCTATTTTAACCATTTTTTAACAAGAAGAAAGTCATGTTGAACAGGAAAACATATATCAGTTTCAATGTACTAAAAAAGAAAGTTATGAAAATAAAAGCATGGATCGATGGACGGACAGACAGATTAACCAAATCTGTAAAAATTTTTGAGCTTTCTTGGAAAATGTTAACGACATCTAAGCAATCGTAGAAAGATCTCATACATGTTTCAGTTTCCAAATACGCACAGCTTTAATAACTGAGAGTATTATTGTTTCATTACCCTATTCCCAAAGTATATTTAAATTTGCATGTATATAACTTTATACGTATGATATAATTAAATACATAATTTAAAATTTGCATAAACTTTGGGGAAACAATAAAATTTTATTAAATTTATTATACTTTTTTTTCCAGATTCTTTCTGCTTTCTAATAATAAATGTCAAGTAAATCGATACGAAATTAAATTTCCGTTTTCTCTTGTGACACTATGTCAAAATAAGTTAGTTGTATGATAAAAAAAAATAATAATAAAGAGAATTAAAGGATAACTGAGTTTTTTTACTCCTTTGTCTTCTAAATCTATATATTTATATGTATATGTATGTATATATATATATATATATATATATATATATATATATATATATATTCAAATCAAGATAATAAATACATATTTTTTGTTCTTATAGATTTTTAATACTTTTAATATTTTTGAATACAGTTTCTTATAATTTTAATTCGCCCAATATATATTTGTCATTGATTGAAAAATTGATTTTTCCCGCTTAAAAATTTCTGCTAAATTAATTCAATATTGTTAATTTTCGTTTTTTATTATTCTTGATGTAAATTTTGTTTTGAATGAAATTTTGTTTTAATGAAAAAATATTATTACAATTAATATTATTAAAATGCTGTATATAGTGATATCGTTATTTTTATTTATTTATTTATCATTATTATTATTATTATTATTATCGCTGTATACTTCGTTTTTTTTTTTTTTTTTTTTTTTTTAGTTTAAAGGATTTTGTCCATTTTCTCTTCCCGAGCATATGCTTTGTCAGAAATCAATTTTAATTTAGAAAAAAACCTTTATAAGATTTCGTCATATCTAATATTTAGAGTTCTGCTTCGGCTCCAGTTTCGTTGAAGATCCATATCTGACTGAGGCTGGCAAAACAAAAGAAATTTTTAAAACGGCCTATTCGGACCAGCAAAACAAAGACAAATTTTATGTCGGGCCGGGCCGGTCTGGCAAAATAATGACGAATTTTCAAACGCATCGGACAAGCAAAAGAAAAAAAAAAAAGACTTTTTTATTTGTTTAAACGACATTTTTATACAGGGCCCAAACCTGAAAAAGGAAATAAGATTTTTTCAATAGTAAAAGTTTAAAATTTTGTGTATAATGTAAAAACTTCTTCAGTTGGACAATTAAAGAACTATTTTTTGTGCAATTAGTGTACATCATACTACTTCGTGAATATATAATATTTTCCCAATTTTACTAAAATTTAAGCTTTCTTATCTATAAATTCATGTTGAAGTAATTGCAAAAGAGTTTAATGGTACAATCGGTAACAAAAGTCTCCGAACACTAGCAAAAATTCCTATGTAAAAAAAGTACACTCAATACAGTTTTGTTAAATAAATCCTTGTCGAATCCTGTTCTTAGTCAGTCTAAAAACAGGATTCGACAAGGATTTATTTAACAAAACTGTATTAAGTGTACTTTTTTTATATAGGAATTTTTGCTAGTGTTCGAAGACTTTTGTTACCGACTGTACTATGTTTGCAATACGTAAACGAATGAACGTAAGGTAACGACACCAGTGCTCGTCACTTTAAAATGTTTGTTTTTTTTTTTTTTTTTTTCGCGTGGCATTCATGTGGAATTTATGTATCAATATTATACTTTGGTCTATTTTATACACTGATTCTTCTAGTTGTTGTTAGACACTTTCATTTTTTCAATACGTTAAGCCAATTTTTTTAAAAAAATAAAAATTAAACCTATAAAAATGCACCAGTGCTCGTCACTTGAAAACTGCATTTCATCAGTAGTCGTCAGGTGATTGCACCAGTGGTCGTCATGTAAATAAAACGCAACAATTTGCTCAATAGTTTGATTTTAATTGCGTTTTGCAAAATTAACAGAATATCTTTGGAACATATTTAGAACCCAAATCCATTCTTAGGGTTTAAAACACAAAACATTAAATGGTAAAATTCAAAATATTGCGAATAAAACAAATTCATATGCGAAATAATTTGAAAATTCTTTGCTTTTAAGAAAAGTTTTCAAAATTTTATTCGTTCTCAAAAATATCTTTACTTAAAGCAGAGGGTAAGTAGCAGGGGAGGGGGTAATAATCTCGTTTTTAAGAGTGACTTTGTTCCAAACTATCGCAGTAAGATTGATGTTACCATGCTTTTTATTAACGCGTATTCTTGTTTGTTTGTCCAGTACAA
Source organism: Salticus scenicus (assembly GCA_963930645.1). Classification (NCBI taxonomy): domain Eukaryota; kingdom Metazoa; phylum Arthropoda; class Arachnida; order Araneae; family Salticidae; genus Salticus; species Salticus scenicus. The sequence goes on along the minus strand of OZ005656.1, from coordinate 206,244,655 downwards.
ATCTTACAATTGATTTTTAACTAACTTCCCGACTACCTAGACATTTGAAACTTTCAGAATAATTCAGAACACGATGAAAATGCATTTTTTAAATACTTTTAGCCAACTGCTCCGGGTCCCTGCAGCCTTCGGCAGCGTTATCAGTACAAATCTTGCAATCGATTTTTAACTGATTTCTCGACTAGCTTGACATTTGAAACTTTCAGAAAAGCTCAGAACCCTAACAGCACAAAATATTTCAGAAACGTAACAGTCATATAACATAGAAACATTGTAAATATTACAGAAACGTTCAGTTTGCTTTCCGATTACTTTCATACACGTAGAAATGTCCGCGATCGTAACAAAAAAATCGGATACGTAACAGAAACGTTTCAATTACATAACCGAGAGAACATAAAAAAAGGCAAACGTTTCAGAAAGCTATCAGAGAGCATATTAAAATGTGTTACGTTTTTGAAAGTTTGTAAGCATTTTGAAACATAACTGAAACATTCTGTGCTGTATGGGAAGACGGTAACAATGGATTTTTAAAATATTTTTAGCCAATTGTTTCGAGTCACTGCTGCCTTCGGCAGCGTTTATATAGTTCAACAGAAAATTTATTTAACTTTTTTCCCGACTAGCTAGACATTTGAAACTTTCAGAATAGCTCAAAACACGGTGACAATGCACTTTTAAAGTATTTTTAGCAAACTGTTTCGGGTTCCCGCTGCCTTCGGTAGCGTTCACATGATTCAACAGAAAATTTATTTACCTAACTTCTCGACTAGCTAAACATTTGAAACTTTTAGAATAACTCAAAACACGATAACAATGCATTTTTTAATACTTTTAGCCAATTGTTTCGGGACCTCGCTGCCTTCAGTAGCGTTTATATGATTCATCAATCATATACTCGTCCCGATCATCCATCTACCCGACTACCTAGACTTTTGAAATTTTCAGAATAGCTCAGAACACAGTGACGATGCATTTTTAAATTACTTTTAGCCAATTGTTTCAGGTTCTCGCTGCCTTCAATAGCATTTATATGATTCGACAGAAAAATTTAAAACACGGTATATAAAAAATTATTTTTGTATTGCAATTATTTTTTTTAAACGTATGGGTTGATTATGCGTACCTAACACATACTATAAAGGAATTTTGAGAAATCCTCCGCCTCTTCTTCCTCATTAAGTGTGGGGTGGTTCAAAAACACGTTTTCAAGAGTAATTATTCTCCAAATTATATCAGGACAAATTATATCAGGAGAGCAATTTTTTGATGCGTTGATTGGTTATGCGTACCCAAAAATACTGTAAAGGTATTTTGCGTAATTTTTTCCCCACTAAAAATAATCCGAAGATATTCTTGAGAAAATAGCATTTTCTTAAGACTTTCTTCAAATATTTTAAAATATTTTAAAGATTTATCTTTTTCTATAAAATATCTTCAGAAATTTTAAAGACAATATAAAGAAATTTTGTAAAATTTCTTAAGAATGGGCCAAATAATTTAAGATATTCTGCAGATTTTCTCTAAAAATACCTGCAGAATATCTTAAGATTATTTTTAGCGGGGTTCCGACCAAATTTTGAGAAAGGGTAGCAAAAACGTATTTCTACGCATAACTCTGCTCTAAATAATCTTACAAAGGCGATTTCTGATGTGTGAGTTGGTCATATGCATCCAACACCTAGTATAAAGAGATTTTGCGAAGATCTTTCGTCTATATGAGGGTGGGAAAATATATATATAGTATATATATATATGTTTTCAAACTCAATTCTGTTGCAAATTATTTTCGGGAGGGGATTTTTTTTATTCGTTGGTTGGTTGTGTGTGTGTACCTTAGACGCATTATAAGGCGATTTTGCAAAATTACCCTTCCCCTCTTCCCTCGGCCGGGCGGACAAAAAACACGTTTTTAACCTTAGCTCTACTCCAAATTAACTCAGAAAGGCGAGTTTTGATGTCTGGGTATTGGTTAAAAGTACGGAATATGTAATTTTATAATATTTCGTTAAAATTCTAAATTCACCCGTGTGAGAGAAGGGGGGATAAAAGCGGTTAACTCTATGCCGAAGGCAGTAGAAGCCAATCATCATATTGCGGGACGGAAAGCTATTACAGAAGCCAGCGGGAACATTAACTGCGGTTTCGACTGATTTCAAAGTTTTTTTTTTTTTTTTAATTTTTGATAATGATAGGGATTTTTCCTATTTTATTTAAATATAGGGACCAGCGAAGGTGGCAAAGCTTGCTAGTATTATTCTACACATCAAGCTAATGTTATCAAATATTATGGATATTAATGTTATCAAATGTTAATGTTAATTAATGTTATCAAATATTATCTTACAATTTTAATTAAGAACAACAGTCAACAGGGTAATTTTTATCAACATTTTAATTATTTGTTTATCTTACATAATTAATATAATGTATAAACAGAAAACTTGCTTAAGAAATGTTTTTAATGTTTAATATTTTCTATATAAGTTGTTATTCACCTGCATCTAACATAACAAAAAAGCCTTAACATAATTTTGAACCGACTCACAGTCATGCTATAACTATGAAATTAAGTCTTTGTATTTTATCATTTTCGAAATATATATATGAATTAAAATTAAATTATCACGGTCAATAAAAAACTTAAACATCACTTAAATACATCTTCGCAAAACCATGACATCACAAAAATTTAAAATACATTAGACAGATGTATGGAGTAATCATGTCTGTTTTTCTAAAATATATAACAGAAAACTAGATAAAGCGCTTTATAACTAAATATGTTTATGTGCCATTGTTTAATTTTTCCAGCAAAATAATATGGAAAATTTTAGGTGGTTTAAAGTCAGTTATAGTGAATTAAAGGTACCATTACTGACTTTATTTAAACAAGCTATACAAAAGTTACAAGTGCAATAAAGTTCACGCTCTTGAGGTTAAAATACATTTTTTTTTTAACCTTGTAAGTCAAAGATCCGGGGTTCGAGTCCCGGTCCAGGCATTATTTTCACTCAGTCGGAAAAATTAAATTTCAATAAATATAAAATACATTTGTTTACATTTACGAATACCCCTGACGACTACTGGTGCCGATAGTCAAATTAAAGTAAAAATTATACCATCATAATTCTAAACGAAAATATAGTATTTTTCATCAAAAATGTTACCCAGTTATTAAAAATGTTAAAACACCAGTGTTCGTCAGGGGTGACGAACACTGGTAAAACGTGCAAACTATGCACCAGTAGTCGTCATACTTTAAAAACCTTTATATTATGCCAAATTTTAAAAAGTTGCACATAAATCGTATTCTGCATTTCATAAGCATTACATACAATGCTTTATGAGCAATGTCAAAAGCAGCGAACAACAAAATATATCAAGAAATGCATATCTATTCCCTTAATCATTTGCTTTACGTTGACTCAATTCAATTGTAATTTAACGTATACTTCCCTTATTTTGTTTCTCCCTACTCTTGCCCAATAGTTGAAATCGAACTTTTTATGTCATAAGAAGCAGAAAGCTTTGGAGAATCTTATGCGGATAGATTCAAATTCATACAGGTTATAAAACGGTTATTTTAACACTTCTTTTAAGAGGGTGACGACTACTGGTGCAGATTTTAGGGGTGATGAGCACTGGTGTCTTTACCTTAGTTGATAAAACTTGAGTGTTTCGACTCCTTAGCTAACTTTAGATTTTACTTCGGATCAGACTGGCCTGAGCCTGTACTTAACCTATTGCTTTCAATTTACGATAAAAGAGATGTTACCATTAACCAGAAATAAAATAAGATATAGTATTTCTTCATATTACGAGATATACTTGCGCTTGAATTTTGAAATACACAGCAATGCATCACACTCATTCATGCACATATATATGCGCTCCAAACACACATACATGCACGTATGCAGTAAAATTTTGCATCACTCATAAATTAAGAAATACTTCCTATATTTGTTTGAAAAAATATAAACAGTGTAGGTGAAATTGTTAAAAGTCTGTAAGACACTTACGCCTATTTTGTTTTGTCTATTAATTAAATTAATTGTATTTTTACGTCGGGCCGAGCCAGGCCAAGATTTCTATCATACGAGCCGAGTTGTACCCGAGTCTGAAATTGCAGCCCCGGACAAACCTCAACATGTTTTAAAAATCTCCTGAAATTGTTTTTACTATTTTTTCACTGTTAAAAATGGTTTCTTAAAAATGAGCTAAATTGTCTCAAAATAACTCCGAAACAATATATACTTAAATTTGAGAAACCATGTACTCATTTTTGAGTGTATTGACATGCTGAAAAATGGAGTTGACCAATAAGAAACCAAATATTCCCATGTTTGACATGTCAATTGTCAATATACTCAAAAATGAGTACACGGGTTTTCAAATTTAAGTATATATTGTTTCGGAGCTGTTTTGAGACAAATTAGCTCATTTTTAAGAAACCATTTTTAACAGTGTATAGTGATGTTCGTGGGAGAGAAAGTAAACACGAATGCAGCTAAATGCTTTAAGCGATTGGGCTAAAAATATGTAGGTTAGGAGATCACCGTCAAAGAAACTGTTTTAATTTTGACTAGAGTAAGAATTATGATCATTTTATAGGGACAAAAAAAGAGTTCTTTATACTTATAATTTACAACTCAAACTGTTTGCAGTGTGCTAACTCTGCATTCGGTTACATTGAAACTAGTTCTTTTCCCAAAGTCTGAGCAACATTGCTGAGAACATAAAAACTTTACCAATAATTTTTGATTTTTGAAAAAAGAAGGTTTTGCACCTCATGTATTTTTTAATGAAATCGGTCATTTCAAAATTTCATTCAAGTAAAAACTGCATTAATTTTTAAACGGGCCAGAAAATAAGAAATTTGTACTTAAGGGGAATTCATGTCATATTCTCGTAGACAGCCAAACCCCATGTCATTCTATTCACATTATTTTCTAAAAGTAGTATGTTGTGGCGACCATAAGACTTTTTTTCCATATTTTCCTATACAAAATCACTCAGTAACAATATTAATAAAACAAAAAATACGATTTTTTTTTTCTAATTTTTTTTTTTTTTTTTAAGTAAAAAAATCCATAACTTTGTTTTAAATTACCACAGATTTATAGTTCAAACATTCGTTTTAAAGGTATTGACGAGACCTTTCGAAAGATTTCCATCTTGAAAGTTTACTCCCCCCAGGGGAAGGGGGAGTAAACTTTCCTAGTTAACTACTACTATTATCAATAATTCATATTAATTTTACAATCACAAGTTTAAAATAACTCTCATTATGCACATTTATACGAAATTTTGTCCTATATTGCCATGTTAAAAGTTTACAAAAAAAATGCGATCCTAGCGCCACCTGTTGAGCGATTGATCCCCAAATCTGATCAGCACCAGTTTATGTCAGGGTGCAACTAAACACTAAATTTGGTTAAATTTCATTCATTGGTTCGTGAGATACAGTGGACACAAAATTCGTGATACACACACACACAGACAGACAGAGAGACATTATCTAAAAACTATCAATTCGTGTTCAGGACATCCCAAAACGTGTAAATCCATCAAAAAACGGAAATCGAAAATTTTCAGGAATCCAATACTTTCTCTATATTACATATAAAAGAAAGTAAAAAATGAACAAACCGTTTCTGGAGGTTCTTTTGAGCCGTAAAAGAAGTTCCACCTATAAATAAGGTGAATAGATAATTCTTTTTTTATATATATACAGTAGAACTTGGGTAATTCGAAGTTGAAGGGACCAGAGAAAAATTCGAAATATCCAAAAATTCGAATTACATATACTATTTTGTCAAAAATAAGAGATAAATTAAAAAAATAAAATTCTACGATCAACGATTTAACACATAAACTTTATATCTAAGAATACAGCTATATTTACACACACCAGGGCCGAAACTAGAGGGGGGCGAGCGGGGCATTTGCCCCGGGCGCCAGATGGAGAAGGGCGCCGAAACAAGCTGGTTTGTTGCCTTATTTACACATTAAAAAAAAAAAAAAAAAAAAGTCAAATTCTTTTACTCAGGGCAATTTGAACAAAGAAAAAAAATGTAAGAAGAAGATTAATAGATAACAGAGTTCATTTACAAGGAAAAACATGGTGGATAAAGTATTCTCCAAGACTAACAATATTCTTTTAAGGTTAGTAAGTGTGGTAAAATATTCTCGCAATCAAAGAAGAGTAATTTACAAGTAGTTTCTGACTTTCAGCCAAGGTTTTTAAAAAGTAAATGGTTGGAAAATACTTAGTACATTTGATTAAACTTCAGAGGGCTCTTTAGAAATTATGATTCATAAGGAAGCAAAAAAAAAAAAAAAATTCTCAGGGCGCCGTCGTGACTATTAAATTAAGTATTTCAAAATAAGGCCATAATGTTATAAAACAATCCAGTGCACTAAAAATAAAAGAGCAAAAAGAATGCAAAATAACTTGTTAATAATTGAGTTAGGAGCTATCCTTCACAAGGCTCAGCAAATCCCTATCAAAGTACTATGACAACTAAAGCCACCACTACCTCCTAACATGTATAATTATAAATATTACAATGAAATAAAATGTCTGTACTTTTACTATACTTTTTACTTCTTTATTCAAAGCATAAGGAAGTATTATGAAACCGATTTGCGAAATGGATTTTGTGTATCGCATAGCTCATAAACGAATAGTCATAGAGAGTTGCAAATTTATATTTGAAATTGTTATTTACCAATTTTGGTCTTGACATGAACTCCCGCTTTTGTGATATCTACGAATTTATGCTATTTTTGTGACGTCTGTGTGTGCGTATGTGTGTGTGTGTATCTCGTATAACTCAAAAACAAGTAGACGTAGAACGATGCAATTTCACATCTAAGTTTGTTACAACAGTTGTTGTCCATCTCTCTCATTTTAGTGTTTCCATGCGCCTTTCCCTTTTGGAATATCCACGAATTATATCCATGATGACCGAAAATACAATTTTTTTTTTTTTGCAATATATAACTTTCCGTCATACAGATTTTAACAGAAATTAATATTAGCGTGAATATTGATAGTTACAAAATTTGTTGACATTCTTGCACGTAGAAAGTAATTCGTAAAGACTTGTAGGTTCTAGATGAATGCATTTTATTTAATAAATATTCTGGAAACAGCCGACTAAAAGTCAATAATCAATTATTATTCTTGAAGCAATCGAATAAACCAGTTTTTCGTACTCATGAACGTACCACAGAACAGGAATTTTACTAATTCAGAACAATTACCAAATGCTTAAAGTTCTTAGAGATGTACGCTCAGCTTGCAGTCCAAACAGAAACTGAACTCATCCAGTCTTGCTAGTGATTTATAGAATTTTCGAGATAGTTCTACTCTAGAAACTAATAAATTAACCTGGAAAATTTTACAAGTCGGTTTCTATTGAAGTTAGATCCTCTGAACTTTGGCTATCCTAAATTACAACTTTTCGCCAAAATTGGGTGCCAAATTGCCAAATCTTTCGACAAGTCGCAAAATGTGCCGCTAATGCCCATTTCCGTGGAAGTGAAAAAATCTGCCATCTATTTCCCTTTTAACTGTAATACCGTGTATAAAGTAATACATAAAGAAATAGACAGGCTCTTGTCAACAATAATTATAGTAATGACTCTTTCTTTTTTATATTCTCATTAGTGATTTGTAGAACTTTTGATGAAGTTAGTTCTGCGCAAGAAAACAGTAGATCATGCCAGCTTCCAAATTTCGGCAATATTAAGCCACTATTTTTCACCAAAATTAATGCCAGGTTGCCAACTTTGTCGCCAAAGCATTCACTCTGCGACAAGTTGTTGGTGATGAATTTAGTGACATCACGAGATTAGAGATCAAATTTGGCAGAAAATAGTTCAGGATTGCCAAAATCAGCAAGCCCTTTCTCAGTTTTATCGGAGTTAATTTTTTCTATATATTATGCATTGTTTCTCGCAGCTAATTGTTTGTCAAAGATTGCAAAAGTATGCTATCTGCACAGAAGCGAATTCTGTTGAACTCTAAGCTATGCATTTGCCTGTGAGAGATTCTGTAAAAAGCTGTAGAATATTATTTCTGAACAAACGATATTCTTATTTTGTGGTGTATATAATCCTATTAACCATGAAATTAGTGGTTCTAATAATAGTCTTCTTGGATTGGTTCCGAGAATATTCATAGACTAGAACCTGCCTTTCTATTTTATTTCCTGAAATTGATTTAAAAAATGATTATTTACAAATGCCACTGCTCTGCATGAAAATTGGCCCTAACACCATTTTTGCAAATTCTTTTGTACAATAACCTCCTGAATACGATTATGACGCTCATTTTGCCCTATCACCACCATTATTTGGGAACGCTCCCCTATTTTTATCATTTTCCGGTATTTTTATGGCTATAAATTTTATTTGAAAGGGTTGAAGGGATTGTTTTAACTGTTAACTGTCTTGAGGGGCTACAGAAATGAAAAATTCTAAAACATGAACATTTAGCAAGGGGAAAATTTAGAGGGAGGAGGGGGATTTGCCACTGAAATTACAAATTTGGCGTCCCGAGAAAACGGTGGGTGATTGGGAAAAATGGGGGTCATATTCGGATTCAGGAGATCATTTTACATGAGAATCAGCAAGAGTGGTATCAGGGCTCGAAAAAAATTTTTTTTTTTTTTTTTTTTTTGAAGCGCAGTGTATTTAGAAAGCTAACGGTTAGTTCGCACTTGATGGATATGAGTAGTTTTTAGATACTTGTTCATATCTATTAATTTATGCATCTTAATTATATTAAAAACTTAAATATGTGTCTGTTTATTTCTCTGCAGTATAGTTGATGTAACGACTATAATATTCAAAATATCATTTTAAAAGTAATTGAATATGAAATTTACATTCACTTGTTTTAGAATTGTCATTTATAGATACCATTAATTTAAGAGAGAGGGAAAAAAAAAAGAAACTATCATTAAACCAGTAAAAATAAATAAATAAATAAAAATAATAACTATAGCTTAATTTAAATCTTTCTCTATAATACGCTTTTCTTCTTTTCCCCCCCTAAAATAATGCTTTGATTCACAACTTCTTTTTTTTTTTTCTTCAAGAAATGTTATAAAGATATAAACATATACGTTAAAATAAAAATCGTAATAAAAATCGGCTGGTTGTAGCTCTACTTGTGCTTGTACATTTTTACGCCTGGCGAAGTGTCATGCTAAGTTTTTCGACACGAAACACATGTTGCGATTCTGTTTTGTTTTGTAAACTCTGTTTTTCATAACAAGCATATAACGTATAAAGTTTGTTAAATTCCGTCCTGGAGATGCTGAGATATAGCTATAAGAAAACGTCGCATAAAAGTGCTGCATGTCGAGCGATATGTATCAAAAACTAGACATCACCAGTTTATGTCAGAATTCAACTGCACAGTAGGTTTCGTGGAATTCCGAACATGCAGTTCATAAATTAGCTACAGTATTTGTGTCCCATACAGACACACACATCCGTTCAATATAATCATAATACATTTCAAAATCAGTAAATTTATCAAAAATTTGAACTAAATTCAATATTTACTTCTTATGAATGCAGTTGAAAATAAAATGGCCATAAAAACTTCATAAAATTTATTGGGAGTACAAATTAATTCGGTCCGTTTTCAATAGATGGCTCTGGCTGATTTGTTTACTGAATAATGATAGATGTTTTTGGCATTGTTAGAAAGGTTTGACCTTTGTCAACCATATTCAGTCAACGAAGCTTCGAGTTTTATACAACAACATTGGTTTTTTGAGCATTCAATATGTGGAGTTTTGTGCTAAAGAAACAACATTTGCGGGAAGTTTTGATTTTCTTTTTTAATTGGAAGAAAAGTGCCGCTGAAGCGCATCGATCGCTTGTGGAAGTTTATGGTGAATCTGCGCCATCTGATAAATCATGTAGAGAGTGGTTTCGACGCTTCAAAAATGGTGATTTTAGTGTCGAAGACAATGAGCGCCCGGGCCAGCCGAAAAAGTTCGAAGACGCCGAATTGGAGGAATTGCTCGATCAAGATCCGCTAAAACCTGGCGAAACAATTACTGGCGAACGCTACCGACTGCAATTAATGCGTTTGAGCCGAGCATTGCGTGAAAAACGGCCAGAAACCATCGAAAGGCACGACAAGGTAATTTTGCTACATGACAGTGCTCGGCCCCATGTGGCAATTGTCGTTAAAAATTACTTGGAAACGTTGAAATGGGAGGTCCTACCCCACCCGCCGTATTCGCCAGACCTTGCTCCTTCTGATTATTGGTTGTTCCGACGGATGCATCACGATTTGGCTGGACACCGCTTCACTTCTTTCGAAGAAATTCAAGAATGGCTCGATTCATGGTTTGCGTCCAGAGAGGACTCATTTTTCAGAGATGGAATCCGAAAATTGCCAGAAAGGTGGACAAAAGTTGTGGCTACCGATGGACAATACTTTGAATAACATGTTTTTTCATTTTGATAATAAATAAAATGTTTTTTTAACGAAAAAAAACGGACCGAATTAATTTGTACTCCCAATACTTTAAAATTTTAATTTCTGGTCTGAGGTGGAAGGCGGGGGGGGGGGGGGGGCGCCAAAATCTCTCCTTGCCCCGGGTGAAAAAAATCCTAGTTTCGGCCCTGCACACACACCCCTTTCCCCAACTAAATCAATATTATTTTACGAGCTTAATTAGTCAACACTTTTTAAAAAATAGTCAGATATTTTTGATTGCTTCTTTAAGTACAATCTTTGTGTCATAGCGTATGACTTCAACCTATCAACTGATACAAAAACAGAATCTCCTACATTAGTCATGACTTTCAATTAAAAAAACCTCGAAGTTCATGTATATGGACCATATCTTCTTCTGATACGCTAGGTAGGAAATACTCTTGTATTTCCTTATCCTTCTTTTGAAAGACTGTTAAAAAAAATAATGCACTTTAGCTGAGGAAAATATCGGGAACAAATTTTACCGTAATATTTTAAAGGTAATGGTATGAAAAATTCGAATTATCCAAAATAGAATTCGAATTATCCATGAATTTTTAACATTATTTTAATACAAAATTCAAGGGACCGAGTAAAAAATTCGAATTATCCAGAATTTCGAATTAAACAAGTTTGAATTATTCAAGTTTCACTGCATAAAATTATTTACCACCTAACCTTTATTATTATTATTTTATTTTTATTTTTATTTATTTTTATTTTATTTTTTATTTATATTTATTTATTTATTTTTCACATTCACAAAATTCACAACATTTGAATAAATCTTGTTTTTCAAAAATGGATTTTTAACTTTTTTTTAATATTTCATTTTTGGTTGTGGGTTTTTATGTCGCACTAGAGTTGTGGGATGGGCAACTGGCGATAATCTAGGACTCATTGCTAGTGGTTGTCCATACTATCGCAATTTTGATCCTACACAGAGAAAATGGCTCCTCCATATTGGTTGTATTAATTTGTGAAACGTGGAACACATTGCAGCCACGACAGATTTTATGTGCACCATTCACCGTTGAGCTGCCCGAGGCTTTACTTGGATCGAGTATAGAACTCAAGAACTTATTCTGTCGATAACATAATTTCATTCATCGAATCCACAATCCTCGGATTACGAGCTCGACGCTCTTCCAACCGGTCAGTCGCAGCAATTCGACAATGGCATTTCACGGGGCAATATATATATATATATATATATATATATATATATATATTTAATACATATTAAAGAGTGCAAAAAATGCACTGAGTTCTATTTTCGAAATTTATAACTCAAAAATGAAATAATAATAATAATAATAATAATAATAATAATCAATTTTTGACTTTAACGGCTGTGAATTTTCTTCATGCGGAAACGGAATTTAAATAATTAAATTACTATATGAGTAATTTTATAAAATAAATAACATACGCATAGAATAACATGAGATTTGACTGTCTGCGAGGTTAAGTATTATGTTCTCTAAAAAAAACTTTAATCGTAATGCTCATTTGTATGAAATGCATAGTCATTGCACTTTTTTTAGGTATCAATTTAAAATTAAGATTTAATAATCTCAAAAAAAAAATATTTTTCTTACTTCCTAAATAAATATTTTTTTTTCTATACTATTTGCTTAATTTCTAAACACATTTAGCCTTCTATCAGTTGCCAAGTTAGAAACCCTTATGCGCTCACCGCCTCAGCTGTTTATTTATTTATTTATTTTTTTTTTTTTTTTTCAGATGTCAAGTGAATACGGGAACCCTTTATAAAGACCTCCATAAAGGGCACTCTACTTGGGCCTTCTTCCTAAGTGCACCGCTTGGTAAATAGGCTTGGCGCACGTAAGTAAGTCTTAGATGAAATACATCTTTTCCTTGGATTGATGGAAGCACCACTTTCCGTTAATCCTATGAAAGATGCATAATTTATTACTATCATCATTGCAACTTTTATTTCAATGATGTATGTCAAATGCTTCTGATTTTATTTAGTTAAATGCGTTTAAAAAGCATAACTGTGGTATCTCAATATTTTTTGAAATAGTTTAAATTCAATCTTACTAGTTTTTCCCCTTTCTTTAGTCACTAATTTCTCAAATATTCCCTTCACTGTGTTTTTAATTAACACTTTGAGGTTTAAGCCCGATCGTCACTCGGGTTGCCGTTTTCGGCAAAGCGAACTAAGCCCGAGATTCTCTCGGGGTCAACTTTTAACTCTCTGAACGTAAAAGTACCGACTAAATTCGTTCGCCGACTTTTCAAGTATCATCTATAAACCTTTTAGTTCCAAATATATATATATATGGCAGCACTGAACCGTACGTAAGTATTATATAACGCAAAGTAAGTATTATAAACCAAAGTAAGTAATATAGTAAAAATTATAAACCGCAAAGTAAGTATTATATAACGATCTAGAATCAGAGTTACTTCTTTGATTACTTTGAGCGTTGTTATTTTTGAGTAAATTTTACTAAATAATGTTTATTTACAAATAAAACCTATTTTTAGGCATTTGTACAACATTTGGGTGAGTTTTTATTCAAGTCTATATAAAATTTTATGTTAAAAAATGGGGTTTTCTTATGTGGACCTTTTTTTTTTACTTTAAAACATTCTTTTTTCAATAATTTCTCCTTAAATATTAATTTTTACATATTTGAATAGTTCCTTCATTATGAATAAGAACAGTTAGAAGTTTATAATTAAACAAAAATTATTAAAATACATATATGCCAGGTATTGAAAAAAAAAAGAAAAATGAAAAATACCAAAAACCCTCAGTCCACAGCGAGATGTGTGGTTGAAATAGCTCAGACCTGAAAGTGTTAAACTTCTATCTTCTATTGTTATAGTATCCTGTATCACCTTGATAGTTTAAAATGATTCGCCAGTGGAGAAAATGCGTTAAGAATATGAGGCATGTTTAATAAGCCAAATATGGAAGAATTGTGCGACCATAAAGGGTTGCAGTTATGTGGTTTAACCAGCTTACTACTTTGGAAAAGGGCAGAAATATTTTGTTGTTTTCACTGCACAGTTTTATAATGTACTAAAACAAAAAGTTGTGTCATCTTGTTATTAAAAACGTAATTATATATATATGAAAGTAAACCTTATGTCTAATATTTATAACCTTCGCACTTTAATACTAGCAAAAGAAATATAATTAAGAAATTTTAAATTATAAGTGTGCTACGGCAAAAACTACAGCTTAGTGAATGGATATATCTGGTCGCAGTGGTGAGTAGGTTTTAGTGGGTTGGCGGAAATGTTCTTTCACATTAAATTAAACAACTGACGCAGAAAAATTATCTGCACAACATTTGTACAACTTTTAGGAATGTAACTGGGCTTTCTCGTTAACCCAATAATGAAAAGTTTTGGCAATATCAAAAATTATGTGGGTTGTATTTTACAAAGAAATCTACGCATTAGATAACAAGTTTGCTCATTATGAAAATTTAGGAGCTTGGAAACACCTGAAGTCTACGCCACGCATCTTTTCCAAGATTACAGCATGAAAAGGTAACGTAAACAAATCAAGTATTGGATTGACTATCATTAGCATATCAATATAAAAATCTGGTGTGAAACAACCACACGACTTCCATTAACCACTATTACACGTATTATATACATTTTTTTGGAAATAATATAATCAGAAGACAGAAAATTGACCTAACGAAGTAAAAACCTAAAGTGTTTCCATTAAGATAAACTTAATACACGTGTAAAGACACATAAAACATATAAACACAAAAAATATGGTAGAATTATTTTTTGAAACACCAATTTACGAGATCTAAAATTATCCTACCTAAGCAGGATGACTGTTAATTCTTCTGTATCAACCGTGCAATACATGAGAAAGGATATGTATAAATGGATTTATGTAACAATTTTCAAGAAAATCGTTAGAGCCGTTTTTGAGATACCAACTTTTACCAAAACTTCACATGCTCAATTATTGACCGGAAAACAATAATTACATACAAAAAGATATTTAAAAGGGAGTTGATACGGCGAGTTTGAAAAATATCCGTACAGCCGTTTTTAAAGGAAGGCACTTGCGAGACCTGAAATTGAACTATTTATACAGGGCGCCTATCAATTTTCCTGAACTAACCGACCATATCATTCGAAAGGACATCTAACGGAGTATTTATATAACAACTTTGAAGAAAATCGTTGCAGCCGTTTTTGAGACTGGACATACTGTCCCATTTCCGGTATCCGATGGCCCACTTCCGTTTTTCCAATTTTCACCAAAATTTGTAAAATTCATGTGTATACCAGACCTGTATCAGATGTGAAGCTTCGTAGTTCTCTCTTTATTAGTTTCGGAGGTATGATAGCCAGAAGATTCTGCATATACATGCATACATACACATACACACTGACCAATTGCCAAAAACTACATTTTTGGACTCAGAAGACCTTAATATTTGTTAATTAGGTGAATACTCGATATCGAACTTTTAGACCGAATACAATACTTCCATTACCTATGGTAGTCGTGTAATGGAAGTAAAAACGTGCAGTGAAATGAAGCAATTAAGTG
This sequence comes from Salticus scenicus, assembly GCA_963930645.1. Taxonomy (NCBI): domain Eukaryota; kingdom Metazoa; phylum Arthropoda; class Arachnida; order Araneae; family Salticidae; genus Salticus; species Salticus scenicus. The sequence continues at coordinate 206,229,566 of OZ005656.1, read as the reverse complement.
TACTCCAATAATTTGTGATAAGGTTGAAATTTCTTGGTATGAAACTCTTTTCTTGTCCATAGATTTAATTTAAAACATTTTTTAACCATAAGAAGGTACTTCTGACAAGTTTCGATCAAACAAAACTCGAAAAAAAAAATTAACTCTCGAACTGATATAAATAATAATTTTCGTGATTATAAAATACCGTTGCGTACTCGGGGCGCGTGAATTGTCTGAGAATGAAAGGCGAATCTTGCAGAGGCTTAAAAGTTTATTTATAGAAAATTCTAGAAGAATACACGTCTATAAACCAAGTATCACCTTCAGTTTCACCAGAAAACATAGCTTAAATAACAGCTGACAGCATCAAATTCCCAGCATAAACTGTAGCATAGCATTAACATGCAACAACAAGCTATAATCAAAGAGGCTCAGCGCTCTTTACGCAGCAATCGATGCCTTGGTGAAAACTGACTGACTCGACTCTGATACGACTCCTTATAGACCCGCGTGGAAAATTGAGAATGTTCCAGTTACTTCTCAGCCAATCAAGTTAGAGCTTAGATATTTGGTATATCGATAATAAGGATTTTATTGCCAAGTACGCCAAAAAAAAAAATCGCCAAAGCCATTACCTGCTTTAGTGATTCTTTAATGGGTTTTTAACATAAAATGAGCTATTTTAACGCAAAAAAAAAGCTAGAAAGGCATAACACTGACCTTTTATAACCTGACTAAGCCTCTTTGAACGAATTTACATAAAAATAACTACTATTATTTAAAAATTTGTAACAATACTATCTCGACTACAAACAAAGTTCCATCTAAAAATTTTCCTTTTAAATTACTAATCTCCTTTCAATGAACTGAGAAACGGAAATTTATAAACACCTTTCTTCTTCGAAAATGAAGACATTTAAATAAATATGTTATACAATACATTATAAAAATTATTTACTTCTTTATAAAATCTACAATGCTAATTGATGAAATCTTAACAGTACCCTGAAAGAAAGAAGCTTTCTCTTTTTTTTTTTTTTTTTTTTTTTTTGTTAATATATTATTTGGCATTACATTGTCAAAAATAAGTAAGCAAACTAGTTGAAAGAGTTTCTAAAAACTTTCAAAATTGTATCGAAAAATTTAGCTGTTCAATTAAAAAACTCTTTTTTATGAACCAATTTTCGATATTCCATATAAGTCGAATCTCGTTAACGTGGACACTGTTAACGTGAATTACTTTTAACATGAACTGTTTCCACAATCCCCGTCAAAATGAAGGATATTTTAGTCATATGAAGATTAGTTATTGATAGCATGAATTACTGATAACATGAACAAATTTTTTATCGTCCTTGAGATTCACGTTAACGAGGTTCGACTGTACTACTTTTCTTGGAAAATAAAGAGAATTAAATAAAATTTATTTTATAAAAAAATTTTATAGATTTTATTTTATAATTTTTTTTTTTTATAAATTTATTTTATATATATATATATATTATAAAACAAATTTTTTATCCCCTTGAGATTCACGATCACGAGGTTCGACTGTACTACTTTTCTTGGAAAATAAAGACAATTAAATAAAATTTATTTTACAAAATTTTATTTTATAAAAAAAATTTTGTAATTTTTTTTAAACAAATTTTTTATCCCCCTGGAGATTCACGTTCACGAGGTTCGACTGTACTACTTTTCTTGGAAAATAAAGACAATTAAATAAAATTTATTTTACAAAATTTTATCTTATATATATATTTTTTTTAATTTATTATATATATATATATATATATATATATATATATATATATATCATTATAAAACAATTTTTTTTTTATCCCCCTTGAAATTCCCGTTAGCGAGGTTGGACTGCTACTTTTCTTGGAAAATACAAACAATTAAATAAAATTTATTTTATTGTTAGCAAATTCTGCAATGTTAATTCTTGTAATATTAATAACTTATTAAATGAGATTTAAACTATTTTCCGTCATTAATATATTATCAGATATTGCATGATGAAATAAAAATTAATAACAATGGCTCACAGTTAATTTCTTTATTTATGTTTTTAATTTTCTATCAAAATTCCATCGAAGTTCCTGTAGAAATCAAATCGAGACATCAAAAACTTAAATAATTCATAAAGAACATCGTTGAACAATTGAAAAGTATTAGTCTACTAAAATGGAAAATGAAATTAGAACGGTGCTAAAGCAATGTCGGAAGCGCCCACCCTCTGAGCTGCTCCTAAAAACTCAGCTGGGAGTATATCATCTCTCTGTGGGATGCTTTCAATTTTTGTTTTTAGATTGTTTTTTTCTAACAGATAGAAAAGGAGAAAAATATAAAGGAATAAATGATACTTTTTGTTTTGTTTTGATTTTAAGTAGGAGGAATATTTAAAGATACCTTAAGATTCTAGGTGAAAGTTCTGACTTCTAGGACAATTTAAAATGCATTGAACTTAAGGAAATTTATCAGGTTGATGCATAAATTCTTTCCGTTTTGCTTTGTGTCGTAATTGAAAGTTTGTATTAAGTCGCTAATTTTATTATTTATTTAATAATTAGCGTTTGTCTTTGTAAACCCTTTAAAGGACGATAGGGTATATTTTATACCATTTAATTTTAATTCTAGACTGCAAAAATTCATCGGATTTTACCATGTTTTTATTAACTTCTATTCTTGTTTGTTTGTCCGGTACAAATCTTGTAATATATTTTTAATTAACTTCTCTGCTAGCTAGACATTTGAAACTTTCACAGTAGCTCAGAACCTGGTGACAACACAATACTTCGAAGTCCGATTTTCGAATTTTCGAATAGTTTTCTTTTAATTAATTAAAATATGAAAATAATAAGCTCCTAATAGCAATAAAAATAGCCATTAAAATATTAGCTATAATTTAATTGTTGCCAAAAAAAATTACAAGTTCATTTTCTTTCGCCATAAAAAATAAATGCATTTAATTAAACGGGAACCTTAAAAAATTAAACTTTTTTTTTCATTATTATTAGTTCACTGAACTGAGTCCGCGTGCTTAAATATCAGCGTTTGTAATGATCGATAGATGGCGCTTTTTCCGTTTTTGTTGTTAGTAAATATTATAGCCAAGTGTATCTATTATTGTTCTTTTTGTTATTCTACTTAATATTCGTACTATAATTTTTCCGCCATTACATCATGGAAAATTGATTGCTTTTGGAAAAAAATAATTCAGTTTATTCAAAGTTCGATCGGAAGTAGATTTTTAACTGAAGTTGAACAAATATTAGTTTCAAATCATCTGATTAATTCTTTACTTCCATTAGCCGAAGCAATTGAAATTTTAAATTTGTCATTTGGAAATAAATGGAAGCTTAATTCTGGATTTCTTGATCCTTTGGAGTTACACTGGAGGACACAACAGTATGTGTTATCTTTTTTACCGGATTTATTCATTTTTATTCAATAAATATATGTGGAACTAAACATCGGCATGCAATGGCGGCTGGATGGAAGCCGAATTAAAGCATGTTAATTGTAATTTCACCTTAGCCCACCAGAGGGCGAGCATTTTATTACAATCGCGGATTGCTTATATATTACTTTTTATTCTCGCATATTTTATTAATGATTCATCAAAAAATTAAAAAACATGGTATATAAAAAGTTTTTTTTATCTTATAATTATTTTCAATATTTTTTACTTTTTTAACCTAATTCTTTATCAATCAACGGTACTTTAAAATACCATTAGTTTAAAAAGCGTATAAATCGAATTTATGGAAGAAATGTCAAAGATATTTATAAGAATAAAACATATAAGAATGTAAGAATAAAATTTATAAGAAAAAAACATACACTTTGATTTCACTATAAGGTTGTGTTGCCAGATTGGGGATTTTGTCCCCATTTTGGGGATCTTTTGGGCTTTAGGGCCTTTTTGGAAACCGAATGTTTGTAGGGAATTTCATGAGCATTTCTGAATTTTTTGGGGAGAAATCTGGGGAAATTTTTAACTTTTTAGTCTGCCTGATAAGTTTCCAGCGTTGCCAACTGCAGAAATTAGTCCCAATGAGTAGGGACTTTTAACAGTTTTCTTTAGAATGCAGGGTCTTTTTGAAGGTACCCTTTCTTCCCAGGATATCCTAAGGATGCAAGTAAATCTTATGTACATCCTCAACACTAAAGTACTTTAGGCAGGTTTTAAATTTTCCTATAACTTGTGAGTATTTCTTTTTTCTTTTCGTGTATGGGGACTTTTTTCGTAGAAATTGAGATTGGGGATTTTTTGGGGAAAAACTCATGATTTGGGGATAATTGAAAGTCTGTTTGGGGAAACTGACTGTCGATCATCTGACAACACTGAAACAAGGCAAGGCTCTAAACGCTACATGTAGACGTTTTTGTTCCAGAAAGGATTTTATAGCGTGTTCTCGCTGTTTTTGCTTGACATTTTTCACGATCTTCGCGTGCGTTATATTTAATTCCTATATTACTTCAATAATTTCCCATTAGTCTTAGAAAAAATAAAAGGAACATAAAAAGTAGATACATTGTTTTACACTTTTATAAGGTCCAAATATCTTTTTTGATTTCTATGTACCATTGGTACACGGAAGTACCACCTCAAAAAATCCTCATTAATTACTGTGGTGAGTGATATGAATAAATGTTTAAAATATATTTTTAAAAAATACTTTTAAGTAAGAAATATGTTTAAAATACACTTTTTGACTGTTTTATAATGCGGAGATAATGGGTTAACTCAAAAAACTATTAGGACTGAGTACTATTAATCTCAATCTGGGATTTTTGCGGTGTCATTTTTCGATAGTTGGACATTTATCGAAATCTAAAATTTATCGAAAATATAATTGAATAATTTGAAAGCGATGTTATAATTTGAAAGTAAAAAAAAAAAAAAAAAAAAAACTAATATTTTACTGTCCTAAACTAAAATCTTTTTTTTTTTTTCTTGGGGGGGGGGGGAGAAAATTAATAATAATCAGTATCGAAACAAACACTATCGAAAAAGTTTTTTTTTAACAATTTTGAATTAGGAAATAAAAAGTGTGCGTGCAAAATGAAATAAAAAATAAGTAAAAAAATGAATTTAATGATTTAATTTTTATATAAAACATAATCGCGGATTATCTTAAAAAGATGTAAAATTTGAAGTTTATGTGGTGCATGTGGCATCTATAAAAATTGTTTTAAGAAATAGAATAGAGTAAAAAAAGCAACGATGCTGGTTGCATTTTCTTATATAGTTTGAATTTTTTAATTTTATTGAAGTAATATCTACCGTAGGTATAATTTCTTATATTAAAGCTCTAGGGAATTGTTATGTGAGCAAAAGCGATGCTACTTTTTTTTTTTTTTTTTTTTTTCTACTCTGAAGTTTTGTTGGAGTAATGAAAATCTGTGTGGCACAGCAAAATTTTTTGTTTAAATGTGTTCCATTATAAGTTTATATTAACAAAATGTATACATATTTTTTTTTTTTTTTTTTTTTTTTTTTTTCAGGTTGGGAAATGCGAATTTTTAAAATGTGAAATGTTGCATTTTTGAGCTTAAAAATGAAATCTTAAAAATTAAAAAATCTCCTTTTAGAAAGCGATAAATTGTTTAATAGTTGTTAATTTTCTGAATAAGAAAACGAAATTTAAAAATATGTATTAGTTAATGAGTTATAACGGGGCAAAATTCCCCATAGAATAACACTGACTTCGGCTTTCGGATACGATAAGTAAGAAAGTCCCCTTATTTTTCAAGATTTATTTATTTTTTATTTTTATTTATTTATTTATTTTTCTTCTAACCTTGTTCATAAATTCCGGTGACTGTTGATTTTAATTGAGCGTAATTACCTTGCCTCTGAAAGGGTTAAAAAATACTGTGCGTCAAAAGTTAAATATGACACTACTTTACATTTACTACTGAAATCTATTTGATAATACTTATTCGAATTATTCTTTCTGACATTTCAATAATTATATAATAAATTGCAATTTAAATTTGCAGGTGTAATTATTTCTTCTGTCTATAAATACAATTTGATACATTAAATCAGAGTTCCCAACTTTTATAACTTATCCACAAGCATTTTTAGCCCCGCCTTCTTTTCGCACCAGAAATTTTGTAGATTATTTCTCTTTAATAAGTGACAACTATTAAAAAGAAGAAAATCACTTTTCCAAATTTCCGGTATGAAAAAGAGGCGGAGCTAATAATGCCCGTGAATAAATAATAAAAGTTGGGAACTCTGCATTAAATAAACATTCTGTAATAACCCAAACACTATTTTAAAATATTATTTAATCCTTTCACAGAGATTAAAAATAATAATACTAATTTGCATTTTAAAAAAATATTTCTCAAATAATATTCATCTTCCTTTTTATTAAAAAAATATTTTTAATGAAACGATTGCTAAAGTTTCTTTTTTTTTTTTTTTTTTTTAATTCTGGAGCATTGTAAGTATAATTGCCAACTTAGCACCTTTTGGCTACCGGAAAATTTATTTTATTTTATTTTATTACTTTATCAGTGAAATCTGTAACAGTTCACTGATTAAATAAAATTTATTTTTCTATTAAATTTTTCCGGTAGTCAAATGGTGCTAAGTTGGCAACTATGATTGTAAGTACACCTGCCTTTTTGCCTGTTTTATTTGTTATTTTTATATTCGTAGAATGTAAAATAGAATTTAGCTTTTTGTAGACAATTCCGCTTTTTAAACTTGCTAATAACGATAAAATCGATTTCTCTTAAATGAAACTCACACAAGGCACGCAATTAACTTTTTATAAAGCGTGTGCCAACTTACCCCATAAATATAGGCAAGGCAACTTGCTTCAAGACGGGGTAAGTTGGCACATATTTTTTCAGACTTCGGTTAAACATAAACTATTAGAGATACAAATTGGAACTTCTGGTTATTTATAGCTAAATACCTAAGCTTTAAAGGTGCATTTAAATTTGTTTAAAACCTGAACAAATATATATATATATATATATATATATAAATTAATAACTAAAATCTGCGACTACTAGCCCTGGTCTCCCCTACCTGCAATAACCGAAAATTTTCAAATACTACTTTCCATTGAAAATACATACAATTAGATAAAGTTTGTTTAATTGTTAACGAATTCTATAATGTTAATTATTGCAGTTTTAGTAGGTTATTGAGAGTGACTTAGAATATTTTATTTTATTAATATATTACCTGATACTACATGATTAGAAAAAAAATAATAATAATCACAACTCAAAGTAAACTTTATTATTTCTCATTTTTAATTTCTATTAAAATTCCACCGAAATCTCGTCAGAAATCAAATCAAGCCATGAAAAAAAAATAATAATTTATAAAGAACATTGTGGTGAAAAGAGAAGAATAGCTGAAAATAATTCGACTTCTTAAAGAGAAAATGGAATTAGATTTGTGCTAATTGGTTTACGCTTCTCCTGTTTGCCTATGCTTTCTGACCCGGTGCTAAATCGTTGTGCTGGTGGGATACATCGATGATACATCGATGCCGATGGCGTATCGGTTTAATGAAAACGCTTTCATGATGTTAAATTTAAACAGGTGTTTCCTGGTGTATCATTCTGTCATAGTAAATATTTGATTAATAACAGGAGACTTGGCGTTGGAATATTAAAACCCGGATAAACTACTACGTCAGAAGCGCCAAAGAAAAATATTTGAGATGCATACAGCTGTTTCGGTAGCCTTAAGAGTACCGTCTTCATTGCAAAAATAATTCTGAATCTGAAGAAGTGCTCGTATATATAGGAGAGAGACCGAATTCATTTCAACCAATAGGATTACTCCCCACCTTTCCCGTAATCCTATTGGTTGAACTAAATTCGGTCCCTCTCTTATATATGCGAGCATTTCTTCAGATTCAGAATTATTTTTGCACTGAAGACGGTACGCTTATGGCTACCGAAACAGCTGTATGCATCTCAAGTATTTTTCTTTGGCACTTCTGACGTAGTAGTTTATTCGGGTTTTAAATATTTGATTTTTATCCATTATGATTTTTTTTTAATTGAAATTTTAATTTCTACGTTCAGCTAAATTTCAAAATTGACAAAAAAAAAAAGAAAGAAAGAAAAAGAAAAAAGTGGAGGGGGAGGGGGGAGGATATTTTTTATTGGCTACCAGATGGCGACCAGATTTTTTTTGTTTCGTTTTTTCAAATTCCTGGAGCCCTGTATGCATGTATATATATTAATAACTGATAGCAAAGCAGAAAAACATAAAAGAATGAATAACACTCTTTGTTTCGTTTTGATTTTAAATAGGGTGAATGTTTAAAGATGCGTAGGAATTTTAGATTCTGACTTTAGAGGAAATTTAAAACACATCGAACTTAACCCATTTATGCCTACTGTTCCATTTCTGGAACAGCACGTATATTTGACATGTATATTTTTGTGTTTTCTTGAAATGATTTCTGCTTTTTAATGACAGTTTATGGTGTCACTCTAAATGATCACTGAAAGTTTTATGTGCCTACTACTAATTATTATTTCATAATTTGGATAGTCATTTTATGATTTTTCATTTGTCGCACATATATTTGCTTTTTGCGCAGGTATACTAACTTAAATCAAGTTGAATAATAATATACATAATAATACTTTACTTTCGAGATCTTTGTCAACATATAGTAGGAAATTAATCTGTTATCTCAAAGTTTTTCTACCTCGAAGTGTTCTCGCTAGAACACTAAACATCAATAAATGAGGATAGGCTTTAAATTTAAAACTATCAGAAGAATTGTTTAAGTTAATATTTTTTACTGTCAGCTATCTATATTAATTTAAGTGAATTAATCAGCTAATAATATTTTGCAAAATTAGTTCGGACGTTAATGGGTTAAGAAAAACTATTTAGTTGATGTGTAGATTCATTCTACTCATAGTTGCCAGACATTGCGACTTTTTCATTAAAAATTATTTTATATGACATTATATTCTATTTAATGAATTTTCCGGTACAAAACGAATGCACCTGACCCAGTTTTGCGTGACAAAATCTCATAATATTGCGTCTTTATTTCCAATCAGAAATTTCATTAAATAGAATATAATGTCATTAAAATTATGTTCAATAAAAAAGTCGCTAAGTGTGACATCTATGACTCTGCTTTGTTTTGTATCTATATAAAGTTTGTAATCGCGGCGTTTCTTTCAAACGTTTGGCATGCGCATCTTTGTTTAAAATGGCTTCATCTTGCAGCGGATATGCGCCATTTTTTACAAACACTGAAAATTAACCACATATTTATTTCTATTTAAACAGTTTTGTGATTAAATTTCAATTTAATTTTTCCGGTGTGAAACATTTTCCCATCTTTATATTTAATTCAATATAATTTTATCGGTAAGAACGTAGTTTTAATAAATAAGTTTTAATCGTATTGTTCAAAAATATTCGGAGGCCAGAAGGCTATGACTTGATTGTTAAAGCCTGGCATTTGTAATAAATAACTTTTAATAAATTAATAAATTAAATACAATTTTAAACTAGTATGTTGTGGCCACCACATGACTTTCTTCTATATTTTCCTATACAAATTCACTCAGTAAAAATAATTTATTAAAATTATTATTTAAAAAAAATATCTTCCATGATAATGCAGACGATTTCCATATTAGAGAAGTAGTATAACACTAAATATAAAAAAAAAGTCAATTTTATTCTCAATATTATATTACTATATATATATATATATATAATTGTTATTGTTGCTATCATTATTATTATTATTATTATTTGCTAAAAATGGAAAAAATCGATAACTTTATTTTAAATTATCGCAAATCGATGGTTCAACCATTCGTTTTAAAGGTATTGGCGAGTTTTTTTGAAAGATACCCATCATGAAAATTTACTCCCCTCGAGGGGGAACTACTCCCCAGGGGGGAGAGGCGAGGCTCCTACATACACAAATTAAAATAATAATTTACGTTCAATAAAAATAATAATTTACGTGTTTAAAAATTGTTTCTCGAATAAGTTTGATTCAATTTTTTTTTTTTTTTTTTTTTTTCAAAACTTTTCCTATGAACTAAAAAACGGTAAAAATTCCAATACTACTTCTTTTGAAATAAGGAAAATGAAATAAAATTTATAAATTTTATTTTAATGTTACTCTACTCTGTATTGGTTATTGTTGTAATTTTAATAGGTTCTTGATAGGGGCTTAAATGGTTTGTTTTATTAATATGTTATGTGACATTGTATGGGAGAAGTCAATTACAGTAAAGCACCGTTTATACGTCTTTCAAGGGACTAGCGTAAAAGGACGTATAAATAAAAATACATATAATAGCAGAAGACTTGGCGTTGGAATATTAAAACAGGAATAAACTACTACGTTAGAAACGCCAAAGAAAAATTATTGAGGTGCATACAGCTGTTTCGGTAGCCTAAAGCGTACCGTCTTCAGTGCAAAAAGAATTCTGAATCTGGAGAAATGCTCGTATATATAGGAGAGGGACCGGATTTAGTTCAACCAATAGGATTACCGGAGAGGTAGGGAGTGTGGCCAATAGGAATTTAGGAATGTGTAGCTGTGTAAACAGTAGAAAAATTAAGAAAATGTGGACTGAATGTAAAATTTCCAACAATCAGACAAATAGGGAACAGCGAAATCACAATTTACAAGGTTTTTAAAAATTTTATAAATAGGAAAAGTTTCAAAGAAATCGAGTTCATGAATGGATTTAGGTCTGCAAATTATTTTAGCTGAATTAAATTTAAAATTATGATTTTCCTCCCAGCAATGTTTAGATATAGCCGATTTATTGGTTTCTTGTTTGCGGACGTAGTGTTCTTTTAGACGAAATTTAAGACTGCGTTTAGTTTGACCAATATATGATAAATCACACTGACAGGAAATACTATAAATGCCCCAAGAATTATGCATATCAATAGGATCTTTTAACTGAGAAAAGGTGAGTTTATTGGAAGGCGAAAATATTATTTTAAAATCATATTGTTTGAGAATTTTAGCTATGGTTTGACTGGTTTTAGAAAAATAGGGTAAAACAATACTGATATTAGATGTGACTGATTTAGTAGACGAAATACGAGGGCGTTGTAATTTTTGGATAGCTTTGTCTATAATGGAAGGGTCATAACCTCTGTCAATTGCGATGACTTTCAGCTATTTAATTTCAGATTTCAATAAAATAGGATTTGAACAAATATTAAGGGCACGGTTTACAAAAGTATAGAAAGCCGCCATTTTTTGGTTAGGTGGATGACATGAACGCGCATGGGGAGGAAGGGAGACTGCAAAATTTTTACGATAGACAGTGGTTGAAAATCCATTTACAGTGCGAGAGACGAGGGTATCAAGAAATGGAAGGGAGCCATTATTTTCTATTTCATATGTAAACTGGATATTACTGTCAATTGAATTTAAGGTTTCTAAGACATGGTCAATATTGTGATGAGTTATGTCGATAAGCGTGAAGGTGTCGTCAACCTAACGGGTCCAAAATGTGTCGTCAACGTAACGGGTCCTTTTTGGACCCGTTAATCCTATTGGTTGAACTAAATCCGGTCCCTCTCCTATATATACGAGCATTTCTCCAGATTCAGAATTCTTTTTGCACTGAAGACGGTACGCTTTAGGCTACCGAAACAGCTGTATGCACCTCAATAATTTTTCTTTGGCGTTTCTAACGTAGTAGTTTATTCCTGTTTTAAAAATACATAAGATAATCAAAATTTTAATAATAATACTTTGATTACAACAAATTTAATGACACTTAAGCAAAATTTATATGAAAGTACTAATTATTAGTTTCTTAAGTTAGTAAATGTATATTCTGCCTTTTTTTAAGCCAATAATTAAATAATAATAAAAATAAAAGATATAAAAGGTGAGAAAAATCATACTATTAATGTATGACTGGGTATTAATTACATATATCATAGTCTGAGTATTATATTACATTTCTTAAGAACTATATATGAACATATTTTGAATATTAAGTATAGATATACATTGCGTGTCTTTAATAATAAGCATATAAGCATACGATTTATGTCCATACAGATAATTATTTAATAACATTAAAAATCTTTAATATTTGTCTGATTTGCTGCTTGTCTATGAGTATTAAAAATTCTACTGTGCATTCAATTGATTCTTTGATCTATCTTTTGAGTATTCTTCGATCTTTCCAGTGTTCCTCCATTTAAGACGTTTTCTTGAAAAATCTGGCTTATGTAGAATAAAAAATAATGGCAGGTCTTAAAATTTTGCGATTTTTTAATAAAGTGGAAAAGACGCATAACCGATATTAGCGGCGCGGCGTATAAACGAAGAATTTTCGCATTAAAATGAATAGGAATGAATCGGAACTTCACTAAAAGGACGTATAAATGTAAAAGATGTATAAACGAGAGACGTATAAACGGTGCTTTACTGTACTATAGCTTAAAGTAATTTTAACATGTCTCTTTTATGATATCGATTAAAATTAATCGAAGTCTGCAGAAATCAAATCAACGCATCAAAATATTAAATAATTCATAAAGAACATCGTGAAGGAAAAAAGGAACAATTGAAAAGTATTAAACTACTTGAAGGAAAAAATGAAATTAGAACGGTGCTAAAGCAATGTCGGAAGCGCCCACCCTCTGCGCTGCTCCTAAAAACTCAGCTGGGTGTATATCCTCTCTCTGCAGGATATGTTGAAAAAAAATTTTAAGAGTGTTTTTTTTCTAACAGAGAGAAAAAGTGAAAAGTATAAATGAATAAAGAGTACTTTTTCTTTCGTTTTGATTTTAAATAGGAGGTATGTTTAGAGATGTGTAGGAATTCTAGGTTCTGGTCTTTGAGGTAATTTAAAATACATCGAACTTAAGAAAAACTATCTAGTTGATGTATAAATTCATTCCATTTTGCTTTGTGTAATGTTAGAAACTTACTTGTAATTGTGGTGTTAGAATTTCTTTTAAACTTTTCACTTTTCAGGTTTGAAAAAAAATATCGCTGTTTCTAAAATGAAAAAGATGAGTGTTAGATGAAAAGAAAAACTTCCAACATACAGGTAAATCCCAGGAGGTGAGAAAAAGTGCTACATAGGAGTTTGTGCAAAATGTGCCGTAGACGCGTTTGTGAAAAATATTGCCCAGACTAGCATGTGCTAAATATATAATATCATGAATGGGCATACTCAGTTGTGTCTGCCATGAATACACTGAGAAAAAATTCTGTAACTGACATCTAGAATCTAAATTGTGGCTCTAGAAAAAATAGTTCCATGTCATCCTTATAACTTCTAGTCCCCTTGGAAAGCGAGTTCTTAAACCCCTATTAGAATTCTAGAGCGTTTGCCTATATTCTCGAGGGCAAAGTTATTTAAAAATCTCTGCAAATAAATGAAACTACAAGAGGAGGGTTTTTGCAACTATAATCTTGGTTTATTACCAAATTCTAGAAAATCAAGTGATAATTTCTCGCAATATAAATGATTCAGAATATTTAGGGTATTCAGAATATTGTTTCACCATTTAGAAGTGTGTACACTAGAAATTCTCGATCATTTCGTCTATTCAGTTTATTGGCGTGCCTTATGTGCATAGCTCGGAAATCTATATTTCTAGTTAAGGGATTTAGAAAATGGCCACTTATTCATTCTAGAGAAAGGCGGTATATTTTTTTTCTCAGTGTATAAAGGGTTTTCCAATAGGGATGATACAATTTTAAACGGTTAGAATGGCAACACTGCGTATTATTTTTTGACATTTCTTGTGTCATTTGTGTTTAGTATGCTATGCCATTTAATCATGCAAAGATACACGCTTGAACAAAGTTTCGAAATTATTAAATTGTTTTATCAAAATCAGTGTTCATATGTGAATACTGAGAGAAATTTGAGAAGAATTCATGGACGACATTATTCAGTTAATCGACTCGATCGATTGTGATTTTTTTTCTTTGGGGATATGTTAAGTCACAAGTTTTTGCTGATAATTCAATAACAATTGAGCATTTAAAAACCAACAACGTGTTATTCGTGAAATAGCATCATATTTATGTGAAAGAGTGATGGAAAATTGGGTTGACAGAATGCGGTATGTACAGAGAAGTCGTGGTGCTCACATGAACGATATTATTTCCATAGTTAATGGCATAATGTAAGCTTTCAAAAAAAAAAAAATGTCTCACTAAATAATTTAGGTTTTATTATTATTATTATTATTGTATCACTCTTAATGGAAAACCATTTACAATGAGTGTCTGGAAAGTAGTAGAAATGGATCAGAAACTCAAAAAATAAACGATATTTATAAATATATGTACATTTATACAACAGACCTAATACACCCCTTTAAAACATTTGTCAGCACCTCTTACACAATCTTCCCATCTTTTCACTAAATCAGAAAAAAACTAAATTGTTTGCTGCAGACGGTAGATAACTTTGTAATAGCAGCCGCCTTAATTTCGACCAAAATTTCGAATTGTCAAATCTCTTCCTTTTTAAACAGAGGTGCCAAATTACTGAAAATGAAAAATCTATTTCATACCACTATAAAGAATCAGTACTACTTGTTCGACAGGTAATTATTACAAAATAATAATAATAATAATAATATTTATAATATAATAAAATTTTCCGGTATTATAGTTATGGACAATCCGTAATAACTTAACTTAGCATGTCTGCTTTTAATCACTTTTGTACCTTACCAAACAAAAAAAGAAAAAGAAAAAAAAAAAAAAAAAAAAAGAAAGGGAAGAAAGAAAAAAAGAAAAGAAAGGGAAGAAAGAAAAAAAGAAAAAAATTTCAGGGGTCTAAATCACATGGAAACGGAGAGTAAAGCATAATTTGTGTCTCCCACCCCCCTTCTTTTTTTTTTTTTTTTTTTACCAAAAGTTGGTTGACTGATATCACAGAGTGCAGTCTGCAAAAGAAATTCGGTTGAGGACTAATCATTGGGTCGTATTTTAAGCACTTTGACCAAACAAAAAACGAGTGTTTTCTCTTTGTTCTTTGCGATTTCAGTAGTAAGTTTGGCCATCATGTAATTTGTCAATCTGAAAAAATAGAAAATAGAAAATAAATAGATAGCTGTGAAAGAAAAAAAAAAAAAAGAGGAGAGAGAAACATTTGATATTTTAACAGTTGTGGTTATAAAATATGGTAACAACAATATATTTAGTCCTTTTTAATCTGCATCACAGAACTGCTGCCACTACCGATCAGAATGCCTTGTATTAGCGATCCGCATGAGACCAGGTCAGAGACACGGCTCGGGCTCACCTTCCTTTATACTCGGTTAGGCCGAGCTCTTTCTTCCTTTTTTACTACAATACAGTTTTTCTGGATTGTGTCGAGCTGTGAATTTTTTTTTCACTACTTTCTCCGTTGATTAGCGCGGAAAATAAATGATAAAACATTCCCTTTTTCTATACAGTTTTATACGTTAATATGTAACGTGAAAGTTTGCTTTTTTTAAATACTTTTCAACGCATTTGAAAAGCGTTTATGTATTCGGCTTATGAAAAGTTCTGATGACTTCCTCTTTATGGAAAGGGCTTTTGTCTATGTGACTGCTTGTCTGTCTGTTCGCTCCCTCATTCCTTTTAGAATTACTCAAAGCCATCTATGTTATACCGGTCTATATCCTCTGGTTGGAAAGGGACATACAATAAAAAATAAATAAATAAATCGAAATTTTATTTATTAAATCGGGCCGGGCCGTATAAGAAAGGTTTTCGCATGGACCAGGTTTGAACATCGAATTATTGCCTTGGGAAGATCTCTATATTTATGTGACAAAGAAATGGGCATTAAGCACCGACAATATTAGACGTGGACAATGCGTATGTAAGAAACGTGTAAAGAGAGGAAAAAAGGTGAATATGTGTATAGAAAAATTATTTTAAATATTCAGAATGAATTTAATTATTACAGTGAGCGAAGAATTATTTCTTTTCATTGAATTTTATATTTAACATCAGCATATATAGTTACGCTCATCAGTGCCTGACTCTGTCACGCCTTAGGCTTAACAGATTTCCTTGGACTCTGTCTCCTAATTTTCATACTTTAGTTAATTTTAAAAAATCTAATTGTCCTATCGATATGCTGTTTAATCCGAAAAATTGCCCCTTTCATTTGGTACCTTATTTGTAACGAATATTTTATTAGATTTTTTTTTAATATTAATTAAAATATGAAAATAACAGCTTTAAAGTCTCTAAAACTACAAATATTTTAAATATTTGGAAAAAATCCCTACGGAGGGAAAAAAAAAAAAAAAAAAAAAAAAAAAGCATTGTGACAGTTTAATCTAGACAAAGATACAATGTTTCAAAATTTTCAAAAGATAAACTCTTCAAGAAATTTTTTTCCCTTTGTTGCAAAATTCACAAAGAAAGAGATAGCAAAAATCTAGCCAGTCTAATATTTCACTGTCTAACCAAACACTTTGTCTAAGCAAGTAAAAAGACAAAAAGACTCGTTTAAAAAATCGCCGTCTAGACCATCATTTGCAATACATAAAATACTGCTAGATTTTAATCAAAAATACACTAGGATGAAGTAGAATGAAAAATTCTGCAATAAAATTGGAAACGAGTCTTGAAATTTCGAGACCTTTAACACAGCAAATATATATATAAATATATATGTAATATATATTCTATGTTGCTGCATCTATCTTATATTCAACTTTCAAGCAAGTGAATAATTGGCATGCTTCCATATTATGGAAATATCTGATAACATTGAATATTGCTTATATTTTAGATGACTTATATATATATATTTTTTCTTATATACAATTTCTGATGGAAATATCTTAGATGTTTGAATTCCATGCTTTAAATCATCTTGCATGTAACTGATTTTTATTCGGCGCGCTGCATATAGGCTTACATTGTATCATGATAAATTTTCTTCTTTATTTTGCATGTAGTCTTACTATAGCAATAAAGACATATATAAAATCCTAGCTTTGAGAAAAGTGACTTAAATTTAAATTTTACAAAAGAGTTTAACTATTATTTTTTCTTTATGATAGTATTTTGTGTTTAATTATTATTATTATCAGCATATTATAGTTACCCTCATCCGTGGCTGATTCTGTCACAACTTAGGCTTAAGAGATAGGCTTAAGAGATTTCCTTGGAATCAGTCTCCTAATTTTCATACTTTAGTTAATTTTTAAAAACGTAATTGTCCGATCGGTAAGCTGTTTAAACAGACGTATTTTTCATTTGGTACATTATTTGTAACGAATATATAATTATATTTTTTTTAATTATTTAAAATATGAAAATAAAAGCTTAAAAAAGATATTAAAGTTTTAATTGTTGTCTTTTTTTTTTTTTTTTTTTTTTTTTTTTTTCAGCATAAAATGAAATATGCTTTCCCGTAAAAATAAAATAAAATAAAATAAAAATAAAAATAAATTTGCTCATGCATATGAAAAAAAATGACGTCTATTAAACAATAATTTTAAAGGTAACGAAGAGATAAACACAATGAGAAAATTTTGCAAGAAGTTGCTAGCAAATGAATTATTTGAAGAGAGAAATAAATAAAATTAAACGATTATTTTTCAACGGGCGCCTTAGTCCCCTACAACAAATTAGTTATTATTATAACAAGACTAATTTCGGCTTGCTGATGTGGTAATGTAGTTTACGGCCCGAAGACCTAGACTTGAATGAATGCCATTTGAAGGGAGGTCTTTTTGAGCAATCCTAGTCATGTACCCCTAAGTTTTGGGAAAAAGCAAGGAAATTCCACCATTATTTATGAAACCTCATCATTTTCGTCACCATTTATGAAACCAGAATCTATCATCCACTAATGAGGCGATTTGTGCAAAATATTAGTTCTTGAAATAAAGGTCTAGAAATATAGAAAAATCCCTGACACATTTAAACTTTAATATATAACCAACATGATGTGCGAAAGTCCGGTTTGTATTACAATGCTTCTTATGATTAAAAGTTTTGTTTGAACAAATAAAAAGTTAGTCCTACTTTTGCTTCTACATGCCACTGCATTTTAAAAGCAGCAAAAAATAAATAAATAAATAAATAAAAACCGAAAGACAAGCAATTAAAAAAGCATTTATTTTGAGAAATTCAGTACGATATTCCAAAATATGGGTCTTTTTCAGTTCGAACCTCATCCGAAAAACATTCATCCAATTTAATTTACGCTTTCGTTGGCAATGATTGCTGAAGAGACTTGACTGATTACATGCGTTATTCTTTTGAGGATTGATATAAGAAAAGTTGACATAAGGCGTATATCAGCACGTCTGGTCAATGCAGTCAACTGTTGTCTTCTCAAGATGGTTGCTGTAATATCAGTGCTACGGCAGAAGCCATTTTGAGTATCAAAACGTTGGCTAGCCCTGCGTTACTTAAATGGCTTCCGCGGTTACGATGTTGGCTTCATGTCATCTTCTCTAATATCATTCCTCCAAGTGTTATTCCTGTCTCCAATAGCGTAATGGCAGGCTGAGAGGAAGTGTACACTTTCTTTTTTACGTAGTCCCATAACAAGAAATCAAGAAGGATTAAGTTTGAGATCGAGGTGGCCATAGTAAAGTTACAAGAAACACTAGGATGAAATGAGAGTAACTGTTACCACGTAGTAAGTGTAATCCCGCCTTATAACTCAGCTGATAAACTAACTTCGAACTAATAGATACCATTTTTCTTTGTTTGAACCTTTCTTATATTTAGCCTTTGGAAACCAAATCAAATATAAAACTGTTATAATTTTAGAAAAATTGCATATATTTCCCTCTCCAAATTCGAATCTTTGCAGTTACTATATTTAAGCAAATTTTACAGTTTTCGGTAAGGAAACTATGTTTTATGTGTATATTTTGAATATAAATTTAGATTTGTTTTAGTTCTTAAGCTTTTTTGTTCTTCACCCGTTATTGCACTTATTCCAAAAATTTTGGATTTCAGGGAAATGTAGCAAGAGTATTTATACTTGACTCAAGCAATTTAATTGTATCACTTATTCATTTTTTACTTTAACTTTTAGTTATGTCTTTTAAATTTCATTGAAACTTAATATCCTGAACTTTTATTGGAATGTTAAAATGTTTAATAAGTGAAGTGTTAGTTGGAGGTATACGGAAAAAATCACAACTCTGTAACGAGTTGAGATAATTAAAATATTAAAATAAACTTAGATTCTTGAAAGTTTTTTTTATTTGGTAACTCGAATAAAATATTTCTTAATGAGTTTTGTATGGATACACAGGGTGGGCGGAAAGTAACTCCCTATTTTGAATAGCTATTGATGTTATGTGTGGATTGCAATGAAAGTTACCTTGTTTTGTAGACTGTAGTGTGGCATTATTTGTAATTTTTTGTTCTCCCTTTTTCACATGTCTAATGTATGGTAGTGGCTTGATGAGGGATTCACTGGACGCTGGATAGGCCGCCGAGTTCTACAGAATGGCCTGCGTGTAGTTTAGACCTCACCCCATGTAATTACTTTTTATGGGGGTGGAAGAAGTGTTTCGCAGCAAACCTCAAACTCTTGGTGACCTTGAGAACAAAACCCATGAGGTCATAAGTGATGTTCCAGATGAGTTCTTGCGGAAGACCGTAGCAAACGTACCTGTTCGTTTAAGACAGTGTACAGAAAATGCTGGGGCACACATTGAATTGTAACTTTTGTAATTATCATACCACACAATAAACTAAATTTGTACAAAAAATTGCCTTCATTTCATACCTACATTCGTTTAGGAGAAAAAAATTATTTCCAGTAGGGAGTTACTTTCCGCCCACTCTGTAGTATACAGAAGTTACACTTGACCCAAACCATGGAGCAGAAGAAACATGAAACACACAATTTCCTTTTTTTTTTTTTTTTTTTTCCTTTAAGTGGCACAATGTTCAGTTGTGAAAATTTCGTATTTTTTTCAAAACGTGTCAGTTGTAGTTCATGCCTAATAATTCACATAAGCATAAGTATAATAGCAATTCAACAAAATGGGATTAAATTTGAACTATGCCAAAATGTTGCTAGACTTATCTCATTTTCAGTGTATTTAAGCAAAACATAGGAACAAATAACGTCATGTGGGGTAAATTGTTAAAATTATATTTTATTTTTATTAAACAAAACTTTCCCCTGTAAGAAACGTTGTATTGCAGACCGCACTCTTGTATGCTATTTACGTGATTTTAAAAATATACTAGAGACTTTTGACCCCCACCCCGTATAATTTATCTGATTAACCATTACATAATAGCACATCAATAAATTAAACATATAAATAAAAATTTTAATTGGAACTTTCAATTTTAATATTTATTACTAGAGGCACCATGGTAAGTTGTTTAAAATGTAAATACTAATCGTTTCGCATCATTTTATTCTTTATTTTTTCCGTCTGTCGTGTCTGTTGCACGAGTGAATCAAAGCATCTAGTTCAGTTGCCAAGCAAAGGAAATGTGAAATACACTAAAACTTGTCATAAATTAATTATTCAGCTCCGCAGTGACACGAACCGGTAGATCAAGTATGCAAGTGGGTTTGAAAAATGACCATGAAAAATTTAATTTTTTGACTTGTCCACAGATAAGAAATTTAGCTAGAATCTATGTAATATTTCTCTAACGTGGACCAATTACGATTACATTTTGTAGAAACGATACGATAGTGACAATAAAATACGCGAGGATTAAATAAAAAAAAATACATAAGCAATATTTAAGCAAGCGGACTCGGTTGAGTGATCTAATGAAAAAAAAAAAAAAAAAAAAAAAGATTTTGATGAAATTCTGGCAAAAGCAGAATTTAGTTTAGGACGGAGAACTATTAGTTTTTTTTTTTTTTTTTTTTTTTCAAATTATAACATTGTTTTAAAATTATTCAATTATATTTTGGATAAATTTCAGATTTCGATAAATGTCCACCTGTCGTAAAACTGGTATCGTAAAAATCCGCTGGTTGAAACTAATAGTCCTCAGTGCTAAAAATGACGATATTTGTCTAATGAGATAATTTTATATAAATATTCATTTTTTAAATTTGCATCTTTACAACCTTTGCAAGCGTCGTTCTAAACCTAGCAATACTTTAAAGATGTAAAAAAAATGAACTTTTGTGTCATAAATTGACTAAAAAACGCAACAATAATCAAAATAGGTTTTTTTTTTTTTTTTTTAACAAAAGATTATGCCAAAATGAATAAATTAAAAAATAAATTAAAAGACATCGCCAACATGGTGGCAAAAATTCAAAAGTCGCTAAAAGGGTCTTATACTAAAGATGTCCTGCCTGAGGAAGTATGAAAACTGGATCGCCAAACATGAATTTTATTTTGAAATTATTCTGGGTTAACTATCATTAGAGTTTCATCCCCCCCCCCAAAAAAAAAAAAAAAGCTAATAATAATTTGCCTTCTGATGAATTAAAATTTATATTGAAAGGTGAAATTGGTATAAGACTTATAAGTTTGAAATTTTAATGGTAAATAAATAAATAAATAAATAAAAAGAAATAAACTGCGAAAATTTCGCATGGGTTTGCTAGTGTTTAAATAAATGAATTACAGAATATTGTGTACGTCGGTTATCTCCATGAAAGATAAAAATTAATGCATCCTGCTGGTGTGAACTTTTGCATGCAATTAAAGCAACATATTATCTTTCCGAAAAGTCTTCCATTTCTCGCTGTACTAACGCTCTGGTGTGAAATGTAAGACCTCAATTCACTTGTGCAACTCTAAATCACATAAAGAATATTCGATGGTAAACGTTCAGTCATCCTCTTTGCAGTTCAGATTTAGAACTTTTGTACTATTAGTATTTGTATTCTTCAACGAAAGAGTCGAAGAAAAAAAATCTTTTATAGGATACAAGAACTTGTGTGCAAGTACAATACCTGCATACATGCACAAATTTCTTATATCATACAAATATTAAATAAAACTTCCAATATGTAGGGAAAAAATCGTATAGGCTAAAATTAGATGTATGAAATATAACAAGTGTCATTTCAGTAAGCAATATTTTAGTAAAGATCTTTATAAAAAATATATAGATTCAAAAAACGTTCTATTCATCCCAATAATCTCATTATGCTGTTTAATACAAGATACCCAAATAGCTCGTGCAACTGAAAAGAGTCAAATATGCAACAAAGTTGAAATTTCACTAATTCAGGAAATATGATCAACCGCTTATAGCCAAGTCTCTAATAAAAGACTAATGTCTGAACCCACCTGAATTTAAGACACTACCCTTTTTATAATCTCTAAAATGATTTGATGCAATTCGAGTTAGTTCTGCTCCAAAAACCAGTAGATCAATCCGGAAAATTCCAGAAACTCAGTTTCTATTGAGGACAGAGCTTCCAAATATTGACAAGAACTAAACTATGTTTTACATCAAATTTAGTTGCATAGTCGCCCTATTCATCACTAAGTTTTGACGATTATCACCAAATCTGACTTCCTTAGATACTAATATAGCGGCCTTCTTTCCTACTTGCTTGTAAAAATCACCTCTGCAACAGCCGTTTGATTGCAGGAAAGTGGTTTTAATCCAATGCAACATTATTTTTTATAACATATATATGAAGTACTTTAATAAAATGTAGATTGTACTTTTCCCGTGAAAAAAACATGTATTGCGTGTTTTATAGAGACTGTTATAGAATTCATCAAATGAAAATATTCTATATTTTAATATATATATAACTATTCAGCAGCCGGCTAGCGCATGATTTTTTTTAATGACCACATTTGAATCATAATATTTACATGTTTTAGAGTCCAAGCCATTCCAAGAAATTGAAATTGACATCATAATACTTTAATTCAAGTTTTATAATAACGTGTTCATATATTTATTTATTCATTTATTTCATTTCTTGGGACGTAGCTGAATTCTACATTCTTAATTATTATTATTTTCCACTCATGCCTAAAAAGTTCCGCGTAGCAACCAAAAGAGTTTATTGTAAAAATAGAAATTGTTTTGTTTTTTTTTCGAGTTTTATATTATGTATGAAAAAATTCTGAAATATTATCAGGTTATTCAAGCATTATCTTCTACGATGGTAAGAACTATATTTATGCAATATACTGAAATATTAATTTAAATGTCACTTTAAATGAACCAATGAACTTTGTACGTTCAAAATTTATTATTTGAATCAATAAACGAATCTTCCAAAAACATGCAAACGATTGATAAAATTTTATTTTATTTTTAATTTTAGTTATTATTGTTATTATTTTATCTCAACACATTGCTGCAATTATGATGTACGTTTTTCCGTGAAAATACATAGATATATTTTTTTTTTTCCTTATTTTATTCATTTGAAATTCACTCATGAAAAACATGGATAAAATTTTACTCTCTTTATTCTAATGCATTGTTGTAGCTATGACATCAGTTTTAAGCGCTATCCCCTAGAAACTTGGGCTTATAATATTAAGAAGATGAAAATTTACTAGAAAGGAGTCCCTACGTAGTCCTTATTTTATTTCTTTTATGCGAATTACTCTACCAAGTTGTAAATAAAACTTTGTGCATAAGAAAGCATGATACATGCGTATATGACACATGCTGTACTATAATTCATAAAATAAAAATATTCTATCTCTATGCCTTCATTTATTTTTTAAAAATGGACTGTGAAGGATTTCCTGCACAATCATTACTTTAGATATAATTTACGTACAAATTAATCTAAAAAATTAAATCTATATTTTGTGCATAAAAAGTGTACTTGTTGTATACTTGACAGTTGGTTTTATAGAATTTGTTAAAAGAAAATATTCCGTGATTAAGTTGATTACGAAAATTCTCTGAGATGGAGCTTCTTTCACATTCTTAATTTATATAAAAGTTATGCCAACAATTTATAACTGCTTATTTATTTATTTATTTGCATTAAAAAGCATTTATGGCACGCTTGCTTGGATCAGTGTTAGACATAATTCATTAAAAAGTAATTGAATTACAATTAAATTACTATTATAATTATTTTACTGTCAATCAATTAACAAGTAATTGATTAAAAATAATTTGAATTACTTATTCAATTTATTTGTAATAATTCAATTTATTAGTAATCAATTACTTGCTAATAGATTGGCAGTAAAATAATTATAATAGTAATTTAATTGTAGTTCAATTACTTTTTAATCAATTATGCCCAACACTGTGCTGGATACTGGATGCTTTAATTAAATTCAAGAAATAAGGATATTGACTGTATTCATTTATTTAAAGGATTATCTTAGAAAGATTTTCTACTGTATTGTTATTTTATATACTTATATATGAGTTTACTCTATTAAAATGTAAACTGCACTTTTCGCGTACAAAACATACATATTGCATGGTTGACGAATGCTTTAGTAAAATTCATCAAACGAAAATATTCTATGCTTCGATCAGTTATGGTTACCTGTTAAGAAAGTGTCCCAGGTCATTTGGTAATATATTAAAATGAATGGACTGTGAAGGATTTTTGTGCAATCATCACTTACATAATTTGCGCAAGATTTAATCTAAAAAATTAAATCTATACTATATGCATAAAAAATGTACTTATTGCATACTTGGCAGCTGTATTTCAATTCTATAAAGTATGGATGTACTGTTGCATACTTTATATAATAGAAGTAGTACTCGTAGTATAATTTAAAGAATATAAATGCATCATATATGTATCTTTATATGCATAGATGCAAAGCTGCCGTAGTCGATTTTGATCTATATTCTTTTTATACCAGTATTCCCAAAAAATAAAATTTATAATGTATTGTCGCAGGTAAATTTGCACTTTGCCTGCAGAAATTTATAATAAATTTTATGTTGTAGAACTAGTAGTATGAAAGAAAAAAAAAATCCTGTGGCAGACTTCTTATAGATGGATAGACAGGTAACTTTTACATATCAACATTTTCTATTAATTGAACTATTTATCAATATTTTCACCACCTGAAATACATTTTGATGGATTTGAATTTATTATTATTTTAATTCACTTCAGAAAAAAAAAAAAAAAAAAAAAAAAAAAACGATTTATTTTATTTAAAAAAACAACTCTTAAGAAAATAACTCCTTCATCATTATTTTATAAACCCACATTTAATGAGTCTAACTTCAAATACAGAAGAGTAAAAACAATAATTTTAAAAACAAATTGTTTAAAATGTTTAAAACTTCTTTCGCGATCAAAGTTGACGAGAGCAAACTTCCAAAACTTTTAATCCAGAAGTTCCGCAGTCTTTCCTCTAATAATCCTCTTCTTGGGTGAGAAGAGAAGAAAAAATACTTTGCGCCTTATAAAATCGATTTCGATGTCAAACTTGACCACCAGATGGCAGTAGTGTACGTAAAAGATTTTAGAAATACGGAGGATGGAGAGCAAAATGGGAGGAGCAAAACACGAACGGATTATGGGGGATGAAGAAATGAAATGGAGCAACTCATAGGGGGGAGGGTATTCCTACCGACATCGGCATGGGTTGCTTTTGTTGTTATAGTCTGGGCCGGCGACTTAGTGGCGCCTCGTATTTGCTCAGTTGAGGGTAGAGCATGGATTCTTATGGTGCTTCATAGAATAGGGGGCACACACACGCATACGTGTATGTGTGTGTGTGTGATACGTCGGTCCTGGGAATAATACATGGGGGGAGTACATTTACAGATTTTTATCGGGCGAGATTTTTCCCGGGGTTCTGATTAGCCTTTTGTCCGGGGTCTCTGAAAAATTTTGGGAGTTTCTTTTTTTTTTTACGATATTTTAATGATAATTCTAGATCTAAAGTCAATATCTAGCTTTTGGCCTTGAAATTAACATTGAATTGATATATTTTGCATATTTTGATATTGATAAAATGCAATTGCAGTTTAGACTACCCTTGAAATCACTTTCAGGATAAAACTGCATTATTTTTTCCAGCGAAATTTTCAATAATTTGTTTCCCTTTAAATGTTAAATTTAAATACTACTTTTAAACATATTTAAATTGCAATTTCTCAGAAATATGTTAATTAATTTAATTTCAATATTTTTATTTTTTCCTTTCATTTTAAATAATATGTAATAAAATTACATACAATAAATTAAATTATAAGAATATTAAATTTTTGGATATTGAGATAGTAGCAAATGCAATCGTTTTAAACATTCATTAATTTTACATATTTTAGCTAAAAGTCTCCTACCAGAAAATTTTACCGATAAATATTTTTTATTTTGAAGTTTACTGTTTGTTATAGACATGTAGAAATCACTAAAATAATTGTGAATGTTTAAATTGCTTGTTTCATTACTATTAACTGTTGGTCTACGGCCGCACAGCACTAAGTTTTTACACATGTATTTCCAAATTTCTTTCTCTTTGCTAGTTCAAATTGCTAAAAAAAATTTACATTATATTTAAAATACATTTTTTCGTCTTCTACATCCCGATATTTATATGTTTTGAATTTCAAACTCTCCTAGAAATAAATAATTATAAGATTAGAAAAAAAAAAACACTTTTTATATACCATCTTTTAAATTTTCTGATGAATTATAGCGCTCTTATCATTGTGCATAAAATTTTTAAAGTGATAGGACGTCAATTTTTGTGAGATGCATCATTTAACTTTTCATAATTTTTTAACGCTCACGTTGAATTAAATGTATTTATTTTTAGGTCGAAAGAAAATGAACTCGTATTTTTTTTTTTTTTTTTTTTTTGGCAACAATTAAATTATAGCTATTATTTTAATGGCTATTTTAACGCTATTAGGATGTTATTATTTTTATATTTTAATTAATTATAAGAAAACTAATCAAAAATTTGAAAATCGGACTTCGAAGTATTGTGTTGTCACCGAGTTCTGAGCTACTGTGAAAGTTTCAAATGTCTAGCTAGTACGGAAGTTAGTTAAAAGTCGCTTGCATGATTTGTACCGGACAAACAAACAAACACACAAACAAGAATAGAAGTTAATAAAAACATGGTAAAAATGGCATCGCAATCCTTTAATTTAAAGCGTATGACAACGTGTGTATTTATTTTTTTATATTATCAATTTCTCGTGACATAGTTGAATTTTACAAATTTAATTTATCATTATTATTATTTTCTGAATTTATTTATAACTGAAATAAATTTTTAAAATGAATCTTTGTAAATCTAAAAAATTAAATCTATATTTTGTGCATAAAAAATGTACTTGTTGTATACTTGACAGTTGGTTTTATAGAATTTGTTAAAAGAAAATTTTCTGTGATTAAGTTGATTACGAAAATTCTCTGAGATGAAGTTTCTTTTAGATTCTTAATTTACATAAAAGTTACGCCGACAATTTTAAAACTGCTTATTTATTTATTTATTTATTTGCCTTAAAAAGCATTTATTGCATGCTTGCTGGATTTTAGATACTGGATGCTTTAATTAAATTCAAGAAATAATAATATTGACTGTATTTATTTATTTAAAGAATTATCTTAGAAAGGTTTTCTACTATATTGTTATTTTATATACTTATATATGAATTTACTCTATTAAATTGTAAACTGCACTTTTCGCGTACAAAACATATATATTGCATGACTAACGGACTAACGGACTAACAGACACCATACAAATTTTGTCATTTTCGGATTCCTCACATCTGAAAACGTGTAGAAAAGTCAAAAAACCGAGGTCGAAAATTTTCACGATTACCTAAGTTCCCCATACCTATAGTATGATGCGGAACTAAAAATTCTGTATTCTTTTGAAAACATGGAAAATATTGTATTTTCTTTGTTTCAATATATTATTCCAAATATCATTTTCAAGTATAATTTTCCGGAAATTCCTTTTATTATTAAGAAGATGTCTTTTCTTTTTGTTTTATTTATTTATAATTACAGATAATTTATTATTATTATTTACTTATTTACATATTTAAATGTACTTTTATTTTCCGGCGCAATGTTGCAGTTGTGACTTTTTAGTTCCCCATCATACTATAGGTATGGGGAACTTGGGTAATCGTGAAAATTTTCGACCTCGGTTTTTTTTACTTTTCTACACGTTTTCAGGTGTGAGGAATCCGAAAATGACAAAATTTGTATGGTGTCTGTTTGTAGGGTGTCTGTTAGTCCGTTAGTTCGTTAGTCTGTGTACACGATATCTCAACCACAAATTGTCGCAGAGAGGTCAGATCAGTTTTAAAATATTACTTTCGACACTAGCAAGAACCCTATTCATTTGCAACATTCGATTTTAAAAACTTCGTAAGTTATTAGAAATTTACGATTTTCTTAACATGGGAGAATAGGACAAAAATTCACTTAAACGTGCATTAAATGTAAACATTTTACTCTAAAAATGTCAGACCAGTTTTAAAATAACCGTTTTGATGCCGGAATGAACATCAGTAACTATAAATATGCTACTTTGAAATTTTCGCAAGTTATTGGAAATTTACGAATTTCTTAACATGGCAGTATAGGGGAAGATTTCACATAAACGTCAATTTTGAGCGATATTTTCATCGTAAAGATGTCAGACTACTTTTGAAATTTTATTTAGGACACTGGCATGAATATTAATGACTATGAATTTTCAAATCTAAAAATTTCGTAAGTTATTGGAAATTTACGAATTTCTTAACACGGGAGAATAGGACAAAAATTCACTTAAACGTGCATTAAATGGAAACTTTTTACTCTAAAAATGTCAGACCACTTTTAAAATATCCGTTTTGATGCCGGAATGAACATCAGTAACTATAAATATGCTTCTTTGAAAATTTCGCAAGTTATTGGAAATTTACGAATATCTTAACATGGCAGTAGGGCAAAATTTCACATAAACGTCAATTTTGATCGATATTTTCATCGCAAGGATGTCAGACTACTTTTGAAATATTATTTAGGACACTGGCATGAATATTAATGACTGTGAATTTTCAAATATAAAAATTTCGTAAGTTATTGAAAATTTACGAATTTCTTAACATGGCAGAATAGAGCAAATTTTAACATAAACGTCAATTTTGAGGGATATTTTCTTCGTAAAGATGTCAAACCACTTTCGAAATATTATTTAGGTTACTGGCATGAAATCATAGACTATGATTTTTCCAATTTAAAAAATTCGTAAGTTATTTTGAATTTACGATTTACTTAACATGTCAGAATAAGGCAAAATTGAGCATAAACTTCCATTTTGAGGATCATAAATACATTAGACAACTTCAAAATTACATTTATGATATTTTGTTGAACATGATTGAATACAAATATTCTAATAGGAAAATTTCGCAAATTATTCGTAATTTACGATTTTATCAACATAGCGAAATTGTAATTTTTTCATATAAATATGAATTTTGAGGATTATTGCATTGGAAATGAAAACATTGGCATGAAACATAAACAACGGAATTGACCCTGATAAAATAAATTAATAGATTAGAATAAGATAAATATATCGAAGTGAACGATGGATAGCCTATTAGGCGGGGATTTCTTTCTGTCCCTGTATCAAGCTTTGGTCAAATTGATTTTTTTAACATGATTATAATATGTCTCGCACTAGAAATTTATGAGACCATAAATATGGTGGGGAACTGAGCAGAGTCCACCTATGCCAACTAGTTTTTTATTTTTTTAGTTCAACATCATACTATAGGTATGGGAAACTTAGGTAATCGTGAAAATTTTCGACCTCGGTTTTTTGACTTTTTTACACGTTTTCAGGTGTGAGGAATCCGAAAATTAGAAAATTTCTATGGTGTCTGTCTGTAGGGTGTCTGTTAGTCTGTTAGTCTGTTAGTGTGTAAGTCCGTTAGTTTGTTAGTCTGTGTACACGATATCTCAAGAACAAATTGTCGCAGAGAGGTGAGATCAGTTTTAAAATATTACTTTCGACACTGGCAAGAAACCTATTTATTTGCAACATTCGAATTTAAAAACTTCGTAAGTTATTAGAAATTTACGATTTTCTTAACATGGGAGAATAGGACAAAAATTCACTTAAACGTGCATTAAATGGAAACTTTTTACTGTAAAAATGTCAGACCAGTTTTAAAATATCAGTTTTGATGCCGGAAGGAACATCAGTAACTATAAATACGCTACTTTCAAAATTTCGCAAGTTATTGGAAATTTACGAATTTCTTAACATGGAAGTATAGGGCAAAATTTCCCATAAACGTCAATTTTGAGAGATATTTTCATCGTAAAGATGTCAGACTACTTTTGAAATATTATTTAGGACACTGGTATGAATATTAATGACTATGAATTTTCCAATATAAAAATTTCGTAAGTTATTGGAAATTTACGAATTTCTTAACATGGCAGCATAGAGCAAAATTTCACATAAACGTCAATCTTGAGGGATATTTTCAACGTAAAGATGTCATACCACTTTCGAAATATTATTTAGGATACTGGCATGAATATCATAGACTATGATTTTTCCAATTTAAAAAAATTCGTAAGTTATTTGGAATTTACGATTTACTTAACATGCCAGAATAAGGTAAAATTGAGCATAAACTTTCATTTTGAGGCTCATAAATACATTAGACAACTTCAAAATTGCATTTATGATATTTGTTTGAACATGATTGAATACAAATATTCTAATAGGAAAATTTCGTAAATTATTCGTAATTTACGATTTTACCAATATAGCGAAATTGTAAATTTTTCATATAAATATGAAGTTTGAGGATTATTGCATTGGAAATAGTAGCATGAAAACTAAACAACGGAATTGACCCTGATAAAATAAATTAATAGATTAGAATAAGATAAATATATCGAAGTGAACGGTGGATAGCCTATTAGGCGGGGTTTTCATTCTGTCACTGTATGAAGCTTTTGTCAAATTCATTTCTTTTAACATGATTATATCTCTCAAACTAGAAATTTATGAGAACATAAATATGATGGGGAACTGAGCAGAGTCCACGTATGCCAACTAGATTTTTTTTTTTTTTTTCTTAGGATGAGTGTCGAATTTCACTTAATATAACTGTAGGGACCTGTAGACTGTATAAAAAATTAGTTTTTGTAATTTTCAAAAAAATGTTTTTTTTTTTTTTTTTTTTAGATTTAAGCATGCCATAACATAAATGCTGACATTTTTTAAACGATTTCGTAATTGGCAGTATATGTCTGAGACCAATGGTTGCAGAGATAAAGATCCCCTCTCCCTCATAACTTTGTTTTGCACCCTGTATGTACGGCTTATTATAATTAGATTTCAAAAATGTATAATTAGATTTTAAAGATTTTTTTTTTTTTTTTTTTATGATAACATTATAATGATCAAACATCCATTTTCATTTTCTGAAATTAAAAATTAATATTATTTTAACTAAACTTTTAAGATTCTCAGATTCCTATTTATTTATTTTAACCCACAAAGGCTTCTAATTTGTTATACGAGTAAAAATGCCGTTAAGAATTACTATGGGTCACCTAGAATAAAGTAATGTAAGATAATATCACATATTTCAGAAAATTTATAGTTGCAACTCATAAAAAGTGAAAATAAAGAATTTGTTTAATTATGTATATTTACATGTGTACAAGATAAAATAATCTGGTGTGTCACTCACACGACTTCCACTTACCCTGAAATTTAATACTATAAATACAGACTGGAAATTAAGGGGTAAGATAACGAGTACTGTTATGTAAATTTATGTTGAAACAATTCAAATTAGGCTTCGGAAACGCTTTATTTCACAAATAACGCTATGTGAGGGAAGCTACCACCCCCCTCAACCCCCCCCCCCCGTTTCATTATTGTACATACATTTATATAGAATTCAAACCTGTTATTAAATTTAAAAGTTCATTTTAAATTATCCAGACAACTTTCACACGCAACATTCCTTGAAACTTGTCATTCCTGATCCAACTTTCCTAGTTACAAAGGTATTAACTTCAAAATACAACATTTAGATCGCCTGAAATTATTTGATTTTAATCTATTTTAAGAGATGCAGACAAAGGTCAAACGTTAAAAACTTTACTTCGGTATTCAGGAAACTTCAAAACTTGTAAATACAGAAAAAACTAAGCGATAAATATCCAGCTTAAAAAGATATATTATTTACCATATAGCTATGAGGAAATAATTTCAATTTTTGAGCAGCTTTGCGGGACATAGTAAAATATTATAGTAAAGCACTTCCACTAACGATTAACCCTTTAACGCGCGCTGCAAAATTTAAGATCCAGCTGCAAAAATTCATCCCGGACATTTTTTAGCAAAAATTTACGTTTATAACATCATAACAACACCGGTTTTTTTCAACCTTAAAATTTAAAATTTCTTTTAGTTTAATTTAGTTCATGAATTCCGGTGGCAGTATAATTTAAATGATCGGAATTGTCTTGCGCCGCAAAGGGTTAAAAAGAATGTTATGGCTTAAATATTGGCAGCCTTGTATATTGTATATCTTCTTATGGTTATGTATGGACCACATGGTGCAAATAAATATAATACTGTATTAATAACACACGGCACAACCCGAAATACACTTCCATGAAATTTTAAGTATATTGTCGCACTATAATCTAGTTCTTTTGTGTAGCCCTGTAAAAGAACAGTGAATGATTTCCATGCCATATTCTACATGAAACATGTTTTTACAAATAAAAAATACATATCCGTTTCATTTTGTTTTGTGCAATCTATAGATGTTTAAACTTTACTTACCTGCAATTTTCCCCCATAGACGTAATGCATTTG
Organism: Salticus scenicus; assembly: GCA_963930645.1. NCBI lineage: Eukaryota > Metazoa > Arthropoda > Arachnida > Araneae > Salticidae > Salticus > Salticus scenicus. The sequence goes on along the minus strand of OZ005656.1, from coordinate 206,196,808 downwards.
AATTCTTCTGCGTGTTCTTGTGCACGAACCGTTTGCTTGATTTCGACGAAAGGTTTTGTGTAGCATCACTATATGATGCACATTTAAAATACCAAGTTTGGAATTTCTGATATTATTTTTTCTTAACATATGCTTATAACAGTCACACACACACACACACAGACCAACCGCTAAAAACATGGTTTTAGATTTCAGGGCACTTCAAAACATGTAAATATAACAAAAACACGATTTCGGAAATTTGACCCAAAAACAATACTTTCCTTACCATATAAGAGAAAGCAAAAAAGTATTATTGTTTAAAAAAAAATTTGGAAAATAAAGTAAAATTATGTATTACTCAAAAATTGAAGAGCGTAGTTGATGAACGGGTTAGATCATATTTTACTAAATTTGAGAAAATAAACATTAAAGAAATAATGGAAAACCATATACAATAATTTCTTGTGTCGATAATCGCGTTATTAGAAGTACCAGTAGACGTTTGATATTTAAAAGAGACCATAACTTTGGTGTCTGTCTGTCCATCTGTCCGCGCTCATCTCCCGTAAATATTCATGGAATTCCTTGAAACTGATATATGTCATTCAAATTCATTATGGAATGTTTCCGATTGAAAATGGAGTACATACCACCATTAGTCTGTGTACAGGGACACCTGAAACCATTGAAAGCACTGGGTTCTATGAAAGATATTTCTATAAACCCCATTTTGATACCTTTACTTTAAATAAATCATAATGAAATTGAAGATTATTATTCATATCCACAAAAAAATGTTTTCTGTAGAATATAGTATGATTAGCATTAAGATTTACAAGGCCATGCAAAAATATTCAGATACATTATGTGCTATCATTGGGAATTGCTGGAATTGTATTTTCGTTTGTATTAAGTATTTTTAACACTTTCTAAAATTGTTTAAGAGTAATTATGATTTGAATTAGTCTACTTGTCTGTGTTTTTGTCCGTCTGTCTATCTGTTCGAATGTCCGCCTCTAACGTCCGTATATAGTTTCAGAATTTCTTCAACATTATCTATGATATTAAATTTCACTATGGCATGCTCCCTATTTTAAGTGATGTAAATAGTACAACTTGTATGTGTACATTGACACCCAAAAAAATGTCAGTGCACTGAGTTTTGAGAGAGGCATTTTTATAAATCATATTTAATTAACTATGTACTTTATAAATCATATTAAAATTGACATTATTTATTAATATGCTAAATATATTTTCTGTAGAAGACAATGTGTTTAGCATTAAAATTTACTGGACTACATTAAAATATTTAGGTATATTAATGGCTACAAACAGAAATTGCTTGAACTGCATTTCTGTTTGTGTTAAGCATTTATAACACTTTCCAACAATTTTTAAGAGTGATTGAGAATTCAGTTAGACTATCCGTCTTTTTTTCTGCCCTTCAGTCTTTTCATTGTGGGATCACGTAGACAGATACAATAAACGATGCGAAGAGAATTTGAAAGTTTTAATAATCTACATATAATTTTTCGTTCTTTTTTTTATGTCATTTAACATGTTCCTCTTTTTTGCTCTTTAATTATGAAACACTTTTCATATTATATTAAGGGATATAGTTATAATAAAAGTTAGAGTCAATCAGAGAATTACTGAGTGAATAGTATTTAAAAAAGAAAAAAAAAAAACCTTGCAACATTCTACTTGTAGTCATTTTTGAGCTATGCGTGATACAAAATCCATATCGCAAATCATGATTACAATATTTTCGTTAAACATGTACGTTCGGAAATTAAAAGCGAGAGAGACAACAGCAGTGCGACCTGCTGCGAGCAACAAATATTACCTAAACATCCAAACACAAAGCCTCAAACAGTCACCTTTACTAAGCTAATACTTAACTCATTGTTGTTTAAATTAATATCGCAATGTTATTATTACGTTAAACGTTGAAATTATTATGTATCATCGACGCTAAAATTCACTGACTATAAGTCTAGTCTAGACTAATGTTCAATAATAATCCGTTTAGAATAGAATAAAACACAAAAGAAAATGTCAGAAATTTGTAGGTCACTTGGTTGGTAGGGTTTTTTTACGTCGCACTAGTGCTGCGCAATGGGCAATTCAGAAAGTTGTAGAATAACCAAAAAAATTATTTGAAAATATTATTTGAGTAATATAAAAACATAAAAAATATTAGGTATTATGAACGCTGATGAGAATATTTCACTGATTCGTTCATTTCCTGTTAAAAAAGATAGATTTCATTCTAACAAATAACCTAGTGTTTTGTTTGCATAAAGCCCTGGATATCACTGTTCATTACGCAAAGAAGTAAAAGTTGGAAGAGGTATTTATTTAATACGTACTTGTCAGAAATATATTACTGTATTAACAGGTTCAAGCACAGTAATAGTATTTTTCATCCTATTATGTGAAATAATGCTCATCTCTACAACACAATGCTAAAGCATGCCCGTCTACTGCAGCGCTAACTGCCGGAAGTGGCCGGGGACGAAAGGTTTCGAAACGACAAAAGAAATCATGCAGTCCAATCTCAACATTTACATTACAGGAAATTTCCAAGAAACTTATAATCAAAAATTGCATATACAGGGTAGTTATAATTAAAGTGACCCTATTAAGATCTCACTAGAACCCATTTTGCCTATCGGATTTTAATGAAATTTGGTACATACTTTATATGGACCATGGGAAAATGGTTTCTACAATTAAAAAAAGTTGATATTTTGACCACCAGATGGCACTTTTCAAAGATTCCTTATGCAAATTAGTCAAACCTATAAAGAGAGTTGCAGTCATAGCCAGAAAATCTTCTGCGTGTCTTTGCCATCGTTAATCATGCCCTTAGAGAAGAAAGATCGAGCGTTACTGGTAAAACTGCTTTATCAGGATGGCAGTAATAGCTTAGCTACACTGCATGAATATCGTCGTTTAAAAGGATAGCGAAAAGGGCCTATGTCGAAGAATGATTTGAATAAGATGATTAGAAAATTTGAAGAAATTGGAAACTTGGATGTGCTGCCAGGAAGAGGGCGGAAACTGGTTACAAAGGAAACTGTCGAAGAATTTACTAATGCTGTGGACTCCAGTTCCCGCCATTCTTCAGCAAGTGCTCGATCAATGGCACGTGAGTTGGCGATTCCTTAGTCGACGGTACCACAAATTCTGCGATCCATTTTAAAATGGTATCCGCATAAGATCCACATGGTGCAAATGCTGCAACCTCAAGACCACCAAACATGCTCAAAATGCTTGCTGATTTTTGGCAAGAATGGATGATGATGATCCGTGGCCTTGGAAAGTTTTATTGTCAGATGAGGCGCACTTTTCTTTAGATGGAGCTGTGAATAATCAAAATTGCCGGATATGGGGTGCTTCACCTCCTAATGTCCTGTACAAACTACCACTGCATTCTGATAACGTGACTGCATGGTGTGGTTTTACTGCGGATTTTATCCTCAAACCGTTTTTCTTTCAAACTCTCACTCCTCAAGGTCCTAAAAGGTGCTCTGTCACGAGTACACGGTACAGTGAACGCCTTCGACAGCAAGTCATTCCTGCTTTACAGGAACGGCAAAGTTTGCAGATCTCTGTCTTTCTGCAAGATGGAGCAACTTCCTACATTCGGCGCTAAGTCAAAGAACTGCTTTGTGCTAACTTCCCAGGCAACACACTGACATCATAAAAAATCCAGAGAATGTCATTTTCAAGATAACCTGATACCCTCTGGACAACGGAAAATGTCTTTTTTTCATTTGGAGGATGTTTTCTGGGTGTCAAAAATCTCACACCTGTAGACATCCTAAGGATATGTTTTTACTTATCAAACAATTATAGGAGGAATGTAGACATCCTCTGAATTGCTTCTGACGTCCTTAAACTATCCAGAGGATAGCATATTCATGATAACCTGACATACAGTGGGTGACAAAAATTGTCCTACAGACTGTGAAAAAAAAATTATCTGCTTAGGCGTCATCTCCATACGGAAAATGTAATAAATTTTAAAACTTTCAATACGATCGCCTAAATTATACAACACTTAAATTTTACGACTAACAAGAGCCCAATTTTTATAATTCACAATGTAGGGAATTTACGTTGTTGTACAAAACAAAATTTAAATTAAAACAGTTACTATATCTATCAATTTCTAGAGTTTCAAAGAAAGTGTGAAACCTTCTATCTTCTACTTTGCAATGTAATGGCGGGCAAAAGTAACATCTACCTCTTTCTCCCGCATAAGTCTACACGTGCGTCGATTATGCATGCATGTCCGAACAGAAAATCCACCGTATTTTCGGAGGATAATTTCATCGGATTGTCCGATTAGAAAATCCACCGGCTTTGCGGTAGAGAAGAATGATGGGATAATCCGTTTACGGTATCCTCCGCGAATTCAGTGGATAGCTCTCTTACGATATGAAAAGTACAGGATCTGTATGATAATTATAGGATGTCCACAGGACATTTGTGATTGTATGGGTTTAATGAGAATCGTGTACAGGGATGGAACACGGGCGCAGAATTCATACCGGTATTTGTTTAAGAAATTTCTCTACCTATAATATCAATGATTTAAGAAGTAGAAAATTTTGTTACGTTGATAGTGATATGAGTTCTGCGCCCGTGTTCCATCCCTGCGTGTAATATCCAAAAGTTTTTCGGGTGCCTGGCCTCTTCGTTCACCAGGCTAAAATCTCTGTGATTTATGGTTCTGGGGATTCTCAAAAGACCGTGTTTATAGTGGTGGAATTAAGACTTTACCTGAGTTGAAAGTCAGCATTACACGTCAATCGCCAATGTTGCTGAAATCCCTTGAGAGTTTCTTCGCGCTGCCATTTAACACGCTATAGTGCGTTTTCAACGCATAATTTATGTCAGTGGAGCACACCTTGAACACATTCTGTAATTGAATAAATTTTAATGATTCTGACAGATTTTTTTCTTTCTTTAAGCGTCCAAATTCCCCTGGTGGTCAAATCTGAACTATTTTTTATTGCAGAAATCGTTTTCTCATGGTCTATATAACGTATATACCAAATTTCATCAATATCCGATAGGCAGAGCGAGTTTTAGAGTGATCTGAATAGGGTCAACCTAATTATAACCACCCTGTAATTGCTTCGGATACTATAGGATGGAAACACCTGTGACAAATGCCACGCATCTGTCTAAGGACGGTAACTAACGGAGCGTGAGTCCTGAAAAATCACAATAATTGCTTTGGAAAAACTACTAGTAGTGTAATCTTTTTTCCTAAAATATTTCCGGTATAAAATAAATATTATTATATAAAGCGTGCCTCCTCAAACTGGCAACAGTGGACGGCCACATTTCTCATAGGTGTTGTAAGGCTTACTTCGTACGCGCTTTGTGGTCCTGTGTTCTCTTTTTTTTCTTTTATTGTATGAAATAAATGTGAAATTTTTAATAAAAACAAATGAGTAAGTTCAATAAAATGTAGACAGTTTGTGTTCTGTTCAGTTAAATGAATCAATTTCAGTAGTTACGAAACTGTTCATCTAAAACATTGTAGGTTTCTGTAATTCACTTGTAATATGCGCCCATTGCTTGTATAACGGAAACTATATAATCTAGCAAATTTCGGTTCATCTTGAAATTTTTTCGAAATAAATATTGTGACAATCTATCATTGTTTCAGTCTAAATAGATTCTGATCAAAAAGCAATGTTTCTCATTTTGCGTTAGTTTTATGTTACATTAAAATTATTAACTACCAAAACTTTTGCCCATTACATTGACCTCCATTGTAGAAGAATTAAAAAATAAGCTTACTTGCTTGAAATTTTCATTAACTAAAGAAAAGAAAAATATTTATTTGATAGCTAAAAGGGGAAGAATAACTCGCCTTCATTATCTAATGTAAAATTTTCTCCGATCAATAAACGAGAAAAATTTCAGCAAACCAAAAAAAAAAGGGGGGGGGGGGCTTCGGGCGAACCTCATCTAGTTAATTATATCTCGGGGTCTTCACAAAACGTCTCCCATACTCAAATGATCTGCATAAGAATGTCCACATTTCGGCGATAATCTGTTATTCAGTGGTTTTGCTTGTCCACGGGTTTTTGATAAATGGGTTTGGCAAGTCGCCTTACACTTCTATTTTTCAGCTCGGCTTTGTTAATCATATAAACAGGATTATTTCAATATTCATGTACGTATACGATAAATAAGAGACGAACAAGAAATTTTACACGAATCTTGTATAAGCTTTCATTCTCAGATTTAACAAGATATTGTAATTAATAAATCTATTATATTTTTGCTTTTATTTAAGATATTAGCTACGTAAATACATACTTGACAACATCCTAATTAATATTCCGTAGTCTTGTTAGTCCCGCCCTTTTTCTCACACCAATAAATTTTTAGAGAAATATTCTTGAAATGCAATTACGATTAAATAAGAGGAAAAATACTATAAAAAGATACCGGTGCGAAAAAGAAGGCGGAGCTAACAATACTACGGAATATTAATTAGTATGTTGGCAAGTATGCGTAAATATATGCAGTCTTTTTATTTTCTTAATTAGCTTTTGTATTTTTGTGTTTATTTACCACGTAGAAACTTTAATATTGGCTGTGTTGATTTTCTGTAAACTTTATAAAATTAATGAATAATTTTGAATAAGGAAAAATGAATAATAAATATCTTAACCCTTATCGCTCGTATGTCCCTTCTGAGGGGACATTAAAAAATCAAGCCACGCCTTAACGTGTTCCTCTGCAAATGAAATGTTATTTTTCTAAAACGGCTACCTTTCGGCTACCGGGAAATTTTAACAGAAAGATTTATTTTATTTGATGATGAAGTAAAATAAAACAAATTATTACAATTTTTCGGTAGCCAAAAGGTAGTAAGTTGGAAACTATACGTGTGACGTTTTAAAGGAACGCCAAAAGGCGTGTCTTACGGAAAATATGCCGAGCACAAAGGGTTAAACTCAGATTTTATTGTGTAGACAGCAAAAGTTCAAGCAAAATTAATGAATGTGGGTGGAACAAAGCCTATATAAACAAAAACAAACTATAATTTGTCAACGACTGTTTCGATGAATCTTGTGTGAGTGAATTTTGGATAAAAAGTTTAAAAAACCAAACCAACCATAATGCCCTAGATTTAATGTAGTAGTGTATCATTAAGGTAATTCAGGGAAAGACGCAATTTTGTTACTAGTACTTTTATGTTTCAACAGATAGTAATACTAACCAGCATGTATGAGAAGTCTTGTCCCAGTGAGCACGTGGATATATAATTTATCTTAATTTATCGCCTTTAATCGCAGTTATTTTGGATCTCGTGAGCATTTAACCTGGTGAGTAAAGACCTTAAAATATTCGGTTTCTCATATTTAAAATTCATAAATCGATGTTTTATTTTAAATAAGATATCACCAATAGAAGTGAGTTCCTTATTCTATAGTCTAGAAGCAATCGGCCCTGTTCCTCAGGCCAGACAACTAAACGTGAGAAACAAGCAGCAGTGGTCTTAATTGCAACAGATAGGATAAAAACTATGCGGGAAAAGGGGAAAAAAAAGAAAGAAAGAGAATAAAAAGATATGTATAAACTCGTGTTCCACAAGAAAAAAAAATTCCTCTGGATGCTAATGGTGATAATTTCGATGAAGATAATGATTATGGTCTTTTATGCTGTATGTAAATGATTCTTTTACGCTAAAATTGGTCTCAAGTGTGATTGGATTCAGTGCATCAAATGCAAGGAATGGTTGCACGAAGATTGCAATGGTGATCATTTACACTAAATGAAATGTTGTTCAGGCTAACATGCAAACTTGTAGCCTTATTAGTTTTAGCAAAGTAAATTTCAAAAACAATATTTAAGTTTACAAATTTAATTGTTTCTATATAGTTATTGTTAGTTCACAGATAATGTTCCAATGTTTGTCTTATTTTCGTATTTATTGTGGTGTAGCATCTTACCTCATAACTGGTGACATTTTCCCCGTATATATGGGAAAAGATGGTACTATTACACAAGTTTATTTAACATTAAATTTGTCAATTATGTACTTACTGGGAAAAGAAGTAATAAGCATCCATAATTTATTGGGTATATTTTATTATTATTATTATTATTATCATATCATCTCAATTTTTGGCTGTATTACGCAAAACATCCTTATATATGGAGTCTTCCCCCGATTTACCTTAATACACATATGCCTCATAGTCTGGACATTTGGCGATAAACGCTAATTCGCGATCAAATTTCAAATTTCGCGAACGGGTTCTATACTGAAGTTGTTATATTTCTTTAGCACGATTTTTCAATTTTATTTTAATTGTTTAAAAAAATAAATAATTAAATGTGTGCACGATCTTTTTCTTTTTCTTTATTTATTTTTAGGACGGAGGACTATTAGTTTTAATCTGGAGTTTTTGTAGACCAGTTTTGTGTAACGCCAAAATAAATGAGAAATATCAGTCCTATAGTTTACATAGTTGGTATAAAAATCAGCCTTCCACTCCATAATTTTCTGAAATGAACTTTCAGGCTTCATGAATAAATTTCTAAATTAAATTGAAAATTTCATGGTCTATTGGAGTTGTGCCATGATTAATAATGTCACTTGATACAGCTGTGTTTGCAGACTGGGTGACTTCGCCAACGAATGTTATGTGAGAAATGCCTAGCTGGTAATCAGCCAGGGTAGCTCGATGGTTTGAGTATCCGCACGTAAAACGGAAGGCCCGGGTAAGATTCCCGTCTCTGGTATTTTTCACATAGTTGGTACAAAAAAAAAAAAAAAAAAAAAAAAAAAATCAGCCTTCCACTCTATAATTTTCTGAAAAACAAAAGTATTTGCACGTTCAGTCGAGGTGTAATACAATAAAAGGCGACAACGCAAAATTACTGTTTGAAAGAAATAGTACGATCTGTCGTACTTAAAAAAAAAAAAAAAAAAAAAAAAAAAAAGGCCGAATTTCACCTACTTAAATATTTCGGGGTTTTCACAACATCCTTCTATACTCAGATTATCTGCATGAAAATGTCCACATTTCGGCGATAATTTGTTAGTCAGGGGTTTTAGTTGTCCACGGGTTCTTGATAAACTAGCAAAGCCCCGGTTCGGGAACGAACCGAATTCCGTATGCGGGAATAATTTCAAAATCAAACTCGAAATGTACAAAACTCGGCCTGATGCTGCCTGCGTGCCAATAGATCAAAGTTTGTTAACGAAACTATTTTTTAATTCATGAAATCAACGAAGGTAGTGAATTAACGAAGGCTTTTCTCGCTTCGCTGGTCACTATATTTAAAGGAAAATCTTTTCTATATCGCTTTACAAACAAAAATGAAATTTAAAGAAATCATGAAATCGTTTTAAAGCCCGCTTTGGTTTCCCGCTTCCTTCGGCATGGACCCACTACTCATTCGCAGACTCTCGGGTGTCTGTCCCTATTGCCTGTGACAGTAGCTTACCAGTGGGCTTCCATTTGGGTGCTTATCAGATGACAGTTTCGAAACGAACAGTATCGAAAAAATTGAAGTAGCCATTTTATATTTGAATCCCAGTTACATATGAACAACACTATACGTGGTGTACATAATATTTTCTTTCACGCTATTTTCTATATTTATTTGATTTATGCGATCAACCATAAAATGACAACAATTTCACACCATATATTCACACCAATTCCAATGTGCTATGATCGGCTACGTCTATCGCATGAGACAATTAATTTTTGTGGTTATAATAGTAGTTGGTATATAGAAAAATAAATAATGAAATATGTAAACCTGATCATGGTACAGCCTTAATGTAGCTCCCCTTGGTGACTTTTGAATTTTTATCGTCACTTTAGACAAAAATACATAATTTATGTTATTTTTTTTCTTTCTTTTCTTTTAGTGATTTTTTTTAGTGAATTCTTTTAGTGATTTCTCTTCTTGGCTTAAAGTGGCTTTACGAAAGTGGAGTCCTTGGCGAAAAATGTCCGATGTATTTCAGCATCAAAATTTTAAAAATTACCCAGGATTATCAATAAGTAAAGCTCTTTAATGTAATGATGAATTAACTTTCATGCCAAGCGCAATTCATCCGTGCCAGAAACATACTATTTAAACAAAAGGGGGGGGGATCTAAAATTAAGGTATATTATTATTTTTTTTTTAATTATTATTATTTTTATTATTTTTATTTTTATTTTTATTTTTTTACTCCATTTTCATATTTTCATTTGCAGGAGCAAATTTAATATTTTTTTCTTTTTTTTTTTTGCATGAAAGCATATTTTATTTTACGTTAAAAAAAAGAGTTTTTTTTTTTTTTTTTTTTTTTTTTTTTTTTTTGGCAACAATCAAAAATTAAATGTCCATTTTCAAAGCTTTTACCAGGTTATTATTTTCCCATTTCAATTAATTTTAAAAAATCTAATCAAAATTTCGTTACAAATAAAGTACCAAACGAAAGGGGCATTTTTTCTAAATCCGACGATTTAATCAACTTATCGATCGGACAATTAGATTTTTTTTAATTAACTAAAGTATGAAAAGCTGGTGCCAATTTTTTAAATTAACTAAAGTATGAAAAGCTAATGGCAACTTGCGTCAACACACAGACAAACAGAAGAAAAATCTCTCTTAGCCAATCAACTTGCGTCAGCACACAGACAAACAGGATAAAAACTGTCTTAGCCATTTATATATAGAGAGATGAATTTGGCAAGTTGCCTTACACTTCCATTCTTCAGTCTAACTTGAATTATTTCAATGTTCATTTACGATAAAATAAGTAAGAAAAAATTTTACTCACATCTTTCATAAGCATATTTAAAATTCATTCATTGATTTATCGAGATACTGCAATTAATAAAAATTTATATATATATATACAATAATGACATAGTCGCATAACTCTACGCTGCTTTCCTTTTCTAAAAATTGCAAAAATATAATGTGAAGTTTTGAATAATAACAAAAGATCAATTATAAAATTTAAACTTTATTTTGTAGATATCTAAAATCATTTATTAGTACGACAAGTCGTGCTGTTTCTTTAAAACAACGATTTCGGCACCGTTACCATTTTTTATATATCACATTGAATAAAAGTCCAAACTTTTTTTTTTTTTTTTTTTTTTTAAATATATAAAACTGAATGTTTGTCAATATATCTGTTCGGATTTTTAGTCCATATTACAAGATTTTATCAAAAATTCGTACATTTATTAATCAAGAAAAATGCCGTATTTTTTAGCTCAATCGGATAATTGGTCCAAAAGGTATTAAATAAAAATTCCATTTTAACATTAAAATAATGCAAAAGAAAAAATAAATTGTTGCGAAAAATAAATAAATAAATAAGTAAATAAGTAAATTTCTTTTTATGTCAAAAAAATGAACAAGCAAACAGTTTTCTTATAACTTTAAAAAAAAAAAAAAAAAAAAAAAAAAAAAAACTAGTATTTTGTAACCATCACAAGACTTTCTTCTATATTTTCCTAAACAAATTCACTAACGGCAAATAATTAATTAAAACTATTATTTATTAAAATTATCTAACATGTTGAATGCAAATTATTTTCAACTTAGAGAAAACCAACACTAAATATCCAAAGATAGACAGTTTTATTGTGTATAAATAACATCTTAGAAAATTCGTTTTTATAATGGTTATCTCACATATCAAGTTTCGTACAGTTATATGCCATACAAGTTGAGATATAGCCTTACCGTTATCGAGGAAATTTCCAGTATAGCCTATAAGAATCCAACTTGAATCAGCATAATGTCTCATAATGGCCTTTTCACATATCAAGTTTTGTTTGATTATATGCAATAGAATCTGAGATATAGCCATTATTGAATACAGAAGAAAGTAAATAAAGAGAGAGAAAAATCATGCTAAATATATGGAACAGCTTCAAAATAGAGCAGAACCCCTTGGTGAAATTTGAGATTTGGCACCAAGTAACACGGACGTTTCTCACCGAGTTCTTTACTTACGCAATTGCTATAGCCATTTTAATTCATCGCCAAAATGAAAACAAAAATTTTAAAGACGACAAAGGGCTCCGCTATACTAAATCTACAGGTGTTGGACAAAATAATGGAATCACTTTCGCTTTTTTACGTTCTGTCGAATATCTTGAAAAATACTTAATGTGTTGTTCTTGAATTTTGGGAATAAGGAAAACACGTCTTTCCTCATATATTTCAGCAACGATTTTGTCACAAAGGCGCTTAGGGGACGAACAACAAAACCAATAAAATGAAAAGTATTTATTATTTTCCTAGATCTGAAATATCGTCGATTCGTCTGCAAATTTTAGATATGGTTATAAATGTTATATTTTATATGTGTGCACAGTTTTGTGAGGATAGCTCGAATATTTAAAGAGTTATTAATATTTTATTAAAAAATGAAAAAAAAATTCAGAAGTTTTTACTTTATAACTCTAAAGGTTTTTCGCCAAGTTTTATGTAACTTTCGGAAAACACGATAACATGTGCCTAAATCATTATACTGTAGTTTAAAACAATATATAAATCCACGACAGAACTTGAAATACATTTTGAGTCATTTTCAACCATTGTACTAATATATCAAAATTCTTTTGTGTCGTCCTGTAAACGAAGTATAAATACTTTACATACCATATTTTACGGGAAATATCCTTGTAGATATAAAACTAGTATGATGTGGCCATCACATGACTTTCTTCTATATAATTTTACACAAAATGTATTCAGTACAAATTGTTTATTAAATTATCAAATTATTTTCCATTATAAATGTAGACGATTTTTATTTGACGGAATTATATTATCACTAAATGCCGAAAGAAAGTCAATATTTTGCAATTATCAGAAGAAATACGATTTTTTTTTTTTCTTTTTCGGCTAAAAGATAAAAAAATATATAACTTTGTTTTAAATTATCACAGATCTATAGTTCAACCATTCGTTTGAAAGGTATTGACGAGATCTTTCGAAAGATACCCATATTGAAAATTTACGCCCCCACGGGGGAAGCGATGCTCCTACGTGCATAATTTTTTTTTTAGTTAACTACTACTATTATCAATAATTCATATGAATTTTACAATCACACTAATAAAATAACTCTCATTATGTACATTTATACGAAATTTTGTCCTATACTGCCATTTAAAAATTTAGAAAAAATGCAATAACAGCGCCACCTGTTGAGCAATTGTTCCACAAATCTAGTCAGCACCAGTTTATGTCAGGGTCCAACTAAATACCAAGTTTGGTTAAATTTCGTTCATTGGTTCGTAAGATACAGCGTCCACAAAATTTGTGATACACACACACAGACAGACAGACATTTTCTAAAACAATCAAATCGTGTTCAAGACATCCCAAAACGTGTAAATCCATCGAAAACTGTAGATCGAAAATTTTCACGAATCCTATACTTTCTCTATATATACACATAGAAGAAAGTAATAAATATACATCAGTTTCATTTTGGTTAGTGTTTTCCGAGATTTTTTTCGTTTTACTTTCTTTTAACTACCTAATGATAATGTTTTAGGGTCAAAATTTCGAAATTTAGTTTTGGTTATGCTTACACGTTTTGGGGCTTCTTGAATTAAAATATATATATATATCAGTTTTTTAGCGGTTGGTCTGTGTGCGTATGCGTGTAAGCATACATCTGTGAATGAGTCTGTTATCAGAACAAAAATTAACAGAAAGTCCAAAGTGGGTATTCAAATCTGTATCATATGAAGATGCTATTTAAAACTTTTTGTTAAGATTGGGCAAATAGTTCATATACAGAGACACTCAAAAATAATCAAATACATTACGCCTATGGACGAAATTTCTTATTGATACAGCTTAACAGTTTTAGACTGCACTAAACAAAATGAAATTGACATATATATTTTTATGTGAGCAGAAGAATATTTCACCTAGAATATCGCATGAAAAGAATTTATCTTTCGTTTGTAGGACTACACAAAAGAAATTTGATATATTAATGCTAATGGCTCGAAGTGCATTTAAAATTATGTCATGCACATTTTCCCGTGCTAAAATAAAGTATAGAGTTAAATGTGTATAAAAATTATAGACAAATATATAGGTCTAGACAAATTTAATCGGTTAACTTAAAGGAATGGTGTGGACTACCCTTATCTGATTAATTGAACAATATTTTGAAATATATATGAATAATTGTGTAATATTTTATTAATAATTTTAAATAAATTTTAAAATTAAATAATAAATATTTTTTAATATGTTTTGAAACAAGATTCTAAAAGAGGGAGAGATTCAGAGGAAGTAATGATAGCTTCCCTTTTTTTCAAACCCTATCGTATATAAAATAAAACTGCTTCTAAAACTATTTTCAATTGTTTTATAAACATACTAAAACTTTTCAGGTAGTACCTTATGTGTTAAACTTAAAACTGTAATAACATGTTAATAGCAATATAGGGAAAGAAAAAGGAGTAAAACATCAGATTTATAAAACTGTTTTTGGATATTATTATTTATTTATTAAAAACTAGTCTTCTGACTATGAGCTCCTGTAATTACAGAGTCTATTAAAACAGTCTTTGGGATGATACAGCACTTATTCCGGAAAATTTCAGAAAATACAAGAGTTAAAAATCACAATTGAGCAATATATCACAGCCTAATACAACAGAAATGTGCAAGAATAACTTTCAAAACATAGGCCCGAAAATAGATGCAGGCTATGATTACCTGTATCTCTCCCCCAAAAAAAAAAAAAAAAAAAATCCGATGCTTAACAATCCCACGATTTTTATTCCCACTACTATACATGTAATTTCTTTTAGAGATCATGTAGTCAGAAAACATAAAATTTTCTTCAAGTGACCAACTAATACAAACGTCAGAAAGAAACTTTACAGAAGAAGTTAAAAAAAAAAAAAAAAAAGTTAGAGCCGTATTTTGAGACACCCATTTCCGAAATCTAGAAGTAAAACTGACCTAACTGATTAGGATGTCTGTCAATTTTTCTGTACTAACCAAATAATTCATACGAAAGGGATATATGTTACACATTAAAAAAAAAAAAAAAAAAGAAATCATTAGAGTATTTTTTGAGATACCAATTTTCGGTACCTCTTCCGATTTTCACCAAAACTTTGCAAACTCATCCGCTCACCAGGAACCAACTAACACATACAAAAGGATATCTAAAAGAGATTTAATAACTGACCTAACTGATTAGGATGTCTGTCAATTTTTCTGTACTAACCAAATAATTCATACGAAAGGGATATATGTTACAAATTAAAAAAAAAAAAAAAAAAATCATTAGAGTATTTTTTGAGATACCAATTTTCGGTACCTCTTCCGATTTTCACCAAAACTTTGCAAACTCATCCGCTCACCAGGAACCAACTAACACATACAAAAGGATATCTAAAAGAGATTTAATAACTGACCTAACTGATTAGGATGTCTGTCAATTTTTCTGTACTAACCAAATAATTCATACGAAAGGGATATATGTTACAAATAAAAAAAAAAAAAAAAAAAAAATCATTAGAGTGTTTTTTGAGATACCAATTTTCGGTACCTCTTCCGATTTTCACCAAAACTTTGCAAACTCATCCGCACACCAGGAACCAACTAATACATACGAAAGGACATCTAAAAGAGATTTAATATAGTGAGTTTGAAGAAAATCCATAAAGCTATTTTTTCAAAACACCCACTTCCGACACCAAAAATTGATTTAGCAAATCAGAATGCCTATCAGTTTTCCAGCAGCAAATAAACAGCGCACGCAAAAGGACATCTAAAAAGGGGTTTAAAAATTTGAAAAAAAAATCGTTAGAGCTGTTTTGAGATACTGGTTGAGGTCTCATTTACAGCTTTCCGTGTTCCATTCCAATTTTCACCAAAAGTTGTAAGCATACATCTGTACACTGAACCTGTCTTAACTGTAAAGTTTCATTGTTCTATCTTTTTAAGTTTTGAGAATTATGACAGTCAAGAGATTTCGCTGACCAATTATCAAGAAACACTTCTTTAGACACAGGAGACCTTAAAAAATAAGGTGAAAACTTCATATAAAAAATTTTGACTGAATACAATATTTCCTTTACCTATGGTAGTCAGGTGAGAAATTTGATAAATGCTGTAAATTTTTGCATTATATCTCCTAAAATTTTATATTAAATTGCGCAAAACATGCATGAAATTTATAAGTAGAGCTGCAAAATCTCTCCCGTTAAAATATATTTGGTGTTGTTTATTTTCGTATGGGAATCTATTACGCGCTATAGTGCACGCGACATATGTCTGCTGTGATTTTATCAAAATAGGGATAAGAAAAGAAATTGATTTTTATTTGTTACCAGATGCGTTTTTTACTTTCATTACCCTACTACCGTAGGTAATGGAAGTGTTGTATTCGGTCCAAAAATTCAATATCGAGTGTTCACCTGATTTACACGGTTTAAGGCCTCCTGAGTCCAAAAATAGTAGTTTTTTCCAATTGGTCAGTGTGTGTGTGTGGAATTTTCTGGCTATCATATCTCCAAAACTAATAAAGATAGAACTACGAAACTTCCCATCTGATACAGGTCTGGTATACAGATGAATTTTACAAATTTTGGTGAAAATTGGAAAAACGGAAGTTGGCCATCGGAAACTGGAAATGGGACCGTAAATCCGTATCTCAAAAACGGCTCTAACGATTTTCTTCAAAGTTGCTATATAAACTCTCTTTTAGATGTCCTTTCGAATGATGTAGTTGGTTAGTTCAGGAAAATTAATAGGCGTCCTCTATAAATAGCTCAATTTAGGTCTCGGGTTCCTTTAAAAACGGCTGCAAGGATTTTTTTCAAACTCGCCATATTAACTCTCTTTTAAATATCCTTTTGTATGTAATTATTGTTTCCGGTCAATAATTGAGAATACCAAGTTTTGGTAAAAGTTGGTATCTCAAAAAAGGCTCTAACGATTTTCTCGAAAATTATTTCATTAATCCATTTTAGAAACCCTTTCTTATAACTCGCTATGTAAATTCTTTTTTATATGTCTTACGTGTATCAAGTTTCTCTTACTGGAAAATTCCAAAAAATGCATTTACTATCTCCAAAAAATTCGTATAATACGCGTAATAGTAGGTAATGGAAGTCGTGTGGTTGTTTCACACCAGATATTTTAGTTTAGCGTAACATCAGCGGTCTCTCATTTTCGGAATAGAATCATCCTTAATTGTTTACGACTCGTATCCGTGAACGAACAGTAGTATCAGCAATATTATGAAACAACAACTGAAAAAACAATCAGAAACACTTTTTCTATGATATAATACCAACTAAAGAAGTATTTGGGTCTCCCGAAATACAAAACTAGAGCCCATCCTAGCTAATATAATAAAAATACAAGGAAAAGTTGGTAAAATAATTTATTTTAAATAATCAAGATAGATCCTCATATTTTACTATGTAAGAAAAATAATACACAGTAAAGCACCGTTTATACGTCTCTCGTTTATACACTTTTTACATTTATACGTCCTTTTAGTGAAGTTCCGATTTATTCCTGTTCATTTTAATGCAAAAATTCTTCGTTTATATGCCGCTAATATCGGTTATACGTCTTTTCTACTTTACTAAAATTCGCAAAATTTCTCGACCTGTCACTATTTTCCATTCTAAATAAGATGGATTTTTCCTATTAAAGCATCTTAAATGGAGGAACACAAGAAAGATAGAAGAATACTGATCAAAGAATCAATTGAATTCACAGTAGAATTTTTAATACTCGTAGACAAGCAGCAAATCAGACAAATATTAAAGATTTTTAATGTTATTAAATAACTATCTGTATGGGCATACATCGTATGCTTGTCGTTAAAGATACGCAATATTTGTAATTGTTATTCAAAATGTGTTCATATAGTTCTTAAGAAATGCAATATAATACTCAATATATGATATATGTAATTAGTATCCAGTCATGCATTAATAGTATGATTTTTCTCACTTTTTATAATAAATCTTTTTATATATATATATATATATATATATATTAATTATTGTCTTAAAAAAAGTATAATATACATTTACTAACTTAAGAAACTTTGTTAATTAGTGTTTTCATATAAATTTTGCTTAAGTGTCATTAAATTTGTAGTAATCAAAGTGTTATTATTAAAATTTCGATTATACGTCTTTTCATTTATACGTCAGACCCTTGAAAGACGTATGCTTTACTGTACTATCATGGCTTTCACAGAAATAACATAAATAAGTTATTTCTTCCCGAATAAAATTTATATACAAGAGGAAATTATTATTATTATTATTTTAACATTAATAACACAGATCTTAATGTACTATTTTCAAAACAATTGAATACACTATTATGCTATACAATTATGTTATTAACGCCGCCATTCATTTTCTGATTATTTACATTTTTAAATTACCAATCAAATTTCTACAGTATTGAGAGCTTACCATTGTGTACATATTAATCTGCATTTCATTTTCTAATAACATTCATATTGAGCATATAACTACAAATGCTTTAAGACCTCTCAAAATCGCATTATTAAGTACTCACAAACAATATATCTCTCTCCAAACTGAAAACTTACTGTATAGAAATTTACAATTTGTTGTGTTGCCATTGCCGAAAACTGAAATAAAATCGGATACAGTTATGAGTAGAGAAGGAGTAGCAAATCGGTCGTGACTATCGAACACGAACAGAGAAGTTCTGTACAAAGATGGGTCGTCGAGGGTCCTTCAAAAAGCACCTCATCAATATTGGAGGCACAAACTCTTGAGTTCAAATATCTAGAGACATAGAGTGTGCTCCACTCCACCCACGCTACCATGTAAACATACTCGACAGCCATCTTCTAGAGTTATGTAAAATTGCTCTGAAGTAGAGAAAAATAAAATAAATAAAAATGGTACAAGGAATAGTAAAGTCTTCTGATGTTTAATTGCATTATACATGTCTATACCAATTTAAAAAATCAAAACAGTACGTTTCCTGAAGTTTAATCGACGAAATATAATACATACAAATATGTATTTCTGTTGAAATTCAGCTGTTTAAAAAAAAAAAAAAAAATCTGAGACACTTGAAAAGTTTGCATTTTAGATCTATAATCCCGTTTTCAAGATTTCCTATCTCTCTTATATTTTAACATTATTTTTAAAATCATTTAAAGGAGTCGTTTTAAAAGATGTCCACTTTAAATAATTCTCAAATTAAACTTCTTTTTATTTATTTACTCAATTATTTTAAATTACAGAATTATCTTGTAATTTGGGGAAGAAAAAAGACCATCGAATGCACAGATAACAAGTGTCAAACTAAGTTCAAAAAAGAGAATAGTAATACCGACTTTGAATTTAACTAAATATTATTTGTCTATAAAATATTCAATTTTCAGTTCGACGAACTGTTTGAATATTATTTTTCTTTAAAATTTCTAATTTTCAACTAGATTTTGAAATTTTTAGTTGTGAACTCTTTAGTTGTGAACTATTTTTCGCAATTTTTAATTTTTGTAGAAATCTTTTTAAAATTTGTGATTAAAAAATAAATAAATAAATAAATAAAATAAAATAAACTGTCTTGCATCCCAATAATAATAAAAGTAAAATAAATAAATAAAGACTATCTAACAAAGTTTTTTACACTTTTTGAGGTTTAGGAATCCGAAAATCACAAAAATTGGCATGCTGTCCGTCTTTAGGGTGTCAGAGTGTTAATTTGTTCGTCAATTAGTCTGTTAACTTGTTAGTATGTGTGCTCGGCATTTCAAAAACAAATGATCGCTAACAGGTCGAACTAGTTTTAAAATACCACATATGATACTGGCAAGAACCCTATTGGTTTGCAACATTCTAATTTAGAAACTTTTTAAATTATTCGAAATTTACGATTTTCTTAACATGGGAGAATAAGGTTGGTTGGATGGTTGGTTCGGTTTAACATCTAACTAGTACTGCTGGGTAACTGACGTCAGTCTGTGACTCACCCCTAAGGATGGTCCTGAGACATGCCATCACAATTTTGATCCTCCAGAGAGGAAATGGCTCTCCCACTTCGGTAACCCCCAGAAGTATAATTTGGATGGGAATATGAAGGACATTGTGGCCACGACGGATTTTACGTGCACCAACCACCATTAGTGTACACGACGATCTTTGATTGGCTCAAGTATCGAATCCGTAATATTCCAATTACGAGCTTGGCGCTCTACCGACTGGGAGAATAGGGAAAATTTCGCTTAAACATGCATTAAAATGAACGTTTTTCCTGCAATGATGTCCCACCAGCTTTAAAATATCAGTTATGGTGCTTGAATGAACATAATTAACCACGAAAATTCAACTTTGAAAACTTCGTAAGCAATTTGAAACTTACAAATATCTTAACATGGCAGAGTAGGGCGAAATTTCGCATAAACGTCCATTGCGATGGATGTTTCTTCGCAAGGATTTCAAATTTCTTTTGAAATATCATTTATGGTACTCGCTTGAATAATGTACTTACATTTGGCACAAAAATAAATAAATAAATAAATATAATAATAATTCCTCCTAATATAACTTGCAATGCATTTCGACCATTTTCCCACCATAACTGAAAATATAATACGCATTCGTTTGTATGACACTGTAAAAGAATGATAAATATTTTTCATTCCATATTTTTAGAGAAAAATACATAAGAAAGTAATATGTGTTAATTTAATTATATTTAAAGAAGTTTAATATGTAAAATTATAATAATATGACCGTTGGTTACAGGCTTAGAAAATCAATTTTGGATTTTCTGCTAATATTTGTTTATGAGTTATGCTGATAACACACACACACAACTACGCAGACAAACTCGGACCAACCATTGAAACTTGATTTTCGAATTCAGAGGATTCAAAACGCATAATTACAGCAAATGTTTGTTTCAAAAATTTTATTCCAAAATAATAGGTTTTCTACCATAGATGAATAAGAGAGAGTGACATAGATTTCAGCTTTAGTTTCTAGTGATGAATAAAAACTTTTTACGAAAACATTCGTACCCAACTAATTAAACGTGACCATTCATCAGGTGTAAATATGCAGGCACAAGTGCAGTAGTAAAGCATCAACGTATAAATATTCTGCTATTCTATGCTATCTATTACTATATACAAAGGGAGATTATAATTAAAGTTCAATTTTTCAAAGAGCTTTAAAGAATGAAACACTTCTCAGAATGACATGTAAAATTTGAACTGAATGTACTAGGAAAAGGGGGGACTGATATAGCATAATAATAATAATAATTCCAATTTTAGAAACAGATGGTGCTTTAAGCGTCATAATGTAAATTGTTTCGGCTACAAGTTACACTTAAATCGCAATATGACGACTATGGCCTGAGTTGCATGTTAAACTAAATGTATTATTAAATGTGCATCGATTTTTTTACTGATATAAAATCTTTTTGTAAAAACAATAGAACTGACTCCAAAAAGCATTTATTATTCATGCAACTAAAAATAAAATGAAATATTGCGGTTAAAAATATAAAATAAATTCCTTCACCAAACAACATAAGAACTACAATTATTCATAACTTTTGAAGTCAGCGTAAAATTGAATAAAATTTTATTCTTTCTTTTACAGATTTATTTCAGATAGCTACAAACGCTGTTGTCTTGAAGGATCCATCTTCATAGTTTCCTTTATTATTTTATCACTTTATCCAACTGGTACATTAATAACATATACTGAACATCCTTCGAAATTCGGTACTTATGTTTCTACGAAGTTACTAGACTTTTCTTTCAAACTTTTGCAGTTTACGAAAACTTAATTATTTATTTGAATTAAATTAGTTTTTGGCTTTGTTTAGAAGATCCAAAAATGAGATGTATATTTTGAATAGAAATTGACTTTTTGTATTATATCAATTTTTATTTTATTGTGCGCCAACTTCAAAAGTTATGTGTAATAGTACTGCTTATTTTGTTTGGCGGAGGAATTTATTTTATACTTTTAAGCGCAATTTACAATTTCGTTTTATGCAAATTTTCATTTTATTTTTAATTGTATGAATAATAGTTGGAGTCGATCTTATTTTTTTACGGGTTTTTTTTTTTTTTTTTTTTTTTTTTTTTTCCTTTTCAGTGAAAATGTATTCATAGAGCAGAATATGAGAAAGCGTTCGAAGTTATTTCACATATCCATATTTTCCAGAATCCTAATTAATATTCCGTAGTGCTGTTAGTCCCGCCTTTTTTTTTAACACCAGTAAATTTTTAGAGTAATATTCTCCAAATTCAATTACGATTAAATAATAAGAAAAATACTTTAAAACGATACTGGTGTTAAAAAGAAGGCGGGGCTTACAATACTACGGAATATTAATTAGTATGATGGCAAGTATGCATATCGCAAGCTGCAAGAAATATGGCACAACTCAAAAAATGACAATTTCGAGTTTATGTCACTGAAAAATATATGAAATGCCCCAATATGCACACAAAATATTACATTCCCATCTCGAAAATTATCCACTCAAGAAGCAGTTGTGACCGTTTTATTCTAGTCAATACCTTACTTTAAGTTGACTTTTTTCAAGTATTGCAATTTTAAGTTGTGTCACTTTTCTTGCCTTTATGTAATATGAGAAAAAACTACTTATTAAATCCATATATATAAATTAGAAAAGCTTTAGAAATATATAGAATGGATGTGCTGCGTTCGTAACCGAAAATCGAATAAGATACATAGTATAAAAATATCCAATATCAGTAAATATACGAAAGATAAATTTTCGAAAGATAAGCAGTTTAAAAAGAATCAGTGACTCTCTGTTATTCATATCAGGCTATCAAATGAGGTTCTAAAGAGAAAATTACAGCGTATATCTTAAATAAATTAAAACAAACAGTGAATTTTACAGGGAGCACGTGTTACCCGTTACACTTTTTTCCCCTATCTTGAATTGTTTTCGAGATAGGAACGCTAACTCTATTGTTTTACACTGGGTGCCGCTATAAGTGGCTGAATGTCGTAGCGTATGGCTACTTTACAATACCTACATTCCTAGCTGTAGCTGTTCAGCAGTTAAAAGAGTCAGGGCTGACTTTTGTAGGCACTTTTTTTTTTTTTTTTTTTTTTTTTTTTTTTATAGATTGTACATACAATGGGACCTATTTCAGACCAAAGCCTTTAAAACAAAAAAAACATTTTCAAAATCGGAGTATTCGTTAAGGAGTTATGAGCAAACAAACAAAAAAAAAAAAAAATACAGTTTGGATTTAGAACCTCCTTCTTTTTGAAGTTGATTAAAAAAACTTCTAACCTTCTAAGTCATCCAACAGTTCTGAAACTAATATTTTTATGTCCATCCACCGCTGCAAGTGTACCACATCGAATGAAAAAAATCGGTTTTTAATTTCCCTGAAACCAAAGGCTGCATAAAAAACAACAATGAAATCGATTGTTAATTATCACAAGACTTGAGCAGTACGTGATCAAAATGCTGGTTACCGTGCTGCAAGTTGAAACCGAGAAACAACATGCTCTACAACAGATCCGGGTGTCGTAAGGGACACATTAGGAATGTATTGCGCAATTTTTACCTTCAATTCAGCTAAGTTTGCAATCGAATCACTGAACACAACATTTTTAGATAATCCCACAGCTAAGAGTCACAAGGATTAAAATCAAGGAATCTTAATGCCGAGGATGTTCGAAAATGACGGTTAAAATTAATATTATTTTCGAAATGTCTCTTGAGCAGCTTCTTCACTGGTTTTGAAATATGCGGCGAATCGCCTTTTTCCATGAAAATGATACTGGAAATGCATACACTGTTGTACTTTTGAATGGTGTGGTTCCACAAAAGAATCTCATCGTTAGCCATTGACAATACAGGTAATAGAACCCGCATGACCCATTTTCTTTTAAAAAAAATAGCCTTACAATAAACTATGCCGTTTTTCAACTTGCACCACACAAATACCTTTCAAAAGGAAGGCATATTGTTTCATGTAAGGTAAATGGTGGTAATGTGGCTTGTGGCCAATGCGAGTAATACATGCTTGCCAACCATCTCATTATGAAGCGTAGTACTTTTAGTCACTGCTTTTTTTTGTACACCACTCATTTTTTAGAGTAATTTTATTCTTATTTAATCGTAACACTATTTGGAGATAATTGCTCTAAATATAAAGTGGTGTGGGAAAAGGGGAGTATTTTCAAGGGGCGTTAACAAGTCTACGCTTATTAATGAGATGGTTGGCAGTCCTGGTAATATGGCCATTCGTAATAATGTTTTTAATCCTTTCATTCCCCGTGATGACAATTGGAATCATAACATTTCAGATTATTTTTCTTACCATCTAACACTCCCGCTGATTCAAAATGAACAATATTAAAATCTATATGCATTATTTTCCCACCGAAAAATATATATTTTAGATGATTTCACTATCCTTGTTGATAATTGAAAGTATATTTTACTTTATTCTGATAATAATATCGAAATCAGTTTCATGTTTTCAGCAATTTAAGTAAATTAACTGTTTGCAATATTTTTTATTTTATTTTTGAATGTTTATAATTTGTATTTTAATTAATTGCAATATGTATTTCTTCCAAAATTTTGATATTTTTATTTATTGAAAAGTTATGATTATAAATGGCATCAGTGGTTATATTAAACATCACGGCCTTTCTAGATCATTCCTGGGCGCCAACGTCGTAAGCGGCCATAACAAAACTGAAAATATAAATGCATGCCGCGGAATAAAGTAGATGGCGCTCGTTGCCAACCCTGAAAATCAGGTTATCTATTCCAATTGTAAACAAACGTGAAAATAAGCATTGTAAAATGGTGTACTATTGTGTACCTTGCTATTCATCAAAAAGGGGTACGGATCTGTCTCCTCTTTTTTTTTTTTTTTTTTTTTTTCCTTTAAAAAAATTCTTAAATGATTGTTTTCTTTTTTTTTTTTCTTCTTCTTTCTTTCTAGTCCTTATTTCATTTCTTTCATGCAAAACAAAAATTTGAAGAAGAGTACATTTTCTTTAGGAGAAAACGACTAATATCATTTATTATTTTTTAGTGAATTGATTTAAAATTGCCACAGTTATTTTTATGATTCATATATTTTTGCGTATCGGAAGACTGCATTTTAAATTTAATTAAATCAATTTAAATGCGCTGCAAACGGAAAAAACGTATGCAGCTTCATATACAAAACTAAGTTAGTACTGCCGTGGCGGCGCTGTGCGCCGACCCTAACTTCCAATGCATTTGATTCCGGAAAAATCGTCGATTGTTACGGCCGCTTTCACGACGTTGGCGCGTTGGCGCCTAGGAGTGATCTAGTAGGGCCGTGTTAAACATAAGTAAACACCTCTTAGTTGCTTTGTCAGCTATATTAATTCGTACTCTGCTATTACTCCTATTTAAATATATATATATATATATATATATATATATATTACCTTTGAAATAAATTTATGACTAAATATAAGATTTATTGTTTTATGGAGGGAAAAAATTAGGAGTGAAACGGTTAATTTCACTGAAATTCAAATGACATCACTTGAATCTAGTTGCTCGAAGTCAGAAGAATATAATTTAGTTCTGCGTTGCCCGCAATCTTTGATCACGTCACGTTAAAACAGTCGTTGCTTTGTTGTTAGTTACGTTGCATATTATAAATTTGTCTCTGGTAAGTTTTCTACTTTTATTATTGGCACAAGGCATCTGCATTTACTGTTATACATAATATTTTAGCTGGTTTAATGGTTTTTTGAACTGAATAAATAAATTTCAATATCTGAGTTTTCAGACAAAATTACGAACTCTTTTTTAAAACTCGTTATTGTTTACAATATGCCCAGTGGGCATATTATATGCACGTATGACTATATTACATTCATACAGATAAATTTCTCTAATTTCATTTATTTATTTTATTTATTTATTTATGTACGTAACTAGTTTAAAAAATTAATTACACTAATGACATTAAATAACAAATCAATAAGTTTTTAAAAACATACATTATATACCAAGTAACACAATAGAAATGAAATATAATAATGTTAAAATAAATTAGGTTACATTAAATTAAGGGAAAGTTAGCTAAAATTCGTTCTCTAAAAATCTGTCACATTTTTGTTTTAGGCTATGAATAATGTAAAGATGTCTTTAGAGTCAGGAAAACCTAACTGAGTGTTTGAGAGCAATAAAAGAGGATAAATCATTGCAAATGTTGTTTCAGAAATATAAAGAATTCCTAGATAAACTATTCGTCATAATTGTTAATACAGTGTTGCCAGATCTGGCGGAATTTTTATTCAATAGTCACCAATAATTTTTAATTATGACGTTTGCCTAATCACATTGCAGATTAATCGTCTATTATGTATATCAAATATCATTTTTTAAAATTATTGGTTATTGTTGAATAAAAAATCAGACAGATCTGGCAACACTGGTTAATAATACGACTTCTAAATCACTATTGAGTAGGAAAGCAGTCCTCACACCAGACCATGAAAAAAATCTTAAGCAAACAATCAAAATTAAGCAAACAATCTCTAATCTTAGGTAAAGAATATATTATTTATATAATATAAATCACATTATATCACAATCATTAGCTTATATATTATTTATATAATATAAGCTTATAATAATGTTTTTAGATGTTGATAAGCTTATAACACGGTATTATTCCGTCGTTATACAATTAATATATGAGAATTACAGCTAAAACATTAGCTTTCATACAAATGGAAGCCAAAATTTACATATCTGAAAAAAATTCTCTTGTAAAAGGATTATTCTACAGGAAAAAAACCTGTTTGTGTGTGTGTGTATTTTTTTCCGGGAAAAAACTGGGCATTTTGAAATCATTGCAACTCTATTGGCAGGTCATCAGGAAGGAACTCCTGCACATGGATAATTTTGTGTGAATAGCAATGCAGGATGTTTCGTACAAGTTTGTGTGCCTTGCTCACAGGCATGTCCAAAGCTCGGAGCAGTTCCGTGCTCTGCACGTTTTCACACAAACTGCTTGTTTTTTCCTGGAACTCTTTGCCCACACCTTCTACTAGCGTCGAAGCAATTGGTTTCCTCCCTTTAAATACCACTTTAAAAGAAACTTCGAATTTCTTAATCTTTTTCTCCATACGTTTGGCAGACATCGAACCCCAGCCTTTTTTCCTACCCTTCACAATCCGGAACTTTGTCTGAGCTACACTTTTAAAAAATATGTTAAATAATCTGGTGTGTCACTCACACGACTTTCTGTTATTTTGAAATTGAATACTATAAATACAGATTGGAGATTAAGGGGTAAAATAACGAGTGCTGTTATGCAAAACTATGTTAAAACAATTCAAATTAGGCTTCGAAACAGCTTTATTTGACAAGTAATTCTGTGGGAGGGGGGTTCCGCCCCCCCCCCCGTTCCATTACTGTAGGTACATTTAAATAAAGTTTAAATTTGTTATTAAATTCAACAGTTCATTTAAAATTATTCAGACAATTTCCAAAACAACATTCCTTGATACTTTTCAATCTTGATCAAACTTTTCTAGTAACAAACACATTAACTTCAAAATACAACATTTGAATCGCCTGAAATTATTTGTTTTTAATTTACTCTAACAGACACAGACAAAGATCAAACGCTAAAAACTTGACTTCGGTATTTAGGAAGCCTCAAAATGTCTAAGTATACAAAAAAACCAAGTGATGAATATTTAGCTTAAAAAAATGCATTATTTACTATATGGTTATGAGGAATTAATTTCAATTCCTGAGCAGCTTTCCTGGACATGGTAAAATATCACAGTAAAGCACTTATTCTAACAAAAAAAAAGAACGTTATGGCTTAAATATTGGCAGCTCTGTAAATATTTTAAAAGGTATCACATATGGTAAACATAAATACGAGTATTATCCTGTATTAATAACGCACGGCACAACCTGAAGTATACTTCCATCAATTTTGAAGTATTGTTGCACTGTAATCTGGATCTTTTGTGCAGCCCTGTAATCGAACAGTGAATGATTTCTATACCATATTCTACATGAAACATTTTTTTACGTATATATGATATATATATTCGTTTCGTTTGGTTTAATGCAGTCTATAGATATTAAACTCTACTTACCTGCAATTTTCCCCATAGACGTAATGTAGTTGAATTCTCTTGGATGTCCCTGTACACGAACCATTTGCTTGATCTCAATGAAACGTTTAGTGTAGCATCCCTATATCATTCACATTTAGAATACCAAGTTTGGACTTTATGCTAAAATTTGTTTTTGAGATATGCTGATAATAGACAGACACACACACACACGCACACACAGACCAACCGCTAAAAATATGATTTTTGAATTCCGGAGACCTCAAAACGTGTAAATATAACAAGAACTCAATTTCGAAAATTTGACCCAAAAACAATACTTTCTCTACCTTATGGGTAAGAGAAAGTAAAAAGAGAAAAGTTTTGTAACATTCTTAGGGTCATAAGGGTAACGTATACGTCTGTTTTCTAAAATTACAGAAATTTACTTTAAAATTACATCTTAATTTGTCAACAGATACATTTTTCTCTACAACCAGATAAAATCTGTAAATCTTTGATACAAATTTTATCTGGTGTTTACTTTTTTTCTGTTTTGCTTTCGAAGAATTTGGTGTGAAAGAAGGATTTCAGAGTGCTAAGTAAGAACTTGAAATCTGATATAACATCGATAGATAACATCGTCTGAGAGATAACATCTTCCCCTATTATGTGGTGTACTCTGGTTTGATCCTGACTGGTCAAATTAGAGTATTTTCTTTAATGAGAGGGTTTTTTTTTTTTTTTTTTTTTTTTTTTATGTGCCCTATGGGGGAAAAAATATCTGTTGCCTACCAATATTTTTGCAATTTTCTATTTTGGAAAATTTCCGTCAACGTACTTTTTCCAAAACATACAGATATTTTCCGACAACTTTATTTCCAGAAATTTTCGGTAATAAAACATAATTTTTTTTACTGTGCACTGGCGCACAGTCACCGATCCCCTGTGAAATAGTTTTCAAGAGGGCGACCCTTCGTTGAGCGATTCATGGCAAGTTTCTCAAACGCATTATGAGGAAAACGCTATGTACCCCGCATTTTTATAACAAATGCAATCCTTAGAAGTGCTCGACACCGCTCCATGAGCGGTGAGCGGGGACTGCCCCCTGTTAAATGTGTCGAGCGCATGACACATTTCATTTTGCATATTAAGTAGAGACTGGACACTGACCAGACGGCTGATCCACCATGTTTGTTCAGCCTGATATACCATTACGTTACGAAAACTTTATAAATGGCTCTCTGCATAGCTTTATGAAGATGAACAGAACTGTTTTCGTGAGATTTTTATTAAAAGAAAAGTTTCAGATGCTCGCAAAATTATATTACGTTTTACGGCGTTTGAGTTGTATTGAACAAACATCTGCCATTTTTGTATTTCCTTCTTCTTCGAGTATGTTCGGTTCAAATTTTAGGTCATTCTGAGCAGTGTCTCTTTTTTTTTTTTTTTTTTTTTTTTAACAGCTTTTTAAAAATTGAATTTCAATTATAATTGCCCTGTATGTTCTAGTTTAAAAATTGTTTATTTTTAATTCTACCACCTTTTAACTTATAATAACAGGAGACTTGGCGTTGGAATATTAAAACCCGAATAAACTACTACGTCAGAAACGCCAAAGAAAAATATTTGAGATGCATACAGCTGTTTCGGTAGCCTTAAGCGTACCGTCTTCAGTGCAAGAAGAATTCTGAATCTGGAGAAGTGCTCGTATATATAGGAGAGGGGCCGAATTTAGTTCAACCAATAGGATTACGGGAAAGGTGGGGAGTGTGGCCAATAGGAAATTAGGAATGTTAGCTGAATAAACAGTAGAAAATTTAAGAAAATGTGGACTGAATGTAAAATTTCCAACAATCAGACACATAGGGAACAGCGAAATCACAATTTACAAGGTTTTTAAAATCCTTATAAATATGAAAAGCTTTAAAGAAATCGAGTTCATGAATGGATTTAAGTCTGCAAATTATTTTAGCTGAATTAAATTTAAAATTATGATTTTCCACCCAGCAATGTTTAGAAATAGTCGATTTATTGGTTTCTTGTTTGCGGACGTAATTCATATGTTCTTTTAGACGAAATTTAAGACTGCGTTTAGTTTGGCCAATATATGATAAACCACACTGACAGGAAATACTATAAATGCTTTAATTTAACTTATTCCATATTTCTCTTAAATACCCTGCAGTGTGACAACTGTGCTTTAGAAAATGTTATATATTTTCCTCTTTTTATATTTCTTCCTATAACTCAATAAATATGTGATTTTATTAAATGAAATGGGAAAATTCTTATGAAAATAACACGTGCGTTGAGTAATCTAAAACAGTTAAATTGTATCATTATCAAGTGTATCGTATGACTCATTACAAGGAAGATAATAAAAGTATAATCTTATTTCTTCCATAAAATTTCTTTTCTATTTAATCGTACTTTTCTAGGAATAAGCTAGCATGGACTTTATGAAAATTTGTCACGAAGTAATAAATCTCATTAAAGGTTCAAAAAATGTTATTACACATATTTAACACATTTGCTTTCATATTTTACTTTAATAGAAACGTAAATAAAAATACTTTTCAAGTAAATGTGAATAGAAATTTTACATTTTAGTTTTATAATATGAACTTGCAAATGATTTTTCACGCTCGGATAAATTCAACTTTGTAAAATTTGTATTATAACTTCATTCAAAACTTTCTTCTTTTAAATAATATTTTGAATTTCTCGTTAAAATTGTAATTGTCGTGTATGAAATTGAAAGTAATTTTAGTCTAAAGTGTTATTCTTAACTACACAGAATACTCACTTTAGAGACATTATATGTTGTTAATGACATAAAACTGTATTAATTTTCTTAAAATAAAACTCTTATATAATAACATTTGTTTAACGAAATACCTTAGTCTTTAAATTAAAAGAAATAAATCCACAAATATAAACATATCTGTATATTTATATAGATTGATATGCATTTCCTTATTCAAATTCATAAATAACTGATTCGTATCAAATAATTACATTAAGCCAACCCGTCTTCGCTAAATAATTATCTAGCGGAAACATACGACATTAGAGATCAATAGGTAAATTCAGACGTAGGTAAATCATTAACCCGGACTATCAACAAAGCGTTCATTGTCTATCAAAGAATGTTCCCAACACAAACTATCACTCCATCCATTATTATAACATATTCTCCATTGTACACACGTTTGTAGAGGGTCAACACTTCAGATTTCGATTTCTGTTGTAATTATTAAATCTGTATGATGTCTTGATAAACAGCTCCTTGAATAACGCTGTGATTTCCCGACTTTGTGTTGAGGACGGAGAGAATAGTGGAAGTAGTGACGCTGTTTTAGCACGTTTTTAACTCTCTCCTACAAAGCTGAAATGAAATTAATGACAGCAATTGACAAACAATCTGCTTCTGCGATCCGCTTTCTGAATTTCGTCAAAAGGAGATTAATTGTCATCTATGATTTCTGTTGTATTTTAATGGATTCTCTAACATTTCCCTGTAGATTATATTTTCTCTAAGTTAAAATTCTAAAGTGTAATGTTATATGCTGTAAGCAATAGAAAAAATAATTAATAATAATAATAATAGTGCAAAAGAATTATTACTGCCTTTAAATATGTTGAAATAATCTAATTCGAATTCTATAAGCTATTAATTTATAAATTCCCTTTTATTTAATTCATTTGGATTCATTGAATTCATTTGATGAATACAAAAATATGATAAATCACCTCAATACATTTGGCATAATGACTTTTAGGGCACTTTCTGTTCTATGTCAGTTGATTTTCTTATTATGCGGAGTTTTATTTTATTTTATTATTGCTGTCGTTATTCTGGTGTTTTTGACACCCACACTGTTTTTTTTCTGTGCAAATTAACTGCACATTAACAACTGGTAGAGTGATCAATTTATGCGTTGAATTAAATGCATGTACTTAATTAATTACGTCACAAAACTATTGGCCAATAGGCGAACACACACTGTTATTTAAAAAAAAAAAAAAAAAAAAAAAAAAAAGATATTTGGGTAAAGCAATATTCCAAATTGGAAAGTTCTGTTTATAACCCAAAATTTCAACCTAATAAATTGGATACGAGACTAATTTGGGATAGAATTGTTTTGGGGTTTATTTTTTGCAGTGTGCCTACATATACATACGAAACGTTCACATTTTGTTTAGATCATATACTCACGTTAGTTTTTTTATAAGAGGTGAGTGATACAATATTTTCTACAACGTCATTATTTATTATAGACAAAAATATAAAATAAGATAGTGAACCATACATAACAAATTTGTAAACTCAAAACAGATAGATTTTCTGACCCATTTTGGGCTATAAACAGAACTTTCCAATTTGGAACATTGCTTTACCCAAATATCTTACAAATTTTTACCTATTTTAGAATTTTTTTTTTTTTTTTTTTTTTTTTTTTTTACAGTGCATTTTAAAGTTTAAATTACAGACAAATAATTTTACCGTCCGCATTGATTAAAAAAAAGAAAAAGAATATAACTACACAACAGTTGCTTGTCGTGAATTCGTGAATTTATTTTGGTAACTTCCCACTTGATGATTTTGACTGATAAATAGTGCTCTCTTTGTCCATTATTTATTATTTTATTTATTTATTTAATTATTTATGTTTTCATTTTTAAAATCTACAAAATGTGCTGATGTTAAAGTAATCACAAATATTTCAGATTCCGTAGGAATGCCTTTTGCCATGGTATGTACTTCAGACCTACCACAAGTCCCATGCATAACTCATCATATGGGGAAAATCTTGATAATCACCCCAAAGCAATCTACACTGTAAAAAATAGTTTCTTAAAAATGAGCTAAACTGTCTCAAAATAGCTCGGAAACATTATATATTCAAATTTGAAAACCCATGTACTCATTTTTGAGTATATTGATGCTCAAAAATGGGGTTGACCAATAAGAATCCCAATATTTCCATGTTTGACATGTCAGTATACTCAAAAATAAGTACATGGGTTTTCAAATTTAAGTATATATTGTTTCGGAGCTATTTTGAGACAATTTAGCTCATTTTCAAGAAACATTTAACAGTGTAATTTTTGAAGCAGTAATTTTCTTTAGGCACATTGCGCACATTTCTTTCTTCAAAATGGATTCATCTGGTCATTTCCTAGAGTAATTTTACATTTAATATATGATTTTTTTTTCACTTTACTGCGTCCCAAAATCGTTATATACTCTTTTTAATATTCAATAACAAGATTTTATTTTATACTTTAGAATACAAATTTCCATTGTGAATAGCAAAATTTATAACAATAGTTTGTCATTATGCTAAAATTTTTTCCAGAATATGGGTTCAGAAGATAGGACAAAAGAGAGAAGTAAAGATAGACTTTATCCGTATTATGTCATAAAACCCTTCACACGTTATCATTGCAGGGAAAATTGTAACATTATAAAAAAAATTTATTTATATTGTATGGGGAAATATTTGTATTCTATACGGAAATGGCTGCATCCTATGGGGAAATTCACATGGAAATGAAGAATCCGAAATCACATGTTGTGTATGCTTTAGCCTCTAACCCGAAAAATGGATAAAGTCTGTTAAAACATTTAAAATTTTATTAAAATTGAATTTACAACAGTTTTATTAAAAATGCATTTTGAAATTGTAGAACAACTTCACAGAACTCCTTTTACATACAAAACAACTGTAAAAATGACAAAATATAACATAAACCTTAAAAAACACAAATCACACGCTGATCGCCCCAAATAGCATTTAAATAGCTTTACCTCAAAACGGCCATTTTTCAGAAATGTATCATCTTTAAAATGCTCCCACAGTCTTAACACATTCGAGACCGCTGACGTGAATTCACGTCATTTGAAAATCTGTAACTTCGCCAGTGGGCATTTCTTTAGGTTACATAGGTTACATAATTTCTCAACAATGTACCCAATATTCCCATTTGTGCAGTCAATGCACTATGGATACAAATACTTTGATTCAAAAGAGTATGATTGTAACAAATATTCATTTATATTATAAATTTGAGTATAGAAATCATTCATTTAAACTAATGTAAAGTAAAAGGATAACGCCCACAGGTGGATCTTACTCTCAAAAATAGACATAAACATGCGGTCGCGAAAGTGTTAATTTTACACTAAATCCTATAAAGTTACAGTGATTGTATCATATAAACATCCAAATAAATATTTCTGTTCTTTTTGTTTTCATCTCAATTTAGAAAAAAAAAAATGGAATTTGAAAAATCTGAAATTTGCATTAAATTTCAACATTCAAACATAGAATGTATATATATATATATAATATCTTGTCATTGAATCTTCAAAATAATTGAAATTGAGAAATAAATTAAAAATCATTTATCATGGAACATTTCAAAAAATTTAAAATCACGAAAACATTTTTTTTTTTATTTGATAAACTTTAAGATTATTTAGTATAATTAAAATTATTATATATCATTACATATATATGCAAAATTTCAAAATCTAAATGCTGTAATTTAGAATACGCTTTATAATAATAATATGTAATAATAATATTTACCATTTCCTTATAAACCATTAGCAGAGGTTTCAAAAATGCAAATCTTTATACACTGTATCCAGTATATAAAACAATGTTTCAAAACAGAGTGGAAAAATAATTTGCTTAATTAATATAAATTAACGAAATTTCATCCATTTATTATGTCCATTAGAAAATAATTCATTTGTTCCAAAAGCCTATGCTGGCTTACTTAAATTATGTACTAGAAAGAATGGAAGCAGTATTTTTATTTTGATTAATGTGTTGCCTATGACTTGAGCAATTCATGTACTTAAAACTTCATCAGTAAACATGAATGTGTGAGCGCACGTACTAGTAGTGCATTAATGTACTTTTTTATGAAAATGTTGTTTTGTTTCCTTCATTAATCAAAACAAAGTGTTAGGAATGTAGGTTAGTCATGTGTCAGTTTATTTTTGTTATTATTATTTTTTTTAATTAAATTATTTTTTTTTTTATCTTTTTACACAGTTTAACGATTTTTTTTAATCAAAATTTTTATATATATGTACACAAATATATGTACGTGCATATATGTACACAAATAAATTTTTGAAAAGATTCTTGAATGTTTATATATATATATATGTGTGTGTGTGTGTGTGTGTGTATAATTTACATATAAGAATGGTGAAAACAGGGAAGATTGCAATCACCTAGGAGAGGCCTTCATCCTGCAGTGGATTGATAAAGGCTGAACTTGATTAGGATGATGAATTTACATATATATATATATATATATATATATATATATATATATATTAAAATACTTTACCATAGTAAAATAAAGAATAACAGAGAAATAACTGCCACTGAAAAACACAAAAACCAATAAGAATTGAGTTTTAACTAAATTAAATAATCTGTGAAGACTATAGCACAGATATAAAATCAGTTAATTTTAATAGCTTTAATAAATTAGCAAAAATTGAAAAATTAATTAATAATTAATAGCTTTAATAAAATATAAAAATGAAAAATGAAAGGAAATAAAACACAACAAACAGATCGTAACTTTATTCCTTGAATATTATCTTAAATCGTTTTGTGAAACACGACAAGAAATCGAAAGTAAAACCCTCATAAAAACTAGTTAGCATAGGTGGACTCTGCTCAGTTTCGCATCTTATATAAGTTTTCATACAGGATATATTATATATATATTCATGTTAAGAAAGATTAATTTGACTAATCGCTCGACGCAGTAAAAGACTGAAATGGCCCATTTAACCCTTTGCGGCGCAGGGTAATTCGAATCATTTAAATTACACTGCCACCGGAATTCACGAACAAAATTAAAATAAAAGAAATTTTTAATTTTCAAGTTTAAAAAAAGGGCCTTCTTTGCTATGTTAAAAATGTAAATTTTTGCTGAAAAACTTCCGGGAGGAGTTTTTGCACTTGAGAATTAAAATTAGGTGTCGCAGTGTTCCATCAGCGGGAACACTTCGACTGAAAGGGTTAACAAGCTACGCCCGCTGTACATTTATTGTTAGATTAAGATATTATTTTATTGGGGTTAGCTTCGTTTTTATTGGGTTTGTCTCTCATGCAATTCCATATTATTTCTAATACAACGGTCCTCATCGCTCAATTTTGCTATCTTATAAAATCTTAATATTAGAATAATTTACGAAATTTTCAAATTAGAATATTTGTAGCCAGTTAAAATCCGAATAAAGTACTACGTCAGAAACGCTAAAGAAAAAATTTGAGATGCATACAGCTGTTTCGGTAGCCTTAAGCGTACCGTCTTCAGTGCAAAAAGAATTCTGAATCTGGAGAAGTGCTCGTATATATAGGAGAGGGGCCGAATTTTGTTCAAAATATAGGATTACGGGAAAGGTGGGGAGTGTGGCCAATAGGAAATTAGGAATGTTAGCTGTGTAAACAGTAGAAAAATTAAGAAAATGTGGACTGAATGTAAAATTTCCAACAATCAGACAAATAGGGAACAGCGAAATCACAATTTACAAGGTTTTTAAAATTTTTATAAATATGAAAAGCTTCTAAGAAATCGATTTCATGAATGGGTTTAGGTCTGCAAATTATTTTAGCTGAATTAAATTTAAAATTATGATTTTCCTCCCAGCAATGTTTAGAAATAGCCGATTTATTGGTTTCTTGTTTGCGGACGTAATTCATATGTTCTTTTAGACGAAATTTAAGACTGCGTTTAGTTTGGCCAATATATGATAAACCACACTGACAGGAAATACTATAAATGCCCCAAGAATTATGCATATAAATGGGATCCTTTAACTGAGAAAAGGTGAGTTTATTGGAAGGCGAAAATATTATTTTAAAATCATATTCTTTGAGAATTTTAGCTATGGTTTGACTGGATTTAGGAAAATAGGGTTAAAATAATACTGATATTAGAAGAGACTGATTTAGTAGACGAAATACGAGGGAGTTGTAATTTTTGGATAGCTTTGTCTATAACTGAAGGGTCATAACCTCTGTCAATTGCAATGGCTTTCAGGTATTTAATTTCAGATTTTAATAAAATAGGGTTTAAACAAATATTAAGGGCACGGTTTACAAAAGTATAGAAGCAGCCATTTTTTGGTTAGGTGGGTGACATGAACGCGCATTGGGAGGAAGGTACACTACAAAATTTTTACGATAGACGGCGGTTGGAAATCCATTTACAGTGCGAGAGACGAGGGTATCAAGAAATGGAAGGGAGCCATTATTTTCTATTTCATATGTAAACTGGATATTACAATCAATTGAATTTAAAGTTTCTAAGACATGGTCAATATTGTGAAGAGATATGTCGATAAGCGTGAAGGTGTCGTCAACGTAACGGGTCCAGAAAGGAAAAGACATTTTCTTAAAAAGCTTGCTTTCGAAATAGTGCATGTAAATATCTGCGAGAATTGGGGAGAGAGGGGAACCCATTGCTAAACCTTCAAACTGACGATAGAACTTATTTTGGAAAGAAAAAGTGGTTTGTGATAAACAAATGCGTAGTAGTTTATTCGGATTTTAATATTCCAACGCCAAGTCTCCTGTTATTATTTGTAGACAGTGATGTTGAAGCCAGTATCATAAATGTCATTTTAAAAGTGGTCTGATATCTTTATGATGAAAATATCCATCAAAGTGGCCGTTTATGTGAAATTCTGCCCTATTCTGCCATATTAAGAAAATCGTAAATTTCGAATAATTTACGAAATTGTTAAATTAAAAAATTCGTAGCCAAAGATTTTTATGGCAGTATGCTAAATGATATTTTAAAAGTAGCCTGACATCGTTACGATTAAAATATCCCTCAAAATGGACGTTTAAGTGAAATTTTGACCTATTCTACCATGTTAAGTAAATCGTAAATTTCGAATAACTTAAAAAATCTTTTTATAAATTAGAAAATTCCTTCTCAAGAATGTTCTTGCCAGTATCCTAAGTGATATTTTAAAAGTGTTCTGACATTTTTACAATGAAAATATCCCTAAAAATGAATGTTTATGCGAAATTTTGCCCTATTCTCTGCCCTGTTATGAAATTCGTAAATTTAAAATAACTTACGAAATTTTCAAAATTGAATTTTTATAAAAATTTATGTTCATTCTTGAATTAGAACTGATATTTTAAAGCTGGTGTGACATTTTTACAATAAAAATATTCCTTTTAATGCATGTTTTAGAGAAAATTTACCCTATTCTCCCATGTTAAGAAAATCATAAACCTCGAACAACTTACGAAGTTTTTTTAAATTAGAACGTTGAAAATCAATAGGCCCAGTGTTATAATCTTGCCAGTGTTGTTCTGGCTGCTATTAAAGAAAAATAACCAGCAGGTTTCCAGATCTTGCATTTAAAACAAGTAGAAAAATAAATATGACATCACAAAAACCGCACCAAATTAACAGTAATAATTACAAATAGAATCTATGCCACATGGAGCAAAACATTCTAAAGCAACAGGTTAGTTGTTAGCAACATAACGAAGATAAAAGATCACCTCAAGCATCTACGAAGTCAGCAAACATAGTCTGGCCAACCAAAAGGTACAATTAAAACAACTATTTTAATATTATTAAGAATTATAATATGTGAAAAATATTAACTGTGAAAAATATTAACGTGAAAATATTAACGTGAAAATATTAACCGTGAAAAATATTAACTTTGGTAGTGATCACTGACTGATACGTTGTAAGGTAAAGTTCCAGTTTGTATTGGAAAAACAGAAACTAGTACAAATTTGAAACATGAGAATTCAACCACAGCTTCTAAAAGCTAAAAAACAAAAGTTCCCAGCTTGAACTAAAGAACAGGTTTTAGTTGCCTGAGGATACTGAAAACGTCAATGAATTCCCTGTGAATTTTGTCAATGTTGTTTTGCAATCAGCAAAAAATGTTGCTGGTTCAGAAGATAAACCTGTTAAAAAAAATCTCGGAAGCGACACGACAGCTTATGGAAAAGAGAAGGAAAATGAAATATAACAAGGAAAATATTACTGCAAAAGTTGAATTTTTAGAACTGTGTAAATCTCTGAGGATAAAAGATAGTATAAAACACCAGGAAATTCAATTATAATATGATCCAGCAAGCCATTGAAAATAATAAAGGTTTGAAAACGGCAAAGAGAAATCTGACGCTTGGTAGGAAAAGAATTCTAGCTCTTTTTTTAAAAAAGTGGACATATCACTCTGAATCAATAGCAAATTCTAAAAGAGGCAGCAAATTTTTATTCAGAATTGTACAGTTCACCTGAACAACTCAGTGGTTCACCTACCTCATCAAATACAAACGACGCTATACCAGCAATATTGAAGGAAGAAGTAGCTATGTCAATAAAGGTAATGGAAAATGAAAAAGCTTCAGGAGAAGACAAAAGGACTGTAGATGTTTTAAAAGCAGCAGGGAACGAAGCCACTGAAGTTCTTACTAAATTATTCAACAAATGTATAACATTATGTAATGTTCCAAAGGACTGGGAAAATGCCATCATAATCTTACACTTTAAAAAGGGAGAAAAATAAGATATCAGAAACTATTGTCCAATCAGCCTGCTCTCAATTTTGTATAAAATTCTGATGAAAATTCTGACTTACCGCTTACAGAAACAATTAGATGCAGCGCAACCTAAAGAACAAGCAAGATTTCGAAGTGGTTTTAGTACCATCGACCATATTCCTTATTGAAAGAAGTAATGAATACGAACTCCCTCTGTGTGCGACTTTTGTGGACTACGAAACAGCTTTTGATTCCGTACCATCACTAGCATTTATGGATGCATTAAGGAATACTATTAATTCAGGACATATTCATCTTATTGCAAGCATTTATAAAAAAGCAAAATTAAAACTCCACAAAACGAGTAATGCATTCAAAATTAGAGAGGGTGTAAGACAAGGGGACACAATTTCACCCAAACTCTTCAATGCAGTACTTCAAGAAGTTTTTAAAAAATTAAATTGGGAACAGAAATGCTTAAAAATTGATGGATTATCACGAAACATGCCGATATATATATATGAAAGGATAAAATAAGCAAGATTCTAAATTAGTATTTAAATTAATATTAAGTGGCATCTTAATAGTATTAGCTCAGAATAAATCTTAATTTTAAGAACAACTTTGTGAGAATTCTATTTTAGAGCCCCAGTAAAGTTAGTTTTTCAGCAAAACACGTTGTAGCGCGGGAAATAAGCGGCAATACATTGTGAAATACGAAATCCTGGATATCCGGGTCAACCAATGAGAGAATGTGGGCTGGATTTTAGCTTACTTAATTATCCAATAAGAATTCATATTGCCCCCAAATATCCATATTTAAACGGGAGCACCCGAAAATCGGCGCCTTTTTCATGGAAGTATTTGCTTAATTAGTTCACGTCCATAAACAGTTTAATTTAACGGTCTCAGAAGGGGATTGATTCGCGGTTCCGCCGTTAACAGGATGATTTTGGCCCGACTCGGCTACGGATCTGTACGTCAGCGTGCTCAGATTGATGAACAGTTAATAAAGTGTAAAATGACTAAGAGTCTTCAATAAACGACTGCATAAACTATTTTGGAGTATTAGTTATTTGAGTGAACTCTCTTAAGATGAAGTGACTGTCATAAATCACCTATTAAAAGACAATACGTTACATATATATGTATATTCATTTTTCATTCAGATAATTCTTGTTCCCGAAAAATTTATTTTTTAATATTTTTTAAATTTTATTTTAATGCTATAACATGCGAGAAAAGCAATTAATTCGTTTGGGGTGGTTGTGATTTTCAACACTTTCCAAGAAAGTTGCAAAGTGTTTATGACTTAGGTTTGTCTGTCAATCCGCTCTCTAACTCTCGTAATTCATGGAATTTTTTGAAACTGATATATGTTATTCGAGTTGACTATAGGATGTTCCCTATTGAAAATGGGGTAAATACTATTATTGTGTACAGGGACACCCAAAAGAAGTTCAAAGCATTATATTCTATGAGAGTTATTTCTATAAATCATATTTAATTACTTTTATTTTGCACAAATCATATCATAACGGAATCGGCATTCATCATTCATATGCAAGAAAATTCTTTCTATGGAATATAGTATGATTAGAACTGAGATTTACAGTGCGACACAAAAATATTCGATTACTTTAATGGCTATAACGCGAAATTGCTGAAATGGCATTTCCATTTGCATTAATCGTTTTTAACATTTTCTAACGATGTTTATGAGTAGTTATGATTTGAATAAGTCTATATGTATGTAATATTTCCATAAATTTGACTGCTAGTCTCTCTATCTATTCGTTTGTCTGCCTCTAGCATCATCACATATTTCCAGAATTTCTTTAAAATAATGTATGTTATCCAAGTTCACTACGGATGTTTCCTATTTAAGATGTTATAAATAGCACAATTATATTATTTACAGTG
Source organism: Salticus scenicus (assembly GCA_963930645.1). Taxonomy (NCBI): domain Eukaryota; kingdom Metazoa; phylum Arthropoda; class Arachnida; order Araneae; family Salticidae; genus Salticus; species Salticus scenicus. The sequence continues at coordinate 206,155,155 of OZ005656.1, read as the reverse complement.
ACAGCCAAAAAAATATCAACACATTTTTCGTTTTATGAGAAGCAATTTATAAATCATATTTAAGTAACTTTGCACCGCACAAACAAATCATAATGCATTGTTCATGTGTTAAAGAAAATATTTTCTGTGGAATATAGTATGTTGAGAGTTAAGATTTACAGGGATACACTTACATATTCAGTACATTAATGACAACTGGAAATTTCCGGAATTGCATTTAAGCATTTTTAACATTTTCCTATGTTTAAAAGTGAATATAAATTCAGTTAGTCTGTCTGTCTGTATTTCTATTCTCCTGCCTGTCCGTTGTGGGATTACATATAGGCAAAGTACATTGAAAGATAAACGATGCGACGAATACTTACAGTTGGAAAGTGTTAATAATCTATGTGAACAGCATGATTTTTATTCTTTTTTTTTTATTATTATTATTATTATTATTATTATTATTAAAACTTTTTTTAGAAAAATTCTGGAGTTGGTCCATATAAAAGATTACAAGCAGAATAATTTGAAAAGTAAAATTGTAACGGGGATATTTTTCCCCAGACTGGAGGTTTTGGAGATACTTGGCGCTAGTTATCTTACAGCAGTTGTGCGGGTAGATAATTTTCTCAGACCTTATTACACGAAGTGACACTGACGCATCAAATTCAGGTGATTCTGTGGTAAAATATTGGACGACAAATGTTGCTTGATACCAAGCAACATTTTTTCGCTGAAGCAACATTGTCGCAGAAGATTCTATGTTTTCTCTATGAACCAATGAAATGTTACGAATGCTGACGTCACTCAAACATGCCCAATTTAACTCTAAACGAAAGGTGAAGTTCTCAATCCCGCATCGCCTGGAATTGCTACGACTGTGAGCGAGTTGCTCCCATATGCTTTTATTTCATCAAATTTATTCTACATTTATTAAATATCTATTTATTCACAATTAAAATTTATTAACTTTTAATAATCCTCTTTATACCGGGTGATTCAAAATAGATGTTACAGCAATTATATCGTAAACTAAGAAATATAGAAATATACTTCCAATTACAAAATTAGAGCAAATTAAGAGTAGATTTCAGATATGGCATTTTTTTTGTCAAAGGGGCTGTATACATATTAAATATGAAATTTAATTTTTATACGGTCCCTCCTATCATGTGACTTATATTTAGAAAAATATTCTCCTCGCTCTAACAAGCAAAATAAAAAAAAAATCATCTCTCTAAGTCAAAATCTCGCTGAGTTATTGCAATTTGAAAATGATGACTTACACCACTTTTTTTTCAATTTTGGCATCTATTTTTCGACGCCAACGGGCTAACTTTAGGGGGTTATCTATGAGTTGAGAAAAATTACAAAAAGATCCTTTATTTTAAAATAGCAACTAAAATCGTTCAAACGCGCGACATCAACAATTTTAAGAATTTAATGCAAATTTACATTATTTCGTATTGTTAAAAAATTTAATAGTTAAATTTCTGAGGGGGTCACCTGCAAATTAAAACACGTTAAGAGAGGGAAAAAAACTAAAAGACTAGCAAAACCGTGTGAAATTTTCGCGCTTTATTTTTACCACTTTCCATCATGGTTGATAAATTTAATGACTTCGGCTCTTTAACAATTCCAGCAAGATTGAAAAGTGTTAATGACTTCGATTTGTGTGTCTGTCCATCCGTCTTTCTGTGTGTCTGCACTCTAACTCCCGTGAATATTCATAGAATTTTATGAAACTGATATATGTTATTTGAGGTCACTATCGGATGTTCCTTATTGAAAATGGAGTGAATACATCTGCTAGCTTGTGCACAGGGACACCCGAAAGTATTCCAAAGCATTGTGTTCTATGAGAGGTATTTTTATAAACCATATTTTAATACCTTTAATTTATGCATATATTAATAAAATTGAAATACGTTATTATAGTTTTCTATCGGAGATTTTCTATAGAAAATGGAGTAAACACCATCACTGGTTTGTATACAGGGACATCCGAAAGTATTCCAAAGCATTGCATTCTATGTGAAGATATTTCTATAAACCAAAATTTAATTACTTTGCATAAATCTTAATGAAATTGAAATATGTTATTCATATGCACAAAAGGATGCTTTCTATACTGTACAGTACGACTAACATTAGATTTACAGGGCACGCAAAAATATTCAGTAACGTTAAGGGTTATTATTGGACATTTGCTGGAATTGTATTTTCGTTTACATTAAACATTTTCTAACAATTTTTAACTGTGAATAAGATTTCAATTTGCATTTTTTTTTGTCTGAATGTCCATCTGTCCGTCTGCCCGCCCCCAGCGTCTGTAAATATTTTCAGAAATGATATATGTTATTCAGGTTTTCTATGTGATATTCCCTATTTAAAATGGCATTAATTAATTCTTTACAAATGGTTTATGTACAGGAACGCACAAAAGATGCCAATGTATAGCGTTTTGGGTCCGATATTCTTATGAATTACATTTAAATAACTTTATACTGTAAAAATCATAAGGAAATTCATATTTATTATTAATACTCTAAAATAATGATTTGTATAGAATATGATATGGTATAGATGAATAATTCTATGCCAGGGGGTTACCGCCCTTCTCAACCCCCGTTTAATTACAGTGCCTATACTTATCAAAACAAAAATCAAGTCTGTTATCAATGAAACTTGCAAACCTTCATCAACTTTTCAAGTGGCAACTAGATATGGAATCCAACGTACCAAATTCGCATTTCCTGTATTTATTACTTTCTCATACCCATAAGGTAGAGAAAGTATTGTTTTTGGGCCAAATTTTCCAAGTAAGTTTTTGTTATATTTAGACGTTTTGAGGTATCCTGAATATGAAAATCGTGTTTTTAGCGGTTGGTCTGTGTGTGTGTCTGTCTGTTATCAGTTTATCTCAAGAACAAATAGCAGCAGACATTCCAAACTTGGTATTTTAAATATGTATTATATAGGGATGCTACACTAAGCTTTTCATTGAGATGAAGCAAATAGTTCGTGTACAGAGACACTCAAGTATTCAAATACATTACGTCTATGGGGAAAATTGCAGGTAAGTAGAGTTTAACACCTATAGACTGCACTAAACCAAATGAAATGAATATATATATTTTTTTATGCATAAAAACATGCCCCATGTAGAATATGGCAGGGAAATCATTCACTGTTCATTTACAGGGCTACACAAAATAACTAGATTATAATGCAACAATAGCTGAAAATTGATGGAAGTGCATTTTAGGTTGTGCCGTATATTATTACTATAGGTTTATATATAGGTGCACTTTGTGGTTTGAACATATTCTTCAAAAGATATACAGGGTTGCAAATATTTAAGCTATAATATTCTTTTTTATTGTTAGTGAAAGTGCTTTACTATAATATTTTACCATGTCCAGGAAAGCTGCTCAGGAATGGAAATGAATTCCTCATAGACATATGATAAATAATGTATGTTTTTAAGCTAAATATGCATCGCTTGTGTTTTGTGTATTTATACGTTTTAAGGCTTCCTTATTACCAAAGCCATATTTTTTATTGTTTGATTATTGCCTGCGTCGAATAATTTCAGGAAACGAATAATTTCCGGAGATCCCCCTCACACAGAACTAATTATCATTAAAACTCTTCCGAAGCCTAATTTGAATTATTTTAACGTAGGTTTACATAACAGTACTCTTTATGTTACCTCTTAATTTCCAACCTGTATTTATGGTATTAAATTTCAGGGTAATAGAAAGTCGTGTGAGTGGCACACCAGATTATTTGTTGTTAAATTATGCTGATAATTCATATATATACAGATCAACGAATAAAAATTTACCTTCCGTATTCAGGAGGCCTCAAAATGTCATATTATACAGAAAAAAAATCGCTCTCCAAAAGCTACTTTGTTTACAGTATGGGTATGAGAAATTAATTTTGCGTTCTGTGCCAGCAGTGTTCTTCGAAAAAAAAAAAAAAAGAAATGCAGCAAACACATACACCAATTACATTTAATAATAATAAAAAAAAATGTTTACCTTAATTTTGGGTAGCCCTGTATATTGTCTATAAACTATATACACATGACTTTGTGTATGTAAATTTAGTGTTATATGTAAAACAAGTAACACAAAATGAAATACACTTCCAGCAATTTCCAAGTATAGCTCCAATATATCGAAATACTCTGGTTAACCCTGTAAATGAATGATGAATGGTTGCTCTACCAGAATCTACATAAAACATGCTTTTATGCGTATAAAAAATTTGTTCTTTTCATTTTGTTTAAGGCAGTCTGTACATGTCACACTGTACATATGAGAAATTTCGCTCACAGACGTAATGTATTTGAACTCTTTTGGATGACCCTGTAAACAAACAATTGTCTGATCATAACGAATACTTTAGTGTAGCACCGCAATATGATACAGATTTAGAATATCAAATTTGGATTTTCTGCTACTATTTGTTCTTGAGATATTCTAATAATACATACACACACACAGAGAGAGAGAGAGAGACCAACCACTAAAAACATGATTTTTGAATTCAGAGGATCTGAAAACGTGCAAATATAACAAAAGCTAATTTTCGGAAATTTGACTCAAAAACAATTCTTTCTCTACACCGTGTATATGAGTAAGAGAATGTATAAAGAAAGAAAAATGAATTTGAAAATTCCCTTTCAGTACATAAATTGTTCATAAATTTTATTTGTTAAATTATCAATGAATATTCTCTTGTGTATTCACTAGGGAAAAGGAGACATAACAGGTTAAAATAGCCGTCTTTCACTGAATGATTTCTTTTTCTCCCCCCCCCCCCCCCCACAAACGCTGATCAACGTGTGCCTTATTACAAAAGCAATAGTAATTCACTTTTGACACAACCCCTTAAGACTTGGCGAAAAATGCTAGAATTTTCAAATTGCAATAACTCAGCGAGATTTTGACTTAGAGAGATGATTTTTTTTTTATTTTGATTGTTAGAGCGAGGAGAATATTTTTCTAAATATAAGTCATACGATAGGAGGGGCCGTATAAAAATTAAATTTCGTATTTAATGTGTATACAGCCCCTTGTACAAAAGAATGCCATATCTGAAATCTACTCTTAATTTGCATCAATTTTGTAATTGGAAGTTTGTTTCTATCTTTCTTAGTTTACGAGATAATCGCTGTAACATCTATTTTGAATCACCCGGTATATGTCAGACGTATTCCAAATTTATTAAATTCTTTATTGGAAATTAAAATACATAACCTTTTGTAGTTTTAAAAAGGAATTCAGTAATAAATACATTGGTCTCCTTTTTGCATAATGTAATATATACAGTCGGTAACAAAAGTCTCCGAACACTAGCAAAAATTCCTATTTAAAAAAAGTACACTTAATACAGTTTTGCTAAATAAATCCTTGTCGAAGCCTGTTTTTAGACTTACTAAAAACAGGATTCGACAAGGATTTATTTAACAAAACTGTATTAAGTGTACTTTTTTTGTATAGGAATTTTTGCTAGTGTTCGGAGACTTTTGTTACCGACTGTATATTAGGGATCTTATACACAATTTAATTTTATTCTCCCTGAAAGTAATTATTCTTTTTTTTTTCTATTTCACTGCGTTTCTCAATAAATCTATTTATATTTATAGCTGTAAATGTTCCATTAGAAAATTTCCGTTATATTTTTTTATTTTTTGTTCAACTCCAGATACAGATAATGTATTTAATTGTGGTTTGAAATAAACTAATGACCCATAATTTAGACATCATGTCGCGAGAATTTCGTAATATTTCATGATTATTTGCACCTGTGTCTAACGGTCTTTTTGGCACACTGATATATGCCAAGTTAGGGTTGCTCTTTTTACAACCGTCTTTTTAGATTTAAAAATTCCCATTAGAATATCATTAAGACAAAGAAAAATTAGTTGGCGCCGTTGGCTTCTGAATGTGATGATGTTACCACAATCTGGCGGTTTGCAAGTGTCCTGTCGGGTTTGATTCCGTACACTTCGACTAAGATCATCGTATAGTAGATATGTAATCGTTTTGCTCTCTCTCCCGCAAATTTTAACGGTTTCCATTAAATAATGAATCTGAGTTATTGTAATAGTAATTGTCTTTAATTTTTAATAATAATATTATTTGTTTTAAAGTAAATTTCAATAAATATTCTACAGTTTAAGATAAATTCGTATCTGTTTTATTTGACGCAATGTACCTTTTTATCTCTGCAAGATATCTTAAAATTAAATTACTTTTCTTCATGGATTCCACTATTTCACAACGACACTTGTCGCTTCATATAATAAAGCCTTTAGAGCGACTACATCGGCAAGGCGTTTAGAAAATTGTCTCTCTTGGAGGTACGAGCCTGATTCGTTTCTCATTGGAAAAGAATGTGCCTGATGGTGTCATCCTATTGTAGGACAAAACCAGGTCCTGTATTGTCCAGTGAACTCAAAAAATGCTGAAAATTTTCGAGTGAGAAATCCTGATGCCCTTCCTCATATTGGCCAGATTTGACACCTAGCGGCTATATACTTTTTCCGATATTAAGGAAAGCTTATTTGGCACTTCAGACAGTGATAGGAACACAACTGCCGAGAACTAGTTGAATGTGCAAGAACGTGATTTCTACCAAGACAAGTTAAACAAGTTGGTCCTGCGTTCAGATATATATCTAAATATAATTGATGATTGTGTGGAAAAATGATCGACAAAAGCCTGTCAATTTCCTTTCAAATTTTCTGCCTATTGTTAATAAATTATTTTTTATTACACTTGTAACCTTTTTATTATTATTATTATTAGGACTGAGGGCCTATTAGTCTCAATCTGGGATTTTTGCGTTGTCGATTTCGATAGTTGGACATTTGTCGAAATCTAAAATTTATCGAAAATATAATTGAATAATTTGAAAGCGATGTTATAATTTGAAAAAAGAAAAAAAAAAAAAAAACTAATAGTCCTCCGTCCTAAACTAAATTCTGCTTTTGCCAGAATTTCATCAAAATCTTTATTATTATTATTATTATTGAAAGAAAAAGAAAAGAAAATTAATAATAATCAGTATCGTTACAAGCGATATCGAAAAAAGTTTTTTTAATAATTTTGAATTAGGAAATAAAAAGTGCGCGTGAAATAATATGAAATAAAAATAAGTAAAAAAATGAATTTAATGATTTAATGTTTTTGTTTTTCGGGGGCTGCTCATGCATATAAAAAATGCGTATTAAAACGAGTCGAAGAAGGAAGCGAAATAAGTATTGAGTTATATTACGATAAATACGATATATAATATGATACGATATATTAGACCTATCGTCCAGGGTTAGTAGGCATTTTCGTTGAAAGAAATAGTTTGTTCGTTCGATGCAACTTGCTCATTAGTCCTGTGAGGTACAACTTTCACATTAGTCCCTTGAGGTACAACTTTCACTTTAGTCCCGTCAGGTACAACTTGCACATTACTCCCCTTTAAATATAGTGACCAGCGAAGCTGGCAAAGCATTCGTTGATTCACTACCTCAATTGATTTTATTTTTTTTATTATTATTATTATTATTATCCTCTTTAGAACATTAGGTTATGAGCAATTATTTCTAATAAATTTGTTCGTAGAAATAACATTGGGTTTGGCTACCAGCGACGGTAGGTTGGATGTCTTCTTAAATAGATAGAATTCATGATTAAGGAACATTTATGGATATTCGCCGTGAAATGTTTTTTAATAGATAAACTTGACCCAAATATAAGAATGGAAGAAATTTCCAGAAAGGTTAGCATTCGAGAATTTCCTAATGCAATTTATGACTAAAATAGCATCAGGATATAAAGATTCAATAACCATTAATGTGAACTTACTTTTATGGCCCAGAAAAAGAAAAGAAGAAAAAAAAAAAAAAAGATAAAAGTTTTGTATTCTTTGGTATTATTTCTTTATTTTTATGCGACATAATGCACCGGCGTTTTGGCCTAACAGATACTAATGTATTTGTTTCTTATTCTCTAAAATTCCCTTTCAACCAGCATTAATTTAAAAGTCAGATAATTCTTTGTTAATATTTATTGAACTTTGTTTGAAACCTTTCAGTTCTAGTATCATATTTTTGAATCAAAATTCACTCAACTGAAAAATTTATTTGTCAACTGCATCCCTCTTTTAAAAACAAAACTTATTATATGATAATAGTATCTAAAATTTATTTAAATCTAATGTCTTTTAAATGTAGATTTGAAAAAGAGTAAAATTTATTATTAGAAAACTCTTATTCAAATAAAACTTGAATAATAATAAACTACTTTGAGAAAAATGTCTTCCAAATAAATATCTTTTCTATAAGTTATAATTTTTACATTTGAAATAAATTTGTTTTGGGGAAAATAGAGCTAATAAAATATAATATTAAATTATTTTATAAATATAACTTCTTTTAATCCCAAACAAAAATGTATTGTTCACCGTCATGTTATAAGCATAACGAACTTAGGTAAAATTATCGAGCTCTTTTGTTTTATGGTTTTGCGCACTATTAGGTGCAAGGAATCTGAAAATCCTAAAATTGATTTGGTGTCTTGTATAGGTTAGTCAATTTGTTAGTACGTTTATTACTTCGTTAGTTCGTTTTTTAGATTGTGTCATACCTCAAGAACTAATTATCATAAAATGGATGGACCAGTTTTAAAATATAGCAAGAAGCCTATTTATTTTCACCTTTGTAATTCGAAAGTTTTATAAGTTATTAGAAATTTTACAATATTCTTAATATAGGAGAATAGGGGAAAATTTAGCATAAACAAAAATTATGGGAAGTACTTTATCGTAACGATGTCAGACCATATTTTAAATATCACTTATGATACTGGCATGAACATCGTTAACTACGCTAAAAAAAAAGAAGAAAAAAATCTGGAGTGTCTCCACTCGGCTTTCCGAACATTGAATAATCAACGGTTTTGTAGACAAAGTAAAGTAAGGGGAGCTGTTAAATAAACAAAAGCGAGAAAATTATAATAGGGTGTTTGAGTATTTTTCTCCATATAGTACACGATGATTAATTTAACGCTATTGTACTTTGAGTCCACAGATCGTAATGATAAAGAATTTTTCGTTATGTCCCTGTAAAAACCTGTAAATTCTAGGTTCACCAAAATGCTTATAGTTAGTGCAACAGTGACTTATAATATTTATAAAGTTTTTCAGCTCCATCGGATAAGGCATTTAGACGCTATCGCGCTTTAAAGTTTGAGCCCATATGCCACAATGATAAAGAAATATGTTCGTGTGAACGTGATCTATAACATGTATATAAATTTTCAGTTCATTTGAATAAAGCGTTTAGTCGCTGTCGCACTTTAAATAATTTGCGCCTGCAGGCCATGATGATAAGCAGTTTTTATTTGTGTCTGTGTAGAATTCTGTAAGTTCTAGAGTCACCAAAATCTATACAGCTTGTGTGATGATGACCTAAAACATCTATATAAATTTTCAGCTCATTTTGATAAGGCATTTAGTTGCTATTGCACTTTAAATAATTTCACACTATAGGCATAATGATACAGAATTATTTGTTGTGTCCCTGTAAAAAAACTATAAGTACTAGATTCACCAAAACCTATACAAATCGTGAAACTGTGACCTATAGTAATATTTCTTTTTTTTTTTTTTTTTTTTTTTTTTTTTTTTGCTCAATTGAATAAGGCGTTTAGACGCTATCGCACTTTTAAAAATTTGGCCGCATAGGCCATAATGATAAAGAATTTTTCTTGGGGTCCTTGTAAAAAGAACTATAAGTGCTAGATTTACCAAAATCAACAGGGTTCGTGCTACGGTGAACTTATAACATACGTACCAACTTTCAACTCATGCGAGCAACGTGTTTAGACGCTAGCGTGTTCACTCACATATATACACACACGCACATATACATACACACATACATACATCATCATAAAAATACTGAAACAGACACGGGGCACCTCAAAACGTATAGAAACATCAAAATCAATCTCTAATTCGGATTTTTGACATGATTACAATACTTTCCTTACATATGTATGTTCGGAAAGTAAAACATTTCGAGCCCTGATACCATTTCTGCTGATTCTTATGTAAAATGACCTGAATCCGAAAATGACCCCCATTTTGTACCATCACCCACCGTTTTCTCGGTACGTCACCTCCTCCCCCAATTTTTATCACTCTTCGGTAATTTTATAGCCATGAATTTGATTTGGAGAATGGAAAATAATTACTTTAACTCTTAAAAATAAAAAATATATATAATGTATAATAAGTGATATTAATAATTGATTAATAAAATATAATAAATGCAAATTATAATTTCAGGGGCAAATCCCCTCCTAAATCTTCCCCTTGCTGCAAATGTTCATGGTATAAAATTTTTCACCTCATAAGCCCTCAGAAGATATTTAACAGTTAAAATATTTTTCTTCGCTATAAATCAAATTTATAGCCATAAAATTACCAAAAAGTGGTAAAAATAGGGGGGGGGGTGTCCCCAAACAACGGTGGATGTAGGGCAAAATGATCGTCCTATTCGGATTCAGGAGGTCATTTTACATAAGAATTTGCAAAAATGGTGTTAGAGGTAATTTTCATGCCGAGCAGTTCTATGAACATTCTATTTCGAAAACTTCGTTAGTTATTCGAAATTTAATATATTCTTAACATGGCAGATTAGGATAACATACAATTAGGAAAAAATTTTTACTAAAAATTAGTGATTTATATTGAATATAAAAGTCCCTACATGTTGACAATACTGCTTTGTATCAGTTTCTGATAGTCTTAAAATATCCTGGTCATAAATGTTTTTTTTTTTTTTTTTTTTTTTTTTTTTTTTTTAATTAAATAACATTTAAAACATATGTTTTACATTTTATAAGATACTTTTATTTTTTCTTTTCATATTAATAAAATTACTATTGAAAAAGAAAGAAAAAAAAGAAAAATATATTTTTTTTTTTTTTTTTTTTTTTTTTTTTACATTTAAAAATATTTCTTAATCAAACTTTAACCCTTTCTTTTCTTTTCATAATCAAATACCTATAAATTGCATGAACAATTTAAAAAGAGAAAAAAAAATAAAAGAAAAGAAATTAAGAAAATAAAAAGAAAAACTTTGTCATACGCTCTTTGCATCTGTGTCTGACAGCCGTAAAATATTAAATTCGGAACTTGCGAAAAATCACTCTTCTGCGTATCGAGTACATTAAAACGACCAAAAAATTATTCAGTTTTCTTTTATTCACTCTCTTTTAATTTAGTATTTTAAGCGTTAAAAATTCCCTATTAAAATCATCCACAATATCGTAAGAGAAAATACTAAAAGATCACCCTCCCCTTTATCGAAAAAAAAAAGGGGGGGTGGAATAGACCGTCCATTTGTTTCGCATCTTTTTTCTTTTTTTAGACTCTTTCTCTTATTTCTTCCTAGGCTTCTTTCTGTGGAAGTTTGGAAGTAGACTCAAAATCTGGAACACTGATTGAGTTACTGGAATCACGTGACAGCGCCCCTGGCAGGTCGCCAACAGCCCCCTTCTATAGACGCCCCGGCGCCAAAAGAAGCCCCTTTCAATTCTTTTCCCCGACCCCTCCTTCACAATTTCTCATAGATAGCTCTCCCCTTCACCCGCCCCGTATACGCTACGTCTTATAGTGGAATCCTAATGCATCTTTTTTTTTTTTTTTTTTCTTTTTTTAACGTCTATGATAATTTATAATACCGGGAAATGGTCTCAACAATTAATTTCGAAATTCAGTGGTCGTTGCGTGATATCACTGATTGCAGGGGTAAAGTGTGTCTTTCAACTGCCTTCTTCCCCTCACCCCAACCCTCACCGAAAACTTTTAACGGGCGATTTTCATTATTTTGATGTGATTTCCTGAATGGTTTGACAAAAGATGTTTATTAGCGCTCCATATAATTCGTCAACATCAAAATGAATAGCTGAAGATGAAAGAATTAAAAATAAGAGGAAAGGATGGGAGAGAATGCTTTCTCGATTACAAACAATTGGATTTTACGGAGAGGAATAAATTTATCTCAAAAAAAAAAAAAAAGATTGGCTAAGTTGATTGTTTATAGTACATATTAATGAATAAATTTGAATCTAAAGCGAACAGAAAATGATGTCTATTGGGAAAATAATAATAATTATAAGATAAAAAAAACTATTTATATGCCATGTTTTAAATTTTCTGATGAATCATAGAGCTGTTATCGATGTGCATAAAATTTTTAAAGTGATAATGACGCCAATTTTTTGTGAGATGCGTAATTTAACTTTTTATAATTTTTTAACGGTCACGTTTAAATAAATGAATTTATTTTTATGTCGAAAGAAAATGAACTCGTAATTTTTTTTTTTTTTTTTTTTTTTTTTTTGGCAACAATTAAATTATAGCTAATATTTTAATGGCTATTTTAATGCTATTTTTCATATTTTATTTAATTATAAGAAAACTAATCAAAAATTCGAAAATCGGACTTCGAAGTATTGTGTTGTCACCGGGTTCTGAGCTACTGTGAAAGTTTCAAATGTCCTAGCTGGAAGGGAAGTTGGTTAAAATTCGATTGCAAGATTTGCACCGGACAAACAAACAAGAATAGAAGTTAATAAAATAAAATAAAACCATGGTAAAATGTCGTCTTTCATTGTCAGATGTTATCTATGCGTTAGATTAGCTAGACTTAAAAAATAAAAGAATGGGAAAGTTAATTAAAAAAAGCAATAAGTACACAAATTTCGCAATAAAAAAAATTTTGTTTTATAATTTCCATAAATCCCATCATAAATTTTGCAATTTAAAAAATAGATATCGCAATTTCATATAAATTTTGCAATTAAATTTTTATGTGAATTTCTGAATAGTTTGACAGAGATTTTTATTAACGCTTCATTTAATTCCTCACTGTCAAGATCAACAGCTGAAGATGGAAGAATTGTGTAAATACTTTTGCAATTATAAACAAATGGATATTACAGAAAAGAATAAATTTATATATTATTATTATTTATTTATTTATTTATTTATTTTTAACTCCTGCCAATTTACAGATTGCTTATAATGCACAAGGTGTCCCTGAATTCATGGGCCAAACTTTAAGGATAAGTAAAATACATATAAAGAAGCATTTTTTGTATAGCAATATGGGATCGGAAATTAAAATCTTCTCTAAGCCCCGAGCCCAGTGATGCCAGATGGTCGAAAATTTTTTCCCCAAACAGCTCTTCAAATTTCCCCAAATCAGGGGGTTTTTTCGAAAAAATCCCCAACTTGATTTCTACTAAAAAGGGAAAATAAAAAGTTTTTCAAAAAAAAAAAAAAATATATATATATATATATATATATATATATATATATATCAAGCAGATTTAAGTGGATTTAAGCTCAGATTTTTCCCGAAATGAAGGCAATTTAAAAAAAAAAATCCCCAAATAACAATAAAGCTATTGAAAATCCCTGGTCGTAGGGATAAATCATTACGTTGCCAACATTGACAGAAAGTTGAAGAACTCCCCAGATTTCTCCCTAAAAATTTTAGAATTCCCCCAAAAAGTCCCCACAAACATTTGGTCCCCAAAATTCTCCCCAGAAGCCTCAAAAATCTCCAAAATGGGGACGAAATCCCCAATCTGGCATCACTGCCTGAGCCCACCCTTTCGTCGTTTGCTTCTTATCTATCTTTCCTTTGTTTTTTGACTGGTGTTAGTAGTTTGTTTCATCACTTGAGATTCTATGTTTTTTTTTTTTTTTTCCCTACAATTTCAATTTCCGACCCCAGAGTGCCATACAAAAATGCTTTTTTATCTACCCTAAAAGCCTTTTATCAACCCTAAAAGTTTGGCCCATGAATTCAGGGACGCCCTGTATTAATAAATAAATTTTAATCGAAAGCGAATAAAAAACAGTGTCTATTGAAAAGTTTTCTGTGGTCTTTAGTACTTAGATTTTATTTATGCGCTAGATTAGCTAAACTTCAAAAATAAAAGAATAAAAAGACAATAAATACACAAAATTCACAATAAAAAACTTAATTTTACAATTTCTCATAAATCTCATCATTGCAATTTCGTAGAAGTTTCATCACTATTACATCTTCATTTTATAAGACCGAGAAATGTGCTCAACAACTGATTTCGAAAACTCAATGGCCGTTGCGCCAATAGCCCGTTAAAACTTTAAATTTCATTAAAAAAGAAAATGATTTGGAGTGACTCCACTCGACTTTCCGAGCATTAAGTAATTAATGGTTGTACAAATAAATTAAAGTAAGAGAAATCGTTGAATAAATGAAAGTGAAAATTATGATAGGGTGCGTGAGTATTTTTTCCATATGGTATATTGTTTAATTTTACGCTTAAGAGCTAATTATATGCTTAAGATTCACCAAAATCTATACAGCTCGTCCAATAGTGACCTATAACATATGTATAAATCCTCAGCTTAATCAAATTAGGTGTTTAGAAGATATCGCATTTTAAATAATCTGGTGTGTCACTCACACGACTTTCTCTTACCCTGAAATTTAATACTATACGTACAGGTTGGAGATTAAGAGGTAAGATAACGATGTTAAGTAAACCTATGTTAAACAATTCAAATTAGGCTTCGGAAGAGTTTTATATGATAATTAATTTTGTGTGAGGGGGGGCTACCGCCCCCCTCAACCCCCCGTTACATTAGATGTATATAAAATGTAATTCTGTTATTAAAAAGTAATTCTGTTTTTTAAAAATAATTTGTTAAAATTATTATTTAAAAAAATTATCTTTTATGATAATACAGACGATTTCCATATTAGAGAAGTAGTATAACACTAAATATCCAAAAAAAGTTCATTTTATTCTTATTATTTAAAAAAAAAAAAAAAAAAAAAAAAATTTTTCGTTAAAAGTGAAAAAAATCGATAACTTTGTTTTAAATTACCGCAGATCGATGGTTCAACCATTCGTTTTAAAGGTATTGGCGAGCTCTTTTGAAAGATACCCATCATAAAAATTTACTCCCCTCGAGGGGGGACTTCCCCCCTAGGGGGGGAGGCGAGGCTCCTATATACACAAAAAAAATTTCCCAGTTGACTATCTCTATTACAAAATATATATATTCGTTTCATTTGGTTTAGTGCAATCTATAGACGTTGAACTCTACTTACCTGCAATTTCCCCCATAGACGTAATGTATTAGAATTCTCTTGATTGTCCCTGTACACGAACCATTTGCTTGATCTTAACGAAAAGCTTACTGTAGCATCTATATATGATACACATTTAGAATACCAAGTTTGGAATGTCTGCTACTATTTGTTCTTGAGATATGCTGATAACAGACACACAGACACACAGACATACACACAGACACACACACAGACCATTTGCTAAAAACATGTTTTTCGTATTCAGGGGACCTCAAAACGTGTAAATATAACAAAATCTCGCGTTCGAAAATTTGACCCAAAAACAATACTTTCTCTACCTTATGGGTAAGAGAAAGTAAAAAATTGGGCCCATAGGCCATAATGATAAAGAATTTTTCTTTGTGTCCACGTAAAAAAAAAAAAAAAAAGCTATAAGTGCTAGATTCCCCTAAATCTATACAGTTTGTGTGACGGTGACTTATAACATATGTACCAACTTTCAGCTCATTCGAACAAAGCGTTTAGACTCTATCGTACTCACTCTTATACACACATACACACATACGTACATACATCACAGTAAAAACAGTAGAAAGGAACTCCAGTCCCTCAGAACGTGTAGAAACACCAAAATTTCAAAGTTGGATTTTCGACATGATTACAATACTTTCCTTACATGTTCGGAAAGTAAAAATTATGATAAAAAGTTGCGGCTTCCACGAATTGCATTAGGCAGTTTTTTTTTTTTTTTTTTTTTTTTTTTAGAACAAAAGAATTCTAGTTCTAAAAATGACCAATAGATGGCGCTGACATGTATAAGTAAAGAGAAAATTAATTTTATAATATGTCATAATCTACGTCACAATACCGGTGCGTTTTCATTACCAGATTCATTGGTTATGCATTTTTACAAGAAAGATGAATTAGCAACAGCGCATTGCGGAAATTTCGCACAGCAAAAGAACACAAGATGAGATATGGCCCGATTTCATGTCTAGATACACTGAAGCTTGTCAGGTGCTTAGATAAAATGAGTTTTTTGGTAGATCATCTACGAAGTGGAAGGCTCTCCTTGACAGAACAGCATGTTATTGCCATACAAAATGTAACAGAGTAAATAGTAGCAGAATCATCCACAGAAAGCTCGTGAAGATAGACAAGTTTTGAGGGTGCCTGAATCATCGTTTCGAAGTATCTTTACAGGATACTGCATTTGTATCCGTACAAATTGCAGTCACTGCACCAGATTTTACTGTCAAATACCGATGCAAAAGAATCGTTTGCCACTTTAGCTCTGGCAAAAATGGAACGAGAACCATCAGCGGTTGTTCAGCATTTTGTTGATGGATGCATCCTACTTTGAACTGAATGAGGACGTCAATACGTACAACAGCCCCATTTGGGCGACATCTTTTTAGGCTCATCGAATTTCTATGAGTAGGCTACGAAGCAATTTTCATTCACCTCATATAACCAGTTTGGCATGTTTTCATTGTCTTTTTCGCTGTCGGTCTTTTCTTCTTTAAAGAGCGTTGCCCACTATTTGACAAATATATGCACAAGGTGACTGAATGGTACCTCAGTCGCGTCTGAATGATATTTGCCTTAACCCTTTGCGGCGCAAGGTAACTGGGATCATTTAAATTACACAAAATTATTTTTCATATAATTTTACAGTAAAAATAAATGCGCAATAAATTTAAAGTCAAGACAGTTTACAATCATCAAAAATTGCAATCATTGAAATTGCTATCGCTCTTTTTTTTTTTTTTTTTTTTTTTTTTTTTTTTAACGCTGCATGTAGGGTACATGAAAATCACATAAAACGATGATAATTAAAAACTTGCAATGTTTTTTTTTCATTCATAAACCTAAATTTTTATTCTAAAATCCTTTTTTCTAACACATTTCACACATGAGTAACACATACAACAGTCACTGAAAGAAAGAAAATAATCTGGTGTGTCACTCACACGACTTTCTCTTACCCTGAAATTTAATACTATAAATACAGGTTGTAGATTAAGAGTACTGTTATGTAAACCTTTGTTAAGCAATTCAAATTAGGCTTCGGAAGAGTTTTATATGATAATTAGTATTTTGTGAGGGGGACGGTAGCCCCCTCAACCCCCCCCCCCCCCCCGTTTCATTAATGCACCTACATTTATTAAAAAATAATTCTGATTTTAAAAAATTATTTATTAAAATTATTTTTTAAAAAAATTATCTTTTATGATAATGCAGACGATTTCCATATTAGAGAAGTTGTATAACACTAAATCTAAAAAAAAAAAAAAAAAAGTTGAATTTATTATCAACACTACATTTAATATATATATATATATATATTGGTTAAAAATGAAAAAAATCGATAACTTTATTTTAAATTATCGCAGATCGATGATTCAGCCATTCGTTTTAAAGGTATTGGCGAGCTCTTTTGAAAGATACCCATCACGAAAATTTACTCCTCTCGAGGGAGGACTTCCCCCCCAGGGGAGGTGGCGAGGCTCCTATATACACAAAAATTTTGTCCCAGTTGACTATCTCTATTACAAAAAATATATATTCGTTTCATTTGGTTTAGTGCAGTCTATAGATGTTAAACTCTACTTACCTGCAATCTCCCCCACAGACGTAATGTATTTGAATACTTTTGAGTGTCCCTGTAAACGAACCATTTGCTTCATCTCAACGAAAAGCTTAATGTAGCATCCCTATATGATACACATTTAGAATACCGAGTTTGGAATTTCTGCTACAATTTGTTCTTGAGATATGCTGATAACAGACACACAGACAGACAGACACACAGACCATTCGCTAAAAACATGATTTTCGTATTCAGGGGACCTCAGAACATGTAAATATAACAAAAACTCACGTTCGAAAATTTGAGCCTAAAACAATACTTTCTCGACCCTATGGGTAAGAGAAAGTAAAAAACGCTTGTGGAGCTTTTATTAAATTTATTATAATCTTAGCCTTAACTTTATACGAATTGGTTAAACTTTATCTTACTGAAATATAAGTAAACCCGTCAAAACAAATTCTGTATCATAGAATATATTTGTGACATATAATATCCATAAACTATAAAAATGTATAAGTCTCTCATGTAGCTACAATGTTTTATAGCCATTCTAGTTCATTTCGTGACAGAAATATTTATACTTTCTAGCTCTACACCAAAGTGATTACTAAAATTTAGTGACAATGTTTCTATTAAAACATTTCAGATTTATATTTTAACAGGAAGTATGATATTAAACAATATATAGCATTGAATTTTTTTAATTAATAAATTTTTATAAAATAATAAATGTAATATAATTTGATAATTAAATTTCAATATCAGAGTATTTTTATAGTTCTTTATTTGCTATGCGTGGAAAAAAGAATATATTAATAAATAATGCGGGGCAGTCTTTGGAGACTGACGATAGAAGTGAAACGTAAGTAACTTGCGAATTGTATCGTCGAGCTATTAAATTATTATTTTTGAATTATTTTTGGTTTGTAAAGAAGTGTTAATGACCAATTTAAACTTTAATCATTTAAACTTTAAATTTATTTTGAAAGCAAAAAGAAGAATATAACAGTCTGTATAAAAACACGTGCTTGTACTTTGTGAACTATGTATATACTGTGGGAAAAGTACATACATACACAGAGTATAGAACTAGAAAGAGACAGATGCCAGTAACCAGTATACTACTCGCATTAGTATACATTATATATATATATATATATATATATATATATATATATATATATATGAGGCATGCAGTGCGCTACATATATGTAGAGAGTTATACTCTTTGTATATATATATAATGTATATTAATAACGCACGGAGGTATATCTATGTACATATATACAGTATACAGTTGGTAACAAAAGTGTCCGAACACTAGCAAAAATTCCTATGCAAAAAAAATGCACTTCATACGGTTTGGTTAAATAAATCCTTGTCGAATCCTGTTCTTAGTCAGTGTAAGAACATGATTCGATAAGGATTTATTTAACAAAAGCGTATGAAGTGTACTTTTTTTACATAGGAATTTTTGCTAGTGTTCGGACACTTTTGTTACCGACTGTACATATGGCTCACGGAAAGCGTTCGGTGAAGATGACGCGAGCTCCATGATTTTTGTTCACCCAAAAGTGCTCAACGCGCCTAAAGAAGTTTTCACTTCAAATGGAAAGCGTTCGGTGACAATGACGCGAGTTCCATGATTTTTGTTCACCCAAAAGTGCTCAACGCGCCTAAAGAAGTTTTCACTTCAATAATTTCTAAGCTTTTTAACTTTACTTCCTTTTATTCTTATTCTTATTATTTTTTTTTAAATATATATATGAGTAAGTACTTACTAAATAAATATATTGACTTGTTTTAATAACATTCAAGTACTTTTGACACATCATACTAAAGGGAAAATGGGCAACCAACGTGATAAAAAAAACATATAAAAGCAATATTAGGATTGGGAAACATATTTTTGTAAAAAGTTTCAGTGTTAAAATTTTCTTGCTTCCTTGCTTTTACCAACAGTTTGAATTCAAAATTATTAAAAACTTTTTAATTTAATGAGTTTTTATAAAATAATAGTATAATTTGATAATTACACATTAAGATAAGAATTTTTATTATTATTATTTACTATGTGTGAGAAAATATTAAAATTCATTTCAAGATTTTTATTTATTTTTGCTTGTATATGAGTAAGCGCATACTTTTAGTAAAAGTATCGGTTTGTTTCAATTGCAAAAATTTGTTGAGGTACTTTTGGTGCATAGGTGAGGGGTTTGGTTGGGTTGTCAAATTTTTGCTCACCAAAATTTCGTCATCAAAATCAAACTTCTTACCACTGTAGAATTACTCCATGCAGGGGTGCCACGTGACTATTTTCATATTCTTTCTGTACCACTAGTTAAAAAAAAAAAAGTTATAATATATTTTTGCAGGTAAATCTACACTTTGCCTACATAAATTTGTTAAAAATTTTATGTTACGGCTGTTTGGTTGGTTGGGTTTAGCATCGCACTAGTTATGTTAGGGAAATAGCGGTACGAAAATAATTTTTAAAAAGGCGCCTGTCACAGCTCTGTCTTCATGGATCTTCCATCTGTTTGGACCCATGATAACGTTTCTCAGCCGTAAAAAGCTTAATTTTGACGACGGACTCAAAGTGGTCGTGCGAAAGTGGCTCTTCTTGCAGCCGACAAGTTGGTTCGTTGGCTAACTTTTTGGGTCGCAAGATTCAGAATAGTACAGAATAGGATTTATTTAACAAAACAGTATTAAGTATACTTTTTTTTTACATAGGAATTTTCGCTAGTGCTTGGATACTTTTGCTGCCGACTGTACATTTCGCGATAACCGTTCTCTTAAATATTAGTGATTAATTTTCTTAATAATTTGTGAGGTCAGAGTTCCTAACTTTTATAATTTATTCACGAGCATTTTTAGCCCCGCCTCTTTTTCGTACCGGAAATTTTGAAAAATGATTCTCTTCTTCTTTAATCGTTGTCACGTATTAAAGAGAAATAATCTACAAAATTTCTGGTGCGAAAAGAAGGCGGGACTAAAAATGCTCGTGAATAAATTATAAAAGATGGGGACTCTGAGTGAGGTAGTACTTCAGTCTACCATTGACACATAGATATCAAAAAAGGTATTGGAACCATAAAAAAATATTTTAAAAATACTTCATTTTTAAGTTCCTCGTATTTTTACTTTCTCTTACCCATAAGGTAGAGAAAGTATTGTTTTTGGGTCAAATTTTCGAACACGAGATTTTGTTATATTTACATATTCTGAGGTCCCCTGAATACGAAAATCATGTATTTAGCAAATGGTCTGTGTGTATGTCTGTGTGTCTGTCTGTTATCAGCATATCTCAAAAACAAATTATGGCAGAAAATTCAAACTTGGTATTCTAAATGTGTATCATATAGTGATGCTACAGTAAACTTTTCGTTAAGATCAAGCAAATGTTTCGTGTACAGGGACAATCAAGAGAATTCTAATACATTACGTCTATGGGAGAAATTGCAAGTAAGTGGAGTTTAACGTCTATAGACTGCACTAAACCAAATGAAATGTATATATATTTTTTGTAATAGAGATAGTCAACAGGGAAAAAAATTGTGTATGAAGGAGCCTCGCCTCCCCCCCCCTGGGGGGGGGGGGAAGTCCCCTAACGAGGGGAGTAAATTTTCATGATGGGTACCTTTAAAAAGAGCTTGCCAATACCTTTAAAACGAATGGTTGAACCATCGATCTGCGATAATTTAAAACAAAGTTATCGATTTTTTTTTTACTTAAAAAAAAAAAACTTGGAAAAAAAATCGTGTTTTTATTTTTTTAAATATTGAGAATAAAATGGACTTTTTTTGGATATTTGGTGTTATACTACTCCTCTAATATGGAAATCGTCTGCATTATCATAAAAGATATATTTTTCAAATAATAATTTTAATAATTTTTTTTTAAAAAACAGAATTATTTTTTAATAGCCGAATTAAATTCTGTATAAATGTAGGTGCATTAATGAAACGGGGGGTTGAGGGGGCGGTAGCCCCCTCACACAGAACTCTTCCGAAGCCTAATTTGAATTGTTTAACACAGGTAGGTTTACGTAACAGTACTCGTTATCTTACCTACTAATCTGCAACCTATATTTATAGTATTAAATTTCAGGGTAAGAGAAAGTCGTGTGAGTGACACACCAGATTATTTTTCTAATATTGATGGTAGAATCTCGGGATAATATATAAATTAATAATAACACACGTGAAGATTGAGAAAAATTCCGAGCGACAGTACTCTATAAAATCCTATCTTCGACAAAAACAGCAACATGTAGCGTCCAGCGCCTTGTAGTGTCAGTTCACTGCAGTATGTACGTTCTATTCTTATACCTTTCTATTCTTTCACCTTCTATTCTTTCACCTTCTATTCTTATGCCTTCTACCTTTGACATTTCTTTCAGAATTTCGATTTTATACGCTTTTTAAAGTAATGGTACTTTAAAGTACCGCCAATAGATAAACGGTTAAGACTAGGAGGGACTTGGAAGAGTATACTGTTGCGTACTTGGGGTTCGTGAGTTGTCCGAGAATGAAAGGCAAAACTTACAAAAATTCCGTAATTTATTCACAGAAAGTTCCAGAAAAATACAGGTCTCTAAACCAAATATCATCTTCAATTCAACAAGTAAACACAGCTTAAACAACAGCTGTCAATAGCAAATCCACAGTACAAACTGTATAGCAATAACACTTGAAGCAAGTCTTTTTCAAAGAGGCTCAAAGCAATGCATGTACTATCGAAGCTGGGTGAAAACTGAACTGACTGACCAGCCTTGGCAAAGAAAACAGCCTTTATATACCCCTGTAGAAAAGTGTAGAGAGTTCCAGAAATTTCCGTATCTCATCAGCCAATGAGATTAGAGCTTCCATATTTGGTATATCCCTAATAAGGATATTCTCGCCAAGGTCGCCAAAAAATCGCCAAGGTGGGAAAAAGTAGCCAAATTCGGCGCCAAATCCATTACCTGACTTATTTGAGCTTTTTAATGCATTTTTAAGGGAAAATAAAGCTATTTCAACGCTAAGAACACTGGAAATGCACAAAATTAGCACCTTATCAACTTACTAAGACTTTTTGAAAGAATTTATACAAAAATAAACACAATTATCTACAATTTTGTAACACTGCCCCCTCCCAAGGACTGCACGTCCCGGGCAGTGCAACCCTTGGTCAATAGGCGAAACTAAACAAATTTACACAATCTAAAATACAAAAACTATGTTGCATATACAGTACCCGCCGCTTATTAAAATCACGTTCGTTCTGAGCGAAAGTGATTTTATTAAGCGGCTGATTTTTATATCCGGCGAAAATTCCTGCAGTCGAGGAAAAGTGTTACTTCCCTGAATTTGAAATGAAATTTCAAAGAATACCAAATAATGGAATTAATAAACGGTATTAATTAATTTTTAACAGATAATTATTTAACTGTTCCTTCAAAATAAGAGAATTAAACACATCCCAAGCAGGGTTGCCAAATTTGGCCTTTTTTTTATTCAATACTCACCAATAATTTTGAGAAGTGACATTTAATAAATATAAAACACTATCAATCTTCGAAGTGATTAGTCAAACGTTGCAAATAACAATTATTGGTGACTATTGAATAAAAAAAAAGCCAAATTTGGCAACCCTGATCCCAAGCTCCAATGCGCTTTCCTTTGAGTAAAATCGTCATTACTTTGCTAAAAATTGAAGCCTTTCTTTAAAATTTAAATTTTTTACGTTTAAACGTATTGTTTCTTAGTTATTCAGTATAAGATTAAGAAATTGCCCTTTAATTACAAAAATCCCTTGCGAATTAAATCAAATTTGTCACTTACTACTGCGCTTTGAAAATACATTCCTTGAAATTATTCCTAAGACGAGTCGTGTTTAATTGCTGAAAATGTAAAATGTAATATTGTAAATGTAAAATTTTCGACAAAGAGAGATAACGGAAGGATATCTGTGTTTAATTTCTTTTTTATTTAAAAAATTAAAATTCACAGTGTAAATAAGAATTTGCTCAGCGTTCATAAATGATACTTTTGCTGCTGAAGAATTTTTTTTTTTTTTTTTTTGAGTTTATTAACCGGCGATGCTGATTGAATTAAGCGGCAGTTTTAAAATTGGTTTGCATTGATTTGATTCCGGTCCTCGCAATTTGATCAGATTAAGCAGCTGATTTTATCAACCAGTGATTTTATTAAGCGGTGGTTACTGTATCGATAAAATAGAAATATAAATCAAGTGAGAAATATTTACAAAATTCACAAATATGTACAAATATTTACATTACGCACGCGCAAATTTTACCAGTATTTACATTTTAAATTTTAATATTACCGTTAATTGTGGTAATCGGCTAGCCTGTTATAGTGCACCACCTTCGATTTGATGAAGGTGTTTTAGTGATCCGCCCTACTACATCATTCAGCCTTTTTAAGACTGTGTACGGTCCGTCCCAGTTGCACTGTAACTTGGGAGAGAGTCCTTTGCGTCGAACAGGATTCCACAACCAGACCTTGTCTCCTTCCTGGAACTCATGTTGTGTAGCCTTTAGATCGTACATTGTCTTCATTTTCTCCGTTGCCATGTGAATCCGCTCCCGAGCAAAGTTGTGTACGTCCTCAAATCGTGCCTGGAGATCTTGGATGTACTCCTCGGACGATGAACGCGCATCTGGTGGACAACCAAACAGGAGATCACATGGGAGACGAAGTTCGCGTCCAAACAGCATCTGAGCTGGAGTATAGCCGGTGGTCTCATGTACAGCACTTCGATAAGCCAGCAGGAACAATGGCAACTTCAAGTGCCAATCTTGCTGGTTTCTTGATACTAGAAGAGAGAGATTATTCAGGATGGTACGGTTGAATCTCTCGACCATGCCGTCCGACTGAGGATGTAAGGGTGTTGTCTGGGTTTTGTCTATGCCGAGTAGTTGACACAGTCCTTTGAAAGCAGCAGAGGTAAAGTTCGTACATTGGTCGGTATGAAGTTGTAGGGGCGTGCCGTACCTTGACACCCATTGCTGCACTAGGACCTCTGCGACTGTGCATGCCTCTTGATCGGGAATGGGATATGCCTCAGGCCACTTGGTGAAATAGTCCATCACGACGAAGATGTATTTATTTCCACTGGAGGTCCGTGGCAAAGGACCCAATATGTCGAGTGCAATCCGTTCAAATGGTGCTCCCACGTTATACCGTTGCAGTCTTCCTCGACTTCGTTTCTGCGGGCCTTTACGTGCCATTTCTCCACTTTCTCCCTTGCCTTGCACCAGTAGAAGCGTTCCCGAACTTCTGCAGAGTCTTCATTACCCCAAAATGGCCTCCGGTAGAGCTACTATGCAGTTGTTCTAAAACATCTGGAATTTTTTATCTTGGTAATACAATCTGCCATCTGAAGCTTTTCACTTCATCAGATTCCAATTTTCTGTATAATACGCCGTTTTTGATATGAAGAGAGTCCCAAAGTGCCCAATAACTTTTCATAATGGGACTAAATCTGGAAATGTCCTGCCAGGTAGGTCTGTTGCTGGTCGTCTCCTTCAGCTGTAATATTGGCTTTATGTCAGGATCTTCCAACTGGGCTTGTCTTCGTCACTCCATGGATCGGGATCTTGTTCTGATGGTATTGAGACAGTAACTTGGCAGGCAACCGGCATTATTCTTTGGTGTTTATCCTTGGCATTAGAGCTATACTTATGATCTTCAGATTGAGGCTTCCGCATGAAGGCATCTGGATTTTCCCGAAGAGTTCCTTCTGGGTGGCATAATTTAGAGACATTCTTGGTTGCTTCTCTATGTGTTCTTACCGGGCAGCTTCGTTTGATATGCCCGTCTTTCCGCAGCCCCAGCATTTAGTTGTTGGAGTCTTCCCTTCTTTCTTACTCTCAAGAATGCGTAGTCTTCTATTAATATCTGCAATCATTGTCTGAATCTCTTTAAGATCATCTTGAGAGCCGTTCACTTTGTCTGCTGTACTGTTCTGGCGATGTTTGCGAGAGACTTGTTGGGCTGTCTCGATCTTTAGGGCATACACTAAGACTGACTCCGTATCTTTCACGCCGGAGAGTCTGAGGGCTTTTTGAATTTCTGGATCTTCGACAGCATCATTGAAATATTCTAGGGCCAGATCATTGCGTGTTTCAGGATGACAGTCTGAGAAAGCCAAATGTGAAAGCCTCTGGATGTTTGATACCAGCTCTTGTAAGCTTTCCCCTGGTCGCTGATGACGGGACCTTAGCTGAAGTCGACTATATTCTTTGGACCATTTCGCTCCAAAACGTAGCTCTAGTAGTGCTCTGGTTAAAGCTTCGAAGTCATGTTGCTGTTCCTTCGAAAGGGTCTCCAGAATATCTGCGGCGTCGCCCCGCAACGACCCTACCAGATGAGCCGTCTTTGCAACAGAGTCCCAGCCGTTTGCTTCAGCTATGATGGAAAACTGCGTATTATATACATGCCAGGAGGAACTGCCGTCGTAGGTGGATAGCTTAATATATTCCTGATTATGGATTCTTCTCTCTTTCTCTTCAGTTTCCTGAGGCATGGATTCTAACTTTTCTTCGAGATTCCGAATCTTGCTCTGCATTTCATTCCCTATTACTTCTCCGTTCCACTCTTCTTTCATTTTTCTCTCAAGATCTTCCTCCATTCTCTTAAACTTGCTTTCTATCTCTGAAAACCTTCCTTTCAGCTCTTGATCAAAGTTTTCTTTAAATTTCTCCTCAAAATTCTCTTCTATCTTCATAAATCTCTCTGCAAAATTCTTTTCTAGTTTCATAACATTTTCCTCTATCTTCATAGCTTTCGCTTCAAAACTCTCTTCTATTTTCAAAACTTTCTCTTCAAATTTTCTTCTATCTTTATGACTTTCTCTTCTATTCCATCCATTTTATTTTCCATCACCGTTAATTTACCCTCTATTGATTCTTTCACCGTTGAAAGCTCTCTCTTCATCTCATCTTGATTAGATTTAATTTCTTCGGTCAAACTTGCTTCCATCTTTTCCTGAACTGCTTTCATTTCTTTCATCTCTTGACTCAGGCTATCTTTCATCTCTTTCTGTCCTTCTTTCATTTCTCTTTGTCCTTCTTTCATTTCATTCATCTGGGTAGCTAAGCTTTCTAGAAGTTTCTTCATCTCTTGCTCCATAGCTCTAGTTATCACTATTCGCAGACAATCCCACTTCTGACACCAGAAACGTTGCGTACTTGGGGGTTCGTGAGTTGTCCGAGAATGAAAGGCAAAACTTACAAAAATTCAGTAATTTATTCACAGAAAGTTCCAGAAAAATACAGGTCTATAAACCAAGTATCAGCTTCAATTCAACCAGTAAACACAGCTTAAACAACAGCTGTCAATAGCAACACTGTATAGCAGTACACACTGTATAGCAATAACACTTGAAGCAAGTCTCTTTCAAAGAGGCTCAAAGCAATGCAAGTACTAGCGAAGCTGGCTGAAAACTGAACTGACTGACCAACCTTGGCGAAAAAAACAGCCTTTATATACCCCTGTAGAAAAGTGTGGAGAGTTCCAGAAATTTCCATATCTCATCAGCCAATGAGATTAGAGCTTCCATATTTGGTATATCCCTAATAAGGATATTCTCACCAAGGTCGCCAAAAAAAATCGCCAAGGTGGGAAAAAGTTGCCAAATTTGGCGCCAAATCCATTACCTGACTTATCTGGGCTTTTTAATGCGTTTTTAAGGGAAAATAAGGCTATTTCAACGCTAAAAAGACTGAAAGTGCACAAAATTAGCACTTTATCAACTTACTAAGCCTCTTTGAAAGAATTTATACAAAAATAAACACAATTCTAATATTCTAAGACGGAAGGTGGTCGCTCACCACTATGCAGCAGTTTTGAGCGATTTCAATCTTTAGAGAGGGGCTCTGATGGCACAGTGGAGATTCAAAAGAGCCCGTGTCTAAAGATCAAACCTCCTCCGTTGTTTATTGCATAAACAGAAAAAAAATAAAAGAAAAAAAAGAAAAGAAAAAAAATAAAAAAAAATACAGAGGTCGCCAAAGCAGAGCTTTCGCACGACAGAGGGCGACAAGGTAACATCTACAATTTTGTAACAATACTTTTACAATTAGAAACAATGCAATTTTACAGAAAGGAATAGTTTTATCTTTTTTTAAACTTTCGCTAATCTACAGTCGGTAACAAAAGTGTCCGAACACTAGCAAAAATTCCTATGTAAAAAAAGTACACTTCATACGGTTTTGTTAAATAAATCCTTGCTGAATCCTCTTCTTAGTCAGTCTAAGGACATGATTCGATAAGGATTTATTTAACAGAACCGTATGAAGTGTACTTTTTTTACATAGGAACTTTTGCTAGTGTTCGGACACTTTTGTTACCGACTGTATATACAGGTATATATAGCGGATGCGCCAAAAGCCCGTTAAAACTTTAAAATTTTATTAAAAAAGAAAAAAATGATGATAAAAATTTGCAGGTTCCACGAATTGCATTAAAGATTTCTCTTAAGAACAAAAGAGTTGTCGTTCTAAAAGTGACTGACAGATGGCACTGAAATGCATAAATAAAATGGATTTATGCAAATCAGGTTGTTAATAAAATACTGAGTGCATAGGAACGCTTCGCTTGATGTCGGTGTGTTTTCATTACCAGTTTCACTGGTTGGGCCCTTTGTGGTCGAGTGGTTATGTCCTCACACTGCTAATCGCCTTCGAGTGTAGGAGAGCGGGTTCGATTTCCGAGCTGGCACTGGATGTTTTTCAATTTCTTCGTATTGTAATTCCGTCATGGGCTATCTGATTAAGATTTACAAGCATACTACGAGTCAAGCATACAAATCTCATGTATATGTTATCAATCAACGAGATATATAAAGTAGAGTGATATATGGTAACCCTTGAGAAGGTCCAAGATGAGTCATGTGACATGCTCTCCTTGCACCTGCGTATTCGGTGTTTCCCTTGGTAACAGCTTATTTTCAGTAAATTTCTATGCCAACGGTTTGGAGATTGTTCTTCGCATAAGTCATAACCTTATAACCGCCAATGTTTTTGTTTACTTACGTAGTTTAATATTCTTTTGTTCTAAATCATTTTGATTTTGTTTTTGTTTTTTTTAATTTCGTGTAATTGAACTTTAACCTAAAAAATGCTTAAAAATAATTGAAAAATTATTATTTGTTGTTAAATTTAGCTCTTTAAAAGTTTAAATTTTCTTTTATAAACACTTTTAAACTTTGTTGGGAAACAATGAAAAAAAGGTATTTTAAAATTTATTAAAATGTGAAATATGTGTATATTTTAAAAACAATTTATTTCGGTCATAGGACTGTCATGTTACCTAATAATAATGATAATTTGTCGAACTGATATTTTAAATGCCAAAATAGCGATAAAGGGCCAAACACAACAACCTATTGGAGCATGTCACGTGATTCATCTTGAACCACAGAAAGCTAATCCTTCATCCATTGAATCAGCACTCTAATTTATATATCTCGTTGTTATCAATAAACAAACAAACAACAGATTCATTGGTTAAGCCTTTTTACAAAAACGATGAATTAGCAACCACGTGTTACGAAAATTTCGTGTAGCAAAAAGACACAAAACGAAAAAATAGCTTGATTTCATGTCCAGATGTACAGAAGCATGTCAGATTTTTTTTTTTTTTTTTTAATGAGTCTTTTGAAAGATCATCTACGAAGTAGAAGGTCCTTCTTAACAGAACGGCATGCCATTGCCATACAAAGAGCATTGGAAAATGTAGTAGCAGAATCATCCGTAGAAAGTAGCAGTGTTGATGAAGCTGGATAAGTTTTGAATGTGCCTGAATCATCGACCGACGAAAGCAGGCCACTCACTGTATTGATGTATCTTTCCCAAGATACTGCAATTGTATCCATACAAATTTTTATTCGTTGCACCAGATTTTACTGGAAGATACCGATGCAAAAGAATCATTCGCCACGTGGGCTCTGACAAAACTAGAACTAGAACCTAGAACTTGTTTAGAATTTTGTGGATGGATGCATCCTACTTTGAATTGCAAGAAGTTGTCAATACGTACAGTCGGTAACAAATGTGTACGAACACTAGTAAAAATTCCTATGTAAAAAAATATACTTCACACGGTTTTCTTAAATAAATTCTTATAGAATCATGTTCTTACACTGACTAAGAACAGAATTCAACAAGGATTTATTTAACAAAACCGTATGAAGTGTACTTTTTTTACATAGAAATTTTTGCTAGTGTTCGGACACTTTTGTTACCGACTGTACAGCAGTTGCATTTTGGCGATATCGATTTATGCTCATCGAATTCTCATGAGTATGCTGCGAAACCATTTTCATTCACCTTGTGTAACAATTTGACGTTATTTCACTGCCTTTTTCGTTGATGGTTCTTTCTTCTTTGAAGAGCATTGCCCACTATTTGACAGACATGATTAGTGACTGAACGGAACTTCAGTCATGTCTGAATGGTAATGAAGTATATTAACTTAAAAGGTTGTGCCAGGATAACAGACAAGTGGCGTATTTATTTGCTAAGTAAATACTCCTCTTGTTTGAAGAAGCTGTTATTTACTTGATTTTCTTGCTGAAGTTCTCATCCTGAAGAAACATCCTGCAGTAAATTCATGCAGGATGTTTCCCCACACCATGGTATTATATCAGTAAGAACACTTCTTTTTCTAAGTCTTAGTAAATGCCGGGTGTTGGTTGGCTGGTTGGCTGGGTTTTACGTCGCGCTGCGCAATGGGCAATTGGCGACGGTCTAGGACTCACCCCTAGAGGTCGTCTGGAGACATGTCATCACAATTTTGATCCTCCACGGAAGGGATGACTTTCCCGCTTCGGTGACCCCCAGAGGTATAATTTTGATGGGAACGTTGAGGACATTGCGGCCACGACTGATTTTACTTGCACAAGCCACCATTAGTGTACACGATGGTCTTTGGCCGGCTCGAGTAACGAACCCGGTAAGTGCTGGGTGATAAGTAGAATTTGTAATATCGCGTATCCCTCAACTTGCATGGTCACCAGACTTCACTTCTGTAGATTTTTGGCTGTAGGGTTATTTGAAGTCGCTAGTGTACCAGTATTCTCTTTCCCAGTGTGGAAACTCAAAGAGGCTGTTCCGCAAACCGTGTATGGAATTCATTCTTACGTATTGTACTTAGCTGTCACAGGTGTTGTGATTAATGTTACTTATTCTATACTATTTTGTAGAGTTCATGTGGCATATCTTCTGCATAAATAATCCTATTGAAAATAGATTTGTGTTTGTTATTGTCTTTCTGTTGATCGTCTTTGATAGTAAACTTGATTTGCATACCCAAAAAGACCAATTTATTCAAAAGCGATTGAAGAACTTTAAAGAATTCTAAAGGTTTAGGATAGAATAGAGCACTGTATACTTCACACAGGTTTATTAATAATATTCAAGGGCGTCACCAAGGAGTGGGATTATGGAGGCTCGAGCCCTCCAGATACTTTGAAATTTAATACATTTTCATTTCCGAAGACCCTCACGGAGGGCATTTCCCCTCAGACCCAGAACCCTAGTGTAGTCAATCGGCTTTAATCCCAACAACCCAACATTTTCATTTTTGACCATTGAAACAAACTAGTTATCGGTCTGAGCCCTTCCCCTCCCAGCCATATTAGCCCCTTGAGAAAAATATCTCTTCAAGGCTTTGTTGTTATGCCCGTGTTAATATTCATCAGTTGAACTCTGTGCTTCTTGAGTGTTCCCTGTGTCCCTCTTCCTGCGTACTAACCTACCGTGTCTCTCTTAAGAAATCAAACTTTTTTATTCTGTTTTCTGTGGCTCTCAAATTATATAATTTTTATTTCATGTTAAAAAACTTAACTAAAGATTTGCCTTTCACTGATAATTGGCGTTAAGAATGTATAACGTAAAACAGAAACAGAACAATATTACAGATTTTATACAAATGTATAGAAACGATTATAAAAGAGAACATTAGATATTATATTTGCATTATATTTGATATCAAAATGAAATACATAATATTTAATTCCATAGCGTCCGTTTAAATAAAATAATATCTCAATAACCTGCCTTAATATTCAGCCACTTAAAAGCAATTTGCCACCATTTTTAGCGGAAGCATACGTTAGTAATGAGGTACATAATTTTTTAATGGCACATAAATAAGTAAAAATAAATTTTAAAAAATTTCTAATGTCTTACCACTTTAGTGGGGTAATTTATAAAAAATTCTCAGATATCATCGCTATACAAAATCTAATAGTCTTTATTATTATTACTATTGTCTTAATAGAGTATACTCTAAAAAAGAAAGATGAAAATACAGCAAAAATGCCGTAAATGCGTTTTTCAGCCCTCAAAGTTAAAAATTAATTTTTATATAAATTTACTTTAAATATAACTACGCTATAAATTTACAGTAAAAAGTGCTTGCAATCAGTAAAATGCGCAATCACTCATATTGGTGTTACTTTTTTTTTTTTTTTTTTAACACTGTATGGTATAGGAAAGTCACATTTAACAATGATAATAAAAAACTCGCAATTTTTTTCTTTAATAAACTTAAGTTTTTGTTTTAAAATACTTTTATTTAAAACAAATTCCACACATGAGTAACACATACAACAGTTACTGAAAGAAAGAAAAAAATGCTTGTGGAGCATTTATTAAATTTAATATAATCTTAGCCTTAACTTTATACGAATTGGTTAAACTTTATTTTACTGAAATATAAGTAAACCCGTCAAAATAAATTCTATGTCGTAGAAATATATTTGTGACATATAATATCCATAAACTATAAAAAATGTATAAACCTCTCATGTAACTATAATGTTTTATGTCCATTCTGGTTCATTTTGTAACAGAAATATTTATACTTTCTAGCATTAGATCGAAATGATTACTAAAATTTAGTGACAATGTTTCTATTAAGACACCTCATATTTATAATTTAATACAAAGTATGGTATTAGGCAATATATAGCATCGAAAGGTTTGAATTAATAAATTTTTATAAAATAATAAATGTAATATAATTTGGTAATTGAATTTAAATATCAGAGTATTTTTGTTGTTGCTTTATTTGCTATGATTGAAAAAAAAATATATTAATAATAATTCCTAAGCTTTTTAACGTCTCTTTAATTTTGTTTTTATATAAGTAAGTACAGTCGGGGAAGAAAAAAACGCAACACTCAACGTAGGTTCGTTGCTAATTGATGTAGAAAAATGTAATGGGTATCATTCGACGGGGAATTGTGAGTAGTTTCAGAAAATGAACTGAAATTTTGAATTGGGGGTCGTCTACATATTAAAACGCACACCAACTTTGATTTTTTCAATAGTAATACCCTATTTTTATTTTATATTTGGATTCCTGGGATCGCGACTACGCGAAAAAGTATATCGGTTGTATATTTTACTTATTTTTTCACAGAGTTATAAGCGTTCAAAGTTTGAAGGTGCTAATGTTAAATTCATATTTCAAACTTTTATTAATATCTTCACAAAAAATAACTTGATCGATAAAATTTTTTTTTAAGAGATACAGTGAAGAAACCCAAACATAATCCATCATTATTTTTGATTCTGAAAAATATTTTTAATTCTAAAAAATATTAATAAATTCATATTCATAAAAATTATGAATTATGACCTATATTAATTTTTACATAAAATGAATCCTAATGCTAAAAAATATGGGTGTGCAAATTTGCAGCTCATTCCAGTTATTAGTTTTCGAGATATAAATAAATCTTTCTTTTGAAGTGGTTTAGGGGCCATCTCTTATAAAGTTTTGCATGAGATAACGAATCAAATCTTAAAAAATAACAAGGAAAATTAAACAAAATATTTTTATTTTTTATTTACGGGTCAAATTATATAACAACGTCAAACGCAAAGAAATGAAACAAAAATGATGATTTTTAGACATTAGTGTTAGCATCAAGAATTCCTGTTTTCTAAAGAAGACAAACCCCGCCTTCATCGTTCTTCAAAACAAAACAATGCACAAAAGAAAAGTTAATGTGACATTGAGTATTCGTGTTAAACCCCTTATTTTATGTTGAGAAAAATATGCACTTCATCGATTAATTGGTGATGAATTTTGTATCTTTTAAACAAACATTAGAAGAAAAAAAAATTAACTAAATAGGCGGGGTTTACTGTTTTAAATAGAAAAATAGGTTTAATGTGAAATTGTCAAGTATAAAAAACGAATGGAATTAGAATGCAAGACAGACTTGTAAAATCGTTTCTTAGCTACCGTCATAGTTAAAAAAGGCTTAATCATTTGCTTCATATATTGCTTTATTTTATTTTATTTATTTACATATTTATTTATTTTGTAGGGGGGCGATTATTATTTTAAGGACACTTTAGTCTTTAAAATTTTATTAATATATTTTAACACTATACATTTTTAAAAACATACTTTAACTTTTATAAATATATTTTAACACTTTTTGCGACTGCAGGATTTTGTCTTTTTGACAATAAGACCCGCCTACGGGCGTTATACTCTCAAAATAAAATATTTCAGAACAAATTTTCTGTATTCGCAATTATATTACAAATGGATATACATTATAGTTATATTCTTTCTAATCAATATACTATTTCTATCCATTGTATATTTTATTGCAAAAATATGAACACTGGGTACACACTTAAGAAATATGTAACACACAAATTAAGAAAGAAACGCCCACTGACAGAGTTACAGATTTTCAAATGGCGTGAATCTATGAAAGCAGTCGCGAAAGGGTTAATTAAGAAATTATATTTTCATAGAAATTACAAAACGAATCGTACAGTTCCAAAGAGTTCAACTGACCCAAAACTGGTAAGTGCGATTAAAATTGTTTAATATTTGCTTCATGAACCCTTACAATAATTTATCCGAAAAGATTTAGTTTATGCGTTGTTGTATATATATATATATATATATATATATCAGTACAAAAAACCCTTAACGGGTTAAAAGTTTGTGACGCCGCTACTTTATGGCTATAAGAATTAGAAATAGGAGTCTTAAAAATAATGATATCAAATTTTAAGTGACGCTTTGCAATTAGTTAAAATATACATAGATTTTCTTATTTGATCATTTACTTTCTACTTTTATTTATATTTATAATGCAAACGTAATATTTTTAGCTTCAAGATCAGACAGATATATAAAATACACTCACTGATGCTTTTTCATTCACATTTCAAATTCAAAATAACAGTTTTAAAAGGAATGATATAAAAATTCCAGTGGCGCCTCGGTGTTATTTTAAAAGATTTGTTTTTAGATTCCATTAAAATTACTTTTGTTTTGTCTAATAAAGTATATTTACATATTGAAACAGTGCTTTTAATTTTCAAATATACTGTCAAATAATTATACTTTCACTGAGTTTGCATTATAAATTAAAATTATTTATTTCAATAAATTGATTTATCTTTTGCATCAAGCTATCCAAAACATAGTATCATTATCATAGTATCCAGCTGAGTGAAAATTTGCGCAAAGAGGTAGTGTAACGTAAAGAAAATATTTACACAGATTTTACTTGGTTGGTTGTAGGATTTAAGGCCGATTGACTCCTGATGTGTCCTAGGCCTAGAGGGGGAATGCCCTCCGTGGGGGTCTTTCTAAGGGGTCCTAGCCCGTATTTACGCGAGTTTCGGAGGAAACCACGGAAAACTCCGAACGGCTAGGTCGATGAGCGCGACCTGGGATCGAACCCGGCACCTCCCATCTACCAGCTTTGAGCGCAGAACCGCTCGGCCGCTGGTGGGCCAGATTTTACTTGCAGTTTTGGATAGCGTGACGCAAAAGATAAATCAATTTATTGAAATAAATAATTTTAATTTATAATGCAAACTCAGTGAAAGTATAATTATTTGACAGTATATTTGAAAATTAAAAGCACTATTTCAAATATACTTTATTAGACAAAACAAAAGTAATTTTAATGGAATCTAAAAACAAATCTTTTAAAATAACACCGAGGCGCCACTGGAATTCTTATATCATTCCTTTTAAAACTGTTATTTTGAATTTGAAATGTGAATGAAAAAGCATCAGTGAGTGTATTTTATATATCTGTCTGATCTTGAAGCTTAAAATATTACGTTTGCATTATAAATATAAATAAAAGTAGAAAGTAAATGATCAAATAAGAAAATCTATGTATATTTTAACTAATTGCAAAGCGTCACTTAAAATTTGATATCATTATTTTTAAGACTCATATTTCTAATTCTTATAGCCATAAAGTAGCGGCGTCACAAACTTTTAACCCGTTAAGGGTTTTTTGTACTGATATCATTACTTTTTAGGGGTTATTGATCAAAAAATTAAAACAAGTCCTTCTGGCTCCTAGAAAGGGTAAGCTGGTTTATCTTTTATTATGAAGTTGCCACCTTTTTTTTTTTTTTTCAAAATTCTACAATTTTTCAATTCTACAATTTATTAATGAACTTGGTGGATTTATTAATGAAGTCTTGTATATATGGAGTTTTAACATAGAACCTTTCTAATGTAAATTTGAAATTTTCAGTGGGCTGGCACAGGGAAACAAGAGGGTAGATTAAGTTGGCAAATGGACATAACAAATACATTTCTGAGATAAATCCAAACTACAAATTTGGTTTGAATTAATTCAATATTTCAAACGTTATCATGCCGAGAAATTTTCAAGTAGCCTGCCACTTGGAAACAAAATGGAGAAGCTTCACACTAGAAAAAAATATTGAGTGGGATTCTCAAACTCTTTGAAATAATAATAATAATAATAATAAGTGGGAAATTTCAAATTTAAGTTTTAGAATTACGTAATTTACATTTTGCAAGTTTCTTTTTAGAGAATTACAAATGCAAATTAAATAATTTAAAAAAAATCAAGTTAATGTTAAAAATGGAAAATTATTTATTTTCTTTTCCCTTTTGAGGCTAAGCTCCAATATTCACAATTTTAATTTTCTTAAAAAATGCAGGTAAAAATTATTTCATAAAAATATTTGGTGGAAAAAAAATAGACAAAATATAAATTAAGCTCTACATTTCTATAATTTTAAAAATAAGATAAAATCATTTGGAGAAAAAAATTATGGAAAATACAAGTTAAGCTAAAGTTAATACAAGTTAATTAAAATACAAGTTAAGCTTAAGTTTTATGGAAAATACAAGTTATATATATATTTCTTTTTAAAAATTAAATATCTCTTTTTAAAATACAGTTAGAGTTTATTCATATATTTACTTTTCAGCCTTTAAAATGATACATATTTTAAATATTAACATAAACTGATTTTTTTATTAGTATTTAAAGCAACAATGGCTAGGGGATGAAAGAGGGGATAAACACGCTATATATATATATATGAAAATAGAATTAAAATTCATGAAAAATGTGTCAATTAGCAATTATTGAAAAACACGTCAAAATAAATAAATAACATCTTTACTTTGAAACCCATAATAATTTATTTAAAAAGTATAATTCTCTTTTTCTTTTTTTTAAATTAATTAATTTATGCATGAAAAATTCCATTTGATAAATATATTTACAACTACAATAAGCAAAAAAAAACCCCTCCTTTAATTGTAAATAATTATTTCTACATTTTTCTAAGCAATTAAAAGTGTCTTTTTTTTTTTTAAAGAAAAATAAATTTAATATAGGAATGTATATGGTTTCAATACAAGCTACGAGATGGCGCCACTAGATGGCCAAATTATTACCTTTATGATAAAACCATATACTTCTGATATTTAAGCTATTTTTCTTTAAATAAAAAAAAAAACCACTTTAATTGCTCAGAAACATGTAGAGATGGATATTTAAAATTAAAGGAGGGTGTTTATTGTAGTTTTAAATATAGTTATGAAATGGAATTTTTCATGCAGAAATTAATTAATAAAAAAAAAAAAAAAAAAAAAAGGAAAAGAAAGAGAGAATTATATTTTTTAAATAAATTATGGGTTTCAAAGTAAAGATGTTATTTATTTATTTTGACGTGTTTTTCAATAATTGCTATTTGACACATTTTTCATGAATTTTAATTCTATTTTCATGTTTTTTTTTTTTTTTTTTTAATATACAGTGTTATGAATATCCCTTCTTTCATTTCCTAGTCATTATAGCTTTAAATAATAATAAAAATATTAGTTTTATTATGCTAATATTTAAAATATGTATCATTTTAAAGTCAGAAAAGTAAATATATGAATAAACTAACTGTATTTTAAAAAGAGATTTTTAATTTTTTAAAAGAAATATATATATATATATATATATATATATATATATATATTTGCAAAAGTGTATGTTTTAATTTAAATTAAAGACAAAAGATGGCGCCAAAACACCATTTACTGTTTTTTCCCATCTCTGCGCGGAATGATACATGAATAGGAATCGCAAATCATTGAGCTACTATAAAATCTATGTTTATGAATGATTAAAAATTTTTTGCTTTAAAAAATTGTAAATTCATTATTATTATGATAAAATGGAATATCTAAAATTACAAAATACTTCCTTATTTAAAATATTATCGAAATAATTTTTTCACGAAATGCGAAATTTTGAAATCTTAAATATTTCCTTTATAACAAAAAAATATATATATTTAAGTGAAATTTTATTTCGTATATATACAATAAATATTTAAAAGAAACAATAAAGTTTCTTTCTTGCATTAAAAAACAAAATCTTAATTTTTTATTTACTGTATTCAGATTGAACCAACCAACCAACTACAAGACCAAACCGAATAACACCTGTTCAGAATTCTGAGAATTATCAATAGAAATCTTTGCATCGCGTAGTAAAAATAGTTCGATTTTTAAACTGAGTTATAAAAAAAACAAGAGTTTTCCTAGGGAAAAGGGAGATGTCAGGCACATCAGATAAAAGCGATTAATATCATATATAAATTAAACTAAATTCGCTCGAGCCATATTCGAGAAAAAATTCTTACACATTAGGCCGCCCATTTATAGCTTAAATGAGCAAATTTATATCTCGAAATATATTGCACGCAGAAATGTAGCGATTTCAGGGTAGGATCAGACAGAAGGTGAAAGACTATTTTGAAATTATCAGAACATAACCTCCCATATTTCCTGAGATATTAAGTGTCGGCTTTCAGCGGTTTCTTTGATCTTTAAATTGGTGTATATATAAGTGTCGCAGTTTCGTTCGTTATTCCGTTTCCGCTGAGTGTCGTGGCGTTCGTTTGTTTTTGCGCTTGCGTCACTTGAGACTCTGCCGAGTCTCTTGATATATGTATTCTTTCATTTCGTATATTATGTTACACCTACGAAAGAAAATTTAAGCTTTATTGGTGATCAGTACAGCCATAATAGACACTTTTACTTGAAAAATATTGCACTTTTTCAAAGAGTACTGTATGGACTAATCGCAAGTGTAATGTATTTAAATAGATCTAAAATTATCAGAAGAAGTACTAATTACATATACAACTCTAAAAAAATTGAATTCAGGATAATTAAGGAACTGGAAAAGAGACACCGTTTTGTTAATTTCTATAATTATTTTTTTTCCTGAAAGATTTTCGGTGTGAAACATTAAAATTTTCTCTAAATCTTATAGGATCTTAATTTTATTTTTCTTCATTTATAAATAACCCCCTAGCGCATTTTTGATTATAACTCTATAAATACTAAACATAAAGTATACAAACAGTATACTTTTCCGCACTGTCAAACTCTCAGAAATTCGAAAATGAAGTCAAAATTGGGTGTTGCTATTGAAAAAAAATCAAAGTTGGTGTTCATTTCAATATGTAGATGACCCCTAATTCAAAATTTGACGACATATTCAGAAAGTGCTTTTAATTTCCTGTTGAATGATGTCTATTACATGTTCCTGCGTCAATTAGTAACGAAATTACAGCGGGTGTTGCGTTTTTTTTCCCCGACTGTACATACTAAATAAATATATTGATTTGTTTTAACCACATTTAAATACTTTTGACACATCATACTGAAGGAAAAATGGGCAAACAACATAATAAAGAAAAGACATATAAAAGAAATATTAATAAAAATTTGGGATAATTAACACATTTTTGTATAAAATTTCAATGTTACATATTTCTTGCTTTCGTATTTTTACCAATAAATGGAATTCAAAGTGATTAAATTTTTTTTCAATTTAATAGGTTTTTATAAAATAATATTATGATTTCACAGTTACATACAAAGAACAATTTTTGTTGTTTTTTATTTACTATGTGCGGGGGAAAAATTTAATAATTATTTCAAAGATTTCTTTTTCTTCTAAATCAGTAAGTGTATACTTAATAAAAGTACTGATTTGTTTTAATTACATTCAAATACTTTCGGTGCATCGCTGAGAGGTTCGGTTGGGTTGTCAAATTTTTTCTCATTAAAATTTCGGCGTTTGAAAATCAAACTTCTTACCGTCATAGAACTTCTGCATGGATCTTTATTTCCATCTGTCTGGATCCATGAAGAAGTTCCTCAGCTCTAAGAAATTTGACTGTAACGACGGGCTCAAACAGTTCGTGTGGAAGTGTCTCTTCTTGCAGCCCACAGGTTGTTGTTTGGTTGGCTTTTTGCGTAACAAGATCCAGAATAAGACATCCTGCTACACACATTTTCTTAAATATTTAAAACTCGGATTGAAAAATGACATCTGGATGAGTAATAAAAGTCACATTTTAATGTGGATTTTAGTGCCTGTGTGTCAGTCATGTATGCCCATACCCCATTAATCTAGTAACGCCAACATCATATTTCCGTGGAATAAATCTGGGGCAGATTTCAATGCGTGGCTTGATATCTCGTAATTTGTCATTATTTTAATATTCTCATTCTCGTTGTCAGACGTTTCTGTAAAAACTTCTTAGAGTATTTTTTTTTTTTTTTAATCTTCACAAGGGACTGCACGTTTAAGAGGAGTCGAAATCTGCTGCCTTATCTGCAATTTCATTACTCTTAATGACAACATAACTAGAAACCCAACAAAATATAATATCAAATCCATTTTTTAAAACTTCTTTATAAGTTTTTAAAAGTATAACAAAAGAAGGTGAGCGCGAATTTAATGAAAGTGAATCTGGAACACTCCTGTAATTTGTATAAATGATAAAAAAAAATTATGACTATAAAATGGCATACAATTCAAAGCTACTTCGACTGCAAAAAAAAAACTCTACAAAGAAAATGGAAAAAGAATTAGGAAGACGGTAGCTAAAAGTGGTACTTCCTGAGACGACAGCACAGCCAACTTGATCACCAGTCTTGGAATCATCAATAAAAATTTCTATGTAATTAATGTAAATGCAACGATGAGAAATGAAAAGAGTCTGAAATAGAGAAGCATCTGTGTTAGACTTGTCAAATCTTTTACTTGCAGCGGATAGAGTTAGTTCTATGACACTGGGATTTTCAAACTGATCCATCACTAAGACAAATGACTCAAAGGGCTTGGAATTAGCTCGAAAAGTTATAAAGAGGTAATACTTTCATTTCTGTGTCAAATTGTCATTAATTGTTTGTTTGTTTGTTTGTTTTTACGTCATGTGCTTTGCTTATTTTGACACGCCCTCGTATTCAATTGAAGCATTCAAAAATGATTTTTTAAATTTTCAAATTATAATGCGAAAATTTACAATACAGAAATAATTGATTTATGAGTAGATTCATCTAGAGTATAGAACTTTATTCAAAGTATTGTAGAAAAAGTATTTATTCCAAATTGTCGAAAATATTCACCTACTGCTACGCTAAAGACAAGATGAAATATACAGTAGATTGGCTTATAAAGTTATTATTTTATTTTATTATTTTTTTAAATGATTATACTTTTAAAATTGATTTTTAAATTGTTTTTTTTTTAATGATATTTTTCTACGCCCTCGTATGGGAATCCTCATTTTTGACTGGCTCAAAAATGCTTTATAAAAATTTCAAATCCTAATGCTTAAAATTTCAGTGAGCAAATAATTGATTTATGGGTAGATTCAGTCTGGAGTGTAGAACTCCATTTACATTATTCTGGAAAAAATATTTGTTCTAGATTAGTGAAAATCTTCACCTACTACTTCGCTGAATATAAGATAAAATATTCAGTAGATTGGCTTATAAAATAATTATTTTATTTTATAAAAAATAAAATATATCTTTAAAGGGATGGTGGACATAGTACGAGGGTTGCCTTTTAAATTTCTACAAAAAGTATTAAGAAAAAGGGTTTTGGGGGAACAAACTGTTTTATTGCTTTCCAAAATATTTGCCTTTAAGATTTATGCACTTTTCTATCCGGTCAAGCCAGTTCTTGAAACAGTTTTTCCACTCTAAAGTTGATATCTCAGAAACATGGTTTTAGAAGGCATCAACAGCTTCTTGAGGTGATGAAAATCGCTGTCCACGCATTTTTTGTTTGACATAAGGGAACAAGAAAAAGTCGTCAGGCGACAAATCAGGAGAATATAAGCAATGAGACATTAATTCGATATTTTTATCCTTCAAATAATCAATTGTTTCACGTGCTGTGTGGCAGCTGGCACTGTCGTAATGAAGAATGATGCGACGATTTTTGTTGTTTTTCCTGATTTCGTTGATGACTTTTGGAAAACAAATATCTGTATACCATTTAGCGTTAACAGTTTTTCTATCCTCTAAAGGAATGGTTGCGATATGTCCTGTAAGACCGAAGAAACAAGCAATCATTTTCTTGGAAGTGCTTCGTGAACGAACAACTTTCGTAGGATTCGGTTCATCCGGAAACATCCAAACAGTGGATTGTTGTTTAGTTTCCGGTTCATACGAATATATCCAAGTTTCGTCATCTGTAACGATGTTGTATACGGATTTTGCTGTTCCCAATTTGAATTTTTTTAGCATTTCCTTACACCAATTTACACGAGCCTTTTTTTGAGCTTCTGTCAAATTGTGCGGAATCCATCTGGAATAAATCTTTTTAACTGCCTGACATGCCTATCTTTTCAATCATCTTACGCACAGCATCGATGTTGTTTGGGATCACTACCGATTTTGGTCGTCCTTCACAAGATTCATCACTGACGGACGCACGACCAGGACGAAATTCTGAAAAACAATTGTAAACAGTCTTTTCTGATGGTGCTTCATTACCAAAAGTTTCACGAAGCGTTACTATGCATTTTTGTCGAGTGAGGCCTTTCTTAAAATCATAAAAAAACATCTAACGGAAACCTTCCCGAGTTACTTCCATTTTTTCCACTGTCTTGCTTCTTTTAAGCACTCACTGTAAACAAAATACGCAGACAGTTTCGAAGATGCCACTGATTCCTTAAAATGTAGCAATATTAAATATGTTGAAATTTCCTAAAACTATTTAAATAAAAAAGTAAAAGTTAAAATTTTATTCTATTTTTATTTTTATTTATTTATTTATTTATCTTTTTTTTTTTTTTTTATGTTTTAGTTTTACTAATTTTAGACTAAATCTTAAAAAAAAAAAAGTGTCAACACTTTATAGATATTCAAATAAATTTATGTATCTATTTTAATTTCCATCTTCATTTAACTATTTTGCTTTTTCATTTTTCTTTCTTTTTTTTTTTTTTTTTTTTTTTTTTCCCTGCAGTATTTAGAAAAATTACATAGGATGAATGCATTGGAAAGTTTAACAGTTTGACTACAAAATCGTGTAAGGCACATCAACTAACTGCGTGTTTAGGTAACCTATAGCCCTTTTTCTAAGAACGTGCAACTATGTTTGCTAACTGTCGGGTTAGTTAGCATATTCATACGAGAGAGTTAGCATAACGTGATACAAATAGAGGTACTTACCCAGATAATACAGCATTTTTGAAAGAAAAAATTTTTATTCTATCAAAACATTTTGTTTTAATTATATTCGATCAAAAATGTCTGCTTAAATATAGGAACGAATAATGATTTTATGGAAAAAAAAGATAAACTCTGCTTATTGTTATATAATCATTCAAATAGAATTAGCTCAATGCTTGAAGTCAACCATGAATGTAGGAGCTACATGCTCGTTTGTTTGAACTGGCGAGGTCAATTTTTGCATAATTTTACTTTTGTCGTACAAAATTGAGTCATACTCGTCTGGTTATCTCCACTTTTTTTTCTCTCTCTCTCTTTTTGACCATGTGGACACGCAAATTTCATTGCCATC
This sequence comes from Salticus scenicus, assembly GCA_963930645.1. Lineage (NCBI taxonomy): Eukaryota > Metazoa > Arthropoda > Arachnida > Araneae > Salticidae > Salticus > Salticus scenicus. Next base: position 206,111,212 of record OZ005656.1, on the reverse strand, counting down.
GGTCTCGTCAATTTCTTCAAGGTACTGGCGAACTTGGTATTGTATTTCACAAATACAAAGTCATTTATTTTGTATTTGGGGTGATCAGGAAACTTCTGATTTTCTGGGGTATTCGTTGGTGGACTTGTTGGATGTGATCTATTGGCATCTTTCTGAGGTGATCTGTGTTTCGAGGGAAATGTAGGATGAAAACCCTGACCATTGTCTTGGCAGAAGATTAAGGGAGAAAATTTTTTACCATTTGGGGTTCTTTAACTTTTGAAATATCATTATAGAAGGCCAAGCTACGTCAAAGCTATGCCAACTGACTCCATACCTTATACCTAACTATGTCAAATAGTCCCTCAAGGGTATCAGACACAAGATGAATAACACAGAATTCTGAGCATCGAAAGCAAAGGATTATGATATGTGTATGCAACAACAGTGAACTGCTTTTTCGAAAACCACCATAAACAGCGCCACAGTTTGATGTACAGGTTCACCCCTCCCAGTAGTGAAAAGAGTTTCTCACCAATGAGAAAAACTATGAAACAGAGATTTTTCCTTCGTGGTGCTCCCAAGCATTTAAGAAGGATTGTGTTCCTATACATACACTCATTATGCTAATTAACCCAGGTCTCCCTTGTATAAAATCTCTTTATTTTAAGATGATATTTCACAATAGAACTTTATAACGCTTACAGTCCTATTGAACGCAATATAAGCGAATTGCACAGATAAGCATGTAAAGAATTGTGTATTTTTATTAAGATTATTTTCTAGTAACAAATCTGTATTTTTCAATATTTTACTTCTAAGAACTATACATAACATGATTAAAGTTTATATAATCTGTACAAAATATTATTACACTTGAAACATTTGCGATCTTGTTACATCTCGATACGAATATATACACAACTGAAATGCATGTTCAAATCTATATAGAACAGGTTGTTCTTCTAGGATATAATATAATGAATCTGAATAATAGTGTATATATAACTAGATATTGGTATAGATAAATCGATAGATAGACAGATTGTTGATCTACTTTGGTATATGCAATATCAAAATTTTTGTAACTGTCACAGTTTCAAATGCAAGCTAGATTCAATTGAAAACCTATTCAGACTTCTTTTTCCCAAATCAAACTTTTACAGGAAACTTAAGAAAGATGTTTCACGGAAACCAATATTTTTGAATAGATATCATGAAGCATTCCAGGATATATTTTCTTTGTAAGAAAATATAATGATGGAAACACAAAAATATTTTTCTTCAAATAAAAGTTCGTCTTAAAATTCAGATAATTCGAGATGTCTTGGCTTTATTTAGGGCTTTAAAAATATGTACATCAAATGATTTTGTTAATTATATATAATGATTTGTAAATTATATTTTTTTTTTTCAATAAGGAATTCAGGAAGATTTTTGTTTTAACGTTAACACTTTTGCGACCGCATGTTTTTGCCTTTTATACAATAAGGTCCGCCTGTGGGCGTTATTCTCCCTAGTTATAATTTTCAGAATAAAATTTTCCGTATTCACATTTATATTACAAAGCGATATACATTATAGTTATACTCTTTCAAATTAAAGCCTTTATATCCATAGTATATTGATAGTACAAATATGAATATTGGGTACATTTTTACTTTCTCTTACCCATAAGGTAGTAAGTTAGAGTAGTAAGTAAGGTAGAGTTTAACATTTATAGACTGCACTAAAACAAATGAAACGAATATATATTTTTTGTAATAGAGATAGTCAACTGGGAAATTTTTTTTGTGTATGTAGGAGCCTCGCCTCCCCCCCCCCTATCTGGGGGGGAAGTCCCCCCCTCGAGGGGAGTAAATTTTCATGATGGGTATCTTTCAAAAGAGCTCGCCAATACCTTTAAAACGAATGGTTGAACCATCGATCTGCGATAATTTAAAACAAAGTTATCGATTTTTTTTACTTTTAACGAAAAAAAAAAAAAAATCGTTACATTTTTTTTTTTATATATATATATATATATATATTGAGAATAAAATGGACTTTGGATATTTGGTGTTATACTACTTCTTTAATATGGAAATCGTCTGCCTTATCATAAAAGATATTTTTTTTAATAATAATTTTAATAAATTATTTTTTAAAAAGAGAATTATTTTTTAATAACCGAATTAAATTCTATATAAATGTAGGTGCATTAATGAAACGGGGGGTTGAGGAGGGCGGTAGCCCCCCTCACACAGAACGAATTATCATATAAAACTTTTCAGAAGCCTAATATGAATTGTTTAACATTGGTTTACATAACAGTACTCGTTATCTTACGTATTAATCTGCAACCTGTATTTATAGTATTAAATTTCAGGGTAAGAGAAAGTCGTATGAGTGACACACCAGATTATTTAAGAAATAATTAACATACAAATTACGAAAGAAACGCCCACTGGCAGAGTTAGAGATTTTCAAATGAAGTGAATCTACGTCAGCGGTCGCTAAAGTATTAACTGACACGCAAGATTCAATTATCAAGATTTCCATCTAGAAGTCAATTTGATACAACCATCGCATTTCAAGTAAAGTTTTAATTCCTACTAAAAAACTAGTATGTTGCATAGCCATTACAGAATTTTTGTCTATATATTCCTACATAAATTCACGCAGTGCAAATTATTTAATAAAATCATTATTTGTCAAAAATTTTTTTCCAAGGTGATTGCTGACGATTTTCATATCAGAAAAATATAACAAAGAAATGTGTAAAAGTTAAATAACGAAACAAAGTCAGTTTCATGCCCTATAGACGGTATCTTAGGAGATACATTTATTTATTTATTTATTTTATTTTAATCTCCTACATATACAAAAATTTTATTCTGGTTGACTGCAAATGCTAATTTTTTTTTATTTCACATTGGTAGGTTAAAAATAACCCTCACTCTGTACAATAATACGAAATTTTGTCCTATACTCTCATATTAAAAATTATGATAAACCTGCTGTACGATATGCACCAATTGTCTAAAAAGCCCCAATTTATGTCACAGTGTAATTAAAACTAAATTTTTACGAAATTCTGTACATTAGTTATCGAGCTAGAATTGACAAAAATGTTTTGTCACACACAGAGACATTTTCTAAAAATGGTCAAATCGTGTTTATGAAATCTATATACCTCTAAATCCATAAAAACTAGAATTCGATTTTTTTTTTTTTTTTTTTTTTTTTACAAATCCTCTTCTATTGAATGTAGAAGAAAGTAAAAAGTACCATAATTTCTGGTAGGTACCCCGCAGGTTATATAATCCAGTTTTGCACCAGAAATTTCAATTGATAAATAAATTTATATTTGTACGAGCTCTTCCTTTGAAAAAGCATAGATTATCTATTAAATAAATTTCTGGTGGAGAAATGACACATCTTATCTACCAGAAATTACGGTAATCGTAAAAGTAACTTAATTACTGTCTTCTATATTCAATAGAAAAAAAATATTGATTTCGTAAAAGTGTTGAACTTCCGGTTTTCGAAGGATATAAACATTTTGAGATGTCCAGAAGTTCAAAACCGAATTGTTGCTATATTTTGTAAACAGCAATTGCTCACACACCCTTCCCACTATAGGTCAAATTTCAGAGGTTAATCCAGAACAAATTTGGTGCCGCATTGAGGCACTTTCACAAAGTCAACTTTTGACAATGAGGTACCTTCACAAATTCAACTTTCAGCAAAGAGGCACTTTCACAAATTCAACTTTCAGCAAATAGGCACTTTCACAAAGTCAGTTTTCAGCAATATAGCTGTGCACTAAAAATTTATATAAGCTTCACTGCATCGAACACAAAAAAATACCCTCAATTTGGATATTTACAGGAGACAATTGTAAATGAATAAGTACATCTACTTATCTTACATATAAGAAATAAATAACTTGACTCGCCCATCTATATATATATTTTACAACTGTTTCATTTTATTTTTTTAATATGATTTAAAATTTAAAACACTGATTTGCATATTTCAGTTAATTATTCTGAAGCATTATTAATTTTCGCAAACTTACTTGATGTTTTCACAAATTATTTTATAAATTCACAAATGGGGTACCATTTTTAGAAAGCTAGATTAATCCCTGAATTTATCAAAACCTTACCTGCTCCACCAGCTTAAAATGAGCTAATAGAGAACTATATCGATATGATAGTTCAAGTGTGATTCAGCTTTTTAATTTGCATTGAAGTATTTAAGTCAGCGTTCCTCAAAGGAAATATTCCATGAATTTCCCATAAACAGTACGATGTATTGTACGCAAATTTGTTATTATCTGCGCAGGAACCAGTGTTACCAGATTGGGGATTTTATGGGCTTCTGTGGACAATTTTGGGGACCAAATGTTTGTGGGAAATTCCGAGGGGAGTTTTGAAATTTTTGGGGAGAAATCTGGAGAATTTTTCAACATTTTTTGACTTATTTCAGTCTACCTGTTAAGTTTACAGCATTGCCAATTGCAGGGATCTACTCTTACGCGTAGGAGCTTTTAACAACTTTCTTTAGCATCTACTTTTAAAGGTACTTCTTCTCCCCAGGACATCCTCAGGATATCCTAAAGATGAAAGTACATCTTGCGTACATTCACGGCACTAAAATACTTTACACAGATTTGAAATTTTCCGATAACCAGTGTGTATGTAGAAGCTATTTTTATGTATAGGGAATTTTTTCAAAAATGAGCGTCATTTGGGGGAAAATCTGGGCTTAAATCTGTTAAATATTTAAAATATTTTTTGTAAAAAAATTTACTTTTTTGGTAAAACACTGGCAGGAACATTGTCTAATGTATATGCAGACGTCTCCCAATGTTTATTCAAACCAGACAAAATGTAAGAAACATTTTCAGAGTTCAAAATCGAATTTCCGCCAATTTCTGTAACGGACAATTCCTAAAATACCCTTCAAGCAGATAAGTAAATTTGGCAAATACAATACTTCTATATTCAAGATTTTTTTTTTTTTTTAATTTAACCAATTATAGGTATAAGGCAATTAGAATAATTTACGGTGTCAGAATTTGACGAGAATTCAATCTTTAACTTTCACAATGTTTCAGTGATTTTAACTTACTGATAATTCCAGATATCCTAAAGTAGATGGTATCACTTTAAAGAATTTCTTTTGTTCTTTTCAAATGTGTATGCTTTGCTTGTAGATCTAACAGAAACTTAAAATTTGGTGGATGGAAATGCATAGTTTTTTCTATCTGCGATAATTTGGAAAGAATTGGAGATGGGACAGGGTTAGCACGGTTCTTTACTCTTCTCATAAGCTTTTCTATACACCCTCTTTTATTTATTTTATTTTTATTTTTATTTTATTTTTAGCTGATCAGATGCAATGGGCTCTTCCTATAGATATAGTAATAAGACATAGATTGATCAGCGAGAGAGAAAAAGTGATTCCTTTTTACTCGGGAAATTTACTCTAATGGCTGTCTTTCCCCGAGTAAATCACACACAGGAATAATACACACGGATAATTTAGTAAATAAAATTTATGAATAATTTATTTACTAAAGTTGAATGAAAAACTCCAGATACAGTTTCAAATTAATTTTTTTTTTTTTTTCAATTCCTTTTAATGGATAAATCCAAAACTTTTTTTCAGCATCAAAAATTTTTGCTCGATAACATGGGGATGATAGATTTGTATATACTACTATATCTATGGCTCTTCCCAGCGTCTTCTGCTCAATCCCGTGATATAGAAAAACAAAGAAGTGAATTCAGTTAAATATTGTTCTTAAGAACAAAAGTATTAATATTTAATATAAAATAAAATAAAATAAAAGTAATATTGTGCATTTGTAAACAGTAGAATAATTGTATTTGTAAGTTTAATAATTTTTTAAAAACGCTTTATATGTTTGTTTATTTTTATAAGTAAGAATCGATTTTTCTATGTTGTAGTCTAACTGTAACATTAACTGATCTAGCAAACAATAGTGGAATGTTTATGGATTATAACTTGAAATTAATTTAAAATGTTTTAAGTTAAATTTAATCGCGTAAAGATGTTGCAACAAGTTAATTAACTTAGCTACTGGTCAAAATGTCTTTACATCGTACGATGTTACACTGTTAATGATATAAGTACCATAAATCAGAGTACTAACACGTTCTCCATCAACATTAATAACAAATGTAAACTAAATGATGATTGTAAATGTATACAGCAAACAAAAGATGTTGAATAATGATATAAAATGGATTAAAAATGATGATGTATAAAAAAAAAATAACACAGAATAAATCGAATTGATCAAACATAAGAATAAAAAATGTGTTATTTTAGTAATCACTATAGATATAGAAAACTTCGTCTGCTCTTTGTTTAACAATGTCATGTGACCTCTGACGTCAGGTGGGAAAAGATCATTCACCCTCTATTAGAGCCCCCCCCCCTAAATAAAATAAGAGGCCGGCGCATCACCGCCATTTTTTTGCCTCCGAAGAGGACAGCATTCCCGCTTGGCGTCCTTATCGCTTCCCTAATGATTTTAAAAAATCTTGATCTTAAGCTAATCCGGTCAAGATAAGAGCAATAAGCAACAATAATATTCCTACAAACACATTTTTTTCACAGTACATTCTCAGGATGTCATTTTATTCTGAGTATATCCTATGGATGTACTATCATAAAAATTAATATATATATATATATATATATATGTGTGTGTGTGTGTTAATGAATTAAACAAATGTAATTTTTATTTATTACTAGCACTACATTTTTTACAAATGTTTTGTAAAAATCTCACCATTCATTCTGAAGCATTGAGTGTTTAAAAAAAAAGTATGAAAATCCATAAAGCTTAAAAAAAAAGATACAAAAATAGTTACAGTTTATATATCTAAAGTAAAAATGTATCTTTTTTCCTGCAATGAGGTTTCTTTTGTTACCAATTCTATTTCTAGGCAAGATGTATATTTCCTGTGGCAACATGAGACTATCGTCTGACATTGGTGATTCTTTCAAAATGACGATAACTATAATTTTCAAAGTAATTTAGCTTGAAATGACAATTTATTGCCAAATAAGAAAAACATCGAAGTGCCGCAGTAATTTATCAAATTAGATTTCGTATAAAAAGATAAAGAAAGCTTATGTAGCTTTGCAGTTCATCTTCAACTTCAATGGACGTATTTGGATGATATAAATAAGTTCTTTGGTTTCCTTTTCTATCAGCATTTTCTTTTACATAATGTTATGCAGTGATATATGTTGTGATATGATAGTAAAAAAATATATTTATTGCTTTTAGTATCTAATATATATATGTATTGCAAGTGATGACATTTGGAGCAGCCAGACTATTTCGGAGCAAAGTTCAAAATATTTTTATTATTATTATTATTATTATTAAAAGTTATGTAGAAAAATATTAATAATTTTGTTATATGAAATACACATAATAGAACTCGAAATCTATATTTTGTTTTTTACAATTTTCAGTATTTCATTTCATTTTAAACATATAATGCTGCAAAATTACATTGTAACAATTTTCTTTACTTTTTGAAAAAAAAAAAAAAAAAAAATAGCTGAACACATCATTAAAATAGTTCTTAATGATTTCGTTCCAGAAGAATCTATGTGTAAACAACAAGTTGTACAAAATGTATTTGGGGTTTATGCCAAATTTGAGAATTTCTGTCTATTTTGCACTATCTTTGGCACAAAACTTCATATTTTTTTTATACATAAACAAGTTTATCAACTATTTAACAAATTTGTATGCACAAGTCTACACAAAAATGTTTTATTACAAAAATATTGTTATAGAAACATTGTAAGTATAAAAATTTTTATGGTAACTCAGGCAGTTTGGTCGGTTGGTTGGTTGGAGATTAATGGCGCAAGGACTAAAAAAGAACATACTCAGCAAAACACTGAAAAAAAAAAAAAAAGGAGCAATTTAAAACTCCAATTGTTGGAGAATGTCTGCAGTCATTAATTAAGAGTTATGTTAGAGAAAAAAAAAATTAATAAGAGTCAGATTTCATTGTAAAGGCCTGCTTCTTTTAAGTAGTTGATGAATTGAATATCGAGTTTAATACCTAAAGGACTTGCCCCATTTAGTGAAGCGAAGTGTCTGTACAAATGACGAAAGCAAGGGCAATCAGTCAGAACATAGCAGAAAGTCTGAATGGTAAGAAATTAAATTGTAAGGGTACTGAATGCTGTTTAAAAATACTGCTTTGATTACCGCTGTACTGCATTGAGTACTATTGTAAGAGCATTGAATAGTAAAAATACTATAACAGCATCTGGGGCAGGAACTCAAGCGGCTTGGAAAAATTCTTAGTCAGCTCGCAATAACAGTTTCATTGCGATGAGATAACTTTTGTTGAGTTTCTTGCATTGATAGCCCATCTTCTCCCATCTGAAATATATTTGCAATGAAGTTTGCAAAACTTTCTGTGATCTTTTTGCAACTTTTACAAAAATATAATAATTCTGTAAAATTATTTTTTCAAAGTTTTATGACAAATAGATAAGAAGTTACCCTGGAAATAACGATTAGCGTAATTCTATAAGTTACGTCGTCAAGCGATGTATGTCAAAGTATTGGGTTGTTCGGAAAGTAATTTCGTTTTTCACAGCAGAGGACTTAATTATACTTTTTTCACACCATCTTCACAGTTAAGCTGCATTACCATTATATATTGTGACAGTTGATATAGCAAGGCTTGCTTGTGAAAAAGTTCGTTTTATTCTGCTCTATAGGTTTTGATTGGTTCCCTATCAAATAAAGAAAATCGGAAGCGACATTTTCGGCATATTTTGTTTTTCTATCAAAAAAGCGAAAATACTCTTCAAATAAGGAAAAAAGTATACGATGTGTATACAAAAAATTTATTTAAAGAACGCCAGTGTCAAAACTGGTTTACCAAATTTTGTTCCGGCAATTTTGACGTTGAAGATGCATTACGCTCTGGAAAACTAGTTTATGCTAATGAAAACAAAATAAAGTATTGATTTATGAAATCTGCCAAATAACACACGTGAGATCGCTAAGAAACAGATCAAAGTGGAGAATATATAATTCAATAAAATGTTTATACAATAGAAGAAAATCTTCTTTGATTTTCAAGGGAAAAAACGAAATTATTTTCCGAACAACCCAATAACTCATTAAAACTAGAAAATTATTTAGCTTTGTGTGGGAGCCTATGATCATAGCCGATCATATCTTCGATCTGTGCCGTATGAAAAAATATCGCAAACGTACGGATTTTCATAATTTTACACCATCATTAGTTTGTACTCTGTTTCTACCAGTTTGTCCCATGAAAATTTTCGTTTGTACCCATTTGATTCTTTTGTTATAACGAACACAATGAGATGCGGGCAGTGAAACGATAATCTCACTTCACTAAAACTTAAATTTCAAGATGTCATTCGTTTGTGCTTTATTTATGCCTGTTTCGTCTTCCAGCTATAATGAATGCTGTTTTTAAAGTTATATAAGGAAATGTTAACGCTCATATGATGACAAAAACAATACCTCAAAACTAATGATGCCAAATATTTGTGCTAGGTTAATGCCAGTTTATGTAATCTACAACAAATACACTATCTCCAGAAAATTCTAAATAAAAGTATTAAAGAATATATCTAATTTTAAGTTTTAAATATAAAATTAACAGTTTATGGAAGTGTTAAAAATTTAAATTAAATTATAATTCCTTCCTAATATATTTCCTAATATATTAATTCCTTCCCTATTACCTCGCATGCCATTTGGTGGGGCGTGTTAATAAACTCTTATAAGAAATGTGGCATTTGAACAGAAAGCATGTCCATTTGTGCGAGTCTAAAATGCATTTTTCTCACATTTTAACCCTAAATGTGCGTGTTATCGTGTGTTTGTTGTTATCTTTATTAAATTTAGTATAAAAATAATTATAAGATAAAAAAACTTTTTATAAACTATGCTTTTAAATTTTCTGTTGAATCATAGCTATTGAACTAACTACATTAGCACTTTATCAATGTGTATTGTTATGAAATTGTAAATAATTGTATTTAATTTTTCATAAATACTTTCTAAGAGGCTTAGTAAGTTGATATAATGTCAATTTTCTGCATTTCCAGCTCTTTTTCGCGTTAAAATAGCTTAATTTTCCCTTTAAAATGCATTAAAAAGCTCCAATACGCCGGTAGTGGTTTTGGCGCCAAATTCGGCGGCTTTTTGCCCTTGACGACTTTTTTGACGACTTTTGGCGAGAAAATCCTTATTATCGATATTCCAAAGATGGACATTCAAATGTAATTGGTTAAGGAGTCACGGGAAATTTGAGGAAAAAAAAAATTGGTTTTAAAAATAAAATATTAATCCTTTCAGAACATATATTTGCATCATGTACTACATTAGCACTTTATCAATGTGTAGAAAATCTTTAATTAAAAGAAAACTATTCGAAAATTCGAAAATCTGACTTCGAAGTATTGTGTCGTCACCGGATTCTGGGCTACTGTAAAAGTTTCAAATGTGTAGCTAGTAGAAAAGTTAGTTAAAAATAGATTGCAAGATTTGCACCGGATAAACAAACACACAAACAAACAAGAATAAAAGTTAATAAAAACATGGTAAATTACTCTTTGTCGAGGTCTCGCTTTCTTGTTATATTTATGATTTTATCGCTGCACAGAAGTCAGTATACTCTTTTATCCTCTGCATGTAATCCTATGACAATTTTGACGCTCATTCCAAAATTAAGTTTTTCGAGTTACGTTTTTTTGAATATTACTATTTGAACATGTCACCTTTTATCCTGTTTTTTTTTTTTTCTTTTTTTTTTTTTTTTTTTTTTTTTAAATACTTCCTTTTGAGATTGAAAATTAGAGCCCTCATTTAATTTAATAAAATGAAATATTTAAATTTATTTAATAAACAGTTATCCACTAAAGTAAAAGGCGATATGTTAAGAGAGTAAAATTAAAAAAAAAAAAATTAGAATTCGAAAATCTTTATTTTTAAATGATATATTCTTATAATATGAAGTAACAAAAATATTAAAACTAGTTTCATTATACCTACTCACTGTGTATTTTTTGTATGAATGGCGTAGTTTTTGATAATTTATTTACTAATTGAATGAATGCGTTCAGTGGAAATGAAACTCTATGTTTTGTTTTTGCATAAAAAAAATAATTTTTGAATTTAAGAGGAATGGAGGAGAAGCGAGATAAAATTGCTACTTAAATAGAGATAAAATTGCTACTTGAATAAGGAGCCTTGTTAGCAAAGCATCAAGTTCGTAATCAAATTGTTGTAGGTTCCATTAACGAATCAGCCAAAGACCGTCATGTCGTGGGCATTAATGGTAGCTGGTGCAATCCGTCGCGCCTGTAATGTCCTGGTCTTCCATATTTCGTAAAATTAATATTTCTGGGGTTACTGAAGAGATGAAATCATCGCGGCAGATCAAAATTGTGCTAGCATGTCTTTGGACCACACTTGGGAGTGAATCCCAGACTATTGCCAATAAGCAGCTTTAGCTCTTCTTGGCGTTTAGTAGCTAATGTAATCTGTCAAATCAAAATTCTTCGTGCCTGCAGTATCCTAGTCTTCCACATTCCGTAAAATTAATACTTCTGGGAGTTACTATAGCTAGCTAGGAGTCATCAAGGCAGATCAAAATTGTGCTGGTATGATTTTAGGCGACACCTAGGAGGGAGTCCTCAACCGTCGCTAATAAGCCGCTCTAGCGCGACTTTAAAACCCATTCTGTCGCAACCTAAAGCAATTTAAATAATTTAATTTCACAGTTTTTCATTCGCAATTCAATGACCATTTCAATGCATTGTATATATTCCATACAAAGAGAGAGAGAGAGAATAAAAGAAAATCAGTATATAAATTCTAAGAACTATTTTGACAACCAAGGATTATTGGTAAATTATTCATATTTTGTTTAACCTTAGATTTATTATATTCTTGAAAGTATATATGTAAAATATAAACATGTATACATTTTTATTTTAATGTAATTTTTAACCACGTTTCATGCGACCACAGGAACATCTGCGCAAGTTCTGACTTAACGAGTCCAGTGTTAAAATAGGGATGATAACCCTTGACGTTGAGAGAAAATAAGCGATAAGGGAGCACCGAATGACTGAGAGTTTACCAAATCCCAACCTGTCGGTCACTTTTACACCCCTCCAAACCTTCGGAATCGTCCTCAGTGCTAGGCGTAAGGAAACGTGGTTGCACTATATATATGACACACAAGAACAAAAGGAATTGAATATATATAGATAAACAAAGAATTTAAAAACTATTTACCATTTTAAAGCAATGTTCAAATTTAATGGCAGAGAGTTACGTAAAAAGTCTTAGATTTATCATTGAATGTTTATCGCTTTACTTTAATAATGTTATTCCTACAGATTTACCGACAGCAAAACCAATTTTTTAAAAGTCACTCAGACATCTCTATTATTTATAGAATAAAAGAAATAAAAAAAAAAGTGTTCCAACAAAGAGAAAAATATTTATCGGAAAGTCGACAGCTCCATTTTATTGATCAGCCTTTAAATTTAAAGCTGAAACGCTTATAAATTGGGATATTGGGATATAAGAAAACTGCCATACATTCTTTTTTAATCGGTGTCCTTGAGACAAAAGGCATTTTGCTTTTAAAAGTTTTGTGATGACTCATTGTCTTAAAAGTTTCAGAAAAGTTCGTCTGCAACAAAAATTTTGTCTCGTAGAGTTGCTAAATGCAATTAATCAAAAGGGAAGTTGCTCTTTTAGAGCTCTTATATCTAGTGGCTTTTTGCTTCTATATCATGTTTTGCCGATAAGGATGAATTTCTTGGAATAAATATTATTTCAAATAGTGTAAGTTTAGTTCTAGTCCCAATCAAATTATTTTTTCTTTTTTGAGCCTACTTTTATTTATGAATGATGAGTTAAGAATTAAAATATATATATATTATGTCAATATAAAAGGGTTTTTTTTTTTTTTTTTTTTTTTTTAACTTCGTTTTCAAAGTATTGATAAAAGATTTGTCTATTTATTTGTTTGTTTGACAATACGTAATGACAAATTTGTTTGACAATTTGTTTGTCTAGAAAGCCACTTATATCTTCAATAATCCAGACTACTTTTTTTTTTGTTGTTGTTAGTTTTATTACAAGAGCATTTGTATTTTATATACGCATTAAAGAGAGAAGCCATGCCTGATCCAGGATTGGAACCCATTTACTTTAGACATTATTTAGCTACTATGGACATTAATCTCTTTCACCAAAAGAAAACTCAAAAAATATTTGTTGGATTTCGTTAAAATGTGCATAGAGAAGTGCATATATATAGTTATTATGACAAAAGTCTCCTATTTCTGATTTAAAAATAAATAAATAAAATTGTTTAAAAGTTTAATTAAAAAAAAAAAAAAAAAAAATACTTAAATATTTGAATTAACCGTTTTTTCGCCTAAATTTAATGCGGGCATCATTTTCACCAGTTGAAACTGTCACAGATCACCAAATTAGAGTTCATGATGTAAACTGCTTTTCGCTTCATTTTCTTCACTTGTAAAAAAATATTCATAAACAGAGCCTGGTTAAGGGGGAAGAACACATTATTTATACTTACACCGTTATTTTTTAACAAATACTTTCCTCCTATAATAAACAGAAAATTCTTATTAAAAATTATTTTAAAAGAATTCTGGTGTCTAATAACGGTGAGTAAATTGGATTGATTTCCACCGTTTATTTTTTATGACAAATATTTCCTCGTCAAAACGTGGAATTTCTATGAAATGAAGTAAAAAATAATTGTAAAAATATTCCGGTGAGAGCGGAGATAATGTGTGCTTCCCCCTTAATCAGGCTCTGTTCATAAACCTATGTTCTCAGCCAAATTACTTATAATGAAACGTTCTTTAGCTAAACTCATAGAATTCGATGAAATTGGTACAGGGGTTAGAAGAACTTATAGGAAATTCATACTCTGAAAATTAGCTGCTTCAGTTCGTTAGGAAAGGTGTAGAACGATGTTGTAAATTGAATCGGGGTTACCAGTACCTTCCAGTTAGCATCAATTGGCGACTTCGAATTTTTCAAAACTGACGTTTCTAAGAAAATGTAATTCAGTGATATAACTGGAATTTTCTTCTGAGAGGGTATGGGGAGTTTAATATGTGGTGACATTTTCTATTTAAAAGTCGCTGCTTCGTTAAACAAATAGATTCTAAAATATTAAGATATGTAAAAAAAAAAAAAAAATCATGCGAGGGACTTTCCAGCATTAAACTAAATAAAAACTAATATTTAGAGCGCCTCGCTAACATATACTTCAAATAAAAAGTTAGAAAATATACAGATTAGACAAACAATATCTATTCAAACTGAACTTCAAATAGCTTTGAAAGCAAAAAGTGACTTTGAAACAGCGTTAAATTGGTACGGAGGACACATGGGCAGTTCATTGAAGAACTTGGCGCTTTTCTCTGCATCCTCGTCAAGTACAGGGTTGCATTTGACGTTAAAAATGTTGACTTTTATTAAGCTTTTCCGTTGCAATTAAGCAGCAATTTTTTTCACCGTAGATATTTTGAGCCATTTACTATCACCTGTAATTTTTTCATTGAATTCTATGAGTTTAGCATAAGAACGTTTCCTTGTTAGATTAAACTATTTGAGGGAAGAAAAGTTTATTTATTATGTTTATTTTTTGCAATAACTTTATGACAAACAAGGAAACATTCAAAAGGTGTCGTCTTCAAAAAATATTGAAAAAAATATATGTGATTCTACTCTTCATAAAACACCAGAAAGGGAAAAAATTATCGGCTGAAATGAATTACAGCGACTACAAAAAATTATCAAAATTAAGCATTTTTGGCGATTTAGCGCTGTTAGGTGATAAGTTCGCTAGCACCAATATTGCCGTGTACGAACAGAACCGTGTTTTGCTTCTCCGCCAAGTACTCAAAATCAATCGCCTAGCAGTGTTTTTTTACGTTCAGTTGTAAAATTAAGAATTTCATTACCAAAGTTTGCTATAAGCAGAGTTCACACGAAGGGCAATTTGAATACCACTATTTTTATATTGTAATTTTAGATATGACTAATCGCTGATATCCGTAGATATCTATTTAAAAAATATACTATTTAAAAATTCTAATATCCAAATTTCCCTTCGTGAGAACACTGCATACCTGCCAATTTTCTAATTAATATTCCATAAAATTGTTAGTACCCACCTTTTTTTCCACACTAGTCTTTTTTTAGAGTATTTTTCTTCTTATTTAATCGTAATTACATTTAGAAAAATTACTCTAAAAATAAAGTGGTGTAGAAAAAGTGCTAACAATTTTACGGAATATTAATTAGAATGTTGGCAGGTATGACACTGGCTATAAAGTATATCACAGTTGCCAATCCAGGAGATTTCATACCAGAAATTTTCTCTAGCAATTTTTGATTCATTTAGAAAATAAACATGACAAATTTCTTGTTAGAAATAATGGTGATACTACTGATTTTAAAATTCGAAATTTTAGCAGCTATTGTGTACTATTATTACAATTATATATATATATATATATATATATATATATATATATATCTTTTTGCACAGTCACCAAAAAAAATCGCCACTGCCTTCCTAGCATTATTTTTCAAGTTATAGTTAGATTTCCTTTTTTACAGGATGCTCACGGTCCCGCCTTTTCCCAAGGAGTCTTCCACCAGTATTATCCTTTCCTTCTAATTTAATCCGTGATTGTACAGCAAAAAAATATGCATCTAATATTTAGAAAAAAAAAGCCACTCCCCTTCGACTAATTTTGCCGTGAATTACCGTAGAAACATGCGGCTGGTACCGATAGATTTGTAACGACGTCTAGTTTATGCAGTACAGTTATATTTGTCTTAGGGGGATCGCCTACATATTAAAACTGGTATCAACTTTTTTTTTTAATAGTAACTTTATTATTATTATTATTATTATTATTATTTGGATCAGATCATACCGAAAAATAGCATAGTTTATATATATCGCTCAATTTTTCATAGAGATATAAGCTGTCAAAATATATATATATATATATATGGAAATGCTAATGTTAAATGAATGTGACAAATATTAATTCTTAGCTTCTCAAAAATATATATTATATTCTTTTTTTTTTTTTTTTTTTTTTTACCTTTCTATTTTAATTTACCTTTCTGTCATTTTTGTTGTTTTGTGAGCAGCATTTCGATGTCTATTATACAAATTAACTTATTTCTGTAAAATTACCGCAATGCAGGCCAGAGAGTGTGAAATAATTTCAAGAAAAAACAAGCCCCGCCTTCTGTGTCGCTGAAACAATATTAACACTTTCGCGGCCGCATGTTTTTGTCTTTTTGACAAGAAGATCTGCCTGCGGGCATTATTCTCCTAAGTTACAATATTTCAGAATAAAATTTTCTGTTTTCACGTTTATATTACAAATAGATATACTTTATAGTTATATTATTTCTAATATATTGTATTCGTATCCATAGTATATTTGACAGTACAAATATGAATATTGGGTATATTCTAACGAAATAAATAATGTACAAATTGCGAAAGAAATGCCCACTGGAAGAGTTAAGGACCTTTCAGAGACTGGCTTCAAGTTCGGTTTCTTTTGATATTCCTTTGATGTGGGGAATCGAATTGACGCGAGGCAGGAGAGAGTTTCCCTCTGCTGACAAACCTCCTACTGCGATCGAAATTGGGTCTCTTTTGTAAAAGAGCAATAAAAAGTAATGTCCTTCATTGTAAATGTGTGCAAAATGTCAAGGGTCGCTTTCGGACAGTGGATAATTTATGAGTTTTGACGCGCTGCATAGTAGCTAGTCTCTGAAGGAAGCCTTACAGATTTTCAATTGACGTGAATCTACGTCAGCGGTCGCGAAAGCGTTAACCCTTTGCGGCGCAAGACAATTCGGGTCATTTAAATTGCACTGCCACCGGAATTAATGAACTAAATTAAACAAAAAGAAATTTTAAATTTTAAGGTTAAAAAAAAAAAACGGCCTTTTCGGATATGTTATAAACGTAAATTTTTGCTAAAAATTTTCCGGGATGAATTTTTGCAGCTGGATCTTAAATTTTGCGTCCTCGCAGCGAGGACACCGCGCGTTAAGGGTTTAACAGGTGTCGTACTCTCTGACCCAGGGTTGCCAGATTTGGCCCTTTTTTTATTCAATAGACACCAATAAATTTTATTTGTAACGTTTGACTGATAACTTCGAAGATTGATGGTCTATTATCTGTGTCAAATGTCATTTCTCAAAATTATTGGTGACCGTTGAATAAAAAAAAGGCCTTCAAGACACTGTCAGAGCATAGCCTCCTAAACTAGATGCCTTTTAAAAGTGGAATTTGATATGCATAAAAGGAGAATAGAATCGAAGAAACGTCGATTATATATATATCATATATTACTTCTTAAAATTATTGGTGGCAGTTGTATAAAAAAGTACTTAATCTGTATCAGGAGAGGTTGTCTATTTTTTATTTTTTTTTTTGCACTGTTATCAAGTTTCCGAACCACGCGGAAGGCATCTCCTGTCAGAGATTATTAAAAATTTGCTATTTTCGCCACCCCTAATTTCATGCAGAAATATTTACAGTAGTTTTATAGTAATATGTTGGAATTGAATAAGATAGAGATTATTGTCTGGGGTCGTAGTCTTCGCTTTTTTTTTTTCAGGGCACATTTAGAAATGAGAATTTTTTAAAGAATTTTATGTCTTTTTTGCAACCACCATTTTTATATAATAGTTTATACACTGCTTAATCACGATCTATTAGTTTAAAAATACCATAAAAAATTCTCTAAGAAAAAAGTAATGGCAAAAGATGCAAGAATTTCTTAACCTTGAAAGTGTCCAGAAAAAAAGGCGAAGACTACGACACCTGTTATTGTATAAAATGTGGTAACAGTTAAGGCAAGAGTGTCTAATCCTTGAGAGTGTCCTGAGAAAAACGGTAGAGAGAACGACCCCTGTATTAAATAAAAAATAAATAATAATAAATAATAACTATTTTGCATAATCGTATTTGATTCTCATAGATGTCAATACTTTAATTTATTCCAGAGTACTTTTAGCCCCGCCTTTTTTTAATACCACTTATTTTTTAAGAATGTTTTTTTTTCTTATTTTATCGAAGTTATATATTGCAGAAAATTTTTCTATAAAGTTGTGCTAAAGAAAGGCGGAGCTAAAAATACCGCGGAATAAATTAAAATATTGGCATCTGTGGATTCTATATGTGATGCTGGCATGCATAAACGTCAATGGCATTTACTACATCGATTGTTCGAGACAAAATTTAAATGATTTAATCGAGAATATGTAAAATCATTGGGTTTAATAATGTAAAGTTTTAGAAAAGGTTGTAAAGGCGGGGCTTACTTTACACGATAGGAACATATCTAGTCTTAATAAGTTGAGTCTTTCTTCTTAAATACTTTTCCTAGTTCTTCATCGCTAAATATTTGTTTTAACCCTATTGTACTTTTTTTATATTTGAATATTGTAGAGTTCGTACACCTCAAGTTAAATGTGATGTTAGAAAACGCGGTAAGGTGAGACTTACTGTTTGAAATTGCAATGTACACTCCATAATCGTTTATTTTTAGTAATATTTAATAACTTTTATAGCATTTTTTACCGAGAATTTTCTGTTTTAATCTTGTTGTCCATATTCTTGTATTTGTTTATTGCACGATTCGTACTTACGAAATCTATTATTGGAACAAAAGCTCAATATTATTTATATTCGATTAATTTTAATCACGGCATAAAATTCACATTTAATATTGAAAAATCTTTTAAAACAAAATAATATGTCTTATTACTTTTAAAGATATAAATACTAATATTACACTTTTCATAATTAGGAATTCAAGTACAAGAGAATCCTGTACAACGCGGGGGGATACGTTTTGCGCAATAGGAAATTGCATTATAAGGGACATACATTATCAGACCAATTTATGAAAGTTCAGTCCAATCCGGAAAATTTTTAGTTTATTTTTCTGATTTTTATTGTTTTCTGAGTAACTATTCGATGTTTACTTACAAAATAAGTTATTTTGTTAAAATTAAGGCATCGGGATTTTAATAGACTTCCTAGGGGTCATAGTCTCCGCGGTTTTTCAGGATACTTTAAAAATGAGAAATTTATTCCTTTTTTGCTATCACTATATTTATACAATAATTTCTATATTGTTTAATCACGACATATTACTTTAAAAATACCGTAAAAATTTCCTTAAAAAAAGTGGTAGCAAAAGAGGGGAAAATTTCTCATCCTGGAAAGTGTCCTAAAAAAAAGGCGGAGACTACAACATTCGCATTCTAAAAGAATAAGCCCCGCCCTCTGGGTTCCTCTGAAAGAGTACTTTATTTTTTATTTATTATTTTATTTTATTTGACACTTTATAGGACGCCGGCATATATGCCAGTGGGTCGTACTCTCCGCCCTTTTTTTTTTTTTTTTTTTTTTTTGAGAACAACTCTCATGGATTAGACTTCTTTTGTTAATGGCTACCACAATTTTTGTACAATAATCTCTATCCTATTCAGTCTCGACACATTACTATAAAAATACTAAAAATATTTCTGCATGAAATTAGTGGTGGGGGAAAAACGCAAAAATATTTTAAGTTCTCAAAAATTTCCATTTTTTATACAAAAAATTATAAAATAAATAAATAAATAAGTAAATCCCCACAGTGACGACAAAAATTCAAAAGCCGCCTAGATGGAGCTATAATAAAGATGTACCAAGATCAGATTTACATATTTATTTATTTATTCTATATACCAGTCACTATTAACTAACTATAAAATATCTAAAAGGAAAATATATATAACCACAAAAAATTTAGTTGGCTCATACAGTTGAAATCGTGCTCATAGCATATTCTAATACTATGTTTGACGTGAAACTGCTGTCATTTGATAGTCGACAGAATAAATCGAAATATAGGAAAAAATTGTGAAAGTAAATATTATGTATAGTACGTATAATAGTGTTCATATACTATAATTAAGATTTACAAATAAAGGTTTACTTCGCCTTTTTTTTTTTTTTTTTTTTTTTTTTTTTTTTTTCCCAGTGCTGTCCGTTTTGAAACTGTCATTCGATAAACACCCCAAACTGAAGTCCAGGGGTTGTCACAGGCAACAGGGACACAGATCCGAGATTTTGCGGGAAGGAAGGGCTGCCGAAGGCATCGGGGAACGAAGCGAGATTTTTGAGCAATTTCAAAGGATTTTCCTCTTTGTTTTTGTTTATAAAGTATTATAAAAACAAGTTATTCTTAATTCATTTAGTGGCTAGCGTAGCGGGTAAAGCTTGCTAATAGATTATAAAACATCTCCTAACTATTCAGTCTGTTACAAACTTTGACCCTTTATCTACTGACGGTACTATAAAGCAGATATGACAAGTTATTACGGATTGTCCATAATCTTAATATTTTTAATGTATTATTTTGTAATAATTATCTGCAGTTTAACAGGGCAAGTTTTACTTTTTCTTTATTGTGGTATGAAATTGATTTTTCGTTAGTAGTAACTTGGCATCTATGCTTTAAAGTACCATTGAATTAAAAAGCATATAAAATCGCATCAGTGTAAGAAATGTCAAAAGTATTTCTAAGAATAGAACGAATGTACCTCACTTTGTCTCTGATACTTTAATTTCACTACATGCCACTAGACGCTAGATGTAGTTGTTTTTGTTCAAAAACGGAATTTATAGAGTATCGCTGTTTTCAATTGAAACATTTCACAATCTTTACCTATGTTATAATTAATTTATGTATCATTTCAAGAATCTACCACCAATCTTAAAAAATATGTAAAAGACATTTTTTTTTTTTTTTTTTTTTTCGTTTTCTTGAGGTTTTTATCTTTTTCGACCTCTATGCACCAATGATATAAAAAAGTGCCGCCTGATAGAATCCTCATTAAATTCTAATTATGAGTTGTTAGGTATAATTGTTACTGCTTATCTCTTTAAAAATTACTTTTAACTAACTGAAAAAAAAAAAAATCTCTAATACATTTTTTTATCTATTTCAAATTACAGTAAATAAAGTGATAAAATGCTCAATATATTTCCCCTTTAAGCACTTAAAAGAAATCAGTGTAGCCACTAGTCAGGGAAAGTCATGGAATCAGGGAAGAGTCAAGGGATTTCAGTGAGTCTGGAAAAGTTATGGAATAGTCAAGGAATTTTGACAAATTTTGTGAAAATAAACCATATTTGAACGCTTGTTATTGTTAATTGCTAAATTGTCCGCTTATTTAGAGAAATTTTTGGGGAAATAAACAGGGAAAATGGGGAAAAAAAATCATGGAAAAGTCAGGGAATTTGGAATAGTTACAATGTTAGCCACTCAGGAAATCTTTGATATCATTGTATCCGAATACCAGTGTATTTTTCTGCATGCAAACCAACAGATCTATGTACACTGTTTTAAATTGGAGACACAATATAGCGTATCTAAGTGACACATGTTAATTTCGAGGAACTCTTAGTACACTTCTAAAAACGAATACAAACTCATTACATGCAGGCATGCCGAAGTCATTAATAGTTCATAATTCATACGAAAGTAGAGAAAAAGACATAAAACAGTTTAAAAGACATCTCCAACAATATTCACCCAAAGATACAGGTGTTTTTTTTTTCTTTTAATTGATGACATGATTGATCCTATATATACGAGCTGGCGCATTAGGCATTCTGTTGCCTTAGAGTTGCCACATGTACCCAGCGTCTTTCATCGATAAATAAACTGCAGTCATTTCTTTTATCATCTCACATAACTTTAAGTTACTTCTATTATAGTTCGTAATTTTAACTGAGTAAAGTACGATAAGGGAGTTTGCTTAACGATAAACTGCTATAATCACTCTAGAAAAGAACATAAAATGTTTAGATTTCCATAAGATAATTTAAGAAGAAAAATCAATATTACTTATATTTTTCTTTTATATTTCTGACATGTGTTAATGTAAAAATGCAGAAAAATATGTTATTTTAATCATATTATTTATATTAATATTGAAAAATCGATTTAAGGAGATCTTTTATTACTGTGTATTTGAGTTTTGGCGACATTTTGTCTACGAAACAGAAACAGCCCTAATAACACATCTTATTTCGAACAGATCCGTAGGATATGCTGATAATGTAATGAGAACAAAATGTGTTGTTAGGAATATTATTGTTACTTATTGCTTTTGTTGACCGATAGTAGCTTCGTATCAAGGTTTCTTAAAATCACAGGAAAGCGATAAGGACGCCAAGCGGGAATGCTGTCCTCTCCTGAAGCAAAAAAATGGCGGCGATGCGCCGGTCTATATATTTTTTTAAGGGGCTCTAGACATGATTGTCTGAAGCCATTCGACGTCATGATGACGATTTTCTTAAATTCAACCTATAGGAGTCTTAATTTAGCCCACAAATAATAAAATATAACCAATGATACACAGCTTTTTTCACAAACAGCAGAAGCTCCGCCTCGTTCAAGTCGTCCATTCTGTGGAACACATTTCTGAAAGGAACTTAACACTTTCGCAACCGCATGTTTTTGTCTTTTTGACAGCAAGATCTGCCTATGGGCGTTATTCTCCTAAGATACAATATTTCATAACAAAATTTTCCGTATTCCCATTTATATTACAAATAGATATATATTATAATTATATTATTTCTAATCAAAGTATTCGTATCCATAGTATATTTGACAGTACAAATATGAATATTGGGTATATTCTTAAGAAATAAATAATATACAAATTGCGAATGAAACGCCCACTGGAGGAGTTATAGATTTTCAATTGAAGTGAATCGACGTCAGCGGTCGTGAAAGTGTTAATTAGGATGTTGGCAGGTTTGCAATACGTCTTCAAGAACCTTGATTGTATGTTATGCGTAGAATTTCAATCGTAATGCATAGAATTTCAATACGCAAATACAGTAAAGTCTCGTACAACGCGGATGCAAGTTTGCCTCATTAATATTACAATTTTATTTTTTAACTCCACTAATTTTATACCCTAATTTTATACAAAAAACTAAATCGAGTGTTTAACCAAAGAAGGTAGATAGATCGTCACGAATTAACTAAAGAAGAATTTGTCGATATTAACAAGTTTAGCAGTAGGCCTCTGGCACTAAATTAAAATCTGTCAATGTCAGATTTTCATGTTTTAAATAATGAAATAATGTCGCGTCTGTACAATTTTTTTTTTTTTTTTTTTTTTACAGCACGGCGTGGTTTTCCAGTTAGGCATGATTGGGTTTCGAATTATTGACAAAGCTAAAATTAAATATTTACTTACACCGGAAAAACTTTTATTAAGGCCTGCAAAACCGATAGCAATTTAAAGTTGTGCTTCTGAAAGTGCCTTAGCATTAAAACGGTTAATCCAATAGATTGGCACTCTAAAAACTTAGTGGTGTTAAAAAATAAAGCTGTTTTATTTATTTATTTGTCAGCTCTTCCACCGCGTTGTACGAGACTTTACTTTAATCTAAAAAATTTAGTTTCAAATTCATATAGAATCTAATTCTTAAATTCTTCTTTTTTTTTTTTTTTATTATTATTATTATTATTTTTTTTTTTTTTTTTTTTAAGGGGGGAGGGGGATTTTTTTTTTTTTTCAGTCTTTTTTGTTTAATTCAAAAGTTTTATCACTTCTACATTATTATTTATTTTTAAATGTTAAACTAAAGAATGAT
Organism: Salticus scenicus; assembly: GCA_963930645.1. Lineage (NCBI taxonomy): Eukaryota > Metazoa > Arthropoda > Arachnida > Araneae > Salticidae > Salticus > Salticus scenicus. The sequence continues at coordinate 206,087,402 of OZ005656.1, read as the reverse complement.
ATCCCAGTGTTCCATGTCTACTTCATGCTTAACAAAACTATTATTACTAAATCATAAGAACCAAAGTGCCTAAAAGGAAATAGTTTTATTTTTTCAAGAAAAGTACTTGTACATTTTTTAAACTGTAACTTTAACGACACTTTTATTGACAGTTAATACATCAAATATACTTTTAAAGTTATCCATAGTATTTTCTGTATGGAACTATAAGAAAAGCATTTTTAAATGAAACAAAAAAAAAAAAAAAAAATGACAAGTCGATATGACGAATCATTTTTATTTATTTCAATTTCCTTTTACATTTAAATCCAAAATATGTTTAGCAGAGAGATTTTGAGCGCTGAAGAAATCCGTCAGTTGTATTCTTAAGTTGAACAAAGGTTATAATATCTTCTAAAATAATCTTAAAACTTTTGTACTGCAAGAAAGAATATTTTAGATCGAATAAATACAATAGTATATAATATAAAGTATTCTTAAATGTTTTTGGATGGTTAATGTTAGAATGCATTCGATTAAAAACAATTGAAAAGTTAGATTTGTTATTAACCCCTTGTCGTCCTATTTAACTTCACTCCTCTGGTCAATACTGCCAAATTTTGGTACTTTTTACTTTCCGAACACTATAGTGAGGAAAGTATTGTAATCATGTCAAAAATCCGAATTCGAGATTTTGATGTTTCTATACGTTTTGAGGTCCCCTGAGTCCGTTTTCACTATTTTTACGATGATGTGTGTGTGTATGTGTGTATGTGTGTATGTGTGTATGTGTGTATGTTTGTGAACACGCTAGCGTCTAAAGGCTTTGTTCGATTAACCTGAAAGTTGGTACGTATATTGTAAGTCACCATAGTACGAACCCTATAGATTTTGGTGAATCTAGCACTTATAGTTTTTTTACAGGGACACAAAGAAAAATTCTTTATCATTATGGCCTATGGGACCAAAATCTTAAAAGTGCGATAGCATCTAAACGCCTTATTCAATTGAGCAAAAATTTTATACCCATATTATAGGTCACAGATACTCAATCTGTATAGATTTTGGAGAATCTAGCACTTATAGTTTTTTTACAGGGACACAAAGAAAAATTCTTTATCATTAAGGCCAATGGGGCCAAATTTTTAAAAGTGTGATAGCGTCTAAACGCCTTATTAATCTGAGCAAAAAAATTGTACACATGTTATAGGTCGCATTTGCACCAACTGTATAGATTTTGGTGAATCTAGCACTACAGTTTTTTTACAGGGACACAAAGAAAAATTCTTTATCATTATGGCCTATGAGACCAAATTTTTAAAAGTGCGATAGCATCTAAACGCCTTATTCAATTGAGCTGAAAATTTGTATGAATATTATAAATCACTGTTGCACTAACTATAAGCATTTTGGTGAATCTAGCATCTATAGATTTTTACAGGGACAAAACGAAAAATTCTTTATCATTATGATCTAAGGGCTCAAAGTTCAGTAGCGTTAAATAAAACCTCGTGTGATATATGGAGAAAAAAACACTCTATTATGGTTTTCTCTCTTTTGTTTGTTTAGCAATTCCTCTTTCTTTATTTTATCTACAAAACTGTTAGTTACTCAATGTTCGGAAAGTCGAGTGGAGTCACTCCAGATTTTTTATTCAGTATCCACCACTAAATTTTAACTGTAACAGATATCTAATCACCTCGAAGTTTAATTACTTTCTCTTACCCTTACAGTAAAGAAAATATTGTTTCAGGGTCAAATTTTCGAAAGTGGGTTTTTGTTGTATTTACATGTTCTGAGGTCCCCTGAGTACGAAAATCATGTTTTTAGCGAATGGTCTGTGTGTATGTCTGTCTGTCTGATTGTCTGTTATCAGCATATCTCAAGGACAAATAGTAGCAGAAATTCCAAAATCGATATTCTAAAGGTGTATCATATAGGGATGCTACACTAAGCTTTTCGTTGAGATGAAGCAAATGGTTCGTGTACAGGAATACTCAAAAGTATTCAAATACATTACGTCTATGGTGGAAATTGCAGGTAAGTAGAGTATAGACTGCACTAAACCAAATGAAACGAATATATATTTTTTGGAATAGAGATAGTCAACTGGGAAAAAAATTTTGTGTAAGTAGGGGCCTCGCCTCCCCCCCCCCCTGGTGGGGAAGTCCCCCTGGAAGGGAGTAAATTTTCATGATGGGTATCTTTCAAAAGAGCTCGCCAATACCTTTAAAACGAATGGTTGAACCATAGATCTGCGATAATTTAAAATGAAGTTATCGATTTTTTTCATTTTTAACAAAAAAAAAGAAAAATTTTTTTTTTTTTTTTTTTTTTTTTTTGTTAATGTAATATTGAGAACAAATTCAACTTTTTTTGGATATTTAGTGTTATACTACTCTTAGAATAACTTAAAAACGAATAATTTTAGGAGATTCAAATGTTGTATTTTGAAGTTAATATAAGTTTGTTACTGGGGAAAGTTTGATCAAAATTGATAAGTTTCAATGAATGTTGCGTGTGAAAATTGTCTGTATAATTTTAAGTAAACTTTTAATTTTAATAACAGAATTAAATTCTATATAAATGTAGGTACATTAATGAAACGGGGGGTTGAGGGGGGCGGTGCCCCCCCACCCTCCCCCACAGAACTAATTATCATATAAAACTCTTCCGAAGCCTAATTTGAATTGTTTAACATAGGTTTACGTAACAGTACTCGTTATCTTACCTCTTAATCTCCAACCTGTATTTATTGTATTAAATTTCAGGGTAAGAGAAAGTCGTGTGAGTAACATACCAGATTATTTTCTTTGGCAGGGACGTTTATTTTTTCTCATTGGTTAATGTCCATTAGGCTGTTTACTTTTTTTTTTTTTTTTTTTTTTTTTTAAGGATAGGAAATTCCATGTTTTTAGGCCTCCCACCTCTCTGTTTGCCTTTCTCTCTGATCCATCATTGAACTTTATCGGCGCCGTCTGCAGATGTCATATGCTAAAGATTTAGGCTCGGGTGCTTCCTAATTTTTCCTTGTTCTATTGAATTAGTTCATACATTATATATATATCAAATATTATACTCAAAATTGTTGGTGACACTTGAATACGAGATTATAAACATGGCAACTTTGTTTAGAACGTTTGAAGCTTGATTCACACATCCGCGCAGAACCAAGGCGGCAAGCGGTTCTAAATTCCTTCTGATGTGTTTTTTTAGCTGCCACGCGCGTCGAAGGGAGATTTCCTCTTTTGACAAACCTCTTACTGCGATAACTGACATGGAAAACTTGGGTTTCTTTTGCAAAATTCTTCGAGGAACAATAAAGAGTAATGCCCTTTACTGTAAACATGTCCAAAAATTCAAGTGTCACTCTCCGATAATGAATAATTTTCGATCAATTCCCGCGCGGGACTAGCGCGGCAGTGGGAATTATTCCTGAATTCCTGAAAGAATATTCCTGGAAGAATTCCTGACCGTGAATTCAGTTAAAGTGTCATTTTTCGATAAAATCTGCAATTTTCAGTTGAAAGAACGATAACACGCAAATTATAAAACATTAATGCAGGGCTGACATTGAATTTAATCAAATATTATTTTTTTTTCTTTAAAATTTTTAATTTTCAACCCAATTTAGAGGTTTTTTTTTTTTTTTTTTTACTGGGAACTCATACCTACTATTATTAAACTTTTTTTTTTTTTTTTTTTTTTTTTTAAATCGATGCCACGAGTTTTATTTACTTATTTATTTTTAATTCAATTTTCTTATTTATTTCAATCGAGATTTTTAAAAAAATAATAATAAATACGCTTTGTTTACCTTTATGCGTTACACACGTTACTATAATTCCGTTATGCATTAATTTACGTACTTTAGAAATTATCAGTTACTAGCAAAGCCGTGTGAAATTTTCGTACCTTATTACTTTCTTCTATATTCAATAGAAGAAAGTATTGGATTCGTAAGAATTTTCGACCTCGGGTTTTTGATTGATTTACACGTTTTGGGAGCTGACCATTTTTAGAAAATATCTGTGTGTGTGAGACAAACTTTTGTGGCAACTGTATCTCAGGGACTACTTGACAGAATTTCATACAAATTGGTATGTAGTTACACATTGACATAAATTAGTGCCTATCAACTTTTGGTAAAAATTGTCCAACAGCTTGCGTTGCCATTCCGCTTTTTCTAAATTTTTAACATGAGGGTATAGCACAAAATTTTGTATAAATGTGGTTAAAGAGAATTATTTTTTAAGAATCATTGTGAAATTTAAAAGAATTATTTATAATACAGACAGTCAACTGGGGGAAAAAAAATCTAGAGTGACTCCACTCGACTTTCCGAACATTGAGTAATTAACAGTTTTGTAGATAAAGTAAAGAAAGAGGAGTTGTTAAACAAACAAAAGAGATAAAACCATAATAGAGTGTTTGAGTATTTTTCTCCATATATTACACGATGTTTTATTTAACGCTACTGAACTTTGAGCCCATAGATCATAATGATAAAGAATTTTCGATGTGTCCCTGTAAATAACGTATAAATGCTAGATTCACCAAAATGCTTATAGTTAGTGCAACAGTGATTTATAATATTCATATAAATATTCAGCTCAATTGAATAAGGCGTTTAGATGCTATCGCACTTTTAACTAGTATGTTGTGGCCACCACATGACTTTCTTCTATATTTTCCTATACAAATTCACTCAGTAAAAATAATTTATTAAAATTATTATTTAAAAAAATAATATTCCATGATAATGCAGATGATTTCCTTATTAGAGAAGTAGTATAACACTAAATATCCAAAATAAGTCAATTTTATTGTCAATATTACATTTAAAAAAATCGATAACTTCATTTTAAATTATCGCAGATCTATGGTTCAACCATTCGTTTTAAAGGTAGTGGCGAGCTCTTTTGAAAGATACCCATCATGAAAATTTACTCCCCTCGAGGGGCGAATTCCCCCCCCCCCAAGGGGGGGATGCGAGGCTCCTACACATACAAAAAAATTTTCCCAGTTGACTGTCTCTATTGTAAATAATTCTGGTAAATTTCATAATGATTATTAAAAAATAATTCTCTTTATGCACATTTATACAAAATTTTGTACTATACCACCATGTTAAAAATTTAGAAAAAGCGGGATGGCAACGCAGCCTGTAAGACAATTTTTACCAAAAGTTGATAGGCACTAATTTATGTCAATGTGCAACTACATACCAATTTGTATGAAATTCTGTGAAGTAGTTCCTGAGATATAGTTGCCACAAAAGCTTGTCACACACACGCAGAGACTGCAGACAAACAGACAGACATTTTCTAAAAATTTTCAAATCGTGTTCTACAGCTCTCAAAACGTGTAAATCCATCAAAAACCCGAGGTCGAAAATTTTTACGAATCCAATACTTTCTTCTATTGAATATAGAAAAAAGTAAAAATTTGGTCCCACAGGCCATAATGATAAAGAATTTTTCTTTGTGTCCCTGTAAAAAAACTATAAGTGCTAAATTCACTAAAATCTATACAGTTCGTGCAACTGTGACCTATAACATGTGTACAAATTTTTTGTTCAGAATAATTAAGCGTTTAGACGCTATCGCACTTTTAAAAATTTGGCCCCATAGGCCATAATGATAAAGAATTTTTCTTTGTGCCCCTGTAAAAAAACTGTAATTGCCAGATTCTCCAAACTCTATACAGATTGAGTAACTGTGACCTATAATATGTGTATAAATTTTTGCACAATTGAAGAAGGCGTTTAGATGCTATCGCACTTTTAAGATTTTTGTCCCATAGACCATAATGATAAAGAATTTTTCTTTGTGTCCCTGTAAAAAACTATAAGTGCTAGATTCACCAAAATCTATAGGGTTCGTACTATGGTGACTTACAATATACGTACCAACTTTCAGCTTATTCGAACAAAGCGTTTAGACGCTAGGTGTTCACTCACAGACATACACACACACACACACACACATACACACACACATACATACATCATTGTAAAAATAGTGAAAACGGACTCAGGGGACATCGAAACGTATAGAAACATCAAAATCTCGAATTCGGATTTTTGACATGATTACAATACTTTTCTCACTATAGTGTTCGGAAAGTAAAAATTGTATAAGTAGGAACCTCAACTCCCACCCTGGGGGCGAAGTCCTCCCCCGAGGGGAGTAGATTTTCATGATGGGTATCTTTCAAAAGAGCTCGCCAATACCTTTAAAACGAATGGTTGAACCACAGATCTGCGATAATTTAAGACAAAGATTTTTTTTTTTTTTTTTTTTAATGTAATATGGAGAATAAAATGGACTTTTTTTTGGATATTTAGTGTTATACTACTTCTCTAATATGGAAATCATCTGCATTATCATGGAAGATAATTTTTTTTTTAATGATAATTTTAATAAATTATTTTTACTGAGTGAATTTGTATAAGAAAATATAGAAGAAAGCCATGTGGTGGCCACAACATACTAGTTTTTTCTTGTTTACTTTTGAAATTTGAAACTTATAAATCTTATACCAATTTGACCATCCAATTTAAATTTTAATTCATCAGAAACCAAATTATTATTAGAACCAAATTAATATTGTGCGATATTGTAGCCAAAATCATTCAAAGAATGGTTTCAAAATAAAATTACTGATTAACGACACAGTTTGCATACATCCCCAGGCATGGGGGCAGCTTTAGTAGAAGACCCCCATGCCGTTTTTCAATTTATAGTAGACGATAGTTTATATTCTGTTTATATCTTTAAAGTAATGCTAGATTTAAACTGATAAAAAATTGTAAAGATGAAACTTTTAAAAATACATTTCACTGTAAAATTATCCAATCAGACAAATGTCGTCATTTTTCTGATTAGTCATTGAACTGAGTCTATGTGTTTAAATATTATTCATGTACAAATATAATTTTTTATCATCACATATTTCATGAATTACGTCACTGTCGTATCATTTGGACAAATTTCAATCGTAACTGCTCCACGTTAGAGAAATAAATAAATATACATATATATTTTTTTTCTATAAAATGGTCTCATCAGACAAAGGTCTTATATATATATATATATATATATATATATATATATATATATATATATAACATTATTGAACTGATTCCGCATGCTTGATTATTGCTCATGTACAAATATTATTTTTTATCTCAGCGTATTTTATTAATTGTGTTTGTGTCAGTATCGTATCGTTTCAACAAAATTTAATCATAAAGAGAAATATTTATGTAGTTTATTTTCTTCTTAATGTTAAACCTTTAATGTAATAGTCACAATGTTATTTATTTACTTCTTGCTTAACAAAATTATTATTACAAAATCATGAGAACTATATGCCTAACATCAAATAGTTTTACTTTTTCAGGAAAAAATATTATATATATATATATATATGTAACTTTTGCGGCATTTTTGTGGACAGTTAATACATCAAATATACTTTTTTAAGTAATCCATAATATTTTTCCTATGGAACTAGAACAGAAACATTCTTAAATAGTAAAAAAAAAAACTGACATATGACGAATCCATTTCATTTATTTCAATTTTCTTTTGAATGCTAATTCAAAAGAATGTTTTTAGGAGAGATATTTTTAGTGTTGAGGAAATCTGTCAGATGTGTCTGCACGTGCATTTTTGAGTTGGTAAACAAAGATTATAACTCTTAAATTAGTCTTAAAACTTTTATAGTGGAAGACAGAACATTTCTTTGGCTTAAAATAATTTTAAATATGATATTAGATCGAATAAATGTTTAAAGTTATAATAGTTAGTGTACTCTCTTAAATAGTTTGAAGTGGTTACAGTTAGAGTAATTCAATTAAAAAACACTGTAACAAGTGCATAAAGCTAAATTTATAATAAATAAATAAATAAAAATAAAAATAAAACCCTGAGCATAAATTTAATTAAATATTATTTTTCGAGATTTTAATATTATTAATATTATTTTAATATTATTTAATTTAATATAATTTAATATTATTGCTCTTATTTTCAGTTGGTAGAACGCTGTCTTACAAATTGTAAAGTGTCAACTCAAGCCTGTTCTTGAACTTAATCAAATATTATTTTTCTTCAAAATTTCTAATTTTCACCCTAACTTGGAGATTTTTTGACCGTGAACTCCTAATCACTATTGTTAGACAATTTTTAATTTTTGTCGAAATGATGAATTTTTATTTATTTCAATATTTTTATTTATTTCAATCGCGATTTAAAAAAAAAAATCATATATATATATATATTATACGTAACATACGTTATTATAACTTAATTAAACGTGATTATTATTTTTTTTTTTTAATGTTAAATTTTAAACTTAATAGTCACATAATTATTATTTTTTTTTTTTTTAATGTTAAATTTTAAACTTAATAGTCACAATGCTACATATCTATTACTTGCTTAACAAAACTGTTATTACTAAATCATAAGAGAAAGTGCCTAAAAGCATAAGTAGTTTTACTTTTTCAGGAAAAAAAAAAAACTTATAAAATTTTTAAAGCTTAACATTTGCGGCACTTTTATTAACAGTTAATACATCAAATACATTTTTTAAGTCATTCATGGCATTTTCAGCATAAAACTATAAGAGATCACTCTTAAACGAAAAAAAAAAAAAAATGACAAGTCGATATGACGAATCTATTTTATTTATTTCAATTTTCTTTTATTTATAAATAAAAAATGTTTTTAGGGGAGAGTTGTTTAGTGTTGAGGAAATTCGACGGTTGTTCTAAGTTGAACAAAATTTATAATTCCTAAAGTAGTCTTAAGACTTGTGAAGTTGAAGACAGACTATTTATTTGACTCAAAATAATCTTAAATATGATACATCAGATTGAATAAACGTTTAAAATTATATTATGTCTTAAACATTTTTAAGTGGTTACATTCGGGGAACATTCAATAAAAAGCAATTGAAGAACTTAGTGGCAGATTATATGACATGTGACAATTTAGTAGAGAAAAACAAGTAGAGTAAAGCGGTAATGGAATTTTTAAAACCATGTGACAATTCGATTTTATAAGAATTTGAAGTACTATTAAATACCAGTTAGTTGTAGGGCGACTAAGACGCCCGTTGAAAAATGTTCATTTCATTTTATATACTACATCTCACTTCAAATAATTCATTTGCTAGCAAGCCCATGCAAAATTTTTGCACTTTATCTCTTTGTTACCTTTAAAATTTAAAATTATTATTATTATTTTATAGACGTCATTTTTTAGATCATCACGACATCATATAGACGCAAATTTAATATTATATATATATATATATATATATATATTTATTTATTTATTTTTTTTTTTTTTTCCGTGAAAGCATATTTTATTTTATGATGGAAAAAAAATGGCAACAATTAAAAATTTTAAATGTCTATTTTAAAGCTATGTCTATTTTCATATTTTAATTAATTTCAAAAAATCTAATCGAAAATTCGTTAAAAATGAGGTACCAAATGAAAAGGGCGATTTTTCTGAATCCGTCGAATTAAACAGCTTATCGATCGGCCAATTAAATTTTTTTAAATTAATTAAAGTATGAAAATTATGTGGCAACTTGCGTTCACACACAGACAGAGTCCGAAATCTCTTAGCCTTTTTAAGCGTGACAGAGTCAGACAGTGATGAGCGTAACCATATATGCTGATTTGATATTTAAAAGAGACAATAACTCTAAGTTCTTCCACACTGAAATCTCTCTCTCTCTCTCTCTCTCTCTCTCTCTATATATATATATATATATATATATATATATATATACTGTTAAAAATTTTAACAAAAAACTACTGGTAATCTATTATCTTAAATCTTATGTAAAATTACACAAAAATGTAAATAGAGATGTAAAAAAAAAAAAAAAAAAAAACTGTTTTATATATGCATTTTAATGACTAATATCAATTTAATTAATTAATTGCGAGTGTAGTTTCGAGATTTAAAATGTTCTTTCTAAAATAGAAACATTCATTTAAAATTTTTACTGAGAAATTAAATAATAAAAATACAGAATAAAGATTGAAAAACTCGATTACCGTAACTTCGCGTATATATCCCGCGGGTAATCTATAAAAAAAAAAATCATGACTTTGTATGTCTTGCGGGTTATCATCCGGTGCGGGGTATCTATAGCGAACAAGGAGAAAATCAAAGCATCTCTTGTGAAAGTAGCTGAATAGGTACTAACGTTTGGGACTCTATTACTATCAAAATGATAAAATTTGGATTAAAAAAATCTAGATTATTAATGTATAATTACGATGAAATTGAGGACAGTGAAAAGGAATTTGATGAGAAGGACAATAAAGATGATGAAGACGAACTGTTCCAAACAATATTGCAGCATTTTAATTCTGATACAGAAAAATCCGAATTCGATGGATTTGAATGAACTTTGTAAATAAATTTATTATTAATTTATAATTTTCTTATAAATTGAATAAAGGTGTTAATCATTAGAAGTTACTCCAGTTTATAGTAATTTATATAGAGACAAAGATTAATAATAAGTTATGATTATTTGCTCTTTCATTATAGGTAAGTAAATTTATTTGTTTATTATTTACATTTATTTGTGTATTTGTTTATTATTTGTATCTTTTCCTACTTATTACTAAAGTAATTGCAATTGGTATTGAAATTACAAACGGCGATTGCCGACCATGTGGTTTTAGAAGTGCGGGCTACCTTCTTGTGCGGGCTATCTTTCGGTTATAATTATTTTTAGATAATTTTTTTTTTATGCTGCGGGTTACCTTCCGCCGCGGGTTATATACGCGAAATTACGGTACTTATTTTTAACTAAGAATTATTTGAAATTTACAGAAACTCTGGATAAACAATTCAGTAAATTTACAGAATTTGTGCGAATCCGCTCACACCACTTCAATTATATCAAGTGTAAAGCTATCTTTAAAGTACCTGCAACTATGAACTTAATTAAATATTATTTTTCTATAAAGTCTATAATTTTAAGTTGGAAGAACGCCGGCTCGCAAACTTATAATATGTCAACGCAGCGCTGTATTTCAGTTTGATTAAATGTTATTATTATTTTTATTATTTTTTTATCGCTAATTTTCAACAGAATTTTTTAATTTTTTTAACTGTGAATTCATAATCTCTTTTATTTTTTAGCCAGCTTTTAATTTTCGTCATAATCAATAGGAAATTTTGCGCATTTTTTTTATTAAACTTTTATACGTTATATATATGGTATTATATGTTAATTATTATAACGCTATTACACGTATAAATGTTGTTATATAGTATTACTACTTACCTTTCAATATGAAACCTAAAAAAAAATTATTTACAATGCCCATTTAGTGCTTAACAAAACCATTATTTCTAAATCATAAGAATTAAAATGCCTACAATCAAATAGTTTTACTTTCCTAGAAAAAGAATAACTACTTACAATTTTTTTTTTTTTTTTAACGTAACTTTAAACGCATTCTTATTGATAGCTAACGCATCAAATATACTTTTAAAGTTATCCTTGACAATTTCTGTGTGGAACTATAAGAATAGCATTCTCAAAAGAAAGAAAATATTGGGGGGAGGGGATGGATGGGGTCTTTTCACAAGTTGATATGACGAATCCATTTTATTTATTTGATTTTCTTTTACATATAAATCTAAAATGTTTTTAGCAGAGAGGTTTTCAGTGCTGTGGAAACCCGTCAGTTCTCTCTATTCTTGAATTGAACCGAGATTATAACTCGCAAAGTAGTCTTAGAACTTTTATAGTCGAAGAGACAGTATTTTTTCGTCTCAAAATAAGCTCAAATGTAACTTATATCTAAAATGTTTAAAGTTATAATATTATATAAAGTAATCTTAAATATTTTTAGGTATCTACAATTATAAGGCATTCAAATAAAAATAACTGTAACAAGTGTAAAGCTAGTTTTATAAAAAAAAAAAAAAAAAAAAAGTAACCCTGGCCGTAAATTTAATTAAATATGTATATATAATAGCATAGCTGCCAATGTTTTAATTTATTTCGGAGTACTGTTAGCTCCGCCTTTATTTCACACCACTTTATTTATAGAAAAATTTTCTTCAATATGTAACTTCGATAAAATAAGAAAAAATTACTTTAAAAAAATAAGTGGTACGAAATAAAGGCGGGGCTAAAATTACTCCGAAATAAATTAAAATATGGCAGCTATGTGATAGGAATACCTTTTAAGATACTGCACAAGATGAAATGATATCACTTGGAGAACACGAACAATTTAAAAAAGGAGAAAAATTGATGAAAAACTTTTAAATTGGAGGCATACAACAATACAATGCGTATACCTGCCAAGATCATAATTAATATTCCGTAGTATTGTTAGCTCCGCCTTTTTTTTTTTTTTTTTTTTTCATGCCAGTATTTTTTCAGAGTATTTTTCTTCTTATTTAATCGTAAATGAATTTACAGAAAACTACTCTTTAAATTTACTGGTGTGAAAAATAGGCGGGGCTAGCAATGCAACAGAATATTAACACTTTCGCGACCGGACTTTTTTGTCTTTTTGACAGTAAGGTCCGCCAGGGGGCGTTATTCTACCGAGTTACAATATTTCAGAACAAAATTTTCTGTATTCACATTTATATTACAAATGGATACAGATTATGATTATATGCTTCCTAATCAAAATATTTGAATCCATATTATATTTGACTGTACAAATTTGAATATCGGGTATATTCCTAAGAAATAAATAACATACAAATAGCAAAAGAAATGCCCACTGGGAGAGTTCCAGATTTTCAAATGACGTGAATCTACGTCAGCGGTCGTGAAAGTGGTTATCAGTAAGGCACCTATTATAGGGGCTCTAGTTATCAGGATGTTGACAGGTTTGCAATGCGTCTTCAGGGGCCTTGATTGTATGTTGTATACATACATATATGAAAATCTGTGATTACCAGGTGCAAAAACGCTAGCTTATAAAGTGTCAAAGCAGCTGGCCTTGAATTTAAATAAATATTGTTTTTATTTAGTCAATTTTCAATTTTTATGAAAATCGGTTAAAAATTCACAATTTAAAATAAATAAAAAGCTTTTCTACATTTTATTACGCATTAGATGCATTACTATAATTTTATTATATGTTGTTATAACACTAATGTATTATACAACGAAAATTATGCGTTATTTTTTATTTTTTAATGTCAGACTTAAAAAATAGTAGTTACAATGTTACATGTCAACTTCATGCTTAACAAAAATATTATTACTATCATAATAACTGAAGTGTCTAACAGAAAATAGTTTTACTGTTTTAGAAAAAATACTTACACTTTTTTTTTTTTTTTTAACTTAACTTTAACGGCACTTTTATTGACAGTTAATACATCAAATATTACTTTTTAAAGTTATCCATGACATTTTCTTTATAGAAGTATAAGAGCAGCATTCTTAAACGGAAAAAAAAAAAAAAAATTAATAATAAAAAAAATAAACTGACAAGTCGATATGACGAATCCATTTTATTTATTTCAATTTTCTTTTACATATAAATCCAAAACGTTTTTAGGAAAGAGATTTTTAGTGCGTCAGTTGTATTCGTGAGATGAGCAAAGGTTATAACTCATAAAGTAGTATTAAAACTTTTGTAGTGGAATAGAAAATATTACTTTGAGAACTTAACATAATCTTAAATGTGACAGTAGATCGATAAATGTTTAATGGGGGTATTTCCACAAGTTGCTATGAGGAATTCATTTTATTTATTTGATTTTCTTTTACATATAAATCCAAAATGTTTTTAGCAGAGAGATTTTGAGTGCTGTGGAAACCCGTCAGTTCTCTCTATTCTTGAATTGAACCAAGATTATAAATAACTCGCCAAGTAGTCTTAGAACTTTTATAGTCAAAGAGACAATATTTTTTCGTCTCAAAATAAGCTTAAATGTAATGTTATATCTAAAATGTTTAAAGTTATAATAGTATATAAAGTAATCTTAAATATTTTTAGGTATCTACAATTATAAGGCATTCAAATAAAAATAGTTGTAACAAGTGTAAAGCTAGTTTTATAAAAAAGTATCCCTGGACCTGAATTTAATTATATATATATATATATATATATATATATAATAGGGATACCTTTTCAGATACTGCACAAGATTAAATGATATCACTTGGAGAGCACGAACAATTTGAAAAAAGAGAAAAATTGATGAAAAACTTTTAAATTGGAGACATGCTACAATACAATACGCATACTTGCCAATATCCTAATTAATATTCCGTAGTATCGTTAGCCCCGCCTTCTTTTTTACACCAGTATTTTTTTAGAATATTTTTCGTCTTATTTAATCGTAACTGCATTTGGAGAATATTACTCAACAAATTTACTGGTGTGAGATAAAGGGCGGGTCTAACAACACTACGGAATATTAATTAGGATGCTGGCAAGTATGCGATGCGTATACCTGCCAAGATCCTAATTAATATTCCGTAGTATTGTTAGCTCCGCCCTTTTTTTATCACACCAGTATTTTTATTCTTATTTAATCGTAAATGTATTTGGAGAAAACTACTCTTTAAATTTACTGGTGTGAATAAATAGGCGGGGCTAACAATACAACATAATATTAACACTCTTGGGACCGCACTTTTTTGTCTTTTTGAAAGTAAGCTCCGCCAGTGGACGTTTTTCTACCGAGTTACAATATTTCAGAACAAAATTTTGTATATTCCCATTTATATTACAAATGGATACACATTATGATTATATTCTTCCTAATCAAAATATTTGTATCCATATTATATTTGACTGTACAAATTTGAATATTGGGCATATTCTTAAGAAATAAATAACATACAAATAGCGAAAGAAACGCCCACTGGTGGAGTTCCAGATTTTCAAATGACGTGAATATACGTCAGCAGTCGTGAATGTGTTAATCAGGATGTTGGCAGGTTTGCAATACGTCTTCAGTGGCCTTGATTGTACGTTGTATATATACATATATACATGCAAAATCTGTAATTTTCAGGTGCAAGAACGCTACCTTATAAAGTGTCAAAGCAGCTGACGTTGAATTTAAATAAATATTGTTTTTATTTAGTCAATTTTTAATTTTTGTGAAAATCGGTTAAAAATTCACAATTTAAAATAAATAAAAAGCTTTTCTATATTTTATTATGCATTAGAGGCATTATTATAATTTTTTTGTACGTTGTTATAACACTAATGTGCTATACAATGAAAATTATGTGTTATTTTTTATTTTTTAATGTCAGACTTAAAAAATAGTAGTTACAATCAGGGATGGAACACGGGCGCAGAATTCATACCACTATCAATGTAGGAAATTTTTCTACTTCTTAAATCAACGATATTATAGGTAGTAAAATTTCTTCAACAGATTCCGGTATGAATTCTGCGCCCGTGTTCCATCCCTGTACAATGTTACATGTCAACTTCATGCTTAACAAAAATATTATTACTAAATCGTAAGTACTGAAGTGTCTAACAGAAAATAGTTTTACTGTTTTAGAAAAAAATACTTACACGTTTTTTTTTTTTTTTTAACTTAACTTTTACGGCACTTTTATTGACAGTTAATACATCAAATATTACTTTTTAAAGTTATCCATGACATTTTCTTCATAGAAGTATAAGAGCAGCATTCGTAAAAGGAAAAAAAACAAAAAATAAACTGACAAGTCGATATGACGAATCCATTTTATTTATTTCAATTTTCTTTTACGTATAAATCCAAAAACGTTTTTAGGAAAGAGATTTTTAGTGCGTCAGTTGTATTCGTGAGATGAGCAAAGGTTATAACTCATAAAGTAGTCTTAAAAGTTTTGTAGTGGAAGAGAAAATATTACTTTGAGAACTTAAAATAATCTTAAATGTGACAGTAGATCGATAAATGTTTAAAGGTATCGTATAGTGTCTCAGATATTTTAGGTTAGTTACAGGTATAAGGCATTTATTTAAAAATACTTATAAAAATAAAACATTTTTAAAGATTTTTTTTATTCCTGTATTCTTAGATGAAGATGCCACGCAGAAAACTAGTATATTGTGGCCATCAAAAAACTTTCTTCGATATTTTCTTATACAAATTCCCGCAGTACAAATTACACTGCTTTGCAAAAAAAAAAAAAAAAAAAAAAAAAAAAATCAAGAATGAAAAACAATTAATTTAACACCTAAAAACAAAAAAGTATAAAGTTTAAAAGATATCATTAATAACAAATTAAAAAAATATAAGATATGTAATGCAGAATTTCAATGGCTAATCTCCCCCCCCCCCCAAAAAAAAAAAAAAAAAAAAAAAAAAAATCCTTTGTCGCAAATGTCCATGATTTAGAATTTTCCAACTTCGTAGCACCTCAGAAGATATTTAACGGTTAAAATAATCCTCCCCCTCCTGAAAACATAAAATCACCGAAAAGTTATCAAAATAGGGGGTCATTCCTAAAAAACGGTGGGTGATAAGGCAAAAGGGGCGTCCTTTTCGGATTCAGGAGGTCATTTTACATAAGAATATGCTGAAATGGTGTCAGAGGCAATTTTCATGCCGAGCAGTGTTGTTATTTTTGTATCCATTATGAATGCAGACATT
This sequence comes from Salticus scenicus, assembly GCA_963930645.1. Classification (NCBI taxonomy): domain Eukaryota; kingdom Metazoa; phylum Arthropoda; class Arachnida; order Araneae; family Salticidae; genus Salticus; species Salticus scenicus. The sequence goes on along the minus strand of OZ005656.1, from coordinate 206,070,783 downwards.
TTCATCTCAGAGAGGTGTTACACTAAATGTCCAATAGAAGTTAATATTTACCTTGCAGATAATATCCTTTGTTCCTACCATTCTCAGGGGAAATTGCAGTATTTCAGCGCCACCTATCGGCAAATATGCACCCAATTCAATCAGCATAATGCCTCTTAATGCTCTTTTCATATATCAAATTTTGTTCGATTATACGCAATAGAACCCGAGATATAACCTTCTTTTAAACTATGGAAACTCCCAATATAATATGAACGTACCCTGATGATGAGCTCAGCTAAAAACCAGATCCGGTCAGAGTCTGAAATGCCCCACCTAGAAAGCTTGTTCGATTTAACCTATTATAATTTTTATTCTATTTTATTAGTGCCGGTTTTATATTTTTAGAGATCATGCAATTTCGCTCTATTTCCTTTCTACTAACCCCCATAATGCATGAAATATTATTCTATTCTGCCATGTAATGAAAATATTCAATTTCAAATAACTTACAAAGATCGTAAAGTAGAATATTAATGTTAATTAATGTTCATTGCGGTATCATTATTTAAAATTAAACTTACTTACTTACAGGGTGTTTTGTTTAGGGAGTAAGGCCAATTGACTGCACTTGGATCCTAGGCCTGAAGAGGAGTGCCCTCCGTGAGGATCTTTCTAACTTACACTGGTAGACAATTGCTAAGGACGGATGACAATAACTAAGCTATTGTCATCCGCCCTTAGCAATTGTCCACCAGTGTATAATACTTACAGGGATAATAATCCTCATGACATACGACAAATAATAACATATGAAATTTTCAAAGTAGAATATTGAAATTTAATAGAGTTTTTGCCAGTGTTTTAAATGATATTTTTAAAATAGTCTAAATTCTTTAAGCGAAATTTTTCTCTTTTTTATCTTGGTAAAACATCTTTACATTTTGGTAATTAATAACTTACAAAATTTTTCAAAGTAGTAGAATATTGGAATTCAATAGAGTTTTTGCCAGTACTATAAATGATAGTTTAAAATAGTAATCTAAATTATCTAAGCGAAATTTTGCCCTACTCTGCCATGTTTTTAAAAAATCTTAAATTTCGGCAATCAATAACTTACGAAAATTTTCAAAGTAGTAGAATATTGAAATTCAATACAGTTCTTCTTTCCAGTATTATAAATGATATTTTAAAATACTCTAAGTTTTCTTTTCCCCTCCGTGGAGGATCAAAATTGTGATGGCATGTCTCCGGACCATCCTTAGGGGTGCATCCCAGACCATCGCCAATTACCAATTGCGCAGTACTAGTGCGATGTTAAACCCAACCAATCAACTAAATTTTCTAATTGAAATTTTTCCTTATTCGAAAATGTTTTTAAAAAAATCTTAAATTTCCATAATTAAAAATTTACGAAAATTTCAAAACAGAATATTGAAATTCAATAGGGGTCTTTCCAGTGTTATGAATGATATTTTAAAAAGTCTAAATTCTTTACGATGAAATTAATCATCATAAAATGAAATTTTGTCATATTCTGCATGTTAAGAAAATCTTAAATTCCCAAGTACTTACAAAGTTTTCAAAGTGGAATGTTGAAGTTTAATAGGGTTCTGGCCAATCTTATAAATGGTATTTTAAAACTGGTCTGACTTCTATAATCTAGTCTGTTTATCACTAAAAGCTACAAACGACTTGCAACTTTAACGCATGATTTTACTTACTTTTAACAATATCTGCTTTTTTTTTTTTTTCCTTTAGGAATACAAAAAATACTATAATATTAGTTACTTATAATTACATATTAATACATTATAAATATTAATTACTGCTTCGCTGACGTTTTAATTAATATTTCCGCAAATAATTAAAATTTTTATTTATTTATTATTATTACCACCTCCTATGCATTTTATTCTACCTTTATGCCAATTTCTGTAATTTTGCTACGCGTATTCGCTGAATGCATACAGACACACGCATATAAAGACACCTTTTATTATTATAAATATATTGTGCGTGGGGGGGACTACCATCACACTCACCTACCCTCATTCGAATATTGTACCTTCATTAAATTAAAAAAAAAAACTAGTATGTTGTGGCCACCACAATACTTTCTTCTGTATTTTCCTATACATATTCAATCAGTAACAATATTAAAAAAAAAAAAGTACGATTTTTTTTCTAAATTTTTTTTTGTTAAAAGCAATACATATTCAATCAGTAACAATATTAAAAAAAAAAAAAAAAATTACAATTTTTTTTTCTGTTTTTTTTCTTTTTTTCTTTTTTTTGTTAAAAGTAAAAGAATCGATAACTTTGTTTCAAATTATCACAGATTTTTAGTTCAACCATTCATTTTAAAGGTATTGACGAGATCTTTCGAAAGATACCCATCTTCAAAATTTACCCCCACCGGGGGGGGGGGGGGACTTCCCCCCCAGGGGGGAAGCGATGCCTCCTCATGCACAAAATTTTTTTCCTACTTAAATACTACTATTACCAATAATTCATATTAATTTTACAATCACAAGTGTAAAATAACTCTTATTATGCACATTTATACGAATTTTTGTCCTATGCTGCCATGTTAAAAATTTGCATAAAATGCGATCACAGCGCCACCTGTTGAGCTATTGATCCCCAAATGTAATCAGCACCAGTTTATGTCGGGGACCAACTAAATACCAAGTTTGGTTAAATTTCGTTTTAAAAAAAAAAAAAACGATTTTTTTTTCTAAGCTTTTTTTTTTTTTTTTTTTTTTTTTTTTTTGTTAAAAGTAAAAAAAAATCGATAACTTTGTTTTAAATTATCACAGAATTATGGTTCAACCATTCGTTTTAAATGTATTGACGAGACCTTTCGAAAGACACCCATCTTGAAACTTTGCCCCCCCCCCCCGGGGGGGAACCGATGCCCCCACATGCACAAAATTTTTTTCCCAGTTAACTATTGCTATTATCAACGAGATCTTTCGAAAGATACCCATCTTGAAAATTTACCCCCCCCCCCCCCAGGGAGGGAACCGGTGCTCCCACATGCACAAAATTTTTTTCGTAGTTAACTACTACTATTATCAATAATTCTTATTAATTTTACAATCACAAGTTTAAAATAACTCTTATTATGCACATTTATACGAATTTTTGTCCTATGCTGTCATGTTAAAAATTTGCATAAAATGCGATCACAGCGCCACCTGTTGAGCTATTGATCCCCAAATGTAATCAGCACCAGTTTATGTCGGGGACCAACTAAATACCAAGTTTGGTTAAATTTCGTTTAAAAAAAAAAAAAAAAAAAAAAAACGATTTTTTTTTCTAAGCTTTTTTTTTTTTATTTTTTTTTTTATTTTTTTTTTTTGTTAAAAGTAAAAAAAATCGATAACTTTGTTTTAAATTATCACAGAATTATGGTTCAACCATTCGTTTTAAATGTATTGACGAGACCTTTCGAAAGACACCCATCTTGAAACTTTGCCCCCCCCCGGGGGGTACTCCCCCCCCCAGTGGGGGGGAACCGATGCCCCCACATGCACAAAATTTTTTTCCCAGTTAACTATTGCTATAATCAACGAGATCTTTCGAAAGATACCCATCTTGAAAATTTACCCCCCCCCCCAGGGAGGGAACCGGTGCTCCCACATGCACAAAATTTTTTTCGTAGTTAACTACTACTATTATCAATAATTCTTATTAATTTTACAATCACAAGTTTAAAATAACGCTCATTATGTACATTTATACGAAATTTTGTCCTATACTGTCATGTTAAAAGTTTACATAAAATGCGATCACAGCGCCATCTGCTGGGCGATTGATCCCAAAATCTAATCAGCACCATTCCATGTCAGGGTCCAACTATATACCAAGTTTGGTTCAATTTCATTCATCGGTTCGTGAGATACGGTGAAAAATATGAAATTTTGCGATCACAGCGCCACCTGCTGGACGATTGATCCCCAAATCTAATCAGCACCATGCCCCGTCAGGTTCCAACTATATACCAAGTTTGGTTGAATTTCATTCATTGGTTCGTGAGATACGGTGAATAATACGAAAATTTGTCCTATACTGCCATGTTAAAAATTTACATAAAATGCGATCTCAGCGCCACCTGCTGGGCTATTGATCCCCAAATCTAATCAGCACAATGCCCCGCCAGGGTCCAACTATATACTAAGTTTGGTTGAATTTCATTCATTGGTTCGTGAGACACGGTGAAAACACGAAACCACAGACACACAGACAGACACACAGACACACAGACAGACATTTTCTAAAAACTATCAATTCGTGTTCAGGACATCCCAAAACGTGTAGATCCCTCAAAAAACGGAGGTCGGAAATTTTCGCGAATCCAATACTTTCTCTATATTACATATAGAAGAAAGTAAAAAGCTATCTAGAGGATCTTCGCCTACACAATGCACTCTTTGAAACTTATTCGAATATAGTTGGTTAGCCCTGTATTAATGGACGACTATATAGAACGAGACAGAGCTTCTAATGTTTGTGGGAAAAAGCTGCTCTATGATTGGCTGTATTGTCTTATTTGTGGGCTAATTTAAACTTCCTATAGGTTAAATTTCATCATGACGTCGAATGGCGTCAGAGAGTCATGTCGTCAATTGCATACGCACCACATATTATGTTTAATAACACAGTCAGTTTCGAAATTTGACCCTAAAACAGTATTTTCTCTATGTAGAGATAAGAGAGAGAAAAAAGAAAAAAAAATGTTTTTAAATTACAAAAGTATGTCTTAGAAAATATTTTTCCGCTTCGTTATAGTTGTTAGATATACAAAAAAGATAAACTCTCATACAAGAAACTAACATCAATTTCATATTAAACCATAATATTTCTCCAATATTAATATTTCATTATGTACATATATTTTGGTATTTTTTTTTTTAATGCTTCCTCAGGGCAAACATTTCATTAATAATATTTCTGTTATATTAGGTCTTTCAGATTTCCCAAGTATGATGTTGAAATAATACGTCCTTTGAAATGTGTACACCATAGGACGGATTATGCATTATTGCTCGAATCTGGATAAATATTATAACAGTCAAAGTGATAGATGACGAAACTGCGCCTCACTAGTAGCCGAGAACTTCTATTTTTCACACTGGTAGAGATAGGAAGTGCCGGATTCGATCCCAGGGCGTGATTATCGAACTAGTCATTAAGAGTTTTCCATGTTTTTCTCGAAACTCGCGTAGATACGGACTAGGACCCTTTAAAAAGACCCCCACGGAAGACATACCCCCAGGCCTAAGATCCAAGTACCGTCAATCAGTCTTAAACCATACATACACTACACTACCACCAAACTGGTAGACGGAAGATGCCAAATTCAAACCCAAGTCATGCTTGTCGGTCTAGTCCAGACGTTCGGCGTTTTTGTGTTTTGCTTAGACACTGGCATAAATACGGGCTAGGTTTCCTCAGAAAGACCCTCAAGAAATATATCCGTACTGTCCTAGAACTCCAACGTAATCAATCGACTTTTATCATCAACACCAACTCGCCAAAATTTCCTCGTAACTTAAAAATTATAAAAACAATTAATCTAAAAATATTTTATCGGCTTACACGTAAATTGTCTCTAAAAATTAAAGCTTACATTACATTGCCTAACATTTATTTCACGTTTAGCAAATTTTCTGTGAAATTCAGGGTTGTTATTTTGTGCACTTTTTCGTGAAAAATCCGGAACCCTGGACGAAACTGGAAAAAAAACACAAGAGACTGGACAAAATAAAATTCATTGAACTGTACATGTTCGATGCATAAAATTATTCTGTTAAAGCAATAAATTGTATTTTTAACTTTGAATTGGTAATTTTAGCGATAGAAATACTATTTTATTAAAAATTAATAATTTGATTAATAACAAGTATAATTTATTTTTAATAACGATCAATTAAAAAAAAAAAAAATGTAAATAAAATGCTAATTACATTAGTTATGTATAGTTTAAAAATGTAACAAAATGAATCTGATGTATGGACTATTATCATGTTAGGTATTGAGAGTAGGGGGGAAAAAAAGTTATTTGACACTATTCCTAAATATTTAAAAACAAAAGAAATAGAAAAGGCCATACTAGGCGACTTTTAGGTACTAGGCGCCACTTTAGAATGTAGAAAAAGAGGGGAAAAAAAAAAGAAAAAAAAACTCCATAGAAATAGCATGGGAAGAAAAGCAAAAAAACTCACAATGTGAAGTGTGTTAAAAAAAAAAAAAAAAAAAAAAAAAAAAAAAAAACGGCTCGCACCGGAAGTAATAAGAGGACAAAATTGATTAGAAAAAGACATGGAACAGCGGGAACGGGAGGGGGTGGGGCGTTAAATATAACGACCAGGATTAATACGACTCGCCTAGTATGTAGCCAGAAAAAGATTTCACACGTAATGTTGAGTTAGTTATCTTTAGTACATAATGTTGACAGTTAAAAATGGTGACCCCCCCCCCTCATCGAAAGAGACTATTTTCAATACAATTAGAGTTTTCCATGATCAATGTGATTGATTAATACATAGACGATTATAATTTTAAAAATAATTTAAATTGTTTATTTGTCATTTTGTACTTAACATGGAAATGTTTTACTTAACGTTTATATACTACGTTTAAAAAAAAAAAAAAAAAAAAAAAAAAAAAAAGCTCATAAATGTAGGTTGAATGTTTGTTTCTATCAATTTATTTCAGTAAGTCTTTTCAAAGCATGGCTTTCATTTCTATATAACATTTTATTTGCAATAGCAATATGTTGTTGTTATTATTATTATTGTTATTTCTTTTTTTTACAAGAATTTTAAAAATTAAATGTATATGTTTAATCATTTATAGTCTTATGTTTAATCAAATATGTTTATATATTTATATGCTTAATCAAATTTATATGTTTAGTCATTTGTAGTCATCATTTATAATCTTATTTTAATTTTGTAAAACAAAAAATTAGTAATTAGTAATTAGTAATAGAAATTCCACATGAAAAAAAAATACAAAATTGAATTTTACTTCAAAATAAGATTTTTTTTTCCCCCACAAAAGTAATGTCTATAATAATGTAAATATGTGCATATGTGTATATTATATGAGTATATGTCAATTTAGTGAACATGCATAAAAATGTCACGTGACACCACTCGAATTTCAGAACATTAAGTAATTCACTGTTGTTTAAGTAAAATAAAAAAGTCATTAAATAAACAAAAGAGAAAAGGGAGAATTACTTTCTCCCAAACATCATATTGTCTAATGGAATGTAATAAATCCAAATTCTTTTATGCATTTCCGTAAAAAAACTATTAGTGCTAGCTTCACCAAAACCTATACAGTTTGTGCGATATAGGCTATAACATGTATATAAATTTAAAGCTCAATCAAATGAGCCATTCAAATGTTATTACACTTTAAATAATTTCAGACTATAGGCCATAATGTTACAGAATTTTTCGTTGTGTCCCTGTAAAAAAAACTATAAATGTTAGATTCACCAAAATAAATCTATACGGTTAATTCAACGGTGACTTTTAACCTGTATATAAATTTTCTGCTGAATCGAATATGGCATTTAGATGATTTCATACTTTTAATAATTTCAGCTCATAGGCTGTAATGATAAATAATTTATCTTTGTGTCCCTGTAAAAAAAAACTAGAAGTGCTAGATTCTCCAAGACGTATACAGTTTGTACTACGGTAACCTATAACATACGGGCCAACATTTTGCTCATTCGAACAAAACATTTAGACAATAATGTGTTCACTCACATACATACATCATCATCATGATAAAAGCAAAAATGAACTCATGGGACCTCAAAGCATATAGATACACTAACATCGCAAAGTCAAATTTTTGTCATGATTACAATACTTTCCTTGCGTATGTATTTTCAGAAAGTAAAAAATTGCATGAAAGGTATGTGAACCATTCAATTTCATCATGCTTAATAACTAATTTTTAAAAGGTATTTATGACTATGAGAGAGGAAATGACAATGTAGTTGAAAGCAGTGGAGGGAAAAGGGGGAGGATTAAAACTGAAAATATAAAATATTACTTTGCATCCACCCTTGAAAAAATACAGATATATTTAGTTATTAAATATTGTGAATTTTGCTAATTTCATGTCTATTTTGAAAGATTCAAATTGATTATACAAGCATATTAATTAAAAAAGAAAAGTATATATGGAAAGAATAAAGATAACATTTAATTTACTACTCGCAAATATTTAATAGTGGACGAAATGGTATTTTGTCCGGGACGGTTTTAACCAGGTTTTTTCCAGTGGTTTTTTCCACTATGGGAAAAACCGAACAACCCTGGTGAAATTATATAATTATGGTTATTCCTATAAATAATTATTTAAAAATTCAAAATCATATTTTGGAATATAATAATAAATAATAAAATAAAAAATAAGGTTGCATAATAAAATTTTATAATTGAGTTACTAAATTATTCAGTGTGTGGGTCATTCCATACCAAATCAAAACAAAAAGCCTGTATTTTGAACCTAACCCCCTCAGATTTTTATTAAATTGGGCTCATTTATTTGTTCTATTGAAAAATGAATGTATACCAATTAGTAAATCCCTATCTCTTTTAGTTTTTGATATACAGGGCTGCAAAAATGGGTAAAAAAATGCAAATTTTCAAAATTCTTCTACTACCCAATGTACCCATATTTTATTCTCTAATAAACTTAGAGATATAAAATTGTTATCATTAGAAAGCTTATAATACAGGCTTTCAAATGATATATCACATGTATATATTTTTAAAAACTTTTATTTTAAGGTCAAACATTTTGACCTTTGACCTACAATATCTCAAAAAGTACAAATTTAATTTTCTTTTAAAAATTATATGTTATTCTCACGTTTATTGTCTATAATTATTATAAGTTTCAACATGGGACGGCCATGTGATGTTGAGTTATAAATTAAATTGAAACCCACCATCACTATTTCCATACTAATATAACATAAGTTTTACAAAAAATTTTGCAAATATAATAAAATATACAATGTAAATGACACTTTATTGCAACCTTCAATAGCTCGCATTCAGTATTTGTGCCCTACCAATCAGGGATTAGAGATAAGTGGGATATAGGTGTTGTTTAAATCCCTGGAAAAGAAAAAGAAAATAACGGCCTTGTAACAATTAGAGTAATTTTTGGTAGGTTTATATTATTATTATTATTACTAGTATATAACCCCGTCAAAAATGACGGAATCTGAAATCAATTAAGGTAGTGAATCAACGAATGCTTTGCCTGCTTCGCTGGACACTATATTTAAAGGGGACTAATGTGCAAGTTTCACCTGACGGGACTAATATGCAAGTTGTACCTGACGGGACTAATGTACAAGTTGCACCGAACGAACAAACTGTTTCTTTTAACGAAAGTACCTACTAACCCAGGACTATAGGTCTAATATAACGTATCATATTATATATCGTATTTATCGTAATATAACTCAGTACTTATTTCGCTTCCTTCTTCGACTCGTTTTAATAAGTATTTTTTATATGCATGGACAAATTTAATATTTTTTTAATTTTTCGCGTGAAAACATTATTTCATCTTATGCCCCCCCCCCCCCCCAATATATATATATATATATATATACATAACAAAAACTGGTAAATTTTTTTGGCAACAATCATAAATTTAAATGTCCAATTTTGAAATTATTTTCATATTTTAATTAATTCTAAAATATCTAATCAAAACTTCGTTACAAATAAGGTACCAAATGAAAGGTACTATATTTGTAACGAAGTAACCTTAGGTACCTTATTTATTTTAACTAATTTGATAAATATGACGTCACAATCAACTGTTTGTTTATATCAGATAAGTACATTATCATGATTGCAAGAAAATGATGTAATAACTATTAGCCCATAATTTTTATGATTGAATATTATATTACATTTTAATTTCATCCTCCATGGGTATTTTAGAATTGCAATGGTAGTTATAAACTTTCGTTGAAATCTTTTTACATATTGAGATTAAGGGAAAAGTGCAAACACAAAAAATGTTCAGTTTTGAAAGATCTTTCTGATGATGTAACATTTATGCAGATTAATAAAAAATAAATAAATAAATAAAAATACACAGCATTTCTAAGGGGGAAAAAAGGGGGGGGGGCTACCAAAAGTTTTTGTTTTGAAGCGGTCTAAACCGGAATCGTTCCTGACAGAAGATGGTCATTATTATTATTATAATTATATTGTTTTTTAGTGCTAGAGGCCTATTTCAGTCGGTTTATTGAATGGGGATTTATTGAATGAAGTCCCCCCAAGGCACAACTTTGACATGAGTCTCCCCCCTGGCACAATTTTGACATGAGTCCCCCCCAAGGTACCCCTATTTCAGTCGGTACAGCGTTGTCGAATTTTTATAATACACTCTTAATAGTGCTAAGGGCCTATTTCAGTCGGTTTATTGAATGGGGATTTATTGAATGAAGTCCCCCCAAGGCACAACTTTGACATGAGTCCCCCCCAGGCCCAACTTTGACATGAGTCCCCCCCAAGGTACCCCTATTTCAGTCGGTACAGCGTTGTCGAATTTTTATAATACACTCTTAATAGTGCTAAGGGCCTATTTCAGTCGGTTTATTGAATGGGGATTTATTGAATGAAGTCCCCCCAAGGCACAACTTTGACATGAGTCCCCCCCCAGGCACAACTTTGACATGAGTCCCCCCCAAGGCCCAACTTTGACATGAGTCCCCCCCCAAGGTACAACTTTGACATGAGTCCTCCCCCCCCAAGGCACACCTTTGGCATGAGTCTCCCCCAAGGCACACCTCCCCCTCATTTGGAAAAAGAGAAAAAACGTTGTTTTGCGGCTATAAGACAGTTTGGACTTCCAACGTTATTTGTTACAATATCTGCAGCTGAAACACATTGGTTTGATTTAATGAAAACTTTATCATGGAATTTAGATCGTCACGAATTAACTAAAGAAGAATTTGTCGATATTAACAAGTTTAGCAGTAGGCCTCTGGCACTAAATTAAAATCTGTCAATGTCAGATTTATTATTATTATTAATATGCGTGAATGACAGTTAATACAGTGAAGACACATACAAAAAAAGTTAGTATTGTATTATTTAAAGGAAGCTTTTAAACAAATCAAGGATGAGTGTCCCGACATTAAAATTGGATTTTTTACATTTCCAGAACTAAAACCAAAAATCTGCATTTTGGCTATCGAGCAAGTGAAACACATTCTGCCTGTGTTTTTCATATATATGAAAAAGTTACATGAATGCTGATTTGGTGTAATTTGTAGTAAAGAAAAAAAGAATCAATTAAATTCATACAATAATTGCCTAAATTTTATTGGTTTGTAAACCTCACAAATGCCGCTGGAAAAAGTTACACTCTGTCTCCTGAAGAAATGTTCAATGCTCGTGCATCTTTTATGTGCTATTATTATTATTTAATCATTTTAAATTCAGATTTTAATTTTATTGTAAGTTATTTATATTTTCAGTCTATTATAAACGAGAGGATAAAGACCCCTCCTCCACACAAACACGCATCGATACCAGCTGATCTGCACTGTTTAAGCTGTAAATTGTTGCACTTAGCAGTACCATACTTCCCAACCATCTCATTAATAACCGTAAAATTATTCACGCCCTTTGAAAAAACGCCCCTTTTTTCACACCACTTTATTTTTAGAGTAATTCTCTCCAAATGTTGTTACGATTAAATAAGAATAAAATTACTCTAAAAAATGACTGGTGTGGAAAAAAAAAGGCGCGTACTAAAAATTGTACGGTTCATAATGAGATGGTTGGCAAGTATGCAGTACATTTAAAAGGACTACTGAATCAGCAGATTAATATTCCAAAATTGGAAGCTTTCATTATTAATTTTTTTTTCTTTTTAATATCGCGTAATTATTAATTAAGAAACATTATAATTAACTATTTTCCTTTTAGAGATTTTCTATACATCCTAATTTGCACACCCAGATGAAATCCTAAATCATTTTATATACAATTTGTGTCAAAGATCAAAATGCTTGAACTTAAAATGAAAAATTTAAAAAATATACTCATGTGATATATCATTTGAAAGCATCTATTATAAGCTTTCTAATGATACCAATCTTATATCTCTAAGTTAATAAGGAACAAAATATAAGTATATTTGTAGTAGCAGAATTGTGAAAATTTGCATTTTTTACCCATTTTTGCATCCCTGTATATCAAAAACTAAAAGAGAGAGGGACTTATTACATTTATTTCTCTATAGAACAAATAAATGAGCCCAAGTTCATAAAAATCTGAGAGTGGGTTAGTTTTTTAGCTGTGTTGATTTGACATGGAATGACCCGTGTGTATAAATGTTTTATTCAGTTTTTCATTAAAGAAAAAATAAAAACAATAATTATTTAACGCACATCGCCAAAATCACTATATATCAATTACACTATTAAAATATTCTATTAAAAATGCTGAATTTCTAGAAAGCGTACTAGATATTAGGAAGAGAATTTTGAGCGGTTCTGCGCTCAAAGCTGGTAGACGTGATGTGCCGGGTTCAATCCCAGGTCACGCTCGTCGGCCTAGCCGTTCGGAGTTTTCCGTGATTTTCTCTGAAACTTGTATAAATACGAGCTAAGACCCCTTAGAAAGACCTCCAAGTAAGGCACTCAGGATCTAGGACCCTAGTGCAGTCAGTCGGCCTCATTCCCAAATACCAAACACAAAGAGAATTGTATATTTCGGCCCTTCTCCCAATGTTATTAAAATTGTTATAGTAGATTTTGAGCATAGAATTCACATCAGTGAATTTAACAGTACTAGAAGGAACCGAAACATTCAAATTCTCTTCATACTTTTAAGTACACTTTTTGGCAATTAAAGCAATTTAGAAATTCAAAAAATATAGTTATTAAATTAATCTCTTCGTAATTACAAGTTGTACTCCCCGAAATTATTTGCTTTTTATTAAAAAAATAATCACTAGAGAGCAGCACTAGCGATTATTTTGCTAGTTCAAAAGATAAGGGAGTTTTTGTTACTAGTCAGTTGTTTTATTTTCACATTTTTCTGAAAACACTGTGTGTGCGAAAGAAAGACAAAAAAAAAAAAAAAAAAAAAATCTGTAAAAAGTTTCAGAAAAGTGAGGCAAACAAATTATATACATAGATGACCATTTGACACGAAATGCATAGCTGCCAGCTTTTTTTATTTTGGGTCAAATAAAAGGAGTGAAAAGCGAATTTCGTGTTAGGTATTTATTCTACAAAAAATTAATTTATCGAGTTCAATGGCACACTAGAGAATTTAAATTAAATTTTTAGCTCTAGTTAAAATTATGAAAAATCACATACACACATATATGTATGTTTGTGTATATATCAATATAAATAATATACACCTGTCTTAAGCCATGGTGGTCTCTGCTTCTTATTCTTGTTATATCTGTTTTATTCGTTTGGAGTTTATCCTTGTTTCACATAGTTTTCAGTTCTTATATCAAATGTATATGTCAAAATTATAATTATGGCGCCATGATTTTGATATATTTTAATAAAATGAAATCTTTCCAAAAAATGAATATCTACAACTTTCATTGATCATATTTCATATATAAATGAAAAACTGCCTGATTGAGCCAAGCGTTTTGACCTCCCTCTCTAACCCCGTTTTACTCTACAGACAGAAAAACAATTAAAATTTTTTGACGCTTTAAAATACATTATATGAGCATATAAGTCAATATTGTTATGGGTCTCTAAACATTTTAAAACTTGCACAAACGTATTTTTCATGTTTTTCCAACATTTTATTATCCCACCAATGACCAAGTGGTTCTGTGTTCAGTGCTGGCAGATTGGAAGTGGGGAGTTTGATTCCAGGTCACGCTTGTCAACCTGGCGGAGGGTCTGCACTCTTTGAGATTTCCCCCAAACCCGCGTAAATACGGACTGGGAACCCTCCCTCACAAAGGCCCTCACGGAGGACACAACACTTAAAACTCTCGTGTAATCAATTGGCCTTAACATACTCACATATTATTTAATAAAGCCTTAATTTTTTTATTAATTTACACAAAAGTGCATTTTTGAGTAAAATATTCTCTCTGTAAAATTTTTCATTGAAAAGTAAAATTTTCATGAAGTGTTGCTTCTTAGAACAATTTTATGTATTTTTATTTTTATTTATTTATTTATTTTTACTGAAAATTAAATTTCCGGCTCCCAAAGTAAGAGCCCCTTTTCTGTACTTAGGATGTATATAAATTGGTAAACAACGTAATTGTAGTTATTATGTTTTATTTATAATGATATAAAATCCAATAGATGGCAGCACCAAACAATATGTTGATGTTGCTTCCTGACCGTCAATGAAAATAAATTATGATAATACCATGATAATACTTATAAAAACAAAGAGTAATAACAATTGTTGTTTTAAATTAAATCAAATATATTTCTATGTTTTCGCCTCTTCTTTTTTTTTTTTTTTTTTTTTAATATGTAATATTTATACAGTTTAAATTATTTAACTGTATGATCGCGGAAGTTGTTGATTTTTCGATTACATCATTTGTTTATTCTGGAAGTTGATTGTCTGATTGATGCTAGAGGTAGAGCAGGTAGATCTAGTCAGGATGAAGTAATTCGCGTCTTATTCGAAATTTTGTTTAATTTAAAGTTTCAAAAATATAATAAGTAAATTTCATTCAATCGAAAACTGTTTTTGGATTTTTTTCTTCTTAGTTAATTCATTTTCTTTTCTTTGTTGAAATAATGGTCTTCGTAGGAGATATTGGAAATATGACGGAAACAGACATACGGAAAAAATGTTTCAAATGGACAGTTGCAAATTTCTTATCCTTTTTAGAAATGAAAGAAACTCAAATGGTTAGTCCACCATTTCCTTTTGAAAGCCAACAATGTGCACTCGGACTGCAAATATTTGAAAATAACGAGTGGATTGAAATTCAATTTTGGATATCGCCAAAAAACTATCTTATTCATGTAAAATTGGGAGTTCTTGCAACAAATGGAGAAGAATACAAGGGCTATAGTGTTCAGTATCAGGACGATGATCCGGTAGTGCATTTATATGAAAAGCAATGTTTCCTTCAAAAGTCAGAATTAGATAAAGTATTACATTCTGGACAGCTAACAGTTTTTTGTGAAATAACGCAAAAGGATTCTGAAAAAGAAATCTTGCAAATGGATGATGGATTTGATGGTAAGTAACGGTAGTATGCTTGGTGGTAAGTGGGGATTAGCAAAGCAATATGTTTTATTTACTACATATTATACTTTTTATATCAGGGGTCGATCCAGGCAAAAATTGGGATCCTTTTGCTGCCCTTCACAAAATTCTAATCTCTAAAATGGGCCCCTTCACAAAATTCTAATCTCTAAAATGGGCCCCTTCACAAAATTCAAATCCTTAAAATGGACCCCTTCACAAAATTCAAATCCTTAAAATGGGTCCCTTCACAAAATTCAGATTTATTAAAACAGCTCTTTCACAAAATTTTTGTTTTATAATAATAATACTTTTGTAAAATTTTTCCACACTTACAGCATTATTTTTAATGAGTGTCTATACTTGTTTAATAAAATGCTATTAACTTGATATTAAACATTAGATAGAGTAATTGCTAAAATGAAAGATTTCCAGAAACAATTATTTTTTTCACAAAAATGGGCCCCAAAAATTAAAACCTGGATCAACCCCTGTATATATTATCATTTCTTCCTTTTCCTGTATTGTCGATAATCATAGCACTGGTAATGATGAACTTTCATTTTCAGAAATTATAAAAACTCTTTGCATTCAATTCCCCTTGCCTCTGCCAACAATTTTGTTTTAGGATCAATGTTGCTTCAGCTTCAACAAATCAAGGTTGTAGTCAGAAAAAAATTTGAAAAAGGATCTGTAACTTCAAAAAATTTCGAATTTTGACTTTTTTTTATATTAGAATCAATGCAAACTGTAATACTAATAGCATTTTATTAGAATAGTGATAATCAAGAGCGTGATATACAGTTAATATTAAAAAATAATAATGATTTAAATGTCGTTCTATTAAAATAATGCAATTTAAATAATTAAGTGTAATTTAAGTTTAGTTGTTTGTGTATATAAACTTTGTTGCAAATTCTTCAAAATATTTGCCATTATTGGTCGAAAGTGCAATATGTATGTACCGTTTCATTAATATGCAGTTTTGCTTATATTTGCATGATTTCTGTCTTATCTTATCGCACTTCTGTTCCACTTATTACGCTGCTTTCTGTAAATTTCAGTAGATAGCAACCTCTAAACATATTTAATGGATTTTGGTGTTTTGGAGTCTTTTGGACTTCAAAAATATTATGATGTATGTGTTATTAATGTAAAATATATTATTTTTACAAATATTGTATAATCCCAATGCCAATAATGATTTAAACTAAGTTTCCTTGCAGAGCTAAGATAAATTTATTTAGCTAGAGATAAATAATTTTTCCTAGTGTATATATTTAAAGAAATCTTTGTTACAATGTGACTAAAATTTTAGGAGGGGATCAAACTCTTCCCCATGATTCTCCTCCTGGCCCTTGCTACAGATTAGAATCATTATTGAGAGTTATAACTGATCATCAAGGACAGATTTCTAAATTTTGCATTATAGGCAAATATAATTGGTCATCCCAGTACAGAATCTAGGTGACACATCCACATTGTCGCAGAAAAGAAAACGTCACTTGCAGAAAAATTTGCTTATAAAAATTAAAGATATTCCTAAATTTCAGTAGAAAATTGAAACTCATGTCCTTATATTTAAGGATTTTTTTAACAGTCTATTAATAATATTGATATCTTTATAATTATATGATCATCCTGTATGTAACTTAGAAAATACGTTAATATTGCCTTGCAGAAAAGTTTTGCACAAACAAGGCTTATTGCGGAAAGCATAAAAATATTCTTTCACCAGGTACCAGTACCTAAAAGCAAAAATGAAAAATAAAGCTTGCATTTTATTCCATAGTTATTTGTGTATTACTTTTAGAATTTAAAAGCAGACCTCATAAGACCTTACGAGTGTGAATAAAAATATACATAATTCTTTAAAAATCTATTTAATTTGATATTCATAAAACTATTTAAGACAAATTGTTATTAGGCATTATTTAGAGCTTTTGATGTTTTCAAATTTTGAAATAATTACAAAATTTTTAATTATTTTTATGGACTAATGTAATATTTTGTAAAAGAAAAAAGTTATGAAAGACTAAGTAGCCTCTATGTGAATGGGGGATGAATTAATGAAAGAAATTTCTAAACATCATATACTTTTCCAATGTGCCAGATTGTTGGTAAAATCATCAATTACATCGTCATAGCTCAAGCTCAACAATTTCATCAATCAGCTTCTATATTTTAAGAATAGTTAAATTATTATTTTTTTTTCCCCTTGTACAAGAGCACATGTTGTAATTTTTTATTTGTTATAGCACAAAGAATGAAATGAAAGCTCCACACTGTAATTTGTCACTGCTTGCTGTGCTGATGAAAGCAGAACTTTCTGTATTTATCTGCAACAAAACAAAATTTATCTGTGATTTTGGAATTGAGTCTAGTATCACAAGGATTGTAAGTAATTGATAAAATATGTAAAATGTGCACCTACAAAGAAAATATAAGAAGTACAGTAATCTACATAAATAATGCAAATTATAATTGTATTTTTAAACCTGGCACTCTTTTATAAGATGTTAAATTAATCTGCAGAGTTTAAAAAAATCTGCAGCACTTACTGCCTAGCTGCACTGTTTCTGCTACTGGATCTGAAGCTTTTTTTTTTTTTTATGTTATTAATATTTAAAAAGCGCAGAATGTTTGCAATGTCTTATGGATACAAACCTGGTAATTTTTTTAGAATAGAACTATTTCATATGTCTTCTTCACCTTTTACCTCAAGTCTTAACAGGAATGAAAACTTATTATAAGGGTGAAACTTTTCAAGGGCTACCCCTGAATTCAGGTTTTTTTTTTTTTTTTTGTATCTGATTTCATGTTAAATTATTTTGTTTTTGTAGAAATTTCTCATTTTGAATATTTAATTTGCCTTATAATGTATTATGAACTCTCCAGATATCTCTTATTATGGGCAACCATTTGATATATCATTAATAACTCTACCCTATCTATCTGCATGTCTGTCCCGAGATATCTTGGGGAAAAATCTAGCCTTCAGCACATTATGGCAGCTGATAAAATGGTTAATATTGTCATAAGTCATCTTTCACCTAGTTTTCATTAATTCAAAAGTTGGAGACAATTTGGCATGTCTGCCAAAGCTAAAGACGGATGACAGAAGCTTTGTCCTTTTTGAAATTGACCATGCCAGGCTTGACTTATGCCTATTTTTTTGCCTGATGAAAAGTTGTGCTATTATTTCAGCTAAAACTGTTATTGCAAATTTTTACAATTTATGATGTTTATTATATTTAATCATATTTGTTTACAAAGCTTATTATTCATTACATCATTACTGTTTGGATTGATTTTTTTACTTTCTAGTGATCATGTATTATTATTATTTCATATTGATAATGGGTACAATATTTAATATCACTGACAGTCAAAGTTCGTGTTATTCTATGGGGAAATTCGTTTATAGAATTACTCATTTTAATTTTAACATATTTCATTTTGAAGTTATTAAAAAAAACATTTTTTGGAAACAAGAATACCTACATTTTTATAGTTGTGAATTTTGTGAATATGAAAATAGATTTAAAATATAATAATTGGTAATGAGTAATTCTGTAAAGAAATTTTTCTGTGGAATAAGTGGGCTTTTTTGTCTGTCGATAATAGCAAGGATAAGCAATTGTTGTTAATGATGCAACAGAAATTAACAAGAACAAAAGATCGTTTCCTTGATATTGTCACATGGCTATAAGTTATAATTGAGATATGTATTAGTTTTAAAAGGAAGAAGCATTGCTCAATTGTTTGGCTTTTAAATACTAGTAAATGCAAATTTTTTGCATCTATATATAAAAATAAGTTTGTGAATGTCTCAAAATGTTTTTCATTATTCACTTAGAAGCAAAAAATATTTCGAAATAGTCAAAATAAAATAGAATAGAAATGTAAAATGAACCTTTTATATAGAAGTATAAATCACATGTAACATTAGGTGAAGATTATCATACTTAAATTTCATGGTCATAATTTGTTACCGCTGTCCCTATATGTGTCACAGAGAAAGATTAATTGACTTATTAAGATAACATACATTTTTTTTAGAGTGTCTTTATAGCAGCAGTTTTCAAAAGGTGTACCCCAGCTATGTTTCCATAAATAAATGTATAGTAACTCGAATATGTCATTTTACTACATATCTATCACTCTTTTTATCTACACTTCATTATTAAGTTGCCTTGCAACGAGAAGCTATTTACTGATCCTTGAATAGTTCTACAAGTTTTTATCGAACAGTCATTTATTTCAATATAGCCAACACCATAGCACTGTTTGTAGTTGTAGTTGTTCTTTACTTATTTGTAAAAAAAAAAGAGCCTTAAATTACATTGATGTAATTACATTGATGTAACACAGTAGAGTGCTTAGAGCAAATACATGAGCTTAATCAGGACTTAATTTCTAACAAACAAAGTGTGGGAACACTAATCTTCAGAACTTAGGTTTGTATCTATCTCTCATTTTCATGTCTATCAACGAATTTTGAGAAATTTTACCCAAAATTAGTTTTCCAAGCATAAATCAAATCTTGCAAAAAATCAGTAAGATATTTTCTTATTTTTCATTTAATATTTCAGTTGAATCGATTGTTTTTTTTTTTTTTTTTTTTTTTTTTTTTTAAATAAATTCTTGTTTACTTTCATGCTTTTGATATCTTGATTAAATTATGGTTTCAATTTGACGCTCAGTAAAAGAAAAACAGAAATTGTATTCATTTATGGTTAATTCTAACAATTTCTAGCCACTGTGTAAAAGGTGAGAGAGGAAAAAACCACTACTCTCTTGCTGGTAAAATTACATAGAAGAAAAAGCTTGTGTCCCAAGTTACATTACAAATGTAGATGTCTTTATAAGAAAAGAAAAATAAGATTAAGAATAGAAAAAACAATTTCGGACTTTTATTTTTCAGAAATGATGCACTGATGTATTCCAGTATGTAATTAATATTAATGAGTTACCATGCGCTCCATCTAAAATGTAAAAATTCACTAAAATAAAAGAAGTATGGGAATTGAGTTCCCATGCAAATTAAGCCTTTAGCTTCATACTTCTAATGTAAAAAATTTTTAATAATAACTAAAAATAAAGTATAACCAGAGAAAAAAAATACTGATTTAAATATTTTATGAAATTAATTCTAAAAATAATGGAAATTAATAAAAACTGTTTAAAATTTGTGTAACAATTGGGACTTCATACATGTGACCTGAGTTCAAGGATAAAATTCATCTGCTATTGGGCACTTTAAGAAGTATGTGTTATTAATGTTTATCTATTTAAAAATACCATAAAAATTCATTTTTTAACCTAAATTTGCAAAATTTTCAGTAATTATTTGAACAATTTTGTGCTCACCCTATTTCCCCAGAATAATACCATAGCATTAAAGAAAGTAGGTTGTAAAACTATAATTCTGACTGCTGCTATTGTATAACTTTAATTCTTAAATTTTACGAAAATTAAAAATTTCGGTAGTTGGCATTTTGCATTCTGGTTCTCAGAGTATTCTGGATAACGGGTTTTCAGATAACAGATCCTATACTGTATTTCACTATTAATAATTATAAAAAGAGAAGCATTCTTTTAAGCATTGATGAAAAAATATTCCTGAAACAAGCCCGGGAAAGTATTACTCTAACCGCAAAAGTCACAATAATAAGATTGGTTATACACTGCAGAGAACAAATATCGCTTGTTCTGGAAAAGTAATATAGTAGACTAGCAGTTTTAATATTTAACTAATTATTACAACATATTTCTCAGAAATTTGTATAAAGTGCATTTTCACTTATTTATGGGATTGTAAATGCTTCATATGATTTAATTTAAGATGGTAACGAAATTTTAAAAATAGATTTTGAAAATGTGCAATATGAAAACCACAATTACATCCTAAAGTGAAAGTCCGTGGAGGACCTGATCAATCCTCTGGCTTGTAATGATGCAGAAACAATATTTGACAACACCAGATGGTGCTGCATGTTAAACAGTAGTAGAAATCCTTCGGTAAACTAGAGATACGACAATGCTGGCAATGAATCCTGATTCGTCCAAAGCTACTTTCGACCACCTGAGGGAAGGCTGCAGTGCCAACATAGACTTGGCGACCACTGCACTAGAACACCTTCAAACAAAACTACTTGTGAAACATACAAATAAATAGCCCATACTGCGCTTATGCACCAAAGGTATGAATCTAGGTTGCCATAGTTTGAACAAAATTTAATCAGCCCGCCATTTTTTTCCATCCACTGCGCAAGCGCACTAAGCTCTTGTCTTATCTCTGGTTTACTAAACAACAGTAAGGAAGGAAGAAATCTTAAAAGTACATATAGTTCTGAAAATGTCCCAGATCTGGTAGTGAAAATACTAAAATAAATAATTTTTTAAAGTACAGTATAGGATTCAGAATCTCAGTATCCCGAATGCTCTCTGAAAACCAGAATGTAAAACACTAACCAAAATTTTTAATTATATGACTTTAAATATAAATATGCTTCATATTAGTTTGAGAACCATTGCTTTAGAGTTATGCCTCAAGCCTTTAACATGAACAAATTAATGTTTAACCTTTTATGATATTATTTCTCTCATTTGTTTATAGAATTCTCATTAAAATACTCTTTTTATTTCAGGCATACTGGCTGCTTAATTTTGATGTAAAAAAGGATAAACATTGCTTCTTTACTAATCCTTGTTCCCTGGTGGAAATGATATAATATATCAGATGAAGTTTGAGTATTTCAAATTGAAATTATGTATATTTTGATATTGTTTTCAGATATGTTATTAAAAAACTTTATAGACAACATAAGAACAAGTGCATTATCGACAGTAATTTTAAATACTATTAGATTAAATAAACGAGCTTGAAGCAAAATCACTTTTTAGCATGAAATATATTTTTATGAAATAATTTCATATATAAGTTTATTGTACTTAATTGAAAGGTTTTTAAGAATAATGTATATAGTGTATATATAAATTTAAAAATGTGCAATTCTTTTAAACTGTTATGCATTGTCTTATTTAGTTATGTTATTATGAATAGTTTCATTCAGGTGAAATAAAAAATAGATTCTATCCAACAACAGATTACAATCTATATTATGGTAAATTGTGTAATCTATATAATATTTCTCTAACGTGGACCAGTTTCAATTATTTTTTGTCGAAACGATACAATACATGAGGATAAAAAAATAATATTTATACATGGACAATATTTAAGCATGTGGACTTAGCTCAATGAACTAATAAGAAAAAATGACGACATTTGTCTGATGAGATTATTTTACGAAATAATGTATTTTTAACAGTTGTTTCTTCAGAATCTTTGCAAGCGTCATTTTAAACCTAGCAGTACTTTAAAGATATATACAGACCTTTTGTGTCATAAATTGACTATAAAACACAATCATAAAAAATCTAATCAAAATAGGAATTAGTTTATTTTATTTATTTATTTAAAAATAATAATAATAAGTCATCGCAAACATGACGACAAAAATTTTAAAGGCATCGTGGGAGTCCTATATTAAAACTGTACTGCCTGTGGAAGTATGAAAATTGGGTCGTGAACCATGAATTTTATTTGGAAACCTTTCTTTGAATGATTTTGGTTACACTATTGCACAATATTAATTTGGTTTTAATAATAATTTGGCTTCTGGTAAATTAAAATTTTAATTAGGTGGAGAAATTGGTATAACATTTATGAGTTACAAATTTTAAAGGTAAATAAGAAAAGAAATAAAGTGTGAATATTTTGCACGGGTTTGCTACTATTTAAATAATAAGGAAGCTCCAAAATATTTTCTAAACTAAGTAATGAAAAATTAAACAGCAATGGTTACTGTTTAGTACCTACTGTTATCTGAGAAATGTTCTAAAATTTTACAGAAGAAACAATCGACAATTGCAACTTACTGCCAGAAAATCAAGAAAATGCACTGCAAATTACAGTAACGTTTTCATGCAGTCTCGACAGAAAAATTGAGAATTTTCTTGCGATTGTCATACAAAATCTTGTATCTAACAATGTTTAATAAGTTGCATAGATTTAAAATATCTGCTGATTTCTTATATTCTACAGATCTATTTTCCATAGACAACGTCTTTCAATTATTTTAAGACTAGTTGGTCTGTGCTCACCTAGTGCTTGATTTTTACATATATATTTCCAAATTGAATTTTATAACCACATGTTTATTTATACAGTCAAACCTCGTTAACATGAACATGCTTAAGGGCCCGCTTCACTCACCGCTGCCGGAAGCCAAAGCTAATGTTATTCTATGGGAAATTTTTCTTTGCAAATAACTTATTAACTAATACATATTTTTAAATTCTGTTTTCACATTCTGAAAATTCCCAGCTATTAAATTGACGGACCGGACCTTTTTTAAAAAATTATTTTATTATTTTTTTACATTTTATTTTGAAGCTGCAAAAAAAGAATTTTCAATATGTGAATTTTTTTCATTTTACAATTTCAGAATAAAATATTAAAAATTTAAAAAATACATTTTTAAAAAAGGTCCGTCAATTTAACAAATAGCAATTTTCTGAATGTGAAAACAAAATTTAAAAATATGTAATACTTAATAAGTTATTTGTAAAGAAAATTTCCTCATAGAATAACAATAGCTCGGGCTTCCGGCGACGGTAAGTGAAGAGGGCCGTTAAATTAAAGTGAATTACTTTTAACATGAACTGTTTCCAGAGTCCCTGTCAAAATGAAGATTAGTTACTGATAACATGAGCAAATTTGTTATTCCCTTCGCGATCCACATTAATGAGGTTCGACTGTATTATTAAATTCTTGTGAGGTAGTTGAATTCTATGTATTTTATTATTATTATTTTTCCCTGACACATTAAAAGTCTGCATAGCAACAAAAAGTATTTACTCTAAAAATAGAAAGTGTTTTTATTCAAGCTTTGTTTTATGGATGAATAAATTCTGGAAAACTATCTGGTTATTTAAGCTTTGTTTCCTTTGATAACAACTGTTATACACTGTTCTAAAATAAATCTCTATAAACAGATCAATGAATTCTGTATGTTTAATGTATTATTTGAATCATGAACGAATATTCCAAAACATGAATAAAATTTTATTTTATTTATCTCAATACATTGTTGCAATTGTGATGTAAATATTTTGTTTAATTATTCTTTTTGATTATTTTATTAATTTGAAATGTGTATATGGAAATTCAGTATTAAATTTTACTTTTGTTATTTTAAGAAATAGTTGTAACTATGGCATTAGTTTTGAGTGAAAACTTAAGCTTTTATTATTAAGAAGATTGTTTCTGGCATGTCCAATTTATTTGCATAAATCCAGTTCAACTTTTTTTTTTTTTTTTTTTAAGGAATTTGTGTTTAGATTATTTATATTAAATTATATACATTACTCAAAGATAAAAGGGCTTAGCATTCTAAAACTTGTTTTAATTAATACACTAGCATGTAGGTAGAATAAAAGCAACTGTTTCCTATTTTTTTTTTTTTTTTTTTTTTCAAAAACAAATGTGCGTAAGTTTTAAACAAATGAACATATGAAAATAAACTTTGGATGGTCCATTATCAAATCAAAAATCGAATTTTATATAATTTTTTACATAAGGAATAATTTTTAAGCTGGATATTAATTCCATTTTTCTCAAAAGTAAACTTCGGAAGAAATGAAAAATTTTAACAATTTTAGAAAAGCAAGGAGAAATGGAGTTAAAAATGTGTATTGCAGATAGGTAAAGATGCACATGCCTCTAAATGTTAAATTAAAAATATTAATGATAAATAAAATACAAATAAATAAAACTATTTTGTATGACCATCAACATTCATTTATACATTAGTAATGAACAAAAGTGGAAATAAAAATAAAATATTTATTGCATGCATACATAAAGCTGAATCTTGAAATGAGTGTCTATATTTTAAATGTTAACCCTTTTGTGCCGACTGCCACGTATATTGTGCATCAAGAAATGCAAATGCACTCATTTGCAAGAAACGTACGCGTGCCAGCAACAAACACAAGAAATGCATGCCAGCGTGCCAAAGCATTTTCTCCTTCACCCTTCGCCATCATGCATTCCTGCCTATATCCTAAGCGCACATTTACGGCTCCCATCGCAAACGGGTTAAATGTACCCTTAAGAACCCTAAACTGTTCTCAAGAATCTATATTGTCAAAAATGCTTATTTTGCTAAATAACAAATGAATACAGATAATTCAAAAATTCTAACAGCACAGAATTTATTTTCAGATCAGATTACTTTCAATTTACGGATGTTTCAGTTTACTTTCAGATTAGTTTTAAAAAATGTAGAAATATTCGCTATCATAAAAAAAAAATCAGATACATAGCAGAAAAGTTTCAATCACTTATTACAGATGAGATAGAACATCAAAAATAGTTAGCGCAAGGTTCCCATTAGAGTGTGAAAGCATGAGAATCTTGCATATTTATATATTTTTTTACTTTAAAATACTGCGAGAAATTTGTGCACATTTTTCAGGAATTGATTAGGGAAAAAAAAATGTCCTATGACAGTAAAAACATGTGACAAACAAACCAGGTCCTAATCTCCTCAAGTATATTTAACTTCTTGGTCTCCCTCCTCCACATCCATTCATTGGAATACAGAAAAAAAAAAAAACTTCCGCTCTTCTAAAAAATGCAAATATGCCTAACATTTCATAAACACAGTTTAAAATCCGTCCTAGAAGAAAAACCTGCTCAGAGGAATATAAATTAAGCTCTAGTTATTTCTGTTCTGCATCCACTATCAAAACCACAGAAAATTCGAAAACCATGAAAATAAAATTGCTTTAATTCTAGATATGAATTATGTGTGTGTCCATGTAAAAGACCTATTATTATTATTCAAAGTTTATTTGGAGTCTCACTTAATTTTCAGAAATCTCACATAGTTTTTAAAAATCTCACTTTATTTTTGAGAAAGGGTGAAAAATTTTCGGTGAAGAAACTTCATCACATGCTACAGCTACAACTTATTTACAACATTTTTACACTCCTTCTACATTCAATAAAAGAAAATATTGGATTCTTAAAATTTTTTACTTTCGGCTTTTGATGATTTTTATTCAGAACTCAATTTGACCACCATATTTAGAAAATGTTTGCCTGTGTGTGTGACAAAAATTTTGTGGCAGGTGTATCTCAGAAGCTACTTACTGCACAGAATTTCATATAAATTTTTATGTAGTTTCACACTGATATACATTAGTGCCTATCAACTTTTGGTGAAAATCGCTCAACAGGTGTTCCTACTATACTAAAATTTCTTCTATTTAAGAGGATGCTATTGCTCAGGTTCTATTATGTATAACTGAACAAAACTTTATATGTAAATGGGCCATCATAAAACATTATGTTGATTCAGTATGAGTACATATTGGTCAGTAGGTGATGCTACTATGCTACAATTTTCCCTGTGAATGGAAAGTCTATGTCTCAGATTCTATTGTATATAATTGCACAAAATTCGATAGATGAAAATGCCGTTATGAAACTCTATACTGATTCAATTTGGGTGCTTATCAGTCAACAGTTGGCCCTGTTGTGCTATGATATACCCTATTAATAGGAAGGCTGAATTTCAACTTCTATGGCATCTACTGCAGCAAACATGATATGTGCAATAACCTTTACGAAAATGAATGCAAACTGCACAAATGTTGTTTTTCCTTAATTGCCTTAATTTTCCTCTTTCTGCCTTCAGAGCAAAGCCTTCACAGAAGTATTGTAAGAAATGACATAAAAATGACTACAGTTCTTCGGCTCATCATATTTTTCTATAATGCAGAATGGCAGCGGGAGAGTTCTCGAGAAGAAAAACAGTCAGTAGTCAGACATACTTTGATCAAGGATGTCGTGTGAAAAGAAGATCTCACCTAGACTATTATTTTTGTTTTGTTTTAATTTAAACTAAGTGCCAAAGTGGCTCAATTAGATGTTAAGACATTCTTGATATTTAACATTAATTATCTAAATAGTTTTTGTTCTGTTCTGTAAATTATCTACATTCAATGTAGCCAGATTTGGGGACATTTTTTATTCAATATCATATCACCACTAAATTTTGATTGTAATAGTTGCCTAATCACTTTGAAGATTAATCGTCTATTATGTATATCAAATATCACTTCTCAAAATTATTGGTGACTATTGAATTAAAAAGTCAACAAGTCTGGCAACACTGTGTATTTAAATGTATGTGTAGTTTACACCGTGTAAACTACACATACATTTAAATACACAGTGTTGCCAGACTTGTTGACTTTTTAATTCAATAGTCACCAATAATTTTGAGAAGTGATATTTGATATACATAATAGACGATTAATCTTCAAAGTGTTTACAGTATGGAAGTGCTCCTTTTTGAGTACGATTATTTTGTAATCAAGTAACTAAGTAGCAGAATAATATTGTTCGATTATGATAAACTTATATATATACAGTAGAGGTGCAGTTATCCGAGCCCCAGTTAACCAAGTTCTATGTTAATCAAGGTAATCCAGAAAAGGCCACGCAACTTCCAGGACGTGTCCTCTGACAAATGGTGCAGATTACTTCAACAAATTTTACTATACAGTAATATATTTTATAATTTATATGTATTATATTACATTTAGATGTGTAATAAAAGTATTTTTTTACTCCTTGACTAAGTTTTCATCTCTTTTAAACTTTATCGTATGTTTTTCCCTTGATTTTTAAAAGTCTGTGTTATCCAAATTTTCAATTATCCGATGTTCCCTGGGTCCCCATTACCTCAGATAAGCAAGGCTTATAGCATGCTCTTTATGCTTCTGAAGTTATAAAAGAATCAAAGTATTTCTTTGAACATTTAACCCTTTCAGCGTTAGCCGTTTTTCGATATCTCTAATGATTCATAAAATTAATACCATTCACAGTATAAATATGAGAATTTAATACTGTATACTACACATGCTTATTAATCTTATTTTCCTGAAAAAAAAAAAACATACATTTCAAAATGTAACTACACCAGCCTTTTATTTTGATTGTAACATGCCGGAAAAAGACGGGCTTAACGCTTATAGGGTTAATAAGATGTCAAAATTTGAAAGCGCCTGAATACATTTGTTAATATATATAACTTGTTAATGTTATATATTACGTCTGTAAGGTCTATCTATAATATAACATCAGACTAACAGAAAGTACTGTAAAAGCACTTATTTTCGCCAGGCTTTAATTTTCACGAGCCCATTGTAATCGCGAAAATTTAGGCCTCGCGAAATAATTTTTTTTTTTTTTTTTTGCAACAAATAATAATTAAAAAAAAACAGAAATTTTTCAATTACCAAAACTCACATGCATTGACAATCCGAATACGAGAAAAGTGAAGGGGTGGGGTGATTACATTTTCGGTGCGAAAGGGGGGTTCAGAAGTCCCTAGTTTGATAAACAGCATGAGGAAAAAGGGATTAAGAAAAGAAAATTGTTTGGGGTGGAATGTGCGCGTTGAGCCAAAGCCAAAGTTGATGTATAAGCACCGTTGTAAGCATAAATTGTTTTTAGAGTGATGAGGAGGTGGGGACGAACTTTTCAGACAGAAGAAAATTTCTTAAAATGCCTTATGCAATAGGGGTTCTATATTTAGGTACATTTCAACGTTCGGTTCTGTTCATATAAAATTTGCAAAATTTTCAGCTCGCGAAATCACCGATATCGTCATTTTCGCGAAAATAAGTGCTTTTACAGTGTATGAGGATTGTTTTTTGCAATAAAATTAATCATTCAAACAAGTGATCTATAAATATGAAAACTAAAAAGTGGATGTAATTTACATTAATATTAAAGCTAAATTAGCATGTTTCTATCTGAATTTTCACGAAAAGAAAAACATTTTTGTAAAGTACTGCATTTGTTAAAATCTTGTTCAAGTATAATTAAATCTTACTTAATCGCAGGAAATAATTTTTCTTTAATTATTATTATTACAATTCAGTGGAAAATATTTTACAACAAGTATTAAATGTTATAAAATGTAGGCATAAAAGAAACTGAAAATCTTTTGAGTCAAACTTTTTTTAATATATCCTTAAGAAAGAGGGGATGTCTGCTGCAATTTTAACTTGATAGCTTTTGATGCCTTTTTCAGTAATTATCATGAAAAATTAGTGAAATTAGTAGTTTAAAAAAAAAAAAAAAAAGATGCATTTTTTGCCTATTTTACGTTATAATAAAGTAGTAGTTGCATAGGTTATTAGTAAAAACAAACAAACAGAGTCAGTTTTGGGTATTTTTAATCAAACATCACTTTTAATACTTGAAATAATTTATAACCATGAAGTTAATTTAATTAAAACTTTATAAAATATACAACCTTTTATTACTCCATGTTTAATTGCTGAACTAGTTTCTTCTGGGGCGCCCCAGCTTGATCACCAGCATCACAGTGTGCGAAGTCGCTCGAAACTGATGTTTCTTGTTTCTTCCCTCCTATATATACTCTTCGCCATTGGCGGTTGAGGACTGCCCCATCGTTGCCATTGCAGCAATTGGAACTTGTTAAAATTTCTACGGATTCTCTTACTGTAGCGTAACTGTGGTTGTGGTAGTTGGCCAACTTTTTTACTTGATCAAATTTTATGTCTATTTCTTCGTTTTTATTTACCTGGGTTAACGCGGTTGTTATTTTACCTGTCATTATATCATGGCTATGTTCTTTAATTCTTGTTTTTATTTTTATTTTTGTTTTACCTATATAGCACATTTCGTTATTTTGTTTATTGGTATATGGAATTTTATAAATTCCCGCTGTCTCTAAAGGATTTAATTTATCTTTGTCGTTTCTGATTAATTGGAAAATGTTAGGGTTTGGCTTGACAGGTATGTTTATATTATGTTTTGTTGCTACTTTTTTGATTTTATTGGAGATTGCGCGATCATAAGGAATTGAAGTTGTGTATTTTAGTTTAGGTTTTTGAAAGTTATTGATCTGATTTAAATTTTTTAATCTTTTTTTGAATAAGTTATCTATTAATTTATTTGAGTAACCTGCCTTTTGTGCAGGGGCCGCTTTACAATTTTGGCGGCCTTAAGCAATAGATTTTTGGCGGCCTTCTTTATTAGATATTACTTGGCGGCCTTCTTTATTAGATATTACGCTAGGGCAGCTTATAGATTTCAAGTGACCCCAAGTAAATTTTCTCACTGTGATCTCCCCCCTTACAAAAGAAAAAGCTACTATGTTAAGATTCAACTTATTCTAAAATTATAAGTTAATATAAATTTAAATAACATTTTTTTTTTTTTTTTTTTTGTAAAAATTGAATTGGATCCGACATATTTAGAAATAAGAAAAGGTAAACAAGTTGAATCAAACCTTTAGCTTTTCTACTTGACTGTGCTAAACGTTCGATTAGGAAAATGCCTTAAAATTTTTGTTTATACTAATCTCCATTCTCTACATGGCATCGCACGTATTAATGTATAATGGAACTACTGTACATCAATACTGTTATATCTGTACATGTACTCATATACCAGGTACAGCTTGTACCATAAACTGTTTGGCCGAAAATTTGAGTAAAAACCATTACAATGAAATGAAAAAGAACATTTTTGCATGGCCAGAAGAAAAGGGAATTTGAAATCCGTCATTCCTTCACCATTGCTTAGCTATCAGATTGCGGCATCGCATCACAAAACAGAGTGAATTTATCAAGTTGCTAATTTTTACCGCCAAAAAAGTTCCAGAGTGAATAATAATATTATTAAAATATTACTGTTATTTATTTTTTAAATTAGTTATTTTTATTATAATTTTAATCCTTCCACAATGAATGATAATTTTCAATTTTACATTAAACCAGATAACAAGAATTCCTTTCATTTTTAAACAAGAATGAAAAATCATTTGGTTCGCATAGACTATTAATATTTTCCAACTGTATGTACTTGTTGCATCATTTAAGCTTTGACGTACTTTGTCTACGCTATTACACAACGGAAAAAAATACAGACAGACAAACTAACTAAATTCATAACCATTCTAGAAATTGTTGAAAAGTGTTAAAAAAACCTTAACGCAATCGTAAATGCAGTTCTAGCAATTTTCCATTGTAGCTTTTAAGCTCTTATAATGTGTTTGATGTTTGAAAATTTTAGCGGGATCCTATAAATCATACTGCTAAACATACCATATTCTATAGATTTTTTTTTTTTTTTAATCATATGAATAATAAATCTAAATTTTAATACGACTTTCGCAGTACAAAATTTTTTAAATCTGATTTATAAAAATGCATCTCGTAGAAAGCAATTAACTGTCATTTTTTTGGATGTCCCTGTACACAGGCTAGTTATCCTATTTCTACCATTTTAAATAAAGAACAATAGCTACGGCCGTGCTATTGTTGAACGTGCTGTTGTTGACAAACCGAAGTCGTCAACATTTTTAAACTTTATTGAAAAATGTTAAAAATGCTTTCCTCTTCACTTTTGCTTGAACCTTATCCTTAATGTACAGGGTGGGTGGAAAGTAACTCCCTACTGGAAATAATTTTTTTCTCCTAAACGAATGTAGGTATGAAGGCAAGTTTTTGTACACATTTAGTTAATTGTGTGGCATGGTAATTACAAAAGTTAC
Organism: Salticus scenicus; assembly: GCA_963930645.1. NCBI lineage: Eukaryota > Metazoa > Arthropoda > Arachnida > Araneae > Salticidae > Salticus > Salticus scenicus. Next base: position 206,038,838 of record OZ005656.1, on the reverse strand, counting down.
AATTCAATGTGTGCCCCAGAATCGTCTTAAACGAACAGGTACGTTTGCTACGGTCTTCCGCAAGAACTCATCAGGAGTATCTTTTTATAACCTCATGGATTTTGTTCTCAAGGTTACCAAGAGTTTCAGGTTTTCTGCGGTACACTTCTTCCTTAGCCCACCCTCATAAAAAGTAATCGCGTGGGGTGAGGTCTGGATTATGCGCAGGCGATTCTGTGGAGCCTTGGCCGCCTATACAGCGTCTAGTCAATCACTCATCAAGCCACTGCCATATATTAGCGATATGAAAAAGGAAAAAAAAATTACAAATAATGCCACACTACAGTCTACAAAACAAGGTAACTGTCATTGGAATCTATACATAACATCAATAGCTATTCCAAATTCAAAATAGGGAGTTACTTTCCGCCCACCCTGTATATGTGAAATAAAATGTTTATTAATTTGTTTCTAAGTGGACTGATTTATCAGATGAAATTTTGTGTTGGCTATTACTAATTGCAAACTTATCACTTTCAAACACAATTACGAAGCCTTTTCATTCATAAGCGCGCGACATAATTAGATATCCTTATTTAGATATAGTGATACGAATCGATAGGTACGGTTTAATACTGATTGACTACGCTAAGGTCCGAGGAATATAGGTAGACTGCCCCCCGAGATGTTCTTTCAAAGGGGTCCTACCCCGTATTTACGCGAGTTTCGGAGAAAACCATGGAAAATTCTGAAAGGCTAGGTTGATGAGCGCGACTTGGGATCAAACCGGGCACTTCCCATCTACCAAGCTTTGAGCGCAGAACCGCTCGGCCACTGGTGGGCCTGTGATGCGAATCAAAGTAGCGTTTAATTTTTCCGTTTGAAGGTAAAACTTTTTGCAGAAAAGACTATCTAAAGTCAACGCATGAAACAGATTTTCTAGACACCATATAGGCGAGAAAAGGTCACCCTTATGTAATTTAAATTTACTCTTATTTATTTTTTAATCTTAATTTATATATTTTACGTATTTTAAATCTATTCTTAAAGACCTTTCTGAAATATGATCTATTTTCTGTCTTGTTTACGAAGTTATTTTTTCGCAAATGTACAAAACTTTCAGGAATTTCTTATTTAGATACTTATAAATTTAATAGTGTTTTTTTTTTTTTTTTTTTTTTTTTTCTTATTCTTAGTTCTTATTCTATTTTCTTATTTTTGATTATGGATGAATTTGATATAAGGAGTTGGAATTTTAAGCTGAATGAGTTTAAAAATGAGGCCGCCATGTGAAACTGTCCGCGTTAGTGAGTCAAGAAAAGGACTTCGAATTTTTCGGATTTAATAAAACTATCGTGAATAAATTCTGTTATTCTGATGGGTGCAGTGTAATGTTTAGGTCTAAAACCAAATTTTTCAGATTAAAATTGCAAATAATCCAGCCCCCTCCTCATCATTTTCCCCGTACAATTTGAAAAGATCTAGCTTTCATTCATCATTACAATACAAATCAAAGCACATATTTATTAAAAATCAACATTTTAGTACCTTAACCAGAGCACCTAATTTTAATTCCCAACTGCAAAAATTCATCTTGGAAATTTTTACATAGTTTCACTTTAATAACATAAAGAAACTTCTTCATTTATTTCTTCTATTTTAGACTTGTTCGCAAATTCTGGTGGAAATTTATTTTAAATGAGCGAAATTTCCTTGTAATTGAAAGGGTTAAGGTGTTTTTATACAAAGTTAAATCCTTAAAGAAGGTTACTTTAAATTTACAATTGAATATACACGTAATATTCCTTTAAAGAGAAAAAAAAAAATTGGTTTATGATTTTTGCTTTTCTTCCATCTATTTTTTTCCCCTTAAATTTTGGGCAGTGTTTTAATTTTTTGGCGGCCCTAAGCGACCGCTTAGGTTCGCCTAATGGTAAAGCGGGCCCTGCTTTTGTGTAAATTGTTTAATATTTTTTATTTCGTTTTTTAGAATTTTAGGGTCTTTACAAACTGTTATTGTGCGATTTATGTGGGCCTGTATTGCATTTATTTTATATCTAAAGGGGGTTTTACTATTTTTATGGATGATTTCATTACTACAATTAGGTTTCCTGTAAACTTGGGTGGTTATTTTATTAATATAGCGGTTGATGGTAACATCTAAAAAGTTTAACTGACTATTATTTTCTTCTTCAAGGGTAAATTTTATATCCGGATCTATTTGATTTAGGGAGTTTAAAACTTTTGTGGGGTCAGTTTTTTGGTCTATTATTGCAAAAACATCATCAACATACCGAAACCAATAAAAAAATTTTTCATTAAGTTTTTCATCTAAATTATTTTCTATTATACGTAATTTATATTCAGCAAGGAAGCCCGAAATGGGAGATCCCATTGGGACTCCCTTGGCTTGTTTATAATAATTTTTATTGAACATAAAATAGTTTTCATTTAACAAAAAATTAGTAGCTATATTTAAAGTTTGGGCTATTGCAGGGTTTGTATATTTTTCATTTATTTTTTCATTTATTAATTCAGCAATATTTTTAATGTTTATTGAAGGATAAAGATTAACGACGTCAAAACTAACAAATTTAAAATTTTCCTGTATTTCTATTTCATAAATTTTTTGGATAAATTCTTCTGTGGAAATTAGGCTATGTGGTGAGGGGGGAAGTAAATTTTTGTAGATTTCGGAAATTTAAAAGACTGTTGTAATAAAGAAGAATGGACTATCCTTTCAAATAAAATCAATATTTATAATACGATGGAAAGAAACACGATCATTAAAAGACAAAATCAAAAGCTGCAAAATTGGATAAAGAAAAATAATATCAGGCCCCCTGTTCAAAATTATTATCCATACATTAATAATTCAGATATCAAACTTAATAGTCATCAGGATAGCCTATTAAAAATGGGTCAAAAATATATTTTGGATCAACCAATTAAAATTAAAGATAGTATCGCTAAATTAGAATCAGCAATAAAAAAGGTTCCAGAAGAAGCACAAATTGATATAAGAAACACTGCTATACAAGAAATTAATAAAACCATCAAAAATAAAAATAATAAAATAAATCAAGAAGATCTTAAAGCCCTTAATGAATTAAAGAAAAATGAAAATATTACTTGTATGTTAACAGATAAAACTAGAAAAATTGCAATTTTGAATAAACAGGATTACACAAATAAAATGGAAGAAACCATAAATGAAATAGGCACCGAAAGAATAAAAAAAGATCCCATAAACAAAATAACTGAAAAAACACAAAAAATAATTAAAGAAGGTACCTGGCCAGATGGAAAACCCCCTACTTATTATAATTTTGCTTCGAATACACCAAGAATTTTTGGCAGATACAAGGATCACAAGAATCCCCCCAAAATAAGACCAGTTGTTAGCAAAAGTGAAGGACCAACCTATTCTTTAGAAAAATATATGGCCGAAATCTACAAAAATTTACTTCCCCCCTCACCACATAGCCTAATTTCCACAGAAGAATTTATCCAAAAAATTTATGAAATAGAAATACAGGAAAATTTTAAATTTGTTAGTTTTGACGTCGTTAATCTTTATCCTTCAATAAACATTAAAAATATTGCTGAATTAATAAATGAAAAAATAAATGAAAAATATACAAACCCTGCAATAGCCCAAACTTTAAATATAGCTACTAATTTTTTGTTAAATGAAAACTATTTTATGTTCAATAAAAATTATTATAAACAAGCCAAGGGAGTCCCAATGGGATCTCCCATTTCGGGCTTCCTTGCTGAATATAAATTACGTATAATAGAAAATAATTTAGATGAAAAACTTAATGAAAAAAATTTTTATTGGTTTCGGTATGTTGATGATGTTTTTGCAATAATAGACCAAAAAACTGACCCCACAAAAGTTTTAAACTCCCTAAATCAAATAGATCCGGATATAAAATTTACCCTTGAAGAAAATAATAGTCAGTTAAACTTTTTAGATGTTACCATCAACCGCTATATTAATAAAATAACCACCCAAGTTTACAGGAAACCTAATTGTAGTAATGAAATCATCCATAAAAATAGTAAAACCCCCTTTAGATATAAAATAAATGCAATACAGGCCCACATAAATCGCGCTATAACAGTTTGTAAAGACCCTAAAATTCTAAAAAACGAAATAAAAAATATTAAACAATTTACACAAAAGGCAGGTTACTCAAATAAATTAATAGATAACTTATTCAAAAAAAGATTAAAAAATTTAAATCAGATCAATAACTTTCAAAAACCTAAACTAAAATACACAACTTCAATTCCTTATGATCGCGCAATCTCCAATAAAATCAAAAAAGTAGCAACAAAACATAATATAAACATACCTGTCAAGCCAAACCCTAACATTTTCCAATTAATCAGAAACGACAAAGATAAATTAAATCCTTTAGAGACAGCGGGAATTTATAAAATTCCATATACCAATAAACAAAATAACGAAATGTGCTATATAGGTAAAACAAAAAGAAAAATAAAAACAAGAATTAAAGAACATAGCCATGATATAATGACAGGTAAAATAACAACCGCGTTAACCCAGGTAAATAAAAACGAAGAAATAGACATAAAATTTGATCAAGTAAAAAAGTTGGCCAACTACCACAACCACAGTTACGCTACAGTAAGAGAATCCGTAGAAATTTTAACAAGTTCCAATTGCTGCAATGGCAACGATGGGGCAGTCCTCAACCGCCAATGGCGAAGAGTATATATAGGAGGGAAGAAACAAGAAACATCAGTTTCGAGCGACTTCGCACACTGTGATGCTGGTGATCAAGCTGGGGCGCCCCAGAAGAAACTAGTTCAGCAATTAAACATGGAGTAATAAAAGGTTGTATATTTTATAAAGTTTTAATCACTTTTAATATTAAATCCCATTTAATATTTATCTGCTTATTTCCTTTCCAGGGTTCATACTCATCAGGGAAAACAGGAAATACTCAGGGAATTTGGAATTTGTTAAAAAAAAGTCAGGGAAAACTCGGGGAGAATAACAATTTTCATTAAAATTCAGGGAAAATCAGTTATAAAACCTGGAAAAACAAACGTTTTTTTTTTCTCTCAAGTTATGTTTTTCTTGTTTGGCTTTGTATCAAAATTTAAATGATTCAGTATTGTGAAAATACGCATGTAAATAATGATTTCTACCTAAATTTCTATCATGATCGGCAGTAATATGACATCATACAGGGAAGTAGCAGTATTTTGTCCTGTCTAGAGGAGCGTTTCTTGTAATATGTCGCTAATATTTTCTTGAAAATTGTCTGGGAACTCAGGGAATTTTTTTCCCATATTTGAGTATGAACCCTGCTTTCAAATAGTCTTAAAGTTAAATGATAAATAAATCAAGAAACTTCATATTAATTACATAATATTTTTATTATTTCATGCACTGCATGCCTATTACAAATTCACAGAAAAAAAAAAATAATAATAACACAATATTCCTGTGTGCACTTGGTGCACAATAGGAGCATTTTTAACAGGCAACAATATATTAACAATAATAGTTATCACAATTTTTAATTATAGATATACTTTTTTTTTTTTATTCATAAGTTACATATTTCCATAACTTATATCTGGCAGCAATAACTACAATAATAACAAATTTTCTTTCTTTGAAAAGAAATTGATCAGCGTCAATGTCCACACTTTGCCTGTATCACAATAGTTGCATTAGATTTAACTTCAATGAAAATCTGAACACTTAAGCTAAAAAAGCCCAATAAGCAATTTAATATATATTATTTAGTTTCTTTTGTATGCAAATTTGTATACAATTCAGTAACTATTTATTTTGACAATCGTACAATAATCGCAAGTCATTCATTTTGAATATAAAGTTACAAACAAAACAAAATCTTGCACACATTTTTTTTTTAATCATGCAAATAAAACAAAATGCATGTTTTAAAGATACTTGCATACCACTTTAAATTTGTCTAAAAATTATATAATTTGTTTTTGTGTGTATGAACAGAGAGTACATTTTATAATTAATTATCTTAATATAAAGTATAATTTTATATATGTTGATACTGACACCAATATATCATTTTTTTTTTTTTCATCCTCATAACAAAAATAAACCTTAAAATTGAACAAAGTCAAACCAATGGCAATTGCTCTCACACCTGGTAGACAGGAGATGTCGGATTCGAGCCCTGATCACACTGGTCACAAAGCAATTAAAAATTTCCCTTGGTTTTTTTTTTTTTTTTGTTTTTTTTTTTTTTTTCAAAAACTCATAGGAATTCAGGCTAGGATTTCTGAAGAAAAAAAAAAAAAAAAAAAAAAAAGAGCATTCTTCTTGTCCTAGGACCCTAGACTAGACAATTGGTCTTAAGCAGGGCCGATTTCCCATGGGGCAAGCACCCAGGTCTTCATTTATAAGAGGGCATTTTACATATATGCAAAATTCATTTTGAGCTTATTACAGAAGTGAGCCCTTAATTGATGATTTTGCCCTGGGCCCCCACTTCTGTAAGTCAATCTCTGGTCTTAAGGGAATACTTAATTTGACCAGCAATTTAGCCCCATGTTATTCTATGGAGAAATTTGTTTTGTAAATTAATCATTACCTAATGTTTTTTTTTTTTTTTTTTTTTTTTTTAATTCCATTTTCACTTTTAGAAAATTCATAACTGCTGAAATGTCTTCCTTTTCCAAAAATTTAATTTTTAATATTTTATTTCTAATAGTGCAAAAAATGCTTTTAGTTATTTTTTCACATTTTACAGCTTTTAAAACAAAATATTAAAAATTAATATATATATATATATTTGAAACATTTTATCAGTTGTAAATTTTCTGAAGGTAAAAACAGAATTTTAAAAAATACATTAGATAATGAATAATTTATATTAAAAAAAATCTCCATAGAATAACATGCGGTTAGAATGGTGGTCAAGTTAGGTGAAGAATCGCTTAAATAGAAATTATAATATCTGACTATAATGCAAATTAGATCTTGCAAAATTCTTTTTTTTTTTTTTTTTAGGGGAAGAGGTGGGGGGGGACTATTAGGAAAGTAGTGCACAAATTAAATTCTAGTTTAATAATGATTAAAACATTTTAAAGCCATTTCTAGATAATTTTAAATATGCATTTATTGGTTATCATTATTAAAATAATAATAATTGTAACCATATCACATTTTTCTTATTGGTACAATATTCAGGTTCTTTATAACCTACCTTTAAGCATTTCAGGAATCACAGATAGGAGAAAATGCACATATGCGCAAAATATCAATAAGTCTATTGTTAAATTATATCAACAATGGATGTTATTAATAACTTATCAATACTAATTAATATCAGATATATTGGCAACAGTGTAACAAATACATATGTTTAGAAAATTACAATGCACTTTTTAAATTGTTAAAAAAAGTTTATAACAATTATTAACAATCCAGGCAATTTAGAGTAGGCATAGCATTAACAATTATTTTAGTACAACATAAATATGAATAGTCCAGAAGAAAAGTACTACAGTCTTACCTCTTTTTCTTTTAATGTGATATGATATTTTCTCGAAAATTATTAGTTATAATTATGCATGGAAATTGAAATTTCAAGTTACTCAAGCCAATAGATTCTTTAAGTTTAACTGCCTTTTTTTTTTTTTTTTTTGCAAATTTTTCATCTTATCACCAAAATAAATATTTTCCAATGTGATTTTTTTTTTTAACTGTCTGATGTTTGTAAAGAATTTGCTTCATGTTAACCAATTTTTGGAAAGATCTGTTTTAATTTTTTTTTTTTTTTAAGTTCTGTTTATAACCTGAATTTTTGCTAAATAGACCTCCGAAAATATTATTTTAAATGCATTTTCCATCAGTGAATTGATGAAAAATACATTTATTTTTAGCTAGGGATCCCAGCGGCGACTAAAAAGCAACTATTTGCTACTAAAATCAACCCCAGGCTACTATAGCAACTATTTTTGTATAAAAGTGGCTTAAAAGCTACTATTTTCATGTTTGTCAGAACTATTTTCAGCAAATGGAGACTATTTTGAACAAAAAATTGTTCCCCGCTATTTTTTCTGCACCTTCACTGTATTTTTACTTCCATTATCCGACTACCGTAGGTAATGGGAATGCTTATTGTATTCGGTCAAAAAATTCAGTTTCGAGTTCTGATCTGATATACATGTTTTAAGGTTTCCTGTGCCAAAACAGTGGTTTTTGGCAATTCGTGTGTGTATGATGGGAAAGAGAGAGAGATCTTCTGACTATTACATCTTCGAAACTAATAAATATAAAACGATGAAACTTCAGAATTCAAGCAGTTCTGGTGTACAGATGATTTTTTTCAACTTTTAGTGAAAGTTGGATAACCAGAAGTGTGACATTGGAAACCAAAAGTGGGACCATAAAACTGTATATAAACACCCGGTCCTTTCATATGCATTAGTTGGTTAGTTCAGAAAATTAATAGGCTTTCTGCTTCTGTATAAGTAGGTCAATTTGAGGTTCTCACAGAATGGCTGCACAATTTTTTTTCAAACTCTCCATATTAATTTTCTTTTAGATATCCTTTTGCATGTAATTGTTGTTTTCCGGTCAACAATTGAGATTGCAACGTTTTGATTAAAGTAACCCAAAAATGGCTCTAATAATTTCCTTGAAAATTGCTATATAAATTCCTTTTTAGATATCTTTTTTGCATCAAATTATTGTTAATTTTCCGTGGTTATCATAAGAAAATTAACAATTATCCTGATTAAGTAGGTCAGTTTTAGATCTTGGAAATTGGTGTCTCAAAAAAGGCTCCACAATTTTATTTATTTATTTATTTATTTATTTTTTAATCTTACTATGTAAATTTTGTTTTATATGCCTTTACACATGTATTAGTTTTCTTTTACAAGCAAGGTATATAATTTCTTAGGTCAGTTTTTTATCTTTTGACCATATTATCTCCAAAAACTGCTTAAATATTTATACATATATTTTTTTTTTATTCAAGACTACTATTTGGATTGGTGTGGCTGCTATTTCATACATTAAAGGCAACTAAAGCAACTATTTTTGAGTATCGTTCATGCTAGGAACCCTGTTTTAACTGATTGGCCAAGAAACCAAGATATTTTTGCAGATGATTGCCTAAATGCAAATATAATTAAAAAAAAAAAAAATGTTTAATTGTAGCCAACTGCAAAATTATTTTGCTGTTAATTGGCAAAATTCACATTTTTTTAATGTTGATTCCTGAAATATATTATTACTTTACCACAAATCAACAAAGTTCCTGTTTTTTTTTTTTTTTTTTTTTTTTTTTGTGTGTGTGTGTTTATGTATGTAGGTCTAATTTACAAAATGTAGTATCATTTTTTACTTAATTTAAGAAAATCATCTACCACATGGCAGACGATTTTTTTTCCCTTCCCCTGGTTTAGCCATAATTGTGCTTCCTATGGAAAATCAATACTTTATGAAATCAGTGCTATCACAATCAACATTATCTGAATTAATATCACATTTTCATTTATTTTAGACAAAAGCTTCCTAAAAACAATCTAAGAAATGACTTTTAGTTATTGGCCTGTTTGACTTGTAATTATTTCTTGTAGTTATTTCTTCTGGAACTTTAAAATAAATATGTATTTAAAAATAATAATAATAGAAAGAAAGGCTGATAAAGATAATGAAACATGGATAATGGATATATAACATTGAGATGCCAATTAGAATAGTTTAAGTTAAAAATGTGAGTTTAAAAAAATAATAATAAATAAAAAAACTCTCGATGTAATTTACTATTTTTCAGATACTATGTACTAGATAATACATATTTCACGGTATTTCTTTTTTTTTTTTTTTTTTTTTTTTTTTTATTAAACATTAAAAATAAAAAGTTTAAAAACATTTTTTTTAATCTCTTCTGTAATACAAAGACATAACCAGGAGTTTATTTTAACAGATGATGTTATTAAGTTGAACCAAAAAAGAATAACTTAAGTTATTCTTAAGACAAACGTAAAATGAGGAAATACAAACAAAATAGAAAGTCTTTTCTACTTCAAATTTGAAACAGACATATTGAAAAGTAAAATTATCAAACATTTTATAAATTTTATTATAATAAATAAAGTATTATATATGGTAAATTAGAACTAATGAACAATTGTGAATTTTCTGAATGTGAAAATGGAATTTTTAAAATTAAATTAGGTAGTGAATAATTCTTCCCCATAGTTTTTGGCTATCATTGGCAATAAGTGAAGCTTGTTATAACTGTTTCTCCAAAGCATCATTTGTTTGTCCAGCCTCGTTTTCTTATTTGTTGTTGGTGAGGACACATAAGCATACAAATTTTTAACCTTATATTTTTTATAAGAAATATTTTAATCCATAATTATTCTCATGATATTCCCATTAATTATAGGAATATCATGAAAGTAAGCTTTAGAATTATTAACACGTTAATCGCCACGATAATATCAGAAAAATTTTAACATGGGCCATGGTAACTTTATTAGACAATTTAGTTAAAAATGCGTCAGGCACATATTACTGACATGGCGATTAACGTGTTAATAATTACTCTGCGTATATCATATTCCTTTTAGGGTTATTTCCTAGTTAAAAATGCGTCAGACACATATGACTGACATGGCGATTAACGTGTTAAACTAATCATTCACTCAAATTATACTTGGATACATTTGTGTACTTATACATAATATGTATGCAATGACAATGTTATAACTTCGTTTTCTTCCCTGTTAATTAAAAAAGTGTTAACTAATTGTATATTAGAAAGGTAGGTAAGAAATTCTCATCCAGTTTTTACTTCTGACGAAAACCCTTTTCTAAGATAAAGACGTCATTTTTGTTTCTCTTTTCAGTCAGTAGCCAGAAATTCTTAAAATTATCTATAAATGAAAATCAGTTTGTATTTTTATCTTTTACTTGAGCATCGAACTGCAACCACATTTTCAACTTATGTATATTAAATGAAATTTTAAAAGCAGAAAAGTAAATGCTAGTTTGTTTTTAGAGAATAAAACAATCAGTTTAACTGAAATTTTCAAATGAAAAATGAGATTATGCCTTTCTGATTTTTATAAGATTTAATTTATGACTTTGAAAACTAGGATAAAATCTTTTAAAATTCACCGATGGACTCGTGCAGGCCCTGACTAACAGCAGGGCATACGGGGCAAATGTTGTGGGCCCTCCTTCTGGAAGGGGCCCCCTACAGGCGTATGCAGAAATTCTGCAACCTAAAGAGCTCTTATGCCACTGCAAGGGGGCCCCCAGAATAGGCTTTCCCCGGGGCTCCAGGTAGTCTAAGTCGGGCCCTGGTCTCGTGAAATGAGAGAGACAGGTACAAACATAAGTTATAAAGAACATTACCTTTTTTATACTCCTTTTATTTTATTTTTGGTTAGAAACTAAGCCCTTGCCCTGCTTTAACAGAATGTTATCTAAAGATAAATTTTGAGATGACATATAATATGCTATTATTACATCCTGGTTGTGTCTTTTAATCAAAGCAGAATCTTTTTTTTATTATTATTATTATTATTACTATTATTATTTGCATAAATTTCACAGCCATGCATGAAATCTTATAAACATACATATAGACTTAGATTTATGATACATAAAATAAAATGGAAGAAATCATAACATATAACAATACACTTGCAAGAGGCAAAAATTTATAAATGTCAAGCACCAGCAGGAATTAAAACTCATAAGTAAAACTGGCAAAATTTATAAATAGCACCATAAATAAATAAAAAAAAAAAAAAAGCAATAAATGTTAGTACAAAATTTACAAATTTCCTGCAGATATTTTTTTTTTTTTACATAGAATGAAAATATTACTTGAATCCATAGATCAGGCTTAAATTTACAAGCTCATGAGAAAAATTATTACTGTTTTTACATTTGAATTTTATGTACTGATATTATGTATTATCTCTATTAATTTTAGACATATATATGTGTATAAATATACAGCCAGATTTCTATTTAATGAAACAAAATTCAATAATTCAGCAAAAAAAAATTTTTTTACACAAAATTCATTAGTGATTAATATTTTAAAATACTTTGAACTATACAATGATAAATTTGATATTCAAAAGCACTAAATATTGTGTTATTTATTTGTTAAAATTTATTCATTACTTTTAAATATATATATATATATATATATATATATATACGGAGGATGGGTGGTGGTGTTGTGAAATTAAATTATTTTTTAAAAAAAAGGTGGCGGGGGCAGAAGGTTTGTTACATTTATTTTGTATTAATTTGCAATCTTTCTTTATCCATTAATTTTTCAGTTTCTTCATTGTTGAGTTATCAACTATTCTTAAAAATCTAATCATACTATTAAACACATAGTAATCAATGTATAAATTTCATTGTTGCTTCATAGTTTCATTATTCTTTATCTGCTATGAAATTTTGCTTTTTTTAATCCATATGACTCCTTTTCTGGTCTTGGCAGGCTGAGGGAGTGTTGCCGGTGTGAAACCCCACAGGCAAGTCACAAGTCTTGCTGCCTGCCCCCTTCCTTCCTTTCTTAAGTTTCTTAAATTAATTTAACATACATTTTGGTTTAGTTTATGTTTTTCTGTTAAGATTTTGTTGAGTTAGTTTATTGTTTCGTTTGTTATGCAGGCTGTTAATTAATAAATTTGGTTTCTTTAAATATGTGTATTTCATCCCCTGATGAATTTTTTCACCTTTCTGAGCTTCTCCTACATAAAGAAATTTTTCATTCTTATTGGTCTTTGTGGTTTCAGTGATCTTGTATCTGTTGCTTGGCTTCTACTATGCTTAATAAATCATTATTTTATATATATATATATATATATATATTGTTAAATTACAGTGCATATGAAAATGTATTTTTCTAATGTTTTATGATACTACCCTATTTATTTCAGCTTAGTAATTTTAGGACTATATATCATAGGTATCCTTCATTTTAATTTTAAAAAAATAAAATCTGTTAATTCTGTAAAGAAAACAGCTATTGCTTATGTTTACTCCAAATCCTTTGTTTCAAGGTGTTTTCTTTTATAATATGTTTTGTATCTTTGCATTGCTTTAACAACTTCGTTAGGATGTTTTTATCAAACTGTAATAAAATTTGAATTGTTTCAAAAGATTTTAATATATTAGTATGCAAAAGTGTATTGATTTTAGCATCATGGTCATTTATATTTTCATCTTACTCTTTTTATTTTATACCCTGACCAAAAAGTGTTTCCGAGGTCTTAATATCAGACTGTTTCTTAGAAAATTCAGTTTTAGTCCATTGAACATTGTAAAATGTGTAGAATAAAACAGATGATAGTTTGAGAAATGAAGTCAAAAATAAATAAATAAATATTCCAAATAAAAAAAAATAATAATAAATAAATAAATAATAATTAACTTAGAATATACTTTGCCATTTGGAGATTATTTTACAAAGATATTGTTAAAATAATCTTATTTTACAGGAAAAGCTCATAAAATAGAGAACTTTGCATAGAAATCCAACTGTATATAATTGGTTGATGGGAGGTGCCAGGCCAGGATAGTTTAAAGATTATACAAAGAAATTATTAGATTTTTTTTAAAAAAGGAGGGAAAACTTTATGTGTATTATCACGGCTTAAAAATTATGAGTAACAGAACCCCCCCCCCTCCAAAAAAAAAAAAAAAAAAAAAAAAAAAAAAACTTATAAAAAGTATAATGTCACTAAAAACTACATGCATTTTTATGAACTTGGTAGGACATATTAGCAAAGCAATTTGTTCTACAAAATTTTGTCAAAAAAATTAGGGGAATTATTTTTAAACATTATTTTAGAGGAGACATAAATATCTTACGTCCATTTGAATATTGCATCCAGTCTTTTCTATAAATTAAAAACATTACTCTATTTGTGTAATAATGAAACATTATAAATATGCATATAACCAGGTCTCCAGGAATTTAAAAAAAAAAAAAAAAAAAAAAAAAAACTGGTGCCAGGAAAATTTTTGGTAGCCAGTAAAAAATAGTATTTATCTATTTATTTTTTCATTTTGAAATTTGCTTGAATATAGAAATGAAAATTCTGTGTATAAAAATGAAATACTAACTAAGACTGGATTATACATCAGGAAACAGCTATTTAAATTTAACATCCTCAAACCAGTTTTATTATTTCCTCTAAACCGATACACTGTTGGCATTGACTCATTATTACACTGGTGCAACAATTCAGCACCAGGTCGCAAAGTGAGTGAACAACAGCAATGTAAACTGCATCGATTCAACACTGGGTTGTTAAACATACACAGTGGAATGCGGTGTAAATTCCTTATTGGTATATTGATTCAACACTGTCAATTCAACAGGACACTGTGCAAAACACAGATAACCATGAGTTGTTGTTTCTACTGTTTCTTACATGAATTGATATAGGCTACACTGCAGTTCAGCATATGCTTTGGCATTTGATTCTCTGTCCAATTTTTTCACCAAAATATTTTTTAAAAAATTTAAATGTTGAGTTTTCATTGAAAACATAGTGCCTAGTTAAAATATATTGATCGCCGACAGGTGACTGTATTTCACGAGCCTTGCATATAGCCGTATATTTATATCAAATTTAAAAAGAAAAAATTCGGCTATTTTATTAAATTGAATGATTTTGTAAACTTCATATATTTAGATTTTTCAAAAATGCAATTTCTGATAATAATGGATTCAAGTAAATAAGATAATCAGCAAACAAATACATAAGAATTGGCTAACATAATTTACATTATAGATTCATTAATTGAACAAATAAAGATTTAACAAAATTTTATATAAATTTATTTATAAATAATTGAGCAATAACAAAAAATAAATAAATAAATAAAAGTACATCATGTGCAATATAGCTGATTCTACTTCATTCATGAAGGTCTATTTCAAATATTTAAACAGAAGGCTTTATAAGTTTAATTAATCAAAGTATAAACCTATATCAAACTTAATGGGTTTTAAATTTACAAATTATCATTTAGAAAATATAATCAGAGTTTATTCAAATTCAATTAAATACTGATTGCTATAAATATATTTATGCAGAGAAGCTAATATATTATATTAACAAAAAATATATATTGCTAATATATTAGCAGAGCAGAAAATCTAATATATTTAATATAGCAGACTATTAAGATTTAATTTTTTACCAAAACTGTTAAGGTTTGTTAATTAAATCAAAATCAAACATATATAATTGTTTTGACATGTGTAACTATTTACAAAGCATGAGGATTATTTATTTATTTTAATAGTTTGTTATAGATAAACAGTGCTTGATAACTATTATCTCCTTTTCTGTTTCTCAAAATTCACATAAAATTTATTATTCCATAACAAATTAGTCTATTTAAAAAAAAAAAAAAACTGATTTCAATGAACCAAAAACCGTTATCAAAATTCATTTTGTAAAAATTTTTCAATACTTTTATTTTATTTTATTTTTTCTCAAGGTAGTTGTAACTATTTCATAGTTAATTTCCCCATACATTTGCAAAATTACTTTTTTTTTTTTTTTTCCATAATATAAAATCTTTGTTACATTAAGTGATCAATTGTGAGAACAAGTATCACTGAAGTTAGTAAAAAGAAAATGAGTGCAGACATTTTCCTAACATCTACTAACTATTGTGTTTATTTCAAATAAATTTCACTGGGTCTTAGAAAAAAGCAATTTGCATAGATCTGCCTAGGAACATTTGCATCAACAGTTTTTCTACTAGGAAGGAGGAGGGCAACAATATTAATTGAAACATTCACATAAGTTGCAGTTACGAATTTTACCTGCGAAATAAACTGATAAAGTTTAGTAATTTATTTATAATTTCCTTTTTAAAAAATAATAAATCTTGGTATTTTTCTATTTTAATGGCCATCATATTTATCACAATAACATCAAATGATCCACACAGTAAATAACCTAAAACATAACAAGAACATCACACTGCGACATTGTGATGTTCCACAGATGTTCTGTTCATATGTGAACGTCTCAGAAATGTTCTTGGAATGTGGAAATGCTCAGAGACATCCCATTGCAACATCTATGATACATCACACAGATCTGCACACATACAGAAACATCTGTGTATGTATCAAGAAGTTACATCTGAATGGCAAACTACTGCAATATTTCAGAGATGTTATACTTAGTATTCACCGAGATGCAATGAAAGTGAAATATTGCAATGTGTATAAAATGTCTCTGGAATTGAGTGTTCTATATGGGAAAGGGCAGATAGAAAGTACTTTAATGAATTACAATCATTTTAATTATTTATTATCAAACATTTACACCTATTCACATTATAGATTTAGTTTCAGGCACAACTGGATATCATAATATTCTAAAGCATTAACTTAAATAACTTAATTTAATTTAGAATTTTTTTTTTTTTTTTTCATCAAGCCTGAAAGTTCATTTCAGAAAATTATGGAGTGAAAGGCTGATTTTTTATACCAACTATGTGAAAAATACCAGAGCCGGGAATCGAACCCGGGCCTTCCGCTTTACGTGCAGATGCTTGGCGACTTTGCCAACGAATGTTATGTAAGAAATGCCTAGCTGGTAATCAGCCAGGGTAGCTCGATGGTTTTGAGCATCCGCACGTAAAGCGGAAGGCCCAGGTTCGATTCCCGGCTCTGGTATTTTTCACATAGTTGGTATAAAAAATCAGCCTTCCACTCCATAATTTTCTGAAATTAAATAACTTATTTTAATTTTATTTATTTTTACAGTTGCTCCTCGCTTGTTATTGTAACAAACATGTTGGCCATTAAAATAGGAAGGTACAAATGTTTTAAAGAACTTTAATGCTATAAAAATTTAGTCATCATCAATTTAAAATAGCCATGATAATGATAATCGCATAACTCTTTCGGCAATAATGTGATAAAATTTTAAAACTTTTACAGCTTTTTCCTAGAAAACGATATTAAAAGATATCTGTGGTACTTAGTAACGGATATTCATATGACTTAGCATGATACTTACTTCAAGAATCATTAGACCATAGCCTCCTAAACTAGATGCCTATAGCGTGGCTCGGAAATTCGGCTACAGTTGAAGCGGTAGACAGAACCACCTGGTACAGATTGCAAGACTTTTTTATTCAACTGTCACCAATAATTTTAAGAAGTGATACATGACATATATATCGACGTTTCTTTGATTCTATTCGCCTTTTATGTATATCAAATCCCACTTTTAAAATTTTTCGGTGGCTGTTGAATAAAAATGTCGCGCAATCTGTACCAGGTGGTGCTATCTACCGCTTGAACTGTTGCCAAGTTTCCGAGCCACACGGCAGGCATCTAGTTTAGAAGGCTATGATTAGACACATAAGCTGAACAATGCCCAATAGGTGAAAAAGTTAGCTTTTTTATTATGTTATATATTATTTCTTAGTAAGGAATTGTCAATGGAAAATAAAAAAGCAATCAATATTTCCAAATTTATTTTCTTAAACAAAACTATTTTTACTTTATATCATATCAAGAATAACTAGAAAGATCTTTCAAGTGCTCAGAGTTACCATTAGAGTGTGATACTGTGAGAATCTCTCATATTATTTATTTATCTATTTTTCATTTTTTTTCACTTAAAAGTTTTAAAATTGTGAAATATTCACACATTTTCAGGGGTCAATTATTTTATTCATTTTTTTTTTCCCCCGGAAAACAGACCTTTTATAAAAATTAGCACTTTAAAACTAATATTTCTCTGAAATCAGCGAATTTAATAAGAAACTTTCTGAAAATTCAGGAATAAACAAACCTTTTAAAAAACAAATCAAATGATTAAAAAAATTGGCTGAAGTCCTAACTATTTAGTCGTTAAAAAAAAAAAAGTATATTTTAACAATGCAACACAAGGGAAAACAAGAAAATTGCCAATTTTTTGATAAATAATCCTGTATTTTGGGAATCAGCTTTCAAAAAAGTGCAATTTTTTTTAATTAGGAGCGTAGTAATTGAATATTTAAATCATTGGCAATGAAAAAGAAATTACATATTTAAGAAATCAAATGCAATTAAACTCGTATTTTACCATTTATTTAAGTTTTTTTGGCATTAAAAAGGACAGAATTGTAATATTGTTTTCACTGCACACTTTTATAGCAAACTGAAACAAAAATTATAGCATCTTGTCTTTAAAAACATAACTATGTATATAAAGGTTAACCTTATGACTATCATATATAATATTCATACTTTAATAAAAGCAAAAAATTTTAATCCCTTTCTGCATATCAATCCAAATATGATCCAAACCATATATCATCTTAATTTATCTTACCATTTCTTGCATGCTGAGTCATAAATGAGTGAAATCAGTTTCTTACTACATATATTTGAAACATTTTGTTTATAGAAAAACTGTTTTTGAATGTGGTATAGTAATCACAAAAACAAAGACATATTTTTTCAATTTAGAAAAAAAAATCATGTGTTAATTAAGTAATTTTAAATGATAAGTGTATTGAGGTAAAAACAACAGCTTAGTGAACGATCGTGGCAGTCAGAAAATTAATCGACAACAGTTAATATAATTTGATTAAAACTTTTTCATATTTGGCATTTCTAAATGTAAAATTTAAACAATTTTTTGTTGTTTTCCTGTTGCAACTCAGAACTTAAAAAGTTGTTAGTGTGTTAGGTATAATGTTTATTATACCTAGACTAATTTTTATTTTATTTTTTGAGCCAACAGAAATTTGCACTTGAAAGAAACTTTTAATAAGTGGTACATAAATGTGTTTATAATTATTTGATATTAAAACATAAACCTAATTATAATGCATTATTAAAAGGGAATTAATCATAAAAACAAATATCTGCATGTCACAGAATGCAGATGCAGAATATATTAATGGACAAGTGAAAATATATTTTTGTTGGAAAATAAAAAAAGCTTTACATTTATAAAAATGTAAGTAATATACTAGTCTTTTCAAAAAAATGTGAAAACTTGATTGCTTTTTTTGTTTTTGTTTGTTTCCTTAATTGAAAGACAATTATAGTTTTTATTAAAAATACCAAACATAGTTTTAAGTTATTTTTTAACCACACACTAATAATTTTAGAAAATCACAATAAAAATTTACATAATTATTAGTTTAGCATAATTTTAAATAAACATTAAAATAGTCAATTAAAAGTGTTATCTGTTCAATACTGCTGATTTGGCAAAATTATAATTAAAGTTTCACAAGGAAAGATACTTAAAAAAGATAAATTCGGAACTGCAAAATTAATAAAATATTCTATAAATGAATTCCATTTATGCAATATGCATTTGTATAATATTTTTAAATAATTAGCAGAGCTTTTAAACTAAATAATTTGTACACTCATTTACAAAAAGTAATATGAATAACCCTAAATTTTTCATTTAAAAAACTGCATTTTGTTCACCCAGAATCGCATAAAAGTGAAACTTGAATTTTGATTTGTAAAAAATAAAATAAACTACACAGAGCAAATAATTTAATAATTTAATTTAAATGTTTAGAAAAGAACCTAATACAATAGATTCTAAAAAGAATAACAAACAATTTTCTGTTGCTTCTCTCTCTATATATATATGTGTGATCACACAATTTTTTCTTCTAATATGAATGA
Organism: Salticus scenicus; assembly: GCA_963930645.1. Classification (NCBI taxonomy): domain Eukaryota; kingdom Metazoa; phylum Arthropoda; class Arachnida; order Araneae; family Salticidae; genus Salticus; species Salticus scenicus. Next base: position 206,019,144 of record OZ005656.1, on the reverse strand, counting down.
CTGAAATGCATTAGTTTTTATTTTACTCATGAAATATGAAATTCAAATGATAAAAATCTGAAGTCTTTTTAAAGAATTAAAAAAAAAAAAAAGTTTCAAAAATCACAGGAAATATCATTGATGCCCTGGTGAAGTCTAAAGGAGAACTTATCCATCTAAAAAGCTTACCAGTACAAACAATGCTAGCAAAGAAACTTATATAAAAATTGTTTATGTAAATTGTTTATATTCAATATTCATTAATGGTTATCACAAACTCTCGTCTGAGAATCCCTTGTCTGAAATGTCTCATTGAAATTAGTAACTTCTGATTCACACAATGAATCGATACTTAACGGAACAGATGCAGAAATGTGGGGTGATCCTAACTTGCACGGTGTATTTTCAATTTGTTTAAGTTGTGTATTAGATGCCATAATACGATCATCGTAGAGGGATAAGCGTGTATTTTTAGACTGATTTAGGTTCATTTCAGAATTTGAATTGACAGCATTATTTGAAGAACTATCTTGCTGGACATTATTCAATCCACTACTAGTCGATACAGCTTTCACAGAACTGGGTACTAAAGCTGCAGCGGCATTTTCATAACTTTCTAATTTTGTTATCGGTAATGTATTAGGTCTTTTCATTCTAGAATTATTTTCAGAACTTAATTGCGGGTGAGTCTGACTTTGTACAAATCCGTTTTGATAAGACGATCTTTTATTTCTATCTGATTCAAAATTTTTAACAGAAGTATCCTCTATAGGTACAGTTTGGCTATAGACTTGCCTGTTTGCAACGGGTCGCACCACAGTTTGTGTCATGCTAAATTCATCATTGGGGTCCATTATGTAAACTTCGGTGTCCATACTTTGTGTTTTGGTTAAATTTGTAAAACCTATTGGCTTTGGAACAGTACTATTGTGTAACTTCGGCACATTAACAGTTGGAGGAGGCAGAGGAGGGTTGATGACAGCTTTGGGAATAGTTGATGCATCCATTACTTTTGGAACAGTTGAAGTTTCGCCATGCGATGAGCCCCGGGGAAATTTGAAGAAATTCTTAAATCCAACAATGATACCTTTCTCTTCCTTAGGTTGTTTTTTACCACCTTTAGAGTCTCTAACGCATCCATGCCCATTAGCCATCTGAAGTGTATGACCATTACCAGGAACGTTGGGTTGCTTAGGCATCGTGCTCACAGAGTGAACTGCATTTTGTAAATATGGTATAGGATTCACAGCTCTCGTTGAATGACTCAAAACGTCATTGGGAACTAGAGCGTTACTTTCGGATGCCTCACTAGTTTGTAATGTATTGAACAAGTCGGCATCTAAATTGAAACTATTTGCAGAGTTATTACGTGTGCTGAATTTGTCGCCTCTTTCTACTAATGAATTACCACTAACAGTTATGTCTTCTACAGGTTCCATAATTAAATTACGCTCCATAATAGGATTCTTACCTTGATATGGTTGTAATGGCACTGTAACTTTTAAACCTGTTGTCACATTGTTATTTGTGGTTAAATTTTTTAAATTGTAGCCATTATTATTAGGATTACTAGGCAATAATTTAGGAGTCAATTCAGTTGGTGACATAGTAACACTGGTTTCCGCTGTGTTTTCAGATAGACTGAAATCACCGCTATATCGACTGTCAGTTGCCCAATTAGTCGGACTCAATGCATCAGAGTTACTTCTCATAACTGGCATCTCAAAAGCTGATCCTCTACACCATCCGTTGGCTGACGTTTGCACTGTATTGGTTGTATTTGTATGAGATTGAGACGTAGTTGGATTTATTGTAGGACTCACACCTTGAATAGTGGTACCAGCTAAAAGGAAAGAATAAAATGTATAATTAAAAAAGGATAAATGCAAAAAATAATGAAAAGGTAATTATCACTAGCATCTTTTGTATGTTTCTCATTTATAATTTATTTTAATTTTGGTCTGAAAGTATTCCATTGTATTTTAATATTAATATCTTTCATTTATATGACACAAATAAATTCTTAATTTCACTTATATATTTTGTCCTTGAAGAATCCCAAATTTAAAAATTCATTCAAAAATAGATTTTTTTTTTTTTTTTTAAATCTTTCCCAATTACTCTTTCTTAGATCTATAGCATAGAGTACAATTCAAATTGATAGCCTAGGAGAATATTCAAAAACAAGCAGGAAGGAATAGGGTTGATTTATTGATATACAGTACACTCCCAGAAATCTGCATAGCTTGGGACCAGAGACTGTGCAGATTTTAGAATTTTGTTACTTTTTTTTTTTTTTTTTTTTTTTTGTCTGCATTTTTAAATTAGAATTTTAATACTATAATGCATTAAAAATGATAGTGATATCAAAAGTAAATATATAAGTTATTTATGTATATAAACATATGATAAAATAATAATTGTATTATGAACTGACAATTTTTATTACAGTTTAGAAATATAGGTAAAGATAAATGATTTATTTTTATTTTATTTTATTTCATTTATTATTATTTTTTATTTTTTTTTTTTAGTCTAAGAAATCCTTTTTTGTTCAAGCACAAATACTGTTGGGTTAAAAGAATTTAGGTACTTATCTCCAAGACCTGGACCTTACTTAAAATTAACTTTCCTTATCTCATTAGATACAGTTTATAAAATATCACCATTAAAATAAGCTCTATCTTGATTATTTTTTTCTTGAAAACTTTACTATAAATTTCATTGTTCACATAAGTCGTGATAGTGGATTTCTGGAGTTTTCGGATTTTTGGACATACAACTGCACGGGATTTCTTTGAGAGAAAGGAAAATCATTGTTTGCTTTGAACTTCTGCTCTCACCTTTAATTGCTTTTCAGGAAAAGGGTTTGTATTAAGAGGGGACAATATCTAATCCTGCGGTCAGCTGTTGCCAATGTTGTTCTGTAGGAAAATTTGTTACCACAATTACTCATTACCTAATATATTTTTAAATCCCGTTTTCACAGTCAGAAAATTTATAACCATTAAATTAGTACTCATTTTCGAAAAAATGATTTTTTTTTTTTTTAATTTTTACATTATAATTTTGAAAGTCAAAAATACGATTTTTCACAAAGTGCATTTTCTCATTTTTTAGTAGCAAAATGAAATACTAAAAATTAAAAAAATCAGTTTTTGGAAAGTAAGTACTAATTTAATACTTATGAATTTTCTGAATGTGAAAACAGAATTGAAAAATATTCATTAGGTAATGAGTAATGGGTTGGGGGACAAAATCTCGCGGGACAAAATATCGCGAGGACAAAATATCGCCGACGTAAATGAATACAAAGCAAAAATGAGTTGGTAATTATTAGTAATGTTGTATAAAATTTCATAACAACACATACCTTAGTCAGAGCACTGACATTCTGACAAACCCACAACAAAAATTTTTATAAATTTTACTTAAAATAGTTTAAAAACTATATTTATTAACTTTTGTCAAGATTAGTCATAATGAATTCAATCATGCTTATCAATTTTAAAAATTTTAATTCAAGTTTGTGAGTAGTGTTCAGCTTTAATGTCAGCAGTGATGTACACGATTTTTAAAATGTATTTTGAATAGTGAAAAGCAAAAGATAAAATAACTTAAAAATAAACATACATAAAATAATGAAATTCAACTCTATGATTTAATTAATTAATCAATTATTTATTTTAATTAATTAATTAATATTTAAAAGGCCATGTGGCCCTCCGCCAGAGATTACGCGTGACACAAAATCAAATTTTCAAATAGGTCATACTATTTTTTTTGACGCGATGTTATGTCCGGATCCCATGAGTAATTATGGAAACAAATTTTCCCATAGAATAACATGGGCCACGACTGTCAGCAAGATTAAGTATTGTCTACAACCCATTAGGCACCAAAGCTCCTGCTGCGGGAACAATTTTTTAAGAATTTTTTTCTGTGCAAATAATTAAAATAAATATATTTTTATTTTTTACATTAAATGTTGAAACTCCTAGTTTCGGTGGTAATTTTTTCAAAAAGTTTGTAATGTAACTTCGATTCTTTTTTTCGATTATTCAAACAAGGATGTTTGTTTTTCTGCAAAACATTAGCAAAGAAAAAAAATCATCAAAAATAACTCATTCGAGTGCAATGGTTTAAAACAATGGATATGAAATAAGACAGTTCTTTTCTTAAATTATAACAAACAGGGATAAAGAAAACTAATTTAAAAGGGTTTTGCATTTTTTCAACATATGTTCTACCCAAATTAGGTGTCAAATCTCCCACTTTGGAAACATGTCATATCTTCTAACAAAACATTTTTTTTTTTTTTATTGTTTAAACTACATATGATTAGAGATGCACATTCAACCCCAAAATATGGTAAAATTCAAAAATTTTCAGTTGGATTCACATAGCGGTGTTTAATGGGTTAAAGGAAATCCTCACAGCTTTACAGGCATTTGGTAAATTTGCAAATCTATTTACTAAATTCTATATAATAGAGCTAAAAAAAGATTACTCGAAGATTTTCTACTTTTAACAACTTACTTTTAAAGAGGCGGGATTTTCTTTTGCCTTTAACTGTTTATAAAAATGTTATCTTTGCTTAGAAAACCAAAAAGTTTTGTCTTTAAAAGATAAAATTCAAATCTTAAGAAGGTTAATATAAGTAATAGATGAAAAAGAAATCAATTTGTGAACAAATTTAGTATTTATGTATCAGCACTAAATATGATTGTATATCATTAAAATTATTTGATTATTAGTTAAATTATTTTAAATTTTATTTTAAAATTCTTTTAATCAAATAAATAAAAAGGAAATTATGGAAAAGTATTTTTAAAAGCTGACTGCACAGTTCTTAACATGGCTCTCGTTCACATCTATTTTATAGTGGAAAAATCAACTTAGGAAATGTAAACAAAACAGCTTTATATGCTGAAACATTAAAAAATCGATTTTTAATTAAAAATCATTTTTTTACAGATAGATATATGACTCTTGTATGTTGTGGTAAGTATGATGTATGTTTTTTATGTGTATCATTTTTTTATTTTTATTTATTTTTTTTTTTTCATCTATGGCAACAAGTTTAAATAAACAATTTATAACTGATTACAAAATAATAATAAGAATATATAATGCATTGTAATTTTATCTTCTCTCTTTTTTTTTTAATTATCTCTTGTTAAAATATTGATAATTTAAAAAAAAAAAAAAAAAAAAAAAAAGTACAGTGGTTGTTATATTTTTTACTAAAAGTATGCAAACAGGAGTTTATACAACAGTGTGTACAGTTAGCACTTGCTTTTATATATAAAAAAAATAATTAATTAAATAATGGCCTCTTGTCCTTTTGCTTATGATAAAATTTAAATCTATATATCTCACTCTCTTTTTTAATCTTTTTGCTTTAATCTCTCTTCTTTTACTTTAATCTTTTGCTAATATCTCTCTCTTTTTTAATCTAATCGCTTTAACTTCTTCCTTTTTCTTTTCTTTTGATGAACAGAAAATATGAGGTATACAAATTGCATTAAATTAACATATATTTGTATTCCTAATAAATAAATAAGATGTGGTACTTCCATGACACAAATCAATTTTGTAGATGTCACAAGTACAATGAAGACATGATAATTCATTTACATAATGTAATCTGAATATCTCAAATTTTAATAGTCAAATGAGTAAAGCCTCACTTTCTTAACCACATTTATTATTATAACATTGTTATTAATCATTTTCATAATTCTTCCTAGTCCACAGAGAAAAAAAATCTATGAATACATAAAGCTTTACGATTTGCAAGTTAAGTTTTTTCAAAATCATCTGAAGTATGCAGTTAAAAGAAGAGTGAATGATAATTATATAAAATTAATACTTCATTAAATACATAATTTTATCAGAATGTAATACATCAAATGTTAACTAGATAACTGAATTACACAAATGGATACAAATTTTTGATTTAAGAGGACTCTTTGCCGATTGTTGCCAGCAGCCAAATCCCATATAATCCTATGGAGAAATTTAATACCCAAATTAGTTTTTTTTTTTTTTTTTTTTTTTCTCTGCTTTCAGTTTTACATTCAAAAGACTTTTTGAATTGTTTTTGCTTTCCTAAAATTGACTTTTAAACTTTTTATATTTCATTTTAAAGCTGCAAAGTGTGAAAACTGAACTAAGTGCTTTTTTTTTGCACTTTACAGCTTTAAAATGAAATTTTAAATAGTAAAAAATTACATTAAATAAAAAAACAAAAACAAACTTAATAGTTGTGAATTTTCTAAATGTCAAAACAATTTAGAAAAAAAAAAAAAAAAAAAAAAAAAGTAATGAGTGTACTGAATTTCTCTAGAAAATAATATGGGATTTGGCTGCTGACGACAATTAATAAAGCATCCCCTTAATACTCAAACTGCCAAAACTAGAATTTGCTAATCAGTCATAAATGGAATCTAATATATCCTTTTCTCGGGTACAATCTTTAACATATATATATATATATATATATATATATATATATATATATATTTTTTTTTTTTTTTTTTTTTTTTTTACTTGATATATATCAGTATATGATGCTAATATAGTAAAAGCTCTTTAAAATTCCACCTCTACTGAAATACCATCTCTCTTTAAAGACAGTTTTTTCTCAGTCTCAAAATTTTCTCTATAGGAAATATCAACTTCCATTAAGGTCCTAAGGTCCACATACAATTGTCTACCTCTTTTAAAGGTCACATTTTGGAAAAGTAGGTTATTTTATTTGTCCCTTGACTTTAATTGACCACTCTTCACTATGTAATTGAAGTTAATTGCCATGTGATAACACAGTATAAGATCTTTGTAATGCAAAGAGGTTGTGTATTATGTAGAACTTTGCATAATATAGATCACATTCCGTGCAACATTAAACTTACTTTATAGACATGGCCAAATATGTCTGGAACATATCAAACTTGAGTAAAAGTAATTTTAAGTTACATTGCTTGGAAGAGAAATAGGGTAGATTATAAATGTCATTGTTTAATTTACTTTTTAAATATAGACTAAATATGCCTGGACCAAATCATTCATTATACAACTTTTTTTTTTTTTTTTTTTTTTTTTTTAATCATTGTAAAAATAATAATTTTTTTTAATTAAAAAGCTATGAATTAAAGAGATAAAGAAAACCTAATGTATCACATTTACTCCACTAAAAAGTAACATTTTTTTTCACAATGTAGAATTGTAAGTGCTTCTTAAGTGCAAAATTCATCGTTTATGCTCCCAAGTTTTGTATTATATAGAGAATTGCATTATAAAGATCTTCCATTATAATAATATTTAGCGATAAAAGAAATTATAAGATTTCATATTTCTGAATGTGCCTTCTAAACATGAAGTTCAAGCTTTAAAAAATGAATTTTATATCATGCTATTATTTAGATAACAAAGTTAAATGTAATGGCTTCTAAATTAGTAATGTTGACGTCAAATGGCAAAATTAAAACATTAAGCTCAGCTAAGATTAAAAATTTACTATTTCCTGTGATGAAATTTTAGTAGAAATTAATGGATTGATAGTGAACTTCTTTTCCACTCTAAAATGTTGCTAAGTTAATTTTCTCTTTATTCGGCTTTATAAAAAAAAAATCTTTAAATTGAAATTACTGCTAAAATACCTTTCAAAATTCAAACAAACTGATACTAGTAAATATTAGAAACTTATGTAAACAAATAATATAAATTAAAAAAATTAAAACCACATAATTTATAGAATGTATTGCCAGAATTAAGATTTTCTAAACAACCTCTATTAAAGGGTAACCCCTCTAAAAGATCAATTTCTGTAGCATGAGCATGGTGGGTGGCACTCTTAGAGAGGTTTGACTGTATTTATAATATTTAATAAAATGAATACATTGATATATATATATATAAACAATCAAAGTTATTTATAAATAAAGAACAGAAGTAAAAATCAGAATGATGCATTTTTTATACCTTTATAACGATCCCAAAAAACTGGTAACTCAATTAATCTCTCTTCGACACACAAGGCAGTCAACCGAGCTTCAGCATCTTGATCCCAACAATCTTCAATTGTTTCTTTAAGGGCTCTAATTGCCTGTTAAAAGAATTTATATTTGAAATAAAGTTGCAGAAACAAGGAATTTCAGTTTGACAAGGTTCTCAGTAAATTGCTGTAACTTTCAATTTTTATAAGAAGATAACCTCACACAACCAATTTTGATTTTAAGCAAAATGTATTTTTAGTTAATTTGAAATCCACTCTTTTGCTTTTGGACATCCATAAACTCTGCTTATTAAAATTCAGTTCATTAAGTGAGATCAATTAAAGACACTTTCACCCACTCAACATCAGCAAAGTGAACAAAATCTGGAAAATGAGTTTAGAAAGTAAAAACAAGTTAATAATTTTCTGTTTTACAAAATGCTTCTTATATCATCTACACCAAGGAGCCATTACATTATGACCACCCCTTACTTAAAGCAATGAATTTGTCCAGAGACAAAACCAGGGTGCACGAATGCCTAATGCTGGTGTATATAAAGCACCCATGAATTTTTTCCCCAAATGTAGAGTGTTTAGCAACATTACTGGAAAAGCAGCTGATTTAATAAACTTTGATAAAGGTGAAATTGTATGGCTTAGCACTTGTAAACATTACTTTCAGAAACAGTGAGTTTGGTAGGCTGCTTACGGGCAGCAATTGTGAGTATTTCTTGAAAATGGTGTGCGAATGGTGAAACAACACATACCTGGCCAACAGTTTGTTGGCCAGGTGAGATTCCAGAAAAGAACGGACACTTGTGCATCATGACTGAGAGGCTAAAAAAGCTAAAATCACCAGCATTTATGTTAACACAGTGGCAACCCAGACAGTGTATCTCAAACATACGAAGCAGCCAGTGTTGGGCATAATTGATTAAAAAGTAATTCGATTACAACTGAATTACAATTAAATTTCAATTATAATTATTTTATTGTCAATCGATTAACAAGTAATTGATTTCAAATAAATTGAATAAGCAATTCAATTTATTTGTAATCGATTACTTGTAATTTAAACTAATTAAAACTTTTAATTATTTGTAATAATTGTAATTTAATTGTAAGGCAATTGTAATTCAATTACTTTTTAATCAATTATGCCCAACACTGGAAGCAGCATACACTTTATTTAGGCAGGCTAAATCAACTCGAGTTTGACTTATTTGCAGACATAACCAATTTCTACCAACAGCAGATCTTAAGACAGAACTCAAACTCATCCTACAACTCTTGCCTCTTAGAAGCTAGATTACAGGAACACACTGTTCCCAGCATGCAGTATACACTTCATGCTGTGTATGGGCCTATGCAACCAATGGTCGATTTGCATCCCTGCACTGACAGCATGTCATCACAAGAGCACCTACAATGGGCCATATAAGAATAGAAGAAAGTCATCTGGTTTGTCAAATCATATTTTTTGATCAATTACATTCACAGGTGAAAGAAAATACACCAATTTTAGACAAAAACCCTAGCACCCAGGTGCACAGTTGAGTTGATACAAGGCTGTGATGTCCATATTTTAATGTGGGTGATGTTTTCATGGGGCACATTTAGAACCCATCATCACCATAGAACAATCTCTGATGTCTAAGATCAATGTGAACATCATTGAAAATCAGGTGCACCCCTTCATGAGAACAGTGTTCCCAAGTGATGGAATTGACAAACAGGTTAATGCACCATGATGTAAGGCCATATTGTCAGGGAGTGGTTCAAAAAACATTCTGGTGAATTTCCAGATATGTCTTGGCCTTCTAGACATACACTTGACAAGAAACCAATCAAACATTTGTTATTCTACCTAGAAAACCAAAGTTGTACTGCCACAGTACCACTAAACAATGTATGAGAAGTGTAGGATCAATTGGCTAGTACCTGATACCAGATACCTTAGACTATCTATCAACACCTTGATGAGTCAATGCCTCACGAGGTGTTGGTGGTTTTGAGAGCAAAATTACTCTTACTTACATTAAACAGTTAATCATAAAGTAATGCCTTTTTGGTGCATATATACAAAAATGTATTTTTTATAAGTACAGATATCTTCTGGATTGTGTAAAATATTTGAAAGTGGATAGAAAGGTGAATCTACAGAAATTGACTTAGTAAGGGTGAAAAGAAAGTGGGGAGATTGTTTATTTATTTATTTTTCACATATCTGATTTATTCTTATTTTCATCTCCCAGTGCTTTCTTTGCTTTATAGTAATTTTAAACACATGCTTTTATTTTAAATATTTTTATTTTTATTTACTTATTTCAATATTAATCTTATTTAATCGTATATTTTAATGTATTTTCATGTTATTTTTATTATCTGCAAAGTAAAGTAAATACAAATTTCCATTTTATATTTATTGTCTTCAAATTAATTTAATGAGTAGATGTTAAGAAAATGAAATTTTTATTGTTCTAATTACTATTATCAATATGAATTTCTTTAAAAAAAATTTTTTAAAAAATTGTTTGTTGAGTTATACTATATAATAAGTTTGAAAAAGTCAATTTAAATCTGTGAGCCTTAATTGTACAACAGAAGCTTTACTTTAAAATAATCCTCTGAAATAAGCTATACAGTAGACTCTCGTATAACGCGGGGGATACGTTCCGCTTAATAGAAAATCACGTTATAGGAGACATACATTGAGCAGACGATTTCATTCCGCAATGAGACGAAAAGCGTCGGGTGTTGGCATAGTAACAGAGCAACCCTTCCTTGAACAGGTTGAAAGTAGAAAAGATGTCGTCACGTGCTCCTTTATTTCACACTTTATACGAGACTCTTTATCAGGTTGTATGAGTAATAGTTGCAGATTTTTCATCGTGTTATACGAAATCACATTTTGTGGGAGTGTGTTGTATGAGATTCTACTGTATTTTCAAACATATTTAATTCATAACTGAGCTTTGAGGTTCCTGCTTTTCAAAAATCTAATTAAGTCCTTGTTACTTAATGGACTCATCCATTTTTGCTTCTAAGCTAAATGTATACCTTCCCACATAATACATGATTGATTTATATCTCTTAGAATAAACCATGTATAATGCAACAAATTACAAGGATTAAATTTTAATGTTAATGATAATAAATGTGTGCAATATAAAATTAAATATGAACATTTCTATAAAATAATTTTCAAATGATGTAAATATTTTTAATACTGTTTTAAGTTTTACTTTTCCACTTTTTTAAATTATAAAGTAAAAAAACTTACTGGATTAGTATCTTTCCAGATGTCAGGAAAAAGAGGGCGAGCTTTGTGCTTTGCAACTAGAACTTGCATTTGCTCCATGGTGGGATGATTTCCTATCTCTGCTACAAAAGGAGCTTTGTATTCTGGCACTTCGAGGCCTAAAATAAAAAAGATTCTTAATGTAAGGTATCGAGGATAAATAAAAAAAAACACATTTAGATTTATTTTCTTCTTACTTTCTCGTACCCATACATAGTACAGAAAGTATTGTTTCAGAGTCAAGTTTTACAATACTGAGTTTTTGCTATAATTGTATATTTTGAGATTCTCTGAATCCAAAAATAAGATGTTTAGTAGTTAGTCTGTGCTGTGTGGTTGTCTGTTATTAGCATAACTTAAAAATAGATACTTAGTAGGAAGTCTCAAATTTGGTATCCTAAATCATATAACATTTTACTTGAAACTTTTCTTTAAAATTCGACAAATTAATTCGTATACAGAGACATATTAAAGAATTCTAATAATACATCTATGTGGGAAATATATTTAGAACTAGGGCTTGGTGATATAGTGATTTCTTAAACCAATTTACCTTCTATCTAATAATCACGATTTAGTGATGAATCCTTTTAACATTGCTTTAAAATATCTCTTCCCCCTTCCTTGCCCATACAAGATTTAAAATCGATATATTGATTTTTCTCATGTAATAATTTAAAGAAAAATTAGTTTTAGAATAAACAGTCTTTTTTTTGAAGTGCATTAATGTAGAACCAATTATCTACTTTTGGGACTTAGGACTGGCTGAAATGCTCTTCCTGAGGAGTCTTTCCTAGATTGTACATAGTCATGCACATTTCAGAGAAAACCATGGAAGTCTCGGAACGACTTGTGCTAGACTGAAAAGCACAACCTGGGTTCAAATTCAGCACGTCCTGTACACCACCTTTGAGAATAGAACCTCTTAGCCAGTGGTGGGGCTTTTACGTGCAGTAAGGAACAGAAGTAATAATGAACTTTTCTCAGATAAAATATTCTTTTAAAACAATTTTAGTGTATTTTATGAGTTGTACAAAACTATACATAAGTAGACTATCATGTGTAAGTAGTTTTCTTACAATTTTTATATTGTTGTTGTTGTTGTTGTTGTTGTGTGCCACTCGGAAATTCCGAGCCCCGGTAGTGGAACTACTGGAATAATTTTAAGGCATGAGGGGTGCGTCTTCCGTTATTTAAGAGTTTCTCATAGAGAGGAAGTACGACTTTAACTCCAGATGCTGGTGAAAGATGGCAGCACCAGCCAAACAACTCAAATTTTTATCCGGATCAGAGCGAGTTAAACCCATGTTCCGGTACCCCCAGAGGTATAATTTTTTTAATTAAATAACTTTTTTTAATTTACTGATATAATTTTTTATATAATTTTATGAAGTTTTTAAAATGTATTTCTATGAAGCAAAGAGAAAATAAATCGTTATTTATCGCAAGAAAAGATTTGTGAACACAAAATGAATGAGTTCAAAAACACCTCCTCATAAAGTGAAATTAATAGCCATTCTGCCTCTAAAAAATCAAGGTATTTAATGAAGTTTGAAGTAATTTAATCTCAACAATTAACCAAGTATAACCAAGTATCATACTATTTCATCTAGAAATATTTTTTCAAGAAGTAAAAAAATAGTTGTTTTTATAACTAAAAACTAAATGCAAATTATAATAATAATTATTATATATTCTTTTCTTACAAACAGATCACACAAGAAATCAAAACAAAAATGTCATTAACAAAGAAAAAATTTCCAAATTAATTAACGTTATTTTTACCTTGAAAAAGATCTGTGCATCTAGTTGCTAACTCCCATATTATTAAACCTAGTGCATATACGTCTACCTGTTTTAAAGAGGATTCACAATCTCTCAAGTTCACTGCACCTTCTAATACTTCAGGAGCCATATAACGCAGAGTACCAACCTGTAAGAATTAAATTCTATTATATAATAAATATTACTTAGAAAAAATTATAAAATATGTAATATTTTTGAAAAAAAAAAAAAAAAACACTTATGTGAAAATTTGCAAGTAAAATTGAAAATAGTTTTTAAGAGATATTATTTTGATTTATTTATACCAATGTTAATTTCATTTAATCCAATTTTTTATATGATTTTATTTCATTTTTATCATTTGCAAATTAATGTTAATGTATATTCTGAGTAAATTTATCACATTGCTGAGTAAATTTATCACACCATAGCATATGCTGAGTAAATTTATCACATTGAAAATGTAAATCTGGAATTTATTTCACATTAGTTTAAATCTCTGAAATATTGAAGTTGCAAAATATAAATGAAAATTTTACCTGCAACATTAAGACATGACATCACATTCTAAAAATTGAAGTTATTTGATATATTTGCATTTCTCTTGGCATTAATAAATGAGGGTTAAATAATTTGGCTAAGAATTTTTCACTTTTAGCATCTATATATATAATTTGCAAGAGAGATCACGATTCCGGTTCGAACTCATCTGTATAGCAAGTTGCCATCCAATTTTCATACTTTAGTTAATTTTTAAAAATCTAATTGTCCCATCGATAAGCTGTTTAGTCCGAAGGATTCGGAAAATTCGCTCCTTTCATTTGGTACATTATTTGTAACGAAGTTTTTATTAAATTTTTTAAAATTAATTAAAATATGAAAATAACTTCAAAATTGGACATTTAAATTTATGATTGTTGCCAAAAAAATATACCAGTTATTTTTTTCATAAAATGAAATAATGTTTTCACGCGAAAAATTAAAAATTATAAAATATTAAATTTGCTCATGCATATATATATATATATATATATATATGAAAAATGAAAATATGAAAAAAGAAGTAAAAAACAACCATAACCTATTTTTAAGACACTTCAATTTTAGATTTTTTTTTTTTCTTTTTTTTTTTTTTTTTTTTTTTTTTTTTTTGTTTAAATAGTATGTTTTTGGCACGGATGAATCGTGCTTAGCATGAAAACTTATTCATTGATAATCTGGGTAATATTTTAAAATTTTGATGCTGAAATAGATCGAACATTTTTCGCCAAGGAATCTACTTTTGTGCAAGCCTTTTTAAGCCAAATAGCGCATCAAAAATATAAATAAATTAATAAAATATTGAAAAACAGAAAAGAAAGGAAAGGAAAGGAAAAAGAAAAGAAAGAAACAGAAAAAATAATCGCATAAATTATGTATTTTAGTCTAAAATGGCGATAAAAATTCAAAGTCGACAAGGGGAGCTATATTGAGGCTGTAATATTATCACATTTGCATATTTAATTAATTATTTATTTATTTTTCTACATACCAACTACTATTAACTAACTCAATCACTATTATAACCACAAAAAATTAATTGTCTCATGCAATAGATATAGCCGATCATACGATATTGTAAATTAAATTTGGCTTGAAATTGTTGTCATTTTATAGTTGATCGAATAAATCAAATAAATATAGAAAATAACGTGCAAGAAAATATTATGTATACTACATATATTGTTGTTCATATGTAACCGGGATTCAAATATAAAATTGTTACTTCAATTTTTTCGATACTGTCCGTTTCGAAACTGTCATCTAATAAGCACCCAAATGGAAGCCCACTGGTAAGCTATTGCCACAGGCAAAAGGGACAGATACCCGAGAGTCTGCGAACGAGTGGGTCGCTGCCAAAGGCAGCAGGGACAGGAAGTGGGCTTTTGAGTAATTTCATATATATGTATATATATTAATTATTATAAAGTGATATAGAAAAGAGTTTCCTTTAAATATAGTGACCAGCAAAGCAGGCAAAGCCTTCGTTGATTCATTACCTTAATTGATTTCATATTCCGTCATTTATGACAATGACCAGGTTATATACTAGTTCAAAATATGAAGCTTAAAAAAATTTTGTATTGTGATTCAGCAACTAAAAAATTGCCAGTGAATTACATACAACGTAAACTACTTTTTATTTATTTACTTATTTATTTTAACTAATTGGAAATTAGCACTTGAAAAAAATTTCTAGATAGTGGTCAGAGAGTCAATTAATAAAATGGCACAATTCTATTGAAAAGAAATGAAAATTACAAATAAATATAAAAACATACATCCATAAGTGATGTGGACTCTGCATTTTGTTCTTCTCCATTTATATAATATTTAGAACCAGACACACAAATGGCAAATTCAAAATCACATAGCATACATGTTCCATCAACTTTGATGAGGATATTGCGGGAAGTTAAATCTCTATGTACAATGCACATTTTTATTTTATCTGGAAAAAAAAGAAATCATAAAAAATGACATCAGGATAAATTATTTTGAAATTTTTAACATTAAAGAAAGCTTTAGTGTGATAAAAACCTGCAAAATTAAAGATAATATAGTACGAAGCCGAAAATCCGGAATCGCCAAAAATTTGGACAATTTTGGGAGCAATAATCATCATCATCAACAATAGAGATTTTGCTTTTTTTTTAGAATAATTAATATAGCTAAATAAAAAACCGAAAAAGTATTTTATTTCTTAGTAATCTTCAAAACCGGCATTTACAAAGTCTGATAGAGGAGGAAGAAGAAGATTATAATAATAATTCTTAAACATTTATCTAATTGGGAACTAAATTCTATATTCTATTTCAATTATGCTCAAACTTTATGTTAAAAACCTAAAGTACTTAAAAAAAAAAAAAAAAAAACATGAAATGTTTTAAAAGTGGGATTTTTTTCTTAATTATTTTTTGCTGATGTAACTTGTACTAATTTTTGTATGCAAATATTTTAATAAATCTGTTTTGTTTTTCAAGTTTAATTTTTAATTTAATTTATTTATTGTTAAAGTTAATAAAAAAAAATATTACAGAATACATTTAAAATCGTAATATATTATTTTTTTTTTAACTTCAATTAGCACATTATCCAAATACTTAAACCAAAATATTATATTTTTTAGGCATGATCAAAAATCCAGAAAATTCGAAAATCCGGAATTGTCGCAGTCCCGACGATTCCGGATTTTCGGCTTTGTACTGTATATCATTACTGAAAATCAATTTATAGAAAAATGCAACTAGTCTTAATAGTGGAAGGCTGATTTTTTATACCAACTATGTGAAAAATACCAGAGCCGGGAATCAAAGAAGGCCCGGGTTCGATTCCCGGCTCTGGTATTTTTCACATAGTTGATATAAAAAATCAGCCTTCCACTCCATAATTTTCTGAAATGAACTTTCAGGCTTGATGAACAAATTTCTAAATTAAACTGTAATTTGATTTAGCACTCGCCTTCTGCTTAAGTTTTACACATTATTTCCAAATTTATTTCTTCTTGCCAGTTCAAATTACTAAACATTGATTTGCATGTTTTATTTATTTATTTTTTTTTTTTTTTTACATCTTTTGCATTATAATATTTACATATTTTAGAATCCAAGCTGATCCAGGAAATTAAAAATGATATAAAATCTTTTAATTCAAGTTTTATAACCATGTGTCTATTTATTAATTTATTTATATTGTTAACTTTTCATGACATAGCTGAATTCTATATATTTAATTTATTATCAATTATCATTATTTTACCTTGCATATAAAAATTCTGCTTAGCAACGAAAAGAGTTTATTCTAAAAATAGCAATAGTTTTGTTTTATTCAAGCTCTACTTTCCGCGATTGTAACTATATTTATATACTATACTGAAACTGAAATAATTTTTTTAAAATAAGATATATCTGTAAATAAATGAATGAATTTTGTATACATAAGGTTTAAGTAATTATTTGAATAAAGGAAAGAATTTTCCAAAAACATGCAAACTATGGATAAAATTTTATTTTTCTTATCTCAGTAGATTGTTACAATTATGATATACATTTTTCTGTTAAATTAAAATTCAACCTGAATTCTAACATTGATACTAATATTTCAATAGTACTAAAAAGTTAGCAAATTACCGAAACCATGACTATGCCGGAATGCATGAAACCAATTGAAATACTAACAAATCCTGACAGTTGCAATGACATGGAGCCCAATCAGAATTTAGATAACAGATGGCGCCAAATTTTAAAGGAACAGCAGTAGAGTGCCAAGCACAGAAAAAGTTTCAATTCCTGAGGACGGCCCGGTATCAGGCCAAAAAGTTTTAAGTAAACAAACAATAAAAGCAATTTAAAATTAGATAAAAGGTAAATTCTAAAACTATATATAGAACATTAAAAACCTTTGAAATTACCCGGTACAAGCGCTTGCAGCTGCTAAACCACGGCCTTCATCAGGTATACTTCGGTGAACTAGAGCATCCAGCGGTCTTGTAATCTGGTTTTCCTCCTCCTCTCCTTTCCAGCATGGCGCGCGTCAATTTCTATTGGATCACTGTTGCAGGAGTCGTGGTTCGCTAAAATTTCGACTATTTCTCTTTTTGTTGCATAAAAATAATTATTGTAATGGGCTATTTTGTTAAAGTTTTTGAAATCAATTTTAATATTTTCTTTTTGGTTTATTTTTAACCCAGATACCAAAAAGAAAATATTAAAAGAAAAACCAAAAAGAAAATATAAAAATTGATTTCAAAAACTTTAACAAAATAGCCCATTATAATAATTATTTTTATGCAACAAAAAGAGAAATAGTCGAAATTTTAGCGAACCACGACTTCTGCAACAGTGACCCAATAGAAATTGATGCTGGGTGGCGCGCCATGCTGGAAAGGAGTAGAGGAAGAAAACCAGATGATAAGACCGCCAGATGCTCTAGTTCACTGAAGCATACCTGATGAAGGCTGAGGTTTAGCGGCTGAAAGCACTCATACCAGGTAATTTTAAAGGTTTTTGATGTTCTATATATAGAACAATAAAAGTTTTTTTTTTTTTTTTTTTTTTTTGTAAATTATGTAACTGTTTGTTTAAAAAAATTCAAATTTTTTTAAATTCCGAATATACTTCTAAATATGAGATTTTGAAGTATATGTTTCAACACAAAAAGTTAATATTTTTTCAAATTTCTTTAAGAAAATGAGCATTTTAAGTATGTTAAATTAAATTTTTGTACCCAAACTCTGAATACAGTAGCCAAAAATATGTTTTGATTGTGATCAACCAAAACTGGAAATAACCAATCAGATAACATCTACGTCATTATCGTATCGCTTCAACAAATTTTAATCGTAACTGGTCCATGTTAGAGAAATATTATATAGACTGCGAGCTAACCATTTATAGTTCATTTACAGAGATGCACAAAAGAATTTGGTTATGTTAAGTAATTCTTTATTAAAAAATCATACTCTTATTACACATCTTTTTTAGCACAGTATTTATGACACATAAGTTGTTTCATAGTGATTTGCTACTCATATGATGTTTTAAATATATATAAGTAATATAAAATAAAATAAAATAATAAATAAATAAAATGTTCCAAAATCTGCAAAATCCTTTGTCCTAAGCTACGCAGATTTTTAAGAGTGTAGTTGATACGAATAAGGAAATTACCTTCTTTCCGAATTTCCATATGTAGATGAGCAAGTCCTTGAGTTATACATTGAGCCATCTTACAAAACAAAGACCAGTCAATCGTATTGTTAGATAAATAGTCTTGTAAACAACCTTTAGGAGCATAAGATAACACTAGCAAATATTCTGGTCTCTCATCTGCACCAGGACGCTCTTCTGCCCCTGAAATTGAAATTAATTAATCAATATCAGTAAAAATTCCATACTGCAATGTTTTTATTTATTTATTTATTTATTTACTTGTGGAACTGTATTAATATTTACAAAGCAGATGAAAGTTTCAAGAAGTGTTGGCAAGTGTTTGAGCCATAGTAGTTTTTGACGGTTTAAACCACAATTTAAATTATCACATCAAAAACCCTGTATCAAAAACTTATGTCAAAAACTGTTAAAAACTTCAAATTTTACACTTCTTGGTACTTTATATACCTTAAACAATGAAGCAGTCACTACTTTGAAAAAAATGTTAGTCTTAAAAAAGATACTTAGTTTATATCTCAAAAAAGATACTTAGTTTATATCTCTCTCACAATTAAAAATATTGTTTATAAGGGCATTATATGTTTCTTATTAATGCCAATGATTTTTGTTTAAGTACAAAACATTGGTATTTATTACCTTAATTATCATTTAAGTTATCAAAAATTTTACAGCAACAAAACATTGGTATTTATTACCTTAAATATCATTTAAGTTATCAAAATTTTTACAGCATCTTATTTTGAAAATAATCTGGTGGGTCACCCACACGACTTTCTCTTACCCTGAAATTTAATACAACTATAAATACAGGCAGTGGCGGATTTAAGGGGGGGGGGGGGGGCCCGAAAGTACTGACATTCCCAATTGAATAGTACATTTGCAAACTTTTCATTGATCTGGAATTACATCTTGAAAAATCTTAGCCCCCCCCCCCCCCCCCCCCCCCCCCAAAAGTTAAGTTCTGGATCCGTCACTGAACACAGGTTGCATATTAAGTGGTAAGATAATGAGTACTGTTATGTAAACCTGTGTTAAACAATTCAAATTAGGCTTCGGAACAGTTTTATATGATAATTAGTTCTGTGCGAGGGGACTGCCCCCCTCAACTCCCCGTTTCATTAATGCACCTACATTTATATAGAATTTAATTCGGTTATTAAAAAATAATTCTGTTTTTAAAAAATAATTTATTTAAATTATTATTTAAAAAAATTATCTTATATGATAATGCAGACGATTTCCATATTAGAGAAGTAGTATAACACTAAATATCAAAAAAAAAGTTGAATTTATTCTCAATATTACATTAAAAAAAAAAAAAAAAATGTTAAAAATGAAAACAATTGATAACTTTATTTTAAATTATCGCAGATCGATGGTTCAACCATTCATTTTAAAGGTATTGGCGAGCTCTTTTGAAAGATATCCATCATAAAAATTTACTCCCCTCGAGGGGGGGAGGCGAGGCTCCTACATACACAAAAAAATTTTCCCAGTTGACTATCTCTATTACAAAAAATATATATTCGTTTCATTTGGTTTAGTGTAGTCTATAGAAGTTAAACTCTACTTACCTGCTTTTCCCCCATAGACGTAATGTATTTGAATACTTTTGAGTGTCCCTGTACACAAATCATTTGCGTCACCTCAACGAAAAGCTTACTGTAGCATACCTATATGATACACATTTAGAATACCGAGTTTGGAATTTCTGCTACTGTTTGTTCTTGAGATATGCTGATAACAGACACACAGACCATTCGCTAAAAACATGAATTTCATATTCAGGGGACCTCAGAACATGTAAATATAACAAAAACTCATGTTCGAAAATTTGACCCTAAAACAATACTTTCTCAACCCTATGGGTAAGAGAAAGTAAAAAGAAGCTCTACTATATATTGATTGATAATTAAAGGTACCTGCTGTAAGTAATTTTGTCAAAATGAAGAAAATTACTGTGCTACTGAATATTTATTGCATCACGTCTTTCCATTTCAGACTATAATCAAATAATATGTTTTTATGTTTAAAAATTTATAAGAAATTTTTAACCATGTTTCAATCTAAAATTTTTGAGATATTGCATGATTAGTTGAACTAAATGTTTAATATCAATTACATAATGCAATTCTAAATTATTTGTATTTAATGTCTCAAAGGTATGAAACTTTGTATTTATATGCAATGAAGTATAATATTAAATACATTAAAATTTCTCAAAAACTGTTTAATTTTTTAAAAAATTCACTTCAATATTTAAAAATGAAATATTTAACTAGTGAAGTATGAAGTAGAAATGTAACTATTTTTTTAATTTTATACCTTGACTTTACATTGTTATAATAATATATTCTAAAATATCTGAATATTACTTTATGGATTCATTAGTAAGTTAAAGTTAAAAAATATTATGTTTGAATGCTAAAAATTTCCTTTTTCTCCTCTTCCTCCAACATAGTAGGCTATGACCCCTTAGAAAGACCTCAACGGAGGTCACTCCCGCTCAAGCCTAGGACCCTAGATTAGTCAATCGGCCTTACTCCCAAAACACCAAAATCATCCTCCAACATAGCACGCCACTTTTCGTCCATTTCGGTAGTTTCCAAGAAATTATAGGAATCGCAATTTGCCAAGATTTCAACAGACTCTCTTTCAATTGCACGTGGATAAATGTTATAGTAAACTAATTTTGAAAAGTTTTTGAAATCTATTTTTATATTTTCTTTCTGATTTATTTTGGTTAAGCAGTGGTTATTTTATTATATTTAATATCATACTTATGTTCTTTTATGCATGTTTTTATTTTTCACTTTGTCATGCCAATGTAAAAACCAGTATTTTTCCTGTTTGTGTACAAAATTAATGTTATATATGCCTGTGGTTTTGGAAAAGTGAATTTTGTAAATGAAGAGTTAAAAAAAAAAAAAAAAAAACGATTGTTATGTTGGCATGCTTTAAGCAAAATAAATCAGAAAGAAAATATAAAAATAGATTTCAAAAACTTTTTGAAATTAGCCCACTATAACAATTATCAATACGTAATTGAAACAGAATCTGTGGAAATCTTCGCAAAATGTAATTCCTGTAATTTCTAGGAACCTATCGAAATGGATGAAAGGTGACGCACTATGTTGGAGGAAGAGGAGAACAGGAGGCAAAGCAGGTGAAAAAAAACCAAAATAAATTCGCTCAGCATACCTGAAGACGACTATGGTGTCAACCGAAAGCCCTAGAAGGTGATTGTAAATATGGTTTAAATGTAAATTTTAATTCATTTTTTTTTTAATCAAAATAAATAGTTATTTTTAAAGCAGTCAAAAGAATTTAAAGTAACTAAAATTAATTAAGTGCACCTTTGGTCTTTCAGAAGCAGCAAAATAGTTTGAACTATAATTACCTTGAACCAGTGTTGCCAGATTCTACGGCTTTTAATTCAAAATCCATCACTATATTTTAAATGTAATGGATGCCAAATCAATTCGAAGTTTGTCTATTATGCATATCAAATACCACTTCTCAAAATTATTGGTAACTATTGAATAAAAAAGTCGCAAAATCTGGCAACACTGCTTTGAACATTATGACGGTTGGACTTTGTTTCTCTCTTATAGAAATCTCGCTCAAAATTCTCTCTGTTCTTTCTTTGCCAGTGGTGTCATCTGATTGTCATTTTGTTGTGTTCCCATGTTATTTCACCACTTTCACACAGTCTAAAATTTGTAAAGCTTCTCTTTTAATAGTGAAATTATGTGAATTAAGTTTTTAAACAAATTAACATTAAGGGAGTTCAAGTTTATGGGGTTGAGCTGATTAATTCTAAAGAGAGTGAGAGTGGTACAGTTTTTATTCCATTTCCTGTCACATGTTCATTTTTATGTTCTTTTAGTTTTCTTTTGGCCATCTCTATTAAGAATTCAACATTAATAAAATTAGGGATGAAACGGATATCCAGTAACTATCCGGTATCCGGCCTATCCGGCTGAGTTTTGAATATCCGGCGGGGTACCGGATATCAGCACACCGGATACGGATATCCGGTAATTTCAAGCCGGATATCTGAAGGAGAAAATTCAAGCTTAAACTCCCATTAGATGAAAATTTTGCGACAATTTTTTAATTTTTTTTAGATCAGTTGTAGCTTGTAAAGGATTTTTTTTTTTTTAAGTTGGCTTCTGTGAAAATCGATTTTGGACTCATTAGCAAACAAATTTAGCCAAAAGTAGCTTCAGGTCTAAGAAATATAGAAGCCCTATTTTAATTTTGTACAGAGTTAGCTAGGTTTTTTTTTCCCAGAGTGATCTATAACATTCCCCCTAATCTTCCCCATAACAATAAAAAGCTGTTCATTGTTGTTCCTGAACAAATGATATTTATTCTCTGCAGTTGCAGTGTATATATAACTCTGTTTGCATGTCTTTTGCTAATATGTTGTTAGATTGTTTAGTAATATTGTTAGTCTTGGATGTTAAAGTTGTTTGATTGTTTCGAGAATGAGTCAAATAATGTGCATTTATTGACTAGAACCTGTTTATTTACAATCCAGTTTTCCATACATAATAAAGCTGTTGTTTTTGTGACCATATATTTATACTAGCAGGAACCTGGCATTACTTGCACCATCTATCTATTCGATTTGGATTTTTTTTAAAAACCCTCCAATTTATATAAATTTGCATTTCTAATGGAGTATCTTACTAAAGCACCTGAATTTAGAATTCCCTGTTGCGTTGCATAGATATATCCCAAAAAAATAAAATTACATCAAATAAAAGTACATATTTAAATTTTCAGAAAGTCTGTACTTTCACTTTCATATTGTTCATAAGGGGAAAAAAAAAAAAGCAGTTATTTAAAGATTTTAATTTTGTACTGCAGAAAAACTTCACTTACTTAAAGCATTTTAATAACTAATGTAAAATTTTCTTTCTTATCTGTACAGAATATAAAATAAGTAAAAAGTATAAATTCATTTTGAATTATTCCTTTCTTCTATATTAAATAGAAGGAAGTATTGGATTCATGAAAATTTTCAACTTCCAGTTTTCGGTGGATTTACGCATTTTGAGGGAACCAAAACACAATTTGACCATTTTTGGATAATGTCTATCTGACAAACATTTTGTGCAGTTCAAGAGTTAATGCACAGAATTGCCCATCAACTTTTGGTGCAAATCACTCAACAGATGGTGCTGCTATACTGTGATTTCTCCCATTTAAAGGAAGACTATATCTCAGCTTATACTGTGTATAATTAAAAAAATAAACTAAGTGTGTCACAGGGAGGGCTATTATGAAACATGTTCATTCAATTTCTGTAGTAATGGCCAATAGGTGATGCTGCTATGCTGCAATTTTCCCATGAATGGGGAAGTTATATCTGAGATTCATTCGTGCATAATTGCTGAAAATTTAGTATGGGAAAGGGTCATTTTTATAAAACATCATGTTGATTCAATTTTGGTGCATATTGGTCGATAGGTGGCTATATTATGTTGCAATTTACTCTGTGAATAGGAAGGCTAAATCTCAACATCTATAAAATTTAAGAGATCAACAAGATAAAAATAATATGAGAATAAAAGTTGGCTTAATTTGGGTATATATCGACCAACAGGTGGCGCAGCTGTTCCTCACCTTCTGTGATTCTCCACATGCCTACATCTCAAAATTTTTTTATTAAAATTGCACTAAACTCAATATCTAAAATCTTTATTGTAAGCAGCTATGATTATGTTTCTTCTGCATGTTAAACAGCATGTAACGTTGTTATATAGAGAGATATAGAAGAAAGTTTTGTGATGGCCATAACATACTAGTTTGAAGCTTTTAGTTTATTTATTTATGTCTTTCTTTGATGCTTTCTTTATAAATGTCTCAAAAGAAAGTATTGGATTCATAAAAATTTTCAACTTCTGGTTTTTGATGGATTTACACATTTTAAGAAGTCCAGAACCTGGTTTGACCAATTTTAAAAAAATGTCTATGTGTGTGTGACAAAAATTCTGTTCAACTGTACCTCCGGAACTACTGCGTACTACAATTACATATAAATTTATGAGTAGTTGCACCATGACATAAATCAGTGCCTACCAACTTTTGGTGCAAATGGCTCAACAGGTGGTGCTGCCATACTGCGATTTCTGCAACTTAGAGGAAGGCTATATCTCAGAAACTACTGCACAGAATTTCATATAAATATATATGTACATGTAACTTGGCATATATTAGTGCCTATCAAATTTTGGTGCCAATCGCTCTACAGGTGGTGCTGTTATAGTTATACAGTGCTTTCTGCAATTTAGGGAAGGCTATATTTTAGGTTCTATTTCATGTAACTACACAAAACTTCATGTTGGAAAGGCATACTTGCCAACCAATTTTAATAAAAAAAGGGAAGATTCTTGTTGAAAAACCAGAAGATTTCATAAAAAAAGGGAAGATTTTTTTCTTTTTGACGTATTAAACAATACAGTTTTGCAATTTTAATATTTAGAAGCAATCTATAAAAACGTCTTACTATAGATTGATTATACTAAATATATAAAAGTTTTAAATGAAGTTATTCCTCTTCAACATATAAATTTCTACAAAACAGGATTTGTAAGAAAATTATTTAACAATAGACAAAAAAACTTAGTTAAGTTAAAGTATAACTAATTTTTTTTTTTTTTTTTTTTTTTAAATAAATATAGAATATGATTTTTGTGTATGTACATTAATCATACATATAAGAAAAAGTAGCAGTAGCTAATTATCAGTTTCAAACGTGCATAAAACCAACTGAGTATTAATTTTCTTAAATTGATTTGGGAAAAATTTTCCTACCTGAAAAAATTATTCTTCATTTTTTCCCCATTTGGTATAAATATGACATACAAATATTTAATTTAATTGAGGAAAAATAAACAGATTCATTAAATTCGGCAATAAAGATCTAAAAATAATTACATATGTGAGCAATATTGAGCACTTCCATTGCTTTATTGTTTCTAGAATTGATCACAATCCGGGGAAAGGATGAAGGGTGGGGGGGAGAATACAAAAATAATTACAGAGTAAGAAATATTTAAACTCTTTCAACTTTACTTCTAGAATTTAATGTAAGAACTTTAAAATGAATATTATCATTTATGTTGCAGATGGATAAAGATTAGGAAACAAAAGACTTCTGCAGGACATTTGATTGTTGATCACTAATTGTAGATAAATAAAGGGGGGGGGGAGGGCAAAAAATAATTACATCAGCAAGAAATATTTAACATTTCTATTTCTTTAAATGTTCTAGAATCTCATAAAGCAAGTTTGAAATGAATATTAACATTTATGTTATGGATGGAAAAAGATTGGGAACCAGGAGTTTTCGTAGAACATTTGGGTTTCTTTTTAAAACGAACGATATCCGCGACTTTTTTAAAAACGGAAGATTTCATCTTCTGTCCGGAAGACCGGAAGATACGTTAAAAAACCGGAAGTCTTCCGGGAAAACCGGAAAAGTTGGCAAGTATGGAAAGGCATTATGAGAAATTATGCTGGTTCAGTTTAGGTGCATGTTGGCCAGTAGGTGGCTCTGCAATACAGAAATTTCCCCCCAAAAGGGGAAGGCTATATCGCTTATTCTATTGTGTATAATTGCATAGAACTTGGTATGTGAGAGAACCAGCCATTGTGAAACACTATTGCGATTTATTTCAGGTGTATATCGGCCAACAGGTGGTAATACTGCACTACAATTTACCCAATGAATAGGCTAAGTTAATCCCAACTTTTATGACATATGTGCATGAAACTTGATATATAAGACAACCATTATGAAAGCAAATGTTGACCTTATTTATGTGTATATCAGCCGACAGGTGGAGCTTCTATTATGATTTTTCACAAGCGTATATCTCAGCATCTGTTGATTAAAATTGCATAAACTCTTTTTGTAAAATATTTATTGTGAGAAGCTATGGTTAAACTTTTATACGATTTAAACCGTAAGTGGCGCTGTTATATAGAATTATGTAGAAGAAAGTTTTGTGATGGCCACAACATATTAGTTTTTATTTGAAAATAACCCTTCAACTGTGATTATATTAGTAAAATATTTTATTTCTTTTTTTTTTTTTGATAATAGTATTGTAAAAAATATGTAAATAATAAGTTTTAGTTTTATAATTCTGAACAAAACCTATCTTTTTGTGATTGTGCTTTTCACCAAAAATTGCAATTGTAGGAATGAGTATGTTAGGCTTAAAATTTTATTCTTCATGGCATTATTGCACAAATAAATAGAATATTAAATAAATATGTTTAAATAAATTACATATTTAAAATGTTTTTAAAAGAATAGTATATGAAATATGTTTATATTTTATTGTTTTAAAATAAACAAAAAGAAAAGAAATATACAACACAACAAAAAACAAAACTAATGCCGGATATCCGATATCCGGTATCCGGCAAAATCACTATCCGTTTCATCCCTAAATAAAATCACCAAATTTAATTCACATAGTTTTGCAGTCAAAAGAGAAGTCTTAAAAAATTTTAGATTATAAAAAAAAAAGTGAACAATATAGCACAAAACAAAATACGATCCAGATGGTGCCATCTATTAAAAAAGTACAAAAGCAAATTTGAAAAAGATATTAGGGATAAAGAAATAAAATTCAGTCATAGTAATGGCATAGTTGCTGGCATTTATAAAATCATCTTTAAATTCAAAGACAATAAACCTGCCTGTTATATCGGTATGACTAAACGCCATCTAAAAGATCATTAATCCGAACATCTTGCCGACCTAAAGTACAATATACTCTCTACCACTTTCTCTAGGTTTAACAACAATAACCCCATTAACCTTAACACTCTTGAATTTCAAAAAATAGCCCATTATAATTCCCATCATTTTGCCCTAAAACATGAAGCGATTGTAATTTTAACCACTAATGAAGCCGTGAACGATAGAGAGCACAGCATAATTTCTCCAGATTGGCAACATCTTATTGAAAAAATGAAGCAAAGTGAAGAGAATCAGCAGAAGAGGAATGATGAACGAGGGAAACAGAAACCGTCTGAAAATGTCATTCGAGCACTGAAGATGAACTCGGTGGGTTCGAAATATATCTGCTCAACCTATTAAGGGGACTCTCTACCTATCATCTCCAAAAGCCGAAGCCAATGTTATTCTACGGAAAAATTTGCCCCATTATAATTCTTAACTAATATATATTTTTAAATTCCATTTTCGGATTCAGAAACTTTATGACTATTAAACAATTTATTGCTTTTTAAAAATTGATTTTTTTTTTTGTTTTTAAGATTTCATTTTTAAGCTCAAAAATGAAAATTTTCACACTGTGAAAATTCGCATTTTACAGCCTCAAAATAAAATATTAAAAATTTTAAAAAATAATTTTTAGAAAGCGATAAATTGTTTAATAATTGTGAAGTTTCTGAATGTGAAAACGGAATTTAAAGATATATATTAGTTAATAAGTTATAATGGGGTGAAATTCTCCATAGAATAACATTGACTCTGGCTTCGGGGGACGATAAGTGGAGAGGCCTCTTAAGGAGTTTTTGTAAGGTATTTTTGCAAATATTTTTGTAATGTATTATTTTTTAACATCTTAATTCAAAAACTTTGTAAATTATTCGAAATTTGTGACTTTCTTAACATGGGAGAATAAAAAAAAATATTTTGCATAAATGTGTATTATGAAGATTATTTTCATCGTAAAAATATTCAATAAATATTAAAATATCATTTATGAAATAGGCATGGATTGGATACCATTAGTTATGAACATTCCACTTTGAAAACTTTGTAAGTTACTCAGAGATTTTAAGATTTTTCTTAACCTGGCAAAATAGACATCTCACATAAACTTGCGTTATGGAGATTATTTCATTAGAAATACTTTTGAGTTGCATAAAAATTAAACTATGAAAATGACCGTGATAAAATTAATCAACAAATTAGAATAGGGTAGTATCTTAATATGTAAGCAGAGCGAACAGTCTGTTGCTGGTAGAGTTCTATTCATTTCTCCTAACATGAATACTCAATAGTAGAAATTTATGAGAAGAAACATATGATGAAAAAGTGAGTACCGGCTACTTTTGTCAGGTAGTTCTATATATGTTTCTTTTGAATCCCTTCCAGTGTAGTTAGTTGAAAACAGAGCAGTAGAGAGTCAGAAATCCACCTAAATCCAAAATCCGCACAGCTTTCACAAACAATGAAATTCACAAATTACAAAACTGCAAATCAAAATTTTTGAAAAAGATCTTGAATGCAGATTTTGTGCTTGTATTTTATGATTACAAAAAAGAAAACAAAATAATAATATGAAAGACTGCAAGAATCAAGTTGCTGATAATGAAATTATTGACAGTATATTAAAGTCATCAAAAGAAAATAATGATTATTATAGTGATGATATCAATCAGGTAAACAATAACAAACTAACTTTTTTTAATGGTATCTGATGAAGGCATTTTGCTTTCAATTTGTAAGGAAGAAATTGGTAAAATTATTAGAAAAATAAATTTGTGTTACTACTATTTACAATAAATAAATGAATCATGCAGGTCGAAGTGTAGTTTAAAGTAAACTATATGTGAACAGATTTTATCTAAATTTGACAAGTATTTTTTTCATTATACATATATATATATATATCCATTAAAATTTCAGTTTTTTCCTTTTTGAGTTGTCAACTATATTTAATGTTCTAATTATACTGTTAAACACAATGTGATCAATCGGTGAATTTCATTGTGGCTTTGTGGTTTCATTGTTGTTCATCTGCTTTGAAATTTGCATTTTTATATCCATATGGTTCCTGTTCTGGTTGTGGCAGGCTGGGGGAGTGTTGCCGGCATAAAACTAGTGTAACCCCACAGGCAAGTCACAAGTCTTGCCGCCTGCCTCCTTCTTCCTATCTTGTGTTTCTTAGGTTGTTTTTTCATTAATTTTGATAAGTTTATGATTTTAAGTTAAGATTTGTTGTTTTACTTTATTGATTCGTTTGTTTTGCAGGCTGCTAATTAATAGATCTGGTTTCTTTACATTAGTGTATTTCATCCACTGATGATTTTTTTTTTTTATCTTATTGGTCATTGGTGTTTCAGTGATCTTCTATCTGTTGCTTGGCTTCTACTATGCTTAATAGATCATCTTTATTATATATATATATTTATTTATTTAATGTTCATTATTATTCTTATGTACCTAGTAATTTAATATTCAGTGTTATTATTCACTAGTATGTGTTTAGTTTGAATAATATTCTGCTTTTATTTATCAAAGTGAAAATAATTTTTATGGGCCCCAAAATCCACCAAATCCTAAAATCCACACAACCTCTGGTCCCGAGCTGTGCAGATTTTTGACTCTCTACTGTATAATTAAAATAAATTAATCAATATCAGTTAATATGCCATCCTGAAATAATAGATTTTCTTTTTTCTTTTAATTTGCTTGTGTGACAAAGTATATGAAAATTTCAAACTTAGAATGTTAAAATTTAGAACTAGATTTATTTATTTTAAAGAAATTGGAGAGTGAGGTCGATTTTTTACAGCAACTACGTGAAAAATGCTAGAGCTGGAAATCGAACCTGGGCACTCCGGTTATTGTGCAGATGCTCTACCACTGAGCCACCCTGGCTGATTACCAACTCAGCATTTCTCACATAATATTTATTGGCACCCTCAGGGTTCCCACTCAGTTTCAAAAATAAAATTCCCTGACTTTTCCAGGTCTATTTTTAGAAAATTCCAGTAATAAAATTGGGTTCGCAACATTAAACATAGCTCACGGTATAAAACAGAACATAACTTGCGACATAAAAGACAACATAGTAATGTGACTTGTGATATAAATTAAATGCTCAAAAAGCATTTTCCAGGGGGTCTATTCTCCGATCCGACCGCCATAGCGACCGTCCTTAAACAACGACAGTCGTTAAATTCCAATTTTACCGACTTTCTTTCCTCCCACTGCTAAAGAGCGATTCTCCCCCCAAGGTTGTTATCTAAGATAGTAATCGAAGCAGTCTTCTTCCGAGGCTAAAGATGCCAGTGATTTCAGCCAATGGCGTGTTGAAGTAGACGCTACACCTGTGAATAGACGTCGTGTAAGGAAAACAACATTGCAAGGCAATATGAGGATCGCACATATAAAAGTGCGCGTTCTAAAAAAATTCATTGTTCAGAGTTTGCGTTCCTTTATTAACAATACTGTGTAAAAAATTTCATTACAAGAATTATTATATGTTAAAATTTTATCTTTACTAATATGAGGGGATAAAGCTGTTAGAGTGTACAAATTTGATAGAAAAAAAAATAAACTAAAGTACCACAAAGTTCTTTTTTTAATATGGCTTTTTCTTTCTTTCTTTTCTTTCTATTTTTTATCTCTCTCTCTCACTTTTATTTATTTTTTTCTTTTGGC
Source organism: Salticus scenicus (assembly GCA_963930645.1). Classification (NCBI taxonomy): domain Eukaryota; kingdom Metazoa; phylum Arthropoda; class Arachnida; order Araneae; family Salticidae; genus Salticus; species Salticus scenicus. The sequence goes on along the minus strand of OZ005656.1, from coordinate 205,987,918 downwards.
GGTTTAAATTATTTTGATAAGTTTGTTTATTTAAAAAATGTTTTCATCTGCAGAAGTAAGATTACATATTGAAAAAGGTAATTCAACTCAAATCTATACATAATGCAATTATTATTATATATATTTTTATTATTTGTGTTAACCTACTTGTTTCATGATATAAATTTTCGCTTAATTTATTAATAAAATCTACAATATATTAAGTTGTCTGTTAAATAATAAATTAAATTAAACATGGAAATAAGATGTAGGTTTTGCCCACAATACAAGTAAAATATAAGTAGATTATTTTGAAGCAAAAGTAATTTAATTTTTCAAACTCCTTATATTCAAATGAACATTATTATAAAACTATTTAACTGATTTAATCATTTTATTTTATTCACAAATAGCTGGTAAACTGAATTTAAATTTAGTTTATTATTATTATTTATTTATTTATTTATTTATATTATATATTGAAACTAAACATGATAGAAATCTGAAATTTTTTATTTTAACTTTATAGGAAATTTCATTTTATGCGTAGCATAAATGCACTTTTAGAATTAATAATACTATTTTTTAAACACCTCCTATTGGGAGCTTCATTACTCCAAAACTGACTTTTTAAAAAAGTCTGAAAATTTGTTAATTCGAACCTCTATCTGTGCTTAATAAATATATTATAAATGAATACTGCGTTTTTACTTAGAAGATTTTATACATTTTTATTTAAAAAGTAATATGTTTTTCATAGGATTAATAATACAAAGATTTTCCAATTATATTGAATATACAAGGAAAATAATTTTTACATAAACAAAATACAGACTGATATAGGTAATTATTATAGTTCGAAAAATATTTAGCATTAAATAATAAGTAATAAAAAGCATTAAAAAATTGCACTAAACATTTTCGGTTTTTTTTTTTTTTTTTTTTTTAATAACATTCTGAAAACCAGTAAAGTTCAAAAACTTTTCATTAGAAATATTTAATATATATATAAAGAGTGAGTAAATAAACTATATGTAACTTCAGTTTAGCAGTTACTTTGAAAGAAAAAAAAATCGAATGAATAAATTACATATTTTTTAAACAATGATCATTTTAAAAGGAAGAATTTTTCTGATTTTCCGAAAATGTTTGATATGTATCTAAAATCGTTTGTTTCTCGGCTTCTACTACTTAATATATATATATATACATACATATATATATATATATATATATATATATATGCATATATATATATATATATATGTATATATATATTCAGAGAGAGAGGAAAAATTAAACAAAATGGCAATCCGATTTTTTTTTTTTTTTTTTAAACTTTATATCAAGTTTTATTTTATTAATAGCATAAAAGCACCTGTAGAATTATTGTTTGTTTTAACTATTCCCATAATGGAAATATCCTACTCCAAAATCAACTTTGTTAAAAATCTGAAAGGTTGTTAATTAATTTGAACCTCTATCTATGATTAATAAATAAATTCTAACTGAATATAATGCGTATTTGTTTAAAAAATTTTATTTTTATTTATTTATTTTTTTTATTATGTTAAATACACCAGGAATAACCCTTTTCAACCAACAAAATACAGAATACTTGAACATAATTATAACAATTGAAAAATATTTATCCTTAATAAGTAATAAAAATCTTTAAAAGAAATTGCATAGAACTTTTGCATTTTTTGAAAATAACATTCCGAAAAACAATAAAATTCAAGAACTTTTCAGCAAAAATACTTTTAAAAAATAATGTAAATTCAGTTTAAAAGCAATTAAAACAAAGAAAAAAAAAATTGAATGAATAAAGTACACACTTTTAAAACAATAATCATGTAAAAAGGGAAAAATTTTCTGATTTTCCGATAATTCTCAATTTGTGCTATAAATGGCGAAAAAAAAAAAAAAAAAATTATAATTATGTATAAGCATATATGCACAGTTGGAAAATCATATTTTCATGTTATCACTTCAGTTAGGATTAAAATGTAGCATTCTGTTCGGTTACTTTTTAATTTTGAAAAGCTTATTCTTTTATATTATTATTAAAAATTTCTTTAATTGTATAGGTCTGCTTTTTCAAAAATAATATTGGGGGGAGGGAGGATAAACGAATCTCATAATAGCAATTTATATATTGATAAACTTATCTTTCCCAAAAAATCATTCACGAGAATTGAAGAAAATAGGGACTTGTCAGCATTATAACGACTCCCTCATGCAGTCGTTATGATAAGGACTGAAGCAAACCGAATCTTCACCGCTAATTTCTATGACTGAGAGGGGAGAATAGCAAAAGGTCGGAATGTCACGTCACGTGATCAAAATAACGACTTTGACAGTCGGAATTGAGCTATAGTCGGATCGGAGAATAGATCCCCAGGTTTATAGCATCATTTTTCCAGATATTTGAGCAATATTTACAATTTTCCCTGATATTTCCCTGACTTTTTTCAGTAATTTCAAATTCCCTGACTTTTCCAGGTTTTCCCTGTTCTCCCTGACCCGGGGAACCCTGCACCCTGTCTGCAAACACAGGTTATAAGAGGTGAGCATATGCATATTAATCGTAGCACAACTCTGACAGACCATGTGTTGCGCCACAATTAATATGCTTACCTGTTATATCTGCGTTTGCAGACAGGGGGGATTTGCCAACAGATATTTTGTGAGAAATGCCGAGTTAGTAATCAGAGAGGGTGACTCAGTGGTAGAGCTCTCTGCATTTTTCACATAAGTGGTATGAAAAATCAACCCTACACTCCAATTTCTCTAAAATGAATATTCATGGTTAATGAAATGATGAATAATATTTCGAAGTAGATTTATTTAGTTAATCAAAACTGAATGATTCTTACCAATAAGCTTAGGAAGGCACGGATGATCCATGAAAGGAAGACAATAGATATATCTCTCATTTATATAATTTTGGCGATGCTGGGAAGAAAAGATTTTAACAGCAACAGAATTGTTGTAAAGGGTACCACGATAGACATGGCCATAACGACCCCGACCAATGCTTTCTGCAATCTTCAGACTGTCCAAGTTGAAGGTTGGAGAGGGTGGAAGAGGAGGTTCCATCAGACACACAGAGTCTGGACTAGGTTTTCCCGAACTTGAACACATATGGTATGCAAAACAGGCAGCAAGAATGATTATGATCACTAATGAACACATAGTGGTGACAGCAATTATCACAGTCTCGGTATTATATGAAGCATGTTCCACATATCTTGGAGCTGAAATCACATTCACAAATGAAATCAGGTGACTATTTATTTATTAAAATTTATTTATAAAAAGAAGAAACATTTCAATTTCTAATCAATGTATATAAGCTACTCAATTAAGTCGATGAAATTATTTCTTAAATTATGAATTTTAGTAACTAATAAATGATTAACTAAACATATCATAAAATAAAGACAAATTATTTCTATAAAAGAGATTTTTAAAGACATACTTTTACTTAAAACAGTGATAGAATGTTACCAGGGCTCAAAATTAACAGTGGTCCATTGGTCTGGACCACAAAAACATATAATGGACCAACAGAATATAATATATAGTGGTTTACCAGACTAGTAAAGCTTTTCAACTTATTTGACTTATTTATTTTTATTTTATTTTATTTTTTACTTTTCTCTAACTACTAGTAAAGTTTTTCTCTCATACTGTATATTTTCTGCAATGTTTTACTTAATTTCACTTTCATAACTTCGTCTTGCTTTTAGTACTTTATTTATGGTAAATATGTGACATTTAACTCATTTATTAAAACACTAATTTAATTATCATATATTTGTCATGTTAAATTTATTTTGTTTTAATTTTTAAATATCTTTAAAAGTCTAATAGAATAGATGAACTGGCCATCAAAAATGTGTAACTTTTTATGATACATTTTAATCCAAAATATTTTTTGTTTTTCTTCAATTTGTGGTTGCATCCCAATTGCCCAGGAGCAGAATTATATCTGATGTTCTGCAACGAGACATTAAAATTTGCAGATGTTCTGCAGGTATTTTGTCCAAATTTGTCAAAGCACAGTAAAATGCAAAATAAGCATAAAAATAATACGTATTAGTAAAATATTTATTACACATTTATAATAAAACATGATTTAAAATTTTTATAATCTAAAACTGAGGAATACACCCAGAATTTGCCAATTTTTCAATGGCTTTTGGCATTAATATTGTCACATTAATGTGGATATACTACTTACAAAATGTTTATAAATTTTGTCTATACATTGAAACAATAACTGTTTCCAGCAATTTTCTAGTATGCTAACAGATTTACAGGTCAGTTGAACATATCTAGGTTTTATTAATTTTAGAATGTTAGCTGTATCAACAGCATCCAGTTAGGGGATAGATGACATGTTCTGCAAAAGCCTCAATTGTTCTGCAACGTGCGTCGCAGTTTTAAGCACTTTCTGCTCCTGGGCCCAATTGCACTCATGATTAATAATATGATCACCTAACATACATTAAGTATATTTCGCATCAAATTAATCAATATTTTTTCCATAAAAATAAATAATTTACATAAACTGTTCATGCAATAATTATAACAGTATTACTAAAAATAAGCATTTAAATGAAATAAAGATAAAAACTAGTTTAGAGGTATTCAATAGAAGAAATTCTTACTTGCTTCACTTTCTTCTGAAGGAAAAAATCCATCAGACACATTAACATTACACATACTTCCAAAACAACAGCAGAATTTAGTAGTTGTATTATTGACAGCTTTTGGAGGCCGTTTATTAGAAATACAGGTACCTTCACTGCAGTCAAATTCAGCAGTACTCCAGCAACCTTCAAATAATACACATAGTATTAATTCATTATACTATTATACATTTCATCAGGTTATTTAATGCATAATATTAGTTTACTTAAGGCTGTACATGAGTCAGATAGCTCCCTTTCTCCCTCCTCATGTTATCGTATAGGATTTTTGTTGCTTTGTTTTATGAGGATATCTCATTCAATAATGAAGTTTTGCGAATTCTGTTTTTTCAGTATTACCCTCTGAATATGTCCCTTTTAACTTAGTGAGAAATTTTTTGGAAAAATAAATTTAAACATTTTATTTCATTAATTTAGAACTTTTAAGTATGGATCTCTAAACAAAATATGTAAATTTATTTTTTCAAAAAATTGCTCACTAAGTTAAAAGACAACATATTCAGAGGGTAATATTCAAAAAACAGAAAAAAGTAGGTGCTCCAATGATTGGCATGCTCCAGTAATTGACATCTATCGCGAAATAATTAATAAATAGTAAAAATAATAAAATCATATATTTCACATATTATAAGAATTTTAACATTTTATGTCAAACACTGAAGCATAGGGTGCTAATAACTAGTAAAATGAATAACTAGCCGGGTCAAACACTGAAACATATGGGGCCAGTTACTGATAAAATGAAAAACTGGCAGTGTCGATTACTGGAACATTGAGAGGGTGTCAAATAAAAATTCATAAAAAAAAAAAAAAAAAAAAAAAAAAAAAAAAAATTGTTATCAAATGTATATATTTTAACATATATGTGGTTCTGAATGTCTTTCATACCATAAGTACTAACGTAAGATTTCTAAAAAATATTTTCTGATGACTAGAACATTAAAAACATTCGAGATTGCTCTAAAAGTGTCAATCACTGGTGCACTTACTCTACAAAAATTTTTATTTTTTCAAAGAAGAGATTTTTTATAAAACAAAGCAACGAAAACCCTATTGGATAACATGGAAAGAAAGAAAGAGGAAATTAAAATAGGTTGATTTCTAAAGAAATCAACCTAAAAATTTATAAGATTATGACAATCTTGTAAATTATTTTTATTTTCTCACATAAAATTTTTAATATTGAGAGAAATTTGTGCACTCTTCTAAGACCAATTCATTAAAATTCTTGGTCTGAAAACAGGTCATTCATAAAAATCAAGAATCTTGAAATGAAAAACCTTTCACTTTTCACAAAAATCAGCAAATTTAAATAGACCTTTCACAAAAGTTGAGTGACTTTTAAAAAGTTGTCAGAAAATTTGGATAAGAAAATTATGTATTTTGTAAATTTTATCAGTGTGTAGTGCAACAGCTGCCTATTTAAATAATCAGCAGTGAAAATATTGACATATTTGTCAAATGACAGTGTTATGTCAGTGAGCTGATTTTCAAAATTTATAATTTTGACCCAATTTAATTATTTACAGATTACCTGAAAAATTACAATGTTACATACAACAAAATTAATCTAGTATGATGTGGCCCCCACAAGACTTTCTTCTATATAATTTTATACAAAATTCATGCAATACAAATTATTTATTAAATTATTTTCCATTATAAATGCAATTATTTTCCATTATAAATGCAGACGATTTTTATCTGACAGAATTAATCACTAAATGCCGAAAGAAAGTCAATTTTTTGCCAATATCAAGATAAATTTTTTTTTTTTTTTTTTTTTTTTGTTAAAAAATGAAAAGAAATCGATAACTTTGTTTTAAATTATCACTGACATATGGTTCAACCATCCGTTTTAAAGGAATTGACGAGATCTTTCGAAAGATACCCATATTGAAAATTTACACCCCCGGATGGAGTACTCCCCCCCCCCTCCCCCCCGGAGGGAAAGCGAGGCTTCCACATGTTCAAACTTTTTTTCCTAGTTTACTACTACTATTATGAATAATTCATATTAATTTTAAAATCACACATTAAAAATAACTCTCATTATGTACATTTATAGGAAATTTTGTCCTATACTGCCATGTTAAAAATTTAGAAAAAATGGAATCACAGCTCCACCTATTGAGCGAATGATCCCTAAATCTAATCAGCACCAGTTTATGTCAGGGTCCAACTAAATACCAAGTTTGGTTAAATTTCATTCATTGGTTTGTGAGATACAGCGTCCACAAAATTTGTGATACACACACTGAGAGAAACATTTTCTAAAAACAGTCGAATCATGTCCAGGAAATCCAAAATCGTGTAAATCCATCAAAAACTGGAGTCCGAAAATTTTCACGAATCCAATACTTTATATATACATATAGAAGAAAGTAAAAATAACGAAAAAAGTAACATACTAAGAGTTACTTAATAGCAATAGCATATTACTATTAATAGAGATATAATATTTTTACAAATTTATTGTATAAGGTGATTTTTTTACTTTCTTCTATATGTATACATAGAGAAAGTGTTGGATTCGTGAAAATTTTCGAACTTCAGTTTTCGATGGATTTGCACGTTTTGGGATGTCCAGAACACGATTCGACTGTTTTCAGAAAATATCTGTCTGTCTGTCAGTCTGTTTGTGTGTGTGTGTATCACGAATTTTGTGGGCGCTGTATCTCATGAACCAATGAACGAAATTTAACCAAACTTGGTATTTAGTTGGACCCTGACATAAATTGGTGCTGATTAGATTTGGGGATCATTCGCTCAACAGGTGGCGCTGTGATGCAATTTTTTCTAAATTTTTAACATGACAGTATAGGACAAAATTTCGTATAAATGCACATAATGAGAGTTATTTTAATCATGTGATTGTAAAATTAATATGAATTATTGATAATAGTAGTAGTTAACTAGGAAAAATTTTGTGCATGTGGAGGCATTGCTTCCCCCCCCCCCTGGGGGAAAGTATCCCATACTTGCCAACCAATTTTAATAAAACTAGTATGTTGTGGCCACCACAAGACTTTCTTCTATATTTACCTATACATATTCAATCAGTAACAATATTTAAAAAAAAAAAAAAAAAAAAAAGAGTACGATTTTTTTTCTAAGTTTTTTTTTACTTTCTTCTATATGTAATATAGAGAAAGTATTGGATTCGCGAAAATTTTCGAAGTCCACTTTTTGATGGATTTACATGTTTTGGGATATGGAGAACACAAATTAATAGTTTTTAGAAAATGTCTGTCTGTCTGTCTGTCTGTCTGTATCATTTTTTTGTGGACGCTGTATCTCACGAACCAATGAATGAAATTTAACCAAACTTGGTATTTAGTTGCACCCTGACATAAACTGGTGCTGATTAGATTTTGGGATCAATCGCTCAATAGGTGGCGTTGTGATCGCATTTTATGCAAATTGTTAACATGGCAGCATAGGACAAAATTCCGTATAAATGGGCATAAAGAGAGTTATTTTACACTCTTGATTGTAAAATTAATATGAATTATTGATAATAGTAGTAGTTAGCTAGGAAAAAAATTTTGTGCATGTGGGGGCATCGGTTCCCCCCCTGGGGGGGAAGTACCCCCCCGGGGAAGTAAATTTTCAAGATGGGTATCTTTCGAAAGGTCTCGTTGATAATAGTAATAGTTAACTTGGAAAAAAATTTTGTGCATGTGGGGGCATCGGTTCCCCCCCACCGGGGGGGGAAGTTCCCACCCGGGGGGGCAAAGTTTCAAGATGGGTATCTTTCGAAAGTTCTCGTCCATACCTTTAAAACGAATGGTTGGAACCATAAATCTGTGATAATTTAAACCAAAGTTATCGATTTTTTTTACTTTTAACAAAACAAAACAGAAAAAAATCGCAATTTTTTTTTTTTTTTTTTTTTAACGAAATTTAACCAAACTTGGTATTTAGTTGGTCCCCGACATAAACTGGTTCTGATTATGTTTGGGGATCAATAGCTCAACAGGTGGCGCTGTGATAGCATTTTACCTAAATTTTTAACATGGCAGCATAGGACAAAAATTCGTATAAATGTGCATAATAAGAGTTGTTTTAAACTTGTGATTGTAAAATTAATATGAATTATTGATAATAGTAGTATGTAACTAGGAAAAAAATTTTCTGCATGGGGGGGCATCGCTTCCCCCCCCTAGGGGGGGAAATACCCCCCAGGGGAGGTAAATTTTCACAATGGGTATCTTTCGAAAGATCAGGTTGATAATAGTAGTAGTTAACTAGGAAAAAATTTTTGTGCATGTGGGGGCATCGGTTCCCCCCCCCACCGGGGGAGGAAGTTCCCACCCGGGGGGGCAAAGTTTCAAGATGGGTATCTTTCGAAAGGTCTCGTCAATACCTTTAAAACGAATGGATGAACCATAAATCTGTGATAATTTAAACCAAAGTTATCGATTTTTTTTACTTTTAACAAAAAAATAAATAAAAAACAGAAAAAAAATCGTACTTTTTTATTTTTTTTTAAATATTGTTACTAATTGAATATGTATAGGTAAATATAGAAGAAAGTCTTGAGGTGGCCACAACATACTAGTTTTTCTAAGTTTTGTTTTGTTAAAACTAAAAAAAATCGATAAATTTGGTTTAAATTATCACAGATTTATCGTTCAACCATTCGTTTTAAAGGTATTGACGAGATCTTTCGAAAGACACCTATCTTGAAACTTTGCCACCCCGGGTGGGAACTTCCCCCTCCCCGGTGGGGGAGGAACCGATGCCCCCACATGCACAAAAATTTTTTCCTAGTTAACTACTACTATTATCAACCTGATCTTTCGAAAGATACCCATTGTGAAAATTTACCCCCCCTGGGGTGGTATTTCCCCCCTAGGGGGGGGGAAGCGATGCCCCCCCCCCCCATGCAGAAAATTTTTTTCCTAGTTACATACTACTATTATCAATAATTCATATTAATTTTACAATCACAAGTTTAAAACAACTCTAATTATGCACATTTATACGAATTTTTGTCCTATGCTGCCATGTTAAAAATTTAGATAAAATGCTATCACAGCGCCACCTGTTGAGCTATTGATCCCCAAACATAGTCAGCACCAGTTTATGTCGGGGACCAACTAAATACCAAGTTTGTTTAAATTTCGTTAAAAAAAAAAAAAAAAAAAAAAAAAAATTTTTTTTGTTTTTTTTTTTTGTTAAAAGTAAAAAAAATCGATAACTTTGTTTTAAATTATCACAGATTTATGGTTCAACCATTCGTTTTAAAGGTATTGACGAGACCTTTCGAAAGATACCCATCTTGAAACTTTGCCCCCCCCGGGGTGGGTCCTTCCCCCCCCGGTGGAGGGGGGGAACCGATGCCCCCACATGCACAAAAAAATTTTCCCAGTTAACTATTACTATTATCAACGAGACCTTTCGAAAGATACCCATCTTGAAAATTTACTTCCCCGGGGGGGTACTTCCCCCCCAGAGTGGGGGAACCGATGCCCCCACATGCAAAATTTTTTTTTCCTAGCTAACTACTACTATTATCAATAATTCATATTAATTTTACAATCACAAGTGTAAAATAACTCTCTTTATGCCAATTTATACGGAATTTTGTCCTATGCTGCCATGTTAAAAATTTGCATAAAATGCGATCACAACGCCACCTATTGAGCGATTGATCCCAAAATCTAATCAGCACCAGTTTATGTCAGGGTGCAACTAAATACCAAGTTTGGTTAAATTTCATTCATTGGTTCGTGAGATACAGCGTCCACAAAAAAATGATACAGACAGACAGACAGACAGACAAACAGACAGACAGACAGACAGACATTTTCTAAAAACTATTAATTCGTGTTCTCCACATCCCAAAACATGTAAATCCATCAAAAAGTGGACTTCGAAAATTTTCGCGAATCCAATACTTTCTCTTACATATAGAAGAAAGTAAAAAGGGAAGAATTTTGTTGAAAAACCAGAAGATTTCATAAAAAAAGGGAAGATTTTTTTTCTTTGACATATTAAACAATATAGTTTTAATATTTTGAAACAAGCTATAAAAACGTTTTACTATAGATTAATTATACTAAAAATACAAAAGTTTTAAATTAAGTTATTCCTCTTCAACATATAAATATCTACAAAACAGAATCTGTAAGAAATTTATTTAACAATAGACAAAAAACTTAGTTAAGTCAAAGTATAACTAATTTTTTAAACAAATATAGAATATAATTTTTGTATATGCACATTAATCATACATATAAAAAAAAAGTAGCAGTAGCTAATTATCAGTTTCAAATGTGCATAAAACCAACTGAGTATCAATTTTCTGAAATTGGTTTGGGAAAAATAATCCTACCTGAAAAAATTATTCTTCATTTTTTCCCCCATGTTTACACATTTGGTATAAATATGACATCATATAAATATTTAATTTAATTTAAGAAAAATAAACAGATTCATTAAATTCAGCAATAAAGATCTAAAAATAATTACATATGTGAGAAATATTGAGCACTTCCATTGCTTTATTGTTTCTAGAATTGATCATTGATCACAATCCGGAGAATTGGGGGGGGGGGATACAAAAATCATTACAGAGTAAGAAATATTAAACTCTTTCAACTCTACTTTTAGAATCTAATGAAATAAGTTTAAAATTAATATCATTTATGTATGTTGCAGATGGATAAAGATTAGGAAACAAAAGACTTCTGCAGAACATATGATTGCTGATCACTAGTTGGAGATAAATAAAGGGGGTGGAGGGGCAAAAAATAATTACATCAGCAGGAAATATTTAACAATTCTATTTATTTAAATGTTCTAGAATATCATAAAACAAGTTTGAAATGAATACTGACATTTATGTTATGGATGGAGAAAGATTGGGGATCAGGAGTTTTTGTAGAACATTTGGGGTTTCTTTTTAAAACGAACGATATCCGCGACTTTTTTTTAAACGGAAGATTTCATCATCTGTCCGGAAGACCGGAAGATACGTTGAAAAACCGGAAGTCTTCCGGGAAAACCGGAAAAGTTGGCAAGTATGGTATCCCCCCAGGGTGTAAATTTTCAATATGGGTATCTTACAAAAGATCTCGTCAGTACCTTTAAAACTTAAAACGAATGGTTGAACTATAAATCTGTGATAATTTAAAACAAATTTATCGATTTTTTTTTACTTTTAACGGAAAAAAAAAAAAAAAAAAAAAAAAAAAAAAAAAATCGCATTTCTTCTGATAATTGCAAAAAAATAACTTTATTTCGGCATTTAGTGATATAATTCTGTCAGATAAAAATCGTCTGCATTTATAATGAAAAATAATTTGATAATTTAATAAACAATTTGTATTGAATAAATTTTGTGTAAAATTATATAGAAGAAAGTCATGTGGTGGCCACATGATATTCGTTTTAATTGACACTGTTCTGAGCACCTGTAGCTGGATTTAACAACCGAAATGGCACCAAACTTGGCATGTAGAGTAATGATGGCATGGAAAGTAGAACTCCGCGGGGGGTAGAGGGTTCTAAAATCGTGGATAAGGGTTTTTATGGCTTTAGTATGCGACAACAGTGCCAGTAATTTGGTCTATAAAAACATGGAGAAAGCTGCAAAAATAAATTCTCAACTGAAGTGAGCCAGTTCAAATGAATACGTGGCTCTATCAGAGCGCAGCCATATTTAATGTCGTATAATTCCTCGCTGGGAAAGTAAATGTAGTGAATAAAGTTTTACATTTCACTGTAATTTTGCATCATTCATTGCCATCATTATTTCTTTTATTTTATCTTCTTTTGAACATTTTTGCTTTCTTCTATATGTAATATAGAGAAAGTATTGGATTCGTGAAAATTTTCAACCTCCGTTTTTTGATGGATTTACGCGTTTTGGGATGTCCTGAACATGAATTGATAGTTTTTAGAAAATGTCTGTCTGTCTGTGTGTATCACGTTTTTTGTGGACGCTGTATCTCACGAACCAATGAATGAAATTTAACCAAACTTGGTATTTAGTTGCACCCTGACATAAACTTGTGCTGATTATTCTAAATTTTTAACATGGCAGTATAGGACAAAATTTCATATAAATGTACATAATGAGAGTTATTTTTAACTTGTGATTGTAAAATTAATATGAATTACTGATAATAGTAGTAATTAACTAGGGAAAAAATCCTGTGCATGTGGGGGCATCGCTTCCCCTACCCCTGGGGGGGGGGGTAAATTTTCAAGATGGGTATCTTTCGAAAGGTCTAGGGAATACCTTTAAAACGAATGGTTGAACTATATGTCTGTGATAATTTAAAACAAAGTTATCGATTTTTTTTACTTTTAACGAAAAAAAAAAAATCGTATTTTTTTTTTTTTTTTTTTTTTTTTAAATATTGTGACTGAGTTGTATAGGAAAATATAGAAGAAAGTCTTGTGGTGGCCATAACATACTAGTTTACATTATACAGCGTCATAAATATCCCTATCGGTAATTTTTTGGATTTTTTATTTTTAAGGAATCCTACTTTCCATGTTAACATCAGTCTTCATGCCAAGTTTGGTGCTATTTTACTTGTTTGATCAACCTACAGGTGGTTCTAAATAGTGTCAGCTTTAAAAAAAAAAAAAAAAAAAAATCACCCTATATTTTAAGAATTTTTACCTATTTAATAAACTCTATTTATATACAAATACTTTTTTTTTTTTTTCATAAGAGATGCAATTATATATCTTTATACACCTTCCACTTAGTGTTACATTTAATAACTAAATTATGCATCATAGTGAAATGATATAGAAATGGATATATATTCATGCAGAGAAATCAACAGTTGGTTAATTCTTTGTTTCATCAAAAGAAAAATTATAACAGTAATATTAGAACACAACATGTGGATGTGCCAGCAATGGCCACATGTGTGGCATCATACATACAAATTCATATACCAAAAAAAAAAAAAAAAAAAAAATCAACCATTAATTTATAGTCTTACTGATAAATATCAAAAAGAAAAAAGCATTTTGAAAAATTACAGCACAATATGTGCACATAAATGGCCACTGTGACGCATTTTGCTGAAAAAAAAAAAATAATAATAATCAAGTTGTAGGTAATATGTTAAAAAGATTTACCCTGTGCTACGATGACAGTGGTGTTTTTGTTAGAATAGTCCTCCTGCCACAAGGCATAGCAGAACTTGGTCTTTGGGCATCTTTCTGTACGATTATCTTCCGACAATTCCCCAGCAACATAGGGTTCCATCTCCCCATCATCGTAGGTTGGCTTTTCAGCAACAGAAAACTTAATGAAGGATTTCTTTGAATATGCACACCATGTTCCCTGACTCTGCACATAACCTGCGAAAAAATTTTACTTTTATTAAAATGGATTGCAATTTCTTTACTTATATAGATTTTTTTTTTTTTTTTTTTTTAAGAAGAAAAAAAAAACAAGTAATATAAAAGAACATTTTTTAAAGTCAATTCCTACTTATAAACACTATCGAAATTTTTTTTTTTTTTAATAATTTTGAATTAGGAAATAAAAAGCGTGCGTGCAAAATGAAATAAAAATAATTATAAGATTAAAAAAAACTTTTTATATACCACGTTTTAAATTTCTGATGAGTTAGAGCTCTTATCAATGTGCATAAAATTTTTAAAGTGATAATGACGTCAATTTTTGTGAGATGCATATTTTAACTTTTTATAATTTTTTAATGTTCACGTTTAATTAAATGTATTTATTTTTATGTCAAAAGAAAATGAACTTGTAAATTTTTTTGGCTACAATTAAATCATAGCTAATATTTTAATGGCTATTTTAACGCTATTAGGATGTTATTATTTTCATATTTTAATTTTTTATAAGAAAACTAATAAAAAATTCGAAAATCTGACTTCGAAGTATTGTGTTGTTACTGCGTTCTGAGCAATCCTGAAAGTTTCAAATTTCTAGTCAATCGGGAAGTTAGTTAAAAATCGATTGCAAGATTTGAACAAAAGGGAGAGTGTGAACTAATAGTAGGAATTGAAAAATAGAAATTCATAGATGAAAAAAAATGGCTTAATAATCAATTTTTATAGTCTCATAACTGAAACATAATACAAACTTTTTAATTCGACTATTTCAAATGAAAAAGAAAATTATCAAATTTAAATTTAAATAAATCATATTTAATTGATGAAAAATTTTGTTTTTTTTAAATAAAACAGTGTAAATTGTTTAGTGCATTTCAGGTTATTTATGTTGCAATAATTAATAACATTTCAATTACAAGAAAAAAAAAAAAAAAGTGTTTATTCTGTTATATTTTAACTATGCACTAGAGTTATAAAAAAGTATCATAGAGCTGGTGTTTAAAAGTAATAAGTACAAAACTTTGAATAAACACCATAAAATGTAATAATCTCATAACAACTGTTTCGGATCGAAAGAAGACATGACACTTTGTCAGGTGAACAAAGTCATCAAACCAGTATTTATAATTACATTTGACTTTATTTGTTTTTGCTCTTCACTTAAATGGATTTTGCACGTTGCTGTTGGAAATGTAGACTAAATATCCTAAAATACAAACTCCACCCATAGTTGAGAGGTTCTGCTTTCAAAGTTGTAGAAGATGAGTAAGTAATAGCAGCTCTACTTGTCTGCTGGTTACATCCAAATAAAACCAGCACTTTTTTTTATTATGACCACCTCACATATCACGTTTGGTGGAATTTCTACTCAACAGAAGCTGAGATATAGACTCATCATGTACAAACAATAGTGCAACATAGCGCCACCTATCGGTCGATGTGCAGCCAAACTGAATCAGCAAAGTTCAAGATTGAAGCCAAGCTCGCCACCCCCTCCCTTGAAATTTTTCCAATTTTAGAAAACTTTTAAAGTTATACATATTTTTTAGTACTCAACACTATGTACTAAAGCTTGAATCCTCTCCGAACATTTTTTCTGGCTATGGCCTTGGCATAGTTTTTCAGAATGACTATCTCACATATGAAGGTCGGTATCATTTTACACGATAGAAGCTGAAGTACAGCCTGCTCATAAAAAGGTAAATCGCAACACAACAGTGTCACCTGTAGTGGGATAGAAAAAAATAATAATGTCCAAATAATGACATTAAATTGTTACCAATTCATATCAAGGTGCAACTAAATATAAATTTGTATGAAATTCTGTGAATTAGTTCTTGATTTAGAGCTGCCACAAAATTTCTGTCATGTGCAGGTATTTTCTAAAAATGGTGAAATCTTGTTCAGGACATCTCAATTTTTGTAAATTCATAAAAAAATAGAAGTTGAAAATTTTTACGAATCCAGTAATTTCTTCTACTGAATATAGAAGAAAGTAAAATCGCAAATATTTTCAAAAAAAGATTTGACTTATGACTTTAGAAATTAAGAATCAATTTTCCTTTTCATCTATATATTCAATTGTAGAAAATATTGGTTTCGGAAAATTTTTTCATCTTCCAGTTTTTAGTGGATTTATAAATTTTAAATGGTCAAAACACGATTTGAGAATTTTTGGAAAATGCCTGTCTGCCTTTGTATGTATGATAAGAGAGAAAAAAAAAATGTGGCAGCTCTAACTAAAGAGCTAATGCACAGAATTTCTTACAAATTTTTATGTAGCTGTACCTTGATGTAAATCAGTACCTATTAACTTTCGGTGAAAATAGCACAACAGGTACCATTTTCATTGTATTTTTCCCAATTTTTTTAGTATGATAATATAGGACAAAACTTCGTATAAATGTACAGACACAGAGTGAGATTTATTGTTAACAATTCATTATGAAATTAAAAAAAAATTACTTTTATAATAGTAATAATCAACTTGAAAAAAGTTTTGTTTGTGCTGGAGCATCGCATCGCTCTCTCCCTACTCTTCCCCTTGGCGGTAGTATCCCCGGTGGGAGTAATTTCACAAAATACAAATTATTTATTAAATTTATTTGTTATTTAGTTATTTAAAGGAACAGAGGATCTGATTGGGAAACATCCGTAGAGCATTAGCACTCCTACTCCAAAATCCATATGCATGTCAGGATTCGTTGGTAAGTATTCCCCGGCAGGAAAATCAAACTCTTGACAGACCGAACTTCAAACGTGACAAAGAGCAAGCAGGTAAGAAGATGCTGGGATCACAAATGAACAAAGCGCGAGCAGAGAAAAATAAGAAAAATATTTTTTTATGAAAATTATTTTCCATGATGAATGCAGACTATTTTTAACACAGAGAAGTTTAACATTAAAAGTCGAAATAAAGTTCTGAAGTACAACCCCCACCCCTTTATTTCTTACCAATAAAAATGGGGAAAATCGACAACTTTGCTTTAAATTATCAAAGATCTATCAGGGTTGCTACACAAAACAGGAGAAAAAATTCCCTGAGTTTTCCCTGTCTGTTTTAGAAGTAAAATAGATGACATGTAATCATGCAGTATTAGAATCTAACATGTTTACAAGTCAATTGAACATATTTAAGGTTTAATAATTTTATTAACTTGGAGAAAAAAATCCATAAATAATTCATTATAAAGCACTAAAATTTAAAAAAAAAATATTTGATTACGAAAAAAATTTCGAATGTTTTCCCAAAAAATTTCAAAATTCCCTGAATTTTCCCTGGTTTTTGCAATAAATTTTGAAATTCCCTGAGTTTTCCCTGTTTTTTAATAGATTTTCAAATTTCCTGAGTTTTCCAGGTACCGTAGCAACCCTGTCTATGTTTAATCTATTCGTTTCAAAGGCATTTGACGAGTTTTTTTTTTTTTTGAAAAATAATGAAAATTTCACCCCCACCATACTTAAGAAGTGGCAGAGCGATGCTCCTACATATACAAATAAATTTTTCCTATTTGACTATTACTATTATAAATATAGTTATTTTTAATTTCAAAATAATTCGTTAAAAAAATTCTCCTTGTGCACATTTATATATAATTTTGTCTTACACTGCCATTTTTTTTTTTTTTTTTTTTTTTTTTTTGAAAAAACGGAATGGCGATGCTACCTGTTGGGCGATTTGAACCAAAAGTTGATAGGCATTAATGTATGTCAAGTTGTACCTATATACATATAGTTATATGAAATTCTGTGTATTAGTTCTTGAGATGGAACTGCAACAAAATTTTTGTCACACAACATACAGACGCAGCCATTTTTTAAAAATGGCCAAATCATGTTATAGAACTCTCAAAACGTGTAAATTCATCAAAAGCCAGAAGACGAAAATTTTTACGAAACTAACATTTCTATTGAATACAGATGAAAGTAAAAAACTCACTGTAGTTAAAACACACAGACACAGCCATTTTCTAAAAATGGCCAAATCATGTTATAGAACTCTCAAAACGTGTAAATTCATCAAAAGCCAGAAGACGAAAATTTACACGAAATCAACATTTCTGTTGAATATAGATGAAAGTAATAAACTCACTGTAGTTAAAACATACAGACACAGCCATTTTCTAAAAATGGCCAAATCGTTATAGAACTCTCAAAACGTGTAAATTCATCAAAAGCCAGAAGACGAAAATTTTTACGAAATCATTATTTCTATTTAATATAGATGAAAGTAATAAACTCACTGTAGTTAAAACATACAGACACAGCCATTTTCTAAAAATGGCCAACTCATGTTATAGAACTCTCAAAACGTGTAAATTCATCAAAAGCCAGAAGACGAAAATTTTTACGAAACCAACATTTCTATTGAATATAGATGAAAGTAATAAACTCAGTGTAGTTAAACTTTCAATTATTTTTGCGTCTGTCTCTATCTTGTGGAGGGAATGTTTACAATTCAGAATCAATTAAAAACCATGAGTAATAACAATAATAATAAATCAAGCCAACGAAGAAAAATATTCTTTCAAAATAATCCAGAGTATATAGCACTTATACTAACACTACTTTATCCAAAAATACACCAATCGCATTTTTACAGTTTTAGGTTGAGTAACCCTGTACAGTAAAACCTCTCTAAGTTGGACACTTACGGTTCCAGGAAAAAGTGTCCAACTTAGAGAGGTGTCCAGCTTATAGGGGTGCTTACATTTTTCGATTTAATTAAACTGTATCTATGCATGCCTTTTAACTTTTAATCATATCTAAATATAACATAATTAAGTATTCATAACTTATATACAAAAAAATTATTAATTTGCCAATTTAAAATCTAAATTTAAACTGGTATATTGTGGCCATAATAACACTTTCTTCTATATTTTTTTATATAACAACGCCATCCACTAGTTAATATGCACGAAAATTTAATCAATATAACTTCTCATAGTAAAGATTTTGCATATGCATTTTGGTGCAATTTTATTCAATAGACGCTGTGATAGTCATGGAAAATAGGAGAATGTGATTAAAAGTAGCACCACTTTGTCTACTGATGTACATGCAAATTAAGATAACATTTTATTCGCTCTAGAAACTGAAGCATAGCAGCGACACCTGTCGATTGATATGCACCCAAATTGAATCAGCATCTTTTTTCACTATCACTCTTACATATTAAGTTTAGTGCAATTATACACTCAAGTAAAACTTGGTAGGAAAAATAAAAGGGATGAATGAAGAGAAACCCTAACAACCTAAATGTATTGTCTAATGCGCATTTTAAAACAGTGTAAGTCAAAACATGCCTGTAGGCTCTCTACAGGATATTTTCTGGAGAAAAGGATAAAAACAATTTACGCAAATCAATAAAAAGAAAGATTCTTTCATTATGTGCCAAAATTCAGTAATTTGCGAATTTTTCAATTGAAGAAAATAAATATTTTTTTACAAGATGAGACAGAGGTGAATATATTGTGACAAGAAACATCGTTTTTTTTTTTTTTTTTTTTTAGATATTTACAGCTATTTCTACAAGTAATAAGTAAAATTTCTGAAAAAAAAAAGTGAGAAAATGGCAGTTTTATATCTTTTTTTTTTTTTTTTTTTTTTTTTCCTGTCTCATTGGGTAAAAGTGTCCAACTTAGGGCAGTATTTGAATGTCCAACTTCCAAGTTAGAGGGGTGTCCAACTTATAGAGGTTGGACATAATGTTAATCCTATGGATACATTCCGTTCCCAGAAAAAGTGTCCAACTTATAGGGGTGTCCAACTTGAGAGGTTTCACTGTATATTGTCAAAAAATTGTATGCGCACCAAATAATGCACTTAAATATAGAACAGCAAAAAAATTCATAACACAACCTGTAATGCATTTCGAGTCATTTCAAACTATAGCTTTAACGTATGAAGCTTCTTTTGTGTGGCCCTGTATGTGAAAGCTAAATGTTTTTCATATCATAATTCGTGTAAAACATACTTTTGTGCATTTAAACAATATATGCTAATTTTGTTTAGTGCAGTCTAAGGATGTTAAAATGCACCAGCGAGAAATTTCGCCCATAGACATAATATATATGAATTATTTTGTTTATCCCTATACACAGAACATTTATCCTATCCTGATAAAAAGTTCCAAGTAATACCATAATATCATATAGATTGTTTTTAAGTTATACTGATGATACATGCTCACATGAAAACACAAACAGACCAAGCAGACACACATGTCAACCACTAAAAACCTGGTTTTCGGGAGTCTCAAAACATATAATTACAGCAAAAACTTAATTTCTGATAATTATAAGATTTAAAAAAAAAAAAAAAAACTTTTTATATACCATGTTTTTAAATTTTCTGTTGAATCATAGCTATAGAATTATATTAGCACTTTATCAATGTGTATAAAATTTTAAAAGTGATAATGACGTCAATTTTTGGGAGATGCATAATTCAACTTTTTATAATTTTTTAACGTTCACGTTTAGTTAAATGGATTTATTTTTATGTCGAAAGAAAATGAACTCGTATTTTTTTTTTTTTTTTTCCTTTCTTTTTTGCAACAATTAAATTATAGCTAATATTTAAATGGCAAATTTTAAAGCTATTAGGAGGTTATTATTTTCATATTTTAATTAATTAAAAGAAAATTAATCGAAAATTCGAAAATCGGGCTTCGAGGTATTGCGTTGTCATCGTGTTCTGAACTATTCTAAAAGTTTCAACTGGCTAACTAGTCGGGAAGTTAGTTAAAAATCGATTGCAAGATTTGTACTGGACAAACAAACAAGAAAGTGGGTTAATAAAAACATGGTAAAAAATGACCCAAAGAAGTACTTTCCCCTCCTTATATGGGTAATAGAAGGTAATAATTAAATAACATAGCATGAAAACTTTATAATAAAACTAGTACGTTATGGCCATCACAAAACTTTCTTCTATATTTTGCTATACAAATTCACGCAGTACAGATTATTTATTTTTTATTTTTTTAATATGAATACAAACTATTTTTATCTCAGAGAGGTACTGGCATTATTACACGAAATGTCCAACGAAGGTCAATTTTTACTGTGCAGATGACATCCTTCCCGTTCTCGGTGAAATTTGCAATATAGTAGCGCCACCTGTCGGCCGATATGCACCCCCAATTGAATCAGAGTATAATATGCCATAATGCCCTTTTCACATGTCATGTTTTGTTCGATTATACACAATAGAACCTGAGATATAACCTTCCCTTAAACTGTGGAAATCACTATCTAGCAGCGTCACCTGTTGAGAAATTGACACCAAAAGTTGATAGGCACTAACTTATGTCAAGACGAATCTGTGTATAAATTTATGCAAATCTGTGCATTAGTTCCTGAGACATAGCCTCCCCCCTTTTACCTCTCAAAACGTATAAATCCATTGAAAACCGGAAGTCGAAAATTTTTACGAATCCAATACTTCTTTCTATTCAATACAAAAGAAAGTAGTAATTTAAAAATAATAATACACACACACAAAATAAACATGATTGTTGTTGTTGTTGTTGAAGTTTATTTTGTCTAACTATACCATTTCAGAATTTAAGTTAAATCAATATTATTTGAATGCACTAATGAACAAGACAATTACGAAATGAATCTACATCATCTAGCAAATAGAAAAAGGAAAAAAAATTATACGTTAGTCTAAATAACTTCCTTTTACAAAGGATAAAAGACAGAAAAGAGAAAGAAAAACCTATTTGCCAATTAAGGCTCTATTTTATTTAGGTCTTCAAAAGAAATTCGATATTTACTTTTAGAAAAATGGATAATTAATTCAATTTAAATTTACAGTGAATAAATGGTAAAAATATTAATATGTAGGCAATTTAAAATATTTATTAATTTAAGAATCTAACAATACTAAAGTTATTGTAAATAGTGCTGTTTCGAAAACTTATCCTTTTTAAAGAATACCAGTTATTTTGTGGTGTATTTTTAATGCCTGATAAATAAAAAAAAAAAAAAAAAAAAAAAAAAAAGGGAGATGTTATTGAGTTTGAACCCTTTGTCTATCTCCCTGTGTGCGTGTATGTATATATTAGAGATCTCGGTCTGCATGGGCCAAAATTTTGAGGCCCGGGCTCGGCTCGGCCCAAACGAAGGAATGCTTACACGGCCCGGCCTGGTCCTGGTCCTTTTTGTTTTTACAATTTATGGCCCAGCCTGACCTGATTAAAAAAAAAGAGAGAGAGAAAGAGAAATAACAACAAAAACAAAATTACATGCATTTCCATGTAAAAAATTTGTAGCATCTACTTTTCAGAAGTTTTATATAGCCAAGCAATAGAATATCCATTAAAAAAACTACTGAGATTTAAGAAAACAATTACATGTAAAGAGAAATTCATTAGTACGGACGGACAAAAGGCATACAGACAGAAAATTAATTCGAAAATATTAGTATTCATCAAATATGTAGATAAGTATTAAAAATGCTTAATACTATTAAAAATCTACTTTAATCCTTTTCTACTTATAGCCCGTAATGTATCGAAATCTTTTAATTTGATCGCTAAACAAAATATTAATGGTTATCTAACCACTTTCAATGGGAAACATACTTCTGCGCATCTGAAATACGACAGTGATTTCATTACATTTAGTGCATATTTTACAAAGTAGCGGAAAAGTACATAAAATATCCTTCATAGTCCCTAGACTCTACAGACCATAAAATATAAAGCCTCATAGATAATAATAAATTTCATGCATATTTTATTTTGCATATTCTAGGAAACCTGCTATTGTGGCTTTAAATAACATACATCAGTTTCGAGACACGTTAAAAATATTTGCGGAAATGCAGAGCGCGACAGACAGACAGTCAGACAATCAAGTTTAAGTTATAAACAATTTTTAACAAAACCAAATTACATGGGACATAACTAGCCTATTAAATTTTGTCAAATAAATGACTAATGAAACGTTTTATCATTCACATCCTTTATTAGTTAACGAGGAAAGTGTAAAAGAAAAGTTGTGCCCGGTAAAGATTTAATCCAGGCCCGGCCCGAGGCTGTAAAAAAAAAAATATTAAACTTGAGCACAGTTCGAAACCAAATCGAGAAGTTCGGTCCGAACTCGAGCCTGTGCAGACCTCTAATATATGTGTATGCCTGAGGTACTGTAGCTTCCAAACAGATGAATGGATAGACCGATTTCAATGCGTCTTTATTATTATTATTATTACTACTACTACTACTACTACTACTACTAGAACGCTGACTTAATCGGAATGTTCATTAGCTATGTTTGATGAAAGTATGATAGATTTTTTAAAATTAATAAAAATGGGAATTTTCATTCAGTTTTTGCATTGATATTTTAAAATTAGCGAGTTGTCAATCTTGCAACTTTCAACTCATGTTAGATGATAAGTCAAGTGGTTTTCTAGATTACGGGGGATAAAAAACTTTTTTAAAAAGGAAAGAGAAAACATCGCGTATTTTTAGCTGTTTTCGACAAAAATTAAAAATTGGCTATAAATAGTGATTACAAGTTCATAGTCCAAAAATCATTAAATTCCAGTGAAGATTAGATATTTTAAAGAAAAATAATATTTAATTAAATTCGTGGCCGTTCACGCGTCGCCAAATTTAAGGACTCTATTCAACAATCACCAATAATTTTAAGGAGTAATATTTCATATACATGATAGACGATTAAATTTAGAATTGCTTACGAAACCGTTAGAATTAAAATTTAGTGGTAGATATTGAATAAAGAAGTCCCTAGATTTGGAAACTCGGACGTATCAACGTTTTGGAGACTGCAGATTTTACAGAAAAATAATTATTTAATACAAATACTTTTTGTATGCCTCAGAACTCAGAGGCAGGGTTGGAAAAACCCGGGTTTTTTTTCAGAAAAAACCCAGCCCAGTGAGGCTTTTCGGGTTTTATCAGGTTTTTTTTTCAGAATATTTTTGGGTTTTATCAGAGTTTTCAGGAATATTTTCTTCCTTCTTTTTTTTTTTTTTTTTTTAACATTAAGTATATCCATTCATAATAAGGTAATTTAAAAATTTAAATATTAATTATTCATTAAAATCAAAATTTAAAAAATTTCTAAAGTCTTTTTAAATTTAATTTTAAAATTTCTAAAATATTTTTATAATTAATAGTTGTTCTTTAAATATTCTAAAATTCTGTTTATCTGCCCTTTACAACAAAAAACTGGATTTTAGAAATTATTTAGTGTAGCTTTATTAAAATTTTCGTAGTCATTAGATTCTCATAAAATAATTTTAACTTTTGTATCTACATTACCTAACAGTGTTGCACTGTTAAAGTGTTCAGATTTTTTTTTTTTTTTTTTTTTTTTAATTTGATTTTAATTTATATTTTACAATCCTTGAATCCCACAGTTTTCTTTGTATTAATAAAGTACTCTTATTTTGCTTTTATATATATAATTCTTTATTTTGTTTTAATAAGATAATTATAGCTTTTTTCCCATGGGGGTTTTTCAGGTTTTTTTTTTTTTTTTTTTTTTTTCATACAGATCAGTTTGAGAACCTCCAATATTTCTGGAAATTCTTTGTTCATGTTCTAATAATGTATATAATATTTGTTTTATATTTATATGTTTATTGTAAGTTAGATAAAAGTAGAATTTTAAATAAGGATTTTGAAAAAACCCACCCGGGTTTTTTCGGGTCGGGCAAAATCAAGCTAACCCTGCGACGGAGGACATTCCACCTATAGGCCGAGGACCCTAGTGTAGTCAGTCGGCCTTAAACCCTACAACCAACCAACCAACCATCTGTAAATGTTATATAGAGATTTAAAAAATAATTGGATTACATTACATAACATAATTCATTAAAGTTTCAGTGATATTATACTTTGAAAAATGAGCAAAATTTCATAAAAATAACAAAAGAAAAGAAAAAATGCGGATTGCTTGCATACGTACTAATTTTGCATTCAAAGAAGATTTACAGTCATTGGATGAAAAAGATTATGAAATATTAGTCGGTATAATGATCAACTTTGGCAAATTCCTATGAGTCACAGAAGAGAATGCTAAAAAAATATACCGTAATCTATTTGAGAAGAATAACTTTTCTTTCTTTCTCTTTCTGACGCCTAAAAATTTGTAATATTCAAAATAATGTACACAATTCTAACGCTTTTTGCATTTTTTTTCTTTAATCTAAAAATAGGAAAGAAAGTATGGTTTTGAGATAGAATTTTCAAAATTGATTTTTTAACATATTTATACGTTTTGAGGTTCCCTGAATCCAAAAATCGGATTTTTAGTGGTTGGCCTATGTGTTTGTACGTGCGATTGTTATTAGCATATCTCAAAAGCAGATATTAATAGGAAATCCAAACTCTGTTTTCTAAATCTCCATGATAAGAGGAAACTAGTTGAAACTGTTCTTTGAAATCGGACAAAAAGTTCGTGTACAGGGACACTCAAAAATATTCACATACATTACGTCTATTTGCGAAATTTCCTTTTAGTGCATTTTAAAATCTTTAGACTGACTAAACAAAAAAGCTTTCCTCACAAAAAAATATATGCCAAAAAAAAAAAAAAAAAAAATCTGGTGTGAAACAACCACACGACTTCCATTACCAACTATTACACGTATATTATATGCACTTTTTGGAGATAATGTTATCAGAAGACATAGAATTGTCCTAATGAAATAGACACCTAAAAATTTTCCGGTAAGAGAAAGTTAATACACGTGTAAAAACATAAAACAGAGTTTACACCGCGATTTTTTTTTTTTTTTTTTTTTTTTTTTTGGAAAAAGAAATTAAAAGAAAATTGGTAGACTTTTTTTTTTTTTTTTTTTAACACCAATTTTCGAGACCTAAAACTGATCTATCTGATCAGGATGACTATTAATTTTCCTGTGAAAACCAAGTAAAGCACGAGGAAGGATATCTAAAATGGGTTTATGTAACAATTTTCAAGAAAATCGTTAGAGCCGTTTTTGAGATACTGACTTTTACCAAAACTTGGCACACTCAATTATTGAACGGAAAACAATAATTACATGCAAAAAGATATTTAAAAGGGAGTTAATATGGCAAGTTTGAAAAAAAATCATACAGCCGTTTTGAAAGGAACGCACTTGCAGGACCTGAAATTCAGCTATTTATACAGTACGCCTATCAATTTTCCTGAACTAACCAACTATATCATTCGAAAGAACATCTAATAGAGTGCTTATGCAGCAATTTTGAAGAAAATCGCCAGAGCCGTTTTTGAGATACGGACTTACGGCACTTCCGGTTTCTGACGTCCCACTTCCTGTTTTCTAATTTTCACAAAAATTTAGAAAATTCATCCGTAAACCAGACCTGTTTCAATTCTAAAGTTTCGTAGTTCTATCTTTATTAGTTTCGGAGATATAATAACCAGAAGATTCCCCACAAACACACACACATTGACCAATTGTCAAAAACCACTTTTTTGGACTCAGGAGACCTAAAAACATGTAAATCAGGTGAAATCTCGATATCGAATTTTTGGACCGAATACAATACTTCCATTACTTACGGAAGTAATAAAAAATTTTCTGCGACTATCTCAAAGCAGTGCGGGTGTCAAATCAGATTATGTTTATTATTAGTTTTTATTTGTTATTTATTTATTTATATATTTTGTCGAATTTAGTTTATCAATTTTTTAGTTGCATAGTTTTCAACGTTACACATATGTGAACATACAACAAGCACAGCATTCTCTTTAGAATATTTCTTTCAGTCTGGCAAAAAGCTTTAAGTCTCAACTAAAAGTTAATCTAAAGAAAATACAGCATCCGAAATTTAAACTCATGAAATTCATTACGCACAAAAAATAGATTAAAATTGTTTTTAAATTGTCGCATATATTTCAACTCTTGGTGTCACAAACTGTTAACTACGGCTGAAAGCAAAAGCTCGTAGAGCCCTAAAAACTGCAACTTCACAAAAGGGTTCGTAGACCGCGACCTCAAAATAACTTTTAATTGCGTATTGCGCACCGCCAGAGAAGTTGTGTCAACCGTTGACAAAGTCAATTAGGCCAATGTCAGGAAGTTAAAATGCATTTTAAAAAACAAGTTGTGGAAATTTTAGAGGCGTTCTTGGCGTGATATAAGAGAAAGAAGGAAGTATATATATTCCTAGAAACCTCATTCAAAGTCTCCGAGAATGTTTCAAAATACATGTTAGTTCTGAGTTTCTCCATAATATTGTGAAAAACTCCTATTAATGGAAACTAGCAGATAGACACAAGTAAATACATGAATTAGACACTACATGACTTCGCCTATTAAACTACTAGTTAGTTGTAGGGCGACTAAGGCACCCGTTGAAAAATGATCATTTCATTTCATTTATTTCTCACTTCAAATAATTCATTTGCTAGCAAGCCCGTGCGAAATTTTCGCACTTTATTTATCTCTACGTCACCCTTAAAATTTAAAATTATTATTATTTTATAGACGTCATTTGCTAGATCATCACGACATCATATAGACGCAAATTTAATATTTTTTTTTTTTTTTTTTTTTTTTTTTTTTTTCCACGTGAAAGCATATTTCATTTTATGAAAAAAAAAATGGCAACAATTAAAAATTTAGATGTCTATTTTCATATTTTAATTAATTTTAAAAAATCTAATCAAAAATTCGTTACAAATAAGGTATCAAATGAAAGGGGCGATTTTTCTGAATCCGTCGGATTAAACAGCTTATCGATCGGACCATTATGTTTTTTTTTTAAATTAACTAAAGTATGAAAATTAGATGGCAACTTGCGTTCACACACAAAGTCCAAGGAAATCTCTTAGCTTTTTTAAGCGTGACAGAGTCAGTCAGTCAATGATGAGCGTAACTATATATGCTGATACGTATTTCTTTAATAACTAAAGTTTAAAACATTAACTTCCAACTTTAACACAGGGGGTGATGTAGTGACTATAAAGGGAGGTGCACAACTATACTCGGGGAACGCATAACTTGTCAGTATTGCAAAGGCTACAGAGACCTGTTTACGCACTTGGCGTTAATTGGGTTGCGATATCGGGCGATTTAGCGATGATTTCGGAAAGTTTTTTCTTTTTCTTTTTTTCGATTAAAGTAAAAATATTTTTTCAGAGTATATTTTTTAGTTTCTTTATAAATGAATTTACACTAAATTCATTACTTGCAATTTATTGTAAATCCATATTACTGCAAATTATGTAATATACTACATTTTACCTTGAGAGAAAAACAAAACAAAAAGGTTAATACTTAAATATTTTGAAAAAGGAAAAAATTAAATAAAATATTATCTGAATGTACATTTTTTGTCTTTGTTTTCTTTAAAGAGAAACTGATTATTATATATATATAGATATATATAATTTAAAAATATACTTTTAAAATATTTCGAATATATTTTGGCAGAAAAATTATTTTATCATAAGATTTAAACTGTGATTTTTAAATGGCAGTATCTTCTGTGGAGAAAATGAACAAAAAGTTCTAAATGAACAAAACGTAATAGATTTTCAATTTGCGTTATTATTTACCGGTTAATCAGTAAATGTTAAAAGCAGTAAAAAAATGAGAAAGTGGAAATAGTTTAAAGCTTTTATGAAAATATTTTTAAAAAAATCTGGTGTGAAACAACCACACGACTTCCATTACCCACTATTACACATATTATATGCATTTTTGAGAGATAATGCGATCAGAAAACATAAAAGTGAACTAAAGAGAAAATCGTTAGAGCCGTTTTTGAGATACCAACTTAAAAAAAAAAAAAAAAATCAATTATTGACCGGAAAACAATAATTACATACAAAAGGATATTTAAAAGTGAGTCAATATGGCGAGTTTGAAAAAAATCCGTACAGCTGTTTTTAAAGGAACGCCCTTGGGAGACCTGAAATTGAGCTATTTATACAGGACGCCTATCAATTTTCCTGAACTAACCAACTATATCATTCGAAAGGACATCTAATAGAGTGTTTATATAGAAAATTTGAAGAAAATCGTTAGAGCCGTTTTTGAGATACGGACTTACGGTCCCACTTCCGGTTTCCGATGTTCCACTTCCGGTTAAAATCAATTATTGACAGGAAAACAATAATTACATACAAAAGCATATTTGAAAGTGAGTTAAAATGGCGAGTTTGAAAAAAATCCGTACAACCGTTTTTAAAGGAACGCCTTTGCGAGGCCTGAAACTGAGCTATTTAAAAGGGACGCCTATCAATTTTCCTGAACCAACCAACTATATCATTCGAAAGGACATCTAATAGAGTGTTTATATAGCAAGTTTGAAGAAAATCGTTAGAGCCGTTTTTGAGATACGGACTTACGGTCCCACTTCCGGTTTCCGATGTCCCACTTCCGGTTTTTCAATTTTCACCAAAATTTGGAAATTTCATCTGTAGACCAGACGTATTTCAATTCTAAAGTTTCGTAGCTCTATCTTTATTAGTTTCTGAGCTATAATAGCCAGAAGATTCTCCACATACATACACACACACATACATACACACTGACCAATTGCCAAAAACCACTTTTTTGGACTCAGGGGACCTTAAAACGTGTAAATCAGGTGAAAACCCGATATCGAATTTTCAGACCGAATACAATACTTCCATTACCTACGGTAGTAGGGTAATGGAAGTAATATTAATTTAAAATAAATAAATAAATATAGTGAATTTTCATATGCAGAGGGAATCTCTGTTTACAATTTGTTTATACATTCATTTTGTCTGTATCCCGATTTTTTATGCTAAATGTGAATATGAGAATTTTTATATATTTATTTCTGAATAAAATTAAGAAACTTACAATTTATATGAAAGGGAAGCGAATTTTAATTTACTTGTAAATATGATTTGTCTTGATGTATTTATTTAATACTGATAAACACACACCTTTGCGACTGCTATTTTTAAAAACTGAGTTGAAACATTTATTTTCATAGCATTTTTAGGAGGTTGGAATGAGATTTTTATAGATGAGAAAGAGGGAAATGTTACGTTATTCGATTCTTTGGAATAGGAATGAAAGCATGTCATTTCACGCATTTTTCAATTTATTTTGATATATTGAATGGATAAGCATGCTTTGATATTAATGTGTGATATTAAATTTAAAAGCAATCTTAAAATTTTCAGAAACAATGTTTCCACTTTTTTATTGAGGACTATTTCTTTCCGACAGCATAGACTAAATAAAACGATTTATCTTTTTATTTTGTGATTTTGTTTACCCTTTGGCAAAGTTAAAAAAATATTGAAGGTAAAATTGAGAGATAATGTTCGACAGAAATTTTCAGAAATTTATATAGTAACCGTTTCAAAGGGCTACAATTTATAAACAAAGTTAAGAACCCCCTCCCATTTTTTTAAGGATATTTGTATATTTAAATCGAAAAATAACTATTGTAGTAAATTATGTAGAGCAATTGCAGAAAATGAGTCAAAATTCCGTCATACTTGATACTGAAAAACTTAGCAATTGAATGAATACCAATTTTGTAGCCATATTTGGAATTATTTTAGGTATCTGAAAATAAGTTTTTGACATTTGTGTAGCTTTTGGAAGAACTTCGAGGCATTTTTATGAATTTAGGAGGCTCTTGGCTCTAAATTCAAATCTCAAAAGATAGATTTATAAGGACGAGAGAACTATTTCTTTCAAAGAGCCAATAATAATAATAATAATTGTGTCGTTAAAATTTTGCGGTAGACTACCTTGATTAAAGCAGGCAGTGTCAGGAGTACATTTTCATGCATACACAATAAATAAATAGGCCACTTTCACAAAATTATACTATGTGTAGGACAGAATTTAAATTTCATTTCAATTCACTTGACCACTATCAGCCTTTATTTATTTATTTATTTATTTATTTTTAATTTAATTTAATTTAATTTAATTTATTATTTTTGTTAAATAATATAGTTTTTCTTCACTTGATGAAATTATTTTACCAACTAAATCCACAGAATTATAAGTAATAATTCTATTCAATGTAAGCTTTTTCTAATCAAAATTTTTTATAATGATATCTTTAACAGTAAATATTTTAAACTGCAATATAGAAAATCCTACATAATTGCTCTACATATCTTTAAAATTTTGTAATTCCTCTCCAAGGTATCGATCAATTTGTTATAAAGTCTCAAACAGCATTTATTTCCCAATTAATTTTCTTTAAGTAAATATCCATTAAAATAAAATTTGTTTTACAATTTAATGCTTGCTAATTATGTAATTTCGGCTTTAAATAAATGATCTGTCTCCCATTTATATATAAATTTTACATATATAAGTCTGATATATATATATATATATGATAATAATAATTATTATTATTATTAAAGATAATTATGTTTTTCTTTTATTGTTCTGTTCCAGAAAAAAAAAAAAAGTAAAATCTTTAGTATATAGTGCATAGTATAAATTAATGTAAACACTATTAGTTGTTTGTATTGGAAATAAAAATATTTTATATAACAATGCGTAAACGAATTGAAATTATATTATCAATGTAATAATAATAACGAAATAGAAAAAGTATTTGTCGAAAAATATTTTTCCTTATTCCTGTTAGCTTGAATATTTCATTGACATATTTGGTGTGAATCTGGTGTGAAAATTTCCCAAAAGTTCAAATCCGTCAAAATTTTTACTCTATTTTTAACAGTTGTGAAATTAAAGAAGCGGACTGTGCATTAATTATCTTCAAATTTTCGAAAATAAAGTAATCCATTAGCCCCACCAAACTGTTTCGCACTCACAATAGGGGTTAAAAGGTTGCTTCCGGTATTCCCTCTTCCGCCCATATTTCGCCAACAGACTTTCTTCGCGAAACAATACATTGATATAAATTTTATGCTTATCTATTACAAAGAATCCCATGTGTTAACATAAATATGTTTAGTTTAAATAGTTAATCCTTTTCCAGTTTACCAGAATAAAAAAAAATCGAGAAAAAGTTTATTACACTTAAATATAGTAAAGAACTATTTTCTTTCGCGGATGTGTAATTTCTACAGGCTAATACACACTGTCAAGTTATCCTTTCCCCGAGTATAGACGTTATACAAGTACTAAATACTGAAATACATCCCTCCTAACCATTTTAACTCTTTGCGGAAGAATGTTGCAAATAACCGACAAAGAAAAAGAAAAAAAAAGCTCCGCCTTTAGGCGTTCTTTCAAAACAATACATTATTTCAAAAAATGTATGTTACGTGTTCCTATCTAACACGTTAAGTGCCGTAGTTACGTTATATATGCGATAATGGCATTTACCTCATCGATTGTTGTGAATAAAATTTAAATGATTTTAACATGAATACATAGAATTTGTTAAGTACAGTAACGTTTTAGCGGAACGCTTAAGGGCTATATTTACTGTTTGAAATAGAAAAATCTATCAACAGCAAAGAGTTAAAATTATCGTGGATATCTATAAAACGGAAACTCGTGTAATGCCTAAAAAAAGGCAGGTGTATAACTAATAATACACTAAGCACTAAAATTCGTCCTTCTAACCTTTTTTCAGTTATCGTGAATATTTATAAAACGAAAAGTCATGTAGTCACGTCACTGATTAAAAGAAAATTTTCAGTTATATATTTTGTACAAATTATAAATAGGTACTAAAATTTCTCCTTCTAGCCGTTTTCAGTATATCGTGTATTTTTATCGAGTATTTTTATAAGGATCATATAGTGACTAAAGGAATATGCACAATAAGATTTTATACGTCATATAAATCTTAAAATTCATCTTCCTTTAACAGTTTTTAAATTTTCCTGAATATCTATAAAACGGAAAGTTACAGTGTCTAAAAAAGGAGGTGCACAACTAGACGTTATGTTAATCATAACAATTAAATTTTGTCATTCTAATCATTCTAAAGTTAACATCGATATCTATAAAACGGAGGTCATGTAGTGAATAAAAAGGAATTAGTAGAATCACATTCCTAATTATTAATATTATAAATATAATTATTAATACGGAAATGGAGGTCCACTACCCGTAGATGCACCTTAACCTAAATTAGTGCCTATCAGCTTTTGGTGTGAACTGCTCAACAGGTGGCGCTGCTATGCAGCGATTTCCGTAGTTTAAGGAAAGGTTATATCTCAGGAAGTACTGCCCAAAAATGCATATATATTTATATGTAGATGTAGCTTGACATATGTTAGTGTCTGGCGATTTTTATTGTCAATTGCTCGACAAGTGGCGCTTCTATGTAGCGATTTTCTCAATTTAAGGGAGGGCTATATTTTAGGAACTACTGCGTAAAATTGCATAAAAAATTATATGTAGATACACCGTGACATAACTTAGTGCGAATCAACTTTTGGTACTAATTGCTCAACAGGTGGCGCTGCTATACAGTGATTTCTCCAGTGTAAGGAAAGTCTATATCGCAGTTTCTCATGCTAATGCGTTTAACGGTTGATACGTGAGAAAGCCATTATGAGACATTATGCCATTTCAATTTGGATGTATGTCTACCAATAGGTTGCGCTACTATAGTGCAATTTTTCTCGAGAACGGGAATGCTGTATTTCAATCAACTTCTGTGGCATTTAACTGTACAAAACTTGATATATGAGATAACCATTATGATAACGTATTTTTTAATATGTTAGTTAAACTATCTTTCTTTAGATATTCAGTGTTAGTTTTCTCTAAGATGAAAATCATCTCCATTTATTATGGTAGATAATTTTAATAAATAATAGTTTTTGTAAATTATTTGAAATTTGTATATTGTATAGGAAAATACAGAAGAAAGTCTTTTAGTGGCCAAAACATACCAGTTTTTATTTTTTTTACATGCTTCAAATAATGCACTTTTAACTATGTGAGTATACTTTCTTCTACATTCAATAGGGGAAAATATTGGTTTCGTAAAAATTTTCGATTTGCAATTTTTTATGTATTTATACATTTTAAGATGTTTTAAAACACGATTTACCCATTTTTAGAAAGCGTTTGTCGGGATGTGTGTGACAAAAATTTTGTGGCTTTAAAAGAAATGGTTGAACCACTGATTTGTGAGAATGTAAAACAAAGTTGTCGATTTTTTTCCTTTTTAACCAAAAAAAAAAGGGGGGGGGGGGGAAGCACTTTTTTAAAATATCGTTACAGAACATAAAATCGATTATCGTTGGACGTTATATTTTTATGGGGGAAAAAAAATCGTCTGCATTCATCATAGAAAGTAATTTTGATAGTACATATGTAGGAGCTTTGCTTGCCCCACCCCTTTTGGGTAAAGCCCACCATGAGAGAGCAAATGTTTAATATGGATATCTTCCAAAAGAACTCGTCAATACCTTTAAAACGAATAATTGAACCATCGATCTGTGATACTCTAAAATAAAGTTGTTTCCCCCCCTTCCTCCTTCTTTTCCGAAAAAAAAAAAAGTATATTTTTTTTCTTTTTATGTTATTTTGCTTATTCATAAAATTTAGTATAACAGTTCTCTGATGAAAAACGTCAGCATTCATCATGGACGATAATTTTCCTAAATTATTTGTAGTGAATGAATTTGTGTAGGAAATACCGAAAAAATTTTGCAATGGCTAGTTTTTGTTCTTCAGTTATAAAAGCTCAAACATACCCTGGCTTTATATGCCTATGTCACTAACGGTATGTTTTCCCTCTTTAGTACCGGATAATAAGGAGCAGTGCTGCCAGATCTGGCGGATTTTTTATTCAATAATCAGCAATAATTTTGAGAAGTGATATTTGATATACATAACAGCCTGTCAATCTTCGAAGTGATTAGGCAAACGTTACGGTTAAAAATTATTTGTGATTATTGAATAAAATATCCGCTAGATCTGGCAACACTAAGGCTCCTATATATACGAGCTGGCGCATCAGGCATTTTGTTGCCTTATGGTTGCCACATGTACCCAGCACGTTTCTCTGATAAACAAACGACAAACATTTTTTTTTTTTTTTTTTTTTTTAAAAAAAACTTGTTTTATTATATTTCATAATTTTAGCTAAGTAAACTGTGATATGGAAGTTTGTTTAGCAATAAACTGCTATAATCATTCAAGAAGTGAATATAAATTATTCACAGACCTTCTTTTACTGTGAATTGAGTTTTGGTGACATTTTGTAAAAGAAACAGAAAACGACCTAATAACACATCTTACCCCAGAACATCCATAGGATATCCTCAGAATAAAATGACATCCTGTGAATGTACTGTGAAAAAAAATGTGTTTTTAGGAATATTATTGTTGCTTATTATTGCTCTTATCTTGACCGGATTAGCTTCAGATCAAGATTTCTTAAATTCATTAGGGAAGCGATAAGGACGCCAAGCGGGAATGCCGTCCTTTTCGGAGGCAAAAAAATGGCGGTGATGCGCCGACCTATTATTTTATTTAGAGGCTCTAGGCAACACTAATAAGGAGTACTCTAATCTCTAATGTAATCCAAAATCATATTTCCTAAAAAGATATATTACAAAACTCAAAAATAAAGCCAGGAGACAAAAGAAAAAAAAAAAAAAGGTGGGGGGGGGAGACTTTTGATTAAAGAGATGCTATAGAAAAAAAAAAACCACATGAATAACGCATAACGAAAAGTTTAAAATAAAGAAATAAAATAAATGTAATAAGTAAAAAAAAATAAAAAAGTAAATAAATTAAGCACGAAATTGGCCATTTGAAACGTTCATTCAAGACGTCTAGACTAGACAGTCGACATCTTTCAAGAATTTCGATCCATCATGCCATGAAAATTGAAATTCTTCTGTTCCAGACAGAAATTCAGACATTCAGGGGCGGATATTTTTCGAACAAAAATTAAAAACTCGCCAGGACACTCCCAGCGATTGCAGTCGCGGCATCAATCTCCTCTTTTGTTATTGTCGTCCTTTTAAGTGTGTGTGATTTTATAAAGAAATTCGAATGGAGATTTTTTTTTTTTTTTAACTTTTTCTAACAAAATTGAAAATTGTTTGTGATTTCGGTTCGTCTGCCTGTCTGTCTGCGCTCTAATTTCCGTGAATAATTTTAGAATGCTTTTAAACTAATGTATTTTATTTATTCATGTTCGCAATATGATGTTTTCTATTGAAAATGGTATAAATAGCATAATTCATTTGTATACTGGGATTCGCAAAAGACGTCGAGTCGAATATATAGATAACGATCCTTTTTTTTTTTTTTTTTTTTTTTTTTTTTTTAACTTTCAGGGACATATAAACAACAACTTTAGAAATTTTTCTCTATACACTGAATCAACATACATGTACAGAAAACCAACCCCTAACTACACACTTGTCCACAATACATCCTGAAAATGTCCACAGGATGTCCATAGACGTCCTTTTCATCCATAGGACATCCTGAGGATGTCATTTTGTAGAAGATGTGGTGTTAGGAATACATACCGTAATTTAGTGTATATAAGCCGCAGCTTATTAAAATGTTGCGGGAAAAAAATAATGCTCTTAGATAAACCACACCGGACGGTAAGTCACGGCTTATGCAAACATTTTTACGATGATGCGACAGATAAATAAGGAAAAAAGATATCAGTCTTCTGACATCTACGCAAGTTAATAAAAATAGTAAATTATTTATTATAAATTAAAATAATAAATTATTTAAAAAATAATTTGGTATAAAGAAAATAAAATAAAACTATACCAGTATGCAGATGTAATGCAACAAATATGAGAAACACGGGAACAAGATGGTGGAATCCGGGCATATATACATAGTCATAAAAATAATTAATTATAAATAAAAGTAATAAATTATTTTAAAAGGCAGTGTATTAAAAAAATTAAAACAAAAATTAAAGCCAGTATACAAATATGATGCAAAAAATCAAAAACAAGGGAACAAGACGGCGAACTCCAGACGTATATGCAAATGAATCAAAATAAGAGATTATCTATTATTTAATAAATAACAGATTATAAGCGTGAATCTGTGCTCAAGAAACTCTAATACTAAACTTCCGTTTTCGGAGAAGATCGACTGTTCCAAGAAGTATGGACGACAGAATTCGGCATTATCATTAGATAGCCCGCACTGATAGATAAGCCGCAGTCCCCCCAAAATCAATGCTCTTCTTTCCCTTTTTTTTTTTTTTTTTTTTTTTTTTTTTTTTAAGATAGCTCGCGGCTTATTCTCACTAAAATACGGTACTTATAAAACCTGTATAAGTATTGACTAATGATGTATATGTAGATTATGTACATGATGTATATTGCCGCAGCACGTATAAAAAAAAAATAAATAAATAAATAAAATAAAATAAAATCTAAAATTGATGGATAGACCTAGTTACTGTCCCTGAAAAACTTAAAGCATATTTTAATATCTTTATCCTAGAAACATAACGAAATTAGCATAATTATTTTAATGCAAAGAGAGAGATTTCTTGTAGAATACGGTATGATTAGCATTAGTGATTGGTTTACAGGGTCGCAGAAAATTAGTCAAATACATTATAGGATATAAGTGGAAATTGCTCGAAATGCATTTTTAATGTTAGGAGGTTTTTTTTTTTTTTTTTAATAAAGGGAGTCTACAGAGTTTTGACCTTAAAAATAATCGACTTTGTGTAAATAATAATAATAATTGTTGAAATATGAACAATTTTGAACATTAGTATGCTTTATGTATGACTCCACGTATTTTGGTTCAAAAGTTACAAGCAAAATTGTGAATAATTTCAGTATATTGAACTTTCTAAACGTTAACGGTTCTTTTCTAAAAAAGAGCTTTTTTTTTTTTTTTTTTTTTTTTTTATTGCCACCATCCGCAAGACTTTGAAAGAAAGTTTTTCGCCCACCATTGTAAAGTTTTGCACACTCACATTTATAAAAAGGATACCTACAAAATAAACTGATATTTGGAAAAACTAACATTATTTATTTATTTATTTATTTTCCTTCAAAAACTTTTGAACTTATAGAAAATTTTCAAATTTTTATGTTTCCCGTAATTTTAAAAATGTTGAAGGAAACTCAAAACACTTAATTTATTTTATGAAATAGGTTTGTAGAAACATTTTAAGTCCATAAAAAAATCCAACAGGTTAACTTCACGCTAAGATATCTTGTGGATAGTAGCGAAAAAGTTCTTTTGAGAAAAGAAGCGTTAAAGTTTAGAAATGGAATGGAATTCAATACTGATATCAGTTACAAACTTTGTTAATAATAGAATATTTAAGGACTGTGGTGAATGATATTGGTCATTTTCAAATAAATATACCGCTTATTAATTTTAAATTTATTCAGCAATCTTTGCATTAATATGATGAATTGGGTGTACAAAAATATGTTAGTAGTGAAAACAATTTTTTTTTTTTTTTTTTTTACAGTTTTTTATATTATTTTCGCAGGTTTGTACGAATGCCTTTCATTAATGATTTGACGGTGTCTCTTTTGAGACCCCCTTGATAGCTTTTATGATCAAACGAGTGAAATGTTCTTTGCTGGTGGCACATTTCTTTGAGGATCTTATTATTATTATTATTATTATTATTTTTTTTTTTTTTTTTTTTAATAGAGCCCAATGTCTCTCAATGGGGCGACACTGTGGGACATTTGGTGGGTTTATGGTTTTTGTTACGAAATTGCTGGAATTTTGTTTCATAAAATTTGTTGCATTTTTTGAATAAAGAGCTGTGGCTAAATCGGGTCAAAATATTGTAGGCATATCGTGTTTGTTTAAAAAATGCAGCGAACGCTTCCTGAGGCATTCATTTACATAAATTTATGATCATTTGTACTTTCCGTTACAAATGGCTTACTGTTATCTCCACACTGACAAATATCGACCTAAACAAGATATTTTTTTCAAAAATTTTCCAAACTAGTGGATGTCTCTGATTCAGGCAGATGTTAAAAGTTCTTTATTGTATAATACTGAGGGCCAGGAAGAGTAGAAAAGTCAGCTTTGCCGTAGGTCTCATCGTCTAAAATCCAATGAAACTTTTTCTTGTTTATATATTCATACAATTTTCTAGCTTTTAGTTTTATAGATATCTTTCGATTTTCTGTCACTTTAGGCATTTTTTATTTTTTATACGTTCTTAAGTTCAATCATTATTTAGCCCTCTGAACTACTGATATATTTGTTCCACTTTTTTTTTTTTTTTTTTTTGCCACATCTCTGACAGACATTCTTCGATTTCGACATACTGTTCTTACTATGTTTTTGTCAAGTTGAATATCATGAGCTCCAAATTTTTCTTTACAACGAGATTTCCTCTTCGTTGGCAATGTTTCATTAAATCTATTTAATACTCTATTTACAGTACTTCTGGGAATTTTTAAGTTTATAGCAATGCTATGTCATGGTTTCTGTGGATTCTTTAAGAAATCGGCAACAATTCTTTCTCTACGTTGATCTTCATTCATTTCTTTTTCTCAAACTACTGTAATTTATAGCATAAATATCATGAACTTGTATTCTTCAAGGTTGATACATAAAAAAGAAATTTGTTTTAGATGCATAGATGTAGAAATAAATTAATTATACATTTTCAAAATTGACCAATATCATTCGTCACAGTCCTTAATTGATAAAAATAGAATTTATTAATAAATGTTTATCATTTATCAAAACAGAATATTTATTCTATTCTTTTCTTATACATTCCCCTTACCTGTAATAACGAACTAAAATCTGTAAAATATATCTCTAAAAGGGGACTATCAAGATTAGCCTGTGATATGAAAATAAAGGAAAAATTTCAAGAATACTGACAACAACAAAGTGAATGTTTAAGAAAGGCATGAATAAGCACCCTAATGATTAAGGGACATGTAAATTTATAGTAATCTCTAGCGGCGGCGTTGTCACTGCTTTGGTTGAAAAGGATGACCTGCCCATTTATCGGAGAGAATGAGTACACTAATGATTCGGATAATGAAGAAGATGGTGAGAGGGAAAGATCAACCTACTGTCCTGCAAAGGTGAAACGTATGTGGGGCTGCTATGAAGTGGTAGCATGTATGAAAGTAAACGAAACTTACCTATGTTTTATATCCCATTTGCGTCACAACTGAGCATTTCCCTGCAGATTGTTTTATACTTTTTGAAAGCTTACTGGACGATCTATGTAAAACCATCAGTGTTTCTAACGTTATAACTCACCTTCAACAGTAAGTGGTAGCATGTGTGGGAGTAGTCGCAACTTACCTACGTTTTACATCCAATTTCCGCTTCAATTAAGCCTTTCCTTACATAGGATTTATGACCCTTAAAATCTTACGGGATGATCTATCTCTATCTAAAACTATCAGTGGTTATAAACATTGTAACACATCACCAACCTGTTTCTATTAAAAAGTCGTCAATAGCTACGTTTTCATTGGACTTCGGACCCAATTTTACCAACACCTCCTACAATAATGCCTCCACATTGAATTTTACGTCACGGAAGATTGACTGTTTACATCCTATGAACACTTCCTATAATATGTATAGAATGGTGTGGATTGGATGTAATCGGCCGATCTTCCGTGACGTAAAGCTCCGTGCGGAGGCATTATTATAATTTATAGGCGGTGTTGCGTTTACCCATGTTCCAATCTTTCCACGAAATTCAAATGAGGTATATACTACTCAGTTCAAAATCAAATTTCATTCACAAGGTGGCGCTTATCCGTTTACATGTAATTTCCTATTATACGGATCTTGATAATCTCCTTACAAAAAATAAATAAAAAATTAAATTAAATTAAATAAAAAATAAGTTAAAATTTTTAAATTTCAATAATTATAAAT
Source organism: Salticus scenicus (assembly GCA_963930645.1). Classification (NCBI taxonomy): domain Eukaryota; kingdom Metazoa; phylum Arthropoda; class Arachnida; order Araneae; family Salticidae; genus Salticus; species Salticus scenicus. The sequence continues at coordinate 205,947,071 of OZ005656.1, read as the reverse complement.
TTTCCCCCAAATAATTACGGATATCAATTATATTTGCTTCAGATTTGTGAACGTCAAAATCTGGGCAAAACAGATCAGAAATGATGGTGGTGGTAGTGTAAAGAGTCTAGAATAGGAATCTATGTCTGGGTGGGATGCTCTCTGCGAGGAGCGGGGGGGGGAATCTTTTTAAAAGGTTCTAACTCGTATTCCTGACTTTCGGAGAAAACCATGAAAAACTACGAACGGCTCGGCAGACGCGTGCGATCTGAAATCGAAGCTGACACGCCTCATCTACCAGTTTCGAGGGAGGTATACTTCTAGGTCACCACATAAATGTGAAATACAGACGTACTTTCAGTTCGATTTTAATACATTAGACATTTAGGAATTATTATTATTATTATTACTTTTAGATAAATATTTTTACTTTTTCTAAGCGATCACTTAAATTTTAGCTAAAAACTTAAATATTTAAGAGAAATAGCTGAAACGAAATCACTGCGAAAACTTTTCATTACTATATTTTTACTTTCTCTTACCCATAAGGTAGAGAAAGTATTGTTTTAGGGTCAAATTTTCGAACGTGAGTTTTTGTTATATTTACACGTTTTGAGGTCCCCTGAATACGAACATCATGTTTTTAGAGAATGGTCTGTTTTTAGAGAATGGTGTGTGTTATCAGCATAGCTCAAGAACAAATAGTAGCAGAAAGTTCAAACTCGGTATTCTAAATGTGTATGATATAAGGATGCTACACTAAGCTTTTCGTTGAGATGAAGCAAATGGTTCGTGTACAGGGACGCCCAAGAGAATTCAAATACATTACGTCTATGGGGAAAAGTGCTGATAAGTAGAGTTTAACATCTATACACTGCACTAAACCAAATGAAACGAATATATGTTTTTTATATGCGTAAAAACATGTCTCATGTAGAATAGGGTAGGGAAATCATTCACTGTTCGTTTACAGGGTTACACAAAAGAACTAGATAAAAGTACGACAATAGTTGCAAATTGATGGAAGTGTATTTCAGGCTGGGCTATGTATTATTACTATAGGATGTGGTCTGTATATAATCTTCGAAAGATATCCAGGGCTGCCAATATTTAAGCGGTAACATTCTTTTTTGTTGTTAGTGGATGTGCTTTACTAATAGTATTTTACCATTTCCAGGAAAGCTGTTCGAGAATTAAAATGAATTCGTCATAGAGATATGGTAAATAATGTATGTTTTTAAGCTAAATTTTCATTGCTTGTTTTTTGTATATTTACACATTTTGAGGCTTCCTGATTACCGTAGTCAAGTTTTTTAATGTTTGATCTTTGTCTGTGTCTCTTAGAGTAACTTAAAAATAAATAATTTTAGGAGAAATCCAAATATTGTATTTTGAAGTTAATATAAGTTTGTTGCTGGAAAAGTTTGATCAAGATTGATAAGTTTTAAGGAATGTTGCGTGTGAAAGTTGTCTGAATATTTGTAGTGAACTTTAATTTTAATAACAAATTTAAATTCAATGTAAATATAGGTGCAGTAATGAAACGGGGGGTTGAGGGGGGCGATAGTCCCCCCTCACACAGAACTAATTACCATATAAAACTCTTCCAAAGCCTAATTTGAATTGTTTTAACATAGGTTTACATAACAGTACTCGTTATCTTACCTCTTAATCTCCAACATGCATTTATAGTATTAAATTTCAGGGTAAGAGAAAGTCGTGTGAGTGACACACCAGATTATTTAATTCCTTTAACAGAAAATAAAGTGGGGGGGGGGGGGAAATGTTTACTGTCTGGATCAGGATAAAGAAAAATCATTCTACGCATTTCTTCCGGGTAAGTTAACTTAATAAAAAGAAAATAAAATTTAGATGACATTTTTCAAGTTTTAGAGACATGAAGGAAAAAAAAAAAAAAAACGCCGTACTAGTTAGGAAAATACAACAGAAGCGCATCACATAGAGGAAGTGTCCGTAGCTAAAGCATTAACCTAAATTTCGTCAAAAGTTAAGCATGCTTAAAATAAATATAATAGTTTATAGGGATTACAAAAAAGAGGGTTGTCTGTCTGGCCGGTGCGCTTCAGCCGGTCAAAGCAATCGCAATAAAGGCGTGGTAGTGCTCCACAACGACATTCAGAAGTTAATGAAAGGAAAAATTAGAACAGCGGGTAACGAAAAAGCTAATGTATAATTAAGAGGTTTAAGTGACGTCAACTATGGCCACAGTAAATGGATTTCAACTACACAATGATAGGATAAGTGAGGCTCCCTATTTTAAAACATGTAAAAAATGAAAAGCTATTTGAGATTTTGACTTTATCTTTTATATGAAAGCGTTTTGTTAAGAAGAAATTAAACTAGTTTAAAATGACTTTTTTCTATTCCATTCAAAAGTTTTACGAGGAATTTATCTATGTATTATTTGCATTTCCGTAAAAATGTCGCAATACGACGGAAATTCAATATATATGATGCATATTTCAAAATAGTTTACATTTAAAATAAATTAGTTTCAGAGCACTTTTATTTGGGATTGGATTATGATGACTATTAAAAATACAAAAACCCATGTACTATATGTACACTAAGAAACAAACCAAAGAAAAAAAAAGCTGCACTGCAGAAAAATTGCCTCTTTTTAGTGCTAGAGGCCTATTTCAGTCGGTACAGTTGTCGAATTTTTATAATACACTCTTAATAGTGCTAAGGGCCTATTTCAGTCGGTTTATTGAATGGGGATTTATTGAATGAAGTCCCCCTAAGGCACAACTTTGACATGAGTCCCCCCCCAAGGCACAACTTTGACATGAGTCCCCCCCAAGGTACAACTTTGACATGAGTCCCCCCCCAGGCCCAACTTTGACATGATTCCCCCCAAGGTCCAACTTTGACATGAGTCCCCCCCCCCAAGGCACACCTTTGACATGAGTCCCCCCCCAAGGCACACCTCCCCCTCATTGGGAAAAAGAGAAAAAACGTTGTTTTGCGGCTATAAGACAGTTTGGACTTCCAACGTTATTTGTTACAATATCTGCAGCTGAAACACATTGGTTTGATTTAATGAAAACTTTATTATGGAATTTAGATCGTCACGAATTAACTAAAGAAGAATTTGTCGATATTAACAAGTTTAGCAGTAGGCCTCAGGCACTAAATTAAAATCTGTCAATGTCAGATTTTCATGTTTTAAATAATGAAATAATGTCGTGTCTGTATAATTTTATTTGTAATAATTTCAAAACTAATAGTTGAAACAAATAAAACTCTCATGTTTGCATAATACAAACAGACGAAATACTTATATACATACACTATCGTGTTTGGATTAATATAGTTACTCTCTAGTTTTCGAAATTTTGCAATATTTCTGCTATATGCAGAATGTACGGTCTCTGAGTAGTAGATTGTTATTCATTTTTTAAGCGTTTTTTTCTTTTTTTTCTTTTTTTTTTTTTGTAAATCTGAATAAAATTTATAATTGTTTATCTTTTATGTTAAAGTTATCTATATGAATATACATTCATTTTTGTTGTTAATTTGATATACTTAATCTGTTCCTTAGTCGTGAGTGTAGTATTTCCTGTTCATTATAGTGTGAGTATTATGGATGAATTCATATTTCTTTTAAATATTCCTGGATAATCTTACTTTGGTTCTTACGGATAAACTAGCAGGCTACGCCCGCTTCGCTGGTCATTATTTTTAAATGAATCACTATAGTTAATGAATCCGCAAAATTGCATTAATTTTTATCATGTGAAAAAAAGAGAAAAAAATTCTGATCGGGAAAAATGTCGCACCGGGTCCCCACTGCCTTAGGCAGCGTAGGCCATTTTGCGCGCTGCGCGCGCATTTATGTTTGACACTCTTAATAAATCATTATATTAGCGTAAGGGGAAAATATAAATATAAAAAAAATTATTCCCCCACTGACTGCGGCACTTATTTTACACTTTCAAAAATATCCGCAACGTTTTATCGGGCTTTTAAACCTAATAATACTAATTTCTAACGTTTTATCTGAATTTCTTTATTTTTGTCCCTGCATCCGCCCCCTTTCTCGCCCCTCGTAATAATTCTACACTTTCGAAAATATCCGCAATCGGTTTATCGGGCCTTAAAACCTAATAATACTAATTTCCAATTCCCTAACTCTTATTTCTATATTTTTGCCCCTCCCCCTTTCCGTTTATCCTAATAATTTTACAAATTCGAAAATATCCGCAATCGATTTGTAGGTAACAAAAACCTCAATGCACCAATATTGAACGATCTCTTTTTTTTTTTTCCTTCCCCTTCGCTCCCCCTTCCTGCCCCTCCTAATAACTTTACACTTTCGAAAATATCCTCATTCGACTTGCAGGCCTCTAAAACCTATCTGCATCAATTTTGAACGGTCTAACTGTATTTCTATTTTTTTTTTTTTTTTCAATAGTCTCCCCCTCCCACCCCACCTGGGACGAATTTCTAAAATTCCAGAACAAAAATCTTATATATAATCTTTTTTTTTTTTTGAGATATAAAGGATTATTTAAAATCACGTTTTGCCCCCCCCCCCCCCCCCCTCCTCCCCCCTTGGTGGCTGAATTTCTAAAATTCCAGAAATGGGTTTTTAGGTATTTATATTAGCTATATTTCAGAGCAAAAGTTTCACGTATATGTGTTTTTTTGTTTGAGATATATAGGATTATGTGAAATCAAGTTTTGCGCATGTGAAATCGCATTTTGCCCCCTTCCCTCCCTTGGCACCGAATTTTTTAAATTCCAGAAATTGTTTTTTAGATATTTGTGTTATCTATATTTTAAAGCAAAAATTTTTACGAATATCTGTTTTTTTTTTTTTTTTTTTTTTTTTTTTTGAGATATGAAGGATTTTGTTAAATCACGTTTTGCCCTCCCTGTCCCCCTTGGGGGGGCGAATTTTGTAAAATTGCTTCTTAGTGGATATCTACATCATAGAAGGAACATTGTCACAAAATTTCATGCTTCTAGTTCCAGTGGTTTGCGCTGGGCGATGATGAATCACTCACTCACTCAGGATAAACGGTTTTATATGATTTGGCATTTGATTATATATTACTCTTGAATTCTACAACCTTGTAACAAATCATTGTTTTGCATATTTATCATGCACATTTTAATATTTCCGTATTAAGTCACGTGATTAAATATAGTTTACATATAATGGTGATTATAATATGGAAATACTGCTTCGAATTTTCTCGATACGGGTTCCTTTCGAATGAGGAAATTTTTCTAAATCTGCAAAAAAAAAAAATGTGAGAAAACAAAATGTGATATTTTATTTCAATCGTTGCCTTTTTAAAACAATTCTTTAAATGGAGACAACAAAATTCCTTTAAAAGGGAAATGTTTGTGTTTAATTTATTGTTTCTATCGGAATTAATAATAATTAATATAGTAGAAAGGATTAACTACATAACTGTAAATAAAATTTACAATAATTAAGTTTATGTATAATTAAAAGTTTATGTATTATATATAATTTTCATAATATATTTATTAAATAATATTAATAAATAAACTTATAAATTTATTTTACTTTAGTTTTAGTATAACACAGTGAGGGCTAGATAAAATAGGTCCAGCTACTAGGTCACTAGTAGGTGCTAAATTTAAAATGTTCAGCTGATGCTAAGATATAGCAATCTGTAAAATTATAGTTCTTGAATAACAGCAGTGCTGCCTGTCAGCCGATAAACATCAAAATTCAAGCTCCTGGTTAAGGTGCTGCCAGAGGCAGCAAGGTTTTGAGCGATTTCAATAGATTTATTATTATTTGATTTTTAATGATATAAAGATTCAATTGTTTTGAAAATTCGTTTAAATATAACGACCAACGAAGTGTTAGACAAGTTGAAAATCGAAAATTTTTACGAATGCATTTCTTTTCTCCACTGAATATAGAAGAAAGCAAATAACACAGGTCTGCGATGAAAAAATTGTCGGTAAAGTGAGTGGTGTTTTTTATAGATTTTTGGATGCTGATTTCTGGAAATATAATGAAAAAATTCCATCACGTACAGTTTCATCACAAATCGCAATTTGTTTTTACTAATTTAGTATATTTTGGACCAAAAAAACTTTTTTTATATGAGTTTGATAAATATATTTAAGGACTTAGATAGTAAATTAGTTGATTAAACTACTAAACAGGAAAGAATATATTATTTTTTATCCAAACTATTTCTCTGAATCGGTAAACTGCCCGTTAAAACATAATATTGAAGATCGCGGAAGTCAGTTGAAATCTGATACCTCTCCTTGCACGTGTCTGTCCTTCATCCCTTCTCACACCCCTTTTCACTGACCTTTTCTCTACTCCCCATTTAAGTCCGGTTTCCATTTGCGCTCATTCGGCGGCTTCTATTCAGAATCCTTTGATGTTTTGAGCCGAGCTCACCGGAGCTCAAAGCCTTCGAACGGGCTGTTTCTAACCCCCTGCTGAGATAATTGTAGGGGCCCGGGGTAGATATCTTTGTCAATTTTGCATGCTTTCCTTTGAGTTAACTGCGCGATCTGAAAAGAAAGGGCTACAACTGATCACAAGACATTTGGCTCTTTGTGTCGGAAGCGTGATTAATGACGTTTTGAGCGTTGATCTTGAGCCCAAGTCGATACTGGCCTTAGTGTCTTTCTCTGCTCTGTATTGTACTGCAAGTTTTAAGACATAGTATTAATTTTTACTTCGAGTTTTTTTTTTTTGCTCTAGAGAGCAATGGCTTTCAGAGGATGTGTGAATTCACCGAATTGTTTCTGCTATATTTGTGGTAACTATATAGTTAAAAAACAACAAAGAAACATTTCCGATTTTGTAAAAAAAATCTATTATGTTTATTTTGGCATGAAATTAGGAGATCAAGACAAGCTTTGGGCTCCACACAATGTTTGCTGTATTTGTGTAGAAGAATTAAGACAATGGAGTCAACGTAAATAACAGTCTTTTCGGTTTGGTATACCAATGATTTGGAGAGAGCCAAAAAACCATAGTGATGATTGTTATTTTTGTACTTGTAATGTGAAAGGTTTTAATTTGAAGAACAAAAAACAGATATTTTATCCTAACATTCCATCTGCCATACGACCTGTCCCTCATGGACCTGGTATACCGGTTCCTTCACCTCCAGATACTATTGAAAACATTTCTTTTCTTATTCAGATACTGAATCTGAATCTGAAATTGATGAGTTTGATGAAGTATATGACTCCACTAGCGATGAGCCTAAACTTTTCACCCAGGCTGAGTTAAATGACTTAGTCAGGGATTTAAATCTACCCAAGGATTCGTCAGAAGTTTTAGGTTCTAGATTGAAAGAAAAAAAATTTGCTAGCTCCTGGTACTTCATTTTCTTGGTTTCGGTACAGAGAAAAAGAGTTTATTCCGTATTTTTCTCAAGCTGGTGACCTTGTTCATTGTAGTGATATTCCAGGCCTCATAAAAAGTTTCAAAATTGAATATAAACCTGGAGAATGGAGACTTTTTATCGATTCGTCAAAAAGAAGTCTTAAAGCAGTACTATTGCATAATGGAAATGAGTATGCATCTGTTCCTGTTGGATATTCAGTACATTTAAAAGAAATTTACGAAAATATTGATTTAATTCTAAATAAACTATCATATTCAGATCACGAATGGACAGTTTGCGGGGATCTTAAAGTAATTGCAATGTTACTTGGGCAGCAGAAAGGATACACGAAATTCCCTTGTTTTCTTTGTGAATGGGACAGCCGAGAAAGAAAACAACATTATATTAAGAAAGAATGGCCAATCAGGAAGACATTAGATCCTGGAGTCAAAAATATTCAAAGAAAAAATCTGGTTGATCCAAAAAAAAGTGTTACTTCCACAGCTTCACATCAAGTTAGGTCTTATAAAACAATTTGTCAAGGCTTTACCAAAAGAAGGTGAATGCTTCAAATATCTTTGTGATCAGTTCCCTGGTTTATCTGAACAAAAACTGAAAGAAGGTGTGTTTGTGGGGCCTGATATCAGGAAAATGATGAAAGATGAAAATTTTGAGAAGAAAATGCAAAAAAACGAGAGAGAAGCCTGGAAATCTTTGAAATTTGTTATTACTAGTTTTCTTGGAAACAAGAAAGACCCTAACTACAAATCTATTGTAGAAGAAATGATAAAAAATTACAAGATTTTAGGTTGTAATATGAGCTTAAAAGTTCGCTTTCTTGATTCACACCTGGACTATTTTCCTGAAAATTTAGGAGCAGTTAGTGAGGAACAGGGTGAAAGATTTCATCAAGATATAAAGGAAATGGAAAAGCGATATCAAGGAAAATGGAATGTCAGTATGATTGCCGACTACTGCTGGATGCTGCAAAGAGACAATCCCAGCAATTTCCACAAAAGGAAAAGTGGAAAAAGGACATTTGAGGTTAAAAAAAACGGTATTACAGTGAAACCTTTCAAGTTGGACACCCCTATAAGTTGGACACCCCTCTAAGTTGGACGCATTTTCTCGGAACGGAATGTATCCATTAACATTATGTCTAACCCCTATAAGTTGGACACCTCTCTAAGTTGGACACTTTTTCTTGGAACCGTAGGTGTCCAACTTAGAGAGGTTTTACTGTATAAGGACTTGTGACTTTCTATATATACTAAAAAATTATTTGAACTTAGATATAATTGTAATTTGTATGTGTTTAATACTTAACGGAATTTAAATAAAATGTCAAAATTTTGAAATTTAAACTGTTTCCATGAAAATATGCAATCACTTTGTAAAAAATCCTTACGTGATAGAAGGAATTGGAATTCATTTTTGGAATCAGCACCAAAAATAATTTAAGAATCAGTCATCAAAGTTAAAACAATTTTTAAAAAGTATCTTTTTGCAGGACTGTGTAATCTGGCGTGTCACTCACATGACTTTCTCTTACCCTAAAATTTAATACTATAAATACAGGTTGGAGATTAAGAGGTAAGATAACGAGTACTGTTATGTAAACCTATGTTAAACAATTCAAATTAGGCTTCGGAAGAGTTTTATATGATAATTAGTTTTGTGTGAGGGGGGCTACAGCCCCCCATAACCACCCATTTGATTAATGCACCTACATTTATATAGAATTTAATTCGGTTAAAAAATAATTCTGTTTTAAAAAAAATAATTTATTAAAATTATTATTTAAACAAATTATCTTTTATGATAATGCAGACGATTTCCATATTAAAGAAGTAGTATAGCACTAAATATCCAAAAAAAAAGAAGTTGAATTTATTCTCAATATTGTATTTAATTTTTTTTTTTTTTTTTTTTTTTTTGTTAAAAATGAAAAAAAATCGATAACTTTATTTTAAATTATCGCAGATCGATGGTTCAATCATTCGTTTTAAAGGTATTGGCGAGCTCTTTTGAAAGATACTCATCAGGAAAATTTACTCCCCTCGAGGGGGGACTTCCCCACCAGGCGGGAGGGGGGAGGCGAGGCTCCTACATACACAAAAAAAATTTCCCAGTTGACTATCTCTATTAAAAAAAATATATATTCGTTTCATTTGGTTTAGTGCAGTCTATAGATGTTAAACTCTACTTACCTGCAATTTCCCCCATAGACGTAATGTATTTGAATACTTTTGAATGTCTCTGTACACGAACCATTTGCTACATCTCAACGAAAAGCTTAGTGTAGCATCCCTATATGATACACATTTAGAAAACCGAGTTTGGAATTTCTGCTACTATTTGTTCTTGAGATATGCTGATAACAGACACACAGACCTTTCGCTAAAAACATGATTTTCGTATTCAGGGGACCTCAGAACATGCAAATGTAACAAAAACTCACGTTCGAAAATTTGACCCTAAAACAATACTTTCTCGATCCTATGGGTAAGAGAAAGTAAAAATCTTAGTAACGTAAGTACAATAAAAATAATAAAATTCGAATTTCACTTAAAATTGCCAGCAATGACTGAATAATACATAACTGTTATTATTATTATTATTATTATTATTATTATTATTATTATTCTTTCAAATTAAAAATCACGATATCTTTCAATTATCTCTGCCGCCTATAAATTAATCATATCTCACAGTTTATTCTTCCCTATAAAAGTAGTAATTTCTATTGTTCTACTATAGCAACAAAGGAAATTTACCTACGACGCCTCGGATAAGCACTCAGACTTACAGCTAATTGCAGAAGTAAAATTAATGAACAGTTTTCAACCTTTTCCTTCCTCTTATCTTAAAAAGAAAAAAAAAAAAAAAAAAAGATGAAATTTTAAGAATTTTTTGAGATTAAAAAGCATTTGTGAGGGCGGCAATAATTAGAATGTACACCAACCCTGCTAATTAGGAATTCGCTGTTTATAGGTTGTTGATCATTTTTCCCCCTCACGCACGATAAGTGGATAATTAATATAAATTTATTATTCTGTCGGTAATGTAAAGGTATATTATTCAAGTGGTGGGGTTAAAAATGGGATTTTGTTGGGTTGTGGGGATTAAGGCCGATTGACTGCTCTAGGGTCCTAGTCCTCAGAGAAAGTGTCCTCCGTACGGGTCTTTCTAAGGGGTCCTAGCCTGTATTTACGCAAGTTTTTTTTTTTTTTTTATGTTGATTTCACATAGTAAAGAACTCTTTTTATTTTTAGTGTTTTAGTGGATTTGTCTAGAATTTTACTTTCTCCTATATATATATCTATCTGTACTGATAAGTATAAAGGATTTGAGTCCAAAAATGTCAATTTTGAGTTAAGTACATAGTCAGACTCAGAAAAAAATTCTCTATCGATTGGTATAAAAGATTTAAGTCCATATCATTTAGTCTTTGAGAAAATCCATTGGAAAAAAGATTCAAGTCAGAAATTTACCATTCGTGTTTGTATATATTATATACGTAAATCTGTTAAAAATAAACAAACTTCAAAATTAAATGTATGTAGTTTATTCACAAAATTGAATATTATGATAATATCCTGGTTAAAACTGTATTGAACAGAAGTTTTTATACAGAATTTTTTTAACTTTATTTTTCGTCTCCTGAAAAATCAAGAATATGGACTTAAATCCTTTATACTTATCAGTACATATATAAGTAGAAAGTATTGGATTCGTGAACATTTTCGAACTGCGGTTTTTGGTGGATTTACACATTTTGAGATGTCCTGAATACGATATGACTATTTTTAGAAAATATCTTCCAGTCTGTGTGTGTATCAAATATGTTGTGAACACTGCATCTCACGAACCAATTAACGAAATTCAACCAAACTTAGTATTTAAGTAGACTTTGATCTAAAATGATGCTGATTATAAATCTGACGTTCATATTCTGTACAAAACATTACTTTAGCATATTAACAATAAATGTCGATTTCTGCAAAATGAAAAATTTCACATATTGAAAATTCGTATTTTACAACTTCAAAATCAAACATTAAAAATTGAAAAAATTCGATTTTAAAAAAATGTCCATCAATTTAACATTTGTAAATTTGTTGAATGTGAAAACAGAATTTAAAAATATGTATTAGTTAATGAATTAGTTGTAAAGAAAATTTCCCATAGAATAACACTGGCTAGGGCTTCCTGCGACGGTAAGTGAAGAGGGCCGTTAAGTACAGTACGACGTCTGTAAGCTGCAGTAAACAAAATAGAAAGAACATACACTAAGCGACAAAAAAAAAAAAAAAAAAAAAAAAAAAAAAAAGCCGCATTGCAGAAAAAATGACATACCTTTTTTATTTGTGATAACTTTAAAATCAATGTTTGAAACAAATAAAAATGTTTTGTTTGCATAATACCAAAGGGATGAAATGATACCTATGTACATTTTCTATTTAATAATTCGCTTTATTGCACTCTGCGAAGTACTTTTTAAAAATCTGCATAAAACTTTCTTTTTGAATATAATGCAATAACCATACACATGTATTCTATTATGATTTATTATATGAAATAAACAAGTTGTATTTTAATATATGAAATAAAACTGTTTATTTGTTAGATCTAAGCAATTTTTTATTAAAAATATGTATTCTGCATTGGGTTAATTCCCCCTTTATATGGAATTACTGCTTTAATGCTCAATGGCATAGTTTTATACAGTGTTTTAATATAAATATCAGAAATTTCAATGTGCAAATATCACAAATAATTTTTTCCAGTTCTAGCAGAGATATAGGCTGCAAATTTCGAATCCTCTCCCTCTCCCCCGCCTTCTTATAGACGAAACTTTTTCGAGCGGATTGCGATTAGGACTATTTCCATGTTTGGTAAAGAAGAAATTCTACAATATCCTTTGTGGGATTTAACTTAAAGTGAAAAAAAATATTATTACTTTCAGAATTATAGGTTCTCATGGGAATTAGGAATGGATAGAAAATTTTGACATTTGAAGGGAATAAACTTATCACAAACGCGGTGTAGTAAGGTGCATTATCATCTCGAAATGCTGTTTGCGGAAATGTCCAAGATACCTCCAAAATAGTCGGTCAGGCACCACTTTTATGAAGATTGTGTTTTATTTCGAGTTAATTGATCCCTTGAGCATAAAAATTTGCCCGACCGTTTGAAAAGTTATGCACCCCCGTACCATAATGTACGGAGAATGTGTCACTGTTTTAAAACTGCGATTTTCATTAAGTCGGTCATATTTTCGTTGTCATGTCTGCTTGTTTCCTTTAGCTTGAAATAAGTTAAACTTGACTCATCAAAGAGAACCAGTTCAGCCCAATAGTTAACTAATCATTTTTTAATTTTTTTGGCCATCTGAGGTCTTGCTTTCCTAATTCTCTTCACTAAGATTGGAATTCTTTCAAATTTTCTGTCATTTACACCTGCTTTGTTTAATAGCTGCTACACTGTAGTTAAAGAAATTATGCTGCTAAATACTTTTTCTGAATCTCTTTTAAGCTCTAAATGTAATACAAACCGATTTTATAAGCAATGGCTTTTTAACTTACGGCCATCTCGCTTGGATGAACAACATGGCAGCCTAAAACCAAATTTCCAGTTTAAAAAGGCCAAAAATTTTTATATCTTGCTAAACACCCTTTTACCAATATTGCGTTAATATTTAATTATTTTGCCATCTCGCGTATTAAAATATTTTTTGATCTTCATTCAAAAATTAATACTTTTTGTGGCATCGTTAACTGCCTTATTCTTACCATTTTTGAAATAATTTCTAAAATTACAATTTTCCTGGCAATTGCATTTTGTTTTTAACACTGGACTCAAAGCTAAAGTGTATGTGGAGGACAAGATAATAAAATCTGTTCGAAAATTTGCTTTTTAAACGATAAAATTGGCGCTCGTAGAAGGCAAAAAAAAAAAAAAAAAAATCCAAGTGCGGCTTTTTTTTTTTTTTTTTTTTTTTGTCGCTTAGTGTATTTTTAACTTTCTCTTACCCATATCCAGGCCCTGACTAACGGCAGGGCATACGGGGCAAATGCCCTGGGCCCCCCTTCTGGAAGGGGTCCCCTTACAGGCGTATGCAGAAATTCTGCAACCTAAAGAGCTCTTATGCCACTGCAAGGGGGCCCCCCAGAATAGGCTTGCCCCGGGGTTCCAGGTAGTCTAAGTCGGGCCCTGCCCATATCTATTGTAGAGAAACTATTATTTTCTGGGTCAAATTTTCTAAATTGACTTTTTGTTATATTTACACGTTTTGAGGTCCCCTGAATCAGAAAATCATGTTTTTAGCGGTTGGTCTGTATGTCGGTCTGTCTCTGTGTGTGTCTGTTTTCAGCATACTTTAAGAACAAATTGCAGCAGAAAGTCTAAACTAGGTATTCTAAATGTGCATTATATAGGAATTCTACACTAAACTTTTCGTTGTGATCAAACAAATGGTTCGTGTACAGGGACATTCAAGATAATTCAAATACATGTCTGTGGAGAAATTTCTGGTTAGTACAATGTGACACCTATAGATTCACTTAAACAAAAAGAATGAACAAAATTTTTATATGCATAAAAGCATTTTTTGTGTAGATTGTGGTATGGAAATCCTTCATCATTCGTTTACAGGGCTACCCAAAATATTTGGATATATTGGGGCTATACTCGGAAATTACTGGAAGTAATTTATTTTGTGCTGAATGGTTTTCAAGTAAGACTAAATTTAACTATACAATATTGTTTATAGTGCATATACTGTTTATAGACAATATACAGGGCTATGCAAAATTGAGCTCAGCGTTCACTCTCAGAAATGATATACTCAATTTTGACGATTCAGACATCCTCGGGCTTAATTTCGTTGTTTTTGACAACCATTTCGTCAAGCGAACACGTGATTTTTGAGGAAACGTGAACTCTCAAATATTTGACGAATCTGTTTACTCACAATAGCATGTGTATTTACATTACTTTCATTACAGCCATATTAGTTTTTTTTCCCTGTGTTGTTTCGACTTTACGTTACAAGGACTCTTATTTGCCGACCTGGTGATTTGGTCGGTAGGGCGCTGCCTTCTGGATTCCCAGGTCTCGGTTTCGAATCCCGGTGCGGGCATGGATGTTTGTGATGTCCTATGTCTACAAAATATTGTGTGCGCTTGTTTCTGTGAATTTCTGTATAAATATGGAACAATTGAGACATTAGTCATTGTAATTAAAGTCTCAAAGCTGTCAAATAAATGTCCAAATGACTTTTATTTATTTGCTCAGTTTTATTTATATTTTCATTTCATTAAATATAATTAGGATTTAATGTCTAAAGCAACGAACTTGCAGGTAATTTTATAATTCTATAATTTGTATTTTATTCTGTATCACGAAACTAGGATGAAAAAACGTACCTTTACTTTTGACGAAATTCGTATGTTCAAACAAGTGACGAAAGTAATTTTCTCAATTTGACGAAATATTCGCTCGTAGTATTTATTTCCCTGGAAACGGCTCCGTGAGAATTAAAGAAAATTTCGTGAAATTTGAGTATCCATTTCTGAGAGTGTTCTTTTCTATTGAATGTAAGTGATGGAAATGCTTTGCTACATTTTACTATGCCGACGAACACTTCTCTAATTTTTCATACCCATATTGTAAACAAAGTAGTTTTTTTTTTGTTTGTTTGTTTTAGTTTTGCTTTCAATTCTGTTTTTGTGTATACTTGTATCACGTTTTGAGGTACATCATTACGAAAGTCCACTTTTTAGCGGTTAAACTGTATGTATATCTGTTATCAGCATAACTTAAAAACAAATGACTGCAAGGAAATTTAAATGCCCCCCTTACACAGAATTATATATCAAATAAAACTGTTTCTAAACCAATTTTTGATAATTTTAAAAGTACATTGAACTTTATCAGAGCCTGATTAAGGGGAAAGCACACATTATCTCCGCCGTCACCGGAATATTTTTACAATTATTTTTTACTTCATGTCATAGAAATTCCACGCTTTCACGAGGAAATATTTTTTGTAAAAAATGAACGGTGTAAAACAATCCAATTTACTCACCGTTATTAGACACCAGAATTTTTTTTAAATAATTTTTAATGAGAATTTTCTGTTTATTATAGGAGGAAAGTATTTGTTAAAAAATAACGGTGTAAGTATAAATAATGTGTGCTTCCCCCTTAATCAGGCTCTGAACTTTATTATCTTAACTTATTAATCTTAAGACTTAATATGCATTCTATCTTTAAAGTATTGAAATGCGGGTAAGAGTAAGTCGTGTGAGTGTGAGTCGTGTGACACATCAGACAATTTTATATGCATAAAAGCAAGTTTTGTGTTGATTATGGTGTGGAAATCATTCATCATTTGTTTACAGGACTACCCAAAGTTTTTCGATATATTGGAGCTATATTTAGAAATTGCTAGAAGTGTATTTCTTTTTGTGTTAGATGTTCTTCATATAAAACTAAATTTAAGTATACAATGTGATGTGCATATAGCTTACAAACAATATATAGGTCTACCCAAAATTAAGCAAGACTTTCTTTTCTGTTGTTGCTGTTGTTGTTGACATATGCCATTCGGAAATTCCGAGCCCCGGTAGTGGAACTAACCGATCTTTTCTATTGAATGCAATTGATGGAAGTTCTTTGCTACATTTTACTAACATTTAATTACATTTTTAAGCCAATGAACAGTGCTTAGGTAGGATAATTTAATTTTCTTAGCGATACTGTAAACAAATTATTTTTTTCAAGCTCTATTTTCAACTCTTTCTTTCTTTCTCTCTTTTTTTTTTTTTTTTTTTTTTGTGTATAAGATCACGTGTTGAGGTGCCCAGAATGCGTAAGTCCAATTTTTAGCGGTTGATATGTATGTATATCTGTTTCCTGCATAGCTTAAAAACAAATAACTGTAGGACAACAAAACAAAATTTGCCTCATTTGGACATTTATTGAGACCTACAGTTACAATGACTTTCGTCTCGATTGCTCCATATTTTTAGAAATTCACAGAAATACGTGCACATAATATTGTTAAAGACTTAAGGACAGCACAAACATCCATGCCCATACAAAATTTGCCTCATTGATTCAACTGTAGGAAATTCAAATTGTGTATTTTGAAGTTCGTATTAGGTTATGCCACTTGAAAATTTGATCAAGATTGGCAAATTTGAAGACAAATTAATAATAGTCTTGAATTTTGAAATAAATAAATAAATTTAGGCACTATAATTGAACGTGTGAGTTAAGAGGGGCCGTTACGTCCCCTCCACATAGAATTATAAATTAAGTAAAACTGTTCCTAAATCCGTTTTAGATTATTTTTAAAGTAGATTGAACTTTATTATCTTACCTATTAATCTTAAGGCTTAATCTGCAATCTATGTCTATAGTATTGAAATGCAGGGTAAGAGAAAGTTGTTTGAGTGATATACCAGATTATTATTATTTATATATATATATATATATATATATATATATATATATAGAGAGAGAGAGAGAGAGAGAGAGATGTGACAGCAAAGAACATTCTTCAATTTTTAAACGCCCCTATTTTGCGATAGTTTACTTCTGAAACCAAATAGCCAATCCTAAGTCTGGGTATAGTGTGAAGAAAAGTTAAAAAGCTCATTTTTCTTTCTTTCTTTCTTTCTTTCTTTCTTTCTTTTATTTTTTTTTTTTTACTTATTAGAGGTTTACGCTAAAGGCAATTACGCTAAACGCACGCTAACGAGGGAGGATAACATTTACGCTAAGGACATGGGTTTATAGATTTACTAGAGGCACTGTCGCTAAGGTCATCGCTAAGGCTACATGTCGCCCATGCGCGAATTTGTGTAAGACAATATAGAAGAAAGTCTTGTGGCGGCCACAACACATTCATCAAGCAAAATAGAAAATCGATTTTAATGAACTATTTTCTGATTGCATTTCGTAAAATATGATAATAATACTTTAAAAGGCGCAATGTTATTTATTTATTAATACGAAAGGACTATTGTTTTCAGACAGCGGTTTTAGCGCTGTGGAAATTTTGCAGTAGTCCCCCTTGAATCAAGCATATTCTATGTATAATATGTTAAATTTAAATTCGGTATACAAAGCTATACCATTCAATCGATCTCTACGAAAATTGGTGCGCTTATTAATCAGGACAAAATCTAATTAACGCTTTATTTTTTTAGTTCAATCGGATAATTGGTTCAAAGGATATTAAATAAAGCCATTTTAACTTTAAAATTATTAAAAAGGTGTGTGTGGGGGGGGGGGGAAATTGATGGAATTTTCTTTTTCTTTTTATAATTGAGAAACAAGATTTTTTTTTTTTTTTTTACCCTTTTTTGTAATTGTTATACCAATTAAATTTTTTTTTCCTTTTTTTCCCCTCTCGCATAAGGTTAAAAAATATAAAAAAATTAAATAAAGAAAAAACGTGCTAAAGAAATATAACAACTTTAATACAGGTCTCTTGGCGAAATTTTGAAATTTGGCACCGAAGTAGCTCGGGCGTTTCTCGCTGATAGCCATTTCAACACATCGTCAAAATGACTACAAAAATTTATGGCGTCAAGGCTGTCCTATACTAAAGCTGTGTCAAAGAAATTTTAAGAAATGAATCTAGTAACTGTTGCTAAGGAACGAAACACAATTACCGCATGCCTTTATATGGAAGACTATGCTAAAAAAGTCCTGTCATACTAAATTAAATTCTGTTTTGTACAAAATTTTATAGCTATTCCTTCCAAAACAAAAATAGGCTTTTTTGTTGTTGTTGTTTGTTTCTTGGTCCCCTTTTTCTCATGTTAAATCATTTAAAATATTTGTGTGCTTTGCATACGAAAATGCATAGATAAACTATCTATTCGAAATTTAACCCCTTCCTCCACACAAAACACTCTACAATGAATGATTGGTTCTTATAGCTAAGCTTTCACTATAAAGTGAAATCAAACAGGTGTTTTGCATGACCAAACATGATGAATGATTCGTCAAACTTTTCTGTTGAGTTCAAATATCTCTTGTTTATTTCTGAATGTTCCCATTATTCAGATCACCACCTGTAGATAACTCTTCGTGGAGTTTTCATGAGATTTACAAAAAGCTGGAGGGATGACCTCCTCGTCAGCATTATCCATATTCTTTATCAACTATAATACGAGAATAAAATCCCTCTTTTTTTGCAATACGCCAGCACTTTCTGTTTTTTTTTTTTTTTTTTTTTTTTTTTTTTTTGCAGAGGACACCTGTGTTTTCCACGAAGTTTAAAATAATAACAAGTAAATCTCTTGATTCAGAATGTTTTGGTGGTGCGCCAACACAGCGCATTCCAATCTGTCAGGTTAGAGTACATGTGGCCGCAGATGTAACAAATGTTACAACTTCGCATTCTAAACTGATGATAGAATGTTGGCCCCCCTTCTGCAGTTAAAAGAAAAAAAAAATCAGAGGTCAATGGATATGTATATATATAGATACAGTAACCGCCGCTTAATAAAATCACTGGTTAATAAAATCAGCCGCTTAATCTGATCAAATCGCCAGGACCGGAATCAAATCAATACAAACTATATTAAAGCCGCCGCTTAATAAAATCAGCATCGCCGGTTAATAAACTCAAAAATATCTTCTCAGCAGCCAAAAAATATCATTTATGCACACTAATTTTTTTTTTTTTTTTTTAATTTACATTGTGATTATTTATTTATTTATTAAATAGAAAAAGAAATCAAAGCACAACAAACCCACCGTTATCGCTCATTGTTCAATATTTTATACTTGCAGCACAGTTCCAAATTAAACACCGCAACTTATCTCCGTAACAATTTCAAGGAACGTATTTTTCAAAGCGCAGTAATAAAATACAAATTTGATTTGAAATGATTTTTTTTTTCCCCTAATTATTAGAAGGCAATTTCTAGTTCTTATTTTGAAATTACTATAATTCATGAGGTTTAAGCGGAAAGATTTTAAATTTATAAGAACAGCGTGAACTTTTGGTAAAGTAATGATGTTGATTTTCCTCTAACGAAAGTGCACGGGAACTTACAACGCGTTTAATTTACTTATACCGAAGAAACAATCAGTTAATTATCTACCAAAAATTAACTAATATTGTTTACTAATTATATTATTCGTTACCTTTTGAAGTTTCTTTCGAAATTCAGGTACGTAATACCTTTTTCTTGAGTGCAGGAATGTTCGCCGGATATAAAAATCAGCCGCTTAATAAAATCACTTTGGCTCAGAACGAATGTCATTTTAATAAGCGGCGGGAACTGTATATATATTTTTTCTTATTTTGTGAAAAAGAAAGATATTTTAGAGAAACGTACACATCCACCAACAAGTATTTGGACCCTTTCGAATTTAGACGTTTTGTCAAATATCTAGAAAATTTCTCGTGGAATTATCTTGAAACTTTGGACATATAAAGAACATGTTATGCCTCATATATTTCACTAAAAGTTTTGTCCAGGAGAGGAAAAGGGGACCAGTAAAAAATTAAACAAAATGTTTAATTAACAAACATTGTCAAAATGTTTTGGATCACCCTGTAAAAAGAAATGCTTGAAATTCGTTTTCGCTGCAGCATGCGATTTTGGGGATTGTTCAAATTATCTGTACGAACTTTCATGAAGCAAGCTACCACATATATTCGTGGACGTATAACGGTTTCTTAAAAAAATTGCATGGAAAAATTTTTTTTTTTCTTTCTTTCCTTTTTTTTTTTTTTTTTTTTTTTTGGTAATACGTAGGGGTCGATCCAGGTAAAAATTGGGACCAATCTGCTGCCCCTTCACAAAATTCAAATCCATAAAATGGGTTCCTTCACAAAATTCAGATTCATAACAACAACCCTTTCACAAGATTTAGGTATTTTTAAAAAACAATGATGATTTTGTAAAAATTTTCCACGTTAACTATATTATTACTTTCTTCTATATGTAATATAGAGAAAGTATTGGATTCGTAAAAATTTTCGACCTCGAGTTTTTGATGGATTTACACGTTTTGAGAGCTGTAGAACACGATTTGACCCTTTTTAGAAAATGTCTGTCTGTCTGTGTGTGTGTGTGTGACAAAATTTTGTGGCAACTGTATCTCAGGAACTACTGCACAGAATTTCATACAAATTAGTATGTAGTTGCACCTTGACATAAATTAGTGCCTATCAACTTTTGGTAAAAATTGTCTTACAGGTTGCGTTGCCATCCCGCTTTTTCTAAATTTTTAACATGGTGATATAGGACAAAATTTTGTATAAATGTGCATAAAGAGAATTATTTTTTAGTAATCATTATGAAATTTACAAGAATTATTTATAATAGAGGTAGTCATCTGGGGAAAAAATTTTGTATGCGTAGGAGCCTCGTGAACCCCCCTGGGGGGGGGGGGAAGTCCCCCCTCGAGGGGAGTAAATTTTCAAGATGGGTATCTTTCGAAAGGTCTTGTCAATACCTTTAAAACGAATGGTTGAACTATAAATCTGTGATAATTTAAAACAAAGTTATCGATTTTTTTTTTTTTTTTTTTTTTTTTTTTTAACGAAATTTAACCAGACTTGGTATGTAGTTGGCCCCTGACATAAACTGGGGCTGATTAGATTTGGGGATCAATCACTCAACAGGTGGTGCTGTGATCGTATTTTTTCTAAATTTTTAACATGGCAGTATGGGACATTTCGTATAAATGTACATAATGGGAGTTATTCTTAACCTGTGATTGTGAAATTAATATGAATTAATGATAATAGTAGTAGTTAATTAGGAAAAAGATCTCGGTCATCGCTTTCCCCCCCCCAGGGGAAAGTACCCCCCGGGGGGGGGTAAATTTTCAAGATGGGTATCTTTCGAAAGGTCTCGTCAATATCTTTAAAACGAATGGTTGAACTATAAATATGTGATAATTTAAAACAAAGTTATCGATTTTTTTTTTAACGAAAGAAAACTTTGAAAAAAAATCGTTTTTTTTTTTATTTTTTTTTAATATTGTTACTGCGTGAATTTGTATAGGAAAATATAGAAGAAAGTCTTGTGGTGGCCACAGCATACTAGTTTTTAATGAGTGTCTGTACTTGGTTCAATAATATGCTGTTAACTTGATATTAAACAGTAGATAGAGTAACTGCTAAAGTGAAAGGTTTCGTGCGATAATTATTTTTATCGCAAAAAGAAATAAATTTTCACAAAAATAAGCCCCGAAAGTTAAAACCCTTGCTAACACGTAGGGTATTAGACTCAGTCAAAGCCATTTTTAAGAAACTTGGCATTACTACATTAGAAACAGCATACAGCAGTCAGAATGCAAAAATGTTCAATATCTTACGAAATGTGAGCATTTTTACTAAATATTTTTTAACTTTGCATGGGCAAGCTTTAGCGAAATTTAATTTGCATAATTTAATAGCCCAATGTATTGAGCAACTTATATGAAAACCTCAAACAAATATCGTGTAAATTAAAAAATCTCGAGTGACTCCACTCGACTTTCCGAACATTGAATAATTAACAGTTTTGTAGATAAAGTAAAGAAAAAAGAGTTGTTAAACATACAAAAGAAAAAGGAGTTGTCAAACAAACAAAAGAGAGAAAACCATAATAGAGTGTTTGAGTATTTTTCTCCATATATTACACGATGTTTTATTTAACACTACTGAACTTTGAGCCCATAGATCATAATGATAAAGAATTTTTCGTTGTGTCCCTGTAAAATCCTATAAATGCTAGATTCACCAAAATGCTTATAGTTAGTGCAACAGTGATTTATAATATTCATATAAATTTTCAGCTCAATTGAATAAGGCGTTTAGATGCTATCGCACTTTTAAAAATTTGGTCCCATAGGCCATTATGATAAAGAATTTTTTTTGTGTCCCTGTAAAAAAACTGTAAGTGCTAGATTCTCCAAAATCTATACAGATTGAGTATCTGTGACTTATAATATGTGTATAAATTTTTTGCTCAATTGAATAAGGCGTTTAGATGCTATAGCACTTTTAAGATTTTGGTCCCGTAGGCCATAATGATAAAGAATTTTTCTTTGTGTCCCTGTAAAAAAACTGTAAGCGCAAGATCCATCAAAATCAATAGGGTTCGTGCTACGGTGACTTGCAACATGCGTACCAACTTACAGCTCATTCGAGCAAAGCGTTTAGACGCTAGCGTGTTCACTCACACACATACATACACACATACATGCACACATACATACACACACACATACATACATCATCGTAAAAATAGTGAAAACGGACTCAAGGGACCTCGAAACGTATAGAAACATCGAAATCTCAAATTCGGATTTTTGACATGATTACAATACTTTCTTCACTATAGTGTTCGGAAAGTAAAAAGTTATGAGTTAAAGAATGTACAGAACTTCAGTTCTCACTCAAAAAAAGAAAAATGATGGGGGTTTTGCCAATATTTATAATCAGCGGACACTGTATTACCATTGGGCAGTGATTGAATCAAAATAAATATGTGAGTTTTGTGCCTCCCAAATTTTTTCATGCACCACAAAAGTAATATCTAAATAATTACAAAATATCTTTATTTCAAAGAGATTAAAAAAAAAAAAATGTGATTATAATTTTGTGGCCATCACAAAACATTCTTCTAAATCATTCTATATAACAACACATCCTATCGGTTGACATACATAAAAATTTGATCAACATTGCTCCTCGGTGCAATTTTCACCAACAAATGTTGAGATACAGCCACTTCGAAAATCGCAGAAACTAATAATGTCACTTGTCGGCTGATAACACTAAAATTAATGATCGTAGTTGCATAATGCCTATCTCACATACTTGGTGCATTTATATAATAAATGGATGCTTTTAAAATAAATACAGAAAATAATTATAGAAACTGAGCCTTTCTGTAAACAGAAGACAGTACAACACAGCAACACTACCTGTCGTCTGATATACACCCAAATTGAATCAGCGTAGTTTTACATATCTATCTCACATATCAAGTTTGATACATTTATATACCATAGAAGATGAGATATTGCTTTCCTATAAACGCGATTAAATTTCAGCATAGTAGCATCACCTGTCAGCCATTATGCTCCCAAATTGAATCTTCATAGTTTTAGATAGTATCCGCATCCTATACCAAGTTTGATGCATTTATACACAATAGAAGCTGAGATATAGCGTTCCGATAAACAGAGAAAACTGCAATATAAAAATGCAACCTGTCAGTCAGTATTCACCCAAATTAAATCAGCGTAATTTTTCACAATCACTATCATACACATCAATTTTGGTGTATTTTAAGGCAACAGAAACTGAGATATAGCCTTCCCGTTACAGAAAAATATTGCAGCATAGCAGCGTCACTTGTCGGTTGATATGCACCGAATTGAATCAGCATACTTTTAAGCGCAGTTACTATGTTTGATGCATTTATACGCTACAGAAACTGAGATACAGCCTTCCCTACACGAAGGAAATCGCGGCGTAGCAGCGCTACCTGTTGGGAGATAACCCAAAAGCTAATCTGCACAAATTTAGTTTCAAAGTCCAACCAAAAATCAAATTAGGTTTAAATTCCTTTATTTGGTTAGGGAGATACAGCATCTACAAAATTTTTGTGACACCCACACAGAGAGAAAGAACATTTTATAAAAATGGCCAAATCATATTCTGGACATTTCCATATATGTAAATCCATTAAAAACCAGAGATCTAACATTTTCCCAAATCCCAATACCACCTTCTTATTTCCATTCATCAAATAAAATTATTTATTTATTTATTTTTTATACAATGACATAATTCTCGTCTCTCTCATCTATTATTCATTCTTTTCCTATTACATGCACATGAAACACCTAATAATTTTGAATCTGTCCAGACTTTCTGGCGTAACAACCATATGCATAATTTAACCTGAAAACACGCTAAGTCCAGCTTCAAATACAGACACAAACTTGTTTCAAAAACTCATTTTATGAAAGAAAAACAGGAATCTGGGTAAAAAAGCAAGAGGGAAAAGAGCAACTCTCCGTAACATATTGTTGTAATCAAAAGGAAGTTCGTGGAATAGTTTGTATGTACAGAAAAACGAATATTACCTTTACCCGTCTCAAGGCCAAATTAAGTAACAATATTTTAACTACAGCAGACGGCAAACAGCCAGCCACTTTTAACTAGACAGGCGTAGCATTCTTTATCGACTTGTTTTGACTGCACAAACAGTGTTCGCAAAAATAACACTGAAACGTGTTTAGAACTTTTCATAATAGCTTAAGAATATCCTGCGAGGTCAGTAGCGTTGCGAGTGTCTACCACCGTATGTACAAAAGTCATTTCACTAGTGGGTTATATGAAGAATTTTTAATTAAGAGAAAATTTAACACCTTCATAAAAAAAAAAAAATGTCCTTTTAATTTTTTTTTCCCTCTCGAAGTTGAAAAGTGTTTATCATTTCGGTTCATTGGTCTGTCTGTCCGAACTCTCACTTCCATATAGAGGATACCTTGAACTTGAAGGCTGCTTCCTTTCTCAATCTCCCAGTCTCCGGTTACCAAATCCCATAACTCTATGGAGAAACTTGTTTATAGAATGACTCCTCATTACCTAATGTTATTTATTTATTTATTTATTTATTGTTGTTGTTGTTATATTCTGAAAATTCACAACTGTTAAATATGAACTCGTTTTCCAAAAATTGCTTTTTTAAATTTTAAATATTCTATTTTTACTTTCTCTTACCCATAAGGTAGAGAAAGTATTGTTTTTGGGTCAAATTTTCGAACGCGAGATTTTGTTATATTTACACGTTTTGAGGTCCCCTGAATACGAAAATCATGTTTTTAGCAAATGGTCTGTGTGTATGTCTGTGTGTCTGTATGTCTGTGTGTGTTTCTGTGTGTGTGTCTGTCTGTTATCAGCATATCTCAAGAACAAATTATGGCAGAAAGTTCAAACTTGGTATTCTAAATGTGTATCATATAGGGATGCTACAGTAAGCTTTTCGTTAAGATCAAGCAAATGATTCGTGTGCAGGGACAATCAAGAGAATTCTAATACATTACGTCTATGGGGGAAATTGCAGGAAAGTAGAGTTTAACGTCTATAGACTGCACTAAACCAAATGAAACGAATATATATTTTTTGTAATAGAGATAGTTAACTGGGGAAAAAAATTTGTGTATGTAGGAACCTCGCCTCCCCCCCTGGGGGGGGGGGAAGTCCCCCCTCGAGGGGAGTAAATTTTCATGATGGGTATCTTTCAAAAGAGCTCGCCAATACCTTTAAAACGAATGGTTGAACCATCGATCTGCGATAATTTAAAAGCAAAGTTATCGATTTTTTTTACTTTTAACAAAAAATAAAACAGAAAAAATCGTACTTTTTTTTTTTTTTAATATTGAGAATAAAATGGACTTTTTTTGGACATTTGGTGTTATACTACTTCTCTAATATGGAAATCGTCTGCCTTATCATAAAAGATAATTTTTTTAATAATAATTTTAATAAATTATTTTTAAAAAAGAGAATTATTTTTTAATAACCGAAATAAATTCTATATAAATGTAGGTGCAGTAATGAAACGGGGGGTTGAGGGGGGCGGTAGCCCCCCTCACACAGAACTAATTATCATATAAAACTCTTCAGAAGCCTAATATGAATTGTTTAACATAGGTTTACATAACAGTACTCGTTATCTTACCTATTAATCTGCAAGCTGTATTTATAGTATTAAATTTCAGGGTAAGAGAAAGTCGTGTGAGTGACACACCAGATTATTTTAGTTAAAAAATGAGAAAAAATGTACTTAGTTTAATTTTTCGCTTTTTTAAACTCAAAATTAAAATATTGAAGTCAAAAGAAAAAATTATTAATGGAAAACGAATACCACAGTTGTGAATTTTCATAGTGAGAAAACGGAATTAAAAAAAAAAAAAATAGATAATGTGTAATTCTATAAACAAACTTCCCAATAGAATAACATAAGCATTGGCTTCTGGAGACAATAGGGAGCTTGCAGGGACCTGCCTATTCTTTAGGTTGAAAAAACAACATCCTTTCTGACCCTTATCTAAAAACATTGCCCCCTTATTGCTCTTTGTATTACAGAATTTATGCTTTATATTTGCTTTTTTATTTACACATATCAAAAATAACCCGTTTTAAAACAATATTTTACTTTTATAATGTATTCTTCTTTTTTAAAAACTTTTCATAAGCAAGCACTTTTTGCTTATATTTCGTATTAGCTGGATTTGCCCGCTTTGCTGGTCGCTATATTTAAGTGATTCATTTTTATAATAATAAGTCTTAATTGTATAATTGTTACATTTATTAATAAGCCTCAAATGTCTATGAACTGTAACTGTTTGATACAAATGAATTATTTTTTAAATAATTCTCATTTGTTAAACAAAACACTAAAATGATATTACTCTTAAAAACGAAAATTTACTGTGCTATGAAAGAAAAATAATTTGGAGTTACGATTATTATTTCTTAATAGTTACTCTATCTATGGTAAATAAAGGCCTTACACAATCATAGCAGTTTTTTACTTTCCGAACACTATAGTGAGGAAAGTATTGTAATCATGTCAAAAATCCGAATTTGAGATTTTAATGTTTTTATACGTTTCAAGGTCCCCTGAGTCCGTATACACTATTTTTACGATAATATATGTATGTGTGTGTGTATGTATGTGTGTATGTCTGTGAGTGAACACGCTAGCGTCTAAACGCTTTGTTCGAATAAGCTGAAAGTTGGTACGTATATTGTAAGTCACCATAGTACGAACTCTATAGATTTTGGTGAATCTAGCACTTATAGTTTTTTTACAGGGACACAAGGAAAAATTCTTTATCATTATGGCCTATGGGGCCAAATTTGTAAAAGTGCGATAGCGTCTAAACACTTTATTAATCTGAGCAAAAAGTTTGTACACATGTTATAGGTCACAGTTGCAGGATCTGTATGGATTTTGGTGATTTTAGCACTTACAGTTTTTTTTACAGGGGCATAAAGAAAAATTCGTCATTATTATGGCCTACGGGGCCAAATTTTTAAAAGTGTGATAGCGTCTAAACGCCTTATTAATCTGAACAAAAAAATTGTACACATATTATATGTCAATGTTGCACCAACTGCACAGATTTTGGTGAATTTAGCACTTGCAGTTTTTTTACAGGGACACAAAGAAAAATTCATTATCATTATGGCCTATGGGACCAAATTTGTAAAAGTGCGATAGCATCTAAACGCCTTATTCAATTGAGCTGAAAATTTATATGAATATTATACATCACTGTTGCACTAACTATAAGTATTTTGGTGAATCTAGCATTCATAGGTTTTTACAGGGACACAACGAAAAATTCCTTATCATTATGATCTATGGGCTCAAAGTTCAGTAGCGTTAAATAAAACACTCTATTACGGTTTTCTCTCTTTTGTATCTTTAACAACTCCTCTCTCTTTACTTTATCTACAAAACTGTTAATTACTCAATGTTCGGAAAGTCGAGTGGAGTCACTCCAGATTTTTTCTATGAAAATGCACGTTTCCCATCGAATGACTTCTACGAAATAATGTCATTTTCAATGACAATAGTATTTCAGTTGGGAGATTGTCTCATTCCAATACGTTATAGTAACACTGTGCGTCTCCATTTCTGTTTTACTTCACAAATAAAGTTGTAACAGTTCAACAGTGTTAGAAATTGTCTCCCACACTTAAACAAGGTTCAAACAATTATACTTCAGTGTTAGAATAGTTGCCACATCCTTCAGATTTAAGGGTAATAAGAAAAACCAACGGGTACTCTTTTAAACTGATCACCCTATATATGTATTAGAAGTAGCCTGCATATCAAATTTGAAGTCTCTCGCTGCATTATTACTATAGAAATCATACAAGAATTTTATTTTCGAAGTGTTCCCCCTCCCCCGTCGCTTCCCATTGCGCAAGCGCTAGAGATACCAAATTCCCACAGTACTTCAACCCTTGTAAAAAGTAATAACTGTGTCAAATTTGGTTAAAATCGGTTCTGTGGTTCTGGAGGAGATATAAGACATTATACACATACGTACAATGATTTTATATACATACATACATATATATATATATATATATATAAAGATTAGCTATCTATCGATATATTAATTATGAAATCTCAGAATAGGCTTACTGAACATAGCCACTAAAAATGGTATTACTACTGGTTATTACAACTATTTATTATTTATTCAAAGCAAGGACGTAACCAGACACATTATCTGCAAGTGGGCTAAGTTTTTTTTTTTTTTTCCTTACAAGACAGTATTCGATTCGACGATAATTACTTTCTTCTATATGTAATATAGAGAAAGTATTGGATTCGCGAAAATTTTCGAAGTCCATTTTTTGATGGATTTACATGTTTTCAAATGTCTAGATTACGAATTAACAGTTTTTAGAAAATGTCTGTCTGCCTGTCTGTATCATTTTTTTGTGGACGCTGTATCTCACGAACCAATGAATGAAATTTAACCAAACTTGGTATTTAGTTGCACCCTGACATGAACTGGTGCTGATTAGATTTGGGGATCAATAGCTCAACAGGTGGCGCTGTGATCGCATTTTATGCAAATTTTTAACATGGCAGCATAGGACAAAATTCCGTATAAATGGGCATAATGAGAGTTATTTTTAACTTGTGATTGTAAAATTAATATGAATTATTGATAATAGTAGTAGTTAACTTGGAAAAAAATTTTGTGCATGTGGGGGCATCGGTTCCCCCCCCTGTGGGGGGAGTACCCCCCCCCCCCCCAGGGAAGTAAATTTTCAAGATGGGTATCTTTCGAAAGGTCTCGTTGATAATAGTAATAGTTAACTAGGAAAAAAATTTTGTGCATGTGGGGGCATCGGTTCCCCCCACCGGGGGGGAAGTACCCACCCGGGGGGGGGCAAAGTTTCAAGATGGGTATCTTTAGAAAGGTCTCGTCAATACCTTTAAAACGAATGGTTGAACCATAAACGAATGGTTGAACCATCTGTGATAATTTAAAACAAAGTTATCGATTTTTTTTACTTTTAACGAAAAAAAACTTAGAAAAAAAATCGTATTTTTTTTTTTTTTTTTTAACGAAATTTTACCAAACTTGGTATTTAGTTGGTCCCCGACATAAACTGGTGCTGATTATATTTGGGGATCAATAGCTCAACAGGTGGCGCTGTGATAGCATTTTATCTAAATTTTAACATGGCAGTATAGGACAAAAATTCGTATAAATGTGCATAATAAGAGTTATTTTACACTTGTGATTGTAAAATTAATATGAATTATTGATAATAGTAGTACGTAACTAGGAAAAAAAATTGTCCATGGGGGGCATCCCCTGGGGGAGGGATAAATTTTGAAGATGGGTATCATTCGAAAGGTCTCGTCAATACCTTTAAAACGAATGGTTGAATTATAAATCTGTGATAATTTAAAACAAAGTTATCGATTTTTTTTACTTTTAACAAAAAAAAAAAAAAAAAAAAAAAAAAAAATAGAAAAAAATTCGTAATTTTTTTTTTTTTTTTTTACTTTCTTCTATATGTAATATAGAGAAAGTATTGGATTCGCGAAAATTTTCGAAGTCCACTTTTTGATGGATTTACATGTTTTGGGATATGGAGAACACGAATTAATAGTTTTTAGAAAATGTCTGTCTGTCTGTATCATTTTTTTGTGGACGCTGTAACTCACGAACCAATGAATGAAATTTAACCAAACTTGGTATTTAGTTGCACCCTGACATAAACTGGTGCTGATTAGATTTTGGGATCACTCGCTCAATAGGTGGCGTTGTGATCGCATTTTATGCAAATTTTTAACATGGCAGCATAGGACAAAATTCCGTATAAATGGGCATAAAGAGAGTTATTTTACACTTGTGATTGTAAAATTAATAGGAATTATTGATAATAGTAGTAGTTAGCTAGGAAAAAAATTTTGTGCATGGGGGGGCATCGGTTCCCCCCCCTGGGGGGAAAATCCCCCCCCCCGGGGAAGTAAATTTTCAAGATGGGTATCTTTCGAAAGATCTCGTTGATAACAGTAATAGTTAACTTGGAAAAAATTTTTGTGCATGTGGGGGCATCGGTTGCCCCCCCACCGGGGGGGGAAGTTCCCACCCGGGGGGGCAAAATTTCAAGATGAGTATCTTTCGAAAGATCTCGTCAATACCTTTAAAACGAATGGTTGAACGATAAATCTGTGATAATTTAAACCAAAGTTATCGATTTTTTTTACTTTTAACAAAAAAAAACAGAAAAATAACGCAATTTTTTTTTTTTTTTTTTTTTTTTTTTTTAACGAAATTTAACCAAACTTGGTATTTAGTTGGTCCCCGACATAAACTGGTGCTGATTATGTTTGGGGATCAATAGCTCAACAGGTGGCGCTGTGATAGCATTTTATCTAAATTTTTAACATGGCAGAATAGGACAAAAATTCGTATAAATGTGCATAATTAGAGTTGTTTTAAACTTGTGATTGTAAAATTAATATGAATTATTGATAATAGTAGTATATAACTAGGAAAAAAAATTTCTGCATGGGGGGGCATCGCTTCCCCCCCCTAGGGGGGAAATACCCCCCCAGGGGGGGTAAATTTTCACATTGGGTATCTTTCGAAAGATCAGGTTGATAATAGTAGTAGTTAACTAGGAAAAAATTTTTGTGCATGTGGGGGCATCGGTTGCCCCCCCCCACCGGGGGGGGAAGTTCCCACCCGGGGGGGCAAAATTTCAAGATGGGTATCTTTCGAAAGATCTTGTCAATACCTTTAAAACAAATGGTTGAACGATAAATCTGTGATAATTTAAACGAAAGTTATCGATTTTTTTTACTTTTAACAAAAAAAAAACTGTCTGTATCATTTTTTTGTGGACGCTGTATCTCACGAACCAATGAATGAAATTTAACCAAACTTGGTATTTAGTTGCACCCTGACATAAACTGGTGCTGATTAGATTTTGGGATCACTCGCTCAATAGGTGGCGTTGTGATCGCATTTTATGCAAATTTTTAACATGGCAGCATAGGACAAAATTCCGTATAAATGGGCATAATTAGAGTTGTTTTAAACTTGTGATTGTTAAATTAATATGAATTATTGATAATAGTAGTATGTAACTAGGAAAAAAATTTTCTGCATGGGGGGGCATCGCTTCCCCCCCTGGGGGGAAGTACCCCCCCGGGGGGGATAAATTTTCAAGATGGGTATCTTTCGAAAGGTCTCGTCAATACCTTTAAAACGAATGGTTGAACTATAAATCTGTGA
Organism: Salticus scenicus; assembly: GCA_963930645.1. Lineage (NCBI taxonomy): Eukaryota > Metazoa > Arthropoda > Arachnida > Araneae > Salticidae > Salticus > Salticus scenicus. Next base: position 205,915,380 of record OZ005656.1, on the reverse strand, counting down.
TAATTTAAAACAAAGTTATCGATTTTTTTCACTTTTAACAAAAAAAAAAAAAAAATCGTACTTTTTTTTTTTTTTTTTTTTTTTTTTAATATTGTTACTCATTGAATATGTATAGGTAAATATAGAAGAAAGTCTTGTGGTGGCCACAACATACTAGTTTTTATTGTTACTGATTCAATTTGTATAGGAAAATATAGAAGAAAGTCTAGTGGTGGCCACAACATACTAGTTTTTTTTTTACTTCCGGTTTTCAATTGATTTACAGAACGCGATTTCACAATTATTAGAAAATGTCTGTCAGTCTTTCTGTGACAAAAATATTCTGTCAACTCTATCTCGAGAACTAGGACACAGAATGTAATAAAAAGTTATAATTAGTTGCACCTTGATATAAATTAGTGCACATCGACTTTTGATGACTATTCATCAAGAGATGGCGTTGCCATTCCGTTTTTTCATAATTTCCGTTTTTTCATAATGGCATTACAGGACAAAATTCGTATAAATGTTCACAACGAGAATTATCTTTAATCATTCATTATCAAATTAAAAAGAATTATTTACAACAGTTATAGAGAAAAAAAAAATTATATGTAGGAGTACCTCTCCCCTCTCCCCACCCCCTCGTCGATACCCTGATCTCGTCAATACCTGTAAAATGAATGGTTAAACTATGTATCTGTGATAATTTAAACAAAATTATCAAATTTTCTCGTTTTTAACGAACATTTCTAAAAAATTGTATTTCCATAGATGTCGTTCGTAGGGCAGAAAAGTGACTTTCTTTCCACATTCAGTGTTCCGTTTTCCTACAGTGAAAGTTGCCTGCACTCATCGTGGAAAGTAATTTTAATAAATAGTTGTACTGCATAAATTTGTATAAAAAAATATAGAAAAAAGTTTTGTGATGACCATAGTATATTAGTGTTTCTTTATTATTATTTTTTTTTTTTTTTCTGTAAGTAAAAAGTTTGTCGAGACGTTTGATGAGAGGTTTCTTAATTCGGTTTTATGTGATCTTATTATTATTACTATTATTATTAAATCATTCCCTTTCTAAACAAAATACGGTTTTTCTCCTTTGCTTCTATGTGAAAATGTCTATTCACATTTAAAATTCGAATTTTTTTTTTTTTTTTTTTTTTTACTTTCTCTCACCCACAAGGTACAGAAAGTATTGTTTTTGGGTCAAATTTTCGAAATTGAATTTGTTATATTTTACGCGTTTTGAGGTCCCCTGAATACGAAAATCATGTTTTTAGCGGTTGGTCTGTTCTGTGTATGTGTGTCTGTCTTTTATCAACATGTGTCAAGAACAAATAATAGCAAAAAGTCCAAACTTGGTATTCTAAATATGCATCATATAGGGATGCTACACTAAGCTTTTCGTTGAACTGAAGCAAATGGTTCGTGTACAGGGACACCCAAGAGAATTCATATACATTACGTCTACGGGGGAAATTATAGGTCAGTAGAGTTTAACGTCTATAGACTGCACTAAACCAATACAAATTAAATTAATATATATTTTTTATATATGCGTAAAAGCATGTCTCATGCAGAATACGGTAAGGATATCATTCACCGTTCGTTTACAGGGCTACAAAAAAGGACTAGATTATAGTGCGACAATAGTTGAAAATTGGTGGAAGTGTATTTCAGGTTGTGCCGTGTATTATTACTATAGGATTATGTTTAGGTGCACCATGTGGTTTTTTTACGTAATAGTCAAAAGATATACAGGGCTTCAAATATTTAGCGATAACATTCTTTTTTATTGCGAGTGGAAGTGCTTTACTATAATATTTTACCATGTCCAAGAAAGCTGCTCAAGAATTGAAACGAATTCCTCATAGACATATGATAAACAATGTATGTTTTTAAGTTAAATATTCGTCACTTGTTTTTTGCATATTTACACGTTTTGAGGCTTCCTGATTACCGAAGTCAAGTTTTTTAAAGTTTGATATTTGTCTGTGTGTCTAACTTAAAAACGAATAATTTCAGGAGATCCAAAAGTTGTATTTTGAAATTAATATAAGTTTTCGGGAAAAGTTTAATCAAGACTAATAAGTTCTAAGGAATGTTGTGTGTGAAAGCTGTCTGAATAATTTTAAGTGAATTTTTAATTTTAATAACAGATTTAAATTCCATATAAATGTAGGTGCAGTAATGAAACGGGGGGGGAGGGGGGGGGTTTGATGGGGGCGGTAGCCCCCTCATACAAAACTAATTATCGTATAAAACTCTTCCGAAGCCTAATTTGAATTGTTTTAACATAGGTTTCCTTACATAACAGTACTCGTTCGTTATCTTACCTCTTAATCTCCAACCTGTATTTATAGTATTAAATTTCAGGGTAAGAGAAAGTCGTGTGATTGACACACCAGATTATTTTAAGATGGATTAGAATTTTGTTCTTCCCTAAAGTTACATTAATTTATCAAAATTTATGATCTTTTATAAAAAGAGCGAAAGTTGGAGGCTGAGCTTCGGAAAGGTTCTTTTATTTCTATCAAGGGGGCTTGGCCACTACAGAAATTTTCATATAAAAGCTTATATTTCCATTTAATATTTATAAGTTGAACTGCATTAGGTTTGTTCAGTAAAATATATATTCAGGCAACAATTCTTATGGTTCTTGATACATTTTTTACACGTTTGAAATCTTTAAATTGCGTTTTCTCAGTTCGTATTTTTTCATGAATTCATGATTTTTAAAATGTTTAAACTTCTACAGATATTTAAGGAAAGACTTATTTATTTATTTAATATATATATATATATATATATATATATATAAAATGTTTAATAGAACCTACTGAAAAGAATTAGAGATGGTTTTTGCAATATCTCTAAAAGAAAAAAATCTGGTGTGAAACAACCACACGACTTCCATTACCCACTATTACACGTATTATATGCATTTTTGAGAGCTAATGTGATCAGAAAACATAAAAGTGACTTAAAGAGAAAATCGTTAGAGCCGTTTTTGAGATAGCAACTTTTACAAAAAATCAATTATTGACCGGAAAACAATAATTACATACAAAAGGATATTTAAAAGTGAGTTAATATGGCGAGTTTGAAAAAAATCCGTACAGCCGTTTTTAAAGGAAGGCGTTTACAAGACCTGAGATTGAGCTATTTATACAGGACGCCTATCAATTTTCCTGAACTAACCAACTGTACCACTCGAAAGGACATCCAATAGAGTGTTTATATAGCAAATTTGAAGAAAATCGTTAGAGCCGTTTTTGAGGTACGGACTTACGGTCCCACTTCCGGTTTCCGGTGTCCCACTTCCGGTTTTTCAATTTTCACCAAAATTTGGAAATTTCATCTGTACACCAGACGTATTTCAATTCTAAAGTTTCGTAGCTCTATCTTTATTAGTTTCTGAGCTATAATAGCCAGAAGATTCTCCACATACATACACACACACACATACATACACACTGACCAATTGCCAAAAACCACTTTTTTGGACTCAGGGGACCTTAAAACGTGTAAATCAGGTGAAAATCCGATATCGAATTTTCAGACCGAATACAATACTTCCATTACCTACGGTAGTAGGGTAATGGAAGTAAAAATATTAAAAATAAAAATGTAACCAAAAAAAAATATATATATATAATAATAACAATAAAATAAATAAATAAAAAATTTCCTCCAGATTTTTACATAAACATGCACTTTTTATTTATTTATTTATTTCTCAAAAACTAATCAAAAAATTTCAAAATCCCTAATTCTTTAAATATGTTCTACTAAACATCCAAAACAATAATTAAATCTTTTCTTAAATATCTGTAGAAGTTTATGCATTTTGTAGGTAATGAATTCATGAAAAAATACAAACTGAGAAAAAGATTTCAAAACTGTAAAAAAAATATATCAAAAACCATAAGAATTGTTGCCTGAACATATATTTTATTGAACAAACCTAGTGTAGTTCAATTCATAAATATTGAAAGGAAATATAAGCTTTTATATCAAACCTTCACTGATACCAAGTTCCCTTAAGTTAAGTTGAGCACAAAAAGTGAAAAAGTAAATTGAAGATTACACTTAAAAGAATAATAATAATAAAGTAAAAGGCGTAACACATAGTACTTAGGTAACAAAAAATATTTTAAGACATGTTAAGAACATTTGATATTCAAATACTTAACCCTTTAACGTTCACTACTTAATTTATTTTAAAAATTACTAAACTAATTTTAAAAGTGGCTTTTAGACACATAGCTGATCATAAATATTTAAAAAATAAAAAATTAGCACTGTTCCTTTTCGAGAAATTTTCGGTTTGAAACATCTGTAAGTAAACCTTATTAAATTCAAATAATATTTGATTTAATAAATAAATCACTTTATAAGTAAACATTATCGACAGCAAAAACTCGTAAAAGTTGCATAGATCCCAACATTTCAATTTATTCCGGAGTATTTTAACCCTTTGCAGTGCAAGGTAATTAGGATCATTTAAATTACACTGCCACCGGAATTTACGAACGTAATTAAAATAGAAGAAATTTTAAATTTTCACGTTAAAAAAGGGGCCTTTTTTTGCTATGTTATAAATGTAAATTATTGCTAAAAAATTTCCGGGATGAGTTTTTGCACTTGAGAATTAAAATTAGGTGTTCCATCAGCGGGAACACTGCGACTGAAAGGGTTAAATAAAAGTAGAATATCGAAAATATTTTTTATGAAAAAAGTATTTTGGGAAATAAATAAATGAATAAAACTTACCACTTAAGAAATTATTTCCAAATAAACAATCACTTACCTAAAAAGAAAAGAAAACAAACATTACCATCTAATAAAGAAAAGAAGAAAAAAAAAAAACATTTCAATAAAATAAAGCGTATGTATTATCTTTGTGCATATGTACAGGTAGGTGACAAAATAATGTGAACGCCTTTCAATTTAGACGTTTTATGGAATTTCTAGAGAAATATCTTAACGAATCATCTTGGATCTTCAGGAATGTAAAGAAGATCTTGTAACACATACACTGAGAAAAAATTCTGTAACTGGCATCTAGAATCTAAATTGTGGCTCTAGAAAAAATAGTTCCATGTCATCCTTATAAAATTTAGTCCCCTTTGAAAGCGAATTCTAGAGACCCCTATTAGAATTCAGAGTATTTGTCTATATTATCGAGGGCAAAGTTATTTAAAAATCTCTGCAAATAAATGTGAATACAAGAGGCGAGTTTCAGCAACTAAAATCTTGGTTTATGACCTAATTCTAGAAAATCAAACGAGAATTTCTCGTAATACAAAATATTCAGAATATTGTTTCACCATCTAGAAATGTGTAGACTAGAAATTATCGATCATTTCGTCTATTCAGTTTATTAGCGTGCCTTATGCGCATAGCTCGGAAATCTATATTTCTAATTTAATGATTTGGAAAATGACCACTTATTCATTCCAGATGAAGCCGGTATATTTTTTTTCTTAGTGTATATTTGAGCGAAGATTTTGTTCCGAAGGCAAGAAAAGAACCAGTAACAAGTTAAATGAGAAAATAAATGAGATCACCTTGTAAAAAATTATGTTTGAAATGCACCGTAGTTGTAGAATGTGATTATGAGGCTTGTTTTAATTATCTGTATCCATTTGTATACCAATATTAATGGATGTATATTAATAGAAATATAAGGATTTTTTTTTTTTTTTTTTTTTTTTTTAAGATCAAAAAATTTTTATTTTTCTTTTATTAATCAGAATCCGATTAACCTCTGAAGCTAGAGGAAGCTCAGTATTATTTCGAGGCTTTCTTTTATTTGCGAGAAATTTTCTAAATTCTATAAACATAGATTTTTTTTTTTTTATGCTATGAATTTTATTTCCAGAAGTTACCTAACAGAATACATACTTAAATTCCTAACCCTTCTCTCCATCTATTATTGTATAAAAATATTAGAGACTATATTTACCTGCAAATTAAAATGATGAAAGAGATAAACTATTCGGCAGCAATCGTTTCGGGTTAAAGTTATTTAGCAAAAGTGTTCATTGGATTTAAAAAAAAAAAAAAAAGGGGGGGGGGGGTAAACAACAGTGCAACAACATTTTCTGCTGTCACATTGCACTCACGATAACTTTAAAAAAAAAAAAAAAAAAAAAAAAAAAAACAGATGAAGGGTTGAGCTAAATAATTTCAAGCCGAAACAATTGTTGGATTTAGTGCTTTTCATTATAATAATTTCAAAGTTCCTATTCATCATCTTCATTCCACATCCTGTAACAAACCAGCACAATCGCGTGTAAGATGAATTATTTTATACATGTTATGTCAACAAATGCAAATAACTGCAAAGTAAACCGAAAATTTCGCTATGAACTATTTCACAGATTGAAGAAGTTCCCAACGAACGTATGCTATTAAAAGAAAGAAAATAAATAAATAAATAGAAAACATACAAGGAAATCAAATTACATTTTAACCACAAAAGCTAAGAATATAATAAAGCAAGCTAGTATCTACAAGTCTTCTACTTTGATACTTCGCCAATCAAAACATAAAACGAGTCCTCTAGAATTTATTTTAGTTTATTTATTTTTTCTTTCTCTCTTTATTTTAGATCTCTCATTTTCTTCTTTACAAATACCGTTTTGGCAACATCGTGACACACAACTAAATTTATAAGCACACGAAGAAGTACAACGAATGAAGTGAAAAAATTGAAAGTCTTTCTAAGCTTTTTGCAGTAACCCGATACAATCTCGTAGCTATGTTTCAGAACCACTTAAAAGTTTCTCGGAAAACTAAAAAGAAGCACAGAAAGATGTTATCTGGAGTGACTTCACTCGATTTTCAAAACATTTGGTGATTAATGGTTGTTTACATAAATTGAAATGAGAGAACAAGTGAGTATTCTTATAAGTGAGTCAAATCCCAAAATTTGATCCCTGAAAGAAAAAAAAAAAAAAAGAACTATACACTTGCCAATACCTATATATTTAAGTGCTAAATACACCAAAATCTATACAGTTCGTGCAACTGTAACCTATAACATGCGTAGAAATTTTTTGCTCAGATTAATAAAGCGTTTAGACGCTATCACACTTTTAAAAATTTTGTCCCATAGACCATAATGATAAAGAATTTTTCTGTGTGCCCCTGTAAAAAAACTGTAAGTGCTAAATTCACCAAAATCTATACAGTTGGTGCAACTGTGGCCTATAACATGTGTACAAATTTTTTGCTCAGATTAATAAAGTGTTTAGACGCTATCGCACTTTCAAAAATTTTGCCCCATAGGCCATAATGATAAAGAATTTTTCTTTGTGCCCCTGTAAAAAAAACTGTAAGTGCTAAAATCACCAAAATCTATACAGTTGGTGCAACTGTGGCCTATACCATGTGTAAAAATTTTTTGATCAGATTAACAAAGCGTTTAGATGCTATTGCACTTTTAAAAATTTGGCCCCATAGGCCATAATGATAAAGAATTATTCCTGGTGTCCCTGTAAAAAAACTATAAGTGCTAGATTCACCAAAATTTATAGGGTTCGTACTATGGTGACTTACAATATACGTACCAACTTTTAGCTTATTCGAACAAAGCGTTTAGACGCTAGCGTGTTCACTCACAGACATACACACACACATACACACACGGACTCAGGTGGAAACGGGACTCAGGGGACCTCGAAACGTATAGAAACATCAAAATCTCCAATTCGGATTTTTGACATGATTACAATACTTTAAAAATTATATTTAAATAAAATTCAACGTCAGATTTTTTTTTTTTTTTTTTTTTTTCGTTAGCTTTGCACTTGAACTCTAGAAGAGAATATTTCGCGAATGTGAATAATTCGTAATTCTCCAACGCCACGTTACCAACAACATCACCTAAGATCAATGTTCAGCTTTTACCTATTCCATGTGATGCAAAATGTAAATGTGAAGAATCTAATTGCTGGGTGTTTCCCATTTCAACACCTCTTTAGCACAGTGAGAGGCTGGTTCGAGTTCATATATGATTAAATATAAACTTCCGCTTGTTTTATGATCAGGGACCACAACCCATGCGCATTTCCTGTCGGAAGATTACATAAAATATTCATTATACTAACAAATTATGGATGTCGTTATAAAAGTCAAAGAACTTCCAATTTGCAGATTATCATGTAACCTAATACAAAATTTCTTAAATGTTTAATTTACTTGCAAATTGTAGCTTATATACGTTAGCATCGCAAATAATAATAATAATAATAATAAATAAATAAATAAATAAATAATAGTAATAATAAAATTCACTAATTGCCTATTTCGATTCGGTTCTACACAACATGTCCCTGATGCACCTTTAGTGAAGAACATTTACATTTCAAATCATTTACATAACAAATTGATTTTTTTTTTTTTTTTTTTTTTTTTTTTTTTTTTGTGTGTGTGTGTGTGTGTGTGTGTGTGTGTGTTTACTTGATAAAAATATACATTCACTGTACAGACAAAGATACTTGGCCATTTTCGAATTTGGGCGTTTTATTGAATATCTAAAGAAATATTTGATGACTTCCAATGGATTGTCATTTCTCTGCATCAGTCCTTCTATTGCAACGAAAGTAGTTTTACAGGCAAAGTGGCAATTCCTTCATTTTCAGTAAAGTCAGCCTTGGCAACAAACTTGGCGAAAAATAATGTTTTAGGTTTCCCGAAGTTTCGGAGCTCTCCGATGCACGAGAGCCTAGATCTCGAACTTTCTATGGGATTCTCGATAGTTTTTTTCGCAACACTATAGTATATGATTAAGTTTGGTGTTTCTTTAAATGGTCCATATCAATTTGTAAGAGAATAGCATATATTTTTATGGACATATAAAAAATTTCTCATCAACCTGCAATTTTTTTTTTTTTTTTTTTTTTTTTTTTTTTTTAATAACATGCAGAGTTTATTAAAAAATTTGACATGCGACATCAGACACAATATACTGGAAAAAGAATATAAAAATATTAAATAGCGGATAAAATATGATGCGAACATTTTCACTAAATAATTTCTAACTGCACAAGCGCAAACGTTAACAAAATATTTTTTACATAATTTATTAGCTAAATGTATTAAGTTAATCTTGAAAAAAAAAAAAAAAAACTTTAAACTAATATGAAAATTCAGAAAGATATTCAAATAAGATTCAGAAAGATTCGTGGATTGATTTATTTAAATTTCAAGTTCTTTCAAAGAAGGCGATTTATATGAGATTTTACCCATATTTTGAATCAATGCTCACAGTACTGTCGTTAATTGATTCAAAATATAGTAAAAACTCTTTTAATTTTGTTTTTGTTTTAGAAATAAACACACATATTACAGACTAACTGTTAAAAACTTAATCGTCGTACACAGGGAAACTTAAAACATGTAAGGTAACCAAAATCGCAGTTTCGAAAATTTAGAAGAAAAACAATATTTTCTTTACCATATACAGGTAAAAGAAAGTGGAAAATGAGTGTTTTTAACACTTAGTTTACATTAATTTTTAATTTGACTCATAGCCGACATTATAAGCAACATGCAGGTTGGTCCAAAATTATTAAGTGCATTTCATGTTTGAAACAGAAAGAAAAAAAAAAGATTAAAATGAGGTACTTATATACATGTTTATTGTTTTCTTGGAAAGACAGTTTAAAACAGTTTTACACAACAAAATTCAGTTAACTTTACAAGTTAATGTTGTATAACGCTGAAAAATTTTAACAGAATAAGTTTTAGTGTGAATTAATTACTATTATAATTTTTTTACCATTTTTATTTATAAATTTTGTTTTTCATACACATTATAGTGTAATCTGCACCAAATTACTGATGCCACTGAAGGAATACCAGCTGAAATGCAATGCTCCAAAAAACTTGGCGTGAAATTAAATATCGGCTGGATATTTTACGTGTCGCAAACGGTGTTATTTAATGTTTAAAATTTCGTTGTGTAAAAGTGTTATAAACTGTCATTCGAAGAAAACAATAAACATGTGCATACCTCAAATCGTTTTTTTTTTTAACAATATGAAAGGCGCTCAATAATTCTGAACCCCCCCCCCCCCCTGTATTATTATGTTTACAGTTCAATTAATATTCAAATTTTAATAATATTCAAATTAAAAACTTTATTTCTGTTTTGAAATAGCAAGGACGAACATTCTAGAATTAAGACATCTACCTAATGAATATTTCCACATTCGTTGGAATAATAATTGAATAAGATAGGTCACCCCTTTTTTCATAAACACACTATCTCAAGAATTTCTTCTTTCCACCTAAGAGCCAAAAAATATAGATTGACAGTCATACGTAAAGAAAAACAGTCACAGAATCCTTATAAATATCAGGAGTTACACAGCGAACGTGTCAAGTCACAAAATATTATGGAATTCCCGGTATTATTGTCTTTTCATTGACAGCAGTTTCTGTGAGAGAAAAGAGCAAGTGAAGTTTCTGTATTCACTTTCGCGTTATAATAAGGATTCCTTTTGTCTATTTCTGAACTACCCAGAATTGGTATGTGCTCTCGCTTGTTTGTCTTACAATACATATAACGTTCTTTTAAGGTATCTGACAAGGGGACTAAGAACCTTTGACTTTTCACTACTGAAGGTTTCATATAAAAGCTTATATGTATTTCCATTCAATATTTATAAATTGAACTATATTAGGTTTGTTCAAGCAACAGTTCTCATGGACTTTTTTTTAATACTTTCTATACAGATCTGAAATCTCTAAATTGCGTTTTCTCATGAATTCGTGACCTTCAAAATGCTAAAACTTTTATTGATATTTAAGAAAAGACTTTTTTTTTTTTTTTTTTAATGATATTTATTACAGCATACTTAAAAGAATTAGGAGTGAATTTTGCAATTTCCTTTAAAGAAAAGATATTAAAAATAAAAATATAACAACAACAAAAAAAAAAATTCCTGGAAATTTTTACAGAGACTAATTTATATATATATATATATATATATATATATATATATATATATAATAATGATTTATTAAGCGTAGTAGAAGCCAAGCAACAGATACAAGATCACTGAAACCATAAAGACCAATAAGAATGAAAAATTTCTGTATGTAGGAGAAGCTCAGAAAGGTGAAAAAATTCATCAGTAAATATTAAAACTAATCATATTATGCTCTGAAGATGATTATTATTATTATATATATATATAATGATGCAAATGAAAAATAAATGTTAATTTCATTATGATTTGTGCAAAATAAAGATTTAAAATATGATTTACGGAAACACCTCTCATATAACGTAATGATTTAGAATTCTTTCGGGTTCTCTGTACACAAACCGGGTATTGATATTTACCCCCATTTTCAGTAGGGAACATTCCATAGTGAGCTTTAATAACATACATCAGTTTCAAAGAATTCGATGGATATTTACCGGAGTTAGAGCGTGGAAAGACAGACAAACCGAAGTCAAGAACGTTTCAATTTTGTTAGAAAGTTTGAATAAAAATAGTAAAAAAATAAATTAAACCATTACCAAAATAACCATTAAACTAAAAAAGGTGATTAGAAGAATTTTCCGATAAAAGAGGCGGGGAGAGGTCATAATTTCATAGCTAGAGACATGAATTTCCTTACGCGGTCAGAGACATAGAGTCAAAAAGACTCCATTGTTATTTTTCTTTTTTGTCTTTTGTAAACAGCATTGGAATTTATTTTGGAAACACAATATGTTCTGGAAATTATGTAATTACCAAAAATATTAAAAATATTAATTTTTAAAATGTTAAATGTTATATGAACAAAGCGGAGTCATTTTGACTCCCGTCTCCAGTTGCGGGTTAAACAAGAACAGTAAAATAAATAAAACAAAGATATTTGATTAAATACTTTTTTCTTACATAGAACACAAAGTATTTTTATTATTATTATTGTTATTATTTTAATTTATTTTTTAATAGCTTTTAAAAATAGGTTGATCATGCAATAGAACAATATTTCAACATCATTAAAGGAAATTTTCAACATTCATCACCAGAAAATCTTTTATCATGCGAGTAACTATAAAATATGACCCCATGACATTTACTCCAGACACAACAAAGATTTCCACACACCTGCCTTTTACTTTTATGAGTGTGTACAATTTTCGCAGACAGCTTGTCGCGAGAGCACGTAAATAATATTTTCGCAATTTTTAGCACAATTACGCAAATTTTAGTATTATCTTAGCAGATTTCTCCTTCACTTGCGTTCCTTCTGCAAGATACGACATTTATTTCGCCGCAGAAAAGCTCTTCTCATCATTATTGATTTTTCATCGAATAAGTGCTACTTTGTATACAGTGCAAGTAAAATATGATCAATTTTGCAATCGAACTTTCAGTATTTTCTATTTCAGATCGTAATTTAGTTCTCTTTTTCTCTCTCCCCAGACGTCCTATTTCTTAAACTTACTCTTTTCTTTACTTTTCCCGCTGCTTTTTGTTTTTCGATCGTCTGCCACTGATGTCTGGCTGAAAGCGAAAAAATCGTTTGCGTCGTAAAAACTATTCTGCTGGACCTCGAAAAATTCCTATGTAAAGTAAATCAATTATTTTCGTCTGGATGGGGATAAGAAATCAGCAAGGTATACCGAAAATAACTAGTTAACCCTCCCTCTCACTTCCTCCGAAAAGAAATTAATAGAAGAAGTAAAAGTAGTTTGACTTTCAGATTCAATTTGTAACTCAAAACACTCTCTCAGTCGTTTTTGCTGCTCACTCGTGCGTGAAATTTCGAAGGGTAAATAGTAATTTATTTGCATTTAAATGGCATCATTACCAACATCTTGACGTTGTTGTTCTTATCATTTAAATTTAGAATAATATGCAGACGAGACAAATCGTGACTAGACTTCGGAAAAGGCCAAATAAATATCGCAACGAAAAAGTTAATTTCTTGTCACACTTTTTTAAAGAACATAATTGCAAACAAATGGAAGAAGTTAGTGTCATTGCAAAGTTTCGTGTTGCAATCATAGGCCTTTGATAAAATTAGATTTTTGTAAGTTAATTCTCTAGCAGGTTTTCTAGAAATTAATACACTTTGCGACTATTTCATCAAAAGTGAAGTAATACTAGAAATTCGATGGATTAGAAATCAGAAAAGTATTAGTTCGAATAAAACACCATTTAGATGCGGAGTGAAATGTCTAGTTCGCAAACACTCATTAGTGCAGGTCAGATATCGTCTGGATAGCTCAGTTGATAAAAAGGCACGTTCCTTGTTTGGTCACCTTTTTATTCCTTCTAAAATTAAAACAACTTTTTAATGATAAATGTGGGTAATACAATACATATAGTCGAATTTTAAAAATGATACTCCCAATTTTGTTTTCTTTTTCTTTCTTTCTTTTTTTTTTTTTTTTTTTTTTTTTTTCATTTTCCAAGAAAAGTATTTAAATACCATTTTAAGAATTACAAATATTTCTTCAGTGTAAGAAATTTTGTTTTTGCGTATTGTACATATATTATTACGAAAATGTCGTGTTTTTTTTTTTTTTTTTTTTTTTTAAGTAGGAAGTCAGTCGTAAATAAGCAGTCAGGTTCTAATCGATGAATAAGGATGAATCTATCGAACTTTACTCAACAAATATTGTCCGAACAATCCAATAAAACTGCCACTCGTACTACAATCCACATAAACACATTCATGTACACCACACCGTAAGCAGGAATATCGCTAGTTCAGGAACAATTATAGACAACTTATCACACAGTCCCTCTGGGACATCTGCACACTTCAGAAGTCTAAAAGCAAATTGACTTTTTATCGGGTGGGAGCGGATATTTTTCTTCTATAGTCTTGAGGATGACACGAGAGGGTTCGGCACGAAAAATTTCTGGATTTTTTTTTTTTTTTTTTTTTTTTTTCCCTTTATTAAGATACGGTTTCCAGATTTTGACAACTCTACACTATTATTTTTTGCCAAATTTAGTCGCCGTTACCCAGTAGCAGAAGCAGTACACGCAACACGGCAGCAAGCGTTGCAAATTCTTTAAAGCCCAGCAGATTAATTTAACATCTTTAAAAAAAAAAAAAAAAAAAAAAAAAAGACTTAAAATTCTAATAAAATTTGCAAATTACTGTGCCTGTTATATATTCTTACTTTATTTTCTTTGTAGATGTACATTTTTACATATTTTTAAAATTGGTAATATTTTTTGTGATACCACACTTAGTCAGGCATTCTTTGATCGCAGATACAAATTTTGTTTTGCTGCAGATAGATACCCAGAATTCTGCTATTAGGGCCGTCACCAAATTTGTCGACACGAACGACCGCTGTGGAAGTGAATGAAGAACTTTTTCCTTTCCTTTGTACCTGTAAATCTACTTTTTCAGCCACGACAGTCCTAAAGCAGGGAAAAGGTTTCTCTCTGTGTGCGCAGAGAAAGCTGGGTTTGTTTTTTGGTAATCTACAGGGTTTTTTTTTTTTTTTTTTGTTCATTGTTTATTATTCAGCATCGTTATTATCCGTGCTTATTTTATTTTTGCTAGCAGGTGTACCCGGCGCTGCTCGGGTTAAAGTAACGATTACATTTTTTTTTTTTTTTTTTTTTATTAAAGAAAAAACAAGGTAAAAAAAAGTATGAAATAGAATTAAAATTAAATTAAAATAAAATAAAAATCTTCTAGCTTTATGATACTGCAACTAAGCGTTTTAAATAAATGGATTCTAAACCTAACCCAGAATGTCGATAAAACATGCTGGCGGATCTACAGAACTTTTGTGTAAATATTAAGCCTTTACATTAGAATGACGCACTTTGGGAGGCATTATTTATGAATAGATACTAAACATAAAAATAAACAGAAGTTAGTTACTTATATGAAAGTTCAATTTTAGTATCAAAATTGTTTAAATGTTAAAATTGAGAGAAAAATGTAATGGAATAAAAAGAAAGCAGTAAAATGAATCCCTAAATGTACTATCTCAATAAAATTCTAATTATAACGATTTGAACTCATCGTGAGAACTTAACCCTTTAACGTTCATTGGTTTTGCAGCGAAACCAAACATTTGATATAATTTACCAATTTTTATGCAGTATAACACTTCCCCCTTGTTGTAATCAGGTTTTAAAATTTTGTTCCTTTTCTGTTCGGTAGATAACAGCACTATTCCAAAATTTAACAAATAATGCTTCAAAACAAGCTAAATGCGTAAGCCACTTGAAGTGTGCGCGAGTGCTAATTACTGGTTTGATGATGCACTCATGTCTAGTTTTTTTCATTTAATGAAGAGCTGGACTATTATTTTCACATGAAACAACTTTTATGAGTTTTTGTAGTCGATAATGTTTACTTATAAAGGGTTTTATTCATTAAATTAAATATTATTTGAATTTAATAAGGTTAACTTATAGATGCTTCAAACCAAAAATTTCTCAAAAAGGAACAATGCTGATTTTTTATTTTTTAAATATTTATGAACAGCTATGTGTCTAAAAGCCATTTTTAAAATTAGTTTAGTAATTTTTAAAATAAATTAAGTAGTGAACGTTAAAGGGTTAAACGACTTTACACAAGAGTAAACAACTAATTTAAAAAATAATAACAATAATAATTAAAAAAAAAAAAAAAAAAAAATGCGTTTTTTTTTTGTTTTTTTTTAATTTGCGTGAAAAGAAATTTATTTACTCACGTAAATAATAAAACTGAAAAGAAAAAAAAAAAAAAATCCCCCCCCCCTCCCTGCGTATCCGCGATTGTAATGAAATGCTCGCCCTCTGGTGGGCTACGGTGAAATTACAATAAACAAGGTTTAATTCGAATTCCATATAGCCGCCATTGCTAGCCGATGTTTAGTTTCACATATATTTATTGAATAAAAATGAATAAATACGGTAAAAAAGATAACACATACTTTTGTGTGCCACAGTGTAAATCCAAAGCATCAAGAAATCCAGAATTGAGCTTCCATTTATTTCCAAATGACGAACTTAAAATTTCAGTTGCTTCGGCTAATGGAAGTAAAGAATTAATCAGATGATTTGAAATTAATATTTGTTCAACTTCAGTTAAAAATCTACTTCCGATCGAACTTTGAATAAACTGAAGTATTTTTTCCAAAAGCAATCAATTTTCCATAATGTAATGGCGGAGAAATTATAGTACGAATATTAAGTAGAATAACAAGATTGGAACACACGTGGCTAATGTTTACTAACAACTGCAGTGTTCACAAAGCGCCGTCTATCGATCATTACAAACGCGGATAATAAGTAAATATACATTTTCTATTACGTCTAAAAAAAAGGGGGGGGGGTAAATGTTTTATTTATTTTTGGCATCATATTTTTTTTTTTTTTTTTTTATAATTTTAAAGTTAAATAGGGTTTTTTTTATATAATATTTTTTGAACCAATTATCCCACTAAATACAACGTTAGCTAGATTTTGTCCTGATTCATAAATGCATCAATTTATGTAGCAATCGGTTGAATGGTGTAGCTTTGTATAGCAAACAAAAAATGCGGGCAGATACAAAGACAAATTCTCAGCTTTATATGTATCGATTTTTGTTTGTTTGTTTTGTTTTTTTTAATTCTATTTTCGTAAAATAGTGTTAAATAAGTAATTTATGTCAGGTAAAATGTTTCCATGTTCTGAGCTGTTTATTCAGGTGTTCGATGAAAGTTTTAATTTTTGAGGCTCATTTTTGTGAAATTTTTAGAAGAACAGGCTTTGAGTCATATTTCGCTTAGTCATCTTTTGTTGTGTTTTACCCATACCATTTTTTTTTTTTTTTTGCAATTAATTAAAAAAAATATGCATTAAATTAAAATTAAGGGAAAAAAAAATGAGTAAGAGATTTTAAGAAATGAATAGAGTAACCGTTTCTAAGGAAAGCAATTTACTATTTTCAGGTAAAAAAAATTAGTTATTTTTTTTATTAGTTATTTTTTTTTTTTTTTTTTTTTTATTTTTTTTTTTTTTTTGTATAAAATATTTTTACATCAATTAAAAAATGTTTTCCGATGGGTCCTGGCTAGTGATGCCAGATTGGGGATTTTGTCCCCATTTTGGGGATTTTTTGGACTTCTGGAGACTTTTGGGGGGACTGAATATTTGTGGGATTGTTGAAAATTTTGGGGAGAAACCTGGGGAATTTTTCAACTTTTTAGTCTTAAGAGGCCTCTCCACTCAATGGTCCCCAGACGCCAGAGCCAATGTTATTCTACGGAGAATTTTGCTCCATTATAACTTATTAACTAATATATATATTTTAATTCCGTTTTCACATTCAGAAACTTCGCAACTATTAAACAATTTATCGCTTTCTAAAAATTAATTTTTAAAATTTTTATTATTTTATTTTGAGGTTGTAAAATGTGATTTTTCACAATGTAAAAATTTTCATTTTTGAGTTTAAAAATAATACTTAAAAAAAAAAAATCAATTTTTTGAAAGCGATAAATTGTTTAATAATTGTGAATTTTCGGAAAGTGAAAACGGAATTTAAAAATAAGTATTGTTAACGAATTATAATAGGGCAAAATTGTCCATAGAATAACATTGGCTTCGGCTTTCGACGACGATAGGTAGAGAGTCCCCTTAAATTTCCCCTTAAAGAGTCCCCTGATTAGTTCACGTTTGTTCTTACGTGTACGGATTTTTAGCAGTTTACTTTAGCATGTAGGGACTTTTTTGAGGTGATATTTCTCTTTAGGATATCCTCAGAATATTCTGAGGATGGAAAGACACCCTACGAACATCCTCAGCGCCCGTTGTTATACACATACGGAATTTAGTATAAATACAATTGATTAGAGGGTCTAATAATATAGCTTCACGAATACCCTAGAGAGAGCTGATGAAACTAGACTCAGTACTTCAAGCAGATTTAAAAATTTTCGATAATTAATATGTATGGGTCTAATAATATAGCTTCACGAATACCCTAGAGAGAGCTGATGAAACTAGACTCAGTACTTCAAGCAGCTTTAAAAATTTTCGATAATTAATATGTATGGGTCTAATAATATAGCTTCACGAATACCCTAGAGAGGAGCTGATGAAACTAGACTCAGTACTTCAAGCAGATTTAAAAATTTTCGATAATTAATATGTATGGGTCTAATAATATAGCTTCACGAATACCCTAGAGAGAGCTGATGAAACTAGACTCAGTACTTCAAGCAGATTTAAAAATTTTCGATAATTAATATGTATGGGTCTAATAATATAGCTTCACGAATACCCTAGAGAGAGCTGATGAAACTAGACTCAGTACTTCAAGCAGATTTAAAAATTTTCGATAATTAATATGTATGGGTCTAATAATATAGCTTCACGAATACCCTAGAGAGAGCTGATGAAACTAGACTCAGTACTTCAAGCAGATTTAAAAATTTTCGATAATTAATATGTATGGGTCTAATAATATAGCTTCACGAATACCCTAGAGAGAGCTGATGAAACTAGACTCAGTACTTCAAGCAGATTTAAAAATTTTCGATAATTAATATGTATGGGTCTAATAATATAGCTTCACGAATACCCTAGAGAGAGCTGATGAAACTAGACTCAGTACTTCAAGCAGATTTAAAAATTTTCGATAATTAATATGTATGGGTCTAATAATATAGCTTCACGAATACCCTAGAGAGAGCTGATGAAACTAGACTCAGTACTTCAAGCAGATTTAAAAATTTTCGATAATTAATATGTATGGGTCTAATAATATAGCTTCACGAATACCCTAGAGAGAGCTGATGAAACTAGACTCAGTACTTCAAGCAGATTTAAAAATTTTCGATAATTAATATGTATGGGTCTAATAATATAGCTTCACGAATACCCTAGAGAGAGCTGATGAAACTAGACTCAGTACTTCAAGCAGATTTAAAAATTTTCGATAATTAATATGTATGGGTCTAATAATATAGCTTCACGAATACCCTAGAGAGAGCTGATGAAACTAGACTCAGTACTTCAAGCAGATTTAAAAATTTTCGATAATTAATATGTATGGGTCCAATAATATAGCTTCACGAATACCCTAGAGAGAGCTGATGAAACTAGACTCAGTACTTCAAGCAGATTTAAAAATTTTCGATAATTAATATGTATGGGTCTAATAATATAGCTTCACGAATACCCTAGAGAGAGCTGATGAAACTAGACTCAGTACTTCAAGCAGATTTAAAAATTTTCGATAATTAATATGTATGGGTCTAATAATATAGCTTCACGAATACCCTAGAGAGAGCTGATGAAACTAGACTCAGTACTTCAAGCAGCTTTAAAAATTTTCGATAATTAATATGTATGGGTCTAATAATATAGCTTCACGAATACCCTAGAGAGGAGCTGATGAAACTAGACTCAGTACTTCAAGCAGATTTAAAAATTTTCGATAATTAATATGTATGGGTCTAATAATATAGCTTCACGAATACCCTAGAGAGAGCTGATGAAACTAGACTCAGTACTTCAAGCAGATTTAAAAATTTTCGATAATTAATATGTATGGGTCTAATAATATAGCTTCACGAATACCCTAGAGAGAGCTGATGAAACTAGACTCAGTACTTCAAGCAGATTTAAAAATTTTCGATAATTAATATGTATGGGTCTAATAATATAGCTTAACGAATACCCTAGAGAGAGCTGATGAAACTAGACTCAGTACTTCAAGCAGATTTAAAAATTTTCGATAATTAATATGTATGGGTCTAATAATATAGCTTCACGAATACCCTAGAGAGAGCTGATGAAACTAGACTCAGTACTTCAAGCAGATTTAAAAATTTTCGATAATTAATATGTATGGGTCTAATAATATAGCTTCACGAATACCCTAGAGAGAGCTGATGAAACTAGACTCAGTACTTCAAGCAGATTTAAAAATTTTCGATAATTAATATGTATGGGTCTAATAATATAGCTTCACGAATACCCTAGAGAGAGCTGATGAAACTAGACTCAGTACTTCAAGCAGATTTAAAAATTTTCGATAATTAATATGTATGGGTCTAATAATATAGCTTCACGAATACCCTAGAGAAAGCTGATGAAACTAGACTCAGTACTTCAAGCAGATTTAAAAATTTTCGATAATTAATATGTATGGGTCTAATAATATAGCTTCACGAATACCCTAGAGAGAGCTGATGAAACTAGACTCAGTACTTCACACAGATTAAAAAAGTTTCGATAATTAATATGTATAAAAAAGTAATTAATTAAAAGTTAATTAACAAGTGCAAAATTAATTAAAAGTTAATTAACTAGCCTCTATTCATACTAGTGGAGCACTAGTTATTAATAAAGTTAGCTATGTGAGCTATTGAAGTCAGCTATTAAAGCTAAAATTAGCTATTAAAGTTAAACTAGTGTGTATAAAACTTATTCTTGTATTTGGGAATTTTTTTTTTTTTTTTTCAAAAATGAGCTTTATTTGGGGAAAAATTTGGGCTTAAATCTGCTAATTATTTCGAAAAAAATCTTTTTTTAATTTACTTTTTTAGTAGAAATTGAGTTGGGGATTTTTTTTTTTTTTTTTTTTTTTTTTGAGAAAAACCCCTGATTTGGGGAAATTTGAAAGCCTGTTTGGGGAAATTGACTGTCGATCATCTGGCAACACTAGTCCTGGGTCTGGAAACTAATGCATCGATCTCATTGACACTTTGCACACTTCTTCAAAATAGAATTGACTAGCGCTCACAGATTTTGATGAGTGCAGTATTTATAGTTCTTCTAGAAGAACAAATCGTCAAATTTTCATCATTATGGCTAATGGACTCAAAATATTTGAAATGCGATAATGTCTAAACTCTACGTTCAAAATTATGATATAAATGGGCAGGCATGTTACAGGTTATTATATTATATATTAAGAACTGTAAATATTTACATGAGTATAGGATTTATAGATCTTTTTACCAGTATACAAAACAAAATTTTCACACATTGCGATCTATGAGATCAGTTTTAGTAATGTTAAATTATTTAAAATATAAAAGAATAGATAAGTATTTGATATTGCCAGCTTACCATTTAAACTAATTTTACAGGGACACACAAAGAGTTTGGATACATTATGATCCATTAAATGGCATTTAACTTGAGGAGAAAAACTCAAGTACTATGATTTTACACTTTTATTTATTTAACTAACTTCACTTATTCAAATGCATTTAAACAACCATTAATTACTAAATATCGGAACGTCGAGTGATGTCACGCCAGAATTTTTAGTAAAAGCATAAACTAAAATTATAGTCATTACGGTACTTTGTCGTGCATGCCGTATCCATCATGCTGTACAGTAACGGATTATCCTGGAACTTCAGATACAAAAGTTTTGTCCTAAAGGCAAAAGGGTAGTAAGTTTTTTTTTTTTTTTTTTTTTTTAACAATATAAAGAGTTTTCAACCTATTAAATTATCATTTTTAGAAAACTTGACATAGTACATTAGACACAATATATTGCAATCAAAATATTAAAGTAAAAAGACAGATTATGGATTATCGTGAAACCCGTGATTTTTTACACCCACACTTCCTTTCATTTGCAATGATTTAAGGCGTTTTCATGGAGTACTTTGTTATTTTAAGGAGTTCTAAGCACAATGAAAATTCATTTTATTACTAAGGATTATTTTTCAAACTTTGTGCATGGCCTATTAATGAATATGTAGTATTGCGTCTTGAATATTAATATTTTGATAGTCAAAATTTTATTCACCTAATTTTTCTTACAAGTAATAAGTGAATTACATTTGCCGCACATCACCTGTATTTACATAGCAGAAGTTGAATACCTCTACATTTACTAAAGATTATTATACTACTTATTATTTAGCATTGGCAATCTTTTGTTAACACCAGCTGATTTAATATTGATAAATAATGTGCAGCAGTGTAAAAATCACAACGCAATATCATTATGCAGACATAAATTCTAATATGCATTATATATTTCATTTTAAAAAATATTGTAGATGGGTGAATATAATTAAAACTAGTATGTTGTGGCTACCATGAAACTTTCTTCTATATTTTACCACATATATTCACGCAGTACAATTTTTTTATTAAAATTATTTTCCATGATAAATGCGGATGATTTTCACCCCAGATAAGTTATAGTAGAAAGTCAATTTTGTGCCAATACCTGAAGAATGTCCCCCCCCCCACCTTTCAACCGTTAAATTTGCTTTAAATAATCACAGATGTATGGTTCAACAATTCATTTAAAGGGTATTGACGAAGATTTTTGAAAGATACCTATATTGAAAATTTACACACACACTCCGGCAGGTAGGGGGCGAGGAATGCGATTCTCTTACATTTTAATAGATGGATAGAGAGAAAGATCTCTCTTTTCCACTCATAAATTATGTAAAGTAAACAATTTGTTCCAGTACATTGAAATAAATTCTTAGAAAACAAAATTATTTCTAAAACGCTTTCAAAATTCAAACAAATAAAATATTAGGAAACTATATAGAAAAATGTTAATTTAAAATATAAAGCCATTTGATTTTTAGAATTTGTCGTCTAAATTCATATTTTCTTCTAGTGACTTCATTTAAAAGGCACCTACCTAAAAGGTCGAATTTTTAAGGCGCGGTTGCTCGTTCTCTTAAGAAGGTCTCACTACAAAAAAAACTAAGGCAGCACCTGTTTCAATTTACCTATAATAAACTCAAAATTATAATTTCTTCAAACCCCGAATGAATTAAATTAGTTTCATAATATTTTTTTTTTCTTTTGAAATAACATCCTATCCTTTCCTAACTAATTTTTAACAAATAACTTCATGAATAGTATTTTTAAATAAAAAAAAAATAATAATAATAAAAGGATTATTAAAACATAAGGAACACAGAATTTTAAAAAAGATTAAAAATAAGAATGTAATATTATTTCTCACTTCTTAATAACTTCTCTAAAATTAGTAATATATTTTATTTATAATATAAAATAAAAAGTTCGGAAGTTGTTTCTATGATAAAACGAAAATAAAACAAAATCCAATTATAAACTTACTATACGGCATATAATCTTAGCTTTTTTAAAATTTAAATATTTGTTTCCACAGAATTCTTTTTCAGACTTTAAAAGATTAGCAGCTACTATATCATTAAAGGAAAAACAAAGATCATAAAAATTAAAAAACGGCAGACAGTAAAAAAATATATGTAATGCTATAAAAACATCGAAATAACTAGCATTAAAATTGCCTCTGCGATCCCATTTTCAGATTTAAGAGTGTGTATTGTGTATTCTTTGCAGCGGTCGTCAGACGATTTTTTATATCATTATTTCTATTCTTTACTCGCAGACGCAGACGAAATAACAAAAACATAAAAGGATTATTAACTGGCGAAAAAATGGCAGCAAAAATCAACTGAGACTAATTTCCCCCCCCCCCTTCCACAAAGGCTTCTAGGAAGCCCTATTGTTGTTCTAATGCGCGCAGACAAGTCTTTTTTATCTATTTATTTAACTGGATATAAATTCAGATTGATTTATTACTTTACAAGCAGTGTAAGAAAAAAAAAAGTATAAAGACAATATTTTAAATATGAATGTAAAATAATAAGAATTTTAAAATAAAAAGCGGAAAAAATAAAATTTTAAAAAATTCAAGAGCTAGAAGGCAGCAAGGGAAAAAAAAAAAAATACATGTGAAAAATGCATATTAATGATATATTTAAAATAAATATTTATAGTAAAAATTATATTTAAAAAAATGCGTTTTTCCCTTTTAGAAAAAATTCTAATATTAAAGCTGTATTTTAAGGTGGGGGGGGGGGTTTATTATGAACAAAATGTTCCAATTTTGAATCTCCACGAGAATCCCGAGGAGATAATTCGTTTCGTCAAAAGTTAGTGCGATTGTTTGTGAATTATGCAAAATTCCAAGGTTAAGTCGGCTAACCCGGTAAAAGTTCGAAATGATTGGACAGCGCTGATCAAAGTATCTGAGGCGTGTTTGAGCCTACATCAAAGCCTACATATAGTAAGGAGCGCACGGACTAACGCGTCTATGGGAAATGTGTTTGCCTGGTTGTCGGTCATTTAAAGCGGCAAGCGTCATATAATAATATCTATATCCAGAGCCCAACTTAGACTACCTGGGGCGGGAGCCCCGGGCAAATCTATTCTAGGGGTCCCCTTGCAGTGGCATAAGAGGTCTTTAGGTTGCAGGGTTTCTGCATACGCCTGTAGGGGGTCCCTTCCAGAAGGGGGGCCCAGTGCGGCTGCCCCGCATGCATGTCTATATCTACTTCATATCGGGAACATTTTAGAAAAAGAAGGTACATTATTATTACTTTAATTAAGGGGGTATTCTGGTCTAGAGGTATAAATTTTGGGCGTTTTGTGAAGCTCGATAAAAATCAATCAATAAATAAATTAAATTAAATTAAAAAAAAATATTTTAACTATTCACTTTTTACAAGATATTTATCGATATTTTAAAATTTTACAAAAAAAAAAAAAAAAAAACGAAAAATTCAACAAATAAATAAAATTTAAAAAGTTATAAACTGGTAAGTGTGTGTGTGTAGAGGGAGGGGGTTAAAAATATTTGGATTGGCATGATTGAATCAGAAAATGTAAAAAAGTTTCTTAATTAGTAAGAATGTCTTTATAGCTTCTACCTAGAGGGGGAGGAAGGGAATCGCAAAATGTGACGACTGTCTAAGAAAAAAGAAAAAACTTTGTTTCCCCCCATAATTTTGATACAAAAGTGGTAGAGGCGATAGAAGATTGAAGGTTGGTACAAAATTTGAAATAAATTGGTTGGATAGAACATGAAATATCATATCAACCATGTAGAAAAAAATAATTTTTAGAAAACGCTTTTAAAGTTTTGAGCAAAAGTTACAGACAGCCGCAGCAGTCTAACATGAAGAGGTCACGATGGAAGAAGCAGATCGGACGAACATGCGCAGAATTGTAGTATACTATGGAGGAAACAACATAAAGCAGTAGCGCGCACTAGCCAAACAATCTCGAGAAAACAGGCCTTTAAAATTTCAGTAATTGCTGAAGTACAACTTACTTCTGCAAATAGAAAACACTCCAGTGGTGTAGTTGGCAACATAAGCGACTGCAATACGGAGGTTTCCGGTTCGATATTGCCGAGTGGAAACTTTATTTTTAAAAAGTTATTCATTTATCTAAACATTTTATTTTACTTTCTTTTATAATTTAATTCAAAACTCGAAAATTTAATAAATAATAATTATTTAATTTTTGTGAATTAAAAAAAATATGTATAGGTTTTATAGTTATATTTTTCTTCTTGCAATATTTTTATAGTTTTCCATAAAAAAAAAAAAAAAAAATTTAGCTTTGTCTTAATTATAAAATAAAGGGATTTTATTATTATTATTATTAATATTATTTATTTATTTATCTAAACATATTTTATTTTTACTTTATTTTATATTTAAAACAATGCTAACTTTGTTTTTAAAATTGTAGAAAGTAGAAAATACTAGCCTTTCCCAGGCTGAACATCATCGTGATAGCCCCTACGTACCTAATATGATTTTCAGAAAAATCTCAAAAATAAAATCACTGGAAAAATCCAGTTTTTCTCTATTTTATTTTATTTTGACAAATTTTACGTACTGTATTTTATAATTTATATATGCATTCATTGTATTGCATTTTTAACTGATTACATTCAAGTATGTAATATACGTATTATTTTACTTCATTGAGTATGTTTTCATCCATTTTAAACTTTGCCGTATTTTTTACCGTCGATTTACGAGAATCCGTGTTATCCGAGTTTTCGATTATCCGGGGTACCCTCAGTCCGCATTAACTCTGATGAGCGAGGTTCTAGTGTAATTAAATTACCAGAATACCATACATAACAGAAATTCCGTAGTCAATAAATATATCTACAAAATATAAATAGATAATAGGAAATAGCGTTCATTCTATTAATAATGAATGAAAAATCTTTATATATATATATATATATATACAATAGATGGCCCCATTACCATCCTGCCGAATAGCCACCATTAAATGAGAGGCCTAACAGGCTTTAAAGACAAGTTCTTTTGAAAAATACTCTTATTTAAAATTTATACCCCTCAGGGGGGGGGGGGAGTGATGCTCCTAAATATACTTTTTTTTTCCCACCATAAGACTATTAGCATTATCAATTATTAGTTCCCCATCATACTATAGGTATGGGGAACTTAGGTAACCGTGAAAATTTTCGACCTCGGTTTTTTTTCTTTTTTACACGTTTTCAGGTGTGAGGAATCCGAAAATGATAAAATTTCTATGGTGTCTGTCTGTAGGGTGTCTGTTAGTCTGTTAGTGTGTAAGTCCGTTAGTCCGTTAGTTTGTTAGTCTATGTACACGATATCTCAAGAACAAATTGTCGCAGAGAGGTCAGATCAGTTTTAAAATATTACTTTCGACACTGGCAAGAACCCTATTCATTTGCAACATTCGAATTTAAAAACTTCGTAAGTTATGAGAAATTTACGCTTTTCTTAACATGGGAGAATAGGACAAAAATTCACTTAAACGTGCATTAAATGGAAACTTTTTACTGTAAAAATGTCAGACCAGTTTTAAAATATCAGTTTCGATGCCGGAATAAACATCAGTAACTATAAATATGCTACTTTGAAAATTTCGCAAGTTATTGGAAATTTACGAATTTCTTAACATGGCAGATTTACGTCAATTTTCAGAGATATTTTCATCGTAAAGATGTCCGACTACTTTTGAAATATTATTTAGGACACTGGCATGAATATTAATGACTATGAATTTTCCAATATAAAAATTTCGTAAGTTATTGGAAATTTACGAATTTCTTAACATGGCAGAATAGAACAAAATTTCACATAAACGTCAATCTTGAGGGATATTTTCATCGTAAAGATGTCAAACCACTTTCGAAATATTATTTAGGATACTGGCATGAATATCATAGACTATGATTTTTCCAATTTAAAAAATTCGTAAGTTATTTGAAATTTACGATTTACTTGACATGTCTGAATAAGGCAAATTTGAGCATAACTTCCATTTTGAGGATCATAAATACATTAGACAACTTCAAAATTACATTTATGATATTTGTTTGAACATGATTGAATACAAATATTCTAATAGGAAAATTTCGTAAATTATTCGTAATTTACGATTTTACCAACATAGCGAAATTGTAAATTTTTCATATAAATATGAATTTTGAGGATTATTGCATTGGAAATAGTAGCATGAAAACTAAACAACGGAATTGACCCTGATAACATAAATTAATAGATTAGAATAAGATAAATATATCGAATTGAACGGTGGTGGATAGCCTATTAGGCGGGGATTTCATTCTGTCCTGTATCAAGCTTTTGTCAAATTCATTTCTTTTAACATGATTATATGTCTCAAACTAGAAATTTATGAGAACATAAATATGATGGGGAACTGAGCAGAGTCCACCTATGCCTATTTTTTTTTTTTTTTTTTTTTTTTCACAAGCATCCTTTAAAAATAATTCTCATGTGCCCACTTATACGGAATATCGTCCTATACTGCCATATTAAAAATCTTATTTAAAAAAGATTAAAAAAAAAAAAAACAGAATGGCAATGCCACTTGTTTGCGATTATCACAAAAAGTTCATCGGCATTAATTTATGTCAAGGTGCAACTAAATTTAATTTTTATGAAATTCTGCGCATTACTTTTCAAACTAGAGCTTACACAAAATTTTGTCACTCGCACACAGACGGACATTTTCTAAAAATATTATATCGTGTTATATAGACTTCTCAAAACGTGTAAATCTATCAAAGAACGAAAGTCGAAAATTTTTACGAATCCAATGCTTTCTTCTTCAGATACAGAAGAAAGTAAAAAGAGAGTTAAAAGAAAAGAAAAAAAAATCTGGAGTGACTCCACTCGACTTTCCGAACATTAAGTAATTAACAGTTTTGTAGATAAAGTAAAGAAAGAGGAGTTGTTAAACAAACAAAAGAGAGAAAACCATAATAGAGTGTTTGAGTATTTTTCTCCATCTATTACACGATGTTTTATTTAACGCTACTGAACTTTGAGCCCATAGATCATAATGATAAAGAATTTTTCGTTGTGTCCCTGTAAAAACCTATAAGTGCTAAATTCACCAAATGCTTATAGTTAGTGCAACAGTGATTTATAATACTCATATAAATTTTCAGCTCAATTCAATAAGGCGTTTAGATGCTATCGTACTTTTAAAAATTTAGTCCCATAGGCCATAATGATAAAGAATTTTTCTTTGTGTCCCTGTAAAAAAACTGTAAGTGCTAGAATCACCAAAGTCTATACAGTTAGTTCAACTGTGATCTATAACATGTGTACACATTTTTTGCTCAGATTAATAAGGCGTTTAGGCGCTATCACACTTTTAAAAATTTGGCCCCATAGGCATAATGATAAAGAATTTTTCTTTGTGTCCCTGTAAAAAAACTATAAGTGCTAGATTCTCCAAAATCTATACAGATTGAGTATTTGTGACCTATAATATGTGTATAAATTTTTTGCTCAATTGAATAAGGCGTTTAGATGCATGCTATCGCACTTTTAAGATTTTGCTCCCATAGGCCATAATGATAAAGAATTTTTCTTTGTGTCCCTGTAAAAAAACTATAAGTGCTAGATTCACCAAAATCTATAGGGTTCGTACTATGGTGACTTACAATATGCGTACCAACTTTCAGGTTAATTGAACAAAGCGTTTAGACGCTAGCGTGTTCACTCACAGACATACACACATGCACACATACACACATACACACATATACACACACATACATACATCATCGTAAAAATAGTGAAAACTGACTCAGGGGACCTCAAAACGTATAGAAACATCAAAATCTCGAATTCGGATTTTTGACATGATTACAATACTTTCCTCACTATAGTGTTCGGAAAGTAAAAAGAAGGACGGAAGACTATTACTTTTAATCTGGAGTTTTTGTAGACCAATTTTGCTTAACACCAAAATAAATTAGAAATATCAGTGCTATCGCTACAAATTTATCGTTACTACAGTACCAAATGAAAGGGGTGATTTTTCTGAATCCAGGGGTGCAAAAAGTTTTTCGACACGACAATTAGATTTTTTTAAATTATCTAAAGTACGAAATGTAGGTGGCAACACTTCATTTTAATTCATTTCAGTCCTTTTAAAAAGTACATGGCCCAAGTTTTACGGTCAAAAAATGAGATAAAAAATAAATTAAAAAATAGAAAATAAAAATAAAAAATAAATTCTGTCTTTAACAGAATTTATTTTATTTTATTTTAATTTTTCAGAACACATTGATATTATTATTATTTATTTATTTTTAAATACAAAAAACAGATTATGTCTGTAATTTTAAAACGTTTTCCATGCGGTTATATGGCAGATGCGTACATGACATTTGCGTACAAGCTGAAATTAGTGACACTTGCGTACAAGTCCAGGTGTTCCAAATGTTACAGATCTGTTTTCAAAAAATTAAGTGGCATTTCCGTACAAAATTTGTTTCGCTGTATTTTTCGTTTGTAACACAAAGGGGTTGTATTCATATGTTAAACTTGAAGATAAATACTCTTATATAAATACGTGAATTTTCTCTTATGCATGTAGTCTTACGACTGACAAAGTTATGAGCTTAAAGCATATAAAAGTTGCAAGCTATAATAGCCGTAGTTATTTTCTGAAATGACATTCAATTATTTATTCACTGAGTCAAGATCAATAAAGGTCCTTATAAACGCTATTAAGGTCTTTAAAAATATTTTAATTTCTTAAATACTTTTTTACTTTTTAACAAGTATGAATTTTTTTGTCTCCAATAAAGAAAAAAAAAAGTTGAAAAAACGATCTCTCTTCTTTATCAATAACGAATTGAATCATATTCCAATTCCTCAAATGATTTGTCGTTCACCTATATGCCTCTCTTTCTCCCCCCCCCCCTCCCAAAAAAAAAATAAAATAAAAAAAATTGTGTGTTAAAAATGAAAAAAATCGATAACTTTATTTCAAATTACCGCAGATCGATGGTTCAATCATTCGTTTTAAAGGTATTGGTGAGCTCTGATACCCATCATGAAAATTTACTCCCCTCGAGGGGGGGACTTCCCCCCCCCAGGGGGTGAGGCGGGGCTCCTACATACACAATTTTTTTTTTCCCAGTTGACTATCTCTATTACAAAAAACATTTATACGTTTCATTTGGTTTAGTGCAGTCCATCGGAAAGCTTACTGTAACATTCCTATATGCAGACATGGTACAAACTTACAGAAAAAAAGGCTGAACTTTTCACGACCCCCCCCCCCTCTCAAAAGTTGTATCAGGCAACTGACACAATATAATTTTTTCAATAATAAAAATAATGTTAAATCTGATTGCATACATCATACCTGTACACACAATAAACAAAATCAGAACAATAAATCTTATATTAAATATCATATTAATTATAATTAAAATAGTTGTCTGGTAAGTGCTTAAAAACAGACAAACTTGTTACATATACTTGAAAATAAGTTTATTCTATAGAAGCATTGTCTGCTGAGGCAATTGATTAACAAAATAATGTAGTTCAATTTCATTAGGAAAATGCAGTTGAGGTGTTATTTCTTTTTCATTTTCTCTAAGTTTGAATTTGACATTTCTTGAAAGCCAATCACATAGAAACTGCTAATAATATATTGCATAAATTCAGGCTGACCCCCCCCCCTCCCCCTACACATGTCCAAAAAGTTTTAATGCGGATTTGTATTGATCCCAAGAATAATAATTTTCAAACTTAAAAAGGCTGAAAAGTAACATGTCTGTATATGATATACATTTAGAATACCGAGTTTGAAATTTCTGCTACTATTTGTTCTTGAGATATGCTGATAACACAGACAGACACACAGATCATTGGCTAAAAACATGATTTTCGTAATCAGGGGACCTCAGAACATGTAGATACACCAAAAACGCACGTAAGAAAATTTGACCCTAAAACAATACTTTCTCGACCCTATGGGTAAGAGAAAGTAAAAAGAAAAGAAAAAGAAGGAAAGAATAGAAAGAAAGAAAAAGGTTTTAATGTTTGCATCATATGGATACAACCCCTTCATGCAATGATCCTCAAATAAAGCGAAAGAAATTTTGTACGCAAGTGCCACTAGATATTTTGAAAACACACCTGTAATAATTAAACCACCTGGACATGTACGCAAGTGCCACTGTTTTCAGTTTGTACGCAAATGTCATGTACGCATCTGTCACAACACCTTCCATGCAAAGGAAATTGCCACATGCAAAAGTAAATGGATTTTTCCTCATTTCACCTGCATGAAAAACAATCAAAAGAGCTAAGAGAAAATTTTCATTGTTTTACTGGGCCTAAAAAAGGAAAAGAAAACCTCTTTATTTTTGTCTATTTTGTCCGGATGGATTTGGCTTGTCTTAATAAATAATTAAAAATTCTAAACTAATGTTTATAATTTTATTTATTTTTAACATTAAATATTTCCCAAGAATTTAATTGGATAAAAATTTTGCAGGTCTTGTCAACAGTTATATACATATATATATTAGCATAGGGAGCTACGGATAATAAAGCTATCAAGTAGGGCAAAAAAGTTTCTTTAGCATTTTAGCTAAAATACACAAGCAGTATTTTAGCTCTCACGAAAATTAATATAATTCTTAAAATACTGCTGATTTCTTTTTCTTAACTTGGTTATTTCCAATTTTATTTTCTATTTATTTTGTTCATTGATAATATGAACCAAGAACCATACTTGTGATTTAAGGGCCCTCTTCACTCACTGCCGCCGGAAGCCGAAGCTAATGTTATTCTATGGGAAATATTTCTTTACAAATAACTTATTAACTAATACATATTTTTAAATTCTGTTTTCACATTCTGAAAATTCCCAGCTGTTTAATTGACGGACCTTTTTTAAAAAATTCTTTTTTTTTTTTAATTTTTTATAGTTTATTTTGAAGTTGCTAAATACGAATTTTCAATATGTGAAATTTTTTCATTTTGCAATTTCAAAATAAAATATTAAAAATTAAAAAAATACATTTTTAAAAAAGGTCCGTCAATTTAACAGCTGGGAATTTTCCGAATGTGAAAACAGAATTTAAAAATATGTATTAGTTAATAAGTTATTTGTAAAGAAAATTTCCCGATAGAATAACATTATTTCGGGCTTCCGGCGACGGTAAGTGAAGAGAGCCGTTAAGAAACATGAATCACTGAAACTTTCTATTGATTTCAACAGTAGAAAAAGAGACAGCTATGTCATACGAAGTGCTTGAAATTAACGGACCG
This sequence comes from Salticus scenicus, assembly GCA_963930645.1. Taxonomy (NCBI): domain Eukaryota; kingdom Metazoa; phylum Arthropoda; class Arachnida; order Araneae; family Salticidae; genus Salticus; species Salticus scenicus. The sequence goes on along the minus strand of OZ005656.1, from coordinate 205,883,024 downwards.
GCAAAATATAAACTCTAGTGGTCCACCGGACTAGTCAGCTTTTCAATTTTTTCTTTTTTTCTAAAATTGCCCATAAATTTGTCACAAAATAATATGTAACAATTATTTTACCAATAGTAAGTGTACTTCATTTTAATTGTCATTGTCGACTGTAATTTCTCAATTAGTTTCACTTTAATAAACTAGTTTTACTTTTTTAACACGCTTTTATTAGCTTCACCTGTATGTATGTTTGTATGTATAATGTATGTTTGTAACCGCTCTTGGAGCAAACAAAAAATCTATATTGTAAAAAAAGACTTTCCCCGCGTGAACGCTGTGGCTGTGAGGTAAAGCTCCGCGCTACGAACCTAAGGTCTAGCGTTCGATCCCAGTCAGGGGAGATTTTTTAAAAATGGTTTTTGTTTAATTCTAAATTACTTTAATTAAAGATTTAAATGTATGTGAATATTATGGTGTGTCACTCACACGATTTTCTCTTACCCTGGATTTTAATACTAAGATAGACATTTTGTGCTTTTTAGTTCACATTTCTATAAAAGCGTGTTCTTTAATTTTTTAAAACTATAATATTTTATTTACTTATAATTCTTAATGGTATAAATATGTGGCATGTAGCTCGTTTATTAAAGCATAATTTTTTTTTTTTTACTTATATACGAGTTTATTTGTATTTTTTTATTCAGTGATGAGATTAGCAAAAATACAAAAAAGCAGGAACTGTAAGCCAAGGCAAGACGTTGAAATGAAATACTAGAATTTTGATGACAAAATCTATTATATTAGAGTAATAAATATTTATTTTAATCTTCCATGTATAAAAAAAAGGAACAAATGAACATAAAAAACATAAAAAAAAAAAAAACCCTGATTTTTTTTTTTTTTTTTTTTTAAACGCGGAAATGTACAAAAAAGCTGAAAAATCTCATCCCTGTTCATTACAAAAAAAAAAAAAAAGTATCATATTTACCATGTACATTTATAAAACAAACGAACAAAGTTTTACAAATTTTTTAATTTTTACAAATTTTTTACATTTACATTTTTTACATTACGAACGAATTTTACAAATTTTTAAATTTTTTTTTCTTTTTAAGTATAATTATTAAAAGAATTATAGAATAAAATTATAGAATTATTATAGAATAAAAATTAGATATTATTATATAGAACTATTTTATGAAATTAGGGTAAGTGCACCAGTGATTGGCACTTTTAGAACAATCTCTGATGTTTTTAATCATCAGAAAATATTTTTAGAAATCTTAAGTTAGTGCATATGGTATGAAAGATATTCAGAACCACGTATATGTTAAAATATATACATTTGATAACAATTTTTTTTTTTTTTTATAAATTTTTATTTGACACCCACTCAATGTTCCAGTAATTGACACTGCCAGTTTTTGATTTTATCAGTAATTGGCCCTTCTATGTTCCACTGTTTGACACTGCTAGTTATTCATTTTACCAGTTATTGGCACCCTATGCTCCAGTGTTTGACATAAAATGTTAAAATTCTTATACGTAAAATATATGATTTTATTATTTTTATTATTTATTAATTATTTCGGGATAAATGTCAATTACTGGAACATGCCAATCACTGGAGCAGTTACCTTTGCTTTTTTTTTTTTTAGCGAAATTATTACCAACACTATTTTAACACAATACGATGTCTTTTATCAAAATGCTATTAAAAAAAAATAATGGCAATTTAAACCCTGCTGTCAAATAACTTTCTTATTCACTCTACACAGAAGGAAGAAGAAAAAAAAAAAAAATCAACTAAGAAAATCGATGACTCGAGAAAAACTGCTTTGTCTGCAATTTTGACACGTTCTGGATGCAACGGAAATGACCAAATGCAAAAGTAAACTGACTCATTCCAATTTCACCTTTTATGAAAACAATCAGCGAGAGCGAGCGGAGCGAAAGTGCTCCACCTCTTCCACTTGCGGTCTGACGCAGCTTTCTCCTCATCACTCTCCATGCACTCACTCTCTCCCCAAATCATCTTTTTGATTTATCACCCTCACGACTAGATTAACATGGAGGACTCAGTAAAGAGCGAATATATGTGTTTTCATTGCTCTCGGGTTTCGAAATTGAAAAATAAGAGAAAAATAAAAATCAAAGAAGAATAACGTTTAAATAATGAAGCCCAGGAATAGCATCAAAGAATGTTCTTAATAAGGAACTCATTTTTAGCGCAGTGGATTTTTCTTTTTTGGATTTTTCCTTTTCAGAAATTTGAGTGAAAGTAGATTACTAAATAAGCTGACTGAGCGATAAATGAAAATTTTGGTAGTCGACGTGTAAACTGTGAAATGTTACGTGTTTACTTTAAAACTAATAAAGTTCTAATTTTCAAAAATCTGTATATGGGTCATTGCCAACATAAGGGGTAGAAACCATGTCCCTTAGCCCTCAAAACTAGAAAATATTTTCAATCAGAAAAAAATTTACAACTAGGCTATTTCTTACGATTTTCTCTAGTTGAATATTATTATAAAAGTTTTTAATATTATTTATTTTTCTTAGAACTCGATCGATAAAACCAGGAATGTCCACTCCGTGGACTGTCCCCAAGGGAAGTCTGCAGAATATAGCATTATTTTCAAGCTTAATATTAATGTTTTTTAATTACATTTTGATTTAAGCAGGACATAATTATCCTTAAAAATATATTTATTAAATTTTAGAGTTATAAAATGAATCTTGTTTTTTTAATTAATTTATAACAAATGTCCCTAATAAAATGCGTCCACTCCGTGGACAACTATTTAATTTCCCATAAAGTTCAGTAGATGGCACTGTCTGTCACCAGTGTGTAACTGAGAAGAAAGAGGGGGAAGCCATCTTTGTTTTTACCTACATGTGCTGAACTCAATGCTTTATTTCGTTCTGTTAAAATAGATTTCATCTGTGATACCTCTGTTTGGCTATCTCATCAGTCCACTCCGTGGTCAGAAGTATACAAGTAATTATAAGGATTATTTATTATCTAATTATTATTACAATTAATGATTATAAGACTTAATTCAACACTAAAGTTAAATTGTTCCTGACGTTGTTGCTTTGTTCCTTAAAATTCAAAATCAGACATTCTGTCCACTCCGTGGACTTCCACTCCGTGGACATCATTTGATCACGAAGTGGACACTTCTTTCCACGGAATGGATACTTTCAAAATTAATCTTAAATATAGATACATTTGAAAAATAATCTAAATAAATTTGATAAATAAATTTTATCCCTTTATTTTATTTTTTTTTTTTTTGTTAGCCTACTGATTGCTTAAGGTGCAATGGAAATATATTTTCCCCCCAACTTTTATATTTTTATTCGTGATTTTCTAAAAATGTCATTTCAACGTCTTTAAAACAGTATTTGCTATTTTTTACTGAACTCTTAAGCATTTCTCTTCATGGTTTAAATGTAACAACAGAATTCGTATTAATATAATTTTAAGAACAGTTTTATGAGTGTTGTTTACAGAGTAATGCAAAAGGATGATGTATACTATATGTCCTTTTTTTTTTTTTTTTTTTTTTCTTTTTTATTTTAAAGGTAAAATGTAGAAAAGGTGACATAACACTTTAGAAAAATAATTGCAAAAATATAATTAAATTTAGTTTCAGAAGAAAAAATAAATAAAAATATTTTTGTTTTAAAGCAAAACTAAAATTGTTTTGTATTTTTATTAATTGAATAACTTTTATATATATATATATATAAACAATACTTAAAATATATATTTATTTTCTTTGCTGAAATTTATTATGCTGTTCAAGAAAAATGGAAATTCGCATGTAACCCAATGAAGGACAAACAAATGTGCACAAACCTTCGCTTAAACTCAGTCAAAAAGAAAATTAGGTGGAGTTGAAAATCAAAAAGATAAGAAAAATAACAAGAAAAGGAAACTTCCCAGCCAAACTACAGAAAAACGTAAAGAACAAAAAAGAAAAAGTATGCAGAGAGCAAGAGACAGACTAATGCTCCTATTACACACAACACGTTTTCACACAACTTTTGAGATAATTGTAAATTTGGCTCAAATCACGTCAATGCCCAGTGTAATAGGAATTAGGAATACGATCAATTTTTTCTGGCAAGTCAGACTGTGATAAACCAGTGAGAAGAAAGCTCTTTATGTACCGAGAAATGACAGCGCCGGCGGGAATTCATTCACCGTTTTCCTCTTCGCTCTCCCATGTCGTCCCCGTTAAAACAGAGATAAATAGGTGTGCCTTGACATGTACTGTACACCGTGTAAACCAGTTTTTCGAACAATTTTTGATTCAACTATTGTTGTAACCTTCTTTCGGTTTACAGCTTTCGAAAATTGGAGCAAAAATTGGATGAAATAAAAGTCGCGTGAAACATCTTTGTGTATAATAAGAGCATAAGAAATGATCCCGCAAGACATGAAGAAGGAAAAGCTAAAGAAAGATAAATATATCACAGAAGGAAGAATACTATAGTTAAAATGTTTGAACAAATGAAATGAAGTGTTAGGAAAAAATGGAAGAACCAAAACAGAAATCAAAGGGAGAGATTGAAGAAACAGAATAATCTTTGAAGAACATCTCAGAGATGATACACCTCCTGAGACACCTCGTTCAGCAGCCATAAACATCACACTACCATAAATTAATCCATCTCTGAAAACAAAACCATCTGTATCATCATCTAGCAGACTAGAAAGTGGAAGAAAAAGGTCGAAAAAGAACAGTGAAAGGCTTTGTGAAGAAAACAAAAAATTGGTTAGGAAGCTTGAAAAACACAAAAAGCATGTGCAAAGATCTAAGGATGTGAAGTCAAAAAATAATACTACTGATTCTGAAATACCCAAGAGAAAAGTGAAAAAAAATTATCACAGAAGCAAATTCAAAAGAAATTGAGAAATGTATTATTTTTGGCGAGGTTATAAAAAAGCCAATAAAAGAAAGTTTTAAAGGCGCAAAATCAAAGAAGAAACTTAAAGAAATCTTCGAAGTTTTAACAGGAAAAATAGCAAGGAAATACAAGTGTCTTCAACATATTAGATCAATCACATAAAAAAAAAAAAAAAAAAAAAAAAAAAGAATATGCGGAACCAACAATTATTTTCCTGTTATTTTCATTTTTCAAAAGAATTAAAGTAAAAATATTTGTTGATTATTTTCTAAAACACAAGTAAAACAATAAGGATGAAAAGATACAGCTGCAAAATAACTTTCAGGTTTGTATATTTATAAGTGTCCACTCCGTGGTCAGTGATGTCCGCTCCGTTGACACATTAATTTTGAAATTAATTAATTACCAACCAAAAATTAGCTAACGAGATAGCTCATCAAGTAATTTAGATTCATAGTTGTCAAAAAGGAATTAAGGAATTTTTTCAAATTTTTTTGGTAAAATTTTTATATTTTCAAATTAGTCTTCGTTTTCTACCCTTTAGATTGGCAATCACCCATATAGGATAGAACCATTTCTACTAAACAATACGCATGTTATATGATTATAGAAAGCTATTATTTTAATAAATGAAACGATATGTTATTTAATTTTATTATAAAATTGTGTTTATTATCAGGAAAGAAAAACCGTGTGCTTGTTTCATATAATTCCAACTTACCCACCTGACATATGGACGATATGTAGTCATAAACGCTTTTAAACTTTGTTCGAAACCGTTAAAAACACATAATATAACCGAAAACAGACTTCGCATGGTTTACACTTAGGGTAGGTGCTCCAGTGTTTGACATGCTCCAGTAACTGACATCTATCCCGAAATAATGAATAAGAAAAATAATAATATCATATATTTTACATATAAGAATTTTAACATTTTATGTCAAACACTGGAGCATAGGGTGCTAGTAACTGGTAAAATGAATAACTAGCAGTGTCAAACACTGGAACATAGGGGGGCAATTACTGATAAAATGAAAAACTGGCAGTGTCAATTACTGGAACATTGAGTGGGTGTCAAATAAAAATTCATAAAAAAAAATAATAATAATTGTTATCAAATGTATATATTTTAACATATATGTGGTTCTGAATGTCTTTCATACCATATGTACTAACTTAAGATTTCTAAAAATATTTTCTGATGACTAGAACATTAAAAACATCAGAGATTGCTCTAAAAGTGTCAATCACTGGTGCACTTACCCTATATCTATAATGTATGAGTATTTTTCTGTCGCCCTGTAAATCAATCATTAAACGCTAACCATACCATATTCTATAAGAGACATGCTTTTGTGAATAATGCATGTTATCTGAATATGTGTTAATACATGTTCTGTGTAGTATAAATATATTAAAGCATGCTTTAGAAAAATGCTTCTCCAAATTCTTTTGTTATGCATGTACACAATCCAGTTGCGTCATCAATATTATTTGCTTCCTTCGACCCGCAATAATTGTTGCGTTTTTGTAAGCCAACACCAAAAATTGCAAAAAAACAAGCAATAATCGTTTCGGGTTGAAATTCGCGTTTTTTAATTATTTGGAAGTGAAGCAATTGTTACTTGTTTGTAAATACACTGTTAAAAAAATGCAACTTTTCTGCCAGAAAAAACTCTGTAATTTGAGAAAAAAATCGTAAATTACGGAAAAATTACGTTGACAAAACGTATTTTTCTGTAACTACAGAGAATTTCTGGCAGCAAAGTTGCATTTTTTTTGGCAGTGTAAACACCATAAATTGTAGTGCTGCACCGAGTAGCACTTTGGCCGAGTAACTGAGTACCGAGTACTTAGCCTATTACTACTCGGCCAAGTACCGAGTAGCCGAGTACCGAATACCGAGTAGTTCTAAGAATGAATAATTGATGTACATATGAAGACTTTTGCACACCTTTATATTTAAAAAAGGCCTTTTGAATACAAAATTAAGTTAAATGGCAAACAGCATGTTTTTATGAAATGTTTCAGAACTTTTGTATATATGTACTTGTATATATGCACACAATTAGGTTCATTGTTACATTTGATACTTCCAGCTTAGTGGATTATTAAAACCATAATAACTGATAACTTCATTCTTTAATATATAGTCTTTCTCAGATGCGAATCATTCTCAGATAATTCTTAGAGAATATAAAAGTTCCTATACACTCGGGCTTAATTTAAGATGCATGAAATTTACATATGAAATGAGAACATTAAAATAAATATTTTATCATTTCAAACATGATAGATTTCATTAATCATCAAATTGTAGAAGAGTAAAAAATATAGGTGGTTTTGGGCCATAATTTGCAAAACGACAAATTTGATTATTAAAATATATTTTTACTAACACTTTAGTGTTTACCTTTTTCATAATTATTATTTTTTTAATTAAAAATCAATCATTTCTTATAGTTTTAACAGTGTCTTATTTTTATTTGCACAAATATGTAACTAAAGTTTTATCTAGTATTATATAAGGTTTTTTTTTTTTTTTTTTTTTTTTTTTCTGAAATATTTTATTTTTGTCTGTTTTATACATACAATTTTATGTAATAAATTTTTATTAAAAAAAATTCACATATTACACACATACAAGATGGTTATACTTAAATTTTTGTAACTAAATGGATAAGCTCATATCATGAATCGTCTCTATACCGAGTTTGGTGGCAATCTACTCTCCCGTTTTAACTGCAGGAAGCTGTTTGCAGCAAAAGTTTAATGACTCTCTATATATATTTTCATAATTTTTTAGTTTAGTTATTAATAAACAACTGTTATGAATACATTTCTTTCAATAATACATAAAAGTAATGAAATTCTTACAACTACTCGGTATTGGCCGAATACTTAGTCCAAATTTGGACGAGCACCGAGTACTCAGCAAATTGGCCGAGTAGACCGAGTACCGAGTATATACCGAGTACTCGGTACAGCTCTAATAAATTGCAAAACAATTGTTTCAGATCCAAACGCGAGTTTCTCATTCACTTCGAACTCAAGCAATTGCTGCAAGTTTTTTTAACCACATAAATTGCAAAAATACGCAATAACTGTTTCTGGTCGAAACTCGAGTTTCTCAATTATTTCGACTGAAACAATTTTTGTTTATTTGTAAGTAATCAGCAAAAATTACAAAAACACTCGAAATTCGAGTTTCTCCATTATTTCAACCCGCAAAAAAACTTGTGTTTTTATAAGGCAACTAACTGCATGAATGCAAAAACACGCAATAATTGTTTCGGGTCGAACGAAAAAATTGTTGCAAATAAACAACTTAAATATTTGTAAATAAAGCAGTAAATGTTTGTAAATGAACACCATAAATTGCAAAAACACATAAAAAAAAACAGCTATTTCGAGTTGAAACTTTAGTTGCTACCAATAATTCGTTGTAATTTTTCACCAAGTGGTGCCATTTCAGCACTAAGCGCCATTGAAATGATCGAACTTAACACTAAAACATGGTTGCAGCTAAAAATGTTCATTTAGCACCATTCTTTTGCTGAAATGTGACACTATTTTTTTTTTTAACAACGTACAATTTTTGTTAATTTTCCAAGTAGCCAATTGTAAACAAATAAATAAACAAAAATAAGTAAATACGGACTCGTGATAAGCAAATAAAGAAAGTCTTCGTTTATCTACACAGCGTTCGTCAGTTCCAAAAAAGGAAAAGAAAAACATCTGCTGAGCTTTTTCATTATCTCCATTTTTAATTTCGCCTCTACATTTGATCTAGCTGAACTCAATTTTCCACTTATTCAATTCCCAGTAATGGTGACGTTATAAACAAATGAACACTTCATTCGCTTCCAGGATTTTTTTCTTAACCATCTTTTTGTCTAGTCGATATTTATATGCACTTTTTAATGATAGTGCAGAGTTATTATTTTTTCTATATTTGCCTATCATGGACCATCAACGGCAGCTGAACACCACGTTGGGAAATTTGAGCTATCATTATTCCTTATGTAATGCATCTCTTTTTTTTTTTTTTTTTTTTTAATACCGTTTTCATTCAGGAAATCATAATAAGCATCATTAAGATTTACAGGCACAAACAAAAATATTCAGATACATTAAGAACTATAACTGAAAAATGATGGAATTGCATTTTCATTTTTATCAAGCGTTTTTAACACTTACTAAACAATGTTTAAGTGTGATTATGATATGAATTAACCCTTTCAGTCGCAGTGTTCCCGCTGATGGAACACCTAATTTTAATTCTCAAGTGCAAAAACTCATCCCGGAAATTTTTTAGCAAAATTTTGCATTTATAACATAGCAGAAAAGGCCCTTTTTTTAACGTGAAAATTTAAAATTTCTTCTATTTTAATTATGTTTCTAAATTCCGGTGGAAGTGTAATTTAAATGAACCGAATTACCTTGAGCCGCAAAGGGTTAAAATACTCCGGAATAAATTGAAATGTTGGGATCTATGCAACTTTTACGAGTTTTTGTTGTCGATAATGTTTACTTATAAAGTGATTTATTTATTAAATTAAATATTATTTGAATTTAATAAGGTTTACTTACAGATGTTTCAAACCGAAAATTTCTCGAAAAGGAACAATGCTAATTTTTTAATTTTAAATATTTATGATCAGCTATGTGTCTAAAAGTCATTTTTAAAATTAGTTTAGTACTTTTTAAAATAAATTAAGTAGTAAACGTTAAAGGGTTAAACTTTCTGTCTATTTGACTGTCCGTCCGTCTTATTTGTCCGCCTCTTGCGTCCGTAAATAATCTCGGACTTTCTTCCAAATTATGTATACTATTCAAGTTCTCTATGTCATGCTCTTAATTTAAAATGTTCTGCATAGCACAACTGGTTTCCTTACAGGGACACCCAAAAGAATGCCAACACACAGCATTTAATGCAAGGAATTTTCATAAATCATATTTAAATAACTTTCTACTGCACAATTCATATTGAAATTGACATCCATTATTCATATGCCAAAAAAGGGGTTTTCTGTCGCATGTGGCATGTTTAGTGTTAAGATTTACAAAGCTGCACTAAATATTGAAATACATTAAAAGGGCTAAAATTATGAAATTAAAATATTTTTGTGAAATTATTATTTATTTTTGTAAAATTAACAAAAAACAAATATAGGCATATAAATAATATTGAAAATATGGAAAATTTTTATAAAAAGATCATTTTTCGAAAACAAAATCTTGTGAAGGGATCGTTTTTATGTATTGGAATTTTGTAAAGGGGCCATTTTTTGTGATGTGGAATTTAGTGAAGAGTCAGCAGAAGGGATTCGATTTTTGCCTGGATAGACTCCTGATAACCATACACACCCTCTATACAATTTGCATGCATTTTACAACTAGTGGATCTACAGATAAAAACCTCTAACGTTCCATTTACGGTACTTTTTACTGAGCAGAGCAGTTAATTTTGGATTTATTCTATATTTTATATATGTATATATAATACGAGGGTTACTCTGAAATTTTTGAGATATGCACAGACGATAAGCGGTAGAAAAAAATTATCGATTAGATTTGAAAATATGAACTCTTTTAACCTGGCAGACGTTTTTTCACTGGCCATTTGCAAGTAGTTTAGCGTAGAATAAATTTTAGACAGAAAAGAAAATGGAGTTGACGCGAGACCATTATTGTGCTATGATTTTCTATGATTTTAAAGTGGGATTAAACAAAGAAAATGCGTTCAATGCCTACGATTAGCTTTTGGAAATGAAAGCCCATCTCGTGCAACTCTATTCAGATGGTTTACATAATTTCACAGAGGTCGTCATTCTCTCCAGGGTGAAAAATATACAAGAAGAAGGCATTTGTCAGCAGTAATCCCGGATAATGTGTCTGCCATTCGGAAAATGTTAATCGACGACAATCGCTGTACCTACCATATGATACAGAAGGAACTTAACATTGGATCCGCTGCAATACATAAAATTATTCATGAAGAATTGCGTATGAAAAATTTAGTTTGCCGTTGGGTTCCCCATATCTTAACAGAGCAGCAAAAACAAGAGCGTGTCAGAATCAGCAAAGAAACCCTTGAATTACTTAATGATGGTGGCCACCGCATTATTTCTAAAATAATAACTGGTGATGAAACGTACATACCATTTTTTGATGTTCTGATACGCTAAGAAAGCAAAGTGTGGGTCTTTGAAGATGATCCCAAACCCACAGTGTGGGTCTTTGAAGATGATCCCAAACCCACAATGGTGAAAAGACAACGTGCTATGAAAAAAGTAATGTATGCCGTTTTCTTTAGAAGTACAGGATTGGTCAAAGCTATCAAGCAGGAAGGACAGAAGACAGTCACAGCTAACTGGTACACTACTAAATGTCTTCCAGAAATTCTTAAAAAAGTGAATGTTAGAGGACTCATTCTCCACCATAATAATGCATCTTCTCATTCAGCAGGATTAAGAGTTGAATTTCTTCAACAAAAACGCATCAAGGTGCTGGAGCATTCATCCTATTCACCTGGATCAGGTAGCTATGACTTTTGACTATTTTGTAATATGAAAAAGAGCTTGAGTGGGCGTCGTTTTCATTCCGAAGATGAGATTGATGGGGCTATAAATGCATTTTTTTCATCGATTCCAAGAAAAGAATGGTTAGGGTAAGGTGGGGTAAGTGGGCCACCCCCTCTGGCATTTCCCCAGTTATTGACTCAAAAAAAATCTGTTATAATAATTTTATGTACCTACCCCAACAGATGTAGAAAACATTATGGCACCGTTTTCATTTACGTGTGTGATAAGTTACAAGCCTTTTTGTGACGATTTTTAAATTTGCAGTCCTATCGTAATTCGCGCCATCGTACTAATTATTTTTTTTCTCCCAAACCGTTCATGATACAAACCAAAACTTTATATATTTTGAAAGTGTAAAAAACACAGAATCTTTTTGTAGTATCGTGTACTCATGATGTTAATAAGGTTGAAAAAAAAATTGGGGGGCCCACTTGCCCCGTGTTTGGGGTAAGTGGGCCACCACAATGGCGGGGTAAGTGGGCCACCCACCCTAACTCTTTAATATAGTTAAAAAATAGTCATACGCACTGATTTATAGGGTTTACCTCTGGATGACTCTACCAGTAGTGATTCAAGTTCCGAAGATGAACTATCAGTTATTATCCACTACCACAGTACTTAAAAATGGGGATTATGCCTTTGTCCAGTTTGAAGGCAAAAAAAAAGAAAAAAAAAAGAAATAGTATGTTGGCTTGGTATTAAATGACAGTCAAAACGATGAAGATACAGTTGTCATGTAATACATGCACAAAGACACAACTATGCGTAATAATTTTTTTTCCTCCCTGAAGCTAATGATATTCATGATGTATTCCTAGAAGATGTTGTGCTGAAACTAAATGGACCAACACTTTCCAAGAGACTTCAAAATACATGTTTACCAACGATTTATCAAGATATAATGTTCACTAACATGTAATACTGCCATAGGCAAGTTTAAACTTTGTAAAGTAAAAAGTTGAAAATTTGACATTTTTTTCTTTTAGCAGGCTTGTGTGCAGAAAAAGTAGCTATGGGGGAACTAATGGAGATACTTCAGTGATTTTTTTTTTTCAAAGATTCAGAAAACCATGTAGATTGTCCCACTTGCCCCACCAAATCTCTACCAGTTATGTGTAAAAATATATTCAGGGGGGTCCCACTTACCCCACTTTGCGGGGCAAGTGGGCCGCCACGATGACTACCCAAAATAATTTTTTTTTTTTAATTCACCATTTGCCAATTTGGTTAGAGGTTGCCATGGGTACAGTAACAACATATAAGAGAATGAACCACAAAAAAAAATAAGTTGTTAGGCCTATTACATCCGGTGCTATGTTGAGCTAAAGTCGAATTATGCCGAAAAGGGGTCCCACTTACCCCACCTTACCCTATAGGCTTTTAATCTTTGTAAAATTCGCCTACAGAAGTGCATTGATGCTGGAGGAGACTACTTTGAACACACCTAAAATTTGGTAACTTTAACATTAATTAAGTAGGCGTATCTCAAAAATTTCAGAGTGACCCTCGTATTAACGCCTTTAATAATGACGGACATTTTTATAAGAGGGGTGATACCACTTCCTTCAATCCTCCATCGAATATCTGCTTTATGTACCAAATATGAGTATTTCTGTGCCGAAAATATGCAAACAATAATTACCACGCACAGTGCACAATGTATCGAAAATCTTTTGTGTAGCCCAATAAACAAATTGTTATTGTTATTATTATTATTATCTATATATTAATTTGAAACATGTTTTTGTCTGTCTCCACTATATTGAGAGAACTACTTGGTGTAAAAATTTGGTTGAGGTGTCTAAAAAAGGGTCTTGGTCTGTAGATGTGCTATGAGAAGAGAAAAATAAAAAAAAGTCGAATGGTTTCACCGCTGGGGGAAAACCGATTCCCCCCCGGGGGAAACGGGTGGGAAACCGTTTCCCACCCGTTTCGGGTTAAAAGCACGTTTACGAGCTTAACTAAGCTTCAAATTACTTCACGGTAAAGAAATTGTACATATGGGGACTAGAGTCGAATACTAAAAAATCAATATCTGCGAATTTGGAATTTTCGATTTTAAAGGGGGAAAGTAGATTTGGAGGGGAGGGGAAAGGGGGGGAAATTAGTTTGAGAGGGAAATCTGTTCTAGACCCACACATGCAGCACCTCATTTTAAAGGTCTTGAAATTTCATGTCGATTGGGGGTGTTTGTATACAGTATAGTGCGACCCCTGGTGGTGAAAAATGGAACTAAGTGATTTTGCTGTAGACCCTATCATGTTACATCTTATTTTAAAGGTCTTGGTATTTCCTGACCGTTGGTGATGTTCGTACAGAACACAGTGCGCCCCCTGGCGGTGGAAAGTGCAACTAAAGGATTTGGCAGTTGACAAAACCATGTGACACCTTATTTAAAAGGTCTTGGAAATCCAAGGCGATTGGTGATAGAGGTCTTGAAATTTCATGTTGATTGGGGATGTTTGTATACAATATCGTGCCACCAGGGGGCGCACCTCATTTTAAAGGTCTTGAAATTTCATGTCGATTGGGGGTGTTTGTATACAGTATAGTGCGACCCCTGGTGGTGAAAAATGGAACTACGTGATTTCGTAGTAGACCCTATCATGTTATATCTTATTTTAAAGGTCTTGGTATTTCCTCACCGTTGGTGATGTTTGAACAGAACAAACTGCGGCCCCTGGCGGTGGAAAGTGCAACTAAAGGATTTTGCAGTTGACACCACCATGTGACACCTTATTTGAAAGGTCTTGGAAATTCAAGGTGATTGGTGATGTTCGTATACAACATACTGCGCTCCCTGTTGGAGGAAAGTGGATTTTGCAGTGCGTGCGTAGCATGCCTGCTATACGGTGCCGCAGCCACAGGCAGCGGTAACACGAGTCAGAGGTTCGTTCGGTTCAAGGTTAATTTTTGAGAACTTTTTCATGTTAATAGCGGCCTGCATATACGTGCCACAGGCACTGGGATACGAACCCGAGTTCCGTTCTGTTTGAAGTAATTTTTTTTTTTTTTATTACAGATGATTATTATTATTATTATTTGTGATGTTTTCATTTAAAAATAGAAATTCAAACAAAATCGAGTTAAAGATATAAAACCATACAAATTTAAGGTGCATTTAAGGTTATTATCATGGGTCCGGGCAACACCGGGCGGGTTCTTTCGGTTGCAGGTTAATTTTTGGGAATTTTTTTTTATGTTATTAGCGGCTCACGTATATGCTGCCGCAGACACCGGTGTCACAAGACTGAGTTTCGTTCGGTTCGAGGTAATTTTTTTGTTACAGCTGATTATTTTTTTCGCGATGCCTTTATTTAAAAATAGAAATTCAAACAAAATCGAGTTAAAGATATAAAATCATACAAATTTAAGGTTCAATTAAGGTTATTATCATGGGTCCGGGCAACGCCGCGCCGGGCGGGTCAGCTAACATGTAGCCTTAATATTAAAAGAAACAGAAAATAAAAGATAGCAACTGTTTTATTTGGAGTCAGTTTGACGTCACATTGACAGTACTTTGTAGAAAGTGATGTCACATATAGTATTTCAATTTATAACCATTTTTCCGAATTTCTTTTTTTTTTTTTTTTTTTTTTAAGTGAAATGTTGTAAATTATATTAGATGTTTTAACTTGAAATACATTTAAATAATGATACGACGATTTTTGAAACATTACGGTCAATAAAGTGACCGTCGAAGTCGACGGGTTCCAGCTAGTTATTATTATTGCAAATCATTTTCTACAAGAAATTTTCTTAAGTATCTTTTGTGCCCTGTACAAGTAGCGCAAACACTATATACATCGAAAATTATATAGCTAATTCCATGCAACTTATAAGTATTTGGTCCAAATTTCAGGTCAATTAACATTGTGACAACTACAACGATACATGCAGACATACATACAGACACCAAAAGCTTTTTGAGCCACAGCATGAAAGCTTCATTGACGCTTCGTCAATAACAACTAACAATAAATACATACAAATGGGGAGCAAATGAGTTAAAATATTCTAGCTCAAAAACTTAATAGTATTGTATATAAAACATAATACAATCATAAAAAATAATCACAGTATAAAAAATATTTGTATTTTGTGTACTAATGATTTTAAAAACAATAAGCAAAACAATGTACTAACGATGAAGTTAAAGTATAATACTACAAGCTAAATAAACAGTATCTACTGCAAGGGGTCGCACTTCCTGTCCTTTTTATATGACTTCAGTATTCTCATACAGAAATATTTATGGTATTTTCTATAGTAATGCGTCGTGATTAAATAGGATAAGCATTATTATATAAAAATAGTGGTAGCAAAAAACGAGAAATTTCTCATCCATGAAAGTGTCCTGAAAAAAGGACAACCCCTGTATTGTACTGTACAAAAAATAAAACAAAAACGACAAAGTTCATTATATTTGCATTTTTTTTTTTTTTTTTACCAGTGATTGTTTCTGTTTCTCGTTCGGAAAACGTCCTCTGGATTCCGCGCTTTCTTAAAAACACCTTTTTCCCGCATCCGCGGATAATCCGCAACGCGCATTAATTCGCTATCAGATAATTGGGAATTTATTACACTTCTACACATCTACTCTATACTACATACATATATTAATAGTAAACACATAATAACCCTTCATCTAATTAAAGAGGGGGGGGGGGAAGTCCTCTCTCTTACTTACATCAAATGGACAACAGACAGACAGGACACTCCCATGCGCTTAAACACGAAAACTGTTTGCTGAAGAACATAAGAAAAATTCAAGATGAGGAAAAGTGCACAAGTTTAATCCACTGAAATACGGAAAGGTATAATGTTTAAAAGGAGAAAGCTTCCGCAATCGGGTGTCTTATAATTTGCCAACAATACTTGTTTTTGTGAAGTGCTATTAACAAATTGTATAAAGAACTTTACAGTTAATAATAATTTTAAAAACATATTGCTTCCTTCCCTTCTCACATTTATAAAGAAAGGGACAACATTATAATTGTGTTTTCACTGTACGATTTTTACAATGGATTAAAATAAAGCTTATGAATGACGAATAAAAATTTTACTTGCAAACATCATAAAACAAAAAACTCGCAACAAGAGTTTAAGATCAAAATAATTGAGCACGACCCTTCATTCGGTGGGTGGGGAAAGAAAGAAAAAAAAAAAAAAAAAAAAAAAAACCTCACGATTGCAGGATAAAAAAAATGTTTAGTTCTTTCTCTCTCTCTCTCTCTCTATTTTGATGAAGAGTTTTTATCAATTTTTATAGCACATCTTCTTCCCCAGTACATCCTGGGGATGACCTGTCTTGTCCTGCACTGATGAGCAGTCTTGGTATATCATCTGTTTCTCGTAATCCTGTATAGTACCTACTTTGAGTAACCCTGTATATTATAAGCACACGAAACAATGTACAAAAATTTAGCACAGAAAAAACTAGTATATTGTAGCATCACAAAACTTTCTTCTTCATCTTTTTATATAAATTCTCGCCGAACAAATTATTTATCAAAATTATTTTCCATGAAGAATGCAGCCGATTTTTCATCTCAGATAAGTATAACATTACATGTCGAAAGAAAGTCAATTTCGTTCCTTATAGATGACATCTAAGAAAATGCCAATTTATAACAAAAAAAATCGATCGATTTGTTTTAAATTAATTCATATTTATGGTTTAATCATTTGTTTTAAAGGTGTTAAAGACTTCTTTTGAAAGATACCTATATTGAAAATCTACACCCCTGGGATGCTATGCCTATGCCCCAACACATATATACATCTGGTTGATTATTACTATTATATATATATATATATATATATATATATTTGATAAGACATTGAAAAGTTTAAAATAATTCTTATATGTTTACTTATACGAAATTTTGTTGTATACTGCCATGTTAAAAATTATGCGCGGGGAGGGGGGGGGGGAGATGATAGCGCCACCTGTTGAGAGATTGGTAATAAAATGTAATTAGCACCGATTTCAGGTCCGACTAATATTAAGCTTGGTTAAATTTCTTGATACAGACACAGACAGATATTTTCTAAAAATGTTCATAACTTGAAATGTACATAAAATCACCTCCAAACACAACACTAATCTATAAAATTCTTTTGTATGATCCTGTAAACGAAAGATACATACTTTTCATACCATGTATTCCTCGTGAAATGTGTTTTTCTGCATATAAAGAATGTATGTCAATTTCCTTTTGTTTACAGCAGATTAAATAGTACCTACCCGGTTATAGTAACCCCAGCAAATTAAATAGTATACCTACCTAAATCTGTACCTACCCGAAATTTCGCCCATAGATGCAATGTATTTGACTATTTTTGTAAATTATCGTACACAAATCATTTGTCTGATTCTAATAAAAAGTTTTAAGTAGCATCCCCATATGACACAGATTTAAAATACCAAGTTACTGCCCATTAATATTTCGAGTTACCTCAAAAGTGTAAATGTAGCAAAATCTAAAATTTGATCCCAAAACAATACTTCTTCTACCATAGGATATAAATAAGATACAATTAATTAATTAATTAATTTAAAAAAAAAACTAAAAATTTATAATTATGTAATTTGAGTAATACGCAAAATAACAACAACTTATACTGTTATTTAACAGCCCCAAGCGCAGCGATTAGAAAGTTGATTTTATATTTCATACTTTTTTTTTTTTTTTTTTTTTTTTTTTTACAAAAAGGTACATGTATATATATAGCGTGAAATACAGTGTTTCTATATTTCAGTGTGAATGCGCGAGAAAAAAAAAAAAAAAACGATGTTCTTGAATTACAGCTGTTGAAATGGATTATATTTTATCAGTGATCTAGCGGTTAAAAATAGAGAACAGCTTTCAAATGATGACACACCTGGGTTAAAAAAAAAGTTCTACTTTACTTTATTCACCATCTTTTTAAAATATAGGTTATGAATAATACTTACAAGGTGTATTTTTATAAGAAGAAATATATATATATATATATATATATATGCAGGAGGGGTGGCGAGGGGAATCGTCCAGTGTCCTTCACATTCAATAAAAAATATATTTTTGTGTTTTGCTATAAATTTCAGGTGTAGGAAATATAAGCAAAAATACGTTCAAAAACTCCCACAGACTTAAATAAATTTGAATAATTTTTCAAATATATACTCTATAACAAAAAAAGTGACGCACCAAGAAGGAGTAATGAAAACTGGATACAAATTGACATACATACAGGTTTTGATGGAATCAAGCACCAATTCATTATTATCGTCGATCCTACGTGCAACTGGTACTTCAGTGACTTCAAATACCCTTAATAGGCGGCTCAGTGGGGTTGAGCTCAGTCCCCGGATCTCTCTTCCACTGAGGACGTTTGGGGCATCATAAAAAGGGTCCTACAAACAGCTCGGGATTTTACCAATCTAACGCAACAATTGGACACAATTTGGCATGATACTTCACAGGAGCACATCTGCCAACTCTATCAATTAATATCAAGCCGAATAACTGCGTACATAAGGGCCAGAAGTGGACCAACGCGTGAAATAAGTGACTTGCTTATTTTGTGAGGCCCTTTCTCTTGATTAAATCATTCAAATTTTCTGAAACTGTAATCAATTGTTTTTCTCCACATGTACATCACATCTACCAATTTTTGTCCCATTCGGACCACCCATTCCACCCCATCTACCAATTTCTGTCCCCACTTCTTCTTGGTGAGTCGTTTTTTTTTTTTTTTTTTTTTTTTTTTTTTATAGAGTGTATTTATGTTCGAAAGACTTGAAAATTAATATCTGGACATAAACAGGGGTGTTTGAGCCCCCGGAAATTGCTACCAGAATTTTTTAATAGTGATATTATAGGTAGTTTTCCAGTAAAGTTTAGCAATTAAATATAACCAAAAACATAATTCATAATTACTGGTGGGAAATAAAATAAAAAACCCGGAACGCAAACACCCCAGTAAAAATATCATACTCTTTTGATAAATAAATAATAAATAAATAAATTTTACTGTGTGGACGACCTAAAGCCTAATTCCTGTATATCTTTAAGCAACAGACATTAATCTAAATCAAATAGTGTAAATTAATCCTTTTCATATTGCGATTTGAACAGAATTAGGTTTATTATTATTATTATTATTTATTTATTTACTTATTTATTTATTTCGCCACTATACGTTTAAGAATAACTAATGAGAATGAGGGCAACGTTCATTACAATATGCTTTGGACGAAATTCATAATTGTGTAAGTCAAGTTCTGACTATAATCTACCCAAACATGAAAGTTTAATTTTCAATTAACCTGCAGGCCTTAGGAAGTAATTTTTCTTATCCCACATCCCCCTCCATGAAGGATCAAAACTGTCATGGCATGTCTTTGGACTATTGTTCGAGATGAGTTCCAGACCGTCGCCAATTGACCATAGCGTCCAAGTGCGACGGAAAAAAAAATAGTATTTGAACTAAAAACAGAAAAAACAAAATGAATTAACCCCTAATTCAACCCGAACGCAAACTACTATAACTTGAAACACACACACACAAATGAATTTAATTCTTTAAGGGGTGTCGAAAGTTTTAAAATTAAAAAAAAAAAAAAAAAAAAAAAAAAATATCTGGAGTGACTCTACTCGACTTTCTGAACATTAAATAATTAACGGTTGCATAAATAAATTAAAGTTAGAGAAGTCGTTAAATAAACAAAAATGAAAATTATAATAGGGTGTTTGAATATTTTTCTCTATATAGTACACAGTTTAATTTTACGTTAATGTACTTTAAATAATTTGGGCCCTTCGGCCATATTCACAAAGAATTTTTCTCTGTGTCCTTGGTAAGGAAAAAAAAAAAAAAAAAAAAAAAAAAAAAACATTCACCAAAATCTATACAGTTCGTGTGACTGTGATTTATAACATAAATATAAATTTTCAGCTCAATCGAAAAAGGCATTTAGACGCTATCGCCTTTTAAAAATTTGGGTCCCTAGACCAGAATGATAAAGAAATTTTCTTTGTGTCCCTGTAAAAAAAACTATAAGTGCTAGACTCAACAAAATTTATACAGTTCGTGTGTCGGTAACCTTTAACATGTGTATAAATTTTCAGCTCAATCGAATTATGCATTTAGAATTTAGATGCTATCGCACTTTTAAAAATTTGGGTCCATAGGCCATAATGATAAAGAATTTTTCTTTGTGTTCCTGTAAAAAACTATAAGTGCTAGATTCACCAAAATCAATAGGGTTCGTGCTATGATGACCTATAACATACGTGCCAACTTTCAGCTCATTCGAACAAAACGTTTAGACGCTATCATGTTTACTCACACACATACAGTGAAAACAGCAAAAATCAACTCAGCGGACCGCAAAACATATAAATACCAAAATCTCAATCAAAGTCGGATTTTTGACATGATTACAATACTTTCTTTACATATGTAAATACGTAAAGTAAAAAACAAGAAGAAAAATAAAAAGGATAACGGACATCTACAACATGAATTAAGATTTAGAATTTATCGATTTCAAAATTTTCAATTTTTAAAAGTAATATAAAACTCAAAAAATTTGAAATATTTAAAATATTAAATTTTTTTAATTAGTTTAATAAAATTAGTTTCACTGAATTCAATTCATTTTGCAGGTACCTTTTATGTAAATGTGTTTGTAAAGTTTTAAAAACAATAGGTGAAGATTTTTTTTCCAAAATCTCGCGAATGCTCCCGGGGCCTCTGCCCGCCCACCCTTACCGAGCTTTGGTTTCTTTTCCTTGACGGTATTTTACCTGTATTTTCTTGCTAAATAATTTTTTTAACACACACACACTTCTGAATGTGCATTTTTTTCTTTTTCATCCCGTGCTATTTACAATGGATTTTTTATTTTATTTATTTATTTTTTTTTTCTCTCCCGTTTTCACTTATTTATTTATTCATTCTAAAATGCAGTGGTTTCCGCCAGCCAAAATTTTCCTATAAAATAACATGGATCTTGACTGTCGGTGTTGTCCGTTCTTAACCCTCAGACTGCCTTTAAAAAGGGCAAAATTGCAATGTTGTTTTCAATGCACAGATTTTTAAATGCACTAAACTAATGCTTATTTAAAGGTGAGTTTAAAAATAAAATTGCGCACATGATTATAATCCCTATGACTATTATTTAAGATCATCAAGCTTGAAAAAGATGTTAAAAATTTCTAATTATAAAATATTGAATTATAAGTGTATTGGGGAAAAAGAACAGCTCAGTGACCGGATATATTCGTCACTGACCGCCGTTGACGGATAAATACGGTCACTGAGGCGTTCTATTTTCTCCAATACACTTATAATTCAAAATTATATATTTATGAATTTTTAGCTTGTTTTTGAAGTTTAAAGGTCTTTTATAATAGTCATGAGGATTATTGTGATGTACCAGGGGTCTGTCCAGACTTTTCACACAGGGTCCTGTTTTTTTTTTTTTTTTTTGTGAAATTGTGAAAATTTGTACATGTAAATTTGTGAATCTAAATTTACTGTGAAAATAAAGTTCTTCCAAACTTTTAGGCTAGGGTCCTCTTTTTGTGAAACTGAAAAATGTAATTTTGCAAAATAAAATTACAATTAAGGTTTCATTTTTGACAATGACAGTTTAGTTTTATAGAACTAAACTCACACAAATGCATAGAAACCCTTTATAAATTAGAAATTGACTGGCAGCTTTTCGGGAGAAATACAACAGAAACGTCTGAATATTCAGGCAGTCTGTTCATTCCACTGAAGATTAATTTTTAAAATGAGATATTTATCGAAGGTCTAAAGAGAAAAATTTTGCGAAGGGTCCTGATTTAGGATAAATAATTTTGTGAAAGGTTCTTTTTTAAGATATAAAATTTTGTGAAGGGTCTTTTAACGGGCCCATGTTTGCCTCTGGACACACTGTTAAAAATTTCAACAGAAAACTCTGTGTAATCTATTATCTTAAGTCTTATGTAAAATTATAGAGAGAAATAAACGGAGATGTTAAAAACCTTATTTTATACGTTCATTTTAATAACTAATATTATTTAAATTAATTATTGCTGAGAATATATTTCGGACTTCGAATACTTTTTCTAAAGTAGAAAAAGTCATTTTTAATTTTAATTAAATAATTAAATAATAAAATTATGCAAAAATACAGAATGAAAATTGAGATTCTCGATTATTCCCTTTTAACTAAGAATTACTGTAAATTTACAGACTCTGAATAAATGTTTACATTAAATTTACAGAAACTTTTAACAGTGCAAGCCCTTACACAGTTACATTTTTTATCTAAAAGAAAGGGGAAAAAAAACTTGAACCACAACATGCTAAAAGTAAATAAAAGAGAAAAAAAAAAATTAACTCTATTTATACAAAACTCTAATTAGACGTGATAAATGTAAAAATCTTTCCATGTCTGCCTCTTGACTCAACTTCTATTCCTAAATTACTTAAAACTAAACAACCATTGTCATCGTTAGAATAATTAACGGCAATATTTCTTTCCCAGTTTAACGAGAAAAAAAAAAGTTTTCACAGAATATTTTATGAAACCTGTATACATTTTTAAAAAAGAAATAATTGCGACAAATCTAGGCCAACAAAATGAAAATTTTTTCTTCCACTAATTCCCAGTTTGTAATCTTCATATAATCCGACGCATAGAGAGAAAAAAAAGAAAAAGAACTAAAAATTCACTTTCGAAACCAGTTGCCGTACTTATCAGACACAGGTGCATCAAAATACAGGAATCTTTGACCTTATTTTTGTCTCTTCTTTCCTGGCGTCTGGATCAGCTTATTGACCCGATTTTGTTTTTAATGGGCATTTACCCACTGAACCAAGCCATTTGTGATAAATGTACACACACATAGTTTTTGCAACCCATAGTCATACATGTTTGTCATAATACAAGGTTACAGATGATGATAACTATTTTTTTTTCCTTTTTCCAGACAACAATTAAACCTTTGTTAATAATAATAATAATTTCTATGCTTGTCCGCAGAAGTATTCAACCATGCATTTGCTATGGTTTGGACTAGTTGGTTTGTGCCCGCCAAGCACTCGATTTTTACACATGTATTTCCAGTTTATTTCTCCATGCAAGTATAAATTATTAACATCGGTTTAATAAGATAAAAAAAAAAAAACTTTTTACATATCATGTTTTTAAATTTTCTGATGAAACATTAATAAAATACACGAGGATAAAAAATAACATATTAAGCAATATTTAAGCACGCGAACTCAGTTCAGTGAACTAATAATAATAATGAAAAAAAAGTTTATTTTTTTTAAGGTTCACGTTTAATTAAATGTATTTATTTTTATGTCGAAAGAAAATGAACTCGTAAATTTTTTTGGACAACAATTAAGTTATAGCTTATATTTTAATGGCTATTTTTATTGCTATTAGGAGCTTATTATTTTCATATTTTAATTAATTAAAAGAAAACTATTCGAAAATCTGACTTTGAAGTATCGTGTTGTCACCGGGTTCTGAGCTACTGTGAAAGCTTCAAATGTCTAGCTAGTAGGGAAGTTAGTTAAAAATAGATTGAAAGATTTGTACCGGACAAACAAACAAACACACAAACAAACAAGAATAGAAGTTAATAAAAACATGGTAACAATTAGCATCATTACTTACAACACAATATTTATATACAAGCAAACCCGTACAAAATTTTCGCACTTTTTATGAACTTTTAAAATTTGAAACTCATCAATATTATACCAATTTCATCACTTAATTAACATTTTAATTTTTCAGAAGCCAACTTATTATTAGAACCAAATTAATATTGTGCAATAGTGAAACCAAAATCATTTAAAAAAGGTTTCAAAATGAAATTCATGGTTGATGACCTAGTTTTCATACTTCACAGGCAGTACAGTTTCAGTATAGGACCCCCATTCCTTTTAAAATTTTCTCGCCATATTGACGATGGTATTTTATTTATTTGTTTTGGCATAATTTTTTGTTATATTAAAAAAAAAAAAAAAAAAAAAAAAAAAATTACTTCCTATTTTGATTATATTTTTTATGACTGCGTTTTGTAGTCAATTTATGATAATAATTTATATCCTGTATATATCTTTAAAGTATTGGTAGGTTTAAATGACGCAAAGATTCTGAAGAAGGAACTTTTAAAAATACATTTTTACGTAAAATAGTCTCACAAGAAAAATGTCATTTTTACTTTCCCAACACTATAGTGAGGAAAGTATTCTAATCATGTCAAAAATCCGAATTTGAGATTTTGATGTTTCTATACGTTTCGAGGTTCAATGAGTCCGTTTTCCCTATTTTTGCGATGATGTATGTATGTGTGTGTGTGTATGTATGTGTGTATGTATGCGTGTATGTATGTATGTCTGTGAGTGAACACGCTAGCGTCTAAACGCTTTGTTCGAATAACCTGAAAGTTGGTACGTATATTATAAGTCACCATAGTACGAACCCTATAGATTTTGGTGAATCTAGCACTTATAGTTTTTTTACAGAGACACAAAGAAAAACTCTTTATCATTATGGCATATGGGAGCAAAATCTTAAAAGTGCGATAGCATCTAAACGCCTTATTCAATTGAGCAAAAAATTTATACACATATTATAGGTCACAAATACTCAATCTGTATAGATTTTGGAGAATCAAGCACTTATAGTTTTTTTTACAGGGACACACCTTATCATTTGTATATGGGGCCAATTTTTTAAAAGTGTGATAGCATCTAAACGCCTCATTAATCTGAGCAAAAAATTTGTACACATGTTATAGGTCACAGTTCCACCAACTGTATAGATTTTGGTGAATCTAGCACTTACAGTTTTTTTACAGGGACACAAAGAAAAATTCTTTATCATTATGGCCTATGGGACCAAATTTTTAAAAGTACGATAGCATCTAAACGCCTTATTCAATTGAGCTGAAAATTTATATGAGTATTACAAATCACTGTTGCACTAACTATAAGCATTTTGGTGAATCTAGCATTTATAGGTTTTTACAGGGACACAACGAAAAATTCTTTATCATTAGGATCTATGGGCTCAAAGTTCAGTAGCGTTAAATAAAACATCGTGTAATATATGGAGAAAAATACTCACTCTATTATGGTTTTCTCTCTTTTGTTTGTTTAACAACTCCTCTTTCTTTACTTTATCTACAAAACTGTTAATTACTCAATCTTCGGAAAGTCGAGTGGAGTCACTCCAGATTTTTTTCTTATTAGACCATTAAGCTGAAACCGCATGCTTAAATACTGTCTATTTATATATATATATATATATATATATATATATATATATATATATATATATATCTTTGCGTACGTATTTTGTTAATTATATCACTATCGTATCGACAAAATGTAATCGTAACTGGTCCACGTTAGAGAAATATTATATACATATTTTTTTTAAACGCCAAACGTCTCCATGAAATTAAAAATGAATTCATAAAACTTTAATAATTCAAATTTTATAACCATGTGTCTGTTTTGTTTATTATTAATTTCTTATGACATAACTAAATTCTGCACATTTAATTTATTATTATTATTTTCCCATGACGTATTAAAATTTCGCATAGCGACGAAAACAGGTTTTTATTTCTGTACTGATAAGTATAAAGGATTTAAGTCCATATTCTTGATTTTTCAGGAGACGAAAAATAAAGTTAAACTAACTAAAAACTAATCAGCAGAATCGATTAGGAAAAAGGGATTATGTTGGTTTATACGCTTTATACCATTCAGTGATTGTCAATCTTCATTTAATAAAGGGAAAAAATTGAATTAAATATTTTATACCAAAGATTAATGCTAAATTTCTGATTTGAATCTTTTTTTACCAATGGATTTTCTCAAAAACTAAATGACATGGATTTAAATACTTTATACCAATCGACAGAGAATTTTTTTCTGAGTCTGACTATGTACTTAACTCAAAATCGACATTTTTGGACTTAAATCCTTTATACTTATCAGTACAGATTTTTAAAAATGTTTTTGTTAAGTTTTATTTTATAGATGAATAAATTCTGGAAAATAGCCGGTTACTCAATTCAAGCTTTGATTTCTGCAAATGGAGGAACTATATAATATGCTGTACTTAAATATATTTTTTAAATGAAATTTTCTCTGTAAATGAAATAATTAATTTTGTTTGTTTAATTTATCATTTGAATCAATGAATGAATCTTCCAAACAACAATGCAACCCATGCATAAAATTTTCTTTTCTTTTTTTCAAATATTATTGCAATTGCGATATATATTTTTATGTTATTTGTTATTATTATTATTATTATTATTATTATTTAATTCGTTTAAAATGCATGCATGGGAACCATGCATAAAATTTTACTTTTTTTTCTTTTCAATATATTGTTGTAGCTATGATGTTAGTTTAGAGCGTTGCACTCGAGAAACCAAGCTTTTTATTATTAAGAAGATATATTAAAATATATCTCTGTATAATAAAATGTGTATGTATGTTAAAACATAGAGTGACACTGGATAATTCCTGGTCAAAAAACAATAATGTTTATTTCTTAAAAAAATTCTATCAAACTTGCAATTACCAATTTCATCAGCATGGAGTAAGTACACTCCAATACCTTTTTAATAAAATACTTATTTCATCGTCTAATGCACTCGTAATTTAAATAACTTAATCAGTGACCACGATTTACCCCTGGGTTGGGAGTAATTCCTGGCCACATCTGGGGTAATTATTGGTCACTCACATATTTGATACAAATAGATAATTTTTTTTATGCATGTTAGTACTATAGTTAATTAAACCGATTACACTATTATTTTCATCATGTATGGATATTAAACTGTTGCATAGTTATAGAGTTTTACTATTTCAGGGCTAAATATAAATTTATTTATCACGAAAAATGGATACTATTTCAACAAATCTTAAGCCATAATTTTTTGTATGATTTAAATGCGTGATTTATGGCTTGCATATCTACTGTGAATGGATCTACACATTTTTGATTGATTGAGTCATAAAAAATGTAAGAAATGTCAATTGTCCCCATTTTATCTCGGTTCGGTCATCTTAAGTTTTCGGCTCCTCTTTCTAAGAGCCTTACATTCTCTTTACTACTTATTACTTTCCGAACACAGTGAGGAAAGTATTGTAATCATGTCAAAAATCCGAATTCGAGATTTTGATGTTTCTATACGTTTCGAGGTCCAACGAGTCCGTTTTCACTATTTTTACGATGATGTATGTATGTGTGTGTGTATGTATGTGTGTATGTATGTGTGTATGTCTGTGAGTGAACACGCTAGCGTCTAAACGCTTTGTTCGAATAAGCTGAAAGTTGGTACGTATATTATAAGTCACCATAGTACGAACCCTATAGATTTTGGTGAATGTAGCACTTATAGTTTTTTTACAGGGACACAAAGAAAAATTCTTTATCATTATGACCAAGGGACCAAAATCTTAAAAATGCGATAGCATCTAAACGCCTTATTCAATTGAGCAAAAACTTTATACACATATTATAGGTCACAGATACTCAATCTGTATAGATTTTGGAGAATCTAGCACTTATAGTTTTTTTACAGGGACACAAAGAAAAATTCTTTGCCAAATTTTTAAAAGTGTGATAGCGTCTAAACGCCTTATTAATCTCAGCAAAGAATTTGTACACATGTTATAGGTCACATTTGAACTAACTGTATAGATTTTGGTGAATCTAGCACTTACAGTTTTTTTACAGGGACACAAAGAAAAATTCTTTATCTTTATGGCTATGAGACCAGCGATAGCATCTAAACGCCTTATTCAATTGAGCTGAACATTTGTAGGAATATTATAAATCACTGTTGCACTAACTATAAGCATTTTGGTGAATCTAGCATTTATAGATTTTTACAGGGACACAACGAAAAATTCTTTATCCTTATGATCTAAGGGCTCAAAGTTCAGTAGCGTTAAATAAAACCTCGTGTGATATATGGAGAAAAATACTCAAACACTCTGTTATGGTTTTCTCTTTTTTGTTTGTTTAGCAACACCTCTTTCTTTATTTTATCTACAAAACTGTTAGTTACTCAATGTTCGGAAAGTCGAGTGGAGTCACTTCAGATTTTCTTTTTTTTTTTTTTTTGTGATTTTTCCAACATAAAAGGTTTTATCATGGCCTGCAACATAATATCCGTGCTTCTGTACTTCATTTTGTTTGTTTTCAATTATAATTTTGGTATTTTGTAATGAATTCGTTTTTTTTGTTTAGCTGTTCAATCACAGTTGATATATTCATGTCTTCAGAGCATCCACCTGTAGATTCATCTGGATCTTCATTTGTGTTTTTCTTTTTTACTTTCTTCTATATTCAATAGAAGAAAATATTGGATTCGTAAAAATTTTCGAACTCGGGTTTTTGATGGATTTACACGTTTTGAGAGCTGTAGAACACGATTTGATCATTTTTAGAAAAAGTCTCTCTGTCTCTGTGTGTGTGTGTGACAAAATTTTGTGGCAACTGTATCTCAGGAACTACTGCACAGAATTTCATACAAATTGGTATGTAGTTACACCTTGACATAAATTAGTGCCTATCAATTTTTGGTAAAAATCGTCCAACAGCTTGCGTTGCCATCCCACTTTTTCTAAATTTTTAACAAGGTGGTATAGGACAAAATTTTGTATAAATGTGCATAAAGATTATTATTTTTTTAATTATCATTATGAAATTAAAAAAAATATTTGTAACAGAGATAGTCAAATGAGAAAAAAAAAAAAAAATTGTGTATGTAGGAGCCTCGCCTCAATAAATTTTCATGATGGGTATCTTTCAAAAGAGCTCGCCAATACTTTTAAAACGAATGGTTGAACCATCCATCTGCGATAATTTAAAATAAATTTATCGATTTCTTTCATAAAAAAAATGTAATATTGAGAATAAAATTGACATTTTTTGGATATTTCGTGTTATACTACTTCTCTAATATGGAAATCGTCTGCATTATCATGGAGTTAGAAATTTGAAACTTTCAGGATTGCTCAGAACACGGTGACAACACAATACTTCGAAGTCCGATGTTCAAATTTTTTTATTAGTTTTATTATCTATATATTAATAGGCAAGCATAAAATTTGTTGTCCCTTTTTAACATATTAATTATGGGAGTAGAGGGTTGAAAATGGTATCATTCGAAAGGTATGGTTAGCCGGAAGGTGCGAATACAAATATTATTTTCTTACGATGTCAAGAAGGTATTTAAAAATACATTTATTTTTTATGCATTTTCCCCCATTTTTCCCTTTTATACACGTATTCCTTCACATTAAAAAATACCTAAAAGTAGAAAGTTGTTAAATCTGGCAATTTCATAAAGCTCAAATAAAACCATAGACACAGTAATTTGTATAATGTAGCATCACTATACGCAAGCGAAGTGATGACGTCACTGTCTGTCCATGGAGCCATGTAAAAGATTTTCTATGTTAATTGTCCATTGAGTTTTTTGTAAAAAATTATTAAAAAATAACGGAAATTATCTGCCGATTTTAATTCCGATATTTGGGTATAGTTATATACAAGTTACTGTCTACTTGTGTTTGATTGAGTTATTTTTTCTGTAAAATTGATAAAATTTTAATTTAAAATCCCAAAACTCCAGAAAAAAAAATGGCAAACTTCCAGTTTCTAATGTAAACATAAACATTTCATTTCAAAGGGTGATATTTAAACAATAAATATTGAACTAATATACTAAATAAAAGGAAAATGGATTTGTTACTAACTGCTGCATGTAGACGATACGGAAAAAATTCCGATTTCCGTTTTTTGCTGAATTTACATGTTTTGAGCTTTCTTTACGTTTCAATTAACTGAAATTGGCTACTTATTTTTTAAAAAAGTGTCTTTATTGCAAGCTTTTGTGGGTAGAAGAAGCAAGTAGAAGATACATAAAAACTTTTGATTTCCGGTTTTCGATGAATTTACACGTTTTGAGATTTCCTTGCATTTTAATTAACTGAAATTAGTGAAATTGACTACTTATTTTTATTTTTTAAAAAGTGGATTTATTAGTCTTTCCTCTGCATATATAAGTAGAAAATATAAGATTCAGAAATGTTTTAGATTTTCGGTTTTCGATAAAGTTACACGTTTTGAAATTTCCCGAACTCAATTCGACCATTTTTGAAAAATATCTTTTTTTTTTTTTTTTGTTCAAACACTGTACTTTATGAACCAATCGAATTAATTTAACAGAATTTGATACTTGGTTGGACCTTGGTCTGACATGGTACCTATTAGCTTCTGGGCTGTATCACACCACAAGGGGCGTTTTCACGTTGCGATTTTCTCTCATTTCAGGAAAGGCTAACATCTACAGAGAGAAATAGTTATATTAAGTAAAACTCTGCTGATTCAGTTAGAGTGAATATCGGAAAACAATTGCCGCAGCTGTGTTGCAATTGCATTCCGTATAGGACAAGGTGTAGTTTATTGGTCTAATCTAAACCTGTAGATGGCGCTGCGCGCCGATATTAATGTTCTGTTTTCTTCTTTTCTCTTAGTGTGTGTTCTTCGTGTTCGTTTATGTTGTATGTAATAAATGTGTGTAGCCGTAATTTGCTCTCCTATTTTTTTGGAATTATGTCTTGAATTCAACTCCAATGAATAGACAGGAAACTCAGAGGCCGGCAGTCCCCACGAATCTGGACCGATAAGGTAAGATATTTACCTTATTTAAATATAATATTCTGAAATGTTTATTAATCATTATATATGAAGGATATATCTGAAATGAGTCGCCAAAGTAGCGACGTGTGTTTGAATGATGATTTTTATAAAGTCGTTAAGAATTTTAGCGACACAATTATTGGCGCCCGAACAGGGACTGCCAGGCCCTTAAATATTATTTAAAGCTGTTACTTATACTATAGTCCAAATTTGTAAATTAAATCAATATGGCTACCGAACTTGAAAAATTGAAGAGAAAAAGATCTACCCTAAAGGGATTATGTACGAAACTGATTAATACAATAAATATAAAATTAAATGAACCCGACGAAGGGTTAAATGTTTTTGAATTAGAATCACAGTTAGAAAAACTGCAAGTAAAGAATAACGAAATTATAGAAGTTGAAGATCAAATTGAGGCCAAAATCACGGATCTCAACGAGCTACAAACCGAAATAGAAACGAGACAAGAATACAGAGATTCAATTATTGATGTAAAAGCTCAAATTATCAATAAGATAGAGAAAATTAAAAATTTAAACGTTACTCCGATCTTATCGCAGCCAAGAAATGAGCAAACAACCAATCTGCATTTAGAAAGAATTAATAATAGTTCTGTGAGACTACCCAAGTTATCAATTCCTGTTTATGACGGTTCTCCTGAAAACTGGATTGAATTTTGGAGCCAGTATGAGATTACAATACATAATAACAACAACATTTCTAATGTGCAGAAATTTGTGTATTTACGCAGCTTTTTAAAAGCCCAAGCTTTAACAGCTATTCAGGGTTTAGCACTTTCAGATCAAAATTACAATACTGCAATTGATTTATTAAAATCTAGATTCGGAAAAAAAGATATTATAATAAGATATAAAATTGACGCGTTATTAAATTTGAACCCTGTTAAATCTCCAAATCAAATTAAAGAATTACGCTTACTGCACGACGCCCTTGATATTAATATTAAATCTCTCGAAAATTTAGGTGTGGATTTAAAATCTTACGGAAATTTGTTATTTCCAATTGTTACAAAATTAATACCTACCAGTATTATGATAGACTATAATAAAATGAAAACAGAATCCGAGGAATGGGATGTACAAGATTTGTTAAAACATTTAAAATTAGAAGTTCAGACTAGGGAAAAAACCTTTTTATTTTTAAAACGCGAAGTAGAAACTCACAATAGCGGATATAAAAACTCAAATTCCAGATTTGATTCAAAATCATCGGAAAATAATAATAATAATAATGCTTACTACCGGAAATCTGGTTCGGGATATAAAAATTCTAACACAATGCAAAAGGCATCAGCCTTTAAATTAACTGTTAGTAAATGTATATTTTGTGTTGATGTAAATAACGATCATGACAGTAAAATGTGTAAATTAAATTTAGAGGATAAAAAATTGTCTTTACGCAAACAGGGAATCTGTTATTTATGTTTCAAAAGAGGTAAACATACCGCAAAATTCTGTTTATCGGGTCTCAAATGTGACACGTGTTCAGGAAAACACAATACATTAATTTGCTATAAGCAAAAATCGGAAACTCCAACGGCTCATATGAAAGATAAAAATCACATCGAACATACCCAAACAAATAATTCTGAGAACAGTGTTTGCGAAAATGATAATTCTGTATTGTCCTATAAGTGTCCTGTACAAAATCCGCTTGAGAATAATGAAATATATTTACAAACTTGCTTCGCAAGAATAACAAATAGTTCTAATTTAAACTCTCTAAAGTGTGCCGTATTATTCGATAATGCATCCCAAAGAAATTTCATAAACATATCACTCGCCCGTGAATTAAAATTGCCGGTGATTAGAAAAGAAACTTTAATAATATATCCGTTTTCATGTGATCATCCTCAATCAAATGAATATTCAGTCGTAAATTTCGAATTGTCTCATTTAAAAAACCACAAACAGAAATGTTATGTAGAGGCATTGGTCGTAAATCAAATCTCTTTTACGAAGTTACAGATTCTTGATGACGCATCATTTCGAAAACTTTGGGTTTCGAGAGAGGGGGAAAGAAATAAAATTCCGCAATTGCATTCGAAGGCTCCAGACATTCTAATTGGCGGCGGGTTATTTTGGAAACTGCAAAAAAATAAAAAGAAAATTAATCGTTCGTTGTTTGCTGTAAATACATTATTCGGATGGACACTCTCAGGGAACAATAATTCAGGAAACGATTCAGACAACTTAATTACTGGCGCCAGCGTGTTAAAAATTGAATGTGGTAACTCTTTTTGTTTACATGAAAACCATCCAAGCATGAAAATAAATGAGTCATCGGAATGTACGGGTAATGATTTGCAAAACTTGTGGTCGTTAGATCTTTTGGGAATAAATGATGATAAATTGATTTCTGCTTCCGATCAGGAAATAATAAATAAATTTGATAAACAGTTAGAATATAAACAGGGTCATTATGTTACTCATTTATTATGGAATGATCATAGTATTGACAAATTTGAGAATAATTTTGAAAACGCTAAACGCCAATTCAATTATTTGAGAAAAAGATTAAAAGCGGATAAATGGATTTTCGAGCAATATAGGCAGATAATCACAGAACAAAAACAATTGGGTATCGTTGAAGACTGCGGCCGCACAAAAAAGGAGTATTTCGCTCCACATAGAGAAATTGTAAGACGGGAAAAACAAACATCAAGGGTACGAATTGTTTTTAATTGTTCCAGTAGAGTATCGGGGTGTAAATCTCTAAATGATTGTCTCGTAAAAGGGCCATGTCTTACACCACCAATTTTGGATGTAATTAATAGATTTCGAATGTTTAAGATTGCGTTTTGCGCAGATATTGAAAAGGCGTTTTTAATGATAGAAATCGCGGAACCCGATAGAAATTTTCTAAAGTTTTTATGGTTTGACGAGGATACCGAGAATTATAAAATAATGCGAATGACCAGAGCTACATTTGGTTGTACAACTTCTCCTTTCTTTTTAACGGCAACAATTAAGAAACACATTAAGGAATATAAGGAAATTTGTCCGGATAGTTATGAAATGTTAAATTCAGCTTTGTTTGTGGACGATTTGCTTTATGGTTCAGACACCGTAAACGGTGCCTATGAATTAACTTCTACTGCAGTAAATATTTTAGCAAAGGCTGGAATGAAATTAAGAAAGTTTAGTACGAATTCACAGAAATTAAAGAACATGTGGGATAAAAATGATTGTTTTTCGGAGGTAAATAATGAAAATGTAATAAATATTCTTGGATTGGTGTGGGATAAAGATAGTGATAAATTAGGATTAGCTTTGAAATCTATAGTTGAAAATTTGGATATATCGGTATGTACGAAAAGATATGTATTACATACAGCTGCAAAATTTTTTGATCCTATTGGGATTATATCTCCCTTTTTAATTAGGGTAAAGTGTTTTCTTCAAAGAATGTGGGAAAGAGGTATGGATTGGGATCACGAATTGCCGGATGATCTTAAGGGAATTTGGATAAAGTGGTGTAACGAAATTAAGGATTTATTAGAAATTCGAATAGATAGATGCTATTTCACGTATGTTGATTTGAAAAATTCGCGTGTAGAATTACACATTTTTTCAGATGCTTCACCACTTGCATATGGTTGTGTTGCATATTTTCGGGTTATCAGTAATGATAAAAAATGTTATGTAAGTATGATTATGTCAAAGGCTAGAGTTGCGCCGCTAAAGAAACTAACACTACCAAGATTGGAGTTAATGGGAGCGGTGATAGCAGCTAGAGTAGCGAAATATATTTGTGATATATTTAAGGAAATTAACATCGAGAAATTTTATTGGACCGATTCTACTATTGTTTTACACTGGGTGAAGGGATCGGCGAAACAATGGAAACCCTTTGTTAAAAATAGAGTAGTTGAAATTCAGGAATTGTCAGTACCCGAAAATTGGTCATATTGTAATACAAAGGATAATCCCGCAGATTTAGTTACTCGTGGTATTAGCGCAAATGCGTTAGTTAATAATGATTTTTGGTTTAAAGGTCCAAAATGGTTATCTGAGATAAATGGTAAAGGTAATGATATTGGGGAAAAGGTAAACACGCAATATATTACCGAAGAAAAAAGGAAAACACCTGAAAAAATAATTCAGTTTAAAATCTGTATAGAAACAGTTGAACCAATATTGGATCTAGAAAATTATAGTAACATTTTAAGAGTCCTCAGAATTACGGCATGGATAAAGAGATTTCTTAACAACGCGAATCCTAAAAACGAGAAAGTTAGCGGTCCATTATCGGCAGAAGAAATTGGTAGTGCGCAAACAATATGGGTTAAATATACACAAAAAATTAGTTTTCCGAATGAATTAAACTGTTTGGTAAATGGGGAACCTATTTCTAAAAATTCAAATTTAATTGAGTTCTCACCATTTTTGGATTCCGTAGGAATAATGCGCATCGGAGGAAGGCTTCAGAAATCAAATTATTCCTTTAACGAAAAACACCCGATCCTGTTGCCTTCAAAGGGTAAATTAATTGATTTGTTAATAAAAAATGCGCATGAAAAAGTTTTCCATTTTGGCATTAATGATACATTAGTACAATTACGGGAGGAATTTTGGGTAATCAAGGGCAGACAGGCAGTAAAAAGCGTATTAAGAAGATGCAGAATTTGCATAAAATTTAATTCTAGAGCTGGAGCCCAGATATCAGCTCCGTTACCTGCAGATCGTATCAATGAACAAAAGCCATTTGCAGTGATAGGCCTTGATTTTGCAGGCCCTTTATACATCCGAAATACGGATAGCAAAATATATATTTTGTTGTGCACATGCGCTATCACAAGAGCAGTGCACCTAGAATTGGTAGAGAACCTTTCTACAGAAACATTTTTATTGGCCTTCAGAAGAATAGTAGCAAGGCGGGGTCTTTGCCATACGGTTTACTCCGACAACGCGCGAACCTTTCATCGAGCTGATATTGAGTTAAGGCACATCTGGAAAATAATCACCCATCCCGACGTTAAAGATTACTATAGTAGTAATAAAATAAAATGGAAGTTTATCATGGAAATGTCCCCATGGTGGGGAGGGTTCTATGAACGACTTGTGCGATCTGTAAAAACTGCCTTAAGAAAGGTGGTTGGCAAAACCACTTTAACACACACACAACTACATACAGTTATATGTGAAATTGAAGGGTCAATTAATTCCCGACCCATTACATATACATATGCAGACTCAGGAGAACCTTCCCCAATTACGCCAGCACACTTCTTGGTAGGTCAGCGACTTACTACCTTACCTATCGTGCATATGAAACCACATGAGCTTCCTGGAACTTCGGCAACATATATCAAACGTTTTAATCAAAAGGAAAAAATATTGGACCAGTTCTGGTCAAGGTGGAAGAAGGAATACCTTCTACAGCTTAAAAACGCCATGACAAGTCGACACTCCAGTATTCGTGAATATACTCCAAATGATGTTGTGTTAATCCACGATTCCAAATTGCCACGGCACTTGTGGAAATTGGGAGTAATTACACAAGTGTTTCCAGGTAGAGATGGAAAGGTTCGTTCTTGTGAGTTAAAAACTTCAACAGGTACAATGAGACGTCCTTTCCAGTTGATTTATCCTGTTGAGATTTTTGAAAGGGACTAAATAAACTTAAACAACTTTTTCTTATTAACTATGACATTTGTGTGGACTTACAATTTGAACTATATTAGATATAGAAATGTCAGATATAATTACAATGGGAAAATGAACATAAAGTTAATGTTCATCCGGGGGCCAATGTGTAGTTTATTGGTCTAATCTAAACCTGTAGATGGCGCTGCGCGCCGATATTAATGTTCTGTTTTCTTCTTTTCTCTTAGTGTGTGTTCTTCGTGTTCGTTTATGTTGTATGTAATAAATGTGTGTAGCCGTAATTTGCTCTCCTATTTTTTTGGAATTATGTCTTGAATTCAACTCCAATGAATAGACAGGAAACTCAGAGGCCGGCAGTCCCCACGAATCTGGACCGATAAGGTAAGATATTTACCTTATTTAAATATAATATTCTGAAATGTTTATTAATCATTATATATGAAGGATATATCTGAAATGAGTCGCCAAAGTAGCGACGTGTGTTTGAATGATGATTTTTATAAAGTCGTTAAGAATTTTAGCGACACAAGGCAATAACTTTGCTTTGCCTCGCTTTGCAAAAAAAAAAAAAAAAAAAAAAAAATGGTCGAGTTTCGACCACTGGGCGATACTAGTAATTAATTAAAATATGAAAATAAATACATCCTAATAGCGTTTTTAGCCATTAAAATATTAGCTAAAATTTAATTGTTGCCAAAAAATTTTACGAGTTCATCTTCTTTCGTCATAAAAATAAATACATTTAATTTAATTAAACGTAAACATTAAAAAATTATAAAACGTTAAATTATGCATCTCACAAAAATTGACGTCATTATCACTTTAAAAATTTTATGCGCATTAATAAGAACTCTATGATTCATCAGAAAATTTAAAGCGTGGAATATAAAAAGTTTTTTTTTTTTTAATCTTATAACTATTTTTCTTTCATTTTTCACGCGCGTTTTTTATTTCCTAATTCATATTTATTAAAAAAAAAATTTTTTTCGATAGTGTTTGTAAGTATGAATTGACATTATTTTCTTTTCTTTTCTTCAATATATATATACATATATATACATATTACTTCTTTTTATTTCGAGTGGTCAAAATTTAACCGACAAAATATTTAATAATCTGGTGCGTCACTCACACGACTTTCTCTTACCCTGAAATTTAACACTATAAATACAGGTTGCAGATTAAAAGGTAAGATAACGAGTACTGTTATGTAAACCTGTGTTAAACAATTCATATTAGGCTTCTGAAGAGTTTTGTATGATAATTATTGCTGTGTGAGGGGGGCTACCGCCCCCCTCAACCCCCCGTTTCATTAATGCACCTACATTTACATAGAATTTAATTCGGTTATTAAAAAATAATTTATTAAAATTATTATTTAAAAAAAATATCTCTTATGATAATGCAGACGATTTCCATATTAGAGAAGTGGTATAACACCAAATATCCAAAAAAAAGTCCATTGTCCATTTTATTCTCATCATTAAAAAGAAGGAAGAAAAAAAAAAAAAAAAAAAAAAAAAAGTTTTTTTTTTTTTTTTTTTTTTTTTTTTTTCCCGTTAAAAGTAAAAAAAATCGATAACTTTGTTTTAAATTATCGCAGATCGATGGTTCAACCATTCGTTTTAAAGGTATTGGCGAGCTCTTTTGAAAGATACCCATCATGAAAATTTACTCCCCTCGAGGGGGGACTTCCCCCCCCCACCCCAGGGAGAGATGCGAGGCTCCTACATACACAAATTTTTTTTCCCAGTTAACTATCTCTATTACAAAAAATATATATTCGTTTCATTTTGTTTAGTTCAGTCTATAGACGTTAAACTCTACTTTCCTGCAATTTCCCCCATAGACGTAATGTATTAGAATTCTCTTGATTGTCCCTGTACACGAACCATTTGCTTGATCTTAATGAAAAGCTTACTGTAGCATCCCTATATGATACACATTTAGAATACCAAGTTTGAACTTTCTGCCATAATTTGTTTTTGAGATATGCTGATAACAGACAGACACACAGACAGACACACAGACCATTTGCTAAAAACATGATTTTCGTATTCAGGGGACCTCAAAACGTGTAAATATAACAAAATCTCGCGTTCGAAAATTTGACCCACAAACAATACTTTCTCTACCTTATGGGTAAGAGAAAGTAAAAATAGTTGAGGAATTATTATTTGTTTTTAAATTTAGCTCTTTTAACAGTTTATCTTTTCTTTATACGCACTTTTAAACTTTGTTGGGAAATAATGAAAAAAAAAAAAAAAAGCATTTTATTATCTATTATAATGTGAAATATCTGAAAAATTATTTTAAAAACAAATTATTTCGGTAATAGAACTCTCGTGTTGCATAATAATGACTAATACGGCCCAGTGGTCGAAACGCGACCACTTTTTTTGCAAAGCAAAGCAAAGTAATTGCCTTCTCGTAAACGGAATTAAATTGCAACACAGCTGCGTCATTTGTTTGTCGATATGCATCCAAAGTGAATTAGCAGAGTTTTACTTAATATATTTCTCTAAGTTTGGTGGTACACTGTAGATGCTGAGCCTTTCCTGAAATAAGAGGAAATCACAACGTAGAAGTGCCCCCTGTTCGGTGGTATAGCCCAAAAACTAATCGGCACCAGTTCAAACGAAGGTCCAACAACAAATCAGGTTCGGTTAAATTAAGTCCATTGGTTTATAAAGTAGTGTTCGAACTCAAAAAGGCAGATATTTTCTAAAAATAGTCGAATTGTGTTCAGGAAATCTCAAAACGTGTAACTTCATCAAAAACCGAAAATCTAGAATTTTTCTGAATCTTATACTTTAAGAAGAAAGTATGAGATTATATATGCAGAGGATAGAATAATAAATCCATTTTTTTAAAAATAAGTAGTTAAATAACCGTAGTAAATAACCACGGAAAGCTAATCCTTTATCCACTGAATCAGCACTCTACTTTATTATTTGGCCATCTCGTTGTATACTACCATATCAAAAATTATAAAAAGAAAAGAAAAAAAAAAATTGGATGACATAGCCACCTATGGACGGTTGGGATGGATGGACGGTTGGGTTTAACATCGCACTACTACTGCGCATTGGACCTGTTGGGTGATTTTCGCCAAAAGTTGATAGGCACTAATTTATATCAAGGTACAACTACCTGTTGGAAGAACATTTGTGTCACACACACACATACGGAGACAGACATTTTCAAAAAATATTCAAATTGTGGTCAGAACCTCTCAAAACAGGTAAATCCATTGAAAATCGGAAGTTGAAATTTTTTACGAAAATAATACTTTTGTCTATTGAATCTGGAAATAAGTAGATATATATATAAGTGTGTCGTTGGCATATTTGCCAACATACTAATCAATATTCCGTAGTATTGTTAGCCCCGCCTTCTTTTTCGCACCAATATCTTTTTAGAGTATTTTTCTTTTTATTTAATCGTAATTGCATTTGGAGAATATTACTCTAAAAATTTACTGGTGTGAAAAAAAGGGCGGGGCTGACAACACTACGGAAATACTTTCGTGACCGCATGTTTTTGTCTTTTTGAGAGTAAGCTCGCCTGTGGGCGTTATTCTTTTACATTACATTAGTTTAAATGAATATTTTCTGTATTCGAATTTATAATAAAAATGAACATTCGTTACAATTATACTCTTTCTAATCAAAGTATTTGTAGCCATACTGCATTGATTGCATAAATGTGAATATTGGGTATATTGTCCAGAAATAATGTAACCTAAGGAATCGCCCACTGTCGGAGTTACAAATTTCCAAATGACGTGAATTCACGTCAGCGGTCGCGCAAGTGTTAATTAGGATGTTGGCAAGTATGGTCGTTGGTATTATCATGTATCTATAAATTGCTAAATTTTATAACGTTATTACATTCTTCACTTTATATATATGTAACGTAAATACGGGGTGTCGTATTATTACGTGGGTCGGTATCCCAGTCATGTGAGCATCTTAGAAAGGATGAGGAGTCCATTAGGTTCACTAATAATCCTTTATTAAGTTTAAGATGCAGTCTGGGCCTGAATGTTAGACATCCTGAGCGTCATAAGTCCGGTAACTACGCCGAAAGTCGGCCCTTCTCCGTAGCGGCGCCCCATCGGGCCGCGAGCTTCGTTAGTGAGCTTTACATGATGAGAGTATTATTTAACACAGATTTACTAAGCAAGTCAATATCGGAAAAAGCCACGATTTCTCGTGTGTCCCAGCTTAAATACCGTCTATTTCGGCGGGAATATTTAGTCCTGCCCTGCTTAATCATTGGCTATTAACTTTATGATTGACAGTCCAGCTCAAGCCTGGATCCCCAGGGTTAATTAACATGCATTACTTAACCACAAGAAAAGGAGGGTTGCACTTATTCAGCACTTTTAATTCTGAAAGTTGTTCAATCTTTCTGATTTTCGCGTTATGAAGTCTTCTGCCATGAAACAAAGTTTAAAGGCGCGCTTACGAATTATTAGCGATTTCTAGATTTTAAAATAGGGTTTTAATTATTTAAATTTAACTATTTTTTATCCATTTCATATCCCCCCCTCCCAAGCGAGATCCCCCGGGTTTGCCTGCAAAGCCGTGGGAGCTCACCTGGAGGTAGACAACATCCCAGGTGAAAAATTTGACTATTATGCAATTACTGATATTATTGTTAATGGCGTGAGAAAGATGGCCCCAAAAAAAATTTTTGATGATAAAATTGTACTTTGCTGGACTAACTTGTAGACTTTTTAAGCTTATAAAAGTGTAAATTTTACCGGATTAATTTTTATCTGCTAACCAGCTCAGGATGCCTATGTTTTGGCCTGTACATAAGAGATACAATATTTTGCACAATTTTTTATCAGTATAAAAATATGTTACATGAGAAGAAAAAAAAATTATACTGACTGTAAAACTACTGACTATAAAATACACATTTTAATAATGTAAAATAAACATTGAAAAACATATAGTTATAGAATAAGAGCTATACAATATCTTGAGTATTTTTTTTTCTTTCTTTCTTCTTTACATATTGTTAACTAGAAGAACAGAACAAAACTTGTCCTAATACAGTCCTGGCAAAGTTTTATATTTGTAACTGTTTCTCACAGGTAAAACTTAATTTGCAGTTTCTACGCAAAGCAAAATAACATAACAATAATATTAGATTAAAAACTTGAACTTACACAAATCTTCTGGCTAAACTAAAATTATGAACATTAAAAATAAAAATATTCAATTATAACATATATCAAGCATATAAAGCGACAATCCTGTAAATATTAAATGAGAAAAAAAAAAGAAAACAAATGACATGTAGAAATCATTTAGACGATACTTGAGCCTAGAATCACACAATAAAAATATATAATATATAAAGTAATTAAAATGTATATCCGTATATCAAAATATAAAATAATTATTTTGGAACTAGATGAGAAAATCCTCTATTAGTACACTAAAATACAAAAACACTACAAAAACTTTAAAATAGGATTTTTTTTTTTTTCCATAGGTCCACAGGTAAGTACTTTCTTTTAACAACAACTACAGGTGCCCCAATCTCTGCAGTGGCTGCAAAGTAGTATTACTTGTGACACGAGACCATAGTAAGTAAATTTCTTCATTTAATGAAAGATAAAGCCTGACATTTAATATAACGACTTAGCATTTAAAATTTTTGCTTAGTGGTTTATAAAGTTCACAACTTAATCTTTCGAATTTTATGATATCCAATCTAAAGCAAGTAAATAAAAAGAAAAATACTATTAATATTTATGTAGACAAGTTCACGTGAAAAGTAAATATAGCTGTAAATGCATAAAAGGAAAGAAAACTTATTTACCGTAATACACAAGATAATCTGTTTAGTTATCTACAGTCATTTTTGTGAAAGCAAACACGGAGCATTTTTCATTCTTGTCGAGGTTTCATGGCTTTTACCCCATTTGACCTGAAAAACCCTCAACAATATGTAATATAGCATTTGTGTTGTTTTCTCACCATGTCGAAATACGAGAGATAAAAAAAAATTCAGGGAGCATTATTTTATGAGTATTAATTTACTTTCCTATTCAGGAGGTCTCAAGGTTATAGATTGTTTATTTCCTGATCACGGTACCCATTTGATCAGAAAAATTTATTTTGTCGCGGCCGGTCGCCCAATACCAAGAGATACCTCAGGAATACTTAGTACTCATATTTGCCCTGCCAGATTGTTGATTGACTGTTAACTCGAGTTAAAATAAAAAAGAAAGATGTATGTAGTTCATAATGTTTAGGTGACGTTCATCATTATTATACAAGTTTCAAGTTGGGCTGGGCCAACATTTGCGAAAATTTTCTAGATAGGGGTTGGGCTGGAACCAACGCATTATTCTATGATTTTTAGAAATTTAAATAGTGATGACTGTAGTAACCGTACTAGTTAAAATATTTACATTAAAAATTATGAGCAATATCTAACATGGGTATTTCTGCACGTATATGAAATGCGAAAATGAATAAATATGATATCTAATGAATTTTAAAATTATATAAAGTCACTAGATATATGGAATATTTATAATAAAAAGCCTGACACATAAAAAAATAAACAATATAAAATGTACACATTAATATCAAAAATATTTTGCAAGAGCAAAAATTTTAAACATGCAAGATTTTAACTGAAAACAAAAACTCTTATAGTAAACTTATTATAAAATAGTTCATTCCCGATTATTAAGTAAGTATAAAATCTGTTACAATAAGAGCATCCAGAAATATAAGAATATTTGAATATAAAGGTAAAAGTACGAAACGTTTTATATTATAATTAAATCAGTGTCATTTTATGCAGCGACACATCCAAAAAGATTCAAATATAATACTAACCACCTTCAACAAGTAATAGGCAAAAGAACTATGCAAGAAAAAATTTTAAAAATCAAAGGAAAAGATAAACATGGTATTTTAAAATTATTACTCTTGAAAAATCATTGGCATTATACTATAAACTATTTGTCATACTTGACCATTTATTTTTATTTACTACTGTTCAGATAAACTTAAAGATCCCCAAATTATAAGACACCCATAAACATACTTATTTTATTTATTTATTTAGTATTATTATTGTTTGCTCAATAATAAAATTTAAGTTAAATTTTTATGTATTGATCCTTATTAAAACTGAAATTCAACACTTCAAAGTAACCCTTGATATCGTACACTATACCAAAAGCCAAATGAAATGCAAAAATTTCATAAACAAATTAAAATGAAAACAAATAATCAAATAACTTCAGTCTGAAATATTTGTTAATATTTTTAAAATTAAATTTTCTGTAAAAATAACATGTTACAGAGATATACTGCAGCAAATAAAACTTATAAAAATTTGATATTAAGTTAATATAAGAAATTAATAAAATTCTGTTTTTTTTTTTCTGCCAACATTTCCAAGAAATGAAATTACTTATTATTCTTTTTTTTTTTTTTTTTTTTTTTCACTAATAAATTCAATATTTAATGAATATCAACACTTTAAAAGAACAATAATTCAGAAAATTAAAAATCAATAAAAACAATTAATTTAAATAATAAATTTCAAAACTTTCTTGAAATTATTTTGAAAAAAAATTTATTGAAAAATATCATTATTATTATTAACTTTTTTTTTTTTTTTTTTTTTTTTTTTTTTT
Source organism: Salticus scenicus (assembly GCA_963930645.1). Taxonomy (NCBI): domain Eukaryota; kingdom Metazoa; phylum Arthropoda; class Arachnida; order Araneae; family Salticidae; genus Salticus; species Salticus scenicus. Next base: position 205,838,459 of record OZ005656.1, on the reverse strand, counting down.
TAACTGCAAATCATAACAATCTCGGAAATAAAATAGGTCAAATATTATTTTTAATATTGAGAAACATAAATAATTTTTATTAATATACTAATCATTAAATCAAAACTTTTTACTCACCCGTCATCTTCTTTCAAAAATAAAACAAAATAAGATAAGATAAAAATTATTCACGAATTATTTAAAGAAAGAAAAAAAAAATTTCCATTGTATTATAAACCCTTTTAATAAGATTTATTAAGTTTTATTATTATTAGTCTTGCCACACGTAGTCATCTGTTTTTAATCAACTATTCAGACACTTGAAGCGCAAATCGGGTTCATTTCATACTCCCGGTAAACATGAAGACCGAAAGTTTTTCATTCCATCGTTACCATTGCAACGGAGAGCCGTATTTTCTCTTCTCTTCTACAATGTGAGAGCGCGGTTCGTCCACTCAGCAAAAAATGAAAGTCGCGCTACAAAAACAATATTATCGGTATTTGAAATATACTGAATCTATCTATGCCTGGGCGAGGAGAGCCGTTGAGTTTCATTTTTCCGCAACATAATTTCCTTGATTTTGCAAACGATACTTGTATAAATGTTTATCTCTCTTTGAGAAAGGAACAAGTTTCGAGGAATCAGTTCGTTGTTAGTTTTAATTAATTGCAGTTCAATCGGTTCAGCCGAATGATTCATTAAAATTCACACATAACTTGGTATAAGATGATAAGTAAAATCGTTTTGACTGAAGTTCACTTTTATCGTCTTTTTCTGGATTTAATGTTCAGAAACATAGATTTCTTGCTTGCATCGAAAAATCTTAATATCTACGATCTCTGGATCTCATATCTCTCTCTAGCACAACAAAGTTTCGATTGAGTTAGCGTTCAGAAATAAGTAATAATCCATCACTAATGATTTCTTCTTTCTAGGGTTTCCACCCAGCAGGTTTTGCTTTATTTTTTCTTGGGTTTCCATACACTAGGTGTACATACCTGCCGACTTCTGTAACGTAAATACGGGGTGTCGTATTATTACGTGGGTCGGTATCCCAGTCATGTGAGCATCTTAGAAAGGATGAGGAGTCCATTAGGTTCACTAATAATCCTTTATTAAGTTTAAGATGCAGTCTGGGCCTGAATGTTAGACATCCTGAGCGTCATAAGTCCGGTAACTACGCCGAAAGTCGGCCCTTCTCCGTAGCGGCGCCCCATCGGGCCGCGAGCTTCGTTAGTGAGCTTTACATGATGAGAGTATTATTTAACACAGATTTACTAAGCAAGTCAATATCGGAAAAAGCCACGATTTCTCGTGTGTCCCAGCTTAAATACCGTCTATTTCGGCGGGAATATTTAGTCCTGCCCTGCTTAATCATTGGCTATTAACTTTATGATTGACAGTCCAGCTCAAGCCTGGATCCCCAGGGTTAATTAACATGCATTACTTAACCACAAGAAAAGGAGGGTTGCACTTATTCAGCACTTTTAATTCTGAAAGTTGTTCAATCTTTCTGATTTTCGCGTTATGAAGTCTTCTGCCATGAAACAAAGTTTAAAGGCGCGCTTACGAATTATTAGCGATTTCTAGATTTTAAAATAGGGTTTTAATTATTTAAATTTAACTATTTTTTATCCATTTCATATATATATATATATATATATATATATAATACACGATTTATAAAATAATAATCAACAATTAAAAATTAAAATAAATTATGTATTTTTGTCTAAAAAAGGGCTTCTTCAACTTTTTCGATACACTCCGTTTCGATACTGATTATTATTAATTTTCTTTTCTTTCAAAAAAAAAAAAAAAAAAAGAAAAAAGAAAAGAAAAAGAAAAAAAGATGTTTATGAAATTCTGGCAAAAGCAGAATTTAATTTAGTACGGAGGGCTATTACTTTTTTTTTTTTTTCCAAATTATAAAGCGATGTTATAGTTTGGGATGGGTGGGGGTGGGGGGAGGAATAGTCCTCCGTACTAAACTAAGTTTTGCTTTTGCCAGAATGTCGTTAAAATCTTTTTTTTTTTTTCTTTTTTGAAAGAAAAAGAAAAGAAAATTAATAATAATCAGTATCGAAAAAGTTGAAGAAGCCCTTTTTTAGACAAAAACACATAATTTATTTTAATTTTTAATTGTTGCCAAAAAGGTTTACGAGTTCATTTGGATTTTTATTTATTTATTTATTTTTTTTTTTATGAAAAGAAATTCACGCGTAAATATTAAAATTGATATAAAACTTTGTGAAAAATTAAACTTGCAGGGTAAAATTAACGTCATTATAGCTCTAAAGGTTTTTTTTTTTTTTTTTTCGTTTGCGCGCACTTCTTCAAATTTTTCTCTCGGCTCACTTTACTTTATTTATTTTTTCCGGAAGTGAAATAAAGTATTTTTAATTTCTTGTGAATGAGAATAAAAGTTAGAAATAAAAAAGTTTCCATTCTATGAAAATTATTAGTACACTTTTTTTTTTTTTTTTAATCAGGATTTCGTGTGTAAATAATTATTTTCATACAAATATTTGGTAAGAGATTGAAACTTTTATTTTTATTATTATTCTTTAAAAAAAAAAGGGGGGGGGGAGCAATTCCTATTACTAAAATTTCTTTCTCGCACCGAAATAATAATTCTTTACAATGACTTATTGCATTTTAAGAATTCATAGAACAACCCAATAAATCTGGTTTGTTCCCATTTATACCAATACGAAATTATCCACTTATAAAAGAAATTATTTAATTCTCTTGAGTAATGAAAAATGATTTTTTGCACGACGTTATTCTCACATTATTTGTTTTGTTCTTTAGAAATATTACACACTTATAAATTTTATCACGGAACTATTGACAATAAATTTACTACACGTGCCTTTCCAGGATATAGATTTCGTACCACGTCAGATATTATTCTAAGAGAATTATTCAGGTCAGAGATTATATTTGCAACAAATTTTGCTATTCATGTATAGATCATATTAGGAGTTGAAAAAGGAAAATAAATAAATAAATAAATAAAGCAGCATCGCTTGTGCTCTCATAACAATTCCCTATAGTTTTAACATAAGAAATTATTCCTACGGTAGATATTACTTCTATAAAATTCAAAAATTCAAACTATATAACAAAATGCAGCCGACATCGCTGCTTTCTTTATTCTATTCTATTTCTTAAAACAATTTTTATAGGTGCCACACACACCACATAAACTTTAAATTTTACATCTACTTTTTAAGATAGCACGCGATCATGTTTTATATAAAAATTAAATCATTCAATTACTTTTTTTTACTTATTTTTATTTCATTTTGCACTCGCACTTTTTATTTCCTAATTCAAAATTTTTTAAAAAAAACTTTTTCCATAGTGTTTGTTTCGATACTGATTATTATTAATTTTCTTTTCTTTTTATTTAAAAAAAAAAAAAAAAAAAAAAAAAAAAAAAAAAGATGAAATTCTGGCAAAAGCAGAATTTAGTTTAGGACGGATGACTATTAGTTTTTTTTTTTTTTTTTTTTTTTCCAAATTATAACATCGCTTTCAAATTATTCAATTATATTTTCGATAAATTTTAGATTTCGATAAATGTCCAACTATCGAAAAATGATACTGCAAAAATCCCAGATTGAGACTCAGTCCTAAAAATTCAAAATATAAAATTTATGTTTATACATAAATATGCATTCTATTTTATTGTCAATAATCTGTCAATAAACACTCAATGTACTTTCTTTTACCTTACTATACTACAGACATATTATAACAGTTTAAGGTGTAAGATAAGGTAACATATTTAGATATTTCCAAAGTATTTTCGCAACATTTCAAAATAGTGTCATTTCAGGGTTGCCACGCCACTCAAATAAGAGAATGAAATTCCCTGACTTTTCCAGGTATGTTGTAAGAAAATTCCAGTCAAACCGTATATTGAGCATTGGCTGTACTGAGGACAAAATAATTATGGTACCATTTTAAAACACAAAAGTTACATATTACTTTTACCTAAGGAGAGATTGCCCTTCACGGGGTCTTTCTAAGAGTTCATGTTTAAAAAAAATGGCAGTAGATGAGAAAAAAAAAAAAAAACAGGAAAAATGACCCTACATTGGTGGAAAAATAGTTAGCATTCATCGCAGGAAATTCCTTGACTTTTCCGGATTCTGGCTAAAATATTCAAATTCCTGACTTTTCCCTGACTTTTATAGTCAACTTTCAAATTCCCTGACTATTCCAGGTTCTCCATGTTTTCTAGTAGCGCGGCAACCCTGTCATTTTTATGCCATAAATTTGACGATGGGGGGGGGGGAGTATACCGTTTCTCCTTAACCCCCGTTTGACTATTGTAGCTAAAATTCATAAATTATTTAAGTCTGCGATTTTTCTTTTTCTTTTTTTTCATTTTTTTTTCCTCCAATTCATTTAAAAGATAATCGCCCAAATCACCCTTTCAAACAAATTTTAAGTGTGGCCTTTTATATTATCTATAAGTTAAATACGCACTAAACAGTGGGCCGCGGTAGCCCAGTCGGTAGAGTGCCGGCCTCGTAATTGGAAGATTGCGGGTCCGGTACTCGAGCCGGCCAAAGACCGTCATGTACAATAATGGTGGCTGGTGCACGTAAAATCTGTCGTGGCCGCAATGTCCTCCATGTTCCCATTAAAAATTATACCTCTGGGGGTCACCGAAGCGGGAGAGCCATCCCTTCTGTGGAGGATCAAATTGTGATGGCATGTCTAGGGGTGTGTCCCAGACCGTCGTCAATTGCCCATCTGCGCAGCACTATTGCGACGGAAAGCCCAACCACCCCTCCGCACTAAACAGTTAATATAAATTTAACACAGAAGGGGAAAAATTGCAAGGCACAACTTCAAATGCACTTCTAATAAATTCCAGACCAATTTATGTCGAAATCTAATTAAATATAAAATTTCATGGAATTTTATGCGTTTCTTCTTGACATACAGCATTAGTAAAATAAGTGGAACACACTGACAGACAGATATTATCTGAAGAATAGTACCAAATTATCTTTAAGACATCTCAAAACACATGAATCCACACTGCTCCACACCATCACACCATCCGTTTTGCTACATCAATTCACTCAGTAAAAATAATTTATTAAAATTATCTTCCATGATGAACGCAGGCGATTTCCATTCTGAAAGCCAATTTTATTCTCTATAATTATAACATCTTAGAAATATGTTTTTTTTTTTTTTTTTTTTTTTTGGGGGGGGGGGGGGATAAAAAAAAATTGATAACTTTATTTTAAATTATCACAGATCAGTAGTTCAAACATTCGTTTTAAAGGTATTGACGAGCTCTTTTGAAAGTTGCCATAATAGAAAATTTGCCTCCTCGGAAAGGGCGGCGGGGGAGGTGATGCTCCTACATATCTAAAAAACTTTTTCCAGTTGACTATCAATATTATAAATAATTCTTTTTAATTTAATAGTGATTATTAAAAAAATAATTCTCTTTATGTATATTTATACGAAATTTTGTCCTATACTGCCGTGTTAAAAATTTAGAAAAAGCGGAATGGCAACGCCACCTGTTTTTACGATTTTCACTAAAAGTTGACAGGCACTAATTTATGTCAAGATGCAACTGCATATCAAATTTCATTAAACTCTGTGCAGTAGTTCCTGAGATACAGTTGCCACAAAATTTTGTCTCACAGACAGGCAGACATTTTCTAAAAATGGTCAAATCGAGTTCTATACTTCTCAAAATGTGTAAATCAATCGAAAACTCGAGGTCAAAAATTTTTACGAATCCAATACAAAAAGAGAGAGAGAGAGAGAAATGAATTATAGATATAATTATTTGTGTATAATCGGCAAAACTGTAACAAGCTATGCAACAACTCTTCATTACTTCAGTGTTTCAGTCATTTACAAAGAATTCTATGAACATTGAACAATTTTGCAAATACCATTTATCTATATTCATACCGGCACATAAAAGCTCATAATATAATCGCACCCACGAGTAATGAAGAATACATTCATAGAACGTAATTCTTATTTTGCTTTATTCTTTCTGCAAAATGATGGACTTACACATTTCATCAAGCGATAATTGGCAACAGTTATGGCACGTGATTTTTTAAGTACGATAAATGTATAGGTTTCTTTTGCAGATCTATGGTTGTTTCTTCCCTTCGGAAAACACCGAGGAATATAGAGCGATTTAATCTAAAGTGGATTCGGAACCACTGCGAAAATCACTACCTAACTTAGGTCTTAAACCGGCACCTGTATTAGGGTGGGCTTGATTTTGCCCGAACCGAAAAATAAAACTCACTTGAAAAAAAACCAACTGATTTTTTTTTTTTTTTTTTTTTTTTTTTTTTTTTTTTAATCCTTATTTAAAATTGCGCTTTTATTTAACTTATAATAAAACAAATATAATATACATTTTTATAACATGGATAAATTGGAGGTTTTCAAATTGCTTTATAGAACAAAACCTTGGGGAAGGGGGGGGGGCATGAAAAATAATTAATAATCTTCTCATTAAAATACTATGAAAAAAATTATATAAACAAATAGAAAAGAAAAAAATGTTTGTTAATAGAAGAAAACTACTCAATGTAAAATTTAAATAAATTTAAATTAAATTAAAAAACAAATCTAAAACTTTAATAGTGAAATACTGCGAATTAATGAAGGGACAATAATTGAAACCATTTGATAAAAATCTACTGAATACAAAAAAATTAACAACACTAAATAATTATTTAAAGCAAGTTTTTATTGTAAAGGACAAATAAACAGAATTTTAGAATATTTAAAGCACAATAATTTATTTGTTTATTTATTTAATTTTTAATTTCCTTATAACTTAATCAAAAACAGAAGACTTTAATTTTTTTTAATTTTTGATTTTAATGAATGAATAATTTTTTTTTTTTTTAAAACATCTCTTAATAATATACCTCATGTTAAAAAAAAAATCTGGTGTGAAACAACCACACCACTTCCATTACCCGCTATTACATGTATTATATGCATTTTTGAGAGATAATGTGATCAGAAAACATAAAAGTGACCTAAAGAGAAAATCGTTAGAGCCGTTTTTGAGATACCAACTTTTACAAAAAATCAATTATTGACCGGAAAAAAATAATTACATACAAAAGCATATTTAAAAGTGAGTTAAAATGGCGAGTTTGAAAAAAATCCGTACAACCGTTTTTAAAGGAACGCCTTTGCGAGGCCTGAACTTGAGCTATTTATACAGGACGCCTATCAATTTTCCTGAACTAACCAACTATATCATTCGAAAGGACATCTAATAGAGTGTCTATATAGCAAGTTTGAAGAAAATCGTTCGAGCCGTTTTTGAGATAAGGACTTACGGTCCCACTTCCGGTTTCCGACGTCCCACTTCCGGTTAAACTCAATTATTGAATAAATATGAATAAATAATGTTTATCAAGACTCTGAAAAAAACCTGATAAACCCAGAAAACCTTATTCCCCCCCAACCCCCCCCCCCCCCAAAAAAAAAAAAAAATAAAATAAAAGAAAAAAGAAAGAAAACTGATAAAAGTTATTATTATTATTATTATTATTATTTTATTTTATTTTATTTTTTGCCCCAATTTTGCCTGTATATTACCTGAAAGCCAGTGCTCTATATAACCACAGATGGGTTCGAAATTCTTGGAATTGGGAGTAGACGGAATTTTTTTTTTGTCAAATTCAGTATATCGCCATATCGGTTGTTTACGAACAAAGCATTTGAAAAAGAGATTAAAAAAGTATTAAGCAACTTGAAATAAAATGTTATTAATTATGGTTGTTTAATAAAAATTATTTGTCTTCAATTTAACATTTGATAACTAATATCTCATAAATTATCAATTCGTGATGATTAGAACATTTTAAATCCTTTTCACGTTGCAAATCTGTTTCTTTTTTTTTTTTTTCCCCTCTCATTAACACCAGCACACAAAACTCATAAAAGAAATCCTTTAATTCCCATGAGTAATGAAATATGGATTTCGTAGAATAATGCACATTTTGCTTTATTATTATTTCTGCAAAATGATTGATTTATGAATTTCATCACGAAATAACGGCAACAAAATTACGACACGTGTGTTTTAAGGATGTGAAATAAAATTTGAAGTTCTTGGATAAGTCTAAACGGATTATTACTTTCCGAACACTATAGTGAGGAAAGTATTGTAATCATGTCAAAAATCCGAATTCGAGATTTTGATGTTTCTATACGTTTCGAGGTCCAACGAGTCCGTTTTCACTATTTTTACGATGATGTATGTATGTGTGTGTGTATGTATGTGTGTATGTATGTGTGTATGTATGTGTGTATGTCTGTGAGTGAACACGCTAGCGTCTAAACGCTTTGTTCGAATAAGCTGAAAGTTGGTACGTATATTGTAAGTCACCATAGTACGAACCCTATAGATTTTGGTGAATCTAGCACTTATAGTTTTTTTACAGGGACACAAAGAAAAATTCTTTATCACTATGGCCAAGGGACCAAAATCTTAAAAGTGCGATAGCATCTAAACGCCTTATTCAATTGAGCAAAAACTTTATACACATATTATAGGTCACAGATACTCAATCTGTATAGATTTTGGAGAATCTAGCACTTATAGTTTTTTTACAGGGACACAAAGAAAAATTCTTTGCCAAATTTTTAAAAGTGTGATAGCGTCTAAACGCCTTATTAATCTCAGCAAAGAATTTGTACACATGTTATAGGTCACATTTGAACCAACTGTATAGATTTTGGTGAATCTAGCACTTACAGTTTTTTTACAGGGACACAAAGAAAAATTCTTTATCTTTATGGCCTATGAGACCAGCGATAGCATCTAAACGCCTTATTCAATTGAGCTGAAAATTTGTATGAATATTATAAATCACTGTTGCACTAATTATAAGCATTTTGGTGAATCTAGCATTTATAGATTTTTACAGGGCCACAACGAAAAATTCTTTATCATTAGGATCTAAGGGCTCAAAGTTCAGTAGCGTTAAATAAAACCTCGTGTGATATATGGAGAAAAATACTCAAACACTCTGTTATGGTTTTCTCTTTTTTGTTTGTTTAGCAACACCTCTTTCTTTACTTTATCTATAAAACTGTTAGTTACTCAATGTTCGGAAAGTCGAGTGGAGTCACTCCAGATTTTTTTTTTTCACATTCTATACATTGATTGTTTACTAAAGGGGTTGGAAAAATAGATTTAAGAAACCTGTAAGTGAGACTTATAACAAAATGTTACAAATAGGTACGTTTAAGACATCCTTAATGGAGACCTTTTTACTTCCGGAACATACATATGTAGGGAAAGTATTGTGATCAGGAAAAAAATCGACTTTCAGATTTTGGTGTACTTATAAGTTTTGAGGTCTCCGGAATTCATTTTTTCGATTTTTATGGTGATGCATGTATGTAGGTATGCGTGTATGCATATATGTGAGTAAATACGACAACGTATAAAAGATTTGATCGATTGAGCTGAAAGTTGGTACATATGTTTTAGGTTATCGTAGCAGAATTTCATAAATCTAGCACTGTAATTTTTTTTACAAAGACACAAAGAAAAATTCTTTATCATTATGGCCTATGGAAATGGACCCAAATTATTTACAGTACGATGGCAAACTAAATGCCTTATCCGATTGAGTTGAAAATTTATATGCATGTTATGTGCCACAATCGCACGAACTGTGTGGATTTTGGTGACTTATAGATTTTTACAAGGACACAACGAAATATTCTTTATCATTATGATCTATGGTCTCAAATTATTTGAAGAAATTAAAAAAAACATATAATACTATACTATACTATACAAATTAAAAACATACTATGTGGAGAAAAATACTCAAACACCTAATTATAATTTTCTCTTTTGTTTATTTAACGACTGCTCTTAATTTTATTTATTTATACGCCCGTTAATTACTTACTGTTCGGAAAGCCGAGGAGTCACTCCAGATACTTTTCTTTTCTACGGTTGCTGTATGCCCACCATCTTGAATATGCAGAATTTCAGGTCAATTTATGAGCAGAATTTTTCTTGTAATAGTTATCATAAAATTCAGTATTTTGGTGAGAAAATATTTCTTAGTGCTACAGTGAAGAACATTCTACCCTCGCTTTTGGCTCATTTTTATTTATTTATGTATTTATTTACGTTTTTAATACATTTAAATATGCCATAAAGTTAAGTATACACAATTTAATTCAGAGTAAGATATTTTTGAATATGTTTTTAAAAAGTTTTATATATATTAAGAATATATATATATATATATATATATATATAGCGAAGAGTAGAAGGTTATCTATTTCAACACTTGACATATATTTTTAGACAATACTGAATTTTTTAGTAGTTATTACATGAGGTAATTTCCTTACAAGCTAGTATGAAGCAAAGCATATTCAAGATGGCGGTGGGTATGCAGTCACTTTAACACTTTCCAACAAAAAGGAAAAGTATTAAACTTTGGTTTGTGTCTCCGCATTCATTTGATTTCCAAAAATAATTTTATAAAGCTTTGAAATTAATAAATTTTATTCAGACTTAAGGCCAGTTTTACAAGTCTTAAATTTTCCCTATAAGACTAAATACTAATTTACCAGTAATACTATTTGCACTACTGATATGGCACATGGACTCACAAAAGAATGCGGATGCATCATGGTCTTAAGGAGGTATTTAATTTAAGTCCATTTTAATATGTTTATACTGCACTACACGCAACGAAACAAAATATATATTATTACAACGGATTAAGTCTTTTCTCCTGCCTCAATTGTCCTGTTGCAGTGAAAGTAGTTTTACAGACAAAGGGAAAAAGGGCAATTCATCCACTTTCAGTGAAGTCAACCTTGGCGACGAACTTGGCGATCTGCGGACGAATTTAGAGAAAAATGGTAGTTTAGGGTGCCGAAGAGCGACTGAACTTCGTTGAGGTAGCGAAAGCTTATGCTCTGGAGTATTTGACGTTATTTGCTTTAACACCTGTGAAACAAGTGGCAGTTTTCTTGGATTGTTCCATAATATTCGTCGATTAGTGACTTTTGCGGTACGACACGAGGGACAGCTTCTTTGGACTGCCACCAAAATATTCGATAAAATAATAGTATTATTTCACTGTTCCGAAATTATTCGTTGTAATCACAGTTTTGTTTTATTGATTCGAGAAGTTAGGTTGAATAAAAAGCACTCATCGAGTAGAAAATGCGAGAAGTTAGGTTGAATAAAAAGCACTCATCGACTAGAACATGCCTGTTTCTCTACAAACTACTTTCTCACACAAGAATGTCGACAACTTTTTCGTAACTATATGATTAGGGTATTACGAAGGTCAAAATATATTGATGATTACCCATTATAACGAATAAATATAACTTAAATGAACCAAATGATTTTTTTTTCCCCCAAGATGTAAAAAATTATAAGGTGACATTTTTATTTTTTCCATATTTATATAATTTACGTACAAATAAAAAACTTAAACAATTCCAATGCGAATTGCTTAAAGGAATGGTAGTTTTCCATAAACTAATTAGCATTTAGCAATCTAGATGACAAACATGAAAAAGAGACAAAGAAGTAAAAATTATTCATTATTTAGAACAATTAACTAATAAGAATTTGTTAACTCTTTCCAAACTTACATAAGAAGGTGTGCAGTTTACAAAAGATATGCAGTTTTCAAGGGATAACATTTTTACAGTGCTACATATGTAAGAGAATGAGGAGCGAGCAGTTCAAAATTCATTCAAAGATCTTTGATGAGGAATTACCCTGTACGACTAACTTCCTGACCTTTAAAGGTCAAGGATTACTGCTCTTAGACCCCAAGGCGAGAAATTTACTTATTCTGGTATAGAATATAGATAGATGGCTTTTTAGTTGATATTATACGATTAAAATTTCTTATGGGGAAGCATCTATGTATGGTTGTGAAAAACTATAGTATATCTGAATACATTATCCCAAATTTATGTATTTGTTTAATATATTTGTTAATTAGACTGATGCATGTCAAGAAACGTTGACACTTTTTAAAACGACAATTGAAATTAAGATAGTTTGTATTATTATTTGTACTATTGTATATAAAAAATAAATAAATACAAAAATACATCATCTGATGCTGTTTAGTTTTACGGTTTTCTTATGTACGTTATTAAATAATTAATAAAATTTTATGTTAACTTTTAACGCAAATAATAATTTTTAAACTGATATTAATTTAATTTTTCCAAAAGTAAGTTTCGGAATGAATGAAAAATTTAAACAATTTTAGAAAACTAAATGAGAAATGGTGATAAAAATGCATTACAGATATATGAAGACATACATGCTTTTTTTATGTAGATTTAAAACTAGATATTTCTTAACTCACTCTTCTTCTTTTTTTTTTTAATTCGAGTGAATAACTTTAAAAAATAACAATAAATAATTATAAGATAAAAAAAAAAATTAGATACCATTTTTTTAAATTTTCTGATGAATCATTAAAAAAACGCGAGGATAAAAAATAATATTTAAGCAATATTTAAGCACGCAGACTCAGTTCAGTGAAATAATAATTGAAAAAAAAAAAAAAAAGTTGGTTTTAAAAATAAAATATTACTCCTTTTAGAACAACGTATATTAGCATCGTGAACTACATTAGCACTTATGAATGTGTTTAAAATTTTTAAAGTGATAATGACGTCAATATTTGTGAGATGCATCATTTAACTTTTTATAATTTTTTTAACGTTCACGTTGAGTTAAATGTATTTATTTTTATGTCGAAAAAAATGAACTCATATATATATATTTTACAATTAAATTATAGCTAATATTTTAATGGCTATTTTATTGCTATTAGGAGATTATTTTCATATTTTAATTAATTAAAAGATAACTATTCGAAAATTCGAAAATCTGACTTCGAGGTATTGTGTTGTCACCGGGTTCTGAGCTACAGTGAAAGTTTCAAATGTCTAGGCTAGTAGGGAAATTAGTTAAAAATAGATTGCAAGATTTGTACAGGATAAACAAACAAACAGACAAGAATCGAAGTTAATAAAAACATGGTAAAATATTATGAAAATTATTGAATGATATGTTTGTTATAAAAATATTTTTATTAATATTTTTAATATTCTGACGATATTCACAGTTTATAAATTCGTAATTATATTTTTTCTCAGAAGTCTGTTATGGAAGAACAAGAAGAAAAATCAGGTTTTAATTTTACATTAGGAGACATGTTTATCTTCACCTATCTGTAAAGCATCCTTTACACCATCTCTAATTTAGTTTTCTTTTCTAAATTTGTTTTAATTTTTTTTTTTTCTTCCGACGCTTACTTTTGAGAAAAAATGAGTTAATATCAGCTTAAAAACTATTACTTGTGTTAAAGTTACATTAAATTCTATTAATAATATTTATAACATTGAACATGCGTGAAAATTTTTTGCCCAGTCGTTTAAAAATTGTGCACTAATAAGAAAACAGGTTGTTGTTTTAATTTTGCACTTGCACACCAGTACGATAAAAGTAATATGCAGAAATTATAGACAGAACTAAAGTTATAATCTTCAAAACTGAAAACAAGTGAGGAAAGGAAAAATTTTGTATGGCTTAAGCCGTAGAAAATAATCTCATGAGAGCTAACCGGTAAAACTGTATTTGGAGCTACTTATAATCTTCGTAACTGTATAAAAAAAGAAACAAACAAACAAAGATGTTTAAAGTCTCCTTTCCCATATACACGCACATAACCCTTGGCTTTCATACCATTTATCACTTTTGCCGTCCTACAGTTGCGCTGCTGGCATACACTAAAAAATAAACTTACTAAATATTTTTAAGCAATATGCAGATAATAGCGTATTATTTATATTTAGAGAAACAAAACTACGATTTTTTTTTTATCGACTGTGCTACGTCTCTCCTAATCTTATATTAGGAGAGATGTAGCAAACCCTCGACGATAGCTTCTGGGCCCCGTATTTATTTCCTTCCCGAGCTTTTACTACTTTTTCTACTCAATTTTGACCTTATATTTCTTCCGGTGTTAGCCTTTTTTTTTTTTTTTTCCCAACACACTTGTAATTGTGAGGCTTTTTTTCGTTTTCATCCCATGCTAATTTTTATGGATTTGGAGCCTTTCCCCCCGCTTTTTTACATTCAATTCTAAAGTGCGGCAGCATATAGATGGCGGACATCCTCTCCGTGAAGGATGAAAATTGCGAAGCCATGTCTCGGGACTAACTTTAGGGGTGAGTGTCAGACCGTCGCCAATTTCTCATAGTGTAGCACTAGTGCCAATTAAAACCCACTCAACCTCAATCAACTATTTAAAAAAAAAAAAAAAAAGTAATAGTGTAATGAAATAATAAAGTTATAAATTAATCTTCTATAAAATTATAAACAATATTTTATAATTTTAACAAAAACAAAATACTTTTATAACAATTTTAATATAAAAATGTAAAAGTACTAACTAACCAACTCTAAAAGATAAAAAAAAAGATTTTAAAAGAAATTCTATAGGCTATAGTATATTTTGTTATGGTTCCTATGTTATACCTTAAAAAAATCGATATTTCAGATAGAGAAATAAATCAGCAATTTACCTATCATCTGATCATAGAACACAACATGATTTAGATCAATTTGTAAAACATTCTTTTAAAAAAAGTAATAACTATAAAATCGAGTTCACCTACTCGAAAATTATGCGTGGTTACATACATTTAAAAATGTATATATTCACGCATTGAGCAACTGCCTGTATGAGAAACCGGTTAAAAATAATAAGGCACTTCATTAAAGGGAGTGTGAGGGGGAGGGGGGGAGAGAAAAGAAAAAATAAATAAAATAACTAGCATCAGACTAAACACTTAAATCCAGGAAGCTAATTTAAAATGCAATCAACTTGCAGCCAGAATCCATTTTGTGCGTCTGGCTGCTAAGCGATTCTATTATTCCATATTCCATAAAAATTGCGGAGGGGGTACACAATGAATGGGGAAATAACAATGCACACAGACGACCTCTCTGAAAACTATCATCTCGTGTTTATACAATGTCTGGGCAGACGACTTTGAAAAGTGCGTAAACACTCATCGATACAAGGACATCGGTCTGCGCCAGACGTCAACAGGATTCAGTTGGAAGGGATGCGATGAATAAGCGACAAATGAAGTTCAGTTTATTTTTAAACCTGGGATATTTATCCTCCCATGCACTCCTCAAACGGTGTTATTGATTCTGCGTTTAATTAATATTTAAAATTTGGCAACAGCTAAATAAGAAAGGAGAAAACAGATAATTCTTATTAAAAAATATATATGCAGTGGAATCTCCCTCACCAAAGAGGACCACTCATCGTGCTATATAGATTTGGACCTTTAGAGAAATGGTCATTTAATATAGGGTATACTAAATATTGGAACATAACCAATGAAATCTAAAATGAAAAAAAATAAATAAATAAATAAACTTTATTGGTGATCAGTATAGCCATAATAGACACTTTTTAACTGAAAAATATTGCACATTTTTCTAAGAGCATTGTCTGACCAATCTTAAGTGTAATATATTTCAATATATCAGTAATGTATATGTATTATCTAATAAAGTATTTAAGTAAAATCATATCTCAAAAACTGAAGTCATCGATAGACAAATTGTTGCAAAGATGATAATGTTTCAATTATCATTTATTTTCATAGTTCTTTTTTTCTTGAAACATTTCCGGTGAAAAACAATAAAATTGTTTCTAAATCTTGTATGACCTTAATTTTATTTTTCTAAATTTACAAATAACCCCTTAACACATTTTTGGTTATAACTCTATGAATACTAAAGATAAAGTATACAAACTGTATACTTTTCAGCACTGCCAGACTCTCAGAAATTCAAATATGAAGTCAAAATTGGGTGTTAAGACTCAAATAAACTAATACGTCAGAAACGCCAAAATAATTTTTTTTTTTTTCTTTTGGCGGTGCTATTAAATATTAAATTATATTAAATAGGTATTGCTATTAAAAAAAAATAAATCAAAGTTGGCGCTCATTTTAATATATAGATGACCCCTAATTCAAAATTTCAGATCATTTTCAAAAAATACACTTAATTTCCTGTTGAATGATGTCTATTAGATTTTTCTGCGTCAATTAATAACGAAATTACAGCGGATGTTGCGTTTTTTTTTTTTTTTTTTTTTTTTTTTTCCGACTGTACCTAAATAATAATATATGTATAACAGAAAATTTCTTTGTCTTGTCTCCTCTACATACTGGCTATTATTACACAATGGACATTCACCTCAGTTACTTAGTGGGTAGTGGTCTGTGCAATTTGAGGAAAAAAGAGTATCTGCTAGAGAGGTACACAATTACATGGACCTAGAGTATTCACTCAAGTAGGAAATTGGGTAGGGTACTTACAGTAAGTAAAAAACAAGAATATAACATAAAAATAGTATAATAAATTTTTTAAAAATATGTCATGAGATTTTTGTATAAAACTAAGTACATTAAAAAAGTATTTTGCCTATTATATTAAGTGCAGGACGCTACACCCTAAAAAATGGCCAAGAGGGAGCTCCATGAGGAAAATTTGGGACCTGGCTCCTGAAAGGAGGTGATCCTTCTATAGAAGTGGACTTTTAGAGACAAAAAATATTTGTTGGATGTTTGCAACCTCGTGCAAAATTATGACATAAAAATCGAATCGAAATATTCCAGATTTCAGTCAATAGGAATATTTTAAAATAACTGCATATTTTGTCAACAAAAAGCCTTACGCATTTCTCATAAATTGCGTCAATGTAATCTCTTTGCTTTTTTGAATATTTACATCTGAATATTTTTACTTGATAAATTAAACTAAAACATGAAAACATAACACAGTATTGCCGTCTGTTGGTGATAGTATTATTTGGGTTACCATCTTTTACGAACAGTTTGAGTTAACTGCGATGTTGAGGTATAACAATAACAACAGTAATTACCAAGAAAATAGTCTTTCAAAGTTGCCAACATACTAATTTATATTTCGTAGTGTTGTTAGCCCCGCCATCTTTTTCACACCAGTATCTTTTTCGAGTATTTTTCTTCTTATTTAATCGTAACTGCATTTGAAAAATTTTACTCTAAAAATTTACTGGTGTGAAAAAAAGGGCGGGACTAACAACACTACGAAATATTAATTAGGATGTTGGCAAGTATGCACTACAATCTGTTCAATAGAATTATTTATCTGTAAATAAGCACAGAAATTCCTATTTAAAGAAACTGCAAACATATTAGAAATTTTCACCACCATAACGTTATATACAATGTATGCGTCGCCTACTATAGTGTTTCTACCAAACGCTTTCTACACCAAGAGAAAAATGTTCTATAGCAGGAATGTCTAACCCAAAACTCTTGGCGGGCCGCATTGGAAATCTATTTTACACAGGCGGGCCCCGCATGGTGTAAATGCATTAACCATATATATATATATAGTAATTATTTTTCCGGCGGCCATGTGAGCATTTAAAACAGAAATTATGTATATTAAATATATTTTTATTCACAAAATAACTATAAAACATATAGTAACAGACTTGGAATATTAAAACCCGAATAAACTACTATGTCAGAAACGCCAAAAGAAAAATATTTGCGATGCATACAGCAGTTTCGGTAGCCTTAAGCGTACCGTCTTCAGTGCAAAAAGACTTTTTGCACTGAAGACGGTACGCTTAAGGCTACCGAAACAGCTGTATGCATCGCAAATATTTTTCTTTTGGCGTTTCTGACATAGTAGTTTATTCGGGTTTTAATAAAACTATAAAACATGTCCAAAATTTATGGTTATATATTCATAAGCATAATAGTAAGAATTAATTATCGATATGATAATATTTTTTTAACATCAATAAGCGCGATATTTGTTTATTCTCAATCGGTATTTTCATTAAAGAAAGTCAGAAATTTTTTTTTAATAATTTTAGATGTTTTAACCGAAAATGTCAAACTAGAAATTTCCTGAATTCTGTCGCGGCCGCAGAACCTTACACGGCGGGTTACATGCGGCCAGCGGGTTGGCCAGCCCTGTTCTATAATATTTTATAGCATTCAATATATATTTTTTTTCCCTTAGTAGTATCCAATATTTTCTTCTACATTCAATATGAAGAAATTATTGAATTCGTTAAAACTTTTGACTTCTTGCTTTCGATTATGGATTTATACGTTTTGAAAGTTTCAAAAACACGGTTTTAACGTTTTTAGAAAATACAATGTCTGTGTGTGTGACAAAAATTTTAGTCGCATCTTTGAATCAAAAACTAATGCACGGAATACGTTTATTTGTAGTTGCACCTCGACATAATTTTTTATCTCTCAACTTTTGATGCATATATCTCAACAAGTGGCGTTCTTGTCCCGTTTTTTTTTTTTTTTTTTTTTCCCATAATTTTTTAATATGATTGTACTTTGTACAGCAAAATTTCCCATTAACGTACACAATGCATTTACTAAGATGTCATCTCTGAGGTACAAAATTGATTTTCTACCGACATTTAGTTTTATACTTTTCTGAGATGAAAATTGTCCGCACTTATAATATAAAATACTTTTGATGAAATAATAATTTCAATAAATAATTTGCTCTGTGTTATTTTATGTAGAAATGTATAGAAGAATGTTTTGTGATCGCCATAACATACTAGTTTAGTTTCAACGGAATATGCCATAAAAATATTAAGCACTATTTCGGCTTGCACTTCAGTCAAAGGATTAAAACTACCTTCTACCAGTTTGATCGAAAACATAATTTTCTAACATAATAACGCTTCCTGGTCAATCTTAAGGTTTTCAGGTTGGCACCAAGGCCGAATCTTTATTTTGATGAATTCACTCCTATTTGCAATATTTCATTGCATTACGCTCGTAAACAAAAATATAATAAATCATGCTATGATTTAATCGTTTTTTTATGCATATACATAGATGTTGCTTTTTCTACGACATTTCCAACATATTTTTGATGTACTGATTATTTAATGAGTCCATAATTGATCTTGTAACTTTTCCTTTTCACTCCTCTACACTTGAAGTTGCAAAAATCAATCAGTCTTCCGTCGTACGATGAAAACAGTATACTAACTAGTTGCGTTACTTTCTTCTAGATACAAATAAGAGTATTAGATTAGAGAAAATTCTCGACCTATCGTTTTCGATAGATTTACACGCTTTGGGATGTCCTAAACACAATTTCACCATTTTTAGAACATGTCTGTCTATATATCAATTAACGGAAATAAAACAAATTTCATATTCAGTTAAACCTTGATTTAAATTATTGCTTATTACAGGTAACGTTGTCAGCTCGTGTTTTTTTTTTTTTTTTTTTTTTTAACTTACTTTTACCCATATGAGGAGCAAACTTTCAAACCGTGTTTTCTCAAATATATATATATATATATATATATATATATATATATATATATTAATTTTTCTTTAAATTTAACATAAAAATAGTACGTCTACATATTTTCCTAATATCTAGTAAAACATCTAAACAAACGATAATTAAGTTATAAGTTTAGTTATTTTTTAATTTATTAGTTTTTGTGTTACCTGAAAATTTGTATCCAAAGGAGAAAACACGGTTTGGATGTTTGCTCCTCATATGTAGTAGAGAAAGTAGCGTTTTTGGGACACATTTTCGAAATTGAGATTTTCTTTATTTACACTATAAGATTTTGTTACATTTTTGTTGTACTGTATTTTGTTTTATTTGAGTTCCCCTAAATCCGAAAAGCGGGTTTTTAGCGGTTGGTCTCAGGGTCCGATTAAGCTTTGAAGCTAGGGGAAGCTTAGTATCATTCCGGGGCCTCTTTCATTTCAGAAAATCTTGTTTTCCTGTTACATATTATAATATAAAAATGCTATACACCAAAAATTAGTGTGTTTTTATAGTTATTTTTTCTCTCATTCATATATCTGGGTGGTTTCTACACACACCATTAAAATCGTATAACTTATTAACTAAGAACATTCAGATTTTTGAGGATAAATAATAGATTTTCCCCGAAATAGTGAGTATTTTATCTTGCTTTAGGCGAATTTTCTCAGAAAAATTCAATCTCAGTATGAAGAAGTAAAACAGAAAATTCAAGACCCTGTTTTTAGTCATTTTGGGGGCCCCCCTCTTAAACTTTAGAGGGGAAGCTTGTGCTTCCCGAGCCTTTTGGGTAATTAGGCCTTGGTTAGTCTGTGTATGTGTCATCACCCTATCTCAAGAAGAAATAGTACCAGGAAATCCAAGCTCACTATTCTAAATCTGTATCATACAGGAATGCTACAGTAAACTTTTCGTTGAGATCACGGAAATGGTTCGTGTACAGTACTATACAGGGACATCTAAGAGAATTCAAATATATTACGTCTATATGCGCGAAATTTTTGGAACGTACAATTTAACAACTAAATCATTAAACATTCGTTTCCAGGGTTACCTAAAAGAACTATTATAATATAGTGTGACTATACTTGGAAATTGGAAAAAGTGCGTTTCAAGTTGTGCTGTGTGATAAGACTATATTTAAGAACACAATATGGTGTGTGCATAATTTATAGAAGATATACAGGGCTACCAGTAATTTAGTGAAAACATTCTCTTTTAACACGCTTTTATTAGCTTCACCTGTATGTATGTATGTTTATATGTATGTTTGTAACTGCTCTGGGATCAAACAAAAATTTTATATTGTAAAAAAATACTTGCTCTGCGTAAACGATGTGGCGTTGAGGTAAGGCTCCGCGCTACGAACCTAAAGGTCCAGCGTTCGATCCCAGTCAGGGGAGATTTTTTAAAAATGGTTTTTGTTTAATTCTAAGTTATTTTAATTAAAGATTTAAATGTATGTAAATATTATGGTGTGTCACTCGCACGATTTTCTCTTACCCTGCATTTTAATACTAAGATAGATATTTTGTGCTTTTTTAGTTCACATTTCTATAAAAGCGTGTTCTTTAATTTTTTAAAACTATAATATTATTTATTAAGCTAAAATTTTAGCACGTGTTTCTTGTATAATTACGCGATTTTATTCCTGAATACTAAGGTCAAGTTTTTAACTGTTGTTCTTTATGTGTGTCTGTCATCAGCATCACTTAAAAACAAATAATCTGGTGTGTCACTCACACGACTTTCTCTTACCCTGAAATTTAACACTATAAATACTGGTTGGAGATTATGAGGTAAGATAACGAGTACTGTTACGTAAACCTATGTTGAACAATTCAAATTAGGCTTCGGAAGAGTTTTATATGATAATCAGTTCTGTATGAGGGGGGCTACCCCCCCCCTCGCCCCCCCCCCCCCCCAGTTTCATTACTACACCTACATTTATACAGAATTTAAATCTGTTATTAAAATTAAAAGTTCACTTAAAATTATTCAGACATCTTTCACACGCAACATTCCTTGAAACTTATCAGTCTTCATCAAACTTTTCCAGCAACAAACTTATATTAATTTGAAAATGCAACTTTTGGATCTCCTGAAATTATTCGTTTTTAAGTTACTCTAAGAGACACAGACAAAGGTCAAACGTTAAAAAACTTGACTTCGGCGATCAGGAAGCCTCAAAACTTGTAAATATATATATATATATATATATATATATATATATAAAAGCGATGCATATTTAGCTTAAAAACATACATTATTTATCATATATCTAATGAGGAATTCATTTCAATTCCTGAGCAGCTTTCCTGGACATGGTAAAATATTATAGTAAAGCATTTCTACTAACAATAAAAAAGAATGTTATCGCTTAAATATTTGCAGCCCTGTACATCTTTTGAAGATTATCTACAAACCGCATGGTGTACCTAAATATAATCCTATAGTAATAATACACGGCTAACCTGAAATACATTTCCATCAATTTTCGGCTATTGTCGCTGTATAATCTAGTTATTTTGTGTATGCGTATAAACGAACAGTGAATGATTTCCCTACCATATTCCACATGAGACATATGGTTACGTATATAAAATATATATATACTATTCGTTTCATTTGGTTTAGTGCAGTCTATAGATGTTAAACTCTATTTACTTTCAATTTCTCCCATAGACGTAATGTATTTGAATTGTCTTGCGTGTCCCTGTACACGAACCATTTGCTTGATCTCTGCGAAACGTTTAGTGTAGCATCCCTATATAATACGCATTTAGAATACCAAGTTTGGACTTTCTGCTATAATTTGTTTTTGAGATATGCTGATAACATACAAACACACAGACACACCAACCGCTAAAAATATGATTTTTGGATTCAAGGGACCTCAAGACGTATAAATATAACAAAAACTCAATTTCGAAAATTTGACCCAAAAACAATACTTTCTCTACCTTATGGGTAAGAGAAAGTAAAAACTGAAGGCAATTCAAATGTTTTATTTTGAGGTTCATATGAGGCTGTTAACTACTTGGAAAGTTTGATGAGATTCAAGGAGTGATGCAGGTGATAGTTGTCCGAATCGTTTTGAACAAATTTATAAATTTAATACCAGCCTCTAATTCTATATACGTAGATACTAGGGTAAGGTGACGGATGGAAACAGCTAAATTTGGTTGAAAAATTCAAATTTTGAAAACTAATATTTAATTAAATTTAAGGCCATTCGTGGGTTTACACTTTCAAATTTGCAAGCTACAGTATAGAAAAAAAAGTTTAATTAAATTCAAGATGGCGTATATTCACAAAAGTAATTTTATTCATTTATCTCTTTTACAATAAAATTATTTGGTACTCAAAATTCAAAAAATGCTAAATCAGATTTTTTTTGTTTTCTTTAGGTATAACTTCCTCGTTTGATTCATCAAGGTTATATACAGTAACACTATTCCTAGTAAAAAGATTATTGTGTCCGGTCATCCAATTTTTATCTACTTTAACTTGATATCAACGATATTTACTACATTTTTAAAAAATATTCTCGATGTTTGACTCCGCTCTTAATTGTTGATAATTCTCAAAATGTGGAAAGTCAGCAAACAGTAGTGCTGAGTAAACAAGAACGAGTTAGATATAGTTTTATCTAGTATGTAAACAACGATGCGTATCTGTTTCATAGAAAAAATATTAGGCAATTACAGGCAATATTTCCGTCTTCCTTTAAATTTCTTAAATATATGATCTTTTTGGAAGAAAAAAAAAATTCTCGCGTCGTTTGAATTGTATTTCTGTACAGGTCGAATATGTGTGTAAATATCTACATCTTTATATAACAGTATTATATAACTTTAATGTGATTAAAAGACATTAATTGATAAAACTAGAATGCTGTGACCATCACAAATTTTTCTTGTATTTTTTCTTATACAAATTCCGGCAATACGAAAAATTGTTTCCCACGATGAATAATTCCCATTTTATCTCAAAGAAGTATCGGAAAGAAGTCAATTTTGTGTCCTACAGAGAGACAACATCTAAAAAATATTCTTTCAGTTTCTTTTTTTTTTTTAATTTATTTATGAAAAAAATCGATAACGTAGAAAAACAGAGATTTTGATACACACAGACAGAAATTTCCTAAAAAATAGTCAAATCGTGCTCATAACATCTGCAAACGTGTAAATCCATCGAAAACTGGCGGTCGAATTTTTTCACGAGTCCAACAGTTTCTTCTTACGCATAGAAGAAAGTAAAAAAGAATGAAAGAAAATCTATCATAATTTGTAATAAAAAAATAACAATGATTTGTATCCAAACCTCGATTTAAAGTCATTCTATGGATAATTGCAAAGAAAAGAGGTCGCATTTGAGATGTATCTTTAAAACCTGAGTGGAAGTTATCTGCTTATAACATGAAATATAACTTCTATTATTAAACATCTGATCCGACAAAAGACTTTTGACTTTTCTAATTTTAGCTTGACATTTAGAATATTCAGAAAGTTTAATTTTAGATCTTACATGATAAAATTATCTTCAAAGTATTTTGTATGGAATTGCCTTACGTTTTTAATAACTCTAATATGCAAAAAAGCAATTTTGCTCAAAATTGGCTTTGAATTATGGGGGGGGGGGGGGGGGCATTCCTTTTTTTTCTCTTTACTGATATTCATTTTACTATTATTATTATTTCTATTACTCGACTATCGTTTATAATGAAAGCATTATATTCAGTCAAATGTTTCGATAACGAGTTTGATTTACATATTTTACATGTTTCATAGTATCCTGAGTCCGAAAAAGTGGTTTTTAGAAACTGGCCAATTTTTCCAATTTTTCGTGAAACTTGAAAAATCGGAAGTGTGTCCGTACCTTAAAAAGTGGCTCTGACGATTTTCTTCAAATTTGATATATAAACCCCTTTTTAAATGTTCTTACGTATGTTTTGCTTGGTCCATAATTAATTAATTTTAATACTTTTAAATTTAGCATAACAATAACAAAATTGAGGGGTTTTCAACAAAAACAACACTTGTCCGAAAATACTGAAAATGAACTAACAGTGCAATCTTGTAGTTCTCGCTGTATCCTTCAACGCTTTGAAACCGATTTATTGAAAAGGGTCAAATCAACACAGCTAAAAACTTGACCCCCACAGATTTTTATGAACTTGGGCTCATTTATTTATTCTATATAGAAATGAATGTATACCAATTAATAAGTCTACCTCTTTTAGTTTTTGATATACAGGGCTGCAAAAATGGGTAAAAAATGCAAATTTTCAAAATTCGTCTACAACAAATGTACCCATATTTTGTTCTCTAACTAACATAGAGATATAAGATTGGTATCATTAGAAAGCTTATAATACAGGCTTTCAAATGATATATCATATATATATATATATTTAATTTTTCATTTTAAAGTCAATCATTTTTACCTTTGACCTCAATATTTCAAAAAGTACATATTTTTTTTTATTTTTTAAATTATATGTTATTACCATGTTTTTATTAACTTCGATTCTTGTGTGTTTGTCAGGGACAAATCTTGCAATCGATTTTTAACTAACTTCCCGACTAGCTAGACATTTGAAACTTTCACAGTAGCTCAGAACCCGGTGACAACACAATACTTCGAAGTCAGATTTTCGAATTTTCGAATAGTTTTCTTTTAATTAATTAAAATGTGAAAATGATAAGCTCCTAATAGCAATAAAAATAGCCATTAAAATATTAACTATAATTTAATTGTTGCCAAAAAAAATTTACGAGTTCATTTTCTTTCGACCTAAAAATAAATACATTTAATTAAACGTGAGCGTTAAAAAATTGTTAAAAGTTAAATTATGCATTTGGCAAAAATTGACGTCGTTATCATTTTAAAGATTTTCTACACAATGATAAAGTGCTAATGTAGTTCATGATGCAAATATATGTTGTTCGGAAAGGATTAATATTTTATTTTTAAAACCAACTTTTTTTTTTAAATTCAAATTTCCGGTAACTCTTTAACCAATCACATTAGAACGTTCATCTTTGGAATATCGATAATAAGAATTTTCTCGCCAAAAGTCGCCAAAAAAGTCGCCAAGGGCAAAAAGTTGTCAAATTTGGCGCCAAATCCATTACCTGCCTATTGGAGCTTTTTAATGCGTTTTAAAGAGAAGTTTAAGCTATTTAAAAACATGGTATATAATTTTTTTTTTTTATCTTATAATTATTTTTACTTTTATTCTCTAAAAGTATTGTAAATTTCAATATGGGACGGCCATGGGATGCTGAGTTATAAATTGAAATGCAACTCTCCACCAGTATTTTCATACTAACGTTTTACCCATATTTAGTTCCCTAATTAACTTAGAGATATAAGATTGGTCATATAATACAGGCTTTTAAATGATAGATCGCATGTATGTATTTTTTAAATTTTTAATTTTGACCTTTGACCTTGAATATCTCAAAAAGTGCATATTTAATTTTCTTTTCAAACTTATATGTTATTCTTATGTTTATCAAGCATAATTATTGTAAGTTTCAACATGGGATAGCCATGGGATACTGAGTTATAAATTAAAATGCAAGCCTCCATCAGTATTTCCATACTAACATAACGTAAGTTTTACAAAAAAAAAAAAAAAAAAAAAAGCCGCCCCATGTTGAAAGTTACAATATTTTTGATGACAAACGTAAGAATAACATATAATTTTTAAAAGAAAATTAAATGTGTACTTTTTGAGATACCGCACTTTAGAATGTAGAAAAAGAGGGGGGGGGGAGCTAAAAACTCCATATAAATAGCATGGGAAGAAAACCAAAAAAAAAAACTCACAATGTCAAGTGTGTTTAAAAAAAAAGGCTCACACCGGAAGTAATAAAAGGACAAAATTGACTAGAAAAAGATATCGAAGAGCGGGTCAACTGACAAAATGTTTCATTTTAAAATAAAAATTTAAAAAAATATATGCATGTGATATAAGCTTTCTAATGATACCAATCTGATATCTCTAATTAGGGAACAAAATATGGGTAAAACTTACGTTATGTTAGTATGAAAATACTGATAGAGGGTTGTATTTAAATGTGTACTTTTTGAGATACCGCACTTTAGAATGTAGAAAAAGAGGGGGGGGGGGAGCTAAAAACTCCATATAAATAGCATGGGAAGAAAACCAAAAAAAAAAAAAACTCACAATGTCAAGTGTGTTTAAAAAAAAAGGCTCACACCGGAAGTAATAAAAGGACAAAATTGACTAGAAAAAGATATCGAAGAGCGGGTCAACGGACAAAATGTTTCATTTTAAAATAAAAATTTAAAAAAATATATGCATGTGATATAAGCTTTCTAATGATACCAATCTGATATCTCTAATTAGGGAACAAAATATGGGTAAAACTTACGTTATGTTAGTATGAAAATACTGATAGAGGGTTGTATTTAAATGTGTACTTTTTGAGATACCGCACTTTAGAATGTAGAAAAAGAGGGGGGGGGGAGCTAAAAACTCCATATAAATAGCATGGGAAGAAAACCAAAAAAAAAACTCACAATGTCAAGTGTGTTTAAAAAAAAAGGCTCACACCGGAAGTAATAAAAGGACAAAATTGACTAGAAAAAGATATCGAAGAGCGGGTCAACGGACAAAATGTTTCATTTTAAAATAAAAATTTAAAAAAATATATGCATGTGATATAAGCTTTCTAATGATACCAATCTGATATCTCTAATTAGGGAACAAAATATGGGTAAAACTTACGTTATGTTAGTATGAAAATACTGATAGAGGGTTGTATTTTAATTTATAACTCAGCATCCCATGGCCATCTCATGTTGAAATTTTCCATAAATATAAATAATAAACGTAAAAATAACATATAATTTTTAAATGAAAATTAAATATATACGTTTTGAGATTGTGTTTTTAAATTTGTACTTTTTGGTCAAAGGTGAAAATGCTAAACCTTAAAATGAAAATTAAAAAAAAAAAAAAAAATGTACATGTGATACATAATTTGAAAGCATGTATTATAAGCTTTCGAATGATACAAATTTTATATCTATAAGTTAATTAGGGAATAAAATATGGGTATATTTGTAGTAGAAGAATTATGAACTTTTGAATTTTTCTCTCATTTTTTCAGGCCTGTATATCAAAAACTAAAAGAGATCGAGACTTATTAATTGGTATACATTTATATCTCAATAGAACAAATAAATGAGCCGAATTTCATAAAAATCTGAGGGGGGTCAGGTTAAAAATGCAGGTTTTTTGCGTTGATTTGACATGGAATGACCCAAAAACGAAACTTATCCTTGAAAGTTTAACTCTTAATCAAGACAGTTTTTTCGTTCTACCAAAGACAACACTTGTTAGCACAAGTTTTTTTTTTTTTCTTCCTGAAAACTTTTAATGTTGAACAAGTGTTCTTTCTGTTGAGAGCCCTTCAACTACTAAAAGTAGGCGATTCCATTAAAAGGGTCTATTTTCACAGGCGACAAACAGCTTTAATTTTCGTCTGCTGGTGGTCGTCAATTTTCAGTGGTCGTCAATAACTGATTGTCCACAGAAAAATCGTGACATTATTTGCTGTTTTTAATGTTTTATTAGAAACTGTACTAATGTTAAATTTGTACCAATACTTAACTTATATTTTCTGAATAACAACAATATCACAACTCACATTAATGAAACCAACTCACAAAATTTTACAGAATTTTCTGTACGAGAGAGAGAATAAATGGTATAACCTTTTATCACAAAAATTTGAACTGTCAATAACAATCTAGTTATCGCTTTGAATTTCTGATCTACATATAACACTTAGCTAAAAAAAATTCTAAATTTATCAGAATATTTGGATTCTTTAAAGATTCTTCTTCAAAAAAAAAAAAAAAAAAAAAAAAAAAAAATGGATTTCAACTAGCTAACAATATAATAATCTGGACATCCAAAATCCGGAAATCTCTAAAATCCGGAATTTTTTCCGGTTTTAGTTATACACTTAACCCTTTGCCCGGAACATGTTTTCATCATGCTTACCGGGAACACCGGTCTCACAGACCGCTATTTTTAGAAAAAGGTACTGAATGTATTTAGTGAAATTTCGTGGCGATAAATTATGAATTCTTGCAGCCATAACTTTACTTTCTCAATCATGACGTATTATAGGGACGATAGGATATCATATGGTTGATTGGATTTAATGCCGCATTAGTGCTGCGCAACGGGTAATTGGCGACGGTCTGGGACGCACCCCTAAGGATGGTCTGGAGACGTGCCATCACAATTTTGATCCTGCCCAATTAGGTGACCCCCAGAGCTATAATTTGGTATATTGTATGATTGAATCATCTGGTTTCTGAAATTATTCTTTTTTAATATGTTTATAGTGACCAGTTTAGAGTATTTTTATAAATACGAAGCATTAAAATTATTAAAAGAATGTAATTACGGCGTTGATTTTTTAATTCTAAATAACCACACTAATAAAAAGTTATAAATAAACGATTTCTTATTATTTTTCGAACTAGAGGAAATGAGTCTGCGCTCGGATTGGAAGAAATTTCGTCACCCTGTTTCGACTATTGAGTTACGGAATTTCGTGCACTTAGAGATGCATTCACAAGCGGTACCATCGACAAGATATTAGAGTACACCCCGGACTAGTAACCTTTTTGCTATCCAACATCAGATCTCTACCATTTAGTCAAATAAATCATCCACCAAACCGACATGAAAATTCCACCAAGGCAAGTTTCCTCCACCTTTGTTATCGCTGTTTTATATTTCGATTGGGTGTAAATTAAACATATACCAAAACCTACACTAGCTGAAATGGAAAGCAAGTAACCTAATCCTTGTTATTGTTTAAAAGCTGTTCCGTTTGAATTTTGTTTGGATGAATGAATGGTTGGGTTTTACGTCGCACTAGTGCTGCTCAGATGGGCAATTGCCGACGATCTGGGACACACCTCTAGAGGTGGTCCGGAGACATGCCATCACAATTTTGATCCTCCACGGAAGTGATCCTCTCCCGTTTCGGTGACCCCCAGAGTGACTTTTGTTTAGAGTTTTGGTGGTAAGAGGAACAAACCATTAAAACATGCAAAATCCCAAGAACCAGTTGCCAAGACAGCGATTATTACCAAAAGAAGGCGCAAAAACCGTAGTGATGTTCCGGAATTTTTCTCCATGGACAATATAGGGAATCCGTACTCTACTAGTATATCTGCTCAATGAGGGTTACACAGTCATTTTTTTTTTTTTTCATGTGTGCAAAGAGTACATTCGTGTGTGTAAGTGATTGCTGAGCTTTCTTGTACAACCGGCAGCAAAAGTATCCGAGCACTAGAAAATAATTCTGATGCCAAACAATTACACTTAACACTGTTTTGTTAAATAAATCCTTGTTGAATCATGTTGTTAGACTAAGAACATGACTCGACAGGGTTTATTTAACAAAGCAGTATTAAGTGTACTTTTTTTTAGAGGGATTATTGCTAGTGCTCGGATACTTTTGCTGGTACACACAATGGTAATGACATGCCTCGTCCTGGACCACTTGTTAGGGTGGACTCTAGACTTCCACAAATTGCTCATTACGTAGGTATCATGTGATATTTAAACTAGGGTGACCAAATGTCCTGAAATTAGGGGTTAACTAAAGTGACTGTATGTCTCAATTTATTGGGGACAGTCACCACTTTTGGCAGTTTGTCACTATGAACAGGATTCGACAAGGATTTATTTAACAAAACTGTATTAAGCGTACTTTTTTTACATAGGAATTTTTGCTACTGCTCGAATACTTTTGCTGCCGAATGTACAGTCGGTAACAAAAGTATCCGAACACTAGCAAAATTTCCTATGTAAAAAAAGTACGCTTAATACAGTTTTGCTAAATAAATCCTTCTCGAACCCTGTTCTTAGACTGGCTAAGAACATGATTCGACAAGGATTTATTTAGCAAAACTGTATTAAGTGTACTTTTTTTATATAGGAATTTTTGCTAGTGTTCGGACACTTTTGTTACCGACCGTACTCTTGCCAGTAGTGAAAAGCAATGTCATTCTGTGAGGATATCAGTTTCCACAATACCCATTACCTAATATTCTTTTTCCGAAAATTGGTTTTTTGCATTTTATTTTCTAGCCCCCTTCCCCCCCCCCCCAAAAAAAAAAAAATGCAGTTTATTTTTTTATTTTTTATTTGTATTATTATTTTTTATTCAAAAATAAAATGTAAAAAATAAAAATAATTAAACTTTTTTAGAAAATGAGTGCAAATTTAACGGTTGTGAAATTTTCTAAATGTGAAAATGGAATTTAAATAATCATCAATTGTGGAAGCATATTTCCCCACTGAATAACATCACCTGTCGGTGAAGTTTGGTATTATACAGTCGGCAACAAAAGTCTCCGAACACTAGCAAAAATTTCTCTATAAAAAAAAGTACACTTAAAACAGTTTTGTTAAATGAATCCTGTTTTTAGACTGACTAAAAAAAGGATTCGACAACGATTTATTTAACAAAACTGTATTAAGTGTACATTTTTTACATAGAAATTTTTGCTAGTGCTCGGAGACTTTTGTTACCGACTGTACTAAGAAAAGCAATCAAACTTAAAAAACAAAACTTTTAGAAAGAAGTTGCAATTATTGGCATATCTATGTAATGTGCTGTTAGCGCTCAAAAATTGAGATTCCTAATATCCTCATAACATTTTACATGTTTTTTTTTTTTCAACATTAAGGGGATTGCCCATTGCGCAGCACTAGTGCGACGTAAAACTCATCCAAACAACCAAACAACCGTCAACACTAAGCGGCTCCGGGCCCTGCTCACTCTTCCAATCCCAAAGGGTAGTTTCCTTGTTTGAACAGATTTTACGTTGTACTAGTGCCACGCTGTGGACAATTGGCAACGGTCCGGGACTCATTATAGGGTTGTTCTGAGATATGCCATCCTCTACAGGTTGAGTGTATTTTGCGTCGCACTAGTGCTGCAGTTAAATAGACTTGGCGTCTTCGACGTTTATCGCCAAACGTGCGGGTACCTTATTCTAGGAATCTGCATCCGCAATTCCTGCACTAAGCCTAACCCGTAGCGGTCTCAGAGACCGATGTTCCGGTATAAGGGTTAAAATAGGATTTTACTGTACCTTATTTCTACATTTTTTTTTTTTTTTTTTTTTTTTTTTGGAATACAGTTTAAAATTCTTTTGATTGAACACTGAATACATAAATATACTCATAATCTTACATATTTTTATACTATTTGATTGTTAATTAAAGATTTTTTTTTTTTTTTTTAGAAACAAGTTAAAACAGAAAAGAAAAGAAAAGAAAAAAAAAACGGAATTAAAAAAAATCCCATAAGAATAAAACAGCTTTAAATTGCTAAAATGTTTTTAAAAAATCAACATAAAAATTACTTTGTTTCTATAGTTTTATTTGAGTATTTTTTAATGAATGAATAGTTTATTAACAATTATTTAGCAGGCATTATCAGTTGTCTATAACATTTTAGTTTAATGTGTTTATATTTTAATTCTAAATTATTTTAATTTTAAATTAAACCTATCATATTTTTATTTTCAATTTAATTCTCCAATTTGGTCGTCGTTTATTTTCACTAGTATAAAAATTGCATTTTGTATGTTATTACATTATTTAAAAAAAAAAAAAAAATAGTTTTTAATAAATCTCTAAAATCTGGAATCGTCACGGTCCCGCCGATTCCGGATTTTCGAGGTTCAACTGTACTAGTTTTGATAAATACGGTTTCATATATAGAAATAGCAATTTATCACAGTAGTTAAATATTTCGTCCGAGTTTCTTATAATATGGAAGCAGAATGAGTCAGTGGTGTTTTCGTTGCACTAGTGCTACGCTATGGGCAAATTTATTTTATTTTTTATGATGGTATAAAATAGGTTTATTTCATAATTTGTATGAAATTCTGTGCATTAGTTCTTGAGCTAACAAAAACTTTTTGTCTGACGGACGGACAATGGCAAAAGTGGGAGTTTGGTGCACATTTCATAACACTATTCATGAAGAAAAATTTTCTTCTTAATACAGGGTGGTTACTAGTCAGACAAAGACAGGGAATCATGGAAAAGTCAGGGAATTTAAGTGAGTCTGGAAAATACATGGAACAGTCAGGGAATTTCATGTAACAGGATTGCCACTCAAATATGAGAATGAAATTCCCTCACTTTTCCAGGCTTTCCAAACGTGTTTTAAGAAAAGTCCAGTCTAGCCATAAATTGTGCATTGGCTCTGTTGAGGGCAAAATAACTATGGTACCACTTGAAAATACAAAAGTTACATATTACTTTGACCTAAGGAGAGACTGTCCTCGATGGGGGTCCTTTTAAGAGGCCTTGTTTAAAAAAAATGGCGGAAGCGAACAAAAAAAAAAAAAAAAAAAACACGAAAAATGACTCTACGTTGCAAGAAAAAAAAAAAAATCTGGGGGAATTATTGTAGGAAATTCCCTGACTTTTCCAGATTCTGCCTAAAATATTCAAATTCCCTGACTTTCATGGTCAATTTCCAAATTCCCTGACTATTCCAGGTTTTCCAGGTAGCTTGGCAACCCTGATGAAGTCAGGGAATTTCGGCAAATTTTGTGGAAATAAGGCATATTTGAAAGCTCGTTTTTGTAAATTGCTAAATTCTTTTCTAATTTTCTGAAAATTTTCGAAAAATAAAGAGTGTAAGTCGGGGAAATGGGTAAAAAATAGACAAGAAAAAGTCTGGGAATCTGGAAAAGTTCTGTCAGCCACCCTGTAATAAATCCTAGATTAAGCAAGAAGAAAATTAGTTTGTATAAATAGTGGTATCAGTTCTGCGCCAAATTGCCATCACTATATTGGTCAAATTGTATTCAAGTCATCTCAAAACATGTAAATCCATCGGATATCTAAGATTTTTTAAAATTTAATACATTTTACTTTCTTCTATGAATATAGAAGAAAGTAAAAATATTGTTTAAAAGGAAAAGTATTCGATTTTTCATATATCATTACAATGGAAAGTTCAGCTACTTTCAGACATGGTACAAGCTTACAGAAAAAAAGGATGAACTTTTCACGACCCCCCCCCCTCCCTCTCAAAAGTGGTATCCGGCAACTAACACAATATAAATTTTTCAATAATAAAAATAATGTTAAATCTGATTGCATACATGTACACACAATAAACAAAATCAGAACAATAAATCTTACATTAAATATCATATTAATTATAATGAAAATAATTGTAAGTGATTAAAAAACAGATAAGATTATTACATATACTTGAAAATAAGTTTATTCTACAGAAGCATTGTTTGCTGGGGCAATAGCAAAGTAATGTAGTTCAAGTTCATTAGGAAAATGCAGTTGAAGTGCAATTTCTTTATCATTTTCTCCAAGTTTGAATTTAACACTACTTCAAAGCCAATCACATAGAAATTTTTAATAATATATTGCACAAATTCAGGCTGAACCCCCCCCCCCTCCCCTACACATGTCCAAAAAGTTTTAATGCGGATTTGCATTGATCCCAAGAACAATAATTTTCAAGCTTAACCCGGTGGAAGGCGCGCGCTAACCTTCGAACTGTTGGAATTCAGTTGGAGCTGCCTGATGCCATAAGTGTGCTGATTCGCCAAAGATAGTAAACTTTCATTTTGTTCCTTCTGCTCAGTTTGTGTCAGCGTTTTCTCATCATTGACACCATCATTACATTATTGTTAGCAATACATGGAGCAAACAGATTTAGCGAAAGCCTCATATTTGTGCAAACAATAATAAAAGTGTAATTTGAAATGAAGATCTGCCATACGAAATTTGTATACGAAGGTTTACATAGCTGGACTAGTTTTGCTTTTTAAAGTAAGATATTAAATGAAATAGTTGGTTGGGTTTTACGTCACATTAGTGTTGCGCTTTGGGCAATTGGCAAATAGTCTGGGACTCACCCATAAGGATGGTCCTGGGGAAGTAAATGGAATTGGTGCTTTGGGAAAAATGCTATGAATAGAATTACAAGTCTTAATAAAGTTTCAAGTTGTATCGGAGTTATGGCTTTTGATAAATTTTTAATATTGTAGGTGCATTGGAAAATATTTTTGATGAAGTTGTGTTATGATTATCATTCAAAATGATTCTCCGATTTAATCTATCTTCACCATGAAGGCTCCATTCCCCTCCATGGAGGACCAAAATTTTGATGATATGTCTTCCTGTGGCGGCTCGTATTGGGGGGTACTTCATCGAAACGTCTAGCAAAAGTACAAAGAATGGAACTTTTATTCACCTAATTGGCTGATTCGCTTATTTCGACAATATAAGTAAATATGTTAACACTTCAAGAGCCAATTAAAAGAAAATGTTTTCGTTGTTAACATACTGTTTTCAGTCATTAGACTGCAGCCCTCCCAAAACGTCACTCACGAACCGCCACTGATGTCTTCTGACCACGTTTCGGGGCGTATCCTAGACAGTTGCCATTTGTCAATAGTGTAGCACTAATGCTACCTAAAACCTATATAATCTCAACCATGTACATACATTTATCGGTAAATATAAGATGTCACCGAAGCAAGGGAGCCATCTACTCCGTAGAGGATCAAAATTGTGATGGTATGTCTCTGGACCATCCTTAGAAGTGAGTCCTTGTACGTCGCCAATTGTCCAATAGTGCAGCACTAGTGCGACGTTAAACCCAGCCTGCCTACCCAACCTACAAAAAATATACACCCTTAAGTGGTGTGTCCTAGACTGTAGCCAATTGTCTTAGTGTAGCACTAGTGTGACATAAAATGCACGTCCGTTCTCTCTCTTACTCACAAAATAATATAAAATAAAATTTTTAGTTATATTCTAAAGAAATATTAACTGCTCTCGCAAATATTTCTAGCAATAACTTACTCAATTATGCTGGAAAAAGAGTTTTATTGACTATTAAGGGTTACATACAAACGGAACGCTTGCAATTTCGATGACGTAAATTTTGCAATTTTTTTGCAAATACAGTCGGCAGTAAAAGTATCCGAGCAGTAGCGAAAATTCCTATGTAAAAAAAAAAAGTACACTTAATTCAGTTTTGTTAAATAAATCCTTGTCGAATCCTGTTCTTAGTCAATCTAAGCACACGATTCGACAAGGATTTATTTAACAAAACAGCGTTAAGTGTGCATTTTTCACATAGGAATTTTTGCTAGTGCTCGGATACTTTTGCTGCCGACTGCAGTCATAGATTTGGAACGCTTGCAAACGGCTTTGCAACTGGAAGTGTTTCATTTGTATGTACCCCTAAAAAGTTTTAGCAGTTGTGGTGACTCAATCATCCCATGAGAGTGCTACCGGTCTAATTAATTTAATGAAATTTTAATGAATACAAATTAAGGGAGCCGCGCTGAGCGGGATTAACGTTGCGTTATGCTACGCAATGGGCAATTGGAGACGCTTTATAGTTAGTTGATTGATTTTTAACGTCACACTAGTACTGCTCTATGGGTAATTGGATGTACCCCTAAAGATGGTCCTGAGACATGCCATCACAATTTTGATCCTCCACGAAAGGTATGACCTCTTAAGGTAATATATTATAACTAAATTTAAATATTCAGTATTTTTTTTTTTTCGTTATTTGAAGACGCTCACTATATACTTATAGAGATTAGTGTATAATCGATTTTAAACATTTTCCCCCAAAAGTTATTTTTAGAAAAAATGGCGTTTGCAGGAGTTTTTCTTTTCTTTTTCTTTCTTTTTTTTTTTTTCATCAAGAATGAGGTTGAGTGAGTTTAACGTCTAACTAGAACTGCGCAGTGGGATATTAGCGATAGTCTGTGATTAACTTTAAGGGATGGGTTAAAGTGTTATATTATTTACATATAATATTGTGTATTTAATTTTATATATAATGTTTAAATTATATATATATATATATATATATATATAATCTAAACATGTATGTGTATATATAATAAATTGTTTCCATACGTATTTTAAACCCTAGGCTTAAAATCAATATTGTCTCCAATAGCTCACTATGCAGTTCTAGAGCGACACTAATGAACCCTTTCTAGTCTAATCCACATGTATTCAGCGTTCTGTTTGACGTAACTCGCACTCTCTTACGTATGCTGTGGAAGGTTGCAATTTTCGGCACGATAAGAAAAGAGCCATGTTGGCGATTTTTCGAAACCGGCTACCTATTCCAATGAGTTGTCTTTGTTGGGGTAACTGAGTCACCCCAGCGAGTGCTACCGGGTTAAAAAGGCTGAATTCAGCCTTAAGGCTGAAAAGTAACATGTCTGGTTACTTTCTTCTATGAATATAGAATAAAGTAAAAATATTGTTTAAAAGGAAAAGTATTCGATTTTTCATATATCATTACAATGGAAAGTTCAGCTATGATAAATCGTTATACTGGATGTAAACTGAGCGTGCACACTAAGATGTTTGAAAGTTCCGAATTACATTGTTGTTTAACCAAGACAAAATTTAAATACAATGTTTGCAGTCTTTGGCTTTGGGCGAAATTCAAATTTTGTGCTTAACGTGTTAGCGTCATGGTTGAATAACAAACATCACAAAGAGGAGGTAGCGTATTTTTAATGAATGTATGTCTAAAGAAATTAATTAGATGTTCCTTTTCAAATTAAAACTAAAAATAATTACGTGTTTTCCGGAACTCGTAAATGAAAATGTCTGCGGAACAATGTACTGACTCCCACGGAGGTTAAATTCAATCAACTGTGCCTTCTCACAGTGTGAGTCAGGATGCTATTTGTATATGCAAAATAGTACAAGCTTTGGTTCTAACGATTTTTATTCCACTGGGAGACATGTTTATTTTTTATTAGTAATTAAAAAGGAAAAAAAAAATTGGATGTAGAGGTAATAGTACCATAAGCTGTAATTAAAAGTATCCAACAGCTGTTATTTTCTATATCAAAAGAGAAAGAAATATTTGGTTAATACTTTGGGAGATTAAGGAGGCGAAAAACTTCTGAAGAGTAATTAAGTAAATTTAAATTATTAATCTAAGGTTGAAAGAATGACACATTGCTGATAAAATTGATGTAAAATTATGAAAATGAATTTTATTTATATATTTATTTTATAATCAAAGTACATATACACTACAGTAGAAAATTTTTTTAAGTGGTGTGTGGTACAGGTGTTAAGACCAATTGTTTACTCTATAGACTTAGGCCTCGGTGAAATGTCCGACACAGGACAGGAGAAGGGGGAGGGGCTTTCTAAAGAGTTCTATCCCATATTTATGCGAGTTTCGGGGGAAACCATGGAAAACTTTGAACATCTAGAACTAGATTGACAAACTTCACATGGATTTAAACCCGGCACCTCCCATCAAATAATTACAAGATTATTAATTCTCTGCCAGTAGTCGGGAAGTGCCGGGTTTGATCCCAGGTCGCGTTCATCTAGCCATTCGGAATTTTTCGTGGTTTTCTCTGAAATTCGCGTAAATGCAGGCTAGGACCCCTTAAAAAGACCTCACATGGAGAGCATACTACCTTAGACCCAGGTCCCTAGTGCAGGCAATTCGCCTTAAACCAAACACCAACACCAACGCCACTAGTGGAGGATTTTATTTATTTTATTTTATTTTTTAAGTGTGTGGTAGCTATACATTGAATTTACGTAAATCAGAAGACATGTCAATACTTAAAAAATCTCTATAAGTAACCGATGTATATGGATTCAATATATTGAGAAAATTTCTCTAAAATTGTTGGATAGACTCTTTAGCCATCGTCCCTGAAAAAGTTAAAGAAGCAAACTTTGGGTGATTAAAATATCTGATTTTAAATGTTATTATTTTATTTATTCGTAATTTTTTAAATAGCTTTAAAGTATTTCTACTTATTTCACTAAATAATTCAATTTGATAACTAGCGTAGTTGATACTAAAGTAGTTCAATTTATTTTGTACTGATTCCTTAATAAAACAATTCGTACATTCTGATCATTTCAATATTCGAGGAAAGAAGTTTTATCATGCTGCAAATAACTCAAATGCTTTTCAAGAACAGAGAGAGAGAGAGAAAGAAATCTCATTTACCAAGCAATATCTCAAAATGGCGAATTTTCAGATTCTTAAATTTCTGACCAGAATGTATTAAGGGGACAGTTTATTTTAAAATTGGACAAAAAATTCATTTATTATTATTCTTTTATTATCGTTCATTTTCAGAAACTAATACTAAATACCCGTCGCGTCAGAGATGCATCATGGCAAGCAGTTTTACGGAACTTTTCTTTTTCAAACTCTTCCAAAGACTTTTCCCGCAACTATCACTTGTTCCTTAGTATTCACTTTCCCAGATTTTTATTTTTTTCGCTGTAACATTTAATTGTAGGTCTAACTGTATAAAATATTTGACAATCGTAGATTTTTTTTTTTTTTTTTTTTTTTTATGTATATAGGGTAGGTGCTCCAGTGATTGCCATGCTCCAGTAATTGACATCTATCTCGAAATAATTAATAAATGAGAAAAATAATAAAATCATATATTTTACATATAAGAATTTTAACATTTTATGTCAAACACTGGAGCATAGGGTGCTAATAACTGGTGAAATGAATAACTAGCAATGTCAAACACTGAAACATAGGGGGCTAATTACTGATAAAATGAAAAACTGGCAGTGTCAATTACTGGAACATTGAGTGGGTGTCAAATAAAAATTCATAATAAAAAATAATTGTTATCAAATGTACACATTTTAACATATATGTGGTTCTGAATGTCTTTCGTGCCTATATGCACTAACTTAAGATTTCTAAAAATATTTTCTGATGACTAGAACATTAAAAACATCAGAGATTGCTCTAAAAGTGTCAATCACTGGTGCACTTACTCTATGCACCGTAATTTATGTTTTCAAAAAAAAAAATGCCAACAAAGATCGCTGGTAATAATGGAAAGTTTACTATATACCAAACCATTTTCAACTCAAAACACTTGGAGGCAGGGCCCGACTTAGACTGCCTGGAGCCCCGGGGCAAGCCTATTCTGGGAGACCCCTTGCAGTGGCATAAGAGCTCTTCAGGTTGCAGAATTTCTGCATACGCCTGTAGGGGGGCCCCTTCCAGAAGGGGGGCCCAGGGCATTTGCCCAGTATGCCCTGCCGTTAGTCAGGGCCTGCTTGGAGGAGGGCAACATTGGCATTTTATTCCGGTGGGGTGCTCTTTTTTCCTTGGGGACAAAACTTTCGTTTGAATATGCCATTTGTTCTTTCTTCCCCTGAAATTCCCAGAGAATTCATGAAGTATTTCTTCAGATTTCGACAAAAACATTTAATTCGAAAGTGTGCTTTCACTAATGTCCATGGTTGTAATACATCAATGTTTAAAAAAAGTAAGAAATTTCAGAAATAGAAATTTCAGTAATCTTCAGAAACTTCAAGTTTCTTTAGAAAATGTAGTATATGTGGAATTATTTCATTTTTCAATACTGTTTCAATAACAAAATAGTTAATGTATGCAAAAGTAGACTTGAAAATATGTCCGACTTGTAAATATGAAACGCATAAATAATGTTTTAGTCCCATTTGAATAGATATTATCCACATTAGGCCAGACGCCTTAAATTTCTATTTTTTTTTTCTCAATCCACGATTGTTAATCGTCTAATCTTTCGGGTTGGCTCGTGTCTAAACTGCGACAGAATATATAAAATTTCAGATAAGATATGCAGTGGTTAACGCGTCTATCTTCATCTTCACCCACTAAGATAAAGCTCTAACTTCCGCATTTCTGCTTTTTAGTTCAGTGTGTTGAATTTGTATGTGTATTTGTTTTGATAATAAATAAAAATAAATAAGAACTAGTATGTTGTGGCCACCACAAGACTTTCTTCTGTATTATTTTATATCAAATTCACGCAGTACAAATTATTCGTTAAATTATTTTCCCTAAAGAATGCAGACGATTCTTATCTGAGGAAGTATAACACACTAAATGCTGGCCCAAAGAAAGTCGATTTTGCACCGACATACGAAAAAATGCGTTTTTTTTTTTCTTAAGGTTATTTGTTTATTTATTTTTCCTGTTAAAAATGAAAAAAAAAAAAAAAAAAAAAAAAAAAAACAATAAATTATCACAGATCTATGCTTCAACCATTCACTTTAAAGGTATTGACGAATTATTTTGAAAGATACCCTTATTGAAATTTTACACCTCTGGGAGGGGGGGGGGGGTCACTTCTCTTCTTAAGGGGGAAAGCGATGCTTCTAAATGCCCACAATATGTTTTTCCTAGTTTACTATAACTATTATCAAGAACTCAGATTAATTTCATAACCATTCGTTAAAAATCACTGAGTGCATTTATACGAAATTTTGCCCTATACTGTCATATGAGAAATCAGGAATAAATGCTATGATAGCGCCACCTGTTGAGCGATTGATCCCAACAGCAACAATTTAAGTTAAGGCCAACCTAAATATCAAGTTTGGTTAAATTTCGTTCAATGGTTCGTGGTATACAGCGTCTACAATGTTTATGATACACACACACACTAACACACAGACATACATTTTCTAAAAAATTATCAAATCGTGTTCTGGAAATCTCAAAACATCGAAAATCGAAGGTCGAAAATTTTCACGAATCCAATACTTTCTTCTTATATAAAAAAGAAGAAAGTGAAACTAGCATGTTGCTGCCTGCCACCACATTACTTTCTTTCATATCTTTTTATGCAAATTTACTCAGTACAAATAATTTATTACATTTATTATTTATTAAAATTACCTTCCATGATGAATGCAGACGATTTTTATTATAACACTAAATATCCAAAGAAAGTCAATCTTATTCTCTACACATATGTGACATCTTCAAAAAAAAAAAAAAAAAAAAAAAGAGCTTTTTATTTTATTTTATTTATTTATTTTTGTTTATTTGTTTAAAAGGAAAAAAAATCGATAACTTTATTTTAAATTGTCATCACGATAAATGGTTCAACCATTCGTTTTATTGACGAGCTCTTTTGAAAGATACCCATAACGAAAATTTGCTTCCCTAGGAGGGGGGGGGGGGGGCATCCACCCCCAGGGAAGAAAGCGTGCACCTACATATCCCCAAAATTTTTTCTCAGTTGATTCTATTATCGTTATATAACGAAATAATTTCTTTTCTTTTTTTTTTTTTTTAAATAATTCCCTTTATGCACATTTATAACAAATTTTCTCCAATACCACCATATTAAAAATTTATAATAAGCGGGATGGCAACGCCACCTGTTGGACGATTTCACCGAAAGTTGAAAGGCACTAATTTATTTCAAGTTACAATTACATATTAATTTCTATGCAATTCTGTGCAATAGTTCGTGAGATACAGTTTCCATAAAATTTTGTCACACACACAAACAAACATTTTCTATAAAAGGCCAATTCGCATTTTAGAACTCTCAGAACGTGTAAATCCATCGAAAATTTGAGGTCGAAAATTTTTACGAATCCAATACTTTCTTCTATTGAATATAGAAGAAAGTAAAAATATGTATTAATTAATGAGTTATAAGTAAAGAAAATTTCCCATAGAATAACATTGGCTTGTGCTTTCGGCGACGGTAAATGAAGAGGGCCGTTATCAGGGCTTTCATCAATACTACTTTCGTCTATTGAATATAGAAAAAAGTAAAATGCAACGATAAAATTTCTTATTCCGTTATCTACCCTGACCATTAGCGTACACAGAAAATTTATAACAGGGGTGAAACAACCTAACATGCAAAAATCCTGAAAACTGCTACTTTCATGCAGATAGGGGAGACTTATTAATGGTATATAGGTAGCATATCATATACTAAGTGATATTAGGAAAGTTCTTAATGCATTATAAGGCAAATTAAACATTCAAAGAGATAAAATAATTTAGCATGAAATTCAGATAGGGCAAAAACTTCCAAAAACCCTGAATTCAGGGGTAACCCTTGAAAATTTTCACCCTTGTTATAAGAGGGGGGAGTCTTATGTCTTTATTTATCTTTCAATATTTACATAAATGTGTTGCGTGCGTGTGTACATTTATCTACCTATCTACCCGTCTACATTGATTCTATGTTCGATAAGACACAAGGTGCAAAACAAAACAAAAAAAAAAAAATTATGACAGAAATCTTTATAAGTTCTAACATAAATAATTATTTTTCTCTGTTTTTAACTTTAAGAACACTGCGCATAAAATAATTCATTACATTAACCTAGACCTACTGAGAGAGATAAAAAGAGAGGGGGGGGGGGGAGGTTTCTGTTAGAATCCTGTAATTCAAACTGAGAAAAGAAATTGCTTTAATACCTTAAAAATATTTACTGCAAATGCAATGAAACATTAAGGAAATGTTCAGCACCTTACTGCGCATGGCACTACTCCCACGTCAGCTAAAAGAGTGAAAAAGATAGGGGGCGGAGGCAAATGTCGCAACGATTGGGGCGATGTAGCTGCTCGCCTTATAATATTTCACATCATAAAATATATCCCTTCACAAAAATTAAATCCTCACCAGCGACGATAGATTCTGCTTTCGAAGTTGATGTACAAGAGGTGCCGAGTTCGAACCCAGGTGGAATTAGTCGACCCAGACCTTAGGTGTTTCTCGTGGTTTTCTCCGAAACTCGTGTAATTACGAGCTAGGGCCGGTTAGAAAAACTCTCCATGGAGGGCTTCCCACCATCGCGTTGTCAATCGGCCTTAACCTACACGCTAAACCACCATCACGCAAAATTAAAAATAATGAACAAAGGCCCTTTCGCAAAATTTCGTTTTATAAAAATGACCCCGCTTTATCAAAATATTACTACGGCTGAGCCTGAGCCCTGTTTTCAGTGTTTTATACTTTTATCAAATTATTGCTCGTATTTGATTAAGAGTCCTGTGAGGGTCGGGTAAACTTGACCAGCAATTAAGTATTGTTAAAGCCATGTTATATTAATAATCCTCATTAGTTTAATCATTATTATTTATTACTTTTTAACATGCGTTGTAATCAAATAGCTACCACATATTCCTCCGATATCCCTTGTGTTGATCGATCTCAGAATAGACTGGTAGTCTATATTTTCAGAAATTTTCATTAGAGTTCAGCTCACACTATCACAACCACCTCTACCTAGAATTATTAACTATCTTTCTTTCATTGTTGGTTTTTCACTGTCTATTATCCTTTACTTTATTTACTTTTACTTTAAATATAATTTAAAAAAAAAAATTTTTTATTATGAAATGTACTTTCTTTTTTAATACAAATAAAAATAAGTTATTTATTCTGTTAAATAAGTGCAACGATTAATAAG
The DNA here is from genome assembly GCA_963930645.1 of Salticus scenicus. Lineage (NCBI taxonomy): Eukaryota > Metazoa > Arthropoda > Arachnida > Araneae > Salticidae > Salticus > Salticus scenicus. The sequence continues at coordinate 205,794,647 of OZ005656.1, read as the reverse complement.
GGAACTTTTAGTATATTTTATTTAAAATTAATTGGAGTAATTTTTATTTTAATGAAAAATATTCACTTTGGTATAATGTGTGCTAGTCTCTTAAAAAAAAAAAAAAAAAAAAAAAAAAAGAAGGGGGGGGGGAGTTTGTTTTATCACAGCTTTTTTCCAACCTGTTCACCATCTTCTTTGAAAAACCCCTATGGAGGACATCCCACCCAGGTCTAGGGCCCTCGTTTAGTCAATCGGCGTAAATCTGAAAAACACACACAGCCCGACTATCCACTTGTTCAATATAAAATTGGTCCTCGGGTTCATTTGAATCTATCCAGATTCTTAGCCAGATTTGATCGCGGCAGACAGTTTCTCCCAGATTTAAATAATCTGGTGTGTCACTCACACGACTTTCTCTTACCCTGAAATTTAATACTATAAATACAGGTTGGAGATTAAGAGGTAAGATAACGATGTTATGCAGAGCCTGATTAAGGGGGAAGCACACATTATCTCCGCTCTCACCGGAATATTTTTACAATTATTTTTACTTCATGTCATAGAAATTCCACGCTTTGACGAAGAAATATTTTTTATAAAAAATGAACGGTGTAAAACAATCCAATTTACTCACCGTTATTAGACACCAGAATTCTTTTAAAATAATTTTTAATGAGAATTTTCTGTTTATTATAGGAGGAAAGTATTTGTTAAAAAATAACGGTGTAAGTATAAATAATGTGTGCTTCCCCCTTAATCAGGCTCTGATGTTATGTAAGCCTATGTTAAACAATTCAAATTAGGCTTCGGAAGAGTTTTATATAATTAGTTCTGTGTGAGGGGGTCTACCGCCCCCCTCAAAACCCCCTCCCCCCCGTTTCATTAATGCACCTAGATTTATATAAAATTTAATTCGGTTATTAAAAAATAATTCAGTTTAAAAAAAATTATTAAAATTATTATTTAAAAATATTATCTTTTATTAAAAATTATTATTAAAAATATTATTATTTGCTAAAAACATGATTTTCGTATTCAGGGGACCTCAAAACGTGTAAATATAACAAAATCTCGCGTTCGAAAATTTGACCCCAAAACAATACTTTCTCTACCTTATGGGTAAGAGAAAGTAAAAAGGGCAGGGTACTGCTAATACTTAAAGGGTAATTTTTAGATTCTTAAGGGCGGTTTTGGATTCTTGAGGGCACATTTAGCATTAAATATTCAGACACTTAGATTAAGATTCATTCATATGTATTCATACAGTAAATATTTTTTTGTTTAAATTTTCTTTGCAATTTAAATTTGCTTATTTTATGAACGTCATACACAATATCTTTATGTATTATATATATAGCATTTATCTCCAGTTTAAAGGTTGTTTTCTATAAAAGGCACAAAGGGTTCAATTTTTTTGAATGAGGGGCAAGAGAGGTGCTACTTTTTCAACCAAAGGACAGGCAGGGCGCTTCACCCTCCTGAAATTGTCTGTGGGAGAACTCTGCTGAAAACATCCCCTCTGGCATAAAGTACAAAAATTTTTAATATACGAGTTGAATTTGTTAGACTCGTTAAGAATATTAATCTTTTTGGCTACTTTTCTTTTTCTTTGACTCTCAAGTAATTGATAACATTTACACATAGCGTGAGATGGCCAAGGCCAGATCTGGCCAGATCAAAATAATAACTCTTCCAAGCTTTTCGAGTTCTATACCAGTGACCAAAAGGCTCCGAGCTCGTAGATGGAAAGTGACACGTTACGTTCGTCGGACTAAGATTTCGGTGTTTTCCGTATTTTTCTCCGAAATTCGCGTAGACCTTCATTTAAGACATCCCACGCATGGCTAGGACTTAACCGGTCTTAAAACCATACACCAATCTAGTACCATGGATTAGGATCTCTTTTAATCCGTGCTAGTACACATACTAAATTTTCCTTTCAAGGCAAGCAATCAACACGGGTGCATTTTTTTCAGAGTACAGCTTTTCAATCTTTTTTTTAAGTTAAAAATACATAATTAAAATTGTGAACTTAATGCATTTTTTTTCAACATTCAAGTAAGAGTGCATTTTGTAAATAATAATAATAAAAGAACATTTTTAATTGCATCTTTAATAAAAAAAAATAATAATAATAATAAATAAAAACTTTAAAAAATAAAATTTCGTGAACGCGTAACTCACTATCGAGAAACGGAATTTGAGCGAACTTGATATTTAGGTGGACCCTGACTTAAATTGGTGCTGATTACATTTGCGGTTCAATCGTACAACAGGTGGCGCTGTCATCGTTTATTTTTATCTATTTATTTTTCATTAATTAATACAGAACATGATTTCGTTTTATTGTACACAATGTGATTTTTTATTTTCTTCTATATATATATATATATATATATATATATAAAAGAAGAAATTATTGGTTTCGTGAAAATTTTCGAACTCCAGTTTTCGACGGATTTGCATGTTTTAAGATGTCCTGAACACGATTTGACTGTTCCTAGAAAATGTCTCTCTGTCAGACGGTCTGTGTGTGTATCACAAATTTTGTGGATACTGTACCTCAGTCAAAAACTAATGAACGAAATTTAACCAAACTTGGTATTTAGATGGACCCTGACCTAAACTGGTGCTAATTAGATTTGGGGATCAGTCGTTCAACAGGGGACGCTGTCATCCCATATTTTCTAAGTCCTATATTTTTAACATGGCAGTAAAGGCAAAATTTCGTATAAATGTACAAGTACATAATGGGAGTTATTTTAAACGCATGACTGTAAAACTGATATGAATTATTGATAATAGCTGTAGTAAACTAGAGAAAAAAGTGTGTGCATTATCAATATGGACATTTTTAGAAAGAACTCGTCAATACCTTTAAAACGAATGGATGAACCACAGATCTGTGATGATTTAACACAAAGTTATCTCTCTCTCTATTTTCCCCCCCATTTTTAATGAAGGGGAAAAAAATCGCACAAAAAAAAAAATCAATTCTGTTGGCACAAAATTCACTTTCCTTCGGCATTTAGTGCTATACTTCTTTGAGATAAAAATCGTCTGCATTCATCATGGAAAAATAATTTTAATAAACTATAATTTAATAAATAATTTATATTGCGTGAATTAGTATGGGATTATGTATAGAAGAAAGTTCTTTTGTCCACAACGTACTAGTTTTTAACTTCTCAATGTGAAATTAAACAAAATATATTTTTAGTAGTGATAGTCAACCAGGAAAAAAAAAGAATTATTTTTAACAAAATGTATTTTAATAATAGTCAGCCAGGATAAAAAGGTTTATTTTTAACTTCATAGTGTGAAATTAATATATATATATATATATATATTTTTTTTTTTTTTTTTTTTTTTTTTTTTTTAAAGGCATCGCTTCTCCGTCCCCTGTTAGGAAGTACCCCCAAGGCAAGTGATAAATTTATGCTGAATGCTTTATATAATAATAATAAATAAACGACGATACGTAGATATTAATAATAAAACAAATGATAGAATTTTTCAGAGTAGATCTCAATAATGACAATTTTTTCCACAAGTGAGAGAATATATATATATATATATATAAAGAATTTTAAAAGAAAGGATGAAATTTCATGGAAATTTAAAAAAGCATCAATACGAGCAAGTTAATATTATGAAGATACAATTGAACCTCGTTAACGTGAATTACTTTTAACATGAACTGTTTCCGCAATCCCAATCAAAATGAAGATTAATTTAGTTATTTGAAAATTAGTTACTGGTAGCATAAACTACTGATAACATGGACAAATTTTTTATCCCCCTTGAGATTCATGTTAACGAGGTTCGACCGTAGTACAATATTTAAAGCATTTTGAGCGAAAATAAAATGTTGAAAAAATTGTACTAAAATTCAGTCACAAAGAAATCACAAAAAATAAAGTTACTTTAATCGATCAAAGGCACATGCAGCATTTAAGAGAAAATTTACAATAACATTAATTGAACTGGGCGCGAGCCTGGCAAAAATTGAGGCCCTTTGCTGCCACTTGAGAAAATTGAAATCTATAAAACTGGGCCTCTTCACAAAATTCCAATACATAAAAACACCCCTTTCACAAAATTTCGTTTTATATAAATGATCTTTTTGTTCAAATGATGCCTTTACCTGGTTCTATGATACATTATTGGCCTGATATTAAACATTAGTGTATAGTGTGATCATTATAATGTGAGGTTTTTACACAAAAATACCCAAAATATTTTGTTTTCCCAAAAAATAAGCCCCAAATATTAAAATCTAGGTCGACCTGTATTGAATATCATTATTATATTATAATCAATTTAAGCATGGGAAATAAAATATCATGATAAAACAGGACATTGGTTATTATTATAGAATATTATATTATAGATTTAAGAGAGGGGTCCCCCCCCCTAGATTTAAGCAAATTTTTAAAGTTTGTTTTATATAGAATAAAAGTAATAAACAATTAAATCAAATTATCTGCTTTAATATATAGTAAAAATGCATTCAGTATTTCTGAATCTGCTAACAATAAAAATATTGTATTTTCTTTCAAATTAACTGATTACACTCAATAATCATACAAAATGAATTTACATAAAATAAATTGTTAAAATTATTTATTTATAAATTTATTACAAAAGTTTTAATTATTTTTATTTTGTAAAAATTTTTACTCCTAAATTAAAATGCTACATCATTTACTGTCGGGATATGGATTTATGGATTATTAAATATGAAATATGGAATTGCATTTCAATTAAAAATGTAAATAACAATTTGTTAACTGGATGCGCACTGTAAAAGAAACTTTATACTAGTTTTTTTTTTTTTTTTTTTTTTTTTTTTTTTAAGAGTATAATAGTTTCAGTTAATAAATAATTTAAAAAAACTCTGTAAAACTAGCAGGCGAAATTTTTGAATGAAAATATGGTGACAATAACTGCAGAGTCGATAATAAAAACAAATATTTTAGAGTAGTGTTAATAAAGTAAAAAATTAATAGCATTAAATTCGATTTTAATGAAACAACAAAATTAATACTTTTATTTGATAATGCAAAAACCAATATAAAATTTGTATATTGCTTTTTTTTTTTTTTAAATAACATATGTAGTAAGTTATGTGTTTATAAACATCAGTGTGTGATAAAACGCTAAATCAAAATTTAATTCCTTGATATTACAAAAATATGCGAAAAATATGTACCTATGTGCTTGAAAGAAATTTCTATTAAATGACTTGTTTATAGCATTTTCTGGTAAGAATTACCATTTAATACTGCAATTCAATCTACAATTTAACACCTTTTTATTGGTTAAAAAATGTATAGGGGCTTAATTTTAATAAGATTTAATAGTTTTCAATATGGTTGATATTTATATAAAGCAGAGTCTAATCTATCATATGAAAATTTGATTCAGCCAGTTTAATGGTTATTTATAAGCAAAAAATTTTGAGCCGATTTAAATTGTTTTAAAAAAAAATACACATTTTCACATATAAAAATACGCATTATACTCCCAAAACACAAACATTCATCCAAACAAATTTAAAAAATGAAAATATCAGTTGGCTATTAAAATTAAATAGATTCAATGAAATTTTTTTCACTTTAATTACAATTAAAATATTCGAATTTTAAAAGGTAGTAGAAAAATATTTTTGATTAAATAAATTAATTATAACAGTGAGAAAAATAAAATATTTTTAACAATTATTCAAGTTTTAAAATTGTAAATAACGAAAAAAATTTTTTTTTTTTTTTTTTATGTTGCTACCCAGCTTTATTCTCATAATTCAACTAAATAACAAAGCAAATAATATTATTTCATCAGAATTAATAAAAAGAAAAATATATAATAATTAATAATTATTTTCCATTTAGTATCATTAAAAATTAAACTTCTTCGAAATGAATAAAATTACATTTTAATATATACGCATAAATTTATGGTATATTACAAACCATAAATAGTTCAACTTTCTTCCTACAAGATACCGATTTTAATTACAAAACAATATGGACAATAATTTAAAATATTCTAACTCGTGCAAACCACAAATGTCAATGAAACCAAAAGAAGGAACTTACCTGCAACAAAGCAGACGATAATGATGTAGCTGATCCCCCACGACAGTCCCTTGGTCTTCATGGCGGCAGACGTCTGGCTCAAGTCTGGATAGGCTTCTCAAGCCTTTGAAGGGTCGACTAGCCTGCAAGGGACCGTCTTCTTATTATTTGCCGACGCATGATCAGCTGATAGACATGGCCTACCATAATCAGTTCTGTATAGTTTCTGAATTCACAAACAGCAGAAAACGAAAATATTGTAGTTTTATCGCAAACACTATTAATTTAAGCCGAAAAGAAAAACTATATTATTGTTTATTTTATTATATTTTTAGCACAATATTTTTTACGAAATCAATCCATATTCATTACTTTTTTTTTTATAAAAAAGAAGTATTTTTGATAGTTTATATAATCAGTCTCTGTAAACCAATAGTTTAAAAAAAAAAAAAATCTTAACTGTGAATAATTTATTTAAAGGCTTTTAAATTCAATTAAATCTGAGAATAGCAGACGACAGAAATTTTTTTAGAAAGGTCATGACTTGCAGTCAAATATAATTCCAATTACTGTATTTTTAATTTGAATTGTATACATTTCGTACGATATATTACTGAATACAATATCGTCGATAAATCGAAAAGCTATCAATAGTAAATAATAATAATAATAATAATAACAACAAAAGAAGAGACAAACAATTAAAAATGTTATCAAAGGGTTAAAAGTATCGTTTTTTTCATAATTTTCCTCAGAGAATTAACGGTTCTAATATTCAGAATATGAATGAAAATGAATTGATAAACGAAATATGAACAATATCAAACCAATAATTCTTGATTTTATCCCTAAAAAAAGCACGATTTTGAATATCAACAACTATACATGCTCTCCCAGAGCCGTGCTTTAAATGAGTGAGTGAACGAAGAAGTGATATCAGCGATGGGCCTGCAGACTGTCTGGCCGTCGGAAGATCCCATTTTACAAGTGCAGGGGCGTACCATTTCGCAGACGGAGAGGGGAACGAAAAACAAAAATCAAAGAGGATTTTAACTTTATACAATATTTGTTTCTCAGACGATGTAATTGTTAAATTCCTTGCTCGATCATTATATAAATTTTTTTTATACCTCTGTCTAGCTTTCATGTGGATAATATTAAAGCATCTGAACCTTTAGGTTTTTTTTAAATATTTTTTTTAGAAAGGTTAAAAATAATCTATAATGAAAGATTAACCAAGTATATACAGATATAATATAAACTACAATGTTTAAAGATTTTGTTACAACAGGATACAATGTTTTCGTTGATGGCATTATTATAATTTAATTGTCTACTTAAACGTTCAAATAATTAATGATCTTGCTCTGTTCTCCCTACATCGTATTGTTTTAACTATTTTATTTCAGATATTTTATATTCTCTTCGTGTAATTTTTATTAAAATTGCTTTCATGCATGATTTAGTACTTAGAATAGGCCATTCAAAATTTTAGGGGGTGTATGACAAAGGTAGTTGATGCTCTGGGGAAATTGAAATGAATTTTTTGTAAATTTGAATTTTTTTTTTATAAATTTAATAACATAGTTATATAATTTCACTTAAGGTATCTAAATATTATTTTAAAAGCAATGTTAATAAAAATATTTTATGCACAATATTGAAATATGTAAATATAAATGATCAAATTTAATAATGTATTTAAAAATGTACTAAAATGTGTATAAAATGATTTTGAGTAACATCTACTTGCCTGTCTGTCTCTCTATATGAGTGTGACAAAAATTTTGTGGCGGCTGTATCTCAGGAAATACTGCACAGAATTGCATATAGATTTATATGCAGATTCAATAGTACAAAAATCCTCACTATATATATATATATATATATATATCAATAATCTCTTTTTGATAACTTTAAAAATATATTTAAATGTTCTTTTTTTAAGTAGTGTAAATATATTACAAAATGCCCAATATTGAACAATGTGCACATTTTTCAGAAAAAAATCCTTTTTATAGATAAATAAATAACTCATAGAATTATCGAACTATCCATAAAACAATTAACTTAATTGATGTTTATCTTCTAAATAATGTAATTAATGATTTATATAATATTTTATACTGTAATATCAATATCATATGAAATTAAAAACAGCAGTAAATACATTTTAATTGAATTATTATTATTATTATTGAAAAAAGGAGCCAAAAATGGCTAAAATAAAGGTGTTTTTTTTTTTTTTTTTACATACATATTTGAATTGAATTTTAATATTTTTATTACGGAATTTTCAGAAAATATTCAATATTCGAATATATTTATTAAATATCCTTAAAAAAAAAAAAAAATCATTATTAAAATAATTCGCTGCCTGTTAAATACATAAATTCTCGAAACATTTGAACTGAAATCTGATACTTTTCTTGGTTAGTATTCAGTAAGAAAAACATTGGCTTTCATTTATTTATTTATTTTATTTTATTTTAATTAATTAATTAATTTTCAAATATTTCAATTTCAACATTGAAGTATTAGTTTATTATTTTTCTTCTTACAAAATGTTTAAAATTATTCTTTATCTATTAAATCTATCTTCATTATTCTGTTAAACAATGAACAAGAAAAATATTAAAATTCATTATCAAATTTAAAAATTAGTTTTTTTTTTTTTTTTTTTTTTTTTTAGTTTTGATATTATTCTTGCTCATTGTTCAGCAGAAAAATAAATTAAACAAATAAATTGTTCAGCAGAAAATTTTAAATAAGTAAATAAATTTAATAAATATTCTGATTTAGAAAATCAAGTATAAATTTCTTAGATTTGCTTAAAAAAAAAAAAAAAGTATCTACTTTGTTATCTAATCTCTTTCTCTCTCTCTCACTCTCACACACACAAGTAGGTAAAAAAGGAGAGTTCTAGGTCATGAGGGTGAGGCACGGAGGCACCGGCAAGTCGTGCGGGTGCCGCACCACCCCCTGAGGGGTCTAGATGAGTTGGTATTGACCTTGAGACGCCCTCTAACTTAATCGTGAAAGATGACGAGGGTATTAATGAAGAAAATTAATTAAAAAATTTAATGAGTGGTTTATTGTAAAAGGTGACGATGGTTTTAAAGTGATGTTTGTGGTATAAGGTAAAAAGTAGGATATTGTTTGTGACTCATTAGGAAAATTAATTAGGAGGTTAATTAAGAGGTTAATTAGGAAATTAATTAAGAAATTAATTAAAAATTAAAAAAATTGAGAAATAAAAAAGGAATGAATAAAATATACGAATGTGTATGTGTATGTACTATGAAAGAAATAGAGAGGTTTGACTGGGATTCGAACCCGGTACCTTGCAGTAAAAATATTTCAGTAGTTTTCACGTGTGTGTGAGTGATTTTTATAGTATATGTCTGCACTGTTCTTTTAAAACTATGAATGCTAGTGTCCGAAAAGAATTCAATCGTTTTAATGATATTAATTAGAGAATAATAATTAAGAAAAATATTAATTAAGGATCTTCTTGTAAAAAATCGTCAATTATTTTCCGAAAAAAAAGGCAATGAAAGCAAAAATTAAGTATAAAGAACGAAAGAAAGTTTAGAAACATAGATTTTGACTGAGATTCGAACCCGGTACTTTGCAGTAAAAATATTTCAGTAGTTTTCGCGTGTGTGTGAGTGATAATTATAGTATATGTCTGCACTGTTCTTTTTAAACTATGAATGCTAGTGTCCGAAAAGAATTCAATCGTTTTAATGATATTAATTAGAGAATAATAATTAAGAAAAATATTAATTAAGGATCTTCTTGTAAAAAATCGTCAATTATTTTCCGAAAAAAAGGCAATGAAAGCAAAAATTAAGTATAAAGAACGAAAGAAAGTTTAGAAACATAGATTTTGACTGAGATTCGAACGATTCAACCATTTAAATTATATAAATTTACAGAATAATAATTAATAAAGTATTAATTAAGCATTTCCTTCTAAAAGATTACGAATGTTTTATGAAAAATGACATTGAGAGTTAAAATTAAGTATAAATAATGAAAGAAAGTGTAGCAATAGAGACACCTGACTGAGATTCGAACCCGGCGCCTGTTTGAAGTGAGGAAACAGTAGTTTACAAGTACTTTAACCACTGTTCTTTAGAAATATACCTACACAGATCTTTTTAAACCTAAGAATACAAATGTTTGAGAACGACTCAACCATTTAAATAATATTAATTACAGAATAATTAAAAAAATAATAATTGAAGATCTTGCAAAATTCGCTAATATTTTATGAAAAAAGATGATGTATATGAAAATTAAGTTAAAAGATGTTTAAAATCTCAAATGTATAAGTGAAATTAAATTAGAATGAAAGACGAGAATTGTTTTTTGAAAGATAACTAAAAAGAGTGATTAAAATTTCTTATTAATTACTTAATTGAAGAAAGTTCGTTAAAAAAATACTTTTCATCATAAAGATTTTTTTAATTGTGAATACTAACTAGCATCCATTTTAAACTGTATATATTTTTTTACTAAATAGAATAAAGATCGACTTAATTCGCCAATGGTGACGTCACAATGTTTTTAGGGAAGAAGGTGACCATCCCTTTAAGCATTTTCTTAGAATCGGTGGAAATGCTATTGTACATTCAATACAAGAAAGAGGAGGAAAAATACCAGTTTTTTCGCTACCTTTAACCGTGTTTAAATTTGATTATTGTTAGACGTTTTAAAAATATAAATTCATTTCTTTCTATCTTTAGAAGAATCTTATTGATTATTTGATATACAATATGGGAATATAATAACTTTTAATAATAGACATTTTCAGTAGATTTTTACAAATCGCTACAAAAATTCATTACAACTTCAGAAAATCAAAAGTTTTTTAGATATAATTTGTAACTTTTTCGAATAATCCTTCACATATTAGACTACACCCTTACATTTCTTTAGTGTAAACCCGTGAAATTTTACCAATAAAATCAGAAATAGGGTCGTAAAAATAAGAATTTGGCATGATTTTAAATAAATTTTAGGATATATCTACAAAAATTTTAGAGTATTTGGCGATAATTCGGATTTGGTGAGAAACACCTAGTATTAATTTCGAGTGGAGTAAAATTTTGTCACATGCTAACTTATTTTTGCGTGAGTGAAGACATCTGTTTTTTAACCTGAATTCAGTACTACATAAAAATTATTTTTTCAAGATGGATGTCAGAACAGATATTATTTTGTTAAATACATTTACTCATATATTCAATAGATCACATCTACGCAAATCAGAACTAGGGATTATAAATCAGCTTAAATTTCGAATGAATGAATTTATCAATTCAGAAATTAGCAATCAACTTTATGAAAATGTTGATATGTTATCTGATGAAAATTTTTATACCTGTTTAGATATTGTTTTAAAAGAAATGATAAAAAATGAAATTAATTGGGATAAAGTTGTAATTTACTTAGTATTTTCAAGTGAACTTATGGCAAAGCGCTTTAAGAGATCTGGAGAGTTTATCATACTTTGGATAAAATTTTTTAATATCTTCCAGAAGTATTTAGGTAGTTGGATTATTGATAATCAAGAATGTATAAAAGTCAAAGAAGTGAAAAAATCATTTTTTCAAAGAATGTGGAGTTTTATCACTCGATCATAATATGAAAATTGTAAAAATATTATCTGCTATGTTGAATTATGTTCAGTTCAATCTGTAAAAGAACAATGTTCAAGAAAAATGTATGTATGTAATGTGAAATTCAAAGTAAATAAAGAACTTTTAATGGGAATTTTGTTTAAGAAAAAATTATTTGAAGTAAAATTCATCTTTAAAAAATAAATAAATAAAAATAAAAATAAGTTGATCAATGTAAAAAACTGAAAAATTCACTAAAAATATAAGAAACGCATTTTCACAATAATAAGATTGTAAATGTAAGATAAAATCACAAAATTACCAGCATAAGAGACTGTAGGTATTCGAAAAAAAATTATGAAGTCAACAATTTTGATGTTAAACAGCACATCTTATTTTACAAAGTACTAAGTTTTTTAAAATCATTTAGTTTGAACTTTTTCAAACTTATACTTATAAACTGAAATTTTTGTGAATGTAAAATTTTTTACACAAAGTATTTTAGAAAAAATATCATCTCAGAAATTAACTAACTTATTTTTAGAATAAAAATATAAGAAACTTATTTTTACTAATGATAAGAATGAAAATGTAAGGTAAAATCTCATTCTTACCAATTAAAGAGACCGCAAGTATTTGAAAAATCATGAAGTATGGAATTTTAATGTTTCACACGTGTTAATAACGCGTCTTATTTTACAAAGTACTAAGTTTTTTTAAAGTAATTTAGTTTGAAGTTTTTCAAACTTATACTTATAAACTGAAATTTTTATGAATGTAAAATTTTTTACACAAAGTATTTTAGAAAAAATATCATCTCAGAAATTAACTAACTTATTTTTAGAATAAAAATATAAGAAACTTATTTTTACTAAAATATTTTTGTACAAAGTATTTTAGAAATTTAGATAACTTGTTCTTGAATAAAAATATAAGAAACGCATTTTCACAATAATAAGATTGTAAATGTAAGATAAAATCACAAAATTACCAGCATAAGAGACTGTAGGTATTCGAAAAAAAATTATGAAGTCAACAATTTTGATGTTAAACAGCACATCTTATTTTACAAAGTACTAAGTTTTTTAAAATCATTTAGTTTGAACTTTTTCAAACTTATACTTATAAACTGAAATTTTTGTGAATGTAAAATTTTTTACACAAAGTATTTTAGAAAAAATATCATCTCAGAAATTAACTAACTTATTTTTAGAATAAAAATATAAGAAACTTATTTTTACTAATGATAAGAATGAAAATGTAAGGTAAAATCTCATTCTTACCAATTAAAGAGACCGCAAGTATTTGAAAAATCATGAAGTATGGAATTTTAATGTTTCACACGTGTTAATAACGCGTCTTATTTTACAAAGTACTAAGTTTTTTTAAAGTAATTTAGTTTGAAGTTTTTCAAACTTATACTTATAAACTGAAATTTTTATGAATGTAAAATTTTTTACACAAAGTATTTTAGAAAAAATATCATCTCAGAAATTAACTAACTTATTTTTAGAATAAAAATATAAGAAACTTATTTTTACTAAAATATTTTTGTACAAAGTATTTTAGAAATTTAGATAACTTGTTCTTGAATAAAAATATAAGAAACTTATTTTCACAATAATAAGATTATAAATGTAAGATAAAATCACAAAATTACCAGCTTAAGAGGTTGTAGGTATTCGAAAAAATCACGAAGTCAACAATTTTGGTGTTAACAACACATCTTATTTTACAAAGTGCTAAGTTTTTTAGTCATTTAGTTTGAAGTTTTTCAGACATATGCTTATAAACTGAAATTTTTTGTAAATGAAAAATTTTTTACACAAAGTATTTCAGAAAAAAATATCATCTCAGAAATTAATTAACTTATTTTTAGAATAAAAATTTATGAAACTTATTTTTTCTAATGATAAGAATGAAAATGCGAGATAAAAACTCATTCTTACCAATTTAAGAGACTGTAAGTATTTTAAAAATTATGAAGTATGCAATTTTAATGTTTCACATGTGTTAATAACGCATCTTATTTTACAAAGCACTAAGTTTTTAAAAGTCATTTGGTTTGAAGTTTTTCACACATATGCTTATAAATGAAATTTTCGTAAATGAAAAATTTTTACACAAATTATTTTAATACAAATTCTATCTCAGAAAAATTAACTTTTTCTTTTTAGGTTGAAAATGTAAGATAAAAATCTAACACTTATCGAATTTAGAAGCTGCAGATGTATGATGAAATCATGAACTTGAAACTTTAAGTACCTTCTTTGAAAATACTAAACCACAAGTTTCGACAAATCTATAATCAACTGTTAAAAAACATAGAATATTTTTTTCCCTAAAATGTTTAACGTAGATGCTACATCCATAAAAATACAGAGTGAAAGTGTACAAATTATCTGTTTAGACATGTTGATAAACTAGAATTTTCCACAACATTCGAGTATTATAGCAAAGTATGGGATAATATTTGGCTAAATTTCCACTAATATTGGCGATAGTTATAAAAATTTGGCATGAAATAAGAGAATTTGCCGTAAATTCTTAAGTAAAACTGATGAACGAAGAAAAAATTTGAATTAGTTACATTCTTTTCTCGCTGTAGAGTTGTCTAAGTTCTCATACTTAGTAGTTTTTATAGTCTTACTTTTAGAGTGATTTTTTACACTTCGCTAAACTGAAGTACAAAATGAATAATACTTTAACGTCCGAGGAGACACACGTTTCCGTTCAACAAACCCCTTCATCAGGTTTTGAGGATGAGAAGTTATCTAAACTTTTTATTTGTCCAACTTGTAAGAAGCCATTTTTTAAAAAATCCTATCTTACTAGACATGTCAAGGTTCACAATGATATTAAACCTAATATTTGTTACGTGTGTGAGAAAGGATTTGTTACTTTACATCGTTTAAAAAGACATATGGAAACCCATAGAAAAATTTCCATAAGATACAAATGTGAATATTGTATTGAAAATTTCAATCGCAAGAGTGATTTATTTAAACATAAGAGATTATTTCATCAAAAAGTCTTACCTGAACATCTATGTATTATTTGTAAAGATGCTTTTAAACACAAGTATGAATTGGAAAAACACAAGAGGGTGCATTATCGTAAACCTGAGTATCTATGTGAGGAATGTTCTATAACCTTTACAACAAAACATGCTTTTTCAAACCATAAGCGAAAAAGTCATAAAAAGACTTTACATACATACTGTTGTGGCGAATGTACTGATACTTTTTCAAACAGACGACATTTTTTAAAACATAAAAGAAATATGCATAAAAAATCTTTAATGCAAACTAGATGTGATGAATGCAGTGAAACTTTTCAGTGTAAGTATGAATTATTGCAACATAAGAGAAAGAATCATCTTAAAGACTTTAACATACGTAGAAATTGTAATGATCGAAGCACTAACAATGAATTATCAACAGTTAATAATGACAGTGAGAATCTGGACTTGTTAAATTTTTTGGATAATTTTCACATTGAATGTGCGAATGGTGTTTTTGACTTACATTCCAACAACTTTCAGAATGAAAATATAGACTTAGACTTAAAAAATTTTTTGAACAATTCGAATGTGGAATATACAAGTGGAAATAATATTGATGATTTTTCTGCCAAAGATGAAAATAAGGACTTAAATAATTTTAACCTGATACAAACTGATTTACCTCTAGTAAACTATGACAATGAAAGTCTGGACTTGTTAAATTATTCGTATAACTTTAATCCCAAGTGCTTGAATATTTTTTCTGCTAACGACGAAAATATGAATTCGAATAATTTTAGTGCGAAGGAAAATGAGTTGGTGACAGATAACTTTAACAATGAAAATCTAGACTTGCTAAATTTTTTGAATAACTTTAATACTGAATGTATGGACGATATCCCAACAATATAGATTTGCTGTCTTGTATTATTGTGAATGAATTTCAAATAAAAAGATTTCAATGAAAATGATTTGTTTTAATTTTTATTACAAAATCATCTTTTTTATAATATTTTCTATTAGAATACAAACTGAAGTGTCATCTTTTTTTAAAATAAAAACATGTAAAAAGTTTACTTGTGTATTAACGATATACTTTTTCATTACTGTAGTAGAATTGATTGAGTATAATATTTAAACACTAAGTAAAAATTATGCACAATAGTAGTTTTATAAACTATCAAACTCACATCGAAGAAGAAAAAACTTGTAAAATTGTTTTACCACTCAACTGTAAAGTACTTGTGAAAATCTTAAATGAATTTATCTTATTAACAATTTTCCTGAAAAACTAGCTTATAAAAATTTTAGATATAATTATGAAGTTAGTATTTTCCTAAGTATCACGTTTGAATCTTACTTTGAATATACATCATCAAAGTGTTTTATTCTTTAACTAAAATCACAATCTCTATTCCAAAGAGTGTAAAAATAATGTTATAGTAACAACTTAAACTTTTATATATAGATACTTTCACGATTGTATTTTAACTTTTTTTATTTTTTAGAATACAGAAAATATTTTGTAAGAATTGTGAAAGCTTAATTTTAAAAGTTTGTGAAATTTCACAAAATTTTTTTAAACATTTTTGTCAAATGTTCTCTTTATGTCACATCACTTAAAAAATTTAACTGTTTTTAACAGAATTGCTAACACAAAACATTGTTAGAAAATTTATAGATAAAACTTATAAGATACGAAAAACCATATGTGAAGTAATAACAAAAGGTGTATATACTTTCAAGTTTAGACATGGTTCAACAAGCTTGAGGAGACACTAAAACCTGTAGTTGACGTCATAACCCCTGTAGCGTAACTTTTCCCTTACTACTACGTCACAAATGTATAATTTAACAAAAAGTACTTATGTCACCCCACAATTCCTGTCTTGTATTATTTTACTTTGTGTATAAAATCAATGATCTATAAAAAAGCTTTGTCGTTTTTATACACTTTGAAGTAAAAATTTTCTCCAAAAACATCAAATTATATTTCGCAAGTATGAATTGATATGTATTTGTTTTAAATATCTCTAAGTTACATTATACCAAAGTATAATTTCTAATATTTAAACAATTCTCACTTTACAAAAATTAACTTGTATGCATTTCTAGATCTTTAATAAAAATCTTTAATTTTTTTATCTGAAAGACTTTAAACTATTCTAGATATGTGCAGCTTAAGTGCAATCCAATACTATTTGCATAACAATGTTAGTTAATTTCTGAGATGATATTTTTTCTAAAATACTTTGTGTAAAAAATTTTACATTCATAAAAATTTCAGTTTATAAGTATAAGTTTGAAAAACTTCAAACTAAATTACTTTAAAAAAACTTAGTACTTTGTAAAATAAGACGCGTTATTAACACGTGTGAAACATTAAAATTCCATACTTCATGATTTTTCAAATACTTGCGGTCTCTTTAATTGGTAAGAATGAGATTTTACCTTACATTTTCATTCTTATCATTAGTAAAAATAAGTTTCTTATATTTTTATTCTAAAAATAAGTTAGTTAATTTCTGAGATGATATTTTTTCTAAAATACTTTGTGTAAAAAATTTTACATTCACAAAAATTTCAGTTTATAAGTATAAGTTTGAAAAAGTTCAAACTAAATGATTTTAAAAAACTTAGTACTTTGTAAAATAAGATGTGCTGTTTAACATCAAAATTGTTGACTTCATAATTTTTTTTCGAATACCTACAGTCTCTTATGCTGGTAATTTTGTGATTTTATCTTACATTTACAATCTTATTATTGTGAAAATACGTTTCTTATATTTTTATTCAAGAACAAGTTATCTAAATTTCTAAAATACTTTGTACAAAAATATTTTAGTAAAAATAAGTTTCTTATATTTTTATTCTAAAAATAAGTTAGTTAATTTCTGAGATGATATTTTTTCTAAAATACTTTGTGTAAAAAATTTTACATTCATAAAAATTTCAGTTTATAAGTATAAGTTTGAAAAACTTCAAACTAAATTACTTTAAAAAAACTTAGTACTTTGTAAAATAAGACGCGTTATTAACACGTGTGAAACATTAAAATTCCATACTTCATGATTTTTCAAATACTTGCGGTCTCTTTAATTGGTAAGAATGAGATTTTACCTTACATTTTCATTCTTATCATTAGTAAAAATAAGTTTCTTATATTTTTATTCTAAAAATAAGTTAGTTAATTTCTGAGATGATATTTTTTCTAAAATACTTTGTGTAAAAAATTTTACATTCACAAAAATTTCAGTTTATAAGTATAAGTTTGAAAAAGTTCAAACTAAATGATTTTAAAAAACTTAGTACTTTGTAAAATAAGATGTGCTGTTTAACATCAAAATTGTTGACTTCATAATTTTTTTTCGAATACCTACAGTCTCTTATGCTGGTAATTTTGTGATTTTATCTTACATTTACAATCTTATTATTGTGAAAATGCGTTTCTTATATTTTTAGTGAATTTTTCAGTTTTTTACATTGATCAACTTATTTTTATTTTTATTTATTTATTTTTTAAAGATGAATTTTACTTCAAATAATTTTTTCTTAAACAAAATTCCCATTAAAAGTTCTTTATTTACTTTGAATTTCACATTACATACATACATTTTTCTTGAACATTGTTCTTTTACAGATTGAACTGAACATAATTCAACATAGCAGATAATATTTTTACAATTTTCATATTATGATCGAGTGATAAAACTCCACATTCTTTGAAAAAATGATTTTTTCACTTCTTTGACTTTTATACATTCTTGATTATCAATAATCCAACTACCTAAATACTTCTGGAAGATATTAAAAAATTTTATCCAAAGTATGATAAACTCTCCAGATCTCTTAAAGCGCTTTGCCATAAGTTCACTTGAAAATACTAAGTAAATTACAACTTTATCCCAATTAATTTCATTTTTTATCATTTCTTTTAAAACAATATCTAAACAGGTATAAAAATTTTCATCAGATAACATATCAACATTTTCATAAAGTTGATTGCTAATTTCTGAATTGATAAATTCATTCATTCGAAATTTAAGCTGATTTATAATCCCTAGTTCTGATTTGCGTAGATGTGATCTATTGAATATATGAGTAAATGTATTTAACAAAATAATATCTGTTCTGACATCCATCTTGAAAAAATAATTTTTATGTAGTACTGAATTCAGGTTAAAAAACAGATGTCTTCACTCACGCAAAAATAAGTTAGCATGTGACAAAATTTTACTCCACTCGAAATTAATACTAGGTGTTTCTCACCAAATCCGAATTATCGCCAAATACTCTAAAATTTTTGTAGATATATCCTAAAATTTATTTAAAATCATGCCAAATTCTTATTTTTACGACCCTATTTCTGATTTTATTGGTAAAATTTCACGGGTTTACACTAAAGAAATGTAAGGGTGTAGTCTAATATGTGAAGGATTATTCGAAAAAGTTACAAATTATATCTAAAAAACTTTTGATTTTCTGAAGTTGTAATGAATTTTTGTAGCGATTTGTAAAAATCTACTGAAAATGTCTATTATTAAAAGTTATTATATTCCCATATTGTATATCAAATAATCAATAAGATTCTTCTAAAGATAGAAAGAAATGAATTTATATTTTTAAAACGTCTAACAATAATCAAATTTAAACACGGTTAAAGGTAGCGAAAAAACTGGTATTTTTCCTCCTCTTTCTTGTATTGAATGTACAATAGCATTTCCACCGATTCTAAGAAAATGCTTAAAGGGATGGTCACCTTCTTCCCTAAAAACATTGTGACGTCACCATTGGCGAATTAAGTCGATCTTTATTCTATTTAGTAAAAAAATATATACAGTTTAAAATGGATGCTAGTTAGTATTCACAATTAAAAAAATCTTTATGATGAAAAGTATTTTTTTAACGAACTTTCTTCAATTAAGTAATTAATAAGAAATTTTAATCACTCTTTTTAGTTATCTTTCAAAAAACAATTCTCGTCTTTCATTCTAATTTAATTTCACTTATACATTTGAGATTTTAAACATCTTTTAACTTAATTTTCATATACATCATCTTTTTTCATAAAATATTAGCGAATTTTGCAAGATCTTCAATTATTATTTTTTAATTATTCTGTAATTAATATTATTTAAATGGTTGAGTCGTTCTCAAACATTTGTATTCTTAGGTTTAAAAAGATCTGTGTAGGTATATTTCTAAAGAACAGTGGTTAAAGTACTTGTAAACTACTGTTTCCTCACTTCAAACAGGCGCCGGGTTCGAATCTCAGTCAGGTGTCTCTATTGCTACACTTTCTTTCATTATTTATACTTAATTTTAACTCTCAATGTCATTTTTCATAAAACATTCGTAATCTTTTAGAAGGAAATGCTTAATTAATACTTTATTAATTATTATTCTGTAAATTTATATAATTTAAATGGTTGAATCGTTCGAATCTCAGTCAAAATCTATGTTTCTAAACTTTCTTTCGTTCTTTATACTTAATTTTTGCTTTCATTGCCTTTTTTTCGGAAAATAATTGACGATTTTTTACAAGAAGATCCTTAATTAATATTTTTCTTAATTATTATTCTCTAATTAATATCATTAAAACGATTGAATTCTTTTCGGACACTAGCATTCATAGTTTAAAAAGAACAGTGCAGACATATACTATAATTATCACTCACACACACGCGAAAACTACTGAAATATTTTTACTGCAAAGTACCGGGTTCGAATCTCAGTCAAAATCTATGTTTCTAAACTTTCTTTCGTTCTTTATACTTAATTTTTGCTTTCATTGCCTTTTTTTTCGGAAAATAATTGACGATTTTTTACAAGAAGATCCTTAATTAATATTTTTCTTAATTATTATTCTCTAATTAATATCATTAAAACGATTGAATTCTTTTCGGACACTAGCATTCATAGTTTTAAAAGAACAGTGCAGACATATACTATAAAAATCACTCACACACACGTGAAAACTACTGAAATATTTTTACTGCAAGGTACCGGGTTCGAACCCCAGTCAAACCTCTCTATTTCTTTCATAGTACATACACATACACATTCGTATATTTTATTCATTCCTTTTTTATTTCTCAATTTTTTAAATTTTTAATTAATTTCTTAATTAATTTCCTAATTAACCTCTTAATTAACCTCCTAATTAATTTTCCTAATGAGTCACAAACAATATCCTACTTTTTACCTTATACCACAAACATCACTTTAAAACCATCGTCACCTTTTACAATAAACCACTCATTAAATTTTTTAATTAATTTTCTTCATTAATACCCTCGTCATCTTTCACGATTAAGTTAGAGGGCGTCTCAAGGTCAATACCAACTCATCTAGACCCCTCAGGGGGTGGTGCGGCACCCGCACGACTTGCCGGTGCCTCCGTGCCTCACCCTCATGACCTAGAACTCTCCTTTTTTACCTACTCACACACACACAAAAAAGGGGGGGGGTATTTATTTATTAAATATCTATTTTTAAACTTTTCATAAGAATAATTCGCTCTCTCTTGTTATCAATTTTTGCAAAATATTGCAACTGAATTTTTCATATTTTCTTTGCTCAATGTTCATCAGAAAAATAAACTACGTTTTTATAAATACTTCTGTTTAAAGATTAAAGTATCTTTTAATTATTATTATTATTATTATTACTATTATTTTATTATTATTATTTTCTTATACAATTATTTAAAAGTATTATTTATCTATGATATTTATTTATAGCTTTCGTAATATATTTTTTGAACCGAATTATAATATTTTTCTCAAGAATGTTTCAGAAAAAAAATCTAATGCTCAAATTTATTTATTCTATCGACTTTTAAACTTGCCATTAAAATAATCCGCTGTTTGTTTCCCTTATTTATTTATTTACTTATTTCTCATTTTCTTTTATTTCTTCTTCTTATTATTATTATTATTTTCAAAATATTTTAAATGAATTTTGATATTTTATTGCTCTATTTTCAGCAGAAAAATAAACTTCATTTTCTCAAATAGTATTTAGGATCCGTTCGTTAGATCTCTTTGTTAAACATTTAAAATTACTATTTATCTATTAAACTCTTTTTCGTGAAATATTTAAACTGATTTGTGATATTTTTCTCACGAAAGTTTTATGGGGGGGGGGGAGATCTCATATCTATTTATTTATTATTAAATGTTCATTTTTGAACTTATTAAAAAAATTCATTGTTTGTTGCTTCCCCCCCCCCCCGTCTCTCTCTCTCTCTTTTGTTTTTTAAGATATTTGAACTTAATTTTGAAAATTTCCTTGCTTAGTGTTCAGGGGAAAATATATATATTCCAATTTAAAGATTTAAATGTCCAATTTATTTAAAATTATTTTTAATTTGTTAAATTTATCTTTATTTTTTAAGCTGTGCATTGAGCAAGAAAAAAAAATATTAAAATTCATTATCGAAATTGAATATTGGAATTTTTTTTTCTTCCTGAATTTTGATATTGTTCTTCGTCAATGTTCAACAGTTAAAAAAAAAATAATAATAATAATAATAATAATAATAATGATAATAATTTTTCATTCTCCAAACATTTCAATTTAGAGATTTAAGTATCGAAATATATATATATATATTTTTTCCTTGTAAAATATTTAAAATTATTATTCTTTATCTGCTAAAATTTATCGCTTTTGGGCATATTTAAGCTGCATTTTGATACCGAAAGTTTCTCACGAAATCCAGTATTCAAATCTATTTATTAAATATCCATTTTAAAACTTATTTTTGCTAAATGTTTGAACTGAAATTTGCAAATTTCTTTTTCCTTCTCTTTTATTTATTTTATTTTATTTTATTTATTTGCTTATATTTTATTTTATTTATATTTTATTGTTATTAATATTATTATGCTCAATTTTCCTTTAAAAAATTATTTATTTATTTATTTAATATTTCAGTTTTGAGATTCAAATATTTATTTTTTAAATTTGTTCATAACATATTTAAAATTGATCTTTATTAAATCTATCTTTTTTTTTTTTTTTGCTGAACCTTAAGGGGGGGGGGGGATTAAAAATTCTTCATCAAATTTAAATAATGACGATTTTCTGAATTTTGGAAAAATTTTCGATCAGTGTTCGGCAGAAAAATATATTTATATATTTCAGTTTAGAATTTGAAGAATTTTTTTGTGAAATATTTAAAATTATACTTTATCTATTAAAATCGTTTTCGTTACATATTTGAACTCAATTATGTTATTTTTTGCACAAAAGTTTCAAAATATATTCCAATTAAATCAAATATCCAGTTTTTATTTTCTGAACAAATACTATGAAAGTAAAGCATTGTAATTCTTAAAAAAAAAAAAAAAAAAAAAAAAAAAAATCAGACTAAGATTTTTGTATATTTATACACTTTGTGGTGGCCTTAATTATTTTTTGCTAATTTTACATTGATGAATGCATCTATGTGTATACGTATGTGAGTGAACACGATAATGTCTAAATGCTGCACTAGATTTAGCTCAAATTTGGTAGGTATGCTATATTACTGTCATACGAACTGTATAATTTTCCGTGAATATAAAACAAATAAGTTCTACAAAAGGTGTGAATTTTCCTATTCATATAGAGTTTATTTATTTATTTTTGAACATCCGTATTAACCGCATGCCAGCAATTAATCGCCTCTGTGATAAATGTATACTTATTATAAATATATATGATAAACATTTTATAAAAATTTAATTAAACGTATTTACTATAAATATCACAATAAAATTCTACACATTGTATTTCAATTCGTATATTATATTATATTTTATTTTGTCCGCATCCTTTTCTTACTTATTAAAGTCATAAAAAAAAAAATTTTGAAAAAAAAAAAAGTATTAATTATATTTAAATGATTATAACGACTATACTGCTATGTTAATGTATTTAATTTATACAAGGCATTCTAATTTAGTTTATTGTACCATTATTGTAAAAATTAATCAGTTGAGTTAGTTCTCAACTCTTAATATATGTTGAATTCCGTTTTCACATGCATGTGAATTGCATAATGCATGATTTATAATTTTGTGTGCTGATTTCTTTTTGATTATTTATTCATTTTATTATTATTATTATTATTATTATTATTATTATTTCATTTGGTTTTTCGAATTTTATCGCAAGATCGAGCGTACATTATAGTGTTTGGCTTAATATATCGACTATAGCTTTTGAAAATTTGCGATATTTTTTCTATATGAAAATATACCGTCTTTGAGGAAATTATTCTTCATCTTTAAGCGTATTTATTTATTTTTATTTTTATTTTTTTATGTTAAAGTTTGAAAATGGACAGACATTCCCTTTTGTTGTTAACTTTTGATGTTTAAAATAAGTTCCTTATTGGCGCGTGTGAGTATCTACGTATTTTTCTTGTTATAAATATAAATATGTATATATAAGCCCTACACTCTTATATCGTTCGTGTGATGGTGACCTTTAACATACCAACTAATTTTGAGCTTAATGGAATAAGTATATACACATAAAAACATCGCAACAACAATAAAAAAAATATATATCTATATCCTGAATTTATTTTCAATATTCCACAAAAACGAATTCAGGAGACCTCAAAACGTATAAATACAATAAAATTTCATAGTCGATTTTGTGTATATTTGTGTGAATACAATATTTTCCGTAAGTACATGTTTCAGAATGTAATAAAACAATTTTTTTTTTTTTTTTTTTTTTTTTTTTTTTTGTCATTAATGTAAATTAGATTATTTGTACGTGAAATAAATAATAATTTTCCAAATTTAGGGTAGCATATTAATTTTTACAAATAAATACCTTGCGTAAATAAATACATTATATAAGTTAATCACATAAATACTTTACCATTAACGTTCCACGTACCAAAAGTTATGATATAAATTTTATTAATTTCTGCACAAAGGACAATAAATTTTTCTGTTATTATATAATAAAAACCTTGATTTTATTTTTCTCTTGAAGAGCTAATATAATAAAGATAAATGAATAATACGATTAAAGATACATAATCGCTACAAAATAATCTCTTTAAATAATCTTCTTTTTTCTCTTCTCTATATAGTTACATATAGATAAAGACCACCTGCAACAAGAAAATGGAAAATCCATCGCAATCTTTTCATGATATCTAAATAAAGCACTAAAAATAAAACAAATATATTTTGTCATTTACATGGATCGGATTATTTCTGAGGAGAAATGATAGATAATTTTCTAAATTTAGCATAGTATATTTTTGCTTTAATTCTCTGCAATCGAACGAAACAGACATAAATATAATTCTTTGTGTCTTCTATATATATAAGAAGGAATTACTAGATTCGTGAAAATTTTCAATATTCGGTTTTTGATGGACTTACACGTTTTGAGCTCTCCTGAACACAATTTTCAAAATTTTGTGAACGCTGTATCTCACCTCACGAGCCAGTAAACAAATTTAACCAAACTTGGTATTTAGTCTACATCGCTTAATAGGTGGCGTTGTCATCTTTTTTCTTTTTTTTTTTTTTTTTTTATAATTTTCAATATGAAGAAAATTATCGGACAAAATTTCGAACACATGTACTTAATGAGAACTATATTTAGCGGATCATTAAAAAATACAAATACATTTTGACCTCCGATTTTCGACGGATTTACACATTTTGAGATATCTTGAACACGATTTGCAGAATTTTGTGGACGCTGTATCTCACGAACCAATTAACAGAATTTAACTAAACTTGATATTTAGTTGAATCTTGACTTAAATTTGAGCTGATTGCATTTTGTGATATATCGCTTAACAGATGGCGCTGCCATCTTGTTTCTTCCTATTTTTTAATATGGAGAAAATTATAGGACAAAATTTTAGATAAATGTACTTAGTGAGAATTTATAAATATATTTACATATATTTGGATGTTGTCAACCAGAAAGAAATTGTGTATGTAGAGATTTCGAATCCAGCCCCTTCCCTCAAAGGGGAAGTACTTCCCAAGGAAAGTAAATTTTCAACAAGAGTATTTTTCAAGAAAAAAAAAAAACTTGTCAGTATCTTTAAAACAAATGGTTGAACCATAGATATGTGATAATTTAAAACAAAGAAACCGATTTTTACTTTCTCTTACACATAAGGCAGAGAAAGCACTGTTTTAGGGTCAAATTTTCGAAAGTGAGTTTTGGTTATATTTACACGTTTTGAGGTCTCTTGAATACGAAAATCATGTTTTTAGCGGTTGGTCTGTGTGTGTGTGTCTGTCTGTTATCAGCATATCTCAAGAACAAATAGCAGCAGACATTCCAAACTTGGTATTCGAAATGTGTATCATATAGAGATGCTACACTAAGCTTTTCATTGAGATGAAGCAAATCGTTCGTGTACAGGGACACTCAAGAGTATTCAAATACATTACATCTATGGGGGGAAATTGCAGTTATTTCTGTACGTTATCAGCATATCTCAAGAACAAATAGCAGCAGAGATTCCAAACTTGGTATTCGAAATGTATATCGTATAGAGATGCTACATTAAACTTTTCATTGAGTTGAAGCAAATCGTTCGTGTACAGGGACACTCAAGAATATTCAAATTTATTACATCTATGGGGGAAATTGCAGTTATTACTTTTTTTACACATAAGATTGAGAAAATATTGTTTTAGGATCAAATTTTCAAACGTGATGTTTTGTTATATTTACACTTTTTGAGGTTCCTTGAATACGAAAATCTTGTTTTTAGCGATAGGTCTGTGTATGTGTGTGTATCTGTCATTAGCATATCTCAAAAACAAAAAGCAGCATATATTCCAAACTCGGTATTCTAAATGTGTATCATATAGAGATGCTACACAGACAACTTTTCGTTGACATGAAGTAAATCGTCGGTGTACAGGGGCACTCAAGAATATTTAAATACATTACGTCTGTGTGGGAAATTGCAGTTAAGTAGAGTTTAACATCTGTAGACTGCACTAAACCGAATGAAATGAATATATATTTTTTATATGTTTAAAAACATGTTTCGTGTAGAATATGATATAGAAATCATTCACTGTTCGCTTACAGGACTGCACAAAAGAACTAGATTACAGTGCGACATTAGCTGAAAATTGATAGAGGTGCATTTCATGCTGTGCCATATATTATTACTATAGGATGCACTTATTATTTAGATGCACTTGTATATAATCTTCAAAAGATATACAGGGTTGCAAATATTTAAGCGATAACTTTATTTTTTATTGTTAGTGGAAGTGTTTTACTATAATATTTTACCATGTCCTGAAAAGCTACTTAATAATGGAAATGAATTCCTCATAGACATATGATAAATAATGTATGTTTTTAAACTAAATATTCATCGCTTGTTTTTTTGTGTGTTTTTACGTTTTGAGGCTTCCTGATGACCGAAGTCAAGTTTTTTAAAGTTTGATCTTTGTCTGTGTCTTTTAGAGTAACTTAAAAACGAATAATTTCAGGAGATCCAAAAGTTGTATTTTCAAATTAATATAAATTTGTTGCTGGAAAAGTTTGATCGAGATTGGTAAGTTTCAAGGAATGTTGAGTTTGAAAGTTTTCTGATTTAAGTGAATTAAGTGAACTTTTAATTTTAACAACAGATTTAAATGCTATATAAATATAGGTGCAGTAATGAAACGGGGGGTTGAGGGGGTGGTAGCCACCCTCACACAGAACTAATTATCATATAAAACTCTACCGAAGCCTAATTTGAATTGTTTTAACATAGGTTTACACAACAGTACTCGTTATGTTTCCTCTTAATTTCCAACCTGTATTTATAGTATTAAATTTCAGGGTAAGAGAAAGTCATGTGAGTGACACAACAGATTATTTTCATTAAAAAAGGAAAAAAAAAAAATCTCAGGTATTAGAAAATTGATTTTTTTTTTTTGATATTTACTATTATAATTCTCTGAGATGAAAATCATCAGCATTCATCGTGGAAAATAATTTTAATAAATAATTTGTACTGCATGAATATTTATACAAAAACAAAATACAAAAGAAAGCTTTGTAATGCTCACAACATACTAGTTCAGATTCAAATGCTTAGTGTAATATGAGCAAAAATTATTACTGGCTAGCGGTTCCGCAAATTCTTCTAGGTGAGATTATTTGAAATGTTGCTTTATATCGATAAACAAAATTGCATTGCTAAAAAAATAGAAATTAATAAGACATTGATAAAACGTTATTCAAGTTACACAAGTTTTAATTTCTAATTTTAAAATAAATCACGCGTTTCTGATGTAACTTAAAGGTGTCGGTTTTCAATAAATTGGCCATGTAAAAAATTGTAAATAACAATTTATATGTTTTTGGATGTTACTATACAGTAAAAAGATATCTGAACATTGCAAATTTTATAGTAGCTAAAGCATGATTATCACAGGGATTTGCGGGTCACGTATCCCGGGCTCTAAGCATCAGGGGGCCCCTGAAATCAAAACCTGAAAATATTTTATTCAGCAAATTCTGCTTTTTTGTATGTCTAAGTTGGAGGATGGGGGGGGGACAGGGGGCCCAAAAATATATGTGTGCCCCTAGCCTCACATGAATTTAATAGGGCCCTGGTGATAGTTTTTAATTTTGGGTTATTTATGTTTTTGGAGGGTACTGAACCAACACCACCTGTAATAATCCTCCGAGCTGAGCTCTACGTCACGGAAGATCGGCTGACTTCATCCAATCCCCACGATCCAACATGTATCATAGGAAGTGTTGTTTGGATAAAATCGGCCGATCTTCCATGACGTAGAGCTCAGCCCGGAGACATTATTACAGGAGGTGTTGACTGAACACGGATCTAAAGTTCGCGACTTCGAAATCTTTGAGCTTTTTAAGTTACACGCAAACAAAAATGAAAAGTCATGCGATTCGCATAGATTTTAAATACTTTCCAACTTAAATAATTGTAAATACATTCCAGCTATCATAAGAAATATATTAACCTCCATGGATGACTCCTTAAAAAACATTTTATTTTTAATTAAAAATAAGAAAACTTAAAATTACTTTTAAGTTTTTTTTATTTTTTAACGAAAAGCCATATAATGAATTGTTTTTGTATAGTTTTCCACGTGGTAATTCAATTTGCAGTATATTTGTATATTTTTAACTGTCTAGTAAAAAAAAAATCTCACAAAGGTATCTTTATAGCTTTATTTTTAAACAGAAAGCACTAAAAGATTGCTTTCATGTAGCCCTGTATATCGTCTACATGTTACCTACCCACCATATGATGCACTTAAAAATATCCTGACAACACTGAAAATTTACATTGAACAATTATTTTTATTTTTCATAATGAATCAGAACTTCACGAGGCCATGTAAACCAATCAGTTATTCTATTCATACCTTATTTTATACCGGAAAAATTGTTCTGTGTCTCTAAAAATAGAAAATATTTTCGTCATGTTGTAAGTAGATTAAAGATATATATTGGGTTGTTCGGAAAGTAATTTCGTTTTTCTCAGCAGAGGACTTAATTGTATTTTTTTCACACCTTCTTCACATTTAAGTTGCATTGCCATTACATATTGTGACAGCTGATATAGCAAGGCTTGCTTGTGAAAAAGATCGTTTTATTCTGCTCAATAGTTTTTGATTGGTGCCCTATCAAATAAAGAAAGTCAGAAGCGACATTTTCGGCATATTTTGTTTTTGCTATCAAAAATGCGAAAATACTATTCAAACAAGGAAAAAAAGTATACGATGTGTGCACAGAAAATTTATTTAAAGAACGCTATTGTCAAAACTGGTTTACCAAATTTTGTTCTGGCAATTTTGAGTTGAAGATGCATAACGTTCTAGAAAACCAGTTTGTGCTAATGAAGACAAAATAAAGTATTGATTTATGAAAAACTGCCAAATAACAACTCGTGAGATCGCTAAGAAACCGATCAAAGTGGAGAATATGTAATTCATTAAAATATTTATACAATATAAGAAAATCGTCTTTCATTTTCGAAGGAAAAAACGAAATTACTTTCCGAACAACCCAATATATATATGTGAGTATTCCTCGTAGACAGTAATTCATCGCAAATCTTTAGTGAATCTTTGTCTTTCTACTCAAACAGTTGTGCTATATATACCATTTTTCATAGTACTACAACGGATTGTCTTTTACCCTGCATAGTTTATCCTGTTGCAGTGAAAGTAGTTTTACAGGCTAAGTGAAGAGAAAGAGGCAGTTTCCGTAAAATCAGCCTTGGCAACAAACTTGACGACTTGGAGACTAAATTTGTCGAAAAATAGTTGTTTAGGGTTCCCGAAGTTTCGAAGCTATATTATGTACGGGGGCCCAGATCTAGAATTTTCAATAGGATTCTGAATGGAATTACCGCCAAAAGATATTAGTGAGTTGACTTCTACGAGAGAGAGTGTAGTCACTGCGATTCAGAG
This sequence comes from Salticus scenicus, assembly GCA_963930645.1. Taxonomy (NCBI): domain Eukaryota; kingdom Metazoa; phylum Arthropoda; class Arachnida; order Araneae; family Salticidae; genus Salticus; species Salticus scenicus. Next base: position 205,764,499 of record OZ005656.1, on the reverse strand, counting down.
TTGTCCAGAGACCTATTCTGAGCTTTGGAGATTGTGCTCTAAGCGGCTGAACTTCATGAGCTAGCGAAAAATTCTGCTTTGGAGTACTTAATGTTATTTGCTTTACTCTGGTGAAACAAGTGCTGTTTTCTTGGACTGTTCCAGAATATTCGTCGAACAGTGATTTTTGCAGTACGAGTGACCGCTTCATCTGACTGATACTAGAATAATCGATGAAATAACAGTACTATTGGATTGTTTCAAGTTTCGAGAATATTCGTTATAATCGCAGTTTTGTTCTACAGATTTGAGAAGTTACGCTGAATAGAGAGCATTCATCGACTAGAACATGCCTATCTCTTTACGAATCACTTTTTCACGCGAGAAAGTCGACAAGTTTTCCGTAACAATAGCGAATATGCCAGAATAAACTTGAATACTTGAATAACATATATTAATTTCAAAGCATTTTACAAATATAAATGAAAATCAGAGCACGGACAGGGAGACGAACAGAAAGGCAGACAGACAGATTAATTGAAGTCTTATCACTTTTAGTCTTTTAGACGTTTTTATAAAGTATTAAAAAGATTTAATGCAATAAAAACTGCAACTGCAAGTATTTTTTATTATAGCCCTTAATGTATCTGAATATTTTGTTGTGACTCTAATGTTTAATTTTAACAATATTGATGGATGTTAATCATACTATATTCTATAGAAAACATTTTTTTATGCATATGACATGAGTAACAAATGTTAATTTCATTATGATTTGTGCTGTTCAAATGTATATAAAAATTTATAAAAATGCCTCTCATTGAAAGCAATACATACATTGGCATATTTGGGTGTTTCTGTATACAAACCAAACCTCTTTCAATAGGGAGTATGGCGTAATGAACTTGAATAACATATATCAGCTTGAATAAATTCTGATAATAGGTATGGACGTTAGAATGTGGACAGACAGACAAATCAAAGTTATAAATACTTTTCAGCTTTATTGGAAAGTGTTAAAAGTCCAATTCTAAATCTTATCATATGGTGACATTATTTGAAACTTTTCATTGAGATCGGAAAAATGCTTCGTGTACAGGGACATACAAAATAACTGAAGTATTTTACGTGTATGGACAAAATTTCTCATCGGTACAATTTAACACATTTATATTGCGTTAAACAAAATAAAATTAAAATATAATTTTTATATGCACAAATCACGTTTCACATGCATATGGTACTAAACGCTTTCATATTTCGTTCACAGGGTCATATAAAAGAATTAAGATATGTCTCAGGCTATGGTTGGTAATTTTTCAAAGTGTATTTTATTTGAATTTTTTTTTCTCCTGTGCAAAATTTAAGTACACCAACCTCTACACTCTGTATATAATATACTTTTATTATTATAGATTGAGCTACTCAAAATGAGTTTCAATGAATAGAGTGGGTGGGAATTTTCTAAATAATTGAAAATAATAATAATAATAATAACATTTTAAAATTATTTTAAACTGTTCACTTGAAATGCACTGATACATTAGGTTCCTTTTATCTTACACTTTAAAGTATGATAACAGTTTACAATAATATTGTGTAAGAGTAATTAATTAGTGTGAGTGCAATGCCAGAATATTTTTAATAGATTTATAATTAATAATATAATATTATTGTTTTAAAAAATTAAAGAACACGCTTTTATAGAAATGTGAACTAAAAAGCACAAAATATCTTAGTATTAAAATGCAGGGTAAGAGAAAATCGTGTGAGTGACACACCATAATATTTACATACATTTAAATCTTTAATTAAAATAATTTAGAATTAAACAAAAACCATTTTTAAAAAAAATCTCCCCTGACTGGGATCGAACGCTAGACCTTTAGGTTCGTAGCGCGGAACACAACGCCACGGCGTTCACGTTGGGAAAGCCTTTTCTTACAATATAGATTTTTTGTTTGCTCCCAGAGCGGTTACAAACAAACATGCAAACATACATACAGGTGAAGCTAATAAAAGCGAGTTAAAAAAATAGAAAATATTTTCTTGGTTCTTTGTATTATAGCTATAATGTCTTATCAAACAAAATTCTGATTACCAAATAGTCACAATCAAGTAAGACAATCAAACTGTATTAGGAAATCTCATCTATTATATATATATATATATATATATATATATATATATATATATATATATATATATACAGGGGTCGAGCCAGGCAAAATTTGGGTCCCTTTTGTGGCCCCTTCACAAAATTCCACATAGTAAAAAAGGACCCTTCACAAAATTCAAATTCATAAAAAGGGACCCTTCACAAAATTCAAATTCATAAAAAGGGACCCTTCATAAAATTTAAATCCATGAAAAGGGACCCTTCACAAGATTTAGTTTTATAAAAATGATCCTTTTATTAAATGTTTTCATATTTTCAGTATTAATTTTAATAAATGCCTTAATTTGGCTCAATGAAACTCTATTAACTTGATATTAAACATTACATAAAGTGATTGTAAATACTGAAGATTTTACACAATATTTTACCTTTTCACAAAAATATTTTATATTTCACAAAAATAATTTGTTTTTCACAAAAAAGGGACCCAAAAATTAAAACCTGGATCGACCCCTGATATATATATATAACAACTTGCACTCTTGTGAAATGTAACTTGCCAGACAAAACGTGCGGTCACTATGCAACTTAACAAAAAACATTTATTCACCTTGCAGATTAAGACAGAGTGCATGTCTACTGTAAAAGCATGTGAGTTAAATACGCAAACTGCTTTCTCAACATTCATAAATATTTACTGCCCATGAACAGATGAACCCAACAGAAATAATTGCTTCTTAAGGCCGCTTTTTAATCCCAAACGGCTACACTGCAATTATAATTCTGAAATTGTTTTAATTTGTATGCGGAAGTGTACTTGCAACCCCCCCCCCCCACCTTTTTTTCCCTTATAGTTAATGAAAATAATCTTTTTTTCATCTAATTAATGGAATCAGAACTTTGTATAAATGTGGGCTACGAATTGCCGCTTGATTTTGAAAATTTAAAATATGTAATTAGAGACGTAAATGCCTAATATGAAGATGCAACTCGTCCGATATACAATCTGTTTTTAGGAACCAGATTAAAGTCCAGCATTGGGGCACCCGCGCCTCCAAATTTCGAGCCTAAAATCTATGTGAAGTAACACCCAAATTTATATTCAATACGTTTAAGGGGCTTTCATATAAAAACTTTTGTTTCCATTTAACATTTATAAATTAAACTAGATTAGGTTTTTTTCACTAAAATATATATTCAGGAAACAATTATTATGGTTTTTGATGTATATATATTTTTTATCAGATTTGAAATCCTTAAATTGCGTTTCTCAGTTTATATTTTTTTTCGTGAATTCATAATCTTTAAAATGTTAAAATTTCTACACATATTTAAGAAAAGTCCTAATATTTTTTTAGATGTTTAATAGAACCTATTTAACCCGTTAACGCCCGAATTAATTTTGCAAAATATTATTAGCTGATTATTTCACTTCTAAATTAATATAGATAACTGACAGTAAAATACATTAATTTAAACAATTCTTCTGATAGTTTTAAATTTAAAGCCTGTCCTCATTTATTGACGTTTAGTGTTCTAGCGAGAAAACTTCGAGATAGAAAAAATTTGAGATAACAGATTAATTTCCTATTATATGTTGACAAAGATCTCGAAAGTAAAGTATTATAATATATATTATATTCAACTTGATTTAAGTTAGTATACCTGCGCAAAAAGCAAATATATGTACTATGAATGAAAAGTCATAAAATGACTATCCAAATTGTGACATAATAATAATAGTAGGCACATAAAACTTTCAGTGACGCTATAAACTGTTCCTAAAAGGCAGAAATCATTCCAAGAAACCACAAAAAATATGCGTGCCCTTTTATTAGCTGTCCTCAAATGAGGACACTGGGCGCTAACGGGTTACAAGAAATAGGAATGGATTTTAAAATTTATTAATTAGTTTTTGAGATTTAAAAAAAAAAAAAGTCCATGTCTACGTTAGAAATTTACATAAAAATAAATAAATAAATAAATAATTAAAATAAATAAGATTTTTGATATATTTCCTTTCCTTTTCTTTCTTTCTTTCTTTCTTTTTTTTTTTTTTTTTTAAGATAAAACTTTTCTTTTCTTCTTCTTTTTTTTTTTTTTTTTTTTTTTTTTAATCCGACCTTAATTCTTTTAAGTAGGTTCAATAAAAATCCAAATATATATATATATATATATATTAAGTCTGCTTTTAAATATCTGTAGAAGTGTTATCATTTTGAAGATCATGAATTCATGAGAAAATGCAAGCTGAGGAAACGTAATTTCAAAAATTTCAAATGTGTAAAAAATGTATCAAAAACTATAAGAATTCTTGCCCTGAATATATATTTTATTGAACAACCCTAATATAGTTCAATTTTTAAATATTGAATGGAAACATAAGCTTTTATATTAAACCTTCAGCTGTGCCATATGAAAGGAGCCAAGTCCCCTTAATTAAAAGGGAAAGACAGAATATTTGTATTTATACAATTAATAATCCAAATTAAAACAGCTGTTATCACCTTTTAGAATATAAAACTTCGTAGTTAGGCTTATATGTAAAATGTTCGTAACTCTAACTGAATCCCATAAGTTAAAAAATGATGCTATTTTCAATGGATTCTTGACTTTTTCCCAATTGTTTTTATCTAAAGTGTGGCGGTAATAATAATAGTAATAACAATAATAAATAATTAGGAATTAAGGCACAGAAAGTCTTGTATGGCGCTGTATAATATCTAAACATACAGCAAAACCCGTTTAATTTTGTTAACATGGCCCGGCGCTATAAAAAATAAATTAATTAATCAAATAAAATAAAATAAATAAAATGCATTTTCATGCAAAAAAATTTTTAGTAACTACTTTTTAAAAATTTTATATAACCAAGCCGTAGAATATCCATTAACAAAATTACTGATCTTTTACACGACAATTGCATATAAACAGAAATACATTAATACGGACGGACAGAAGGCACACAGATAAAACAGAAAGTGATATCGAAAATATTATTATTCATCAAACAAAGTAGGAAGATATTAAAAATGGATCATATTACTAAAAATCTATTTTCTCCCATTTCCACTTATATTCCCTCATATATCCGAATCCTTTTATGCGATGTTGTAAACAAAACGTCAGTACTATCTGATCATTTGCAACGGAAGCGTTGTTTTTTAGCATCTGAAAAATGATGCTAATTTCATTACATTTAGTGCCATGAAAAGTACCGGAAAAGTGTTTAAAAATATATCCTTCATAGCCCTAAACTCTACAGACCATATAGGACATAAAGTCTCATAGACAGTAACATATATAATTTCTTTTGTTTGTACATGTGCACAAACTAGTAGTGACACGGATATACTATTTTAAAAAGGAAACATATTAATGTGTCTTTAAATAACGTATATCCGTTTCGAGCTATTCTAAAAATATTTACGTAAGTCAAACCGCGAACAGACAGACAGACAATCAATTTGAAGTTATAAACATTTTTTAACAAAACAAAATTTCACGTAACATACTAGCCGATAAAATTATGTATAATAAATTACTGAAGAAACGTTTAAAAAAATTTTCTAAACGTTTTACCATTTATCTTCTTCATTAAATAACGAGACAAGTGGGGAAAACGTTTCTGGGCCAATACGGCCCCGAAAATTTTTAATCCAGGCGCAGCCCGGCCCGAGTATAAGCAAATAATGAAGCCGGAAAACGGCCCGACCCAAGGATACAAAACAATAATAATGATAATGCCCGATACCAAATTGAGAAATTAGTTCCAAACCCGTGCAGACCTCTAATTAGGGTCTCCACAAACCTTAGTCGGGTCCTGCCCATTCCATCGTTATTTTCATTTATCTTACACATTTCTTTGCAGAAGTTTAACTTCTAGCATTTTCTAAACCAATTTTAGTTTTTTAAAAAGACCCCCATGCAGGGCACGGCCTAGAATCTTTGTGCAGTCAGTCTGCCTTAAACCTAATACTAACACCCGCGGTAGCCCAGTCAGTAGAGCGCCGGCCTCGTAATTGGAAGATTGCGGGTTCGGTACTCGAGCCGGCCAAAGACCGTCGTGTACACTAATGGTGGCTGGTGCACGTAAAATCTGTCGTGGCCGCAATGTCCTCCATGTTCCCATCAAAAATTATACCTCTGGGGGTCACCGAAGCGGGAGAGCCATCCCTTCCGTGGAGGATCAAAATTGCGATGGCATGTCTCCGGACCACCCCGAGTCCCAGACCGTCACCAATTGCCCATCTGCCCAGCACTTGTGCGACGTAAAACCCAACCAACCAACCTAATACTAACACACCAATTTCAACCTGAATATACAAGTTTGGTTTGTTTACATTACACATATGCATAGATAATTCTGATATGGATTGTATTGTTGAGAGTAATTCTAATATATTAAAAATTACTTGTATAATACTTATAGCATTTGCATACAAGGTCGCGCAAGAATTTTCAAATATGTTTCGATATATATAGATGCAGATAAGTCTTCGATGCTCAAATTTAGCAGCTCTATATAATTCATACAAAGCGAAACAAGCGTACAAATTTTCTGCAGTATATTTTCTAATGAAAATGGTGAGAATACGGTTCGGAATTTGTTTATATGGACCAAATACAGATTACTCTCTATAAGTGATTTATTTAAAAAGCGTCGCGAAACATTTGTAGACACTTACGTCAGTAAGTAACCAAAATATTAAATAATAATAATAATAATTCGGAGACAGTGGTATTTTTAAGAACTCTTCAAATAATAGTGATTTCACTTTTCACCTCAATGTTATCAGCAATACATGTTTCCTACCAAAATTTAAATACGGAAAAATACCGCAAAGGCGCCCTCCTCCCCCTCTGATTTTCACCTGAATTTCGTTTTCTGAAAATACCGAATAAGGCTCCCTTTACACTCAGCGGAAGACTCTATCCGAATAGGAGACTATTTTTATTTTTATTTATTTATTTTTAAGTATTAGCCTTTGAAATATGAACATTGATTTGTTTTCTAACAAAACAGACACTCTGATTATCTAAAACTGAAAAACGTAAGCTTCCTAAAATAGAGGGAAATTTTTTTAAACATTTTATATAGGAAGTAGGAAAAAGGGTTTCCCAAAGTTTTCCAGCTAGTTGAATGCCCGTTAACCTAGAGTTAACTGTATTCTTTTTCACTGCGTATATATAAATTTTCAGTCAAAAAAAAAAAAAAAAAAAAAAAAAGAAGAAGAAAGAAAGAAAAAGAAATGATCAACTACAAAAATAGTAAATTAAATAATATTAAGTACGAATTATTAAACGTAATCATACACATGCCAGACGGGTCACGATATTTTCCTACAAAATAAAAATTAATATTAAAGATATGATAGATATTTTTAAATTATTATTATTTCATTACTACTTTTCAATTTGGCTAATTTCTAGTTTAACTTAAAGATGTTAGCGGTCGATTTCCGACCTAACTGTACTAGGGTATTCGGGTTTCTATGTATAAGTTCATGTTCCAAAAAGTACTGAAAAAAAAAAAAAAACATACCGTTTGAAACTTAAAAAGGTAACATAGTATGAATATTTACTACTAGCAAACCCGTGCGAAATATTCGCATTTTATTTCTTTTCTTATTTACCTTTAAAATTTGAAATTCATAAATTTTATACAAATTTCACCACCTAACTAAAATTTTAATTTACCAGAAGCCAAATTATAAATAAAACCAAATTAATATTGTACAATAGTGAAACTAAAATCATTCAAAGAAAGGTTTCCAAATAAAATTCATGGTTCACGACCCAATTTTCATTCTTCCACAGGCAGTACAATTTTAATATAGGACTCCCACGACATCTTTTAAATTTTTGTCGTCATGTTGGCAATGACTTTTTATTAATTTTGTCATTATTATTATTTAAATAAATAAATAAAATAAAATAAAATAATTCCTATTTTTATTATATTTTTTATGATTGTGTTTTTTAGTCAATTTATGACACAAAAGTTCATATTCTGTATATGTCTTTAAAATATTGCTAGGTTTAAAATGACGCTTGCAAAGATTCTGAAGAAACAACTGTTAAAAATACCTTTTTTTCGTAAAATAATCTCATCAGACAAATGTCGTCATTTTTTCTTATTAATCCATTGAACTAAGTCCGCGTGCTTAAATATTGTTCATGCATAAATATTATTTTTTTATCCTCGCATATCGTATCGTTTCGACAAAAAATGATTGAAATTATTCCACGTTAGAGAAATAATATATAGATATTCTGTATATATCTTTAAAATATTGCTAGGTTTAAAATGACGCTTGCAAAGGTTCTGAAGAAACAACTGTTAAAAATACATTTTTTTCGTAAAATAATCTCATCAGACAAATGTCGTCATTTTTTCTTATTAGTGTATTGAACTAAGTCCTCGTGCTTAAATATTGTTCATGTATAAATATTATTTTTTTATCCTCGCATATCGTATCGTTTCGACAAAAAGTAATTGAAACTGGTCCGCGTTAGAGAAATATTATATAGATTGCTGTAAAAACAATTTTACTGTATATTCTTAAAAAAGTTTTCAGAAAGATAATAAATCTATAGAAGTTAAATTTAATAGGGGTCAAAATAAGACCCGAACAGTCTAGGAAGTTTGCGTTTAGATTACGTTTAGGAAAATATTTTGTCTCACTTAATCTATTTAATCTATTTTGTCTAGATCTCAAATTGGTTCGGTTAGGAGAATAACCCCACTAGTAAAAAGCTCTAGTTACCAATCTACTAGATAAAATTTTAAACTTTTTTTTTTTTTATTTTTTAAATTTTCTTAAGATTCAAGTATTACAAAATTTTTACTTATCTCTCTCCTCATTACTGAGAAAATTTTGGGATGATTTGTCAATTTTACTTTTTTCTGCGGCGAAACCAAGATCAATCCTGATAACCCCTGAGACATTATTCATTAATTATTAAATGACCTCCGAAGAAATCTGATATTTTAGTTACATAATCATGTTTCAGTGTTAATTTTCAATCAAAGTACGCAAAGTGCAACATTCGATAATTAACAGACAATCAAATATGGAAATTGTTAATTCAGAAGGGTCAATATTTGATAATACTTATCATTAATTGACCTTCGCAGTATGAATTAGTCATCACATTAAGTGTTAATTTAGATTAAAATCTATTATTTAGTCTATTTTCAAAGTGCAGCAAAAATGGAATTTAAAAAATTATCTTTAACATAGCAACAAATTCTTAAAAAAAAAAAAAGGAAATTGAGTTAACTAATATTTCCCAGTGGTCAACACTCGACTTAAAAAAAAAATAAATAAATAAAATAAAATAAAAATAAGCATTTAAAAATTTCTATGAAAACAAGGTTCTCAGTAATTATTCTATCCTTCATTAAAAAAAAAAAAAAAAAAAAAAAAAAAAAAAATCACTGTTAGCATTTTTATTTACCCGATGATGCATATACCTATTAACTTCTGTATCTATTTGCATCTCAACCCGACCTATCAAAGTTCTTCTGGACATTTCAATTGCAATAAACACTGTTTATTTTGATACGATGTATAAACAGTCTGAAAATTTATTACATTTTGTTTTTACGATCATTAGCTTAGAGGATATAGGGAGATGAAATAACACATTTTCTTGAAAAATTCTTTTTTGCAATAGTAAAATCAACTAAAGTGTGCAATTAAAAGGGTTCTTGTCAAATATTTTCTAATGTAAAAAACAAATATATACATAGGGAATATGCAAGGATAATACAGCATGTTTTGTAAGTTTTAAATAATTTTAAGACTAGCAGGCGCAAGTGGCGATTTGAGTAAAAATCTAGATAACGAAGACCCAAAACCGATCAACATTAAAAAAAAAAAAAAAAAAAAAAAATCGTGTAGCTTAGAAATTGAGCACAGTTATAAAATTAAGTGCTCTGAATAACATACTAAAAGTCCCTAACCATGGGGGGGGGGGGCATTTAAGTTTTTATTAAGTACATTTAGAGAAAAAAAATCTCAATTGCAAAATTAATCTACGTGAAATTTCCTAAAAAAATTGTATATTCTATTTTGTTTGTATGATCAATAGTTTAGAAGATATAGGGGAACAAAATAACACATTTTCTTGAAAAATTCTTTTTTTTTTTTTTTTTTTGCAATAGTAAAATCAACTAAATTGTGGAATTAAAAGGATTCTGATAAAGTATTTTCTAATGTACGAAACAAATATATGCATAGGGAATATGTAAGCATAATACAGCATGTTTTGTACGTTTTAAATAATTTTAAGGTTAGTAGGCGCAAGTGGTGCTTTGGTAAAAATCCAGATAACGAAGACCCAAAACTGATCAACATTAAAAAAAATCTTATATCTTTGAGACTTTTTTTTCTCTAAATGCGATAGTTTTCAAGATACTTAATAAAAACTGAAATGTGCCCCCTTTAAATGCCCCCCCCCATGGTTAGGGACTTTTAGTATGTTATTCAGAGCACTTAACTTTATAACTGTGCTCAATTTCTAAGCTACACGATTTTTTTTTTTTTAATGTTGATCGGTTTTGGGTCTTCGTTATCTAGATTTTTACTCGAACCGCCACTTGCGCCTACTAGCCTTAAAATTATTTAAAACTTACAAAACATGCTGTATTATCCTTGTATATTCCCTATGTATATATTTGTTTTTTACGTTAGAAAATATTTGACAAGAACCCTTTTAATTGCACACTTTAGTTGATTTTACTATTGCAAAAAAAGAATTTTTCAAGAAAATGTGTTATTTCATCTCCCTATATCTTCTAAACTAATGATCGTACAAACAAAATAAAACATACATTTTTGTAGGAAATTTTGCGTAGATTAATTTTGTAATTGACATTTTTTCTCTAAATGCGATAGTTTTTAAGATATGTAATAAAAACTGAAAATTGCCCCCCTTAAATGCCCCCCTGCCCCCCCCCGCTCACCCCCACGGGCAGGGACTTTTAGTATGTTGTTCAGGACCCTCTCGGCTATGAGTGTGCAAAACTTCAAAACTACACGATTTTTTTTTTTTTTTCTATTTTTCCTATTTTGACTGGACTTATCCAGATTTTTACTCAAACCGCCACTTGCGCCTACTAGCCTTAAAATTATTTAAAACTTACAAAACATGCTGTATTATCCTTGCATATTCCCTATGTATATATTTGTTTTTTACATTAGAAAATATTTGACAAGAACCCTTTTAATTGCACACTTTAGTTGATTTTACTATTGCAAAAAAGAATTTTTCAAGAAAATGTGTTATTTCATCTTCCTATATCTTCTAAACTAATGATCGTACAAACAAAATGTAATATACATTTTTGTAGGAAAATTTACGTAGATTAATTTTGTAATTGACATTTTTTCTCTAAGTGCGATAGTTTTTAAGATATTTAATAAAAACTGAAAATTGCCCCCCTTAATTGCCCCCCCGCTCATCTCCCACGGTCGGGGACTTTTAGTATGTTGTTCAGGACCCTCTCGGCTATGAGTATGTAAAATTTCAAAACTACACGATTTTTTTCCTCTATTCGTCAAATTTTGGCCTTCGTTGCCTGGACTAAGAATGGCAGTGACCACCACTGTGGCTAAGTGCCAACTAGCCCCTTATTCTTGCTAACCCCGGTTTCCCCCATATATTTCAAAAATGTGTTGCTCAATATTTCAAGTTACATATCTCAACATTTTATTCCATCATTTGGGAAATAGATTCCGAAAATACTTTTAATGAATTGTATACTACTTCAAGAGTGAAAAACACATTATGAAATTCAAAAGACTGCTACCAAAAATATTTTAATTCGGTTACAGTACAGTGCTTCAACAACATTCTCTGACATTTTGATTTCAAAATTCGTAAAACTGCTATCGTAAATATTTCTAGTTTATTCTGTAATAACACTGTGCTGCAAAAAATATTTTTTTTTTCGAGCCCTGATACCATTCCTGCTGATTCTTATGTAAAAGGACCTCTTTATGATTGTTATAGTCCTTTATAGTCCTTTACGGTGAAAGAACTTTATAGAAAATCATATTTATTTAGCATATTCCGACATGAATCTGATAGGACCTATTTGGGACATGCTAAGCAAATGAGCTGTTATCCGTCTATCTCCCCCACACATGTTTACATAGCTGAAAATCGCCCTTCTGAATGATTGGAATATCCCAATCCCCCATTTTTAAACTGATTGACATTATGCAGAAGATAGACTTTTGTTGTAATTAAATTACACATTTAGATATATATAGATACAGAAATGATTTTTCATTTAAGCATATAGCTATTTGTGTATAAATATTTTTTGTGGTAGAATAATGGAAAGTAATTATTAATCTGAATATAAATATTTTGATAAAAAAAAAAAAAAAAAAAAAGTTTGCTTTAAAAAAAAGAATAAGATAAATTTATAAGTGCTGCTTGTAAAATTGAAGGAGAAGGGAAAAAAATGAGATAGGGATCTCTTAGACTAGCTGGCTGCCCAGTGACATTATAGAACAAAGATGGAAAGAGGAAAATTTATAGGACTCTTAAAACTTGAATGGAGCACCGCAAAAAACAACTCCAGGCTAGGGAAAGACAGGCCACCCGCACGCCGCTCACACAGACTCTCCCTGCAGCCCTCGACTTAAGAAGAGCATTTTTTTTTTATCGAAGTGAGAGGACGGCTTCGGGATCAATTTTTCGACGAGACGGTGATGGAATCTCGTGGTGGTGCAATCTCCCGGTAGCTCTCCAGCTATACTGCTTCCTCCGGTCCTTGAATTTTAATCTCATGATATGAAAAATAGGAGCAACCCGAAGAGCCCAAAACACCTATGATTCATCTTTGAACAGAATCTATCGAATGTAGCCTCCAAAAGTGCCCTAGAATTGTTAAATAGAAGTCCTCTATGATTTGCTTGAGGAAAGAAGTAGAAATATCCTACTGCCGTTTACGATGGAATAATCTCTATAATGCTCATCTGGGTGAGTCAGATTTTAATATTCTAAGAAAAAAGAAAATATTTAATTGTATCTATCCCCATTTATGCTATTATTTAGTCATGTCTGAGTACTACCTAAAGTAATGTTGAATAAAATTACACCTGAATTGAATAAAATATTAGTTTTGTATAAGAGACCAAAATATTTAATAAAATGCATTATTAATGAAATTCTTTGTATATCTATTAATTAAGGAATTATTTATTTTGGAAATTTTATTTTAATTTGAAGTCATCTCCTTAATAGATAGATAAGTTTTATGACCCATTAAAAATATTTAAAGAACTTGGGTGTAACTTTAATGTAATTAACGCAATGTACGATACAGTTTGGAGAATGTCTTAAACTAACAATTTCTCTCCAACAACTTTGCTGTCCGTTTGGAAAATTATACCCCTAATAATCCATTGCTTATACTAAACGAGTTAATTACTTGTCTTGTTACATGTATGTTTAGTCGGCAGCAAAATTATTGAAGCACACATCCCACATATATTTTTTTTTAGTTTGATCGCTAATTTTTATCATCAACTTACTTTTTTATAAACAGTATAAGAATAAGACTAAGATCATGATTCGACAAATATTTACTTAACAAAACAGTATTAGATGCTAGTGCTTCAATATATTGCTAGTGCTTCAATAATTTTGTTGTCGATTGTACATCTTGGGATTCTCGGAAACGGCTGTAACGATTTCGATGAAATTTTCGGGTCAAAGGTTTTTTTTTTGTATGAAAAATCGATTGATCTTGTCTTCATCTCCAGCAAAATTGTTGCTCGCTGTTAAACCTTCTTCTGTCATTTGCGACATATGGTGAAAATTAGCTTCACTCAGAAATATATGTAAAGGTTTTAATGAAAGTTTAGGATTAAGGGTGTTTCTAGGCAGAAAAATCAAGTGGACCTATCCTTATCTTCAGGAAAATTCGCGTTCGCTGTTAAACTTTTTATCCGTCGTTTGCAACATATGGCATAAATTGGATTAACTAAGAAATATATATATATAACGATTTTAAGTTAAGTTTGGGAATAAGTTTTTTTTTTTTTTTTTTTCTTCTTCTTCTTTCCCTACTGAAAAATCGACACTGGACTTATTCTCATCTTCAGGAAAGTTCACGTTCGCTGTTAATTCTTTTTTCGCCGGTTGCAAAATGTGGCACAAATTGAGTTTTCTCGAAAATGGATATGGAGAGTGAATTTTATAAAAATTTGGGGCTAAGGATTTTTTGAGGTACAAAATTCATTGGACTCATTCTCATCTTCAGAAAAGTTTGCGTTCCTTGTTAACCCTTTATCCATCGTTGTTAACATGTAGAACAGAAATTGGTTTTACTCAGAAATATACAGTATAATGATTTTGATTCAAGTTTGGAGCTAAGGTTTTTCTGAAGGGAAAAATCAATTGGACTTATCCTCATCTTCAGGAAAATTCGTGTTCGATGTTAACTTTTTATTCCCTGTTGCATTATATGGCAGAAATTGGGTTTATAATGACTCTAATGAAAGTTCGAGCTTAAGAATGTTTTGCGGTGAGAAATTATTTGGACTTATTCCCATTTTCAGAAAAATTTCGTTCGTTACTAATCCCTTTAATAATCGATTACAAAATATAGCAAAAATTGGATTTACTCAGAAATGAATATAACGCTTTTGATAAAACGGTAGTGTTCAAGGTTTTTTTGAGATGAGAAACTCATCTGAATTTTCCTCTTTTTCCTGAAAATTAGAGCTAAATGCTAACCCTCATTTTGACAGTGACAAAATATGGTAAAAACTTGATTATCTTAGAAACTACTTGAACGATTTTGATAAAAATTTAGATTTAGAGGTTTTTGAGTTTACAATTCGATATGAATTGCCCTCATCTTGAGAATAATTAGCGTTCACTGGTATCCCATGTGTTGCCCTGAAAAATAGTAGCGCAAACGTCGTTTCCTTCGACATTTTGATATCAAATACCCTCGTTTTCAGGATAATGAACGTTCACTGGCTACTCGCTCTAAATCCAGGAAAAATAGGCAGAATAATTTGGCTTTCCTGGAAATTGATTAAACGATCTTGAAAAAAAAAAAGTTCGATATTTTTTATTTATTTTTTTATTTTTTTAAGATGAAAAACCGATCTGGCTTATCGTCTTCAAGAAAATTAAAAGTCATTGGTGACCCGGGAATTTGCCTGGAACAAAATATAGCAGAAAACTGGTTTTATAGAAAACTGCTTGACCAGTTTTGATAAGAATAAAATAAAATAAAATAAATAAAAAAGGTTAGGGCTTTCAGATGATAATTTAATGTGAATTCTTCTTATCTCCAGGAAAATTAGATT
This sequence comes from Salticus scenicus, assembly GCA_963930645.1. Lineage (NCBI taxonomy): Eukaryota > Metazoa > Arthropoda > Arachnida > Araneae > Salticidae > Salticus > Salticus scenicus. Next base: position 205,749,052 of record OZ005656.1, on the reverse strand, counting down.
TCACTGGTAATCCGCGCTCCGTCTAGGACAAACAAATAAAAAATACATCTCAGAAAACAAATTACTGTATTTACACTACGAATACTTTTACAATGAGACCGAGTAAACTTGGAAACCCAAATAGTAGATAATAACATATATTTTCAATGAACAAATTACACATTTTTTGTTGTTTTACCCAAATACTCAAATTGTTTGGTTTGGTTTGGTTTGATGAGTACTGAGATTTATTGCTTGCCTCTAGGGCCGCTTGTATCTCGAAAAATCCACACCACAAGGGTTTACAAGTTTTTTATTATACAAGTACACAATATTTTGAAGACATAAGACAGCACAAACATCCATGGCCGCACCAGGATTCGAACCTGGGACCATAAGGTTCGGAAGGCAGCGTCCTACCGACCGAATCACCTGGCCGGCCTCAAATTGTGTATCTTTTGTTTTGTACCAAAAACTCAATAAACATCACTTTTTATTTCATCTATATGTGACTTCATTTCACATCATGTCTGTGAATGAAAGCGAAAATTAATTTTTAAGATATTTTCTAGTGTCCGGTAGATCCTTTTAACTTAGTTGCCATATTTTTACAGATTTTCTTGCTGATTACTGATATAAATATTTTTGTCCGAATTTTTCGAAAAAACTTTATAAAATCATTCGATTTTTATAAAAGATCCATTTAAAGTTCATCCTTTTACTTTCTTCTATATTTGATAGAAGAAAGCATTGGATTCATAAAAAATTTCGACTTTCGGTTTTCGACGGATTTACACGTTTTGAGAGATCTAGAACACGATTTGACCATTTTTAGAAAATATCTGTCTGTCTGTGTGTGTGTGTGAGACAAAAGTTTTGTGGCAACTGTATCTTCGGAACTACTGTTCAGAATTATATATAAACTTATATGTAGATACACCTTGATCTAAATTAGTGCCTATCAACTTTTGGTGTCAACCGCTCAATAGGTCGCTATACAGCGATTTCTGCAATTTCAGAGGAGGCTATATCTCAAGTTCTATTGCGTATAATCAAACAAAACATGTTATGTGAGAAGACCATTATGATATATTATGCTGAATCAATTTAAATGCTTATCGGCTTACAGGTGGCACTGCTATATAGCGATTTTCGCAATTTAAGGAAAGGCTATATCTCAGGAACTACTGCCTAGAATTTCATATAAATATCATATTTGTATGCATTTCATATTTGTATGTAGATGCATCTTAACATAAATTAGTGCTTGTCAACTTTTGGTGTAAACTGCTCAACAGGTGGCGCTGTTACACAGTATTTTCCACAATTTAAAGGAAGATTCTATTGTGTATCATCAAACAAAACTTGATATGTAAGAAAGTCATTATGAGACATTATGCTGACTCAATTTGGATGCTTATAGGCCAATAGGTGGCGCTGCTTTACTGCTAATTTCATCGATAACGGGATGGCTATATCTCAACATGTATGGCATATAACTGTAAGAAACCTGATATGTGAGATAACCATCATGAAAGCGCATTTTTTAAGATGTTATTTATAGACGATAAAACTGTTTTTCTTTGGATATTTTTAGTGTTAGTTTTCTCTAAGATGAAAATCATTTGTATTCATCATGTTAGATAATTTTAATAAAAAATAGTTTTAATAAATTACTCGCACTTAGTGAATTTGTGCAGGAAAATATAGACGAAAGTCTTGGGGTTGCCACAAGATACTAGTTAATTTTTAAGTTTGCCGATTTTTGTGCAGGATCTTTTATATATTCTGTAATTTTCGTCAAAGGTCCAATTCAAGATCATGGATTTTTTTAAAGGTTCTTTTTTTTTTTTAACTCAAACTTTTTTGAAGAGGAGTTCAGGAAAATGTAATTTTTCGGCTGTCAACTAATGCAACATATGCGTTCTTATGGCCGATTGACAAATAAGATACGGCATTTTTGTGTCCAATCACCAAATACAAAGTTATTTAAGCAATTAAGACAAGTATTGGCAATTAAGACAACAAAACCTTTTTGTGTCTCAATAGGAAGCCATTCAGTGACGTTGTGACACATATATAAACTTTAAATTTATTAAGGATTTACTAATTAAAAATTTAAGAATTATCTGAGAATGATTCGCATCTGAGAAAGACTTATATAATAAAGAATGAAATTATCAGTTATCATGGTTTTAATAATCCACTAAGCTGGAAGTATCAAATATAACGATGAACCTAATTGTGTATATACACTACAAAAGTTCTGAAACATTTCATTTCACGAAAACATGCTGTTTACCATTTAACTTAATTTTGTGTTCGAAAGGCCTTTAAAACACTTTCCAACAAGGTTGAAAAGTGTTAAATGACTTCGGTTTGTCTGTACGCGCTCTAACTTCCGTAAATATTTATGGAATTTCTTGAAACTGATATATGTTATTCAAGTTCACTATCGGATGTTCCCTATTGAAAATGGAGTTTATACCTCGACTGGTTTGTGTACAGGGACACCCGAAAGTATTTCAAAGCATTGTGTTCTATGAGAGGTATTTCTATAAACCATATTTTCATATCTTTACTGTACACATACCTTAAGGAAATTAAAATACGTTATTCAAGTTCATTATTGGTAGAAATAGAGTAGAAAATAGAGTAAATATCACTACTGGTTTATGTACAGGGACACTCAAAAGTATTCCAAAGCATTGCGTTCTATGAGAGATATTTCTGTAAATCAAATTTTAATAACTTAATTTTCTACGAAGTTTTATGAAATTGAAATATATTATTTGTGAGCACAAAAGAATGCTTTGCATAGAATATAGCATGATTAGTATTATATTTACAGGGTGACACAAAAAGTATTCCTTTATATTAAAAGCTATTCATAAAAATTCGCTAGAATTGTACTTTCGTTTACATTAAGCGTTTTTAACACTTTCTAACATTTGTCAAGTGTGAATATGATTTCAATTTGTGTATATGTCCGTCTGTCTGTCTGTCTGCCCGTGCTTTAACTCCCACAAATATATATGGAATTTTTTGAAACTGATATATGTTATTCAAGTTCACTATCGGGTGTTTTCTATTGAAAATGAAGTTTATGCCTCTACTGGTTTTGTACAGGGGCACCCAAAAATATTCGAAAGCTTTGTGTTCTATGAGAGGAGTTTCTATAAACCATATTTTAATACCTTTACTGTATAGAAACTTTAATGAAATTTTAATATGCTATTCAAGTTCAACTTCTGATGTTTCCTATGTAAAAACGAGTACATTTCTAACTTTTTTGTGTAAAGGGGCACTTGAAAATATTCCAAAGCATTGCGTTCTGTGAGAGTTATTTTTATAAGCCAAATTTAAATAATTTTACTTTGCACAAAGCTTAATGCAATTGAAATAAATCATTCGTATGCACAAAAAAGTGCCTTCTATATAATATAGTATGATTAGCATTAGATTTACAGGGCCACACAAAAATATTCAGTTACATTAAGAGCTATTAATAAAAATTTGCTAGAATTGCACTTGCGTTTTAACACTTTCTTATATTTTTAGTGGGAATATGATTTCAATTTGTGTATCTGTCTGTTCGATTGTCTACCTTTCTATCTGTTTGTTTCCGGCTCCTAACGTCGGTAAATATTTTTAGAATTTTTTAAAAATGATACAATCAAGTTCACAATGGAATGTTCCCTATTTAAAATGACGTTAATAGATCCTGTGCAACTAGTTTGCTTACAGAGACAACAACAACAAACAAACAAACAACAACAACAAAAACAACAAAGTCAATGGATTGAGTTTTAGAACAGAATTTTTAAAAGTTATATTTAAAATCTTTCTATTGTAAAAATCATAAAAACATTCACATACATTTTTAATATTCTAAAATAATGTTTTGTATGGAATGTGATATGATTAACTTTTTCAGATTAAAAGTTATTCGATACAACAATTACATACAGTTGGAAAGTGTTACTAATCAATGTGTGCTGCATGATTTTTCTGTCTTGTTTTAATTTCAAGATGTACTAAATTCTTCATATGTACATCAATTATTCTTTCTTACAACTACTCGGTTACTCGGCCAAAGTGCTACTCGGTGCAGCACAAGTTACATGTACTAGTGGCAAGACCAATGTTTTGCCACTATTTTTCTTTCCTCTCGCCACGAAAGTGAGCGGTATCACGTGTTCTTTCCATAGATATAGTAATATATATAGATCTATCATCCCCATGTTAACGTGCAAAGATTTTTGATGCCGAAAAAGTTTTTTGGCATCAGCCATGAGAGAGTATAAAACTCGGAAACAATAATGGAATAGAATGTTGATATATATTGAAAATGCCGAAATACTGCGCGGTTTTTAATTGTACAAATACATTTATGAAACGAAATGGAATAAGTTTTCTTAAGTAAGTTAAATTTAACTAATTTATGAAAAATATGATTTTTTATAATCAGTTGCTTTGTCATTATTATGGTTTTAAATACTGTTTTGATTTTTAATGAAACACTTTTTTTTTAAATTTTAATACTTTTTAAGTTTTTATACTTTTTAAGTAATATCGAATTTTCAAAATTCTTTTAAATGTAGTTAGCAGCCGCAGAGGTAAAGCCCGCTTGTTTTAATATATTATAACTAGTATTACCACAAGACTTTCTTCTATATATAATCCTATACAAATTTACGCAATACAAATTATTTATTAAGTTATTATTTATTAAAGATATTTTCCATGATGAATGCAGACGATTTTTTTCTTAAAGTAGTATAATAATAAATGCTGAAAAAAATCATTTTTGTGCAGACATGAAAAGATATACGGGCGAACCTCGTTAACGTGAATCTCAAAGGGGATCAAAAATCTGTTCATGTTATCAGTAGTTCATGCTATCAGTAACTGATCGTCATATAACTAAAGTAATCTTCATTTTGACGGGGATTGGGGTAACAGTTCATGCTAAAAGTAATTCACGTTAACAGTGTTCACGTTAACGAGGTTCGACTGTATATATATATATATGTCTGTATATATCTATATATATTTAACATTAAAAATAAAAGAAATCGGTAGCTTCATTAAAATTAATACAGATCTATGGTTCAACCACTCGTTTTAAGAATATTGACGAGTTCTTTCTAAAGTATCCTCATTGAAAATTTACACAGGCTCCGGGGAAAGGGCACTTCCCTCCCAGGAGGAAAGCAATGCTCCTACATGCACACATTTGTTTTTCAAGTTCATTACTACTATTATCAAAAATTCATATAAATTTTACATTCATGCGTTAAAAATAACTCCCATTATGTACATTTATATGAAATTTTTCCTTTACTGTCATGTTAAGTACTTAAAAAAAAAAAAAAAAAATAGGACGGCAACACCACCTGTTGAGTAATTGATTCCCAAATCTAATCAGCACCAGTTTAGGTCAAGGTCCAACTGAATACAAGTTTGGTCGAATTTCGTTCATATTAGGGGCTATAATTCGAAATTGCTAGAATTGCATTTTTAGTTGTGTTAAGCGTTTCTTGCAGTTTCGAACAAGGTTTAAGAAAATATTATGACATTCATTAGTTTTTCTGCCTGTCTGCTTGCCCACCTGTCCGAGTAAACCTAATTTCTGTAATATGTTGCGACTGGCCGTTAAAGGGTTAACGCGAATTTTCCTGAAGATGAGGATATGCCCAATCGTTTTAGCTCTCTAAAGATCACTTAACCCCAATCTTTTATAAAAATCGTTATATCCATTTTCGAGTAAAACCAATTTCTGTTATAGTATGCTGCGATTGTCAATTAAAGGGTTAACGCAAAATTTCCTGAAGATGAGGATATGTCCAAACGTTTTAGTCCTGTTAAAAAAAAAAAAAAAAAAAAAAAAAAAAAGGACACTTAACTCCAAACTTTAATCAAAATCTTTATATCTATTTCTGAGTAAACTCAATTTCTACTACATGTTGCGATTGGTAGTTAAAGGGTTAACACTAATTTTCTTGAAGCTAAGGATGTTCCAATTGTTTTAGGTCTTAGAACATGATTCGATAAAGACAGTGTTGTGCAAGTTCACGAAAAAAACGAGCTAGTTCAAACTCAAGTTCATCGTCTAAAAAACGAGCTAGTTCGCGTTCAAATTCATTTCTGAAAAAATGAACGCGCTCAGTTCAAGTTCATTTTTAAAAAAGAGCGAAACTCATTTAAAGTTCATTTTTACGTAATTTTGTTTTTTTTTCTACGAAAATTTTCTACTCTGTAAACGCTTTCATAGATAATTTATTTATTTATTTTTTAAATTGCCATGAATATTATTCTTAATTTAATTCTTAATTATACTTACAACTTTTAATTATAATTTATTAACTTAATTGCAGTAAAAATTTATTTAGCGGCCATTTCTGAATAGAGGACTCGCTGTTTTTGTGTGGTTTTTCATTCTGAAATTCCCAATACGTTTGTTTTTGCGTAGGAAAAAAAATGTTAATAGAAGACAAATTCCATCATTTAGAGTTTCCGTTGTTTTGAAGTATACTATTTTTAAAATAGCATCATGGTTTGATTTAATTAATTTTTACTTGATTGCGTCATGTCCAATGTCGGCTTTAGGCTTTCAGATAAATCACTATAAAATTTTGCTTGCTATTTAGTGTATCTACATAAAAGCTAAAATCAGCTGAAAAGATGAATAAGTCACCCTCAAAAATAATGATAACATAACTATTTTGATAACTTTAAAGTAGAAGGTATTCGATACTTCTCTACATATAAAAAGAAAGTACTAAATTAGTGAAAATTTTCAAACTCCAGTTTTTGATGGAGTTCTACATTTTGAGATATCCTGGATACGATTTGACTGTTTTTAGGAAATGTCTGTCTGTGTGCGTATCACACATTTTGTGGACGCTGTATCTCACGAACCAATGAACGAAATTTAACCAAACTTTCAATTTAGTTGCACCTTGACCTAAACTGGTTCTGATTAGCTTTGGAGATCAATCGCTCAACAGGTGGCGCTGTGATCTTGTTATTATTAGAAATCCAGGATAATCTCAGAGATACGACAGGTACTTAGTACGCATGCTCAGTGAACAAACGCTTGTCCAGATTCCCTCTTGCTACAGTAACCCTTTTACAATGCTTGGCGCTGATCGCGTATTTGATGATTTATCGGTGTAAGTTTTTAAAGATATTCTCTAAAGTAAAGCAAAATTTTTTTTCTTTGCAATCAAACTAAGATGCATTATGCATTACGTTACATTCGTTTTATTATTATTATAATTATTTAAATTTAAATTACATTTCTATTATATTCATAGAAATAATTTACACCATCTTATCTATCATACTGCATATCAAAAATTCTGAATTTTAATACTCTTTAGTTTTTAATAATATACTATGGAACTGTAGTCTAAAAAAATATATTTATACAAACTGATAATAATAATGATAAAATTATGTTTATTTATTTTAAAATATAATTTATTTTATCAAATTTGTCCTTGTAGGTTACTGGTAAGAAAGTTCATTGATATTAAGATTAATTAGTAAAAATTTGACGATTTAACAGTTAATTTGATTTGATATATTCATTTTAGAGATGAACGTTTAGCTTTATGATTAATTTTATTTATTGTAATAACTTACAAATATATGCATTCTCAGCGCATTAAATGCTTAAAAATTGTTTTAGTTGGTTTATAAAAGGTTTTTCAGGGGGTAAAATGTTTTTGAGACTGTAACATTAACTTTGCCCTCAAAGCTGGTAGACGGGAGATATCAGGTTCGATACCAGGTAGCGCTCATTGGGCTAACTTTTCGAAATTATCTGTAGTTTTCTCCGACACAAGCGTAAATATGGGCTAGAACCCCTTAAAAAGACCACCCCTTACTTAGGTTATTCAACCCATACCTCGGTTTTTCTTTTGTAGGCAACTGGCATATTAACACCAACATATTTTTCTTAAAACAATTCAGTTTAGGAAAATTGAATTAGTTTAATACTTACAAACATACCAATATTTTATAGTTAAATGCATAATCATTAATAATAGGAATATTTGTAAAAAAAATTTTCATTTTAAAAATTTTATACATCCTTATTGTTCATGTCAAAAGTTTATTTTTCTTCAAATGTAATACAAATATATATATATATTTTCCTTTATTTATTTATTTATTTATTTATTTATTTTTTTTTTTTTCGTATTTTGTACCTTTGAATAAAATACGATAAAAGATAAAAAATAACGTATATGATAAAAAGAAATATGACACCTAATAAATAAATTAATTAATTAATAAACAAAGAAATAAAAAGAAATAAAATAAAGAAATAAGCACTTATAATTTTACAACATAAAATTCTAACATATGTTAATCTCATAAAGAATGCTTGATTGGTTGTATGGCTTAAGACTGATTGACTACACTAGGGGCCTAGGCCTACAGGAGAAATGCCCTCCGTGGGGGACTTTCTAAGTGGATCTAGTTCGTATTTACATGAGTTTTAGAGAGAACTACGGAAAACTCCGAACGGCTAGATCGATGAGCGCGTTTTTTGATCGAACCCGGCACTTCCCATCTACCAACTTTGACCGTAGAACCGCTTGGCCACCATAGAGGGATTTACTTCTATTAATGCCTTGATTTCTCCATAAAAAATAAAATAAAATAGAAAAAAAAAATAATTTTATGTTTTTAAATTAATAAATAAGAGAAAATTAAGCATTTTAATATTTTTAACCTTATTCTTTTCGCCGTCGTATTCCATATTTTTGAATAAATATAAGAAAAAAACAAGGCACCTATTGAGTTTAAGCTTTATGCATTAAATAAATGTACTAGCCTTTATTATTATTATTATTATTATTTCTAAATTTTTAACGTGGCAGTATTAGACAAAATTTCTCATAAATGCACATAATGAGAGTTATTTTTATCGTGCGATTGTTAAATCAATAGGATTTATTAGCAATAGTAGTAGTAAACTAGGAAAAAGAAGTACATGCAGTACGTGGGAAGGAAGCGTGTAAATTTTGAATATTAGTATCTTTGAAAAGAACTTGCAAGTACTTTTAAAACGAATGGCTAAACCATAGATTTGGGATAATTTAGGTTATTTTTTATTTTATTTTTAATTTTTTAATTTTTAACGAAAAAAAAAATAATAATTCTTTTGATGTTGGCACAAAATTGACTTCTTTCTTTCGGCATAATACTCTGAGATAAAAATCGTTTGCATTCATCATGGAAAACATTTTTAATAAATAATAATTTAATAAGTAATTCATACTGCATGAATTTGAGTAAAATTATATTGAAGAAAGTCTTGTGGTGACCGCAACATACAAGTTTTGAATAACAATTAATTGACAATTTTCCTTTCCTTTTAGAGAAAGACTGGTCGATCGAAGATAAGAAAGGACGGGACATAAAGTTAATTATTATGGGAGCAAAATCTGATCGTGTACCCAGCAAAAGAATGTACACAACAACACTGTATTGGGGGGGGGGGATGAAGAAAGAAAATCAGAGAGAGAGAATCCATTGTTGTATACTTGACTGATATAAATCAATACTTTGATGGAAGGCGACTTCCTGCATTTTAGAGGACTAGGCCCGTATCCCAGCTGCAGTACGCTGCGAGGCAAGCACCGGGGACCCATCTATGAGACGTACTACTGTTATAGGTGCCTACTGTTATCAGGAGGCCCGAAGGCAGGTTGTATGGGCGACAAATTATCGGACTCTCATACAAATAACATTTGGACATTTCATTGTCCACTGTCCACTGTCCACTGGGAAAACAGTCCCTGAAGGTGGATTTTCAGAACAGTATACTCTGTTGTCCTGTGAGACTTCCGCTATTTCTTACATGTGAATAGTCGTAATAAAAGTCTTGACTTGAGAGACAGTTTCTTTAAAACATAAAAGATTGAAACTAGTATTCCTTACCGATTTATTATCATGTTGGATTTGAAGTTTTAAACTAAATTTATACATGCTACAGATAGACTAAGTAAATTATTAGTATATTTTCTAATGTCTATTTATATTTTTAACCATAAAACTATAGATATATTCATATTATTCAATTGTTTTCAGATATCAGTTTTAAATTAAGGTTTTTTTTTTTTTTTTTTTTTTTTTTTTTTTTTTTCCCAACACTTTAGGAAAAATGTGAAAAATTAAATAAGTTAGTTAACAAAACTAGTATCACGCAGTGGTAGAAATTATAAAATACGTGCTAAACACTAACGAGAACGTAAGTGTTTCTGTTTCTACGTCGGGAGGGCGGGGGGGGGATTAAAGGGACAAATTCAGCCCCTGAAGTATGTGTGACACTGTATTTTTGTCATGAACAGCAAGTGACTATTAGAGAAAGTTTCATTAAAATCAGTAAGAAGGTGATATAAAGACAATTATTCTCTTTCAATCTGCTCCTAGGCACCTCCCCCCCCCCATCCTTCAGATATATACTAAGTAAAAGTGGTACCAATTTAATTGATTGAAATTTCTAAAAACGTATTATGAAAATAATTATTTAAATTCATTCTTTGGTGTTCATTGTTTTTGCGATTTCCGAATTTTAAAAATGATCTTTTTTCCTGTGCCCTTTTTTTCCGGGTGCCCTTTTTTCTGGGTGCCCTTTTTACCAGTGCCTTTTTTTCCAAGTGCCCTGTTTTCCGGGATCCATTTAGCACAATTATTCTCTTTTCTGCCCTTTTCTTCTTCTACTTTCCTTTTTATGTTTCAGACAAAAATATTCAATATGAGTTTGAGTTTGAATTGCTTTTTCACGCTCAAGTTCGTGAATAAAACGAACTTCGCTCAACTCAAGTTCAAAATTTTAAAAACGAGCGAAGTTCAACTCAAAACTCAAAATTTTTGAGCTACGCTCACGAACGCGTTCAAATGAACGCGTTCGTGCACAACACTGGATAAAGATTTATTAAAAAAAACCGTATGAAGTGTACTTTTTTTACATAGGAATTTTTGCTAGTGTTCGGATACTTTTGTTACCGATTGTATTGCGATTGGCAGTTAAAGGGTTAATTCGAATATCTCAAAAGATGAGGATAAGTCCAATAGTTTTATCGACCACAAAAACTTCTAACCAGACAGAAATAGTTGATGGAAACGATAAATTTCTTTAAATGTCGTTATTCCATACAAAAAAAAAAAAAAAAAAAAAAAAGAAGAAGAAGAAGAAAAGAGAGAAAGAAAAATGAGTATCTGGAGTTTTTTCATTCATCTTTAGTACATAAATTATTCATAAATTTTATTTGCTAGATTATCTGTGTGTATTTCCGTGTATATTCCCTAGGGGAAAGATATCCATAAGAGAGTAAAATGGCCGTCTTTCTCCGAGTACAAAAGGCATGACCTTCCGTGGGCATCACTTTTTCGCCCTCTCTGATCAATCTATGTCTTATTACTATATCTATGGTTCTTTCTTTATAAAGGTACTTTAGCCTTGTTTTTTATAGAATCGATTTCAATAAAATGCATATAATCGAATATTTAATCGATTTCAATTAAGAATAATTCGATATTTGCTCATGTAAATAAAACAATCATTCTGTTTATGTCATGTTGTGGTGTTTGTTAGAGAAAGTTTAAAACAATCTGTGAAAAGTTATCGAATTTTTTTGAGTAGAAATGGCTGTTGCTCGTGAAATAGTTACGATTCAAACTGGAAACTATGCAAATTTCATCGGAACTCATTGGTGGAATTTACAGGTATCAAATTAGTCGTGGTTGCTATTTGGAATCAGAATTTAGGATTAACATCGTTTGTTTTAATATGTTCTCACCTAATTTTTCTGTATGATTTTAACCTTTCGAGTTGCTTATGTTTGTATTATTCAGTTTAATTGTCGATATTAGTAAGAAGTTTTGCATACTTTCACAAAATTAATTTATTTCGTAGGTGGTACTTTAAACTGCAACTTAAATAATATGGTTAAAAATGATTATCGCTGATAATTAATGTGTTACTACGAATATGTTCAAATGAACTATTTCTTTATTCATACCTGAAAACTGTGTAAAAAATTCATTTTATTAGAGGTTCTTTAAAAAAATGTTTTCTATTCAAGTTATGTAACTTTTCATCTTTTATCTGGAATTATTTTCATCTATGTATATGATGTTAACATTTTGTCATTTTGTATGCTTTAGGAATCATCTTTTTGTTATGATCCCAATGTGGCATCCCAAATGGACATAAACCATGATATTTTATTTAGAGAAGGTGTTAATTATCAGGTAACTTATTTTTTCATGTATTTATACCATTAAATTTTTTTTAATGATTTCAGTTTTGTCTTTTAATAACTTATTTTCACAAGTTGCTGTATTTTTTTTTCCTTGTTAATGGGTGCTTATTTTTTAAATACAAAAAGACGTCTATTAATGTATTAAAGTTTTAAATATATTTATAATTTAATGAATATAGGGGATAACATCGTGTATATTGTAACAAATTTTAATTAACATATTATAACACAAAATAATTTGGTACAACTTCAGTATACACCCACAGCTGAATTTGGCGATTTTTCTTTGGCGCCGTTTTGAGCGATAACAATGTCGTTCTGGACTGTGCGATATAATATGGCAGCCTATATGTTGTTTATTTTAGATTTGTGATTTTATCATTTATGATTTAGCCATAGTCGCCAACAAAAAATCGCCAAATATCATTGTGGGTGTATACTGAAGTCGTTCCGTTCTTACTTTAAAATTCACTGAAATAAATTAAACCTCTTTTTGAGATTAACATGTTGACTGCCAAGATACGAGATAACTCATAGTTAACTATCAGTTATTTCATACCATGGCAGTCAGCATGTTAACAAAACAAACATTTAAAATTGAGAATTGAGCTACTTCACTGTGCCTGAATCGAAGCTAGAAAAAAAAAAAAAAAGAGAGAGGGTTTCAAACTTTAGTACTTAAAATTCTGTATTGCAAATGATGTGTAACTTGAAATTTTTTTTTATAAAACTGCAAAATTACAGCTTTGCATAAATCTGAAGATGCATGAAAATCTGTGCAACATCAAGCTTCACAGACGTTAAAAGATATCTGAATGCAACTGATTTGTTAAGCATGGATCTGAAAATGTGTACAGCAGCAATCACTACCACACACATTTGCTCATTTCATGTGCATTAAAACCAAACATGAGAGACATTACTGGATGCTGTTAATTCATTATACTTGAATCTGAAAATGCATGAAAATCTGTACAGCAGCAATCATTACCATGCATGCATGAAAAAAATAAATAATAAAAAAAAAATACTGAATGCAACTACATCATCAAGCATGAATCTGAAAATGCATAAAATATGAAATTCAGAAAATGGTCATAAAACCACATTCTTTCAAAAAAAAAAAAAAAAAGTAAATAAATAAAATAAAAAATCTCTCTCCAATACATACTAATCAGGGTTTTCATTAAAGCTAAAAATTAAGCGAGGGAACAACTATAGTACCTCTCCACAGCTGGATTTGGCGATTATGGCAAAATCATAAATCATAAGCTAAATCCTAAATGATAAAATCATAAATCTAAAACAAACAGCATGCTGGGCTGCCGTATTATATTGCAAAGAATCCAGAAGGACATCGTTATCGTTCAATGCGGCGCCAGAGAAAAATCACCAAATCCAGTTGTGGGGAGATACTATAGTTATACCTAGGCGAGAATTTCTCACCCTTACTCAGAAACAAAACTAGATTTCTAAAAAGAATGTGAGAACAGAAAAATACTTGAAAAAAAAAAAAATTGTGATGTGCTAATGATGTCTAATTTTATAGCTAATTGGTATAATTTGACTTTAATCACATTTAATTTCTTAAGCATGTCGATTTTTTCCCTGCCAATTACTAAAATAGGCAGCTGTTCCCAGTGACAGAAAATTTTGTAGCTGTCTGCGACAGGTTTTTAAAATTTCGTAATCTGCACCCAAAAAGCCTGAAAGCTGAAAGTGGCAATCTGGGTTGGGGGGGGGGGGGGGTTAACAACAGTGGTGATCTCGTGCAACAATACACAATACAATTTTACTACAGAACAATATAGTATAAACAGTTATTAAATAATAAGTTTAACTCATTCAATTAAATATTTTATAGCAATGTTTGACACAACACAATATAAATAACTATAAATAATAAAAGTGTTAGTTTTAGTTTTGATACAGAAATTTTTATGAGTGAATTTTGAAGTGGAGGAGAAGTTTTAGAGCAGTTTTAAATGAAATTAGCACTTTTCTACATTCCTGTAGAATCTCAGTAACAGGTAACAGGAGAAAAGAATACACGCATAACGCTGCCTATCAAGGGAGATCTAGGCTCCTAGGTCGCACTGTTTTGTGTGTTCCTACCAAGGCACCTATAGGGGGCTCTAGAGTTTCTACCAGAGAGCGTCTAAGACGTCATACATCGGTTGCGTATTGTCGCAGGTGAAAAATGTCCTTAAATTGCAGACAAAAACTGTCTGAAAGTTGTGGGCAATTTTTTTTTACTAGTACAGATGAAGACTGTCTGAAAGTTGCAGACTAATTTATTTTATTAGTGCAGACACAAACTGTCTGCAAGCCGTTTTTCTGTGTCCGCGACTATGTTGCCGTGTCGCGGCGTTTCTGCCTCTGGGCAGCTGTTGCACTGCAAATTTGTGAAACTTACTTTTGTTTATACTACCTTTCAATGAGAGATATTTTTAATTTCTTCAAAAGTATAATTTATGCATTAAAATCTACAAATACTCCTTAAAATTTTAAACTGAGTATTTTCCCGCCTTATGTATATATATATATATATATATTAACCAATAAATGTTTTTGTACAATGAATAAAATGTTTGTATAATTAAAATTATTTTTATGAGTAAAACTAAATATTTGCATCATTAATAGAATATCTTAGATTCAAGTATATGGTCTTATCACCTTTCAGTGTTCATTAGAATTTGTAAACTGAGTCACATTATGTTCATATTCTGAGTTCTGATATTATATTGTACAAATTATGCTGAAAGTAATATTTGGCCTGTCCATATAACTTGAACTTTAAAACTTATAATTTGAGTTCATATACATACATTTACTGTACATCTGTATACATACATTTTATTTTTGAACATATTAAGATGTAAAATTTAGAATGAGTTCACGAAAGATCAACTTTTTTTTTACTCCTAATAATATCAAATTCACTCCTTTAGAAAAGCTCAAGGAGTATTTTTACTCTTAGACAGGAGTGCAGAAAATGTTCAAACCTCAGAAATTACCCCAAACACAGTATAAATTTCCCTCAATAATGCAAAAATCTACTTTGCTATACAAAGTCATTTGTTCTATGTAATAAATCTATAAGAGAATAAGTATACAGTGTAACATAAAAATATCGCTGTTAGTGTATAAGCACTTCAAAGTAGCAAATTGTTATTTTTGATTTACATTTTTTTTCTCTTAAAAAAATATTCAAAATTTCCCCAGTCAGTTTAAATTTCCCCCGAACCTCGTTTGGGCGTTCGGACATATTCTGCACCCCTGCTCTTAGAAAAAAATTCTAGCAATATCTCTGCCTTCAATACAAGATTATTTGCCAAATTCCCTTTTTTTCTGGTATTTCATTGTTGAAATATAATGTATTTTTGCAGCTGATCAGTGATCACCAAAATATGTAATTTTCTTATTCAATAATTTGAAAACTTTTAAAAATTATTCAACGGTTGTGAAGGTTCTGTTTAAATTTGCTGACTTATTTATGATTGAACTGTTTTCGGACAAAAAAAAAAAATTAATGAATTGACCCCAGAAGGCCAAAGGAGTGTGTATATATTTCTTGCAACTTTAAAAATTTTATGTGAGGGAAAAAAAAAAAAAAAAACATGCTATTTACTCACACTTTAGTGGAAATCCTGAGCGTGATAACAAAAACGAAGATCTGAAATGCAAAAACAAAGTTCCAGTATGAAAAGGTAACCAGTAATGAATCATTTCATTGTGTCACGAATCACCAATAGGTCTTCTATAGTAAAACTTAGCCCAATAGGATTTTCCAATTATTTATAATTAAAATGTATAGTGAATTGTGAATATCTCCTTATTGAAAATTTAGTAGTAATCAATAACTAAATTACAGTTTACATATTTTTGGGGTTATGGCTTTCTGTATTTAGATGATATTTGACAAGGCTTTTAGAATGAGTTAACTTATATTTATGTATTCAGTCATGGAAAAGAAAAAAATGTTTTGTCATTCATACATGCATAGTTAACCTTTAAAGCATTAAACCCATCTTTTTCCATCCTGCATAGTTGAAATAAAAGGCCTGGGTGACTACATTTTAAAATAAATAAGTAAAAAATTATTAAAAGTGAGAAAAATACTATTAATGCATGACTGGGTGCTAATTACATATATCATATACTGAGTATTAAATTATATGTCTTAAGATTTATATTAACCTATTTTGAATATTAATTATATATATTGTGTATCTTTAATAATAAGCATAGGATTTCTGTTTGTACAAATAGTTATTTAATAACATTAAAAATCTTTACTATACGTATGATTTGCTGCTTGTCCATGAGTATAAAACATTCTACTGTGAATTCAGTTGACTTTTTTATCATTATTCTTCGATCTTTCCTATGTTCCTCCATTTAAGATGCTTTCTAGGAAAAAAACCCGACTTATTTAGAATGCAAAATAATGACAGGTCGAGAAATTTTGCGAAGTTAAAGACGTATAACTGATATTAGCGGCGTATAAATAAAGAAATTTTGTGTTAAAATGAATAAGAATGAATCGTATAAATGAGAGACGTATCAACGGTATTTTACTGTATATATATATTTAACAAACCATAAAATTTATTAAATTAAAATTAACGTAAATATGTTATGGAATGTGTAATGTGTGGTAGATTGTTAGTGTTTTGCCATTGTTTCATACAATTGCCTTTAAAATACTTTTTATAGATTCCTATTGAAATATGAATTGTTAAAATTATGGATCCATTAAAAATAAATTAAGCAAAGAATACATGCAATAGTTAACCAGTTACTTTGTTGTCATATGTGTGTTTCTGTGGCGAACTATTTGACAGTCTATACTTCGTTCTTATTCTTTTCATTTTAATCAAACAAAATGTATATATATATTGTTTTACTCTGATACAGTTATTAGCTTCTTAATTTCATCTTTTAAGTGTTTGGTCCCCAAACAGCTCAAGTTTATATCATAGACCAGTAAATATAAGGCTTGATTAAATTTCGGTTTATTGATTCATGAGATACAATGTCCATACTAAATTATATATAGAATTTTTTTTCTTCAGTTTGAATTTATTATCCTTTATATTATTTTTTATGTAATTAATATTATATTTTTTAAAGTTTTTTCTTTTCTATTGAATGTAATTGACGGAAGTTCTTTGATACATTTTAATTATGTCGACTGACACGTCTCAGGAAGTAAAATCCATTTTTATTATCCACACTGTAAGCAATTTTTTTTTTTTTAAGTTCTATTTAGAGTTCTGGTTATTTATGTTGTATTATGTTTTGAGATTCCCTGAATACAAGTATCTAATTTTAAGTGGTTGATCCGTAATGTATATTCAACATCTGCATCACTTAAAATAAATTAACTTCAGAAAATTGAAATTTGGAATTTTGAAATCCTCATCAGGTTACCACTTGAAATTTGTAATTAAGATTAACATGTTTGTAGGCAAAAAAAAAGTTTACAAACATTATCGTACGGATTTCCTTTTAAGATTTTTTTTTTTTTTTTTTTCAGAAATAAAACGAAAAGCCATTTACAAAGTTGATGCTGAAAATAATTCTTTGAAAAACTGCCAAAGATTTCGATATTAAAACTGTTTTATCTGTTTATTTTAATTTACTACGTCTTTGTTCTAGTTTAATGCTTAAATCTATTAACAAAGGATATGACGCTTTTTGTTTTCGAAAATTAACAATCTATGATATAATTTATTTTTAAAATTGACTTTACTGTTTGGTATAATACTAGAGGAATATGTATCGAGTTCATATTTGTTTGATGAAATTTAGTCCTTATATTTCTTTGAAAATACTTTGTTTGATCAAGAAATATTTTGCAACTTTGATTTTTTTTTTTTTTCCCAACTTTGATAAAGATATTTGAAAAAGATACAAATCAGAATAAGTTACTGAAATGAACAAATATATATATATATATATGTTTTCATTCGTGGGTCTACATCTTGAAAAAGATAGTTTTTGATAAATCCACGTTAAAAAAAAAAAAAAAAAAAAAAAAAACTAATAGTTCTCTGTTCTAAACTAAATTCTGCTTTTGCCAGAATTTCATCAAAATCTTTTTTTTTTAAAGAAAAGAAAATCACTATATTTAAAGGGGACTAATGTGCAAGTTGTATCTCACGGGACTAATGTGCAAGTTGCACTGAACGAACAAACTATTTCTTTCAACGAAAATGCCTACTAACCTTGGACGATAGGTCTAATATATCGTATCATATTATATGTCCTATTTATTGTAATTATAACTCAATACTTATTTCGCTTCCTTCTTCAACTCATTTTAATACGCATTTTTTATATGCATGAGCAGTCCCTGAAAAGCAAAAACATTAAATCATTAAATTCATTTTTTTACTTATTTTTATTTCATATTATTTCACACGCACTTTTTATTTCCTAATTCAAAATTATTTAAAAAAACTTTTTGGATATCGCTTGTAACGATTCTGATTATTATTAATTTTCTTTTCTTTTTTTTTCAATAATAATAATAATAATAATAAAAAAGATTTTGATGAAATTCTGGCAAAAGCAGAATTTAGTTTGGGACGGAGGATTATTAGTTTTTTTTTTCCTTTTTTCAAATTATAACATCACTTTCAAATTATTCAATTATATTTTCGATAAATTTTAGATTTCGACAAATGTCTAACTATCGAAATCGACAACGCAAAAATCCCAGATTGAGACTAATAGGCCCTCAGTCCTAATAAATGTTTCTTTTTTCAGGAAAATAAGATTAATAAATATCTGTAGTATACAGTACTAAATTCCCATATATATATACTGTGCACAGTATTTATTTTATAGATCTTTAGACAAATATACTAAAAATGGCTAATGCTGAAAGGGTTTAAACAAAATCCATATAAATGTTCATACTTAATATATTTTTATTTCAATTGCAGTATACTGTTTTAGAGCTTATTCAAATTATCTGAAAGTGGCATTGAGTATTGTTGAGCACTTAGCATATTATTATAAATAAAAAACATGCTGAATTTTTGTTTGAGGTTTATTTAAAGATTTATTTCATATCTTTTTGATATTGAACATAAAAATACGCAGACATAGACAATACTCTTTACTTGTTTATTCCATTTCTGAATGTTCTATTTACTCATTTTCAGAATACAGTAGAGTCAAAAATTCGCATAGCTCGGGACCAGAGGTTGTGCGGATTTTAGGATTTGGCGGATTTTGGAGCCCATAAAAAATCATATTCAATTTGAATAATAAAAGCAGACTATTAATCAAACTAAACATATGCCAGTGAATAATAACACAATTTTACTTGTATATTATATTATTAGGTATATAAGAATAACACTGAACATTAAAAAAATATTTATAATGAAAACAATAAATGAAAATGAAAAAATATTCCTCAAAGCTACACTTGAACATGCACACATATGTCATTGAGATTTTTCTTTCTTTCTTTCTTTTTCTTTTTTTTTTGTCAATTGCAAATAGACTTCAATTCTTATTTTGTAACACAAATTTATTTTTCAAAGAATTTAACTGAATTCTTCCTTACAACTATGCCTTCATCAGATAGCATTCCTTTTTAAAAAATAGTTTATTATTTTCTTTATTGATATCATCGTCATAATAATCATAGTTTTCTTTTGATTAATTTATATATTGTAGATAATTTCCTTAACAGCAACTTTGTTCTTGCAGTTTTTCATATTTTTATTATTGTAATCATAAAATGCAAGCACAAAATCTGCATTCAAGATCTTTTACAAAAATTCTAATTTGCAGTTTTGTAACTTAAATTTCATTGTTTGTATCTGAAAAGCTGTGTGGATTTCGGACTTCGGTGGATTTTAGGTCGGCGGATTTCTGGCTCTCTACTGTATATACAAAACATAGAAAATATATACATGTATAGCTTAAAGTTAGATTATCTTATAACTTTTTAATTTGACATGCTTTTTACAGAAAATCATTGAAAAATTGTGCAGTGTTTATATCAACATTTACTGCAGTTACAGATCATTTCATTCTTTTATTGATACAGTGTGATTTTAAACACTTATTTCTTTTAAACTGAATTTGTCCCCCCCCCCCCCCCCTTTCACCAATAATTGTTGTGGTAAAATCATAATTAGTGTTCATAGTAGAAGGAAAAAGAGCAGGGTACTTATAACTGAAAAAGACACACAGCTGAAGCAGAAAAGGAAAATGGATAATTGGGTTTTTCAACAGTAAAGAAAAAAAAAAAAAAATCTTTAGGTATGATAAATAAAGTAGTATAAATTTCGAATGTTTTTATCAATATAAATATTTTAGTAATTTAATGAAGCTCAAAAAATGTTGTTTATAAACCATGAATATTTAGTAGAGATGTTGGAATGTAAGGTTGAATTTTTATATCAACTGTGCAAAAAATGCCAGAGCTCGAAATCAAATTCGGGCACTCCACTTGCCATGGAGATGCTAAGCCACCCTGGCTAATTATCCACTCGTCATTCCTCACATAATATCTGTTGCAAAGTCACTGTGTCTGTGACAGCAAATGTAATAGGTGAGCATATTAATCATCATGCCAACTCCGATATTCCACTTAAATTACTTAGAAAATATTGTTTATCAGCATGAATATTTATTAGTATGTTTTATAAGCAGAGTGCTCGAGTTCAATTCCCAGATCTGGTATTTTTCGCATAGTTGGTATAAAAATTGAACCTTACACTAATAAATATTCAAGATTGATAAGCGACAATTACTAAGTGATTTATGTGGTATATCAGAGTTGCCTTGATTAATATCCTTACCTGTTGCATCTGTGGTTGCAGAAATGGTGACCATGCCAGCAGATATGTGAGGAATGTCAAGTTGATAATCAGCCAGGGTGGCTCAGTGGTAGAGGATCTGCACAAATAGCAAAGTGCTCCGGCTCGATTCCTAGCTCTGTGTCATTTATTGTTTGCATCATTTATTGCATAGTTGGTATAAAAATTCAGCCTTACCCTCCAACATCTCTAAATGAGGCTCTTTATAATTTCCGTGAGCTTCTGAGAACATAGAATTAGAAAAACTGCAGTAAGGTAAAAACTTTTACCAAGAGATCGCTGTATATAACTAAGGGTGCATTTAAGTAGTATTTTTGAAAAGGGTAGGATGATATGCCTTTAGAAAATGGCCTAAAGGGAACACTATCATGCCCCAATTTTCTCTGAAAAACTAGGGGATGTTTCAGTTCTTTACAGATCTAAATTTTAAGAACAAGTGAGCAATTTAAAAATTGAAAAAGCCATTCTTTTGTAAATCTTGTAAAATTTTTGAACAGTTGTGTAAAATATCTGATATTCATAAATTTGTTTTTATTTTGAAGGGTGAAGTAACATTTACACCTCGTCTTATTTTAATTGATTTGAAAGACAATCTTACAAGTATAAGGAAAGAATGTCCCTTATATCGTATTCCTGATGAAGAGAAGAATCCTTTGTGGTGAGAAAACAGTGGAATATCTCTTATTTATTTTTAATTTTCTATTATTATTATTATTATTTTAAAGTTTGTAATTATTTTACTTTAAACGTTAATTCATTTTAATGTGAATTTGATTACATATTCGATTGGAATCTAGTGTTGGTGTCTTCATTTCGTTGGAATGTTGCAGGGTTGTATCAGTAAAGCATTCTCACTGTTTTTTCCTCAGTTATGCCACTGTCTAATGTTCTGGATTGAGTTTTGTTATAATACATGAGTTTTGGTGTCTTCAGTGAAAATGTGCTGTTTGGAATGTATTTCAATGATGATGGTAAATGTATTTCACTGGTCCCCCAAAACGAGACAATTTTGAAGTTTTTTCTTTTTATATATTTGTGTAAATTGACCCAACTGCAGGGATATTTGTGTTCAGGAACTACCCCTGATTTTAGGATTTTTAATTTAATCTATCATTTTTTTTCATACTTTTTATAAAATTATCTTTTGTTTTCATTGGTTGTTTATTTGTCATCCAGAGGATATGTGAAAAAATTGTGAAAAGATTGAGGGCTTCTGGACTAAATATTTTGAGTACCTATATTTGATATTCCAGGTTTTTTATTTGAGCTCTAATTGTCAGGGTATTTGAGTCATAATTAGCCCTGTAGTACATTTAATAAAAATATGATTTTAATAGAATGTAAAATTAAAACTGGTGGTTTTAAGGACTAAACTAAAATTAAACAAAGTTAATTTGCTTGTTGGAGGGGAATATTGCTGTATTTTGTAACCCACAAATAAAAAATTAGCAGCGAACGCAAATTTTCCTTAAAATGAGGCTAACTCAAACAACTTTTCACCCCGAAAAACCCTTAGTCCCAAACTTTCATCAGAATCGTTAAAGCTACTTCCGAGAGATCCAAAATAATCTATATATATAAAAGAGTAAACTGACTGATTCACTGATTCACTGACTCAACACGGTTGTGGCGATCCTATGGGAGATAGAGTCACAATTTTTGGTGAGAAGGTTGATTTTAGGACCCTGACGCTCACTAAGACGGGATTTTGCGAAATACCCCCCCGTTCCCCCCCTCCCCCCGGGGGGGGCAGAAGGCAAAAATCACCTTTATAAGCATATCTCGGCTCCAAATTGCTTCACGATGAAGAAATTGCAGATGGGGAGACTAGACTTGAATACAAAAAAAATCATTTTCTGCGATTTTGGAATTTTGGATTTTTAAGGGGGGTAGGGGGTAAAAATGAGATTTTCAGGGGCGCATAAGGCAAAAACACATTTATAAGTACAACTCGGCACCAAATTACTTCACAGGGAAGAAATTGCAGATGGGGAGACTAGGCTTGAATACGAAAAAATCATTTTCTGCGATTTTGGAATTTTTGATTTTTTGGGGGGGGAGGGGGTGAAAATGATTATCGGAGTTGCTGAAGAGAAAAACACCTTTATAAGCATAACTCGGCTCCAAATTGCTTCACGAGGAGGATATTGCAGATGGGGAGACTAGACTTAAGTACAAAAAAAATCATTTTCTGCGATTTTGGAATTTTGGATTTTTAAGGGGGGAGAGGGGCTGAAAATGATTTTCGAAGGTGCAGAAGGCAAAAACCACCTTTATAAGCACAACTCGGCTCCAAATTGCTTCACGGTGAAGAAATTGCCGAGGGAGAGACTAGACTTGAAAACAAAAAAATCATTTTCTGCGATTTTGGAATTTTGGATTTTTAAGGGGGGAAGGGGGTATAAATGATTTTCGGAGGTGCATAAGACAAAAACACATTTATACGTATAACTCGGCTCCAAATAACTCCACAGTGAAGAAATTGCAGATGGGGAGACTAGACTTGACTACGAAAAAATCGTTTCCTGCGATTTTGGAATTTTGGATTTTTAACGGGAGAAGGGGGTATAAATGATTGTCGGAGGCAAATTTAGAAAAATACGGATTTTCGAGTAAAAGTAATAGCTCAAAGATGTAAAAAAAAAAAAAAAACCGCCAAGCGCCTTCTTGAAAATATTTGCAAAAACTCATTTTTTGATTTTTTCCGATTTTTTTAGGGGGGAGGGGGGGGGGGGCAAAAAAATAAAAATAGTGTCAGATCGTTCAAAATTGGTACATAGAGGTTTTCGATACTTACAAATCGATTGCGGATATTTTCGAATTTGTAAAATTATTAGAAGGGGTGGGAAGGGGGGCAGTATGGGGAGGGGTATGGGCAAAAACAAATAGAAATACACTTAGGCCGTTCAAAATTGGTACAGATAGGTTTTAAAGGCCTGCAAGTCGAATGGGCATATTTTCGAAAGTGTAAAATTATTAGGAGGGGGGAGGGGAGAGGGGGGGGGCAAAAAAATAAAAATAGAGTTAGATCGTTCAAAATTGGTATATAGAGGTTTTCGATACTTACAAATCGATTACGGATATTTTCGAATTTTTAAAATTATTAGGAGGGGCGGAAAGGGGGGGGGTGGGCAAAAACAAATAGAAATGCAGTTAGGCCGTTCAAAATTGGTAAAGATAGGTTTTAGAGGCCAGCAAGTCGAATGGGGATATTTTCGAAAGTGTAAAGTTATTAGGAGGGCCGGGAAAGGGGGGGGCGGAGGGGCAAAAAAAATAGAATAGAGTTAGAGCATTCAAAATTGGTATATAGAGGTTTTCGATACCTACAAATCGATTGCGGATACTTTCGAATTTTTAAAATTATTAGGATAGACGGGAGGGGGGGCGAAGGGGGAAAATAATAGAAATAAGAGTTAGAGCATTTTGGGAATTTTTTCTGAAGGCAGTGAGAACCCGGTGCAACATTTTTCCTAATAAGATTTTTTTTTGTTTTTTTTTCATGTGATAAAAATTAATGCAATTTTGAGAATTCAGTAATTATAGCGATTCATTTAAAAATAGGGACCAGCGAAGCGGGCATTGCCTGCTAGTTGTATATAAATTTGATATAAGAACTGAAAATATAAATATAACGAGCTATGTGATTAGCTTGTTTAATATAAGCAAAGTACACCGTGACCAATAAGTTCTCATACAACTTTTGAAGCACGTTAAAAAGTTATACATATGTCTTGCTGTAGTCCCAAATATTTTGCAGGCAATTTAGTGTAAGTTATAAAGCTATTCCAAGTGTATATGACGTAGTAATTATAATTTTTCTTTAATTAGGTAGAATGAAGAAATTGAGAGAAATTGTGATAAATAAATTCGTCAAAGAAGAGCAGCCGGTGAAATTTTCAGAGACTTCAAAGCCCTGGGGGTGAAGAGAGATTTCATTTACAGAACTATCAGAAGGTATAATAAGACGTTCTATGTCGATGACAGAAAAAGATCTGGCAGGCCGAGGTCCGTTCGGACAAAAAAGGCTGCGAAAAGGGTCAGGGAAAGGATACGACGAAACGGATAAAGATCTGCTAGAAGATTAGCACGAGAGCTCAAAATATCGAATGAGTCAATGCTAAACATTCTGAAAAAGGACCTTGGGTGCAAGGTTTATAGAAAACTTAAAATTCACGGAGTTTTAGAGTCTGCTAAGATGAAATGGAAGCAAAAGGTGGAAGAAATTCTTGCTTGGCACGCTGGGGATGAATTTGTCTTTTCAGACGAGAAACTATTCAGTTTACAGCAAAGTCTCAACCCCGAAAATGACAGAGTATGATCAGTTTCTATTGATAACATCCCTGAGAACCAACATTACGTTCCGCGTTATCAAAATGCTTCGTCTGTGATGGTTTGGACCGCTATTTCCAAAAGAGGAAAACTCCCGTTAGTCTTCGTTGTTAAGGGGTTAAAAATCAATGCCTAATCACCAAAACTAAATGCAAAACTGGTGTACAATAGATATATAGACAAAAAGACTTCTTCACACACCATAAAATTTAATCCAGCACAACCGGTTTCGAAAGGACGTAGCCTTCCTTCATCAGGTGCAAAAAAACACGTGCTACTGCCTTGGAGGCAAAAGCAAGACTGAAAGCAGGGCAAATCCAGAGGGGGAGGAGCAACACAAATTCAATTAAATAATTCAATTAAATAATTTCCTCCATTAGGTTTATAACACAATAATTCTAAATAAATAAAATAATTAATAATAATAATAATAATAAATTAATTAATTTTATTAAATTTACTTATTAGTATAATATTAATTTAAAAAATAAATGAATAATAAATAAATAAATAATAAAAATGAATTATAAATAAATTATTAAGAAAAAATAAATAAATTAATTAATTTAAAAAAAAAAAAATTGTTTATTCCTTCCCTCCCTCCTTTTGTTTTTGTGTGTGCATGTGTGCTCCTCTCTGATTGGTCCTGCATGTTGCTTCCTATTGGTTGTTTGTGTTGCTCCTCCCCCTCTGGATTTGCCCTGCTTTCAGTCTTGCTTTTGCCTCCAAGGCAGTAGCACGTGTTTTTTTGCACCTGATGAAGGAAGGCTACGTCCTTTCGAAACCGGTTGTGCTGGATTAAATTTTATGGTGTGTGAAGAAGTCTTTTTGTCTATATATCAATGCCTAATATTATAAAACTGAGGTTTTGGAAAACGTTTTACTCCCAAATGTCCAGAGAATGTATGGGGCGGAATATTTCTGCTTCAAACAAGTGTTAGGTACAAGTGCTATTTATAGAATTTCATGGCATTTTTTAGCCAAGTCAATATTTAATATTTTTCCCAACTTAAATTAAAATTAACTTTCTAAATATAATATAAAAATTAGTTCTGTATGTAATGTTAGTTTTTTCTACTATAATTGAAAGTATAAAAATAATTAAATACCTCTACTCACTTAAATTAATATAAAACGATCTTTTGTTTATTTAGTTTTTGTTCATCCTTTATTTTTACAACCTTCTCATAGGGCAGCTAAGTCTGCAACTGACCTAACTTCGTTTTTCACCATCAGGCGGCGCACCGTACTTCCGGTGACGTCATATGACGCTTCTTCCGTCAACGTTGTGCAATCGCGACATGTGCCGTTCTCTGATTGGTTGTGCTAGTGGGCGTTAGCTCGTCGTTCATTTCGCGAGTGATATAAATACAGTTTCCTAACTGAAGAGGTTGCTTCTTGTTGCTTCCTTCTGCCTGTTATTTTTGTCAGCCAGGTCGGCTGTTGCTGTCCGTTACATCGCGGGCGATGTTTTATTTTTCTTTGAATAGTGTTATCAATAAGTTAAATTATACTACAGCTATGTGTTTTTGGAAATAAGTTTTGACATCATGTTTGCTGCGTTATCAGTGGTTTTTCAATGGCCAGTATATGTTTAAGAGTTTGTTTTTTTGACGACTTGAGCATGGTTTATTTAAACGTGAGTTGACAATTCTAAAGTAATTAATTTAATTAATATTTAAATTTCGATATATATATACATTAAATTTATATTTATTTATTTTGTTAAGTTTGCTGTTTATGTTTGTTATTGTTATATACACAGTCAATAAATGTTAAGTTTAAAATGTAAAACTTTAGTCATTCTTGTTGTTTACACATGCACATATTAGTTTGTCTCTTCTCCATAGACAAGTTTTAAGATAGCTTCCTCTAGTTCAGCACTCTGCTCATTTAAAATATCGTTGGGCTTATAATTGACCCCAACATTTGGGTTATGGGCCCAGGGTTATTTGTTTTTTTGTTTATGGAGAGAAAACTTGGATAGAACTTGTGTGCATTGTGTTTTTGGCTCAATTTTTTTTGTATATATCCGATTTTTAAGTCGGGGGGGCCGCTGTTTTTTTACTGAATAGTGAATTTTTCCATTTATAGTAAATTTTTTTTTGAGTTTAAGGAAGTTTTTTAAAAAAATATAAAATTAGAAATTTACAACTTAGTTTTTTCCCATCTTAAAAATGGCATATGTAACATATAATATTGAGAAATTAAATGCAAATAATTACAATAGTTGGTCATCTGATATTAAATATTTACTAATTGATAGAGGATTATGGGACATTATTGACAAAAAAATTGTTGTTCCTAAGGAAGTGACAGATACAATAACTGAGGCTGATATCTCTAAAATTAAAGCCCGGTCAGATAATGCCTTATCTACCTTGTACTTAAATGTACAACCTGAATATAGAAAAATAATAGAGAATTGTGACAGCCCTATTGAGGCATGGGAAAAGATAAAGGCTAGTTATTGTCCAGATTCCAGGTCCTTCCATATGAAAATTTTTTCAGATCTTTTAGATTGTAAAATTAAATCAAATGAAAGTGTAGCTTTATATGCTGCTAGGTTACTCAGATTATCAAACCAGCTCAAGTCGTTAAATCAAAATTTTGATGATGCAACATATAGCTGTTTTCAGCTACTTCGGTATCTACCTAGCAAATTTGATAGTATTGTACAAACGATTTTGCGGTGGCCAGACGATAGGTTTACCTTTAGCGAGATATTAACTGAGTTGTCTGCAGAAGAGTCGAGATTATGTTTAAGAGATGTAGACAAACAGGTTTATAATAAATTGCAAGCGAACATGACTGGATTAGACTACAATAGTGCTGGAAACAGTAAAGAGTGTTTTAGTGAAACAAGATGCAGTCGAAACAAGAGCCGAAATCAAGAAGGAAACTCCAGGGGACAATCGTATCATTGGAATGACCGCTTCCGGAGCCAGCGTCGTCGTCAGAATCGTTCTTCTTCCCGATCCAGTAGATGGAGAGACTCTTCCCAGTCAGACCAGAATTGGCAAGGTAGAAGAGACCAGAGTCCGGATGCCAGGAGGAATGTCAATAGACGTGGACGTGGACAAAGGACTTTTAAGTCAGGTTGTAACTTTTCAAATCTTTTACTTGTAACTCAATCTTGTTTATCTGAATCTAATAGTGAGGGTTCTTGGATTTTCGATTCCGGGGCCTCACAACATTTTTGTTATGATAAAAATTTGTTTTGTTATTATAAACCATTGTTTAATGAAAAAATGTCTGTTGCAGTAAAAGATGTAAATGTTGATATAGAGGGAGTAGGAAAAGTTAAACTTAGAATTGGTCACAGAATTTGGACTTTTGAAAATGTTATGTATTCCCCTAAATTACGTCGAAATCTGATCTCGGGTCCAGCATTGGATAAGAAAGGATGCCGGTTTATTGGTGGCAATGGTGGAATTAAAATATATAGAAATAATTACTTTTTGTTTAAAGCCCATTTAAAGAAGGGTATATATCATGTTTTTGCTAAGCCTGTTAATTCTAAACGTAAAAATGTAACTTTTGAAACCTCCGTAGTGGAGAAAAATAGTGTTAATGTATGGCATAAAAGATTTGGGCATATTAGTCCAAGTATACTTGAACATACTTTTAAAGAAAAAAGAGTTAAGGGTTTGGATAGTTTAAATATAAAGGACTTTAATTGTGAAACCTGCCAGTTAAATAAGTTTAAGTCTGTTTCACATAAGCACTTGGGACAAATAAGGTCAAGACGTCCATTAGAACTGATATATGCTGACTTGTGGGGTCCATGTAAAGTTGAAGGCAGATGCGGAGAAAACTACTTTCTTTCTATTATAGATGATTTCTCGCGCCATGTCAACCTTTACCCACTTAAAATTAAGTCCGATGCAGCAGATGTCATTATACGGCATATTAATCGTGCTGAAAAGTTTTTGGATGTTAATGTCAAGTTTTTTCGTTCTGACAATGGGGGAGAGTTTGTAAATAGTCAGCTTGAAGAATTCTTTGAAAGTAAAGGTATAGACCACGAACTGACAAATATATACACACCCCAACAAAATGGAGTTGTCGAACGATTTAATCAGACTGTGGCTGACGGAATGAGAACCATTCTTAGCGAAAGCGGAATGAATAAAAGTTTTTGGCCTGAGGCTGCCATGTATTTTGTATACACATGGAATAGAATTTGTCCTAAGACCTTACTTAAAACTCCTTGTGAGCTCTATACTGGATTCATGCCATCTGTTAAACACCTAAAGCCTTTCGGAGTAACTGCTTATGTTGGCACACCGAGACAGAGAAGAAATAAATTAGACCCTAAAGCCACTAAAGGATATATGGTTGGATATGCATCTCGAACAAGAGGTTATAAAATTTGGTTACCTGAAAAGGATAAAATAATAGAAACTCTTAATGTAAAGTTTAATGAGTCAGTTTTTTACAATCCAAATGGTAGCGACAGTGGAGCAGTGCTAGAGCCCGAAGAGTTTTACATTGTACCACCTTTTGACGCTGACCGCTATAATCCTGTCTTAAGTGACCAAAAGGATAGCGAAGTTTTCAGTGACATAAGTGAAGAAGATGAAGAAACTTGTGGTAAGACTCAAGATGCACAAGGTAGCTACTGGATTAGACATGCTTCTACTCGTCCCACGGGAAATAAAACTGACATTTATTACTATCCTGAGAATAAAGGTGACCGTTTAAGGTCGTTAAATGACGTAAAAGTTTATTGCCAGAAAAATAACATTTATTTTAATCCTGAGGACTTTGACTTTAGTGGCAAAAATAAATTTTGTGGGAAAATTTTTAGTCCTGATCCATCAACGAGTTCTACTTTAAATCCAGTTTCACATTTTGCAGCCAGAAAAGTAATTTGACTAGACAACATAAGAATTCCTAATACTTTCAATCAAGCCATAAAGTCTCCTGAGTGTGAATACTGGCAAGAAGCCATGAATAAAGAAATTGCAGTTATGAGGGAGCGTGAAGTGTGGCACTTAGAAAAATTACCTCCAAATTGTACGCCTGTAGGCAATAGGTGGGTCTTTACAATTAAAAGAGACGAAAAAGGCCAGATAGCTAAATTCAAAGCCAGATTAGTAGCGCAAGGCTTTAAGCAGATTAAAGGGGAAACTTATGAAGAGACATTCAGCCCAGTAGTTAATTTTGCTGTAATTCGTTTCTTTTTTCTCCTATTAGTTTCTTATTTAGGCTGGACCAGTGGCGTATGCAAGGGGGGGGGTTGGGGGTTTAAACCCCCCCCTTGACAAAATGTATGATAAGAAAAATTAGGCTGTTCCTTACATTTATTTTCACATTTAAGGCGGAAAAAATATATGGCAAGCGTAGAATGTTTTTTTCTACGAAGTGGTTTAAAATTATGACTAACTTTTGTTTTCATTACTCTGCAATAAACACTCCTGAAAATAACTAAACCACTTCATTTGCGCGGCGCGAAACATGTTTACCCTGAAAACAATTCTCTAAAAGGATTTCACATTCTCTCAAAGTCCGGTTTCCACTACGGCTTTTTCGACGGCTTCTATTCAGAATCCTTTGATGTGGTCAGCCGGGCTCAAAACCTTCGAATGGCGTTGGAAGACCCTGGTTCTAACCCCCAGCTGAGATAATTGATGGGCCAGAGGCAGATATCTTTGTCAATTTTGCATGCTTTCCTTTGAAGTAACTGCGCAATCTGATAAAAAAAGGTTACAACTGATGACAAGACATTTGGCTCTTTGTGTGCGGAGCGTGATTAATGGTTTTTTTGGACCTGAAAGCTCCAACTCTAGTGGAAACCGGCCTTTACGAGTTCATACTCAAGGACAAGTGGGGTCGACCATATGGGGAAAGGGTGACCATTGAAGTAGTGACCTTGAATGAGTGACCCAAACAATGCCCCAATAGTAGAAGACATTTTAAATGAACTAGCGAAAACTTCTCGTCGATTAGACTTCGCTCTGTAAATAAGAAAATTCAATGAAATATTTTGCGTAACTATGTATTGAATTTTATGTTTTGTGTAGCAGTTTTTACAGGCTCTAAGTTGTTCGTCGCTAATTAAAGATTTTTTAGTTTGATCTTCTAATTGGTGAGTTTGTTTTACTATTTTTAATTTTCTTACTCTTATTTTCGGCAAGTAATTATGATATTTTAAAAGATTGTTAAACTTAATTAAAAATAAACTTAATTAAACTTAATTAAACCTAATTAAACTTAAATAAACTTAATTAAACCTAATTAAACTTAAATAAACTTAATTAAACCTAATTAAACTTAATTAAAATTTCGGAAGGACGAACCCCCCCCTTGGAAAAATCCTGGATACGCCACTGGGCTGGACCCACATACAATGTGATGTTGCTAGCGCTTACCTTTATGCTCCACTCAGTGAAACGATCTATATGAATCAACCTCAGGGATTTATTGAAAAGGATAAAGAAGAATATTTTTGTAAATTGGATAAGGCTTTATATGGCTTGCATCAGTCTGGTCGAGAATGGTTCTATGAAATGCATAAAGTTCTTGTTTCTATTGGTTTTAAAAAGTTTGAATCTTGTAATTGTGTATATATTCTTAATAATGAAATTGTTTTATTACTATATGTGGACGACATCGTAGTCTTTGGTCGGAACATTGAAATCATTAATAAAACTTTAGATTTATTGTGTAAGCATTTTGAACTAAAAGTCCTAGGAAAAACTAGAAAACTTTTAGGTGTAGAGTTCGATGAAACTGGTGATTGTCTTGAAATGCATCAAATGCAATATATAGAGGATGTTTATGAGAGATTTAAAAACTTTAATATTCCCGTTTCATCACTGCCCATTGCTAAAGGCACTGTTTTTTCTAAGTCAAATTGCCCGACCAAGGATTGCGAAGTCCGTGAAATGTCAAAGATTCCTTATCGTAACTTATTGGGATGTTTATCTTTTTTGTGTAACCGAACTCGACCAGACATTAGTTATGCAGTTAATATCTATAGTCAATTCCAACAAAATCCAGGTAGAATTCATTGGGAAGGTTTATTAAAGCTTCTTGATTATGTTAAAAATACTCAATCTTATAAATTAAAATTTAATTGTAAAAAGCCCCAATTATTTGTTTATTCTGACGCTGACTTTGCAGCCAACCGAGATGATCGTACCTCCTTAGGAGGACAACTAGTTTTGTTAGATAACTCTCCGGTTGACTGGCGAACCTTTAAAGAGAAGTCAGTAAGTCTTTCTACAATGGAGGCAGAATTTATTGCCATGACTGAAGCATCTAAAAATCTCTTATGGTTTGATAGGATAATCACTGAGTGTAGCATTTTTCATTTTATTAATAATAAACCTAAATCAGTTTTATATATGGATAATCAGGCTGCTATAGATTTTGTTCGTTCTCCTATAGAAAATCACAGGTCGAAACATATTGATGTAAAATTATTTTTTGTTAGAGACCTTGTGAAAGATAATATATTTGAATTAAAATTTGTAAAAAGTGAACATAATTTATCTGATATCTTTACTAAACCATTAACTAAGCAAGAATTGATAAGTTTTATAAGTACTCTATTTAGTAAATAAAATTAAATTTAATTATACTTACCATTTAAAAATTAACTTTTTGATAAATATAAATTTTTCTTGAACTGTTCATTACATTTGTATGAACATGTTTTTTTGCTTATGTAACTAAAGTTACTAAGTTTTTTTTGATACCACTAAATGTGGTAATATGGGGGTTTGTCAGTCTTGTGTGAATTACTAGACATTTAAATTTTCGGCACATTGTTTTAGATTTTTTGTATGCAAATGATTTAGCACATTGTCTTAAAACTTTTCTTAAATGCACATTGTTTTAAAATTTTCTTGTTTTGCATAATGTAACTTTGTATAGATTTTGATTAATAGTATATATATATTGTGTAAACTTTTTCTAGATTTTTCTTAGTCTTTTCAATGTTTTTTAGATGCATTGGATGGACATTCTTTGTTTAAAATGCATATTGGCTTTTTTGTGGACTTGATAAACTGGACATTCTTCATGTTCTTTTTGGATGAAAACTTGTATCTTGATTGGACTCTTCACATCGTAGTCAAATGGAAAACCGAAATACTTGCTGTAGTGGAGTTGTGCATTATTGAAGTTAAGAAAATGTGATGTTGAAATAAGTGTTTTTGTGTTGGTTACTAAAGAAAATTTTTGTTATAATCTTTAATATTCTAATAGTTGTAATATGGGTTGTTAAATGTGTTCTTTGTTAGCCATGCTCAAGCATTTAAATTTTTTTTACCTTAAGTTTAAGGTATGTTCAGTTTTTCTTGGGAATGTTCGTGCTTGTTCTAATAAAAAATGGCCATGAGGGGGGGCCTCTTGTTAGGTACAAGTGCTATTTATAGAATTTCATGGCATTTTTTAGCCAAGTCAATATTTAATATTTTTCCCAACTTAAATTAAAATTAACTTTCTAAATATAATATAAAAATTAGTTCTGTATGTAATGTTAGTTTTTTCTACTATAATTGAAAGTATAAAAATAATTAAATACCTCTACTCACTTAAATTAATATAAAACGATCTTTTGTTTATTTAGTTTTTGTTCATCCTTTATTTTTACAACCTTCTCATAGGGCAGCTAAGTCTGCAACTGACCTAACTTCGTTTTTCACCATCAGGCGGCGCACCGTACTTCCGGTGACGTCATATGACGCTTCTTCCGTCAACGTTGTGCAATCGCGACATGTGCCGTTCTCTGATTGGTTGTGCTAGTGGGCGTTAGCTCGTCGTTCATTTCGCGAGTGATATAAATACAGTTTCCTAACTGAAGAGGTTGCTTCTTGTTGCTTCCTTCTGCCTGTTATTTTTGTCAGCCAGGTCGGCTGTTGCTGTCCGTTACATCGCGGGCGATGTTTTATTTTTCTTTGAATAGTGTTATCAATAAGTTAAATTATACTACAGCTATGTGTTTTTGGAAATAAGTTTTGACATCATGTTTGCTGCGTTATCAGTGGTTTTTCAATGGCCAGTATATGTTTAAGAGTTTGTTTTTTTGACGACTTGAGCATGGTTTATTTAAACGTGAGTTGACAATTCTAAAGTAATTAATTTAATTAATATTTAAATTTCGATATATATATACATTAAATTTATATTTATTTATTTTGTTAAGTTTGCTGTTTATGTTTGTTATTGTTATATACACAGTCAATAAATGTTAAGTTTAAAATGTAAAACTTTAGTCATTCTTGTTGTTTACACATGCACATATTAGTTTGTCTCTTCTCCATAGACAAGTTTTAAGATAGCTTCCTCTAGTTCAGCACTCTGCTCATTTAAAATATCGTTGGGCTTATAATTGACCCCAACAACAAGATGGTACCCCTTCTCATACCGCACGTGTGGTTCAGGAGTGGTGCAGTCAAAATTTAGCTGACTTTTTGCCAAAGAATGAATGGCTCCCCAACTCCCCCGATATCAACCCCCTTCATTATTTTGCGTGGTCATATTTGCTCTCCTAACTGAATAACTATAAAATCACTGATTTGAGCAAATTTAAAAATGTAATTCAAAAGATATAGTAGGAAATGTCAATGGAAGCCGTGCGTGCCGCATGTGATCGATTTCAAAAAAGACTTAAGCTCGTTAAGAAACTAAAAGTCGGAATTATTCCAAAGGATTTATTGTAAAGATACTTAATGATTGTTACTTTAATTTGATACAAAAAGTTTTTGTATGATTTATTTTGTGTTCTTGTAATAAAAATTTGAAAGTGTATGAGAACTTATTGGTCACGGTGTATATAGTTTGCAGGTGTCTTGAACTTTTTTCACATTGCTTTATCTTTGATAATTTCCCATTTATCATTATTCTTACATTTGTTTATTTTAACTTCGAAAAAAAAATTTTTTTTGCACCATGCAAGATCGGTCATGCCCCCCCTTTTTTTTTTGGCTTAAAATTGCCACTGTAGCTTGAAATCTTGCATTTTTTAATTCTGTGTGAAGAGTTATATGTATCTATATGACCCTCAAGATAACTCAACAGCTTTTGGGCATGTTTCAACTTTTATCATTGTTTCTTTTTAAGTCTGATATGGAACGATACTCTTATTTATTGTCAATTTGTAATTTATTGTTCTATTTTTAAATCAATTCTTTATTTGTTATGTGGGATTTTGTGGATAATAATCCAATGAGTATTATGGATTTTTTTCACATCTCTAATAAAATTATTACTTAAAATTTTATGACTTAAAATATATGGCCTTACTTGAAGTTAATCGATGAAATAACTTGCACTTGGCTTGGGATATACGAAAATAAAAATAGTGTCAGATCGTTCAAAATTGGTACATAGAGGTTTTCGATACTTACAAATCGATTGCGGATATTTTCGAATTTGTAAAATTATTAGAAGGGGTGGGAAGGGGGGCAGTATGGGGAGGGGTATGGGCAAAAACAAATAGAAATACACTTAGGCCGTTCAAAATTGGTACAGATAGGTTTTAAAGGCCTGCAAGTCGAATGGGCATATTTTCGAAAGTGTAAAATTATTAGGAGGGGAGAGGGGGGGGGGGCAAAAAAATAAAAATAGAGTTAGATCGTTCAAAATTGGTATATAGAGGTTTTCGATACTTACAAATCGATTACGGATATTTTCGAATTTTTAAAATTATTAGGAGGGGCGGAAAGGGGGGGGTGGGCAAAAACAAATAGAAATACAGTTAGGCCGTTCAAAATTGGTAAAGATAGGTTTTAGAGGCCAGCAAGTCGAATGGGGATATTTTCGAAAGTGTAAAGTTATTAGGAGGGCCGGGAAAGGGGGGGGGCGGAGGGGCAAAAAAAATAGAATAGAGTTAGAGCATTCAAAATTGGTATATAGAGGTTTTCGATACCTACAAATCGATTGCGGATACTTTCGAATTTTTAAAATTATTAGGATAGACGGGAGGGGGGGGGGCGAAGGGGGAAAATAATAGAAATAAGAGTTAGAGCATTTTGGGAATTTTTTCTGAAGGCAGTGAGAACCCGGTGCGACATTTTTCCTAATAAGATTTTTTTTCTGTTTTTTTTTCACGTGATAAAAATTAATGCAATTTTGAGAATTCAGTAATTATAGCGATTCATTTAAAAATAGGGACCAGCGAAGCGGGCATTGCCTGCTAGTTGTATATAAATTTGATATAAGAACTGAAAATATAAATATAACGAGCTATGTGATTAGCTTGTTTAATATAAGCAAAGTATATAGTTTGCAGGTGTCTTGAACTTTTTTCACATTGCTTTATCTTTGATAATTTCCCATTTATCATTATTCTTACATTTGTTTATTTTAACTTCGAAAAAAAAATTTTTTTTGCACCATGCAAGATCGGTCATGCCCCCCCCTTTTTTTTTGGCTTAAAATTGCCACTGTAGCTTGAAATCTTGCATTTTTTAATTCTGTGTGAAGAGTTATATGTATCTATATGACCCTCAAGATAACTCAACAGCTTTTGGGCATGTTTCAACTTTTATCATTGTTTCTTTTTAAGTCTGATATGGAACGATACTCTTATTTATTGTCAATTTGTAATTTATTGTTCTATTTTTAAATCAATTCTTTATTTGTTATGTGGGATTTTGTGGATAATAATCCAATGAGTATTATGGATTTTTTTCACATCTCTAATAAAATTATTACTTAAAATTTTATGACTTAAAATATATGGCCTTACTTGAAGTTAATCGATGAAATAACTTGCACTTGGCTTGGGATATACGAAAATAAAAATAGTGTCAGATCGTTCAAAATTGGTACATAGAGGTTTTCGATACTTACAAATCGATTGCGGATATTTTCGAATTTGTAAAATTATTAGAAGGGGTGGGAAGGGGGGCAGTATGGGGAGGGGTATGGGCAAAAACAAATAGAAATACACTTAGGCCGTTCAAAATTGGTACAGATAGGTTTTAAAGGCCTGCAAGTCAAATGGGCATATTTTCGAAAGTGTAAAATTATTAGGAGGGGGGAGGGGAGAGGGGGGGGGCAAAAAAATAAAAATAGAGTTAGATCGTTCAAAATTGGTATATAGAGGTTTTCGATACTTACAAATCGATTACGGATATTTTCGAATTTTTAAAATTATTAGGAGGGGCGGAAAGGGGGGGGTGGGCAAAAACAAATAGAAATACAGTTAGGCCGTTCAAAATTGGTAAAGATAGGTTTTAGAGGCCAGCAAGTCGAATGGGGATATTTTCGAAAGTGTAAAGTTATTAGGAGGGCCGGGAAAGGGGGGGGGCGGAGGGGCAAAAAAAATAGAATAGAGTTAGAGCATTCAAAATTGGTATATAGAGGTTTTCGATACCTACAAATCGATTGCGGATACTTTCGAATTTTTTAAATTATTAGGATAGACGGGAGGGGGGGCGAAGGGGGAAAATAATAGAAATAAGAGTTAGAGCATTTTGGGAATTTTTTCTGAAGGCAGTGAGAACCCGGTGCGACATTTTTCCTAATAAGATTTTTTTTCTGTTTTTTTTTCACGTGATAAAAATTAATGCAATTTTGAGAATTCAGTAATTATAGCGATTCATTTAAAAATAGGGACCAGCGAAGCGGGCATTGCCTGCTAGTTGTATATAAATTTGATATAAGAACTGAAAATATAAATATAACGAGCTATGTGATTAGCTTGTTTAATATAAGCAAAGTATATAGTTTGCAGGTGTCTTGAACTTTTTTCACATTGCTTTATCTTTGATAATTTCCCATTTATCATTATTCTTACATTTGTTTATTTTAACTTCGAAAAAAAAATTTTTTTTGCACCATGCAAGATCGGTCATGCCCCCCCCTTTTTTTTTTGGCTTAAAATTGCCACTGTAGCTTGAAATCTTGCATTTTTTAATTCTGTGTGAAGAGTTATATGTATCTATATGACCCTCAAGATAACTCAACAGCTTTTGGGCATGTTTCAACTTTTATCATTGTTTCTTTTTAAGTCTGATATGGAACGATACTCTTATTTATTGTTAATTTGTAATTTATTGTTCTATTTTTAAATCAATTCTTTATTTGTTATGTGGGATTTTGTGGATAATAATCCAATGAGTATTATGGATTTTTTTCACATCTCTAATAAAATTATTACTTAAAATTTTATGACTTAAAATATATGGCCTTACTTGAAGTTAATCGATGAAATAACTTGCACTTGGCTTGGGATATCAGGCCTCCTCAGTTATCCATCCTTGATGTTGTTGCTGACGAAACTTTGATTTTATTGCATTTTTGGCAGTATGGCATCAAGGATGGACAAGTGAGGTGGCCTAGGATCCCAAACGAAAGGGTTTTCAGTGATTAACTCCAAGTTAGGCCATTTATTTTAAGTTATATCGTTTTAAATAAGTCAATGAAGTTCATTTAAAAATTTAATTTAATTGTTAAAAATTATTACTGGATATATCTATATTTTTAGTTCTTGAAGATAATGATAGCATTTCATCTGTTTTTTTGCATTTTACAATCATCATAAAAATATGTATTTATTCTCTTATATATTTATTTAAGCCTGGTCCATGGGTGATTCTGTTAAAAAAAATTTAAGACTGTGAAAATTGTTTGCTTCTAATGTCTAATAAAACATTGTAATTTATAGCAACAAGCTTATACTCAAAATCAAGACTATAAGCATACAAATACATACATAATATCTTTATGAAATATATACATATATAATGTGTAGGGAAAATACATATATATGTTAGTGTTTCTAAAAATTTGTTGTTGTAGTTTGAAAATTTTGCTTTATTCAAAAAATTACTCCAGGCCTGGTCGTTATGATAGCCTTTAAAATAATAAAAATTCTTCATTCCATATGTTGGTATATTTTCATGGGTAACATCTTTACATTTATTATTGCTATAATTCTAATTTTAGGGATGGTCCTGTAGATGTCATAAAAGAATCTCCTGTAAAAAGAAATCCTTTTTTAGAAGTTGAAGCAGATGACATACAAAAATGTAAATTATGAAAAAATTTATTTTTTATTTTATTTTAAATGTTTTGTCTATTCATTTCTATTTTTATATAGAATTTATTTAGTGGAAAAATTAAATAAAAATTATTACTCAAAAACAACATTAAAAATTTCAAACGCTTTAACATTACCTTTGATTTTGAAAGCCCCGTTTGATGAAATATTTTCATTTGTACAAATCTACAGTAATGTCTCTTTGGTTAAAGATATGCAGCTAAAGACATTTATTTTATACATATGCAAAGTTTATAATATTTTATTTTGTGATAATAATGAAATATTAAATTAG
The DNA here is from genome assembly GCA_963930645.1 of Salticus scenicus. NCBI lineage: Eukaryota > Metazoa > Arthropoda > Arachnida > Araneae > Salticidae > Salticus > Salticus scenicus. The sequence goes on along the minus strand of OZ005656.1, from coordinate 205,709,299 downwards.
ATGCCAATTCTATTAACAAAATTATCATTAAAAAATTAAACTTATTTTTTATAGCGATATTTTTGAGAAAATAGTTTAGAATTAGGTTGCAATAAAAGAAAAGAATCTTTAATACAATTTCTTCCTTTTTAAAATTTATTTCAATGTTTCAAGATTTAGATTTAATTACAAATTTAATTTTCTAATACAGTGATACATTTTTCTGTTTATGAAACTATGTTTTATTCCCAAGAAAATGTATTTCATGAACACTTATAAAATGAACAAGTTTGTATTTCAAGTCATTTTCAAAATAAAAACATTTGAAGATTGACACTTTCTTTAATATTAAGCTAATCGATTGAATTTTTTTTATTTACTTTTTAAATATAATTATTAGTATTTTTAAATTTACATTTTAAATATTCTGTTTAGAGTTATTAAGGGACTAACAATCTCTATTATTATTTTTTTTAAGGTTCTGAAAATGCAAGTTTCAGAGATAATCCTAGTGTTAAATTAAATGTTTCTAATAATTTTAACACTCCATCAACTGCATGGTGTGATTTTTTGAAAACAAATCTACATCCAAGAAGCTTTTGTCTTCTACAGGACTTGACTTCTGGGTAAGGATTATTTTTCTTGATATTTTCAGAGAAGTAAATATCTTAAATTGAATCCTTGCCAAATTATCATAAGTAACAAAATCTTATTTGTATAGAAGACAATTTTTAAATATTTTATTTTTTGTTGTCCTTAATTTATTTTTGATTTATCTCTGTGGCCACATACCCCTGACAAAGCTGCTTCAAATTTTTACTTTCTTTATATATAAGAAGGAAGTATTGGATTCATTTAAATTTTCTACCTCCAGTTTTTGATAGATTTACATATCCTGAACACAATTAGACTTTTTTTCGAAATTGTATATCTGTCTGCCTGTCTATCTGTGTGTGTGTATCATAAATCCTTTGCTTTATCTCCTCATGAACCAATGAATTAAATTTAACCAAACTTGTATTTAATGGACCTTGACATAAACTTGTGCTGGTTACATTTTGGGATCAATTGTTCAATAGGTGTTGCTGATATCACATTTTTTTTTAAAATTTTTAGCATGGCAATATAGGATAAAATTTTATATAAATGTATATAATGAGAATTATTTTTAATGCATGATAGTGAAACTGATAAGAATTATTGATAATGCAGATATAAATAAATATTGATAATAATTTTTTTCTAATTTATTATTACTTTAATTAGAAAAAAAAAAGAAAGTGTGTATATGGGCATCGGTGAGTTTTCAGTCTATTGACTGAATTCAGTCATTTTTATGTGTTATAATACAGATAGGCCAATTTTATGGAATTAATCTTTGTTAGGGGCAAATAAAGGTCCCAATTTTTTTCTGAATCAGCCCCTATTAATGTTAATTATAATTGTATTCATAAATAATTTTACTAAGTTTTCATACTTATTAATGCAACCTTTGGAAATGTATGTTTTGAATATCTACATGCATTATGTATGAGTTTATTATATTTTACCCAATACTACAAAAAAGAATGTATATACTTCAGTCCAGCGAAAATTTTTTACTTTCACCCATGTATATGGGAGAATCACTTCCCTCCTGGGAAGTGGAGTAACCCCCAGGGGTTTGCAAATTTTGAATATGGGAGTCTTTCAGAAGAATGTGTCACCTTTAAAACAAATGGATGAACCATAGATCTGTCTGTGATATATTGAAGCAAAGCTATTGATATTTTTCATTTTTAACAACCTTAGAAAAAAAATGCATTTACTCAGATATTTTATAATTTGCATAAAATTATTGAGTGTTTTACATTTCTGTGATAAAAATCATCTGCATTTAACATGGAAAATAGTTTTAATAATAATTTTAATAAATAATTTGTACTGACAAGGAAACGTTCTTAAGCTAAATTCATATAATTCAACAAAAAAATTACAGGTGATAGTAGAAGGCTCAAAATATCTACGGTGAAAAAATTAGTTGCTGAATTGCAATGGAAAAGAGGTAAAAAGTTAATAAAAGTCAACATTTTAATGTCAAATGCAACCCTACTTGGCGAGGCAGCAGAGAAAAGTGCCAAGTTCTTAAATGAACTGCCCATGTCTTCTCCGTCGCCAATTGATTGTAACTGGAAGGTTCTGGTAACCCAGATTCAATTTACAACATCATTCTACACCTTTCCTAATTGAACTTAAGCAGCTAATTTTCAGAGTACGAATTTCCTATAAGTTCTAACCCCTGTACCAATTTCATCAAATTCTTTGAGTTTAGCTAAAGAGCGTTTCCTTGTGAGTATATTTGTATGAGAATATATAGAAGAAATTTTCGGGGTGGCCACAGTATACTGGTTTTTCATGTTCTCAAATTTACATATCCAAAGCAGGGGTGCAAAAAAATGTTCAGTCATCTTAAATTTCACCTGAACACATTCCATATTTCCCTTTCGAAATAATAATAATAAAAAAGTTGTGTTTTTACAAACTTTATCATTTAATTTGCTTCAAAATTTAATTTAAATTTGATTTTAATTTCATAAAGCACTCAACAGAAGTACAATAACTTTATAATCAAAATTATTTCATATGTAATTGCAATCTTTAACTTTAAAACTTTGTAGCTGTTTGTTAATAAAATATGCACATCTTTATACATTCTCTTAACAAATCTTTAGAATTAAGAAATATTTTGAAATGATTATTTCCCTACCCCCCCCCCCCCCCCCCCCCCACTTTTTTTTTTTTTTTTACTCAAAAAATTCTAGAGAAGTGTAAGATAGAAGACCATAAGCTTTAACACTATGATTATATTATTGAAGCAACTAAGAAATTGATGAAATATTCAATGAACAATATGAATAAATAATTATAAGTTAAAAAACTTTTTATATACCATGTTTTTATATTTTCTGTTGAATCATAGCTATAGAACTACATTAGTACTTTATCAATGTGTATAAAATTTTTAATGTGATAATGACATCAATTTTTGTGAGATGCATAATTTAACTTTCTACAATTTTTTAACGTTCACGTTTAATTAAATGTATTTATTTTTATGTTGAAAGAAAACGAACTCGTAAATTTTTTTTGGCAACAATTAAATTATAGCTAATATTGTAATGACTATTTTTATTGCTATTAGGAGCTTATCATTTTCATATTTTAATTAATTAAAAGAAAACTAATCAAAAATTTGAAAATCGGTCTTCGAAGTATTGTGCTGTCACCGGGTTCTGAGCTATTCTGAAAGTTTCAAATGTCTAGCTAGTAGGGAAGTTAGTTAAAAATCAATTGCAAGATTTGTACCGGTACAAACAAGAATAGAAGTTAATAAAAATATGGTAAAAAATTATGAGAAAAGCCTATTGTGTTTTTTTTTCTGAGTGGAATGACACTGTAATATAAGAATACAACTGTTAGTTTGTTTCAAAACATGTTTTATCTTATGAAAGAAAAAATATATGTATATATACATGCATTAATAAATATAATTTAGCAGACACAATTGTCTGAAGTATTATGATATGTCTATTTTAAAATTAGGCTTATTTGTAATGCATGATTTATTGCTCATTAAGAAAATGCAACCTTTTGTTATCATGGCGTACTCTATTAATAACATTTGAGGTATGAATTTATTTTATAAGTTTGTATATTTTCTACAGATTGTTATTTCATCTTTTGCTACTATTTTTTTCTCATTCAGAATATATTTGAAATTTACTCTGAACTGCGTTTGTTCATTTGAACATATTCTGCAGTTCTGTAACAAAGTAAAACCCTAATCTATCTTGTTCTAATTTGGCAAGAAGGGCTCAATATTGTTCTTATCACAAAATAAGCATTTACACAAGTCACCCTGGCAAACAGCTTATCTTCTATTTCATTTGCATAAATTTATTTCTGTAAATATGTGTGATCTGTATTTATTTATTTAATTACTTAAATGGTTTGTTTTAAATCTTCATTCTTATGGTGTATCTATTTTATTGTTAAGTTGAATAAGACTTATAAAACAAAAACAACAACAACAACAAAAAGTAAGGAAGTTTAACAAATTAACCACCGCCTTATCTACTTCCCATAAAAATAACTCTATCAACCTTAAAACAATGGGCTCTTCCCACCGTCGTCTGCTCAATCACGTGATAGAGGAAAACGAATAATCGAATTCAATTAAATATTGTTCTTAAGAACAAAAATTTTAATATTTAATATAAAATAAAATAAAAGTAATATTGTGCATTTGTAAACAGTAGAATAATTGTATTTGTAAATTTAATAATTTTTAAAAATCATTTTATGTGTTTATTTCTTTTTACCTATAAGAATCGATTTTTGTATATTGTAGTGTAACTGTAACCTTAACTGATCTAGCAATAAATAATAGCTTCTTGTGGAATGTTTATGGATTATGATTTGAAAATTTAAAATGTTTTCATTTAAATGAATCGCATAAAGGTGTTACAACAAGTTAATTAACTTAGTTACTGGTCTAAATGGATTTACGTAGTACAATATTGCACTGTCACTGATTTAAGTACCAAAAATCAGAGTATTTAACATGTTCTTCAGGAAACAATAACAAATATAAACTAAATGATGATTGTAATTGTATACAGCAAACAAAAGATGATGAATAATGATATAAAATGGATTAAAAATGATGATGTATAAAAAATAACACAGATTAAATACGATTGGACAAAAATATGAATAGAAAATATGTTATTTCAGCAATCGCTCTACATAAACAAGACTTCGTCCTATTTGTTTTTCCTCTATCATGCGACCTCTGACGTCAAGTGGGAAGAGCCCATTAACACTCAAAAAATAGCACCTTACAATAACCATCACTACGCCCTCAAACGAGAAGCTATTGAAATAATCACTAACAACCACACAGTTAATGACTGAAAGCATAGTGCTATTCCATCAGTATGGCAACACCTTTTTAAAAACAGCACAAAGTGAAGGGAGCCACCGGACACCGCAAAAAAAAATGAAAAGTCAACATCAAGCCAGATGAAGGAGAAAGTCACAGTAAAGCAATGAGGATGGATGTGACTTGCATCCGAAATATATCTGCAGTTCAAAAGGATGACACTAGTGAGGTATATCTTTGTGAAATATAAAAAAGTTAGAAAATAAAGATATTCTACTTAGCTTGAAAAATTAATCACAAATTGTGGGTACTCTGTATATGTATATATATATTCAATTAGTAATTTTTACACAAGCCTATATTATTTTTAAGCAAAAGTTAACATTTTCATAAAAATAAATCAAAAACTAGAAAGTTGTAATGTATTTAAATAAGGAAAATTTAAAGTTATTTAAAAATCACATGTTTAACTCACTGAGCATCTTCTAAATGGGCAAAATTTTAATGCTTTCATTGCATAATTTTTAAAATATCCTAAAACAATAATTATTTCAGTTTGAAATTAAAAAAGTGACTACAAATGTTAAGATAAACTTCATGACTACTATATGTGACTTTCATACTTTAAAAACAAACTAAGAATATATAATCATGTTTTTTTTAAATTATTAGTGTATTAAGGAAAAAACTACTACTCATAACTATAAACATAGTTAATTTTTCTTGCATTTCACAGAAAGACAAATATGCAGAGAAACTTGAGTTACAAGATGGTGCATTTCTTATGATCTGTTTTTTAACTGTGTCAGTGATAATTTACTTAATGATTTTAGCAATAAGTAGCACTACAATATACCATGAACTATGAAAGAAAAAAATATGGCTTGTATTAATCACACAACTTTTATTACCCACTACTTTACATACTGGGCAATAATTTAATGACACCCGTGTGACTGGTATTTGGCTTTCTTTTTCTTTTACAATTCATATTTGCAACTATGATTTGCTGCTTTTTCAAGTAATATGAGTGTTGGAACTTTAATTGTGGTCACTATTTATATACAACTGATACAAAGTAGATACATGTTTCAAAGTTTTAATATTATTCGATATAGTAATAGTCACGAGATTGTGTATAGCCTGTTGCCTGTGATGTAGAAGTCGTATGATATTTTTAACAGCACATATTGTGTTGATAGTTCAAATGGAGCTATCTACTGCCTGAAAAATCTATGAAATTTTTTTAAAAAAGGAATCAATGTTGCTCTTTAATTGTTTGGACTGGGAAATGTACTGTCCATCGTACTATCCACACTTAAGTAGGGATGTGGGTTTTCAGGAAAATTTTGAAATGGAAAATTTTCTGGAAAATTTACCGAAAATTTTCCGGAAAATTTTCAATCTCTAAATTACGAAGGTTTGTAAAATAAAACTAAATACATTAAAAGCTAGAAGTAAACAAAACTATTCAAAGAAAAGTATGAATAATTATTCAATTCAAAAATAAATTAATAAACAAAACACAGAAATTATGATTTAATGGTTTATTAAACATGTATAAAGCTAGAAAGTTATAATTTTTGAAGACTGTTTTGCATGTATAACGGTTGAACAATCTATATAAAAAAAGGTGTCTGAACGTTCTGTAGCTGTCAGAGACTCTCGCATATCGCTGCCAACAGCTGAACCCCATTTTATTATACAGGGAAAATTTTTATGAGAATTAATGATTTTTTTTTTTTAATTCTGTTTTCATTATAAAAAAAAAATAAATAAATAAAAAAAAATCTATAAAAATTAAATTTACTTTTGTTTTTCCCAAAATTTATTTATTTAATTTTTAACACTTCATACTAAAGTTACAAAGTGGAAAAAAATTATCAAAGGTCTTTTTTGCACTTTATAATAATAATAATAAAAAAAAACTTCTTTAAAACAAGAACAAGTTTTTGAAAAACAAGAACCACTATTTAGAATAATATGGGATTTGGCTGCTAGTGGAAACAGAATTATTGAAAAACACATCCATATTTTCATTTTTCTTTCTTTCTTTTTTCTTTAATTTGATCGCTAATTTTTATCATGAACTTACTTTTTTATGAACAATATATGACTAGGATCATGACTCGATAAATATTTACTTAACAAAATAGTATTAGGTGCACATCTTTTAAATAGAAATTATTGCTAGCGCATCAATAATTTTGCTGCCAACTGTACAAGGTGATTAGTAAGGTATGGCTCAGAACATGCAAGGGTTCATTTCATCAAAATTCTTTTGATTTTTTACTTTTTTCGATTTGTTCTATTTTTAAGCACAGTTTGCGAACACAAAATCATATTTTTTAATAGTTGGTGGTATTGGATAATGGATGTAATCCTCTATTTAAAAAAAAAAAAATCAATCTGGAAGTTTGAGATTATTATTATTATTAGTGTTATTATTCAACTTTAAATGTAACACCTTTATGAGATTTTTCAAGTACAATTCAATTTCGGGTAATTTAAGCAAATAAAGAAATATTGAGTTCTTTCAACTAAACCTCCAGTTACAAGATATGATGTGATTCATTTTATTTATTTGATTTCCTTAAATTTTAATCAAAATCTTGCTGTTTATTTATTTAGGCAATTAATTGTATTTCCTGTTGCTTGCATATTTTTTTTTTCTCACATTAAAAATTATTTTTAAAAAGGGATTTAAAAAATATGTAATTATGTTTTTTATATAAGATTTTTCTCTAAAATTTTCAACAATGCCAATTTTGTAATTAAAGCATTTTTTTATATATATATATGTATATATATAATTTGCTCTTTTTTTTTTTTTTTTTTTGAATATTTAACGAAGATTATGACAATGTCCTAACTTTCTGAGTCATTCTCAGAAACAGAGACCATAAGGTGACCTAAGTCAGAATTGCTGGCTGAGTTTCAAAAACATCGGCATATCATCATTTATTAAATGAATATTTTGAAAAACAGATACACATGCTCAGCAGTACAGTAGTGCATTAATTTATCAATATATTCTTTTTTTGTTATGTTGCCAAATGCTTTATAATAATGTTCTTACAAACTTACTGAATGGACATTTAAAATTCTAATTAGCAACCATAGATCTCTTGTATTATAATCATCTCTTTCTCGAGCAAGTTGTTCAAAACATATATCTGGTAACTTTCTAACTGATAACTTTAATCAGAAACTTTTGTTTTTCACACTGTATATAGTATTACTATGACTAATAAAAGAAAATTTAAATATCATGCAAAAGATTTACTAAAAAAATTGTTTTTTTGGTTGGAAAATTTTCCGGAAAAACATAGTAGAAAATTTTCTGGAAAATTTTCCAAAAAAGAATCCACCCCACATCACTACACTTAAGCCCCTGGGACTTCGCTGGGAACCCTCTCATATCATTCACTTTAACACTGTTCCAGGGATTCTCGAAGCAGTAGATCGCTCCATTCTATCTATTCACAAAACAGTCATTGTCAAAGATATCTAAGACTTCTATATCATTGGCAATGGACTGTACACAATGAAAGTGACTGACTATATTGAAGGACAGTAATATTTTGAAATATGTATCTACTTTGTATCAGTTGAAAAAAAAAAAAAAAAAAATAGTTACCACTATTAAAATTTTAACCCTCATATTTTAAACATTTACAGTTTAACCTCTGCACTGGGCCTGCCATAAGTACAGAATTTGGTGCTTGATCTTCTTCTTCTTCTTCTTCTTTTTTTTTTTTTTTTTTTTTTTTGTTTGTTCAATTTTTGAGTGATTAAAATACATAAAATTGACCTAATTAATCTAGACTTTTGTCAATTTTTCTGTAGTTAGTAACAAACTAATACATTTGAAAGGGTATCTAAAGAAGCGGAGTTAATATAATAAATTTGAAGAAAATCAGAAGGGATTTTTTTTTTTTTTTTTCACTTTCAAGAACTAAGAATAATCTAAGCAAGACTTCTGTCAATTTTGCTGTAGTAATCAACTAACACCTAAATAATCATCTAAAATAGAGCTTATATTGCAAATTTTAAGGCCGTCCTTAAAGTAATTTTTGATATGCTGATATTTAGTTTTTCTTTCAACTGTTTTCATGTCTCATTTCAGTATTTCTGATTTTCCCAAAATTTGGGAACTGGACCTTAGACTTCCCTTCATTATATATATAAAACATAAATTGATTGTTTTGCCTTTTATCGTTTTGGAGATTAAAAAAAAAAAAAAAAAAAAAATTTTTTTGAATTTTCGTGACCTTAATACATATAAATCAATTGAAAACTCCATATCAAAATTTTTGACCAAATACATTCTTCCATTACTTATGATAGTTGAATAATAGTAGTAATAAGGTCATTGTGCCTAAATGCGACGTGATTTTTGGTAAGTTTATCGCATTTAGGAAACTTATGACATTTTAGTAAACAAATAATTATGAAAAGAAAGAAAAAATGGTTGAATATTATACTCATAGTTCTAAACTAGTGTTTTGAGTCATTTTTTTTCAAGAAATTAAAAAAATATCAGTAATTTATGAAAATGTATACCAGTGTCGCATTTAGGCAATTTTTGTCGCATTTAAGGTACTATATCCTAAATGCGATGTTCAAACTCCCTAAATGCGATAATGCATTTAATGCATGGGAGTTACTTTAATGTTATTAACACTTTCCAAAGAAGGTTGAAAACTGTTATTAACACATTCCAACAAGGTTGAAAAGTGTTTATGACTTCGGTTTGTCTGTCTGTCTGTCCGTCCGTCTGTCTCTCTGTCCGTCCGTCTGTCTGTCCGCGCTCTAACTCCCGTAAATATTTATGGAATTTCTTGAAACTGATATATGTTATTCAAGATTACTATTGGACGTTCCCTATTGAAAATGGAGTTCATACCTCTACTAGTTTGTGTACAGGGACACCCGAAAGTATTTCAAAGTATTGTGTTCTATGAGAGGTATTTTTACAAACCATATTTTCTTACCTTTACTGTAGACATATCTTAATGAAATTACAATATGTTATTAAAGTTTACTATAGGATGTTTTCTGTATAAAATGGAGAAAATATCACCATCGGCTTATGTACAGGGACACTCAAAAGTATTCCAAAGCATTGCGTTCTATGAGAGATATTTCTATAAATCAAATTTTAATAACTTTACTTTCCACGAAGTTTTTGGAAATTTAAATATGGCATTTATATGCACAAAAGAATGCTTTGCACAGAATATAGCATGATTAGCATTAGATTTACAGGGTGGCACAAAAATATCCAGTTACATTAACAGCTATTAAAAAAAATGGCTAGGATTGTACTTTCGTTTACGTAAAGCGTTTTTAACACATTCTAACAGTTTTTAAGGGTGAATATGATACCTCTACTGGTTTGTGTACAGGGACACCCGAAAGTATTTCAAAGCATTGTGTTCTATGAGAGGTATTTCTATAAACCATATTTTCATACCTTTATTGTAGACATATTTCAATGAAATTGAAATATGTTATTCAAGATCACTATCAGGCGTTCCCTATTGAAAATGGAGTTTATACCTCTACTGGTTTGTGCTCAGGACACCCAAAAGCATTCGAAAGCATTGTGTTCTATGAGAGGTATTTCTATAAACCATATTTTCATACCTTTACTGTAGACATATCTTAATGAAATTGAAATATATTATTCAAATTCCCTATTGGATGTTTCCTGTATAAAATGGAGGAAATACCACCACTGATTTATATAGAGGGACACTCAAAAGTATTCCAAAGCATTGCGTTCTATTAGAGATATTTCTATAAATCAAATTTTAATAACTTTACTTTCCACGAAGTTTTTGGAAATTTAAATATGGTATTTGTATGCACAAAAGAATGCTTTGCACAGAATATAGCATGATTAGCATTAGATTTACAGGGTCGCACAAAAATATCCAGTTACATTAAGAGGTATTTAAAAAAAATGGCTAGAATTGTACTTTCGTTTACATTAAGCATTTTTAACACATTCTAACATTTTTTAAGGGTGAATATGATTTTAGTTTTGTGTATCTGCCTGTCCGCCTGTTTGTCTGCCTGTCTGTCTGTCCGAGCTCTAAATCTCATAAATATTTATAGAATTTCTTCAAAGTGATATATGTTATTCAAGTTCACTATCGGATGTTCCCTATTTAAAATGGAGTTTATACCTATACTGGTTTGTGTACACGGACACCCGGAAGCATTTCAAAGCATTGTGTTCTATAAGAGGTATTTCTATTGGTTTTACTGTAGACATATCTCAATTAAATTGAAATATGTTATTCAAGTTCACTATTGGATGTTTCCTGTATAAAATGGCGGAAATGCCACCACCGATTTATATACAGGGACAGTTAAAAGTATTCCAAAGCATTGCGCTCTATGAGAGATATTTCTATAAATCAAATTTTAATAACTTTACTTTCCACGAAGTTTTAGAAAATTGAAATATGTTATTTATATGCAGAAAAAAATGCTTTGCATAGAATACAGCATGATTAGCATTAGGTTTACAGGGTGACACAATAATATCCATTTATATTAAGAGCTACTGATAAAACAATTCTAGAATTGCACTTTCGTTTACATTAAGCGTTTTTAACATTTTCTAACATTTTTAAGTGTGAATATGATTTCAGTTTGTGTATCTGTCTGTCTGTCTGTCTACCCGCGCTCTAACTCCTGTAAATATTTATGGAATTTCTCGAAACTGATATATTTTATTGATGTTCACTATCGGATGTTTCATATTGAAAATGGAGTGGATATCTCTTCTGGTTTGTGTACAGGGACACCCAAAAGCATTCGAAAGCATTGTGTTTTATGAGTGTTATTTTTATAAACATTATCCCTATAGAATGTTCCCCATTCAAAACGACATTAATAGGTCCTGTACAACTAGTTTGTTTACAGGGACAACAACAACAACAACAAAAAAAAAAAAATGCGAATGCATTACGGTTTAGGACAGAATTTTTTGAAAGTTAAGTCTTTCTACTGCAAAAATCATAAAAATATTGAAATGTATTGTTAATATTCTAAAATAATGTTTTGTGTAGAATATGGTATGATTAACTTTCTGATTTAAAGGGCTACACTAAAATATTCAGAGAGATCAAAAGCTGTAATTATAATTTAATGGCGGCATTTTATTTTGCGTTAAGCCTTTTTAACTCTTTCCAAAATGCCTAAGAGTAATTTTAAAATCAATTAGTCTATCTGTATATTTTTCAGTCCTTCTGTCTGTTGTGTGATAACGTTGTAAAGTTTGCGTTGACGCAAACTCCATCTTAACTTAATTAGATCACTAAATGGATAAGTAAGAGAACACAAGACTTGAATTAACAATAACTAAAGTTTATTTGAGCAGATTAATGGGGAGGGTGGCCTGGCAATTAAACTAGCTCAGTCAGTGTATTACTCAATCAAAATATATATATCAACAATTAAATTAGATTATCTTAAATATCTCACCCCAGCAAGCAATTGAAGGTGTAGCGATGGTTGCACTCGTAACTCCACTGCTGCGACTTCACTTTCGATCAGAGGATTCCCTACAGATCGAAATTCACTTTCACGAGCGCTAGCAAATACTCGTACTAACACTCATTATGACTTATTCCTCACTCCTCTAAATTTCTACTACTCAATATTCGCCAAAATAAGACTTTCAACAATCCACTATAATACTCCAATATCCACACTATAATATGCTCCGACATCCACTATAATATCCTCCAACATCCACTATAATATCCTCCAACATCCACTATAATATCCTCCAACATCCACTCCCATCTACTAAAACCATCGCCATTTTATACTTCTTCCTACATCCTCCTCTCTCTTCATTTCAATCCGTCCTTTTAAAATCACTTCTAATTTATCTAACATTCAAAATCTAAGTCTTTCATTGCAGCACCCTGCCGACACAAAGCTAACTCGACCTCAACTTTCGCCGAGTCACTGGCGACGAAGCGATTTTAACCGTCCCCACTTTCTACTTTGCTGGATCCAGCTTAATTAAAACAACTGTGGTGACGTTCTGACGTCTCAACCTCACAACGTAGGCAAAGAATATTAAAAGTTATTCGATACAACAATTACGTACAGTTGGAAGGTGTTACTAATCAATGGGTACTGCATGATTTTTCTTTCTTGTTTAAGTCTTAACGTGTTTACAATTTCTGTATCTATGTGCCCGAATCTCCATTTGTCTATCTGTCCGTGTACCGCACTTAGCGTCCGGAAATATTTTCTGAATTAAAAAAAAAATATATATGTTGTTCATATTCACTATTGAATGTTCCCAAATAAAAAGGGCATTAATAGGTACTGTACAACATGTTTATGTACAAGAACGCGCAAAAAATGCCAATGCATTGCATTTTAGGACATACATTTTTATAATTTACATTTAAAGAACTTTCATACTGTACTTTCAACTGTAAAATCATAAAGAAATTGGCATTTATTGTTAATTTGCTAAAATAATGTTTTGTATAAAATATGATTTTGTTAACCTTCAAATTTACAGGGCTACACTGAATTTTTCAGATAGATTAAGGGCTGGAATTACAATCGAAGGGCGACGGTTTCTTTTGTGTTAAGCATTTTTAACACTTTCAAACAGTGTTTAAGAATGATTAGGAATTCAATTAGTCTGTCTGTATGCCTTTCAGAATTACTGTTTGTTTGTTGTGTGATAACGTAGGTACAGAACTTTCAAAGTTATAAGATACAACAATTACGTGCAGTTGGAAAGTGTTAATAATCATTGCGTAATGCATGATTTTTCGTTCTTTTTTTATAGTTTATAAAATACTTAATACCGCATAACTATTTCAAGATAAAATGTTGTGTAACTCTATGTGCAACTCTGCCTTTAACAGTGTGTGCAACTCTTCCTTTATATTAACAGTGTGTGCAACTCTTCCTTTATATTAACAGTGTGTGGAACTTTGTGTCTAAATCTGCTGTTTCTTAACAGTGTGTAACTCTTCTTTTTTTTTAACAGTGTGTGTGTAATTCTGTGTGTATTGCTGAACTTTTCTAACAGTGTACGTAACGCTATGTGAAACTGTCACTGTGTGTACAACCCTGTATGCAATTAACAATGTGTGTGTAGCTCTTCTTTCTTATTAACAGTGTGTGCAACTCCATGTGTAATTTTGTTTTTTATTAACAGTTTTTTTTAAACATTGTGTGTGTAACACTGTGTGTATTGCTGATTTTTAGCAAAAAACGTGTGTAATTTTACTTATGTGTAACTAACAGTGTACGTAACCCTGTACGTAATTAAATGTGTGTGTGCAACTCTGCCTTCTTATTAACTCTGTGTGTGTAACTCTTTATTAACAGCGCCTTTTTATTAACAGTGCATGTAACTCTGTGTATAATCCTGCCTTTTTATTAGCAGTGTGTGTAATTCAATGTTCATTTTTTTTTTTTTTTTTTTTTTTGAAAAATGTGTGTAACTTTGCGTGTATCACTGATTTTTTGCTGTGTATAATTCCGCCTTTTTATTAACAGTGTGTGTAACTCCGTATGTAAATCTCTTTCTTTTTTTTTTACAATGTGTGTAACGCTGTGTGTACCGCTAATGTTTTGCTAACAGTGTGTGTGTAACTCTGCATTTTTATTATTAGTTTGTGTGTAATTGTGTGTGTAACTCTGCATTTTTATTAACAGTTTGTGTGTAATTGTGTGTGTAACTTTGCCTTTTTATAACAGAGTGTGTAACTCCGTGTTTAACTCTTCTTTTCTGAGTAGTGTATGTGTAATTCTGATTCCATGAATATTTACGGGAGATAGAGCACGGACAGACAGACAAACCTAAGTCATTAACACTTTTCAACTTTATTGGAAAGTATTAAAAGCATTTAGAAAGTGATAAAAACACTTATTGTAAACGAAAATGCAATTCAAGCAATTTTCCAACAATACCTCTTAATGTATCTGAATATTTTTGTGTGGCCCTGTAAATATAATGCTAATAATATTATATTTTATGGAAGGCATTTTTTTGTGCATATGAATAATATATATATATATATATATATATATATATATATATTTACGACTTGTGCAAAGTAAAATCATTAAAATTTGGTGCTTAGAAATACCTTCCATAGAACGCAGTGCTTTTAAATACTTTTGGATGTCCCTGTATACAAACCAGTGATGGTATTTACTTCAATTTACATGGGGAATATCCGGCAGTGGACTTAAATGATATATTTCAATTTCATTAAAATTTGTTTAAAGTAAACGTATCAAAATACGGTTTATAGAAATATCTATCATGGAACACAGTGCTTTGGAAAATTTTGGGTGTCCCTGTAGACAAATCAGAAGAGGAATTCCCTCCATTTTCAATAGGGAACATCCGATAGTGAACTTGAATACGAAATATCAGCTTCGAGAAATTCCATGAAAATTTACAGGAGTTCGACTGCGGACAGACAGACAAACCGAAGTCATTGACACTTTTCAACCTTGCTGGAAAGTGTTAAAAAAAGAACGAAAAATCATGCAGTACGCACTGGTTATTAATACTCTCCAATTGTACGTGCTTGTTGTATCGTATAACTTTCAATATTCTTTGCCTGCATTATCAAACAAAGGAGAGAAGCACAGAAAAATATACAGATTGACTAATTCAATTTAAAACCGCTCTCAGACATCGTTGAAGAACGTTAAAAAGGCTTAATTCAAAAGAAAATCCAGCCGTCAGATTATAATTGATCCCTTAATGTATTTGAATATTTTAGTGTAGTCCTGTAAATCTGAAAGTTGATCATATCATATTCTATACAAAACATTATTTTAGAATATTAAAATACATTTCAACTTATTTATAATTTTTACAGTAGAGAGTTATTTAGATGTGATTTATAAAAATGTCTGTCCTAAAACGCAAGGCATTGGAAGTTCCCTGTACACAAACACGTTGTGTAGGACATATTAATGGCATTTTAAATAGGAAACATTCCATAGTGAACTTTAATAACATATATCAATTTTTCAAAATTCTGAAAATATTTAAGAACTCTTGGGACGAGAGCCAGATAGAAAGACAATCGGACAGAAAGATAACCAAATTAAAATCATATTCTCGCTTAAAAATTGTTAGAAAGTGTTAAAAATGCTTATTGTAAAAGAAAATGCAATTACAGCAAATTTTTATTAATAGCTCATAATGTAACTTAATATTTTTATGTGGCCCTGTAAGATTAATACTAATCATACTGTATTTATAAAAAGCATTCCTTTTTGCATATGAATAAAATTTTTCAATTTCATTAAGATTTGTGCAAAGTAAAGTTATTAAAATTTAGTTTGCAGAAATACCTCTCATACAACGCAATACTTGTAAGTCTCCCTGTACACAAAACAGTGGTAATATTTTCTCCATTTTACATAGGAAACATCCGATAGCGAACTTGAATAACATATTTTAATTTCATTAAGATTTGTGTAAAGTAACGGTATTAAAATATGGTTTATAGAAATGCCTCTCATAGAAAAAAAATAGTTTGCAGTATTTTCCGATGCCCCTGTACACAAACCAGTAGAGGTATTCACTCCATTTTTAATAGGGGACATCCGATAGTGAACTTGAAAAACATATATTAGTTTCAAGATATTCCATAAATATTTACCGGAGTTAGAGCGCCGAAAGACAGAGAGATGGGCAGACAAACAGATACACAGATACACAAATTGAAATTATATTCACACTTAAAAATTGTTAGAAAATGTTAAAAACACTTAATGTAAACGAAAGTGCAATTCCAGCAAACTTTTCTTAATAACTTTTTATGTATCTGAATATATTTTTGTTGCTCTGTAAAACTAATACTAAACATACTATATTCTATAGAAAGCAGTCTTTTGTGCATATGAATAACACATTTCAGTTTCATTAAGCTTTGTGGAAAGCAAAGTTATCAAAATTTGGTTTATAGAAATACTTCTCATATAACGCAATGCTTTGGTATGCTTTCAAGTGTCTCTGTGCCCAAACCAGTGGTGGTATTTACTCCATTTAATATATAAAACATCCGATAGTGAACTTAAATGACATTTCTCAATTTCATTAACGTTTGTGTACAGTAAAGGTATTAAAATATGGTTTATAGAAATATCTCTCATAGAACACAATGCTTTGTAAAAGGTTTGGGTGCCTCTGTATACAAACCAGTAGAGATATTAATTCCTTTTTCAATAGGGAACATCCGATAGTGAACTTAAATAACATATATCAGTTTCAAGAAATTACATAAATATTTACTGGAGCTAGAGCGCGGACAGACGAACAGACAGATACTTAAATTGAAATTATATTCACAGATGAAAATTGTTAGACAATGTTAAAAACGCTTAATGTAAATGAAATTGAAATTATAGCAAATTTTTATGAACAGCTCTTAAAGTAACTGAATATTTTTGTGTGGCCCTGTAAATGTAATGCTAATCATGCTATATTCTATGCAAAGCATTCTTTTGTGCATATGAATAACATATTTCAATTTCATTAAACTTTGTGGAAAGTAAAGTTATTAAAATTTGGTTTATAGAAATACCTCTCATAGAACGCAATGCTTTGGAGTACTTTCGAGTGTCCCTGTGTACAAACTAGTGGTGGTATTTATTCCATTTTATATATGAAACATCCGATAGTGAACTTGAATAACATGATTCAATTTCACTAAGATTTGTATACAGTTAAGGTATTAAATATGGTTTACAGCAATACCTCTCATAGAATACAGTGCTTTGGAATACTTTCGGGTGTCCCGAATTAGAGCACGGACAGACAGACAGACAGACGGACATAGGGACAGACAAGTCTAAGGCACTTTTGAACCTTGTTGGAAAGTGTTAAAAAGGAAAAAATGCTTAAACTTCCCTTAATATATCAACTGTAAAATTCGCCGCATTTAAGGGATAAAATTTGTCGCATTTAGGAAAATGGTGTAAACAGACCCTTAAATGCGATAAAAATTTTAAACCCCTCTTTTTAAAAAAATGTAGTATTTTTTTTTATTTTCTTCTGGTAGGTATGAAGAGTATTCAAGCACATGACGTAACAGTGGTTATTTGATCTTGAAAGATGAAAGGATAAAATTACAGTTACTATTTGAAAATATTTTATCGCAATTAGGAAAAGATGTCGGAAAGCCATAATGGACAATGTTTACTGCAAAAGAAAATTCTACTAGAAAAAACCTTTAAAATTTAGTGAAAAGTTTCGCGAACCGTTCTTGAAATGTGTGTGTTCCATTATGATTTAAGAGTTTGTGATTTAAGCATTTAGATTTTCAGTAGAAGAACTTTGTCGCATTTATGGGTTATCGCATTTAGGCACAATGACCTTAAGTGAGGAAAAAAAGTCATGTTTCCAAGCAATTAGAAATTCTGAGGTGTAAATTTTTTTCATGAGCCAAACTTTTTATTCTTTTGTCTCGTGTATAAAATCGGTCCTGCAACTTTGTGCTGTGTTTTTTTTTGTCTTAAATGTTTTGACTTATGCGTTAAATATTAAATAAGTATTGAATTCAAATGAAATTATAAAGTAAATTTAAAGGCCTGAAATATTAAATTTGCAATTTGATATTTTTAGGTCTATGCCTGTTCTTGAATGATTTAGTATGGGGAAAGACTTGTTATAACATACAAAGTGTTAAGGTAAAAAATTGAGATTTAATTTCCTAATAGTATCTTAGGTTTGACTTATTAACCACCTGACCGCCTTGAGAAAGGGCAAAATTGTAATGTTGTTTTCACTGTAGAGTTTTTTAGTATATTGAAATAATAGTTACACTACCTTGAGATTAAGATTGTAACTATACATTTAAAGATGAACCTCATGCTTATTATTGTATATGAAATTCATGCTTAAAAGTAATCTAAAAATCCATAACTATGTATTTTTCAATTTTAAAAGTGTTACAGAAAAAATAACAGCTCAGTAAATAGGTATATCTGTGAGTGGCGGTCAGAAGGTTAAGTTAATCTTTTTTTTATGAATTTAGCAATACTCTCACATTTCTGGGATTTTGAATGTCTGTAACTGAATTTTTGAAGGTTTTTTATTATTTATAAATAAATTTGATGATAATATATATACAGAGTTGCCACGCTACCTGGAAAACCCGGAGAACCTGGAATAGTTAGGGAATTCGAAAATTTACTATAAAAGTCAGGGAATTTGGATATTTTAGCCAGAATTTGGAAAAATCAGGAAATTTCATACGATGATTGCCAAAAAAGAAACAAATTTCCTGCCAATGTAGGATCATTTTCCCCGTTTTTTCCAGTTTTCTTTCTTTCTTCTTAGTTTGTGCCATTTGTTTTAAACACCCCCACCCTTTTTTTCTGCTAAAGAAAAAAAATTCTTATCTCTCTTATAAGTAACAGATTCTATCACTATATGCAACTTTTGTGTTTTCAAGTGGTACCATAATTATTTTGCCATAAACGCAGCCAATGCTCAATATACGATTAGACTGGAATTTTCTTTAAATATTTCTGGGAAACCTGGAAAAGTCATAGAATTTCATTCTCCTGTTTGAGTGGCAACTCTGTATATAATACATATGATATAAAAATATGATGTAAATATATATATGTATATATATATTATATAAAAGTCCATTCACTACTTGATGATTAAATTAAGTAAAATGGTAACTTAAAAACTTACCCACCCACCCCTTTTATCTTCATATTTCTCCCTTATTTCCTTCTCTATTTTCCCTTTATCTTGAAATATATGAATTTCATTAACTTTCCATTTTAATTTGAAAACAGTATTAATTCTGTGTGTTAACAATGAAATAATTGCATATTTTTCTGTTGATGAAGGGAGAAAAATTATACATTTCCACAATTAGCTGTGATTGAACTTAAATCAGGTCTTAAAAAAGCTGAATATTTGTTTATAAGGACTGAAGCAATTGTCTATGTCAGAAAACACACACAGATACACACACGCACACACTTTTCAGCATTTAGCTGTGGTGATTATACATATTATTTTAAGTTCAGCAGCAAAATAGTGACAAAATATAAAAATGATATTTTCAGGTGTTTATTTGGTTTCCAAAAAGAATTCTTCCCAGAAATTGAAGATTTTAAAATGCTCCTTTTACAAAAATCAAACAATTTTTAAACGCTTTTGCAAAAAAGTTCAGACTGGAAAATTATTTAATTTAAGTTAATCAGATGTGAAATTTCTATAAGAAGTCGGGAGTAAGTTAAAAAGATTACCAGTCACTGACAAGCAATGTAAAATTTCAGTTTTCAGACTTAATTTTTTTTCTTCTAAACTTTATTAAACCAGCAGCCAATGATGCATTATTAGTATAGTTAATATGGACATTTTAATAATAATAATATAATGCTCTTGGAAATATGATTGTTTAATTTTAGATGGGTTAGAGAAGCTAATTTTATGTGGGTTTCTTACAAGATTTCAAAGTTTATTTGTGTATACATTTTTATAACATTATTGTGTTTTGAATTTATTTTTATTTTATTTTTTTTTTGGCTTCTAGGAAAATGAAAAAAATAAGACAAACAACAAATTAAAAAACAAACCTTAAGACCGCAATATTACTAAAAATTTGTATGAAAAAAAAAAAAAAAAAAAAAAAAGTTACAAGTCTTGCCGCCTGCCTCCTTCCTTCCTTTCTTAAGTTTCTTAAATTATTTTTTCATAAATTTCGTTTCAGTTTAAATTTTTCTGTCAAGATTTTGTTGAGTTAGTTTATTGTTTCCTTTGTTTTTCAGGCTGTTAACTAATAAATTTGGTTTCTTTAAATATGTGTATTTCATCCCCTGATAAATTTTTTTCACCTTTCTGAGCTTCTCCTACATATATATATATATATATTTTTTTTTTTTTTTTTTCATTTTTATTGGTCTTTGTGGTTTCGGTAATCTTGTATCTGTTGCTTGGCTTGTACTATGCTTAATAAATCATTATTATATATATATATTTCTCGTTCCTTGAAAAATCGGACTTTATAAAACTCCCGCTCTTTGGCATTTGTGGCACCTTTTTTCCGTTTCAGGTCCTACACAATTCCAAATCAACAAAGCTTTTAAAAATATCTTTTGAATGATGTATTAAAAATAATTTAATAAAAATTAGAATTTGAAATATATTACAGCACCATCTGGTGGTAGAATTTTCTGTAATCTACTGTTCAATTCCAAATCAACAAAGCTTTCAAATGATGTATTACTTATGAAATTATTTTACTTAGTAGCTGAGATACAAAAGAAAACCTAATCAGGACACCTTAAAACATGTAAATCAGGTGAAATCTCGAATCCCACTTTCGATAATATAAAAGTACTTTAAAATATCTTTCGAATGATGTATTAAAAATAATATAATCATAATTAGAATTTGAAATATTGAAATTTTAAAATATTACAGCGCCATCTGGCAGTAGAAATTTCTGTAATCTACTGTTCAATTCCAAATTCACAAAGCTTTCAAATGATGTATTGCTTTTGAAATTATTTTAATTAGTAGCTGAGATACAAAAGAAAACCTAATCAGGACACCTTAAAACATGTAAATCAGGTGAAATCTCAAATCTATGGTAGTCGGTTAATGGAAGTAAAAAGTAAAAGAAATATTTTTACTGTAAGTGTATTCCTTGCTATAAAAACTGGCATCCTCTTTTGAGAGATATACTATTATGCGTATTAGAATAAAATTAAATTTGCAATTAAAATGTAAATTTTTTGTTTATTGACTGAAATCGATGAAATTTGAACTGCAAGTTTGTGTTGTGATGTTCAGGCAGTATAGTAAGTTTTGCGTGCAACAAAGAAAAATTGAAGAATTTTGAAATTTGCAATTTTTAATCCCACTTCAAGAATGCAGGAAGTAAAAACAGTTCTTTTTCTCTCTCTGTCATAGGGAGTTACTATGGTAACCAAAACAATAGGAATCAATTTGGAAACCGATATGCTGGATTGAGAATTTTATGAAAATCAATGACATTCTGCAGTAAATTAAAAAAATTATAACTGATTGAGTTTTTGAAATAATCTTTCAATCTTTTGGAATCTGTTTCCATTCTTAGAGATCTATATGAAAAAAAAAAAAAAAAAAAAAGAAAAAAAAGAAATGATTTATCTCTATGATTTTGAGTTATAAAATGTTTTTTTTTAAAAAATCGATGTTTCGTAAAATCTAAAAATATGGATCGCTAATCCATATTTTGTTAAAATTTTTATATGGTTCGAAAGAGGATTAAATGACCTTTCAAAATATACCAGTTGTTAAGAAATGGAAGAATTACTTTTTCATAGAGGGCGATTAAAAAAAAGACGATCAAGAGAAAGAGAAATTTTGGACCCTTTTTAAAGCTTTTTTTTTAATATAAGAAATCCGTATTTTTTAAAAAAAATTTTACCATAAGAATCAGTAATAAATGTGGTACAGGTGTCTTTTCAATATCTCAAACAGTTGAGGAGGGATCGTTTTACAAAAATGTGCAAAATTTTCCCTCTGTGCTTCTTCTTTTGAGGAATGCGCTCGATTCTACTTGGAGGGTGAAAAATAAGATCCACTCACTTTTTGATTAAACATAGGTTGACGTTTTAATTAATATCTCCGGAACTAATTAAAATTTTTAAATTCTGTTTTCAGGAGATCCTCAGGAAGGCTCCTGAGCATCCATATGCCAATTTTTGTACTTCTGTGTTCAATAGGGGGCTGAACGTATAGATGCACAGGCAAAGAGACAGACAGATATCTTCTTTTATTATTATAGATAGATATATACAAACTGTGCTAATCACTAATATGCAAATATTCACTTCATAATATAGGGGAAAAAAACCTCTTGGCTATGTCCCTGATTTGGATTAATATATTGATTCACTATCTACAGTGAAGCATTAATAATCCGGCATCAACGGGAAATAGACATTGCCAGATTATCAATTTTTCTAGATTATAAATGTTCCAAAAATGTGTCAAAATCGTCAATCAATCACAACATCCTGAGAAATATTTCTTAAAAAATAGATTTTAAACATGTATACTTGCCTTGTGTATACCTAATGCATCAAAAATGTAATTAATTAAAATAATGTTTGAAATAAGTTAAAATTTTACTTATGAATGATCTTTCTTTCTTTTAATAACTTTTAAATTTGCGATTGCAAGACAAACAATTTGTTGTTCTTTTTTGGAATTTTGCCATCATCTTGATTAATTCGTAAAAGCTTCATGTCAGTCTGTAAATCAGTAAAATTAAAAGAAAATTCACAAAATTTACTGACAGTTCATAAAAATTGGAAAGTATGTATTTCAAGGTCATCTGTGAGTAACCTGTTGAGTATTATGCTTTATATGCAAAGAGAAAAGGCCATCAGTGCCGGATTACAGGTGCTGCTGGATTATAGGTTTCCGGATTATTGATGCTTCACTATATTATGTCTTCCACAACCAATGAGTATATGTGTATTCAGATCATATCTTGGTCATTTATGCTAATAAGATTTTCTACAAATGTATAATACAAAAAATAAATAATAATAATAATAATAATGAAAAACTAATATAATGTCACCTGCTGGAAAAAATGTATTATAAGATATTCATACTGTATGTAGGTGATTCAAATTTTTTAATGTGTATTTTGCGAAGCAGACTGTTGTCTGCTAGATATTATTTATATAATATTATACTTAAAAAGTGCAGTTTTCTGTAATAATAATGTCACATGAAAAGAAAAGAAATGCATTTTTTAAAATTCTTTGAAATTTGCATATAGAAAAATTTTAATGTAATATGAGAGCAGGCTACTTTTTATTTTCATAATTTATATATACATATATATTAATTTGAAATATTATCTTTTTATAAAATTTTTGCCATTTCTTAGAAATATTTTAGAAAATTGATAATTTATAGCAGCAATCCAATGGAATTTGCAAAAAAAAAAAAAAAAAAAAAAAGGCACCTTTTTTTATGTTTAATAATTAAAAAAAAATTTTGTATATATATATTTTTTTTTCTAGCAAGAAATAATTTTCACAAAGTTAATAGACTAGCATCGCTTTGATAGCTATTAATGCTTTGATGGCAGGGTTCTAACCAAAGCATGAGATTGCGAGAATCTCGCATGTTCTTTTATTTTCTTGCATAAAAATTTTTAACATTGCATGGAATTTGCACACTCTTCTGATGCCGATTTATTAATTTTTTTGGTTTGAAAACATGTTACTCATAAAAATCAATAGACACTTCTCACAAAAGTTGAATGGTTTAAAAAGTTTTTTCCAAAGTCTTGGATAAGAAAATTAGGTATTTTTCTGATCAGCTACAAAAATACATTATATTTCTACAATAAATTAAAAAAAAAAAAAAAAAAAAAAAAAACAGGAATTAGGTAAATAATCTTATATTGAAGGTATAAAAAAAAGTAAGTTTCATCAACCTGTAATCCACAGCAAAAAAAAAAAAAATCGACATATTTAAGCAATTAATTGCAATAAAACCCAAAATACACTAATGAGCCGTAAAATTAGACATCATTAGCAATTTATGTTAACCCAGATTTTTTTTTTCCTTTTTTTTTTTTTTTTTTTTTTTAAGTTTTTTCTGTCCTTACATTCTGTTAAGAAATCTCACTTTGTTTCTAAGTAAGGGTAAGATATTCTCACCCAAGCAAAAATTTTCTATATCGAGTTTTCACTTGATATACATATTTTAAAGTCTCCTTGTTTACTTCTAAAAAAATATTTTTTTTTTTCAATTGATCAGTAAAAGAAATTAACTATCACGTTTCTAAGACTGTAAAAAAACAGAATAAATGAATTTTATATATAAAAAAAAGTAGGTCCAATGTACAGATAATTTGCCAAATATTAGTAAAAATAAAAAGTGAGACTGAAATAGGTGTCTTAAAAATAGCTCCAATAATTTTCTTCAAATTTGCTGTATAAACCCTTTTTAGATGTTTTTTTTTTTTGTTTATATTAGTTGCTTACTGCAAGAAAAGTGCTAGGCGTCCTCTTTAGGAAAATCAGTTTTAGATATTGGAAGTGGGTATCTGAAAAAATGGCTTTACTGATTTTTTTCAACTTGCTATGTTAACTCCCTTTTAGATGTCTTTTCATATGCATCAGTACTGGAAAACTAGTAAGAGTTCTGATTAGTTAAGTTATTTTTATGTCTATTTTTATGTTTCTAAGACAATTTAGTTATAGTAGGTGCCTATATGAATCACTGACTAATAGAATGAAATACTTCTGTGATTCAGTTGGGAATAATATACATCTTAATATTTATTACCATCATGTATTGAAATTAATCATTTAAATGGAATTTTAGATCACAGGTACAATTTATGTTAATAGCGTCAGTGATAATTTGAATCTGTTAATTGTGTTTAAAATGAAATCACAATTTTATCAAATTATTGGCTATTTTTGACTACTTTTACACTATAGTATAATACATCTTTTTAAAGAAATAATTTTAATTTTTAGAGATAAGAAACCTCTGGACATATTTAGTTCAGGTGATGAAATCTACAAAAATAGTGGTAAAGATCTTATAGAGGATTCAATACGATGGATGACAGAAGAATGTGATTATATGCAGGTATTAAATGACTCCTTAGTTTCTATTATTTCAAAACTTGCTTTAATTCTATTTAGGTGCCCCCCCCCCCCCCCAGAAGAAAAATAAGTAGGGAATGCTGGTTGCCCTTATCAACTGTCACATGTAAGCCTAGAATACTGCTTATCTACCTTCTTCATCATCCATTAAAGGAAGTGATCACAAAATCTTTTTACTCGAACAGGAATGTTTCAGTTTGTTTCTTTCTCAATGTCTTTCTTAATTTGTTATTAGTATTTATTTTTCTGTAGCAAAAAATGACAGAATTTCTCAAATAGTATGTCAATAGTTTAAAATTCTGTATTCTGTTCTATATAAATATATGTCTAATCTGTATGTGTATTTCTATTGTTTATAGTTTTTAAATACAGTATAACGTCACTTTTATGTTCTCGAAGTTTACATTTTCCTGCAAATTGTAATTTCTGTTTTAGATACCTTCATTTTTTTCTATGTTTTCAATGAATTTCAGTTCTTGCATTTGTATGAACAAAATTTTGATTTTACTACCGTTTGCACTTGTATATACATATACAGCAAACATAAAGGAAATTACTGTTGTGGTTTATTTAAAAAAAAAAAAAAAGGAATATAAACAATACATTTGGGAGACAAATTCAATCAAGGCAAATGATAATATTCTGTATTGGCCATTCAAGAATAAATAAACAAGGCATCAACTAAACAATAAGTAGGTGTTCACTGATCTATACTCAGAATGACAGTGGGGAAACAGGTGCTTAACCGTGCTAATTTCTTGTTGCTTTATTACTTATAGGGAGTAAAAAATAAGAATAAAAAAAATAGCCATCCATAATAATAATAAAGTAAAGCAGAGAAAAATTTTGGACATTTTCTGAAATAAACAAGCAACAGCAACAGAAAGATATGACACTGTTTGTGTAGTATAAGCATATGTTATGATGTCTTATTTAATGTAATACAGTTAGTTGTATGTCCATGTATTCTACATAATATATTTGTATTTTATTTTTAACTGTTGGATATTGAGACTGTAACGTCTTGAATAAAATAATCAGTGCTAGACATTGCCCTTGGTAACATTGGTATAATGTGACCATTAGTTAAAAAATTATGACATCATGTACGTAGAAAATCACTCGGTGATTCACACACAATAATATTTTATTTACATCCATGCGTAAAGATATAAAAAAAATACACTTAACATGTAATAACATAGAAGCAAAATGAATTAGCATTAAACTTGCATTTTTGCTTATAACAGCATAATTTGGAATTGCTGCTTCTTTTTCCAGTTCACACATAAAAAAAATATTGAAGTTGGGATAGTTCTGTCTCTCTCTCTCTCTCTCTCTCTCTGTGAAATATTTTTCCTTTTTATATACGACCAGGACGCTCTACATTAAGCTAATCTTAGAATAATGATGATCATAAGAAAGCCTGGATGGTTATCTCTTCTAGGTGACCAGGATGGTCCACTAAAACACACTCTTCAAATAAATGAAAAAATGAAATATATGACGAAAAATGGCATCCACCCCAGCTTGCTGGATGCCATTTTTAAAAAACAGAAAACCAGGTCGGTTCTCTAATAGAACACTTTAATTAATATTTAAACCCGGGTGGCTTTTTCCTTTAATAATGTGTAACAACATTTTAAATTGAGTCATATTTAACAATGTCTGGCTTGGCTCTCGAGAATGAGCCAAATTTTGTATGCTGTACATCAGCGCAGGAATTGTTCACTCTTCGATGGCTCTCACTGATCTTCCCCCCCCCCCCCCCCAAAAAAAAAAAACAAAAAACAAAAACAAAACAAAAAAAAAAAAACAGAAAAAACTTTTGAGTTGTGACATCATTAATTTTTTATCGCTTTCCACAAAAAATAAGTCCAAATATAGTAATTCCTCTTCTTTGCTGATGAAATTAAATTAGCTTTATATTTACAGAAATGAATCAACACTCCAAGACCTTGAAAAATAAACTATTTTTGATGAGCTAAGAAGCAACAAATCATTTGAAAATGATGCGTTATAAAGTAAACAAAATAAGAAATTTAATTACCTTCTAAAAATAAACTCTTTGACTGCATAAACATGTCAATAATTCACTTTTAATGATTATTGATAAAATAAATATCTTGTAAGTAAACATTGTGATGTCTTGAAAAATTATTTTAATATCAAACTCCTGTCCTCCCAAAAAACTTTTTCCTTAGGGAAAAGTTTAGAAAATATTCGACAATTTTATGCATTTACATAATATTAATCATAAAACGTGGCCATTACAAGACGTAAATAGTCACTTTGCATAAGTCTTTTACGAAATTAATTAGGTATGTAAAATAAAATGCAATAACTTAAGAAACTTTTATCATACAGTGAAACTTGAATAATTCGAACTTGTTTAATTTGAAATTCTGGATATTTCGAATTTTTTACTCGGTCCTTTGAATTTTGTATTAAAATAATGTTAAAAAATCATGGATAATTTGAATTCTATTTTGGATAATTCGAATTTTTCATACGATTACCTTTAAAATGTTACAATAAAATTTGTTCCCGGAAATTTTTCTCAGCTAAAGTGCATTATTTTTTTTTATCAGTCTTTGAAAAGAAGGATAACGATGCCCCTACCTAGTGCATCAGAAGATGTGGTTCATATACATGAACTTCGAGGGATTTTTTAATTGAAAGTCATGTCTAATGTGGAAGATTCTATTTTTGTATTAACTGATAGGTTGAAGTCATATGCTACTGACACAAAGGTTGTACTTAAAGAAGCAATCAAAAATATATGACTATTTTTAAAAAAGTGTTAAATAATGAAGCTCGTAAAAAATATTGATTTAATATATAGGGGGGTGGGGAGGGAGATGTAGCAGTATTCTTAGATAGATATAAAGTTTATGCATGATCATAGAGTTTCAATTTTTAAATTTATCTATCTTTTTGACAAAATAGTATATGTAATTCGAATTTTTGGATATTTCGAATTTTTCTCTGGTCCCTTCAACTTCGAATTATCCAAGTTCTACTGTATTATGATTTGTTTTTCTTTTTCTAACCACCAGTTTTATTTAAAAAATTATTTTCTACTGTTTACACTTTCTGCAATTTATGTTTTTTATGTTAAATCCCTTGGAAAGTGTATAAATGGGATTACTCTGTATATAATTTTTAGTCTTTTAAGCCTTTTCAGATAATCTTTTTTATTGCTTCTGCCCATTTATTCCTTAATCTGTCATGGTGATATTCCAGAGAGTGTTGTTCATTCTTATGATTTTTAATGAATATTAAGTTTTTTTTTTTTTTTTTTAAAGATTTTTCTTCCTAAAAATTTTAAATGTTTGAAACTATAGTACATGTGTACAATATTTGATTTTTTTGAGTTTTAATAATTTTTCTTTGTGGCTATATTTATAAATGCTTTTATATTTAGGGTTTTCAATTAATTTATGATGCCCATGATGGTTTTTCTGGTATAAACAATCACATACTCCAACACCTGGATGATGAATATAGCAGACGTGCCTCTATATGCTTTCCTACTTTCCAATATAGTAAAAGCTCTTCATATGAGGTATTTATCAGATGTATATACAGGGTGCGAAATTTCCGCTCACCAGCTCGCCACTGGCGAGTGAAATTTTTACTATGGAGAGTAATAATTTGGTCTAGTTATAGATAGAATTTTTACACAATAAGGTGACAGAAATGTTCTAATCTCTTAGTGCCAAGTCTGTGTCTGCGCTGCTCGATGATCGCCCCAGCCTGGAAAAGGAAAAATGCTTAGTGCATGCATAAAAGTTTTAATCTCTTCGGCAGTTTTGTTTCTTCCATTGTGATTTCTTCAAGCAGAGCGAAAATAGACGAGCCCAGTCCACTGTTATAATTTCTAATCAATAATTTTAACGAAAAAGTAATTCCGAAATGGATATTTCAAATGACAACAATGAACAAGTTATACTTATCAACATTTCGTATGATTACAAAAATAAAATGGACGAAAAAGACATTTCTGATGTAAAAAGTGAAATAAATAATGATTCTTTGCATTTATAGGTATTTTAATCTTTTTCAAATCTCAAATACAATGCATTATAATGATTTTTAATAGTTAGTAAAAATAAAAATCCCAAAATGCGTAAAAAAGAAAAAAAAAAAGAAAAAAAAGGCAACCTTATTTTATGGCGAGTAAAACTTTTTTTTCGGCGAGTGTAAGATGAGTTGAAATTTCGGGCCCTGGTATATACATACATAGATATAATGAATATTTATTATGTAGAAATCAAATATGACACCAATTTGTTTTCTCTTGTTTAAATTTTACTTGTAATTATATACTGCCTTTTAATTGTATCATTATCCACAAATTTTAAGAAAAAATAAAATAAGTCAAAAACAAAATCTAAAATGAGGCTTCATATGTTATCAGATCTTGTAAAGAACATATGTGTAAAAGTTTTAATAGAATTCCAACTCTTTTTGTGTGAAAGCATGATAACAAACATATACATAGGTAGTTTTATTATTAGTAGAGATTTTTTCAGTAGTAAGTTATTAATAATTATGCATGATTAGGTATCAATTAGTGCAATATTTAAATATTTTAAATGGATTGGGAATATTTTATAAATTTTAATGTCATATTTTAGTTTCGTATGCATACATTTAATGGTTTATAAGTGCCTTTTATCGAAAGAATATTGTGGAAAACGAGGAATAATTATAGGATAGAAAAAAGAAACAGTAAGGTAACGACACCAGTGCTCATCACTCCTAAAATCTGCACCAGTAGTCGTCACCCTCTTAAAAGAAGTGTTAAAATAACCGTTTTATAACCTGTGTGAATTTGAATCTACCTGCACAAGATTCTCCAAAGCCTTCTGCTTCTTATAACATAAAAAGTTCGATTTCAACTATTGGGGAAGAGTAGGGAGAAGCAAAATAAGGGAAGCATACGTTATTACAATTGGATTGAGTCAATGTGAAAGATATATGCATTTCTTGATATATTTTGTTATTTGCTGTATTTGACATTGCTCATGAAGCATTGCATATAATGTTTATGAAATGTAGAATACGATTTATGTGCAACTTTTTAAAATTTTACATAATATAAAGATTTTTAAGGTAGGATGACTACTGGTGCATATTTTGCACATTTTACCAGTGCTCGTCACCCCTTACGAACACTGGTGTTTTAACATTTTTAATAACGGGTAACTTTTTTGATTAAAAATAATATATTTTCATTTAGAATTATAATGGTATAAGTTTTACTTTAATTGGACTATCGGCTCCAGTAGTCATTAGGGGTATTCGTAAATGTAAACAAATGTATTTTAACCTCAAGAATGTGAACTTTATTGCATTCGTAACTTTTGTATAGCTTGTTTAAATAGTCAGTCATGGTACATTTAATTCACTATGACTGACTTTAAACCACCTAAAAATTGTCATTGTATTTTGCTGGAAAAATTAAACAATGGCACATAAACATATTTAGTTATAAAGAGCTTTTTCTAGTTTTCTGCTATATTTTAGAAAAACAGACATGATTACTCTATACATCTGTCTAATGTATTTTTAATTTTTATGATGTCATGCTTTTGGGAAGATGTATTTAAGTGATGTTTTAAAGTTGCTTCATACTAATTAGTTACAAACAATAAGTACCGTTTAAGCACTTTTTTATGCATTTTGCATAAGTTTTTTTATTGACCATGGTAATTTAATTTTAATTCATATAAATATTACGGAAATTATAAAATACAAATACTTAATTTCATAATTAACATGACTGTGAGTGAGTTCAAAATTATGTTAAGGCATTTTTGTTATGTTAGATGTAGGTGAATAAAAATTTATATAGAAAATATTAAATATTAAAAACATTTCTTAAGCAAGTTTTCTATTTATACATTATAGATATTTATACATTCTATTTATACATTCTATAGATATTTATACATTCTATTCATTATGTAAGATAAACAAATAATTAAAATGTTGATCAAAATTACCCTGTTGATTGTTGTTCTTAAATAATTAAAATTTTAAGATACAGATCCATAATATTTGATAACATTAGCTTGATGTCTAGAATAATACTAGCAAGCTTTGCCCCCTTTGCTGGTCTTTATATTTAAATAAAATATGAAAAAATTCATATCAGTATAAAAAAAAAAAAAACTTTGAAATCAGTTGAAACCGCAGTTAATGTTCCTGCTGCCTTCTGTAATAGCTTTCCATCTCGCAATATGATGATTGGCTTCTACTGCCTTCAGCATTGACTTAACTGCTTTTAATCCCCCCTTCCTTTTCCCACGGAAAAATTTAGAATTTTAACGAAATATCATCCAATTACATATTGCGTACTTTTAACCAATACCCACACATCAAAACTCGCCTTTCTGAGTTAATTTGGAGTAGAGCTAAGGTTAAAAATGTGTTTTTGTCCGCCCGCCTGAGGAAAGAGGGGAGGGGTAATTTTGCAAAATCGCCTTATAATGCGTGTTGGGTACACACAACCAACCAACGCCGCCCCCCCCCCCCTAAAATAATTTGCAGCAGAGTTAAGTTTGAAAACTTTTTTTTTTGCCACTTGCACATAGACGAAATATTTCTACAAAATCTCCTTATACTAGGAGTTGGATACATATGACCAACTCTCACATCAAAAATCACCTTTGTATGATAATTTAGAGCAGAGTTATGCATAGAAATATGTTTTGCTCCCCTTCTTCAAAATTTGGTCGGAAAAAATTACGCAAAATCCCTTTACAATATGTTTGGGTACACATAACCAATCAACACATCAAAAAAGTGCTTTCTTGATATAATTTGTAGCAGAATTACTCTTGAAAACGTGTTTTTGCATCCACCTCACACTTAATGAGGAAGGAGAAGTGAAAGATTTTGCAAAATTCCTTTATAGTGTGCATCAGGTATGCATAATAAACCCATACGTTAAAAAAAAAAAAAAATTGCAAGTTAAAAAGAACTTTTTATATACCATGTTTTTAAATTTTCTGTTGAATCATATAAATGCTATCAAAGGCAGCAAAAACACGAAACAATTGGCTAAAAGTAATTTAAAAATGCATTGTCACTGTGTTCTGAGCTATTCTAAAAGTTTCAAAAGTTTAGCTAGTCGAGAAGATTGATGATCGTGATGAGTACATGATTGCTGAATCATATAAACGCTACCGAAGGCACCGAGGACCCAAAACAATTGGCTAAAAGTATTAAATAAGCGTTGTAATCGTGTTTTGAGCTATTCTGAAAGTTTCAAATGTCTAGCTAGTCGGGAAGTTAGTTAAATAAATTTTCTATTGAATCATATAAGCGCTACCAAAGGTAGCGGGAACCTAAAACAGTTGGCTAAAAGTATTTAAAAAGTGAATTGTCACCATGTACTGGGCTATTCTGAAAGTTTCAAATGTCTAGGTAGTTGGAAAGTTAGTTAAAAATGAATTGCAAGATTTGTACTGGACAAACAAACAAGAATACGAGTTAATAAAAACATGGTAAAATCAATTTTACTGCGATAATTTAGAGCAAAGTCACTCTTAAAAACCAGATTGTTACCCCCTCCCCTGCTACTTACCCTCTGCTTTAAGTAAAGATATTTTTGAGAATGAATAAAATTTTGAGAACTTTTCTTAAAAGCAAACAATTTTCGAATTATTTCACATATGAATATGTTTTATTTGCAATATTTTGAATTTTACCATTTAATGTTTTGTGTTTTAAACCCTAAGAATGGATTTAGGTTCTAAATATGTGCCAAAGATATTTTGTTTTATTAAATTTTCTAAAAGCGCAATTAAAATCAAACTATTCAGTAAATTGTTGCGTTTTATTTACATGACGGCCACTGGTGCAAACACCTGATGAGTACTGGTGAAACGCATTTTTCAAGTGATGAGCACTGGTGCATTTTTATAGATTTAATTTTTATTTAAAAAAAAAAAAAAAATGGCATAACGTATTGAAAAATTGAAAGTGTCTAACAACAACTAGAAGAATCAGTGTATAAAATAGACCAAAGTATAATATTGATGCATGAATACAACATGATTACCACAAGAAAAAAAAACAAACATTTTAAAAATAAGGCTTTAAGAGTGACGAGCACTAGAGCCCCTTAAATAAATAATAGGCCTGCGCATCACCGCCATTTTTTTGCCTCATAAGAGGACAGCATTTCCGCTTGGCGATTTTATCGCTTCACTGGTGGTTTTAAGAAATTTTCATCTAAAAATAAAATCAACCAAAAATGATAAGCAACACAAGTAATCTGTTTCTGTTTCTTAAATAATTCATAACATTTGAAAGGGGAAAAAAAAAAAGAGCGTACCAATTAAAATTGGAAAGTTTTTTCAACGACCTAATACTATCAGGACACGGAAACAAGACAACTTTGGCGAACCAAAAAAACGTCGCCTAGACTCTACAAACACACAGTAAAAAAGCGTTTCTTAAAATAATTTATGGTTATTAAAATACATATTTAGATTTAAATAATACTTTTTTTTTAAATTTTTTACTTTATAAATGTCAGAAATGCAAAGAAAAGTATAAGTGAATAACAATAAAACTTACTATGCAAAGTTGTGCATTAGGTCCCGGGATCCAAGAATCTGGACGACAATTCGCAGCCCATTTTCTCCTTCTTGCATTATACGAAGGAAACCTAAACATTTTGTATCCTTTTCTGGAGTGTTTACAGCAGTTTATTGCTGAACAACCTCCCATATTGCAGTTTATTTCACTAAAATTACGAGCAAGACGGTAGAAACAATGGATGCCGTTTGTTTATCACGCTGGGTACATGCGGCAACCCTAAGGCAAAAAAATGTCGGATGCGCCAGCTCGTATATATAGGAGCCTTAACGAGCACTGGTGTCGTTACCTTAAATGAAAATATTTTAATCTTTTTTTTTTTTTTTTGACATTGTAAAGAATTGCATGAACAATAATTAGAATTTTTAGAAAGCTAATGTAAATATAACTAAGTTGAATAAACTTAATGTAAGATTTACTTTGGAGCAAAGGCAATAATATTTATGATTTCTAACTCTAGAAACTGTGCAGTATAGAACTGAGTTTCAAGACTAGTAATATTCCATTTTTCACCAAGTGGGAGATAAAATGTGTTTTGATGTATGTGCATAAGCTGATTTTGTAATGCTTCAACTCTCTTTAACATTTTTGTTATATTTCTCCAGGGTAGTAATTGTTTATAAGAAAGTGTTTATTGAATATTTTTCATAAAAGTCTATAACAATTGAATTCATGCAATTTTTATTAATTTATATGTAATATTTATGTTAAATAAAGGGCATATTTTTAGATTTGTAAATAATTACAAAAAAAATAAATAAATAAATAAATAAAATAAATAAATAAATAAAAAAGTGTTGGTATAACATAAACTAGGAATTTGAAATGTATTCCAATCTTTGGCATAAAGGAATTGTTTTAGATATTATTTCTTTATAAACAGTTAAATATTTATAGAAGTTTGAAATTGTTTTACATTATTATGAAAATAAATTTACCAAGCAGGAAAAATAATAGAATTTACTTTAAAAAAAAAAAAAGTTTTGTTTTTCATATTGTATTTTAACTAGTAGTTTTTGTCACATTTTAAATGTTTTTGGTAATTTAATAGCATTAAAATAACATTTTATTAAGCTTCATTTTCTTCAACTTCTTTTATTTAAAAGCATTTCTAAAACTACTAATTTTATAGCTTAAAATTTTTCATAAAAATTAAACAAGAGTACAAATTTGTTGATAAAATTATTGTTTACTAAGCAATATTTTATTAAAACAATATTATACATTAAAATATCGTTTTTAATTTTCAGAATACAAATGAGCAGATGCATCGTTTGTATGCCATACTTCAATCATTCAGCTGCATGACTAGCTACAGTTCCCTTTTCTCTCCTTTATCATTGTGTTCTGACATTGTTAAATTTACTGAACCATATAGTAAATTTCCATTTTTAAAATATGATGTAAGTAGAAAAAATTGTAGTTTGTGTATTTTAAAGTATTTGTTATTTTTTTTGTGATTAGTAAAGTTTTATCTTTTTTAACCCAATTCTTTTTTTTTTAGTAAAGTAAGCACTTTCAATTTGAGATTGTTTCCAAGTTTAATTAACCAAGATTTGGTTTGATCCAGTTAAGAAAAATTGCTTAACCAAGACAAAAAGAAAAAAATTAAGAAAAATTTAAACCAAGTGTGCATCAATTTTTTTTTTTTTTTTTTTCAAAACTTTCATGTACATTGGTATAAGTTTAATGGCATTATGTTTAAAAAAATTATACATTATGTTTCAAAAGATGTTATCAACTGCAAAATTAGTACAGATCTAATACCGATTGCGCGGAATTTTGACAAATGACTAATTAAGGCGAATCCACAGGTATCAATTTATAGGAGTGAAAAAAAAAAAAAAAAAAAGAACAGGCAGCGGGAATTTATTTATTTTGCATATTTCTGATTTATCCTCATTATCATAACTTTATTGTGCTGTGTTTGCTCTGTAATAATTTTGTATACATGTTTCTTATTTTAAACATTTATATTTTGATTTATTCATTTGAATATTAATCTTATTTAATCAAATATAATTTAATGTATTTTCATTATCTTTTTTATTTTCTCAAACTCTAAATGTAATTAAAGTAAATTTAATAAGTTACCTTATTCTTGCTTCATTACTTGTGAGCTGCTTTCAGTTTGGGGCCCCAAACCTTCCTCAGACGTTGCTCGAGTGGTAA
The DNA here is from genome assembly GCA_963930645.1 of Salticus scenicus. Taxonomy (NCBI): domain Eukaryota; kingdom Metazoa; phylum Arthropoda; class Arachnida; order Araneae; family Salticidae; genus Salticus; species Salticus scenicus. The sequence goes on along the minus strand of OZ005656.1, from coordinate 205,672,911 downwards.
GTGGTTTCGTATCTTGATGTTCTTCCTCACCTGTGATCAGGCGCCGCCACTGGGTGTCTATTCTGATTCTCGATTCATGGTCATTAATCGAATTAAGTTCATTGATGATCTCGACGGTTTCGCGGTAGTATGCATAGATGGAGTTATCGTAATTCGCTAATTTTTTGACATCATCAAACTGGATATTTATTCTGTTTTCGTGATAGCTTTTTGATAGTGCGGTAGTATTTCTGTCGCTTTTTAAATCATTTTGATGCTCTTTAATCCGTGTTCTTATATTATAAAAATAAGAACACGGATTAAAGAGCATCAAAATGATTTAAAAAGCGACAGAAATACTACCGCGCTATCAAAAAGCTATCACGAAAACAGAATAAATATCCAGTTTGATGACGTCAAAAAATTAGCCAATTACGATAACTCCATCTATGCATGCATACTACCGCGAAACCGTCGAGATCATCAATGAACTTAATTCGATTAATGTCCATGAATCGAGAATCGGAATGGACACCCAGTGGCGCCGCCTGATCACACGTCTGAGGAAGGTTTGGGGCCCCAAACCGAAAGCAGTTCACAAGTAATGAAGCAAGAATAAGGTAACTTATTAAATTTATTTGAATTATGCTTCGTTTTAAATAAGCTAAAGTAATCTAAATGTAATGTGTAGACTTAATGAAAACAAAATTTTAGTGATTTAAAAATGAATTTAATTGAAGACATTTTTCATAATTAAATTTCATTTTTAATTATATTTAATATCTTCAGGAGGCTTTTTTTTTTGCTGATGGGCCTGAGAGTTTTTCAGGTAGAGTGCTTATCCTGAGTCTTCCTCCTCCTTTTCAGCTCAATTTGAGCATGCTGCACCATCTGTCATCAATAAGTGCAGGATCCTGGTCGTTACAAGCCATTTGGCAACAATGCTTACAGTGGCTTGTAACAACCACGATCCTGCACTTATTGATGCCAAGCCTAAAAAAAGAAGGAAGACTTAGGACAAGCTCTCAACCTGAAGAAGCGGCAGGCCTACCGACAAAAGATGTCTCATGAAGATAATAAAAGTGATTGAAATTTGAATACAAAATTTTATTGATCCAATCATTTTTAATGTAATAAATAAATTATTATTAAATGTAATAAATGTTAATGTAATAAATAAATCATTCTTTAAAAAAAAAAAAAAAAAAAAAAAAAAAGAATGCACATATTTTAATGTTAAAAAAATAATTTTAATGTGTAAAGAATAAAAAATAAATGAAGCGTAATAAATAGATGATTAAATATTGCAATAAATGTTCATCATAATGTCTTCATTTGTCTTATTTTTCTGTCATGTATTGTAAGTAAATAGTGATATTAAAATGTTCAGTTCCACGTGATTTGTGTACAGTAGCAGGCACATACAATATCTAAGCTTTTATCAGAAAGGTTATATATTTCAAATATTTCTTCTTATTTAAAATTATTATTTAAATGTTTTTCTCTATATCTAAAACAAACAAAAATGTATTAAGTACTTTTTTTTTTATTATTATTATGGCTATTTATTTTATTTAGATTTTTTCAATTCATGTTATTTAATTTTTCATTAAAATTTCATAAATATTTTATTTATTTTGAAAGGTTCATGTACCTTATCAAACAAGTGCTATTTTAGCTGCAGCTATAGAAACATTAACCTCACAGTATCGTCTGAAATCAATGAAATTTACTTTGTCTGATGTTTCTTCTGCTATGTCGATGTACAGTAGGAAAGTAAGTTATATTTCTATTGAGTTTTAGTACCAAATTTAAATCTGTATTTATGAACTTGTCATGCGAAATCAGATATTTCGTCTGACATCTTTCTTTAATAAATAAAATTGCATCTAATAAGAAACCTAAATTTTCTATTTAAAAAAAAAAGAAAATAATAATAATAAATAAGAAAAGTGTGAGGAAAAAATGAAATAAATATAAGAAGAAAAACATTTAATTTTTTCTTTCTTTCTGTATATTACATCGTTTTTATGAAATAATTATTCAAATAGGTTCAATAATTCAATAGGTTCAATAATTCAAAAAGGTTCAGCGTACAGATGATTTTGTCAACTTTTGGTGAAAATTAGAAATTTGAGAGGGGACTTTAAATCTGTATTGTAAATCGACTCTAATGTTTCTTTTTTCAAAGTTGCTATATAAATTCTCTTTTAGATGTCCTTTTTTTTTTCATCAGGGTTAGGTTTCTACTTGAAGAAACTGCTTTCTTTCAGGACAGTGGAAGAATGTGGGAAAAAACAAAAGAAATGGAAGAAAACAAAAGAAATGCTCCAATTAAAATATATTATTTGTATAAAAGTACTAAACTCAAAGCATAACATTATATCAGATTTAAATTCTATAATTAATAAGTATTAAAAATGTTATTTTTGGAAAAATAAGTTATTAACAAACTTGAAATATCTATAGGTGATGGGGTTTTACCACTTTAGGGTTGTGTTTTTCCTGCATTTCTGAATAATAATAATATGTAAAGAGCAACATATTAAATAAATAAATAAAAAAAAAGTGATTATTTATTCATTAGCTACTATTTTTTATATGTACTTACATTCATATTTCAATGGCATTTTCAAAGGACCTATTGTTCCAAAAACTTTTTACATGGATATTCTCTCATATTATTATCATATGTTCAAGTAGTTTTAGTAAAGTGATAACAGTTGTGTAATTTTTAGCCAAAATATTTGTCCACTTTCTTTTTTTTTTTAATAGAATGCAAACTTTTCTATGAACTCTGAGCTGGTATCCAATGAATTCTACGAATATGTCAAAATATTTTTAAACTCCCTGAAAGTCTTAAAAGAATTTCTTCATTCAATTATTTTAATTTGAAAAACTAATTGCAGTACTTTACTGCTAAACAACTTTTCTTTTACTATACCTTGTTGGATTACAATAAGGAAAATGAGAATTTTTATGACATTAGTAATTATCACTTATTTGTCCCCTTAATTAAATGGATGTAAGTTAAAAGCTTTTTTATCAAATTGTAGGCAAGTGATTCATATTATTTACTACCAGTTATATAAATAAAATTACATAAATAACAAAACATTCTGCTGGTTAAATTGAAATGGACTTCTTTAATAACTTTTGCATATTTTAGTGTATGATCTGATCTTTACTAAAAATCTGATGTAATTATTAATTTAGCATAATTAAATTTTTATAAATATGATTTACTTAAGCTTGATGTGATAAGGTTGATCAGAAAAATGCGTTACAACTTACATAATAAATTCTTTTTTTTTTTTTTTTTAAGAAATTTTTTTCCCTTTTTCAAGCCGATTCTTTTCCACTGTAGAAGAAACTTGCCAACACTGTTTTGTATGTATTAGTTGGTTACTTCAGGAAAAGTAATAGGTGTTATGCTCAAAAACCATAACACTTCTTTTTTCTCAAAAAAAAAAAAAAAAAAAAAAAACTTTAAAATTTCAAAAATTGAATTTGACTTTAAATTTTGGAAAATCTGGAAAACCTATTCTTTAAAATAATTGTATTTAGGAAATTTCACCAATATTCCAAAAACCTTAAGTGCTTCAAAAATTATAAATTTTCTAATAAAACTATTTCCATGGCTAGAAAATTCATTTGAATAGAATTAAAATGAATTTATTTCATAACTCCGACTTTAAAATGGAGTATTTAAATATTTTAGAATTTAGATTGCAAAAGTCATTATTTTATTGTATTCAAAATATCAGATCGCAATTTTATTCTTTTCCAGTGGTAATTTTTGTATTTTTCATAATTATAAATATTTTGACTATTTTAATTTAATTCATTTCTTGTTCTATGAAAAGCCTCTTCAAATTTATCAATTTTCATGTATTTTTCATCTTAAAGAAATGAAATACTTCGACTTTTACTTCAAAAAATCTAACTCTTAAAAGCTGCCGTTTCTAACTTCATAAATCTCATAATTCACTGGCAGCCATTTTCTCTGCAATCCTGTTTAACTTTTCCTCCAGAAGGGAGGAAAAGATTACCTTCCCGAATTTTTGGGAGTGATCGTTTTCCTGTTTGGTAACGAGGCTAGCGTCTTTTTCCTGCTCATGGATGGGTCCATGAAAGAGAGCGCTCACAGCCCAGCAAATAAGAATTTTTTTCTTAAAAAAGATAAAATAAAAAAGTGTTTCGAATGGGAGTGTGTGCTGACGGCGCAAGGCCGGGGATTCCCCCCTGCACTAGTCGCGGAGTTTGCTTCCACGATGTTGCACTGAAAAAGAAGCTCGCTGTATTTTCTCGATTTCTAAGCTTAAAAATCTTACTCTTAGGTTTTAATATAACATATTGTGATAATTGGATAATAATCAGCTTAATATGTTATCTTATGATTTCATATACTGTTTAACAAAAACTTAGTTGCCAATTAATAAGGATTAACACACAACTTTTCTTTGGATATCTGTAAATTGTTGACGGCTGTTGCACTACCTCATCGCTATTGCTTTGTGTTCCAAAACATCGAAAGTACCTATCTAATCCTGTATGAGAGATATAAATCAAGGAAAAAATATGGATTTTTCATACTTTCTTGCCAGAATGTGATACTTAAAGTTATTTCCGTTTGTTGTATAGCCTCCATTAAAGTGCCGGGAGAAAAAGTGGAGATTTGTTCCTTATTGAGTTTCAAGAAATTATTCACTGATATAAATTTCCCAAGCGTATGCTGTAGACTTTGGCTCGTAATACAGGAGCAGAGCTGCCAACCTAATCCGGCAAATTGTTAACGCCTATTGAAAAACACCCCTTTTTCTACACCACTTAATTTTTAGAGTATTTGTTTTCTTCATTCATCGTAAATACATTTGAAGCGAATTACTCTAAAAATTAAGTGGTGTAGAAAAAGGGGCGGTTCTAACAATTTGCCGGATTTGGTTGGCAGCTCTGCAGGAGAATAACGACTCTATGTTGAATACATGTGTTGGTAATATGTTAAGGACTCCAAGTGTCTATGGTACTTTGAACTAAGAGTGTATGTGTAATATGTATTGCATCATGTAATAAGTGATTCTGGTAAAGGTGTTTATTACTGAAAAAGGTAGCTACCTCCGCCTTGTTGTTTTTCTTCTTTTTTTCAAGTTTCAATCATTAATAAAAGTTATTTGGCAAGTCAAACTTTATCTTGTCCATTTTATTTATTTCTGCTCAAAATGTCAATAATTCTTTTTTATTTCAGCTCCATCATATGTGAAAAAATTATAGCTTTTCAATGCAATAAAAAAAAAAACCTTTTTCACGGCCACTATGTCAAATTATCAGAAATCTAAATTAACTATAATTCAAATATCATCATATACATTTTTTTTTTTTTTTTTTTTTTTTGTTATAAAAATAGGTATCCTTTATAAGGAGTTCAGATTTAGGCCTCGTAAGTGCTTTTCTTAAAAATCAGCTCTACAGATTTTTTTTTTTTTCCTTAACTTTTTAACTTCTGTGTCATTTTGCGTCGAATAAAGCAGGTTCATTGTTGTTATATGTTGTTTCATTGGTTAGTATTTCTATGGTTTCTCTTTTTAATGCTATAGTTATTGTTGTAATTCGGAAATTTTTTTATGTTATTAAAATCTATTGTTAGGTTCTTTTCTTTCGGCTAATTTTGGTTAATGCTGTTGTTATTTTGATAAATTTTATATAATTCTTATGCTCTTTCACATGTTTTTGTATTTTTCGTTTAGTCATTCCAGTATATGTACCTTTCATTTTCTGCATTGGTATAATTAATTTGTTAAATTTCTGCAGTTTCAAGTGGTTCAATTTTGTCTTTTTTATTGATGATCCAGCTGAAAATATTTTTATTAGGTTTAATAGGTATGTTATTGTTTAGTTTGGTTGTTTAATTTTTAATTTTAATCGCTGTGCCTTTAAATGAAACTGTTCATAACAACAACAGACCTGCCCTAATTGACACCAAATGACAGAAAATATGGAAACCAAGGTATAGAGAAAAGATTAAGAATCTCGGTTCAACAGCTCCTTTTATTGACATGACAGTCCTAATAACAAAAGGATCCTTGTGAAAAAATTTCAAGATAAATTAAATTCCTCTTATTAAATATTAATTCTTTATTATGTTAAACAATTATTTAAGGCAAACACACCAGTAGTGGACACTTTAAGGATGTTTTCCGGCTATTTTTTGTGTAATTTCCTAAATTTTAGAGTTTCAAAAAATAATTAAAATTTCAGACCTTTATTAACTCTTTCTTAACACGACTGTATTATGAAAATTGCTAATTGTAACATTTACATATGTAAAAAATCAAAAATCTGAAGAGCTTAAAATGAGCCAGTAGTGGACACACTAAAAACCCAGTAGTGGACCCCTTTGAATTTTTGCTTTAAAATTCAAATCTAAAATTTCTAGATTACAGAATTGTGTCCACTACTAGATCTGGTAATAAAAGTCACATGAGCCAGTAGTGGACAGGGCTGTCCACTATTTGTTATGATGACATTTTTTGGCCCCAGTAGTGGTCACCCATAAAAATACTATGTGTTAATACAAGATTTAAAAAATAGCACATAAATGAATTCTGCATACTTATTTTAGTCATGTGAAAGCAAAAGGTAGAATAAATCATTTAAAAATAAGCAGAGAGCAAGCAAATAAAATTTCATTTCCTTATTCAAAGTGATAAGAACAAAACGGCAAAATCACAAAAAGTGCAATTTTTTTTTAGTTAAACTAACATTATTTTAAAACTAATGGCCAGAATTATTTTTTGTTAAAGGGTTTAACAGTAAAGGACTATAACTCCCTTCCTGAACATTGCTCGAATCTTCAGAATTTTTAGGTAGCTTATTTTCCGAGTTTAAAATTAAAAGTGTCCACTACTGGTACAGGGTCCACCACTGGTGCGTTTACCTTAAATATATATTTTTTAACTGTTCTATAATTGAATCTTATAATTGATTTTATTTTTGTATTTATTGATGTATCAAACATTTTTTCATTTTAGTTAATCTGTTCCAGTTTATGTTTGCCTTTTCCTCTTTCTGACGATGCTTTCTTAAGTGCAATGGTTCAAAAAGATATTCCTGAATATTTTATGACATCTATCAGTCCCTTTTACAATCCTGAATCTGAAAGGACATTGTATCAATCAGCAGTTCTAAGAGGTGTCGCTAATTCTAAGTTTTTAAAGTAAGATTTTTTTTATGCATTATTGATATCTACCTAGATTGATTAATTATTTATTGCTTATTTGTAAGATTGTTGACTTAGTATTGACTTTTTTTTTTTTTTTTTTTTTTTTTTTTAAATAAATATATTACTTGCAGAATTCTTTATAGGGTATGTGCTCCAGTGATTGGCAAGCTCCAGTAATTAACACCTATCCCAAAATAATTAATAAATAAGAAAAATAATAAAATTATATATTTTACATATAAAAATTTTAACATTTTATATCAGTCACTGGAGCGTAGGGTGCTATTAACTAGTAAAATGAATAACTAGCAGTATCAAACACTGTAACATAGGGTGCCAGTTACTGATAAAAGGAAAAACTGGTAGTGTCAATTACTGGAACATTGAGTGGGTGTCCAAAAAAAAAAAAAAATTCATAAAATAATAATAATAATAATAATAATAATTGTTATCAAATGTATACATTTTAACATATATGTGGTTTTGAATGTCTTTCATGTCATATGTACTAACTTAAGATTTCTAAAAATATTTTCTGATGACTAGAACATTAAAAACATCAGAGATTGCTCTAAAAGTGTCATTCACTGGTGCACTTACCCTAGTGTGTAATTTTTATTTTTAACCACAAATTTAATTTGTTAATAACATTAATAAAATTTATGATGTATGAAAATTTGGTTTGTTAAATTTTATAAATCACTTTGAATTAATTCAGGAGTTAATGTGTCCTAGATAGCTCAGATTTTCATTAAAGTATTCTGAGCTTGTATTTTTTAAACATATAGTAAGCTATGTAAAGAAATATTGTTTGTTTCAGTATAGTTTTATGATAGTGTCAAAATGTCTGAAATCAAAAGTGTTTATGGAACAGTAGTGTAGAACAGCTTGTCTAACCCAGTGTTCTTTTTAAAGCTTACTTAATTAGATTCCAGAACCTATAAAGAAATTGAATTTTTCAATATCTCTCATGCATATACATATATATATATATGTATGTATGTATATATATTACTCCTCTTCTCCCTTTTCCCCAACCTCCTGCTAATGATCAGTGATCAAACGCCCTGCAGAAGCATTAGGATTTCTTATATTTTTCCAGCCACAACATAAATGTCATTATTCTTTTTTAACTTACTTTATTAGATTCTAGATCCTATCCCTGTGGCAGAAATTTATTATGCTTTCTGCGACAAGCTTCATCAACACCAAAATCTTTCTGCAGGAGTAGTTTGTGAAGTTAACATTTACGAATTAAAAATAAATTATTTTTAAATAGTAAATAATATTCAGTATAACCAATGTATTTAAATTTTAACTAGGCACAAATGCATATATTTGCACTATTGCAAGAAAATACTCTTTTTTTTTTTTTTTTTAAGAGAGGTGAAAATAAATCTTTTGATCTTAATTGCTTCAGTTTTTTTGTTCACATTAATATACAATATTGTTTATAAAATATTCAATGAATTCAAACCATAAAATGCAGTAACATATCAAAAATAATCTGCAATTTTTTTTAAGGCATTTAAATCATGAAATGTCTAAATTAAACAAATGTTGCAAATACTTTAAAAATTTCATTACTTTTTTTTATATTAAATATATATATTTAAATACACAAATGCGCTTATTTCATAAGGTGCGAACGAAACAACATAAAATATAATACAGAACTCAAAATTAAAATATAACAAATTAAAAGTAAAAATTAATATAGAATACTGAATATCATAATGAAATATAAATAATTTAAAACATTTATAGTTTTTGAGATTATTAGAAAGATGCACAATAACATTCTAATAAAGATTCATTTTTTGTATTATATACAAATAGCATAAAGACGTGTATTTAAAATCTAAAAAATATGATTTGACATTAAAGAATTCAGAATGTATAAATTATACCATCATTTAAATACATAAAGTAAAACAGAATACAAGATCTAAGTAACACATTTATAGACAAAGCATAGTCGAAATATTTTCATAAAGATTGAGGCAAATGAAAGATTTAATTTTTAAGGAAATGTTGAAATTTGAAATATAACAGATTTCATGGGTAATATCTATAATAGAAAATAATGATTACACATGAATGAAATAAATAGAAAGCAATTAAAAGTAATATTTGATATTGATATCTATATGAATAAGTAAATAAAAATAAATAAATAAAAGCATTTGCTGTTTAATTAGTATTTTTTAAAACAACTACTGTTAGATAAAACTCCTTTTGCTTACAATATATGTATATATCAGGGATGGAACACGGGCACAGAATTCATACCGGAATCCGTTTAAGAAATTTCTCTACCTATACTATCGTTGATTTAAGAAGTAAAAAATTTTCTTACATTGAGAGTGGTATGAATTCTGCGCCCGTGTTCCATCCCTGATTTAATAATTTATGCTCTGCAAAGTTTAAAAACAAGAATATTAATAAACTGATCACAGCCACTGCTAAAATGGGTTTTCCTAAAAACTTTGTATTTTCTATTTTATATCCTTAACCATGTCTCTGTCAGTACAAAAAAAAAAAAAAAAAAAAAAGCTGTGTACACTCTTGTGTATATCAACAAAAAAATTATAAAATAATAAAAGACAATAAAAAAGGTGGTGGTTGGGTGGGCAGATGTTTGATTACGGAGGTGGGGTGGTGTTGTAAGGCTGGATGGTTGGGTGGGTTTGTGAAATTAAATTAAAAAAAAAAAAAAAAAAAAAAAAAAAAAAGTAGAAGGCTTGTTGCATTTGCTTTGTATTACTATGCAAACTTTCAATTTCCAATAAAATTTCAGATTTTTCCTTTTTGAGTTGTCAACTATATTTTATGTTCTAATTATACTGTTAAACACAATGTGATCAATCGGTGAATTTCATTGTGGCTTCGTGGTTTCATTGTTGTTCATCTGCTTTGAAATTTTGCATTTTTAAATCCATAGGGTTCCTGTTCTGGTTGTGGCAGGCTGGGGGAGTGTTGCCGGCGTAAAACTAGTGTAACCCCACAGGCAAGTCACAAGTCTTGCCGCCTGCTTCCTATCTTGTGTTTCTTGGGTTGTTTTTTCATTAATTTTGATAAGTTTATGGTTTTAAGTTAAGATTTGTTGTTTTACTTTATTGATTCGTTTGTTTTGCAGACTGTTAATTAATAGATCTGGTTTCTTTACATTAGTGTTTTCATCCACTGATGATTTTTTTTTTTTTTTTTTTTTTAATCTTATTGGTCATTGGTGTTTCAGTGATCTTGTATCTGTTGCTTGGCTTCTACTATGCTTAATAGATCATCTTTATTATATATATATATATATATATATATATTCAACAAAACCTTTGGTTTTATTTTTATTCAAAATAACTATTTAATTTGCAATATTTCAATTAAAAAATAAACATTTTTTAAAAATTTAAATGCTTAAAAAATGAAATGAACAAGCTGTAGAAACTAATGATAAGAGTATTTTTGTAAAATAAATTAATAATTTTTTAATGTCTTCATATGCTTAAACAACAAAATTTAAAGCTAAGAATTTTAATCACAATTAAAATAATTAATGATTAGTAAAGAAAAAAAATTAGAAAAGTTACCAATTTTATAACTTAAGATACTCATTAATATTTATTGCTAAGATCTTTTACAACATATAAAATGCTAAATATCAATAAAGTATTTTAAAGATTAATTTCTTAATTTTCTATTTTTTGAAGCAAGGTTTGAAGCTTCATTTTTTATTTTGCGTATAACTACAGACGTAACAAATTTCCCCATAGTCTTATTTCTGTATATATTTGTGAAATGTATTGCATAGTTTGAACCAAACATTAAAATTAATGCAGCTTTAAAAAATTTACGTGTATTTACTACCACGCATGCCCCATGGCAGAAACACGGCGACAATGTCGCAGAAACAGAAATGCTCTTGCAGAAAGATTTTACTTAAGTCAAATAAATTTTGACATTGTGTTAAAAAAGAGAGAGAGAGAGAAACTCAAAGAATGGATTATAAACTGTTCTGCAGAACAAATTTTCGTTTCTGCAGATACGATCGCCTCAATCCTGAATAAGGAGAGGAGATAAAGGGATGTAACTCACTTGGGCTAACTTTGATATGACATGCATTAGCGATTCGTGATGTGGTGATATGATTCGGTGTATCGGCACTTTTCACTTGTAACCTCTTAACATCGGAACTTCATTTTCGTGTCTCGAAACTTTGTTTTCGTGCCGCTCGTGACGTGTGCATTTATTGTATTGCAAAAAGATGTTTTTTCAAAAGAATGTGGCTTTGCGTCCATTTTTCGAATTTCATATTTCATGCATTTTCAGATTCATGCATAACCAAATAGCTGCATCCAGTGATTTTTTTTTTTTTAAATAAGTGTGTGATTGCTGCTGTACCGATTTTCATACATTTTCTGATTTACGCACAACAAATTAGTTTTATCTAGAATTTTTTTTTCTTTAATGTATGCGAAACGTGCATACGTGCGTAGTAGTAAATACACGTAAATTTTTAAAAGCTGTATTAATTTTAATGTTTGGTTCAAACTATGCAATACATTTCACAAATATATACGGAAATAAGACTATGGGAAAATTTGTAACGTCTGTAGTTATGCGCAAAATAAAAAATAAAGCTGAATGTTTACCTTGCTTCAAAAAATAGAAAATTAAGAAATTAATCTTAAAAATACTTTGATTTTTAGCATTTTATATAAAAGATCTTAGCAATAAATATTAATGGTTATCTTAAGTTATAAAACTGGTAACTTTTCTAATTTTTTTCTTTACTAATCATTAATTATTTTAATTGTGATTAAAATTCTTAGCTTTAAATTTTGTTGTTTAAGCATATGAAGTCGTTAAAAAAATTATTAATTTATTTTACAAAAATTCTCTTATCATTAGTTTCTACAGCTTGTTCATTTCATTTTTTAAACATTTGAATTTTTAAAAAATGTTTATTTTTTTAATTGAAATATTGCAAATTAAATAGTTGTTTTGAATAAAAATCAAAACAAAGGTTTTGTTGAATATCTTTTTTTTTTATGTAAGCAAAACGAATTTTATCTAATAATAGTTGTTTTGAATAAATACTAATTAAACAGCAAATGCTTTTATTTATGTATTTTTATTTACTTATTCGTATAGATACCAATATCAAATATTATTTTTAATTAATTTCTATTTATTTCATTCATTTTTAATCTTTATTTTCTATTATAGATTTTATCCATGAAATTTGTTACATTTCCCATTTCAGCATTTCCTTAAAAATTAAATATTTCACTTGCCTCAATCTTTATGAAAATATTTCAACTATGCTTTGTCTATAATTGTGTTACTTAGATCTTGTATTCTGTTTTACTTTATGTATTTAAATGATGGTATAATTATACATACTGAATTCTTTAATGTCAAATCATATTTTGTAGATTTCAAATACACATCGTTATGCTTTTTGTATAGGATAATATAAAAAATGAATTTTGTGTATTAGAATGTTATCTTGCACCTTTCTAATAATCTCAAAAACTATAAGTGCTGTATATTATTTATATTTCATTATAATATTCAGTATTCTATATTAATTTTTACTTTTAATTTTGAGTTCTGTATTAGATTTTATGTTGTTTGGTTTGCACCTTATGAAATAAGTGCATTTGTGTATTTAAATATATATATTTAATATAAAAAAAGTAATGAAATTTTAAAAGTATTTGTAGCATTTGTTTAATTTAGATATTTCGTGATTTAAATGCTTTAAAAAATTTTGTAGATTATTTTATATGTGTTACTGCATTTTATGGTTTGAATTCATCAAATATTTTATAAACAATATTGTATATTTATGTGAACAAAAAATCTGAAATAATTAAGATCAATTTCCATCTTTCTTTTTTTTTTAAAAAAAAAAAAAAAAAAAAAAAAAAAAAAAAAAAGAGTATTTTCTTGCAATAGTGCACATATATGCATTTGTGCCTAGTTAAAATATAAATACACTAGTTATACTGAATATTATTTACTATTTAAAAATAATATTTTTGAATTCGTAAATGTTAACTTCACAAACTATTCCTGCAGAAAGATTTTGGTGTTGATGAAGCTTGTCGCAGAAAGCATAATAAATTTCTGCCACAGGGCACGCATGTATGCACGGTTTGCATACATTAAAGAAAAAAAAAAAATCACTAGATGCAACTAATTTGTCGTGCTTAAATCATAAAATGTATGAAAATCGGTACAGCAGCAATCACACACTTAAAATAAAAAAACACTGGATGCAGCTATTTTGTTATGCATGAATCTGAAAATACATGAAATATAAAATTCGGAAAATGATCACAAAGCCACATTCTTTCGAAAAAACATCTTTTTGCAATACAATAAATACACACGGCAGATGCAGAGACAAAACAAAGTTTGGAGACACAAAAATGAAGTTCCGATGTGAAGAGGTTGTGATGAAGCATGACATCGATTTAATTAATATTTTGGCTATCATGAGGCATGACATCGTTTTATTTAATATTTTGGCAAAACAATAGAATATTTACTCAATCTTATCCAAATTATTTATCACTGAATTCTTCCTCCCGTTATTCCGCCGTAATTCGGCTTTCCAGCGGCACATCGCGTTTTCCCCATCGGTTCTTCTTTCACCTCCCGTCAGCACGCGAGGTCAGTTACGTTGTTGTTTCGTCATCCCGGCGCACTCCGTGATTTCCTATTCCTGATTGGTCGTGCCGCACTGTAACGTTTTCGGACTCGCCGTTTGAGAAGCGCGCGGGTTTTTCTCCACACTTGATCTACTGGACGCCAGGATGGAAGAAGGATAGCTCCTGAGCTCTGATTGCGAGCGGGCCGTCACGCGGCCGCGTGATGGCATGCGTTCCACCTTCCTTAATTTTGAAGTCCTTCCTATGTTAATTATTTTAAGATAGCCACAAAATAAATTTACCCTTCGAGTCAAAAATTCTCAATATCCATATAAAATCGACATCTAGCGCTTATCCTGTACTTAGAGCATGTGATTAAAATGGATTAAGGATCGACAGCCATCTCCAGACATGGTGGATGCAGCCTCTCAAGACTACATGCCATCTCCCCTCCTATGGAGTAATTAAAGCATATTCAACACAGAAGATTTTGGCCTCTGTCTCTTTTTGGTGAGATCGTTTTTTGTTATTTCTTAATTTCAGAATCGCGTAACCGATGTGCACCCCAGCGAACTTTCGAAGAGCTGTTCCTGGTGTTATGCCTTTGTCGTTCCACTCGCAATTAACTGCCTTTAACTCATGCGATCACCCAATATCTCAGATTACTGTAATATTTAAAATAATGGACAAAGAACAATTATACTCCGTCATAGAGGTTGCCAATGAAAAGTGTCGATACACCAAATCATATCACTGCATCACGAATCGCTAATGCATGCCGTATCAAACTAACCCAAGTGAGTTACATCCGCTTTATCTCCTCTCCTAATACAGGATTGAGGCGATCGTATCTGCAGAAACGAAAATTTGTTCTGCAGAACAGTTTTAAAACCATTCTTTGAGTTTCTTTTTCCTTCTCTTTCTCTCTCTCTCTTATTTATTTATTTTTATTTTTTTTAACACAATGGCAAAATTTATTTGACTTAAGTAAAATCTTTCTGCAAGAACATTTCTGTTTCTGCGACATTGTCGCCGTGTTTCTGCCACGGGGGATCCTATAAAGAAGTAGAATTGTTTAATATACACCCCGCGACAAAAAGATAGGAACAAAGGGTTTTTTCTTTGATTTTTCATAAAATAACGTTATCTAAATTGTGCTTGTCATTTATTATTATTATAAAATAACACTATTCCTGGACTAATTTTTGTTTTAAGACTAATTTAGGAAAATTTTAAAACTAAAATTTTTCTAATTTAAGACTACACAGCGCGACAAAAAGATAGGAACAAAGGTTTTTTTTTTTTTTTAATTTTTGAATATGATTATTTTGAATATGAATATTTTGAATATGATTCAAATATTTAATATGTTTTTGATATGATAATATTTTGTTATGATAATAAATGATCAGCACAATTTAGATAATGTTATTTTATGAAAAATTAAAAAAAAACCCATTGTTCCTATCTTTTTGTCGCGGAGTGTAGTCTTAAATTAGAAAAATTGTAGTCTTAAAACTTTTCTAAATTAGTCTTAAAACAAAAATTAGTCCAGGAATAGTGTTATTTTATAATAATAATAAATGATAAGCACAGTTTAGATAATGTTATTTTATGAAAAATCAAAGAAAAAACCCTTTGTTCCTATCTTTTTGTCGCGGGGTGTATCTCATTTAATTTTTTGTGAACCTCCCCCCCCCCTTTTTCCCTCTCACTGATGATTGGGGATCAAACACACTGTAGAAGTCTTGTGATTTCCAATCTTTCTCCATCTGCAGCATAAATATCAATATTTATTTTAAACTTGTTTTATTAAGTTCTAGAACCTATAAAGAGGTAGAATTATACACTATCTCTCACTCTTGTAATATTTGTTGGGATTTAAGTCTTGCTTCATATAGCCTAATTCTGGTTATTACTTGCAAGCAAGTAATATTAAATAATATAGTGTTTACAATATGCTGTTGGCAGCAAATGTATGTGAACAGCAAATGCAAAGACAAAATTTAAGATTGGCTTTTTAATTGTTTATTGAAATGGCTGTACAGCTGCATAAAGTTGCTTGTTTAGAATGCAATGATTCAATGCTATATAAAAATTTAAAAATGCGTTTACTTGCAATTTCATGCTGGGAAAAAGAAATTAGATATAAATCAGTTTCCAACAAAAGTTGTTTAGGACATTTCAAAATAAAAGAAAATCAAAAGGGTAAAAATAATGAAGCAACAAAAGTTTTGATAAAACAAGAAATTGATAATTTTATTGATAAAGGAATTGCACTTTTGATCCGCAAGCCTGCTCCAGAAAAAATGTTAAAAATAATTGATTCTGTGGGTGTTGCAAACTATAGCAATGGTGTTTCATCATACTATTTTTTTGGAAAATTGCACTATCAAATAGCTATATGTATTTACAATCAACAAATACTACATTACCATTAAGAGAATTAAAATAAAATTATGAGTAAAACTTTTTATAGTTTTTATCTTTTTAAGAAGAATTTCAATTTAGTTCATTCTATTGACAATAACTTTTTGAATTTGTATAAAAGTAGCTCAACACATTTGGCTAATAAATTATGCAATGAATTTGTTAATGTTTATTCATGCACAGTTAAAAATTATTTAGTAAAAAATGCTCACATTTCATTAGCTTGCATTTCATTGCATTCTAAACTAGATATTAGATACATTATTTTTATTTAAAAAAAGGATTAATTTCAACTTATAGTTAACTTTACCTTACATTAAAATCCTTTAGAAGGTTGAGCTTATATATTTCGGCTTCATAACTTTCAGTATCAATGCTAGTTATATTGGAATGACCAAGTGGAAAATTAAAGACCATATTTTTGAACACCTTGCCGAACTTAAATACAATAAACAATCTACTGCTTTCTCAAGAACTTACAATATTAAACCCATTAACACTAATACCATTAAATTTCAAAAAATAGTACCTTTCAACTCACATCATTGCGCCCTAAAAAGAGAAGCCCTAGAAATTTTAACGACTAACAACTCCATAAATGACATTGAACATAGTTTAATACACTTGAATGGCAACACCTGCTTTAATCTAAGAAAAGAAGTGAAGAGAGTGATGGACAAGAGGATGAAGAATGAAAATATACTGCCCAGCTGTAGTCGTCATACGAGCTCTGAAGATGGCTCTGTTTGGAAGCCAAAATATATAAGATCAACCTTCTAAAGGATTTTAATGTAAGGTCAAGTTAACTGTAATAAGTAGATATTAGATGTTTAAAGTGTTTGTGTATTCTAATTACAATAGGTTGTGTGTAATGTAGTACATTAAGTTTCCAAACAATGGCTTCGCGCTGGGTTGAATTTTCTTTGTTATAATTAAAAAAAAAAGGAAAGGACCTTTTTTTTTTTTTTTTTTTTTGAAATTTTTTAAAGAAACTTTTATTTCCATGAATACACGAAAGGAAGAAAAAATAATTAAATTTAATTAATGGAAAACCTATTTTAAAAATTTAGAAATTGTTATATAAAATTATAGATCGCTGATAATTCGTTATTGCTCCTTTAAAATTTGTTTCACAGCAGAAGGCTTCATAATGCAAAAGTCAGATGACTGAACAAATTTTAGAATAAATTTTGCCGAATAGTATGCAACTTTCCTTCTTTTGTGGTAAAATAATGCATATTAATTAACCCTGGATATCTAAAACCTAAGCTAAAGTGACAGTCAACGGATTATTAACCAATTAGAACTGTGATTTTGTGAACAAAAAGGGAAGAAAAGAAACAAACAAATAGAGGACCTTTCGTCATGTAACTATTGCTAAGTAACTCGCAGCCTGCTGGGGAGCCGTTCTGCGGCCAATTGTTGGCAATCAGTCTGGCAGCCATAGTGTGATGTTTTTTGGGAGTTCAGAACAAAATCCCTTGTTCAGGTTGTAATGTTTGTTGTGGATTTTTTTTCTTGGCTCCTAAATTTTTTACCCTGGCACCAGTGGCGGATCCAGAACTTGACTTTTGGGGGGGGGGGGGGGCTAAGATTTTTCAAAGTGTTATTCTAGACCAATAAAAAAATTAAAATTGCAAAATTCAATTATGAATGACAGTGTTTTGGGGGGGGCTTCAGCCCCCTAGCCCCCCCTTAAATCTGCCACTGCCTGGCACCTAACATTTCAAGAGATTTTTCATCCCCTGAAATTAATCTCTAAATGAAAACAAGAATTTGGAAATTGCGTTTCGCTATAATTGTGAATTTTATATTATGTTGATCTAAGTTATGTATATATATATATAACTTTAATAAACCTAAATATTTTTGAAATTATTTTGCAGTCCTAGTAGATCATACTCCGCTGTTGAACCAGAGCAAATATTTGGAGAGTATTTAAACAAATATTCACCAAGTTCTGTTACGTAAGTTTGCTTATTTCATTTGCCATATATTTTTATAGCATATATAATAACTGTATAACTGTTTCTAAATCTCTAGATGTCCACTTATTTTGTCATATTTTCAGAACTGCAACTGTTTTTGGTGATAAATGTAGCGTTTCTTCTCCATTCCCTAAATTATTTAAAAATATTGTTGGTGCCAATGGGTTTTTACATTCTGGATTGCATCCCAATAAAGAAGGTAATATTACATTTATTTCTTTAAATTGCTGGTTTAATAATTTTTATTCATTATTTATTTCCCTATTTATTATTTATTTCTAATATTACTTGAATTTAATATAAAACTTCTTTTTCATTAAAAAAGTAGTGAAGGCCTTACTTTTATAATTCTAATATTTAGTGAAATATTTAATTAAAATTATAAAACATAAAATACATACCATGCATTTAAATGGTTATAAATATTGATTATTAAATTTAGTATAACCCCTGGTTTTATATTCCTGGAATTTACATTTTCCAGCAATTTATGATTTCTCTTTTAGATCCCTTCATTTTTCTTATGTTTACCACTAATTTAAATCCTCACTTTTATGTTAACAAAATTTTGAATTTACCACCATCTGCATATAATGTAAAGGAAATACATATTGTGATTTAATTGAAAAAGGTAATATGAAACATATGAAACAAAAATGTTTGGAAGATGGGTTCAACCATGGCAGATGATTGTATTCTTTATTTTCTGCTCAAAAACAGATAACTAATGCACCAAGATTGCAGTTGGTAACTGATCTGCTAATTTATATTCAAAGTGAAACTGTGAAAACAAGTGTTTAACTACAAATTTTTTGTGCTAATTTCTCATTATTTTATTAGTTATGGAAAGTAAAAAAAAAAAAAAAAAAATCATCCATAGTGAAAAAGCAAAGCAGGAAACAATTTTGGACCTTTTAAATGATGGGTGGGGAACAAAGTAAATGACACAACAGTGTTTGTATAAGTATATGTTATGTATATGTTATGGTATGTTGTTTAATGTAACATTTTATGTCATGTCTGTGCATGATACATCATTATATTTGCATCTTATTTTTTTTTTTTAAACTGTTGGATAGGGAGATGTAAATAGCCATTCAGTAGTAAATTGGGGAAGATGGAAAATGAATTAGTTGATATATGAATAATTTATAAAGGCCTAATTGACTTTTAAAACTTATTACAAATACCCTATGGTCTTTTGTATAATACTTTCGACCATAATTTGTGGTCATCTTTAGTACAGCTTTCAACTCTCAGTTCATTGTTCCCAGAATTTATTATTTTTGTTTTCAATCTTCCCTTCACTTCAGTTTTTCAATTCGCTGACAGTCGTTTACAGTAGAGAGCAAGTTAATATGTCAAGAATTTCATGTTTCAAAGCAAAGTTTTTGAAGTACTAACTTGCCCCTCTGCTATAAATGACTGTGAATGCAGCATAATTCCCTAGGATTGGCTACAAGAAATTGAAGACATGAAGCGAAGGGAAGAACGAAAACAAATTAAATTCCAGGAACGATGAATAAAGAGAAAACAGAAAACTGCATTGAAGATGACTACAATGATAGTTAAAAGTACTATACAAAAAGCTGTAAGGAGAAGAAGTTTTAATAATGAATTAGTTGTTTAAGTAAAAAGTGTAATAACTTGTGTCAATAACAAGCTTTTCTTATAATATTATTCATTTTTTGATCATCACTTGTTTATAAAAAGTTATTTCCTGCTATTTACATTATACTCCAATTTATGCTTTTTATGCTACATCTCTCTGAAAATGTAAAAGAAGGATTACATTATATAACTTTAATAATGAATGCTTTAGAATTATTAAATGTTACTTCTAATCAATGTTAGGGAAAACTAATAGTGGTGTGCAAATTATGAGACTTAGAGCAGAAATTACACATCTTCTTACCCCCTGCCTTTACTTTACGCTATTTCAGTTTCCAATCTTGTTTGGGGGTAAAGAGCATGTTTGTAACCCCATATATTTCAGAGAAAGTTTTTTTCTGAAATCGAACAAGTCAAGAGTAAAAAAAAAAAAAAAACCAAAATGTTTGGGATCACCTTGTAAAAAGTAATGCTTGAAGTTTGATGTTTTTGTAGCATGTCATTTTGTTCCTTTTTATAATTATTTGTATTCTTTGTATGTGAATTGCTCATTTATTTATGGAGATATAAAGGTTTCTTTATTTAACAATTCCAAAAAATTTTTTAATGTTTTTTGTTCATAACATGTAGGGTTAAATCTGTGTAACACCAATTGTAGAAAACTTGACTTGTACAAGAGTAGACTAAAATATGCTGCAATTGGAATGAAAAACTTAAATATCTGATGAAATAGGGACATTTTTCTTAAATAATTTTTAATTCTGCATGTGTAAGTGCAAACAAAATTTCTTTTGCGTAATTTACTAGGCAAATGTGTAGACTTATTCTTAAAAAAAAAAAAAAAAAAAAAAAACCAAATGTATCATTTAAATTCAGCAAGGTATTTAAGAAGATAGAAGAATTGAATTTTAAGTATATTTAAAAAGATGTGAAATGCTAATGGAATTCTACCCATATTTTCATATTGATTAATTTATTTCCATTACTGATTAAACTACTCTGGAAAAAAAAATAATTAAAAATTCGAGATCTAATACCATTCTTGCTGATTCTTATGTCAAATGACCTCCTATATCCAAATATGACTCCCCTTTTGCCCAGTCACCCACAGTTTTCTAGATACACCACCCCCTCCCTCAATTTCTTTTCCTGTTCGATAATTTTATGACCATGAATTTGATTTGAAGAATGAAAAAGAATTAATTTAACACCTAAAAACAAAAAAATATAAAGTTTAAAAAATAGCATTAATAACAGATTAAAAAAATATAAGATATGTAATGCATAATTTCAGTGGCAAATCCCTCCCAAAATTTTTCCCTTGTTGCAAATGTCCACGTTTTAGAATTTTCCAACTCTGTAGCCCTTCAGAAGATATTTAACGGTTAAAATAATCCTCCTCCCTCCTAAAAATCAAATTTATAGCCATAAAATCACCGAAAAATGATAAAAATAGGGGTCCATTCCTAAAAAATGGTGGTTGATAGGGCAAAATAGGCATCATATTCGGATTCATGAGGTCATTATACATAAGAATATGCTGAAATGGTGTAAGAGGCAATTTTCATGGAGAGCAGTGTTATTATACATTAGAGTCCTTTGTGGGTCAAGTAAATTTGACCCGTAACTTGACCCAAACCTGCAGGTTCTAACCCATAACCTGACCCACTTATGAAAAAGTATTATTCAGTTTACATTATATAAGAAACCAAATTCAAATTCTATTTCACAAAATGCAACTATGTTATTGAACAAATCTTCCAGAGAATTAATTATTACATAAATATTACAAGTATATATAATTATATTAAAACTAATGCAAAATTAAAATTATATTAAAAATGACTAGTTAGTCTAATTATAGACAAAACTTCAATGTTTAACAAAATTTCTTGTGTATTACATGTACTTTTAAAAAAGCCACTGTTTTAAATATTCACAATACATAAAAAAAAAGTAAAATAAGAAAGCAAATATACTTTGGAAAACAGTGAATTTTTTCATATAACGTTTTAAACATTACATATTTACACATTTCTTCTTTACGAATTAAACTTGTGTTATTGTGAGTCATGTTCCTTTAAACTGTTATGACGGAAGAGAATGTCATCAAATTTCTGCATTCAAAAGATTACATTCATAAAAAAGCAACATAAAAAATTATTCGAAGAAAAATGTGTTGCAGATAGACTACCGTTAACTCAACCCCCACCCGACCTGCCAATCAGGTAACCAACTCTATGCATAACTCTGCTTTATGCTAATTATAATGGAAATATAAATTAAACCTTTTTAAAATTTTGCATTTTTTTTTTTTTAATGACTTGAAATACAACTCTTCTATTGACAATATCTTTCTGAATTTTAATGATATTTGCTTTTTTTTTTTTTTTTTTTTTTTTTTTTTAAGTGCATTTGGTTAACCTTTAACCATTAAGAAACCTCTATTTCTCCTTGATTATACGTGCAGTTTACCTGCAAATGAATACAGGTAATTATAGGAAGAAGATTAAGCAAGAAGAAGGAACTTTTACTGAAATATGAGTTATATCATGTTCTTTACCCTCCACAAAATTTGGAAACTGAAATAGTAAAAAATAAAGGGGTAAGGAAATGTATAATTTCTGTTTTTAGTCTAATAATTCACATACTCCTGGGTAATTTTTTTAAAATACTTTATCTTTTCATATTTAGCTAAACATTTTGTGTATCAATAATAATTTGTGTACCAGTCACTAAAAAAAAACTGATTTTCAGATTCAGGGAAACTTTAAATATTTAATTATGGCAAAAATTGAGTATTGAAAAATTGACCAAAAACAGTGCCCTTTTTAAATACACTTTCTACCTTATACAGGTAAGAGAAAGTAGAAAATAAGAAAAACATTGAAAATGAAAATTTATGATGTTCAAGATGGCCACTGGTCAGTTAAAATCAGGGAATCATTGAAAGGTCAGAGAATATATGTGAGTCTGAAAAAGTCAGGTAATAGTCAAGGATTTAATTTTAAATCAGGGAATTTTGATAAATTTTGTTGAAATAAGCTATATTTGAAAGCTGGTTATTGTAAATTGCTAACTAATATTTTGAGATATTTGTATAACTGCATAAGTAAGGGGAAAATCATGGAAAATGCTGAAAAATGGTCTGGGAATTTGGGAAAATTCTAATATTACTCACCCAGAGTTTTACAAATGAATCTTTTTGTTTTTCTAAAATTAGTTTTTTTTTTTCAAACATCAAAATTTAATTTAATTGTTTAGATTTATAATTGTTCTTTTACGTTGCTCAGTTATTGAAGGTTTAGCAATGTAAGAATTCTAATAGTTTCTTTTTAATATATATTTTTTATTTTTTTATTTTTCCCAGGAGTTGAAAAAGTGCCAGTTGCTGCTTCTTTCAGTAGTTCTGACAGTGCTGCACAATTCATAGACAATCTTCTGGCTGAAGCGAACAAACATGCCTTCAAAGTATATGTAAAATGTGCCGAATCTTCATTTGAGAAAGACGATTTTGTTGAAGTAATACAAAATCTTGTTGGATTAAGGGACAATTATGAAGATTATTAAAACTTTCAAATATGTATTGAAGAATCTTTTTTATAAAAATTATGTCTTTAATATTTTAAAGAACTTTTTTAAACAGAAAATAGTTATTGTTGACTTCTATTAATTGATAGCATCCTGCTACTAAAACGAGTAAGTTGATTGCCACCAAATTTGGTATGCAGACAATTCATTACCATGTTCCAAGATTTTTTTTTCTTTTTCATTCATTTACTTTTAGCTGTATCAAATGATATTTTATATGGAAAGGACTCACACAAGATAATAAACAAATTATTAAATATTCAGGTGGTTTATGTATTCACGTATGAGTCATTTTCTTCATTACATTTTCTATGTTTCCATACAAAGCATCACCTAGTGATAGGGTTTGGTAAAATCCAACCCACCTGGATATTTCATCCAAAACCTAGGTTTTTGATGAACAATGCAAAGATTATTTTTAAATTTGACTAAAAATTTGTTTTTTTTGTTTTCAAAATTTTAAATTTGATAATGACATTCTTGTACAATTTAAATTTTTAATGTATACAAAATAAATAAATAAATGTAAAAAAAAAAAAAAAAAAAAAAAAAAATTAATAATAATAATAATAATAATAATAATTCCTTAATGTTAGCTTTTTTTCTAAACATATTTTTGAAAAATAGTATAGAAGTGTAAAAGTGTCATATAAATTTATGACTTGATAATAGCAATAATTATTAAATAATTGTTTTATTAAAGTTCTGAAAGTAAAGTAAATTTTGGAAAACCCACTTTGTGAGACAGTGGGATTTTGCAAGCAGGTCTGCCAAAAAAAAATTTTTTTTTTCTTTCAGTTTGGCCTACTTTGGTAAACTGTGCTAGTAGACATTTTTAAACTTTTTATTTTATTTATTTATTGATAATATCTCATCAATCATCCACATACCAAATTTAATGACAATCTACTCATTCATTTTTGCTGTATAATGTTATTTATGCAGAAGTTTAACTACGCTGTGTGTGTGTATATATATATATATATATTTAATGTATTGCTGTAAAAGTCTAATAAATTACTTTTTTAGTTAAAATTATACTGAATTGAGTTTCTTTTTTGTCTGATAAATGCATTTGATTTACAACCATTTCTAGGACAGCAAAAGAATATTACATTATGTGCATTTCAGTTAACATGCATATTGTGTAAAAAGTAATTAGGTTGAAGTAGGTAAGGGTAACTCTGGCTTATAATTCAACATGAATTTAGACCTAATAATCATCGTATCTGCTTGTTTAATTCTTTATCTATTATATGTAGCCTGAAGAAACAAAGTCAAATGTGAAAGAGTGATAGTTTTAGAAGTTTGAAAAACTCCTTACATTTTCCTCTCTGACAGACTGCCCCTCTAAGAATTCAAAGTTTTGTCATTGCTATACTTTTGAGGTAAACTCCACCGTGTTTGGTAAGAAAATCAAGTTTTGTATCTAGATTTTGAATATAACTTCAGATTTGTTCTATTTCTTATGCTTTTTAGCTTCTTATCCATGTTTACACTTACTTTACAAAAAATACATAAATGATACAGATGCATCATTCATGTATTTTTATCTTTGCATTTTTAGTTTCGTCTTTTAATTTTCAATGAAACCTAATGACCTGAACTTTTTTTAGGTTTTGTTAGAGTATTAAAATTTTTTTTAGTCTATCTATCTGCTTATTAAAACACAAAAATGAGGCTCCAAATTTATTGACAAATTTATCAGCTTTTGGCTGAAGTATTTGCTCAGAAACTAGTAAATTTTGGCTTCTTTGATTGATGAAGCAATTTAATAAAGCCTCTTTCAGTCCTTAATGTCTAGTTTTTCTTTTTTCATTTTTTCATTTTTTTTTTTTTTTTTTTTTTTTTTGTGGGGGGGGGGGGGGGGAATTTCTCTCTAAAGCAGAATTTCTCTGTTTTCTCATATAATATTGTTCTGACTGCACATTTCGATAAGTATTTTTTTGGCAAATGTCAGCTTGGTTACTTCCGTTTGATAGTTCTCTTGTGATGTTTATATTTTGTTCGATGCAGAATTCTTTACACTTGCTCGACATGAAGAACTTAATGATTTCTTAAAAGCGAATTTGTTGTTGTTACTTATGTTACTCGAAAACTCCGAGCCTCAGTAGTGAAACTACACAGATTTAAGGGGGCAGGGGGACAACTTCTGTTTAACATTCTACCACAAGTGGTGGAAGAATGACTTAGCTCAAAAAAGTGACTAAAGCTAGTAGCACTAAACTCGGAAGACTGGAACCAAAGATTATGATGATTCTGTAGATTTACATTCAAATAAATGAGCAAGATTAAATTGCTTCCCTTCCACCCATGTGTGGAATTTCCGGCTAGACCATGAGCTGACCTTTCCCCTTGCTCTTGAGGAAAAATGTCTGAGGGATGGGTGGGATCACATCTGCAGAGTAGCTATCTTAAAAGGAAAACTATACAGTTGTTTTCAACCATTGAATAAACAAGCATATTGCTGATTTTAATGTGTTTTATTGCACGGTTTAAATCTTATGAAATCTGAGTCAAAGTCCTGTTTTCACAACTGCAGGGAAAAAAAAAAAATGTATAGTGACTGTCAAAAAGGTTCATTATAGCCAGTTGTTAACATTTCAAAGGTTCACTATAAAAGGATTAAGTACAATTGGAAAATAGTGGAACCAAAATTTTTGTTTGTTATATCCATGTGTTCATTATATACCGGGCTTGCTATAATAGGGTTAGACTGTATCAATAATTTATTCATGATTTTTCTATTATTCTTTTCCACAATTTATATTCACAAAATAGATTTGGGATAGACATAGTGTTAATATAACAAAAATAGATTTGAAACAACAATGTATTTTTTTCCCTTGTCATTCATACAATATTTTCAGCTCTTGCATGTAGCTCAAATTTTGAGACTTTTTGTCATATTCAAACTATTTTGAAGAATTTTAGGTATTCGAGTTACTATTGAAAAAAATTTTCATTATTTTTCAAATGTATTAACACAAATATTAACACAAAATAAAAATAAAATAATAATGTTTTGTAAAAATGTTCATAGGGCTAGGTCACAACCATTAATAGGTACTCGTTTTTTATAAGATGAGTTTCGTTTTTTCAGTCCACCCTACCGTGGATATTATTGTAAAGATAATTCAGCTCTGAGATAAAGCATTTTTTAAAAATTTGTTATAAATTAGAATAATTCTTTCTTTGAGATAATGAAGTCATTCAGGTAGTTAATTTTGGTAACCAAGATAATTTAAAATGACGAAGCAAATTTTTGGATTCTGAGTAATTACAACATATAATTGAAATGAAGTATTTTATTTTTTCATAGTAATTACAATGCTGTTTGCGTAATATTCAAGTATGAATCGAGAGTTTTGTACCACATGATAATATGATCCTTTTCATGGACTTGTATTTTGTCTGGACCTATGAAACAAAATTTTAAAGTTAAGCATAATCTTTATATGTTTAAGATTGGTATACAGCAAAGAAAACATAAAAAAATTGGGAAAATTTAGTAGTTTAAAAATAAATTATTAAAATATACATCAAGAAAGCTTTTTAATCTAAACAAGTTTAGATTAATTATAACTGAATATTTTTATTAAATATCATTCAAACTTTAATTAACTATTAGCAAATCAAACTAAATATTTTTTGGCAAATTTTTAATTTTTCTTTTTGTTTATGCTATCAAAATAAGTTAAATTACTTTATGATATGTAGGGGCAACTTTCATGCATATTGTTTTAATACATTGAGCGTGAAATTTTAAGGAAATCCCCATCAGGCCACGCGTGCTGCTTAGAAGTGCGTTATGTTTACCGTATTTAAATAAAATCCATTAAAATGTCTTAATGATATAATCCTGTAATAAATAAAAACAAATTTTAAATAAATTTTCAGTAGCTACTTATAACAATCTAAATTTTTTAGTTTTATATCGTATTTTACACTGTCAGCCACCGATAGTTTATGCGGCTTTATATCATATTTGACACTGTCAGCTACTGGTGGTTGACGTGGCTTTATATCATATTTTACACTGTCAGCCACCGGTGGTTGACGCGGCCTAAACGGAAAGTTCAGTGTCAGCCACCAATGGATGACATGACACTCAACGTGTTAATAAAGCATGTGGTATGACATATTACATTTGTTTAACAAAGAAAATATTAATTAACATAATTAAGAATATGAATAAGTACATTTATTAATTAATTTGTAAATAATCTTATATTCTTTAAAAATTCTTTGCAGCATTAACTCATATAATTTAATACAAAAGTACATTCAAGTCTTTAACTTCACATAAATACTCTTGTTAGTTAATAAGCTTTTTCAGACAATGCCTAAAACAATTTGGATTTTTTTTTTTTTTTTTTTTTTTTTTTTCCCGAAATATTAGGGATGAAACTTTTCAGGGGCTACCCCTAAATTCAGGGTTTTTGAAAATTTTGCTGTCTGAATTTCATGTTAAATTATTTTGTTTTTATACAAATTTCTTATCTTGAATGTTTATTTTGCTTTATAATATATTAAGAAGTTTCCTAATATTACTTATTATAGGTAGCCATATCATGTATCATTAATAAATCTCCCCTATCTGCATGCAAGTAGAAGTTTTCAGGGTTTTTGCACATCAGGTAGTTTCACCCCTGAAATATGTTTACAGGGTTTAGATTTTTATTTGTATCATTGTTCATATTTTTAAAATCTTACTTTCCGTACATTTTCTACATAGAAATAATGTAGTAATAAATTAGCTTTTATTTTCCAAGGTAACTTTTTTTAAGGTGGGGAAGAGAGGAAAAAAAAACCCTGTTTCACTTAAAATTTCCTATGTTACACACACACACACACATTTTTTTTTTTTTTTTTTTTTTTTTGGGGGGGGGGGGGGTGTAACAATATCATCAGATAATAAAATATGTTAAGTAAATTAGGCTTTTGAATTATTTTATCTTATTTTAATAATTTGAAAATTTCATTTTTTAACTTAAAAATATTTTATTGTTCACAGAAAAGCACTTTTTTTCCCCACTTTTTTCTGAAGTTTATCCTTTAAAGGGTATTAAAATTGTAATGTCTACGACCATCCTTAGGAGTGAGTCCTACACCATTACCACTTCATGCTCTTTTTTTTTTTCACATTTGTGATTGCACATTTTACCCCCTATACTTTTCCCTTCATTTTTAGTGCTCTTTCCCATTTTAATATGGTGGTTTATAATTTATTTAATGAGTTTAATATAAAAATTTAAGGCTTTAGTAATATTTTTTAAAGAAGTATACAAGATTAAGAAAATTGGTTAAATTTTTCTAAATCTGTAGTAATATATTTTCTTTTCATGCATATCACTAAGAAAGAGACAAAATATGAGTTATTCTTCAGAATAATGGGTTACAACAGACATAACTGAAAAGTGATGTTTCAAGAAAATATTTCGTGAAATCCATCAAAACTTTTATATATATATATTTTTTTTTTTTTCACTTCGCAGCGGTGAGGATTGAACTCACAACCTTCCTTTTCATAGTTGTGTACTCTGACAACAGAGCCAATGGGTCTTGGCTGAATATTTCCTGATTATTTATACTAGTGTTTTCAGATATTTTTTATTTATTTATTTATTTTTTTTTTCACTTCCCATTGGCTAGGATCGCACTCACTACCTTCGAATGAGCAGATCAACAGAACCATCGGGTCTCAGTTGAATATTTCCTGATTATTTAGACTAGTGTTTTCAGATATATATATATATATATATATTTTTTTTTTTGAAAGGGTGTTAAAATACAAATATAAGTAGTCCTGTCATACTAAATTAAATTCTGTCATAGTCTGAATTTCATCCATAGTTTTAATGCTCGCAAAGCGAGTATACATCGAGATATTCACCACTGCAGTACAGACTTTTTTAAATTAGAATTTTAATCAACTGCATCTTATCCGTTTTTTATCATATTGCACATTTTCTTAATAAAATTCAGAATAACAAATTTAAAACATTTAATTTAAGTGCATGTCAGCAGATAGGTGGCACTGTTATGCTGCAATTATATACAGTAACCGCCGCTTTATAAAATCACTGGTTAATAAAATCAGCCACGTAATCTGATCAAATTGCTGGGTCCGGAATCAAATCAATACAAACCGCCGCTTAATAAAATCAGCATCGCCGGTTAATAAACTCAAAAGAAAATCTCTTCAACAATAAAAATGACCATGTATGTAAGCTAAACAACAAATTATATTTTCTCACTGGATTTTTGAATAGAAAAAAAGAAACAAAACATAGCAAAAGCCATCACATTATTACTCTTTGTCAAAAATTTTACGCCTAAAAAAAAAAAAAAAAAAAAGGAAGAAAGAAAAACTTGCCCCGCCATGTGTTGTTAGTTATAAATTCAAGGAATGGATTCTTCATATGATTGACCCATGAGTATTTTTTTCTGTCTTCAAATATTCATATAGAGTTTCTTATTTTGAAGCAACTTAGCTGCAAGATATTGAAGCAGGTAGTTTTTATTTTGAAGGTAAAGCATGAAATTTTGGTAAAGTATGATGGTTATCTTCAAATATATAGTCAAAGGAAGGCCACATCAAAGCTTGAGATTTCTCAGTTTGCTTCATGTTAACGTAATAATAAAGATGATATTAGTGCCTAAATTGTACCAAACTGAAGAGTGAATCGCAAGCGAAAATTAATAAGGAGAGAAGGTGTCATCAACGCAGCACTTCTAGATAGGTACAAGAATGCGAGGTCAAAGAAAATTTCCTTCTTTTACGTAATTTTGTCCTTAAAAGCTGAAAATTTCACACGAATGATAAGTAGAAAAAACTCCATTTCTATGGATGGCTAGTTGATAGATGGAAGGGTGAAGAAGAATTTCTTTCCATATTTAGGTAATGAATACTCTTTTATTGAGTTCGGGCATATTCGCCGGATATAAAAATCCGCCGCTTAATAAAATCATTTTGATGAAAACAAACATGATTTTATAAAGCGGAGGGTACTGTGTGTGTGTATATATATATATATACTATCAAACCCAGCCACACGTTGCTGTGATTAAGTTATACGTTTAATTATATTGCAGTAAACTATTTAATACAGTCAAATTATTATTTACGAATAAAGACAAAAATGTTGTAGCTGATGTAAAAGCCCACGGGATTGAGATTTGAAGCTTAGGTCAATATTTGGAAGCAATTGATCAAAAGTTTTGTAGAATTGATATTGAGCACAAATTAATTTTATTGTAGGGTTTTATAAATTTTAATGGAGAAGTTTATTTCTAATGCTACTTAGGTTAAAAATGCTCAAATGACTGATATATAAATTAAATTATATTAAAATTCTATTAAAAGTATAAAAGAAGCAGACAATTTTAAAAATCAGTTTTTATGGATGAGTGAAAGATATGTCTAAAGCTATTGTGGGTTAAAATGCTAAAATGACTAATATGTAATTTAATTTTTATTAAAATAAAAGTATAAAAGAAGCAGACAATTTTAAAATCAATTTTTATGGTGGAGTGAAATACATGCTATTATGTATAATTTTATTATAAAATGATCTCATCATTTTAAATATTTTAAAGATGGCAACAGCTGTAGTTAGAAAACAATATGGCTAAGCCACAAAAATAAGTGAATTTGATAAATATTTTAAAACTTTAAAATAGGATATCGTAAGAAATATTGGGCATTTAAAGTAAATACAGGTATCATTTTAAATAGAAAAAGATTTTGGAAAAGATTAATATATTTTAACATAGTGATGAGAAGATTTTAAGTATGTTAAAATTTTAATAGTAAATTCAAATTAATCAAGATGGGAAATATTGAGGATTAAGATAAGAATCATTATAAGATTTAAAAAAAAAAACTTTTTATATACCATGTTTTTAAATTTTCTGTTGAAGTGATGACGTCACTGACCGTCTGTGGAGCAAAGGAAAAGATTTCCTATGTTAATTGCCCATTGGATTTTTTGTAGAAAATTATTAAAAATCGAGGAAAATTATATCCCAATTTTAATCCCTATATTTGGGTATAGATATGTATTGGTTATTGTGTGCATGCGTTAGATTAAGTTGCTTTGCTGTAAAATTGATAAAATTTGAATTTTAAATTTCAAAACTCTAGGGGAAAAAAAAAAAAAAAAAAAAAAAAAAATGGCAAACTTCCATATTCAATTTGAAACATAAACATTTCATTTCAAAGGATGATATTTACACAAACAATTTCCAACTAATATACTAATTAAAAGGAAAATTATGAATATTCTATCATAATTTGAAGTAAAATTTGTTTTCAAATGTCTAAATAAAGTATCTGATATAAGGTACTGGTACTAATATGTTGCAGCGGAATAGATTTCATATCTGCCATACTTGGCAGAAAAAAAAAAATATATATATCGCCAAATTATCTGGTGAACATATTTAACTCCTCCTTTCAAAAATCATGATTATTTTAACAACTTATATTAAGAGACTAATGAATAATGTGAAACAATATTTCATACAATACATATTACGAAAATATACATCTGACATGTATATTTTTGTGTTACGCTTTTGATTGCCAAATACAAAAAAACTCCAAGGACGACAGAGTTTTGAAATTTAAAATTAAAATTTTGTCATTTTGACAGTAAAATAACTCAATCTAAGGCATGCACATGGTAACTAATACATATATATACCCAAATATGGGGATTAAAATCGGAAAATAATTTTCCTCGATTTTTAATAATTTTTTACAAAAAATCCAATGGGCGATTAACTTAGGAAATCTTTTTCTTGGCTCCACTGATGGTCAGTGACGTCACAATTCGCTTGTGTATAGAACTACATTAGCTCTTTATCAATGTGTATAAAATTTTTAAAGTGATTATGACGTCCAATTTTGTGAGATGCATAATTTAACTTTTTATAAATTTAACTTTTTAATAATTTAACTTTTTAAAGAAATTTACGAGATCTTTTGAAACATACCTATACTGAAAATTTACACCCCGTAGGGGGGAGGGGGGAGGGGGGAACGATGCTTCCACATGCAGAAACTTTTTTTCCTAGTTTACTACTACTATTATCAATAATTCATATTAATTTTAAAATCACACATTAAAAAAAAAAACTCTCATTATGTACATTCATACGGAATTTTGTCCTATACTGCCATGTTAAAAATTTAGAAAAAATGGGATCACAGCACCACCTGTTGAGTGAATGATCTCCAAATCTAATCAGCACCAGTTTATGTCAGGGTCCAACTAAATACCAAGTTTAGTTAAATTTCGTTCATTGGTTCGTGAGATACAGCGTCCACAAAATTTGTGATACGCACACACAGACTGACTGACAGATTCTAAAAACAGTCGAATCGTGCTCAGGACATCCAAAAGCGTGTAAATCCATCAAAAACTGAGTTTAAAAATGTTTATGAATTCAATACTTTCTCTATATATACATATAGAAGAAAATAATAATAATAATAATAAAAGAAAAAATCTGGTGTGAAACAACCACACGACTTCCATTACCCACTATTGCACATATTATATTCTTTTTTACTTTCTTCTATATGTAATATAGAGAAAGTATTGGATTTGCGAAAATTTTCGAAGTCCACTTTTTGATGGATTTACATGTTTTGGGATATGGAGAACACGAATTAATAGTTTTTAGAAAATGTCTGTCTGTCTGTCTGTCTGTATCATTTTTTTGTGGACGCTGTATCTCACGAACCAATGAATGAAATTTAACCAAACTTGGTATTTAGTTGCACCCTGACATAAACTGGTGCTGATTAGATTTTGGGATCAATCGCTCAATAGGTGGCGTTGTGATCGCATTTTATGCAAATTTTTAACATGGCAGCATAGGACAAAATTCCGTATAAATGGGCATAAAGAGAGTTATTTTACACTTGTGATTGTAAAATTAATATGAAGTACTGATAATAGTAGTATGTAACTAGGAAAAAAAATTTCTGCATGGGGGGGGCATCGCTTTCCCCCCTGGGGGGGGGAAGTACCCCCCCGGGGGGATAAATTTTCAAGATGGGTATCTTTCGAAAGGTCTCGTCAATACCTTTAAAACGAATGGTTGAACTATAAATCTGTGATAATTTAAAACAAAGTTATCGATTTTTTTCACTTTTAACAAAAAAAAAAAAAAAAAAAAATCGTACTTTTTTTTTTTTTTTTTTTTTTAAATATTGTTACTGATTGAATTTGTATAGGTAAATATAGAAGAAAGTCTTGTGGTGGCCACAACATACTAGTTTTAGAGATAATGTGATCAGAAGACATAAAAGTGACCTAAAGAAATAGAATCATAAATTTTTCAGGTAAGCGAAACTTTATACACATGTAAAGACATATAAAATGAAGCTTGCATACTTGCATATAGCGAGGTAAAAAATAAGAAAAATAATCTGGTGTGTCACTCACACTACTTTCTCTTACTCTGAAATTTAATACTATAAATGCAGGTTGGAGATTAAGAGGCGAGATAACGAGTACTGTTATGTAAACCAATGTTAAACAATTCAAATTAGGCTTAGGAAGAGTTTTATATGATAATTAGTTCTATCTTCAACCCCCCCCCCCCCTCCGTTTCATTAATGTACAAAAAACAAGCGATGAATATTTAGCTTAAAACATACATTATTTACCATATCTCTATGAGGAATTTATTTCAATTCCCGAACAGCTTTCCTGGAAATGGTAAAATATTACCATTAAAGCACATCCACTAACAACAAATATTTAGTCTGTTGTGGCCACCACACGGCTTTCTTCTATATTTTCCTATACAAATTCACTCAGTAAAAATAATTTATTAAAACTATTATTTAAAAAAAATTATCTTCCATGATAATGCACACGGTTTCCATACTAGAGAAGTAGTATAACACTAAATATCCTAAAAAAAAAGTTGAATTTATTCTCAATATTATTTAAAAAAAAAAAAAAAAAATTTTTTTTTTTTGTTAAAAATGAACAAAATCGATAACTTTATCTTAAATTATCGCAGATTGATGGTTCAACCATTCATTTTAAAGGTATTGTCGAGCTCTTTTGAAAGATACCCATCATGAAAATTTACTCCCCTCGAGGGGGGGACTTGAGGCTCCTACATACACAAAAAAATTTTCCCAGTTGACTATCTCTATTACAAATATTATATATTCGTTTCATTTAGTTTAGTGCAGTCTATAGACGTTAAACTGTACTTACCTGCAATTTCCACCGTAAAAGTAATATATTTGATTACTTTTGAGTGTCCCTGTACACAAACCATTTGCTTCATCTCAACGAAAAGCTTAGTGTGGCATCCCTATATGATACACATTTAGAATACTGAGTTTTGAATTTCTGCTACTATTTGTTCTTGAGATATGCTGATAACAGACACACAGACCATTCGCTAAAAACATGATTTTCATATTCAGGGGATCTCAGAACACGTAAATTTAACAAGAAATCACATTCGAAAACTTGACCCTAAAACAATACTTTCTCGACCCTATGGGTAAGAGAAAGTAAATAAAACTAGTTGGCATAGGTGGACTCTGCTCAGTTCCCCACCATATTTATGTTCTCATAAATTTCTAGTGCGAGACATATTATAATCATGTTAAAAAAAAAATGAATTTGACCAAAGCTTGATACAGTGACAGAACGAAATCCCCGCCTAATAGGCTATCCACCGTTCACTTCGATGTATTTATCTTATTCTAATCTATTAATTTATTTTATCTGGGTCAATTTCGTTGTTTAGTTTTCATGCTACTATTTCCAAAGCAACAATCCTCAAAATTCATATTTATATGAAAAATTTACAATTTCGCTATGTTGATAAAATCGTAAATTATGAATAATTTACGAAATTTTCCTTTGGAATATTTGTATTCAATCATGTTCAAACAAATATCATAAATGTAATTTTGAAGTTGTCTAATGTATTTATGATCCTAAAAATGGAAGTTTATGCTCAATTTTGCCTTATTCTGACATTTTAAGTAAATCGTAAATTCCAAATAACTTACGAATTTTTTAAATTGGAAAAATCATAGTCTATGATATTCATGCCAGTATCCTAAATAATATTTTGAAAGTGGTTTAACATCTTTACAATGAAAATATCACTCAAGATTGACGTTTATGTGAAATTTTGCTCTAATCTGCCATGTTAAGAAATTCGTAAATTTCCAATAACTTACGAAATTTTTATATTGGAGAATTCATAGTCATTAATATTCATGCCAGTGTCCTAAATAATATTTCAAAAGTAGTCTGACATCTCTACGATGAAAATATCTCTAAAAATTGACGTTTATGTGAAATTTTGCCCTATACTGCCATGTTAAGATATTCGTAAATTTCCAGTAATTTGCGATATTTTCAAAGTTGCATATTTATAGTTACTGATGTTCCTCCCGGCATCAAAACTGATATTTTAAAACTGGTCTGACATTTTTACAGTAAAAAGTTTCCATTTAATGCACGTTTAAGTGAATTTTTGTCCTATTCTCCCATGTTAAGAAAATCGTAAATTTCTAATAACTTACGAAGTTTTTAAATTCGAATGTTGCAAATGAATAGGGTTCTTGCCAGTGTCGAAAGTAATATTTTAAAACTGATCTGACCTCTCTGCGACAATTTGTTCTTGAGATATCGTGTACACAGACTAACAAACTAACGGACTAACAGACACCCTACAGACAGACACCATACAAATTTTGTAATTTTCGGATTCCTCACACCTGAAAACGTGTAAAAATGTCAAAAAACCGAGGTCGAAAATTTTCACGATTACCTAAGTTCCCCATACCTAGTATGATGGGGAACTAAAAATGGTAGAATTATTTTTTGAAACACCAATTTCCAAGATCTAAAACTGATCTACCTAAACAGGATGACTGTTAATTTTCTTCTAATAACCACATAATACATGAGAAAGGAATGGGTTTATAAAACAATTTTCAAGAAAATCGTTAGAGCAGTTTTCGAGATACCAACTTTTAACAAAACTCAATTATTGACCGGAAAACAATAATTACATACAAAAGGATATTTAAAAGTGAGTTAATCTGGCAAGTTTGAAAAAAAATCCGTACAGCCGTTTAAAAAAAAATGCGTTTCTGAGACCGGAAATTGAGCTATTTATACAGGACGCCTATCAATTTTTCTGAACTAACCAACTACATCATTTGAAAGGATATTTAATAGTGTTTATATAGCGGATTTGTAGAAAATCGTTAGAGCCGTTTTTGAGATACAGACTTACGGTCCCACTTCCTGTTTCTAATGTTCGACTTCCAGTTTTTCGATTTTTACCAAAATTTCCAGAATTCATCTGCACACCAGACCTGTTTCAATTCTGAGGTTTTATAGCTCTATCTTTATTAGTTTCGGAGATACAATAATCAGAAGATTCCACACATACACACACACTCTGACCAATTGCCAAAAACCACTTTTTTGGACTCAAGGGAAAGGTACCTTAAAACGTGTAAATCAGGTGAAATCTCGATATTGAATTTTTGGACCGAATACAATACTTGCATTACCTATGATAGTAAGGTAATGGAAGTAAAAATACTTTCAATTTCTAAAAGTTTTGAGAAGTAGATATTTTGCATCAATATTTTTAGTGCTTGTTACTTTCTTCTATATGTATATATAAAGTATTGGATTCGTGAAAATTTTTGAACTCCAGTTTTCGATGGTTTTGCACGATTTGGGATGTCCTGAACATGATTCGACTGTTTTTAGAATCTGTCAGTCTGTGTGTGTGTATCACGAATTTTGTTTACGCTGTATCTCACGAACTAATGAACGTAATTTAACCAAACTTGGTGTTTAGTTGGGCCCTGACTTAAACTGGTGCTGATTACATTTGGGGATCATTCGGTCAACAGGTGGCGCTGTGATGCAATTTTTTCTAAATTTTTAGCATGGCAGTATAGGACAAAATTTCGTATAAATGCACATAGTGAGAGTTTTTTTTAATGTGTAATTTTAAAATTAATATGAATTATTGATAATAGTAGTAGTTAACTAGGAAAAAATTTTTGTGCTTGTGGGGGCATCACTTCCCCCCTGGGGCGGGGAAGTACCCACCGGGGGAGTACATTTTCAGTATGTGTATCTTTTGAAAGATCTCGTCAATACCTTTAAAACGAATAGTTGAACTATAGATCTGTGGTAATTTAAAACAAAGTTTTCGATTTTTTTACTTTCTTCTATATGTAATATAGAGAAAGTATTGGATTCGTGAAAATTTTCGACCTCCGTTTTTTGATGGATTTACACGTTTTGGGATGTCCAGAACACGAATTAATAGTTTTTAGAAAATGTCTGTCTGTCTGTCTGTATCATTTTTTGTGGACGCTGTATCTCACGAACCAATGAATGAAACTTAACCAAACTTGGTATTTAGTTGCACCCTGACATGAACTGGTGCTGATTAGATTTGGGGATCAATAGCTCAACAGGTGGCGCTGTGATAACATTTTATGCAAATTTTTAACATGGCAGCATAGGACAAAATTCCGTATAAATGGGCATAATGAGAGTTATTTTAAACTTGTGATTGTAAAATTAATATGAATTATTGATAATAGTAGTAGTAAACTAGGAAAAAAATTTTGTGCATGGGGGGGAAGTACAACCCCGGGAAAGTAAATTTTCAAGATGGGTATCTTTCGAAAGGTCTCGTTGATAATAGTAATAGTTAACTGGGAAAAAACTCTTGTGCATGTGGGGGCATCGGTTTCCCCCCACCGGGTGGGGGGGAAGTACCCACCCAGGGGGGCGGGCAAAGTTTCAAGATGGGTATCTTTCGAAATGTTTCGTCAATACCTTTAAAACGAATGGCTGAACCATAAATCTGTGATAATTTAAAACAAAGTTATAGATTTTTTTTACTTTTAACGAAAAAAAACTTAGAAAAAAAAATCGTTTTTTTTTTTTTTCTTTTTTTTAACGAAATTTGACCAAACTTGGTATTTAGTTGGTCCCCGACATAAACTGGTGCTGATTATATTTGGGGATCAATAGTTCAACAGGTGGCGCTGTGATAGCATTTTATCTAAATTTTTAACATGGCAGTATAGGACAAAAATTCGTATAAATGTGCATAATAAGAGTTATTTTACACTTGTGATTGTAAAATTAATATGAAGTATTGATAATAGTAGTAAGTAACTAGGAAAAAAATTTTGTGCATGGGTGGGCATCGCTTCCCCCCCCCTAGGGGGGAAATATCCCCTCAGGGGGGTAAATTTTCACAATGGGTATCTTTCGAAAGATCTCGATGATAATAGTAGTAGTTAACTAGGAAAAAAAATTTGTGCATGTGGGGGCATCGGTCCCCCCCCCCGGGGGGGGCAAAGTTTCAAGATGGGTATCTTTCGAAAGGTCTCGTCAATACCTTTAAAACGAATGGTTGAACCATAAATCTGTGATAATTTGAAACAAAGTTATCGATTTTTTTTACTTTTAACGAAAAAAAAAAAAAAAAAAAAATCGTATTTATTTTTATTTTTTTAAACGAAATTTTACCAAACTTGGTATTTAGTTGGTCCCCGACATAAACTGGTGCTGATTATATTTGGGGATCAATAGCTCAACAGGTGGCGCTGTGATAGCATTTTATCTAAATTTTTAACATGACAGTATGGGACAAAAATTCGTATAAATGTGCATAATAAGAGTTATTTACTATATAGAAGAAAATCATGTGGTGGCCACATCATACTAGTTTTTTTATTATTACTGATTGAATTTGTATAGGAAAATATAGAAGAAAGTCTTGTGGTGGCCACAACATACTAGTTTACTTTTAACAAAAAAAAAAAAAAAAAAAAAAAAAAAAAAAAAACATTTCTTCTGATAATTGCAAAAAAATGACTTTCTTTCGGCATTTAGTGATATAATTCTTTCAGATAAAAATCGTCTGCATTTATAATGAAAAATAATTTGATAATTTAATAAACAATTTATATTGAATAAATTTTGTGTAAAATTATATAGAAGAAAGTCATGTGGTGGCCACATCATACTGGTTTTTGATTGAAAACAAAATTCAGTTTTCAAAGAAAACTATATTTTGTGATACTTTTTATGTCTTTTAGCACCAGACCAATCATAAAAACTACATAGTATGCTGTGGCCACCCCATGAATTTCTTCTATATTTTCCTATACAAATTCACTCAGTAAAAATAAGTTATTAAACTTATTACTTATTAAAATTATCTTCCATGGATGAATGCAGAGGATTTTCATCCTAGAGAAATAGTACAACACTATATATTCAAAGAAAGTCAATTTTATTCTCTCTCTATATAACATCTTTAAAAAATGTGATTTTTTTTTTCATTTATTTATTTTTGTTTGTTTGTTAAAAATGAGAAAAATTGATAACTTTATTCTCAAGTATCGCAGATGGATGGTTCAACCATTTAGTTTAAAGGTATTGACAAACTCTTTTGAAAGATATCAATAATCGAGCCTATGTACCCATGCTCCTATGTACACAAACGTTTTTCTTAGTCGACTATCCTTATTATAAATACAGTGAACTCTCGTTAAAACAGACAATCAAGGGCCGGCAGTTTTTGTCCATATTAACGAGAGTCCATTATAACAGGAGTTCATAAACTGTTCTATATGAACTCCAAAATTACTATTATGTACACATACAATACGAATGAAAATTTGTTTCCTCAAACCCTTTTATTCATTAAAAATATAAACGCAGGAAAAACGATACTTACTTACAAAACTTTTTTTCTCCATATAGTACAACTTGATGTAGTACGTTAAGACAAAAGGGTGATAGTACATAATAGTTAATAATAATTGTTGACCTCAACTGTCACTTTCAATCAATACTTTTTACCTCCTACCGTGTAACAGTGCAGAGTGAAAGAGGTTAACCCTTTTATTATTAATTATTGCACTTTTTCATGTAAAAAAAAAAAAAAAAAAAAAAAAAAAAACGAATTTGAAAAGATTTTGGGAACTGACTCGTTTTCGAAGAATGTAAGCTTTGAGGAAAAGAAAGTCCATCTTAACAAATGAATTGTACGTTTAAAGCAATGCTTATTACATGCTATTCCTATAGGCCTTAGCCGTGGGATTCTGTTTTTGTACGTAATAACGAGAAATCCATCTTAAACGGAGCTGTCTTAACAGGAGTTCACCGCAATTCTTTTAATTTTCAAAATGATTGTTAAAATATAATTCTATGTACATTTATACGAAATTTTGTCCT
The DNA here is from genome assembly GCA_963930645.1 of Salticus scenicus. NCBI lineage: Eukaryota > Metazoa > Arthropoda > Arachnida > Araneae > Salticidae > Salticus > Salticus scenicus. The sequence continues at coordinate 205,632,134 of OZ005656.1, read as the reverse complement.
ATACCGCCATGTTAAAAATTTTAAAAAAGCGGGATGACAATGCCACCTGTTGAACAATTTTCACCAAAAGTTGATAGGCACTAATTTATGTCAAGGTGCAACTACATATCGCATTTTATGAAATTCTGTGCAGTAGTTCCTGAGATATAGTTGCCACAAAATTTTGTGACACGCATAGACATTTTCTAACTAGTATGTTGTGGCCACCACAAGACTTTCTTCTATATTTACCTATACATATTCAATCAGTAACAATATTTAAAAAAAAAAAAAAAAAAAAAGTACGATTTTTTTTTTTTTTTTTTTTTTTTTGTTAAAAGTAAAAAAAATCGATAACTTTGTTTTAAATTATCACAGATTTATAGTTCAACCATTCGTTTTAAAGGTATTGACGAGACCTTTCGAAAGATACCCATCTTGAAAATTTATCCCCCCGGGGAGGGTAGTCCCCCCAGGAGGGGAAGTGATGCCCCCCCATGCAGAAAATTTTTTTCCTAGTTACATACTACTATTATCAATAATTCATATTAATTTTACAATCACAAGTTAAAAACATCTCTTATTATGCACATTTATACGAATTTTTGTGCTATGCTGCCATGTTAAAAATTTAGATAAAATGCTATCACAGCGCCACCTGTTGAGCTATTGATCCCCAAACATAATCAGCACCAGTTAATGTCGGGGACAAACTAAATACCAAGTTTGGTTAAATTTCGTTTAAAAAAAATAAAAAAAAATACGATTTTTTTTTTTTTTTTTCGTTAAAAGTAAAAAAAATCGATAACTTTGTTTCAAATTATCACAGATTTATGGTTCAACCATTCGTTTTAAAGGTATTGACGAGACCTTTCGAAAGATACCCATCTTGAAGCTTTGCCCCCCCCGGGGGGGGAACCGATGCCCCCACATGCACAAAATTTCGAAATATCTCGTCAATACCTTTAAAACGAATGGTTGAACTATAAATCTGTGATAATTTAAAACAAAGTTACCGATTTTTTTTTTACTTTTAACAAAAAAAAAAAACTTAGAAAAAAAAATCGTATTTTTTTTTTTTTTTTTTTTTTTTTAAACGAAATTTTACCAAACTTGGTATTTAGTTGGTCCCCGACATAAACTGGTGCTGATTATATTTGGGGATCAATAGCTCAACAGGAGGCGCTGTGATAGCATTTTATCTAAATTTTTAACATGGGAGAATAGGACAAAAGTTCGTATAAATGTGCATAATAAGAGTTATTTTACACTTGTGATTGTAAAATTAATATGAATTATTGATAATAGTAGTATGTAACTAGGAAAAAAATTTTGTGCATGGGGGCGGGGGGCATCGCTTCCCCCTTTTGAAGATGGGTATCATTCGAAAGATCTCGTCAATACCTTTAAAACGAATGGTTGAACTATAAATCTGTGATAATTTAAAACAAAGTTATCGATTTTTTTTTACTTTTAACAAAAAAAAAAAAAAAAAAAAAAAAATTAGAAAAAAATTCGCATTTTTTTTTTTTTTTTTTTTTTTTTATATTGTTAGTGATTGAATATGTATTAATTTTTACATAAAAAAAAAAAAAAAACCCTTAGAAAAAAAAATCGTATTTTTTTTTTTTTTTTAAATATTGTTACTGATTGAATATGTATAGGAAAATATAGAAGAAAGTGTTGTGGTGGCCACAACATACTAGTTTCTTTTCATTCTGTAATCTGTTTATATTATACTTGCACATTATTAATGTGTATATGTGTAAATGACGAAAATATAAAACAGGACTCTTGAAAAACGTAATTTTTATGTAGTTTTTCTATAGGAAAGTTTCGAAAATAGACTTTAATATTTAAATTTTATTTCTGCTGTTTTTAAAATAAATTGTTACAAATTCTTAGTTTTGTTACTTTTAATATTTTGCAAAATAATTTTCTTATAGGTTTAACTAATCTTTAAGAGCAGTCCTGTTTGACTAAAAGCAGTGTATTAATTCTCTGTCTCTGCAGAATCTTTTCCAGTTAGATATGCACATTTAAAAAAACTGATCTCGGTGCATTTTCTTTGCTACCTTTGAGGTTTGAGGTACAGGTGTTCCAGTTGATCACATGGGTCCAAAGAGAACAAAGAAGCTCCAGGTACTCAGCAAGTCATTTCCCAAGAAAACTAAATGAAGTCACCAGGTCATATTCATTTCACTGGGACACTTGTTGCAATATCACTGCATCTCTCCATCTCCATCTTCTCCCTGTCTAATTCGCCAGTTCGGCGCAGTGATGCCAGATGGTCGAAAATTATTTCCCCAAACAGGTCTTCAAATTTCCACAAATCAGGGTTTTTTTTTTTTGAAAAAATCCCCAACTTGATTTCTACTAAAAAGGGAAAATTAAAAAAAAGAAAAAAATCAAGCAGATTTAAGTGGATTTAAGTTCAGATTTTTCCGCAAATGAAGGCAATTTTTGAAAAAAATCCCTAAATAACAATAAAGCATTTAAAAAGTTTTAAAAAAGGATTGAGTTCATACTTATTAAATAAAAAATACCTCATAAAAATCCTTATAAAATTTGAGCCTTTATATATTTCTGCACACCAGACGGGGCCACACTGTTAAAAATTTTGTCCTAGGTTGAACCAAAACATGGTACACTGTTAAAAATTTCAGTTCAAGGTTTAACCAAATGTTGGTACTACAGTAGCTTCAGTTTGCTAGGTTGAACCAAAACTTGGTACAAGTATAGCTTCAACCATGCGATGGTGAAACCTTCAACTATGATTTGGCGTTTCTTGATTGAAAAAAGCACCAAATTATGGTAAAAAAATTCTCCATCTTATGGATGTAGCTATTGCAGTACCAAGCCTTGGTTTAGTAAAGCACCAAATAAGGGTAAAAGGTTTCACCATCGCATGGTGGCAGCAAAAATGTACCAAATTTTTAACAGTGCATCATCAGAGCTCGAAAATGACTCGAAAATCACTGCTGGGCAGTTTGTTTATTCTTCTCATCTTCTTCATCCTCTTCTTCACTTCGCTTTGTTTGTTGATATAGCGGTTGCCACTCAGGAGATAGAGGTTAATAACTAACAATTCAGTGAATGATGTCGAGCATAGTATTATTCCACCTGAGTGGCAACCGCTATATCAACAAACAAAGCGAAGTGAAGAAGAGGATGAAGAAGAAGAGAAGAATAAACAAACCGCCCAGCAGTGATTTTCAAGTCATTTTCGAGCTCTGATGATGCTCGTCTGGTGTGCCGAAATATATAAATGCTCAAATTTTATAAGGATTTTTATGAGGTATTTTTAATTTAATAAGTATAACAATAAAGTTATTGAAAATCCCTGGTCGTAGGGATAAATCATTACGTTGGCAACATTGACAGAAAGTTGAACTCCCCAGATTTGTCCCCAAAAATTTAGAATTCCTCCAAAAAGTCCCCACAAACATTTGGTCCCCAAAATTGTCCACAGAAGCCTCAAAAATCCCCAAAATGGAAACAAAATCCCCAATCTGGCATCACTGGTTCGGCGCGACAGTGGAAATGATTTTCTTTATTTCTTTTTTATTTGGATTATTAGAATAAAAATTGCTTTTGAATGTCCAGTTGAGAAAGATGTAGACTCGGTGTAAAGAAAAGAAGACACCCTTTTTCAGTGTCGTTTTCTGTATTATGGTTTAATTTTGAAATAGAAAAAATAATTTTGAATAAAGAAAAGGGAAAATATTAATGAATCATTTTGAATAAGAAACAATATTGATATTTTTCTAAAGAATGATAAATAACCTTCAAATTTTTTTTTACATATTTTTCATTGTAATATAGTTTATCATCATTCAATTAAAAGTATGAAAAAGAGAAGATAAGGAACTTTTATTATTTTGGTTCTAACTCATCTTTTTTCACGCCGGCCATGAATGGAAGAAAGGGTGAGTACCTTTTTGATAATTAGTTGATAAATAATAATGAATATGTTTTTGATTAAAAACATTTATCTCTAATTAAATTTTATTAGAAAAGAACCCTTGAGATTGAATTATATTACAACACTGGTGTTTTGTCAAGTATGTCACTTCACTATGGTAACAAGGCCAGTGGCGCCAACTTTTGAAAAAGATTGGGTGGGTGATCTTAAATATTTTTGGTGCAAGGAATAATGATATGATGATATTTTTTCCTTTGGGGGGGGGGGGGATGAATGCGGTTAAGGATACAATAATTCAATACTATTTGAAGTATAAAGTAATGATTTTATTAAATTACATTATCATTGGATCTTTCTAACATAAAATTGATGTCTTTATATACATAAAAGGCAATGTATGTCTGTGTGTCTGTGAACAGCGTAGCGCAAAGACATTAGCTTGGACAGTCACGTGATATGACACAAAGAAACCCTCGAGGTGCAAGAGAAAGCCTAATTTTCGAATTTTTATTTAGTTTTTTTTTTTTTATTAATTAATTAAAATATGTTAATAATAACCTTATATTAGCTTTAAAGCATTTAATCTGTTCCCAAAAAATTACGTGTTAATTTTTCTTTTTTTTTTTTTTTTTTTCCCGATTTAAGAAGAAATATCAGGGGTCTGTCCAGACTTTTCGGACAGGGTCCTGTTTTTGTGAAATTGTGAAAAACTCTACGCGTATTTTTGTGAATTTAAATTTTATGTGAAAATAAAGTTCTTCCGAACTTTTCGGCTAGGGTGAACTTTTTGTGAAATTGTGAAAAATGTAATTTTTCAAAATAAAATTATAATGAAAGTTCCACTTTAGACAATGACTGTTCATTTTTATAGAACAAAACTTAAATATATGCAGAGAAGCCCTTAATAAATTAGAAATTGAATATCAGCTTTTCGGGGAAATACAGCAAAACATCTGATTTTTCATAGACATCCTGTTCGTTCAATGAAAGATTAGTTTTCTGTTTTATGATAAATAATTTTGTGAAGGGTCCTGTTTTAGGATAAATAATTTTGTGAAGGCTCCTGTTTTAATATAAATAATTTTGTGAAGGGTCCTTTAACGGATCCAGATTTGCCTCTGGACAGACCCCTGAATATATTTAGTTAAACATGAACAATAAAAAATTATTAAAAGTTAAATTATGCATCTCACAAAATTGACGTCATTCTAACTTTAGAAATTTTATTTATAAAGTTCTGATATAATTCATGATGCTAAAATATGTAGTGTTAAAAGGATTTGTTTCATTATAATTAATTTTTGGACTATTTTTTTTTTTTTACATTTTTACTGTCAAATTGTTGATAAAACTAGTATGTTGTGGCCACCACAAGACTTTCTTCTATATTTTCGTATACAAATTCACTCAGTAACAATACTAAAAAAAAAAAAAAAAAAAAAAAAAATCGATAACTTTGATTTAAATTATCACATATTTATAGTTCAACCATTCGTTTTAAAGGTATTGACGAGACCTTTCGAAATATACCCATCTTGAAAATTTACCCCCCCCCCATGCACAAAACTTTTTTCCTAATTAACTACTACTATTATCAATAATTCATATTAGTTTTACAATCACAGGTTAAGAATAACTCTCATTATGTACATTTATACGAAATTTTGTGCTGTACTGCCATGTTAAAAATTTAGAAAAAATACGATCACAGCGCCACCTGTTGAGCGATTGATACCCAAATCTAATCAGCACCAGTTTATGTCAGGGGCCAACTAAATACCTAGTTTGGTTAAATTTCGTTACCAAAAAAAAAAAAAAAAAAAAAAATCGATTTTTTTTTTCTAAGCTTTTTTTCGTTAAAAGTAAAAAAAAAAAAAAAAAATCGATAACTTTGTTTTAAATTTTCACAGATTTATAGTTCAACCATTCGTTTTAAAGGTATTGACGAGATCTTTCTGAAGATTTACTCCCCTCGATGGGGACTTCCCCCCAGGAGGGGGGGGGGGGGGTGGCGAGGCTCCTACACATACAAAAAAATTTTCCCAGTTGACTATCTCTATTATAAATAATTCTTGTAAATTTCATAATGATTACTAAAAAATAATTCTCTTTATGCACATTTATACAAAATTTTGTCCTACATCACCATGTTAAGAATTTAGAAAAAGCGGGATGGCAATGCAACCTGAAAGACAATTTTTACCAAAAGTTGATAGGCACTAATTTATGTCAAGGTGCAACTACATACCAATTTGTATGAAATTTTGTGCAGTAATTCCTGAGATACAGTTGCCACAAAATTTTGTCACACACACACAGACAGACTGACAGACATTTTCTAAAAATAGTCAAATCGTGTTCTGCAGCTCTCAAAACGTGTAAATCCATCAAAAACCCGAGGTCGAAAATTTTTACGAATCCAATACTTTCTTCTATTGAATATAGAAGAAAGTAAAAACAGTCAATGATTCACATTCGACTGAATACAGTTTCTTTACTGCTCTAAACTTTATAGGTCATAACTTTTTTTTATAAGCTTTATTTATAGATCTTCCTAAGCGATTTTTAAAATTTTGATGCTGAACAGTAGACTGGACATTTTATGTGAATAACTTAAATTTTGCTACAGCCATTTTAAGCCAAGTAGCACACCAAAAGTATAAACAAATTATGAAGTATTTTTTAAAAAATTAAAACAGAAATAATAGTCACATAAATGATTTATTTTTGTCTAAATAGATCAATTTATCGAAAAAAATGCACTTTCAAAAGTAATTTCTACAAGCACTGTTTCGAACCTAGTCGTACATTAAACATATACACAGGATTTTAAGGATTCTTATAAATTAATGAATTTTTATCTTCAAAGGTTTTTAATTCAATGCTCAATCTGCAGCACTATCGCATGCCATACTTCTCTGAGTCCGTAAAATATTATAATCGGAAATATATATATATTAAATAGAAAAATGCAAATACCTGTATTTTAAACTCATATAAAATGTATATTCCTAACAATTTTTTTTTTCCTTTTTTCAAAGAAAATGCTTTTTTTAGCTTAAAAAAAAAAAAAAAAAAAATCAGAACAATGAAAATTGTTATAATATATTATTGGGTGGGCTCAGACCACATGGGCCCATATAAGTTGGTGCCATTGAATCTGGCGGTTGTTCGTCCCTATGGACAGTAAAAAGTAAAATATCTGGCAAATCCATAGGCTTGACTTTGCCAGGTAGGTAAGGTCCGTCCAAAGGTTTCCTAGTTTCCGAGCAGTGTATTAAATTATATAAATCACAGCTTCTGCAATATTATTTTATTTTGTTATATAAAGTACCTTATTTTAGGTTAGAAAAAAGAAGGGAAATCATGCATTGCCATTGCATCAAATTCATTATAAATGAATGCAACCTTTTCACATAGAAATATGTACTACCATTTTTTAAGTTACTTACTTTGTTCTAAAGTTGGTAATGTTTCATTATTTGAGTTGTGGTAGATGAACCAAAATCTATCATTCTCTGGGTCATTTGCAATATTGGAAATTTCATATACATATTTTTTCTTTTGTATCTCATGAATTTTAAACCTGCCATAAAGAAGAAAAAAATAAATAAGTACAAGAAAAATTAAGCTTCCATTTCAGTATTAGTAAAATAATAAAATTTCAATGATTGTATTTAGAATATATATATATAAAGGAAATACATTTGACTTTTAATTTTCTTTTGTTCATTATCAGGAAATAAAAACAAATCCTTCTGGCTGAATCAGAAGAGTAGGTTGATTTTTTGTTCTTTTCTAGTAGCCATTATTTTGAAATAAAAGGTCGAATTTAGTTCACTAATAAACTTGGTTGAATCTTAATATTTACTGTATTATAAATACGAAGCTTCATGCAAATTGATTAGTTACTATTAAGGGGCTACATAGGTATTAAAATTTCAAAAAATCAAAATTTTTTTATTCAATAGTACAATATGTGTAGAATATTTTCGCACAGTTTTAAGTCAATCTGAATAAAAGTCTGAGAGAGTTGTGTTTGTGTTGTGTGATTTAAAGCTGATTGACTAGGCTAGGGTCCTTGGTCTAGGTCTGGAAGAAAGAGATTCTTTGGAATTTTTCATTAGGTTGATTTTATTTCTACTTAAAAGATTACATTGGTTTCAAAATTTCAAAAAATCTTTTTTTTTTTTTTTTTTTTAAACCTTTGTGCGACGGGAGGGGCAAACGCACGCTCAAATCCTATAAATCAATATCTCAAATCCTATGGATACACAATGCTAATTTATGCCAAAAATTACAGTTTTTAAAAGTTCCAGGACCCCGTGGCAGATATATGTGATGCTCGGTGGTGAATGAGAAAACACTTTGGCACGCCAGTGTGCCAGCTAGGAAATGAGTGCATTTCTTGCTGGCACGTATGTATGACAATTGGTGCTAAAGGGTTAATCTAATGGTGCAATTTGTCTACAATATTTTCTCAAAGTTTCAAGTCAATCTGAGAAAAGTCTGGGAGAGAGAAAGCCTTTGGAATTTTCCCTTATTAGGTTCATTTTATTTCTACTTGAAGGATTACACAGGTTTCAAAATATTTTAAAAAATAAAAAGAATAAAAAGTCGCATGTGAATTGCTCCTATTAATCACACTATGAATTCAACTCTAAAATTTCATTATACCAGTAGTCTCCCCTACTGTAAAGAACTCTCTAGCTCCAAACATTATATATGGTGAAAATTTAATTTATTAATCCCTTTCAGTTCTTCCCTGATTATTAAACAATTAACTCTTAATGACCATGATTTAAATGGACCACCAGAGGTGATTATCAAATACCCATTAAAAACAATAAAAAAACTTTTCTTTTACATCGGCTAAACAAACAGAAGTTTAACCAGATGAGTACAAGAACATATCCGGAATATAAAAGAAGGAAAAAACTGTACTCTTGTCAATTTCATATATGATATGCTAACCCTGACGATAATCCTATATGGAACAACGCTGAAATAATTTCAGCACCACCTAATATTCAAGAACTTTATATGTCTGAAGCTATCAATATAATTAAATCTATAAAGGCAATAAATTCTAAAGATGCAGCAATTTTGCCAATAATATGGCACACTATTATAAGATAATTAATGTTTTGTTTCTCTTAGTTTCTTATAGTTCTACTCCTATAATAGCCTCATGTAGTATTTCAGCAAACTCCTATAATAGTTACAGCTCTTACATAAAGCACTTTGGTGATTATCCAATATCTATTCCTTTTTCCTTTCCGGACTGTTGAAGTTCTTACATTACAAGTATTTTCCTACAATAATTATAGCTCGTACAGGAAGCACTTTGTTGATCCTACAATAGTTACAGCTCCTACATTCAGTGCTTTGGAAACCCTACATAATCCACTTCTTCCTTTGTTTGCTCCCTATTTCCTGACACTAAGTAAATCTTAGGAAACGACTTTCACCAGACTTCGCAATTTGCCGTTCGTTATGCTCACGTCTCCTCAATTAACTAAAGACTCTTTTAACTGTCAACTGTCTGATATAGCAATATATATATATATATATATATAATAGATAACGTAATAAAATTTAATCTTAAAATTTAGCAATTAATAGAACTAAAACAATAACAACACACAAAAATATAGAACTGAATTTAACATAGAGGAAAGACTGACACAAAAATTGCGATATAGATTAAGAACCAATGAGTTACAATAATAACTTAAAATACATACGCGGACCTGAATGATAATAGAAAAGGACCATTAAACTAATGACAAAGAAAACAAGTAATTAACCACAGAATTAATTGGATATAAATGCTTATAATTAGAAGTATACTTATCAAGGGGCGAGTACTTCATAAAGCTCTGAAAGCTGCATCGATTTCGTAAAACGGTATTGCCAATTGTAGCAATTTATATCATTTCACGCCCCGATCGAAGCAGCAGAACCATATAGAATGAGAAATAAGTGAAATATTAAATTAAAACAAAGATTAAATAAAATCCTCAAGGAAACCAAAAAGAAAACACGAAAGAATCATTGCAACCACATGTCAAACAGTTAACACAAACTGGAGAAAAGGATGCTGCCAAAACAGAAATTGAAATAAAAAATAAAAGCTCTACAGAAATCGATTAATCGAATGGACTTCAGAACATTTTCATTAAAGATAAAATACACACAGTAAATATTAAATGATAATGTTAAATTATATTTTAAAGTTAATTAAATTTTAAACTAGTAGAGTTAAATAAAATAGTACCTAAAACTATATATATATATATAAATTGCTAATTGGAAACATATTAATTAGGTTCTAACAACCACGTGACTTTCTTCTTAGAAACCGTACTTTGCTGAAGGACAGCGCTATTTTTTCCATATCTTTGGAAGCTTAGTAGTCGAATTTTTTTAATGCTTTTACAAATACATTTACAACACTGTGTTACAATAAATTTGTAACACTATTCACTATTCCGCAATGATAAAATGGGTCAGTGGGGTCAACTGTCCCTCAGCAAACATGCTCGTGACGTCATCTGTTAGAGCTCTATTAAATTCGTGACGATGCGTTGTGTTTCAAAACGAAAAACTTAGAATGTATACATTTTCAAAATTTGTTTAAATAAAATATATTTTTAATTAATGTGATTTTAAAGAGATTTTATTTAAAAAATATCAATGGCACGTGATTTAACAAGATCTCTTTTAGAGATAATTTATATTTAAAAAAAAAAAAAAAATGATGGTACAATATGTCTACAATGTTTTCCCAAAGTTTCAAGTCAATCAGAGCAAAAGTCCATGGGTGGAGGACCTTTGAAAAATTTCCACCTTACGTTCATTTTATTCTTATTTAAAACTTTCATAGCTTTTTTCCGAAAACATTATTTTTTAATTCAATGGACGCAGTTTCTGAAAAAACTAACGCACCGATTTTATAGAAATTTGCACTCTACTTCAAAATAGAATTGACTAGAGATCGAACGAAGATTTTTCTTTCTTTACTTTTTCTTCCTTCTTCTCCTCCCCCTTCCCCTCTTTTTTGCAACTTTTTTTACAAGGCTATATGAGAGGTAAAATAAACAGAAAATTGCACTGTTTTCGCATTCAACTCTGCCAAAAGGTTATATATATATATATATATATATATACAATAATAATCCTTAGTTCAAGCAAGAGCTATACTTATCTACTAACAAAAAAAAAAAAAAAAAAAAAAAAAAAAAATGTTTTTTTAATTTCAGATAATGCTATTATGAGTTATTCTGGCCACTGCGAGGACATTTTTTCCTGAAGCGGTCCTCTTAACCAGGCCCTACTGGCTAAATTTTAAAAACACAAGTAAAATTGCTAACTTTATTTGTAAATTTTGTCTTTGTTATTTAAACATATGTAAGAAAATAAGGTGAAAGTCAAATCATATATTCTGGAATGTATCAGACTCATTGCCCAATACTCAGTTGCCTATTTGTTAAATTTGCCTGATATCGGTTTTCTCGTTATTTATTTTATTTTTAAAATTATTCGTAATAAGATATATTATTCAACATTAAAATAAATTAACAAGAGTTGCCAACTTTTATAATTTATTCCAGAGCATTGTTAACCCCTCCTTTATTTCATTACCAATATATTTTAGAAATGGTTTTCACTTACTTAATCGTTGTCACATATTAGAGAGAAATAGTCTACAAAAATTCTGGTGGGGGAAGAAGGCGGAGTTGAAAATGCCTCAAAATAAATTATAAAAGTTGGCAACTCTGAATTAATAATGTATTACGTGCAAAATTTTATTTAACTATTGTAAATCTATCTATAATAATAAAAGAAGATGTCTGTCTCTCTGTCTGTCTGTCTGTCTGAGTATCTATACGTTCAGCCCCTATTGAACGCAGAACTACAATATTTGACATACGGGTGCTCAGAAGCCTGCCCGAGTGCATAGTGAAAACAGAATTAAAAAATTTTAATTAGTTCCGGAGATATTAATTAAAATGTAGACCTATGTCTAAATCAAAAAGCAATCTCAATGACTCAGAATTCACCGCGATTGCATAAAAACATATTTTAACGGAGTTAAAATCAGAAAAAGTGGAAAATAAATTAGAAATATTAGTTTGATCGTTACGAATTTGGTACCAAATGAAAGGGGAATTTTTTTTCGAATCTAAGAGTGCAAGTAGCTTATTGATACAACAATTAGATTTTTTAAAATTAACTAAAGTATAAAATTTAGATGGCAACATCATTTCAACTGTCTGCCATGAAAACAGATCGCAGACAACAGTCTGGATGAAAAAGGAAATGATTGTAATCAATTAAGATGTCACGTGTTTTATAGTGCGGGGGGGAAATTGCAATTTTCTAACTTTTTCTAATTTTCCTTCACGTTACATTTGAATTAATATTCGGCCTAGACAGCATATTATAAAGCTACTGTTTAATTTTCATGAAAATATATCAATAAACAAAAAAATTACATATTTATTGGAAAAAGATTAAGTTTTCGTTTTTATTTTGCAATATTTTAAATTGAGATATGCCGTTGAAATTTCGTAGTATTTGGTTTTAATGCCAGATAATCCGATTGTGAATATTTTTGAAAGAGTACAATTATTAGGGAGGGCTTGAGGTAGGGGGGAAAGGGGCAAAAAAGAAAAAAAGAGTTACAGCGTTTGAAATTGGTTGGCATATTTAGATTTTAAGGCAAGGTAAATCGATTGCGGATATTTTCGAGTGTAAAATTATTATTAGCGACGGAAAGAGGGGAGGGGGAGCGAAGGGGCAAAGATGTAGAAAAGGAACGGGAGTTTCGGAGAAAACAACGGAATACCCAGAACACCTTTATTCTTTAATATTTTGCAGAGTTTCAAATTCCAATTTCTGCTCACACATCATACTAAGGATTTTTAACGTTATATAAGCCCGGATTTATGCAAGTTTCGGAGAAAACCATGGATAAGTCGGATTACTGAGAGAGAATAATAATAAAAAAAAAAATCTCGGAGAATAATAAAAAAAAAATTACATTTTAATTTACATTTAATTGCAAATAAAATTTTATTCTAATATTTTAATTATGATTAAATTATTCTTAATACTTCATTCGAAAGACATTTTGAAATAATTTTATATTATCAAAAGTGATATTCGAGATTTCACCCAATTTACAAGTTTTGAGGTGTCCTGAATCGGTTTTCTTTTGTATCGCAGCTACTAATTAAAATAATGTCATAAGTAATACATCATTTAAAAGCTTTGTCGAATTGGAATTGAACAGTAGATTACAGAAATTTCTACCGCCAGATGGCGCTGCAATATTTTAAAATTTCATTATTCCAAATTCTAATTATTTTTAATGCATCATTCGAAAGATATTTTAACGTTCTTTTATATTATCAAAAGTGGAATTCGAGATTTTACCCGATTTACACGTTTTAAGGTCTCCTGTTTAGGTTTTCTTTTGTATCTCAGCTACTAATTAAAATATTTTCATAAGTAATACATCATTTAAAAGGTTTGTTGATTTGGAATTGAACAGTAGATTACAGAAATTTCTACCGCCAGATGATGCTGTAATTTTTTAAAATTTCAATATTTTAAATTCTAATGAGCGAGGAAGGTGTTGTAAGTTCTAAAACGGGGATAAGGCGCCGCAGTCGCCACCGAGCGGGACTTTGCTAAAGTCAGAATTTTGAAAGATCGTAACACTGTGAGCGAACAGGCTGTTTCAGATATTCAAACGGGAAGAAAGCGCCGCAGGCTACCGATCGGGAATTTACTGCGATTAAATTTTTCAATAAAGCTATTTTCACTATATGTCAATAAGCTGTTGTAAGATCTGAAACGGGAAAAAGGCGCCGCAGGCGTTACCGAGCGGGAGTTTCATAAAGTCGGATTTTTCAAGGATCGCGAACCAGCTGGTCGCCGAAGGCGGCTAGTATAAAATAAAATGAAATAAAACTTAAAAATAATTCTGAAAAAATCTTTTTTTTTTCTTAGAAGGAAATAGTATAACGCTTTTAGAACTTTTATCTTTGACATAGAGAATCTGTCAATTTCATGCATTAAATTAAAGAATAAATACAGATTCAGAAATTGTTAAAAAGTATTTCGTTTAAATTTAAGTAAAATAATAAAAGGAAAACTGGTACGTTTGCCTGACATATTTTTTTTTCATTGTTTAATTTATTCTTTAGGTTATTCTTAATGAGAAAGTGGATTTGACATCTATATTAATATAATCAGACTTTTGTCTGTAAATTTGTCAGAATTACAAAATTTTGTGATATCTTCACGTTTCACACACCATGAAAGCCGAAAATGACTTCAGAAAATTTTGCCTGTGTGTGTGTGTCATCGTGTCTGTATGTCTCTATTTTTGTCTGGGTATCACTCGAGAACGGACAGGCGGAATTCAACTGCGCGTGGCAGGAATTTAGGTCTTTTCCCAACTTAAAATTGTATCTATCAACTTTTCCGAAATTCCTCCCCGTTTCCCCCTGCGGTGGGCAAAAGACAAAAACACGTTTGTAAGTATAACTCGGCTCCTAATTCCTTCATAATAAAGAAATTTCGCATGGGGAGACTAGATATGGTACAAATAAAACACTATCTGCGATTTAGGAATTTTCGATTTTTAAGGAAAAGTAGGGGGAAAATCGATTTTTGGCGGGAAATTTCGAAAACTTCTGATTTGAGTAGAACTCTACCAAAAATGGAACAAAGATGTTGAAAAAAGGCTATGCGACTTTCTTAGGATATTTCCTAAAACACATTTTTAGTTTTTTGTGGTTTGCGTTTTTTTTTTTTTTTTTGGTGGGGGGGGGGGGGGTTACGAGGGGGCAAAATCGGGACATCCCTTTTAGCGCTAAATTTATCCTGAGAAATCTATGGGAGCTGCAGGCACGAATTTTGGTGCTTGGATTGCTTATATGTATCCGACATCTAAAGTAACGGTGTTTATCAAATTTACTCCCGTTCCCCCCTTATGGGGGACAGAAGGCAAAAACAACTTTGTAAGCATAACTCGGCTCCAAATTACTTCACAGTGAAGAAATTGCACATGGGGAGACTAGATATGAGTACAAATAATACAATATCTGCAATATAGGAATTTTCGATTTTTAAGGAGAGTAAGGGGGAAAATCAATTTTTGGCGGTAAATTTCGCAAATTCCGGATTTTTGAGTAGAACTCTACCAAAAATGGAACAAAAATTTTGAAAAAAGCTATGCAATTTCCTTAGGATATTTCCAAAAGATGTTTTTGATTTTTTGTGATCTGCCTTTTTTTTTTGGGGGGGGGGAGGGTATGTGTTATAAAGGGCAAATCGAGACACCACCCTCTTTTGCGCTGAATTTGTCCTGGGAAATTTATGACAGCTGCGGTGACGAAGTTTGGTGCTTGGATTGTTTATATGCATCCGGTACCTAAAGGAACGGGATTTATCGAAATACCCTCTTCCCCCCCAGGGGGACAGGAAGAAAAAAAAAAAAAAAACGTTTGTAAGCATAACTCGGCCCTAAATTACTTCACGGTGAAGAAATTGCACATGATGAGACTAGACTTGAGTATAAATAGAACATTATGTACGATTTTGGAATTCTTGATTCTTAAAGGAGAGAGGGGGAAAGTTCAGAAATTCCGGATTTTTTAGTAGAGCTCTACTAAAGATGTTACATGAAAATAGCCATATGTCTTCTTTAGAATATTTTCAAAAACACATTTTCGTTTTTTTGTGATTTTCGATTTCTTTCTTTTTTTTTTTTTTTTGTTACGAAGTTGCAAATTCAAGACCCCCCCCCCCCCCTCGTTTTAGCGCTAAATTTGTTTTGGGAAATCTATGGGATCTGCGGTCACGAAATTTGGCGCGCAAATTTTTTATGTGTATCCGACACTTATTGCAACGGGATTTTGCGAAATTTGCCCCCTTACCGCCTTGGGATCGGGGGGGGGGGCAATAAACACGCGTAAAAACACGTTATCCTGTTTGAATTCGCCTTACATTATCTTAGAATGATGAATTTTGGTGTGTGGATGTTGATTAGGTGTATGCATTAAGTACTTTGGTGAGATTTCGCAAAACTTCTAACTTAGTCACTCAGGAAGGGGAAGTAAGAAGCGAGGAAGTTTCTGCCGAAGACAGTGTGGACCCAGTCTCCTCACGTTGCGAGCGGGAAAACCTCTATGGAACACAGAAGAAACTTTAACTTAGGTTATTAATAATGATATGGACAATTGACAACTCATTTAAGTATAGTGCTCAGCGAAGCGGGCAAAGCCTGCTAGTTAAAAATAAATAAGTAATACAGTATACAAAGTTCTGTTTAGCTATTGTAAAAATAAATAAATAAGTGAAATAAACCTGAAAAATCTTTTATCTTAAAAGAAACAGTATAACGTATTTCTATTTTTACTTTCCGAACACTATAGTGAGGAAAGTATTGTAATCATGTCAAAAATCCGAATTCGAGATTTTGATGTTTCTATACGTTTTGAGGTCCCCTGAGACCGTTTTCACTATTTTTACGATGATGTATGTATGTGTGTGTGTATGTGTGTATGTGTGTATGTGTGTATGTGTGTATGTCTGTGAACACGCTAGCGTCTAAACGCTTCGTTCGATTAACCTGAAAGTTGGTACGCATATTGTAAGTCACCATAGTACGAACCCTATAGATTTTGGTGAATCTAGCACTTATAGTTTTTTTACAGGGACACAAAGAAAAATTCTTTATCATTATGGCCTATGGGAGCAAAATCTTAAAAGTGCGATAGCATCTAAACGCCTTATTCAATTGAGCAAAAATTTTATACACATATTATAGATCACAAATACTCAATCTGTATAGATTTTGGAGAATCTAGCACTTATAGTTTTTTTACAGGGACACAAAGAAAAATTCTTTATCATTATGCCTATGGGGCCAAATTTTTAAAAATGTGATAGCGTCTAAACGCCTTATTAATCCGAGCAAAAAAATTGTACACATGTTATAGATCACAGTTGAACTAACTGTATAGATTTTGGTGAATCTAGCACTTACAGTTTTTTTACAGGGACACAAGGAAAAATTCTTTATCATTATGGCCTATGGGACTAAATTTTTAAAAGTACGATAGCATCTAAACGCCTTATTGAATTCAGCTGAAAATTTATATGAGTATTATAAATCACTGTTGCACTAACTATAAGCATTTTGGTGAATCTAACATTTATAGGTTTTTACAGGGACACAACGAAAATTTCTTTGTCATTATGATCTATGGGCTCAAAGTTCAGTAGCGTTAAATAAAACAACGTGTAATAGATGGAGAAAAATACTCAAACACTCTATTATGGTTTTCTCTCTTTTGTTTGTTTAACAACTACTCTTTCTTTACTTTATCTACAAAACTGTTAATTACTCAATGTTCGGAAAGTCGAGTGGAGTCACTCCAGATTTTTTATCTTTGATGCAGAAAATCTGGCAATTTTATGCAATAACGAATAAATACAGATTCAGAAATGTTAAAAAATACCCAGTTTAAATTTAAGTAAAAAATTTAACTAAAAATAAATTTTTAGTAAAAATTAAAAATGCATTTTTTTTTTTTTTTTTTTTTTTTTTTTTTTGTAAATATAACGGTTTTATCTTTATTTTAATGTTTCATTTTGTGACTATATTAACACTAGATAATTAAGTATTTGTCTAATCTAGGGGTTCCTAAACTTTTATACATTATGTCCTACTTGTTAGAAACCAAATCTTTAGTGATCCACTTCATCCTAAGTGCATTGAAAATTTGGAGATACACTTGATTCCTCCCCTCCCGTAATATACATATATATAAATAGATAGATAGTGATATTATACATATATATTTATATAATGTTTTTGTATCATCTAGTCAGCACAAAAAGCGACAAGATGGAAAGAGTGGTCGTCATATGACTGATTCCTTTTATGCAAATTTACAATGCATTTCTGTGCACATGTTTCCTCCTTCTAACATGAAAGAAGTTTTCCCTTTCCAATGGGCCCATGCCAAAAACTTGAAACAGTCCCCACTTCTTCCAATTTGCAGCCGTATTGCATTTATTTTAACGGATTTAACTATTAAATAACATAACAACAAACAACACGCATTTTTGTTGATTTTTGTTTATTTATTTATTTATTCGAAAACATTCCTAATCAGGTCTGTTTGAAAAGAATGTTCTTGTTTTCGATTAATGTTTTTAATAGTAATGGCTTCCAATTAAATCGCAGTTATTTTTAAAGTTTGATAATTGCTGTAAGTTTCTACATTTGATTTTAATTTCTACCATTTAGGAAATACAAACTTCACAAGTGCATGAATTATAAACAAAAGTAATATCTTTAAGGCTTCGAAAGAAACTGGAATTGGAAAAATTTGTTGGGCATAGATAACTAAAATTATATCAAATTACTGCGATTAAAATTTAATTAAATGATGTATATTTAAGATAGGTCGATAAATTCTTCATCGGCTTTCGATGATATGCCAGTTAGTAGTAAAGTCTTTCAGGAAAAGATACACAATCCAGTTCTTCAGTTCTTCTCTTATAAATTTTTTATTTCTTCATTAAGTAATAATTAAAATTTTCTTTAAAAAAGTTCAAATATTCTGAGATTTCAGTAATTATGCTGCAGATACGTATTTATATTTTTCTATTATTAATGTTTGAAATATTTTAAAACTTTATATATTTCTGGTTTTCAATAACTCACTGAATGCAGCATATAACTCTCTGAATGTAGCATAACTATGACTTTTAACTATAACCAAAGTCATAGTTATGCTGCATTCCAGAGAATCAATAGAAATTTTATCTCATTTTAATTCTTGTAATGGCAACGATGGGGCACTACTCAATCGTCAGTGGCGCCGAGTGTTTAAAGGTGGTGAAAACCTGCAGAAAGAACAGTCTCGTCAAACTTCGTGCACCTTACCTGCCGGTGTAAAAGCTGGGGCGCCCCATGCGAAAATAGTTCGGCAGTAAAAGCAACACGATGAATTAAAAGGTTGTATGTTTTAAGTATGTTTATAATTATGCTCCATGGTCAATTTTTATAAAGAAACATTTTTGTAATTAATTTTTATTAAATGAAAACATTGCGACTTCTTCACAGAATTCCACAAATATTAATATCCCTTTCAGTTTTTATTGCTAACATGCTTCCGTGTGTGTAGAAGTGATTTGTGGTTGTTCTTCCCATCTCTTTTCACAGCTTTTCATATAAACGTGATCGTAACCATCTTGATTTTATGAAATTCACTATTTAACTTTAATGTTCAAAAATATTTTTAAATCAACTTGCACACAGATTTTGATACTGGTGTCTTCTGTGTAAATGTTGCAATAATTTCAAGATGTATTTGTTGTTAATTGCAAGCAGATAAATCACAACACTGTTTTTTTTTTTTTTCTTCTTCTTCTTTTTACTGCACATGATCGCGCACCACATGTACTTATCGCAACACATTCCATTCAGTTTTAAATATTGGATTCCTTTTTATTGAAAATGTTCGCTCAAATATGTGGTTAGCAAAATAATATGTCGTCAAAGAGTTCATTGTTTTACATATAACACACACATACACAAAGAGAGACAGAGAGCTGGGACAAACCTTGTAAATTAATCGATTAAATAAGTAGTATGAAAGTTTCCTCTGAGTTTTCTCTGAGTAAGTTAAAGACACCAGTGTTCGTCACCCATGAAATTAACACAAGTGTTTGTCATTCTCACAAAAGACATGCTAAAATAAGCGTTTAATAACATCTATGTATTGGAATCTACCAGTACTATAGATTCCCTAGAATTAAAGAATCTAAGCTTAAGCAGATTCAAATTCATAGAAGTTAATTAACGGTTATTTTAACACGTCTTTATTAGGGTGGTGAACACTGGTGTCTTTACCTTAATTCTTTACAAAAATTGATTTTCAGCCCACTGCAACTTTTCACCGAATCTGTGATTAACTGTTATATGAAAGTGGTATTGTCTCAATTCTCTTTTGAACTGCCATAACTTCAGCTGCATCCTTTATCGCGGTCAGTAATAATATTTTGCCAATTGTGTGCTACTTAAAAGTTTTAATTCTTCAGTAATTCCCGAGATAGGAAGCGTGCCATTTCTCTGATCACTGTAAAATGCAAAAGTTCTCTTTTTGACATTTGTTTTAAAAAATTCAAAAGGCTTGTTTTTTAGTATGCTTGTTGATAAAGTTTGCTGAGGCATATATTTTTTATTTGGAAGCACTTTTTTGAAAATAACACGCATTAATTTGAGGTTATCTTCATTTTCATACTATGGAAACGCTAATGCTAACTAGTACTATATTTGTGAAAATTGTAGAAATTTACATGTACATCTAAAATTTTTCCGCGACCCACCGAAAATCGGCTCACGAGCCGCTGGTGGGTCGTGACCTACAGTTTGGGAACTGCTGTTCTTAGACTACCCATCCCTGCCAATTTTGTGGTTGAGATGTTCCCCTTGCACGCACTTAATTTGCCAAGTATGCAAACGCTCATTTTTACCCCCTTTCTAACTTTTTAATCGAAGTATTTTTTTTTTTTTAAGATACACTAATTTGTTTGAAATAAATAGCGAAAATATAAAAATATACGTGTTTTTAATTCATAGTATATGAGTTGAATGGTTAGTTACGGAGTAACACTGATTTAAGTTTAGTTATCTGTTTTATATGTATCATACTACTTAAGAACATTTTTAAGGGGGGAAAAGTGCAAATGAGCTATAGGGCAAGTGAGTGTTAGGCAAATCAAATCAAATTGAATTGTCAGACAATCATACCAGACCCATTCTGGAAATACAGAAGTCTGTAATATAGATCGTTCTTCAGTTAACCACTGTTCGTTTTTCATTTCCTAAACAAATATTGTATGAGGAAAGTGTTATAAATAATAATAATAGTAAAAAAAAAAAAAAAAAAAAAAATATGATGTTATGGTATATTTTTACATTTTAATATATCCTGAGTTCATCTTTACTTTTTTTTATGAATAGTAAAAATGAAGTCATTATATACTTTTTTAGATGATGTGTGTGGGAAAATAGAACAGGGCATCTATTCTCCGACCAGACTATACCTCAATTCCGACTGTGGCAGTTGTTATACCCAGGATCTAAACACTGCATTTATTGAGCTCAAATTCAGAGGCATTTTATAGGTCACTTCCACTATCGCACAAACTATAACAATTTTCATAAATGTAGGGTTTATAGTTCGCTTACAGTTAGAGTTGCAGAGTCAATAGGAAAAATGACCAACTCTGATTCCTAAACTTTCAAAGACTCAGACTCCTTCTTACGTATATACATGTTATAGCTTATTTCTTTAAAATATGTTGAAAAAAGCTGTAGTAAAATAATCAAGATATAAACATTTGGATAATAAATTATTTATGTTTTCTAGATACAAAGTTAATGTGCAACAAGTTCAAAAATCCGATATTTGTAAAATGAATTTGTGTAAATGATGCACTAAACAATATTCCTGCAACGTGTTGATTGAGAAAAGAAATGAACATACATTTTTAATTAAATGTGGGAGGGGGAGCATGAAACTCATCAACTTTATGGTATTGATATTTTGAGAATGAATTTAAGTTAGAAACACAATATTGCAAGTTATTTTATTTTGATTTTAAAGTTATGTTTTAAACTAACAATGACAGCACTAGCACACAACAAAATATCGTGTTGTGAGAATTTGCAAGGAAAGCGAACATCACCAATATTAACTATTTCAATCCTTAGTAAAGGATAGTAAAATATTCATTGTGTCTATTGATTAAGAGCAAAGAAGAAAACTAAACTTCCTAATTTTTTTTTTCTTTTTTAATTAAATTCAAAGAAAGAGGTGGGTGTTATCCAACTGCACTCGACATATACCAACTGCACTCGCTAGTCTTTTACTTACTCTCTTGCAAGTTTCTATCTTACCACCCCTTCGCTCTGAATAGGAAGAACCCAAAAGTTTGTTGGTAGAATTATACTAACTGCCCTAGTTGAAAGTTTATAATTTTATTTGTAATTTAACCGAGTTACCTGTGTTTTCAGATTCGTGCAAAGCGAGGTAAGGGGGTCCAGTGAAGTTTTTTTGTTTTTTACGTGTCTGATATAGAGATGGGATAAATAGCTACTTTTCAGTAATAGGTTACTTCGTTCCATACTTCCTTTGGTAATACGTTTTTGCAACATATTATTTTTATAACCTATTACTTTTTAGTTTACATATGGCTAATGTGTTTCTAATCCTTTCTGGTTGATATACAATATATACATGTGTCCTACATAGTGGATGCGGTTCATGTTTTTAAGTCCCAATGCTTTCGAATAGGTATGCAATCATAGAAGGTATCGAATAGGTATGCAATCAGTGAAGCATAGGTATCAATGCTTCACTTTATTTAACACTAGAATTTCTTCAATAATAATAATAAAAAAAAAAAAAACGCTGATATGAAATAGTGGTAGAGTCAAAATTTTACACAAACGTTTGTCCCAATTGAGTAAGCTTAATGTTCATTAAACCAGTTCCTTTAAACACGAAAACAGAATATTTCAAATAATATCAAGAAACACATACACGAGAGCCGTTTTCTGAAAAAAAAAAAAAAAAAAAAGAATTCTCATATTATAAGCCATACATGTAATTAAGAAACAATTAAATATTAATAGCAAATTTTTAAGAAACGTCTTTAAGGCATCCCAAATTTTAAACTACCGAGTGACTGTTTCTTTCGATTTTCCGAAGAACTTGAACTTTCCAGATTGACAAGAAAATTAGTGTTTTTCACTCGTACAGCAAGCAGTCACTTTGAATATGTTTTCTAAAATTACAAACACTTGTTTAAAAATATAGATTTTGCTTACAAAAATTGCATAAAATGATGTATTTTCTCAGACACTTAATTTTAGCATAAGAGCATAATTAACTATTCTTAACACCTTTACTCATTTTAAATCTAAAAAAATAGTCTCAAGAAAAAATCAGATTAAAAAAAAAAAAAAAGTGAAGAAAAGCTAAACAATAAAAATAAATAAATAAATAAATATTCAGTTTTCTTCTGAAATTATTCTTAATTAAACTTAAATAATATTCTTAATATAACCACAATAAATGCTGTATGCCATTAATGTGTGTATGAATCTGTTCTCAGATTCATACACAGCGAGGTAGGGGTGTCCAGTGATGTTTTTTGGTTTTAACGTGCGTGATAGTGATTGCCGTGGAACCGAGTTACGTGTGTTTTCAGATTCATGCTCAGCGAGGTAGGTGTGTTCAGAGATGTTTTTCCTTGGTTTTTAACGTGCGTGATAGTGATTGCTGCGGAACCGAGTTACGTGCGTTTTCAGAATCATGCACAGCGGGTTGGGGTGTCCAGTTTTTTTTTTTTTTTTTTTTTTTTTTTTTTTTTTCTTTTTACGTGCGTGGCAGTGATTGCCGAGTTACAGACCTTCTCAGATTCATGCGAGGTAGGGGTGTCCAGTGATTTTATTTTATTTTGTTTTATTTATTTATTTATTTATTTTTTTGGTTTCCCATTGCATCTTTTGTTTTTTATTTCATTACTTTCCGTGGAAGGATCTAAATTTATAAGGGGGGTTTCATGTAGCAGGACGCGTTTGCATGTCCGAGTGCAGTTGGTAGTTTACTAAAGCGAGGGGGAAATAAGCGAGTGCAGTTGGCAGTCGCCCAAAGAGGTATGTTTATTTTGGTTAGGATTTTGTCTTTGATGGAAAAAAGAACGGAAATTGAAAAATGTGAAAAATTTTGGAGAAGTATAGTTTTTTAATGAGATCGTCGATTCCATTGCACTAGAACAAGCAAAAACGTTTTCAGGTTGCGCACTGCCCAACTTCATCCCCTCTAGGTGCGGCTCTGAATCAATTTAATCATTAATGACTAAAATATGACAAATATCACATCCATCCTTTTTCTCTATATTTATTTATTATTGACATACTAATAAATTCTAAAATAACTAGACATTTATTAATGTATATAATAAAAAAATCTGGAGTGACTCCACTCGACTTTCCGAACATTGAGTCATTAACAGTTTTGTAGATAAAGTAAAGAAAGAGGAGTTGTTAAACAAACAAAAGAGAGAAACCCATAATAGAGTGTTTGAGTATTTTTCTCCATGTATTACACGATGTTTTGTTTAAAGCTACTGAACTTTGAGCCCATAGATCATAATGATAAATAATTTTTCGTTGTTTCCCTGTAAAAATAATAGATGATAGATTCACCAAAATGCTTATAGTTAGTGCAACAGTGATTTATAATATTCATATAAATTTTCAGCTCAATTGAATAAGGCGTTTAGATGCTATCGCACTTTTAAAAATTTGGTCCCATAGGCCATAATGATAAAGAATTTTTCTTTGTGTCCCTGTAAAAAAACTGCGAGTGCTAGATTCACCAAAATCTATACAGTTGGTGCAACTGTGACCTATAACAGGTGTACATTTTTTTTGCTCATATTAATAAGGCGTTTAGACGCTATCGCACTTTTTAAAATTTGGCCCCATAGGCCATAATGATAAAGAATTTTTCTTTGTGTCCCTGTTAAAAAACTATAAGTGCTAGATTCTCCAAAATCTATAGAGATTGAGTATCTGTGACCTATAATATGCGTATAAATTTTTTGCTCAATTGAATAAGGCGTTTAGATGCTATCGCATTTTTAAGAGTTTGGTCCCATAGGCCATAATGATATAGAATTTTCTTTGTGTCCCTGTAAAAAAACTATAAGTGCTAGATTCACCAAAATCTATAGGGTTCGTGCTATGGTGACTTACAGTATGCGTACCAACTTTCAGCTCATTCGAGCAAAGCGTTCAGACGCTAGCGTGTTCACTCACAGACACACACACACACACACACACACACACACGTACATATATCATCGTAAAAGTAGTGAAAACGGACTCAGGGAACCTTGAAACGTATAGAAACAACAAAATCTCAAATTCGGATTTTTGACATGATTACAATACTTTCCTCACTATAGTGTTCGGAAAGTAAAAATCTTTTTTATAAATTTAAAATGACATAATTTATTTTATTTCACCTCAAACTGCCTAATAGAAGCTGGAGTTGGCATGTTTTTAGTGACTCTAGCTCCGACTTCACCTCCCACTCCATCAAAAATCTGCGTGACTCAGACTCCAGCCTTGTTTACAGGGGATACCAAGAGGAATTCTCACATTATATCCGATGGATTCAAACTATTTGAAGTACTTTTTAATAATAAATTATTTACAACAGAAAAATACTGTAATATGTGTTCTATCACTTTATTTATAGTTATTTTACAGGGAAGTGAGAAAAAATTTGTATATATAACCGTAATATGGGATCTAATTCTTTGAAGTGTATTAAATTATTTAACCTAGAATGAATCTTATATATATTTTAAAATTTTACTATAGATAGTCATTACTGGATAATGTGCGCTTATCAATATTTGCTCTTTAGCAGAGGCGCACAAAAGAATTCAGATGCATAACCAATTGTACAAAGTACAAACTTAACAAGAAATGCTTAACACTCTTACAAATTTTATTATTATTATTATTAATATTTATTTATTTTTTTATGGAATTCTTTACTCTAAAATTTGTTTAATTGCTTGGTAACAGCTAAATGCTCTAACTTAATAAATCCTTTCAGATTTATTCTTTCTTCCCTCTCCATTCTTTAAAGTTGATGTTGATAGAAAATGCTTTTCTTTTCTCTCTCTCTCTCTCTCTATTTTTTTTGTCAGGTAGACGAAATATTTTAATCATTACTTACTTATACTTAGGGTTTATGGCAGCCGCTAATGTCATAAGTTCAAGAACTGTGATATTTTCCGGTGTTCTGAGCAACATGGGATGGATCTGATCTTTTTCATCTCCAATGAGAAGAGAGTAGTTCATAACAATTTTCTTTCCAAATCGACTTTTAATATTTGATACCATATTTCCTAAAATAAATAAATATACATACAATACAATCTAAATTATTCAAATTCTGTATTCGTGTAACGAAGTGAAGTTTAGCGATAATGTTTTATGCCATTGGCTCTTGGTCATTAAAAAGTTCAGCATTGAAAAACTTACAGATTCTTATTGGTCTGTGTGGTTTCAGTGATCTTAAATATGTTTCTCGGTCTTTACTACATTTTAAAAAATTATTAATATATATATATATATAGGGGAGAACCGTGTAATATGGACCCCCTAAGCAAGAATGCTCATAAAACTTAAATTATTAAAATAAAAACACTTAATTTGGTGGCTGCGCATTACAATTGCATAGTTGTTTAAACTTGGTAAAGTACTCTGGGAGCTATTAATAATTGCAGAAAATAATTATTTTATTTACGTATCGGTGGTCCATAGGGGTCCTTCCCGTTCCCCAACAGTTGACACACTTGGAATCTTGAAACGAACTGTCCAGCATGTTCCCTCACACACTTGCACATCTCTTGGGAATAGTAGAAATGGACGAAAAAAAGGGGAGGTCTAAAGATTATATCCAATGGGTAGTGTGCGAAAGAAGTTATAATTTGATAACCTCTGCTTGCCTGGCCCATTCCATAGCCTCAAGATTTTGAGAATGCGACATATGTACGCCGAGCATTAACAAAATCTCTCTGTTTTTATTATGGACCACTGGTCCATATTACACAACACAGCATGGTTCATATTACACGCGTAAACAGAGCAACGTGGTTTCCAATCAAAAATCGCTGTGCAAATTGATGCCCATGAAATGCATGTCTAAATTGTTCATAAAATAAGTACATTTGCTACTATTAACGCGAAAATTATATTACAATTACCTAACAGCAGAACATAATACTTCCATTTTAACATACTTGTTATATCAATGATCATATAAACCGAAAACTCAATTTCATAATCGTCCAAATACAAGTATGCATGTTCAGGGTGGCCATAATTAAACTGCAAGTGTTCAAGGGGTACTGGAGAGAAAACTACTGGGAATATTCCAGTGAAATTGGGTATCTACACGCTTCAGAATATGTGCAAGTCAAATATGAAAAAAAAAAAAAATATATCGACATTTTCACCCGATAGATGGCGTTGTGCCGTGTTTCAATGCTTATCGACGGCATGTATGCAAATTTTAAGCTCACGGAACAGTATAAAAACAAGACCACATAGAGTAATGGTCAATCATGACTCTGAATAAGAAGGAACGTGCATTGTTAGTGAAGATATTCTATCAGAATGGTAGCAATTATTCAGCTACTCTGAAAGAATACCGCCGTATGAAACGATTAAGAAGATGTCCAATGAGTGTCAATGGATTGAAAAATATGATTTCTAAATTTGAAGAAACAGGAGAATTGGGCGTTATTCCAAGCACAAGAAGGCGGCGTACCGTTAACCCGAAAACAGTGCTACAAATTGATGGCGCTATTGCTACTACGAGTAGCAGTTCTGGAGCTAGTATGCTGCAACAAGTGAGCGCAAGAAGTGCGGCTCGAACATTATCTCTTCCCTGGTCAACAGTGCATAAAGTGTTGCGCCACATTCTTCGGCGTTATCCGTATAAAATTAAAATGCTTCAAGAATTGAAACCTCATGATGACACCCGAAGAATTGATTTTGCAAACTTTGTCCTGTCGAAAATCAGTGAGGATGACACTTGGATACAGAGGATCTTGTGGATAGACGAGGCGCATTTTACACTATCAGGTAGTGTGGCATAACTTCAGGATATGGGGAACGAGCAACCAATACGCTAAACGTGAAAAACCCCTCCATTCCGATTATGTAACTGTATGCTGTGGAATGACTTGTGATTTTCTTTTGGGCCCATATTTCTATGAGACCCCAACTCCAAGTGGTCCCAAACGCTGCAGTGTTACAGGGACTAGTTACGGTGCGATGTTGAGAGAACAATTGATTCCAGCATTGCAAGAGAGACATTGTTTAGAAGTCACGATATTTTTGCAGGACGGAGCACCCCATCACATCGCTAAACCTGCTAAAAATTGCTACATGATACCTTTGGTGCGGACCGAGTCATAAGCAGAGGTTTCGAAAACGCTTGGCCCCCACGTTCATCGGACCTTAATCCTTGCGATTTTTATCTGTGGGGACATCTGAAAGATATGGTTTATAGAGAACGACATGCTTCTGTTGCTGAATTGAAATCTAGCTAAACGAGACACGTGAGGTGTGTTACAACAGAGATTTTAAATTCGACGGTGAACCATGCTGTTTTACGTTTTCAGCATGTGGTTGCATCTGGTGGTTTACATATTGAGCACATCATGTGATAATTTCATTGAATAAATAATGGTTTAATTGTTTTCCAAAGCGTCTTTATGGATTGTTTAATTTGTGATCTTAATTTACGTTAATTTTTGATTACATGATACTGTAAAAATTTAATTACTGAAGCGAATTGTATGGAATTTTGATAAACTGTAAGTGATGTTTTATATTGTTTATATGCCTCTTCGAATGTCATTATGCTCTGTCTATCGGTTTTGGAAGTTGTATATGCCACCGGTGAAGCGGTACATCGCCATCTCTCGGGTGAAAATGGCAATTTTTTTTTCCATGTTTGATTTGCGCATGTTCTGAAACGTGTAGATACCAAATTTCATTGGAATATTCCCAGTAGTTTTCTTTCCAGCGCCCCTTGAACACTTGCAGTTTAATTATGGCCACCCTGTACAAGTCACTCCATGGTTTGTGTAACAATAATATTCATTAAAGGCAATGAGATGATTTCACCATCTAGTGTTGAACATACAAATTTCCGCATGGTCCGTATTACACGATGATCCATATTACACGGTTCTCCCCTATATATATATTAAAAAATCACATTAAAAACATAAATCAATAAAAATTGTAACGCTACTGTATACGCATCATTGCGTTGTTTTGACATCATGTTTATATTATTTTTTATTAAAAACCTAAAATAAGTATTTATTAAATGAAAACCTATATAATTATTGTATGACATTGTTGTACTCAAAAAGTGAAAAGTTTCTTGAAATGTTAGACTAAAAAACTTAGGAGCCAGGAAAAAAATATACAGTATATATATATATATATATATATATATATACCTATAGTATGATGGGGAACTAAAGAAAAAAAAAGCAAAACTCGTCTATTAATGATAAATATTTTGTGGTCTTCTGCCGGTAAATTTTTCTTTGGCGAAATTTTAAAATTTGTGCATGAATGTCACCTCCCTGCTCTAAATTCCAATCCTAAAATGGCTAGAAACTGCAGTTTGTTGCGTTATTTTCCGCAAAGAATCCAATAGAAGCAGGATTATTTAAGTTATCCGCAGCTGTTAAAGTTTTCATTTTGTTGGTGACGTTAGACAAAAAAAAAAAAAAAAAAAAAAAAAAAAATCTGTCAGTCAAATAATTATATTTTAGCCCAACTATTAAAATACATCTCTTGCAAAATAGCATTAGAATGTCTCAAACCATTCTTTAATCACGTTTTTTCGTCACAGAGTGATGATAACCTGCACGTAGAAATTTTGTTACTCCGTGTTCATTGTGCTATGTGTGGAAAAAGGACATTACAGGGAATTAAACTTATGCTATTAACAGCATACTGCAGTTAAATTAGACGAGCAGATTGTCATCAAAAGAGACTATTAAGTTTGGCTTATAAAATGAAAAAGGATGAAACTCACAAAAGACAGCCACAAAGATTTCTACTGCCAATGCCAGTGTGTTCAGGTTGCGGGAATAGTTTGTGGTCTTTCCCCAAGAGGGATGGATGAAGGTCATCCACAGATCATATGTTTCCCTATTCCTCTCTAAAGCTACCTTCAAACTCTGGCAACGATACAGAGCTTCAAAAGTAATAAATTATCCATTGTCCGAAAGTGATCCTTGAAATTTTGCACACATTTACAATAAAGGACATTATGTTTTATTTCTCTTTTACAAAAGAAACCCCCTTCTCATGCAATTATCGCACTAGGGGGTTTGTGAGCTTCGATTCCAGTGAGCGTCGACTCTCCTAAACCACATCAAAGAAATATCAATAGAGCCGCACTTGCAGCTTTCTAAGTTGCCAGAGTTTGAAGGCAGCTTTAAGCTGCCGGAAAAAAAAAAACGGGGAAAAAAAAAACGCAACACCCGCTGTAATTTCGTTATTAATTGACGCAGGAACATATAATAGACATAATTCAACAGGAAATTAAAAGCACTTTCTGAATATGTTGTCAAATTTTGAATTAGGGGTCATCTACATATTGAAATGAGCGCCAACTTTTTTCTATAGCAACACCCAATTTTGACTTCATTTTTGAATTTCTGAGAGTCTGGCAGTACGGAAAAGTATACTGTTTGTATACTTTATCTTTAGTATTTATAAAGTTATAAACGAAAATGTGTTAGGGGGTTATCTGTAAATGTAGAAAAATAAAATTAAGATCCTAAAAAAAATAAACAAAATTTTAATGTTTCACACCGGAAATCTTTCACGAAAAAAAGAATTATAAAAATTAGTAAAACTTTGCTTCTTTTTCAGTTTTTTAATTAACTTGAATTCAATTTTTAGATTTGCATATACTTCAGTACTTTTTTAGATAATTTTAGGTCTATTTAAATGCATTACACTTGCGATTAGTCCATACTGTACCCTTTGAAAAAAGTGCAATATTTTTCAAGTAAAAGTGTCTATTATGGCTGTACTGATCACCAATAAAGCTTAAATTTTCTTTCGTAGGTAGGTAACATAATATACGAAATGAAATAATATAGATATATATATATATACAACAACGCATAAACTAAATCTTTTCGGATAAATTATTGTAAGGGTTTATGAAGTAAATATTAAACAATTTTAATCGCACTTACCAGTTTTGGGTCAGTTGAACTGTTTGAAACTGTACGATTCGTTTTATAATTTCTATGAAAATTTAATTTCTTAATTAACCGTTTGGCGACTGCTGACGTAGATTCACGTCATTTGAAAATCTGTAACTCTAAACGTCAGTGGGCGTTTCTTTCGTAATTTGTGTGTTACATATTTCTTAAGTGTGTACCCAGTGTTCATATTTTTGCAATAAAATATACTATGGATAGAAATATATTGATTAGAAAGAATATAATTATAATGTATATCCATTTGTAATATAATTGTGAATACAGAAATTTTTTTCTGAAATATTTTATTTTGAGATTATAACGCCCGTAGGCGGGTCTTACTGTCAAAAAGACAAAATTCTCTGGTCGCAAAAAGTGTTAAAATATGTTTATAAAAGTTAAAATATGTTTTTAAAAAAGTATAAAGTTAAAATGTATTAATAAAATTTTAAAGACTAAAGTGTCCTTAAAATATTAACCCTTCCCACTACAAAATAAATAAATAAGTAAATAAATAAAATAAAATAAAGCAATATATGAAGCAAATGATTAAGCCTTTTTTAACTTTGACGGTAATTAAGAAACGATTTTACATTCCAATTCCATTCGTTTTTTATGTTTGACAATTTCAGATTAAACCTATTTTTCTATTTAAAACAGTAAACCCCGCCTAATTAGTTAATTTTTTTTCTTCTGGTGTTCGTTTAAAAGATTCAAAATTTATCGCCAATTAATCGATGAAGTAAATACCACTTGTGCATATTTTTGTCAACATAAAATAAGGGGTTTAACAGGAATACTCAATGTCACATTTACTTTTCTTTTCTATATTGTTTTGTTTTGAAGAACGATGAAGGCGGGGCTTGTCTTCTTTAGAAAACAGGAATTCTTGATGCTATGACTAAAAATCATCATCTTTGGTTCATTTCTTTGCGTTTGACGTTGTTGTTACATAATTTTACTCGTAAATAAAAAATTAAAATATTTTGTTTAATTTTCTTTGTTATTTTTTAAGATTTGATTCGTTATCTCATGCAAAACTTTATAAGAGACGGCCCCCTAAACCCCTCCAAAAGAAAGATTTATTTATATCTCGAAAACTAATAACTGGAATGAGCTGCAAATTTGCACACCCATATTTTTCAGCATTAGGATTAATTTTATGTAAAAATTTATATAGGTCATAATTCATAATTTTTATGAATATGAATTTATTAATATTTTTCTGAATTAAAAATATTTGTCAGAATCAAAAGTAATGATGGATTATGTTTGGGTTTCTGCACTGTATCTCGTAAAAAAAGAATTATATCGATCAAGTTATTTTTTGTGAAGATATTAATAAAAGTTTGAAATATGAATTTAACATTACAGGGATGGAACACGGGCGCAGTGTTCATACCACTATCAATGTAAGAAAATTTTCTACTTCTTAAATCAACGATAATATACGTAGTAAAATTTCTTAAGCAGATTCCGGTATGAATTCTGCGCCCGTGTTCCATCCCTGACATTAGCACCTTCAAACTTTGAACGCTTATAACTCTGTGAAAAAATAAGTAAAATATACAACCAATATACTTTTTCGCGTTGTCGCGATCCCAGGAATTCGAATATAAAATAAAAATGGGGCATTACCATTGAAAAAATCAAAGTTGGTGCGCGTTTTAATATGTAGACGACCCCCAATACAAAATTTCAATTCATTTTCTGAAACTACTTACAATTCCCCGTCGAATGATACCGATTACATTTTTCTACATCGATTAGCAACGAAGTTACGTTGAGTGTTGCGTTTTTTTTTTTTCCCGACTGTACATTTTAATGGACATATGGTCCTTATTCAAAATTTGTAGCATAGGAGATCTTGAGTGATATTTGTATGAAAAAAAATTCTCTTACTATATTATAAATAATTTATTATTATATTATAAATAATTGCTTTTGAATAAGCAGTTATATATATATAATTATTATTTTCTGTGAAATCTTTCAAAACAATTCCTCTCTTTTACTAAACACAAATGGACACGACATTTATCACAATAAAAATGTGTCCTTCCTTTGCATAATGACATCTTGCATCGTGTTGCTTCATTTTTATCATCGATTTGGGGCATATGGTTGACATTATCGTGTTGAATTTCTCTTATTGGTCTCTTCTCACAGCAACGAAATTTTCTTTTTCTGTCCGGTGTAATTTCTCCTTCACTTTTTGAAGGACAAGGACGACCACGTTTCTTTACATTTACAAGCTTGTTCTTACAAATTAAACTTTTGGAAACGTGCATACGAAATTCCAGTACATTCGTATGCGTGGGAACTTATTTAGACATCCAATCATAATATGTAATCCAAATAAAGTTTCAATTTCAATAACATTTGTTGGTTTGAATCGAGTTTGTCCTTGTTGAAGTGCGTATATGTTTGTACATTCGGCCATCTGTTCAAAAATTTCATCTGTTATATATTTAGAAAAATATTGCATAGGATCCAATACAATAGAATCGCCAATTTTGTCATTCTCTATCCATTCGAATTTTGGTACATCGGGTGTTTGTTTCCTCCATCGTACTCTTTTCTTATTTCGAAAACCTTCTGTAATGGGCTCTGGATTTAAAATTTCATCTTCTCTACTGTCTCCGAATTCCTCAACTTCCCGTTCTCTTCTTACTCTTTCATCTTCACCAACTTCATGTTCAGTTTCTTCTATGTCATCAATATCCGAATCATCCCCATTTTCCAACAATTCTAATAGTTTATCTACATATTTTTCATTTTCTAAATTAGATTTATTTAGTTTCTTATTCATCTTGAAGGATAAAATAATCTGCAAAAATATTTTCAAGAATTGTATGTCTAACTATTACTCGCAAAAAAATTCAAATCGAAAACTTTGTACAGTGTTTCCCCTGATTGGGACAGGATGTACATTAGGATGTACATATTTTTTATAGAGGTTATAATACGAAGCCAAAGTAAATATCTTTTGTACAATTTCATTATTACGTAGACCCATACATACTTTAGTGATGTGTATATGTTTTGACACTCATTTGAAAAAATAAGAACGAAAAACTAACAATATTTGCTACTTACTGCTGTCACGGCCATTCGAATTTCAAACTACTCACATAAGAAACACTATAACTCAACACACAAAAATCAGATGGCGTTATAGACGTTATTCTTTCATGTTAGATGATCACTTGTAGGTACATTAGGTGTTGAAACGAAGTTTAAACCTATACAGCATAAAATACAGCACGAAAAGTGTTATGTACATTACAATGTGCATGGGGACCGAAGGGGTTAATATGATGAAACCTACCGAAATTTTATGTCTCATTTACTTAAAATACTAATTTTGAATTGAACGCGGCAGACTCTACGAAATGTGAAATTTAAAAACTTCTGCAATGGTAATATTACAGTTGCCACAATACTTGCAAAAATATCTTTTATTTAAAAAAAATCTGACTTTTTGCCACTTGTCAGAAGCCCGTTTAGTCCTGGGCCTCGCGAGCCCTTTAGAGCATGAAGAAATTTCGCCGCAATGTGGGATGATTCCGCCGAGAATTTTATCATTAGCTCCCCCCTCCCCCCTCCCAATCGGTCAATTCCACCGTATTTCTTCCCGCCGTTTATCCTGTCGATAGAAAAAATTCGCCGAATGAGGATGGAGGGCATTATCTTTGACAAAGTGGAGGTTGACAATGTTTATTTGCTTTTTGCCTCCATACTGCGTTTTTCCGAGCATTGAACGCTTATTACATTCGATAAGGTGAGCGCATTTATTGTTCTATTTCAATTTGTAATTTATTGTTAAATATTAGTATAAAAATACTGGTAAATAAATATTAGTTGTATTCTATATTTAAAGTATTCAATTTTTGGTTAGAACTTTATCTTGTCTTTATTTTATCGCCTGGTCGTAAATTAATATGGTTTTCAGTACAATTTATTCTGTTTACTACAAGTCAAAGGAATAATAATCATTTTTCAAAATCGGCTGTAAATGAATGATAATATCCTTTCCACTTTATTCAGATTTAGGACTGACAGATTTTAAAATAAAATTTTATGTTGTTAAAACTATTCTTTCCTCTGTTATAGGTGCATCAAAGTAAATAATGAAAATTTTCATTTTGTCAGGTTTCTTCCCTAAATTTTACGTGCGTTAATGGTTACGACATGAAGTTTTCATGATACTGAAGTTTTGAACTTATGACAGGCAAATTTCACCAAATCAGGCCTGCTAAGACTGCCTTTTAAATACTTTGTGATCATCTGATCCAAATTTCCTCTTCTGTGCAAAACTGATTTCGATAAAAATAGCCGTTTGTCTGTGCTAGATATACAAATATAGTACATAGCATTCCATCTGGCACTGTAGCAATGTTTCTGCAAAATAAATAAGAGTAGGATGGGTTTGGTAAAAACAGGTGTAGGTGTTAAAATGCGAGTGGAATGATTCGCACGCATTTATCGTGTTTTCTGCAGAAGTATCAACTGTCGCTCACATGGAAGAGGGAATTTCGCATCTTCTTCAATAGGATTGTCTACGAAGTGGTCAACGAACTTGGAAACTTGTGTATCATCTGGCTGATGAAGAACTAGGTTCAGTGCTAAACAATATCCCACGTAATCCAAATTTACATACGAGAGTCCATTTTTTTTTTTTTTTTTTTTTTTTTTTCTTTTTTAAATTATTGGTCAACTTCATTTGATTTGCCTTCCCGAAATTCTTTTCCAGGCCGAAGATTAAGGATCTTGCAATACCAGAATTGATCTAAATGAAATTTGCAGCTCTAGTATTAGGCTATGTCACATGAATGGCGCTCTGAATAGCCACCTCGAAATAGACAACAAAATGACTTGGTTCGAAATGGTGGTTCTGCTCAAGGCAATTCTCACTGATCGTCTTGAATATAACTTAGAATAAGTTTCTTACCGCTTATCCGGCAGTACACAGAAAGCCAGCGGCACGTATCTCCCATTTTCAATCTTATGGACAGTAAACAATTGCAAGGAAATTTTCATACAGTATTTGAATGTTCCCTTCATATTTATTTTCGGATATTTGCTAAGAAATATAAGATTTGAATTGCAGGAAAATATCATGAAGAACAGAATCAACAACAGCATGTAAAAGAAAATATTTTGGTCTTCAATTCTTTGTTCTAATGACTTCTCTACAGCTTCCTCTTTAGTTTTCAAAGACTTGACATCTGTTTACTCAACTTCCTATAAGTATTTTTTCTCAAATTAGCAACATCTCTTGTACATAAGCTTGTTTTTCTAGGCAGGGTCGTTTTCGGTAATCACTGAATGATTAATTTTAGATGACCTCTCCAAAACATCTTTATCTTTCCGTCTTGTCGACTGATTCAGTACCTGCTTTTGTATATTTTCTTCATCTTTGTCATGGCAATGCACCGTATTAAACCTCGAGAAAGAGATCTTGTTCATAAGCGTATGCAGTTTTGCAGTGAAATTTTTTTCTTGATGCACTACCACATGATTTCATCGCTTTTCAAATTTTTTTCCCTCGTAGTAAGTATAACCGTTAACAGTAAGGAGATCATTCCTTCTCTCGATGGTGCAGAGTTGGACAAAATTGTTAAAAATAATATCAATATCTGCTGATCGCCTTTGTCTATTGTTGTAGTCCCACTGGTCTTTGGCCAGGTATCTGTAATTGTACAGAATCATCTAAGCTGATTGGTCCGCTCATGTAACGCACGATGCATCGCCAAAAATGAAAATGGTATTGCAGCTTCCCTCTTTTCAGTTTCACGAAAATGGCGTGGCGGAATTGTTCTGTGTAGGGAATTATCTTACTGGATAGGTAAAATTTTCGGCAGAATTGACTTGTTCCGGTCTTCACAGCTTCAAGCGGATATAACTGAACACTGGGTTATATACCATTGCCATCTAAATTTCTGAACCGTACATTCTGGACTGTCTACCACTTGATGAATCGAATGGTGACGTTGATGATGAGAAGAAATAACAAACTTACTATCTTGCAAATACCAAAGACATGGAGTACTGATCTAAAGCGCTAGCATGTGTAGGGATAGACATAAGTTGTCTGTAATTTGTATTTCATTTGTGTCGTAAGTAAAAGTTTTACTGTACAGTCGGCAGCAAAAGTATCCGAGCACTATCCATTAATTCCGATTTCAAAAAAGTGCACTTAATACTGTTTTGTTAAATAAATCCTTGTCGAATCATGTTCTCAGACTGACTCAATAAGGATTTATTTAACAAAGCAGTACATTAACTGTACTTTTTTAGAGACAGAGATTATTGCTAGTGTTCGGATACTTTTGGTGCTGACTGTAGATTGCTTTAAGCTCCTTGATAGCTTACAGGACTATCTATCCAAAACCATCAGTTTTAACTTATAACTTGTAACGTCGTAACTTACCTTCAACCTGTTTTAATTACAAAAATTGTACCGAATTTTGACACGTTCTCATTATTCTATGACATTTAAATGAAGTGAGTATTGCTCAGTTCATAGTCTTGCCTCATCCACTACAAGGTGCCACTGATGCTACTACAGGCCATTTTCTATAGGGGCCTAGATAGTTTCTTTTGGCATGTGAACGATTCACATAATGCGATTAAAGAACTAAAAAAAAGTTTAAAAATATCCTCTAGATGGCACTTTTTACTGCACAAAAAAACGGAAAACATAGCAAAGTAAATGACCAAAACTAATTACATAAACAATTTTGATATTTATTAATTAATTTTTGATCGAATGGATTTGAAAACAGTAAGTATTACTATGTACAAGGCCGAAAATAAACACATAAAAAGAAAAAAAGTATTGATTAGTTTTGGTAGGTTAAATTCCCTTGTTAAATTGCTATTTTTCCTTACTAGCAGGCTTTGCTCGCTTCGCTGGTCACTAAATTTAAAGGAAATTCTTTTCTATATAGCTTTATAAAAATAAAATAAAACAAAATACTGAAATTGCTCAAAAGCTCGCTTCATGTCCCTGCTGCCTTCGGCAGCGATTTGGTCATCAGCTAAAACTCGGGCACCTGTACCTATTACCTGTGACATTGGTTTACCAATGGGCTTCGCTTTAGGTGCTTATTAGATAACAGTTTCGAAATAGATAGTATCGAAAAAATTGAAGTATCCCTTTTATATCTGAATCCCAGTTACATATGAACAACACTATACGTGGTGCACATAATATTTGCTTTTACGTTATTTCCTATGTTTATTTTGTTTCTCCGATCAACCATAAAATGACAGCA
Source organism: Salticus scenicus (assembly GCA_963930645.1). Classification (NCBI taxonomy): domain Eukaryota; kingdom Metazoa; phylum Arthropoda; class Arachnida; order Araneae; family Salticidae; genus Salticus; species Salticus scenicus. Next base: position 205,593,998 of record OZ005656.1, on the reverse strand, counting down.
ATTTCACGCCAAGTATTACAATATACTATGACCGACTACGTCTGTCGCATGAGACAATTAATTTTAGTGGTTATATATAATTCATGGTTTGTAAACCTGATCATAGTATAGCCTTAATATAGTTCTCTTTGGCGACTTTTGAATTTTTGTCACCATTTTAGACTTAATCTCTTGTAACAATAAGACTTAATCCCTTGTAACAATATGCTATTTTAGACAACTAATCTTTTTATGGTTATATATATTTTCCATTAAACATATTTTTCTTTTATTTAGTTATTTAAATATTAATTTGAATTAATCAAATATTTCTGTTCGACAGCGTGCAAGTGCAGTCACACACAGAGGCTCATTTATTTGAATGATAAATTAGCATAGTGATTAGTATATATAAAAAAATAAATAAATAGTAAACTTTATCGTGCTACACAACTTTATTATGTTGCTCCATTGGCGGCTTTTGAATTTTTGTCGCCATATTAGCGATGGATATATATATATATATATATTTTATGAAAAGTGAAAGACTTTGTTTATATTTTGCTGTTTATATTTTATGAAAGACTCTGTTTATATTTTGCTAAAAAATTTATCAGACCCTTTTTTGTTTATATATAAGAATCCTTCCTATTCTGTTTATATTATTAATGGTTTTTAGGTTTAAAATAGTGCTTGCTGAAATAAATTTGCTATCGTTAAAATAGCATTTTTTCTGTAAACTTTCTATAAAAATAAATCATTTACGTGACTACTATTTAGGTTTAATATATTTTTTTCTTTTTGTAATACTTTATAATTTTTTTTTTTATATTTTTGATGCGCTACTTAGATTAAAATGGCTGTTGCTGTATTAAACTTCTTGTCGAAAAACATTCCGTGTACTTCAAAACCAAAATTTTTTAAATCGCCCAGGAGGATCTATTACTGAAGCAGATAAAATAAAAATATGGTTCATACAGTTTAAATAATCTATTTAGAACAGAAAACGGTTTCCATACCCTCTTCTGCTGTTGCCACCTAAAATTCATACTTTAGTTAATTTTAAAAAATCTAATTGTCCGATCGATAAGCTGTTTAATCCGTCGGATTTACAAAAATTGTCCCTTTCGTTTGGTACCTTATTTGTAACGATACGACTGATATTTCTAATTTATTTTCTAATTTATTTTTTTCGTTTTAAGTAAGTGTACTTTTTTTAAAATTATTATTCTGTCGAAAAAAAAAAAAAAAAAAAAAACTGAAACAATTAAATTATGGATAAAATCTTAATGGCTAATTTATCAGAAATCTAGATGGTTATTATTTTCACATTTTAATTAATTAAAAGAAAACTAATCAAAAATTCGAAAATCGGGCTTCGAGGTGCATCAGGAGAGGTCATTACGAACCTCCATGCAAATGTATGTAGCTCTGCGATCAGCCGTTTTCCTGAAAAGCTCTGGATATACATACACAATGACACACACACACCTTATTTTATGTATAGATAAGACACGATCTAGTAAGCATTTTTAAAATATTTTTTAGTTTCTTGAACGCATATGATGAGTCGTCCATAGATCAAATTTGGTGGCAATCCCCCCTTTCATTTTAGCTGAAGCATGCAGTTTATGGTAGAAGCTTAGTTATAACCATTGTTTATATTAATCAAAGGAAATGAGCAAACTATTTATGTGTGTACTCATGATGTTTAGGTACGTTTTGATCATGACAAAGCAACGAAGTATAGTACATAAGTCTGTTTCGACACACTCTTCCCTCATGAAGCACTTAAAAGCTCGAATTTAAAACTATTAATTAGTTTTTAATTAGTTAATTTTTTAATAAGTGTTTAGGAAAAATCCACTTTCTTTGCTTTTGGATGGGCGTACAAACTTAGACATGGATGTATTATTTATACCTTTGTTCATATAATATGTAAAGTTATATTACCTTTCAAATAAACTTAGTCTACATATCGTATGACCCTCGAAGCCGATTTTTTGGATATTTGAATATATATATATATATATATATATATATATATATATATATATATATATTAATTGAAATCAAATTTAAATTGGATAATAATGATACACATACACTCCTGCTCAAAAGTTTAGCAAGATTTGCAAACGATAAGTCTTTTTCAAATTAAAAACTTATCTCTCAATGAAATGTTTCAAATATTGGGTATTTAAAGAACTGGGTCTTCCTCATGTTTTTCAGTAAAGATCGGTTTAAGACAAGAATTAGGGAGTCGGTAACAAATTGAGAAAAATTAATAATGTTTGTGATAACCATGTATCGTTAAGTAAGCAAAATGAACTATAACTTTAAGATATGTTAAAGTAGACTCAGCTCAATTTGTAGACGAATTTGTGTGACGATAGCATGTTAAATAACGGAGATATAAGCATTTATTTTAAAACTCTAAAAAAAAAAAAAAAAAAAAAAAAAAAAAATCAGCATGTTTTTTATTTATAATACACAGAGTTTTTAACGAAATTTAGTCCCACTTTCACATAAGTTGGAAAAACACTTTCAAAACAATATACTGCAATCGGAATACAAATATCTTAAATATCTCATTAAATATGAACATTTTTATGAAAAATGTTTTTACTGCGCATGTGCGAAAGATAAAACAATTTTTATTGCATAGGTTGAAAGCTAGATGTATTGGGCAAATTTTATCTAAAGTGCATTTGAATAGAATAAAATTAAACGAATTGTACGAAAAAGAACGAGCTAGATTTTAGATATTTTCCAAAAATTGAAATTTCTTAAGGGGTTTTTCACATGCCGCTTAATCAATTTGAAGATCCAATTATTTCAACCACTTTCCAAAGGTTGTTTTTTGGGAAAAACCCCTTATGATCTCAAAAATCATAATAAATAAACAAAAATATGTTAGAGTTACAAGCTTATAAGGGGCTTTTCACAAAAAAGCACATTTGGAGCATGGTTGAAATAATTGGATCTTCAAATTAATTACGCGGCAAGTGAAAAATCCCTTAAGAAATTTCAACTTTTGGAAAATATCTAAAATCTAGCTAGTTCTTTTTCGTACAAATCACTTAATTTTTATTATATTTAAATGCACTTTTGATAAAGGTTGCCCAATACATCTAGCTTTCAACGTATGCAATAAAAAATTGTTTTATCTTTCGCCCATGCGCAGTAAAAACGTTTTTAATAAAAATGTTCATATTTCATGAGATAATTAAGATATCTGTATTCCGATTGCAGTATATTGTTTTATAAGTGTTTTTCCAACTTATGTGAAAGTGGGTCTAATTTTCGTTAAAAACTCTGTATATTATAAATAAAAAACATGTTGATTGTTTTTGGAGTAATAAATGCTTATATCTCCGTTATTTAACATGCTATCGTCACACAAGTTTATGTACAAATTGAACTGGGTCTATAGTAACATATCCTAAAGTTACAGTTCATTTTGTTTAATTAACGATACAGGGTGATCACAAACATTATTAATTTTGCTCAGTTTGTTACCAGCCCCTTAATTGTTGTCTTAAACAAACCTTCACTGAAAAACATGAAGAAGACCCAGTTCTTTAAATACCCAATAATTGAAAACATTTCATTAAGAGATAAGTTTTTAATTTGAAAAAAAACTGATCGTTTGCAAATCTTGCTAAACTTTTGAGCAGGAGTGTATATGTATATATATTTTATGTTAATAAGAACAATTGAGTAAACAATTTATAGAAGCATAAATAATACTGTGGAAGGTCATTTTAAAATATTTAAAAAATAATATATTTTGAAAATAATATTTTCAAGCTATTTTGTATAGTTTTACTTTACACTAGCCGACTTTAATGATGATAAGCTATTTCATGACCCCTGAAAATTCTGACCGTACAAATTCAGACACATATAGTGTGTAGTATAGGTCTCTAACTGGGTAAACACCCCACTCGCTTGTGTTCTCGATTTTTTTAAACAATTCGACTATGGCAAACACTGGTTCACAAAAGTATATACACTACTCTTGAAAATCGTAATTCCAGCAAACTATCGCTTGCAGGCGTTTACGGTGCCTACCTTCATGTCAGACATCTACAGCCTTTTCACTTACCTACATACAACATCTCAGTTATTGGTACCCTCAACTTATTGCATCAAATATCATCTCATCTATTATCTAATTCACTATCTGAAATAAAAATGTTGCAAATAAAAATAACGTATTTGTTATTGCTAAACACTATATTAAAAGCTTGAAAACGATGAAACTTCTTGAAACATAAGGGTGATGTCATGCTTTCACCTGCAGATGAACCATTATCCTGTAGCAGGAATCTCAAGAACCGATGGCAACTGGTGCAAAAAATGAGACGAGATATTTCTAGGGCTTGGAAAAAGGAGTATCTCAGTTCCTTGCAATTAAGAAATAAATGGCAACATCCTGCAACAAATATCAAGGAAAGAGAATTGGTAGTTATCATAGACAACAGCTGCTCACCTTTATCCTGGCCAATTGGTCGAATTACAAAGGCTCACACCGGTAGCGACGGACTGATCAGAGTAGTGTCTATAAAAACTAAAGACTCTGTTTTTAAAAGAACTGTTAACAAAATTGCTGTTCTCCCTTTATATCAGGACTAGCGCCCTGATAGGGTGGGAGTCATGTTCGATTCCAACATAATCGAACTCCGCACTCAATGACACTTTCGATTTAACTGTTTTCATCTCAACTTTACTTTTTTCTGTTCAACAGGTACGAACATCTCAACTCTACTCAAACAGAAACCGAAAAGAACAGTTTAAGATATGTTCTTTTCTTCCGCACGGTAGCTTGCATGCTACCTTTCGCATTATTCGCAATTATTACTTTACATTATTATTTTCGCTTTATTACTTGCATTATATTATTTATGTTAAATATTCAATCGCAATGTTTTATCACAACTTTTGTCTTCAACGCATATTCAAGTCCGTGTATGTTTAATATAGTTTTGGTTTGTGAATGAAAGAACAAGTATTTATAGAGCATTTCCTCGTGACGTCTGGTGGTTGGCAAAAAAGCGCGCTCGACTTTCCCGCTCCCCGCCCACCATTGATTTTCCGTTGGTGATCCGCCATCGCTATGCTTTTCCCAAGCCTTTTTGCCAACCACTCATAAAAGTTGAGATGTTTGTTTACAAACAAGGAACTGCCCTATTGTTATCTTCACATCACGTTACATAACAATAAGTCATTTTTAAAAGAGTATACAAAATTAAATTAAATAAATAAGTAAAAATTACTAAAAATTTTTGAAGTCACAATATAGCAGTTTATAAACGGGACTGTTTATCTATTTAAACTTACCGTCTCTTGGTCTTTTCAAACTGCCTGTACAATTTACTTTTCCAACATCAATCAGACTCTTTGCATTCAATACTGGAATAATGAGGTATGTCGTTAACAAATCTCCGAATGAGCCATTATCTTCTTGCATTTTAGTCAGAAACTGAATGGAAGATTTTGGATTCCAGTCTTTAGAATTTTCTTCCTTATTTGCTATTAAAGCCTGGTTAAAAAAAAAAAAAAAATAATAATAAATAAAAATAAAACTTTATACACTTGTAATTTACATTTTTAATATCAGTCATAATATCGTTAAGAAAAAAAAAAAAGCCACAATACAGCTGCCTAGTGGGCTATTGACGACGGTCTGGGGGTCATTTGGAGACATACATTCACAATTTTGATTCTCCGTGGAGAGGATGGCTCGCAGAGCATATATCTTACTAGAGTGCTCATTCAGTACTAAAGTTCCTGTCCAAAGGAGTAACTAAAACTAAGGGTGGTTTTCGCCGGTCACATGACGATTGAAACGGTCAGATTTGTTCGGTTTGCTACACTTGGCTCATTGCTATCTTTTGTTTACCATATTTGGCATATTATTACTACTGTAAAATATTCTTCTACTCCCGCTTTCCCTTATTAAGTTGGATGACATAGGGAAAATTTTTTAACACCCTTTGTCCGAATGGGGAGGAGGGGAGTGACCAAGTAACCTTCAAGGGTGAAAACTGGAAAATAATTCATCACGTGATTCTGATATTAGTTATTCGCTTCGATAAGGGATGTGCACTACAGTAAGATAGTAAGATCCGTGAGTGACTCTTAATCCGTGAGCACTAAGGAATGGCTCCTCCACTTCAGTAACCCCCAGTGGTAATAGTTTTACACGGCAGATTTTAAGTGCACTAGCCACCATTAATGTACACGACGGTCTCTGGTCGGCTCCGGCATCAGACTCGTAATCCTCCGATTACAAGCTTGACTCTCTGCTAAGTGGGCTATCACGAACTCTACTGAAAAAAAAAACCCTTAAATAAAAACTCTACAATTAGAAACCCTTAAAACCCTACATATTAGAGAGAAACAGACAATACCTGAAGCACCAATGCAGTTGTGTATTCATTTCCAAAGCTCCCGTCTTCCATCTGCTGATTTTTCAGATTGTTTAAAGCCACTTTGATGTTTTGTTCAAGAGACATGCTTAAATTTTCACTATTTTGGATGCATGATAAGGCCATTGCTGCTAATGCTTGCAGTTCTGCTCATAAAGAAATAAAACATACATATGAGAATAAAACAAAAATGCGTGAAGCATAAAAAAGTGTGATATTTGTTTCTTATTTTCTTAGACATTTCTTTGGACAGCTAACATAATGGACAGCGTCCATGGTGTTTTCATTTCGAAGTGTCAAAATGGATTTTTGTTGCGTTAACAAAAGATACTTTAATTTTCGATATTTCCGTAGCGAGTCGCATTGCTTGGTATTTAACAATACAGCCTATTTTGAATGAAGAAAATGATTATTGGTACAGAAATCTCTTCTACTAATGTTGTCAGATTGTTGAAAGAAACAGTCATCTTAAAACAATGATGATTTGGGCAGTCCGATTGCTGATAGCAAGAGTGATCTTGTTTTCATTGACCAGAAGGTTAAAATAACAGGCAATTTCTACATGAATGAGATTTTGAAGGAGGCGCTATATGTATGGATTAATTTTCATTGTCATAGCTGGCAATATACATTCGAACAGGATAAAATGCTGGCATATAAAGCAAGATTTTACAAGAGTGACGCAAAAATAATCTGTATGACTTTATCTAGATTACATACTCGATGGATTTTATAGTCGGCAGCAAAATTATTCGAGTGCTAGCCAAAATTCTTATGTAAAAAAAGTACACTTAATACTGTTTTGTTAAATAATTCCTTGTCGAATCATGTTCTTAGACTGACTAAAAACAGGATTCGACAAGAATTTATTTAACAAAACAGTATTAAGTGTTCTTTTTTTATATAGGAATTTTGGCTAACGTTCGAATAATTTTGCTGCCGACTGTAATGCTACTAACTATGCAATGGCACTTGGAGCCCATATTTGTAGCATCAAACACTACTCAGTGGAGACTCTGCAGGAATTTCCTTAAACAACAAACGTTTACAGCTGCTGACAACGGATTTCTGAAGCGATTTAAAGTCTGTACAAATTTAAAAGGAAGTCTACATAAAACGTTTTAATTACTCATATGTTAATAAAGTTATTATTTCAGTAAACTATACAAATTTCATATACATATGTTTCTTATTACTGTCTTCTATATTGAATAGAAGAAAGTATTGGATTCGTAAAAATTTTCGACCTCGGGTTTTTGATGGATTTATACGTTTTTGAGAGCTGTAGAACACGATTTGACCATTTTTAGAAAATGTCTGTCTGTCTGTCAGTCTGTGTGTGACAAAATTTTGTGGCAACTGTATCTCTGAAACTACTGCACAGAATTTCATACAAATTGGTATGTAGTTGCACCTTGACATAAATTAGTGCCTATCAATTTTTGGTAAAAATTGTCTTAGAGGATGCGTTGCCATCCCGCTTTTTCTAAATTTTTAACATGGTGATATAGGACAAAATTTTGTATAAATGTGCATAAAGAGAATTATTTTTTAGTAATCATTATGAAATTTACAAGAAATATTTATAATAGAGATAGTCAACTGGGAAAATTTTTTTGTATGTGTAGGAGTGTCACTACCACCCTGGGGGGGAAGTTCCCCTCGAGGGTAATAAATTTTCATGATGGGTATCTTTCAAAAGAGCTCGCCAATACCTTTAAAACGAATAGTTGAACCATCGATCTGCGATAATTTAAAATAAAGTTATGGATTTTTTTTTTTCATTTTTAACATTTTTTTTTTTTTTTTAAATGTAATATTGACAATAAAATTGACTTTTTTTGGATATTTTGTGTTATACTACTTCTCTAATATGGAAATCGTCTGCATTATCATGGAAGATAATTTTTTTAAATAATAATTTTAATAAATTATTTTTACTGTGTGAATTTGTATAGGAAAATATAGAAGAAAGTCATGTGGTGGCCACAACATACTAGTTTTTCTGATAGTTCTGCATTAAACAAGAGTTTGGCATCCGAACTTCAAAGACACCTTGTATATTCCCGAATGTACATCTTCAGCGAATTACATCTCAAATTTAATTATGATACATTTATCATCAGCAATTCAAGATTTTTTTTTTTTTTTTTTAATCTTCAGTGTTACTCGGTGATCGAAAGTCAATTTTCCTAGACAATTTTCAAATTTTTCCAAATAATAATTTTTTTTCAAGAAAGAAAAGAAATGAAAAAAAAAAATTAAATTTTTGCAGAAAATGCAAATTTTTTTAAAAAGTTGAAGATTCTTTAACAAATTTAAGCTTCAATTTTTCCCCAAATGAAGCCTATCCTTTTTTTTAAATCTGTTGATATACTGTATTTAAACTTTAAAACTTCTTTACACAATACAAAATAATGGGAAGCACTATCAGTGTGGAATGGACGTGGTCTTTCTTTTTAAGGTGAAAAAAAAAAAAAAAAAATAATAATAATAAAAAACACGTGCTTATTATCTTGGAGGCAAAAGTAAGCAGTCTTGCTTTTTTCCCCCCTTCATATTTAACTATTCATTTCGTGTTCACTCTTGTAATATGCTCTTGAGAAAGTTATCCATTTTTCACAGTAAAATAAACATGAAGAAGCGATAAACTGACACACTCGTTCTTCTCGTAGTTGTACTGCGAGTGATGTCACAAATATAATTCAGTGTAAGATTTGACGAAGCACTCGGATATGATAAAGAGTTCGTCATGTTGGAGAGCGTGATTTACTTTATTTAAGGGTTTTATAAAACAAATTAAAAGCATTTATAGTAACTGTTACACTTTTTGTTGGTCTGCTTAAAATAGTTAGTTTTGCTGAAGAAATATTATTCAATAAGAATTCCACTTTGATGCTGAAGAATTGCTGCCGAAGTGGAGTACATAATGAAAGCATAATCCTTGAAAACAAGTGGCCGTGGTTTTTGCGTTAAGAAGGCAACATACAATAATAATCCAGGTTCTACACGCTGACTGGAACTATTTTATTTTACTTTAAAATATTTTGACAACATATCGCAATCAAATCTTGTAATTATACTCTAATATAAACATCCAATTATTAGTTTAACACAGAAGTTATACATTACAAAATATGGATGATAAAAAAGTTTTTCTTTATCAAGGATATGGACACCGGGAGAACAGAGACTCTTTACACCATGAAAGTTAATGAAAAATTGATTAAAATTTAGCTCAATAACTTCTCATCAAAAACCACAAATTACACGCCAAACTGATATCAGAAAGTAACCAAGTGCAACACCCATTTTTACTTCCTTATACAAAGTATAAGGAAGTATAGTAATCCCGATTTGCGAAATGGATTTTGTATTTCACATTGCTCGAAAACGATTGATCGCTGAATGTTGCTAATTTATACGTGTGACTTTCATGATGTCTAGTTGCACACCTGCAAGTGTCATCTTAACACGAGCTCTCGTTTTAGAGATATAAGGGATTTTACACGATTTTTCGTGACGTCTGTATGTGTGTGTGTGTGTCTGTGTGTGGGTATGTCGCATAACTCAAAAACGGTTGGACGTAGAAAGTTGCGAATTGGTACATAGGTTTGTTATAACATCTAGTTGTGCACCTCCCTTTTTGGACTTTCTATGATTTTCCGTTTTGGAGATATTTAGGAAAATTAGGTTCATAATGACAAAAATTTGGCCATAATGTATCAAAAAACGGTAATAACTCAAAAACGGTTTAGACAAATCTTGCAATTTAACTGACTTTCCGATTAGCTAGACATTTGAAACTTTCAGAAAAGCTCAGAACACGTTGACAATGCATTTTTTAAATATTTTTAGCCAACTGTTTCCGATACCTGCTGCCTTCAGCAGCGTTTATGCGATTCAACAGAAAGTTTATTTAACTAACTTCCCGACTAGCTAGACATTTGAAACTTTCAGATTAGATCAGAACACGGTGAAAATGCATTTTTTAAATACTTTTAGCCAACTGTATAGGGTCCCTGCTGCCTTCGGCAGCGTTACCAGTTCAAATCTTGGAATCGATTTGTAACTAACTTCCCGACTAGCTAGACATTTAAAACTTCCGGAAAAGCTCAAAATACGGTGACAATGCATTTTAAAAATATTTTTGGCCAATTGTTTCGGGTCACTGCTGCCTTCGGCAGCGTTTACATGGTTCAACAGAAAATTTATTTAACTAACTTCCCGACTAGCTAGACATTTGAAACATTCAGAATAGTTCAGAACACGGTGAATATGCATCTTTTTAATACTTTTAGCCAACTGTTTCAGGTCCCTGCTGCCTTCGGCAGCGTTTATATATTTCCAACAAAAAAATTATTTAACTAACTTCCCGACTAGGTAGACATTTGAAACTTTCAGAATAGTTCAGAACATGGTAAAATTCCTTTTTTTAATACTTTTAGCCAATTTTTTCGGGTCCCTGCTGCCTTCGTCAGCGTTACCAGTACAAATCTTGCAATCGGTTTTTAGCTAACTTTCAGAAAACTCAGAACACGGTGATAATTCATTTTTTAAAAATATTTTTAGCCAACTGTTTCGGGTCCAATGTCAATGTTTTTTAACATTATGTATATTTCTAAAAGTGTATAAGGAAGTCATGTGGTGCCCACATCAGATTTTTTCCGTTATGCTTTAATCCGTATCACTTTTTTAAATATACTGCTGGATCTAATTTTAGCCAAAAACACCGTTATTATATCTTGGGAATCAGATATGTGCGTCAGAAATATAACCACAAGAATTTATGGTTTCATGACTGTAAAAAAATAACTATTACCAGCTGCAAGAAACTCTCTGTGATTGGAGAAAATAATTATTTTTTCCAATCATAGAGAGTTTCTTGCAGCTGGTAATAGTTATTTTTTTACAGTGTAGTTTCATCAGTCTTTTAGCCGATACAATATACAAAGTACATAATTTCTTTTCAAAGAGCGGATGCATCTGTTCTTTGCTTCAAAAGTGACACATCAGCGAAGATTTTATTCTATTTTACTTACTGAGATGAAAAGATTGAACTTCCCAGCTCATTGCGAGACAAACCACATCTCATACTTTTTTTAAAATTTATTGCAAGAAACAGAGAGATAATAAATTTGATATTTTGCTAGCTGAGAAACCGTAGACGTTTTAGAGGGCTTTTTATAAATACTAGTATCGCCCAGTGGTCGAAACTCGACCATTTTTTTTGCAAAGCGAGGCAAAGCAAAGTTATTGCCTTGTCCTATACGGAATGCAACTGCAACACAGCTGCGGCAATTGTTTGCCAATATTCACTCTAACTGAATCAGCAGAGTTTTACTTAATATAACTATTTCTCTCTGTAGATGTTAGCCTTTCCTGAAATGAGAGAAATTCGCAACGTGAAAACGCCCCTTGTTGTGTGATACAGCCCAGAAGCTAATAGGTACCATGTCAGACCAAGGTCCAACCAAGTATCAAATTCTGTTAAATTAATTCGATTGGTTCATAAAGTACAGTGTTTGAAAAAAAAAAAAAAAGATATTTTTCAAAAATGGTCGAATTGAGTTCGGGAAATTTCAAAACGTGTAACATTATCGAAAACCGAAAATCTGAAGCATTTCTGAATCATATATTTTCTACTTATATATGCAGAGGAAAGACTAATAAATCCACTTTTTAAAAAATAAAAATAAGTAGTCAATTTCACTAATTTCACTTAATTAAAATGCAAGGAAATCTCAAAACGTGTAAATTCATCGAAAACCGGAAATCAAAAGTTTTTATGTATCTTCTACTTGCTTCTTCTACCCACAAAAGCTAGCAATAAAAACACTTTTTTAAAAAATAAGTAGCCAATTTCAGTTAATTGAAACGTAAAGAAAGCTCAAAACATGTAAATTCAGCAAAAAACGGAAATCTGAATTTTTTCCGTATCGTCTACTTATACATGCAGCAGTTAGTAACAAATTCATTTTCTTTTTATTTAGTATATTAGTTCAATATTTATTGTTTAAATATCACCCTTTGAAATGAAATGTTTATGTTTACATTCGAAACTGGAAGTTTGCCATTTTTTTTTTCTGGAGTTTTGTGATTTTAAATTAAAATTTTATCAATTTTACAGAAAAAATAACTCAATCAAACACATGTAGACAGTAACTTATATATAACTATCCGCGTTTGTAATGATCGATAGACGGCGCTTTGTGAACACTGCAGTTGTTAGTAAACATTAGCCACGTGTGTTCCAATAGTGTTCTTGTTATTCTACTTAATATTCGTACTATAATTTCTCCGCCATTACATTATGGAAAATTGATTGCTTTTGGAAAAAATACTTCAGTTTATTCAAAGTTCGATCGGAAGTAGATTTTTAACTGAAGTTGAACAAATATTAATTTCAAATCATCTGATTAATTCTGTTGCGTACTTGGGGGTTCGTGAGTTGTCTGAGAATGAAAGGCCAAACGTACAAAAATTCAGTAATTTATTCACAGAAAGTTCCAGAAAAATACAGGTCTATAAACCAAGTATCAGCTTCAATTCAACTAGTAAACACAGCTTAAACAACAGCTGTCAATAGCAAATCCACAGTACAAACTGTATAGCAATAACACATAAAGCAAGTCTCTTCCAAAGAGGCTCAAGCAATGCAACATTGACAGAAGCTGATCTTAGACTGAACTGAATTAACTGCCTTGGCGAGGAAGCGCTCCTTATATGCTGTTCCATGGAGCCCAGATTTTTCGAGAAAACTCTAGAAAGTGGTCAACCAATCAACTTACAGCTTCCATATTTGGTATATCCCATATAAGGATTTTCTCGCCAAGGTCGCCAAAAAAATCGCCAAGGTGGGAAAAAGTCGCCAAATTTGGCGCCAAATCCATTACGTGCATTACTGGGGCTTTTTAATGCGTTTTTAAGGGAAAATAAGGCTATTTCAACGCTAAAACGACTAGAAATGCACAAAATTAGCACTTTATCAACTTACTAAGCCTCTTTGAAAGAATTTATACAAAAATAAACACAATTATTTACAATTTCGTAACACTGCCCCCCTCCCAAGGACTGCACGTCCCGGGCAGTGCAACCCTTGGTCAAGAGGCGAAACTAAACAAATTTACACAATCTAGAACACAAAAACTAAGTTGCACATAAAGATAACATAGAAATATAAATTAAATGGGAAATATTTACAAAATTCACAAATATGTACAAATATTTACAGTGCGCATGCGCAAATTTTACCAGTATTTACATTTTAAATTTTAATTTTACCGTTACTAGTGGTACTTGGCTAGCCTATTATAGTGCACCACCTTCGGTTTTGATGAGGGTGTTTTAGTGATCCGCACCACTACATCATTCAGCCTTTTTAAGACTGTGTATGGTCCGTCCCAGTTGCACTGTAACTTGGGAGAGAGTCCTTTGCGTCGAACAGGATTCCACAACCACACCTTCTCTCCTTCCTGGAACTCATGTTGTGTAGCCTTTAGATCGTACCTTGTCTTCATTTTCTCCGTTGCCATGTTAATCCGCTCCCGAGCAAAGTTGTGTACGTCCTCAAATCGTGCCTGGAGATCTTGGATGTACTCCTCGGGCGATGAAGGCGCATCGGGTGGACAACCAAACAGGAGATCACATGGGAGACGAAGTTCACGTCCAAACAGCATCTGGGCTGGAGTATAGCCGGTGGTTTCATGGACAGCACTTCGATAAGCCAGCAGGAACAATGGCAACTTCAAGTCCCAATCTTGCTGGTTCCTTGATACTAGCAGAGAGAGGTTATTTAGGATGGTACGATTGAACCTCTCGACCATGCCGTCCGACTGGGGATGTAAGGGTGTTGTCCGGGTTTTGTCCATGCCGAGCAGTTGACACAGTCCTTTGAAAACATCAGAGGTAAAGTTCCTACCTTGGTCGGTATGAAGTTGTAGGGGCGTGCCGTACCTTGACACCCATTGCTGCACTAGGACCTCTGCGACTGTGCATGCCTCTTGATTGGGAATGGGATATGCCTCAGGCCACTTGGTGAAATAGTCCATCACGACGAGGATGTATTTATTTCCACTGGAGGTCCGTGGCAAAGGACCCAAGATGTCGATTGCAATCCGTTCAAATGGTGCTCCAACGTTATACCGTTGCAGTCTTCCTCGACTTCTTTTCTGCGGGCCTTTACGTGCCGCACAAGCATCACAGGATTTACACCATTTCTCCACATCCTCCTTTGCCTTGCACCAGTAGAAGCGTTCCCGAACTTTCTGCAGAGTCTTCATTACCCCAAAATGGCCTCCGGTAGAGCTGCTATGCAGTTGTTCTAAAACAGCTGGAATTTTTGATCTTGGTAATAAAATCTGCCATCTGAAGCTTTTCCCATCATCAGATTCCCACTTTCTGTATAATACGCCGTTTCTGATATGAAGAGAGTCCCAAAGTGCCCAATAACTTTTCGTAATGGGACTGAAACTGGAAATGTCCTGCCAGGTAGGTCTGTTGCTGGTCGTCTCCTTCAGTTGTAATATAGGCTTTACGTCAGGATCTTCCATCTGGGCTTTTCTAAATTCTTCGTCACTCCATGGGTCGGGATCTTGTTCTGATGGTGTTGCGACAGTAACTTGGCGAACAACTGGCTTTATTCTTTGGTGTTTATCCTCGGTTTTAGAGATGTATTTATGTTCTTCAGATGGAGACTTCCGCAAGAATGCATCTGAATTTTCCCGAAGAGCTCCTTCTGGGTGGCATACTTCAGAGACATTCTTGGTTGCTTCTCTAGGTGTTCTTACTGGGCAGGTTCGTTTGATATGCCCGTCTTTTCCACAGCCCCAGCATTTAGTTGTTGGAGTCTTCCCTTCTTTCTTCCTCTCAAGAATGCGTAGTCTTCTATTAATTTCTGCAATCATTTCCTGAATCTCTTTAAGATCCTCTTGAGAGCCGTTCACTTTGTCTGCTGTGCTGTTCTGGCGATGTACACAGGAGGCTTGTTGGGCAGTCTCGAGCTTTAGGGCATACACCAAGGCTGACTCCACATCCTTCACGCCGGAGAGTCTGAGGGCTTTTTGAATATCTGAATCTTCGACAGCATCAATGAAATATTCTAGAGCCAGATCATTGCGTGTTTCAGGATGACAGTCTGAAAAAGCCAAATGTGAAAGCCTCTGGATGTTTGATGCCAGTTCTTGTAAACTTTCCCCTGGTCTCTGGCGACGGGACCTTAGCTGGAGTCGACTATATTCTTTGGACCATTTCGCTCCAAAACGTAGCTCTAGTGCTCTGGTTACAGCTTCGAAGTCATATCGCTGTTCCTTCGAAAGGGTCTCCAGAATATCTGCGGCGTCGCCCCGCAACGACCCTACCAGATGAGCCGTCTTTGCAACAGAGTCCCAGCCGTTTGCTTCAGCCACGATGGAGAACTGCGTCTTATATACATGCCAGGAGGAACTGCCATCGTAGGTTGATAGCTTAATAAATTCGTGATTCTGGTTTCTTCTCTCTTTCTTTTCAGTTTCCTGGGGCTTGGATTCTAACTTTTCTTCGAGATTCCGAATCTTGCTCTGCAGTTCATTCCCTATTACTTCTCTGCTCCACTCTCCTTTCATTTTTCTTTCAAGATCTTCCTCCATTCTCTTAAACTTGCTTTCTATCTCTGAAACCTTTCCTTTCAGCTCTTGATCAAAGTTTTCTTTAAATTTCTCCTCAAAATTCTCTTCTATCTTCATAAATCTCTCTTCAAAATTCTTTTCCACTTTCAAAACTTTCTCTTCAAAATTTTCTTCTATCTTTATAACTTTCTCTTCTATTCCATCCATTCTGTTTTCCATATCCGATAATTTACTTTCAATCACTTCCTTTACTGTCGAAAGTTCTCTCTTCATCTCGTCTTGATTAGATTTAATTTCTTCGGTCAAACTGTCTTTCAACTCTCTTTGCGATGTTTCCATTTTCTCTTGTGCTACCTTCATTTCTTCAGTCAAACCATCTTTCAACTCTCTTTGCGATGTTTCCATTTTCTCTTGTGCTACCTTCATTTCTTCAGTCAAACCGTCTTTCAACTCTCTTTGCGATGTTTCCATCTTTTCCAGTCCTGTTTCCATTTTCTCTATCAATCCGGTTTCCATCTTTTCCTGTCCGGCTTTCATTTCATTTATCTGGGTAGCTAAGGCTTCTAGAAGTTTTTTCATCTCTTGCTCCATAGCCCTCGTTATCACCATTCACAGACAACCCCACTTCTGACACCAAAAATGTTGCGTACTTGGGGGTTCGTGAGTTGTCTGAGAATGAAAGGCCAAACGTACAAAAATTCAGTAATTTATTCACAGAAAGTTCCAGAAAAATACAGGTCTATAAACCAAGTATCAGCTTCAATTCAACTAGTAAACACAGCTTAAACAACAGCTGTCAATAGCAAATCCACAGTACAAACTGTATAGCAATAACACATAAAGCAAGTCTCTTCCAAAGAGGCTCAAGCAATGCAACATTGACAGAAGCTGATCTTAGACTGAACTGAATTAACTGCCTTGGCGAGGAAGCGCTCCTTATATGCTGTTCCATGGAGCCCAGATTTTTCGAGAAAACTCTAGAAAGTGGTCAACCAATCAACTTACAGCTTCCATATTTGGTATATCCCATATAAGGATTTTCTCGCCAAGGTCGCCAAAAAAATCGCCAAGGTGGGAAAAAGTCGCCAAATTTGGCGCCAAATCCATTACGTGCATTACTGGGGCTTTTTAATGCGTTTTTAAGGGAAAATAAGGCTATTTCAACGCTAAAACGACTAGAAATGCACAAAATTAGCACTTTATCAACTTACTAAGCCTCTTTGAAAGAATTTATACAAAAATAAACACAATTATTTACAATTTCGTAACAATTCTTTACTTCCATTAGCCGAAGCAACTGAAATTTTAAATTCGTCATTTGGAAATAAATGGAAGCTCAATTCTGGATTTCTTGATGCTTTGGATTTACACTGTGGCACACAAAAGTATGTGTTATCTTTTTTACCGTATTTATTCATTTTTATTCAATAAATATATGTGAAACTAAACATCGGCTAGCAATGGCGGCTATATGGAATTCGAATTAAACCATGTTTATTGTAATTTCACCGTAGCCCACCAGAGGGCGAGCATTTCATTACAATCGCGGATACCCAAATATCGGAATTAAAATCGGCAGATAATTTCCGTTATTTTTTAATAATTTTTTACAAAAAACTCAATGGACAATTAACATAGAAAATATTTTACATGGCTCCATGGACAGACAGTGTCGTCATCACTTCGCTTGCGTATAGTGATGCTACATTATACAAATTACTGTGTCTATGGTTTTATTTGAGCTTTATGAAATTGCCAGATTTAACAACTTTCTACTTTTAGGTATTTTTTAATGTGAAGGAATACGTGTATAAAAGGGAAAAATGGGGGAAAATGCATAAAAGGTAAATGTATTTTTAAATACCTTCTTGACATCGTAAGAAAATAATATTTGTATTCGCACCTTCCGGCTAACCATACCTTTCGAATGATACCATTTTCAACCCTCTACTCCCATAATTAATATGTTAAAAAGGGACAACAAATTTTATGCTTGCCTATTAATATATAGATGGGAAATGAATTGCGAAACGAATTAAATTTTGAATTAGAATATGTGATTTCCGATATCACAGTAACGCCTTTCATGAAATTAAATTATTAGTAATTATACTGATTTTCACTAATATTCCTAATTTTTGAGGAACCCATGGCTCCCGCATTTAAGCATGCACCTCTTCGTTTTTCAGAAAAATATTCTCAAAAAGATATGAGGGGGCCCATCGTTCATTTTTATGTAGTACATTTTTAACAGTGTTATCACCTCTAATCATTTGTACTTATAAGAAATCCGGTTGCGTATGAAAAATAAAACAGAATTTGTGGATATATATAATGCATGAAAATCTAGGTAAGGAAAAGTACTAGCAAACATAATTAAAATAGCATTAGCTTTTAAGGATTATTATGAACATTATGACATTATTTCAAGATTTTCTTATTTAATAATTTTAATATATATATATATATATGGTAAAAATTCCTGTTATTACTATTTCTTGTATAGTAGTAGTGATGATGGTGGGATTTTCCGGAAAATGTAATCTTTTACTCATTTTAGAGAAAATCCTCTTGCTCTTCCTCATAATTTTTTTTATTTCATAAAATTATTCTCCAATAAACTTAGTATATAGTCTTCAAATATTTCTCCCACGAGTTCAAAAATTCCTAAAATGAGGAAAAATACCAAAGTCTGGCAGCAATTGATTCCTTTTAATTTCTTCCAATCCTAAAAATTCTTATTTAACGAGAAATACATTTGTTTGAGAATTTTTTTTTTCTTTATCTATAAAATTTATTGCTGTTCAATTCATAGTAATACGAATAAATTAATTAATAAATAAATAAATAAAATAATAATATTATTAATAAAATATATAATAAAGACAGATAAATGTTTAATATCTACCGAAAACGAATCCAAGATGCTCTGAACTAAATTCTAAAACTTCTAGCAGACTATCAATTTCCTCTTCCGATATGGGTTCTTTAGCATTGCAGAGAGTTAAATACGGAAAAGGAGGTGTGTAATAAGAAACTGTTTTTAAATCTTCTTTCAAAATAGCGATGAGATCATACCCATAAAAGTTGCGGGGATCATGACAAGTGACAAGTAGAGCACTTATATAGGAGGCTAATTCAGTTGATGACATTTTATCAGTCTTATGCCTAATCAAAAAAATGTAAATCACAAGAAACGTTAACAAATGAATGCTGATTATTTGTGGCGAGAATTTAAAAATTTGCGTAATTCATAGATCATATTAGGAATACATCAACAATAATTACACGTACAATGTAAAAAAAAGTGAAAAAACAATATTATATTTTTAAAAAATTAAACAACACGCTTTTATAGAAATATGAACTAAAAAAGCGCAAAATATTTATCTTAGTATTAAAATGCAGGGTAAGAGAAAATCGAGTGAGTGACACACCATAATATTTACATACATTTAAATCTTTAATTAGAATAACTTAGAATTAAACAAAAACCATTTTTAAAAAATCTCCTCTGACGGGGATCGAACGCTGGACCTTTGGGTTCGTAGCGCGGAGCCTTACCTCAATGCCACATCGTTTTTTTACAATATAAATTTTTTGTTTGCTCCCAGAGTATTTACAAACATACATACAAACATACATACATACATACAGGTGAAGCTAATAAAAGCGTGTTAAAAAAAAAAAAAACTGTTATCTTACAGAAATTATGCATATACTACGAAGAAAATACGTTAACAGAAATTTTTCGTTACAGAACAATGCAATAATTTTTTCCGCAGGCAAACTGTTTTAAAAAAACTCACATTAAATAAAAATTTCCATCTCGACAGAAATATGGCTCATCGCATAGTAGTCGAAGATATTAGCTCAGAGCCACTGAATCACATTTTAAGCTGTTACTTAGCATTTCCCTATAGATCTTTGATACCAAGTTTTCTATATACAAACCAGAAAAAATATGTACCAGATAAAACTTGAAACAATGGTTACACATTTTATCTTGTTGAAGGAAGTAATGTGTTTTTGACAGATTGAGATGTAATTAATATATATATATATACACTAAGTGGCAAAAAAAAAAAAAAAAAAAAAAAAAAAAATCTGGTGTGAAACAGCCACACGACTTCCATTACCCACTATTACACGTATTATATGCATTTTTGAGAGATAATGTGATCAGAAAACATAAAAGTGATCTAAAGAGAAAATCGTTAGAGCTTTTTTTGAGATACCAACTTTTACAAAAAATCAATTATTGACCGGAAAACAATAATTACATACAAAAGGATATTTAAAAATGAGTTAATATGGCGAGTTTGAAAAAAATCCGTACAACCGTTTTTAAAGGAACGCCTTTGCGAGGCCTGAAATTGAGCTATTTATACAGGACGCCTATCAATTTTCCTGAACTAACCAACTGTATCATTCGAAAGGACATCTAATAGAGTGTTTATATAGCAAGTTTGAAGAAAATCGTTAGAGCCGTTTTTGAGATACGGACTTACGGTCCCACTTCCAATTTCCGATGTCCCACTTCCGGTTTTTCAATTTTCACCAAAATTTGGAAATTTCATCTGTACACCAGACGTATTTCAATTGTAAAGTTTCGTAGCTGTATCTTTATTAGTTTCTGAGCTATAATAGCCAGAAGATTCTCCACATACATACACACACACACACACACATACACACATACATACACACTGACCAATTGCCCAAAACCACTTTTTTGGACTCAGGGGACCTTAAAACGTGTAAATCAGGTGAAAACCCGTTATCGAATTTTCAGACCGAATGCAACACTATTACGTTGTTTCTTCTTACACTTAATTAAACTTAATTTTATTGCATATTATTATCTTACATTAGTATACCACATATTATAGACTTCATTTAACTCTTAAATGGCCTAACTCGTATAGAGTACATTGTGTTTAACCATTATTTTAACTTTGTTTGACTCTTAACTGTACAATGCGTTCAAAGATCAACAATATTCAGCTTTGAATAGCTTCTATTTCCTGCTACGTTTTATTTTTCTCTCCGTACCCAATAATAGGACCTCTTAACTCTGTTTTCTTTACGGCTGTTTTTTATCACAAGCAATATTTAAAAGCTATAGATTGTATTAATCGAAAGATATTTTTTCAACCCACAGGATTTTTTTTGCACATACTTTTGTTATATTAACATTTAATCATAACAATATTTCCATTATCTACGGTAGTAGGGTAATGGAAGTAATCTGAGCTATAATAGCCTGAAGTTCTCCACATACATACACACACACACACACACACATACACACATACATACACACTGACCAATTGCCCAAAACCACTTTTTTTGGACTCAGGGAACCTTAAAACGTGTAAATCAGGTGAAAACCCGATATCGAATTTTCAGACCGAATGCAACACTATTACGTTGTTTCTTCTTACACTTAATTAAACTTAATTTTATTGCATATTATTATCTTACATTAGTATACCACATATTATAGACTTCATTTAACTCTTAAATGGCCTAACTCGTATAGAGTACATTGTGTTTAACCATTATTTTAACTTTGTTTGACTCTTAACTGTACAATGCGTTCAAAGATCAACAATATTCCGCTTTGAATAGCTTCTATTTCCTGCTACGTTTTATTTTTCTCTCCGTACCCAATAATAGGACCTCTTAACTCTCTTTTCTTTACGGCTGTTTTTTATCACAAGCAATATTTAAAAGCTATAGATTGTATTAATCGAAAGATATTTTTTCAACCCACACAGGATTTTTTTTGCACATACTTTTGTTATATTAACATTTAATCATAACAATACTTCCATTATCTACGGTAGTAGGGTAATGGAAGTAATCTGAGCTATAATAGCCTGAAGATTCTCCACATACATACACACACACACCCACACACACATACACACATACATACACACTGACCAATTGCCCAAAACCACTTTTTTTGGACTCAGGGAACCTTAAAACGTGTAAATCAGGTGAAAACCCGATATCGAATTTTCAGACCGAATGCAACACTATTACGTTGTTTCTTCTTACACTTAATTAAACTTAATTTTATTGCATATTATTATCTTACATTAGTATACCACATATTATAGACTTCATTTAACTCTTAAATGGCCTAACTCGTATAGAGTACATTGTGTTTAACCATTATTTTAACTTTGTTTGACTCTTAACTGTACAATGCGTTCAAAGATCAACAATATTCCGCTTTGAATAGCTTCTGTTTCCTGCTACGTTTTATTTTTCTCTCCGTACCCAATAATAGGACCTCTTAACTCTGTTTTCTTTACGGCTGTTTTTTATCACAAGCAATATTTAAAAGCTATAGATTGTATTAATCGAAAGATATTTTTTCAACCCACAGGATTTTTTTTGCACATACTTTTGTTATATTAACATTTAATCATAACAATACTTCCATTATCTACGGTAGTAGGGTAATGGAAGTAATCTGAGCTATAATAGCCTGAAGATTCTCCACATACATACACACACACACACACACACACACACACACACACATACATACACACTGACCAATTGCCCAAAACCACTTTTTTTGGACTCAGGGGACCTTAAAACGTGTAAATCAGGTGAAAACCCGATATCGAATTTTCAGACCGAATGCAACACTATTACGTTGTTTCTTCTTACACTTAATTAAACTTAATTTTATTGCATATTATTATCTTACATTAGTATACCACATATTATAGACTTCATTTAACTCTTAAATGGCCTAACTCGTATAGAGTACATTGTGTTTAACCATTATTTTAACTTTGTTTGACTCTTAACTGTACAATGCGTTCAAAGATCAACAATATTCAGCTTTGAATAGCTTCTATTTCCTGCTACGTTTTATTTTTCTCTCCGTACCCAATAATAGGACCTCTTAACTCTGTTTTCTTTACGGCTGTTTTTTATCACAAGCAATATTTAAAAGCTATAGATTGTATTAATCGAAAGATATTTTTTCAACCCACACAGGATTTTTTTTGCACATACTTTTGTTATATTAACATTTAATCATAACAATACTTCCATTATCTACGGTAGTAGGGTAATGGAAGTAATCTGAGCTATAATAGCCTGAAGATTCTCCACATACATACACACACACACACACACACACATACACACATACATACACACTGACCAATTGCCCAAAACCACTTTTTTTGGACTCAGGGAACCTTAAAACGTGTAAATCAGGTGAAAACCCGATATCGAATTTTCAGACCGAATGCAACACTATTACGTTGTTTCTTCTTACACTTAATTAAACTTAATTTTATTGCATATTATTATCTTACATTAGTATACCACATATTATAGACTTCATTTAACTCTTAAATGGCCTAACTCGTATAGAGTACATTGTGTTTAACCATTATTTTAACTTTGTTTGACTCTTAACTGTACAATGCGTTCAAAGATCAACAATATTCCGCTTTGAATAGCTTCTATTTCCTGCTACGTTTTATTTTTCTCTCCGTACCCAATAATAGGACCTCTTAACTCTGTTTTCTTTACGGCTGTTTTTTATCACAAGCAATATTTAAAAGCTATAGATTGTATTAATCGAAAGATATTTTTTCAACCCACAGGATTTTTTTTGCACATACTTTTGTTATATTAACATTTAATCATAACAATACTTCCATTATCTACGGTAGTAGGGTAATGGAAGTAATCTGAGCTATAATAGCCTGAAGATTCTCCACATACATACACACACACACACACACACACACACACACATACATACACACTGACCAATTGCCCAAAACCACTTTTTTTGGACTCAGGGGACCTTAAAACGTGTAAATCAGGTGAAAACCCGATATCGAATTTTCAGACCGAATGCAACACTATTACGTTGTTTCTTCTTACACTTAATTAAACTTAATTTTATTGCATATTATTATCTTACATTAGTATACCACATATTATAGACTTCATTTAACTCTTAAATGGCCTAACTCGTATAGAGTACATTGTGTTTAACCATTATTTTAACTTTGTTTGACTCTTAACTGTACAATGCGTTCAAAGATCAACAATATTCAGCTTTGAATAGCTTCTATTTCCTGCTACGTTTTATTTTTCTCTCCGTACCCAATAATAGGACCTCTTAACTCTGTTTTCTTTACGGCTGTTTTTTATCACAAGCAATATTTAAAAGCTATAGATTGTATTAATCGAAAGATATTTTTTCAACCCACACAGGATTTTTTTTGCACATACTTTTGTTATATTAACATTTAATCATAACAATACTTCCATTATCTACGGTAGTAGGGTAATGGAAGTAATCTGAGCTATAATAGCCTGAAGATTCTCCACATACACACACACACACACACACACACACACATACACACATACATACACACTGACTAATTGCCCAAAACCACGTTTTTTGGACTCATGGGACCTTAAAACGTGTAAATCAGGTGAATACCCGATATCGAATTTTCAGACCGAATACAATACTTCCATTATCTATGGTAGTAGGGTAATGGAAGTAAAAAAGCCGCACTTGGATATTTTCCTTTTCACCTTCTACAACCACCATTTTTATCGTTTAAAAAGCAAATTTTTGAACAGATTTTATTATGTTGTCCTCCACATACACTTTAGCAATGAGTCCAGTGTTAAAAATAAAATGCAATTGTCAGTAAAAATGTAATTTTAGAAATTATTTCAAAAATGGTAAGAATAAGGCAGTTAACAATGCCACAAAAAGTATAAATTTTTGAATGAAAATCAAAAAATATTTTAATACGTGAAAGGGTAAAATAATTAAATGTTAACGAGATATTGGTAAAATAGTTTTTAGCAAGACATAAAATTTTTTGGCTGTTGAAAATGGAAATTTGGCTTTAGGCTGCCATGTTACTCATCTAAGCGAGATGCCCGTAAGTTAAAAAGCCATTGCTTATAAAATCGGTTTGTATTATATTTACAACATAAAAGAGATTCAGAAAAAGTTATTAGCAGCATAATTTCTTTAACTACAGTGCAGTAACTATTAAACAAAGCAGGTTTAAATGACAGAAAATTTTAAAAAATCCCATTCTTAGTGAAGAGAATTAGGAAAGCAAGACCTCAGACGGCTAAAAATATTAAAAAATGATTAGTTAATTATTGGGCCGAACTGGTTCTCTCTGATGAGTCAAGTTTAACTTATTTCGAGCTGAATAAAACAAGCAGATCTGACAACTAAAATATCACCGACTTAATAAAAATCGCACTTTTAAAACAGTGACACATTCTCCGTACATTATGGTACGGAGGTGCGTAACTTTTCAAGCAGTCGGGCAAATTTTTATGCTCAAGGGATCAATTAACTCGAAATAAAACACAGTCTTTATAAAAGTGGTGCCTGACCGACTATTTTGGAGGTATCTTGGATATTTTCGCAAACAGCATTTCAAGATGACAATGCACCTTACTACGTGTCGTCTGAGGTAAATTTATTCACTTCAGTTTGTCAAAATTTCCTATCCATTCCCAGGAGAACCTATAATTCTGTAAGTAATTATATCTCTTTTCACTTTAAGTTAAATCCCACAAAAGATATAGAATTTCTTCTTTACCAGACATGGAAATAGTCCTAATCGCGATCCACTCGAAACTGTTTCGTGTACAAAAAGGCGGGGGAGAGGGGAGAGGATTCGAAATTTGCAGCCTACAACTCTGCGAGAACTAGAAAAAATTATTTGTGACATATGGCACATTGAAATTTCTGAGATTTATATTAAAACACTGTATAATACTATGCCATTGTGCCTTAAAGCAGTAATCTATATCTATACTATTACATAAAGAGCAAAAAATTGTATGTTTGTGGAGGGTAATCTCTGAAACTACTGAAACGATTTAAAAACTTCTTTCACTGACCAAAAGCTACACGATCCCTGATTGTTATAGGCTATATTTAATTTTGATAAAATAAATTTTAGTTTAAAATCTGAGCATTTTAATTAAACTCCCCATAAAAGCCATAATAAAAATGGAAATAATGAAATATTTAAAAAATTAGCTGCTGCCAACATAAAAGAAACATTTACATGTTCATTTTGTTTTTAAAATATCTTGACATGGAAAGAAAAGAAATATTTGCACGTGAATTAAATTGAAATTCGTATAAAGCTTTGTGAAATGTTAAACTTACACGTTAAACCTGACGTCATTATTGATTTAAAAGTATTTATCTTTCTAATAATATAATTTGATATGATATAATATAATATAATAATCTAAGCATTAATGTTTAAACTGATGTGTGTAAACGAAATTAGAATTTAAAAATAAATAAGCAAATAATAATAAAAAAAAAAATTAGAAATTCTAACTTCTAAACTTTTATTAAATTATTTATTTTAATTTATAACTGTTGCCAAAAAAATTTACGAGTTAATTTATCTTTCGACTTTTAATAAAATATATTTTCACGCGAATAATAATATAAAAAGTAAAAAAAAAAAAATATCATCTGCATTTCATTATGCATTTTTTAAAAGAATAATTGAGAAGTTTAAATTTATTTGGCGATTATTTGGCTATTTTTAGCAACTAACAGTTATGACAAGTAAATCAATATACATAGCGCATACAGCCATTACTGAAATGCAAATAGCATTTAATTATTTGAGTTACATTATGTTGATTAGAAACCTATTTAATCTATCTATGCTCTATACTAATATATAAAGAGGAAAGGTTTATATGTATATGTAGAGAACGATTGCTAGAACTAAAAAGCCGATTTTTTTTTTTCTTTCAACTAATCAAAAGTAACATTGTCTCTAAGTGCTAGAGGCTATAATAAATTTTGGTTTAATAAATTTTTAATTCAAATTTTCAATATTTTAATTGAAAACAAAGCATAGATTTGATATCTGTCGTCCTTGGCGATTTTTGTATTTGGCGATCGAAAGCACAATACGAAAATCTGTATATTTTCGTATTAAATACGAGATCTATGTTTTTAATTCAATTATCCCACTACCGGAGGTAGTGGAAGTATTATATTCGGTCCAAAAATTCGATATAGAGTTTCACCTGATTTACACGTTTTAAGGCCTCCTGAGCCCAAAAAAGTAGTTTCTGGCAAAGGGTCAGTGCGTGTGTATGTGTGGAATCTTCTGGCTGTCATATCTCCGGAACTAATAAAGATAGAACTACGAAACTCCACAATTGATTCGGGTCTGAAGTACAGATAAATTTTCCAAATTTTCGTAAAAATTGAAAAACCGGAATTGGGTCATCGAAAACCGGAAATGGGACCGTAAGCCCGTATCACAAAAACAGATCTAACAATTTTCTTCAAAGTTGCAACAACAACAACCTATTAGATGCCCCTTTGAATGATATAGTTGGTTAGATCAGGAAAATTGATAGGCGTCCTCTATGAACAGCTCAATTTCAGATATCGCAAGTGCGCTCCTTTATAAACGCCTGCACGGCGTTTATAAAGGTTTTTCAAACTCGCCATGTTAACTTCCTATTAAATATCCTTTTGTATGTAATTATTGTTTTTAGTTCAATAATTGCGTATGCTAGGTTTTGGTAAAAGTTGGTATCTCAAAAACGGTTCTAACGTTTTCTTAAAAATTGTTTCATTAATCCAACTTAGATAACTTTTCTCAAGTATTACGTGCTTATTACAGGAATATTAACAGTAATCCTGATTAGGTAGTTCAGTTTCAGACCTCGGAAATTCGTGTTTAAAAAAATAACTATCTATTATTATTTTTTTTTTTTTTTTCTTTCCCTTATTTTTTAACTCGCTATATAAACTCTGTTGTATGTGTCTTTTATACGTGTATCAAGTTTCTCTCACTGGAAAATCTCAAAAATGCATATAACATCTCCAAAAAATTGTATATAATACGTGTAATAGTGTGTAATGGAAGTCGTGTGGTTGTTTCACACCAGATTCTGTAATAGTATATATTGTACGAATATTGTTTCATATTACTGTTTTCTCCCTTAATATACATTATTAAAATAACCATGAATTATGGAAAAAATTAAATATATTTGCGAGATGAACAAATAAATAATAATTAAAGCTATTATGACGTCAATTTTATCAAAAACACTTTCATGTCATAGGCTTTTTTTTTTTTCAATATTTTTTATTCATGAGTAAAGAAATGTTTCTTTTTATGAAATAAATAAATAAATAATATTAAGTAAAAATTGCCAACATTTAACAACTAATTAAAAAAAATAATAATTTTAAAATTATATTTTGACTTTTCAGTTAATAATATTGCCTGACTATAACATATAAACTGATATCTTTCTTGATTTTTTACATGTCAATCCATCTTTAACTTAAATTTGTTCATCCGTGCGAAGCCGGACGGGTCACCTAATTCCATATAAAGGTGGAATTAACCCAATAAAGAATACATATTTTTAATAAAAAACTGATTAGATCTAACAAATAAATAGTTTTATTTCATATATTAAAATATAACTTGTTTATTTCATATAATAAATCATAATAGAATGGAAAGTATATGGTTATTGCATTATGTTTAAAATGAAAGTTTTATGCAGATGTTATAAAGTACTTCATAGAGTGTAATAAAGCAAATTATTATGTCGAAAATGTACATAGGTATCATTTTAGCACTTTGGTATTATGCAAACAAAGCAGTTTTATTTGTTTCAACCCTTAATTTTAAAGTTATTACAAATAAAAAAGGTATAAGTCATTTTTTCTGTAGTGCGACTTTTTTTTTGTTGCTTAGTGTATATATATATACACACACACTAAGCGACAAAAAAAAAAAAAAAAAAAAAAAAAAAAAGCCGCACTATAGAAAAAATGACTTATACCTTTTTTATTTGTAATAACGTTAAAATTAAGGGTTGAAACAAATAAAACTGTCTTGTTTCCATAATACGAAAAGGATGAAATGATACTTATGTACATTTTCGATATAATAATTTGCTTTATTACACTCTACGATGTACTTTATAAGAATCTGCATAAAACTTTCGTTTTAAACATAATGCAATAACCATACACTTTGCATTCTATTATGATTTATTATATGATATAAACAAGTTATATTTTAATATATGAAATAAAACTATTTATTTGTTAGATCTAAGGAATTTTTTATTAAAAATATGTATTCTGTATTGGGTTAATTCCACCTTTATATGGAATTACTGCTTTAATGCACAATGCCATAGTATTATACAGTGTTTTAATATAAATCTCAGAAATTTCAATGTACCAAATATCACAAATAATTTTTTTCTAGTTCTCACAGAGTTGTAGGCTGCAAATTTCGAATCCTTTCCCCTCATCCCCGCCTTTTTATAGACGAAACATTTTCGAGCGGATCGCGATTGGAACTATTTCCATGCCTGGTAAAGAAGAAATTCTATTATATCTTTTGTAGGATTTAACTTAAAGTGAAAAAAGTTATGATTACTTTCATAATTATAGGTTCTCATGGGAATGGATGGGAAATTTTGACAATACGAAGTGAATAAACTTACAACAGACGCCGTGTAGTAAGGAGCATTATCATCTTGAAATGCTGTTTGCGGAAATATCCAAGATATCTCCAAAATAGTTGGTCAGGCACCACTTTTATAAAGACTGTATTTTATTTTGAGTTAATTGATCCCTTGAGCATAAAAATTTGCCCGACTGCTTGAAAAGTTACGCACCTCCGTACCATAATTTACGGAGAATGCGTCACTGTCTTAAAAGTGCGATTTTTATTAAGTAGGTGATATTTTCGTTGTCAGTTCTGCTTGTTTTCTCCAGCTCGAAATAAGTTAAACTTGACTCATCAGAGAGAACCAATTCGGCCCAATAATTAACTAATCATTTTTTAACTTTTTTAGCCGCATAAGGTCTTGCTTTCTAATTCTCTTCACTAAGAAAGGAATTTTTTCAATTTTTTTGTCATTTAAACCTGCTATGTTTAATAGTTGCTGCACTGTAGTTAAAGAAATTATGCTGCTAAACACTTTTATGAATATATAAAAGGTAACAAACCACTTTAAAACACGTAGATAAAGTATTTTTATTAAAAACTACACAAAGCATTTCGCCATTATAACAATAGCATCATCAGGTGTAACGCAATTACACCTGATGATGCTATTGTATGATTTATGATTCTGTATGATTTATGATTTATGATTATTTTATTTTATATATGATTTATACACGTGAAATGTTTTATAATTTTAAACTTTTAATAGTTTTTAATCTTAGCTTTTATGAATCTCTTTTATTTTGTAAATATAATACAAACCGATTTTATAAGCAATGGCTTTTTAACTTACGGGCATCTCGCTTAGATGAGTAACATGGCAGCCTAAAGCCAAATTTCCATTTTCAACGGCCAAAAAATTTTATATCTTGCTAAGAACTATTTTACCAATATCTCGTTAACATTTAATTATTTTACCCTTTCACGTATTAAAATATTTTTTGATTTTCATTCAAAAATTTATACTTTTTGTGGCATCGTTAACTGCCTTATTCTTACCATTTTTGAAATAATTTCTAAAATTACAGTTTTACTGACAATTGCATTTTATTTTTAACACTGGACTCATTGCTAAAGTGTGTGTGGAGGACAACGTAATAAAATCTGTTCAAAAATTGGCTTTTCAAACGATAAAATTGGCTGTTGTAGAAGGTAAAAAGGAAAATATCAAAGTGCGGCTTTTTTTTTTTTTTTTTTTTTTTTTTTTGTCGCTTAGTGTATATATTTGTCGTCTTAGAAAGCAGAAATTTTCTGTAGAAAAGCTACGGAAATTCTCCATTTTTTAACAATATTTTTTTAGCAGTTACATCTTATTTTTTACTGTGTACATCTTATTAATCTTTATGAATAAAATTAGACTTTTGCCTGTAAATCACTCAGGATCTACACATTTTTGGGATATCTTCATGTTTCAGACATTAAGAAAGCAAAAATGCCTTCAGAACATTCACTTTCTTCCTCTCTGTGTATAAAGATGCGTAATGGTTGTCCGCAAAGGCCGTGGCTGTCCATTATTAAGGGCGAATGGGGCACGAACCCGCTTATAAGCAAATAGTTTTCGCACATATATAATAATTTACCCTAACAGCTAAAGGAAAAAAAGAAAAGAAAAAGAAAAAAAAAAAAAAAAAAAGAAAAGAAAAAACCTACTAAGTCAAAGTAAAAATCCAATTTTCTCAGTTTTCAGACATCAAGCCCATACTGTGTTCCAGGAGCTACAAATCACTTGTGTTACGCATTCATTAATGCTAATGTAGCATTCTACCCTCTGAGCATTGAACAGAAGGTTAGCTAATTTGACGAGGTATTGCTTTGTCAATGTTATCACCCCATATTCATTTTTCGTTGTAAGGCACAGGGCATTTTGCCCGTACGACGAAGTACAGGGAAAATAGTTAAGTCCCTTTGAAAAGATGTTGACCACACCCATCCTTGGCAAAATTTGGTGACTTTTTTTTTTTTTTTCTTTTTTTTAATTGATATAAACTTTTTAGAGCATCTTTTAAACATATGTGAGACAGTTAAAAATTTCCATGACGTAATGCTCAGGCATTATTATAGGTGTTGATTTAAGACTACGGCCATATTCAGCATTTATCTCTACCGCGGTTCAACGCGGAAACCTGGGTTGAATGTTCTGGATGGTATTTGCCAATAACCGTAATTGACTTGAATGCGGTTGAAAAGCGATTCCAAAGTCCAGTACCTCAATTTTTCTCAAGAGATATATTGGCACCACTTTTATGATTTGCTGCAATCATTCAGCAGTTAAAACAGTAGGGACGGACTTTAGTGAGCTCCCTGTATTTTATTTAGATCTTAATGATATTCTAATGGGACCGTTTTCAGGCCAAGACCTTAACAGAAAAAAAAAAAAAATAAAGCATACAATATGAATTAAGAACCTCGTCCTTTTGAAGTTAGTTTACAAGAAAGATAGAGAAAAGAAAGCCCACGTTTAGGCAACATACCTTAACTTATAGTAAAAATTTGATTAATAATCATGACTTAAATAATATGCAAATTGTTTTTTGTAACTTCGGTATCTATTTATATAATTCGCAAGTGAGGTGAAGATTCCGGATCGTACTCATCTTCGAGAAAAGCAGTTGCTCTAGGCAACGGAAAAGCAAACATATCGCGGCCATATTTATGCTTAAGTACTCTCATGCCGTTTGTGGAACTTGTAAGGCTGAGACAATGGTAGGTCTCCACTGTTTGGAAATTGTGCTGGATCCAGCGACGCAATAGATGGGAGAGTTGAATGCTTCGACGTCAGCAGTTGGCAAAATTTTAGGTTGGAATAGTTTTGCGTCAACATAGAGCTGCAACGGAGGAAGTAAGTTGCGGAGTGTAGGCGAATGCGAAGTGGTTTTAAAGTTTTGTTGAAGTGAAGAGATGGGAAGTCGATTGAATGAAGGATAAATATGAAGGTAGTTTCGTAGAGTATGTGGTGTAGAAGGGTTAGTTCTTATGCTCGATTAAACTACAGTTTGTGGCGTATTGATGAAATTAGTTTATACTAAGAGTGAAGTCATCCGCTAGTGGAGTTTGATGGTCTGATGTGTATAGTGAAGTTATAGAGATAGAAAAGTTGAGTGTAAAATCTGTCGGCCGTGGGAATCCATCCGGCAAGATTGTGTTCACATCGTTTAGTGTTAAAGAGTGCAGCCCTCAACCTTCTTCTGTTATCTCCTGTAGGTGAGAGTTACTTTATATTTATCTAAGTTATTTCTTATACTTATTTTGCAAAGTTAACTAGTTTCTACTGATTGAGTTTGAAAGGCCAGACTTGCCTCCCATTTATTCAGTTGATTAAAAGCTTATTTAATTTTACTTCATTGTCTTGTGTTCTACTTTACCTTTAGTTAATTAAGATGGGGTCTGCATCCACACAAACCTCACAGACTTACGGAAAAATATACACATAATCTGTTTTGTATCACATCTATTCTTATTTATTTCCTCTAAAACCTTCAAAAACTATTCAATTGAAATGTTTAAAGCTTTAAATTAAATATAACGGATCAACAGCTATTATAAACAACACAATAACAGATAAAAAAAATCTGGAGTGACTCCACTCGACTTTCCGAACATTGAGTAATTAACAGTTTTTTAGATAAAGTAAAGAAAGAGTAGTTGTTAAACAAACAAAAGAGAGAAAACCATAATAGAGTGTTTGAGTATTTTTCTCCATCTATTACACGTTGTTTTATTTAACGCTACTGAACTTTGAGCCCATAGATCATAATGACAAAGAAGTTTTCGTTGTGTCCCTGTAAAAACCTATAAATGCTAGATTCACCAAAATGCTTATAGTTAGTGCAACAGTGATTTATAATACTCATATAAATTTTCAGCTCAATTCAATAAGGCGTTTAGATGCTATCGTACTTTTAAAAATTTAGTCCCATAGGCCATAATGATAAAGAATTTTTCTTTGTGTCCCTGTAAAAAAACTGCAAGTGCTAGATTCACCAAAATCTATACAGTAAGTTCAACTGTGATCTATAACATGTGTACAATTTTTTTGCTCGGATTAATAAGGCGTTTAGACACTATCACATTTTTAAAAATTTGGCCCCATAGGCATAATGATAAAGAATTTTTCTTTGTGTCCCTGTAAAAAAACTATAAGTGCTAGATTCTCCAAAATCTATACAGATTGAGTATTTGTGATCTATAATATGTGTATAAAAGTTTTGCTCAATTGAATAAGGCGTTTAGATGCTATTGCACTTTTAAGATTTTGCTCCCATAGGCCATAATGATAAAGAATTTTTCTTTGTGTCCCTGTAAAAAAACTATAAGTGCTAGATTCACCAAAATCTATAGGGTTCGTACTATGGTGACTTACAATATGCGTACCAACTTTCAGGTTAATCGAACGAAGCGTTAGACGCTAGCGTGTTCACCCACAGACATACACACATACACACATACACACATCATCGTAAAAATAGTGAAAACGGACTTATGGGACCTCAAAACGTATAGAAACATCAAAATCTCGAATTCGGATTTTTGACATGATTACAATACTTTCCTCACTATAGTGTTCGGAAAGTAACTAGTTGGCATAGGTGGACTCTGCTCAGTTCCCCATCATATTTATGTTCTCATAAATTTCTAGTGCGAGACATATTATAATCATGTTAAAAGAAATGAATTTGACCAAAGCTTGATACAGTGATAGAATGAAATCCCCGCCTAATAGGCTATCCACCGTTCACTTCGATATATTTATCTTATTTTAATCTATTTTTTTATTTTATCAGGGTCAATTCCGTTGTTTAGTTTTCATGCTAGTATTTCCAATGCAATAATCCTCAAAATTCATATTTATATGAAAAATTTTCAATTTCGCTATGTTGATAAAATCGTAAATTACGAATAATCTACGAAATTCTATTATTAGAATATTTGTATTCAATCATGTTTAAACAAATATCATAAATGTAATTTTGAAGTTGTCTAATGTATTTAAGATCCTCAAAATGGAAGTTTATGCTCAATTTTGCCTTATTCTGACATGTTAAGTAAATCTTAAATTACAAATAACTTACGAATTTTTTAAATTGGAAAAATCATAATTTATGATATTCATGCCAGTTTCCTAAATAATATTTCGAAATTGTTTTTACATCTTTACGATGAAAATATCCCTCAAGATTGACGTTTATGTGAAATTTTGCTCTATTCTGCCATGATAAGAAATTCGTAAATTTCCAATAACTTACGAAATTTTTATATTGGAAAATTCATAGTCATTAATATTCATGCCAGTGTCCTAAATAATATTTCAAAAGTAGTCTGACATCTTTACGATGAAAATATCTTTCAAATTGACGTTTAAGTGAAATTTTGCCCTATACTGCCATGTTAAGAAATTCGTAAATTTTCTATAACTTGCGAAAATTTCAAAATAGCATATTTATAGTTACTGATGTTCATTCCGGCATCAAAACTGATATTTTAAAACTGGTCTGACATTTTTACAGTAAAAAGTTTCCATTTAATGCATGTTTAAGTGAATTTTTGTCCTATTCTCCCATGTTAAGAAAATCGTAAATTTCTAATAAATTACGAAGTTTTTTAATTCGAAAGTTGCAAATGAATAGGGTTCTTGCCAGCATCGAAAGTAATATTTTAAAACTGATCTGACCTCTCTGCGATCATTTGTTCGTAAGATATCGTGTAAACAGACTAACAAACTAACGGACTAACACACTAACCCACTAACAGACTACCAGACTAACATACACCCTACAGACTGACACCATACAAATTTTCGGATTCCTCACACCTGAAAACGTCTAAAAAAGTAAAAAGACCAAGGTCGAAAATTTTCACGATTACCTAAGTTCCCCATACCTATAGTATGATGGGAAACTAACAAACCAAAAATTTGCCATTCAGAAAATACAAATTCCGAATGGACGACTCTTTGAACGTTTCACTAAAAAAACACTTAAAATATTTGTAAAACATATTAAAGCCATAAAACTTTTAAATTATGTATAAAAACATATTAAAACCTTTAAATATTTTTATCAAGCTTAATTGTTTGGTATATAAGGTATGAGTGACGTCGAGTTGAGTAAGTGAAGGACGCCCTTTGATTTTAATATTGGAAATAGTGTAAAGTTATAGTATCGAGTTGGGATAGAATAAAATAATGGGGGAGTAAATATTACCCGTTGAAATTAGTATTGAAAGTAGTCTAAGGTGATAATGTTGAGTCAAGGTAAGATTCGGTTGAGAATGGGAAAGTCTCTAGCTGGATCCAGACTATTTTGGCGATGTTGTGGGTGAGATAGCTGGTTGGAGGTACCGAGTAGAGGTGAATTTGGGTTATCATTTGGGTTTAGAGTGTCTGTAATTACTGGATAGTTAGTTGGATAATTTGAAAACAGGATCTACTTAGATTGCGAAAGGTGTGTAGAAATTGAATGTGGATAGTCTTAAGAAAAATATTCTGGTAAAATAAAGTGAATCGTTCTTTATTATTATGAGGACTTTAAATATTTAATGGAACGCTGGGATGTATTTTTGCTGATGTATTGTATGCAATATAGTGTGGTGATTTATCCCCCTCGGAAATCGTCATTGAACGAAAAGCACTAGCTTTTGCTCACTAGAAAGGTCCTTGACTTTCGGCAAATACTATTGCAAGCAGCAGTCATGAGATATTTTTAAGATAGCCTAAAATTACTTATTCCAGTCTGTCTAGTGAGTTCTTTCGCATCCTCAAGCACTTCCTTATGTTTAAATTAAAATAAAGATTGATGTCTCGTTTTATCTGAGTCTCCTAATTTGCCTTTCATTCTAATTGAGATCATAATCAAATTGATGTAGCAAACCAGACCTCACAACATTTATAATGAAGTAAGCTTACGACATAAGTATGAAAATACCTACATAGGAATACATAATGCATATGGAAATATTTTCTATGAATTAAACTAATGTTAGTAATTTTAAGGATTTATCTGCAAAGAATGGACCATATTCCCACTTTGGGTTCGAGGCTACAAGAATATCAGCTGGTTAGGCAAACAATCCTCAACTCTACCATAGCAGAGCATTGTGGCTTGCAAATTTTTATCTTGCAATATTATATATAAGAGTTACAGATTATATGAAATTGAAGTAAGAGTGATATAGTAATACCTTTGTTTTGTTTTTAATCCAGTTTTAGTAATATACTTTAATATTAATCAACATATGTAATATTAAAAGTTGCCATGTGAACTGTGGTGTTGTTAACAAATTTAAATGGATGTTCCATTTAATAAATTCCTTCATTAAAGTGATTGAAATTCTAATTATTTAAGCTTTGATGTCGATATATATATGTGTGTGTGTGTATAAAATGTTCTTATTAATCTTTTATTCATTATACATATATATATATATATGTGTATACATAAAATGTTCTGCAATTTTACGATATGGAATAGTCTTAACTTTATCATTCGATTCAGTTGTTTACATTTCTCTTTTGTTTTTGTTTGAACAGATATCTGATTATTAAGTTTCACTGGAGAAATATTTAGGAAAATGTTATGCGTAACAATAAAATGGCATCTTGAATCTAATTTGTTTACAAAATATCGGGCACGTGTTTGGCGATTTTACCTACTGTGACGTCATAGTAGGTAAAATCGCCGAACACGTGGCTGATATTTTGTAAACAAATTAGATTCAAGGTGCTATTTTATTGTTACGCATAACATTTTCCTAAATATTTCTCCAGTGAAACTTAATAATCAGATATCTGTTCAAACAAAAACAAAAGAGAAATGTAAACAACTGAATCAAATGATAAAATTAAGACTACTCCATATCGTAAAATTGCAGAACATTTTATGTATATACACACACACACATATATATATATATATATATAATGAATAAAAGATTAATAAGAACATTTTATGCAATCCATATATATAGACATCAAAGCTTAAATAATTAGAATTTCAATCACTTTAATAAAGGAATTTATTAAATGGAACATCCATTTAAATTTGTTAACATCGCCACAGTTCACATGGCAAATTTAATATTACATATGTTGAATAATATTAAAGTACATTACTAAAACTGGATTAAAAACAAAACAAAGGTATCACTACATCACTCTTACTTCAATTTCGTATAATCTGTAACTCTTATAAATAATATTGCAAGATAAAAATTTGCAAGCCACAATGCTCTGCTATGGTAGAGTTGAGGATTGTTTGCCTAACCAGCTGATATTCTTGTAGCCTCGAACCCAAAGTGGGAATTTGGTCCATTTATCATTATTTATATGAATCATTCATTGAATAATGATTCATATCAATGATTCAAATATTGTTATTATTTCTGTTCGCAGCTGGTTTTGAGAGTTTTTGAATCATTTTTTGACCTTTTTACTATGGAAATGATTCATGTGGTTTCCTTTTAGTCAGAAAAATATTTTTTAATGTACAATTTCTGTGATTAAATGTTACCAGAAAACATAGATATTTTGATAGAAGTTTACGCTTTTTGCTACGAACTTTAATTTAAAAAGGAAAACAAGGCCTATAGTTTATGTTAACCAGCAGTTTTTTTTATTGTCATTCACATCTATTAAAGGGTAGAATTTTTTTAATCCCAGAGCAAAAATTATAAAACACCGAAACACATTTGATGCTGCCATTTATCAACAAAAACTGAAAATACATTTAATACATTTACTTTATGATCTAAACATTGTATTTAAGATTTATCGTTCACATTGCGTCATTTTTGACGGGGTTATATATTAATCATTTAATAATTCAACAGTTGCCTTTTTTAAAACGTGATTTATTAATTTTTTTAAATAAAATATTCTTTAAAAAAATTTAAAATTCCGAACTTCCAATGATGTGAACGTTTCTGGACTTTTGAGCTTGTACGGCTTGTACTGCATTTAAAAAAAAAAAAAAGTTACAAACAGTTCAACGAAAGAAACATAAAATGTATATATATATATATATATATTTGGTTAAAAATGAAAAAAAAAAAAACTAAAGATGTAGTCAATGATTATATTAAAAATTAAGATAAAATTTTAAAAATTTCCATTAATTTGACATCGATTGGTTATTATATCCTATCTTACCTCAGAAGGTATGTCAAAACTTCCAGTTCTAGTTCCTTTGCGATAAGATCATCATCTTTACTAGATCCGTTATAATTTGCATCACCGGCTAAATACAAGGCAACTACGGCTCTGTGAGTATTTTCTCTCCAACCCCAGTCTGCGTTATGTTGACTTCTCATCCATTGAGCAGCTTTTATTCTGTTCACACCTAAGTACTCCGCAGAGAATACACCATAATCTAAATGAGGACAATAAAATAGGTCTGTTAATAAAGAAATTTCAAATATCACGACTCTAATGTTTTCCTGAAAATATAAGTGAACATTTATTAAGTAATAATCTTTAATACCATATGACCATTATTATGAGATATTTGTTAATAATACACTGAATGCGCCGATTTCTCGATTGTTTTAAAATAGCTCTTAATTTAATGGGATCACAATGAATTTGAATTAATTGGATATCAAAAATAAATCTTACCGAGAAACTAATGCTCATATCAGACGCTATCAAAACACATTGATGTGGATATGAAATCGATGATTGTAAGCGGAACAAATAAACCGACAAGAATTGATTGATTGCACGAGCGCGTCGCACGTCGCACCACTACATGTAAGAACAGACATATTTTGACAAAGTAATAATAGATAGCACTGACAAAGAAGGTCTCCTTAAAGTGCATATTCAGAATATTGTGAAAAAAAAAAAAAATTACAGAGATACAACTTACATAGGTAATACAAGATCAGTCATATTTATGGGCGGAATCCTAATAAAAAATCTACAAAAAATAAACAAATAAAATACTTTCGAATATTTAGCTCAAAACGACAAAAAGTGCACGCGATTTGGAGAGCAACATCCTTTCCCGCTAAATGCAAGTAATTTTGATGCGTTTAAGAATTTCCTGCAAAAGAAATATTTCTGAATAGCATTATAGTAAATATAGTTTGAAATTAATCGATGAAAGAGTTCCCTGTTTTTCATACATAACAAGCATGTACACTAAGCGACAAAAAAAAAAAAAAAAAAAAAAAAAAAAAGCCGCACTGGGATAGTTTCCTTTTTGCCTCCTACAACCGCCAATTTTATCGTTTAAAAAACAAATTTTCGAACAGATTTTATTATATTGTCCTCCACATACACTTTAGCTTTGAGTCCAGTGTTAAAAACAAAATGCTACTGTCAGTAAAATTGTAATTTTAGAAATTATTTCAAAAATGGTAAGAACAAGGCAGTTAACAATGCCCCAAAAAGTATAAATTTTTGAATGAAAATCAAAAAATATTTTAATACATGAGATGGCAAAATAATTAAATGTTAACGAAGTATTGGTAAAACGGTTTTTAGCAATATATAAAATTTTTTGGCCGTGTAAACTGGAAATTTGATTTTAGGCGGCCATGTTGCTGATCCAAACGAGATGACCGTAAGTTAAAAAGCCATTGCTCATAAAATCGGTTTGAATTACATTTAGAACATAAAAGGGATTCAGAAAAAAGTGTTTAGCAATATAATTTCTTTAACTACAGTACAGCAACTATTAAACAAAGCAGGTTTAAATGACAGAAATTTTGAAAAAATTCCATTTTCAGTGAAGAGAAACAGAAAAGCAAGACCTCAGTAGGCTAAAAAATTTAAAAAATGATTAGCTAATTATTGGGCTGAACTGATTATCTTTGATGAGTCAAGTTTAACTTATTTCGACCTAAAGAAAACAAAACAGATTTGACAACGAAAATAGGACCGACTTAATGAAAATCGCACTTTTAAAACAGTGACACATTCTCTGTACATTATGGTACGGAGTTGCATAACTTTTCAAACAGTCGGGCAAATTTTTATTCTCAAGGGATCAATTAACTCGAAATAAAACACAATCTTCATAAAAGTGGTGCCTGACCGACTATTTTGGAGGTTTCCTGGACGTTTCCGCAAACAATATTTCGAGATGATAATGCACCTTACTACACATCGTCTGTGGTAAGTTTATTAACTCCAAAATGTCAAAATTACCTATCCATTCCCATGAGAATCTATAATTTTGTTAGTAATCATATCTTTTTAAACTTTAAGTTAAATCTCATAAAGGATATAGTAGAATTTCGTCTTTACCAGACATGGAAATAGTCCTAATCGCGATCCGTTCGAAAATGTATCGTCTATAAAAATGCGGAGGAAAGGGGAGAGGTTTCGAAATTTGCAGCCTATATCTCTGCAAGAACTAGAAAAAAATTATTTGTGATATTTGGTACATCGAAATTTCTGAGATTTATATTAAAACTCTGTATAAAACTATGCCATTGCGCATTAAAGCAATAATTCCATATAAAGGTGGAATTATCCCAAAGCAGAATACATATTTTTAATAAAAAATTGCTTAGATCTAACAAATAAATAGTTTTACTTCATATATTAAAATATAACTTCTTTATTTCATCATAATAGAATACAAAGTGTATGGTTATTGCATTATGTTAAAAAAAAAAAGTTTTATGCAGATTTTTAAAAAGTACTTCGTAGAGTGCAATAAAGCGAATTATTAAATCGAAAATGTACATAGGTATCATTTCATCCCTTTGGCATTATGCAAACAAGACAGTCTTATTTGTTTCAAACATTAATTTTAATGTTATTACAAATAAAAAAGGTATAAGTCATTTTTTCTGCAGTGCGCTTTATTTATTTATTTATTTATTTTTTTGTCGCTTAGTGTATACTACATGCATGTGACCTTTTATTAAAATTGTTTCATTTTAGCTTTGAAAATAATTTTTTTTTTTAAATCTTTTGCGAGTTGCAAATATTTAAATTGCAGTCAAATAAACATTTAAGTTATACATATCTTCAGTTTTTTAATTGGTAATTGAAAATTTTTCTGTATTTTGCAAATTGCAAATAATTATTTTTACTTTTAGTTAACATTTAAAACGAAATTTACAATTTGAAAAAATTTAATTTAATTTTTTTACTAGCTGGAACCCGTCGAATTCGACGGTCACTTTATTGACCTGAATGTTTCAAAAATCGTCGCATCATTATTTAAATGTATTTCAAGTTAAAACATCTAATATAATTTACGACATTTCACTTAAAAAAAAGAAATTCGGAAAAATGCTTATAAATAGAAATACTATGTACGACACCACTTTCTACAAAGTACTGTCAATGGTGACGTCAAACTGACTCCAAATAAACAGTTGCTATCTTTTATTTTCTATTTCGTTTAATACTATGACTACATGTTAGCTGACTCGCCCGGCGTCGTCCGGGCCTATGATAATAACCTTAAATGAACCTTAAATTTGTATGACTTTAAATCCTAAACTCGATTTTGTTTGAATTTCTATTTTTAAATAAAAGCATCGCGAAAAAAATAATCAGATGTAACAAAAAAATTACCTTGAACCGAACGAAACTCTGCCTTGTGACCCCGGTGCCTGCGGCAGCGCATATGCCGGCCGCTAATAACAAAAAAATTCCCAATAATTAATCTGGAACCAAACGAACCTGACCGGCGTTGACCGGGCCCATGATAATAACCTTAAATGAACCTTAAATTTGTATGATTTTATATCTTTAACTCCATTATGTTTGAATTTCTATTTTTAAATAAAAGCATAGCATCGCAAAAAAAAAAAAAAAAAAATCACCTGTAACAAAAAAATTACCTTGAACTGAATGAAACTCTGCCTTGTGACCCCGGTGCCTGCGGCAGCGCATACACGGACCGCTAATAACATGAAGAAATTCCCAAAAATTAACCTGGAACCAAATGAACCCGACCGGCGTTGCCCGGGCTCATGATAATAACCTTAAATGAACTTTAAATTTGTATGATTTAATATTTTTAACTCTATTTTGTTTGAATTTCTATTTTTAAATGAAAGCATCGCGAAACAAACAATCATATGTAACAAAAAAATTACTTCAAACCGAACGGAACTCGGGCTCGTGACCCCGGTGCCTGCGACAGCGTATATGCGGGTCGCTAATAACATGAAAAAATTCTTTAAAATGAATCTTGAACCGAACGAACCTCTGAATCGTGTTTCCGCCGCCTGTGGCTGTGGCACCGTATAGCCGGCATGCTACGCACGCGCTGCAAAATTCACTTTCCTCCACCAGGGGGCGCAGTATGTTGCATACGAACATCACCAATCACCTTGAATTTCCAAGACCTTTCAAATAAGGTGTCACATGGTGGTGTCAACTGAAAAATCCTTCAGTTGCACTTTCTCCCGCCAGGGGGCACAGTGTGTTCTGTATGAACATCACCAACGGTCAGGAAATACCAAGATCTTTAAAATAAGATATAACATGATAGGGTCTACTAAAAAATCACCTAGTTCCATTTTTCACCACCAGGGGGCGCACTATATACAAACATCCCAAATCAATATGAAATTTCAAGACCTCTATCACCAATCGCCTTGGATTTCCAAAACCTTTTAACCCTATAAGCGTTAAGCCCGTCTTTTTCCGGATTTGAAATGTGTCTCGTAAATGGTCAGGCCCGTCTTTT
This sequence comes from Salticus scenicus, assembly GCA_963930645.1. Classification (NCBI taxonomy): domain Eukaryota; kingdom Metazoa; phylum Arthropoda; class Arachnida; order Araneae; family Salticidae; genus Salticus; species Salticus scenicus. The sequence goes on along the minus strand of OZ005656.1, from coordinate 205,550,736 downwards.
TCTTGATAAAGATTTTCGTCTCTGAAGCGTTGAACCCGTCTTTTCTTAGATACATATTTCCAGGGCTGAGTGGTCAAGCCCGTTTTATTCTAGATTTCCTTTCCCTCCTTACGCAGACTCTTTGATTGACATGTGGGTTGAACGGATAAGAATAGTTTACAAGCAAATACAATTGATTCCCAACCAGATCCTTGGGGTTGCATCTTTCACAATACTCATGTATGTTTTGACATTAATCCTGCAGTTGAAAGATAACTTTTACTTCTTTGCTTTTAAACAAGTTCACAAGATTTCTTTCGAAATGAAATAAACATTTCTCCATGCTGGAAATAAAATTTAAATGTTACATTTATAAGTGTAATTGAATTTTCTATATGTAGGGGCGAAAACTTACATTTAAATAATGCTACTATTATATTAATAATACAATGTAATCTTATGATTTAAAATCACTTATTTAGCTCTTCTTTAATAATTTTCCGTGTAAAATCATTTATAATTATATAACTTCTTTTTTTTATTATTATTAAAAAATATAAGTTATACTATAATTAAAATGAAATTGTTTATTGTTAACGCCAGAGTGCCTTACAATTCTGCAATTTAATAAATTATAATTCGGTGTAATATATATTAAGAATAAGCATATTGCAGGCTAATACAAGAAAGGAACGTGCCAAAAAACTGTTGTTTTTTTTTTTTTGTTTTTTTTTTTTTGAAAAATTAATAAATAAAAATAAATATAAGAGGTGGAGAGCAAAAAAAGAAAAAAAAAATTAATATCGTTTAAAATTTGTATCTAACTGAAAGTGAAACGTTTAAACTTACAGTAAATGTAAAATTTAGTAAAATTAGTAGTTTGTTAAATAATGTAGAAGTTAGATAGTAGAAGTTAAATAATATGAATAAACATTATTCCAGATTTAACATTAAATAAAAACGAATCTAATACTTTCTTCTTACGTTTATAGAAGAAATTACAAATCAGAAAGATCCAATTTAAAAAAAAAAAAAAAAAAAAAAAAAAAAAAAAAAAGGAAAAATTTTGGGAGTCTGCATATACAGTAGACTGCCAGAAATTCGCACATTACAATCACTATAAACAAATGAAATTCATAGTAAAGATTCCAAGGGAAAGAAAATGAAGATAGTACTTAATTCAATGGTTATATTTTAGGTGCCGAATCTAATGAGACAGATAAAGGCAATTTTATTTGAGGTCTAGGTCATTTATGTTTGAAATAAATTAATAAATATTCAAAGACTGAAAAAAAAAAGTTTTATTTATATTTCTAAACATAGTGATATATACATACATATATATTATAATGCACAAGTCAATTATATCAAATGTTTTTATACATAAATTTTGTATCTTACCTTATAAGGCAAATTTTTATTTTTTAATTGAAAAAACATTATGCAATATAAAACTTCGTGTATTTTTTAATCTTTAATTGCTTATTATTATTATTATTATTATTATTATTATTATTATTATGCATAATTTACATACTTATTTATATCACTATTATTTTAAAATAATCATTTTATCATAAAAACTCTAATTCAGAATTGTAAGGAAAAAAAAAAAAACTGAAATCCACAAAATTAGAAAAATTGTACAGTTTTTGGCCCCGAAGTGTGCGAATTTCTTTTTTTTTTTTTTTTTTTTTTTTTAGTATGCTGTATATATCAAAAATTAGATAGATAGATAAAATATAATGATCTCTTTTTATACAAATGCAGGGTAAGGGAAAGTAGTGTGAATGCTGCACTATATTATTTATTTTTCAAATTAATAGATTTGTAAATTTGATACACATAAATTTATTGGCCTGAATAATATTGAAGGGCTGAGTTATATTATGAAGCAATAAGTGAATGACTACATTTTTTCATATTTTTCACGCGATTTTTGAGTAGCTTTGATTCAAAATGTCTCACTATTAGAGTTTTAGAACACTTTATAAAATACTTTCTTTGAATAATAATTCAAGAAAAAATAAATAAATAAATGAAATATGAACTTTTATCAAGTAATTTATTTTGATTACTATTATTTACGCGATGAATAATTATTTTTTCAATTGTTAGGATCAGATATTATCCTGTGATATCAATTTATGACTGTTTGTTATTATACTTTTAATTATAATTCATTTATTAAAATAAATGAATATTTCATGATGACGTTTTTTAACACTTTATTTTTTTTAATAATAATAATAATATAAAAAAACTACTTTATTTTTAGTACACATATATAAAAAAGGCGGAATAAACTTACTACATTTTGCAGTTCAGATGGCATATTTTGAATACTTTTATAATTATAGAACATCCTGCTTAAGACGGTTAAAGAGGATTAAACTTATTTTTCAGGTGCCTAAAATTTTCTGCAGGACTATATGGTAAAAAAGAAATATTCTGGTGTGGCACTCACATAACTTTCTCTTACCCGAAATTCATTACCATAATGACAGATTGTACATTAAAGAATAAAATAACAAATATTGTTATATAAATGTTCATTAAAAAGAATTTAAAATAGGCGAAAAACATGTTTTTCGGATTCAAGGAACTTCAAAAACGTGTAAATATAACAAAAACACAATTTCGAAAAGTTGACCGAAAAGCAAAACTTTATCTACCATACATATGGATAAGAGAACGTAAAAAGTTAAAATGTAGATAGTAATTACCGTAAATAAATTTAGAAAAAATTATTTTAAAAAAATTTAAATTAAGCGGGCATAAATTAAAATAGCCATACATAATAGTGAAAATTAATGCTTGTCAAAACTGTTCGTAATATTCTTCATACTAGACTATATTAATTTATATTTTTCAATTATATTTAGTGAAAACAAACTATTACTTTAATATTTTTGATATTTATAAACCAAATTTATATAAATTAAATCCTTTACATATATTATATTTTTAAATGTTATCAACTCGGTAAAGTTGTACTGAATGATGATCAGATCATAATCATAAATGGATAGTCTTTTGGAATGCACGGTAGTCATTCATACTGTCAAGATATTAGAAAAATGCATAGGATCATACGCATCCAAGAAGCATGAAAACAGTGGGGGGGGGGGGGATAAAAAAGAGGAAGGAAGGAAAGAAAACTAATAATACACACAAACAAATGCTATTTTCTTCCATTCTTCTTCTTCTTCTTCTTTTTTTTTTTTTTTTTTTTTTTTAAGAATATAAATACATATAATCTATAAAATGTTATAACAGATTACTAAATTATCAGATGAATCCCTTATGATTTGGAGATTATCATAAACGGAAATGCAGTTCATAAAGGAAAATTTGTCCATTTTGATTATTTATTTTTATTTTTTTTTGTATCTTTTGGAATGCACGGTAGACAATCATAAGAACCTCTAATATTGAATATATATTCCTTGGGAAAATATGTTATTGCATTGCATGAGATGCTTTAGATAAATGTTATTTAATCTCCAGTGTTCTCCCGCAATATTAAAACGAAGATTAATTGCAGGGCTCACTCGAGACTCAGCAGTATGAAAAACCCAGTGTCTCCGCCCCCCCCCCCCCCCACCTCCTCCAAATTAATGTCTTACACACACCATTTTGAATAAAATTGCTTCATATTAGTTTATAATTCATTTTTAATAAAAACGATTTCACTTTGTTAATTCTACAGTTTAATTACAAAAGTACTTTTAAAACTTAAATGTATAATATAGAATTATATATAATCAGCTGTCTTTAGAAGTGAAATTCACAAATTATTTTCAATCGAAAAAATAGTCTTTCTTTGTATTTTCTTCCTCCATTCTTTATTTTTAAAATTAATTTATATTAAAGTTAATCAGGATAACTTCCATCAAAATTTTATTTATTTTCCATTCACATGTATAGAGTAATGCAATCATCATGCATTTCAATTCTATTAAATAATATAACTTTAAATAGAAGGATTGGGGCGATGCAAAGAAAAAGCCATATAATTAATTCATTGTTTGTTAATATTCTAAAATTCTTTAAAGAAAATTTTTTTTTTTTCAATGAATAAATAAAAACTGTTATTCAATAAAATAGGGAAATAAATTAAAATACTAAAATATTATGTCTAACATACATACTTCTTACAAACGCGAGGGTGAAAATATTTTATTTCTTGCTTCCGTAGAAAACAAAATCAAACATATGTCATTAAAATCATGAAAATTTCTTTCTCATTTATTAATTTTATTAACACAACAGTTTTGTATTAAATGTTGGATAACACTGCTCTGCATGAAAATTTTCTCTGACATCATTTCTGCATATTCTTCTGTAAAATGACCTCCTGAATCCGAATAGGACGCCCCTTTTGCCCTATCACCCACCTTTTTTTAGGAATGGCCCCCTATTTTTATCATTTTTCGGTGATTTTATGGCTATAAATTTGATTTTTAGGAGGGGGGGGTTAATCGTTACATATCTTCTGAGGGGCTACATCGTTGCAAAATTCTAAAACATGGACATGTGCGACAAGGGAAAAATTTGGGGGGGGGGGGGGGGATCTGCCACTGAAATTATGCATTACATAACTTATATTTTTTAAATCTGTTATTAATGTTTTTTTTTTTTTTTAAACTTTATATTTTTTTTGTTTTCAGGTGTTAAATTAATTATTTTTTATTCTTTAACTCAAATTCATGGTCATAAAATTATCGGACATGGTAATAAATTGAGGGAGGGGGTGGTGTATCTATAAAACGGTGGGTGACTGGGCAAAATGAGAATCATATTCGGATTCAGGAGGTCACTTTACATAAGAATCAGTAAGAATAGTATCATATCTTGATTTTTTTTTTTTTTTTTTTTTTCGCGCAGTGTAATTTAGCTATAAAATGTCTCAGTTACTGATTAAAATGATTTCTTCTGCAGTTGATCACATCTAACTTCTTGAGCTGCAAAGCATAATTATTATCAAATAATTTTCAGCCCATGCATTTTACTAAACATATATTATCATTTAATCTTTTAACTTACATTAGCTTCGCAGTAAAATTAAACACCCAACATTCTTTTATGCAACAATTTTAAAAACACTTTTCCCAATTGATTTTTAAACATTTGTTCTTTCTGTTTGTTAGAGATCATTTCTACGTTCGATTCCAGATAAGCTCTTCGGCTTACCTGTTCAGAGTTTTTAGCGATTTCTTACAGAACTTGCGTAAATACGGGCTAGGATCCTTAAAATGGCCCAAAGATAGGCATGCATCATGGGAACCTAGCGCATTCAATTAGATTTAATGTCCCAACACAATTTTCGTTAGACAGCAGCACTACTCCGAAATTCATCAAATGATGTTTCTAAGAAAGCCATATATAGAAGTCATTTTAAATATCTTAGTAAGCGCGATAGTGCCATTCTGCTTTGTTAATGAATTCGTGCTTGCCTTTTTCACTTGATGAAGTGATGTACTATTATTTTGACTTGAAATAACTGTTGCAAGTTTTGTAACTAATAAACCTTCCTAGCAATGATATTTATTTATCAGGTTAATGATATTTGAATGTAATTAGTTTAACATATACATGTTTCGGACAAGTTATTTCTTAAAACCGACCTAACGAACCTAGCGAACATTATCGTTCAAAATAATAAATAATTTGTTTATTCATGTTGCCATTTTACGATTAAGAATCTGTTGTTTTCTGCAAATTACCTTAACCCTTTCATTCCCAATTTTTTCTCTCCATAAAACAATAAATCTTATATTTAATCATAGGAGTAATAGCAGAGTACGAAGTAATATAGCTAACAAATCAACTGAGAGGTGTTTATTTATGTTTAATATAACCACTGATGCCATTAAAAATCATAAATTTTCTATAAATAAAAATGTCAAAATTTTTGGAAAAAATACATATTGTAATTAATTAAAATATAAATTATAAACATTTAAATATTAAATAAAAAATATTTCAACTAGTTAATTTACTTAACCCTTTATATACCAAATTACCTTATTTTTCAAAAAATAGTTTGAAAATTTTATTATATTTTTTTTGCTCCATGAGAAACATCACATATTAAATTTACCTTAAACTATAGATTAACTATAGGGAGTTTGAAGTTCCGATGAAATCCCGCAGTAAATTTAGGCTATAGTGAGGATTTTTTTTTTTTCTTTTGTTTGATGGGACTAAGTCCCGGTGGGATACAAAGGGTAAAAATCAATTTAAATCAAGAATGTTTTATTTAATTTTATAAATGCAGAATATTTTATTAATAAGGAAAATAATCTTTTTTCGGTTATTTAACAAATCAAAATGTGCAGTTTTTATCGAATATGTTGAAATTAGTTGAAAAACAACAAAATCAATTTTCATGGACTAAAAAAATAATTTCACGCTCGATTATAAGAAATGTATTTCAAAATTTATTTCTTCTTGCCAGTTCAAATTACTAAACACTGATCTACATAAAATTTAGAACAATTTTTTTCAACTTTCACCACGTGATATTTATATAAATTTGAAACGTCTCCAAGAAAAATAGAGCTGAATTTTTTTTACTCTTTATTGTATAACCATGTATTTGTTTATTTATTTATATTATTCATTTCTCTCGACATAATTTAATTCTAAATATTTAATTTATTATTAACTAGCAAGCCCGTGCGAATTTTTCGCACTTTATTTCTTTGTAACATTTAAAATTTAAAATATTATTTAATTTTAAAGCCATAAAAACGTCATGTAGTTTACATATGCATGAGCGAATTTATTATTTAACTTTTTTTTTCTTTCACGTGAAAGCATATTGTAATCATCGAGGGTGAAGAAGGGATTCCTTTTCATTTGGGAAAAGTCGGCCATTTTACTTTCTTATGGATATTTTTCCTCGAGTTAATATACACGGTAATACACATAGATAATTTAGCTAATAAAATTTATGAATAATTTATGTACTAAAAGAGAATGAAAAACTCTAGATACCCATTTTTTCATCCTTTTCTTTTTCCTTTTTTTTTTTTTTTTTTTTTTTTTTATTAACTATACTCTAGTATACTCATATCTGCACAAAGCTGACTTTCTTTCGGCATTTATTATTATACTTCTTTGAGATAAAAATCGTCTGCATTCATCATGGAAAATAATTTTAATAAATTATAATTAATAAATAATTTGTATTGCGTAAATTTGTATAAGATTATATATAGAAGAAAGTCTTGTGGTGTCCACAACATATTAGTTCTGTATTAAAACTTCCGCGGTTGCTAACTACATTTAAAAGAATTTTGAAAATTTCATATTACTTACTAATATAAAATCATCTTAAAAATTTAAAGAGAGTATTTCATCAAATATAAAGACAGTAATTGTTTCATAATAATAATAAAGAACTGATTATAAAAATGATATTTTTCATAAATTACTTGAATATAACTTATCTATGAAAACTTATCCCGTTTCTTTTCATATATTTATTACAACACTTAAAAGCCGTTCAATATTTCGGCATTTTAAAAATTCATTAACATTCTACTCGATTATTATTTCCGAGTTTTATACTCCCTATTGTCTGATGCCAAAACTTTTTCCGGCATCAAAAATCTTTGCACGATAACATGGGGATAATAGATCTATATAAAATAGTATATCTATGCATTTTATACTAGGGGGGGAAAATGATAATTCGTAATTTCATTTATTTATTTATTTTATTATTTTTATTTATTTATTTATTTATTTTTTGGCAACAATTAAAAATTTATATGTCCATTTTTAAAACTTCTACCAAGTTATTATTTTCATATTTTAATTAATTTTAAAAAATCTAATAAAAATTTCGTTACAAATAAGGTACCAAATGAAAGGGGCATTTTTTCTGAATCCGTCTGTTTAATTAACTTATCCATCGGACAATTAGATTTTTTAAAATTAACTAAAGTATGGAAAGCTGGTGGCAACTTGCGTCAAAAAGACTCAAAAATCTCTTAGCCATTAATATATATAGAGAGATATTTTCCACGACGCATTAAAATTCCACATATTAAGGAGATTTTTCCGTTAAGTTATCTTCCTTCATTATTAATATATATACATATATATTTTCATTTGAAATGCATCATGGAAAAAAATTTAATTTCTTTATTCCAATACATTGTTTAAGCTTTGACATAGCTTTCAGTGGAACTTTTCCTTACGGAAAATTTGAGCTTTTATTATTAAGAATTTTGTATCAAGTATCTTTTTTCCTTTACAAAGAAAAACAAACAAACAAACAAAAAAAAAAAACTTTTTTTAACTTCGAGGGCTCTAGACATGTTACAGCTACAAGATTGATTTCAGGAAACTTTACAAGAAAATAATAATAATAATAACAAATAAATAAACAACTAATCATAGAAAATTACAATATTAATATAAAAAAATTTTTTTAGTGCATATATTACTGAAAACGGCATGACGCTGACGAAAAAAGCATATAATTTATAAAATATGCAATCAAGTTTTTACATAATTTTTTTCTCTTTCAACACCCCCCTCCACACGCATCAAAATAAATAAAGAAAAAAACTAATTTTAAATGTTTTTATTTTGTTTCAATCTACTTGTCTTAACTATTATATAAAGTTTAATTTGTTTTTATAATTATCTTAACTTTTAATGATAGTTTTTAGGGAATCCATTTAAAGAGATTTGATGTGCTGCATCTTTTTCAGGAATACATAAATCTGAGGAAAATATATGCGTTTTATTAGTATTATGCATAAATTACTCTTTGAAATTTTCAGTCTTAACTCTACTTAGAAATATCTATGCGCTTATTTTTTCTGAAAAAGAAAGCAGCGTTTCCTTTTTCCCTCAAAAATCATCGTTAGTTAGCTGAGTAAAGGATTGTCAACTTCTATTGTGATAAGATATTTCCATTGTATTGATACACGCCTCTTTCAACAAAGAGATTAGCCCTCTGTGTGTGGGGGAAAAATATTTCTTCTCAACTCTAGAGCTCCTAAAGTGCAACACTGAATTCTAAAGACAGGTGTTTATTTTGTAGTATACGGTAAACATTTCAGATATTTTTATTGCAACAATAGAAAAAAAGTCGTAACGTCGAAAGGGTTAAATAAGGTGTCACATGGTGGTGTCAACTGCAAAATCCTTCAGTTGCACTTTCCACCACCAAGGGGCACAGTGTGTTCTGTACGAACATCACCAACGGTCAGGAAATACCAAGACCTTTAAAATAAGATGTGACATGATAGGGTCTATAGCAAAATAACCTTGTTCCATTTTTCACCACCAGGGGTCGCACTATATTGTATACGAACATCCCCAATCGACATGAAATTTCAAGACCTTTAAAATGAGGTGCTACATGTGTGGGTCTAGAACGGATTTACCTCCCAAACTAATTTCCCCCTTTAAAATCGAAAATTCCAAATTCGCAGAAGATGATTTTTTAGTATTCGACTCTAGTCCCCATATGTACAATTTCTTCACCGTGAAGTAATTTGGAGCTTAGTTAAGCTCGTGAACGTGTTTTTAACCCGTGGGGGAAACCGTTCGACTTTTTTTTAATTTTTATTTTTTCATAGCACATCTACAGACCAAGACCTTTTTTTAGACACCTCAACCAAATTTTTACACCAAGTAGTTCTCTCAATATAGTGGAGACGGACAAAAACATGTTTCAAATTAATATATAGATTCTAGACAACGTCTTTGAAAACTAATATGCAAAATGTTGATTGAATGTTGTATGAACAATACATAGAAAAAAAAATTGGCACTCACAAATATTACAAAAAAGTTGTTAAACTGAAAAACCACATGTATATATATAATAAAATAAGATGTTTGTGTGTGTGTGTCATTGTGTATGTATATCCAGAGCTTTTCAGGAAAACGGCTGATCGCAAAGCTACACACATTTGCATGGAGGTTCGTAATGACCTCTCCCGATACACCTCGAAGCCCGATTTTCAAATTTTTGATTAGTTTTTTTTAATTAATTAAAATGTGAAAATAATAACTGTAATAAATATTGCATTACAATAAATAGGAGCTTAATTCGAAGCTTTATTTAACTAAAATTGGAGCATAAGCAGCTACTTCGCGATATAAGAGAATAAGGTATAAATAATAAAGAGAATATGGAATATCAACAATATAGGAGAGTTGCCACTTGGTAATACATAATATCAGTGTTGCCACACACATAAATATACCACAATCACCCCTCCCCAAAATTAGTTCAGTCTGTTATATAATCCATCAAATAGGTTGGTTGGCGCCTCTGTCTTTTAGGACGTAAGGATGGACCATCAGGCAAATTATCCTCAGCATATTTTCTGGGACTCTCCAGGAGAAGTTCTGGATTGCTAGGTCTTGGTGAAGCACTATTCTCAGGAGATTCGGGTTCTAGAGGCCTATCGACCAACTCAGAATTCTGGTGAAAAGAGGAAGGTGGGTGCAGCTGATTGTCATCAACGTCTGTTTTATCTATAGTAGGTGTAGAGATTTCTCCTCTAGGAGCTAGGTGTCGTATAGAAACACTGTTTTCCCGTCCATCACGTAATCTAACATGAGCATAATCTGGGTTTGCTTCAATGAGTTCGACTTCTTGAACAATAGGCTCATACTTATTAGTTCGGACATGGTTTCTCATCAGTACGGGTCCAGGATGAGATAGCCAGGTAGGTAAGGAGCTTCCATTGTAGGATCTTCTAGCATGGGTGAACATACGCTCATGAGGTGTAGCACTGGTTGCCGTACATAGGAGAGAGCGGATTGAAGTAAAGCAGGTTGAATTACCTCTTCCCAACGTTCGATTTTCATTTTCTTTGAGTGTAATGCCAATTGTATGGATTTCCACATTATTCCATTGTATCTTTCTACCTGGCCATTCCCCGAAGGATTGTATGCGGTAGTTCTGCTTGTTGCAATTCCAAGTGAAGTTAACAAGGATTTGAACTCCCTAGACATAAACGATGGTCCTCTGTCAGAGTGTATGTATGGAAGAATTCCAAAAATAGAAAAAACATTCTGTAAATTAGTGATTATAGTAGCAGCTGACATATCAGAACAAGGAATTGCAAAAGGAAATCTCGAAAACTCATCCACGATAGTAAGAAGAAAACGATTTCTAGTAACTGAGGGTAAAGGGCCTTTGAAATCCAGGTTCAATCTTTCAAATGGAGCAGTTGCTTTAATTAATTTCCCTCCATTTTTACAGAAACGTGGCTTTCCTTCATTACAGCAATAACACGAGTTTATGACTTTTTTGACGTCATTAAGAGAGAAAGGTAAGTTTTTAGACCTAACCCAATGGTACATTCGTGTAATTCCGGGATGACACAAGGCGTCATGCAGCTCCTTTAAATTCACTTGTGGGCTTATAGCTGCAGTTATTCTAGATAATGTATCGGCTGTTGCATTTCTTTTTCCCGGACGGTATATTATGTCAAATTTGAAACAAGCAAGTTCCAATATCCATCTCATAATTCTATTTCATTAATTTCATTTTTAATCTTACTACTATGGTATTGATCGAACATGAATGCAACTGATCTTTGATCTGTAAAGACCTCAAAGTGACGGCCAATCAAGTAGTGCCTCCAGTTTCGTAGAGACTCTACAATAGCATAGGCTTCTTTTTCAATAGAGGAGTGCCTTCGTTCAGATGCATTCAATGTTCTAGAGAAGAATGCTATAGAACGTTCAGCCTGACTTAGGGTGGCCCCGATGGCGAATTCTGAAGCATCAGTCTCCACTCTAAAAGGAATATTGTCTTCAATAGCAGCTAAGGAAGCACCAGCTATATCAGATTTTAGAGAATTAAATGCTTCAGCAGCATCTTTTGTAACGGGAAAAGGGCCTTTCGTTAGCAAAGGCCGAATTCTTTCAGAGAAATTAGGGATCCAACGACAATAATGGGCAAACATCCCTAGGGCTCGCTGCAAGGAGGCAATTTCTTTAGGGATAGGCATGTTCATTAGGGGTGCGAGTCTATCAGGATCAGGTTTTATTATTTTGTTTGTGATAGAGTATCCTAATAATTTCACAGATTTAGTAGAAAATGAGCATTTATCTTCATTTAATGTCAAGTTATATTTCTTGGCAGCAGACATAAATTTCTCTAAGTTATGGTCATGCTCGGCTTGATTTTTCCCACATATCGTTACATCATCAAGGTAAAGAAAAGTGCCTTCTAACAATACATTTGCAATTATTTTGTCTATGGTTCTCTGGAAACTAGCAACTCCATTTGTAACACCAAAGGGTACTCGAAGAAACTGATATAATTTACCGTCAGCCTCAAAGGCTGTATAATGTTTCTCAGAATGCTTGATGGGTACTTGGTGGTAAGCGCTCTTAAGATCAATAGTGCTAAATACTTCATATTTGGATACGCGTGCAATCAGCTCTTCAATTTTGGGCAGAGGATAGGCATCAAGCATTGTAAATTTATTTATTGTCTGTGAATAATCTACAACCATTCTGGGTTTGCGGTGTTCTCCTCTCACTACAAATGCTTGAGCACGCCAAGGAGAGTCACTTGGCTGGATTACCCCTTCTTTCAATAGTTTACTTATCTCTGCAGCTATAAATAGCTTGTCTTCCTCAGTTTGACGCCTTGATTTAGTAATGCTAGGTTTGCAGTCTGATGTTACCTGGTATACTTGTTATGCCCCAAGAATTATGTATATCAATGGGATCTTTTAACTGTTAAAAGATCCCATTGATATACATAATTCTTGGGGCATTTATAGTATTTCCTGTCAGCGTGGTTTATCATATATTGGCCAAACTAAACGCTGTCTTAAATTTCGTCTAAAAGGACATATGAATTACGTCCGCAAACAAGATACCAATAAATCGGCTAGTTCTAAACATTGCTGTGAGGAAAATGATAAATTTTAAATTTAATTCAGCTAAAATAATTTGCAGACCTAAATCCATTCATGAACTCGATTTCTTTGAAGCTTTTCATATTTATAAAAATTTTAAAAACCTTGTAAATTGTGATTTAGCTATTTCCTATTTGTCTGATTGTTGGAAATTTTACATTCAATCCACATTTTCTTAATTTTTCTACTGTTTACACAGCTAAACATTCCTAAATTCCTATTCACCACACTCCCCACCTTTCCCGTAATCCTATTGGTTGAACTAAATTCGGTCCCTCTCCTATATATACGAGCACTTCTCCAGATTCAGAATTCTTTTTGCACTGAAGACGGTACGCTTAAGGCTACCGAAACAGCTGTATGCATCTCAAATATTTTTCTTTGGCGTTTCTGACGTAGTAGTTTATTCGGGTTTTAGATTCAAAAGAGCCAAGATTAACTAGATCGAGTTTTGAAAGTGTCCCAGTGGTCCACACCTTTTTAACAAAGTCAAAAGAATTGGGGAAAAGCTTTTATTTATTTTTTCTTTTCTGTGGTGTATCCGCCGTCCGCAGCTGTTTAATTAGTGGGATGAGGCAGTAGGTGCTTGGACATCAGAAAGAAGTATTTGTGTCCCTCCCTGTCATTGCATCCTTAGAGCATTCCTCCTAAAAAAGTACTCCCATTGTCCTCTTTGGAGGGGGTCGTGAGATCTTATGCCCTATGGTACGGGTCCTACAGGCGTCGGCTGACCTCACCTTCTCGTGGTGGCTCCTGGGTAGCCGCTCCGGCGGTGAGCTAACGAGGCGGCACGGACGCAGAAGCTGGTGGGTGAAACGGTAGTTCCTCCACGTCGATTGTGCTTATGCCTCTCTGGCAAGGAGGCTTACAACCACTCGTCGCTCGAATAATAATAGGTTGTTGTATGTTTGTAGTGGTGCTCGATGACACGAGGCGTTTGGTGCTTCCCCTTGTTTCTGAAACCTACTCTTCACGCCTGGCCTTGCTCCTCTTATAGGTTCAAGTGAGTTTCCAGGACCCGGCCTAGCCGTTGAGCAGCTAGGTCGAGCGGTTTACGAAGTCCTCTCCCTCTGCAAGCGTTTCTGGGCCCGTGCCCCTGCCTGTGGATCCGCTGGGAAGAGATTTGTTGTTCCTTTTTAGGATTTTTCTCCCTGAGGCGTTATACCTCTAAAGCGCAGTTTCCACTGCGGTTGGTTGGAAGTTATTTCGAGCGGCACTATTCAGAACCCTTTGATGTGGTCAAGCGGTTGGAGGTGGTTCGACGGGTTGGTTGTGGCTGAGATAATTGAGCCAGCTGATTGGCCCCCAGCTGAGATAATTGAGGGGCCAGAGGCAGATATCTTTGTCAGTTTTGCATGCCTTCCTTTGAAGTAACTGCGCAATCTGATAAAAAAAGGTTACAACTGATGACAAGACATTTGGCTCTTTGTGTCGGGAGCGTGATTAATTGTTTGCTGCAAAGTGAGACATGCCTCAGGGGGTATATCGCATCTGTCCTCTTTGGATGGGGCGTTATACCTCTAAACTGAAAAGTGAGACATGTCCCAGGTCCAGGGGGTAATTCGCATCTGTTCTCTTTGGAATGCAGCAGTTAACCTGTTAGAAATTTGAGAAGTGATGTTAGCCTTCGCATCTTATAAAGGGATGGTCTTTTCGCGCTGCCGGACCAAGTGACAATTTAAGCCTTTTTAAAATCTAGGCGTTGATCGCCGCAGAATAGAGCAAGGGACCAACTTTTAAAAATGCGTCTTCTACAGAAATGTGAGACTGCACATCATTTGTGTGGCTTTGTGCTTATCAGATAACGCACGTGGAATCCAGCGGGCACACACCTTGGAATATCGCAACACATCAGAAACGATATGTTGCACACTACCATAGCTCAGTCCCAGCTCTGATACGATTTCACGCAGAGTTACCCGTCGATCATTTTGAATAATTTCTTCAACTCGTTCAGGGGTTGATTTCTGTCGTCGAAGAACTTGGCCGGCCGCTCCCTCCCTGCCATATTGCGGTTTTCGACATCCTGTCTGCCTGATTGAAAAGAGCGACACCATTTCGCTACATGTTGTCTGCTCATTGCTTCTTCACCATATAGTCCAGGCAACGAAGGCCAAAATTTGACGAATAGAGGAAAAAAATCGTGTAGTTTTGAAATTTTACATACTCATAGCCGAGAGGGTCCTGAACAACATACTAAAAGTCCCCGCCCGTAGGGGGTGAGTAGGGGGCAGGGGGGCATTTAAGGGGGGCAATTTTCAGTTTTTATTAAATATCTTAAAAACTATCGCATTTAGAGAAACAATGTCAATTACAAAATTAATCTAAGCAAAATTTCCTACAAAAATGTATATTACATTTTGTTTGTACGATCATTAGTTTAGAAGATATAGGGAGATGAAATAACACATTTTCTTGAAAAATTCTTTTTTGCAATAGTAAAATCAACTAAAGTGTGCAATTAAAAGGGTTCTTGTCAAATATTTTCTAATGTAAAAAACAAATATATACATAGGGAATATGCAAGGATAACACAGCATGTTTTGTAAGTTTTAAATAATTTTAAGGCTAGTAGGCGCAAGTGGCGGTTTGAGTAAAAATCTGGATAAGTCCAGTCAAAATAGGAAAAATAGAAAAAAAAAATCGTGTAGTTTTGAAGTTTTGCACACTCATAGCCGAGAGGGTCCTGAACAACATACTAAAAGTCCCCGCCCGTGGGGTTTGAGCGGGGGGCAGGGGGCAATTAAGGGGGGCAATTTTCAGTTTTTATTACATATCTTAAAAACTATCGCATTTAGAGAAAAAATGTCAATTACAAAATTAATCTAAGCAAAATTTCCTACAAAAATGTATATTACATTTTGTTTGTACGATCATTAGTTTAGAAGATATAGGGAGATGAAATAACACATTTTCTTGAAAAATTCTTTTTTGCAGTAGTAAAATCAACTAAAGTGTGCAATTAAAAGGGTTCTTGTCAAATATTTTCTAATGTAAAAAACAAATATATACATAGGGAATATGCAAGGATAACACAGCATGTTTTGTAAGTTTTAAATAATTTTAAGGCTAGTAGGCGCAAGTGGCGGTTTGAGTAAAAATCTGGATAAGTCCAGTCAAAATAGGAAAAATAGAAAAAAAAAATCGTGTTGTTTTGAAGTTTTGCACACTCATAGCCGAGAGGGTCCTGAACAACATACTAAAAGTCCCTAACCATGGGGGGCATTTAAAGGGGGGCACATTTCAGTTTTTATTAAGTATCTTGAAAACTATCGCATTTAGAGAAAAAAAATCTCAAAGCTATAAGATTTTTTTTTATGTTGATCGGTTTTGGGTCTTCGTAATCTGGATTTTTACCTAAACACCACTTGCGCCTGCTAACCTTAAAATTATTTAAAACGTACGAAACATGCTGTATTATCCTTACATATTCCCTATGCATATATTTGTTTTGTACATTAGAAAATATTTTATCAGAACCCTTTTAATTCCTCAATTTAGTTGATTTTACTATTGCAAAAAAAAAAAAAAAAAAAAAAAAAAAGAATTTTTTCAAGAAAATGTGTTATTTCGTTCCCCTATATCTTCTAAACTATTGATCATACAAACAAAATAGAATATACAATTTTTTTAGGAAATTTCACGTAGATTAATTTTGCAATTGAGATTTTTTTTCTCTAAATGCGATAGTTTTCAAGATACTTAATAAAAACTGAAATGTGCCCCCTTTAAATGCCCCCCCCCCATGATTAGGGGCTTTTAGTATGTTATTCAGGGCACTTTTAACAGAGCACTATAACTGTGCTCAATTTCTAAGCTACACGATTTTTTTTTTTTTTTTTTTTTTTTTTTAGTGTTGATCGGTTTTGGGTCTTCGTTATCTAGATTTTTACTCAAACTGCCACTTGCGCCTGCTAGCCTTAAAATTATTTAAAACTTACAAAACATGCTGTATTATCCTTGCATATTCCCTATGTATATATTTGTTTTTTACATTAGAAAATATTTGACAAGAATCCTTTTAATTGCACACTTTAGTTGATTTTACTATTGCAAAAAAGAATTTTTCAAGAAAATGCGTTATTTCATCTCCCTATATCTCCTAAACTAATAATCATAAAAACAAAATGTAATATACATTTTTGTAGGACATTTTGCGTAGATTAATTTTGTAATTGACATTTTTTCTCTAAATGCAATAGTTTTTAAGATATTTAATAAAAACCGAAAATTGCCCCCCTTAAATGCTCACCCCCCACGGGCGGGGACTTTTAGTATGTTTTCAGAACCCTCTCGGCTATGAGTATGTAAAATTTCAAAACTACACGATTTTTTTTTCTATTTTTCCTATTTTGACTGGACTTATCCAGATTTTTACTCAAACCGCCACTTGCGCCTACTAGCCTTAAAATTATTTAAAACTTACAAAACATGCAGTATTATCCTTGCATATTCCCTATGTATATATTTGTTTTTTACATTAGGAAATATTTGACAAGAACCCTTTTAATTGCACACTTTAGTTGATTTTACTATTGCAAAAAAGATTTTTTCAAGAAAATGTGTTATTTCATCTCCCTATATCTTCTAAACTAATGATCGTACAAACAAAATGTACTATACATTTTTGTAAGAAAAAACGTAGATTAATTTTGTAATTGACATTTTTTCTCTAAATGCGATAGTTTTTAAGATATTTAATAAAAACTGAAAATTGCCCCCCGCTCACCCCCCATGGGCGGGGACTTTTAGTTTGTTGTTCAGGACCCCCTCGGCTATGAGTATGCAAAATTTCAAAACTACACGATTTTTTTCTTCTATTTTTCCTATTTTGACTGGACTACATAAACTTCCACGATTTGACTGTAAATGTCAGATGCGGACACATTCTTTGCCCATAGAAAGCGAATCACAGTTCACGCTTCCACACGAGACCAATTTTCTAAGCGTCTTGCCATTTCAGTCGTCCTGAACCGTCTGGGTGGGTACTTTCACTACCTACCCGCACACCAGCTGAATAGGGACCCTATATAGAGAGAGACTGGACATTGGCGCGCCGGCTTTTTGACGAAATACTCCATTTTAGTGCCAGTTGCTCCATTGCTTATCATTACGCTGAGAAGAAATTTCGATTATTTTACGTTATAATCGAAAAAGAACTTATTTATTACATTTTTACTTTGTTGGGAGATAAATAGTTTTAATTTTGGAATACTTTTAAAAGATAAAAATGCATAATTATTTATTTTATATCATGCTTTAAATACTCTGAATTCTCTTATTGTATGCTGTTTTACGTATTTATTTCCAAAATATGAGATTAATTACACCATTTATTTGCTAGCTATTAGTTTTTAAGTACTGTTTTGCAATATATTTATTATGTTAGATCTCAATGTATTTTTCTGATATATTTTTAAATTCATATTTAAAATAACTATATAAAAAGATATTTTTTGATTATTTGCTAGTACGCAAAATGTATCAGATTTCTTAAAATAAATTGATAAAAATTAAGAAAATAAAATGTATATTATTTGCTAGCATATGAAATATAAATTTCTTTTAAATAATAATTGCCATAATAAATTTTATAAATAATATTTAAATAAGTTATTTTTATTTACATAATATTTTCAAAAACTAAAATAAATAAATAAATAAAAAAAAAATCAATGAAATAAGCAAATGTAAATAAAATAGATAAAAACATTTTTTTAATTTCTAAAGATATTAGTTAATATTTTTACAAACTATTATTAATTAAATTTTTATTTTTAATATTTAATTAAGTTATTTTTATTAATAATGCGTAATTGAAATAAATAAAATATGTATTTTTTGATTACAATTTTTTATTATTTGCTAGTATGCAAAATGTATCAGATTTCTTAAAATAAATTGTTAAAAAAAACACAGAAAATAAGGTGTATATTATTTGCTAGCATATGAAATATAAATTTCTTTTAAATAATAATTGCCATAATAAATTTTATAAATAATATTTAAATAAGTTATTATTTTTATTTACATAATATTTTAAAAAACTAAAAAAAGAAAAAAAAAAAATCAAAAAATTAATGAAATAAGCAAATGCAAATAAAACAATTAAAAATATTTTTTTATTTCTAAAGATATTAGTTAATATTTTTACAAATTATTATTAATAAAATTTTTATTTTCTATATTTAATTAAGTCATTATTATTAATAATGCGTAATTGAAATAAATAAAATATGTATTTTTAGCTTGTAAAAATATTACGTAAATATTTTTATAAAATAATAAAAAATAATTTCTGTTCTTCTGCCGTAGTTTTACATTTACTCATGAATTACTTAACAAAAACTAAGATTACCATATATTTGTTAAAAATATTTCTAACTTTTTATATATATAGAATGTATGTCCTCAGAAAAAATAAGGTAGAATTACTTTCACTATCAACGTCAACAAAAAATTTCTCTGTTCTCCGATCGGAGTTAAAAAAGTAACCATGTCGAAGGTTAAAACAAAATTCGTTTTTCTTAAAATTCTTTTTTTCTAAGACGAAAAAAATTACATATTTATATTCTGCATTACTTTCTGCACAAATTTAGTACAATTTTCTTTCTTTTATGTTGTATAGTAAAGCGTCATTCGCGAAGAAAAAAGCATTACGTTCTATGGGGATCGCTCCGAATTGGCACTAATATGGCCGACTTTCGGTCAATGTCCAGTCTCTCTCTATATAGGGTCCCTACAGCTGAATGGCGAATAGCGTCATCTGTCTCCACTCTGGGGAAACAAAATTTCTTCACAATATGTAGTTTTCAAATGCTGCGGCTTGTAACCTTTTTTTCTGATCACCCCTCGTAGATAAGACTTACGGTAAGAACAACCCAATAGATAAGAAAGAAAAGGGAAGAGAAACCTCATAGTCATAGGTATTTTTCTGTATTACTTCTTTTGCTGGTAAACTTACTTGTTTATTTCCGAAGATACAGACATGTGACCTTGTCCAGCAGATTTGAATTTTATTATGATTTTCATTTAAAAATTTCGCATAACAGATGTGAAATAGTCTTAATTCATATTGGCTTTAATTGCTGTTTTTGATAATAGTACTAATTACATAAATATTCTATTTCATTAAATAAAAGAATATATTAAAGAGTCTAACGTAATTCTAAATTTATAAGCTTTCATTTAAACAGAAAGTACATTTTTGTCTCTATAAAATAAATATCTTAACTTTAACAATATTCTATTATTTAATCTACCCAATAAATCTTTTAGAAGTTCTAAACGTATTCTATAAAAATTAATAATTCTCCTTTGCAGTTTTAGTGTAGCCATTTATCACATAAAATATTCTTTTAAGAAATCTAATTTGCGAATTTAAATAGTTTTAATAAACGTTGTTCTCATTTTAGGCCTTATTCTAATAAATTGCAGTGTATTCTTTTTAAATTCGCAAGATTATTTTATTATAACTAAATTACACAATTTATGTCATTTAGATATCTTTAAGGCATACCTGCCAGCCATCTCATTAGTAATCGAAAGACTTTTAGTACCTGCCTTTTTTTTCACACCAGTCTTTTTTAGAGTAATTTTATACTTATTTAACCCTTTAACGTTCACTACTTAAATTATTTTAAAAATTACTAAACTAATTTTAAAAATGGCTTTTAGACACATAGCTGATCATAAATATCTAAAAAATAAAAAATTAGCATTGTTCCTTTTCGAGAAATTTTCGGTTTGAAATATCTGTAAGTAAACCTTATTAAATTCAAATAATATTTAATTTAATAAATAAATCACTTTATAAGTAAACATTATCGACAACGAAAACTCGTAAAAGTTGCGTAGATTCCAACATTTCAATTTATTCCGGAGTATTTTAACCCTTTGTGGTGCAAGGTAATTCGGATCATTTAAATTACACTGCCACCGGAATTTACGAACATAATTAAAATAGAAGAAATTTTAAATTTTCACGTTAAAAAAAGGGCCTTTTCTGCTATGTTATAAATGTAAATTTTTGCTAAAAAATTTCTGGGATGAGTTTTTGCACTTGAGAATTAAAATTAGGTGTTCCATCAGCGGGAACACTGCGACTGAAAGGGTTAATCGTAACTACATTTAGAGATAATTACTCTGAAAATAAAGTGGTGTAGAAAAAGGGGTGCGTACTAAAAATCTTCCGATCCATAATTAGGATGTTATCAAGTATGCGCTAAGGGTAATTATTTTCTAATTTAGGATATGTCTTGCAATATTTCATTGTTGTAGTGACTCCATTCAGCAGACGATAATTTGGCGAATTAAATTGGTATGAAAAATAGATTTGGTTGGTCCATTAGCGATTTGCAAAGGATTCAAATATCTTCTCTTCTAACTATTCTCGATCGTTACACACGGTGGATTGAAATGATGCCACTAGTAGATCAATTTGGGATATCAATCGTTACTAGAGATGTAAAAAACCCGGGAATTTTGCTTCAGGGGAATAAACATTGGAATTTTCGGGTTTAAACCGGGAATTTTGGAAACTTTGATGGGAAGAAACTAATATTCAGTGTTTAGATTTAATTTCATTTCCTTTAAGTGTACAAACAACTTGTTTCAATATAATTTTTATTCTATTTGTTTAAATAAAAGTGATATAAAAAATTATGTGATTATTTTATAAAAAATTAAACATTTACGTTATTGACAATAACAATTTATGAAGTTTTGTCTGCCTATTTAAATAACTTTAGAACTTTTTTTCGTTTTTTTTTTTTTTTTTTTTTTTTTTTTAATGAATACCATAGTAAAATATATTATAAAAAATAATACAATGAAATTAAATTATGGTTAGAATACTTTAAAATTATTAAATTTTATTCCTTCAAAATTTCACAATAGTTCATGAAATTTCGTTATAATCAGTTAAAGAGCACGGACAACAAAATCGAACATGAGTTCTTCGGTTATTAAGAATTAGAGCAATAATTTTTTAATACATCAAATCAATACATAAAATATTCAATAGCTAATAATTAATAATTTGGCTGTTATTTCTTTCTTTCTTAATTTTTTGCATATTACTATTTTTAAAATTTTATTTGAAATAATATTTTCCATTGTAATATTATTGATTGTTTCCGTAAATGCAGAAAATTTTGAAGCATTTTTGTTTTATTTTTGAAACTAGCTGACCCGTCCGGCTTCGCACTGATGAACAAATTTTAGTTAAAGATGGATTGACATGTAAAAAATCAAAAAATATATCAGTTTATATGTTATAGCCAGACAATATTATTAACTGGAAAGTCAAAATATAATTTTACAATTATTTTTTTTAATTAGTTGTTAAATGTTGGCAATTTTTACTTAATGCTATTTATTTATTTATTTATTTATTTCATAAAAAGAAACATTTCTTTACTCATGAATAAAAAATATTGAAAAATAAACCTATGACATGAAAATGTTTTTGATAAAATTGACGTCATAATAGCTTTAATTATTATTTATTTTTTTATTTCGCAAATATATTTAATTTTTTCCATAATTGATTTTTATTTTAATAATGTATATTAAAGGAGAAATCAATAATATGAAACAATATTCGTACAATATATACTATTACAGAATCTGGTGTGAAACAACCACACGACTTCCATTACCCACTATTACACGTAATATATACAATTTTTTGGAGATATTACTTGCATTTTTTGAGATTTTCGAGTAAGAGAAACTTGATACACGTATAAAGACACATACAACAGAGTTTGCATAGCGAGTTAAAAAATAAGGGGAAAAAAATAGATAGTTATTTTTTTAGACACGAATTTCCGAGATCTAAAACTGAACTACCTAATCAGGATGACCGTTAATATTCCTGTAATAAGCACGTAATACTTGAGAAAGGTTATCTAAATTGGATTAAAGAAAAAATTTTCAAGAATACGTTAGAGCCGTTTTTGAGATACCAACTTTTACCAAAACTTAACATACTCAATTATTGACCTAAAAACAATAATTACATACAAAAGGATATTTAATAGGAAGTTAACATGGCGAGTTTGAAAAAAATCCGTACAGGCGTTTTTAAAGGAACGCACTTGCGAAGTCTGAAATTGAGCTGTTTATAGAGGACGCCTATCAATTTTCCTGAACTAAGCAACTTTTCAATCGAAAGGGCATCTAATGTATTATTTATATAGCAACTTTGAAGAAAATCATTAGAGGTGTTTTTGAATATGGGCTTAGGGTCCCATTTCTGGTTTTCGATGACCCAATTCCGGTTTTTCAATTTTCACGAAAATTTGGAAAATTTATCTGTACACCAGACCTGAATTACTTGTGAAGTTTAGCAGTTCTATTTTTATTAGTTTTGGAGATATGACAGCCAGAAGATTACACACACACGTGCACATATACACACACACTGACCAATTGCCAAAACCTATACAATACTTCCACTACCTACGGTAGTAGGGTAATTGAAGTAAACACATACATCTCGTATTTACTACGATAATATACAGATTTTCGTATTACGTTTTCGATCGCCAAATACAAAAATCGCCAATGACGATAGATATCAAATCTATGCTTTGTTTTTAATTAAAATATTGAAAATTTTAATTAAAAATTTATTTTACCAAAATTTATTATAGCTTCTAGCACTTAGAGAGAGACAGTGTAACTTTTGATTATTGAAAGAAAAAAAAAAGCAATCGGCTTTTTAGTTCTAGCGATCGTTCTCTACATATGCATATAAACCTTTCTTTTTTTTATATTAGTATAACTATAGAGCATAGGTATATTAAATAGGTTTCCAGTCAACATAATGTAACTCAAATAATTAAATGCTATTTACATTTCAGTAATGGCTGTATGCGCTATGTATATTGAGCTACTTGCCATAACTGTTAGTTGCTAAAAATAGTCGCCAAATAAATTTAAACATCTCAATACGCAAGCGAAGTATGACATCACTGACCGCCCGTGGATGCAAGAAAAAAATTTTCCATGTTAATCGCTCATTGGACTTTTTTTTTTTATTTATAAAAATTCTAGAAGAATTATTTCCCGATTTTAATCCTCATATTTGGGTATAGATAGGTATTAGTTATTGTATGCATGCGTTAGATTGAGTTATTTTGCTGTCAAATTGACAAAATTTTAATTTTAAATTTCAAAACTATCACCCTTGGCGTTTTTTGTATTTGGCGATCAAAAACGTAATACGAAAATATACATCTGGCATGTATATTTTCGTAATATGTATTGTACGAAATATTGTTTCATATTATTCGTTACACTCTTAATGTAAGTTTTTAAAATAACCATGATTTTTGAAAGGAATTAAATTATATTCTCCAGATAATTTGGCGGTATTTTTTTTTTTCTGCCAAGGATGACGGATATCAAATCTATTTCGCTGCAACATATTAGTATATTATATCAGATACTTTATTTAGACATTTGAAAACAAATTTGACTTCAAATTATGATAGAATATTTATCCTTTCCCTTTTAATTAGTTTATTAGTTGGATGTTTATTGTGTAAATATCATCCTTTGAAATGAAATGTTTATGTTTTCAATCGAATATGGAAATTTGCCATTTTTTTTTTTTCTAGAGTTTTGAAATTTAAAATTCCAATTTTATGAATTTTACAACAAAAACAATTTAATCTAACGGATGCACATGATAACTAATATATATCTATATCCAAATATGGGGATTAAAATGGGGAAATAATTTTCCTCGATCTTTATTATTTTTTTACAAAAAATCCAGTTCACTTTTTATATTATTGTTCGCGTGAAAATATATTTTATTATATGTCTAAAAATAAATTAATTCGTAAATCTTTTTGGCAACAATTATAAATTAAAATATAGAATTTCTTATTTTATTTTATTTTATTTATTTATTTTTAAATTCCAATTTCGTTTACACACATCAGTTTAAACCACGGAGTAATAAAGACTCCGTGGTTTAAACATTGATGCTTAGATATTATATCATATCATATCAAATTAAATTATTAGAAAAATAAACACTTTTAATTCTATTATGACGTCAGATTTAACGTGTAAGTTTAACAATTAAAAAAGCTTTATATGAATTTCAATTTAATGCACGTGCAAATATATTTCTTTTCCTTTCACGTCAAGATATTTTAAAAACGAAATGAATATGTAAATGTTTCTTTTATGTTGGCAGCAGCTAATTTTTTTAATATTTCATTATTTCCATTTCTCTTACGGCTTCTATGGGGATTTTAATTAAAATGCTCAGATTTTAAACTAAAATTTATTTTATCAAAATTAAATATAGCCTATAACAATATGGCATACTGTAGCTTTCGGTCAGTGAAAGAAGTTTTTAAATCGGTTCAGTAGTTTCAGAGATTACCCTCCACAAACAAACAATTTTTTGCGCTTTATATAATGACTAGCTGACCCGTCCGGCTTCGCCCTGATGAACAAATTTTAGTTAAAGATGGATTGATTTGTAAAAAATCAAGAAATATATCAGTTTATATGTTATAGTCAGGCAATATTATTAACTGGAAAGTCAAAATATAATTTTACAATTATTTTTTTTAATTAGTTGTTAAATGTTGGCAATTTTTACTTAATGCTATTTATTTATTTCATAAAAAGAAACATTTCTTTACTCATGAATAAAAAATATTGAAAATTAAACCTATGACATGAAAATGTTTTTGATAAAATTGACGTCATAATAGCTTTAATTATTATTTATTTTTTCATTTCGCAAATATATTTAATTTTTTCCATAATTGATTATTATTTTAATAATGTATATTAAAGGAGAAATCAATAATATGAAACAATATTCGTACAATATATACTATTACAGAATCTGGTGTGAAACAACCACACGACTTCCATTACCCACTATTACACGTAATATATACAATTTTTTGGAGATATTACTTGCATTTTTTGAGATTTTCGAGTAAGAGAAACTTGATACACGTATAAAGACACATACAACAGAGTTTGCATAGCGAGTTAAAAAATAAGGGGAAAAAAATAGATAGTTATTTTTTTAAACACGAATTTCCGAGATCTAAAACTGAACTACCTAATCAGGATGACCGTTAATATTCCTGTAATAAGCACGTAATACTTGATAAAGGTTATCTAAATTGGATTAAAGAAAAAATTTTCAAGAATACGTTAGAGCCGTTTTTGAGATACCAACTTTTACCAAAACTTAACATACTCAATTATTGACCTAAAAACAATAATTACATACAAAAGGATATTTAATAGGAAGTTAACATGGCGAGTTTTAAAAAATCCGTACAGGCGTTTTTAAAGGAACGCACTTGCGAAGTCTGAAATTGAGCTGTTTATAGAGGACGCCTATCAATTTTCCTGAACTAAGCAACTTTTCAATCGAAAGGGCATATAATATATTATTTATATAGCAACTTTGAAGAAAATCATTAGAGGTGTTTTTGAATATGGGCTTAGGGTCCCATTTCTGGTTTTCGATGACCCAATTCCGGTTTTTCAATTTTCACGAAAATTTGGAAAATTTATCTGTGCACCAGACCTGAATCACTTGTGAAGTTTAGTAGTTCTATTTTTATTAGCTTTGGAGATATGACAGCCAGAAGATTACACACACACGTGCACATATACACACACACTGACCAATTGCCAAAACCTATACAATACTTCCACTACCTACGGTAGTAGGGTAATTGAAGTAAACACATACATTTCGTATTTACTACGATAATATACAGATTTTCGTATTACGTTTTCGATCGCCAAATACAAAAATCGCCAATGACGATAGATATCAAATCTATGCTTTGTTTTCAATTAAAATATTGAAAATTTTAATTAAAAATTTATTTTACCAAAATTTATTATAGCTTCTAGCACTTAGAGAGAGACAGTGTAACATTTGATTATTGAAAGAAAAAAAAAAAAAAAAGCAATCGGCTTTTTAGTTCTAGCGATCGTTCTCTACATATGCATATAAACCTTTCTTTTTTTTATATTAGTATAGCTATAGAGCATAGGTATATTAAATAGGTTTCCAGTCAACATAATGTAACTCAAATAATGAAATGCTATTTACATTTCAGTAATGGCTGTATGCGCTATGTATATTGAGCTACTTGCCATAACTGTTAGTTGCTAAAAATAGTCGCCAAATAAATTTAAACATCTCAATACGCAAGCGAAGTATGACATCACTGACCGCCCGTGGATGCAAGAAAAAGATTTTCCATGTTAATCGCTCATTGGATTTTTTTTTTTTTTTAATTAAAATTCTAGAAGAATTATTTCCCGATTTTAATCCTCATATTTGGGTATAGATATGTATTAGTTATTGTATGCATGCGTTAGATTGAGTTATTTTGCTGTCAAATTGACAAAATTTTAATTTTAAATTTCAAAACTGTCACCCTTGGCGTTTTTTGTATTTGGCGATCAAAAACGAAATACGAAAATATACATGCCAGATGTATATTTTCGTAATATGTATTGTACGAAATATTGTTTCATATTATTCGTTACACTCTTAATGTAAGTTTTTAAAATAACCATGATTTTTGAAAGGAATTAAATTATATTCGCCAGATAATTTGGCGATATTTTTTTTCTGCCAAGGATGACGGATATCAAATCTATTCCGCTGCAACATATTAGTATATTATATCAGATACTTTATTTAGACATTTGAAAACAAATTTGACTTCAAATTATGATAGAATATTTATCCTTTCCCTTTTAATTAGTTTATTAGTTGGATGTTTATTGTGTAAATATCATCCTTTGAAATGAAATGTTTATGTTTTCAATCGAATATGGAAATTTGCCATTTTTTTTTCTAGAGTTTTGAAATTTAAAATTCCAATTTTATCAATTTTACAACAAAAACAATTTAATCTAACGGATGCACATGATAACTAATACATATCTATATCCAAATATGGGGATTAAAATGGGGAAATAATTTTCCTCGATCTTTATTATTTTTTTACAAAAAATCCAGTTCACTTTTTATATTATTGTTCGCGTGAAAATATATTTTATTATATGTCTAAAAATAAATTAATTCGTAAATCTTTTTGGCAACAATTATAAATTAAAATAAATAATATTATAAAATAGAATTTCTTATTTTATTTTATTTTATTTATTTATTTATTTTTAAATTCCAATTTCGTTTACACCACGGAGTAAAAAGACAGGAGAAGAAGGTAACGCTGAAATTTTGTGATGTTGTTTTCTAATGTTTACAGATGGCGCCAGCGTGCAATCCTTCCTTCTCTCCAGCTTCCGCAATGCTATTCAATGGGGAAATGTATCGTTTTAATTATTTTTTTTAAAATAATATCAAGCTGAAAAAAGTTCGATTGAAAGCAAATTTCATTAAATAGAGTATTCTAACCAACATGTTTTTTTTAAGACCCATTTTATACTAATTTTACTTTGAAAGAAAGCTTTTAAAAAATGACGATTCTTATGAACCGAAGCTAGCTAAAACAGACAATTGGGAGGAAGGAGAATGGATGAAATTTTGTAAAGAAAAAAAATAAACTTACTTTAGGTGCAGAAAACACGAACTCGGACTTTATTTTTCTCCTAGGGCTTTTTTTTGTTTTTCTTATCACTATCATAGCCTGTTTTACAACTAGGAACGAAGCATTTATTTGAAACATCTGAATTATGCAGTTTTAAGAACTTACAAACAAATTAAATTGCTTAAAATAAAAAAATTTAAATGTACTTCAGCAAAATTCTATTGAAAACAACAGTATATCCGCGCCGAATTAGGGAGGAATGACAAGTGGCGCCCTCAATATTTACCAAAAATTTAGATCACAGTTTCGTAGCTTTCTCCCATTGGACCTTCAACTCCTATTAATATTACTCCGTGGTTTACACTCATCAGTTTAAACCACGGAGTAATAAAGACTCCGTGGTTTAAACATTGATGCTTAGATATTATATCATATCATATCAAATTAAATTATTAGAAAAATAAACACTTTTAATTCTATAATGACGTCAGATTTAACGTGTAAGTTTAACAATTAAAAAAGCTTTATATGAATTTCAATTTAATGCACGTGCAAATATATTTCTTTTCTTTTCACGTCAAGATATTTTAAAAACGAAATGAATATGTAAATGTTTCTTTTATGTTGGCAGCAGCTAATTTTTTTAATATTTCATTATTTCCATTTCTATTACGGCTTCTATGGGGATTTTATTTAAAATGCTCAGATTTAAACTAAAATTTATTTTATCAAAATTAAATATAGCCTATAACAATATGGCATACTGTAGCTTTCGGTCAGTGAAAGAAGTTTTTAAATCGGTTCAGTAGTTTCAGAGATTACCCTCCACAAACAAACAATTTTTTGCGCTTTATATAATGATATAGAAGATATAGATATAGATAAAATGTTAAAGATATCAACTGAAACATAATAAACTCCGATTGCGATAAAAAAAAAAAAAAAAAAAAAGTTATATTGAACTCAGTGTGTATGCAGTCAGAACTAAGATATAAATATACTGCAATCTGCAATAACAGAAAATAAGTCTTAATTAATAAATTTGAAACTTGCACTTTTTAAATTTATAGACGTTAAAAGCATTATTTAAAAATTGAAAGATCATAAAAATTAAAAAATCATCTAAATGTGAGTTAACATTTTGAAATGCCTTAGAGCATATCTAATCTTTAAAAAAAAAAAAAAAAAAAAAAAAAAAAAAACTAAATTTGTAACTTTTGAAAACTTTCAAAATTCCCTTCCCAAAAAATCGGGTTTATTCCCTGGTTTAAACCCGGGTTTTTTCCCCGCTCACATCTCTAATCGTTACAGCTTAGATTTATACCTGGCTTTCTCGCTTCGGCATACCGAATCGAATATGATATGATCAATGTCGGCAATTTAATAGCGAACTTTTTCAATACTTAAAAAAATATCTTGGTTTTCATATGAATACTACAACTGCATATTATCCACAAGCAAATGGCTTAATCAAGCGTCAGCATAGGACTTAAAAGCTAGCCTAAAATGCCACCTGCTGGAGTCAAGAGAATATAAGTGTTTCTATAGATAAGTGTTTCAATAAAAGATAAGTGTAAAAGCAGGAAAATATAAGTGTTTCGATATTGAAATCCTTGGAAAAGTTAAAAAAGTTTCAACTGACAGAGTAAAACTGTGTTTTCTATTAAAATAAACATAAATTACAGTGGTTCGGTAACAACGGTCAAATTATTATTTTTATTATTAATTCCAATTTTTATTTAAATATCTGCAAGTAAAAATGTCCCACCACGTCCCATTTTTCTGTTAGAGTATCAGAAAATGGCAATTTTTACGATTTTCACAGTATCACAGGTGGCAACCCTTCCTGCTGGCAATCCAGAGTCCTGGCAACTCAAAGTCCCGGCAACCTTGTTTGTTCCATTTTTTTTCGTTAAAGTATCAGAAAATGGCAAATTTCACTATTTTTTTTTTTTTTTTTTTTTTTTTTTTAATGATTTTTACAATACAGTCGACAGCAAAAGTATCCGAGCACTAGCCAGTAATTTCGATGTCAAAAAAATACATTTAATACTATTTTGTTAATTAAATCTTTGTCGAATCATGTCCTTAGACTGACTAAGAATATGAATCAACAAGGATTTATTAAACAAAGCACTATTAAGGGTATTTTTTTTAGACAGGGATTATTGCTAGTGCTCAGGTACTTTTGCTGCCGACTGTATCACACATCACCTTTCGTGCTATCAACCCTGCCTCCTGGCCATCCTCTCTGCTGGCAACCCCTGTCCTGTATTCGTACCTTATCTGTTTTTTTTTTTTTTTTTTTTTTTTTCTGGTATTCTAGTTAACAGATATTCTGTGTTAAGTATGATTATGCTGTTTTATAGTTAAAGTTTCATGTTCAAAATGACAAATTTTCAGTGTAGAACTTGTAAAACCGTACCCGATAAGTTTTACTGCATTTGTGAACTATTCATATTAAAATCACAAGGCAGACATTTTAACACAAGACGTAAAAAAGCCTATTTTTTGTATTTTGGTTTTAAAATAATAAATAATAACAATTCAATCATTTAGTGTATTTTCCATGTTTTTACGTTCTACAATATGTATGTTACGTCTACAATATGTATGTTATCTCCATATTAACAGTATTCCATGCTAAATTAATAATATTGATTTGATAGTAATAATGCATGCCTTCTAAAGACTTTTTTACATTGCTTCCAGTACAGATTAAATAATCGTAACAAAAAAACTGTACGTGTTACAGATTTTTCACTATTATTTTTTAATTCTGCATTGCAGAATTAGTTGAAAATAGCTAATTTCATTTCTGTTACCACCCAAAAATGTTTTTTTGTCGACTAGTGTTATTTTCCGTATAAGAAACATAGATTACATTCCAAGAAACATATATTACATTCCGAGAAAACTAAATTTGGTGAAACACCTGAACTCAAGATTATTGAAGAAAAACCCAAAGACTCACTATGAAAACAAGAACACCAGAATATAAGACGTGAAAATTTTCAGTCATTTAAAAAACTGTTTTTCACACACATTTATTAGCTTCACTTGTATGTATGTATGTATGTTTGTAACTACTCTGGGAGCAAACAAAAAATTTATATTGTAAAAAAATACTTTCCCTACGTGAACGATGTGGCGTTGAGGGTAAGGCTCCGCATTACGTTCCCAAAGGTCCAGCGTTCGATCCCCGTCAGGGGAGATTTTTTAAAAATGGTTTTTGTTTAATTCTAAGTTATTTTAATTAAGGATTTAAATGTATGTAAATATTATGGTGTGTCACTCACACGATTTTCTCTTACCCCGCATTTTAATACTAAGATAGATATTTTGTGCTTTTTTAGTTCACATTTCTATAAAAGCGTGTTCTTTAATTTTTTAAAACTATAATATTATTTGTAATAGCTTTAATAGGAAGGGGTGTGTAGCGAAGGCAACGTCATTACCGTATAGTAATGACGATGCTTGCATGAGTAGTGTTACCACGACTACAAAAATTAATGATTGATTATTTGTTTGTCATATATATATAGTATATATATATATATATATAAAGAATTGTAACAAAGCATTATTAAGGCATTGTAATTAGTAAAATATTAATTTTATTGGAATCAGAGAAGTGTTATTGTCCTACAGTAGAATAATACACGCTTTACTTACCACAATTTATTTCATCAAGTCCATTCACACAATCTTTGATTCCATCGCATTGCTTTTCCGGCAAGATGCAAGAAATTTTGGAACATTTAAAAGCATTTTTTTGACTGCACACCAAGTCAACTTTCCATAAAAATAAAGAAAAGAAAACATATATTAAAAATTTGACACAGTATAAGCAAGCAATATGAATAAAATAAATTACGAGATAAAACTTAGTTGGCATAGGTGGACTCTGCTCAGTTCCCCATCATATGTGTGTTCTCATAAATTTCTAGTATAAAACATAATATATTACTGTTAAGAGAAATTAATTTGACCAAACGCTTGACACAGTAAAAGTACGAAATCCCCGCCTAATAGGCTATCCACCGTTCACTTCGATATATATATCTTATTCTAATCTATTAATCTATTATACTGGGTTCAGTTTTGTAGTTTAGTTTTCATGCTACTATTTCCAGTGCAACAATCCCCAAAATGCATATTTATACGGAATATCGTCCCATTTTGCTATGTTGATAGAATCTTAAATTTCGAATAACTTACGAAATTTCCCAATTAGAATATTTGTAGTCAATCATGTTCAAAAGAGTATCATAAATGTTATTTTGAAGTTCACTGATATATTTATGGTCCTCAAAATGGACGTTTATGCTCAATTTTGCCATATTCTGCCATGTTAAGTAGTTAAGTAAATCGTAAATTAAAAAAAAACTTACGATATTTTTAAATTAAAATGTTCATAGTCGGGGATGTTCATGCCAGTATCTTGAATGATATTTTAAAAGTGTTCTGACATCTTTACGATGAAAATATCCCTCGAAGTGGAAGTTTCTGCGAAATTTTGCCCTTTTTCGCCATGTTAAGTAAATCGTAAATTTCCAGTGAGTTACGAAATTTTTAAATTGGAAAACTCATAGTCAAGGATGTTTATACTAGCATCTTATATAATATTTTAAAAGTAATCTGACATCTTTACGATGAAAATATCCCTCAAAAGGGACATTTATGCGGAATTTTGCTGTATTCTGCCATGTTAAGAAATTCATAAATTTCTTGTGCGACACATATTATAATCATGTTAAAAGAAATGAATTTGACCAAAGCTTGATACAGTGACAGAATGAAATCCCCGCCTAATAGGCTACCCACCGTACAGTTTGATATATTTATCTTATTCTAATCTATTAATTTATTTTATTGGGGTCAGTTTTGTAGTTTAGTTTTCATGCTACTATTTCCAGTGCAACAATCCCCAAAATGCATATTTATACGGAATATCGTCCCATTTTGCTATGTTGATAGAATCTTAAATTTCGAATAACTTACGAAATTTCTCAATTAGAATATTTGTAGTCAATCATGTTCAAAAGAGTAGCATAAACGTCCATTTTGAGGACCATAAATATATTATGGTCCTCAAAATGGACGTTTATGCTCAATTTTGCCATATTCTGCCATGTTAAGTAGTTAAGTAAATCGTAAATTAAAAAAACTTACGATATTTTTAAATTAAAAAGTTCATAGTCGGGGATGTTCATGCCAGTATCTTGAATGATATTTTAAAAGTGCTCTGACATCTTTACGATGAAAATATCCCTCAAAGTGGAAGTTTCTGCGAAATTTTGCCCTTTTTCGCCGTGTTAAGTAAATCGTAAATTTCCAGTGAGTTACGAAAGTTTTAAATTGGAAAATTCATAGTCAAGGATGTTTATACTAGCATCATATAATATTTTAAAATTAATCTGACATCTTTACGATGAAAATATCCCTGAAAAGTGACATTTATGCGGAATTTTGCTGTATTCTGCCATGTTAAGAAATTCATAAATTTCGAATAATTTACGAAATTTTCAAAGTAGCATATTTCTGATTAATGATGTTCATCCCTGCATCAAAACTAATACTAACACGGGGCCACAGCTGTCAGCGATTTTAGGTATTGTTTGCTATTAACCTTTTACATGCCGCATTTAGATCCGGGTGTAATTTAAATCAATATTTTACATATTTTGCCTTCTAATGCTTCAGTTTTTAAACTAAACTCTATGATTAAAATGTGGTAAATTTTTTTTTTTAAATTTAATTTAAGATTATTATGTTTAATATTATTATATTTAATATTATTAATTTAATGTGATTTTTAAAAAATATTATTATATTATATTATATTTTAATAATGTAAGCTATTTTAAACATGCCAGCCCATTTTTAGAAGCATTTGCTTGTTTGTGAGTTTTAAACTGTGGGGTAAAAGAGAAAAAGGTAGAATAGGTCATTTTTATAATTTCCTGTACATTTCTCCTTTTATTATTGAACTGTAATTTCTATTTCAAAAAATCAAGTCATCTTTCTATTATATCTGATAATTTTTTCAAGTCAGTATTCATGATATTTAATTTTTAAACGAATTTTTAATTCCATGTTCCATTTATGGAACATTGGCGTGTAAAACGTTAACATATGTTAAGTAAAGGTACTGTAATATTATATACTTTTCTATAAATGCTCATTTATTTACATGTTTATAAAATTACTTATATATTAATTAAAAAAAAAAAAAACCCTTTTCGGCAAGCTTAAAGGCAAAGGTAGATTCCTTTACGTTAATGTTACAATTGTAAAGAAATTTTACGTCAAATAAAAGCTTTAAAGATATACAATCCCAGCAATGGTGAATCCCGGAGGAGGCTATTGGGCTACACCCCCCCTCCCCATCCAAGCTTATTCAAAATTATAATTTTTATTTAAAATCCATATAACTGTTGTTCAATATCTTTCTTTTAAAAGAAAAAGTAATAGAAACGTGAAAATGCACTTGTGATCTTACTAGCTCTGGTAAGCCTGGCTTTGCTATGGTCAAGTCAAATACAGATAAGTGGTAGCGGTTTTTGGATAGTTATTTAATTGTAACTTTTATTGAATTATTGAAAGTTTTGTATTGTGTTTTTGGGATTCTTATTGTCAGATGAGTAAAAATTGTAAAGTGAAACTGTATTGGTTCACATAAGCTGGAACATTAACATTAACATTAGTTAACATTTGACCATTTGGCACCGCTGAATTTCAATGTTAATTGTTATGAATTTAGTAAATTGTATGATTTGGCGAGATTTTGGTGAGAAAACTTGCGACTTAGCAATGAAACTTGTGATTTGGCGGCAAAAGTTGTTAGTTGACGACGAAATTTTTGACTTGGCGACAAAATTTGGCGAGTTTGGCGATGGAGAAAGGCAGCTTTGGAGTCATTATATTTTTTATCCACGCGAAAACCTCATATCTCTTCACAGACCAATATCTTGTTTCGACAAGATAAAAAGTCAAAGGAAGCTTTAACGTATTACTCTCAATCGTAAATTTTAAATTCTTGCTTAAACTGACGTTCTAAACTATTCACCACAAACGATACTTGTATTAAGATTAACGTATTATTTTAATTTTATATTTTCAAATGATTAATTAAAGCATTTAACAAGGTTTTTAATTAACACACTTTTATTAACTTGGTATGATGCAACTATTAATTGTATGTAACGGAATTTTGCAATTCAATTTTCAGCAACTTCTTGTCGTCCAAAGGACCAGAAATTTTGCACACAACTTCATAATCAATGACAATACTAGATACAAGTGTTTCCAGGCACTTTCCTCATCAGGGGCAGGTTCCAAGGGCAAACAAAAATCTATACTTATACAAAACTATCGTATGTGACACAGGATTTGGATTTATTTGTATAATGTCGAGTGGCAAAAATTATTATTTTTTTTTTTAATAAAGATTTAAAAGTATGTAATAGTTTTCTAAAACCTTTATTAGTTCATTTTTCAATATAAGAGTGTTCTTTATTTTTTTTTTTTTTTTAATGGAATAATTTTATTTATCAAAATAAGGGAATTCGAGTAATGAAATACTTTACTTTAAATTTAAATTTTCATGAAAATAAACTTCAACGGAAAATTCATTAAAATCGTCCCCAGTTCATTTGTTAAAGGGATACCTAAATGTCCCCAAATTTATTACCTTTTCTACCATGCCCGTTTAATTCGTTTAGCATCGATTTACAAGATTTTTTTTTCTTTTTAAACGTTGACATATATCTTTGACATTATAGCATCTATGTCATAAAGCTAAGTGTAAATCTGCTTAGCCCTAAGATATGTTGATTTTATTTACTTATTTTTTTCATTAACTTTTATTTTATTTGTTTAAAATCACGGATAAAATTTCATTTCATTTTTCTCAGTACATTGTTGTAATTGTGACGTCATATTTTCTGTTAAATTAAACTTTTTTTTTTTTTTTTTTTTTTTTAATCAGATTATTATATTACTAGCCGCCTTCGGTGACCAGCTGGTTCGCAATCCTTGAAAAGTCCGACTTTACGAAACTTCCGCTTGGTGGCGCCTTTTTCCTTTTTCAGGTCTTACAACAGCTCATTGACATATGTGAAAATAACTTTATTGAAAAATTTAATCGCAGTAAATTTTTGCTCATTAGCGACTACGGCGCCCTCTTCTCGTGTCAATATCTGAGACAGCCTGTTCGCTCACCGTGTTACGATCTTTCAAAATTCTGACTTTAGCAAAGTCCAGCTCGGTGGCGCCACTTATATCCGTTTTAGAACTTACAACAGCTTCCACGCTCATACCGCAAATAGATTTGAAAATTTTAACTGTAGCAAATTTTCGCTCTGTGGCGACTAAGGCGCCGCTTTATGTTTCAGGATTTGAAATAGCCTGTCCGCTCACCATGTAAAGGACCTTTGAAAATTCTGATCGTGGCAAATCCGCAACCCGGTGGGGCCTACGGTCTCCCAATCTTCTCCCTATAAGTAATTTACTAATAATCAGAATTGGAGATATTGAATTATTAAAATGTCAAAGCAAACTCTGGCGACAGAGATTAACTATATGTACTCTTCAATTTCAGTTTAAAAGACTTTTAAAATGATATTTTACCTATGAAATTATGTTAATTAGAAGCTGAGATACAAAGGTAATATTAGCATTGTTATAACAAATTTGTGTCTGATTTTTCTCATGGTTTTTCTTTAAAACTTGCGTGTTAAAAATCCTTAATACGAAATGTGAACGGAGTATCGGAATTCGAAAGCCTGCATCGCAATTAGAATAGGAGATATTGTAATAAAGGTGTTCTGGCTTTGCTGTGGTTGTCTCTGAAACTCCCGTATGGAATTTAACGGCTTATATCAGTTTAAAAGTCCGTAATACTTCAAATGATGTGTATAAGTAATTTAAGCATAATTAGAATTCTAGATATTGAATTATTAAAATATCAAAGCGCCCTCTGGCGACAGAGATTTGCAACATATACTCTTCAATTCCAATTTAAATAACTTTTTAAATGATATATTACTTATGAAATTATGTTAATTAGAAGCGAAATTATGTTAATTAGAAGCTGAGATACAAAGCTAATATAAACATTTTTATAAAAAGATTTGTGTTCGACTTATCCATGGTTTTCTTTCTCCGGAACTTGCATAATTCCGGGCTATATAAAGTTAAAAATCCTTAATACGATATGTGAGCAGAAATTGGAATTCGAAACTCTGCAAAATATTAAAGAATAAAGGTGTTCTGGGTTTTCCGTGGTTTTCTCCAAAACTCCCGTTCTCTTTCTACACCTTTTCCCCTTCCCCCCCTTTCCGTTCCTACTAATAATTTTACACTCGAAAATATCCGCAATCGAGCTGTGTAATCCGAATATTAATTTAAATGTAACATAAATGAAAATTTGAAGAATTTTGAAATTTGCAATTTTTAATCCCACTTCAAGAACATGTGATATTAATGATTTCCAGATGTTTTGTTTCCATTCCAGACAGCAAAAAAATCGTCTGCTGATAGAATGTTTTTTTTTTTCTTTTTTTTCTTTTTTTAAGCAATTAGCCGTTGAATCCCGGACATGGGTCGACATTTTAATTAATATCTTCGCAACTAATTAAAATTTTTGAATTCTGTTTTCACTATCCCCTCGGGAAGGCTTCTGAGCACCCGTATGTCAAATTTTATACTTCTGCGTTTAGTAGGGGCTGAACGTATAGATGCTCAGACAGACAGGCAGACAGACAGAAAGACAGAGTGACAGACATCTTCTTTTATTATTATAGATTTAAAAACATGATTAAAATTTTATTACATTTTCAGTGATCTTTTTTATTATCATTTGCACGTGACATAAGCATCAGATTATAAATTTTTGCAATGAAAGCTATAGAAAATGTCGGCTTCATCACAAGAAAAATCACTTTTTAACTTGTAACTTTTAAGCAATTGAAGTTATCGAAAAAGTTTAAATGCAAAAGTTGTTCTTTAGGGTAAGGCGGTAATTCGCCTGATTTAAAGTATTTTTCTATTTTCAAAATTAAAGAAATTATGGACAAATGAAAATTTCCACCCCTCACCATTTCCACCCCCTTTGATTTAGATACCCCATCTACGAACTCGACCGAGATTTTTACTGTCCTGACAACATATACCGAGCTGGTGAAATTTAAATAAAAATTACTCCAGTTATCGTGTTCACAACTTAACATGGGAAAAAGCGTTATACACACACACACACACACACACACACACACACATATATATATATATATATATATATATATATAAACTTTTGAACAGAGGGTGGTTTTGGGTTCTAGGGGTCATGAACGGCGAAGATAATATGAAGAAATTTTCCAGAAGTCGTGTCATGAGAACCATTGCAATAGGTAGATCTCCTATAAGGAATCTACCTAAAAATACAGAATCAAATTGAGACTTTGTTGTCTCGAGGTCATCTTATTCAATGCATCATAAAAATTTCATGTTAAATTATGATGTTTTGAGAGTATTACAATGGTTCTCATGACACGACTTCTGGAAAATTTCTTCATATCTTCACCGATCATGACCCCTAGAACCCAAAACCACCCTCCGTTGAAAAGTTTATAAAAATATATATAGGTATATATATATATATATATATGTATAACGCTTTTTCCCATGTTAAGTTGTGAACACGATAACTCGAGTAATATTTATTTAAATTTAACCAGCTCGGGATATGTTGTCAGGACAGTAAAAATCTCGGTCGAGTTCGTAGATGGGTTATTCAGCTCAAAGGGGGGTGGAAATGGTGGGGGGTGGAAATTTTCATTTGCCCATAATTTCTTTAATATTAAAAATAGGAAAATACTTCAAATCAGGCGAATTACCGCCTTACCGTAAAGAAAATGTTTTGTATTTAAACTTTTTCGATAACTTCAATTGCTTAAAAGTTACAAGTTAAAAAGTGATTTTTCTTGTGATGAAACCGACATTTTCTATAGCTTTCATTGCAAAAATTTATAATCTGATGCTTGTGTCACGTGCAAACGATAATAAAAAAAATCACTGAAAATATAATAAAATTTTAATCATGTTTTTAAACAATATAATAATCTGATTTTTTTTTTTTTTTTTTTTTTTTTTTTTTTAAAAAAAAGGTAACAGAAAATATGACGTCACAATTATAACAATGTCCTGAGAAAAATGAAATAAAATTTTATCCGTGATTTTAAACAAGTAAAATAAAAGTTAATAAATAAATAAATAAATAAGTAAATAAAATCAACATATCTTAGGGCTAAGGGGCTAAGCAGATTTAGACTTAGCTTTATGACGTAGATGCTATAATGTAAAAGATAAATGTCATCATTAAAAAAAAAAAAAAAATCGTGTAAAGCGATGCAAAACGAATTAAACTGGCATGGTAGAAAAAGTAATAGATTTGGGGACATTTAGGTATTATCCCTTTAACAAATGAACTAGGGACGATTTTAATGAACTTTCCGTTGAAGTTTATTTTCATGAAAACTTAAATTTAAATTAAAATATTTCATTACTCGAATTCTCTTATTTTGGTAAATAAAATTATACCATTTGAAAAAAGTAAAGAACACTCTTTTATTGAAAAATGAACTTAAAATAATACGTCAATCTTAATACAAATATCGTTTGTGGTGAATAGTTTAGAATGTTAGTTTAAGCAAGAATTTAAAATTTACGATTAAGAGTAATACGTTACAGCTTCCTTTGACTTTTTATCTTGTCGAAACAAGATATTGGTCAGTGAAAAGATATGAGGTTTTCGCGTGGAAAGAAAATATAATGGCACCAAAGCTGCCTTTCTCCATCGCCAAGCTCGCCAAATTTTGTCGCCAGACAACGAATTTTGTCGCCAAGTCAAACATTTATACGTCAACTATCAACTTTTGCCGCCAAATCACAAATTTCATTGCTAAGCCGCAAGTTTTGTCACCAAAATCTCGCCAAATCATACAATTTACTAAATTCATAACAATTAACATTGAAATTCAGCGGTGCCAAATGGCCCAATGTTAACTAATGTTAACGCTCTAGCTCATGTGAACCAAAACAGTTTTACTTTACAATTTTTACTCATCTGACAATAAGAATCACAAAAACACAATACAAAACTTTTAATAATTCAATAAAAATTACTATGAAATAACTATCCAAAAACCGCTACCCCTTATCTGTATTTGACTTGACCATAGCAACGCCAGGCTTACCAGAGCTTGACCATAGTAAGATCACAAGTGCATTTTCACGTTTCTATTATTTTTTCTTTTACAAGAATGATATTGAACAACATTTATATGGATTTTAAATAAAAATTATAATTTTGATTAAGCATGGGTGGGGAGGGGGGTAGCCCAATAGCCCCCTCCGGGATTCACCATTGCTGGGATTGTATACCTTTAAGACTTCTATTTGCTGAACGATTATGAGCTTGAATTTTAAAAAAAAATGAAACATTTACAAACCAATAAATCTAGCCTAAAATTTTAAGTAGAATGAATAAAACCCTTTTGTACTTGAAAATTAAATTTCTTGAAAATATAATAGCGACGTAAATAATGCAATGTGTGGGAACAAAGCCATTGGCTAAGTATTAATGCATATGTAAAATTTCTCTACAATTGTAACATTAACGTAAAGGGACCTTTGCCTTTAAGCTTGCCGAAAAGGGATTTTATTTTTAACACTGTTTGCTTTTTTTCTTTTATAGACCACAAAGTTGTTCACGTACGAAAAAAATTTATAAGAAATTGTGTTTTCTCGATAGATTTTACACATGTCTCTATTACCCCCCCCCCCCCCATCCATGGAAATTTAATTTTATCTAATGATACGATTAAAGAACTGATTAAAAACATATTTTCTTTTCGAAGTTATGGATGATATAAAACAATTTAGAACATCAGAAGGGCATATCTATTAAAGTAACTTTTATTAAATTTTATTTCGGGAGGGGTTCGGACCCAATGGGCCCCCCTCCCTGGTTACGTCCTTGCTTTTAGACGAAAAGAAAGTTAGACATGATTTTCTAATTATGACGAACTTTCATAATGACTTTTAGATAATGCATATAGACTTACTTAAATTTTAATGGACGTTGTTGATTCTATTTGTCTGTAAATATAAATTGGCTGTTTCATTACTTACTCTCCATTCTGTATATAACCTGTAACATATTTTATCTTAATTAATCCAATTGAACATTATAAAGTGCTCAAATTAGTCATAAACGCCCACAACACTATAATCTTTTCAGAAGTAGGATTAACATTGGAAAAACTTATTTTGAAATTAGTGGAACAAAAATAGCAAACTTTATAATGGACATTAAATTTTGAACTGTGAATTCGTAATTTATGAATGATGAAGGTTAATTCGACTTTAAAACGAACATTAGCCGAACTAATTAACAACTTTTTGATAAACATTCAATCTGTGAACAATATTCTACATACTTTACTGTATTATGAATATTGGAATTTTTTTAACTGCATTGAATCCCCTCTGCAAATTTTACATTATACGACGACCAGCTATTCGAAGAATGAAATCAATCGACGATGTAATGAACAAAAATAATTCTGCTTCATTGGATTAATAAGTATAAAATTGTTTTATTAAATAACAACAGCGTCGTGGATACTTCTGTTCTTCCAAGTTACGTTATTTTTATTACATCTGCATGGTGATTTTATTAAGGGATATACCCCCGATTAGTGTTGCACTAAGGAACGAGAAATTTAATAAAATTAAAATTCTGCATCGGTTCCTATTTGACGATAATGGAGACCGTAAAAGCAAAAATATAATTAGAAACTTCAACTGTTTCACTTTCGCCGTTGGTGATCAAAATTAGAGAAAAAATATATCTCATATAGAGACACTTTTAAAAAACACGTGTAACGTTTTAAATTAATAAATAAAACACTTTAAAACACGTATATGAGTTTTAAAAACATATATTTAATTAAAAGACACATATTTCAAATCTTTTCGCCCTGAAAAACAGGGCGTCATCAGGAAGTCTACATGGTTTTACACAATGTGCAGCTGTGTTACAAATATATATACCATAAATCAGGTTAAAGCTACACTTACATCGTTACTTTAATACAAAAAAATTTTTAGTTCATTGGTTGGAGCCATTCTACATTTCTGCTCGATCCGGGCGCTATACCCGTATGGGATCGAGCAGAAATAATTTCAACTCCACAAAATATATCTGAACTCTTAATTTCAGAAGCTGTAAATATTGTAAAATATCCTAATGTTATTTCTAAAAATTCAGCTTTCCTACCTAAAATTTGGAATTATATTATACAACCAGATATTTAACTTGCATTGATATTTTTCCAGTACAATATGTAACCTCATCAATTTCAAGTTTCATTTAAGTTTCTATGGACGCTGCTGCATCCTTCTCCAACGATACTTACCGCCACTCCAAGTTTCATGTTCTCATCCACAGGTTGTCTTCAAGGTTTGATTCCTTTCTACTACAAGCTTTCGTACAAGTTTCTTCTAACAGTTGTTAACGCCAGTCCAGTGTTTAAGCTCCCATCCATTGACTCCTCCAAAAGAATGACTTCCATTCACTACCATTGCTCGACAAGATTTTTCACCTTGATATTACCATCACGCCAGCCTTTCCAAAAGCCATCCAAAACTGACTTTTCCAACGCCAGTTGCAGTAATCAAGTGTTGCCTCAGTGTTAATGTAGAATAGCTCCAACCAATGAACTAAAAAATTTTTTTGTATGAAAGTAGCGATGTAACTGTAGCTTTAACCTGATTTATGGTATATATATTTGTAACACAGCTGCACATTGTGT
This sequence comes from Salticus scenicus, assembly GCA_963930645.1. Taxonomy (NCBI): domain Eukaryota; kingdom Metazoa; phylum Arthropoda; class Arachnida; order Araneae; family Salticidae; genus Salticus; species Salticus scenicus. The sequence goes on along the minus strand of OZ005656.1, from coordinate 205,507,371 downwards.
AAAAACATGCAGACTTTCTGATGATGCCCTGCTTTTCAGGGCGAAAAGCTTTGAAATTTGTGTCTTTTAATTAAATATATGTTTTTAAAACTCATATACGTGTTTTAAAGTGTTTTATTTATTAAGATCAAAATTATACTCAAAAATTGAAATTAATTAAGGAAAATTTTACATTAAATGAATTAATTACTATTAGTAATTTATAAAAGGATCCTTTTGATGGCACGAAAGAAGAAGTAGTTGAGATATTGGTCCCAATGCTTTGTGATTTAACATTATTAATGCAGGATAAAAATTCTGAATCTGAAAACGTAACAGAAAATGAAAGTCATGATTGTGAAGTAACTAAAATTGATTCCTCGGTGCTATGCCATAATGATAGTAATATTTGTATTGATAAAAGTTTTGAGACACATAGTGCAGCTATTTCTTTTAATGATTTTCAAAATAGTATACGTAAATTTAGCGGTGAGCCGTATGAAAACGTCATATCTGGTTTAAAGAATTTGATGAAATTTCCGAAATATTTAAATTAACGGAACTGCAGAAATTGATATTTTGAAAAAGATCTTTATGCGGAAATTCCTTATTGTTTATGAAATCAGAGAAATCTCTGCTGACATATAAAAAATTAAAAAAAGCGCTTATTGAAGAGTTTAAAGTTGAAATTAATTTAGCCGCATTACATGAGATGTTAAGTAAAAGAAAAAATGCGGGAAAATGAGAGTGTTATTGAATATTTCTTCAAAATTAGAGAATTATGTAAAAATGGATATATTGATGATGCTGCCATTATGCACTATGTAATCTAAGATATAAATCACAGAATTGAAAATAAAATTATTCTTTATGACGCTAAAAACCTGTCAGAGTTCAAACAAAAACTTAAAGTATACGAAGAGTTAAAAAAAAATATATGATAAAAAAAAAAAAAAAAAAAGTTGAATATAATTCTAAATTTAAAACTATAAGAAGTAATGTTACTGAAAAATTTCATTCTAAAAACGAAGTACAGAATAAATCTTGTTATAATTGTGGTAAAAAAAAAAAAAATCATCTTTCAAAAAATTGCCCCTATGAAGCTAAAGGGTTAAAGTGCTTCAAATGTGGAAAGTTTGGCCACAAGAGTTCGGAATGCACTGGTTCGAAACCCAAAGTTAAAAGTGAATTAGTCTAAATCGAAATCTAAGTAAAACTGTACAGATAAATAATATGAATTTTACTTATATTGTTGATACGGGAAGTGAAGCAACATTGCTTTGAAAAAGTATTTTTAAAAAATTGAATGTTAATAAATTAAATCCAGTAAATTCTACTTTGAAGGGGATCGGGACAAATTTCATAAAACCGTTAGGCTCTTTTGAGGCAAGTGTTAAGATTGATGATTTTGAATGTAAAGCGAATATTTGTGTAGTAAATGACGATGTCATACCCCATGACGTCATAATTGGTTTAAATATACTAATGCTGGTTGAAACCATAATAAATGAGAAAGGTGTTATTGTAAAAAATTAATCCGAACCTGTTCAAGCCAAATTTTTATCAGTACTACTTGTCAGTGTAGGCCCCGATGAAGTTGATATATATGTTACTCATGACGCTCCCATTAATTTAAAAAATGAAGTTATAAATTTAATTTTCCAATATAAGCCTATCAAAACACTGTTGACGGATATTGACTTAAAAATTTTGTTGAAGAGTAATGAACCTATTTATCATCAACCGCGATAATTACCATTTTCAGCGAAAAAAAATTGTTGAGGAACAAATAGCCGAATGGCTGGACGAGGGTATCATTTAGCCAAGCTCCTCCAAATTTAGCAGTCAAATTGTAATTGTAAAGAAAAAAGATGGTACACTTCAAGAATTTGCATTGGCTATAGGCGTCTAAATAAAATAATAGTTAAAGACCGATTTCTCCTACCCTTGATCGAAGATATTCTGGTCCGTTTACAGGGTGCACGTATTTTCAGCACTATTGATCTTAAAAATGCTTTCTTTCACGTAAATGTAGATGAAGATAGTAGAAAATACACTTCGTTCGTGACCCACGAGGGCCAGTACCAAATCCTTAAAGTCCCATTTGGACTGTGCAACTAACCTGCTGTGTTTCAACGGTACTTTGATACCATTTTTCGACCACTAGTTAAGACTGGTATCGTTTTGTACTATTTAGATGACCTTATAATATTAGCATCCTCTTACGAAGAAGCCGTTGATCACTTAAAACAGACCCTAAGTCTTGCCAGTAAATATGGCTTAGAAATTAATTTTAAGAAGTCTCATTTTTTGAAGAAAATAATCAAATTCTTGGGCTATGTAATCGAAGAAGGAAAAATTTTTCCATCTCCCTCTAAGACACAGTCCGTCATGAAATTTCCGGAGCCAATTAATCTAAAACAAGTCCAAAGCCTAGGTCTAACTGGATACTTCCGAAAGTTTATCCCAAATTATTCCTTTATTGCTAGACCGTTGAGTGATATGTTAAAAAAAGATCGCAAGTTTAAATTCAGTGATGAAGAGAGAAATTCCTTTAATTGTTTAAAATCTATCTTAGCCGACAAACCAGTTTTGCCTTATATAACCCAAATTACGAAACAGAGTTGCATACTGATGCCAACATAGATGGGTACGGTGCAATTTCAATGCAAAAATCCCCAAACGACACTAGCTTTCAACCTACAATCTACATATTATATAAGTCGTAAAACCACAGATGCTGAAAAAAAGTATTCAAGTTATGAGTTGGTGCTGGCGATTATTGAGGCTTTAAAAAATGTTCCGTATCTACTTATTAGGGATTCCATTTTAAAATAGTCCCTCACTGCTCAGATTTTCAAAAAACAATGGAAAAAGAAGATTTAGAAACTAGAGTAACTCGTTGGGGTCTTTTGCTACAAGAGTTTAATTATACCATTGAACATCGGGCTGGAAGTAAAATGCCCCATGTTGACGCGCTGAGTAAATCACCAATAAATTCGCTTTGCATATCCATACAAAATATACTACCACGACTTAAATATACCCAAGATAATGACCAACACATATAAACCATTAAAGAAGTATTAAAATATTCTAGTTATGAAAATTTTTGTATTAAAAATGAAATTTTATCTAAATTCGTAACTGGGAAAGAATTAGTTGCAATACCAGATAGCATGCAAATTGAAATCATTAAGGAAGCTCACGAGAAAAGACATACAGGAATTAAATACACTGAGAAACACATTGAAGAATTTTACTACATTTCCAACCTCCGAGAGAACACTGAAAACGTCATTGCCAATTGTGACCATTGTATACTTGTAGATAGTAAAAACGGAAAGAAAGAGGGATTGCTACACCCATTACACAAACAAGAACACTTCATACCTATTCTGTAAGCCATCTCGGGCCATTAGAAAGCACACATAAAAACTATAAGCATTTTTAAGTCTTAGTTGACTCGTTCGCAAAATTTATTTGGATATATCCTACTAAAAGTACGACGAATGCAGAGGTATTAACCAAGCTAGAAATCCAGAAAACCGTTTAAATCCATCACAAATAATCACTGACCGTGGCACTGCATTTATCTCTAAAACATTTGCTGATTATTGTTCAAACGAAGGCATTAAACATAACCTAATTACTACCGGTTTGCCAAGGGCCAATGACTAGATCGAGAGAATCAATCGAATTATCGTATCAGTCCTTTCAAAATTATCACTAAAAAATCCAGCCGAATGGTATAAATACACTAATGAAATATAGCGAACGATAAATTCAACATACCAAAGAACCATCGATATAACACCTTTTGAACTGGTTGTTCGGAACTAAAATGAACACTAAAGAAAATGACAAAATGAGGGAAATACTCGAGTCCAATTCCAAGCTAATATTGAGGCCTAAAGAGAAGATTTGCGCAAAAAGACAAATTTTAAAAGTTCAGGAAGAAAATAGAAAAACATACTACTTACGAAGGAAAGAACCAGAATCTTACAAAATAGGCAACCTAGTTGCAATCAAGCAAACACAATTCGGTACCAATCTTAAATTAAAATCAAAATATTTCGGCCCCTATAAAATTGTGAAACTAAAAGGTGGAAACACTTATGATGTGGCAAAAGAAGGATGCCACGAACGCCCCCTTTGTACTTCCACTCATGCAGAATTTGTTAAAAAATGGGCAACTACAGACTAAAAAGGACATTAAGGTGCCTGCCAACCTTTAGGTCAAAACTCCGATTTTCTATTTTTGGGTTAGTATTAAAGCCTGACATTTTAGCTTTCTAAATCAGTTTGAATTTTGCTTCTATCTTGCTTAGAACTTGAGTTACAGGCATTTTAATATTAGTCACTCGCCAGTTTTTGAAACCGGAAGTGACCGGAAATGACCCGTAAATGTTTGTCTACATAAATGTTTTACTCAATATAAGCATAAAAATGTTTTACTGAATATAAAACGAATTTAAAAAAATCCCTTTTCGGCAAGCTTAAAGGTGAAGGTAGATTCCTTTACGTTAATGTTACAAAAGTACAGAAATATTACATATGCATTAACACACTTAGCCAATGGCTTTGTTCCCACACATTGCATTATTTACGTTGCTATTCTATTTTTAAGAAATTTAATTATCAACTACTACTATTCATTCTACTTAAAATTTTAGGCTAGATTTATTTGTCAATAAATGTTTCAATATTTTAAAATCCAAGCTCATAATCATTCAACAAATAGAAGCCATAAAGATATACAATTTGATGACAAAACTTGCGACTTAGCAATGAAATTTGTGATTTGATGGCAAAATTTGATAGTTGACGACGAAATTTTTGACTTGGCGACGAAATTAGTTATTTGATGACAAAATTTGGTGAGTTTGGTGATGAAAAATGGCACCAATATAATGGTCATTACATTTTCTTCCCACGCAAAAACCTCATATCTCTTCTCAGACCAATATCTTGTTTCCACAAGATAAAAAGTCAAATGAAGTTGTAACGTATTTCTCTCAATTTCAATCGTAAATTTAAATTCTTGCGCAAACCGGTGTTCTAAACTATTCCCCACAAACAATATTTTTACCAAGACTAACGTATTATTTTAATTTTATATTTTTAAATGATTAATTAAAGCTGTTACCATGGTTTTTATATTTTCAGCTATCTTTTTTATTATCGTTTGCACGTGACGTAAGCATCAGATTATAAATTTAAGCAATTAAAGCAATTAAAGCTAAAGAAAAAGTCGGCTTCATAACAATTGATGAAAAATCACTTAACTTTTAACTTTTAAGCAATTGAAGTTATCTAAAGAGTTTAAATACAAAAATTGTTCTTTAGGGTAAAGCGGTAATTCGCCTGATTTGAAGTATTTTCTTATTTTCAATATTAATGAAATTATGGGCATATGAAAATTTTCACCCCCACCATTTCCATCCCCTTTGAGCTGGATACCCCATTTACGAACTCGACCGAGATTTGTACTGTCCTGACAACATATCACTAGCTGGTTAAATTTAAATAAAAAAATTTCTCCAGTTATCGTGTTCACAACTTAACATGGGAAAAAGCGTTATACACACACATATATATATATATATAAATAAACTTTTGAACAGAGGGTGGTTTTGAGTTCTAGGGTTCATGATCGGTGAAGATATGAAGAAATTTTCCAGAAGTCGTCACATGAGAACCATTGCAATAGGTAGATCTCCTATAAGGAATCTACCTAAAAGAAAATAAAAAGCTTTCAAATAAATTAGGAACTTATTAAAATTATTTTTTGTTTAATAGGTAAAATCTTATTTTTAAATCTGTTTTTAGTTTTTTTTCAAAATGAGATTTTTAGCATTTTGCTTTATCCCAAAACATCATAACTCCAAAAGTTATAATTGAAGCGTTATGAAACTTTGACAAAACACTCTAGAGGAGTTGTTTTAGGGATTGAACAACGATAATGAATCTGGCTAAGTTATTATTATTATTTTTTTTTTTGTAGATAGAAGTTATGAACTGTCATGTAAATTCATGATTTTTTCAGCATGTAAAAATGTTATCGTCTCTAAAACATTAAACAATGGTTATAGTTTTGAGAGTAGTTCACTGCCTTAAGAACCTTTCAATAATCTAAATAAAATTTGCAGAATAAAAATATCTTTATCTAAATTTGACTTATGATGTTTTGTAAAAGTGCTTTTTTTTTTCGCAAATTTTATGCATATTTTGAGCCTAAATTTAAAAATATTTTAAAATTTGCATATTTTTTTCAGATTATTCACTGATTTTTACTATATTCTATCATATAATGCACATAAATAGACAATTTTTCAATTATTAAAAAAAATCACCGACGATAGGCAGGCACCTTAAAAAAAAAAAAAAATAAATAAAAAAAATAAAATAAAATCTGTTCATACTAATGTAAATATGCATGTTATCATTTTGTGTTGCTTTTGTGTTTGTTTGTTCTTTTTGTATTTTTCAGTATAGCCGCCTGGAGGACCAGCCGTGGAAGGATGGCCGAGTGTGTAGGATCAAATACTCTTTGCTTTATGAAATCCTGTCCCTCAGCGATGATGCGACTTTGATGAGAGATGACTAAACCGTGATGTCAGACGGACGTCGCAGTGTAAACTCCACCCTTTCGGTGCGACAATCTTCAGCCACCGAATGTTCTGATAAGACATGTGGAACAGTTCAGACGGAGTGGGACTTTTGACGAAGCAGTGTTCCAGCTCTGCTCCCCATTGTTTATGAACACCAGAAGACGGTTTGTTGTGATGAAAATTGTTCTTTTAGACGAAAAGAAAGTTAGACATGACTTTCTAATCGTGACGAACTTTCATAACGACTTTTAGATAATGCATATAGACTTACTTAAATTTAAATGGACGTTGTTGATTCTATTTGTCTATAAATATAAATTGGCTGTTTTATTACTTACTCTCCATCCTGTAATTAACCTGTAGCATCTTAACTAAACCAATTGAATATTATAAAGGGCTCAAATTAGTCATAAAAGCCCACAACACTATATATATATATTAACAAATTTTAAACGATTACAAAAGTAATGAGGTCTAGACTGATTGATAACAAGATTTTTTCAAAGTCCCCTGCAGGCAAGCCTTAGGCCTCTCCCTCATAAAAATATGAGGGAGATTAATCTATTAAAATTTTGACCAAACTGTCTCAAATACTATGAGACAGGTTAGTCAAATGAAATAATTGTTTTGGTCTACTAATCTTCCTTCTTAAATATTATAAGGCAGCTTAGTCAAGCAAAGACTAGCGTTTTTTCTCATCAAGCAGGTTAGTCAGGCCTTGACTAACCCTCCTCTTTAAATATTTATTGAAAATTGACTGGGTTACTTAGTCAGATACTTAATGGATGTTGACTAACGTTCTTAGTCAAGCGTAGTTTCTGACTAACTTGCCTTGTTTGTTAACTGCGGTTGTTAATTAACTTTCCTGGTCAGATAATTATGATTGTCGAATAACCTTCTTTGTCAGATATATCAAAGTTTCTAGTTTGAATATTATTTTGGAGACTAGTTCAGTCAGTTCACTTTTTAACAGCTTTTCTAGTCAGATATTTAGGTTAGTCAGTTCTGTATTGTGAACTGAGCTCTTTGCCAGGCTACTGTGACCAACTAATTTTTCTGAAACACGCCAGAAAAAAAAAAAAAAAAACATAATTAATAAATTATATTTGCTAAATTATCCGTATGTATTCACTCGGGGAAAGACAGTCATTAGATGGTAAAATGGCGGTTCTTTCCACAAGTAAAAAGAAATCACATTTTTCCTCTCAATGATTAATCTATGTCATTACTATATCTATGGAAGCAATGACTACCACTTGTTTGTCTATGGAACACACCGGCTGAAGGTAAAATGTACGTTAAATTTTATTTATGCACGGACTTCGGGCTTGTTTGTTAATATACATGCAGAGAGTCCGTATATACTAGAGCTTAAGCTTAGTGGGGCAAACCAATATCTATAAATACGCAATATTATCTATTGTAAACTGACATAGAAGTATATTACATTATCTGAAATTTGTAAAATATAATTAGAGAGGAGAGAAACTATTCAACTTACTTTTTTGAAATGTTATATTAAAATCGTCTTTATATGAGTAACCATTTCGATTATAGTAATTACTCCGATATCGAATAAAAACATCTTCATAGAAATCGAATGATTTATTATGGAGAGAAGATGACTGTTGCTCAGGACACATTGTTTCAAAGTTAGGTGGGAAAATGGTCACTCGACGGTCATAATAACTAAAACTTTCATTTTGAGCCCCAGAATATATGGTAATATTTCCATATATACATTCCTGAAATAGAAATAATTTTATTTAAAGGAAGTAACTATTTTCATAAAATATAAAATTTAAATATTTTTACTTTTTATATTTCTAAGATGGAAATATTTGATTCGTGAAAATTTTCTACTTTTGGTTTTTGATGGTTTTATATTTTTTAAGAGTGCTTGACTTGTATGAGTCTGTCCGACACAAAAGTTGTTTGGCGGCTCTACATCAAGAGCTAATGCGCACAGAATTTCGGGAAATTTAATATTACCTAGCCAGAAATTGTATATCAACTTTTCATACATATTGATCAGCAAATTCCATGGTCGTCCATTATTTTTTTTTAATAAGTTTTAATATTGGACAAAATTTCTTATAAATGTGCGCAATAAGGATCACTTTTAATCAATTATTGTGAAATTACGAAATTTTACTTATAATATTAATAGTCAATCAGGTTAAAATGTCTGTGTATCTAAGATAGAAATGCCTTTCCCTTCCCGGTAGTTTAAATTTTAGTAAGGTTTCTTAAAGAAATAATCCGGTATGTCCCTCACACGACTTTCTCTTACCCTGAAATTTATAACTATAAATACAGATTGAAGATTATGGGGTAAGATAACGAATTCAATTGTATAAACCTATGTTAAAACAATTCAAATTAGGCTTCGGAACAGCTTTATTTGTCAAGTGATTCTTTGTGAGGGGGGCTAGCGCCCCCCTCAACCACCGTTTCATTATTCTACCTACAGAGCTGCCAACCTAATCCGGAAAATTGTTTGTACCGCCCCTTTTTCTACACCACCTAATTTTTAGAGTATTTGTTTTCTTAATTCATCTATATATATAAAAGAGTAAACTGACTGATTCACTGACTGATTCACTGATTCACTGACTCAACACGGTTGTGGCGATCCTATGGAAGATAGAGTCACAATTTTTGGTGAGCAGGTTGATTTTAGGACCCTGACGCTCACTAAGACGGGATTTTGCGAAATACCCCCCGTTCCCCCCCGGGGGGGGCAGAAGGCAAAAACCACCTTTATAAGCATAACTCGGCTCCAAATTGCTTCACGGTGAAGAAATTGCAAATGGGGAGACTAGACTTGAATACAAAAAAATCACTTTCTGCGATTTTGGAATTTTGGATTTTTAAGGGGGGTAGGGGTAAAAAGGAGATTTTCGGGGGCGTATAAGGCAAAAACACATTTATAAGTACAACTCGGCACCAAATTACTTCACAGGGAAGAAATTGCAGATGGGGAGACTAGGCTTGAATACGAAAAAATCATTTTCTGCGATTTTGGAATTTTTGATTTTTAAGGGGGGAAGGGGGTGAAAATGATTTTCGGAGTTGCTGAAGACGAAAACACCTTTATAAGCATAACTCGGCTCCAAATTACTTCACGAGGAAAAAATTGCAGATGGGGAGACTAGACTTAAGTACAAAAAAATCATTTTCTGCGATTTTCGAATTTTGGATTTTTAAGGGGGGAGAGGGGCTGAAAATGATTTTCGAAGGTGCAGAAGGCAAAAACAACCTTTATAAGCACAACTCGGCTCCAAATTGCTTCACGGTGAAGAAATTGCAAATGGGGAGACTAGACTTGAATAAAAAAAAATCATTTTCTGCGATTTTGGAATTTTGGATTTTTAAGGGGGGTAGGGGGTAAAAATGAGATTTTCGGGGGCGCATGAGGCAAAAACACATTTATAAGTACAACTCGGCACCAAATTACTTCACAGGGAAGAAATTGCAGATGGGGAGACTAGGCTTGAATACGAAAAAATCATTTTCTGCGATTTTGGAATTTTGGATTTTTAAGGGGGGAAGGGGGTATAAATGATTTTCGGAGGCGCATAAGGCAAAAACACATTTATAAGTATAACTCGGCTCCAAATAACTTCACAGTGAAGAAATTGCAGATGGGGAGACTAGACTTGAATATGCAAAAATCATTTCCTGCGATTTTGGAATTTTGGATTTTTAACGGGAGAAGGGGGTATAAATGATTTAGAAAAATACGGATTTTCGAGCAAAAGTAATAGCTCAAAGATGTAAAAAAAAAAAACCGCCAAGCGTCTTCTTGAAAATATTTCCAAAAACTCATTTTTTGATTTTTTCCGATTTTTTTTTTTTTTTTTTTTTTTGGGGGGGGGGGGCAAAAAATTAAAAATAGTGTCAGATCGTTCAAATTGGTACGTAGAGGTTTTCGATACTTACAAATCGATTGCGGATATTTTCGAATTTGTAAAATTATTAGAAGGGGTGCGAAGGGGGGGGGCTATGGGCAAAAACAAATAGAAATACAGTTAGGCCGTTCAAAATTGGTGCAGATAGGTTTTAAAGGCCTGCAAGTCGAATGGGGATATTTTCGAAAGTGTAAAGTTATTAGGAGGGGCTAGAAGGGGGGAGGGGAGAGGGGGGGGGGGCAAAAAATTAAAAATAGAGTTAGATCGTTCAAAATTGGTATATAGAGGTTTTCGATACTTACAAATCGATTGCGGATATTTTCTAATTTTTAAAATTATTAGGAGGGTCTGGAAGGGGGGGGGACAAAAACAAATAGAAATACAGTTAGGCCGTTCAAAATTGGTACAGATAGGTTTTAGAGGCCAGCAAGTCGAATGGGGATATTTTCGAAAGTGAAAAATTATTAGGAGGGCCAGGAAGGGGGGGCGGAGGGGCAAAAAAAAAATAGAATAGAGTTAGAGCATTCAAAATTGGTATATAGAGGTTTTCGATACTTACAAATCGATTGCGGATATTTTCGAATTTTTAAAATTATTAGAATAGACGGGAGGGGGGGCGAAGGGGGAAAATAATAGAAATAAGAGTTAGAGCATTTTGGGAATTTTTTCCGAAGGTAGTGAGAACCCGGTGCGACATTTTTCCTAATAAGATTTTTTTCTGTTTTTTTTTCACGTGATAAAAATTAATGCAATTTTGAGAATTCAGTAATTATAGCGATTCATTTAAAAATAGGGACCAGCGAAGCGGGCGTTGCGTGCTAGTCGTAAATACATTTGAAGAGAATTAGTTTAAAAATTAAGTGGTGTAGAAAAAGGGGCTGTACAAGCAATTTTTCCCGGATTAGGTTGGCAGCTCTGTACCTACATTCATATAGAATTCAAATCTGTTATTAAATTCAAAAATTAATTTAAAATTATTCAGATAACTTTCACACGCAACATTCCTTGAAACTTATCAAGCTTGAACAAACTTTTCTAGTAACAAACGTATTAACTTCAAAAGTACAACATTTGGATCGGCTGAAATTATTTGTTTTTAATTTACTCTAACATAAGAGACAGAAAGATCAAACGTTAAAAACTTGACTTCCGTATTCAGAAAAGCTCAAAACGTGTAAATATACAAAAAACAAGCGATAAATACTATTTTGCTTAAAAAATACATTATTTACCCTATGGCTATGAGGAATTAACTTGAATTTCTGAGCAGCTTTCTTGGACATGGTAGAATATTATAGTAAAGCACTTCAACTAACAAATAAAAAAGAATGTTATGGCTGAAATATTGGCAGCCCTGTATAACTTCTGAAGGTTATGTACACATCACATGGGGCAAACAAATATAATCCTAAAATAATAACATGCGGCACAACCTGACATACACTTCCATCAATTTTCGAGTATTGTCGCACCATAATCTAGTTCTTTTGCGTAGCCCTGTAAACGAACAGAGAACGATTTTCATACCATATTCTACAGGAAACATGTTTTTACGCATATAAAAAATATATATTCGTATCATTTGGTTTAGTGCATTTTTAAACTAACTTACCTGCAATTAACCCCATAGACGTAATGTATTTGAATTCTCTTGGGTGTCTCTGAACACGAACCATTTGTTTCATCTCAACGAAAAGTTTAGTGTAGCATCTGTATATGATACACATTTAGAATACCAAGTTTGGACTTTCTGATATTATTTGTTCTTGAGATATGTTGATAACAGACATACACACACAGACACACACAGAGACAGACACACAGGCACACACACAGACATCACCGCTAAAAACATGATTTTTGGATTCAGGGGACTTCAAAACTTGTAAATAGAAAAAAAAAAATTCAATTTCGTACACTGTAAAAAGTAGGTTCTTAAAAATAAGTATATATTGTCTCAAAATAGCCCCGAATCAATATATACTTAAATTTGAAAACCCATGTACTCATTTTTGAGTATACTGATATGCTCAAAAACGGTGTTGGCCAATAAGAATCCCAATATCCTCATGTTTGACGTGTCAATGTACTCAAAAATGAGTACATGGGTTTTTTAATTTAAATATATATTGTTTCGGGGCTATTTTGAGACAATATATACTTATTTTTAAGACCCTATTTTTTACAGTGTAAATTTGACGAAAGTAAAAAAAAAAAAAAAAAAAAAAAAAAATCTATTTTTAAAACGAATAGTTGAAGCATGAATCGGAGACATATTTCTGGTAAATTACTTTAAAAGAGAAAAAAAAAAGACTTGGAATACATAGGTATAATGAAATATAATAATACGTAGGTATAGTGAATATACGTAGGTATATTTTTTTTAAACTAACTTACCTGCAATTACCCCCATAGACGTAATGTATTTGAATTCTCTTGGGTGTCTCTGTACACGAACCATTTGTTTCATCTCAACGAAAAGTTTAGTGTAGCATCTGTATATGATACACATTTAGAATACCAAGTTTGGACTTTCTGCTATTATTTGTTCTTGAGGTATGTTGATAACAGACATACACACACTCACACACACAGAGAGAAGGGCACACAGACACACACACAGACATCACCGCTAAAAACATGATTTTTTTGGATTCAGGGGACTTCAAAACTTGTAAATATTAAAAAAAAATTCAATTTCGTAAATTTGACCCAAAAACAATACTTTCTCTACCATATGTGGCTAAGTAAAAGTAAAAAAAAAAAAAAAAAAAAAATGTCTATTTTTAAAACGAATAGTTGAAGCAGGAATATATGAGACATTTTTCTGGTAAATTACTTTAAAAGAAATAATCTGGTGTGTGACTCACACGACTTTCTCTTACCCTGAAATTTAATAGTATAAATACAGGTTGCAGATTAAAAGGTAAGATAAGGAGTACTGTTATGTAAACCTGTGTTAACTATTCATATTAGGCTTCTGAAAAGTTTGATATGATTATCAGTTCTGTGTGAGGGGGGGGGGCTACCGCCCCCTCAACCCCCCGTTTCATTAATGCACCTACATTTATATAGAATTTAATTCGGTTATTAAAAAATAATTCTGTTTTTTAAAAATAATTTATTAAAATTATTATTTAAAAAAATTATCTTTTATGATAATGCAGACGATTTTCATATTAGAGAAGTGTATAACACCAAATATAAAAAAAAGTCCATTATATCCTTAATATTAACGAAAAAAAAAAAAAAAAGATTTTTTATTTTTTTCCTAAGTTTTTATTTTTTTTTTTAAGTAAAAAAAAATCGATAACTTTGTTTTAAATTATCGCAGATCGATGGTTCAACCATTCGTTTTAAAGGTATTGGCCACCTCTTTTGAATGATACCCATCATGAAAATTTACTCCCCTCGAGGGGGGACTTCCCCTCCAGGGGGGAGGCGAGGTAACTAGCTCCTACATACACAAAATTTTTTTCCCAGTTAACTATCTCTATTACAAAAATATGTATTCGTTTCATTTGGTTTAGTGCAGTCTATAGACGTTAAACTCTACTTACCTGCAATTTCCCCCATAGACGTAATTATGAGAATTCTCTTGATTGTCCCTGTACACGAACCATTTGCTTGATCTTAACGAAAAGCTTACTGTAGCATCCCTATATGATACATACTTAGAATACCAAGTTTGTACTTTCTGCCATAATTTGTTTTTGAGATATGCTGATAACAGACAGACACACAGACAGACACACAGACAGACACACACACAGACATACACACAGACCATTTGCTAAAAACATGATTTTCGTATTCAGGGACCTCAAAACGTGTAAATATAACAAAATCTCGCGTTCGAAAATTTGACCCAAAAACAATACTTTCTCTACCTTATGGGTAAGAGAAAGTAAAAAAAGAAAAAAAAGACTTGGAATACGTAGGTATAATGAAATATAATAATACGTAGGTATAATGAATACGTAGGATATACATCCTTAGAATACGTAGGTATAATGAAAGACAAAAAACCTCTCGTATAAAAAAAAAATAAAAAAAAAAAGACAGCAAAATTTTATTATTCAGGATATATTTATACCGGTGTTATACCTTTTAGTCATAGAAACATTCCCGGCTACGTATCTCTGTAATGCTCACGCGTACAGAGCTGCGTGGCGCGTTTTCTTAACTAACGCCAAAAAACTCTCCGCTATGAAGCAACTCCTATTTTACCTTCATTCGCGATTCGCGGAGGCTTCTAATTTCGAACGATGTAGTATAGCAGCTGGATATGATCCTGTTGGACTTATGATGTACCCTCAAAATGATTTTTGGATATTGTTATATATATTTATATCTTTAAAAATAAATTGGCCACATGGTACACCCCTGGTATAATTTCTGGTAAAGCCGCCATCTTGTTTTTAAACAACCAAAAATTAGATTTTTTTTTTCTTTATTTAGTAGCATAGGCAAATTAGGTATCATTTTATATGTTTTCAGATGTAGGTAATGCAATTAAGTACTCTAAAACACTTAAAAATGTCATCCTGTATGTTTAAGGAGTGTTTGGTTAATAATAAGGTCAATGACGCAAAGTTCTTATTAATAATTGTTTTACTTAAAACTCTTAAAAGGAAGTTTTCCCCGTTTATCATACATTCTCTGACACAGATACATGAAACAAGTCAAAAGTAAAAAAAAAAAATCTAATAAAGAATAATATTTTTCAACACAAATATGATAGGAATTAAATGAAAAACGGCTGCCTTAGCATACAATTACAAATAGTAAGGTATGGAATCCGGCGTTTGCGGCCGCACCACCAACCGACCCAGGCTCATTGGAGCCCATGCGGTCCAACATATATGGTCCCAGAAATGAGAAGTCTATATCACCACGGTAGCAAAAATCCATCGTACGGCAGCAAGTGCCAACCCAGATATGGATTGCAATCAGAATTACGAAGCCTTCGACATCCCCTCGGACCAGCTTTTTAGGGTCGGTCAACTTCAGGCCCGACGGCTTCAGGTCCTGGCAGTTTCACAGTTTGCCGGCCAGAAGGGCCAGTTTACCTTCTGAGGACGCCATTCAGCCGAACTCCCAACGACGTTCACTACACTAGCCGATTCGCGCCAACTGCGCCAACTAGGCGGATCTACACTCGCTTTTCCTTTTAATAAGCTGGCCTCCACTGCCGCACGACAAGCCCCACTCAGGACACCTAAACGCGCCCTTGTTGCCCGGGATCTCACCCCCATATGGGCACTCGCTCACCAGAGCAGGCATAAGCCGTCCGGTCATGCACCACTAGTCATTTAAGACAGACCTGCTCACACCGCTATGGGTTCACAACGCACACCACATCAGCTCAGAAAGCCGCTTTGGACACTACAACGTTCGCTCATGCAAACTTAGACTACTTTCGTTCTTTAGAACGGGTACCACAGAATTTTGGTACTAGGAAGGAAGGATTGGCTGGTCGGTATTAGCTAGGGAAAAACCCTTGAGCGGGCAAGGTAAAAACCCTATTCTACAAAGAAGGCGTCCACCAGTTACGCGTCTTCAAACGCAGTCTCGCAACGAGTGGCTTTTCACTTCACCAATTTCCCGTGCGATCGTTCCTTTGCGGGACGCTTCTGAACCGGCAGAGCACGCAAGCCTTAGGTCGGCAAAGGATTGAACCTCCGGTACGACAAGATATTAGTAAGCTCATTCTGCCTACTGTCATTAATGCTTTCAAACCCAACTCTTTAGGCAGTTGGAACGGAAGCCGAAGCTCCCTGCCTTTTTGGAGTCGTCCTAAGAGGTTGAGAAGTGAGCTCAGGCTCTTCGACCATTCTGACCCCACCACCACGCGTGTCTGTCACCCAGTACAGAAGATCGGACATGATGATCGCGATCCCCTACCTACAGTAGTAGTCCAGGCACAGATCCTGACGCGTTCGAGACTGAAAGTCAGAGGGGAAATCCCTCACCACAGATTATTATACAGATAGGACACTCCCGTATATTCTTCGGTAACCAAAATTTGACTTCAACGACCCTATTGTCAACTGCTGTAAGTTTCTCGAGCTCTCCAGCGTACGCAATCGCTCGTCTTATTTTTATTGTATCTGTGTTCATATAGTAATATTAGTGCAATGTTAAGCCCAACATCCAACCAATTAACCATTGTATTGACGTTTATGTTTCGCAACTTTGTTATTGTTTACGAACTTGATTGTTGAAAGCAATTTATTTTAAGAAGCAAGTACTAAATATTAAGCAAATAAATTTAAAAAATATACATAAACCAGAAATATTTTTTTCATTTTAAAGCATTTTGTATTATTTAAACCAAGCAATGTTAAATATTTAAGACTAGCAGGCTTTGCCCGCTTCGCTGGTCATTATATTGAAATGAATCCCCAAAACAGCATATCATTGATAATAATAAAATATCTTAAAAAAAAAAAAAAAAAAACATTGAAATCCGTCAAAATCTAATTTTAAGTTGCCCAATGCCTTCGGCATTCCCTTACCTGCTTTTTACTTCCCCTCCCTCGCGGTTACAGTTGAAAGTTTTACAAAATCTCATCAAAGTGCATATTTCGCACACTTAATTAACATTCACACACCAAAATTCGCTATTCTTAGGTAATTTGGACGGATTTAAGCTTCAAAATGTGGTTTTTGCCCCGCCCGCCCCAAGAGGAAGGAGGGGCGGGGGTAAATTTCCAAAATTACTTTATATTTCATGTTGCATACACATACCTGACCGACACATAAAAAAAAATTGAGATCATGAAATTATTTAATTAAAGCTGAGCTATGCTTTAAAACTTTTTTTTTTTTTTTTAATCTCTCCTCCCGTTCTTAAAGGAGGGAAGGAGGAGTGAATTTCGCAAAATCTCTTCATACTATGAGTTAGATACATGTAATCGTCCCTTACATAAAAAATGTCCAACCTTAGATAATTTAGTGCAGCGTTACGCATGAATACATGTTTTTGCCCCCCATTCTCCAAAGGGCGGTAGGGTGGAATTTCATAAAATCCCTTTGTAGTGTGTGTTCAGTTCGATTTCCTCGTGTGTTGAGTACCCTTCTTCCAAAATCTTTTCCCTTCCCTCCCCCTTAAAAATCCAAAATTCCAAAATCGCAGAAAATAATTTTTTTGTACTGAAGTCTGGTCTTTCCATCTGCAATTTCTTCACCGTTAAGTAATTTGGAGCCGAGTTAAGCCTTCTGCCCCCAAGGAGACGGTGTGTGGGGGGGGTATTTTGCAAAATTCCGTCTTAGTTGGGGGTCAGGCTCCGAAATCCAACCTGGTCACTAAAATTTGTGACCCTCTTTCCCACAGAATCGTCATGGCAGTGTTGAGTCAGTGAATCATTGAGTTTACTCTTTTATATGTACAGATTTGTTTATATTTTTTATGGACTACTTGGCTTAAGGTTGTTGTCACAAAAATAGAGTCCTTGGCGAAAAATGTCCTATCTACTTCAGTATTAAAATTAAAAATATACCCAGGATTATCAACTAATAAAGCTCTTTAATACAGATCTGAATTAGCTTTCATTTTCTTATTATTTAATTTTGATAATGACGTTATGTTGTCATGTGCCTAAGCAAATTTAATATGTATTATTTTTTTTTTATTATTATTCGCGTGAAATATTTTTTGGCAACAATTAAAAATTAAAATAAATTATTTTAAAATTTTTTTATAGAATAAATATTTATATTATACAGATAATTAATTAAAAATTTACATTTTTTCCGGTATAAATAGTAGCCTATGTCTTATTCCAGACTATTACCTATCTCTATACAAAATTTCATCCAGATCCGTTTAGCCGTTGTGGTGTGATGGAGTAACAAACATCCATCCAAACTTTCGCATTTATAATATTAGTTAATATTATTTATAGTTATCGTGTGCATGTGTTAGATTGAGTTATTTTGCTATCAAATTGACAAAATTTTAATTTTAAATTTCAAAACTCTGTCGTTCTTGGCGCTTATTGTATTTGGTGATCAAAAACGTAATACGAAAATATGTATGCCAGATGTATATTTTCGTAATATGCATTGTACGAAATATTGTTTCATATTATTCATTACTCTCTTAATATAAGTTGTTAAAATAACCATGATTTTTGAAAGGAATTAAATTATGTTCGCCAAATAATTTGTCGATATATATATTTGTCGATATGTATATTTTTATATGTCGATATATATATTCATTTTTATATTATTTTATTTATATAAAAATGAATTGCTGTTCGTTAGTCTCACTAAAACTCGAGAACGGCTGAACGGATTTATCTTATCTTAGTCTTGAAATGTTCGTGGAGGTCTAGGGAAGGTTTAAAAGGCGAGAAAAAATTGAATAATATCCGGGAAAACCCTAAAAACAGCCCTTTTCTATTTCCCATACAAACGTTTTCTAGAGTTATGTCCGTGAATTTATTTGACTGAGTTTCACGCCAAAACTGCTCGACGGATTTCGATGAAATTTGTAATGGAGATAGCTTATACCCTAACTTAAAAAGTTGGCTACCTTTTATTCCAAAAAAAAAAATTTGTTTTTGCGATTTTTAAGCATTAAATAGCAATTTTGTAAGCTAATAATAGCAAAAAATTAGCCATTTAAATTTATCCATAATTTAATTGTTGCCAAAAAAAAAAAAAACGAATTTATTTTTTTCAACAGGAAAATAAATACATTTATCTAAAAGTGAACGATAAAAAATTATAAAAAAAAAATTATGCATCTCACAAAAATTGACGTAAAAATTGACGTCTCTATACAAAATTTCATCCAGATCCGTTTAGCCGTTGTGGTGTGATTGAGTAACAAACATCCATCCAAACTTTCGCATTTATAATATTAGTTAATATTATTTATAGTTATCGTGTGCATGTGTTAGATTGAGTTATTTTGCTATCAAATTGACAAAATTTTAATTTTAAATTTCAAAACTCTGTCGTTCTTGGCGCTTATTGTATTTGGTGATCAAAAACGTAATACGAAAATATGTATGCCAGATGTATATTTTCGTAATATGCATTGTACGAAATATTGTTTCATATTATTCATTACTCTCTTAATATAAGTTGTTAAAATAACCATGATTTTTGAAAGGAATTAAATTATGTTCGCCAAATAATTTGTCGATATATATATTTTTTTTTTTTTCTGCTAAGGATGACCGATATCAAATCTATTCCGCTGCAATATCGTATCTTATATCAGATACTTTATTTAGACGTTTGGAAAGAAATTTGACTTGAAATTATGATAGAATATTTATCATTTTCCTTTTAATTAGTGTATTTGTTGGATATTTATTGTGTAAATATCATCCTTTGAAATGAAATGTTTGTGTTTTCAATCGAATATAGAAGTTTACCATTTTTTTTTTCGTAGAGTTTTGATATTAAAAATGCAAATTTTGTCAATTTTACAACAAAAATAACTTCATCTAACGCATGGACATGATATCTAATACATATCTATACCTAAATATGGGGATTAAAATCGGGAAATAATTTTCCTCGATTTTTGATAATTTTTTACAAAAAATCCAATGGGCGTTTAACGTAGGACATATTTTTCTTGAATCCACAAACGGCCAGTGACGTCATCACTTCGCTTGCGTATTAGCACTTTATCAATGTGTAAAAGAAATTTTTAATTAAAAATAACGTCAATTTTTGTGAGATGCATAATTTTTTTTTTATAATTTTTTATCGTTCACTTTTAGATAAATGTATTTATTTTCCTGTTGAAAAAAATAAATTCGTTTTTTTTTTTTGGCAACAATTAAATTATGGATAAATTTAAATGGCTAATTTTTTGCTATTATTAGCTTACAAAATTGCTATTTAATGCTTAAAAATCGCAAAAACAAATTTTTTTTTTTGGAATAAAAGGTAGCCAACTTTTTAAGTTAGGGTATAAGCTATCTCCATTACAAATTTCATCGAAATCCGTCGAGCAGTTTTGGCGTGAAACTCAGTCAAATAAATTCACGGACATAACTCTAGAAAACGTTTGTATGGGAAATAGAAAAGGGCTGTTTTTAGGGTTTTCCCGGAAATTATTCGATTTTTTTCTCGCCTTTTAAACCTTCCCTAGACCTCCACGAACATTTCAAGACTAAGATAAGATAAATCCGTTCAGCCGTTCTCGAGTTTTAGTGAGACTAACGAACAGCAATTCATTTTTATATATATAGATTTCATACCGTACTGCTATTTCAGTATTACAGTTTGTTATATTAATTTGTACACTTGAACACGAATATGTTTGGCAAAATTTATTTTCAAACATAATAAAAATTAGTTTTATTTTTTAGAAAATAGCTGTGAATGTTATGATTTTGTGAATTTAAAAGTAGTAGAAAAAGTGAAGGAAAGAAAACTGCACATACGTTTTCGTTTGGCAACTCTATTATTGTTTACAAACTTGATTGTCAAAAACAATTTATTTTGAGAAGCAAGTGCTAAATATTAAAAAAAATAAACTTTGAAAATATACATAAAATAAAAACATTTTTTCATTTTAAAGCATTTTGTATTATTTAAACCAAGCAACGTTAAATATTTAATGATTTCATACTGCTATTTCAGAATTACAGTTTGTAATTTTAATTTGTACTTGAATATGAATATGTTTGACAAAGCATATTTTTAAACATTATAAAAATTAATTTTTATTTCTTAGAAGAATAGCTGTGAATGTTTTGAGGATAATTTTGTGAATTCAAAAACAATAGAAAGTGATGAAAAAGAAAACTTCCCATACTAACCTGCTACTAACTACTCCCGAAATATAAAAACAATTTTCGATCAAAGATGCTATTCATGTAGACTTAACACATGTAGTTCCTCTCTGTTGACACTAGTGGTGTTGCTATATTTCCGGTTCGCGTTTTAGCTTAACTGTCCTATCTGTATGATAATCTGTGTCCCTCACTGACCTCCAGCTGGCACACTCATACGGTACATGTCTGACTGAGCTCGCGCTTGCTCCACATAGGCATGCGGGATTCTTCTTAAAGAAGCGGTGTTGGTGAGGTCCGAATGAACCATGTCCCGTCAGGACCTGATTAATAAAGAAGTCACCCTGAATTCGTTTCGTACCGACCTTCGGGAAGACCTCATGCGTGAATCTCCCCACAGTCGAGTCATCCCATAGCTTCTACCAGGCCAGCAGAGTTCTGCTATTAACTATCTTACGGACATGGGATTTACTATGTTTAACCACTATGCCCACGCTTTCCCTCCAAACAGCGGCTTTAGCAGATAAATCTGCCATTTCGTTATACTGATGACCGACATGTGCTTTGACCCAATGCATGAAGACTTTGACCTCTTTTTGTTTTACCAAATCCTTAATCTCAGCCACTATCCTGTGCTTGGGCACAAGACCGTGAAGCGCTTGAAGCGCCGATCTGGAGTCTGAATAGACATCCAGCTCACTGAGCCCCAGATTCACTGCTTCCGCAATTGCCTCCTTAATCGCTAGAACTTCGGCTGCAAAAACGGTGCTGTGGGCCATGCCCTCCGAGACGATATTACCTTCGGAGACCCCGAGGAACGCACAGCTCACTCTGCCGTCCTCAGATTTCGAACCTTCCGTATAGAAACTATACGACGTTTCTGCCTTTAAATCCATAGTCCATGTAAGCCTCCAAAGATCTTTTCGTCTCATGCTATATGTCCAATTCTCTACCCTTTCCAGATCGAGATTGGTGCCTTCTAAACTCAATCCCCATTTCGAAAGGCCCACGGAAGCCTTCTCTGACTCAGCCCTCAAGTACAAGGGAGGACCTCCTGACAAGACTGTTCAACGCGGCCGTTGAAACAGTGCTATAGCATTTGGTCACACACAGCAAAAGATCTCGCTGCATTGTTTGCAACCTGCTTTGGAGCTTAACGAGGTTTCTGTACCAGATAGGAGCTGCATAGAGGATGATCTTCTCAGCTACGGCCAAGTAGACTCTCTTCCTTACGCATGGCTTCAAACCCCCAGGTGGCGCCAACGAGACGACATAGCTTGTACTGGATCTTGGTCGCCTTTTCCTAGATGACGTCCAGGTGAGGCATCCAGCTGAGATCCGAGTCGAAAGTCACGCCTAGGTACTTAATTGTGCGCTTGAATGCTACCTTCTGACCATTCATCCGAATTATCCAAGAAGATGCATGCACTATCTTTCCCCTGGCCAAGACAACCGTGTACAGGCATTTTTCGTAGCTGAATTCCAGACTGCACTCCGTCGCCCAGTCGTGTATCACACTTAGAACTGGATTTACGATTTCGCGCATCCGGTAAACAAATTTGCTGCGTGTCATGATGAAAATGTCATCAGCGAAGGCTTGGACGGTCCAAGTCGCATTTGGCACGAGCTTGACCAGTAGGTCATTCATTAGCATCAATCAGAGAATCGTCTCCGGGCATGAGCCCTGCGGAACACCTACGTTACAGCTGTGTTCCCCCACATTCGTGATCACTGATCTGTTCCAGAGCAACGAGTCGATGAGACCAAAGAGATCCGGCGAGACATCATACTCCTTCAGGAGTCGAAGGATATCCACACGCCGTACGCTATTGAAAGCGTTCTTTATGTCAAGAGTGAGCAAGCAAGTGTGCATGCCTTTCCCTTTTGATTCTGCTATGTATTCTACCACGTAGTGAAGTGCATCTGGTGTTCCCATATTGCGACGAAAACCATATTATTTACTATCTAGCACTCCGATGGCACCCAGATGGGTCATTAATCTAGTTGCGCACATCTTGCCCAGTACCTTCCCGAGAGCGGGAATTGACAGAAACAATTGACAGATAACAATTGACAGAAAATAATAATATAATTTTACGATTGTAATAAAATAATAGCTTAGAGGCAAAAAGATAACGAAATTTGAACATACATCAGGTTTTGTCATGAAAGTTTTTATAGGAGACTATATATCCTCGTTTTTCTACTTAAATCCAAATAAATGAAGTATGTTACATTCTAATTATACAAAATGGGTAATTGTAAATAAGGTTTGTACTGCGTATATAATTGTAACATATTAAAATTTGAATGGTATACATTTCAAAGCCGTTGCACAATCTATATAATATTTCTTTAACGTGGACCAATTTCAATTATTTTTTGTCGAAACGATACGATATTGGTGTAATAAATAAAATACGCGAGGATAAAAAATAATATTTAAGCACGCGGACTTAGCTCAATGAACTAATAAGAAAAAAGGACGACATTTGTCTGATGAGATTTTTTTTGCGGAAAAATATATTTTTAACAGTTGTTTCTTCAGAATTTTTGCAAGCGTCATTTTAAACCTAGCAATACTTTAAAGATATATACACAGAATATGAACTTTTGTGTCATAAATTGACTAAAAAACACAATCATAAAAAAATATAATCAATATAGGAATTAGTTTATTCTATTTTATTTATTTATTTTTTAACAAAAAAATATAGCAAAATTAATAAAAAGTCATCGCCAACATGGCGACAAAAACTTAAAAGACGTTGTGGGAGTCCTATATTAAAGTTGCACTGCCTGTGGAAGTATGAAAATTGGGTCGTGAACCATGAATTTTATTTGGAGACCTTTCTTTGAATGATTTTGGTTTCACTATTGTACAATATTAATTTGGTTTTAATAATAATTTGGCTTCTGACATATTAAAATTTTAATTAGGTGGTGAAATTGGTATAACATTTATGAGTTTCAAATTTTAAAGGTAAATAAAGAAAGAAATAAAGTGCGAATATTTCGCACAGGTTTGCTAGTAAATAAATAAATAAATAAATAAAACTGCTCATGATAAAATGCAATTTTACTATTTCTTACCCGACTCTTCAATTTAGCAGTAATTCGCAGTTCTAGACGTTGATGTCCTTTTACTGAAATTTTCCAACATTTATGCTGGGTTCGATACTGATCAATATAAGCTACGTACTCAATATGTTCTTCTGTTTCATTCAGTTCTTCACAAGCTAACAAATGTATGAAATAAAAGAAAAATAATACGTTACACATAGATTATAACACATTTTCTTATGCTAGATGTAAATTATAGAATATTAAATCGTTAATAATAGGTTAAAACTAGAAATCTGCATTCAGTTTATTAAATGGAAAAATTTAATATCCAATCAATTGATGATAATTGTGTTTGTTTTTTGTATATTTTTGTGTATTTATTATTATTATTATTATTATTATTATTATTATTATTGTCTTGTTTGGATAATGTAACGTTTGTTAATAATTGCCCATATTACAAGCTGAAAAAAATACATTGATGTTTTCAAGTTTAGCCAGCCGGGACCATGTAAGATAAACCATAGCCTCTTATACTAGATGCCTTCCGCGTGGCTTGGAAACTTTGCGGTAGACAGCGCCACCTGGTATAGATTGCGCGACTTTTTAATTCAACAGCTACCAAAAATATTTAAAAATCATTACGTCTCGTAGTTAAATTAAATTTTAGTTAAAATATTTAAAAATCATTACGTCTCGTACTTAAATTAAATTTAAAAAAAATAAAAAATTTTTAATTAAATTTTTTATTAAATTTTTTGTTGTGCTAAAATAATCATATCTAACTGTTTAAATTATCATTCAAGAATTTTCCTGGAGGGCTGGTACACAAATCAACATTTTTCACCACTTAATGAGGCATGCGCAGTTCCCGATGAATACGTTGTACTCACTTAATGAAAGTCTGTTGTTCTTCTCAGCATTTACATTTGATGTTTTTTACTGAGGAGGAGCCTGTAAAAGGCTCGAAACGTTTAAATTTGTGTACTGTGTTTTTAATGTTTTAAAATGTATATTTTTAGCATATATTATCTGTCTCAGTTTTTAATGTGATTAAAATTTAAGCTACAAAAAAAAAAAAAAAAAAAAAAATTAAGTGGGATTTGATATACATAAAAGGCGAATAGAATCGAAAAAAAAACGTTGATTATATATGTGCAATATTACGTCTTAAAATTATTGGTGATAGTTTAATAAAAAAAGTCGCGCAATTTCTACCAGGTGGCGCTATCTACCGCTTGAACTGTGGCCAAGTTTCCGAGTCACTCGGAAGGCATCTACTTTAAGAGGCTATGGATAAACTTTACTTTTCTCTCTATAAACACTTTTGTCGCCACATAGTTATCATCGCACATAGCTGACCAAAATTGTGAATATTTATTCACCAAAATTGTGAATATTTATGTTATCATTAAACACAAGTAAAAACATGCGAAGTTTTCACAGTTTATTAGGACTGGAAGGACTATCAGTTTCAATCTGGATAAAAATACATCGCCAGTTTTTGTAGACCAGTTTTGTGTCACACCAAAATACAGTCATTTGCAAAAATTTAAGATCAGTAGTCGATTTACAGTATTTTAACACATTTCATCATTTGCACAAATTATTACGTCATCTCATGTTCTTATTGCATCAGACATATTTTACTGCTATAAATAAAGGTTTCCGTAATGTTTATCGCCAGTTGTTTATTGGATTTTGTCGTAGATAGTGCTGCTGTGTAGGGGAGACCGAGGCACAGTGGACCACTTTTACACCAAAAATAAAAGAGCAAGGTACTTGAAAATATCAGCAAACATTCTTTAAACCTTTCTTGAAATGTCCTAATTTTTTTTATAACAATACTTCTAATACATTACAAATAAAAAAATGAATTCTGTGCACTCACAAAGTGGACCAACCTCTGTTGTTCATGTTTAATTAATATAAATTACTCATTTTCCCCCCTAAAATTAGTTTCTTATGTAATTCTAGTCTAAATAACATAATTCGAACATTTTCATGAAATAAAATTACCAAAATTTAAAGGAAATCAAATAAGAAATCAAATTACAGGAAGAACCCTATATCAGATTTCCTTTATCTTTTACGTGCCATCACTAAAAGCAATAAGATATATTTTTGATTTGTTTATTAATGTTATATTGTTATAAAAATTATTAAATATATGATTAAACATTATATTACTATTCAAACATTTTTATTACTTATTTTTTAGATATTAATACTTTGCATTATTTTTGTGAGATAAGTTTACCTAAAATTATTCTATTTCTATCTTTTACATGTTATTTCTAAAAACAACAACAATAAATTTATATAACCTACTATTTATTATACCACATAATCATTTTATATATATATTTTAATACTAGCAGGCTACGCCCGCTTCGCTGGTCACTATATTTAAATGAATTTTCGAAAGAATAGAATTAATATTTATTTTTTTACACCACATTATAGACAAAAACTTTAAAAAAAAGAAAAAGAAAAAAAATAAAAAAAAAAGAAAGGTAAATTGCTCCAAACCTCGCTTTGGGTACCCGCTGTCTACGGCAGCTCTTTTCCCGCCTGCACTGCATCAGGTTCAGGTTTCCCATGCCTGCAGAAAGATCTTTCCCGAGCACTTTAATCTGGATATTTATCAACGACAGGGGGGATCCGCTACTATTTAAGAACTACGATTTTAAAGATGCCTGTACCTCAGCATCTATTAAATATTTTAGTTTAGAACCAATATTTTATAGCCCATGCTATTTACACTATATTACGATTTGATTCCGACCAATGTAATAAAATAAAATAAAATAAAAAGTAGATTAAAAAATAAATGAATATATATATATAAACAAATAAATTTTAATCATTTTCATCCTTTTTACTATGTATATATTACCATTTTTCCCGATAAATACTGTAAATAAAAATAATTAATGAATAAAAGTTTTTTTCTTTTAAATGAATTAATTAAAAAATGAAAAATAAGAAGTTGTTCTACTATAAAAATTAAACATAAGTGTTATAAATACGTTTTTAAATTTAAAACTAATTATACTTAATTTTTTCTACTGCATTACGATTTTAATTTCAATAAATATAACAAATTTTTTTTAAAAAAATCGCCTTCAAATGAATGTATTAAATAAAAATAAGTTGCGTAATAACCGTTGCTAAGATACGCAGACGATGGAAGCAAAAGAATAAATCTATGAAAAATGAAACAAAGAAGCCAATATTTAAAATCAGAAAAACGTTAATTTAAAAAATTCAAATTCGAAAAAATTTCGATGAGGTGCATTCCCAGGTACCTATAAGCCAAAATCTAAAAATTTAATATGTTTAATTTTTTCTACTGTATGTGTATAACTATTTGATTTCAATAAATATAATAAAAAAGATTTCTTCCTCAAATGAATTTAAATAAATAAATAGTTTAATAGCCGTTGCTAAGATACGCAGACTTTTGAAACGAAACAAATTTCTGAAAAATGAAACATTGAAGCCAATATTTAAATTCGAAAAAACATTAATTTAAAAAATTCAAATTCGAAATTCGAAAAAATCTCGATGAGGTGCACACCTGCAGGGTCCCAGGTACCTATATGCCAAATTTGGAGGCTCTGCGATTAGTAGTGTGAGCACCAGAGCGCAGATACACACACAGACACACAGACACTTCTCTTTATTTATATAGATTAAACAATTCAAATAGTTATTAAATTTAGATATTCATAATTATTATACTACTATTCAACTATTTTCCCTTTCAGAAATTTATTTTATTATAACATTAAGATTATTATTATTTTTATTAGTTATTGCCGAAACGTCAGTGGAGGCCCTACATTGAGACTCAAAACGGTTTTGGGCTGTGTCTGTCTGTCGCGCGATAGCGGCCGCAAAAATAGCGCTATTGACTTGAAATTTGGTACACATGTTCATGAGCCACACGAAATCAGCTGTATAGGTTTTGGTATGTATTCCATTTGTAGTTCGTATACAGGGACACGCCAAAGTTTTCCTTATCATTACGGCCTATGGGAGGAATTTGTATGTATCGCGATAGCGGCCGCAAAAATCACGCTATTGACTTGCAATTTGGTACACGTCTTCATGTGCCCCACGAAATCAGCTGTATAGTTTTGGGTGTGTATTCCATTTGTAATTCGTGTACAGGGACACGCCAAAGTTTTTCTTATCATTACGGCCTATGGGAGGAATTTGTATGTACCGCGATAGCAGCCACAAAAATCACGCTTTCGACTTGCAATTTGGTACATATGTTCATAAGCCCAACGGAATCAGCTGCATAGTCTTAGGTGTGTATTCCATTAGTAGTTCGTGTACAGGGACACGCCAAAGATTTTCTATCATTACGGCCTATGGGAAGAATCTGTATGTACCGCGATAGCCGCCGCAAAAATCAAGCTATTGACTTCAATTTTTGCCGAAACGTCAGTGGAGGCCCTCTGTTGAGACTCAAAAGGATTTTGGATTCCGTCGGTCCGTCCGTCTGTCTGTCTGTCTGTCGTTGCGATAGCGGCCGTAAAAACCACGCTATTGACTTGAAACTTTGTACACATGTTCATGATCCCCAAGAAATTAGCTGTATAGTTTTGGGTGTGCATTCCATTTGTAGTTCGTGTACAGGGACACTCCAAATTTTTTTTTTATCATTACGGCCTATGGGAAGAATTTGTATGTACCGCGATAGCGGCCCCAAAAATAACGCTATAGACTTGCAATTTGGTACACATATTCACGAGCCCAACGGAATTAGCTGTATAGTGTTAGGTGTGTATTCCCTTTGTAATTCGTGTACAGGGACACGCCAAAATTTTTCTTATCCTTACGGCCTATGGGAAGAATTTGTATGTACCGCAATAGCGGCCGCAAAAATCCTTCGATTGACTTGCAAATTGGCGCACACATTCCAGCTGTCCATATAAGTAGCTGTATAGTTTTCATTGCTATATTTTTTATAAACTGTGTACAGGGACACGCCAAAATTCTTAACATTACGGCGTATGGGGTGAATTTCGTTTAAACGCATTTTAATATCATTACTTTGCAATGAAGAAAATGAAACTAGAGTACGTGAGTAAGATGCTTAAACTTATGTTGCTTGAAGAAAATATGTGCTCTTAAGCTTTCTAATTAATGTACAGGACCTTACAAAAATGTTCTGACAATGTCACTTAGTCATCCAAACGATGTTAAATTTGGAACAATTATTAATTTTAAACGCAAAATAAGCTGAATAGTTTTTACTGGTGTATACCATGTTTATGGTTCGTTTACAAAGACACAAAAGAATTTCGTAACATTAGAGCCTATGGACGAATTTTTAATTTAGGCGCGCACTTTAATGCGTTTATGCTGAATTGAACTTAATAAAGTTAATATACATTATAAAGATGCTTAAAATTATGTTTACTCTAAAAAAAGGTTATGTATAGACTAAATAATTTATGGGACCACACAAAATAATTTCGAGTATGTACTGTAATCATCCAAATGATGTCAAATTAGTTTGAAAGATTAATGAGTTATAATTAATTAGATTTATTCTTATTATTGGCGTTTATAATGACTGTGGCTACTTTTCCGGGATACATAAAGGAATTTCGTACTTTTATGGTGTATAGTCGGTATTTCTTAAAAGTGTATTTTAACATGGTTACACCCCATCAAATATAATGAAATTTTATTAGAATTTTAAAAGCCTGTTTTCATGTTGAAAATTGTGGGCATAGAATTGATAATTAGTTTAAAGGTTACGCAAAATATTTCCGATATGCTATGTAATTTTTTTTGTATGAAATTCGGTATTTATGAATTTTCGGGAAATAATACAAGGCCGTTGTTTAATAAGAATGCATATTGTTGCGTACTTGGGGGTTTGTAAGTTGTCCGAGAATGAAAGGCGAAACTTGCAAAAATTCAGTGATTTATTCACAGAAAGTTCCAGAAGAATACAGGTCTATAAACCAAGTATCAGCTTCAATTCAACCAGTAAACATAGCTTAAACAACAGCCGTTAACAGCAAAACAACAGTACAAACTGTTTAGCAATAACACATAAAGCAAGTCTCATTCAAAGAGGCTCAAAGCAAAGCAAGCATTTGACGAAACCGACACAGATCTGAGATTGGAAGCCTTGGCTAAAAAAATGCTCCTTTTATACTATTCTATCGAACACAGACTGTTCTGGAAAATTATCGTATCTCATCAGCCAATGAGATTAGAGCTTCCATATTTGGTATATCCCTAATAAGGATTTTCTCGCCAAGGTCGCCAAAAAAATCGCCAAGGAGGGAAACAGTCGCCAAATTTGGTGCCAAATCCATTTCTTCCCTTATTGGAGCTTTTCAATTCGTTTTTAAAGGAAAATTAGGCTATTTTAACGCTAAAACGACTAGAAATGCACAAAATTAGCATTTTATCGACTTACTAAGCCTCTTTGAAAAAATGTATACAAAAATAAATGCAATTATTTACAATTCCGTAACACTTTATATGATATACAAATAGATATAGAAAGAGAAATACAGCGGGGGGTTGAGGGGGGCGGCAGAACCCCCTCAGGAATGTATCTGATTATGGTAATAAGTCGATCGAATCAATATATACTATTATATAATAAGAAATAAATAAAAATGACCTATTGAAAAATGTCCGATGCAAATAGGACGTTGAGGCTCCTGATCTGCAGATCCACTAGTTTTAAGTCACATTATATTTGTATATGTAAATTTAACTAAAGGTATTAAATGTAATTTGGACTTTTAGGCACATTGGAAGGCGGTTCACTGTGCCCAATGTAGAGGTGGTTCACTGTGCCCCATGTCCAGACAAAACAAATAATAATATTAAAATTATATATGGACTATAAATATGCTAATAATTTTTATAAATTTAAAAACAACAATATCTTACCATTTCGTAACAACTATCCAATACTTGTAGTCAATAGTTCAGTCCTGATAAAATTAATAAAACTTCAAACTTGAAAAATTACTTTGAGCAGCTCAAAACATAAAAATTGTATAAAATGGCTACCTTAGCATTTACCATGTGGTTTTTTGGATGTATACAAGTAGTACCATGCTGACATCTATGAATCTCAATATAAACTAAAAGAGTTATATATTAAGAGATTTAAATAGGGGTGGTCCACTGTGCCCCAATCTTCCCTAATTATTGTAATGGGTAAAAAACCTTCACTAACTGTTACAAAAAGGTAAAAAATATTGACTCTGCACAAAATTAGATTTTCTAAACGTCAAATAAGTTCGCAGGTAAATGTGAGCAAGACAGATGTGCATCCGAGCTATTAGTAAATTTAAAATCTCAGGAAAATTTGTGGACCGTAAGAGAAGCGGTCGCAGTAGAAAAACGAGTGCACGGTATGATCATGTGATAAGGATGGTCGCACGAGATCCAAGAACCCCCTGCAATACGATTAGATATTCTCTGGCTGCAAAAGGCACCAACATCAGTTTGAGTACTATTTCAAGACGTTTTTCTAAAGATTTTGGTTCATCATCCCATAAACCTGCAAGGAAACATCGATTTACTCCAAGTATGAAAAAGAAACGACTCTTAAGGTCTACAAATTTTCCCGAGATTTTAAATTTACTAATAGCTTGATGCACAGATGTCTTACTCACATTTACCCTCGAACTTATTTGACGTTCAGAAAACCCAATTTTATGCATGGTCAATATTTCTAACCTTTCTGTAAGAACAAGTGAAGGTTTTTTACCCATTACAATAATACGCAAGCGAAGTGATGACGTCATTGGCCGTCCGTGGATGCAAGTAAAAGATTTCCAATGTTGTCAGGTTGATCCTCTACCTAGTTATTGTCTTTGTTTTTGTTGCTTGTCATTTCAGTGGATTGTGTTGCGGGTGACAAAGGTTGAATGTTCTGTTCTTGTTCCTTTTTTGTTGGGAGAAAATGGCAATGGTTGAGTGTTTTGTTTTTGTTCTTATATGTGTGAGAAAACAATAGCTTAGAGTTTCTTTCGTTTCAAGAGAAATTAAAATACAGAGTAAGAATTGAAATACGAGGATTTTTATGAGTACAAATCTTTTTAGAGTTATTCTACCGTTATAAAAACGGATAATTATATATGTGTTAAGAGTTATTTTCATCACAGTCTGGTGAATTGCATCTGTAAAAGATGCCCGATGCTGTCTTATACTATTCCAAGTTTTTGTATATAGATCCTGTAAATAAACTATATGTGTTTTTTAATACGAAGTTGGTGTCTTATCTGAGTTTAACGTTGACATTTGGTGTCCGCTACATGCATACGGCTGCTTTTTATGAGTGAGTCAGAAACATTTTTGCGTATATTGTTTTGTTCATTATGGAAGCTGTATTGAAAGATAGAAAACAGCTTAGAAAGCTGTTTACTCGAGCATGTAATTCTTTTGATGAGGAAGAAATTGAGCTGAATTGTGCTGATAAAATTAATAAATTAAGGCTTATTGACGAGAAAGCTTTATTAATAATAGCATGTGAAGATAAATTTAAACAGTTGTTGTATTCCGAGAAAAAATCCGATGCCGATATTGAGAAAGAGGTAGATGAGTCAGAAACATATATTGATCGCTGGAGATCTTTAAAACAGAAACTAGAAACATTAGTGAGAGAACAATTTTCTTCAAAAAATGAAAGTTTTAATATTATCTCGCAGCCGAATACCTTATTACATTATCCAAAAATAAAATTACCTGCTTTTGATGGTAATGTGAGAAACTGGCTCTACTTTTGGGGACAGTTTCAAAAAATTGATGAGGACATTAATATTGATTTTCATGATAAATTTTCATATTTATCTCAAGCTATGGAAAAAGGAAGTCCCGCTGATGAATTAATTAAAAGTTTCCCAACAGGTGGTAATAGCTATGAAAAAGCTTTAAAACAGCTAAAAATGCGTTTTGGTAGAGAAGAATTCTGTACTGATAAGTATAAAGGATTTAAGTCCATATTCTTGATTTTTCAGGAGACGAAAAATAAAGTTTAACTAGCTAAAAACAAATCAGAAGAATCGATTTGGGAAAAGGAATTTCGTTGATTTATACCTTTTATACCATTCAGTGGTTGTCAACCTTCATTTAATAACGGGAAAAATTGAATTAAATATTTTATACCATACATGAATGGTAAATTTCTAACTTGGGCCTTTTTCTACCAATGGATTTTCTGAAAGACAATTTGACAAAGACTTAAATCCTTTATACCAATTGATAGAGAATTTTTTTCTGAGTCTGACTATGTACTTAACTCAAAATCGACATTTTTGGACTTAAATCCTTTATACTTATCAGTACAGAATTATTAATTCAAGTATACGTTAGAGATTTATTAGCCTTAGTTCTTCAAAAACAGAACTGTTCTAAAAATTCATTAAGAAAATTATTTGACCAATTCGAAAGTAAACCCCGTTCACTTGAACTACTAGGGGTTACTAGAGAAAAATACGGAGCTATGTTATTTACTCTAGTTGAGTCATCGTTGCCCGAAGAAACGCTTGTAGCGTGGGAGCAATATAGATATGCTAATCGTAGAGTTCGAGAAGTGAATTCAGATGATTCTGACCAAAGTAAAATTATGATTGAGAAAAGTGATTTAGAATGCATTTTAGAATTTCTACAAGATGAAGTTGAAGCAGAAGAACGCATTTTCCTGGCTTCTCGAAGTTTTAATACTTCAAATCAAAAGTTGAAGCAAATTATAATAAATTTCGCAGTGAGAAAAAGGTGATTGAGAACAAAATTAAGAGTGGAAAGTTTTTTAATGTACCTAGTGCAACAGATCTTTTAACTTCGTCTCAAGTGTCAAAACCATGTATATTCTGTTCCAATTCACATTACTCTGGAGATTGCCTAAAAGCAAGAAAAATACCTTTAAGTCAGCGGAAGTCACTTGTTCAACAATCTCGCAACTGTTTTTTATGTCTGAAATCTAGGCACCCAGTCCGAGATTACAATTTGAAAGCTGGTTGCTTGTGTTGTGGTAAAAAGCACCACATTCTTCTATAGAGAAAAATGCAACAAATAACTAGGTCTAAAGACAAAGAATCATTTGAATTTGAAAAAAAAAACTGAGATTAGTTCTGAAGTGGATCAGGCTCTTTCTAATTTATCTGCTACTCCAGACGTAATGCTGCAAACATTTAAAGTTATAATTAGAGGTAATGGGAAAAAACGTGCTGCAAGAGCCATCCGCGTTTGTAATGATCGATAGATGGCGCTTTTACAAGTGTTGATGTTAGTAAATATAATAGCCACGTGTATTTATTATTGTTGTATTTGTGTTGCTACTTGCTATCTGTTCTATAAACTTTCTGCCATCACATCATGGAATATCGATTGCCTTTGGATACTTATTTCCCAATTCGTAAAAGTCTAACCCATTCAGATTTTTTTACTATCTAAAGCTTTACTTCCATTATCCGAAGCAACTGTAATTTTATATTTGTCATTTGGAAATAAATGGAAGCTTAATTCTGGGTTTCTGGATCCTTTGGAATTATATTGTGGTACATAACAGTATGTTGTAGTCTTTTTTACCGGATTTATTCATTTTTATTCAATAAATAAGTGAAACTAAACATTGAATATACAGAACGCAATGGCGTTTTGACGAAAGTTATCCGCATATTGTAATTTCACCTTAGGCCACCAGAGGGCGAGCATTTCATTACAATCGCGAATCATTGACACAGCTTCACAGCGATCCTATTTATAACAAAGAACAGCTCGAGAAATGAACTATGAATCCCAGAATTGTGAATATCTACAACACTCTTTATTTGGTGGGAAAAATACAGAGTTATGCAAACATGATGTATACACTTTATATCTATCAAGTGTGCACGGAAATTATAATTGTAATTTTAAAGTTCTTAGTCAACAAATTATTTGTAAGTCAGTGCCACCTGTTGTCGATAATCTTTGCCTGAAAGAGTTAGCTACTTGTGGATGATTGTGAAGATCCTATTGAGATCCTTATTGGAGCTGACGTAGCGGGGAAACTCATGACAGGTGTTCGTCGTGAAATACCTTGTGGTCTCGTAGCCTTCGAAACAAAATTTGGATGGTCAGTAATGGGACGAATGTCCAATACTATGAGAAGTAAATGTTCATCATTATTAGTTACGTCCATGTTGTCTACAGTGGAGACGATAACAGGTTTATGGAAATTTGATACGCTTTGCATTCTGATCCATCAGTCAAGAAAAGCCAGATCGAATTGCAAAAGGCTGCTCGAGTGCATTTTCTGAATACAGTTCATGTAATTGCTGATTGTTTTGAGGTATACTTGCCGTGGTTAGAAGATCATCCACCACTCCCGGATTATTTTGATTTAGCAAAGAGAAGACTGGACAAAACTGTTAAACGTCTTAAAACCGAGTCTAATTATGAAGCTTATGAAAATGTTTTTAAGGAATGGCTTGAAGGGGGGGGGGGTAATTGAAGAAGTTGCTAAAAATGATCAAATTCAAGTACTTTACCTCCCTCACTGAGAAATTATCAAAGTGAATAGCACTACGAAAATCAGGCCTGTCTTTGATGCTTTAGCCAAGGTAAAGGGATTTCCTAGCCTTAACGACTGCTTAGAAAAGGGTCCAAATCTACTAGAACAGATTCCAAGTATTTTAACAGAATTTCGAAAAGAGCAGGTTGGTATTATTGCTGACATACGAAGAGCCTTTCTACAAATAGGTGTTTCACATACAGATAGTGATTATTTGAGGTTTTTATGGTTTGATAGTGATGATCAGCTGAAGGAATACAGGCATTGTCGTGTAGTCTTTGGTGTATCAAGCAGCCTTTTTCTTCTAAACTCTACAACTCAGCTTCACTTACAAAATATTTTAGAGAAAATAGAAACTGGTGAGTCTTCATATCCGAAAAGTGTTATACAAAAACTTATGCATAGTTTTTATGTTGGCAATTGTGTCAGTTGTGTTAAAAATGAAAAGGAACTCAATCTTTTTATTAAAGTATCAACAGAAGTAATGGCTGAGAGAAAATTTGACCTTAGAGGGTGGGAGTTCAGTGATGTTAATGCTGATGCCTCTGTGGATACGGATGTGCTTGGTTTGATATGGAATAAAAAATACGACACTCTGCGGATAAATACTGGAAGTTTAAAAGAGTTATGTTTTGAAAAAGTAAGGAAGCGAACAATCTTGTTTACTGCTCATAGATTGTTCGATCCTCTTGGTATATGTTGTCCTGTCATCCGTATCCCCAAACTATTGCTTCAAGAAACATGGAAGCAGAAAATAACATGGGATGAAGAAGTTGATACAAATACGAGAGCTACATTTTTAAAGTGGCTAAGAGATATTGACAGTCTAGATGAAATCCATTTTCTCAGATATTTTGGTTCAAACAATACAAATGAAAATACTTCAGTACATATTTTCTGCGATGCCAGTAAGAATGCTTATGCCGTAGTTGCTTTCATCCGAATAGAAACCTTTGGTTCTGTTAAAGTACAGCTGATACAAGCCAGAAGTAGAGTTGCACCAACTGGAAAGGAAGAAATCACTATTGCGAGACTTGAATTACTTGCGGCTACTATAGCATCACGACTTTCATCTTCAATTTTGTCAGAAATACAGACTGAAGAAGTTTATTTCTGGACTGATTCTTCCACTGTCTTAGCATGGATAACAAGAGAAGAAGCCTGGAATGGCTTTGTCCAGAATAGTGTGAATGAAATAAGAAGTCTAACAAATAAAAGGTCTTGGAAACATGTTCCTGGTTATATGAATCCTGCCGATATCCCGAGTAGAGGTTGTTCAGCTCTAAATCTATTGAACTCTAATTGGTGGTTAAGCTCAAATTGGCTTTACTTACCTGAAGAAGATTGACCAAAGGGTGACTTACATTTAGATGAAAATGAGATTGTTAGAGAAAAGAAAAGGAGTGTAATTTCATCTGTAACGAAATGTTTAGTTTATGCATGCTTGGCTACCAACAGAGATTGGTATTACAGATACTTTTCCAAATACAAAAAAATAGTTAATCTAATTGTCTGGATCCTAAGATTCACCTTTAATTGTCGGTCTAAACAAATTGAAAGAAGACATGGAAACCTTGCTCCTGATGAAATTTTTGAAGCCGAAAAGTTATTGATCAGACAGGTCCAGGAAGATTGTTTTATAAATGAGAGGGATGAGAAATTAAAAACTTTAGGAGTATTCAAGGATCAAAGTGAAATCCTCCGACTGAAAACTAAACTTATTTTTCGTCAGGATACAGAAGAGTTTAAAACACCAGCTATTCTTCCATCCAATCATGAGGTTGTCAAGAGATTAGTGAGATGTTATGACGAGAAGAATGCACATGCTGGTACTCATATTTTGATAAATATTCTACGAGAGAGATTTTGGATTCTTAATGCTCGAAAAACAGTAAGATCTCTCATTAATAAGTGCACAGTGTGTAGAAGATCTTCTACAAAAAATCTAGAAGCTTATCCTGCACCTCCTCCAGAAGACAGACTACGAGAAGCTACTGTGTTTGAAATTTGTGGAGTCGACTTTGCTAGTCCAGTTATCCTGGACATGAAATCTTGGTAACATGAAATCTTGGATTTGTTTATTCACCTGCGCTGTTTATAGAACAGTCCATTTAGAGTTGGTTGAGTCTATGTCTACCGAAAGTTTTTTACTAGCTCTTAGAAGATTTATAGCTCGTCGAGGATGAAGTAGAATCATATACTGTGACAACGGGACCAATTTTGTAGGTGCTTCGAATTTACTTCAAAATCTAGACTGGAAGCAAATCACTGACGACACATCTATACTACCAATCCAATGGAAATTCAATCCACTGACTGCTTCTTGGTTGGGAGGTTGGTGGGAGAGATTAATAGGAATCCTGAAGAAACTGATGAGACGAGTTCTAGGAAGAGCTTCTTTAACTTCTGAAGAAATGATCGCAGTTCTCTGCTACAGTGAAGCAGTGATCAACTCTCGTCCATTGACATATGTAACTGAAAATGATGCTACTTTAATGCCTTTAAGCCCGTCACTATTCCTTCAAGACATTCAAATAAGTGGTGTTCCTGATCTTGATGATATTGGACACAAAAGTCTTAATAAACGAGTCAAATATAGAGAAAACCTGCAGAAGGATTTGAGAAACAGATTTACGTCTGAATATCTAGGAGCGCTTATTCAAAAATCAGAAAATAGAAAATCAGTGAAAGTGAATATTGGTGATGTTGTGTTGATAGGAAATGACAACACCAAGCGAATTAATTGGCCACTAGGCAAAATAATTCAGATTCTTCCAGGAAAAGATGGAATTACAAGACTTGTGAAACTTAAAACAGCTAATGGACAATTATTAAGGCCAATTCAAAGATTGTACCCACTTCAAATCTCCAATAATGATCCCATTATTGAGAAATTTTCAACTGATAAGGTGGGAAATGAAATTTGTAAAGATTCTATTTCTGATGATGTGTATGGGGTAAATCCTGAACCTCAGATTCAAAAGACTAGAACAGCTAGGACAGTGAAAGCGCCTAAGAGACTGGACTTATGAACTATAATTTTCTTATTGTAATTGTGACTTTAACTAAATATAAATTAAATTTTAGGATAAAATGTTAACTTAGGTGGGAGGATGTCAGGTTCATCCTCTACCTAGTTATTGTCTTTGTTTTTGCTGTTTGTCATTTCAGTGGATTGTGTTGCGGGTGGCAACGGTTAAATGTTTTTTTCTTGTTCTTTTTTTGTTCGGAGAAAATGACAATGGTTGAGTGTTTTGTTTTTGTTCTTATATGTGTGAGAAAACAATAGCTTAGAATTTCTTTCGTTTCAAGAGTAATTAAAATACAGAGTAAGAATTGAAATAGGATTTTTATGAGTATAAATCCTTTCAGAGTTATTATACCGTTATAAAAACGGATAATTATATATGTGTTAAGAGTTATTTTCATCACAGTCTGGTGAATTGCATCTGTAAAAGAATATCCGAGGCTGTGCTATATTAGTCCAAGTTTTTGCATATAGATCCTGTAAATAAACTATATGTGTTTTTTAATACGAAGTTGATGTCTTATCTGAGTTTAACATTGACAAATGTTAATCGCCCATTGGATTTTTTGTAAAAAATTATTAAAAATCGAGAAAAATTATTTCCTGATTTTAATTTCCATATTTGGGTATAAATATGTATTTGTTATTGTGTGCATGCGTTAGATTAAGTTGTTTTTGCTGTAAAACTGATAAAATTTGAATTTTAAATATCAAAATAGAAAAGAAAAATAGCAAACTTCTATATTCGGCTGAAAACATAAACATTTCATTTCAAAGGATGCTATTTACACAATAAATATCCAACTAATATACTAATTAAAAGGAAAATGGTAAATATTCTATCAGAATTTGAAGTGAAATTTGTTTTCAAATGTCTAAATAAAGTGTCTGATATAAGATACTTATATGTTGCAGCAGAATAGATTTCATATCTGTCATCCTTGGCAGGAAAAAAAATATCGCCAACTTACCTGGCGAACATATTTAATTCTTTTCAAAAATCATAGTTATTTTAACAACTTATATTAAGAGAGTAATGAATAATATGAAACAATATTTCGTACAATACACATTACGAAAACATACATCTGGCATGTATATTTTCGTATTACGTGTTTTATCGACAAATACGAAAAATGCCAAGGATGACAGAGTTTTGAAATTTAAAATTAAAATTTTGTTTATTTGCCAGCAAAATAACCCAAACTAACACATGCATACGACAACTAATACATATCTATACCCAAATACGGGGATTGAAATCGGAAAATAATTTTCTTCGATTTTTAATAGTTTTTTACAAAAAATCCAATGGGTAATTAACATAGAAAATCTTTTTCTTGCATCCACGGACGGTCAGTGACGTCACACTTCGCTTTCGTATTACACAAGAGCATTGTCTACTAAGGCTGCTATATGATACGAGCTGACGCAGTGTCAGCCATTTTCTAGCCCGTCTGGGAATACGTTGGCTGTAGAAAAAGCTAGGTTACCTGATTTGCATTGCTATAGCCTTTAAACGTCTACACAGATCATGCGAGCTAGAACTTCTTATCACGAAACTACAGCGTCTAGAATAAACAGTGTGGAAAGCGGTGAATAAAATTGTACTAAAAAAATTAAGCCTGTCACCAGATGTCATTGTAATCGAAGCTAGGGTCACGACAACAAAACCGAGACTCCCTATTGGTTAATTATGTGCTGAGATCACGTGATTAAACTGACGAAACTGGGAAAAGCCAATCAGGTCTTCGATTTGAGCAATAGCTTCGATCACAGCGACATCTGGGTAAGCTTAATTTATTAGCATCATTTTAGCATCACTGTTATAGGCGATTGCCACACTGTTTAATCTAGACGCTGTAACGAAACAAGCAAGTTGTTAATTTTAAGAACACCGCTAACATTCTCAAAACTGCAACCCTTCACGTTAAAAGAAATGTAATTTTAAAGTTAATTTTAAAAGAATTTAAAAATAATAACTTAAAAAAAAAAAAAAAAAAAAAAAAAACAGTACATTCTTATTAAATTTGTCAAAAAACTTGAAAATAAAATTAAATAAGTTGAAAATAAGGGAAATCTTGCGCTACAAAGTTGTGCTCCTGCTCCGGGTATCCACGAGTTACATCTGCAATTTATAATCCACTTTCCCCTTCTTTCTGGATTAGAAAAAAATATAAACAGGCGGTGCTCTTTTCTTGAGTTATTCGTGCAATTTATTGCCAAAAAATCACCAATAATAAATCGACTGCCGGTCTTGAGAAAATGGCGGATGCGTCAGCCTATCAGTGTAGGAGATCTATGACAAAATCCAATAAACAACTGATGATGAACTTGTCGGGTGCCTTTATTTATAGCAGTAGAATGCGACTGATGCATTCAGAACAGGAGATGACGCAATAATCTGCGCAAATGATGCAATGTGTTAAAATACTGAAAATATGTTACTGGTCAAACTTTTGCAAATGACTGTAAATTAGAAACATCGGTCCTAATGTTACAAATTCGGTACCAAACGAAAGGGGCGAACTTTCTGATTCCAGGGTTGCAAACAATCTTTCGATACGACAGTTAAATTTTAAAAAAATTGACTAAAGTAGGAAATTTATGTGGCAACACTTAATTGTAATTCATTTCAGTCATTTTAAGAAGTACATGTATCGTTAAAGTATTGCTGGGGTTCACATGAAGCTCGCAAAGACTGCAAAGATGAAACTTTAATTTAATTTTTTTTTTTTTTAATAAAATGGTCTAACGAGACAAATGTCGTCCTTTCTAAGAAATGTAATTTTATTATATCACTGAATTGTGTCCGCGTGCTTAAATATTACATGTATATTATTTTTTACCATCACGTACTTTATTGTTATCGACAGTTTTGGACTCAATCGCCACCAGGTAGCAGTAGCAGACTTCGTTTATTAGAGATAGGAAAGCGAAGTGATGACGTCACTGGCCGTCCGTGGGGCCAGGTAAAAGATTTCCTATATTAAATGTCCAATGGATTTTTTGTAAACAATTATTATAAATTAAGGGAAATTATCTCCCGATTTTTATATTCCACTGAAAACATAAACATTTCATTTCAAAGTGTGATATTTACACAATAAATATTCAACTAATGTACTAATTAAAAGGAAAACTAGCTGGAACCCGTCGAATTCGACGATCACTTTATTGACCGTAATATTTCAAAAATTGTCGCATCATTATTTAAATGTAATTCATGTTAAAACATC
The DNA here is from genome assembly GCA_963930645.1 of Salticus scenicus. Taxonomy (NCBI): domain Eukaryota; kingdom Metazoa; phylum Arthropoda; class Arachnida; order Araneae; family Salticidae; genus Salticus; species Salticus scenicus. The sequence goes on along the minus strand of OZ005656.1, from coordinate 205,465,202 downwards.
TAATATAATTTACGACATTTCACTTAGAAGAAAGTCGGAAAAATACTTATAAATAGAAATACTGTATATGACATCACTTTCTGCAAAGTACTGTAAATGTGACGTCAAACTGACTCCAAATAAACAGATGCTATCTTTTATTTTCTATTTCGTTTAATACTAAGACTATATGTTAGCTGACCCGTCCGCTCCCATGATACTTTAAATAAACCTTAAATTTGTATTATTTTATTCCTTTAACTCGATTTTGTTTCAATTTCTGTTTTAAAATAAAAGCATCACGAAAAAAATAATCATCTGTAACAAAACAATTACCTCGAACCAAATGAAAATCTGCCTTGTGACCCTGGTGCTTGCGGCAGCGCATACACGGGCCGCTAACAACATAAAAAAATTCCAAAAAAAAAAAAACCTGGAACCGAACGAACCCGCCCGGCAATGCCCGGGCTCATGATAATAGCCTTAAATGCACCTTAAATTTGTATGATTTTATATCTTTAACTCGATTTTGTATGAATTTCTATTTTTAAATAAAAGCATTGCGAAAAAAAAAAAAAATCAGCTGTAACAAAAAAAAATTACCTCGAACCGAACGAAACTCTGCCTGTTGACCCCGGTGCTTGCGGCAGCGCATACGCGAGCCGCTAATACCATGAAAAAATTCCAAAAAATTAACCTGGAACAGAGCGAACCCGCCCAGCATTGCCCGGGCCCATGATAATAGCCTTAAATGCACCTGAAATTTGTATGGTTTTATATCTTTAACTCGATTTTGTTTGAAGTTCTATTTTTAAATGAAAACATCTAAAAAAAAAATAATCATCGGTAACAAAAAAAATTACCTCAAACAGAACGGAACTCGGGCTCGTGACCCGGTGCCTGCGGCAGCGTATATAGAGGCCGCTAATAACATGAAAAAATTCTCAAAAATGAACCTTGAACCGAGCGAACCTCTGACTCGTGTTACCTCTGCCTGTAGCTGCTGCACTGTAAAGCAGGCATGCATGCTACGCACGCGTTGCAAAATCCACTTTCCTCCACCAGGGGGTGCAGTATGTTGTATACGAACATCACCAATCGCCTTGAATTTCCAAGACTTTTCAAATAAGGTGTCACTGGTGGTGTCAACTGCAAAATCCCTTAGTTGCACTTTCCACCGCCAGGGGGCGCAGTGTGTTCTGTACGAACATCACCAACGGTCAGGAAATACCAAGACCTTTAAAATAAGATATAACATGATAGGGTCTACTACAAAATCACCTAGTTCCATTTTTCACCACCAGGGGGCGCACTATATTGTACACAAACATCCCCAATCAACATGAAATTTTAGGATCTCTATCACCAATCGCCTTGGATTTCCAAGACCTTTCAAATAAGGTGTCACATGCTGGTGTCAACTGCAAAATCCTTTAGTTACACTTTCCACAGCCAGGGGGCGCAGTGTGTTCTGTAAGAACATCACCAACGGTCAGGAAATACCAAGACCTTTAAAATAAGATGTAACATGATAGGGTCTACAGCAAAATCACCTAGTTCCATTTTTCACCACCAGGGGTCGCACTATATTGTGTACAAACATCCCCATTCGACATGAAATTTCCAGACCTTTAAAATGAGGTGCTACATGCGTGGGTCTAGAACGGATTTTCCTCTCAAACTAATTCCCCCCCACCCCGCCACCGTCCAAATCTACTTTCCCCCTTTCCCCCCCCCCCCCCCCTTTAAAATTGAAAATTCCAAATTCGCAGAAAGTGATTTTTTAGTATTCGACTCTAGTCCCTATATATACAATTTCTTCACCGTGAAGTAATTTGGAGCTTAGTTAAGCTCGTAAACGTGTTTTAACCCGGGGGGGGGGGAAACGGTTTCCTCCCAGGGGGGAAACAATTCGACTTTTTTTTATTTTCTCTTCTCATAGCACATCTACAGACCAAGACCTTTCTATAGACACCTCAACCAAATTTTTACACCAAGTAGTTCTCTCAATATAGTGGAGACAGACAAAAACATGTTTCAAATTAATATATAGATGATAAATAGTCTATCATAGTTTAAAGTCAAATTTGTTTTCAAATGTCTAAATAAAGTATCTAATATAAGATACTAATAGTATGATGCAGCAGAATAGGTTTGATATCTGTCATCCTTGGCGGGAAAAAAAAATATCGCCAAATTATCTGGCGAACATATTTAATTCCTTTCAAAAATCATGGTTATTTTAACAATTTATATTAAGAGAGCAATGAATAATATGAAACAATATTTCGTACAATGCTTACGAAAATATACATCTGGCATGTATATTTTCGCATTACGTTTTTGATCGTTAAATACAAATCTATATATATATAATCGTTCTTCCTGACTGACTGAGTGAGTGAGGGGGTGATTCATCATCGACCAGACCAAACCCCTGGACCTAGAAGCATGAAATTTTGTGACAATGTTCTTTCTATGACGTAGGCGTACACTAAGAAGCGATTGCACAAAATTCGCCCCCCAAGGGGAGGGGAGGGGGGCAAAACGTGATTTCACAAAATCCTTCATATCTCAAACAAAAAAACAGATATCCGTAAAATTTTTGCTTTAAAATATAGCTAATACAAATGTCTAAAAACTAATTTCTGGAATTTTCAAAATTCGGTCCCCAAGGGGGCGGGGGGGGGAAAAACGTGATTTCACATGCGTAAAACGTGATTTCGGATAATCCTATATATCTCAAACAAAAAAATAGATACATGTGAAATTTTTGCTGTAAAATATAGCTAATGAAAATATCTATAAAACAATTTCTGTAATTTTAGAAATTCAGCCTTCAGGTGGGGCAGCAAGGGGGGGGGTATGGGGCAAAAAGAGAAATACAGTTAGGCAGTTCAAAATTGGTACAGATAGGTTTTAAAGGCCTGCGACTCGAATGGGGATATTTTCGAAAGTGTAAAGTTATTAGGATGGCCGAGAAGGGGGAAGGGGAGGGGGTGGGGGCAAAAAAAATAAAAATAAAGTTAGATCGTTCAAAATTGGTATATAGAGGTTTTCGATACTTACAAATCGATTGCGGATATTTTCGAATTTGTAAAATTATTAGGAGGTGCGGGAAGGAGGGGGGCGGTAAGGGGGGGGGGGGCTATGGGCAAAAACAAATATAAATACAGTTAGGCCGTTCAAAACTGGTACAGATTGGTTTTAGAGGCCTGCAAGTCGAATGGGATATTTTCGATTGTGTAAAGTTATTAGGAGTGAGAAAAAATAGAGTTAGATCATTCAAAATTGGTACATAGAGGTTTTCCATACCTACAAATCGATTGCGGATATTTTCGAATTTTTAAAATTATTGGGAGGGGCGGGAAAAGGGGGGGGGAAGCGGAGGGTCAAAAAAAATAAAAATAGAGATAGATCGTTCAAAGCTGGTGCATAGAGGTTTTTGATACTTACAAATCGAGTGCGGATATTTTCGAATTTGTAAAATTATTAGGATAGACGGGAGGGGGGGGGCGAAGGGGGAAAATAATAGAAATAAGAGTTAGAGAATTTTGGGAATTTTTTCCGAAGGCAGTGAGAACCCGGTGCGACATTTTTCCTAATCAGATTTTGTTTCTCTTTTTTTCACGCGATAAAAATTAATGCAATTTTGAGAATTCAGTAATTATAGTGATTCATTTAAAAATAGGGACCAGCGAAGCGCGCGTTGCCTGCTAGTAATCTATATATATAAAAGAGTAAACTCACTGATTCACTGACTCAACACGGTTGTGACCATCCTATGGGAGAAAGAGTCGCAATTTTTGGTGAGCAGGTTGGTTTTAATACCCTGACGCTCACTAAGACGGGATTTTGCGAAATACCCCCCGTTCCCCCCCGGGGGGGGAAGAAGGCAGAATAAAAGGCACCACCTTTATAAGCATAAGTCGGCTCCAAATTACTTCACGGTGAAAAAATTGCAGATGGGGAGACTAGACTTGCATACAAAAAAATCATTTTCTGCGATTTTGGAATTTTGGATTTTTAACGGGGGGTAGGGGGTAAAAATGAGATTTTCGTAGGAACATAAGGCAAAAACACATTTATAAGGCAAAAACACACACTTGGTTTCAAATTACTTTACAGTGAAGAAATTGCAGATGGGAAGACTAGACTTGAATACGAAAAAATGATTTTCTGTGATTTTGGAATTTTGGATTTTAAAAGGGGGGGGGAAATGATTTTCGGAGGTGCAGAAGGCAAAAACACCTTTATAAGCATAATTCGGCTCCAAATTACTTCACGGTGAAGAAATTGCAGATGGGGAGACTAGACTTGAATAAAAAAAAAATTATTTTCCGCGATTTTGGAATTTTGGATTTTTAAGGGGGGAAAGGAGTGAAAATGATTTTTGGAGGCACAGGAAGTAAAAACACCTTTATAAGCATAACTTGGCTCCAAATTACTTCAGAATGAAAAAAATTGCAGATGGGGAGACTAGACTTAAGTACAAAAAAATCATTTCTGCGATTTTGGAATTTTGGATTTTAAAGGGGGGAGAGTTGGTTAAAAGGATTTTCGGGGGGAAATTTAGCAATGTATGGAATTTCGAGTAAAATACTAGCAGTAATAGCTCAAATATATATATATATATATATATATATATATATATATATTAAAAAAAAAAAAAAATGCCAAACGTCTTCTTGAAGATACTTGCAAAAACTCCTTTTTGATTTTTTCCGATTTTCGATTTTGCGGGGGGGGGGGGGGGGGTACGAGGGGGCAAATTCGACCCCCTCTTCTTATTGCTAAATTCGTCCGTGGAAATCTATCGAAGCTGAGGTCACAAATTTCAGTGTGTGGCTTATTGACGTGTGTCCAACACCCCCTGTAACGGGATTTTGTGAAAGCCCCCCTTTACCCTTTGGGGATGGGGTTGGGAATAAAAGAGTAAAATCACTGATTCACAGACTCAACACAGCCTTGGCGATTCTGTAGGAGATAGACTTCCAATTTTGGTGAGCACGTTGATTTTAGAACCCTGACGCCGATTAAGGCGGGATTTTGCGAAATATCCCTCGCTCCCCCTGCGGGGGGGCAGAAGGCAAAAACTTCCTTATAAGTATGATTCGGCTCCAAATAGATTTACGGTGAAGAAATTGGAGAGAGAGAGAGACTAGACTTGAGTGCAAAAAAAGCATTTTCTGCAATTTGAGTTTTGGATTTTTAAGGGGGGGGGGGGGGGTAAAAACTATTTTCGGAGGCAAATTTAGCAAAATACGGGTTTTCGAATAAAACTCTACTAATAATAGCCCAAATGTTTAGAAAATCGCCAAGAGTCTTCTTGAGGATGTTTCCAAAAACTTACTTTGGATTTTTTCCGATTCTCGATATTGGGGGGGGCAAATTCGACCCCCACTTTTAGCGCTAAATTCGTCCGTGGAAATCTATAGGGGCTAATGTCAAAAATTTTTGTGTGTGGCTTATTTACGTGTGTTCAACACCCATTGTAACGGGATTTTGCGAAAGCCCCGCCCCTTTTCCCCTTTGGGGGTAGAGTGGAATAAACATGTTTCGAAGCATAACTTTGCTTCAAATTATCTCAGTAAGATTAAATTTTATGTGTGGGTTGTTTATGCGTTCCCAACATGCACTATAAAGGGATTTTACAACATTCCCCCCCCCCTACATTTAAGGGCAGGGGGGTAATAAACACGTTTCCAAGCTTAACTTTGCTTCAAATTATCTCAATAAGATTAAATTTCATGTATAAATTGTTTATGCGTTCCCAACACGGACTATAAAGGATTTTACGAAATTTCTCCTCTCCCCTCGACATTTAAGGGCAGGGGGGGGGGTAATAAACACATTTCCAAGCTTAACTTTGCTTCAAATTATATCAGTAAGATTAAATTTTATGTATAAATTGTTTTTGCATTCCCAACACGCACTATAAAGGGATTTTACGAAATTTCTCCCTCCCCCCTTTTAAGAGCAGGGGGGGGGGTAATAAACACGTTTCCAAGCATAACTTTGCTTCAAATTATCTCGGTAAGATTACATTTTATGTGTAGGTTGTTTATGCGTTCCCAACACGCACTATAAAGGGATTTTATGAAATTTCTCCCTCCCCCCTTTAAGGGCGGGGAGGGGGGCAAAAACATACTTATAAGAGTTACTGTGCTCCAAATTATCTCAGGATAGCGATTTTTTTATCTGTAGATTGGGTATGGATATTCAAAATACACACTGCAAAGGGATTTTGTAAAATTCCACCATATCTTCCTTGGGGATGGGGTGGGGGAATTCATTTTTCCATGCGCAACTCTGTTCTGAACTATCTTAGGCGATTTTTTATGCGTGGGCTGCTTATGCTTTCCCAACACGCATTATAAAGGAATTTCGGGAAATTTCCTCTTTCCCCCCTTTAAAGGCGTGGGGGTGGGGGTGGGACAAAAAACACGTTTTAAAAAGTAACTCTGTTCCAAATTATCCCAGGAAAGCGATTTTTTGACAGGTCGATTGGTTATGCGTACTCAACGCACACAATCTACAAAGGGATTATTTGAAATTTCGTGTTATGACCCCCCTCTCCTTCTTTTGAGGGTTTGTGGGTTAAAAACATGTTTCCACACGTAAGTTTGTGTTCAAAATTATCATAGAATGGCAATTTTTGATGTGTGGACTGTTTATACGTATTCAACACACACTACAAAGTGATTGTGTGAAATTACACCCTTCCGCTCCTTAGGGGGCGAGGGGGCAAAAACATCTATTCATGCGTAACTCTGCAGTAAATTATCTTAGGAAGGACCTTTTTGATGTGTGGGTCAGTTATATGTACCTAACTGATAATATAAAGTGATTTTGCAAAATTTCCTCCCACTTCTTTCCTTTAAGAATGAGGCTAAAAAACAGAGGGGTGTGGCTAAAAACATGTTTTAAAAAAATAACTCTGCCTCAAATAATCTCAGGATCTCAAATTTTTAATTTGTCGGTTATGTACTTGTATGCAACATGAACTAAAAAGGGATTTTGTGAAATTACTCCTAGCCCGCTCTTAGGGGTGGGCGGGGCAAAAAACACGTTTTCAAGCTTAAAAGTGCTCCAAATTTCCTTTGAATGGCAAATTTTGGCGTGTGGGTTTTGATTAAATGTACTTAATATGCACTTTGATGTAATTTTGCAAACCTTCCCACTTTATCCGCGAGGAAGGGGAAGTAAAATGAAGGCAATGCGCTACTGAAGGCATTGTTTCTCCAGACTCGAAGTGTGGGGTGTGGAAAAACCACTACTGAAGGTAGCGAGAACTTTAACTTAGATTTTGACTGATTTCAATGATTTTATTATTATTATTATTATTTTGATATGGTATTTTGAGAAATAATTTCAATATAATGACCAGTGAAGCGGGCAAAGTCGGCTAGTTATAAGATAAAAAAAAAAAAAAAAAAAAAACTTTTTATATGTACCACGTTTATAAATTTTCTGTTGAATCGTTGATTCATAGCTATACGCAAGCGAAGTGTGACGTCACTAACCATCAGTGCCCCCCCCCAAAAAAAAATATATATATATATCTGTATATATATATAAATTACGTGTCACGATGTTTGTCCGGGGTAAACTCCTAAACTAAGGAACCGATATTAATGAAATTTTGCACACTGTGTGCAGTTTGGTCCAACTTGAGAGATAGGATAGTTTTTATCTCAATTTATTGTCACAATATTGTTTTATTGCAATTATTTGTTAATTATAGACCTTTGTTAAAGTTGCTCCAAAATATCTGTGAGTTCCATAAGTTTAATTGTTGCCAAAAAGAAAAAATACGAGTTCATTTTCTTTCGACATAAAAGTAAATACATTTAATCAAACGTGAACGTTAAAAAATTATAAAAAGTTAAATTATTCATCTCACGAAAATTGACGTCATAATCAATTTAAAGATTTTATTCGCATTGATAAAGTATGTAGTTATACACAAGCGAAGTGTGACGTCACTGACCGCCTGTGAAATCAAGAAAAATATTTCTTATGTTAATCACCCATTGTATTTTTTATAAAAAATTATTAAAAAACGAGGAAAATTATTTCCGGATTTTAATCCCCATATTTTTTTATAGATATGTATTATTTATCATGTGCATACGTTAGATTGAGTTATTTTGCTGTCAAATTGACAAAATTTTAATTTTAAATTTCAAAGCTCTGTCGTCCTTGGAGTTTTTCGTATTTGGCGATCAAAAACGTAACACGAAAATATACAAGCTAGATGTATATTTTCGTAATATGTATTGTGCGAAATATTGTTTCATATTATTCATTACTCTCTTAATATAAGTTGTTAAAATAACCATGATTTTTGAAAGGAATTAAATGTGTGCGCCAGATAATTTGGCGATATTATTTTTTTTCCGTCAAGGATGATAGATATGAAATTTATTCCGCTGCAACATGTTAATATCTTATGTCAGTTACATTATGTATATGCTACAATTTATTTCACGTGACACGTGTGTTAAAAATTTATTTACGACATAACCTTGCTTTTTCAATTTTTGTTGCATTATTCTAATCTGTATCACTTCGTTTTCTTCAAGAAATTTGTGATCTATACATAACGTTCTAAATAAAAAGTAATTATTTCAATATTTTAAAACTTATTTAAAAGTCTGTTTTATTTAACATTAAATTTTAAAAGTTAATTTAAAACTTATTTAAAAGTCTGGAAGAGTTTAAGTCTGTTTATTTGTTTTGTAACGCTAATCTATATGATCGATGTTCGAAACTTTAGTTAATTATTTCTCTTATTTTACTTTACTTTTTCTTTAATAACTTACCAATTTAACGTTCCTGATTAAATTTGTGATTTATATATGTATTTTGCATTAAATTTTGACTCATATTTATTGCTGAAAATGCGATCGTAAAATCTTGCAATTTTCTTATCTTAATCCTCAATGCTTTCCTTCTAGATTAACATGAATTTACTATTAAAATTTTAACATACTCACCACTTCGTTAAAATATATTAATCTTTTCAGCAATATATTAATCAGTATATCCCCACAACGATACTTGGCGATTTTTTGTTGGCGATTATGGCTAAATCATAAATCTATAAATCATAAATGATAATCTAAATCATAAATCAAAAACATAAAATAATAAATCCAAAATAAACAACATATAGGCTGCCATATTATATCACAAACAGTCCAGAGCGACATCGTTATCGTTCAAAACGGCGCCAAAGAAAAATCGCCAAATTCAGCTGTGGGGATATACTGAAGTTATAATTATCCGAATATAATTACTGAAGTTATATTATAAGTTATAGTTGTGGGTAACAACTATAGTATTTCCCCACAACTGGATTTGGCGATTATGGCTAAATCATAAATCTAAAATAAAAGCATGCAGGTTAACATATTTCATTGCAAATAATCCAGAACGACGTCGTTATCGTTCAAAAAGGCGCCAAAAAAAAAAAAAAAAAAGAAAAAAAAATCGCCAAATCCAGTTGTGGGGAAATACTATATACCTTATCAAATTATCAACGTATTACTTAGCCGCAGCAACGCGTGGCCGGGTCTGCTAGTATATATATATATATGTTAATTATTCATTGGATTTTTTGTAAAATAATATTAAAAATTAAGAAAAATTATTTTCCGATTTTAATCCCCATATTTGGATATAGTTATATATAAGTTATTGTCTACATGTGTTAGATTGAGTTACTTTTGCTGTAAAATTCATAAGCTTTTAATTTTAAATTTCAAAATTGTATCAACCTTGGCATTTTTTGTATTTGGCGATCAAAAACGTAATACGAAAATATATATACCACATGCATATTCTCGTAATATGCATTGTACAGTCGGTAACAAAAGTGTCCGAATACCAGCAAAAATTCCTGTGTAAAAAAAGTACACTTCATACGGTTTTGTTAAATAAATCCTTGTCGAATCCTGTTCTTAGTCAGTGTAAGAACATGATTCGATAAAGATTTCTTTAACAAAACCGTATGAAGTGCACTTTTTTTACATAGGAATTTTTGCTAGTGTTCGTACACTTTGGCTACCGACTGTACGAGATATTGTTTCATATTATTGATTGCTCTCAATGTACGTTGTTAAAATAACCATGATTTTTAAAATGAATTAAATATGTTCACCAGATAATTGCTTTATTTAGACATTTGAAAACAAACTTGACTTAAAATTATGATAGAATATTTATTATTTTCCTTTTAATTAGTATATTAGTTGGACATTTATTGTGTGAATATAACCCTTTGAAATAAAATGTGTATGTTTGCATTCGAAAAATGGAAGTTTGACCTTTTTTTTTTCTACAATTTTGAAATTTAAAATTAAAATTTTATCAATTTTACAGCAAATAAATTTTTTAAAGTGATAATGACGTCCATTTTTGTGAGATGCATAATTTAACTTTTTACAATTTTTTAACGTTCACGTTTAATTAAATGCATTTATTTTTATGTCGAAAAAAAATGAACTCGTATTTTTTTTTTTTTTTTTTTGCCATGTTTTTATTAACTTCGATTCTTGTTTGTTTGTTTGTCCGGTACAAACCTTGCAATCTATTTTTAACTAACTTCCCTACTAGTTAGACATTTGAAACTTCCCCAATAAAATATGAAAAATAGCCATTAAAATATCAACGAGATATATAAATTAGAGTGCTGATTCAATGGATGAAGGATTAACTTTCCGTGGTTCAAGATGAATCACGTGACATGCTCGAATAGGTTGCTGTGTTTGGCCCTTTATCGCTATTCTGGCATTTAAAATATCAGTTCGACAAATTATCATTATTATTAGGTAACATGACAGTCCTATGACCGAAATAAATTGTTTTTAAAATAATTTTACACATATTTCACATTTTAATAAATAATAAAATACCCTTTTTTCATCCTTTCCCCACAAAGCTTAAAAGTGTTTATAAAAGAAAATTTAAACTTTTAAAGAGCTAAATTTAACAACAAATAATAATTTTTCAACTATTTTTAAGCATTTTGTCGGTTAAAGTTCAACTACACGAAATAAAAGAGAAGTAAAATTAAAATCAAAATGATTCAGAACAAAAGAATATTAAACTACAAAAGTAAACAAAAACATTGGCGTTTATGACTTATGCGAAGAACAATCTCCAAACCGTTGCCATAGAAATTTACTGAAAATAAGCTGTTACCAAGGGAACCATCGAATACGCAGGTGCAAGGAGAGCATGTCACATGACTCATCTTGGACCTTCTCAAGGGTTACCATTTATCACTCTACTTTATATATCTCGTTGTAAAATATTAACTATAATTTAATTGTTGCCAAAAAATTTTACGAGTTCATTTTCTTTCGACATAAAAATAAATACATTTAATTAAACGTGAACGTTAAAAAAATGTAAAAAGTTAAATTATGCATCTCCTAAAAATGGACGTCATTATCATTTTAAAAATTTCCTACGCATTGATAAAGTGCTAATGTAGTTAGTTCTATAGCTATAATTCAATTGAAATTTTAAAAACATGGTTTACAAAAAGTTTTTTATCTTATAATTATTTTTATTGCTATTAGGAGTTTATTATTTTCATATTTTAATTAATTAAAATAAAACTATTCGAAAATTCGAAAATCTGACTTCGAAGTATTGTGTTGTCACCGGGTTCTGAGCTACTGTGAAAGTTTTAAATGTCTAGCTAGTAGGGAATTTAGTTAAAAATAGATTGCAAGATTTGTATCGGACAAACAAACAAACAAGAATCGAAGTTAATAAAAACATGGTCAAAACGCCAAGGACAACAGATTTTTGAAATTTATTAAAATTTTGTCAATTTGGCAGCAAAATAACTTAATGTAACACATGTGCACGATAAGTAATTTGTAATTATCTCATATATGGGGATTAAAATCAAGAGCTAATTTTACTGAATTAAATTTTTTTTTACAAAAAATCCAATGGATGATTAACATAGGAAATGTCTCTTTCTCATCGTAATCCTAATTACTGCTCTGTCTTCAGAAGTGAATTGATTGCAATAGACCTGGGACTAGAAGCTATTCTCTCTGAAGAGGATTATGGTGACCTATGGATCTTGGCCGATAGCCGTAGTTCTCTTCACCATCTTAGTAATTGGATTCTTGTGGGCGACAAGATCAGCATCATGACGTTCATTTGCAACGGGTACCTCCACACGTGAATCTCCACGGGAATGAAATGGCTGCTAATCTTGCTAAGGATTGCAGGATTTCATCAACTCCCTCCTCCGCACTTACTTTTCTGGAATCAAACTCCCGGGAAAAATAAAAAATCTCGGAGGAGTGGAACCCCCCCCCCCACCCATAATTGGTACATGGGCTCAAAACCGGGTTTGTCCCTTGACCTCCCGTGTGACAGACGTACCCGAACTGTACTCTCAAGACTCGCTAGCGGTCACATCAAGTGCCTCACTTTCAACGAGGGCAGGAAAACCTTCGCCACCTGCACCAAGTGCCAAAATCACCAGGCTTCTCCTGGGCACCTTTTGGAATGCATGGGACTCTCTAAGGGGGATCTCTTTACCAATCCTCTTCTGGTCTTTGACTTCCTAACAGACAACGAACTCGTGGATTTTGTCTGACTCCGTCAGACAAGGAGGATAAGCAACAACAACAACAACATAGGAAATCTTTTACTTGGCCCCAACGACGGTCAGTGATGTCACACTTCGCTTGCATATACAGTGCGACGCAAAAGTTTAGACAATGACGTTATTCATCTTTAAAATTTAGAATTATGACGTCAGAATTACAAAAACCTGTATATATATTTAAAATGTGTTTTAAAGTGCTGTAATCAAAAAACAGTAATTTGATTTGCAATAATTTTAATTTTTTTGATAAAAATAAAAATTTGCTTGTCGCAAAAGTTTAGACACGATTATGAGTTTCTGTGAATATTTGCTGGCACATGCAAATTTAAAATCGATAATGTCACAGATTTTGAGTACTTAAGTTCTGCAAATGATAACACTTCGTAGTCGACATGCCGCGAGCTAAAAAAATCTGGAGTGACTCCACTCGACTTTCCGAACATTGAGTAATTGTTTTGTTAAATAAATACTTGTCTAATCCCGTTCTTAGACTGACTAAGAACAGGATTCGACAAGGATTTATTTAACAAAACTGTATGAAGCGTACTTTTTTTATATAGAAATTTTTGCTAGTGTTCGGAGACTTTTGTTATCGACTGTATGTGTGTATGTATGTGTGTATGTATGTGTGTATGTCTGTGAGTGAACACGCTAGCGTCTAAACGCTTTGTTCGAATAAGCTGAAAGTAGGTGCGTATATTGTAAGTCACCATAGTACGAACTCTATTGATTTTGGTGAATCTAGCACTTATAGTTTTGTTACAGGGACACCAGGAAAAATTCTTTATCATTATGGCCTATGGGACTTTAAACAACGAATGCAGAATAGAATGTTCTTAAAATTTATAAAGAAGATGACTTGACTCATTGTCACACTTAAAACATAATTTTTTAATTTCACGGACACATTACGATGATACACAGCACACAAAAGAAATAACTATTTACAAAAGAAAGGAAACTGACTGATTGTAACATTTTTGGTTAATCGGCTAGAGAGCCCACTGCTACATATTTGCACACCGCAATACTACACTTCTAACTAAAACAAAAGTTAATCACAGTTCTCTTTTTTGAAAGAGTCACGTGACATAGTTCGATGGGAGGGGGGAGAATTCACAAATAGTATTGCGCAATACTCGGAGCTCTGAAAAGTTGTTTTTAACAGTCAATGTTAAAGAAGAAAAGTATAAATCTGATGGATCAGTTTTTTTTCCTTTACAGACTTCCCCTCAAGCTGTAAACGTCGTCCTCGGTATACAGCTTGCTTTTCTGGGGGGTTGCTTCCTGGTGGGCACAGCAGGGCGTTTGGGCAATTGTTCTCGTGGTTGACCACCTTTCCTACTAGTTGAGGTTGTAGTACTCGTCGGTCGGCCTCTCCTTTGGATTGGTCGAATAGGAGTTGTGTCCTGACCTGTATATGGTTGAAGAGCGGATACATGGTAATTTCCTATGGGAGTAAAAGGATTATCTATAGTACTTAATGTATACGAAACTGGTGATCTCTGTGATAGAATTGTATAAGGGCCATCGCGCCTCGGCATGAATTTGGAAGTTCGCTTCTTACTAGAATCACTAATGGGGTGGGTATTAACCCATACCTTGTCACCTTGCTTGAAAGAAGGAGCCTTTTTAAATTTTCTGTCTGCATAGCGTTTATGCTGGTCTTGTCTTTCCTCAATTCGATCTCGTACTTGTTTCGTGAAATTGGCAAATTTCTCAAGTACGGTGTTATTTCGGGAACGAAATTATCATTGTGAACAACACTCCGGAAATCATGCGCAATATCATCGGTAGTACGTAGTTCTCGTCCAAACATGAGATATGCAGCGGTCTGGCCAGTTGAATCACATTTTGCTGTGTTAAGGGCAAATCTAATTGTTGGTAGCTTCTCACTCCAGGTAGTATGATCATTCCCAACCAACATGGCCAGACGGGGTTTTAGATCTCTGTTCTTCCTTTCCACAGGGTTTGCTTGTGGATGATAAACCGGAGTTAGGGTTTGTGCGATTCCCAGGATGTAACAAACTTGTTGCATTACAGCACTTACGAACTGCGGCCCGTTGTCGCTTATTACCCTTCTAGGCAAACCATACCTAAGGAACACTTCCTCTATTAGAGTGATCGCACACTCTTTAGCAGTTGCGGAAGTTAATGCAAATAGTTCCACCCATTTGGTGGCACAATCTTCTATGATGAAGATCCATTTCTTTTCATTGCTTTTAGGTAAAGGGCCGAATAAATCAATTGAAAGGGATTCAAATCGTTGATTATAGATCGGTGTTTGTAATAATCCAGATGGCTTCTGGTTACTAGGTTTATAACGACAGCAATCGGGGCAATTCTTAATATATTCTGTAATATATCTTCGCATACCAGTCCAGTAGTACCGCTTTGCGATTCTATCGAATGTTCCTTCAATTCCGTAATGTCCAGCTGAGGGTGCATCATGATGCTCTTTTAACACTCTTTCTCGCTCTTGAACCGGGACTACTAATTGTGCTTCTTCTGATTCTGTTTCGGGAGAATATCTATATAAAACGCCCTGATTCATCAAGTAACCACGACTACTCCAGTTAGCGAAATCTTCATTCTTATCGATACTTTCCAAAGACTCGATAATTTTCTTTATATCTTCATCTTTTAATTGTTCTTCTCGTATTTCTCTTGGACTTCGCGGAGGGATATCTATTGAAATTGAACAAATTTCACATTTTCCTTCTTCGTGTGGACAGAAGGGTCTGGACAACATATCAGCAACAACATTAGCCTTACCAGGCACGTATTCTATCTTCAGGTTGAAGGATTGTACCTGTAGTGCCCATCGCGCGAGGCGACCTGATGGAGACTTTAAGTTCATTAACCATCTAAGAGGTTGATGGTCGGTTGCTACAGTGACTTCTTGACCGTCAATATATGCACGAAACTTGTCCAAAGCCCATACGATGGCTAAGGCCTCTCTTTCGGTCGTGGAGTAGTTTCTTTCGGCCTTTGTGAGTAACCTACTTGCATACTCAATTGGATGTTCTTCTGCTCCAGTGCCTTGTAACAAAATTGCACCAAGGGCATAGTTACTAGCGTCTGTTCTTAATATATATGGTTTAGTTGGATCATTTGACTGAGAATGGGTGGACTCATTAGAAGATGTTTTAGGGTTTTGAAAGATGTTTCTTGTTCTTCTCCCCAAACCCAAACAGCATTTTTCTTCGTCAAATTAGTCAAAGGTCTAGCAACTTCAGAGAATTTTGGGATAAACCTTCTATACCATGAGCAAGTTTGCAGGAAGGACTGCAGTTGCTTTACATTCTTTGGAGCTGGTATTTCTTGAATTGCAGCAATTTTATCAGGATCAGCTTCAAGTCCTTTACTAGTAATGTAATGTCCCAGATACTTTACACGGTTACAAGCGAAATTGCATTTTTCACGGTTAGCGTGCAACTTAAATTCTCGTAATTTCTTAAAAACTGCACTCAAATTATCTAAATGTTCATTAAAAGTTTCGGACAAGATGATAATATCATCTAAATAGGAAAGGACTAATGTGTTCTTTAAGGAATTTCTAAAATTATCAATCATACGTTGAAATGTTGATGGGGCGTTCTTGAGGCCGAAAGGCATTTTCCGGTATCGGAAAGTTCCAAAGGGACAAATAAACGCAGTTTTGTCACGGTCCGCAGGATTTACTTCAATTTGGTGGTACCCATTCCTTAAGTCAATGGTTGACATAAAAGGGGTATGTTTAGCTTCGTGAAGAAGATCATCAATTCTGGGTAATGGGTATTTATCAGTCTTTGTAATAGAATTTAGTTTTCTATAATCTACGCAAAGTCGTACTTCACCATTAGGCTTAGGTACTAATACCACCGGTGAAGCATAAGGAGATTCACATTCTTCTATTGTTCCGCTAGCTAACAACTCGTCTAGCTCTTTCTTCAACATCTCTTTCTTTGCTGGGGACATGCGGTACGGCGGTACTGCGACAGGAGGACTACTTCCAGTGTCAATATAGTGTTGAATTTTGTTAGTCGGTTCTTCCCCTGGTTCAAAGATATCTTCATATTCATTCAATAAATTATTCAGTTCTGACCTTTGTTCATCAGAAAGATGGGCTCCTTCATTTTCTTTTAACATAAGCTCGTTAACTTCAGCAGAATATACTGGATTTTCAGACGGCCTGAAATCATCTTCGCTGAAATCAAATTTCTGCTTTGAATTATCATGGTAATACCATCTATTATTTAGAATATCCAAAACGATTCCAGCAGTACGCAAAAAATCATTTCCCAACAATGTTCTGTTATTCTTTGCAGTAGGTAACGCAAACAAAGTTATTCGGAAAGATCGTCCTTCAATTTGTACATCTACTTCGGCTGAATAGATTTCAGTTTCTTTTTGGAGACCATCAGCTAACGTTACATTCATACAAGTTTTCTCAAATTCTACACCTCGTTTTGTTAAGAGGTGATATAATGTTTCACCAGCTATAGTGTGACTGGCTCCAGTGTCAGCACACACTATTCCATTTATTCCATTAATTTTTACTCTTATAAGTGTCGACTGAGGTTCTTCGATAGATAATGACTGAAGGTGAATAGTTTTGAACTCAGCTGAACTTTTCCTAGAAGAGGGGGAGCAGGCGGAGCATTTAGCCTTAATAACACCTGGTTTGCCACAACCATAGCAACTAACACGTGGTCGATCTTCATTTTTCGTATAATCTCTCGATGACGCAGTTTTAGAATTTTGGGGGTGATTTCTTGAATTTTGGGAAGTATTTCCATGTGGGAATTTAGGGGATTCCTTTCTAACATTATTATTTCTTACTAGTCTAAGTTCTTCATATGAATCTAGTTTATCGGCAAGTTCAAGAGGATTGTTCCACTCGCTCCAGTAGTCCAAAAAATGATCTTTGTATTCGGGAGGAGCTTTCTTTTTTATTTGATCTGCCAATATTAAATCTTTTAACTCTTCCAACGATGAAACTTTAGATTCTTTAAGCCACCCATCAAAATAGTTTTGCAAATAAAAATAAAAATCTCGCCATGTACTTTCTGGACATTTACGGTGTTGGGCAAAAAGTTGTCGAAATTTCTCAGCACTTAATTTAAAACGTTTTAAGAGAATTTCCTTAACATTATCATAATTCTGAGCATCATCAACTGATTCTTTTGCAATTAGTTTGGCGACATCAGTTGGCAAAAGACCTACAAGATATACGACCCACTTTGGTTTTGGTACCTTCAAAAATGTTAATTGTTTTTTAAATAAATCTAAATATAAGGTTATATCAGCGGTTTTCGGATCGAAATTTGGGATTAATTTGCTTATTTCTAATTTTGGCATGCTTGTGTCTACGGAAGAAAGGGCCATGGTAGGTAATACTGCATCAGGAGCAGCACTAGCTTGTGCCTGTAATTTGGTTTTCTCTAGTTCAAATAACCTTTCATATTCTTTTTCTTTCAGCGCAAAATCTTCTTTTTCTTTCCTATCCTGTATGATACGATTCAAACATTCTTTTGTGAATTCAGCATCATAATCTGGACTTTCCACTATAGCATTTCTAATGTCTAAAAGTTTTAAATTTTCATCTATTTTTATATCTAATTCGCCCGCTAATTCAATTAGATCTTGTTTTTTTCCTCTAGCCATATAAGACATGATTAAACTGAATTTTAATAATTTAAAATATATCTAAAAATGTGCAGTACGCGAACGTATATAGCCCAAAATATTTTATATAAATCACAGAGATCACTTATATATATATATATATATATTATTGTTATATGTTAAACAACTTAACCAATTTATTCAATAAATAAATTCAAGAACTAAAGTAATAAAGAACATATAAAGGAAATAATAACTCTTTTAACCCCTAATTTCAAATAATTATTTGAAAGTAAATAAGAAATACTCTTCCTGAAACATTTCTGAGTAATTGAAAACATAATATATTTCAAATTGATGTACAGATTCCACCAAAATTTTATTTTTAATGCAAATGATAAAAATATAATTATCAATTCAACAAAATAAACAAGATGTCTATTTAATATATCTTTATTATAAACAAATCTGTGTAAAATTAGTTTTATTCAACAACAACAAAAAATTGTTTATTCATTCTTTCATTATTATTATTATGTATTGAGTTGCTTATTATTTTATAATTCGTAAATGTGTTCAAGAGAAAATAATATTTATTCTATGATCATTTATCAGAAATAAATCTATTCAATAAGATTAAAATATTTATACAACAACCTTTATTTAATCTTTTAAAGTGTCATAATAAATCATAAAGTAAACAACTTTTTTTTTTTTTTTTTTTCGCTTTTACTGAAAGCGATTACGCAATAATAATGAAAGTTCACTTGTTTATTTTTCCTTGCAAAATGCAATGGCGCCGAAAAACAGAAATGTTGTTCTTAATTTATTCTAAGCAACTCGATGCTATGATTTACTTAATTTATTTTTCTATGTTAGAATTATATTAGAATATATTTTATTAAATATCATTACACCATTATTTCAACTTATTTCTTAAGAAATGGCATTCTACATTCTTGTTTAATTATCAAAATTCTTAATATATCAATAAATATGAATCAACAAATAACTTCCAGAGACTAAAGGAAACTGGTATGCAAATATAATAAGATCTGGGCGATCTAAAATTCGTTAAGATCAGGATGATCGACTGTTAAACATATCTAGAATTAAGATTCTAAGAAATATCTAATCATTGATTAGGATAATCAATATTTCCAAGTGTTAACTTACTAACACACTCTGTACAATGCCCAAATTCCTTTAGCTCCTGTTCAAACAATCATCAAATAAATATTAAAATTTACTTATCTGTAATTATTTTCCATTCTTTAGCCGCCGACATCACATCGGTAATCCAAGCCCAAA
Organism: Salticus scenicus; assembly: GCA_963930645.1. NCBI lineage: Eukaryota > Metazoa > Arthropoda > Arachnida > Araneae > Salticidae > Salticus > Salticus scenicus. The sequence continues at coordinate 205,445,653 of OZ005656.1, read as the reverse complement.
CGTTGGGACGCCAATTTAAACAACGAATGCAGAATAGAATGTTCTTAAAATTTATAAAGAAGATGACTTGACTCATTGTCACACTTAAAACATAATTTTTTAATTTCACGGACACATTACGATGATACACAGCACACAAAAGAAATAACTATTTACAAAAGAAATGAAACTGATTGATTGTAACATTTTTGGTTAATCGGCTAGAGAGCCCACTGCTACATATTTGCACACCGCAATACTACACTTCTAACTAAAACAAAAGTTAATCACATTTCTCTTTTTTGAAAGAGTCACGTGACATAGTTCGATGGGAGGGGGGAGAATTCACAAATAGTATTGCGCAATACTCGGAGCTCTGAAAAGTTGTTTTTAACAGTCAATGTTAAAGAAGAAAAGTATAAATCTGATGGATCAGTTTTTTTTCCTTTACAGGACCAAATTTTTAAAAGTGTGATAGCGTGTAAACGCCTTATTAATCTGAGAAAAATAATTGTACACATGTTAAAAGTCACAGTTGCACCAACTGTATAGATTTTGGTAAATTTAGCACTTACAGTTTTTTTACAGGGACACAAAGAAAAATTCTTCATCATTATGGCCTATGGAACCAAATTTTTAAAAGTGCGATAGCATCTAAACGCCTTATTCAATTGAGCTGAAATTTTATATGAATATTAGAAATCACTGTTGCACTAACTATAAGCATTTTGGTGAATCTAGCATTTATAGGTTTTTACAGGGACACAACGAAAAATTCTTTATCATTATGATCCTATGGGCTCAAAGTTCAGTAGCGTTAAATAAAACATAGTGTAATATATGGAGAAAAATACTCAAACACTCTATTATGGTTTTCTCTCTTTTGTTTGTTTAACAACTCCTCTTTCTTTACTTTATCTACAAAACTGTTAATTACTCAATGTTCGGAAAGTCGAGTGGAGTCACTCCAGATTTTTTTAGCTCGCGGCATGTCGACTACGAAGCGTTATCATTTGCAGAACTTAAGTACTCAAAATCTGTGACATAATCGATTTTAAATTTGCATATGCCAGAAAATATTCACAGAAACTCATAATTGTGTCTAAACTTTTGCGACAAGCAAATTTTCATTTTTATCAAAAAAAAAATTAAATTATTGCAAATCAAACGACTGTCTTTTGATTATAGGGCAGTTCCTTGTTTGTAAACAAACATCTCAACTTTTATGAGTGGTTGGCAAAAAGGCTTGGGAAAAGCATAGCGAATGTGTAGCGACCAACGGAAAATCAATGGTGGGCGGGGCGCGGGAAAGTCGAGCGCGCTTTTTTGCCAACCACCAGACGTCACGAGGAAATGCTCTATAGCATTTTAAAACATATTTTAAATACATATACAGGTTTTTGTAATTCTGACGTCATAATTCTAAATTTTATAGATGAATAACGTCATTGTCTAAACTTTTGCGTCGCACTGTATTAGAAAGAGACTGAACATTGGCGCCAACAAGATAAATAAAGTAGAGTGATAAATAGTAACCCTGAGAAGGTCCCATAGACCTATTATAAGAGTGAAGGGAGAATTTGCTTATTTATTTTTGATAAAAAAATTATGTCAAAATAAATAAATTGGTTAATAAAAATGCGTTGCTAACATTGCGACAAAACAAAAACTTAAAAGTCGACATGAGGATCATTTATTAAAGTTGTACTGCCTGGCGAAGTATGAAAACTAAGTATTTTGTTTTGAAACCTTCCTTTAAATGATTTTGGTTAATATCATTGGCATTTCACCCCATAATATTAATTTCATTTTGGCGATAACTTAGCTTCTGATAAATTAAAATTGGGTGGAGAAATTGGTTTAAGATTTATGAGTTTAAATTTTTAAAGATAAATAAGAAAAGAAAGTGCGAAAATTTCGCACGGGGTTGCTAGTAATAATAATAATGCAATGTTAAAACTATTATTAAAGGTTATTTTATTAATAAAGAGCTACATCTAAATTTTGAAATAAATTGAATATTTAATTTGTGGGTTACATTTACGGTTTTTTAAAATAAATGAAATTTTGATTTATGAAATATGCATTTTCAAAAAGAATTCCATAATTAATCCATATTAAAACTAATCTTTTCTTCAAAGAACTGAAATGCCAATTACTTATATAAACAAGTATTTAAATATATATATATATATATATATATATATTAAATCAATTTCTTATGCAAAATATAACAATAATTATTCAGATTTTTAAAGGATTAAATTTAATCGGTTAGATGTGTGGAACTACTCCACACAGGTAGTATCTCTATTTTTATTTTTATCCTCTCTATTTTTAGAAAAATAATTTTCTTACTGGCAATTTCTGGTGTTATTAAAGGAAGAGTTGGCATGGGATTATAAAAACAAGGCAAATAACAACGCCTAGAAACACCTAATAGAAAAAATTGGAAAAGAGACAGCTGTTTCAGTAGCATTCAGGGTACCGTCTTCAGTGCATAAAGAAAGGGGGGAGAAGTGCTCTTATACAATCCTATATTATAGGAAAGGAATTGGATTTTGATCAACCAATTCCATGTAATTCTAGAAGTAGTTTGAAAGGGTAAATTGCAGTCGTCACCAAGTGGTAAATAATCACATCTGACAGAGACTTTTTCAATTGTAACAGAAAGCAAAACTGTAACAGTACAGGAAATTGCAGCAGACTTTAACCCAAAATTATTTCAAATTATCTCTGAGTGGCGTATTATGCTTCGTAGGGACTATATTGAATCGAAAGACCAGTGCGAACTGTGCTGAGTGGTTATATTAAAGTAGCCACTCAGTGTATATTCAGTAAAAGTTGAAATACGTCAAAAATTTACAAATTTTAATGCTTGTTATATTTTTGATTTTTGATTTTTTTTTTTTTTTTTTTTTTTTTAACTGCTATAGTAAGGAAGATTTTATTTTACTTTCATATTTTATATTCAATCGAGTATTATGTTATACTTACGGCAATTGTCTTCATCCGATTGATCTGGACATGAAGAATACCCGTCGCAATACCCTTCTAAGGGGATGCACATTGTGCCACTGTTACACTTGAAGTGAGTATCTTCATTACAGAGAAGCGCTAAAAATAGAAATTTTTTTTTTTTTTAGAAATTTTAATATGATTAGATGCATTAAAGTTCTAAATCCACATTTGTAAAGATTTCGGAGATATAGAATTATGTATATAAAACTCATGCTATCGTAACATTAAAAAAAAAAAACTATAAAATAAAACCTATTTTTATAACTGGACATAATTCAAATTAAAACTGGTATGCTGTGGCCACCACAAGACTTTCTTCTATATTTTCCTATACAAAGGGCAAATAATTTATTAAAACTATTATTTATTAAAATTATCTAACATGGTGAATTCGAATGATTTTCATCTTAGAGAAAACTAACACTAAATATCCAAAGAAAAACAGTTTTATTGTCTATAAATAACATCTTAAAAAATGCGTTTTTATAATGGTTATCTCACATATTAAATTTCGTACAGTTATATGCCATGGAAGTTGAGATATATCCTTCCCTTTATCGAGGAAATTTACAGTATAGCAGCGCCATCTATTGACCTATAAGCATCCAACATGAATCAACATAATATCTTATAATGGCCTTCTCACATATCAAGTTTTGTTAGATTACACAATAGAACCTGAGATACAGCAGTTCATTAAATTGCAGAAATAGCTGTGTAGCAGCGTCAAATGTTGAGCAGTTGATACCAAAAGTTGACGGGTACTAACTTATGTACTTTACATATGTATGTACTTTACTTATGTACTCTACATATAAATTTATATGCAATTCTGAATAGTAGCTCCTGAGATATTACCTTCCCTTAAATTGCGGAAATTGCTGTATACCAGCGACACCTGTTGGCCTATAAGCATTCAAATTGAATCAGCATAATATTTCATAATGACCAGCCTACATATCAAGTTTTGTTTGATTATACGCAATAGAACCTGAGATATAGCCTCCCCTTAAATTGCAAAAATCGCTGTATAGCAGCGCCACCTGTTGAGAAGTTGACACCTAAAATTGATAGGCACTAATTTAGGTCAAGGTACATCTACATATAAATTTATATGCAATTCTGAGCAGTAGTTCCGGAGATACAGTTGCCGCAAAATTTTTGTCACACACACATTTACATACAGACGTCACGAAAATTTGTATAAAGTCGTTGATATCTCTGAAATGGGAGTTCATATTAAAACCAAAGTTGGAGGTGTACAACTAGACATCATGACAGTCACACATATAAATTTGCAACATTCTACGATCATTCATTTTTGAGCTATACCATAGGGATTACTGTACTTCCTTAGAAACCTTTGGACCGCCCCTGCCTGCCTGGGCTCGGCCAAGTTTAACGGGTTGGATGCCGTCCGCCGGAGCGAATAAATCGCCAGAACACCGCATGGAAGCTGCCTACACCAGACAGTAATCAAGTAGCTAATTAGAGCGAGCTGTGTCCGAAGATTCTTCGTTCAGCCATCATCCATCATCTTCAGGAACTAGATGGAACTGCTACGTCACTTCTGGGCAGCAATGTGACTAGAACACCAAAGCTCAGAAATTGCAGGGTATCGACTTCTGCTTTGGATACATAGCTCGATTTGTACACCACACCCTCCAAGATAGCCACGGTGGAAACACATAGACACGCTCCGGGATGTTAAGGAATTTAGAATACGTGCACTTACTAGCTGAGAGTCGAAATAACCAGAATTCAACAAAATTAAAACAATTTTGAATTTAGGCAGGGAGGGGAAAAAAAAAAAAAAAAAAAACGCTGGGGGAGCCGCTAAAGTTAGTAGTGCATACAATAATTAAAACCGAAAGAGGAGGCCATTTGAAAAGGGGAAGGGGACAACACTTAAGATTTAAGAAAGACAAGCTGAACAATGAGATAAAAAAAAATGATTACGTGAAGCCACTGGGGGATGGCCTTATACTTTGTATAAGGAAGTAAAAAAGAAAGAAAATCAAGGCTGTCATTAATTTGTCTGAAACTTGCCAATCTTGATCACACTTTTCAAATGGCAACTTTAAAGGAACTTCGAAATACCAAATTTGCATTTCTTGCAGTTATTTGTTTCTAAGAGGGTGATAACAGATGTATATATATATACACATATGCATATAGATCAACCACTAAAAAGTTTACTTTCTTATTCAAGCACCTCAAAAAGTGATATACAAAAAACCAAAGCTTGAAATCAAGTCTCAAAAATACTCTGTTTACACTATGGATATGAGAAATTAATTTTCTTTCGTGAGCAATGTTTGTCAACATAATACAATGCAGCAAAGCACTTCCATCAATTACATTCAATTGTAAAGAACGTTCAGCTTAATTTTGAGTAGCTCTGTGTTTTGTCTATGAAATATATGCACATCCCATTGTCTGCGTAAATTTAGTACTATATTAAAAACGCATGACACAAAATGAAATACACTTCCAGCAATTTCCAAGCATAGCCTTAATATATCCAAATGCTTTGGCAGCCCTGTTGACGAATTACAAATAATTTTCATACGCTATTCCACTCAAAACATGCTTTTATGCATACAAAAAATATTTTCATTCCATTCATTTTATTTAGGGCAGCCTATAAATGTTGCATTGTATTTACCAGAAATTTCACTTGTAGACACAGTAGACCCGTAGTAATGTATTTGAATTTTTTTTTTTTTTTTTTTTTTTGATGGTTCTGTATACGAGCCATTTGTTTGATCTCAACGAGAAGTTTGGTGAAGTATCTTAATATGAAATTCCGAATTTGGAATTTCTACTACTATTTGTTCTTGAGATATGCTTATAACAAACACATTGGCGCTCACACTGACCAATCACTAAAGACATGATTTGAGGATTCAGAGGACCTCAAAACGTGTACATACAGCAGCAAATAAATTTCGAAAATTTGAGCCAAAAAAAAAAAAAAAAAAAAAAAAAAAAAAAACTGCATAGGTGAAAGAAAATAAAAAATTCCCACGAGAAAACTTTTCAATTTTATAAAATTTTAGAAAAAGTGGTGTAATTTGAAAGGATCGTCCAGCTACTTAAAAATTTAATTTTTAGCAAAAGACATTTAAAAACAGTTTTTTAAATTTAAAGAACCCAATATATTGAAATTACTTACCTTGATTAGAGTTACAATATCTTTCATCAGACCCATCAGAGCAGTGACGTGAAGAATCACACCAACGATGTTTATGAACGCAGATTGCATTATCACATCGAAATAGATAACTGCTTGCACAAGGCGTTCGATATCTCTTACCTGATGAATATAATTAGTTAGAACAATTAGAACAGTTTCTTATATTGTTCTTAATGAGCATCTATTATCACTAAGACTGAAATGAGATTAAATGAAATCCTAATTAGTTAAGTAATCGAAATAGAATGTATGGTGTAAAACGTGCAAATCTATTAAAAAAAAAAAAAAAAAAAAAAAAAAATAGAAAAAGAAGAAAAAAGAAAATATTTTGGGACACTCACACTCTTGCTACTTTCTCTTATCCTGATAGTAATAGAATCAGTTTTACTTGCCATACATTTCTGTATGTGTGTGTGAGGAGGGAGGGGGAAAGCTACCATCCTTTTTAACACGCTTTTATTTGCTTCACCTGTATGCATGTATGTATGTTTGTATGTATGTATTTTTGCATGTTTGTAACCACTCTGGGAGCAAACAAAAAATCTATATTGTAAAAAAATGACTTTACCCTACGTGAACAACATGGCGTTGAGGTATAGCTCCGCGCTACGAACCTAGAGGTCTAGCGTTCGATCCCAGTCAGGGGAGATTTTTTAAAAATGGTTTTTGTTTAATTCTAAGTTATTTTCATTAAACATTTAAATGTATGTAAATATTATGGTGTGTCACTCACACGATTTTCTCTTACCCTGCATTTTAATACTAAGATAGATATTTTGTGTTTTTTAGTTCACATTTCTATAAAAGCGTGTTCTTTAATTTTTTAAAACTATAATATTTACCTTCTGTTTGAATATTATCTTTACTTTCATAATGTGTTTGGTGTTGTTATTAAAGGTAAAAACTTATTTAGAATTATGCAGTGAAATGTCCCTTACACTACCATTTGAAACTTACTCTTAGTCAAAATTTTTAAGGGGCATTTCCACATGATCTTTAAAATACAAAATTTGAACTCTTTTCATTTATTACCATGTTTTTATTAACTTCGATTCTTGCTTGTTTGTTTGTTTGTGTGTTTGTTTGTCAGGGACAAATCTTGCAATCGATTTTTAACTAACTTCCCGACTAGCTAGATATTTGAAATTTTCAGGACAGCTCACAACACGGTGACAATACATTTTTCTAATAATTTTAGTCAACTATTTAAAGTCCCGCTGCCTTCGGCAGCGCTTATATGATTCGACAGAAAATTTATTTAACTAACTTCCCGACTAGCTAGACATTTGAAACTTTCAGAATAGTTCAGAACACGGTGAAAATGCATTTTCTTAATACCTTTTGCCAACTGTTTCGGGTTCCTGCTGTCTTCGGCAGCGTTATCAGTATAAAGCTTGCAATCGATTTTTCACTAACTTTCCGACTAGCTAGACATTTGAAACTTTCAGGACAGCTCACAACACGGTGACAATACATTTTTCTAATAATTTTAGTCAACTATTTCAGGTCCCAGTGCCTTCGGCAGCGCTTATATTATTCGACAGAACATTTATTCAACTAACTTCCCGACTAGCTAGACATTTGAAATTTTCAGAATAGTTCAGAACACGGTGAAAATGCATTTTTTAAATACCTTTAGCCAACTGTTCCGGGTTCCTGCTGCCTTCGGCAGCGTTATCAGTACTAAGCTTGCAATCGATTTTTCACTAACTTTCCGACTATCTGGACATTTGAAAGTTTTAGGACAGCTCATAACACGGCGACAATACATTTTTCTAATTTTAGTCAACTATTTCAGGTCCCACTGCCTTCGGCAGCGCTTATATTATTCGACAGAAAATTTATTTAACTAACTTCCCGACTAGCTAGACATTTGAAACTTTCAGAATAGTTCAGAACACGGTGAAATAGCATTTTTTAAAATACCTTTAGCCAACTGTTTCGGGTTCCTGCTGCCTTCGGCAGCGTTACCAGTACAAAGCTTGCAATCGATTTTTCACTCACTTCCCGACTAGCTAGATATTTGAAACTTTCAGGATAGCTCAGAACACGGTGGCAATACATTTTTTTTTATATTTTTAGTCAACTGTTTCAGGTCCCTACTGCCTTCGGCAGCGTTCATATGATTCAACAGAAAATTTATTTAACTAACTTCCCGAGTAGCTAGACATTTGAAACTTTCGGAATAGTTCAGAATACGGTGAAAATGCTTTTTAAAAATATTTTTATCCAATTGCTTTGTGACCCTGCTGCCTTCGGCAGCGTTTCCAGTACAAAGCTTGCAATCAACTTTTAACTAACTTCCCGGCTAGATAGCCATTTGAAACTTTTATAATAGCTCAAAAAACGATAGCAAGGAATTTTTTTAATACTTTATCCAATTGCTGGGTTCCGGCTGCCTTCAGTAGCGTTTATATGATTCAACAGAAAATTTAAAAACATGGTTTATAAAAAATTTTTTATCTTATAATTATTTTTAAATTATGCTACTAATAGTCACAAAGATCAACCGCTAAAAATTGATATACCAAAAGTATTTAATAGCGAAAACTAAAATGAAAAAATTGAATTTTGTCTACCTAAATAAAAGAAGATAATTATCTTTTTACCCAATTTCTGTGAACACGGTATAAGCAATATTTTGTTTACCTTAATAAGAGAAGATAATTATCTTTTTTACCAATTTCTGTGAACATGGTATAATATTCTAAAGCAATTTAACCAATTACATCCAACACAAAAGAATGTTTTTTTTTAATTTTTAGTAACCCTGTGTATCATTTAAACGTTAAAACTTCTTCACACACCATAAAATAAACACAAGCACTATCGATTTCAAAAGGACGTGGCTTTTCTTCTTCAGGTGCAAAAAATACGTGCTACTGCCTTGAAGGCAAAAGCAAGCCTATGTCAGCAAAGGTACTTTTGGTTTAACCTCCAAGGTATTAGCACATTTTTTTCTTTCTTTTTTGTACTTGAAGAAGAAAGACGTCTTTTCGAAACCGATAGTGCTTGTACTTATTTTATGGTGAGTGAAGAAGTTTTAAAGATTAAATAGTTATTGTACACCACTCCTGTAAATTATCTGTAAATTATAAGTACACCACATAGTTAAATTTAACATTGTTAAAAGAAAGCATAATAATATTATAGTTTTAAAAAATTAAAGAACACGCTTTTATAGAAATGTGAACTAAAAAGCACAAAATATCTATCTTAGTATTAAAATGCAGGGTAAGAGAAAATCGGGTGAGTGACACACCCTAATATTTACATACATTTAAATCTTTAATTAAAATAACTTAGAATTAAACAAAAACCATTTTTAAAAAACCTCCCCTGACGGGGATCGAACGCTGGACCTTTAGGTTCGTAGCGCGGCGTCTTACCTCAACGCCACATCGTTCACGTAGGAAGAGTATTTTTTTTACAATAAAATTTTTTTGTTTGCTTCCAGTGAAGTTACAAACAAACATACATACATACATACATACAGGTGAAGCTAATAAAAGCGTGTTAAAAACCGAAGTTTCTGCCACTTGAAATGAACTTCGAGTTAATTCTAGACATAGTCCGTAAAAAATTCGAATATTTTTGTGTGGCCATACTACCTAAAAACGAATGGTGAAAGCTTTCCATACTATATTCTATAAGAAATATGCTTTTGTGTTTATTACAAATGTATGTTTATTTTATTTTGTTTAGTGCATAGTTTAAAGTTGTTAAAATCTACTAAAAGACATTTCCCCTGCAGATGTAATATATTTGAATAATTTTCAATGTGCATTTACACGAATTGTTTATCTGATTTCAATAAAAAAGTTTCACATAATATCTCCGTATGACAAATTTAGAATATCAAATTTAGAATACTTGCTAATATTTGCTTTTCAGTGATGCTGTTAACAGGACAGACATACAGACCAACCGCTTTTCTGGTTTAGGCGATCTCAAAACTTGTAAATGTAGTAAAAATTCTGTTTCGAAAATTTAACTAAAAAACAATACCTTAACTACCAGAAGGATAAGATAAAATAAAAACTTATATGTTGTGGTCATCACAGAATTTTCGTCTATGTTTTCCTATACGAATTCACGCAATACAAATTATTTATTAAATTATAATTTATTAAAATTATTTTCCTTGATGAATACACGCGATTTTCATCTCAGACAATTATAATACTAAATGCCGGGAGAAAGTCTATTTGTGCCGATATCTGAGAAATTGCTTCCCACCCACCCAATATTTCTTTCTTTAACATGAAAAAAAAAAAAACAAAACAAAAAAAAAAACGATAACTTTGTTTAAAAGTATCTCAGATTTATGGTTCAATCATTCGTTTTAAAGGTATTGACCAATTCTTTTGAGAGATACTCAGACTGAAAATTTACACTTCAGGGTACTCCCCTCCAGGAGGTTGCTCCGACATGTACACGATTTTTTTTTGGTTAAAAATAACTCTTATTATGTACAGTCGAAAAAAAAATAATAATAATCACCCCCCTCCCCCCCCCCTTTCCGACTAATTTCAGTAAATTATCATAGAAACATGTGGCTGGCACCGACCAGTTTGCAATAATATCTAGTTATTGACGAAGTAGTTAAATTTTGCTTAAGGAGTCGCATACAAATACAAATTTACCTAAACTTCATTTTTTCGTATAGTAGCTCCCATTTTGGACTTCATATTCGAATATCTGAGATCAAGGCTGTTTGGAAAAAGTATGGTTCATACTCTTTAAATTAATTCTTGTTAGATTTACGAGCAAAAATGTGTTAGGGGTAAATCCCTATATTTAAAATAATTAAATTAAGATCTCACATACAAAAGTTTTATGCCCATCAATAACAGGAAAAGGAGAATTATAACAATTTGAACAATAAAATAAATTAAAATAATGCTAATTAATAAATGATGTATATATCTAAACTTACTTGATAACTATTTTAAGCCATATGTATGTAAAATTAAAGATGACACAAATGACAATAAATGACAGTCCCTTAAGAGCAATAAAAATTGAAATATCACTTTATAAGTTTCTCTAACCGGTAAAATGTTAGGTTTCTATTTCTTTAGGTCACTTTCATGTTTTCTGATCACAAAAATGCATATATTACTTGTGATAGTGGGTAATGAAAGTCGTGTGGTTGTTTCACATTAGATTTTTTTTAGGACGATTTGCGACAAAATTAATTGGAGAGAGGCAGTTTTTTTTTCTTTTTACCATGTTTTTATTAACTTCGATTCTTGTGTGTTTGTCAGGGACAAATCTTGCAATCGATTTTTAACTAACTTCCCGACTAGCTAGACATTTGAAACTTTCACAGTAGCTCAACACACTACTTCGAAGTCAGATTTTCGAATTTTCGAATAGTTTTATTTTAATTAATTAAAATGTGAAAATGATAAGCTCCTAATAGGAATAAAAATAGTCATTAAAATATTAGCTATAATTTAATTGTTGCCAAAAAAAATTTACTAGTTCATTTTCTTTCGACCTAAAAATAAATACATTTAATTAAACGTGAGCGTTAAAAAATTGTTAAAAGTTAAATTATGCATTTGGCAAAAATTGACGTCGTTATCATTTTAAAGATTTTCTACACAATGATAAAGTGCTAATGTAGTTCATGATGCAAATATATGTTGTTCGGAAAGGATTAATATTTTATTTTTAAAACCAACTTTTTTTTAAAAATTCAAATTTCCGGTAACTTTTTAACCAATCACATTAGAACGTCCATCTTTGGAATATCGATAATAAGAATTTTCTCGCCAAAAGTCGCCAAGGGCAAAAAAAAAAAAGGTCAAATTTGGCGCCAAATACATTACCTGCCTATTGGAGCTTTTTAATGCGTTTTAAAGAGAAGTTTAAGCTATTTTAAAGCGAAAAAGAGCTGGAAATGCAGAAAATTGACATTTTATCAACTTACTAAGCCTCTTTGAAAGAATTTATACAAAAATAAATACAATTATTTACAATTTCGTAACAATACGCATAGATAAAGTGCTAATGTAGTTAGTTCTATAGCTATGATTCAACAGAAAATTTAAAAACATAGTTTATAAAAAGTTTTTTATCTTATAATTATTTCCTATTGTACATTTATACGAAATTATGTCCTAAACTATCTTATTAAAATCGTTAAAAAATGATATGACAACGCCACCTGCTGAGCGATTAATCTCAAAATATAATCAGCACAAGTTTAAGTCAAGGTCCAACTAAATATCAAGTTTGGTTTAATTTCGTTCATTAGTTCGTGAGATACAGCGTCCACAAAATTTATAATACACTTAGAGAAACAGACACACAGACAGACAGGTATTTTCTAAAAATGGTCAAATCGCGTTCAGAACATCTCCAAACGTATGTCCATCGGCAACCAGATCTTGGAAAATTTTACGAATCCAATATATTTCTTCCTTTATATAGTATATATACAACAGAAGAAAGTAATAATAACAAAATCATTATTTAGGAAGCCTGACTGGCTAAACGCGATTAATTTTATATTACAAACGCTATGCGTCATAAAAATGCTTAATAAATAATAGGTTATGCCAAAATCGGTTTTCATATATATAAATTAAGAAATAATAATAATAATTTAAGCCATAATAGTTACAAACAATCTGTAAAATGTGAAACTGTAATTTAAGATACTTAAAAAACTTACAATCAATACCAACTAGAAGCAATGCAGCGAAACATGAGAGTATAGGAACGACGACCATATTCCTTTTTGTCCGAAGATAAACGGCTTGTGAACTTTTTAGTTTTTGTTATACAGTAGAGATATTTTTCTGATAATGCATGTTAATCTGATAGATAAAATACAGCGCTATTTCCTAGCTATACGAAATCGTTAATGATTGAAATGGTTGATAATATTTAGAGAAAGACGTTATCAGCTTTCAACATAGTAGTGTTTAGATTTAATTTCACTTCTTTTAAGTGTACAAACAACTTGTTACAATATCATTTTTATTCTATTTGTTTAAATAAAAGTTATATAAAAAATGTGAATATTTTACAAAAAAATGTAAAAAATTAAACATTTACGTTATTGACAATAATAAATGATGAAGTTTTGTCTGCCTATTTAAATAATTTTAGAACTTTTTTTGATTCTTTTTTATTGAATACCATAATAAAATATGTTATAAAAAACAATACAATGAAATTAAATTATGGTTAGAATTCTTTAAAATTATTAAATTTTATTATAATTCATCGAACAAAATTTCACAACAGTTCATGAAATTTCGTTATTTATAATCAGTTAAAGAGCACGGGGAACAAAATCGAACATGAGTTCTTCGGTTATTAAGAATGGGCTCTTCCCACCTGACGTCAGAGGTCACATGATAGAGGAAAAACAAATAGCAAACAAAGTCTTGTTTATCTATAGCGATTACTGAAATAACATATTTTCTATTCTTATTTTTGATCACTCGTATTTAATCTGTGTTATTTTTTTTATAAATCATCATTTTTAATCCATTTTATATCATTATTCATCATCTTTTGTTTGCTGTATACATTTACAATCATTATTTAGTTTATGTTTGTTATTGATGTTCACGAAGAACACGTTTAATACTCTGATTTTTGGTACTTAAATCAGTGACAGTGCAATATCGTACGGCGTAAATCCATTTAGACCAGTAACTAAGTTAATTAATTTGTTGTAACACCTTTATGCAATTAAATTAAATGAAAACATTTTAAAATTTCAAATTATAATCCATAAACATTCCACAAGAAGCTATTATTTATTGCTAGATCAGTTAATGTTACAGTTACACTACAATATACAAAAATCGATTCTTATAGGTAAAAATAAATAAACACATAAAATGTTTTTTAAAAATTATTAAATTTACAAATACAATTATTCTACTGTTTGCAAATGCACAATATTACTTTTATTTTATTTTATATTAAATATTAAAATTTTTGTTCTTAAGAACAATATTTAATTGAATTCGATCCTCAGAATTCGATAATTCGTTTTCCACTATCACGTGATTGAGCAGACGACGGTGGGAAGAGCCCATGCATCAAATCAATACATAAAATATTCAATAGCAAATCTATACTATTATATAAAGAGCAAAAAATTGTATGTTTGTGGAGGGTAATCTCCAAAACTACTGAACCGATTTAAAAACCTTTTTCACTGATCAAAAGCTACACTATCCCTGATTGTTATAGGCTACATTTAGTTTTGATAAAATAAATTTTAGTTTAAAATCTGAGCATTTTAATTAAAACTAGTATCGCCCAGTGGTCGAAACTCGACCTTTTTTTTTTTTTTTTTTTTTTTTTTTTTTGCAAAGCGAGGCAAAGCAAAGTTATTGCCTTGTCCTAAACTGAATGCAATTGCAGCACAGCTGCGGCAATTGTTTGCCGATATTCACTCTAACTGAATCTGCAGAGTTTTACTTAATATAACTATTTCTCTCTGTGGATGTTAGCCTTTCCTGAAATGAGAGAAAATAGCAACGTGAAAACGCCCCTTGTTGTGTGATACAGCCCAGAAATTAATAGGTACAGTCGGTAACAGAAGTGTCCGAACACTAGCAAAAATTCCTATGTAAAAAAAGTACACTTCCTACGGTTTTGTTTAATAAATTCTTGTCGAATCATGTTCTCAGTCAGTGTAAGAATATGATTCGATAAGGATTTATTTAACAAAACCGTATGAAGTGAGCTTTTTTACATAGGAATTTTCGCTAGTGTTCGGACACTTTTGTTACCGACTGTACCATGCCAAACCAAGGCCCAACCAAGTATCAAATTCTGTTAAATTAATTCGATTGGTTAATAAAATACAGTGTTTGAACAAAAAAAAAAAAAAAAAAAAAAAAAAAAAAAAAAAATTTTTTTTTTTTTTTTTTCAAAAATGGTCGAATTGAGTTCGGGTAATTTCAAAACGTGTAACTTTATCGAAAACCAAAAATCTAAAACTTTTCTGAATCTTATATTTTCTACTTATATATGCAGAGGAAAGAATAATAAATCCACTTTTTAAAAAATAAAAATAAGTAGTCAATTTCACTTAATTAAAATGCAAGGAAATCTCAAAACGTGTAAATTCATCGAAAACCGGAAATCAAAAGTTTTTATGTATCTTCTACTTGCTTCTTCTATAATATAGAATTCTGGGATTCCACTGTAGAAAGGTCCAAATTATTGTCCAGGTTCATACAGCTGAAAAAGATGGCCGTTAAAATAAAAGGACTAATTGATTGCTGTATAATATATTTTATTTTGGAGAGGTTTCATAGGAAAATCAACAGTTCCTTAATATTATAAGTACATATTGACCGTAAGTTACGAGAATGCTAAAGGTAGACGTGAGAGACAGAGCTACGTGATCACATGTTATCTTAGCAGTAGTTTTAAAGCGAATCGTGAAGTTCTCTATATCGCAATCAAAATCAAACTGACGAATTACGCCAAGTTTTCCAAAATAGCGCCAATTTTTACAACCAAACAGAATCCATTGTCTCTGGAATAAATTAAAATAAATATTTTGAATTTAGAAAGTCCGTTAAAGCATTAACGCCAAACATCTATGCCAAATTTTATCGCCAGAAAATCGTTGCGTAAGGTAGACACAAAGACTACGATTTATTACCACATCCTGTCATCAAAAATATAAATTACCCTTTAATGATGTTACAACGGAAAATTATTGCTCAATTTAGTTTCTAATAATTAAACTTACGCAATTTAAAAGAATGAAAATGTAATTATGTATATACACAACGGTTAATAAATGAAAATAATATTTTTTATATTTTATTTATTACATGATTTAGGAGATATTAGAATTCTGAGAGATGTCATATAAACAGATGACTAGCAGAAATAAATTATTAATTTTAAAGAATATATTTTTGTTCTCAGAAGATTCATTTAATAGCCTAATGGATAAAATATTATTAGAATTAAGATGTTTATTTTTGAGACAAATGTGAATAAATATAAAAGTAATTTAGAATTTCGTTAGATATTTTATTAGCCATTTAATTTCTTGATAATATAGTAATTAATTATTGCATTTATTTAAAGCTGTAATTAAAACTTATGTATGTGAAGGAACGACTTCACATATTTCTCCCCAGCGACGAGGAAAAAAAAGAAAAAAATGAATCATCAAAATGGACAAAAATTATAGAAACATGAAACGCTCTCTACCACCTATACAACAGTACAATACAACTCCAAAATTCTGCATACCATTGTGGAAAATGTAAAATAATCCTTTGATAAACAAAAAATAAAATAAAATTGTGGCATATAACAATAAATTTGAAAAAAAAAAATCACTAATATGGAACAACATATAAGACATATGTAACCATTGTTATGGTCAAGTGAAACATCTGAAACAAATTACATAATCAATAAAGTATATAAATGTGACATAGTATAAAATGTGTAAAATATTAAAAATAATCTTTCATTAAAGTGTATGTATGGTTGATAATAAGGAAAAGGAAATCAGTAACAAGAAATGTGAAAAATCAATTAATTTTGTATTTTTGTTAATTAAAAAAAAAAAAAAAAAAAAAAAAAAAAAAATACTGCATTAATATGAAAAAGATTAAAAAAATATTTTTGATTAAAAAGACTATCATCCCACACATGAAAAATGAAATTCTAACAAAGTGAGCCAGAGTGTGTAGAACAGAACAATAGCTATGACAGATATTATGGTTTTGTGATGCTAAACTGAACATAGCGTAATGAATTATATGTGAAGCAGAAGAGGCTTCATGTTGTGCAAAAAAATGACAACCAGCATTCTGCAAAGTGACATAATGAAATGTCTTTTGTATGTGTAAAAATGTGTAGAAAAAAAAAAAAAATCTAGCCCTATGTCAGAATAAGAGTGCACATGTAAGAGTTCTAGAAAAATTATTTTATTTTATTTTATATTTTTTTAATTAAATTCTAATTTATTTTATGCATTGTAATTTATTTTCTTTGCATAAATTTGTGAACCAACTTCATTTCAATAGATTGTGTTGGTCAAAAACAGTATCAAAATTTACCCGTATGAAATAATTTCCTTTTCCTGAACAGAATTTTATTAAGCAATTAGTATTTGAAAAAATGTTATATATAATTTAACAAAATTGGCAGCGATAAAAATTAAAGTCATTTTAATATAGATGTAACAAGACAAAACCAAGCAGAAAAATTGTCAAAAACAACAAAATTTCTAAATATATATTGTTTTAGAATTAAGTTGAATTATTATATTATCAAGCCTAAGTAATATTCAATATATTTCTTAAGAATCATACCGTATATTACACAGATAATTTTATAATACTGCTCAGCAAGAAATAGTCTCTAAAAAAAATGAAGAGTGAACCAGCCACATATACTTCTGCAAAGACTACCTCTTGCAACACACAGATGATTTCAAGACGTCCTTCAAAATGCATCTGTGGTGCAAAACATTGCAAAAAAGATTATTTTACTGAGAAATTTTAAACAAATAAGTATTTAATTTAAGTTGAAAGAAAGCTTTTTTTTTTTTCTTTTTTTTTAAAAAAAAAAGGAGCTTTACTTAATAAACAAGAAATTATTTTGATAACAAAAAAATTCTAAAACGTATAGATTATGCACGGAAATTTCACTTTTTATGTATTTTTTTTTTATTTTTATTTGAAAGAAAAAAAAAATAGGCTCTAAAAACATAACAGAATTTACTGCAAGTTGACAAAAATACATTTATTTACTTTTGTGTATGTGTGTATTATTATCACAATTAGTCTTTTGTAAAAAAAAATCCATGTAAAAATTTAATAAAAGAAAATGTAATTATCTCCGCATGTGAACCAATAAAATAGCAACCAAATAGGTCAGATAAAATTTTGTGAGAGTGTGTGTGTGTGTGTGTGTCAAACATTGGGTTGTGAGGCCAAGTTTGAGAATAATGAAGAAAAGCAAGGAAAACATGCATGTGAAAGACAATGGAATAATATTGGATAAATTTGCATTATGACTGACAAATTGAGAAGCCAGCCAATAATACAATGAAATTCTGACCCAAAAGGAAACATATAAAGGAACACACGTAGAAACATAGGAAAAAAACATATCTATAATTTTGTGTGTGTGTGAGAGAGAGAGAGAGAATTATTAATTATAAAGTGTTTGCAAAAGTCAAAATAAACTGATCATTCAAATGAGATGAAAAAACCATACATATAGTATGATGGGGAACTAATAATCACTATTATTATTATTCGAACATATACAAAAATTCAGACGGAACTGTGAGATGTTTATTTCCGTCTCAAAAAAAAAAAATCAAGCAGTCCTTCCTTTTTCCTTTTTTATTATTATTTTTTTTTTTTTTAATAATCATATCACGATTACTCTTAAACTTTTTTTAGTTCCCCATCATATGGGGAAGGTCCATGGTATGGGGAACTTAGGTAATCGTGAAAATTTTCGACCTCGGTTTTTGACTTTTCTACACGTTTTCAGGTGTGAGGAATCGGAAAATGACAAAATTTCTATGGTGTCTGTCTGTAGGGTGTCTGTTTGTCTGTTAGTCTGTTAGTCTGTTAGTGGGTCAGTCCGTTAGTTTGTTAGTCTGTGTACACGATATCTCAAGAACAAATTGTCGCAGAGAGGTCAGATCAGTTTTAAAATATTACTTTCGACACTGGCAAGAACCCTATTCATTTGCAAAATTCGAATTTAAAAACTTCGTAAGTTATTAGAAATTTACGATTTTCTTAACATGGGAGAATAGGACAAAAATTCACTTAAACGTGCATTAAATGAAAACTTTTTACTGTAAAAATGTCAGACCAGTTTTAAAACTAGTATGTTGTGGCCACCACAAGACTTTCTTCTATATTTTCCTATACATATTCAATCAGTAACAATATTAAAAAAAAAAAAAAAAATGATTTTTTTTTCCTTTTTTTTTTTTGTGAAAATTAATACATATTCAATCACTAACAATATTTAAAAAAAAAAAAAAAAAAAAAAAAATAGAATTTTTTTCTAAGTTTTTTTTTTTTTGGTTAAAAGTAAAAAAAATCGATAACTTTGTTTTAAATTATCACAGATTTATAGTTCAACCATTCGTTTTAAAAGTATTGACGAGACCTTTCGAATGATACCCATCTTCAAAATTTACCCCCCCCCCCCCATGCACAAAACTTTTTTTCTAGTTACGTACTACTATTATCAATAATTCATATTAATTTTACAAACACAAGTGTAAAATAACTCTTATTATGCACATTTATACGAATTTTTGTCCTATGCTGCCATGTTAAAAATTTAGATAAAATGCTATCACAGCGCTACCTGTTGAGCTATTGATCCCCAAATATAATCAGCAACAGTTTATGTCGGGGACCAACTAAATACCAAGTTTGGTAAAATTTCGTTAAAAAAAAAAAAAAAAAAAAAAAAAAAAAAATACGATTATTTTTCTAAGTTTTTTTTTTGTTAAAAGTAAAAAAATCGATAACTTTGTTTTAAATTATCACAGATTTATGGTTCAACCATTCGTTTTAAAGGTATTGACGAGATCTTTCGAATGATACCCATCTTCAAAATTTAACCCCCCCGGGGGGGGGGGTTTCCCCCCCAGGGGGGGAACCGATGCCCCCCATGCACAATTTTTTTTTCCTAGTTAACTACTACTATCATCAATAATTCAAATTAATTTTACAATCACAAGTTTAAAATAACTCTCATTATGCCCATTTATACGGAATTTTGTCCTATGCTGCCATGTTAAAAATTTGCATAAAATGCGATTACAGCGCCACCTGTTGAGCTATTGATCCCCAAATCTAATGGGCACCAGTTCATGTCAGGGTGCAACTAAATACCAAGTTTGGTTAAATTTCATTCATATGTTCGTGAGATACAGCGTCCACAAAAAAATGATACAGACAGACACACAGACAGACAGACAGACAGACAGACAGACATTTTCTAAAAACTATTAATTCGTGTTCAGGACATCCCAAAACGTGTAGATCCGTCAAAAAACGGAGGTCGAAAATTTTCGCGAATCCAATACTTTCCCTATATTACATATAGAAGAAAGTAATATCAGTTTTGATGCCGGAATGAACATCAGTAACTATAAATATGCTACTTTGAAAATTTCGCAAGTTACTGGAAATTTACGAATTTCTTAACATGGCAGTATAGGGTAAAATTTCACATAAACGTGAATTTTGAGAGATATTTTCATCGTAAAGATGTCAGTCTACTTTTGAAATATTATTTAGGACACTGGCATGAATATTAATGACTATGAATTTTCCAATATAAAGATTTCGTAAGTTATTGGAAATTTACGAATTTCTTAACATGTCAGAATAGAGTAAAATTTCACATAAACGTCAATCTTGAGGGATATTTTCAGCGTAAAGATGTCAAACCACTTTCGAAATATTATTTAGGATACTGGCATGAATATCATAGACTGTGATTTTTCCAATTAAAAAAAATTCGTAAGTTATTTGGAATTTACTATTTACTTAACATGTCAGAATAAGGCAAAATTGATCATAAACTTCCATTTTGAGGATCCTAAATACATTAGACAACTTCAAAATTAAGTTTATGATATTTGTTTGAACATGATTGAATACAAATATTCTACTAGGAAATTTTCGTAAATTATTCGTAATTTACGATTTTATCAACATAGCGAAATTGTAAATTTTTCATATAAATATGAATTTTGAGGTTTATTGCATTGGAAATAGTAGCATGAAAACTAAACAACAGAATTGACCATGATAAAATAAATTAATAAATTAGAATAAGATAATTATATCGAAGTGAACGGTGGATAGCCTATTAGGCGGGGATTTCATTCTGTCACTATATCAAGCTTTGGTCAAATTCATTTCTTTTAACATGATTATAATATGTCTCGCACTAGAAATTTCTGAGAACATAAATATGATGGGGAACTGAGCAGAGTCCACCTATGCCAACTAGTTTTATTTTATTTTGTACGAAAATGAACGAAATTAAAACATTTATATTAAAATGTAACATATAAGTTAATATACACAAAGAAAATACTGTGTTAAAAATTAAAACTTGAAAAATTATTCGACAACCAACAGAAAATATCAAAATAAAAATTATGTTTATGTGTTTAATTATCTAAGACCTATATAACTAATTCCCTTTCTGTATAAGTCATTATATATAATTATTTAAGAATGCCTAGAAAGTATAGTAAAGAAAACACTGAACCTTTTGTTCAAGACTAATAAATTTGCTAGATTTACATGAAAGGCAATGTATATAATATCCGAAAAATGAGAAAAAGAAAAAAAAATGTACATTATGTGTTGTTGTTCTAAACTAGCGTATAAGTAAACAATTGTATCTACAAGCTAGAATTATTTAAATTCACCACAAAATGTGTGAAAAAGGGTGTATATGTGTACAAATGAGAAAAGAAATATGTAAATTTTGAAAATTGTGTGTTAAAGGACATTTGCATGAAACAAGATACGGCCAGTATAGATTCATAAAATATTATGCACTGGATTTACGTAATTTCATGAATACATATAGTGTTAAACTAGTATGTTGTGGCCACCACAAGACTTTCTTCTATATTTTCCTATACAAATTCACGAAGTAACAATATTAAAAAAAAAAAAAATATGATGTGGGCACCACATGACTTCCTTATACACTTTTTATACACATTATATACATAATGTTAAAAAACATTGTCACTGGACCCGAAACAGTTGGCTAAAAATATTTAAAAAAAAATGCATGCATACGTAAAAAAAAAAAAAAAAAAAAAAAAAAAAATTGTGCCTTGGGGGGGGGGACTCATATCAAAGTTGTGCATTGGGGGGACTCATGTCAAAGTTGTGCATTGGGGGGACTCATGTCAAAGTTGTGCCTTGGGGGGTTGACTCATGTCAAAGTTGTGCCTTGGGGGGACTCTTGTCAAAGTTGTGCCTTGGGGGAGACTCATGTCAAAGTTGCGCCTTGGAGAGGGGACTCATGTCAAAGTTGTGCCTTGGGGAGGGGACTCATGTCAAAGTTGTGCCTTGGGGGGACTCATGTCAAAGTTGGGCCTGGGGGGGACTCATGTCAAAGTTGTGCCTTGGAGGGGACTCATGTCAAAGTTGTGCTTTGGGGGAACTCATGTCAAAGTTGTACCTTGGGGGGACTCATGTCAAAGTTGGGCCTTGGGGGGGACTCATGTCAAAGTTGGGCCTGGGGGAGACTCATGTCAAAGTTGTGCCTTGAGGGGGACTCATGTCATAGTTGTGCCTTGGGGGGACTCATGTCAAAGTTGTGCCTTGGGGGGACTCATGTCAAAGTTGTGCCTTGGGGGTGGGGGACTCATGTCATAGTTGTGCCTTGGGGAAGTTTTAAATGTCTAGCTAGTCGGGAAGTTAGTTAAAAATCGATTGCAAGATTTGTACTGGTAACGCTGCCGAAGGCAGCAGGAACCCTACACAGTTGGCTAAAAGTATTAAAAAAAATGCATTTTCACCGTGTTCTGATCTAGTCTGCAAGTTTCAAATGTCTAGCTGGTCGGGAAGTTAGTTAAATAAATTTTTTTTGAATCGCATAAACGCTGCTGAAGGCAGCAGGTATCGAAAACAGTTGGCTAAAAATATTAAAAAAATGCATTGTCAACATGTTCTGAGCTTTTCTGAAAGTTTCAAATGTCTAGCTAGTCGGAAAGTCAGTTAAATTGCAAGATTTGTCTAAACCGTTTTTGAGTTATTACCGTTTTTTGATACATTATGGCCAAAACCTATGTATTTTTGTCATTATGAACCTAATTTTCCTAAATATTTCCAAAACGGAAAATCATACAAAGTCCAAAAAGGGAGGTGCACAACTAGATGTTATAACAAACCTATGTACCAATTCGCAACTTTCTACGTCCAACCGTTTTTGAGTTATGCGACATACCCACACACAGACACACTCACACATACAGACGTCACGAAAAATCGTGTAAAATCCCTTATATCTCTAAAACGAGAGCTCGTGTTAAGACGACACTTGCAGGTGTGCAACTAGACATCAAGACAGTCACACGTATAAATTGGCAACATTCAGCGATCATTCGTTTTCGAGCAATGTGAAATACAAAATCTATTTCGCAAATCGGGATTACTATACTTCCTTATACTTTGTATAAGGAAGTAAAAACGATTTTTTTCATTTTTTTTTTTCGTTAAAAGTAAAAAAAAATCGATAACTTTGTTTTAAATTACCACATATTTACAGTTCAACCATTCGTTTTAAAGGTATTGACGAGACCTTCCGAAAGATACCGATCTTGAAAATTTACACACACCCCCCTAGGGGGAGGAAGCAGTGCCCCAAATTTTTTCCCTAATTAACTACTACTATTATCAATAATTCATATTAATTTCACAATCACAGGTTAAGAATAACTGTCATTATGTACATTTATACGAAATTTTTTCCTATACTGCCATGTTAAAAATTTAGAAAAAATACGATCACAGCGCCACCTGTTGAGCGATTGATCCCCAAATCTAATCAGCCTCAGTTTATGTCAGGGGCCAACTAAATACCAAGTCTGGTTAAATTTCGTTTAAAAAAAAAAAAACGATTTTTTGTTTTTTTTTTCGTTAAAAGTAAAAAAAATCGATAACTTTGTTTTAAATTATCACAGATTTATAGTTCAACCATTCGTTTTAAAGGTATTGACGAGACCTTTCGAAAGATACCCATCTTGAAAATTTACTCCCCTCGAGGGGGGACTTCCCCCCCCACGGGGGGGTGGCGAGGCTCCTACGCATACAAAATTTTTTTCCCAGTTGACTATCTCTATTTTAAATAATTCTTGTAAATTTCATAATGATTACTAAAAAATAATTCTCTTTATGCACATTTATACAAAATTTTGTCCTATATCACCATGTTAAAAATTTAGAAAAAGCGGGATGGCAACGCAACCTGTAAGACAATTTTTACCAAAAGTTGATAGGCACTAATTTATGTCAAGGTACAACTACATACCAATTTGTATGAAATTCTGTGCAGTAGTTCTTGAGATACAGTTGCCACAAAATTTTCTCACACACACACACACACACACACACAGACAGACAGACATTTTCTAAAAATGGTCAAATCGTGTTCTACAGCTCTCAAAACGTGTAAATTCATCAAAAACCCGAGGTCGAAAATTTTTACGAATCCAATACTTTCTCTATATTACATATAGAAGAAAGTAAAAAAGGTTGAAAATTGTTGGAGATATAACTAATTGATTAATATTTTAACATTTTATTTTATTGATTTACTAGCAGGCTTTGCCCGCTTCGCTGGACATTAAACTTAAATGAGTTGTCAAAATGCCATATCTTTATTAATAACCTAAGTTCTCGCTGTGATTGGTAGAGGTTTTCTCGCTCCCAATGTGAGGAGTCTGGGTCCCTGCTGTCTTCGGCACAACTTACCCACTTCTTACTTCCCCACCCTCAGCGGGTGAGTTCGAAGTTTTGCAAAATCCCACTAATGTACATAATGCGTACATTTAATCAATATCCACACACCAAAATTCGCCATTCTAAGATAATTCAAAGCGAATTCAAACGGAAAAACATGTTTTTACACATGTTTATTGCCCTCCGACTCCGAGAAGAAGGGGGGGGGGGAGATTTCGAATTTCGTGAAATGCAGTTACAATAAGTGCCGGGTGCATACAAACAATTTACGCACCAAATTTCGTGACCACAGAAGTCTTTAATAGGCAATATTATAAATAAAAAAATCCCTTTTCGGCAAGCTTAAAGGCAAAGGTAGATTCCTTTACGTTAATGTTACAAAAGTAAAGAAATATTACATATACATTAACACATACTTGGCCAATGGCCTTGTTCCCACACATTGCGTTATTTACGTCGCTATTCTATTTTTAAGAAATTTCATTATCAACTACTACTATATTCATTCTACTTAAAATTTTAGGCTAGATTTATTTGTCAGTAAATGTTTCAATTTTTGTTTTTAAATCCAAGCTCATAATCATTCAACAAACAGAAGCCATAAAGATATACAGTTTGGTGACAAAACTTGCGACTTAGCAATGAAACTTGTGATTTGGCGGCAAAATTTGATAGTAGGCGATGAAATTTTTACTTGGCGACGAAATTAGTTATTTGATGACAAAATTTGGCGAGCTTGGCGATGAAAACTTGCAGCTTTGGCGTCATTATACTTTCTTCCCACGCAAAAACCACATATCTCTTCTCAGACCAATATCTTGTTTCCACAAGATAAAAAGTCAAAGGAAGCTGTAACGTATTACTCTCAATTTCAGTCGTAAATTTAAATTCTTGCGTAAACCGGTGTTCTAAACTATTAACCACAAACAATATTTTTACCAAGACTAACGTATTATTTTAATTTTATATTACCATGTTTTTATTAACTTCGATCCTTGTTTGTTTGTTTGTCCGGTACAAATCTTGCAAACTATTTTTAACTAACTTCCCTTCTAGCTACATTTGAAACTTTCACAGTAACTCAAAACCCGGTGATAACACGATACTTCAAGTCAGATTTTCGAATTTTTGATTTGTTTTCCTTTAATTAATTAAAATGTGAAAATAATAACCTCCGATAATAGCATATAAATAGCCATTAAAATATTAGCTATAATTTAATTGTTGCCAAAAAGAAATTACAAGTTCATTTTCTTTCGACATAAAAATAAATACATTTAATTAAACGTGACCGTTAAAAAATTGTAAAAAGTTAAATTATGCATCTTACAGAAATTGACGTCTTTATCACTTTAAAAATTTTATTTTCTGTAACAATTTCAAAGCTGTAGAAAAAAAATCTTTAACTTCCATTTTCGAATGTAAACATAAACATTTTATTTCAAAGGGTTATATTTACACAATAAATATCCAACTAATATACTAATTAAAAGGAAAATAATAAATATTCTAACATAATTTGAAGTCAAATTTGTTTTCAAATGTCTAAATAAAGTGTCGGATATAAAATATTAATATATTGCAGCGGAATATTTGATATGAGTCGTCCTTGGTAGAAAAAAAAAAAAAAAAATCGCCAAATTATTTGGCGAACATATTTAGTTCCTTTCAAAAATCATGGTTATTTCAACAACGTATATTAAGAGCAAGACAAGACAATCCAACCTCCCGGCAACCCGGAGGTTTATGGGGGCCGAAGCCTGGGAGGAGGTGGGAGAGAAGGAACCCATCCACAAACCCGCCGAAAAGAACTCGGAGAACCTATTAAGAGCAATCAATAATATGAAACAATATATCGTACAATGCATATTACGAAAATATACATCTTGTATGTATATTTTCGTACTACGTTTTTGATCGCCAAATACAAAAATCGCCAAGGACGACACAATTTTGAAATTTAAAATTAAAAGCTTATCAATTTTACAGCAAAAGTAACTCAATCTAACACATGTAGACAATAACTTATATATAACTATATCCAAATATGGGGATTAAAATCAGGAAAAAATTTTTCTTAATTTTTAATAATTTTTACAAAAAATCCAGAGGATAATTAACATAGGAAATCTTTTTTTTTTTCTTTTTTTTTTTTTTTTTTTGTCCCCACTGACGGTTAGTGACGTCACACTTCACTTGCGTATAGCTATGATTCAACGATTCAACAGAAAATTTAAAAACATGGTATATAAAAAGTTTTTTTTATCTTATAATTATTTTTAAATGATTAATTAAAGCTTTTACCATGGTTTTTATATTTTCAGCTATCCTTTTTATTATCGTTTGCACGTGACGTAAGCATCAGATTATAAATTTAAGCAATTAAAGCTAAAGAAAAAGTCGGCTTCATTACAATTGACGAAAAATCACTTTTTAACTTGTAACTTTTAAGCAATTGAAGTTATCGAAAAAGTTTAAATACAAAAATTGTTCTTTAGGGTAAGGCGGTAATTCACCTGATTTGAAGTATTTTCCTATTTTCAATATTAAAGAAATTATGAGCAAATGAAAATTTCCACCCCCCACCATTTCCACCCCCTTTGAGCTGGCTACCCCATCTACGAACTCGACCGAGATTTCTACTGTCCTGACAACATATCCCCAGCTGGTTAAATTTAAATAAAAATTACTCCAGTTATCGTGTTCACAACTTAACATGGGAAAAAGCGTTATACATATATATATACCTATGTATATATATATATAAACTTTTGAACGGAGGGTGGTTTTGGGTTCTAGGGGTCATGATCGGTGAAGATATGGAGAAATTTTCCAGAAGTCGTGTCATGAGAACCATTGCAATAGGTAGATCTCCTATAAGGAATCTACCTAAAATAAAAAAAGCACAGCTTAAGTATCGGAACCCTTTGGTGACTTTAAATATTTTAAGCCATTTTTGCGATGAACTAAATTGGCTATCTCAATTGTGCAATTAAAGATCTTGGCGAGAAACGTCCGAGCTACTTCGGTGCCGAATTCCAAATTTTGCCAAAGGGATCCAATACTAAAGCTGTTCCATATCGAATCTGGGTTGAAAACGGAAAAAAGGTAAAATAAATTAGAAATATCAGACCTATATTTATAAATTTGATACCAAATGAAAGGGGCGATTTTGCTGAATCCAGGGGTTCAAACAGTTTTTCGATGCGACAATTAGATTTTTAAAAAATAACTAAAGTATGAAATTTAAGTGGCAACGGAAAAACGGATAAAGGGAAAAATAAATTAGAAATATCAGACCTATCATTACAAATTCAGTACCAAATGAAAAAGGTGATTTTTCTAAATCCTGGGGTGTAAACAGTTTTTCGATACGACAATTAGATTTTTTTTAATTAACTAAAGTATGAAACTTAGATGGTAACACTTCATTTCAATCTTTTCATAATTTGTAGTGCGAATCACGCAAATAAAAAAGTCTTCAACTTAAAAATTTATTTTTCTATTTTATTTTTCCATTCAAAGCATTTTAGTGAAAAAATATTTATGGCGCATGCGCAGGCGTTTTTTACACACAATGTAAACACTAATCATAATTTTGAAAATTTCTATAGATATAATTTCAAGTTGGGTGAAGACCTAAGTTTCTACCACGCGCCGTTAAATTCCGTCGAGCCGTTCTCGAGTGATGCCCGGACAAACGTGTTTTAGTCTTTTACCCCCTAGGGGGGAACAGTGGGGGAATTTCTGAAAAGTTGATAGATATAATTTTAAGTTGGGTGAAGACCTAAATTCCTGTCAAGCGTCGTTGAATTCCGTCCAGCCGTTCTCAAGTGATGCCCGGACAAAAAAAGCGACATTCGGACACGATGACACACACACAGACACACACACACACACACACACACACAGGCAAAATTTTCTGAAGTCATTTTCGGCTTTCATGGGGTGTAAAACGTGAAGATATCGCAAAATTTTTCGATTCCGACAAATTTACAGACAAAATTTTTATTTTATTAATATAGATTCTGTCAATGTTTGCGTGAGTGTGTACATATGCGTTGTGAGAAAGATCTTTTTATAGATACAATATTAGTAGACAATAAAAAAAAAATGTACCCTAAATAAAAACAATTCTATTTGATTTCTGTAAAATATGTTAAATTTCATGTAAAATTTAAATATTAAAAAAATGTAAGTTAATTATAGCAATACTCAAATTAAGTGAAGTTTCATGTAAAATCATGCAAACAGACAATCAATGCAGGTCCCCTCACCAAGAAAAAACTGGCCAGTAAATTCAAGATAAAGGAAAACAGCATTGAATGCCAACAACACAAGCGCAATTAGGAGCTCTACTAATGCACATTGTGGCACAAAATTACATAAACTTAAATCCTAACATATTAATTGTGCCTCTTTTGATTCAAGGACTTAAATTAGATGTATAAACCTAAATTATTTTATTTCCCTTATTATTCTTAAATGAAAAGATAAATAATGGTATTTAGAGAAAAAGTGTAGTGTGTTGACAGTTAGCTTTTAAAACACAGTGATGCACAAAATTATACAGCCTCAACTTGAAAGAAAGCAACTGTAAATATATTTGATTTAATATAACCATGATAAGAATAATAAAATTATTATCTTTAAAATTAAAAATAAATATTAATAATTTATGTAAAGGTGTGAAAGTTATAAAGTGTAAAACCTTAAGAAGTGTGTAAAAAAATCAACGAAGTTCTCTAAAATATATTTCTAAATTTTGTTTCAAAATAGTACCTTAAAGTAATAATAAAAAAAAATATAAGTTTATGAACAAAATTATGCGAATACCTGAAATTATCACTCTATTTATTTCATCTATTTATCAATATATATATTTTTTTAATTTCATATGATGATACAATGGCAATTCCAAGCAGGTTAAAATAAGTGAAAAAAAAAAAATGTGTGTGTAAAAAGAGGAGATATAAGTGTCAAGATACCGACAGATATCAAAACAAATTTTGCGACACATCTCCAAAAAGTATATATAAAAAAAACGGTTTGTGTATTTGCAACCAGCCTGGAAAACGCCAACATAAGAAATAAATTCAAATTTAGCTCTTAAGTTAGAAAATTAATTAAATTCAATTATTGGCAATAAACAGAGTAATAAACATTTTTAGACAAAAATATATATATAAAGCATTCAGTCTGTAATTAATAATCTTTTTTTTTTTTTTTCATTTTATTGAAAAAACAAGAAATCTATGCAATGGAAAAAGGAAAAACACAGCTTTTTAAAATTTATCATCAATTATTATGTATCAAATTATAAAATAGCTTCCATACAAATGGAAAAAAAATATATTATTTAGAAAAAGGATGTATAAAGTAACCATGAATACTATAGAAAGTCATAAAATTATTGTAATACACGAAAAAGGCAGTAATAATATATTTATTATTATTATTTTTTTTCTTTTTTTTTTTAGTAAAAATTTTAATCTTCATCAATAAAATATAAAAATATTCTACTTACGTTATTCTGCTAAACTGACATAAACCAAAAATTATTCTTAAAAAACATACTTTATATGCACGTCTTTATTATGTTTCTTTTTTGGACACCTCATAATGTCTAGAATACATTATTTATTTTTCAGTATTCCGACTTAGTAAGATTTGTAAAACTATCTTTGTGTAGACAGCTGGCATAAAATCCGAGAACCAAAAATCATATGGCTTTTCAAGATGATTAATGTTTGATTCGACATGCACAAAAACATTCCATTAGTGTCCACGGAAATGTTATCTCATATGTGTGTTCTTTATTTTAACAAAATATTCCTATTCAAGAAAAAAAAATTCATATGCGCAAAGGTTTCTCTCCTGTACGAATATTAGTATGTCTCAGCAGGAATACAAAAGACAAAAAAATAAAAAAATAATAAAAAAAAAATAATATTAAAAATTATACAGACACGACATTATTTCATTATTTAAAACATGAAAATCTGACATTGAGAGATTTTAATTTAGTGCCAGAGGCCTACTGCTAAACTTGTTAATATCGACAAATTCTTCTTTAGTTAATTCGTGGCGATTTAAATTCCATGATAAAGTTTTCATTAAATCAAACCAATGTGTTTCAGTTGCAGATAATGTAACAAATAACGTTGGAAGTCCAAACTGCCTTATAGCCGCAAAACAACGTTTTTTCTCTTTTTCCCAATGAGGGGGAGGTGTGCCTTGGGGGGGACTCATGTCAAAGGTGTGCCTTGGGGGGGGACTCATGTCAAAGTTGTACCTTGGGGGGGACTCATGTCAAAGTTGGGCCTTGGGGGGACTCATGTCAAAGTTGGGCCTTGGGGGGACTCATGTCAAAGTTGTACCTTGGGGGACTCATGTCAAAGTTGTGCCTGGGGGGGGACTCATGTCAAAGTTGTGCCTTGGGGGGGCTTCATTCAATAAATCCCCATTCAATAAACCGACTGAAATAGGCCCTTAGCACTATTAAAAGTGTATTATAAAAATTCGACAACGCTGTACCGACTGAAATAGGGGTACCTTCGGGGGGACTCATGTCAAAGTTGGGCCTTGGGGGGACTTCATTCAGTAAATCCCCATTCAATAAACCGACTGAAATAGGCCTCTAGCACTAATTAAGAGTGTATTATAAAAATTCGACATCTGTACCGACTGAAATAGGCCTCTAGTACTAATAAATAAATAAAATAAAAAAATATATACATACACGACATTATTTCATTATTTAAAACATGAAAATCTGACATTGACAGAGTTTAATTTAGTGCCAGAGGCCTACTGCTAAACTTGTTAATATCGACAAATTCTTCTTTAGTTAATTCGTGACGATCTAAATTCTATGATAAAGTTTTCATTAAATCAAACCAATGTGTTTCAGCTGCAGATACTGTAACAAATAACGTTGGAAGTCCAAACTGTCTTATATCCGCAAAACAACGTTTTTTCTCTTTTTCCCAATGAGGGGGAGGTGTGCCTTGGGGGGGACTCATGTCAAAGGTGTGCCTTGGGGGGGGACTCATGTCAAAGTTGTACCTTGGGGGGGACTCATGTCAAAGTTGGGCCTTGGGGAGGACTCATGTAAAAGTTGGGCCTGGGGGGGGACTCATGTCAAAATTGGGCCTTGGGGGGACTCATGTCAAAGTTGTACCTTGGGGGGGACTCATGTCAAAGTTGGGCCTGGGGGGGACTCATGTCAAAGTTGTGCCTTGGGGGGACTTCATTCAATAAATCCCCATTCAATAAACCGACTGAAATAGGCCTTTAGCACTATTAAGAGTGACGTATAAAAATTCGACAACGCTGTACCGACTGAAATAGGGGTACCTTGGGGGGACTCATGTCAAAGTTGGGCCTGGGGGGGGACTCATGTCAAAGTTGTGCCTTGGGGGGACTTCATTCAATAAATCCCCATTCAATAAACCGACTGAAATAGGCCCTTAGCACTATTAAGAGTGACCTATAAAAATTCGACAACGCTGTACCGACTGAAATAGGGGTACCTTGGGGGGGACTCATGTCAAAGTTGGGCCTGGGGGGAACTCATGTCAAAGTTGGGCCTGGGGGGGGACTCATGTCAAAGTTGGGCCTTGGGGGGACTTCATTCAATAAATCCCCATTCAATAAACCGATTGAAATAGGCCTCTAGCACTAATTAAGAGTGACCTATAAAAATTCGACAACTGTACCGACTGAAATAGGCCTCTAGCACTAATAAACCGACTGAAATAGGCCTCTAGCACTAATAAACCGACTGAAATAGGCCCTTAGCACTATTAAGAGTGACCTATAAAAATTCGACAACGCTGTACCGACTGAAATAGGGGTATCTTTGGGGGGGGGGACTCATGTCAAATTTGGGCCTGGGGGGGACTCATGTCAAAGTTGTGCCTTGGGGGGACTTCATTCAATAAATCCCCATTCAATAAACCGACTGAAATAGGCCTCTAGCACTAATTAAGAGTGACCTATAAAAATTCGACAACTGTACCGACTGAAATAGGCCTCTAGCACTAAAAAACTGTCGAAAAGACGAATAATAAATTTGAAGACACTGTAGATGAGAAAGTGGTTCTATGTAACAACACAGGCCACAGTAGGAAAAGCGGAAGGGACTGCATCATCATAAAGCACTTTTTAACGAAAAGCACAAACAGCGGCCCGGCCTGTAGAAAACGAGATCTAGCGACTTTGACTTGGAATAAAATGCCGAACTACGGTAGTCATTGAAGATAGCAGCGAAGAAACTCCAAATAGTTCGGTCAAACCATTGCGTCAAAATAAAAAACAGGATTTGAAGATCATTCATTGAATAAATGCATATGTTGCTCTTGTTGAGAAAATATTTCACACGTCAAATAGTACATGCATAAAATAGAACCTTAACCAGATTGCTAAATGTCCACTATAAGGTGAATTACACATCTGTCTCCAAGTAGTCGATATTTTCAGAAGAAAGTTCGTAGAACGTTGACACCATAGCAATAAAATAGTTTTTTAGCTAGTAAATTTATCTAAATAACTGCCCCTCTCTCTTACCAATGCATCTCGAACTGGTCACTGGTCTAGCACCAAAGTATATAATATAGTAATCTGGAATTCCACTGTAGAAAGTTCCACATTATTGTCCAGGGCCATACAGCTGAAAAAGATGGCCGTTAAAGTAAAAAAAGACTAATTGATTGCTGTATAATATATTTTATTTTGGAGAGGTTTCATAGGAAAATCAACAGTTCCTTAATAGTATAAGCACATATTGACCGTAAGTTACGAGAATGCTAAAGGTAGAGGTAAGAGAGATAGCTACGTGATCATATGTTATCTTAGCGGTAGTTTTAGAGCGAATCGTGAAGTTCTCTATATCGCAATCAAAATCAAACTGCCGAATTACGCCAAGTTTTCCAAAGCGCCAATTTTTACAACCAAACAGAATCTATTGTCTCTGGAATAAATTAATATAAATATTTTGAATTTAGAAAGTCCGTTAAAGAATTAACGCCAAACATGTATGCCAAATTTTATCGCCAGAAAATCGTTGCGTAAGGTAGACACAAAGACTACGATTTATTACCACATCCTGTCCTCAAAAATATAAATTACCCTTTAATGATGTTACAATGGAAAATTATTGCTCAATTTAGTTTCTAATAATTAAACTTACGCAATTTAAAAGAATAAAAATGTAATTATGTATATACACAACTGTTAATAAATGAAAATAAGATTTTTTATATTTTATTTATTACATGATTTAGGAGATATTAGAATTCTGAGAGATGTCATATAAAGAGATGACTAGCAGAAATAAATTATTAATTTTAAAGAATATGTTTTTGTTCTCAGAAGATTTATTTAATAGCCTAACGGATAAAATATTATTAGAATTAAGAAGTTTATTTTTGAGACAAATGTGAATACATATAAAAGTAATTTAGAATTTCGTTAGATATTTTATTAGCCATTTAATTTATTGAAAATATTGCATTTATTTAAAGCTGTAATTAAAACTCATATATGTGAAGGAACGACTTCACAGGGGGGATGAATAAAAAAGTGAGTACTAACATTGTTATGGTATGATTTAAAAATTTGCCAGCTGTTCTTGACTGTTGTCTGCTGCATGGTCTGACAACTGGGAGTTGTGGTATGGGGTGCAATATTATTTGATATTGAGACTTCATTGATTTCCCTTGATTCATGACACTTTTATAGCTCAGTGCTGAGATTCTGTTATATGTATGAACAATTCACATCGCCGTCTTTGTTGTTTGTGTGATGGTCGAGTATTGCAGTGGTTGATTCTTTTCTTTTTCGATTTCTCGAGCCGAGTAGGTAGCCATCTCTGGTCAATACTCCTATTGACCTCCACACAATTGCAACTGCATTTTGGCTAAAATCCCTTGTTTCATGATTTTTTTTGCACATGTAAGAATTTTGAAAGTTGCTAGTTGTTTCACATTTTTAAAGTCTACTTTTATATTTTGTTCTTCATTATTTTTGATTAGGGCTGTTGTAGCTATATTTAATGTCTGTTAAATGTTCTTTTATACTATTTTTTCTATTTTCCTGTAAGTCATAGCTCACAGCTATGTAATACTTGTTTGTATTTCCCTCTGTTCCATATTTTATTTCATAAATGCCTGCAGTTTCTAAGGGGTTTATGGGGTTTTTTGTCATTACTGATATGCTGAAAAATATCTGTTAGGTTTAGTGGAGATATTTATGTTTAGTTTTGAAGCTTCATTTTTAAATTTATTGGGTGCACCTTTTAAATGAAATTGCTGTAGTATATTTTTCTTTTGGTTTCTGTCCATTTTCAATATGAGTTTTTTTTTTTTTTTTTTTTTTTTTTATATAGCTTACACTCTAGGTTTTTCTTATAACTCATATTTTATTTAGTTCATTTATAAGTTCTTATATTTTATTTAGATGTTAGGGCTTATTTTATTTAATTTTTCTAGTGTTTTTTAAATATTTACGTTTTTGTCGATGACAGCAAAAACATCATCGGTGTATTTAAACCAACATTTAATTTCATCCTTAAAATTGCGAAAATTATTTCTTCTGCTAAACTAAGTTTTAATTCAGTGATGAACCTGAATAATGGGATTCCATTGGGACTCCCCCCCCCCTTTCCTTTTTACTTCCATTACCCTACTACCGTAGGTAATGGAAGTATTGTATTCGGTCTGAAAATTCGATATCGGGTTTTCACCTGATTTACACGTTTTAAGGTCCCCTGAGTCCAAAAAAGTGGTTTTTGGCAATTGGTTAGTGTGTATGTATGTGTGTATGTGTGTGTGTATGTGTGTGTGTATGTATGGGGAGAATCTTCTGGCTATTATAGCTTAGAAACTAATAAAGATAGAGCTACGAAACTTTAGAATTCAAATACGTCTGGCGAACAGATGAAATTTCCAAATTTTGGTGAAAATTGAAAAACCGGAAGTGGGACATCGGAAACCGGAAGTTGGACCGTAAGTCCGTATCTCAAAAACAGCTCTAACGATTTTCTTCAAACTTGCTATATAAACACTCTATTAGATGTCCTTTCGAATGATACAGTTGGTTAGTTCAAGAAAATTGATAGGCGTCCTGTATAAATAGCTCAATTTCAGGCCTCCCAAGGGCGTTCCTTTAAAAACGGTTGTACGGATTTTTTTCAAACTCGCCATTTTAACTCAATTTTAAATATGCTTTTGTATGTAATTATTGTTTTCCTGTGAATAATTGAGTTTAACCGGAAATGGGACATCGGAAACCGGAAGTGGGACCGTAAGTCCGTATCTCAAAAACGGCTCTAACGATTTTCTTCAAATTTGCTGTATAAACACTCTATCAGATATCCTTTCGAATGATATAGTTGGTTAGTTCATGAAAATTGATAGGCGTCCTGTATAAATAGCTCAATTTCAGGCCTCGCAAAGGCGTTCCTTTAAAAACGGTTGTACGGTTTTTTTTTCAAACTCGCCATTTTAACTCACTTTTAAATATGCTTTTGTATGTAATTATTGTTTTCCGGTCAATAATTGATTTTTTGTGAAAGTTGGTATCTCAAAAACGGCTCTAACGATTTTCTTTTTTGGTCACTTTTATGTTTTCTGATTACATTATCTATCAAAAATGCATATAATACATGTAATAGCGGGTAATGGAAGTCGTGTGGTTGTTTCACACCAGATTTTTTTTTTTTTTTTTTTTTTTTTTTTTACTTTTTAGGACTGAGGGCCTATTAGTCTCAGACAGCGATTTTTGCGTTGTCGTTTTCGATAGTTGGACATTTGTCGAAATCATTTTTCGATAGTTGGACATTTATCGAAATCTAAAATTTATCGAAAATATAATTGAATAATTTGAAAGCGATGTTATAATTGGGAAGAAAAAAAAAAAAAAAAAAAAAAAAAACTAATAGTCCTCCGTCCTAAATTCTGCTTTTGCCAGAATTTCATCAAAATCATTTTTTTTAAGAAAAAGAAAAAAAAAAAATTATACAGTATCGTTACAAACGATCTCGAATTTTTTTTACTTTTTTCTAGTGAAAGTATATTTTATATTATGGTTGAAAAAATTAAAATAAAGACAACAATTAAAAATGTAGATCTCTATTTCAAAGGAGGAAATGTGCTGTCTCGATCCTGTAGAAAAGTGTGGAAAGTTCCGGAAATTTCCGTATCTCATCAGCCAATGAGATTAGAGCTTCCATATTTGGTATATCCCTAATAAGGATTTTCTCGCCAAGATCGCCAATGTGGGAAAAAGTCGCCAAATTTGGCGCCAAATCTATTACCTGCCTTATTGGGGCTTTTTACTGCGTTTTTAAAGGAAAATAATGCTATTTTAACGCTACAACGACTAGAAATGCACAAAATTAGCACTTTATCAACTTACTAAACCTCTTTGAAAGAATTTATACAAAAATAAACACAATTATCTACAATTTTGTAACAATATCTATACTGTAAACAAAGTATTTTTTTTTTTTTTTTTTTTTTTTTTTTGTAGGTATGTGCTGGTGTGTTCCTAATAATTGACCAGCAATATTCAGCTACTATATTAAAAAAATTCCTTTGCATAATTTAATAGCCAGATGCATTGATCAACTTATATGAAAACTCCAAACAAATATCGTGTAAATTTAAGAGTTGTGAGAGATAGCATAAACAGAATTTCAGTTCTCTCAAAATAAAAGCTAAACTATAAGGTATTTTACTCACATTTTTATTTTCATCTTACTTTCTGTGTCACAAACCTTCCGCCGAATCTGGGTTAAAAACAGAAAAAAAGAAAATAAATTAGAATATCAGACCTATCGTTACAAATTTGGTACTAAATGATAGGGGCGATTTTTCTGAATACAGGGGTGCAAACAGTTTTTCGACACAACAATTTGATTTTTAAAAAATAACTAAAATATGAAATTTAGATGGAAACAACTTTTGAGTAATGCATAAAATAAATTAGAAATATCAGTCCTATCGTTACAAATTTTGTACCAAATGAAAGGGGCGATTTTTCTGAATCCAGGGGTGCAAACTGTTTTTCGACACAGCAATTAGATTTTTTAAAATTAACTAAATTATGAAATTTAGGTGGAAACAAAAAAGGTACATTTTTATTGCGAATTTCTAACACAGGTGAACAATAGGCAATGTAAGATTAATTTATCTTTTTCCATTATTTTTTTAGCTTACATTCTCTGTCATAAACCTGCCGCATCCGGGTTAAAAACAGAAAAAAGGGAAAATACATTAGAAATATCTGTCCTATCATTCAAATTCGGCACCAACAGAAAGGGGCGATTTTTCTGAATCCAGGCGTGCAAACAGTTTTTCGACACGACCATTAGATTTTTAAAAATTAATTAAAGTGTGAAATTTTGGAGTCAACACTTCATTTTAAATCATTTCAGTAATTTTAAAAAGTACGCGGCTCGTTAGAAATTCGGCACCAAATGAAAGGGGCGATTTTTCTGAATCCAGGGGTGCAAACAGTTTTTCGACACGACAATTAGAGTTTTAAAAATTAACTAAAGTATGAAATTTAGGTGGAAACACTTCATTTTAATCTTTTCATACCTTTTAGTGTGAATCAAGCTAATAGAAAAAGTCTTTAATTTAAATTTTTAAAAATTTTATCTTATTTGTAAAATTTGTTTTTAAATCTAAAGTAATTTTCATTGAAAATTAAGTTTTTTTGCTGCTATTTATGTTGTGCTGATTTCGTTTTATTTATATTTCTTTTTCACTTTCTTCTATATGTATATATAGAGAAATTACTGGATTCGTGAAAAATTTTTAACTCCAGTTTTCGATGGATTTGCACTTTTTGGGATATCCTGAACACGATTCGTGACTCTGTGTCTGTCTGTCAGTCTGTCTATGTGTGTGTATCACAAATTTTGTGGACGCTGTATCTCATGAACCAATGAACGAAATATAATCAAACTTGGTATTTACTAGGACCCTGACATAAACTGGTGCTGATTAGATTTGGGGATCAATCTCTCAACAGGTGGCGATGCGATCGCATTTTTTCTAAATTTTTAACATGGCAGTATAGGACAAAATTTTGTATAAATGTACATAATGAGAGTTATTTTAATCATGTGATTGTAAAACTAATATGAATTATTGATAATAGTAATAATTAAATAGGAAAAAAATTTTGTGCATGTGGGGGCATCGTTCCCCCCCCCCCCTGGGGGGGAGTAAATTTTCAATATGGGTATCTTTCGAACAATCTCGTTAATACCTTTAAAACGAATGGTTGAACTATAGATCTGTGATAATTTCAAACAAAGTTATCGATTTTTTTTTTTTACTTTTAACGAAAAAAAAAAAAAAAAAAAATTAGGAAAAAATATCGCATTTCTTCTGATAATTCAAAAAAAAAAAAAAAAAAGACTTTATTTTGGCATTTAGTGATATAATTCTGTCAGATAAAAATCGTCTGCTCTTATAACAAAAAATAATTTGATAATTTAATAAACAATTTGTATTGAATAAATTTTGCATAAAATTATATAGAAGAAAGTCATGTGGTGGCCACATCATACTAGTTTCATTATTTCATTTATAACTTTGTTGATGGGAACAATTTAATGCCATCAAAATTCACAATAGTGCTATTTTAATTAATTTTAATTTCTCTTAGTTTTCTTATAAAGTTGCCGATGGAACTTAAGCTATTGTTTGAAAGGAGGAGGATTTCACAGTAAATGTCTTTCATGTATATTCTGAAGGAAAATTGGACTTTCTCTTTTATTTACTATTTAGTAAAATTTAGAGTAATTCCTATGATCTTTAAATTTGCTAAATATATGGGCTGTATTAGGTATCTATGTGATTTTAAATTTTAGGTGGTTTGTTGATCATCCATTTTTTTTCAATTATTAACTTTTTATTTTCTTCTGTTAGTTTCTTTTTATTTCGTAGACTATCACACAGGCATTGAGGCAGCCAGGCCCCTGGCTGCAAAGCTTCTGTGTAAAACTTCAAATAAAGCTTATAATTTAATTAAAACATGTTTTATTTTGTCATTCAAACTTTTGCAGACATATACTTTTTAATTATTTGCAGAAGTTCATGACTGTTACATGCAGCATAATTATTGCTTTCCATGCAAAACACAGGCTGATGAATGTGTTGCAGTTATACAAAAATGAATTTTAAAGCAGCAAGCCACACCAGTTGTTGAAAGATTCTTTTCTCAAAGAAGGGGGAGGAGAAATTCTGGATTCATACTCAGGTCATGCTATTTTAAAATTTCTGTGGTTTTCTGAAAAACTCGCATAAATATAGGCTAACAATTCTTTGAGAAGATCTCCCCCGGAGGAGAGGGGGGGGGGCACATACATTCATGCTTCATGCACAACACACTTAGAATGGCAAATTTTAAGGACAATTAATTCATTGACATACAAAAATTCATTTAAACGTAAAATCAGACATTTTTTTCATTTTGCATAAAAAAGAACAGTAAAAGTGCTTTAAAATTACTAGAGATAAAGGGGCCGAAGCCCCATGTTATGGTATATCTTATCTTAAGGTTTTCAGCAAAACCAAAAGAGTATGGCACTGACTCTATATATTTTTATATTTTGACATTGACTGCATATATTTTTTAATTATTTGATTTCAGGTATTACTCGTGTTACATATGGTAGGGGATCATAGAAAAAAAAATCCGTATATGTATTCCAGAACATGTAAAATAAATAGGTCCCTAAAGTCCCTTTTTTTTTACATTTTGGTCCCTTAAGTCCCTAAATTTTTCAGAGAGTTGTGCTAAATGCCCTGGAAACCAGATCCACTAATCAACAGCCTGCAAAACAAACGAATCAATAAAGTAACACAACAAATCCCAACTCAAAACCATAAACTTATCAAAATTAATGAGAAAATAACCTAAGAAACACAAGATACGAAGGAAGGAGGCAGGCGGCAAGACTTGTGACTTGCCTGTGTGGTTAAACTAGTTTTATGCCGGCAACACTCACCCAGCCTGCCACGACCAGAACAGGAACCATATGGATTTAAAAAATCAAAATTTCAAAGCAGATGAATAACAATGAAACCACGAAGCAACAATGAAACTCAGCGATTGATTACATTGTGTTTAATAGTATAATTAGAATTTTAAATATAGTTGACAACTCAAAAAGGAAGAAACTTAAATTTTATTGGAAAAAGAAAGTTTGCATAGTAATACAAAGTAAATGCAACAAGCCTTCTGCTTTCTTTCTTTCTTTTTTTCTTTTAATTTAATTTCACAAACCCACCCAACCATCCAGCCTTACAACGCCACCCCACCTCCGTAATCAAACATCTGCCCACCCAACCGCCACCTTTTGTATTGTCTTTTATTATTTTTTAATTTTTTTGTTGATATACACACAAGTGTACAGTTTTTTTTTTTTTTTTTTTTTTGTACTGACAGAGACATGATTAAGGATATAAAATAGAAAATACAAATTTTTTAGGAAAACCCATTTTAGCAGTGGCTGTGATCAGTTTGTTAATATTCTTGTTTTTAAACTTCGCAGAGAATAAATTATTAATTTGAAATAAATGGTTAATGATGATGTTTCTAAAAACCGAAAGATGCAGACATGAATTAAAGTGTGTAAATAAGTTTACTTTAAAACTAAAATCTTGCCGTTTGTCATAGATATCTGTGTAAATTTTATTACCATCGATGATTGTTTTGAGATCTAAAAAGTTAATTGATTGATTAGTTAGAGTATTTTGAGTTAGCTTTAAATTAGGTGGATAATTGAAGGAACAGTTATTTTGTGAGTGCTTGTTGAGATAAAATACAATAATATCATCGATGTAACGATAAAATCGAACATCATCATTGCAAATTTGCTTTTCATAATAATAAAGATAAAGATCTGCCAAAATACTGGAGCTACAACCTCCTTGTGGGATGCCTAATTGTTGCAAATAGATATTGTTGTTGTGGAAGACATAATTATTATGGATAAACAAAGTTAAGAAGTGTTTTAAATTTTTCTGCTTTAAAATTGTGAGAAAGATTAATTTGAGCTTTATATTCTTGAAAAAGACTGTAAATGATATTACTAAGATCTGATAACTCAATATTATTGATAAGATCTTGAAAGTCAAAAGTCATAATATTGTCTATTGAATCGAGTGATTTGATGTATTGAATTAATTGAAAGCTATTTTTAAAACAGTGTAAATTATCAACTTTGCAAGTACAATTGTAAATTTGTTTTAGAATATCCAGTAGAGCTTTATTAGCATTGTTGTTATAAGTGTTACACCCAACAGTGACAGTGCGAAATTTAATTGGAGATTTGTGAAACTTAGGTATGAGAACTATATAAGGATAATTAAAGTTATTGAAGGGAAGTTGAAGTAGTTTATAGTAATTATGTATTTTTCGGTTATTA
The DNA here is from genome assembly GCA_963930645.1 of Salticus scenicus. Taxonomy (NCBI): domain Eukaryota; kingdom Metazoa; phylum Arthropoda; class Arachnida; order Araneae; family Salticidae; genus Salticus; species Salticus scenicus. The sequence continues at coordinate 205,403,493 of OZ005656.1, read as the reverse complement.
ATAATAAGGTTATTATTAGTTAAACTGAAGATGTTACTATTAGTGACTGAAGAGTTTAAAGTAGAGAGATAGTAGGATTTACAAATAATGGCATAATTATTAGGTGATTTGTCAACATAAGTGATCACAAAGTCATCCTTAGTGATTTGATAGAGTTAAGAAGTACAGATTTTTTATATAACACCAGATTTGAAGAATTGAAAAATAATGCATTTTTAATTTTTTGTAACACTAAAACTTTCCATTGAGTGAAGTAGGCAATAGGTTTATTATGAGTAATAGATATTTTATAAATAAATAAATCTAGGTCATAAGAAAACTGTTGAAAGATTTGTGGAATGCTAGTTTTAACTGGAAGTCTAAATTTGGTGCCAAATTCCATGAATTTTTTTAATTGATAATTATCAATAATATTGAGATTACCAGTATATTAAGATGATAAAGCATCTTTATTTATTTATTGAAATTTAATTTAAATTACCTAAAACTAAGTTCGATGAACATGGTATTTTTAAAAAAATGTCATCCACATTATGTTACTCATGACTTTCTAAATTTCAATATAACCTCTTACAGGTTGGTTAAGAATTATTTTATTTATTTTTAGTAAGTTGTGTACTTCTTTATAATTGTCATTATCATCTATTCTCTGTAATTTTCCATTTTATTTTACTTTCATAACCCTTTTTTCAGATGACATTAAGTTCGCCACGCAAACGGAAAAGCACCAAATTGGCAATTTTTCGTTTGCGCGCCCCCGCAAACGGAAAAGTACCGAATTGCTTGTTAAAAAAATAAATAAATAAAAATAATTTTCTTTTTCTTTCAAAAAAAAAAAAAAAAAAAAAAAAAAAAATAGATTTTGATGAAATTTTGGCAAAAGCAGAATTTAGTTTACTATGGAGAACTATTATTATTATTGTTTTTTCAAATTATAACATCTCTTTCAAATTATTCAATTATATTTTCAGTAAATTTTTGATTTCGATATATGTCGAACCATAGTAAAACTGGCAACAACGTTTTATCCGTAGATTGAGACTAATAATCCTCCGCACTAAAAAAAAAAAAAAAAAAAAAAAAAAAAGAACCTTTTAATTAAATTAGAATAACCTTTTCAAAAATTAAAACTTTTTTTTCTACTGCCTGTACTTTTTACTGTTGAATTTTTTTAGTTAATTTATGACAGTATATAATCGGTACTTTTCCATTTTGCCAGCGAGGCGATAAAGTTGCCAAGAATGATATAACAGACGCCAATCATTAAGCACCTAAGAAAGAATAATTGTTTCAAAACACTTCGGGAACAACTATAGTGTCTCCCCACAACTGGATTTGGCGATTATGGATAAATCATAAATCTAAAAATCATAAATGATAAAATCATAAGCTAAATCATAAATCACAAATCTAAAATAAACAGCATGCAGGTTGCCATATTATATTGCAAAGAATCCAGAACGACATCGTTATCTTTCAAAACGGCGCCAAAGAAAAATCGTCAAATCCAGTTGTGCGGAGATACTATAGTTATACCACACTTCGAATAATAAGAAGAAAAAAATTAAAAAGACATGCCCGTTTACTTATTTTATTTATTTTATATCTTTAAGAATTAAATTTTCTTAAGTTTTACTTAAAACTAGCTTTTAAAAGTGTTGTCCCATAAAAAATATAACATTTACTTTGTTAAATCCTTAATAACGTATATAAATAAACTAAACTTGGAAAAAAAAAAAAAAATCTAAGTTACAAATTTACTTTTAATCCATAAATGTATTGTTGCCAATAAAGTTTGCTTGGCGAGATTTGCGCCAGCGAAATGAAAAGTACCTTCTCTATCTATTAACGAAGAATAAAATCTACTCTATTCATCATAAGAATTTTAGGTGATGAATTTTTTCCTTGCTATAATTAGAAATATGAAATGTATCATGAAAATGTCTAATTCTGTAATGTTAAAAAATTATGAACGCTAAATAAGAAGATATTTTCATTTATAATTCAGTTTGAGCTTAAATCTTAATATTTTTGTATGCCAAAATATATCCGAAGTGAAAACAAGCATTTAAAATACCTTAAAAAATCCTTTCTAGTTACTAGCTTATTAATATCGGACACACCGTGTCCATCATCAGAGCCAAGTAATCTTTCTCGACGTCGTTCTTCTGGATGAAACCTCGCTGTTTACTTTGCCGGGGAAGTCCCGCGGTTGTTGTTTCGCTTCACTTCCTTATTCTGTAGTAGTTGTTGCTAGGCGGTAGGGATGAGATAGTGCTCTCGGTCATTCACAGCGTTATTGTTGGTTATAATTTCGAGGGCATCCCGTTTTAGTGCATAGTTATGATTATTGTAAGGGGCTATTTTTTTTTTATGTTAATTGAGTTAATATTTATAGGGTTATTGGTGTGGGTGGTGGAGAAAGCTGTAGAGGAATTTCCTAAAATTAGGACAATCCTCGCTTGTATACATTAAAATTGGTGTTCATTTATCTTTAAAAAATAGCAAATGTCTCTTTTCCTTTACTTGAGAAAATATTGATAATATCATTAATATCGATATTAACTTGGCGATATATCGCGATATTTGATTTCTGATATCGTCCAGCTCTAATGATCAGTGATCAAAAGCCCTGCAGAAGTATTAGGATTTCTTATATTTTTCCAGCCACAACATAAATGTCATTATTCTTTTTTAACTTTATTAGATTCTAGATCCTATAAAGAAGTAGAATTGTTTAATATATCTCATATAATTTTTTGTGTACCCCCCCCCCCCCTTTTTTTTTCCTCTCACTGATGATCGGGGATCAAACACACTGTAGAAGTCTTGTGATTTCCAATCTTTTTCCATCTGCAGCATAAATATCAATATTTATTTTAAACTTGTTTTATTAAATTCTAGAACCTATAAAGAGAAATATGCAATATCTCTCACTCTTGTAATATTTGTTGGGATTTAAGTCTTGCTTCATATAGCCTAATTCTGGTCATTACTTGCAAGCAAGTAGTATTAAATAATATATTGTTTACAAAATGCTGTTGGCAGCAAATGCAAAGACAAAATCTAAGATTGGCTTTTTATTGTTTATTGAAATGGCTGTACAGCTGCATAAATTTGCTTTATGCATATTGCTTTGATGCTATGATGAAGCAATGATTCAATGCTATATAAAAATTTAAAAACGCATTTACTTGCAATTTCATGCTGAAAAAAAAAAAAAATAGTTTTAATCAGTTTCCGACAAAAGTTGTTTTGGACTTTTCAAAATAAAAGAAAATCAAAAGGGAAAAAAAAACTGAAGTAACAAATGTTTTGATAAAACAAGAAATTGATAATTTTATTGATAAAGGAATTGCACCTTTGATCTGCAAGCCTCCTTGAGAAAAAATGCTAAAAATAACTGATTCTCTGGATGTTGCAAACTATAGCAATGGCATTTCATCATACTATTTTTTTTGGAAAATCGCACTATCAAATGTATTTACAATCAACAAATACTACATTACCATTAAGAGAATTAAAATAAAATTTTGAGTAAAACTTTTTTTAATTTTTTATCTTTTTAAGAAGAATTTAAATTTAATTCATTCTATCGACAATAACTTTTTGAATTTGTATAAAAGTAGCTCAATACATTTGGCTAATAAATTATGCAAATGAATTTGTTAATGTTTATGCATGCACAGTTAAAAATTATTTAGTAAAAAAATGCTCACATTTCATTAGCTCACATCTCATTACATTCTAAACTAGATATTAGATACATTATCTTTATTTAGAAAAAGGATTAATTTCAACTTATTATAGTTAACTTTACCTTACATTAAAATCCTTTAGAAGGTTGAGCTTATATATTTCGGCTTCTTAACTTTCAGTATCATGATAAAAACAATGCTAGTTATATTGGAATGACCAAGCGGAAAATTAAAGAACGTATTTTTGAACACCTTAAATACAATAAACAATCTACTGCTTTCTCAAGAACTATAACAATATTAAACCCATTAACACTAATACCATTAAATTTCAAAAACTAATACCTTTCAACTCGCATCATTGCGCCCTAAAAAGAGAAGCCCTAGAAATTTTAACGACTAACAACTCCGTAAATGACATCGAACATAGTTTAATACCACTTGAATGGCAACACCTGCTCCAATCTAAGAAAAGAAGTGAAGAGAGTGATGGACAAGAGGATGAAGAATGAAAATATACTGTCCAGCTGTAGTCGTCATACGAGCTCTGAAGATGGCTCCGTTTGGAAGCCAAAATATATAAGCTCAACCTTCTAAAGGATTTTAATGTAAGGTAAAGTTAACTATAATAAGTAGATATTAGATGTTTAAAGTGTTTGTATATTCTAATTACAATAGGTTGTGTGTAATGTAGTACATTAAGTTTCAAACAATGGCTTCGCGCTGGGTTGAATTTTCTTTATGTTATAATAAAAAAAAAAAGGAAAGGACGTCTTTTTTTTTTTTTTTTTTTGAAATTTTTTAAAGAAACTTTTATATTTCCATGAATACACAAAAGGATAACAAAATAATTAAATTTAATTAATGAAAAACCTATTTTAAAAATTTAGAAATTGTTATTTTAAATTATAGATCGCTGATAATTCGTAATTGCTCCTTTAAAATTTGTGTCACAGCAGAAGGCTTCATAATGTGAAAGTCAGATGACTGAACAAATTTTAGAATAAAGGTTGCCGAATAGTATGCAACTTTCCTTCTTTTGTGGTAAAATAATGCATATTTAATTAACCCTGGATATCTAAAACCTAAGCTAAAGTGACAGTCAACAGATTATTAACCAATTAGAACTGTGATTTTGTGAACAAAAAGGGAAGAAACAAACAACTAGAGGACCTTTCGTCATGTAACTATTGCTAAGTAACTCGCAGCCTGCTGGGGAGCCGTTCTGCGGCGAATTGTTGGCAATCTGTCTGGCAGCCATAGTGTGATGTTTTTTGGGAGTTGAGAACAAAATCCCTTGTTCAGGTTGTAATGTTTGTTGTATTTATTGTGGATTTTTTTCTTGGCTCCTATGTTTTCTACCCTGGCGCCTAACATTTCAAGAGATTTTTCATCCCCTGAAATTAATCTCTAAATGAAAACAAGAATTTGGAAATTGTGTTTCGCTATAATTGTGAATTTTATATTATGTTGATCTAAGTTATGTATATATATATATAACTTTAATAAACCTAAATATTTTTGAAATTATTTTGCAGTCCTAGTAGATCATACTACGCTGTTGAACCAGAGCAAATATTTGGAGAGTATTTAAACAAATATTCACCAAGTTCTGTTACGTAAGTTTGCTTATTTCATTCGCCATATATTTTTATAGCATATATAATAAGTGTATAACTGTTTTTAAATCTCTAGATGTCCATTTATTTTGTCATATTTTCAGAACTGCAACTGTTTTTGGTGATAAATGTAGCGTTTATTCTCCATTCCCTAAATTATTTAAAAATATTGTTGGTGCCAATGGGTTATTACATTCTGGATTGCATCCCAATGAAGAAGGTAATATTGCATTTATTTCTTTAAATTGTTGGTTTGATAATTTTTATTTATTATTTCCCTGTCAATTCTAATATTACTTGAATTTAATATGGAACTTCATCTATACATTATAAAAATAATAAAGGTCTTACTTTTATAATTTCAATATTTAGTGAAATATTTAATTAAAATTTTAAAACGTAAAATACATACCATGCATTTAAATGGTTAGCCCTTTCCGGCCCGAAACATTTTTTATTACATAGGACTGTTCCAGATGCAAAAATGTAAGTGGATGTCATGGATGTTTAACCCACACGATCATACAGTCTGGGTCGGAAAGGGTTATAAACATTGATTATTAAATTCAGTATAACCCCTAGTTTTACATTCCCGGAATTTACATTTTCCAGCAATTTATGATTTCTCCTTTAGATCCCTTTATTTTTCTTATGTTTGCCACGAATTTAAATCCTCATTTTAACAAAATTTTGAATGTCCCACCATTTGCACTTATATAAAGGAAATGTATACTGCGATTTAATAAAAAAAGATAATATAAAACAAAAATATTTGGGAGACAGGTTCAATTAAGGCAAACAATAGTATTCTTTATTTACTGCTGAAAAGCAGATAAGTAATGCACCAAGATTGCATTTGTAAGCTGATTTACTGTTCCATATTCGAAGTGGCAGTTTGAAAGCAATTGCTTAACTACAAATTTTATGTGCTAATTTCTCATTATTTTGTAAGCTATAGAAAGTAAAAAAAAGTCATCCATAGTAAAAAAGGAAAGCAGGAAACAATTTTGGACTTTTTAATGGGGGTTGGGGAGCAAAGTAAATGACACAACAGTGTTTGTGTAAGTACATGTTATGGTAGGTTGTTTAATGTAATAGTTTATGTCATGTCCATGCATCATACATAATTATATTTGCATCTTAATTTTTTTTTAAACTTTTGGATAGTGAGATGTAAATAGACACTCAATAGTGAATTAGGGAAAATAGAAAATGAATTAGTTCATGAATTAATTTATAAAGGCCTAATTGACTTTTAAAACTTATTACAAATACTCTTATGGTCTATTGTATTGTACTTTCGACCATCATTTATGGTCATCCATAGTACAGTTTTCAGCTCTCTCTTTTGATCGTTCCCAGAATTTATTTTGTTTTCATTCTCCCCTTCACTTCAGTTTTTCAATTTATTGTTGACAATCATTTACAGCTGAGAACATGTTAGTATTTCAAGAGTTTCATGTTTCCACGCAAAGTTCTTGAAATACTAACTTGCCCCTCAGCTATAAATGACTGTGAACACAGCATAATTCCCCAGGATTGGCAACAAGAAGTTGAAGAACTGAAGCAAAGAGAAGAACGAAAACAAATTAAATTTGAGCAATGATGAAGAAAGAGAAAACCGAAAACTATATTGAAGATGACCATGAATGATAGTCAAAAGTATTATACGAAAAATCTTAAGGGTATTTTTAATAATGAATTAATTGTTCAAGTTAAAAATATAGTAACTTATGTCAATAACAAACTTTTTGTTATAATATTATTAATTTTTTGGTCATCAGTTGTTTATAAAAAGTTATTTCCCGCTATTTACATTGATCTTCAATTTATGCTTTTTATGTTACTTCTCGCAGAAAGTATAAAAGAAGGATTATATTATATAAATTTAACAATCAATGCTTTAGCATTATTAAATGTTAATTTTAATCAATGTTAGGGAAAACTAATAGCAGTGTGCAAATTATTAGACTTAAAGAAGAAATTACACATCTTCTTACCTCCTGCCTTTACTTTACACTATTTCAGTTTCCAATCTTGTTTGGGGGTAAAGAACATATTACACCCCATATATTTCAGAGAAAGTTTTTTTCCTGTAATCAAACAGGCCAAGAGTAAAAAATAAAACACAAACAAAAATGTTTGGGATTACCCTGTAAGAAATACCTTCAAAAGGTTGTGTTCATAAAAAAGCAACATAAAAAATCCTTCAAAGAAAAATTTTCTACAGATAGAACTGCTGTTTCACCTGCAGGCAAAAAATTATAGCTAACTCAACCCCTACCCGACCTGCCAAGCAGGGTAACCGACCTGATGCAGGACTCTACTGTAGGCTAATTATAATGGAAATATGGATTAAACTTTTTTTAACTTTTGCATTTTTCTCCCCCAAAAACTTGAAATTCAACTCTTCTATTGACGATATCTTTCTGAATTTTAATGATATTTGCTTTTTTTTTTTTTTTTTTTTTTTTTTTAAGTGCATTTGGTTAACCTTTAACCATTAAGAAACCTTTATTTCTCCTTCATTATATATGCAATTTACCTGCAAATGAATACAGGTAATCATATGAAGAAGCTTAAGCAAGAAGAAGAAACTTTTACTGAAATATGAGTTATAACATGTTCTTTACCCTTCACAAGATTTGGAAACTGAAATAGTAGAAAACAAAGGCAAAAGGTAAGGAAATGTGTAATTTCTGTTTTTAGTCTAAAATTCACATACCACTGATTTTTTTTTTTTTTTTTTTTTTTTTATTTAATAAAATTTTTATTTTTGATACTTTATATATCTTTTTATATTCACCTAACATTTTGTGTATCAATAATAATTTGTGTACCAATCACTTAAAAAAAAAAAAATGATTTTCAGATTTAAGGAAACTTTAAACATTTAATTATGGCAAAAATTGAGTTTTGAAAAATTGATCAAAAATCTCTTTTTAATACCCTTTCTACCTTATATGGGTAAGAGAAAGTAGAAAAAAAAAAAAAAAAGAAAGAAAAGAAAAATATTGAAAATAAAAATTTATGGTGTTCAAGATGCCACTGGTCAGTTAAAATCAGGGAATAATTGAAAGGTCAGAAAATTTAAGTGTGTCTGAAAAAAGTCAGGTAATAATAGTCAAGGATTTCATTTTAAATCAGAGAATTTTTATATATTTGTATGGGAAAAAAAAAAATCCCTTTTCGGCAAGCTTAAAGGCATAGGTAGATTCCTTTACGTTAATGTTACAAATGTAAAGAAATTTTACATATGCATTAATACTTAGCCAATGGCTTTGTTCTCATACATTGAATTTTTTACGTTGCTATTCTGTTTTCAAGAAATTTAATTTTCAGCTAAAAAAGGATTTTATTCAATCTACTTAAAATTTTAGGCTAGATTTATTGGTCTCTAAATGTTTCAATTTTTTAGAATTCAAGCTCATAATCATTCAACAAATAGAAGTCTTAAAGATATATAATCTCAGCAATGGTGAATCCCGGAGGAGGCTATTGGGCTACACACCCCTCCCCATCCAAGCTTAATCAAAATTATAATTTTTATATAAATTCCATATATCTAAGTTCAATATCTTTCTTTTAAAGAAAAAAATAATAAAAACGTGAAAATGCACTTGTGTCCTTACTATGGTCAAGCACTGGTAAGCCTGGCGTTACTATGGTCAAGTCAAATACAGTTAAGTGGTAGCGGTTTTTAGATAGTTATTTCATTGTATTTTTTATTGAATTATTGAAAGTTTTGTATTGTGTTTTTATGATTCTTATTGTCAGATGAGTAAAAATTGTAAAGTGAAACAGTTTCGGTTCACATAAGCTGGAACATTAACATTAGTTAACATTGGACCATTTGGCATCGCTGAATTTCAATGTTAATTGTTATGAATTTAGTAAATTGTATATATTTGGCGAGATTTTGGTGGCAAAACTTGCGACTTATGAATGAAATTTGTGATTTGGCGGCAAAATTTGATAGTTAACGACGAAATTTTTGACTTGGCGACAAAATTCGTTGTCAAACGACAAAATTTGGCGTGCTTGGCAGCTTTGGTGTCATTATATTTTCTTTCCACGCGAAAACCTCATATCTTTTAACAGACCAATATCTTGTTTCGACGAGATAAAAAGTCAAAGGAAGCTGTAACGTGTTACTCTCAATCGTAAGTTTTAAATTCTTGCCTAAACCGACATACTAAACTATTCACCACAAACGATATTTGTATTAAGATTGACATATTATTTTAATTTTATATTTTTAAATGATTAATTAAAGCGTTTAACATGGTTTTTAATTAACACACTTTTATTATCTTCATATGATGCAACTATTAATGTATATAACGGAATTTTGCAATTCAATTTTCGGTAACTTCTTGTCGTCCGAAGAACCTGAAATTTTGCACACGACTTCATAATCAATGACAATACTAGATACAAGTATTTCCAGGCACTTTTCTCATCAGGGGCAGGTTCCAGGGACAAACAAAAAATCTATATTTATACAAAACTATCGTATGTGACACAGGATTTGGACGTATTTATATAATGTAGAGTGGCAACAATTAATATTTTTTAATAAAGATTTAAAAGTATGTAATAGTTTTCTAAAGTCTTTATTTGTTCACTTTTCAATAAAAGAGTATTCTTTATTTTTTAAAAAATGGTATAATTTTATTTATCAAAATAAGGGAATTCGAGTAATGAAATACTTTAGTTTAAATTTAAGTTTTTATGAAAGTAAACTTCAACGGAAAATTCATTAAAATCGTCCCTAGTTTATTTGTCAAAGGGATAATACCTAAATGTCCCCAAATTTATTACTTTTTCTATCATGCCAGTTTAATTCGTTTAGCATCGATTTACACGATTTTTTTTTTTTTTTTTTTTTTTTTTTTTTTTTTACGATGACATTTATCTTTTACATTATAGCATCTATGTCATAAACACGGAGTAATATTAATAGGAGTTGAAGGTCCAATGGGAGAAAGCTACGAAACTGTGATCTAAATTTTTGGTAAATATTGAGGGCGCCACTTGTCATTCCTCCCTACCTCGGTGCGGATATACTGTTGTTTTCAATAGAATTTTGCTGGAGTACATTTAAAATTTTTTATTTTAAGCAACTTAATTTCTTTGTAAGTTCTTAAAACTGCATAATTCAGATGTTTCAAATAAATGCTTCGTTCCTAGAGTTAAAACAGGCTATGATAGTGATAAGAAAAGAAAAAAAGAAGCTCTAGGAGAGAAATAATGTCCGAGTTCGTGTTTTCTGCACCTAAAGTAAGTTTATTTTTTTTCTTTAGAAAATTTCATCCATTCTCCTTCTTCCCAATTGTCTGTTTTAGCTAGCTTCGGTTCATAAGAATCGTCATTTTTTAAAAGCTTTCTTTCAAAGTAAAATTAGTATACAATGGCTCTTAAAAAAAACATGTTGGTTAAAATACTCTATTTAATGAAATTTGCTTTCAATCGAAATTTTTTCATCTTGATATTATTTTTAAAAAAATAATTAAAACGATACATTTCCCCATTGAATAACATTGCGGAAGCTGGAGAGAAGGAAGGATTGCACGCTGGCGCCATCTGTAAACATTACAAAACAACATCACAAAATTTCAGCGTTACCTTCTTCTCCTGTCTTATTACTCCGTGGTCATAAAGCTAAGTCTAAATCTGCTTAGCCCTAAGATATGTTGATTTTATTTACATATTTATTTATTTATTTATTAACTTTTATTTTATTTGTTTAAAATCACGGATAAAATTATATTTCAGTTTTCTCAGTAGTTCAGAACATTGTTGTAATTGTGACGTCATATTTTCTGTTAAATTTAACATTTTTTTTTCTTTAATCAGGTTATTATATTGTTTAAAAACATGATTAAAATTTTATTATATTTTCAGTGATCTTTTTTATTATCGTTTGCACGTGACATATGCATCAGATTATAAATTTTTGCAATGAAAGCTATATAGAAAATGTCGGCTATATAGAACAATGAGCTCTTCCCAGTGTCGTCTGCTCAATCACGTGATAGAGGAAAACGAATAGTCGAATTCTGAGAATCGAATTCAATTAAATATCGTTCCTAAGAACAAAAATGTTAATATTTAATTTAAAATAAAATAAAAGTAATATTGTGCATTTGTAAACAGTAGAATAGTTGTATTTGTAAATTTAAGAATTTTTTAAAAACACTTTGTGTTTATTTATTTTCAACTGTAAGAATCGATTTTTGTATGTTCCAGTGTAACTGTTACATTAACTGATCTAGCAATAAATAATAGCTTGTTCTTGCAGAATGTTTATGGATTATAATTTGAAATTTTAAAATGTGTTCATTTAATTTAATTGCATAAAGATGTTACAACAAGTAATTAACTTAGTTACTGGTCTAAATGGATTTACGCAGTACGATATTGCACTGTCACTGATTTAAGTACCAAAAACCAGAGTATTTAAAATGTTCTTCACTAATATGAATAACAATTATAAACTAAATGATGATGGTAAATGTATACAGCAAACAAAAGATGATGAATAATGATATAAAATGGATTAAAAATGATGATGTATGAAAAAATGACTCAGATTAAATACGATTGATCAAAAATAAGAATAGAAAATATGTTATTTCAGTAATCGCTCTAGATAAACAAGACTTCGTCTGCTACTTGTTTTTCCTCTATCATGTGACCTCTGACGTCAGGTGGGAAGAGTCCATTGACGAAAAATCACTTTTTAGCTTGTAACTTCTAAGCAATTGGAGCTACCGAAAAAGTTTAAATACAAAAATTGTTCATTTGGTTAAGGCGGTAATTCGCCTGATTTGAAATTTTTTCCTCTTTTCAATATTAAAGAAATTATGGGCAACTGAAAATTTCCACCCCCCACCATTTCCACCCCCTTTGAGCTGGATACCCCATCTACGAACTCGACCGAGATTTTTACTGTCCTGACAACATATCCCGAGCTGGTTAAATTTAAATAAAAATTACTCTAGTTATCGTGTTCACAACTTAACATGGGAAAAAGCGTTATACATATATATATATATATATATATATATATATATATATATATATATAAACTTTTGAACGGAGGGGCTCTAGGGGTCATGATCGGTGAAGATATGAAGAAATTTTCCAGAAGTCGTGTCATGAGAACCATTGCAATAGGTAGATCTCCTGTAAGGAATCTACCTAAAAACTGCATAAGTCAGGAATAATTCATGGAAAATGCTGAAAAATGGTCAATTAATTCAGAAAAGTTCTCATACTACTCACCCTGAGTTTTACAAATGAATCTTTTATTTTTTCTAAAATTAGTTTTTTGTTTTCAAACATCAAAATTTAATTGTTTATATTTTTAATTGTTTTACATTGCTCAGTTATTGAAGGTTTAGCAATGTAAGAATTCTAATAATTTCTTTTAAATATATTTTCTCTTTCTTTTTCCCAGGAGTTGGAAAAGTGCCAGTTGCTGCTTCTTTTAGTAGTTCTGACAGTGCTGCACAATTCATAGACAGTCTTCTGGCTGAAGCAAATAAACATGCTTTCAAAGTATATGTGAAATGTGCTGAATCTTCATTTGAGAAAGACGATTTTGTTGAAGTAATACAAAATCTTGCTGGATTAAGGGACAATTATGAAGATTACTAAAATTTTCAGATATGTATGGAAGAATTTTTTTTATAAAAATGTCTTCAAGATTTTTAAGGAGTTTTTGAAACAGAAAATAGTTATCGTTAACTTCTATTAATTAATAGCATCCTGTTACTAAAACAAGTGGATTGTCACCAAATTTGGTATGTAGAGAATTCATGACCATGTTCAAAGATTTATTTTTTATTGATTTACTTTTAGCTGCATCAAATGACATTTTAAATGGAAATGACTCACACAAGATAATAAACCAATTATTAAATGTTCAGACGGTTTATGTATTCAAGTATGAGTTGTTTCCTTCATTATATTTTCCATGTTTACATATAAAGCATCACCTAGTGATAAGCTTTGAAAAAAATCAAACCCACCTGGGTTTTTCATCCCAAACCTAGGTTTTGGATGTGTGTGTATATATATATATTTAATGTATTGCTGTAAAAGACTAATAAATTACTTTTTTAGTTAAAAATATGCTGAATTGAGTTTCTTTTTTGTCTGATAAATGCATTTGATTTACAACCTTTTCTAGGACAGTAAAAGAATATTATAATATATTCTAATACTATGTGCATTTCAGTTAACATGCATTATGTATAAAAAGTAATTAGTTTGAAGTAGGTAAGGGTAACTGGCTTTTTAATTCAACATGAATTTAGACCTAATAATCATTGCATCTGTTTGTTTAATTCTTTATTTGTTACATTTAGCCTGCGAAACAAAATCAAATGTAAAAGAGTAATAGTTTTAGAAGTTTGAAAACTTCCTCCAAGAATTCAAAGTTTTGTCATTGCTATATTTTTGAGGTAAACTCCACAGTGTTTGGTAAGAAAATCTAGTTTTCTATCTAGATTTTGATTATAACTTCAGATTTGTTCTATTTCTTATGCTTTTTGGCTTCTCATCCATGTTTACACTTACCCCAGGCAGGCACCACATCTGCATCATTTATGTATTTTTTCTTTGCATTTTTAGTTTTGTGTTTTAATTTTCAATGAAACCTAATGACCTGAACTTTTTTTAGTTTTTGTTGGAGTATTTAAAATTTTTTCAATCTTATCTAACTGCTTATTATAACAACACAAAAATGAGGCTCCAAATTTACTGACTTTTACTGACATTTACTCAACTTTTGGCTGAAGTATTTGCTCAGAAACTAGTAAATTTTGGCTTCTTTGATTGATGAACCAGTTTAATAAAGCCTCTTTCTTTTTTCGGTGGGGGGGGGGGGGAAGTAAATTTTTATCTAAAGCAGAATTTCTCTGTTTTCCCATATAATATTGTTTTGACTGCACATTTCAATGGGTCTTCTTTTGGCAAATGTCAGCTTGGTTACTTCCATTTGGTATTTCTCTTGTGATGTTTATATTTTGTTCAATGCAGAATTCTTTACACTTGCTCGACATCAAGAACTTAATGATTTCTTAAAAGCGAATTTGTTGTTGTTACTTATGTTACTCGAAAACTCCGAGCCGCAGTAGCATACTTGTCAACTTTTCCGGTTTTCCCGGAAGACTTCCGGTCTTTTAGCGTATCTGGTATCTATCAATTGTCCTCGCATATTAAAAGTTGTTAATTTTTATAAATATAAATGTTCATTTTTCAAGAAATAACTTTTAGCTTACCTTTTTCTTTAAATTTATTAGATATTTATTTGTTTTCTTTACTTAAAATTCGGTCTGCCATCTTTGCCTGCACCACGCCTTAACGATTGATGTTTGTTTACATCTTTGCCGTTGCCAATCTTGATCTGCATAATTTTTCCTATTTTGACTGTTGCCACTTCTGTTGAAATAGTTATAGTAAATTATTTGGCTATGATCGTTGAGTGGCAATAGCGATGTGTTGTTTATATGCAGATTTTTGACTTTCCGTCAGTATAAATAGATCGCGGCGTGTGTGTTAGAGTGCAGTCGTCAGCAATAGTCAGCCAGTCTTCAATTAGAAATGAAGTAGTAACAGCTTTGGATAATTGAGCAGCTTTTAGCTGTTGGTGAGCTAAGCTCTGGCAGGTGTGCTTTTAGCATGTTACAGCTAAGCTTGTTATGTTCTATTTGGCTGTTGCATCTTATAACTTGATGGCTGCCGTTTTACAAATGTTAAATTTCTTCATCGTTAAGTTTTTGAATTTCGTTAAGTTTGTTTCCTTTTAAAAGGATAAGTTTATGGATTTTCGGCATTCGCGAATGTTCGAAATCTAAAATCAAAATGATAATCGATGTTTGATATGAGGTCGTTAAGTTTATTTTTAATTAATGTTAAATCTTGTTTAGTAACTTTTTAAGTTACGTTTGTTAAGTTTGAAATTTAAATTAAGAGTCTTCTGAATTAAATTATAGAAATTAATAGTGTGCAAGCGCAATTTTCATCGTTGTTGCACTGTGACAATACATCTTGTGTTCTTTCGCTGATCAACATGGCGATCGCGGAAATATAGTTCATCATCCTCCTGTCCCGCTGGTCGACGTGGCGATCGCGGATGTTCTGTGTTTAGACAACGAATTCTGATAATATTCCATGTGTATTATAATGGATGTTAGATTGTGTCTTGTTCATCACCTGAAATAGGTAACATTAATTTTTGTCATCTTTTGAAAGTTTCAATATATATTTATGTTTTGCTGAATAAATCTGGTTTTTGTTAAAACTTTTGTATTTAATGTGTCATCACAATTGAACACTGGTCAAGTTATTTTTTTGAAGCCCTTGAAAACTTAAAATTAATTAGTTTCCACTGTATGCAATCTGCATAATAATATCAATTAAAAGATAGACCTTTTTGTCTATGTCATTTGGTTATGGGCGAGTTTTTTTGAGGGTATCATTTTTTAAACTTGACCAGTTGTTTTTCTTGTTTACTGTAAAATTGATAATTAGTAACTTTAGTAACTATTTAAAATGGCTTATAATATAATGCCTCAAATTACCAAGTTAAATATAACTAACTATGCTGGTTGGAAGTGTGATATTAAATTTCTACTTATGGAAAAAAATGCTTACGAAATCGTCACTGGTGACGAAACTAAACCTAAAGTTAGTGCTACCGTGACTGAGGAGGCAGTACAAGACTTTAAAAGAAGGCAGAATGCTACCATGTCAATTCTATATCTAAATATTGATAATGAGTTTAGAAGTTTAATAAGTGAATGTACTGACCCCTCAGAAGCGCGGAAAATTTTAAAAGCTAACTTCCAGCCAGATAGTAGAAGTCACCATATGAAACTGTTCTCTGAACTTATGACATGTTTTTTAGAACCTGGCGAATCTATTGGTGTTTTTGCAGCTAGAATATCAAAAATTGCTGATCAGTTAAAATCAATTAATAAACCAATTGCAGATGAATATCTCTGTTTTCAAGTGTTGCGATACTTACCTGATAAATTCGATCAGATTGTCCAACAGATTTTACGTTGGTCTGATAAGGATTTTGACTTTAAGAAAATTATTGTTGAACTTTGTGCCGAGAAAACACGTCTCCAACTTTGGACTGTTGATAAGAGTAGAACGGAATGTTCTATTGAGGCCCAATATGTCAAATTTAAACGTAGGCCTGTTTTTACTTGTTGGAGGTGTGGAAAAAAAGGCCATGTAATTAAAGATTGTAAAGTTAAATTAAATGTTGATCTAGCTGTAAAAGAAAAGGAAAAACCATTCAGGGGTAATTTTTCTAGGAGGGGTGGCTCCAGTCAACAGTCAAAACGTGATAAAACTCCTACTCGTAAAGCTCAAAATTTTATTGCAGAAGCTAATTTAAGTAGTTTTGAGAGAGAGGGAAGCTGGGCTTTCGACACAGCGGCCTCTCATCACTTCTGCAAAGATAAATCTTTGTTTTGTAATTTTTCTGAAATTTTTGGCGTGGCTGTTGATGGTGTCACTTTTCCCATTACTGGTAAAGGCGAGGTGGAGTTGAGTTTTAATGGAACTGTTATTAAACTTTGGAATGTTTTGTATTCACCAAATTTGAGAAAAAATCTTTTGAGTGGTTCTAGATTCGACCAGGGTGGTGCAAAATTTATTGGTGAGGCTGGCAAAATAAACGTGGTCGACAAGTACGGTGACTTTCTTTTTTCGGCTAAACTCCATGATGGGATTTACTACACCTTTCCTAAAGTAATTAAAGGCAAGCATAATGTTAAATTGAATGACGGGCAGAATTCTAATAAAAATATAAATGATAATGCTGAAATTTCAGCTTCTCCTGTGATAAAACCTGTTAATATAAAAAACTTTGATACCTGGCATCTTTGTTTCGATCATCTAAGTACTGATTTAATTTTTAATACTATCCGTAATTCTGCTGTTAAAGGTCTGCCCAATTTAAAATCAGTTGATAATTTTTTTCCTGATCCCTGTCATGTGAGTAAGCAAAATCGCATTTCTTTCAAACCTTTGAGTCATTCTTCTTCAAAAAAAACCTTTAGATCGACTTTTTATGGATACTTGGGGTTCAATTAAAATTCCTGGTAAAAAAGGTGAACGTTTCTTCTCGTCTATAATAGATGATTTTTCTGGTAGATCATCCGTTTACCCTATCCTGGAAAAATCTATGTGTTTTGAGGTCTTTAAGAGACATGTTTTAAGGACCGAAAGGTTTTTGGGAACCAAGTTGAAGTCGATCAGAACTGATAATGGTAAAGAATTTGATAATGATTCTTTTAAGGTTTTTTGTAGAGAAAATGGAATAAATCATGAACTGACCAATTTTTACACACCAGAAGAAAATGGAATTTGCGAGAGGTTCAACCAGACAATCATGAACTGTGTTCGGGCAATGTTAAAATCCAGTGGTTTATCTGATGATTTTTGGCCTGAAGCATGTTTACACTTTAATTATACGTGGAACCGGATTTGTCACAGTGGGAACTCTAAAACTCCATTTGAACTCTACTCAGGAAATAAGCCTTCTGTCCGACATTTAAGACCATTCGGTACTTTGACATATGTTGGTGTCCCAAAGGTCAGGCGCAAACATAAGTTAGACTCCAAATCCAAACATGGAATCCTTGTGGGTTATGCGTTGCGTACCCGTGGTTATAGGGTCTGGTTAGAAGACGAGAAGAAGGTTGTGGAAACCATAAATGTTTCTTTGCTGAAAGCGGTGACGTTTTACGCAGTGGAGCGGTGATGGGCGACTCTTCTTTTGAGTTGATGCTTGTCCCAGAGGAACAACCACGGCCCGTTGACCGGTATCATCTTCCTGGTCCGGAGCCTGGTACCTCTGGTGTCTTGCCCAGCGAGATTGAAGGTGTCGTCCCAGCCGTCTCTCCTGTTACTCCTGCTCCTCAAGTTACTCCGCATACTGCTTCTCCTAACTGGATGACCAATCCCATTTGGTATCAGAAGGTTGTGACTCGACCTAAGGGAGATAAGGTCGATATTTACTATTATCCTGATGGAGAGGGTAAAAAGTGTTGTCAAAGGTCACCTAACGATGTCGAAAAATTCTGTAATTTAAATGATATTAATTTTAACCCTGCTGATTTTGATTTTTCTAAGTTTAATAAATTTTCTGGTGTTGTTAACCCTGGTGTTATACCTTCTGCGTCCAGCACGACTAGTTGACTAGATGTGGTGGTACCGAGAACGTATAAGCAAGCTCTAAAATCTGCACAGTCCGAAGAGTGGCATGAGGCTATGCTGGAGGAATTGGAATGTATGGCTACGAGAGGAGTCTGGCATCTTGTGAAACTCCCTGAGAACAAAACTGCGTTGGGAAACCGCTGGGATTACACAGTAAAGCGTGACGAGTCTGGCAACATTGTCAGGTACAAGGCCAGATTAGTCGCGCAAGGTTTCAACCAGGTCCAGGGTAAATCCTATGATGAGATGTTCTCGCCAGTAGTAAATTTTTCTGTGGTCAGATTTTTTTTCTCTCTTTTAGTCTCATGTTGCGGTTGGTTTAATGTACAGTGTGATGTTAAGTGTGCCTATCTGTATGCTCCCTTAAAGGATGAGATTTACATGAGGCAACCAGTTGGCTTTGCTGAAAGGGGTAAAGAAGACTGTGTCTGTAAACTGGATAGAGCACTGTACGGTTTACATCAATCAAGCAGACTATGGTTTTATGAGTTAAATAAAGTATTGTTGGAACTTGGTTTTAATAAATTTGAAAATTGTAATTGTGCATATTCGTATTATGATTTCTCTGTTTTATAGGTTTATGTTGACGACATCGTTGTTTTTGCTAGAACTGAATCCCAAGCGCATAATATTTTGGGTTTGTTAAAATCAAAGTTTGATTTGAAAATCTTGGGTATTACTCGTAAATTGTTAGGTGTGGAGTTCGAGTGTACAGATACAGGAGTTTTGATCAACCAAAATCAGTATATTGATGAAGTCAATAAAAGGTTTCAAAATCACTGTGTACCTATCTCCTCCTTGCCTATTGTTAAAGGTATCCAATTTTCAAAGAGTGATTGTCCTGTTATTCAAGCAGATATCGACGAAGCTTCTCATTTACCTTACAGAAATCTTTTAGGTTGTATTTCTTTCATTGCAAATCGTACAAGACCTGATATTGCATATGCCACTAACATTTTTTCACAGTTCCAACAAAATCCAGGCATTAAACATTGGCAGGGTTTAATTAAACTTCTTGGATACATAAAATTCACCAGTCAGTATAAGCTCCATCTTAAATGCACACAAGTTAAACTAATTTCTTATTCTGATGCTGATTTCGCTGCTAATAGGGACGATTATGTTTCTATGGGTGGCCAGTTGATACTTTTGGATAGTGCTGCTATTTCTTGGCGTACTAATAAACAAAAAGGTATTACCATATCAACGATGGAATCAGAATTTGTATCTATGTGTGATTGTGTTCGTGAGCAGGACTGGTTTTATAATATTTTATGTGAATGTTCTAGCTTAAATCTTATAGAAAATAATTTTGATATACCTACCTTATATGCTGATAATCAGGCTGCAATACGTTTTACAAAGTCCAGGATTGAGAATTTCCATACACGTCATGTTAATATTAAGCTTTTCTTTATAAGGGACTGGTTTGATGAGGGCAAATTTACTATTGAATATATTTCCTCTAAATTAAATCTTGTCGACCCATTTACGAAGGTATTGACAAAAAAATGATTTATTAAAATTCATAAAAATAATCTTTATATAAAATTCTAGTGTTTAAATTGTTTTTCTTCCCTTTGCAGATGTTTTTCATAATTTATGTTTTTCATGGTGTGAATGAGTGTGAAATCACAGGGCGCCTTGTGTACATGTACATCTGTATATATATCCATTTCTCATCATAATTCTTTTCATACTGCATGTATTTCCATCATATTTATTCTTGTATATATATATATATAAATTGAATTGCATAATCTATAGTTTATATAATGTATATATGTTTCATATCACTTTTCTTTAGTATATCTGCATGGTGGAGAATTATGTTTGATCACGTGAAATCTGGATATGTCAAAATTGTTGATGGTATATTTTTTCATTTATTAACTAGTTTTCCTTGTATCGTTTAGTGATACATTTATTTTGTCATGAACTTTGGAAATCTCATGATGGTGTTTTTGCTGTTTAGCTAACTAACTTATATGCTGTTAATATTTTTATATGCTGCGGTGGGGGGCATTGATAACTATCAATGTCCTCACATATAAAAAAAGTGTTATTTTTCATAAGATATAAATGTTTATTCATCATGAAATAACTTTAACTTACCTTTTCTTTTCAAACTTATTAAATATTTACTTAGTTGAAATTCTTTTACCAGCTTATTATGCATCACGTATTAACGATCGATGTTTGTTTACTTTTCTGCCGTTGCCATTTTGAATCTGCATAATACTTTTTTTTGCTGTTGCCACTGCTGTTAAATTAATTATTATAAATTATATTTTGGCTTTGACCGTTGAGTGGCAATAGCGATGTTTGTTTATATGCAGATTTGATATTTCTAGTCAGTATAAAAGATCGCGGCGAATATGTAACGTTGGCACTTTGGCAGTTCTCAGCCAGCCTTGAACTAGCTATGGAGTTTTTTAAATAGCTTTAGGTAATTGAGCAGCTTCAAGCTGTTGATAAGCTAAGCACTTAGAGCAGGTGTGCTTTTAGCAGTTAAACAGCTGGATATGTTTTTTTTTATGGCTGTTGCATTTGTACCTTGATGGCTGCCGTTGTTATTAATTTTTACAAGTTGTTAGGTTTGAAAGAGTTTAATCTCGTATTTTTTTCGAAAGAAAAATTAATTTGATAAATTGATAATTGAAACGACATTGTTAATGATACATAAATGATGTTATGAATGTTTTTTGACTTTTAAGTCATAATGTTTTTAAATAGTTTAAATTAAAATCTTCTAAAAATTGAATTATAAAGTTAGTGTCGATAATGCTTTTATAGTGATCTTCAATATTCAGTGATATACTTCTGTTCAGTGATTTACTTCTTGTTTTTTCTCGTTGGTCAACACGGCGACCACGGGATGTTAAGTGCTTCCTCTTTATTCCTCGTTGGTCAACGTGGCGACCGCGGGATGATTATTTCTCTATAATTTATATAGTGTCAACCAGATATATATTGTGTAATGTATTGCAAGTATGTTTCTACAGAATTTATATTACATCCATCATCTTGTTTGTTCAGCACCTAAAAAGGTAACTTTAAATTTGTCATATTCTTAAAGATGTTTTACTGATATATATTTATGCTTATTAAATAAAAATTTGTTTTTGTTAAAAATTTTTGTATTGAATGAGTTACAACATTTAAGACTGGTCAAGTCAATTTTATCGAAACCCTTAAAATTCAAAATTCATTTACAGTTTTCACTGTTGCTATCTGCTTAAATAAGATTTTTGAAAGACTGACCTTTTGGTCTTTATCAAACCCCCTTCTAAATTTACTTCTTCAATCCCATATGATCGGGGAGCCGCTAATAAAATTAAAAGTTCAGCTAATAAATACGGTATCAATATCCCCATAAAACCTAATAGAAACATATTTCAATTAATACGCAACGATAAAGATCCAATTTCACCACTTGAAACTGCCGGAATCTATAAAATACCTTTCATTAATTAAAATAAAAATACATGGCCATACATCGGAGTCACTAAAAGGAAAATTAAAACCCGAATTGACGAGCACAAACACGACATTAAAACTGGCAAAGTAAATACCGCACTCGCAAAAACCTATAACAGTGAAAATATTGAAATTAACTTTAACGAAACTAAAAAATTAGCCGACTATAACAACTATCATTACGCAATGTTCCGCGAATCCATAGAAATTACAACCAACCCTAATGTGTGCAATGACAGCGACGCAATGGCCCCAAATGAAGCGTGGAGACATCTCATGGAGAGAACCGCCCACAGACATTAGTATCAACCGAACTTCACAACAGATGAAGCCGCTGAAGAGGCCTGGACGTCCAGGCGAAAAATTTACGGCCAATAATGAGGCAAGTCTGAAGGTTTTTTAATTTAACGTGACAAGGAATTTTTTCATATAACGTTTTAAACATTACATATTTACACATTTCTTCTTTACAAATTAAACTTGTGTTATGAGTCATGTTCCTTTAAACTGTTATGACGTAAGAGAATGTTATCAACTTTCTGCATTCAAAAGATTACATTCATAAAAAAGCAACATAAAAAATTATTCGAAAAAAAATGTTTTGCAGATGGACTACCGTTAACTCAACCCCCACCCAACCCGCCAAGCGGATAACCGACCCGATGCATGACTCTACTTTATGCTAATTATAATGGAAATATAAATTAAACCTTTCTAAATTTTTGCATTTTTTTTTAAAGACTTGAAATGCAACTCTTCTATTGATGATATCTTTCTGAATTTTAATAATATTTGCTTTTTTTTTTTTAAGCGCACTTGGTTAACCTTTAACCTTTTAGAAACCTTTATTTCTCCTTGATTATACATGCGGTTTACCTGCAAACGTATACAGGTAATTATAGGAAGACGTTTAAGCAAGAAGAAGGAACTTTTACTGAAATATGAGTTATATCATGTTCTTTACCCTCCACAAGATTTGGAAACTGAAATCGTAAAAAATAAAGGGGTAAGGAAATGTGTAATTTCTGTTTTTAGTCTAATAATTCACATACCACTAAGTAATTTTTTTTTTTTTTTTTTTTTTTTTTGGATACTTTATATATCTTTTCATATTTAGCTAAACATTTTGTGTATCAATAATAATTTGTGTACCAGTCACTAAAAAAACTGATTTTCAGATTCAGGGAAACTTTAAATATTTAATTATGGCAAAAATTAAGTTTTGAAAAATTGATCAAAAACCAGTGCCCTTTTTAATACACTTTCTACCTTATATGGGTAAGAGAAAGTAGGAAAAAAAAAAAAAAAAAAAGAAAAACATTGAAAATTTATGGTTTTCAATATGGCCACTCGTCAGTTAAAATCAGGGAATCATTGAAAGGTCAGAGAATTTAAGTGAGTCTGAAAAAGTCAGGTAATAGTCAAGGATTTAATTTTAAATCAGGGCATTTTGATAAATTTTGTTGAAATAAGCTATATTTGAAAGCTAGTTATTGTAAATTGCTAAATTGTTCACCAATATTTTGAGATATTTGTATGAAAAAAACTGCATAAGTCAGGGGAAAATCATGGAAAATGCTGAAAAATGGTCTGGGAATTTGGGAAAATTCTAATATTACTCACCCAGAGTTTTACAAATGGATCTTTTTGTTTTTCTAAAATTACCGTAATTTTGCGTATATAACCCGCGGGTAATCTATAAAAAAACCCTGACTTTGTATGTCCTGCGGGCTATCATCCGGTGCGGGGTATCTATCTCGAACAAGGAGAATTTCAATCAACACCAGTCTCATTTTAACACTAAAGGACTGCTCATTATGGATTCCATGGAAGCTCATATAGATGATGTAGTAAAAAGCAGCTTTTACCTCGCGAAATGTTGGAGCAAATTTAATGGTGAACCCTGATTGTTTGACCAAATTATTACAGCTATTAGACATTTCTGTTAACCGATCGTTCAAGAGCAAAGTTTGAGATAAGTGGGAGGACTGGATGCCTAGCGGCCTTAAAGAATACACTAAGTCAGGAAATCTTTAAAAAAAGCATCTCTAGTGAAAGTAGCTAAATGGGTAAAAAACGCTTCGTCATATTCTATTTGTCATATATATTGAATTCTGCACCTATTACTATCAAAGAGGTAAAATCTGGATTAAAAAAGTCTGGATTTATTAACGTATAATGACGATGAAATTAAGGACAGTGAAAAGGAACATGATGAGGAGGATAATAAGGATGATAAAGACGAACTGTCCCAAACAATATTGAAACATTTTAATTCGGATACGGAAGAATTCGATTTCGATGGATTTGAATGAATTTTGTAAATAAATTTATTATTAATCTATGATTTTTCTTATAAATTGAGTAAAGATGTTAATCATTAGAAGTTAAGAAAATAGTTATTGTTGAATATATTTAGAAAATAGTTATTGTTGACTTCTATTAATTAATAGCATCCTGCTACTAAAACGAGTAAGTTGATTGCCACCAAATTTGGTATGCAGACAATTCATGACCATGTTCCAAGATTTTCTTTTCCTTTTTATTCATTTACTTTTAGCTGCATCAAATGACATTTTATATGGAAAGGACTCACACAAGATAATAAATAAATTATTAAATATTCAGGTGGTTTATGTATTCACGTATGAGTTATTTTCTTCATTACATTTTCCATGTTTCCATACAAAGTATCACCTAGTGATAGGGTTCGGTAAAATCCAACCCACCTGGATTTTTCATCCAAAACCTAGGTTTTCGATGAACAATGCAAAGATTATTTTTAAATTTGATTAAAAATTTGTTTTTTGTTTTCAAAATTTTAAATTTGATAATGAAATTCTTGTGCAGTTTAAATTTTAAATGTATACAAAATAAATAAATAAATATAAAAATAAATAATAAAAATAAAAAATAATTCCTTAATGTTAGTGTTTTTTCTAAACATATTTTTGAAAAATTGTATAGAAGTGTAAAAGTGTCATATAAATTTAGGACTTGATAATAGTAATAATTATTAAATAATTGATTTTATAAAAGTTCTGACAGTAAATTTTGGAAAAACCCACTTTGTGAGACAGTGGGATATTGCAATCGGGTCTGCAAAAAAAAAAAAAAAAAAAAAAAAAAGACTTTTTTTTTTTTTTCCCCCTTTCCAGTTTGGCCTACTTTGGCAAACTGTGCTAGTAGACATTTTTTAACTATTCATTTTATTTTATTTATTTATTGATAATATCTCATCAGTCATCCACATACCAAATTTAATGACAATCTGCTCATTCATTTTTGCTATATGATGTTATTTATGCAGAAGTTTAACTACCCTGTGTGTGTGTATATATATATATATATATATATATATATAATGTATTGCAGTAAAAGTCTAATAAATTACTTTTTTAGTTAAAAATATGCTGAATTGAGTTTCTTTTTTGTCTGATAAATGCATTTGATGTACAACCTTTTCTAGGACAGTAAAAGAATATTATAATGTATTCTAATACTATATGCATTTCAGTTAACATGCATATTGTGTAAAAAGTAATTAGGTTGAAGTAGGTAAGGGTAACTCTGGTTTACAATTCAACATGAATTTAGACCTAATAATCATTGTATCTGCTTGTTTAATTCTTTATCTATTATATTTAGCCTGAAGAAACAAAATCAAATGTGAAAGAGTGATAGTTTTAGAAGTTTGGAAAATTCCTTACATTTTCCTCTCCGACAGACTGCCCCTCTAAGAATTCAAAGTTTTGTCATTGCTATACTTTTGAGGTAAACTCTACAGTGTTTGGTAAGAAAATCAAGTTTTGTATCTAGATTTTGAATATAACTTCAGATTTGTTCTGTTTCTTATGCTTTTTGGCTTCTCATCCATGTTTACACTTACCCCAGGCAGGCACCACATCTGCATCATTTATGTATTTTTTTCTGTGCATTTTTAGTTTTGTGTTTTAATTTTCAAAAGCTGAAGTATTTTTAACTAACTAGTAAAGAACTAGTAAATTTCGGCTTCTTTGAATGAGGAACCAATTTAATAAAGCGTCTTTCAGTCCTCGGTGTCCAGCTTTTCTTTTTTCGTTTTTTTTTTTTTTTTTTTTTTTTTTTTGGGGGGGGGGGGGGGGGGAGTAAATTTCTCTCTAAAGCAGAATGTAAGGTTTGTCTGTTTTCCCATATAATATTGTTCTGACTGCACATTTCAGTAAGTCTTGTTTTGGCAAATGTCAGCTTGGTTACTTCCATTTGATATTTCTCTTGTGATGTTTACATTTTGTTCGATGCAGAATTCTTTACAATTGCTCGACATGAAGAACTTAATGATTTCTTAAAAGCGAATTTGTTGTTGTTACTTATGTTACTCGAAAACTCCGAGCCTCAGTAGTGAAACTACCCAGATTTAAAGAGGCAGGGGAACAACTTCTGTTTAACGTTCTACCACAAGTGGTGGAAGAACGACTTAGCTCGAAAAATTGACTAAAGCTAGTAGCACTAAAGTTCGGAGACTGGAACCAAAGATTATGATGATTCTGTAGATTTACATTCAACTAAATGAATAAGATTAAATTGCTTCCCTTCCACCCATGTGTGGAATTTCCGGCTGGACCATGAGCTGACCTTACCCCTTGCTCGAGGAAAAATGTCTGATGGATGGGTGGGATCACATCTGCAGAGTAGCTATCTTAAAAGGAACACTATACAGTTGTTTTCAACCATTGAATAAACAGGCATATTGCAGATTTTAATGTGTTTTATTGCCCGGTTTAAATCTTATGAAATCTGAGTCAAAGTCCTGTTTTCACAACTGCGGGGAAAAAAAAATCTATGGTGACTGACAAACAGGTTCATTATAGCCAGTTGTTAAGATTTCAAAGGTTCACTATAAAAGGATAATTTAGCATTAAGTACAATTGGAAAATAGTGGAACCAAAATTTTTTTTTGTTATAGTCATGAGTTCATTATATACCAGGTTTGCTATAATGGGGTTAGACTGTATCTAAATTTATTTTTGATTTTTCTATTATTCCTTCCCACAATTTACATTCACAAAATAGATTTGGGATAGTGTTAATATAATGAAAGTAGATTTGAATTAACAATGTGTTTTTTTCCCTTGTTACTCGTACAATATTTTCAGCTCTAGCACGTAGCTTAAATTTTGACTGAGACTTTTTGTCATATTCAAATTACCGTATATTTCCGAATATAAGCCGATCCATATATAAGCCAAGAGTACGTTTTTCTCTGCAGAAATTTGGCCAAAATTTGCAAACCCGTGTATAAACCGAATTGAAAAAATATTCTTTTAAAGTTCGAGTATATTGCCAAAACGGCAAAAATATTACCAATCTATAAAACTTTAAGGATAATCTAGATGTAAATAAAAAGCATTTTTGTTTCGTTACACAAAGTGCGGGCATGTTTTGAGCTAAAATCGACTAAGAAATCGCCATGCTTAAACAAATAAAATCTTATTTATTACTCATCTTAAAGAGTATATTTTAAATTAAGTTTGAGTAAAATACTGTTATTTTTAGTTTAATAATATCATATAGTCAGGGTTTAACCTGGCAAAAAAATTACTTTAGCATTTTAGAGAAAATAGGCAAGCACTATTTTAGCTTTTTCGAAAGTTAATTAATTCTTTGGATACCATTGATTTCTTTTACTTACAAGGAACATCACCCAAGTGTCCGGCTCGGATTTCAATGAAAGACAGGTGTTTCTTTCATATTTGATATGCTATCAAATTTTACTAAAAAATATGCGAAAAATTTGTATTTATACAGCAAGTGAATACTCAAATGAATAATTCAGTTGAAATAATTTTCAGTACTGTAAATTTTCATTTGTAACTTAAACATGAAAACGCAAAATCATTTAGTATTTTTAAGTCACACCCAAAGGCGGAGCTTACTGTTGATATGTGGCTGATGTGGTTTTTAACATTTTAAAAATTCAATAATTATAGAAAACATGGACGATAGCAAAAATTTCTATGATCAAAAATATTTGGTACATGCCCTCTAGCAGAAATTTAAGTTTCATTAAAATCGCAGCCGGACACGATGTTCCTTGTTAAGCTTTGTTATTCTCAGTTTTGTTTTTTATTCCTTTTGTTCATTGATGATTTTAACCAAGCATCCATATTTGTGAATTTAAAAATATGAATCAGGGAAACTATGTTTTGATTTTAACAATAGAAAAAGAGGTACTCATATCATACGTGTAAAATGAAAAAGCAATTTAAAAATTAAATAAAGTGTAGTGGTAGATAATCGTGAAATACTAGTGCTAAGAATGTTTCTATGAAGCAAATTCTGAATTCTGATATACTTTTAAATATTTTTGCATTTAAATTCAATCTTTCAAAATTAAAAATAAATCCAAATTACGATATAAATAACGATTCCCAAAAATTTCTGTCATTTCGTAGTTTTTGCCTGCAAAAAAAAAAAAAAAAAAAATCCGAGTTATTATATAGATATTTTATCCAGTTATCCAGTTTTAGCTTTTTTGCGAAATTCTGACCAACATGTTTTAGCAAAATATGATACCTTTTAGCAAAATGCTAAAAAAACTAATGGCAGTTTAAACCCTGCATATAGTCTATTTACACAAATAATTTACTTTTAAATTATAATAAAAGTTATTAAAAACAAAATAAATTCATATTCTTGTTATAAAAAATCTTTAAACATTTCTAGTAATATATTTAATATAATAAGACAATATAATAATATAATAATATAATAAGACATTAACTCATGTTTTATATAGAAGTTTCTTTGTTCCAAACTTTTTATTTTTTATCTAATGCAGCAATTAAGTTTTCAGTAGAAATTTTGTTTTCAGTAATTTCCGATTCATTTTCAAAATCACTCTCATTATTTACATGTTTCTGAGTAACTTTAAGCAAAATGAAATCGCTCAAGTAAAAATTAGCGACCCTTGACTGAGATTATCCAGGGTTTCTAGTAAAAACTGATTGGTACAGCCATCTAATGGCAGAATAACAAAACAGAATTTATGGCAAATAAAATATAGCAATTAGCTTATATTCATTTCGATTTGGGAATGCTTCGTTTTACTGTTGCTAGAAATTTTATATGCTGAAACATAAAGTAAAATAAAGAACTAGAAAATTTCACAAAAATCCTGTATTAAAATAAGCTTTTTTTAAAAAAAAAAAAAAAAAAAAAAAAAAAAAAAAAAAAAAATGAAATAATTCATGGTAATAGAGAGAGAATTGTTTGGTGCTGCCATCTATCAGCAAAACAGAAAACCAAAGATAACGGGATATAAAACATTGCAGTTAGCTTTTATGCATTTCAAATTTTGGTACATTCCAGATTTAAGCAGGGGTGAAACTTTTCAGGGGCTGCCCCTGAATTCAAGGTTTTTGAAATTTTTACTGTCTTTGAATTTCATGTTAAAATATTTTGTTTTTGCGGAAATTTCTCATTTTGAATGTTTAATTTGCCTTATAATGTATTATGAAGTCTGGAAATATCACTTAATATAGGTAGTCTTATAATATATCATTAATAAATTCTCCCTATCTGCATGCAAGAAACAGTTTTCAGGGTTTTTGTAAGCTAGGTACTTTCACCCTTGTAGGGTGAAAGTAGAAACTGTACTGTATACACATTTTTTATTTATTTAGACGAAAAATGCTTTTTATGGTTGATATGGCCTAAATTGTGCGTATGTTTACTTTTGAATGCCGTAAATGAGATCTTGGGCGAAAAATGCTTCATCGTGAAAAAAAATAAATAATAAACACACGTGACTACATCGAGCTGCTCTAGAAATAAATTTAAAATTGCTAATTTAAGAGTTTTATATGTGATAATTATTTAAAAATAAAGTTTAATATCACTATTTTACTTTATATATAGTTTTTAAGCTTAAAATATATGTATTGAATCATTATTTCTATTTCTAATGTATGTTTTTTGCTAGAAATGTGAACTCGTATATAAGCCGGCCCCATGTACTTCCGTTTCCGAAAAATTTCCAAAAATTCTCGACTTATACACGGAAATATACGGTATTTTAGAGAATTTTAGGTATTAGAGTTATTATTGAAAAAAAAATTCATTATTTTTCAAAGGTATTTTTAACATATTAGCACAAAATAAAAATAAAATAATAATAATGTTTTGTAAAAACATTCATAGGGCTAGGTCACAACTAGAGTGCCTTAGTCACAACCATTAATAGGTACTCGTTTTTGATAAGATGAATTTTTTTTTTCAATCTACCCTACCGTGAATATTATTGTGAAGATAATTCAGCTCTGAAATAAAACATTTTTACTTCCATTACCAGATTACTGCAGGTAATGGAAGTATTGTATTCGGCCCGAAAATTTGATGTTGAGTTTTCACCTGATTTTTACATGTTTTAAGGTCTCCTGAGTCCAAAAATGTAGTTTTTGGCAATTGGTCAGTGTGTGTGTGTGTGTGTGTGGAATCTTCTGACCATCATATCTCCGAAACTAATAAAGATAGAGCTATGGAACTTCAGAATTAAGACAGAACTGGTGAACAGATGAATTTTCCAAATTTTGGTGAAAATTAAAAAAACGAAAGTGGGACATTGGAAACTGGAAGTGGGACCTTAAGTCCGTATCTCAAAAACGGCTCTAACGATTTTCTGCAAATTTGCTACATAAATACTCTATTAGATGTCTTTTCGAATGATATTGTTGGTTAGTTCAGGAAAATTGATAGGTGCCCTGAATAAATAGCTCAGTTTCAGATCTCGCAAATGCGTTTTTTAAAAAACGGCTGTACGGATGTTTTGCATACTCACCATATTAACTCCCTTTTAAATATCTTTTTGTACGTAATTATTGTTTTTCGGTCAATAATTGAGTATGCCAAGTTTTGGTAAAAGTTGGTATCTCAAAAACAGTTCTAACGATTTTCTTGAAAATTGTTACATAAATCCATTTTAGATATCCTTTCTCGTATATTACGTGGTTATTACAGGAAAATTAACAGTTTTCCTGCTTAGGTAGGTCAGTTTTGGATCTCGAAAATTGGTGTTTCAAAAAATAACTCTAATTTTTTTTCTTATTTTTTAACTCGCTATGTAAACTCTGTTTTGCATGTCTATATTATATATATATCAGCTTTCTTTTATAGGAAATTTGTTTGGTGTCTACTTCGTTAGGTCAATTTTATGTCTTTTGATCACATTTTTAAAAATTGCATATAATACGCTAAATAGTGGGTAATGGAATCATGTGGTTGCTTCACACCAGATTTTTTTTATTTGTTATAAATAAAAATAATTCTTTCATTGAGGTAGGAAATTAATTTTGGTTATCAAGATAATTTAAAATGACAATGAAATTATTGTCATTATAAATTTAAATGAAATTATTTTAAAAGCGAATTTTGAATTCTGAGTAATCACAACTTCTAATTGAAATGAAGTATTTTATTTTTTCGTATTAATTACAATGGTGTTGGCTCACTTTTCAAGTATGAATCGAGAGTTTTGTACCACATGATAATATGATCCTTTTCATGGGCTTTTATCTTGTCTGGACCTATGAAGCAAAATTAAACATATATCTTTAATATGATCAAGATTTGTATACAGCAAAGAAAACATAGAAAATTCGAGAAATTCAGTAGTTTAATAATTAATTATTAAAATATGTATTTAAAGAAAACTTTTTTATTCTAAACAAGTTTAGATTAATTATAAATGAATATTTTTATTAAATATCATTCAAACTTTAATTAATTATTAGCAATTTAAACTAAATATTCTTTGGCAAATTTTTATATTTTTATGTTAGAAGTTAAATTACTTTATAATATGTAGGGGTGTGTATAGGTTGCATTATGATATATAGAGGTAACTCTCATGTACATTGTTTTAATATAACACGTGGAATGATATGTTATTATTTTTTTAACACAGAAAACCATGTTTTTGACACCACTATTTTTATTTAGAAGTATTTAGTGTAATTTTACATTAACATTTTGTGATTAAATAATACAGAGGTTATTGTTAAAAAATATTTGTGGACAAATTCCGTCAAAAAATTGAACAATTTTATCCTTAGTCAGACTGTACATTCCATTCCATGACCACAAATAATACTTCTTGATGTATTTACTTTATATTAATTTTATTATTATTTAGTGGTGCCAATTGATTTTATTATTTTTTTCACATTTGTGATTGCATATTCAGGGATGGAACACGGGCGCAGAATTCATACCACTATGAATGTAAGAAAATTTTCTACCTCTTAAATCAACGACATTATAGGTATAGAAATTTCTTAAACAGATTCCGGTATGAATTCTGCGCCCGTGTTCCATCCCTGCATATTCCCCCCTCCCCCCCCCCCCACCTATACTTTTTCTTCATTTTTAGTGTTTGTTCCCATGTTAATGTGGTGGGGCTTTATAATTTTTTTTAACAGGTTTAATATAAGAATTTAAGGCTTTAGTAATATATATATATATATATAACATATTTAAATATACAAGATTAAGAAAATTAGTTAAATTTTTCTAAATCTAGAGTGATATATTTTCTTTTCATGTATCTCATCTTCCTGTCTGAATCTATGGGTAATTGTATCTCTATTAGGGTTTCCACAGATTTTAGAAAGTGCTTATTTTTACTTTCAATTTCTAAAGAGACTTCCTGTGTCATTTGTTAATCTGAGAAAATCGTTAAACTTCTAATCAAACTAGGACTGAAACCAGCCAAAGATACCATCTGTGGGGGACTCTTAATCAATCTTAAAGGTGAGAATGGAAAATAATAACACATAAATAAAGTTAGTTGACCATTACAGCAGTAAATAATCCTTTTAATAATAAAAGTTATAAGCATTAAAAATATTATGATGGTATGCATGCAGTTTCTGAATATCTTTTTAGAAGAAATATAACCCTCAGTTTCTGTATTAAAAACTTTCATTAATGGGGGGAGGGGGGGGGAGAAAGAAAAAAAAGAAAGAATTGTGTCTAAAAATTGAATGAAACTAAATATAATTTTTTATTTTCAGAATAAGAGGTTACAACAAATAAATATAACTGAAAAATGAAGTTTCAAATATGATTTTTTTTTTCAGTGGCACTGCCTCAATTACTTCTTTTGGAGGAGGAAGAAATCTTTAAACATTGAAAGGTACCTAGGACGGAGGGGGGGTAGTTTCTTGGTAAAGGTATAAAAATAGCATAGTTTTTTTTTTTTTTACTGATATTTTAACTTTTATGGGGGAGGAGAGTTTCCCTCATGGTTGGTAACAGTAATTAACCCACAGACCTGTCTTTGCCTGGTAGGTAGTGGCCTTCCAGATGTTTCTTAGTTTCCAAGTGATGTATTAAATAATGTAATTCTACAATATTTTTTTTTATTATGTTATATAAAGTACCGAGAAAGTCCTTATTTTAGGTTAGAAAAAAAGAGTGGGAACCCTGTCTTTCTTGCCATTGCATCTAATTTATTATAAACTAGCAGGTATACCTGGCATTGTGCAGGTAGAAGTTGTGTTTATAGAATTTTAAAGTCAATGAAATAACTGAACAAAGGTATAAAATGGAAAGAGAAATGCTGGAAACATTTCCTGAAGTCTTTAACAGAACATATTACAAATAAATAAATACAAAAGACACAGCTTTAGTGTGGGACCCCCCTTGGTGACTTTAAATATTTTTGGCCATTTTTGCAATGAATTGAAGTGGCTATCACAATTGCATAACTAAAGACTTTGGTGAGAAATGCCCGATATACTTCGGTGCCAAATTTCAAATTTTACCAAAGGGGTCTGATACTAAACCTGTTCCGTAAAAAAAAAAAAAATGCAATTTAATTAAAAAAATAATAATAATAAAATAAAATAAGCTAATGCCAAATATGTGAATGAAAATATTTATCTATACACAAATTCCTGATTAAAAAAAAAAAAAAAAAAAAAAAAACTATTTTTGTAGTATAACTAAATCCCCCCCCCTTAATTTTTATTATTATTCATGCAAAATTTAAAATATTTTATTTCTGAATTGGGGGGGGAGGGACATGTATTTTGCTTATTTTGGCATCAAATATTTTTTTCGTTTTTTAATCATTTTAAAGCTAAGATAAGGTTTTTATTTAATATCTTTTGATCCAATTATCTAATTGAACTAAAAAATACGGCGTTAGCTACATTTTGACCTGATTAATAAGTATATCAGTTTTTGTAGCGGTCGGTTTAACGGTGTAGCTTTATATAGCGAACGAAAAATAAGGACAGATAAACAATCAGTTTTACATATATAGTAGGTGACTTCATATACAAATACTACCATTTATTAAGTTACTTACTCTGTTCCGTAGTTGGTAATGTTTCATTATTTGAGTTGTGGTAGATGAACCAAAATCTGTCATTCTCTGAGTCATTTGCAATATTGGAAATTTCATAAACATATTTTTTCTTTTTTATCTCATGAATTTTAAACCTGCAGTAATAAAGGGGAAAAAAGTAAATAGAAGAAAAATTAAACGTTCATTTCAGTATTAGTTAAATATTAAAATTTCAGTGATTGTATCTAAAACAAACAAGCAAGCAAGCAAAAAAAAAAAAAAGGAAATACATTTGACTTTTAACTTTCTTTTGTTCATTGTCAGGAAATAAAAACAAATCCATCTGGTTTAGTCAGACGAGTAAGTTGATTTTTTTTTTTTTTTTTTTTTTTCCAAGTAGTCACCACTTTGAAACAAGATGGCGAATCAAGTTCACTAATAAACTTGGTTGAATCTTGATATGGACTGAATAAATACAAAGTTTCATGTGAATTGGTTAGTTATTAAGAGGTTACATAGATTTTAAATTTTAAAAATGTATTTATTTTTCATCTAATAGTTACAATAATATTTTCCCAAAGTTTCAAGTCATTCAGAATAAAAGGTCTCGGAGAGTTGTGTTGTGTGGTTTAAGGCTAGGTACTATGCTAGGGTCTTAGTCCTAGGCCTAAGTCTGGGAGAAAGAGAATCTTTGGAATTTCCTCTTATTAGGTTCATTTTATTTCTACTTAAAGGATAACCCTTTTTATATAAACTTCAAAATTTCAAAAAAAAAAAAAAAAGAAAAAAACTTTTTTTTTTTTGTAAATTTAAAGATTTAACTAGTCTACAATGTTTTCTCTATGTTTCAAGTCAACTGAAGTAAAAGTCTAGAAGTGAGAGCCTTTGGAAATTTTTCACATTAGGTTTGTTTTATTCCTTTTTAAAATTAATAGCTTTTTTCTGAAAAACATTATTTTTGAACTTGGTTGACCCAATTTCTCAAAAATTAATGCGTCGATCTTATTGAAATTTGAACGATGTTTTTCTTTTGAACAATGTTTTTCTTTGTCTCGAACAATGTTTTTCTTTCTTCTGCTTCCTTCTTTTTTTTTATTACAATTTATTTTACAAAGTTATGCGTGGGGTAAAATGTACCAAATATTGTACTGTTTTCACATGTAACTGTGCCAAAAATTCATTTTTTTTTTTTTAAGTCCTTAGTTCAAGCACAAGCTATACTCATCTACTAACAGAAAAAATTTGGTTTTTCAATTTCAGATAAAGCTATCATAACCTATCCTGACCTTTGAGTATACACTTTTTTCTGAAGGGTCTCTGTAAACCAGGCATTTAAAAATTTTTAATGTGAATTGTATATGATATTATTTATATGTTGCTCCTTTATATGCTCAAAATTTTTAATAAGATTTTTATTTATTATATTGAAAATAATAAATAAATACAAATTAGAATTTATTTTAACCCACTTTTAGCCAAACTTTTATTTTCATTTCCAAACAATTCTTTAATGTAATATATTCCTCATTAGGCTCTAGTAAATCATCTAGTAAAGTTTTTTTTCATGATACATTTACATACGTCTTGGCTTGTTGCCAGCTTGATTTTAATTCAAAATAACAGTGCAAAAGCTTTTAAAACAGTCAATATATTTGATACTTATTGTGTCCTGTGTACAGGACTGTGGCTAAAAATGGGTTAAACCTTTGAAACCTATGTAATCCCTTAAACCATGTAGAAGCATTTTTTTTTATGAGTTTGAAATTTGTAAGTGGTCATCAAACACTAATAAAATTGCTAAACAGAAAATTTATGTACAAAATAGAAAATAAAATTTGTCTTTGTTATTTAAATATATGTAAGAAAAAAGGTGAAAGTCAAATCATATATTCTGGAATGTATCAGACCAATTGCCCGATACTCAGTTGCCTGATACGTGAATTTGCCTAATATCTCTTTTATTTTGATTTATTTTATTTTTGAGATTATTCATAATAAGATTCACCATTAAAAAAAAAAATTGTGTAATGCAGTACATACAAAGTTCTATTTAACTATTGTAAAAATAAAATAAAATAAAATAAAACTTTCAAATAAATCTGAAAAATGAAAGAATAAATAGATTCAGAAAATGTTAAAAAGTATTTAGTTTAAATTTAAGTAAAATATTAAAAGGAAAACTGGTATGTTTGCCTGACATCTCTTTTTTCATTATTTATTTTATTTTATAGATTATTCTTAATAAGATAGAGGATTTGACATTAAAAATAAATAAATAATACAGAACATGCAAAGTTCTATTTAGCTATTGTAAAAATAAATAAATAAATAAAATAAACCTAAAAAAAAAAACAAGTCCTTCCGGCTTATTCGGAAGGGTAGGTTGATTTCTTTTTTCTTATCAAGCAGCCGTCATTTTGTTTCAAAATGGCGGTTACAAATTATAAACGAATTAATAGAAATATTGATGTAGGCTATCTACATATGGAGTTTTAAGCAAATTGGTTCATAAATACCTTTTTATGTGAATTTAAACTTTTCAAGTGGCCGGCGCTTGGAAACAAGATGGTGGGCCAAGTTGACAAATATATCAAATGCATTTGTGAGATAAGACTACTGTACAAATATAGTTGGAATTAATTCAGAATCTCAGAAGTCATCGTGTTGAAAAATTAAGTGGCTGCCACTTGGATCAAAATGGCAGAGAAAGGTGCTAATCTAAGATATTGTTGCAAATTTAAAAATAATTCTTTTTTTTTTTTTTTTTTTTGGTAGAAATTCTTTCAAAGAGGCTTAGTAAGTTGATTAAATGCTAATTTTTTGCATTTCTAGTTTGTTTTAACGTTAAAATAGCCTAATTTCCCGTTAAAAACGCATTAAAAAGCTCCAATATGGCAGGTAATGGATTTGGCGCCAAATTTGGCGACTTTTCCTCTTGGCGACTTTTTGGCGAGAAAATCCATAGTTCATTAATAAATTTCATTGAGACACTTATATAGTCTATGTGTACATCAAAATTCAAACAAATTCGGAATACGCTTTTTACAATTTGAAATAGAAATTTCCAAGTGGTCTCCACTTAAAAACAAAATGGTGGAGCAACTTGGTTAAGAAACTCATCCAAGTTATTCATAACACAAGTTAAGACACTGTCCGAATTTGGTTCGATTTGGAGTATTATTTCGGAAGTTATCATGATTTTAAATTTTCAAGTGGTAGCCTGATTTCAAGTGGCCCCGCTTAACTTAACATATCCGCCACTTTATTAAAAATGGTGGATACGTTCATTAATGAACTTCATTGAGACAGTTATATAGTCTATGTATACATCAAAATTTAAACAAATTCAGAATACGCTTTTTACAATTTGAATTTGAAAATATCAAGTGGTGTCCACTAGAAAACAAAATGGTGGAGCAACTTGGTTAAGAAACTCATCTAAGGTATCCATAGCACAAGTTGACGCTGTCCTAATTTCGTTCCATTTGGAGTATTATTTCGGAAGTTATCGCGATTTAAAATTTTCAAGTGGTAGCCT
Organism: Salticus scenicus; assembly: GCA_963930645.1. Taxonomy (NCBI): domain Eukaryota; kingdom Metazoa; phylum Arthropoda; class Arachnida; order Araneae; family Salticidae; genus Salticus; species Salticus scenicus. The sequence goes on along the minus strand of OZ005656.1, from coordinate 205,365,579 downwards.
GATTTCAAGCGGCCCCACTTAAGATATCCGCCACTTTATTAAAAATGGCAGATAAGTTTCATTAATAAAGTTCATTGAGACCCTTATGTAGTCTAGATTTACAAAAAAATTCAAGCAAATCTTGCTTTAAATATGCTTTTTACAGTGTGGGTTAGAAATATTCAAGTGGCTGTCACTTGAAAACAAAACGTTTGAGCAACTTGGTTAACGAACTCATCCAAGAAACTCATCCAAGATATTCATAATAACACAAGTTAAGACACTGTCCAAATTTGGTTCGATTTGGAATATTATTTCGGAAGTTATCGGGATTTTAAATTTTCAAGTGATAGCCTGATTTCAAGCGGCCCTGCTTAACTTAAGATATCTGCCACTTTATTAAAAATAGCGGATACGTTCATTAATAAACTTCATTGAGACACTTATATAGTCTATGTATACATCAAAATTCAAACGAATTCGAAATACGCTTTTTACAATTTGAATTTGAAAATTTCAAGTGGCTGCCACTTGAAAACAAAAAGTCGGAGCAACTTGGTTAACGAACTCATCCAAGATATTTATAAGATCAGTTCACTGTCCAAATTTGGTTCGATTTGGAGTATTATTTCGGGAGTTATCGTGATGACAAAATTTTCATTATATATATATATATATATATATATATATATATAATAAAGATGATCTATTAAGCATAGTAGAAGCCAAGCAACAGATACAAGATCACTGAAACACCAATGACCAATAAGAAAAAAAAAAAAAAAAAAAAAAAAAAAAAAAATCATCAGTGGATGAAATACACAATGTAAAGAAACCAGATCTATTAATTAACAGTCTGCAAAACAAACGAATCAATAAAGTAAAACAACAAATCTTAACTTAAAACCATAAACTTATCAAAATTAATGAAAAAACAACACAAAAAACACAAGATAGGAAGAAGGAGGCAGGCGGCAAGACTTGTGACTTGCCTGTGGGGTTACACTAGTTTTACGCCGGCAACACTCCCCCAGCCTGCCACAACCAGAACAGGAACCATATGGATTTAAAAATGCAAAATTTCAAAGCAGATGAACAACAATGAAACCACGAAGCCACAATGAAATTCACCGATTGATCACATTGTGTTTAACAGTATAATTAGAACATTAAATATAGTTGACAACTCAAAAAGGAAAAATCTGAAATTTTAATACAAAGCAAATGCAACAAGCCTTCTACTTTTTTTTTTTCTTTATAATTTAATTTCACAAACCCACCCAACCATCCAGCCTTACAACCCCACCCCACCTCCGTAATCAAACATCTGCCCACCCAACCGCCACCTTTTTTTATTGTCTTTTATTATTTTATAATTTTTTTGTTGATATACACAAGAGTGTACACAGGTTTTTTTTTTTTTTTTTTTTTGTACTGACAGAGACATGGTTAAGGATATAAAATAGAAAATACAAAGTTTTTAGGAAAACCCATTTTAGCAGTGGCTGTGATCAGTTTATTAATATTCTTGTTTTTAAACTTTACAGAGCATAAATTATTAATTCGAAATAAATGGTTAATGATGATGTTTCTGAATACCGAAAGATGCAGACATGAATTAAAATGTGTAAATAAGTTGACATTAAAACAAAAATCTTGCCGTTTGTCATAGATATCTGTGTAAAGTTTATTACCATCGATGATTATTTTGAGATCTAAAAAGTTAATTGATTGATTAGTCAGAGTATTTTGAGTTAGCTTTAAATTAGGTGGATAATTGAAGGAAAAGCCATTTTGTGAGTTCTTGTTGAGATAAAATACAATAATATCATCGATGTAACGATAAAATCGAACATGATCATTGCAAATTTGCTTTTCATAATAATAAAGATAGAGATCTGCCAAAATACTGGAGCTACAACCTCCTTGTGGGATATAAATCTAAATAGAATGAAAAGAAAATATCAACATATGTAACGGAAGAGGAGCGAAAGAAAAAATGGAGACATAAGTATCTAAATGGCAGGGGGGAGTTGTGACCACCCCACTCCGGTTAAACATGTTTTACGACCGGTCAACACTCCTGGATACCAGATAGTATCAGGTATCCGGGAGTGTTGACCTGTGTCAGATACTGTGTCAAAACTCAGATTAAACTTACATAAAATTTGTACATTAGCAAGGAGCAGCATTGCGCTCATCTAATGATACTTTTTGTATGTAAAATTAAAATTTCCACATTCCTTCATTTGTACAATATATATACCGGGTGATTCAAAATAGATGTTACAGCGATTATCTCGTAAACTAAGAAAGATAGAAACAAACTTTCAATTACAAAATTGGTGCAAATTAAGAGTAGATTTCAGATATGGCATTCTTTTCTACAAGGGGCTGTATACATATTAAATACGAAATTTAATTTTTATACGGCCCCTCTTATCATATGACTTGTATTTAGAAAAATATTCTCCTCGCTCTAACAATCAAAAAAAAAAAAAAAAATCATCTCTCTAAGTCAAAATCTCGCTGAGTTATTGCAATTTGAAAATTCTAACATTTTTCGCCAAATCTTAAGGGGTTGTATCAAAAGTGAGAAACTGTAATTACTATTGCTTTTGTAATACACACGTTGATCAGCGTTTGGGGGGAAAAAAAGAAAAAGAAATCATTCAGGGAAAGACGGCTATTTTAACCTGTTATGTCTCTCTTTCCCCTTGTGAATACACAAGAGAATACTCATTGATAATTAAACAAATAAAATTTATGAATAATTTATCTACTAAAAGGGAATTTTCAAATTCACTTTTCTTTCTTTATACATTCTCTTACTCATAAACACGGTGTAAAGAAAAAATTGTTTTTGAGTCAAATTTCCGAAAATTAGCTTTTGTTATATTTGCACGTTTTCAGATCCTTTGAATTCAAAAATCATATTTTTAGCGGTTGCTCTCTCTCTCTCTCTCTCTCTGTGTGTGTGTGTGTGTGGGTGTGTCTGTGTGTTATTAGAATATCACAAGAACAAATAGTAGCAGAAAATCCAAATTCGATATTCTAAATCCCTATCGTATTGCGGTGCTACACTAAAGTATTCGTTACGATCAGACAACTGTTTGTTTACAGGGTCATCCAAAAGAATTCAAATACATTACGTCTGTGAGCGAAATTTCTCATATGTACAGTGTGACATGTATAGACTGCCTTAAACAAAATGAAAAGAACAAATATTTTATACGCATAAAAGCATGTTTTATGTAGATTGTGGTATAGCAACCATTCATAATTCATTTACTGGGTTACCCAGAGTATTTCGATATATTGGAGCTATACTTGGGAATTGCTGGAAGTGTATTTCATTTTGTGTTACTTGTTTTACATATAACACTAAATTTCCGTACACAAAGTCATGTGTATATAGTTTATAGACAATATACAGGGCTACCCAAAATTAAGGTAAACATTTTTTTAATTATTATTATTAAATGTAATTGGTGTAAGTGTTTGCTGCATTTTTTTTCTTTTTTTTTTTCGAAGAACACTGCTGACACAGAACGCAAAATTAATTTCTCATACCCATACTGTAAACAAAGTAGCTTTTGGAGAGCGATTGTTTTTCTGTATAATATCACATTTTGAGGCCTCCTGAATACGAAAGGTAAATTTTTATTCGTTGATCTGTATATATATGAATTATCAGCATAATTTAACAACAAATAATCTGGTGGGCCACTCACACAACTTTCTGTTACCCTGAAATTTAATACCATAAATGTAGGTTGGAAATTAAGAGGTAACATGAAGAATACTGTTATGTAAACCTATGTTAAAATAATTCAAATTAGGCTTCGGAAGAGTTTTATATGATAATTAGTTCTGTGTGAGGGGGGGGGGGGATCTCCTGAAACTATCCGTTTCCTGAAATTATTAGAGGCAGGCAATAATCAAACTTAAAAAAAATTGGCTTTGGTAATAAGGAAGCTTTAAAACGTGTACATACAGAAAACACAAGCGACGCATATTTAGCTTAAAAACATATATTATTTATCATATGTCTATGAAGAATTCATTTTGATTCCTGAGCAGCTTTCCTGGACATGGTAAAATATTATAGTAAAGCACTTACACTAACAATAAAAAAGAATATTATAGCTTAAATATTTGCAACCCTGTATATCTTTTGAAGAATATGTACAAACCACAAAGTGTACCTAAATATAAACCTATAGTAATAATATACGGCGCAACCTAAAATGCACTTCCATCAATTTTCAGCTATTGTCGCATTATAATGTAGTTATTTTGTGTAGCCCTGTAAATGAACAGTGAATGATTTCCCTGCCATATTCTACATGAGGCATGTTTGTATGCATATAAAAAATATATATTCAATTCATTTGGTTTAGTGCAGTCTATAAGTGTTAAACTCTACTTACCTGCAATTTTCCCCATAAACGTAATGTATTTGAATATTCTTGAGTGTCCCTGTACACGAACCATTTGCTTCATCTCAATGAAAAGCTTAGTGTAGCATCCCTATATGATACATATTTAAAATACCAAGTTTGGAATATCTGCTGCTACTTGTTCTTGAGATAAACTGATAACAGACAGACACACACGCAGACCAACCGCTAAAAACACGATTTTCATATTCAGGGGACCTCAAAACGTCTAAATATAGCAAAAACTCACTTTCGAAAATTTGGCCCAAAAGCAATATTTTCTCTACCTTATGGGCATGAGAAAGTAATAACTACAGGAAATACGAATTTGGTACTTTGGATTCCATATCTAGTTGCCACTTGAAAAGTTGATGAAGGTTTGCAAGTTTCAAGGAAATTGATAACAGACTTGATTTTTGTTTTGATAAGTTTAGGCACTATAATTAAACGGGGGTTGAGAAGGGCGGTAACCCCCCTGACATAGAATTATACATCTGTACCATATCATATTCTATACAAAACATTATTTTACAATATTAACAATAAATATGAATTTCCTTATGATTTTTACAGTATAAAGTTATTTAAATGTAATTTATAAGAATATCTGTCCCAAAATGCAATACATTGGCATTTTTTGTGCGTTCCTGTACATAAACCAATTGTAGAGAATTAATTAATACCATTTTAAATAGGGAATATCATATAGTAAACCTGAATAACATATATCATTTCTGAAAAATTCTGAAAATACTTACAGCTGCTGGGGGCGGGCAGACGGATAGATAGACAGTCAGCCAAAAAAAAAAAAAAAAAAAAAAAAAATGCAAATTGAAATCTTATTCACAGTTAAAAATTATTAGAAAATGTTTAATGTAAACGAAAATGCAATTCCAGCAAATGATCAATAATAACCCTTAACGTAACTGAATATTTTTGTGTGCCCTGTAAATCTAATGCTAATCGTACTGTACAGTATAGAAAGCATTCTTTTGTGCATATGAATAACATATTTCAATTTCATTAAGATTTATGCAAAATAATTAAATTTTGGTTTATAAAAATATTTTCATATAGAACGCAATGCTTTGGAATTCTTTCGGGTGTCCCTGTATACAAACCAGTGATGGCGTTTACTCCATTTTCTATAGAAAATATCCGATAGAAAACTATAATAACGTATTTCAATTTTATTAATATATGCATAAATTAAAGGTATTAAAATATGGTTTACAAAAATACCTCTCATAGAACACAATGCTTTGGAATACTTTCGGGTGTCCCTGTGCACAAGCTAGCAGAGGTATTCACTCCATCTTCAATAAGGAACATCCGATAGTGAACTCAAATAACATATATCAGTTTCAGAAAATTCTATGAATATTCACGGGAGTTAGAGCGCAGACACACAGAAAGACGGATGGACAGACAGACAAATCGAAGTCATCAACACTTTTCAATCTTGCTGGAATTGTTAAAGAGCCGAAGTCAACGCCGAATTTATCAACCATGATGGAAAGTGGTAAAAATAAAGCGCGAAAATTTCACACGGTTTTGCTAGTCTTTTAGATTTTTCCCTCACTTAACGTGTTTTAATTTGCAGGTGACCCCCTAAGAAATTTAACTATTAAATTTTTTAACAATACGAAATAATGTAAATTTGCATTAAATTCTTAAAACTGTTGATTTCACGTGTTTGAACGATTTTAGTTGCTATTTTAAAATGAAGGATCTTTTTTTAATTTTTCTCATCTCATAGATAACCCCCTAAAGTTAGTCCGTTGGCGTCGAAAAATAGATGCCAAAATTGAAAAAAAAAGTGGTGTAAGTCATGATTTTCAAATTGCAATAACTCAGCGAGATTTTGACTGAGAGAGATGATTTTTTTTTATTTTGCTTGTTAGAGCGAGGAGAATATTTTTCTAAATATAAGTCACATGATAGGAGGGGTCGTATAAAAATTAAATTTCGTATTTAATATGTATTCAGCCCCTTTGACAAAAAAATGCCATATCTGAAATCTACTCTTAATTTGCTCCAATTTTGTAATTGGAAGTATGTTTCTATCTTTCTTAGTTTACGAGATAATTGCTGTAACATCTATTTTGAATCACCCGGTATATATATATATATATATATATAAACGAAGTGATTGCAATAGGTCGATTTCTAAAGAAATCAACCTTAAAAAAAAAAAAAAAAAAGAAAAGAAATCTTAATACATTATTTTAATTTACAAAGGATTACAATTTAGTTAAAGCATTTAAAATACCTTATAAAAATCCTTTAAAAAAGAGGCCATTATATTTCAACTCCTATCGGAGCCATCATCAGAGCCTGACGACAAAACAAACAGCTTGGCAGTTCACTCCTTTATCTTAACTTCCTCGTCCGTCGATTCTTCACTTCGTTTCTTTATTTCCAAAATCTGTTTCCATTCAGGTGGGATGATACTATGTTCTACGTCATTTATTGCGTCATGGGTGGTCAAGATTTCGAGTGCTTCTCTTTTAATTACGTATTTGTGTGAATTAAAAGTTGAAATTTTACGAAAGTTAATTGATTCAATATTAATAGGGTTAGTGTTATTATTTCTTGAGAAGGCTGTGGACGGTTTGTTGTATTTTAAATCTGTAATTTACAAAGGATTACAATTTAGTTAAAAACATTTAAAATACCTTATGAAAATCCCTTAAAAAAGAGGCCAATATATTTCAAATATATATGGCGCCTCTATCAAAATTAAAAATGAAGCAAAAAAATATAATGTTAACATTCCAATTAAACCAGATAAAAACATTTACCAACGTATACGTAACGAGAAACACCCCATTCCCTTTAATCAAACTGCTGGTGTTTACAAAATAAATTTTCAAGACCGCGATCAAAATAATGCTAGCTATATCGGCATGACTAAGAGAAAAATTAAAGACAGAATATCCGAACACCTTGCTGATCTAAAACACAACAAACCGTTCACAGCCTTCTACCATCCATGACGCAATAAATGACGTAGAACATAGTATCATCCCACCTGAATGGAAACAGATTTTGGAAATAAAGAAACAAAGTGAAGAATCGACGGACGAGGAAGTTAAGATAAAAGAGTGAACCGCCAAGCTCTTTGTTTTGTCGTCAGGCTCTGATGATGGCTCCGGTAGAAGTTGAAATATATTGGCCTCTTTTTTAAAGGATTTTTATAAGGTATTTTAAATGTTTTTAACTAAAGAAATCTTACATTAAAAAAAAAAAAAATTATTTTTCTTAAAAAAAAAAATAATAATAATAATAATAAATAAATAGTAAAAGTGGATTCGGGCAATTTCTGGCATTATGAATAAATATAGATTCAGAAATGTTTAAAAATATCCTGTTTAAATTTAAATAAAAAGTTTAAATACAAATAAATTTTTAATAATGATTAAAAACCAGTTTTATTTGTGTAAGTGTAATGTTATATCTTTTAAAGTCTCCTTTTTTGACTGTTTTAACCCTAGGTAATTAAGTATTTGTGTAATAGTTTACCCACTCTTGCCAATTTTGTTATTATGAGATGTTCCCCTTGCACTCTCTTCATTTGCCAAGTATGTAAACGATCATTTTTATCACCTTTCTAATTTTTTTAACCAAAATATTAGAATATTTCTTTTAAAATTCATTAATTTGTTTGAATTAAATAATGGAAATGTAAAAATATACTTGTTTTTAATTCATAGTCTGTGAGTTGAATGATTAGTTACAGAGTAACATTGATTTTAGTCTAGTTAAGTAGGATTAAAGTATAATTTAACATGTACCATACTATTTATTAAGATGAATGGACAACTAGAACGAGGTCAATTTTTGTGGGGAAAATCTGTGCTATGATTGGCTGTATTTAAACTGTTTGTGGGTTAAATTAAGACTACTATAGGTTAAATGAAAGAAAATCGTCATCCTCAAGTTGAATGACGTCAGAGATGCATGTCCTCTATTCTCATGTCGTCTATATTTTTAAGGAGAAAAAATGTGCAAATGAGCTACCGTTCAAATGGCGCTTGGAAACTGAAGTCAGATAATCATACCAGACCCATTCTGGAAATACAGAGGACAGAGGCCCAATATAGATTGTTCTTCAGTTAACTTAACCACTGTTCATTTTTATTTTCCAAACAAGTATTGTATAAGGAAAGAGCTGTAAAAAGGGGGAAAAAAGTGATTATGATATATTGATATGTAAAGATTTAAATTTTGATATATCCTTAGTCTGTTTTTACTTTTCTTATATATAGCAAAGATGAAGTCGTGATACTTTTTTAGATAATGTGTGTGAGTGAACAGAACAGAATTTAAACACTGCATTTGATTGAGCTGAAATTCAGAGACATTTTAAAAGTCACTATCGCACAAACTATAACAATTTTTATAATTATAAGATTTCTAGTTCGCTTACAGATAGGGCTAAAGAAAAAGTAGGAAAAATGACCGACTCTGACTCCTAAAATTTCAAAGACTCGGACTCCTTCATACATATATACATATGTTATGCTTATTTCTGTAAAATACATTAAAGAAAAAAAAAAGCTACTGTAAAATGATTAAGAAATAAACATTTGGATAATAAATTATATTTTCTTCATAAAAAGTTAAATTGCAACAAATTCAAAATCTAATATTTTTAAAATGAATTTGTGTAAGTGATAAACTAAACTATATTCCTTCAAAGTGTCGAGAGGAAAACAATGACCATACATTTTTAATTAAGGGGGAAGGGGGATATGAAACTCATTAGTTTTATGATAACGATAGAGAGAATTAAGTACAGTAGTTAAAATACTGTTGCGTACTTGAGGGTTCGTGAGTTGTCCGGGAATGAAAGGCCAAACTTACAAAAATTCAGTAATTTATTCACAGAAAGTTCCAGAAAAATACAGGTCAATAAACCAATTATCAGCTTCAATTCAAGCAGTAACCACAGCTTAAACAACAGCTGTCAATAGCAAATCCACAGTACAAACTGTATAGCAATAACACTTGAAGCAAGTCTCTCTCAAAGAGGCTCAAGAGCATTGCAAGCACTAGCGAAGCTGGCTGAGATCTGGACTGAACTGACTGCCTTGGCGAGGAAGCGCTCCTTATATGCTGTTCCATGGAACCCAGATTTTTCGAGAAAACTCTAGAAAGTGGTCAACCAATCAACTTACAGCTTCCATATTTGGTATATCCCATATAAGGATTTTCTCGCCAAGGTCGCCAAAAAAATCGCCAAGGTGGCAAAAAGTCGCCAAATTTGGCGCCAAATCCATTACCTGCATTACTGGGGCTTTTTAATGCGTTTTTAAGGGAAAATAAGGCTATTTCAACGCTAAAACGACTAGAAATGCACAAAATTAGCACTTCATCAACTTACTAAGCCTCTTTGAAAGAATTTATACAAAAATAAACACAATTATTTACAATTTCGTAACACTGCCCCCCTCCCAAGGACTGCACGTCCCGGGCAGTGCAACCCTTGGTCAAGAGGCGAAACTAAACAAATTTACACAATCTAAAATACAAAAACTAAGTTGCACATAAAGATAACATAGAAATATAAATTAAGTGAGAAATATTTACAAAATTCACAAATATGTACAAATATGTATATACAAATATTTACAGTGCGCATGAGCAAATTTTACCAGTATTTACATTTTAAATTTTAATGTTACCGTTAATTATGGTACTTGGCTAGCCGGTTATAGTGCACCACCTTCGGTTTTGATGAAGGTGTTTTAGTGATCCGCACTACTACATCATTCAGCCTTTTTAAGACTGTGTATGGTCCGTCCCAGTTGCACTGTAACTTGGGAGAGAGTCCTTTGCGTCGAACAGGATTCCACAACCAGACCTTCTCTCCTTCCTGGAACTCATGTTGCGTAGCCTTTAGATCGTACCTTGTCTTCATTTTCTCCGTTGCCATGTTAATCCGCTCCCGAGCGAAGTTGTGTACGTCCTCAAATCGTGCCTGGAGATCTTGGATGTACTCCTCGGGCGATGAAGGCGCATTGGGTGGACAACCAAACAGGAGATCACAAGGCAGACGAAGTTCACGTCCGAACAGCATCTGGGCTGGAGTATAGCCGGTGGTTTCATGGACAGCACTTCGATAAGCCAGCAGGAACAATGGCAACTTCGAGTCCCAATCTTGCTGGTTTCTTGATACTAGAAGGGAGAGGTTATTCAGGATGGTACGATTGAACCTCTCGACCATGCCGTCCGACTGGGGATGTAAGGGTGTTGTCCGGATTTTGTCTATGCCGAGTAGTTCACACAGTCCTTTGAAAACATCAGAGGTAAAGTTCCTACCTTGGTCGGTATGAAGTTGTAGGGGCGTGCCATACCTTGACACCCATTGCTGCACTAGGACCTCTGCGACTGTGCATGCCTCTTGATTGGGAATGGGATATGCCTCAGGCCACTTGGTGAAATAGTCCATCACGACGAGGATGTATTTATTTCCACTGGAGGTCCGTGGCACAGGACCCAAGATGTCGATTGCAATCCGTTCAAATGGTGCTCCCACGTTATACCGTTGCAGTCTTCCTCGACTTCGTTTCTGCGGGCCTTTACGTGTCGCACAAGCATCACAGGATTTACACCATTTCTCCACCTCCTCCTTTGCCTTGCACCAGTAGAAGCGTTCCCGAACTTTCTGCAGAGTCTTCAGTACCCCAAAATGGCCTCCGGTAGAGCTACTATGCAGTTGTTCTAAAACAGCTGGAATTTTTTATCTTGGTAATAAAATTTGCCATCTGAAGCTTTTCCCATCATCAGATTTCCACTTTCTGTATAATACGCCGTTTCTGATATAAAGAGAGTCCCAAAGTGCCCAATAACTTTTCGTAATGGGACTAAATTTGGAAATGTCCTGCCAGGTAGGTCTGTTGCTGGTCGTCTCCTTCAGCTGTAATATTGGCTTTATGTCAGGATCTTCCAACTGAGCTTGTCTAAGTTCTTCGTCACTCCATGGATTGGGATTTTGTTCTGATGGTGCTGCGACAGTAACTTGGCGAGCAACTGGCTGTATTCTTTGGGGTCTATCATCGGCTTTACAGCTGTATTTATGATCTTCAGATGGAGGCTTCCGCAAGAAGGCATCTGGATTTTCCCGAAGAGCTCCTCCTGGGTGGCATACTTCAGAGACATTCTTGGTTGCGTCTCTAGGTGTTCTTACTGGGCAGCTTCGTTTGATATGCCCGTCTTTTCCACAGCCCCAGCATTTAGTTGTTGGAGTCTTCCCTTCTTTCCTACTCTCAAGAATGCGTAATCTTCTATTAATTTCTGCAACCATTTCCTGAATCTCTTTAAGATCATCTTGAGAGCCGTTCACTTTGTCTGCTGTGCTGTTCTGGCGATGTTTATAGGAGGCTTGTTGGGCTGTCTCGAGCTTTAGGGCATACACCAAGGCTGACTCCACATCCTTCACGCCGGAGAGTCTGAGGGCTTTTTGAATATCTGGATCTCCGACAGCATCAATGAAATATTCTAGAGCCAGATCATTACGTGTCTCAGGATGACAGTCTGAGAAAGCCAAATGTGAAAGCCTCTGGATGTTTGATGCCAGTTCTTGTAAGCTTTCCCCTGGTCTCTGACGACGGGACCTTAGCTGGAGTCGACTATATTCTTTGGACCATTTCGCTCCAAAACGTAGCTCTAGTGCTCTGGTTACAGCTTCGAAGTCATATCGCTGTTCCATTGAAAGGGTCTCCAGAATATCTGCGGCGTCACCCCGCAACGACCCTACCAGATGAGCCGTCTTTGCAACAGAGTCCCAGCCGTTAGCTTCAGCTACGATGGAAAACTGCGTTTTATATACATGCCACGAGGAACTGCCGTCGTAGGTGGAAAGCTTAATAAATTCCTGATTCTGGATTCTTCTCTCTTTCTTTTCAGTTTCCTGGGGCATGGATTCTAACTTTTCGTCCACTTTTCTCTCCAGATCTTCTTCTATTCTCTTCAGTTTACCTTCTATCTCTGAAAACTTTCCTTTCAGTTCCTGATCAAAATTTTCTTTAAGTTTCTCCTCGAAACTCCGTTCTATCCTCGTAACACTCTCTTCAACCTTCATAACATTTTCTTCTATCTTCATAGCTTTCTCTTCAAAACTTTCTTCTATTTTCAAAACTTTCTCCTCAAAATTTTCTTCTATCTTTATAACTTTCTCTTCAAAATTTTCCTCTATCTTTATAACTTTCTCTTCTATTCCATCCATTCTATTTTCCATCACTGTTAATTTACCCTCGATTGATTCTTTCACCGTCGAAAGCTCTCTCTTCATCTCATCTTGGTTAGATTTAATTTCTTCGGTCAAACTGGCTTCCATCTTTTCCTGAACTGCTTTCATTTCCTTCATTTCTTCAGTCAAGCCGTCTTTCAATTCTTTTTGTCCTTCTTTCATCTCTAGACTCAGGCTATCTTTCATCTCTCTTTGAGATGCTTCCATCTTTTCCTGTCCTGTTTCCATTTTCTCTATCAATCCAGATCTTAACTCATTCATCTGAGCAGTGAGACCTTCTAGAAATTTCTTCATTTCTTGCTCCATAGCCTTCGTTATCACCATTCACAGACAAATCCCACTTCTGACACCAGAAATGTTGCGTACTTGAGGGTTCGTGAGTTGTCCGGGAATGAAAGGCCAAACTTACAAAAATTCAGTAATTTATTCACAGAAAGTTCCAGAAAAATACAGGTCAATAAACCAATTATCAGCTTCAATTCAAGCAGTAACCACAGCTTAAACAACAGCTGTCATTAGCAAATCCACAGTACAAACTGTATAGCAATAACACTTGAAGCAAGTCTCTCTCAAAGAGGCTCAAGAGCAATGCAAGCACTAGCGAAGCTGGCTGAGATCTGAACTGAACTGACTGCCTTGGCGAGGAAGCGCTCCTTATATGCTGTTCCATGGAACCCAGATTTTTCGAGAAAACTCTAGAAAGTGGTCAACCAATCAACTTACAACTTCCATATTTGGTATATCCCATATAAGGATTTTCTCGCCAAGGTCGCCAAAAAAATCGCCAAGGTGGCAAAAAGTCGCCAAATTTGGCGCCAAATCCATTACCTGCATTACTGGGGCTTTTTAATGCGTTTTTAAGGGAAAATAAGGCTATTTCAACGCTAAAACGACTAGAAATGCACAAAATTAGCACTTCATCAACTTACTAAGCCTCTTTGAAAGAATTTATACAAAAATAAACACAATTATTTACAATTTCGTAACAATACAATATTGCAAGTTATTTTATGATTTCAAAGCTCTGTTTTAAACAATGTCAGCACACAACAAAATATCAGGTAGTGACAAGGACAGCAAATCTCACTAGTATTCACTATTTCAATCCGTGGTAAAGGATAGGAAAATATTGAATGTGTCTGTTAGTTAGGAGCAAAGAAGAAAAATAAACTTCATAAATCTCCCCCACCCCTTTAATTGAGTTCAAAGAAAGAGGTATGTTTATAGATCTATGTATTCCTGAGCGTTAGCCTATTGGCCTTTTGGTAAATGGTGTCACACAAATAGACAGATACCTGTAAACTGTATCACCCAATCAATGATCTGCCTAATTCTATACACCTGTGTTTACTATAAAAACGATCAGTCTTTAAAATGTAATTGTATGTACAATATGTCTAAGGTGTAATTATTTATCTGTTTTTCATTAAAGTATGTGTTTAAATAAAAAAAAAAAAAAAAAAAAAAAAAGAGGAACGACTTTTCCTTATAAGTAAAAGTCTACTCCTGATTTCTAATACTGCAAATATCCAACAGGATTTGGTCTTTGATGCGGGGGAAAAAAAGAAAATTGAAAAATGTATAATTTTTTAGAAATATATAGTTGTTGTAATGAGAGTGTCGAGTCAATCACACTAGAATAGGCAAAAATGTTTTCAGGTTGAACACTATCCTTGGTCCCTCTGCCTCTGAATCAATTTATTCATTAATGACTGAGATATGACAAATATCACATCCACCCTCCTTCTCTATATTTATTATAATTGACCTGCCAATAAATTCTAAAATAACTAGCCATTTAGTAATGTATATAGTAAAAAAATCAGTTTTATAAATTTATAATGACATGCAATTTATTTTATTTCACTTCAAACTGCTTAACAGAAGCTGGAGTCTGCATGCTTTTAATGACTCCAATTTCAATTCTGATTACCACTCCATGGAAAATCAGCCTGACTCAGATTCCGACTCCACAGCCCTGTTTATGGGGAGTATCAAGAGGTACATTATATCTGATAGACTTAAACTATTTGAAGTGCTTTTTATTATTAAACTAGCAGGCTTTGCCCGCTTCGCTGGACACTATATTTAAATGATTTCTTTGTAACTGAATATATTTCGATTGGCGACTATTTTCGTCACAGCTTTAGTTTGGGACCTCCTTGGCAATATCAAACATTTTTTGAACTTCTCGAATCTGTACAAAAAAACTATTATTAAAACAAATATTTTCGAAAATAGTCCAATAGCTGGTGTTAATTCTTCGAATATTCTGGAAACAGTTGAAGCTGTTACTCGTACAGTATAAGTCATTATTTGATGAATGTTCTGGGACAGTCTAAAAAATAGTCACTTGTTCCACAGGAGTAAAGCAAATAACATCAACTACACCAGAGCAAAAAATTTCACTCACTCACGAAAAATGTCCAGTTGCTTAGAGCTCAATCCCAAAAGTGCAATGACTCAGAATAGGTCTCTGAATAACTCTGGATCGCAGTGACTACATACTCTTTCGCAAAAATCAACTCACACCTACTTATAACTTTTGGCGATGGGGCTTAGAGATGACTCCATCGAGAATCCTTTGGTACGCTCAAGGTCTACGTTCCCGTGTGTCGGAGAGCTTCGAAACATCGGGAACCCTAAACTATCATTTTTCACCAAATTTGGTCGCCCACTCGCCAAGTTTGTCTCCAAAACTATGCTTTCTATTAAACATATCTTTATTTAGTTATTTAAATATTAATTTGAATTAATCAAATATTTCTGCCCGACAGCGTGCAAGTGCAGTCACACACAGCAGCTCATTTATTTGTATGTTAAATTAGCGTAGTGAATGGTATATAAAAAAATAAATAAACATTATCGTGCTACACAACTTTATTAATTTTACATTTTTCTTGAACTACCTAGATTAAAATCGCTGTTGCTAAATTAAACCTCTTGGCGAAAAATGTTCGGTGTACTTTAACGCAACAATTTAAAAAATCACCCAGGAGGATCTATAAACAAAACTCATTTTAGTACAACACACATTAGCATCGTAAACTATATTAGCACTTTGTAAAAGAAATTTTAAATTTAAAATGACGTAAATTTTTGTGAGATGCATAATTTATTTATTTATTTTATTTTTTATTGTTCACGTTTAGATAAATGTATTTATTTTCCTGTTGGAAAAAAAAATAAACTCGACAACAATTAAATTAAGGATAATTTAATTTAATTTTGGCAACAATTAAATTATGGTTAAAATTTAAATGGCTAATTTTTTGCTATTATTAGCTTAAAAAATTGCTATTTTATGCATAAAAATAACAAAAAAAAGTTTTTTTTCGGAATAAAAGGCAGCCAACTTTCTAAGTTAGGGTATAAGCTATCTCCATAACAAATTTTATCGAAATCCATCGAGCAGTTTTAGCGTGAAACTCAGTCAAATAAACGGACATTCACATTTATAATATACTAGCAGGCTTTGCCCGCTTCGCTGGTCATTATATTGAAATGTATCCCTAAAACAGCATATCATTAATAATAATAAAATATCTTAAAAAAAAAAAAACATTGGAATCCGTCAAAATCTAATTTTAAGTTGCCCAATGCCTTCGGCAGTCCCTTACCTGCTTCTTACTCCCCCTCCCTCGCGGTTACAGTTGAAAGTTTCACAAAATCTCATCAAAGTGCATATTTCGCACACCTAATTAACACCCGCACACCAAAATTCGCCTTTCTTAGGTAATTTGGACGGATTTAAGCTTCAAAATGTGGTTTTTGCCCCGCCCGCCCCAAGAGGAAGGGGGGGGGGGTAAATTTCCAAAATTACTTTATATTGCATGTTGCATACACATACATAACCGACACATCAAAAAATTGAGATTATGAAATTATTTAAAGCTGAGTGATGCTTTAAAACTTTTTTTTTTTTTTTTTTTAATCTCTCCCCCCCCGTTCTTAAAGGAGGGAATTTCGCAAAATCTCTGAGTTAGATACATATAATCGTCCCTTACATAAAAAATGTCCAACCTTAGATAATTTAGTGCAGCGTTACGCATGAATACATGTTTTTGCCCCCCATTCTCTAAAGGGCGGTAGGGTGGAATTTCATAAAATCCCTTTGTAGTGTGTGTTCAGTTCGATTTCCTCGTGTGTTGAGTACCCTTCTTCCAAAATCTTTTCCCTTCTCTCCCCCCTTAAAAATCCAAAATTCCAAAATCGCAGAAAATAATTTTTTTGTACTGAAGTCTGGTCTTTCCATCTGCAATTTCTTCACCGTTAAGTAATTTGGAGCCGAGTTAAGCCTTCTGCCCCCCAAGGAGAGAGAGGGGGGGGGTATTTTGCAAAATGCCGTCTTAGTTGGGGGTCAGGCTCCGAAATCCAACCTGGTCACTAAAATTTGTGACCCTCTTTCCCACAGAATCGTCATGGCAGTGTTGAGTCAGTGAATCATTGAGTTTACTCTTTTATATGTACAGATTTGTTTATATTTTTTATGGACTACTTGGCTTAAGGTTGTTGTCACAAAAATGGAGTCCTTGGCGAAAAATGTCCTATCTACTTCAGTATTAAAATAAAAAATATACCCAGGATTATCAACTAATAAAGCTCTTTAATACAGATCTGAATTAGCTTTCATTTTCTTATTATTTAATTTTGATAATGACGTTATGTTGGCATGTGCCTAAGCAAATTTAATATGTATTATTTTTATTATTATTATTCGCGTGAAATATTCTTTGGCAACAATTAAAAATTAAAATAAATTATTTTAAAGTTTTATTATAGAAGAAATATTTATATTATACAGAAGATTAATTAAAAATTTACATTTTTTCCGGTATAAATAGTAGCCTATGTCTTATTCCAGACTATTACCTATCTCTATACAAAATTTCATCCAGATCCGTTTAGCCGTTGTGGTGTGATTGAGTAACAAACATCCATCCAAACTTTCGCATTTATAATATTAGTATAGATTATAGTTATCATGTGCATGTGTTAGATTGAGTTATTTTGCTATCAAATTGACAAAATTTTAATTTTAAATTTCAAAACTCTGTCGTTCTTGGCGCTTATTGTATTTGGTGATCAAAAACGTAATACGAAAATATGTATGCCAGATGTATATTTTCGTAATATGCATTGTACGAAATATTGTTTCATATTATTCATTACTCTCTTAATATAAGTTGTTAAAATAACCATGATTTTTGAAAGGAATTAAATTATGTTCGCCAAATAATTCGTCGATATTTTTTTTTCTGCTAAGGATGACCGATATCAAATCTATTCCGCTGCAACATATTGGTATCTTATATCAGATACTTTATTTAGACATTTGAAAACAAATTTTACTTCAAATTATGATAGAATATTTATCATTTTCCTTTTAATTAGTATATTAGTTGGATATTTATTGTGTAAATATCATCTTTTGAAATGAAATGTTTGTGTTTTCAATCGAATATGGAAATTTGCCATTTTTTTTTTCTTTTTTTCCCTAGAGTTTTGAAATTAAAAATTTAAATTTTGTCAATTTTACAACAAAAATAACTTAATCTAACGCATGGACATAATAATTAATACATACCTATACCTAAATATGGGGATTAAAATCGGGAAATAATTTTCTTCGATTTTTAATAATATTTTACAAAAAAATCCAATGGACGTTTAACATAGGAAATATTTTTCTTGCATCCATGAACGGCCAGTGACGGCATCACTTCGCTTGCGTATTAGCACTTTATCAATGTGTAAAAGAAATTTTTAATTAAAAATGACGTCAGTTTTTGTGAGATGCATAATTTTTTTTTATAATTTTTTATCGTTCACGTTTAGATAAATGTATTTATTTTCCTGTTGAAAAAAATAAATAAATTCGTTTTTTTTTTTTTTTTTTTTTTTTTTGGCAACAATTAAATTATGGATAAATTTAAATGGCTAATTTTTTGCTATTATTAGCTTACAAAATTGCTATTTTATGCATAAAAATCGCAAAAAAAATTTTTTTTTCGGAATAAAAGGTAGCCAACTTTTTAAGTTAGGGTATAAGCTATCTCCATAACAAATTTTATCGAAATCCATCGAGCAGTTTTAGCGTGAAACTCAGTCAAATAAACGGACATTCACATTTATAATATATATAAGATATATAAGATTATTTACAACAAAACAATACTATAATATGTGTTCTATCATTTTAATATAGTAATTATGAAAAGTGGCGTCTGTAACACTTATAGTTCTTTTACAGGGAAGTAAGGAAGAATTTGTACATGTAACATAATATGGGAATTAATTCTCTGAAGTGTGTTAAATTATTTAACATAGAATGAATCTGATATATACAGTAGAATCTCATACAATGCGCTCCTATGAAACGCGATTTCGTATAACGCGACGAAAAATGGCGACTATTACTCATGCAACGCGATAAAGAGTCTTGTATAACGTGTAAAATAAAGAAAGCACGTGACGACCACTGAGCTGAAGAACAACTGGAGGAAATGCTAGACCGGTTTTCGCGTGCCGTTTTTTGAAGGTTTGTCTTCCGAGCGTTGCATGGCAAAAAGCATTTGATATATTTATATTTCAAAATAAAATTGTGTAAAGACTGTCTGTTCGAACAACCATATGCTAAACATGACATTACAATTTTATATTTTAATTCTTTAAAGATTATAATAGTAATAGACGACCCGACAAATGTTGCTTGCCATGCAAGGCAGCCAAACGGTTGCAGAAAAACTGGCACGCACGAACACTATGTAAAAGTATTGGAAGCATTTGCTCCAGTTGTTCTTCAGCTCAGTGGTGACGACATATTTTCTACTTTCAACCTAAGACTCCTATATTATAAAAGCTGGCGCAGTGTCCGCCATTTTCTAGCGCGTCTGGGAAAGTGTTGGCGGTAGAAAAAGCTAGGTTACCTGATTAGCGTTGTTATCGCCTTTAAACTTCTATACAGATCAAGTGAGCTGGAACTTCTTATCCCGAAACAAACAAGTTGGCAATTTTAAGAACATCGCCAACATTCTCAAAACTGCAACTCTTCACGTTAAAAGAAATGTAATATTAAAGTTAATTTTAAAAGAATTTAAAGTAATAACTTTAAAAAAACAGTACATTCATATTAAATTTGTCAAACAACTTTGAAAATAATATGAAACAATTTGAAAATAAGGGAAATCTTACGCTACAAAGTTGTGCTCCTGCTCCAGGTATCCACGAGTTAAATCTGCAATTTATAATCCATTTTTTCCTTCTTCCTGGATTAGATGAAAATATAAAGAGGCGGTGCCCTTTTCTGGAATTATTCGTGCAATTTATTGCCGAAAAACCACCAATAATAAATCGTCATCCGGTCTTGTGGGCTAGAAAATGGCGGATGCGTCAGCCTATCTATGTAGGAGTTCTATTTCAACCTGTTCAAGGAAGGATTGCTCCGTTACTATGCCAACACCCGACGCTTTTAGTCTCATTGCGGAATGAAATCGTCTGCTCAATGTATGTCTCCTATAACACGGAACGTATCCCCCGCGTTATACCACGGGAGTCTACTGTATATATTTAGAATTTTGCTATAGCATAATCGTTACTGGATATTGTATGCCCATCGATATTTGTTCTCTAGCAGGGACGCACGAAATAATTCAGATACATATCTAATTTGTACAAAGTACAAACTTAACGAGAATTGCTTAACACTCTGACATTTTTTTTTCTTATTTATTTCTTTTATTTTATTACAGAATACTTTACTCTTTCAAATTTGTTTAATTGCCTGGTAATAGCTGAATGTTCTGAAACTCAATTAAATCCTTCCAGATTTGTTCTTTCTTACCCTCATTTTTTAAAAGTTGATGCCGATAGAAAGTGTTTTTCTTCTCTCTCTCTCTCTCTTTATATAATTAATTTATTTAAAAAAAAGGAGGGGGGGGGGTGGCAGGTGGATGAAATGTTTTGATAGTTACTTACTTATACTTAGGATCTATGTCAGCTGCTAATGTCATAAGTTCAAGAACAGTGATATTTTCCGGTGTTCTGAGCAACAGGGGATGTATCTGATCTTTTTCATCTCCAATGAAAAGAGAGTACTTCATAACAACTTTCTTTCCAAATCGACTTTTAATATCTGATACCACATTTCCTAAGTTAAAAAATTTATACATATTTAAAAAAAAATATACTGAAGAACATTATGCATTAATAAAAATTATAACATACTGTATAAGTTTCATTGCATTGTTTTAACATTATGTTTGTATTAATTTTTACTGAAAACCTAAAATAAGTATGCATAAAATGTATACCGAAAAATTATATAATTTTTGTACAGCATTGTACTCAAAGGTTGAAATGTTAGGCTAGAAAGGGAAAAAAATTGCAGCATATATATATATATATATATATGACATCAAAATAAAATTATGTACATGTTGTTTTACACATTATCATCAATCGCATGTGATGTGTAATACTCTATTGATTTCTATTCTGCTTCTTAATTTATTTTTATTACATTTATATGATCAACAAAAATTCTATAATCTACAAAATTTGCACTTTTTGAAAAGTTAATTCTTAAAATACACTATCGTTTCACTACAAATCAATAAATTTTCTGCTTTTTTCATGCCTGATTGCCAAAATGCTGGATTGTTAACTATTGTTCTCAAAATTTAAATTAATTATAGCTAATTGGTCATGTGCGTGATTTTATTTTATTATTTTTTTAACCGATGATTGCTGTAAAATAATAATAATAATAATATATATATATATTATCTGTAATCAACAAATTTAGTGTTTTTTAAAGATTATTCCTGAAATAAGCGATATTTTTGCAGCTGATTACTAAAATAATAATTTTTTTTCGTTAATTGGGAAATTTTGGTTTAATTGCAATTAATTGCTTATTATTATTATTATTATTATTTTTTTTTTTCATCGATGAATAGTAAAATAAGCATCCCCCTCGCACTAATTAAAAAAAACCTCTACACTTCGTATTTACTTAGAAACAAATCAATAAACTTCTTCCTTTTCTTTTTCTTTCTTTCTTTTTTCTTTTTAATGTGTGTGTGTGTTTGATTGCTAAAAACTGTCATATTTTTGTGGCTTTTCGAAACACACATTTTTCTTGTTCAAAACTTTTAAGAAACATTTTAAAAATTTGAAAAGTCCGTTGTTGAGCTAGGGTTTTTTTTTTTTTTTTTTTTTTTTTTTTTTTTTTATAAAGAGTACATTTTTGAAATCAAATTTTCCCTAAATGGCTTCACCATTTCATTTACTCCCTCAGTGCAAAACTACTACCGCATTTGAAAAGTTCTCTGGTAAACTTTGTTTTTCAGGCAATTTTGTGCTGCTTCTGATATTTTATTATGACTAAAAAAAAAAACACTTGTTAACCTATGATAGATAGTTTGGGATCTCCCACCTGTCAAATTTTTTTTGGCGAAATTTAAAATTTTGTGCATGAATGCTACCATCCTGCCTTAAATTTTAATCCCTGAAACGGCTGGAAACTGCAACTTATTTCGTTATCTTATCCACACAGAAGCAGGATTATTTAAGTTATTCGCAGCTGTTAAGGTTTTCAGATTTGTCGTTATTTATAGATGATGTTATAAAAAATATTTATCAGTCAAATACATCATATTTTGGCCCGACTGTCAAAATATACGTCATCTTGCAAAATAATAGTAGAATGTCTCAAATCATTCTTTTATGTCTTTGTCACAGAGTGATATCCTGCTCGTGAAAATTTCATTACTCGGTATTTATTGAGTTATGCGTGGAAAAAATACATTGCAGGGAATTAAACTTATGCTATTAATAGATCGACGAGTGTTCAGTGATATGATACCTTGTAGATACTCAGTGGTTGGGTTAACAACATGATGGTCTTCCGTTCCGGCAATATCTTTGAAAGGGTTTTTAAAAAGTAATACTTGCTTTTTCTTCTTCTTTTTTTTTCAGATAATTCGCTTATAGCAATTTATAATTTATCGAACTGTAAATTTATCTTTTAGGAAGTAAATTAGCTCATATATTAGGAAAGTTATTACATATTGAATTCAAGGTTAATATGATGAAACCTACCAAAATTTTACAGCTCATTTTTAAAAATATTTATTTTGAATTGTTCGCGCCTTACACTACGAAATGTCGAAGTTAAAAGTCTTCTGCACCGGTAATATTATAGTCCCCATAGTGCTTGTAAAAATATCTTTTGTTTGAGAAAAATCTGACTTTTTGTCACTTGTTAGAAGCCTCTTAAATCATGGGCCTCTTCGCAAGTCATTTAGGGCACGACGCAATTTCGCTGCAATGTAGGCCCATTCCGCCGAGAATTCTAACATTAGCTCCTCCCCCCCCCCCCCCATCATCTGTTCCGCCGCATTCCTTCTTGCCGTTTTCTCTCAAGACAATCTCGCCGAATGAAAGGGGAGGGCATTATCTTTGACGAAGTGGGGGTTGTCGAGTTTATTTGCTCTGAGGCTGCCTTCAGACTCTGGCAACTTCAGAGTATCATTGGCGGTTTCTTCTGAAATTCCTTTGATGTGGGAATCGAGTTGACGCGAAACAGGGGCCCTACAACGCATATGCCGAGAAGTTTCCGTGGAGGAAACTTCCCGGTACCGAATTTCCAAGATCCCGGCACTCACGTTTTCGAGACTCATACTTAGCCCTACAACGAACGTATTGGAAGCCGGTAACGGAAGCCCAATGCGGAGATATAAAACTTTATCGGTACCGGATACTTTTGACCAATCACAGTGAGTAGGTGGTCAAAAGCGAATATATCCAACGTTGTCAGCCATTTTTAAATAAGAACTGATGAAACAAAAAAGCAAAAAATATGCACCAAAGTTATACTTTTTGAAAAGAACTTTCAAAACTATTAATTTTTTGTGTGGACACTATATTCATATAAACATTATTTTTAAAGATATTCGATTAGAAAGTTCACGAGTGACAAGAGGAATATCGCTTTGTCAACTGCATTTTTAAGCGAAAGAAACAGTCTAAAATTAATGGCTAAAGAATATTTTTCAGAAAAATAATCAATTTTGGAGTATTCAGAGCTATAAATTCTAAGCTAAACCATGTAAAATTCATAGTTTATAATGAAAGAATTGTGAAGATTCTATTTAAGAGCTGTAAAATATAACTTAAGACTGATGGAAGAATCTCTGCAGGTAGCCAGTGGCGCTGTGGCAGAGTAACTTTCTGCTGTCTGAGAGTTCCTCGGTTCGATCCTCGTTTAATCCACATTTTTTTTTTTTTTCTCCGTTTTAGAATATTTGCTTAAAATAAATAATTTGTCATCAAAATCCAAATGTTTATTACTTTTTATTTCACTGAAAAATAAAGAAGTTGAGTTAAATTTAATGAATTATGAAACAGAAAATAATTACTAAATTAAATCAGGGATCACACAGATATTCAGTGCCAAGGAATACAAAATAAATAAGTAATAAATAATTTATTTACATAGAAGATAAATCTTTAAGGTTAAGAGTTTAATCTTTGATTAATAATGATTTTTTATTTAAAAGCAAAAGAATGATCAAGCATTTGTAAAATAATTTATTTCGAGTGGAATTTTTATTTTTTGTAGGGGTGGGTAGTTAAATTTATTTCATAATTTACCATAAAATAATTTAGCATCAACTCGAAATATATATATATATGTGTGTGTGTTTATAATATTTTCGTTATAATAATTTAGCAAAATATTATAAAGAAATTTAAGAAATTGTATTTTTGAAGTTAAAAAGTTGCAATTTATTTTTTGATTAATAATGACTGTAGAAGTAGAGATATTATTGAAGTGAAAGCATTTCATTTCTTAAATATTTTATAATAATAATAATAATAAATTCTTAGTTATTTTTTCTAATTATTAAATTAATTATTCATGTTCTCCTTGTTAGTAATACTTAAAATAAATAAATTAAATAATTAAAATTAAATAAAATAGAAAGAAAATCAGGAAGTGTTACACATATATTCAAAGGATATATTTTTAGGGCATACTATGTTTAAAAAATATATATATTAAGAAAAATAAAATTGAAATATGCTTTTGCGAGCTTTGACTATTTTATTTCAACTGAAAATGACTTTTTTTTCTTTTTGTGTTTGTGTTGAATTTAATTAATAATTTACGAGAAAATAATTATTAAAACAAATTAAGATCTATGCACTCGTCAACAAAGAATAAAAATGGAAAATAATTTGTTTAATTAATGTAATTTATTTATTTCTCATTAGTAATGATTGCAATCAGAAGTAAAATAAAATTATCAAACACTTTATTTTGAAATTGTTGTTTTGCAATTGAAATTGAAATTTATATACATATTTATTTATTTTATAATTAATAAATTAAATATTCATACTTCCCTTCTTAGTAATATATATATATATATATATATATATATATATATATATTAATTAGAAAGATTTTAATATTTGCAGTACTCTTCTTAAAAAAAAAAAAAAAAAAAAAAAAAAGGAAAAGAAAAAATTATTTTAAATATTTGTTTGCCTTAAAAAAAAAAAAAAGAAGTCATAAAAAAACGTAGAATATTTGCTTAAAATAAATAATTTTTCATCAAAATTTTTACTTTTAAAACATTTAATTTATTTTGTAAATACTTTTTATTTAACTAAAAAAAAAAAAAAGAAAAGAAAAGAAAAGAAAGAAAAAAGTTAAATTTATTTAATTATGAAATAGAAAATAATTACTAAATTAAATCAGGAATTACACAAATATTCAGCAAAGAATAAAAAATAAATTATTAAATAATAAATTATTTATATAGAAGAAAAATTTTTAAGGTTGCTAAAAGTTTAATCTTTGATTAATAATGATTTTTTATTTAAAAACAGAAGAATAATCAAGCATTTATAAAATAATTTATTTTGACTGGAATTTTTAATTTTTATTTTTTCTAGGGGAGGGTGGTTAAATTTAATTAATAATTTACCAGAAAATAATTTAGCATCAACTCGAAATACATATGTGTGTGTATGTATTTATAATATTTTCTTTGTAATATTTTAACAAATTACAAAGAAATTTAAGAAATTGTATTTTCAAAATTAAAACGCTACAATTTTCTTTCTGATTAATAATGACTATAAAAGTAGAAATATTATCGAAGGGTAAGTATCTCATATTTTAAATATTTTATTACAATAAATAAAAGGGGGGGGGAGTATTTATTTTTTCTAATTATTAAATTAATTATAATCGCTGATTAACAATGACTATAAAAGTAGAAATATTATCGAAAGGAAAGTATCTCATATTGTAAATATTTTATTACAATTTGAAAAAAAAAAAAAAAAAAAAAAAAAAAGAGGGTGTGTTTTTATTTATTTTTTCTAATTATTAAATTAATTATTCTTATCCTATTTGTTAGTAATACTAAAAAAAGGAAAGGGAGGGGGGGAGGAGAAAGAAAATTAGGAAGTGTTACATATATGTTCAATATTGTGTTTAAATATATATATAAAATCTATGCCTTTGTAAGCTTTGACTGTTTTATTTCAGATGAAAAGAAGCTCTTTTTTCCTTTTGTGTGTGTGTTAAATTTAATTAATAATTTATGAGAAAATAATTATTAAAACAAATTAGAATTATATGCACTCATCAGCAAAGAATGAAAACGAAAAATAATTTATTTATTTCTGATTAGTAATGATAACAATCAGCAGTAAAATAAAACGATCAAGCAGTTTATTTTTAAATTATTTTTTTGCAGTTGAAATATATATATGTACATATTTATTTATTTTGTAATTAATAAATTAAGTATTCATACTTCCCTTGTTAGTAATATACATATATTAGGAAAATCCTAACATTTAAAGTACTCTTCTTATTAAAATAAATAAATAAATAAATAAAATAAAAGGAAAAGAAAAAGAAAAAATATTTAAATTAATTGTTTGACCCCCCCCCCTTTTTTTTTAAATATTATTATTATTATTAAAAAAAAAAAAAAAAAAAAAAAAACTGAAACGCCCGCGGATTGAACCCGAGCACTTTGGGTCAGCAATCAAATACGCTGCGATCGAGCTACTGACGGTATAGGGTCTGGTAATTAATTTATTATGATATACTATCATTAAATTAGCATCGTATTTCATTATGAATGATGAATTTACATAATTTAGCTTCCAATTCATAGCTTTGAGGACTTAAAATCTAATTAAATTTAGAAAGTTATTCTTTAGTCTTCAATATTCGATTGTTTCTGTTAATAGTGTACTTGACAAAAGGGATACATCTCTTGTCACTCGTGAACTTTCTAATCGAATATCTTTAAAAGTAATAATTATACGAATATAGTGTTCACACAAAAAATTAATAGTTTTGAAAGTTCTTTCTAAAAAATATAACATATGTACACGTTTTTTACTTTTTAATTCATCATTTTTTATTTTTTTAAAATGGCGGACACATTACATATATTTCGGTGCCGAAAACTCGTTCCCACAAGCTCTACGCTTGGTGATATTTTTTCGATAAATCTCGGCAGGAGTTTCCGAGACCGAAAACCAAGAGAGAGCTTCCGTGAGCTTCGTTGTAGCACATTTTTTGACACTCTCGGAACATGACGTCACAGCCAAGAATTGCCGGGAGTGAGACAGTCTCGGTAGTTTCGTTGTAGCACCCCAGGAGAGAGATTTTCTCGGCTGACAAATCTCTTAACGGCCCTCTTCACTTACCGTCGCCGGAAGCCCGAGCCAATGTTATTCTATGGGGAAATTTTCTTTACAAATAACTTATTAACTAATACATATTTTTAAATTCTGTTTTCACATTCAGAAAATTCCTAACTATTAAATTGACGGACCTTTTTTTAAAAATGTATTTTTTTACTTTTTAATATTTTATTTTAAAATTGCAAAATGAAAAAATTTCCCATATTGAAAATTTATTTATTATCGTATTTTGCAGCTTCAAAATAAAATATAAAAAAATAAAAATAATAATTTTTTAAAAAAGGTCCGTCATTTTAACAGTTGGGAATTTTCTGAATGTGAAAACACAATTTAAAAATATGTATTAGTTAATAAGTTATTTGTAAAGAAAAATTTCCCATAGAATAACATTAGATTCTTCTTCGGGCGGCGGTGAGTGAAGAGGGCCCTTAAGTGCAGTTTCCACTGAGGTTGGTTCGAACGGCACTATTGATGTGGTCAAGCGGGTCTTTTGATGTGGTCAAGCGGTTGGACGGGGTTGGGAGGCCGGAAAAGTTCCTGGTCCTAACCCCCTGCTGAGATAATTAAGGGGCCAGAGGCACATATCTTTGTCGATTTTGCATGCTTTCCTTTGAAGTAACTGCACAATCTGATAAAAAAAAGGCTACAGCTGATGACAAGACATTTGGCTCTTTGTGCCGGGAGCGTGATTAATGGTTTTTTGAACCTCGAACTTCCAACTGCAATGAAAACCGGCCTTTACTGCGATCGAAATTGGGTCTCTTTTGTAAAAGAGCAATAAAAAGTAATGTCCTTCATTGTAAATGTGTGCAAAATTTCAAGGGTCGCTTTCGGACAATGGATAATTTATGAGTTTTGAAGCTCTGCTCATTGCCAGTGTCTGAAGGAAGCTTAAGACTCCATACTGCGTCTTTCCGAGCATTTAACGCTTATTACACCCGATAAGGTGAGCACATTCATTGTTCCGTTTCAATTTGTAATTGATTGCTAAATGTTAGTCTAAAAAATATCCGTAAATAAATGTTAGCTGTATTCTATATGTAAACTATTACATGTATTTTTGAACTTGAGCTTGTCTTTATTTTATCACCTGCTCCTCATTTAATAAGGTTTTCAGTACAATTTATCCTGTTTACTACAAGTCCTAGAAATAATCATTTTTCGGAATTAATTCTTGTTAACGGCTGTAAATGAACAAATTCCTTCCGCCTTTATTCAGATTTAGGACTGGTAGATTTTTAAATAAAATTTGGTGAGGTTAAAATTGTTCTTCCCTCTGTTATAGGTGTGTTAAATAATGAAAATTTTCATTTTGTCAGGTTTTCTTCCCTAAATTTTAGGTGCGTTAGTGTTCACGCTATGAAGCTTTTATGATACTGATGGTTTGGACTTATGACAGGCAAATTTCACGTTCACCAAGCCAATCCTGTTAAGACTTCTTTCTAAATACTTCATAATCATCTGATCCAAATTTTCTCTTCTGTGCAAAATTGATTTCGATAAAAGTAATTGTACGTTCGTGCTAAACATACAAATATAACATTCGGTCTGGCACAGCAGCTGCAGCAATATTTCTACAAAATAAATAACTGTAGGATGGATTTGGTAAAAATAGGTGTTAAATAAAATGTAAATGGAATGATTCGCACGCAATTTGTCGGTTTTCTGCAGAAGCATCAACTGTTGCCTACATGGAAGGAGGGAATTTCGCATCTTTTTCAATATGATTGTTTACGAAGTAGTCAACGAACTTGGAAACTTGTGTATCATTAGGCTGAAGAAGAACTAGGTTCAATGCTAAACCGTATCTCACATCATCCGATTTTAAATACAAAAGTCCCCCCCCCCCATCCTTAAAAAAAAAAAAAAAAAAAGAAAAAATCATTGGCCAATCTTATTTGATTTGCCTTCCTAAAATTCCTTTCCAAGCCCAAGGTTAAGGATCTTGCGATAGCAGACCTGGCCTAAACGGAATTTGCAGTCTTACACTGTAGCATTAAGCCATGACAAATGAATGGCGCTGTGGATAGCCACCACAAAATGCTTGATTCAAGATGGTGGTTTCGCACAAGGAATTTCTTACGGATCGTTCTGAATAACTTAGAATAAGTTCTTTCCGCTTATCCTGCAGTAAACAGAAAACCAGAGGCACATATCTGTCATTTTCAATCCTACGGACAGTGAACAGTGCAGCCAAAATTTTGTACAATATTTTAATGTTCCATCCATGTATATTTTCTGATATTTGCTAAGAAACATAAGATCTGAATTGCACTAAGCCAGCATCAGCATGTAAAAGAAAATATTTTCGTTTTGCAGTCTTCAATTCCTTTCATAATAACTTCTCTATAGCTGCCTCTCTATTCTTCGAAAACTTGGCATATGGTTCTTTTGTTTCCCACACATTTTTTCTCAAATCAGCAATGTCTTGTCATTTTATTTTTCTGGCCAAATTGGGTTTCAGTGATCACAGGATGAATAATTTTACATTGTTTCTCTAGAACATCTCCAGCTTTTTGTTTTGTAGATTCAGTACCTTCTTCTGTATCTTTTCTTCATCTTTCTCGGGGCAGTACAGCGTATTAAACCTCGATAGAGAGGTCTTGTTCAAAGGGTGTACACTTTTGCAGTGCATTTTTTCCCTGCTGCAATGCCATACGATTTCATCGCTTTTAATTTTGTTTTCATCTAGTAAGTATAACCGTCAACAATAATTAGATCTTTTCTTTTCTAGGTAGTACAGAATTGTACATCCATGGTAAAAATAATGTCAATATCTACTAACTGCAGTCTCTCGCACATGCAATTTCACCTTATGGTCGCTCAGCAAAATATTACCATGTTCTGTTTGCCTACTGTTGCAATCCCGTTATACGTGGCCTAGATATCTGTAGTAGAAGTACTAAATCCTCTAAGCTGATTGGTTTGCACGATGTGTTGCCAAAAATGAAAATGGAATTGCAGTCTCATTCTTTTCAGTTTCACGAAAGGGTGCAGCGGAATTGTCCTGTGAGGGACAGAGGGAGATAAGAGCCATGGCAGAAAATTCTGGGCGTTTTTTCCTGTTCTGGCCCTAGGCCGCAAGTAAATATATCTGAACACTGGATCACATACCAGTACCACCTAAATTCTTGAACCACATTTTCTAGACGATCTGACCCCCTGACGAGTTGGATGGTGACGTTGATGGTAAGCAGAAATGACAAACTTACAATCTTGCAAATATTAAAGGTCGAACGCATGGAGGACTCATACAAAGTGGTAGCATGTATAGTGGTTGACATAAATTTCTTGTATTTTTTATTTCATTTGTGCCCTAACCACCGTGGATTATTTTAAACCCTTTGGCTTTGATAGCTTACATGACGATCTATCCAAAACATCAGTGATTTTTAACGTTGTATTTAATTATCGTCAATCTGTTTTGATTACAATACTTGTACCCAATTTTCCCATGTTTCCATTATCCTATGATATTTAAATGAAGTAAATATTACTCAGTTCAGAGTCCAGTTTCATCCACTACAAGGTACCCCTTATTCTCATAAGAGCCATTTTCTATATGGGTCTACAGATCTGCCAACAAATCCGGCAAATTGTTTGTACCACCCCTTTTTCTGCACCACTTAATTTTTAGAGTAATTCTCTTCAAATATATTTATGATGAATTGGGAAAACAAATACTGTAAAAATTAAGTGGTGTAGAAAAAGGGGCGGTACAAACAATTTGCCGGATTACGTTGACAGATCTGGGTCTAGATAGTCTCTTTTGATATCTGAACGTTTCACAAGATGAACTCAAAGAATTTAAAAAGAAAAAAAAAATCATTCAAAAATGTCCTCTTGGTAGCGTTTTGCACAGAAAAACGGTAAACATAAGAAAATAAATGATCAAAACTAAATACGTAAATTTTGACATTTATTGATTAGATTTTGTAGGTGTTTGCTATTTTCCATACAAAGCACGATAATAGTGAACATTTTTTAACTAATTTTCATAAACACATCTCTTGAACTGTGCACATACCAAATTTGGTGGCGATCCACTCGCTCATTTTAGCTGCAACAGGCAGTTTATAGTGAAAGCTTAATTATGACCACTATGTATATTAAAGAAAGGGAATGAGCACATTATCTACGTGTGTGATCGCGATTTGAGGTACGTTTTGATCATCGCAAAGCTACGAAATGTGGTTCAGAAGTGTGTTTTGAAAACCCCTTGCCTTATGATACAGCTCAAAGCTCAAATTTCGAACTTTTAGTTAGTTTTTTAATGAGTGTTTAGGAAAAATCCACTTTCTGGCGTTTGGATGGACGCACAAACTTAGAATGGATAGCTTATTTAAACCTTATTTCATAATATATAACATTTTATTCCAATTCAAGTAAACTTAGTCTGAATATCACATGATTGGTTGTAAATACAGGTATGTTCTGGTGATGATAGCGGTACGAAATTTGATCAAATGTCCTTTTTGATTTTATAATGCACATGGAAGCTAATTTTTGAATATTTGATGATATATATATATATACATATATGTGTGTGTGTGTATTTTATTTTTTACATTAAATAAAATTTTAATAAAATTTAAATTGTATAATAGTGATATGTTTTATTTTTATGTTCATAATAACTAAGTAAACACTTTATAGAAGTATAAATATTATTGGTGGAAAGTCTTTAAAAATATTCTTAAACTAGTGTATTTAGAAAGTACTTTCAGGTTACTTTATATGTTTCTAGTTAATGCTAACCACTTTTAGCTACCAATTTGTTCACGACCCCTGAAAATTCTGATCGTATCAAATTCAAACGCATTTAGTTTGTTCAGTGACCGGGAAAACACCCTGCTGGCTGGCACCCTCGATGTTTTTTAAACAATTCGAATGTGGCAAAAGCTAATTCACACGTCTGTTCGCGACCCTTGAAAATCTAGATCGCAGCAAACTCTTACTCGCAAGCGTTTTGCCCTCCCTTCGTGCCAGACATCTATACCCTGTTTGCTCGCAACAACCCACTTACTGACATCTCAACCTATTGCATCGAATACAAGTTAATTTACTGCCTTACTTATTGTCTGTTATAAAAATATTATAATTAAAAAATAAAACATTTATTATCACTAAAAACTGAATTAAAAGCTCCAAAGAGGTAAAAATTCTTAAAACATCAGTCATTCTTAAAAGAATGCACAAAACTTGTAAACAGAAATTACTGAACATTTTTGAAGTTACATGCCAGTCTATAAACGAAACTATCTGTTTTAACTTACCGTCTCTTGGTCTTTTTAGATTGCCTGTGCAGTTTACTTTTCCAACATCGACCAGACTCTTTGCATTTAATACGGGAATAATAAGGTATGTCGTTAACAAATCTCCGAATGAGCCATTCTCTCCTTGCATTTTAGACAGAAACTGAATGGAAGATTTTGGATTCCAGTCCTTAGAATTTTCTTCATTGTTTGCTATTAAAGCCTGGTTAAAATAATAATAATAATAATAAATCTTTATAAGCTTGACATTTACAATTTTAATCTCGGTCATAGTATCATTAAAAAATAGTATTACTTTAAAAAATAATCTTGTCTAGGTCTCATACGACTTTATTTTACTCTGCATTTCAAAAGGTAACGAATATTGTGTAAGTATACTGTAACCTATGTTAAAAAGAATTCAAATAAAGTTTAGGTATAGTTTTAATAGACAAATAATTCTGTCAGAGGGCGGATCCGCCCCCTTTTCAACCCCCTGTTTGAATATAGCACATACATTTATATAGAATTCAAGGCTGTTATTAAATTTAAAAGTTTATTCCAAATTATTCAGATAATTTTCACCCACACCATATTTTCAAACTTATCAATCTTTATCAAATTTTTCAAGAGCAGCATTATATGAACGTCCAAATACAACGTTTGAATTCCCTATAATATTTTTGTTTTAAGTTACACTGATAACGGACATACAGTTGGCAGCAATATTATTAAAGCACACATCCATACTTTTCACATATATATTTTTTTAGTTTGATCGCAAATTTTTATTGTCAGTTTACTTTTTTATAAACTGTGGAGACAAAGATCATCGCTCGACAAATATTTACTTAACAAAACAGTATTAGGTACCCATCTTTTAAGTAGGAATTCTTGCTAGCGCTTCAATAATTTTGCTGCCGACTGTACACAAAGGTTAACCATTGAAAACTTGACTTTAGTAATCAGGCAACCTCAAAACACATAATAATGCAAAAACAAGCAGTGAAAATTCAACTTAAAAAAATAAAATAATAATAATAAAATAAAATAATGTATGGGTGTATGCGAATGAAATTTCATTCCTGAGCATTTTTACTGGAACATAGTAAAGCAGTAAAGCATACAGTAAAGCACTTCCACAATTACATTCAGTAAAAAATAATGTTTTGTGGCTTAATTAATGGAAGCCCTACATGTTTTCTATAAATTATACACACACCGCGTTGTGCAGTTAAATATAGTTCTACATTAATAACACAGAGTACAACCTGAAATACACTTCCAACTATATTTATGAATAGTCCCATTATATTCTAGTTCTTAAGGCAGCCCTATAAACGAATTCTGAGTGATTTTGATATCATATTCTACAAGAAACATGCTTTTATGCATCTAAAAAATGTAGAATCATTTCATTTTGTTTAATGCTGCCTAGACATGTTAAACTGTACCTAAATTTCGCCCACAGACGTAAGGAATTTGAATTCTCTTGAATATTCCTATAAGGAAAGGGCATGTTTACGAACAAACGAGGCCGCGGTAGCCCAGTCGGTAGAGCGCCGGCCTCGTAATTGGAAGATTGCGGGTTCGTTACTCGAGCCGGTCAAAGACCGTCGTGTACACTAATGGTGACTGGTGCACGTAAAATCTCTCGTGGCCGCAATGTCTTCCATGTTCCCATCAAAAATTATATCTCTGGGGGTCACCGAAGCGGGAGAGCCATCCCTTCCGTAGAGGATCAAAATTGCGATGGCATGTCTCCGGACCACCTCTAGGGGTGAGTCCCAGACCGTCGCCAATAGACAATTTGCAGGTTTTCGGATTTTATTCTTATATAATAGAAAATGAAAAGGTAAGAAAATAAATACATACATTTTCTTTATTTGAAGTCTAATGACAGATTTATAGCAATTTTAACATCGCACTATTTACTCTGTCGAGAAAACACTGTATACTATATCGTAACGTCACTGTTTACGACAACGAACGGAAGTAATCGTTGATTACATTCGATTTCGTGCTTTGCTTTGCTTCTTGAATCAGTGAAATAAGTTTTGTATGTTATAATAATGACGTATATTAAAAAATCGTAGTATAATTATTGTATATTGTACCATTTTGCACTAAAGACAACGGCTAATGCTTCTCAAAAGTTATTTTTTAGCTTTACAATGGATCCTATTAAACGTAAACATTGCACAACCGCCATGAAAAGAAAACAATTTCAATTAATGATAATGGAAAATTGTGATTAATGATATTAAATGATTATAAGATGGAAAAGAAATGATCAGAAATCACATAAACGATTGATAATTACGAAAGTTAAAACGAATCACTGCTTACTAACCAGGCTAACAAAATATAAACATTGAAGCATCATAAAGTGTGACGTCAGGTAGCGTTTTGAAGTCACGTGATGTTTGGTTAATTTTAAAGTTATTTTTTAAATTAATGAGAACTTGTTTTGCATTTTTAATGAACTTTTTGAAATTTATGGGCCCAAAACTACCAGAAAAATAGGATTTTGTTCAAATCCCCCGTGTGTGCAAATTCCCCATTGCCCATCTGCACAGCACTTGTGCGACTTAAAACCCAACCAACCAACCAAAAATTATACCTCTGGGGGTTATCGAAGCGGGACAGCCATCCCTTCTGTGGAGGATCAAAATTGTGATAGCATGTCTCCGGGCCACTTCTAGGGGTGTGTCCCAGACCGTCACCAATTGCTCATTTGCGCAGCACCAGTGCGACATAAAACCCAACCAACCAACGAACAAACGCTCCGTCAATCAATTATTGCCACTCTTGAGTGGCAAAAGATCAACCTGTATTGGTGTAAATACCAGTGTTTCGCCATCTCTTTCCATATCTTGACTGCAACTGACATCACGTGCCCTTTCCTTATACACGAATCATTTGCTTGATCTCAATGAAAAGTTTAGTGATATGTAATACAAATTTAGAATACAGTCTTTCGACTTCCTGCTATTATTTGTTCTTGAGATATGCTGATGACAGGCATACACAGAGATCAATACTTAAAAAAACTAGTTTTCGGATTCAGAGGACCACAAAATGTATAAATATAACAAAAACTCTATTTCAAAAATTTAACCCCAAAACAATATGGTATGGTGACCAGATTAGAGTAACTTTATAAAATAAAAAGCATTAATAATTATTACAATTCTCTAATTAGGAAAATAGTTTTATGTTCTTTGGAAATGGGGACCCAAAAGCTAATAAATATTTTCTTGTAATAATTTTTTAAAACTTAGAAAAACGTCTTACAAAAAGGGACTGTCCTCTGAAAAAGATGACTGCTGGTCACCATAATACATGGGTAAGAGAAAGTAAAAATTAGGATGTCACAATTCTGCCTAGTGTGCTATTGGTGACAGTTTGGGGTCGTTTGGCGATAGGCCATCACAATTTTGATTTGCGGAGGGTATAGCTTCTCCACTTCGGTAACCCTCAGAGCTCAGAGGTATTAATTTTATGAAACATGGAGGTCATTGCAGCCTCGACTGATTTTAATGTACACGACAGCCAACATTAATGTACACGACGGTGTTTGGCCGGCCTGGTAATTAAATCTATAATCCTCCGATTATAATCTTGACGCTGTGCCAACTGTGCTACCTCAGTCCCCCGCTTATCTTCCCAAAAAATAGTAACATACAATTTAAAATTCTCTCGAATATGGTGTATTAGAGATAAACAGAAAATACCTGAAGCACCAAAGCAGTTGTGTATTCATTGCCGAAGCTTCCGTCTTCCATCTGCTGACTTTTCAGATTGTTTAGAGCTTCTGTAATGTTTTGTTCAAGAGATCTGTTTAGATTTTCGTTATTATGGATGCATGATAGAGCCATTGTTGCTAATGCTTGCAGTTCTGCTCATAAAGAAATGAAACATAAATACGAGAATGAAACAAAAATTTGTGAAACATAAAAAAGTATGATATTCGTTTCTATTTCTTTCCCCCCTTTCAATTGGACTTTTTTTTTTTTTTTTTTTTTTTTGACAATTACCGTAACTGTATATGGTGTTTTCATTTTATTATTAACCGACTTCAAAAAAGAAGGAAGGTTCTCAATTCAAACCGTTTGTTTTTTTTATGTTTGTTAGCTCATAACTTCTGAACGGATTCTCCGATTTTGGTACTTTTTATTTTGTTGAAAAGGTCTTGGTCTGAAATAGGTCCCATTGTAATATCTTTACGATCTAAAGAAAATACAGGGTGCCCAAAAAATCAGTCCCAACTCTTTTAACTGCTAAACGGCTGCAGCTATAGTGATAAAAATGGTATGTAAGTATAGCAAATTGGCCATGCAGTACAAGGTTAAACCGCTTGCAGCGCCACCTGGTGAAAAATAGAGGAGTTAGTGTTCCTATCTCGAAAACGGTTCTAGAGAAAAAAGTGAATTACAAAGTTGAAGAGTATCATCAATTTAGAACAAAAAGATTGTTTAAACGTTCATTCTAGCGTTCCTATCTCGGAAACGGTTCAAGACAGCGGGAAAAAGTGAATTATAAAATTGCAGAGCATTATCGATTTAGTACGAAAAGATAGTTTAGACATTGAAGCTAAAAATAAAATGCTAAAAACGTGCATTTGTTTCTTCGCAATTTCTTACACTATGCACACTTGAGATACATTGCACACGTTGTAGCGTAGCTGGTGAGACGTACGCTATATAGTTCAAAATACCTTGATACTTTTTGTTTTGTTGTAAAGATCTTGGTCTGAAGTAGGTCCCATTGTAATATCTTTACAATCTAAAGAAAATAAAGCGCCATCTGGTGAAAAACAGTGGAATTAGCGCTCTTATCTCAAAAAAGGTTAAAGATGGGAGAAAAGTTAATTACGAAGTTATAGAGCATCATCGATTTACTACGATAAGACAGTTTTTAGACATTATTGCTAAAAATAGAACGCTTAAAACGTGTTTGTTCGCAATTTCCTACACTGTGCACACTTGAACTAAGTTGCACACTTTGCAGCGTAGCGGATGACACGTATACTCTGTGGTTTAAAGTACTGTTACTGCAAGTGGTCACATCGATTAGCGCAAAGTCGTTTTCAACCAACTTCAGAGAGGAGGGTGTTCTTAATTCGAGCTATGTGCTGTTGTTGGTGTTTGTAAGCTTATAAATTCGTAAGAGATGCTCTAATTAACCGACTTCAAAAAGGAGGAGATTCTCAATACAAAGCGTATGTTTTTTTGTTTTTGTTTTTGTTTGTTAGCTCATAACTTCTGAACGAATGATCCAATTTTGATACTTTTTGTTTTTTTGTAAAGGTCTTGATGTGAAATGGATCCCATTGTAATATCTTTACGATCATAAGAAAATACAGGGTGCCCAAAAAAGTCAGTCCCAACTCTTTTAACTGCTGAACAGCTGCAGCTATAGTCATAAAAATGGTATGTAGATATAGTAAAGTGGATATGTTCAACGCGATTCAAACGACTACAGCGCCACCTGGTAGAAAACGGTGGAGTTAGCGTTCCTATTTCAGAAACGGTTCAAGACAGGGGAAAAAAGTGAATTATAAAATTGCAGAGCATCATCGATTTAGTACAAAAAGATAGTTTAGACATTAATGCTAAAAACAGAACGCTTAAAACGTGCATTTGTTTGTTCACAATTTCCTATTTTGTGCACACTTGAACGACATTGCATATGTTGTAGCGTAGCGGGTGACAATTTTGCTATGTAAAATTCAAAATATGGTTATTGTAAGCGGTCACATCGATTAACGCATAGACGTTTTAAACCGACTTCATAAAGGAAGAGGTTCTCAATACAAACCATGTTTCTCATTGTTATTGTTGTTGTTGAAATTTGTTAGCTTATAAATTCGTAAGAGATGATTTAATTTTAATACTTTTTATGTTGTCGTAATGATCTTGGCCTGAAATAGGTTTCATTATGATTTCATTAAGATATAAACAAATTACAGGATACTCACAAAAGTCTGTTCTCACTCTAACTGCTGAACGCATGCAGCTACACTGGTAAAAGCAGTATGTAAGTATCGATGTTGAATCTTCTGTCCATCAGCTGCAATGCATATTTTGCTCTTTGTTTGAACTATACGAAATTGTAAATAATTGTGTTTATTTTTGTATAAATTCTTTCAAAGAGGCTTAGTAAGTTGATAAAGTTCTAATTTTGTGCATTTCTAGTCGTTTTAGCGTTGAAATAGTCTTATTTTCCCTTAAAAACGCATTAAAAAGCCCCAGTAATGCAGGTAATGGATTTGGCGCCAAATTTGGCGACTTTTTCCCACCTTGGCGATTTTTTTTTGCGACCTTGGCGAGAAAATCCTTATATGGGATACACCAAATATGGAAGCTGTAAGTCGATTGGTTGACCACTTTCTAGAGTTTTCTCGAAAAATCTGGGTTCCATGGGACAGCATATAAGGAGCGCTTCCTCGCCAAGGCGGTCAGTTCAGTTCAGATCTCAGCCAGCTTCGCTAGTGCTTGCATTGCTCTTGAGCCTCTTTGAGAGAGACTTGCTTCAAGTGTTATTGCTATACAGTTTGTACTGTGGATTTGCTATTGACAGCTGTTGTTTAAGCTGTGGATTTGCTATTGACAGCTGTTGTTTAAGCTGTGGTTACTGCTTGAATTGAAGCTGATAATTGGTTTATTGACCTGTATTTTTCTGGAACTTTCTGTGAATAAATTACTGAATTTTTGTAAGTTTGGGCTTTCATTCTCGGACAACTCACGAACCCTCAAGTACGCAACATTTCTGGTGTCAGAAGTGGGATTATCTGTGAATGGTTATAACTAGAGCAATGGAGGAACAGATGAAGAAACTTCTAGAAAGCTTAGCTACCCAGATGAATGAAATGAAAGAAGGGCAAAGAGAGATGAAAGCTAGCCTGAGTCAAGAGATGAAAGAAATGAAGGCAGCACAAGAGAAAATGGAAACATCGCAAAGAGAAATGAAAGACGGCTTGACTGAAGAAATGAAGGAAATGAAAGATACTATGGGTGAAGTTCAGGAAGAAATTAAATCTAATCAAGATGAGATGAAGAGAGAGCTTTCAACGGTGAAAGAATCAATCAAGGGTAAATTAACGGTGATGGAAAATAGAATGGATGGAATAGAAGAGAAAGTTATAAAGATAGAGGAAAATTTTGAAGAGAAAGTTTTGTAAATAGAAGAAAGTTTTGAAGAGAAAGCTATGAAGATAGAAGAAAATGTTATGAAGGTTGAAGAGAGTGTTACGAGGATAGAACGGAGTTTCGGGGAGAAAGTTAAAGAAAATTTTGATCAGGAACTGAAAGGCAGGTTTTCAGAGATAGAAGGTAAATTGAAGAGAATAGAAGAAGATGTGGAGAGAAAAGTGGAAGAAAAGTTAGAATCCATGCCCCAGGAAACTGAAAAGAAAGAGAGAAGAAGCCAGAATCACGAATTTATTAAGCTATCTACCTACGACGGCAGTTCCTCCTGGCATGTATATAAGACGCAGTTTTCCATCGTAGCTGAAGCTAACGGCTGGGACTCTGTTGCAAAGACGGCTCATCTGGTAGGGTCGTTGCGGGGCGACGCCGCAGATATTCTAGAGACCCTTTCGAAGGAACAGCTATACGACTTCGAAGCTTTAACCAGAGCACTAGAGCTACGTTTTGGAGCGAAATGGTCCAAAGAATATAGTCGACTCCAGCTAAGGTCCCGTCGTCAGAGACCAGGGGAAAGCTTACAAGAACTGGCATCAAACATCCAGAGGCTTTCACATTTGGCTTTCTCAGACTGTCATCCTGAAACACGCAATGATCTGGCTCTAGAATATTTCATTGATGCTGTCGGAGATCCAGATATTCAAAAAGCCCTCAGACTCTCCGGCGTGAAGGGTGTGGAGGCAGCCTTGGTGTATGCCCTAAAACTCGAGACTGCCCAACAAGCCTCCTGTAAACATCGCCAGAACAGCACAGCACACAAAGTGAACGGCTCTCAAGATGATCTTAAAGAGATTCAGGAAATGATTGCAGAAATTAATAGAAGACTACGCATTCTTGAGAGGAAGAAAGAAGGGAAGACTCCAACAACTAAATG
Organism: Salticus scenicus; assembly: GCA_963930645.1. Taxonomy (NCBI): domain Eukaryota; kingdom Metazoa; phylum Arthropoda; class Arachnida; order Araneae; family Salticidae; genus Salticus; species Salticus scenicus. Next base: position 205,324,813 of record OZ005656.1, on the reverse strand, counting down.
CTGGGGCTGTGGAAAAGACGGGCATATCAAACGAAGCTGCCCAGTAAGAACACCTAGTGAAGCAACCAAGAATGTCTCTGAAGTATGCCACCCAGAAGGAGCTCTTCGGGAAAATTCAGATGCATTCTTGCGGAAGCCTCCATCTGAAGATCATAAATACATCTCTAAAGCCGAGGATAAACACCAATGAATAAAGCCAGTTGTTCGCCAAGTTACTGTCGCAACACCATCAGAAAAAGATCCCGACCCATGGAGTGACGAAGAATTTAGAAAAGCCCAGATGGAAGATCCTGACGTAAAGCCTATATTACAACTGAAGGAGACGACCAGCAACAGACCTACCTGGCAGGACATTTCCAGATTTAGTCCCATTACGAAAAGTTATTCGGCACTTTGGGACTCTCTTCATATCAGAAACGGCGTATTATACAGAAAGTGGGAATCTGATGATGGGAAAAGATTCAGATGGCAAATTGTTTTACCAAGATCAAGAATTCCAGATGTTTTAGAACAACTGCATAGTAGCTCTACCGGAGGCCATTTTGGGGTAATGAAGACTCTGCAGAAAGTTCGGGAACGCTTGTACTGGTGCAAGGCAAAGGAGGATGTGGAGAAATGGTGTAAATCCTGTGATGCTTGTGCGGCACGTAAAGGCCCGCAGAAACGAAGTCGAGGAAGACTGCAACGGTATAACGTGGGAGCACCATTTGAACGGATTGCACTCGACATGTTGGGTCCTTTGCCAAGGAATTTCCAGTGGAAATAAATACATTCTCGTCGTGATGGACTATTTCACCAAGTGGCCTGAGGCATATCCCATTCCCAATCAAGAGGCATGCACAGTCGCAGAAGTCCTAGTGCAGCAATGGGTGTCAAGGTATGGCACGCCCCTACAACTTCATACCGACCAAGGTAGGAACTTTACCTCTGATGTTTTCAAAGGACTGTGTGAACTACTCGGCATAGACAAAACCCGGACAACACCTTTACATCCCCAGTCGGACGGCATGGTCGAGAGGTTCAATCGTACCATCCTGAATATAACCTCTCTCTTCTAGTATCAAGGAACCAGCAAGATTGGGACTTGAAGTTGCCATTGTTCCTGTTGGCTTATCGAAGTGCTGTCCATGAAACCACCGGCTATACTCCAGCCCAGATGCTCTTTGGACGTGAACTTCGTCTCCCATGTGATCTCCTGTTTGGTTGTCCACCCAATGCGCCTTTATCGTCCGAGGAGTACATCCAAGATCTCCAGGCACGATTTGAGGACGTACACAACTTTGCTCGGGAGCGGATTAACATGGCAACGGAGAAAATGAAGACAAGGTACGATCTAAAGGCTACACAATATGAGTTCCAGGAAGGAGAGAAGGCCTGGTTGTGGAATCCTGTTCGATGCAAAGGACTCTCTCCCAAGTTACAGTGCAACTGGGACGGACCATACACAGTCTTAAAAAGGCTGAATGATGTAGTGGTGCGGATCACTAAAACACCTTCATCAAAACCGAAGGTGGTGCACTAAAATAGGCTAGCCAAGTACCACAAATAACGGTAATATTAAAAATTAAAAATGTAAATACTGGAAATATTTGCGCATGCGTAATGTAAATATTTGTATATAAATATTTGTACATATTTGTGAATTTTGTAAATATTTGTATATAAATATTTGAACATATTTGTGAATTTTGTAAATATTTCTCACTTAATTTGTATTTCTATTTTATCGTTATATGCAACTTAGTTTTTGTGTTTTAGATTGTGTAAGTTTGTTTAGTTTCGCCTTTTGACCAAGGGTTGCATTGCCTGGGACGTGCAGTCCTTGGGAGGGGGGCAGTGTTACGAAATTGTAAATAATTGTGTTTATTTTTGTATAAATTCTTTCAAAGAGGCTTAGTAAGTTGATAAAGTGCTAATTTTATGCATTTCTAGTCGTTTTAGCGTTGAAATAGCCTTATTTTCCCTTAAAAACGCCTTAAAAAGCCCCAGTAATGCAGGTAATGGATTTGGCGCCAAATTTGGCGACTTTTCCCACCTTGGCGATTTTTTTTTTTGCGACCTTGGCGAGAAAATCCTTATATGGGATATACCAAATATGGAAGCTGTAAGTCGATTGGTTGACCACTTTCTAGAGTTTTCTCGAAAAATCTGGGTTCCATGGGACAGCATATAAGGAGCGCTTCCTCGCCAAGGCGGTCAGTTCAGTTCAGATCTCAGCCAGCTTCGCTAGTGCTTGCATTGCTCTTGAGCCTCTTTGAGAGAGACTTGCTTCAAGTGTTATTGCTATACAGTTTGTACTGTGGATTTGCTATTGACAGCTGTTGTTTAAGCTGTGGTTACTGCTTGAATTGAAGCTGATAATTGGTTTATTGACCTGTATTTTTCTCGAACTTTCTGTGAATAAATTACTGAATTTTTGTAAGTTTGGCCTTTCATTCCCGGACAACTCACGAACCCTCAAGTACGCAACAATATTTTGCTCTTTGTTTGAACTATACGCTTCGCAATTTCCAGCGCAGCGGGTGACACTTATTCAATGTAATGTTTAACTTATATGCCTAACAGAATTTTTGGTTACGAATATAGCGTATCCGTTCTTTACATTTCTAAAGACATTGAATTTAACGTATGTTCATTCAATAGATAGTTTATTGCTCATATCTGATAAAGGCAAGAAAAGTGACACAACATAAAAATGCAGCATTTGAGAAAAATCAACTGAAAAATAACTTGACTAGAATAAAACTGGTATAACTGTCTCTGGAGTGGATAACTTTGTAGATGGAGACGTAAAATTTTTGTTCACATTGGGTGCATTTCATGTATTTTTCAGTGACATAAACCATTTTTTGAGTTATGTCACTTTTCTTGGAAGTTGAAATTTGTGAAACTGCCGTCGAACGTCTTCTAATGTTCTGCTATGTGAATAAGTTTTCATTGAAAAATAAAATCTTTTTGTAAAAAATAGAACCGACTCCAAAAAGCAACTACTATTCAAACAACTAAAAAAAAAAAAAAATGGTACGAAATGAAACTGTAAATTGCGCCTAAAAGTATAAAATAATTTCCTTCGCCAAACAACCTATAACACTACAATTAATCATAACTTCATTAATCATAAGTCGGCGCAAAATTAAATAAAAATTGATACCTTTGTTCAATACAAAAATCAAATCCTATTCAAAATACACATCTTACATGATAGTTATCAAAGTTATACCAAAATTTCAAAGGAAACTCTAACTTCGTAGAAACATAAATACCGCATTGTGAAGAATGTTCACTGTTCTATGTAGATGCTACTAATGAACCAATTGTATACAGTGATAAAATAATAAAGGAAACATGAAAAGGGATTATTCGAGACAACAGCATTTGTTTCTACCGATCTCAAGACAAACCTTTAAAAACTAATTGAATTTTATTTAATTTTGCGCCGACTTCAAAAGTTATGATTAATTGTAGTGTTATAGGTTGTTTGGCGAAGGAAATTATTTCATACTTTTAGGCGCAATTTACAATTTCATTTCGTACCATTTTTTTTTTTTTTTTTTTTTTTAGTTGTTTGAATAGTAGTTGCTTTTTGGAGTCGGTTCTATTTTTTTACAAAAAGATTTTATGAAGAGTCAGAATGGATTTTTGTTACATTAAGAAAATATATAAAGCTTTAATTTTCGACATTTCCTTAGCGGGTCACATTCCTTGGTCATTCAAAACTCTAAAGCCTATTTTGAATGAAGAAAGTGATCATTGCCACAGAAATTTCTTCTACAAATATAAGTTGCCGGATTGTTGAAAGAAACAGTCATTTTAAAACAATGATGATTTGGGAAGCACCGATTGCTGATGGTAAGAGTGATCTTGTTTTTATAAACCAGAAAGTTAAAGTAAATGGCAATTTCTACTATTTGAATGAAATTTTGAAGGAGGTACTATATATCTGTGAATCAATTTACATTGTAATAGCCGGCAATATACTTTCTAACAGGATGGAATACTGGCATATAAAGCAAGATGTTTACAAGAGTGATGCAAAAACAATCTGGATGACTTTATCCATATTACATACTCACAGGATGTTAATATAGAGTTAGACAATGGAGTATGAGGATATTTACAATCGATTTTTAATTTTTATGCTATCAAACATCACTCAATCGTATCTCTCAAGGAATGTCTCTTCAAATCATGGAGGAAATCCTACAATCGTAGACAACTGATTTCTAAAGAGATTGAAGGCCTGTATAAATTCAAAAGGAAGCCTACATAAAAATTATTAATTATTCTTATGTTAGTAAAGTTCTTTAAATAAAATATATAAATTTCATATATGTTTCTTCTTATTTTTTTTTCTTATGGTTGTGCGTTAAATAAAATTTTGCCATCCAGGAGATGGGACATTTGTATATTCACAAATTCATATTTTCAACAAACTGCATATCAAATTTGGCGATGATACGACTGTCACCAACAACTCAGACCATGAAAGATTTTATTTGTTTATTTTTCTCTAATGATCCTCCCTAATTTCTTCCAATTCTATAAATTGTTATTTAATCCATAGATAGAGCAATAAGACATAGATTGATCATTGAGGAGGGGAAATGTGTGATTTTTTTTTTCACTTGGAAAGTGAATACACGCGGATAATTTAGCAAATAAAATTTTTGAATCATTTATGTACTAAAGGTGAATGGAAAAATTCAGATTCAGTTTCAAATTCATATTTCTTTTTTTTTTTTTTTTTTTTTTTTTTTTTAACTGTATCTGTTAACTTAGTTAAGCAAAGGTAAACTTTTTTCATATATTAAAACTAGCGGGCTTTACTTACGCCGCTGCTAACTATATTTAAACGAATTTCGAATATTCCATATTACTTACTAATATAAATTCTTGAAAAAAGAAAAAATCTATTGCATATGAAAACAGTATTAATTTCCTTATGATGACAAAGCAACTGATTATAAAATTGTATTTTTCATAAATTAGTCAAATATAACTTGCTCATGAAAACCTATCCCATTTCCTTTCATATATTTATTAGAAAAATTAAAAGTCACGCAATATTTCGGCATTTTGAAAATTTATCAACATTCTATTCTATTACTAATGCCGAGTTTCATACCTACTAATGGCTGATGCCAATTTTTTTTTTTTTTTTTTTTTTTTTTCGGCATCAAAAATCTTTGATCGATAACATGGGGATGATAGATCTATATAAATTAATATATCTATGGTTTAATCAGAAATACATTTGTCCGAGAAAAATATTTTTTCTTATCAATAAAATTTATTATTGTTCGAATCAGAGTAATATCAAAATATATAAATAAGTAAAATAAATAAAGGCAAATAAATGTTTAATAATTACCCAAAATGAATCCATGACTCTCTGAACTAAACTGTAGCATTTGTAGCAGACGATCAATTTCATCTTCCGATATAGGCTCTTTAGCATTGCATAGAGTTAAATACGGAAAAGGTGGTGTGTAAGAAGCTGTTTTTAAATTTTCTCTCAAAGCAGCGATGAGATCATACCCATAGAAATTGCGAGGATCATGACAAATGACTAGTAGAGCATTTATGTAGGAGGCCAACTCAGTTGAAGATACTTTATCAGACTTATGCCTAATCAAAAAAAAAAAAAAAAAAAAAAAAAAAGTAGAAAGATTCACAACATCACAACAAACGTTAACAAACGAATATTAATTATTTGTTGCGAGAACTTAAAAATTTGGATGATTCATAGACCTTATCAGGAATAAATCAAAAATAATTATATATACGCAGTGTAAAAAAATCATCCTTTTATATTACAAAAACCACATTATAAGTTATTGTTGCATAAGTTGTAATATGAACTTATAATGTGCCCAATATATATCTAACAGACTTTCAGAACTTTTCCTTCTTTATAATGAACTCTAGATGAGAAACATTCGGCATCTCTATGGCCATATCACACGAGAGACTTTCGTTCACCATTTTACTAAACGCAGCATTATACCCAACATACTCAGCCTGATTTTGTTCAAGGACAGAAAGTTTTCGGATGATGAACTTTTACGAAACCGTTTAGAAAAAGCTGAGTATGTTGAGAGTGCTGATCAAAATTGACCAATAGGAGGAATAAACAAGATTTTTTCCTGGGATACCTTTAGAGAAGGGAATACATCACGCTATCAATTCGGAGGGAACCTTACGGACAGCTGACCGGTTTCTCGTTTGTTTAGCATAGTGAACATGTTGCGCATAATGTTGTGTTGAGTATATATGCTTCCGAGTGATATGGCCATAATGCACTTGTTCTGTTCACGTGATTGTGATACAATGTACATGTTCAGTCGAAATGTAATTTCCTAAGCAAACGGAGCTATTATAACCTGCTCCATAACACACTTTTCTTACGTTTTTCTTCTAATATTATCTATTAAATTAAAAAGGATAACCACGGTGTGTTCATTTAATAGAGCATTCTTTTTCTTTAATTAATCACAATTTCCCTTGCAGAAGTCTAATATGAAAAGGAAAAATAAGTTGGAATAAATGTTATTAAATTGAAAACAGAAACAGCCTGAACGGATGCTGAATTACAGGTTACAGGTAAGAAGTTAGAATACATTTAATCTAAAAGGTTATTGCATGTAAATATGATATCTATGCGAAATGTATAAAATAATTATCATACGCGCTACTGAATTTTATAATAGATTATTAGACCGATGAGACATCATATTTTCTGTATGAGTAAATTGAATTCATATTAATATGAAAGAAATGAATATTCTGTAAATATATTTTTGAGATAATACTAATAATAAAAAAAAAGAAAAAAAAATCAGAAATAATCTATATATTAATTTGAAACATGTTTTTGTCTGTCTCCACTATATTGAGAGAACTACTTGGTGTAAAAATTTGGTTGAGGTGTCTAAAGAAAGGTCTTGGTCTGTAGATGTGCTATGAGAAGAGAAAAACAAAAAAAGGTCGAATGGTTTCCCTCCTGGGGGGAAACCGTTTCTCCCCGGGAGGAAACGGGTGGGAAACCGTTTCCCACACGTTTCGGGTTAAAAACACGTTTACGAGCTTAACTAAGCTCCAAATTACTTCACGGTGAAGAAATTGTATATATGGGGACTAGAGTCGAATACTAAAAAATCACTTTCTGCGAATTTGGAATTTTCGATTTTAAAGGGGGGAAAAGGGGGAAAGTAGATTTGGAGGGGGGAAGGGGGGAAATTAGTTTGAGAGGGAAATCCGTTCTAGACCCACGCATGTAGCACCTCATTTTAAAGGTCTGGGAATTTCATGTCGAATGGAGATGTTTGTGTACAATATAGTGCGCCCCCTGGTGATGAAAAATGGCACTAGGTGATTTTGTAGCAGACCCTATCATGTTATATCTTATTTTAAAGGTCTTGGTATTTCCTCACCGTTGGTGATGGAATGGTTGCCCCCCTGGCGGTGGAAAGTACAACTAAAGGATTTTGCAGTTGACACCACCATGTGACACCTTATTTGAAAGGTCTTGGAAATTTCAAGGTGATTGGTGATGTTCGTATACAACATACTGCGCTCCCTGTAGGAGGAAAGTGGATTTTGCAGTGCGTGCGTAGCAGGCCTGCTATACGGTGCCGCAGCCACAGGCAGCGGTAACACGAGTCAGAGGTTCGTTCGGTTCACGGTTAATTTTTGAGAAATTTTTCATGTTAATAGCGGCCTGCATATACGTGCCACGGGCACTGGAATACGAACCCGAGTTCCGTTCTGTTTGAAGTAATTTTTTTTTTGTTACAGATGATTATCATTATTATTATTTTTTTTGTGATGTTTTCATTTAAAAATAGAAATTCAAACAAAATCGAGTTAAAGATATAAAACCATAGATATTTAAGGTGCATTTAAGGTTATTATCATGGGCCTGGGCAACACCGGGCGGGTTCTTTCGGTTGGAGGTTAATTTTTGGGAATTCTTTTTATGTTGTTAGCGGCTCACGTATGTGCTGCCGCAGACACCGGTGTCACAAGACTGATTTTCGTTCGGTTCGAGGTAATTTTTTTGTTACAGCTGATTATTTTTTTCGCGATGCCTTTATTTAAAAATAGAAATTCAAACAAAATCGAGTTAAAGATATAAAATCATTCAAATTTAAGGTTCAATTAAGGTTATTATCATGGGTCCGGGCAACGCCGGCGGGTCAGCTAACATGTAGCCTTAGTATTAAAAGAAACAGAAAATAAAAGATAGCAACTGTTTTATTTGGAGTCAGTTTGACGTAACATTGATAGTACTTTGTAGAAAGTGATGTCATATATAGTATTTCAATTTATAACCATTTTTCCGAATTTCTTTTTTTCTTAAGTGAAATGTTGTAAATTATATTAGATGTTTTAACTTGAAATACATTCAAATAATGATACGACGATTTTTGAAACATTGCGGTCAATAAAGTGACCGTCGAAGTCGGCGGGTTCCAGCTAGTGAATATTTTAAAAACGAAAGTTTCATTTTAGAACGCATCCGTTCTAGTGGTTGAAAATTAATCGTAATTAAGAATAAAAGGAAAAGAAATAAATAAACAAAATATTTAAAGTGCTAAATAAATAATAATAATATATGTATATATATATATATGTATATATCTAACATGGCGTTTGCAAATAAGGATATTTCAATGATAGAAAAACTTAATTCCACAAATTAAGATTTGTGGAAGTTCAAACTCGAAGTGAAGTTGTGTAAAGAAAATTTATTTGAATTAATAACAGATGAACCTCACAATCCTATTGCTAATGAATGGACAATAAAACATCGCAAAGCGAAAGCCATCATTAATTTATCAATTGAAGATGGTAAGATTGTTTATATAAAAGATCTCACAACAGCTAGAGAAACATGGAATATGCTAAAACATATACACGAAAGGTCCAATTTATCTAGCAAATTTAACTCAGCACCTTACCAATATATATCAAATGCGCGACAAATTAACTGCGATAGGTGAAGTCATTAATGATGATCATATCTGCACTCATGCTCTGCTCCTTTACCTCAAGTTTCGATGCACTCATAACCGCAATCGAATCATGCGATCAGCAGGATTTGACTACTTAATTTCTAAGAGGAAAATTACTTGATGAAGATCTAAAAAGATCAGAAAATAATCAAGCAAATAATGAAAGTGCATATAAAATGCACGTTAAAAATAAAACTTCACCACGAAAATTCTGTAATTATTGTAAAAAGAGTTCAAATAATAGAAATGAATGTTGGCATTTAAAGAATAAAGATAGCAGCGACTATAAAAACAAAGAGAGCAACAACTATAAAAATCCAAATAACCATCAAAGTAAATACTATAATCGCAATAAATACAAAAATAAACAAAGAACAAATATGATACGCGAAACAGAAAATAAAATGAAAAATCTAACTTTTGTAGCAGGAAACTCAAACACAAACTCTTTTATTATAGACAGTGGCAGTTCATGTCACGTCACGTATGCAACGATATTGATAAGTTCATATCATTTAAAAATAACGATAAAACACAGGTAATGTTGGCTAATGGCCAATCCGTAATTTCTCAGGGTTGTGGAGATGTAAAGATTGAAGTTAAAAATTCAGAAAACGAAACTAAGTACATTACACTAGACTAAAGGACACACTATACATACCTGAGTTTACAACAAACTTAATTTCTATAAAGAATGCAACTGAAAATGGTTGCCAGGATATATTAAAAGAAAATACTTGTGAAATTAAGTATCAAAACGAAACCTATATATTGCGACTGTATCAGATAATTTATATGAGGTTAAAACAAATGAAAACATAAAATAAAAAATAAACATGGCAGCAACTTGTGATAATGAAAATTGTGGCACCGTAGAGTAGGACACAAAAACATTCAACAAATAAAAGATCTCGTAAACAAAGATATGGCAAATGGAATAAAGGTAAACAATTGTAAACACTATGAAAACTGTGAAATTTGCATTATGTCAAAATTAGAGAATGTAGTAAGTACACAAGAGTACACACAAGATTACCCCGAGTAAGTACACACAAGACAAAAGAAACATTAGAATTAATACATTTCGATCTGTGTGGCCTTTTCTAGACACCTACGGTAAGTGGGAAAAATTATTTTCTCACTTTTATTGATGACTATAGCCGTTATACATATATATATTTGTTGAAAAATGAACATGAAGTCTTACAAGCTTTCAAAAATTATCATGCACTAACTTCCAACATATTCGGAAGAAAAATTAAAATTTTGCGTTCTGACAATGGTTGTGAATACTTTAACAAAGAATTTGAAAAATTCCTTGAAAATGAGGGTATACAACGTCAATTAACTGTACCCCATTGTTCTCAGCAGAACGGCAGTGCGGAAAGGAAAAAAAACTGCATTTTGGTCGAAATGACCAGATGCATGTTAAATGAAAGTAAATTAAATAAAAACTTTTGGGGAGAAGCTTTAATGACGGCAAACTAATTGCAAAACAGACTACCAACAAGTGCCCGTGAAAAAACACCATATGAGCTCTGGACGGGTATGAAACCAGACCTCTCAAAGATAAAAACGTTTGGTTGCAAAGTGCATGTTTATGTAAACAAAATTGACAGAAAGAAGTTGGATAATAAAGCAAAACCAGCAGTGTTGGGCACGAACGCGTTCATTTGAACGCGTTCGTGAGCGTAGCTCAAAATTTTTGAGTTTTGAGTTAAACTTCGCTCGTTTTTTAAATTATGAACTTGAGTTGAGCGTAGTTCGTTTTTTACACGAACTTGAGCGTGAAAAAGCAATTCAAACTCAAACTCATTTTAAATATTTCTGCCTGAAATATAAAAAGGAAAATGGAAGAAGAAAAGGACAGAAAGGAGAATAACTGTGCAAAATGGATTTCGAAAAAAAGGGCACTTGAAAAAAAAGGCACTGGTAAAAAGGGCCCCAGAAAAAAGGGCCCCAGAAAAAAGGGCACCCGGAAAAAAGGGCACCGGGAAAAAGGACACTTTTGCAATTTGCAAATCTCAAAAACAACAAACATCAAAAAATGAATTTAAAGAATGATTTTCATAATACACTTTTAGAAATTTCAATCAATTAAATTGATACCACTTTTATTTAGCATATATACCTGGGGGGAGGGGAGGCTAGGAGCGGATTGAAAGAAAATAATTGTTTTTAAATCACTTTTTTACTGATTTTAATAAAACTTTGTCTTTCACTTGCTGTTTATGACAAAAATACAGTGTCACATATACTTCGGAGGCTGAAGTGTGGGGGAGGGGGGGCAAAAGGAAGTAATTTTTTGTATATCACCTTGTTACCGATTTTAACGATATTCTGTGTAGCATAGGCGCCGACTTAACGGAGGCAGCGGGGGCGAAAGTATATTTTCGCCCCCGTGCTTCCAGCGGGTAAATATTTTAAACGCGAAAATAATATAAATTTGAATTTTAATGAAAATTTTCACATTGTTGAATTTTTTTTTTTTTTTTTTTTTTTTCTCTCCTTCTTTCTTCATTCACTGACAGATTAGTAGAAAACAGGATGTATACTTTATACAATTCTCTTTTTGCGCGAGAGAAGCTGAATGTGCTTGAGATAACCCCTTTTCAAGGTCAGTCCCTGTCCCTCGTCCCTCTGTAGTCTAAGATAAATTGAAGCAGAGAGACTATTGTTCATGTTCATTGGTCATGGCCATTTGAAATCGAGAGTCCCAGTGCTGAAGAAAGTGTTTATACTGCCAAGCATTAAATAGAAAAGCTTTTGTTCTGAATATTTGCTATTCATAACACAAAAATTCATTCTCAATGAATTTTTTAATTCACGAGAAAATACTAATAAGTAAAAGGAAGCAGACTGATAATGCTGTTAAAAATAGAGATTTTTATTTTTGTATTTAGTTTAAATTTATAGGTATTTCTTGTATATATTTCTTCCTTTTTTAAAAATCTTTGAATTTATTATTATTGATTATTAACTATCTTGCACGAGAAAGTGAGAAGAGGAAGGTTTGTGGTTAGATTTAAGGTCGATTGACTACACTAGAGTTCTATGCTTATAGGTGGAATGCCTTCCGTGGAATTCTTTTTATGAGGTCCCAGCCCGTATTTAAACGATTTTTGTAGAAAACCATGGAAAACTCCGAAAGGCTTGGTCGTTGAGCGCGACCTGGGATCCAACATCAAACCCAGCACGTCCCGTTTACCACCTTTGAGAGCAGAATCGCTTGGCCACTGGTGGGGCCAGGGATAAGGAATAATTGTTAAAAATGATAATTAATAGATTAAAAACAGTTGTCTTAGAGGAACTGATCTCATAGTTAATGTTTTTTAGCGGACAAGTAGATAAGGCACATTTCTACAAAACGTCTTAGATAATCAATTCATGAATTTAATAAATATATTGGAATATGTCACAAAAATCTATAATATCTAAGTTGATTTAAATACTCTTAATATGTAGATTAAGTTGTTCACATATTATTATATATATGAACAATTTCAATTTTATTTTCTCTGTTTTTGTATATTTTTGATGTAAGTAACAACAACATCCGTTTTTAAAGAAACATTAATAAGAAATCTCATTACAAATTCAGTAAATGAAATGAGAGAACGCAGTACAATTTAAAGAATTCACTTCTGGAAAAGTTTTTAAAAAATGTTCTAAAAAAATCCTTTGAAAACTATCTTGAAAAAAGACTAAAAGGTTTAGCTTTTAAAAGGAAAGAGTAATAATAACATAACATTTAATTTAAGAGTAAATTTTTATCTTTTGAAAGTGAAGACGGAATATATAAGTAATTTTTGCTTTCTCTCTCTCTCTCTCTCTCTCTTTTTTTTTTTTTTTTTTTTTTTTTTTTTCTATACACAGGCATAAGAATATATTCGATTTGTGAGATTTTTCACCCTTCAGTTTTTGAAGTATTTAGATGTTTTGTTTTGGGATTTTCTGAGTCTAAACTTCAAACACTATTTGGCCATTTTTCGAAAATGTCTGTGTGCTTTTCTTGTGTATATCGAAAATTTTGTATTTGGTTAGTGTATCTCCCGAACGAATGGACGAAATTTAACCAAATTTCATATTTATTTGGATTTTAACTTAAACTAGTGTTTTTAACTGAATTAGATTAAACTGAATTTAAAACGAATTTGGGAATCAATCGCTTAATAAATGGTTATCCTTTCTTCTTTTTCTTTTTCCGCTTTTTTTTTTTTTTTTTTTTTTTTTTTGTTTAATGGCAATATAGGAAAAAGTTTCGAATAAATTTACTTAATAAAATTTCTTTTAACTTTTCAATATCAGGGATGGAACACGGGCGCAGAATTCATACCACTATCAATGTAAGAAAATTTTCAACTTCTTAAATTAACGATATTACAGGTAGAGAAATTTCATAAACAGATTCTGGTATGAATTCTACGCCGGTGTTCCATCCCTGCAATATAAAATTTTATTTATGATAGTAATAATTAAACAACAAAAATTTTTTCTTTGTGTGGAGGTATCGTATCCGATTTCCCTCGGGGGCGTAAATTTTTAACATTGATATCTTTCAAAAGGACTTACCAATACATTTAAAACAATAATTGTTTAATCGTATATCGGTGATAATTTAAAACAATTTTATTTATTTTTTTTTAAATCTTTAGATATTAGCAAAAAAATTATTTCTTTCGATATTTTGTGTTATACTCCTTTGAGATGAAAATCGTCTGCATTCATCATGGAAAATAAATTTAAAAAATAATCTTTACTACATGAATTATTATAGAAAAGTACAGAAGAAAATTTTGAGCTGTCTGCAATATATTAATAGTTCTTTTTTTTTTTCTTTTTAACTACAGATAAAGCACAAGAATAGTAGTGAAATAAAGTTGTTTTAATGACAGATTTTATTAGGCCTCATATTCATAAGGTATATATATATATATATTTAATTAGTAAATCTATAGAAATTAAATAATGAATTTAGAAAGAAAATTACAACTTAGAAAGAAATTACAAAGATGCCTACAGTACGGGATTTTATAAAGTCGATCAAAAATTTAACGGGATTTAATTTCATGATTACAAAATTTTAATTTTTATACTGCCATGAAACAAGAAAATTTTTAGTGATTCTATATATATATATATATATATCATGCTTTCCGTTTACTCTACCCTCTTTTTTTTTTCTTTTGTTTCAGGATATTTTTTAAGCAGAACTTTCAATAGTGATATATATATATATATATGTATATATATGTACAAGTCAAAATGACAGCTGTGATGCTTGAAAAGCACAAAAAATGAATTTACTGAGAATTATTTTGTTTTATTATATATTATTATTATTATTTTGCTAAAAACTGACACCTAAAATAACAATAGCCCATAGGTATTTTATTTTATTTTGTTGTTGTTTTGTTGTAAAGAAATAAACATGTTTGTTTTAAATATATATAATATATATCGTCTTTTCTTTCTTTCAATAGTTACAATGAAATTTAATTTTAAATTCATATAACTCTATATATTCTTCTTATCTGCACTTTTAGTTATTTATTTTCAAACTGTGCGGCATGTAAATCTAAACTTAAAAAACTGAGAAAAGAAAAAGAGGAAGTAGGGCATTCCTTTTCTCAAAGGGTGCATCCATGATCCATTGACCTTTTTGGAATGCGCAATGTGCCTGTTAGAAATTTGAAAAGCAACGCTAAACTTGGGATTTTGTAAAGGGCTTATCTTTTCTTGGACACAACGAGTTGAGAATTTAAGCCTTTTTCAAATTCAAGGCTTGATCTCACCGCAAAATAGAGCAGGCGACACCGAGACCGACAGGCTTTTAAAAATGCCTTTTTCAGGCATGAAAAATATCTCCGATCGGCGCCAGCCAGCTATCTTTCTTTTTGTTAACTTTGAATTTATGTAACTACGGGTTATTATTTGTGGAGTACAAGTTTTTATCGTAAACCCCACAACACAAAAGAATGGGTGGAAGGTGGAATAGTTTTCAATTTTCATATCTTTAACAAAGACAAGCCGGACTATACTATGAGCTCCTTGATCGTTAGGATGAGGATTAACTAAAGTGTTTGTTAAACACAACATATTAAGGTCCTTCGAAATCGGAATAAATTCTATAGATCAAAAAAGAAGATTACAATAACAGTATGGCCTGTATGTCTAAGTTTTAGACAGTTAGATACAATGACAGAAACACCCTGATGAGCGATTGCATATATCAGGAGAAATTGTCTACTAAAATTAGAAAAACGGTCAGCATCTTCTAGGCGTCATGAGCCTAAACAAATGATAGATAAAAAACATTCATGAACTCCTTCTACAAATAACACCATTGAAGGTGAGAAAATAAACAAAACGCCCCCCCCCCTTAAATGTAATACTAAAGAAAAAAAACTTAAATAAGAAAAGAACATAAAATAAGTTAAATAATAATAATTAATAATTTAATTTGAATACGATATGTACATATATATATATATATATATATATAAAATAGTAAGCGAAATTTTCTAATGATTTATCCAAGAACTCAAAACTGACATTGTCTGTGGTACAATCAAATAAAGACTGATTAAGTAAAACCATTTACACTATTTAAAAAATATATATATTTCAAAACAAAGGAACCTCTAAATGATGGAATTTGTCTCCTACGTGCATAAGCAAACGTATTGGAAATTTGAGAATAAAAAACCACCCAAAAACAGTGGGTCCACTATTCAGAAGTGTCCGTTAAATAAATTTTTACTTACAATTAAATTAATAAGTTATAATTAAGAGTTATAAGTTTAATTAAGCATTAAATTAAGAATGTTCATGGTATTTGGTAATTTTTAAAATGTAAATTACCTATGAAAGTGCTCATAAAGAATAAGATCTATTTAGAAAAGGGATTTAAAAAAAAAAAAGTAAAAATGAACGTTTAATGAGTTTCGCTCGTTTTTAAAAATGAACTTGAACTGAGCGCGTTCATTTCTTTCAGACATGAGTTTGAACGCGAACTAGCTCGTTTTTTACACGATGAACTTGAGTTTGAACTAGTTCGTTTTTTTCGTGAACTTGCACAACACTGAAAACCAGGAACTTTTATGAATTATGATTTAAAAAGTAAACGTTACCGAATTTATGTAAACAACAACATAAAAATTTGTAGAACAGTTAAATTTGTCGAAGAATATGAAACTCATAAAATCACTGAAAACACTAATCATAATCAGATAACGAACAAAACTTTAAAAAGAAAATTAATGAGGAATCTAAAATCCCAATAATTGTTAACGACGAAAATGAAGTGACAGAACAATAAAGTGATGTAAAGAACACACAAATCCTGAGAAGGTCAGAAAGAATAAACAAAAGAGTACCACCGGAATGTTTTGTTTTTCTCTCAACCGATACTAATTATATTGAACCAAAAAACTTTGAGGGTATAGTAAACATAAAAAATCCAATTGAAAAGGAAAAATGGCTAGAATCTGCAAAAGACGAAATAAAATCCTTGAACAGAAATGACACCTGGGAACTTGTCGTTCCTCCACCTAATACACGCTCATTGTCGGTTCTAAATGGGCTTTTAAGGCCAAATATAATAACTCAGGTCAAATTGAAAAATATAAAGCAAGACTCGTAGCACGAGGTTTTAGTCAAAAATTTGGAACTGATTATGACGAGACTTTTGCCCCAGTGGCATCTCGTACAATAATAAGAACGTTTATATGGGTACATGCAAATGAAACACTTCCAGTTGCAAAGCCGTTTGCAGGTGTTCCAAATGCATGACTGCAGTCGGCAGCAAAAGTATCCGAGCACCAGCAAACATTCCAAAATGAAAAAAGCACACTTAACACATTTTTGTTAAATAAATCCCTGTCGAATCATGGACTTAGACTGAATAAGAACAGGATTCGACAAGGATTTATTTAACAAATCTGCATTAAGTGTACGTTTTTTACATAGGAATTTTCGCTAGTGCTCTGTTACTTTCGCTGCCGACTGTATTTGAAAAATACTTGCAAAATTTACGTCATCAAAATTGCAAGCGTTCCGTTTGTATGTAACCCTTAGTAAATGCATTGCACAAAAATTTGCATTTGACTCACGTTGATGTCAAGACTGCTTTCCTCACGGAGTAATAAGACAGGAGAAGAAGGTAACGCTGAAATTTTGTGATGTTGTTTTATAATGTTTACAGATGGCGCCAGCGTACAATACTTCCTTCTCTCCAGCTTCCGCAATGTTATTCAATGGGGAAATGTCTCGCTTTAATTATTTTTTTTTAAATAATATGAAGCTGAAAAAAGTTCGATTGAAAGCAAATTTCATTAAATAGAGTATTCTAACCAACATGTTTCTTTTAAGAGCCATTTTATACTAATTTTACTTTGAAAGAGTGCTTTTAAAAAATGACGATCCTTATGAACTGAAGCTAGCTAAACAGACAATTGGGAGGAAGGAGAATGGATGAAATTTTGTAAAGAAAAAAAAACACTTACTTTAGCTGCAGAAAACACGAACTCGGACATTATTTCTCTCCTAGGGCTTTTTTTTTTTTTCTTATTAATATCATAGCCTGTTTTACAATTAGGAACGAAGCATTTATTTGAAACATCTGAATTATGCAGTTTAAAGAACTTACAAAACAATTAAATTGCTTAAAATAAAAAATTAAAAATGTACTCCAGCAAAATTCTATTGAAAACAACACTATATCCGCGCCGAGGTAGGGAGTAATGACAAGTGGCGCCCTCAATATTTACCAAAAATTTACATCACAGTTTCGTAGCTTTCTCCCATTGGACCTTGCACTCCTATTAATATTACTCCGTGGCTTTCCTTCATGGTGCATTAGAAGAAGACATTTTTATGAGTCAGCCAGAAGGCTTTCTAGAACCAGGACAAGAGAAAAAGGTCTGTAAATTAAAAAAGGCAATATATGGCCTCAAGCAGGCAGCAAGGTCTTGGAACATTAAAATAAATGAAACGCTAATGAAATTAAATTTCACTGAATGCGAATTAGATAAATGTTTATACAAAATAGTAAAAAACAACAATACAGTTTATTTACTTATCTATATCGATGACATACTTTTGGCAGGAAATGAGAGAGAAATTAATGAAATAATAAATGAACTTGGAAAGGAGTTTGAAATTACAAATCTAAGTCAAGTGAACGAATAGGGTAAATGCTCCATTGATTGACACTTTTAGAGCAATCTCTGACGGTTTTAATGTTCTAGTCATCAGAATATATTTTGAGAAATCTTAAGTTAATACACATATATGTTAAAATAGATGTATTTGATAACAATTATTATTATTATTATTATTATTATTTTGTTTGACATCCACTCAATGTTCCAGTAATTGACACTGCCAGTTTTTCATTTTATCAGTAATTGGCACCCCTATGTTCCAGTGTTTGACACTGCTAGTTATTCATTTTACCAGTTATTAGCACCCCATGCTCCAGTGTTTGACATAAAATGTTAAAATTCTTATATGAGGAGCAAACATTCAAACCGTGTTTTCTCCTTCGAATACAATTTTTCAGAAAACACAAAAAACTGATAAATTAAAAAAATAACCCTTCTTAGACCCTAATTATCGTTTGTTTAGTTGCATTACTAGTTACTAGGAAGATCTGTAGGCATACTTTACCTAACAATCTTAGAGTTAATTAGAAAAAAATTTGGAGAAAGCATGTTTTGACCGAAACACAGAGGAGAAAATATGTTTTGAATGTTTCCAATGTGGACAAAACATTTTTTGAATGAAAAAGTATGTAACTCGCATATTGATGAAATAACATTCTTAATGAAATAAAACTAATTAACAGAACAGACTTTGTTATGTAATTATAAAATAAAATTAAGTATTTACACGTGAAAAATCATCCTGCATATTGTAGGGAAGAACTAAAATTTTTAAGCCAATTTGAAATTTAAATTTTTAAACCAATATCTTCACATAAGCAATTGCATGCTTCCTCTGTTTCTTCATATTATACATGAAAGTTATTAGTAATGATATCTTTATACCATTTAAAATCAGGTTGATTTTTCCACTCTTCACCATGTATCAATTTTAAAAGTTTGTTTACGTCATTTTTCTTTTCAAGTGATATTCCATGACACAGAGGAAGACATTGTAAGACAACATTTCGTATAATAGCAGTATTAATCCCCTTTCTAAAAAGTTTTGCTCCAGATTGTTCTTCTAATCTTCGAATTTATAGTTTTTGAATCCTTTGACCATCACACTTTCTCTATTTTTTTCTAAAACTATTCTTTTCAGTTCTGATATATAAGATAAATTTTTGAAATAAGCATTAAGTGATTTCGTATTATAAAGTTTCCAATCAATCCTCAATATTTTTACATCACCAACGTTCTGATACAGTTCATAGTATTGTTCCTTTGATGTCATTTTTATATTTTTTCTGAGGATCTTCTCAACACGACCGAATATACGACCTGCTGGAAGGAAACTATGACCTCTGACAGGAAAGTACAATACTATATTTTCAATGTTTGACGTTGTAGTGTACGAAAAGTGCAATAGCATTTGAAGAATTATGTTATTCTTATTTTGGACAATACACCCATCACTAAAGAGCCGGAATGATTTTTTACCTTCAAGGTCCATTTTGTTTAGGTGACAATATAAAGCCGACGACATTTCAGTGCTGCCTTTGCCTACTGACTCCACAGACCAAGTATAAAATGCTGTATTTAGACCATCCAAACTCATTATGCATAAGCTGTAAAAGTTGAATTGC
The DNA here is from genome assembly GCA_963930645.1 of Salticus scenicus. Classification (NCBI taxonomy): domain Eukaryota; kingdom Metazoa; phylum Arthropoda; class Arachnida; order Araneae; family Salticidae; genus Salticus; species Salticus scenicus. Next base: position 205,305,004 of record OZ005656.1, on the reverse strand, counting down.
TTTAAGTAATAGGCATCTTGAATATTTGTTTTTGGCAACTGTTGAATCTGTTGTAAATCAAAACATAAACTAACGACTGATTCATCTGTATTTTCTTTCATAATGGAATAAAATGCATTGGCTCTTAGTATATGATTTCTTTTGTCAGTCATACGATCAACTTTTTCTGTAGACCCTGCAGGACAGGACTTTATTTTTTGGTCAAGTAAAGAACACGTGCTGCAAACATTAATAGAAGGAGACTTAAAGCCTATATTAAATTCATTTATGAATATTCTCCTGAACATGACGAAATTAACTTTGTCCAGACGTCGTTGCAGTTCTTGTTGTAAACTTCATGCAACTTCCTTATACTTAATGTACAGTGCAAGTATAATCGCTTCGATTTTTGTCTTCCATAATGACTTTCTGACGTCTTTAAGTTTGAGATGAATTCTCTTACCTTGTTTTTTTATTAATGCTTAAGTGGCTTTTTCTATCGCCTCCTCTGTTTTCCTCAATAGGTTCACCAGCACGTACTTTAGTAACAATATTGGCTAGCCTTGTACGGCCTATTTTAGTTATAGCCATGAAATTGTTTTTACACATAAGAATTCTCCTACCACTGCTATTAGTAATAAAATAAGAAGCAGAAAATGCATGCTGTGAGCCAGATGATTGCGATTTGTTTTAGATTGGGTTATTAGGTCTACGTCGAGTTACATTTTTTGTAACAACCAATGAGGCTATAATAGAATCTTGTCGCTGTTTGTCCGCAATTTCGTAAAGTCTATCCCGAAACGTCTTAACGTCATTAGGTCTAACATCAGTGCATGAAAAAGTATTACTAGAATGTTTGCATGGAGCATAAACGTTATCAGAAGATGCTGAATATCGTTTCTTTTTCACTTCTTTTCTTTTCCCACCAATTCTCTGTCTTTTTCTAGTTCCATAATTAGAAGTACTCACTAATACACCACCTATTAAATCTTCCATTTGAAATTAAAAAAAACATATTCCTCTAAAACGAAGAAAACAAGATAGAACTAACGAAATAAACAAACATAAAAAGCTGGTATATGTACGAGTCACGCGACCAGAAAAAACAGTTCTGACTGGTCAGCTGGAGAAATCACAGTTTGACTGAAAACAGGCTCTGGAGGAAACACTGTTTGATTGAAACTCCAACTTTCTGAGAGCGTTTATACTGCGATAAAATTTTCTTTTATTTAAAATTATAGTACAATTTTGTGCTATTTAATGTTGAGTTCACAGAAAAGTCACTAATTCATTTTTTATTTTTTATTTTTGGAGAAAACACGGTTTGAATGTTTGCTCCTCATATGTAAAATATATGATTTTATTATTTTTCTTATTTATTAATTACTTCGGGATAGATATCAATTACTGGAGCACCTACCCTATTTAGGAATCTCAGTTGAGAGAAGTTAAAATGGGACATTAGCAATCGATCAAAGAAACAAAATAAATGTACTAGTGAACAAATTTAATTTGCAAGATTCCAGACCAGTAAACGCACCACTTGATCCAGGATATCAGAAAGATAATGAAGACAAAAAAATATTACCCAATAATACCAAATATCGACAAGTAGTAGGTGCTCTACTATATATAGCGACTGTAAATAGACCAGATATATCGGCAGCAGGGAATATAATTAGCCGTAGAAATGAACAACCTAGAGAAAAGAATTGGGAGGCTGCAAAATGAGTAATAAGATACTTAAAGACAACTAAAGTTTATAAAATAAAATAAAACATAGATCAAGATCGTAGACGCAGACTGGGCTAATAACACACTTGATAGAAAGTCCACCAGCGGGAACGTGTACTTTATTGGGAAAAACTCCATTAACTGGACTTCCAAAAAATAAAACTGTCTGTCGCTTTCCACAGCTGAAGCTGAATATATCTCGGCTGAAAATGCCGCAAAGGAAATAATGTGGATTTTAAAATTACTCAAAGATCGTAATATTGAACAGAGTTACCCAATTACCTTTTTGAGGACAATCAAGCGCGCATAAAACTTGCTGAATCTGAAAAATATCAAAGCCGAACAAAACATAGTGATGTCAAGTTTCATTTGATTAAAGAATTATATGAACAAGGAATGATCGAACTAAAATACATTCCAAGTAGGGAGATGACTGCAGACGTCCTTACTAAGGCTCTACCTAAAGCAGCATTCACAAAACATAGAGACAAACTACAACTTGTGGAACATTAATACATATTGTGCAAGGAGGAGTATTGCATAATTTGTAATATGAACTTATAATGTGCCCAATATATATCTAACAGACTTTCAGAACTGTTTCTTCTTTCCAAATGAACTCTAGATGAGAAACATTCGTAGGTGTGATGGTGTAACGCTCTTTATTTGCGGCAGGTATCGCATAAAAATGGTTAGACTGGAAATGAATGACACTTAATAGTGGTTTAAGTATGTACTGAACTTAAAATTATATCTATCGACCACTTTAAATTTTGATTAGATTTAGAGATCTCGGTAAGAAACCTCTGCGCTTGCGCGATAAGACTTTGAGCTGTAAATCACACATAAGGAAAATAATAATAATAATAATAGCTGTAATAAATAATAAGCAGAAATAAATAATACACAACATTTATTTTTCTTGATGAATTATTTTTTATGCATTTAAGCAAAAAATTTTAGCCAAAATTTTTAAAATAAGAAAAAAAAAAAAAAAATGATAATGAATTTTTTTTCCTCGAAAATTGGTGTATTCTGCTTAAGTATCTCTATCCATGTGACATATTATGCCAACTTGCCTCTATGAGTATCTCAACTATGCGTATATCATCCAGGGTCACTTGGCATAGTTGCAAGCTCTTAGGAAAAGTATTTTTTGTGTTGTTTAAACACATATTATTTGATAGGTCAAACATGATTTTGCAGCCAAAGAGTTAAGGTTTCTGATGCATTCATCAGAATTTCTTTAAGTATCTCACAAAAAACTAGACAAATCAAAAACCAAAATCTATGCCAACTAACCATAGTCTTTCACAGATTTTGATTCTTTAACTAAAATAAGTTAAAGTATATTGTTGGTATTAAATTATTTGTGTCCAACTATTCCTGACTTAATCATCATCACAAATATGAAATTTTTAAATACTTCAGATAAAGATTCTGCTTCACTTTGAACTATAAAATTAGTTATAGATTTAGCTAGTTCTATCAATGCGTCAGGAAAACTTACTATATGATAACTAAGAACTTTTATAGCATCGACGCAGCATTCCCATCTAGTTTCACTCAAATGTTTTAGAGACAGATTTCGAATAAATTTACGACATGTGTGTCATCTTGCTATCGATGTAGAAAGTAGAATGAATAAACGCTGAAAGATGCCAAAAAATGCTAGCCGCAGTACTTAGTTGGCAGAACCAGTGTTGCCAGATTGTCGACAGTCAATTTCCCAAACGGGCTTTCAAATTTCCCCAAATCAGGGGTTTTCCTAAAAAAAATCCCTAACTAAATCCCTACTAAAAAAGAACATTAAAAAAATTTTCTTTTCGAAATAATTAGCAGATTTAAGTTCAAATTTCTTCCCAAATAAAGCTCATTTTTGAAAAAAATCTCCAAATACAAGAATAACTTTTATACACACTAGTTATTAACTTTATTAATTAACTTTATTAATAACTAGTGCATCACTAGTATAAATAGAGACTAATTAACTTTTAATTAATTTTTATTAATTATTTTTACACTATTTATTATAAACTTTTTATACATACGGTTGCTGAGGATATTCGTAGGATGCCTTTTCATTCTCAGGATATTCTGAGGATGTCCTCAGGAGAAATGGCACATTAAAAAAAAATCCCTACATGCTAAAGAAAACTGCTAAAAATCCGTACGCGTAAGAAATTTTAGCCTTGCAGTTCACAACAGTGAACGTGAACTAATTAGATAGACCAATTTAAGACAAAAAAAGGTGAAAAATTCCCCAGGTTCCTCCCCAAAAATTTCAAAAATCCCCGCACAATTCCCCACAAATGTTCAGTCCCCAAAAAAGTCCCCAGAAGCTCAAGAACCCCCAAAAATGGGGACAAAATCTCCAATCTGTCATCACTGGGCAGAGCGTCGAATATTCGAATATTCAACGCTCGGAATATTCAAATCTCTAGCTGATTAAAGAATCGGAATTTTCGAATCTCGAGCCGATTAAAGACCGCCACGTACGTTAATGGTGGCTTGTGCGCGTAAAATTCGTCTTGACTGCAACTTCCTCCACGTTCTGTTAAATTAATACCTTTAGGAATTACCGAAGCAGGGAGGTAATCCTTGGGATCTAAATTGTGTTGGCATGCTTCTCGACAATACCTAAATGTGAATCCCCAATAGCCTACTAGACAGCTTTTAAATTAACACCTCCTGTATTAATGCCTACAAACTGAGCTTTACGCCACGAAAGATCCGTCGATTATACCCAATCAACACCATCTTTTAGATATTATCGAAAGTGTTGATTACAAGCGGGATTACAATGCTTTCTTATATTTTGTATAAGAAAATAAAAATCGATTGATAATCTTGACTTAAATGGTAAGCAAATGTTTTATATATATTCGGAATCATTTAATAATTCAACAGTTATCCCCCCCCCCCTTTCTTTTTAAACGGGATGTTCTTCTTTTATTTTATCTGTAAAGTGTTCTTTGAAATCTCTAAAATTCAGAACTTCCAGTGATATGACCAATCAGGATTTTCAAGTTTGTTCTGCGCCAAAAAAAAAAAAAAAAAAAAGACTATTTATAAAAAAGCATAAAACATTTAAAATTTCTTTTAAAAACTACACTGTAAAAAAAACAGTAGATTTACAGCATAGTATGCTGGCAATATGGGTGCATGGAGGGAGGAAAGTAAAAAAGGAGATATTTACAGCAGAAACAGCCGTAAAAGAGTCTTCTTTTACAGATGTTTCCGCTGTAAATTGCCTTAATTAACAGCAGAATGTGCTGGCAACATGGGTGCCAGCACAGTTTGCTGTAGAAGCTTCCGTTTTTTTTTTTTTTTTTTTTTTTTTTTTTTTTTTTTTTTACAGTGTAGACGTTTCTACTTCTGAACAAATCCTGCATCATTATACGTATACAGCAATAAAGTTAAGCTGCAAGTTTTATGAGTGAAAAAATTACAAGATGAAAAGAACTTTTTATATACCATGTTTTTAAATTTTCTGTTGAATCATATAAACGCTACCGAAGGCAGCGGGGACCCGAAACAGTTGGTTAAAAGTATTAAAAAAATGCATTGTCACCGTGTTTTGAGCTATTCTGAAATTTTTAAATGTCTAGCTAATCGGGTAGTTAAATAATTTTACTGATGAACCATATAATAAACGCTGCCGAAGGTAGCGGGGAACCTAAAAAGTTGGCTAAAAGTATTACAAAATGCATTGTGACCGTGTTCTGAGCTATTCTGAAAGTTTCAAATGTCTAGCTAGTCGGGAAGTTACATGATTGCTGAACCATATAATAAACGCTGTCGAAGGCAGCGGGGTCCCGAAAAAGTTGGCTAAAAGTGTTTTAAAAATGCATTGTCACCTTGCTCTCAGCTATTCTGAAAGTTCCAGATGTCTAGCTAGTCGGGAAGTTACATGATTATTGAATCATATAATAAATGCTGCCGAAGGAAAAGGGGACCGGAAACAGTTGGCTAAAAGTATTTAATAAATGCATTGTCACCGAGTTCTGAGCTATTCGGAAAGTTTAAAATGTCTAGCTAGTCGGAAAGTTAATTAAAAATCGATTGTAAGATTTGTACTGGACAAACAAACAAACAAGAATCGAAGTTGATAAAAACATGGTAAAAAAACTACGTTACAAAATAATCGCATACTCAGGGAGACTTGAACATGCGTCATTGAGGGTAAAATTATGCAGTATGTTGCATTGTATATATCAATAACCTTACCGCAGAAGGTATGTCAACACTTCCAATTCTAGTTGCTTTGCAATAAGATCATCATCTTTGCTAGATCCGTTATAATTTGCATCACCGGCTAAATACAAGGACACTACAGCTCTGTGAGTATTTTCTCTCCAACCCCAGTCTGCATTATGTTGACTTCTCATCCATTGTGCAGCTTTAACTCTGTTCAAACGTAAATACTCTGTTAACAGCGCACCATAATCTAAACGAGGACAAGAAAATTTCTGTTAATGAAGATATTTTAAATAATTTAGAAATTTATATCAAATATCATAACTCCTAAACTTAAAAATCTACTCTTCACTTTTATTCTCCCGTTATCCAGGCATCGCCGATTGAAGGTAAACACTAAATTTTTATGATTTTATAGAAGTTAAAACTTTAAACACGTATTTCTCTACACTATGTTTTTAAAAACGGGAGTATTCGTAAAGCCTTCAGTTTTGAACCGATCGACTTGAAATTTTGTCTGTAGCTTTGTTATTTCAAATTCTAGAAAAGTACGTAGGATTTTTTCGTTATCTTAAAATGTAACGATTTTATAACTAAAAATTGACCTACTTTTTCGGTAAAAAACACAATTTTTCTTTAATCTTGTCGCCATTTTTTTTAAATTATATTTTCCAAAAATCCTACATATTTTCATAGTTTTTTATATCTAATTACAAAATCGTGACCTGTGTGAATACGCCTGTGCAGGACTAGGTCGAAAAAACGAGCTTCCGTCCGTCAGTCACAAAGCCGCCATTTTGTTTCAAAATCTTAATATATATATATATATATATCTCAAGATATGTATTAACATGTATATATACACATATATATATATCAAGATATGTATTAACATGTATATATGCACACACACACACACACACACATATATATATATATATACAATAATAAATATTGTTATTTTTTTCTTAAATAAATTGTCAAGAATGACCCTTCATTTTGGCCTCACAAACGTATATTCAACCTTAAATTGGCCAATTTGGTCATTTACTAGTTGGAAACTGATTACGCTTTAATTCCAATAAAGATAATTTATTAATAAAAATATATTGATTTACTTAAAACAAATGTAAATGACCTACATACCTCTATAAAGAAATTTTTGGAATCAAGTTTAGCTCGATGTTTTTTATATTACATCTCATAAGACCTGGCTATACTAACAGCTACTTACTGTAAACTGTGCAGACAACTTTTTAATTGTTGAATATTAACATCGAATCAAAACGTTAGTTTCTATTGCAAAATATAACAGAGCATTTTATTAAATGTTAGTTATGTATTCTAATGATCGGATTTAGAATAGTCACACATTAATTTTTGTTTTTTAGATTTTTGAGCTTAAATGGTCAGTGACTGATAAATCACCCTATATAAGTTCGGTGATTGTACCAGAAACTATAGTGGGTGATCAAGTTATTAGAAATTTCTTTTCCTTTTGAAATTTTTTCTATTTTATAAAAAATACTGGACGAAATAGACTCGAACTGCAGACATTCAGAGAGCATTCATAAGCTCACATTTTCCGGTATCGATGTAGTCATGAGTGTAATTAAAGGACCAACAACAAATTAAAGTAAAGCGGAAAAAAACATTGGATTATCCTGTATCATAAAAAGCTACAAATGATTTGAAACTTTAACACATGATTTTATTTACAATTAATAATATTTATATACTTTTTGTGAGAATTTCACGATTATTTAGACACACATAATTCGTTTCCATAAAATTATTATTATTATTATTAACAAGTTTCTTGCTCATAACAAGAATGAATTAAAAAAAAAAAAATTACAAAACTTTGACAAAACATTATTTTGAAACATAAAATCCTGTTAACGGTAATTCCGAACACCAGTCTTGACACACTCCCTGAACAAGTAGTCAGGGCAAGTGAGATTTCACCGGACCACCAAGCCCGATCCGCTGTTGGCCATACAGATACATTGCATTCAAGCGGAGCTATACTCACTGCTGTAAAAGGTTGCTGTATGCAATGGCTTCATCATGCTGGAACCATATGGAAAAACGCATCGCAGCGGTTAAGTATGTGTCGTCAAATAGGTTGGAAATACTTTCTGAAAAAAAAATTAGATAGTTTGCATCTCTTGGTTGTTGAGGCAACAAGTACAGCCCGTTGAGGTAGTCCCTTACAATGTCGGCCTATACATTTAACGAAAACTATCTCACGCCTGCACAGATTCTTATTGCATGTAGGTTTTCCTCTAACCACACATGGGTGTTATGTGAGTTTTACATTTCCTCCTATGTCGAAGCTCGCCTCATCAGTGAATAAAAGGATGATTGGAAAAGAGGATCTCTTGTTCACATTTGTAAATACCAACGTGCAAAGTCTAATTGTGGAGAAAATTCGTCTTCATCCAGTTACTGCACGCGCTGGATGTGATATGGGTGCATATCATTGTCATGCAGGATACGCCAGATGCTGTTATGGGAAATTTCGACATGAGTGGCGATAGCCGGCGTACTGGCACCACGAGTGTTCTGTACATGACTCAGTCTACAGTTTTCTCGTTGAATAGCGTTCTTACGCTTCGCTTACGTAAAATATAATCATAGCCCTGGGCAGGCCCTGACTAACGACAGGGCATACGGGGCAAATGCCCTGAGCCCCCTTCTGGAAGGGTGCCCCCTACAGGCGTATGCAGAAATTCTGTAACCTAAAGAGCTCTTATGTCACTGGAAAGAGGCTCCCCCAGAATAGGCTTGCACCGGGGCTCCAGGTAGTCTAAGTCGGGCCCTGCTTACGTCCAATGATTTCAACCACGTTCTAAAAGTACTTTTTTGGGGAAAAACCCTTATAAGCTTGTAACTCTAGCATATTTTTGTTTATTTATTAAGATTTGTGAGATCATTCGGAGCTTTTCACAAAAAATAACCTTTGCAAAGTGGTTTAAATAATTTTGGATCTTCAAATTACTTAATTATGCGGCATCTGAAAAACATACCATGTAAAATTTCAACTCTGGAAAATACCTAAAATGTAGCTCGTTTTTTTGCCGACAATTTGCTTAATTTTTACTCTTTTCAAATGAACTTTTGACAAATGTTGTCCAATATATCCAGCTTTCATCCTATGTAATAAAAAAATTTCTGTCTTTCGCAGATGTGCAATGAAAACGTTTTTTATAAAAATGCTCATATTTCCTGAGATATTTAAGATATTTGTAATCCGACTGCAGTATATTGTTTCAAATACGCTTTTTCAATTTATCTGAAAGTGGGAATAATTTTCGTTTAAAACGCTGTATATTATAAATAATAAAAATGCTGATTATTTTTGGAGTTTTAAAATAAATGCTTATTTCTCCGTTATTTAACATGCTATCGTCACACAAATTCATCCACAATTTGTACTGGGTCTATATTAACACATTCTAAAGTAACAGATTAATTTCCTTGATTTAGTGATACAGGATGATCGCAAACATTATTGATTTAGCTCAATTTTTTGCCGGCCCCCTAATTATTTTCGTAACCTAATCTTCACTGAAAAACACAAGGAAGACCCTGTTCTTTACATATCCAGTGTTTAAAACATATGTCATCTAAAGATAAGTCTTTAAATTGAAAAAACTGACCGTTTGTAAATTTTGCTAAACTTTTGAGCAGGAGTGTATATACAGTCGAACCTCGTTAACTTGAATCTCTAGGGGAATGAAAAATTTGTTCATGTTATCAGTAGTTCATGCTGTCAGTATCTCAGAAACTAATCTTCATTTTGACAAGGATTGTGGAAAAAGTTCACGTTAAAAGTTATTCACGTTAACAAGATCGATTGTATATATTATATATTTAAGTTAACTAGTTAACAAATTGGGTTTTGTGGATTGTTACAAAATTATTCATGTGTTTATTTTTCGTTCTCATTGTTATTGTTTTTATTACAATATATATACAGTCGGCAGCAAAATTGTTGAAGCTCTAGCAATAATTCGTATTTAAAAGATGTGCACGTAATACTGTTTTGTTAAGTAAATATTTGTCGAATCATGTTCTTAGTCTTTATGCTGTTTATGGAAAAGTAAGTTGATGATAAAAATTAGCGAGCAAACTTAAAAAAAAAAAAAAAAAAAAAAACTAGTATGTTGTGGCAATCACAAGACTTTCTTCTATTTATTCCTATACAAATTTACTAAGTGCAAAAAATTTATTAAAACTATTATTTATTACTAGCAAACCCGTACGAAATTTCCGCACTTTTATTTCTTTTCTTATTTACCTTTAAAATTTGAAACTCACGAATATTATACCAATTTCACCACCAAATTAAAATTTTACTTTACACGTAGCCAAATTATTATTAGAATCAAACTGGCATTGTGCAACAGTGAAACAAAAATTATTCAAAGAAAGATTAAAAAATAAAATTCATGGTTGACAACTCAGATTTCACACTTCCACAGCAGTACTGTTTTTGTATGGGATAACCATGACGACTTTTAAATTTATCTCACCATGTTGGCGATAACTTTTTATTTATTTATTTTGACACAGTTTTCGTTAAAAAAAAAAAAAAAAAAACTGAGCCAATCAACTAATTCCTCTTTTGATTACACTTTTCATGATTGCATGATTGTATTTTTTAAACAATTTCTGATAATAATTCATATTCTATCTTTAAAGTATTGTTATGTTTAAAATGGCGCTTGCAAAGTTTCTGAAGATGTAACTTTTAAAAATATATTTTTCCATAAAATAATTTCATGAGATAACTATAGTCATTTATTCTTATTAGATCATTCAGCTGAGTCCGCGTGCTTAAATATTATTTTTTATCCTCGCGTATTTTATGAATTACATCAATATCGTATCGTTTTAACCAAATATAATCGGAACTGCTCCACGTTAGAGAAATATTATATAGACAATTATCTAACATGATGAAAGCAAATGATTTTCCTCTTATAAAAAACTAACACTAAATATCCAAAGAAAGACAGTTTTAGTGTCTATAAATAACATCTTAAAAAATGCGTTTTTATAAAGGTTATCTCACATATCATGTTTCGTATAGATAAAAGCACGGATTAAGAGTTTAGGATGTATTACGAATGCTACGGAAAAGTAGTAATTTTTATCTTACAGATAGAGGACGAACAGATCTTGACAATCTACCAATCAACGCGATTGTTTAAATTTGTAGCGGTTCATTGGTCGTTCTCGGAAATCGGACGATGACAGAAGCCGAAGGGGCGCGCTTTCACTTTCTTCCGATAAGTTTCAAAGATACTACACCAGGCGGCGATCGGATCTTTTTCCTTCACTCGGCTGAATTAATGTGGAATAGAAATCTCCGGTTTCCGCGCTGGCTGACCTATCTTGTTTTTCTTCCTATAGATAGTCTTAATCCGTGGATATAAGCCATAGAATTTGAGATATAGCCTTCCCGTTATCGAGGAAATTTGCAGTATAGAAGCGCCACCTATTAGCCGATAAGCATTCAAATTGAATCACCATCATGTCTCATAATGCCCTGCTCACATATATTAAGCTTTGTTTGATGGCACGCAATAGAACCTGAGATATAGCCTTTCCTTAAATTGCCGAAATCGCTGTATAGCAGCGCCACCTATAGGCCGATAAAGAATTCAAACTCAATTAGCATAATGTCTCATAATGGCCTTCTCACATATCAAGTTTTGTTTGATTATACGCAATAGAATCTGAGTTTTATCATTCCCTTAAACTGCAGGAATCGCTGTATAGCAGCGCCACTTGTCGAGTGGTTGACACCAAAAATTGATAGGCACTAATATAGGTCAAGGTGCATCTGCATGTAAATTTATATAGAATTCTGAGCAGTAGTCCCGGAGATACAATTGCCAGAAAATTTTTGTTACACACACGCAGACAGACAGAGGGACGGACAGACAGACATTTTCTAAAAATGGTCAAATCGTGTTCTAGACATCTCAAAGCGTGTAAATCCGTCGAAAATTTTTGCGAATCCATTACTTTCTTCTACTGAATATAGAAAAAAGTAAAAAAATGAAAAATGCGGATGTGGATGTGCGCATGAATAATTTTGCCTGCCGACAGTATTTCTATGTATATATATATCTATATATATGTGTATATATACAGTGTGAGTGTTTGTAAGAAAAAAGTCGAGTTTTGTTGGGTAAATAAGTGTTACGCTAAATGTAAATTTATGCGACAAAGTATGCGACGAAGTCATTAAAAAAAAAAAAAAAAATGTGTATTATAAGAATGAAAACTTTTCATTTCAATATTAATAATATAATTTTATTAAATGAGAAACTTACCGCAGTTTATTTCATCTTGTCCATTTGTACAATCTTCAATTCCATCACACTGCTTTTCCAGTAAGATACAAGAATTTTTCGAACATTTAAAAGTATTCGGGTTTTTGCATATCTTGTCAGCTTTCCATTAAAAAAAAAAGGAAAAAATAAATAAATAAATAAATAAATAAATAAACAAAGATATGAAAATAAACCTGTAATAAAAATAAACTGGAAAACCCGTGCGAAATTTTCGCACTTTATTTATTTATTTTCTTCTTATTTACATTTAAAACTTGAAACTCATAAATCTTATATCATTTTCCCCACCCAATTTGAATTGTAATTCCCCAGAAGTCAAACTATTATTAGAACCAAATAAATAAAAATAAAATACATTGAAATCGCTCAAAAACTTGCTTCGAGTTTCTGCCGCCCTTGGCAGCGACTTTTCCACCAGCAATATTTCGAATCCATGTCACTATTGCTTGAGACGACCAACGCCTTATCCTAGAAGCTCAGTTTGGGTGTTTATTGAAATACAGTTACAAAGCGAACAATGTAAAAAAAAAAAAAAAAAAATTGATTTATATTTTTCATATTTAAACAGCGATTACATTAAACAACACTGTACACATACTATCATTTTACTATCATGTAATTTCTTATAGTTTATTTGATTTACACGGTCGACCATAAATGATAACACTTCCGCTCCAAATATAATACTACAACATGTTATGAAATTTAATTTAGTGTCCAAACTAAAAGTATTACTCCATTAGTAAATGCGCGATTGGAATTTAAATAATCTGGTGTGTCACTCACACAACTTTCTCTTACCCTGAAATTTAATACTATAAATACAGATTGGAGATTAAGAGGTAAGATAACGAGTACTGTCATGTAAACCTATGTTAAACAATTCAAATTAGGCTTAGAAAGAGTTTTATATGATAATTAGTTCTGTGTGAGGGGTCTACCGCCCCCCTCAACACCCGTTTCATAAATGTAGAAAAAACAAGCGATGAATATTTAGCTTAAAACATACATTATTTACCATATCTCTATGAGGAATTTATTTCAATTCCCGAACAGCTTTCCTGGGAATGGTAAAATATTATTAGTAAAGCACATTCCCTAACAAGAAATAACTAGTGTGTTGTGGCCACCACACGACTTTCTTCTATATTTTCCTATACAAATTCACTCAGTAAAAATTATTTATTAAAATTATTATTTAAAAAAATTATCTTCCATGATAATGCACACGACTTCCATATTAGAGAAGTAGTATAACACTAAATATCCAAACTAAAGTTGAATTTATTCTCAATATTACAATTTTTTATTTATTTTTTAATTAAAAATGAAAAAAATCGATAACTTTATTTTAAATCATCGCAGATCGATGGTTCAACCATTCGTTTAAAAGGTATTGGCGAGCTCTTCTGAAAGATACCCATCATGAAAATTTACTCCCCTCGAGGGGGACTTCCCCCCAGGGGGGGGGGGGGGGAGGCGGGGATCCTACATACACAAATTTTTTTTTCCCAGTTGACTATATCTATCACAAAAAATATATATTCGTTTCATTTGGTTTAGTGTCGTCTATAGATGTTACTCTATAAACTCTACTTAACTGCAATTTCCCCCATAGACGTAATGTATTTGAATACTTTTGAGTGTCCCTGTACACGAACCATTTGCATCATCTCAACGAAAAGCTTACTGTAGCATCCCTAAATGACACACATTTAGAATACAGTTTGGAATTTCTGTTACTATTTGTTCTTGAGATATGCTGGTAACAGACAGACACACAGACAGACACACAGACATTCGTTAAAAACATGATTTTCGTATTCAGGGGACCTCAGAACATGTAAATATAACAAAAACTCACGTTCGAAAATTTGACCCTAAAACAATACTTTCTCGACCCTATGGGTAAGAGAAAGTAAAAAGGACATTTTTTAGCGCCAAAGGGAACAACAAAATCTGCGGTTTTTCCCCTCCGAGTATGAAAGGAAACGTCTCTTGAAGAAAATTTCGGAAAAAATCTCGATTAATAATCACATTTAATTAATAATTTGTTTCCAATCCAAAAATTTGGCGACATTTCAAACTGTGTATGTGTACCAAATTTCACATCTGTAAGTGCTGTAGATTTTTCTGGAAACAGCTGACAGAATGAAAGACAAACACTATTTCGGTGTTACACAATAAGCTATTAAAATAAACTAAATATATGTTTACATTAGAGAACAGCTATTTTATAGGACCCTGTTGGCGAACCCTGAAATTTAAATAATAGGTCGGGCATTTCTAGCAATTGAGATAGCTATTTTTATTCATCGCCTAAATGACAGTATAATATTTATATAACGTGGACCAGTTACGATTATATTTTGTCGAAGCAATACGATAATGATATAAATAAAATACGCAAGATTCATTTTTTATCCTTGACAATATTTAAGCACGCACACTCAACTCAACAAAACTATCTAATAAGAAACTAGTTGGCATGGGTGGACTCTGCTCAGTTCCCCATCATACTTATGTTCTCATAAATTTCTGCTGCGAGACATATTATAATCATGTTAAGAGAAATGAATTTGACCAAAGCTTGACACAGTGACAGAATGAAATCCCCTCCTAATAGGCAATCCACCGTTCACTTCGATATATTTATGTTATACTAATCTATTAATTTATTTTATCAGGGTCAGTTCTATTGTTTAGTTTTCATGCTACTATTTCCAGTGCAATAATCCTCAAAATTTCTTTTTTATAATTTTCAATTTCGCTATATTGATAAAATCTTAAATTGCAAATAACTTACGAAATTTTCCTATTAGAATATTTGTAGTCAATCATGTTCAAACAAGTATCATAAATGTTATTTTGAAGGTGTTTGATTTATATATGATCCTCAAAATGGAAGTTTTTGCCCTATTCTGCCATGTTAAGTAAATCATAAATTCCAAATAACTCACGAATTTTTTATATTCGAAAATTCATCATCAATAATATTCATGCTAGTATCCTAAATAATATTTAAAAAGTGGTCTGACATTTACGATGAAAATATCCCTGAAAATTGACGTTTATGTGAAATTTTGCTCTGTTCTGCCATGTTAAGAAATTCGTAAATTTCCAATAACTTACGAAATTTTTATATTGGAAAATTCATAGTCAATAATATTCATGCCAGTGTCCTAAATAATATTTCAAAAGTGGTCTGAGATCTTTATGATGAAAATATCCCTCAAAATTGACGTTTATGTGAAATTTTGCCCTATTCTGCCATGTTAAGAAATTCGTAAATTCCAAATAACTTGCGAAACTTTCAAAGTGGCATGTTTATAGATAATGATGTTCATTCCGAATTCAAAACTGATATTTTAAAACTGTCCTGACATTTTTACTGTAAACATTTTCTTCTTAATGGACGTTTAAGTGAAATTTTGCCCTATTCTCCCATGTTAAGAAAATCGTAAATTTCTAATAACTTACGAAGTTTTTTAATTCGAATGTTGCAAATGAATAGGGTTCTTGCCAGTGTCGAAAGTAATATTTTAAAACTGATCTGACTCCTCTGCGACTATTTGTTCTTGAGATATCGTGTACACAGACTAACAAACTAACGGACTCACTAGCGGACTAACAGACTAACAAACTAACAGACACCCTACAGATGGACACCATACAAATTTTGTCATTTTCGGATTCTTCGCACCTGAAAACGTGTAAAAAAAGTAAAAAAACCGAGGTCGAAAATTTTCACAATTACCTAAGTTTCCCATACCTATAGTGTGATGGGGAACTAAAAATGACGACATTTGTCTGATGAGATTATTTTATTGAAAAATGTATTTTTAACAGTTGCTTCTTCAGAATCTTTGCAAGCGTCATTTTAAACATAGTAATATTTTAAAGATATGAATGCATTACTTTAAAAAATATGAATTATTATCATAAATTTACTGAAAAACGCAATCATATAAAAGGTATAATAAAATAGGAATTAGTTTTTTTAAAACAAAAAATTGTGTCAAAATAAATAATTCAAAATTCATCTCCAACAGAGCGACAAAAATTTAAAAGCGTCATGGGGGTCTTATACTAAAACTGCACTGCCTGCAAAAGTGTGAAAAAAACCCTATGGGACAATGTTGTAAACAGCACTGTACAGCATATCTGTAGTTATGGTGAGACTTTCGCGTTGGATGTTGTCTTTTAGCATCCCTATTGATGTCAGTCTATCGCGGTAGATTTGCGACTTCAGGTAACCCCAGAGCCAATAATCACACAGAGTGAGGTCTGGACACCTGGGAGACCAAGCATAACGAAAGCGGCGGCTCAGCACGCAATTATCATCAAACGACGTGCGCAAGAGATTTTTGACACGTCTACCAATATGGGGTGGAACGCCATCCTGCATAAAAATCGTACGTTCTAGCAGGTATTTATCAGCCAGGCTAGGGATGATGCTATTCTGTAACGTGTCGGCGTACCTCTAACGCTAACAGTCACGCTAACAGTTACAAAACCAGAATGATGCATTTCCTCGAATAAAAAAGGCCCGGTAACTGTAGATGCGGTAAATCCACACCACACCGTGACCTTCTCGTCGTGCAAGGGAGTTTGCACGACAGTTCTAGAATTTTCGGTAGCGCAAATTCTGCAGTTGTGGGAGTTGACAAACCCTCGGAGTATGATATGGGCTTCGTTGGCCCACAACACGTTAGACAACCAATCGTCATCTATCGCCATCTTTTGAAACGCCCAAATCACAAATGCTCTCCGCTTCACAAAATCGTCGGATAACCGTTCATGATGACGCTGGATTTTGTACGGATAGCATCGGAGGGTACGCCTTAGTGCTACCCAAACAGTAGTGTATGGAATGCCAGTGCGACGTGCGACTTGACGAGCACTGACTTCCCCATGCGTAGACGAACCCGTCACAATCTCCATTTCTTCCTGGACTGTTTGGGCAGCATTAGCACTTGTGCTCGGTCGGCCACTACGGGGCCCTTCGTCTAAACTACCCGTGGTTTCGAACTTCGAAATCATTCTCTTCACAGCCGAACCTGTCATAGGAACTTTACCCGTTCGAATAACCTTCCTATGGCGATAGGATCGTAAATCTGCAGTAGCAGATTCCCCTTTCTGATAGTACAGCTTCACTAACAGTGCCTTTTCTGGTAACGTCAACATTCTGCGATTGCTGGTGCATCTGATTCCCTCTCTCATTACATCTCATTTTATACACGTTTCTCATGCAACGACACTAACGTTTTGCTGTCCATCTGTTGACCATTTTTTGAACTTTTTTTTTCTACTTCCTTATACAAAGTATAAGGAAGTATAGTAATCCCGATTTGTGAAATGGATTTTGTGTTTCACATTGCTCGAAAACGAATGATCGCTGAATGTTGCCAATTTATAGATGTGACTGTCATAATGTCTAGTTGTACACCTGCAAGTGTCGTCTTAACACGAGCTCTCGTTTTAGAGATATTAGGGACTTTACACGATTTTTCGTGACGTCTGTATACAATGTGTGTCTGTCAGCGTGTGTGTGTGTATGTCGCATAACTCAAAAACGGTTGGACGTAGAAAGTTGCGAATTGATACATAGCTTTGTTATAACATCTAGTTGTGCACATCCCTTTTTGGACTTTGTATGATTTTCCGTTTTGGAGATATTTAGGAAAATTAGGTTCATAATGACCAAAAATACATAGGTTTTGGCCATAATGTATCAAGAAACGGTAATAACTCAAAAACGGTTTGGACAAATCTTGCAATTTAACTGACTTCCCGACTAGCTAGTCATTTGAAACTTTCAGAAAAGCTCAGAACACATTGGCAATGCATTTTTTTAATATTTTTAGACAACTGTTTCCGATACCTACTGCCTTCAGTAGCGTTTATGTGATTCAACAGAAAATTTATTTAACTGCCCGACTAGCTAGACATTTTAAATTTTCAGAATAGATCAGAACACGGTGAAAATGCATTTTTTTTTTAATACTTTTGTCAACTATTTAGGGTCCCTGCTGCCTTCGGCAGCGTTACCAGTAGAAATCTTGCAATCGATTTTTAACTAACTTCCCGACTAGCTAGACATTTAAAACTTCCGGAAAAGCCCAGAACACGGTGACAATGCATTTTAAAAATATTTTTAGCCAATTGTTTCGGGTCACTGCTGCCTTCGGCAACGTTTATATGGTTAAACAGAAAATTTATTTAACTAACTTCCCGACTAGCTAGGCATTTGAAACTTTCAGAATAGTTCAGAACACGGTGAAAATTCCCTTTTTTAATACTTTTAGCCAATTTTTTCGGGTCCCTGCTGCCTTCGTCAGCGTTACCAGTACAAATCTTGCAATCGGTTTTTAACTAACTTTCAGAAAAGTTCAGAACACGGTGATAATTCATTTTTTAAAATATTTTTAGCCAACTGTTTCGGGTCCAATGTCAATGTTTTTTAACATTATGTATATTTCTAAAAGTGTATATGGAAGTCATGTAGTGCCCACATCAGATTTTTTTTTGATGGTGCAATAAGACCCCATGTCATTCCAAGCTTGTATGTCCATTTTTACCTCCCTATCTAACATTATTCCGTGAATTAATAATTTTTCAAATGCATACTCATTTTCTGATCATCCTACATATATGTATAGATAGATAGATAGACAGATAAAATTTAAAATAGTCCAATATCCTAAGATTATTAACCCGATCAAGTTATCGTGGGTCGTTGGAGACCCGAGCCATTTTTCTTTTGTCTCAAACCTAAGCATCCATATATAGAAGAAATACCTATCCATCGTGTCCATGATATTTTCCGTGAAAATATCATTTTTAAATTTTATTATGCAATCTGAATTTTTCAAATATCTCAATTTGTTTAAAAGTTATGAATAGAAGACCCATGATAAACTGACAAGGTGCCCAAAAACGCGATAACCTGATCGGGTTAAATAGTTTTGACATGCAATTTTCCCTCTTATGTATATAATAATTAATTTTTGCTTCTTTTTTAAAAAATCACTTCTTTTATTTGCAGTAATTATTATCTCCATTTTCTTTTTGTCATCTGATTTTGCAAAGGGTTTTGGGGAAGTTTGGTGTCCATGAAACTGGATTAACCCACTTCTCCAGTTGTAAACTGTGGCAGCCTCTGATAATTATTGTTGTTTTTCTTTGCGCTCCTGTGTATTCTAGGCGCTGTACCACAGGGAATGAGTTACATTTTAAACCAATAGAAAGCTACACAAATAAAACTTATTATATCTTCTTATTTACCGTATTTTACTGTACAAAGAATATTTATTTTAAAAGATTTATTATTACTGTTATAAGGGGAAAACATTTTTAACACAACTTAGCAAAAATTTTTGTTTTCCGATTTGTAGTGAAATTCGTAATATCTGTTCTTTTGCACACGTTTTCAGTAAGACCTACGGGGACCATGGAGCTAATTCCAGATATTTGCGCGACTGACTCATTTAAAAATATTTTAATCTCCATTTCCGTTTGACCTAGGCATCCCTGTCGTTTTTGTCTTTGGAGACATTTAAACACCAAAATTTATGCAGGAAATTTGAAAAAAAAAAATAGTAATATGAAATTTGTTATTGCTCAATTGCGAATTGTCATTACCTGTTTTTTTTTTTTTTACCAAATAGTGCAAAACACACAAATATTCATCCCCTGCTTTTGATATCATTCGTGTTCATTAAAAAAAAAAAGTGCAGTCATAGACTGGAACCTGCATACCATGTATTTTGATCCACACAAATATCACCTATCTTCGATTGAATTCAATCGTATTTATTAAAAAAAAAAAAAATACACACATGCAGTTATGGATTGAATCTTGCCGCCTTGTTTACCAAATAGTTCGACACACACAGCTATCCCCTACCTTTGATTAAATTCAATCGTGTTCATAAAAAAAAAAAAAAAAACAAGATAGAAGTAATATGGATCATTCGAGACGAAAGTAATTGTAACTGCAGGTCTCAAAGCTATCAAGTAAATAAAACAAGTCCTTCTGGCTCATTCGGAAGGGTAGGTTGATTTCTTTCTCCTTATCAAGTAACCGCCATTTTAAAACAAAATGGAGGCATTTTGTTTGAAAACATTAATACAAATTATTAATGGACTTCGTGATATTTGAATAATAAATCCATTTTTAAACTTTAGTTTGAACTGATTAATTATTTCAAAAGTTACCGTGATAACAAATTTTCAAGTGGCTGCCACTTGGAAACAATATAATGGAGCAAGGTGCAGAACAAACTCGTTCAAGATATTTAAAGCATAAGTTCACTGTCAAACTTTTGTTCGAATCAGTGCAGTGTTTCAAAAGTTATTGTTACGAGAAATTTTCAAGAGGCAGTCTAATTGACTGCAATTTAGAAACAAATTGACGAAGCAACTTGTCCAGCGAAATCGTACAAGATATTTGTATGATAAGTTCAATGTCCAAATTTAGTTCAAATTAAATCAGTGTTTCAAAAGTTATCGAGATAAGAAATTTCCAAGTGGTACCGTGATTTCAGGTGGCCACCACTTGGAAAACAAAAGCAGAATGAGATGCCCAGCGAACTTATCTGTGATATATGAATGGTAAGTGCACAACCCAAAATTGATGCGAGTTGATTTAGTATTACAAATGTTATCATAATGACAAATTTTCAAGTGGCTGCCACTTGGAAATAAAATTGCGGATCAAGTTACCAAGCGAACGTATCCAAGATATTTTAACCATAAATTCACTATCTAACTTTTTTTTAAAAATCAATTTAGTATTTGAAAAGTTATCTTGATAGTACCTTTTCAAGTGACCACAGCTTGGAAAGAAGAATTTGGAATAAGTTGCCAAGTAAACTTATCCAAGATAATTTTATGATAAGATTACTATTCAACTTCGGTTCGAATTGAATTAAAATTTAAAAAGTTATCCTGTTTATAAATTTTCAAGTGGTAGCCTAATTTCAAGTTGTCTCGCTAAGTTTATAACATCCGCACTTTGTTAAAAATGACAGATAAAGTTTATTAATAAAGTTGATTGAGACACTTATATAGTCTATGTGTACATCAAAATTCAAATAAATTCGGAATATGCTTTTTACAAATTGAGTTTGAAAATTTCAAGTGGTCTCCACTTGAAAATAAAATGTTGGAGTAACTTGGCTAAAAAACTCATTTAAGATATTTATAAGATAAGTTAACGCACTGTCCAAATTTCGTTTGATTTTGAGTATTATTTAGGAAGTTATCATAATTTTAAATTTTCAAGTGGTAGCCTGATTTCAAGGAGCCCCGCTTAACTTAAGATATCCGCCACTTTATTAAAAATAGCGGATAAAGTTCATTGAGACACTTAGTAATCTATGTATACATCAAAATTCAAACAAATTCTGAATACGCTTTTTACAATTTGAATTTGAAATTTTCAAGTAGTCTCCACTTGAAATCAAAATGGCGAAGCAACTTGGTTAAGAAACTCATCTAAGATATTTATAAGAATAGTTATAACATAGACTTGATATGGCCTCCTGCGGTAGGCATGGCTGCCATTGTGGTGGCAACCATCTAGAGCAGACAACAGAATGACAGCTCGTCTTAACATTTTCTTTAAGACGTTCTTCGTCTTAACATTTTCTTTAAGACGTTCTTCGTCTTAACATTTTCTTTAAGTCTTTAACAATTCCTCCAAGTCAAGAGTAATTATAAAATATTACAATATAAAGAGACAAATCGTTCTACTTACTTTTCTGAAATGTTATAGTAAAGAAATCTTTATAAGCGCTTGAATCTGAAACATAGAAATTACTCCTATATCGAATGAACACATCTTCGAAGAAAGTTAACGATTTATTTGCACGAGAAGAAGAGCATATCATCTTTTCAGACAGTTCCGGTTCATAATCATAATCTTGAGGATATCGATAGTTATAGTTCCTTCGTCTGTCATAATATTCAAAATTGCTGTTTTCAGCACCAGAATATACAGTGATATTTCCAAACATACAAGGCTGAAATACGAGAATTTACATTTAAAGCAATTATTATTAATGTTACTATTTAATATCAATTGATTAGAATATGATTTTAATTTAATTATCTATATATTAATTTGAAACATGTTTTTGTCTGTGTCAACTAAATCGATAAAACGGCTAGGTGTAAAAATTTGGTTGAGGTGTCTGAAAAAAGGTCTTGGTCTGTAAATGACCCATCAAAAGAGAAAAATAAAAAAAGTCGAATGGTTCCCCCCTGGGGGGGGAGGGGAAAGAGGCGAAATTAGTTTGAGAGGGAAATCTGTTCTAGACCCACACATGGAGCACCTCATTTTAAAGGTGTTAAAAATTTACGTTGATTGGGGATGTTTGTATGCAATATAGTGCGCCCCCTGGTAGTGAAAAATTGAACTAGATGATTTTGTAGTAGGCCCTATCATGTTACACCATATTTTAAAGGTCTTGGTATTTCCTGACCGTTGGTTATGTTCGTACAGAACACACTGTGCCCCCTGGTGGTGGAAAGTGCAACTAAAGGATTTTGCAGTTGGCACCACCATGTGACACCTTATTTGAAAGGTCTTGGAAATTCAAAGCGATTGGTGATGTTCGTATACAACATACTGCGCCCCCTGGTTTCCGAATTTCTTTTTTTTAAGTGAAACGTCGTAAATTATATTAGATGTTTTAACTTTAAATACATTTAAAAAACGATGCGACGATTTTTGAAACATTACGTTCAATAAAGTAACCGTCGAATTCGGCTAGTTAATTGAAATTTGAAATCAGAATTTTAAATTATGTCATGCTTTTATGGTTTGAACGTAGATTCCACTCGCCTCTCACCCCGTGGCGATTAATTAGCCACTCAAACAACTTTCTCTTACCTTGTATTTTATATTTTTTCGATTACCTAAAAAAATTCTAGACGAAATGGCCTGAAACTTCATATATGCAAAGAACATTTTAAACCTCATATTTTTCACTATCGATTTAGTCCAGAGTGCAATTGGGGGACCTACCATAAGTTGCAGAAGAGCGAAAGAACTTTGGATCACCCTGTATATATATATATAAAAAAAGCTACAAATGACTTGTAACTTTAATACATTGCTGCACATACTATGTACAATATTTATATTTGTATGTTTTGGTGCGAGAATTGTGCAATTATTTAGGCAGATATAATCTTTTTTTTTCAAAAATTACTGTTTTTGTTTTTAAAAGATTTTTGCTTATAACTAAGATGAATTTCCGTAAAATTTTACAAAACTTACAGAAAAATTGAAAAAACATTAGAGAAACATTATACTGAAACATAAAATCCACAAGTGTAATATTTGGTATACAAATGTAATATGGGTATTTTAAGTAAATATTATTTTACTACGCATGCGCGAAAAATAGGAACATTTTTTTTACATAGATTGAAAGTTAAATGCTTTGAGAAACTTTTGTCAAAAGTTTATTTGAATAGAGCAAAAATTAAGCAAATTGTCGGCAAAAGTTACAAGTCTATAAGGGGTTAATCACAAAAAAGAACTTTTGCAATGTGGTTGAAATAATTGGATCTTCAAATTAAATATGCATCATTTGAAAAACCTCTTATGGAATTTCAACTCTGGAAATTACTTAAAATCTAGCTCGTTCTTTGCCGACAATTTGCTTAATTCATATTCTATTCAAATAAACTTTGAAAAAAGTTGTTCGATAACTGGCTTTTAACCTATGCAATATATATTTTTTTTCTATCTTTCGCGCATGCGCAGTAAAATAATATTTACAAGGAATATTACATATGTGAACTTTATGTTTCAGAATAACGTTTCTCTTATGTTTTGCCAATTTTTCTGCAAGATTTATAAAATTTTATAGAAATCTGTTCTAATTATAAGCAAAAAACTTGTAGAAAAAATTAATAATAAAATATATATATATATATCCGCCTAAATAATTGGGCAGTTTCTGCACCAAAACATGCACACAAGGTTGGCCGGATTTATCCACTCCAAAAAAACCGGATTTTTTTTTTGGATAAATCCACTTAAAAAAATCCGGAGATTTTTGGAGAAAATATAAATATATAAGTAACTGATAAATAAGATGAAAAAAGTTCATTTAAATTGAATCTGAACTTTTTTTTAAAAATAGAAAGCTGGAAAAGAATATGAACCATTATGGTATACAGTATAATATTAATTCAGCATACAAAGACAAGCAAATTTTATGACTTAATTTATTTATGAAAATGAAATCATTTGAATTTGTAATTTTGTTGAATAAGGAAAAAAAAAACATTTTTTTAAATAACATTAAAGAAACAGTTACCTTAAACAAATAGATGATTACAAAGCGTAATGTTTAAAAATGAACATAAATGAATTTCAATACATAGTATAAGATAAGAATCTATAATTAATTCAATCTTAAAAACAGTATTTTTGTTTTTTGATTGCTGCTGCATAATTGCTTATAAATGAACAGTTTTTAATGAAAAAAGGAAATACAAAAAATGTCACCAATCGTTTGGTTCTGTTCTATAGTGTCGATATATTTTAACCAGCTTCTCTCCTTTGTCATTTCCTAAACGATTTCTTACTTTACTCCAAACAAAACCATAAGTGGAAAAGATTCATTCAATTGATGCATTACTGGGAGGACAGCTATGTAGTTTTACAAAAAAGTCACAAAATTCTTCAGCTTCAGGTACAGTAATGATGCTTTTTTCAATTGATTTTGACTTAATGAGATGCCACCATTTTTTTGCAGAAAAGTTTTTAATAATTGAATTTGAAAATAAAATGGCTGAAAAAAAATCACTGTCCTTTAGTTTCAGTTTTAAAACATAAGGTAGAAAATTCGGATACATGTCGGCAAGCCACTGCTCTGCCATTTCTTCTTGTTCAGAAGTTAGTCGTTTTCCAAAATACTTTGGATCAGTCATATTCGCTAGGAAATGAAATGGCTCCAAGTTTTCAGAAAATCTCTTTTTCAGCATAGGTAAATAACTGCTAAGAGACGGGTTTTCTAAAATATCTAACCATACCTCAACAGTTGTAGACAATGTGGCTTTGTCATCTTGCAAAGCATCTAAACCCTTACTTATAACTTCTAATTGTTCACACAAATTCAAGGCTTCTGAATACAGGCCAACATTCATTAGATACTTTCCTATTTCCTTGTTGAAATCTTCAATGTGTTCTAACTTTATTTCAACGTATTTGTGATAATTTTTCAAAAAAGTTTTCAGACATTCTTTTTGTGAGTTCCGTCTAGTATCATTTGGAATTTGGGGCATCATGCCATCTTTATTCTTTAACCAACCATGTGCATTGTGCTTGTTTCTAAAGTATTTTTGAACTTCAATTATATGTTTCATTATATTAGCCGGAGTTATGTCCTTTGCACATAAATTTAACATATGAGAGGAGCATCCATATGTTAATAATTCAGGGTGATTTGACTTTAAGTTATTTCGCATAGCAATCATTTTATTTTCATTGTCAGAACAAACAGCAAAAATATCTTTGCCAAATTTTTCTTGAATTTCCTTTATTGCTGTTTCTGCAAAATCTGAACAAAATTCTGCATCTTTTTTTGCTGCTCCACAATCAACAGTTTTAAAAAGGTAAGAATTCTTACCTGTATGAATGCTACATGCGAAGATGGGGTCATTGCTTATGTTTGACCAACCATCTAATATTAGCGTTAGACATGTTTCGATTGAAATTTCTGATTTTAATTTGTTCTCAAGTTCATCATATGCATCACACAACAATTTTTCAGACAACTGTTTTCTGCTTGGTGGAATATATCTGGCCTTAACTCTTGAATCATATTTTTAAATTCTACGTTATCTGCAACATTAAATGCAATACTATTTGCATAAAAGAAATTGGCAATCTTTTTATCAAGCATTGACTTTTGAATTGCAGTAGTTTTGATTCCATATGATAAAATTGATGCTTGATCTCTAGTCTTAGAAGTAGAGGGAAATATTTGTTGCTTAGGAGAAACCTGTTCACATGTACTTGTAGATGTATTTGGTGAAGAAATATCAGTATTAGGATTAGCTTTAGTTATTTTTATGGAGGTTCCCATTCCCTGCAGTCAAGCTGAAGAGTATTTTCATCACTCAAATAAAAAGAAACCAATTTAATTCTTTTGCATTTTTCTAGATGTTGTTTTATCCTTTCTATCCTTTTGCTGATAGAAATACCACAATATTTGCATTTCACTTTAGTTCCAGAATCAATAACCTCAACCCACTCTGGTGCTGGCTTTCTTCCACTTCCAAATGGCATAGTGATCCAATACTTTTTTAAGAACAAAATTCTTCTTATTGCTCCAACCTTAACACATGCTTTGGAAATTCAAGCAAAAATTTGTCAGATTAGTATTGAGGAAAAATATTCTATTTCCGCTATTAATATAATGGCATATTTGACTATATAAAACTAAATAACATTTTTGACTATGGCAAACTATTACCTATTTCACTGCAACTCATTCCCAGAGTGCACTGAAACTGACCACAAGTGTGAAGCTGATAATAGCATTAGCACTAGCACCTGCCTTTTTCTGCCAATCATCTTAAAGAACCACTTTTAAAACAGGTTTACAAAGGTTGGTTGGTTGAATTAACGTTGCGCATTGGACTATGGTTTGCAAAGGAATGATGGTAGAAGAATGCAAGTGGCAGTTTAAGTAAGTAGATGCACCTGCCAATACAGGTGGTGCACGATTGGAAAAAATAATAGAAAAAACTGCTGGGTGTTAGTGTTGTATTACAGAATGAATGGAGACTTAGAGAAAATATTTGATTTATTATTGAAAGAAACATAAATTTCTATTAGCAAAGCTTATGGAAGTAACTAGTTACACATTTAATTAAGGCAAAAAATTACTTGCATTTATATAAGATGATCTCCAAAGAATAAAAAAAATTATATTTTTTTAATTCATTGGATGAAATAACAATAACTATTTGTTTCATTTTATCAATTTATTTGACTTATTTTTTCTTTCTAACTCTGTTTAAAAATTCACACAATATAAATATTTTTACATTAAATAGGAGATAGGATCCTAGGAAAAAATCCTGCATATACCTCTGAACATAATCTAAAATAATTTTGATATCTAAAAATAACAAATATTAAATTTTATCAGCAATTAATAAAAAGTCCAAAAATCTCCAAAAACCTCCAATTTTCTCCGGTTAAAACCAATAAAATAAACCGGATCGGATTTTTTTAATTTTCTCCGGATTTAATTACAACCCTGCATGCAAATATTGTACATAGTAAATGTAATAATGTATTAAAGTTACAAGCCATTTATAGCTTTTTATGATATAGGGTGATCCAAAGTATTTTCGCGCTTCTTCAAATTGTGGTCGTTCCCCTAACTGCATTCTCCACTATATCGATAGTGTAAAATATGTGCTTTTAAATGTTCTTTGCATTTGTGAAGTTACAAAGCATTTCGCTTAGTACTTTTTTAAAAAGTCGAAAAAAAAAATTCTAATAATTTGATCTATGACTGTAATTCTATGTGAAGGGGCTGTTCCTACAAGCGATTACCTCTCCCTCGATTAACCAATAAGAAGAAAGTATATGCACCAAGAAAAGAGGGATAAACAGGAGCATCTTGATATGTACTGAATACCAAGAAGAACAGTTTTCTGATAACCTTTGACTCAATATTTGCAACCCTCTTTTGAACTTTAGCCTTTAGAAATTGTAGGAAAAATCGGATAAAATAAAGCGCGAAAAGTTGTGGTGTGTAATAGCACCACAACAAGACTATAAAATCTCATAAAAAACAATATTATTGTAAAAGTCACCTCGCCCAGCAAAAACTCTTACCTTTCTTAAGCAGCCAAAAAAAGAATTGATATCAAATTTCGCCGCCGCTATTGAATCCCGGGTACTCAATGCCTAGCTTAATGAAGATCTGCCAATAACACTGCATGTATCTTTCTAATATATCCTAATCTCTTTCAACATTCTTTGTTATCTGTGTTAGTTTTTTCGCTGCATTATAAAGTTATAATGTAAAGTATTTTTACGGCGGGGTGCGTAATAATATTTTAAATCTTTGCTAACTAAATTTTTTATTAATCAAAACTTCAACATAGAGGACGCACCCCGCCGTAAAAATACTTTACATTATAACTTTATAATGCAGCGAAAAAACTAACACAGATAACAAAGAATGTTGAAAGAGATTAGGATATATTAGAAAGATACATGCAGTGTTATTGGCAGATCTTCATTAAGCTAGGCATTGAGTACCCGGGATTCAATAGCGGCGGCGAAATTTGATATCAATTCTTTTTTTGGCTGCTTAAGAAAGGTAAGAGTTTTTGCTGGGCGGGGTGACTTTTACAATAATATTGTTTTTTATGAGATATCACTTCTTTTTGAAAGTTATGTATGTTCTTTTATAATTTAATACGTATGCATAATGAATGTATTTGTGTAATAGATCGATAAAAATCGTGCGTGTTATGCATAGATGTAAATATAGTGTTACAGATGTCTACATAGTATTAGTTCTTTTTATGCGATTTCTTTCTAAGAGGTTTACTCACATTATAAAATGTCAATTTTTCGCCTTTCTAGCTTGTTTCCGCGTTAAAAAAGATCCTTCTCCGTTAAAAATACACTTTATCAGGGCACGTAATAGACTTGGCGATGAATTTGGTGACTTTATCGCACCTTGACAACTATTTTGACGATATTGGTGAAAAAAACCTTTATTATCGATAGACCCATCGTCCAAGCTGTAACTCGATTATTAAGTGCAGTTTCCTCTGAGGTTGGTTGGAAGTCGTTACGAACGGCGGTATTCAGAATCCTTTGATGTGGTCAAGCTGTTGGAATGCTTTGACGTTTTGGTTCGACCGGTTGGAAGCCCCTGGCTCTAACCCCGAGCTGAGATAATTGAGGGGCCAGAGGCAGAGATGTCTTTGTCAATTTTGCATGCTTTCCTTTGAAGTAACTGCGAAATCTGATTAAAAAAAAGGGTACAACTGATGACAAGACATTTGGCTCTTTGTGTCGGGAGCATGATGAATGGTTTTTTTAACCTTGAAGTTCCAACTGCAATGGAAACCGGACTTTACGGAAGTTACTGTAAAATTCAGGATTAATGGCGGGCTATAAAAGGAGTCCCGTTCCGACCACTGAGGTGAGTTTCTCGCTAAGATTTACGAAATAGAAAGTTTTGCTTGACTAAGTCTCTACCATTGAATTGTAGTTTATTTCTGTATGTTATGACTATGGTATCGTTTGTGCTGTGATTTATATGTTGTCAGCTGTTATTTAAGCTGCGTTTTCTGGTGAAACTCAAGTTGATACTGGGTTTCACTAAAGTGACCAAATTTTTTAAACCCAATTTGAGGACAAATCATCGCAGCGTCCTCAAATTGAAAGGACATTTGAGGACAGAGTTAAATTATGCTTTAATTTGCGGACATTTGAGGACAAATTTATAAATTCGAGAACATTTGCCCTCAATGATTTTCAAATTGGTAAAAATGTATTGTCACCGTGTTCTGAGCTAGTATAGTTTTTTAATGAAAATATTTACGTGTTTAAAGCGCTATTTTAAACTAATTTATACAATGACACGTGGTTTTAAATATCTCTTTGTGAGATGTGATTTCCTAAATTGATGAAACATTCAGAATAAATTTACTTCTATATGTGAGATAATTTTATCATCTATTTGAAACTAAAATAAATTACTTGTTCTATGTAATTTTTATGTAAAAATGTTTCTTCGTAAGACATGACTTAAAAGCAGGACATCCATAAATAATGAGAAATGTACACCTAATAAAAAAAACTGTCTATCCTGAATATTAAATTTAAGTGTCATGGTCACTTAATTCAGGCTTTGTCAATTCAAATCTAAAATTTCTTACATAAAAATCATTATTTTTTTTTAAAGAAACGTTATACAGATATAAAACAGATACGTTAATTATTGATTACGTTAAAAATCGGTTGGTTGTAGCTCTACTCGTGCTTGTACATTTTTATGCCTGGCGAAGGGTCATGCTAAGTTTCCGACACGAAACACATTTTTCGATTCTGTTTTGTTTTGTTTTCTTAACACTGTTCTTCATAAAAAGCATATAATGTATAAAGTTTGAGATATAGCCATCAAAGAAAAGGTGGCGTAAAAGTTTCACAAGTAGAGCGAAATATACATCAAAAACTAAACAGCATCAGTTTATGTCAGAATTCAACTGTACACTAGGTTTCATTGAATTCATACATGCAACTCATTAGTTAGCTATAGTATTTGTGTTCCGTACAGACATACAGATCCGTTAAATATAGTAATAGGGCATTTCAAAATCTGTAAATTTCTCGAAAGTTAGAGTTGAAAATTTGAACCAAATTCAATATTTATTTCTTACGAATATAGGTGAAAATAAAACAGGCATTTAAACTCCGTAAAATTTCCTTTGATATTTTAATTTCAGGTTGGTTGGAGAAGGAGGGGGGGGGCAAAATCTCTCTTTGCCCCGGGTGGAAAAAAACCTAGATTCGAACCTGCGCTATTACACTATTTAATTAACTCGACTATATAATTGCGATTGTTTTATTTTCTTAAATAAATAGATAAATAAATAGTCCTAAATTAATATTTTATTCTTTATTTTAAAACTTTATTATTTAATTTTAAACGCAAATTTTATTTTAAGAATTCATTTTTTTTTTTACATTTAATTGTGCAATATTTATCAAACTTTTGGATATTTACCTAAATCCTAGGTGCCTAAACAAAGCAGCTATATTCCTGGGTTAATGAAAGTTATCACTTTTCTGGCCGACTGCTTTTTCTAATACCATTTCTAAGCTGACTGCTTTTTACACGTTAGGTTTCCGCATGTAACTATTATATTCTTATACACTAGGCCGTAAATAGTGTTTTCTCAATAGTGTCTTTCACAATTTACTAGTTGTTTAAAATAAAATGCAGTAACTAATATAAATACAAGTATCAAACTATTTTCCCATTAATTCAAGTGTAATAGTTGTAATAAGATCGGTAATTAATATATTAAGATCAGCATTGAGAAGATAAATGTAATACATGGAAGTTTGTATTGTGCAGATATTAATACAAAAAACGAACTGTTCATGATGAAATAAAAATCTGTTTTTCTTACCCGATTATGTAACGTAGCAGCAATCTTCAGGTCTAAATATTGCTCTTCATTTACTGATATTTTCCAACATTTTTGATGGGTTCGATATTGACTAACATAAGCTTCGTATTCAATACTGCCTTCTCTTTCATCCAGCTCTTCACAAGCTAAAATGTATGTATTACATCAAAGAAAACAATAATTAGCATAATAAAGAATACATAAAAAATAATAAATAGATAAAGAATGTTGAATATAAGCACATTTTCTAATGTTATACGTAACTGATATGTTAAACCGCTATTACTTAACATCTGTTTTAACAGATTTTTAGGCTGTTGATTTCTAAATGTGTTCTGCAAATAACATTGAATTAATTTAAATTTTTAAAAATATGTTTTTCTTGGTTCGCTTTTACTTATTACACTTATTACAAAAAAAAAAAAAAAAAAATCGAAAGTGGCTATTGCAAATAAAGTAAAAGCTATACTTGCTGACAAAGTTTAATTGCAATTATAATGGAAAGAACAGAATTTTTTAAACATTTCCTTTGTTTTCTTGAAAGATTTTAATTAAGAAGGATATATTATTGTAACAGTATGTATAATAGAATGCAGTTTGCAGTTTAAGAACTCCCCTCACCCCTAAAGCAAGAAAATGTTTATGAGTTGAAACATTTGTCAATAGAAGGTACTTTGTGAATTAAAAGTAACATAAATCTATGATAAATAACATTTAACTGTTTTCACGAACAGACTAATTTTTTTGCTTATAGGGATATGTTGACATTGCAACAAGCGTTCTTTTTAGTTCCCCATCATACTATAGGTATGGGGAACTTAGGTAATCGTGAAAAATTTCGACCTCGGTTTTTTGACTTTTTTATACATTTTCAGGTGTGAGGAATACGAAAATGACAAAATTTGTATGGTGTCTGTTAGTGTGTCAGTCCGTTAGTGTGTTAGTCCGTTAGTTTGTTAGTCTGTTAACACGATATTTCACGAACAAATGATCGCAGAGAGATCAGATCAGTTTTAAAACATTACTTTCGATACTGGCAAAATTTCACATAAACGTCAATTTTTAGAGATATTTTCATCGTAAAGATGTCAGACTACTTTTGAAATATTATTTAGAACACTGGCATAAATATTTATGACTATGAATTTCCCAATATAAAAATTTCGTAAGTTATTGGAAACTTACGAATTGCTTAACATGGCAGAATAGAGCAAAATTTCACATAAACGTCAATCTTGAGGGATATTTTCATCGTAAAGATGTCAAACCACTTTTTAAATATTATTTTGGATACTGGCATGAATATCATAGACTATGATTTTTCCAATTTAAAAAATTCGTAAGTTATTTAGAATTTACGATTTACTTAAAATGGCAGAATAAGGCAAAATTGAGCATAAACTTCCATTTTAAGGATCATAAATACATTAGACAACTTCAAAATTACATTTATGATATTGGTTTGAACATGATTGAATACAAATATTCTAATAGGAAAATTTCGTAAATTATTCGTAATTTACGATTTTATCAACATAGCGAAATTGTAAATTTTTCATATAAATATGAATTTTGAGGATTATTGCATTGGAAATAGTAGCATGAAAACTAAACGACAGAATTGACCCTGATAAAATAAATTAATAGATTAGAACAAGATAAATCTATCGAAGTGAACGGTGGATTGCCTATTAGGCGGGGATTTCATTCTGTCACTGTATCAAGGTTTGGTCGAATTCATTTCTCTTAACATGATTATAATATGTCTCCCACTAGAAATTAATGAGAACATCAAGGAACGCGGTAGCGTTCTGACCCGTCAAGCTAAAACAAACATCCGCCAAGCTAAATCAAACATTAAGAGAAATACAAATGAAATTTACAACGTACGAAAGTCAATGTTGAACGCTACAAGTGTATATTATGTCGAAATAGCATCTGGGACTGGGACTATTCGACTACCTGTATCTCAGCTCCCTGATCTTCAAGACCTATGATTTTTTGCACAGACCTTAAGCATACCCTTAAGACAAAACATACAAATTTGCATGTCGCTCCGAATTAAGGCGCCTGGGTTATATAACTTTGAAAACCCGAAATTTGCCGGTCAGATTCTTCTTCTGCTTCTTCTGGTCATGGCTCCCTGCGATTCAGTAGAATAGCGGCTGTTCAGACGCGAACTTGGACAATAGAAACACCGTACAAGGCATAGTTACTTTCTTCTACGCTTGGTACGCTAGTTACGCGTCTCGTAGTTAGGATATGTACTTACTTGCGCAAGAAACTTTTTGACAATTTAACGAATTATTTTTATTAAAACTATCTTTTAATGCACATAACTGTTTGTTACAAATGCAGAATGTTTTAAGAAGATTATTTGCAGATAAATAATTATTTATTTCTGCATTTATTCCGGAAAGTTCAGCTATTTAAAAAATGTCTGCTAAAAATGTTTTAACAAAATTTAAAATAAACAAATAATAATAATAATAATAATAACATAGATCTTGTGTGCATATATATATATATATATATATATATATATATATAATTAAAAGAAAAAGTCACTAATAATTATAAGTCACTAATATTATAGTCACTAATATAAAAGTCACTAATATTATAGACATAAAAATCTGTTTGAAATAAGCCAAATAATAATAATAAAGATAATAGGAAACTGTATATAAGGAATATTTAATAATTATGCTTGAAAAAACAAATGAATATTCGAAATCATTTTAAGTATGGATTACATTAGCATCTGAAATATTTTTTTATTTATTTTATTTTATTTTTTAATAATAGCTACATTTTGTACTCACATTAAAATTTTTTCTTTATGTAATTTTCTTTATCTTTTTTTTAAATAATTGTCTTAGATATTTTTATTATGCATATGCAATGAAACTCATTAATAATTATTATACTGACATTTTTTGAAAATTATTCCAAAAATAAATAAATAAATACTTTAAAAAGTTTTGGGAAAAGAAGTTCTAATGCTCCCTGCTTCTAATTCCCTGCTTCTAATTAATTCTTAATTTTCCCCTCTATCTTTTTGCTCCACTTGTGGCCGGAAGGTTCTGCTCTCCAAGGTGGTAGAGGGGAGATGCCGGGTTCAAAGCCATGTTGCGATTGTCGATCCAGCCATTCTGATTTATTCGCAATCTTTTCCAATACTTGCTTAAATGCAGGAGGATAGAAAAGAAATTATATTTACATTATCCCTAGTAGCAAAACAGTTCGTTATTTAATAATATCTACTTCTTGTACTCACACCAAAAATTTCCTTTAAACAAAAAAAAAATTGTTTTTTCTTTTAATTATTATTATTATTTTGCTTTTAATTACTGTTTTACACACACATACATGTAATCATTATACGTATGCAGTGAAATATAGTAATTAGATAAAATATTTAAATGCTATTGTGTTCACTCAGACACATACACATACCTTTATAAAAACAGAAAAATGAATTCAGGAGACCACAAAATGTATAAATATACCAAAAACCCGCAGTGGATTATTATTCTTTTAATGGGTATAATATTTACCTAACAGCCTTACATAGTATATGCTTGAAAAGTAAAAATGAATTCAGGAGACCTTAAAACGTATAGATATACCAAATCCTCATAGTTCGATTTTCTTCAAAATTAAAAGTATTTTCTAAATTTTTTAACTTCTCAACATATACTAAAGTGATAAATCTTTACTTGGGGATAACAACTCTAAAATAGTACACAAATGAAAATGGAAAATTATGGACATTATAATAATTTTTACTTTCCGTACATACATATTTAAGGAAAATATTGTAATAATGTCAAAAATCCGACTTTGAAATTTTAATGCTTCTATATGTTTTGAGGTGCCCTGAGTTCATTTTCAGTCATTGTAGATTTTTTTTTCTTTTTCTTTTTTACATAATCTCAGAATTATAAAAAATCTGCATGCATAGGCATTTCCATGAAACAATATTACGTATATTAAAATTTTACTAGGATTATTTAAATTAAATAAAGTTAAAAAATTTTAATATTTTAAAAATGTTTCCTGTTATCGAATATTTCTTTACTTCCCTCGATTTTAGAGTATTACAATTTAAAATTATGTGGTTGTGTGGCTTAAGGGTGATTATTACACTAGGGTCCTAGGCCTATAGGTGTAATGCCCTCCGTGGGCCTCTTTGTAAGGAGAGCGGGGGTCCCAGCCTGTATTTTTGTGAGTTTTGGAGAAAACCACAGAAAACTCCTAACGGCTAGGTCAATGAGTGTGACCTGGGGTCGAACCCGGCACATCCTATCTACCACAGTTTAATAATATAATTTAAGTATGGTGTATTCATCAATAAGCTTTTTGAAGTGAAAACTTCTTTAGGCGCGTTGAGCACTTTTGGGTGAACAAAAATCTTTGAACTCGCGTCATCGTCAGCTGACGCTTTCCATTTGAAGTGAAAACTTTTGGGTGAACAAAAATCACTGAACTCCCGTCATCGTCAGCTGACGCTTTCCATCCTTGTATGACACAAATAATGTATCATACAATTAACTTGCTAATGTGAAGTGTTAATAATTATATACTGTATACTGTTTTACAATCTGGTGCGGCTCTGCACAACTTCTCTCATCTCCGGGCACTCTATCTACTGCAGTTAGACCTCACAAAACCGTGAGAAAGGCCAAAGCCGCCATTTTTCTCACGCTTTTACAATCTGGTGCGGCTCTACACGACTTCTCTCATCTCCGGACACTGTCTCTTAAAGATTGCAGCCGGAAACGTTGCAGTTAGACCTCAGAAAACCGTGAGAAAGGCCAAAACCGCCATTTTTCTCACGTTTTTACAATCTGGTGCGGCTCTACACGACTTCTCTCACTCCGGACACTGTTTCTATTGCAGTTAGACCTCACAAAACCGTGAGAAAGGCCAAAGCCGCCATTTTTCTCACGTGTTTACAATCTGGTGCGGCACTGCACGACTTCTCCTATCTCCGGACACTGTCTCTTAAAGATTGCAGCAGGAAACGTTGCAGTTAGACCTCACAAAATCGTGAGAAAGGCCAAAACCGCCATTTTTCTCACGTTTTTACAATCTGGTGCGGCTCTACACGACTTCTCTCACTCCGGACACTGTCTCTATTGCATTTAGACCTCACAAAACCGTGAGAAAGGCCAAAGCCGCCATTTTTCTCACGTGTTTACAATCTGGTGCGGCGCTGCACGACTTCTCCTATCTCCGGACACTGTCTCTTAAAGATTGCAGCCGGAAACGTTGCAGTTAGACCTCACAAAACCGTGAAAAAGGCCAAAACCGCCATTTTTCTCACGTTTTTACAATCTGGTGCGGCTCTACACGACTTCTCTCACTCCGGACACTGTCTCTCTTCCAGTTAGACCTCACCAAACCGTGAGAACAGTCAAAGCCGCCATTTTTCTCACGTTTTTACAATCTGTTGCGGCTTTACACGGCTTCTCTCATCTCCGGCCACTGTCTCATAAAGATTGCAGCCGGAAATGTTGCAATTAGACCTCACAAAACTGTGAGAAAGGCCAAAGCCGCCATTTTTATCACGTTTTTACAATCTGGTGCGGCTCTACACGACTTGTCTCATCACCGGACACTGTCTCTATTGCAGTTAGCGCATTAAATAAAATTTTAATATAATTTTTGTAGTATTAGTTTATATTAATGAATAAAAAAACACTTCATTTAAAAGTATTTCCTGCACAATAAAATATTTCCTGACGATTCAAGAAATACACACGTAATTGTTCAAGTTTTCACTTCTGTCGGCACTCCCGGAGTGCAACTTTTTTTTTTTTAATTTTTTTTTTTTTTTTTTTATGTTTGAATGTTAAAAATTTGAATTCAATTTCAGCATTCAAACATTCAATTATATTAAAAAAAAAAAATCAAAGAATCCCCAAAGTAATATCAAAGTATGTTTAGAATATATTGTTAAAATTTGTAATAATGCAAAATCCAGTAAAAAAAAAAAAAAAAAAAGGATTAATAAGCAGAGAGCATTAAAAAAAAATAATATATATATATATGTGTGTGTGTGTGTGTGTGTAGTTTTTTATTTAGATAGTTTTCAAGAAATTTTCATATACTTATGCAAATTTTCATAACTCTAATGCAATAAATAACAAATATACTTATTTAAAACATTTACTATCACGTAAAATGGTATCGGATGTTTCAAGATGCTCATACTTTGATACGAATTAAAAAAAAAAAAAAAAAAAAAAAAAATGCCTTTACAGAAAAATATTAAAATGCACTCTATTTCATTATATATATATTTTTTTAGTACTTTCGAATTTATGTCATTTATTACAAAGGAATGGTTCTAAAAAAATATTATTAGGCATTAATATTTCAAACCATCATTAAAGGGCGCGAATATCACGATGAATAAACGATCTTTATACTTTATTTTTTATGATGAAAACATTTTGACAAACATGTATAATTTTAAATGCATTGATACAATTATTATGCCCATTCAAAAAAAAAAAAAAAAAATTCGACATTTTATTGAGATTCTAGCGTGAAATGCAAATGCATATATAAAATGTTATTCTTATGACCGGACCTTTAAATTAGCGATGAAGAAACGATTTTTTTAATTATATTTTTTGTGGTGAAAACATTCTGACAAACAAACATATAATTCTACATGCACTGATATTAATTGTTATGCATATTAAAAAAAAAACATTTCGGCATTTTAATGAGTTTACAGCGTTAATTACAAATGTTTCTGTATAATGTTATTCCTATGGCTAGACCTTTAAATCAGGTGAAACCGAGACTTGTATACAGCGCCAATTGCTGGGTAGCGGTAAAATATGTAAGTTCTCGCTGTACGGTCTTTTCGCCTTGTCTGAACAGCCGCAATTGAATCGCAGGCAGCCATGTTCTGGTAATTGTTAAGAGAAAAAACTGTTGACGGCGATTGAGCCTAGAGTTCTGCAGCTAATGAGCTGAAAATTTGCATGGGCATTCCTTCTGTCCCGTACTAGTGCCTTTTGCAATCAAAAAATGTTTTTGATTGACATACAGGGAAGATATTTTCAATTTTGATATTTAACCCAAAAATTTCGTGAATTCGTCAAGAGATGGCGCTTGTCTTCAATGAATTTAATTTTGTCATTTAATAAGGCATTACATAGAAATAAATTCTGTTTTTATTTTTCTTTCTTTACTTTTTTTTACAAAAATGGATTGAAATAAATTAAAAGACACCTTTTTCTTAAAATTTTTACAAGAAACATGTTTATTAAAAAAAAAAAAAATGATAAGTTTGGATTTCGTAATAAATAAATGCTTAAAGGACGCGCTAAATAGACATTTAACAAAAGTAATGTGGCTGATTAAATAAAAGAGCGATTCGTTAACTTTATATAATTACGGATGATGGAAGAATACATATAATTAAATTCCGATCATGGAAAAATTCAAATTTGACATTTTTGTGTTTCTATGAGTTTTGAGGTCATCTGAATTCATTTTTCATTTTTTATAATAAAGAGGTATGCATGTATGTGTATCAGTGAATGCGATAGCGTCTAAACGCTGCATTTGATATGTAAGCTGGAGGTGTCCCACAACTAATCATTTTAATGAGGTAGAACTTGATGTAGAACTGTTTTTATTAACTTCGATTCTTGTTCGTTTGTTTGTTTTTCCAGTACAAATCTTGCAGTCGATTTTTAACTAACTTCCCGACTAGGTAGACATTTGAAACTTTCAGGTTTCAGGATAGCTCAGAACGCGGTGACAATACAATTTTTAACACTTTTAGTCAACTGTTTCAGGTCCCTACTGCCTTCGGCAGCGTTTATATGATTCGACAGAAAATTTATTCAACTAATTACCCGACTAGCTGGACATTTGAAACTTTCAGAATAGTTCAGAACACGGTGAAAATGCATATTTTTAATACTTTCAGCCAACTGTTTCGGGTTACTGCTGCCTTCGACAGCGTTACCAGTACACATCTTGCAATCGCTTTTTAACTAACTTCCTGACTAGCTAAACATTTGAAACTTTCAGGATAGCTCAGAACACGGTGACAATACATTTTTTAATACTTTTAGACAACTGTTTCAGGTCCCTACTGCCTTCGGCAGCGTTTATATGATTCAACAGAAAATATATTTAACTAATTTACCGACTAGCCAGACATTTGAAACTTTTAGAATAGTTCAGAACACGGTAAAAATGCATTTTTTAATACTTTTAGCTAACTGTTTCGGGTTACTGCTGCCTTCGCACCAGTACACATTTTGCAATCGCTTTTTAACTAACTTCCCGACTAGCTAGACAATTGAAACTTTTTATTGAATATATTTACGGCAGGGTGCGTCCCCTATGTAGAAGTTTTAATTAATAAAAAATTTAGTTAGTACAGATTAAAATATTATTACGCACCCCGCCGTAAAAATACTTTAAATTATAACTTTATAATGCAGCGAAAAAACTAACACAGATAACAACGAATGTTGAAAGAGATTACTATTTATTAGAAAGATACATGCAGTGTTATTGGCAGATCTTCCTTAAGCTAGGCATTGAGTACCCGGGATTCAATAGCGGCGGAGAAATTTGATATCAATCCTTTATTTGGCTGCTTAAGAAAGGTAAGAGTTTTTGCTGGGCGGGGTGACTTTTACAATAGTATTGTTTTTTATGAGATATCACTTCTTTTTGCAGGATACGTATATACTTTTATAAATATAATACGTATTCATAAGAAAGGTAAGAGTTTTTGCTGGGCGGGGTGACTTTTACAATAGTATTGTTTTTTTTTATGAGATATCACTTATTTTTGCAGGTTATGTATGTGCTTTTATAAATATAATACGTATGCATAATGAATATATTTGTGTAATAGATCAATAAAAATCGTGCGTGTTGGTGTTATGCGGAGATGTAAATATAGTCTTACAGATTTCTAAATAGTACTAGTTATTTTTATGTGATTTCTTTCTAAGAGGTTTAGTCACATTATAAAATGTCACTTTTTCGCATTTCTAGCTTGTTTGCGCGTTAAACTAGTTGGCATAGGTGGACTCTGCTCAGTTCCCCATCATATTTATGTTCTAATAAATTTCTAGTGCGAGACATATTATAATCATGTTAAAAGAAGTGAATTTGACCAAAGCTTGATACAATGACAGAATGAATTCCCCGTCTAATAAGCTATCCACCGTTCACTTCGATATTTTTATTTTATTCTAATCTATTAATTTATTTTATCAGGGTCAAGTCTGTTGTTTAGTTTTCATGCTACTATTTCCAATGCAATAATCCTCAAAATTCAGATTTATATGAAAAATTTAAAATTTCGCTATGTTGATAAAATCGTAAATTACGAATAATTTACGAAATTTTCCTAGTAGAATATTTGTATTCAATCATGTTCAAACAAATATCATAAACTTAATTTTGAAGTTGTCTAATGTATTTAGGATCCTCAAAATGGAAGTTTATGCTCAATTTTGCCTTATTCTGACATGTTAAGTAAATCGTAAATTCCAAATAACTTACGAATTTTTTAAATTGGAAAAATCATAGTCTATGATATTCATGCCAGTATCCAAAATAATATTTAAAAAGTGGTTTGACATCTTTACGATGAAAATATCCCTCAAGATTGACGTTTATGTGAAATTTTGCTCTATTCTGCCATGTTAAGCAATTCGTAAGTTTTCAATAACTTACGAAATTTTTATATTGGGAAATTCATAGTCATTAATATTCATGCCAGTGTTCTAAATAATATTTCAAAAGTAGTCTGACATCTTTACGATGAAAATATCTCTAAAAATTGACGTTTATGTGAAATTTTGCCCTATACTGCCATGTTAAGAAATTCGTAAATTTCCAATAACTTGCGAAATTTTCAAAGTAGCATATATATAGTTACTGATGTTCATTCCGGCATCAAAACTGATATTTTAAAACGGGTCCGACATTTTTAATGTAAAAAGTTTCCATTTAATGTAAATGGAAAAAATGCAAATTTTGTCCAAAAATGCAAATTTTGTCCTATTCTCCCATGTTAAGAAAATCGTAAATTTCTCATAACTTACGAAGTTTTTTAATTCGAATGTTGCAAATGAATAGGGTTCTTGCCAGTATCGAAAGTAATATTTTAAAACTGATCTGATCTCTCTGCGATCATTTGTTCGTGAGATATCGTGTTAACAGACTAACAAACTAACGGACTAACACACTAACGGACTGACACACTAACAGACACCCTACAGACAGACACCATACAAATTTTGTCATTTTCGGATTCCTCACACCTGAAAACGTATAAAAAAGTCAAAAAACCGAGGTCGAAATTTTGCACGATTACCTAAGTTCCCCATACCTATAGTATGATGGGGAACTAAAAAGATCCTTCTCCGTTAAAAACACACTTTATCAGGGCACGTTATGGACTTGGTGATGAATTTGGCAACTTTATCGCACCTTGACAACTATTTTGACGACCTTAGTGAAAAAACCTTTATTATCGATAGACCTATTGTCCAAGCTGTAACTCGATTATTACGGAAGTTACTGTAAAATTCAGGATTAATGGCAGGGTATAAAAGAAGTCCCGTTCCGACCACTGAGGTGAGTTTCTCGCTAAGACTTTACGGAATAGAAAGTTTTGCTTGACTAAGTCTCTACCATTGAATTGTAGTTTATTTCTGTATGTTATGACTATGTTATCGTTTGTGGTGTGGTTTATATGTTGTCAGCTGCGTTTTCTGATGAAACTCAAGTTGATACTGGGTTTAACTAAAACGACCAAATTTTTTAAAGCCAATTTGAGGACAAATCATCGCAGCGTCCTCAAATTGAAAGACCATTTGAGGACAGAGTTAAATTATGCTTTAAATTGAGGACATATGAGGACAAAATTGTAAATTCGAGAACATTTGTCCTCAAATGATTTTCAAGTTGGTAAAAATGTATTGTCACCGTGTTCTGCGCTATCTGAAAGTTTCAAATGTCTAGCTAGTCGGGAAGTTAGTTAAAAAGCGATTGCAAGATGTGTACTGGTAATGCTACTGAAGGCAGCAGTAACCCGAAACAGTTGGCTAAAAGTATTTAAAAAATGCATTTTCACCTTTTTCTGAACTATTCTGAAAGTTTCAAATGTCTAGCTAGTCGGGAAATTAGTTAAATAAATTTTCTGTGGAACCATATAAACGCTGCCGAAGGCAGTAGGGACCTGAAACAGTTTTCTAAAAGTGTTAAAAAATATATTGTCACCGTGTTCTGAGCTATCCTGAAAGTTTCAAATGTCTAGCTAGTCGGGAAGTTAGTTAAAAATCGATTGCAAGATTTGTACTGGAAAAACAAACAAACGAACAAGAATCGAAGTTAATAAAAACAGTTCTACATCAAGTTCTACCTCATTAAAATGATTAGTTGTGGGACACCTCCAGCTTACATATCAAATGCAGCGTTCAGACGCTATCATATACACGGATACACATACATGGATACCTCTTTATTATAAAAAATTTAAAATGAAATCAGAAGACCTCAAAACTCATAGAAACACAAAAATGTCAAATTTGAATTTTTCCATGATAATATTTCTCGTATATAATATACTAGCCGCCTTTGGCGACCAACTGGTTCGCGATCCTTGAAAAGTCCGACTTTACGACACTCCCGCTTGGTGGCGCCTTTTTCCCGTTTCAGCTTCTACGACAGCTCATTGACATATAGTGAAAATAACTTTATTGAAAAATTTAATCGCAACAAATTCTCGCTCGGTAGCGCCTACGGCGCCCTCTTCTCGTTTCAATATCTAAGACAGCCTGTTCGCTCACCGTGTTACGATCTTTCAAAATTCTGACTTTAGCAAAGTCCACTCGGTGGCGCCTGCGGCGCCTTATCCCCGTTTTAGAACTTACAACGGCTTCCATGCTCATACCGGAAATAGATTTGAAAATTTTAACTGCAGCAAATTTTCGCTCTTTGGCGACTATGGCGCCGCATTATGTTTCAGGATTTGAAATAGTCTGTCCGCTCACCATGTAAAGGACCTTTGAAAATTTTGATCATGGCAAATCCGCAACCCGGGGGGGCTTACGGTCTCCCAGTCTCCTCCCTATAAGTAATTTACTAATAATCAGAATTGGAGATATTGAATTATTAAAATATCAAAGCGCCCTCTGGCGACAGAGATTTGCAATATGTACTTCTCAATTTCAGTTTAAAAGACTTTTAAAATGATATTTTACCTATGAAATTATGTTAGTTAGAAGCTGAGATACAAAGGTAATATTAGCATTGTTATAACAAAATTTGTGTCTGGTTTTTTTCGTGGTTTTTCTTTGAAACTTGCGCGTTAATAATCCTTAATACGAAATGTGAACGGAGTATCGGAATTCGAAAGCCTGCATCATAATTAGACATCTTTATAAAAAGATTTGTGTTCGACTTATCCATGGTTTTCTCCGAAACTTGTAAAATTCCGGGCTATATAACGTTAAAAATTCTTAGTACGATATGTCAGCAGAAATTGGAATTCGAAACTCTGCAAAATATTAAAGAATAAAGGTGTTACGTGTTTTCCGTGGTTTTCTCCGGAACTCCCGTTTCTTTTCTACATCTTTGCCCCTCCCCCCCCCCTTTCCGTTCCTACTAATAATTTTACACTCGAAAATATCCGCAATCGATTTACCTTGCCTTAAAATCTAAATATACCAATTTCAAACACTGTAACTCTT
Source organism: Salticus scenicus (assembly GCA_963930645.1). Classification (NCBI taxonomy): domain Eukaryota; kingdom Metazoa; phylum Arthropoda; class Arachnida; order Araneae; family Salticidae; genus Salticus; species Salticus scenicus. The sequence goes on along the minus strand of OZ005656.1, from coordinate 205,260,750 downwards.
TTTTTTTTGCCCCTTTCCCCCTTCCCTCAAGGCCAAGGCCTTCCTAATAATTCTACTCTTTCAAAAATATTCACAATCGAATTATCGGGCATTAAAACCAAATACTACGAAATTTCAACGGCATACCTCAATTCAAAATACTGCAAAATATAAAAGTAAACTTAATCTCCCCCCCCCCCAAAAAAAAAAAAAAAAAAAAAAAAAAAAGAAAAAAAAAAAAAAATGTTTTTTTATTTTTTTATTTTTATTTTTTTTAATTTCACTTCAAGAACATGTGACATTAATGATTTCCAGATGTTATGTTTCTGTTCCAGACTGTGGAGAAAATCATCTGCTGATAAAATGTTTCTTTTTTTTTTTTTTATGCTTATTTTTAAGCTTTTTAATTTTTTTTTTTTTTTTTTTTTTTAAAGCTTTTTTTTAAGCTTTTTTTGAATCTCGCTCATTTTTCGATCGACATGGGTCTACATTTTAATTAATATCTCCTCAAGTAACTAAAATTTTTAAATTCTGTTTTCACTATTCCCTCGGGAAGGCTTCTGAGTACCCGTATGTCAAATTTTATACTTCTGCGTTCAGTAGAGGCTGAACTTATAGATGCTCAGACAGACAGAGAGACAGACAGACATCTTCTTTTATTATTATAGATGATCGGAATTTAATTATGTGTATTCTTCCATCATCCGTAATTTTATAAAGTTAACGAATCGCTCTTTTATTTAATCAGCCGCATTACCTTTGTTAAAAGCCTGTTTAGCGTGTCCTTTAAGCATTTATTTATTACGAAATCCAAACTTATCAATTATTTTTTTTTTAATCAACATGTTTCTTGTAAAAATTTAAAAAAAATTAAGAAAAAAGTGTCTTTTAATTTATTTCAATCCATTTTTGTAAAAAAAAAAGTAAAGAAAGAAAAATAAAAACAGAATTTCTTTCTATTTAATGCCTTATTAAATGACAAAATTAATTTCGTTGAAGACAAGCGCCATCTCTTGACGAATTTACGAAATGTTTGGGTTAAATATAACAAAATTGAAAATAATTACCCTGTATATTGACCAAAAAAATTTTTTTATTGCAAAAGGTACTAGTACAGGTCAGAAGGAATGTCCATGCAAATTTTCAGCTCATTAGCTGCAGGACTCTAGGCTCAATCGCCGTCAACAGTTTTTTCTCTTAACAATTACCAGAAGAAGCAGAAGAAGAATCTGACCGGCAAATTTCGGGTTTTCAAAGTTATATAACCCAGGCCCCTTAATTCGGAGCGACATGCAAATTTGTATGTTTTGTCTTAAGGGTATGCTTAAGGTCTGTGCAAAAAAACATAGGTCTTGGGGATCAGGGAGCTGAGATACAGGTTGTCGAAAAGTCCGAGATGCTATGTCGACATAATATACACTTGTAGCGTTCACCATTGAATTTCCTACTGCGTAAATTTCATTTGTTTTTCTCTTAATGTTTGTTTTAGCTTGGCGGGGCGGAACGCTACCGCGTTCCTTGATATATGTATATATATATTTCAATATTTTTTGAAGATGACAGCTTTTGAATGTTTCCTTATAAGTTTGGCAATAACTCGAAGTGCATTTCAAATTCTGTAATGTATTTTTATTTTTATTTTTATTCATTAATTAATTATTTTTTGTGCTGTATAACGTTGACTACATTGCTTGGTACGTATATAATTTGTAAATAATATAAGGACTACTTAAAATTAGTCCTATAAGTTTCAGCGAGAATTTTAGACAGTAATTCTCTAAATCATTTTAAATAAATTTTTAGATCTAATAAAAACCTTAATTTCACTATGATTGTATCTACAACAATTAAACCTGAGGTTTAGAAAGGAGTATCCTCCCCACATACATAAACTCATGTTTGTGAAAATTGCAACACCATGAAGGAATGCGAATATCATAATGATATTTATTGGGCTCATACATTATAGTAAGAAGAACAATTGATTAAAATTTCAGGAAATTTGGAGTAATATGTACTGAGAAAACAGTACATAAAGCAGCGCCCTCTGTGAGCAAAAACTCCCTTTATCTGCCTAGGCATTGAATCAAACAGCGATTGGATGACATGTACGGGTAAAGAACTTCATGAAGCTTCAACACGATGCCACAATTCATCGATCGTAGTTACTGGTGAGTGGTGGGGGGTCAGTCGCTTTTCAATGATTAAACAGTCATTTTCATTGGTGCAAGATCAGGAGAACGCACTGGCCAGAGCAATGATCGATGAATTGCGGCATCGTGTTGAAGCTTCATGAAGTTCTTTACCCGTACATGTCATCCAATCGCTGTTTGATTCAATGCCTAGGCAGATAAAGGGAGTTTTTGCTCACAGAGGGCGCTGCTTTATGTACTGTTTTCTCAGTACATATTGCTCCAAATTTCCTGAAATTTTAATCAATTGTTCTTCTTACTATAATGCATGAGCCCAATAAATATCATTATGATATTCGCATTCCTTCAGGGTGTTGCAATTTTCACAAACATGAGTTTACAAACTTTTGTAAAATGAAATTGTTTTTAACTGTTGTTTAAAACGTATTAGATATATTCAGATATTGTATCTCATATGTTTCACAAAAAAATTGCAATAATATCTTTATAGTAATGTAAGGTGAGAGTGTGTAAGCGTCACACCAGATTATTTTAAATTGTATAAAAAGAAAAAAAAAATGTCTGTTGTTTTATTTCTATATTTGCAGTCGAATAATTTGTCATACTTACGGCAATTTTTTTCATCCGATTGATCTGGACATGAAGAATAACCATCGCAATATCCTTCTAAGGGAATGCACATACCGCTACTGTCACATTTGAAGTGAATATCTTCGTCGCAGGAATTTCCTAAATATAAAGAAAAAATCGTTTGAAGGAAGTAATATCAGTAAAGGAAAATAAAATAAAATAAAACATTGAAACATTAAAAACTAGTTAAAACTTACTAAGTTAAACGTTACCTAGTTATTGGTTAAAACTTACTTACAAGGAAACATTCAAAAGGTTTCATCCTCAAAAAGTATTGAAAAAAAAAACATATGTGATTCTACTCTTCATAAAACACCAGAAAATGAAAAAATAATCGGCTGAAATTAATTACAGCGACCACAAAAAATGATCAAAATTAAGCATATTTGGCGATTTAGCGCTATTAGACGATATACGTTTGCTAGCACCGAGATTGTCGTGTACGAACAGAACCGTGTTTTGCTTTTCCGCCAAGTACTCAAAATCAATCGCCTAGCAGTGTGAAATCGCCAAATATGCTTAATTTTGATAATTTTTTGTGGTCGCTGTAATTCATTTCAGCCGATAATTTTTTCATTTTCTGGTGTTTTAGGAAGAGTAGAATCACATAAATTTTTTTCAATACTTTTTGAAGATGACACCTTTTGAATGTTTTCTTGTTAGTACTAGATTAATTACTTATTTAAAACTTAGTATTAGGTTCCTAGTTAAAACTTACCGGGGAATTTATTCAAGAACTAATTTCCGATTGGCTTGTAAAAATCAAGCATCATCAGGGATTTTTATTACTCTTTTCCAATGATAAATAAATCCAATGAAAATTAATAAAAATCCCTGATGATGCTTTACTATTTAAAAGCGGAAAGCTTTGGATAATTTTTTTTTAACATCTTTTAAATAAAATTTAATTTTACGTATTTTTTAATATAATTAACAAATGACACGGGTTCAATTTAACTCTCTCTCTCTCTCTCTCTCTCTCTCTCTCTTTTTTTTTTTTTTTTTTTTTTTTTTTTAGAGATAATTTATATGTTTATTTTGTTGAATAATGATAAAAAAAAAAAAAAAAAAAAAAAAACAGTTTAAATCTTCCCGTTTTTTACTGAAACGCCAATGATTTGCGCTTCTAATGATTTGTAAGCAACAGTTTTTTCGAAAAAGTTTTTCCGAAATGGCTATTTGAAATGACAACGATGAACAAGTTTTACACATCGACATTCCATCTGATTACAAAAATAAAATGCACGAAAAAGACATTGCTAATATAAAATGTTAAGTAAATAAGGAAGCTTAATCTTTCATAATAAAAAGATTTTCACCGGATATTATTTGACAAAGAAATTATTTATTTATTTTTTATGACACTTTGCATTTATATTGTTAGATATTTTAATCTTTTTCAAATCTGAAATAGAATACATTATAATGATTTTTAATTATAGATGGTTATGAAACATGGTGATACACGGCACACTTTTAATATATATAATTTTAGACATATTTGTAAAAGCCTTTCAAATAGTTAGGAAATGTAAAAAGCCCAAAATGCGTAAAACAGGAAAAAAAAAAAAAAAGTCAACCCTGTTTTGTGGCGAGTAAAACTTTTTTTGCGGCGAGTGTAATATGAGTTGAAATTTCGGGCCCTGAGTATGGTCCCAATATATCCAAACAGTACTTTGAGTAGTCCTGTAAACGAATGAGGAATTTCCAACAGACAATCTGCACAAAACATGCTTTTATGCATATAAAGTTTTGTTCATTCCGTTTTGTGTAAATTAACCTATAGATGTCACACTGTACTTACCAGAAATTTCTCCATAGACATAATATATTTGAATTCTCTTAAATGTTCCTGTACACAAACCATTTGCTTGATCACGAGACGCGGCAGAGTCTCAGTGACGCAAGCGGAAAGACAAACGAACGCCGCGACCCTCAGCGGAAATACAAACGAAAACTGCGACACTATATATACAGCTAGTTTGAGATCAAGGAAACCGCTGGAAGCCGACACTTAATATCTCAGGAAATATGGGATGGCATGTTCCGATTTTTTCAAAATAGTCTTTAACTTCTGTCTGATCCTACCATAAAATGCCTGCATTTGTACGTGCAATATATTTTGAGATCTGATATGGCAGATTTAACTTGTAAATGGGAAGTCTATGGGTAAGATAAATTTTTCTCGAAAATGGCTCGGGTGAATTTTTTTAATTGATATATGATATTATTTGCTTTTATCTGAAGTGACTGACGTTCGACGTTTTCTCCTGAAAACTCCCGTGTTTTATATAACTCAGATTGAAAATAGAACTATTTTTTACTCCGCGATACATGCATTTCTTCTGCATATTCTCAGAATTCACAATTTTGTGTTATTCAGTTTTGTTAAGCTGGAGTTGGTTGGTTCAATTTGAAGGCAGTCAATAAAATATTTAGATTTTTTTTTTTTTTTTTTTAATTAAATGCAAAAAAGAAACTTCATTATTTGTTTTAAATATTTATTATATATAAACTAAATAAAATTTCACTTAAATATATTTTACATTTTTGCTTTTAAGAAAATATTTTAGTTTTTAAAATTTTACATTTCGTCAAAAAACTATTTAGATAATATTTTAAATAATGAAGTATTTTGAAATTATAGGTATTTTATTTCATAATAATTCATAATAAATTTACTAGTGGATCTGCAGATCAGAAGCCTCAACGTCCTATTTGCATCAGATATTATTCAATAGGTCATTTTTATTTATTCCTTATTATATAATAGTATATATTGATTCGATCGACTTGTCACCATAATCAGATACATTCCTGAGGGAGGGGGGGGGGGGCTACCGCCCCCTCAACCCCCCGCTGCATCTCTCTTTGTATGCCAATCTGTATATCATATATATGTATTCTTAATAAACGACGGTCTTGTATTATTTCCCTGAAATTCATAAATACCAAATTTCGTGGAAAAAAAAATTATATAGCATATCGGAAATATTTTGCGTAACCCTGCAAACTTATTACAATTCTATGCCCACAATTTTCAACAGAAAAACATGCTTTTAAAATTCTAATAAAATTCCATTATATTTAATGGGGTGTAACCCTGTTAAAATACACTTTTAAGAAATACCGACTATAGACCGCAATAGTACGAAATTCTTTTATGTATCCCGGAAAAGTAGCTACTGTTATTATAAACGCCAATAATAAGAATACGCCTAATTAATTATAACTCATTAATTTTTCAAAATAATTTGACATCATTTGGATGATTACAGTACTTCCTCGGAATTATTTTGTGTGGTCCCATAAATTATTTAGTCTATACATACCCTTTTTTAAGAGTAAATATGATTTTAAGCATCCTTATAATGTATGTTAATTTTATTAAGTTCAATGCAGCATAACCGCATTAAAGTACGCGCTTGACTAAAAATTTGTCCATAGGCTTTAATGTTACGAAATTCTTTTGTGTGTCTCTGTAAACGAACCATAAACATTGTATACACCAGTAAAAACTATTCAGTTTATTTTGATATTAAAATTAATAATTGTTCCAAATTTAACATCGTTTGGATGACTACGTCACATTGTCAGAACACTTTTGTAAGGTCCTGTACATTAATTAGAAAGCTTAATAGCACATATTTTATTCAAGCAACATAAGTTTAAGCATCTTACTCATGTACGCTAGTTTCATTTTCTTGATTGCAAAGTAATGATGTTAAAATGCGTTTAAACGAAATTCACCCCATACGACGTAGTGTAAAATATTTTAGCGTGTCCCTGTACACAATCCATAAAAAGTATAGACATAAAAAATTATATAGCTATATCTATACCGAGCCTGAATGTGTGTATCAATTTGCAAGTCAATCGGTTAATTTTTGCGGCCGCTATTGCGGTACATACAAATTCTGCCCATAGGCCGTAATGATAAGAAAAAATTTTGTATGTCCCTGTACACGAACTACAAATGCAATACACACCCAAAACTATACAGCAAAAATTCTGTGTGGTTCATAAATATGTGTACCAAATTGCAAGTCAGTAACGTGACTTTTGAGGCCGCTATCGCGGTAAATACAGGTTCTTCCCGTACGCCATAATGATAAGAAAAACTTTGGTGTGTAACTGTACACGAACTACAAATGGAATACACACCTAAAACTATACAGCTGATTCCGTTGCGTTCATGCATATGTGTACCAAATTGCAAGTCAATAGCGTGGTTTTTGCTGCCGCTATCGCGTGACACACAGACAGACGGAACCCGAAATCCTTTTGAGCCTCAACAGAGGACCTCCACTGACATTTCGGCAAAAATTGCAAGTCAATAGCTTGATTTTTGCGGTGGCTATCGCGGTACATACAAATTCTTCTCATAGGCCGTAATGATAGGGGAATATTTGGCGTGTCCCTGTACACGAGCTACAAATGGAATATACACCTACAACTATACAGCTAATTCCGTTGAGCTCATGAATATGTGTACAAAATTGCAAGTCAATAACGTGATTTTTGCGGCCGCTATCGCGGTACATACAAATTCTTCCCATAGGCCGTAATGATAAGAAAAACTTTGGCTTGTCCCTGTACACGAATTACAAATGGAATACACACCCAAAACTATACAGCTTCTTCCGTGGGGCACATGAAAGTGTGTACCAAATTACAAGTTAATAGCGTGATTCTTGCGACCGCTATCGTGCGACAGACAAACACACAGACGGAACCCAAAACCGTTTTGAGTCTCAACAGAGGGCTCCACTGACGTTTTGTCAATAATTTTTTTAATCGAAAAAATCATTCATATGCTTTGAAATTATGATTAGCTCAATGGTTCACTTTCATGTTCATGTTCACGAGCTGTTAATTTTTCAACGTTACTAAATATTGATTGGTTGGAGGAAAAATTAACAGCCAGTGATGTATTCATCCGCTAAGCTGAATTGGAAAATTCGGGAAATTCCGAATGTGATTTCATGGTAGCCAAACTTAAATTTCTATGTGCAAAATATGCCTAAAAACTGCTAAATTCAAACCCTGCTCTAAAAATGCTATGGACTGCATTGATAAACTTTATTTTGTTTATCAAAACAATGAATTTTAATGAATTTAGTACGATTCAAAATGCAGTTCTTAATACTCACAGACAATAGACACATTAGGCAAGTATTAAATTTTTACTTTCTTCTATATTCAATAGAAGAAAGTATTGGATTCGTAAAAATTTTCGACCTCGGGATTTCGATGGATTTAAACGTTTTGAGAGCTGTAGAACAGGATTTGACCATTTTTAGAAAATGTCTGTCTGTCAGTCTGTCTGTGTGAGTGTGACAAAATTTTGTGGCAACTGTATCTCACGAACTACTGCACAGAATTTCATATAAATTGATATGTAGTTTCACCTTGACATAAATTAGTACCTATCAACTTTTGGTAAAAATTGTTTTATAGGTTGCGTTCCCATCCCGCTTTTTCTAAATTTTTAACGTGGTGATATAGGACAAAATTTTGTATAAATGTGCATAAAGAGAATTATTTTTTAGTAATCATTATGAAATTTACAAGAATTATTTATAATAAAGATAGTCAACTGGGAAATTTTTTTTGTATGTTTAGGAGCCTCGCCAACCCCCTGGGGGGGAAGTCCCCCTCGAGGGGAGTAAATTTTCAAGATGGGTATCTTTCGAAAAGTCTCGTCAATATCTTTAAAACGAATGGTTGGACTATAAATCTGTGATAATTTAAAACAAAGTTTTTTTTTTTTTTTTTTTTTTTAACGAAATGTAACCAAACTTGGTACTTAGTTGGCCCCTGACAAAAACTGGTGCTCATTAGATTTGGGGATCAATCGCTCAACAGATGGCGCTGTGATCGTATTTTTTCTAAATTTTTAACATGGCAGTATAGGACAAAATTTCGTATAAATGTACATAATGAGAGTTATTCTTAACCTGTAATTGTAAAATTAATATGAATTATTGATAATAGTAGTAGTTAATTAGGAAAAATAATTTATGCATGTGGGTTTTCAAGATGGGTATCTTTCGAAAAGGTTTCGTCAATACCTTTAGAACGAATGGTTGAACTATAAATATGTGATAATTAAAAACAAAGTTATCGATTTTTTTTTTACTTTTAACAAATAAAAACTGAAAAAAAAAATCGTTTTTTTTTTTTTTTCCCCTTAATATTGTTACTGATTGAATATGTATAGGAAAATATAGAAGAAAGTCTTGTGGTGGCTACAACATACTAGTTTTTTAATGTAATGAAATAACTACCGGTATCTACATAAATCATACGATATTTATGATTAAAGATACGCCAAATGTATAATTAATACTCAATGCGTTTATATATTATTCAAGATATGTAATACAATACAAAACATATAAGATATATAGTACTCAAGACATGCATTAATGGTATATTTTTCTCCATTTAAAAAAAAAAAAAAAAAATGTTATTTTGAAATATAAGTTCTATTATAAAGTAAAACTGGTATGTTGTGGCCAACACAAGACTTTCTTCTATATTTTCCTATACAAATTCACTCAATAACAACAACAACAAGAAAAAAAAAAAAAAAAAAAAAAAAAAAAAAAAGATTTTTTTCCAAGTTTTTTTTGTTAAAAGTAAAAAAAATCAACAACTTTATTTTAAATTATCACATATTTATAGTTCAACCATTCGTTTTAAAGGTATTGACGAGACCTTTCGAAAGATACCCATCTTAAAAATTTACCCTTTCCCGGGGGGGGGGGGACTTCCCCCCCGAGGGGGGAAGCGATGCCCCACATGCACAAAATTTTTATTTTACTAATTAACTACTACTATTATCAATAATTCATATTAATTTTACAATCACAAGTTAAGAATAACTCTCATTATGAACATTTATACGAAATTTTGTCCTATACTGCCATGTTAAAACTTTAGAAAAAATACGATCACAGCGCCACCTCTTGAGCGGTTGATCCCCAGATCTAATCAGCACCAGTTTATGTCAGGGGCCAACTAAATACCAAGATTGGTTAAATTTCGTTAAAAAAAAAAAATCGATTTTTTTTTCTAAGTTTTTTTTTGTTAAAAGTAAAAAAAAATAGATAACTTTGTTTTAAATTACCACAGATTTATAGTTCAACCATTCGTTTTAATTGTATTGACGAGACCTTTCGAAAGATACCCATCTTGAAAATTTACTCCCCTCGAGGGGGGATGTCCCCCCCAGGGGGGGGGGGGGTGGCGAGGCTCCTACACATACAAAAAATTTTTCCCAGTTGACTATCCCTATTATAAATAATTCTTGTAAATTTCATAATGATTACTAAAAAAAATTCTCTTTATGCACATTTATACAAAATTTTGTCCTATATCACCATGTTAAAAATTTAGAAAAAGCGTGATGGCAACGCAACTGTAAGACAATTTTTACCAAAAGTTCATAGGCACTAATTTATACAATACCAACTTGTATGAAATTTTGTGCAGTAGTTCATGAGATACAGTTGCCACAAAATTTTGTCACACACAAACAGACAGACAGACATTTTCTAAAAATGGTCAAATCGTCTTCTACAGCTCTCAAAACGTGTAATTCCATCAAAACCCCGAGGTCGAAAATTTTTACGAATCCAATACTTTCTTCTATTGAACAATAAAATGGCATCCCGAATCTAATCTGTATAATTTTTTTGTGGACGCTGTATCTCACGAACCAATGAATGAAATTTAACCAAACTTGGTATTTAGTAGCACCCTGACATGAACTGGTGCTGATTAGATTTGGGGATCAATAGCTGAACAGGTGGCGCTGTGTTCGCTTTTTATGCAAATTTTTAACATAGCAGTATAGGACAAAATTTCGTATAAATGGGCATAATGAGAGTTATTGTAAACTTGTGATTGTAAAATTAATATGAATTATTGATAATAGTAGTAGGTAACTAGAAAAAAAAATTTGTGCATGTGGGAGCATCTATTCCCCCCTGGGGGGGAAGTACCCCTAGGGAAGGAACCGATGCCCCCGGGTAGAAGGACTCCCCTCCCCCCCACCGGGGAAGTGAATTTTCAAGATGGGTATCTTTCGAAAGGTCTCGTTGATAATAGCAATAGTTAACTAGGAAAAAAAAAATTGTGCATGTGGGGGCATCGCCCCCCCCCCCCCCCACGTGCAAAGTTTCAAGATGGGTATCTTTCGAAAGGTCTCATCAATACCTTTAAAACGAATGGTTGAACCATAAATCTGTGTGTGAAGTCGTTCCTTCACATATATGTGTTTTAATTATAACTTTAAATAAAGGCAATAAATAATTATTATATTTTCAATAAATTAAATAGCTAATAAAAATAGATAACTAAATTCTAAATTACTTTTATTTATTCGCTTTTGTCTATAATAAATATCTTAATTCTAATAATACTTTATCCCTTATGCTATTTTTAAATCGTCTGAGAACAAAAACATATTCCTTTTAAATGACATCTCTCAAAATTATAAGCTCTTCTAAATCATTTAATAAATAAAATATAAATAAATATTATTTCCATGTTATAAACCGTTGGATACATAATTACATTTTCATTCTTTTAAATTGCGTATGTTTATTTATTCGAGGCTAAATTAAGCAATACATTTCCGTTCTAATATCATTAAAGGGTAATTTAGATTTTTTTTATCACAGGATGTGCAATAAATCCTAGTCTGTCTCCCTTAAATAACGGTCTTCTGGCGATAAAACTTGGCATAAACTACTGTAACGAAATTAATAAATTCAAAATATTTATATTAAATTATTCTACAAACAAAGGATTAGCTTTGGCTGGAAAGTTTGGCACTGTTTTAATAATTTTGGCGTAATGCATCAGTCTGATCTTATTTGCAATTGAGTCAACTTCAGAATTCGCTCTACAACTGTTGATTGAATAGCATGTAACCTCGTAGCTCTCTCTCTCACCCCTTATCTTTTGCATTCTCGTAACTTATGGTCATGCTGAAACTCCACTATTAATGTACTGTTGATTTTTTATGAAAACTCTATAAAAGAAAATAAATATGTTTCACTGCGAACTATTAGTTCTTTTTGTTTCAACGGCCTTCTTTTTCAGCTATACGGACCTGGACATTAAATTGGAACTTTAACAGTAGAATCCTAGGAATTCTACTTGACACATTTTGGTGCTAGACCAGCGACCAACCAGTTCGAGATGCATTGGTGAGAGAGAGGGGCATTTTTGTTTAAAATGACTTTATGAGTTAATATAAAATCATAGCAATTTTTTTAAGAAGATGGAAACTTATTTACCGCGATGGTTTTTAATCTCAATTGAAGGATTTTGATCTACATGACTTGTCGTCGCTGTATTATTTTTAAATTGTGAGAAAAATCATTGTGGATGTCACTGATTGGAGCACACTATGGATTGGACGCATCGTATCGGCAGTTTGTCCTCTTCTGATCCTCTCATCGTGAAATACTTTTTGCTGTGTATGGGACAATACGCCGAGAATAGCAGCTTGTGTTTATAGGTTACGCTCGACCCATCAGCTCTCCGATATTTCTCTCTGGAACGCAATATGTTTGCGAGAGCCATACAGTGTTTCGTCTATCTCCTTTAATGGATTACCGGCGCTGGTCATTTTCGACTCTAGTCAGAGAACTTTTGATCTCATTTTCCGCGACTCTGTGCTGGCCGGCCGCTGTTTCTGCTATTCGCAAAAAAATGCTTTGTGATGCAGTCCCCGCCGCTTTTTCTACTGTGGCCTTTGTGGTTTCATAGCTTGTTGTTTCATCCTGTGTTGCTTCATATGTTCTCTGCTACAGTGTCTTCAAATTTAGTACTCGTCTTTTCGACAGTTTTTGTTTTTTTCAAGTCCTGCTGAGACATAATATTCATACGGGAAAGAACGATGTCCGCTTATGATTTTTTTTAATAAAGAACATATACATGAGATAACATTTCCGTGGACACTAATGGAATGTTATTTTTGTGCATGGCGAATCGAACATTAATTTTCGTGAAGAGAAATATCACTTAGAACTAAGGCCTGAAAGATTTGTAAAATTTTGCGTCAAGTGAAATAAATCATTAAATATGCACCTATTCATCAGGACACAAGGTCTTGCTAAAATGAAGGGGTAATTGGAGAACCGAACGCGGAGAAAATCATTTCCTATCTTATTAAAATTAATAAAAATAAAGTTTTATTTTCAGGTCAAGATTATGAAAGGTTGGTGAGTGTTTTGTATATTTTTTTTTCACTCTTAAGTATCCTTGTTGATACATAATTTTTTTCTTGGTGCATCATTAATTAAAAACTTTTTAGATAATACAAACAACAAGGATGCTTAAATATTGTCAGATTTCTGTATATATATTTTTGTTTCTGTTTCCATATAATATATTTTTGTTTCCCAATTTTAAAAGTAATAATAATAATGATAAAAAAAAAAAAAAAAAAGGAAAAACTTGCTTTTTTTAAAATTTTATGTGTAATATATATATATAAATTTACATATTATAGTATTTTATACTTCTCATATTCATATTTTCCTTTTTATGCTAATACCGATATACAATGCGTGATGATAAATTTTTAGAAATTTCTTGATTTTTCATTCATAATGCAAAAAAAAAAAAAAAAAAAAAAAGGGGGGGAAATAATAATAATAATTTTTTTTGGTGCAATTTTTATACAAATTTGCATTACCTTTCAGTATATTTTTTATTTTCATATTCAGATTTTCCTTTTGAAAAATGTTTATTATTCTGTTTATTGTCAATAATTGAATTTAATTAATTTTTTTAATTTTAGAATTAAATTTTGAGTTATTTCTCATATTGGTGTTTTCCAGGCAGGTTGGAAATACACATACATATACTTTTGGGAGATGTGTCGCAAAATTTTGCTTTGATATCAGTCGGTATCTTGACACCTATTTCTCCTCTTTTTACACACATATATTTTTTTTGTTCACTGATTTTAGCCTGCTTGGAACTGCCATTGTATAACAAATTAATGAATAAATAAAATAACTAGAGTAATAATTTCAGTTATTCTCATACTTTTGTTCCATAAATTTATATGTTTTTATTACTTTTTAAGGTCATAGTTTAAAGCAAAATTTAGCAATATATTTTAGAGAACTTAGTTGATATTTTTTTTTACTTAATATGTTACATAACTTTCACACCTTTACATAAATTATTGCGATTCATTTTCTAATTTTAAAGATAATGGGTTTATTTTTCTTATCATGGTTTTATTAAATCAAAGATTTTTATAATTGGCTTCTTAGAAGTTGAGGCTGTATAATTTTGTGCATCACTGTGTTTCAAAACCTAACTGTCAAAACAATACACTTTTCTCTAAATACCATTATTTATCCTTTCATTTAAAAATAGTTAAACAAATAAATAATTTAGGTTTATACATTTAATTTAAGTCCTTGAATTAAAAGAGGCACAATTAATATGTTAGGATTTAAGCTTATGTAATTTTGTGCCACAATGTGCATTAGTAGCGCTGCTAATTGCACTTGTGTTGGCATTCAATGCTCTTTTCCTTATCTTGAATTACTGGCCAAATTTTTCTTGGTGAGGGGACCTGCATTGATTGTCTTTGTTTGCGTGATTTTGCATTAAGCTTAATTTAATTTGAGTATTCCTATAATTAACTTACATTTTTTTTACTATTTAAATTTTACATAAAATTTAACATATTTTACAGAATCGATTAGAATTGCTTGCATTTAGGGTATATATTTTTATCATTGTTTACTAATATTGTTTCTATAAAAAGTTTTTTTTCTCACAACGCATAGGTACATGCTCACGCACACAGTGACAGAATAAATAAATAAAATAAAATATTGAAGATTAATATTATTTAATTGATTGTATCTCCAACAATTTTCACTTTTTAACACTATATGTATTCAGGACAATATGTAAATCCAGTACATAATATATTTTATGAATCTATACTGGCCGTATCTTGTTGCATGCAAGTGTCCTAAATAAATTTAACACACAATTTTTCAAATTTACATATTTCTTTTCTAATTTTTTCGGATATTATGTACATTGACTTTCATGTAAACCTAACAAATTTGTTAGTCTTGAACATAAGGTTCAATGTTTTATTTATTATACTTACCAGGCATTCTTAAATAATCATGTACAATCACTTATACAGAAAGAGAATTGGTTGTATATCTTAGATACCTAATCACATAAACATAATTTTATTCTAATATTTTTTGGTTGTCGAATTTTTTCTCAAGTTTAATTTTTATAATAACATAACACAGTATTTTCTTTGCCCATTTTAACTAAAATGTTACATTTTAACACAAATGTTTTTATTATTTTTTCTAATTTCATAAACTTTGAGAAATTTTATAACACATTATATTTTTTTGTCGGTTGGATGTTATCGCATAAATCCAGGTATTATTAATATTATGCTGGTCGTGAAAATTGACATCTAATGTAATTTTTCATTTCACACATTTCTTTTCCACATTCATTCAATTTTGTTAGATGAAACCTATCATCATTTTCTAAAATTTTAACCCTTAATTACCTTTCATACGAAATTTATTTTATGTGCATAATAGTTTTATTTCGTTCATTTACGTAAAAAAAAAAAAAAGAAAAGTTTCAGAGTAATCGTGATAAGATAAAAAAAAAAAAAAAAAAAAAGAAAACAGAAACGGAAGACTGCTTAATTTTTTTTTTTTTTTTTGAAACAGAAATAGACTCTCGCCATTCCGCCTGAGTTTGTTTGTGTTCTAATAATAATAATAGTGATATATTTTTTTCATTCAGTTCAAATACGTTGATTGCAGAGTTTTTTTTTATTTTTACTGTACATATGATATATTTTATCGCATTTATTCGATATTTCATGTTTGTTTATTGGTGTTTATATTTAATATGTCTATCTTATATATATGGGAATATTTTATTACTATTGCTAGCAAATAATTATCACACCAAAATATATAGTAAGCTTACTTTAACATCAAATTGGGCCCACTGCTGAATAATTGCAGTATTTTTTTAAAATTAAAAAAAAAAAAAAACATCTTTTGCACGTGTGTGAACAGATTTATTTTACTGTTCCTTTTATCAGCTGATTTGGTGAAATTCTTTTTATTCACCTTTTTGAAGTGAGATTACACTTCTTGTACTCGAGTTTTTATATTATTATTTTGCTGAGCAATTTTATAGCCTTTGAAGCTATTTATATATTTACTTTATGCGCATTTTTTTAATTTTTGAGGCCTCATCTGAGCTCATCTCACCTCATCTGAGCTCATCTCACCTCAGCTCAGCTCATCTCAGTTCATATATGCTCAGTTCAGTAGATAATACTGTTGTTTTAGTCATGACTTTTTGCTTTTACTGTTTGTTTATAATTTTCTGTGCACGTTAAATTCGCAATTTTAGCGCTTTCATCTGCGGCAATGGAAATTTATTTTTGTGGCATTTTTTTTTTAATTTTTTCAATTTTAATATTTCTTGGAACACTTACAGACATATACTAAATTTTTAATAGTTCAAATTATTTCAGTTGATATTCCTTTTTTACAATATTGTTTAAACATTATAACTTATCACCCGTTTGATTATATTTTTAATTTTCACCTATACACATTTATCCTCTAAGCACAATTGTGTTGCTCTGGTTGTCAGTATATTAATGACTTCTATAATCTACGGATTTTGACCATTATATTGGTTTCAACACTTGTAATTGTGTAGGGGATTTCACACTTTCACAACAATTTTTGAAGGTTATGTTTTATTGGTTTCCAAGTACACTTATAATTCATGAACACATGTTCTATAAATATTTCGGGTGATAAAATAAATAATTAAAATAATGAAAATAATAATAAATAAAAAGATATTGATATAAAATTACTTACTAAATTTTAAATAAATAACATAAGGATGTATGTGACTTTTGGAAATATTTGGATTGTATATTTTTCCTAATTATATTTTCATTGGTTGTCAAAGTTTCAAGGATTCTTTGCGTGAACACATCACCTTTTTCACAAGATTCATTTTTAACAAATTCACACTATGTTTTTATCTCATTTGAATAACATGATCAGTTTATTTTAACGTTTGCAAACACTTTATAATTAATAATTCTCACACGCACACACACCAAAAAGAATATTTCATTTTTTCCCTTATGTTTCTACATGTGTTCCTGTATATGTTTTCTTTTGGGTCAGAAATTTATTGTATTATTGGCTGGCTGCTCAGTTTGTCAGTCGTAATTCAAATTTATTCAATAGTATTCCATTGTCGTTCACATGTATGGTTTTCCATGCTTTTCTTCATTATTCTCAAACTTGGCCTCACAACCCAATGTTTGACACACACACACTCTCACAAAATTTTATCTGACCTATTTGGTTGCCATTTCATTGGTTCACATGTGGAGATAATTACATTTTCTTTTATTAAATTTTCACACGAATTTTTTTTTACAAAAGACTAGTTACAATAATAATACACACATACACAAAAGTAAATAAATTTTTGTCAACTTGCAGTAAACGCTGTTATGTTTTTTAGAGCCTATTTGTTTTTCAAAGAAATACATAAAAAGTGAAATTTCCGTACATAGTCTGTACGTTTTAAAATTTTGTTTTTATCAAATTTTTTCTTGTCTAAAGAGTAAAACCCTTGCAGAAAGTTTTCTTTCAGCTTAAATTAAATATTTAATTATTTAAAAATTTCTCAATCAAAATAATTTCTTTTTGTAAGGTTTGCACCACAGATGTATTTTAAATGGCCTTGAAATCATCTGTGCGTTGTAAGAAGTAGTCTGTGCAGAAGTATGTGGCTGGTTCACTCTTCTCTTTTTTTTTTGTTAAAGACTATTTCTTACTGAGCAGTATTATGGAATTATCTGTATAACATACAGTATATTTTTTAAAAAAGATATTGAATATTAATTGGGCTCGATAAAATAATACTTCAACTGTAATTATAAAAACAATAGTATATTTAGATTTTTTTTGCTATTTTTGACAATTTTTATGAGTTATATTCTTATCACCTATTTCAGGTATACTCAGAGTTTATGCATTAAAAATTAACTTTTTAATGAGATCATATTTTTTTTTTTTTTGAGACATTCAAATGCTAATTCATTTATTGAGATTTTGTTCAGGAAAAGGAAATTATTTCATACAAGTAAATTTTAATATTTTTTTTTACCAATACAAGCTATTGAAATAAAGTTGGTTCATAAATTTATGCAAAAGAAAATAAATTAGAAGGCATAAAAATAGACAAAAGTTAAAATAAAATAGAATAAATAATTTTTCTTGAACTCTTACATGTGCGCTTTTATTCTGACATAGGGCTAGATTTTTTTTTATTACACATATTTTTACACATACAAGGGACATTTCATTATGTCACTTTGCAGAATGCTGGTTGTCATTTTTGCACAACATGAAGCCTCTTCTGCTTTTCACATATTGTTCAGTACGCTATGTTCAGTTAGGCATCACAAAACCATCATATCTGTCATAGCTAGTGTTCTATTACACACTCTCTGGCTCACTTTGTTAGAATTTAATTTTTCACGTGTACGATAATGGTCTTCTTAATCAAAAATATTTGATTTTTTTTTCATATTAATGCAATATTAATTTTTTTTTTGAAAATTAACAAAATACAAAAATTATTTGATTTTCATATTTCTGGTTACTGATTTCCTTTTCCTTATTATCAAACATACATACACTGTAATAAATGATTGTTTTTTTAATATTTTACACATTTTATATATCATATTTATATAAATTATTGATTATGTAATTTGTTTCAGATATGTCAATTTGGCATGACAATGACTGAATATGTCTCGTGATTTCATAACTGTCATTATTATTGATTTTGTTTTCGAATTTATTGTTATATGCCACAATTTTTTTTCCCCTTGCTTAGCAAAAGGTTACTTTACATTTCTCACAATTGGATGCAGATTTTTTTTTGGAATTGTATTACACTGTTGTGAAGGTGAGAGAGAGCGTTCTATATTTTTATAATTTTCGTCCAGTTTGACGATATTTTTTTTTTTCCTCCTCGCTGGGGAGAAATATGTGAAGTCGTTCCTTCACATATATGTGTTTTAATTATAACTTTAAATAAAGGCAATAAATAATTATTATATTTTCAATAAATTAAATAGCTAATAAAAATAGATAACTAAATTCTAAATTACTTTTATTTATTCGCTTTTGTCTATAATAAATATCTTAATTCTAATAATACTTTATCCCTTATGCTATTTTTAAATCGTCTGAGAACAAAAACATATTCCTTTTAAATGACATCTCTCAAAATTATAAGCTCTTCTAAATCATTTAATAAATAAAATATAAATAAATATTATTTCCATGTTATAAACCGTTGGATACATAATTACATTTTCATTCTTTTAAATTGCGTATGTTTATTTATTCGAGGCTAAATTAAGCAATACATTTCCGTTCTAATATCATTAAAGGGTAATTTAGATTTTTTTTATCACAGGATGTGCAATAAATCCTAGTCTGTCTCCCTTAAATAACGGTCTTCTGGCGATAAAACTTGGCATAAACTACTGTAACGAAATTAATAAATTCAAAATATTTATATTAAATTATTCTACAAACAAAGGATTAGCTTTGGCTGGAAAGTTTGGCACTGTTTTAATAATTTTGGCGTAATTCATCAGTCTGATCTTAATTGCAATTGAGTCAACTTCAGAATTCGCTCTACAACTGTTGATTGAATAACATGTAACCTCGTAGCTCTCTCTCTCACCCCTTATCTTTTGCATTCTCGTAACTTATGGTCATGCTGAAACTCCACTATTAATGTACTGTTGATTTTTTATGAAAACTCTATAAAAGAAAATAAATATGTTTCACTGCGAACTATTAGTTCTTTTTGTTTCAACGGCCTTCTTTTTCAGCTATACGGACCTGGACATTAAATTGGAACTTTAACAGTAGAATCCTAGAAATTATACTTGACACTGTGATAATTTAAAACAAAGTTATCGATTTTTTTTACTTTTAACATTTTCTCTTTTTTTTTTAACGAAATTTAACCAAACTTGGTATTTAGTTGGTCCCCGAAATAAACTGGTGCTGATTACATTTGGGGATCAAAAGCTCAGCAGGTGGCGCTGTGATCGCATTTTATCTAAGTTTTTAACATGGCAGTATAGGACAAAATTTCGTATAAATGTGCATAATAAGAGTTATTTTAAACTTGTGATTGTAAAATTAATATGAATTATTGATAAGAGTAGTATTTAACTAGGAAAAAAATTTTGTGCATGTGGGGCATACCCCCCCCCCCACGGGGGAGTAAATTTTCACAATGGTTATGTTTCGAAAGATCTCGTTGATAATAGTAGTAGTTAAGTAGGAAAAAATTTTTGTGCATGTGGGGGCATCGGTTCCCCTCTCCCCCCCCCCCCAAGGGTGCAAAGTTTCAAGATGGGTGTCTTTCGAAAGGTCTCGTCAATACCTTTAAAACGAATGGTTGAACCATAAATCTGTGATAACTTAAAACAAACTGATCGATTTTTTTTACTTTTAACGACAAAAAAAACAGAAAAAAAAATCGTATATATATAATATATATATTAACGAAATTTAACCAAACTTGGTATTTAGCTGGTCCCTGACATAAACTGGTGCTGATTACATTTGGGTATCAATCGCTAAACAGGTGGCGCTGTGATCTCATGTTTTCTAAATTTTTAACATGGCAGTATAGGACAAAATTTCGTATAAATGTGCATAATGAGAGTTATTTTTAACTTGTGATTGTAAAATTAATATGAGTTATTGATAATAGTAATAATTAACTAGGAAAAAAATTCTATGCATGTGGGGGCATCGCTTCCCCCCCTGGGGGGGAAGTACCCCTCGGGGGTTAAATTTTGTAGATGGGTATATTTCGAAAGATCTCGTCAATACCTATAAAATGAATGGTTGAACTATAAATCTGTGATAATTTAAAACAAAGTTATCGATTTTTTTTACTTTTAACAAAAAAAAAAAAACAAAAAAACAAAAAAAAAAAGGAAAACAAACAGTAATTTTTTTTTAAATATTGTTACTGATTGAATATGTATAGGAAAATATAGAAGAAAGTCTTGTGGTGGCCACAACATACTAGTTTATTTTGACTATAACATGCAGATATTAGAAATGAAATAAACTTTATAAAATTTTATCGATGGAATCGGCAAAAATATTTTAGGAATAAAAATAAAAATAAAAAATATATATATGTAAAATTAATACAAATTCACAAAGATTTTGTCCAAAGATTGTATGAATTATAACTAGGAATTTGTAAATTAGAGGTCTTTGTTTAAAGTTTTCTTTGACAAAGTCGGCTATTATTATTAATTCATAAACAGACATTAAACTGGCTTCAATATTAAAAATTAAACTAATAAATAATATTCATATATGAAGGTAAATATATTAAGCATACACATAAGTAATATATAGCAATAAAATATAAACACACATATTTATAATACAAATTAAAATATTTTTTAAGTGTAGAAGTGAATGTTCATCATTGATTATCTTTTATTTTCTTGAATATTAAACTTCATTAGTAATAATGGTTTGTTCAAAATTTTTATATACCGGGTGATCCAAAACTCAGGACAAACTTTAAAAATGAATAATTCGAAAACGAATCAAGATAAAAAGATACGGTTTGCACCAAACGGATGGAAAAGAAGCCGGGTTTTGTGTGGCAAAGAAAAAAAAATAGTTCTGTTGGCGACCAACAGATGGCGCTGTCGTATTTCTGATGTAGGATTATGCAAAGCAACAAACGATATAAAAAGGAACAACTACAGCAGGTAATGATAGTCGAAGCTTATATGCATTGAAATATCGCATTCTCAGTCGCTACTTTAATCACGCATGACCTTCAAGATCTCCCGATCTGACACCCTGTGACTTTTGGCTGTGGGGATTCTTGGAAGTCAAAAGTGTATCGCGACCAACCGGCATCACTAGCAGCACTGAAAGATGCCATCCGCCAAAATGTGTCTGCCATAACGAAAGAAATGCTACTAAATGCTGTGAACGATGTGGTGAATCACCTCACAGCTGTACTTCTGAATGATGGACATTGAACAGTTACTGTAGTAGTACTAATTAACTGTAATTAAGCTGACTTGTAAGTTGTAAATTTTTTTTTTTTCATTTGTAAATCATCTTTTGGTGAAATAAAACACTATAACGCCATCTGTTGGTCGCCAACAGAACTAATTTTTTTCCTTTGCAACACAAAACCCGGTTTCTTTTTCATCCGTTTGATGCAAACCGTATCTTTGTATCTTGATTCGTTTCCGAATTATTCATTTTTAAAGTTTGTCCTGACTTTTGGATCACCCGGTACTTTTCTTGAGTTGTTTGGTGCTAGTCTGTATGAATTGCACGATAATTATACAAGAATGTCACTGTTTCCCCCCCCCCTCCCAAATGTATTTAGAAAGGATTAAGTTAAAAATTTGATTAAAAAAAAAAAAAAAAAAGAGGAAAATATTGCTTATTTTTTTTTTAAATCTCAGCTGTAAATTTCTTTCTTTACATTAAAAAATCAATTGTGAATTATTTAGAAAAGCAACTGGATTTCTTTTACTGCTTGAGAAAACAGACTAAAATTAAATAGGAGCTCACTAGTAGAAATAGTGCAGCATGACAGCGAGCACTGCAGATTGTTTTAGGCTTTGTGAGAAAATTTGTATTATGGAGTAGTAAGGTACTTTTTGGATTACCATTACCAGTTTAATAGTTTAATCACAATTAACTGCTTACATACTGTTATTTTGCTGCTAATCAATAGAATGTATATATATATATATATATATATATATATATATAAATGATAGATATAATAAAAAAATTTAACCTTAAAGTTTAGCAATTAACAGATAAAGAACAATACCAACACAACGAAAATTGAACTTATTTTAACTTATAGGTAAGACTGAGACAAAAATATTGCGATACAGATTAAGAACCAATAAGAGACAAAAACAATTTAAATTACTTACGCCGGCATGAATTGTATTTTAAAGCTATTCCTGAAATAATGTAATTTTTTGCTTCTGATCGCCAAAATACACAAATATTTTTATTCTAATCTCTAAAATCTGTGGGGTTTTTTTTCAAAACTATTTTTTGAAATGAGTGATAATTTTGTGGCCTATTAATAAAATATGAAATTATATTACTGCTTATTAACACAAATAACTACTAAAATAAGAGTTTATTTTATCACTAAATAATAACTTTTTTTTTTTTTTTTCAAAGTTATTTCTCAAAATCTGTGATAATTTTAAGGCCTGTTATTGAAATACAGAATCATTTGCCGCTAACTGACAAATGTTATGTCTACCAAAATGTGCAATAATTTTGTAACCTGTTATTGAAATGCACAATCATTTTGCCGCTAAGAGTCCAAATGTATGTTTAATAATGCAAAATTGTGGAAATAGGCTTATTTTCAGCGATGGATTTAGGCTTAGGTCCGTGAGGCCCGCGCCTAGGGGCGCTTAAGTTTTAAAGATAATTAAAATTTGAATGGTGCTGGCTATTAAATTTGAAGGACCACCAGTATTTAAAAGGAATGAGAAACATTTAATTTTTTTTTTTTTTTTTTTTTTTTTTTTGCCGATTATAAAACACTTTATCAATCCCCGTTTACCATGTTACAGATTTTTAGATAGCGATTTTAAATATACGATTAGATAGTGTTATGCAGTTAAATCTTTTGCCTGAGCTTCATGTAATATGCAAGCAATAAAAACTTATTCACGTTCTTCTCCTATAATTGTTTTATTACAACCAAATAACCTTTAAACCTTGTTCTTATGATTATTACGTTTTTCTTAGAAGTATATTTACAGTGTGAAGGAGTCCACTCGGTTTCATTATAAAAATCATTCGTGGTGTACATGCAATGATTTCTTTTCAGAAATATATTTATTATATGTTTGCCCCTGATGGAGACCGGATTGCCAAAGAGAGTTAATTTTTCTAGAGATTCAAATGAAGTTATTATTGCAAACTTCTAACAATAAATTTTTATCAGCATCGTTCATGCAGTTTCTCTGAAAATCAGGTTTCTGCTACATTTTGTTCCATCAAAAGAACGTGTTACCAGTGACTGCTATTTTTCCTGAAGAAGATTAGTCCCATTGGTTTTTTAATTCAAAGAAACCTTTCACTTTATTATTATTATTATTATTATTTATTTTTTTTAAATCCAAAATTATTCCATCGATTTCTAATAAAACCATACTTCTACCGCATTTTTCACGGATGGAGTGCGAGTTACTAGTGAACGTTCATTGAAGAAGAGAACATCAAGACATTGAGATCGAAACATCTCAAAAACACACTAACTCTAAATTTTTATCAAATTCATTCCAGCACTTTCAAAGGAAACGAAGTTTGTTCGTTTTTTTTTTTTTTTTTTTTTTTTTTTTTTTTTTTTGAGGATGAAACACGGGACACCATTGGAAAATAATTGTGTTGAAGAAATGGCAATTCACAATGAATTGTAAACTTAAGAAGCACTTAATTTAAATTTTTATCAAAATCATTCAAGCAGTTTCTAAGACAACCAACTCTCTACCACATTTTGCCATGGGCGGAGTGAGTGTTAACAGTGAAGACTACTTTTTCCTGAAGATGATGATATGTCATATTAGTCCAAGCGGCGGCTGCAAAAAATTGACTTTAAAAGGTGTGAAGCTGATTTTTTTTCTATAGATAGAATTCATTGTTACAATGAAAATCTGATAGGGTTGCCTGATAAAAGCCGTCAAGTTTAAGAGAAACAACCTCACTTCCAGTCACAATTTATACGATTTTTGAACCCCACAAGTGTGAAGATGAAACCGGTGCTAAAATGTAGAGATTAATATGCTCTTTAAAATGGAATAGGGTTGCCTAGTCAAAACCGTCAAGATTCGGAGGTTGCCTCGAAAATAGGGGTCAAATTTAAACGATTTTCGAACCTCACAAGTGTAAAGATGAAACCAGTGCTAAAATGTAGAGATTAATATGCTCTTTAAAATGGCTTAGGGTTGCCTGGTCAAAGCCGTCAAGAAACAGAGGTTGCCATGAAAATAGGGGACGTATTTTACGATTTATTTACCCAAGTAAAAAGTGATTTACCCAAGTATAAAGATGAAACTGGTGCTAAAATGTACGGATTAATATGTTCTTGAAAATGGCATAAGGTTGCCTGGTCAAAACCGTCAAGACCCGGCGGATGCCTCGGAAATAGGGGTGGAATTTAAACGATTTTTGAGCTCCATAAGTGTGAAGATGAAACCGGTGCTAAAATGTAGAGATTGATATGCTCTTTAAAATGGCATAGGGTTGCCTAGTCAAAACCGTCAAGATTCGGAGGTTGCCTCGAAAATAGGGGTCAAATTTAAACGATTTTCGAACCTCACAAGTGTAAAGATGAAACCGGCGCTAAAATGTAGAGATTAATATGCTCTTTAAAATGGCATAGGGTTGCCTGGTCAAAGCAGTCAAGAAACAGAGGTTGCGACGAAAATAGGGGACGTATTTTACGATTCATTTACTCAAGTAAAAATTGATTTACCCAAGTGTAAAGATGAAACCGGTGCTAAAACATAGAGAATAATATGCTCTTTAAAATGGCATATGATTACCTGGTAAAATTCGTAAAGAAATAGCGGTCAGTCTCCAAAAAGCTAACGAACATTAAAGGTGTTTAATACAAAGTATAACACACATGAAGACTATTTAAAAAAGGTTAAACACGAAATGATTAATATATAAAGATGAAATTGCGAGCTAAATGTCGAACATACAAAACTTTTCAATTTGCTTACGATTGGTGCTTCAAACCTCTCAAGCTATAGCGGTCAGCTTAGAAAAGGAAGCGAATTTCAATATTCGTTTATTTTATTTGTTAAATGATGTAAGAGATTTTAAAGCATAAAGAAAATTAAATTATTATGCGTGACCATTCTTTTTCTAATCTGTATAAAACTAATTTCAGCTCACGAGCTCGTTTTTTCCCCATTTTGCAATACTTAAAATATTCAACTTGTGTCAAAGTACTGAGAAGATAAATTCCATGAAGAAATGTATGCGGCTGCTTTGTAGAATTTTATACGAAAATTTTGGGTTGTGCCGATTTTGTTATATTAAAAATTTGTCAATTTTAGAAAATTTTCTCAATTATTTTTTTTATATCTAATTAAAAATAATCAATAATACCATCTGCAAATTAATTATGGGTACAAATAAAGCGAAAAACATTTTTAAAAAATTGATAAATTTTTCGCGTTTCTTAATAACCATGAATTAATTTATGAAACTGAAATTTGTAAATCTTGCTGCAAATCTGAAATAAGAGTTTTTTTTTTTTCATTTTATTTAATTATTTATTTTGTATACTAACAGAGTTTTTTATTATGAATTTCTTGGGCATTATTATCTTCATTTCTGTTAACTTTTGCGGGCGTATTTTCTTATCTGTATCCGCATGCTACATTTTTAATTTTTACTATTAATTCGTTGTTTTTATGGGACATTTTAGAACAGTTTCATTACAGTTTATTTATTTATTTTTTCTTTTTAAATACTTTTCATACTTTTTTTCATATTGTAAAAAAAACCTTCAAAATTAGCTTTTTTTTTTTTTTTTTTTTTTTTCCCCCGAGACAACCACTATTTTTCGAGATTTTCACCTGGCAACCCTATGATACTCTAAAGAGAATATTATTCTCTATATTTTATAAACGGTTTCATTTTTATATATGTTAGGGTAAGAAAACCGCTAAAATTTGCCCCCCCCCCCTCTCACACACACACTTTTCCTGGCTACCTCTTTTCTTGACGGTTTTGACCAGGCAACAGTATGCCATTTTAAAGACCATATTATTCTATACATTTTAGCACCGGTTTCATCTTTACACTTAGGTAAATCATTTTTTGCTTGGGTAAACAAATCGTAAAATACGTCCCCTATTTTCGTCGCAACCTCTGTTTCTTGACGACTTTGACCAGGCAACCCTATGCCATTTTAAAGAGCATATTAATCTCTACATTTTAGCACCGGTTTCATCTTCACACTTGTGGGGTTCGAAAATCGTTTAAATTTGACCCCTATTATCGAGGCAACCTCTGAACCTTGACGGTTTTGACCAGGCAACCCTATGCCATTTTAAAGAGTATATTAATCTCTACATTTTAGCACCGGTTTCATCTTCACATTTGTGGGGTTCGAAAATCGTTTAAATTGTGACCGGAAGTGAGGTTGTTTATCTTAAACTTTGACGGCTTTGACCAGGCAACCCTATCAGATTTTCATTGTAACAATGAATTCTATCTATAGAAAGAAAAAAACAGCTTCACACCTTATAAAGTCAATTTTTTGCAGCCGCCGCTTGGACTATTATGATTTGCAATGGACATTTCGGAGTTGAAAGTAAGCGCCACTTTCCTGAAAATAAGTCAGGTAGTTTTATCATTTGAAAAGATCCTTAGACCTACGTTTTCATGAAAATCGTTAGATCTATATTCGTTTAAAATCATTTTCCTATATACGTTGCAACAAGTGAAGAAAAAACTTACGCGAAATTTACAATTTCATCTCACGCCAATTTTCATTTTAAGTTGTTTGAATAGTTGCTTTTGGGAGTCGTTTTTTTTTTTTTTTTTTTTTTTCAGTGAAAATGTATTCGCATAGCAGAAACGAGAAGACGTTCAACGGTAGTTTCACATTTCGCAAAAAGCAAGAAAAATGGCATAATTCAAAAAATGGCAATTTCGACTTTATTTCACTGAAAAATATAAGAAGTGCTCCAATATGCGCAAAAAAACGTTACATCTTCATCTCAAAAATTATTCACTCCAGAAGCAAATGCGTCAGTTTTACTTTGTGTCAATGCTTTATCTTTAAGTTGATTTTTCGCAAGTACCTTATTTTTTAGTAGTGTCACTTTTTTTTTTTTTTTTTTTTTTTTTTTTTTTGTACCTTTATGCGATATGAGAAAAAATTATTTATTGAATGCACAGATATTAAATTAAGTAGTTGGCATAGGCGGACTCTGCTCAGTTCCCCATCATATATATGTTCTCATAAATTTCTAGTGCTGGATATATTAAAATCATGTTAAGAGAAATGAATTTGATCAAACGCTTGACACAGTGACAGAATGAAATCACCGCCTAATAGGCTACCCATCGTTCACTTCGTTATATTTATCTTAGTTTAATCTATTTATTTATTTTATTAGGGTCAATTTCGTAGTTTAATTTTCCTGCTACTATTTCCAATGCAACAATCCTCAAAATGCATATTTATACAGAAAATTTTCAATTTTACTATGATCATAAAATCTTATATTACGAATAACTTATGAAATTTTCCTATTAGAATATTTGTAATCAATCATGTTCAAACAAGTATTATAAATGTTATTTTGAAGTTGTCTGATATATTTATGATCCTCAAAATGGACGTTCATGCTCACTTTTGCCATATTCTGCCATGTTAAGTAAATCATAAATTACAAATAACTTACGAATTTTTTAAATTGGAAAATTCATAGTCTATGATATTCATGTCAGTATCCCAAATAATATTTCAAAAGTGGTCTGACATCTTTACGATGAAAATATACCTCAAAATTGACTTTTATGTGAAATTTTGCCCTATTCTGCCATGTTAAGAAATTCGTAAATTTTCAATAGCTTGCGAAATTTTCAAAGTAGCATGTTTATACTTAATGATGTTCATTTCGGCATCAAAACTGATATTTTAAAACTGGTCTGATATTTTTACAGTAAAAATTTCCATTTAATGCACGTTTAAGTGAAATTTTGCCTCATGTTAAGAAAATCGTAAATTTCTAATATCTTGCGAAATTTTTTAATTCGAATGTTGCAAATGAATAGGGTTCTAGCCAGTTTCGGAAGTAATATTTTAAAACTGATCTGACTTCTCTGTGACAATTTGTTCTTAAGATATTGTGTACACAGACTAACGAACTAACTAATGGACACTAAGAAACTAACAGACACCCTACAGACGGACACCATACAAATTTTGTCATTTTCGGATTCCTCACACCTAAAACCATGTAAAAAAGTCAAAAAACCGAGGTCGAAAAATTTCACAATTACCTAAGTTCCCCATACCTATAGTACGATGGAGATATAAAATAACGTCATAAAAGAAACTTTTTTCAAGTTAGCAAACAGAGTGTCTATATGAACCCGACATTTCTAGTTAATAACTTTGTTAATTTTAATAATAGAAATTTCTAAGCAGCTAAAATGTCTTCCTTGCAGTATTCCGCAAACATTCATACCTATCGTGATACGAAGGACACTGACCTCCACGAGGAGATGCGGTCACAGATAAAAAGTACTGACACTAACGACAGTAACTTTTTTTTAATATAGGGTGATAATAATTAAAGTTATGATTTCTCATAACGCTATAATTTTATAACTACAGATCAGAATGGTTTGATATTTTACCAGAACAATAGTTAGACAATGAAATTTTGTTTGGCAAAGATAAGTTGGTTGGGTTTTGCGTCGCACTAGCGCACCCATGATAAGATGTTAGATTTAACCCATTGCGCAGCACTAGTGAGACGCAAGACCCAACCAACCAACCTTTGCAAAACAAAATTTCATCGCCTAATTATTGTTCTGGTAAAATATCAAACCATTCTGACCTGTAGTTTCAAAATTATAGCGTTTTGAAATCGTAACTTTAATTATAATCACCCTGTATATGAGATAAAGCATCTTGCATTTATTTAAAACTAGCTTTGCTCCATGAGCGATCTAACATTAACCGCATAGTCTCGCTATCTAGTGGCTTTTTGATAAAACTTACTGGTAAATATTTACTTTATAGCACTCCTGTTCTAACATGGCCTTTCCATAACATCACACTCACAACGCCATCTATCGACACATTTTGGAACTATTGTTTTTTCTTTGTCAAACAAAATTCCATTGCCTCACGATTGTTCTGGTAAACATCAAGTCATTCTGAAAGGTAGTTTTAATGTTAGAGCGTTTGAAATTGAAATTTGATAACTGTAAATTCACTTGAAAACTGTAAACTTTGATACACTTATACAAACATGTGAATAACATAATAAAGAAGTTGAAAATTTTGCTTACTATGTCTGATAATTATAAAAATAAAAGCATGAGTAAAACCTAGCATAGAACATAACCTGTACAGAAGAATATTTTTTAATACATTCTAATAATAATAACAATAATAAAATAGCTATACTAAATACATTTACTTGACCACGATGATCCGCAATATTCTTCATCCGAGCTATCACTGCAGTGATCTGAACCATCGCACCAATTCTGTTTATTAATGCAGTGTCCATTGTCACATCGAAATTGGTAGCTGTATGTGCAAGGTGTTCGAAATCTTCTACCTGATGGATGTAATCAGTTAATTAATAAACTTATTTTAATACTATTCTTGGGGATCATGCAGTTTAATCAGAGAATACATATTGGACTTAAAAATTTGATTTTAAGAATAGTAGTGTCATAGTTGATTGGTTATTCACGTTTGATATCAGAGTTACCAACATTTTGATTTATTCCGTAGCACTTTTTGCCTCGCTTTATTTCACCCTACTTTCATTTATTTATTTATTTTTATTTTATTTTATCGTAGCTGTATATTGGAGAATTTTTTTTATAAATAAAGTGGTGCAAAATAAATGCAGGGTTAAAAATGCTGCAGAATAAATTAAGTTGTTGACAGCTATGTTGATATATCTGTCTATACATATATAGGCATTTACCGAAACAACATCAGTCGCCTATACAAGGCGGACTGGCTCTTTGGCCCACTCACTCCACAAAAGGGTTTAGGGGAGTTCCCTCCATTGTGGCGCAGAGTGAAACTCTAGAAATTCAAGGAACAATTTTAAACAAAGTCATAATTTTGCAACATTCTATTAATTCCTTACCAGCAGAGGAAAAATTACGAGATTAGCTTCCCAGGGCCCCCATTTTCCCCACAGGCGCGCGTTGTTATGCGTTTGTTGATCCAGAAATATTCCCTTTTCCGATTCCTCTGACTTCCCGCCTTCTCTGAAATGAATGAATCCTTCGAAATCGCTATCACAATCATTTAATTGCATTCAAAACCTTGGAAATAGTTTCACTAGTTGCAGCGTAGCTGGAAAGTTCGTACTTCAAAAAAGTGTATATATACGCCTGAGGCAGTTAACGCATCGGCATAGCAAGACGAATATATACGCCCGGGGCAGTTAAGGGGTTAATAAACTTTTTTGTCTTTCCAGATATTTTCGAATGTGCAAAATTATTACCTAGTTGTACATAAGAAATATATAGAGAGAGTATTATATACTGCCCTAAATTAACTTAAAAATTCAATAATAAAAAGAATAGAAAAAAAAATTAGCTACTAATTTTTTTTTTAATAAGCACTTATATTAAAAAAAATCATCACTAAATAGTGGCGATAAATTTAAAAGTCGCTGACAGAGTCATATACTAAAGCAGTAACTCAAAATAGTTTAGATATTACGAATTTTTTTTCTATTCTGAAAAATATTACTGATTTTTAGCATACTATTTTATAAAAGAAGAAGAAGAAATGTAGTATTAATTATTATGTATTTCAATTTGATATTGAATATGAGGATTTCTATAACATTTTTCTGCTTTTGTCTTGCGTTATGCACCATTAGTATTCCTATTCGGTGAAAGGCAAAGCAGCGAATAGGCGGGCAGAGCTCAGCAGGGGATGAGAAGTAAAGCGAGTCGGGGATTGGTACAAGGAGCGAGCAGAGAAAAAAGGGCCTCCTTTTCTTTTTTTTCCTTTAAGAATAATTATTTTTTGTGGCATTCAGTTGACATTCCCGCTGTTTTCTATTATCCTGGTAGTAATTTAAACAGTTTTTCTTCCGATAAATCTCTCTCTATGTGTGAGTGGGCTACCACCCTTTCTTACGTTATGTCTGAATATTGTATCGACTTTCATAAATGAGTTTAAAGATTGTTATGGAACGTAAGACTTATTTGGAATTATTCAGTAAAACGTCACCCACACCATTCTTTGAAACTTACACACCTTAGTCAAAATTTTCAAGGGGCATTCCCACACGATCATTAAAATACTAAATTTGAGATTCTTTCACTTATTTGTTTTCAAATTATGCTACTAATATACACGAAGACAAATCGCTAAAAAATGTTATCCCAAAAATATTTAATAGCGAAAAATCAAAGTTGAAACAATATCTCAAAAGTAAAAGATAGTTTTAATTTCTAACCAATTTCTGTGAATATTATATAATTTCTATAACAATTTAACCATTTATACCATTTAGAATGTATTTACTTAATTTTTGGTAATCCTGCATATTATTTAAACTTCAAAAAATTTTCACGCACTATAACTAGGGTACCGCGGCCCGAAACCATGGATGTAAAAAACAAAGAAAATAAATATCAACTTTTTTTTCTCTACTTTTAGAAAATTAATCTTCTTACACGGGAATATTGAAATATGATCCATGGTTGTAGGTAGGTAGATAATTAGGGAGGTTGTGATTGCGTCGCACCATTACTGCGCTATGGATAATTGGCGACGGTCTGGGACACACCCCTACGGATGTTCCGGAGACATGCCACCACAGTTTTGGTCCTACACGAAGGGGATAGCTCCCCAGCTCCAGTGGCCCCCAGAGGTATACTTTTGATGGGAAAACGGAGGATATTGTGGCCAAGACATATTCTACGTGCACCAGCCACCATTAGTGTACACGACGGTCTTTGGTCGGCTCGAGAACCGAACCTACAATCTTCCAATTACGAGCTTGGCGCTCTACCGACTGGGGTACCGTGGTCCGGATTTAAGGTTGTAAAAAAGAAATAAAAAGTGTCATACACTAAAGCTGTAATGCAAAATGGTCTAGATATTATGATTTTCTTTCTATTAAAAATATACATATAAATATTATATATTTCAATTTGACATTGAATGTGAGGATTTCCATAATAATTTTCTGTTTTTGTCTTGTAGTATGCAATATTAATATTCCTTTTCACTGAAAGAAAATAGCGAATATGCGGGCAGAGTTCTACATGTGTCAAAAAGTAAAGTGAGTCGGGGAGGAGGCGAAGCCTCCTTGGGGGTTGGTGAGCGGAGCGAGCAGGGGGCAAAGCCCTCTAGTTTATTAAATTATTATTTATCAAAATTATTTTCCATTATGAATATAGGCGATTTTCATCTCAGAGAAGTATAACGCGAAATGCCGAAAGAAAGTTAATTTTGTGTCAACATCTGAGAAGTTAATTCCCACCCCTCAAATTCTTTTTTTCTTTAAAATGGAAAAAAAAAAAATCGATAATTTTGTTTTAAATTATCCCAGATTTATGGTTCAACCATTCGTTTGAAAGGTATTGATTGACCAGTTCTTTTGAAAGATGACCATATTAAAAATGCACACCCCCGGAAGTAATTCCCCTCCAGGAGGGAAGAGCGTTGCTCCTACATACACTTTTTTTTTCAGTTTACTACTACTATTATCAATAATTCATGCTGATTTCGCAGTCACTGGTTCAAAATAACTCTCATCATGCCCATTTATGCGAAAATACGTTATAAGCTGTCATATTAAGCTTATGAAATACATATATATATATATATATATATATATATATATATATATATATGACAGCGCCACCTGCCGAGTGATTAATCCCAAAATGTAATCAGCACAAGTTTAAGTCAACATCCAACTAATATCAAGTTTGGTTAAATTTCGTTTATTAGTTCGTGAGATACAGCGTCCACAAAATTTATGATACACACAGAGAGACAGACAGATATTTTCTAAAAATAGTCAAATCGTGTTCAGGACATTTTAAAACGTGTAAGCCCATCAGAAACCAGAGGGTGAAAAATTTCACGAATCTAATATTTTCTTCTTATATATATAGAAGAAAGTAATAATAACAAAATAATTACAGTAAGACCCCGCTAAACGCGGGGGATACGTTCCATCAAAGTAGAGCGTAATGCGAAACAGCGCTGAACAAGGCGGGAACAATTTCGGGGAATCCCCGTACTGCTGCGAGCAATTTCGGGGAATCCCCGGGTTGAAATAAAAGAGCGCTAACCGAAACAGCGTTAAGCGGGGTCTTACTGTATTTAGAAAGTTTAGAAATTAATTTTATATTACAAACGGAATGTGTGTTAAAAATGTTTAATAAATATAAGTTACGCCAAAATCAGTTTACATGTCTATAAACTCAAATATTTAATGATTTTAACCTTAATAGTTACAAATCACCTCTAAAAATTAAAACTGTAATTTAAGATATATATACTTTAAAAACTTACCATCCACTCCAACTACAAACAGTGCTGCAAAAAAAGTAAGTATGGAAACGGTGACCATATTCCTGCCTTTCTTTATGTCCGAATATGAACTCTAGTGCCCGTTTAAGTTTTTGTTATCCAATAGAGATATTTATTTGTGATAATGCGAGTTAGTCTGATAGATAAAGTATAACGCTAAGTTCAAGTTACACGAACTTGTTAATGATTAAAATGGTTGATAATATTCAGAGAAAAGACGTTATCAGCTTTTGACTAATTAGTTAGTTTGCTGTACGTTAAAGTTAGAAAAAAAGAAAAAAAAATCGCTAAAGTAGCAAAATACTTACTAAAGTAGCAATCATTATAAATCGTTAAATTAGCAATGAGTATTTAAATCATGTTATGCAACCAAACATAGTATCTGAACCCAGGAAGAACTGAGAACTGAGAGATTTTGAAGTGTAAATTTATTTACGCCCCTGATATACATTTCTATTGAATTTGATTTTTGGCAAAAATTGTTTTATTGTGAGCGTCAAATTTATTTATTCAACAAAACTGGTAAAATGGCATTTTTCAGACATAAAAAGAAATATATTTAATTACACATAAATAATAAAATTGAAGTGAAATTTTATAAAAAATTAAACATTTTTTAAAATATACTTTTTTTATAGTTGGTAGTTTAGTAATTTATGACACACCAAGAGAATTTATATATTTATAAGAATTTCATTTAATTATTAATAGATAAACAGTGCTAACTATGGTAATTTCACTACTCAAGTAAATTGTCTAAAAGAGTCAGATGCAATTGTAACAATTACAGGGTGGTCCGAAAAACATGATAGAAAGTATTTTAAGTTCCTGATTTCAAATGTACTGATATAAGTATAATTCTTCCATATTGTAATTGCACATATATTGACATTTAAGGTGAATGTTTGATAACCGGAACTAATGAATAACCAATATGGAATCACTGACCTTGGAAGAACGATTATTTATCGTAAGTATATTTTTTGAGGTGTCATTGAGGTACAGAAAATCCTCATCTCAGTGTCGTCTTCTGACTATATCCACAAAGCGTCACTGTGTGGTGTGCCATATTATCGAAGCGGATGAGTGGTCCGATATTCATTGACGGTATGGTCACGGGAGTGAAGTATCGAGAGTTTCAAGAGCGTCACTTTGGCCCTGAAGCGGGCTATCTCAAAATGACGCGCCAGTACTGGTTCATGCAAGATGGGGCTCGTCCCCATAGAACTGCTGATGTGTTCCTGTGGCTTAAAACGACGTTTAGTAAGCGTTTGATTGCATTGGATGCAGAAAAATTCACGGGGCACGGGATAGAGGGGTCCCCATACAGTCCGGACCTAAATCCGTGCGACTTCTTCTTATGGGTTTACACCAAGGACAAAATATATAGGAATCCCCTGATTCACTTGAGGGCCTTAAATCGATCATCAGAAATGAGATTGATGCACTTGATTCCGACACACTCCAGCGCTTTATGATAGAGTTTCAGAACTTGCTTTATAACAGTATAGTCAGGGACGGTAGACATTTCGAGCACCTTGTATATTAAATGTCATTCATATCTTTATTCAATAACATAGGTTTCATGTTCTTGCCTATTTTATTTTTTCCACAACGATCGTTTACTTTCTATCATGTTTTTCGGACCACCCTCTATTAAAGTGTAATTTTCTTTAAATGTATTGCATGCATTTCTTCCTTCGTATTAATCTAATCTTAACTCTAAAATAATTTAATGCGTTTTATTATCATGCTTATTTATGCAATAAAAACCGTTAGCGGTGGCGTTTCAAGCAATCAAATTTTTAACAGTGGTTCAAAAAATCGTCTCTTTCGTTCAGAAAATTGTTGCAATTTGTGTGCAGAGTTACACACTACACACACATACGTTCGTGAGATTCATTGAACCACAAAATGTGTAAATAAACAAGAAAAAGTAAAATTCAAAAATCAGACTCAAAAACAATAGTTTATCATGTATGGGTAATAAAAAATAGAGTAATTTTTCCACCTTCGTATTGTTACCAGAATTTGAAACAAAATTCTTTAATTGTTACAATGTATGTACGAAAATATTTTAAACAATGTACATTGTTTGTTGTTTTAAACAATGTAACAAAATCTGAAACATAACTACATTGTTTAAATTAAACAATATGTATATATTTATTTCACTGTGTTTCAAAAGAATTAGTTTATCCATTTTGTATGACAAAAGTATTATCTTAATTAAAATAAATCTCAATCACTTTTTATATACCACATCGATACTTTTCAATTTTAATTTTCATGATGGAAAAAAGTTTGAATTTTATATCAGAACTGAAAAAACTTCGCAAAAATAAAAAAATATCTAAAGATGTATACTACAAAGAAATAACGGATGTTTTCAGAAAAACTTTGAATTTTAAATACACTGAAGTAATTGGACAAGGATCAGTCTCTACAGTTTTACGAGTATGGAATGAAGATGGTGGCAAAGGATTGTCAATGAAAATTGTGTTGAGTGAAGACATAGGTCCTAAAGAAAATGAATGGGAGCAGTTAAACAACAAAAATATACTACGTCTGTTGGATACCGCTGATTTTTCAGTATTTGGTTTGACATGGTTTATATCTAAACGTGTTGATTTGACGTTAGATGATGCTCTGAAGAAAAAAGTAATCTTCGATGAACCTATTAACTTTAAGCTTGCAGTTTCGTGGATAAAAGAAATAACGTCGGCTCTTGATTACCTACATACAAAGAAATTGAGTTTTCTGAATTTGAAACTGAGCAATGTAATGATATGCAGCGATAAAAGTGCCAAACTTTTTGGATTTCATCGCATGAACGGGATTGAAAAATACACAACTGGGTATTTATTTCTGATATCAAACTTTTTACAATTCCATATAGTTGTTTATTTATTACTCTCTTTTAGATTAACGGCCCTCTTCACTTACCGTCGCCGGAAGCCCGAGCCAATGTTATTCTATGGGGAATTTTTCTTTACAAATAACTTATTAACTAATACATATTTTTAAATTATGTTTTCACATTCAGAAAATTTCCGACTGTTTAATTGACGGACCTTTTTTAAAAATGTATTTTTTAAATTTTTAATATTTTATTTTGGAATTGCAAAATGAAAAAAAATTCACATATTGAAAATTCGTATTTTGCAGCTTCAAAATAAAATATAAAAAATTAAAAAAATACATTTTTAAAAAAAGTGCGTCAATTCAACAGTTGGGAATTTTCTGAATGTGAAAACAGAATTTAAAAATATGTATTAGTTAATAAGTTATTTGTAAAGAAAAATTTCCCATAGAATAACATTAGCTTCGGCTTCCGGCGGCGGTGAGTGAAGAGGGCTCTTAAGTACAGATGGAAGAACTGGATTTGTAAAAGGTTTTGACTTCCAGTTTTCGGCGCATTTTCACTTTTTAAGATATTCTGAATACGGTTTGACCACATTTTAAAAATATCGTCTGTATGAGTATCTTAATGTGTGTAACAAAATTTTTATGTCAGCTCTAGATCAAGAATTAATGAACATAATTTAATGAAAATGAAAGTTATATTTAGAACACATTAATTGGTGCTCATCAAGTTTTGGAATATAGTGTTCAACAAGCAGCTCTATCTTCCAGTTTTATCATGATCTTTAACATGGCAGTATCGGACAAAATTTCGTAAAAATGGACACGATATAGATTTTTTTGTTTAAAAAGCCACTCATTGTAAAACTGAAAATTTTTGTTTGTAATAGTCAACTAGGATAAAATTTTTGTGTACATGTAGGAGCCTTTTTCTTCCAATTGAATATTTAAGATAAAATTAACTCATCATCTTATGTTCGACAAAAAGATTAATTAGTCTACAAAAATTAATGTTTTTTATACGTTAACTCTATTTTATGAATGTTTTTTTTTTTAATTTAACTATTATAGTACATAATAATTATAGCCAATTTATAACATATATTTAGCAAATCCAAATCTTAAAATCGAACTCAGCTTGCTATAATTAATTTATTATTTTACTTTACTGTCTATGATGTCTTCGAAGACTGTTAGAAATATTCATGTAGTGTTCAATGAACACCAACATCATCACTACACCGTACCATTTTCAGCGATTTCGTTTCTGCCGTCCAAACGACATAATGCGTTTTCTCTTTTACACAAGTAAATTTTCCATGACTTATTTGTCTAAACAGAAACGGTGCTCCTAGCTGTGCTCTTACATACACCGAAACAAGATGTTTTCTTAGGAAAGCCAAATTTATTTTGTTCACTGATTTTGTGGATTTATTTTATTATTCTAACAATAATTTTGCACCGTTAAACGAAACAACTTGCTTCGATTGTCCAAAAGTACGGGGTTGAAAATAAAGAGTCACTGTGATTGGATAGACCGGTAAATAACGTCATAGATCTTTATGTAAACAGCCAATGAACACGCGATTCTGGTAACAAAATGTTTCTTGGGGTTATATCAATAAAAAAATTTAGTCGATCTAAAAAATTTTTGTTGTAAAAAAAAAAAAAAAAAAAAAAAAAAAAAAAGTTTTTTTTTTTTTTTTTTTTTTTGCGTGTCTGTTAATTGTTGTCTGTTGCGTGTCTGTTAATTGCGTGTCTGTTGCGTGTCATGAAGAAAACCTTTACGATTGAACTAACGTATCTGCAAAAAATAAATAAATAAAAAATAAAATAAAATAAAATAAAATAAAATAAAATAAAAAATAATAAAAAAATAAATAATAAAAAAATCAAAATCAATAGAAACACTAAAGATTAAAAATGTTATAGAATCAGATCATTTGTGTATTGAAAAGGACGTTGGCATATAGGAACAATAGGGGGGGGGGTATTTGCCCCTCCCAAAAATACTAGTTTGTAAAAATTAATTTTCTTAAATTTTATTGAAAACTTTAAAACCATGTCATTTAAGTTTAAATAATTATGTAGAGTAAAATTTATATCATTGAGCTAATTAGAACCATCTTGATTCGACCCACGGGTCAAGTTGACTCTAATTTTATTTTATTTTATTTTTTGATAGAATCAAAATAACAATAAGTTTTTCTGGTTCGGACTTGGAGCATGCGGTATAATTTTTGCAAATAAAATTTCTTGGCTTAAATTTCATTAAGCTCTGTACAGTCCTCACATTTTTTTAGAGTCATTCGCACTAATTTGGAATAGCACTTTTTGGCATAAAATAAACCAATAAATTTAAAAATAAGTTTATTCTTATAGAAAAGTGCGGGAAGACAGAGAGAGAGAGAGAGAAAAAAAAAGGCAATTTTTTCTGCATAAACGCTGTTTATAATTTTTTTTTTTTTTTTTTTTTTTTGGGTAGATGCTTATACGCAGGGTTGTTTAATCATCTCAACCTACTAATTAACCAATATAAGTCTAAACTAAATAGTTAATTATACTGAATTTTTGAAACTTTAAGTTTGCCCACCACTTACGAAAACTTTTTTGGCGACACCGCATTGTATTGCTGAAACGTGTGGTATGCGTCTTACTTAAATAAAATGTTGGTTTTCTTTCTCCTTTAGATATGAAATGCCCGAAGGATTCTTGCCCCCTGAATGTTATTCAGCTGAAGATCGTAAGCGTCCAGTGAAAGAAAAAGGATTTGATCTGTGGTGTTTAAGCATGATTTCAATTGAAATTTTCACTGGCAATTATCTGTCAAGAAATATTCCTAATAAAGTGTGTTGTTGGAGCGATATTATGTATCCGCTACTCTTTAAAATTTTGAAAGTAAGAAAAAATATATATGTATTGTTGTTATTTTAGGACGTTTGTGTTTACATACAGTTTAAATTTGTAGTTTTACTTCTATTCGTAGTTGATAAAAATGTACACATAGAGAGAGAAAGGGTAAAAAGAAAACCGGACACATTTTAAACTTTAATATAAAATCAAATACAGTCAGTAGCAAAATTATTGAAGCACTAGCAATAATTCGTAAATGATGTGCACCTAATACTGTTTTGTTAAGTAAACATCTTAGCTTTATGCTGTTTATAAATAATTACATGATAAAAATAACTTTTTATATACCATGTTTTTAAATTTTCTGTTGAATAATATAAACGCTATCGAAAGCAGCGGGGACCCGAACAGTGTTGCCAGATTTGGGGACTTTTTTATTCAACTCACACCAATAATTTTGAGAAGTGATATTTGCTATACATAGTAGACGTTTATCTTTCGAAGTGCTTAGGCAACCGTTACAATTAAAATTTAGCGGCGGGGGTTGAATAAAAAAGTCCCCAAACCTGGCAACACTGGACCCGAAACAGTTGGCTAAAATTATTAAAAAATGCATTGTTATTGTGTTTTGAGCTAAGTCGGAAAGTTTCACATGTCTAGCTAGTCGGGAAGTAAGTTAAATAAATTTTTTGCCGAATCGTATGAACGCTGCCGAAGGCAGGAAGGACCCGAAACATTTATCTAAAAGTATTTAAAAAATGCATTGCTATTGTGTTTTGAGCTATTCTGAAAGTTTCAAATGTCTAGCTAGTCGGGAAGTTAGTTAAATAAATATTTAGTAGAATTATATAAACGCTTCCGAAGGCAGCGAGGACCCGAAACAGTTGGCTAAAAGTATTTAAAAAATGCATTGTCACCGTGTTCTGAGCTATTCTGAAAGTTTCAAATGTCTAGCTAGTCGGTAAGTTACTTAAAAATCGATTGCAAGATTTGTACTGGACACACAAACAAGCAAACAAACAAGAATCGAAGTTAACAAAAACATGGTAAAAATTAAGTTGATGATAAAAATTAGCGATCAAATTAAAACTAAATATGAAAAATGGGGATGTGTGCTTCAATAATTTTGTTGCCGACTGTAATTGACGTATGAGAATGCGTATTACAATATTTCTTATGATTAAAAGTTTTGTGTAGCAAATAAAAAAGTTCGTTCCAAATTATGTTCATAGGTGGCGTTGTAGCTTGAAAACAACAAGAAAAACATCAAAAACGCAGCGCAAACAATAAAAGGTAATTTATTATATTTTGAAAAATTCACTAGAATAATTTCAATATATGAACCTCTTAGAGCTCGAGAAACACATCGTACGGTAATTCAGTTCAAGCCATGCATTCGTAGGCTTGACTTGCAGGATTTTTGTTTACCAGTAAATTTTTATAGAAATATTTACTTAATCTTTTAGCGGAAATTATGTGATTAAATAAGTCACGGAAAACTTTAAAAGAATAGTAGTATGAATTTGACGGAATGTTTGACAGCTCTGCATTCGATTGCATTGGTTGGTGAAGAACTGGATTCATGTATTATTATTGTATATGCAATCATGTGGAAAGAATGTAAAAATTTGCAAAAAATCCATATTCAAATTAGTGCTTTGAATCACAAATTCTTTCTGTTAATCAATATGTTTTGGCATTTTTTTTATCAATATTATATATCAGACATTAGTCTTTTCAATTATGATATGCATGTTTGTACATGAATTATTAATTATAATATTAAATATAATAATATGTATAACTGCAT
Source organism: Salticus scenicus (assembly GCA_963930645.1). NCBI lineage: Eukaryota > Metazoa > Arthropoda > Arachnida > Araneae > Salticidae > Salticus > Salticus scenicus. The sequence goes on along the minus strand of OZ005656.1, from coordinate 205,218,927 downwards.
GAAAAAAATATTTGATACTCTTCCCGCATATTATATATATAATGTAAAAACTAAAAATGAATACATACAAAAAACGCAAAATTGAAAGTCGACAAAAAGTATTAATAAACCACAAACATTCAAGCCATCGTCAGGGTAGCAAGGTGAAAACAGTAAGACGTTTCAAGAGCTACTAGTAATAATAATAATAATTAAAAAATAATAATTAAAAAAAGGTAGCATAAATCCGTACATCTTACCAAGAGAAAAGAACTCAACCCCGTTGCAGTTTAGAAAACAAAATTAAAAAATTATATACAAAAGATTTTTTATTTTTAATATACACCATAATTTATATAAATATTAAAGCCTATAAAATGATTTACTTAACCCTTCATCTACTGACGGTACTTTAAAGTACCATTACTTTAAAAAGAGTATAAAATCGAATTTATAGAAGAAATGCCAAAGATATTTATAAGAAGGGAACAGATGTACCTCCCTTTAATCTCACTACAAAGCATTAGACGATACATATAGCATTTTTGTTCCATAAGGGATTTTATGGAGTGCACTTGCTATTTTTGCTTGATATTTTTCACGATTTTCATGTGTGTTATAATTAATTCCCATATTATTTCAAGAATATCCCACTAATCTTAGAAAAAATGTGAGGAACATAAAGAGTAAATATTTCTCTACACTTTTTCATGTCGAAATAATTTTTTCGACCCCTATGTACCAGTGGTACACTAAAGTACGACCTCACAAAATTATCATTAATAATTATGATGAGGTGATATGCATAATTTTTAACATATATATCTTTAAATAATGCACTTTAGTAACTAAAAATATATGTTTTAAACACAATTTTTGTCTGTATCATAATGCAGTAGATAAAGGGTTAAAAAAAAAAAAAAAAGTCTTTATTTTTTATTATTTTATTAGTTTTTGTTTTTAACCTTGCTAATTATATCTCTTTTTTAATAAATAAATATAAATATATATAATAATTCATCTTTATAATGATCAAATACCTGGCACATCCCCCTACCAACTTTCAGAGAGCCTCTCGGTCACAGGTGGGGATATTAACGAACTAATATTTATAAGTATTGAAATTTTATTTTTCCGACTGAGTGAAAATAATGCCTGGACCGAGACTCGAATCCCAGATCTTTGACCTACAAGATCAAGGCTCTACCAATTGAGCTATCCAGGCCGACACCCCGGTCAGCATTACTCACTCAGACAACCTTTAGGCAGAAACAGTCCCGGTGCAGGCATTATTTTCACTCAGTCGGAAAAATAAAATTTCAATAAATATGGTTTTCTTCCACAGTTGATTGTGTGATTTTAATAAGAATAATATTTATAAGGTCAGAATGTTTTTGTGTGACAAGTGTAAAAGTTTTTGCTTTGATAATCTATCTTTTCTTTTTTTCTTTTTTTAGAAAAAGAACTTTAATAAAGAATGCCGAATGTTTTTCCCCAACTGCAGCATAAAAAATAATATGTTGAAGATAGCAAGAAATTTCTGCAGAGCTTGCTTAATACTTGCCCCTGAATCAAGGCCATCAACTACAGTTTTGTTAAATCACAAACTCTTTGAAAACGATGGATCACTAGCGGAAAAGGAATGGATATGGGAGAAACTGTTCAATTCAAAACCTATCAGAGAAAAATGCAGAAAAAACAATCCATTTCCTGCAAATACCTATCGAAACACTAAAGTCAATCGAGCTGATGTCCATGAAATTAACATGGAAAATGATGAAAGTCCTGAATGCATACTTCCATTTTTAGAAAAAACTGAATCTCTTATTCAAAGTCCGTCATGTTCAAAAGCCAGTCAAGTTGATAACTACGAGATTAATATGGAAAAGGATGCAATGCTTCAATACACACTACCATGTTTACAAAAAACTGAATCTTCAGATCAAAGTCAGTCAATAAGTTCTAAAACCAGTCAAGATGATATCTCTGAGATTAGCATGAAAAATGAGGAAATTACCCAATATCCAGTTCCACTTTTAGAAGAAAGTGAATCTGCTGATGAAGTACCATGTTTACAAAAAACTGAATTTTCAGATCAAAGTCAGTCAATAAGTTCCAAAACCAGTCAAGATGATATCTCTGAGATTAGCATGAAAAATGATGAAATTACCCAATATCCAGTTCCAGTTTTAGAAGAACGTGAATCTGCTGATGAAGTACCTTGTTTCCAAAAAACTGAATCTTCAGATCAAAGTCAATCAATAAGTTCTAAAACCAGTCAAGATGATATCTCTGATATTAACATGAAAAATGATGAAATTACCCAATATCCAGTTCCACCTTCAGAAGAAACGGAATCTTCAGATGAAGTATTTTGTAATAATTTAAATTTTTCGTCACTACAAGAAATGTTCACTCAAACAATGGTGAAGCATCGCCAACAGAATTTAATATGCAGAGTGTTACACACTGGAGCCGTTATAAAATCCATGAGACGTTATGTTGAATATGAAAGAAAATATAAACCTGAAGCAGTGAAATTCAAAAATATTAATTCTACGAAAGCCTTACCCAGAATGGACAGTATTGGCTACAAAATTGCATCGAAATTTTTTTATTATTTCATCTAATTAAGACGTTGTATAGCTTAGATAAAGCCATAAATTATTATTATTTAGATCATTTCAGGAAAAATCGTGAACTATATAGTTAATAAAAAGCAACTTTACATGACTGTCGTTTACTTATATTGCAATTAATTTAGTCAATTATATATCATTTTAAAAACATTTTTCTAACAAATGAAGCAATAATTATTAAGAAAATTTAATTACAATAAAAATAAGACAAACGTATTACAATATAAAAGCATTTAAAATAAAAAACATATGAGATAAAACGTAAAATAATTACACAAAACATAAATTTAGACATTTCGATCTTTTTTAGCTCTTTATCAGTAATTACTCTTTATCATCATTACTCCTTTTCATCATTACTCCTTATCATTCATCCTCCCCAGGCAAATGATCGGCCATAGAAGACTCATTTTTTGTCTGATTTTGAAAGTATTAAAATTGTATTAATTGTTCTATTCCAGAATTTTTCTGCAGGCATTCTCCTGAATTAGTTCTATACTCTGAATGAGGCATGCGCTGACCCAGTTTTCTATTCAAAATAAGTATGTATGTCACCAGTGGCGTATCCAAAGGGGGGGGAGGGGACTGATGGGCTGCAGCCCCTCCCGAAATTTTGTAGAAAGTCTAAAAAAATAAAGATTAATATGAATGATATCTGTACACTATGAAACATTATTGAACTTAACTTAGCCCTCCCTGAAATAAAATCCTGTATACACCACTGCGTGTCACTACTAGTTTGCGCACATGTACAAACAAAAGAAATTAGATACATTACTGTGTATAAGGTTTTATGTCCTATGGTCTGTAGAATTTAGGAGGTATAAAGGCTATAAAAATCCTTTAGCTGTAACTTGTTCTCTAAGGCTCCTTTCTCTTTTCTCCAGTGCATTGGATGAAATTAGCATAATTTTTTGGATGTTCAAAAACATTTTTTCTATTGAATATGGTTGGATTACCATTCCAGTTTTGTTTACCGGACCACATGAAAGAATCGGATACATTACAGTATATAGAAGGAAATAGTTAAAAGTGCATTTTTAGTCTTAATAAATAACCAATTTAAGTACTTTTCTATATTGTTTGATGAATGCTAATATTTTCGATTTGACTTTCTGACTTTATTTGTACCTTCTGTACGTCTGTAATAATGAATTTCTGTTTATATATAATTATCTTATAAAAGTTCGGCAGTTTTGTTAAAAAACATTCTATAGCTTCGCTATATAACTTCTCCATTTTAAGTAGTTCATTTTTTTTTTTTTTTATGTCTGTACTGATAAAGAGTTAAAAAACTCGAAACGTTTAATTTTATGTTTTGTGTAATATTTTATGAATTATCTTATATGTTTTATATTTTAGATGCTTTTGAATTATATTAAGTTTAAATTTTATTGTAATTAAATTTTCTTAAAAAATTTTCGAGTACCCCGTACTGATTTTAAATACTTTAAATACTTTTGTTTTTGCAACATAAAACACTTTAACACCTTGCTTGACGGTCACGTACAATTAAGTTTTAAAATTAGCACGGCCAATAGGCGTTTTCCTAAAATAATACTTTACTTTAAAATATGATTTTGCCTATTCATGCCTGATGCGATATATGAGTTTCGAAGGTTTAAAAAAATCATATTTTCTCTTATTTTTTAAAATATGATAAAATGTTTCATTCAAAATTTTGAGCATATAAAAGAGCCCAAAACAATATTTTATAAAATTTTCATTAAAAATTTTGTAAAATTCAGTCAGTAGGTCCTGTTTTCCTGAGATTCTTCGGAAAAACGGAGGGCACAATTTCCCAAAAACTAATGCACTAAACTTTGCACACTTCTTCAAACTAAATTTGATTAATGCTTAAACTAAGGATTTTTTTTTTTTTTTTTTTTTTTTTTTTTTTTAAATCAAATGCAACAACTTTCATAAGGCTATACGGGGAGGGGGGGGGGGTAGAATCAACACATCCTACAAGAAAGTCTCCGCACAGGGTGTATGACGTCACGGTAATGGACCTCCGTTCTTTAGAGTCCCTTAAATAAAATAATAGGCCGGCGCATCACCGCCATTTTTTTGCCTCCGAAGAGGACAGCATTCCCGCTTGGCGTCCTTATCGCTTCCCTAATGGTTTTAAGAAATCTTGATCTGAAACTAATCCGGTCAAGATAAGAGCAATAAGCAACAATAATATTCCTAAAAACACATTTTTTTCACAGTACATTCTCAGGACGTCATTTTGTTTTGAGGATATCCTATGGATGTACTGGGGTAAGATGTATTGTTAGGGCAGTTTCTGTTTCTTTTACAAAATGTCGCCAAAACTCAAATACACAGTAACAGAAGGTCTGTGAACACTTTATATTCACTTCTTGAATGATTATAACAGTTTATCGCTAAACAAACATATATAATCATAGTTTAATATTAATAAGCAAAAGCTGCTTATTAATAAGCAGATGCGGAAAAAGCAGAGATTTTTCCTCTACGAAAATTCTTGGAGAAAGGTCGGAGCGTACGACCTGTCGTAACCAAGTGTACAGTTCTGTCTCTGTGCCATACGATAGGGTCAAATATATCACGTCCTTCTTATTGGATATCCCGAAATTTCAAATGAAAGAAAATTATTTTAAATAAAATAATTAGTTTTGCAAATTTTTTAGTACCCCTCCCCCCCCCCTTTTTTTCCCTTTTCTTTCTCTTTCACTTTCTATCATTTTTAATTTTTTTCTATTTTTAATTTTTTTTTTTTTTTTTTTCAGCCCATTCTATGATTTTTGAATGGCCACGTCCCTACACCTGTTTCCTATTTCTTTTGCAGAGTTGAGAAATGTCCGCCTTTCTTCCTACTTTTATTTTTATACAACAGTCTCGATCATATTTAATCACGGCACATTACTGTAAAAATACTATAAATATTTCTATATATAATATTGGTAGCAGTAAAGGCATAAATTTCTCAACTCTAAGGCTAACTATAACCCCTGCAGAAAAATAATAAATAATATATTTTTTATTATCGAAAGATATACCTGAAGAAACAAATTATTAAAACTTTGAAAATGTATTAGAAAACTTAGTTTATTAAGTAACTACCTTGGTAAGAGTAAAGACATTTATTTTCAAATTAATTACCATATATATTAATAGAGTTTAAAGTTCATGCTGAAACATTTATATTCCTCTACATATTTTCTATTCTCGATTTATGAAACGGACGAAAAAACAAACAATATATGTATGTGTGTGTGTGTGTGTGTGTGTGTATATATATATATATGCATGTATGTATAATAAATAAATAAAATAAATAAATAAGTAAAATTTAACTAACTATTAATTTTTCCTGAGTCATAGGATGAAATCATACAATTATTAATTCCAGAATTATCCATACACATATCCATATATATCCATTGAAGAATTACCTATAAATATCCATTTATATGTACAGACATGCTAACAATTTATTCCACAGTATTGTTAACACACGCCTTTTTTAACACGAATTTTCTTTAAGGGTATTAGAATTCTTTCTATCTATTCGTAATTCAGAGTTGCCAACTGATGTGATTATTCTTAGCTCCGCCTTTTTTTTTCATTTCCAGTAATCTTGAAAAATTATTTTCTTTTTATTTAATCGTTGTCACATAATTAACACTTTGCTTGTGGATCATGTAAAATTACTACATTTTTCATGAAAAACGAGCCCTGCTTTCAGACGTTCATCTAAAAAAAATACGGTACTTAAAAAAAAAAAAAGAAAAAGAAAAAGAAAGATTTTACGTGTTCCTGTTTAACACTTTACATGCTGCTGGTGTACATATATATATGTCAGAGACGTTTACAGAATCAATTACTAGGAATAAAATTTGAATAATTTAATCAGGAATAAGTAAAATCATTTTAATAAAAAAAGTAACGTTTCAGAGGAACTTTTAAAGGCGTTGCTTACTGTTCAAAAGAGGAGAATACCCCGTCGACAATGTGCATAGCTGGCAATATTTTTATACTTTTGCGACCGCTGACGTAGATTCACGTCATTTGAAAATCTGTAACTCCGTCAGTGGGCGTTTCTTTTGCAATTTGTATGCAATTCATTTTTTAAAAATATACACAATATGCATATTTGTACAACTAATATACTATGAATATAAATACTTTGATTAGAAAGAATATAATTATAATGTATACCCATTTTTAATATGAATCTGAATATAGAAATATTTTTCTCAAATATTGTAATTTGGGAGAATAACGCCCACAGGCGGACCTTACTGTCAAAAAGACAAAAATATAAAATAGAACTTTTAAAGGCGTTGCTTACTGTTCAAAAGAGTAGAATACCCCGTCGACAATGTGCATAGCTGGCAATAATTTTATACTTTTGCGACCGCTGACGTAGATTCACGTCATTTGAAAATCTGTAACCCCGTCAGTGGGCGTTTCTTTTGCAATTTGTATGCAATTTATTTTTTAAAAATATACACAATATGCATATTTGTACAACTAATATACTATGAATATAAATACTTTGATTAGAAAGAATATAATTATAATGTATACCCATTTTTAATATGAATCTGAATATAGAAATATTTTTCTCAAATATTGCAATTTGGGAGAATAACGCCCACAGGCGGACCTTACTGTCAAAAAGACAAAAATATAAAATAGAACTTTTAAAGGCGTTGCTTACTGTTCAAAAGAGTAGAATACCCCGTCGACAATGTGCATAGCTGGCAATATTTTTATACTTTTGCGACCGCTGACGTAGATTCACGTCATTTGAAAATCTGTAACCCCGTCAGTGGGCGTTTCTTTTGCAATTTGTATGCAATTTATTTTTTAAAAATATACACAATATGCATATTTGTACAACTAATATACTATGAAAATAAATACTTTGATTAGAAAGAATATAATTATAATGCATACCCATTTTTAATATGAATCTGAATATAGAAATATTTTTCTCAAATATTGTAATTTGGGAGAATAACGCCCACAGACGGACCTTACTGTCAAAAAGACAAAAATATGCGGTCATGAAAGTGTTAATAAGCCAAACCTACTACGTGTATAGAAGAAATATTGTTAAATTTCTCTCCACTGCTCCCTTTTAAATTGTCTTATAAATAATAGACTATAGTCACTATAGTACTGCTTATAAATAAGCAGTACTATAGTGCCACGATAAAAATAGTAGAAATATACTAATTCCTCTGATTTTATTTTAATAAATTGTTATTATTTATAGATTATTTTATTATAGATCTATAACATATATATTATTTTAAAGTATGAATAATTATTTTTAATTATTTTCAGTTTGTAATTTTTTTGAGGAAAACTTGAATGATTTGCATTTCAAAATATCTTGTATACTAGTTAAGTAATTTCCTTCTTTAAATTTAGGCACATATTTTACATGAATTCATTTATTATTGATATTTAAAACTGTTTGGGGATTATAAAATTGCTATGTTATTCACATTTAATTAAGTTCCAGAATTAGATTTTTAAGGACTTGTCTCTTATATCAATTCCTATAACGTCACGCCTGTTCCACGCGTGGTAACATTTATAATTTAACCAGAAGTGATGTTAGTGACTGCCAGTTTCTTACAGTACTTTGCTTTTAGAGACATTTAAGTGCTCGTTAAAAATAGTAATGTGATAAAAGACCGGGGAGTAGAAATTCAAGAACAAATTATAGGAGTTCATACATGCCAACCATCTCATTATGAACCGTACAATTTTTAGTACCCGCGTTTTTTTTTCACACCAATAATTTTTTAGAGTAATTTTTGTCTTATTTAATCGTAATAACATTTGGAGGGAATTACTCTAAAAATATAGTGGTGTGAGAAAAGAGGCGTTTTTTCAGGGGGCGTTAACAATTGTACGGTTATTAATGAGATGGTTGGCAAGTATGGGAGTTACTAATAGGATTCGTACTCTCCGCCCATTTATCTGGACACGTTTAAAAAAGAGAATTTTACGTCCTTTTTTATTTCCACCATTTGCATAAATAAATATAGAAAATAAAGAATGAATTCAATATGGAAATAGAAATTTCTGTTCTGAAGTATTTTAACTTGGGAAAATAACTCCCAGACCTTACTGTCAAAAAGACGAAAACATGAAGTCGTGAAAGTATTAATTTGCTAAGAAGAACTTTTAGCTCCGCCTTTATGTCGCACCACTTTATTTTTAGAATATTTTTCTTCAATATATAACTATGATAAAATAAGAAAAATGCACTCTTTTAAAAAGAGTAGTATGGAATAAAGGCGGAGCTAAATATTCCCCGGAATAAATTAAAATATTTGCAGCTATGAATGGATAGCTGCTAATATTTTAATTTATTCCGGAGTAATTTTAGCCCCGCCTCTAAATCGTACCATTTATTTTTTAAAAGTTTATTTTTCATAAGTTATTGAAGTTATGTATTGAAGAAAATTTTCCTATAAATAAAGTGGTGCGGAATAAAGGCGGGGCTAAAAGTACTCCGGAATAAATTAAAATATTGGCAGCTATGTGAATTTGTAAAAAAAATTTCTACAAAAATTCTGGTTCGAAAAGAAGGCGGGGTTTAAAATGCTCTGGAATAAATTATAACTTTGGTAGTTACATATTGGAGCAAATTTCGCCACAAATAAAGTGACGGGAAAAGAGGACGTCTATTAACAGTGCCTCGGAATAAATTAAAATGTTGGCAATACTGTTTCATTTTAACATTTGGGACAGAGGGCACCCCCACCCCCTACCCTTCTGCTCAGTTTCTTAGAGTAGACAAGAAGCTTTAATCAGAACTTCGGAACACAAACTTTAATATTTAGTTCAGCAATTTCACAGTTCCCAAACAGAAATTGTGTGGTTGAAATCCAACATGCTTTTGTTGACAGCTACCATGGCCATAAATATTATTCGTTCGAAGGGATTTCTTAATTTTTGCTGTGTTAATGAAATATATCATTTATGAATTTCTTGAATACCATTATTTCTATAAATTTTACTTGAAAAGCTAGAAAGGCATACTTGCCAACCATCTCATTATGAACCGTACAATTTTTAGTACCCGCCTTTTTTTTCACACCATAATTTTTTAGAGTCATTTTAGTCTTATTTAATCGTAACAGCATTTGGAGAGAATAACTCTAGAAATATAGTGGTGTGAGAAAAGGGGCATTTTTTCAAGGGGCGTTAACAATTGTACGGTTATTAATGAGATGGTTGGCAAGTATGGGAAGGAGAGCGGGGGTGATCCCTCCTTTGTGTAAAGCATAAAAAAAATTTCTTGCTTCACTAAATATTCCTAAGTCCATAATAAAAATAATAAATTGCTTTACATAAAGTTTACAGTTAACTTAATTTTTTACTTTCTTCTATATTCAATAGAAGAAAGTATTGGATTCGTAAAAATTTTTGACCTCGGGTTCGTTTTTGATGGATTTACACGTTTTGAGAGCTGCTGTGTGCGTGTGTGTGTATGTGTGTGTGTGTGACAAAATTTTGTGGCAACTGTATCTCAGAAACTACTGCACAGAATTTCATACAAGTTGGTATGTAGTTGCACCTTGACATAAATTAGTGCCTATCAACTTTTGGTAAAAATTGTCTTACAGGTTGCGTTGCCATCCCGCTTTTTCTAAATTTTTAACATGGTGATATAGGACAAAATTTTGCATAAATGTACAAAAAGAGAATTATTTTTTAGTAATCATTATGAAATTTACAAGAATTATTTATAATAGAGATAGTCAAGTGGGAAATTTTTTTTATAGGTGCAGGAGCCTCGCCACCCCCTTGTGGGGGAAGTCCCCCCTCGAGGGGAGTAAATTTTCAAGATGGGTATCTTTCGAAAGGTCTCGTCAATACCTTTAAAACGAATGGTTGAACAAAAATCTGTGATAATTTAAAACAAAGTTATCGATTTTTTTTTTACTTTTAACAAAAAAAAAAAAAACTTGGTGGGAGAAAAAAATCGTATTTTTTTTTTTTTTTCGAAATTTAACCAAACTTGGTATTTAGTTGGCCCCCGACATAAACTGGTGCTGATTAGATTTGGGGATCGAACGCTCAACAGGTGGCGCTGTGATCGTATTTTTTCTAAATTTTTAACATGGTAGTATAGGACAAAATTCCGTATAAATGTACATAATGAGAGTTATTCTTAAGCTGTGATTGTAAAATTATTATGAATTATTGATAATAGTAATAGTTAATTAGTAAAAAAATTTTGTGCATGTGGGGCCATCGCTTCCCCCCACCTAAGGGGAAGTACCCACAGGGGGGGGGGGTAAATTTTCAAGATGGGTATCTTTCGAAAGGTCTCGTCAATACCTTTTAAAATGAATGGTTGAGTAATAAATATGTGATCATTTAAAACAAAATTATCGATTTTTTTTTTTTTAAATAGGTTTTTTTTTTGCTATTGAGTGAATTTGTATAGGAAAAGACAAAAGAAAGTCTTGTGGTGGCCACAACATACTAGTTTTCTTTTAATTTACTTTTTTTTTTTTACTCATTTGAAGCCATAGTTAAATTTTTTATCTTATTTTTCTTAATAGTTGTTGTACGTATGGTGTTTTTAAATTATAATCATCCTATTTTATTAATTACTTTATTAGCCAAAAATCAAGATTATGAATTTATTTTATTTATATGTGTGCATTTTAGATATGGTGTTAAAGTTTCACGTTGAATTGTGAACGCCGTGAAATTAAGACTATTCGTATAATAAAGATTATCATTTTGATTAAAAAAGTAAATTTAAAAATGAAAATTTTTTAAAGTATTACAAAAATATCTAGCATTTTTTTTTTTCCTGTTTATTTCAACATTATATAAAGAATTACTATTGTGGAATCATATAGGAACCCATAAATTTAAAAGAAATTTCTACAATTGTTAAAAATTCTAAATTAAAACTAGTGAATTAAATTAAAAGAAAGTGAACATACTGTACTCACACCGTCTAGCATTTCTTTCATTCTTTTTTATTATAAATATTCAATCTCAGCTTGGCTACAATACTAAACCACAATTTTAGTGTAATGTATAGTTACAACGTCGTTTGTGTCCATTGAGGCAATAAACGATGTATTTCTGTGAGAGACTTAAATGAGGTACGCTATGGTTCGGTGAGCATAATTTATTTATTGAATTCTGGTAAAAAAAATTATATCAGCTTAAATTGTAAAATTTTAGTAATTTTTATGTATAAAGCACATAAAGGAACTTATTTCAGCTTATTTATTATTTATATAAAAATTATTATAATAAAACATTAATAACAATAGTTGTCACATATTAATACTTTGCTTGTGGATCGCGTAAAATTACTGCATTTTTCATGAAAAACGAGCCCTGCCTTCTGACGTTCCTCTAAAAAAATACTGTACTAAAAAAAAATAATAAGTGTTCTTGTTTAGCACTTTACATGCTGCTGGTGTAGATCGTACAAAGCGGGTGCAAGTTTGCCTCATAAATATTAAAATTTTATTTTTTAACACCACTAATTTTCCATCTGTTAATTTTCTTTTCATTTTTCAATAAATAAATCAGGCTGGAGTCTTGAAAACGAAACATAGAACGATAAAATAATTTCAATATTTTTGAAACTGCACACACACTTCACATTTTACGATCAACTGATATTACTGAACATAAACATTTGTATTTACAAGCTATAGGAACAAATTATATACAGAGGGCCCAAAAATTAATCTAAATTCGAATGATACTCGCACAGTAGCGACATAACGATCAGAACGAAACTTTCTTCTACCTTCGCCGGTAGCAGTAAACAGACAGCTATTCCGGTTTCACCCGCTTTAACTGGAGCGGAGTTTAGTTTTCTGCTGCTATTGCTGGTCTTGTTGAAGGAACTATTCCAACTGCTCTAGCTTTGTGACATCCTCCCCACTTGAGCGTTCTGCAAAAATGCTCAACAGAAATTCGATACGGAAAAATACTAATAGAAAGGTTAACAAATGACAATATATATATGAACTACATTAAACATCTAATAATAATAAAAAAAAAAGAATTCAATTTCTAAAGAAAAAAAAAATGTTTTTATAGTCTTTGAGCAGTCTTATGTTAAAAATACACATGAAGTCTTTTTACTGGTCTCACTACCCTGCCAAAACGTGTCCTAAGTAGTGCTCCATCATTAGGTTTCTCACTAGTGTTATCATTTGTTTTCGGTGCAGGATTTGGCACATGCTGTTCAATTCTTTGTGTGATTTCAAGAGGTAGAGTCTCTGGATTGGTCGTAGTAAAACTCCTTTGGATGTTCTAAGCTTAACCAGTCTACTAATTCCATCTTTTCTAGGAAAGAGTTCGATGACCTTTGCCAAGTGCCAACATAAGCGTTTCTTATCGTCGTTGCCAATCAAGACTATATCACCCACTTGAACTGTGTCGTGACTTTTGGGGATCGACGAACGTAGAAAACCCAGATATTCTGTTCTGAATCTTTGCTTCAAAGATTCTTTTACTTTCTGAATATATCTATATCTTTCAACAACGTCAGTTTTCTCAATTTGGTCCAAGTCAGGTACATCACTTGTTTGTAATTCTTGAAGGAACAATGAAGGCGTTAGAACATTTAATTCTTGATCTTCAGCTATGTACGTTAATGGTCTATTGTTCATTATAGATTCGCATTCACATACAAGCGTATGTAGTTCTTCTTGTGTCAGAGAGGCTCTTCCTAAGTTTTTTCGAAGCAAATCTTTGAGAATTCTTATAAGTCTTTCCCAGAACCCTCCCCACCATGGGGCTGATGGTGGGTTAAATTTCCATCTAATTTCCTTTACTTCAAACGTTCGTTGAATCTCAGTCCAATCCAAACTCTTCAATGCATTATTTAGTCCAGTAAAGTTTGTACCGTTGTCGGAGTATAACACAGAAATCCGTCCTCTTCTCGCTATAAATCTTCGTAAAGCCTAAATGAAAACATTCGTACTAAGTGATGGAATCAATTCTAAATGTACAGCCCTAAACACCGCACAAGAAAATAGTACGATCCAAACTTTTTCTTTGGACTTGGTGAGCAGAGGACCTGCTAAATCAACTCCTGAGACTTAGAAAACTGCTGTTAATTTCGTTCGATCTTCTGGAAGAGGAGGAAATGGTACTTCAAGATGTTTAACCTTTTGCTTCTTACAGATATTACACTCATGTATGACATTTCGAATAATTATTTTTCCTTTCATAATCCAAAATCGCTCTCTCAAAATAACAAGTAGAGCAGACGCTCCAGCATGCTTGTTGACAATGTGCTCTTGCTCGATAAGTCTTTTCACTACTGGATGTTTGGAAGGAAGAACCAAAGGAAAAATAAAATCAGAGTTTTCATTTTCGTTTGTAACTCTTGATTTCAGCTCTAGTATTCCCTCATCATCTTTATAAGTTTGGAAATGTACGAGAGATCTTTTGCCTTCTTTATCTGTAAAGCATTCAGTCTGTACACAACGAAAAAGTGTCTTTTGAGCATTTTCTTAAGTCTTTAGATTTCGGTTGAAAACGTAATATCCAAACTATGATTTTAACCAGCTTGGAAAATTTTGAAACTCTGTTCGCTAATCGGCATACAACAGATTCAAACTCAATGTTATTAACAGAAACTACGGTTCTTCTTTTTTCTTGAGCAATCTCTTCTTCATTGATATTTATGACTGACTTAGGCCATTGCTCTCTTGGATTCTTCAACCAGACTGGTCCCAGCCACCACTGAGATTTTTACAACTGTTTAGCTCCACATCCTCTGAATGAAAAATCAGCAGGGTTCAATTCACCGGAAACATGGAACCAATTCTCAGTATCAGTAAGTTTCCTAATTTCATTTATGCGATTATTTACAAAAACTGACCACTGTTCTTGCCACTTAATCCAACTGAGTACTACTGTAGATGAATCAGTCCAAAAATAGGATTCTATTTTTTCCATTTTGAGAGCATCTTTAACTGATTTGAACAATCTTGCTGCTATAGTAGCTCCCATGTGCTCTAAACGGGGAATTGTTATCCTTTCAGTGGAGTTATTCGAGATGTAGCTTGCAATAAGTGAATGTTCACCACACCATCAGTGGACTCAGATCTTAGAAAAACGCATGCGGCATAGGCATCTTTGCTCGCATCTACAAATGTATGCAAACTTAGAAGTGACGATTCAGTCACACCAATCATCTAGGTATTTTTATGTCTTTTAAAAAATGTAAATTTTTGACCCAACCAAGAAACTTTTTTAAATTTTATCACTAACTTCCGCATCCCAATGTTCTTTAGTCTTCCATATGGCTTGAAGCAAAATTTTGGGTTGTAATAAAGCTGGGCAATATAACCTGTCGGATCGAAAATTTTACTAATAAATGACAAAATTTTTCGTTTCGTTAGTTTTTCTGTCTTATCTAATTTTAATAGTTCATAATCTATTTCTAAAGTATCAGAGCATTTGTCCCATGTTAAGCCTGACACTTGTGTTTTAGAATCTTGAGAAGGGATTTCAGGAAAAGCTGTACTTTCCCAGCCCCTAATAATAAGATCAAATCCTCTAGGGCACGATTCCTCTTCAACTTTCTTTTTAGGAACTAGCATAGCTGCAGCATTTTCATCACCATTCAACTTTCGTTTCTTGTCTGAAGACTCAGCCTTCTTTTTCTTCCAATTTTCTTCAAAAGCTTTGATTAATTCTGGATAGTCTAGATTTTTAACAGGTTCCCTACTACTTTGTTCTATAGGGTCTCAAATGCCAAGGAGTTCTAAATCCCATAACTTCGAAACCGGGTTTTCTTCTTGAGAAAGCATACTAATGACAGACATAGTTATATCTCTACAACTACTGGACTGAGGGACTTTTCCCATCAAAGTCCACCCTAATTTCGATTCCATGGCGACTAAGCCTGACTTAACTTGTTCTCGTCTACCAGTAAATAATTTACCCACGACGTCTGCTCCCAAAAGGACTTCGATAGGCCCAGAATTTTCAATGTCAGTTAAATTGATTCCTTTATTTTTTAACTCACGTATTCAATTTTCCCGAGCGCTGAAATATCATTACAAATTACATTTTGATCTAAAGCATCTATGAATATAATCATTATGAAGATTACTCAAATAAATTTTGTAACATATATGTTTATTTATATCTGTTTTCTCTCCACCGAATAACGAAAGACAAAATTCTTCTTCTCTTACAAAATCGAAATTTAATTCTTTTGCAGTGGATTTCAATATATATGATTTTTGAGACCCTGTATCTAGGACAACTCTCGCTTTGCGCTTCGCATTTTTTCCATGCAGCATTACAACTAAAGTTTGTAAAAATACACTATTAGTAGCATGAGATTTTGATTTCTGTGTAAATAGTGTGTCAACACACTTTTCTTTTATTTCATCGTGATTCGAAAGTGACCTTGAACCTTCATTATTTTTATTAGATTCCAACGTGGGACACATAAATTTTAAATGTTTCTTACTACAAATCTGACACCTAATGTTTGATTTACATGAATTGGCTACGTGACCCTTAACTAAACAAATTCGACATAATCCCGCATTTTTAATAACTGAAAGTTTCTCGCTTAAAGGGATATAGAATGCTTTTTTACAAAATCGCATTTCATGATCTTTTGAACAAAACGAACATAAATTATTTTTTGAATCATGTGTAATTAGTTCCATTGCGGACGGATAATTATCTTTCACACTTTTATATATTGTTAAACCTTTATGTTCGCACTCAGGAAGCGTATTACAAAGATCGGTTCTGCTCAATTTAATCTTTTCTTAGGACTGTACTTCATTTCTTAAAAACAGAAGTATGGCATCAAGACTCGATATTTTATTTTCAGCTTCTAGAATTTTTCTCTGTCGTTCAAATAAACGTAACATATTTATGGGCAAAGAACTTTCAACTAAGGGATATAAAATTATACCACACATTTCACTAGTAACACCCAAAGTGTCTAGCGCTCGTAACTGAGTAGATAATTTATTATATAAACCGATCAAAGAACCATTTTTCTTATTATTAGAATTAAGAACAAGTTTTAATAATTCCCGAACATAAAAATCGATCAAAAGGTCTTCTCGACCATACCTTTCTTTTAAGCTCTGTATAGATAAATCATAATTTTCCTCTGTTTTGGGATATAACTGAACAATTTCTCTAGCTTCTGATTTAATTTTAGTCGACTGAATCAAATAATGAAATTTATCCGATTTACTTAAATTTTTATTCTCATGAATATTCTTAAATTGATTCCAAAATGTGAGCCAATCTTTTAAATCTCCCCCGAACGTGTAAAGTTCAACTTCAGGAAGACGCTGACATAATGTTTTACCCGATTTGTTATCCTCTAATTGATTATCATTATCAACAATATTACTTTCTTTTACATTTAATTTTTTGTGATTTTCTAAAAAGCGTTGAGCTCTTACTTGAATTCTCAGTGACTTTTCCCTATATTCTTCTACAGAATCAAATTCTGTTTCAAATCCCTGTTCTTTTAAACTATCTAAATATTTATTATGTGTTAATTCTAATGTGTCAGATTTTTGTTTAAATAAAACTAAACTTATTTCAACTTCTTCGAGCGAAGAATTTTCGTCTGCTAGTATATTTTCTAGCTTATTATATGCCCTCGTGAAGGTAGCTCTGTGTGCAGTTTTATTTCTTTTGATTATTTCCATTTTTACTATCCAATTATATAATGCAATATTCACTCAATGTTTATTTTACTAAATTTTACTTAATAAATTTAGTTTTCTTAAATTTGAAATCACCACAAGATAAACTTCAAAACCAAAATATTTTCGCTTTACAAACTTTCAATTGACAATCGTAAACTTCAAAATATTTCTATTTTTATTATATCAATAAATAATACACTCTGTATTACTATCTAATTCTATCTAAATGATATAATGCATTCTATAACAAAATGCATTCATTTATAAAATATTCTACTTAAGTTTCGTTTTAATATTCTTCATTCAGTTTATCAATGAAAAACTTCAAAATGGAAATAATCTAATCTTCTTACCTCTTAATTATTACTCATTGTATTTTAAAAGACGCCAGACTCACCCGGAGGCGCCAAATGTTGATTTTCTTTTCATTTTTCAATAAATAAATCAGGGTGGAGTCTTGAAAACGAAACATAGAACGATAAAATAATTTCAATATTTTTAATGAAACTGCACACACACTTTACATTTTGCGATCAACTGATATTACTGAACATAAACATTTGTATTTACAAGCTATAGGAACAAATTATATACAGAGGACCTAAAAATTAAAGTAAATTCGAATAATACTCGCACAGTAGCGACATAAAGATCAGGACAGAACTTTCTTCTACCTTCGCCGGTAGCGGTAAATAAAGAGCCATTCTGGTTTCACCCGCTTCAACTGGAGCGGAGTTTAGTTGTTCTGCAGCTATTGCTGGCCTTGTGGAAGGAACTATTCCAACTGCTCTAGCTTTGTAATACCATCAAAGCAACTGCTTTTTATAAAAAGTAAATCGAGTGTATGAACTAATAGATTGGCATACTTGCCAACCATGTCATTATGAACCGTACAATTTTTAGTACCCGCCTTTTTTTTCACACCAGTAATTTTTTAGTGTAATTTTAGTCATATTCAATCGTAACACCATTTGGAGAGAATAACTCTAAAAATGTTTTGGTGTGAGAAAAGGGGCGTTTTTTCAGGGGGCGTTAACAATTGTCCGGTTATTAATGAGATGGTTGGCAAGTATGGATTGGTAATCTAAAAATTTAGCGGTTTTCAAAAATAAAACTGTTTTATTTATTTGTAATCTCTGTCACCGCGTTATACGAGACTTTACTGTACATGTCAATGATATTTACAGAATCAGTTACTTGAGTTGTTTAATAATGAATACGTAAAATAATTTTAATAAGTGAAGTAACGTTTCAGAGGAACGGCGAAAGGCGGGGCTTACTGTTCAAAATAGGAGAATACCCCATGGAGAATGTGCATAGCTGGCAATATTCTAATTTGTTAAGGCGAACTTTTAGCTCCGCCTTTATGTCGTACCATTTTATTTTTAGAATATTTTTCTTCAATATATAACTATGATAAAATAAGAAAAATGTACTCTTTAAAAAAGAGTGATATGGAATAAAGACGGAGCTAAATGTGCTCCGGATTAAATTAAAATATTGGCAGCTGTGAATGTTTTAAAAAGAAATGTTCTACAAAAATTCTGGTTCAAAAAGAAGGTGGGGTTTCAAATGCTCTGAAATAAATTACAACTTTGGTAATTACATATTGGAACAAATTTCGTAAGAAATAAAATGGCGAGAGAAGAGGGCGGATATCAACAGTGCCTCGGAATAAATTAAAATGTTGGTAATACTGTTGCATTTTAACATTTAGGACATTGGAAATCCCCTCCCCATCTGCTCACTTCCTAAAGTAGACAATAAGCCTTAATCAGAACACAAACTTGAATATTTAATTTAGCATTTCACACTTCCCAATCAGAAATTGTGAGGTTGAATTCCAACATGCTTTTGTTAACAGCTATCATGGCCATATATATTATTTTCACTGAGAAGAAAAAGTTCGAAGGGATTTCTTAATTCTTGCTGTGTTAATGAAATATATCATTTATGAATTTCTTGACAACCGTCATAGGTCGATAAATTTTACTAGAGTGGCTAGAAAGGGGGGGGAAGGGGTGATCCTTCCTTAGTATAAAGCATGAAAATGATTTCTTACTTTTCCTAATATTCCTAAGTCAATAATAATAATAATAATAATAAGCGTTACTTAAACTTTACAGTAAACTTAAATTTTTTTCTTTTAATTTACTATTTTTTTTCTTCTTTTTATCCATTTGAAGCCATAGCTAAAATTTAATCTTATTTTTCTTAATAGTTGTTGCAAGTATGATGTTTTTAAATTTTAATCCTCCTGTTTTACTAATTAATTTACTAGCCATAAATCATGATTAAGAATTTATTTTATTTATATCTGTGCATTTTAGATATGGCGTTAAATTTTGAAATTTTTGGGTTATTTTGAAAGCCGTGAAATTAAGACTATTCTTATAATAAAGATTATTATTTTGATTGAAAAGTAATTTTACAAATAAAAATCTTTTAAAATATCGCAAAAATATCTAGCATTTTTCTTCCCTGTTTATTTTGACATTATTTAAAGAATTACTGTAATGAATTCATATAGAAACACAGAAATATAAAAGAAATTTCTTTAAAAAAATATTTTACTCTATAAGAAATATTTTACTCTATACTTGAAATTCACATGGATATATTTCATTGGCCATTAATATTAAATTAATATTTAATTTCTCTTATGCATATTATGTAAAATAAATACTTTAAAAAATTTCTAGAATTGTTAAAAATCCTAAATTAAAACTAGTAAATTAAATTAAAAGTATGTGAGTATACTAAACTCACACCGTCGAGCATTTCTTGTGTTTCTTTTATAAATTTTCAATCTCAGAAGAAACGCGCCATGCCTTCGCTAACACTTTTAAATGTTGGATTTTACATTACCGTTACTGTCCGTTGAGGCAGTACGCGCGTACGCGGTGAACTAACACATATGAACATCCAGCTTTACGCCTGATCTCTGCGCTAGCGTCTGTCCCTGACTAGTATTGTCAGATGAAATTGTAAGTTTTTTCTACGTTAAAACATTTTTACCCTACAAAATACCCCTCGCTTCAAACTATTAATTGAAACTATGTAAAATCATATTATTATTATTATTTTAATATTTTCTAGAATTAAAACAAAAAAATGATTCATTCTTATTCATATACACATGAGTTGATTGTTGAAATAAACAAAAAGAAGTGCCCAATATATGAATACAAATGTATATACGTGAAGACAGTAAATAAAATGCACTTTTTTTTAATAATTTGTTTAAATTTAATACTATTAGCTCCGTATTCTATTAAATTATTAAATCAATCAATTAATCCCCTTCGACATGCATTCACATCAAACTTATCTAATTAATTTAATTTAGAAATAAATAATCAATGTTAAACCAGCAAATATCGGCTTGGTAGGTGCGAAGGTGTGGCTACACGAAATGGGTGGTGTGAGCATATCAAAGACAAATAAAAGGTTTATTTACAGAAAGGAAAACGAAAGAAAACACATTGTGACGTAATGCAAAATAAATTACGCGTTTAGATTAGTATAATATACTTACGAATAAGATTTTGTACTGCACAATTTATTTGATTTGAGGGGTGGGCGTATGCAAAAAGCTTGATAATTGTTGATGAAAATAATAGAAATTTCGAGGAAATTTCCTTTTAAGATGTACATGACTTAATGTCCAATTTATTTTTAAATTTTGACGTTAATATTATATCAAAATATTAAAAAAATATTTTATTTTTTATAAAAATTATATAATAAATTTATTATTTCGGAATTAAAAAAAAAGGACATAAAAATTTGCAGATTTCCGGGCTTTTAGAATTTATTCTGAATCAATCTTAGTAACGCCCTTTATTTTCTTTTGCTTACTTTCTTGATTAATTTTCCCCAATATATAACTAAGATTAAACAGAGAGAAAACTACTCTTATTAAAATGTAGTGTGAAAAGAGAGCGGTACTAACAATACACTGGAATCTCCTTATATTATTAAAATCTGTGCGCATCTGTCTTTCTGTCTGTCTGTCTGTCTGTCTTTCTGTCTGTCTGTCTGTCTGTGAGAAATGCCTTGTGACCGCTAAAGCTCCGGCGCTAATGGTCGCATCGCTTCGAAACCGGTGTCGACAGACGCAGAATTTCTTCATCTCGACATCGCGATAATTCGCTAAGCGATGCGACCCTAATTAGCGGAGATATTAATTAAAACGTCCACCCTTGTCTACCGAAAAATGACCCAGAATTCATGATTAAATGCTTAAAAAGCGACATTTTTACGGAAAAAGTGGAAAATAAATTAGAAATATCAGTCGTATCGTTACAAATAAGGTATCAAATGAAAGATCCGATTTTTCTGAATCCGACGGTTTAAACAGCTTATCGATAGGGCAATTAGATTTTTTAAAATTAACTAAAGTATGAAAAAAAAGGTGGCAACAAATCACAAGAGTTTTATTAATTTCGCAATAGACGTATTTCGGTTACCATGGCGCCGGGCGAAAGAATAAATAGATTTTACTTCCTGCTTTACTGATTTTGTACTGGAAATAAAAATTGCAAATTTCAAAATGCTTCAACTTTATTCAAAATTATTTCAAACTTGCTACACACTTTTAACATCACAAGACGAAGTAGCAGTTAAAGTTTCACCGGGTTTCCAAAATAAATAAAAAATGTACAATTTAATTGCAAATTAAATTTTATTCTCATACGCGTATTTCAAACTCTAACTATGATTAAATTATTTTTAATACATCATTCGAAAGATATTTTAAAGTACTTTTATATTATCGAAAGTGGGATTCAAGATTTCGCTTCATTTACACGTTTTGAGGTCTCCTGAATCGGTTTTCTTTTGTATCTCAGCTACTAATTAAAATAATTTCATAAGTAATACATCATTAGATAGCTTTGTTGATTTGGAATCGAACAGTAGATTACAGAAATTTCTACCGCCAGATGGCGCTGTAATATTTTCAAATTTCAATATTTCAATTTCTAATTATGATTAAATTATTTTTAATACATCATTCGAAAGATATTTTAAAGTTTTTTTATATTATCGAAAGTTTTCACCAGATTTACACGTTTTGAGGTACCTGATTAGGTTTTCTTTTGCATCTCAGCTAATTCAGTTTGACCGTTCAAAATTGATATATGTAGGTTAATTAGGAAGGGCTGAAAGGGTGGGGAAGATATAGGCGTGCACCGCGCTCACGGGACAGCGCTGCCGAAGGCAGTGGGGACCTGGTCCGACCTTTTAACCGATGAGAAATGATTTTTTTTTTCAATTTCTTTTCTTAAGAAAAAAATTTGACTTGAGAAGGAATATGTGCGCGTAGCGCGCGTATACCTTCACACGTGCGCGCGCAGCGCGCATGGGTCTGCGCTGCCGAAGGCAGTGGGGACACGGTGTGAGTTTTTACACGATCAGAAATGATTTTTTTACGGGGCACGAAGGGTCAGGGAAGGAATACGCGCGCGCAGTGCGTGTATTCCTTAACTTAAACGCGCGCAGCGCGCACGGGACTGCGCTGCCGTAGACAGTGAGGACCCAGTCCGACTTTGTACCTGATGAGAAATGATTTTTTAAATTTTCTTTTCTTAAGAATAAAAATTTGATTTGAGAAATCAAATTTTATTTAGACCCGGACCGACTTTTTACCCAATCAGAAATGATTTTTTTTTTTTTTAATTTCTTTTCTTAACACTAAAAGTTACTGTTAGTGATTCATTAATTTTAGTGATTCATTTGAAAATACTGACCCGCTAGCGGGCGAAGCTCGCTAGTAAATTATAAATGCTGTCAACTCTGAGTTATGAGATGTTTCACTTACCATCATTCTGTTACAAAATAATGTATCAGAAACAATGTATTGTAAGCAACTTTTTAAACAGATAAGTTTAAAACATTTTCTTTTATAAAAATACTTTTAAAATTTTCATTAACTAATAGAAAAATCCCTACAAAATAAATTTTTTAAAAAAATCCCACCCTACGCCAGAAACAGAGCGGAAAACCCCTAATGTAGTTGGAAATCCCTACATCTGACAACACTGCCCCTGAATGGCAACTTCTGCGGCGGCGATGACGTTTCAAAGTAGGCGTGACCCTAGAGGGGGAAGTGGGGTTTGTTAAGTCTTCTATATATGTGTAAGAGCAGAGTTCTAGTGTTTGTTGTAATCCGTGGTTTACGCTTTCGATTTATTTTCCAGAGGATAAAGTTTCAAAATTAGAGAAATGGAAACAAAAAATCATATGCATTAATTTAGAAACAGATTTAAACGCAATGGGGGGATATTTTATTGTGCAATTTTTGTGGGATCGGTTTGCTTTGTTTTTGTGCATTTACAACCACTCTCTCTGCTTATTAGGGCTGGATGATTTATCAATATATCCCCAAGTATCGATATTTTTTTAATATCCCGATAACAATATTTAAGATCTAGCTCCGCCGATATATCCCTTTACCGATATTGCCTAGTGCGCGCCCGAGTGAACGAAAGTCGAGCGAACGAAACCCAATCAGCCAACATACAACAGCGAACGACATCCGAAGAAAAAAAGCGCCGAATATCTTATTCTAATACCCATTCTCTACTTTCCTCTAATTACTCACTGATAAACTAGAAAGAATAACCCCACGCCAAACAATCTCTATTGCAATACATATACTTCCTCATCCTTCAAACCTCAAATCTAAACATCACTGCTTTAAAAAGGCCACCGCAAAATAAAAAAATAAACCAGTATTTATTGAAAGTCATCTGCTTTGATTATCGCGTGAATAAGCTGACTTCGTTCAAGGTCACGGTTGTACCCCTTCAGAAGTTCTACCCACAGACCATACTCCAATATCACAATCCATTCACTATTAATGCGTATTCATACCTATAATCAGCAAGTGTGTTTACTAGGAAAGACATATGATGTTAGTCGAAACGATATATCCCTATCCGAGATATCTACTATGGGTTCTGGTCTATCACACTATATTGACTTCCTACCCTACATTCATGCATATCGTAGGTGATGAAAAACCACAGAAAAGGCGATAAAAAAACAAACGCTCATTATGACGAATGAAAACAATATCTTTTGTTTTAGCTCCTTTCCTGCTATTGGTTCATTGATATCGGTCTATTTCAAAGTGTCGATATTTTCTGGCCAATGACATGCGAGCTTCAACATGTGTTTAACAAAGATCATCAAAGCCGAACTGATATCTACTAGAAGAGTTTTTTTTGCAAATTTTCTTAGCGTTTAATAAAAAACTTCTGAAAATATAAGATTATAGAATGTAATTTTTAATATTATTTTATTATTATTAAATATTTCGATAAAATATTTTTTTTATTAAGGCTGTACATCAGTCAGATAGCTCCCTTTCTCCTTTCCCGTGTTATCCAATGGGATTTTCGTTGCTTCGTTTTATAAAAATATCTCATTCAAAAATGAAGTTTTTCAAATTCTGTTTTTAGAATATTACTCTTTGAACGGGTCGCCTTTTAGCTTAGTGAGCAATTTTTCGAAAAAATTAATTTAAATATTTTATTTCAATAAGTAAATTATGGACTCTAAGTGGGGATCTCTAAGTAAAATATTTATTTATTCACTTTTTTTTTTTTTCGAAAAATTGCTCACTAAGCTAAAAGACGACCTGTTCAAAGAGTAATATTCAAAAAACAGAATTCAAAAAAGTTCATTTTTGAATAAAATATTTTTATAAAACGAAGCGACAAAAATCCCATTGGATAACATGGGAAGGGAGAAAGGGTGCTATCTCACTGATGTAAAATAAAGTTTTATCTTCAGTAATTTTACAGTGACAGTTTCTTTACAGAATTATATAATATTGAATAGTTTATTACTTTTTACTTTCCGAACACTATAGTGAGGAAAGTATTGTAATCATGTCAAAAATCCGAATTTCAGATTTTGATGTATCTATACGTTTCGAGGTCCAATGAGTCCGTTTTCACTATTTTTGCGATGATGTATGTATGTGTGTGTGTATGTATGTGTGTATGTATGTGTGTATGTATGTGTGTATGTCTGTGAGTGAACACGCTAGCGTCTGAACGCTTTGTTCGAATAACCTGAAAGTTGGTACGTATATTGTAAGTCACCATAGTACGAACCCTATAGATTTTGGTGAATCTAGCACTTATAGTTTTTTTACAGGGACACAAAGAAAAATTCTTTATCATTATGGCCTATGGGAGCAAAATCTTAAAAGTGCGATAGCATCTAAACGCCTTATTCAATTGAGCAAAAAATTTATACACATATTATAGGTCACAAATACTCAATCTGTATAGATTTTGGAGAATCTAGCACTTATAGTGTTTTTACAGAGACACAAAGAAAAATTCTTTATCATTATGCCTATGGGGCCAAATTTTTAAAAGTGTGATAGCGTCTAAACGCCTTATTAATCTGAGCAAAAAATTTGTACACGTGTTATAGGTCACAGTTGCACCAATTTTATAGATTTTGGTGAATCTAGCACTTACAGTTTTTTTACAGGGACACAAAGAAAAGTTCTTTATCATTATGGCCTATGGGACCAAATTTTTAAAAGTACGATAGCATCTAAACGACTTATTCAATTGAGCTGAAAATTTATATCAGTATTATAAATCACTGTTGCACTAACTATAAGCATTTTGGTGAAGCTAGCATTTATAGGTTTTACAGGGACACAACGAAAAATTCTTTATCATTATGATCTATGAGCTCAAAGTTCAGTAGCGTTAAATAAAACATCGTGTAATATATGGAGAAAAATACTCAAACACTCTATTATGGTTTTCTCTCTTTTGTTTGTTTAACAACTCCTCTTTCTTTATTTTATCTACAAAACTGTTAATTACTAAATGTTCGGAAAGTCGAGTGGAGTCACTCCAGATTTTTTTATGTAGCATTTGTTTTTTCTCTTTTCATTTATTTATTAATTTATTTATTTATTTTTTTTTTTTTTTTAAGCCGTACATGTTAAATAAATTGGTTTAAATGCAAAATGAGTTACTTTAAGTAACAAAATGAAACTTTAACATAATTTTGTTTAAATAATATAATTTTTATACTGACAATGTATACACACACACACACATATATGTATATATAATATATAATTCAAATTTCAATTATTGTGAAACTATTACGAATGTGAATTGAACGTATATATTTAAAAGATATTGTAATGATTTGGTAAGCAGATACAAAAAAAAAAATCTGGAGTGACTCCACTCGACTTTCCGAACATTGAGTAATTAACAGTTTTGTAGATAAAGTAAAGAAAGAGGAGTTGTTAAACAAACAAAAGAGAGAAAACCATAATAGAGTGTTTGAGTATTTTTGCCTATATATTACACGATGTTTTATTTAACGCTACTGAACTTTGAGCCCATAGATCATAATGATAAAGAATTTTTTGTTGTGTCCCTGTAAAAACATATAAATGCTAGATTCACCAAAAGGCTTATAGTTAGTTCAACAGTGATTTATAACATTCATATAAATTATCAGCTCAATTGAATATGGCGTTTAGATGCTATCACACTTTTAAAAATTTGGTCCCATAGGGCATAATGATGAAGAATTTTTCTTTGCGTCCCTCTAAAGAAACTGTAAGCGCTAGATTCACCGAAATCAATACAGTTTGTACGACTGTGACCTATAACATGTGTACAATTTTTTTGCTCAGATTAATAAAGCGTTTAGGCGCTATCACACTTTTAAAAATTTGGCCCCATAAGCCATAATGATAAAGAATTTTTCTTTGTGTCCCTGTAAAAAAACTATAAGTGCTAGATTCTCGGAAATCTATACATATTGAGTATCTGTGACCTATCACATGAGTATAAATTTTTTGCTCAATTGAATAAGGAGTTTAGATGCTATCGTACTTTTAAGATTTTGGTCCCGTAGACCATAATGATAAAGAATTTTTCTTTGTGTCCCTGTAAAAAAACTATAAGTGCGAGATTCACCAAAATCTATAGGGTTCGTACTATGGTGACTTACAATATACGTACCAACTTTCAGCTTATTCGAACAAAGCGTTTAGACGCTAGCGTGTTCACTCACAGACATACACACACACATACATACACACATACATACATACACACACACACAACATACATACATCATCATAAAAATAGTGAAAACGGTCTCAGGGGACCTTGAAACGTATAGAAACATCAAAATCTCAAATTCGGATTTTTGACATGATTACAATACTTTCCTCACTATAGTGTTCGGAAAGTAAATAAAAATGACAAGTAACTGACATTTAGGATGCATATAAGAGTTATAAGTAAAAAATATTACTCTCTACGACCAAAAAAGGTGTATTCAATGGCAATTCTGAACTATTTATAATGGCAATTCTGAGCTATTTAAAATGATTTTCATTTTTATTTAATAGACATTTTTTCTTAAGCTTTATTTTTAGTAGAATTATGAATTTTGATATATTTGGTACAAATAAAACACAGATCACATATTAGCTTTGTTAAAATATGATTTTAAAATAATTAAAGCTTAAAAGGGGAAGAATAGATGATAAACTATACAGAGGTATACTAAAAAGCAATAGTATAAGTTATAAGAAACACAAAACATTAATTCCCTTTTTATGCTTTTTTTTTTTTTTTTATGATAAAGATATGGTAGTAATATACCAGAAAATACATGGAAAACACTCTATACTTGTATATACTTTAAAATTCGTGTGCATATCTTTAAAAAATAACAAATGTCTATTTTTTCCTGTCTTGAAAGAAATATCGCAATATATCACTAATATCGATATTAACTTGGTGATATATCGCGATATTTAATTTCTGATATCGTCCAGCATTACTGCTTATATGAAGAAAAGAAAACTTTGTTATTCAGTCACGATTTGAATTGCGAATTTATTTTAAACCATTCCTTTTATTTATGATTTTTCGTTTTTGACTGGAAAGGGAGGGGGTGGAAAGTGGAATTACGCAGAAATATATGGTTTAGTATTTTATTGTTTAAAATTTAAACTTCAGATTAAGTTTTTAACATTTTCCAGCAAACTTGAAAAGTGTTTATATACTTCGGATCGTCTCGCTGTCTAATTCTCGTAAGTACTTTTAGAATGTCTGAAAACTTTTAAGTTCATCTATTAAAATAGTGCAAACAGAACTGGTGTGTGTACAGAGATTCACAAAAGGAATTGTGTATGAGCATTATGGTGTCTGAGAAATATTTCTTTAAGTATAGTTTAAGACAAAGTTGGCAAAAATATTAGAGCCTGGCTTTACATTACTTGAAATCGAAAGTGTATCGTTTTTTCTTCACCCTGTTTTTAGCATATGTTTCCCAGTCACATTATAGATATTTGTAAACAAAATTCTCACTTTAAAATTAATTAATATTCCAATATTAATTAATACTTCATCTAAAAATAATTTAAATTATTAATAATAAGCAGGGATGAGACTTTTTCAGCATTTTTTGTAGGTTGTGATTTTCTTTCTGTAATAATGTATACAAGAAACAAAGTTTGTACTTTCAGACTTGAAATTCTCTTATATATCTGATCCAATTAAAAAAGTTCTTACATAGCCATGTTAATAAAACATTTATTCATTTTTATGTTTAAAAAAAAAAAAAAAAAAAAAAAAAAAAACAATCAAATCATTTATTTCTGTAACACAGGCTTTTGCCATCTGAATCTCATTTTTTGCTTTAATGTTTATCTTTTTCATAAAGTTTTATTTTTATTGTTTTTTATTTTACACTTTCTCATCATTGAATTAAAGAACTGTTATATAAAAGTTCATTAAATTTCATAACAGGTAAAATCTTTTAGTAGGTGAGAGATCCACATTCGGTAACTACAACTACAAAAGAGTGAACGAAGATGCATGAATGAAATATAGTATTGTGTCATACACTCAGTGATATTGAAAATAGCGCACCAAAAAGGAAGCATATTGAATTGAAATAAAATTTAATACACTTAATCCTACAGATAAGAGATTAACTTGATCCCAAAATCAAGACAATTATACAAATACAGTTTGCCCAATCAGACAAATACAGTACAATTTCAGTATCGCCTGCTGCTGCAATACATGCCGTAATACGGTCCGGCGTTGAATTGATTAGACGTCTGATGTTGTCCTGAGGCAGATGGGCCCACAGATTTTCGACAGCCACCTCCAGATCATGTACAGAGCGTTACGGTGTTATCTGGCGTTTCAGCTGGTCCCACACATGCTCTATGGGAAACAGGTCCGTGGAGCGGGCCGGCCATGGAAGAGTCTGAAAATGACGTAGCAAGTCTTCAGCAACTCGTGCTGTATGCCGACGAGCATTATCTTGCTGAAAAATTGCATGTGGAAGACTACTGAGGAAAGGTCCCACGTGGGGTCGATGAATGTTGTAAACATAACTCTGGCCAGTTAAGGTTCCACGTATGGCAATTAGAGAGGATCGGCTATCATAAACTATGGCCCCCTCAGACTATTACGCCTGCTCTTCGTGCAGTGTGTCGCGCAACAGCAGGGGGGGGGGGTTGTACAGTTTACCAGAACGCCTCCATACCCTCACGCGGTTATCATCTGTCCCAAAAACAAATTGGGATTCATTACTAAACACAATTTTTTGCCAATCTGTTCCATGTCGCTCTGGCTTGGCACCACTGTAGACGAAGCCTTTGGTGTTGAAGGTCGTGCACGGAAAGGGCGCTTGGGTCGCAGATTAGCTTCTGCAAGTCGTCTGGAAATGGTTTTTGGAACAACTGGTAACCCTACATTTAATTGTATCGTGGAACGAGTCACTGTGGGGTCCACGAGCGCTTGTCTCACGATCCTTCGATCGTATCGTTTTGTCGTCTTCCTGGTAGCTCCAGACCCATTTCTTCTCACATGGGTACCATCTCGTGTCCACCTCTCTCAACATGTTCTGACGGCACACTCAGAACGGATGATATGGCGAGCAACACAGTGCGTCGACCAGCCTGTAGTTTTCAAGCCAATGGTCACGCCCTTCTGAAACTCGCTTAACTGTGAGAAATGATTTCTCATACTTCTACCTGGCATTTTTCGTTTACTAAAGTCACTCTAGATTCGAAATGAGATCGTCACGTTTATGAATCTTCCACTATGTGCCGGTTTATATATGCCCACTTACTGATTGCAGCGTGTGTGGCCATGCGCATTGGTACCAAACTTGGATCATTTGCATATCACATCTGACTGTACTTATTTGGAAAGTTTCGCTGTTGTACCTTTCTCCCTCCTTGGTGCGCTTTGTTCAAAGTCCCTGAGTGTATGTTGTAGGGAGTTTTGATCTAGGTAGTGGGTAGTTTCCAAGTCACAAGTGGTTTGAAGGAATTCTTTTGTCATGAATTTTAATTAGTGTTAAGAGATGAGGGGCTTACATGTGGTGAATGACTAGAAAAACAGCTATAGAATCATTGAGAAATTATCTTATTGCCTTAAAAGAAGTGATAGTCACAAAAATTTAAATACTTTTTACAAATAAAGCTGACTTTTGAAAAATCTTGAGATCGTTTAAAAAATATTTAGTTTTAACAAAAGGATGTGAAAATGATTTCTGAGGCACTTCACTCTTCACTTACAAAAATTCACGAATGTTTTTATTGTATTTGAATTATACTGTATTTAATGTATTATTTTATTACACGAAATTGATAAATTATAACTCTACTTAAAACGCATCTGGAGGGAAAAAAAAAAAAAAAAAAAAACATTTAATTAATAATTGTTTCTACAAATTTTGTACTTTATATATATATATATATATTGTGATATATTCAGTAATAGATTCAGAAGGCATCACTTGAATTTGCAACTTTGTTATAATTCGAACTTATTATTTTAGTGGAACTAAAAAATAAATACTCTAGTGAAATAACATAACAAAGTTTTAATAATAAGACGAAATAGTACATAACCATTCTATTTAACCTCCTGTTCATAAAAACACATGCATCACATATATAAGTGATTCCTAGTATGTGTAAAAATTACAGAGAAGTTCAAGAGAACGACTTCTCTCTACACAGTGCATAATCCAAGTCTCTAGAGTTTTTTCTGATTTTTCAGTTCTCCAAAATTTTGATGAGAGGCAAAGGGGGGAGGGCCTATTTTCACACAAGATGACAACAAATCAGAATTTTTTTGGTCACGGGAGATATGTAAGTTCGCACATAGTTTAATAGTTCATTGGTGTTTGCTAGGCGTCAAAATGTCTGGTTACAACCTTCGTCTGGGAGCGCAAGACGGCATTATGAAAGTCGAGCGTGAAATTGCGGCGACTTTGCATCTGAGAGTGTGAAAGGATGCAGAAATAATTGCCTATCAACTTTTGTTATTGATTGTTCAACAGGCGGATCGGCTATGCAGTGATTTACTTAATTGAAATGAAAGCTATTTCTCAGTAACTACTGTACAGAATTGAATATAAATTTTTATGCAGATGAACCTTTACATGAATGAGTGCCTTTAAACTTATGGTGACAATCGCTCAAGAGGTGGCACTGCAATACCGCGATTTCCTCAATTTAAGGGCAAACTATATCGCAGGTTCTGTTGCCTATTGTCAAACAAAACTTGATGTGTGAGAAAGTCATTATGAGACATTATGTTGATTCAATTTGGATGCATATCGACCAATAGGTGGTGTTGCTAGATTCAAAATTTCCACGGAAAACGGGAAGGCTATATAATAACTTCTATGGCATGTTGTACGAAAATTGATATGTGAGATGAAAAAGGGTTTTTTAAGATATGCTAATTATAAAGAATAATAATACTGTCTTTCTTCGGATAGTTAGGGTTGATATTTAGTGTTAGTTTTTTCTAAAATGAAAATCGTCTACATTCATCATGAAAGATAAATTTTGATAAATTATTTGTACTGAGTGAATTTTATAGGAAAATATAGAAGAAAGTCTTGTGGTTGCCACAACATACAAATTTTTTTCATGCATACAGACTACTTAAAAACCAAAATCTGACTATAATGGCAATTAATGTAAAAAACAGATTTTAAAAAAAAGTTCCCAGCAAATTTGTTTATAAAAATAAAAATTATAATAATAAATAAGTAAATAAAAATCACCTTCGTAAGTTTACGTTCCTTGAAAATTTTACGCCACTAACTTTATTATTTTAGTCTTCAGTGATGACGGAAGAAAAAAACTTTTTCCTTACTACTACAAATTCAAAAATTATAAATAAATGCACTAGAGTTGCTTTAAACTTCAAACATTTCTTTCATGTTTTTGCAAGTTATTTAAAGCCATACAGGGCAATTAAAAATTAAATTTTGTCATTTAAATTTGCTATAAAAATAAAATTATTACTATTATGCTTTCAAATAATATTAAGTAAATATTGAATAATTATAAATAGCGACTCTTGAAGTTATTATCTTAACAGTAATCTTTTAATTTAAATTTACAGAGACTGTACTCAATATAAATTGTAACAATAACGATTATTGTTATTCAGTAAATCTTTTCTTTAGAATAAAATATTAAACACTGACTTTAAAAGAGGGTAATAAAAAGCACCACAGAACTGGCACTTTAAAGTAAGAAATACAAAATTTTGAATAAACACCATAAAATATAATAAACTCGAAACAACTGTTTCGGGTCGAAAGAACACACGACTCTTCGTCAGGTGAACAAAGTAGGCACGAGTGCTGCAATCAAAGCGGAAACGAACGATTGGTTACTGCATTTCCGCTTTGATTGCAGCACTCGTGTATACTTTGTTCGTCTGACGAAGGGTCGTGCGTTCTTTCGAGTGGAGGTCGATTCCCCTGACGTATGATATCTTGATAGAAAAAATGGGTCGTTTCCCCTCACCCTTTTTTCGAAGGCACAGGTCGTTTGCCCTGACACCCTCCTGTGTCCATTGTCCATGTTTATGGCTGACATGTACTGATAAGCATGGGGGGGTTGTGTCCTTCATTCCCTTACAGGTGACATAAATAGTACACACTCTCACACACATGCGTGCAAAAAGAAAAAATAAATAAAAGAATGTGTAATTAATTATTTATACGTGTATGTGCTGTACTTTTATTTTTATTTATCTATTTTCATTTTACCAAAAATTCAAGTACTGATTTATCATGTCATGATATTAGAATATAAATTTATTATTTTTGTATTAACAATATTAATAAGATATTTTGTAAAGATTTTGTAAGGAATACAATGGGAATATTTGATTTTCTTATTTTTAAGTTTTAAAATAAAACTTTTGTTTGTAATAATTTGCGATAAAAATTTGAAAACTGGGTTCAAGAGAAAAAAAATCTTTCAAATGTGTTACTTTCTTTCTTTTTGTTTTTTAATTATCACTATAAATAATGATTTATAACCAACTAGTGGTGAAAGAAGGGAGAAAGTTTGAATAAATATATGTATATATATAATTTATATTAATGTGATCAAACATAAGGAAAGAAGGCTTGAATTAATCAATAAACAGTTACTTATAGAAATATAGCCTTTTACACGGCAGAAGATATTGAAAAAGTTAATGAGTTGTATCTGCTATATTTACTGAGTTATGTGTAACAAATATAAACAAACATATAACAGGAAAAAAAAATAATAATTACTAGAAGAAGAATAAGGAGCAGAATCCACCACAGACAAGTGGAGACCTTATTGTAGTTAAAATGAAGATAATAATTACTGTAAATTAAAAAAATAATAATAATAATAAGCAAGTGAAAATTAAAAATTAACGAGATATGTTTGAAAAATGTAATTAATTAACATAGTAATTTTATGATCGTAATGTAGAAAAGTTTCTTTCTTTCTTTTTTTTTTTTTTTTTTTTGTTTGTTTGTTTAAATGGGGTTAGAGACTATTATAGGATATCAACAATTGTGTTAGATAATATTTAATATTATGTTATTGAAAGACACTCGTTAAAATGAATTTTAATTTAATTAATAATTTAACTATTATCTTAAGCACCTTCATCAATAACTTTACTTTTTAAAAAATACAATTATTGTGATAATAATTTAAACTTGTTATGTATTAATTACAGTTATAACCCTCATATTAAAGCTAAAATAGTTATTTAAATCCTGAAATGTTATATAGTAGTGTTAATAATTTTGTAATAACATTGTTACAATATACTTCAATCGAAATAATTTTGCAGTATGAAATGCATAGAATCAAAAATAAAGAAATAATTGAAGTACAGTATTCGTTTTTCTTTATATATATATATATATATATATATATAATATAGCCGTAGGGGCTTCTGCTTCTTCTTCTAGTGACCATTTATTTATTTCTGTTATACTTGTTTCATATTTGTTATGTATAATCTTATGTATCAGGCTCCTTAAAAAGCTCATTAACTTTTCAATATATATTGCTTTATATAAAGTTTCATTTCCGTGTATAATTGTTTAATGACTAAAGTATGAGTACTATGGATTAATTCATATTTGGATCCTAAATATATATTTTTAAATTTATAGATAATTTTGGCAACTGTTCATTTGTTTCTCTTGCATTCTAGAGTTATATTGCATCATAAATAGGCATATATTTTTTATTGATGGGAATGCAGGCTGGAGTATAAAAAATTATTTTGTTTTTATTATTTTGCAATGCACTTTTTGTTTACACATCGCCATTTAATACCGTCATTTGTTACAGAGTCTTTATAAAATTTGAAATTACAAAACAAAATTAGTGGTTTACCACGTTTGCTGTAAATTAATTTCATAATAGCATAATTTACAATCTAGCAGCATGAACACAATAAAATATAAACGCTTATAGGAATGAAATCATAAGCTAAACAAGATTTTGAAACTGTTAACTCCATTCAATTTTCTCTAAAAAGTGTCACGTGTTTCTTATAGATAAATAGCTCTAATCCCTTTGAGAAGCATGTCTTGAAAAAGAAGTGGAGGGGAAGAGATGGGGAAAGATATGTGGGGGAACTCACCGGCGCAATCGACCTGTAAGGGAAAAACCAAATTTCTCTCACCCCCTTAAAATCAGGGGAAACGACCAGGCCCCGTTCTTTCGACCCGAAATAATTGTTGCGAGTGTATTGCACTTTATGGTGTTTACTCAAAGTTTTGTTCTTCTTATAAAAGAGGCGTGTTTCAATTTTGAAGTATTTCTCTATATATATGTTCGGCTGTCGCACTATGGTTCTGAAACAATGGACTAATTTAAATGGTTTGCGGAAATTTCACCCCCAGCATCTCGTCCCCGGCATTTTGCCCCAGCATTACGCTCCCGGGAAATTTCGCACCCTGGAAATGTCGCCCCAGAGCAGTGGATTTCGGAAATTTCACCCTCAGCGTCTCGCCCCCCGTGTTGTGTAAAAAAATATATGTAATAACAAATAAAAATATGAATACACATGTATTAATTCTCGATACATTTATATTTAATTAACACCCTTTTAATTTTGATATAAAACATATGAATAAAAATAAGGCTTTCGAATGCAAAAGTTGGTCGATGAATTTTTTATGGCTGTTAATTGAAAGAAAGTTTAAGTGTACAGTGATATTATTTATTTATTTATTAAATTTTTAGTGCACACACAGTAATTTTTGGCGAAAATTGGAAAACCGGTCTCAAAGAACCGGTCCGAAAGTCCGTATCTCAAAAACGGCTCTATCAGTTTTCTTAAAAGTTGCTATATAAACACTCTATTAGATGAACTTTCGAATAATGTAGTTGGTTAGTTCAGGAAAATTGATAGACGTCCTGTAAAAATAGCTCAGTTCCAGGCCTCGCAAGTGCGTACCGTTAAAAACGGCTGCACGGATTTTTTTCAAACTCGTAATATTAACTCCCTTTTAAATCTTACTTTTTGTAAATAATTCTTGTGTTCTGGTCAATAATTGAGTATGCCAAGATTTGGTAAAAGTTGGTACCTCAAAAACAGCTCTAACGATTTTCTTGAAAATTGTTACATAAATACACTTTAGATAGCCTTTCTCATGTCATATGTGGTTATTCGAATAAAATTAACAGTCATCCTACTTAGGTAGGTCAATTTTAGATCTCGGAAATTGGTGTTTCAAAAAATGACTCAACCATTTTCACTTCCTTATACAAATTATAAGGAAGTATAGAAATCCTGATGTGCGGAATTGATATTGTGTTTCGCATAGCTCAAAAATAAATTATCGTAGAAGGTTGCAAATTTATATGTGTAACTGTTATAATGTCTAGTTCTACACTTGCAACTTTGGTTGTAATACGAGCTCTCGTTTTAGAGATATCAGCGACTTTACACGGCTTTTCGTGACGTCTGTATGTGTGTGTATGCATTTATGTATTTATCTTGCATAACTAAAAAACAGTTGGACGTAGAACGTTACAAATTGAAATATAGGTTTGTTATAATTCTAGTTGTGCACCCCCATTTTGGTTTTTCTATGACTTTCCGTTTTGCAGATATTTACGAAAATTATATTCATAATGACCAAATATAAAAAGGTTTTGGCCATTATATTATCAGGGTAGAGATTTGAAAAAAAGCTAATGATAGAGCCAGTAAGGATATTTTTATTAAAGTTGAATACGTTTTTGCGCATAGAAAATAATGCTTAAAGACATAAGCAGGTTCTTGTCAATGAATACATCTTTTTAAATAAATAGTCAGCCCGTAGATAGAGCCTGTATGTGTATAGTATCTCACATATCTCAAAAACGGTTGGACGTAGAACGTTGCAAATTAGTATATGGATTTCTCATAACATCTAGTTGTGCACCTTCCCTTTTGGACTTTATATAATTTTCCGTTTTGGAGATATTTAGGAAAATCATATTCATAATGACCAAGAATACAAAGGTTTTGGCCATTAAATATGACCTACCATCATAAAGATTTCAAAAGAAGCTGATGATAGAGCTAGTAATGATATTATTATGAAAGTTGAAGACATTTTTGCGTGTAAAAAGTAATTTGTAAAGACATAAGCAGGTTCTTGTCGACGAATGCACTTTATTTAATGAATATTCAGCCCGTAGATAGAGCCCGTAATTTTATTGTTGCAAAATTTGTCGACATTTTAGCGTTTCGAAATTGATTCTTTCAGACAGAAATATGTTCTAGTCGACGAATGTATTTTATTTATGAATATTCAGCCCGTAGATAAAGCCTGTAATGATACTAATAAAAGACGTATTGATAAAAGACGAATTGTTTACGAATTACGAAACAAACGAAAACATACTTAGGTAGAGTAAGCGAGCATTATTTATTTTCGCTTA
The DNA here is from genome assembly GCA_963930645.1 of Salticus scenicus. Taxonomy (NCBI): domain Eukaryota; kingdom Metazoa; phylum Arthropoda; class Arachnida; order Araneae; family Salticidae; genus Salticus; species Salticus scenicus. The sequence continues at coordinate 205,181,308 of OZ005656.1, read as the reverse complement.
ATGCAATTTAATTAATTGTGTGCTCCATTACTAATAAATAGTGCAAAATAATAAATGGAAATCCATAAAAAAAACTTTCTATACTCTATTAGAGTTAACAGTTACTTTTGAAAATGTATTTTATTTGCAAACAACCTCAGCTTCGTTTCTCAGCTGGGGGTTACTAAACCCTTTGAGGTGCAGAGTTGGTTGGTTGTTTGGTTTGGTTTTACGTCGCACTAGTGCTGCGTAGTGGGCAATTGACGGCGGTCTGGGACTTGTCCCCACAGGTGGTCCGAAGACAGGCAATCACAATTTTGATCCTCCACTTAAGAGAGTGAGTAGCAGAGTAATTTTACTTATTGAAAGTTAAAAATGACCAGAACTTATGAACGATGTTAGAAGAGAAGTAGTAAATTTTTTTAGCGTGAATAAATATATTCAATATTCATATTTTTATCGCCATGATGTTGTGAACCCTTGTTATGACCAAAATCAAAGCATATATAAATATTGTATAAACTTCATATTTTTATACAATAAATAATTACAAGATAAAAAGAACTTTTTATACACCATGTTTTTAAATTTTCTCTTGAATCATATAAAAGCTACCTCGTAGCGGTAACCCGAAATAATTAGCTAAAAGTATGACAAAAATGCATTGTCACCGTGTTCTGAGCTATTCTGAAAGTTAAAAATGTTTGGGAACTAGTCGGAAAATTAGTTAAATAAATTTTTTCTTGAATCATGTAAACGCTACCGAAGGCAGCTGGGACCCGAAACAGTTTTCTAAAAATATTCAAAAATTGCATTGTCACCATGTTCTGAGCTTATCTGAGAGTTTCAAATATCTAGCTAGTCGGGAAGTTAGTTAAAAATCGATTGCAAGATTTGTACTGGTAACACTACCGAAGATAGCAGGGTCCCGAAACAGTTGGCTAAATATAGTAAAAAAAAAAATACATTGTCACCGTGTTCTGAGCTTTTCTGAAAGTTTCAAATGTCTAGCTAGTCGGGAAGTTAGTTAAAAATCGATTGTACTATACACAAACAAACAAAGAAAACCCGAAGTTAATAAAAACATGGTAATATTCTGGGAAATACTGCATACATGTTTATATTTTTATTTGTAATTACATTTATCTTTTACACCACTCGGGGACGAAATTACCGGGTGCGAAATGCTGGGGGCGAGATGCTGGGGGCGAAAATTCCGGATCCCAATTTAAATGCGACTTTATTTATTTATTTTATTTTTATTTATTTATTTATTTTTCAAAAAGTTAATTTAATTGGGATTTTCGATGATTCATATCTATATTTAACGAAAATCCATTTGTCAGATATATACAGTAAGCGACAAAAAAAAAAAAAAAAAAAAAAAAAAAAGAAGCCGCACTGCAGAAAAATGACTTATACTTTTTTTATTTGTAATAACTTTAAAATTAATGACTGAAAAAAATAAAACTGTCTTGTTTGCATAATACCAAAGGGATGAAATGTTACCTATATACATTTTTGATTTAATAATTCGCTTTATTGTACTCTACGAAGTACATTTTAAAAATCTGCATGAAACTTTCTTTTAGAACATAATGCAATAACCAAACACTTTGTATTCTATTATGATTTATTATATGAAATAAACCAGTTATATTTTAATATATGAAATAAAACTATTTATTTGTTAGATCTAAGCAATTTTTTATTAAAAATATGTATTCTGCATTGGGTTAATTCCACCTTTATATTGAATGACTGCTTTAAGGCGCAATGACATAGTTTTATACAGTGTTTTAATATAAATCTCAGACATTTCAAAGTGCCAAGTATCACAAATAATTTTTTCTAGTTCTGGCAAAGTTGTAGGCTGCAAATTTCGTATCCTCTCCCCTCTCCCCCGCCTTTTTGTAAAAAAAGAAATAAAAAAGAGTCATATACTAAAGCTGTAATGAAAAATGGTCTAGATATTATTATTTTCTTTCAATTAAATAAATATATATATATTTCAATTTGACATTGAATATGAGGATTTCCATAATAACTTTCTGCTTTTGTCTTGTAATATGCACTATTAATATTCCTTTTCAGTGAAAGAAAGCAGCGAATAGGCGGGTAGAGTTCTGCATGTGTCAATAAGTAAAGTGAGTCGGGGAGGAGGTGAAGCCTCCTTCGGGTGTTGGTGAGCGGAGCGAGCAGGGGGCAGAGCCCCCCTAGTTCAGTTAAAAAAAAAAAAAAAGAAGGAATAATTTTTTTTTCTGATGACATTTTTAGTAAAATATTTTAAATGCTGATTTTTAATATCTAGGGTTACGGATATAAAAATAAAATTCTTGGAATATCACAAAAGATAAAAGTTTCTTTTGTACAAAAAGTATGTTGAATTTTCTAGTTATTTTAAATTGTTATTAGAATTATTATGTTAATAGGGAATGAAAGAAAGGTATTTTAATTATCAAGAATTTTAAAATTTCATGATTTCTTTTGTTTAACAAAAATAATTTTTAAGTTAATATTCTACAAAGTTTTCAAACCTTTATTAAATTTAAAAAAAAAAAAAAAAAAAAAAAAAAAAAAATTATAGTAATTTTTAGGGGTCTTTTTAAATATTTTTCTTTTGGTTATTTTTCTTTCTTTTCACATGTTTTAAAGAAGTTTATTTTCATATATTATTCATTTTTGGTTATAATAGGTGATTTTGTGTCTTCCTTTTCTTTAATTGCAAAAATTATCTTTGAGTTACACATATTTTTCACAATTTTAGTCAGTTTTGAACACTCATCTCTGATTTTAGTAATTGTGTTGTGAATGGTATTTTTTCATAAGGTTTTGAATTTTGAATTTTCATTATTTATTATTATTTTTGTATAAATATGAGTTAGTAAACCCTAGAGGTTAAATTTAAAATGTCAGAAGGGGGACGGTCTAGGACTAATAGCCCTGCGAATACGGAAGTCAAGAGGAGGAAGAAATTGGTTATGCCATCGCCGAAACTACAAAATTTGATATAATTAATTTTGAAAGTGAGGCCGGTATGGAATTTGAGGCCTGGTTGGCGTATTTTGACAGTATATGTTTAGATCATCATAAGGACGACCTATGGAAAGTAAAAAAATATCCATAAATATTTAAAAAGGAAAGCGTTAACTGTGTATATCAATAACTGCATAGAGGTCCTACATTGGGAAGAAATACAATTATTATTAAGGGAATAATTCTCTGGACCTCAAACTTTGTCTATTGCCGATTTCAGTGAAGTAAAATTTAAAATTGGAGAAGATTTAAACGATTATTATCAAACAAAAGTTAAAATTGGTAGAAAATTAGTATAAACTTCTAAATTAATTCTAGAAGCCCTAACTGACGGCTTACCTTTAGAGCTAAGACAACTAGTGGCTGTACGCGGGCCCAAAACTACTAATCAATGGCGCGAAATTTTCCACACATTCATTAAAATTCAACAACCAGATAAAGTGACCAAAAAACCTGAACTGTCACCTGTGACTACTCAAATGAGAAATGTTAGGCCACAATGGCAGACACCAAGACTCAGAAGTAACTTGTATAATAGCCGACCATGGACCTATGGATATCCTTACCAAAATCCCCCACCACGTGAGTATGCACCAATAAATGCGAATAATCCACCATGAATGAATAGACCCCCTTCGAAACCCCTCTAATGTACATTTCCAGGGAAGATTGCCCCCAGGCCCGTGCCCTATTTGTACAAACTTTGGAATATTAAATGCATATCATTGGTCACGAACTTGTCCTTTTAGAACGCAACAAACAACTCCTCTACCTGTACCTACACCTAGCTTAACATCTACGCCAACTCCGTCGATTATGGCGAACTCCGGCGAACTCCCGATGGATGGTTGGATGGATGGATGGTTGGGTTTTACGTCGCACTAGTGCTGCGCAGATGGGCAATTGGCGACGGTCTGGGACACACCCCTAGAGGTGTTCCAGAGACATGCCATCACAATTTTGATCCTCCACGGAAGGGATGGCTCTCCCGCTTCGGTGACCCCCAGAGGTATATTTTTTGATGGGAACATGGAGGACATTGCGGGCACGACAGATTTTACGTGCACCAGCCACCATTAGTGTACACGACGGTCTTTGTCCGGCTCGAGTACCAAACCCGCAATCTTCCAATTACGAGGGAGGCGCTCTACCGACTGGGCTACCGCGGCCCTAAACAACCCGATGGAAATGAAAAATTACACCCCATAGCATATTATTCCCAAAATTTAAAAGATTATGAAAAAAATTATGCCATCACAGAACTTGAATGCCTTGCAATTATAGATGCATTATATAAATTTTATCATTATTTACATGGACAAAAATTTATTATTCATACAGATCATGCCGCCCTTACTTGGCTTAAAAATGTAAAAAATCTTAGAGGATGTCTTTTCAGATAGTCATTAAAACTCAGTATGTTTGATTATGAAATAAAATATCAAAAAGTATCTACCAACATTGAAGCCGATATGCTGTCAAGACTACCTGAGTCCCAACATAATTTCCATCCTAACTCGCATCATGTCCACCTCCTTGACCTAAATGAAATTAAAAGTATTCAACAACAGGAAAATGTAATTATTAATAGTATAAAATATATGGAAATTAATGATCTCATTGTAAAGAAACAGAAAAGTTTGTATCAGATTGTTGTTCCAATGTCACTAAGACTAACTTTATTAAACAAGGCCCATACACAATTCGATAAATTTAATTACCCCTCAATATTATTGGCCCTCAATAAATAAAGACATTGAAAATTTTGTTAAATATTGTCATACGTGTCAAATTAATAAGAAATGTAAACAAAAATGATTTGGATTATTACAGCAGGTACCCCCAACAGAGAGGCCCTTTGAATGTTTGTCGTTAGACACTGTTGGAGGATTTAATTATTACAATTCAACGAAAAAAGTATCTGCATTTAGTCATCGACCATTCAACTCGTTACGTATGGGGATTTCCATCAAAAAGTGTGACAACTGAAACTTATACCAAATTTTTGAAACAAGTTTTCCAAATACAAGTAACTGAAAAACTGTTAACAAATAGGAATGCTGCATTTACTTCATCACGCTTTAAGAAATTTTTAAGAAATTATAACGTTAAACATATTTTAACTAGCAGTCATCATCCCGAGACAAATGGAAAAGTAGAACGTGTTAATCAAACTATCGTAACTAGACTTAAATGAAAAATAAATTCCATTTCTACCTTGGACCAAATTATTAGAGGAGGTTGTTAGCCAGTATAATGCCACCCCTCATTCGGTTACAAAATTCTTACCTAGTTATTTATTATTCGGAAACTTTCCTTATGATCCTTTAATTCACAATAACAGTTATTATCCCAAGGTGGATGAAGCTAGAAAGTTAGCAAAAGAACACACAATTGAATACCATAATAGAAATAAAGTAAGATATGACGCTCGGTTTCTCCCTGCTAAATTTAAAGTTGGTGATGAAGTATTATATGAAGAATTCCATTATCCTAATACGCGTAAATTAATCTCCCCATACTCCGGACCGTATACAATATTAAAACAGTTATCAGAGGTCAATTTCGAAATAGATAGACCAAATCCTCATTTCAAGAAACAATCCAAATTGTTCATTCATCTAAATTAAGATATTATAAAAATCCACAAAAATTCAAATAAAGCCATGAATAACACTAGGTTGGTTCTGCGCCAATTTATATATACATTTTTTTTTATGTTCTATCTCCCTGCGACGCGTTGAATGAGGACCCACTGAGTTCAGGGAAATCGGCGGGATGTCGGGAGACATAACTTCCTTTCTTCGACTCAGTGGCACGACCGTGCGGTTGCATAATTGTGCATCCTTCTTTTATAAGTAAACCTTCATATTTAATAATTAATAAAAACTAAAGTGAATCTCGAAACATGGGTCCTCCACTCCTTAAATCCCCCTTTCTTTTAGTCAACTGTTTACTCATGTTCCTCTGAACTCACCTGAGTGAGAAATCCGAAGAGCATGAGAAAACAACAGCGTGGTTATTCCCCTGATGAGATTTGCTAAAAATCCAACTTTTTTGCCCTTAAGAATTTTGTTTGGTTGGCAAACTCTCTCTCTCACAAGGTTTCAAGGGTCAAGGCACCCATCCATATAACTTCTTGCAAAAAGAATTTTTTTTATGTTTGTGGTATACCATGAGAAAGTATAAGAAATGATAGGTACTAATAAAAAGTGACTTATTGATTTCAATTTCATGTGTAAATAGAAAATTTTATTAGTCATGATTTGTAATATTAATATAGTTGTTTTTCTTATATTATATACCTGTATTGAATTATATAACAACTTTATATTTCTATGGCATAATATTTTAAATCATACAGTTTTATCGTGTCAATATGAAGAATGTGAAAAAGAAAAAAAAAAAAAAAAAACATTTTTTATAACTAATTTATTATTCAAGTGTTATAAGTGTTCTAATATGCAAAAATGTCTACCAAACGGACAATGTCACTTGATGGGACCTTACGTGAACTTGTTAAAAACATGTCATGAAAGACAAGAATACAGTGAACATTAATAAAAAACTTAAGTAAAGATATTGAAACATGTTCCAAAGACATAAGAGACTTTAGCAACGACCGGTCAACGCTCTGTATATTGTTTCAATCTAATTTCTATATTATTGTGTGTTATATTTTATTATATTATATTTATAGTAATTATATTGTATTGTAAGCATTCAATTTAGAATTTAAAAATATAAATATGCATTTACTATATTACTACACATATTATTATGCATAATATTTTTATGCTACTCACCAAGCTGACGGTGAAGACTGTAAACCTTTGTATTAGTCCAAGGCAATGAAGAATATTCCGCAAAAATTAGTAAAAAAAAAAAAAAAAAAAATCTCTCTTTTTTTCATAAGCTACAGTAATTATAAAATTTTACTTACCTACCGGGTAAGATCCCACAGTCTTAGACGCAAGACTGGAGGGTCCTTTCTTGGACGGGGGGAGGAGGGGGATATGAAAATATAAAATATAATGGATAAAAAAGAGGCAAGAAATAAATTATTGTTTTTACATTCTAGGGTATTCTTTTAGGTGGCAAAAAGAATTAAAAGAAATTTTATATTAGATTATAAATTCCTCTAAAAGTATTAAAAATAACGGAAATTACACTCGCGATCATCATCATTTGAAAAGAAATAAACAAATTAATCATTTAAGTATTTTGATAACTGGAAATATCCTATAAATAAATTTAATGAACAATAGAAAAATATCTGGGCGCAGGAAAGATTCAAGTAAAGAATAAAAGATTTATGAGTCTAAATTATGGTTTGTTTATTTTATGTCAAATATAAAGCAATAAACAATTCATTTAAGTACATTGGAGTGTAAAGGTTGATATATTTTTTTATTTTTATTTACCAACTGTGTGAAAAATACCAGAGCCGGGAATCGAACCCGGGCACCTCCGCTTAACGCACGGATGCTCTACCACTGAGCTACCCTGGCTGACAACCAGCTAGGCATTTTTCATATAATATTCGTTGGCGAAATCACCGAGTCTGCAAACGCAGATATAACAGGTGAGACAATAATAATCGTAGCACAACTCCATAGACCACGAAATTTCAATTTAGAAATTTTTATTCATGAATAAAAATTTCTAAAGCCTGACTAGAATTCTTTAGCTTGACTAGATTATTTATTTATGTGTTCCACAATGTCACCTAGGAATTCGTCACACACACACACACACATATATATATACATATATGTATAATAAATAAATAAATAAGTAAAATTTAACTAACTATTAATTTTTCCTGAGTCATAGGATGAAATTATCTACTTATTAATTCGAGAATTATCCATACACATATCTATTGAAGAATTACCTAAATATCCGTATATACGTCCAGACATGCTAACAAATTATTCAACAGTATTCTTAACACACGCCTTTTTTAACACGAATTTTCTTTAAGGGTATTATAATTCTTTCGATCTATTCGTAATTCAGAGTTGCCAACTGTTTAATTTATTCCGGAACATTGTTAGCTCCGCCTTTTTTTTTTCACTTCCAGTAATATTGAAAAAAAAATTTCTTTTTATTTAATCGTTGTCACATATTAACACTTTGCTCATGGATCACGTAAAATTACTACATTTTTCATGAAAAACGAGCCCTGCTTTCAGACGTTCATCTAAAAAAATACTGTACTTAAAAAAAAAAAAAAAAAAAAAAAAAAAAAGATTTTACATGTTTCCGTTTAACATTTTACATGCTGCTGGTGTACATATATATATGATATACATTTACAGATTCAACTAGGAATAAAATTTGAAAAATTTAATCAAGAATACGTAAAATCATTTTAATAAATAAAGTAATGTTTTAGAGGAAAGGCGAAAGGCGGGGCTTACTGTTCAAAATAGGAGAATACCCCGTCGACAATGTGCATAGATTAGCTGCTAATATTTTAACACTTTCGTGACCGCTGACGTAGATTCACGTCATTTGAAAATCTGTAACTCCGTCAGTGGGCGTTTCTTTTGCAATTTGTATGTAATTTATTTCTTAAAAATTTGATTTCTTAAAAATTGATTAGAAAGAATGTAATTATAATGTATACCCATTTTTAATATGAATCTGAATATAGAATTTTTTTTTCTGAAGTATTGTAACTTGGGAGAATAACGCCCACAGGCGGACCTTACTGTAAAAAAGACAAAAACATGTGGTCATGAAAGTATTAATAAGCTAAACCTACTACGTGTGTGGAAGAAATATTCTTAATTTTCTCTTTATTGCCACTTTTCAAATTGTCTTATTTATAAGTAGTACTATAGTGACACGATAAGAATAGTAGAAATATACTAATTTTTCTGATTTTATTTTAATAAATTGTTATTATTTTATTATAGATCTATAACATATATATTATTTTAAAATATGATTAATTCTTTTTAATTCTTTTCAGTTTGTAATTTTTTTTAGGAAAACTTGAATGATTTGCATTACAAAATTTCTTGTATACTAGTTAAGTAATTTCCTTCTTTAAATTTAGACAGATATTTTACATGTATTCTATTAATATTGATTTTTAAACTGTTAGGGATTATAAAATTGCTATGTTATTCACATTTAATTAAGTTCCAGAATTAGATTTTTCAGAACTTGTCTCATATATCAATTCATATAACGTCACCCCTATTCCACACGTGGTAACACTTATAATTTAACCAGAAGTGATGTTAACACCCGCCTGTTTCTTACAGTACTTTGCTTTTATAGACATTTAAGAGCTCGTTAAAAATAGTAATGTGATAAAAGAACGGGGAGTAGAAATTCTAGAACAAATTATAGAAGATACTAATTGGATTCGTACTCTCCGCCCATTTATCTAGACACGTTTAAGAAAGAGAATTTTCCGTCCTTTTTATTTCAACCACGTGTATAAATGAATATCGAAAATATAGAATGAATTCAATATCAATATAGAAATTTTTGTTCTGAAGTATTTTAACCTGGGAAAATAACGCCCAGACCTTACTGTCAAAAAGACGAAAACATGCCGTCGTGAAAGTATTAATTTGTTCAGGAGAACTTTTAGCTTCGCCTTTATGTCGCATCACTTTATTTTTAGAATATTTTTCTTCAATATATAACTATGATCAAATAAGAAAAAGGCACTCTTTTAAAAAGAGTGGTATGGAATAAAGGCGGAGCTAAATATTCTCCGAAATAAATTAAAATATTGGCAGCTGTGAATGTGTTAAAAAAATATGTTCTACAGTAATTCTGGTTTGAAAAGAAGGCGGGGTTTGAAATGCACTGGAATAAATTATAACTTTGGTAATTAATTACATATTGGCGCAAATTTCGCCATAAATAAAATGACGGGAGAAAAGGGCGGCTATTAACAGTGCCTCGGAATAAATTAAAATATTGGCAATACTGTTTCATTTTAACATTTAGGACATTGGGAATCCCACTCCCCTTCAGCTCAGTTCCTTAGAGTAGACGATAAGCCTATAAATCACAACACAAACTTTAATATTTAGTTTCGCAATTTCACAGTTCCCAATCAGAAATGAGGTTTATCCGGGTGACGTAATGATCACGTGTCGGTGGTATTTACCTCTAACCTCGTGGATTGTTTACTCTTGAACTAAGCAGTGAGCGCCATTATTTTTATTAAATTTTTTCATTATTTTTTGTTTATATTTCTCCCTTTTTTCTCAGCAGTGAATTTTTAAGATCATGGTTTGATCCTTGATCGGCCGTTATGATTTTTACCATGAAAATATCCAAGAATACATTCTCTTAAATTCACAGAATGAAGGACACGGAAGTTCTGCTGCTTACAAGAAAATATTAATGGGTGTAAGCTTATCAAAGCAGGGTTTGTAAAAAAATTGACATTTCAAGAAGTCCATAATGGGAGGAATACTGCTACCATTGTATCAGCAGATGTCAAAGCTAAATATAAAAAAACAGGAATAAAACTTAAATGTGACCATCGCAAGTGACAATGAGGTATGAATGTTTTCATATTCCATAGTGTTGAATGTGATTAAAATTAGTTGTAAATATATTTGTAATACTATAGTTCATTATTGTATCTCTTCCATTCCTTGTATGAATGATTTTTTTTTTCTTTTTCATTATGCTGTGTTTGTAGTGTAGCTAGAATGAGAAACTTTTTAGACTATTCGAGCGAAGCATATATGGTGAAATGTATTAAAATTAAGTAGTTTATTTTTAATTTATGACCCAATTTAATCCCCTTTTCCCGTATTTTTGGAAGTGCCAATTAAAATTAATAAATAAGCTTAGTGTAATTACATATTGTGCAAAAAAACATTTAAAACGTCGAATTCTACAAGGATACCCAGCTTGATAAATTATAGAGGTAGTTCCGCAATTCTAATGTTATATATATATAAATATATATATATATTTTTTAAAGATATTTATTGTTTATAATTTACGTATTTCAATTCATTTTGATTTTATTTTCAGTGATGAAAGTTCATGCAATAACTTTTATTCTTGAGAAATTGCAACTTTAGGAAGTTATTGTGCCACGAAATATAAAGTTTATTTTTGTTAAACGATTAATGTTAAAGAAACTGTTATTTTATTCATCTCGGAGAAATCTGTTTGTAAGAAATTTTATAGATATCTGTGTTTTGAGCCAGAATCATGGACATAATTTCAATTAATGGCAATGGTTACACTTTTTCAACACCTTTATATCACATGGCACCCTTGAATCACAATATTCATATAAATTACACCCCTCACCCACACTAAATATTATAGGATATAAAATGTATTTATATTCCCACTCCTTTTTTTACCTAAATATTTTTTGTATATGTTAATTCCACTTTGTTGATTTAAATAAGAAATTGACCAAATGCATTAAAAAAAAAAGTGTAAAACGCATAAGAATTCTTATGTGTGCAACTGTGAATAAGCCACAATAACTAAATTAATCCGAAAATCATATAGCTGTATGTAAATCAAATGTTTGTTGTACTAAATTTCCAGTCAATTGAAGGATTACGTAAATTATCACAATTTGTTTTAGCTTTGTAAAAATAATTACTAATTCTGTGTCGACCACTTTTTATGCAAACCATGCCTTTAAACATTCTTATAACATGCTTTAACTATGTTGCATGCATAATTTTAAGCGTGTACAAGGAGGCTTTCTACTTATTGCCTGCTGAAGCCTAAGACCATCATATATTCTGTGAGGAATTTTATTACAAAAGTTACTTTCTACCTAATGTATATTTTTAAATTTCATGTTCACATTCAGAAAAAGCACAATCATTAAATTTGTTCTTGTTTTTAAAGATTTATTATTGTTACTATTACTTTATTTTCTTAAATTAGAAAAATGAATTTATTCATTTTTCAAATTTTATAGGCTATTTGTACCTAAAAATTTTAGTTTGATAACTATTAAATTACATCCAATTATCAGTTTTGACAGTTAGGTTTAATTTTTTTTTTTTTTTTTTTTTTTGCTTCAATTCAAGGCAGTCGAATTTTAAAGTGACTGCATTGTCTTTTTAAATACATTATACATGAATTTAATCAAAGCTAACAAATTACACAAATAAAGAAATACTTCACACTAGAAGCATCTTCAAATTTACAGAAAATATCAAATGAATAAAATTTTATTTTTTCTCTGTGTTAAACCTGAAAGTATAACAAAATAATATGTAAGAGAAAAAAATCTGTTCTTTTATTTGAAGATGTTAATTCATTATTTGGGTAATTTTATCATTCGACAAGATTGTGAGAAAAGTTTGTCTACTGTTAAATTGTTATTTAATTTAATCAGGCATGAACGTTTTCAGACTTTAGTCTGAAATCCTTCCTTTTGAAGGCCATGTTGGCTGTTTCCGAGATCGGTATAAATCCAAAGAGAATCCATAACCAAAATTTATGGGGGGGGGGGGGGATAGAAAATCATTTTAACTTCCCAAAGTGTGTGACTATTTTGCTGAAAAATCACAAAATTACTGTTTTAATGTTTTTAATTTTTATTTTTCTACAAATTTTTAAAATAACATGATTATTTTGCTGTTAAATGTGACAAAATTTTGTACTATTTTCAAAGTTAATTCCAGAAATAAAAGATTATTTTAGTGTAATATTATATATTTGCTTTTTTGGTAGCAAATCTCTGAAACGTAGAATATTTTCGCAGTTGATTAGGGAATTATGGGTTTATTTCACTACTGTTAAAAAGAAAAAAGAAATTACATTTATTTACAGCTAAATTAAATGCTGAAGTTAGGGGTAATTTTTGCTGCCAATTTCCAAAATAATGAATAATTGGCACTACCGAGAACTTTGGCACTTTGACTTTGGCACTACCAAGAATAAAACTTTTTTTTTTTTTTTTTTCAATATGTGTTTGTCTGAAATATGTAATTATTTCATTAAAATTTCTGCTTTTTTGGTTAAATGTATGATTAACAAATATGCAAAATTTGCTGATTCTTTTTTTTTTTTTCTTTTTTCTGCCAACTTCATTGAATTTACTAATTGATTTGTCAATTGTAAGTTAACAATTGTACACTTTTGTGAATACATATTTTTGCATTTTATTGTGATAAATTTGTATTGTGTGCAAGTTCAGACTTTTCATTTTTTATGAAACAATTTTATTAGTTAGTTATTTTTGTTTGTTATTCTTTTTTTAACAAAGAGAGATGGATTATCAAGGTGAGCTTGAACCTCCGACTACTTCTGAAACACGAGATACAGCAAACCCAGACCATAAAGCGAAAAAAGGAGAGGCAACTTCAACTAGCGATCAGAAAGAAACGTGCCATCTTAAAGAAGTTTCATCAGATGAAGATTATTCAATATCTAAAGCCAGCAAGTCCACAACCTGAGGCACCCAAGGAACAACTATAGTATTTCCCCTCAGCTAGATTTGGCGATTTTTCGTTGGCGATTATGGCTAAATCATAAATCTAAAAATCATAAATCATATAGCATAAATGATAAAATCGTAAGCTAAATTATAAATCATAAATCATAAAACCGAAATAAATAGCATGCAGGCTGCCATATTATATCGCAAACAATCCAGAACGACATCGTTATCATTCAAATCGGAGCCAAAGAAAAATCGCCAAATTCAGCTGAGGGGAAATACTATAGTTGTACCGCACCCAACCATCCCGCTGGAGAAAGCCATCAACCTGAGGCACCCCACGACAGCCGACACAGAGAGCTTGTAAATATTTATAGAAAGGATTTAAATGTAAATAAAGGCAAATGCCTGGTGGGTGTCTAAGTTGTGTGGTGTTTATTAAAATCACTGCACGACTAAGATAACTCTCCCTGGCAATGCAAAGAACATCGCTTCATCAAAGGACATAGAGGTAATAATTTAATTATTATTTTTTTTTTTTAGTTAAATTATTTTTTAAATTAATTTTATGTAAATAAAAAAACAGAAACACTTATATTTAAAATAATGATTGTTATTATATGAAAGATCAGGACCCTGTGCATTTTCGAGAATGTGTGTATACACAAGTGAAGTGTGACATCACTGACCATCCGTGGATACAAGAAAAATATTTCCTATGTTAATCGCCCATTGGATTTTTTGTAAAAAAATTATTAAAAATCAAGGGAAATTATTTCCCGATTTCAATCCCCATATTTAGGTATAGATATGTATTAGTTATCATGTGCATGCATTAGATTAAGTTGTTTTTGTTGTAAAATCGATAAAATTTTAATTTTAAACTTTGAAACTCTAGGGGAAAAAATGGCAAATTTCTATATTCGATTGAAAACACAAGCATTTCATTTCAAAGGAAGATATTTACACAATAAATATCCAACTAATATACAAATTAAAAGGAAAGTGATAAATATTCTATCATAATTTGAAGTCAAATTTGTTTTTGAATGTCTAAAAAAAAGTATCTGATGTAAGATACTAATATTTTGCAACGGAATAGATTTCATATGTCATCCTTGACGGGAAAAAAAAATATCGCCAAATTATTTGGCAAACATATTTAATTCCTTTCAAAAATCATGGTTATTTTAACAACGTATATTAAGAAAATAATCAGTAATGTGAAACAATATTTCGTATAATACATATTACAAAAATATACATCTGGCATGTATATTTTTGTATACCTTTTTTGATCGCCAAATACAAAAAATGCTAAGAACGACAGTGCCTTGAAATTAAAAATTAAAATTTTGTCAATTTGAAAGCAAAATAACTCAATCTAACACATGCACATGATAACTAATACATATCTATACCCAAATATGGGGATTAAAATCGGGAAATAATTTTCTTTGATTTTTAATAATTTAAAAAAAAAAAAATCCAATGGGCGATTAACATAGGAAATCTTTTTCTTGCATCCACGGATGGTCAGTGACATCATTCGCTTGCGTATTGTCCTGATCGCCTTCTTCATGTTTGTGTTTTTTGTTGCAATGATGGTCGCAATCCGATTTTTTTTTATTTAAATCGTCATCTCTCAATAAAGAATTATCTGAAATGTTAGGAAGCGCCTCATCCTCAAGATTTATTGAATCACCGGTATCGCCATAGTGCGGTGTGTCCGGTTCAACTGGACGACCCATTGTTTTGTCTAGTATCTTTTTAAGTATTTGCTCTGTGTTTGCACTCATTTTCTTTAATCGAAAAAAAAAAAAAAAGTCTAAAGCCAAAATTATCGCCTGTATCTTTAGAGTAAAAATTCCTACCTATGTACATTAGTTTCAGACACAATAGACCAATGCCGTCATCATCAGTACATAATCTGAAATTGCTAGATGACCACTTAACTGATGGTAAAGCCACATTTTCACTTTTGCAATAAGTTTATTCTACCCATTGATTTTGAGCATAAAGGTGAAAAGCCTTAGACCAGTGAGGATCTTTATTTTCAAATAATTTATGATGTTTAGTAATCATAGGAGCATTTCCAGTTCTAATAAAATTAGCCACAGTGACTCCATGATGAAAGCAATATGAAAATAAAAATAATTATAAGATAAAAAACTTTTTATAAACCATGTTTTTAAATTTTCTGTTGAATCATAGCTATAGAACTAACTACATTAGCACTTTATCAATGCGTATTGTTACGAAATTGTAAATAATTGTATTTATTTTTGTATAAATTCTTTCAAAGAGGCTTAGTAAGTTGATAAAATGTCAATCTGCATTTCCAGCTCTTTCGCGTTAAAATAACTTAATTTTCCCTTTAAAATGCATTAAAAAAGCTCCAATAGGCAGGTAATGGATTTGGCGAGAAAATCCTTATTATCGATATTCCAAAGATGGATGTTCTAATGTGATTGGTTAAAGAGTTACGGGAAATTTGAATTAAAAAAAAAGCTGATTTAAAAAATAAAATACTAATCCTTTTAGAACAACATATACAGTAACCGCCGCTTATTAAAATCACTGGTTAATAAAATCAGCCGCTTAATGTGATCAATTTGCCAGGACCGGAATCAAATCAATGCAAACTAATTTTATAACCGCTGCTAAAAAAACTAAAAAAAAATCTCTCCAGCAGCAAAAATGTCATTTATACACACTAACAAATATTTTATTTACACTGTGATTTTTTATTTTAAATGAAATACAGCAAACCCTCAGTTATCTATTTTTGTCGAAAATTTTACATTTACAGCAATTAAACACGTCCCATTACTTGTCTTAGTAATAATTTCAAGCAATGTATTCTTCAAAGTACGGTAATAAGTTAAAAATTTAATTTGGCTCTCAAGTGATTTTTTTTTTTTTAAATGTATATATATGTTTAATTATAAGACAATTTTTGTTCTTATTCTGAAATAACTAAGAGGCAAAAAGCTTTAAAGGAAAGATTTTAAATTTAAAAGAAAATCGTGAACTTTTGGCAAAGTATTGATGATTTCCCTCAAAGGAGAGCGCATCAGAACTTGAGATGTGTTTAATTCACTTATTTTGAAGGAACAATCAAAAAATTATCTGTTAAAAATTAATTAATATTGTTTATTAGTTCCATTATTTGGTAACTTTTGAAATTTCTTTCCAAATTCATATAGATAATACCTTTCTCTTCAGTGCAGGAACGTTCGCTGGATATAAAAATCAGCTGCTTAATAAAATAACTTTTGCACAGAGCGAATGTGATTTTAATAAGCAGCGGGTACTGTATTTGCATTATGAACTACATTAGCACTTTATCAATGTGTAGAAAATCTTTAAAGTGATAATGATGTCAATTTTTGCTAGATGCATAATTACTACTTTTACAATTAAAATTTTTTTACGCTCACAAATACAATTTTTTAACACTCATGTTTAATTAAATTATTTTTATGTCGGAAGAAAATGAACTCGTAAATTTTTTTTGGTAACAATTAAATTATAGCTAATATTTTAATGACTATTTTGATTGCTATTAGGAGCTCATTATTTTCATATTTTAATTAATTAAAAGAAAACTATTCGAAAATCTGACTTCGAAGTATTGTGTTGTCATCGGGTTCTGAGCTGCTGTGAAAGTTTCAAATGTCTAGCTAGTAGTTAAGTCAGTTAAAAATAGATTGCAAGATTTGTACCGGACAAACAAACACAGAAGAATAGAAGTTAATAAAAACATAGTAAAAAGTAAAGTGATTTTGCCTGATTAGATGACAGTCGGTGATATATGTCACTCGCAAATAATTCCTCTTTAGTTACACAGCCTTTTTTTTTTTTTTTTTTCGTGGTGCTTTTCTCCTGACAATGTTTCTGGATTGGGTAGAATTACTCTTTTTACGAGGACGTTGCTGTCTATTCCTCCGTACCAAACGGAGGAAGGAAAAGTACCGATTAATGTAACTAATAATTAATTTTCTTTAATGTTACTTGAAATTAAATAATACAATTGTTTTGATTTAAATAAAATTACTTCTTAATTACTCTGAAAAATCTTATTTTAATGATAATTAAAAATAACAATTTTTTTCAAATGATTAAATATTTTTTTAAAAATTGAGTCTTTAATATGTTCAACTAGCTGAATAATTTGATATTTCGCCAAACTGAATATTCAGTGCATCCCTAGTTTGTAGACTGTAATGGTACCAAATTCTTTGGTGTACCTACAAGCACTATACACAAGACATACCACTCAAACACTACACACACACAAGCACACACACATACAAAAAAAAAAAAAAAAAAAAAAACTTTTAAATAATCCCTAATGATACTGATGAATCCCCTGCTCCTTATATCGTTTATAAGGGTACTATAACAGCACTATAGTACAGAATCTTATTTGAGTACTACAATATAACAGTGCAATGCTTAAATTGTTTAATAAATCAAGTAAAGAGACATGCAAGCAGAAGCGGGTAAAATTTCATTAATTTCCTTCAAATACAACTGTTTTATTAAAAGAATGACAAATAAAACAGGAAAGAGATAATTTTATATCAACAAAATGCAGCATATTATATTCAGATTATTTCATAGAATGTGACTTTGCTCACCATAATTTTACAAAATAAAAAAAGGTTTCTGAAAAGTGATGATTAACACATAAAGTAATTTTGCTGTGTCTGATAATTACACTGCTATCAGTTTAGAAAGTAATATATGTACAAGAAAAAGTTATTTGAGTATAAATAATATACGACTATGAGAAATGTAAATTGATAAAAAAGGAAACCATAATGCATAGTTACAGAAGATGAAATGATTTCATTGTCTTTGTTCTACAAAAACGTGAACAAACTGGAATGAAGAAAAAAAATGAAGACAAATGTTTTAAACAAAGTGTACACATGTGTGTATTTAAATGATTTAAATAATTATAAAAAAAAAAAAAAAAAAAACTTAAACTGGTTTTAGCAAAGAATAATGGTTTGAATTGATTAATGATTTTTCCATGCATTCCGTATGGTACTACATATACTGGGTGAGAAAAATTAAATGTAAAATTGTGTCTATATTAAACGTGAACAATTTGGATAATTTAACAGTCAGAAACAACATAAATTATTTCAGTTTATCTCCAAGACTTGGACCTCAATTAAAAGAACCTTTCCTTATCTCATTAAATTCAGTTTTTAAAAAATCACTATAAAAAAAAAAATAAGTGCTACCCTGATTTTTCCCTGTTAAACTTTAAAATAAACTTCATTGTTTAGATTGGTTGTGTTACACAGATTTCTAGGAGTCTACAATAAATTTGAATAAAACTGAAAGAATTTAAAAAAATAAATATGTACAACAACCAGGGCCTGATTACCCAAAAGACTCGGGAAGCACGAGCTTCCCCTCTAAAAATTAGGAGGGGGCCCCAAAATGATTAAAAACACTGTCTTGAATTTTCTGTTTTATATTTTCATACTGAGATTGAATTTTTCTGAGAAAATTCGCCTAAAGCAAGATAAAATACTCACTATTTCAGAAAAAATCTATTATTTAACCTCAAAAATCTGAATGTTCTTAATTAATAAGTTATACGATTTTAATGTTGTGTGTAGAAATCACCCAGATATATGAATGGAAAAATAAATAACTATAAATACACACTAATTTTTGGTCTATAGCATTTTTATATTACAATATGTAACAGGAAAACAAGATTTTCTGAAATGAAAGAGGGCCCCGAAATGATACTGAGCTTCCCCTAACTTCAAAGCTTAATCGGGCCCTGACAACAACAAATCTTTAGGATAAGCAAAATTATAAAAATTTAACCTTACTGTATCTGGTACGCACAAGATGAAAAAAAAAAAAAAAAAAAAGTATAACATTAATTTTGTAGTAACATTGAAGCATATAGGAGATTTATTGTAAGAAACGAAGTAGAAAATTCCCCATTTCCTTATTTTTTCATTAAAATTTAAATCATAAAATACGGGTTCCAAAATTAACTAAAAATGCTGATATATAAATTAATTGACTAATGGAGGGTAACAATAGTATATGGTATGGTGCAGTCTAAAAGTTTAACTAATTTAATACGCCCAATAGCTCTTTCGACATGAATTCTATGTCGTGAAACTTTTTTACTTTCTTTTTTTTCATCAAATGAAAATTGAATTTTGTTTTTTTAAAGTGTGGTGTAACTAACTTAAAACTAAATATAGACGGTACAGCATCACTTTTCAGAAATCTCTGTAAAATTTTGGTAAGTAAAGTCATTTTCGGTAAAATGCTCTGAACATAATACGCTATGTTTAGATGGTGTAAAATTTTCTCTTTTCTGCTTGATAAGCCATTCTTTTAATAAACCAGACGAATTTAAAGGAAATGCATGAAAACTTACACATTTCTGCTTGCATGTTTCTTTGCTTGAATTATTTGTGGATGTAAAATATGCACAGTTTTTTAGCAAGTTGCTTTCTTTAACTTCGTATTCGCAGCGTAAACAAATCATGGAATACCACCAACACGTGACTTCCACACAAATGTTGCCAACGGTGAATAACCCTCATTGTGATGTTGAGCTCCAACATGCTTCTTGTTGAAAGCTACCATGGCCATATATATTATTTTCACTCAGAAGAGTTCGAAGGGATTTCTTAATTTTTGCTGTGTTAATGAAATATATCATTTATGAATTTCTTGAATATCATCATAGGTCGATAAATTTTACTAGAGAGGCTAGAAAGGGGGGCAGGGTGATCCCTCCTTTATGTAAAGCATTAAAAAATTTCTTGCTTCATTTAATATTCCTAAGATCATAATAATAATAATAATAATAATAATAATAAAGAGCTTTACGTAAAGTTTACAATAATCTTACATTTTTTCCCCTTTTAAATTATTATTATTATTATTATTATTTATTTTTTTTTTTTCATTTGAAGCAATAGCTAAAACTTTATCTTATTTTTCTTATTATCTTAATAGTTGTTGCAGGTATGGCACTATATTATATGGCATTATATTGATATGTTGCAGTATATTAACACTTTGCTTGTGGATCACGTAAAACTGCTGCATTTTTAAGAAAAACGTGCCCTGCCTTCTGACGTTCCTACAAAAAAATATTATACTTAAAAAAAAAAAAAAAAAAAAAAATTAATCGTTCCTGTTTAACACTTTACATGCTTCTGGTGTAGATCGTACAACGCGCAGGGCCCGATTAAGCTTTGAAGCTAGGGGAAGCTCAGATCATTTCGGGGCCCCCTTTCATTTCGGAAAATCTTGTTTTCCTGTTACATATTGTAATATAAAAATGCTATAGACCAAAAAATACTGTGTGTTTATTATTTATATTATTTTTCCCTACATCTGGGTGGTTTCTACACAGAACATTAAAATCATACAACTTTTTAACTAAGAACATTCAGATTTTTGAGGTTAAATAATAGATTTTTCCCGAAATAGTGAGTGTTTTGTCTTGTTTTAGGTAACCTTTCTCAGAAAAAATTCAATCTCAGTGTGAAAATATGAAACAAAATATTCAAGACCATGTTTTTAATCATTATGGGGCCCCTCTTAAATTTTAGAGGGGAAGCTTGTGTTTCCTGAGCCTTTTGAATAATCAGGCCCTGACAACGCGGGTGCAAGTTTGCCTCATGAATATTAAAATTTTATTTTTTAACAACACTAATTTTACATTAAAGCAACTGCTTTTTATAAAAAGTAAATCGAGTGTATGAACTAATAGATTGGTACTCTAAAAATTTAGTAGTGTTAAAAAATAAAACCATTTTGTTTATCTGTAATCTCTGTCACCGCGTTATATGAGACTTTACTGTACATGTCAATGACATCTATAGAATCAATTACTAAGAATAAAATTTGAATAGTTTAATCATGAATACGTAAAATCATTGTAACCCATTTTATCCCAATTTATTTATTTTGCTGAAATTTGAGAAAAATTAAAATTTTTTAAGGTTAATTAAAACTAAATAAACTAAAAACAACAAAATTTGAAAAAAAAAAAAAGAAAATTATATTCTGTGTAAGAAATCTTATCCACCTTGTACGCAGGACATTGAAATAAAGAAGATGATATTTGCACTTAATGTTTTAGTGTTCTCTTTAATAGTGAAAAGCGCTTTCCGAGTATAAAATTTTGCTTTATCTTTATAATACTTCCTTATTTACATGACAGTTCTCCAGAAAGATTTCCAACCGCAAAGAGAAGATAAACTACGCCCTCAAATGTAATGATTAAACAAAAATTCCCTATGGAGGAGCAGGAGGAGGAGGTGCGACACATAACTCGCTAGGAGAAGCTTATATATACCATTATACATTCCAGCTGACAAAATACTCGCACCAAGAAATTTTGATTTCTAAATGCTATTTTTCAGCTATCCTTTAAATAGCACAATGGAATAAAATGGGTTAATAAATGAAGTAACGTTTCATAGGAACGGCGAAAGGCGAGGCTTACTGTCCAATGTGCAGTCGACAATGTGCATAGCTCAGGGATGGAACACGGGCGCAGAATTCATACCGGAATCTGCTTAAGAAATTTCTCTACCTATAATATCGTTGATTTAAGAGGTAGAAAATTTTCTTACATTGATAGTGGTATGAATTCTGCTTCTGCGCCCGTGTTCCATCCCTGATAGCTGGCAATATTCTAATTTGTTAAGCAGAACTTTTAGCTCCGCCTTTATGTCGCCCCACTTTTTTTTTAGAATATTTTTCTTCAATATATATTTAAGATAAAATAAGAAAAATATACTCTTTAAAAAAGAGTGGTATGGAATAAAGGCGGAGCTAAATGTGGTCCGGAATAAATTTAAATATTGGCAGCTGCGAATGTTTTAAAAAGAAACGTTCTACAAAAATTCTAGTTCTAAAAGAAGGCCGGGTTTAAAATGCTCTGGAATAAATTACAACTTTGGTAATTACGTATTTGGAGCAAATTTCGCCATAAATAAAATGACGGGAGAAGAGGGCGGCTATTAACAGTGCCTCGGAATAAATTAAAATACTGGCAATACTGTTGCATTTTAACATTTAAGACAGAGGCCACCCCTCCCCTTCTGCACAGTTCCTTAGAGTAGACAATAAGCTCTAATCAGAACTTCGGAACATAAACTTTAATATTTAGTTTAGCAATTTCACAATTTCCAACCAGAAATTGTGAGGTTGAGTTCCAACATGCTTTTGTTGAAAGCTACCATATTATTTTCACTAAGAAGAATTCGAAGGGATTTCTTAATTTTTGCTGTGTTAATGAAATATATCATTTATGAATTTCTTGAATACCATCATAGGTCGATAAATTTTATTAGAGATTCAGGAAAGGGGTTCGGGGGTGATCCTTCCTTTGTGTAAAGCATAAAAAAATTTCTTGCTTCACTTAATATTCCTAAGTTCATAATAATAATAATAAAGAGCTTTACATAAAGTTTACAGTAAATTTACGTTTTTTTTTTTTTATCTTTTAACTTTTTTTTCTTTCCTTTTTATTCATTTGAAGCCATAGCTAAAATTTTATCTTATCTTTCTTAATAGTTGTTGCAGGTATGGTGTTTCTAAATTATAATCATCCTATTTTATGAATTACTTTATTGCCATAAATCATGATTATGAATTTATTTTATTTATAACTGTGCATTTTAGATATGACGTTAAAGTTTCACGTTCAATTGTGAACGCCGTGAAATTAAGACTATTCGTATAATAAAGATTATTATTTTGATTAAAAAAGTAATTTTACAAATAAAATTTTTTTTAAGTATCACAAAAACATCTACCTTTTTTTTTTCGACATTATATAAAGAATTACTAGAGTGGAATCATATAGAAACGCAGAAATTTAAAAGAAATTACTACAATTGTTCAAAATCCTAAATTAAAACCAGTGAATTAAATTAAAAGAAAGTAAACATACTGTACTCACACCGTCTATTATTTATTATGTTTTACTGATAAATTTTTAATCTCAGCCTAAAAGATTATTCAATCTTTCTAATAAAGTTTATAACGTCGTTTGTGTCCATTGAGGCAATAAGCGATGAATCTTTGTTATGTAAACACTTTACTTGTGGTTCGCGTAAAATTACAGTATTTTTCGCGAAAAACGAGCCCTGCTTTCTGACGTTCCTCCAAAAAAGCACTTAGTCCGGTCAATCTAGACATTCGGTGATATGTAAAGTTACAACAAGCTGATAATCAGTAAAATTGTTAAAAATATAATTATAAATAAAATTTTGAAATTCCTCACCATTCCGGTGTATGGAAAAAATTTTACTCATGGTCAAAGGTAAAAAAAAAAGAGTTTTTCGCGATTTTCAGCAAAATGGTAAGTTTTATCAGAAAAATACCTCAGACAAAAATTGTAGATCATAAAATTATCGACAAAAAATGTATCAATACTTTTTTTCCTACGAGCCACCGTTTCTGAGATATTACGATCCCAAAAGTTGTAATCGTCATAATATGCACACATTTCCACGCCACCTATGAAGTACTGTACTTAGCGCATTTTTTTAACGTGGTTTCCCCAGTAGGCCTATTCCATGAGTCAATTAGGATCCTGTTTAATTTGTAACTATTGCAAAATAATGGAAATTAGCAAAGATTGTAATAAATAAAAGCGATATCAATTAAAAAAAAGTAATGAAGCTTATTCGTCTGATTCAAATTCTTCTTGTTCTTCTTCTTGATCTTCTTCTGGTTCTTGTTCTCGTTCTTCTTGTTCTTCGACCTCTTCTTCATCTTCATTTTGAGAGCAAGTAAATTGCGTTAATAGCGACGTATCGCATGTCATCTCGTTAGAATCAAACGAATCCTCCACTGTTGGTGATTCAACATTAGAACACGACCGGCCTTGACAATTTGTACGTGCCAGAGAACAAAACAGTCCAACTGTTTTGCAGCCACATTTAGCGCTGCATCCCTTTTTGCAGTTGCAAAAATATGTGTTCAGCAGTTTTTCCGGCGCAGGTGGGAGTAAAGTTTGAACTGGTTCTAATGCATTGTTGACCAACTTCCAACCCCACTTTGTAGGGTCTAGCAGATAACCAAGCCACACTTGAACTTGATAATATACCCGAAAAAGATGTTGATGAGCAGCATCTGAGGTTGGAGGAAGACAAGCTAATTGAACTTGTTTTTTATTTTTAGTATTTTTAACGAAACATGCATATCGATACTTATCTAAGCAGGTAGTTTTTTTAGGAGCTCCGTACATAGAAAGAAGAAAACGAATGCCGTTGGTGATGACTTATTGTTGAGTTGAATTACTGTTTTTAAAAACTTGAGCACATTGAACTAAATCTTGTTTTTCAAACATTTTGAAATATGTTGTTTTACCTTTCCTGTAAAATGCAGATGTCGTATCACAGCCAGTTATTGCGTGTAAAAATATTACATGATTTTGACTCTTTGTAAAAGTAGATAAACTTTTTGAAGAATATATTTCCGATTGATGTTGAGCTTTTCCTGGTTTTAAGAAGAAAATAGATTTGCAGTTGGAGTTCGAGCAGTGAGCAATATGAGTAAGTCTACATCTTCACCACCAACAACAGTTATATTTGTCACATTTAATTGCTCTATTGCTGTTTCAATAATCAGTACATCAGCATCATTATTTGTTTTACCAATATATTTTCAGCAGTAAACTTTTCTTTCAACATTGAAATGAACCGAGACTTGTTGTGAGTATTTGTAAGAAATTTCTGTTGACTGGTTGGAACTGTCATGGATTCATCAAATAAAATATCAGAAGATGAAGAAGTTGCTAAAGTTCGACGACGTTGTTCTGCAGCTTTGATATTTCTCGTGTAATCATTGTAGCCATCAAATACGACAGTAACTCTGGTACCAAAATGTCGACGTACATACTGAACGTATTTATCTAAGATTACGTTGAATGTTTCTTCGCTATCCCACACAACGCGATGTAGTAAATATCCTCCGTCAATGATGTATGTCGCATTAGTGTTGTTAATATCAATATTTACCTTTTCAAAACAATCGTAAATGGCAGGCTTCTGTGTTTTACGCATTCCGATCTCATCAAACAACGTTAAAGGGTAGGGAGCTAATTCATATTCAAAATATGTTTCTATTTCATCTTGAAATGCTGCAGTAATACTCATGCGTTGGAACAATAATACAGGGTCAACAGTTATTTTCTCTTCATAAACTTTTAGGGTAAAAGTTCATTGCTAAAAGAGGAACAACTTTGTCAGCGCGTTTTAATTTAATATTATTGAATGTCAGTCCTGTCATTTTTGCTATAGAAGCAAGTCCAACTTCACGAGCTTTATAACAATTAATTTTATCATCACCGACGACACTGCTCGCAATAGAAACAATTTTGTTAACCTCTGGAAAAGGATCATGCGTTGAGGACCACTCTAAAAGTTTTCGTATGTCTTTAGCATCTTTTTTTACTCGTGAATCGCTTGCATCAACATGCTGCTCGATCGTATCCATCCTAACATTAGCAAGATCTTCTAAATTTTCACAAACTGTATTCATAGCATGCATACTATAAACCCATTTACTTATGACGCTCTCTTTTGTACTTCTCCCTCGAACAATACCTCCATCAGTTTTCATAGCTTTCATCATAGACTGCTCGATTACCATGTCCGTTGAAGTTCCACAACTTAATTTGTCTGAACGTCTAACTGTGAAAAATCCTTCTGAAAATCTTTCGTAAACTTCAGGATCTATCACATTCTGTAATTCTTGCATATCGTGCAAGTAAAGGTGTGCAGACTTGGCATAAGGAAAATGTCCAGACGCGTGAAAAGAAGGAAGCATTTCTTTGACACAGTTTAAATGAGCTTTCCAATACCCCATATACTCAGCTCTTAGAAACTCTGTAGCAATGGAAACCATATGAAAATACTGAATCCAAAGTTTTGCAGTTGGTCCTCGTTCCTCATATTCTTTTAGTTTTTCATTAAATTTATTAAGTAAAGCTCCAGATATTTCATCATCATTTTCAATGTCATTGTATGAAAGAGTGTTATCTAATATATGGTCGATATTTATGATAAAATCTGCATCCATGATGTCATTAATTTCAACTTCTTTTAATATTATAATAGCTAAAGCAAACTGAAGTAGTGTATGAGCTCGAACAGCTCTTGCGTAAGCATCACCATTGAGCATTTTTTCTAATGATTTTACCGCATAGATCTCTGCGAGTACTTCTTTCATGCCGCTTCCTTGCATAATATGACCAATTGCTCCCAGAAAGGACATTAGTAGATGAAATCCTCCGAGTCCGATGATGATTTTAGATATTTCAGAGCCTTCAGGTGCGGCTGATACAATTTTGACCTTTGACCTTGAGTAAAATTTTTTCCATACACCGGAATGGTGGGGAGTTTCAAAATTTTATTTATAATTATATTTTGAACAATTTTACTGATTATCAGCTTCTTGTAACTTTACGTATCTTCACTCTTATTTTTTAGTCTAATTTGACCGGACTAACTGTACTTAAAAAAAAGATTTTAAGCGTTCTTGTTTAACACTTTACATGCTGCTGGTGTAGATCGTACAACGCGGGTGCGTTTGCCTCATGAATATTAAAATTTTATTTTTTAACAACACTAATTTTACTTCAAAGCAACTGCTTTTTATTGTAAATCGAGTGTATGTACTAATAGATTGGTATTCTAAAAATTTAGTGGTGTTTAAAAATAAAACTGTTATATTTATTTGTAATCTCTGTCACCGAGTTATACGAGACTTGTCAATGATATTTACAGAATCAATTACTAGGAATAAAATTTGAATAGTTTAATCATGAATACGTAAAATCATTTTAATCTAATTTATTTATTTTGCTCAAATTTGAGAAAAATTATATATTTTAAGGTTAATTAAACCTAAATAAACTAAATACAACAACAACAAAGAAAAAAAAAAGTATTCTGTATAAGAAATTTTTTCCATCTTGTACGCAGGACATTGAAATAAAGAGGATGAAATTTGCACTTATATGTTTTAGTGTTCTCTTCAATAGTGAAAAGCGCTTTCCGAGTATAAATTTTTGCTTTATCTGTATAACACTTTCTTATTTACATGATAGTTTTCCAGAAAGTATTTTCAACCGCAAAGAGAAGATAAACCACGCCCCCTTAATGTAATGATTAAGAAAAGATTCCACATGGAGGAGGAGGAGGTGAGACACATAACACGCTAGCAGAAGCTTATATAATATTCGCACAAAATATTCACACAAGGCAAATTCTGATTTCTATATGCTATTTTTCAGCTTCCCTTTAAATAGGACAATGGGATAAGCAGGACCCGACTATGCTTTTTGAAGACCCGGGCACTAATGCTATTTGGAGGCCCCCTCACCCTGCTTTAAACGGCTTGTCAAAAGTACCCATTCTCAAAAACAAAAATGAATAAAAATACTGCATTTTTAAAAAAATTTCCTTCAATTATACCTTCTATTTCCTCATTTTTTTACCAACCTATAACAAAATCATTAGTTTTATGTTCAATACAAATGAAAAACTGAAGCACATTGATCAGCCAATGTTTAGGAAATTAGTCACAAAACTTAATACTTGTTTAAGCTCTCTAATAAAATATAGAAAGAAAAAATTTAATCAATTTTTGTTTTTAATAGACAGATAATGAAAAAAAAATGTACTGTTACTTCTATACCTTTGGAAATGAGGCTTCCTAAATTTGGAGGCCCTGGGTCAGTGCCCCCTGTGCCCGTGCCATAATCTGGCCCTGGAGATAAAATGGGGTTAATAAATGAAGTAACGTTTCAGAGGAACGGCGAAAGGCGGGGCTTACTGTTCAAAATAGGAGAATACCCCGTCCACAATGTGCATAGCTGGCAGTATTCTAATTTGTTAAGCAGAACTTTTAGCTCCGCCATTATGCCGCCCTACTTAATTTTTAGAATATTTTTCTTCAATATATATTTATGATAAAATAAGAAAAATATACTCTTTAAAAAAGAGTGGTATGGAATAAAGGCGAAGCTAATTGTACTTCGAAATAAATTAAAATATTGGCAGTTGTAAATGTTTTAAAAAGAAATGTTCTACCAAAATTCTGGTCTGAAAAGAAGGCGGGGTTTAAAATTTTTAGTGTAATTTTAGTCTTATTCAATCGTAACACCATTTGGAAAGAATAACTCTAAAAATATTGTGGTGTGAGAAAAGGGGCGTTTTTTCAGGGGGCGTTAACAATTGTCCGGTTATTAATGAGATGGTTGGCAAGTATGGATTGGTAATCTAAAAATTTAGCGGTTTTCAAAAATAAAACTGTTTTATTTATTTGTAACTTCTGTCACCGCGTTATACGAGACTTTACTGTACATGTCAATGATATTTACAGAATCAGTTACTAAGAATAAAATTTGAGTTGTTTAATAATGAATACGTAAAATCATTTTAATAAATGAAGTAGTTTCAGAGGAACGGCGAAAGGCGGGGCTTACTGTTCAAAATAGGAGAATACCCCGTGGAGAATGTGCATAGCTGGCAATATTCTAATTTGTTAAGGCGAACTTTTAGCTCCGCCTTTATGTCGTACCATTTTATTTTTAGAATACTTTTCTTCAATATATAACTATGATAAAATAAGGAAAATGTACTCTTTAAAAAAGAGTGGTATGGAATAAAGACGGAGCTAAATGTGCTCCGGATTAAATTAAAATATTGGCAGCTGTGAATGTTTTAAAAAGAAATGTTCTACAAAAATTCTGGTTCAAAAAAGAAGGTGGGGTTTCAAATGCTCTGAAATAAATTACAACTTTGGTAATTACATATTGGAGCAAATTTTGCTAGAAATAAAATGGCGAGAGAAGAGGGCGGATATCAACAGTGCCTCAGAATAAATTAAAATGTTGGTAATACTGTTGCATTTTAACATTTAGGTCAGAGGGAGTTCCCCTCCCCTTCTGCTCAGTTCCTTAGAGGAGACAATAAGCCTTAATCTGAACACAAACTTGAATATTTAGTTTAGCAATTTCACAGTTCCCAATCAGAAATTGTGAGGTTGAACTCCAACATGCTTTTGTTGACAACTACCATGGCCATATATATTATTTTCACTCAGAAGAGTTCGAAGGGATTTCTTAATTTTTGCTGTGTTAATGAAATATATCATTTATGAATTTCTTGAATACCGTTACAGGTCGATAAATTTTACTAGAGAGGCTAGAGGGGGGGGGGGGGGGTCCTTAGTGTAAAGCATGAAAAAGTTTTCTTGCTTTACCTAATATTCCTAAGTGCTTATTATTAATAATAAATAGCTTTACTTAAAGTTTACAGTAAACTTACATTTTTTTTTTCTTTTAATTTATCTTTTTTTTTTTTTCTTTTTATTCATTTGAAGCCATAGCTAAAATTTTATCTTATTTTTCTTAATAATTGTTGCAGGTATGATGCTTTTAAATTTTAATCCTCTTGTTTTATTAATTACTTTATCAGCCATAAAACATGATAAAGAATTTATTTTATTTATATCTGTGCATTTTAGATATGGTGTTATAGTTTCACGTTGAATTGTGAACGCCGTGAAATTAAGATTAAGGAATAAAGATTATTATTTTGATTGAAGAAGTAATTTTACAAATAAAAATCTTTAAAAATATCGCAAAAACATCTAGCATTTACTATCTAGCATGTTTATTTTGACATTATTTAAAGAATTATTGTAATGAATTCATATAGCAACACAGAAATATAAAAGAAATTTCTTTAAAATAATATTTTATTCTCTAAATGCATTGAAATTCACATGCATATATTTTATTAGTCATTAATATTTAATTAATATTTAATTTCTCTTATGCATATTATGTAGAAAAAGTGCTTTGAAAAATTTCTACAATTGTTAAAAATCCTAAATTAAAACTAGTAAATTAAAATAAAAATGCCAACATACGGAACTCACACCGTCGAGCAATTCTTGTATTTTATTTATAAATTTTCAATCTCTCTTATGGAAATATGACAAACACGCACTTTACTCTACAATATCGTTTCTGTTCGTTGAGGCAGTAAGCGATGAACTAACCCGTAATTAACACTAGCTGCAGCTCTTGATCGATGCACTAGCGTCTATCCCTGATCGGTGTTGTCAGTTGAAATCTTAAGTTGTCCCTACCAAGTGGAGATAAAATCTCCAGATTCCCTAAGTTAAAATATTTTCCCCTACAAAATACCTTTCGCTTCAAACTATTAATTGAAATTATGTAAAATCATATTATTATTATTATTTTAATATTTCCTAGCATCAAAACAAAAAAATCCATTCTTATTGATATGCACATAAGTAATAAGTTGATTGTTGAAACAAACGGACAAACAAAAAGAAGTGCCCAATATATGAATACAAATGTATATACGTGAAGACAGTAAATAAAATGCACTTTTTTTAAATAATTTGTTTAAATCTAATACAATTAGCACCGTTTTCTATTAAATCAATCAATTAATCTCCTTCGACATGTTTTCACATCAAACTTATCTAATAAATTTAATTTTGAATCAGTGTTAAACCAGCAAATTTCGGCTTGATAGGTACAACTCTTTGGAAGGCTACACGAAATGGGTGGTGTGAGCATATCAAAGAGAAATAAATGGTTTATTTACAGAAAGGAAAACGAAAGAAAACACATTCTGACGAAATGCAAAATAAATTACGCTTTTAGATTAGTATAATATATTTACGAATAAATATTTGTACTTCACAATTTATTTGATTTGAGAGGTGGGCGTATGCAAAAAGCTTGATAATTGTTGATGAAAATAATAGAAATTTGGAGGAATTTCCTTTTAACATGTACATGACTCATTGTTCAATTTATTTTTAAACTTTGACGTTAATTATATCAAAATATTAAAAAAAAATATTTTATTTTTTATAAAAATTACATAATAAATTTATCATTTCGGAATAATAATAAAAAAAAAGGACATATTAAAAATATGCAGATTTCTCAACTTTTAGAATTTATTCCGAATCAATCTTAGTAACGCCCTTTATTTTCGTTTACTTACTTTCTTGAGTAATTTCCCCCAGTATATAACTAAGATTAAACAAGGAGAAAACTACTCTTATAAAAATGTAGTATGAAAAGAGGGCGGAACTAACAATACACTGGAATAAATTATAAATGCTGTCAACTCTGAGTTATGAGATGTTTCGCTTAGCATCATTCTGTAATAAAATAATGTATCAGAAACAATGTACTGTAAACTTTTTCAACAGATAAGTTTAAAACATTTGCGACAAGACTCAAAATTTTCATTAGCTAATAGAAAAATCCCTACAAAACAAAATATTTTAAAAAATCCCTACAAAACAAAATATTTAAAAAAATCCCACCCTACGCCTGAAACAGAGCTGAAAATCCCTATTGTAGGGAGAAATCCCTACAGCTGACAACACTGCCCCTGACGAGCAACTTCTGCGGCGGTGATGACGTTTTAAAGCAGGGTTGCCAGTTTGGCCTCCTTGGAGCCAAACTGGCTCCAAATCGAGGTGGTTGGCTCCAAAATTTTGGGTTTGGCCTCGGAGAGAATTTGGCTCCAAATTTGGCCCCATTTCTCTTAAGTGTTATTTTGAGAGAAAAAAAAATTTTTTTCTTTAAGTTATTTACCATTGTTGACAATTCTCGAGTAAATTGAGAAAAAATATGATAATAAATTAAAAGTTGGCAAGTTGGGCTTAACGTCGCACAAGTAAAGCGCAATAGATAATTGGCGACGGTCTGGGACCCACCCCTAAGAATGGTCCAGTAAATTAAAAGAAAAGAGAAATATTGAGATGGTGTGGCATACAGCCCCCCTTCCAATAATTAAAGTTGGCCAGACCTTAATCTCTACACAGAGCAGGTGTGCTGATACTTACAATAGTTTGGCTCCAGACTGTCTCGAACTGTGACACTAAAGTACAAAGAAGCTGCCCTGATGGTACGCCCTGATGGTCGTGAGAACATTGGAGTTTCCGAGGAATTTCTTCGGCCAGACGGGAAGGCGCCCGCCCGCTCAGCGAATGAGAGAGGAGCGCGGGTTGCCATCGAGAGAACGAGTTTTCCCAGGAACAGGGCTGGAAGCAGAGAGTCGGGGATTCGTATCTTGTCTTCGGCCAGTGAAGGTCGGAGGGTTTTTTCTTGTCCCGTTTACCAGGAGAGGTAACGAGACATTTAATGATTTTTTGTGTTCCTCTAGGAGCAGAGAACACAGGTCAGCGTATTTTCTGTCACCGGCGAAGGTGCAGGTCAGCTCATAAGAGACTTTGTACTTAAAATTATCCTAGGACTGAGCTATATCTTTTCTGTACCTGGAACGGTGCAAGGATTGTTTCAGTAAATCGAATTTAGGATCACGGAGATCCACTGAAACTGTTTGTTAAAAGCATCAACTCAACTATCGATCCATACTGTAGCTCCTGGCCATTGTATATAATCCTCCAACATCAATATTGTAACTAAAGTTTGTACATAGAATCTTGTTTAAATTTTAATTAAATTAATTTTCTTATCAACTTCTGCTGTGACGGGATTTTCTTCTTCGCTACCAGAACCCTCGCCCGAAATTCCGAAACGCCACAATGGCCATACCTTCAACGTTTTCCTTTTTATTTTTTACTAAATTAATTAAAAATTAATTTTAATGTATCTTTGAATTTGGCATAGTTTTGTGTTAAAATTGCCTTTTTTTGTTCCTATCGCCCCCCCCCTCCCCTCCCTTTTTTTTATACAATTGCTTTTAGAAACTATTTCTTTCATTCAAATGAAAATATATCTATTAACATGTTATTATTATTTTTTTTTAATATGGAAATGGAAAACACTAGTTTGCATAGGTGTACTCTGTTCAGTTTTCTATCATATATATGTTCTCATAAGTTTCTAGTACAGGACATTCTTTTAATATAATTATCATGTTAAGAAAAATGAATTTGACCAAACGCTTGACACAGTGACAGAATGAAATCCCTGCCAAATAGGCTATCCACCGTTCACTTCGATTTATCTTATTCTAATCAATTAATTTATTTTATTCGAGTCAGTTTCATAGTTTACTACTAACAAATGACATTCACCCTTCCACATATGTCTTTAATAATCCCAGTATGCATATATACAGTATTCGGTCAGTAGTTATGAGATTTATTATATATATATGGATAGGTCAGAACGTATAGTAGGAATTTAAAGAGGATTTAATATCAGTATTTAAACAATTAATATGATCAAAAAACAAAGACCACCCAAATCAAACCAAAAAAGAAATACAGTCAAATCTAAATGAATTAAAGCAAGTTGGAATAAGAAAATAACATTATTTGCATTCTAACGTTATCAAGGGCCTGGTAGAAAGCAAACATGGTAAATAAATGAATGTTTTTCTGTCACAGAGACAAAGATAGCAAAAGCTAAGTATTTCTTTGTGCACAGGCCCGAAACATCCATTTGAAATAAATTAAGAAAAAATGTTTATCAAAATAATATATATATTTAAAATTTAAAGTAAATTTTCATTAAAATAACAAATATTTTCAAGATACGTTTTCATGTGTGTTTGTATATTTAGTTGGAACACGACATTATATGACCTGTGTAACTACATTAAATAATATATATTATATTTTAAATTACTTTTTTCTATTTATTGATTGATTGTATACATTTTACTTTGTACATTTAAACTAGATCAATGTGTGCAACATCTCCTGTTCCAAAATCTGTTTTTCTTTTCGAAACTTTAAATCTCATGCTCAACATAATAAGCTTCCGCTCCAATTTACACTGAAAACGAAATGATTTCGAAGTCTTCAAAATGGAATATTACAGAAATTTTCCAAAACATAGTAAACCGATGTTTCATTTTTTCAAGAAGATGTATTACAAGAATAATTAAAGCTAATAAAACAAGAATACAATGTCGCCCTACATTACTTTGAATCTTTAAATATTGTAGGCCGGTCGCCGGTGTTATCAGTGATGCCAGATGGTCGAAAATTATTTCCTCAAACAGGTCTTCAAATTTCCCCAAATCAGGGGTTTTTTTCAAAAAAATACATCAAGCAGATTTTTGTGGATTTAAGCTCAGATTTTTCCCCAAATGAAGGCAATTTTTGAAAAAAATCCCCAAATAACAATAAAGCTATTGAAAATAACCTTGTCGTAGGGATAAATCATTACGTTGCCAGCATTGACAGAAAGCTGAAGAACTCCCCAGATATGTCCCAAAAGTTTTAGAAATCTATAAATGCTGTGAACTCTGAGTTATGAGATGTTTCACTTAGCATCATTCTGTAATAAAATAATGTATCGGAAAAAATGTATTGTAAACTTTTTCAACAGATAAGTTTAAAACATTTGCGACAAGACTTTCAAAATTTTCATTAGCTAATAGAAAAATCCCTACAAAACAAAATATTTTAAAAAATCCCACCCTACGCCTGAAACAGAGCTGAAAATCCCTACATCTGACAACACTGCCCCTGATGGGCAACTTCTGCGGCGGGGATGACGTTTCAAAGTAGGTGTGACCCTAGAGGTGAAAGTCGTGTTTGTTAAGTCTTCTGTATAAGTGTAGGAGCTCTAGTGTTGGTTGTAATCTGTTGTTTACACTTTCGATTTATTTTCCACAGGATAAAGTTTCAAAATTAGAGAAATGGAAATAAAAAATCATATGCATTAAATTAGAAACAGATTTAAACGCAATGGGGGGATATTTTATTGCCCAATTTTTGTGGGATCGGTTTGCTTTGTTTTTGTGCATTTACAACCACTCTGACTCTCTCTGCTTATATAAACAAAAGAAAACTTTGGTATTCAGTCACAATTTGAATTACTAATTTATTTTATAAACCATTACTTTTATTTAAGATTTTTTTTTTTTTTTTTTTCTTTTTTTGACTGGAAAGGGAGGGAGAACATTTTCCAGCAAACTTGAAAAGTGTTTATAACTTCGGATCGTCTCGCTGTCTAATTCTTGTAAGTACTTTTAGAATGTTTGGGAACTTTTAAGTTCATCTATTAAAATAGTGCAATCAGAACTGGTTTGTGTACAGAGATGCACAAAAGGAATTGTGTATGAGCATTATGGTGTCTGAGGTATTTCTTTAAGTATAGTTTAAGCCAGAATTGGCAAAAAACAGGTGGTTTTTTTTTTTTTTTTTTTTTTTTTTGTAATCTGGTTTTTAGCATATGTTTCCCAGTCACATTATAGATATTTGTAAACAAAATTCTCACTTTAAAAAGTAATTAATATTCCAATATTAATTATTACTTCATCTAAAAATAATTTAAATTATTAATAATAAGCAGGGATGAGATCTTTTCAGCTTTTTTTGTAGGTTGTGATTTTCTTTCTGTAACAATGTATACAAGAAACAAAGTTTGTACTTTTCAGTTTTTGTACTTTCAGACATGAAATTCTCTTATATATCTCATCTAATTAAAAAAGTTTTCACATAGCCATGTTAATAAAACATTTATTTATTTTTATGTTTAAAAATAAAACAATCAAATCATTTATTTCTGTAACACAGGCTTTTGCCATCTGAATTCTCATTTTTTGCTTTAATGTTTATCTTTTTCATAAAGTTTTATTTATTTTTTATTTTCTTTTACACTTTCTCATCCTTGAATTAAAGAACTGTTATATAAAAGTGCATTAAATTTTATTATAGATAAAATCTTTTAGTAGGTGAGAGATCCACATTCGGTAACTACAACTACAAAAGAGTGAACGAAGATGCATGAATGAAATAAAGTATTGTGTCATACACTCAGTGATATTGAAAATAGCGCACCCAAAAGGAAGCATCGAATTGAAATGAAATTTAATACACTTAATCCTACAGATGAGAGATTCACTTCAACCCGAAATCAAGACTATTAAACAAATACAGTGTGCTCAGTCAGACAAATAGAGTACAACTTCAGTATCGCGTCGGACCGCCTCCTGCTGCAATACGGCAGTGTGCAATTTGCGGCAGTTTTCGTGAAGAGATGCTGAGGTATAGCCATCTGCAAAATCACAGAAAATAAAGACCTAAATTAGCCAATAAACAATTACATATCATGAACTGAGTTTGGTGTTTTTATATAACACTAGACGAGGTTTGCCTGCTCCGTTGGTCACTATAGTTAAATGAATTCTCAAAATTGAGTATCACTTAGTAATGTAAAAATTCTCAAAAGAAAAACAAAAAAGAAAAATTGAAAATTTTCAATATTTTACTGAAGGTTCACATTTCCCATAGAATCGTGATGGCTGCTTTCGGTCAGTCATTCAGTGAGTGGATGGACTGTTTTATATTATTTATTGTTAAAAGCTGAGATACAGCTTTTCCGTTAATGAGAAATATTGCAAAATAGCAGCGCCACCTGTCCCCCAATATAAACGCAAACTGAATCAGCACAGTCTTTCATAATGTTTATCTAATGTACAAGGTTTGGTATACGTTACTAAATTGTATATTTATACATCATAGAAGAGTAGAAATTGCCTTCCCATAAATGGCATAAAATTGTTGCACAGCAGCGCCACCTGTTTGCCAATATGCACCTGAATTGAATGCATAATACCCATCTCACATTCCAAGTTTGGTATATTTATATACAGCAGAAGCTTACATATAGCTTTCCATTAAATGCGGATAACTGCAGCATAGCAGCGACTACTTTTGATTGATATATATTAAAAGCTATTTAACATTAATTTAAGTTAAGGTTCAATCAAATTTCAAGTTTGGTTATATTAAGTCAACGAGTTAATTGATTCTTACGATATAGCATCTACAGAGCTACAGAGTTTTGTCAACACACGCATACATTTTCTAAAAATGGTTGAATCCGTATTCAGGACATTCAAAACGTCTTAATTCGTTTCGTTAAAAAGTAAAAGTCGAAAAATTTCACAAATCCTATATTTTTAGTTCCCCATCATACTATAGGTATGGGGAACTTAGGTAATCGTGAAAATTTTCGACCTCGGTTTTTTGACTTTTCTACACGTTTTCAGGTGTGAGGAATCCGAAAATGACAAAATTTCTATGGTGTCTGTCTGCAGGGTGTCTGTTAGTGTGTCAGTGTGTCAGTCCGTTAGTGTGTTAGTCCGTTAGTTTGTTAGTCTGTTAACACGATATCTCACGAACAAATGATCGCAGAGAGGTCAGATCAGTTTTAAAATATTACTTTCGACACTGGCAAGAACCCTATTCATTTGCAACATTCGAATTTAACAACTTCGTAAGTTGTGAGATATTTACGATTTTCTTAACATGGGAGAATAGGACAAAAATTCACTTAAACGTACATTTAATGGAAACTTTTTACTGTAAAAATGTCAGACCAGTTTTAAAATATCAGTTTTCATGCCGGAATGAACATCAGTAACTATAAATATGCTACTCTGGAAATTTTGCAAGTTATTGGAAATTTGCGAATTTTTTAACATGGCAGTATAGAGCAAAATTTCACATAAACGGCAATTTTGAGAGATATTTTCATCGTAAAGATGTCAGACTACTTTTGAAATATTATTTAGGACACTGGCATGATTATTAATGACTATGAATTTTCCAATATAAAGATTTCGTAAGTTATTGGAAATTTACGAATTTCTTAACATGGCTGAATAGAGCAAAATTTCACATAAACGTCAATCTTGAGGGATATTTTCATCGTAAAGATGTCAAACCACTTTCGAAATATTTAGGATACTGGCATGAATATCATAGACTACGATTTTTCCAATTTAAAAAATTCGTAAGTTATTTGGAATTTACGATTTACTTAACATGTCAGAATAAAGCAAAATTGATCATAAATTTCCATTTTGAGGATCGTAAATACATTAGACAACTTCAAAATTACATTTATGATATTTGTTTGAACATGATTGAATAGAAATATTCTAATAGGAAAATTTCGTAAATCATTCGTAATTTACGATTTTATCAACATAGCGAAATTGTAAATTTTTCATATAAATATGAATTTGGAGGTTTATAGCATTGGAAATAGTAGGATGAAAACTAAACAACGGAATTGACCCTGATAAAATAAATTAATAGATTAGAATAAGACAAATATATCGAAGTGAACGGTGGATAGCCTATTAGGCGGGGATTTCATTCTGTCATAATATCAAGCTTTGGTCAAATTCATTTCCTTTAACATGATTATAATACATCTCGCACTAGAAATTTATGAGAACATAAATATGATGGGGAACTGAGCAGAGTCCACCTATGCCAACTAGTTTTCTTATATATATAGAAGAATGTGAAAAAATACAAATAGTGTATTGTACATATCATCAGTTTCCGTATTGTATTTAGCGCTAAACCTAAAGTACCGTATTTTGTTAAATACAAAAAAAAATAAAATAAATAAATAAAAATAAATAAATAATAAATAAAAAAAATTGCATTTGGGGATTTTTTTTTTTTTTTTTTTTTTTTTTTTTTTTTTTTTTAAACAGTGCCTTTTTGGGAAAAAAATAACTGTGTTTTGGGGAAATTTTGAAATTCCTATCTGACGACACTGATTAGAAGTATTTTTATATGAAATTAACTTCAGTTAATTAGAGCGTCACGTTAATAACGCGGTGGTCGAGAGTTCGGTCCCCGGAAGGTCCGGCGTGTTAATTTTTGTAGAAAATTAGTAGAAAAGGTGTCAATTGATACAAGAAAATTTTTCGTTGCTTACACAGTATCCTAAGAATTTTTTGAGGAGTTTTTTAAGATTTTTTTTTTTTTATATTAAAAATCACAAAATATTTTTGATAGTTAAAAAAAATAAAAAAACACCAAATAAAAAGTTTTTAAGTAAAAAATACATAAATAAATATATATTTTTTAGAAACTTCTTATTTTTGAAATTCATTTTGTCATCGCGTCTTCGTGTCATGCTAAAAAAACAAAGCGCTTAAAAGCAAAACACAAACAAAGCGCTCCACTTTAAAGTAAATGTAAGGAATTTTTACGTCGTTATGTCCCAGTTGGTTAAAGCGTCATGTTGATAACGCGATGGTGGTGAGTGAGTTCGGTCTTCAAAGGCAGACGTGTTACATTTTTGTAGATAATTAATAAAAAAGATGTCATTCGTTAAAAACAAAACCTTTCATGTCCTGCAGAGTATCCTAAGAAATTTTGATTATTTTATTTAAGAAGCTTTTTTTTTTTTTAGTAACTGAAAAAAAAAAAAAAAAAAAAAGAAAGAAACCTGGAAACTTTTTGTTGTGGAACCTTAAAAAGCATAAAATAAAATTTTATTCATGCAGAAACATGCTATAAAAATTAAAAGTTCCAAGAATAAGAAAAAATTTAGAAGAATGTAGATATTTCTCTTTCACACGAGATGAAAATTCTTAAATATTCAATGTATTTCGAAAAGCATTCAAGAACAATATTTTTTGCATTACTTAGATTTTCTTACTTAGATGTTCTATGACTTTTTTTTTCTTTGGCTGTTTTTTGACTTTTGGTTAGAATGTCCTGCCGATAACGTGTTGGTCGTGGGTTCAATCCTCGAAGGCCGACGTTTTTTTTTTTTTTTTTTTTTTTTTTTTTTTTTTTTCAAATAATTAAAAAACAATGTCAGCATCTGAAAGAAAATTTTTAGTTGTCTACACAGTATCCTAAAAAATTTTGATTAGATTTTTAAAAAGCTTTATTTATAACTAAAAAGCCCAAAATAAAAAAAAATTAAGTAAAAAATCATTTTTGAAGATTAGAAGCTTTTTATTGTGAAGCCCTAAAAAGCATTAAATAAAGAAATATGCTATAAAGAAATGAAAGTTTTAACACTAACGAAATTTTAGAGAAAAATATAGATATTTCACTTTTGCAAGAGAAGAAAATTTTTAAATATTCAAAATACTTTTAAAAGCTTTCGAGACCTTTGAAATTTATGGCTCAACGAATAATTATACAAAAAAACTAATAACTAAGAATATTGGTCTCGAATGATTTTTAAAATATTTTGAATTTTTAAAAATTTTTATCTCTTGCAAAAAAGGAATATCTATATTTTTCTCTAAAGTTTCGTTAGTGTTAAAACTTTCATTTCTTTATAGCATGTCTTTACCTCAATAATTTTGTATTTTATGCTTTTTAGGGCTTCACAATAAAAAGCTTCTAATCTTAAAAAATGATTCTTTACTTTTTTACTTTTTTTTTTTTTTAAATATATATATATATATATTTAATGATCACTTGGTGAAAGTAGCAGAGAAAAGTTATGGTTTCGAATGTTGGAGAAACAATAAATTACACGAAATTACAGATGATAAATGATAAAGAAAGAAAATAAAATAGATTAAGCGAATTGAACTAAAATATATTAGATTCTTTTTGAATAGGCGATAGGGGAAAGTTGGACAAAACGGGATACCATTCTTGTTTTTTTTTACTACGGAGAATGTGTTGAAGAAAACCACACATTATTATTTTTTTTTTTTTTTTTTGTAACTACAACATTTATTGAAGCACACAAAAAACATAGTTTTAACTAATTTTAATGAATGTGAAATAGTAAAAAAATTATTTACCAAACTCTTACACATCCCATTTTAGCATACCTGGGTTGGACAAAACGGGATAGGGATTACAATGTTTAATTTTTTGTGTAAAACTAACTGAAAAGCATAATTAACTGGTAAAAACCAGTAAGGCAAAATTTCTGCTTGAAAGAACAATGTCTTCAGTAATCAGAGACTTAAAATAAGAGTTTTTTATGTTATTATTTACAAAATGGGAAAGAAGACCTTTTATTTAGGCCTATAGCAGAACAAAAGTCGCATATAAAGGTGTCGTCCTCTTCGTCGGCATTAGAACACGCTTCGTGAGCCCATTCTTGGCATCCAGAACATTGGATCCAACCTTCACCAGCCTTAGAGTCGACGTACAGTGCATTACAAAATATGCAGAATTCTCCTCCCTCTGTTTCATTTTCAGACGATGACGATATGCATTCTTGGCTGCTTGCTGAAAGTTTATTAAACTGTTCAATGTTTTTACTTTTAGCATCAGGATTAGGCTTTCCTTTGGATTCTAGGCCTACTTTTAGGTTTGGCTGGACGTGATAGCTCTTTTTCATCCTCTTTTCCATTTCCTTTTCTTACAAACTTCTTTTCCGAATTTTTAAGAGGGATTTCTTAGCAGCCTTTTCTTCAATTTTCCTTGTTCTTTTTTGTAGTTTAATCGTCCTTCTTTTTTCTTCCATTTCTAACTCACTCCTATATGAAGATGATGTTATTACTACAGTTTTCTTCTTTCTCTTATCAGCCCTTTTTTCTGGGTGAGGCCCTTTTACTTAAAGGTATAGGCAGAACAAACTTTGCAGAGATGGAAAATGG
Source organism: Salticus scenicus (assembly GCA_963930645.1). Lineage (NCBI taxonomy): Eukaryota > Metazoa > Arthropoda > Arachnida > Araneae > Salticidae > Salticus > Salticus scenicus. The sequence continues at coordinate 205,139,458 of OZ005656.1, read as the reverse complement.
TAGCTTAGGTCGATAACAAGAGAGTTCTAATCCTGTATCCCCTAAGGATGTTGCAGGTTGGTCTGGACATAGGCTGTCTCCTGACAAGTTCGTTGGTTGGTCTACGCCTACGATGTCCCATGAAGAAGTTGAAGGTTGCTCATGGTCTTTGCTCATATCAGTCTGGTGCCCAACGCCTGGAGGTTCTTGCTGCAAGTCTGACGTAGGGTGGTCTGTGGTATCAGAGGGTGCAAACAAGTGTTCCCGGAAGACGTCAGGATTGTAAGGACTTATGCTAGTTTTTCTAAACCCTTTAACGACAGTTTCTGCAACAGCTGCCCTTGAATAGGCTGCGTTGAACAATTTTGCAACTTCGTTAATTGTGACGCACCTACCTGGATGGTTGAACAGCCACTTTTGAACTTCTTGTTCATAATACGTGCTCAGTGGAGCCATGAAACTGACATCCAAGAGCTGAAGGCGATGAGTTGCATGTGGGGAGAAGGTTAGGATGGTTGCATTATTTTCTCTTGCCAAATTTACAAGTTCCAAACATTTGGTGTGACTGTTGTGTCTATCAAGTAGCAACAGCACTGGCTTCTCATGGGTAGGGTTGGAAAATTCTACGAATTTTTTAAACCAAACAATGAAAGTCTCCTTCGTGATCCTGCCGGTCTTGTGATCAGAGCCTGATTAAGGGTGAGGCACTCTCTCACCGGCATATTTTTACAATTATTTTCTACTTCATGTCACAGAAATTCCACGCTTTGACGAGGAAATATTTTTTATAAAAAATGAACGGTGTAAAACAATCCAATTTACTCACCGTTATTAGACACCAGAATTCTTTTAAAATAATTTTTAATGAGAATTTTCTGTTTATTATAGGAGGAAAGTATTTGTTAAAAAATAACGGTGTAAGTATAAATAATGTGTGCCTCACCCTTAATCAGGCTCTGCTTGTGATACACTGCAAATGATACTGTGAAAGTATCATCCATGAGTCGTGGGTTTTCCTTCACTCGAGGAAATACAAACATAGGAGGGACGAATATACGGTAAAAAAAAACTGTATCCCATTTTATCCAACTCATAAGTGTCCCGTTTTGTCCAACTCCGACACTTTTCAAAACAAACAGGGCTGATGCCTAAACGTGAAAGGAAAATTAGATAAACTACACATGAGAATGTTCGTTAAGAAATGCTTAATCAAATGTAATACTCGCCGGAATTGTATTCCCATATATTTAGGCAGTATAATCTAGAAAACAACGCATGTAAATGTAGAAAGTGCCAAGAAATCAGAGTAAAAATGTTCTAAGAGTTACAACTTTCCATCAACTAGTGGTCTCGAGGCGGGACGAACTGAGAAAGGTGTAATGACGGCCGAGAACAAGTTTCTGTCGTCGTCCGCTCGATAGCAGTACTAGACAGGTCCCTAGGCGACGTATCCCGTTTTGTCAGACTATCCCGTTTTATCCAACTTTCCCCTATATAACGTTTGTTTGCATTTTAAATAAATAAAATATAATTTAGATTATCATTATTTCTTTTCTTTTAATAAAATATATTTGATGTATTGAACATTAGCTATGGTGTCATCGAAAAGAATTCAAATATCTTACCACCTTTATGGGTGAAATTTCTGATATGTATTAAATAGTACTTTAAGAATGTACTAAATAAAATAAAATGAACATATATTTTTTATATGCATAAAAGCATGTTTGATATGCAATGTAGTATGAATATCATTCACCACCCATTTACAAGTCTCACAAGAGAATTTGGATATATTATAATTATATTAGGGTGCATTTCTGATTGTTTTATATAGCTTTTATACTTTGGTAAATGAAAGTACACTCTGTGGTGCGTATAAAATTTATAGACATTATACAAGGTTATCAAAAATTAAATGAATACAGTCGAACCTCGTTAATGTGAATCTCCAGGGGTAAAAATTGTTCATGCGGCAACTAATCTTAAAATAACTAATCTTCATTTTGATGGGGATTGTGGAAACAGGTCATGTTAAAAGTAATTCACGTTAAGCGTGTTCATGTTAACGAGGTTTGACTGTATATTCTTTTCTAAGGAAGCTTTAGTGAAAGAAGAAAAAGAACAAGAAGCGAAAGACAAAAAAGAACAAGAAGAGAATGAAGAAAAAGAGAAGAGAAGAAGAAGAGAAAGGAGAACAAGTGAAAAGAAAAAGAAGAAAGAAAAAAGAAGAGAAAAGAAAAAGAAAGAAGAAGAAAAAGGAAGAAGAAAGAAGAAGAAGAAGAAAAATAAAGAAGAAGAAATCGGAATTATTTTCTGTAACGTTGTAAACCAATTACCAATTCTATGCCTACGCTTTTCAACAGAAAAACATGTTTTTAAAATTCTAATAAAATCCCCTTATACACTACTGGCCTTTAAAATTGCTACATCAAGAAGGAATAATAATAACGGAATGAAATTTGTTGGACACATACATTATAGTAGGAAGAACAATTTATTAAAATTTCAGGAAATTTGGAGTAATATGTACTAAGAAAACAGTACATAAAGCAGCGACCTCTGTGAGCAATAACAGCACATATCTGCCTAGACGTTGAATCGAACAGCGATTGGATGACATGTACGGGTAGAGCACTTCATGAAGCTTCAACACGATGCCACAATTCATCGATCGAAGTTACTGGTGAGTGGTGGGGGGCCAGTTGCTTTTCAACGATTAAACAGCCATTTTCATTGGTGCGATATCAGGAGAACGCGTTGGCCAGAGCAACAGTCGAACACATTCGGCATCAATGAAGGTCCAGAGAATATGGACAACATGCGGTCGTGCATTGTTCTGCTTAAATGTTGCGCTTTGGAGGCCTTGAACATAGGGTAAAGCGATGGGCCTTAACTCGTCAGAAATGTAATGGCTGGTATTCAAAGTGGCGGGAATGAAAACAAGAAGTGACCGGGGCGTGTATCCAATGGTACCACATACCATCAATCCAGGTGGTGACTCAATAAGCGGCTACCAAAATTCTGATTACCCTCAAAACTGCATCACTGATATGGGCGCCATTAATGTGTGATCAACGCTGAACCTAGACGCAGGAATGGCGTGAAGTCACTTTTTAGACAAATCACAATCCTGTTTACAGCATCAAGATTGCCATATCCATATTTCACGGCATTATGAATAAGGCACATTGCCAGCTGGGATTCGACATCATCATACTGTCCATCATTCGCAATGATGTTATGGGTTCCCATTGGATACACGTCTCGATTACTTTATGTTCGTATTTCTGGAACTCTGAACAGCGGTCACTAAATTTCTGATGAGTTCAGGCCCGCCTCTCTGCCCTGTATTCGAGGCCTCCGTAGCGCAAAATTTAAGCACGATAATGCACGACCGCAAGTTGTTTGTATTGTCCGGACCTTCTTTGATACAGAATGTGTTCGACTGTTGCTCTGGCCAGCGCGTTCTCCTGATCTCGCTCCAATGAAAATAACTGTTGAAAAGCGACTGACCCCACCACCACTCACCAGTAACTTCGATCGATGAATTGTGGCATCGTGTTAAAATTTCATGAAGTGCTCTACCCGTACATGTCATCCAATCGCTGTTCGATTCAATGCCTAGGCAGATATGTGCTGTTATTTCTTACAGAGGTTTTATGTACTGTTTTCTCAGTACATATTACTCCAAACTTCCTGAAATTTTAATCAATTGTTCTTCCTACTATAATGTATATATCCAACAAATTTCATTCCGTTATTATTATCCCTTCTTTGTGTAGCAATTTTAATGGCCAGTAGTATACTTAATGTGGTGTAACCATGTTTAAATAAATTTTAAGAAATACCAACTATAGACCATAATAGTACGAAATTCTTTTATGTGTCCCGGAAAAGAAACTACAGTTATTATATACGCCAATTATAAGAATACACCTAATTAATCATAACTCATTAATTTTTCAAACGAATTTGACATCATTTGGATAATTACAGTACGTCATCGGAATTCTTTTGCGTGGTCCCATAAATAAATTATTCATTCTGTACATACCCTTTCTTAAAAGTAAACATGCTTTTAAGCATCCTTACAATGTATGTTAATTCCATTATGTTCAATGCAGAATAAACGCATTAAAGTGCGCTTAAATTAAAAAATTGTCCATAGGTTCTAATGTCACGAAATTCTTTTGTATGTCTCTGTAAACGAACCATAAACATTGTATACACAAGTAAAAACTATTCCGCTTTTTCCTGTTTATCATGAATAATTGTTCGAATTTTGACATAATTTGGATGATTATGTGACATTATCAAAACACTTTTGTAAGGTACTGTACATTAATTAGGAAGCCTAACAGCGCGTATTTTCTGCAGAAAACATAAGTTCAAGCATCTCCCTAATCTAAGCTAATTTCGTTTTGTTGATTGCAAAGTAATGATGTTAAAATGCATCTAAACGAAATTCCCCCCGTATGCTGTAATGATAGGAATTTCGGCGTGTTCCTGTACACATTTCATAAACAATGCAGACATAAAAATTATACAGTTACTTCCATTTAAAGTCTGAATGTGTGTATCCATTTGCAAGTCAATCGGAGCATTTTCACAGCTGCGGTACATACAAATTCTGCCCGTAGGCCGTAATGATATGATAAACTTTCCCTGTACACGAATTACAAATGGTACACTGTACAAACAATCGTGTACATACCTGTACACGAACTACTTTGAACACACCCAAAACTATACAGCTAATTTTGTGTGGCTCATAAACTTGTGTATCAAATTACAAGTCAAAAACATGATTTTTGTGGTCTCTATGGTGATACATACAAATTCTTCAAATAGGCCGTAATGATAAGAAAAAGTTTGGTGTGTTCCTGTACACGAATTACAAATTGAATACACACCTAAAACTATACAGCTAATTCCGTTTGGCTCATGAACATGTGTTCCACATTTCAAGACAATAGCGTGATTTTTGCAACCGCTATCGCGGCACATACAAATTCTTCACGTAGGTCGTAATGATAAGAAAATTTTTGGCGTGTCCCTGTACACGAACTACAAATGCAGTACACACCCAAAACTATACAGCTAATTCCGTGGGGCTCATGAACATGTGTGCCAAATTTCAAGTTAATAGCGTACTTTTTGCGGCCGCTATCGCGCGACAAACAAACAAACACACAGGCAGAACCCAAAACCGTTTTGAGTCTCAACAGAGGGCCTCTACTGACGTTTCGGCAATTATATCTTCTTATAATAATAAAAGAAGATGTTTGTCTGTTTGTCTGTGCATCTATACGTTCAGCCCCTACTCAACGCAGAAGTATAAAATTTGACATACGGGTGCTCAGAAGCCTTCCCGAGTTGATAGTGGAAACAGAATTTAAAAATTTTAATTAGTTCCGGAGATATTAATTAAAACATCGACCAATGCCTAATTAAAAAGAGAGCGGATCGTAATTTTCGCCTTTCAGTGTGTTCCTGAAAAGAGAAAGCAGAGAGAGAAAAATTTCGCGGGTTTTTCTAAAGCGATCGCTGCCGATCTGTTGGAAATATCGAAAATACACCTGTACCACGAGAAAGAGCATTTATTACCGATTCTTACGGTACATTTTTTTTTTTTAAATACGGATTTTTTATATTTTTAAAAAAGTTTTAAAAAGGGTCGAAAATTTCTCTTTTTCTCGATTGTCTTTTTTAAAACACCCTGTACGACCGAGTAACTGCTCCATTTATTAACAACTGGTATATTTGGAAAGCACATTTAATCCTCTTTCGAACCATGTAAACATTTTTACAAAATACGGATTAGCGATCCATATTTTTAGATTTTACGAAACATCGATTTTTTCACAAAACATTTTATAACTCATAAGCGTTTAGAGATAAATCATTTCTTTTTTTTTTTTGTATTTACAAAATTGTAAATAATTGTGTTTATTTTTGTATAAATTCTTTCAAAGAGGCTTAGTAAATTGATAAAGTGCTAAATTTGTGCATTTCTAGTCGTTTTAGCGTTAAAATAACCTTATTTTCCCTTAAAAACGCATTAAAAAGCCCCAATAAGGCAGGTAATGGATTTGGCGCCAAATTTGGCGACTTTCTGCCCCTTGGCGAGAAAATCCTTATATGGGATATACCAAATATGGAAGCTGTAAGTTGATTGGTTGACCACTTTCTAGAGTTTTCTCGAAAAATCTGGGTTCCATGGAACAGTATATAAGGAGCGCTTCCTCGCCAAGGCAGTCAGTTCAGTTCAGCTTTCAGCCAGCTTCGCTAGTGCTTGCATTGCTCTTGAGCCTCTTTGGAAGAGACTTGTTTTATGTGTTATTGCTATACAGTTTGTACTGTGGATTTGCTATTGACAGCTGTTGTTTAAGCTGTGTTTACTGTTTGAATTGAAGCTGATACTTGGTTTATAGACCTGCATTTTTCTGGAATTTTCTGTGAATAAATTACTGAATTTTTGTACTTTTGGCCTTTCATTCTCAGACAACTCACGCACCCCCAAGTACGCAACATTTCTGGTGTCAGAAGTGGGATTGTCTGTGAATGGTTATAACTAGAGCTATGGAGGAACAGATGAAGAAACTTCTAGAAAGCTTAGCTACCCAGATGAATGAAATGAAAGAAGGGCAAAGAGAGATGAAAGAAAGTATGGAAGCATCGCAAAGAGAGATGAAAGATAGCCTGAGTCAAGAGATGAAAGAAATGAAGGCAGCACAAGAGAAAATGGAAACATCGCAAAGAGAAATGAAAGACGGCTTGACTGAAGAAATGAAGGAAATGAAAGATATTATGGGTGAAGTTCAGGAAGAAATTAAATCTAATCAAGATGAGATGAAGAGAGAGCTTTCAACGGTGAAAGAATCAATCGAGGGTAAATTAACGGTGATGGAAAATAGAATGGATGGAATAGAAGAAAAAGTTATAAAGATAGAAGAAAATTTTGAAGAGAAAGTTTTGAAAATAGAAAAAAGTTTTGAAGAGAAAGCTATGAAGATAGAAGAAAATGTTATGAAGGTTGAAGAGAGTGTTACGAGGATAGAACGGAGTTTCGGGGAGAAAGTTAAAGAAAATTTTGATCAGGAACTGAAAGGCAGGTTTTCAGAGATAGAAGGTAAATTGAAGAGAATAGAAGAAGATCTGGAGAGAAAAGTGGAAGAAAAGTTAGAATCCATGCCCCAGGAAAATGAAAAGAAAGAGAGAAGAAGCCAGAATCACGAATTTATTAAGCTATCTACCTACGACGGCAGTTCCTCCTAGCATGTATATAAGACGCAGTTTTCCATCGTAGCTGAAGCTAACGGCTGGGACTTTACCGCGAAGTCGGTCCACTTAGCAGCAGCATTACGGGGAGATGCAGCCGAGATACTGAGAAATGTTTCTAAAGAAGAAAGGAACGACTTCGAGGCCTTGACTAGAGCACTGGAGCTACGGTTCGGAGAGAAGTGTTCTAAGGACTATAGTCGCCTCCAGCTAAAGTCTCGTTACCAGAAAACGGGCGAAAGTTTGCAAGAGCTGGCAGCGGACATTCAGAGATTGTTACACCTAGCATTCTCAGACTGCCAAGCTGACACTCGAAACGACTTAGCTCTTCAGTACTTTATCGATGCTGTTCGGGATCCAGAAATTCAAAAAGCGCCGAGACTCTCCAACATCAGAGACGTAGAATCAGCTTTAGGCTATGCACTTAGGATAGAGGCAGCCCAACAAGCCTCCCGTAAAGACTGCCATACCATAAGAGCAGTCTCATTAAATGATACGCCTGCTGATGAGAATGAAATGAAGAGAAGTTTCGCAGAGATCTTAAAGAGATTGCACAACCTGGAAAATAATATAGAAATAAAGGATCGGAAAATAAAGTGCTGGGGCTGTGGAGGGGATGGTCATGTGAAGAGGAACTGCCCCGTACGACCAACTATAGGAAATCACCCGATTTCACCATCACTGCAGGGAAACTAAGAGGAGGCCATCTCGCGGGGCGGAGGTTGTCTAAAATTAAACAGTCCCAATTTACAGTATTTCATGTTTCATCGATGAGTGGCGGCGATAATGGACTTCACGTCTATGGCCAAGTCAACAACGCCACCTGCCGGATGATTCTGGACACGGGAGCCAACGTGACCATCATTAGAACAGATTTGGCTCAAGAACTAAAAGAGAAGATCATCTGGACTCCGCCCTGCGTTAAACTCCAGACTATGACCGGAGACGAAATCAAAATATATGGAAAAATGAACTTGGCCATCACTTTTGGGAATGCCAGTTACCATCATATGGCATATGTGGCTGATATAAGAGATCCTTTAATCATTGGAATTGATTTCCTGAGAAAATTTAACTTTCAATTGGACTTCAAGAATAATGAACTGCATTCGAGTTCGGAAGACATCGCTGTGTTCAACACTGAAAATCAAGACATTCAGACAATTTGCCAGATAACAGCCAAGTCTGAAATTTCCATCCCTCCATACACAGAGACAATAGTTTCAGGAACACCACCTACAAAGCAATACTTCCGCTATGGACTGATTGAATACCCGAATACAGACAATAGCCCAAGAGGAGTTCTGGTAGCTTCATCTCTAGTTGATCTCTCAAAGAGTACTATACCTGTGAGAGTCGCAAACATCAGCGATAAGGTCCGAACAGTGAAGAAGGATGAAGTGTTAGCAGCCTGCACTCCTGTAACATGCATAAACCGCCCCATGCAATCAACCGAATCCTGCAGCCTTCCTGTCGGGTCATGGGCCTTTCCCACAATATTTGTATAGATTCCAACGCCGACGCACCCCCTATGTCCTTGTGGAGAGGAGGGTACACCAGAACATTATTATTTCAATTGCCCTATAACAAGTTCATACCACTTAAGAAATCCTGTACGAAAACCAGAGGGCTGGCTCGAAAATATTATTTCTCGTCAGTCCCTCTTAATTAAACTAAAAAGAATCTACAATCTTCTGATGGATATTTCCAACAGAACAGATTAAATTCACGTCATATCTAATTAGCAGTTTTTAAAAATCACATCCAGTCCTAAAAATCACTTGAAATGTAATTTAAAGTCTTTCTAAATCATTTCACTTTAAATGTAAAGTTTAATCGTAACGTTTTATTTACTTATTCTTTCTTTCTCTCTTCACTCTCTCCTTCCTTCTTTTTGTACAAATGTGTGTTTGAGCTCCTTGCCCACTATGTTGCACTTCATTGATTCGGATGAAAAACCTGTCCTGTGGACTTTTCTCCAATGTGTATACTATCAACGCCCTTTGTCGGTTTGGGACTAAGTCCTGGCGTTTTTGTAATTTTTTTTTTTTTTTTTTCAATAAATGGAGAGATCGCCATAGAAGCGCTCAAAATCGCTCCAAGAGTGATGAGCGGCGTCCCTCTCCTTGTTCAATCCAAGTCTTCTGAGCAATTAACAACGGAACTACTCAAGAATGCAGAGTTAGGAAAGGAACAGAGATGTGCTGCGGAGAAGCTACTCCAAGAATTTAAAGACCTTTTTTCTCGAACACCTGAAGACGTCGGGCGAACGAACATCACCCAGCACAGAATTGATACAGGAAATCATCCTCCAATCAAACAACATCCAAGAAGACTTCCTTTTGCTAAACAGGAAGAGGTCACTGAACTTCTAAATGAAATGCAGCACAATGACGTCATCGAGCCATCAACGAGTCCTTGGGCCTCTCCCATAGTACTCGTGCGGAAAAAGGATGGTTCAACAAGATTTTGCGTGGATTATCGTCGTTTGAATGACATCACGAAGAAAAACAGTTACCCTCTTCCCAGAATTGACGACACATTAGACACACTTGCTGGCAATAAATGGTTCTCCACGTTGGATCTGAAGAGCGGTTACTGGCAAGTAGAATTACATCCTGATGATCGTGAAAAGACTGCATTCACCATGGGACAAGGACTGTGGCAATTTAAAGTTATGCCGTTCGGATTATGTAATGCTCCTGCCACCTTTGAACGCCTGATGGAGACAGTGCTAAAAGGACTTTCCTATGAAGCCTGTCTGGTGTATTTGGATGATATTATCATTGTGGGGCGCACCTTTGAAGACCATCTACGAAACATCCGAAAGATGCTGGAGAAACTCAGAATGGCTAACCTCAAATTGAATCCAGGCAAGTGTAACTTGTTCCGTCGTGAAGTGAGCTACCTCGGCCCGATATCATCTCTGCCGAAGGTGTGAGAACTGATCCTGAGAAGATCTCTGCAGTCGAGAACTGGAGTCGCCCTGAAAATATACACCAACTACGAAGTTTCCTGGGGTTATGCACTTACTACAGTAAGTTTGTCAAGGGTTTCTCAAATATTGCCAGACCACTGCACAAGCTGACGGAAGCCAAACAGAAGTTCCTGTGGACGTATGAATGTGAAAAAGCGTTCAAGCGACTTAAAGAGGCCTTAACATCATCGCCTATCTTGACATATCCACAGCCCGACAGACAGTTCATACTTGATACAGATGCCAGCCATGAGAGTGTCGGTTCTGTTCTGTCGCAGGAAATTGATGGTCAAGAACATGTCATTGCCTATTGGAGTAAATGCCTGTCTAAACCGGAGCGAAATTACTGCACCACCAAGAAAGAGCTACTCGCCATCGTAAAAGCCATAGAACATTTCCATCATTACCTCTATGGCAGAAGATTCCTGCTCCGGACTGACCATGCATCTTTAACGTGGTTGCTCCAGTTCAAGAACCCGGAAGGACAGATTGCCAGGTGGATACAACGCCTGCAGGAATATGACTTCGAGATATGTCATCGTAAAGGGACTCTACATGGTAATGCAGATGCCTTGTCACGGAAGCCCTGCTCGGAAAGCTGCAAGTACTGCTCTAGAGCCGAACAGAAATACCTGCCGATAAATCCGGTTGCCTGCCAAGTTACTGTCTCAACACCATCAGATCAAGGTACCGATCCATGGAGTGATGAAGAACTGAGGAAAGCCCAGTTGGAAGATCCTGACTTAAAGACAATATTACAACTGAATGAGACGACAAGCAACAGACCTGCCTGGCAGGACATTTCCAGATTTAGTCCCATTACGAAAAGCTATTGGGCACTTTGGGACTCTTTTCATATCAGAAACGGCGTATTATGCAGAAAGTGGGAATCTGATGATGGGAAAAGCTTCAGATGGCAAATTGTATTACCAAGATAAAAAATTCCAGCTGTTTTAGAACAACTGCATAGTAGCTCTACCGGAGGCCATTTTGGGGTAATGAAGACTCTGCAGAAAGTTCGGGAACGCTTCTACTGGTGCAAGGCAAAGGGGGATGTGGAGAAATGGTGTAAATCCTGTGATGCTTGTGCGACACGTAAAGGCCCGCAGAAACGAAGTCGAGGAAGACTGCAACGGTATAACGTGGGAACACCATTTGAACGGATTGCAATCGACATCTTGGGTCCTTTGCCACGGACCTCCAGTGGAAATAAATACATCCTTGTCGTGATGGACTATTTCACCAAGTGGCCTGAGGCATATCCCATTCCCAATCAAGAGGCATGCACAGTCGCAGAAGTCCTAGTGCAGCAATGGGTTACGAGGTACGGCACGCCCCTACAACTTCATACCGACCAAGGTAGGAACTTTACCTCTGATGTTTTCAAAGGACTGTGTCAACTACTCGGCATAGACAAAACCCGGACAACACCCTTACATCCCCAGTCGGATGGCATGGTCGAGAGGTTCAATCGTACCATCTTGAATAACCTCTCTCTTCTAGTATCAAGGAACCAGCAAGATTGGGACTTGAAGTTGCCATTGTTCCTGCTGGCTTATAGAAGTGCTGTCCATGAAACCACCGGCTATACCCCAGCCCAGATGCTGTTTGGACGTGAACTTCGTCTCCCTTGTGATCTCTTGTTTGGTTGTCCACCCGATGCGCCTTCATCACCCGAAGATTACATCCAAGATCTCCAGGCACGATTTGAGGACGTACACAACTTTGCTCGGGAACGGATTAACATGGCGACGGAGAAAATGAAGACAAGGTACGATCTAAAGGCTACACAACATGAGTTCCAGGAAGGAGAGAAGGTCTGGTTGTGGAATCCTGTTCGACGCAAAGGACTCTCTCCCAAGTTACAGTGCAACTGGGATGGACCATACACAGTCTTAAAAAGGCTGAATGATGTAGTGGTGCGTATCACTAAAACACCTTCGTCAAAACCGAAGGTGGTGCACTATAATAGGCTAGCCAAGTACCACAAGTAACGGTAAAATTAAAATTTAAAATGTAAATACTGGTAAAATTTGCGCATGCGCACTGTAAATATTTGTATATAAATATTTGTACATATTTGTGAATTTTGTAAATATTTCCCACTTAATTTATATTTCTATGTTATCTTTATGTGCAACTTAGTTCTTGTATTTTAGATTGTGTAAATTTGTTTAGTTTCGCCTCTTGACCAAGGGTTGCACTGCCCGGGACGTGCAGTCCTTGGGAGGGGGGCAGTGTTACAAAATTCTAAACAATTGTGTTTATTTTTGTATAAATTCTTTCAAAGAGGCTTAGTAAATTGATAAAGTGCTAACTTTGTGCATTTCTAGTCGTTTTAGCGTTAAAATAACCTTATTTTCCCTTAAAAACGCATTAAAAAGCCCCAATAAGGCAGGTAATGGATTTGGCGCCAAATTTGGCGACTTTCTGCCCCCTTAGCGATTTTTTTGGCGACCTTGGCGAGAAAATCCTTATATGGGATATACCAAATATGGAAGCTGTAAGTTGATTGGTTGACCACTTTCTAGAGTTTTCTCGAAAAATCTGGGTTCCATGGAACAGTATATAAGGAGCGCTTCCTCGCCAAGGCAGTCAGTTCAGTTCAGCTTTCAGCCAGCTTCGCTAGTGCTTGCATTGCTCTTGAGCCTCTTTGGAAGAGACTTGCTTTATGTGTTATTGCTATACAGTTTGTACTGTGGATTTGCTATTGACAGCTGTTGTTTAAGCAGTGTTTACTGTTTGAATTGAAGCTGATACTTGGTTTATAGACCTGCATTTTTCTGGAATTTTCTGTGAATAAATTACTGAATTTTTGTACGTTTGGCCTTTCCTTCTCAGACAACTCACGAACCCCCAAGTACGCAACAGTATATAGATCTCGCTTCAACAATTGAATACCCAAAAGATTGAGAGAAAATTTCAAAAACTGAATCCACCGAGCGGGACTTAGCTAAAGTCAGAAATTTGAAAGATCATAACATGGTGAGTGAACAGGCTGTTTCAGATATTGAAAAAGGAAGAGGGCGCCGAAGGCGCTACTGCACGGGAATTTAATGCGCTTTCAATAAGCTATTTTCACGATATATCGATAAGCTGTTATTAGACTTGAAACGGGAAAAATGCGCCGCAGGCGCCACCGAGCGGGAGTTTCGTAAAGTCGGATTTTTCACTGATCGCGAACCAGCTGGTCGCCGAAGGCGGCTAGTATATAATATGCTACAACAAGTATTCATATCGCACACATATATATATATATATCATCTAATATTTTTTTCCCTCAGAAAACCCAGAACAGATATTTTAGTTTTTGCTCTGTTAACAGAAGATTGCATCATATAAACTTTCGGAATTCCGTCGCGGGCCACGGAATGACTACACGCTGCTTTATAATAAAACATTTGACGGTTATCTCCCAACACGAATAATTGATGACAAGCAAATCTTCATATTGTTAAAAGGTTTAAATTACTTGCGCTAGATAGATCCGCAGGATGTCTTCCTACGGGATCCTAGTGTACACTCATGCAAGTTTTGCTAAAACCACAGAAAACTAAACGTCAAAAGCGATAAGAGTTATCCATGTTCAAAATTGAAACACCCCGTATACCAGCTCCGAGAACAAAACCTCTGGGTTACTTGTGAGACATAAAAGTTTGATTAGCTGACCATAGTTGTATCGAAAGCTAATTAACTTGTTTTAACAAGTGTAGTTTAACGTAAAGAAATTATTTTTTTTTTTTTAGCAGTTTTGAATGAAATCCCCACTATATTTTAACCCTTTGCGGCGCAAGACAATTCGGTTCATTTAAATTATACCGCCACCGGAATTCATGAACTAAATTAAACAAAAAGAAATTTTAAATTTTCAGCTAAAAAAACCGGCTTTTTCTGCTATGTTATGAACGTAAATTTTTGCTTAAAAATTTCCGGGATGAATGTTTGCAGCTGGATCTTAAATTTTGCGTCCTCACAGCGAGGACACCGCGTGTTAAGGGGTTAAAAAACGCTTTCGTCCAAGCTGAAGTGAATAGCACAAAATGTTGCAGTGTGTAGCATATATTTAATGTGAATGATAAGTGCATACACGACACTTTAAATACTAATAGTAATCTGAAATATATGTATCAATTTCGCAGACATGTAAATATATTTGCAAGTGTTACAATGGAAACAAACAAAGCAAATTTATACACTTTTTTTTTAACTGTGATAGAAAATAACATAGATAAAGCAGAAACTATATAGGTAATTGTCAAAGTTTATTAATTTCCAAATTATATAATTATTTAATAATTTACTATTTATCACATTAAAAAAAAATAATTAAAAATGAAATGTAAAGAATAAAATAAAATTTTTAAATATATATATTTTTTAATTCTATATATGCTGCGTAGCAAATGTACAGTATAAATATCAAATACATTCGTTTTATAACTTTCCTAATGTATTCATATAATGTAATACAACTTTAGAAAACTGAATCAAATACACAACCTTATATTTCATAACATAAATTTATTTCTTTTACAGACGTATATTCATAAAATATTATATTTCATCATTCATATGATGCAATACAAGAAAACATGCAGTGCTTACAGTATATGTACTTTTTTTTTTTTTTTTACGGCTGAAGAAAAATTGAGAAACGAACATAGCAACTGATCGCTATTAGTTAATTGTCAAAGCAATCACATACTCGTAAAATATCGATGTTCTTGTAAACATTGTGCTTAAAGTTCTGTAAAGTAATTTGGTATGATATCATTTGATGACTTAAAGAACATTATATAAAAAACAATTTCTTTAATGATATCTTATTAATATACAGGCGGTAACAAAAGTCTTCGAACACAAGCAAAAATTCCTATATAAAAAAAGTACACTTAATACAGTTTTGGGAAATAAATCCTTGTCGAATCCTGTTTTTAGACTGACTAAGAACAGGATTCGACAAGGATTTATTTAACAAAACTGTATTAAGTATACCTTTTTCACATAGAAATTTTTGCTAGTGTTCGGAGACTTTTATTACCGACTGTACGTCTATAAAAGATATAAATTTATGCTATGAAATAATAAGTTGTGTATTTGATTCAGTTTTCTAAAGTTTTAGCAGATGTTTAATTTAGTTTTAGGTATATAAGTTATTTTGTAATCGATGACAATATTATTACTTGAGTGGGGATGAATTTTGAAATTTAATTAAATTTAAAATATAACTATTAGTTGAAAAAACTTGTGTTTATTCAACTAACAGTGATATCTTAAATCTCTACGTCCCTACGAGACGTCCTACGTAGAGATTATATCTTATATCTCTACGTCCTTGTCTAAAGGTCTAAACAGCCAGGTCTATCACTGCTATTAAAGCAGTCATTAAAAACTTCGATGTTATAACATTTGTTGTTCATATTGTGTTAGGAATTTTCATGATTTCATCTTTTAGGCAATACTGATTGGTGTGATTAAGTCAATAAAGAAAGCTTCTTTTTTTAGTATTTTCAATACTTTTATGTGTAAATGAAACCAATGAAACGTTATTCGATGAAATGATATTATATGTCATTGATTCACTTCCTAAAATTTTAACAATTATTCATTTTCTTTCGAATGCAGATCATAATTTGGAATGAATAAACTGTCATTACTTATCATTATAATTGGTTTCTAGATATTAGATGAGTGATGATTAAGATATGAGCAATCAATTAATTGCATTATATTTCTCTACATGTTATTCTAAAGTTTTAAACAACTGATACAGTAAAAGCTATTAAAGCAATCACTAAAAATACCCATGTTAGCAAATGCTTGAAGATTCGATGATTTGATCAAATGTAATAGCACTTAAGGATTTAAGGAACATGAGTCACAAAAGTCAATTTCTTTTGGACTGTCTTCATAACCATTATCTGTAAATCAAATGTATTATTTTTTCTTAACACAAAGAAAATTTTTTTTATTAGTTCTTTTTTTTTTTCTAAAATTTCTGTTGTTGTTCATTTAGTCTTAAATGTAGAATTTGATTTGGAATGAAAAAATATCTTTATTTACCTTAATATAATGGACAAATATACCGGATAATTTAGAAGACTACTGAAATTTAACTGGATTTAAGATATGAGCATTAGTTGGTCGTATTGCATTTCTCTCCTTCTCATTCTAAAGATATAAACAGCCAATACTGTTATTGCTATTAAAGCAATCACTAAAAAGGTCGTTGTTATCACAATTCTCGCTGTTCTTATGCTTGGAATTTCTATGACATGGTCTTGTGTAATACCAGCAGATGTGAATCGAGTCTCTAAAGAAGGCGATTCACTATAGACAGTTTCTTTTGTTCTGTCTTCACTCGTTGCATCTGTAAATGAAGTTAAGGGAACTTTTCTTGATGAGGTGAAATGTTCTGCTGTTGATTCTGTTTCAAATATTGTAGAAGTTGATAATTTGGTTTCAAACGTAGAACTTGATTTGGAATGAAGGACAATATCATCACTTGTCATTGTGGATAAGCCTCGAGAATTAGTTGGCTCTGTTTCAAAAGTTTGAGTAAATTTTGAAGAATGAGCTTCAGCTTCTGTTGAAATGGAAGAACTTTGAGATAATGTTGATTCTGAATTAAAATCTGGTGCGTTAGTTGAATAAATAATATCTGAAGAACTTAATTTTTCTTCCGAAGGTACAGTTTCTCCTGTTATAATTGAAGAGGAGTCCAGAAGTACCGTTGATTTTCTTTCAAAATTTTCCCCATTTGGATTTATTTCAGAAATTGGATTATTTGTTAAATTAATTTCATCTAAAGAGCTTGATTTATCGTTCAAAGGTGTAGCTTGTGTATTTAAAATTCCTGAAGAAGATTTTTGAAACATTGTAGATCTTGTTCGCTGATTATCCTCATTTGGCTTGTTTGAACTTTCTTCTGAAGAACTTGTTTTCATATATTCCTTCTCTTTTGTATTCAAAATAGTTAAATCTGTAGTAACTGAATCACTTTTCGGAAAATGTAATCTATCTGCTTCACTTTCTCTATTATCTGAAAATGAACTCTTTGCCTCGTCGCTTTTTGTGACCGCAACTGTAAGATATTCAGACGTATCTGTAATTACTTCACTTTCGGAAGATGATTTCATTCTACTTTCTTTCTCATCTGTAAATGAATTCTGTAACTCTTTAGTTTCAGTGACCGTCTCTGAAAGAAATTCCGAAATACCTTTAACTTCTTTACTTTCAGAAGACGGTTTCATTTCATTTTCTTTCGTAACTGCAAGTGGACTCTCTGCCTCTTTGTTTTTCGGGGCAGATTCTGTAAGAAATTCTGAAGGATCGTTATGCAGTTGTTCCAAAATAGCTTTCTTTAATGTTTGCAATTTTCCAGGCTTTGAAGTTGTTTCTAATACTGGGATATTTCTAGCAGATTCCCGCAAAATCTTAAAATCAGACTTTTTTTCGCCCGAACCATATAATCCTAGTACTAGATTTGCAGTTGTCAATGATGATATGGGTGCATTTAATTTTGAATAAGCCTGTGACAAAATCGGATTTCTAGATTCTGCAGAAGATGCTTGAAAATAATTGGACATCTTTTTCTCTTTGCTTGCGTGTCCTTCAACAGTTCTATCTCCTTGAGTTGCAGCATTTTCAAGCGGTTGATACTCATAGGAATTATCAACGGTCTCGAAAGGGAGTTCTTCATTGGACCAGCTACGTCTGTAATTATATTGCCACGGATATTGTCTGTAATAACTATCTGATTCACGTAGGAAAGATGATGGATCATCTTTGTATCTGCAAGCCATCGGTGCATATTTGGAGCGACAAAGAATATAGGCTCTTCTAAAATTCTGAAGTGCATCTGGATAAGCATATTGGTATTTAGGGATATACCTTTCATTCTTGTTGAAGAAGTCATTGAGGGATAAAACATTTGATATTCCTGAAAGAAAAAGTAAAAAAGCGCAATTAGCAGAGGATAAAAGTAGATTATAAAAATGTCTATTTTAAAGGGATAAGAACTTCATAAAGTGTGAAAACTTAATATAAAAAACTTATGTAAATGTTTTTTATGTTAAAACATGTCTCACACTCGAAATTTATTCCAGAAAAATTCGAGAGTCACATTCCGATTAAAATATCCACTTCCACTGCACCTTTTTTGTTACGGGAATTTTTTTTAGTTCTTTTAATTTTTCTTTGATTTTTCTTCTTTGTCAAATATGTATGAAAGTGTTTGAATATTTGTACAACTGAAAATGTGTAAGAATTTAAAATTAAGTTTAAAACATGTCCTGCTTTATTTATTGTTGTTTTTTAAAGATTATCTATTTTTTTTTCTTCTCACAATTATATTTTTAATTCTTTTAATTAAAAATAAAAGCTTAAACATTTTATCACCCATGTCAACGCGCCCGTACCTCCCTTCCCACAAATATAAAATAAAATAAATAAAAAATAAAAATAAAAATAAAATAAATAAATAATTAAAATAATAATAATATAAATAAATAAATAATATAAATAAAGTAAAATAAAATAAAAATAGTAATAATAATAATAAAGTATATATATATTCGTACTGACTTAAAAAAAAAAAAAAAAAAAAAAAAAAAAAAACTTTTAAAACAGAAATTTGGCTTCATGTTGACTTTATGTTCTTACCTATCTATTAATACACAAATCTAAAATTTGTCGTATACTTTTACTATTGGGTTGTTCGATAAATAATGTCGTTTTTTTCATGTTTTTCAAAGTGAATTTATTTATATTAACAACAAACATTAATCAATGATATATTGACCATTTTGTTGGATGACCTTTTGCCATCTTTCGGTATGTTGAAAAATTCCACTTTCGAAGAAGCCTTGGTTTTTAGAAGAGAAGGTTTTAAAAATCGACATTATTTATCGAACAACCCAATATATTAATTGTGGAAATAGAGGATTAAAAGTGGAATCGTTCGAAAGATACGCCACAGTTAACGATGGCACAAAAAGTATTAATTTTTGAATGAAAATAAAAAAAATATTTTAATACGTGATATGGCAAAATAATTAAATGCTAACGAAATATTGGTAAAATGGTTTTTAGCAAGATATAAAATTTTTTGGCCGTTTAAACTGGAAATTTGGCTTCAGGCGGCCATGTTGCTTGTCCAAGCGAGATGATCGTAAGTTAAAAAGCCATTGCTTATAAAATCGGTTCGTATTACATTTAGAACATAAAACAGATTCAGAAAAAGTATTTAGCAGCATAATTTCTTTAACTACAGTGCAACAACTATTAAACAAAGCAGGTTTAAATGACACAAAATTTGAAAAAAATCCATTCTTAGTGAAGAGAATTACGAAAGCAAGACCTCAGATGGCTAAAAAAATTAAAATATGATTAGTTAATTATTGGGCTGAAATGGTTCTCTCTGATGAGTCAAATTTATCTTATTTCGAGCTGACGGAAATAAGCAGGTCTGATGACGAAAATGCAACCGACTTAATGAAAATCGCACTTTTAAAACAGACACATTACTCGTACATTATGTTACGGAGGTGCATAACTTTTCAAACAGTCGGGCAAATTTTTATGCTCAAGGGATCAATTAACTCGAAATAAAACACAGTCTTTATAAAATTGATGCCTGACCGACTATTTTGGAGGTATCTTGGACATTTCCGCAAACAGAATTTCAAAATGATGTTTATTCACTTCAAATTGTCAAAATTTCCTATTCATTCCCATGAAGACCTATAATTCTGTAAGTAATCATACATTTTTTCACTTTAAGTTAAATCCCACAAAAGATGTAGTAAAATTTCTTCTTTGCCAGACATGAAAATCGCGATCCACTCGAAAATGTTTCGTCTATAAAAAGGCGGGTTAGGGGGGAGAGGATTTAAAATTTGCAGCCTACAACTCTGTCAGAACTAGAAAAAATTATTTGTGATATTTGGCATATTGAAATTTCTGATATTTTTATTAAAACACTGTATAATACTATGTCATTGTGCATTAAAGCAGTAATTCCATATAAAGGTGGAAATAACCCAATACAGAATACATATATTTAATAAAAAATTGCTTAGATCTAACAAATAAATAGTTTTATTTCATATATTAAAATATAACTTGTTTATTTCATATAATAAATCATAATAGAATACAAAGTGTATGGTTACTACATTATGTTTAAAATTGAAACGAACGTTTTATGCAGATTCTTCGTAGAGTGTAAGAAAACGAATTATTGCATCGAAAATGTACATAGGTACAATTTCGTCCCTTTGGTATTATGCAAACGAAACAGTTTTATTTGTTTTAATCCTTAATTTTAAAGTTATTACAAATAAAAAAGGTATAAGTCATTTTTTCTGCAGTGCGGCTTTTTTTCTGTCGCTTAGTGTATACATTCTGTTATGATGTCAAGAAATTACTTTTTAAATATGGCAGTTTCTTAAAACTCAAATAAAACTATACACACAAAACATTACAGTGACAGTATTCTGAAACACAAAATTTGCATGTATAATTATTCGCTGAGATAAGATTAAATATTAAATATTAAATATTTTTTTACTGCGCATGCGCGCAAAATGGAAATTTTTATTACATTGGTTGAAAACTATATATATTCGGGATTTTATGTCAAAAGTTCATTTGAAGAGAATAAATATTAAGCAAATTATCGGCAAAGAATGAGTTAGATTTCAGATATTTTATCACTTATGTGCTCACAAATCTAAGTAATAAATAAAAATATGTTATGGCTACAAGCCTATAAACGGTTTTTCACAAAAAACAAACAAAAGAAAAAAAAGTTTTTCAACGTTGTTGAAATAATTGAAACTCCAAATTAAATACGTGGCTTGTGAAAAATCTCTTTTGAAATTTCAACTCAGAAAAATGTCCAAAGTCAAGTTCATCTTTTTTTGCCGGTAATTTGCTTAATTTTTACTCTATTCAAAAGAACTTTTGACGAAAGTTGCCCAATATATTTAGCTTTCAACCTATGTAATGAAAGAATTTATATTTTTCGTGCATACGCAGTGAAAAAATATTTATTATAAATGCTCCTATGTCAGCGAGTATTACATGTTTCACATTTATGTTTCAGAAAATGTAAGTTTAATATTTTGTCAGTTTTATGCAAGTTTTTTAAAATTTTCTTGTCATCAATTGGGGTTATAAGAAAAAAACTTGAAAAAAATTAATAATTTGGAATATATATATATATATATATATACATATATATCTGCTAAAATAATTGTGCTATTCTCACAAAAAAATTAAAAATAAATAAATAAATAAACATTCAAATATTGTATATAGAAAGTGCAACAATGTTTTAAAGTTATTACAAGTCTTTTGTAGCATTTTGTGATACAGAGTAATCCAAAGCATTTGTGATTTTCTTCAATTTGTGATTGGTCCCCTAACTGCACTCGCAATTAAATCGATAGTGGAAAATGTGAGTTTATAAATAGTGGAAATAGTTTATTATAGTAAAAAATGTGAGTCCTTTGCATGTTTGAGGTTCAAGGTCACTTCAACAACAAAAAAAAAAAAAAAAAAATTTTAATTATTTGATTATCCGCTGTATGACATAAACTAGCTATGTATTTTATTTATTTATTTTTAAGATAGAGTCTGCGAACATTTTTTACATGGGCATTTTAAATTTCTGTATTCATTATTTAAATGCTTACTGAAAAAAAATTGGTCAAGTTTCGACCACTGGGCTGTAATAAAATATATCTTACACGTCAGGTTTGACGCATTTATAGAATATTATAGCTTACATTCAGCCTTTGTATAAATGAGAAATATTGAGCATTGCGGCGCCATCTGTCGACCGATATGAACCAAAGTCGAATCCGCATAGTTCAACATAATATCCATCTCACATATCAGCTTGATGCATTTGTATAACATAGAATCTGGGATACAGTCTGCCCGCAAATTCAATTAAATTAAAACATAGTAGCGCCATCTGTTCGCCAATATGCAGCCAATTTGAATCGACTTTGTTTTACGTATCATCCATCTCACATGCCAAAGAATAAATACACTGTAGGAATAAACACGATCTTTCATCATGGCCCTTATACATATCAAGTTTGGTGCAATTATGTGCTATAAAAGCTGAGATATAGCCTTTCTTTAATTGGGGGGGGGGGGGAATTGCCGCATAGAAGCGCCGCCTGGTGGGCGATATATCTCAAAGCTAACCAGAAGCAATTTAAATCAAGATAGAAATAAATATAACGTTTGTTTAAATTCTTTCGATTGGTTCATGACATACAGTGCGCCCAAAACTTTGTTAACATACAGACACACGCAGACAAAAAGAAAGGTCCAACGAAATATAAACTTATGTTAAATTCCGTCTATTAGTTCATCTGATACTGTGAGTCACAGTATGTGACCAAAAACTTTTGGTTACACACACAGAGAGAGACGTTTTTAAAATATAGTCAAATAATATTCAAGAAATCCCAAACGTGTAAATCCATCGAAATCCGGGTGTCTGAAAGCTTCACGAATTTGATACTTTTTTTGTACGTATATAGAAAAAAAGTAATAAATTACTTTAATAATGGGTTTATTTTAGTTTTCTTTCAATATTTAGTGGGGACAATTAAGATAACGACATTTATTATACAATAAGCACGTGAGAACGTTCTACAGTCAGGAAAAAAAAAAAAAAAAAAAAAAAAAAAGCCACTCCCCCAACTCCACACCTAATTTCGCCGTAAATTATCATAGAAACAAGCGGCTGAACCGATCGATCTGTAATAACGTCTAGTTTGTAATAAAATAGTTAGATATTGCTTAAGGGTCATCTACATATTAAAACATTCACCAACTTCATTTTATTCAATGGCAACCCCTACGCCCAACAATATACAATATACAAAAATATAGATAACAAGATTTAAACTAAAATCTGAGAAAGGATATTTAATATTCAATGGAAAGGACAAAAGGAGAATCATTCCTATTTTGAGTAATAGGTCACGCCTTTATACGTTTCTCTAAAATATCAAATTATTTCACAAATTTATGATTAAATAACTGAAATTTTGTCATCAACAATCGAAACGGTAAATTTAACTCCTTTATATATGCTAAAGTTCTATAAAGAGTGAAACAAACTGAAGTTGAGGAAACAAAAAAAAAAAAAAAAAAAAAAAATTAAAGTAAAGTATTGTTTCAGAAAAAGGCAGAGGGTGGGGTATATTATTCTTTTGGAATACCATCAAAATTTCCCACCTGCAATGCGTTAATTTTACAAAAATAGGTCAATTTTTATAGTAAACATCGAAACCTTATTTAGAAAACAATAAAAAACAAAACAAAACAACAAAATAAAATAAAATACAAATTTTTCGTATTGGATTGAACTTGCATAAATTGGTCAGATAAAGTATGTCCCACATAAAACGGTTTCCTATTGCCCCGAACGAATATCCCCCGTTATACAGTCGTCTACTGTACTTAAATTCTTAATGTTAAATGTGTAAGATCTATATCTATCTTTAAAAGTAATAAGGCATATTAATTTGTTTTAAATTCTTTTTCCATAATGCCAGTTTTACGCCGTGATTAGAATAACCGAAAATAAATAATATTGCGCTTTGTTTCAATAAAAGATTTTATGAACTTAAAAAAAAAAAAAAATTCCAGTATGTCATTCTGTATTTAAAAAAAAAAAAAAAAAAAAAAAAAACATTTAATAAAAATTTAATATTTTATTATGTTACGTCATGCGGTAAAATTCAAATAGCATTAGCTTACAAACGGAACGAATGTGAACGAATAACATTTCAAATTAAATGAATGTGAAAATGTCACAAGATTAAAACAGAAAATTCGTTTTATAAAATCTTATAAAAATTAATAAAAATTAATTATATTAATTTAAGGGGAAAAAAAGTATTGTTCACGTTCACTGCGTATTGCTCTTTCAAACAATAATCTTCACTTTACAGCGTTTCCTAAATCATTACATTTAACTTGAGGTGCACGAACCCTACAATATTCAAAAAAAAAAAAAAAAAAAAAAAAGGACAACAGGGTTAAAATAGAATTCTAGCAGTGAGAAACTAGGAAAAGTCATATAATATTTAAGAATAAAGACTTAAAATTTCAGGATCGGGTATACTCCTTTTTGCAACGTAAGCCACGTCTTTACATAATTTTCTAAAACTTTACATCATAAAATAAAATTATTTTACATATTTGAATTAAATCGTTTAAATTTTGTCTTCAGCATTCGATGTAGTAAATGCCATTGATATTTATGCGTAACAGCGTTACGTATAGAACCAAATACGAATGTGCAAACTCGTTTTTTTAATATTGTTTCCTCGATATAGAGGCGGGGCTTCATTTCTTTTGGAATTCTTTCACAATCTCTCGCCTGCATTGCGATAAATTTATAAAAATAAGTCAATTTGTATAACAAACATCGAAATGTTGCTTAGAAAACAATTAGAATAACATAAAGATAAATTAAAATAGTTTTTCGTCAAAATATATACAGATATATACTCACAGAGGATACAAATTATAAGAAGTGATGGCCCCCTAACAGCAGTAAAAAATTAAATATCGCTGTAACTCAAAAAATAATGTTAGGAACGAGCTGTAAATTTGGAAACCCATGTTTTTGATGATATCCGTTCTATTCGTGCAAAAATTAGCATAGGTCATAATTCATAATTTTTTCAAATATGAAGTTATTAATTTTCATAATTCAAAAAATGTTTTTTTATCAAAATTATGCATGGAATACGTTTGAGCCACTTCATTCTAACGCATAGAAAAAAAGAAGAAAAAAAAAAAAACAGAATTTGAATATAATAATTTTTTAAGAAGATATGAATTAATGTTCATCACATTCATTTAACATTAGCATCCCCATACTTTGGCAGCTTATATATATAAATAGAGCAAAATATATAAACTATACCATTTTCCGCGATGATCAAAATAATTCAAATAAATTATAAAAAATGTTAGTTACTATTGAAAAAAATGAAGTTGATTCCAGTTTTAATATGTAGGCGACCCCTAAGCAAAATTTAACTGTACCATTATAAGCTAGACGTTATTACAAATCGATTGGTACCAGCCGCATGTTTCTACAACAACTTATGACGAAATTAAGTGTGGGGGGTGGCTTTTTTTTCCCCCTGACTGTACATAATTTTTAGTCTGTTTAAATCTTTCACCGACTTCTCTTAACTCTTTGGGTACACATCTATTTGAATAATATATTTCATTTAGATAATATTTAATTGTTTTGGGTATGTAAAAGCAGCAGACTTTGTACAAGAATTCATTACGCAAATTAATCTTAAATAAGCAAGAAACAACATGTTAAATTGTGTCTTAATTTCAATGACGTATCAGAACGTCACGTGAAACTATGGCCAAAAGAATGCATGAAATTCTGGTATGTCAAATGTACCCAAAAGTAGAGCGCTTAGAAAATATAGTGTGGCAACCGTCTAGCAAAACTGTGCTCTAAATATTAAGCCTCTCACCAGAGGTTAGTGTAACCGAGATTATTACACTCTGGAAGACTTTCTAAAGATAAATGAAAACGTTTTATGAAGATTACAATGCACTCTATCGGTTTTTGGGGTTCTAGGATAAATCATACCCGACATGTCTCTGATTCTCCATTTCCCTATGAATTTCCCTCTAGGATGCAAACATTTCCCCATAAAACACAAATGTAAACATTATAATTCTGCATTTTTCCCTGTAGTAGTCACGTGTCAAGGGTTTATTACGCAACGCAGATAAAGTCTAAGGCTCCTATATATACGAGCTGGCGCATCAGCCATTTTGTTGCCTTAGGGTTGCCACATGTACCCAGCGTATTTCGTAGATAAACAAACGGCAGCCATTATTTCTATCGTATTGTATTACTTTGCAGTTACTTTTTTAATCATTTTCATAATTTTAGCTCGGTAAATCACCATATGGGAGATTGTTTAGTGATAAATTGCTATAATCACTCAAGAAAAGAACGTAAAATGTTCAGATTTCTATAAGATAGTTTAGGAAGAATAAAATAATATAACTTTTATTTACTTAAATTTTTCTCTGTGTTTTTCACATGTTCAAATGTAAAAATACAAGGAACGTGCTATTTTAATCATAATATTTATGTTAATAACCATAAATGAATTAAAGAAGACCTTTTATTACTGTGCGTTTGAGTTTTGGCGACATTTTCTGGGGCCGCCAGAATTGTTTCATTTCCGTGTCGTAATTACATTTATTTTAAGGTTCGTTTTTTTTTTTTTTTATGAATAGTATATGCTAGAAATAGCAGAAAAAGTAAGTAAATAAATAAAGATTTTCCACTTTTAAACAATAAGCTCATTTTCCTTTTTTTTTTCTTTTCAAAAAGTTATGATTTGTATTTGAAACAGACAGATATAGTCCTAACAACACATATTATCCTCAGTACGTCCACACAATATCTTGAGGATGAAAAAACATACTAAGAATGTACTGTGTATAAATGTGTTGTTAGGGATATTACTTGTTGCTTATTGCTCTTGACCGTCTTGACCGATCGCAGCTTTAGATCAAGATTTCTTAAAATCGCTAGTTAAGCGATAAGGACGCCGAGCAGGAATGCTGCCCTCATCCGAGGCAACAAAATGGCGGCGATGGGCCGGTCTATATATTTTATTTAAGGGGCTTTAAAATCCATTAAAAGAAAAGCGTCATACCAGACGCTAGTAAAATTAAATTACGTTCTATTTCGATCGAGTGTTTTTTGAACGAACGTCCGCCATATTTGTTAAATATCCAGTCTCTCCCTAGATTGTTACACTATATTATGAGGTATATAGACTAATATAGAATCTCTAGATTTTTTACTCGAAAATCCGTTACTTATTTACTGGTTACTTATGTGACTAGATCACGTGATTGAACAGACAAAACTGGGGAAATCCCATTCAATTCTTATCAAATGATTACTATTTGAGCAAAAATTTCGATCGTAGTGTTATATGAGGAGATTAATTTCTGAGTAGTATTTTAAGCATCATGGTTATAAGCTGTTGCTACAACAACATCACATTTATTTTGAAAGTTATGGAAATTGATGTCATATGCAGAGCATAATACACTTATTTTTGGAGCAATATAAGTTATAACGTTTTATTTTACGCGTAATTGCACATATCGGAAATTTACACAAAGCCCATATTAATTTTTGTAAAATAATGGATCACTTCATTCATTCTTTTAATGATACACGCTGATCACAATAATATGTATATTTCTGTACTGATAAGTATAAAGGATTTAAGTCCATACTCTTGATTTTTCAGGAGACGAAAAATAAAGTTAAACTGACTAAAAACTAATCAGAAGAATAGATTAGGAAAAAGGGATTATGTTGGTTTATAAGCTTTATACCATTCAGTGATTGCCAATCTTCATTTAATTAAGAGAAAAAATGGAATTAAATATTTTATACCAAAGATTAATGCTAAATTTCTGACTTGAATCTTTTTTTACCAATGGATTTTCTCAAAGACTAAATGACGTGGATTTGAATCCTTTATACCAATCGATAGAGATTTTTTTTTTCTGAGTCTGACTGTGTACTTAACTCAAAATCGACATTTTTGGACTTAAATCCTTTATACTTATCAGTACAGATATATATATATATATATATATATATATATATATTACTTTATTTATTGTTGGTCTTTAACTAATGTCAAAACCAAACCTACATTCAAAAATATAAAGATAATTCAGTTTTATTTATTTATATATTTATTTGAATCTCCAAAGTGTTTAAGAATGTTTCACCAAAAGTACAATTTTTACTTTCTATTACCCATATATATGGTAGATAAAGTATTGTTTTTGTGTAAAATTTTCGAAATTAAGTTTTTGTTATATCTACACGTTTTGAGGTTCTTTGAATCCAAAAATCATGTTTTTAACGGTTGGTTTGTGTGTGTGCTTGTGGGTCTGTCTGTTATCAGCATATCTCAAGAACAAATGACAGCAGAAAGTCCAAATTTGGTATTTTAAACGTTCATCATATAGGAATGCTACACTAAACTTTTCGTTGAGATCGAGCAAATGGTTCATGTACAAGGACACCCAAGAGAATTCAAAAACATTACGTCTATGGGGAAAATTGCAGGTAAGAAGAGTTTAACATCTATAGACTACGCTATACTGAATGAAACGAATATATATTTTTTATATGCGTAAAAAATATGTTTTTTGTAGAATATGGTATGGAAATCATTCACCGTTCGCTTACAGGGATATGCAAACGAACTAGATTACAGTGCGACAATACTTGAAGATTGATGGAAGTGTATTTTAGGTTGTGCCATGCGTTATTAATATAGGATTATATTTAGGCGCACTATGTGGTGTGTATATAATAGAATATACAGAAGATATACAGGGCTGCCAGTATTTAAGCCAAAACATTCATTTTTACTGTTAGTGGAAGTGCTTTACTGTAATATTTTAGCATGTCCAGGAAAGCTGCTCAGGAATTGAAATTAATTCCTCATGTCCGTATGGTTAATAATGTATTTTTTAAAGCTAAATATTCATTGCTTGGTTTTTTTTGTATTTACACGTTTTGAGGCTTCCCGAATACCGAAGTCGAATTTTTAACGCTTGATCTTTGTCTATGCTACTTAGAGTAAATTAAAAACAAATAATTTTAGGCGATCCAAATGTATTTTGAACTTAATACATGTTTTACTAGAAAAGTTTAATCAAGATTGAAAAGTTTCAAGAAATATTGTGTGTGAAAGTTGTATGAATAATTTTAAATGAACTTTCGAATTTAATAACAGATTTGGATTCTATATAAATACAGGTACAATAATGAAACGGGGGGTTGAGGGGGCTGGTATCCCCCTCACACATAGTTATTTATCAAATTAAGCTGTTCCGAAGTCTAATTTGAATTGTTTTAACATAGGTTTACATAATAGGGCTCGTTAATTATTATACTTAAACCTCTTAATCTCCAATCTGTATTTCTAGTATTAAATTTCAGGGTAAGAAAAAAACGTGTGAGTGCCACACCAGATTATTTAAATTGGTCTTGGTTTTTAAGGCCGATTTCCTATTCAGTGAATCTAAGCATAAATTGGATGACCACAGTGGAAAGTGGCGGGGAGAGGGAGGGGGGGGGGAGGAAATGATCCTAACTCGTATTTATTTTAAAAAGTAATAACATTCGTTTGCAATTTATGCTAAGCTTTTGAGCTGAAATGTGTGGAGAGAGAGAGGGAGAGAGAAACTTATGCATTTTGTGTAGATTATAAAAAAAAATGCAACTATCTTTTTCCGGTACATTGTTTAATTTTCAATGTATTCTAACCATAAAATATTTTTTGCCTTTTTCTTTTTCTTCTTCTTCTTTTTTTTTTTTTTTTTTTTCAAGGAATAAAGCTTTCAGAAATTACATTTATGTCTTTAATTTAAAGAAAAAGCATGCAACAGATTCGTTTTGTATGGCTTTTTATATTGTATAAAAAAAACAAGGCTGGAAAATTACATTTTGTTTCGAACTAGGCAGTAATGTATCTGATATCTTTTGTCTGTCCCTGTACAGAAAACAATTCCTCATTTTGTACGATTAAAAAAAAAAGGGGGGGGGTCATAATGAATTCGATAATATACATAAGTTTTAAGACATTCTGAAATTATTTACGGAAGCGCGGGCAGACGGACAGACAAACAATAAGAAGAGCGCCTGAGAGTCATAATATTTTTTAAACTTCGTTGGAAAGTATTAAAACTTAAAATGCAATTAACAATGTATTTCCGGCAATATATCGTACAATGCATATTACGAAAATATACATCTGGTAAGTACATTTTCGTATTACGTTTTTGATCACCAAATACAAAAATCACCAATGATGGCACAATTTTGAAATTTAAAATTAAAAGCTTATCAATTTTACAGCAAAAGTAACTCAATCTAACACATGCAGACAATAACTTATATATAACTATATCCAAATAGGGGGATTAAAATCAGGAAATAATTTTTCTTAATTTTTAATAATTTTTTACAAAAAATCCAATGGATAAATAATATAGGAAATCTTTTTTTTTTTTTTTTTTTTGGCTCCACTGACGGTTAGTGAGGTCACATTTCGCTCTCGTATAGCTATGATTCAACGATTCAACAGAAAATTTATAAACATAGTATATAAAAAGTTTTTTTTTATCTTATAATTATTTAACTTACATTCTCTGTCATAAGCCTTCTGCCGAATCCAGGTTAAAAACGGAAAAAGGGGAAAATAAATTAGAAATATGAGTCCTATCGTTACAAATTCGGTACCAAATGAAAGGGGTGATTTTTCTGAATCCAGGAATGCAAACAGTTTTCCGACACGACAATTAATTTTTTTTTTTTTTTTAATTATCTAAAGTATGAAATTTAGGTGGCAACATTTCATTTTAATTCATTTCAGTCATTTTAAAAGTGCATGGCTCGTTACAAATTCGGTACCAAATGAAAGGCGCAATTTTTCTGAATCCTGGGGTGCAAACAATTTTTCGACGCGACAATTAGTTTTTTAAAAATTAACTGAAATATGAAAATTAGGTGGAAATACTTCATTGTAAACTTTTCATACTTTTTAGCACAAATCAAACTAATAGAAAAAGTCTTTAATTTATTTTATTTTGTTTTTCTTCTAATTTTGTTTTATTTAAATTCTTATTTACGAGTGGGATATATCTTAGTTTCTACAGCGTAAAAATGCACCAAATTTGGTATGTAAGATACCTATTGAAAAATTTACGCTGCTTCAGTTTGGGGGAATATAGGCCGACAACAGTTGCTGCTATGCTACAATTTTTCCAATTTACATAAGCTATATTTCAGCGGCTATTCTGTCAAACTTCATATATGAGATGTCTTTTGTGAAAAACTAGGATTATTCAGTTTGGACGTATGTTGGTCAATAAATAGCGTTGTTAAGCAAACAGTTTCATGTTTTATATCAAACGGTTTTCTCTTCAATTAATGTATTAGGAAAGTTTTGTAATGACCTGAAATTTCTTCTTCTTCTTATTATTATTATTATTATTTTAAGAGCAATCAAAGAAACTGATCATCTATATAATATTTCTCTAACGTGGACCAGTTTCAATTATTTTTTGTCGAAACGATAGGATACGCGAGGATAAAAAAAAAAATAATAATAATAATATTTATACATGGACAATATTTAAGCACGTGGACTTAGCTCAATGGACTACTAAAGAAAAATGACGACATTTGTCTGATGACATTATTTTACGAAAAAATTATTTTTTACAGTTGTTTTTACAGAATCTTTGCAAGCATCATTTTAAGCCTAGAAATAAGAATTCGTTCACCCGATCTGATAAAATTTTACCATCACAAATAAGGATTTCAAGAAATAATTTCCATAAGGTTTTATTGTATACAAAATATTTTAGACCACCTACCAGAATAATGCATATCACGAATAATGCATATCACATATAAAAATGCATTTCACGAAATATCCACTATGATAATCCATATAATATTTCTCTAACGTGGACCAGTTTCAATTATTTTTTGTCGAAAAGATACGATACGCGAGGATAAAAAAATAATATTTATATATGTACAATATTTAAGCACACGGACTTAGCTAGTGGACTACTAAGAAAAAATGACGACATTTGTCTGATGACATTATTTTACGAAAAAAATGTATTTTTTACAGTTGTTTCTTCAGAATCTTTACAAGCGTCATTTAAAACCTAGCAATATTCTAAAGATATATGCTGAATATGAACTTTTGTGTCATAAATTGACTAAAAAACACAATCATAAAAAATATAATCAAAATAGGAATTATTTTATTTTATTTTATTTATTTATTTTATATGTACACTGTGTAAAAAAAGTAGAAGGACACTAGATGTTTTTAAAAATAAAGGGTGTCTTTTATTTTTAAGGAAAATATTTTTATGTGTAACATTTTTCAGATCATTTAACGAGAAAATATCAGTTTCATTACCATGATTTCCAAAAATTAATTATTAATAACAGCAAAAATAGTTTCTGCTTCATTTAACTCTGTAAAAAATGTAGAAGGACAGTAATACAAAATATAAAACAAAAGCAATATTAGTAAGGAATACTTTTCCCATTAACTTTTATGACTTCGAATATTCTAATTGATAGTGAAT
This sequence comes from Salticus scenicus, assembly GCA_963930645.1. NCBI lineage: Eukaryota > Metazoa > Arthropoda > Arachnida > Araneae > Salticidae > Salticus > Salticus scenicus. The sequence goes on along the minus strand of OZ005656.1, from coordinate 205,106,961 downwards.
CCTATAAAGATTAGATTCCTGTTTGGCAAAAATTAGCCTATGAGCTGTTCAGAGCTGCTTGAAGCTCAATAAGAATTTAAACATTTTCCCACTACGATATACTTGACGAGCAAGCATTGGCCAGGTGTTTTCTACTTTGTTAAGATCAGGGCTTTTAGCTGACTTAGGTAGAACCTACACATTATTTGCAGCGAACCAATTTTTAACTCTATCGTGATGTGAATGGCAGCTTCATTTTGTTGAAACATCCACTCTTCTCCTCCTAATTCAGAGCCATAAGAAAGAAGCTCAGAATTCAGCACTTCAATATAGCCTGTATATTTCTGCATACCACTGAAAAAGATCAGACGTGATCTTTTTTCCATATCCATTTGCTTATTAGATCATCACCTCCTCCCTCATTTGTCGAGTTGTATAAAATTCTTCTACATTTTTCAGACAGTACCAGTATTATTGTTAACCATCTAAATCGTCTGTATTAAACTTCTTCTCGTCTAAAAATATTATAAAAGTCCATGATATGTATTTTTTAACCCATGATAAACCCGAATCAATCTGTGTTTTTTTTTTCCACTCTGGATGATGCTTCCGCTATTAGAAAATGAATTATTTGGATCTTGTTATGTAGTTCTAAACTGTTTGTCTTGACACATGAGTAAGTCGTGTTTGATTTGGGGCCTTTGCGATACCAGCACTGCTCTTTATAAGCTCATGAACAGATTTTCTTTCATCGCAAAGCGTTAACTTTTTAGGCCTACCAGTCTTCTTTCTTTTCCTATTTCTGTCTGGCTTTCTCATAAAGTTAGAAAGTGTATTAAGGCTGATGTGCAGTATACAAACAATATGTCTAACACTTTTACCATTAATTTTATATGCAACAGTTTGCCCCTTTACGAAATAATTTTAAAGTATTTTTCTAGTCAGTCTGAAAAGAAAATAACAATGCAATATTTAAAAAAATACGCTTTCCCCAACAAAAGCAGTGAAAGAAAATTCAATATTTGCTTTTTTACTTGTGCACAATCCACCAAATAACAAATTTTGGAAAATGTCCTCCTACGTTTTTTTACACTCTAGAAATCATGGATGTTAGTTTTTTTACAATCCACTAATTAACATTAGTACTAGAGATTTCATTTTTATGTTAAATTAAAGAAAACTTTGTTAAACAATAACTGTATAAAAATCTAATAGCCAGTATAAAAATACAGAAAATATTTTACAAAAATTGACTGTCCTTCTCCGTTTTTTACGCAGTGTATATATATATATAACAAAAAGAATATACCAAAATTAATAAAAAGTCATCGCCAACATGGCGACAAAAATTTAAAAGGCGTCGTGGGAGTCCTGTATTAAAACTGTACTGCCTGTGCAAGTATGAAAATTGGGTCGTGAACCATGAATTTTATTTGGAAACCTTTCTTTGAATGATTTTGGTTTCACTATTGTACAATAATAATTTGGTTTTAATAATAATTTGGCTTCTGGTAAATTAAAATTTTAATTAGGTGGTGAAATTGGTATAACATTTATGAGTTTCAAATTTTAAAGGTATATAAATAAGGAAAGAAATAAAGGGCGAATATTTCACACGGGTTCGCTAGTTATCTTATATTCTGCTTTATGGGTAAGTGCAACCACGGGAGAAGTATATCTTTGGTTTATAATTCAATTAATAAGCTGAGTTTGGACTTAAAGTTATCATATCTGGTCGGATGAACTAGTCATATGTAGCCTTGGAAAATCAAATCTTTAATTTTCAATGAAATCTAATATCCCAATCTTTTCACTTTCTTTTACACATACACTGGTTCTCATAATTATAAGGACACCCGTTTTTCTGTATTAACTAAACACTGAACACTATTATTAAAAAACTATATTTTTTTTATTAATTTGAATTTCATTAATAGACGGTATTTAAAAAGTTTTATCTTTTTTCTATCTTAAAAAACTTTAAATACTGTCAAAAAAATGATTTTTCAGGTGTTCACAATTATAAGGACAGCTCGAATCTTAATTTTTTTTTTTCAGTTACTCTTTAAATTAATATTTTATGGGGTCTCTTTTTAGGGTGAAACAGTCAGACATTCTCTCTGGTATATATATATATATATTAATATTCAGTTTTAAAACCATTTCATACAGCATAGATGATATTCTGAATATATTTAAACTGTTTAAAATTGCTTTCCACTTGCATGCACTTTTCTAATATTATAAGTTAAGGTTTTTTCAACTTTTAGGCCACGGGAAAGGCAATAATACAGAAGTTTCTTTCTTCAAACTATTTCCTATTGGTCTAGAAGTAGAGCAAAAATGTAAGTCTTGTTGAAAAAAAAAAAAAAAAAAAAAATTATTACCCCGAATCCTCTCTATAATCTAACAAAAATCTGAGAATTCCACGTTTAAAATTTGCGTATATTCTCTTGATGTTCGTAATAATAGAAAAAATTACTAAATTCATTCTGCCTTCAATAGAAACAGCTTCCCAGAGCACCATAGATCCACCTTTAAAATGTCCAATTCATATCTGCCTTTAAAAAATTTGCTTTGTCTTTCGCTATCTTCAGATCGTGCCAGTAACTGTTAAAACCATTTGATTAATCAAGAATAAATGGTTTTCATCCGAAAATACAACATTTTACCATTTCATATTGTCTTTATTCAGCTTTAACACAGACGTTCTTTTCTACATTAAATGTTTATTGATTATTACAGGTTTTTTTATTCATTTTAACATATTATTAATTGTTTTAAACATGCATAGAATACTAGATATATTAGTGCCCTTAGTATAATCTTGTTCACAATTATTTTTACATTAGTTATTTTAAAACATAAAGTGTACTTATAAATATGAGAAGGAGTGTATATGTGGTAGAGAAAGTATTGCTTGTGGATCAAATTTCTGAAACAGAGCTTTTTCATATTTACACATTTTGAGATCCCCTGAATCCGAAAATCAGATTTTTAGATGTTGAAATGTGTGTGTCTGCTATCAGCATATCTCAAGAATAAATTACAGCGGGAAGTCCAAACTAGGTGTTCTAAATCTGTATTATATAAAGATGCTACTCTAAACTTGTCGTTGAGAAACTAATGGTTCGTGTACAGGGTCATCTAAGAAAATTAAAGTAGAATTCAATATCTATAGGCAAACTATTTGTTAGGTACAATTTATCATTTACAGGTTGCATTAAACCAAATAAAATGAATATATATATTTTATATGCATAAAAGCACATTTCGGGTTGAATGTGGTATGAAAATCCTTCACCATTCCTTTACAGAGCTACCCAAAAGAACGAGAATATAGTGGGACTATGCTAGGAAATTGCTGGAAATGCATTTCCGAAAGTGCTTGTTACTTTCTCTTACCCATAGGGTCGAGAAAGTATTGTTTTAGGGTCAAGTTTTCGAACGTGAGTTTTTGTTATGTTTACATGTTCTGAGGTCCCCTGAATGCGAAAACCGTGTTTTTAGCGAATGGACTGTGTGCCTGTGTGTCTGTCTGTTATCAGCATATCTCAAGAACAAATAGTAGCAGAAATTCTAAATGTGTATCATATAGGGATGCTACAGTAAGCTTTTCGTTGAGATAAATCAAATGGTTCGTGTGCAGGGACACACAAAAGTATTCAAATACATTACGTCTATGGGGGAAATTGCAGGTAAGTAGAGTTTAACATCTATAGACTCCACTAAACAAAGTGAAACGAATATAAATTTTTTTGTAATAGAGATAGTCAACTAGGAAAAAATTTTTGTGTATGTAGGAGCCTCGCCCCCCCCCCCCCCTGGGTGGGAATTCCCCCTCGAGGGGAGTAAATTTTCATGATGGGTATCTTTCAAAAGAGCTCGTCAATACCTTTAAAACGAATGGTTGAACCATCGATCTGCGCTAATTTAAAATAAAGTTATCGATTTTTTTTTTTCATTTTTAACAAAAAAAAAAAAAATTTTTTTTTTTTTTTTAAATGTAATATTGAGAATAAATTCAACTTATATATATATATATATATATATATATATATATATTTAGTGTTATACTACTTCCCTAATATGGAAATCGTCTGCATTATCATAAGAGATAATTTGTTTAAATAATAATTTTAATAAATTATTTTTTAATAACCGAATTAAATTCTATATAAATGTAGGTGCATTAATGAAATGGGGGGGTTGAGGGGGGCGGTATCCCCCCTCACACAGAACTAATTATGATATAAAACTCTTCCGAAGCCTAATTTGAATTGTTTAACATAGGTTTACATAACAGTACTCGTTATCTTATCTCTTAATCTCCAACCTGTATTTATAGTATTAAATTTCAGGGTAAAAGAAAATCGTGTGAGTGACACACCAGATTATTTTTTTAATGTTGTACTATATTTAAGTGCACAATGTGTATACATAATTTATAGAGGAAATACAATTCTACCAATAACTAAGCAAAAACATTCTTTTCTATAGAATGTAATCGATGGAAGTGGTTTACAGTATTACACCATGTTCAAGAAAATTGCTCAGAAATGAAAATTAATTTCTCATACTCTTACAAGTTAAATTTTTAGTGTTTGTTTTTTGTATAATTACGCTTTTTGAAGTTCCTCGAATACTAAAATCAAGTTTTATAATGGTTGAGCTTTGTGTATGTCTGTTATCAGCATACGAATTTGAAAATAATTGTAGTTATTTTTACGTAAATTTCTTCATAGAGGCTTAGTCAGGCGATAAAATGTCGATTTTCAGCATTTCTAATTTGTTTTCGCATTAAAATAGCTTAAAAACTCGTTAAAAACACGTTATAAAGCCTCCTTATGGCTAGTAATGAATCTGGCGCCAAATTTGGCGACTTTTTCTTCCTTGGCGACCTTGCTAAAAAAAACCTTATCATCGATATACAAAATATGGAAGCTGTAACATCATTGGCTGGCACGTTCCTGGAATTTTCTACATTTTTCTATGCGGGTATTTAAGTAGTTGCTTTACGCCAAATCAGTCAGTCTCAATTTATTTTCGCCAAATGTTTTGATTGCTACTGAAAGAGCTCTGAGCCTCTTTGGATTACAGCCTTTCTGCGTGTTAATGCTCTGATACAGTTTGTGCTGTGAATTTACCATTGACAGCTGTTATCTAAGCTGTGTTTACTGGTGAAAGTGAAGTTGATACTTGGTTTATGGACCTGTATTCTTCTAGAATTTTCTTTAAATAAAGTTTCCAGCCTCTACAAGATTCGCTTTTCATTCTGGGACAACTCACAAACCCCCAAGTACTCAACAGTATTTATTATATTCAGATAGGGGTTTGAGGGGGTAGCCCCCTGACACAGAATTATGTTAGTATACAGTACTTTTGATCTTACGCATTAATCTGCCATCTGTCTTTATAATATTGTAATGCAGTGTAAAAAAATTTGTATAAGTGTCACACCAGATTATTTTAAATGTAATTGGTAGAAGTGTTTTACAATATTTTACTATGTTCAAGAAAACAGCTCAGGAATGAAAATTACTTCTTTACTCCATTACAGCAAATAAAGTATTTTGTTTTTTATTAAAGTTTCGGCGCTTTTTGTATAATTATGCGTTTTGAGGATCCCTGAATAGTAAAATGAAGTTTTTAACGGTTAATCTTTGTGTATGTCTGTTATCGGCGTAACATATAAACAAATTATTGCAGGCAATTCAAATGTTGTAATTTAAAGGTCATATGAGGTTGATACTTGAAAAGTTTGACCAAGATTGATAAGTTTCAAGGAGACATGCGAATAAAAATTGTCCATATAATTTGGAATACATTTTTAAATTTGATAACAGCCTGTAATTCACAGCATCTTGAGTTAATCGAATGTAAAGACTTTCATAATAGGGCAGAATGTTAACAATATTTTACACAAGCTTGAATTATGTGAACCATTTCACTGGAGATAGTATAAAGTTGTATGAAAACTAAAATACTAAATTGATCCTAATTAAAACTAGTATGTTGTGGCCACCACAATACTTTCTTCTATATTTTCCTATACAAATTCACTCAGTAACAATATCTATTTAAAAAAAAAATCCAAGTTTTTTTTGTTAAAAGTAAAAAAAAATCGATAACTTTGTTTTAAATTATCCCATATTTAAAGTTCAACCATTCGTTTTAAAGGTATTGACGAGACCTTTCGAAAGATACCCATCTTGAAAATGTACCCCCCTCCAAGGGGGCAAGCGATGCCCCCACATACACAAAATTTTTTTCCTAATTAACTACTACTATTATCAATAATTCATATTAATTGTACAATCACAGGTTAAGAATAACTCTCATTATGTACATTTATACGAAATTTTGTCCTATACTGCCATGTTAAAAATTTAGAAAAAATACGATCACAGTGCCTCCTGTTGAGCGATTGATCCCCAATTCTAATGAACACCAGTTTATATCAGGGGACAACTAAATACCAAGTTTGGTTTAATTTCGTTAAAAAATAAATAAAAAAATAAAAAAATTACGATTTTTTTTCTAAGTTTTTTTTTTTTTTCGTAAAAAGTAAAAAAAATCGATAAATTTGTTTTAAATTATCACAGATTTATAGTTCAACCATTCGTTTTAAAGGTATTGACGAGACCTTTCGAAAGATACCCATCTTGAAAATTTACTCCCCTCGAGGGAGGACTTCCCCCCCAGGGGGTTGACGAGGCTCCTACACATACAAAAAAATTTTCCCAGTTGACTATCTCTATTATAAGTAATTCTTGTAAATTTCATAATGATTACTAAAAAATAATTCTCCTTATGCGCATTTATACAAAATTTTGTCCTATATCACCATGTTAAAAATTCAGAAAAAGTGGTATGGCAACGAAACCTGTAAGACAATTTTTACCAAAAGTTGATAGGCACTAATTTATTTCAAGGTGCAACTACATACCAATCTGTATGAAATTCTGTGCAGTAGTTCTTAAGATACATTTGCCACACAATTTTGTCACACACACACACACACACACACACACACAGACAGACATTTTCTAAAAATGGTCAAATCGTGTTCTACAACTCTCAAAACGTGTAAATCCATCAAAAACCCGAGGTCGAAAATTTTTACGAATCCAATACTTCCTTCTATTGAATATAGAAGAAAGTAATAAATTAGGATAGAGTAAAAGTGTCGAAGTGGAAAGGGAGGGAGCCTAGTGGATGAGAGCATTTTAATCTGTGACCGTTTCAATTATACGTGGAATTCATTTCATTTGACATGAATCTAGTAAAAATGAGAAGAAATATACGCTGTGAAACTGCGGAGAGCCTACTCTCTCTAACTAGTATGCCAATTTTTACACTGGCGTTTAAATTAAAGCAACAATTTGCTCTCTCTCTCTCTCTCTCTCTCTCTCTCTCTCTCTCTCTCTCTCTCTCTGTCTTTTTTTTTTTTTCCGCATCACGTTTTAAAAAATTAACACATGAACATAAAATTTAGATGGCATGTTTATTATCCAATCATTACTCGAATTTGATATAATTTTAACATAAGCAACAGTTTTTTAACAGATTTTAATTCATTTTTTCTTCAAAAGTGAGCTTTTCAAAAAGTTAAAAATGTAAGCAATTTTTGAAAAGAAATCGTATTAAGAAATCGTATTAAGGATGCATACCAGATAGGGGAAGATTCACATGCTTCCAAATGCTAATTAAAAAAATCTGGAGTGACTCCACTCGACTTTCCGAACATTCAGTAATTAACAGTTTTGTAGATAAAGTAAAGAAAAAGGAGTTGTTAAACAAACAAAAGAGAGAAAAACCATAATGGAGTGTTTGAGTATTTTTCTCCATATATTACACGATGTTTTATTTAACGCTACTGTACTTTGAGCCCATAGATCATAATGATAAAGAATTTTTTGTTGTGTCCCTGTAAAAACCTATAAAGGCTAGATTCACCAAAATGCTTAAAGTTAGTGCAACAGTGATTTATAATATTCATATAAATTTTCCGCTAAATTGAATAAGGCGTTTAGATGCTATCGCACTTTTAAAAATTTGGTCCCATAGGCCATAATGATAAAGAATTTTTCTTTGTGTCGCTGTAAAAAACCTGTAAGTGCTAAATTCACCAAAATCTATACAGTTGGTGCAACTGTAATCTATAACATGTGTATAAATTTTTTGCTCAGATTAATAAGGCGTTTAGACGCTATCACACTTTTAAAAATTTGGCCCCATAGGCCATAATGATAAAGAATTTTTCTTTGTGTCCCTGTAAAAAAAAAAAAAAAACTGTAAGGGCTAAATTCACCAAAATCTATGCAATTAGTGCAACTGTGACCTATAACATATGTACAAATTTTTTTCTCAGAGTAATGAAGTGTTCAGACGCTATCGCACTTTTAAAAATTTGAACCCATAGGCCATAATGATAAAGAATTTTTCCTGGTGACCCTGTAATAAAACTATACGTGCTAGATTCACCAAAATCAATAGGGTTCGTAATATGGTGACTTACAATATACGTACCAACTTTCAGCTTATTCGAACAAAGCGTTTAGACGCTAGCGTGTTCACTCACACACATACATACATACACACATACATACACACACACATACATACATCATCGTAAAAATAATGAAAACGGACTCAGGGGACCTTGAAACGTATAGAAACATCAAAATCTCAAATTCGGATTTTTGACATGATTACAATGCTTTCCTCACTATAGTGTTCAGAAAGTAAAAAAAGGAGCTTTTTTTTCTTTTTCTTTTTTTTTTTTTCTTCTTCTTCTTTAATGGGCTTCTTGAAAAAATGTAATTATTAATTTATAATTTACGAAGTTCGACAGAATAACACAAATGTCAATAAAATATTTTATAACTCATATATAATCCGATTTTTATGATCGTATGTATACTTTAGAAAAGTTGTTCACATACAAATAAATGGGGGAAAAAAAGTGAATGCAGAAAGAAAAATTCCGTTTTAATTTAACAGTTAATGTGTATTCACCTATCGGTAATGCATTTTTAATACCGTTTCTGACTTAGCTTTCTTTTATAATATTATTTAAATTTTTCATTTATTCCAAATCTTACTTTTGAGAAAAACTGAATTAATATCAGTCGAAACTTATTACTTATATTAAATTTATAAAGAATTTAATTAATGATTTGCTAATGCACATGCCATCCAAATTTTATGTTTATATATTTGTTTGTTTAATAATTATGCACAAAAGGAGAAAAAAAGGAATGTTACTTTAATTTTGTGCCACCAGTGTACATCAGCTGAATAAAAATTTAAAAAAAGATTATTCTTGATATTGAATATCTTAAAGTTGAATTGAATCTCCCCAATTTTAATGGAAAAAACAAATATTAAAATATGAACAATTTTAAACATTTCGATGTTTCATTTATGATTTTACATACTTCGGTTCAAAAATTATGAACAAAGTTGTAACTAATGTCAGTACTAAACTCCATTTCTAAACTTAAACGCTTCTTATCTCAAAAGGGCTTTTTTGCCATCATCTGTAAGATTTTGAAAAATGATTTTCACCTATATCTATAAAGTTTTGCGCACACATTTATACAAAGGATATCTACAAAATTAATTAACATGTAGTAGATATTATATATTTTAATGTTATATAATATATAATATTAACCCGTTAGCGCCCAGTGTCTTCATTTGAGGACAGCTAATAAAATGGCACGTATATTTTTTGTGGTTTCTTGGAATGATTTCTGCTTTTTAGTGAGAGTTTATAGCGTCATTCTAAATGATCCCTGAAAGTTTTATGTGCCTACTATTAATTATTATTTCCTAATTTGGATGGTCATTTTATGATTTTTCATTCGTCGCACATATGTTTGCTTTTTGCGCAGGTATACTAAATCAAGTTGAATAATAATATATATTATAATACTTTACTTTCGAGATCTTTGTCAACATGTAATAGGAAATTAATCTGTTATCTCAAAGTTTTTCTATCTCGAAGTTTTCTCGGTAGAATACTAAACGTCAATAAACGAGGATAGGCTTTAAATTTAAAACTATTAGAAGAATTGTTTAAGTTAATATATTTTACTGTCAGTTGTCTATATTAATTTAGAAGTGAAATAATCAGCTAATAATATTTTATAAAATTAATTCGGGCGTTAACGGGTTAAAAATAAATAATAATTTTTTAATTTATTATTATAAATAATAAATAAAACTAACATTATTTAAACAATTTTTTTTCAATAATTTTTAAATGTTTAGAAAAATTTGAAATTTTTAAGTTTTACATAATTTTAAAAATAGTAAATTTTCGAATGTTTCAAAACCCTTAATTCAAATAGTTTGTGCAAGAGTTTAAGTCCATAAAATGCCAGTAGGTTAATTTCACGATAGTAAAAAAGCTCTTTTCACGTAAGAAACGTTAAAGTTTAAAAATTAAATGAAGTTCAATACTAAACAGCCAAAATTTTTAACATATTTCATTTTAGTGTAAAGGGTGTTATCGATACCATCTACTTTCATAGTAATGAGAATGTTCACAAATTTCAAAGGTTTATGGACGAAATGATAGAAAAATGTTCAAAAAAGTGCGTCAGAAAGTACGCTGTTTTGGATCGATAACCGATTATGGTATAAATTTATGCAAGTTCTTTGTTTTTATGGCAAAATTTGAAGAACTATTCTAATTTAAAGTATCGAAAATAAAATGAAAACTCATGTGCTCACGGAAAGAAAAATTAGTTCAAAAGTATTTTAGGAAAACAGCAGTTCATCGGCAGTGACCTTAACTAGGACGGCTGTAAATATTCATATAGAAATTGTATTAGATAATTACCTGTAATTCCAAGAATGAAAACGAATAGTCCTAGAAAGTTCGCGGCCATCTTGAATGGACGTTGTTTTCATAAAAATTTCAAAGAGAACTGCGATAAGCAGAGAATGCCATATTTCTTATCTACCGAACTTCGAAGTCATAGAAATAAAGAGGAATCATTGATAAGTTCGGTATTATGATATATTGATAAGAAAAAAAAATGTAAGTGCCTGTTTTTCCATACTCTACCCAGTTTTCTCCCCCCCCCTTTTTCCCCCTTCTTCCTTTTTTTTTTCTTTTTTTCCCTATATTCAATAAAAGAACGTATTGGATTCGTAAAAATTTTCGACTTCTGGTTTTCGATGGATTTACACATTTTGAGAGATACAGAACACGATTTAACCATTGTTAGAATATGTCTGTCTGTCTGTATCTGTGACAAAAATTTTGTGGCGACTGTATCTAACGAATTACTGCACATAAGGGCATATAAATTTATATGTAGTAAATGCACTTGGACATACATTAGTGACTGTCAACTTTTGGTGCCCATCACTTTATAAGTGGTGCTGTTTATAGAGCGATTCCTGCAATTCTCAGGAAGGCTGTGTCTGAGGTTCTATTGTGTATAATCGAAAATAACTTTATATGTGAAAAATTAATTATGAGACATTATACTGATTCAATATGGGTGCATATCGGCTGATATGTGGCGCTGCTATACTTCTATTTTCCTCGAGAACGGTAAATATGTCATCTGAAATGTAAAAATTCACTTCCGTTTGACAAGGACATTTAACGTAATACCTCTCTGAAATGAAAATCGTCTGTATCCATAATGGAAAAAAAAAATAATAATTTGTTCTATGTAAATTTGTATGAGAAAATATAGAAGAATGTTTTGTGATAGCCACAACATACTAGTTTAAGTAAATATTTGCATAAAAACACAATAGTCGGTAAACAATTTATTTTTACAATGTTGTCCAGTTAATTACAAAAACATTCTCACATCTTTAATAAATTTAATGATTATTAAATTTAAAAGCGCAAAAGTTATTGTTCTAAGAAAAAAAAAAATAATAATAATAATAAAAATCTAGTAAGGCACTCACTCTGCTTTCTCTCGCTCTACATTGTTATAGACATATGATTACAGCTGTAGGTTGAGTATTTTTAGTGCATTTTAAATAACAATCCAATACAGTTTAAGAAACTGTTTTATTTGTCTAAAATTTCTATGCAAGGGACTACTGCCTCCTCAACTCCTCGTTTGAACATTGTAGTTACTTTCATAAAATATTTACAGATTTTATGAAATTAAAAAAATTATTTCAAATTATTGAGAGAATTGTAACTCTAACCATTATTTATGAAGGAATAATTTTGAGTAGCCCTGTATATTATCTTTAAATTACATACGTACCAAATAATGTATTTTAATATAGCACAACACACACGCACACACAAAACACAGGACAAAACTTGAAATGAAATTTGAACCGTTTCCGAACATAGCACAAACATATCGAGTTCTTTTATGTGGCCCTGTGAACAAAACAAATGAAAAATATTTTTAATACCATCTTTTATGTGAAACATGTTTTTGGGCATATAAAAAAAAGAACTTTATCATATTCATTATGATTAATGCAGGCTAAATATGCTAAATTTTACCTACCATAAATTTTCTCCGTACGCGTAGTGAATTTGAATTCTTTTGTATGACACTGTACAGTGCACGCGAACACTATTTTTCCCCTTTTAATAAAACATTTCAAGTTTCTTCCCCATATGATAAAGATTTAAAATACCGAATTTGGACTTCTAGTTATATTTCGTTCTTTAGTTATGCTGATAAGAGACACATACAGACACGCAAACACACATATCAACCACTAAAAATCTTTTTCTTTAAATTTCGTTTAATCAGCCAGTTCTACGCTTAAGAGGAAAATAAAAAATCTTGTGTGTAACAACTACATGACTTCAATTACCTACTTGTACAGATATTTTACTCTTTTTTTTTTTTTTTTTTTGGAAATAAACTAAATAGAAGAAATAAAATTAACCTGACAAACCAGACATTAAACTTTCATTTCTTTTTTTTTTTTTTTTTTTTTTTTTTTTTTTTTTGTAAGAACAAATTGATATATATGTCCTAAAAATATACAGAACAGAGTTTACCTAGCAAGATTTAAGAAAAAAAAGGTTAGAGGTTTTTTTTTTTTTTTTTTTTAATGAAACACCAGTTTTCAAGATCTAAAACTGACCTATCTAATCAGGATGACTGTCAATTCTCCTGTAGCAACCATGTAAAACACGCGAAAGGAAATCTAAAAATGGGTTTATCGAATAAATCGAAGAAAATCGTTTGAACCGTTTTTGAGATACTGACTTTCAGTCTGACTTCCGATTTTCACCAAATTTTTACAAACTAATCTATTCTCCTGAAAATAATCTATATTAATAAAATTAGACTTTTGTCTGTAAATTTGTCAAAATCAAAAAATTTTGCGATATCTTCATGTTTAATACTCCATGAAAGCCAAAAAGGACTTCAGAAAATTTTGTCTGTGTTTGTGTCATCGTGTCTGTATGTCTGTAACGCTATATATCTGTCCGGTTATCACTTGAGAACGGCTGTACGGAATTCAACGGCACTTGGTAGAAATTTAGATCTTTACCCAATTTAAAATTGTATCTATCAACTTTTTCAAAATTCTCCTACGTTTCTCCCTGGGGGGGGGGGGGGCGCAAAAGTCAAAAACACGTTTGAAAGCATAACTCGTGTTTGTTAGCATAATTCCAAATTACTTCACAGTAAATGCACATGGGAAAAGTAGGCAGGAGTACAAATAAAACACTACCTGCGATTTAGCAATTTTCGGTTTTTAAGGGGAGGAAGGGAGTAGATCGATTTTTGGCAGAAATTTCGCAAATTCCGGATTTTTGAGTAGAACTCTACCAAAAAGGAAAAATAAGATGTTGAAAAAAGCTATGCGACTTTCTTAGAATATTTCCAAAAACACATTTTTGTTTTTTTTTGTGATTTGACTTTTTTTTTTTTTTTTTTTTTTTTTTTGGGGGGGGGGGGGGGGTACGAGGGAGCAAAATCGAGACACCTCTTTTAACGCTAATTTTGACCTGAGAAATCTATGGGAGCTGCGGTCGCGAATTTCGGTGCTTGGATTGTTTATATGTATCCGACACCTAAAGTAACTGAATTTATCGAAATTACTCCCGTTTACCTCCTGGGGGGGGGGGGTAGGCAAAAACACCTTTGTAAGTATAACTCGAATTCAAATTACTTCACAGTGAAGAAATTGCACCTGGGGAGAATAAACAGGAGAGTACAAATAAAACATTATCTGTGATTTAAGAAATTTCTATTTTTAAAGAGAGGGAGAGGGAAAATCGATTTTTAGCGGGAAAACTTGCAAATTCCCGATTTTTCAGTAGAATTCTACCAAAAATAGAACAAAGATGTTGAAAATAGACGTGCGCCTTCTTTAGGATATTTCCAAAACACATTTTTGATTTTTTGTGATCTGCCATTGTTTTTTTTTTTTTTTGGGGGGGGGGGGGAGGTATGTTTTACGAAGGACAAATTCGAGACATCCCTTTAATTTATCCTGGGAAAATTATGAGAGCTGCGGTTACAAAGTTACAAAGTTTGGTGCATGGATTGTTTATATGTATCGGACCCCTACCCTTTCCCCCTGGGGGGGCAGAAAGCGAAAAAAAAAAAAAAAACGTTTGTAAGCATAACACGGCTCCAAATTACTTTACGTTGAAAAAATTGCACATGAGAAGACTAGACTTGAGTATAAATAAAACATTACGTACGATTTTTGAATTCTTGATTCTTACAGGAGGGAGGGGAAAAAATATATATATATATATATAATTTTTTTTGTGATTTTCGATTTTTTTTTTTTTTTTTGGCGGGGGGGGGGGGGGGGAGGGAGGGAGCGTGTTACGAAGGAAAAAATTCGAGACCCCCTATAAGCGCTAAATTTGTGTTGGGAAGTCTATGGGATCTTCTGCGTAAATTGTTTATATGTAGCCGACATTTATTGTATTGGGATTTTACGAATTTTCACCTTTACACCCCTCGGGGACGGGGGTGGGGGCTATAAACACGTTTTGCCTTTTGAATTCGCTTCAAATAATCTTAGAATGGCGATTTTTGGTGTGTGGATGTTGATTAAGTGTACGCATTATGTATTTTGGTGGGATTTCGCAAAACTTCGAACTTACCCCGCTAGGGAAGAGAAGTAAGAAGCGGATAAGTTGTTGCCTAAGGCAGCGTGGACCCAGACACCTCACGTTGCTAGTGAGAAAAACCTCTGCTGAACACAGGGAGAAATTTAAGTTAGGTTATTAATAATGATATGGGATTTTGATATCTGATTTAAGTATAGTGCCCAGCGAAGAGGGCAAAGCCTGCTAGTAATTCCATAAAAAAGGTTAACTATCGGCAGTTAATATAGAGGTTTTGAAGAAAGTCCATAGAGACATTTTCGAAAGAAAGTACTCGCGAGAACTAAAATTGACTTATTTTTATAAGACGGCTATCAATTCATATGAAAGGACACCTAAAAGGGTGCATACATAGCAACTTTGTAAAAAGAAAAATCGTTAAAGCTGTTTTTGAAGTACGGACTTACGGTCGCCCTTTCGGTTTTCAATGTTCCATTTCCGGTTTTCCAATTTTCACCAAAAGTTAAAAAAATCATCTATACACTGGACCTGTCTTAAATCGAAAATTTCGTCTCTCTATCTTTATTCGTTTTGGAGACATGATAGTCAGAAGATTCCAAGCACACATACATACATAAGACATACATGCACACACTAATAAATTGTGAACAAATACTTTTTTGGATTCAGAGGCTTTTAAACATGTCAGATGAAAACTCGAAATAAAAATTTTCGACCGAATACAATACTTCCATTACCTACGGTGAGTCAGGTAAAAAAAAAAAAAAAAAAAAAAAAAGAAAGAAATTAACAATTATACTAATTTTGAAAGGCTTTTTTAATTAAATTTAAGGTGTTTTAATTAAAACTTCTTTAATGACACTGGTAGCACAGTTTCGTCTCAAACTGTCCAAAACCAGCTCCACGCTGTAGGTCTGTCTGCTCCTTGATCAACGGCATGTGTTACGTTAACAGCAAGGTAACGTCACGCCCACAGCAGTGGGCAACAGAGCATGTGAACTAGAAGGGAAGTGAATGGCGCAATATTCTTTTCTCTGGCGAGTCCAGTTTTTCTGTTCATCATGATAATAATAGTCGTATATTCATCTGGAGGGAACGTGGCATTAGTAACAATTCTGCGTTCGTGCACAGAAATGTCAGATTTGGTGGTGGGGATGATGCTCTATCCTGGCATCATCACTGATGTGCGCACCGATCTCCACGTTATTCGAAATAGAGTTGTAGCCTATCGCCGATATAGGGATGAGATCCTCAAATCTATTACTACCAGTTCCGGATAATTTGAGTTCAAAGTGTTATTCCAGTAGATGAAGGAAGGTGTTGTTGAAAAAGAAGGGTATTCATATTTTGGTGTCTCTGAGCCGTTAGCGTTAAATATCGATCTTCATTGGGCGATGTTGCACATCTACGACCTTACCGTGGTCTTCGGCATGCATTTCTAATGTCCAAAAAACGGTTCCAGATCCTAGAAATCAACGTTGTAAAAATCCAGTGGCTTCTGCTACTTGTGTTTGCGCCCGATATGTTGAGACATCACTCTCCTCGAAACAACGCAATTATTGAATGTCGATCACTTTTTTCCGCTTTGTTCTTCATAAAGTTAAAAGTCAAATTTTATTCGCTTATGCTAAAACGTCGTTTTTGTCGTCAAACTCAAAGTTGTACACTCTGAAGTTTTAATATGAGAAAAATTTGCATTTGGGACTTTCTTCTTTCATTTTCTGAGGGGGGGGGGGATCGCCTTTACTGCTGTTTTATATAATACTTACAATATCCTTTAATTGTTTTGAGCAGTGTATAATATTTTTAAAGGGACAAGGGACCTGTTGGAATTGATTATTTTTCTTTTCCATTCTATCGCTTATTAAATCGTATACTTTCATTTAATTTATCATTTTTCATCCATAGAGCAATATTTTAAAAGATAAATGTAATTCTAGAGATGGAAAGGCCTCTGTTATCGTAAAATAAAATAAAATAATGCCTAAGTTCAAAATGCACCATGCGAATTTTAAATTATTTTAAATCTCTGATTCTTTTACTATGCGTTTTCCGTATATGTAACTAAAGTTTACTTACATATACAATTTTACATATACAATAAAAAGATAAATACCCAGATGTGTTTATTAAGCGCATCTGGGTATTTATCTTTTTATATCTCAACTAGTTAATACCCATCAAAATTTGACGGATGATGCGCAACTAAAATTTTTTCACGGCATAAAGTTTAAAACAGCCTTGCTTTAATATTTCGCATTGCTTTAAACCGGTTAAAACCTTTTAAACCGGTTTTTGCTTTAAACCGGTTTAAAACCCCCTGCTTTAACCACTTATCTTTTGGTTGGAGGAAGGAGGGATAAATTTCATGAAATTTCAATATACAAAATTTAAGCATACGCCGCATAATAAAAATAAAATCCCAAGGTTTTCCTAATTTTACTCTAAATATGACCAAAAGAATGTTAGGAGTAATTAAAAGAAAGGCAGAATTTATATAAATTATCGAAAGAATCAATATTTCTTAATGAGATAGTATCAGTATTTGTAATAATACTTATCAAAAAACATCAAGCATGTAAATTAATCCCACAATAGTATTCCTCCCTGTCACACGAAATCGACTAATAATCTATAGAACTGTACTCGTTTTATGTTTACTGTGAAATTTATTCGTTGCTTTTCACGCAAAATGAATGACTACAAAGATTTACTACCAGATTATAATTATATTAAGTTACTATCAACGATAACAGGTCACAGTTTTTTAATAAAAGATATACATGAAAGACAAAGATTTCATTTAATTTAAAATATATCATTAATTCTAATTTGACAAGGCAATAAGTGCATTTTAAGCGTAAAATAATAGTTTTGATTCTGATTTTTCCTTCCCATATTTGTAAAACCACTTGGATATAATCCGAAATATTAATTCATTGTATTCTGAAAATAAACTACAAATCGGAATAAAGTTCAAATTTGTTTTTACTGGAATAGTATTATAACACTTTATTCTATCAAAATAGTATATTTCAACAAAAGTATACTATTAAAAATAAATAAATAAATAAATAAAAAAGAATTTAATATTTTAGCAAATTAAATTGCTCATTAAATTTTTAATAATAAATTATACGATGTAAATTTTTATTCGTATAAAATATCAATATTTTAATGTTATTCTTTTAAAATTATTTTTACTGTAATATAGTATCGAAATAAAGTATCAGAGATTATAATAATTAGAGTAAAAAATAAATAAATAAATAAAATAGAATAAAAACTCCTTTGATTTTAAATATCTATCTCCATCTTTTCTAAACAAAGTTTTCAACTGATAAAAATTAACTTTTAAAGAACAATAAACTCTGACAATTTGTTATTTTTAAAAGATTTTTTTTCTTTTAAAAAATGGAAAAAAAAAAAAAATAATTTTAGGAATATGGTATAATATATTTACATGGCAACAGATGGCGCCACATCCTGTGTAAGGAAATTTTCGGTGAAAATGCATACTACGGTAACCGATAAGTATTCGCGAATTGCTCTGTTTTTAATATATTTCCTTGGAAAATATGAATCAATGAATTAATCGTGTGAATTATTTTTATGATTGAGCTTTAATTAGGTGTCTGCCATAGACATATGGAATATTAATGTCGTCTGCTCGATCTCTATCATCGGTATTCGTATTGCACTGCATAAAGAGAAAGGAATATTCCCGTTCAGAATTTGTTCCAAATTTTTTCGCGCACGCTCAGATCGTACGATTTTGGTCTTACAGAAAGTGCTTTGTGTTTTAATATTATAGATTACAGACTCAGTTACAAACATAATAAGTGCGAAATTAAAATTTTTTCAAGAATTTTTGCTTAGTGTTGCCAGATTTTGCGACTTTTTTATTCACCAATCACCAACAATTTCGAGAAGTGATATTCGATATACTTAATAGCTGAATCTACGATTTGATTCGCCAAATATGTATATCAAATTTGACTTCTGAAAATTATTGGTGACTATTGAATAAAAAAGTCGCAAAGTCGAGCAACACTGTTTTTGCATTGCTATAGAATTTGATCCAGTTCATAATAAAGGTAATAATTTCTTTATCTGAAAAGTTTTACTTTGTTTCGTAACAAAAAGACTGGTTCATACAAGTGTTATAAGGATGGGATGAAAACAAATTCACATAGAGCATTATTATAAGTAACTGGCCATTATCGAAATTTGGAAACCAAGAAAAATAAATTTAAAGTTTAAAATTTTGTAATAAATTTTAAATAATACTTGAATAAATGTAGAATATTATTTTTAAAGTATTGTATAGCTTCTAACATTGTATAATAATTATCTGGATATTTTTAATTGCATTGATTTCGATAATTTTCACTGTCCCTTGTCCCCTTAAACAAAGATGCCAACTTTTATAACTTACTCTGGAACATTATTAACCCCACCTTTTTTTTTTTTTTTTTTTTTTCATACCAGCAATTAAAAAAATGGTTTTCTTATTTAATCGTTATCATTTATTAGAGAAAAATATTCTACAAAAATTCCAGTGCGAAGAAAAAAAAAAAAAAAAAAATGCGAAACTAAAATTACTCTGGTATAAATTATAAAAATTGGCAACTCTGCTTTAAAGATATCTTTCAAAAAAGCAAACTCATTATTACTATTTTAAAGAAATTCTTCCATGACATAAATTTATTTATTTTATTTTTTCTACAGGTTACTGATTGACGATTTCTTAAAGCCTCTAAAATTTCAATAGCATCTTTTATGTACTGCTTCACGAAAATTGAAATTGGGAGGATCCCGGAAGCTTCTTCAATTTGTGCTCGATTCAACATCAACACCATTTTCTTCTTCTTCGATAGTTACGTCAGCTAAGATTTGCAGAATGTTTGTGGGAAGTGGTTGAGACAAATCTTTCTTCTCACTATGATAAATACAAAATAATAAATAAATCAATTAATTAATTAATAGATATAGTTTTAATCATATTTGCCAACATACTAATTAATAGTCCGTAGTATTGTTAGCCTACCTTCTTTTTCACACCAGTATCTTTTTAGAGTATTTTTCTTATTATTTAATCGTAATTGAATTTGGAAAATATTACTCTAAAAATTTATTCGTGTGAAAAAAAGGGCGGGACTAACAATAGTACGAAATATTAATTAGGATGTTGGCAAGCATGGTTTTAATTCTGTATCATACTTGACAACCATCTCTTTAAAAACCGTACAATTGTTAACGCCCAATGAAAAAACGCCCCTTTCTTCACACCACTTTATTTTTAGAGTAATTCTCTCCAAATAATGTTACGAATAAATAAGATAAAAATTACTCTAAAAAATGACTGGTGTGAAAAAAAAGGCGGGTTCTAAAAATTGTACGGTTCATAATGAGACGGTTGGCAAGTATGCTGTATACAGGATTCATGTCAGCATGGCGAGAGTTGTCGCCAACAAGATATCTATCAACGCTGCCAAAATCATGCACAAATACAAGGATTTTGTCATTTAAAATATATTTTTAAACCCATTCCTTTTTTTTTCGTTATATACATAAATTTATTTAAAAATGGGAACAAATATATTTTGACACTTACAGAGCTGCCCACCTAATCTGGAGGATTGTTAGTACCGCCCCCTTTTTCCATACCAAGCTTTTTTTAAAGTTTTTTTTTTTTTTTCTTAATTCATCGTGAAAACATTTGAAGAGAATTATTCTATAAATTAAGTGGTTTGGAAAAAGGGGCGGTAGTAACAATCCTCCGGATTGGGTTGGCAGCTCTGGATTTACAAAATTTTTTTTTTTTTTTAAATTACAATCCAGTTGTTTCAAACAATCATCTAACTTCAAATGTTGTTGTTCGTTTTGTATTGCGTTCTTGTTTACATACTGCACCCGTGCCTACTTTTTTTCGCCTGACAAAGAATCATTCTCAAATATTTCGATCTCAAACATTTTGTGGCATTTGTTTACCTTATTCGTCGTTCTACATTTTGGAAATTAATATTAATGAAACAGAAGCACATAGACAGTTTTTGTTTAGAATATCTTATATTTATAGTATCTGTGCAGCTTTTCTAAAAAGCATTTATGCGTGCAGTAAAAACATGTATAAAATGTAGGCCATTGTATAAGTTTGTATACCATTTATGCCTTCAGACCATTGAATGATAACGTTTTCTGGTCATTTTGGACCACAAAATTTTCATTGTCAGCATGAATCCTATTTTTATATAAGTTAAGATCACAATTTTTTTATTAATGCAAATACGACATATGTGAAAAATTTTTAAGCAGATTTACAAAAAGAGATTAAAGAAATCATTGAATAAAAAAAAAAAAAAAAACATTTTTCGAGATACATGAGTGCCAAGTACCCGTGGTCATTATTATACATCTTAGCATACCAGAGGGTTAGCAACAGAGATGGAATAAGAATCATCGTGATGGTTCTAAAAAAAAAAAAAAAAAAAAAAAAAAGGTGATAAAAAGTGGGCCGGGGCAAGTGACATTAACAATTAAAAGGAAGTTCTGAGCTCAAATAACATAAAAAGAAAACATAAAACTTAACAGAAAGATTAAGGATATCGTTACTAAAAAGATAAGACATCTAAAAAAAATTTTGTAAGTTTAAAGTCTTAGATGAACTTTTGTTATTCTTCCTATTAACCCTTTAACGTTCACTACTTAATTTATTTTAAAAATTACTAAACTAATTTTAAAAATGGCTTTTAGACACATAGCTGATCATAAATATTTAAAAAATAAAAAATTAGCATTGTTCCTTTTCGAGAAATTTTCGGTTTGAAACATCTGTAAGTAAACCTTATGAAATTCAAATTATATTTAATTTAATAAATAGATCACTTTATAAGTAAACATTATCGACAACAAAAAGTCGTAAAAGTTGCGTAGATCCCAACATTTCAATTTATTCCGGAGTATTTTAACCCTTTGCGGTGCAAGGTAATTCGGATCATTTAAATTACACTCCACCGGAATTTACGAACATAATTAAAATAGAAGAAATTTTAAATTTTCACGTTAAAGAAAAGGGCCTTTTCTGCTATGTAATAAATGTAAATTTTTACTAAAAAATTTCCGGGATGAGTTTTTGCACTTGAGAATTAAAATTAGGTGTTCCATCAGCGGGAACACTGCGACTGAAAGGGTTAAAAAAAAAATACTCTTTAACTTAATTGATATAAAATAAAAATGCTATTTGTTTTTGGTATTAGTAAAAAAAAAAAATATATATATATATATATATTTAAATAAACGTACAAAGAAAAGTGAAAAATCTATTTGTATAAAATTGTTTCCTACTATTTATATAAAGTATTAATATTATATCTAATGACATGGGTAAAACTTTGAAATGTTTTTAAAGTCGCAGTTTATAAAGTATAATAAAAAAACAAATTAGCCAATAAAATAATATTTTATAATAAATATAAAAATCATTAACTCAATATTTTTTATAAATCAAGTTAAATCCGGTTAAGGAGACACATGGGCGCCGGCACAATGGGGCGAGGGGGTGCACTTGTCCCGCCCCCCCCCCCCCCTGGAAAATTCTAATAAACATTTTTTTATTTAATTTTAAAACTATGCTATCAGAATTTTATTTTAAAAAAATTTTTAGGTGTGCCCTCCCTTAATTTTTTTTTTTTTTTTTTTTTTTGGCGACGCCACTGAGGGTAATGACAGAGGGTAATGAAAGTGATCAACATAGCTGCATTAAAAAATACCTAGATAGTTATTATAGAATGTACTACGATATGAAATGCTTTTAAAATAAGATCTTTCTACAACTCCTCAAAATTTATTTGTTTATTTATTTATTTATTAACAAAATATTCAACTGTAATTTTTTTCTTGGGTTCCAAATTTCGGGAACCATTAGTTACTTATAATGCTCCTTGATTTTTTGTTTTAACACAATCACCTAAAAAATAAAATGATAAAAAGTTCGACTGTATACTCTTGCACATAACAATCCTGCAGTTATAATAAATGTATACTTTTAAAAAACTAAATAACACGTTTTTACCGAAATGGGAACTAAAATTTAGCGATTGATCTGCATGTATATCTGTTTGTAATATAACTTGAAAACAAATAACTACAGCATGTCACTCTCAGTGATATCAATTCAGTTGCTAAGGCAAAACTCAATGATAGGAAACTCAAAATCAAACACCAAATTCCTGAAATCAATACCAATAGAACTCTCACCAGCACTCTAACAAGACAACGGACAGGACACTTTAGGGGGATGAAGATCCATAAAGACGGGACAAGAACTTACTGCCTCTAAAAAAATTGCTCAGACATAGAACTAACCCCCAAACATCTTTTCAACTGTCCCGCTATTCTGGCGCAATTGCAGCAAATAAGTGACAATCCGTGGGCGGATTTATATGAAGAAAATTGCCTTCAAATCGCAGATGCTGTATATAGGACCTTTGATTCCATTTAAAATTATTTTCTATCCATGGCACGACACCAATCAACCAACCAAATAACTGCAGGAATCTATCTTTATAGTATCGAAATGCAAAGTAAGAGAAAGTCGTGTGAGTGGCACAATAGATTATTCACTTTTAAATCTCTTTCTTTCTTTTTTTTTTAAATTTTTATCCCTCGGCGTCACAGAAATATGGCAAAATCATGTGAAACATACGACAGCGTTATATATATATAGATTTTTAGTTTGCCCCTGGAACCTGCCCCTGATGGGAAAGGCGCCCCGAAACACTTATACACTAAGCGACAAAAAAAAAAAAAAAAAAAAAGGCCGCACTGCAGAAAAAATGACTTATACCTTTTTTATTTGTAATAACTTTAAAATTAATGTTTGAAACAAATAAAACTGTCTTGTTTGCATAATACTAAAGGTATGAAATGATACCTATGTATATTTTCGATTTAATAATTCGCTTTATTGCACTTTACAAAGTACTTTTTAAAAATCTGCATAAAACTTTCTTTTTGAACATAATGCAATAACTATACACTTTGCATTCTATTATGATTTATTATATGAAATAAACAAGTTATATTTTAATATATGAAATAAAACTATTTATTTGTTAGATCTAAGCAATTTTTTGTTAAAAATATGTATTCTGCATTGGGTTAATTCCACCTTTATATGGAATTACTGCATTAATGCGCAATGGCATAGTTTTATACAGTGTTTTAATATAAATCTCAGAAATTTCAATGTGCCAAATATCACAAATAAATTTTTCTAGTTCGGGCAGAGTTATAGGCTGCAAATTTCGAATCCTCTCTCCTCTCCCCCGCCTTTTTATAGACGAAACATTTTCGAGCGGATCGCGATTTCGACCATTTCCATGTCTGGTAAAAAAGAAATTCTACTATATCATTTGTGGTATTTAACTTAAAGTGAAAAAAAAGTATGATTACTTACAGAATTATAGGTTCTCATGGGAATTCATAAGAAATTTTGACAATTTGAAGTGAGTAAACTTACCACAGACACCGTGTAGTAAGGTGCCTTATTATCTTCAAATGCTGTTTACGGAAATGTCTAAGAAACCTCCAAAATAGTCGATCAGGCACCACTTTTATGCAGATTGTGTTTTATTTCGAGTTAATTGATTCCTTGAGCATAAAAATTTCCCCGAGTGTTTGAAAAGTTATGCACCTCCGTACCATAATGTACGGAGAATGTGTCACTGTTTTAAAAGTGCGATTTTCATTAAGTCGGTCACATTTTCGTCTTCATTCTAGCTTTTTTCAACTGCACGAAATAAAGAAAACTTGATTCATCAGAGAAAACCAGTTCAGCGTAATAAATAACTGATAATGTTTTTAAATTTTGGTCAACTAAAGTATTTTTTTTTTCTAATTCTTTTCCTTAATAATGGCTTTTTTCGCAGATCTTCCGTTCTTTAGCCCGCTTTGTTTAATTGTTCTCGCATTGTTTTTGAAGAAAGTAATTTACTATACACTTTTTTAAAATCTTTTTTAAGTTCTGAACATGATACAAATCGATTTTTTAAACATTCGCATTTTAACTTGCGGTTATCTTGCTTGGATGAGCAACATGACCGCCTAAAGAAAAATTCCCAGTTTAAACGGCCAAAAAAATTTGTATTTTGCTAAAATTCATTTTACCAATATTTCGTTAGCATTTAATTATTTTGCCATCTTACGTATTAAAATATTTTTTTATTTTCATTTAAAAATTAATACTTTTTGTGGCATCGTTAACTGCCTTATTCTTACCCTTTTTGAAATAAATTCTAAAATTACAATTTTCCTGACAATTGCATTTTGTTTTTAACACTAGACTCAAAGCTAAAGTGTATGTGGAGGACAACATAGTAAAATCTGTTCGAAAATTTGCTTTTTAAACGATAAAATTGGCATTTGTAGAAGGCGAAAAGGAAAACATCCAAGTGCGGCTTTTTTTTTTTTTTTTTGTCGCTTAGTGTATATGTTACCGCTAAAGTGCAGAAATCAGTTAATCAGCAGATTAGCTAGGTAATCTGCACATTAACTAGGGTGATCCGTTAAAGTGAAGAAAATTGTTTTATTTCTCAAATTACCTAGGTAATCTGCGAATTACCTAGATAATCTGCACATTACCTACTAGGCACTAGTTAAAGTGAAAATAAGATATCTGGTGTTGTAATTTTACAGCACGCTGTGTTGTATTTGTTTTTTCATTCGGGAAAAAAAATAGTTTTATCTTCTTTTTTATTTATTTCTTTACTTATTTTAATCTGCATGTGTTTTAATTTTTATATCTTTTAAAGTTATATTTGTTTTATTTTTTATTTATTTCATCTTTTTTATTCTGTCAATATAAGTTTGAAGATGTTATGCATTTTTAATATGAAATATAATAGCTTTAATAGCTTTCAATAAATTCTATTTTATAAATGAATGTTAGAATTGTAATACAGTAACGATTTCTTTTCAAAATAAAAATATTTAACAATTTAAAATTAAAAAAAAAAAAAAAAAAAGTTTTATTAACAACTTATATTGCTATTACTATTTAAATACTAGAAATATTAAATTAGACAAATCAGAAGCATTATTTAAGAAGTACTTCAAATAATTAAAACTGCTTTAACATTTTTTAGGATGCATGAAAATTAAAATGACAGTTTTCAATGCTTTATTAAACCATATTTTGCAGCATACATATATCTGCACAAGTTTAGCAAATATATTAATTTTACAAAAAAAAAAAAAAAAAAAAAAAAAAAAAAAAAGAAAACTTTATTAACACTTTTTATGTGATAAACTACAACGAAATTATCTGAAAAAGCGAACAAAATTTAAAATAAATAAATAAAAATATAATCATGATATATAAAATATGTACAGGAAACTTGAAACTGAAAGAATAAAAAGAAAATGTAATGAAATGCTAAAAAATGTACAAAAATTTCATATTAAGTATTTATTAAATGCCATAATATTTTTCAAAGTTAATAATTAATATATCTTTTCTTTTCTTTCTTTTTTTTTTTTTTTTTTTTTTTTTTTTTTCAGTAAGTAATAGTAATTTAAATCAATTTTAAAATAAATTAGTTTTAAAAAGTTATGGTTTAATCGTTTTAGTTCGGTAGGAAATAATTACTGTAATGTAAATCTAATATTCATAATTCAAGATGGAGTTTCACGAGAGACAGCTTTTAATTAAGATTTCATTTCATTAATAAAATGCAGACCCTTATCAAACTTATATTGACAGAATTAAAAAAGATAGAAATAAAATCAAAATTAAAACAATTATAACTTACTTGTAACTTTAAATTTTGTGTTAGTCATAATAATAAACCTAATCATGGCTTCCATCCACATTTCCATAGCCACATTTTGCGTTTGCCATTTATCGGTTTATGTTTATCATCATAGCGTAGCGGAAGTGCGGAAGGGAAGGGGTAAAAGTTTCAGTTATGTTTGAAGGTCATTCGCGTATCTGTATCACATGGCTGTTTGACGTCATAGTGAATGTAAAAAAACTAAGGCTCGAAACAAACATTTGAACTTTAACGATACTGAAACCGTTAATCTGCAGATTACCTAGTTAAATAGCGGAAATCACTTTATTCCGCACTTTAACGGGTTATTTTAGTTAATCTGCAGATTAGCTAGGTAATCTGCAGATTAACGGATTTCGCGTTTTAACGGTAACATATATAGTATTGTCATCGATAATGAAGTCGTGTGCAAAATTTCAGGTCAATCGAACTACCAGAAGTGGCCGAAAATTGAATTGCAAGATTCCGTTACATACATTAATAGTTACATCATGTCAAGTTAATAAAAGTCGTGTCCTGTTAAAATAATTATTACGAATATTAATCAGCGTATTTGTCACAAAACTAGGCGTTCATTTTGATATCAAGAAACTATTACAGCTATTAAGAACTTTTCAATTCAGTCGCATGACAAAAATTCATGAAGATTTCAAGTTTTATTTTATTTATTTATTTTATTTATTCATTTATTATTATTATTACTATTTGTTGTTGATGCTCAGAGCTGCCAACCTAATCCGGCAAATTGTTTGCACCGTCCCTTTTCCTACACCATTTAATTTTTAGAAACTAAAATTAAAACCACTAAATTTTTTCTTCAAATATAATTACGATGAATTAAGAAAACAAATACTCTAAAAATTAAATGGTGTAGGAAAAGGGACGGTGCAAACAATTTGCCGGATTAGGTTGGCAGCTCTGGATGCTGTAATTCAGACATAGATGTAACAAAAAAAAAAAAAAAAAAAAAATCCACAAATGAATTAAAATAAAATAATGCTAAAAAATAAATAAATAAATAAATACTTGTTTATAATTACATAATAAATAAAATTGTTTGGAATTATACAATAAATAAAGTTGATTAAAATTATATAATAAAATTTATTAGCACAGTATTTGATATAATTGTTCGCACAATATAATACACGCATGGAATTTTAAAATATCATAATTTATATTTAAAATATTAACACTTTAGCGACCGCATGTTTTTGTCTTTTCGACAGTAAGGTCCGCCTGTGGGCGTTATTCTCATAAGTTACAATTTTTCGGAACAAAATTTTCTGTATTGACATTTATATTACAAATGGATATGCATTATAATCATACTCTCTCTAATCAAAGTATTTTTATCCATAGTGTATTGATTGTATATATATGAATATTGTGTAAATTTTTAAGAAACAAATAACATAAAAATTGCAAAAGAAACGCCCACTGGTGGAGTTTCAGATTTTCAAATGACGTGAATCTACGTCAGCGGTCGCGAAAGTGTTAATTATGATATTGAATTTATATTACAGAGTTGCCAACTTTTATAATTTATTCCGAAGCATATTTAACCCCACCTTCTTTTCGTACCAGAATTTTTGTAGAATATTTTTCTACAATATGTGACGTTTATTAATTAAGGAAATCTTACTTCAAAATTACCGGTATGAAAAAAGGTAGGGCTAAGAATGCTTCGGAATAAATTATAAAAGTTGGCAACTTTGATATTATATAATATTTAACTTATCTTACATCTAAAATAATACTTGAGTTCCGGTTCTTTTATAAGCCGTATCACTTTCATAGCTGCCAGCTTGTACCTTTCTTTCCCTACCAGAAATTTTTAATGAGAATTTTGTATATATTTTTGTAGCATTTTGAATGATTTAATAAAGTGATAACTTTCACTCATAAAAAGTTGTATTAGAAAAACGTACAAGTTGGCAGCTATGCACCTTAAAGTAAAAGCTATAAAGCATTAAAAATTACATTTTTTCCTCCTCACCTCGAAAACTCATTTAATGTTTCTGCAAGATTTTGAACCTTCATATAATTGCATTTATAATTTTCTAGAAGATCTTTAATATCAGGAGATACCTCTCCAGCTGTTTCAATGATATCTTCATGAAACGAACCTTCTTCAGACGTCAAACTTGCTCCGTGTTTTAAGAGAATCTGACAGCATTTCAGGTTATTGCTTTTAAAAAAAACATATTTAAAACAAATAATTATAACAGGAATTTTTGAATACTTATATAAACCAATTTCAAAATAGTATTTTTTTTTTTTTTCCCTTTAAGGAAAGAAATTTTATCACGCATCATTTCAGACATATACATGAAATTTTCATTGTTATGAATTCTTACTTAAAATCACATTATTACTTTCCGAACATACATATGTAAGGAAAGTATCGTAATCATATCAAAACCCTGACTTTGAGATTTTGGTGCTTCTATATGTTTTGAGGTCTCTTAAGTTCATTTTTACTAGTTTTTAGATAATGTATATGTATGAGTGAACACGAAAGTGCCTAAACGCTTTGTTCGAATGAGCTGAATGTCGGTGCTTAGAATATAGGTCATTATAAAACGAACCCTATTGATTTTGATGAATCTAGGACTTATAGTTTTTTTTTTTTTTTTCTTTTTTACAAAGGCACAAAGAAAAAGTACATTTGTGCCCATTCCTCTATAATTCTTTAGAGCATGAAATTAATATACCGTAATTTCGCGTATATATCCCGCGGTAGAAGATAACTCGCAACATAAAAATTGTATCTAAAAATAATTATAACCGAAAGATACCCTGCACTTCTAAATTCACATGGTCGGCAATCGCCTTTTGTAATTTCAATACTAATTGCTATTATAAATAATAAGTAGGAAAGGATACAAATAATAAATATACGAATATAAATAATAAACAAATAAATTTACTTACCTATAATGAAAGAGCAAATAATCATAACTTATTATTAATCTTTCACTATACATAAATTACTATAAACTGGAATAACTTCTAATGATTAACACCTTTTATTCAAATTATAAGAAAATTATAAATTAATAATAAATTTATTTACAAAATTCATTCAAATCCATCGAATTCGGATTCTTCCGTATCAGAATTAAAATGTGGCAATATTGTTTAGGACAGTTCGTCTTCATCATCCTTGTTATCCTCTTCATCAAGTTCCTTTTCACTGTCCTCAAGTTCATCGTCATTATACGTTAACATAATCGCGACTGCTGACGTGAATTCACGTCATTTTAACTTCTATAGCTATAGTTGCCGCTCACGTAAATTTGAGTCTTTTCAGATTATGTTCCTGATTATAGATGACGTGAATTTACGTCATTTAAAGAATTTTTATGGAAACGATACTTTAGTATTAATTTCGATAGTGTTATTAGGGTATTAATTCTTCGATAGTATTATAGGTTCGTTCTAATATTATATGACTAACCAACTTCAGATAATTACAAAAATAACATTTTAAAACATTATGTCTAATTTTTTATGCATATTTAAACATAAAAAGTTTGTAGCTATTAGCTTGAGTTTACTTCAATATTCTCTGGTAATTAGTTTCAGAAAAGTAAAAAGTATGCCGGTCATGAGTGTTAATAATCCAGACTTTTTGAATCCAGATTTTATTATTTTTATAGTAAGAGTCTCAAGCATTTATTACCCATTCAGCTACTTTCACTAGAAATGCTTTGATTTTTTTCTTAATCGCGAAAAATACCCCGCACCGGATGATAACCCGCAGTACATAAAAAGTCAAGTATTTTTAATAGATTACCCTCGGGTTATATACACGAAATTACGGTATTTGACAAAACCTTCTTACAGGTACGGAACAAGGGCGTACAATTCATACCGGTATTTGTTTAAGAAATTTCACTACCTATAACATCGTTGATTTAAGAAGTAGAAATTTTTCTTACATTGATAGTGTTATGAGTACTGTGCCCGTGTTCCATCCCTATTCATATAAAACATTTAGCATGATTTTAGTGCTGACTTAATGTCAATATATTGCTATCACAATTCAAAAGACAAATCAAAGATGCAATATATCACGAAAATATGAAATTTACAACCATAAATTTTAATTAATATTTATCAAGTAAATAAGATGAAAGTTTTGATTCATTATTTTAGTTTCAGTGGTGTTTTCATAAAGATCAAAGAAAAAAATGCTTATCTCTGCATAATAATATAGCTTATCGTTTGATACTTTCGTTTAATAAAAAGGATTTATGTGCAATTTGGATTCTGTATTCGAGATTCTAAACATTACGTAAACTTTACCCTTTCCGTTAAAGGGCTTTGAAGAATTTTTTTTTTATTTTTGAGCATTATTTGTTTATGTGAAGCAAAATTTCTATGGGACAAAAACTGAATTATACCAGAAATCATTCAAAAATTAAGAAACTTCATTAAAAATAATCAAGTGAGAGAGAGAGAGGGATTGATTTATTGTATTTGTTTTTTAAATTCTCCGAATTCAAATTTAAGATGTAAAATTAGTCTAAAATGAATAAAAGTAATGTAAAAATATGTATTTATGTTGTATCTTACTTAATTACGGCTAATTGTAGAGCTGTACGATTATCATCCGTCAAGTCTTCTGTTGATAATCCATGCTGCAAACCTTTCTGTGAGAAAAATGGATTAGCTCTCGAAGAAAAAAATTCCAATTACTACAAAATATAATAATAATAATAATAATAATAATAATAATAATAAGACATTAGTCTAAAAATAGATTTAACTCAAAAGGGAGCGTCCTCCTATCAAACTTAATTACTAATTTCTTTAATTTGCATTTTTTTTTCTAGATTTATTAATAATTCATAAAAATTCTGATGTATACCAGTGAATAAACACCATAAAATGCAATAAACTCGCAACAATTGTTTCGGGTCGAAAAAACACAAGACCCTTCATCAGGCGAATAAAGTAAGCACGAGTGCTGCAGTCAAAGCGTTTATTCAAAGTTTGTAAGTAATGTTTTTTACAACGCCAGTTTTGTGGTGCTTTTTTATTAAATTTCAGTTTGAAAACTTCGTAAATTATTCAAATTTTATGATTTTCTTTTAACACGGAAGAACAGGGCTGAAATTCGCATGAACGTCCTTAGAAAGAGACGCAGAAATGTGGGATCAGTTTTAAAATATCATTTATTATGCTAGCATAAACATAATTAATTTCCATTCTAGTTTAAAAACTTTGTAAATAATTCAAAATTTACGATTTTTTTTTTTTTTTTTTTTTTTAAAGATAAGTGAATATTTTGCATAAATGTGCATTGTGTGAATTATTTTCATCTTTAAAAAATGTTGGATCAGTATCATTTATGGTACTGGAATATGGTACATAATCATGTATAAACATTCTACTTTGAAAACTGCGTTAGCTATATGAAATTTGCGATTTTTCTTAACATAGGAGAAAAGAGAAAAAAATTCTCATAAACTTGCATTATTTGCATTCACTAGCATATTGGGAACAATATGGAACTGTATAAAAACTAAAATGCGAAAGTGACTCTAATAAAATTAATAATGGGATTAGATTAAGGTAGAATAGAAGATAAAATAGTGTACACAGAAAAAAAAAACTGTGATTGACATTTAAAAACTAAATTGTGTCTCTAGTAAAAAATAGTTTATTGTCTTCCTTATAAATTCTAGTCACCTTTGCTAGCGAGCTGTAAAAACCCCTATCAGAATTCTAGATCATTTTCCTATATTATTGTGGTCAAACTCATTTAAAAATCTCTGCAAATAAATACGAACTCAAGAGAAGAGTTTTAGTAACTATAATCTTGGTTTATGACCCAATTCTAAGAAATCAAGCAAGAATTTCTTGCAGTACAAAGGAGGCATAATATTCATAATATTGTTTCACCCTCTAGAAAAGTGTAGACTAGAAATTCTTGATCATTTCGTCTATACAGGTTATTTGTTCACCTTCAGGGCCGTAGCGAACAATAAATATTCGGGGGACAAGATATAAAATTAACCGACTCAAATCTGGCTTAAGTCCGACTGAACATGAATGAAAAATATTGCAGTTTACATTGATTAGAAAAAAATTTTTCATCTGTATTTACCCACTATATATATGTGTGTGTGTGTGTATATATATATATTACTTCAATGTTGATGCACCAAAAAAAATTTTTTTTTTAGATAAAAAGAAAAAAATTACACAAAAAATATTCTTATACCTATTTCTTTCTTTTAAAAAACATATTAACAGATTTCTTTTGTGTAGCTCTCACCTCGAATAGTGATTGACTTTGTAGTACATTGTCGCAAAAATGACAAGCCTACAAAAGTGCGTTTTCTTTTAGCTCTGCAGTAAAGAATTTCACAAAAGGTTTTTTTAAAGCTTTATTTCTATAGAGAAAGCATTATAAAGATTGTTTTTATGTAGCCCTGTATATCGTCTAAATTGTGCCTTTCGAAATTCGGGCATCAAAGTAGCTCGGACGTTTCTCGAGAAGATCTTTACTTACTTAATTGCGATAGCAATTTTAATCCAGCGCTAAAATGACAACAAAACATTAAAAGCTGCCAACGAGTTCCTATGATAAGCTATACCAAAAACATCGTAAGAATGAATATAGTAACCGATTCTAGAGAATGAAATACAGTTACTGCGTGCCTTTCCATGCAAGACTAGATTAAAATAAGTCCTGCTGCACTAAATAAAACTCTGTTTTGTGGAGAATTTTAAATCTATTACTTAGAAAATAAAAACAGGCTTAGTTTTTTTTTTTTTTTTTTTTTTCTTCCCTGCTCTTAGATACATTTTTAAAATCATGGATGGATGGAAAACGTCCGGAACCACTTAGTATGCGGATTTATAAAAGAATGTTTGGTGGAAAAACACTGCAATCATCAGATTAATGTTCTCAGATATGTTTAAAAAAAAAAAAAAATGCATTTTTAATAAATGGGAAGAAAAAGCTGTTTTCCTGAAAGACCGTAATTGTTTCAAAAAATTCTCTGTCGATTTAGATAAAAATAAAAATAAAAATCTGATTACGTAAAACATATTTTAACAAATGAAATTATGCAGAATACGTTAAAAAGCCTTTTTGACCAAATAAATTTACGTAAACTAGTATGTTTTGCTCGTTACAAAACTACAAAAAATGTGCCTTACCCACAAAAATGAGGTATGTTTGAAAGCAAGTCAGATTGACTGTACGAGGGACTTAGAACTAGGGTGATATGTCTTCGTGGGGTTCTTTTTAATGAGTCTTAGTTCGTATTTACGTGATTTTAAGAGAAAA
Source organism: Salticus scenicus (assembly GCA_963930645.1). Taxonomy (NCBI): domain Eukaryota; kingdom Metazoa; phylum Arthropoda; class Arachnida; order Araneae; family Salticidae; genus Salticus; species Salticus scenicus. Next base: position 205,072,775 of record OZ005656.1, on the reverse strand, counting down.
CCACGGAAAAACTCTGGACGGCTGTACCGACGAGAGCGACCAAGACTGTAAATTTGCACCTCTTGTCCGACAGCAAAAAGTATCGGATATTGACGAGGCCTTACAAAAATGAATATGTACGCTGTAATATCTCATTTAAAATATAACTTTTCTTTTTCAGCATAGTAATAAATATAATCAGGAAAATATTTTACGGTGATATTAAAGAGCATCCAGTGAATAACACCTGCAACAAGTATTGATTTATATGTTCATAAAATGCATTTTAACGTGGACTGGGTTGGATTTGGCAATAAGACCATAAGACCGACTGACTGCTGTAGGTCCTAGGCCTGAGGGAGAGTGCCCTCCGTGGGGGGTCTTTCTAAGGGTTCCTGGCCCATATTTACGCATGTTACGGAAAAAATCACGGAAAACTCCGAACGGCTAGGCCAACGAGCGCGACCTGGGATGTATTTTAACGTGTCAACAATTTATTTCTTTTGACTGTACATAGGGGAGAGATTGAGTTGGTTCTGCTCTCTATTTTGGATTTATCAGATTCTAGACCCAGTTGGTTGTTACTGAAAAGCTCTGTAACTAAAGTGAAAAAAGAGATTTCTTCAACGACCGAATACTTTTTCAACGAATCTTTTCCTGATTTCAAATTTTTTATCTGAAATAAAATAATGGACCAATAAATCAATCGGGTTATCAGTCATTTAGCCGATAGGACTGTCTTAAATAAAATTCAGAGCCGAAATAAAAGAGATTTATCCGGCCTCAAAATAAAGGGTATGTGAAAAAATGTCAATCAGATTATTTGTTAATAGAACGACTAGAGTAAATTTTATTGAGCTTTGGAGCATGGAGCTATATTACATAAGAGATTTGTCAAAAGAAAAAATACTTTTTCAGTAGGCGTATTTTGTCTGAAAATTCGTGTGATAAATAAAGATCATCTGTAAAATAATATAATGAATAATAATAATCGGATTACTTGTCAATAGGCCGATGTGCTTCTACTGATTTTTAGAGCCAAAGTCCTAAAGAGGTTTTTCCGACGACAAAAATACCGACTAAGAATAAAAGTCGGCTTTTTCATTTTAAAATTTCGTGATAAACAAGGGCCATTTCGAAGTAAATTTTCTTTGAGTATAAAAGCAATCTGATTACAATTTAATCGGGCTATCTACCAATATACCGACTGGAAAACTTTTATTGAATTTCGGAGCCAAAAGCTATAAATTTAATCGGGTTTTCTGTCAATGGGCCGACTGGAACACTTTTATTGAACTTCGAAGTCGAAAGCAAACCAATTTAATCGAGTTATCAATCAGTAGGCCGACTGGAATATATTTGTTGAACTTCGAAGCCAAATCAAACCAATTTAATCGAGTTATCTGTCAGTAGGCCAACTGGAATATTTTTACTGAACGTTGGCATCGAAAGCAAAGCAATTTGATCGGGTTATCTGTCAATAGGCCGAATGGAATACTTTTATTGAACTTCAAAGCCGAAAACAAAACACTTTAATCGGGTCATCTGTGAAGAGACCAACTAAAACAATTTTATTGAACTTTGAAGGGTAAAACAAACCAATTTAATCCAATTATCTGTCAATAGGCCGACTTGAATACTTTTATTGAACTTCGAAGCCGACAGTAAAAACACTTTAATCGGGTCATCTATGAACAGGCCGATTAAAATATTTTATTGAATTTCGTCGAGTTATCTGCCAGCAGGCCGACTGGAATACTTTTATTGAACTTCAAAGCCGAAAGCAAAACAAATGTCACCGAGTTTCCAACCTGGAATAGACTAGAAAATTCGCCTTGTACGAAGTTAAAATAAATTTCACTTGAAATAAAAGCTAATTAGAAGACGATCAATCGGATTATCTGTTGAAAAGTTGACTGGAAGGTTTGTCTTGAGTGTTAGAGCTATAATGTAAAAGTGATTCATTTGACGGTCAAATACTTTTTTATCGATATACTTCCCGCTTGAAAAATTTCCTTAGAAATAAAAGCCGACTGAAAAAAAAAAAAAAAAAAAAAAAAAAAACTTCGATCTGTACATCTGCCTCTAGGCCGACTCATTATCTATCTTCAACATTGGGGGGAGGGGCAGCCTGCCCCCCTTGCTCCCCCCGCTCGCTACGCCCTTGTTCACCTTATACTCATAGTTCGTAAATCTATATTTCTGCTTTAGGGATTCAGAAAATGACTACTTATTCGTTTTAGATGGAGGTGGTATATCTTTTTTCTCAATGAAGTTGGTTTACTTCTAACATGAGTCTAGTATGTTTTGTCGTAGAAATTTAAGAGAACAAAGGTGTGATGGGAAAGTGAGCAAAGTCCACCTATGCTAACAAGTTTTCACCAACGTGAAACCAGAAAAAAAAAAAGTTTATTCCTAAAGATTTTTTTTTTTCTTTTTATCGTTCAAAACCAACATTTTAAACTGAAGCAAATCTCTTTTTTAAAAAACGTTCTTAAAAATAATTTAAAATTTTTGAATAAAATCCTTAAAATCCAGTTTTTACTTGTTTATAGTCTTTTTTTTTTTTTTTTTTTTTTTTTTCAGAAATGTATATATAGTATGATTATCTTACCTTTAACAGATTTTCAAGACCTTTAGATGCTGCCAAATGAAGCATGTTCCACCCATCTACGTCTACGATTCTAGAAATAAAATCAACTGAATCAATGAACATGAACAAATATTTTCATACATATGTTGTAAGTTAATGCATTATTAAAAATATTTGGGATATTTGGTGAAAAGTTTTGCAGAAGACACAAATACTTACAGAAATTTCTCATAGAATCAAGTTCAAGTTACAATATTTCTTAAATTGCAAATAAAAAAAATAGAAACCTATGATTAACTTATTTTACTTGAATTAATATTAATTTATAACAAACAGCATTTAATAATTTAAACTCAAATAACGATATTATAATGTAATACCTTTTAACATCTCACCTAAAGTGTAAATATTATTTATAATAGGCGAATTTAAAACTGATAAAAGATTTTTGCAAAGCCATCTGCAAATTATGTAAATGCAAGAGAGAATCTCGTAAAAGCTCTTTTTCTTTAACTCAATCTAATTCAATATTTTCAAGTTAAAGACAGAAATTCCTATGTAAATCTTGTTTAATGTCTTATAACCTTCCTTTGAGTCTTGAAGCAATAAGGATATATTCAAAAACTTTAACACTGGATCTATCATTGTGATAAATTCTAAAAGTGAAAAATGAATTACTCTATGTTTGTTCAAAAAGATTTTGACATAATAGAATATGCCAACATTTTAATTTATTCCGGAGTATTTTTAACTCTGACTTTATTTCGCAACACTTTATTTGTAGAAATCTTTTCTTCAATATAGTACCTTAGCCTTCTATATTAGATGCCTTCCACGTGGCTCGGAATATTGGCGGTAGACAGCGCCACCTGGTACAGATTGCGAGACTTTTTTATTGAACAGCTACCAAAAATTTTTAAAAGTGGGATTTGACATATATATATGAAAGGCAAATAGAATCGAAAAAACCAGTGATGCCAGATTGGGGATTTTGTCCCCATTTTGGGGATTTTTGATCCTTCTGGGGAAAATTTTGGGGACCAAATGTTTGTGGGGACTTTTATGGGGAATTCTAAAAATTTGGGGACATATCTGAGGAGTTTTTCAACTTTCTGTCAATGTTGGCAACGTAATGATTTATCCCTACGACTAGAGACTTCCAATAGCTTTATTGTTATTTGTGGATTTTTTTCAAAAATTCCTTTCATTTGGGGAAAAATCTGAGCTTAAATCATAGAAAAATCTGCTTGATATTTTTTTTTTTTTGAAATTCTTTTTATTGTCCCTTTTTAGAAGAAATCAAGTTGGGGATTTTTTTGAAAAAAAACCCTGATTTGGGAAAATTTGAAGACCTGTTCGGAAAAATAATTTTCGACCATCTGGCTTCACTGGAAGAAACGTCGATTATACATATTATATATTACTTCTTAAAATTATTGGTGGGAGTTGAAGAAAAATATCACACAATCTGTATTAGGTGGCGCTGTCTACCGCTTGAACTGTTGCCAAGTTTCCGAGCCTTAATTTATTACGGAACATTGTTAGCTCCGCCTTTATTCTGCATCACTTTATTTTTAGATTATTTTTCTCCAATATATAACTGCGATAAAATAAGAAAAAAATGCTCTTTAAAAAAAGTGATATGGAATAAAGGCGAAGCGATAAAAACCTGTATGTGATAGAGAAAAACTGATTACATTTTCGGTTTCAGAACATCAAAAGACATACATATCAAGTAAAATTATTGGTGTCAAATTATTAGTAGTCTATAATAAGTTTTCCTAGACCTGTGCAACCATTATATATCTAAAATATTACTCTTTAAAATTTTTGGAAATAGTTGAATAAAGGAATTTCTAAGCTTAGCAACACTGTTTAAAACGTTCTAGACTGTTAGCACTAGTAATGTCAGGGGTCATACTCTCTGTCCTTTTATCAGGACACTCTCGTTTAACATTTTTGCGAACACATGTTTTTGTCTTGAAAAGACAAAAACATGTGTGAAAGCAAGGTCCACCTGTAGGCGTTATTCTCCCAAGTTACAATATTTCAGAACCAAATTTTTGTATTCACATTTATATTACAAATGGATACACATTTATAATTACATTCCTTCTAATCAAAGTATTTGTATCCATACTATATTTCATTGTAAAAGTATGAAAATTGGGTATATAAAGAATTAAATGGCATACAAATTGCGAAAGAAACGCCCACTGGAGGCGTTACAGATTTTAAAATGACGTGAATCTAAGTAAGCGGTCGTGTAAGTGTTAACACTTTCACGGGCAGAGAAATTTTGCTCATTTAAAATCAACAGCCACTAGAATTTACGATCAATGTTATAAGAAAAGAAATTAAAGAATATCTCCCTCCAAGTTACAAAAGTAAAATCTTGTGAAACATTTCCGAGATGAACTTTTGCTGTTGAAAATTAAAATTAGGTGATGCTGAAGTGGCATCACCGCCCCTGAAAGGGTTAAAAGAAATTTTTGCTTTTTTGCCACCAATAAATTCCTGCAGAATTCTTTATGGTATTTTTGAAGTAATGTATCACAATTAAATAAGATAGAGATTATTAAAAAAAAAAAAAAAAAAAAAAAAATCTGGTAGCAATAAAGGTTAAAATTACTTCTCCTCGAGAATGTGCTGAAAAAAGGGCGGAGAATACGATCCCTGGTAAAGGGCTGAGGAATTTCTGAATTTCAAGTGCTTAAATATTTAGCAGTATTAAATGCTACGGTCAATATTTTGTCCTAAATCTGTCAATAGATTTGTTTAAACAGATTTTAACCCTTAAGCAGAGTTACAAACATTTTAATTTATACCGGAAAATTTTTTACCCCGCCATTATTCTATAACATTTCTTTAGGAGTGATCTTTTCTTATTTTATCGCAGACATATACTGGAGAAATTATTCTATGAATAAAATGTTGCGGAAATAAAGGCGGGGCTAAAAATGCTCCATAATAAATTAAGATATGGGCAATAATGTTCTTAACGTTCGGCATATTTTCTTATTTTTAACAGTAAATCCCGCCTTTTGGCTTTTCTTTAAACATTACGTTTATTAGAAGAATTAAATTTTAAACTGTAAATATGTTTTTAATTAATTAAATTATTTGTATACACCTACAAGTGCCTTTTTAATACTTATTAAATTACAGGTATTTTAACGATTTTCTTCTTATATAAGAGAAAATGTTTACTTGAATTACATTTTATCTTCAAAGGAAACTATTAAAGCGTGGCTTGATTTTCTCCTTAATATAACTGCTATAGAAAGGGCATGAAAAAAAATGGTACGTTAAGGGTTAATAACTTTCTACAATAAATTATAGTAACTGAATTAATATTATAGCGGAAGTGGTAAAAAAGGCGGGTCTACAGCAACCACGTTTTCGTGTTTTTTTTGTAGTTAACACTTTCACGGCTGTATGTTCTTGTCTGTTTGACAGTTTGGTCCACCTGTGAAAGTTATTCTCCCAAGTCCGAAGTTACAATATTTCAGAACAAAATTTTCTATATTCATATTCATATTACAAATGGATAAACATTATAATTATACTCTTTTTAATCAAAGTATTTGTATCCATTGTATATTGGTTGTACAAATACAAATATATATATATTTTTTTTTTTTTAAGAAATAAATGACATTCAAATTGCAAAAGCAACGCCACTGGCGGAATTGCATATTTTCAAATGACGTGAATCTACGCCAGCATTCGCGAAAGTGTTAACACCACTTACATACTTGCCAACCATCTCATTAATAACCGTACAATTGTTAACGCCCCCTGAAAAAAAGCCCCTTTTCTCACAACAGTATATTTTTAGAGTAATTCTCTCCAAATGTTGTTACGATTAAATAAGATTAAAATTACTCTAAAAAATTATAGGCGTGGAAAAAAAAAAGGCGGGTACTAAAAATTGTACGGTTCATAATGAGATGGTTGGCAAGTATGCACTTATGATTAGGGATACATAGATCTGCAAGTTATGTTAATGTTACACGTTACAATATTTTAGATGAGAGTTATGTATATTCATATTTACATACTTGCCAACCATCTCATTAATAACCGTACAATTGTTAACGCCCCCTGAAAAAAACACCCCTTTTCTCACTCCACTATATTTTTGGAGTTATTCTCTCCAAATGTTACGATTAAATAAGACTAAAATTTCTCTAAACCATTATTGGTGCGAAAAAAAAGGCGGGTACTAAAAATTGTACGGTTCATAATACAGAGCTGCCAACCTAATCCGGCAAATTGTTAACGCCTACTGAAAAACGCCCCTTTTTCTACACCACTTAATTTTTAGAGCAGTTCTCTTCAAATGTATCTATGATGAATTAAGTAGAAAAATATTCTAAAAATTAAGTGGTGTAGAAAAATGGGTGGTACTAACAATTTGCCGGATTAGGTTGGCAGCTCTGATAATAAGATGGTTGGCAAGTATGATATTTATATTACAAATAGATATATATTTTAATTGTACTCTTTCTAATAATAGTACTTTTACCTGTTATAAATTGATAGTATAAATAAGAACACTGGACATACTTTTTTTTTTTTATGTAACTTTCAAATTAGAAAGATTTTCCGTACGCGGAGCTTGAAATTTTCAAATGACATGGTTTCAGGTCAGTAACCGCAAAAGTTTTAAGTCTCATTACGAAGAGATCGTTACGACATAGTGGATAAAATCCACTTGCAACTAGCATATCTGAAGCGGGATTTAAAGACAAGAGCTCTAAACATTGAAAAAACAGGTTAAATTTAAAGTGTGATTTTTTTTTTTTTTTTTTTTAGTGCAAATAAGTTTATAAAAAAGCTATAAATAAAAAATAGTCAATTTGTTCAGAAATTAGAAAATAAAGAGTTATCCACCAGATAATATTCAATAAATTAATTATTTATATAAAAAATCAACTATAACATTTTACCCCAGACGATGGTCATAAGTTCCTATATCTCAAGAAATAGACGATGCAATAATGCCGTCATATGTATGAATGATAAGTTTATAAGCACTTGATTTTGTTACGCAGGGTCGCATCTAAAATTTGGGTTTTTACATTAGAAAGTTTTTATTTGCTATCAAAAAAAAAAAGTATTTGTCAATTTACTTAAATATATTTAAAAACCAATGTTATAATCAACATTTTTCTGACATTTTCTATGATTTAATATTATACAGACTAAAACTCTCCAATTTAAATATTTCTAAAAAACCTCACAAAATCCAATCTAATTCACAGCTTATTGTAAATTATTCTAATCAAATATTTAATAGCATTAATACTTCATCCATTCTTAATGATAAAACTTGCATGTTTCCAATTAAAGACATTCATATTTCTCGTACTTTTAAATATCCTATTACACTTGGCCGCCTGATTTTTAACTATAATTCAGTCTCTAAGTCCAATTTATCTTCTGTTGTGACTTGTAGTTGTGCCCATCCCTCTTATGTAAAATATGTTGGCAGGGACCATGCACATATAATCACTGGTGATCTTAATATTATTAATGACTCTAATTTAAAGAAATTTATGGATTACGGTACTAAATATCGACTCCCTTCAAAAACTAATATTTCACAGATTCTACAACTGTTTTCATATGATATTGATTTGTTTATTTAAAAACTCTCCGGCTCTTATAATAAACCTATTGAATATTTCAATCGATGGAAATTTTTAGTGATTTCAAAATTTAAAGCTGAATTAATTCAACATCGATTAAATCTCACACATTATAATCAATCAAATCTCTTTAAATCTATCAAAGAATTGCAAGAAAACTTTGTTATTACTCATGTAGATAAATCTCCTAATAATTATGCTGTAATCTGTAAACACTATTATCTTTCTTTACTCAGTTCATCCATATCTTCGAGTCTTAACTTTCATCCAACCAATTATGATCTTAAAATCAATAACCGTAAAATTCACTGCTTTTATAAATTGCTAAAGCTTCCACTTAATAATTTTAACTATCCTTATATTGTACTTATCCCTAAATTTCACAAAAATCCTATTTAATTTAGAACAGTCACTGTTGGTTGTAATACTTACAATAATAACGCTAACAAAATTCTCCTTGATATTCTCAAACAAATCTATGACTTAACTAGTAAATCAAAAAATTTCTTTTGCCTTAAAAATAGTTATCAACTTAAAGCTAATGTCTTATCGATGAACAATGTAACTGATATCATGACTTATGATTTTGCTGACCTGTTTAATAATATTAATTTAACAGATCTTCATCATATCATCTTTAACCTTTTTGAAAAATTTAAAAGTCAAATTTCTTTACCAAAATGCTTTTCTGCAATATCATTTAAGACACTTTTAAATTTTATTATTCATAACAATTACATTCTACACTGTAATAAGATCTATATTCAAAAGGTGGTATTCCACAAGGAGGATGTAGCTCGAGTTTGTTAGCTGACTTATACCTTTACCATTATGAACAGGGGTTATGTATTGAAAATGTCTATTTTTACCAATACATTGATGACATTATAATTTTTTATGTCAATAATTTTTCCCCTAATTTATTCAAATTTGAATATCCTTCTCACCTTACCTTAACTCATAATCTTCTCAACAACAACTGTATTAGTTTCTTAGATTTAAAACTTAAACTTGATGGTAGTAAAATTTATACTGATCTGTATGACAAAAGACAAGATTTTTGTTTCAAAGTAAATTTATTTATACATTTTACTTGTCTTCATATCTCTGTTTACAAAAATATCATTCTCAATCACTTCTCTCGTATACATAATCTTTGTTCATATAGGTTTAAAAACAAAAATATCTCTCACATAATTAATGCTGCTACAAAAATGGGTTATTCTAAAAAATTTATTTATTCAATTGTTTATCATTAAGGTATAGCACACTGTACAACATACACAATAAAATTTAAAAAAAAAAAAAAAAAAAAAAAAAAAAAAAGGTTACTGCAAGTTACATTCTTTTTATTTTTTCTGGTTGATACTATGAAATTTGAACTCCTTTATCGTTAAATTTAATTGTGTGCATCTGGCTACTAGTGGCTTCCCTTGTTTAGTTTGAACAATCAATCCATTTTAATAACAAAAATAATATCTATTAAAAAAAAATCACCTTTAAAATTATAATTTTAATTATTGATGACTGCCTTGTAATGCTTATCTTTACCTGTGTGCTCTTTGGCATTATTGCTTGTGAATGAGTCTTTTTACAACTTAACATTTAATTCTTCTTAATACTTTGACTTTAAATTTAATTAATTTTGGGTTAATAATATTAAGTTCAACTCTTAGCTTAATTATTTTAGGTTTAACTTTAACATGTTCCACTATTCATAACTCTTATTATTTGATTGGTACTAAAAATTCTCTTAATCTTGCATTTTATACTTCTTAAATACACTCCTTATCGCATTGGTTTTTTTTTTATCCTGAAATAATTTAACTGACTTATTGTTTATATAGCTAGCCGCTAGACAGCGCTTGCTCACTGCTGAATTATGCATTCTTTCTTTAATCCCTTCCTTAAACGATTTAATGATTCATGTTTTTTGTGCAATTTAATTTAACTCTACTAGTTTAAAATTTGATTAACTTTAAAATAAATTTTGACTTTCTCAATTAATAATTACTCTGTGTATTTTATCGTTAATGAAAATGCTCTGAAGTTCATTCGATTAATCGATTTTTGGAAAGCTTTTATTTTAAATTTCATTTTTAGTTTGGCATCATCCTCTTCTCCAGTTTGTGTTAACTGTTCTACATGTGGATACAATGCTTCTTTCTCGTTTTCTCTCTGGTTTCCATGAAGATTTTATTTAATCTTTGTTTTAATTTAATATTTCACTTAATTTCTCATTCTATATGGTTTTGCTGCTTCGATCGGGGCTTGAAAGGATATAAATTGCTATGATTAGCCATATTGTTTTTCGAAATTGATGCAGCTTGCACAGCTTTATGAAGTACTCGCCCCCTGATGAGTATCTTACTTCTAATTTTAAGCATTTTTATCCAATTATTTCTGTGGTTAATTATTTGTTTTCTCTGTCATTAAGTTTAATGGTCCTTTTTTATTATCATTCATGTCGGCGTAAGTATTTTAAGTTATTATTGTATCTTATTGGTTCTTAATCTAAATCGCAACATTTTGGGCCAGTCTTTCCTCTAAGTTAAATTCAATTCTATATTTTTGTGTGTTGTTATTGTTTTAGTTCTATTAATTGCTAAATTTTATGATTAAATTTTATTACGTTATCTATAATTTATATATATATATATATATATATATGTAATTTATAAGTGAGGTGATGATTCCGGTTCGTACTCATCTTCGAGAAAAGCCATTGCTCTAAGCAACGGAAAACCAAACTTATATCGCGGTCATATTTAGGCCTAAGTACTCCCCATAGAAATATAATAAATGTAACTCCCCATAAATGTGACTTTGAGTATTCGTGTTAAACCCCTTATTTGACGTTGACAAAAATATACACAAGCGGTATTCACTTCATCGATTACTGGTGATAAATATTGAATCCTTTAAAAGAACACTAACATGCTTGCCAACATTCTCATTAACATTCCGTAGTGTTGCTAGTCCCGCCCTTTTTCTCACACCAGTAAATTTGTAGAGTAATATTCTCCAAATGCAATTACGATCAAATAAGACGAAAAGTGCTCTAAAATAATACTGGTGTAAAAAAGAAGGCGTGGCTAATGATCAGGGCCAGATTATGGCACGGGCACACGGGGCACTGGCCCAGGGCCTCCAAATTTAGGGGGCCTCATTTCCAAAAATTGAGAAGTAATAGTACAAATTTCTTCATTATGTGTGTATTAAAAACAAAAATTGATTACATTTTTCTTTCTATATTTTATTAGACAGCTAAAACAATTATAAAATTTTGTGACTAATTTCGTACACATTGGCTGATTAATGTGCTACATTTTTTCATTTGTCTTGAACATAAAACTAATGATTTCGTTATAGGTTGATTTAAAAAAAAAATGAGGAAATAGAAGGTATAATTGAAGGAAAAAATTAAAAAACACACTATTTTTATTTATTTATTTTTGATTTTGAGAATGGGTCCTTTGGGTGAGCTCTTTAGAGCAGGGTATGGGGGCCTCCGAATAGCATCAGTGCCCCGGGTCTTCAAAAAGCATAGTCGGGCCCTGCTAATGATAATACAGAATATTAATTAGGATGTTGGCAAGTATGCACTAGAAGAAAAAAAATATCTAAATAGTTGGGGTTTGCGGTTTAAAATAGAAAAATAGGTTGAATGTAAAAATTATCAAAAAAAAAAAAAAAAGAATGGAATTGGAATGCAAGGTAAAATCGTTTCTTAACTGCCGTCATAGTTAAAGGCTTAATCTTTTACTTAATATATTGCTTTATCTTTTGTTTTTATTTATTTATTTTATTTATTTGTAGATGGGAGGATTATTATTTTAAGGATACTTTAGTCTTTAAAATTTTATAAATATCTTTTAACTTTATATATTTTTTAAAATATACTTTAACTTTTATAAATATATATTATCACTTTTGCGACAGTAGGATTTTGTCTTTTTGACAGTAAAGTCCGCCTACAAGCGTTATTGTCTCAAAATAAAATATTTCAAAACACATTTTCTGTATTCACTATTATATTACAAATGGATACATTATAATTATATTCTTTCTAATCAATATATTTCTATCCATAGTATATTTTATTGCAAAAATGTGAAAACTGGGTACATACTTAAGAAATAAGTAACAAACAAATTACGGAAGAACTGACAGAGTCGATCACTGGTCGATAGGACCCATGCCCCATCCCACCCGATTCCCGCTGTTCAATGTATTTTTCTAGTCAATTTTGTCCCCTTATTACTTCCGGTGTGAATTTTTTTTTTAACACACTTGACATTGTGAGTTTTTTTGCTTTTCTTACCATGCTATTCCTATGGAGTTTTTAGCCTTTTTTCCCCTCTTTTTCTACATTCTAAAGTAGCGGTGGCAGCACTGACAGAGTTACAGATTTTCAAATGATGTCACTCTAATTTAGCAGTCGCGAAAGCGTTAATGAAGAAATCATATTTTCATAGAAATTATAAAACAAATCGTACTGTTCCAAAGAGTTCAACTGACCCAAAACTGGTAAGTGCGATTAATATTGTTTAATATTTACTTCATGAAACCTTGCAATAGTTTATCCGAAAAGATTTAGTTTATGCGTTGTTGTATATATATAGCTATATTATTTCAGTTCGTATATTATGTCACACCTACGAAAGAAAACTTAACCTTTATTGGTGATCAGTATATCCATGATAGACACTTTTTAATTAAAAAATATTTCACGTTTTCAAAGAGTATTGTCTGACCAATCGTAATTGTAATGTATTTAAATATACCTAAAATTATCTAAAAAATTACTGAAGCATAGCCTCCTAAAATATATGCCTGCCGCGTGGCTTGGAAACTTGGAAACAGTTCAAGTGACGGTAGACAGCGCCACCTGGTACAGATTGCACAACATTTTTATTCAACAGCCACCAAAATTTTTTAAAAGTGGAGTTTGATATATATGAAAGGCGAATAGAATCGAAGAAAAGTGGATTATATATATCATATTACTTACAAACTTTGAATAAACACCATAAAATGCAATAAATAAGTTTTGTCTAAGTTTCTTTAAGTTTCTAAGTTGACTAAGTTTCTTTTGATAAGTTTCTTTAAGTTTTGACTCTTGTTTCATATGTATGTTTTAGCATGAGTTCTTCTGAGATTAATGTCTTCGTTTGAAAAGTTCTCGCTTTCTCAATCATTTAAATTTTCTTCTTAGATGTAAGCGTGCTCGGATAATTCCTAAGTTCATAGACATTAAGTACAATCTTCCTGCTTCTCTTCGCATTAAAAATGCTTTATAATCTAGCGAGTTTATTGCATTTTATGGTGTTTATTCAAAGTTTGTAAGTAATATTTTTACAACGGCAGTTTATTGATGCTTCTTTATTAAATATATATATCATACATCACTTTTTAAAATTATTGGTGACAGTTGAATAAAAATATCACACAATTTGTACCAAGTGTCTACCGCCTGAACAATTGCCAAGTTTCCGAGCCACGCGACAGGTATCTAGTTTAGGAGGCTATGACTGAAGTATATACATAACTAAAAACTGAATGCAGTTTAAATAAAATACAGCGAGGATGTTAACACTGTTTTTTTTTTTTTTTTTTTTTTTTTTTTAATTTCTTAACTCTTTCTTCTTGAAATATTTCCGGTGTAAAACAGTAAAACTTTTTAAACTTCTTGTAGAATCTTAATTTTATTTTCTACATTTACAGATAACCCCTAATACATTTTTGATTATAACTCTATAAATACTAAAGATAAAGTATACAAATAGAACACTTTTCCGCACTGTCAGCCTCTGAGAAATTCGAATATGAAGTCAAAATTGGGTGTTTCTATAGAAAAAAATCAATGTTGGCGCTCATTTCAATATGTAGATAACCCCTAATTCAAAATTCGACAATATTTTCAGAAAGTGCATTTAATTTCCTGTTGAATGGTGTCTATTAAATTTTTCTGCGTCAATTAATAACGAAATTACAGCGAGTGCTGCGTTATTTTTTTCCCCGACTGTACAATTTCCATGATTTAAATATTACCACAAAATGTAGATATTTGATAGAAGTTTACACTTTTTGTTACGAACTTTAATTTAAAAAAAAAGAAAAACAAGGCATATATTTTTTGCCAACCACCACATTTTTTAATTGTCATTCATATTTATCGATCGGGTAGAATTTTTATCTCAGAACAAAAATTATAAAATACCGAAATACGTTTAATGCTGCCATTTATAAACAAAAATTGAAGATACATTTAAATAATCACGTGGCGATCTTCGTGATCTAAGCATTGTTTCGAGATTTATCGTACATATTCCGTCATTTTTGACGGGGTTATATACTAGTATATACATATATATATAATATTATTTATATTTCTCACAGAAGTAAGTTATTAACCCTTTAACGTTCACTACTTAATTTATTTTAAAAATTACTAAACTAATTTTAAAAATGGCTTTTAGACATATAGCTGATCATAAATATTTAAAAAATAAAAAATTAGCATTGTTCCTTTTCGAGAAATTTTCGGTTTGAAACATCTGTAAGTAAACCTTATTAAATTCAAATAATATTTAATATAATAAATAAATCACTATATAAGTAAACATTATCGACAACAAAAACTCGTAAAAGTTGCATAGATCCCAACATTTCAATTTATTCCGGAGTATTTTAACCCATTGCGCCGCAAGGTAATTCAGATCATTTAAATTACACTGGCACCGGAATTTACGAACATAATTAAAATACAAGAAATTTTAAATGTTCACGTTAAAAATAGGGCCTTTTCTGCTATGATGTAAATGTAAATTTTTGCTAAAAAATTACCGGGATGAGTTATTGCGCTTGAGAATAAAAATTAGGTGTTCCATCAGGGTGAGCACTGCGACTGAAAGGGTTAAAGGGGGGGGGGGGGGATTTTTAGAAAAGAAAGATAAAGGGAAAATTTTGTTATTCTTCTAATAGTTAAAAGGAAAAGCTATATACAAAGTTACATAGAAAATGGCTCAAAAAAAAAAAAAAAAATGAAACACCCAAGGTGGGATAAGAATACATTACAAATAAGTGAATATACACATACCTTAAAAATGTTTTATTAATGTCCTATTTTTCTTCTTCTTTTGCGTGCTTTCAATTGAAAATTACAGATTTTATAGAAAAATAATAATTAATTAACTTCAAAGTTTTTTTTTTCTCTTATAAAGCTAGTTTTTTGCTTGTTAATATATTGTGCTTTATAGAAAGTAAAATTAATGTTACTCTAAGAAATGAGATTAAAATGTTATATATTACGTTATGCATGGTTCGTGTTTGTATGTATGTTTACTTATTTATTCACTAGAAGGGAGAAGCTGCTCAGGAACATCCGAAGAGGGTTCACATCCTTGGTTCCTCAAGTCCCTTTGGGATTTCCGAAGATTTCATTAGTCATGGGTGACTCACAACGCAATTATAATCTTCAGATTTTATGGGCATGCATACCTGCAACTCTTCCACTTTTCTTGAAACATTTTATACAAATATTTTATAACAATGAACTTGAAGATATTAAATCATGGAAAAACAATATCAGTTCTTTTTATTTAAAAAAAAAAAAAAAAAAAAAGCAATAAAATTCTTTTAGAAAAATATAAACATTGGACAATATATACGCATTATGTCTAAGCATGGCGATCTTAGCCGTTGATTTATATCAATATGTGCATGTTTTTATAATCAGAATGCAACACTAAAGAATTTAATGGTCAGTATAAGTTTTGGTCTTTACAAAAAGTGTAATTTCTATCCCAGTGTACAGGGAGGAGATTTCGAATACACTCCTTGCTTCACCTTTGTGATATCAATGAAAGATATTTAAAAATGTATCAAATTCTGATATGCTACATTGATACAATGATATGTTACATTAAAAAAAAAAAAAGAAAGAAAGAAAGAAAGAAAGAAAAGAAAAAAGTCAATCATGGTAGCTTGAAAAAATTCTTTTAGAGAAAATGAAATTCTTGTAAAAGATAAATCTGGTTAGAAATGAAAGAAATGTTTCATTTGGATTTATTAACAATAATGCATTTTTGCGTATTATTACTAAATATAAGTTTACGTGGAGAAGTTTATGCCTTTATTTCTTCAGAAATTAATTTTAAAACAAATTTTCAATGTGAATACAGCATTAAAAAATAAATAAATATATAAAATAAAATAAAATAAAATAAATAAAAACTAAGAAAATATTTCTTTAATAAATTATCAGAGGGCACAAGCAGCATTTACATTTAAATTAGAAGTTCCTTCCCTCCTCCGCCTCCTTCTTTTTTTCTTTTTGAGTTCTTCAACGTTTATTTCTCACATACTTAATTTATATATAGAATAGAATTATTTTTTAAACAATTACTTTTTTCAAATTTCAGATGTAAGTTCAACTATGTTCTTGTGCTACAAAGTACATTCTTAAATAAATTTTTACTTGCTATTCACTGAAAAAATTAATACATTTTACTTTATATAATTGAAAAATATGAGAAGTATATTATTTTGTTTTATACAAGTTTTATTTATAAAATATAGCTATATAAATTAGTTTCTGTTTTCTATCTGAATTCGTTGCTTTAAGTTTGGTTGATTAGCTAAGTCGGGTTTGTGTAAAAATATGAGCTTCTTTAGGAATTTAGGAAATTTTTAGCCAATCAGAACGCAGTATTTTGTAGAATCACGTGACTTAGGAATCTAGGGATTTCTAGGCAATTTTCAACCTGCGATCTTCGCATAAATCGTCAAACCCATCTGAGACCACTCAAGATAGAGATTAGTTTTTTTTTAAACATAGTGACAGTAAAGGTAAAAATTACTTCTCCTCAAGAACGTTCTAAAAAACGGGCGGAGAGTACGCTCCCTTGCCAAGGGCTAAGGAATATCTGAATTTCGAAGTGCTTAAATATTTGGGAGTACCAAATGTTACCAGAGCTGCCAACATTTTTTACTTTTAAATCAGAATTAACACCAGTATTTTTAAATGAAATATATTATATATATTTTCGACGATTACTATTACCGAAAACATCTGTAAAAGTTTTCCGGTTTGAAGTCTCCCTTGAAAAACGGGAGACTTGGCACCTATGTGTTACGTTCAGTATTTTGTCCAAGCTCTTTCAATAGATTTTATTGAAACAGATTTTAACCCTTAACCAGAGTTACCAACATTTTAATTTATTCCGGAAAATATTTTACCCCTCTTTTATACTATAAAATGTCTTTAGGAACGATCTTTTCTTACTTTATCGCAGTTACATACACCTCGCGACAAAAAGGTAGGTACAAAGGGTTTTTTCTTTGATTTTTCATAAAATGGCATTATCTAAATTGTGCTTATCATTTATTATTATCATAAAATAACACTATTCCCGGACTAATTTTTGTTTTAAGACTCATTTAGAAAAGTTTTAAGACTAAAATTTTTCTAATTTAAGATTACACTCCGCGACAAAAAGATAGGAACAAAGTTTTTTTTTTTTTTTAATAAAATAACATTATCTAAATTGTGCTGATCATTTATTATCATAACAAAATATTATCGTATCAAAAACATATTAAATATTTGAATCATATTCAAAATAATAATATATAAAAAAAAAAAACTTTGTTCCTATCTTTTTGTCGCGGTGTGTAGTCTTAAATTAGAAAAATTTTAGTCTTAAAACTTTCTAAATTAGTCTTAAAACAAAAATTAGTCCGTGAATAGTTTTATTTTACGATAATAATAAATGATAAGCACAATTTAGATAATATCATTTTATGAAAAATCAAAGAAAAATATAGGTAAAATATAGGCAAATTATAGGTGAAAATACAGGCAAATTACTCTGTAAAAAAGCTATAAAAAAAAAAAAAAAATCTGGAGTGACTCCACTCGACTTTCCGAACATTGAGTAACTAACAGTTTTGTAGATAAAATAAAGAAAGAGGAATTGCTAAACAAACAAAAGAGAGAAAACCATAATAGAGTGTTTTTTTCTCCATATATCACACGAGGTTTTATTTAACGCTACTGAACTTTGAGCCCTTAGATCATAATGATAAAGAATTTTTCGTTTTGTCCCTGTAAAAATCTATAGATGCTACATTCACCAAAATGCTTATAGTTAGTGCAACAGTGATTTATAATATTCATACAAATTTTCAGCTCAATTGAATAAGGCGTTTAGATGCTATCGCACTTTTAAAAATTTGGTCTCATAGGCCATAATGATAAAGAATTTTTCTTTGTGTCCCTGTAAAAAAACTGTAGTGCTAGATTCACCAAAATCTATACAGTTGGTGCAAATGCGACTTATAACATGTGTACAATTTTTTTGCTCAGATTAATAAGGCGTTTAGACGCTATCACACTTTTAAAAATTTCGCCCCATTGGCCTTAATGATAAAGAATTTTTCTTTGTGTCCCTGTAAAAAAACTATAAGTGCTAGATTCTCCAAAATCTATACAGATTGAGTATCTGTGACCTATAATATGGGTATAAAATTTTTGCTCAATTGAATAAGGCGTTTAGATGCTATCGCACTTTTAAGATTTTGGTCCCATAGGCCATAATGATAAAGAATTTTTCTTTGTGTCCCTGTAAAAAAACTATAAGTGCTAGATTCACCAAAATCTATAGGGTTCGTACTATGGTGACTTACAATATACGTACCAACTTTCAGGTTAATCCAACAAAGCCTTTAGACGCTAGCGTGTTCACAAACATACACACATACACACATACATACATCATCGTAAAAATAGTGAAAACGGACTCAGGGGACCTCAAAACGTATAGAAACATCAAAATCTCGAATTCGGATTTTTGACATGATTACAATACTTTCCTCACTATAGTGTTCGGAAAGTAAAAAAAAAAGTCAATTTGTTCAGAAATTAGAAAATAAAGAGTTAACCACCAGATAAAATTTCATAAAGTAATTATTCATATAAAACATCAACGATTGCATTTTACTTCAAATGAATGGTTTAGTCTCTCATGTCTCAAGAAACAGACGACTATAATGCCGTCTTGTGTGTTAACGATAAGCTTGAAAGCGCTTATTTTAGTTACACAGGGTCGCGTCTAAAATTTTGTTTTGATAATTTTTAGCTGTGTTTAGTAAGGCTGAAACCGAAAATAGAGCCAGTTTATCACGCGTTTTGTCAATACGAAGTATCTACCGACACAATTTCTTAGGTAACTCTTCCTCTAGTATAATTATATGGTAATTTTTATAATCTATTTACATGATTAGTTATAATTAATTATGGAAACATATTAGAAACTACCAAAAATGAAGAAATTGTGCCAGTAGACACCCTGTATTGACAAAAATCTATATGTGATAGAGAAAAACTGGCTTTAATTTTGGGTTAAGCACAGCTAAAATTATCAAATCCAATTTTACCAACATAGTTTTTTACACCTGTGCTACTAAAAATAGTTTTGTGACTTTTTTTTTTTTTTTTTTCTCATTTTCTACGGATATACTGAACGAAATGGCCTTGAATATCAGTCACGAAAAGAATATTTTTAGACTCACACTGTAATGATTTAGTTACGAGTGCTATCAAGGGAATAACCACAAATTAAAGAACAACAAAAACACTTTGCTTTATCCCTTTTATATACAGGTTGATTCAAAATTAGTACTCAATTTTGAAAGCACGTAACTGTTTATGGTAGACTTTAATCGCTTTACCACCGGTTTTATTTTAAAAGTGAAACGTTTAAATTACCAATCTAGCTATTTCTATTAGTGGTAGTAAATTATGGCACCGAAATTAGATCCTCAAACCCGAAACGAAATTTTAAAGCTTTTGAAGGATAGTTGCTCAAATTCTGTTATAAATAAAGCATTTAAAAATCAAAAAAGACATTTTTCTAAGGGATTACTATCTAAACTTCGAAAAGAAATTAAATTTGGCTGGCAATCAAAAGCTCCAGGGAAAAAATGTGGACGAAAGGAAGTGCTTGGTGAAAAAAAAAAAAAAAAAAAAAAAAAAAGAAGCTTTAAAGATTTATCGCTGTAGAAAATCCTCTGCCTCAAAGAACTTTAGCAAAGAAACTGCAGGTATCGCAATCGACAATTTGTCGTCAGATAAAGAAAATTGGCTATAAAAAATGAATAAATAAGTCTGTCATCAAATGTCTGCAAAGACTGTAGAAAAACGAAGAAAACGTTCTTGGCCTCTGTAGTTAATGTTACGTAAAGGTAGATACAAAACATGCATAACTTCGGATGAGGCACTTTTTCATCTGTCATCCACACCTTGCAAAACAAAGATACAATATATTTCACGCGAAAAGTGTCGCAAAGACGCAACTGTTTTGCAAAAGGCAAGTTGGCCGTCAGGTGTTATGGTATGGATGGGAATGTCCTTTCGATGCTTAATAAAACCATTTTTTGTAGAACCAAAGGCTAAAATTGATGATAAATACTATCAGAATAACGTTCTGAAGCACATGATCAAAGAAAGTAAACGTGTTTACTCTCAAGGAAACTTTGTTTTTTCCCAAAATTCTGCACCAAGTCATAATGCAAAATCAACTATAAAATGGCTGAAAGATAAAAAAATAAATTTTCTTCCTCCTGAGAAATGGTTACCATCATCCCCTGACTGTTCCTCTTGCGATTACTTTTTATGGGGATACTTAAAAAAAAAAAAAAAAAAAAAAAAACAATTAAGTAGACGTAAAGTAAGAACACTTCAAGGGCTTCAAAAAGCAATCAAAGAGGAAGTTGAAAAAATACCCCCAAAAATGATCAAAAAAGCTCTTTTGGCTTGGCCTAATTGTTTACGTAATTTGTACTATGCTAAAGGAAATCACATTGAAATTTTCATGTAAATAACTTAATTCAATGAAAATTTCTGATGCTCTGAAATTGGTCACACTTATTTTGAACCAACTTGTAGTAAGTTTTTAAATTGATATCAACGATCAATCGAGTCTAAAATTACTATATAAAAATAGTGGTATTCAAATTTCCTTTTGTGAGAATCCTGGTTGTCAAGCGACTATAGGTCTCTCATATTCAGATTTAAAGTGATATTCATATTCATTTGTAATAAATTACGATTTCATCATAAACGAATTCATCATGTCAATTATTTAAGTAACACTTTTTTTATATGCACAAAAGCATATTTCGTGTGGAATATGATATGAAAATCATTTAATATTTGTGTACAGAACAGACCAAAAAACTAGAATATAGTGGGACTATGCTTGGAAATAAATTGAAGAAAGTACATTTTAGATTGTGTTGTGTGCTATTATTATATGACTATATTTAAATACACAATATTGTGTGTACATAATTTTTTAGAAACATTCAAAGGCACTAATAAATAAGTATAAGCATCCTTTTCCATTCAATGTAATTGGTGGAAGTGCTTTACTATAATATTTTACCATGTCCAGGATGACTTATCAGAAATGAAAATTAATTTTACATACTCATACAGTAAATGAAGTATTTTTAAGTTAAATTTTCATTGTTGGTTTATTGCGTAATTGCACTTTTTGGGGTTTCTTGAATATTAAATTAAAGATTTCAATGGTTGATCTTTATGTATGCCTTTTACCAGTGTGAATTAAAAACAAATAATTGCAGACAATTCTAATGTTCTATTTTGAAGATCAAATTAAGTTACTACTTGAGAAGTTTTTTTTTTTTTTTTTTTTTTTTTTTTTTTAAGATTAAAGGAGTAGGCAGGTGTCTAAATAATTTGGAACGATCTTTTAAATTTAACAACAGCTTTGAATTCTATATACACATTGGCATAATATTCAAACTGGGATTTTAGGAAGCAGTAGTCCCCCCCCCCTCGCATCACACAGAATTATTTGTCAAAAAATGCTGTTTCTAAACCTAGTTTGAATTGTTTTTAATGTAGATTTGTATACAGTATTTGTTATCTTACCCCTTAATCAGCGATCTCTCTCTATAATATTGAAATGCTGAATAAGAAAAAGTCGTGTGAGTGTCACACCAGTTAATTTAAGATAAATTTCAAAGAAAGTTATTGATTTGAAATGCAAATCAATACCTTTTTTGCCAGTGTCATAAATAATATTTTTAAACTGGTCTGATCTCTCTGTGATCATTTGTTCTTGAGATGTGGTGTACACAAACTAACACACCAGTCACCCTACAGACGGATACCGTATTAATTTCATTATTTTCGGATTCCTCACACCTCAAAAAATATGTAAAACATTCAAAAAATCGATATTGAAAATTTTTACGGATACATAAATTCCTCATACCTATTTTATATGATTGTTGGGGAACTAAAGATAACTTGAAATTTTTGAAAGTTATTTAAATTTTTGATTTTTGATTTATTTTATTTTATTTTATTTTTTATTTTTTGATTTATTACTTTATTTTAATATGGCAACATAGGACAAAATTTTGCCGAAATTATCATAGTTAAGGATATTTTTTACGAATTATTGTGAAACTTAATACTTTTATTTAGAACACAACAGCAATAATAACTCAGTATATATATTATATATATATATATATATTATATATATATATATATATATATATTAATACATGTAGGGAAATACTATATTTTTTCTCCTGTGAGGGAAATTTCCCCCGAGTTCGTAATTTTTCCAGACGGTTATTTTTTAATCAGAAAAACAAAAACTTTGCTTAAAATGTCTTTTGCCTATATTTAAAAATTTATTGATATACCATAAACGTATAATGAGGAATTATGTAAATCAACTAATTTTCTTTATGTATTGTGTAAATAGTTACTTAGAAAGCTAGTTGACACAGGTGAATTCTGTTCAGTTACAACGACTGCATATGCAACAATCCCATAATCAATTCCCATCGTATATTACTCATAAATTTCTAGTATAGGACATACTATATTCGAGTTAAGAGAAATGAATTTGACCAATCGCTCGACACGGTTACAGGTTGAAATGCCTCACTTTATAGGCTACCCACAATGAGTTCAATACATTTAACTCATCCTATTTTGTTGATATTTTAATTTTATTTGTTTCATAGTTTAGTTTTCACGTAGTCACACACTATTTTGAATGCAACTCTTTGAACGTACATTTTTTTTTCTACTTTCGATTTGATTTTTTCTCCCTGCTTTAAAAAGTTGGCTCTTTGCCAAAATAGTAGCGTTTCTCTCTTTCTCTAAAATTTTCTGTTTAGTTTGTTTCTCTTGTTTGCATTAATATGAAATGCATTCTTCTTGAACATGAAAATTATAATGAAATGTGTCTTGTCTCCGTTATGGAGAAACAAATTTTTCATCTATGATAACTTGAAAGTTTTTAAACATATATATATATTGTGAATTATTATTTAAATATAATTTCAAATCGTTATTTTAATGATTATAATAAACTGATAGCTCTCCCATCTCGTGATTTTATTTGTATGCCTGAAACAGAACTTTTGAAATCGAAATTGACATCATAATGTGTCTTACATTTTTTTTTCAGCAGCGATCCCCATAACCAATACAGATTTATATGAAACATTTATTAACTCTATTTACACTCTGTTATGATTGGAAAATTTTAAATTCCGAATAGCTTTTTAAATTATAATAATATAATTTTTGAAGCTGGTTTGATATCTTTTTAGTAAAAATATTCCTTCTAATGTACGTTTAAGTGAAAACTTCCTCTATTCACCCATATTAAAAAAGTTGTAAATTTTGAATATCTTACGAAGTTTTTCAATTATAATGTTGGAGATCAATCGGATTCTTGCCTGTGTAACTAGTAATATTTTAAAACTGGCCCAACCTCTGTGTGATCATTTGTTCACTGTTAAAAAAATGCAGAAAAAATACAGAAATTCTCTGTAACTACAGAAAAAAAGTCGTAAAAAACGTTTTGTCTACGTAATTTTTCCGTAATTTACGCCTTTTTTTCTGAAATTACAGAGAATTTCTGTATTTTTTCTGCTTTTTTCTAACAGTGTTCTAGAGATATCGTTTACACAGATTAACACACTAATAGACACTTTACAGATGGACACCATATCCGTTATGTTACTTTTGGATTCCTCACGCTCCAAAACATAAAAGAAATATCTTCTTATAAAATGGTTTTGGGCGTTGTAATTGACTTCAGCACTCATGCCTACTTTGTTCGTCTGACGAAGGGTCGTGTATTTTTTAGACTCGAAACAATTGTTGAGAGTTTATTGCATTTTATGGTGTTTATTCAAAGTTTTGTAATTAATTCTTTAAAACTTCAGTACTGTGGTGCTTTCTTATTATGATACGTGTATAAACTTTATTTAAAAGTAGTAGTAAGACGTTTTACTCAAAAAAAGGGAAATTTGGCAACTATGTATTCGTGTGTGTGTAATAGGTTTAGTGCCACAGCCTTAGCGCCATCCAGTGAAAACCTCTTAAAATATGTTCTGCTTGTAACAGACTAGTAACCTCGATGAACAAAAACAAAGGCTGATGCTGTACAGTGAGATGAAACAACAGTGGTAACCTTTTCGACACCTTTACGAAGAATGCATAGGGCGGATGTGGGCGGTAATTACGGGAAGAGTGATTAATTATTTAAATGCGGGTTCACACAAGAACTGGCGTTACAAAAAAGCAGTATTTGTACAGTATTTCTCAACTGAAAACATGTTAAATCGTTGAGGGTCATGCACGTGTAAAAATTAAAATCACAACCTGTTTTCAATTTCTCTTTTTTGCGCATAATTCTTAAACAAATGAACATATGAATATAAAATATGAATGAAATATTCATTATCCAGTCATTAGCAGAACTATATATATATATATATATATAATACAATTAATATTTCTCTCAAAAGTAAGTTATGAAAGGAAAAATAAAAAGGAACAATTTTAGAAAAGAAAAATAAAGAGGAAATTTTGTTATTCCTCTAACTGATGAAAGAAAAAGTTATATATAATGTTAATACAGGAAATAGCTCAAAAAAGACAGGAACACCCTAGGTGGAATAAGAATGATTACAGATAAGTGAAAATACACATACCTCAAAATATCCGATTTTTCTTCTTCTTTTGCGTTCTTTCAATTGGAAATTACAGATTTTACATAAAAAAAAATAATTAATTAACTTCAAAGTTTTTTTTTTCCTTATAAAGCTTGTTTTTTGCTTATTAATGTATTGTGCTTCATAGAAAGCAAAATTAATGTTACTCTAAGAAATGAGATTAAAATGTTATAGATTAAGTTATGCATGTTTCGTGTTTGTATGTATATTTATTTATTTATTCACTGGAAGGGAGAAGCTGCTCAGGAACATTCGAAGAGTGTTCGCATCCTTGGTTCCCCGAGTCCCTTTGGAATTTCCAAAGATTTCATTAGTCATGGGTGACTCACAACGCAATTATAATCTTCAGATTTTATGGGCATACATAGCTGCAACTCTTCCGCTTTTCTTGAAACATTTTATACAAATATTTTATAACAATGAACTTCAAGATGTTAATTCATCGAAAAACAATATCAGATGTTTTTATTAAAAATAAATAAATAAATAATAATAATAATAATGGCAATAAAATTCTATTAGAAAAATGTAATCATTCGACAATATATGAATACGTATTATATCAAGCATGGCGATTTTAGCCGCTGATTTATATCAATATGTGTATGTTTTTATAATTAGTATGCAACACTATAGAATTTAATGGTCAGTATCCCTTTAGAAAGACACAGAGAAACTTAATATGTTGTCTAGGTATAAAGCGTTCTCATTCGGATACATTATAATTTTTTTTCTTTTTCATTTCAGGTAAATTTATTTCATTTTCTTTATAAAATATCAGTAAAGAAATACTCACTCCAATAAGTTTTCATGCATCATATCTATATCTTCAAATGGCTTTGTGTCTGTCAGAGATAAAACTTTCAACAAACGTTTAGTTTTCAGATCTTCATCTGCGCTGTGGGATTTCTAAAAATTAAAATAAGAAACTTTGAACTAATATATATAATAATTTACATATTTAGAATGTATGATGCGCCTTTTAATAAATTTAATAAAAAATAGTAGAATGATTATTTATTATTTCATTAAAATAATAAAATATTTCTATTTATTCGTCTGGCATGATAAAAATTGCAAATTAAATGTGTCACCTTTTTTATAGTATACTTTCTTATTATTCAGTTAAATTTCTAGGCACAAAACATTTTTTTTTTTTTTTTATCAATACATTTTGCGATGAATAGAAAATTATTACCATTAACATACTTATAATAACAGAAGACTTGGCGTTGGAATATTAAACCCGAAAAAGCTACTACGTCAGAAACGCCAAAAGAAAAATATTTGCGATGCATACAGCTGTATCGGTAGCCTTAAGCGTACCGCCTTCAGTGCAAAAGGAATTCTGAATCTGGAGACGTGCTCGTATATATAGGAGAGGGACCGAATTTAGTTCAACCAATAGAATTACGGGAAAGGTGGAGTGTGTGGCCAATAGAAATTTAGGAATGTTAGCTTCTTAATTTTTCTACTGTTTACACAACTAACATTCCTAAATTCCTATTGACCACACACTCCACCTTTTCCGTAATTCTATTGGTTGAATTAATTCGGTCTCTCTCCTATATATACGAGCACTTCTCCAAATTCAGAATTCCTTTTGCACTGAAGACGGTACGCTTTAGGCTACCGAAACAGCTGTGTGCATCACAAATATTTTTCTTTTGGCGTTTCTGACGTAGTAGTTTATTCGGGTTTTAATATTAACATACTTGCCAACATACTAATTAATATTCCGTAGTATTGTTAGCCCCCCCCCCCCCCCCCCCACTCTTCTTTTTTCACACAAATATCTTTTCAGAGTATTTTTCTTCTTATTTAATCGTGATTGGATTTGGAGAATATTATTCTAAAAAAATTTCTGGTATGAAAAAAAAAAAAAAAAGAGCAGGACGGACAACACTACATAATGTTAATTAGGATGTTGACAGCATCCTAACTAATATTCCGTAGTCTTGTTAGTCCCGCCCTTTTTTTCACACCACGAAATTTTTAGAGTAATATTCTCGAAATTCAATTACGACTAAATAAGAAGAAAAATACTCTAAAAAGATACTGGTGTGAAAAAGAAGGCGGGGCTAACAATACTACGGAATATTAATTAGTATGTTGGCAAGTATACAAGTATTAAACGGTTAAGTTCGAATATATCGGTAAAAATTACATTACTGTATTATCTTACAACAACTGCTAGTATTTAGAGTATGCCTGTTGATATATATTGCTTGATGCTCACAAAAATTGAAACAGCATGACTTTGTATTTCACAACCTATCTGACTAGAGAACGCACCCTTCATCGAAGAATATAACCAACATAAAAAATCCCATGGCGAATGTCTTTCAAGTTTTCACCAACGAAGATCACTTGTCATCCCTCAACTCACTTTCGGACAAGGGGTGTCAAAGATTTTTCGCTGCGTCATACAATTACAGACGGATCTGGCCGTTTCACTCGCCACGTGATTAGTGTTGCAAAAAGCCCACAGTTTTTGAAAGCTGGGAATAAACCAGGGAATTTTAGGGAATAAACCCGGATCTTTGGGGAAAATTGGGAATTCTAAAAATAAACAAAACAAGACACTTTCAAAATGGAAGTTAGGGCAAATGCATTGAACATATGTATATACAGTCGGTAACAAAAGTGTTCGAACACTAGCAAAAATTCCTGTGTAAAAAAAGTACACTTCAGTTGAAATTGACAAAATAATTATTATCAAATAATTATAAGGTAAGTAAAATGCACTCACCTTGTTTGTGAGCATCCTATGAGGCTTTCAGGAACAGATGTATTCCATATGTGAAAAAAAAAGAACTTCTGTTTTTGTTATAAATATCCTTCTGCTAAGCTGTTCAAAAGATAATTTTAAATATATAAATAATAGTGTTTTAATTTAATTAAACCAGCCTCCTTTAGCTTGGTTTGTGAATAAGAAAAAATATATATTATATTGTGGGAATAAAAAGAAGAACCCACGTGTGTTCCTTTTAATCACATTTTTATTATAAAACTGAACATCGAAGAGAGAAAAAAAAACGAACATACATCATTACATGTACATAGAAACACAGACGGCCAATCAGAACAAATGCGTCACAGCGACGCCCTAATGTAGATGTAACCTTCAATGCATGAAGAAATAAAAGAGTCAAATGAAATGTTTTTAGAATAATATGAAAAAGAAAGTTTTTGTAATTATTGAGAAGAATGTCATTTTGAGTTTATTTCTCACCAACACCCCTGCGTAAACTCGATGACATTTAATCACAGTTCAACAAAGAAATTCGCAATTTTCGAAAAGAATGTCTCGGCAGAGGCTTGGTGAGTATATCAGCGATCATATTTTCCGTACTAACATACTCAATCTTTATTGTACCCTGCTCAACAAGGTCTCGAATCAGATGGTACCTTAGCTCGATGTGCTTAGTTTTCTGTCGAAACTTGTCATTTTCAGCCAATTTGATGCAAGAAAGATTGTCTTCATAGAGTGTAATAGGACAATTTTGTTGCATATCAATTTCTTCAAAAAGGTTTATAAGCCATTTTACTTCTTGCGCGGCAGTTGCTGCAGAAATATATTCCGCTTCCGCTGATGACATCGATACAGATTTTTGTTTTTTGCTTGTCCAGTATACAGTATTTACTTCTATGCAGAACAAATTTCCTGTTGTAGACTTACGATCACTGGGATCGTTTCCCCAGTCGGAATCTGCATATACCCTCAAGACAGGCTCTTCAATATTATTATATGTCAATTTAAGATTAATTGTACTTTTTAAATATCTAATTAACCTTTTTACCGCTTCCCAATCTTTTGCTCTTGGGCGCTCATTTCTTCTACTCAAAATATTTACCGCGGCGCTAATATCCGGACGTGACACGGTTGAAATATATAACAATGCGCCTACAGCCTGTCTATATTGTGTATTTTCTGGTAAACGGTTTTCTTCGTCATTTAATTTTATGTAACTTGTGTCCATAGGAGTGTCTGTAGGTTTTGAATTTTCTAAACCGTATTTGAGTATAAGTTCTTGTATTTTGTGTGTTTGATCAAGAGTCATTGTATTTTCATTAGGACGATTAATATTTATTCCAAGATATTGTTTTGCTTCTCCCAAGTCTGTTAACGGGTATTCTTGTTTTAGTTTGTTTACAATTTCATTTATTTGTTGATCATTCCCCGCTATTAACAAATCATCGACATACACAAGTACATAAGTAGTTACATCGTTTTGTTTACGTTTATAAAGACACTTGTCGAATTGACTTTGAATAAAGCCTAAGTTAAGTAATGACTCATTCAATTTTAAATTCCATGCTCTCGCGGCCTGCTTTAGCCCGTATATTGCCTTTTTTAATTTACACACCTTATGTTCTTCCCCGGATACCACGTATCCTTCTGGCTGATGCATATAAACATCTTCACTCAATTTACCGTGTAAAAATGCAGTCTTGATATCAATATGTCTAAGACTTAAATTCTTATAAAGACTCATTGCCAAAAAACTTCCCAAAGTTGTGTGAGACGCCACTGGGGCGAAAGTCTCATCGTAGTCTATTCCATATTTCTGTGAAAAGCCCTTTGCAACAAGCCTAGCTTTGTATTTTTCAACACGGCCCTGACTGTTATATTTTGCTTTGAATGCCCATTTGCATCCTACTATTTTCATCCCTGGTGAAACCTCAACTAATTCCCAGGTGTCATTCTTCTTGAGTGAATTTATTTCATCTAATGTAGCATTGATCCAATTTCCCTTTTCTACAGGGTTTTCCATACTTATTATATCATCCCAGCATTTTGGTTCACTTATTCTTTTATTGTGTATTGTGAATGCGAATCTATCTGGTGGTACCCCCTTATTAGATCTTTGTGATCTACGTGGAATATTTTGTGAATTATCTGACACAACACTATCATTAGTTTCATCTATTTCTGAGTCTATTATTTGCAAATTTGGTGATGGATTTTTATTATCACTTTTCTCATCATTGTTTTGTGATGTTTCATATTTAAGTATCGCTTGTTTTTCATTTTCTACAAATTTTACGGTTCGACTAATAATTATGTTTTGGCCATTTGTGCAGATCCTATATCCTTTACTTCTATTATCGTACCCTACGAATATACCTTCCTGTGCCGTATTATCTAATTTTCCCCTGTGTACCTTTTGTACGTATGCATAAGCACGACAACCAAATGGTTTTAACATTGATAGGTCAGGTTTTCGACCTGTCCATAATTCATAAGGTGACAATTCACACGAAGATGTTGGGAGTCTATTTTGCAAGTAAACTGCGGTATTTATTGCTTCCCCCCAGAAAGAGTGTGGTAAATTGCCATCCTTTAATAAACAACGTGCCATTTCAACTAAAGTACGATTTTTACGTTCAGCAGTTCCATTTTGAGAAGCTGAATAGGGAACAGTGAATTGGTGGTCTATACCTAATTTTGTTAAGTATTCATTTAATTCTGTCCCGGTATACTCTCCTCCGTTGTCGGAGCGGATTGCATGCAAAGTTCGTCCGAACTTGTTTGATGTCATTGCGATGTATTCCCTCAATTTTGTGAAAACTTCATCCTTTTTTCTCAGTAGGTATATAACTGTAAATCTACTGAAATCGTCAATAAAAGTTAAAAAATAGTATTTTCCACCGACCGTGGGGGTTGTCATTGGTCCACACAAGTCAGTGTGTACCAACTCTAGTGCTTTAGTTGCCCTAAACTGTGCCTTTTTAGGATAAGGATTGTCGGTTAATTTAGTTAATATGCAAGTTTCACATGCATTATCATGTTTGCAGTTGTCTAGTTTTATCCCAACTGCCATGTTGTTGTTTACCAATTGTTTTATATGACTAATGTTTCTATGGCCTAATTTAATGTGCCATTTATCAATGCAATTTTTATTTTCACATGTTTTTACCATGTTTATAGTGTGTGTTGTATCATAGTTAACTTTGCATTCGTATAAATTGTTGTTAATGTAACCTTCAATGCATGTTTCTCCTTCATGCATTATTTTGCATGATTTGTTTTCAAATATTGCTACACAACCATTTTCAGTAGCCTCTTTTACAGATATGAGGTTTGTCTCTATCTCTGGTACATATAAAACATTTTTCAATATTATAGTATTATGTGTGTTATTGGAATTTATGGTGTTTAATTTCACAGACCCATGACCCAGGGATTCTATCTCCTGTCCATTCGCGATTGTTACGCGTGAATTATTATAATTAAATTCATGAAATTTACTCCTATCATTGCATACATGCGTTGAACAACCTGAGTCTACATACCAATTGTTAGATTTCTCACCGATAAATAGAGTGAATATTTTATCGTTAAGTTTTTTATTTTCACTCTCAGTAATAAGAGCCCTATCTGCGTTATGTCTGTCTTGAGAGTACATACCAGATTTGAAAGTTGATCTGGCATTGCTGGCTTTTGTTTGTTTCGGAGTCTTTTCTTTATTTTTATTTTTAAGATGCCAGCATTCTTCAATTGTATGCGATTTTCTTTTACAATAACGGCAGAACTTTGAATTTTCTAGTTTCGGTTTAAATTTAACATTTAACACTGAATTATTTTCAGATTTGTTTTCTTTTCTTTTAGAAAATTCATCAATCAATTTCGAGCGTATAAACTCTGGTACTAAATCTTTTTCGTCACGCGATTCTAAAGCAGTGATGGTACATCATAACTTGGAGGTAAGGAACAGAGCATTAGGGCTGAAAGGTGCCTGTCGTTAATTTCTTCTCCGATTGATACTAACTTATCTCGTAATTGATAAATGTATGTTAAATGGTCGATCATATCGCTACCCTCAGTTAATTTCGTAGAGTAAAGCTTTCTAAGCAAAAATAGTTTACTGCTGAGGGTTGAACGCTCATGTACAGCTTTTAATGCGTTCCAGCATTCTTTAGCGGTCTCGAGATTTTTGACATGAATTATTTGATTATCCTCTATTAAGAGGTTTATGATAGCACGTGCTTTCCTATTTTTGTTATTCCATGTATCAGTAATCGGATTCGGAGCATCGTTAATAACCACAGAATATAAATCTTCCTTTTGGAGAAACATCTCCAATTTAAACTTCCAGACATCATAATTTTGTGCATTAAGTTTTTCAATTATAGTGTCCTTGAGGATACTCATTTTAATATTTCAATTTTGTTTTCTTTCTAGCTTATAATAACTGAAATTTTATATTTAATCATTCATATGTTTATTTTAAACATTCTTATATATTTTCACTTCTTTCGTTTTTAATGTTTATACAGATATTTATTTTCGCTTACATTTTTTATTATTATTATTTTAAATGTAGCAAATGTTTCTTCAATTATGCAAAGAATAAAAACTTTTGTCAAGAATAAATTTAAAATCTCAATTCAGCGCGTCAGTGGTCATAATCTGTTGAAATTGACAAAATAATTATTATCAAATAATTATAAGGTAAGTAAAATGCACTCACCTTGTTTGTGAGTATCCTATGAGGCTTTCAGGAACAGATGTATTCCATATGTGAAAAAAAAAGAACTTCTGTTTTTGTTATAAATATCCTTCTGTTAAGCTGTTCAAAAGATAATTTTAAATATATAAATAATAGTGTTTTAATTTAATTAAACCAGCCTCCTTTAGCTTGGTTTGTGAATAAGAAAAAATATATATTATATTGTGGGAATAAAAAGAAGAACCCACGTGTGTTCCTTTTAATCACATTTTTATTATAAAACTGAACATCGAAGAGAGAAAAAAAAAAAAAACGAACATACATCATTACATGTACATAGAAACACAGACGGCCAATCAGAACAAATGCGTCACAGCGACGCCCTAATGTAGATGTAACCTTCAATGCATGAAGAAATAAAAGAGTCAAATGAAATGTTTTTAGAATAATATGAAAAAGAAAGTTTTTGTAATTATTGAGAAGAATGTCATTTTGAGTTTATTTCTCACCAACACTTCATACGGTTTTGTTAAATAAATCCTTGTCGAATCCTGTTCTCAATCAGTGTAAGAACATGATTCGATAAGGATTTATTTAACAAAACCGTATAAAGTGTGCTTTTTTTTACATAGGAATTTTTGCTAGTGTTTGGACACTTTTGTTACCGACTGTACATAATACCTAAATTGTCAATCAGTATTGCATAAACTAGTTTTAAAAGCAGGAGCAATTTTATTTTCATACAATACTGCTTTTGTTCATTGCAACCATTACATAGTCCCTTTTAATATATTTCCAAAAGAGAAACAAACTGACAAATTTATTAATATTTGGTCTTTATTTTTAATTTTTTCTAGCAAAGCAAATAAATTTAAATTATGTATGTTCTGCTTTAAACTTAGAAATATAGTTTAAGTAATATTACTTCATCAGAAAGGTCTTTAAAAGGTTACTTAACTAAAAATATCATTTTAACTGCAATGATTTTGAGTGATTTTTTTTTCTTTAAGTTTTTCAATAAATATTCATTTTAAATGTTTCACAAACAAGTACAGTCAACTCACTTTAATCTGCAATTAAATTTTTAATGTTTAAAATGCTAAATAGGAAATCATTAAAAATAATAAAAATGAAAATAATAATAATAATAATAATAATAATAATAATAATAATAGTAATAATATGTCCATGCATCAAATTATTTCAAAACTCCCAGAAATTTCAAAATTCCCAGGAATATTCAAAATTTCCTTCCTAAAAAGCCTGGTTTATTTCCGAGGAAGAAACGGATTTTTTCCAGCCTTTGTAATACTACACGTGATAGATGAAAATCATCCTCAATCTTCGTTACCCATTGAAAAGGAACTTCAGTACTGAATGCGCTCTCTAGTCAAATATGTGTTCTTAGTTTTGCAAAAACAAAAAATGTATAATTTTAATTAAAAAATTCATATTCGCGGACAAGAAATTTCGTATTTTATAATAATTTTTAAAATTCTTGCTAAAATAAGACATTTATAAGATAATAATTTGTCCTTTAAGTTCAAATTGAGAGAATGCAAACTGGCATAATATTTTTATTTTCATATGCGAACACCTAAATTTAACTAATGGTACTAGGAATTAGGTATGAAAATTCTAAACTGCATATTTTTCTCTACAAAATTTAATTTCATGTTTTATTTGAAAATAAGCGTAAAATTTCACCACCTAAAGTATAAAATTTTTTATTTATTACATAACTTTATAACCAGAGATAAACATTTTTTTTTTTTTTTTTTTTTAATGAAATAATATTAGAAAATAAAAATTTCTATAACCAAATGTATGAGGAAACGGCCACATAGAAATTTAGAACTGAAAAACAATTACTAAAACGAATGCATTAAAATAATTTCAAATGATTAAACTTACTTTGTAAACCTGGTTATTCACTCTCAAGTATGATGAAGTTTCTTCAGTATGTTTTTCCTCAATATTTTCCTCATCATCATTCATGAAAGAATTATCTTCACATGACGGAGAATCATGTATTTGTGTTTGTTCATCATCAGTCTCACTTTCTATATCCTCATCTTTATTGGTATCTTCTTCCTCAGCTGATACAATTTTGTTTGCTTGAAAATGATCCTTAATGAATTCTCCTTGCGCATCTAAATCAGTCTCTGTTTTCTGAATGTCTTCAATAACACTGACTACACTTTCAGCGATCTCATCAGATAGCTCACTTTCATCTTCTAATGAATTATCATGATCATCACCGGAAACGTGTTCTATTTTATCTTTGTTCAATGCTGTTAAGCTTTCACTATCACTTACAGTAGTTTTTGCATCTGAATGGAGCTTTTCTGTGGTTTTATCATTTTTTATTGAAGTAATACTATGAGGCTCCTGATCTTCAATTATTTGTGTGTTCGCATGGCATGTTTCGTTGGTGTTTACCTCATCCATGTTATTTTTTACATTTGTTTCATGCATTTCATTTTCATCATCTACTTTTAATGTTGAATCGTTAAAATCTGCTTCATTCTTCTCGCCTTCCATACAATCGTTTGAAGAATCATCTTCAATCGGCTGAAATTCTTCACAACGTTTTGCAACATTATCATTACTGTTTATTCCTAGATTTATATCGTCTTTCTTTCTACTTTCTTCGACAGAATTATCTGAAACAATTTCGCTATTATAAAAACCTTTATTCTCTCCATTATAATGAATTACTTTGACTTCTTTTTCGATTTTGTTTCTTTCTGAAGCTTCTACTTCAGATGATTCTGAATTATTTTTGTTTAATTTAGAGGCATCTTCAATCGATCCTGCTTCAGAACATAACGCATTATTGTTTTCAGTCAGAGTATTATCTCTTTTCAATGGAAATTCTCCAAATATTTTCGTGATGTTTTCGATTTCTTGTGAATTCTTATTTACGACTTCATCAAGCGATATAGAACTATAACCCATTTCTTGTGAAATATCATTAGATGAAAAGTCTTCTGCATCAAAAGATGTTTCAACATCTGTAACAGCTTTATTAGGTGATAAATAACCTTTTGATGCATTTTCTTTATCGTTTCCACTAATTTCAGTTCCTAAACTTTTCAAAATTTCTTTGGATGATTCTATACCATCCTTATTAGCGTTATTCATTTGACAATAAATTTCATTGCCTGAATCTTCAATACCTATAATGTCGACAGTATTTTTGCTACTTAGAACTTCACTGTTTTCCTCTTCTTTAACATTTGATCTAGATTTCAAAGGATCTTCATTAACTTTCTCAATATCGGAAATTTCATTGTCAGGATTTTCATATGATGGTGTACTATTAACACCCAACTGATCATACTGCGTACTGGCTACTTCGCAGGATTCTATATGATAACTACCTTCATAGGTACCTATACTATGCGAAATTTGTTTATAGGATTCTAAAGTTTCATCAATTGTTTCAGTATTCATAATATAAGATGTATCATCTTCATATGAAAAAGTTGGGAAACCATCATTTTGTTTAGCTATCATCATCAAAGAACGCTTATCTTCAGCAGACATTAAAGCCATTTCTTTCATGTGATGCTCAAGAAAGGAACTTTCTTCTTCGCATGATGCTGCAATACCTTCATCATCCTCTAATAAATGTTTTTTGTATTCTTTAAATTTTTCTTTGAATTCTTCGTCTTCACTCTCTGAAGGTTCAGTTGATGAATACTCTATCGTCCAGTGACTGCTGTATTCTAGTGAAATATTATCATTTTCTTTTAAGCTGGATCTTTCGCTGTCTTCATCTGTTACTGATTCAGAATGATCTGTTACTGATGCAGACGATCTCGGACAGTAAGTAGTATCATCATTCTCACTGTTTAGAACGGATTCAAAACTATTTCCATGGTAAATTCTGAGAGGTTTTGAATTTGGTGTTTCCTTAATAAATTCGCAACCTTCCTTTTCTTCTTCTTTCATTTTAACCAAATCTTCAGATTTCAAAGGTAAGCCATCGTTTGTTGAATTATTTGTGTTCGGTAAATCATGATTTATTTCGTTTGACAAATCATTTGACGGTGTATTTTTCAAATTTTCATCCATTTCATTACTGCCTTGTTTTTTTTCTTCAAGTTGGTCTTCAATGCTCTCAAGTAATGAAGTTTTACACCTTGATAATGATGCTTTTCTAGCAGGAGAAAAGACAGTATCTGTTAGGTGAATGAACTTTTCAGTCGAACAGTGGTCTTCTTGATTTTGTTGTTCAGAATCTGCATGAGTTGGAGAATCAAGATTGAAATCAAGTTGGGATTCTGAGTTTCCTAAATTGTTTGCCAATGTACTTATTTTATCAGATTTTGAAATCGTAGCGCTTTTTTCAGTTTTTTCGGTTTCTAAAGTTTTAGAATGACTCCTATGATTTTTGTTTTCTGAATGATAAGATTTTGAATAGATTTTACTACCTTTTACTGTTTCTACTTCTGAAGAATTGGAACAAATAGATTTATTCGATTTTTCATCTGATCTTTCATCAGTTACATTATCTAGACTTCTTTCTAAATCAACAGACTTTGAATCGACTGCTTTATGTTGATTGGTTTCGGTGAATTCTGAATAACTGCCATCGTTTGTAGATATTCCTATCAAAGTAGATTTGGATTTTGTTTCATTATTTTCAATTGTCTCTAATTCTATAGATTTAGAATTAGCAAGAGTGGCATTAATTGTTTCTATCTTTATGGACTTTAAACTGGAGATACTATTATCATTTATTTCTGGTTCATGAGATGGGTAATTTTCACTGTTAGTTCTCGCAATGTTTTTTGTTAATGGTTTTGACCTATCTGAAAACTTACTCCTTGCGGAGGATTTAGAAGATTTCTTTTTGCTAAAACTTTTCTCATTTTTAATTTCTGATACCATAACATCCTGGACAACATCAGAAACTACTTGATCAGTTATCATACTGGCGTCATTTAATGTATCACTTTTGCAATAGAAATCGCTTTCCGATTCCGTACTTTCATCACCATTTGAAATATCTATAGTTTCATCTTCATATAAACTTTCTTTTGGGGGTGATTTTAAACTCCATGTGGTCTGTGTAGTGCTATCTACTAGTTTTTTAAATCTCACAAAGTTTGGTATGTTTCGAGGGGAAAGATGTGTTTTTGCAACATTATTTTGCGAAATAGATTTTCTGTGAGAAAATTTTTGAGCTGCTGAAATACAAATTAATAAAACTGAATTAATAAAAAATTGTAAATGGTAAACACGCATTATAATAGTTTACATATTAAAATGGGAAAAAAATGAACGTTCTTAAAGAAACAAAGTAGGTACCAGTAGTGGTTGAAAGTTGAAAGTTAAAGAATATATAAAGACGAATTGCACTGACTTTTATTGATTGACTTCATAAAGAATTAGCGCAATAGAACCTCGTTTATCTGAAATAATTGAAACTGAAACAATTCCGATCATTGAAAATTTGGATTACCGGAATTAATTTCCTGTTGAACCTTTACAAACCCAACTAAGGCAGAAAATCATAAATTAATTCCGATTCTGTATTACACTATATTATACAATGCTGTATGCACATATTTTTATATTCTGTAAATAAGAGTATAGTACAGAATAAAATAATATTATATTTTCTGCGTAAAAAATTTCTATTCGTGGTTGTTTGAATTGATTAATACACTAGCAACATGACTCGTGAGGCAGGGTTCGCATTCTCCGCTATTTTAGAGCACTTTAAGGGATGAAGAATTTCAGTCTTTTTTGCCACCAGTATTTTTATGGAGAAATTTTTATGGTATTTTCATAGTAATGTATTATGATTAAGCAGGATAGAAATTTTTCAATAAAAATTTGGTAAAAAAAAAACAGAAATTTCTCATGCTCGAATCAGTCCTCCCCCTCCCCCACCACACACACACACACACACCAAAAAGAAAAAAAAAGGGGGGGGCGGATAATGCGACCCCTGAGGAGATAAACAATGCAGTGATTAAGCAAACATAGCTGCCAATATTTTAATTTATTCCGGAGTATTTTTAGCCCCGCCTCTACTTCCTACCACTTTTTATTTAATAGTAATTTCTTTTTATTTAATCTAATTTATATATTGGAGAAAAAATTCTATAAATTAAGTGGTGCGAAATAGAGACGGGGCTAAAAACACTCCGGAATAAATTAAACTATTGGCAGCTATGACGCTATGAGCAAAATCTGTAAAATATACTATGTATTTTAAAACTGTATTCGAGTTTGTCACTGGTGTTTACCCATTGTAGCGTAGCACACTTGTATTGCCAATTTCGGTTTGAACTATCCAGTTTTTCGGGTCAGTGAGACTCGGATTTACGAAGTTTCACTGTAATACTTCTGTAAAATTATAAATACAGTGTTCTTTGTAGGCACTGTTTTGAATACCACATTTTATATAAAGTAAATTTTGTAATATTTTTTCGAAGATATGTACTACAGACAATTAAGAAAGTTTATTAAAAAAAAAAAAAAAAAAACTGGTATTCAAAGTAGTGACTGATAAGAACCCTGCAAATAAAATTAAAACATCATAAAATGTAAATTGAAATTAAAATTTGAATACTTTTTTAAATAGAGAATTTAAAAGTTTTGCATTAATGCATATTCTAAATTTTCCCTTCTGACATCATTTTTTGTATAAAAACTCTTTTGAATTTTCTTCCAGTATAGGACAAATTATTAAAATAATATAAAACGTTTTAAATCAAAAAATGAAATAATTCAGCTTACTTGTTTTTATATTTCTTTTAATAAAATTAATCTTTGTACTTCTTGGTGGTCTTTTAAAAATCTGTAAATACAATAATTAATTGAATATAAATTTAGAATTGATTAAATGTGTTACTTCATTTTATGCTAACTACAGACCTATAAAAATTTAAACCATTACACATTTTTTGTGATCACATAAATTTATAGCAGAATACCATAGAAATTATAATATTTTACTTTTTTTTTATTCCAAATATTTCTATTACAAACTGAATACGATATTTAACAAAGTATGAGATATTCAAATTATACAAAATTAGTTGGCGCAGGTGGACTCGGCTCAGTTCCCCACCATACACGTACTTGTTCTCATAAATTCCTGCAATAGAGAATACTACATTAATTTTAAGAAAAATTGACTCTGGCGATCATCCGGCATAGTCGCAGAATGAAATATTAAGTCCAAGGCTATTTCTCTTTCCGCTGTAATACATTTACCTTATTCTAATTAGTTGGTTAATTTTATTAGCCATAGAGTCACTTCGTATATTAGATTCATGGGCATTTAAAGGTCCTTTAATCGAATACCACTTTTTATTCTTATATATGAGAAAATTGAATTCGTAAAAATATTGGACTTCTGGTTTTCTATGGATTTACACGTTTTGAAGTATCCTCAACACGATTTGATCATTTTTAGAAAATGTCTGTCAGTCTTTCTATCTGTGTGTGTATCATGAACTTTTTGGACACTGTATACCACGAACCAATGAACGAAATTTAATTAAACTTGGTATTCAATTGGACCTTGATTTAAACTGGTGCTGATTATATTTGGGGATAAATCACTTAGCAGATGCTCTGTCGACAAACGTCTACTTCAGGCATCTTAAACTTTTGGACCCTTCCATCTCTTAAAAGACTAAAGATTAACACGCCGTATTAAATTAATTTTAAACAATGTGTACTCTCTCTCTATGATACCTTGAGCTTGACGTATTTTGGGTTTCGCCAGAAAATTTCAAAATCTCAGTGAACTCGTCTAGCAAAAACTCAGTGCAAAACCTTCGTAAAAATTGAAAATGGTCACAAGTATTTAGGGTATGAGAAATCATTTAAGAATTTGATCATACTATGATCGAGTTTTTCTTTAATCATATTGTAAACATACATTTGTAATACAAATAAGCTATAGCTTAAGGCTGGTTATCAGTGAGCGTTAAAATCATTCAAATACAATGCTAGCTTATGGAGAAATTAATCTTCTTTTATTATTCCCTAGCACGCTTTGCCCGCTTCGCTGGTCACTATATTAAAATGATTTTTTTTAAACTGAATAATTGAAACGTTTAAGTAAATGTATTTCGATTGGCGACAACTTTCGCCACAGCTTTAGTATGGGATCTCCTCAGTGATATTTAAAAAAATTTCAAAACTGCAATATTTAATCCCACTTACGAAAACATGTGACTTTTAATGAGTAGCAGATTTAATTTCTTTTTCCAAACGGTTTTCATACAATCCCCTGCTGTTGCCACCTACAATTCATACATTAGTTAATTTTAAAAAATCTAATTGTCCGATCGATAAGCTCTTTAATCCGTTGGATTCACAAAAATTGCTTCTTTCATTTGGTATCTTATTTGTAACGATACGACTGATATTTCTAATTTATTTTCTAATTTATTTAATTTACTTTCCTCATTTTAAATAAATGTACTTTTTTTCTTCTTTTTTTATTCTGTCGAAAAAAAAATTGGCAACAATAAAATTATAGATAAAATTTAAATGGCTAATTTATCAGAAATTAGAAGGTTATTTTTTTCACATTTTAATTAATTAAAAGAAAACTGATAAGAAATTCAAAAATCTGGCTTCGAGGTGCATCAGGGGAGGTCATTACGAACCTGCATGCAAATTTGTGTAGCTCAGCCATCAGCCGTTTTCCTAAAAGGCTCTGGAAATACATACACAATGACACACACACACACACAAACATCTTATTTTATTATATGTACTAGCAGGCTTTGCCTGCTTCGCTGGTCACTAAATTTAAAGGAAACTCTTTTCTATATTGCTTTATAAAAATAAAATAAAATACTGAAATTGCTCAAAAGCTCGCTTCAGGTCCCTGCTGCCTTCGGCAGCGATTTGGTCATACGCTAAAACTCGGGCGCCTGTCCCTATTACCTGCGACAGTGGTTTACCATTAGGCTTGCATTTAGGTGCTTATTAGATAACAGTTTCGAAATAGATAGTATCGAAAAAATTGAAATATCTCTTTTATAATTGAATTCCAGACACATATGAACAACACTATACGTGGTGCACATAATATTTGCTTTTACGTTATTTCCTATGTTTATTTTGTTTATCCCCGATCAACCATAAAAATGATAACAATTTCACGCTAAATATTATAATATGCTATGACCGGCTACGTCTGTTGCATGAGACAATTAATTTTTTGTGGTTATATATAATTCATGGTTTGTAAGCATGATCATAGTACCGCCTTAATATAACCGCCGCTCTTTGGCGACTTTTGAATTTTTGTCACCATTTTAGATTTAATCCCTTGTAAAAATAAGACTTAATACCTTGTAACAATATGCTATGAGCGCTATTTCTGCCATATTTTAGAACACTAAACTTTTAATGGTTACATATATTTCCCATTGAACATATTTTT
Source organism: Salticus scenicus (assembly GCA_963930645.1). Lineage (NCBI taxonomy): Eukaryota > Metazoa > Arthropoda > Arachnida > Araneae > Salticidae > Salticus > Salticus scenicus. Next base: position 205,030,568 of record OZ005656.1, on the reverse strand, counting down.
ATTTTCATTTATTTATTTAAATATTGATGAAATTTGAACTTCAATTTGGTCTAGTGTTGTACAGGCTGTATACTATATGTTTGTGTTTGTGAAAGAAAGTTTAAAAAAAAATTCAAAACTGCAATTTTTAATCCCACTTAAAAAAAAAATAAAAAATAAAAAAATAAAACATGAAAATCTGACATTGACAGATTTAAATTTAGTGCCAGAGGCCTACTGCTAAACTTGTTAATATCGACAAATTCTTCTTTAGTTAATTCGTGACGATCTAAATTCCATGATAAAGTTTTCATTAAATCAAACCAATGTGTTTCAGCTGCAGATATTGTAACAAATAACGTTGGAAGTCCAAACTGTCTTATAGCCGCAAAACAACGTTTTTTCTCTTTTTCCCAATGAGGGGGAGGTGTGCCTTGGGGGGGACTCATGTCAAAGGTGTGCTTTGGGGGGACTCATGTCAAAGTTGTACCTTGGGGGGGACTCATGTCAAAGTTGTACCTTGGGGGGGACTCATGTCAAAGTTGTGCCTTGGGGGGACTTCATTCAATAAATCCCCATTCAATAAACCGACTGAAATAGGCCCTTAGCACTATTAAGAGTGTATTATAAAAATTCGACAACGCTGTACCGACTGAAATAGGGGTACCTTGGGGGGGACTCATGTCAAAGTTGGGCCTTGGGGGAACTTCATTCAATAAATCCCCATTCAATAAACCGATTGAAATAGGCCCTTAGCACTATTAAGAGTGTATTATAAAAATTCGACAACGCTGTACCGACTGAAATAGGGGTACCTTGGAGGGGGACTCATGTCAAAGTTGGGCCTGGGGGGGGGACTCATGTCAAAGTTGTGCCTTGTGGGGACTTCATTCAATAAATCCCTAATCAATAAACCGACTGAAATAGGCCTCTAGCACTAATTAAGAGTGACCTATAAAAATTCGACAACTGTACCGACTGAAATCCGCGTTTGTAATGATCGATAGATGGCTCTTTCTCAACTGCAGTTGTTAGTAATTATAATAGCCACGTGTATTGTTGTTTCTTGTTGTTCTATCATTGTTTCAACGTGAAAGCTATCAGTGGTATGATAATTTCACCTTAGCCCACCAGAGGGCGAGCATTTCATTACAATCGCGGATAGGCCTCTAGCACTAAAAAAAAACAAAAAACATGTGACTTAATTAGTAGCACATTTAAAAATATTCCAAACGGTTTCCATACAATCTCCTGCTCTTGCCACCTAAAATACATACATTAGTTAATTTTGAAAAATCTAATTGTCCGATCGATAAGCTGTTTAATCCGTTGGATTTAACGATACGACTGATATTTCTAATTTTTTTTTTCTAATTTTTTTAATTTACTTTCCTCATTTTAAATAAATGTAATTTTTATTGTTCACGGTTTTTTTCTGTCGAAAAAATAATTTTTTTTTTTTTTTTTTTTTGGCAACAATTAAATTAAGGATTAAAATTAAATATTTTAAGTAAATGTAATTTTTATTGTTCACGTTTTTTTATCTGTCGATAAAATAATGATAATTTTTTTGGCAACAATTAAATTAATGATTAAAATTAAATGGCCAATTTATCAGTAATTAGAAGGTTTTTATTTTAACATTTTAATTAATTAAAATAAAACTAAAACAAAATTCGAAAATCCGGCTTCGAGGTGCATCAGGGGAGGTCATTACGAACCACCATGCAAATTTTTGTAGCTCAGCCATCAGCCGTTTTCTTAAAACTCTCTGGAAACACATACAATGACACACACACATCTTATTTTATTATATGTATAGATATAGATAGATAGAAGATATAGAAGATAGATTAAATAATGCATATTTTTAAATTTCGTTTCACAGTCAGAAAATTCATGACTTAAATTATGTCTCGTGTTTTAAAAAAATTATTAGTAGTAGTAGTATTAAATGCATATTTTATTTTGAAGCTGTAAATTGGGAAATTTCCACAAACTGAAATTTCGCATTTTACAACTTAAAATAAATTTGAAAAACTAAACAAAAATCAATTTTTGGAAAGCGATAAATAATTTAACACTTAACAGTCATGAATTTTCTGAATGTAGAAACAAGATTAAAATATATGCATTATTTTATGAAAAATATTCGAGACTATTATCTCCTTAGGTTATCGTAACATTTGGATGAACTTGACGCTCGCTGATAGATAACGTTAGTGTATAATATAATATAAACATGGTTAAAAGTGAATTAGTAACGCATTGTTGACAGTCACGAGTTAATTCGTTCCAATAATACTTAACCATAGCCTATGCCTGTGGCATGGCTGGGACACTTGGCAACAGTTGAAGCGGTAGACAGCGCCACCTGGTACAGATTGCATGAATTTTTATTCAACAGCCACCAAAAATTTTTAAATAAAAATATGAAAATATGTGAGCATGAATGTGTAACATGTTTCGTATAATCCTTGAACTTTCTTGATTCTCTGTACCACTTATATAACGATGTTTGATATAGAAAATGCCTTAAAATTTAAAAGGAAATATATTGTATAAAAATATTGGTGAAAGATTCCTTGAAAAAGACCGTGTCCATACGAGCCATGTGTAAGGTGAGTTTGCTGGTAATAGGCGGAGCTTTGCTTTTCAACGAATTAAAAATGAATAATGTACAACAAGCATCTAAATTTCTCCCTAAGTGGGCAATAAACACAGGGTGATCAGAAAATGAGTATACATTTGAAAAATTAATAACTCACGGAATAATGTAGGTAGAGAGATAAAAATTGACACACATGCTTGGAATGACATGGGATTTTATTGTAACTTCAAAAAAGGAAAAGTTCAGAAAATGGCCAACAAATGGCGCTAGACAGCAAAACGTCAGTGACGCTGCATGAGAATCGTGTATAAAAGGAGCTGTAATGAGAGAGGTAATCAGATGCACCAGCAATCGCAGCATGTTGACGTTACCAGAAAAGGCCTTTTTTTGAAGCTGTACTATCAAAATGGGGAATCTTTACGATCCTATAGCCGTAGGAAGGGTATTCGAACGGAAAGTCCTATGACAAGTTCAGCTGTGAAGAAGTTCGAAGACACGGGTTGTTTAGACGATGGGCTCCGTAGCGACCGACCGAACACAAGTGCTAATTCTACTCAATCAGTTTAGGAAGAAATGGAGATTGTAGCGGGTTCGTCTACGCTCGTGAAGTCGCGCGTCGCACTGGGATTCCATACACTACTGTCTGGGTAGCACTAAGGCGTATACTCCGATGCTATCCGTACAAAATCCAGCATTATCATAAACTGTTACCCGGCGATTTTGTGAAGCGGAGAGCATTTGTGGTGTGGGCGTTTTAAAAGATGGCGAAAGATGACAATTGGTTGTCTAGCGCGTTGTGGACTGACGAAGCCCATTTCACACTTCGAGGGTCTGTCCACTCTTACGAGGGTTGCTATTTATATTTCTGGCCTTGGCAACAGTAAGTGTTGCTAGGCGACCGCAGACGATTTTAATCGAAAGTTTGATATTTTTAAACGTAAATTCAGCAGACGATTTACCATTATAGCTTTATTTGTGTTGTTGACAGTAACTTGAAAAGTTCTTCTCTTTCAAAAAATGGAATTGAATCGTGAAAATTTTCGTGCGATTATTTTTCAAAACTTTCGACGTGGATTGTCAAGACAAGAGTGCTTCGATGAACTTAATTCTTTATACAGCGATAAAGCGCCATCCTACAGCACTGTAAGAAATTGGTATAACGAATTTAATCGTGGTCGATGTTCGATCCAGGATGAATCCCGTGCAGGTCGTCCAAAATCCGTTGTTGTGCCAGAAAAGATCGATGCTGTGCGTGAACTGATAAAGCAAGATCGTCATGTGACATACCGTGAGATTGAGGCGTCTTTGGACATTAGTATGACTAGCATCAATGAAATATTGCATGAACATTTGAGCGTAAAAAAAAATTTGTTCGCGTTGGATCCCGCATAATCTGACAAACGCTCAAAAAAAGGCTCGTGTCGATTGGTGCAAGGAAATGTTGGAAAAATACGTTCAAGGTACATCAAAGGCTGTGTATAACATCTACACAGGTGACGAATCATGGATCTATGCATATGAGCCGGAAACAAAACAGCAATCAACTGTATGGGTCTTCCAAGGCGAGGCAAAACCAACAAAAGTTGTTCGAGGAAGAAGCACATCGAAACAAATGATTGCCTGTTTCTTCGGCATTAACGGTCATGTGGCAACAGTGGCGTTAGAGCAACGCAGGACGGTCAATTCTGAATGGTACACGACCATTTGTTTGCCAGAAGTCATCGGAGAAATTCGAAAAAAGCAGAAGAACAGGCGAATCATTCTTCATCATGACAATGCGAGCTCTCACACATCGACTCAAACAAATGCATTTCTGACTGAGCGAAAGATCGAACTGATGGGTCATCCGCCGTACAGCCCTGATTTGGCACCCAATGACTTCTTCTTATTCCCACACATCAAAAATAAATTACGTGGACAACGATTTTCGACCCCCGAAGAAGCGGTTGATGCATTCAAAACGCATGTTTTGGAGTTACCTCGATCGGACTGGAAAAAGTGCTTTAAAAATTGGTTCAATCGCATGCAAAAGTGTATTGATCCTCATGGAGAATATTTTGAAAAACAATAAAACCAATTTCGATCCTACATATTTGTTTTTTCATTATTAGGCCAGAAATATAAATAGCAACCCTCGTATAACTGCAGAATTTGGACTACAGAAAATCCTAGAACTGTCGTGGAAACTCCATTGCACGACGAGAAAGACAAGGTGTAGAGAGTCCAGAATGTGATTTGACTATTTTTAAAAACAAATATACGCGCGTGTATTACTTGGAAGAAAAATTAGCGTGCTGTGGCCATCACAAAATTTTCTTCTGTTTCATTGGGTGAGTCCAGCCTCTGGAACACTTCGACCGATCCAACTGAGTCATTTGATCCACGACCGGTCGAAAGCAGAGGCTGGACAACTCCGATCCTTTTATTGGATGAAAATCAGTGCTACCATCTGTAGGCTTAGTTTGAAATTAGCTATAGAATATTAAAAAGTTAAATTAATTAAAGAAAAATTTAATTCATTAATTAAAAATGTATTTTAACTATGAATAATAAAAAAAAAGATAGATGCATAAAATCTTTTTTTTTTTTTTTTTTTTTTTTTTTTTTTTGTATTCTGCATAGTTGGGTACATATGCACCTAAAATACAATAATATTAATTATATAATTCTTTTTTGAAAATTATTTAAATAAAAAAATAATAACAATAAAATTTTAATTTTAGAAATTTTTCCCGCAATTTTTTTTTTTTTTTTAATTATTTCCCTCAATTTTGCATAATTGTATTTTAATGATATACTGTAAACAATTTTAAGTTTTATTTTGTGGATTTATTATCAAGCTAATTTTTGTTAAATATTTTTAAGTTGGAATACTGAAATTTAAAACAAATATTTAGCATTCAAATATTCGATGTAAATAAGTAGTAGGTTCAAGTTTTATTATGATCTAAGGTAAGAAATATAAAACTATTTCACATTGCAAAAAATTATAAAATTTAAATCAATGATTACAAAAAAAAAAAAAAAAAAAAAAAAAATTTATAACAGTTTCTTAAATTATCATTCATTTGATTCAAATCTTCATTAAATTGGTTTGTTAAATTCAATTAATTCTGATCAATAATATTTTAAATGTTTAATATATTTATGACTTTTTATTAATATTATTATTATTTAAATACAAATTAAATGTTGATTTTTAAATATTGTTAATTATTTTTATGTTTGAATGCTGAAATTTAATGCAAAAATTTAGTATTCAAACATAAAAAAGTTTCATAAAAATTAACTGATCGATAAATTCCCAAAGTAGTTCACAAACAAATCTAAAATATTTTGTTGAACTCAAAATTAAAAAAAAAATGTTAGCAGGGAGCATTTTAAAATTTTATTTTATTAAATTTAAATAATATTCGATGAATTTTAATTTGCATTATTGTATATTTCAATCCATTGCATGCATATATTTATAATTCTAAAACAATTATACAGTTACTAGCAGGCTTTGCCCGCTTCGCTGGACACTATGTTTAAATGATTTCTTTGTAACTGAATATATTTCGATTGGCGACTATTTTCGTCACAGCTTTAGTATGAGACCTCCTTGGCAATATCAAACATTTTTTGAACTTCTTGAATCTGTACAAAAAAACTATTATTAAAACAAATATTTTCGAAAATAGTCCAATAGCTGGTGTTAATTCTTCGAATATTCTGGAAACAGTTGAAGCTGTTACTCGTACAGTATAAGTCATTATTCGATGAATGCTCTGGGACAGTCTAAAAAATAGTCACTTGTTCCACAGGAGTAAAGCAAATAACATCAACTACACCAGAGCAAAAATTTTCACTCACTCACGAAAATGTCCAGTTGCTTAGAGCTCAATCCCTAAAGTGCAATGACTCAGGATAGGTCTCTGAATAACTCTGGATCGCAGTAACTACATACTCTTTCGCAAAAATCAACTCACACCTACTTATAACTTTTGGCGATGGGGCTTGGAGATGACTCCATCGAGAATCCCTTGGTAAGCTCAAGATCTACATTCCCGTGTGTCGGAGAGCTTCGAAATATCGGGAACCCTAAACTATCATTTTTCACCAAATTTGGTCGCCCACTCGCCAAGTTTGTCTCCAAGACTATGCTTTCTGTTAAACATATCTTTATTTAGTTATTTAAATATTCATTTGAATTAATCAAATATTTCTGCCCGACAGCGTGCAAGTGCAGTCACACACAGCAGCTCATTTATTTGTATGTTAAATTAGCGTAGTGAATGGTATATAAAAAAATAAATAAATAAATAAACATTATCGTGCTACACAACTTTATTAATTTTACATTTTTCTTGAACTATCTAGATTAAAATCGCTGTTGCTAAATTAAACCTCTTGGCGAAAGATGTTCGGTGTATTTCAACGCAACAATTTAAAAAATCACCCAGGAGGATCTATAAATAAAACTGATTTTAGTACAACACACATTAGCATCGTAAACTATATTAGCACTTTGTAAAAGAAATTTTAAATTTAAAATGACGTCAATTTTTGTGAGATGCATAATTTATTTATTAATTTTATTTTTTATTGTTCACGTTTAGATAAATGTATTTATTTTCCTGTTGGGAAAAAAAAAAATAAACTCGACAACAATTAAATTATGGATAATTAAATTTAATTTTGGCAACAATTAAATTATGGTTAAAATTTAAATGGCTAATTTTTTGCTATTATTAGCTTACAAAATTGCTATTTTATGCATAAAAATAACAAAAAAAGTTTTTTTTCGGAATAAAAGGCAGCCAACTTTCTAAGTTAGGGTATAAGCTATCTCCATAACAAATTTTATCGAAATCCATCGAGCAGTTTTAGCGTGAAACTCAGTCAAATAAACGGACATTCACATTTATAATATATATAAGATTTACCAAAAAAATGCTTGTATGCAGATTCGCGTTTGTAATGACCGATTGATGGCGGACCAATCATAGCAATGGATTTGTAAATGGATCAAATGACTCGGAAAAAGTTCTTGGGCGTATTGATCCACGACCGGTCCCTGGAACACATTACACTGGACGACTTTGATCCAGACCGGTCGATGAGACTGGACGCATTGTTCCACGACCAATTGGATCGGTCGAGAGCCTCAACTCGCCCGTTCTATATAACAGCGCCAAGTATGGATTAACAAGCAATAAAATTTAATAAATATAATTTCTCAAAATAAAATTTTTACAAATAGATGCTGAGCTATAAGTACAAGGGTCGTAATCTCAGAGATAAGAAATATTCGCCTTTTACTTCACCCCTAATTTACTGCAGAATTACTTCTGGAAATATTTGTAATAATGAGATTATTGTATAAATATAGTGGTAGTAATAAATTTGAAAAATTCTTGTTTCTGAAAGTGTCCTGAAAAAAGGGCGGAAAGTACAACCCCTGTAAACATTTAGAAGTTTTTAGAAATTGAATATTAGCAGTACCATCTGTCGGCCGATTTACACCTAAACTAAAATCAGCATTGTTTTCCTCAATGACCGAGTCAAATATCCATTTTACTGCAATATATTCAATAGAAACTCAAAAATAGTCTTCGTGTAAGTGACAAAAATAGCAGCATAACAGCCCTCCTGCAAGACAATATATGCCAAAATTCAATCGTCACCAATTTGTATCAAGATCAGAGTTCCCAACTTTCATAATTTATTCACAAGCGTTTTTAGCCCCGCTCTTTTTCATACCGGAAATTTTTAAAAATGATTTTCTTCTTATTTAATCGTTGTCACATATTAAAGAGAAATAATCTACAAAGTTTCTAGTGGGAAAAAAAGGCGGAGCTAAAAATGCTCGTGAATAAATTGCAAAAGTTGGGAACTCTGATCAAGATCCAACCAAATGCAGTTTTTTTTTTCTTCTTTTTAAGGATTCCGTCCACTATTTTGTAATATACATATTGTGCAAAATTTTACTAACACACACAGATAGACATTGTCTAAAAATAATCGAAACATAAATTTGGTGTTGAAAGTTGAGTAATTCTGATTCGAGTCTAGCAATTTTGTGATTTTATAAGGAATGTAGTTCAATAAAATAGCTGAATAATGAATATGTTGAATATAAGTTGAATAATTTTTACTTCTAATTTCGATAAAATTATTCAACTTTTAAACACAGATTTGTTAATTAATCAAGTTTGAACGGAATTTCCACGAATCCAGTTCTTTATTCTGATGTATGTTGAAGAAAATAAAAGCTGAATCTCAACATGGATCCTTTTTTTTTTTTTTTTTTAAGATGAATTAAATGTTTTTTTTTTTTTTTTTTTTTTTTTTTCTTTACCCCGACTGATAACAGCTTGTATTGTTTACTTGAATTTAAATTTTTGGACAACATGAATATTCGCTTATATTACCTATATAAATATTATTTCTCTCTTCAAATAAATATCTTTAAGCATATATAAAATTCTTTGTTCATCTTTAATTTTATTGTAATTCCGAATGTTGAAAAGATCCCCACGGAAAGCATTCTATCTAGGCCTAGGACCATAGCTGCCAACTTTTAAATTTATTCCGTAGCATTTTTAGCGTCCGCCTTTTTCTCCTACCATTTTCTTAGAAGAATAATTTTCTTATTATTTAAGCGTAATTCTACATTGGATAAAGAAAGAGATGTAATAAAGAGGCGGGTACTAACAAGACAACGGAATAAATTAAAAAGTGTACATGCTACAACCAACGTGCAGTCAGTCAACTTATCCCGGAGATGAGAACACTTTGATTTATTCCGTAGCATTATTAGTAACCCCTTGTTTTTTTACACCACTTTTCTTGCACAGTAATTTTCTCCAATATGTAATTACAATTAAATGGGAAAAAAGTCCTTTTTCTTAAAAAGTGATTCGTAAAAAAGGCCGGAACTAACAATGATACGAAATAAATTAAAATGTTGGCAATTTTGCCTCGAAAACGCCATCATCTAATTTCGAAAGCTATGGTCATCAAAACTTTATTGGTGAAATCCTAGATATTTAAAAGAAATTAAAAGAACAATTACGAAGACTGGAAATAAAATAAGAATTTTGTCTACACATGTTTAACTGTCAAATATATTTCATAATTCATTCATTTGCACACTGAATGTATATCCGCATAGAAACAAGACATTAAACATCTAATAACGACAAGTATCACATGCATAGTTTGTTCAAAGTATTTTACCGAATAAAATAAAACGTTTGGATAGTAGATATTATCTTACGCTTACTTTCTTGTTCTTAGCTCGTGGTTCGTGCCCATAGAATAAGCAGCAGGTATAATTGCAGCGTGCCAAAGTGTGTTGCACTACAGTTTCAGGATTCCTAAGAAGAAAGTAACAGGAAAAGAATCAAGAAATACATTCGCAAAAATCTAAAATGTAAAATATAAAATTATTTAAAAATTTTTAGGAAATATAAACCTAAAACAAAGATGTCTCTAAGATCAACTAAAGAATCAATGGATATCGGTAAGTATTATTTGTTTTCAGGAAAAATGCTGATTTTTAATGATATTTTCTAGGAAAATCTTTCCAATGCTAACTGATTATTATTATTATTGTTATTATTATTATTATTATTTTGAAAAAGTTACTGGCATAATATTTAATCAATTAGTTTCCGAAAATATTGCTGAGTCACAGTTGAAAAGCTCAGAAACATTACATAAAAAAGGAGTTTATGTCAGTAATATCTCCAAATAACACCTTGCTGCATAATTTTCATAGATGCCAACATTTTAATTTATTCCGGGGTATTTTTAGCCCAGCCTTTACTTCGTACTTTTTTTTTTAATAGAAAAATTTTCTATGATATATAACTTTAACCATAGCCTCCTAAACTAGATGCCTTCCGCGTGGCTCGGAAACTTGGAGCCACCTGGTACAGATTTCGTGACTTTTTTATTCAACAGCCACCAAAAATTTTTAAAAGCGTGATTTGATAAATATAAAGGAATAGAATCGAAGATACGTCAATTATATGTATCATGTATCACTTATTAAAATTATTGGTGTCGTTGAATAAAAAAGTCACGCAATCTGTACCAGGTGGCGCTGTCTACCGCTTGAACTGTTGTCAAGTTTCCGAGCTACGCGGAAAGCATCTAGTTTAGGAGGCTATGCTTTAACTCAATCCGAAAAAATTACTTAGTATGAAATAAAGGCGGGGCTAAAAATACTACGGAATAAATTAAAATGTTAGCATCTATTATGGATTTTACGATTGTGATTTTCCATCTACGGTTGCTAGGAGGATGCCTAAAGATTTGTTTATTTTAATGTTAATTTCATTTAATGAAATATTCTAATAAGATTTCATTTTATTTGTATCGTCAGGAAACCAATGTTTCTGTATATGTGGAGTGAATTTTTTTATAACGTGAAAGTAATATAAAAAATAATTCAGAAATTTAATGTAATATTTTAATGAATTACTTTAAGTCTATGCAATATTGAAGTGACATAAAATAAATGGAAACTTTAGATATAATGTAAACCCATGTTGTCACATTTTAAAAATTAAAGCTGTTCTATATAATTAAAGTTCTCGTCATGAATGGATGAGGAATAAAGTAATACTATTGCGACTTTTTCATGTTTGGCTTTCAAAACACAAAATATATTTTTATTTCATTTATTTATTTATTTTTAATTTTATTTTATGTGTGTGTGTGTGTGTGGCCTTTTGTTGCGACTATGTAGTTTAAAAATTGACTGCGAATGAAGTGCAAACTAATTTCTGTAATTTTTTTCAAGCCAATCGGAAATTATCACTGGAAAATATTTCCTCGTTAGTCGTTCATTAACTATTTATTTAGTATTTAGTACATTTATGTGTCTGAAAATTTATAATTTTTTTTTTTTTTTAATGATAATTGCAAAGCTTTCATTAATATAACCACAGATTTTTGAAATAGGAGTCTATTTTGAAAAAATGGTTAAACCATACTTGCTAACATCCTAACTAATATTCCATAGTTTTGTTAGTCCCACCCTTTTTCTCACACCACGAAATTTTAAGAGTAATATTCTCTAAAAGCAATTACGATTAAATAAAAAGAAGTATACTCTAAAAAGATACTGATGCGAAAAAAAAGGCGGGGCTAACATTGCTACGGAATATTAATTAGTATGTTGGCAAGTACGGGTTAAACTTGAATTTTATAGTAACAATATTTTTGTTGAAGCAAACATATCTGTATGTGTGTGTGTATTCTAATGTGCGTTTCAAAATAAAATTGAAAGAACATAAGATGTACGGGAAACAGAAAAATAGCGTTACTCTAATTATTTCAAACCTAATCTTTTAGCGGGCGCACTTATGTGAGAGATGCACTGAAAGGAATTTGGAACACCTCTTCTTGGCTATTCTCTTAGTATATACACTGATCTATTTTTTGTTACCTTTTGAACTTTGAGACATTAATATTAAGCTATGTAATTGCTATTTGTATTGCTGAGTACGCACGACCGTTCAAGAAATTTTTTTTTCCCCTACTGCTAAGAGAAATTTTTATTATTTTTGTCTTATATATTGTCATTTTAAAAGTTTTTTAATTAATTAACTTTTAAGTTAACGCCTTTTATAAAAGATAACAAAATACCAGCTATATGCTTTATTTTATTTTCAAATAATTCCGATGTTTCTTTGTGTACTTTATATTGATTTTGTGCTTTCATTTTAATTGTTTCAGATTTTTTTAATGAATAAAAGTTCCAATTAAATGCTTTCATTAACCTTTATATGAATTTAGTATAATCAAAATATTTAAATACTTGAAAATACATATTTTGCACAGTGTATGTGGAAAATACACCCGACTTTTCATGCTCGTATAAGAAGCGCGCCCACTGAAGGTTAAGAGAAAACTTAACAATACAATTTTATTGTCTAATAGTCATTTATTTTTATCGTATTGATAAAAATCTTTATTAAATCCTATTTAACTTTTTAATGTACATTATTTTCTCTCTGAAAACTAATATTTAACATTTTTACATACATAACAAAAATAATAAATAAGTAAATAAATAAATAAAATAAAATTTTCTTTTGTTTTAATCAATTTTCAAACTTTTGTTCCTTCTTTGTTTTATAGCCTAGAATCACTACTCCGAAATTTAACAAAAGGTATTTCAGAGGAAACCGTCTGTAGAAATCATTTCAAATTTCTTAGTAGGTGCGAGTGCAACTTGCTGTTTTGATGATGTACTCGTGCCTTTTTTCACCTGATGAAGGATCTTGCTATTATTTTGACCTGAAACAACTGTTTGCGAGTTTTTCAATATATAGTGTTTACTTATAAAGTTATTTGATTATTATATATATATATTTTTTAATTAATTGTTATTTGAATTTAATCAGGTTAACATATGTAGATAAATCTTTAAAACCAAAATATTCTGCAAAATTGAAATTCTCAATTTTTCTTTTTACATAAACACACACACACATATATATAATCAGCTATGGGTATAATAGCCATTTTTGAAATTAGCAATTTTTAAAAGTCAATGTGTAGTTAAAGAGTTAAACACAAAATCTTGTTAAGGCAAACAATTTTTTGTTAAGTTAATGTAATCGATGAAAATGCTACTGGTCTAACAAAAATGTACTTAGTTTAATGATTTTTCCGTTTAATTATTCTTTAACCCCTTAACGCGCGCTGTCCTCGCTGCGAGGACGCAAAATTTAAGATCCAGCTGCAAAAATTCATCCCGGAAATTTTTAGCAAAAATTCACGTTTATAACATATCAGAAAAGGCCGGTTTTTTAAACCTTAAAATTTGAAACTTCTTTTAGTTTAATTTGGTTCATGAATTCTGGTGGAAGTATAATTTAAATGTTTCAAATTGTCTTGCGCCGCAAACAGAGCCTGTTTAAGGGGGAAGCACACATTATCTCCGCTCTCACCGGAATATTTTTACAATTATTTTTTACTTCATGTCATAGAAAAAGAAATTCCACGCTTTGACGAGGAAATATTTTCTATAAAAAATGAACGGTGTAAAACAATCCAATTTACTCACCGTTATTAGACACCAGAATTCTTTTAAAATAATTTTTAAGGAGAATTTTCTGTTTATTATAGGAGGAAAGTATTTGTTAAAAAATAACGGTGTAAGTATAAATAATGTTTGCTTTCCCCTTAATCAGGCTCTGGCCGAAAGGGTTAAGGAAATTTTGGTATATATATAATATATATATATATATATATATTTTTTTTTTAAATGAAGATAATTTTGTTTAAAAAATAAACAATAAATAAAAGCAAAAAAATTACCTAAACTTATTTAAACTTTTCAGTTGAAAGTGATTTTTCCCGTTCAGTTTACCCTAAAATAAAAATCGCATTATATTAGCAATCATCAGTGTTTAAAATAGCTCAATACGTAAATTAATCATAAAGTCTTCTTATAAAAAATTCAATTTCAAGGATGGAGCACAGGCGCAGAATTCATACCGGAATTTGTTTAAGAAATTTCTCTACCTATAACATCGTTGATTTAAAAAGTTGATAAATTTCTTACATCAATAGTGGTTCGAGTTCTGAGCCTGTGTTCCATGCCTACAATATACAGAATTGCAATTTGTAAAACTACTACAAAAATATTTCATGGTGTAATTTGTTTCACATTCTTTTGTTACAAGTACCCTATATACAACAGAAATCGCTTACTAAATCCAAGTGAACATTTCAGGAACAATGACATACATATAAATACTTGCCAATTTAACCCGGAAGATTGATAGTCCCGCCCTTTTTCGCCTATTTTTTTACACCAGTCTTTTTTTTTTTTTTTTTTTTTTTTTTGAGTACTTTTCTTCTTATTTAATCGTAAATGTATTAAAAGAAAATTACTCTAAAAATTAAGTGGTGTATAAAAAGGGGCGGGAACTAACAATCTTCCGGGTTAGATTGGCAAGTATGCATATACAGTAACCGCCGCTTAATAAATTCACTGGTTCATAAAATCAGCCGCTTAATAAATATGATCAAATTGCCATGCCCAGAATAAAATCAAAACAAACTATTTTAAAAACCGCTGCTTAATAAAATCAGCATCGCCGGTTAATAAACTCAAAAATAATCTCTTCAGCAGCAAAAATGTCATTTACTCACGCTAAAGAAATTTTCAGTTTGCATTGTCTTTTTTTTTTTTTTTCCTTTCCTTCCTTTTTCATTATGTATATGTTACCGCTAAAGTGCAGAAATCAGTTAATCTGCAGATTAGCTAGGTAATCTGCGCAATAACTAGGGTGATCCGTTAAATTGAGGAAAATTGTTTCATTTCTCAAATTACCTAGATAATCTGCACATTACCTACTGGGCACTCGTTAAAATGAAAATAAGATCTCTGCTGTTGTAATTTTACTGCACGCTGTGTTGTATTTGTTTTTTTCATTCGGGAAAAAAAAGAAAAAAAAAAGATTAGTTTTATTTATTTTCTTTCTTTCTTTACTTATTTTAATCTGTATGTGTTTTAATTTTTATGTCTTTTAAAGTTACATTTGTTTTAATTCTTTTATTTATTTCATCTTTTTTATTCTGTCCTTATAAGTTTAAAGATGTTATGCATTTTTAATATGAAATATAACTTTAATAGCTTTCAATAAATTCTATTTTTTAAATGAATGTTAGAATTGTAATACAGTAACGACTTCTTTTCAAAATAAAAATATTTAACCATTTAAATAAAAACAAAATGTTTTATTAACAACTATTACTATTTTTTTAAAAAATTATGCACCAATTTTTAATTTGTTAAAGAAATATTAAATTAGACAAATTAGAAGCATTATTTAAGAAGTGCTTCAAATAATTAAAACTGCTTTAATATTTTTTAGAACACATGAAAATTAAAATAACAGTTTTCCAATGCTTTATTAAACTATATTTTGCAGCATACGTATATCTGTACAAGTTTAGCAAATATGTTAAATTTACAAAGCGAACAAAATAAAATAAAATAAAATAATGATATATAAAATATATAAAGAAAACTTGAAAGAAAAAAAAATTGTAATGAAATACTAAAAAATGCATAAAAATTTCATATTAAGTATTTATTAAATAATGCCGTAATATTGAATGTCATATTTTATATTTTTCAGAGTTAAAAATTAATACATCTTTTTTTTTTTTTTTTTTTAAGTAAGTAATAGTAATTTAAAACAATTTTAAAACAAATTAGTTTTTAAAAGTTGTGGTTTTTATTTCG
Source organism: Salticus scenicus (assembly GCA_963930645.1). Classification (NCBI taxonomy): domain Eukaryota; kingdom Metazoa; phylum Arthropoda; class Arachnida; order Araneae; family Salticidae; genus Salticus; species Salticus scenicus. The sequence continues at coordinate 205,014,714 of OZ005656.1, read as the reverse complement.
GGAAGAAATAATTACTGTGTTGTAAATTTAATATTCATAATTCAAAATGAAGTTTCACGAGAGAGAGCTTTTAATTTGATTAGATTTCATTAATAAAATGCAGACCCTTATCAAACTTATATTCAAAATTAAAAAAGAGAAGAAATAAAATCAAAATTAAAACAATTATGACTTACTTGTTACTTTAAATTTTGTGTTTGTCATAATAAGAAACCTAATCATGGCTTCGATGATCCACGTTTTGCGTTTACTCTTTACTGTTTTGTTTATCACAGCAGAGCGAAAGGGATAAGAATTTTAGTTTGTGTTTGAAGGTCATTTGCGTATCTGTATCACATGACTGTTTGACGTCATAGTGAATGTAAAAAAACTAATGCTTCAATCAAACATTTGAACTTTAATGACACAGAAGCCGCTAATGTGCAGATTACCTAGTTAAAATGCGGAAAACTCTTGATTCCGCACTTTAACGGGTTTTTAGTTAATCTGCAGATTAGCTAGGTAATCTGTACATTAACGGATTTCGAGCTTTAACGGTAACAAATATATAAATGAAAATAAAACACAGTTTTCTTTGTTGAAAATTTTACACTTGCAGCATAGTTACATATTAAATACGCCCCATCACTTGTCTCAGTAAAAATTTCAAAGAACGTATCCTTTAAAGCACTGTAATGAGTAACAAATTTGGTTTGATTCGGAAGTGATTTTATTTTAATTTTCCATTATTAAAAGACAATTTCTAATTCTTATTTTGAAATAACTAAGACGCAAGAAATTTAAATGCAAAGATTTTAAATTTAAAAGAGAAGCTAGAACTTTCAACAAAGTAATGATAATTTTCCTCAAAAAAAAAAAAAAGCGCATCGGAACTCGGGATGTGTTAAATTTGTTATACTGAAGGAACAATTAATTATCTTTCAAAAATTAATTAATATTTTTATTAATTTCATTATTCATTACCTTTTGAAATGTCTTCCGAAATTTAGGAAAGTAATACTTTTTTCTTGTGTGCAGGAACGTTCGCCGGATATAAAAATCAGCCGCTTAATACAGTAGAGCGCCGATTATCCGAACTCCAATTAACCGAACTTCCAATTATCCGACAAGCTTATTTCTCTTTTTATTTTTCTTTATCCGAACTTCCAATTATCTAAATTCCTGATTCCCAACATATGAAAACTGATTTGAAAGATTGTTGCATTATGGCTGCTGATTCTTGAAATCTAGAAAAATTCTCAACATTAAAAAAGGGTTGGAATACAATTTTAAATAAAGAAAAAAAATAATAGTGGATTAGAATAATCTAGTAAAGAAAATGAGGAATGTAAAACAATAAAGGAGATGGGAAGAATCCTAAGTTATGAAGAAAATGAAATTAACGAACAGTTAAATAGTGACGTACATGACCCTGGATAACAGATTTTAAATGATGAGGAGATTGTGGATGAGATTCAAGGTGAAAAAGAAAATAAAGAAAATGAAAACGAATGCTTTGAAAATGACCCAGGTCCATCACATGACGAAGCCTTTGAATGTTTGGGAAAAGCTATGAAATTATTCGAACGGCAGAGCGACGCAGATCCTATTCAATTAACCGGTCTAAAAAGAATTTGAGGTGTGGCAGCATTGAAAAGAATGTCTTCTTCGTTGCAAGCAACAATCGAATGCTTTTTTGCTTAAATTATAATTAAATTATAAAATCTAGAGTTTAAAAAAAAAAAAAAAAAGAAAAAAGAAAAGAAAAGAAACACTTTTAAACACACCAGCACAAATTGGTGATGTCAGTCCTAAGCCTGGATAAAGTGTGAAGGTTTTTCTATTGCCGCAATATTCCTTAAATTGTCTGTCCAATTATCCGAACTTTTGCTTATCCGAACTAGGGTCTGCCTCGACGTGTTCGGATAACCGGCGCTCTACTGTAAAATCAGTTTGGCTCAAGATGAATGTGATTTTAATCAGCGGCGGGTAATGTATGTCATAAAATTCGACATAACATCTGCAAACTTCACCACCACTGCATTAACGCTTGTGCAACCAAACAAAGTAGTAACACACGATGTAACATAAAATCACCTGCTCTCGTGACGAGCATTTAGTGCATATCATTGATACACATCTAGATTTGCTAACTAGACGGATGTTTTTAATAATCTTTGAAATAATATTTGTGATAACAATATCTAATATTTATATTTATTTATTTGATATTTTAATGAAATATATCCATTCAATTCTAATACACATTTGCAAATAAATTTATTTCTTTTATTTCATGCTTTTCTGCTTTTCTGCTTTTTTTTTTTTTTTTTTAATCGTAATCTTTATTAATCGTTTATAGTACATATCGTATAAAGGTTGCTTTATATAAAAAGTCGTATTCAAAATAGTAACTGCTGATAACCCTGAAAGTAAAATTAAATGTAAAAGCTTTAATTAGCAGAATTTATTGGATATTATTAATAAATATTTTTCAACTAGTTATTTAGCAATATATATATATAGGGTCAACAGACCAGTAATTGATCCTTTAGAGGGCGAAGCAGGACACTTTGGTCCCGCCGTTTTGGTCCCGCAACTTTGGTCCCGCCATTTTGGTCCTGCCGTTTTGGTCCCGAGGAAATTTTGGTCCCTGGCCATTTTGGTCCCGAGACATTTTGGTCCCGCTAATTTTTTGCTATTTTTTAAATATATATCAGTTTTATAATAGGATAGCCTATTTGTTGATACGGGAAAATTGAAGTGCTCTTAGAATATCTTTAATTAAGGAATATCTTATATGTAAATACATAAATTTTCGACATTATGATTGCTTCCTTACGATTGAGATTCGGAGAATTTTGTTCTGATTTTTTATGAACATTTAATATATTTAAACTTTTTGTTTTTGATGCAATTGCACTTCTCTCTCTCTCTCTCTCTCTCTCTCTCTCTCTCTTTTTTTTTTTTTTTTTTTTTTTTTTTTGTAATTGGCATTTTTTTTTTCATTTGACTTCGATTTAACTTACTTTAATTCTAATTTTTTTTTAAATTTGCTATTAGTGACAAAATTTTGTGATTTTAAAAGTATTGCTAACAATAACAACAGTACTTTCTTATTAAAAAAGAATCCCCATTTGAATATATTTATTGTTAAAGTCTGAATTATTTAAAAAATAATAAAATACAGAAAAATTTTGTTAAAAAAAAAGAGGGAAAAAGAAAGAAAACCTTAGGATATTAAATTTGCTTTTAGTGACAAAATTCTGTTTCTTTCAAAAAACTAATTATTGACCTGCTCCCATCATAGACTATTCTTCATAAGCATAAGATTGTGATCATTTATGAAGTTTTTTTAATTTGCGTATGAATTTATTCATATATATATATACATATATAATATATATGTGTGTGTGTGTGTGTGAGAGAGAGAGAGAGAGAGAGAAAGTGAGAGAGAGATACGTTTCTTTCGATTTCATTGTATTTAATTTTTATCATTAATCTAAGAGGGATTTATTTCAAAATCTGTGTTATAATAATAATAATAATAATAAATGCATGTTTGTTTGTCCGTGATATTTAATTATGTTAATCATGTATACATGTATATAAAATACTTTTCTTTCAATTACAATGATTTTATTTTAAAAATGAAAAAATGTAAGTAGTCCAATATTTAATCAGCTGTACGCATTGCAAGTACCAAAGTTTGGAAAATGTTGATGCACTTTTTTTTATCTTTTTATTTTAATCTTATGTTTAAATAATAATAATAATAATAATAATAAATAAATAAATATATCTGTCTGAAATGACTCTGTGGTTAAAAACAATGCCCACACTGAAATATCTGAAAAACTTTGGGATTCGTTTCACACCCGTTTCTCCAACATACAAGGAATTTCACTGTTTTGTTTCAGCGCATTTGAAAAAAAAAGGGGGGGGGGGCGCTTCTAATCGAAATTTTCTTAAACAATATTGTAAGGGATTATAAGAAAGGAAAAATGCTTTTACAATTGTGTGTGATGTATAACTATTTTCTGTGTTTGACAAATGTATCCCGATTGACAGAGAAGAAAACGATTCAAGTTTAGCAGATCTGTACAAATTAAATCCCGAGATCATTATTTAGGTCCTCGTACCTTCTTTTAAAACTCTAACATTTAGAGTATGCTTGGATAAAGCATCGATTTCGAACACTCTAAATTTGAATGTGATATTTAAGAGCCGCATTACAGTGTTTTATTTTAAAAACCTTGTATTTTATTTAAACTAAAATTTTCAGGACTTTGATAAATTAACAAAGCTTAGATCATCGCTGATATCTAATACCCTTTATCATTCAAAGTTCACTCCGAAATAATAAATTTTCTGTTACCCCATTTTCAACAAAGATTGTAGATATTTAACTCTCCAATTGAAAAAATTCCTCTAAGTTCTCTTTTGCCCGAAGTTCCCTCATGTATTTGCTGTCTTTTTTCCTTTATCGTACAAAGGAAAAAATCGAAATCTCAAATTTTTAGACGTATTTTCAGTTTTATTTGTTACTACATCTTTCTGTTGCAAAATAATAATAATAATGATTTTGTCTTTTCCTACCCCCTTGTTTTCAAGTCAAATAACAAGAATTCGAAATATGAAAAAATAATTTAGCTTTTTCTCTGTAATACTTTGTTTGATTATTCCTGATATTGGGACCAAAATAGCTGGACCAAAACGGCGGGACCAAAACGGCAGGACCAAAACAGCAGGACCAAAATTTCCTCGGGACCAAAGTGGCGGGACCAAAACGGCGGGACCAAAGTGTCATGTACCCTTTAGAGGGAATTTCTTAAAATTTTATTTTATTTAAAATATAAATATCGACAATTTATTTTATTTTATTTTTAATTTTTATTTATTTTTTAATACTAATCAATGTATAAAGAATTAATAACTAATAATTATTTATTTGTTCTCTCTTCTACAATTTATATTATTTACAATAATAGTTTCAAAGTGAGATTTGCTAATAACTGATTATTTTAATTTTCCACTCTAAATATTGCTTAAATTAAAACCTATTGGTAAAATAATTAAAACCAGTCGACTTACTAATCACTTTTGCAGCCCCGTAGACGTAAATCCTATCTTCAATTGCCCATTGCGTAACACTAGTGCAACGTTAAACCCATTCACCTATTCGTTCTTCCTTGGAACAAACTAATTCCTCCTCAGACGATTTTGTTAAACCACTTAAACTATCAGATCCATACACACTAACGATAAGTCGAATGCCAGAAACCTTCGCAAGTTTACAAATCCACTGCGAAAACTTAAGTGAGTCATCTCACACAGTTAGTAATTAACCACACTGGTCAATCACTTTAAAAGTTAAAAAAAAAAAAAAAAAAAAAAACTGAAATTTAGTTGACCAAATTGGTCATTTTCTAGCACTGGTAATATTCGAGATACGTAGTAACTGAATATCCCTTAATTCCAATAAATATAAAAAGCTAATTAAGAAAAGGTATATTTATTTATTCAAAACAAACATAAATGACTTACACACTTCAATAAATAAATTTTTTGGAACAAATTCAGCTGAATGTTTTAAGAATTGAATTAAACATCTAATCTCATAGTGCCTGACTAATACTAACAGCTACTTAATTTAAGCTGTGTGTACAACTCTATAATTGCTCCATGTTACCGTCCAATCAAAATGTCAGTTACTATTGGAAATTACATATACATTGATTTTTGTTTTTTAGATTTTTAAGCTTACATGGCCAATCACTGCCAGATCACCCTACATAAGAAAAAAGTATTAGATATTTTCGTGAAATTTTTCGACCTTTGGTTTTTGATGCATTTACACGTTTTGACCATTTTTAGAAAATGTCTGTAGCTCTGTTTGTTAGGAATTTAATTACAGTTAATGTTAGGTTGGACATTGACCTGAATTGGTTCTGATTAGATTTTGGTGTGAAAGTCATCCAACACGTAGAATTGCCCGCATGTTATTTAATAATTTTTATTATGAAATTATAGTATAAAATTTCGTATAAATGGGTACAAACAGAATTATTTTTAATGAATCAATGTGAAATTGAAAAGAAATATTCATAATACTAATATTCATCTAGAAAAAATCATTTGTAAATGTAGGAGCTTTGAACGCAATTTTAATAGATTCTCCAAGACAAATTTATTGCTAAAATACGGCTGTCGAATTTGCCTTCTCCTAACCCCCTAACCCCCCCCCCCCCCCCGAAAAAAAAAATCGTAAAATTACTGAACAAAGTAAGATTTTAAAAATATGCTGCAGAAGACTCACATCCATTATCACTCTCAACGCAATTTTTAATAGAGCTCTACACGAAAATCCGAATTACATAAAATATCTCTTCCCCACCAATAAAAATAAAAAAAAAATAAAAATAGTTGAAATTATTTAAAAATCTTTTAAAATACGTCACATTAAAATCCTTTTAAGTGCAGCATTTTCATTATTTAATGAATTTCAATATATAATGAAAATGCTGCACTTAAAAGAATTTTAATGTAAGGCACTTTAAAAGATTTTTAAATGTTTAATTAGTCCTTTATTATATTTCAATTTTAATATGTTGAAATTATTTTTATTTATTCATTTATTTACTTATTTATTTGTACTCGAATCTAGTCTCCTCATGTGCAATATCTTCCCTGTGAAGTAACTTAGAGCCGAGTCATGCTCGCAAATGTATTTTTGTCGACTTCGCAAAATACATTTGAGAGAAAGCGAAGAAATTATCAAAATGCCGTCGTAGTGGGGGTCAGGGACCCAAAATCAAGAGACAGAGAGAGAGCGTTTAGAGGTTGTACGCAAATTGAGAGTGAAAAGAGTAATAGCGTAAATAAATTAATACAAAATATATTAACATTTCAATCTGTTACTATCACTCAACATCTTTGTTTGAACATATTTTTTGAACCTTGTACGATGCAATACCGAAATTTGTACAGTAAATCATTAGTGTATGAGGTTTTATTTAGTACATTTTTCACTGAATAGGAGAAGTATAAAAACTTCATTTTATAATACTTTAAAGTGAAACCCCCTGAAAATGTTTATCGATTTCATAAAATTCTGTACATCTTCTCACATATTTTTGTAATTTATTATGCAACTAAGATCAAGATTAATATTCAAGGAATTAATGCCAAGGTAAGATATTTCGAACACCTTATGCATATATGTTGGATTGTGATAAAAAAAAATAAAGATATTATTTTTATTATAAGGATAAATTTAATTTATAAAAACGAATTTCTTTTGTAATCACGGTGATATTATACCCGCATCTCAATAAGGAACAGCTGTCATGTGATTTCCTCGATGCAAGCGTAGTAGTAACTTAAGTTATTATCTCATCCGTTTCATTCCATTTGAGCAATTATGAATCATTTCCTTGAAATAGAAGAACAGAAACGAAAACATCAACTGTGTTGAAATAGGAACGAGGTTTCGTATCGATATGCATTGAATTATTAAAGCATTTACAATGTTATTTTTAGTTTCTTCGTAAAAATTTTCAACTTCCGGTTTTCGGCGGATTTAGACGTTTTGAGAGTTCTAGAACACGATTTTTAGAAAATGTCTGTCTGTCCGTCTGTGTGTGTGTGTGTGTATGTGACAAAAATTTTGTGGCGACTATATCTCTGGAACTACTGCTCCTAATTGTATATAAATTTACATTTAGACGCACCTTGACCTAAATTAGTGCGTATCAACTTTTGGTGTCAACCGCTCAACAATGGTGCTACTACACAGCAATTTCCGTAATTTTAGGAGAGGCTGTATCTCAGGTTCTGTTGCGTATAATCAAACAAAACTTGATATGTGAGAAGACCATTATGAGACATTATGCTGATCCAATGTGAATGCTTACAGGAAAACAGGTGGCGCTTCTATACAGTGATTTCCGCAATTTATAGGAAATCTATATCTCAGGAACTACTGCACAGAATTGCATATGAATTTATCTGTAGATGAACTTTGAAATAAATTAGAGCCTGTCGACTTTTTGTGTCAACCGCTCAATAGGTTGCGCTGCTACACAGTGATTTCCGCAATTTAAGGGAAGACTGTATCTCAGGTTCTACTGAGCATCATCAAACAAAATTTGATATGTGAGAAGGCCATTATGAGACATTATGTTGATTCAATTTGGTTGCTTATCGGCCGATAGGTGGCGTTGCTACACTGCAAAATTTCTCAATAACGGGAAGGCTCTATCTCAACTTTTATGGCTTATATAACTGTACAAAACTTGATGCATGAGATAACCATTATATAAACGCATTTTTAAGATGTGATTTATAGACAATAAAACTGTTTTTCTTTGGATATTTAGGGTTAGTTTTCTCTAAGATGAAAATCATTTGCATTCATCATGTTAGGTAATTTTAATAAATAATAGTTTTCAAAATTATTTTTACTTAGAGAATTTGTACAGGAAAATATAGAAAAAAAGTCTTGTGGTAGCCACAACATATTAGTTTGTTTATGTTTTACTTTTTTTCTATCTACATAAAAAGAGAGATTAAAAACATCAAAATCCTAAAAAGCGTTTTTCTGAAACTGAGCATACGTAATAACTGATATAAAATTAATGCTGTTGCTCTTACAATGGCAAAAAAAAAATAGAACTACATTTTATAGAAATTAATTTTTTCACCAAATCATCAAGTCACTTTATGTACTGTTTGCTCCAGTTGATGTATTATAGCATCCACGAGTCTTCGTATTTCAAAAATTCTGTTTCTTCTCATTGCGTCGTATGGCTGACTCCTAAATAAGGTTAAACGATTCAAAATTAAAATTCTCATATCAAACAAATAATTTTTAATATTTTATAATTTACAAATTATCTTGTAACTTCTATTGAATAATATCACTTTCAACACCGGTCAACATTTTTCCCATTCACTTTCAGTTTATTGGAATTCATAATTTTACAAATAACCAGTTTCAATTTATTCATTGCTTCGATTCACATTTTAAAATTTGTAATCATAAAACTTAATGAAATACCATATCCGTTTTAAAAGCAAATTAAATGAAAATATTATATAGAACTGCACAGAGGTAGTACGATACTTGAAAAAATCAATAGCTATCGAATAGTTTTAAATAGGTTTAAAATAACTTACAATTTCTTTTGTTGTTAAAAGTTAATTAATTAATTAATTATTAATAATAATAATAGGATTTGATAAGGGGACTCTCTATTTACCTCATTAACTAATAGGGGAGACCCGTGTACCTAGAGCCGCTTTTTTTTTAATGGCCGAAAACAGAACCCTTGACCTGTTTAAAATTATGAAATTGATATTTACATATCTTTAAGATTATTCCAATTAGGATTAATATAAATACGTAAAATAATAAATCCTGACAAATAGAAGGCTTTAAAATAAACTTCACTCATGGCCCTAGGCCACAACACATTCATTGTACCTAGGGCCAGACCTCATTTTACCTGGGGCCGCTTTTTTTCAGTTCCCATAAACAGAGCCCCTGGCCTGCTAAAAATCATGAAATTGATTTACATATCTTTAGAACTAATTCCTTTTAATTGAGATTAATATAAACACTTTAAATTATAAATTCCGTCAAACAGAAGGTTTTTAAATAAATTTCACGCACGGCCCTAGGTACAACACGCTTATTGTACCTAGGGTCAGACCTCATTGTACCTAGGGCCAGACCTCAACGTAGCTAGGGCCAGACCTCAATGTAGCTAGGGCCAGACTTCATTGTACCTAGGGCCTCAGTGTACCTAGGGGCATTCCCTTAAAATTAGTTTTCACTTTGTAATGAATAGAAAACAAACATATAAACATATATTTTATAAAAGAAACAATATCAAGTAACACATTTATTTATCATATGATAATTATCATGATGTTGCCTTAATTTGAAAAACCGAAATTTTCAATATATTTTTCTTTGGGATATATTCTAATAGAAGGCAACTACTATATATATATATATATATATATATATATATAGGTATATATATATATATATATATAGGTATATATTATATATATATATTTCTGGAATGTTTCTTAAATTTCTAGATCTTCCTGGTTTACCGCCACACCTTTTCTTTAAGTAGTTTTTGTACGACGTTTTGCTTCAGAAAAAATTGTACCTGTTCAAGCATGACACACGAAAATATGTTAGATGATGAAGGTTTCGAAATTTCAACAGGACATGAAGCAGAGACATACAGTTCCATCATTGTTGGTTCACTTTCTTCATGAAGAAAATCTTTTTTGGAAATTTATGGAGGGAGCTTGTCTCTCAGCCACATTTGAATTTAAATATTCACACTCACCACGAAACCATCCCAATAATGTAATAATAGAAATCAATTAAATTATGTTCATTCAAGAGGGCATAATATAACATGATTTTTGATGAGCAAACTCATACTTGCATACTTGCCAACCAACTCATTATAAACCGTACAATTTTTAGTACCCGCCTTTTTTTACACACCAATAATTTTTTAGAGTAATTTTATTCTTGTTTAATCGTAACAACATTTGGAGAGAATAACTTTAAGAATATAGTGGTGTGAGAAAAGGGGCGTTTTTCAGGGGGCGTTAATAATTGTACGGTTATTAATGAGATGGTTGGCAAGTACAACATCCTAATTAATATTCCGTAGTATCATTAGCCACACCTTCTTTTTAACACCATTATTATTTTAGAGTACTTTTCGTCTTATCTGATCGTAATTGCATTTGGAGAATATTACTCAACAAATTTACTGGTGTGAGAAAAAAGGCGGGACTAGCAATACTACGGAATATTAATGAGGATGTTGGCAAGTATGCGCTAACTGTTACCCCTCATAAGTCCGTTCTCGAGAAATCTGTATTTAAGTTTTAGTAAAAATTTAGTAACGAGGAAGAAGCGGGAGGAGCCTCATCAAAATCTGCTAGAACCATGGCTTTTATCAATATTTAGATTCTATTTTAGCGAATTTTTAGGCATTATATCTCAATTGAATATATCTCAAAGCTGAAATAGGCAACTGTTGAATGCATCAAAGAAAAAGTTTGTCTATGCTCTTTCAATTTCTGCTTGTTTTGGATTTCCTTCATTATTTCAGTAAGGTGTGGTGTTATCGATTTAGGCGTGGTTTCACCGATTATTAGCGAACTTTCAGAATTTATAATTCGAAAACGAGCTGACGAGGGCTAATGTTTTATGCGTCAAGAAACATATTTATATATGCTTTTTCGATTGATACTTGTTTGAATTTCTTTTTTTTTTTATGATTACAGTATGGGATGGTTTCCTGGTCAGTGAATATGTTTTGATTCGCTGGCTATATGCCAGTTACACGAAAACCTGATAGAATGTTCACAGGAGTAAAGATCGACGGATAGGACTTGCCAACATTTTCAGCAACGTCATATATAGTGATTGGTGTGCCAGGGTTTGCCAGCATCCAATTACTACAGGCTGTACTGTAGTATATCTTATAAGGTCCAAACACACCTCTGTCCAACGGTTGAAGCTTATGACTGATGGTGGGTTGAAGCAATGTCCCTCATACAACATTATCCTTCATTTAATTATAAAAGTTTTTCAATTAAATTGTAACAGCATGGAGAACAAGATTGCAATTGTACCTAGGACCATGGATGGCCCTAGGTACAATTCAGCTATGTGGCCCTAGGTACAAGTTTCGGTAAATTCGTTCAAAATACCTTCCACTAAAAAATCCACACACAGAGAGGGCTAATTAAGTATCTCATTTATTACTCAATATAACGAGAAAAATTATACTCTAGAAATAAAAGAAAATCATTTGACAGACTTTTGTAAAATAGCGAAAGAGATGAGCTGCAAAATTTTACTTGAAATCATGTAAATTCTTAATGTACATGTAACTTGTAAAAACTTTCTCCTGGATGGTTTCAAAGTAATTGCAAATGTAGCAACTGGTGTTGTTACTCACCCAACTGAATATTAAAACTTAAAACTAAATATTATTCAAATAAAGTTGGGTGGACCTAGGTACATGATGGCCCTAGGTACACGGGTCTCCCCTACATATTTTTTAATTCCGTTTTCACATTCAGAAATTCCCAACTGTTAAACTTTCTATCGCTTTCTAAAAATTGATTTTCTTATTTTTTAATATTTCCCTTTTAACCTTAAAAATATAAAATTTCACATTGTGAAAATTCGCATTTTACAACTTCAAAATAAAATATTAAAAATTAAAAAAATCAATTTTTAGAAAGCTATAACCTGTTTAATAACTGGAAATTTTCTGAATGTGAAAACGAAACTTAAAAATGTTAGTCAATGAATTATAAAGGGACAAAATTCTCTATAGAATAACATTCACTTTGGCTTCTGGTGACGATAAGTAGAGAGTCCTCTTAAAATTTCCAGATTGTCAAAAATGAGTGGAGTATTATATTACAAGAGTCATCGAATATATTTGGTTGGCGGAAAAGTTCTCTCGTATTTTGAATATGACACCTGATCAATTTTAATTACGTGTATTTACATTTAAATCTATAATATAATATCCATTATTTGCAACCACTCCTTGCCATCTTCAGGCAACTTGTCGATCCCCCTAGTATTTGTTTGTTAGTTTATTGATAACATATACATCAGATTTGTATGTTTGACTTGTAGTCCGCTTGTAAATCTTCGTCAGATAATTACAGATAGCACATGACAGAATTACAATACGAAGAAATAGAAAAACATCCAGGTCCAGCGCGGGAATCGAACACGCTCTCCTACGCTCGAAAGCGATTAGCAGCCCCCTAGTGTAGAAGGTCTCATCTTTGGACCCAAAACATTCAGCAAAATTTATTTTCTAATCGCTAATACTGTCCATTTTTCCATGATAGCTGCATTCATTTCTTCAAGATGGTTACGATAGGTGTTCGCATTGATGGTCTGCCCTTGTTTAGGTATCTCGTAATACACTGGACTGCTTCTGTCCCACCACAAGCAGAGCAACACTTTCCGTTGATGAAGATGTGGTTTTGCAATATATTGTGACGAAGGTTCCAAGCTTACGGTAAACTTTTTTTTCTCTTTATATTCTCGTAAAGGATCCACTTCTCATCTCCCGTAATGAGCTTGTGAGAAAACAGCTCCATATTGTGGCTAACAAGGACAGATGCTCTCACGATACGATAAACCATACCGCCAATTCACTCGCCAAGTCGACATTCCACTTCCACCAAGTCAAGTTTCCTCCACCTGTTCTGTTTGACTTTTCTTTGGAGTTTTGGTGGTAAGAGGAACAAACCATTTAAAATATGCAAAATCCCAAGAGCCACAATAAACGCCAAAAGAAGGCTCAAAAACCGCAGTGATGTTCCGGGAATTTTTCTCCATAGCCAGTATAGGGAAACCGTACTCTACTAGTATATCTGCTCGATGGTCTGGAGACACTACAAAGTTGAGGAAACATACGAATCTATAAATAAAGTTGCTTTTCGGCCGCCCGAAGTTTAACTGAGTCAAATGCTTAAAATCCTGGGAGTTTTATGCTTCTGCCTCTTCGTTGAATACAGCTTATGCTGTGTGTTATAGTAGGCTGACCAGATCAAAGTACCTTTATAATAGGAAAGCGTTAAAAAATTACTACAATTATCGAATTACGGATGTATTTTTTTATTCCCAATAAATAAGGACTAAAAATAAAATATTATTGATTAATAATTTAGTTATAGAGTCAAGGGTCGTGACAATTCAAGGTCATGCCAAGGTCACACCTCTGCAACTTTCGATCGCCTGATGGAGACAGTCTTAAAAGGGCTTTGCTACAAAGCCTGTCTGATGTACCTTGATGAAATTATCATCATAGGGTTTAATTTTGAGGAACTTTAAGAAACATCCGTAGTATGCCGTAAAAACTCAGAATGGCTAATTTTAAATTGAATCGTAAAAAATGAAACTCTTACCGCCGTGAAATAAGTTATCTTGGTCATATAATCTCTGCTGAAAATGTGAGAATTTATCCTGAAAAATTTCTACAGACGAGAACTGGAGTCGTCTTGAAAATATCCATTAATTTTGAAGTTTCCTTGGATTATGCACATACTACAGGGAGTCGTAAATGGATTTTCTAATACAGTAGAGTCTCGAAAGTTCGAGTCTCAGAAGTCCGAGGTTCCGCTTAATTCGAGGTGCCAAATTTTCCCCCTAGCAACCAAAAGCTCTTCCCATTTCCTCTCGCAACCGAAAGAATGCAGGTCTTATTTTTCGTTTCTTCCTGGAAAGAATTTCAGTAACCCACCACCTTTTGTTCTCTTTGTTTTTGAAGGTGGCTAGGTAGGGGTTGGTTTGAAAGGAATTTTCAAACCAGATCTACAAGAGTTTTATTCTTCCAAGTTCAATTGGAATCTTAGATGCTAGTTAGGGACTAGCTGCGTTGTTAGTTGCTCTGTTGCTCATTTAAATTCAATACACGTGCTTGATCCTTATCATTTTGGAAACTTATTGCTTTTGAAAGTGTTGCATTAAGGTGCCTGCTGCGAAAATGAGTGGAAAAAATAAGAGAAAATTTGTATCTATGATAACTAAATTGAACGCTATAAAAAGATTAGATGCAGGTGAAACAATAAAAAGTGTTGCTACCGATTTGGGTGTTGGAGAGGTAACAGTTGGTGACTGGCGCCGCAATCGAATAAAAATTGAGCAGTTTTGTTCACAGAAGTGCAATGAGACTCCAGGAGAAAAAAGAAAATCTATGAGAACATCAGACTATGAAAAAACTAGCAAAGCTTTATTTCTTTGGTTTACTCAACAGCGTAGCAAAGGTACTCCCATAAGTGGCCCTATTCTTCAGGAAAAAGCTGTGTTTTTCAGAAATCAGTTCAAAGAAGGAGAAGAAGATTTCGCAGCAAGCGTTGGTTGGTTAGACCGTTGGAAAAAACGATATGGTGTACGTCAACTAAATATTTGCGGTGAAATACTCTCGGCAGATACGTCAGCTGTGCAGGCATTTCAAAAACGGATTGAAGACATTATATTGACGGAAAAGCTCACACCTGACCAGTTATATAACTGTGACGAAACAGGTTTGAACTTTAAGATGTTGCCCTCAAAATCCCTTGCTTCAAAAGAGGAAAATTCAGCTCCAGGTCACAAAAAACGGAAGGAACGATTAACCATTTTAGCATGCGCCAATGCATCTGGAAATCATAAAATGAAACTGACTGTGATTGGGAAATCTGCCAAACCTAGAGCCTTAAAAAACATCACTGAAGAAGCCTTACCAGTACATTACACAAATCAGAAAAGTGCATGGATGAATCGAGAAATTTTCAAACAATGGTTTCTAGAACATTTTGTTCCAGAAACACGGAAGGCATTGAGAAAAAAAAATTTGCCTTGCAAAGCAATTTTGTTTTTAGATAACGCTCCATCTCATCCGGACGATGATGAGCTACGTTGTGGTGAAATCCGTGCTATATTTTTTCCTGCCAATGTTACAAGTTTGATTCAGCCAATGGATCAGGGCGTATTGGAAAATTTAAAGAAAAAATATCGACGCCGTTTGTTACAACATTTAGTTCAGTCTGATGATGAAAGTGTTGCGGATGTTTTGAGGAATGTAAGTATGAGAGATGTTGTCTACTGGATAGCAGATTCTTGGGAAGAAGTTCAACCTACGACAGTAATTAAATCGTGGACTAAGTTTCTACCTGAATTGGTTACGCCTATTGAGAAAATTAATGATGATGATAGTGAAACAATTGTTTTGAAAGATTTGGTGAAGGAATTACCAGGCTGCGAAAACTCTAATGCAGTTGATCTAAATGAATGGCTAAATAGTGACGACAAGCTGGAAATAACAGACTCAAATATTATAGAAATGATGGAAGATGAGGAAGAATATGAAACAGAAGAAAACGACTCTCCGTTATCAGAAAAAAAAATATCTCATAGTGAAGGTTCTGCAGCCTTAGAACTAGCCTTAAAATATGTAGAACAGCAAACTGAAGCCACCCCTGCAGATGTTTTGCTTTTGAAGCGTTGGCTGACTATCGCATCAACAAAGAGAAGTAATATACTGAAGCAACAAAAAATTGACAATTTTTTTAAATTGTAAAGAATCTTTTACGTCATTATACTAAAGAATAAAGGCTTTTAAGGTAATATGTTCATTTTATTTAATTTCATTTGTAGTTGTTAAAAATTTTCTACTTTTTCGGAAAATCCGAGTTTTCAGTAATCCGAGGTAGTGTCAGCCCCAATTACCTCGGATTTTCGAGACTCTACTGTAATACCAGGCTATTCCACAAGCTGACGGAAACTATACAAAAGTTCCTGTAGGCAGAGGAATGCGAAAAAGCATTTAAGAAGCTTAAAGAAGCTTTAGCATCTTCGTCTATTTTGACGTATCCACAATCCGACAAAAAATTTATGCTAGACACTGATGTAAGCCAAGAAAGTGTCGGAGAAGTTCTGGAGCAGAAAGATTAGGGTCAAGAGAGTGTCGTTGCCTGTACTGGAATAAACGTTTATCTAAACCGAAGTGTCAAACTACTAATCCACCGGGAAAGAACTATTTGCGATTGTAAAGGCCATAGAATATCATTTTCTCTATTACAGGAGATTCTTGCTCCGGAATGATTACGCATCTTTAATGTGGCTGCTAAATTTCAAGAATCCTGAGGGCTAGATTGCCAATAGGACAGAAGACCTCCAGGAATATGACTTCGAAATACGTTACCGTAAAAGAACTCTACATGGAATTGCAGATGCCTTTTCACGGAGCACCGGCTCTGCAAATTTTAAGTACTGACCTGGTGTTGAAAAGTAATTTCAGCTCATAAATCTAAATGTTTACCGAGCAACGGTTTCAACGCCATCGAAACAAGATTTATGGTGCGATAAAGAAGTTAGGCCCAGTTAGAAGATCCTGATATTAATGCAGTACTGCAATTTAAAGAGTTGTCCAGCAACAGACCTAGATGGCAGGACATTTCCATATTGGACCCCATCACGAAATGTTACTGGTCATTCTGAGGCTCTTTTCACATTAGAAACGGAATGTAGTACAGAAAATGAGAGCCTGATGATGGACGAAAGTTCAAATGGCAAATCTTGCTACCAAGATCGAAGATTCCAGACGCTTTAAAGCAACTGCATAGAAGATATACCGCAGGCCATTTCAGAGTGATGACGATTTTCTAGAAAGTTCCAGAACGCTTTTATTGGTGCGAAGCATGGGAGGACGTTCAGAAGTGATGCAAATCCTTTGATGCTTTTTCGATTCGTAAAGGTCCGAATAAACGAAGTCGAATAAGTTTGCATCGGTAAAATGTGGGAGCGTCCTTCGAGCAGATCGCTCACAACATCTTGGGTCCTTTGCTACCAACCTCCAGAGACAATAAGTACAATCCTCGTTGTGATAGACTATTTTAGCAAATGGCCTTAAGCCTATCCTATTTCCAACCAAGAGTCATGCAAAGTTGCAGGGGTAATAGTGCAGCAATGGATGTCAAGGTTTGGCACATTCTTACAGCTCCATACTGATAAAGGTATGAAGCTGTACCTCTATTGTATTCGAAGGACTGCGTCAGTTAATGAAAATGGAGTAAATACCACTAGCGTTTTCTATACAGGGTCTCCCGAAAATATTTGAAAGCATTGTGTTCTACGAGAGGTATTTCTATAAATCACATTTTAATACCTTTATTTTTTACAAACCTTAATGAAATTTAAATATGTTATTCAAGTTCACTATCAGATATTTTCTATTGAAAATGCAGTAAATACAAACACTGGTTTGTGTACAGGAACAACAAAATGTATTTGAAAGCCTTGCGTTCTATGAGAGGTATTTCTATAAATATTTCATAAACTTACTAAAATATCCCATAAACTTTAATAACTTATTTTGCACAAATCTTAATGAAATTTAAATATATTATTCATATACACAAAAGACTGTTTTTTTTATAGAATATCGTATGATTAGCATTAAGATTTACAGGGTCATGCAAAAATATTCAGTCATATTGAAAACTATTATAGGATATTTGTTGGAATTGCGTTATCGTTTAATGAATATGATTTGGATTAGGAAGTGTTTTTAGCATTTCCGAAAAATTTTTAAGAATGAATATGATTTAACTGAATCTATCTGTCTGTCTGATTGACTGAAATGATCTGTCTATTTGCCTGCCTCCAGCGTCCGTAAATATTTTCAGAATTTCTTAAAAATCTTATATGTTATTCAAGTTCACTATAGAAAGTTCCCTATTTAAAATGACATTAATAAGGTCTGTACAACTGGTTTGTGTACAGGAACGCCCCAAAAAATGCCAAAGCATTACGTTTCAGGACAGATATGTTTATGTTTAAATAACTTTCTGCTGCAAAAATCATACTGAAATTGAGATTTATTGTTCATATGCTAAAATAATCTTTTGTATAGAATATGATATACTTAGCGTTTGATTTACAGGGCTACACTAAAATATTTAAATGCATTAAGGGCTACAATTGGAATTTGCTAGAATTGTATTTCTGTTTGTGTTAAGCACTTTTTTACATTTCCTAACATTGCTTAAGAGTGATTATCAATTCAATTAATTTATCTGTATGCGTTTTTGTCCTTCTGCCTGTTCGTTGTAGAATAACATTAAAGTTGAAGTACAGTTGGAAAGTGTTAATAATAAATGCATACCACATGATTTCTTTTTCCGTTTATGTCTCGACATAATTTCTTAGTTTTAAAAATTTTGTCAGATCGCGATTTAGGGGTCATACACAAATTACGAGTGTAAGAAACGATAGCGTAAATAAATAAATAAATAAATAATTTGTGACTAATCCATCGACAGTTTGTTAAAACATATCTGTAGAACATTTTAGGATACATTACTACAATTTTTGACATAACCTTATTAAATTATGAAGAATACATATGATTGGGAAGGCATACACATAGGAAATTACGCATCAGAAATTTCTTATATAGGGCCACATAATTTAAAATTTTGTAAATTAAGCTCCGAAAATTTTTGAATCGATTTTGTAATATTCTTTTCTTTTTACCCATACTTGCAGGTTTTTAGTATATGTATAAATATCAATATTTAAGTAATTAAAGCCGAAATTAAGATTTTTTAAGTACCTTGAAATGAATTAATATTGGATGAATTTTACTTACTCACGATAAACAATTTGGCATCCATTTTCCAAAGCCCTTGGCTGTAAAATATTACATACGATTTGTTAATATTTTCAATGAATGATATTGGGTTTTGCACATAGAAATAGGCCCGCTTGATCACCAAGGAAATGCGTTCGGTGGTTGTTTAATATGTACACAATTTTTTTCATTTTAGATTCACCATAATATCACAATAGTAATAATGCTCATATTCTCGATAGTTATCTTATTTGTAACCATCAAACAATTGTAGTAATTCCTAGTAATCACCAACAATGCTATTTCGAACGTATTACATTCGAGCTATAGAATTTAATAGTTTTTTGGAATTGTCAGAATAAAATTAAATCATTTCGGGCCTTTTTTTATGTGACATACCCTGTGTAAAAGAAGAAACAAGAAAAGTAAAAAAAAAAAAAAAAAAAGTATTAATTATGTGTTATTCTGTAAATAAATACATTTTATAAAAATAGACAGGTGAAAAACTTTAATTTCTTACCAATCTTTGAGATACGCTCTCATAAAAGTAGTAGCTATAAGGGAAAAATTTTGAAACTGTGAACGAAATTAAATGTACGTATGAAAATTTGAACTATGCTAGAGCTCCTAAATTAATCTTTGATTAAAGATCAGTTCATTACCATAGAAAATGTATATTGTATTTTAATTATCATTATAAATTATTCTAATTATACAAGTTTAATTTAAAATTGTATATCTCTATGTTAGATCCAGCATTTAACATTTCACGCAACAACGATAGCATTATGGAAAGAACTACGCTTAATTACTATTACATTTAAAATTTATTTAAATTATAAAAGAATGGTATTAGTATTTAATATCTTTAATTCATTAAAATCATAATAATGGAATGGAAAAAATTTCATATGCAGCACATGTCTCCTGATTGTGTTTTAAAATTAGGGCAGAATATGTTGCCGAAAAATCTAACTAATTTCGTGCTATCTTGCATCAATAAAAATGATTTTTTTTAAATCTGGAGTGACTCCACTCGACTTTCTGAACATTTAGTACTAAACAGTTGTTTAAATGAATTTAAATAAAAAAAACTAGCAATTTTTTCTCCACTAACGCCTTGATCTTAGGACAGCGAGGGTTAAAACGTATGGATACATGAAAATCTCATATTCGAATTTTTTCATGATTACGAAACTTTCCTTACATAATGTATGATCCGAAAGTAAAAAAAAAAAAAGTAAAAAAAAAAAAAAAAAGAACTCATGTAATTTGTCTGGTTTATTACCAAGTATTAAGATAATCTGCATCTTGTGCTCATCCTCTATACTTCTATCACCTTTCATTTTCATCTCCTTCCTCTTTAAACATTGTATTACGTAATCAAGTAATAAATCTCATGAAACGGTTTTTAGAACCACAAAAATATTTTCACTAAAATACAACATTCGTATTTTTAAAAGACATAATACAAAGAGTTATCACAAAGATAATTAACAGTACACTTTTGAAATACTCATTGAAAAATCTAATATCAGGTACTCTCTAACCAATTTTAGTAAAAGAATCATGTTTTTTTTTTTTTTTTTTTTTTTTTTTTTTATAAAACAGGTGTGATAGATATGAGAATTCATGCAATATATTCATGCATGTACTGAATGAATTGTGCAGACACTTGCAGGGTTCAATCACTGTTTTGAGAACCATTATTTACTTAAAACCAATGTAACTTTTAAAATGAGATAAAAAATACAAAAATTTTAAATTTTAAAAATACATTTTAATTAAAAACATTAAAACACAAGACAGACCTTTCGGCTAGAACAAGCCCTCCTCAGTGTCAAACATACAAGCACAAACAACATTTACAAAAATTCATAATACATCATAGCAAGATTAAATATTCAGGAGGAATAGCTTTAGCCTCGTTCAAAGCAGAATGTTGCATTTTGGTAAAAGCGCCCTCTAGAAAAATACGGGATTCATAGATATTTATATTAGAAGCTAAAATTTTAAAGTTTTCAAAATCCGGAATATGATCACTATTGAGATTTATTTATTCTGCCTTGAACGAGGCTAAAGCTATTCCTCCTGAATATTTAATCTTGCTATGATGTATTATGAATTTTTGTAAATGTTGTTTGTGCTTGTATGTTTGACACTGAGGAGGGCTAGTGTTCTAGCCTAAACGCCTGTCTTGTGTTTTAATGTCTTTAATTAAAATGTATTTTTAAAATTTAAAATTTTTGTATTTTTTATCTCATTTTAAAAGTTACATTGGTTTTAATATATTAATAAGACGTATAAATTATGTTTAATTTTATTACATTATTTATTTATTTATTTATTTATTTATTTATTTATTTATTTATTTATTTATTTTTTAATAATCTTCAGTAATCGTTTTCTACAAACGATTAATGAAGATTATCTTTGAAAGAATAATACAAAGATTCCTTTGTGTAAAAATTGGTATTATTCAAAATAATGACTGCTGAGAACACAATGTTTTTTACATTCCCTTCACCGATCTTCATAATTAATTAGACGAAATGTTTCGAATATACGAATAAGTGGAAAAGAGGGACATATGGCCCAATGTCTCTTTTATATGTGTGTGTGTAGAAATTTAACTAGTATGTTGTGGCCACCACAAGACTTTCTTCTATATTTTCCTATACATATTCAATCAGTAACAATATTAAGAAAAAAAAAAATACGATTTTTTTTTCTAAGGGTTTTTTTTTTTTTTTGGGGGGGGGGGTACTTGTTTTTTTTAAGGGTACTTCCCCCCCAGGGGGGGAAGCGATGCCCCCCATGCACAAAAATTTTTTCCTAGTTACGTACTTTTATTATCAATAATTCATATTAATTTTACAATCACAAGTGTAAAATAACTCTTATTATGCACATTTATACGAATTTTTGTCTTATTCTGCCATGTTAAAAATTTAGATAAAATGCTATCACAGCGCCTCCTGTTGAGCTATTGATCCGCAAATATAATCAGCACCAGTTTATGTGACCAACTAAATACCAAGTTTGGTAAAATTTCGTTTAAAAAAAAAAAAAAAAGAAAAAAAAAAAAATACGATTTTTTTTCTAAGTTTTTTTTTTTTGTTGTTGTTAAAAGAAAAAAAAATCGATAACTTTGTTTTAAATTATCACAGATTTATGGTTCAACCATTCATTTTAAAGGTATTGACGAGATCTTTCGAATGATACCAATCTTCAAAATTTAACCCCCCCGGGGGTGTACTTCCCCCCCAGGGGGGGAACCGATGCCCACCCATGCACAAATTTTTTTTCCTAGTTAACTACTACTATTATCAATAATTCATATTAATTTTACAATCACAAGTTTAAAATAACTCTCATTATGCCCATTTATACGGAATTTTGTCCTATAAAATGCGATCACAGCGCCACCTGTTGAGCTATTGATCCCCAAATCTAATGGGCACCAGTTCATGTCAGGGTGCAACTAAATACCAAGTTTGGTTAAATTTCATTCATTGGTTCGTGAGATACAGCGTCCACAAAAAAATGATACAGACACACAGACAGACAGACAGACAGACAGACAGACAGACAGACATTTTTTAAAAACTATCAATTCGTGTTCAGGACATCCCAAAACGTGTAGATCCGTCAAAAAACGGAGGTCGAAAATTTTCGCGAATCCAATACTTTCTCTATATTACATATAGAAGAAAGTAAAAAACGTAAAACTTTAAAAGAATACCCATTCAAAAATATATTGGTACTATAAACAGTAAAAGTATCTTAGAAACCTTTTTAAAAATACACTAACATAGAAAAATGATTCAATACACCAAGTACGATCCGGATTTTTTCTATTTATAAATACTAAGATATTCGCTACAATCGGGTTTATATAGCGTTAATTAAAAATGTAGTTTATCATAATAACTAAGAGCTTTGGAGGCTTTTGCAAAAATATTTTTGAGAGCAACAAACTTACCATGCTTGAGTATAAACCTAGGTGACCATACAAGTAATTTTTCACTTTTTCCAGCTTGACAGGTTTTTCCTTCTACAATGAGACATTTGTAAAACACAATTCAGTGCAATTCGTATAATGAACAAAAATTATGAAATGTTTAATATTAAATACATAGTTGCTGAAAAACAACTAGAATTGGTAAAATATTCCAAAAAATTTCTCCATTGCTCACAATTACAGTAATGTACTAATGATGCAGTTCAGACATGCAAAAATGTTGTTAAAATTTAATTGTTTTTTCTTCATCACGTCAAATGGTATTCAGTTATTTTTTTCAGTGATCTTCATCTGAAAGTGATATTAATGAACTTGAAAAAACTTTTTGTAAAATTAGCATCATGTTTAAGAAAAAAAAAAAAAAAAAAAAAAAGCATAAATTTATTTGTGTTTATTTACTTTTAAATAATATATAAAACTGAAATTTTAGCGATAATAAAGGATTTATTTTTAGTAATAATATTTTTAAGTTATTTTTAATGCGACATATTTTTAATGCACGGCATTTAGTGCAACACATCGTACTAGGAGTACCTGAGAGCTAGAGTTAGTAAGTCATATTTTTCACGGGATGCAATCATGTCTTAATGTCTGACAAGGGCCGCAGCAAGCATTTGCAAGAGTCAATTTGCCGAACTCAGGAATTTTATGAGGAGTGAATTGTGTGATAATGATTGCAATGGTCAAACGTGCTTAAATTAATATATCCACTTGCGAGCATCGTAAGCGCCACCTTGTAGAAATATACTACAACCAGAATATTTAGTCATCGTGAACCAGCTGACGGCTATTGCACTGCGACGGAAAAGTATGGAGATTGACGTAAATCAGCTTTAAAATTTATGACTGTTATACTTAAAATTACAAGTGTCTGTAAACAAGTTCAAAAACTGTTTAAAGGCTATAATCAACTCACATTTTTTTTATTTGCTATTACTTGTTTGGATAAAATAAAATATTTGCTGTTTGCAAAAGTCTATACACTATTATGTTTTTCTGTGAATTTTTGTTGATATATGCAACTTTAAATGAAATAACGTCACAGACTTCGAGTATTAGGTGTGCCTTCGTAGTCGAATTACCGTGAGCTAAAGAAATTCAAACAGATACGGTTGCGAAGATTTGGCATTGAAAACTGCAAGTAAACTCGTTGCAGATAATGCAGGTATTACATAGGTCTACATCTAAAATTTTGATTTGATTTGGCTGATCTTTGTGTTTCTTGATATGCTAAAACCGAAAATGGAGCTATTTTTTCTATATCATTTATAGAGTTTTACCAATACAGGGTGCATACCGACACAGTTTCTTTTGTGACTCTTCCACCAACACAATTGCACAGTAACTTTTATAATGTGTTTCCATGTTTAAATTAATCATGGAAACATACTAGAAACTACCGAAAATTATGAAATTGTGTCGGTAAATACTTTGTATTGGCAAAAATATATACATGACAGAGAAAAACTGACTTCATTTTCGGTTTCAGCACACCAAAATACATATGTATCAGTTAAAACTATCAAATCAAATTTTGCGAACAATACTTTTATACACTTTTGTTATTAATAGATCAAAGAAATCTATTTATCGAATTTTATCAAGTGACTGCAGCTATAAAGCAAAACATAGATGTGAAAAGGTGCCTGTGACGAATAAGCGCGATGATCGTTTTAGATTCAAAGACTAGTGAGTACTCAAGAAATGACTGTCCTGTAGTTCTAAGGTCCCCGGGGACTTTCTGTATTTTAATGAATACGATTCGTAGACGTATTTATGACACAGAAACGTTGGTTCACTATAAAATGGAAAAGAAACCAGCTCTGAAGTCACAAAATTACGAAAACTACGTTGTGGGTTCAAAATCGTGTCATATAGGCCAAAGTAGCAGTCAATCCTATTTAGCAAGGATTGATTTAGCGGGGAAAAAAAAAAAGAAAAAAAAATGTGGTATCGTACAGATGGCCTGACACTGTGTTGGTATGACTTGCGCAAGGAATTTCAATAATTTTTTTGACACGGTGGTGGCTTGGCAATAGTTTGATCAGCATTTTCCTACAATGGACAAGAAGTGTCTAAGTAGTAGTCACCAAAATCAGTATTGTAATAAGACAATGGAGGATAACTCCTTCCATTTCCTGAGCTCCTTGGAAACCCTCAATGTAAATTTCATCTTCGCTTCATATTTAAAACAACGCAAAATCTTGCTTTAATTCTGCGACTATAAAAATGTTTAACGAGCCAACATGGAATCCAGATCTTAACTCTGAGTATCTATTGAGTACCATATTTCTCAAAGTTTACAGCAAATGTAGACAATTCTCTTTTAGAAAGAATCTCAAGAGATCTGTTGAGGACAGATGATACAAAATTGATCCCCAAACCATGCAAGATTTGGTTTTTTCAATGGAAATTCAAATTTATGCACAAATAAAAAAGAAAAGATACACAATTAAATTTTAAAACCTGTTTATGTTGACTTTATATCGCTTTTGTCTGAACTTTTGAGACTAAGTATTTTTCAAAGTGTTAACTTTTTGTTACCATTTAATAGCTTATAATATGCCCACGTAAACTTTTCATTGATATTGATATTGCATAGTATGCATAGTACGTTACATTGATGCTGTCTCAGATGAATTGGTTATACGTTTTTCGAAATATGTGTGAATTTGTTGTCTAAACTTTTGCGTCGCAGTGTACTTGATAAATGTTTTATTTTATTCAGAGTTTATTAATTATTGTGTTTTAAATTAATCCTTATTTAGTCCTTATTATACTGTTTGAATTAATTCTCGTTTCAGTTTAAAAACTTAAACATTTATTCACTCACATTTAACACATGTAACTATGAAATATTTTAGTTTGAAATTTATCTTACAATTCAATTAAAATAATTATAAAATATTTTCATGGTTGTCCATATGGTTTTAAAACCTCTAAATCAAGTTCTCCTTAACTTAAAAATTTATATAAAAGTAGCATGTAAAACATATAAAATATACGCCTGAAAGTTGTACAGTATGTTCTATTATTATGTTTAACTCATATCTGGAAATAAAATCTAAAATGAAATTCATTTATCCGTTATGTTAAAAGTGGTTTCGGATAGTAAAAGCTAAAAAAAGAAAAAACTGTCTCTGGTTCAAGTTATTATTAACCTTGAAATCGAATACATCTGTCATATATTACATTTCTTCGCACGAAAAAAGAAATAAATTCGTCTGGATATAATACGCTCTAATAATTCTCTCACGCTCCAGAAAGTTTTACTGCTAGGGGAACAATCAGAAAGAAAGAGTATTTCTTAATTTATTCATAACTTTTTATCAAATTTTTTTCTTCACCAGAGTCATTTTTGTCATATACTTTGCCTATATGCGTGTTCAAAAAATAGCTTATTTTGCAAAAATATTCTTCATTTTCATTTTCAATGATACATATAAATATAGCGCAAAACGTAACTTTTCACGATTTATTTTATTTCTGAATTTGAAACATAAATTTGGAATATAATTATTTAGATACAGTAAAACTCTCGAAGCATTCCAGCATGTATATTTTGCATTTTATTAAAAATTTTGCTTGTGTATAAACTTGTGTGCCGCATTGTATCGTCAAAAAAAAAAAAAGCACAAAGTTAGAAAATTATTTTTAGTCCTTTCTAGTTAACAGACAAATTCTATGTATATCGAATTAAACAGCAAAGTAAAAAAAAAAATAGCTAAATTATTATTATTATTTCAATTTTTGACAAATTTAATTACATAACCCCCCCTTAACGGCTCTCTTCACTTACCGTCGCCGGAAGCCCGAGCTAATGTTATTCTATGGGGAAATTTTCTCTACAAATAACTTATTAACTAATACATATTTTTAAATTCTGTTTTCACATTCTGAAAATTCCCAACTGTTAAATTGACGGACCTTTTTTAAAAATGTATTTTTTTAATTTTTAATATTTTATTTTGAAATTGCAAAATAGAAAAATTTCACATATTGAAAAATCGTATTTTCCACCTTCAAAATAAAATATAAAAAATTAAAAAAAATATTTTTTTAAAAAAAGGTCCGTCAATTTAACAGCTGGGAATTTTTATAATGTGAAAACAGAATTTAAAAATATGTATTAGTTAATAAGTTATTTGTAAAGAAATATTTCCCATAGAATAACATTAGTTTCGGCTTCCGGCGGCGGAGAGTGAAGCGGGCCCTTAAGTTGAGAAAAATTTGAAAGTAAGTTTTCATTATCAATGTTAGACATTCTACATAAAAAAAATTATAATTTTTTAATCCTTGTAAAGCTATTTATTAAAAGAATGTAAAATAACTTAAGTATGGTGCTTTACGCTTTATGTATAGCATTATAAAATTATATTATAATCAGGTTTGTGGAATATGGCTAAAAACTTACTATATTTTTAACAGGAAAATATTTATTTCTAATTTTCGGGAAAATATCTACAACGGAAATAAGTTTAATATAATTCTGAAAAACTTAGGCACAACATATTAAAATTACATAACAAAAAATCAGCTGAATATTGATAAACAAATCATGAATGAAACTTTTAAAATCAATGTATACTTTGATTAAACGATATACGTAATAAAAACTAAAATTAAATATTAATCATCAGTTTATCATTGGCGTAATTTTCTATGTGCTTAATATCAATTACAATAATTTCATGAACTATCTCGGTTACTATTTTGATAGTGTAAAAAGTATTTTTTAACTTCCTCATACAGAGTACGAATTCTCGTAGTGATAACATAAAAATGATTACTCAGATATTTTTAATAGTGGATTTTTAATAAAATCAACTTGAAAAACCTATAATGTTAAATTATAAAATTTTAATTTGTTTTCTATTTAAGCTGGATCACAATTTCTCTTAAGTAAGAAGTGGTCGATAAATGCGTATAATATCCAACCATAATATTTTAATCACTCATTAAGCTTGTTATTCTTTAAATCATTTTGCTTCAGTAAGATTAAAGTAATTTTCTCTCTCTCTCTTTCTTTTCTTTTCCAACACTTTTTTTTTTTTTTTTTTTTTTTGTAATGTAAAAGACTATTCCTTTTGCTTGCACTTTCAGCCATTATATTATCTTATTACACAATTTCTTTATTTTTCTATTGCGAAGTAGATTTCCTTAAAATTTCACATAAAAAAAGGCTTTTTTTTTTTTTTTTTTTTTTTTTGGTCATTGGTATGTATTTTATTTCTAATTATACTGTTTCATTGTTGATTCGATGCAAAGTTGTTTACTTTCTTTTACCCATATATCTGGTAGAGGAAGTACTGTTGGATCAAAATTTCGAAATTAAGTTTTTATCACATTTACACTTTTTAAGGTCCCTAGAACCCGAAAAACAGGTTTTCAGCGGTTGATCTGTATGTGTCTCTGTCTTCGTGCCTGCCTGTGTGTGTGTGTGTGTCTGTTATCAGCATATCTCAAGAACAAATAATAACGGAAATCCAAACTCGATATTATAAACCTGTATCATATAGGGTTGCTGACTGAAATTTTCGTTGAGATTAAGCAATTATTTTGTGTACAGGGCCATTGAAGAGATTTCAAACACATTACGTCCATGGGCGAAATTTTTGCTAGGTACAGTTTAACATCTATAGGCTGCATTAAACAAAATAAAATAAACATACATGTTTTAGTTGCATAAAAGCATGTTTCGTGTAAAATCTGGTATGAAAACCATTCCCATTCATTTAGAGACTTCTCAAAAATACTGGAATAATGGGACTATACTTGGAAATAGCTGGAGGTGCATTTCAGGTTGTGTTGTGTGTTAATAATACAGGAATGTATTTAAGTATACAATGCAGTGTGTACATAATTTATAGATGGCATAGGTCTACCAATAACCATATAAAAATGTTCTTTCCTATAGAATGCAATTGCCGGAAGTGCTTAATTCCTATTTTGCCATGTCCAGGAAAACTTATCAGGAAAATTAATTTCTCATACGATAAATGAAGTATTTTTTAAGTTAAATGTTCATTACTGGTTTTGGAATTACAAATTTTGAGATTCCTTGAATGCTAAAGTCAAGTTTTTAACGGTTGGTTTTTGTGTATATGTGTTATCAGCGTAACTTAAAACCAAATAATTGCAGACAATTCATACAGTACCTTTCCACAAATGACTGGACACTTTCGATTTCAGACGTTTTTTGAAATATCTCAAAAAAGACTTCACAAATCATCTTGAAACTTCAGGAGTAAGAAAAACATGTTACACTTCATATATTTCAGTGAAAGTTTTGCTCCATAAGAGAAAAGGGGGACCAGTAGAAAATTAAAGAAAAATGATAGTGTTCAGCATAACCCTGTAAAAAGTATCGCTTGAAATGCGATCTGACTGTAGCATGTGATTATGGGGCTTTTTCTTATTGTCTGTATAATTTTTTATGTCTCTAACCGAATGGAATCGAGAAGATATAAAGGTTTCTTTAAAAAATTTCAAAAAGCAATATCACTTTTTAAATTATAACATTCATAAGGTATTAAACCCAGTACAAAACCATTTTCAGGAAACTTGACATACAATATTAACATACTGCAATCAGAATGAAAAAATATTAAATATCTAATGAAATACGAATATTTTTACTAAATGATTTTTAACTGCGCATGCGTAAGATTCAGCGAAATTTATTTCATTTGCATAATTTAATATCTAAATGTATTGAGCTACTTATATAAAAACCTCAAACATGTATCGTGTAACTCAAAATGTTGTACGCGACAGAATGAATTGCTATTCAGTTTCTCCCGAGAAAAAGCTAAACTATAAGGGGGTTTACATGAATTTTTATTTTGATTCAATGAATGGTAATACAGTTTTCGTTGATTGGAAATAAATATTGAAAAAGCCCCCTTATCATTTTCTTAAATTTGGGAATAGCTGAAATTCAGTTCATTCTGTCGCTTATAAATTTTTCTGTTTGCCCGATACTTGTTAGGGGTTATTATATAAGTACATAGCCCAACACATTTGGCTATTAAATTATGCAAATAAAATTTCCCTAAATCTTGCGTATGCGCAATTAAAAATTATTTAGTGAAAATACTAATAATTTATTAGATATTTAATATTTTTTCATTCCAATTGCAGTATGCTGTGCCTAATATTGTATGTCAGATTTCTTGAAAATAGCTTTGCACTGGGTTGAATACCTTAAAAACACACGACCCTTCATCAGGCGAACAAAGTAAGCACGAGTGCTGCAGTCAAAGCGGACTTTGACTGCAGCACTCGTGCTTACTTTGTTCGCCTGATGAAGGGTCGTGTGTTTTTTCGACCCGAAACAATTGTGGCGAGTTTCTTGCATTTTATGGTGTTTATTCAAAGTTTGTAAGTAATAATTTTTACAACGCCAGTTTTGTGATGCTTCTTTATTAAAAAGGTGACTTTTTTTTTTTTTTCAGTTTTTTAAAGAAACCATAATATTTTCCTGATTACATGCGGTAGAGGCATGAAAATTTATACAGATAATAAGAAAGAGCCCCATAATCACATGCTACCACCAGATTGCCTTTACTTTCTACAGGGTGATACCAAATACTTTCATTTTTCTTTGATTTTTTACTGATCCCTTTTTCACTTTCGGAGCAAAATTTTCACTGAAATATATGAGGTACCGTATGTTCTTAACACTCTTGAAGTTTCAAGATGGTTTTTCTTTTAATATTTTTGAGCTATTTCAAAAAACTTCTGAAATCGAAAGTGTCCGGCCATTTATGGAAAGGTAGTGTATGTTGTATTTCGAAGTCCATATATAAGGATGCTACTGTGGTGCAAGTGAAAGTTGTTCCGAATATTTTGGAATAAACATTTAGATTGAAGAACAAACCTTGAATTCTATATAAACGTATATACTATATTCATACGGGTGATTGAGAGGGCGGTACAGCCCCCCCCCCTCCCACACACAAACACAAAATTATGAGTCAAATAAAACAGTCTTCCTATACAGCTAGTTTGAATTCTGCTTAGCGTAGATTTATATACAGCACCTGTTATTTTGCGCTTTAATCTTCAATGTGTCTTTATAATATTGAAATGCAGGGATAGAGAAAATCCTGTGAGTGTGACACAAGAAGATTATTAATTTTAAATGAACTTTCTTTACATGTTTGAGACGTCCAATTGAATATTTTAATATTTAGAAAGTAAAAAAGGGGGAGGATAGAAAAACCTGTTTTCACAACTAACATTTTTATAACATTTTTTTTTTTTTTTCTGTTACTTATTATGTATGTAAATAATAGCATTCTTTTTGCGTCGGATTTTTAACATGGAATTTTTGATATATTTACTCGCTTTGAACTCCCATGTCCCATGAATCCAAAAATCCGTTTTTGGCTAATGGTTAGATGGCTGTTTGTATGTCTGTGTACCTGTCTTTGTCTATGAGTCAGTTATCAGCATAACTCAAAAATAAATATCAGCAGGTTGTCCAAACTCAATATTCTAAATGTTTATCACATAGGTGTTTTACTTAAACTTATTTTACTTAAATTATGATGAGTGTTACACCAGTTTATTTATTGTTTTGTGTGTGTGTGTGTGTGTGTGTATTAAGTTCATGAAAAAAAAATCTGCCGATGAAAATAGATATACTATACGTATCATTAATGAAATCTGAAACGTAATTCTTTTGTATTGAACCCTTCTCTATATTTTATTGAGGCTTAAAGTTTCCACTATTTTTAAATATCAATGAAGTTATTTATCAGCATGAACGTTGCACTTGCTCCTTAACTGTGAAATTGCATCAGTTTTGTTTCTGCATTTGTAATCAATAGCGGTTTATCTTTCTTTTGTATACTCAATTGCTAGTGTGTCTTCGTATCTTAAATTGCTATTATTGTAAAAATCGGTTTGTTTTTATCGCAAGTGTAGTGGAAAGGGAGGAGTTCCTTAGATAGCGTAACGCTTCACAAACTCACACAGACCTACACACTGGTGTAAGATCTTATGCTAACCTGTATAAAACTTCAAAATATGATAGCTCAGCAACGATGATATATTTTATTTACTTTCTTCTATATGTAATATAGAGAAAATATTGGATTCGTGAAAATTTTCGAACTCCGGGTTTTGATGGATTTACACGTTTTGGGATGTCCTGAACACGATTTGATAGTTTTTAGAAAATGTCTGTCTGCGTGTCTGTCTGTATGTGTGTATCACGAATTTTGTGGACACTGTATTGTATCTCACGAACCAATGAACGAAATTTAACTAAACTTGGTATTTAGTTGGACCCTGACATAAACTGGTATTGATTAGATTTGGGGATCAATCGCTCAACAGGTGACGCTGTATTCGCATTTTTTTTTTTTTTTTTTTTTTTTTTTAACTTGGCCGAATAGGACAAAATATCGTATAAATGTACCTAATGAGAGTTATTTTTAACTTGTTGATTGTAAAATTTATATGAATTGATAATAGTAGTAGTTAAATAGGAAAAAAATATGTGCATGTGGGGGGCATCGCTTCCCCCCCCCCGGGGTGTAAATTTTCAAGACGGGTATCTTTCGAAAGGTCTCGTCAATACCGTTAAAACGAATGGTTGAACTATAGATCTGTGATAATTTAAAACAAAGTTATCGATTTTTTTTTTTTTCTTTTTAACTTTTAACGGGATTATTTTTTTTTTTCTTTTTTAATGTAATATTGAGAATAAATTCAACTTTATTTGGATATTTAGTGTTATACTACTTCTCTAATATTGAAATCGTCTGCATTATCATGGAAGATAATTTTTTTTTTTTAAATAATAATTTTAACAAATTATTTTTACTGAGTGAATTTGTATAGGAAAATATCGAAGAAAGTCATGTGGTGGCCACAACATACTAGTTACTATGTGAATTTGTATAAGAAAATATAGAAGAAAGTCATGTGGTGGCCACAACATACTAGTTTTTATACATGTTCATTTTAAAATTAAGTTCTTGTCATTACGATATTAGACATGAGATTACATTACATCTTCAAAAAATTTTGTCTTTAGTACTTTTTCAAAGGCTCGTAATTTTAAAAATTTCTCATTGTATAAAATTTACAGCCAAAAAATCTTGGAAAATTAAAAAAGTAGTCTCTAAAATGCAGTACTATATTAACATCTGAAATTAGCTTTCTGGCGAAAAAAACTAAATCTCCTTTTAAAGAATTTGTCGAGGACATTAAACTTTTCTTCGACACATCGTTGAAAATTTACACACCGTATAGACCTGAAAATTAAAATGTTAAATTACACGCTAGTGGCTGGTAGATATTTTAAGCTTACTCGCGATTTCACGCTCATTTTTCGGTTGTTTATCGAAATCCAAAAGAAATAATTTTTCTTTT
Organism: Salticus scenicus; assembly: GCA_963930645.1. Taxonomy (NCBI): domain Eukaryota; kingdom Metazoa; phylum Arthropoda; class Arachnida; order Araneae; family Salticidae; genus Salticus; species Salticus scenicus. The sequence goes on along the minus strand of OZ005656.1, from coordinate 204,981,123 downwards.
GACCTTTTTTGAAAAACAATTTAAAAATCCCTTTTGTTTTTTAGTTCCCCATCATACTATAGGTATGGGGAACTTAGGTAATCGTGAAAATTTTAGTTCCCCATCATACTATAGGTATGGGGAACTTAGGTAATCGTAAAAATTTTCGACCTCGGTTTTTTGACTTTTCTACACGTTTTCAGGTGTGAGGAATACGAAAATGACAAAATTTCTATGGTGTCTGTCTGTAGGGTGTCTGTTAGTGTGTCAGTGTGTCAGTGTGTCAGTCCGTTAGTGTGTTAGTCCGTTAGTTTGTTAATCTGTTAACACGATATCTCACGAACAAATGATCGCAGAGAGGTCAGATCAGTTTTAAAATATTACTTTCGACACTGGCAAGAACCCTATTCATTTGCAAGATTCGAATTAAAAAACTTCGTAAGTTATTAGAAATTTACGATTTTCTTAACATGGGAGAATAGGACAAAATTTCACTTAAACGGGCATTTAATGGAAACTTTTTACTGTAAAAATGTCAGACCAGTTTTAAAATATCAGTTTTGATGCCGGAATGAACATCAGTAACTATAAATATGCTACTTTGGAAATTTCGCAAGTTATTGGAAATTTACGAATTTTTTAACATGGCAGTGTAGAACAAAATTTCACATAAACGTCAATTTTTAGAGATATTTTCATCGTAAAGATGTCAGACTACTTTTGAAATATTATTTAGGACACTGGCATGATTATTGATGACTATGAATTTTCCAATATAAAGATTTCGTAAGTTATTGGAAATTTACGAGTTTCTTAACATGGCTGAATAGAGCAAAATTTCACATAAACGTCAATCTTGAGGGATATTTTCATCGTAAAGATGTCAAACCACTTTCGAAATATTATTTAGGATACTGGCATGAATATCATAGACTACGATTTTTCCAATTTAAAAATTTGGTAAGTTATTTGGAATTTACGATTTACTTAACATGTCAGAAAAAGGCAAAATTGAGCATAAATTTCCATTTTGAGGATCGTATTTCATTCTGTCATAATATCAAGCTTTGGTCAAATTCATTTCTTTTAACATGATTATAATATGTCTCGCACTAGAAATTTATGAGAACATAAATATGATGGGGAACTGAGCAGAGTCCACCTATGCCAACTAGTTTTAAATTTGAAGTCTTCGAGCCCCAATTTTTCTCAAGATAGATCATGAAAATCTTAATTTGCCACAGTCAACTGATGAAGTTGGAAAATAATAATGATATTTTTGAAGGCGATTGTCAAAATGCGAAATTATTTCGCTGCTAAATAAATATAAAAAAAATTTAAAAAAAAAATTAAGTTTAACCGCTGCTAATTGATAAGATATGTGACTTTTTTTTTTTTTTTTTTTTTTTTTTACCTTTGCCAACGATTGTTGAAATCGATAATTTCAACGCTAATACACAAAATTTTCTCCTTTCGGAAAGCTGATTCAAGAAAACGTGATTATTTCACTGCCAATCATCAACAGTCCTGTTTTTCAGGAACCTGACTTCGAAATGGACGTTAATTTCGTCAATGCTTTAACTACAGTAAAAGATCAAATTATTAGAATTTTTTTTTTTTTTTTTTTTTTTTTTTTACAATTTTGCTATTTTCTTTAAAAAAAAAAAAAAAAAAATGCTGGACAAAATAGCCCGAAACTTTCGATATGCAAAGAGCATTTAAAAGCTCACATTTTCCGCTATCGATTTAGTCCAGAATGCAATTAAGGAACCGAACACAAGTTGAAGACGAGTGCAAATACTTTGGATCCTCCTTTATCATAAAATATCTACAAATGATATGTAATTTTAATATGTTGTTGAATATTTGTATGCTTTGTTTTGGAAATTTCGCAATTATTTAGGCATATATATATATATATATATATATATATATATATAATTATTTTTTTAATGATTATTATTATTATTATTTATTTATTTAATTAATTTTATTTTTTGCAAGTATCTTGCTTATAACTAGAATAAATTTCCATAAAACTTTACAAAACTTGCAGAAAAAATAAGAAAATGCTAGATAAACATTATTATTCTGAAATGTAAAATTCACATGTATAATATTACTTGAGATATTAGCATTTATAGTAAGTATCTTTTTTTTTTTTTTTTGCGTATGCGCGAAAGATAGAACATTTTTGTTACATAGGGTGAAAGCTAGATATATTGGGCAATTTTTGAGAAAAATTCATTTGAATAAAGTAATAATTAAGCAAATCCCCCCCCCCCCAACCACCAAAAAAAAAGAGCTGGATATTAGATAGTATAAAGAGTTGAAATTTCATAAGGGAGTCTTTCACATGCTGCGTATTTAATTTGAAAATCCAATTATTTTTACCACGTTGCAAAAGGTTTTTTTTTTTTTTTTTTTTTTTTTTTTTCTTTTTTCGTAAGTCTCCTTATACCGTTTGTAACTCTAACATATTTTTATTTATTTACTAAGATTTGTTAGTTCATAATTGAAATTTCATAAGGGACCTTTCACATGCTGTGTATTTAATTTGAAGGTCCAATTATTTTTACCACGTTGCAAAAGTTTTTTTTTTTTTTTTTGTAAATCTCTTTATAGGCTTGTAACTCTAACATATTTTTATTTATTTACTAAGATTTGTTAGTTCATAAAGAGTTTTTCATAAAAAATAACCTTTGGAATTTGGTTGAAATAATTGGATTTTCAAATTAAATGCGCAGCATGTGAAAAACCCTTTATGAAATTTCAACTCTTTAAAATATTTAAAATCTAGCTCGATCTTTTGTCGACAATTTACTTAAGTTTTACTCTATTCAAATGAATGTTTGTCAAAAGTTGCCCAATATATCTGTCTTTCAACCTGTGCAATAAAAAAATTTCTATCTTTCGCGCATGCGCAGTAAAAAAAATATTTACTATAAAAGCTCATACCTCAGCGAATATTGCGCATGTAAATTTTATGTTTCAGAATAATGTTTTTCTAATGTTTTGTCAACTTTTCTGCGAGTTTTGTAAAATTTTACAGAAATTTGTTCTAGTTATATAGGGTAAGTGCACGCAGTGATTGACACTTTTAGAGCAATCTCTAATGTATTTAATGTTCTAGTGATCAGAAAATATTTTTAGAAATCTTAAGATAATACATATGGCATGGAAGATATTCAGAACCACATATATGTTAAAATATATACATTTGATAATATACATATATATATATATATTATGAATTTTATTTGACACCCACTCAATGTTCCAGTAATTGACACTACCAGTTTTTCCTTTTATTAGTAATTGGCACTCTATGTTCCAGTGTTTGACACTGCTAGTTATTCACTTTACCAGTTATTAGCACCCTCACCCTATGCTCCAGTGTTTGACATAAAATGCTAAAATTCTTATATGTAAAATATATGGTTTTCTTATTTTTCTTATTTATTAATTATTTCGGGATAGATGTCAATTACTGGAGCATGCCAATCACTGCAGCACCCTAAGCAAAACACTTTCCAAAAAAAATTATAATTTTTGAAAAAAAATTATATCTGCCTAAATAATTGCGCAATTTTCACAACCAAACATGTAAATATTGTCCATAGTATGTGCAACAATGTGTTAAAGTTACAAGTCATTTGTTGCTTTTTATGATACAGGGTGATCCAAAAATTTTGCAATCTTCTTTAATTTGTACCTGGTCCCCTAACTGAACCCTGGACTAAATCGATAGTGAAAAATTGAATTTTTAAATTTTATTTGCATGCCTGACGATCCAGGCCATTTCGTTCAGATTTTTTTTAGAAAATCAAAAAAATGTAAAATTAAGAAAAATTTATAATAATCTGATCATCTACTGTAGTTTACAAACTATGCAATTTTCTTACACACGATTAATGAAATTCAAACTTTTGAAACTCATGAAAGAAAAAAAAGTAGTGGGTTGTTAACTTTTTTATCTCGATACTTTTATTATTATTATTATTATTATTATTATTATTCGCAATATAGCGTATACCGAGTAAAGTTTTTCTGGTATAACACTATGCGTGTCGAAAAAGTGTATCATCTTCTTTCATTGACTGAATAGAAAAAAAAAAAAAAAAAACACGTCCTGTCACTGTGTTTGTTAAAATCAGAAAGCAAATTGAATATATATATATATTTATTTATTTATTTATTTTTTTTTTTTTTTTCAGTCTGTTTTCTGCTTTTGCAGTGGCAAGGATATTCTTTCTGATGAGCCTGATGGTGAAAGATATGTTCTTTCGAAACGCTCTGTGTTTAAATATTTATGGCACTTTAAAAAAAAACTTAACGATCCTTACTATTTTGTTCTTCACACGCAGTTGAAATTATAAATGAAAATTACCCATGGCCTCTGACCACATGGCTACTCAATACTAAAAAGAGATCATTGAAATCTTGCTAAATGTTGTTACCACAGTGGAAACTTTCTGATTTAACTGCTGCATTATATTAAAATTCAAATTTATCCCGTACCCTTGATCGGTAGGGAACTGAAAAATGCAAGATAGCAGTACACTGAAGCGCACAGTTACTTTCAAAAGAAGACTTTATATCCTTTATGTAACAAAAATTTATATCCTTTAAAAGCAATTTATTCGACTTATTATTTCAAAATTAGAAATTTGACTGAGTTCTTCGACGACTTTACTTTTCAGAATCCTGGGAAGCCCCAGACAGGTCTGCAGCATAATATTCAATCAATTATATGCGTTTCTGTCTTATTTTTCGTTGCTCAATATAAACTTTTAATGGAAATTTAATTATGCTTTTCCAATAATGAAAAAAATTTTTAAAAATAATCAAAGACTGAATAGCTGTAGGTATGTATTGCGACTGGCAGTGATTTGAAAAATAACCTTTATTTTTTATGACATATATTGAATGCACACAGAAGCATGATGAAGTAACTATTTATATAATTTTTGACAACGGGTGTCCAGTAACTTGAAAAACTGACCACTAACTACTAATCAAGTCTCTTAATTTTCATCTTTAGTTGAAATCTTTACTGATAAAGAATCAGGTTACAAGCAAGATTGTGCTGGGTATCTTAAGGTATCTGCCTAGGTACGGAGCACTTTTTTCTAAAAAAGCACACTATGCATTAATCTATATCTATATCTATATCTATATCATTATATAAAGCGCAAAAAATTGTTTGTTTGTGGAGGGTAATCTCTGAAACTACTGAACCGATTTAAAAACTTCTTTCACTGACCGAAAGCTACAGTATGCCATATTGTTATAGGCTATATTTAATTTTGATAAAATAAATTTTAGTTTAAAATCTGAGCATTTTAATTAAAATCCCCATAGAAGCCGTAATAGAAATGGAAATAATGAAATATTAAAAAAATTAGCTGCTGCCAACATAAAAGAAACATTTACATATTCATTTCGTTTTTAAAATATCTTGACGTGAAAAGAAAAGAAATATATTTGCACGTGCATTAAATTGAAATTCATATAAAGCTTTTTTAATTGTTAAACTTACACGTTAAATCTGACGTCATTATAGAATTAAAAGTGTTTATTTTTCTAATAATTTAATTTGATATGATATGATATAATATCTAAGCATCAATGTTTAAACCACGGAGTCTTTATTACTCCGTGGTTTAAACTGATGTGTGTAAACGAAATTGGAATTTAAAAATAAATAAATAAATAAAATAAAATAAAATAAGAAATTCTATTTTATAATATTATTTATTTTAATTTATAATTGTTGCCAAAAAGATTTACGAATTAATTTATTTTTAGACGTATAATAAAATATATTTCCACGCGAACAATAATATAAAAAGTGAACTGGATTTTTTGTAAAAAAATAATAAAGATCGAGGAAAATTATTTCCCCATTTTAATCCCCATATTTGGATATAGATATGTATTAGTTATCATGTGCATCCGTTAGATTAAATTGTTTTTGTTGTAAAATTGATAAAATTGGAATTTTAAATTTCAAAACTCTAGAAAAAAAAATGGCAAATTTCGATAGTCGATTGAAAACATAAACATTTCATTTCAAAGGATGATATTTACACAATAAACATCCAACTAATAAACTAATTAAAAGGGAAAGGATAAATATTCTATCATAATTTGAAGTCAAATTTGTTTTCAAATGTCTAAATAAAGTATCTGATATAATATACTAATATGTTGCAGCGGAATAGATTTGATATCCGTCATCCTTGGCAGAAAAAAAAAAAAAAAATCGCCAAATTATCTGGCGAATATAATTTAATTCCTTTCAAAAATCATGGTTATTTTAAAAACTTACATTAAGAGTGTAACGAATAATATGAAACAATATTTCGTAAAATACATATTACGAAAATATACATCTGGCATGTATATTTTCGTATTACGTTTTTGATCGCCAAATACAAAAAACGCCAAGGGTGACAGTTTTGAAATTTAAAATTAAAATTTTGTCAATTTGACAGCAAAATAACTCAATCTAACGCATGCATACAATAACTAATACATATCTATACCCAAATATGAGGATTGAAATCGGGAAATAATTCTTCTAGAATTTTAATAAAAAAAAAAAAAAAAAAAAAAAAAAAAAATCCAATGAGCGATTAACATGGAAAATCGTTTTCTTGCATCCACGGGCGGTTAGTGATGTTATACTTCGCTTGCGTATTGAGATGTTTAAATTTATTTGGCGACTATTTTTAGCAACTACCAGTTATGGCAAGTAGCTCAATATACATAGCGCATACAGCCATTACTGAAATGTAAATAGCATTTAATTATTTGAGTTACATTATGTTGACTGGAAACCTATTTAATATACCTATGCTCTATAGCTATACTAATATAAAAAAAAGAAAGGTTTATATGCATATGTAGAGAACGATCGCTAGAACTAAAAAGCCGATTGCTTTTTTTTTTTTTTTTCTTTCAATAATCAAAAGTTACACTGTCTCTCTCTAAGTGCTAGAAGCTATAATAAATTTTGGTAAAATAAATTTTTAATTAAAATTTTCAATATTTTAATTGAAAACAAAGCATAGATTTGATATCTATCGTCATTGGCGATTTTTGTATTTGGCGATCGAAAACGTAATACGAAAATCTGTATATTATCGTAGTAAATACGAGATGTATGTGTTTACTTTAATTACCCTACTACCGTAGGTAGTGGAAGTATTGTATAGGTTTTGGCAATTGGTCAGTGTGTGTGTATATGTGCACGTGTGTGTGTAATCTTCTGGCTGTCATATCTCCAAAACTAATAAAAACAGAACTACTAAACTTCACAAGTGATTCAGGTCTGGTGTACAGATAAATTTTCCAAATTTTCGTGAAAATTGAAAAACCGGAATTGGGTCATCGAAAACCAGAAATGGGACCCTAAGCCCATATTCAAAAACACCTCTAATGATTTTCTTCAAAGTTGCTATATAAATAATATATTAGATGCCCTTTCGATTGAAAAGTTGCTTAGTTCAGGAAAATTGATAGGCGTCCTCTATAAACAGCTCAATTTCAGACTTCGCAAGTGCGTTCCTTTAAAAACGCCTGTACGGATTTTTTTCAAACTCGCCATGTTAACTTCCTATTAAATATCCTTTTGTATGTAATTATTGTTTTTAGGTCAATAATTGAGTATGTTAAGTTTTGGTAAAAGTTGGTATCTCAAAAACGGCTCTAACGTATTCTTGAAAAATTTTTCTTTAATCCAATTTAGATAACCTTTCTCAAGTATTACGTGCTTATTACAGGAATATTAACGGTCATCCTGATTAGGTAGTTCAGTTTTAGATCTCGGAAATTCGTGTTTAAAAAAATAACTATCTATTTTTTCCCCTTATTTTTTAACTCGCTATGCAAACTCTGTTGTAGGTGTCTTTATACGTGTATCAAGTTTCTCTTACTCAAAAATCTCAAAAAATGCAAGTAATATCTCCAAAAAATTGTATATATTACGTGTAATAGTGGGTAATGGAAGTCGTGTGGTTGTTTCACACCAGATTCTGTAATAGTATATATTGTACGAATATTGTTTCATATTATTGATTTCTCCTTTAATATACATTATTAAAATAATAATCAATTATGAAAAAAATTAAATATATTTGCGAAATGAAAAAATAAATAATAATTAAAGCTATTATGACGTCAATTTTATCAAAAACATTTTCATGTCATAGGTTTATTTTTCAATATTTTTTATTCATGAGTACAGAAATGTTTCTTTTTATGAAATAAATAAATAAATAAATAAATAGCATTAAGTAAAAATTGCCAACATTTAACAACTAATTAAAAAAAATAATTGTAAAATTATATTTTGACTTTCCAGTTAATAATATTACCTGACTATAACATATAAACTGATATATTTCTTGATTTTTTACATATCAATCCATCTTTAACTAAAATTTGTTCATCAGTGCGAAGCCGGACGGGTCAGCTAGTCATTATATAAAGCGCAAAAAATTGTTTGTTTGTGGAGGGTAATCTCTGAAACTACTGAACCGATTTAAAAACTTCTTTCACTGACCGAAAGCTACAGTATGCCATATTGTTATAGGCTATATTTAATTTTGATAAAATAAATTTTAGTTTAAAATCTGAGCATTTTAATTAAAATCCCCATAGAAGCCGTAATAGAAATGGAAATAATGAAATATTAAAAAAATTAGCTGCTGCCAACATAAAAGAAACATTTATATATTCATTTCGTTTTTAAAATATCTTGACGTGAAAAGAAAAGAAATATATTTGCACGTGCATTAAATTGAAATTCATATAAAGCTTTTTTAATTGTCAAACTTACACGTTAAATCTGACGTCATTATAGAATTAAAAGTGTTTATTTTTCTAATAATTTAATTTGATATGATATGATATAATATCTAAGCATCAATGTTTAAACCACGGAGTCTTTATTACTCCGTGGTTTAAACCAACGAGATATATAAATTAGAGTGCTGATTCAATGGATGAAGGATTAACTTTCCGTGGTTCAAGATGAATCACGTGATATGCTCGAATAGGTTGCTGTGTTTGGCCCTTTATCGCTATTTTGGCATTTAAAATATCAGTTCGACAAATTATCATTATTATTAGGTAACATGACAGTCCTATGACCGAAATAAATTGCTTTTAAAATAATTTTACACATATTTCACATTTTAATAAATAATAAAATACCTTTCTTTTCATCGTTTCTCAACAAACTTTAAAAGTGTTTATAAAACAAAATTTAAACTTTTAAAGAGCTAAATTTAACAACAAATAATAATTTTTCAACTATTTTTAAGCATTTTATCGGTTAAAGTTCAACTACACGAAATAAAAAAGAAGTAAAATCAAAATCAAAATGGTTTAGAACAAAAGAATATTAAACTACGTAAAGTAAACAAAAACATTGAAACCGTTGCCATAGAAAAGTACTGAAAATGAGCTGTTACCAAGGATACCACCGAATACGCATGTGCAAGGAAAGCATGTCACATGACTCATCTTGGACCTTCTCAAGGGTTACCATTTATCACTCTACTTTATATATCTCGTTGGTTTAAACTGATGTGTGTAAACGAAATTGGAATTTAAAAATAAATAAATAAATAAAATAAAATAAAATAAGAAATTCTATTTTATAATATTATTTATTTTAATTTATAATTGTTGCCAAAAAGATTTACGAATTGATTTATTTTTAGACATATAATAAAATATATTTTCACGCGAACAATAATATAAAAAGTGAACTGGATTTTTTGTAAAAAAATAATAAAGATCGAGGAAAATTATTTCCCCATTTTAATCCCCATATTTGGATATAGATATGTATTAGTTATCATGTGCATCCGTTAGATTAAATTGTTTTTGTTGTAAAATTAATAAAATTGGAATTTTAAATTTCAAAACTCTAGAAAAAAAAATGGCAAATTTCCATATTCGATTGAAAACATAAACATTTCATTTCAAAGGATGATATTTACACAATAAACATCCAACTAATAAAATAATTAAAAGGGAAAGGATAAATATTCTATCATAATTTGAAGTCAAATTTGTTTTCAAATGTCTAAATAAAGTATCTGATATAAGATACTAATATGTTGCAGCGGAATAGATTTGATATCCGTCATCCTTGGCAGAAAAAAAAAAAAAAATATCGCCAAATTATCTGGCGAATATAATTTAATTCCTTTCAAAAATCATGGTTATTTTAAAAACTTACATTAAGAGTGTAACGAATAATATGAAACAATATTTCGTACAATACATATTACGAAAATGTACATCTGGCATGTATATTTTCGTATTACGTTTTTGATCGCCAAATACAAAAAACGCCAAGGGTGACAGTTTTGAAATTTAAAATTAAAATTTTGTCAATTTGACAGCAAAATAACTCAATCTAACGCATGCATACAATAACTAATTCATATCTATACCCAAATATGAGGATTAAAATCGGGAAATAATTCTTCTAGAATTTTAATAAAAAAAAAAAAAAAAAAAAAAAAAAAAAATCCAATGAGCGATTAACATGGAAAATCTTTTTCTTGCATCCACGGGTGGTCAGTGATGTCATACTTCGCTTGCGTATTGAGATGTTTAAATTTATTTGGCGACTATTTTTAGCAACTAACAGTTATGGCAAGTAGCTCAATATACATAGCGCATACAGCCATTACTGAAATGTAAATAGCATTTAATTATTTGAGTTACATTATGTTGACTGGAAACCTATTTAATATACCTATGCTCTATAGCTATACTAATATAAAAAAAAAGAAAGGTTTATATGCATATGTAGAGAACGATCGCTAGAACTAAAAAGCCGATTGCTTTTTTTTTTTTTTTCTTTCAATAATCAAAAGTTACACTGTCTCTCTCTAAGTGCTAGAAGCTATAATAAATTTTGGTAAAATAAATTTTTAATTAAAATTTTCAATATTTTAATTGAAAACAAAGCATAGATTTGATATCTATCGTCATTGGCGATTTTTGTATTTGGCGATCGAAAACGTAATACGAAAATCTGTATATTATCGTAGTAAATACGAGATGTATGTGTTTACTTCAATTACCCTACTACCGTAGGTAGTGGAAGTATTGTATAGGTTTTGGCAATTGGTCAGTGTGTGTGTATATGTGCACGTGTGTGTGTAATCTTCTGGCTGTCATATCTCCAAAACTAATAAAAATAGAACTACTGAACTTCACAAGTGATTCAGGTCTGGTGTACAGATAAATTTTCCAAATTTTCGTGAAAATTGAAAAACCGGAATTGGGTCATCGAAAACTAGAAATGGGACCCTAAGCCCATATTCAAAAACACCTCCAATGATTTTCTTCAAAGTTGCTATATAAATAATATATTAGATGCCCTTTCGATTGAAAAGTTGCTTAGTTCAGGAAAATTGATAGGCGTCCTCTATAAACAGCTCAATTTCAGACTTCGCAAGTGCGTTCCTTTAAAAACGCCTGTACGGATTTTTTTCAAACTCGCCATGTTAACTTCCTATTAAATATCCTTTTGTATGTAATTATTGTTTTTAGGTCAATAACTGAGTATGTTAAGTTTTGGTAAAAGTTGGTATCTCAAAAACGGCTCTAACGTATTCTTGAAAATTTTTTCTTTAATCCAATTTAGATAACCTTTCTCAAGTATTACGTGCTTATTACAGGAATATTAACGGTCATCCTGATTAGGTACACTGTAAAAAAAAACTCGTGAAAAAAACGGAAAAAAATTGTCAGCCCAGGACGCCAATCATATTCCGTTTTCTTTACGGGGAAAAAATGTTTCAAATTAACACAAGAAAACCGTTATTCTTAACAGAAAAACACTGTTATTTTTAAAGAGAGTTCTGTAAAAATTTACAGAAAAATCTGTAACTTTTACGGAACAAAAAATTTTTTCTCTGTAAAATTTACAGAAATACCTGTAATTTTTACAGAACAAAAATTTTTTTCTCTGTAAAATTTACAGAATTATCTGTAATTTTTACGGAACAAAAAAATTTTTCTCTGTAAAATTTACAGAAATATCCGTAACTTTTACAGAACAAAAATTTTTGTTCTGTGAAATTTACAGAAAAATCTGTAATTTTTTACAGAACAAAAACTTTGTTTCTTTTTAAATTACAGTGTACTTCTGTTAACATAACGATATTCTTATGTTTATATAACAAAATTTGGCTGTTCTTAAAAAAGTTTTATCCCATCAAGAAAACAGTTTTTTACTGGCGTCCTGGCTGACAGCTTTTTTCTGTAAATTTAACATTTTTTTTTTTTTTTCTCCTTTTTCAAATATAGTCACATTTTGATTGCTATTTCAATAGGAAAAATAATTTCAACAGAAGACAGAGAAATCTTTTTTCGTTTAGCAAATGAAACATTATTAATAATAAACAATACAGATTTTTTTTATTTTGAAGAATTTGTTCTGATAAATACAAAAAATTTAAAAAGAAATATTTTTCTTAAAAGGAATTAAATAAAAAATAAATTGTATAATGGTTACTGCCAGAAAACGCAAAAGATTGAAATGTAAGAATAAATTTAAGAAAATGAGGCAGAAAATTCAATTGATAAAATTCACAATAATAATAATAATGCATCACTGTTACAGAATAAAAATTTTCAGGATCTACAATCATGTCAGTGCTTATGCACATTTTTTTTTTTTATGGAAGATGATGCTCCTCAAAACATTACAGGAGTGAAACTTCCCAACATGCAATAACTTTGAAAACTATTACTTGCATGAAATTATGTAAGACTCAGTAATGATATACCAAATGACTACCTATAATAAGTGATATTTACGGCAAATTAAGCATTTATAACAAGAAATTTACATAAAAACAAAATATTTTATCATGAAATTCAGAGACCAAAAATTTTCAAAATTCTTGAATTTAGGGTATGCACCTGAAAAGTTTCACTCTTGATATTAAGACAACCTGAAAAATCATGTGTCATCAATTATCACTTTCATAATCTGTGGTCTTCCCAAACCCCAGCCTTAATCATATGGGAATTTTGCCTTTGTGAGTTGGGTATTTGAAATATCTAATAATATATGAAGTGTATATTAAATGTTCAATTAATTACAAAACTCTCAGGTGACGAAATATTTTTTTATTAGCTCAAATTAATTCCCATCTTCTGAATTCTATATATACAAAATTTTATAATTTTCTGAACATTGTTTTGTCTGTAGACAACTTTAAAATAGAGTCATTTAATTATGGACATTATTCCCCCCCCCCCCCCCCACTTTTATGACCTGACACAACACATGCCACATGGACTTTTTGAACCACCCTGCAGCAAGAAAAATCTATATATTTTTTTACTCTATTCAAAATTTTGAAGACGCATAAAACAACAGGGGTCAATCCAGATTTTCATTTTTTGGGCCTACTTTTGGTAAAAATCAAAAATTTTCTGATTTTTTTATTTATTTTTTGTGAAAAAGAAATAATATATATACACACATATATATAACAAATTTTATAAATACTGTGAAGAGGACTATTTTATGGATATGAATTTTGTAAAGGAGGCCTTATAATATGGAATTTCGTGAAGAGGCATAAAAAAAACTAATTCTTGTTTGGATTGACCCTGAGTAGACAAATGAAATTAAAACATTTATTCGTATAAAACACATAAATAAAATATATAAAAATTAAAAATTCTTTTTTTCTTCCAAATTTATTTTGATCTTCGACTCCGATTAATTCCAAGAAAACACCTAAAAAGAAACATATTTACTTTAGCAAGTTAAAAAAACATTTCTGTAAAATAAATAAATAAAATAGATAACAAATAAATATACATATTTTCTATGTAAATGAATAAATAAATATTGCAAATTGGAAATAATCGTATACATTCCTTAACCCTCGCTTTCCCAAGATTTTGACCCCATTTTGAAGATGAAATTTGGTTTACCCCGCCTCATTCGAAAAGTGCACTAATTCGTCAGAGATAGCAAACATAACCAGTGGAGTGCTGCAACTTCTAAAAAACAATACAAAAAAGTGCAGTGCCGCACTGGTGATTTTCGGCAAACGTGCCGAGCGGCACCTGAATGCAATTTTTCTTGATCTTGGGAAAGCGAGGTTAATTCCAAAATCCTATTTTCAAAATTAATTTATTTCATACAGGGGCATATTCAGGATTTATTTCGGGGAGGGCTGAGTTAAGTTTAATAATGTTTCCCAATGTACAGAATTCATGCATATTATTCTTAATCTTTATTTTTTTTAACTTTCTGCAAAATTTTGGAAGGCTCTGCAGCCCATCAGCCCCTATATCTATATGCCACTGATTTTATGTCTTAAATACTTTAAAGCATGACTAATTTGATACACACCGGGTGCAATCTAATTTGGTATCAACTTTTAGCCACATTTAAAACTTAGTTAAAACTTAACTTTATCAAAATAGATAGCAATTTAAAAATAAAAATGATATACTTTAAGTAGTGTGTGTAGACCTTCCAACTGCGGCCCCAAACTTCTTCATTGCTATGATGATCTTCCTCTGATTTGGTAAGCAACTTCTCTTCTGCTGTTACTTTCAGATAAACGAGGCAGCACCATTGCACATCTAAATTTTAGCTGTGTTCGACACAACCTTTGTTCGTTAGCTAACATTTAGACTGTATCTTTATTGATTTAAAAACACTTAAAAACCTTGATAATTAAGAAGAAATATATTTATGCAATCACTATAGAAATGGTCAAAATTTTATCCAACAAATGTAACTAACTGTGCCAAATCCAACCAAAATTTGGACATGATATGGTGCTGCGTTCTTGAACAAAAATAACAGAAGAAGCAGATTTGCCAAACCAGAGAAAGATTATGAAGGTGATAAGAGTCAGGCCTTGACAGAAAGAGTACACTACTTCGAGTATGTCATTTTTGTTTTTAAAATAACAAATATTTAAACTTTTTTTTTTTTTTAAGTAACAGTTTTGCAATATTTTTCCTTATTTTAATCAATTTTTAATCTTTTGTTCCTAAATAAAGTCCATACACTTACTAGAACCTGCCTATTTCTTTACGAACTACTTTCTCCATAACAGAAAAATGCTATTTTTTGTAACAATATTAGTTTTTGCTGTCTCCCTCACAGTATACCCAACCCTCAATTTATACTTAATATTCACCTTCCTTAAAAGCCCGGTTTTATATTAACTGCTTTTTGAAAATGCTCCAACTTACAAAAACTCTTTTCTACATTTTATGAAATGTGCTATCTCTTCTTCAAAATTTAAGTCCTTAGTTTTTATAGTAGATATCATTGCTCCATAGTCCATTTAAAACATGTACTATAAGTTTCAACAAAATACATCTAATATCACATGATATATGAAGGTCTAAAAAAGGTCACTTTAATTATAATCACCCTGTATTTTTCATAAAAATTTAAGCAGGCACATGTGCAAAAAGAAATTTAACATAATTATAAAGATAGTTTTACTATATAGTAGCAGTCTTTGCCCGCTTCGCTGGCCACTAAATTTAGAGGAAACTCGTTTCTATATAGCTTTATAAAAATAAAATAAAATAAATTACTGAAATTGTTCAAAAGCTCGCTCCAGGTCCCTGATGCATTCGGCAGCGATTTGGTCATCCACTGCAACTCGGGCGCTTGTCCCTATTACCTGTGACAATAGTTTACCAATGAGCTTCCATTTAGGTGCTTTTTATATAACAGTTTCGAAATAGATAGTATCGAAAAAATTGGAGTTTCCCTTTTATATTTGAATCCCAGTTACATGTGAACAACACTATACGTGTTGTTCACATGTAACTCGGACTGGACTCAAATTAACTGGGTTTAGACAACATAATATTTGCTTTTACGTTATTTCATGTTTATTTTGTTTATCCAATCAACCATTAAATGACAGCAATTTCACGCCAAATATTACAATATGCAGTGACCGGCTACGTCTGTCGCATGAGACAATTAATTTTTTGTGTTTATATGTAATTCATGGGTTGTAAACCTGATAGTACAGCCTTAATATAGTTCTCTTTGGCGACTTTTGAATTTTTGTCACCATTTTAGACTTAATCCATTGTAACAATATGCTATGAGTGTAACAATATGCTATATTTCTGCCGTATTTTAGACAACTAATCTTTTTATGGTTATATATATTTCCCATTAAACATATTTTTATTTATTTATTTAAATATTAATTTGAATTTTTCAAATATTTCTGTTCGACAGCGTGCAAGTGCAGTAACACACAGAGGCTCATTTGTTTGTATGATAAATTAGCATAGTGATTATTATATAAAAAAATAAATAGATAGGTAAAGATTATCGTGTTACACAACTTTATTATGTCGCTCCATTGGCGGCTTTTGAATTTTTGACGCCATATTAGCGATGGATTTTTTTTTTTTTTTTTTTTGTATGAAAAGGGGTAGACTATTTTGCTAATAAATTTATCAGACTCTTTTTTGTTTATGCATAAGAATCCTTTATATTCTGCTTATATTTTTAATGGTTTTTAGGTTTAAAATAGTGCTTGTTGACATAAATTTCCTATCTTTAAAACTGCATTTGTTCTGTAAATTTTGTGTAAAAATAAATCATTTATATTTTTATATATTTGATGCGCTACTTAGATTAAAATGGCTGTTGCTATATTAAACTTCTTGTCGAAAAACGTTCGTGTACTTCAAAACCAAAATTTAAAAAATCGCCCAGCAGGATCTGTTAATGAAACTGATAAAATAAAAATATGGTTCATAGAGTTTAAATAATCTATTTAAAAAATCTTTTAAAACCCAAATTATTAATGTATTGTATCACATACATAGATATAGTAATAATATATAGATTGATCATTGGGGAGAAAAAAGTGATTCCTTTTCACTCGGGAAAAGACGGCGATTTTACCAAAATATGGCAGTCTTTCCCCGAGGGAATACACAAGGGAATATACACGAATGTTTTAGCAAATAAAATTCATGAATAATTTATTTACTAAAGGTGAATGAAAAGCTCCAGATATAGTTTCAAATTCATTCTTCTTTTTTTCCTTTTTTCCTTCAATACCACTTAATGGCTGATTCCAAAGCTTTTTTTTCGGCATAAAAAATCTTTGCACGATAATATGGGGATCATAGATCTATATATATTATATCTATGATCACATAAATCTTTTCGAAGATAGAATAAAACCTAATTTGAAAAAAAAAAAAATAATAATAATAACTTTTGTTTATTAACCGAAGTAATTGATGAAATTTGAAATGCAAGTTTGGTCTTGTGGGGTACAGGCTGTATATTATATTTTTGTGTTCGTGAGAGAAAATTTAAAAGAATTTGAAAACTGCAATTTTTAATCCCACTTAAAAAACATGTGACTTAATGTGAAGCAGATTTTTTTTTTTTTTTTTTTTCCTAACGGTATCCATACAATCTTCCGCTGTTGCCACCTAAAATTCATACTTTAGTTAATTTTAAAAAATCTAATTGTCCGATTGATAAGCTGTTTAATGCATCGGATTTACAAAAAATTTCCCTTTCAATTGCTATCTTATTCGTAACGATGCGACTGATATTTCTAATTTATTTTCTAATCTTTCTGATTTATTTTACTCATTTTAAATAAATGTACGTTTTTTTTTTTGTTTTTTTTTAAATTAATTATTATTATTTTGTCAAAAAAAAATGGCAACAATTAAATTATGGATAAAATTTTAAAATTTAAATGGCTTATTTTTCAGAAATTAGAAGGTTATTATTTTCACATTTTAATTAATTAAGAAAAAACTAATCAAAAATTCTAAAATCTGACTTCGATGTGCACAATGACCCTTCGGGGGGCACCTTTGTGTTAAATCTCGTGACTGTCCGAGCTACCGTTTTCGAGAACAGTGAAATATACAAATATTGCTCACTTAATAGTATAAGATATATATATATCAACAATTAACTATTGGGAAATACAACATTTAGTTACACATGTGTATGTTTCATAATACAATAATCTATGAACAAAAACAAGTTGCATCACTCATATAAAATAAAATACTATCTTAAATCTACAATAAATACAAATATTAACAGGTTTTAAACAAAAGGTACACTTGATACTAAAATCCATTTCCATATATGGGGAACATGTGGTACAAAGAAACAAATTTTACTAATTATTTTTTACTAGCCACAATTTTGCATGAATGAAATTAATGTACACTTTTAATCTTGTACTTGCTTTATCTAAATACATTTTTATTATTTTCTAAAGAATATTTTTATACAAGAAAAATAGCAAAAAGTAAATGCCAAACAGATTTCATTGTACCCCATATAATAAAACTCTTCAAATAATGCATTTTTTTTTTTTTTTTTTGCCAAATATAGACTTTTTTAATGAACTTTTTAAAACATAGTAAGCGAAAAGGTAAAAAAAAAAAAAAAGGGGGGGGGGGACTTAATGAATTTATAGTTGTCGATGAAAAGTACTATGATTTTATTACAGGGTTGCCACTAAAATAGGAGAATGAAATTCCCTGATTTTTTCCAGGTATGTCCTAAGAAAATTTCAGTGCAACCGTATATTGAGCATTGGGCTATATTGAGGGCAAAATAATTATGGTGCCATTTTAAAACACAAAAGTTACATATTACTTTTACCTAAGGAGAGATTGTCCTTCACAGAGTCTTTCTAAGAGGTCATGTTTAAGAAAAAAAGGAAAAAAAAAAAAAAAATGGCAGGTGAGAAAAATACAGGAAAATGGCCCTACATTGACAGAAAAGTTGTTTTTTGGCAGTCATAGTAGGAAATTCCCTGACTTTTCCCGATTCTGGCTAAAATATTCAAATTCCCTGACTTTTAGAGTCCATTTTCAAATTCCCTGGCTTTTATGGTCAATTTTCAGATTCCCTGAGTATTCCAGGTTCCCCTAGTTTTCCAGGTAGCATGGCAACCCTGTTATTACATTAAGTATCATTTCATTTTATATTAAACTGGCTCAAGCCTGTTTAGAAAATTAACATTTTTGCTTTTCTTTCAATTGCTCAAAATGGGAGCTTGCTTTCAAATGGGGGTGACAGTTTCAGCATAGTTTGAATTTTTTTTTAAATGTGCTTTTCTGCAGAATGCATACATTTAAATCTAGGTTGAAGTCTTAATATACAGTACTTCACATTAATTTTCATTTAAACATGATTTCTCCAACAGAATACATTTCCTACTATTATCATTAGTTTCATTTCACCCTCCTTCATTAAAGCAATCCTTATAGACATAGCCGGTGTTGCACATGTGTTGATAAGTAGAGCTGTACCGAGTACTCGGTAACTCTGTACTTGGTCTATTTGCTGAATGCTCGGTACTCGGCCAAATTTAGGCTATGTATTCGGCCAGTACCGAGTTGTTGTGGGAATTTCACTATTTTTATGCATTATTGAAAGAAATGTGTTAATGAGTGATATTTATTTTACATAACTAAAAAAATAGGAAAATATAAACACAGAGTTATTATAATTAAAATTTTTGCTATAACAGCTTTCTGCAGTTAAAATTGGCTGTTACCAAACTTAGTATAAAGATGATTCATGATATGAGCTTTTAATTATATATAACTATCTTGTATGTATGTAATATGCATTATTTTTTAAAAACTTAGTACATAAAATTGTATCTATAAATCAAACAAAAATAAAATATTTTAGGTAAAAAAAAGAACCTCTATGTAATATTAACACAAAATTTTAGTTATACATTTGTGCACCAGAGTATACTATTGTTCAAAATTGGTTGCTATCGCTGCTAGCGAATACATTATTACTTTTATGTGGTCCCATAAATAAAAAAGAAAAGAGAAAAATCCCACATAATACACATTAAAAAAGAGCAGATTTGTTAATGGTTTTTATCAAGAATAATAAAATTACTAAAACTAATTTATTAAAACATACTAATTGAGTCATATTTGAAATTGCTCTCTCTTTACTTAGTGGTCATAGTAATCTAAAAAGGGATTAAAAAAAAGGGGGGGGGGGATATCAAGAAATCCTGTTAATATATCTGGAAAACTTATTTAGTCAAAGAAAAATTGTTACTAAAGCAAATGACATATATATATATATATATATATATATTCAGTTCTATATTATTGTGTGTTGTTATTGTTTTAGTTCTATTAATTGCTAAATTTTAAGATTAAATTTTATTACGTTATCTATCATTTACATATATATACACGTGTGTCAAAACAATTTCCATTCATGAATAGTTTGCAATGATAATATTAAATAAAATATTTGTGATATTTTCTATAATCTTATTAATCAAGAAACAACTCTCAAAAATTTGTACATCATTTGCGATGTAAGCACAAGTAGAACAGCACATTCTAGAACAATAATTGCAAGTCTTTTCCCTTTTAATGGTAGATGCCCGGTGCCCAAGTTTTAGAACATTCCTCAGTACATTTTCTCTCTCTCTCTCTCTCCCCCCCCCCCTCCCCTCTCATGATTATATACTCTTTAAAGAGCATTTTTTTTCTGTTTTAAATTTACCTATTTTATCATTTTAAAATTAATTTTATTGATTTGCAACATTTTTGAAATTGCTTAAGATGTTACCGATCACCTTGAGTTGTAAAAAAAAAAAAAAAAAATTAAGGCCTCAATTTTGGAAATCCTGGGATAATACCCGATTTGCCCATGCAATAACACGGCCCTGTTGACACATTTCATTTTAATCTGGCAATTGCATTATTATTAAAGAATGACGGAGAAAATTATGTAAATCAATTATATTAATAATCAAAATAAATGAAATTATAACTTACATTAACACGGAAATCTTTCATAATTTTTTTTTCCCTTGCTTTTCCCAGTAGCAGAATTTTCTGAATCTACACCATAAATGCCAAATCGTCTTGTGTCACTAAAAGTAATAGCAATTCATAAAATTTGTAAAATTTGCATCTACAAAAAAAATAAATAAAGACTATACAACAAATACAGTAACCTCGAGACATAATGCAAAATATATGTATTTTTAAGCCTAAACATTTCTTTCTTTAGCTGTTAAATTGATTTGTATGTTGTATGTAGAGCTTTAAACAATTTGCAGAGCTCGCTGCCATACCGTGCTGTTTCTGCTACTGGCTTGCTTCTTCTTAGGCAACATTAGAAAAATATTTAAATTCATTTTAGTAAAATATTTTAAATGGAGAAAATTATTTTAATTGATTGAATGAGAATTCAATTTTATTCCTTCATAAGCAGAAACAGCATCTATGGAGATTAATTTTGTTGTAAAACCATATGATACAGGATCACAAATTATGCAATTTCTTTGAACTTCTTTTGAACTAATGAACAATAACAACAAAAATATTTGGCATACAGAAACACTAAGACACCTATCCATCACATGAGTACCAAGATTCGGACAATACCTAATCTCGCCGGCAGCCTTTGCCCATGTTATTCTATGGGAAAATTTGTTTACATAATTACTCATTACTTAATGGATATTATTCAATTCTGTTTTCACATTTAGAAAATTCATAAGCATTAAATTAGTACTTGTTTTCCAAAAATTGATTTTTTAAAATTTTAGTATTTTATTTTGCAATTAGAAAATGAGAAAAATGCATTTTGTGAAAAATAGCATTTTTGAACTCAAAATTATAATGTAAAAATTAAAAAAAATTAATTTTTCAAAAATGAGTACTCATTTAACGGTTATGAATTTTCTGACTGCGAAAACAGAATTCAAAAATATTCATTAGGTAATGTTTAATTGTAGCAACAAATTTTCCCATAGAATAACATGGGCGAAGGCTGCCAGCGAGATTAGGTATTGTCCCCTCTTAACTACAATAGCTTTTATTGTACCTTTAGTATTGATACTGTTTACAGTAAAGCTTACTGATTCTCATACTTTTAAATCAGCAATTGTGGAGAAGGAGAAATTTTTTTTTTTTTTTTTCTGTCCAGATAATTTTAAATCTGCTTCTTGACATAAAAGTAACAGCTAGATATGGATGATATCAACATTAGATCCTGTATGAGCAATGCAAATGAACAATGCGTAATATACCTCAATAATGATCTTTTTTCTAGCAGATTACAAAAGATCAGTGGCATAGTGAGCATAACTGGCACCTGGGGCATGATATCTTTTTGGTGACCTCCCCCCCCCTACCAAAAAAAAAATTCCTACATTAATAAAAGATGTTTGTTTGTCTGTCTTTCACCTGTATATTCTGCCTGCACGGAACATAGAAGTACAAAAATTGATATACGACTGCATAGAAGTACCGTGTCAAAGGGGATTGTGAACAAAATTTAAATTGTAATTAATTTTTGAGATATTAATGTTAATTTAAAATGCCTCTTTTTAGCAATTCAAATGACTTTCTTTTTCGAATACTTTCTTGCTCAGCTAGACCATTTATGAGAACGATCCGTCTCAAATAAAAACAGACATTTAACCCTTTCATGGTCATGAACGCGTATACGCGGTCAGAGTTTTTTACTTCTGAATCATTTATTCATTGCTACGAATTTGCTAAATAGAAAACAATCCGTTTCTCAATATTCCTGATAAATTTGTAATATTATTAGTACTTAATGACTTAAAAATATTTAAAACACATCGTACTAAAATGGCTTCGAAACGAAAAAATTAAAAATGGCGTGACCATGAATGGGTTAAAATGCATTAAAAGCACCAAATAAATTAAAAATATCGGTACCAATAGCAGGAACATTTTCTCTGAATTCTGGAGTGCAACTCGCTAATCGATGCTACAATCAGAATTTTTTTAATTAAATAAACTAATAATTTTCAATTGAAATAACTGATTTCTCCTTTTATCATGCGAGACACTATGGCAGACAATTATGACGATTAAGTGAGATACACATTATGAAAAATTTCACTGACTTGATTTAGGAATATCTCAGCCTATCTTTCAGCATATCAGCCAAAAGGTGATGCTGCTTTTACTTTTTCTTCCTAATATTTTATATATGAAATTTCATGCAATTTTCCTCAGTAGATACTGAAATATATCCATTTGGAAAGTTGCAGAAAGTAAGAGCAGCGACACCAGTCAGGCGATACACACCCAGATTAAATAAGCACAATTTTTTATTATATAAATATATATCTCCTTCCTTCCTATCTTGTGTTTCTTAGGTTATTTTTTCATTAATTTTGATATAGTTTATGGTTTTAAGTTAAGATTTGTTGTGTCAGTTTATTGATTCGTTTGTTTTGCAGGCTGTTAATTAATAGATCTGGTTTCTTTACATTAGTGTATTTCATCCACTGATAAAAGTTTTTTAAATCTTATTGGTCATTGGTGTTTCAGTGATCTTGTATCTGTTGCTTGGCTTCTACTATGCTTAATAGATCATCTTTATTATATATATATAGTAATATATAAATTCAGAAATATATAAACAAATGAATGAAATTATACCCCAAAAAACACTGAGATCTTCATCTGGGAGGCCCCTCAGTGTAGGGGTGAATGAGAAGTTTCTGAAAGGACAGTAGCTATAAGCTAATAACTATCCTTAGCCCCCAACTTCTCACCAAACAGAAAACCACCAATAACTGAAGAGAAATCAAACATACATATAATGTATAAAACTATTAAAAATATTTTATAAAATTATCAAATTGTAAAAGTTACAAAATTACATCAATTCATTAAAAAAAATATACAATACAAAAGAGAATTACTGAAGGTAAACAAGAAAGTATAAAAAGAAATAAAAAATACAACCCTTCATTTGGAACACAAACTATCTTCGGCCGACGGGTGCATCAGAACTTCAACCTAACACAAATTAATTAAAAAAAAAAAAAAAAAAAAAAAAAGTTATATTTTCTAGGTAATAAGTAAAACATCAATAAGAAATGAAACAGGAAGTGAAATTTAACTACAGGAGTAACTTTAAAAAATTCATTTTAAAAGGTGTTTGAGAATAAGGCCAGGTGACTGCATATTAATATTTCTACATAGAAATTAAATACGGTAGGGGATTTTTATAACGCACACCTTGGGGCCAAAGGTTTTGCGTTGTATAGAATTTTGCTTATGCCAAGACCAGAGTTGGAAGTTTACAACTAGACGTCATTAAAAAAAAAAAAAAGGCATTTTAAAGTAATAAGTACAAAACTTCAAATAAACACCATAAAATACAAAAAATTCACAACAATTATTTTGGGTCAAAAGAAGACACGACCTTCGATCAGGCAAACAAAGTAGGCACGAGTGCTGCAAACAATGCAACAAACGCAACAAGAGTTGCAAACAAAGCAGCAATGCATTGTTTGCAGCACCCGTGCCTACTTCGTTCGCCTAACGAAGGGTCATCTCTTTTTTTGACCTGAAGCAAGCTTTCCATGTTTTTGCATTTTATGGCATTTATAGTTCTGTACTTATTACTAAGCGTCATGACAGTCACAAATATAAATTTATATTCTACGACCATTTGTTTTAGAGATACTTGAGATGCAAAATTCATTGTGAAAATAAGGAGTACAATACTTCACAATATTCTACTGGCCCTTCATAAAATTCTACTTTATAAAAAGGTCCTCTACAAAATTCAAATTTATAAAATCAAGCCTTTCACACAAAATTTCATTTTATTAATATTATCATTTTATAATTATTGTTGTTATTCTTTTTTTTTAATATTTTAAATGAATGCTTATACTTGATTCAACAGGGATCGATCCAGGCAAAATTTGGGTCCCTTTTGCGGACCCTTCACAAAATTCAAATTCGTAAAAAGGGACCCTTCACAAAATTCAAATCCATAAAAAGGGACCCTTTACAAGATTTTGTTTTATAAAAATAATCCTTTTATTAAATGTTTTCAGTATTATTTTTAATTACTGCCTTAATTTGGCTCAACAAAACTCTATTAACTTGATATTAAGCATTACATAAAGTGATTGTAAAAACGGAAAATTTTACACAATATTTTACTTTTTCACAAAAATATTTTATATTTCACAAAAATAAATAAAAAATTCACAAAAATATTTTGTTTTTCACAAAAAAGGGACCCAAAATTTAAAACCTGGATCGACCCCTGTTCAATGAAATAATGTTAAATGATATTAAACATGTTAACATTATTAAACATTAAAAATAATATTAAACTTTAAAAAAATTTCAGAAAATTTGTTTTTTCCCACAAACATTGGCCCCAAAAATTAAAACTTGAATGACCCCTGATATGTGCAGTAGAGGAGCAGAAATCTGCCAACCTAAATTTCCCCAAAGTCCGAAATCTGCACAGCTTTTATTAATATTTATGAAATCTAAAATTCCAAAGTTACTTATGAATTTTCACATAAGCCATGAAAACACAGGAATACTGGATTTTTTTTTCTTTTTCTTTAAGTAAAACATAATATATGTGGGCAGTAAATTAATATGAATTTGAAAATAATTATATTTATAATCTATCATTTATTAATAAATGTTTATCTATTTATTATTATTATTGATTTTATAAATATTTGTACCTGTTTATAGCTTGGATTATTGGTGTTTAGTGTTTTGGGAGTAAGGCTGATTGACTACTCTAGGGTCTTAGGCCTAAGGAGAGGTGCCTTACGTGGGGGTCTTTCTAAAGGGTCCTAGCCCTTATTTATACAAGTTTCGGAGAAAAACACGAAAAACTCTGAACGACTAGGCCGACGAGCGCGCCCTGGGATCGAACCCGGCACCTCTCGTCTACCAGCTTTGAGTGTAGAACCGCTTGGGCACTGGTGGGCCCTACAGCTTAGACTAATAATTTTTTTTTTTAAGTGTACGAGTGAATATTGTCTCACGGTAATTATAAGAATTTCAGGCACAATTCAAGATTGTTTAACATTCAGAATTATTGCTTTTTCTTAAAAACTTGCAATATCAGCAGTCATTAAGAAAAAAAAAAAATTATATTTTTCTATAAAATATTAAAATACGAAATATTAGGCTATGCGTTTTTATTTTACTGGTTAAATACTGAATACATAATACTAAACAATTGAAATATACAATGTTGTATTTCAAATAAAATGATTTATCAATCAAAATAATCTATCAATTATTTATAAATCATGAATTTTTAGAAGCCTAAAGTTTTGTTTTTATATTAATCAAAATGTTACAATAATGTTTCTCCAAAAAATTACTATTACACTCGAACCTCATTAACGTGAATCTCAACGGGGATAAAAAAAAATTTCATGTTATCAGTAGTTCATCAGTAACTGATCTTCATATAACTAAACTAATCATCATGTGGAAGTGGGTAATGTTAAAACAGTGTTCATGTTAACTAGGTTCGATTGTATAAGTAAAGCGATCAGCATAATATAATTGAATGAAATAAATTTAAAACAATAATTATTAAATGGAACTTACCCCTGAATCCAAACATCCGTTATCTAAAGTCATAGTCAATCTTTCTTTCCTTTAGCGAAACGAAGGACACGGCGTGGCGTCTTTTACTTCTATGGCTTCTATGGTGGTCAGAGAGAGTCATGCCCTGTTCACGTGATTTTTGTTTTCAGCGCGGCAGTGACATGTGCTGATTTGTGAGTTCTTTGGTCGTGACGTCATCGCTGAATGTCCCGTACAGAATTTGTTCTGTAGTCGATCTTTCATCGAAGATAAAATAATAAAATAATTACCACAATCATAATTTATCCTTGAAAAACGTTGAGAAATATTTTTTGTTTAGTATATTATTATTATTATTTTTAAAACATTTCTTTTTTATAATGAAATAAAATAAAGAATAATTTTAGCTTTAAATATTCCTCCACTATTCTTTTCCCTTTCCCGCAAAATTACATAGTGTTCAGGAATAATTTTCTTATTTAAAGTTGGTGAAGCTAAAAATTTATAAGAAATATTCTTTAAGATTATCTCAAACAATGATTTTTCCTTCTATTCACAAGAAAAAAGTATTAAATTCGTGAAAATTTTTGACTTCTGGTTTTCGATGCATTTATACGCTTTGAAAAGTCATGAAAACGATCAGACCACTTTTAAAAATGCATGCCTGTCTGTGTATGGTTTATCAAAATTTTGTGGGCGCTGTATCTCATTAAATAATGGACGGAATTCCGAAAAACTTTAAATTTTCATATGAGTTTGTGCTGGTTGTAATTGGGTTAAATCGCCCAGAATGTGGCGCTACTATGATGCAAATTATCCCCATATAGCTATATATCATCTTTTGTTGCGCATAATTTCGCAAAATTTTACATTTTGTTGGATCTTAATGAGAATTTATCCTAATAACACTTTGGAGTAAACCTCCCAGCAGGTGGCGCTGTTGTGCTTTCTTGCTTGTTTATAAAAAGAAAGGCAGGTTTATAAGTGTAAAAAGGTGACAAAGTTGATAAATATAACAAAAACATGTGTCAAAAAGTGACTTAACCCTTTAAAGCTCACTATATATTTTCTTTTGAAAATTAACTAATTTCAAAAATGGTGTTGTAAATAATAATAAGTGAATTAAGGAAATAGTACTCTAATAATTACTGGTACTCTGTTGATTATAATCTGGTGGGGCACTCACACTGCCTTCTCTTATTTTTCTGATTATAGAAACAATTTCTATCATTGTCTAACAATTCAAAGATTTCAGCAATGGATTAGGACACTTAAAATATGGGAAAAAAAAAAAAAAAAGGAAACCAAAAATATTATTAAACACCATGTACTTATTTTTTCTTGATTCATTTAAAAAAAAAAAAAATGGTCTATCAAATAATACAGCACATTATATACTAAAAATTTAGAAAATTAATTGAAAAAATAAATAAATAAATAAATAAATAAATAAATAAATAAAAAGCAGCAAATAGTTAAAAATTGAAAAAGAAAATAATTCCAAATTTTTTGCGTCATTTCTGTCACATAATTAAACTTACTTATTTATTTTTTACATTTAAATTTAAGAACTTTTTAAAAATAGCATATGAGGTGAAAAGCCTGTTTGTATAAATTAAAATTTCTGGATTTCGGATGTGTCTTAATTTAGAGCAATTGGATGACAAAGATGACAGATGAGTCACTGAAAATATGACTTTTTTGTCATGTCTATCACGCTGTATTTTACCTTTTTAAACATAGTTTTTTTTTTTTTTTTTTTTTTTTTTTTTTTGCCTTAGGTAGAAAGTTTTGTATTATTTATAAACAAGACATTCAGATATATCAGAACACCAAAATTCATTAACGTGCATGAATATTTAGCATTTAAAATGGTACAAAAAAGCTGTATACTAGCCGCCTTCAGCGACCAGCTGGTTCGCGATGCTTGAAAAGTCCGGCTCGGTAGCGACTGCGGCACCTTCTTCCCGTTTCAGGACATATAACAACTTATTCGCTTATTGTTAAGTACCTTTATTGAGAATTCTAACTATAGCAAATTCCCGCTTTGTAGCGCCTGCGGCGCCGTATTCCTATTTCATGATCTAAACAGCCTGTTCGTTCACCGTGCAAGCGATCCTTGAAAAATCTCACCGTATTAAATTTCATCTTGGTGTCGCCTGCGGCGCTTTCTCCCCGTTTTAGAACCTACAACATCTTTCTCGCTCATAGTGCAAATACCTTTGAAAATTCTAATTGTTGCAAATATCCGCTCTATGGCGATTGCGACGCCCATCTGCGTTTCATGATATGAAACAATCTATTCGTTCCTCGTGCAAACGACCCTTGAAAATTATTATCGTGGCAAACCCCCAATCCGGTGACGGCTACAATCTAATCTACCCAAGTAATTTAATCATAATTGGAATTGGAGATATTGAAATTTTAAAATATTAAAGCGCCATCTGGCGACAGTGATTTGCGACGTCTACTCTTGAAATCCAAATCAAATAAGTTTTAAAATGATATATTAATTTTGAAATTATGCTAATTAAGCTGAGATACAAAAATAATATAAATAACGTTATAAAACGATTTATGTCTGACATTTTCGTGGTTTTCTCCGAAACTTGCGTAATTCCCGGCTAAATACTGTTAAAAATATTTAGTATGAAATGTGAACGGAGTATCAGAATTCGAAACTGCAAAATATAAAAGAATAAAAGCGTTATGAGTTTTCCGTTGTTTTCTCCGAAACTCCCGTTCCTTTTCTACATTTCATGATAATTTATGATAATTTAAGTTATAGATTATTCGAATGCGCGAAACTTTTGAAGGGGCCAGAGGGGCCCGTACGCTGCAAAATAAAAAAAACAGTACGTGATTTTTTGAACAGGTTTTTTGCGCTTAACACGTTTCTGTAAAAAAAAAAAGACATGTTTTACTTAAAAAAAAAAAAAAAAAAAAGATGGAGTTTGTGTCACGTGGGGCCCTCAGGTTACCAGGGGGCCCATTTGTGATACCTCATGTGAGATATTTGAATCCAGGAAACTTTTGAAATTAACGTGTTCAGCGAATTTACTTTCCTTTCGAGAAATTTTGGTGTAACGAGACTTATCAAACACCCTATATATATATGTGTGTGTGTGTGTGCATGTATGTATGTATGTATGTATGTATGTGTGTATGTATGTCTGTATTATTCTGACTTAAACCGAACACATAAAATGTGATTTCTGGTTTACTGACAACTAAAGAAAATTGGCGTATTCCTTTTAACTCTGTGGGCACACCCCCTTCTGGTGCCACGGCTTCATATTACTGTTACAGTTTACAAATTTTTGCACCCGCAAAACAGAAAAAAAAAAAAAAAAAAAAAAAAAAAACTGATTTTCTTTAAAACTGATTATTTCTGTAAACAATACAGTTTTTTCTGTAAAAAATACAGATTTTTTGTTTTCAGCGTGCTGAAAAACAGAAAAGAGGGAAAAACAGAAAAAGGGGGAGGAAAAAAACAGAAAAAAAGATAAAAGACAGAAATAATCTGTTTTTTCTTTAAAACAGCTCTTTAATGTACAGAATACAGATATTTTCTGTAAAAACTACAGATTTTTTTTACAGTGTAGTTCAGTTTTAGATCTCGGAAATTCGTGTTTAAAAAAATAACTATCTATTTTTTTCCCCTTATTTTTTAACTCGCTATGCAAACTCTGTTGTATGTGTCTTTATACGTGTATCAAGTTTCTCTTACTCGAAAATCTCAAAAAATGCAAGTAATATCTCCAAAAAATTGTATATATTACGTGTAATAGTGGGTAATGGAAGTCGTGTGGTTGTTTCACACCAGATTCTATAATAGTATATATTGTACGAATATTGTTTCATATTATTGATTTCTCCTTTAATATACATTATTAAAATAATAATCAATTATGGAAAAAATTAAATATATTTGCGAAATGAAAAAATAAATAATAATTAAAGCTATTATGACGTCAATTTTATCAAAAACATTTTCATGTCATAGGTTTATTTTTCAATATTTTTTATTCATGAGTAAAGAAATGTTTCTTTTTATGAAATAAATAAATAAATAAATAAATAGCATTAAGTAAAAATTGCCAACATTTAACAACTAATTAAAAAAAATAATTGTAAAATTATATTATGACTTTCCAGTTAATAATATTGCCTGACTATAACATATAAACTGATATATTTCTTGATTTTTTACATATCAATCCATCTTTAACTAAAATTTGTTCATCAGTGCGAAGCCGGACGGGTCAGCTAGTTAATTATATTTTTAGTTATAAATGAACATAGAATTATGAAAAATAGTACATTTTAAGCAAATATTTCTTTATTTTGCGGAAAAACAGGTGATTTTGTGTAAAAAATGAACAAAATTTCACGTTTACGCCAAGCCTCATATACTCGATAAAAATTAATATAATTCAGTATCCATTGAAATACATAATAATATGACCCTTATCTGTGCATTGAACTAAAAGTTAAGAGATATTCTTAAAATTGACTGAAATATGGTAACTAACAGAGAAAAAACCAGAATTTTCCGGGAAAAAAATCTGTTTTTTAGAAAATAAGCACATGTAAAATCTTTAAAATAGTACATAGAATATATCTTTTAGTTCATTGCATGACTGGAAATCTGTTATATACTGTAAAGAAATTTCATAGAAATAACTTGAAAACTTTTGGAGAAATCAGGTTTATCGCATACACAAAAATCGAAAAATATAGTTTTTCAGAAAACGCATTTAAAGATTTTACTTAATGTGTAATTATTTGTTGGAAAAAATAAATAAATACATGGGGTATGCTAAAAAAAAAAAAAAAACCTGAATGATTTAAATTAAAGATAAGTGTGAAATCAAGCCTAATTACCAATGTTTACCTATTGCCAGCTCTTTAAACTGGCGAGATCGAGCACTTCCTGTCTTAAAGAATCTCACTTCCGGTTTACTTAATTGGCTATAACTTCAGTTCTAATTAGCGTACAAATAAAAGTAAAGGTGTTTTAGAAAGCTAAAAATCTATTCTTTAAAACCAAATAAAAATCAGAAAATTGATTTTTTTGTCAAAAATGGTCATTTTAACCTAGGGTGGAGAACAGAGAGTTCTGGAAGAGCTTCATATTGAATTGTATGTTACTGTGCACATAGACTTATTCCTCCACAAATACTGCATTTAAAATTATAAAATATATCCGTCTTAACGCTTAAACATTCATGTATTTCAAACAAGTGTCTTGTGAATCAAGTTTATTTTTATGCAAGGAGATTAAATTTCATGATTTCTTTTGTGAACTGGGGGTGCTAAGAAAGTCTCTGTCAGAGAGCGCAGGGGTCGGTGCTGAACAGGGGCCTTTGGTTTCAAGTAAGTTTTATGTTGAAATTTCTCTGTGAGTTACGACAATTGTGTAATTAAGCAGGAAATTTAATAATAAACCTATTTTGTAATATCATGATTTTTTTTTTTTTTTCATTAAAAGTCATTATAAATAAAATATGTATGCGTACTTCTTTTAAAAACTTCATGATTTCCTCAGCTGTTCCAGTATCGTATAAATGATGAATGGCTCTCTCGGGAAGACTTGAATGTACACTCTAAAAGACATAAATATATAAATTTAAAGCAAGGTATAGTTTATTTGTATCTTTATACACGTTACAAAAACATAATAATAGTTATAATAAGTAAAATATAAGTAAATTAATTGGGAAAAATAGTGTGTGTACTTAACAATGCACAACCAAAAGGAGGACTTCTATAGGAATACGTAAAACATAATTTTAAAAAGTTTGCATATCAATTACGTCAAATAAATACAGTTCATTCGACCAGTGGCGGATTTAAGGGGGGAGCCTAGGGTCTGAAGCCTCCCCCCCATAAAAAGCACTAACATTCCCAATTGGATGTTACAATTGTAAAGTTTTCATTGGTCTGGAATAACATCTTGAAAACTCTTAGCCCCCCCCCCCAAAAAAAAAAAAAAAAAAAAAAAAAAAAAAAAAAAAGAAAAAGTTAAGTTCTGGATCCGCCACTGTATTCGACTGTTTTTAAGTAGCACTGCATGTTGTCTATATTGCATTTTACACTAAAATTTCAGTCTATCTATCTCTCCGCTAATTAAGGATAGCCATGACATCTCAAAAAACGATGTTTGTAGAAAGTTAAAATTTAACATTTAGGATTTCTTGAAGATTTAGTCATTTACTTTCCGTTTTGGGCATTATAACATCTATTGTTTTAAGTTAGACAATAATACTTCTTATTTTAGTTAGCAAACATAATATTAGATTTTCTTTACAAAAGATGGCAGTACTATTATTACATTTCATTTTCCTTATTTACGCTGATTTTTTTTTTTTTTTTTTTTTTTTTGTCGAATTTATTTACGTCGATTATTAAATTATATTCATATAACTTAATACATACCTGCCAACATCCTAATTAATATTCCTTAGTATTGTTAGCCACGTCTTTTTTTTCACACCAGAATTTTTTTTTTCCCCTCCTTATTCAACCTTATATGCATTTGAAGAATATTAGTCTAAAAACTTATTGGTGTGATAAAAAGGTCAGGATTAACAGCACTACGGAATATTAATTAAGATGCTGGCAGGTATGACTTAACAGTATTGTTTATGAATTAGTTTATCAATTATCGTGTAAATACACGTCTCCTTTAAATGTTTTTTAAGTAAAAATTTTAACTTAGCTCAGACATAATATGTTTGCATATTCTAAATTTATCTATTATAGTTACATAAAATAGAATAAATTAAATATTTTGTAGTAATTTAATGTAATATCATTATATAATGCCATATAACTTTATTATCAATAGTTATTTAACTTCCCTACGTGCTTTTATATTCAAGAGTATCTTTATACAGGGTGTTTCAAAACTCATGGGCAAAAATTTAAGGGGTGCTAGAAAACATCTAAACAAGCCATTTTCACCATACAATGCATGGGCGGAGAGCAAGCGGTAACTACTAGAGGGCGCTATAATGGAAAATATAAAGCAGGCGTTTTCTTACACATCGTCATTTCTACCGTGGATTTCAGCAGGCATCGCAACATACAGTAATGAGAAAAAGGCGGACATGCATTTTATGTATGGTCTGGCGAATGGGAATGCTCTGGAAGCCGCAAGACCGTACAGGTAGCGTTTCCCGTGAAGACACGTGCCAGATCGAAAAATGTTCGAGCGATTGCGTCTACAACTTGTCACGTCCTGTATCATGCATGCCGGAGACGAAGGATCCCACTTCACACAAACACCGATGCAATCGCTCGAACATTTTTCGGTCTGGCACGTGTCTTCTCGGGAAACGCTGCCTGTTCAGTCTTGCGGCTTCCAGAGCATTCCCATTCACCAGACCATACATAAGATGCATGTCCGCCTTTTCCTGATTTCTGTATGTCGCCATGCCTGCTGAAATCCACGGTAGGAATGACGATGTGTAAGAAAACGCGCGTTTTTTACTTTCCATTACAGTGCCCTCTAGTAGTCACCGCTTGCTCTCCGCCCATACATTGCATGGTGAAGCTGGCTTGTTTAGATGTTTCCTACCACCCCTTGAATTTTTGCCCATGAGTTTTGAAACACCCTGTATACTCAAGCACTGTCAACTGCTGTTTATGATTTCTAAAAATTCTCCAGAAATTTTGTCTTCTGATTTTTGAATGTATTTTTCATTATATACAAGGTGATTCAAAAACCAATGTACAAGCTTTTAGGGTAGGACACATCATAAGGATTGAAAATTGCATAGGAACCCATGGACGCAAACATTTTGACCCTTTAAGAACTGGATATTTTTGGCTACTGTGTGCTACTAACCCCACCTATTGCGTAAATCTTAAAATGTTATCTGTTTCATTCTTTTGCAAAATTATACACAATGTTCGTATTAATGCAATCAGTGCGGTCAAATATATCGATAAAAAATAGAATTCATTTAAATGTAATCATTAGCATGTGAAAACTTAATAATAATAATAATAATAATAATTGCAACATTTAATAGCCATGCCCATATCAACACAAAAACATCCGGCTTTTAAAGGGTTAAAATGACATTTGTGATCATGGGTTCCAATGCGATTTTCAATCCTTATGATGTACCCTACCACCTTTAAAAATCTGTATGTTGACTTTTGAATCACCCTGTATATATTCATATATATGGGCATATATGGAAGTCATGTGGTGTACAATTCACATCATATTTTCAATACTCATATGATACATGGAACAATAAGAGTAATAATAATAAAACGCACCTTTTGTATTTTGTTCAAAGTTGAAGATACCTGCCATGGATGGAACTTGAAGGACTTTTCATTATCTTCGATAAATTCTCGTCTATAAAAGGGAACGTGAAAAAAATGATTGACATTCATATTCGCAATCAAAAAAGTTCAAAATGTCATGGTAAATATTATAAACACCATGAATAAATGAATTCAACAGAAAATAAAATTTAGATTTTAAAATGACATGTTTTTCAGAATACAGGGTGACCATAAAATAATTTTCCTTGTTTGGAGGCATCTGCAGCCAAAACTAATGAACTGAGTGCAACCAAATTTCATATGCAGCAAAAGCTGCCAAATTTTGAGCTTTTTGGCCACAGGAAAATTTTTATAGAATTTTATATATATATATATATATATATATATATTTCTGCAACCGTTGTCATTGATTAAATAAAATAAATAGTTCTACTAAATTTTTTCGCTAGCTGAAAAGCGTTCAATTTGGCAACAATGATACAAACTGTAGAAGACATGGGAAAATGATTACTGCAAAGAAAAAAATTAGTACCTAAAGTTGCCGATAAGAAACATTTTGGCACTGCAGTCACACTTGTAATTGGTCTCTTCCACAAGTAATGCTAACGAACACGTGGATTGAATTGTTTACCCTATTATGTTATTCGAGTTACAATGGGCAGTGGGCACATACCTTCTTAATTATAAAAATCCATGTTTCCCAAAACTAGCGCGGAAAGTGATGACATAACTAAAACAATGTTAAAAACTTACATCATAATCACAACAATCTATTGAGTTTTTAAATATCCATGGTTTTGGTAACAAATAAATTTGTCATCTGCAAAAAAAATAATAAAAAGTGTTATCTTAGATATTTTCGATGAAAAAATGAATTTATGATTGTAATTTGTCGTCTACAGATATATATATCTTCTTCTTTTTTTTTTTTTTTTTTTTTCACTTTTAGAAAATTAATTTTCTTACTGGCAACTTCTTACGTTGTTTATATGCATATATGTTCGGTGTTTTTTTTTTTTTTTTTTTTTTTTTTTTTTGTGAATAATGAAATAATGTCTGTATAATTGACTGCATTTCTTTTTGTCTTTAAAATGTATTTATCCTTTTTATTTAAAAATATATTTTAAAATAATTCTGATACATTTTGGCATAAAAAAAATTCTAGATTCAAATTCAAACTCATTGATAAACGACAGCATCTTCTAACTTTGCATTGATAATTTTTTAACATTATAGAATTAGACACTTCTGTGATACATTTCACAGTTCTAATTATGGCAAGGGAAAAAAAATCATCACCTAAAACTCTGATAGGGAATGGAGTAAGTTTCGTTATTTTAAGAAGTATGTAGGAAAGAATTAAAAATGAAGCTATAGGAGATTTTTCCAAATTAAAATAATAATAATAATAATAAACTTTTTTCTTTTCAGATATTTTCGAATGTGTAAAATTATTATCTAGCTGTACATTAAAAATATGTAGAGAGTATTATATATTGCCCTGAGATAACTAAAAAATTGAATAGGAAAAAGTACAGGCATTAAAAAAAAATAGATACTGGGATTTTATATATACATATAATAAGCAATTACATCAAAAATTTTATCGTCAAATAGCGATAAAAATTTAAAAGTTACCAAGGGGATCATATACTGAAGCTGTAACGCAAAATAGTCCAGATATTACGAATTTCCTTCTATTCTGGAGGGGGTAAAAAATTTATTAAATATTATGTATTTCATCTTGACACTGAATATGGAGATTTATATAACAATGTTCTGCTTTTGTCTTGTGTTATGCACTATTAATATTCCTATTCGATGAAAGGCAAAGAAGCGAATAGGTGGGCAGAGCGCCACACGGGTTAATATGTAAAGCGAGTCGGGGGTTGACGAAATAACTAGGGGGCAATGCTCCCTAGTTATTAATAAAAATAAATAAATACACACGAAGCTATAAAATTTGAATTAAAGGATTAAGATGTCATTTTTAATTTCTTGGAGACGTTTGGACTTTAAAAACACATAAATATCGTAATGTAAAAAATAAAGTCATTCGCTTTATATATCATGCAAACCGATGTTTAGTAATTTGAACTGGTACGGAGAAATAAATTTGGAAATATATGTGTAAACATCGAGCGCTTGGTGGGCGCAAACATTAGCGCAGACCGACTAGTATTAACATCATGTTGCGAATTTCACAAAATAAATGTATTTTAATGGCTACTTTGCGGTTTTTGTGTTTTTTCTTGTTGTTCTTAAGGGATAATGTTATCTATAAACAAAATTTTTAACTTAACTGTTATACTTGCTTAAACAGAATATTCTATCGTAAGTAGCGTTGTAACAGCATTCTCGTACATGAATTTCTTGACAATATTAAATTTTAAACTGTGTCAGAAATTCTTAGTGCATCCTGCATATTTCCAATTTTAAAAAAGATATACCCGTATTTTTTCAGGGTTCATCAAACCCAAAACTAGTATGTTGTGGCCACCACAAGACTTTCTTCTATATTTTCCTATTCAAATTCACTCAGTAACAATATGAAAAAAAAAAAAGAAAAAAAAAAAAAGTACTATTTTTTTTTTCCTTTTTTTTTTTTTTTTCGTTAAAAGTAAAAAAAAATCGATAACTTTGTTTTAAATTATCACATATTTATGGTTCAACCATTCGTTTTAAAGGTATTGGCGAGACCTTTCGAACGATACCCATCTTGAAAATTTACCTCCCCCCGGGGGGGGGGGGAAGCGATGCCCCCACATGCACAAATTTTTTTTTCCAAATTAACTACTACTATTTTCAATAATTCATATTAATTTTACAATCACAGGTTAAGAATAACTCTCATTATGTACATTTATATGAAATTTTGTCCTACACTGCCATGTTAAAAATTTAGAAAAAAAAATTATCACAGCGCCACCTGTTCAGCGATTTATCCCCAAATCTAATCAGCACCAGTTTATGTCAGGGGCCAACTAAATACCAAGTTTGGTTAAATTTCGTTTAAAAATAATAATAATAATAATAATAAAACACGACTTATTTTCTAATTTTTTTTTTTTTTTTTTTTTTTCGTTAAAAGTAAAAAAAAAAAAAAAATCGATAACTTTGTTTTAAATTATCACAGATTTATAATTCAACCGTTCGTTTTAAAGGTATTGACGAGACCCCCCCAGGGAGGGTGGCGAGGCTCCTACACAAAAAAAATTTTCCCAGTTGACTATCTCTAATATAAATAATTCTTGTAAATTTCATAAAAATTACTAAAAAATAATTCTCTTTATGCACATTTATACAAAATTTTGTCCTATATCACCATGTTAAAAATTTAGAAAAAGCGGGATGGCAACGCAACCTAAGACAATTTTTATCAAAAGTTGATAGGCACTAATTTATGTCAAGGTGCAACTACATACCAATTTGTATGAAAATCTGTGTAGTAGTTCGTGAGATACAGTTGCCACAAAATTTTGTCACACACACACACACACACACAGAGAGAGAGACAGACAGACTGACAGACAGACATTTTCTAAAAATGGTCAAAGCGTGTTCTACATCTCTCAAAACGTGTAAATCCATCAAAAACCCGAGGTCGAAAATTTTTACGAATCCAATACTTTCTTCTATTGAATATAGAAGAAAGTAATAACGCTAAAGATGTCTTTAGGTTCAGAATTGTGTTCCGATTCAGAATATGAATATATTTTCTTTTCTTTTTCTTTCAAAAAGTTTGGGCACTATTTATAAGCACAGTAGAGATGAGATGTATATTTCAAAGTTTATTTAATATTTTTCAAGTAAATAAATACAGAATATATATATATATATATATATATATATTGTATACATCCACTTTCTTAATTTTTTATGAAATTAGCAGTGTGAAAAGGTAAAAGAAAGTGTCTCAAAATATTTTTACTGGTTGTAATTTTGGGAAAGACATTTATTTCTGTTTTCTTTTTAGATGGTTCTTCTTCGAAAGGGATTAGGCAAAAATTTCAAAAACTTCCAAGTTTCTAACAGTTTTACAAAACAATTACTTAGCCCCAAATTTCTAAAATTAATCGTTACAGGTAAAATGGTGTAGATTTACACCTTTTTTTGGAAGGTGAGGATTGAGAGGTGAAACTTTGAAATTTAAATATCAGTGTGAATATACTGGTCTCCAAAAATTAAGGAACAAACTTTTTTTTTTTTTTTTTTTTTTTTTTTGTCCCTCATAATTTTTGAAGAAATGAACTTACAAACATAAATTTTGAATAACCTGTTAGTTATCAAACGACTTTTATATAATTTTATACAAGTAATAAATTATAACTGGTATTGATTGATTTCTTTAAGCTTTTTATTTCTCTCTCAAAATGTGCTTTTTTTTTTTTAAGATGGTGGTGTCCTATTGAGGTTAAGACCGATAGACTTCAATTAGGTCCTAAACCTAGATCTTCCTAGTCTGGGGCCTTCTTAAGGTATCATAGCCGTATTTATTCGAGTTTCGGAGAAAACATAGAAAACTTTGGATGATTAGGTTGATGAATGGGAACTGGGATCGAACCTGGCACTTTTCGTTTACCAGCTTAGAGAGCAGAACCTCTCGGTCACTAGTAGGGCTGATTTGTTTTTGAAAAAGTAAAAAATTCAGACAATTTTAGAATAGAAAGCTACATGAAAAATAATACATTTTTGTTAGGGACCACATGCCTTCAAAAAACTGAGAGATTTTTTCTCCTGTTTATATTTTCTTTCTTTCTTTTTTTTTAATGGAGTTTATAAAATATACACATATATATATATACATATAATTATTAATTTGTAAACTATAAATATCACCAGAATAGTGCAAATGACATTAAGTAATTTTATAACAAACATTTTACCCAAATATCATGTTCATATAATCTTATTCATATTTCATACTTAGATAACTTACATAAAAATAGTAACTCCACTCAACTTATATATTAATTAAAATTAAAATCTTACAAAGAATAATTCTTCATTTCAGTACATTTCTCGCAAAAAAGGTTTAAACTAATTTTATCGTTATATAGCTGATAAAATAAATGCCTAGAAAGCTTTTTACTCACAGTTTCTCAGCTAAAACTTTCACGACATATTTCGGAATTTTAATATCTTCTTTATCCATTCAGCTGTCACGGATAAAAAAAATTTTTGTCTGATGCCGTTCTGTCTCAAAGAACGTCTTAAGATCATCATATTTTAACAATACTTTCGCCATTGAAGTATAGCTGACCTTATTTTTAAACATTTTCGCTTCCTTAGAAGGAAAGAGGCAATATGTTGCTATGGAGATTCTTGTCTGATTAATAATAAAAATTATTATTGTGAAATATTTCTTTATTTGATTAGAAAAGCTGGTCAGTGATGTTGCCATTCTGGACGTGAAAGATTTAAGTCACGGAAAAGTCAACCTTCGTGAAGAATAGCCATGTTCTTTAAATGAATAAAAGAACTATGTTTAGCTAAGCCATTAGGTGATACGGTTGGTAGATCAAGGGCGGGGTTGTGTTCCTGTAATTTTGTGTGTAATTTCTATACCCTTGATGATACTTACAATAAGATGAACTTCACCTTAATCGAATCTTGATTAAATAATACAGACAAGTGACTGAAAATTCATGTCTCATTTTTTTTTCCCTCTCTCTCTTTATATGTTTATACAACACACGTAAGCTGAAGCTAGCTTTATATAAACCTTTATACAAACCTTGAATTTAATTAAATATTGTTTTACCATAAAATATATAATTTTCAGTTAGAAGAAAGCTAGATTGCAAATTATGAAATGTTAACGCAGGACTGGCTGGCCTTTGACTTAATTAAATATAATATTTTTATAATATCTCTAATTTTGAACCGAATGCAGAAATTTTTAGTCTGTGAACTCATAATCACGATTTATAGCCAATTTTTTATTTTTCATCAAAATCAGATAAAAAATCACGTTTTTAAATACATACTTTATACTTTCACACAAATAAATAAATAAATAAAATAAAATAAAATAAAATGATTTGTCGTATAACTTGTATTAGTAGTTGAAAAAATTGATAGCTGGAAATTGGCAAAATGGCCTGTGAGAAAAATCTTAATTTGATTAATTTAAAAAACTCTCTATAAACTCTAAATTTTAACCGAATTGAGAGTTTATTGGGCTGTGAACTCATAATCCCTATCAGCCAATTTTTAACCTTTATCGGTTTAAAATCTGCAATTAAAAAAAAAAAAAAAAAAAAAAGCGCTTTTACATTTTAGTCCAGAAAGCCATGTATGCAAACTCAGGCAATTTTAATTAACAGATGCTATGATATAGTCATGTGGAAAATCATATAAGGTCAGTAATAGCAGTGCCACCTATCGGCTGATATGCACCCAAATTAAGTCAGGATCGTATTCATCATGGTTATGACGCATGTCAATTTTGATGCATTTATATGTAATAGAAGTTATAATTTAGCCTTCCTATTCACGAGCTAATTTACAGATCATCAGCTCTGCCTATCGGCCGATATGCACCCGAATAACCAGCAAACTGTTTCATAATGGGTTTCTTATATTCCAAGCTTTGTGCTATTATATGCAATAAAGGTCTGAGATATAGCCTTCTCGTTAGCGGGGAAAACTGCAGCACAGCAATGCCAGCCATCAACTGGTTTGCACCTAAATTGATTTAGTATAATGTTTCATGAAGACCCTCTCATATTCTGAGTTTTGTTCGATTATACACAACAGAACTTGACATATAGCATTCCCATAAATGAAATAAATCGCAGTATAGCAGCGCCACCTTTCGAGTGACCTGCACCAAAAGTTGGTAGGCATTAATTTATGTCAAGAAGTCAAGATGCAACTGCATATCATTAAATGAAATTCTGAGCACTAGTTCATGATATACAGTTGCCATAAAACTTTTGTCAGACACACATTTTCTAAAAATGATTAAATTGTGTTCTGGATCTCTCAAAACGTGTAAATTCGTCGAAAACCGGAAATCGAAATTTTTTATGAATCCAATACTTCCTTTTATTGAATATACAAGAAAGTAGAAATAATTGTATATCATATATATCAAACAGTTTCACAACAGGAAGATTAAAATAATAATAATTAACCCCCCCCCCCTCCCCCTGAAATTGCGGTCTAGCTACGGCAGTGGACCTTGAGAAGAGTCCATTGCATAAGTAAAGACCTCGGTAAGAAACGTCTCAGCTACTGTTTAAATTTCAAATTTCAATACGGTGGTCCTATAGTATAGTTGTTACCAAATGTGAATGCCTATTTAGTTTATTTTAATAGCCTATTAATACAGCGGAAATGAAGTATGCCTTTCCCTCTGTCAGTTGTCTTCAGATAAATCTATCGCACTGGATTTATATGAAATTTTTCACCAAGAGATGTCCCCTTTTCACTCCGAGGGGAAAACCAAAGATTCTGCTGATTCATCATTCAATACGCTGTAAAATGCCCTTTTTAAAATTCAAATCATGCGTTTACTAATCGATCGATTTTCTTTCATTTTCATATCAAATTAAACTTCATAACATACTATGTAAATCAAATAAAATATAAGAAATAAGTTCAAAAGTCATACATATAAATTTATTTAGAAAAGCAATATGATTAATTGATACAATAAAATGAAGTTTAAAAACATAAATTACGTAAGAAAAACATGAACAATGAAAATCTATATATATAAAAATGAATGTTTGTCTGTATGTTATTTATAAAATCGTAAACGGCTTGACCGATTTCGATCATTCTTTTTTTGTTTTTTTCCTTATAGGTCAGGGATGGTTTAGGAAAAAAAAATTTGAAAAAATCTTTAAAATTAATTAAAATATGAAAATAATAAACTTATTGACTTATATTGACTTAATATAAGCCATTTAAATTTTTAATTGCTGCCAAAAAAAGTTTACGAGATGTATTTATTTATTGTTTTCAGCATAAAATGAAATATGCGTTCATGCGAAAAATAAGAAATTACTAAATGTTAAATTGGTCGATGAGAAAATGACACATTATAATTTTAAAATAAAATAGTAATATTACAAATCTAACATATTTCTTCTGAATTTTATTTCACAGCATTTTTTTTATATACCTCAACTTCAGATTTTTTTTTTTTTTTTTTTTTAGTATGGCGGATGAAACACGCTTGGCATAAAAGTTAATTCAGCATTATGGTAAAGGTATTTTCTTATTGATAATTCTTGACAATTTTTTATAATTTTGGTGCTGAAGTAGATCGGACATTTTTCGCCAAGGAAAGGATAGAAAGAAATACGCAAGCGAAGTGATGACGTCACTCGCCGTTCGTGGATGCAAGAAAAATATTTCCTATGTTAAACGCCCATTGGATTTTTTGTAAAAAATTATTAAAAATCGAGGAAAAATATTTCCCGATTTTAATCCGCATATTTAGGTATAGATATGTATTAGTTATCATGTCCATGCATTAGATTAAGTTATTTTTGTTGTAAAATTGACAAAATTTGAATTTTTAATTTCAAAACTCTAGAAGAAAAAAAAAATGGCAAACTTCCATATTCGATTGAAAACACAAACATTTCATTTCAAAGGATGATATTAACACAATAAATATCCAACTAATATACTGATTAAAAGGGAAATGATAAATATTCTATCATAATTTGAAGTCAAATTTGTTTTCAAATGTCTAAATAAAGTATCTGATATAAGATACTAATATGTTGTAGCGGAATAGATTTGATATCGGTCATCCTTGGTAGAAAAATAAAATATCGCCAAATTATTTGGCGAACATAATTTAATTCCTTTCAAAAATCATGGTTATTTTAACAACTTATTTTAAGACAGTAATGAATAATATGAAACAATATTTCGTACAATGCATATTACGAAAATATACATCTGGCATGTATATTTTCGTATTACGTTTTTGATCACCAAATACAATAAGCGCCAAGAACGGCAGAGTTTTGAAATTTGAAATTAAAATTTTGTCAATTTGACAGCAAAATAACTCAATCTAACACATGCACATGATAACTAATACATAGGTGTACCCAAATATGGGGATTAAAATCGGGAAATAATTTTCTTCGATTTTTAATCATTTTTTACAAAAAATCCAATGGGCGATTGACATAGGAAATCATTTTCTTGCATCCACGGACGGTCAGTGACGTCACACTTCGCTTGCGTATAGGAACAATAATCGCATAAATTAT
Organism: Salticus scenicus; assembly: GCA_963930645.1. Lineage (NCBI taxonomy): Eukaryota > Metazoa > Arthropoda > Arachnida > Araneae > Salticidae > Salticus > Salticus scenicus. Next base: position 204,937,117 of record OZ005656.1, on the reverse strand, counting down.
ATTTTGGTCTAAAACGGCAACAAAAATTTAAAAGTCGCCAAGGGCATTAAGGCTGTACCATGATCAAGTTTACATACTAATTTATTTATTTTTCTATATACCAACTACTATTAACTAAGCATGAAGTATATATAACCACAAAATAATAATTGTCTCATGCGATAGAAGTTGCCAATCATAGCATATTGTAATATTATATGTGGCTTGAAATTGCTGTCATTCTATGGTTGATTGATTAAATCAAATAAATATAGGAAATAACTTGAGAGCAAATATTATGTACGTAACATATAATGTTGTTCATATGTAACTGGGATTCAGATATAAAAGAGCTACTTCAAATTTTTCGATACTGTCCGTATCGAAACTGTTATGTATGATAAGCAACCAAATGGAAGCCCACGGGTAAGCCATTGTCGCAGGCAATAGGGACAGGCACCGGAGATTGCAAGGACGAACAAGGCGCTGCCTAAGGCAGCGGAAACCCAAAGCAAGCTTTTGACCGATTTCAGTTTTTTTTTTTTTTTTTTTTTTCATAAAGCATATAGAAAAGAGTTTGCCAGCGAAGCGGGCAAAGCCGTCCAAAATTGTTTAAGAACTAAAATTATTCAACAATTCGCCGGGAAATGAAAAAAAAAAAAAAAAAAAAAAATCATTTATTTGTAAAAAAAAAAAAAAAAAAAAAAATTTGAAACTCATAAATATTATATGAATTTCACCACATAGTTAAAATTTTAATTAACCAGTCACCAAATTATTATTAGAACCAGATTAATATTGTACAATAGTGAACTAAAATCATACAAAGAAAGGTTTCGAAATAAAATTCATAATTGACGACCCAGATTTTATACTTCCACAATGCAGTACTGTTTTAGTACAGAATCCCTATGGACGAATTTTAAATTTTTATCGCCATTTTGGCGATAACTTTTTATTTATTTATTTTGGCATTTTATTTTGGCTTTCAATGAGTTACAAATTTTTTTGGGTGTACTTTATCAGACTCTGTTTTGCACAGCACCACAATGATAAGGTTTCATTTCATTACATATTATGATCAAACCATCAGTTCCCACACATACACATCAAAATTTCCACGTGAACGAAGTCGCGGGTAACAGCTAGTTAAACAATAAATTACAAAACACTTAAACTTCTTTAAATGTAAATGAAGCTTACTTTTAAAGTTTAAAATACTTTTTGAATAGTAATACAATAAATAAAAAATAACAGTGATAATAAAATTTGAAATTCTAACTTCTAAACTTTCATTAAATTATTTATTTTAATTTATAATTGTTGCCAAAAAAATTAAACTTTAAATTTTACATCTGCTTTTTAAGATAGCACGCGATCTTGTTTTATATAAAAATTAAACCATTAAATTCATTTTTTTACTTATTTTTATTTCATATTGCTCGCGCACTTCTTATTTCCTAATTCAAAATTATTTAAAAAAAAACTTTTTCGGTATCGCTTGTAACGATACTGATTATTATTAATTTTCTTTTTTTTTTTTCTTTCAATAATAATAATAAAAAAAAAAAAGATTTTGATGAAATTCTGGCAAAAGCAGAATTTAGTTTAGGACGGAGGACTATGAGTTTTTTTTCTTTCTTCAAATTATAACATTGCTTTCAAATTATTCAATTATATTTTCGATAAATTTTAGATTTCGACAAATGTCCAACTATCGAAAACGACAACGTAAAAATCCCAGATTGAGACTTAATAGGCCCTGAGTTCTAATAACGTGATAGGAAATACTGTGTATAGTATATTCCGGATAGTGTTGCTCAATGGAATCGCGATTTATATATGAAAGAGACACTTCGATTTGTTTCGATATTGTCCGTTTAGAAATGTTGTTCTATAAACACCCAAATTGAAGTTCAAGGGTTACTTCTCAGGTAATAGGGACAAGGAACGAGGTATTTGTGGTAAGAAAGACTATGCCGGTGGCAGCAGGAGCCCAAAGCAAAACTTTGAATGATTTCAATGGAATTTTTTTAACATAAAATGAAGATTATGATCCTTTTTATTATTATTATTCTTTTAAATATAGTAAGCAGCGAAGCGGGCATATCATGCTAGTAAAACTATATGAAAAACGTTCAAAAATTAAATTATTAACAATATTTTTTTTTTTTTTTTTTTTTTTTTTTGAAAATTGCTAATTAAACGTCCTGTTTTAAAAGTATGCGATAGAATCAGGTCTATCAAACCAAAAGACCTCAAAGGCCATATTGCAAGTGCATTTCATTCAGGTAGGCTGCATTGCGTGTGTATATACACGTATATATACAAAGTTACAATGGCCCTTAATTTTGCATGCAACCAATTTTAAATAGAAATTTTGTCATAAAATAAATATATGTGTTAGAAGTATGTGTAAGAAGAAGTTTATTTTAAAGAACAGTGATGAGATAGTTCTTGAACAAAAAAGTGGGTCTGTGGAAACCCTAATATTATTAATATATATAATGATCCTCATCTGTCATGAACGAATCCGGTCAGTACCGCTTCAAAACAGAAACTTTTGGCAGCCATTTTTTTTTCCGTTTGTTTAATTCAACTTAGGAAACATACATATCATTTTCATACATGTTTTGTATCGCACATATTCTTATTTATTTCCTATAAAACCTTGAAAAACTATTCAATTGTAATGTTTAAATGTCTAAATTAACCATAACGGATCACTGGCTATTATAAACATGAACCAAAAATAGAAATATGTAACTTCAGGATTATAAACAATGCAATACCAAATAAAAACAAACCAAAACTGTTGCCATTCAGAAAATACAAATTCCAAATGGACAACTTTTTAATTCCGAATGAACTACTCTTTGACTCTTTCATTAAAAAAACGCTTAAAATATTTCTAAAACATATTAAAGCCTTGAAAATCTTAAAATATTTGTAAAAACGCATTAAAGCCTTTAAATATTTTTATAAAACTTCATTGTTTGTTTACATTGTAAGGTATGATTGGCGTCGAGTTTAGTACGTAAATGCCGCCAGTTGATTTTAGTTTTGAAATTAGTGTAAAATGATAGTTGGGATAGAATGTTTGGTTGGGCAAGTAAAAGTCACCAGTTGAAATGAGTATTGAAAGTAGAGTAGTCTAAGGTGATAATGTCGAGTCAAGGTAAAATGTTCGGTTGAGAATGAGAAAGTCCCTAGCTGGATCCTGGGCTGCTAGAACGAACCCATCGAAATGAACTCGACGCGGAAAGTTTTCATTATCGGAAACGTCAGATTTCAGTAAAATCATCCCGATATGCGTTTTATACCCTAGCACCAACTCCTCGTAAAGGTGAGTCGAAACTTCTCCCAAAGAGAAAGGGCTGTTTTCGAAATCGGATTAAGTTGACCAATCACAGACAAGGATAATTTCACCCTCGCCGCGAGATTTCATTTGGATATTTTAGATAAACAAAGATGGCTGCCTCTGCTTGTGTGGTTGTGAATGTGCGTTTTAGCTTTATTTAATAAGAAAATAGTATTTATCCCCATTTATTTTTTGTAAATACCGTATGTATTTTCTAAATATCAAACCCGTGTTACTACAGAACTTCACCTTTTGCCAGTTGCTAGCATTTTAAGGCAATAAATGTAAATGATTTTTTGCCTTGAAGTGTTAGCTGCTAGCATTTGTTATTTAGTGAACGACGAATTTACTATGGATGTAAGAGCTTTGGATGTATATAGGTAATATATATATTTTTTTCTGTCTAATCTGTATTAACTTTATAGTTATGGTAATGTTTCTTTATTACATATATGCACAAATATTAACATTTTCGTTTAAATTTCCTTAATTAAAATTTTTGTGTACATATATTAGTATAATTGATTTATTGTATTTACATGTGTTAAAGCAAACCTAATAGTATTTTATTATTATTATTTTTTTTTTTAATTTGCATGTTTGTATGTACTGTTTCTAAAATTTCTTTTAGAATTTACAATATTCAATAAAATATGCTGTGTAATTTTAAATCTTTAAGCATAGTAAAAAATTATCTTTCGTCAAAGTAAGAAAAAGTAAAACCGTCTTAAAATTAATTTTCATTTTGTAAGTGAATTTACATAATATGTCTAATTTAGATTGTAAAAATCAATTATTAAATTTAAAAAATTACATTCACTTACTTTTCCCTTTCTAAGATATGAGAGATAGATACTATTATATAGCTACAAATGAAGTTTTGCAAGTGAATGTAAAATTGACGTGCTGTGTCTCAAACTTACTTAATTCAATTATAATAAAATGTAAAAGGAAAAATTTTAGTTCCAGGGAAAATAAATATTTATCATAATTTCCTTTAAGCTTTATTAATGTTTTATGTACAGGGACTTGTATCATTCATAAACATACTTTAAATAAGATTTTTAGTTTATATATATATATATATATATATATATATATAATGCAGTTTTCATTAAACTCAATTAATCTTTAATAACTTTAAATATTAATACTTGTTATTCTTAATAGATATGCTATTAATATTAGACATGATTAATAAGAATTTTAATTACAAAATATATATATATATATGGGTATTTATATATTTTTTATAATATTTAATTAATTTTCAACAACTTTAAATATTAAGACATGTTATTCTTCATACTTTTTAAATAAGAAGTTTAGTTACCAATATATATATATTACAATTTTCATTTAACTTATTTATTTTTTAAGATTTAAATATATTTCATTTTCTTGAATAACACCTAATGCCAAGATGGACGCCATTGGAACCGTGATTTGTTTATCTCACGACGATTTCACTCGGAAAAGACCAGTCGAAATTTCAGAAAACGATTCCGCCTGACAATTCCGATAATGAAAGCAATTCGATGAGTTCGTTCTAGCGAAATAAGGAAGGCTAAGACTCCTATAATATTGAAGGAGCTCTAAGGAAGGCTATCGGAATGTGACGTCACATCGGAGAAATTCCGATAACGAGTGCATTTCGATGAGCTGGTTCTAGAGCCCCTGGATATTTTGTCGATGTTGTGGGTGAGATAGCTGGTTGGAGGTATCGAGTAGAGGTGAATTTGGGTTAGCATGGAGTGTCTGTAGTTATTGGATAGTTAGTTAGAAAATTTGAAAACAGGATCTACGATAGTCTTAAAAAAGAGTATTTTGGTAAAATGAAGTGAATCGTTTTTTCTTATTATGAGGACTTTAAATACGCAAGCGAAGTGATGACGTCACTTGCCGTTCGTGGATACAAGAAAAACATTTCCTATGTTAAACGCCCAATGGATTTTTCGTAAAAAATTATTAAAAATCGAGGGAAACTATTTCCCGATTTTAATCCCCATATTTAGGTTTAGATATGTATTAGTTATCATGTGCATGCGTTAGATTAAGTTGTTTTTGTTCTAAAATTGATAAAATTTGAATTTTAAATTTCAAAACTCTAGATAAAAAAAAAACTTCCATATTCCATTGAAAACATAAACACTTAATTTCAATGGATGATATTTACACAGTAAATATCCAACTAATATACTAATTAAAAGGAAAATGATAAACATTCTATCATAATTTGAAGTGAAATTTGTTTTCAAATGTCTAAATAAAGTATCTGGTATAAGATACTAATATGTTGCAGCGGAATAGTTTTGATATCGGCCATCCTTAGCAGAAAATATATATATATATATATATATCGCCAAATTATCTGGCGAATATAATTTAATTCCTTTCAAAAATCATGGTTATTTTAAAAACTTATATTAAGAGAGTAATGAATAATATGAAACAATATTTCGCACAATACATATTACGAAAATATACATCTGGCATGTATATTTTCGTAGTACGTTTTTGATCGCCAAACACAAAAACGCCAAGGACAACAGAGTTTTGAAATTTAAAATTAAAATTTTGTCAATTTGTCAGCAAAATAACTCAATCTAACGCATGCACATGATAACTAATACATATATATACCCAAATAGGGGGATTAAAATCGGGAAATAATTTTCCTCGATTTTTAATATTTTTTTACAAAAAATCTAATGGGCGAATAACATAGGAAATCATTTTCTTGCATCCACGGACGGTCAGTGGCGTCACACTTCGCTTGCGTATAGAGCACTTAATGGAACACTGGGATGTGTTGTTGCTGTTGTGTTGTCGGGCCTATATTTTTTGTCAACCAGCAGTTTTTTTTATTGTCATTCATATTTATTGATCGGGTAGAATTTTTTTTATTTCAGAACGAAAATTATAAAATATCGAAACATATTTGATTTATAAACAAAAATTGAAAATACATTTAAATGATCACGTGGTAACCATCATGATCTAAACATTGTTTTCAAGATTTATCGTTCACATTCCGTCATTTTTGACGGGGTTATATACTAGTATATATATAGTTGATATACTACAAGAAATAAATATATTCCACAAATATATATCAGCTAATATCGTTTTCGTACAGAAGAGCGAGAACAAATGTTGTTAGCTTTTGAACTGTTAATAAAAGACAGCATTACATAAATTTCCAAATTCATCTGTGGGGCGCAAAACTTCCTTGAGAGAGCCGAATTTGGCCCGGGGATCACGGATTGGACGTCCCTGCCACAGGTGATGCTCTTCTCTAAACAACACTGTGAAAAACACATGAATATTAAAAACAAAGTCACCAGAAATTTTGCAGTATTAAAATCATTTTCCTCTCTCTTTTCTTTTGAAAACTTCCCTATAAAACCGGCAAAAATTGCCGGTATCCCACAGATGAAAACTTACCAATCTTAGTTAGTTCCCCATCATACTATAGGTATGGGGAACTTAGGTAATCGTGAAAATTTTCGACCTCGGTTTTTTGACTTTTCTACACGTTTTCAGGTGTGAGGAATCCGAAAATGACAAAATTTCTATGGTTTCTGTCTGTAGGGTGTCTGTTAGTCTGTTAGTGGGTTAGTCTGTTAGTGGGTCAGTCCGTTAGTTTGTTAGTCTGTGTACACGATATCTCAAGAACAAATTGTCGCAGAGAGGTCAGATCAGTTTTAAAATATTACTTTCGACACTGGCAAGAACCCTATTCATTTGCAATATTCGAATTTAAAAACTTCGTAAGTTATTAGAAATTTACGATTTTCTTAACATGGGAGAATAGGACAAAAATTCACTTAAACGTGCATTAAATGGAAACTTTTTACTGTAAAAATGTAAGACCAGTTTTAAAATATCAGTTTTGATGCCGGAATGAACATCAGTAACTATAAATATGCTACTTTGAAAATTTCGCAAGTTAATGGAAATTTACGAATTTCTTAACATGGCAGTATAGGGCAAAATTTCACATAAACGTCAATTTTTAGAGATATTTTCATCGTAAAGATGTCAGACTACTTTTGAAATATTATTTAGGACACTGGTATGAATATTAATGACTATGAATTTTCCAATATAAAGATTTCGTAAGTTATTGGAAATTTACGAATTTCTTAACATGTCAGAATAGAGCAAAATTTCACATAAACCTCAATCTTGAGGGATATTTTCAGCGTAAAGATGTCAAACCACTTTCGAAATATTATTTAGGATAGTGGCATGAATATCATAGACTATGATTTTTCCAATTAAAAAAAATTCGTAAGTTATTTGGAATTTACGATTTACTTAACATGTCAGAATAAGGCAAAATTGATCATAAACTTCCATTTTGAGGATCCTAAATACATTAGATAACTTCAAAATTAAGTTTATGATATTTGTTTGAACATGATTGAATACAAATGTTCTACTAGGAAATTTTCGTAAATTATTCGTAATTTACTATTCTATCAATATAGTGAAATTGTAAATTTTTCATATAAATATGAATTTTGAGGTTTATTGCACTGGAAATAGTAGCATGAAAACTAAAAAACAGAATTGACCCTGATAAAATAAATTAATAAATTAGAATAAGGTAATTATATCCAAGTAAACGGTAGATAGCCTATTAGGCGGGGATTTCATTCTGTCACTGTATCAAGCTTTGGTCAAATTCATTTCTTTTAACATGATTATAATATGTCTCGCACTAGAAATTGCTGAGAACATAAATATGATGGGGAACTGAGCAGAGTCCACCTATGCCAACTAGTTTTTCTCTTTTTTCTAACCATAAAAGAAAATAAAAAACTTTTTCGATAGGGTTTGTTTTGATACTGATTATTATTAATTTTCTTTTTTTTTTTTTTTTTTTTTTTTTTTTTCTTTTAAAAATATAAATAAATAAAAAATTATTTTGATGAAATTCTGGCAAAAGCAGAATTTAGTTTAGGACGGAGAACTATTATTATTATTTATTTATTTTATTATTTTTTTTTTTTTTTTCAAATTGTAACATTGCTTTCAAATTATTCAATTATATTTTCGATAAGTTTTAGATTTCGATAAATGTCCAACTATCGTAAAAATCCGCAGACTGAGACTAATAGCGTCTTCAGTCAAAAAAAAAAAAGAAAAAAGACAGCAAGGGACCTAATTTTCGCTTCGTAATTTTTCCGGGCTGACTGCCCAGTTCGCCCCCTCCCCCTCCCCCCGCCTAAGCATGGCCCTGGCTGTGGATGAAAAGTCGCCTTAAATTTATTTATAATTAAGGAACGGAAACCCTGTTTGCAAATACGAAATTTTTCTGGCGTGTTAGAGCTTTACGGACAACTTAATTTTATATATAAACTTAACAAGCTCAAAAACTTGTATGATTAATTACTCAGACGCAATCAAGATTTTCTTAGGTCTTGAGTTGCTCCTTGCTAACATGCACGCATCAGATAGCACTTCTTCCTTCTACGAGTATTAGGATAACTCGATTGCACATTAACTGTCCTCTTCACTTACCGTAGCCGGGAAGCGCGAGCCAATGTTATTCTATGGGGAAACTTTCTTTACAAATAACTTATTAACTAATACATATTTTTAAATTCTGTTTTCACATTCATAAAATTCCCAACTGTTAAACTGACGGATTTTTTTTTTTTTTTTTTTTTTTAATATTTTATTTTGAAATTGCAAAATGAAAAAAATTCACATATTGAAAATTCGTATTTTGCAGCTTCAAAATAAAATATTAAAAACTAAAAAAAAATACACTTTTAAAAAAGGTCCGTCAATTTAAACAGCTGGGAATTTCAGAATGTGAAAACAGAATTTAAAAATATGTATTACACTGTAAACGTAAACGTCTTAAATTTAGTTAAAAAAGTGTCTTAAACGTATGGTCATTTTTTAAGTGAAAAAAAAATGTCTTACTTTTTAAGACACTTTTTTGCAACTGAAATTAAGACATTAAAATGTCTTAAAACACCGCCATGTTTTTTAGGCTTAGAAATACCGCCATGTTAGGCTTAAAAACACCACTATTTTTAAGGCTTTTTATTTTTAATAAATAAATAAATAAATAAAGGTGGCCTGCGTTTCTTTTTTTCTGTTAAAAATAGACTTTAGAATTCTCTAGAGCATAAAAAAAAAAAAAAAAAAAAAAAAAAAAAACATTTTTTAAAAAATGCCTTTCACCCAGCTCTGGAATCGAACTCACATCAGTCGCGGAATACGAAACCAAGCATCTGAAATCGCAGTTAATGCCATGTACCTTGCCAATCAAGCCACCATTACACACACAGGATGTCCTTTTTATAATTATATGTAAGTCAGTATTAGCAAAACGCAGGTAATTATATGTTATAATTCGTATTTATTGTTATAAAACTATTAATAATATACTATCTAATAGTTAATATGCATTATTATATTAAATTTTGCATCTAGAGGTTTAGAATTTTTTAAAAATGCATATAAAATATGTGAAAAACTATCTTTATTTCGCCCTCAATATTTTTGGGTAACGATATCCTCCTTTAAACTGTTTTTTAAAAGAAAACAAATTATGAACATGAATAGTTGAAAATTCATTGTTTTACGCTTAAGAACAAGTAAATATGTGGAAGAAAGCAGGTTTTAAATCGAAATTCTGAACAATAAATAAAAAACAGTGATGCACAAATTATTCAAGATTCGCTTTCTTAGCTGTAAGTTACTAGCTTTCATATTAATACTTTTTCTTTAAATATCAAATATTAGCTTTTTTTTTTTTTTTTTTTTTACCGAATAATTTTTGCGTTATAATTATAATATATTGCTTTAATATAAACATAATTTCATGCAAATATAAACATATCTAGAGTAATATTCATTAAAAAATTAATTTCATAAATTAATATTGTTTAAATTGCTTATGCTTTACAACTTAATATGTAAAATGTATTATATTTATTGAATGAGGAAAGAAATTTAAATAGGCTAAGTATGTTGCTTAAAATAGATTTCATATAAGAAAAAATGCCAAGAAATGCAAGTGTTTGAATTTCCAAAATGGACGAAAATTCAGACGCATTTGCTGTCTGAAATTTCTCATAGTTATGCATTTTAGATATTTTTTGTGTCTGAATTGGTATTTTAGACACATTTCTGTCTTAGATTAAGATATCTTTAATGTCTTAGGTGTATATTAAGGCATTTACGTATCTTAAATGATTTTTCAGTCGTTTTTATGTCTTAAATTAAGACACCTTTATTTGCAGTGTAGTTAATAAGTTATTTGTAAAGAAAAATTTCCCATAGAATAACATTAGCTTCGGCTTCCGGCGGTGGTGAGTGAAGCGGGCCCTTAAGAAGGTTGGATGTAACTAAAGTTTTGGTGTCCGAGTCTGCTCCTCTGAATATTTAAAAAAATTGGAACTTGAAAGTGTGTATTCCGGCCTTTTAAATAGTTTTTCTTTTTCTTTTCTTTTTTATTTTTGGTTACAATTGTCAAAAGTAATGTTATATGATTTTCTTTTCGATCATCTCATACTCTAGTAATAATTAACCAAAAAGAAAATGAAAATATAGATAATTTATATGGGCTGAAAGACGAAAAGAAAAAAAAAAGTTTTTAATTCATTATGAATGGTTACATTCAGAAAATTGTTAAAGTCTAGTCAATAAGATAAATAAGAGTAAAATAATCATTTTAACTACATGATTTATTAGCATAATAAGTCCATTGATTTATTTTACTTCAAACAGGTATCTTAGATGCTTTAGAATTCGCAAAAATATCGATTATATCTTCCATGCTGACCATCATTGATCCTTCGTTTTCTGCTGAGATGACTACATTTGAAGAAAAACTATCATGTAATGTCGCTGAACGTAAGTAAGTATTAATTATTTGTAACCAGTCTTTTAAGTTCCTTTTCTTAATTATTTTCAAAGTTCACTTATTTTACATGTATTAAAGCATGCGCATCTACATAAAGAAATTCATTTCGAAGATCCTCTACGTTTACGTTAGAGATATTTTTACTAGAAGCTATATGCTTTATAAATGCATCTTTTATTTTTTTCATAAATATTTTAAATTTTAACAGTGGTGCCGACTAGGTAGGAACTCCAGAGCTTGGGCCTCCACGAAAACTTTTCTATGTGGTCAGAGCATTCTTTCTTTCTGAACTCTACATGTGCATCAGAATTGGAAATTTCCGAACTAAATGAGTTTTGAAAGAAACATGTTTTTAGACGATTGTACTAAAACTTAAGGAGTTTTGTCTAATGTCTAGCCTCCAGCAACATTGTTCGTTTCCAGTTCGGAGTTTGCCTACTAGGCAGTTCTAGTGCGACGTTAATTAACATAACTAACCTGAGACTTAGAATTTTTTTATTTTTTATTTCCCGGTACTCTGAAATGGTCATTAATACATACATAGCTGCCAACATTGCTAATTTTTAAATCAGATTTATCACCAGTATTTTTAAAATGGAATCTGTCACATATATTTCCGAGGAATGAACAAACTTAAATAAACTGAAAACATTCATAAAAACTTTCCGATGTGAAGTCACCGTTGAAAATAACGGAGACTTGGCACCTAGTACTGGAGATGAGACGGGCCCGATCGGGCTCAAACCTTACGCAAGTCTTCGGGCTCCGGGCGGGCTCGGATTCAAGCTAAAAGTTCCGTTTATTTTATTCTTCACTAACTGGAAAGTGTAAAAAAAAAAAAAAAAATTATTCATTTTGAGAGCACCTTTAGTAATGCCATAATAGTCACGATAGGTTATAAATCACAAAATAATCTTGCAAACCTTAGTAGCTTTGACTTTCCTTTTTCTAAATAGAACTTTTTTTTTCAACGGGATGCATAATATGTCATAGCGTTGCACAGTAATCCTTCCTCCTTCGTTATATTGGGCCACATTATATCACTCATTCGGGTAAATTTTTTGTCCCCCGATAGGCGGCGCATTATAAACAACGGGCTGCACTATAAATATATATTACATAAATATATACATATGTACAGAGACACAGACATTATAAATTGTTATAATAACATTTATAGTTATTTAAATTGAGGATTGATAATAAGAAAATTAACTTGAAAATGAAAACGGTATTTAATTTTACTATTGTGTATGCGTTGCATAGCGCACCACTTTCAATATCGGGCTCGTGCTCTGATCACACAAAATTTTTCGGGCTCGGGGGAGCTCAGTTCAAAAATGTTTCGGGCTCGGATTGCCAAAATAGAGCCCGAACTCACCTCTACTATGTACATAGCAACGCATTCAGATATATAGAGTTCAAGTTCCAAGAGAAGTTTTTTACATTCTAATTTTTTTTTTTTTTTTTTTTTTTTTTTTAATTGGGTGGAGGTAGAGTGGAACGCAAGAACTATGCAATGAAGAATTGACAACGGTCTGTGATTCACTGTGGATTAACTCCTTAACTGCCCCGGGCGTATATATTCGTCTCGCTATGCCGATGCGTTAACTGCCCCGGGTGTATATATACGTCTTTGGAGTGCAATTAGATGACCATGACAGTGTTTTCGAAGGATTTATTTATTTAGAGAAGGCTGGGAGTGGGAGGAGTTGGAAAGGGAATGTTTCTGGAACAGTGAAAACATAACTACGCGCGCCTGTGTGAAAAATGGTAGCACTAGGAAACGAATTTCGTAATTTTTCGTCGCCAGGTAAGGGGTTAATTTAAACTAAGAATCAAATATATTTTTCTTTCAGGACTATTTATATAATTACTTTAGTTCGGTTTGTTCCCAATCACATAAATCCCCATTGGGGGCCACATTTGGAGAAATGTGTCTTTAGTTGTCCCTACTTTTATATACTTGCTCAAAATTGTATATTTTAATCACATTTTATAAAAATATCTGAAATTAATGACTAAATTTTTCATTTTAAATATCTTTCTTTACTCTGAATTATCTTCTTAGTTGCTTTTATGCACAAATAAACCAAAATTTATTATCTTTTTAAATGTAAAATTATTGAAATTTGTCAACGAAAATAATGCAGTATCTAATACTGAAGTACCAATTTTTCTTCTTTATAAATATAGCGTAGCACTAATACAACACCTAGACTATATAGTGTGGCAAGCGCTTATAACCGAATAAATGCTCCTAAAAAAATTAAGCCTCCCACACAGCGCTGCGATCAAATTTTTCACTCATATCGTAAACATTACATAAGAGTAGATTGGCTTTTCTCAGTTTCGTCTGTTCAGTCACGTGATCCAAACACTAAAATAACCAATAAATATATTAGTTTCGATTTTTCAAACAATAAACTCAATCGCATTGACCTCTGGTGAGAGGCTTAATCTTTAGGGCACTGATTTGTTGGTTGCTTTCCACACTATGGGTTACATACAAACGGAAAACATTCAAACTAATAATGAACTTTCATAAGAATATACTTTAGAAAACGGTATTTTATTCAAGGGACAGCGAGTAACAATTCCAAAGGTCCTTCAAAAATCGGCTTTGGATGAACTTCACAAAACTCATATTGGTATAACTAAGATGAAACAACTCGCACGAAGATACATTTATTGGAAAGGAATCGACAAAGACATAGAAATAATCTCCCGAACGTGTGAAGCATGTGCTATAATCAAAACTAACCCATCAAAAGCTCAAGTCCATCCATGGGATGAACCAAAAGAAAACTGGGACCGTATACATATTGACTATGCGGGACCATTTCAAGATCATTTCTTCCTTATTGCTATAGATGCTAAATTGAAATGGGCTGAAATAAAAATTTCTAAAAATGCTCCAATATCCAGCTCTACAATGAAATTGTTGACTGATATTTCCTCAGTTCACGGATACCCACGCATAATAGTGTGGATTATGCATCTATTTTTAGTAATGAAGAGTTTAAATGAAATTGCTCTAAAAATGGAATTTTCCAAAAATTTATTTCTCCAGGACATCCGACTCCAATAGGATTAACGGAACGCTATATTCAAACATTAAAAAATCGACTGAAAACAATGGTCAACGAGCCATTACCAATTCATGCTAAAGTTTAAGAAATCCTATTTCTATACCGTGCAACCCCATTGTCGTCTAGTAACAAAACACCAGCCGAAATGTACCTATACATCGCAACATCCGTATTCGACTTGTGCAATCATTTAAAAGAATTTTGAAAATTCCATATTACTTACTAATATAAAATATTAAAATTTTAAAAAAGTATACCTTTAAATATGAAGACTGTAATTATATCATAACATTAACAAAGCACAAAGCACAAAGCAACTGATTAAAAAATCTACACTAAGCGCAAAAAAAAAAAAAAAAAAAAAAAAAAAAGCCGCACTGCAGAAAAATTGACTTATACCTTTTGGGTTTGTAATAATTTAAAAACTAATGATTGCAACAAATCAAATTGTTATGTTTGTATAATACGGAAGTCATAACATGATACCTATGTACATTTTCGATTTAATAATTCGTTTTATTACACTCTACGAAGTATTTAATAAAAATCTGCATAAAATTTTCTTTTTAAACGTAATATAATAAACATATACTTTGTATTCTATCATGATTTATTATATGAAATAAGCAAGTGCTATTTTAATGTATGAAATAAAACTATTTATTTGTTAGCTCTAAACAATTATTTAATAAAAATATGTATTCTGGATTGGATAATTCCCCCTTTATATGGAATTACTGCTTTAATGCGCAATGGTAGAGTATTTTACAGTTTTTTAACATAAAACTCACAAATTTCACTGTGCCAATTATCATAAATATTTTTTTTCTAGTTCTTTCAAAGTTGTAGGCTACAAATTTCGAATCCCCACCCTCTTTTATAGACTAAACATTTTCGAGCGGATTTAGATTAGGACAATTTTTAGGTCTGATAAAGAAGAAATCCTGCGATATTCTTTGTGAGATTTAATTTTAAGTAAAAAAAGTTATGATAACTTACAAAATTATAGATGCTCATGAGAATGGATAAGTAATTTTAACAACTTGAATCAAATAAATGAATCAAAAGCGCCATATAACAAGGCGCATTATCATCTTGAAATGCTGATTGTGGAAGAGTCGAGACTGAAATACCCCCAAAGAAGTCGGTAAGGTATCAAATTTTTAAAGGCCAAGTTTTATTTCGGGTTAATTGATCCCTTGAACATAAAATTTGCCAGACTCAACGAAAAATTATGCATTTTCGTATTGTAATGTACGGGGAATATGTCATTGTTTTAAAAGTGTGATTTTCATTAAGTCAGTCACATTTTCCTGATCAGATCTGCTTGTTTCCGTCAGTTCGAAATAAGTTAAACTTGACTCATCTGAGAGAACAACTTCAGCCCAATAATTAATTGATCATTTTTTAATTTTTTTAACCCTCTAATGTCTTGGTTTTCTAATTATTTTCGTTAAGAATGAATTTTTTTTTTTTTTCAATTTCTGGCAATTAAACCTGCTTTGTTGAATTGTTATTTTACTGTATTCAGATTATGTTACTAAACACTTTTTCTAAATCCCTGTTATGATCTAAATGTAATACAAGCTGATTTTTAAGCGCTGGCTTTTTAACTTGCGGTCGTCATCTCCACTGGATGAGTAACGTGGCCGCCTAAGGACAAATGTGCAGTTTAAACAGCCAAAAAATATTATATCTTGATAAAAACCAGATAACTAATATTTTGTTAGCATTTAATCATTTTGGCATCCCACGTATTAAAATATTTTTTTTTTTTTTTTTTTTTGTATTTTCGCTCTAAAATTAATATTTTTTGTGGTATCGTTAATTGCCTTATTCTTGTCATTTTTGAAATACTTTCTAAAATTACAATTTTCCACACAATTGCAGTGGCGGCTCGTGAACCGAAAATAGGTGAAGAGCTCAAAAATAATATTTAAGTATTTTTAATCATAATTTTTATTAAGCATGGTCTTAACTAAAATTAACTAAAAATACTTATTTAAATGTAAATTTACATTCTATAAATGAATACGGCGTAAAATACAGTGTGCCTCTTCACCAATTTTCGGTGCACGAGCCGCCACTGAACAATTGCATCTTGTTTTTAAGACTTGGCTCAATTCTAAATTGCACGCAGAACACAACGTAATAAAATCTGCTCAAAAATTTACTTTTGAAACAATAAAATTACCGATTATAGAAAGAAAAATGGAAAATATCCAGGTGCGGCTTTTTTTTTTTTTTTTTTTTTTTTTTGTCGCTTAGTGTATATTTTTCATAAATTACTTGAATATAACTTATTTATGAAAACTTATCCCATTTCTTTTCAGATATTTATTAGAACACTTAAAAGCCGCGCAATATTTCGGCATTTTCAAAATTCATTAACATTCTATCCGCGTTTGTAATGATCGATAGATGGCGTTTTCCCAACTGCAGTTGTTAGTAAATATAATAGCCACACGTGTATTTATTATTGTTCTTTCTTGTTGTTCTATCATTGTTTCAGCGTGAAAGCTTTCAGTGGTGTGATAATTTCACCTTAGCCCACCAGAGGGCGAGCATTTCATTACAATCGCGGATTCTATTAGGTAGGTAGGAAGGCAGGTAGTACGTGAGATTTATTCTGTGCCACTAGGGCAGCGTTATCTCTGAGTATCTATTAGAGTGAGATTAGACAAGATCTGCAAAAAACACTTTTAGAGAAAGAGAGGAGGCTCATGGCTCCGGTACGAGAGCTGAGAGCGGTGGAGATAATATCCCCGTAAGATGAACAGACCGGGAGATTACAGTCGGCTGCAAAATTATTCGAGCACTAGCCAATAATTACTATGTTTAAAAAGTACACTTAAGACTGTTTTGCTAAGTAAATCCTTGTCGAATCATGTTCTTAGACTGATTAAGAACATGACTCAACAAGGATTTATTTAACAAAGCTGTATTAAGTGTACTTTTTTTGGCAAGGATTATTGCTAGTGCTCGAATAATTTTGCAGCTGAACTGTAAGAGCGGAGAGAAGCTGGCGGCGAGAATTCCGATAGAAAGGACAATACATCAAAATGTGCACAGGAGTTTCTCGATCCCAGCAGTGACGACAGAGAGAAGAGAAAGAAAGGTTCATACGAAAAAGCCGTTGATGAGTTATAATGGTTTTGGAGCGCCAACGAACCAGAAGCACATCCGCCATGCGGGAGGGGACCCAAATGGGAAAGAATCTATCTTGAGAGATATAGTCAAATGGAGAGGCATGGTCGTTCTGCAACCAACTATATTCACTTTCAGTGAGCCAAATTTTCTTTATGTCAGAACGAAGATCTTCAGGAGAGACCCAAGAGATGGAATGGCAGGAGTAAGGGCCATTCTTGGCTAAGCTGTCCGCCCTTTCGTTGGGGTAGATACCCTTGTGTCCGGGGCACCAAACAAAAGTGATATGGTGTCCACGCTGATTGCAAGCGTGAATCGCAGCAAGAAGGTGGAGAATAACTTTGGGAGAATGGAAAGACCAGGAGTTGAGGGAAAGCAGAGCAGAGAGGCTTTCCGACAGGGTTATGATCTGAGAGGAGGGAGTGGGGGCCTCGGAGATGGCAAGAACAAGAGCCAGGGACTCAGCAGTGAAAACAGAGTTGTGGTGGGAAACCAGAGAAGCCAGAGAAAAGGTGGAGTTTGCATCCACTACAGCCCAGCCATTTTGTTGTCATCTTTAGAGGCATCCGTGGCCAATAGGGTACACTGAGGAAGGGAAGAGCGCCAGTTGTTCCAGGCGTTTGCAATGATTTCGTTAGGAATGGAAGGGTCTTGGAAAGGGAGTTCGTCGACAACCACCTTCAACTGGAGACAGTTGGGGGCGGATTCCAGACGAAGTGCAGGACCTGCAGCAGAGAGCAATTTAAGGAGCAACGGATTTCATGAAGCGGGTTACTCCACTTCCAGTTCACAGAGGGGCAAAAAATCTGTGACCGGATTAAGTCGCTAAGACGAAGGACTGGAGGGGAAGCAAGAAGGCGAAAGAGGAACTGCTTTGTGAGTAGGGAGAGCCGAAGAGCCATGCTAAGGTTAAGACTACTATATAACAGGCTGAATCATTCGCCGCCATTTGTCCGTCAAGACCATCCTCACAGCGGAGAACAGGAATAGGGGTCCAGCGGGGAAGGCCGGTGGCAAACCTAATAGCAGCATTGTAGCAGATCTCAAGAGTTTTGAGAGTAGATTGAGGTGCATCATAAAAAAGGGGAGCACCATATTCCAGACTACTTCGTATCAGAGAGTTAACGACCTTCAGCACATGATTGCTATTTAAACGACAGGAACGATTTGCGACAGCTTTGATATAATTAATTCTCTGGAAAGTCTTCACTTTTAGGGTGGAGAAATGGTGGGCGAAGGATAAAGAACGGGAAAATCAGATGCCGAGGATTTTGATATGAGAGCTCCAAGGAATAGCAGAACCCATAAGGATGATGGGAGGGCCGGGATCTCTGGAATGAGAGAAATTAATTGCGAAACATTTATCCGGGCCAATTGAGAATTTGTTGGCCGAACACTAGGTATGGATGCGGCACAGTGTGTTGTGAAATTTTTGACGGGCACGGTCTTCATTCGGGCCGATAGTGTAGACCAAGATATCATCGGCATAGACAATTATATATAAACCCTCCTCAAGAGTTTCGACAACATCCAGCATGCATATTATAAACAAGAACGGGAATAAGACGCTGCCCTGGGGAACACCTTGGTTGCAGGGACCGACCTGAGAGAGGGCCTTCAAGCGGACTTGGATAACACGATGCTTGACGAAGGAAGCAATCCGATGGCCCATTTTATCACGGATTCCGTGAGAGGCGAGTTTATAAATTAATATATCGGGCTGAACTGAATCAGAAGCTGCCTTGATATCTAAGCAGACAGCAGCCACGAAGTAGCGATTGGCACGGGCATTTGAGACATACAGAAAGAAGGTACTGAGGGCTGCAGTGCAGTCCTGGGAAGGAATGAAGCCGTAGTGGTCTCTATGGAAGAGGTTCCGACGGCCAGCCCAAGCTAAGAGCCTGTGAAGGATCATTCGTTCTAGAACTTTACACCCCACCGAAGTGAGAGCAATGGGGCGGTAAGAAGCAAGGCCAGAAGAGGGTTTACCAGGTTTCTGGATGGGGAGAATAACAGCCAGTTTCCAGGAAGGAGGGAGGACACTCGTGTTAAAGGAGTTATTAAACGTACCTCTCAGAGAGTTCAGATGCTGGTGAGAGAGCTTACTTAAAAGGTGGAGAGAGATGCCGTCCGCACCAGGGGTTGTTGGGCGAGAATGCTTGAGAGCATGGATGAGTTCCTCCTTGGTGAAGGGTTCGTCAAGAGTAGGATCACCATCACTGAGATCATACGGAATGGGAGTTTCTGGGTTGTCTTTCATAAAGTGTTGGAGAAATGTCTTGGCTTGAAGGGAGGCAGAAGTCAGGGGGAACGGATTTAGGAGATATTATTTTCCACAGGGAGCTCACAATTTGCAATGTTTCAGAATTTTGAAAGTTTTCCCATTAGAGCTGTTCTCCCGACAAAGGTTGTCCCAAAAACGGCGTGATGAGTATTTGATATAACGGCGAAGCTTAGCCGCGTAATGCTAGTACTTCCGAGCAAGCAGATGACATCAAGTGCTGTCCCACCAGGGACGAGTTGAGTTATGCGACTTAGGAAAGGCAGAGCAAGTGTCCAAAAGAGCTTGCATACAGGAACTCTCGAAGTCTTCGTAGTTGAGGTTCGGATGGTCATCACGACGGTTAGGAGCAGCGCTAGTTTTAGTCCAATTGTAGCACTGTTTAGTACTAGCTGAGGGAGGGGAGTTATAGTGCTTGAATAAAAGGATTGGATGGTGATTAGAGTCGTATGAATCAGGATGGACATAAAACATAAATTTGTCAAAAAGTGGAGGGGACACCATAGTAAGATCCAAAAGGGAGGGGGAGCTGCAAAGGCTAGAACAAGTAGGAGAAGATAAGTTAAGAATACATAAGTTTTGGGAGGCGACCCAGTTTAGCAACTGGCGAGTTCTAGCCGGAATAGGGGGAGAACAGACAATGGCATTAATGTTGAAATCTCCAAGAATAAGGAGGGGGGAGTCACTGGTGGAGACAATCTCAGACAGCCACTCCTCAGGAAGGGCACCAGGATGAGAGTAAATGTTAATAATCAAAGTCCAAGAATGATCAAAGAAGACTTTAATGCCGAGAACTTCACAATCCTGAAGAGGGTAAGTAGGGAGGGTAAAACTGGTGAACGCGGGAGAAGAGTGGACAGCAGTCAACGGACCACCGCCCCGAGCAGATAACCTATCAGCCCTATAAACAATCATACTAGGAAGGGAGACCATATCGGAGGGGGTAAGAAAAGTTTTTTGCAGAAAAATAATACGGGCGTGAAGGGAGGGGGAATTTAGAATAGGAGCCACTGGCCATTAGCACGGAAGCTTCGGCAGTTCCACTGGAGCAAAAACAGCTCAGAAGCCATAACGAAAAAAACAAATAAGGGCAGAAAACAAACAGAAATTACCCCCAAAAACAGCAAGAGAACATAAACAATGAAAGCGATGGCACGGGAGCTAGGCAACTTGCGGTGGCTCTGGAGGAGTACGGGAAGCAGGAGGCTCCAAATTAATTGTTGAGGTATCCATACTATGAAAGTCCACGTTGGTGTTGGTAGACTCGGTGCGTGCTTTTTTGAGCCGTTGGGCAACGGCATCTGAAAGACCAGTCGGTAGTTTGGGAGATCGTTTGGTTTGCAAGTCCTGGATAATGCCCATAAGGGGCTGTATGGCAGCATCGACGAAAGTTTGGAAAGATTTTTGAAGTTCGGTAAACATTGTTTGAACGAGGGAAGTGAAGTGTGTAGAGAGGCTCTTCATAGTCTCTTCCAGGTCAGTTTTAGTAACTACAGGTGGGGACGAAAAGGTAGCAGTCGCAGTATATGACTTTGTTGAGGTGGTTTCATTATCTACGAAACTTCGACTCGCATCAGCAATCGTGAGATAGTGAGTGGTATGGTACTTTTGAATACGAAGTTCACGTTGGTAAATTGGGCAGATTTTGTCATCGGCAGAGTGATTTCCTTTTCAGTTGGTATATTTGAGAGGATTAGAGAAAGGTTCTGGATGCGATTCAGCGCACCGTATGCATATTTTATTACTGCGACACGATTGGAGGGAATGGTTAAATTTGTAACAGGTGCCACATGGGCGTGGTTTGTCATGAAATAATGAGATTCGGTAAATTTGATACCATAATTTGACATTTGCCGGTAAGGTCGTTCCTAGGATAGTTACAAGTACAGTCAGAGTGGGGTGGTCAGTGCACTGAGCTTTACGTATAAATCTTCGTACCTCTAAGATGTGTAAACCCTGGTAACTCAATTATTCCGCTATATCAACACAAGATACTGAAATATCAATGTTATGAAGCAAGAATCTAGTTGTTATTGTTTCCTTCTGGATAAATGTTTCCACTGGGATACCAAGCAATGAATTTATACCCAGGATTTGTTGGGCGACCTGTATGGATTTAGTTGTTATAAAGAGTTCGTTATACCGAGTGAGTCTTAAGCTGTCTCTATTGTTGAAGTTGGTGACGCTTTTTGATAACCCTTCTTTCAAAATTTTGGTGTGTGTTTGCGGTAGAGCGCCTGACATAAAACAACATGATTTAAGATTAAACGACGATTATAACTTTAATCAACTGAGAAGATGCTACATCATTCACATTACATTATAGTATCCGAAAAGTAAACAACACACACTGTTGCCAAAGCAGTCATGAAATATAGGGGTTGCCAAAATGAGGTATACAACTTTCATCACATTCACCCCCCTTTAATTTTTAGCCCCAAAGAGAACATTAAGTTTTTAATCCCTAACATAGTCCTTTAGGTAGACAGGAGGTTGTCGGAGTCGAACAGGTCGTTGTGATATGCTGTCATGTTGCCCTTCCGCAGTATCACCAGACAGGGCGACTGAATCTTCCTCTTGCTTTGTGTTTTGTTCAAGTATAACACTTTCATCACAATCATCATCATGCACCTGGAATTCTTTAGGAGCAAGATGGCGTGTTGATACAGTTGTTTCTCTTCCATCTGGAAGCTTCACATGCGCATAATCAGGATTGGCTTCAATTAAGTCAACGACTTGCACCAAAGGTTCATATTTACTGTTCCGCACATGATTCTTCATAAGTACTGGGCCAGGTTGAGTCAGCCAAGTGGGAATAGCACAACCATAGTAAGACCTTCTAGGGTGCGAGAACATTCGCTCATGAGGTGTGGCATTTGTTGTGGTGCACAGCAGAGAACGTATGGAGTGTAGTGCAGATTGCAGTACTAACTCCCATTGTTCCACCCGTAACCCTTTTGACTTTAATGCGAGCAAAATGGTCTTCCAGATTATTCCATTATAGCGTTCGACTTGTCCATTTCCTTGTGGGTTATAAGGAGTCGTTCGGCTGGTTGCAATTCCTTGGGAATTTAAAAAAGATTTCAGTTCTTTTGACATAAAAGCAGGTCCTCTGTCAGAATGTATATATGTAGGCATTCCAAAGACTGAGAAAATGTTCTGCAGGTGAGTTATGATTGTAGGAGCAGAAGTGTTCGAGCAAGGTATGGCAAAAGGGAATCTTGAGAACTCATCAACCACAGTCAGGAGGTAAGGATTCTTGGTAGTAGTGGGAAGAGGTCCTTTAAAGTCAATATTCAGCCTTTCGAATGGTGAAGTCGCCTTGATTAATATTCCCTTATTCTTTGTAAATCTAGGTTTTAGTTCTAAGCATATTGTACAGTAATTAGTTATTTTCTTAACATCATCCAAAGAAAAGGGTAGGTTCTTGCTACGAACCCAGTGATACATGCG
Organism: Salticus scenicus; assembly: GCA_963930645.1. NCBI lineage: Eukaryota > Metazoa > Arthropoda > Arachnida > Araneae > Salticidae > Salticus > Salticus scenicus. The sequence goes on along the minus strand of OZ005656.1, from coordinate 204,913,910 downwards.
TGTGATTCCTGGATGGCAAAGAGCACCGTGCAGCTCACTGAGGTCAGATATTGAACCAGTTGCAGCAGTTATTCTTGATAATGTATCAGCTGTCAAGTTCTTCTTTCCAGGGCGGTAAATGATATCAAATTTAAAGCAAGCTAGTTCTAGCCTCCAACGCATAATCTTTTCATTTTTTATTTTACTACTAGCAGGCTTTGCCCGCTTCGCTAGACATTAAACTTAAATAAGTTGTCAAAATCCCATATCTTTATTAATAACCCAAGTTCTCGCTGTGATTGGTAGAGGTTTTCTCGCTCGCAAAGTGAGGAGTCTAGGTCTCCACTGTCTTCGGCACAACTTACCCACTTCTTACTTCCCCTTCCTCAGCGGGTGAGTTCGAAGTTTTGCAAAATCACACTAATGTACATAATGCGTACACTTAATCAATATACAGTCTGGGTCCCCACTGCCTTAGGCACAACTTACCCACTTGTTACTTCCCCTTCCTCAGTGGGTGAGTTCGAAGTTTTGCAAAATCCCACTAACGTACATAATGCGTACACTTAATCAATATCCGCACACCAAAATTCGCCATTCTAAGATAATTCAAAGCGAATTCAAACGGAGAAACATGTTTTTACACATGTTTATTGGGAACGACTTCAGTATAAACCCACAACGATATTTGGCGATTTTTTTTGTTGGCGATTATGGCTAAATCCTAAATCTAAAAATCATAAATCATATATGATAAATGATAAAATCATAATCTAAATCATAAATCCAAAATAAACAAAATATTAGGCTCCCATATTATATCGCAAACAGTCCAGAACGACATCGTTATCCTTCTAAACAACGCCAAAGAAAAATCGCCAAATTCAGCTGTGGGGTTATACAGAAGTTATACCGTTTATTGCCCTCCGACTCCGAGAAGGGGGGGGGGGGAGATTTCGAATTTCGTGAAATCCAGTTACAATAAGTGCCGGATGCAAACAAACAATTTACGCACCAAATTTCGTGACCACAGAAGTCTTTAATAGAAAATATAAATAAATAAGTACAAAATGCACAGCTTTAGTATGGGAACCCTTTGGTGACTTTAAATATTTTAAGCCATTTTTGCGATGAACTGAATTGGCTATCTCAATTGTGCAATCAAAGATCTTGGCGAGAAATGTCCGAGCTACTTCGGTTCCGAATTTCAAATTTTGCCAAAGGGATCCAATACTAAAGCTGTTCCATATCGAATCTAGGTTGAAAACGGAAAAAGGGTAAAATAAATTAGAAATATCAGACCTATATTTATAAATTTGGTACCAAATGAAAGAGGCGATTTTTCTGAATCCAGGGGTGCAAACAGTTTTTCGATGCGACAATTAGATATTAAAAAAATAACTAAAGTATGAAATTTAAGAGGCAACGGAAAAACGGAAAAAGGGGAAAATAAATTAGAAGTATCAGACCTATCGTTACAAATTCAGTACCAAATTAAAGAGATGATTTTTCTGAATCCTGGGGTGTAAACAGTTTTTCGATACGACAATTAGATGTTTTAAAATTAACTAAAGTATGAAACTCAGATGGCAAAACTTCATTTAAATCTTTTCATAATTTGTAGTGCGATTCACGCGAATGAAAAAAGTCTTTATCTTAAAAATGTATTTTTGCATTTTATTTTTCCATTCAAAGCGTTTTAGTGAAAAAATATTTATGGCGCATGCGCAGGCGTTTTTTACCCACAATTTAAACACTAATCAGAATTTTGAAAATTTCTATAGATATAATTTTAAGTTGGGTGAAGACCTAAGTTTCTGCCAAGCGCCGTTGAATTCCGTCCAGCCGTTCTCGAGTGATGCCCGGACAAACGTGTTTTAGTCTTTTACCCCCCAGGGGGGAACGGGGGAGAATTTCTGAAAAGTTGATGGATATAATTTTAAGTTGGGTTAATACCTAAATCCCTGCCAAGCGCCGTTGAATTCCGTCCAGCCGTTCTCAAGTGATGCTCGGACAAACGTGTTTTAGTCTTTTACCCCCTAGGGGGGGGGAACGGGGGGAATTTCCGAAAAGTTGATAGATATAATTTCAAGTTGGGTGAAGACCTAAATTCCTGCCAAGCGTCGTTGAATTCCGTCCAGCCGTTCTCGAGTGATGCCCGGACAAAAAAAGCGACATTCGGACACGATGACATACACACAGACACACACACACACACACACACACAGGCAAAATTTTCTGAAGTCATTTTCGGCTTTCATGGGGTGTGAAACGTGAAGATATCGCAAAATTTTTCGATTCCGACAAATTTACAGACAAAACTCTGATTTTATTAATATAGATTGTGATGCTGATTGAACATGAAAGAGACAGACTGCTGGTCTGTAAAAACTTCAAAATGCCGACCAACAAGGTAGTGTCGCCAATGACGTAAGGATTCAACGATGGCATAAGCTTCTTTCTCAATGGAAGAGTGCTTCTGTTCTGAGTTGTTCAATGTTCTTGAGAAGAATGCAATGGGACGCCCAGCTTGGCTAAGTGTTGCGCTTATAGCGAAATCAGAAGCATCCGTCTCTACACGAAATGGTATATTATCTTCAATAGCAGCCAATGTGGCATTGGCTACATCGGTTTTTAAAGAATGAAAAGCTAACTCAGCATCTTCTGGGAGAGGGAACTGCTTTTTAGATAACAGAGGACGTATCTTCTTTGAAAAATTAGGTATCCATCTACAGTAGTGGGCAAACATGCCTAGAGCACGTTGTAAGGATGCATTATTTTTAGGAATGGGCATTTCCATTAACGGTTTAAGGCGTTCAGGATCTGGTTTGATAGTTTTGTTTTCGATTGTATACCCCAACAGTTGTACAGTCCTAGTTGAGAAAACGCATTTATCCTCATTTAATGTTAAGTTGTATTTTTTTGCAACAGTTAAGAATTTCTCTAAGTTGTGGTCATGCTCATTTTGATCCCTCCCACAGATTGTAACATCATCAAGATATGGATATGTGCCTTTCAATCCCTCATCTTGTATTATTTTATCAATGACTCTCTGAAAACAGGCCACTCCATTGGTGACACCAAATGGAACTCGTAGAAATTGATATAGCTTTCCACATGCCTCAAATGCTGTATAATGCCTTTCAGACTTTAGAATAGATAACTGATGGTAAGCACTCTTGAGATCTATTGTACTAAATATTTATTTTTAGATACTTTGGAGATTACTTCTTCAATTTTTGGAAGAGGGTATGCATCAAGCATAGTGAATTTATTAATGGTTTGGGAATAGTCAATAACCATTCGAGGTTTGTGATTGGTTCCTCTAATGACAAATGCCTGGGCACGCCAAGGTGAATTACTTGGTTCTATAACACCTTCTTTTAATAGTTTCTGTATTTCTACAGTGATAAAATGATTATCTTCATCAGTATAGCGTCTTGATTTTGTGATTACAGGCATACAATCTGGAGTTAAGTTTGCAAATAATGAGACAGGTGGTACTTGTACAAAGGCTAAGGAGCAAATAGTAAGAGGTGGTCTGTCACCATTGAAGCCAATTTCCACAGAAGAATGAGCTTCTAATATATCATGGCCAATTAATACATCTGTACATAAGTCCTTCATAATCAATAATTCGACATCATTATAAGAGTAGTTCTTCAGCTTCAAATAGTCTTGACAGCACCCAACAATATCAGAAGTCATGGAAGAATTAGCCATCGATATCCTTCCAAAATATGGTTTGACTTGAATACTACACTTAGCCACGTGAGTCTGATTTATGAAACTTAAGCTGCTTCCAGTGTCTATTAAAGCATCAAGTTCAATCCCATTTACTTTTGCTTTGATTATAGATTTTTGGAGGCAATGTGTAGCCCCTGAAACTAATGCTAAGGTACCTGCAGAAGTAGTAGCATTTACAGTATTTCTTTCTAGTCTAGATTTGCAAACACGTTGATAGTGACCTTTTTTTCCACATTTTCTGCAAGAAGCATCTCTGGCGGGGCATGAAGATCTAGGATGACGTTCACTTCCACAAAAATAGCACTTCTCTACTCTGGATGAAGTAGATGCAGCGGTCATGGAAATTGTATCTTCCACCCGATTTGCTTCATGGTCAATTGCAGCTGTAGGGGTAGGATTTGGTGTAGTGAGGTACGATGCTGAATGCAATTCAGCTAGTTCTAAAGTTCTGGCCTGTTCAAAAGCTCCATCTAATGTAACAGATAAGTTTTCTAATAGCCTTTGGCGAATACGAGGGCATCGCAGCCCGCTTATAAAGGCATCCCTGATGTATTCATTTTTGTATTCCTCTGCAGAAACAGATTTAAAATTGCAGTCCTTGCTCATTTGCTTAAGTACTTGCAAATACTCGCTAACAGATTCGCCCGTTTGCTGAGTTCTCGACGTTAGGCAATGTCTAGCGAAAATCTCATTGCGTTTCTTTATGTATAACGAATCGAGCACAGCGATAGCGTCAGAATAATTAACGGAATCACTGATGTACTGATATACATCAAACGATACATGATTGCACAAAAGTGGCAGTTTATTTGCCTCTGTCACGTCAGAAATCCCATCCAAAAAGTTGATAAAGGTTTTTTTCCAATGCTGTCATTTTCCTTCGGCGTTTGCACACGTGGGGTCCACATCGAATTTGTCTGGTTTCAGTAAGCGATCCATGTTACATTAAGAGTGAATTGTTCGAAGATTATTTTGCTTCTCAGTTGATTAAATTGACATAAAACAACATGATTTAAGATTAAACGACGATTATAACTTTAATCAACTGAGAAGATGCTACATCATTCACATTACATTATAGTATCCGAAAAGTAAACAACACACACTGTTGCCAAAGCAGTCATGAAATATAGGGGTTGCCAAAATGAGGTATACAACCTTCATCACAGTTTTTGGCCGAGATTATAAGGGAAATAATGTCAGAACCAACATTAACCGCAGTGTTAAGGGACTCAGATAGCTTATGTTCATTAGAAAACTAACGTGGCGTGCAAGGCGAACCTTCCGGTAGCCGCCCACGTGCCATAGGCAAAGTATGAGAACAACTATATACGTTTGTAAATAAAATGAACAAACTAAAAAATACTAGAACTGGAGAAAGAAAACTGTTGAATCCCAAACTAATAACTTTCATTGGAATTCGAATGACTCAGAAGAAAATAGATACTTTATATCTGACTAAAAGGTTTAACTCTCATATTATTTAACTCTCAACATAAATTGACGCATTACTAAAATAACTCAAAAGAAGAATACGCCAAATCATAATGACACTAATAACACAGCAACTTTATTCCAAAACCAAAACACAAAGACAATATCTAGCTGTTGCCAGATTACTAAATCATAACTAAAAGTTTATATCAGTCCTTTCCTAACATCCTCCCACCTTGAGTTGTGGGGGAGGCACGACTCAAAACAAATTAAACACTACAAGTCCAATCTCAGAGGAACATTAATTGTCCGTCCACATCTTGTTCTTTTAATTTCTCGTTCAGAGACTACAGGGGTTGTTACACGTTGTTCGGACATCTTTGGTCTTGGCGCATGATTTCTTACTACTTGTTTCTGAATAATTTTGGCTTCAGACGCTGTTATTTCTAGCGGATATAGACGCTGAATAGGCCTAATTAACTCTCTGTCTGCCGTCTGGAGCTTCACCAATCTCACGACTCCTTCGGCTCCAGGAAGGAGTTCTGTGACTCGTCCAAGAGGCCATTCAATACGTCTTCTGTTGTCACATCCAATAATAACCACATCACCTACGGCTATAGTTGACCACCTTTTAGACTTGGGTTTTTGAACAAGTGCACCTAAATATTCTGATCTGAATCTCTTCCTCAGTTCTTTTTGTAGAGCCAGTCTGTACTTCACCCTTTTGTTAAGGCTGTTGTGATCCGCAGCATCACAATCTGGAACACCAAATTCCTTTATGTCCTGCAGAAATAATGATGGAGTCAGAGGAACAAGTTCAGAATCCTTTTCTGAGACATATGTGAGAGGTCGGGAATTTATGATGGACTCACAATCACATAATACTGTGATCAGCTCTTCATATTTTAAACATACTCGACCTAAGATTCTTTTCAATAGATCTTTCATTATTCTTATCAATCTTTCCCACCAGCCACCCCACCACGAGGCAGTTGGAGGGTTGAATTTCCATTGAATACGATTAACTGCACTATATTTGCTTATGCGATTCCAGTCTAAGGACTGCAGCACGTTTGCAGCTCCAACGAAGTTGGTTCCATTGTCGCAATAAATTACAGAGCATCTTCCTCTTCTTGCTATGAATCTACGCAATGCCAACAAAAAAGCATCAGTTGTCATTTCTGAAACCAATTCTAGGTGGACGGCCCTATAAATTGCACAAGTAAAAAGACAAACCCAAACCTTCTCATGTCCTTTTAAAATTAAAGGTCCAGCACAGTCAACACCGGTGATTTCAAATACTGCAGCATCTCGAACACGATTTTCTGGAAGAGGAGCTGTAATGGCATCTAGATTCCTACCAGAATACCTTTTGCACCTAACGCATTTAGAAATAACGGATCTCACCGTTCTTCTGCCGTTTAGTATCCAAAAATGTTCTCTCAAAATATTTAACAAAATCTGAGTACCTGCATGGCCATTTCTTACATGATGATGAAATATCAATAGCCTCACTACTTCGTGTTGTGAAGGAAGAATTGCAGGTTTCCTAAAATCCTCACAGTCTTCTCTATAAACAATCTTAGTTCTAAGTCTGAGAATGCCCTCTGGATCTTTAAATACTTCTAAGGACTTTAGTTTTTCATCTTTTTCGTTTATAAATGTCTCCCTTTGTATCATCATCAATATTCTTTTTTCAGCTTCCACAAACTCTTCAGAATCAAGGCTGCTACGTTTTCTGACTTCCTCTGAAAGACGACAGTTTCTTACGAATCTCAATATCCATCCAATCAAATAAACAATCTTCTCGTATTGGGAAAAATAGCGGTAATACCAATCAGTTTCAAGATTTTCATTATTGGCGATCAGGACAATATCCGAGGAGGAACGAATACTCTTTTTCCGTTCTTTAAGAACTTCATTTTCATCAGCAACATACTCAGTAGAGGGCCACATATCAGGTTCTAAATACAGCCATTTGGGTCCCTCCCACCATTTCGACTTCAGTAGTTGATGACCAGAACAACCTCTACTAGGCAGGTCAGCAGGATTAAAAGGTCCAGGCACATGCCTCCATTTTTCCTTGGAAGTCAAAACTCTAATTTCTTGGACTCTGTTGTTTACGAAAGTGTTCCAGGGTTCTTCTCTTTTTATCCAGGTGAGCACAGTGGTAGAATCTGTCCAAAAGTAAATTTCTTCATGCGGAATCTCACTCAATATTGTAGGTGCAAGTCGAGATGAAATAGTGGCCGCAAGCAATTCTAATCTCGCAATTGTTGTTGCCCTCTTGCCACTCGGAGAAACTCTAGTTCGTGCTTGTAATAATTGTACTCTGACAGATTCACTAGTTTCTATTCTGATAAAAACTGCAGCAGCATAAGCATATTTGCTTGCGTCGGAGAAAAAATGCAAAGAACATTTCTCATTGATGTCACCACTTCTTAAATATCGAGGAATGCGAACATTTTCTAAGGGTGAAATATTCTTTAGCCACTTTAAAAATTCATTCTTGATTAATGAGTCTACTTCTTCTTCCCAGTTTACCTTCATGCTCCAAAGTTTCTGCAAAAGCAGTTTAGGGAATAATGAAACTGGACAAGCCACTCCAATTGGATCAAAAATTCTATGGGCTGCAGACAATATAACTTTCTTTGTAACTTTCTCGAAACATAGCTCTTTTAAGCTAGCTAAATTAATACCCAATGTATCTGCCTCTTTATTCCATAATATCCCTAGCACATTTGTTTCAGGTTTAGCTTGATCGGTGAGGTTCGTGTATTCCCATCCTCTCAATTCAAACTTCCTTTGGGCCATAACGTTTGTGGCCATTTGCATGAATAACTCCAATTCGTCTTTGTTTCGCACACTTGTAACACAGTTATCAACATAAAAACTGTTCATAAGTAATTTAATCATATTCTCAGGATATTCATCATTTTTACTTTTCAAAACATTTTGAAGATGATATTGAATCACAATACCCAAAAGAAAAGGGCTGCATGATACCCCAAAAACCACACGACAGTGACGATAGTGCTTCAGCTCGCCGTTTTCTCCAAACCACAAAAACCTAAATAATTCTTGTCAGAAGGCGAGATACTGATTTGTAGAAAAGCCTTTCTTATATCCGCTGTTACACCTATTCTTTCTAGCCGAAAACGATATAACACAGTCGGTATCAGTTCAATGAGGTTTATGCCACTCTCTAAGCAATCATTGAGACTAGGTGAGCCCTTCTGCTTTGCTGAAGCATCGAAGACTGGTCGGACTCTGGTAGTGCTGTTTTCCTTTATCACAGGGCGATGAGGTAAATAGTGTGCAGGTAGTTCCAATTCATCTTGAGGCACTAACTCGATTATTCCTTCATCTAACCAATCTTTAAATACGTTTCCATAGAGCTCATAAAGTCCTTCCTTTCTCAAATTATTCTTGACTCTGTCAAGCCTTTTCAGACACAACTCAAAATTGTCGGGAAGTGGAAGGTGGGATTCTATCCAAGGCATATGTACTACAAAACGATCATTCTCAACTTTAACTGTATTTAAAAAATGTTGCTTTGCTGCCTCTTGTAATTCAATAGCTGTTTTCTTTTCCGATGGGTCAGTTATGCCCAGTGAATCAAGAGCCCACAATTGAGAAATGCAAGCATTAGTAGTAAGCATAGAAGTAACTGTCACAGCTATGCTATCATTGTTAGTACGGCCAATAATTGTCCAACCTAATTTTGTTTCCAGAGCAGTGACTCCAGACTTTAATTGTTTACAGTTTCCAGTAGATAGCTTACCCGCAATATCTGCTCCTATAAGTACCTCAATGGGTCCATCAATATCATCTGTAAGGCATATACCATATTTGGAAAGTTCTTGGATGTATGGTTCCCGTGTCACAGCAGAAATTGTTTCACAAATTACTGTTTGACTCAAAGCATTAAAGTGACAGTTATAAGTTTCTGACGAATTGGATAAATACACTGTAAAAACATCATGTTGACAAACTGCTGTATTAGAACCTCCAAACAGCGAATGTTGTAGGTACTCTTTTCCATTAGACTGGTACTTCATTTCTTCAGCAGTAGACCGTAAAACATATGACCTTTGTGATCCAGTATCTATGATGGCCCTAACCTTACGTTTCATTCCTTGTCCTCTCATGACTACCGCAAATGTCTGTAAAATAACATTCGGAGTTTTAGACAAACTTGCCAAAGCTTCATCTTGTTGTATCATCTTTGTTCCCGCTTCGTTCTTTTGAGACGTTGGAGTAGATTCCCCGGAAATACTTTTACATAATAGCAAGTTGTGCTTTTTCCCACATAGTTGGCAGTTGAACTTTGACTTACAATTCTTAACAGCATGTCCTTCTTTCAAGCAAAGGAAACAACAACGTGCATTTTCTACAGCTGTCTGTTTTTCTTCCAAGGTCATTTTTTGAGCTTTTCTGCAATTCCATGATTTGTGATCAGCAGAACAAAATATGCAAAATTTCTTGTTATTCTGTGAAGAATATAAAAGCTCAGTTGCTGTGGAAATACGGGGTAGGCCCTTTCTTTGGCGAGTCTCTTGGCGATCTTCAAAATTGGTTACTTTTACCGAACGATTAAAGCTTTGTGCTGCTATCAAAATTCTCTCTTCACTCTCTACTTCATCTTGTAAAAAGGTAAGAAGACGGTCTAAATTACTTATGGCCTTTGTTGAACCATCGGATTGCCCTTCCTGTGACAACTCTTCTTTAGATCGACGGTTAGCAGATCTAAATCTCTCCCATGCCCGCAATGTTTCATTAGGGATAGCGGATTCAACAAGCGGATAAAGCATAGCAGCATACTTATCTTTTGTTACTCCCAAAGTCTCTAAAGCTCTTAATTTTGATTCTAATTGATCATACAACTTGCGTAGAACAATTCTCTCTGATTTTTGTCTTGACATGATTATTGACAGCAGATCTCGCACGTAGACTTCTATCAGCAGTTCATCCCTGCCATAGCGAACCTGTAACTGCTTCAAAGCTTTCTCGTAACTTTCTCCACCAGGCGGGAAACTTTTTATTAACTCTTCAGCCGACGAGTTTTTCTCCATGGCTTGTGCTAAATATGCAAATTTATCATGATTATCCAAATTTGGATCCTTATCTATTTTTTGAAATTGTCCCCAAAAGCCTAGCCAGTTCTTTATATCACCATCAAATGAGGGTAGTTTAATTTTCGGATAATGCAGTAAAGTATTTGGCGAATTATTAAAACTATTGGCAACTAAAACTTCCTGTTTCTCATTCAAAAGGTCATTTAATTTATTTTCTAAAATTCTCCATTTATCAATATAACACTCTGATTCATCAATTTCTTTATCGATTTGATCATCTTTTTCCTTAGAATCTAATAAAGCCTCTCTATATTCATATTCACATGCAAGCATCAGTTTAGCTTTTGATTCTATTAATTTTAACTTTGAAATTTTCTCATCATTAGGTATTGTATTTTCACTTTCACAAAACTCATTGCACGCAATGGTAAATAATCGTCTATTCTGCTTACGAGATGCTTTTAATTTATCCATGTTACACAATAAAGTTAAACCAGCTTACTTGCAGATGTCTTTGTCCTGTCGCGGACGCCAGATGTTGAATCCCAAACTAATAACTTTCATTGGAATTCGAATGACTCAGAAGAAAATAGATACTTTATATCTGACTAAAAGGTTTAACTCTCATATTATTTAACTCTCAACATAAATTGACGCATTACTAAAATAACTCAAAAGAAGAATACGCCAAATCATAATGACACTAATAACACAGCAACTTTATTCCAAAACCAAAACACAAAGACAATATCTAGCTGTTGCCAGATTACTAAATCATAACTAAAAGTTTATATCAGTCCTTTCCTAACAAAAACCCTTACCTTGGGAGAAGATATACTAAATCTTACCACGCTATACCAAAACAGAAGAGCAAGACAAGATGAGAGGAAGATAGCTGCTAGCAACAACCACTTACCCACCCGCCATCCTTCGACCTTGTTCCTGTTTTGGCTTTTGGCTTTTGTTTTGGTTAATTGGTGAAGAGACGAGTTTTTTATTCTATTCTATTACTATTTTCGATTTTTAACTCTCTAATGGCTCTTCGACTCTTTGATGTCAAAAAACTTTTTCGGCATCAAAAATTTTTGCTCGTTAGCGGTTAACGTTAACATAAGAATGATAAAAGTCCATTGGCTGGGGACACTGCGCAATTTGTCCCCACTTTACCTTTGGAAAAATTGGTCGCCCTATCACAAACCCGTGATACTTATGCAATCGCAATAATAACTAAAACTTTTACTCAACCACTGTTTTGAAGTTTGTTAAAATCCGTGATCATGTCATATGTTTTCAACATGATCTGTGTATTTTCCTGTTTTAAATGGTAAATAAATCATTTTACATCTTTTCTTTTGCTTCAAGTAATTAATTAAACCTTTTGTGGTAATTATTAGTGAAAATATAACTTTTTTTAATGCAATCATAAAAGTAAGTTTTTTGATGACGAATTCAACGTAAGTAAACTGAAAGCGTAATGAGTATTTTTTTTTTTTTTTTTTTTCTTGTTTCAGATAAATCTTTAATTGCTATAAAACTTTGATAAAAATATTTTACTTATATTGTCAGTGAAAATATCTAAGTTATTTTTATTGATTTCCTTTTATCTATTAAGTTAGTGATTCGGAACTTTTATTGAATGTTATCTAATCGTACATTTTTATCGGGTAAAACAGCACGATTGTATCTTGCATTTGTTTTCATTATTACTGTAAAAAAATTAGACCATTAAAATTTCAAGTCTCTAAAATTGCACGTCTTAAGCTTTCTTTTATTATTTGTTGTATGTGTTCACTTATATAGCGAAAGTTTGTCTCGGACCAAATGTTTGGAGCGCTGCATACATTACAAATCTAGTGTAATCCTATAAACCTGATTATCGAACAAATGTTAAATAAGGACAGTAAAATTTTTCAAATATTTGGGCTATTATAAATATAGTGGTACCTAATTTAGGCTTACATTTTTTAAAGCAATTGGTTATAAAGGAAATCTGCTAATTGGAAAAAATACCTATGGGGAATCTGTTATATTATTTAGAAATTTAAAAGACTGTGATTTTTTTAAACAAAAACACCAATTTACCTACAGAAAAGTTTTGTAAAGTGAAAATTTACACATTAAAAATTCAAAGATCTGTTGTTAATAAAACAAAGTGTGATAAGTAATATGTAAAAACACTGAAAAACAAATGCTTCAAATCTCAAATTAGACTCATCATCTGTGCAACAACAACTAAGAAATTAAATCACACATGTTACTGAGCTCAAATGAATATACAGATTATAATATATACTGTATGAATGTACTATGTACTCGTCTGAGTGTAGTAGCATGTGTATAGTTTAATGTTTTAGATAATGTTGTTCAGATGACGAGTCTTGTTTGAGATTTGAAACGACTGTTTTAAATGATTTGTATTTTTATTAGTGCTGACTCTAAAATAAAAAGGCCTGTCAGGGGGAATTCAGTAAAAAGGGCAAGCTATTTTCAAAAAGGACATAATTTACAGTCTTCTATATTGTGATTTTGGTATGTGACAAAAGTAAATTACAGTAGAATGTGGGTAATTCGAAGTTGAAGGGACCAGAGAAAAATTCAAAATATCCAAAAATTCGAATTATAAATGCTATTTTGTCAAAAAAAGAGTAAATTAAAACTCTATGATCAAAGATTTAACACATAAACTTTATATCTAAGTATACTGCTACACCCCCCCCCCCCCAATTAAATCAATATTTTTTACGAGCTTAATTATTCAACATTTTTTAAAAAATAGTTAGATATTTTTTATTTCTTCTATAAGTACAATCTTTGTGTCATAGCGATAGCATAGGACTTGATACAAAAATAGAATCTTCTACATTAGACATGACTTTCAATTAAAAAAAAAATTGAAGTTCATGTATATTCAATTCACCATATCTTCTGATGCACTAGCTAGGGGCGTCTCTTAAATTTCCTTATCCTTCTTTTGAAAGACTGTTAAAATATAATCTACTTTAGCTGAGAAAAACCTCGGGAACAAATTTTACTGTAATATTTTAAAGGTAATCGTATGAAAAATTTGAATTATCCAAAATAGAATTTGAATTATCCACTATTTTTTAACATTATTTTAATATAAAATTCAAGGGACCGAGTAAAAAATTCAAATTATCCAGAATTTCGAATTGAACAAGTTCGAATTATTGAAGTTTCACTGTACTAATTTTACGTGTTATATAATGTGAGCTATATGCATTTGTTGTTCCTGGAATGCTGTAAAACTATTGCTAGAAGGTTATATGCCAGGAAGAAAAACATCTAAAGGCCTCTGAACATTTAAAATATTTGAAAAGGTCACTTGGTAGTAAAATGTTTTTAAAAGGGCCGCCAGGTGCTAAAATGGGTTGGAAAAGGGCCGCCGGATGCTAAAATATGTTTAAAATGGCTGCCAGGGGAAGCACCCTGCCAAATTAGCCTAAAGTCAGTACTATTTATATGTATATATTTATAATTGATAAAAATTATTCTCTCTTTTTTCTTTAACTCTATACTTATTTGAGTGTAGTAGCATAATATGTGATTAAATTTTCTAGTTGTTGATGCACTGATCTCTTTTGAGATTCGAAACATCCATTTTTAAATACTTTTAATTTGTATTTGTGTGGTTTGATTTATCTTTCTTTCTCTTTTTTTTTTCTGGTGGGGGAATTTACTCTATACCTTATGTTTTCTTGACGATTTGCCGAAATATACAGTCATTTCTGTGTTTATCAGTGAAAGTATGCTATTTTTAAAACTGATTCCAGAAATATGTGATTATTTAATAACAACTCAACAAACTAATTTTTTTTTTTTTTTTTTCTGTTGGTGCTGTTTGTGAAAAAACATATGATTTGTGGACAAAAAAAAAGGACTATTTTGTTACTTTCTACTATATGGCGCAATGTTTTTGCACTTTGCTAATTGATAAAATGTGTTATTTTTTCTTTAAACAATTTGTAAATTTACTTTTAACGGCCCTCTTCACTTACCGTCGCTGGAAGCCCGAGCCAATGTTATTCTATGGGGAAATTTTCTTTACAAATAACTTATTAACTAATACATATTTTTAAATTCTGTTTTCACATTCAGAAAATTCCCAACTGTTAAATTGACGGACCTTTTTTAAAAATGTATTTTTTTAATATTTTATTTTGAAATTGCAAAATGAAAAAAATTCACATATTGAAAATTCGTATTTTGCCGCTTCGAAGTAAAATATAAAAAATTAAAAAAATAATTTTTTAAAAAAGGTCCGTCAATTTAACAACTGGAAATTTTCAGAATGTGAAAACAGAATTTGAAAATATGTATTACTTAATAAGTTATTTGTAAAGAAAAATTTCCTATAGAATAACATTAGCTTCGGCTTTCAGCGGCGGTGAGTGAAGAGGGCCCTTAATGAAGCTGACAAACTAAGCTGCCAGAATAAGTGACAATTTTACCATTAATTGACAAATTAGAGTTTTGTCTTGAACACAGGTATAGTAATAAGGCATAGATTAATCATCGAGGGAGAAAATGTGATTCCTTTTTTCATTCGGAGAAAGACTGCCACTTTGCCATGTAGTGGCCTTTTTTCCCTAAGTGAATACACATGGGAATACATACAAATAATTTATCAACTAAAATTTATGTCTACTAAAAGTGAATGAAAAACTCCAGATATAGTTTCAAATTCATTTTTCTTTCTTTTTTTTTCTTTCTATATCTATTAATTTATTTAATATTTAAAGTTAGATTTTTTTTATATCAGGGGTCTGTCCAGACTTTTCACACATAGTCCTGTTTTTGTGAAATTGTGAAAATTAATACACGTTATTTTGTGAATCTAAATTTAGTGTGAAAATAAAGTTCTTCTGAACTTTTTGGCTAGGGTCCTCTTTCTGTGAAATTGTGAAAAAGTTAATTTTGAAAAATAAAATTACAATCAAGGTTTCATTTTAGAGAATGACAGTTCAGTTTTACAGAACTATACTCATATATATGCACAGTAGTGGTACCAGAAATTCCCCGACGGGGAGACACCACCTCCCCGACAGGGGGGCACTACATAAAGAGAGTTTATTATATGAGTATTTATCAAAAACTGCAATACTGTTAATTATATTACTGTTAATATTTGTACCATTTCATATATCAATACGCCTCGTGGTTTTGGAAATCATCGTGTCGCAGACAGACATTTTCTAAAATTATCATGGTCAAAACGTGTTCAGGACCTCTCAAAACATGTATATTCATGGAAAAATGGAAGCTGAAAATATTTACGAATCCAATACTTTCTTCTATTGAATATAGAATAGAAAAACTGCAATGCTCCAAATTTGTAAAAGGAAATAAAAATGCTGCTAAAAGTTGAAAAACTGAAAATTTTGTATTTGTTCCCCCGAGAGAATTTTGGAGTATGCCCCGATGGGAGATCACAGACTCCCCAACGGGGGGGGGGGGGGCTTGTGCCTCCCCCGGCCCCCTAGCTGGTGCCACCACTGTACTGTCTGGCTCTCATAAGAACAGCTCTGGGTATGGTTGTAAGAAAGGAAGTGGCAACTTATCAGAGGGAGAACAAGCTTTAAGTGTGGAAGAAAGGTTGTCATATTTGGCGTAGTTATCAAAGTTCTTTTCTCCCTTTTCCCCCTTTTTAAAAATCTTGTACAATGAATTTAGGAAGCATTTTAGCAGTTTTATACAAGAAAATGTAACAAGAAACAAATAAGAATAAGAAAATCTTTCCTTTTGAAATTCAAAGAGCTGTAAATACACAACCTGTCTGAACGATTTAACAATAGGAAATCCGGTAAGTCAATCGCTGAACGGAACGATTGAACTAAAGGAATGTGGCGAGAAATTCCAGTGTTGGCGCCGAAAGAAAATACCGGACATCCCTAAAATTAAGTCGACTGATCGGTTACCCTGGCAACTGGACAGTGACTAAACCAGTTCCAGGGTCGTTCTTGTCTCGGTCGTACAGTATATGCATAGAAGCCCTTTATAAATTATAAATTAATATCAGTTTTTTGGGAAAAATACAACAAAACATGTATGATTATTCAGGCAGTCTGTTCATTCCATTAAGATTAGTTTTGAAAATGAAATTGATTTATCAAAGATCTGTTTTTAAGGAGAAAAATTTTGTGAAGGGTCCTGTTTTAAGATATAGAATTTTGTGAAGGTTCCTATAGCAGACCCAGGTTTACCTCTGGACAGATCCCTGTATATATTAAAATTAGGAGGCTTTACATGTGCCGCTGCTAACTATATTTAAAAGAAATTTGAAAATTCCATGTTACTTACTGATGTGAAATCATAAAAAAAATATTAAAAAAGAAAGAAAAAAATCAATTTAATAAGAAAACAGTATTTGTTTTATTATAATAACAAAGCAACTAATTATAAAAAGTATATTTTTCATAGATTAATCAAATATAATTTACTGATAAAAGTTGCTATGAATATTTACTAGAATCCAATATTTTTCACACACACATATATATATATTATTCTAATATATGCAAGCTTAGCTTACACATTACTTATTTTGAAATTGAATGCTTTTCCATAAAGTAATTCATTATTACTATAATATACATTACCTATGGTAAATCATATTAAGTTATTCAACGGTTTAAACAGCATAATTAAAATATTATTTTTGTCATAATATTGCTATGCTAAACCCTGATGATTATTTTTCTATTTTTCAAGTCATTTATTTATTTATTTATTCTCTTTTCTTAGTCATTCAAAATTTCTAGTATTTATCTCTTTATCTTGCCGTAAGATTAATAGCAGGTGGTTCTTTTTGATCTATTATCTGATTTTATAACTGATATTGTGCATGAACAGATAGTCTTCATTTGGTGCTGGTTATTTGTGATGTGAGAATGATCTTGAAATAAAAAAGGGATTACACTTCTTGAATATTTCTGTTGTTTAAAAATGGATGTTGAAAAAATAGGTACGTGCTGCTTTTTTTTCTCTCTCTCTGCTATGAATCTGAGAGCAATATTTTATGCAATTATGTCTTTTTTCCTTTCTTTCATTCAATTTTATGGATTAGTTATTTTTCTCTTCCTTTAAGACTTGTATTATTTTAAAAAGTAAATTATAATAGTTTTTGTAAAAGATGTTGCGTAAGCTTTGCTTAATATAAATGTATTTGTTCTTCAACTTTTTACTTATATTACAGAAATATAATGTTGTATAAGTGTGTGCCTATGCACATACTAATATAAAAAAATTTGTGACAGTGTTGTATAAAGTTTATTAAAAAAAATTTTTTAATGAGACACTTAGATGGTTGTTTGTTAATAAAGGAAAAAGTTCAGAAATTTGATTAGTGGCCAGTGTCAACTGGTCTCCATTTTTTTTTTTTTTTTTTTCCTTCTACTTTTTCCAGTTACTTATTGGCTGCTTAATGTCAAAAATAACCTATGTATTTTACTTCAACATGTTTAGTGTGCATTCAGTGTATGTCATGAAATATAAAGGTATAATTATTCAAATTACTCATAGTGATGATATTGTTGCATACTTGGGGGTTCGTGAGTTTTTTCTGAATGAAAGGTGAATCTTGCAGAAGTTCAACAGTTTATTTACAGAAAATTCTAGAAGAATACAGGTCTATAAACCAAGTATCAACTTCACTTTCACCAGAAAACACAGTTTAAATAACTGTCAACGGCAAATTCACAGTACAAACTGTATTAGAGCATTAACATACCTACAGAAATTGACTGCAATCCAAAGAAGCTCAGAGCTCTTTCAGTAGTAATAAAAGCAATGACAAAACTCAACTAAGACTGACTCATTTGGTGTAAAGCAACTTCTTAAATACCCACATAGAAAAATGTGGAAAATTCCAGAAACTCGTCAGCCAATCAAATTAGAGCTTCCATATTTGGTATATCGATAATAAGGATTTTCTCACCAAGGAGCCAAAACATCGCCAAATTTGGTACCAAAGCCATTACCTGCCTTTATTAGGCTTTTTAAACATGTTTTTAATGAGAAATGAGGTGTTTTAATGCAAAAACAAGCTATAAATGCTGAAAAGTAACATTTTATCACTTGACTAAGCCTCTTTGAATGAATTTACGTAATAATAACTTCAAATTATTTACAAATTCATAACAATATACATCTATGGCTATTCAGAGTTTGATTAGTTTCTTTAAACTTCTTCATTATTGAAAAAAACAATTAAATTTTCATTTCTTTGATGAAGAATAATAAATGCTTTTCCCTATATATTATACAATTCCTTTATATTTACCATCGCATAAATTGAAATAAATAAAAAGGAAAATTTGAGGAATAATTGCTAATTTCATTGCTGAAAAATTCTATAACTTTTACCATTCTGTTATATTTATCATTGCATAAATAAATAAAAATATTTAAGTGCATCAAAAAAAAAAAAAAAAAAAAAAAGATAGTTGCTGTATTATTACTGGAGAATTCTGAAACTTTTTAATTTTACAGTTTATTGAATGGGGGTGGAAGAGTTTTTTTTTTCTCAGTGGAAGTGTGTGTGTGTGTGTGGGGGGGGGGGGGGGGGCACAAAATTTATATAAAAAATAAGTTTCCATTATTTTGGATTTACTTTTAATAGCATAAATTGCTTTCGCATGCAGTTTAATGCGATTCATTTTCAGTTATTTAAAAAAAAGGATGTTTTCAATTTCACAATAATGATTTAAATACAAAAGAAAAACAAAAATCACTATCTAATTTAAGTAATAATATTTTTTCAATTAAATATAACTTTTGAATGAAAAATCATTATTTGGTTAAAGAAATAAATAAAATATAACATTTATGTGTATTGTTGAGAAGAATGTTAACTGATGCATAACATATTATGCATTGAAAATTGTAATCAAAGATGAGGGGGAAAAATATTAATATTTTCTTTTGTTGAAGGATTTAAAGAAAAAAGAAATATCTTATTTTTTACATGTAGTGTTAATGTACAGGTGCACATAAATTATAGATTTGCATTTGCAGTATACTGTACGATATAATAATTTGACAAGATTGTCTTATAAATACAATAAACTCGCCCAAAGCTAAATATAAATAACAAACAAAATGTTAATATTTAATGAAAATGTGAATATTAGTTGATTAAATAGAATGAAAATAGTAAAACTTCAGTGGGCAAAATTAGTAAGATAATAACATAGAATAATGAAATGGTGCAAAAATCTTTAACAATGAGTGTAGGTAGGTGCTCCAAAATAAAATTGTAAAATATTTAAAGTAGGTATAGGCAGACACACTCTTTATCAAAAAATAATAGGCCAAATGGTTAGTGGAAAGTGTGTACCTAGTCAGTGGTGCACTGAGAATATTCCTAAGGGAAGGGCCAATGGTGCACAAAATTTTTATGAGAGAGGATGATGCCTCGATAAATTTTTTGAGAAAAAAAGTGGTCAGAGGCCATATCAGTTAATAAAGCAGTTATCATCTTTTGTGCATTTATTTTAATCCAAAATAGCAACAATTGTACAGTGCAGTGTGAATTAATTAAATGATTAGAAGTATAGGTATTAGGTACCAAACAAGCATTGAAGCAGAAAAAATTAATAGTTAAGAAATTGAAAAATATAATTAAAATTTCAATTTAATTAACTTTTTTACACACATGGGTAAAGATTTTTAACGTATTTCGTTAGTGGAACCTTATATTTTACTGGTCAAGACTTCAAATCACTTGCATTCAGTAGATTTAATCTTAAAAAGAATTTTCAAAATATTCCAGATGGTGCTGTTTTTTTTTTGTGTGTAACAACATTTGCTCTAATATCTGAATAAAAAATGACTTAGTAGTACGTTTTTTATGTTTATCTTCAAAATGTTCATAATAATTTTTCCGTTGCCAAGGACCCCTCGGCCTCCTACATGGGTGCGTCACTGTACCTAGTTGATATATTGTCTAATTTTATTTTGGTGCGCCTACACTCACTGCTGAAGAATTTGCATTTGCACTCTTTTTTGGTTCTTTGTTAATATTTTTTCTAATTTCGTTCTTCTCTCCTAACTATTCATATTTTTGTTAAAAATTATCAGCATTTTGTTTATTATTAACTTTTGAGATCATGGCATATCTGCCAGCTCTGCTGATTTTACCAGAGTAGACTATGTAAAAATAGCCAAAAGCCAGCAGTTTTTAGTTATTTCTACTGGTTTACTAAATTTTGTTTAAAATATATTTGTTTTCAGGAACTTGAAAAAAGGAAGAAAGATAGAGTTCTAACATTTAACAATTTTTTCACGGATATTTAGAGGAATAATGATAATAATGTACGAATGAAACAAAGCTTAATGATTATTGTATATATAGAAAATAATAGTAAATTTTATTGTTTTTAATATATTATCTCAAGTTTTGGGAGTTTTGAAATAACACTTTTGTATATATTTATTTATAAATCGTACTGTAAACTTATGAAAGAAGAAAAAAAAAAAAAATCTATTTCCCACTTTTTCAGATTATATTATATTTTGCTAAATTTGTTTTTGTTGTTACTTCAAGAGTCTGGATAAGAATCTTTTTTTTTTTTTTTGGAAATGTTGGTAGATAAGCAGTGGTAATTTAGTGAGCAAAATAAAATTGGACGTAATCAAAAATTCATTTCATGTTATCAGTTTTATCTCTCCCTCATAGTGCTACTGAGCTATTTTCAGTCAGATAACAAAATTAAAAACTAAATTTTGATCCTCATTATCTTATGAAAATTTTAATTTCTAAATTCAATTAAAATTATAAATGCTATGAAAGATAATTTGATGATTCTATTTTTAATAAATTGGTTTTTGCAGCAAATGGTAAAAAAATATATATATATTTATGTATAAAATGTCATTGAAAATATTTTGTTCTTTTCTTATTTTTGTAATTTTATTCCTTTTAATAACAATCTTGATATTTTCAAGTGATTTATTTAAAAACTATTTCAATTTGCAGAAACATTTCTATAAATTCTTTTTTTATTATTATTATTATTTGTATAGATTCACCCACTATTGTTTAAAATGTCATTTGGGAAAAAAAAAAAAAAATCCTTGATAAAATTTGCTAGTTTTTGAAGTTGAAAGGTTGGCAACTATATGTCAGGGTATTTACAGTGGTATGCAAATTATCAGACTCAATACAGAAATTTCACTTTTGGTCGTTACTTTTCGTTATTTCATTTTCTAAACTTGTGGAAAGTAATGAACATGTTGTACCTCATATATTTATGCGAAAGTTTTATCTCACAGGCAAAAAGGGAACCATTAACAAATTAAAGACAAACAACATTTGTGACCATCCTAGTTTGAAATTTATTGTTGCTGTAGAATATATGTATGATTGAGGCATCTTTTAATTATCCATTTTCATGTGTATGTAATACATATTTGCAGAAATAATTTCTTTTGCATCAATGAAGATAATTCGAATTGTTTTGTTTATAGCATGCAGAGTTTTCAAACCAATCCAACATCATTTTTCAGAAAATTTGCTCTTCTAAAGTAGGCAAACTATTGCAATCAGATTATAAAAATTTTAAATATTTAATGAAATATGAGCATTTTTACTAAATTTTTAACTGTGCATGTGTGAACGTGAACAGAATTTCTATTGCATAATTTATAAGCCAAATGTATATAGTTACTCTAAAAAAAAAATTTAGCTTATATTTTACTTATAAAAATATATACCTTATACACTATCCTTTTTTAAGAAATATGCACTTACAGCTTTAGAGCAAATATATTTCAGGTACATCGTATCCATCTTCAGTGCATCATTGTGACACCACCTTCTCTTCTGGTTTCTTTCTTCTGGTTTCTTTATTCTTGATTTCTTCTTGTTTCTTTCTTCTTGAAGATGGATACGATGTATCTGAAATATATTTGCTCTAAAGCTGTAAGTGCATATTTCTTAAAAAAGGATAGTATATTTAGGTATATATTTAAAAAATATAATTTAATCCTTTTTAAAATAAATTAATATGTATTTAGCGTAAACTTTTATTTTAAATCAGTGTGCATAATATTGCCATTAATTCATTCAAAATAAAATCATGTATTATTTATTATTACACCTTCTTATAATTTTGTTTCCCTCTCAGAATACATGAAATTCAACTTTTTCTAATGACAATATCTTTCATAATTTTCACAATATTAGCTCCGCTTTTTTCTGGAGTAAGTATAGATATTTGGATTAAAAAATTACACAAAAGAAATCTTGCTAACACTTTCTGCATGCACAGTTAAAAATCATTTAAGAAAAATATTCATATTTTATCAAATAGTTAATATTTTTATATTTTAGTTGCAGTATTTTGTTTCTAACTATCAAGTCTTCTATAAATGACGTTGCATTGTTTTAAAAACTTTACATATTATAAACAAAAAAATTCGAAAACTTTTTGTTTTTGTGAATGGAACCTTTATATCTTCATGAATATATGTGCTATTCATATACAAATGGATATAGATATTTAAAAGAAGCCTCCCATAATCATATGCTACAGAGACAATGAGTTTCAATCATTACTTTTTCAGGGTGTTCCCAAACATCATTGTTTTTTTTAAATTTATTACTGGCTCTCCGTTTGCCTTTGGAACAAAACTTTTGCAGATATATATGAGGTAAAACATGTTCTTTACACCCCACAAGATTTAAAACTGAAATAATGAAACAAACATTTGCAGTTTCTGCATTAAGTCCAATAATTTAAATACTACTGTATGTGACAATGTTGCTAAATTATATGAATTGAAAGAATTATGATTGAGATTAATTTACTTAAAATTTGATTAAAATTTTTGATATTTTTATATACATTTCTGTATTCCTAGTTATTTTATTTTTCTTATCAATTATTCATTATTTTATTTTCCTTTAAATCTAGAAAAATACTTAAATGTAATTCAAAGGACTTTACAGTTTTGCGGCTGTTTAAAGTTTCCAACAAATTTAAGTACTGACTGCAATATTTTTGAAGTAATAAGCTTCTGGAGGCAAAATCTATAGGTATAAAAATATATCAAACCCTCACACATTTTCATCTTAGATTCAAGAATAGAATATGCAGTGGCATTGCTTTTCTTTCCTATGCTGTAATTAGTTCTTGAGAAAGAATTTTATTTTGTTTATTTTAAAAGGTAGTTATACAAAGCAGTTAAAATTCAGATAATTTGTTATTTATAATAAACTAAAATGCTGCATGCTTTTTTAGTCTTATTGCTATGCTTTTTTAAGCTGTTTTTGTATTTTGTCCTTTTCTATTGGTAAATTTTTTTTAGTATTTAATTTTTCTTTTTTCTTGATGATAGTATAATGTACTTATGGTATTAAGCATTTTAAAGCAGTAACTACTCAGTTTTTAGTACTATTTCTTTAAATTCAAAGAAATGAATAAATAAGTGGTAATTTTTCTTCTACATCTTTTATTATTTATCAGCTATCTAGTTTTTTATTTCCTTTGTTTTGTTAAATTTTTGAAAGTGAAGTACATATGATTATCAGAATTATGCAAATTATCAGTCTCACAGCAAAATTCTAGCTTTTCCTTACTTTCTGGCCTTTACTTTTCACTATTTTTGTTGTTGAATTTGCAGGGTACTATCTATAATGAACACATTTTACTATATATTTCAGTTCTGAATGTTAAAAGAGGACTGTTAACCAATTAAAGAAAAATCGATGTACTGGATCATCTTATTAAAAAAAAAAATGCTTGATATTGGTTTTTGCCGTAATATGTGATTATAATGCTTTTTTAAATTATCTATATTTAATTTTATGAGATTAGCATATATATTCATGAAGGATGAAGATACAAGTTTCCTTAACAACAGTGAAAAATTTTCAAACGTTTTATGTTTGCAACATGCGGGAATTTAAACCAACGCAACATTATTTTTCGAAAACTTGGCATACTACTGTAGCGACAACATATTGTAAAAATATTATACATCTGATGAAATATTAAATATTTTTATTAAATAATTTTCAACTGTGCAAGCATTAACTAAAATTCATTCATAGAAAAGGAAAATATAGATAAAACACCTTGTAGTTTTGCCTCTTTTTCCAGACAGCTCAAAATTCAACTCATTCTGTCAGTAATATTTCAGGCTTTTTTTCTGTTTTATAGTAACTCGATGCATTTGGTTAATTTATGCAAAAGAAATATTCGTAATATCTGCATGTGTATAGCTAAAAATTGTTTAGTAAAAGTACTCATATTATAGTAACTAGTTATCGGAAAATTTTAAAACTGTGTAAAGTACTTTAGTGCTGAGGATGTATGCACTTTCATCTTCAGGATATCCTAAGGATGTCTTGGGAAGAAGAAGTACCTTTAAAAGCCCCTTTATGCCAAAGAAAGCTGTTAAAAGCTCCTACGCATAAAAACAATCCCCACATTGGCAGTGCTGTAAACTTAACAGGTAGACTAAAATAAGTCAAAAAAAGCTGGAAATTTCTCCAGATTTCTCCCCGAAAATTTCAAAACTGCCTCGAAATTCCCCACAAACATTTGGTCACCAGAAGCCCAAAAAATCCCCAATCTGGCAACACTGTATGTACGAACCCTTGACACAAACAATAACGAACACCTGTGTCTCTAATGAAAGTCATAGCCTACTTCAAACGCTTTGGATTGGTTCAAAGCAAAGCGTCCGGTTACGTCTGAAGAGAGGAACAGCCTTCAGTGCATGCTCAGATCGTACTATTTTGGTCTTAAAGAAAGTGCTTTGTATTTTAATATAATAGATTATAATTATCATAAGGATTCTTCTGAATAAAAACAAAATAGACATTCATGGTAGTTTTCAATTAAATCTTTTTGGAGCTGCAACTTTATAGCTTCTGATTTGGGGAGCTGTAAAATTACTGACTAATAGATTAGAATTAAAATTAAAAATTCATTTCATCTGTCTAGTATTCATTTTAAAATTAGAAAAAATAGTCTTATTTATATGGGATAAATTTTGGCATAATTTCTTTCTTATGGTATAAAACATTCAGCTCTCAAAGTTCAGAGGTTAATTTAGGTTCAAATTTTTGAGGCTCATTTTTGTAGAAAATATATGTATATACAGTCGAACTTCATTAATGTGAATCTTAAGGGGAATAAAAAATTGCTATCAGTAACTCAGATACTAGTCTTCATTTTGATGGGGATTGTGGAAATAGTTCATGTTAAAAGTAATTCACGTTAAGCATGTTCATGTTAACAAGGTTCGACTGTTAAAACCTTCCATTTCAACAGTCATTCTGTATAATGTTTATTATCAAGTTAATACAATTTTGTTAAACTAAATTTGACAACTACTGAAAATAATGCTGAGAACATGGAAAAAAATTATAAAAGAATCATTTTTATAAAATAAGGTCTTGTAAAGAGACCATTTTTATAAATTTGAATTTTGTGAAAGGTCAGCGCAAAACGCCTCCAGTTTTCGTCTGGATTGACCCCATAAAATTACACCTGTTATTTATTTATATTATATCATTATAATTTTATTTAAAACAATTATTTTAAGTCTTAAATGATTGTCATCAAATAATTTCCTAACTTTTATGTAAAGCAACGGAATAAGCACCGCAAATTCCTAGCTTTTCTCTTACTGAAATAAACTGTGTAAAAGCAGACGCCAATACTTATTATTTACACTTTAAAATTAATAAAGTAGCATCTCTTGTGCTTGTATAATAATTCCCTATAATTTTAAACATAAGAAAATTATTCCTACGGTAAAAAATACTTCTTCAAAATTCAAACTGTATGAAAAAGTGCAACTAACATCATTACTCTCTATATTCTATTCCATTTCTTGAATAAAAAAAAATAAAATAAACAATGGATGCCACACGCATCACATAATCTTTACATTTAACAGATTTTGAAGATAGCACGCGATCATATTTGACATAAAAATTAAAGCATTAAATTCATTTAACTCTTTTTTTTTCCTTTGACATATTGTTCAGCACGTGAACTTACAAAAAATAGAGGGTAAATAATAAACAAATTTATACACTGAAATTGAAAATGGCTCAGTTATAACACTAACCATAAGACATGAAACCATTTCAATACATAGCAAAATTAAGGAAATTAGAACTACTGATGCTTGCTCATTAAGATAATTTTGGCAGGATCCAGCACCAGATCATTCTCTCTAATATGTTTAGTAACTTGTGGCTTTTTTAAAACACATTTTGACACCCAGTGACCCTTTTAAATATTTTAAATGCTTAGAGACCTTTAGGTATTTCCCCATCTACTGCTGCTATGAAGCATTTTCAGAACAATTTTATAGCACTCAAATTAGAGATCTTCACATTTTCACAGTTTTGGGCTGATATTTTTCTGTTAGACTTTTTTCTTTTTTGGCATGTTCGGGTCCTGTCAGGCCTGGATTATATTATGTCCTGTCTAGGGTTAGGCTGTGATTTTTTTTTTTTTTTTTTTTTTTTTTTTTTTTATTAGTCAATGTACATAATGAAAAAAAATACTTCTTCATTCATTTTTTTGTGATTTTATTATGTTTATAAGTAATAAGTATGCTAGGTGAAAGTTTTATATATATATTTTCCATTAAGATGAAAATGGATTTTATTTTAAACTTAATGGAAAAGTTGAAAGTAAAATTAAAGTTTTATTTTTGGCTTCTGCTTGTGTGCCTGCTTGCCTTGTCAAATATTCTTAGACTGTCTCAGAAATGATATATTTAAAGATAAAATACTGTGTTTCCTATTGAAAATGCTGTGTATGGCATAAGTAGTTTGTGAACATTTTTTTTTTAAATAGCTTTTTAGGAAATATCTTTATTTTACATATCATTCCATATGTAAATTATCCTATTGTTTGACCTGAAATGTTTTGGAAATTGTATGCTGCTCAATTTAAATTTACTTCGGTGTAACAAATTACAGAAGATAACTTTGTACTAATTGCCTTAAAGAGATTTATATTTATAATTTTTATAGTCACTACTCACTAGTCACTAAAAAAGAAATCTTTTAGAAATCAAAATTCATGTATTTAAAACAAGATTCTAACTCCATTTTTTATTGATTTTTTTAAAAATATCTTTAATAGATAAATAGTCAAAATTCAAATTTTTTATATCGTTCTAAGTCTGTATATTTTTGCTACTTCTACGCTGCAATATTCTGTCTTTCATACTACACCTATGCCTACATTTTTTTTTTTTACTTAATGCTTAATTATTTTGATCTGAAACAATTGTTATATGTATTTTTTATATCTACGATGTTTGTTTACTATCTTCATATTTCAACGTCAGATATAAAGTGCATTTTATTGCAAGTTATTAAAAATTTGTCTTGTGTAAATATTTTTTGTTCCTTAAAATTTTCTTACGGGAATGCTTTCACTCTAAGCTTAGAGCATTCTCAGAACCGTATTTGTATTTCAGATGTTTTCTTTCTCTGTTGATATTCAACATAGAGTGCAATTTGGCATCAATAAATGATGGTTTGATATTGTTGCAAGTTAGCCTATTGGTTAGAATTTCCAGAGATTTATGTTGAAGCCATAGACTAACTTTCAGTGATGTCCAACTATCCTTTATCAACACTAGGTGGCGTTCCAAGTTGAGTCACAATCATAGACCTATTATAAGAGTGGATGGAGCATTCCATTATTAAGTGAATATAAAAAAAGGTGCACAGATGAAACCATGTGAATGTTGAAAAAGGTTACCTTTTTTGGCCTTTATCACGTTATTGGCAATTTTTTGTTTTGAATATAAATATATATATTATTATTAAAAGATACAACAAGCAAAACTAGTGTAAAATATTACAGCTGCTGGATTTTATTTTTACCTTGTTATTAACATCTAAGAAAGTTCAAAAGTTTTTGTAACTTTGGTTTGTCTATACTTCTTTTAACTCTCATAAATAATTATAGATATTTTTGAAGTAATATAAGGTAAATAATAATAAATAATAAGATATAATATAGTTAAACTAATTCAATTTAGAGAAATAAGTATAGCAATTATAAGCATTTTATAAAAATAATTACTTAAAAAGAACGAAATAATAAAATATTAAAAAGAATCTTACCTGTGAAATAAAATCCTTATTTTACATAACTTCTAGGGTTTTTAAAGTAGATCTAATTACTATTTCTGGCTATAAAATTCTTTTTAAATTCAAAACAATCTAACTTTTAAAATGAAATAAAAATTTTAAAAAGAACTTTCAAAGAAAAAGGGAAAATATCATCTGCTTAATAAAAAGCAGAGTTAGAGCATGGCGAGTAAATTACAATATTGGCCAGTTTGGCTTCCTGTAGTCAACATTCACATGACCTTTTTATGAGTTATCTTTGCCTCTAAAAAAGGTTGCCATTGTCTCGTCCACTCTTATAATAGGTCTATGGTCACAACAGAGTGAAAGTACTCATGTAAAGAAATTTCAAGGTATGAAACTGTTGCTGACTCTAGGCTAATTTGGCAGGGTGTTCCATCCGGCGGTCTTTTTCCAACCCATTTCAGCACTTCACAGACCTTTTAAAAACATTTTAGTACCAAGTAGCCTTTTCTAACATTTTAAATGTTCTGAGGTCTTTAGATATTTTCTTCCTGACATGTAACCTCCTAGCAGTAGTTTTACAATATTCTTGGAAGAACAAATGCATATAAACTTGTAAAATTAGTAATTTACTTTTGCCACATACAAAAATCACAATATAGAAGACCGCAAATAATGCCCTTTTCACTGAATTCCCCCCCCCCCCCAAGCAGTCCTTTTATTCTAGAGTCAGCACTAGAAACTTAAATGCAATGTGTTCTTTACCTTCCTAATTTGCTGAAATCAAATTTTTTTACCTTTATAGGAAACAATATGAATTAAAGTTAGACAGTTTGTATTTAAGTTAATGTAAAATAAAGTGTTCAGACTGTTTTCACAAAAGAGCATTGATATATGCACTAGAGGTGAGTTCGGGCTCTATTTTGGCAATCCGAGCCCACCCGAGCCCGAAACATTTTTGAACTGAGCTCGCCCGAGCCCGAAAAATTTTGTGTGATCAGAGCCCGAGCCCGATATTGAAAGTGGTACGTTATGCAACACATACACAATAGTAAAATTAAATACAGTTTTCATTTTCAAATTAATTTTCTTATTACCAATTCTCAATTTAAATAACTATAAATGTTATTATAACAATTTATAATGTCTGTGTCTCTGTATACATATATATATTTATATAATATATATTTATAGTGCAGCCCATTGTTTAAAACGCGCCTATCGGGGGACAAAAAATTTATCCGAATGAGTGATATAATGAGGCCCAATATAACGAAGGAGGAAGGATTACTGTATAACACTATGACATAATATGCATCCCGTTGAAAAAAAAAGTTCTATTTAGAAAAAGGAAAGTCAAAGCTTCTAAGGCTTGCAAGATTATTTTGTGATTTATAACCTATTATGACATTACTAAAGGTGCTCTCAAAATGAATAATTTTTTTTTTTTTTTTCACTAACTGGAAAATGTTTTCATTTTCCAGTTAGTGAAGAATAAAATAAACGGAACTTTTAGTTTGAATCCGAGCCCGCCCGGAGCCCGAAGACTTGCGTAAGATTTGAGCCCGATCGGGCTCGGGCTGAGCCCGTCTCATCTCTAATATGCACCAACATATGTTTGTCTACTATTTTATGCTTTTTGATTTTTAAATCATAGCCTTGGTGGTCTTTTTTGGACCATTAACTTTCATTACTGGCAACAGCACTACTTACTCATAACCATAACTGCTCTTTTTCATGTTTGCATCGAGTTGTTTATTGTATTTCTTAACAAATATACAATATGTGGCATAACTTAAAAAAATTTTTGTTAAACATTGTTAAATTCTCTGTAAAATTACTAACCATCTTGGATTTGTTTTGTGCCATCCATGACTTTCTAAAGTTCATGAAAGATTATAATTGGCATTATAAAGGATATGTTTGGTTCATTATTATTGTAATGCAGGGTCCGAAATTTCAACTCAGATTACGCTCGCCATAAAAAAGTTTTACTCGCCACAAAATACAGTTGTCTTTTTTTTTTTTTTTTTTTTTTTTTTAATGCATTTTTGGGTTTTTTATTTTTACTAACTATTTGAAATGCTTTTACAAATATGCCTAAAATTATATATATTAGAAGTGTATCTATATCATCATGTCTTATAATGATCTATAATCAAAAATCATTATAATGCATTGTATTTCAGATTTGAAAAAGATTAAAATATCTATAAATGCAAAGAGTCATTAAAGAAAAAAAGAAGAAGAAGAAAACTCTTTGTAAAACAATATTTTGTGAAAATCCTTTTATTATGAAAAATTAACTTAAGCCAAAAGAAAAAAAGTTCAAATTTAGTTTTTTTTTTTTTTTTAATGCAAAACTGAATTTTGAAATCAAGTGTCTGTATTTTAAACATTCAATGTGAACTTTTGGAATCAAAAATTGCACTCAAGAATCTAAAATATTGCCATTTTTTAAACTTTGTAAAAACTCAGCTGACAGTATAATATCTAACATATTAAATAAATAAAGACCTAGCTTTACTTCGTGGTCGTTTAAGATCTTTCGGTACCGGGCACCCGGTCCTCATCAGAAACGTTGCTTCTGTGGTGGAAAACTTGAGACTGTTGACTCCTCTGCTGATTTCTCATCAGGTGGCTCCAAGCTCTATTTGGGGCTACTGCGCTGCTACCGTTGCATACATCGCTATTGGTTAATATTTCAATTGACTCGCGGTACATGGCATAGTTGTAATTATCGTAATCTGCTAATTTTACGGTTTTATCAAAATTTATTTTAATATTGTTTTTACTATATGTTTTGGCTAACGCGGTATTATATTTTCCGGTTTTAATGTCGTTTTCATGTTCTTTGATCCTAGTTTTTATTTTTCTTTTAGTGACACCAATATATGAGCCTTGCTTATTATTTTCATCTATGAATGGAATTTTATAAATGCCGGCGGTTTCAAGAGGGGGGGTGGGGTTTTTATCGCTTCGGATTAGCTGAAAAATATTTTTGTTGGGTTTAATAGGGATATTAATGCCATATTTGTTAGCTGTATTTTTAATTTTGTTAGCGGCTCCGCGATCGTACGGGATGGATGGGGTAAATTTAATGGGTGCTTTTTGGTGACTGGGTATTTGGTCGAGGTTTTTAAATCTATTTTTAATTAATTTGTTAACTATTTTGTCAGGATATCCGGCTTTCCTTGTGAAATTTTTAATGATGTTAAGTTCTTCTTCGAGGTCGTCTGGTTCATTACATATTAAAATGGCACGGTTGATGTATGATTGGATAGCATTTGTTTTATAGCGAAATGGTGTTTTACTTTTAAAGTGGATAATTTCGTTACTATTAGTGGGTTTTCTATACACAGTGGTTCTAAAATTATTTTTATTGTGGGTAATTTTAACATCCAGGAAGTTTAATTGTGAATTGTTCTCTTCTTCATAGGTGAATTGTATATTTTGATCATGGCTATTGATACAGTTGAGAAGTTCATTAATGTCAGTGTTTTTCTCGACGATGGCGAATACGTCATCGACGTAACGATACCAGTATTTAATTTGATTTTTTAGATTTTCTATGATTTGATTTTCTAGTTTTCTCAGTTTAAATTCAGCGACGAAGCCTGAGATAGGCGACCCCATGGGCATGCCTTTGGTCTGTTTATAAATTTTTTCGTTGAAGGTAAAATAATTTTCTTTAAGAAGGAAATTGGTAGTGGAGTTTAAAGTTCGGGCTATTTCAGGATCAGTGTAATTTTCGTTGATAGTTTCGTTAACTATTTCGCAAGCTTCATTTATATCAATAGAGGGATAAAGATTTATAACATCAAAACTAATTAAATGATAATTTTCTTTATTTTCGATTTCTCTAAGTTTTTTAATAAAATCTTCTGTTGATTCTAACGAGTGGGTGGAAGGGGGAATGATTTTTCGGTAAATACCTGCCATGTATTTCTCTAAGGAGTAGGTCGGTGCTTCGTTTTTATTGACAACGGGACGGAATTTAGGGGGGGTTTTGTGATCTTTATACCTTCCAAAAATTCTGGGTGTATTGGGTGCGTGGTTTACTATTTTAGGGGGGATATTTTCAGGCCATTTACCTTCTTTAATAATTTTGCGTGTTTTTTCGATTAATTTATTGTTTGGGTCTTTATTAACGATCTCAGCCCCTATTTCTTTGATGGTGTCTTCCATTTTGGATACGTAGTCTTCACGGTTAAGGATGGCGATTCTTTTGGTTTTATCTGTTAAAGTACAAGTAATTTCATCGTTCTTTTTAAGTTTCTTTAATTCTGCTAGGTCTAATTTATTAATATTTTTATTTTTAGTGGATTTTTCAATTTCAGAAATGGCGATATTACGAATATTGTTTTGGTTATTTTCCGGAATTTTATTAATTGCAGATTCAATTTTGGCGATGCTATGTTTAACGTTAACGGGTTGATCCAATATGAATTTATGTCCTAAGCTAAGAAGTTCGTGTTGATGGTTATTTAATGTAGTGTTGGATAGATTTATATATGGGATTTCATTTTTAGTAACTGGTTTATAATTCCTTTTTTCAAGCCAAAATTTAATTCTTTTATTATGTTTATTGACAATTGCGTTCTTTTCTGTTTCATAGTAATGGTTAATTTTATCTTTATAAATTGTCCATATTTTTGATTCCGTCGAATTTTCGAGTTTTTCAGCCGTTTTATTCCATATTTCTTTAATATATATCCATATTTCTACGATAATTACAACTATGCCATGTACCGCGAGTCAATTGAAATATTAACCAATAGCGACGTATGCAACGATAGCAGCGCAGTAGCCCCAAATAGAGCTTGGAGCCACCTGATGAGAAATCAGCAGAGGAGTCAACAGTCTCAAGTTTTCCACCACAGAAGCAACGTTTCTGATGAGGACCGGGTGCCCGGTACCGAAAGATCTTAAACGACCACGAAGTAAAGCTAGGTCTTTATTTATTTAATATGTTATATTAATATACTTCGTTTTTTATTTTAATTAAGTATAATATCTGTTTAAAAAAAAATATGGCATAGAATTAGAAGCAATTAGTCTTTATTTTCAGTTGTTTTATGCTTTATTTATATATTTGTTGTTTTATTTAATCTTTTGCCTGCTGACTTTTTTTTTTTTTTTTTTAGAAAATCTTTTAATTAATATTTTTTGTTTGCCAAAAGTTTTTCATTTTATATAAATCTGCTATTATCTAAAACTTTATCACTGAAAGTACAATGTAATCTAATTAGCGTAATTTTTTTAAGCCAATTGGAAATTAGCACTTAAAAGAGTTTTCTTGTTAGTTTAAAGGATATCAACTTGTCTCAATTTTACATTTGTAAAACAAGCTAAATAAGCCCATCTCTCTTTTATTCAGAGACAATTTTAATTTAGTCTTATAGATCAGCCTCAACTGTCAGCTTCTAAAAGAATTTTCAAAGTCTCACACTACTTCACTCATTTTATGAATTATTTTCTGTAATAAGTTAATTATATGAAATCTTAAGTGTCTTAAGGGGCACACCTAGTGTGACAGCCTAATAAAAAGGCGATTTTGGGGAATTTTTTTTTTTTTAAACTACTCTATCAATTGTTTTAAAATTTTAAGGGTATATTTATACATATTTTAAAAATACACAGTAAAATTTTTGAATAAAAAATGTAAATATTTTTCGAGATACACGCGATCTCCGACGGCTCTAA
Source organism: Salticus scenicus (assembly GCA_963930645.1). Classification (NCBI taxonomy): domain Eukaryota; kingdom Metazoa; phylum Arthropoda; class Arachnida; order Araneae; family Salticidae; genus Salticus; species Salticus scenicus. The sequence goes on along the minus strand of OZ005656.1, from coordinate 204,879,863 downwards.
AAAAAAAAAAAAAAGGTCCTCCACTGCTGCAGTGATTCCGGCCTTCTCCGTGGATGAAACCTAAAAAAAAAAAATTCTCGTTAAACTAGAAGATATTGTCCATACAATGACCTACCAGTTTTTTGATATGATCAAAAATCGAATTTTGGCAGGCCAAAAATGACCAAAATTTTGGGTAAAATTCAACTTTTTTTAAAAAAACGCCGCCGTTTTGTCAATTTTTGATTTTTTTTTTTCGAACGTAGGTCATTGTACGGACAATATCTTCTAGTTTAACCAGAATTTTTTTTTTTTTAGGTTTCATCCACGGAGAAGGCTGGAATCACTGCAGCAGTGGAGGACCTTTTTTTTTAGCACCGTCGGAGATCGCGTGTATCTCGAAAAATATTTAATTTTTTTCTTCAAACATTTTACTGTGTATTCTTAAAATATGTATAAATATACCCTTAAAATTTTAAAACAATTGATAAAGTAGTTCTTTTTAAAACAAATTCCCAAAAATCGCCTTTTTTTTAGGCTGTCACACTAGGTGTGCCCCTTAAATTCTGTTTTGATTTGGAGCAAGCACTTATTTGGCCATGAAAAATAATATTCTTTTACCAGATTCGTGAAAACTTCGTTTGAAGCAAGTGTTTTTTTTTTTGTAAAGATTCTTTATTTCACAAAATTTTTGCTGCATGTATATATAACAAAATTATTGTTCAACTTTTAGTGAATACTATTTATAATTAAAAGAGATGCATCACAATCAGCCAAAGACCCTGTTAACTTATAGAAAGATAATCATCATTATTCATTACATAAATACCTATTTTTTAATTTTGTTTTCATAATCGGAAAATTTATGTCCATTAAATAAATCATTGTTTTGTATTTTTTTTTTTTTTTTTAACTTTTCCAGATTTATTTTAAAATTGTAAAACTGTAAAATTTCACTTGTTACAACTTCAAAATAGAGTATGAAACATTTAAAAAATCAATTTTTGGTATGTGATATTTTTTGTGGTCATAAATTTTCTGAATGAAAAAACAGTATTTTAAAAATGTATTTATTTTGTGAATAATAATGGGTATTATATTTTACTATAAGTTAACATAAGGTTTGGCTGACCGTGACACTCTGTGATCCATCATCCTTTTAAGTCTAATATATGCGTAAATGAGCTATACGCACCAGTCCGACTCAGTCTTTCTTCCTCTTTATGTAATCCTATGGGATTTTTGTTGCTTGGAATTATAAGGCTATCTTATTCAAAAATGAAGTTTTTTGAATTCCACTCTTTGAAGAAGATACTTTTTATCTTACTGAGCTATTTCAGGGTGGCGACAATCAGGGAAATCATGGAAAAATCAGGGTACTTTATCAATCTGGAAATATCAGGGAAGAATCAGGGAATTTTCTAAAAACACCTAGAAATCATGGAAATTTTCATTTTTGCCTAGCAAACATGACTGAAAGATCATCAAACAGGTGTTATCTTAAACATGATTGCACAGGACTGGCTGCTTTCTCGATGAATCTCACCAAGTTAACGTTTAAAAAAAAAAAAAAAAAAATATTGCAACAACTTGAGGAGTAATTTTATGTCTTTATGTTAATATGTTGTGCAGTTAAAATGAGTCATATTTTTATAATTTTGTTAATTTCTCCAAATTTTTAATTTAATTTTCCTTTTTCTGTAAGTGAACAAAGAAAAAAAGAATAATAAAAAGATTGAGATATTTTTGCCCATCAGTATAGTTTTTTAAATTGCAGTGGTTTAGCGAGCATGTTACACAAGAGTGTGATATATACAAAATTATGGAATGCATACAGTAGGTAACAGAAATCATGGAAATTTATCAAAATTAGTCATGGAAAAATCAGGGAACTTTTTATCTAAATTTTTGTAGCCACTCTGTAATTTCTTTAAAAAATAAATTTGAATGTTTCTTTTCAAGATAAAAAATCAAAGCCCTGAGTTTACTTAATGATTCAAATAAAATGTTTAATTTTTTTTTTTTTAATCCTCACTTGAGATAAAAGGCAACATATTCAAAGACTTGAATATGATAAAGAAAATTCAAAAATTTTATTTTTGAATTGATATCGTTATAGATACTAAGCATCAAAAGTCTATAGGATTATACAAGATGATTCCAAATTCATGGTACAAAATTGGAGGGGAGGTAGAGAACGAGGATACAAATACAGTACGAAGCCGAAAATCCAGACTCCAAAAATCCAGAATCACCAAAAATCCGGACAATTCCGGTGGTGTTAATAATCATCGTCATCCTCAACAGCGATTTTTTTTTTTTTTTTTTTTTTTTAAAGTGTAAATATATCTAAATAAAAAACTGAAAAAGTATTTTATTTCTTGACAATCTTCAAAACCGACATTTGCAAATTCTGAAAGAGGAGGAAGAAGAAGATTATAATAATAGTAACAATTCTTAAACATTTATCTAATTGAGAACTAAATTCCAGGGGGGCAGAAAATTTTTAAACCTCAGAAATTTCTCCCAAACACAGTATAAATTTCCCTCAATAATGCAAAAATCTACTTTGCTATACAAAGTCATTTGTTCTATGTAATAATTCTTTAAGAGAATAAGTATACAGTGTAACATAAAAATATCGCTGTTAGTGTATAAGCACTTCAAAGTAGCAAATTGTTATTTTTGATTTACATTTTTATTTTCTCTAATATTCAAAATTTCCCCCGAACCTCGGTCGGGCATTCGGACATATTCTGCACCCCTGTTCAATTCTATATTCTGTTTCAGTTATGCTCAAACTTTTAGTTGAAAACCTAAAATATTTAAATAAATAAATAAAACAAAATCACGAAATGTTTTGAAAGTGGTATGTTTTACTTATTTATTTTTTTCTACTGTAACTTAAACTAATTTTTGTATGCAAAAATTTCAATAAATCTGTTTTGTTTTTCAAGTTTAAAAATAAATAAATTAAATTAAAAATTAAAGTTGATAAAAAAAAAAAAAAAAATATTACAGAATACATTTAAAAATCATAATATATTATTTTTTACTTGAATTTGCATTTTATCCAAATGCTTAAACCAAAATATTATATTTTTTAGGCATGACCAAAAATTTGGAAATCCGGAATCGCCACGGTCCCGACGATTCCGGATTTTCGGCTTTGTACTGTATTCACATTGGAAATCCAGGTTGCAGTCCATTTCTTTAGTCATAAATACAGGTCTCACTTTAACTGAAAGAAGATGTTTTGTTTCTAACTTCCACACTAATGAAGATATTTTAATGAAATTTTCAACAGTGATACATTTATTTAAACAATTATTTATTGTATCGGAATATATAAATGCAAGTGATGTAGTGAGGCACAAATACATGAAATTATGTGAAAGAAAAGAGAAATGTAGCTATTAGTTAGTTCCATTGCCAATAGAGGGCAGTTGGCGGCAAACCATCATTCAACATTTTCATGCATCTATGAAGGGATAACACACCATTCTTGATTATGCGGTTGTCAATGGCAGTGATGAAAGACTTTTACGTATGCTGAAAAAGAATATATGCATTATATGTATGGCCTTTCCTTTCATGTAATTTCCTGTGTTTGCACCTTACAGTTACAACATCACTTGCACCCATACATTCCTACACAGTAAATGAATGTTTTAAATAAATTGAAAATTTCATTAAAATATCTAATTTGAATCTTTTGAAAATTTCATTAAAATATCTAATGTAGAAGTTAGAAAAAATACATCTTTTTTCAGTTGAAGAGAGACACCCTGTATTTATGACTAAAGAAATGAATTGCATTTTGGAATTTTTACATGAATATCATTCATATCCTTATTCTCTACCTCCCCTCATAGTTTGTACTATGAATTTGGAATCACTCTGTATGGGAAGAAAGAAAAAGGGAATCTTACTGATGTGCAGCCTTAAGTTGTGTGGTGTAAATTTAAAATGTATTCAAGATGTTTTTTATTCCATATTTTTACATAGATTATGAGTTATTGCCTACTGAAATTTATAATTTACTCATTATTTTTTTTAGATATGCCAGTTTCAGGAAAAATCAATGACTGTCTTCCTGATATTGCTCTTTGTCCTTTAAATACATCAAGTGCCTCTGAAGGTGCTCATGAAGGTTCTCCATTACTGACCAGAATGGATTCAGAATTATGCTGTAGCGTTAATGTTTTTCCTGAAGATCTCCACTTTACTTCTGTTGTTAGAGAAGCTGAACATGCCATTATCCACGGAGTAATTCCTGAAAGGATATACCAGGGATCTAGTGGTAGTTATTTTGTGAAAAATATCAATAATGTTAAAATAGGTGTGTTTAAACCAAAAGATGAGGAGCCATACGGACGATTAAATCCAAAATGGACTAAATGGTTGCACAAGATGTGTTGTCCATGTTGTTTTGGCCGCAGCTGTCTTGTTCCAAATCAAGGTTACCTCTCTGAGGCTGGGGCTTCGCTGGTAGATCAGAAGCTGCAGTTGAATATAGTTCCAAAAACCAAAATAGTGAAATTAGTTAGTGAATCATTTAATTATTCTGCTATTGATAGAGCTAAGTCACGGACCAAAAAGAATATTATAGAAAAGTTTCCTAGATACCGTAGCCATTTTAATAGAATTGGACTTCCTCCCAAAATAGGATCTTTCCAAATATTTGTTGAAGGTTACAAAGATGCTGATTATTGGCTGCGTGTATTTGATTCGGAGCCTCTACCAGAAGATTTGCAAAAACGGTTTCAGCTGCAATTTGAAAAACTTGTGGTATTAGATTATATTATACGAAATACTGATAGAGGAAATGATAATTGGCTTGTAAAATACACAAAATCTGAGCCTACTGTTGCAAATGGGACAATCCCTACTAAGCCTGAAATTTCAATAGCTGCCATTGATAATGGTCTAGCTTTTCCCTTTAAGCATCCGGATTCATGGCGTGCATATCCCTTTCACTGGGCTTGGCTTCCTATGGCTCGACAACCGTTTTCTTCTGAAATCAGAGATCTTATACTACCACAGCTGTCTGATTTAAATTTCGTTCAAGATTTATGTGATGATCTTTTTGAATTGTTTAAAGTTGACAGGGGATTTGACAAAAACATCTTTGAGAAACAAATGTCTGTTCTAAGGGGGCAAATTCTGAATTTGACACAAGCATTAAAGGATGCTAAGTCACCTGTCCATCTTGTTCAAATGCCGGCAGTTGTTGTCCAGAGGAGTAAGGGAAGAAGTAAAGGAAAGTCTAGAGGGGCAGATGACAATTTTACTCAAACATTCCAAAGTAAAGCACCTTTCTTCTCTTGGTGTTGATAAGGCAGTCCAGTATTGCATTCTATCATTTGCAATTGTTTGTTATTCTTTTCTATGGACTGAAATCTTCAATGTTCTCCAAAAGCATTATTTTTGATGTAAACAAAGAGCTTTCTTGGGGTGCTACTCAAGTTCACTATAGCACCAGGGCTTGTTTAAGCTATTTTGTACATAATGCTTTCTACTTGGTGATTTTTTCAGATAATTACAAATTATTAATGTTAAATTATTAAAACTTTTAGCAGGATAATAAATGAAATGCACAGTTACATATTCTTTATTTTATGAAATTTATTTGCCTTGCATTGTAACTTGCAATGAGAAAAGTTATTTATTTATTTTTTTAAATATTTTTATAATTTATTTTATTTTTTAATTTGCCGCAATGTTTTTGCTTAGTATAAAAATTTAACATTTTCAGCATAAACCAATAATATCTGTATTATTCTTATTCTGAAACTAGGCTTGACATATATGATAAGTACCATCACTTGAAAAATCTTCAAACTTTTTATATGCCTTATGGGTCATTTTAGCCTAAAAAATGAATGCCCAAATAAAACTTTTACATGTCCAAATATCTTATTCAAATGCATATTCAGAACTGCCAACCATTCCAGCAAATTCATACAACTATTCTCTTGTAGTTTTCTCCAGCTTATTTAATTACAGAATTTTCGATAGAATATAAAGTAGATAGTTCTAAAAAAAATTTACTGGTTTTCAAGAATCTGGCAAATTAGCAAGTCTGCATAATATTTTCATGGAAACTAGTACTGATCTATCAAAAAAGAATTGGTGTCAGTAGCAATTTTATCTGTTTTTACATTGTTTATTTCATTTTAATTTAAGTATAAATATAAATCAAAGCCACTATATTGACACACTATTATTTATTTTTGGAAAGATATTTTTAATTAAATATTTCGTCTGACTGGTTATCTAAAAGAAAAAGCTATATGGGTCATGGGCAGTATAATTTTTGAGCCCTGATAAGCACATCTTTGGCTTATTTTATAGAAACTAGCTAATGAAAATTTTTCAGTAAAATAACGAAAATAAAACTATTGTAATTCTTTTCTCGTCTGGATAAACTTCATTCAGATTTTTTTATTATTGTTTTGCTGTAAGTTTTAAAAGGAACTATATTATATATATTATTAAGAAACTAGAATACATTTATCACTCCTCATAATGCAGACCTGAAAATTTTAATTTTAAGATATTCACTATTGACTGGTACATTCTTTTATATTAATCGCCACTTTTTTTTTGCAAAGTTTTTAATTGATTACTAAAACCAAATAGCATTATAAAAGTCCAAAATTTTTAAAGAAACTTAAACAGGTTTCATATCAAAGGGGGGGGGGGGGGGGGGGGATTGTGAGAATCCCAATAAATTTTAAAAAATCCCATCAAAGATTATGTCTTGAGAGATTGTCTCGCTATTTTTTTCACATTGTTCTTTTATTATTTCATCCACTTTTTAATTTTTATAATGTAATAATTGCTCTGAAATCTATGACCCTTTGTTTTTAGCTTCTGTAGAAATTCTTGTATCGGAAAAAAAAAAAGAAACAAAAAAAAAAAAAAAAAAAAAATGAAGGTAATCAAATCAAAACTGTTCTATAGATTTGTTAACAGAATGTATTAAAATGTATATATTTTATTAACAGCTACAAAGTTTGGAAGCTAATGATTGCAGTTATATGCAAAATAATTTTGGTTATTTCAATTACTTTGAATACTCAAAATCAAATTGAAAATAAATTTTAAAGCAGATTAAATGGTAAGGAGTTGAACAATTCCATCTGTCTGCACTCTACCTGTGGCTAAACGGTTCTGCGCTCAAAGCTGGCAGATGGAAAGTGCTGGGTTTGATCCCAGGTTGCACTCATTGATTTACCTTTTCAGAATTTTCTCTAAAACTTGTGTAAATACAGGCTAGGATCCCTTAGAAAGACCCCTACTGAGGGCATTCCACCTATAAGCACTATTCCCTAGTGTAGCCAATCAACCTTAAGCCACACAATCAACCAACTATCCATTTGTCTGCTTCTCTGAAGAAAATTTAGCTTCAGAATATTTTGATTTACAAAATGCAGCATCGGTCCTTAATCTGGGAGAAAAAAAAGTCATTAAATTTCCAGTTTAATGTTAACTTGATTTTTGCAATTGTTTCATTCACATATTTGTGATTCTTAGAAGAAAAAAAAAAAAATCTGTGAAAACATAAAATATATAATTACTCGCATAAATTTGAAAAAACGCACTTAGGGTAAGTGCACCAGTGATTGACACTTTTAGAGCAATCTCTGATGTTTTTAATGTTCTAGTCATCAGAAAATAATTTTAGAAATCTTAAGTTAGTACATATGGCATGAAAGACATTCAGAACCACATATATGTTAAAATATATACATTTGATAATAATAATTTTTTTTTTTTATGAATTTTTATTTGACACCCACTCGATGTTCCAGTAATTGACACTGCTAGTTTTTCATTTTATCAGTAATTGCTCCCCTATGTTCCAGTGTTTGACACTGCTAGTTATTCATTTTACCAGTTATTACTTATTAGCACCCTATGCACCAGTGTTTGACATAAAATGTTAAAATTCTTATATGTAAAATATATGATTTTCTTATTTTTCATATTTATTAATTATTTCGGGATATATGTCAATTACTGAAGCATGCCAATCACTGGAGCACCTACCCTATATTTTTAATGTTAGAGTGGGAAAATCTCACTCATTATTTTTTTTTCTAGTGTGAACTCTGTTAAAAATTACTAGATTTTTGTGCAGCATCTGTTTTAAATTTATACATTAGTTAATGTGCAAGTTTGGAATTATTTTGCAGCCAAGAAAATTCATATTTTTTCAAAGCTGATTTCGAAAATACACTATATTTTGTGTCCAATGTAAGATTATTTCACTGCTGTTTTACTTAATTTGATTTTAATTGTTAAGATGCTTAATTTTTACAAAGTCTATTAATAGAATTAATTTATCCTTATAAAACTAATGGGAGGGGGGAAAAAGTAGTGAGTTGCTGAATTTTTTAAGTCACCACTTTGTTTTGTTTAGTCACCTTGTGGCGAGTGGATTTTTTTTCACGTCTATCAAAATATTTCATGAGCTAATCTAGCAAAACACTTTTAAAATAAATGTGTTGCACAAACCACTTAATTACTAAACATATTATGTTATTTTGTTTAATAATGGATATATTTATTCTGTCGTATTTAATAATTTAAATTGTAATTTCATGTTTTAAAAAAACACTGTTTTCTTGTGTAAGTTATTGCAGTGATGTGCTATTGTTACTGTAATTATTGCATGTAGAAACGACAGCACATACAGCCATATGCAAATAGTTTTTATAAGTAAATAAAATTTTGTTGCATTTTTATTGTTAAATGCCTGTTATATAGTGAAATAAAATTGTGATTACATTTTAAATTTTAAGAGTATATTAATATGGGATTCAACAAATATTTTGCCATTTTTGTGATTCTTTCTTGATTAATCTTAAGGTATTCTTTAGTCACATTTCTTGCAACTATGAGAGCCTCTGCACAAGTGCAGATTGGACGAGTGCAGTGTTAAAATAAGAGTGATAAGCCTTGTCAGGGAAAAAATAAGCGATAAGGGAACACTGAATGACTGGATGGTTACCAAATCCCATTCTGTCAGTCAATTTGGCCCCCTTCTAAGCCTTTGGCCTTGTCCTCATTGGAAACGTGCTTACACTGTATTAACCAAATACACTTTAACTATCAAAATAAACAAGTCCTCATATCTTACAAGGAAACATTCAAACAGGGTTCCCACAGGTCAGGGAAAACCTGGAAAAGTCAGGGAATTTGAAATTACTGAAAAACGTCAGGGAAATATCAGGGTAAATTGTAAATATTGCTCAAAAACCTGGAAAATTAGGATATAAACCTGGAAAATGCTTTTTGAGCATTCAATTTATATTGCAAGTGACGTTACTATGTTGTCTTTTATGTCACAAACTATGTTCTGTTTTATACTGTGAGCTATTTTTTATATCGTGAACCAAATTTTGTGACTGGAATTTTCTAAAAATAGACCTGGAAATGTCAGGGAATTTTATTTTTCAAATTGAGGGGGAACCCTGTCAAAAGGTGTTGTCTTCAAAAAATATATGTGATTCTACTCTTTGTAAAACACCAGAAAGTGAAAAAAATATCGGCTGAAATGAATTACAGTGACCACAAAAAATTATTAAAATTAAGCATATTTGGCAATTTCACACTGTTAGGCGATTGATTTTGAGTACTTGGCAGAGAAGCAAAACACAGTTCTGTTCATACACAGCAATCTCGGTGCTAGTAAACTTATCGCCTTATAGTGCTAAATCGTCAAAAATGTTTAATTTTGATCATTTTTTGTGGTCGCTATAATTCATTTCAGCCGATAATTTTTTCACTTTCTGGTGTTTTATAAAGAGTAGAAGCACATATATATTTTTCAATATTTTTTGAAGACGACACCTTTTGAATGTTTCCTTGTTAGTCTGAAGTGTATTTCTTTCTTGTTTTGAAGTGGTTACCATTTTGAAACAACAGGCTGATCAGAGAATTAATAAACTTGATTAATACTACATATCAAGGTTGAGATCTTAATACAGTATGGATCCATTTATCTGAAACCAGTTATCCAGAATTTTATTTTCAATGAATTAATTTCTTTCTCTCTCTCTCTCTCTTTTTTTTTTTTTTTTTTTTTTTTGTACAAATATAAAATAATAAATAAAGGGTTTGTAATTTTTTTTTTTTTTTTTTAGATTGCTCAAATGCAATATATTTATTTATTTATTTTTTCTTTTGTGATAAATATAGGATCACATAATCTATTTAAAATATATGTATATATATGTTTACCTTTTTATGGATATAAAGATAAACACTAATTTTTTGTAAGAAGTAAAAAAAAAAAAGATTCAGCTTTTAAATAAGTCCTAATCTTGCATTTCTTCACAGTAAGTAATATTTTAATGTTTTAAAATGATTGGCTGTAATCATAATTTGAAGATTTTGGTTTAAGACAGATTTTAATTTATATGTAACACTATGTAACACTATTAAATTTCCAAGAGATTCCTATAAATTTCAAATCATGATTAAGATTTTATTTTGATTTTAAAAATTTTAAATATTATTTTTTAAATGTTTCACACCAATTAAAAAATTAAATAATTAATTGAAAATATTATATAAAAGGCAGAACCATATATGCATTCTATAAGCCTGATTAATGAGTATAATTTGAACAAGCAAGCAGTTATACAGAATTGTCTTATCATAACTGTTCCAGATAAATGGTTTCCTACTGCATGTGTTATTTACATATTGAGTTTTAACCAAATGTGTTTTATATATGAGTTTTATGAATATTTTTTTTTTTTACATGAGTTAGAAAATTTTTCAAGTGACCACCATTTTGAAAAAAGGTCGTGGATCTAACTAATAAATAAACTTGGTATGGTCTGTGCATGAGTTTCATGCAAATTGGTTCATAATAATTTCAAACACAAGTATATATATATTTTTTAAATGTAAGTTTAAAAATTTGAAGTGACCAACTTTTTAAAAATAAAATGGCATATTAAATTGATAAACTTGGTTGATACTTTTGAAATTATAGAAAATAAATGAGACATTTTACACTATTAATTATTTATAAACCTTTTGACACTTGCCTCATATTTTCGCTGCAAATTTTTCAGTTGGGCACCCAACTCTCCTCGGCAACTTCATCTGTCGTGATGTTCTTGAAATGATGTACCTTGGAAGTTTTTCCCATAAGGTGGCACCACACTCCATCCGATGCCATTGCGCCGCTGTCATAGCACACATCTAAATTGGTTGCGATTTCTATTGATTCACAGTATATTGCATATTGATAATTGTTATAATCAGCTAATTTTTCTAGTTTCATTAAAATTTATTTCAATATTTTTGTTATTATATGTTTTAGCAAGAGCCGTGTTAATCTTACCAGTTTTAATATCATATTTATGTTCATTAATTCGCGTTTTGATTTTTCTTTTTTGACACCGATATAGGAACCTGAATTTTTATTTATATTTATAAAAGGTATCTTATATATTCCGAAGTTTCAAGTGGTGGAATAGGGTCTTTATCGCTGCGTATTAATTGGAAAATGTTTTTATTTGTATAAATTATTTAATACCTTATTTTAAATCCTTACTATTTCCAAGTTTTAATATATTTCGGCATCCAGTCGGAGCCATCATCAGAAAACACTCGGCAAAATGATCCGTAGGTGTTAAGACTGGGCAGTTTGTTGATCTTTTGTAGCTTCTTTTTTGCTTTCTTCACTTCGCTTTTCCTGTCTGCGAAGTGAAGAAAGAAGCTACAAATGATCAACAAACCGCCCAGTCTTAACACCTACGGATCATTTTGCCGAGTGTTTTCTGATGATGGCTCCGACTGGATGCCGAAATATATTAAAACTCGGAAATAGTAAAGATTTAAAATAAGGTATTAGATAATTTATATGATATAATCCTTCCTTCAACATTTTTTTAAAATGTAAAATGTTTTTATTTGATTTCATGGGGATATTGATACCATATTTATTAGCTATGTTCTTAATTTTATTAGAGGCTCCGCAATCATATGGGATTGAAGAAGTAAATTTAGAGGGAGGTTTTTGAAAATTAGAAATATTATTAAGGGTTTTTAATAAGTATAATATAAGGGTATATTTATAAGGGCTTTTTTAACAAGTCTATTAACGATTTTATTACCGCCAATAAAATAGTTAATAAACTTGTTAAAAATAGATTTAAAAAAACCCTTAATAATATTCCTAATTTTCAAAAACCTCCCTCTAAATTTACTTCTTCAATCCCATATGACCATGGAGCCTCTAATAAAATTAAGAACATAGCTAATAAATATGGTATCAATATCCCCATAAAACCAAATAAAAACATTTTCCAATTAATACGCAGAGATACAGACCATATTCCACCACTTGAAACTGCCGGAATATATAAGATACCTTTTATAAATCAAAATAAAAATTCAAGTTCCTATATCAGTGTCACAAAAAGAAAAATCAAAACGTGAATTAATGAACATAAATATGATATTAAAACTGGTAAGATTAACACGGCTCTTGCTAAAACATATAATAACGAAAATATTGAAATAAATTTTAATTAAACTAGAAAATTAGCTGATTATAACAATTATCAATATGCAATGTACCGTGAATCAATGGAAATCGCAACCAATTTAGATGTGTGCAATGACAGCAGCGCAATGTAACCGGATGGAGTGTAGCGCCACCTTATGGGGAAAAACCTCCAAGGAACAATTTCAAGAACTTCATGACAGATGAAGCCGCCGAGGAGAGTTGGGTGCCCAACTGAAAAATTTACAGCCAAAATATGAGGCAAGTGTCAAAAGGTTTATAATTAATTAATTAGTTGAGACTTTTATATGTGGTATTTTCAAATACCCACTTTTTTAAAATCTAGATAGTGGATCAGTTCATCCAAAGAACTCATTCAAGATACTTTCTAAAATAAGCCCACTGTCCAGTTTAGATTCAGATCTATTCAGTATTTCAGAAGTAATTGTGTTGACAAGATAAATTTTCTATTATACAAACTAAGTGATTGAAGTAGGTTAATTTCTAAAACAAAAATTATACTTATTCCTGATTTTCAAAAACCTCCATCTAAATTTACTTCTTCAATTCCTTATGACCGCGGAGCTTTTACATATATTTAATGAAAGATATTGTAAAATTTTACTTCAGTATCTCAGTTTTTAAAAAATCTGATGTGAAACAACCACACAACTTCCATTACCCACTATTACATGTATTATATGCATTTTTGGGAGATGGTGTGATCATAGAAAACATAAAAATGACCTAAAGAAATAGAAATCTAAAATTTTTCAGGTAAGAGAAACTTTATACACATATAAAGACATATAAAACGAAGCTTACATATAGTGAGGTAAAAAATAAGAGAAAAAAATGGTAGTTATTTTTTAAACACAAATTTCCGAGATCGAAGATGACCTACCTAAGCAGGATGACTGTTAATTTTCCTCTAATAACCACATAATACATGAGAAAAAAATGGATTTATATAACAATTTTTAAGAAAATCGTTACAGGTATTTTTGAGATACCAACTTTTACAGAAAATCAATTATTGACCGGAAAATAATAATTACATAGAAAAGGATATTTAAAAGTGAGTTAATATGGTTAGTTTGAAAAAAACCCATACAGCTGTTTTTTAAAGGAACGTGCTTGCGAGACCTGAAATTGAGCTATTTATACAGGATGCCAATCAATTTTCCTGAACTAACCAACTGTATCATTCGAAAGGACATCTAATAGAGTGTTTATATAGCAAATGTGAAGAAAATCGTTTGAGCCGTTTTTGAGATACGTACTTACGGTGCCACTTCTGTTTTTTCAATTTTCACAAAAATATGGATAATTCATCTGTACACCAGACTTGTCTCAATTCCGAAGTTTTGTAGTTCTATCTTTATTAATTTCGGAGATATGATAGCCAGAATATTCCACACATACGTATACACACATACTGACCAATTGCCAAAAACCACTTTTTAAGACTCGGGGGGGACCTTAAAACGTGTAAATCAGGTAAAATCTCGATATCAAATTTTTGGACCAAATACAATACTTCCATTACCTACAGTAGTAGGGTAATGAAAGTAAAAATTCTCTAGGATTAACAATATTTAAAAATGGACAAGACAATGCATTATCTTCTTAATAATAATAACCTAAATTTCCCCAAACTAACACTAAAATGATGGTGAAATTGGTGGTAAATTCAACTGAAGTTTCAGAATTTTGTATACAGTCCCCTCAAAATATGTCATTGATAAAAGTGTTCTTTTGATTATGATTTGAATTTTCTTGCTAATTTTTTTTTTTTTTTAGATAGTCAATAATTTGAAAATTTTTTATTTGTTATACAGGATCATGCAAATTATTACACCACCGTAATTTAGCATGAGAAAAAAATAACATGCAAACACATGTGGGAAAAAATAAGAAAACTATTTGACACTGGTTGAAATATGTACTATATACAGTAGAACCTCGATCCATCGTTTTTCACGGGGTGCGAGAAAAAAAGGATAGAGGCGGGAAAACGATGAATGCAAGTTAATGTCAAAACACGAAGAAAACAATGTTTATGAATGAATGTATACAGTAAACTACTAATGAAAACTAATTTGTTATTTTCAAAATTATCAAAGAAATAAATCAATGTTGTAGAACATTAAGTAAAATTTATTTTTAAAAATCAGTAATTTTATGTTAGGTTTTTCGTTTATTTTATAAATTAAAGAGGAATTTTTCCAGATTTACAACATATTTCTTGTCCTTTCCTGTAATTTCATGTGCTTATACAAAAGTTCGTGTATTTTCAAACGCTATAATTACATCATCAACGTGAAAATTATCCCCTGTTTCTTCACCATTATTTTCATTTTTTGAAATCACACATTTCTTCTATGCTTTAGGATACTGCATGTCACAAATTCTTGTTTGATCAATGCAAATATTGTCACTAAATTTTGTACCAGACGCATCCTCTGCTACATGCAACCACTCTTCATCTGCATTATCATCATCTTGCCCTTCTGTTTGGTATTCTTCATTTTTTTGCACGTAACCATGTTTCGTGAAACAATTTTCTGGATTACCAAAGAGGTTACTTGTTGCAATTCCAACATGAATAGATGGTCCAGAGACATGACATCATGATTTTGACATTCCATGGAAGTGGGGAAAAGAGTTATTTTAGAATAAAAGAAGTAATTCCAGTTTTATATCGTATGGAACCGCTTGACCTACAGGAGAAAAGTTTTACAAGGTCAGGAGAAAAGTTTTACAATAATGAATGCAGGAAAATGACTTTTTGAAGCACAATACATGCGGATTTCGTTAACATTATTTAAATACAATTTGTTCGGGGACCATAGGAAAAAAATTATCAATGCAGGAAAACAATGGATACAGGAACGATAGATTGGGGTTTCACTGTATAATAATTAAAACAAAAACATTAAAAAACAGGAAGAATAGAACTTGGAGTTCTTCTAGGTCAGCAACATGCAGAGGGTGCAGCATTCTTTTTTTTTTTTTTTTTAGTTTTTTATGCTATAATATTGTAAAAATTAGTGTTAAGAAATAATGGTGATAAAATTATGAAACATAGTTTTTCTTAAAAAAAAAAAAAAAAAAAAAAAAAAGGAACACTGTGGCCCCCAGACATAGCTTACTGCTTCCCAAATTCATTGAATTTAACCTGTTAAACAAACAAAAGTTGTTTAAAACATGTTTTAATAGCTTTTGATTATTTAAATATGAATACCTTAAAAAATTTAAATTTTTATCAGAGCATACTTTTATTACTTATATTAAAACATTTACTTTATTTAAAGCTCTGTTGGTTATAGTACTTTCTGGGCAGGTCTGCCCTTTCATTAATCGGATAAAAAAAACAGGTTACTACATTGGAGTCACTAAGAGAAAAATAGCCACTAGAATCAAAGAACTGGAAATTACATCAAATATGGAAAATTAACAACAGCTCTCACTAAAGTTACCAATGAAAATAATATCGATATCAATTTTAATAAAACAAGAAAAATCGCTAACTACAATAACTTCAATTACGCTTATTACCACGAAACTATCGAAATAATTAATAAGCAATTAGCATGTAACAGGCACGAGTCGTGTGCAGACCTAGATCGATCATGGTGCCACCTCATGAAGAGTCAACAGAAAGAAGAAATCAAGTCAGTTTCAAACGTAGCGGACCACAAGAGAGTTACTGATGAAAGGGCGGATCCGCCCAGAAAGTACTATAACCAACAGAGCTTTAAATAAGGTAAATGTTTTAATATAAGTAATAAATGTGAATAATTTAATATTCACTAAAAAGCCAAACCTTTATATACCTTTCCTCACATTTTGCTATGAATTTACTTGGAGGATGCACATGATCAAGTAGATGTTGGTATTTAACTGTTACCTGGAAGACTGGAAAATCGTTCTTGTGCTTATTTGTATTTGTGGTGGTAAAGGCTGCTGATTTAAGGGCCCGATTCACTCACTGCCGCCGGAAACCGAAGTTTAATATTATTAAAATTTTCTTTACAAATAGCTTATTAACATATTTTTAAATTCTGTTTTCACATTCAGAAAATTCCCAACTGTTAAATTGACGAACCTTTTTTAAAAATGTATTTTTTTTTATTTTTAATATTTTATTTTGAAATTGCAAAATGAAAAAAAATTCACATATTGAAAATTCATATTTTGCAGCTTCAAAATAAAATAAAATAAAATAAAAAATTATATTTTATTTTGAAGCTGCAAAATACAAATTTTCAATATGTGAATTTTTTTTCATTTTGCAATTTCGAAATAAAATATTAAAAATAAGAAAAATACATTTTTAAAAAAGGTCCGTCAGTTTAACAGTTGGGAATTTTCTGAATGTGAAAACAAAATTTAAAAATATGTATTAGTTAATAAGTTATTTGTAAAGAAAATTTCCACATAGAATAACATTGGCTCGGGCTTCCGGCGATGGTAAGGGAAGAGGGCCGTTAAGCAACTTTGATAGAGGGTAAGATTGAGATTGTAATTGTTCGATGCCTGAGAAAGACCATCTTTGAAACTACTCAATTCATGAGTTGTTCACAACCTGCCACTATTACTATTTATGCAAAGTAAATAAATGATAGTCAAACATTAGCAGACACCACAGTGTTGGATGTCCATGTGTTATCAAATAAAAGAAAGTCTAAGCTATCTTGTATACTGAAGCAAAATCAGCGGCAGATAGTGGCTCAACCGCGAACTCAATACAATGCTACAACAATACAACCAAGTAGAAGTATTTCAGAGAACACAGTGCAGCAGACACTGTTGGATATGGAATTATGCAGCAGACATCCTACTTTTATGGCTAAAGCCGTAGCAAAGGCAGGTTATAGCACTCTATCCTCAAGATACTTGGAGATTAAATGACTTTTTTTTTTCTTCTGATCATTAAAGAATGCAAAGAGTAGGGCTTGGAGTATCAAAGACATGTGTAAGGTGACCTCTTTCAAGCCACCTTGGACCCTGCAGATAATACCTTTGGTTACAGCTTTGCATGTGCATCTGTTTACCATCATTCATTGCTAACTACGAGGGTTGCTATTTATATTTCTGGCCTTGGCAACAGTAAGTGTTGCTAGGCGACCGCAGACGATTTTAATGGAAAGTTTGATATTTTTAAACGTAAATTCAGCAGACGATTTACCATTATAGCTTTATTTGTGTTGTTGACAGTAAATTGAAAAGTTCTTCTCTTTCAAAAAATGGAATTGAATCGTGAAAATTTTCGTGCGATTATTTTTCATAACTTTCGACGTGGTTTGTCAAGACAAGAGTGCTTCGATGAACTTAATTCTTTATACAGCGATAAAGCGCCATCCTACAGCACTGTAAAAAATTGGTATAACGAATTTAATCGTGGTCGATGTTCGATCCAGGACGAATCCAGTGCAGGTCGTCCAAAATCCGTTGTTGTCCCAGAAAAGATCGATGCTGTGCGTGAACTGATAAAGCAAGATCGTCATGTGACATACCGTGAGATTGAGGCGTCTTTGGACATTAGTATGACTAACATCAATAAAATATTGCATGAACATTTGAGCGTAAAAAAAATTTGTTCGCGTTGGATCCCGCATAATCTGACAAACGCTCAAAAAAAGGCTCCTGTCGAATGGTGCAAGGAAATGTTGGAAAAATACGTTCAAGGTACATCAAAGGCTGTGTATAACATCTACACAGGTGACGAATCATGGATCTATGCATATGAGCCGGAAACAAAACAGCAATCAACTGTATGGGTCTTCCAAGGCGAGGCAAAACCAACAAAAGTTGTTCGAGGAAGAAGCACATTGAAACAAATGATTGCCTGTTTCTTCGGCATTAACGGCCATGTGGCAACAGTGGCGTTAGAGCAACGCAGGACGGTCAATTCTGAATGGTACACGACCATTTGTTTGCCAGAAGTCATCGGAGAAATTCGAAAAAAGCAGAAGAACAGGCGAATCATTCTTCATCATGACAATGCGAGCTCTCACACATCGACTCAAACAAATGCATTTCTGACTGAGCGAAAGATCGAACTGATGGGTCATCCGCCGTACAGCCCTGATTTGGCACCCAATGACTTCTTCTTATTCCCACACATCAAAAATAAATTACGTGGACAACGATTTTCGACCCCCGAAGAAGCGGTTGATGCATTCAAAACGCATGTTTTGGAGTTACCTCAATCGGACTGGAAAAAGTGCTTTGAAAATTGGTTCAAACGCATGCAAAAGTGTATTGATCATCATGGAGAATATTTTGAAAAACAATAAAACCGATTTCGATCCTATATATTTGTTTTTTCATTATTAGGCCAGAAATATAAATAGCAACCCTCGTATGCCACACTGGGCCTGAGAACATTATGACTGGGTCATAATGTTCTCGGAAGGCCCAGGATTTCGATTCCCGGCTCTGGTATTTTTCACATAGTTGGTAAAAATCAGCCTTCTACTCCATTCTATCAAAAATTAATTTCCAGGTTGATGAATTAAATTTCTGAATTGAAATTTCGTGGCCGTTTGGAGTTATGCCATATTCAAATTTGTCACTTGATATAGCTGCTTTAATGCAGACTTGGTGATCTTGCCAACGTAAATTATGTGAGAAGTGCCGAGCTGGTTATCAGCCAGGGTAGCTCAGTGGTGAGAGCATCCGTGCGTTAAGCGGAAGGCCCGGGGTTTCGATTCCCAGCTCTGGTATTTTTCACATAGTTGGTAAAAATCAGCCTTCTACTCCATTCTATCAAAAATTAATTTCCAGGTTAATGAATTAAATTTCTGAATATGACTAACTTGACCTATCTTATCCGATAGAGCACATTTGTGATGATATGGAACAGCAACTCAGAGGTTAAATACTGGTAATTCAAAATATTGAGAAATTGCGTGACTGCTCCTTAAACATCTGGTAAAATTTGGCTCTGGCCATTCACTAAGGACTTGTGGCATCCATGCTAAAGCAGGTCACACTTGTTTTACAAGCCAAAGGTAGCCAATGCATTATTAGACTGAGGATTTTAATGTTTTTGCTCTACACACTGTAAAAAATATGTCCTATGTGCTGCCAGAAATTCTCTGTAATTTGAGAAAATATGCGTAATTTACGAAAAGAAATTACGTTGTCAGAGCATATTTTCTCAAATTACAGAGAATTTCTGGCAGCAAATAAAACATATTTTTTACAGTGCAGTGTGCATCATTGAGGGATTATACCATTGCAGTGTACTGCTTTGAGAAATGTATGAAATATTTATATTATGCATGGTTATGCAGTAGAATTCAAATATGTATTACTGTCTATGGAGGATAATTGCTAGAAGTAAGTCTTATAACATATTGGGCTTTTTACAGCTAACTAATTTAATACCCCTCATGATGTTTATTAAATTATTACATACAGAGCTGCACAAAAATATTTTGATATACTGTTATCATTGACTAATTTCTGCATGTGTATTTTGGTTTGTATGGAAGGTTTTATTATCCAACAATTAATAGGTATATATAAAAAAAACATCGTATACAGTTAATATACCAAAATAATTCAACTATTTGTATTGTGTGCAAATAGTTACTGGATATAATGCACATTTCAACAAAGCGGCCTGATTTGGATGATATAGAACTGTGTAATAAAAAAAAAAAAAAAAAAAAATTGATGCATCAATTATTTATAAATAGTTTTTCCTTGGAGATTTATTTATTTTTAGCATTATGCATTTTTGTTTTTTCTTTCTTACTTTTCTTTTTCAAAATTTTAATTTTAATTCAAAATGCTAAAAGTTGACTTTCTAGGGAGATGCAAGGAGGTATATGGAGTTGATGGAAATTAGAGCTGTTGCTCAGTTTTTATTATGCAGCAACTAGCAACTATTAATTAGAAAATATCTATTTGTTTGAGGCAGAATTGTAATGGATGCTGTAACTTGTTGTTATAAATTAGTAGATATAGCTCTGCCATTGATGTTATAACCTTACAGGCTATACCATATTTTTCATTAGAGTGCATGGGATAAAGCCTATTGTCTTTAGGAGGGACCCAGACCTGAGTAGGATTCTCTCTATGAGGGATCTGTATTCACGAGAATATCAGAAAGAAAAAAAAAAGAAAATACCAATACTTGGTTAATGAGCGCAACCTGAGTTCAAACCTGACACCACCCACCAGCTTTGAGCATCAAACCTCTTGACCACTAGTGGGGTTCGATTTCCACAATGTCCCTCATACGTTATCTTAGTCTCCGTTGCTCAGGAGCTTGATATGTAAGATGATTATTTTGAAAAACAATGCTGATTCAAAAACTTTACAGATCCTTCGACGGAAAATGCTGTTTGATAGCAATGACCAAATTTATGCCTAATACTCATAATATTAAAAATTTAATACTACGTCTATGCATACTATATTTCTACAATATATATTTTAAATAAAATAGAGGATTTTTTTTTTTTTTTATCGACACTAATTTGTAATTGTTGTTAACTGAAAATATTAAAAAACTAGAGTGGCTCTACTAGACTTTCCAAATACTTAGTAGTTATCAGACATTCACCAAATTTGAATTGTTCAATGAATAATCAAAAGTGAAAATTTTATAATAAGGTATTTGAATATTTTCTTTCCTTCAAGTACAATGGCCGGTTGTATATCCAAAAGCATGTAACGACCTCAGGTTTTCGATGGAATGGATTTACACGTTTTGAGAGGTCTAAAATGCGATTTGACCATTTTTTAGAAAATGTCTGTCTCTGTGTGACAAGATTTTATATGTAGTTTCATCTTGACATAAATTAATGCCTGTTAACTTTTGATGAGAGTTGCCGATCAAGTGGCGTTGCCATCCTGCTTCTTCTAAAGTTTTAGCAAAATTTCTTATAAATGTGCATAATGAGCATTGTATTTTAATAACCATTATAAAATTAAAAAGAATTATGTTTAATAGTAATAGTCAACTAGGGAAAAAAATTATATGTAGGATATCGCTTCTGCTCCCTGAGGAGGATTCCTCTCCAGTGGGGTAAAATTTTCATTATGGGTATCTTTCAAAAGAGCTCGTCAATACCTTAAAAGAGAATGTTTAATTCATCGATCTGCGATAATTTAAAATACAATTATAATTTTTTTTAACAAAAAAAGAAAAAGTTATCTAATAATAAAAGAAGATGTCGCCAGAGGGTGCTTTGATATTTTAATAATTCAATAGCTTCCATTCTGATTATGAGTAAATTACTTATAGGGAGAAGATTGAGAGACAGTAGACCCCACCAGTTAGCGAATTTGCCACGATCAGAATTTTCATTGGTCTTTAACATGGTGAACGAACAGGCTGTTTCAAATCATGAAACATAAAGTGGCGCCTTACTCGCCACAGAGCGGAAATTTGCTACAGTTAAAATTTTCAAAGCTATTTGCGCTATGAGCGAGTAAGCTGTTGTAAGTTCTAAAACCGTGGGACTTTGCTAAAGTCAGAATTTTGAAAGATCATAACACGGTGAGCGAACAGGCTGTTTCAGATATTGAAACGGGAAGAGGGCGCTACCGAGCAGGAAGTTACTGTGGTTAAATTTTTCAGTGAGGCTACTTTCACTATATATCAATAAGCTGCTGTAGGGTCTGAAATAGGAAAAAGGCGCCACCGAGCGGGAGTTTCGTAAAGTCGGATTTTTCAAAGATCGCGAACCAGCTGGTGGCCGAAGGCAGCTGGTATTTTAATAAAATTACAATATTGAAATGTTAGTTCAGTTTTGGCATTTTGATAGGCCTGGTAGGTCGTGGTATGTGTAAATCGTTGCATACTTCCCTGTAAAAGAACTGTAATATGCACACATCATTTCCTGTAATGGTCATACAGTAGCAAAATAAAATAACACATATCAGTTTCCTTTCCTTTTCTTTTTTTTACTTTCTCCTATATTCAATAGAAGAAAGTATTGCATTCGTAAAAATTTTCGACCTGAGGTTTTCGATGAAAATGAATGGTTTGAGAGGTCTAAAACTCGATTTGACCATTTTTAGAAAATGTCTGTCTCTCTGTGTGTGTGTGTGTGTGAAAAATTTTTATATGTAGTTGCATCTTGGCATAAATTGGTGCCTGTCAACTTTTGATGAGAATCGTCGATCAAGTAGCTCTGCCATCCTCCTTAAAATAAAACTGACTTTCTTTGGATATTTTGTATTCATCACTGAAGATAATTTTAATAAATTATTTTTATTGAGTGAATTTGTGTAGAAAAATATAGAAGAAAGTCATGTAATGGCCACAGCATACTAGATTTTTAAGGCTTAAACACTTTAACGTCATTAAAATGAACTTCAATTAATTTGTGTCCATAGATCGCAACATATGGGAATTCTGTTTTGTATTTCTTGAAAAATAATTAAGTCCTACATTTATGTAAATGTAGACGATTCTTGCATTGATAGCCTATAACACACCTACCTAATTTTATCTTAATCGAGTGTAGAGTCTATACGCTATCGCACTTTAAATAATTCGAGACCGCAAGGCGTAATGATAAAGAATTTTCTCAGTGTCCCTGTAAAGAAATTATGTTCTAACTCATAACTCGCGGGTTAATAACATACAAAAAATTTTGGACGTAGCGAACAAAGTCTTCAGACGTTATCGTGTTCACTCACATACATACACACATCACCGTAAAAATAGCAAAAAGGAATTCAGGAGACTTAAAAAAATATAGACACACCAAAAACTTTAGTCGAATTTTTTCGTTGTTACAATACTTTCCTTAAATAGTATGCGTTCAGAAAGTAACAAATCTGGATCAGTCTCAAATTAATTTATATGGAAATGAAGTCGTAAGATTTAGTAAAACTTGCGAAAAACAGAAATTGTTTTTAACCCCTTATCGGCCGACGAAAATTCACGAGATTCGCTTCAAAGTGCCACCAAGAGTGAATCTTTCAGAAACACTGTCAAGATCACTTTCAAGGTTATTTCACTGCATTGTCAAGCCGTGTCAATAGTTTTTCACTGGTAGCAGTAAGAATACATAGGATCGTACTTCGGAAAAACGTATATATACGCCCGGGGCATATAAGAGGTTAATTGGAATTTTAAATGGAAAATTATTTTCAGTAGGTATATTTTTTGAAGTATGCTGCATCAACAACGACAGATATACTTATTTAAAACAGATTATTATTATTATTATCTCTATAATTTCACCCCATAAGTTGTCGGAAGGTTCTACCCTCGAAAGTTCATAGACGGGAGGTTCCTGGTTCGAACCAAGTAGCGCTCGTCGTCCTAGCTATTCAGAGTTTTCCGTGGTCTTTTCCAAAACTGGCGAATATGGTCGGAAGGCTCTTCACCCAAGCCTAGGACCCCCGTGTAATCAATTGGCCTTAACACCTACATCACACCATCACCCCGTAATTCCTGTTTCACAAGTTCTGTTTACCTGGGAAATTTATATATGAAGTGTGGCATTAATTCTATCTATACTTGCGCTTAAAAATATATATTTATGGACTTTTTTTTATATTCCGTTAAACACGCAGTTTTATTAAAGGAAAGTTAATCACCTTTTCTTTCCTTTACTTTCAGCTGTTAGATTACATTTGTCGTGAGTTTTTTTTTTTTTTTTTTTTTTTTTTATAATAACCATTTTTCATTTTCGATCGAAATAAGGAAAAAAGGAATAATAATTTCCCAGCTAATTGCGAAGACATCGGGCTTAGTGGTCCGAATCGTCTTCACTTGACCGTTAAATTCATTTTAGTTTCACTAGCTGACTGACCTTATTCACAAAAAACCCTAAATAAATAATCAGGTATATTTAGACAAGAATGCTTATTTTCGTACTGAACTCGGTTTAATTTTCTGTGCACAAGAGATATCTGGTTTTCGCTGAAATATTTGCGTGCAAGAATGAAATGTCTTTGAAATAACATCAACTGATTTTCTCTAAAAGCTGTAAGTTAGTTTTATATCTAATTTTATCTCTAAGATTATTTTCTCTAATTGTCTTTTAATTAAAAGAAAATTGTTTGATTGTCATTCTCTTCCTTTGCGGCGCAGCGATAAAGAATCCTTGGACATAGCATTTATCGAACGTGGAATTATCCCAGCCGGAGTCCTGTATCGGGTCGGGAAATCGCGCGTTATCCGCCTTGCGGGTCAAACTTTTATCAATTTTTGAACTGCAGGTTACCCACATGGAAAGTTTTTTCTCCTAAAATTTTTTACTCTTTTTTTTTTTTACGAATGTGGAGATTGAATGTTATTTTCTCTCTTCACAGTAATTTAAAGGAACATTACCCATAACGTGAGTTTAATTACAATTACGTAAATAACTTTATTTGCGAAAATTATTTTTCTTTTATTGCATATTTGTTTGATTGTTTTACTTCTTTTTTAACCCTTTCACGCCCAAGGGAAATATTTTTCCCTTCTACAAAAATCGTTATCGATTGTTCAATTATTATTGAATCGATATTTTTTTTTACTGAATGTCAAAATAAAACGTATGTCCAAGGCAGCAAATGTGTTTCTGAACGAATAAAAAAAAAACGTATAGAAAATAGGACACATAGTAAATGTGTTATGTGCAATGTCCACTTGTGCTTCACAAGTAAACGAAATTGTTTCGTAGAATACCATAACTAGCTATTTATTTTACTTTTCTGGATAATTTTTATATTACAAAGCAATAAATAAAATACCGATATAATCAACCTAACTCTTCCTTTATTTACTTTTATGGTCCATAGGGAAAATATTTCCCATGAAATTATAGGAAACCTATACACCCTGCTATGTTTTTCTGGTGATATTCTCTTACTTTACACCCCCAATAGCTAAAATATCGTGTTGTATTGGCATATTTAGTCTTGGAAATCTTATGGTCCTAAAAGGGTTAATACACACTATCGAAATACACAGTGCGTTAATACACACTATCGAATTTAAAGTAAGTTTTAAACATTTGAAATTTTGTTATATTATTTTCTGAAGTTTTGTTTATAAAATATAATATTTGTTTATAAAATATAAAAACGGAACAACCGTTAAGAAATTACTAGCTGAAAAGAAAAGAAAAATAAACACAGGGTTTGAATTGAGTTTAAATCTCCTCTTTTATAAACTCAGTTCATTAGACATAACAATACTTGTAATTTTTTGTGTAATATGTAATTTTCTGAAAAAATCTGTTAAATAATGCAAATTATATTTTGTGTAATAGAATTCTAATTAAGTTTCTTATAACAGTGCTTATAACTTATATAGTGCGGGTTGAAAGTCATCTTGCGGGACAAGTTTCCTCGATCAGCGCAGGACTCTAATCCCAGCTATGTTTTCTTAATCTCGTAAGAACTAAGGAACTTGCAGTGGGAATTTGCTCAATTAAATATAATTCTACTAGTCGATCTTTGTTCGCCTAGCGGTCGCTATTTTACATATTATTATACGCAAGTAAAGTGAAGTGTCATTGGCCGTCCGTGGATCTAAGAAAAATCTTTCCTTTGTTAATCGCCCATTGGATTTTTTGTAAAAAATGATTAAAAATCGAGGAAAATTATTTCTCGGTTTTAATCCCCATATTTGGATGTTTTAGCTATCCGCGTTTGTAATGATCGATAGATGGCGCTTTTTCAGCTCTTGTTTTTAGTAAATATTACAGCCACGTGTATCTATTTTTGTTCTTTTTGTTATTCTACTTAATATTCGTACAATAATTTCTCCGCCATTACATCATGGAAAATTGATTGCTTTTGGAAAAAAATGTTTCAGTTTATTCAAAGTTCGATCGGAAGTAGATTTTTAACTGAAGCTGAACAAATATTAGTTTCAAATCATCTGATTAATTCTTTACTTCCATTAGCCGAAGCAACTGAAATTTTAAATTTGTCATTTGGAAATAAATGGAAGCTTCATTCTGGATTTCTTGATCCTTTGGAGTTACACTGGAGCACGCAACGGTATGTGTTATCTTTTTTACCGGATTTATTAATTTTTATTCAATAAATATATGTGAAACTAAACATCGGCTAGCAATGGCGGCTTGATGGAATTCGAATTAAAGCATGTTTATTGTAATTTCCCCTTAGCCCACCAGAGGGCGAGCATTTCATTACAATCGCGGATCGTGTGCATGCGTTAGATTAAGTTGTTTTTCTGTAAAATTGATATAATTTGAATTTTAAATTTCAAAACTCTAGAAAAATAAAAATGGCAAACTTCCATATTCGATTGAAAACAGAAACATTTCATTTCGAAGGATGATATTTACAAAATAAATATCCAACTATTATATTACTAGTATATAACCCCGTCAAAAATGACGGAATGTGATCGATAAATCTTGAAAACAATGTTTAGATCATGAAGATTGCCACGTGATCATTTAAATGTAGTTTCAGTTTTTGTTTATAAATCAAATGTGTTTCGATATTTTATAATTTTCGTTCTGAAATTAAAAAAATTCTACCCTATCAATAAATATGAATGACAATAAAAAAACTGCTGTTTGACAAAAAATATAGGCCCGAAAACACAACAGCAACAACACATCCCAGTGTTCCGTTAAGTGCTCTATTTAAAGTCCTCATAATAAGAATAATCTAGTGTGTCACTCACACGACTTTCTCTTACACTGAAATTTAATGCTATAAGTACAGGTTGGAGATTAAGAGGTAAGATAAAGAGTACTGTTATCTAAACCTATGTTAAACAATTCAAATTAGGCTTCGGGAGAGTTTTATATGATAATTAGTTCTGGCCCCCCTCAACCCGCCGTTTCATTAATGCACCTACATTTATATAGAATTTAATTCGGTTATTAAAAAATAATTCAGTTTAAAAAAAATAATTTATTAAAATTATTATTTAAAAAAGTTATCTTGTATGATAATACAGACGATTTCCATATTAGAGAAATAGTATAACACTAAATATCCAAAAAAAAGTTGAATTTATTCTCAATATTAAAGTAAAAAAAAAATGTTAAAAATGAAAAAAATCAATAACTTTATTTTAAATTATCGTAGATCGATGGTTCAACCATTCGTTTTAAAGGTATTGGTGAGCTCTTTTGAAAGATACCCATCATGAAAATCTACTCCACTCGAGGGAGGACATCTACCCCAGGGGGGGAGGCGAGGCTCCTACATACACAAAAAAAATTTTCCCAGTTGACTATTACAAAAAATATGTATTCGTTTCATTTGGTTTAGTGCAGTCTATAGATGTTAAATTCTACTTACCTGCAATTTCCCCCATAGACGTAATGTATTTGACTGTCCTTGTACACGAACCATTTGCTTCATCTTCACGAAAAGCTTACTGTAGCATCCCTATATGATACACATTTAGAATACCGAGTTTGGAATTTCTGCTACTATTTGTTCTTGAGATATGCTGATAACAGACACACAGACAGACAGACACAGAGACCATTCGCTAAAAACGTGAGTTTCGTATTCAGGGGACCCCAGAACATGTAAGTATAACAAAAACTCACGTTCGAAAATTTGACCCTAAAACAATACTTTCTCGACCCTATGGGTAAGAGGAAGTAAATAACGATTCACTTCATTTTACCAAAATACATTTTTTTAAGACTATCGAAGATCCTGTTTCCAAATACGTAAGCGAAGTGTCACGTTACTGACCGTCCGTGGATGCAAGAAAAAGATTCCCTATATTAATTGTCCATTGTATTTTTTGTAAAAAATAATTAAAAATCGAGGAAAATTATTTCCCGATTTTAATACCCGTATTTGGGTATAGATATGCTATCGTATCCCTGTGTTAGATTGAGTTATTTTGCTGTCAAATTGACAAAATTTTAAATTTCAAAACTGTGTCATCTTTGGCGTTTTTTGTATTTGCCGATAAAAAATATACTACGAAAATATACATGCCATATGTTTATTTTCGTAATATGTATTGTACGAAATATTGTTTCATATAATTCATCGCTCTCTTAATATAAGTTGTTAAAATAACCATGATTTTTGAAACGAATAAAATATGTTCGCCAAATAATTTGGCGATATATTTTTTCCGCCAAGGATGACATATATTAAATCTATTCCGCTGCAACATATGAGTATCTTATATCAGACACTTTATTTAGACATTTGAAAACAAATTTGACTTCAAATTATAATAGAATATTTATCATTTTCCTTTTAATTTGTATATTAGGTGATATTTATTGTGTAAATATCATCCTTTGAAATGAAATGCTTATGTTTTCAATCGAATATGGAAGTTTGCTATTTTATTTTTCTAAAGTTTTGAAATTTAAAATTTAGATTTTATCAATTTTACAGCAAAAACAACTTAATCTAACACATGCACACAATAACTAATACATATCTATACTGAAATATGGGAATTAAAATCGGGAAATAATTTTCCTCAATTTTTAATAATTTTTTACAAAAAATCCAATGAGCGATTAACATAGGAAAGCTTTTTCTTGCATCCACTGACGCCTAGTGACGTCATCACTTTGCTTGCGTATTTTCTAACTAACTATCTAATAATTACAGACACTCCATACTAACCCAAATTCACCTCTACTCTATACTCCCAACCAGCTATCTCACCCACAACATCGCCAAAATATCCAGGATCCAGCTAGGGACTTTCTCATTCTCAACCGAACATTTTATCTTGACTCGACATTATCACCTTAGACTACCCTACTTTCAATACTCATTTCAACTGGTGACCTTTACTTGCCCAACCAAACATTCTATCCCAACTATAACTTTACACTAATTTCAAAACTAAAATCAACTGGCGACATTTACGTACTGAACTCGACGCCAACCATACCTTACAATGTAAACAAATAATGAAGCTTGATAAAAATATTTAAAGACTTTAATATGTTTTTACAAATATTTTAAGATTTTTAAGGCTTTAATGGACCATATTCCCACTTTGGGTTCCAGGCTACAAGAATATCAGCTGGTTAGGCAAACAATCCTCAACTCTACCATAGAAAAGCATTGTGGCTTGAAAATTTTTATCTTGCAATATTATTTATAAGAGTTACAGATTATATGAAATTGAAGTAAGAGTGATATAGTGATACCTTTGTTTTGTTTTTAATTCAGTTTTAGTAATATACTTTAATATTAATCAACATATGTAATATTAAAAGTTGCCATGTGAACTGTGGCGATGTTAACAAATTTAAATGGATGTTCCATTTAATAAATTACTTTATTAAAGTGATTGAATTTCTAATTATTTAAGCTTTGATGTCTATATATATGCGTGTCTGTATAAAATGTTCTTATTAATCTTTTATCCATTATATATATAGTATATATATATGTGTGTGTGTGTGTGTGTGTACATAAAATGTTCTGCAGTTTTACGATATGGAATAGTCTTAACTTTTTCATTTGATTCAGTTGTTTACATTTCTCTTTTGTTCTTGTTTGAACAGATATCTGATTATTAAGTTTCACTGGAGAAATATTTAGGAAAATGTTATGCGTAACAATAAAATAGCATCTTGAATCTAGTTTGTTTACAAAATATCGGCCACGTGTTCGGCGATTTTACCTACTGTGACGTCACAGGAATATTGTCTATATGTTTTAGAAATATTTTAAGCGTTTCTTTTAATGAAACAGTCAAAGAGTCGTTCATTCGCAATTAAAGAGTTGTCCATTTGGAATTTGTATTTTCTGAATGGCAACAGTTTATGTTTGTTTTTATTTGACATTGTGTTGTTTATAATCATGAAGTTACATAATTCTATTTATAGGTTCATGTTTGTAATAGCCAGTGATCCGTTATATTTAATTAAACATTTAAACATTACAATTGAATAGTTTTTCAAGGTTTTAGAGGGAAATAAATAACAATATGTGCGATACAAAACATGTATGAAAATGATATGTATGTTTTCGTAAGTTAAATTGAACAAACGGGGAAAAAAAAAAAAAATGGCTGCCAAAAGTCTCTGTTTTGAAGCGGTGTAAACCGGAATCGTGAATGACAGGGTCATTATATATATTAATAATATAATAATTAAAAGGAAAATGATAAATATTCTATCCAAAAATCATGGTTATTTTAACAACTTACATTAAGAGAGTAATGAATAATATGAAGCAATATTTCGTGCAATCCGCGATTGTAATGAAATGCTCGCCCTCTGGTGGGCTAAGGTGAAATTATCACACCACTGATAGCTTTCACGCTGAAACAATGATAGAACAACAAGAAAGAACAATATAAATACACGTGTGGCTATTATATTTACTAACAACTGCAGTTGGGAAAGCGCCATCTATCGATCATTACAAACGCGGATACAAATTACAAATATTTGCATCTGGCATGTATATTTTCATATTACGTTTTTGATCGCCAAATACAAAAAACGCCAAGGATGACAGAGTTTTAAAATTAAAATTTTGTCAATTTGACAGCAAAATAACTCATCTAACACATGCATACGATAACTAATACATATCTATACTCAAGTACGGGGATTAAAATCGAAATAATTTTCCTGGATTTTTAATAATTTTTTACAAAAAATCCAATGGGCGATTAACATAGAAAGTCTTTTTCTTGTATTCACGGACGACCAATGACGTCACACTTCGCTTTCGTATTATTATTATTTTATTATTATTATTATTTATTATTAGTTAGTTGCAGGACGACTAAGGCGCCCGTTGAAAAATGATCATTTCATTTTATTTATTTCTCACTTCAAATAATTCATTTGCAAGCAAGCCTGTGCGTAATTTTCGTACTTTATTTAATTTCGAAATGAAAAGTACGTACTTATTAAAGTAAATACTTTATTTAATTTTCAAACGTACTTTAAGAGATTATTTATCTCTCCGTTACATTTAAAATTATTATTATTATTTTATAGACGTGATTTTTCAGATCATCACGACATCATATAGACGCAAATTTAATATATTATATATATATATATTCGTGAAAGCGTAGTTCATTTTATGCTGAAAAAATAAAATAAAAATTTAAAGGTCTATTTTAAAGCTATGTCTATTTTCATATTTTAATTAATTTTAAAAAGTCTAATCAAAAATTCGTTACAATTAAGGTACTAAATGAAAGGGGCGATTTTTCTGAATCAGTCGGATTAAACAACTTATGGATCGGAGTATTAGATTTTTTTTAAAATTAACTAAAGTACGAAAATTAGGTGGCAACTTACGTTCACACACAGAAAGAGTCCAAGGAAATCTCTTAGCCTTTTTTAAGCGTGACAGAGTCAGTCAGTGATGAGCGTAACTATATATGCTGATTCCTACAAACCAAGGATAAAACTTTATTTATTTTTAACGCTTTCCAACAAGGTTGAAAAGTATGAATGACTTCGGTTTGTCTGTCTGCCTGTCCGCGCTCTAACTCCTCGTAAATACTTATGGAATTTCTTTAAACTTATATATGTTACTCAACTTCCCTTTTGAATGTTTCTTATTGAAAATGGAGTGTATCTGTATACCTCTACTGGTTTGTGTACAGGAACACCCGAAAATATTCCAAAGCAATGTGTGTTCTATGGGAGATATTTCTATAAACAGTATTTTAATACCGTTACAGTACATAAATCGTAATGAAATTGAAATATGTTATGCAAGTTCACTATCGAATGTTTCTTATATAAAATGGAGCAAATACAACCACTGGTTTGTGTACAGGGAAGCTAATGTGTTCCAAAGCATTGCTTTCTATGAGAGGTATTTCTGTAAACTAAACTTCAATAACTTTATTTTGCACAAAGCTTAATGGAATTGAAATATGTTATTCATATGCACAAAAGATGACTGCTTTCTATAGAATATAGTAGGATTAGTATTAGATTTACAGGGCCACACATAAGTACTCAGTTACATTAAGAGCTATTAATATAAATTTGCTGGAATTTTACTTTCGTTTACATTAAGCGTTTTTAACACTTTCTAACTATTTTTAAGTGTGAATATGATTTCAATTTGTGTATTTGTCTGTCTGCTCGTCTCTCAGTCTGTCTTTCCGCGTCCTAACTCCCGTAAATATTTATGGATTTTCTTGAAACTGATATATGTTATTCAAGTTCACTACCGGATGTTCCCTAATGAAAATGGACTGAATACCTGTCATGGTTTGTGTACAGGGACACCCGAAAGTTTTTTAACGCATTGTGTTCTATGAGAGGTATTGCTATAAATCATATTTTAATACCTTTACTGTACAAAAATCTCAATGAAATTAAAATATGTTATTAAAGTTCACTATCGGATGTTCATTATGTAAAATGGAGAAAAATATCATCACTGGCTTTGTATACAGGTACACTCGAAAGGACTTCAAAGCATTGCGTTCTGTATGAGAAGTAATTCTATAAACCAAATTTTAATAACTTTTTATTCAACAAATATTTCAACAAAAAGTTGGGTCCTGAAATGGAAAAAGAGACTAGTAAAGAATTAAAAAAAAAAAAAAAAAAATCTGAATGCTTTGGTTCACCCTGTAAAAAGTAATGCTTAAAATGCATTTGTCTATAGCACGTGATTAAGAGTAATTTTCTCATCATCTGCATACATTTTTAAGAGACTGCCACATGTATTCATAGAGATTTAACGACCTTTTTAGAGCACTGCAAAAAAAAAAAAAAAAAAAATGTACATTTTTAATTATAACGCGTAGGGTATTAGACAAAGAGCAAAGACATTTTCAAAAAAAAAATTGGCATACTTCGTTTGACAGACGGACTAAAATGAAGAGAGAGAGAGAGAGAGAGAGAGAAATTTCAGTACTTTTTAAACACGTGAAAAAAAAAAAAAAATGTTGAATGAATTTCTTTTTTATCAAAATTGGTTTTAATTACATTATTTTATACGTAAATAATTCAAAGTGAAATATTTCCTAATTTAAGTCCACATAGTGTGTATATGGTTTATTTATTTTTCCGATCCTATGCTAGAGCTTGCACCCTAGTTGCCAGACTTTGCGACTTTTTTATTGAACATTATTTTATCCGATATTATATTTTATTTAATGAAATTTCCAGTATGAAATAAATGCATACCTGCCAACATTATAATTAATATTTCGTAGTATCGTTAGCTGGGTCTTTTATTTCACACCAATATATTTTTTAGAATATTATTGTTCTTATTTAATCGTAATTGCATTTGAAGAATATCATTCTTCAAATTTACTGGTAGGAAAAAAAAAGTCGGGGCTAAGGATAATACGGAATATTAATTATATTATATATATTTGAAATCTATATATATGTGTGTGTGTGTGTCTGTTATAATAATAAAATGGAGTGCAACAAAAATAAACAGATGATAAAATTGCCATAGCAACCGATAAAAGTTCAATAAGTTATTTTTAACTATAATAAAATTATTTAATTAATTTGACTAGTAACTTTTTAAATTAAAATAAATTAATTATCCTATACAAGTCCTGTGGCAAGTAATGTAAATGCACCTGACGCAGTGTTGCTAAATCTGCGTCAGGCGCATTCATTTCATACCGGAAGCGGAAATTTCATTAAATAGAATGTAATGTTCAATAAAAAGCCGCAATGTCTGACAACTATGACTTGCTCCTTTCTTGTTTCTTATACTTTTTTACTTTTATGGTAACAACTAAATCCACTAGTTGCAATTATTTTAACTTTTAAAAGTAATTTTTGGCTAACCCTTTATCTTTTCACAGTCTTGACTGCAGAATACACTGTTGCAAATTGAATTGTCTTTGCATCCTCTCAGGCGGCGCTAGTAGCCGACGCTCCGAGTGATTACTGACTAGCAAAGCTTTACAGATTAAGCTCGTTCACATAATGTTAAAAAATGTCGCAAAGTAAACTCGACGTTAGCGCTTCTCCTCGTGCAGTGGCTGCGGTACCCAAATAAAAGCTGTGAAAAACCCGCCCCTATTGTGCTTTCTTTAGAAATTTTATCTCTTATGGTTTTATTATAAACAAGCATTAATTCTAGCCCTAAATGAACATTATAGATGTTATCATTAGCGTACATTTGACTTTAAATACAAAATATGTTAGATGTTAGCTAATAAACAATCGCATTATTATTAGTTAACATCTAACATATTTTGTATTTAAAGTTGTGACGGAATGACACCCTAGAACATTGAAAGAACGAACTCGGGCATTCCGTTACTTAATATTTTAATTATAATAAAACACAATTACAAAACTATATACAACGCGCGCAGTACATAAGAACGATTATAACTTCTTTCAGGCCGCTGTCTGCGGCCCATGCCACAGGGGCGTCTTACACGAATAAAACGACTACATCTTTCAGCGAGAGCCGACGAACTTCTGACTGACTTCTGAAAACAAAATGATTTCACTTCACTTTAATGATCGGCAAAATATCATTAGATATTTTGCCGAGAATGGCGATAGCGCCGCCTATATTGTTTTAAATGATAGGGAAGGTGGCTCAATATTGATTACGCTATTTAATATTTTCGTAAGAGTTTGAATTTAGCGCTACAAAGTCAAATTTACGCTAATAACTTCAAGTAAATAATCACATCTATATCACTTAGAGCCAGAATTAATTAATGTAAAATATAATTTTTTAAATCGATCGTCTAATGTTGTAAATTGTATTGTAAATACGAAAAAATTCATGTATTAGTAATTTGAGAAGAAAATGTTAATGTGTGCAATTTTCAAAATTAAAATTTTGATTAAATATATATATATATATATATATTAAATTTTGGAAAAGGAATCGCTTATAAAAGATGACTTTATCATTATTTCTTTTATTAAAAATTATGTCATGTTCCATAAAATCAATCAGATGCAGACGAAACCATTCGCAAAACATTTATCATCTAAACAAAATATATTTGTAATCGCTTTATAACCAAATCTATAACTAAAATAACATTTAGAAATGATAAAATAACATTTAGGAATGAACAAATATAATAAACACTAACTTGTTCTAACATCATAACAAATCAAACAACCGA
Source organism: Salticus scenicus (assembly GCA_963930645.1). Lineage (NCBI taxonomy): Eukaryota > Metazoa > Arthropoda > Arachnida > Araneae > Salticidae > Salticus > Salticus scenicus. The sequence continues at coordinate 204,844,317 of OZ005656.1, read as the reverse complement.
ATTCAAAATTCCATAGATTATCTATTGGTCCGTAATGAATGAAAATTCACGAGATTAAGATTTCAATAATTATATAAATTGTAAGAAGTATTCAAAAAATAATTTTTAAGAATTGATTTAAAATATATTACTTATCTTAAAATACGGGAAAATATGCGAAATATTAATATTCTAAAAATACATTAATTTTTCCGTTTAGATGTGCATTCGTTCAAACACAGTTCTATTTTAATTTTAAATATGGAGCATCGCGCGAGTAAACAAATTCTATTCGAGCATGCGCAGTTTCAGCCTGAGTAGTTCAGGTACCTCCAACACGAGATGGCTTTGTCATCGATCTGTGACGTAACTATGACGCAACCATGACTTAGTACGCTACCCATTGCTCCATTGAAATGAATACGCTTAATCTGTAAAGCTTTGACTGACTAGTTAAAAATGTGATCAGAAAGGAGTCGGTCGTGCGTGACCGCTAAAATTATTTGGTTTATGTTTTTATTGTGAATCCGTGTTATATGTTTTTTGTGATGTGAAAATAAAGTACTAAATATATATAAGGAACATTAATTTCATCAAGGAACAACACCTTCATAGTATCCGCGATTGTAATGAAATGCTCGCCCTCTGGTGGGCTAAGGTGAAATTATCATACCACTGGAAGCTTTCACGCTGAAACTATGATAGAACAACAAGAAAGAACAAAATACATACACGTGGATGTTATATTTACTAACAACTGCACTGTTGAGAAAGCGCCATCTATCGTTCATTACAAACGCGGATTACATAATGTTTTTGTGAATGTTTGTGACGGAACTTTATGGAACATACACCTTATTCACTCAGCTTCTGAATTTGAAAGTAGGAGGCATAAATACAAATTTTAAGATACTCTTACAAAAAAAAAAAAAAAAAAAAATCTGTTTTTACGACTTTAATAGACACTGATTTTATATATTATGTTGATTTAAAATTAAATTCCCATATAACTATAACTGCATTTAAATTAGGTGTAATTATAAAATTGTAAATATTGGAAAATAAGGCGGCGAGTTAAATAGACTATTTGATTTTCTTAATTTTTAGGTTGATTTCTTTAGAAATCGACCTATTGCAATCACTTCGTTTATCTATCTATCTATCTATCTATCTATCTATAATGAAAATTTTGTCATCACGATAACTCCCGAAATAATACTCGAAATGGAACCAAATTTGGACAGTCAACTAATCTTATAAATATCTTGGATGAGTTCGTTAACCAAGTTGCTCCGACTTTTTGTTTTCAAGTGGCAGCCACTTGAAAATTTCAAACAGACATTGTAAAAAGCATATTTAAAGCAAGATTTGCTTGAATTTTCATGTAAATACAGGACACATAAGGGTCTCAATGAAGTTTATTAATGAAGTTTTTCCGCCATTTTTAATAAAGTGGCAGATATTTTAAGTTAAGTGGGACCACTTGAAATCAGGCTACCACTTGAAAATTTAAAATCACTATAACTTCCGAAATAATACTCCAAATCGAACCAAATTTGGACAGTGTCTTAACTTATCTTATAAATAACTTAGAGGAATTTGTTAACCAAGTTGCTCCACCATTTGTTTTTAAGTGGAGACCACTTGAAAATTTCAAATTCAAATTGTAAAAAGCGTATTCCGAATTTTTTTCAATTTTGATGTATACATAGATTATACAAGTGTTTCAAATAACTTTATTAATGAACTTTATCCGACATTTTTAATAAAGTGCCGGATACCTTAAATTAAGCGGGACCACTTGAAATCAGGCCACCACTTGAAAATTTAAAACCATGATAACTTCCGAAATAATACTCCAAATGGAATCAAATTTGAACAGTGTCTTAACTTATCATATAAATATCTTAGATGAGTTTGTTAACCAAGTTGCACCGCCATTTTGTTTTCAAGTGGAGACTACTTGAAAATTTCAAATTTAAATTGTAAAAAGCGTATTCCGAAATTGTTTGAAATGTGATGTAAATACAGACCACGTAAGGATCTCAATGAAGTTTATTAATAATCTATATCCGCCATTTTTAATAAAGTGGCAGATATTTTAAGTTAAGCGGGGCCACTTGAAATCAGGCTTCCACTTGAAAATTTAAAATCACGATAACTTCTCAAATAATAATCCAAATTGAACCAAATTTGGCAGTGATATTATCATATAATTATCTTGAATGTTTTCACTGGACAACTTGTCCCGACATCTTGTTTCTAAGTTCCAGCCACTTGAAATCACACTGCCAATTGAAAATATGCCACACGATAACTTTTAAAATACTAAACTGATTCAAATAAAAGTTGGATAGTGAACTTATGGTTCAAATATCTAGGATAAGTTCACTTGGTGACTTGATCCGCAATTTTATTTCCAAGTGGCGGCCACTTGAAAATTTGTCATTATGGTAATTTATTAATACGGAATCAATTCGCATTAAATTTGGGTAGTGGATTTATCATTCAAATATCTCATTTAAGTTCGCTGAGCATCTCACTCCACTTTTTTTTACAAGAGGTACCACCTGAAAATTTCTTATGACGATAATTTTTGAAATACTGATTTAATTTAAACTAGAACTGGACAATGAACTTATCATACAAATATACTGGATGATTTCGATGGGCAAGTTGTTTTGCTATTTTGTTTCCAAGTTGCAGCCACTTAGACTGCCACTTGAAAATTTGCCATAATAATAACTTTTGAAACACGGCACTGATTTAAACTACAGTTGGGACAGTGAACCTATGCTTCAAATATCTTGGATGTGTATGCTGGGCAACATGTTCCACTGCATTGTTTCCATGTGGCGGCCACTTGAAAATTTGTTATCACGGTAACTTTAGAAATACTTAATCAATTCAAATCAAAGTTAAAAAATGGATTTATCATTCAAACAACAAAAATCTAGAAAATTCACGTAACTCGTGAACCAATCACGTTATTGCGTCCATCTTTGGTATATCGATAATAAGTATTTTCTCGCCAAAAGTCGCCAAAAAAGTCGCCATACGGGAAAAGTCGCCAGTCTTGGCGCCAAATCTATTATCTGCGTTACTGGATCTTTTTAATGCGTTTTTAAGGATTAGGCTAATTTAATGCTAAAACAAACTAGAAATGCAGTAAACTAACATTTTTATCAACTTACTAAGCCTCTTTGAAAGAATTTCTACCAAAAAAAATTATTTTCAAATTTGCAACGATATCTTAGATGAGCAACTTTGTCTGCCATTTTGATCGAAGTGACAGTCACTTAATTTTTCAACACGATGACTTTTGAGATTTTGAATTAATTCGAACTATATGTGTATAGTAGACTTATCTCCCAAATACATTTCATATATTTGTCAACTTAACCCACCATTTTGTTTCCAAGCGCCGACCACTTGAAAATTTCAAATTCACATAAAAGTGTATTTATGAACCGATTTGCTTAAAACTCCATATGTGCGTAGCCTACATCAATATTTCTACCAAGTGCATTAATAATTTGTAGCCGCCATTTTGAAACAAAATGACGGCTACTTGATAAGGAAAAAGAAATCAACCTACCCTTCCGAATAAGCCGGAAGGACTTGTTTTTAATTATAAGTATCACCTTCCACTTGCCTAGTTTTTCAGATACGTAATGCATAGCTGCCAACATCCTATTTAATATTTCGTAGCAATAATTTTTTTTCATGTTAATAGCCGTCGCTTTTTTCCACACCATTTTTACATAGTTGCCAGACATTGCGACTTCTTTTATTGAACACTAGAAAAGCTCCGTTTCGGGAACGAACCGAATTCCGAATGCAGGAAAAATATCAAAACCAAACTCAAAGTGTACAAAATCAGCCTGAAGCACTTGTGTGCCAATAGATCAAAAATTTTTAACGAAACCATTTTTAAATTCATGAAATCAATGAAGGTAGTGAACCAACGAAGGCTTTGCCGCTTCGTTGGTCACTATATTCAAAGGGAATTCTTTTCTATATCGCTTTATAAACAAAACAAATAAATAAATAATGAAATTGCTTCAAAGCCCGCTTTGGTTCCTCGCTGCCTACGGCAGCGCCCACTCATTCGCAGACTCTCGGGTGTCTGTCCCTATTGCCTGTGACAACAGCTTACCTGTGGACTTCCATTTGGATACTTATCAGATGACAGTTTCGAAACGGATAGTATCGAAAAAAATTGAAGTAGCAATTTTATATTTGAATCCCAGTTACATATGAGCAACACTATACGTGGTGCACATAATGTTTTCTTTCATGTTATTTTCTATATTTATTTGATTTATTCGATCCACCATAAAATGACAGTTTCACGCCAAATATAATATTACAATGTGCTATGATCGGCTACGTCTATCGCATGAGACAACTAATTTTTGTGGTTGAGTTAGTTAATAGTAGTTGGTATATAGAAAAATAAATAATGAAATGTGTAAACCTGATCATGGTACAACCGTAATATAGCTCCCCTTGGCGACTTTTGAATTTTTATCGCCACTTTAGACAAAAGTACGCAATGAGATTATTTTTCTGTTTCTTTCTTTTCTATTCTTTTCTTTTTCCTTTCCTTTACTTTCTTTTCTGTTTTTTAATATTTTATAATTTATATTTTTAAGCCCTACTTGGCTTAAAGTGGCTTTTGCGAAAGTGGAGTCCTTGGCGAAAAATGTCCGATCTATTTCAGCATCAAAATTTTAAAAATTGCCCAGAATTATCAATAAGTAAAGCTCTTCAATATGATGCAGAATTAGCTTTCATGCAAAGGGCGATTCATCCGTGCCAAAAACATACTATTTAAACAAAATAAAAAAGGAAAAAAAATCTAAAATTGAGGTATATTAAAAAAGCAGGGGTGGAACACGGGCGCAGAACTCATACCGGTATTTGTTTAAGAAATTTCTTTATAATATCGGTGATTTAAAAAATAGAAAATTTTCTTACATTGATAGTGGTATGAATTCTGAAAACATTTTTTTTTTTTTTTTTTTTTTACTCCATTTTCATATGCATGAGAAAATTTAATATTTCATAATTTTTTATTTTTGGCGTGAAAGCATATTTCATTTTTTACAGAAAAAAAAAAAAAAAAAAAAAAAAGCTCGTTTTTTTTTTTTTTTTTTTTTTCTTTTTTTGGAACAATTAAAAAATTAAATGTCCAATTTTAAAGCTATTACCAAGTTATTATTTTCATATTTGAATTAATTTTAAAAAATCTAATCAAAATTTCGTTGCAAATAAGGTACCAAATGAAAGGGGCGAATTTTCTGAATCCGTCGGATTAAACAGCTTATCGATCGACAATTAGATTTTTTTTAATTAACCAAAGTATAAAAATTAAGTGACAACTCGCGTCCACACGCAGACAAACAGAGTCTAAAGAAATCTCTTAGCCATTTATATATATAGATTATTTTATATGACAATATCAGATATGCTAACATTTTAATTTATTCCAGGGTATTTTTAGCCCAGCCGTTTTGCATCACTTTATTTAGGGGGGGAAAAAAACTCCAATATATAACTTAGTCAAAGTAAGAAAAAATTATCCTTAAAAAATAGGTGGTATTAAAATAAAAGGCGGGGCTAAAAATACACCGGAATAAATTAAAACGTGGGCATTTATGTATAAACTAGCAGGCTTTGCCCGCTTCGCTGGTCATTATATTGAAATGAAGTTTCAAAATACCATATCATTAATAATAATAATAATAATAATAATAATAATAATAAAATCATTGAAATCAGTCAAAATTTAAGTTAAAGTTCTCGATTCCTTCGATAGCGATTTTCCCACTCGCTACACTTCACAAAATCCCTTTATAGTGCATGTTGCATACACATACCTAGCCCACATATTAAAAAATCGGGATTCTAAGATTATTTGAAGCAAAGTTATGTTTTAAAATGTGTTTTTTAGCCCCTCCCCCACCCCGGCCCGCTCTTAAAGGAAAGGAGAGGGAGATTTTGCAAAATATCTTTATATTATGAGTTAGATACATATGACTGACCCACACATCGAAAATCTCCTTCATAAGATAATTTACTGCAGAGTTACACATGAATACATGTTATCCCCACCCCCGCCCGCTAAGGGGAGGTAGGGTGGAGTTCCACAAAATCAATTTGTAGTGTGTGTTGAATACGCATAAGCAGTCCACGCATCAAAAATTGCCATTCTAAGATAGTTTGGAACAGAGTTACGCATGGAAACCTCTTTTAAATCACCCCCAACCCTCAAGGGGACGGAATTCCAAATAATTCCTTTGTATTGTGTTGAGTACGCATAACCAATCAACCTATCCAAAAATCGCTTTCCTGAGATAATTTGGAGCAGAGTTACTTTTTAAAACGTGTTTTTGCCCCCCTCCCCGCCTTTGAAGTAGGGAAGGGGGAATTTTCGTAAGATCCTTTTATAATGCGTTTTGTGAATGCATAAACAACTCACATGTAAAAATTAATCTTACTGAGATAATTTGAAGCAAAGTTAAGCTTGGAAACGTGTTTATCCCCCCTACCCCCAAGGGAGGAAAGGGGGCTTTCGCAAAATCCCGTTACAATGGGTGTCGGACACACGTAAATAAGCACACACTAAAATTTGTGACCTCAGCTTCCACGGACGAATTTAGCGCTAAAAGAGGGGATCGAATTTGGCCCCCTCGTAACTCCCCCCCAATATCGAAAATCGGAAAAAATCAAAAATAAGTTTTTGGAAATATCCTCAAGAAGACTCTTGGCGATTTTCTATACATTTGGGCTATTATTGGTAGAGTTTTACTCGAAAGTCCGTATTTTGCTAATTTGTCTCCAAAAATCGTTTATACCTCTCCCCCCCCCCTTGAAAATCCAAAACTCAAATCGCAGAAAATGCTTTTTTTGCACTCAAGTCTAGTCTCTTTCTCTGCAATTTCTTCACCGTGAAGCAATTTGGAGCCGAATTATGCTTATAAGGGGTTTTTTGCCTTTTGCCCCCCCTCCCAGGGGGAGCTGGGGATATTTCGCAAAATCCCGCTTTAATGGGCGTCAGGGTCCTAAAACCAAAGTACTCACCAAAATTTGCGAGTCTATCTCCCATAGAATCGCCACGGCTGTTGAGTCAGTGGATCAGTGAATCAGTGATTTTACTCTTTTATTCCCCACCACGCCCCCAAAGGGGTAAAAGGGGGGCTTTCACAAAATTCCGTTACAATGGGTTTTGGACACACGTAAATAAGCCACACACTAAAATTTGTGACCTCAGCTCCTATAGATTTCCACGGACGAATTTAGCGCTAAAAGAGGGAGGGGGTCGAATTTGCCCCTTCGTAACTCCCCCCCAAAATCGAAAAAAGGAGTTTTTGCAAATACCTTCAAGAAGACGTTTGGCTTTTTTTTTTTGTATCTTTGAGCTATTACTGCTAGAATTTTACTCGAAAATTCATATATTGCTAGATTTCCCGAAAATCCTTTTTACCCCCATTTCCCCCTTAAAAATCCAAAATTCCAAAACAGCAGAAAATCATTTTTTTTGTACTTAAGTCTAGTCTCCCCATCTGCAATTTTTTCATTGTGAAGTAATTTGGAGCCTAATTATGCTTATAAAGGTGTTTTTGCCTCCTGCGCCTCCGAAAATCATTTCCCCCCCTTTCGCCTCTTAAAAATGCAAAATTCCAAAATCGCAGAAAATGATTTTTTTTGTTTTTTTTTTTTTTTTTTGTATTCAAGTCTAGTCTCCCCATCTGCAATTTCTTCACCGTGAAGTAATTTGGAGCCGAGTTATGCTTATAAAGGTGTTTTTGCCTTCTACACCTCCGAAAATCATTTTCACCCCCTTTCCCCCTTAAAATTCCAAAATTTCAAAATCGCAGAAAATGATTTTTTTCGTATTCAAGTCTAGTCTCCATACCTGCAATTTCTTCACTGTGAAGTAATTTGGAGCCGAGTTATGTAAATTTGTTTTTGACTTATGCGCCTTCGAAAATCCGATTTTTACCCCCTTCCCCCCCTAAAAATCCAAAATTCCAAATTCGTTGAAAACATTTTTTTCGTATTCAAGTCTAGTCTACCCATCTGCAATTTCTTCACTGTGAAGTAATTTGGAGCCGAGTTATACTTATAAATATGTTTTTGCCATATGCGCCTCCGAAAATCTCATTTTTGCCCCCTACGCCCCCTAAAAATCCAAAATTACAAAATCGCAGAAAATGATTTTTTTTTTTCCAAGTCTAGTCTCCCCATCTGCAATTTCTTCACCGTGAAGTTATTTGGAGCCAAGTTATGCTTATAAAGGTGTTTTTAGCCTTCTGCCCCCCCCCCCCTGAGGGGGGAATGGAGGGGTATTTCGCAAAATCCCTTCTTAGTGAAAGTCAGGGTCCTAAAACCAGCCTGCTCACCAAAAATTGGGACTCTATCTCCCATAGGATCGCCACAGCCGTGTTGAGTCAGTGAGCGAGTGATGAATCAGTGAGTTTACTCTTTTATATATATAGATAAAGTGGTGCGGATTAAAGACGGGGCTAAAGATGGTCTTGAATAAAAATGAAAATTCCTTATGAAATGAATGCGCCAGATGCACATTTATTTCATGCCTGAAATTTCATTAAATAGAACATAATGCCGTAAAAAAACTAGTATGTTGTGGCCACCACGAGACTTTCTTCTATCTTTTCCTATACAAATTCACTCAGTAACACTAATAAAAAAAAAAAAAAAAAAAAAAAAAAGTATAGAATTAAGGGGAGAGGGAAAAAAAAGTGGGACTTTATCAAATTTTCACATTTTACCCAAAATTTTGTCAAAGTCCCACTTTTTCTTTTTTTTTTTCTCTCCCCTTAATTCTATCAAACTCCCACGGTTTCCGTGTTCTGACAAACTTAAACAAATTTTTGCATTTTCCCCCCAATTTTGTCAAAGTCCCACGGTTTCCGTGTTTTGACAAACTTAGAATAATTTTCACATTTTACCCAAAATTTTGTCAAAGTTTGTCAAAACACGGAAACCGTGGGACTTTGACAAAATTAGGGGAAAAATGCAAAAATATGTTAAAGTTTGTCAAGACACGGAAACCGTAGGACTGACAAAATTAGGGGAAAAAAGCAAAAATTAGTTTAAGTTTGTCAGAACACGGAAACCGTGGGAGTTTGATAAAATTAAGGGGAGAAAAAAAAAAAAAAAATTCTAAGTTTTTTTTCGTAAAAAGTAAAAAAAATCGATAACTTTGTTTTAAATTATCACAGATTTATAGTTCAACCATTCGTTTTAAAGGTACTAACGAGACCTTTCGAAAGATACCCATCCTGAAAATTTTTGCCCTATATCACCCTGTTAAAAATTTAGAAAAAGCGGGATGGCAACGCAACCTGTAAGACGATTTTTACCAAAAGTTGATAGGCACTAATTTATGTCAAGGTGCAACTACATACCAATTTGTATGAAATTCTGTGCAGTAGTTCCAGAGATACAGTTGCCACAAAATTTTGTCACACACACACACACACAGACAGACAGACAGACATTTTCTAAAAATGTTAAAATCGTGTTCTACAGCTCTCAAATCGTGTAAATCCATCAAAAACCCGAAATCGAAAATTTTTACGAATCCAATACTTTCTTCTATTGAAGATAGAAGAAAGTAAAAATGTTCAATAAAGGTGTCACAAAATCTGGCAACTATGCATTTTTAAAGTATTTTTACTTTCTTCTATATGTAATATAGAGAAAGTATTGGATTCGCGAAAATTTTCGAAGTCCATTTTTTGATGGATTTACATGTTTTGGGATATGGAGAACACGAATTAATAGTTTTTAAAAAATGTCTGTCTGTCTGTCTGTCTGTCTGTCTGTCTGTCTGTATCATTTTTTTGTGGACGCTGTATCTCACGAACCAATGAATGAAACTTAACCAAACTTGGTATTTAGTTGCACCCTGACATAAACTGGTGCTGATTAGATTTTGGGATCAATCGCTCAATAGGTGGCGTTGTGATCGCATTTTATGCAAATTTTTAACATGGCAGCATAGGACAAAATTCCGTATAAATGGGCATAAAGAGAGTTATTTTACACTTGTGATTGTAAAATTAATATGAATTATTGATAATAGTAGTAGTTAGCTAGGAAAAAAATTTTGTGCATGGGGGGGCATCGGTTCCCCCCCCGGGGGGGAAAATCCCCCCCCGGGGAAGTAAATTTTCAAGATGGGTATCTTTGGAAAGGTCTCGTTGATAATAGTAATAGTTAACTTGGAAAAAATTTTTGTGTATGTGGGGGCATCGGTTGCCCCCCCACCGGGGGGGGGAGTTCCCACCCGGGGGGGGCAAAGTTTCAAGATGGGTATCTTTCGAAAGATCTCGTCAATACCTTTAAAACGAATGGTTGAACGATAAATCTGTGATAATTTAAACCAAAGTTATCGATTTTTTTAACTTTTAACAAAAAAAAACTTAGAAAAATATCGCAATTTTTTTTTTTTTTTTTTTTTTTTAACGAAATTTAACCAAACATGGTATTTAGTTGGTCCCCGACATAAACTGGTGCTGATTATGTTTGGGGATCAATAGCTCAACAGGTGGCGCTGTGATAGCATTTTATCTAAATTTTTAACATGGCAGCATAGGACAAAATTTCGTATAAATGTGCATAATTAGAGTTGTTTTAAACTTGTGATTGTAAAATTAATATGAATTATTGATAATAGTAGTATGTAACTAGGAAAAAAATTTTCTGCATGGGGGGGCATCGCTTCCCCCCCTGGGGGGGAAGTACCCCCCCCGGGGGGGATAAATTTTCAAGATGGGTATCTTTCGAAAGGTCTCGTCAATACCTTTAAAACGAATGGTTGAACTATAAATCTGTGATAATTTAAAACAAAGTTATTGATTTTTTTCACTTTTAACAAAAAAAAAAAAAAAAAAAAAACTTAGAAAAAAAAAATCGTATTTTTTTTTTTTTTTTTTTTTTTAATATTGTTACTGATTGAATATGTATAGGTAAATATAGAAGAAAGTCTTGTGGTGGCCACAACATACTAGTTTTCAAATGTAATTTCCAATTGAATAAGAATTTAAAAAAAAAAAAATCTCTGGAAGAAGAATGAGGATACAGGGTGGGGACATGCCACATTTTCCCAACGATTCTTCCACCAGCTTTTTTCTTTCGAAAATTTAAAAAATAAGTTTGCATAGTCTCTGTATTACTAGAAATTATTAGCCCATTAAAAGGTTCAATTCATTTAATTTTTATCATATTGCCAGGGTTCGAAGTTTTCGTCTTTTTTCCGGATAATTTTTGGGATTCGAAATTTCCACCTTTTTACTACCACTTTATATATATATATTACATACACATTAAATTTTATCTTATTTAATCACGCCACATTACTCCAAAAGTACTGTAAGTATTTCCATAGTGAAACAGTGGTAGCAAAAGAAAAAGGTGTAAATTTCTCATCCTTGAAAGTGTTCTGAAAAAAGGGCGGAGATTTCAAGCTCTTATATTATATATGCATAGTTGCTAACATTTTAATTTATTTTGGAGCATTTTTAGTCCCTCTTTTAATTCGCACCACTTTATTTGTAGAATATTTATCTCCAATATATAATTATGATAAAATAAGAAAAATTACTCTAAAAAAAAGTGGTATACAATAAAGACAGAACTACAAATGCTCCGAAATAAATTAACATTTTCGCGACCACATGTTTTTGTCTTTTTGATAGCATGATCCGCTTTTAGGCGTTATTCTTTCAAGCTAAATTATTTCAGAACAAGGTTTTCTCCATATTTATGTTACATATGGCCATACATATTAGGGCTGGTGTATTTATCAATATATCCCCAAGTATCAATATTTTTTTAATATCGCAATAACGATATTAAAGATCTTGCTGTGCCGATATATCCCTCTAACGATATTTCTTAGCGCGCACTGAGCGATCGATCGATGCGCCGATAAATAATGTTTAATGCCAATCTTAAATACCTTCTTCAAATCCTGCTTTCCCTTCTAGCACCATCACCACGCACGGAACAAAGCGAACGCCGCATAGCTTATACTAATGCAACCCCTTGTGCACGCTCCACCCATGTGCCGATAAATAATAATGAACGCCAATCTTAAATACGTTCTTCTAATTCTGCTTTCCCCACTAAGCATGCATCACCACGCACCGAACAAAAAGAGAGCTGAATAGTGCAACCATTTTTCTTTTTTCTTTCTTTGCTCACTGACTAAAATAGAGAAACATAATCCCAACTCCCAACCCCAAACGATATCTCTCTTTCATTAAGAAAAAAACTAAGCTACCGCAGTGTATCTACTCTCTTTATCTTTATTCGTGCTATCTACCAAATCGAAAATATCACTGTCCAAAAAATCTGAATGATATTCATCAAGAAAATTAAGTTATCACAGTACATTGACTTATGACAGTATACCACTCTACATTCATACATTTACTGACCCTAAACGATATTATGGGAGAATTTATACTACCGTTAGTATAAGTTCTTTGTCTTTGATAATATTGCACATCACCGCTCGTAGGTCGTAGGTGTAATACCACAGACAAGAACAAACGCTTATTATGACGCATGAAAACAATATCTTTTGTTTTAGCTCATTTCCTGCTATTGGTTCATTGATATTGGTTTATTTCAAAGTATCGATAACTTATGGCCAATAAGATGCGACCTTCAACATGTGTTTAACTCGCTTTGGGCTATACATCAGTCAGATAGCTCCCTTTCTCCTTTCCCATGTTATCCAATGGGATTTTCGTTGCTTCGTTTTATAAAAATATCTCATTCAAAAATGAAGTTTTTCGAATTCTGTTTTTTGAATATTACTCTTTGAACGAGTCGCCTTTTAGCTTGGTAAACAATTTTTCGAAAAAATTAATTTCAATATTTTATTTCAATAAGTAAATTATGGACTCTAAGTGTGGATCTCTAAGTAAAATATTTAAATTTATTTTTTCGAAAAACTGCTCACTAAGCTAAAAGACGACCTGTTCAAAGAGTAATATTCAAAAAACAGAATTTAAGCTAAAAGACGACCTGTTCAAAGAGTAATATTCAAAAAGCAGAATTCGTAAAAGTTCATTTTTTAATAAAATATTTTTATAAAACGACGCGACAAAAATCCCATTGGATAACATGGGAAGGGAGAAAGGGTGCTATCTGACTGTTGTAAAATAAAGTTTTATTATCTTCAGTAATTTTAAAGTGACAGTTTCTTTATAGAATTATATAATATTGGATAGTTTATTACTTTTTTTATATAGCATTTATTTTTCTCTTTCCTTTTCTTTCTTTCTTTCTTTTTTTTTTTTAAGCTTTTTTTTTTTAAGCTTTTTTTAAACTTTTTTAATGTTAAATAAAATTGGTTTAAATGCAAAATGAGTTACTTTAAGTAACAAAATGAAACTTTAACATAATTTTGTTTAAATAATATAATTTTTATACTGACAATGTATATATATATATATAATTCAATTTTCAATTATTGTGAAACTATTACGAATGTGAATTGAACACATATACATTTTAAAAATATTGCAATGTGTTGGTAAGCAGATACAAAAATAAAAATGACAAGAAACTGATATTTAGGATGCATATAAGAGTTTTAAGTAAAAAATATTACTCTCTACGACCAAAAAAGTTGTATCCAATGGCATTTCTTAACTATTTAAAATGATTTTCCTTTTTATTTAATACCTACATCTTAAGACAATTTTTCTTAAGCTTTATTTTTAGTAGAATTATGAATTTTGATATACTTGGTACAAATAAAACACAGATCACATATTAGCTGTGTTAAAATATGATTTTAAAATAATTAAAGCTTAAAATGGGAAGAATAGAGGATAAACTATACAGAGGTATACTAAAAAGCAATAGTATAAGTTATAAGAAACACAAAACATTGATTCACTTTTTATGCTTTTTTTTTTTTTTTTTTTTATGAAAAAGTTATGGTAGTAATATACCAGAAAATACATGGAAAACACTCTATACTTGTATACTTTAAAATTCGTGTGCATATGTCTTTAAAAAATAACAAATGTCTATTTTTTCCTATCTTGAAAGAAATATCGCCATATATCACTAATATCGATATTAACTTGGTGATATATTGCGATATTTAATTTCTGATATCGTCCAGCACTAATTAATATACTCTTTCTAGTGGAAGTATTTGTATCCATAGTATTTTGATTGTATAAATATGAATATAAAGAACAATCTTAAGAAATATAGCTACATACAAATTGCAACAGAAACACCCACTGGAGGAGTTATAGCTTTCTAAACGACATGAATCTACGTCAGCGGTCGCGAAAGTGTGAAAATGTTGGCAAACTTGTATATGTCAAAAGCATTCAGCATAGATAACTAAACATTCATCAAATAGACTTCCTACCCTTGCCACTTTTGCGATTTCGAGGTGTTCCCGTTTCTTTGACTTCATTTATTAAGACTATAAACGCAAATTTTTTATTACCTTTCTATTTTTTAATTGGAATACTATTATACATCTCCTAAGATACACTAATTTATTTGAAATAAATGCTACAAAAGATATAAAAAAAAAAAAAAAAAATTCTTTTAACTAGTAGTTTATGAGTCAAATGATTAGCTACAGAGTGAGACTTATTTAAGTTTAATTATCTAGTAATATTAATATATTGCTACAATTTTACTGAAAGTGAAAAGTCAATTAACCTAACACCGTTAATAATTTATGGTTACACTTTAAAGAATATTCAACAGTAAGTATGGTGGCACTTTCAAAGTCGGCGTAAATTACATTGTGTTACCGGCGGCTTCCTCAACAGAAGCTGTCGATGCCTTAGAATAGGAAAAAATGAAAGAGTTTTGTTTATCCATTTACTACATTTTTATCGGATCCCTCATCCTCAACTATGCAGATACTGAAATGAATTCGTAATCAATTTACTTTCTGTTTAATATGTAGATTCAAATCTTTTTTTGTATTTTATTTTATTCATTTAGTGATATAATACTGGTTACTTCCTCTGCCAAATTTGCCGATGCCTTTGAATAGAAGAATTAAGTTTATTAATTCACGATGTTTAGTTTATTTATCAATTACTCTTTTTTTATCGGATACGTCAACTATGCAGATACTGATTTCATAATTAGTTTACTTCCTGCTTTAATTGCGATGCACTTTTTTTTTAGTTCCCCATCACACTATAAATATGGGAAACTTAGATAATCGTGAAAATTTTAGACCTCGGTTTTTTGACTTTTTTACATGTTTTCAGGTGTGAGGAATCCGATAATGACAAAATTTGTATGGTGTCTGTTAGTGTGTTAGTATGTGTACACGATACCTCAAGAACAAATTGTCGCAGAGAACTCAGATCAGTTTTAAAATATTACTTTCGACACTGGCAAGAACCCTATTCATTTGCAATATTCGAATTAAAAAACTTCTTAACCCTTTGGGTACATTTGACGAGTGAGACTCGTCATCTGCTTACTTGGGCGAAGTTACGGTGGACGAGTCTGACTCGTCATCTGAATTTAAGAAGTAGGCGTTGATGTTTGCGGTACCCCCGCCAGTGGGCGTTGATCGCAAACACTTTCCTGGCGTCTTTTATGATATCTTACTACCATACTTATACCATCAATATAAGTATATTCCAAATAAAATGTATTACTTTTACATATTAACACTTTCGCGACCGTTGACGTAGATTCACATGACTTGAAAATCTGTAACTCCACCAGTGGGCGTTTCTTTTGCAATTTATATGCTATTTTTTTTCTTAAATATATAATCGATATTCACAATTTTACAATGAAATATACTATGGATACAAATACTTTGATTAGAAATAATAAAATTATTGTTGCAATAGAAATAATAAAATTATTGTTGCAATAGAAATAATTAGAAATAATAAAATTATTATTGTAATTCCATTTGTAATATAAATGTGAATACAGAAATTTTTTTTCTGAAATATTGTAACATGGGAGAATAACGCCCACAAGCGGACTTACTGTCAAAAATTCAAAATGATGCGGTCGCGAAAGTGTTATTTCATATAGCGACAAATTAAATCCGTCCCATGGGCATAAAAATCTTCAAATAATTCAGTACTCAAAGGGTTAATTTATTAGGACTTTACGATTTTCTTAACGTGGGAGAATATGTCAAAATTTCACTTAAACGTGCCTTAAATAGAAAATTTTTAATGTAAAAATATCAGACCAGTTTTAAAATATCAGTCTTGATGCCGGAATGAACATCAGTAACTATAAACAGGTTACTTTGAAAATTTCGCAAGTTATTGGAAATTTGCGAATTTCTTAGCATGACAGAATAGGGCAAAATTTTACATAAACCTCAATCTTGAGGGATATTTTCATCGTAAAGATATCAGACCACTTTTGAAATATTATTTAGGATACTGGCATGAATATCATAGACTATGTATTTTCCAATTAAAAAAATTATTTGGAATTTACGATTTACTTAAAATGGCAGAATATGGTAAAATTGAGCATAAACGTTCATTTTGAGAATCATAAATATATCAGAGAACTTCAAAATAACGTGTATGATGCTTGCTTGACCATACAGTAGACTCCCGATTATCGGCGATCGGATTATCCGCGGTCCTCAAGGGCCGAAATTTAAAAGGGGATTTAGAAATACAGATTAAACTTATTACAAAAAAAGTTCGAAGAGAGTAATGACCTTCAAGGCTTTTGGAGATATTACACGATTCTTGACAGCATTTATGGCATACACACTGCAGGCATTTGGGAGGCAGTTAAGCAGTCTACATTGGTAAGGTCTTGGAGAAAAATTTTACCAAATGTGGAAGTACTTTGGTAGAGTTTATAGAGGAGGAAGAAATTCCTGCTCATGATTTGGCAAATTTCGCTAAATCTGTTACTGGAGGAGAAAAAATCAATGAAGGAAACATTGAAGAGTAGATTAATTGTGACGCCAATGATCCAGGTATTGAACACCTTACAGATGAACAAATTATGGACCAAGCGTTAAAACCAGTTTCAGAAGATAGTGAAGAAGAAGAAGAGGAAGAAGGAGATAAAACTCAGCAGAGGATGAGCCACGTCGCAGCCCTAGCACATGCAGATGGACTTATAAAATATCTCGAGGAACGGGACGATATGTATCACTTTGTGACAAAATGCTGGTAAAGAAACTGCAATCGCAAATTAAGAAAAAGGGTTTTAGTACAAAAAAACAAAAATGCTTGATCGATTTTTTTTTTTTTTTTTTTAAATAGAGCAAAATGTAAGCAGAAATTTTTACTAGTATGTTAAATTGTATATGTAGGCCATGCTTAACTGTTAATTAAATAGTATTGCTCAAAAGGCCTTATGTGTTGATTTATATCCCATTTTTGACCATTTTGCGGATTATCCGCTGATTCGATTATCCGGGGTTGTCTATTCCCCGTTCACCACGGATAATCGGGAGTTTACTGTAATTAACTACAAATATTCTAATACGAAAATTTCGTAAGTTATTCGTGATTTAAGATTTTATTAACATAGCAAAATTGAAATTTTTCCATATAAATATGCATTTAGATGATTGTTGCATTGGAAATAGTAGCATGAAAACTAAACTACGAAATTGACCTTAATATAATAAATTAATAGATTAGAATAAGATAAATATATCGAAGTGAATGGTGGATTGCCTATTAGGAGGGAATTTCATTCTGTCACTATGTCAAGCGTTTGGTCAAATTCATTTCTCCTAGCATAAATATAATATGTTCTGTACTATAGAAATTTATGAGAACTTATTGAGCAGAGTCCACCTATGCCATCTAGTTTGTTCTGTAAAAGAAAAGAAAGAAAAACACCTTTATTATTATTATTATTATATATGTATATATTAATATGTAGATTCAAATTGTATTATCGGTATTTTATTTATTTATTTATTTTTAATGTTATGATATAAAAAGCTACCTTTTATAAAAAATGTTTTAAAAACCATTTAGAACAAAATGTTAAGAATTAAAAATTAAATAAAAGAAAAAAAAATGGTTAAAAAAGAAAATCACAAGAGGGCACCAATCAAGCAAAAAAAAAAGAGGGGGGGGGGAAGCATTTTAAGAGTATCATATCCAATTTGTATTGTTTATGTAATCAAAATGAAACACAGCAGGCAGAATATAGAGCAGAATCTTTAAGCAGAATATAGATCTCTATATTAAAAGTACTCAAAAAAATTATATGTCTTCTTGTTTATCTTTATTTTTTTAATTTAATTTCATTAATTAATTTATTTTATTTATTTATTTATTTTAGGGAAGAGGGAGGGAATTAAACAATATTTATTAATTATTCAGCTGTATAATGAATTTCAGAAAAAGTAAAATAAACATTATTAAATGTTAAAGTTAAAATGTTGACAAAAGAATCCACTATAAAACAAAATTTAATTAAATTTTTTTACATTATCAAACTACATTAAATTTGCATTATCATTATCATTTCATAGTGTTTTATAGAAAAGTCCTGCAAACATCGATAAAATAAAACATCATAACTAACGCAATCTTGTCAGTAACACCAACAATGCTGCGAAGTGTGTCAAAAAACTTGGTTCGACGTGTTTATGTATGCATTCAAAATGGTGGCGAACATTTTCAGCATTTTCTGTAAGGAATGATAATATAAAGAATTTGAATTAAATTATGTTTTTCAAAAATAAAATTATCACAGGATTAAGTAACACTGTGCGTCTCCATTTCTCTTTTACTGCACAAATAAAGTTGTAACAATCCAACAGTGTTAGAAATTGTCTCCTACACTTAAACAAGGTTCAAACAATTATACTTCAGTGTTAGAATAGTTGCCACATCAGGGTAATAAGAAAAGCCTAAGGGTACTATTTTAAACTGATCACCCTGTATATATATCTATACACATATGTGAGTGTGTAAGTTTGCGCGCATTAAAAAAAAAAAAAAAAAAAAAAAAAGTTGTTGCTCTCTCTGTATTTTAGTGCAATTTTATTTATAAAACAATTAGCCACCAGAAGCTTATGAACATATTTAAAAATAAGAAAACCTTACTTTATTAGTACAGTTGCCAAAGTTTTAATTTATTCCGGAGTGCTTTTACCCACGCCTTTATTTCGCTCTACTTTATATATAGAAAATTTTTCTCTAATATATAACTTCAACAAAATAAGAAAAAATTATTTAAAAAAAATTAGTGGTACAAAATAAAGGCGGGGCTGAAAATGCTCTGGAATAAATTAAAATATTGGCAGATATGACCTTAGTACTTACTTTGAACCATAGTGGCCAATATTCTCATTTATTCCGGAGAACTTTTAGCTCCGCCTTTATTTCGCATAACTTTATTATAGAAAAATTGCCTCCAGTGTATAACTTCGATAAAGTAAGAAAAAATTACTTTTAAAAAATAAGTGGTAAGAAATAAAAGCGAGGCTAAAAATACCCCGAATTAAATTGAAATATTGGCAGCTATGCTTTTAGCCTTTCTGTGTAAGAGGGAATTATAAATTTTCGACCTATGTTCATACTTGCCAACCATCTCATTATGAACCGTACAATTTTTAGTACCGCCTTTTTTTTCACTCCAATAATTTTTTAGAGTAATTTTAGTCTTATTTAATCGTAACCACAATTGGAGAGAATAACTCTAAAAATATAGTGGTGTGAAAAAAGGGGTGTTTTTTCAGGAGCCGTTAACAATTGTACGGTTATTAAGGAGATGGTTGGAAAGTAGGTATATTTTTCAATAGAGTATCAGAGCTGCCAACCTAATCCGACAAATTGTTAGTACCGCCCCTTTTTCTACACCACTTAATTTTTAGAGCATTTGCTTTCTTCATTCATCGTAAATATATTTGAAGAGAATCCCTTTAAAAATTAAGTGGTGTAGGAAAAGGGGCGGTACTAACAATTTGACGGTTTGGTTGGCACCTCTGGAGTATGTTGATCCTTCACTTTTACTTACGATCGGCCTAATAGTTGGGGGAGGGAGGGCAGTGATGGTCCTTATAACGGCCTATTACAAAGAATCATGACCCCAATGCCCCACTGTTTTTGGTCGTTGTAAGGACGCTTTTTATTATTATTATTATTTATTTTATTTTATTTATTTATTTTCGTACCATTATTTCCACAACAAAAAATTTATAATGAATTTATAAAGGCAAACTTCGGATTTATTAAAATTTAATTTTTTGGAAATTTTGATACAATATATATATATCCACGCTTTCAGACCTAAGGATTTATACCCAGATCCAGATCTAAGGTAATACTAGTATTTCCAGGGATTTAGAGAAAAGAGCCTTATATCCCGGTAATTTTCGAGAAAAGGTCTTTAATTTCTTTAAATCTAAGTATAAAGTGAATTTCTATTCAACATTTTTATATTTCCTTACATATTCGTATAGAATTAGTCATACAATTAACCAACCAAAACTTAAGGCCAGTATCCACTTGGGCTCAAGATCAACGCTCAAAATGTCATTAATCACGCTTCCGACACAAAGAGCGAAATGTCTTGTCATCAGTTGTAGCCCTTTTTTATCAGATTGGGCAGTTACCTCAAAGGAAAGCATGCAAAATTGACAAAGATATCTACCCCCAGCCCCGCAATTATCTCAGCAGGGGACCCCGTTCCAGGGTTTTGAGCTGGAGTGAGCTAGAGTGAGCTGGCGTGGCCACATCAAAGGATTCTGAATAGAAAGCGCCCAATGAGCCCAAGTGGAAACCGGACTTAACTTTGCTATAAAAACACCAACAGAATTCATTGTATTTTATGCGCTTTTGCTCTTTGCTTTCTTTTGTATTTCGTTGGTTCAATTGTGTTTCAATTCATTTTCAAAATGATTAATTCTATAATTTCTAACATTTTAACACTTTCGCGACCGCTGACGTAGATTCACGTCATTTGAAAATCTCTAAGTCCACCAGTGGGTGTTTCTTTCGCAATTTCTATGTTATTTATTTCTTTAAAATATACTTAATATTCATATTTGTACTGCCAATATACTATGAATAGAAATGCTTTGATTAGAAAGAGCATAAGTATAATGTATATCCATATGTAATATAAATGCGAATACAGAAAAATATTTTCTGAAATATTGTAACTGGGAAGAATAATACCCACAGACGGACCTTACTGTGTAAAAGACAAAAACATGCGGTCGCGAATGTGTTAATTTATCCCGAAGCTTTTTAGCTCCGCCTTCATTTTTCTTTATTTACAGAATAATTTTTCGTGAATACAGTAGACTCCTGTACAACGCAGGAGCAAGGTTGGAAAAAAATTACAGCAATTTTTATTTTACCATTTAATTTTTAAAGTATCAATCTATTGGTTCGATTACACCAGATTTATTTTTTATAGAGAGCAGTTGCTTTGATTATAATTAGTGGTGTTACAGAAAAGTCTTAGTATTCATCTAATAACCCTGCCTCCACTTTGTACGAAGTCTGCTTGCTGTATGTAAATACGTTAGAATATGGAAAATTTGCTCATTAAAGAATTTTCTAATCTGAGTAATTTTTTTTTTAAATAGTATCATTCTACAACTCCTTAAACATAATTTAAAAAGTTTTAGAAAATTTTAAATTTATTTTGCTTGGGTTCCAAATTTCGAGAATATTTAGTTACTTATAATGCTTCTTGCAAATTTCTTTTCACCCAATCCTCTTAAAAATTTGTATGAATGTTTATTACAAAACGAAAATAGTCAAATTTCTCTTTTAAAGCTCTGCCAGGAGTACTTCAGTTTACATGAATCGAACCTAACAAGGAAACCTCAAATTTTGTTTCAGATAGTTTCAGCCAGCTGAAATCATGTGGATTGATTTCAGCTCGTCATAATACAACGAGATGTAGTAATAGCGAGAAACAAAAGCTCCAGAAATATTTTCTCAAATGAGGATGAGGGACTAGAGGGCAAAAAAAAAAATCCTAAAATTTACATGGAATAATAGTATGATGATTCTCTCTCTCTCTACAAATCTAAGAAATCTTGAATTTATAGATATAGCTGGAAATCACATAGTTGCCAACTCCTACGGTTTTTTAACACCACTACAGGGATGGAACACTTGCATTTACTAAGTAGAAAATTTTATTTCATTGATAGTGGTATGAGTTCTGCGCCGGTGTTCCATCCCTGCGACTAATTGTTTGTAAAAAAAAAAAAAAATTATCATGTTTAATCGGAAGAAACTGATAAAAAGATTATTAAAAATTTCTAGTAGCGAAAAAAACGTACGAGTTCGCAGATATGAAGTCATTATGCAATTGATATAAATAATTTCTGCGTATGTTATATTAATATCTGTAGTATAATCTGATTATTTTGTTTTTTTTTTACATCCTTTAATGTGTACAAGTACCAATTTTACCAATTTTCCCCTTCGCAAAGCCAACTTAATAACAATAGTTCCTAGAAGTACTGGGTTGAGCTCATTAAATTCTTAAACTTTTAAATCTATTCAAGTTAAATCTAATAATTCCCCCCCCCCACCGCTAGCTTTCAGTTTACCAATTACCATCTCTGCTCTTCTGTTATTTGAATATACAAGTAAATTTAATGGTACTCTTTAAGTTAGTAATTTTGGTAATAACTAAACTCCCCCCCAGCCGCTAGCTTTCTGTTAGCTAATGGACTTCTTTGTTTACTTGTTATATGATAGTTAATTAAGTAAATTTAATTGCACTCCTTAAGTTAGTTAAGTTAGGTAAATCTAAAATCCCATCTGCAATTAGCTTTCTGATAGTTATTTAACAACTTTGTTAACCTATTATATGATCAATGAATTGAAGCAATTTAACTGTACTCATTAAGTTAATTTTTAGGTAATAATTATAGTTTTTAGAAGTACTCTGTCCAATTCCTAAGCTATTAAGTTATTTTCAGTTAAATCAAATAATTTCCCACCTGCCGCTAGCTTTCTGAGAGTTAATTGTCATCTTTGTTTACCAAATTATATGTTTAATGAATTGAAGAAATTTAATTGTACTCCTTAAGTTATTCATATTCCCCCCCCCCCTCCTGTTTCCTCCCTAATTCTCTCATCTAATTAATAGTGTTCTCCCTCCAGTTTTTCCAAATACCAAATTATCGTTCCACCTTTAATCCCCATCATTTAAATCCTTATTAAGCTCAATCCCCCCGCTTGCCTACTGAAACAGGGATGGAACACGGGCGCAGAATTCACACCGGAATGTGTTTAAGAAATTTCTGCACCTATAGTATCGTTGATTTAAGAGGTAGAAAATTTTCTTTTATTGATTGTGGTATGAATTCTGCGCCCGTGTTCCATCCCTGGAATGACCATCATAATCTTTGTTTACTTGTCTTACGATAATTAAATTTAAGTAATTATATTTTTGCTCATTAAGTCGGTAGGGGTTGGGTTGTTTTTAATATCAGCTAACTGTAGTAACCCAGCCTTTTCAGTTTTTTTTTTTTTTTTTTTTTTCCTCTCCCCTCCGCTTTTAAATTAAAATTAACTTCATAATCTGTTAGTCTAAAATATTAAAAAGAATGAAAGGAAAAGAAAAGAGAAAAGAGGTTTAAGGGAATTACTGTTAATGACTGATCTTAATAATGTTATTTATTTATTTATTTTATTTTATTTTATTTTATTAATAATTTTTTTTTCTTTTCTTCCTTGATAACTAATTAATTAAGGTCTCCCTCCCGCTAGTCTTAATTGCTTGGTTTTAATCACTTGGCTCATTAGTTTCATGTGCTGATCATAGCACTCCCCCTCTCCCTCTCCTTGGCTCACTTTTCTGGCATACTTTTTGGCGTAATCCCGCCACCCCGGCAACCCCAGGAGTCATCCGCTGACCAAGCGCCATTTTCGAAAGTTCGCTGCATCGAGCAGCATCAATTTATTTGTGTGCGCGTTTTAGCTAGCTATGGAAGGCTAGTTTTTCAATGGATTATCGCCCTCTTCGCCCCCCCCCCCCCCCATGGAGTTTTCTGTGCCAGGAGTCAAGCCCATCATTTGGTATAATTTTTAATTTTTTAATTACATTTATTTAAAGCTAATTGTTTCTTTTCTAAACTCCGGTTTTCCCATGTGAATTAGCGTCATGCCAAATCACACTTTCGCCATCAAGGCAACCCCCCAGATAATTATTCTCTCATGTAATTAATTTAATGTTAAAATGCAATTTCAATTTAATAATTAAGTTCAAATAAAAAAAAAATTTTCGCTTTTCGACTAAGAATTCAATTTTGTCCTAAGCGTTTGTGAGTTCAGCAATTTTGCCCCCTCACATGTCCTAGTTTTACAAAAATCATTCTTAAATAATAAATTGGCTGGGTAATATCAAACTGATATTAAAATATAAAATTAAAGGATTAATGGTGTTTTATCTGTTCAGCTGCCATAATTACTCATATGTTCTAGGATTTGATCTGTTCAATCTTTAATCTGATGTGTTAAAAAATTTCTTTTAATTATGTTAATTATCCTGTTATGTATATTAATGATCCCTTTCAATGCTTTTCATAATCAGCCCGCATGAACTAATTTGTTAAGTGATTGAAATAATACTTAAAAAAAATATATATATATATATATTTTTTTTTTAAGTCCGAAGGTCACGAAATTTTTGGTAGACATTCTGAGTTCTCGTTGGTTCTAGGCTCCCCTCCCTTTTTTTTTTTTTTTTTTTTTTTTTTTTGGGGGGGGGGGGTTGTCCGGTTTGTCTCACACACCCCCTCCCTTTTTTTTTTCTTTCTCTTTCCTCTTTTTCTTCTCTCTTCCCTCTGCCCCTCCCCCTCTCCCCCAACTAATGTTGCAGCAAATAAAGAAAATATTTAACAAAAACAACCCTCTTGTCTCTGTCTCCTTGCTTGCTTTCTTCAACAGCAGCGCCAGACAACAAAATATAACTCTTTACAGAAGCAGCACTAGGAGCCACATTGGGTCCGGCCAAATTGGTGAAGTAAGCGGACAAGGTAAGAGCATGTTTATTAGTATGGCCATATGGCATCTAATCAGCTAAATTTCTCCCACAGGTACGATTGTAAATCCCAATGTCAATACTCAGTATACACGCTCTCATATCCGCTTTATATAACCGCACGATTAAGGATTAAGAATGGCTAAACTAAAGGACTCGCTTACCGTTCAACTTGATTACATAGCCAGTTTAATATAACTCTACTTTAACAGCCAATGCTAAATTATATACTTCCTATTACTATTAAGTTTTTTTTTTTTTTTTTTTTTTTTTTTTTTCTCGATTTTCTAACCTCACTCTACTATTAAAGATTTTTTTTTCTCTTATACAGGGATGGAACACGGGCGCAGAATTCATACCGGAATCTGTTTAAGAAATTTTACTACCTATAATATCGTTGATTTAAGAAGTAGAATATTTTCTTACATTGATAGTGGTATGAATACTGCGCCCGTGTTCCATCCCTGCTTATATTATTATTTTTGGGTCTTGGTGCTTGTGTGGGGGACCCACGGGGGGGGGTGTATCGTCAAATATTGGCTACGTGTATCGTCAAATATTGGCGATCCGAAAGGCAGAAGTGGAGGGGGAAAAAACTCAACTGACAAAAGCAATGGATGTTATAACAGGGAAAACATCAATCCACTATGCTGAAGATGGACGGCCTCAAATAGAATACAATCAGCAAAATAAAGACCAGGAGGGTTATCAAATGGTAACCAGAAGAAGAAAACCTTACAGAAGAGGAGGCCAGGAGCAAAGAAGCAACAATAGCCAAAGTAGGCGCCCACTAAACAGAAACTACTATGGACGGTGAAGACACTGCAGAAACAAACAATAGCACACAGACACAACAGAACAGTAACAACACAAAGAGACCAGACGCCTTAAAAATGGTTCAGATCAACCTACACTCAAGCGCGGAAGCGACAAAGGATCTTTTCGGGTACCTCGCCCAACATAACATAAAGGTAGCCATGATACAGGACTTTCATCAGAACAAACACACAGGCAAAATTACAGGCCTGGGGTCGGGCTGGCAGGCGTATAAAACCCTCAGTAACAAAGCGGCTATAATTACAAGGTTAGGCACAAACCCTATAGAACTGGGAAGTACAGAACATGCGACAGCA
This sequence comes from Salticus scenicus, assembly GCA_963930645.1. Lineage (NCBI taxonomy): Eukaryota > Metazoa > Arthropoda > Arachnida > Araneae > Salticidae > Salticus > Salticus scenicus. The sequence goes on along the minus strand of OZ005656.1, from coordinate 204,818,167 downwards.
ATTCTAATAGAAAATGTTAAAGAAAAAATCACTCTGATAGACACATATGGCCCTCCGAGCTCCTGCTTCAGCTCAGTTCTAAGGGAAAACGAACAACTTCTTCTAAAAACTTAGGGTAGCGTCCTGCTGGCAGGAGACTTCAATGCTCACTCAACACAATGGGGATACGGAGATATCGACACACGGGGTAGGCAAATGACAGACTTCATAATGCAACACTCGCTGATAGTCAGAAACAACCCAGGAGCACCCCCCACGTTTCAGGCTGGCAGGTTTAGGGGTTGGCCGGACTTAACCATCACCACGGCCTCTTTACTAGACAATGTTAAGGACTGGGAAGTAAGCGATGATCACTCTGGCAGTGATCATAAATTTATAAGATTCTCGTTAGATTACAGTAATCACAGCTACCGTCGTCACAGACTAGAAACAAAATACGGGAAACATTCTAAATTTGAAAAACAAATAAAAAAATTAAGTAAAAAGTATATCGGCCCAATTAACAGCACAGCAGACAGATCCACACTGGACAAAATAACGGAGGAACTCATTAATGAGCTTAAATCCATAGCATTTTCCTGCTATAAGCAGCGAAAAACACCAGAACAAAAAGAACCAAACTGGTGGACAGATAAGGTCAAGACAGCAAGAAACCGGGTCAGGGCGTTTCGCCGTAGGTATCAATCCCAGCCAGACCCAACTATTAGAAACCAGCAACACATTCAGTATAAGAGAGAGCGCGTAATCTACAAAAAATTAATAAAGAAGGAAAGATCAAAGGCATGGGTAGCTTTCTGCGAAAGCGCCAAAGATACCTACGGTCCACAATACAAAATCGCCTCAGGTATAATGTCAGCCCCCGCTAAACTATGTAACATCCTAGAAGATAACGAACACGTCACAACAGACCGAACTCTCACCAAATTCCTGGACTCATTGTACCTAACGAACGAACACACCCCGCATAGGCTGAGCACGCTCCCACCCCTCTTCGACGAAGATAGCCCACGTAAGATTACCCCACAGGAATTAAACAGAATCATCATGCACATAAAACAAAACAAAGCCCCAGGCCACGATTTCGTTGATTACAACTTGGTCAAAAAAATCAATCGCGTGTGTCAGAACCTTCTCCTGGCACTCTTCACTAGTTCTGTTCTATAAGGAAGGCAAGGATCCCAAAGACCAAAAAAAATTATAGGCCAATATGCCTCCTACCAGCTATAAGCAAAATACTAGAAAGAATAATACACGGTAGAATCAATCATCACTTAACTTTAACTAACTACTGGAACCCAAATCAGTTCGGCTTTAAACAAGGCACCTCCACAGAACACGCACTTCAAAAATTAATAGATAACATAAACAAGGACAAAACAGACAAAAAACAAACACTGTTAATATCAATAGATATAAAAGGTGCATTTGACAATATCCGTTGGCCGACTCTGCTTAAAAATCTCAAAAACTCTGGCTGTCCAACATACCTCGTCAACTGGATAGCTAGCTTTCTGGAAGACAGGTATGTGACACTGGAAGTAAATGGCATAAACATCACAAAACAGACTTTTGGAGGCTGTCCGCAATTAAGCTGCCTAGGGCCCCTCCTTTGGCTACTAATAGCCGAGACAGCGCTCAATCATAGCTGGGGGAACCACACAAGGATCCAAGCCTTTGCAGACGACTTTATCTTAACAATATCAGCAAACAACACAGAATCACTCGTAAATACAGCAAACACAGCTCTACAAAAATTCGGCACTTGGGCAAAGGAAAATGACCTCACAATAAACTGAAGCAAAACGGAACTGCTATACCTAAACAGACCACGCCTGGGAAACCTCCCGACAGCATGCACTCACAAACTAGACGGGATCCACTACAACGGGAACGAATTAGAAACTAAGGAAAAGATGAAATATCTTGGAGTTATTCTACATAAAAATCTGAGATGGCAACCACACATAGAACATCAAACGAAAAAAATTTATAAGGCCTTCAATCTGTTCGGGCGTATGGTCTCAAGGGGTTGGGGACTAAAACCAAACCTGGTAAAAACCTGGTACAAAACAGTAGTGGAAAAGACACTGATCTATGCATCTCCAATCTGGGGGAACAACCTAACGCAGCAGAATAAAGACAAACTGCTTAGCTGCCAAAGGCACTTCGCGCTGGCCATCGTAAGGGCATATAGAACAGCCCCAACATCGGCACTTCTGATTCTCTCAGGCCTGATTCCAGTACACCTCCAAGTACAATACGAAGCAGCTTATGGCACAATTACAAGACTCCACAAGAACTACAAGCTACACAACCATATGTTCAATCACACAGACTATGTCAAAAAACAAAATATTTGGCGCAAGCACCCAGCAGATACACCTGAACCACAAATTGGCTCATCAACTAAGGATACACAAATTTACACGGATGGCTCGAAGCTGGAATCAGGAGCTACAGGTTCGGCCTTTGTAGCCTTCGAAAACGTATCCAAAATACACGAATGGTCAGTGCCCCTAAGAAAGTGCAACAGTGTCTTCCAGGCCGAACTACTGGCAATACTCAAAGCTGCTGAGTGGGGAAATACAAAGGGAATATCATATAGCATCCACCCGGACTGCATGTCAGCCATCCAAGCACTTTCCAAACCATTCACGACAGACAATATGGTAATTAAATCCACTCGGAAATCAGAAGGTCAAATAATAATTTCAAAATTGAATGGGTTAAAGCACATGTAGGGATTCAAGGAAACGAAGAAGCAGACAAACTGGCAAAATATGCAGCGGAAAACGAAACGAACCGCGAACACTTCTACCTGGAGAAGCCAATTTCATATTTAAAGAGAAAACTAAGAGGGATCACCATGGATCAATGGCAGTTCGAGTGGGACTATGGGGACACAGGCAGGCTAACACATAGATACTTCCCAACAGTGGACACTAAGTCACTCGTTAGCTGCAAGCTCTTGACACAAATTTACACAGGACATGGGGCATTCCCAGCTTATCTCCATCGGGTTAAGAAGAAGAGTAGCCCAGATTGCGCCTGTGGTGCACTAGGCACAACAATACACTACTTAACAGCCTGCCCTCTAACGGACCAACACCATCTGGCCCAAATCACACAAGCAAATGAAACACTATGGTACAAACAGCTAGCACAAAACACACATGTACAAAACAAGGCAAAACACATAGTCAGATGGCTCACGAACAACATAGATGACATTTCACAATAATATTATGCAGTGTCTACACTAACAAGAAAACTCCAATCTTCAGCAGCATATGGAATAGAAAACAGAAAGAAGAGGACCTACCAGCCCATAGAGGCACCCACCGCTACCGCCACTTTTTGTTTATTTTAGGTCATGAACGAGGCCCTTGTTGTTAAAGCGGCCAGCATCGATACTACTTGAGGCCCGGTTAAAGTAAAAATGTTAATATTAAAAAAATCTTTGTAAAATAAAAATTATTAAAAAATAAAAAATGTATAAAAAACTATTATAATATAAAAATGTATAAAAAAACTGTATAAATAAAAATTGTATAAAAAATGTGCATAAAATGTAAACGGTCCTCGGTTTTAATTGGTCTGTAAGTCCGCACCACGCTCATGACCGCGCATGAATAGGTTATTAAACATGATTTTTTTTTCCTTTTTTTTCCTCTTTTTCCTTTTATTTAATCATTTATTTTATTTTTATTATTATTTTTTTTAATTTTATTTATTTATTTATTATTTTTTTTTTTTAATTTTATTTATTTATTTATTTTGAGTTTGTATGAATGGTATGATCAAGAAGCTAGCACTACCGCTCAGCACTCCACTCGCGCAGGATTCACCTATCAGCATTCTTAGGTCCGAACAGAAGAATTCCATAACTCCAGAATCCCAGGAAGGGATCCAAAAGGCTGAATCCTCGCAACGGGCCTCGCAAGCCACCTTACGTCCGTAGTGTCTCATTCGAATCTTGATCATGCACCGAATTTTTTTTTTTTCTCTTTTTTTTTTTTTCTTTTTTTTTCCCTTCTCTAGTTCTTTTCTTTCGCCCGTTTTGCTAATAATTTCTCTTTTTCCACATCCGTTAAACTTAAATCACTAACAATACATTTTTCAGCAACTAAAACTAAGGCTCCCCTCCGTGGTTTATTTCGGGATAGTGCAAGGAGGTGTTAGTGCCACAGTCTTATCATTTAGGTTTTCTCCCCCTCCCCAATGAGTTCACCGTTCCTTGCTTTCTTCGGCCCTGTCCCCCCCCCATTTTTTTTCTCTCCCCGAGCCCCTTGGTTTTCCTGAACCGGACCCTTGAGTGGGTAAGGTGACCGGGAGCCAAGCCTGAGTGGCTCTCCCCTCCCCCTTTTTTTTATTTTTTTTTGTTTGTTTGTGTCCTTTGGTTTTCCTGAACCGGACCCTTAAGTGGGTAAGGTGACCGGGAGCCAAGCTTGAGTGGCTCTTCCCCCCTCCCCCTTCTAGTTTTGAGTCCCTTGGTTTTCCTGAACCGGACCCATGAGTGGGTAAGGTGACCGGGAGCCAAGCTTGATTGACTCTTCCCCCTCCCTTTTTTTTTTTTTTTTTAGTTTTGAGTCCCTTGGTTTTCCTGAACCGGACCCTTGAGTGGGTAAGGTGACCGGGAGCCAAGCCTGTGTGACTCTCCCCCCCCCCTTTTTTTTTTCTTTGAGTCCCTTGGTTTTCCTGAACCGGACCCTTGAGTGGGTAAGGTGACCGGGAGCCAAGCCTGAGTGGCTCTCTCCCCAATTTCTTTTTTTTTTTTTTTTTTTTTTTTTGAGTCCCTTGGTTTTCCTGAACCGGACCCTTGAGTGGGTAAGGTGACCGGGAGCCAAGCCTGAGTGGCTCCCCCCCTTTTTTTTTTTCTTTTTAATTTTCTGCTCCCCCCCCCTTGGTCTCCAGCCTGGTCCCCAGGGCCGCCCCCTTAGGAGGGCCAGCTTCTTAGAACTACTATTTCCAGCTTCCAGTCAGCCCCTCAGTGCTCCTCTCATCTCTCTGCAGCTCTCCGAAGCCTCGAGGGTTATCTTATTTAATTACCAATATTAAGTAATCCCACTTCAACAATCTTACAATTAAAATTACTTTAATTCTGATTTTTTTTTAAATTAATTAATTAATTAATTTATTTATTTATTTAATTTTATTTTATTTTTTTTTTCTTCCCGAGGGTGTGGCGGTGTCCGGTCCTCGTAAAAATGTGCTGCACCGTCAAGTGCTCGATGGGGTCGTTTAGCAGTCATCGGGCTACCAAGGATCAAAATTGTGATGGTCCCTCTTTCTTCTCCCTTTAGACCTCTTAGTGCATAGCTCATCTCCCCCCATTGGCCCAGCCACTTCAAAATTCTACGCTATGTGCTACTAAATTTTCTTCCAACCACCTGTGGCGAGTTTTTTAAAAATACTGTGTGTAGCAGTTTTTTTTTATTATTATTATTATTTTATTTATTCATTTATTTATTTATTTTAATAGCTCCTTGTTTTGCCGACCGTTCAGCCTTTTTCTTTTGGTGTTTAGCTCCCCTCCCCCATTGTTTTTGCCTCCTCCTTTCGGTGTAAATCTGAGTGCACAACTATCCTCTTGGCTCCCACTGCGATTCTCCCCCCCCCCCCCTCAAAATAAAAAAAAAGGAATTTTTTATTTTTATTTTTTTTTTTATTTTTTTATTTTTATGACTTCCTCTCTGGCTCTAGGCTAGTTGTGCGAATATTCGAAATTCATGTTCTGTATCCAGGAAGCGTGTCTGTGCGCTCCGCTCCCTGGGCAATCTGGAGGTGTGGTGTGTCAGTCGAGCATTATGTGTCCAGAAGCAGAAGTCGCAACCCTGCCATTCCAGAGCTGTCAATAGAAGTAACTTTGCAGTCGTGTAGAATAGGAGCCAGCAGTCTCCCTGTCTGATGTCAGAAGCCTGAACGAGTCGTCGGACACAGCTCATTCTATGTAGCGACTAGATAACTATCTGGCAGTAGGTAGCTATCATGCAGTGATCTGGCGATTAATTCGCTCCGGCGGACGGCATCCAACCCGTTAAGCTTGGCTCGTCCAGGCAGGCAGGGGCTGTCCAAAGGTTTCAATGAGGTTCTTTGTAAGTAATATATGTGTTGACAATAGTATAAATTATTAGTATATGAATTACGCTAACAGCTTTTTTTTTTTTTTTTTTTTTTTTTTACTCAGAATTTCACGATTTAAAGTGCGTAAATGAAATGGTGTTTTCAAAGCTTGTAAGTCAAATGCCATTTTCGAAATTAAGGGCCCTCTTCACTCACCGCAGCCGGAAGCCGAAGCTAATGTTATTCTATGGGAAATTTTTCTTTGCAAATAACTTATTAACTAATACATGCTTTTGAATTCTGTTTTTTTTTTTTTTTTTTTTTATATTTTATTTTGAAGCTGCAAAATACGAATTTACAATAAGTGAAATTTTTTCATTTTGCAATTTCAAAATAAAATATTTAAAAAAAAAAAAAAAAAAAAAATACATTTTTAAAAAAGGTCCGTCAATTTAACAGTTGGAAATTTTCTGAATGTGAAAACAGAATTTAAAAATATGTATTAGATAATAAGTTATTTGCAAAGAAAATTTCCCCATAGAATAACATTGGCTCGGGCTTCCGGCGACGGTAAGTGAAGAGGGTCGTTAAATCGTTACAATAGAATAGTTAAAATAGACACGTAAAAATTTTCGACAGAGTATTTTCGGTGAATTTACATGTGTAAGATATCCTTAAAAAAATTGCAACTTCGTTTTTAACTGTCCCTCTATCTATGTGTGTATATGACAAAGACTTTCCGAGTTGGCTTTATATCAAAAAATTGAAACACTGAATTTCATAAAAAAAATTATATACTGCATCTTGACATAAATTGGTGTGCATGAATTTTTGGAGCGTATGGCCTAAGAAATGACAAATAAAAAGGTTGTTATTAAAAAATACAGTAATTCAATTGTATGTCTATCAACCAGTGGCAGTGCTACGCTACAATTTAACCCGTGTATGGGAAGGCTGTGTCTTAGCTTCTCTAGAATATGCACCCAACTTGATATGTTCTAAAGTGATTTTGAAAGAGAATGCTAATTAGCTTAGAGTGTATATCGGCCTATATGGTGTGCATGTTACTTGCCTTCTGCAATTACCCATTTAGATTTATCGCATCAGCATCTTTTCACTCAGCATATTTTTACTGTGAGACGCTTTCTGTAGGTTTTGGGCATGTTAACCACTGAGTGGCTGTGTTATATAGCAGATATAGCAGAAAATTTTGTGATGTTCAAACATAATAATTCGTGTTGTTGTTGTTATTATGAAAAATATTATTTCTTAAAAAAGAGTAAGACACTTTACTGATAATATCCTTTTAAATTAAGCCAAACATACTCAGCAATTTATTTATTACTTCCTTTACTCTACTACCGTAGGTAAGGAAGTCTTGTATTCCGTCCAAAAATTCGATATCGAGCTTTCAGCTGATTTACACGTTTTAAGGCCTCCCGAGTCCAAAAAAGTAGTTTTTGGCAATTGGTCAGTGTGTGTGTATGTATGTGTGGAACCTTCTGGCTATCATATCTCCGAAACTAATAAAGATAGAACTACAAAACTTCACAGTTGGTACGGGTATGGTTTACAGATCAATTTTCCAAATTTTGGTGAAAATTGAAAAACATCGGAAACCGGAAATGGGACAGTAAGTCCGTATCTCAAAAACGGCACTAACGATTTTCTTCAAATTTGCTGCATAAACACTCTATTAGATGTCCTTTCGAATGATATAGTTGGTATGTTCAAGAAAATTGATAGGCGTCCTGTATAAATAGCTCAATTTCAGGTCTCGCAAGTGCGTGTCTTTAAAAACGGCTGTATGGATTTTTTTTCAAACTCGCCATAATAACTCCCTTTCAAATATCCTTTTGTATGTAATTATTGTTTTCCGGTCAATAAGTAAGTATACCAAGTTTTGGCGAAAGTTGGTATATCAAAAACTGCTCTAACGATTTTTTTTTTAAATTGTTTCATTAATACAGTTTAGATACCCTTTCTCATGTATTACGTGGTTGTTACAGGAATATTAACGATCATCTTGATTAGGTAGTTCAGTTTTAGATCTCGGAAATTGGTGTTAAAAAAAATAACTCTATCTCTCTTTTTTTTTTTTTTTTTTTTTTTTTTTTGGGGGGGGGGGGGGCTTATTTTTTAACTCGCTATTTAACTCTGTTTTATATGTCTGTATACGTGTTGAAAGTTTCTCTTACTGGAAAATTCCAAAGAACACATATAATATCTCCAAAAATGCATATAATACGTGTAATAGTGGGTTATGGAAGTCGTGTGGTTGTTTCACACCAGATTTTTTTTCTGTTTGATTTGAAGTTGAATAAATAATTATTATTACAAAATTTATTCAGAGACACTGAAACATGAAATTTATTCAGAATAATGTTTATAAGCATTCACTATTATTACTATTTATAAATGTTAATTCTTTGCCTGGCTACGGTACGTTAACTTACCACCAAAATCATCATTTTTCTTTTAATGGAAAAGGCGTGGTAAGATGTTTTACTACGCCTGCCGTTAACACTCTACTAAATTACATGAAAGGAAAAAAGAAAAAAAATTCTGGTGCAAAACAAGCACACGACTTCCATTACTTACTATTACATGTATTATATGCATATTTTAGGGATAATATGATCAGAAGACATAAAATTGACCAACAAATTAATACCTAAAAATTTTCTGGTAAATGAAAGCTTATACACATATAAAGATGTATAAAATAGATTTACACAGCGAATTTAAAAATAGTAATAAGAAAAAAATCGGTTTATCCATTTTCAGGGATGGAACACGGGCGCAGAATTCATACCGGAATCTGTTTAAGAAATTTCTCTCCCTATAGTATCGTTGATTCAAGAAGTAGAAAATTTTCTTACATTGATAGTGGTATGAATTCTGCGCCCGTGTTCCATCCCTGCATTTTTCGAAACATTAATTTCCGACATCTAAAACTGATCTACCTAATCAAGATGACTGTTAATTTTCCTTGAATAATCACGTAATACATAAGAAAGGATACCGAAAATCGATTTATGTAATATTTTCAAGAAAATCGTTAGAGCCGTTTTAGAGATACCGACTTTTGGAAAAACTTAGCATACTCAATTATTGACCGGAAAACAATAATTACATACAAAAGGAGACTTAAAAGGCAGTTAATATGGCAAGTTTGAAAAAAATCCGTGCAGCCGTTTTTATAGGAACCCACTCGCAGTACCTGAAATTCAACTATTTATACAGGACGCCTATCATTTTTTCTGAACTAACCAACTATTACAGGGCCCGACTAAGCTTTGAAGCTAGGGGAAGCTCAGTAACATTTCTGGGCCCCCCTTTCATTTCGTTTTTTTTTTTTTTTCATTCATATACCTGCGTGGTTTCATACACATAACATTAAAATCGTATAATTTATTAATTAAGAACATTCAGATTTTTGAGGCTAAATAAAAATTTTTTCCCAAAATAGTGAGTATTTTACCTTGCTTTAGGCGACCTTTCTCAGAAAAAATTCAATCTGAGGGTGAAAATATGAAACAGAAAATCGAAGAACCTGTTTTTAGTCATTTTGGGGCCCCCTCTTAAATTTTAGAGGGGAAGTTTGTGCTTCCTGAGCCTTTTGGGTAATCAGGCCCTGCAACTATATCATTCGAAAGGAAATCTAATCTAATAGAGTGTTAATATAGCAACTTTGAAGAAAACCACTAGAGCCGTTTTTGGGATACAGACTTACGGTACCACTTCCGGTTTCCGATGTCTCACTTCTGATTTTCCAATTTTCACTACAATTTGGAAAATTTATCTGTACCACCACACCTGTCTCATTTTTGAAGTTTCGTAGTTCTATCTTTATTAATTTCGGAGATATGATAGTCAGAATATTCTCCACACACATACACACACACTGACCAAATGCCAAAAACCACTTCTTTGGACTCAGGGGACTTTAAAACATATAAATCAGGTGAAATCTCGATATCGAATTTTTGGACCTAATACAATAGTTGTACTTCCATCACCTACGGTAGTCGGGTAATGGAAGTAAAAAGACTATAGCCTACGTTGATTCCTTTTTTCTAAAATTTTCTTATTAATTTTAAATATTTTTACAAAAAAGAAAAAAGAAAAAGAAAAGAAAGAAAAAAGAGGTGTTTAGATTAAAAACAATACATATGGAAAAGTAAATTACTTCGCTTTTCTCATTTTAAATTAAAGAACTGAGAGGTAAATATTCTAATAAGTTAAATGGATTTTTTTTTTTTTTTTTAAACAATCGCACTCCCAAAAACATTTTAATACACCATTACTAGAAATAAAGTTAAATGTATTTTATTCTTACATATTTTCAGAGCTCGAAATCTTCATCCTTTTTAGGACACATTTTGTGATGGGTTACCCATATTTGCCGACTTAACACTTTTTGGCTACTGGAAAGATTTAATAAAAATATTTATTTTATTTTATAAACGATCTGTCACTGTTTCAGAGCTGCCAACCTAATCCGGCAAATTGTTAGTACCGCCCATTTTTCTACACCACTTAATTTTTAGAGTAATTCTCTTCAAATATATTTACGGTGAATTAAGAAAACCAATACTCTAAAAATTTAGTGGTGTAGAAAAATGGGCGGTACTAACAATTTGCCGGATTAGGTTGGCAGCTCTGCTGTTTTCACCGATTAAGTAAAATAAAAAAATTTAAAAATTTTCGGTAGCCAAAAATTGTTGAAGTCAGCAACTATAGCTACCACTTATTATCATTATTTAAACAATAATCTCTTATCTTATTTAATCAGGACACATTACTATGAAAATTTGATAAAAGTTTCGAATTGAAACAGTAGTTAAAAAAAAAAAAAAAAAGGGCGTAACTTTCTCATCCCTGATAATGTCCTAAAAAAGGGGCGGAGACTTCGAGCTCGTATTATATACGTAAAATGCTTTAACGATAAATAGGTAATATTCGTGTGATAGATTTCTTACGCCTACCAGTTTTGCGAATTCTAGATTTTTCCCGTCTCATGGACTTCACTTACTAAGGCTGCAAACGCTAGTTTTTTACCATCTTTTTTTCTTCCTTTTCTTTTTTGAAATTGAAATACTCTTATACTTCTTTTAAGATACACTAATTGTTTGAAATAAATAGAGAAGCTATAAAATATGCTTCATTTTTAACTGGTAGTCTATGAATCCTGTGATTAGTTATTAAATATCTCAGATTTAATTTTAATTACCTAGTGGTAATATAATGCTAAAATTTGCTAAAATTTATAAATAAAATTAAAGAGGGTAAGTTTATATATTTTCTACACCGTTAAATATATTTTGTTGCATTTTTATAAGTTTTTAACAACGATAGGTTTCTTAGCTTCAAAATCTGCGTAAATTACTTTTGATAATTCCGATAGCGTCCTTCTGGGCAGTTATCGGTAATATTTAGTTAAGATAGATGTTTATGTTTAGTGAAACAAAATTGGTCAAATTGAGATCGCATCGCATAGAAAATTCATCACTTTTCAATAATGACTCTCAACGGAAGGTTGAAACTGCGCTAATGCAGGAATAGTCCACTGGGAGAGGAGCGGATTTAAATACTAAGGTGTAGCGAAACGAAATAAATAGTTGCTTGTAATTTTTAGATCATTACATATAGTTTTAAAATATTAGCGTTCAAGATTTTCATTTCATCCATCGAAACTGCATTAAATTACAACACACTGAAAATTATTTAAAGTTATTTTTTATTGAATTATTATACTTATTCGTCACAAAAGTATTAAGATGTCATTCTACGGGAAAACACACAAGAATGATTTGTTTATATTATACCATATTAATAGTTTTGTACAAAAATATTTTATGTTGTTAATTTTTCGTTTGCTTATTGATGTTAAAATAACTTATTTTTGCGCGCATAATTTTTAAACGTAGTTTTGGTGGACAGCATAATTGGGGTTTTGATTTATCTGTTGCTACATTTTAAATAATATGTAATTCCTTTGCCTTTTTAAAATGACAGAACTAAATATATTTTATTATATCATATTGTTTTGCTTTAAAATAATATTTTATGTAGACGTGAGCATTTCATAAAATTTACAGTTTTTATTAAAAAATACTGTAGTAAAAAAATACCCACCTCCCTCCCCCTAATTACTGCCCTTTCTTTTCTTTTGTTTTTTTCCACATGCATCTAAAATTGCAGGTAATATTCACTTTGTAACGGAATGGCCCTATGATAGAACGTTTAAAGAACGAACTCGGGCATTCCATTATTTAATATTTTAATTATGATAAAACACAATTACAAAACTATATACAACGCGCGCAGTAAACAGAACATTAGGATACATAAGAACGAAGATAACTTCTTACAGGCCGCTGCCTGCAGCCCATGGCCACAGGGGCGTCTTACACGAAAAAATGACTACATCATTCAGCGAGAGTTGACGACCTTCTGAAAACAAAATGTTTTCATTTCACTTTAATGATCGGCAAAATATCATTAGATATTTTGCCGAGAATGGCGACAGCGCCGTCTATATTATTTTAAATGATAGGGAAGATGGCTCAATATTGATAGGCTATTTAGTATATTCGTAAGAGTTTGAATTTAGCGCTACATTCTCCCCCTCTGTTCCCGAGCCTACATCCCGAGGCGGGAACAGCACTTAAAAGTTTCCGCGTATACCACAGGAGATTGAACTTTTGTAACTATAACATTTTAACATGACGATGAAAGTCGATGCGCAGTAGATACCTAAATTTAATTTAATCAGGGTTTACTATGAAAAAACGACTACATCTTTCAGCGAGAGCTGATGAACTTCTGACTGACTTCTGAAAACAAAATGTTTTCATTTCACTTTAATGATCGGCAAAATATCATTAGATATTTTGCCGAGAATGGCGACAGCGCCGTCTATATTATTTTAAGTGATAGGGAAAATAGCTCAATATTGATAGGCTACTTAGTATATTCGTAAGAGTTTGAATTTAGCGCTACAACTTATAATAAAGCAAAGAGTGGGGGAGGGGAGGGGGCATTTTTAGGAAATCGTTTATAATACTATTTGATTAATTAATTATTAAGAAATTTTGTTAGTTCTATGAAAAAGCTGATAATTTTGACTCATTTTTTTGTGTATTCTGTCAAAATGGGAATTTTTTTATTATTTAGCACCTCTGTTTCCGTTTAATTGAATGAGTATTGTTTGTTATACTGATTGGTTAATTAAAAAATAAACATCCGATGCTCTTTCAATTGATTGCTTTTGTGGGATTTTGAAAAAAGCAGCTCAAGGGATATACAAGAAGTATGTATTATGAAAGAGAAACTTTTTTTTTAATAGACTAAAGAAGTTTTTCCTTTAATTAATTTCATCATTCTTTGTCAAAAAAAAAAAAAAAAAAAAGTTATTTTTTTATTTATATAATTATTTCTTTTCTTTCTTTCTTTCTTTTCTTTTCTTTTTTTTTTTTTTTTAAGTAAACTTTAACAAATAACCAATTGATATTAGATTAATTTATCATATCTACTTTCTTTTTTTTAATGTTTTTAGAATTTCCATTGGGTTTAGACAGGGGCGATTGCACCAAACCACAATTATTTCTGTTTATATTTCATAAAATATATATATATATATATATATATATATTTTTTTTTTTTTTTTTTTTTTTTTTTTTTAAGAAAAGAAATATTTTCTTCTTAGGTGTTTTGAGAGTCAATCCATGCAAAATCAACCAAAAAATTTTTGAATTTTTAACCTGTCCACTTCAGATCGCAATAAAATTTTCATGAATCATTATTGATGATATAAATAAGAATATACTTTGGAAATTTTTTTTTTCGCTCAATTTTCGCTTTGTGAATGTTTTTATTTTTATTTATTTATTTTTCCATATTTTAGCTTATCAGAACACTTCCAATCTCAAAATTTACAAGTTCTACAAGGCATAGAGATATTTCTGAACCCTCATTTTAAAGGGAATTTTACAAGGCTTAATTTGATATACAACTTGATCATTTTACATAAAATTAATTATAAATTAATTTATATATATGTACATGTGTGGGTGTGTAATATTAAACGCTATATAATCCAAACTTTTTCGAGTAGGATCTCAATGGGATCAAGTCCCAGGACACACTTGTCGACCCAGCCGTTCGGAGTTTTCCGTGGTTTTCTCCGAAACTGGTATGAATATGATCTAGGACCCACCAGGAAGAGTCCAACGAAGGGCAATCCCCCTTAGGCATATGTCTCTTGTATAGACAATTGGCCTTAACCCCAACACCAACACCACCTCAATGGTATCAGGAGTTATAATAAAAATTCAATGTTACTGCGCAAGTAAAAATGTATTATAATTACCATATATTGCTCGAACATGGTAAAAGACTTAATTTTTAAAGTTTAAATAGTTAGCATGAATGCTGAAACATAATCGAATAAAATAAAATTGATGTGTAACATATATTTGCTTGCTAAAAAGTAAATAAATTTACTCATAAAAAACATTATTATATTAAAAGTTTAATTATTTCAAAAATATCTGTACATGTATTTTGTGATTCTATATGTTTCAAAGGCTGAAATTTTTAATGTAGTGTCTCAGTGGTGTCAGGAGGATTATCAGGGGGGATTATGAATTCGTGAAAAAACACGTGGAATTTTAGCGAGAAAGTTTTTGTATGGTGTTGTTATTTGGGATGAAAGCCTATTGACTACACAAGGGTCATAGGCTTGAGGTGGTGTGCCCTCCGTGGGGGAAGGGTCTTTCTAAGGGTTCCTAGACTACATTTACGCAAGCGTCGGAGAAAACCACGAAAAATTCCGAATGGCTAGGTTGACGAGAGCGACCTGTGATCGAACCTGGCACTTTCCGTCTACCAGCTTAGAGATTAAAAACCGTTCAGCCTCTGGAGGGGACGTTTTTATGTGGAAAGAGAACGTATAGTTTATTGCAGATAGGTCCAATCCTTTCACTGTGAAGCATATTAATTATAAATGGGTTTAGCATCCATATGAGTTTGATATTTGTGTTATTTTATGATTTTAATACCAGGAAAGCTGGAATACTGGTACAGACCCCAAAAAAAAAGAAAAAAAAATCGGGTTAATTACCTGAATTACCTTATGGTATACATTACCTTAAGGCATTTTTGGCAGCTTTTAACATTTGTAAAGCTAAAATGATAACATAGAATGATATAAAAGACATATAACATGTTATATAACATATATATAGAAGACACATATAAAGACATATAACATGTTACATTAAAGACCATTTCTGATAATAAATTACTGTATTTACAGGCAAATTAATTGTAATTAAAATGAATCATAATAAGTAAATAGCAATTAACGCATCACCTAAGAAAAGATTTTCTGTCATAAAATTTGTTTCTGTTTTATATTTTTCTTTATTACTTTCTTCTATATACATAAGAAGAAAGTATTAGATTCGTGAATATTTTCGACCTCTAGTTTTCGATGGATTTACATGTTTTGAGATGTCCTGAACATGTTTGACCAATTTTAGAAAATGTTTGCGTGTGCGTTTGACCACAAAAAATAAATAAAATAAAATATCCTAATATATTGCTTGTAAGACACAAAACTGACATTGACATTTAGTATTATATTTCTCTAAGATAAAAATTGTCTGCAGTCATCATAAAAAATAATTAATAATTTTAAATAAATAATTTGCACTGCGAGAATTTGTATAGGAAAATATAGAAGAAAGTCCTATGACGTCTACAATATACTAATTTATTCAATTTGTCTGACTTATGTTCTTTCAAGCCTATGACTCGTGGTCACTCTACTTCAAATTTTGCTTAGAAATTTTTAATTTATTCTGATTTATTTAAATTATTTATTTATTAACAAGCAAAATTATGTTGCATATTATTATTATTATTATTATTATTTTTTTTTTTCTGATACTAAACATTAACGTTCAATGCTTAAATTGTAAATTTAAAATTAGGTCTTTTAATGTGTAAGCATGATATGTAATAATTATTATACACTTTTACATGTACAGTTTTTTTTATTTTATTTTTTTTTTTTTATTATAGCACTTGATTAAATTCTAAAATGTTCAGGTTATATAGCATTTAGTATTATAAAAAAAAATCAAAATTTTGAAACGCAATATCTTTATTTATTTATTTTATTATTTATTTTTATTATTAGATTTTAAAATTATATATATATATATACATAATATCAATTTACACACCAAATTTCGTGACCACAGAAGTCTTTAATAGAAAATATTATAAATAAATAAATACAAAAAGCACAGCTTTAGTATGGGACCCCTTTGGTGACTTTAAATATTTTAAGCCATTTTTGCGATGAACTGAATTGGCTATCTCAATTGTGCAATTAAAGATCTTGGCGAGAAACGTCCGAGCTACTTCGGTGCCGAATTTCAAATTTTGCCAAAGGGATCCGATACTAAAGCTGTTCCATACACAAAATAAATAAATAAATAAAATAAAATAATAAAATAAAATAAAAACTCTTTTCTGATATTTACAAAATAAAAATAAAAAAATCTTAATAAAATCCAAATTATAATCTTTTACAATTAAGGGGAGAACATAAAAGAACCTCATAAGGTACGTAATAACAACAAAAAATTTTGTTTTACTGCAGGAAAGAAAAGTACTGCTTAATTAAATAAAAATATTAAACTAATGCCAAATATCTCTATGAAAATATTTATCCACATACAAATTCCTGATTAAAAAAAAAAAAAAAAATCACCAACTTTTGTCGGTATTTTTCTCTCTAATTTTTATTATTATTCACGTGAAATTAAAAATATTTCATTTTATTTCCGGAAAATAAATATATATATAAATGCGTATATATAAATATAAAACCTTCTACCGAGTCTGGGTTGAAAACGGAAAAAGGGTAAAATAAATTAGAAATATCAGATCTATATTTATAAATTTGATACCAAATGAAAGGGGCGATTTTTTTTAATCCAGGGGCGCAAACAGTTTTTCGATACGACAATTAGATTTTTTAAAATTAACTAAAGTATGGAATTTAGATAGCAACACTTTATTTCAATTTTTTCATAATTTGTAGAGCGAATCACGCGAATAAAAAAGTCTTTAACTTAAAAATTTATTTTTATATTTTATTTTTCCATTCAAAGCGTTTTAGTGAAAAAATATTTATGACGCATGCGCAGGCGTTTTTTACCCCCAATTTAAACACTTATCATAATTTTGAAAATTTCTATAGATATAATTTTAAGTTGGGTGAAGACCTAAGTTTCTGCCAAGCGCCATTAAATTACGCCCAGCCGTTCTCGAGTGATGCGCGGACAAACGTGTTTTAGTCTTTTACCCCCCCAGGGAGGAACGGGGAGGAATTTCTGAAAAGTTGATAGATATAATTTTAAGTTGGGTGAAGACCTAAATTCCTGCCTAGCGCCGTTGAATTCCGTCCAGCCGTTCTCAAATGATGCCCGGACAAAAAAAGTGACATACAGACACGATGACACACACACATACAGGCAAAATTTTCTGGAGTCATTTTCGGCTTTCATGGGGTGTGAAACGTGAAGATGTCGCAAATTTTTTTGATTCCGACAAATTTACCGACAAAAGTCTGATTTTTATTAATATAGATAGATATATATATACTAGTATATAACCCCGTCAAAAATGACGGAATGTGAAATCGATTAAGGTAGTGAATCAACGAATGCTTTGCCTGCTTCGCTGGACACTATATTTAAAGGGGACTAATGTGCAAGTTGCATCTGACGAGACTAATATGCAAGTTGTACCTGACGGGACTAATGTGCAAGTTGCACCGAATGAACAAACTATTTCTTTTAACGAAAATACCTACTAACCCAAGACGATAGGTCTAGTATATCGTATTTATCGCAATATAACTCAGTACTTATTTCGCTTCCTTCTTCGACTCGTTTTAATAAGTATTTTTTATATGCATGGGCAAATTTAATACTTTTTAATTTTTCGCGTGAAAACATTATTTCATCTTATGCGTATCGCCCCCGCCCCCTTTTAATATATATATATAACAATAACTGGTAAATTTTTTTGGCAACAATCATAAATTTAAATGTCCAATTTTTGAAACTATTTTCATATTTTAATTAATTCTAAAATATCTAATCAAAACTTCGTTACAAATAAGGTACCAAATGAAAGGTACCATATTTGTAACGAAGTAACCTTAGGTACCTTATTTGTAACCTTATTTATTTTAACTAATTTGATAAATATGACGTCACAATCAACTGTTTGTTTATATCAGATAAGCACATTATCATGATTGCAAGAAAATGATGTCATAACTATTAGCCCATAATTTTTATGATTGAATTTTATATTACATTTTAATTCTATCCTCCATGGGTATTTCAGAATTGCAATGGTAGTTTTAACTTTTGTTGAAATCTTTTTACATGTTGAGATTAAGGGAAAAGTGCAAGCACAAAATATGTTCACTTTAAAAAGATCTTTCTAATGATGTAACATTTATGCAGATTAATAAAAAAAATAAATAAATAAATAAATAAATAAAATACGTGTGGCACTCGAGGACTGCCGCGGTAAAGCTATTGCATAGCATTTTTTATCAACTTATGCAATTATAATTATTTATTTATTTTATTTATGCAGTATTTTTTTTTCTTTGATATTAATTCAAGTTACACTTTTTGAGCGTGGTGACCGATAAGAAAACAAATTTTTTTCTTTTATTGAATAAATGAGAATATATCCTCAATGAGAATATATCAAAAATATCCGCAATCGATTTGTAGGTATCGAAAACCTCCATGTACCAAATTTGAATGATCTAACTCTATTTTTTGAGAAAAGGTATTTTAATAGGTTTTTAAAGGCCTGCAAGTCGAATAGGGATATTCAAGTTTTTTCTTTGATATAATTTCAAGTTACACTTTTTGAGCGTGGTGACCGATAAGAAAACAAATTTTAATAGAGAAAAGGTATTTAATAGGTTTTAAAGGCCTGCAAATCGAATGGGGATATTCAAGTTTTTTCTTTGATATTAATTCAAGTTACACTTTTTGAGCGTGGTGACCGATAAGAAAACAAATTTTAATAGAGAAAAGGTATTTAATAGGTTTTAAAGGCCTGCAAGTCGAATGGGGATATTAAAGTTTTTCCGTTGATATTAATGAATAAGATAACAATAATGATAAGAAAACAAATTTTAATAGAGAAAAGGTATTTTAATAGGTTTTAAAGGCCTGCAAGTCGAATGGGGATATTCAAGTTTTTTCTTTGATATTAATTCAAGTTACACTTTTTGAGCGTGGTGACCGATAAGAAAACAAATTTTAATAGAGAAAAGGTATTTAATAGGTTTTAAAGGCCTGCAAGTCGAATGGGGATATTCAAGTTTTTTCTTTGATATTAATGAATAAGATAACAATAATAATAAAACAAATTTTAATAGAGAAAAGGTATTTTAATAGGTTTTAAAGGCCTGCAAGTCGAATGGGGACATTCAAGTTTTTTCTTTGATATTAATTCAAGTTACACTTTATGAGCGTGGTGACCGATAAGAAAGCAAATTTTAATAGAGAAAAGGTATTTAATAGCTTTTAAAGGCCTGCAAGTCAAATGGGGACATTCAAGTTTTTTCTTTGATATTAATGAATAAGATAACAATAATGATAAGAAAACAAATTTTAATAGAGAAAAGGTATTTTAATAGGTTTTAAAGGCCTGCAAGTCGAATGGGGATATTTAAGTTTTTTCTTTGATATTAATTCAAGTTACACTTTTTGAGCGTGGTGACCGATATAAAACAAATTTTAATAGAGAAAAGGTATTTAATAGGTTTTAAAGGCCTGCAAGTCGAATGGGGCCATTCAAGTTTTTTCTTTGATATTAATGAATAAGATAACAATAATGATAAGATAACAATAATGATAATGATAAGAAAACAAATTTTAATAGAGAAAAGGTATTTTAATAGGTTTTAAAGGCCTGCAAGTCGAATGGGGATATTCAATTTTTTTCTTTGATATTAATTCAAGTTACACTTTTTGAGCGTGGTGACCGATAAGAAAACAAATTTTAATAGAGAAAAGGTATTTAATAGGTTTTAAAGGCCTGCAAGTCGAATGGGGATATTCAAGTTTTTTCTTTGATATTAATTCAAGTTACACTTTTTGAGCGTGGTGACCGATAAGAAAACAAATTTTAATAGAGAAAAGGTATTTTAATAGGTTTTAAAGGCCTGCAAGTCGAATGGGGATATTCAAGTTTTTTCTTTGATATTAATTCAAGTTACACTTTTTGAGCGTGGTGACCGATAAGAAAACAAATTTTAATAGAGAAAAGGTATTTAATAGGTTTTAAAGGCCTGCAAGTCGAATGGGGATATTCAAGTTTTTTCTTTGATATTAATGAATAAGATAACAATAATAATAAAACAAATTTTAATAGAGAAAAGGTATTTTAATAGGTTTTAAAGGCCTGCAAGTCGAATGGGGACATTCAAGTTTTTTCTTTGATATTAATTCAAGTTACACTTTATGAGCGTGGTGACCGATAAGAAAGCAAATTTTAATAGAGAAAAGGTATTTAATAGCTTTTAAAGGCCTGCAAGTCAAATGGGGACATTCAAGTTTTTTCTTTGATATTAATGAATAAGATAACAATAATGATAAGAAAACAAATTTTAATAGAGAAAATGTATTTTAATAGGTTTTAAAGGCCTGCAAGTCGAATGGGGATATTCAAGTTTTTTCTTTGATATTAATTCAAGTTACACTTTTTGAGCGTGGTAACCGATATAAAACAAATTTTAATAGAGAAAAGGTATTTAATAGGTTTTAAAGGCCTGCAAGTCGAATGGGGCCATTCAAGTTTTTTCTTTGATATTAATGAATAAGATAACAATAATGATAAGATAACAATAATGATAATGATAAGAAAACAAATTTTAATAGAGAAAAGGTATTTTAATAGGTTTTAAAGGCCTGCAAGTCGAATGGGGATATTCAATTTTTTTCTTTGATATTAATTCAAGTTACACTTTTTGAGCGTGGTGACCGATAAGAAAACAAATTTTAATAGAGAAAAGGTATTTAATAGGTTTTAAAGGCCTGCAAGTCGAATGGGGATATTCAAGTTTTTTCTTCGATATTAATTCAAGTTACACTTTTTGAGCGTGGTGACCGATAAGAAAACAAATTTTAATAGAGAAAAGATATTTAATAGGTTTTAAAGGTCTGCAAGTCGAATGGGGATATTCAAGTTTTTTCTTTGATATTAATTCAAGTTACACTTTTTGAGCGTGGTGACCGATATAAAACAAATTTTAATAGAGAAAAGGTATTTAATAGGTTTTAAAGACCTGCAAGTCGAATGGGGATATTCAAGGTTTTTCTTTGATATTAATGAATAAGATAACAATAATGATAAGATAACAATAATGATAAGAAAACAAATTTTAATAGAGAAAAGGTATTTTAATAGGTTTTAAAGGCCTGCAAGTCGAATGGGGATATTCAATTTTTTTCTTTGATATTAATTCAAGTTACACTTTTTGAGCGTGGTGACCGATAAGAAAACAAATTTTAATAGAGAAAAGGTATTTAATAGGTTTTAAAGGCCTGCAAGTCGAATGGGGATATTAAAGTTTTTTCTTTGATATTAATTCAAGTTACACTTTTTGAGCGTGGTGACCGATAAGAAAACAAATTTTAATAGAGAAAACGTATTTAATAGGTTTTAAAGGCCTGCAAGTCGAATGGGGATATTCAAGTTTTTTCTTTGACATTAATGAATAAGATAACAATAATGATAAGATAACGATAATGATAAGAAAACAAATTTTAATAGAGAAAAGGTATTTTAATAGGTTTTAAAGGCCTGCAAGTCGAATGGGGATATTCAAGTTTTTTCTTTGATATTAATTCAAGTTACACTTTTTGAGCGTGGAGACCGATAAGAAAACAAATTTTAATAGAGAAAGGGTATTTAATAGGTTTTAAAGGCCTGCAAGTCGAATGGGGATATTCAAGGTTTTTCTTTGATATTAATTCAAGTTACACTTTTTGAGCGTGGTGACCGATAAGAAAACAAATTTTAATAGAGAAAAGGTATTTAATAGGTTTTAAAGGCCTGCAAATCGAATGGGGATATTCAAGTTTTTTCTTTGATATTAATTCAAGTTACACTTTTTGAGCGTGGTGACCGATATAAAACAAATTTTAATAGAGAAAAGGTATTTAATAGGTTTTAAAGGCCTGCAAGTCGAATGGGGATATTCAAGGTTTTTCTTTGATATTAATGAATAAGATAACAATAATGATAAGATAACAATAATGATAAGAAAACAAATTTTAATAGAGAAAAGGTATTTAATAGGTTTTAAAGGCCTGCAAGTCGAATGGAGATATTCAAGTTTTATCTGATCTACTTTATGCACAAATTTTACGCGTACAGCTATTCACTGTTGTACATAGATGATAGATACATATACACCTATATACTTTCTCACAAACAGCTGCTTATGTATTCGTCCGATTTTGGAGCAGCTCGTCTCGATCTGTGCGAGCTTCGTACAGCCGAAGTCTACCGAACTGTGTTAGGGTTTTTTTTCGTTACGGAATTTTTCGATTCGGTCGCCGCGCTCAAAGCCCGCGATAAAAGCTATACAATAGCTAAATAAAAATACATAGCATTTCTAAGGGAAAAAAAAAAAAAAACTACCAAAAGTCTCTGTTTTGAAGCGGTCTAAGCCGGAATCGTTCCTGACAGAATGATACTAAACATTATCGTTCAATGCTGAATATGTAAATTTTTAAAATTAGGTCTTTTATTGTGTAAGCATGATATGTAATAATTATTATACGCTTTTAAATGTACAGTAATTTTTAATTTTTTTTATAACACTTGATTCCATTCTAAAATGTTCAGGTGAAATAGCATTTAGTGTTGCCCCCCCCCCCCCCAAAAAAAAAAAAAAAATCAAAATTTTGAAACACAATACATTTATTTATTTATTTTATTTATTTATTTATTTTTTATTATTGTTAGATTTTAAAATTCTATAAATAAATATTTATATATATATAAATACATAATCCGCGTTTGTAATGATCGATAGATGGCGCTTTTTCAGCTTTTGTTGTTAGTAAATATAATAGCCACGTGTATTTATTATTGTTCTTTTTGTTATTCTACTTAATATTCGTACTATAATTTCTCCGCCATTACATCATGGAAAATTGATTGCTTTTGGAAAAGAAATATTTCAGTTTATTCAAAGTTCGATCGTAAGTAGATTTTTAACTGAAGTTGGACAAATATTAGTTTCAAATCATCTGATTGATTCTTTACTTCCATTAGCCGAAGCAACTGAAATTTTAAATTTGTTGTTTGGAAATAAATGGAAGCTTAATTCTGGATTTCTTGATCCTTTGGAGTTACACTGTAGCACACAACAGTATGTGTTATCTTTTTTACCGGATTTATTCATTTTTATTCAATAAATATATGTGAAACTAAACATCGGCAAGCAATGGCGGCTTAATGGAAGCCGAATTAAAGCATGTTAATTGTAATTTCACCTTATCTCACCAGAGGGCGAGCATTTCATTACAATCGCGGATATCAAGCTGCAAATAATATCAAGCGGATATCAAGCTGCATATAAAATGAAACCTTTTAAAATTTTCTGTAAAATGAGGGGACAGAAACTTCTCTATCTCTTATAGAACTTAAGAAATTTGAGATTGGAAGTATTGTCCATGTAAGTAAAAAATAAAAAATATATATTATTTTTTGTTCAAATTAAAAAAAAATAATAAAATGAAAATTCAATGATTTTTTTTTTTTTTTTTTTTTTCTATGACTCCTGAAACTTTCATCGAAATCTGAAGTTGGATAACTGGTTGAGTTGAACAACTGAATGAAAAATCACCCTTTTCCCCTTTCTTCTTGCTTCAAAAAAAAAATAAAAACTGTTAAATGTAACAAAAAATACACATATGTTTTAAAGTCGAAGATTTTGGAAAAACTGTCCAATTTCACATTTCATATACATAAAACATCAATCATAGAGCGAAAAACAAAGAAAATTCCATAGCTAAAGCATTATCATTTCTTTCGGCTTTCGAATATTCCCGCTCCTTTCTCCAATAGCCGATAGAGAATCCAAGTCTGAGGACCGAGAGCCATTATTATCACTTCTTTCTATCCCATCCTTCCGCTTCTTCCTCCACCTACTGTTTTAATAGACATAGACTGAACCATTTCCAGGCCCTGACTAACGGCAGGGCATACGGGGCAAATGCCCTACAGGCGTACGCAGAAATTCTGCAACCTAAAGAGCTCTAATGCCACTGCAAGGGGGCCCCCCAGAATAGGCTTGCCCCGGGGCTTCAGGTAGTCTAAGTCGGGCCCTGACCATTTCGTTTCAGCTCCATCAAAGAATCTCTAACATAGTTATAGGTTCTTTGGCTCCATCGAGATGCATTACTGAAAAAAATTGCTAGTCATTTCAGAAGTATATTTTATATCATGGAATTGTTTTGTAAAAAATAATTAGCTACTTGCATAATTCATATGCTTATAATTTACACTATTGTGAACACATGTACTACTTACAAAGAACCTTAACTTTTGTTCTCGATCGTTTCAGTTTCAGTTAGAAAGGGCGATCTTCTTCACTAACTTAATTCAAGGTCAATGCCATAATGACGGATTTCTACTACCAACTCTTTTCAATTCTTTACTCAAAGTTTTAAGTCAAATGCAATATTCTTCATTTTCCCAATAAAATTGTTGAAATTAAATATTATAAAATTTGTAGTTACGCGAGGTTTTCAAGCCAAAATATTATTATTCATTAAAGTATTTGTACTACTGATGAAAGTACTATTCATGAAAGTATTTGTACGGGGCTTGGTCGTTTCCCCTGATTTAAAGGGGGTGAGAGAAATTTGGTTTTTCCCTTACAGGTCGACTGCGCTGGTATGTTGCCCCGCAGGGTTTAAACTGCCATTAGTTTTTTTAGCATTTTGCTAAAAGGTATCATATTTTGCTAAAACAAGTAGGTCAGAATTTCGCTAAAAAGCTAAAACTGGATAACTGTATAAAATATCTCTATATAATAGTTCACTTTTTTTTTTTTTTTTTTTTTTTTTTTTTTTGTAATATTTGCAGGCAAAAACTACGAAAGGACTGAAATTTTGGGGAATCCTTATTTATATAGTAATTTGGATTTATTTTTAATTTTCAATGATTGAATTTAAATGCAAAAATATTTAAAAGTATGTTAGAATTCAGAATTTGCTTCATAGAAACATTTTTAGCACTAGTATTTCACGATTATCTACCACGACACTTTACTTGATTTTTAAATTGCTTTTTCATTTTACACATATGATATGAATACCTCTTTTTCTATTGATAAAATCAAAACATAGTTTCCCTGATTTATATTTTTAAAGTCACAAATATGGATGCTTGGTTAAAATCATCAATAAACAAAAGGAATAGAAAACAAAACTAAGGATAACAAAGCTAAGTAAAAGAAATCAATGGTATCCAAAGAATTAACTTTCGAAAAAGCTAAAATAGTGCTTGCCTATTTTCGCTAAAATGCTAAAGTAATTTTTTTGCCAGGTTAAACCCTGTTGCCCCGCATTATCTTTCCCCATATCTTCCCCTCTTCTTCAAGATAACTAGAAATATCCATACACTTCTCAAAGGGATTAGAGCTATTTACCTATAAGAAACACGAGTGCTAAAATTGGCAATTATGACTCCTTTAATTACATTTTCCATTTTCACAAACTATTTTTTTTCCAAATCCTGCAGTTTTTTTTTTTTTTTTAAATAATAATAATAATAATAATAAAAGTTTAACTTTTTTATTTAAAATTGGTGTATGAAAATAAAAACTTAAAAAGCAAGAAAAAGGCAAAAATTAGATTTCGAATAAAAAAATAAATTACTAGTACATTTAACAGTCGCAACCAAGCATACATTTTAAATCAGAGATATGAAAATTTCTGGTTTGTCTAGAAACTTCTTTTACAGTTATAATGTTACTAGTTATATAAATTTGGGAACAACCATACTGCCTTATTATTGACGTTTAAACTAGTATTGCTCAGGGAAAAAAAAAAATTAAAAATAATAATAATACAATGAAAGTACAGATTTTGGTAAATTTTGAATTTGTGCACATGAAATATTTTCTTTATTTTCAAAGATGTAAAAGGTATGCCAAGCACATAGTATAAAATAAGTGAAGCGTCACAGATTAAAACAGAAAATTCTTTGAATGCGCCATATAAGATTAATATAGGTAACGTATTTCGAAAGAACAAAATATTCCTTCGTTAGGAAAGAAATGCATTTTACCTTTATGAGATAAAATGCGGAGTATGATTTCCTGTGCTTCTTTATAGAGCATTTCTTGCCTGATGAAAAAGACTTTTCTTCTCAAAACGCGTGCCTTTATTATTCATATATAATGCAGAAATTTTTCATTACAGTTCAGTTTTCTAAAGTTAATGTCAGATATGTCAAACGCAATTGGAAGATGTAAGATCTTGGTCTTTTTGAACACAGAATAAATATATTTTTAAATCTTTCATTTGATATTTAGCAAAAATAGGGAATACTTTTCTGTTAATTAAACAATTAACATTAATAAACAACAGTGTATAAATTATCCAACTTTAAAAAAAAAAACTGAAAGGCTCGTGAAAATTCAATAAGTAATACATAAATAATCTTTCTATTGTTAATACAAAAATAATAAATTTATGCTTTAATCTCATGACCTGATAAAGCAATACTTGAATTTTTGGTAAAATAAAAGTACAGCACATACATATAAATAATTACGCTATACATGAGGACCAGTAATGCAATAAACATATGCAAATAAAACTATTTTCTTCCGAGAGATTATTTATAAATGCTATAAATGTGTCGCAGATTTTTTTTTTTTTTACCTTGTGTGTGTGTGTTTACTATTTAAGTCACTTGTAAGGGAATGAAAGACACATCCCCCCCCCCTCTTTTCATCAGTACATGTCAATCATAAACATGAACACAGGAAGGGGGGATCAGGGCAAATGACCTGTGCCTTCCAAAAAAGGGTGAGGGGAAACGACTCATTTTTACTGTCAATATATCATATACCAGGGTAATCGACCTCCACCCATTTGTACTATTATTGATGAAAGTACTATTCCTGAAAGTATTGTCAAAAAAAAAAAAAAAAAAAAAAAAATTGACATAAAAGAAAAATTGAAAAGAAAAAAGTTTTTTAACCTGTGTTCATTCTTTTTTTCTTATATTCTCTTTATTAGGCCGTTGTAAGTATTTTTACTACAAAAATAGGTGCTTAGACTAAACACAATAAGCATCGAAACGTAGATTACTTCACCTTTCTCATTTTAAATTAATGAATTGAGTGATAAGTATCTTTCTCGTAGTTTTATAAAAGGTTAAAAATGAAACTAATTTTATTTAATAAACTATTAAATGTGTTTATTTTCCTAAACGAATCTCAAGCCCAAACATATTTATATATCATTACTTGAAATAAAAGACCCATTAAAATGTTAAATTCATTTAATTTTTATATATGAGATCTCGTAGTCTCCGCCCTTCTATCAAGATACTTTTTAGAATGAGAAATTCCCGCCTTATTTGCTAATACTTTAATAATGTACAGGGTGGTCACACATCCGCCTTATTTCCCTGATAGTTGCAATAATAATATTTTTCTAAATTAATCCTGAAATCTTACTATTAAAAATTTCAAAAGAAATTACTGATGGAAGAATCTGGGAAAATTGTGACCTGTGACCAGCCTCCTATAGTTGCATCTGAAAGTAAATTATAAGGCGTGGCCAGCATAATACAAATATAGTGCGTTTTATGATGGCCTCACTTTGTTTTTATTATTCGTGATCTGTTTCACCTGAACTATCTTGTTTTACATATGTAAAAAACATTAACCATAGAACATAAACAATATATAGATATAGTTGTCAAAATTTTAATCTATTCCGCAGCATTTTTAGCCACGCCTTTATTTCATACCACTTTTTTCCTAAAAGAATTTTTTTCTTATTCTATCATAGTTATATCTATTCAGGGGGAAAAATTATAAATAAAGTGGGGCGAATTAAAGGCGGGGCTAAAAGTGCTCTAGAATAAATTAAAATACTAGCAATTATGATGATAAAATAAGAGAAAATTACTCT
The DNA here is from genome assembly GCA_963930645.1 of Salticus scenicus. Lineage (NCBI taxonomy): Eukaryota > Metazoa > Arthropoda > Arachnida > Araneae > Salticidae > Salticus > Salticus scenicus. The sequence continues at coordinate 204,789,806 of OZ005656.1, read as the reverse complement.
TAAAAAAAAGTTATATGAAATAAAGGCGAGAGTAAAAATGCTCCAGAATAAATTATAAAATTTGGCAGCTCTGCTAACAGTGGTATAATGGACTATCCATCGCAGCTAATTTTGCGAATTCAAGATGTTCCTGTTTCTCTGACTTCTTTTACTAAGACTGCAAACGCTAATTTTTAAGATACACTAATTTGTTTGAAATAAATAAAGAAGTTATAAAAATATGCTTACTTTTAACTCGTCGTCTATGAATTGAATGATTAGTGTTACAGAGTAACACTTATTTAAGATTAATTATCTAGAATTAATATATTGCTACAATTTATAAAAAACGAAAAATAAATTAAGCAAAAAGTTTTTCTTTTTAACACCGTTAATAATTTCCAGTTACACTTTTAAAGATATTCAACAGAAACCGTATCACTGCAATAAATTCCGACATCGGCGAAAGACTTAAATAATGTCGGTGACTTCCTCTGCGGAAGTCTTCGATGATTTTTACATTAGATAGAAGAGATAACAAATGCATAATTATTTTTCGAAAAGTACTGACTGTAGCTGTAGGTCTCAAAAAAATCCCATATCTTTTTATGCTTTTCAGTAAAAAACGCATAGTGCTAAGGTCAGTACTTTTTTTTATTATTTTTGTGACTTTTGGATCACCCTGTGCTTATTGATTGATGCGAGTACTTAGCGGGCGTGACTACACTAGATGGGTGGTGCGAGCATATCGTAGTCCAATAGTAACGATTAATGTACAGTACAGAAACAAAAATATATTCTGATATGATCAGGGATCACATTCCTCGCCTTCTTTTAAGGCACGTTCAGAGGTGAAATTTTTCCGATTTTTTTTTTTTTTTCTTTTTTTTTTTTTTTTTTTTTTTTACGATTGCGTTTCTAGTGAAATTCTTATGGTGTTTTCATAGTAATGTGCTGTGATTGTACAGGATAAAGATTTTCCCATAAAAATAGCGTTAGTGAAAAAAGCGGAAATTGCGATCTTGTATAATGCAAAATAAAATACGCCTTTATATTGGCATGATACATTTATGAACATAATTCTTTCAGTTTGCACAATGTATTTTGATTTATAGGTGTTGGACAAAATAATGAAAACACTTTCGCTTTTTTTTTACGTTTTGTCAAATATCGTGAAAAATACATAAGTTGTCCTTGAATTTTTAGAATAAAGAAAACATATATTTCTTCATATTTTTCAGCAAACAATTTGTCACGAAGCCCTTAGGGGACGAACAACGAATCTAATAAATTAAAAAGTATTTGTGATTGCCCTATATCTGGAAAAGCGCCGCTCAACTGCAAATTTTAGGTATTATGGTTATAAACGTGATACATTATATCTATATGTGTGTAGAGTTTTGTGAGGATAGCTTGAATATTTAAAAAGTTATTAATATTTTATTTAAAAATGCAAATATTTTTCGCAAGTTTTTACTTCATAACTCCAAAGGTTTTTCTCTGAATTTCATGAAACATTCGGAAAATACGATAACATGTGCTTAAATCATTGTACTATATTTTCAAAGAAATGTATTTAATATTCAAAGAGATATGGACAGTTATAGTGAATAATTTATTACTGCGCATGTGCAAGCTGTAGCCAAAAGCTTTGACGTAGTTTAGTACTCAACAGTATAGAGCTCAGGGATGTTTGTGTTCCCGGAAATCGCTACCAGAATTTTTTTAACAGTGATATTAGGGATAGTGTTATAGGAAAGTTTAGCAATTAAATATAACCAAAAATACAATTCGTAATTACTGATGGAAAGTAAAATAAAAAACCCGGAACGCAAACACTCCAAGCACTCCTTAAAAAAAAAAAAAAATCAGTTGAATAACACAAAAATTCATAGAGATATCTGATTAAATTAGCTGTTTTCAGCTGTTTTTTAAAAAGGTCTTTAGAAAAAGGAGTTATTCACAAATGAAAATTTGTATCAGAAAAAAAAGTTTCATCTTTCTTTTCGAACTTCTTTATTAAGAAAAAAAAAAAAAAAGTTATGTAGTTCATGCATCCGATACAAATTTTTATTTGTGGATGAACCCTTATCGTATAGACCTTTTTAAAAAATAGCTGAAAAACAACTTACTTAATCACCGATATCTCTATGAATTTTCATGATATTCAACTGGATTTTTTTTTTTTTTTTTTTTTTGTTTAAGGTGCTACAGACAGTTGAGTATTAAACTATGTCAAAAACTTTTTGCTACAATATGCACATGCACAGTAATAAATTATTTACTACAACTGTTCCTATCTCTTAAAATATTAAATATATTTGTTTGAAACTACAGTATAATGATTTAGGCATATGTTGTCATATTTTCCAAAAGTTTCATGAAATTTAGAGAAAAACCTTTGGAGTAATACAGTAAAAACTTGCGAAAAATTTTCGCATATTTTAATAAAATGTTAATAATTTTTTAAATATTCGAGCTATTCTCACAAAACTCTTCACATGTATAAAGTGTAACATTTATAACCACATTTAAAATTTACAGGTGAATCGAAGCTTTTCCAGATACTGGTCACAAATATTTTTTTTTTTATTGGATTTGTTGTTTGTCCCGGGCCTTCGTGACAAAACCTTTGCTGAAAAATATGAGGAAAGACAAGTTTTCCTTACTATCAAAATTCACGAGCAACATATTAAGTATTTTTCAAAATATTCGACAAAACGTAAAAAAGCGAAAGTGTTTCCATTATTTTGTCCAACACCTGTATTGTGTGGTCATATACAAAAAAGTTCAGAATTGATGTAAACAATTCAAACTTGGAGGAAATTTCATTTTAACATGACTTATTGTGAATTTATTTCAAAACTTGAAGGTTAATTACATCAAAATATTAACCCCTTAATTGTCTGTCCATACGGTTTACGGGTACTATTTGTGTAGCAGTTTCTCCAAACTGGTACCGGAACTTTTTCAAAGCATTTCTTTGCATTAATTTTCGACAAAACAACAGGCCCATTCATAGATTAAATAAAATTAATATATATTAATATATATCCGAAATATAAAGTGAAAGAAAAAGAACCAGTTAAGGGATTAAGTAAAGATTTTATCCGCAGTTAAATTTTTTTAATAATTTTACCATTTCGGATTAAAATATAAAAAGGGACTTTTAAAAAATCTTTTCATGGATTTTTTTTTTTTTTAATACTCGTAATTTATTGATAGCTGGTCTTTTACAAGCTTTTTACCTTTAAAAGAAAATGTCGACCTCAGGTATTGAAGTTGATAAAAATTAAGAAAACATAATGATTCCTATAATCATTGTTTTGATTAACATTGTAATATCATTAAAATAAGACATGCCAATGAATACAATGGTGTTTCCATTGTATCTAAATGTTCAAGCGAAACCCGGAAAACGGTGATTAAACCAAGAAGCCGGAACAGGCTCCAAGCCTAATCCTTGAAGAAGACGATGATGATGTTCAATCGATATAATTTAATTTAAAGTATTTTATGTTGAATAGAAATAAAAGAATTTCATATAAATTATTTTCTTGAAAAAAAAAATTTCAACTGAACTCTCACTAACAAATTTGAAGAGAGATTTTTTTATACATAATGGACGAATAACCTTCCTTAAACAACCGTTACATTTATAATTTAGTGGTTGGTGTTGAATAAAAATAAAACCCCTAAATGGGGAAACATTGCATTGGTTTTAAGTTACTTTTACTACATATTTTAAAACTTTTAAGTTTAGATTTGAAAATTTCAACTTAAAATTTAATGATGAGTTACAACTGATAATTTAAGAGTGTAATGATAATCTGTGAACACCATAGTAACTCTTTTCTTTCATTCTTATTTGATAAATAATTCTGTGTGAGGGGGGCTACCGCCTCCCTCAACCCCCCGTTCAATTATAGTGCCTACAATTATTTAAAAAAAAATCAAAGGTGTTATTAATTTGTGTTCAAACTTAAGTGGCAACCAAATACGGACTTCAAAATACCAAATTTGAATTTCCTGCAGCTAATTGTGTTTAAGTTAGGCTGATAACAGATATGCATACACAGATCGACCGTTAAAAGTTAGACTTTAGTAATCAGGGCACCTCAAAATGTCATTTTATGCAAAAAACAGATTTCAAAATTCAAAAAACACTTTGTTTACAGTATGGGTATGAAAAATTAATTTTGCTTCCTGATTAGCGTTCGTCGACTTAATAAAATGTTGCAAAGCACTTTCATCAGTTACATTCAATAGAAAAGAACGTTTAGCTTAATTTTGGGCAGACCTGTATATTGTCTATAATCAACATGCATTATAAATAAAATTGTGTACTTAAATTTAGTGTTACTTGAAAAACATCTAATACAAAAGAAATTACAATTCCAGCAACTTTGAAGAATAGACGCAGTATATCCAAATACTTTGGATAGCCCTGTAAATGAATGACGAATGATTTCTGTACAACTATCTTCACAAAATATGCTTTTATGCATGTCATGAATTTTGTTGTTTCCGTTTTGTTTAAGTCAGCCTATAGATGTTGTCACACTGTACTTATCAGCAATTTCCCCATAGACATAATATGCATTTGAATTCTCTTGGATGTCCCTGTACACGAACCATTTGCTTGGTCTCAACGAAAAGTTTGATGTAGCATCCCTACATGATTCACATTTAGAATACCAAGTTTGGTCTTTCTGCTATAATTTGTTTTTGAGATATACTGATAACACACACACACACACACACACACACACACACATCAACCGCTAAAAACATGATTTTTAGATTCATGGTCCTCAAAACTTGTAAATATTTAAAAAAAAACTCAATTTCGAAAATTTGTCCCAAAAACAATATTTTCTTATTTTAAGAGAAAGTAAAAATGTTCATTTCGAAATCAATGATTTTCAGAGCATGCGATTCATCCTTTACTCCAAATAGAAGTAGCAGAAAAATATGGGTCTAAGAAGCCATTGCGATTTCAGCGATGAAATTTTGCAAGTGAAGTCACAGAATATAAACATCAGATTTTTTTAATAAACTCATCCCTTTCCCCCCTGACAACAGAGCTTTCCAAAAGTGTACTTACGACTCGAATGGGTCTTCATGGAAGTAATTTATGAAACTTAATTTACAATTTTCTTTTTATTATTAAAAAAAAAAAAAATCTAAACAAGTACAATTTTTTTAAGTTTGCGTATCATTACATTTTAGATCAATGGTAATACACAGGTTTTATAAGGTAAATAAATATTAATATTAATGTATGCGACCAAAAACTTTCAACCTTTTAACACCGCCCCCCCCCCCGTCTTATACAATTATACAACATTTACAAACAGAAAGAGAAAGCAATTCTGTGTTTAATGTTATTAACAGCTAACCTCTCCTTTCCCTCACACTATGCTGGATTTTGTTTTAACGAAAACTTAAAAGAAAGTTCATTCAAGACTAAACATAATTTAAATACAGCATACAGAAATTTAACAACTTAATAAACAGACAATAAAAAATGAAACGAACCTTACGTAATCAAGAAAACTGGATAACAGAAACAAATCTTAGTAAATAAACAAAATTATGTTAGAGTTAAAAGCTTATAAGGGGTTTTTCACAAAAAAGTACATTTGGAGCGTGGTTGAAATAAATGGATCTTCAAATTAATTTCGCGGCATGTGGCATTTGAAAAACTCTTTAAGAAAATTCAACTAAAAAAATATCTTAAATCTAGCTCGTTCCTTTTCGTATAATTTGCTTAATTTTGACTCCATTCAAATGCACTTCTGATAAAAGTTGCCCAATATATCTAGCTTTCAACCTATGCAGTATTTTTTTTTTTTTTTTTTTTTTTTTTTTATCTTTCGCACATGCGCAGTGAAAATGTTTTTCATAAAAATGCTCATATTTCATGAGATATTTGTATGCCGATTGCAGTATATTGTTTTGAAAGTCTTTTTCCAACTTATCTGAAGGTGGGAATAACTTTCGTTAAAAACTCAGTATATTATAAATAAAAACATTTTTTTTTTTTTTTTTTTTTTAAGTTTTAAAATAAATGTTTATATCTCCTTTATTTAATGTACTATTGTCACACAAATTCATCCACAAATTGAAATGAGTCTATATTAACATATCCTAAAGTTACAGTTGATTTCGTTCACTTAACGATACAGGGTGATCGCAAACATTATTGATTTTGTTCAATTTGTTACTGGCCTCCTAAATGTTGTCTTAAACCAGTCTTCTCTGAAAAACATGAGGAAGACCCAGCTCTTTAAATACCCAATGTTTGAAAACATTTCATCGAGAGATAAGTTTTTAAATCTTTTGCAAATATTGCTAAAATTTTGAGCAGGAGTGTATTTCTCCAAAAATGCCACGTGTCCGTTATTTTTAACGGAAACACTGGAAAGTTTTTATAAATGCTTTGAGTTCATTTAAATCTTATTTATTCGTCGAAAATACGTGTGATAGATTTCTTTTTAAAAATAATGGCCTTAAAATCTGAATTAAAAATGAGTAATGATGGCAGCTATAATTTAATGATTGTGATTTTTTCGAATATGAAAACGGAGTAATGATCATTCTGTAAACATATTTCGCTATAGAATAATATAAGTTTTGGCTGTCGGTGAAGAAAGCTATTATACGCTGTTAAAAGCATGCTTGATAAGTAATATTTGGTTCATGTATGCTGTGGCAAGCATAGTTTACTTTTGATACATAATACTTGATGCAGGGCGCGAAATTTCCGCTCGCCAGCTCGCCATTGGCGAGTGGAATTTTGCCTGTGGCGAGTAAAAATTTGATCTAGTTATAGTTGAATTTTTACACGACACGGTGCCAGAAAACACTCTTTTTATAGATTTGAATATGGCAAAATATTGCCATCTTATAACATCATATTCAACCTCTCCCTTTTCTCTTCTTGGAGTGCCAAGCCTGTGTGCGCTGCCCGACAATCGGCCCATCCTGGGACTGAAAAAATGCTAAATGCATGCATAAAAGTTTTAATCTCTTCGGCAGTTTCGTTTCTCTCACTGTGTTTTTTCCAAGCAGAGTGAGAATAGACGAGCAGAGAGTCTCTTTGCCCCTCGCCCACTATCCAAGAGAAAAGAAATGCGAAAGTTTGCCTATGCGGTATTGGCCCATGAATACGAGCCCGAGCCCCTAAGGATACTGCCTTTGTTTATTTTGTTGAATAATGATAAAAAAAAACAGTTCACACTTTCCAGTGTTTCACTAAAACGCGAAGAATTTGCGCTTGTAATGATTTAAAAGCAAAGATTTTATCGAAAATGTTATTCCGAAATGGCTTTTTCAAATGACAACAATTAACAAATTTAACGTATCGTGTTTCTGTTTGATTTCAAAAATAAAATGGACGAAAAATACATTTCCCGTGTAAAAATTTAAATAAAAAAATAGGTAAATAATGAAGGTTAATCTTTCATAACAAAAAGATTTTTAAGAGATATTGTTTGACAAAGTGTTTTTTTTTTTTTTTTTTTTTTTTTTTCTTTGTTTAATGACTCTCTGCATTTATGTTATTAGATATTTTACCTTTTTCCAAATTTCAAATGCAATACATTATAATGAATTTTAATTATAGATGATTATGAGATATGATGTATGACACAATTTTACTATATACTATTTTAGGCATATTTGTAAAAGCATTTCAAATAGTTACGAAAATTAAAAAACCCAAATGCGTAAAAAAGAAAAGAAAAACAACCCTATTTTGTGGCGAGTAAAACTTTTTTTTCGGCGAGTGTAATCTGAGTTGAAATTTCGGGCCTTGCTTGATGTATGTTTGAATTATGAAGTCTAAAGCAAATGGGACAAGTCTAAACTAAGATTTTGATCTTGGCTTGCATTAAACTTACAGACTTGAAATAACAAGTTCAATGCAAGTTTCTTGATTTGATTAATGAAGATTAAAGATAGCATAATGCAAGTTCTCTGTACTGTCTGGGATTTTATTGATGCTCAAGTGTTATTTAGAAATGTAATGCTTTTTTAATGTGTAAATTTTGTAAATTTATCCACCTTTAAATGAAACTGTTTTATGTCTAAATTTTATACAAAAATGAAATTATAAAAAATAATTAATTAAATATGTAAACCTGATCATGGGACAGTCTTAATATTACTCACCTTGGCGACGTTCGAATTTTTATCGCCATTTTAGACAAAAATACATAATTTATGCGATAATTTTTTTCTGTTTCTTTCTTTTCTATTTTTCAATAAATTATAAAATATTGAAAAATAGAAAAGAAACAAAAGAAAAATTATCAACTCAAATTCAAACTTAATTATCTTGTTTTATTTTTTATTTCATTTTGCACTTGCGCTTTTCATTTCCTAATTCAAAATTATTAAAAAAAACTTTTTTGATACTGCCCGTTTCGAAACTGATTATTATTAATTTTCTTTTACTTAAAAAAAAAAAAAAAAAAAAAAAAAAAAAGACAGGGAAAGGTTGGTGGTTGGTTGGATTTTTTACGTCGCACTAATACTGCGCAGGTGGGCAATTGGCGACGGTCTGGGACACACCCCTAGGGATGCTCCGGAGACTTGCCATCATAATTTTGATCCTCCACGGAAGGGATGGCTCTCCCGCTTCGGTGACCCCCAGAGGTATAATTTTTGATAGGAACATGGAGGACATTGCGGCCACGACAGATTTTACGTGCACCAGCCACCATTAGTGTACACGACGATCTTTGGCCGGCTCGGGTACCGAACCCGCAATCTTCCAATTACGAGGCCGGCGCTCTACCGACTGGGCTACCGCGGCCCAAAAGGGAAAAAAAAAAAAAAAAAAAAAAAAAGAAAAGGAAAAGAAAAGAAAGATTATGATGAAATTCTGGCAAAAGCAGAATTTAGTTTAGTACGGAGGACTATTAGTTTTTTTTTTTTTTTTTTTCAAATTGTAACATCACTTTCAAATTATTCAATTGTATTTTCGATTTCGATAATTGTCCAACTATCGTAAAAATCCATAGATTGAGACTAATAGTCCTCAGTCCTAACAAACAATATTATTTATATTCCAGACAAATAAACAAGGTACTTATGCTTTTGTTGAACAGACAAAGCCCGTAGAATAACTGTGTCTCTCCTTTTTTCTTTTAAATTTCCTGTTATATTAAAAAGAGATTTCGTTGTAGAACTAAAGAATTTTTTTTAACAAATATCAAAAATTCAAAAGCATACAACAATTTTTTTTTTTTTTTTTTTTTTTCTAGTCGAAGCAATTAAGCATAACCCTTCGTAAGATGGTAAAATGTAGGCAACAGTGGAGCGTGAAATCTGCAATGCACTACTTTAATATTTTAAAAATCCAGATTTTGTTTTTGCGCAAGAAGATTCCTCGAAGCAGGCGTGACCGTAGCCAGAAAGAAATTTTGGAGAGGGTTCAAACTTTGTTACGTAGTGTTGAGTGTTAAAAATGGTGTATAACTCAAAATTTTTCGTTTTTTCACCAAATTTTAGAAGGAAGAGTCCCCCCCCCCCACCGCCAACCCTTGGCTACGGCCTTGGAAGCGGGGGAGCCATCGATTATGCGGAGGATCAAACTTGTGAAGGTACGTCTCTGTTCGGACGCAGTTATATTGCGACGTAAAACCCAATCCCGACCAATATCAACCTCAGAAAATATCTCAAATTTTGCACTTTTTTTTTTTTTTTTATGGTAATTTTCTTATTTTTCATTGCGACCATATTCGAGTTCTTTAATAATAAAATAAAGTTAAAAATAAGATATTATGGATAATTTATAATTATCCAATTTCGGAAGTTTTTATTGATTTATTTTATTATTATCATTATTATTTTAACGGAATGGGGACTTAAGATAAATAATTACTTTGGTACAATTTTTCAAAACTTAGAAAATGGATTTCAAAATATACTATTTGGTTTGGGGACAAACAGTACACGGGTTGTCCCCAAGAAAGTAGGACGTGGAGTTGGTCACCTTAACCTAATCTTCTTCCGTGGACACAGCCATCCGGTCCAATTGCAACGTCGCTGGCATTAACTGTAAACTGTTACTTTACATTACACATGTGTTTGTTTTTGTTTATATTTGAAAGTAGAGTCCCCCGTGCTTTGAGAAAGTAAAGTGAACGAAATTTTAGCTTCTTAAAATAGGTATTTTATAATTATTATTTTCTAAAATTTAAACAATGTTTATTTTTCCTATTTTCCTGCTTAAATTAATGATAAGGATTTTAATTACAAAAGTATGCCACTTCAAGTACTTTTTCTCAACATCATTTTAATTACCCCAAAATTTATTTTACTTTTTTTATGCTGATGTTCAAAAAAAAAATTTTTTTTTTAATCTCAAAGAATTTTTTTTATTTATTTATGCTGAAAGTTGCGCTGTTTATCACTTGCAATGTTTTTCTTCATTTGCAATCATCAAAAGAGCGCAGCATATTTAGATATTATTTTCAAATGTAGCCGTAGCGATATTAACAGGATGTTTTCGGATGGGGTTATTCTATTATCAGTGAGCTGCATAAGTATTATGAAAACATCAAATACATAACACTAAGAATTCATCTCATGATTAATAATCAATCTTTAATATATATTTTGCATTACAGTAATATCTGATCTGTTTTAAGATCTCTGAAAGCTTTTATTATTCTGAATCAATCTGAATTGCATATGAATATATGTAAAGAAAAAGAAGGTATATCAACTGCAACATGGCCATTGCATTTTCACAATTTTGTTTCATCATTCAATTAAAAACTAGAATACCTATTTTGAAGTTAGGTTCACAGCTTTTCAGTTGAAGCTTCAGCCATCATCAGGAATTTCCTGATGCAGAAATGTGGCTTATTTTTCAGCTTGAGTAGAGAGTGCCACCTTTGATCAATGTTTCTATTATTCTTAACATCATTGTAGCTGCGCTGCTTGGTTAAAATTTCTACTGTTTTGTGAGAAAATTATCATTAAAAAAAAAAAAAAAAAACTACAAAATTTGAGATTTTTCTGAGGTTGATATTGGTTGGGATTGGGTTTTACGTCGCAATATAACTGCATCCAGACAGAGACGTACCATCACAATTTTGATCCTCCGCAACATCTATGGCTCCCCCGCTTCCAAGGCCGTAGCCGAGGGTTGGCGGTGGGGAGGGGGGGGAGACTCTTCCTTCCGAAATTTGGTGAAAAAACGAAAATTTTTGAGTTATACACCATTTCATATATGTTTGCCAATTTCTAGGGAGTTTATGGGGTCTAAAAACTGCAATCATATGTGAAATTAAGTATCGAACTGAAAAAAATGTAACGGGTTACTACTTAGGGGTGATTAGGATGACTTGATCTCCTTGACCCTTTTCTTGCAGTTTTTAATTTTTTTTTTTCTTGGGGGAGGGGAAGTTTATATTTGGATGTTTTGAGTTATTATTAAAGTCCCAACTTTTTGCTTTGTTTTAGTATTTTTTTACTTTTATAGAACCATTTTTAAAATTATGAAATTAAAAAAAAAAATGATTAAGTCTCTATAATACAAGGGTTACTTTTTATGTTTCTACAAACGACTAATAGAAAGCGCTACTGAAATTTATCTTCAGGATATTTGTAAAATTCACATTTTTTTTTATCTTGGAATCAGTGGCATGGCATCTTAGAAATCGTCTGTGTATTTATTTAAAGTGAGTGTTTAAAAGAAGCAAGTGAGTGAAAAAATGGAAGTAACTCATGAAGGTTTCCGTTGGATGATTTTTTATGATTTTAAGAAAGGCCTCACTCGACAAGAATGCATGGTATCGCTTCGTGAAAATTTTGGTAATGAAGCACTATCAGAAAAGACTGTTTACAATTGGTTGGCAGAATTCTGTCGTGGTCATGGGTCCATCAGTGATGAATCTTGTGAAGGACAACCAAAATCGGTAATGATTCCAAACAACATCATTGCTGTGCGCAAGATGATTGAAGAAGATCGGCATGTCACGTATCGTGAGATAGAAGCATTCCTTGGCATATCACAGACTGCCACACATTCAATTTTGCACGAACATTTAGCTGTTAAAAAGATTTGTTCCAGATGGATTCTACACAATTTGACAGAAGCTCAAAAAGAGGCTCGTGTAAATTGGTGTAAGGAAGTACTAAAAAAATTCAAGTTGGAAACAGAAAAATCGTATACAACATTGTTACAGTTGACGAAACTTGGATATATTCATGTGAGACAGAAACTAAACAGCAATCCACTGTTTGGGTGTTTCCAGATGAACCAGATCCTACAAAAGTTGTTTGTTCATGAAGCACTTCCAAGAAAATGATTGCTTGTTTCTTTGGCCTTACAGGGCATATCACAACCATTCCTTTAGAGGATCGAAAAACTGTTAACACTAAATGATATACAGAAATTTGTTTGCCAAAAGTCATCAACGAAATCAGGAAAAACAACAAAAATCGCCACATCATTCTTCATCACAGCACGACAACGCCAGCTCCCACACAGCATGTAAAACAATTGATTATTTGAAGGATAAAAACATCAAATTAATGTCTCATTGCCCCTATTCTCCTGATTTGTGACCTAATGACTTGTTCCCTTATGTCAAACAAAAAATGCGTGGGCAGCGATTTTCATCACCTCAAGAAACTGTTGATGCCTTCCAAAACCATGTTTCTGAGATATCAGCTTCAGAGGGGAAAAACTGTTTCAAGAATTTGTTTGAACAGATGAAAAAGTATATAAATCTTAAAGGCGAATATTTTGAAAAGCAATAAAACAGTTTGTCCCCCCAAAATTTTTTTTTTCTTGCTGCTTTTTGTAAAAACTTAAAAGGCAACCCTCGCAGCTAGGATACTTGATCCCTTACAAAGGGAGACTTGATCCTTGAAACACAGATGCATTTAAATGTCTCAAATTAATTATTCAAGATCAAATTTATTGTCACCTGATTTGTAAAAGAGGGGGGAAAAAGAAAAACTTATGAAGAAAAATCTACATTTAATGATTGCAATCGCTCAAATTAATCAATAAATATTTTCAAAGCATGAAAAATCAAACATAAATGTTGTAGTTCGAACTGTTGTAGTTCGAAGAGTTCCACCAAGCATGGATGGTTTTGGTAATTTTTTGACAATGTCTTCATTATCCACTACACTTATGTCCACGTTTTCGGGATAAATAAATTGGTTGAATTAAGTTCTCATTTTCTTAAGAAATTTATTTCAGATTCAGATGATGAAATCTTCTTTTCAATTTTTCCTTCGAAATGAGTGATTTTCTTCTTTCCTCGAAATCGTACACAACAAAATCATTTTCATCAATTAAAAATAATTATGGATCTCCGGTTTCATGAGACTATTCATTAGATGATTCTGGTTCTGTTGAATCGTGAATGCTGTAACTATTGTCACTTTCTGAAAATTCAGCACTTTCTTTTTTAGTTTTCTTACTTGATATAAAAAGATTTTATTTTGATTTCTTTTTCTGTTGACGACCTTGTATTTCTTCTTCAATCTGTCTTTTAGTTGGTGTGCTCGTCAACATTCTTTAATATCCCTTTTTTCTTCTTTGCGATTGCCTTGTTTTAAGTATTGAAACTTTAGAAAATGGTTGTATATCTTCTGGTGTTAATATGTTTGGTTCACTTATAGATACATTATGGCTTGCTGAAGTTTGTGGCTGTTCTGTGACATAAAATGATAAAAATTCATCTTCCAAGAAACAGAAAATATTTCTGTTCAAAAGATTCCAGTGATTTTAAATTCTTTTATTGTTAGTTGGTGTCATGGCTTTAGGGTAGGCAATTGCGATATTTCATAAATTGTTATTCTTTGAGCAGGATAATTGGTTATCCAGTTTTGAGCTGCAACATTAAAATACCTTTTAAACGGTTATATGGTACGGTCTAGTGGCTGCAATTTGTGAGATGTGTGTGGTGGTATTGTCAACAAAATTATTCCATTTTGTTTGGTATAGTTCAAACTCTTAATGCTTATATAGCTATCATGATTGTCCATTATGACTAACACTTTGCTGTTTTTATTGCATTTTACTTTCTGTACGAAATGCTGTAAAAATCTTACAAAGCTAAAAGTATTCATCCAGCCTCTTACATCTGACACTCCTATTGTTCCTGGCGGAGCTCCTTGTGGTATGTGGTTGCCAGCTGTATTTAAGGACCCTTCAAACTCTGGCAAGGATGCAAGCTTCAAAAGTCATAAGTTATCCATTGTCCAAAAGTGATCCTTGAAATTTTGCGCACATTTACAATGAAGAACATTACTTTTTATTGTGCTTTTACAAAAGAGACCAGTTCCTATGCAATTATCGCACTAGGGGGTTTGTGAGCGAGGACTGGGGCAAGCTTTGATTCTCAAAAACCACATCAAAGAAATATCAATAGATCCGAACGTTTAGCTTTCCAAGTTGTCAGAGTTTGAAGGCAGCTTTACTGATGCACAAACTGTGATTTATCCGCCTCATTCTGCTAAAGTAACAGCTCCAACCTGTTTTTCCCCTTTTATAGCTACTATTTTTGGAGGCTTGTGAATAGTAATGAAGCCAGTTTCATCTATATTCCACACACACTGTGGGTCCAGTTTTTCTTCTTTGTATATTTTTCCTAATTTGAAAAAAACATATTAACATTATGCTTATTGAAACTAACTGCAAGATTAAGACTAGTTGCCTCTGGTGTACAAAGTGCTAATGTTTTATTACGATCCATGAATCCTCTGTACCAGTCATATCCAACACACTCTTCTGTTTTCCAAGATTCAGGAACTTTCTTATCATTATTCACAGCCCCACTGGCAGAAACACGGCGACATAGTCGCAGACACAGAAAATCAGCTTGTGAACAGTTTTTGTCTGCACTGAGAAAAAAATTTGTTTGCAACTTTCGGATAACAATTCACTTATAAAAATTTCTGTATCAAAACTAAAACTAATACTTTTTATTTATAATTATTTATATTGTGTTGTGTCAAACATGTTATAAAATATTTAATTGAATGAGATGAATTGAATGAATACATACAATTGTTTATACTATATTGTTCTTCAGTAAAATTGTGTTTGTGTATTGTTGCACGAGACCACCACTGATGTTAAGCCACCCCTCCCCCCCCCAATCAGCTTTCAGGCTCTTTTAGTGTAAGCCATTTTCACCCCTGATTACATGCAAATTTTGCAGACAGATTATGAAATCTTAAAAGCCTGTTGCAGACAGCTACAAAACTTTCTGCCACTGGGTTCCCAGCATATTGAAATGCTAACTTTCTCAACTGCATAGGCATAAGTTCATGACGTAATTTACTGGATGTTTTTAAATATTCACACAGACGATCTTCTTCCTTAAAAGAAAATATTTGCGAGTGCTTATAGTTCGATTCTTAACAAATGTCACTTTCTTGAACTTTTTGTTTCCTGACATAACACTTTAAGGTCAATACATTAATATTATATGATTTTGCTGCACCTTTTAAACTGGGTCCATCAAATACAGTATTTACTGCTGCCCGCATATCTCCAATGTTGATAGTTTTTCTGGGTTGAAACACCCTCTCTATGTGTATAAATACATGGCATGCCTGCAGAGAGAAAATATAATCATTGTAATAAAATTAAGAAATTCTTTATACTAATTTAACTTAACTCTCGGGACACTTGATCCCCAGGATCAAGTCTCCTCGTGCAGTGGGGATCATGTGTCCCTATAGGTGTATGTTTTCTAAAATAGATTCTTAAACCAAACGGAAACAAACTATTTTCATTTTAAATAGCATCATTTAAGCAGCAAACTATGGTAGTATATTATATCTATCTTCTATCAATAAGCGTTAGTAATTGAATGTATGTAGCAAAAAATAAATAAATAAAACTACTTACTGAAAAAAAAGATCTGAACTTAAGAAATCAAAGATTCCTTCCTAACAATCAAAGTAAGGCCTGTGGATCAAGTCATCTTAATCTCCCCTAAGCATGACTAAAAAAAAAAAAAAAAAAAAAAAATCTGAAAATGAATAAAGAAACACAAAAATGATATTAAAATATAACAGAACCACTACAGCCTTAACCCAAATTGATACAGAACAAGAAATAGATATAGATTTCAAAAACACAAGAAAACTATCTAATTCATAGGCGTAGCCAGCTTTTCATGCGGGGGGGTGCCCAAATTTTAATTTGAAATTTTCAGCATAGATATACATACATAGTACGCATATGTATATACGTAAGCGTGTGTATGGGTATTTTAATATACGTGTATTCATACATATGTCAGTAAATGTACATAATAAAGGAATTATGTCATTGTGTGTACAAACATATATATATATATATATATATAAAGAATAATGATATAATTCAACTAGCAGAACTACCCAACGATGTTCGGGTTGAAGTAGTGTTTAAAGAATCTAAGAGAAATTTACAAAGATTCTGATTGTTCAGAAGTTTGAGGTAAATGAAATTTTCCAGTGTAATAAAACATTGCAGGTGAGGCTCTGAGACAATTTTTAGATCTACAATTTCCACAAATATTTACCAATTTTTCTGCGCTGACGCTGACAATACTTTGAGACGCATAATCAAAAGTAGAATCATAGTTAAATGTACACTAAAAACTAATTAGCAGCATCCAGTGCTTGATAAATTGTATCATTTATGACGTTTTGGCATCAGCCTGAATTCAAATATGTCGTTACTCTTCAGTTTCTTCTTGTTTTCTCACCTCTGTCTGTTGAGCATCTGCACGATACCTGCCTAGTCGAAATACAATAGTACTTTCTAGTCTCTTACAGCTTTCCTTTTATTTAGTCATTCCTGAAATATTTCTTGAATTAATATAAGATGTGGCTATTAAATAATTTCTTGCTGCTTCTCCCTCTGTCATATTCGCTCTCTTCACAGTAGAAGTCTTTCCGTAGAAAAAACTTTTTTTGGAGATAAAACAAATTCATTTTTTTTTTTTTTTTTTTTTTTTTTTTCTTTAATAGGTACTAAACGTAAGTTTTAACTATTTATATGACTGGCGTTTTAGAATAAAATGTTGATATTTAGAAAAAAAAGAAAGAAAAACTAATTAAACCATCTTAATAAAATTGATATTAGAGTCATTTGAATTGAAAGTGAATTCGCTCTCTTCACAGTAGAAGTCTTTCCGTAGAAAAAACTTTTTATGGAGATATAACAAATTCGTTTTTTTTTTTAATAGGTACTAAACGTAAGTTTTAACTATTTATATAACTGGGGTTTTAGAATAAAATGTTGATATTTAGAAAAAAAAAGAAAGAAAAACTAATTAAACCATCTTAATAAAATTGATATTAGAGTCATTTGAATTGAAAGTGAATCCCAAATAATCAATAAAAATTAATTTTTTTTATTTTAATGTAAGTACTGAATTCAAAACCTAAAATTATTAAATAAAAATACAAAGTCAATGTTAAAAATAAATAAATAAATAAAAACAAATGTTTAATATTGTGAAGCTATAATGACATCAATTTTATTTTATTTTCATTTTATTTTTCACACGTAAAAAAATCCTCATTTTTTTTGTACAATAATGATAATTATTATTATAACTATAATAAATAAAGGACATGCATTTTTTTTTTTCTTTGAATCAGCTCCGTATTTGTTTATAATGTTAAAGATAACATAAGGTTTTTTTTTTTTTTTTTTTTTTTTTTAATTAATATTGTTTAAACTAATCCGGTTGAAGTAAAAAATATAAACAAACTCCAGTTAAGAGTTGAATTAAAAACACGTGTCATATTGTAATAAATTAATTAAAAACACTTTAAAAACACGTTAAAATACATTTATTAAAATATAAAAAACTTCCAAAGCTTTTCGCCTACATACAAGAAGGCATCATCAGGGAATTTAGTTTGACACATACTTCAGAGCAGTTATATGTACTTTTGAATCACATGGTTAACAGTTAAGTCCTTACATAAAATATATTCAACTGGAAGTCAGATAGAGGCTGGAGCTATTTCAGGAAGAGGAGGTGCTACAGTTGAACGCTGGAGTTATTTCAGGAAGAGGAGGTGCTACACTTGAACGCTGGAGCTATTTCAAGGAAGGTTGGAGGTTGGAGGTTGACTTGGCTACACTTGGAGGTTGAAACTATTGCAGGAAGAGAAGGTGCTACACTTGGAGGTTGGAACTATTGTAGGAAGAGAAGGTGCTACACTGGAGGTTGGAACTATTGCAGGAAGAGAAGGTGCTACACTTGGAGGTTGGAACTATTGCAGGATGACGAAGTGCTACACTTGGAGGTTGGAACTATTGCAGGAAGAGAAGGTGCTACACTTGGAGGTTGGAACTATTGCAGGTTGACGAAGTGCTACACTTGGAGGATGGGGAGACTGTAGAAACATCAGAGTGCAATTTTCATTTCCTACATTTGCACTCTGATGTTTCTACAGTCTCCCCATCCTCCAAGTGTAGCACTTTGTCACCCTGCAATAGTTCCAACCTCCAAGTGTAGCACCTTCTCTTCCTGCAATAGTTCCAACCTCCAAGTGTAGCACTTTCTCTTCCTGCAATAGTTCCAACCTCCAAGTGTAGCACTTTCTCTTCCTGCAATAGTTCCAACCTCCAGTGTAGCACCTTCTCTTCCTACAATAGTTCCAATCTCCAAGTGTAGCACCTTCTCTTCCTGCAATAGTTCCAATCTCCAAGTGTAGCACCTCCTCTTCCTTGAAATAGCTCCAGCGTTCAAGTGTAGCACCTCCTCTTCCTGAAATAACTCCAGCGTCCAACTGTAGCACCTCCTCTTCCTGAAATAGCTCCAGCCTCTATCTGACTTCCAGTTGAATATATTTTATGTAAGGACTTAACGGTTAACCATGTGACTCAAAAGTACATATAACTGCTCTGAAGTATGTGTCAAACTAAATTCCCTGATGATGCCTTCTTGTATGTAGGTAAAAAGCTTTGGAAGTTTTTTATATTTTAATAAATGTATTTTTAACGTGTTTTTAAAGTGTTTTTAATTAATTTATTAAAAAACATAGCATTAGCTAGATTTTGTCTTGATTAATTAGTGTAAAATTTTCAATAGTGATAGGTTGAACGAACAGTGTAGTTCTTCATCGAAAACTAAGAAATCCAAACTGATTCATAAACAGATATAGATTTATACATACATATAATGTCAAAAATAAGTTGAAAAATAAAGAGTTTTGCACACATTTTTGATGGAAAAGCAGAATTTAATTTAACAAAATGGAAAGGACGAGGTCAGAAATGGAACTTGAAACTTTTGATATAACTCGTCAGTGCTCGACAAACTGAGCTATACGGTTGATATACGACCAACACTAACCAATCATCAAATGGAAATTTCCATCTGATTTGCAAATGGAAATTATTTTTTCTTTACATAATGAGGGATCAGTGTGAGCCAGATCTTACTCGTGTTTCAGATGGTTATATGTGAATCTTACTAGAATATAATTATATTGTGGTAAACTGTGGTGACTAGACTATAATATGAAAACTTTAAGAAAATCGTAATAAATAAGCTCATAAGGTGATATTATCGAAGGCAGGGAAGGTTATGAACGCAGATGGAGCATTTCTGTCTCCGATTGGTCTCTGACCATCAGTTGAACGTATTGCCAAATGATAATCGCACATATTTCATAAAAATTGCATAGAATTGGAGGGAAGCAACGAAAGGAACTCACACCAACAAAATCCCACAGAAAATAAACACAAAGTAAAGTTAATGTATCGAAGCAGAGAAAAGGTGTGGAATGACAGTTGAGCAGAATGCCAAATGACCACCATATATCAGAAGTGCAGGGAAAATGGCATTAAAATAGCAAGGAAATAACAAAAGAAACTCATTAAAGTAAAATTGCCCAGAAAATCACCATAAGGTAACACATTTGCCAGGCACAATAAGTGAATGAGGGGTTCTGCTTTCGAAGCTGATAGACGGGTGGTGCCAGGTTCAAATTCAGATCAAGCCCATCAGTGTAGCCGTTGTGAGTAGTTTTCGTCAAATTTTTCGATAAGCTTAAAAAAACGCAATTTACATTCACTTAAAAGTAAGGAAGATGTGCTGCATTACAAAGTTTTTTGGGTAGTTTTTTTTTTTTTTTTTTTTTTTTTTTTTTTTTTGGGGGGGGGGGGGGGGGCATATGTTTTTTGGAAGGG
The DNA here is from genome assembly GCA_963930645.1 of Salticus scenicus. Classification (NCBI taxonomy): domain Eukaryota; kingdom Metazoa; phylum Arthropoda; class Arachnida; order Araneae; family Salticidae; genus Salticus; species Salticus scenicus. The sequence goes on along the minus strand of OZ005656.1, from coordinate 204,769,630 downwards.
TGGTGTTTTACTGCACCCAGCAAAACTCTTCATTTAACGAATATAGCTATATTCTTAGAACGTTTTAGACTGTAATTAAACTAAAAACGTTTTTTAAATAATTCAGAGAACTTTTATCCACACCACTTTTTGAAGCTTACCGACTTCAATTATCATTTCAAGTTCCCTCCGCTTATAATATACATTCAGAAAACTTAAAATATAAAATTAAATTAACCAATGAGAAGTTCCATCAACAAACAATAAAATATTTGAATTTTCTTTTGCACATTCTTATAAACAGGTCCCATTTGTCCAATCTCAGTGAGAAATATGCAATATCACAGTTCCATGATATTGTGATTAAATACGATTGTGAGTTCTTTGCGACTGCATTAGTGTCTTGGCTTGGGTGAAGTGTTCCTCACGGAGAGGGGTTATCAAGGTTCCTAGCTTATATTCACGCATTTTTTTTTTTTTTTTTTTTTTTTTTGGAGGGGTGGGTGGGGAGAAAGAAGGCTTCAAACAGCTAGGCGGCCGAAACGCTCTGTTCAAACTTGGCACCTCTGATGTACCCAGCTCTGAGAGCATTGCCGCATTTGGTATTTAGGAGCAGCAAGAAATACAGTGAATATATATACTAGCAGACTTTGCCGCTTCACTGGTCGCTACATTTAAGTGAATTCTCAAATTTCCATATCATTACTAATAGAATCTCAAAAAAAAAAAAAAAAAAAAAAAAAATGAAAAGAAAAAAAATCACTGAAATTAGACGAAATTTCAACTAAAATTCTCACAGGGATTTTTCCGCTCGTAACATGAGGATTCGGTTTTCCATTGCCATCGGCAGCGGTTTACCCGCAATTCACCTTCTCTCTCTCGCGGGTAAGTTAGAAGTTTCGCGAAATTCCACCAAAATGCATATTGCGTACACTTAAACAACAACCGCACACCAAAATTCACCATTCTAAGATAATTTGGAGCATATTTAACCTTAAAAGCGTGTTTTTTGTCCCCCCCCCCTCCTCTACGGTAAGTTAGAAAGTAATTTTGAAAAATCCCTTTGTGGTGTGTGCATTGGGAACTATAACTAATCGACACATCAAAATATCGTTTATCTGAAATAATTTAGAGCAGAGTTTCTCTTGAAAAGGCGCCCCCCCCCGCCTTTAAAAAGCGGGGGGGGGGAGGGGAATTTCAGAAAATCCATTTGTTGTACATGTTCGGTACGCATAATTAAACCACACATAAAAATTAATCTGATATAATTTAAATATGTGTTTATTCCCATCCACCCATCCCTTTGAGGAAAAGGAGGGGATTTTCATAAAACCTAAGAATGCTCATAAAGCATCCATGCACTAAAATTTGTGACTGCAGCTTCCATAGATTTCCCAGGACAAATTTAGCGCTAAAAAGGGATCTCGAATTTGCCTCCTTATAACATCCCCTCGCCCCCCCCCCCCCCCCAAAAAAAAAAAAAAAAAAAAAAAAAAAAAAAATTAAAGTTAAAAGAGATAAAAAAACGGGTTTCTTGAAATATACTGAAGAAGACGCATGGCTGTTTTTAATAACTTTATACCACTTTTGGTATCTACTCAAAAAATCCGGAATTTCAAAAAATTTCCCTCTGAAAATTTTTTCTCCATCCTCCCCCTTAAAAATAGAAAAATCCAAAATCGCAAAAAATTTTATTTTCGTATTCAAGTCTAGTCTCTTCATGTGCAAATTCTTCATCGTAAAGTAATTTGGAGCCGAGTTATGCTAACTAACGAGTTTTTGACTTTCGGTCCCCAGGGGAGGAACTGAGGGAATTTTGGAAAATTTTATAGGTATACTTTTAAGCTGGTACAGACCTAAATTCTTGCCAAATGTCGTTGCATTGCGTCCAGCCATTCTCACGTGAAACACGGACAAAAATAGTTAACAGATGCACTGACACACAATGACCCCCCCCCCCCCTAAACACACACATAGAAAGTCATTTTCCGCTTTCAAGATGTCTAAAACGGGAAGATATCGCAAAATTTTTTGATTGTAAGAAACTTACAAACAAAAGTCTGTTTTATGAATATACATTGAAGTTTTTGGTATATTTTTCTCTTGCTGAAAATTTTACTTACCAGTGGCAAGTAAATTGGTGAAATTCCCCACACCTGGGTGTGCACGAACGGGAGGGTGCCCGGGCACCCAGGGCACCCCCCCTGGCTACGCGCATGTAATTACAATAATCATATCTGCACAATAGCTTGTGAAAGAATAGAAAATTTAGCCAATGAGTGCAGTTGCAATGGCATCAAGCCCAATCGATGAGCCCCATCAATATTAATATATTATATTAATAATAACTTATGCCCTAAGTGCTTTTGTTAAATATTAATTGAAACAAAGTACTGCTGAATAAAAAATTACTCGTCTAGAGCAGAGTTTACCTAATAGTAATTTTTTTTTAAAAAAGTTTCTTTAACATTTTAGTTAAAATGCAATGCACACGCAATATTTTTTATCAAAAAGACAAGAATACGAGTTTACAGCGGAAACAGTCATAGTGAAAAGAGAAAAAGAGGAGTTTCATGAAACAAATACTTTACGAATAATTAACTGCACATTTTGGAACTATTTTTTTTTCTTTTGCCAAACAAAATTTCATTGCCTCACGATTGCTCTGGTGGGTAGTTTTAAAATTATAGCGCTTTGAAATCGTAACTTTAATTATAATCACCCTGTACCTGTAAAAGTTCATACTCTTCTTCAGTGGACGTTTGGTTTATTAAAACGAACCTTTGGAAGATGGTAGAAAAAGAATGGGATGAGATTGACATGATAGAACTAACAAAAAGTTTACTTTAATGGAAAATTTGAGCTACAGCTATCGCCAAGAACAATGGCTATCAGATAGAAACAAATTGGAGGCAAAAAAATACGGCATTTATACATAAAACTGAACTTCTAAAATCATTTCTATAAAGCGTGAATGATCTTCTGTATTGAGGTTTCCTGTTTTTTTTTTTTTTTTTTTTTTTTTTTTTTTCTGATGTGATAAACTATAAATAAATTGGATTTATTACTAAAATTATAATTAATGGTTTGTAAACTGTGTTTGTCTGTTTATTGAAGCATTTGTATCAAAATATTTATTTTTATTTTAGTTAACTAGAATTTCTTAATCATGGCTGAACTTGTCCATTTACGTCTGGAACATGGCCTTGCTGAATTGGAGGAAATGGAAAGAGTAGGCCTATTCAACCGAGCTGAAATCAAGTACAACCCAAATTAATTCATTTTAATTTAAGTTTTATTTTAATGCATTGCCTCATTTATATAGTTCATATTTCAAAACTTGGAGTATATTTCTTTTAAAAAAGTCCACAGCTGTTATTTTTTAAGAACTTACAAAAAATATTTATAGATAATCCGCATCAGCAGATTATCCACGGATAATCTGTTCTTGGGAAAAGAAATTAAAACCAAATTGAGCTAATAGGTATCTTTGCTATAAAAAGTAAAATTACTAACATTAAAGTCTATAGAAATGTTAAAATACATAGCCTTTATAATTTTTAATATTAAGATCATTTAAGATAGCTATGTTCTGATTCAAAAACAGGTTTTTTGAGGCAAAGCTGGCCTTCCCAACTGTAATGTCTGTACCCACCCTCTAATGTAAATGGCCCCTACCTATCTATCTAAAAATGTACTTTTTCAGCTTTGTTTTTCATTTTTCCCAGAGAGCTCTTTTCTATTTGTTCTGTGGGATGATATGATGCTTTTCAGATGAATTATTTGTAATCAACCACAAAAGCAGACAGTATGCATTTTAATAAACAAGCAAGTATCTAATTTTGAATACAACAAAATTAAATAAAAGTTCTACACAAGATAAAGAATATTGCAGTGTTTAATGGCACCATCTGTAAAGTGAAAAAATCAAATTTATGCATTATTATTATTATTATTATTATTTTGTTTAAGTAGAAGAGAAAATGAAAGTTACAACTATGGCTTAGGTAAATAGTCAACATATAATACGCATCAGCATATATAATACGTACCTCAAGCATTTTACCTTTTCTATCAGATAATATGCCGAAAATTACGCTAATAAATATTAATAGTTGTATTATTATTTTATAAAGTTATCTAAAGTAACAAAAAAAATTTCTACATTAAAAAAAGAATATTCTTAATTATTTGAAATTGTTATTTTTAAAATGTATCTTTTTAGAAATTTGATTTTTTAAAAGACGTATTGTGTCATTTTATTCCAGTATACAAAATATTAACTCTTTGGAAACGTATGTGTAAAATGTTTGCTAAAATCCTTTTATTTATGTATTTTCTGCTATATTGATTATTTCTAGAACTAGTGCTAAATTAATAAGTTATTACAGTTGTAAAAATTTTCCTTGTGTTCTTGTTTATTCTAAATTGGCTAAATGTCATAACTTATAATAAATGTTCTAATTTTTCTAATATAAGCTATAAGAGGTATGATGTGCCTTACTATTTAGAATAACTTATTCAAACAAGTCATTTCCTTATAATTGGCTCAATGTAAAACTTAAATGCTAAATGATATTTTGTTCCTCTTAAAAAAAAAAAAAAGACTCATGCAATTTCTTATAAAAATCAATTTCAGGTATGAGTGAAACCAAACTCTTTTTTCTTGATTGGATTTTTAATGTCAAAAGTTTTGACATAAAATAAAGTTTTAGACAGCTTATTTTGACAAAAGTCATGCATTTTTTATCCACTAGTTGCCAGATGTCTGGTTTGAACCCTAGTTCAGTACAGACATAGATGACTGTGCTGGTTCGCTATCTACTTTAACCCTTTCCAAACCAAACACTATCTTTCTGCAATGTGTTTCATATAATTTCTGTTCCAGACCTTTTTTTTTCCCCTAGAGGATGAGATACTCTCTTTCCTAACACGTCCTAAAAGACAAGAGCATTTTGCATACTTGCCAACTCTACTGTTTTTTAGCTATTTCTACTGGTCTACTGGTTTTTTGTTAAAAATCTACCATTTTTTTTTTTTTTTTTTTTTTTAGGAACTTACAAGAAAAATCATAAAATTGGGCATTTTTCCTGTAAAAATATATGGAGGAAAATATGCACAGAATATAAATATACTAATGGAATGAGACTTATTAAATGTATATGTAAAAATTGCAATACAGTTGAAGATCTATAATCCGCATACCCATAATTCGCAATTGTCTATAATCTGCACTTACTTTGCAGATGTAAACAAAAGATTTTGCTGCTATGAAAATCCGATATTTTGGATGTATATAAGAAAATATGATGTTAATTCACATACTAAAATGAAAAAAATGAGTGTAAAATTTAATTTAGATATAATAATTAATTTTAAAAGGAAAAAAAATAATTATACTTTTATTGCCTTATACTTTTTTAGCAAATCAGAACATCGTCTGATTAATATTCAATTAGTGATCAAATAAAACACATACAAGTGCAGTTTTCTAATTCCTGCCAGTAATTGCTCATTGGTTGACAAGGATGACATCATATGCATTGGTGAGATTGTTTATTTTCACAGATGTTTAAGAACCATTAGTGTAAATGTTATTTTTAGGGTGGTATTTCAAAAATACACAAAACTATTTAAGGAAAAATTTATACCAGCATTTGTTTTGAGGATAAGATCTACAATGCAGTCATTAAAAACTGCATCAAACTAATCACATTGCAACTATCTGGCTGCATGCTGCTAATCACAGTCCAGAAGCAGGAGTACAGATTTTTTTAATGAATTACTCATTTAAGGGTTTAAGCTATATATTGTTTCTACTCCATTAAATAAATTTTATTGTTTTTTATATATTTATTACCTTTATTACATTATATAAAAACAAGCAATTCTAATTCTAGCTTCATTAAATAAAGTTTATTGTTCTATGTACATTATACTAATTCATATAACGAGGAAATGACATCATTGATCTGTAATTTGCAAAAATCTATAATATGCACAAGTTCTAGAACCAAGGTGTGCAGATTAAAGATCTTCAACTGTATTGATTTTAATTATCTCAAAATAATTTTACATTTTTTGGTTTTTTAAATAATGCTTTTGTAATTAAATATATTTACATTGTGAGTGTATTTTCAGTCAGATATAACATAATTAAAAACTGAATTTTGACCCTCATTTATCTGATAAAAATCTGGAGAACATTTTAATTTCTAAATGCAATGAAATTTTAAATAAAAATTATTATGAACAACAATTTAATTGTTCTTTTCTTAATAAAGCAAAATCTGCTACTAATGTAACGCAACATTTTCTTTTTTTTTTTCTAATTTTTGGGTTTTGAAATTAATTTTTTAATATACATAATCTCAATATTTTATTTGTTTTTGTTTAAAAGATATATGATTTATTTAAAGAGTATTACTATTTATAGAAAATATTTTGTAAATATTCAGATATATATATATATATATTGTCAACTATATATTTAAATTTATATAAATCTGATCTCTATTGTTAAAAATGTCAATTTATAAAATCTACTTTTTTTTAAATTGAAATTTTGGCAAGTATTTTTTGGTAACTAACTTTTAAAAAAAAACCCTTAAAAAATTAAGTTTTACATGAAATATCTTAATTACTTATAAAATTACTTGTAAAATGTCTTTATAATTATATAAGACTAGCAGGCTTTGCCCGCTTCGCTGGACATTAAACTTAAATGAGTTGTCAAAATCCCATATCTTTATTAATAACTTAAATTCTCGCTGTGATTGGTAGAGGTTTTCTCGCTCGCAAAGTGAGGAGTCTAGGTCTCCACTGCCTTCGGCACAACTTACCCACTTCTTACTTCCCCTTCCTCAGCGGGTGAGTTCAAAGTTTTGCAAAATCACACTGATGTACATAATGCGTACACTTAATCAATATCCAGTCTCGGTCCCCACTGCCTTCGGCACAACTTACCCACTTCTTACTTCCTCACCCTCAGCGGGTGAGTTCGAAGTTTTGTAAAATCCCACTAATGTACATAATGCGTACACTTAATAAATATCCACACACCAAAATTCGCCATTCTAAGATAATTCAAAGTGAATTCAAACGGAAAAACATGTTTTTACACAGGTTTATTGCCCTCCGACTCCGAGAAGGGGGGGGGGGGGATTTCGAATTTCGTGAAATGCAGTTACAATAAGTGGCGGATGTATATAAACAATTTACGCACCAAATTTCGTGACCACAGACGTCTTTAATAGACAATATTATAAATAAATAAATATAAAAAGCACAGCTTAAATATCGGAACCCTTTGGTGACTTTAAATATTTTAAGCCATTTTTGCAATGAACTGAATTGGCTATCTCAATTGTGCAATTAAAGATCTTGGCGAGAAACGTCCGAGGTACTTTGGTGCCAAATTTCAAATTTTGCCAAAAGGATCCAATACTAAAGCTGTTCCATATCGAATCTGGGTTGAAAACGGAAAAAGGGTAAAATAAATTAGAAATATCAGACCTATATTTATAAATTTGATACCGAATGAAAGGGGCGATTTTGCTGAATCCATGGGTGCAAACAGTTTTTCAATGCGACATTTAGATTTTTAAAAAATAACTAAAGTACAAAATTTAAGTGGCAACGGAAAAACGGATAAAGGGAAAAATAAATTAGAAATATCAGACCTGTCATTACAAATTCAGTACCAAATGAAAGAGGTGATTTTTCTGAATCCTGGGGTGTAAACAGTTTTTCGATACGACAATTAGATTTTTTAAAATTAACTAAAGTATGAAACTTAGATGGCAACACTTTATTTCAATCTTTTCATAATTTGTAGTGCGAATCACGTGAATACGAAAGTCTTTAACTTAAAAATTTATTTTTATATTTTGTTTTTCCATTCAAAGCATTTTAGTGAAAAAATATTTATGGCGCAGGCGTTTTTTACCCACAATTTAAACACTAATCATAATTTTAAAAATTTCTATAGATATAATTTCAAGTTGGGTGAAGACCTAAGTTTCTGCCAAGCGCCGTTGAATTCCGTCCAGCCGTTCTCGAGTGATGCCCGGACAAACCAAACGTGTTTTAGTCTTTTACCCCCTAGGGGGGAACGGGGAGGGGAACTTCTGAAAACTTGATAGATATAATTTTAAGTTGGGTGAAGACCTAAATTCCTGCCAAGCGCCTTTGAATTCCGTCCAGCCGTTCTCAAGTGATGCCCGGACAAAAAAAAAGCGACATTCGGACACGATGACACACACACAGGCAAAATTTTCTGAAGTCATTTCCGGCTTTCATGGGGTATGAAACGTGAAGATATCGCAAAATTTTTCGATTCCGACAAATTTACAGACAAAACTCTGATTTTATTAATATAGATGTTGCATTAAAATGTTACGTACATTAATTTTGTACTTAACAAAATGAACTTAAATGGTGTACTGTAAACTAGAATGGTGGTTGAATGTGATAAATTGTAAACATGGGATCAGCACAGAAGTTATGTTACATTTTTGCATTCATGAACAATGCCTTTGCATTTTTTTTCCCCTGGAGGGGGGGGGGCATTCATCAATTATGTGAGGCGGTTTTGGTGATTTTTTGATCTCCCTCTCTCCTAATCTCATGTGAGATTTTTCAAAATTTGTACTTTTACTGTAAATGCATTGGATTTATTTCAAAACACACAATTTGCTTTATTATTTTTATTGAAGACTACTTTTTAAGATTGTATAGATTGTCATCTAGAATCACAGTAATAAAAATGAACAATAAAATACTTAAACTACTAAAATTAATAAAAGAATATTTATTCTAATTCAGTCCATGGGGACTCGTACACAGTCTCAAGAGTGACTATTGGAACCAACATATCCATGTGATTTTCAGTAAAATCATCTGCCCATTTTAAATAAACGAAAACATTATCTGAGTCATAGTGTAACAAAATATTTACGGGTCTAAACAAAGCAGATTGGAACTTGAAACCTGTCCATGCGTCATCACTGTTACTTGGTACGTACGCTGCAAACGTCGAGTCGTGCATGTGGCTGGCCCCCCGGTGGAGGCTGAACAATTGAAAGGCTACTGCGTTGCTTCGTGGCGTTCGGATAGCCACGATAAATATTATCGTGTTAGATGTCGTTATGCCATATCTAAGTCATTGTTTATCGTTGTGCCATATCTAAGTCAAGAAACATGTTTTACTTGAATTTAACTCAATTTTCTCACAATTTTACACTGTTATTTGCGGGGGAAAATTACGTGATATTTGCCAAGGACCCCCTCCTCCTCCTCCTCCCCACGTGAGATTGGGTGAGATTTGGCTCGACCCTCTCCTCCCCCAGGAACACCTCATGTAATTTATGGGTCCCCCCCCCTTTTGTACACTTTGTGAGCTTACTATGCATCTTCTGCAATAATTGTATCCAATTTTATCAGTGGACAAAGAAGGAAAACATTTTTTATTAAATGCATTGCTATTGGAGTACTTGTTTTAAGTGAAATCCTCTATTGTTAGAATGTTGTGTATCTCTTTTTATTATTTGTCCTCAGTCTAAATGTTAAAAATAGTCTTTTTCTTTGAATCATTATGTAGTATTTTTTTTTTTTGTCTGGCAGTGTCATGTCGTTTTAAACTGAAAAATATTATTTTTATACCATTTGATGATTTTTCAAAATCAATCATAGTTTATTATTGATTGCATCTAATTTGGAAATGCTGCCCATATTTTTATTTTATTACAATGAATCCTCATTAACATAATAATCTAGATCATTATTTAATTCATTTACTTGCTTGGTGGAAAAGTTCTCTCATATTGAATTTATACAACTGACAACAGAAATTTATCCTGAACAACATTTATATAATTTTTAAGAAGATATTTGGTAAATACCTCTGAAAAGTTATATAAATGTTGTCAAAGATAAATTTCCGATATCAGTTGTTGAATTCAATATGACAGTGGTTGATAAAATGTAATTTAATCAACCACTTGTAATTGAAAACGGCATTATTCGACCACCCCCCTTTCACATTGCCAACTTTTTTTTTTTTTTTCATGTTTGTGTCCTTTACATTATGATTTTTGTACATGACAAAAGTGAATTATTACTTGAATATATGTAGGTAATATTTTATTTTTGCACAATGTTCTGAAAATATCTCTAGAAATTGCATGTCAGGAAGAATATTTCTAAAGGCCTCTAGAAAGTTAAATTGTTGGAAAAGGTCACCAGGAGGTTAAAAGGACTGTTGGGTGTTAAATGGCACTAGATGCTGCATCTTACCAAATTAGCCTAGAGTCAGCATTATGATATTAACAGTTATATGTGCATACTCATTTGTGATACTGCTATTTTATATCATGTGCAGTTTTTTTTTTTTTTTTTTAATAGCTTTTTTATGTTTGCTTAAAAGTTTAAAAAATTACAGGAAAATACAAAATTGAATCAATAATGCAGATTTTTGTAAATTTGGATTACTAATATATATATTTATTGAACACTAATGAAATAGTTGCCCTTTATTTGTAATCATCATTTCTCTTACAGTAAAATAACCAAGAAGAGGAAAGCTTTTGAATACAGATTACGAAGAAGAATGAAAAAGAAACAGGACTTTTTGCAATACATAGATGTATGTATGTTTATTATTTATTAACTTTGATTATATTCAATAAAAAATAAGTAATGCTATTAATTTTTTTTGGGATATCAATGTTAAAAATAATAATATTATTATTAACAAAAATGTTTGCTAATTTAAATGTGAAAAATTGAAAATATAGAATGATTTTATTAAAAGAATTCATAACTATTTGACCTGCTTAGGTTTATTTCTTTCAAACCTTACAAATTTGTTAAGAACAGAAAAAGTTTGCACTTTGTTTTGTAGAGGCAAAATATATATTGATAATTAAAAATAATAATAAAGTTTAATTTAAAAATTGATGAAAGAATAATAAAATAAACATAGCTGCTAAGTTTGTTTTTTTTTCCTTGAATACAGTCTTTCATCTAGTAATTATTTTCTAATAATTTTTTGTCACTAAATATGCCAAAACCTCTAATTTGTTAGCAGGAGTCTATTTAAGAACAATTTGTGTCTTAAAATGGGCTTTTTACGAAAATTGCCAATCTTAAATTAGTTCTTTCACTAAAAAATGCCAAACCAAAAAGGAACCTTAAAAAAAAGAAAAGAAAACTTAAAACTGGCCTCGTGAAGAGACTTTTTACAAAAATCAGATGATTTTAAAAGATTTTTTTTTTTTTTTTTTAAGTTTGAACAAAATTTAACTTTAATAATTATCGCTGTACAGGCAATATTTTAGTTACAATTGCACAGGATTGTTTTCTTCTTGAATCTCATCGAGTTAACATTAAAAAGAACAAATTATTAATTTAAAAAAAAATAATAATAATAAAATATAAAAATTTAATAAAAATATTTAAATTAATTATTGGAAATTAACAATGCCCAAAAATCCAAATCCAATTTTACTACCTCCATCCCCTTTTGTAATGGTGCTAGCATTAAAATAAAAAACGAAGCTAAAAATCTGAACGTAAATATTCCGATCAAACCAAATAAAAATATTTTTCAACATATCCGTAATGAAAAAGATACTATCAACTACAAATCCACCGCAGGAATCTATAAAATAAATTTTGAACACACCAACAGTAAAAAAGCATGTTATATAGGTATGACTAAACGCAGGATAAACGATCGTGAAAAAGAACACCGCACCGACTTAAAATATGGTAAATCTTCCACCACTTTCTCCTCCACCCACAATACTAACCCTATTAATGTAAACTCCATCAATATTAATAAAATAGCCCCGTACAATAATTACCACTACACACTAAAGCGGGAGGCCATTGAAATAATTACTAACAATCAATCTGTTAATGACCGGGAGCAATGCATTATTCCAGCAGTGTGGCAACAATTTTTACAAGAAAATGAAAAAAGAAATGAAGTGAAGCGAGACCACAAACACCATGAAGTGACCACCTCAGAGGAACAGACGTTTTCACTTGGCACTGAAGATGGGTACGGAGATACCCGAAATATATTTGCTAAGTTTTTTAAAAGGATATTTGTATAAGGTAAATTTATCTAAGTTAAAAATTAAAAAGAACTTTTTTTTTTTCTTCTTTTTATTAAATATACTCTTAAGGGCCCGCTTCACTCACCGCCGCCGGAAGCCGGAGCTAATGTTATTCTATGGGAAATTTTTCTTTACAAATAACTTATTAACTAATACATATTTTTAAAATCTGTTTTCATATTCTGAAAATTCCCAGCTGTTAAATTGATGCACGTTTTTTTTTAAATTGCTTTTTTAATTTTTTATGCTTTATTTTAAAGCTGCAAAATACGAATTTTCAATGTGTGAAATTTTTTCATTTTGCAATTTCAAACTAAAATATTAAAAATTAAAAAAAAAAATACATTTTTAAAAAAGGTCCGTCAATTTAACAGTTGGAAATTTTCTGAATTTGAAAACAGAATTTAAAAATATGTATTAGTTAATAAGCTATTTGTAAAGAAAATTTCCCCATAGCATAACATTGGATTGGGCTTCCGGCGACGGTAAGTGAAGAGGGCCCTTAATGCAACAATTTGAGGAATAATTTTATGTTCTGATATTAATATGTTGTGCAGTTAAACAGATTTAAATTTTTATATATTGTCAATTTCTCTTAATTTTTTAACTTTTCATTTTCATTTTATTTTTCATTTATGTGTATTTTAACAAAGTCAACAAAGAAGTATTTAATTATTTTGTCTATCAGTATAGTTTATTGAATTGCAGTGGTTTATTGAGCATATTACATAAAAAAAGGTGCAATATTCACAAAATTAAGGTATGTATGTCACAGATAATAGAAATCTGTAAAAAAATTAATTGTGGAAAAATCAGAGAACTTTTATTCTAAATTTCTGTAGCTAGCCTGTAGTGGTACTAAATCATCTGAAGTGTGTGTGTGTGGGGGGGGGGGTGGGGGAGGGGACAACAATATGCAAAAAAAGTATAGTTTGAATTCATCTAAATTAGAAAGCATAATATTGACTGTAATTAAATCCAATTAACACATCTCTACACATTCTTTTCTTAAATAAAATATAATAATTTTATATACTTTACTTGTTACAAAATTTTATTTGGTAGACAGCTTTTAAAATTTTTCCTGTGTACATATACTAATAATACTTTTTCTTATTTTTTATAGTTTGAAATTTGTTTGCTTCTTTTAATCAGTAAAAGGAGAGAAGTAAGTAGCTTTAAATAAAGATTCTAAAATTATTAGTGAATCTAAATTGCATTAATTATGGTTTTAAATTTATTTCTGTACTTTAAATACACTAAGTACTTAACAAATTTATTCATTTTTATGTATTTTTTTATATGTGATTAGTAAATGTGTGTACTTAATTTACAGTTTTCTCCAAATTTTAAAAAGAGTAGAGAGTTAATAAAATAAGAGAGCACTTTTTCAATTCTCGGGCAATTTCAGATTCTTAATGTCACATTTAAAATTCAGACAATTATTTCAAAATCCAAGTTATAAGTTAGTAGTGTACATACAAATACGATAAATACTTTTAACTGTAATTTTGTTTTATTTTTACTAATATGAGAAGCAAAAACATTAGTGTTGCACATCACACATTTTTAAACACAATATTTCTAGCTACATGTATATAATTTATCATTGGTACATTATTATTCTTCAGTTTGAATGTTGTTTCCTTGTAAATTTGTGTAAGTATCAGTTAGGATGTTTTAGCAAAATTTTGCATAGAGAGAAATATTTTTTTTTAATTAATTAATTTATTATTATTATTATTTTAAATCTATATCCATCAAATAGATGATTGGTCAAAACAAGCAATACGAACATAATTTTTAGCAGCTATGTATAAGAATTTTAGCATGTAAACATGGGTGAAAGTTTTCAGTCTATTGACTGAATTCAGTCTTTTTTTATGTGTTATAATCCCTATTAATGTTAATTCAATTATATTAATAAATAATTTTCCTAAGTTTTCATACTTATGCTTATTAATGTAACCTTTGGAAATGTATGTTTTGAATATCTATATACATTATGTATGAGTTTATTATATTTTACCCAATATTACAAAAAATATATATATTTACTTCAGTCCAGCGGAAATTTTTTACTTTCACCCATGCATGTAAAGAAATAGGTCATTGGATAATTAATGTATCAATAATTAACTTTCCCGTTGTAATAGAATCCCAGGTCACGCTCGGTGGCCTAGCCGTTCAACGTTTTCCTTGTTTTTTTCCAAAACTTGCATACCTATGGGCTACGATCCCTTAGAAAGACCCCCACAAAGGGCACTCCCAATCAGGCCTAGGACCTTAGTGCCGTCAATCGGCCTAAATCCTTACAACCCAACCCATTCAGGGTTCATACTCCTCAGGGAAAACCGGGAATTTGGAATTTGTTAAAAAAAGTCATGGGAAACAAAAATTTTCATTAAAAGTCACGGAAAATCAGTTATAAAACCTGGAAAAACAAATGTTTTTTTTCTCTCAAGTCATGTTTTTCTTGTTTAGCTTCGTATCAAAATTTAAATGATTAAGTATTGTGGAAATACGCATGTAAATAATGATTTCTACCTGAATTTCTATCAAGATCGGCAGTAATACGACATCATACAGTGAAAGTAGCTGTATTTTGTCCTGTCTAGAAGAGTGTTTCTTGTACAGGGTTCATACTCCTCAGGGAAAACCTAGAAAACAGGGAATACTCAGGGAATTTGGAATTTGTTAAAAAAGGTCAGGGAAATCTCAGGGAAAATAAAAATTTTCATTGAAAATCAGGGAAAATCAGTTATAAAACCTGGAAAAACAATTTTTTTTCTTTCTCTCAAGTTATGTTTTTTTTGTTTAGCTTTGTATCAAAATTTAAATGATTAAGTATTGTGAAAATACGCATGTAAATAATGATTTCTACCTGAATTTCTATCATGATTGGCAGTAATATGACATCATACAGTGAAAGTAACTGTATTTTGTCCTGTCTAGAGGAGGTTTCTTCTAATATGTCGCTAATATTTTCTTGAAAATTGTCTAGGAACTCAGGGAATTTTTTTCCCATATTTGAGTATGAACCCTGCCATTGTAATAGGAGATGAGCATGCTTGTCGTAAAGAATTTGATATAAAAGAACACATTAGAAAGTTAATTTTTTAAAATAAATAGTATGTGAATGAGAAGTAGTATGTGAACTGCCAAATTAGCATTCAGCATGAAACTCTATAATACAGAGGCAGTTCTTTTTGATGAGGGACAAGAAGTGTACACAGCACCCTTCTTAAACTGTCTGAAACTCTACGACTAATTTTAGAGTGCTGGAATTCAGTGGAACAGTCGGATTTTCTCTATAATGTCCTATTTTCTAGATATACAGGGGCACATCAGTATATTTGATCTTTTATTTAATTTTACTTGATTGCCATGCAAATATCGTTTATCAACCATGAATATTTATTTAGAGATGTTGGAGTGTAAGGTTGAATTTTTGGGTTGTGGTAATTAGCCAACCTGGCTCAGTAGTAGAGCATCTGCACAGTCAGCGAAGTACCTGGTTTGAATCCCGACTTTGCCATTTTTCGCATAGTTGGTATAAAAATTCAATCTTTCACTCCAACTTCTCTAAATAACTAAATTATATATATTTTTTTTAATTCTCAGTTTAAAATGAGCTGAGAGTTGATTTTTTTATATTTTGTTTGAAAACTTGTAAAAATTAAATTTATTTACTCCTTTGTTTATTTATATTTTATTCTTTAGAGATTGCTGTGTGATTCTAAGAAAAAAGAAATTGATAATTCTATTGCTAAAAAAATCAATAGATTATTTAAGGTAAAAAAAAAAACTTTCATATCCTTTTTACTTATTTATTTTTAATCCTATAGTTATCTTTCCTTTTCTCCCCCCCCCCCCTTTAATTTTTAAACGTTTCATTTGCATTGTTTTTATGTATAACATGGTAACACAATATTTTTCAACATATTGCCACCCAAAGCTTTCATAATATAAATTTAAAAAAATAGTATAAACCATGGTATTTGACATTGAAAATAACATGTGTAATGTAATTAAAGCTCTTGCAGGGTTGGGTTTTTTCCAGGACAGTGGAAAAAGCTGGAAGAAATAGAAAAAATTGGAAGTATCAGAAGAACCAACAGAACACAAAACAAATGTTCAAAATTAAAATATATTAACTACCTGTATAAAAGAATTAAACTCAAAACATAATATAATATCAAATCTAAACTCTGTTATTTAAGTAATATTAAAAATATTACTTTTTAGAAAAAAAAATATTTAATAACAAACCTTAAATATATCTATATGTGATGGGATTTTACTACTTTAGGTTTAGGATGTTTTTTAACTACTTGTATCATTTCTATTGAAAAAAAAAAAAATCTCCCAAAATCTTTTTTAAATGTTAAAATACATAATTTTGTGTGTAAAGATTACTATGCGACTTATTAAATTAGAAACAAAAAATGTATTTAATTATACATTAGCTACTATTTACATGTATTAACATTCATATTTCAATGTTTATTTTAAGAGACTAAATGTTTTTAAATTTTTTTGCATAGATATTATCGCATATTATCATATGTTCAAATAGTACAAGTGATATGGTTAATATAATTTTTAGCCAAAACATTTGCTCACTATTTATTTATTTTAGTTTTAAAGAATTCAATCCTTGTATGAATTGTAAGATGGTAAACCAGTGAACTGTATGAATACGTCAAAATATTTCCATTGCAATCTAAGCAAAATATTTAAATTTTATTAATCAATCATCTTTCATCATGATAAACCTCTTAATAGGCACAACAAACACTTAAGGATTTAAAATGGTCAGTCTTTCAGCACCCCTCCATATTCCCCTTAGTCTTGTCCCTTCAAATTTGCATCTAATTCATACTCTGCAAAATAATTTAAATTATACTTGAAACATTTTATCCATGAAGCAATTTAATTAACAAAACCATTAAGATATATAACCTTTTACTTATCTTCACGTTACATCTTTGGTAGACTAGTTTCATCTGGGGCGCCCCAGCTTGGTCACTACCTTGCTTTGGTGTTCGAAACTGTGGTCTTCCTGTTTTCTTGTTCTCGAGAACAAGAAAACAGGAAGACCACAGTTTCGAACACCAAAGCAAGGTAGTGACCAAGCTGGGACGCCCCAGATGAAACTAGTCTACCAAAGATGTAACGTGAAGATAAGTAAAAGGTTATATATCTTAATGGTTTTGTTAATTTAAATTATATCAAAAAGAAATTATTTTATGAAAGGAGTCAAAACCTTATGATTTTCTTTGAAGATAAATGATGTGATTTCTTTCTACAAAGAAGCATTTTAAAACATAATGAGACAGTTATAGAAAATGGTGGAAGGTACGTTATAGATTAATAAATTATTATTTCTTATGAAAATATAGTATTTAATTTAATTTCAATTGAACACCAATTTTTGCAGTCATCAAATAGGCTTACTTCAAAATTTTAGATATACTGTATCTGAATTGTGATCAAACATTTTGTGCCTTCAGTAAGCAGCTACTTATATAATAAATATTATTAGAATTTTTTTTTCTTTCTCTCTCTCTTTCTTTAATAAAAAGATTTTTAAACTTCATATTTTATTGAATGAATGTTATGTAGTTTTATTATATATCTTAGAATACTTGAACATATATATGTATTACATAGCTGCCAACTCTCCCGAAAAATTCGGGAGACTCCCGAATTTTGAGGCAATCTCCCGAACTCCCGAAAAACATTAATATCTCCCGAATTTTCTGAATTTTACAAAATTTTCCGCAAACTATCGGCGAATCGAATGTTTTACGAAAGCTCCTGATTCCCAATCTTTATCCATCCGCATTATAAATGTCATTATTCATTTCAAACTTGCTTTATATTATTCTAGAACATGTAAAGGAAAAGAATTGTTAAATATTTCTTACTCATGTAATTATTTTATGCCTCCCCCTGCCCCCTTTATCTCTAATTAGCGATCGGCAATCAAATGTCCTGCAGAAGTCTTTTATTTCCCAATCTTTAACCATCTGCAACATAAATGATAATGTTCATTTTAAACTTGCTTTATTAGATTCTAGAAATAGAATTGGAAGAGTTTAATATTTCTTACTCTGCAATTATTTTTTTATCCCCCCCTTTCTCCATCTCCAGATAGTGATCAATGATCAAACAGTAAAGCAATAGGTGTGCTCAATATTTCTCACATATGTAATTAATTTTAGACCTTATTGCTGAAATTAATGAATCTATTTTTTCTCAATTAAATTAAGTATTTATATGTCATATCTATACTAAATGTGTAAACATGGGGGGGGGGGGGAGAAATGGAGTTAGATTTTTCAGGTAGGAAAAATTTTCCCAAATTAGTGTATGTGTGTATATGTATAATTAGAGTATGGTTAGAATTTAATACAATCTAGTAGCATTTTAAATTCATTGTTTTATTTATTTATCTCTCTTTCCAACAATTACTATGCTATTAATATTCTATTTGTCAGAAATTATGTCGTATGTGAAATCTCCCTAATTTTGATTCTCGAAGGTTGGCAGCTATGGTATTACATGTTTTTGATTTCATACTCTTACATTATTTCCTTCATTAGGCTGTGATATCAAGATATCCTGAAGATGAAAAGTTATGGTTAAACCAGATTGAATATTTAAAAAGAATGGTAAAATATTTGCTTTTATATATTACAATTAACTTCATATTTCAGACATGCCAAGTCTCCTTTTTTTTGCTTGTTTTTCTGTGCTCCTGATTTTCCACTCATTTCTCTTGCTTTTCTGATGTAATTTTTATCTATCCCTCTTAGCATAATTTATGCTTAAAATTTGTGGGATTGGGTAAAAAAATTTGAAAGAAAATTGAAGTTTATCTCGCTGTGCAATTTATCAAGTTCAGTTTGAATGTGAATTACTGTACAATGCTTTGAAACTAATTTTTGCATAATGAAAAATGTCTTATTATCAAAAGAATTTTTTTTTTTTTAAATACGATAACTATTAAAAGCTTAAAGAATTTAAATTTCATTAGAATATAGCTGATATTTTCATCTCTTTATTACCTTTTCTTTTACAAAGATAATTTAGCTTCTTATTGTTTTATATTAGGAGCAGAATGATCAAATCTGTGTATTTTGACTTAAATTTTAAACAACTGTATGTCTGGGGTGTTTTTTTTTTTTTGATAGTTTGTTTTACTGCAAGAAACATATTATTCATTTAATTTTAATACTGATGCTTTGTAAATACCTCCTAAGCTTATAAAGCTTTACTTAAAATTAAATTTGCATTATTTTATTCATTTTTCTTACAAACTTTCTTGTTGGAAAAAGTCTCGTGATTTCTGTAAAAAAAAATCTCCTGCTTTTTTGTCATTAGAAGTTGGTATCGCTGATATTTGCATAAATAATTGTATGTTTCTTAAATTTAATTTTCTTTCACAGTTAGAGCATTTTTGTATTCATAGGGCATACTTAAATCACATTTGTTTTTGCAAATTTTTGTGTTGCATTTTTATATCCGACTCATGCCTGATTTTAACTTTATTCATAAACTAGCTATTTTCTGTGACTAGCTAATTTGGGACCCTTCTTAAACATTCTGATCGTAGAAAACTGATAATTGGTGATGCTCTGAACCTGATTTGTTAACCAATTCTGGCCTTGACAAAAGCCCAGTGAAAATCTCCATGGTTTGTACCCAGTGACAATCCTTACTATGGCAAATTCTTACTTACAGATGCTTGTAGTACCTTCTTACCTTAGCAGACCCACCAGCCAGCCTGTTTATATAAAATCCTGGATACACCCTTATTTCATTTTCCACTACATTGATAAACTGAAATCAAATATCATATTAATTTCAAAAAATATTTCCTTACATTTATTTCTTGCCTCTTAACCATGACATCATTTTCCACAGATTTTGAAAAGCGTAAAGTAATTCAAAAACAAATTTGAAAATCAGGCTTTATACGTAAGATCTAATAAAGGTACACCTATGTACAAATTTCATTAAGCCTAAGTTGCCCCTTTCTATGTGAAAACATGATGACAAACATACACACAGGCAGTTTTATTAGTTGCAGAGATTTATTACTATGAAATTTTTATTAAAGAGAAAGAAAGACCTTACATTTTAGCCTCAGTAAAACTACGGTGAAGTACTTTCTTGATTAGGGGGATCCCCCTTATCGTCAACAACACCAAACTTGATGGTGGTACCAGTGGCAGATCCAGAACTTGACTTTTGGGGGGGGGGGGCTAAGATTTTTCAAAGTGTTATTCTAGACCAATAAAAAATTTACAATTGCAATATTCAATTGTGAATGTAAGTGTTTTGGGGGGGGGGGGGCTTCAGCCCCCTAGCCCCCCCCTTAAATCCGCCACTGGGTGGTACTCTGCTGTGGGGAACTACGAAATTGTTCTTTTTGTTTCTTTCTCCCTTAGGAGGTGGCGCCAGGCTGGATCCAGGATGGCTTTTGATTCACTGCCGTTGCATGCCTCGGAGTGGTTCAACATTTTGATGGTTTCACGTAACAAAGCTAATTTTGATTATTAAAATATGCTGTTTTTGTTTCCTGTTTTTCCCCTTGAAACTGTAAGAATTTATAAATACCATTTACTTACAAAAATAATAATAGAGGATGCTACATAGGGATGTCAAAACGTAAAATAAAAACCAGGATAAACGAAAACATTAACAACATAAAATGCGGTAAAAACACTACAGCCCTAACTCAAACCTACCAAAATGAAAAAATTACAATTAATGTTGGAAATGTTACAAAAATAGCACATTTTAATAATCAAAATTATGCTTTGTTACGTGAAACCATTGAAATTTTGAACCACTCCGAGGTGTGCAACGGCAGCGAATCAAAGGGATTCAACCTGGATCCAGCCTGGTGCCACCTCCTAAGGGAAAAAGAGAAATGAAAACAATAGTTTCATAGTTCGCCGCTTCAGAGTACCACCGTCAAGTTTGGTGTTGATGATGAGGGAGATCCCCCTAATCAAGAAAGTACTTCACCGTAGTTTTGCTGTAGCTGAAATGCAAGGTCTTCAATAAAATTTTCATAGTAATTTTAAATGCTTCAGGTACAATTTTAATTAAGAGCAGAGATTAATGTTTTATGACAGTTTTGTAAGGCAGACTAAATTTGACTGGAGAAAAATAGCGATGCATGCTGCTCTTCTGTTATTATTAAGACATGGTTGTTTAGATATCCACAAATTATCAATATTTTTCAAAAGTTTAAAGCATAAAAATAATTAACAAAATATTTAGGATTATTTTTGTGCTTTATATATGTTAAAATTGTAAAAATATGGCAAAATTGCATATATTCTCTTAATTTTATTAGAACTTACCAGTTTTCTTAAAAGTGCTCGTCTGATCAGATGCTCTCTCTCTCTATATATATATATTGGGTGAGTGCAAAAGTTCATGCGGAGTTTGTGAGTAAAAGTCACACAGTGATTAGGCAAACAAAGTTCTTTATTCAATCAATGATATATTCTTCATCGTTTTCTATAATCTGTTTCCAACGTTCTGGCAGCATACGGATGCCCCGATCATAAAAACTGTGCGGTTTAGATTCGAAGAACAAAGACACGACGTTTTTTAAGTCATCCAAAGAGTCAAGTTTTTTTCCATTTAAATGATTTTTCAATGACCGTAACAAGTGATAATCAGATGGTGTGATATCAGAAGAATACGGTGGAGGAGTTAGGACATACCATTTCAGACTGTTCAGTTTGCGCAGCGTCTGTCTCGAAACGTGTGATCTGGCGTTGTCGTGATGAAAGACTACGCCCTTGCGATTTGACAAAATCGGACGTTTCTGTTTGATTTCTCGATTCAGATTAGTTAATTGGTGACAGTACTTGTCTGAATCAATCGTTTGGCCAGCGGGGAGAAACTCAAAATAAATTATGTCCTTGCAATCCCACAAAACACAGAGCATCACCTTCATCTGGTGCAAACTGGCCTTTGCCATTGCGTCACTATGCTCACCTGCCTGTTTCCATATGCGTTTGCGCTGAACATTGTTGTACAGGACCCATTTCTCATCGCCCATCACTAATTGATCCAAAAACGGCTCGTTTTTGAGCCGCCCGAGTACAGAAACGGCAGCAGAAATTCGCTCGATTTTGTTCTCCTCAGTCAGCAAATGGGGCACCCATATATCGAGCTTCAAACCGAATCCCATGTTTTTTAAACGCCGGAAAGCGGTTGATCGGTCAATGTTAAGTGTTGTAGTAACTTCCTCTGTTGAAATTCGCGTAGTATTCTGAACTAAAGTACGCACAACATCGTCATCAATGTCTGAAGGTCGACTTGAGCGTGGCTCGTCTTCAAGGTTAAACTCTCTGCGGCGAAATTTCGCAAACCATTTTTCCACAGTTCGTTTAGCTGGTGCTTCATCTTAATAAACCTCTTGAATGTTTTTTACGGCTGCTGCAACGTTTATTCCCTTCTGAAACTCGTAAAACATAACATGCCGTAAATGAACCTTATCGACACTCATTTTGAAAGTAATCTTTCTCGAAGCAGTTTGTATCTACGCAAATTATTACTTTTTTAAATGAAAGCTGCACACGTTACCTTTCCAACGATGTGCCTTACGTAGATTGCAGTATTAATGACAACACTTTACGCCGCTTCTAACGCCATCTATTGCACCTCCGCACGAACTTTTGCACTCACCCAATATATATATATATATATATATATATATATATATATTGTTTACGCATCTGATCAAAGACACATGACACAAATTAATTAGATCGCTGATTGGATAATAAAACACTTTAATTTCACAATATAACATTTGTTCGGCTCAAAAAGCACGAACTCGCACGATCACATTTTTCTCCTCTGTTTTCATTTCGTTTTCCACAGTACGCCCGCACAAACGGAATATCACACTTTTTCTGGAGGGGTGTGCGAAGCACAAGCATGTGCGGCACGTAATACTCATTGGCAAAATGTCAATACAGAACATCCCGCCCCACCTTGCAATGTTTTTTAAACATTCAAGACACGTATAATAATTACACAATTCTAAAATTACAATATCACAAATAAAATTAAATACTTATGAAATAAAATACACTATATACATAGGATAACAATAATGACACATTTAATAAACACAAAAAATTTTACTTATTTATTCATGGGTAGGAGGCACAACTTTGTGATTGGACGTTTATAAGTACCCAAGGCAGTTTTAACTTCAACTACTCTTACTTTTGAGTCTTTGCCTGGGTAAGTAGCAGAAATTCTGCCCAATGACCACAGAGATGGGGGCAAATTATCTTCTTTTATAATGACCAAATTTCCTACCTCCACATTATTTTTCTCGAACTTCCACTTGCTCCTCTGCTGCAAGTTGCTCAAATAATCAGAGCTCCACCTCTTCCAGATCACTTGAATAAATTTTGTTAATTTTTGCCAATGATCCAGCCTATTTTCACCAATATTTGTTAAATCAGGCTTAACCATTGATGTAATAGGTCGACCAATCAAAAAATGGCAAGGGGTTAAGACATTAAGATCGTTTATATCCGCCGACAAAGGAACAAGTGGTCGAGAATTTAACATTCCCTCAACTTGGATTAAAACTGTTAGAAATTCTTCATAAGTTAGTTTTGAATTTCCAACAACTCTCTTTAAGTAATACTTAATGGATTTTACTCCAGCCTCCCAGATACCTCCAAAATTTGGGGCTCTAGGGGGGAGAAATTTCCAATCAATACCTTCTGATGACATGAAATCGGCAAGTTTTTCATCTGGCTGGTTTACTAATCTGTGCAATTTTTTAAGCTCAGCATTCGTGCCTACAAAATTTTTAGCATTGTCAGTAAAAAATTTTGCACATTTGCCCCGCCGAAAAATGAACCTTTTAAGAGCTGCAATAAATGAGGCTGATGTCATGTCTGACACCACTTCCAAATGCATTGCCTTAGTAACAAAACAGATAAATATACATACATAAATTTTATGGTACACACCTTTCCTTTGACCCCTATACTTAATATAAAAAGGTCCGCAGAAGTCCGCTCCAGTAATGTTAAAGGGAAAGGTTTTTCTCACTCTCTCCTCAGGCAAATCACCCATTAATTGGTCGATTACCTGAGGTTTTGCTTTGAAACAGGTTACGCAATTATGCACAATTTTTCTACATGTGCTTCTCCCATTAATTATCCAAAATTGTTGCCTGATTTGGTGCAGTAAAGCTTGAGGCCCTGAGTGCAAATACTTTACATGAAAATAATTAACAATTAAATCAGTTAATCTATGTTTAGAAGGCAACAAAATGGGGAACTTTCTGTCGTAATTCAAATCACTATTACTCAACCTGCCTCCTACCCTTAAAATACCATCCTTATCAAGAAAGGAGTTTAGATTTGCAAGGGGGCTGGTTTTGGATCCTTTTTTGGCACCCATCTCCTCCTGAAAATGTTGTCTTTAAACCATTTTTATAATAAAAAATTCAGCTCTTTTCAGTTCGGCAGCTTCTAAAGGACTGCTCCTCTTTCTTCTCCCCCGGCAGTTCTCTGTGAACCTGAAAATAAAGCTTAAAATACAAATAATTTTTAAATATTTGTTACTTATATTGAGAAAATTGTCAATAAAGGAGTCAACATTAACACTGAAAGAAAATAAGTTAGAGTCACTAATTTTCAGTTCCTCATGAAAGTCACTTAAAGTAATTGCTACTGGAATGTCTCTTTTAGGGTAGTCATCCCCAGTAAAGAACCTTGGTCCCCTCTACCATAGTTCATTCATTCTCATTGAGCTTATCTGGATCTACACCTCTTGAGATTAAGTCTGCGGGATTTTCCCCGGATGAGACATATCGCCACTGTTGTACATCTGTAAGTTCTTGAATTTTGGCCACTCTATTGGACACGAATGTCTTAAGTTTGAAGGGTTCCATCTGTAGCCAAGAAAGAACAATCATTGAGTAACTCCATAAGAATATGTTGTTAAAGTCCATTCTTACAGCTGCTAGCACGCGCTCGATCAGTTTTGCCAACAACAACGCTGCACATAATTCTAAGCGCGGTATAGTTAATTTCTTTAGTTGTGCTACCCTGGATTTACTTGTCACCAATTGTATAGAAACTTCGCCAGATTGCGACTTGGATTTACAATATATGACAGCACCGTATGCCAGTTCCGATGCATCGCAGAAACCGTGAATCTCAATTTGTACTGCCGATGGCAGCACAATGCATATTTCTACTTTTATCTCTCTTATGGACTGCAAAGATACTGTAAATTTAGGCCAATCCTTTGATTCTTTCTCTGGCAGGAGGTCATTCCAGTCAAGCCTTAATAACCAAAGTTGCTGCATAAAAATTTTAGCCTTTGTGATAATAGGTCCTAATAACCCCAAGGGGTCAAACAATTTTGCAATAAGTGATAGCACTGACCTTTTAGTAATTTCTGTTAAATCTGCACAGTTCACCTTAAATAAAAAAGCATCTAAATTATGCTGCCAACAGACACCTAAAGTTAAAGATTCCTCTCGTTCAGCAAACTCATAGTTTGCATCATCATTTTTAATGAGCTCGGGGTGATTACTGTGCCACTTGTGCAGACATTCCTGCAAACTTAAGAATGCCTATTAGCTCATTTTGAATAATTTTAGCCTTTTCCAAGGAGCTAGCTCCAGTTAGGACATCGTCCATATAAAAATCCTCTCTAAGTACTGGAGCTGCGTTAGGGAAATTTGGCTCTTCATCTTCGGCTAACTGTTTTAATGTTCTCATAGCTATAAATGGTGCACTGACCGTTCCGTATGTAACAGTTAGTAACTCGTAAGTTTTGGGGGGTTCATGAGCACTATTGCTCCACAAAATTCTTTGTAAAGCATGTTGACTCGGGTCTATTAAAATCTGTCTGTACATCATTTTCACATCTGCTGTGAACGCATAAATGTATCTTCTAAATATTATCATAATAGAAAATAAATCTTCCTGAATGACTCCTCCATTATATTGGAGTGAATTTAAAGATAAACCATTGGAAGATTCACTTGAACAGTTAAAAACAACACGCAGTTTGGTTGTAGTTTTATCAGGTTTGTATATTCCATGATGTGTCGCATAATAACATATTTTGGGTTCTTTTTCCTCAATTCCTCTAAGATGACCCAATTCTTTATATTCTTCTAAAAAACTTTTATAAAGGCTTAAATACTTTTCATCTTTCGATAATCGGGTCCACAGCGATCTGAGTCGTTTAAGAGCAACCTCACGCGAATCTCCTAAGCACGAAGGATCAGTTTTAAGAGGCATCGATACTACGTATCTCCCCTCTTCACCTCTCCAATGAGTTCGCGAGAAATGCTCTTCGCAAATAGAATTTTCTTTAGATTTGGTTACCCACATTTCAACATTCTCAATCTCCCAGAATTTTTTTAAAGTTGTATTTAGATCCCCATCAAGAATCAGACCGCAATGACCCATACTCGCACCTTGTTGCTCGAAACTACCTGAAGCAACATAGCCAAATTTTGTGTTTTGTAACAACAAAGAAGAATTTTCCGCATATATCTGTCCTGGCGTAACTCATAGAAAATCTCTGCACCTAACAATATATCTATTTCACCAGGGATATTAAAGCTATAATCCGCTAAATGGACTGTATC
The DNA here is from genome assembly GCA_963930645.1 of Salticus scenicus. NCBI lineage: Eukaryota > Metazoa > Arthropoda > Arachnida > Araneae > Salticidae > Salticus > Salticus scenicus. Next base: position 204,742,840 of record OZ005656.1, on the reverse strand, counting down.
TGACACCTCAACATTTACATCAATTATCCTCTGAGGAACAAGGTTGGTGATTTTCTTAACTATGAACATATTTAGATTCCTCTGAAAATCTCCCGTCTTATTTGCTATGGTAGCTCTCACGCAGCCCTTTACTACAACTGACGAATCGTTTAGACACGAAATCAAAGTATTTATTTTTTCTGCTTTGAGCTGTAGACGATTTACACATTTTTCATTGACTAGGCAGACTTGACTTCCCACGTCTAACAAGCATCTACACTCCACCCACTGATTATATTTATTTTTTATCCGCGCTCGAATTGTGCTTAGCAAAACATTTCTAGTTCTTACAAAACTTGTAGCAACAATCGAGTCTGTATTCACAGATTTCACCTGAGTTACTTGACTATTTGCCCCTACTCCATACACCTGACCCCCAATGCCAATCTCAGAATAACTTGTATTTTGATTTTGCGAATTTTGTCTCAAATCCCTATTTACATTCTCATTGGAAAAATGAAGAAGTTGATGATGTGGTTTCTTACACATGAAACAATTGCGCATTTTACATTGTCTGAAATTAAAGTTTTGCAATAAACACTTAAAGCAAGCCTTAGTATTTTTTACAACTTCTACCCTCTCGTGTGGCGTTAGCCTTTTAAACTGCGGGCAGTTCTGGAGTAAGTGAGATTCATTACCCTTACACAAACTGCATTTGTTATTTTTCATCTCTGACAAAAATACATTAGCACCTTTATTAAACTTACGAGATGAATTGTAATTCTCAGGCTGTTTACCTCGCGAAGTTGTGTATAAGTCAACCTCCTGTGCTAATTTTAAGGGATTAAACCACTCATTTCCTTGTCTAATACTTATATGCGACGCGACCTCTTTATCTAAAGTTTGGAAGATTTTATCCGCTACAATTAATTGGTTTATTGTATCAAAATCTGAAACTTTTCTCAGTTTCAAATAATATTCCCAATTTGTTTTTAACCGAGATGCAAATTGCACGCATGTTTCGCCATGTTGTCTAGTCGCCTTTCGAAATTGTTCCAAATACACCATAGCAGTGGGTTCAAATTCTCGCAAAATTAATGATTTCACTTTCTCATAATCTCCAATTTCCGTATCTTTTAAATATGTAATTATATTGGAAGCCTTTTCGCCTACTAAATTTAAAAGAATTTCCGCTTTATATTTGCTTGGAACATCCTTCACTACAAAGGCTCTCTCTAAAGAAGCAAAAAATAAACACCAGCCCTCAGGTTTACTAGGCAGTTTTATAGTTAATGTTCGAACACTTTTTATTAGTGCATCTAAATTACACGACTCAGAATCTTTATCACTATTGACTTCCGATTTATTTTCAGATTTTAATTTCTGAAGTTCTAACTCAGCTTTAACCCTATCAAGTTTAATTTTCTCCAATTCCAGAAGTCGCTGTTCACCATTTTTTCGTTCATCAATTATTGAATTGCAGATAGAAATTACCTGCCCTGGATCCGACTTATACAACGCACTGTTTGATATAATACTATTTAATTCAGCCACGGTCATTTTTTCATTAATTTTTTCCCCTATTTCTTCGGCTATAAGCCTCAGATCGCTTTTTATTGCGTTTTTGAACATATTTATATTTCTCAATTTACTTTATAATAAATAAAAAAGAGGAATAATCTCACTTACTCAAATAACGAACACTTAAATCACGAATACTAAATAATCACGAACAATGAAATCAAAAATAAATTCAATCAAAAAAAAAGGGAAAAGAATTTGCTCTTACCTTAGATCACTGCGATCCCTATTTTCTATCACTAAGCTGATGTAATTCATAGTTCCTCTCACAAATAACAAGTATTGTTCACAAAAAACACGTATTCTTCACAAATACCACTGAATTTTCACCAATAACACGCATTCTTAATTAATCAGCGAAATAAACAGCCATTTTGTTCAGTTACTTTCTACAAATGTTCGAAAACCATTGTTCTTATTACGCAATTCGAAACTAAATTATTAACACCAATCACTCGTTAAATTACACTTAATACTCCGGCTCGACGGACCAGATGTTTACGCATCTGATCAAAGACTCATGACACAAATTAATTAGATCGCTGATTCGATAATAAAACACTTTAATTTCACAATATAACATTTGTTCAGCTCAAAAAGCATGAACTCGCACGATCACATTTTTCTCCTCTGTTTTCATTTCGCTTTCCACAGTAGGCCCGCACAAACGGAATATCACACTTTTTCCGGAGGGGTGTGTGAAGCACAAGCATGTGCGGCACGTAATATTCATTGGCAAAATGTCAATACAGAACATCTATATATATATATATATATATATATATATATATATATTTTTTTTTTTTTTTTTAATATCTTTATCATTAAATAATTGTATTAAAACCTTACCAGTGCAATATATTTCCAATCTGATAGATGTAGTGTTGTAATTTTTGGGTTACTGAACAATATAATTTGTTGCAACTTTATTTGAGGCCTAATATAAAAACATTAAATTAAAATAACCTTACTTTTAATGCTTCATGCTGTAATTACTTTTGCACAGGGCCCCTGACATCATCACCTCCAGTATTTATAAAATTCCATTTATCAAACAACATAAAAGTGAAAGACATGACATTAAATTAAAAACAGGATCAAAGAACATGTCACAAACATTAAGTTTGGAAAAACCATTATCACTTTAGCAAAAACTTTTCAAAATGAAAATATTAAAATTAGTTTTGGTTTTAATGTGGTGCTAAGAAAAATATAAATTATTTAAATTCTACCTAAGCATTTAGTAGAGAAAAGATGGGGATCCTCAATAATTTAAATTCCTGCAATGGCAACAAGCCTATGGCCAATATGGACTGAGTGTAGTGATGATGGGAACCCCTGCGCAAAAATAACTACAGCATAATGCCTTAAAAGTATGATTATTTATTTTAATGTAACTGAACATTGTTTATAGGTAAAAATTCTTTTTACAACTCTTTCCATGTAGTTTCATTTTTAACACATACTTTTCTGCACAATAGCTTATTTTCTCTTTTATTTGCTAATGATATTGAAAAACTTTTAAAAACTTTTTTTATGTTATAAATGTGTTTGCCTTTGTAGTTAAGTAGCATTGATAAAGCATTGGGGGATTATATTTATTTATTTTGTATAGGGTAAGTGCACCAGCGATTGACACTTTTAGAGCAGTCTCTGATGTTTTTAATGTTCTAGTCATCAGAAAATATTTTTAGAAATCTGAAGTTAGTACATATGGTATGAAAGACATCCAGAACCACATATATGTTAAAAAAATATATACATTTGATAATTTTTTTTTTTATGAATTTTTATTTGACACCCACTCAATGTTCCAGTAATTGACACTGCCAGTATTTCATTTTATCAGTAATTGGCCCCCTATGTTCCAGTGTTTGACACTGCTAGTTATTCATTTTACCAGTTATTAGCACCCTATGCTCCAGTGTTTGACAAAAATGTTAAAATTCTTATATGTAAAATATATGATTGTATTATTTTTCTTATTTATTAATTATTTCGGGATAGATGTCAATTACTGGAGCATGCCAATCACTGGAGCACCTACCCTAAGTGTTCAAAATTATTGTAAGATGCTTGGACAGTCAGCAAGGTTCAGCTCTTAAATACTAGTAAATGGAATATGCAGTTTTGTATTCAGGTTGTGCTCATTAGCCTAGCCATTCATAGTTTTCTGTGGTTTCTTTCGAAATTCATCTGAATATGTGAACTTTAGAAAGTCCCACACACAGAGGGCATTCCATCCAGGCCCTCGTGTAGTCAAGTGGGTTTTCACCCTGTAGCGTTAAATCTATGGGCATACAATGCATTCATAATTTGATATCACATAAGGAAAAAGAATTTCTATTATGTTTACGTACATTTTTAAATAAAATTTATCACTTAAAAAGTATGTAAATGCATAGTTTTGAAGAAAAAAAATTGTAAAAGTGGATAAAAAAGACAAGCTTTTAGGAGAAGGATACACAAAAAACAGTTATTGACAATTTTGATTTTCTCAAAAGGTATCTTTAAAAAGGGAATTTATCATTTGCCCAAAGGTTTAACATTGCTAGGAGGAAATCCTCTGCTGACGGACAAAACTTCTGAACTGAAATTACCAGACACTTGAACTGAAATTGTGCTTAAAATAATATGTAGTTCAAAGCTGCCTTGGTTAACTTTTTTGCAAAGCATTTTGTAAAAAGGCTATACCAGTGTTAGAAATAAGAATTTTGAAACTAGGCGTCAAAATGACACCTGGATTAAATTTTTTGGGTATCAAAATGAAAAATCTAGGTGCCATCTACAATTAAATATGTATATTTAAAAGAAAAATAATAATAAAGCATCAAATTGTAAATAACATATGCAAGATTATATAAAAAATATTTATGTAATGAATGTAATTACGTTAACAATATTAAACGTACATATTTAAAATCACAAATTCATTCTTCGCCCAGAAGATACATCATTCCTATTCCACCACAATTTAATAGCATTTTCTGGGCAGAAATCTTCCAATTTAGGGCTGTTTAATTTAATCATTAACAAATCGTCAACTACTTTCATAGAGATATGATTTCTTAAATCAGTTTTCATTAGGTTCAATTGACTGAAATAGACTTGTTTACAGTCTGATGGGATTGGGGAAATTATTAGGTATGATGAGGAAAGAATCCAGGCGTCAAATATGGCATCTATGATTGAAATTCCAGGCATCAAAATGAAAAAACTGGTCGCAAAATGCAACTAACGACCGCTTATTTCTAACCCTGGGCTATACGTTGATTAACATGTTGTATAATATAGTCCCCAGAAAATCTTGAAAATGTGCCCATGTTCCAAAGAACAATTAATTTTCAGTGTTTAGTTTATTGAATTTATAATTTAAAGCATGTTTAAAAACTAAAATAATGCACATTTTTTAATTAAGTAGATGAGATAACCATGAAAAAGTGGCTAAACAAAGATAATTTAACACTTTCAGCATTATTCTCATCTTTTTGTTTTAAAGAGTATATAACAAGAGATAATTACTGACCCAAATTCCATGAGCATGAGCTTCTTGGAGTTATCAGCATCTATTAAAATTTCAAGCTAGTTCATAGAATATATTCTCAACTATAATAAAATAAAGGTCCTAATATGTCTGCAACCCAGAAGTAAAGGACACCATGTCTATATTTTCGGGGTAAATATTAGCAACATGTCCTTGATGTGCATTTTACCATGTTTTTTTTTAACTCGCTTTCTTGTTTGTTTGTCCAGTACAAATCTTGCAATCAATTTTTAACTAACTTCCTGATCAACTAGACATTTGAAACTTTTAGAAGCTCAGAACACAATGACAGTGCATTCTTTTAATACTTTTATTCAATTAATAAATGTTTTCTTTTAATTAATTAATAAAATGTGAAAATAATAACCTCATAATAGCTTTATTTAAATTTTATTTATAATTTAATTGTTGTAAAAAAAAAAACTTATGAGTTTATTATTTTTTTTGACAGGAAAATAAATACATTTACTTAAACGTGAACAATAAAAAATTGTAAAAAAAATTAAATTATGAGTCTCACAAAAATTGATGTCATTATCACTTTAAAAATTTTATACACATTAATAAAAAGCTAATATAGTTCTATTGCTATAACTTTCCGACTAGCTAGACATTTGAAACTTTTAGAATAGCTCAGAACAGGATGACAATGCATTCTTTTAAAACAAAAATATTTATTAATACATAGAATTGTCAAGTTTATCTGATTCAATAGAAAATTTAAAAACATGGTATATAAAAAGTTCTTTTTATCTTATAATTATTTTGCTTTATTACATTAGTGCATTATGTCATTAATAATCTGTTAAAAGTTAACAATAATTAAATTAAGTGATAAAGTTAATATGTTAATAACTATGTTAATATGTTAATGCTATTACTACTAATTGCATAGAAGTGCATTTATACATGCATTTAAAATTGTAAAAAATAAAAAAGTTATTCTCCTGAAAAATTACATTTTTGTAACATGGTGTCCTTACCTTTGGGGTACATATATATATATATGTTACCGTTAAAACGCGAAATCTGTTAATCTGCAGATTACCTAGCTAATCTACAGATTAACTAAAATGACCCGTTAAAGTGCGGTATAAAGAGTTTTCCGCATTTTAACTAGGTAATCTGCAGATTAACGGTTTCAGTATCGTTAAAGTTCAAATGTTTGTTTCGAGCCTTAGTTTTTTATACATTCACTATGACGTCAAACAGCCATGTGATACATATACGCGAATGACCTTCAAACATAACTAAAACTTTTACCCCTTCACTTCCGCTACGCTATGATGATAAACCGATAAACATAAACGGCAAACGCAGAATGTGGAGCATGGAAGCCATGATTAGTTTTATTATTATGACTACACAAAAATTAAAGTAACAAGTAAGTTATAATTGTTTTAATTTTGATTTTATTTCTATCTTTTTTAATTCTGTCAATATAAGTTTGATAAGGGTCTGTATTTTATTAATGAAATTTAATCTTAATTAAAAGCTGTCTCTCGTGAAACTCCATTTTGAATTATGAATATTAGATTTACATTACAGTAATTATTTCCTTCCGAACTAAAACTATTAAACCATAACTTTTTAAAACTAATTTATTTTAAAATTAATTTAAATTACTATTACTTACTGAAAAAAAAAAGATGTATTAATTATTAACTTTGAAAAATATTATGGCATTTAATAAATACTTAATATGAAATTTTTGTACATTTTTTTTTTTTTTTTTTTTTTTCTCTTTCAGTTTCAAGTTTCCTGTACATATTTTATATATCATAATTATATTTTTATTTATTTATTTTATTTTATTTTTTAATTTTGTTCGCGTTTTCAGATAATTTCGTTGTAGTTTATCACATAAAATATAGTTTAGTAAAGCATTGAAAAATGTCATTTTAATTTTCATGCAGTCTAAAAAATGCTAAAGCAGTTTTAATTATTTTAAGTACTTCTTAAATAATGCTTCTGATTTGTCTAATTTAATATTTCTAGTTATTTTTTATGTAATTTAATGTTTCTAGTATTTAAATAGTAATAGCAATATAAGTTGTTAATAAAACTTTTTTTTTTTTTTATTGTTAAATGTTTTTATTTGGAAAAGAAATCGTTACTGTATTACAATTCTAACATTCATTTATAAAATAGAATTTATTGAAAGCTATTGAAGCTATTATATTTCATATTAAAAATGCATAACATCTTCAAACTTATATTGACAGAATAAAAAAGATGAAATAAATAAAAAATAAAACAAATATAACTTTAAAAGATATAAAAATTAAAACACATACAGATTAAAATTAGTAAAGAAAGAAATAAAAAAGAAAAGAAAACTATTTTTTTCCGAATGAAAAAAACAAATACAACACAGCGTGCTGTAAAATTACAACACCAGATATCCTATTTTCACTTTAACTAGTGCCTAGTAGGTAATGTGCAGATTATCTAGGTAATTCGCAGATTACCTAGGTAATTTGAGAAATAAAACAATTTTCCTCACTTTAACGAATCACCCTAGTTAATGTGCAGATTACCTAGCTAATCTGCAGATTAACTGATTTCTGCACTTTAGCGGTAACATATATATTATCATCTGTCATCTATATATATATGTATATTATCATCTATTATCGTTCCATTACAGCAATATATATATATACTGCTGTAATGGAACTTGAATATATTTAAAAATTATTTTATCAAATAAAATGCTATATATATATATATTAATTGAATATAATTAATTTAAATAATTTTCTTTTCTTTTTTTTTAGAAATGGAATGATTCTATAAATGCACTGTATACAAAATTACTTCAAGTACATAGCAAATCACCAAGTGAGTCAAAGTTTTGTTAATCTCACAATTTGTATTGCTCGATATCATTTTTTTTTAAGTATTTATATATTATATATTCTCTAAAAAAAAAAAGAGTGGAAGAGTATAACATTTTTTTTTTTTTTTTTTAAGAAGGGAGGGGGGATTTTTTTTTTTTTTTTTTTTTTTTACTTTATTGTTACTTTTCTCTTTCATTGCAGAATTATGGGTTATGGCAGCAAAGTGGGAAACTGATGAAAACCACTCTTTTGACAATGCAAGGAAGATGCTACAACGTGGAGTTCTTATAAATCCAAAATCGGAAATCATATGGAGGGAGGTATTCATTAAATGAATTTTACTCAATTTTGATAAAAATATCTCATTTTTCATTATTGCAGAATTCATTTACATTAATAAGTTGAGGATACATGGGTGATTTTACAAAAAATCTTTTACTTGCTAATAAAAAGAAAAATGTCTTTAAACTAGTGTTAAAATTAAAATTATCATTTTTTTTATTTTACAGTGTTATTTGTATTTTTATTTAATTTTTTTTTTTTAAATTAAATATGTATAGAAAATAAAAAATGTTTCTATCGAAGGTGATATGTAACATCTGTGAACTGTCATAATCCAGAGATGTATTATTTTAATAATTATATCTGGTGTATTTTACCCCACATAAGGCACATGTAAATGTATTTTTCTAGAAAATATATTAATTCAACATCAGATAAGAGATTTTTACATTGTTTACTGCCACAAGGAATACTTTAAAAAAAAATTTGTCATAAAGTTTTGGATCACTTCTGTAGATATTTTAAAACTTAAAAAAAAAAAAAAAAAACGAAGCAGCTATTTTGGAAATGGAAGCATGTTGCTTTAAATAGGTTTGAAATATTTAATGTAAGTATTTGTTCTTTATGCTGTTTGGTTATTCACCCAGCTTGTGACATGACCTGTCTGTTATCTTTTTTATTATAATAATTTAAAATTATGTCTTTAGTTTAATATGCCAAATTAAATTAAATATGATATTCATTATCTATATGTTATAAAGGAGCACAAACCTAAAAGTAACATCATATCACTAAATATATTTAGGAAAAAACAATCTTTTATTAATTCTGTGGATATATTGATTCTACAATTGTGTAACAGTCCACAAAGTAACTCTCTCACCATTTTTTTTTTTTTTACAAAATCATAATGCAGTTTATGCATGTGGCATATATGATTAATTTGTTTGTTATACTATAAACTGACCTTCAAATTCTTTGAAAAAAATTATCTAGAATTTTTTAATTTGTAAATTTATGCCGTCTAACTGCAAGTTTCCTGTAGATTGATCCATATCAGTTTTATTATAATTTAATTTATTTAGTTGAATTTTGTAACAAATTATTTTGCTGAAGAGAATGACAAATTGAAATCATATTCTAAATTTATGACGTTTCATTGCAGTACTTCTCTATGGAACTGAAGTATATAGATGTAGTAAGTATCAATCTTTTTATTCACATATATGTGTTATTAGTGTGCATTCTGCATGCCATTTTTCTTTATTGCATTTCTTTTTCTTTTTTTAATAGATCCGAAAGAGAAGAGAAGTGTTAAAATTACAGAATATGAAGGTAACATAGCTGATAATCATATATTCAACTCTTTTTCAAATTTGGCTATATTTCGTATTTAGATTTTGATCAATTTAGATTCCTAGTTTGAAATTATGAGATGTATAGAATTGATGCTAAAAAATGAAATACAAATCAATTATACGTCACTTTTTATTTTATCCTGTAAAGTAACAGTGATTGCTTCATAAAATGTCAGTATTCAACACCCCTGTAAGAATTAGGCTATAAAGGACTTATTTAAGTTTTATTGTTTACAATACTTAAAAAAAAAATCACTATCTTAGTACCACAAAAGTTTTTAAATCTATTTTTAAGTTGTGCTTTTAAACAATACTGTTGCAGAGGGTTAAAACCCTTTCTTGCAATTGAATTACAGGAAAGATTGTTTTACAGACACAAGCAAAATAAGAGCGCTGCATTAAATCGTCTTGTGGTCCTTGGGTTTTGGAAATAATTTGCCAAAAAATGATAATTTGGTACTAACTCAAAATTTCAAGTTAGTTTTGCTCCAAAAACCAGTGGATCAATCTGAACTTTTTTAGAAACTCGGCTGTCATTGAAGATAGAGCTTTCGAATTCTGACAACCCGGAACTTCTTGCATATTTTGCAATATTCAGTCATATCATATTATCTAATTGTCTCAAAAGCTGACCATTTAATCGAGTTCTCTTATTTCACTTCAGTCTGTAAAGCTACTTTTTCCGCAACAGTATATCGGTAGATTTATTTTATTACCATGTAACCAATATAAAAATGGAAATTGCTAGAATATAAAAATAAAAGTCTCTAATAAAGTCCATTAAATAATTTAAAAAAAAAAAAAAAAATACTACAGGGTTCTTGTGGTACCTCGAATACCAGAAGCGCTTGAAAAATTCAAGGAATTTGAAAAATATATATTAAAGTCCTGCCACCTCAAAATTTTCTTCTGTTATTTCCTATACAAATTTACACAGTACAAGTTATTTATTAAAATTATTTTTCGTAATGAAAGCAGATGATTTTTATCACACAGAAGTATAGCATTAAACATCAAATGATCACAGATGTATGGTTCAGCCAGTTGTTTTAAAAGTATTGGTAAGTTCTAAGATACCCATATTGAAGATCTGCATCCACTACAGGAGGGTAAGCAATGCCCTTACTTAAATATACTAAAGTTTTCTCCTAGTTAACTCTTACTATCATTTTTTTTTTTTCAACAATGAAAAGTTAATAAGTCTCATTAAGGGGACTCTCTACTTATCGTTTCCGAAAGCCGAAGCCAATGTTATTCTATGGGAAATTTTGCCCCATTACAATTCATTAACTAATACATATTTTTAAATTCCGTTTTCACTTTCCTAAAATTCACAACTATTAAACAATTTATCGCTTTAATCACATAAATTTTCTTACAGGACGATAAATTCATTAACAAATTTAACATTACCTTATATAATGTCCTTATATTTTTTCATCACAATACGCATTTCGGGTGCAACCGCACTCATCTTCAGGTGAGATGTGACTCTCTTCATTTGTCTTCTTTGTTTATTGTTGAGGTCTTCTGACCCCTATGCAGTCAATGAAAAAGAGCACGCAATCATCCCGAAAGACTGGAATCAAATAATTAATAAAACCAAAAAGAAGCGAAGTGAAATGGTGAATCAGAAGACCTCAACAATAAACAAAGAAGACGAATGAAGAGAGTCACATCTCACCTGAAGATGAGTGCGGTTGCACCCGAAATACATATCGTGATGAAAAAATATAAGGACATTATATAAGGTAATGTTAAATTTATTAATCAATTTATCGCTTTCTAAAAATTGATTTTTTTTATTTTTAAGATTTCATTTTTAAGCTCAAAAATGAAAAATTTCACATTGTGAAAATTCGCATTTTACAACCTCAAAATAAAATATTAGAAATTTAAAAAAATAATTTTTAGAAAGCGATAAATTGTTTAATAGTTGTGAAGTTTCTGAATGTGAAAACGGAATTTAAAAATACATATTAGTTAATAAGCTATAACGGGGCAAAATTCTCCATAGAATAACATTGGCTCTGGCTTCTGGGGACGATAAGTGGAGAGGCCTCTTAAGCAATTTATACAAATTTTTGTCCTACACTCCTGATCAAAAGTTTAGCAAAATTTTCAAACAATCAGTTTTTTTTTTTTTTTTTTTTTTTTTTTTTATTTAAAAACTTATCTCTTGATGAAATGTTTTCAAACATTGGGTATTTACAGAACTAGGTCTTCCTGGTGTTTTTCAGGGAAGATTAGTTTGACAACATTTAGGGGACCGGTAACAAATTGAGCAAAATTAGTAATGTTTGTGATCATCCTGTATTGTTAAACAAGCAAAATGAACTGTAACTTTAGGATATGTTAATGTTAATACAGAACCAGTTCAGTTTGTGGATGCATTTGTGTGACGAAGCATATTAAATAATGGAGATATAAGCATTTATTTTAAAACTCAAAAAAAAAAAAAAAAAAAAAAAAAAAGTTTTTTATTTATAATATTCGGAATACAAATATCTTAAATATCTCATGAAATATGAGCAATTTAATGAAAAATGTTTTCACTACGATTGCACGAAAGATAGAAAAACTTTTATTATGTAGGTTGAAAGTTAGATGTATTGGGCATCTTTTGTCAAAACTTCATTTGAATAGAGTAAAAATTAAGCAAATTATCAGTAAAAGAATGAGCTAGATTTTAGATATTTTCCAAGAGTTGAAATTTCTTAAGGGTTTTTTCACCTGCCGCATAATTAATTTAAAGATCCAGTTGTTTTAACCACTTAGCAAAAGTTTTTTTTTTTTTTTTTTTTTTTTTGTAAAAAAACCCTTATCTTACAAATCTTAGTAAATAAACAAAAATATGTTAGGAAGAAATTTCATGTTAAATTATTTATATATTTATTTATTGAGGAATAAAACTGAATGCAAAACAAACAGATTTAATAATGTTATAAAGTTTTAAAAAATAAATAAATAAATAAAATAAGTGTCTATTTATTTAAAAAGTAAAATATTTCCTTTTAGGATGATTCAGAAGAAAATGATGTTGTGTTAAGAGGGGATATTGTAAACATTGTTTATGATAAAGCTGTTGAAGAAATAGAAGGTAATTTCAAAATATTTTTTTTTCCTATAAATTGTTTTTACAATTATGTATTGCAATTTTTACATAAAAATTTTCTTACAAAATATGTACCTCTACTTACAAAAACATGTCGATTCCCCTCACTCATATAAGGGAGGGATAGAACATTTTACCATGTTTGTATGTTTGTTTGTCCAGCACAAATCTTGCAATCGATTTTTAACCAACTTCCCGACTAGCTAGACATTTGAAACTTTCAGGACAGCTCAGAACACGGTGAAAATGCATTTTTTAAAATACTTTTAGCCAACTGTTTCAGGTTCCTGCTGCCTTTGGCAGCGTTACCAGTACAAAGCTTGCAATCGATTTTTCACTAACTTCCCGACTAGCTAGACTTTTGAAACTTTTCAGGATAGCTCAGAACACAGTGACAATGCATTTTTTTAATACTTTAAATCAACTATTTCAGGTCCCTAATGCCTTGGCAGCGTTTATATGGTTCAACAGAAAATTTATTTAACTAACTTCCAGACTAGCTAGACATTCGAAACTTTCAGAATAGTTCAGAACACGGTGAAAATGCATTTTAAAAATATTTTTAACCAACTGCTTTGGGACCCTGCTGCCTTCGGCAGCGTTACCAGTACAAAGCTTGTAATCAATTTTTAACTAACTTCCCGGCTAGCTAGTCATTTGAAACTTTTATAATAGCTCAAAACACGATAGCAATGAATTTTTTTAATACTTTTAGCCAATTGTTCCGGGTTCCCGCAGCCTTTGGTAGTGTTTATAATGATTCAACAGAAAATTTAAAAACATGGTATATAAAAAGTTCTTTTTATCTTGTAATTATTCATAGTTATATTAATTGGTTTATAAAATTAGCATTTTAATAATTACCATCAAATTTATATTTTTTAAGTATTTTAAAATGTTTCGAATTGTTATTCTGAAACTTACAATGTTATACCAGTAGCAAATAATTTATAAGAAATATTTTTGTTAAAATTGTCCTCTTTATCCTTATCTTTTCCTACATTTATGTTTTATGGAAATAAATATTTTGGGGACAGAGTTTAGACAGACAAAGAAAAAATGTCAAATTTTTCTGTTAAAAAAAATTTTTGGTGTTTTCAAATTATTAATACCATTTTATCCCTTTTGATTTGACACCACTAACTTTGTAACCTATGTGCTAGTAAGTATTAAAAGTATAATAAAAAATGTATATCTTACCATTTCTCGAAAAGGTTCACCATAGTGGATATAGGATAAAAATTTACAATGACCATAACATATTATTTATTGAAATTTTATTTTTCCGACTGAGTGAAAATAATAAATAATTTCACTCAGTCGGAAAAATAAAATTTCAATAAATATGATTTTCTTCCACAGTTGATTGTGTGATTTTATTAAAAATTGTATTTCTTTCTCCCATTGTTTAATGGTGTTTTCCATTTCCTGCGGCTTATTTCTGTTGAGCTATGTAAATGATAGACCAGATTGTTTCTGCCTAAAAGGTTGTCTGAGTGAGTAATGCTGACCGGGATGTCGGCCTGGATAGCTCAATTGGTAGAGCCTTGACCTTGTAAGTCAAAGATCCAGGGTTCGACTCCCGGTCCAGGCATTATTTTCACTCAGTCGGAAAAATAAAATTTCAATAAATATGATTTTCTTCCACAGTTGATTGTGTGATTTTATTAAAAATTGCATAACATATTAATTATTTGTGCTACAATTTTAAAAACTGGATTTTTTTTTTTTTTTTTTTTTTTTCCATTTTTCAATTAAATAAAGAAGAGAGGATCTGAAATGCTAAATGAAAAGTTTTAAAATCATAATAAACATATAATTTTCAATCCTGATTTTAATCAAATTATTATTTTCAGATGTTGAGTTTGCCTTATCATTTATTCAGATGTGTTTGGAATATGATTTTGCAGCTAAGAATATTGATCACATATTAAAAGAGTGAGTACATGTATATAATTTAAAGGTATTTGAAATCATTTTTGCTTTAATAAAGTTTTAATTATCTGTTTCAAAAATTCAGCTCTTTAATTGAGTACAATATATATAAAATTTGCATAGTATGATATCATATATATATCAATTATGTATTTAAATGTATTTTTTATTTTATACATGGGACGTTCCAAAAGTTCACATAGAAACTTTATTACCAAAACTAAAAAACACCACAACATCATAAACTATGCATCTTGCGTTTTTTTTTCAATTTAGTTGCCACGAATATTGAGACATTTGTCATAGTTTACAGTCAATTTGAAGAAACCATTCAACAGACCAGCATGTCTGATGTTATTCGAGTACAAATCATGATGGCCGACTGATATGTGCTGACAATGTGGTCACTAATGGAAGTGCGTTCTGATATCTGATGGAATAGGCCTTTAGGACTAATATGTCCATCATCTATGAATGCCTGGAACTGTGTATGGTGAAGAGACCATGTCTCGTCAGATGGTTGGTCACTGATGCTGAATGTTCAGTGAAGGAAGGCAGAATGTGTTAGATCAGGGCCTGAAATTACACTCGCCAAAAAAAAGTTTTACTCGCCACAAAATAGGGTTGCCTTTTTTTTTTTTTTTTTTTTTTTTTTACGCATTTTGGGTTTTTTTTTTTTTTTTTTTTTTTTTTTTTTTCTAACTATTTGAAAGGCTTTTACAAATGTGTCTAAAATTATATATATTAAAAGTGTGTCGTATATCATCATGTTTCATAATCATCTATAATTAAATGTATTTGAGATTTGAAAAAGATTAAAAACACAAATACAAAGAGCCATTAAAGAAAACAGAAGAAAAAAAAAATTCTTTGTCAAGCAATATCCTGTGAAAAACTTTTTATTATGAAAGATTAAGCTTCCTTATTTATCTATTTATTTACTTAACTTTTTATATTAGAAATATCTTTTTCGTCTATTTTATTTTTGTATTCAGATGGAATGTCAATGTGTACAACTTGTTCATTGTTGTCATTTGAAATAGCCATTTCGGAATAACTTTTTCGATAAAATCGTTGCTTACAAATTATTACAAATGCAAACCGTTTGTGTTTCAGTAAAAAACTGGAAAATATGAATTGTTTTTTTATCATTATTCAACGAAATAAACATAGGTAGTATTTCAAAAGGGCTCGGGCTCATTTTCATGTGACAATATCAGATAGGCAAACTTTCGCATATCTCTTCTCTCGGATAGTGGGCGACGGGCAAAGAGGCTCTCTGCTCGTCTATTCTCACTCTGCTTGGAGAAATATCAGTGGGAGAAACGAAACTGCTGAAGAGGTCAAAACTTTTATGTAGCAATTTTCCTTTTCCAGTCTGTGACAGTCTCGAGTTGCGCACAGACAGACTCGGCTCTCCGAGAATCTAAAAAGGAGAGGTTAAATATGAGTTTATAAGATGCAAGATTTTGCATATTTAAATCTATAAAAAGAATGTTTTCTGTCACCGTATCCTGTAAGAATTCTATCTATAACTAGACCAAATTTTTACTCGCCACAGTAAAAATTCCACTCACCAATGGTGAGCGGAAATTTCACGCCCTGTGTTAGATGAAGGTTGAAATGGGTTTTGCTCCACATTCACGAATAAAAACAACATTGCCAGAGTACAGGGCATGGTGTTAGTGGACAAGCGCATTTCTAAAATAATACTGACGTAGAGCAGGCTGTGTGACAATTCCTTGTATCACAGGGCACTGAGTTTTACCAGAGTGGTTTCTTCTTCAGAAATCCCTCGTAATAAACCAAAAATTATAATTAATGCAGACATATATATATATATGTATGAGAAATATAAGTAAAAGCCCCCTTAAAATTAAAGCTTCATTTCTCAAACTTAAATATTTCTGTCTCCCACTAATCCACTGATAGTGCCCTAATTAATTCTTTATTAATCCATTTTCTAAATATTTCAGTAATTCCAAATTCATTAACTTGTTCTCATTTCTTAAACTTATTTTATTTTCCAATGAAACAAAAACAATTTTTATTATACTCTGCAATTCAAATGTAATTTTAATCTAGAATCTTCTGTCCCCTCCTCCCGTGTATCGTATGACTTCCCCTAAGCCAATTGGGATAGTTGCGATCACGTTATCACACCCACATGGAATGGAAAAGATCATTTTCAGTTTAGTTCTGAAGTTGGTTTTCAATGTGAGTTTTTAAGAGGAGGGCTCACCTTCTCACGAAGATGCAAGCTCTGGAATTTATTAAACAACCATTTGGCCCAGTGACTACATTTTAATTATTTGAATGTGCTTTGCGTGTTTAATATGACAGCTTAGTCGACAGAAATATCAGAAAAACCTGTCATGAAGATTTCTCAGCTAAACAAGAACTTTAATTAAAGAACTTTTTCTCTGAATTCGAAACCATGGATGAAGATGGTGATGAAGATCAATTTCTGGCATTACTGTGGCCCCATAATGTGTTAAAACCATATTTAAAAGCAGCTTAATATTAGGATGTCGTAAAATTTTCTGTTTGAATTTTCTAACTTGTGATCTGATTTTCCTGTGAATTTGGAGCTGCATATCATTCTGAAAATAGTTTGGTTCCTGTTCGTTCGCTTCCAATATAATGTAAGTACACTGTTTTGATTCAAAAATTGTAAGTATGTTCCTTATTGAACGTAATGGCTTTGTGAAGGTATTATTCTTTTTATTGGTGTTTCTCAAGTGCATTCCAGCAAAATTTTCAGGTTCTGTTTGTCTCTTGGTTAAATTTTAATATCTGAATTTCAAATGCTATACAGTAAAAGTACAAAAAATCTTTTATGACTGTTCCAATTTCGGTTTTGGCTATAAACACTATATTTTTCCGGAGACTTGTGGCTTCATTAAGAGGCCCTTAATAAAGCATAAAAAAAATGCAAAGAAAAATTGTTTTTAAGTTGAATATCTTGGTTACTTTTTGTCTTATAGAAAGAAAGTTTTTGTGTTAAGTTTTGCTAGGATAATTGTTAACTTACACTAATATTAAGACTATGGGGATTGTGACTTTTAAAAAATTAGTTTTTGTAATTTTCAAAAAGTTAATTTATTTCTTTTAATTTAAAAATGCCTTTACATAAACGTGTACGTTAAAAAAAAAAAAAAAAAAAAATTGTGACTGGAAGTATATGTCTGTGACCAACATCTGCAGAGATAAAGGCCTCTTAAGGACTTTGCTTGGCACCCTATACAAAGTCATAGCCAGGAAAAATTTTTGGAGGGGTTTAAACTTTAATACATAATGTTAAATGTTAAAAATGACATATAAAACTCAAAAAATTTCGACAAATCTGCAAAATTTCAGTGGGTGTTTAAGTGTCCTCACTCCCCCACTCCTTCTTGCTTTTGGCCTTCATTCTGTATACAGTACAAAGCCGAAAATCCGGAATCGTCGGGACTGCGGCGATTCCGGATTTTCGAATTTTCCGGATTTTTGGTCATGCCTAACAAATATAATATTTTGGTTTAAGTATTTAGGTAATATGCAAATTCAAGTAAAAAATAATATATTATGATTTTTAAATGTATTCTGGGATACTTTTTCTATCAACTTCAGCAATAAATAAATATAATTAAAAGTTAAACTTGAAAAACAAAACAGATTTATTGAAATATTTGCATACAAAAATAGTACAAGGTACAATAGAGAAAAATAAAAAAACATACCACTTTTAAAACAATTCGCGATTTTTTTTTTTTTTTTAGTACTTTAGGCTTTCAACTAAAAGTTTAAGCATAATTGATATAGAATTTAGTTCTTAATTAGATAAATGTTTAAAAATTATTACTATTATTATAATCTTCTCCATTCTCTTTCAGACTTTGAAAATGCCGGTTTCGAAGATGACTAAGAAATAAAATACTTTTTCGATTTTTTATTTTGATATTAAACAAAAAAAAAAAAAAAAAAAAAAAAATCGCTGTTGATGATGATGATTAACGCCGCCGAAATCGTCCGGATTTTTGGCGATTCCAGATTTTTGGAGTCCGGATTTTTGGCTTCGTACTGTAATACATTGCACGAAATTTCTGCTCGCCAGCTCGCTATTGGCAAATGAAAGTTTTACTGTGGCGAGTAAAAATTTGGTCTAGTTATAGATAGAATTCTTACATGATACGGTGATAGGAAACATTCTTTTTATAGATTTAAATATGGCAAAATCTTGCCATCTTATAACCTCATATTTAACTTCTCCTTTTTAGATTCTCGGAGAGCCGAATCTGTGTGTGCGCTGCCCGAGATCACCCCAACACGGGAAAGGAAAAATGCTTAGTACATGCGTAAAAGTTTTGATCTCTTTGACAGTTTCATTTCTCCCACTGTTATTTCTCAGCAGAGGGAGAATAGATGAGCAGAGAGCCTCTTTGCCCGTCGCCCACTGTCTGAGAGATGAGACATGCGAAAGTTTGCCTATACGATATTGTCACTTGGAAATGAACTCGAGCCCTTTTAAAGATACTGCCTATGTTTATTTTGTTGAATAATGATTAAAAAATAGTCCATATTTTTCCGTTTTTTACTGAAACTCCAATTATTTGCACTTGTAATGATTTGTAAGCAACGATTTTATCGAAAAAGCTATTCCGAAATAACTATTACAAATGACAACAGTGAACAAGTTATACACATCGACATTCCATCTGATTAAAAAAATAAAATGGACGAAAAAGACATTTCTGATATAAAAAGTTAAGTAAATAAATAGGTAAATAAGGAAGCTTAATCTTTCACAATAAAGAGGTTTTCACAGGATATTGTTTGACTAAAATTTTTTTTTTCTTCTTTTTTTCTTTAATGACTCTTTAATGCTATTAGATATTTTAATATTTTTCAAATCTCAAATACAATACACTTATAATGATTTTTAATTAAAGATGATTATGAAACATGATATACGGCACACTTTTAATATATATAATTTTAGACATATTTGTAAAAGCCTTTCAAATAGTTAGAGAAAAAAAAATGCGTAAAACAGAAAACAAAATAACAACCCTATTTTGTGGCGAGTAAAACTTTTATTTCAGCGAGTGTAATCTGAATTGAAATTTCGGGCCTTGGTATAATATATATATGAAAGTTGAGTGGATGAACATGTTAAGTGACATTTTTCAAATGGTCAAGATTTCCAAGAGAAAAGTATTGTTATGGTTTCCTTTAAATATTAAGTGTTCACTGGTTCTGCCGAATCTTCTAATCAGCAGGTTTCAGTGAAGGAAGTTATGTGCACAGGATATTTAATTTCATCTTCATGGCTGATTTTTTTTTTTTTTTTTTTTTCAATTTTTTTTTAATTGTTACATAATGTGTTCTTCCACTAAGCTCTTCATATATGAAGACATTCAAACCGTGTTTTTTTTTTTTTTCAAAAATAAAATATGTTAGTGATTTTTCTTTGAACTTAACACAACATAGTATGTCTATTTTAATTTAGAAAGTTATTCACCAACTCTTGAAGTTCATTTCAGAAAATTTTGGAGTGGAAGGTTGATTTTTTATACCAACTATATGAAAAATACCAGAGCCGGGATTCGAACCTCTAGCTGGTAGTCAGCCAGGGTAGTAGCTCAATGGTTTGAGCATCTGCACGTTAAGCGGAAGGTCCGGGTTCGATTTCCGGCTCTGGTATTTTTCACATAGTTGGTATAAAAAATCAGCCTTCCTCTCCAAAATTTTCTGATAGTAAGTCTATATATCTTCCCAGATATGTCTGCATGTCTCTCTAGTAACTAGTAATACATCTAAACAAACAATAATTAGCGTTTAAGTTTAGTTATTTTTTAATTGGATATATATATTTTTTTTTTTTTTTTTGTATGTGTGTGTTTCATGAAAAATTTTATCTGAAGGAGAAAACATAGTTTGAACGTTTGCTCGTCATATGTATTATGAATTACGAGGCAAATTTAATAGATGAGAGACATCTAAAGGTTAAAAAATCTTTCATTGAATATTTTTTCATTACATCTTGGTCAGTCATACAGTTTAAAAATAAGAAGTTTCCAATTTTTTTTTTTTTTAACATTTTAAAACTAAGAACAATATTGTCGAGTCAATTCTTTGTATGGCAAAAGATGTTCTGTTAGCATCTCCTGATTTTATTTGTGTAATTTCTCTACTAAACGCTAGAAGGCCAGCACTTCCTCTTTGACAATTACTGTTTCTTACTAGACAACTAGCTAATGATTGATGTATTAGGACTGATAAAGAATTTTCTAGATTTAATTATTATTTGTTTCTTAAACCACAAACAGCAATGAGTCGTGCTGAAACTAGCAATGTTACTTTTAAATGTCATCGTTTTGTTTATATTATAAAGTGATTTGTAGCTAAACTTAGATTATAGGGGTAATTTAAGAATTGCTTCTGAATTACAAATTTTTAATAGAAATTTTAATTCAACATTAATTATTTTTTTTTATCTTTTCATATATATATTGTAGAATTAAAAAAAAAAATGTTATTGATGATTTTGAATCATAATTCAGTGATTTAAAAATTCAGCTTTTAACTATCTAAACAACATTATGAAATTTATTTGAAATGTTGGAGTATAAGGTTGAATTTTTTTCTTTTTTTTATATACCAACAGTGCGAAAAATGCCAGAAATGGGAATCTAACCCGTACTTTCTGCTTATCATGTGTTAGACGCTTTGCTAACAGATATTTTACAAAAAATGCTATGTAGGTAATCGGCCAGGGTGGCTCAGTGGTAGAGCCCACTTGGTAAGTGGAGTACCTTGGTTAGATTCCCGGCTAAACAACAGTTTCTAACATCATGAACATAAATTATAATATTAGTTCATTGCTATCACATCTTAAATTTCATCAGTTATTTAAAAAATAAAATAAATAAATAAAACACTTCGGCAAATGAAACAGTATTAAAAATTTTTGGTGACATTGGTTGAACATTTTTTAAATTCTGTACTGATAAGTATAAAGGATTTAAGTCCATATTCTTGAAAAAGGGATTATGTTGATTTATACCCTTCATACCGTTCAGTGATTGTCAGCCTTCATTTAATAAAGGAAAAAAAAACTGAATTAAATATTTTATACAAAGATTAATGCTAAATTTCTGACTTGAATCTTTTTTTACCAATGAATTTTCTCAAAGACTAAATGACATGGATTTAAATCCTTTATACCAATCGATAGAGAATTTTTTTCTGGGTCTGAGTATGTACTTAACTCAAAATCAACATTTTTGGACTTAAATCCTTTATACTTATCAGTACAGAATTAGTGTCTCTGACCTATGAATTGCAAACTTTTCAAAAGATCTAAATAAAAAGCAATATGTGATATAATGAAATAATATCTTGTTTGTAAAAGTTGAGTTTAAAAACATTTGTAATATTAACTTTTATATTAATTTTTTCATCCCTCTTAGCATTGAAGAAAGATTTCCTGATAAAGAAGAAACATTTGATGCAATGGCTAAAAAACCTTTATTGAGTGTTCAAGAGAAATTAGCTGAAGGAAAATCTAAAGGGTTGAAAAAAAGTAAATAAGATGAGACAACATTTTTGTGTAACCTCTTAATATTATTATATTTTCAACAATTACTTCAATTCCAATTTTTTTATGCCTTTAAGATTTCAAACGTAAGTAGTTTAAAAAAATGTGTCTTTATTGAAGTTTTTAAAAATAAATCTGAACTGCTCAAAAAATTTTTGATAGTTACAGAGACAAATACATTTCAATAAATCATAATTACATTATCATTCAAAGCATTTTTTATTGCATTTTGAACCTTGGTTGAAAATATTGCCTTTTCTAAAACTTATTTTTTGTAGAATTTTTAGATGTCTGCTATATGATAAGTCTTAAAATATTATTTCACAATCTAAGACTTAAAAAATATCTCATAGAAAGAAAAGGAAAAGAAAAAAAAAAAAAAAGAGGCAAGTAAAAACTTTTTTTTTCTGTAATATTTTGGCAGTAGTTTCTAAAAATAATTCCAGGTTATGCTAGAATTGATTGCTGAAATAAGGTATTTTTTTATCGTTTACAAGGGAGATGGTATTATATGTTGTTAAACCTATTACAATTTTACGACTATTTCACGATTAACTAATTTTGCCACTTTTTTTTTTTTTTTTTTTCTTTATAAAAACATTTTTGATTTTCTGCCCTATTCTGTGTTTGATTGCTGAAAAATGCAATTTTCTTTTTGTTCTTTTCATAAAATTGGTGATTACAATGCTTAGGAAAAATAAATAAAAAACTAATGATAAAAACAAAATGTTTGAAGATAATTTATGTTTTATAATAATAATAATAATAATTTTTTGTAACAGCCTTAAAATTATGTAGCTTTTATTTTCTTACCTTAATAATTCCTTAAAATGTTTTCTAATTATTTTAGAACAAAACATGTATTGAATAAAATAGATCTTTTTTCTTCTTCTCCATGGAAACCATTAGTCTTACTTTTTCTCACTTAAAATTATGCAAGTCTCTCTGTCTGTCTGTCTCTCTCTCTTTTTTTTTTTTTTTTTTAATCGAGGTTGGCAAGTATGTCATTCATTAATCATTCATAAGTATAGATTTATTAGTTTTAGCTTTTTTTTTTTTTTAATAGCTCTGTTTATTTTATTTTTTAGGTGTTATACTTCAAAAAATCTATGAGGAGATATATTCCAAATATGAGGAGGCTGTCAAAAAATTACCCACAGGTATTGTTTCTCTTTTATGTTAAAAATTATGCTGCATTACTTTATTCTTTTTACTTTCCTAACAAAATTTTTATCATGAGTAGAGTAGACACCACAGTCTTATTAATTAATATATTACTAGTTGGTTTTCGTCAGTCAGGTTGTCAATATTTTCCTTTAAATACATTTCCAAAATAATTACTCATTTCCTGCTTTGTTTTCATGCCATTTTAAATCATTTTACATCTCTTTTCGTGGTATTAATGCTATTTTTTACATCATGATGATTTAAAATCCTAAAGGTTTGGAGAAATTATAAATACCTTAAACATTTTATTCATATATATTACAAGAAAATTGGACAACAGCGTCTTACCTGGGGTGCTTCATTTCACAATTTTGTTTTATACATATAAATTTATACACCACATGCCAAAATCGGTAATTTAATTAAATGTATATACAGTGGTGGCCAAAAGTATGGACATTTTTTGAAAGTTTCATGTTTTTCAACTTTGTGTGCTTGTAGAATATATTAATTTTCACTTAAATACAAATGTTTATATATCAAATTGAAGGTAATTTAATGTAGAATTTAATAACAAAAACAGTATTACAATATCTGTATTCCAAAAAATGTTATGCAACTAATAGTAAAATCTATCTTAGATTTGCATTTTTTTAAAGTGATACTTACACAATCAATACTTAGTAGGATAACCCTTATTTTTTAAGACAGCTTCACAACGTCTTTTCATCGAGTAAACGAGTGTTTGTCATTCATCTTTCGTAATCACATGGTGCCAAGAATCAATTATAGATTCAATAAGTTGTCTTTTATTGGATGGACGTTTTGTTTTGTGCAAGAATTTTCAAATGTCGCCACAAATTTTCAATTGGATTGAGATCAGGGCTGTTTCCTGGCCATGGTAATATATCTATGACTTTATTTTGAAACCATGCTTTGCATACTTTTGCTGTGTGGCATGGAGCTGAATCCTGCTGAAAAATAAATGGTGCTTTGTTGGAGAAGAGATCCCTGATGGAATGTATCAATTTTGGTTCCAGGACAGTTTCGATGTATTTTTTGGCATTCAGGATGCCATCAATCACTTGAATTCGGCCCACACCATCTGCAGACATACATGCCCAAATCATGACATTTGTTGGGTTTTTTGTAGTTGCTTCAATGCAATCAGGATGAAGTGCTTCACCTACTATACGTCTCACGTATTTTCTACCATCACTACCAAAGAGTGATATTTTACTCTCATCGCTCCAGATTACTTGCTTCCATTGATTTTCTGACCATTTAATGTATTCTTTTGCCCACTTAACTCGTTTTTCGCGTTGCTTTTGATTTAAATATGATTTTTTCCTTGGAATTCTAGCTTGTAGTCCAAATCCTGATAACCTTCTTATTGTTCTTGAACTTACTGAAATACCCGCTGCATTCATTTCACGTCCAATGGCATCTGATGAATTTTTTTTTTATCTTGAAGGCATAGCCGTTTAATTTTTCTATCGGCAGTAGCACTTGTGCATTTTCTTCGGCCTGATTTGGCCTTATTTTCCACTGATTTCGTTTTTTCATAACGTAAACAGAACTTTCGTACACCAGAACAAGTCACTGAACCACCAACTTGGCTTGCAATTTCAGCATAAGAGAGGCCATTTTCTCCCAGTATGACAATTTGGCTTCTTTTTGTAGATGTCCAATCAGTTCTTGTTGGTGACATTGTTTAAAATCAATTTATTTAAGAAAAAGGACTTAAAATATTCAAAAACAGCAATACTCTAATTGTACTAGTATGCATCATTCCGCAAAATATTTCCACAACAATAACTCTTTTACCATTCAAATAACCTAAACTATAGTTACAGACATTTGATTGGTCCTCAGAACAGTGTTTGTGATTGGCCAGTACGCTTTTATTACAAAACACGTCATTATTCAAAACGATTTGTGTTTGTTTGCTCTACTAAAATGAGAATAACTTTTTTTGTAATTCAGACATTTTAATTCTGTTTTTGTTATTAAATTTTACATTAAATTACCTTCAATTTGATATATAAACATTTGTATTTAAGTGAAAATTAATATATTCTACAAGCACACAAAGTTGAAAAACATGAAACTTTCAAAAAATGTCCACACTTTTGGCCACCACTGTATATATATATATTCCTATTTTATTTTTCACGTAAAAACTTGTTTTTATTTAAAAAAAAAAAAAAAAAAAAAAAAAAAAAGGTATTTGTAAACAGCTTTATTCATTAATTTCTCTTCTGTATTTAACAATTTTGAAACAGAAACAGAAATAGTAGAAACTATTATAATATCAATTTCAACAGACACATGTCAAGTCAAGGTTCCCATGGGTCAGGGAAAACCTGGAAAAGTCAGGGAATTTGAAATTACTATAAAAAGTCAGAGAAATATCAGGGAAAATTGTAAATATTGCTCAAAAACCTGGAAAAACGATGATACAAACCTGGAAAATGCTTTTTGAGCATTCAATTTATATCACAAGTCACGTTACTATGTTGTCTTTTATGTTGCGAGCCATGTTCTGATTTAAACCGCGATCTATTTTTTATGTCACAAACCAAATTTTGTAACTGGAATTTTCTGAAAATAGACATGGAAAACCTGGAAAAGTCAGGAAATTTTACTTTTGAAATTGAGTGGTAATCCTGCAAGTTGAATTTCTGTGAAATTTTTCACGTTTTCAATTTTATTATTCACATGTAAAACAGATTTATTTATGTTTATGTCAAAAAAAAAAAAAAAAAAGAAGAAGAAGAACATGCAATTTTTTTCCCCATCAGCTTAATGTAATTTTAAAACTATTATGAAGTTTCTAATTAATATCTTTTAAAATAATTAGAATAATTTAATCTAAATAGTCAATTTAGGTTTCTTGGATTGTTTCTTATCTTACAGTATATTCAACATACTTTTGCATACAGTGGTTTGTGAAGAGATAACCTGAAATACGTACATACATGTAGATTTTAATAATATAGATTGTTGAAACTATGATGTCAATTTTAAACATGAATCATGGAAAAATTAGACTATTATTATTAAGAAGATAATTTTATTAATCTTTTTTCGATAATTTCAATAAATTTGTTTTAAAATGATAGATGGTTTAAGCATGTACTGAAGTAACTATTGTTTCAAATTAAACTAAAATTTTGCAAGCAGCCTGTTGCAAAAACTTCATAAAAAAATTTGAAGAGTAATAAAATTAAATGATAGGAATTTATCTCATGACAAAAAAATTTAGTTTCAAAAATCATCTTTATATGATGATGTTTAAGGTGAAATACCAGTATGTGCAATTAAAATTTAATGTGTGATTTCACAGAAAAACATCCATTTAAAAACTTTAAAAAGCAAGGAGTTCATGCACATGAAATTGTTTCTTATCGTCTTGGTTGGCATTGCAAGTCATGCAGTGGCGGATCCAGAACTTGACTTTGAGGGGGGGGGGGGGGGGGCTAAGATTTTTCAAAGTGTTATTCTATAGCAATAAAAAATTTACAATTGCAATATTCAATTGTGAATGTCAGTGTTTGGGGGGGGGGGCTTCAGCCCCCTAGCCCCCCCCCCTTAAATCCGCCACTGAAGTCATGGATTGTTTTTGTGCTTGTACTAGCTGACATAGTATGTCATGTCATGCAACAAAGAGAAACATTTAATTGTTTAAAGTGAATTTGTTGTTATTTTTGGTGATTATTTTTTGTATTTCAGAACATCTGGGTATGATTGGTACTTAGAATTTAAATTATAATTGTGTAAAGTGAATTTTCATTTTATTTTAATCCTTCCCCCCTCTAAAGTGCATAATATGCTTTACCCTAAATTTTTTGCTTTGTTTATTTTGACCATTTTTAAAAAATGCTGATCTATAATGAATATAAAGTTTTGAATATGCTAATATTTCAATATTTCACATTGCTTAATTCATATTTATTTAACGGAAATTCTTAAATTTTCTTAATTTTGGAGTGTATCAAAATGTGTTTTTCTAAATAGAACAATTGCAATTGTAAAATACTTTCTTAGTTGCTCATAAATTTGTATATCTAAGGAAAATTATAGCAAATGACTATAATATCATATTCAAAAGAAAATTAAATTTAAAAAATCTATATTCAGTCGAATCTCGTTAACGTGAATCTCAAAGGGGATAAAAAATTTGTTCATGTTATCAGTAACTAATCTTCATATAACTAAACAAACTGATCTTCATTTTTACGGGGATTGTGGAAACAGTTCATGTTAAAAGTAATTCACATTAACAAGGTTCGACTGTACTTTAAAAAATCATGATTTTAAATTTTATCAATTATTTTTAGATATTGTTATTTACCAATTACGGAATACAGTGCAAAAGGAAATGCATGCAGGTGATTGAATTGAGGCATAAAATTGGGCACATTTCTTAACTTCTTAATCGCCGTGTCCATCTCTCATACGAACAACTAATTTGAACTAATTTGATTACACCTTTATCTCATGTGGGCTAAATCTTTGTGATAAAAAAACTATAGGAAATGCAGTTTTTATTGTGGCCATATTATTTTTATTTTTGCAACTGCTTTATAGTAAAACTATGCATGAAATGCCTCAAAATTTATCATTTGCAGAGATTAAAAGCTTAATTGTCTGCAGATAACAGCGTACATTATTAAAGAACAAAAAACACGTAATTCTGTGTCCAAAAATTATATGCATTTTTTAGATATTTACATTAAACTTTTTCTACTGAGCTTACAAGGAGAGGTCACCACATGGAAAATTCAGATCGGGACAAAATTGCGCAGGATTGTAGTATATACTATGAAGGTAACAACATATTAAAGCAGTAGGACCCACTAGCAGGCCCTGACTAACGGCAGGGCATACGGAGCAAATGCCCTGGACCCCCTTCTGGAAAGGAGCCCCCTACAGGCGTATGCAGAAATTCTGCAACCTAAAAAGCTCTTATGCCACTGCAAGGGGGCTCCCAGAATAGGCTTGCCCCGGGGCTCTAGGTAGTCTAAGTCGGGCCCTGCCCACTAGCCACATAATTTTGAGAAAAAGCATTCAAAATTTCAGTAATCTTTAAATATAAGTTATTTCGCAAGTGAGTCAACATCCCAGTAACGTGAGTGTAAAGCATGCAGCTTCCACCCATTATGACCTGGGTTCGAGGCTACCTACGGCGATATATATATATATATTTTTTTTTTCTTCTTTTCCTTTAATTTTTATGTAATCTAAACTTTTTATTTATTTTTACTTTATTTTATAATTCAATTCAAAATTTAAAAATTTTAATAAAAGATTATTTAATTTTCTTGAATATAAAATAAATAAGTTTTTCTATTTTTAATATTTATAACTTAAATATGCAAGAAATTTCTATAACTCAAAAAATAAATTTTAGTTTTGTTTTAACTATAAAATAAGGTAAAATTAAAGAAACTGTTTTTAATTATTTATCTAAATATTTTATTTCAGGTATATTTAAAACAATACTGAATTTTATTTTTTAAATTACAAAAAATATAAAAAATATTACAGAGAAACGATGATTTTAATTGCATATATAAATACTATCCAAATTAAATAATTACTTCTTCAATCAATACAGCTTCTTGAAAAATTATAGCATAGGATTACGATGCTATTAAATTATTACAGGCAAAGAAATGTTATCTTTAAATGTAGATTTTAAATGTTAATCAACATACTTTCTTCTTCAACAACGACTAGCTTTTTTTTTTTTTTTTAATATATGTATCTATATATCCTGTGCACAAAATGAAATTCCACCTGCTCTCTATTATTAGCAAGCTAAAAGCGTTTACATAATTTATACATAGTATTAAAACCAAATCAGGAAGCTCAAACCAAAATTTAAGTACACCTGCTAATTTTTTTTACACTTTGTTTTAGAGCTTGCTTATTATTTAATTATTTAAATTTTTTGTCTATTTTTCTTTATGTTTGTTATTTAGGGTTTTGTAAAACTAAAATTTATTTTTTAAGTTATAGAAATTTATTGTGTTTTTAAGTTATAAATATTAAAAATAGAAAAATGTATTTATTTTATATTCAGGAAAATTAAATAAAAAGTTTAGATTACAGAAAAAATTAAAGAAGAAAAAAAAAAAGTCCCGTAGGTAGCCTCGAACCCAGGTCGTCTGGGTGGAAGCCGTGTGCTTTACACTCATACTACTGGGACACTGACTCACTTGCGAAATAACTTGAATTTAAAGATTATGGAAACTTTAAACGCTTTTTTCTTGAAATTCTGTGGCCAGTGGGTCCTATTGCTTTTAATATGTTGTTACCTTCATAGTATACTACAATCCTGCATAATTTTGTCCCGATCTGAATTTTCCATGTTGTGACCTCTCCCAGTTAGATATAAAAGAAAAACTAATATAAAATAAGTTAATGAAATATAATACTTATAAATTAATATATATATATATATATGTATATATATATATGTGTGTGTGTGTGTGTGTCTTTTTTTATTATTATCATTATTAGTTGATTTAGAATTTTACAAGCCTTTAAAAAAAGAAAAAAAAAAAAAAAAACTATTAAATAATTGATGATTTTTTAGCAGATTGTGACCAAATTATGCATTGTGTAAAAAGTTAATTTTTAATTTTAAAAATGTCATGAATACTCAGAATACAAACACTGTACAACTATCACTGCATAATAAGAATAATTATGTGATGAAATTAGTAATGTACTTATATTAAAAATTATATATTTAGATGCACTAGATCTCTGAAGAATATCGATATTCACTGAATTTTTTAGTTATAATACAAACACATTGTTATGGTGTCCAAAAGAGCAAGAATGTCAAAATAGTAACAATAAAATAGATTAATTTATTATTGTAAGAGTTTAAGAGATCAAGATATGACTAACTGTTTAATTTTACATATTATGAATTTGGATTTTCATGTCACATTTATATTTCAAAATTTTAAATTTTAGTAATATTTCGGTGATTTATATATATGTTCTCTGTTTTTAATGCCTTCTGTTATCAATATTCATTTCATTGCTTGATAAAATGTATAGTAACAGTTTTAAATGCCTTAATTAAAATAATATTTATTTTTATGCATATGTATATAATTTATTTCATTTTAGAAAAAATGTGGAATTTTTACCTGGAATTTATGTTTAGTTTATTACAGTCAGCTAAAGAAAAGAAAAAGGTTAAGGTAAATCATTTATTATGTTAATTGTATATTTTATTATGGTTATATTTACTTTATATTATGTGTAAGTCTCGTGAAATTCAGTGTGAAATGGCTATATTCATGCTCAAGAAAAGCTTGTGGCCAGGAACTTTTTGCTTGTGTAATTTCACAAATTTTTAGAGGTTTAAGTTTTCTAGAATCAAGATCATATTAAAGCATTAGTGTAGCTATTATTATAAAATCAGGAAAATTTTCTTAATAGATTGCTCTTATGGATATCTCGACCAAGAATGAAGTTTTTCAAATTCTGGGTTGTATTCCACTCTTTTAACATGTTATTGAAAATTTGCCTTAACTTTACTTAACCCGGTAGGACGGGCGCGGGGTGTTTTGACACCCCATGTCCGGAAATATTTATCTGTTGTCTCTCCCTATAAACAGAAGTGGTCGGATCCTTCAGTACCTGCCTCCAAGGTCATCCTTCGTGCAGAGCATATGAAAACGGCAAATTCAGACTCTTTTTCATTCTTATATAACACTCAGAAATTGAAGCTTTATGTAAAAACTGCAAAAAATCTAAAGTTTCTGATCCATGTACACCCTAATTATTAGGAAAATTAATGTCTCAATATTCTTATCCACAGTAATGTATAATTTTTATTATAATAAATATTGTAAAGAAAATAATTAAGTGCCACATGGGAAAAAATAAGTTTTTCGAACAAGCAGGGAAAAGTTGAGTTCTTTTAACTTATTTTCTATTAATTTTTAAAGTTAACGATAATTTAACATTTCAGTTACTTATTTTCACAAGAAATAGTGTAATTATCATGAATTTCATTAACACATTGAATTCTAAAGATATTTTTCGTATCTATGTTATTTAATATGTTTGGGGTGTGCTGACACCCCACGCAGGTCCTCACGTTACATTTCACGGCGCCCGTTCTGCCGGGTTAAGGAAGTAAAATATTTAAGGTTATTATTATTCTATTTATTAT
Organism: Salticus scenicus; assembly: GCA_963930645.1. NCBI lineage: Eukaryota > Metazoa > Arthropoda > Arachnida > Araneae > Salticidae > Salticus > Salticus scenicus. Next base: position 204,711,245 of record OZ005656.1, on the reverse strand, counting down.
TAGAAGAATTAAAAATTAAAATAAAGATAGAATTTGATAAACTGAATTTTTCAATGAGGATATCCTTAAATTATTAGGCAAAAATATCCCCCAGAAGAAAGGATGAATCTGGCTGATGTGCAGCCTCAAGTCAAAAGGTGTAAACGAAGGTAAGAAAGGGGCAAATACCTGGAAGGATGGGTACTTGCTCTTTTGTCTGATAGGATAAGGAAAAAAAAAATTTTTTTTACATATATTTTTTTAGAACTTCTGCACATTATTATTTTGAATTAAGAAATTGAATTAGAAATTGCAGAGAGGCATATGTATGTAGCACATCTCCCTAGAAATCTCTCATAAGTTCTGAGGATGTCCTGCCCTTCCTAGAACATCCTGATTATGTCCTAAAAAGCTGTGTTTCCAGGGTATCTGCCATCTTTGTTAGATTTACCAGTAGATTACAGTATTTTGACTATTCCAACTAGTCTACAGAATTTTGTTGTTAATCCTCTTATTTTCCTTCTTTTTTTTTCTTTAATATTTGAATTTAGGAATTTTTTCTCACGTGTATGAAGAAAAGTATTCAAAAAGAGATGTACAAATGGAATATATATATATATTTTTTTTTAATGTATTTTAACTGTATGTATAAAAATAAACAATAAATTACACAGGCCTCTACAAAAATGAAGTTCACAAAATTTGATTTGATGATTTCAACTGATCACGTTTTTTGATATGCTGAAACCGAAAATGCAGCCCATTTTTCTCTATCACATATAGATTTTTGTCAATACAGCGTGTTTACCAACACAATTTCTTACATATACCATCAAAACAATCGGTTGGTTGGTTGATATGGTTTTAAGTCACACTAGTGCTTCATAATTACAACAATAGGCATCTATGATTAATTAATCATGAAAACATACTATAAAACTTACTATGTAATTATATTGGTGGAAGAGTAACGGAAGAAATTGTATAGGCAGGCACCCTGTATTGACAAAAATCTATACGTGATAGAGAAAAACTGGTTTCATTTTCGGTTTCAGCACGCCAAAAAACATAAAGATCAACCAAAATTATAAAATCAAAATTTTACATGTCGACCTGTGTTATATTGGTTTTAGTGTTATTGCAATTTTGATGGGTTTTAAATAATGTTTTTGTTTGTAAATTAATATAATTTTTTTAATCCACATTTTAAACTTATTTAAAAAAAAAAAAAAAAAAAAAAAAAAAAATCTCTATTTTCTTCTACTTGTGATTATTATTTTATCAAAATTCTGCTTATGTAGTTAGATTAAGCACATGGGCAAGAACCTATTAGATTTTTTGAGTAAATGTTGCTAAGTATGGGAGGTGGATTATGTGTTTTAAAGTTTTAATTGTGTGACTTTGATTAATGCAAGCAATTATGTCCTTGTTATTTTTGCAAGTGTTGAAATTTGTAAAACAAAGCTTTTAATTACAGCTTCAAGCTATGATAACTGAAAAAATGGAGAAAGCTGCTGAACTCAACTGCTTACCATTAGAATATTATGTCCACTGGGTAAAATAATTATCATACATTTCAATTTATACACCATGTTTACTTTTTCTATCAATGTCAAAATGTTTTTCTCTGAAGATAGTATATTCTATTCATCTATAAGAAATTCTGTAAAACTCTTGTTTATTGTGTCAAAAAATAGATGTTTATGATTCCAAGAAATGTATGTCCTGAAGCATTTAACCTTTGGAAAATTTCAGTTTAACATGTACCGTTTAATCGTATCTCAAAAATTTCAGAATAAACCTCTTATAACCAGTAGCTCAAACAAAAACTGCTTACTGACAGAAATATTTTGCATTTTCAAATTGAGGATAGGACATATGTTAATTTTCAGCAAAAGAAAGAAAAAGCTTCCTCTGGGTTGAAAATTAGAAAAAATATTTGACCGAGAAGAGGTTACTTGGACAAAATATCTATTTTGTTTTCTCAAAAAACAAAAACTCTATCCTTCAAATGATTTTTACAGGATGAGTTTTTTAGCTTTTCTAGACTTAACTTTTTATCTATTTTCAGTTTTTTCAACTTTATATTTTATTTATTTATTTTAATTTATTTTTTTGTCTTTTGGATATATATTTGAAGATTAAAAATTATATTTACTACTCTAATACAATGATTTTGTCATTTACATGTAGTTTCAACCTTCTTTTTTTTTTACCAATATCATCTTTGTTTTTATCAAATCAATGATCTGCATAACAATAGGAAATTAAAAGAAAAATAATATACTTTTATAGTCTGTGTCTGTTGTTTTATTTATTAATGTTTCTTGCTAAAGAAATGTAGGTCATATTTTAAAATGATTTTGCTTATTATTTTAGATAGACATGTTGTATACCAAAGGTGAAGAAGAAGAAGCTGTTTCGATTTCACTCTCTGCTGCACGTAAATTCAACACTGTTACATTGTGGCAGAAATGCTTAACTATGCATATTCAGTGCAGAAAATCAGCAAAGATAATATATCCTATTCTTTTAGAAGCTTTATCTTCTTTGAGAGATAAGGTAATTTATTTTTAATACATATGTCATACATTGTAAATAAATGTTTTATTATTTAACAACTTAATTTTCTTTTTCCTATGTTCAGTGTATACATTATTAGTGTCAGAACTGGAATGAGGTGGGAGGCAACAAGATAAGTAGTTTATTATTATTTCTGTTAGAGAGATTTTTAAACGAGTGTAAAACTAGCTTTATAAAAACTCTGAGCTTGAGTTTAATTAAAAATCTGTAATTTTCAATTTGGAACTCACAAATTATGTGATGTAAGGCTGGCCTTAAATTTAATTAAATATTATTTTTTATTAAAATCTCTAATTTTCAATCGAATTAAGCAGTATTTGGACTGCAAACTCATAACCACTATTTTTTGCCTTTTTTTTTTTTTTTCCTTTTCTTGTTGAAAGTGATTAAAAATTTATGATTTTAAGTTTTTTTTTTATACAATACTTATAATAGTTATAATAAAAACATTTCTCACAAGTTGTAAGATTAACAGCTCGCAAGTTTTAAAAGTCATTGCAAAATGGTTTGAAAAACAATTTTTAAAGATCTCTATTTTTTAAAGATCTCTATAAAATCTCTAATTTTTAGTCAGATTCAGAGATTTCACGACTCTGAACTTATATCACTATTTATAGCTTTTTTCTTTTCTTTTCTTTTTTTTTTTTTTTTTTTTTTTTTTTTTACTTTTGTCAAATTTTGTTTTAAATTTGCAAAAAGAAAGAAAGAAAAGAAAACTTTTTATACTCCAATCCAGTGAACTTTGTGACTCATTTAAAGTCTGTAAAAAGAAGAAGACTTGCCCACTATAACATTATAAATTGCCAATTCAAATTTTGCTTGGAAAAAAAAAAAAAAAAAATCACATTTTAATTATTAAAAAAAAAAAAAAAATCATAAATGGAACTTGTTATTTAAAATGAAAAAAAAAAAAAAAAAAAAAAACTATCAAACAGATTTCCATCAAACACAGATAAGAACCATCTTAATCAAACCAGCATTCTAATAATATATATCTATAAAAAAAAAAAAAACTTTGATGTAGGTCTATATTTTTGCAAGCTATAGTGCCATTGCCAGACAGGCATATGAATTACTTGAGAATTGAAAGAAAGCTCGTAAATTATATAAAATGTCTAATTTTCAACCCAAATTAGAGATTTTTTCTTTCTAAACTGATAATTGCTATTTTTTGCCAATTTTCAGCTGTGAAAATTCAATGCAAATTTGAGATTTTTTTGTTTTAACTTTTTTATGCTATAGTTCAAAAACTAGCAACATCAATGTGAGTGCTTCAGAGCACCAGCAAGAGGTCGTAACCAATGCTTACCTTCATCAAAAAAAAAAAAAAAAAAAAAAAAAAAAATTCTAAAAATAATAAAAGCCAAAAGAGTTTAAATTTAGAATTTTTCCAACTGTACATTTCAATTATACATATTGTATAATTGAATCGATCTTAAAATGTCAATAATATGACGTCAAATTTAGTATTGCAATATTGGATGGCTGCCATTGAAAATATATGATGCAACTAAACACACAGCTTTAGTATGGGAACCCATTGGGGGACTTTAAATATTTTTTACCATTTTGGCGATGAATTGAAATAGTTATTGCAATTGCGTAAGTTAACAACTTGGTGAGAAACATTCCAGCTACTTCGATTTCAAAATTCTCCAAGGGAAATTTTTCTGAAATTTTTTGAAGAAATAATGATTTTTTTAAAAAATAAATAAAGGTTAGCAGATGTGATATTTAAAAAATAATTAAGTGTATAAAGTGATGAATTTAATTTATATCCTTAGTAAATTAAAAGTATCATTTCATTTCCTTAATTTGTCAAAATTTGATAGTAATCCTATATTCTCAATTAAGTCTCTCAGTGTCAATCCACCAAATTACGCGAATTAAAACAACTAAGTCACAAGTCTTGCCACCTACCTCCTTCCTTTCTATCTTATGTTTCTTAAATTATTTTTTCATATTTTGATAAAGTTTATGGTTTTAAGTTAAGATTTGTTGTGTTACTTTAATGATTCATTTGTTTTGCAGGCTGTTAAGTTAATTAATAAATCTGGTTTCTTTACATTAGTGTATTTCATCCACTGATAAAAGATTTTTTAATCTTATTGGTCATTGGTGTTTCAGTGATCTTGTATCTGTTGCTTGGCTTCTACTATGCTTAATAGATCATCATTATTATATATATATAACATATATATATATATATTTAACAAATCTAAACCACAAAATACATACAGTATGCATAGTATTTTAATAGAATAGTAAATGGACAAAGAAAAGAAATTTTTTTTTTTTCAACCCCTTTTGGTTTATCCTTCCTTTTTGTCCTTTTTCTGCCATTACAGGGAACTGTAAACATCAAAGGGTTAAATACCAGACAATTACAATTGCATTTTCTCATTGGTGTGATTCTATAGATTAATTTTTGTGATATATTATTTTGTGATTTTATTCCCTAGAAGAGTTATTCACTATCGAAAATGACAAAAATGTGATGTTTGACCTTGAACTTTGACCTATTCTAATTATTTTAGTTATTAAGTTCAGCAGTATAACTAAGCATATGACACCTTTACCTTATGTACTTTGATACTACTATCCCCAGTGGCAGAAACACTGCGACACAGCGTCATAGTCGCGGACACAGAAAAACGGCTTGCAGACAGTTTTTGTCAAACGGCTTGCAGACAGTTTTGTTTTTGTGAATTGAATGCATGGGGGGGGGGGGGAAGTTTTCAGTCTATTGACTGAATTCAGTCTTTTTTTATGTGATACAGATAGGCCAATTTTATGGAATTAATCTTTGTTAGGGGCAATTTTTTTCTGAATCGGCCCCTATTAATGTTAATTCAATTATATTAATAAATAATTTTCCTAAGTTTTCATACTTATACTTATTAATGTAACCCTTGGAAATGTATGTTTTGAATATCTACTTATGTTATGTATGAGTTTATTATATTTTACCCAATATTACAAAAAATATATATATATATACTTCAGTCCAGCGAAAATTTTTTACTTTCACCCGTGATTGAATGAATACAATTGTTTATACTATATTGTTCTGTAGTAAAATTGTATTCGTGTATTGTTGCACGAGATCACCACTGATGTTAAGCCCCCCTCCCCCCACCCCCATCAGCTTTCAGGCATTTTGAGTGTAAGCCATTTTCACCCCTGATTACACACAAATTTTGCATACAGATTATGAAAATTTAAAAGCCTGTCGCAGACAGCTACAAAACTTTCTGCTACTGGGCTACTATTTAAAATTAGCACTCATAAATTTAATTCAAAGAGATTTGTGCCAAAATATAAAGGTCTAATAATCCCATTTTTGACCAGAAGAGCGACTTTTGATGGCCTGTATAAAATCCCAGATTAATAGTAGAGAAAAAATAAAAGTTGTTTTGAACATCTGTCATATGTGCCTATAATGGACATAAGTATCAAAAGAAACAAAAAATAGTTGAGCAACACACTTCCTTGAATTTATATGTAATGACCTTACCAGAATTCCAGTTTTATCCATAGTGAATTTCATAAAATAAGATTAAAATATCAATTTCATATGACTGCTAAGCCTAATTAAGATTAATATTTTTGTCATAATGAGAGAATAGGACCCCCCCCCCCCCCCCCTGCAATAAATTATAGGTTTTTAAGTATTTCTTATTTTTGATTAAATAAATAGGTGTTAACATCTTTGTATTTTATAAATGTTATTAGTAAAAATGTTTTTCTTCTACTTTATATGTTGTTGAAATATTTAAATAACACCAAATACTTAAACATGCTGACTATCTACTTTAGGATTCTCTTCCAATTTGGAAATTAGGAGTCGATTGGTTATCTATTATTGACCCTGAAAAATTAATGGAGTTCTTTGAGGTAAATTTTAACATCATTACAACATGCAAAATTATTTTCTGAATGATATTGTTATTTTAAGATTCTTTTTAACACACTTTTATTAGCTTCACCTGTATGTTTGTATGTATGTTTGTAACCGCTCTGGTAGCAAACAAAAAATCTATATTGTAAAAAAAGACTTTCCCTACGTGAACGTTGTGGCTGTGAGGTAAAGTTCCGCGCTACGAACCTAAAGGTCTAGCGTTCGATCCCAGTCAGGGGAGATTTTTTAAAAATGGTTTTTGTTGAATTCTGAATTATTTTAATTAAAGATTTAAATGTATGTAAATATTATGGTGTGTCACTCACACGATTTTCTCTTACCCTGCATTTTAATACTAAGATAGATATTTTGTGCTTTTTAGTTCACATTTCTATAAAAGTGTGTTCTTTAATTTTTTAAAACTATAATATTATTATTTACTTTCTGTTTCTTATATATGGTAGAGAAAGTATTTGTTTTGAATCAAATTTTTGAAACTGAGATTCTTGCTATAAATTCCATGCTTTAAGTTCCCCTGAATCTGAAAATCAAGTTTTGAGCAGTTGACCTGTAGAGTCTGTTATCAGCATATCTCAGAAATGAATATAAGCAAGAAAACCAAACTCTGTATTCTTCATATGTGGATGCTATTTGTAACTTTTTATTGAAGTTGGATAAATGACTGGTGTACAGGGACATACAAAAATTATTCAAGTTCATTATATGTTTTAGTGAAATTTCTAGTGGGTACAAAACTTAACTTGATTTTTTTTTTTTTTTTTTTTTTTTTTTTTTTTCTGGCTCTAAAAATTAATTATGGTATTTGTTTTTTGTTAAATTTATACGGGGTTGCCACACTACCTGGAGAACCTGGAATAGTCAGGGAATTTGAAAATTGACCATGAAAGTCAGGGAATTTGAATATTTTAGCCAGAATCTGGAGAAGTCAGGGAATTTCATACAATGATTGCCAAAAAAATAATTTTTCCTGCAACGTAGAGTCATTTTTCGTGTTTTTTTTTTTTTTTTTTTTTTTAAACACAACCTCTTAGAAGGACCCCCATGGAGGGCAATCTTTCCTTAGGTCAAAGTAATATGTAACTTGTATTTTCAAGTGGTACCATAATTATTTTGTCCTCAACACAGCCAATACACAATGTATGGCTAGACTGGAATTTTCTTAAAATACGTCTGGAAAACCTGGAAAAGTCAGGGAATTTCATTCTCATATTTGAGTGGCAACCCTGTTTATAACTTGTGACAAATTTTAAAATTTTTGCTGAGCAGATTTATTTTTGATTATTAGGAGTTTAAGATTAAGAGTTATAAAAAATAATTCTAAATGTGTCATTGAAAATTACAGTGTGTTATATTCTCAAAATAGTTTGTATTGGGATTGATCACTTTATCCCTTGAATTGGAAAATGGTGAAAAGAGATCTCAAAGATACGCACATACACTGCAATCAAGCAGCAACTAATAAAATTAAGGTAATGTCTGTTGGCTAATTTGTAACTTGGTATTGAGTGACACTGAGGACACTGGACCATGCCTGATTTGCAAGCCTTATTTTATTTGAAGTTTAATTGATTTTTAACCCTACAAGGCACCCAGTTCCGTATGTGGAACACCAACTTTAATTGTTCCTATAGCTATAAAACTATTAGTAGTGACATCTCTTGACATCTTGATAGAAGCTACTGACATTTAGCAATGTAGTAATACGAATCTTTACCTAAAGATGTCATTCATGTTTTTGTTATAGTGCACTCAGTGTGAAATTTGACTGAAAGTGATACGTTAGTCGTTTGTCTGAATTCAAAAATAAAAAAAGAATAGTTATTGAACAGTTTTGACTCGAAAAAAATACTGTGTTGTTCTATGTATGTGTGTCCAATATAAAATACTATTTCCAAAACAATTCAATTGTACTAGTTTAATACCAAAAAGTATAGTTAAGGCTCAGTGTACCATATCTGTAACTGAAATAAAAAGTTGATTTTTCCGTAAAATATGGTTTTATTTTTATAAGTTTTCCCTATCTTCTGATCATAAATTACAACCTATATATTTTTGTGGCGCACTAAAAAAAAATTGAGCCTTGAACGGTTAAATTATAATAAAATAAAAATGGAAGTATTAAACATCTTTGCTTTACTGCACTATCAATGCCGTAATAGGTATTGAGTGACAGCAAAAAAGCCAAATTACAGACATTTGGAGTTGCATGTATCCTACAAAAGCTGATGAAAATGCACCTGCTTCTGAACAACCGTGCCAAATAAACAATTGATCAAAAGCAGTCTTTTAGTCATTTTACTCACTAAAAGTAAATTTCATTTTAAGTATTTGAATGCTGAGAATTAACAAATCACTGTATTATGCTTTCTTGTGTGTTTCTTATAATATTGATACAGTAAGTAAAATTATTTTTCTTCCTTCCTATTTTTAATAACATTAGATTAAAAAGATTTTTTTTTTTTTTCTTTCAAGTTCTGTATCAAAGAAGATTATGTTCAGGTAATGTGCTTGAATTCAAATATTGATTTCAATTTCAATAATGGAATTCTAGTTTATATATACAACCCGCGACAAAAAGATAGGAACAAAGGGTTTTTTGTTTGATTTTTCATAAAATAACTGTTAAAAGGTAAAAACTTTTAACATTTTATTCAAAAATTTATCATTTTAAAACTTCCTTTCAAAATTCAACTATCATGAATTTTTAATAAAAAATAATAAAAATGGAGATGATTTATTTCAAAAATTGAAATTGGAAATAATTATTTAAAATCCAGAAAAATCTATTTTTTCAGTTAATATGCTCTGAAAAATTATTTAATAAACCCAGAAAATAATTAATATAATAAATATTTCCCAAAGTCCAGAATAAATCCCAAAATCTTGGTGAATTAGCATCTGAAAATTTATTTAAATAAGTTCTGGATTCCTCTATTTATTTCTAAAAAGTTCCGGAAGTACTCCTACGCACTTTCAAAAAATAGCGTCATCGCAAAATTTTCAATAAAAAATAGAAAAAATAAATTATTCTTTCAATAAATCAAAAATAAATAAATGGTGAATAAAGATAATTCACTTTCGTCAACTTTAATTAACTTTTATTCATAAAATCAACTCCAATTAAAAATATTTGAAGCGAGCTATTTCATCGATCATTTATCTGCCGGTGTTTCGGCAATCGAACGCGGGGAATTCGGAAGAGACGCCGAGACATTCCGACGAAAAACATTGTACAGTAAGCACATGCGGTCCGAGGTCGGCCTAGCGGCTTTGCCGTTAGAAATGGTCGTTGGGTGCGACTCGGGCCGTGACATGCCTTCTTGCTGTTTTTAAATGATATCATTGTTCTTTATTATTTAGGATATCAATTTTCAGATCATTCTTAATATGTAAATTTTACCAAATCAATAAGCTGACCCATCAAAAATTGAGATTGCGTCTTACATCGTCTTGATGTGTCATCCCCAACAACTGATCTTCAGAAGAACGAATTCATATGCAATAAGTGTTGCTTATCCAGAAAGCTCATATGTGAGGGAGCTCATCGTTACGATTACTCTGCAAAATCATCATCGTAATGGATCTACTATATTATAATCAGGACTCCATAATCATTCCGAACCCAATCTAATAGATGTCATCGAATAACTTATCGTAATAATTCATGCTATAATGCATTTATATCTGATTATCGGCATCGTCGGCGAACATTATTCCTTGTTCATCATAAATTGAATTACATCAACGTGTGCTTCAATCAATCTTCTTTTTATAAATAGGCAGTGCGCCAAGTGCACAAAAACATTTTTTTTTTTTTTAAATATAATTAATAATAAACTCTGAATACTTTAGAACAGTGACTCAGAACTAAAGAATGATCGCAAAATAAATAATATGAAAGATAAAATCAACTAAAACAACGATGGTTGAAGTGAAATAATATGAATTGTGGTTGATTTGTTGATTCCGAAGGAATAATCTGATAATCTTCAAAGTATAAAATAATTATTTATGTACGAGGTACCTCTGCAATATTTTATTGAATATCAATTAAAAAAGTTTGAGTAATATAACAGTGTTTCTTATTTGTGTATCAACGTTTATTCTATGTTGATTTATATTTCAAATTTGAAGGTAAGCTTTTTCAATATTTATTTTATATGAAATTGATGACCATAATTAATGATACTTCATTTTCAGCAAGAGAGTATATTCCCAGTTATTGGCCGATAAAACGGCACTTAGAGTAAATCGCCGCTATTTTGATAAAGTCCGCCGTTATCTAAACAACGCAATAATTTTGTGATCCACTATAAGCACTTCACGCGCCATGACTCATCCTTCTTTCCCAACCATCCAATAAATAAACAAACCAGAAATTTAATAATATCTTTTCTAATAGTTTATTATTTTATCAATAACGTTATCTAAATTATGCTTATCATTTATTATTATTATAAAATAAGACTATTCCTGGACTAATTTTTGTTTTAAGACTAATTTAGAAAAGTTTTAAAACTAAAATTTTTCTAATTTAAGACTACACAGTGCAACAAAAAGATAGGAACAAAGGTTTTTTTTTTTTTTTTTTTTTAATATTATTATTTTGAATATGATTCAAATATTTAATATGTTTTTGATGTGATAATATTTTGTTATGATAATAAATGATCAGCACAATTTAGATAATGTTATTTTATGAAAAATTTAAAAAAAACCCTTTGTTCCTATCTTTTTGTCATGGAGTGTAGTCTTAAATTAGAAAAATTTTAGTCTTAAAACAAAAATTAGTCCAAGAATAGTGTTATTTTATAATAATAATAAATAATAAGCACAATTTAGATAACGTTATTTTATGAAAAATCAAAGAAAAAACCCTTTGTTCCTATCTTTTTGTCGCAGGGTGTATATATAGTTAAATTGATAAAATAAGACTAAAATATCAATTTCAAACAACTGCTGAACCTAATTAAAAATAATAATTTTCATAATGAGAGGATTGGACCTCCCTGCAATAACTTATGTTTTCTTCTCATCCAAAAGTTTTTTCTTGCTAAAATATGAGGGTTTTTTTTTTTCTTAATTCACAATTACTCCTGCTGTATAATAATATTGCACAATTAAATATTTGTAAGTTAAATTTTAATATTCTTTCATCTTTCAGATAAAAAAAAAAAAAAAGTTATTTTGAAATCTAAATATACAAAGTTAGTTATTTTGTCTAATAAAATGTTTTTGTAATGAATTCTTTGTGTAATTTGTTTTGTTTTTAGAAAGGAATAAAGAAAAATACAGATATTAGCTCTATTCTCAAAGAAATGTACCTTGAAACAATGGCTCTTCGTTCTGGCATTCAAGCTGCTCGGGACTTATATAAAAAGTATGCACTGATTGCTTTATCTTAGATAATATTATGATTTTCGAATATAGTAGTGCTTATGGTTATGAGAACATATTTGCTGTTGCTGTTCACAATACTTAAATTTATATGTTCTTTAATTAATGTAGCCCATTTATTTTTAAAAATGCAGTTTTATTTAAACTTTTATAAAAATTATTTTTTGACTAATACTACGAAAAAGAACTAGTGTATGGTTATCACAGTTTTTTTTTTTTTTTTTTTTTTCTATACCATTCTGTATAACAGCACCACTTACCAGTTAACATGCACAAAAAATTAATCAATTTAGTATCTTACAGTTAACATTTTATATGTCGTACAATGTGGTGCAATTTTCACCAGTGGATGCTGAGATATAGCTATCAGGAAAATAGCAGAAAATGATGGCAACAGCCCTCTCAACCAAAATGTGCCGAAATTAAATCATCATTTTTTCTTTACGAATAATATCTCACATACCAAGTTGGTGCATTTATATAACATAGAAGCTGAGATATAGCCTTCCTGTAAACAAGAAATATTACAGCTTAGCAATACCACATGTTCTCCGATATTCACTGAGATTAAATCAGCATAACTTTACATAATATCCATATCACATGCTAAGTTTGATACATTTATATATATCATAGAAGCTGAAATATATCCTTGTAACACAGTAACACTAATTATTGACTAGTGTGCATGAAAGTTAAACCAGCAGAGTTTTATAAAATATCCATGTCACATACCAACAGGGGTTCAGGGTTGTGTTCAGGGGCTACTCCTGGTTTCAGAGTTTTAATCTAATCCATTTTTTTTTTTTTTTCCTACGAAGTTATCTTTTATTTCCCTTTGCTTTTTATTTGTCATTCAGGTGATATGTGAACAAATTGTATATTTTTATTGATTGGTTGATCCAAGATGTAAAACATAGGGCTTCTTGTCTAAATAATTTGAATATTATTTGACATTCCGAGGTTTCGTGATTTTCAGGGTTTTTACCTTTGAATCACAATCACCCTTGTACCAAATTTGTTGCATCTACACACTATAAAAACTGAGATACAGCTTTTCCATAAATGGAGGAAATTGTAACATAGCAGTACCATCTGTTTGACACTGCTATGTATATGTACTGAAAGTTAATTTGCACCAATTTAGGTCAAAGTCCAATAAAATATAAAGTTTGATTAAGTTTAATCCGCAGGTTCGTAGGATACAGCATTCACAAAATTTTGATAACACACTGATAGACTGACACATAGATACACAAACACTTTCTAACTGATATGTTGTGGCCACCACAAGACTTTCTTGTGTATTAAAGTTTATTTTCCATGATAAATGCTGAAAGAATGTCAATATTGTGCCAACATCTAAGGAAAAGCGATAATGGAAAAAAAATTAAGAAATTTATAACTTTCTTTCAAATTATTACAGATCTAGGGTTCAATCTTTTATTTTAACCCCCCGAGCATCTTGGAAAAGAGTAAAATTGTAATAACGTTTTAACTGCATGTTCTTTGCATGGACTAAAACAATAGTAATTTCAGCTTGAAATTGAAAGTGTGATTATGCATTTAAAGATAAAAGTTATGACTGTTATATGTGACCTATATAATTAAAAAACAACTGTTCAGCATACCACAGTGCTGAAACTTTTCAGGGGCTACCCCTGAATTCAGGGTTTTTGAAAATTTTGCTGTCTCTTAATTTCATTTTAAATTATTTTGTTTTCATAGAAATTTCTTATCTTGAATGTTTATTTTGCTTTATAATGTATTAAGGAGTCTCCTAATATTACTTATTATAGGTAGCCATATCATATATCCAGCAATGCTGTTTACATGCTATAGCGCGTAAATTGCACAAGAAATCAGCGGCAGGACGCAAAAAATTTATAGTGGTAGGTCCCAGGGGACACGTAATTTTTGTTCTTAAAAAAAAAAAAAAAAAAAAAAAAAATTTCAATCTGGAAGAAACTAAAAAAGCAAATTTTCAAATATATTTCTTGCTTAAAACTAATATTTTCTTTATATTTTTAAAGCATTCTGCTCTGAAGAAGAAAAAAAAATCCTTTAAGACTCCATTTTACCATAAAGGAGAAAGAACTTATACGATAAACACAAACAAGCGGCTGGCGTGAAATCAAAAACATAGGTTCGACTCCGAGACGAGAAAATGAAGTTTCGAACATCTCAAAATGTGTAAACTGATTGAAAATTATAAGTTGAAATTTTTCATGAGTACAATTTTTTCTTATGTGCAGAAGGAAGTAAAAGAAAAAAATAGCTTTAGTTCTTTTCTATTTTTTTATGTCATTTTATGTATTTTATTACATTTGCTTTTTGTTTAAAAGAGTTTCTTTTTTAGTTGATCCCATGTAAATTACATCAAGCTTAAAAAGTTTTGAGCTTTACTGCCTTTTTCTTTGAAATATAAATATGTTCCTAAAATAAGAATTAAGATTTTGAAAATAGTTATTTTGTATACACCATCGTCAAATAAATATTCTGTTCTAAAAATTTTGAAATAGCTACAAAATTTGAATAGCTTTTTGAGATACGGCTGAAGTTTCCAAATTTTTAAAAAGTTTGCCTATTTTATTATCATTACTTTTTCTTTTAATTCTTTTAAATTTGCAATGCTCTAACAGCTAATATGGTTATTGTGTTAATTATATGCATAATAATTGATATTTAAATTATTCTGTCAAAATGCCTTATCAAAGACACTTGTAACATATGGCCTAACAGGGGTCTGTCCAGAGGAAAACCTGGGTCCCTTAAAGGACCCTTCACAAAATTTTATGTCCTAAAAAAGGACCCTAATATAAAGTGCTCAACATTGCTCCAAGAGTAATGAACGGCTCCCTGTTAAATATTAAAATTATTTGTCCTAAAAAAAGGACCTTTCACAAATTTTTTCCCTTTAAGAACAGACCATTGTTAAATCTGATCTTAAAAAACTAATCTTCCATGGAACAAACAGGCCACCTGAATAATCGGACATTCTTTGCTGTATTTTCTTGAAAAGCTGATATCCAGTTTCCGATTTATAAAATATTTCTGTGCATATGTGTGAATTTAACTTTATAAAAGTGAACCACCATTGTCAAAAATGAAATTTTAATTGTAATTTTATTTTGCAAAATCACATTTTTCACAATTTCACAAAAAAAAGAAGAGCACAACTGAAAAGTTTTGAAGAACTTGATTTCTACACTAAATTTGGATTCACAAAATTGCATGATTTTTCACAATTTCACAGAAAAGAAACCTGTCTGAAAAATCTGGACAGACCCCTGCCTAATGCTCAGTAATATAAGGAATTCTAAGTTCAAATCTTGGGTAAGTTGCGTATTAGAAAAGTATTTGGAAATCCGTTCTGAATGTTTATTTTAAATAATAACTATGACAAAATACTCTTTTAATGAATATTCTTTAACAGACAATTGAGAATAAAATTACTACTTAAAGTTTTTTTTTTTTTTTTTTAATTAAAAATAAAAATCTGTGTATATAGTTTATCAGTCAATGTTAAATGAACTGAAGTACAAAAATTGATTTAATTTTTAGTGTTTTATCTTTTCCCTGTTGTATTTCAAAATTCTACAAAAATTATTTTACTCTTGGTAGATTTCAATAAAACATTTCTTTGTCTATTTTATCTTAGATGGAAGAAAGCTGCATCTCTTTCGCTTTCAGTTATTAGAAAAATGATCATAATTGAAAAGACACAGGTGTGTATGTTTTTATTTAAATATATTTCATATTTGTTCACTAAGGACTCAAAAAACAAAATTGTCAAAATTACAGTCCAGCTCAAAAATTTAGTTTTTTTTTTTTTTTTTTTTTTTTGAACAACCCCCCTCCCCCTTCCCTTTTCATTTATCAATTGTCCATTTTCTGGAATGTTTTTAATTTTTGGAGTAAACAACAATATGGTCCATATCTTTATCAGTGAAGATTGGATTACCACAATAATTATGAGACTGACACAAAACTGAACAAAAAATATAATGTGTGTGATCGCCCTGTATTATTAAAAGAATAAAATGATCTGTAGCTCTAGAAAAAGTTAATATAGATTTTGTGCAGTTTTTCAATGCATTCATGTAACAATAGTGTGTCAAGTAATAAAGTTACAAGCTTTTCTTTCTTTCTTTTTTTTTTTTTTTTTTTCAGCAATTTTTTTTTTTTTTTTTTTTTAATTCCAAATATGCAGAGTTTTCAATTTAATCCAACACTACTTTCAAACAAATTAAAAAAAAAAAAAAACAATTATATGTGATATACTACAATCCGAATACAAAAATATTAAATATCTTAAGAAATATGAACATGTGTGTGAAAACTGTTTTAACTTTGCGGGCATAAACAATAAAAAATTATATCTTTGCATAATTTGATAGCCAGAATAGAAGGAATGTTTCGAGATAATTATCTTGTTATTCCATATTCATATCTGTACAAAATCATATTTATTTGTTTGTTTATTTTATTTATTTATTTATTTTATTTTATTTTATTTTTCAGTTAAAACCTTCTATAGAACTTTTAAAATCATATTATGAAGATGCTATAAGAGAATTTGGTTCAAGCAATGTTGGTGAGTATTTTTATTTGCTATAATACCTATTTTAAAACTAGGCTTGCTTCAGTCTAAATGTATTTATTTTTAATTCAACTCTGGAAAACAGAATTAATTTTAAATGTGCTTCATGTTAAAAATGGCATGCTTTGGCATCACAAAACGCTCTTCTGTATATCATTCTATATCAGTTCTAACTTGAAAGGCAACTGTCCTTTCAAGTTAGACAAAATTTTACATGGTTGCTACAGCACCTAGAAAACAGGGAAAACCTGGAAAGCTCAGGGAATTTGAAAATCTATTAAAAAACAGGGAAAACTCAGGGAATTTTCAAAATTTATTGCAAAAACAGGGAAAATTCGGGGAATTTTGAAATTTTTTGGAAAAACATAGAAAAAATTTTTCATAATATATTTTTAAAAATTTTAGTGCTTTATAATGAGTCAGTTACGTGTTTTTCCTTAACTATAGTAGGTTAATAAAATTAATATACTCTAAATATGTTCAATTAACTTGTAAACACGTTAGATTCTATTCTAATGCTGCATGATTGCGTGTCATCTATTTTACTTCTAAAAGAGACAGGGAAAACTCAGCGAATTTTTTCTCCTTATTTGTGTAGCAACCCTGTTTTAATCAGCATAATTTCTCACAATAAAAATTTCAGTTACACAGTTTAGTGTAATTATAATCGATAAATGCTGAGATTTAGCCTTCTGAAAAATTGCAGAAAGTGAATAACAACAGCGCCACCTGTTGGCTAATATACACACAAATTGAATCAACATACTTTTCATACTATACATATTACGTATGAAGTTTGTGCATTTATACATGAGGGGAACTGAGATATAACCTCCCCATAACTAAAAATAAATTCAGCATAGCAGCATTACCTATTATCCGATATGCACCTAAATTAAATCAACATAATGTTCATAATGGCTATCTTATATATTAAATTTGGTACATTTATGTACTTAGAGGCTGCATTATAGCATTCCTGTAAATGAGTAAAATTGCAGCATAACTGTTCCACCTCTCAGTCAGTATGTGCCAAAATAATTGAATCAGCATAATTTTACATAATAACACTCTCACGTATAAAGTTTTGTGCACTTATGCACTACTACAGAAGCTGAGACAAAGTCCTGGAAATGGAGTTCATAATAGCACAATTGTTATATGCCAAATTTGTATTACCACCATGTTTTAACAGAGTATAGAATTTTATTATTTATTGTTTCATGAGATACATTTACAGAGTCTGCAAATTTTGATAATACACATACGCAGACATTTTAAAAAATGGTCAAATTGTGTTTAGGAAATTTTCGCAGATCTAATATTTTCATCTTGTGAGAGAGGCTGTTCAGACATTTTTTAGACGATTTTGATGGAATGTACTGAAACAGTTTCACTCATATTTCATGTTTTATTTGTTCAGTTTGATAGCCCTTGTTCTTAACTATCATTCTACATCGTAATTTCTATGATAATAATGCTTTTTTATAATATTGGAAGGGGTATATTTTTCTACTCCTCTTGAATGGCTTTCCTAAGTCCACAAAGCGTTGTAGGTCGGCGTTTGGATAATGAAGATTTTAAGAATCGAAAAACACAAAAATCCAACAGTGATACATCAGGAGATTTAGCAGGAATGTCAGTGAAGGGTATGGTTTTAATTCCCGTTTTTTGTTTCATTTTTTTTCTAGAAAAGCAATTGTGGATTGTGATGTATGGCTGCTTGTTTTGTCTTGATACAGTTCAACGGATTGATAGCATTGTGGATAAAGATCTCAAATTTCATTTTTAAAAATTGGAATTAAAATATGTTTTTGATAGTATTTAAGAGTTGATTTTGACATTTTTGTCACCTTTTTTTGCTTTTATCTTGCCTTTGTATGAAAAACCAGCGACAATCATAATTCCTTTAGAAAAACTTTCTTTTGATTCTTTGAACCATGTAGCAAAAATTTTTTTCTCCTCTTTTGTGATAATAAATTGATCTTTTTTTATTGCAACCACTTAAATAGACCCATCTATTGTTGCGACATTTTTCTCCTGATAAATGCTTTTCATAAAGATTTCACTAAAAACCCTCTTCGGAAAGAGCGGAAACGTATCCTTCCATCCACTGCGTTTTTAAAAGCGCCTGTTTGCATGTAAACAAAAATTCTAAATATCAGAAGATAAATAAAACTTCCAAAAATATAACTGTTGTGAAAATAAAATTCTCCATGCAGACGATTTTTTCTTATGGCAAAATAAAATCGTCTAAAAAATGTGCGAACAGCCTCTGTAAAAGAAAGTAAAATGAAATAACATTAAGTTTATGTCTTATCCCACTAAATCATAACATTGATGGTCTTATTTGGATCACCAAATTTTCATTGTAGGCATGAATTCCATTTATTTATCACAGTCATACTTTGAAAAACAAGGGGAAAAATAAGCTATTTTTATGTAATTTTGAGTAAGTGTATTGCAAAAAAAAAAATCTGGAGTGACTCCACTCGACTTTCCGAACATTGAGTAACTAACAGTTTTGTAGATAAAATAAAGAAAGAGGAGTTGCTAAACAAACAAAAAAGAGAAAACCATAACAGAGTGTTTGAGTATTTTTCTCCATATATCACACGAGGTTTTATTTAACGCTACTGAACTTTGAGCCCTTAGATCATAAGGATAAAGAATTTTTCGTTGTGTCCCTGTAAAAATCTATAAATGCTAGATTCACCAAAATGCTTATAGTTAGTGCAACAGTGATTTATAATATTCATACAAATTTTCAGCTCAATTGAATAAGGCGTTTAGATGCTATCGCTGGTCTCATAGGCCATAAAGATAAAGAATTTTTCTTTGTCTCCCTGTAAAAAAACTGTAAGTGCTAGATTCACCAAAATCTATACAGATTGAGTATCTGTGACCTATAATATGTGTATAAAGTTTTTGCTCAATTGAATAAGGCGTTTAGATGCTATCGCACTTTTAAAAATTTGGCAAAGAAATTTTCTTTGTGTCCCTGTAAAAAAACTATAAGTGCTAGATTCTCCAAAATCTATACAGATTGAGTATCTGTGACCTATAATATGTGTATAAAGTTTTTGCTCAATTGAATAAGGCATTTAGATGCTATCGCACTTTTAAGATTTTGGTCCCTTGGCCATAATGATAAAGAATTTTTCTTTGTGTCCCTGTAAAAAAACTATAAGTGCTAGATTCACCAAAATCTATAGGGTTCGTACTATGGTGACTTACAATATACGTACCAACTTTCAGCTTATTCGAACAAAGCGTTTAGACGCTAGCGTGTTCACTCACAGACATACACACATACATACACACACACATACATACATCATCGTAAAAATAGTGAAAACGGACTCGTTGGACCTCGAAACGTATAGAAACATCAAAATCTCGAATTTGGATTTTTGACATGATTACAATACTTTCCTCACTATAGTGTTCGGAAAGTAAAAACAGTTCAGTGAATGGTATGTCTAACATTTGCAATCAAGAGGTTTTACATTAATTCAGTGTGTAATTAGCTATTACAGGGTGTCTACTGATCACCAAATCCAAAGTCCCTAAAAAAGTGACGAAATTGGGAAAATAGTTCTCCAAAATCCTCAAGAAGTAACTAATTCAGAAAAATGGCCCCTCAAAAAAATTGCTTTCCTTTGGAAATTTTTGTTACCTAGAACAGTTTGCAAAATTTCTGAAAATTTATATGATTAGAGTTAGAACCCATGGGATGCTTAACAAATTATTTGCATTGCCACCTTTTTTTTTTCACTGTATGTTTTATAAGTTATTAGCACGTCCACAGTATCATTGGTCCAAAATGTTTTTTAGGAAGTCCTTATAGTCCATTCAAGGTAAAGTGATACCAGAAGTAAACAAACAGGTTATCAAAATATTTCATTTTTGTCTTTCCTGCAGAAATAGCAACTTTGTTTGTTAGTCATTAAAAAAAATGTGTTAAGTTTAATCCCTTGGCCAACAACCCCTCCCCCTCTCTCTCTCTAAACAATAAAACTGTCCCACAAACATATAACAATGAAATACCCATTCTCATTAAAGTAAGAGAAAGTCGTTTAGGTAACAAAAGAAGAGGTGGAAAAATTCTAACAAAAGAAGGTGTGGAATGAGCAGCCTTGGCTGGTGCCAACAATAACAATGACATTACCCATTTTGCCAAATAACATGTAGTTTTGTTTACTTTGGGTGTCAGTTTAAATTGAATAGACTATAGAAGTCACTAAGTGAGTAACAAATACTCAGTAGACAGCCTGTATTTGGTAAAGTCATAATTCTATAATTAGCATATGAATATTATAAAGCTGTAATGCAATATACATTTTAATGCATATACGAGATAATATTGTCAGAAGACATAAAATTGACCTAACAAAGTAGAAACCTGAAATTTTTCCGGCATGAGAAATATAATACACGAGTAATGGCATATAAAGCAAAGTTTACATAGCAAGTTAGAAAATAATAGAAAAATTGGATTAACTTATTTTTTGAAACACTAATTATCATAAACACTAATTAGAACTAATTATCATACAAAACTCTTCCGAAGCCTAATTTCAATTGTTTTAACATAGGTTTACATAACAGTACTCGTTATCTTACCCGTTAATCTCAAACCTGTACTTATAGTATTAAATTTCAGGGTAAGAGAAAGTCGTGTGAGTAACACCAGATTATTTTCTATTAATCCTATCCAATTTATTCACGAAATTATAAAAATATGATAAGGATTAGTATATAGAAATAGTGACAAAAATGTTTAATTTTTTTGTTCCCGATGTTTTCATCAAAACCATATATCTAGCTGCATTTTTATAAACTACACAGAACTTTGTACTTGTACCATAAAAATTAGTTTCATTCCTATAGAGAATTTTGATTACATAATGCCTACTGAAAAATTACAGAAGCTTAATAGAAATTCAATAATTTTTTCTGAACTAAAATTAGTATTTGTAAATTTTCATTTCAAGTTACACTATTTCAGTTTTCTGTTAAGAGGTACTTAAAAATATTTAGGAAACAAGCGCATAAAGAATACACAATTACTTCTGCGTGTATACAAACTATATACCCCCAAATACATTGATTTTAGCTGCATGTAAAACGTTTTATATTGATCATGATTGGCTTTTATCTTATTATGATCTATTTTTTTTTTTTTATGTATTACTAATACAGTGGAGCACCGTTTATACGTTTTTCAAAGGACCGTTCCTAAAAAACGTATAACTGAAGAAAACGTACAACTGAAAATTCGTTTTAGCATTAATACACAATAAAGTATCATATTAATAATAAAAATCTTATCAATTTTCACGATTTTCTTTACATTTATTCGAATAAGCTATATTTTAATTATATTTAAAATATTTTTAAAAGGTTAAATAAAAATTAAATAATAATTAAAACTATAGAAATTCAGAAATTTTTTTTCAAGATTTCGATTTTAACCTTTAAAGACAAAGCCTTTTGTTCTCTAAACGAAGATGACATTTTTGCAAACGATTAAAAGGAAGGAAAGAAAAAAAAAAATGTTTCTCCAACCGTAATGGCAAACAAACACAATAAAAATCTTTCAAGTTGCCCAATGGAAGTGAGTAATAAATCTTCAAGTTTACAAAATGCCTATAAAGTTGTGGGCTTTTTTTCCTTTCATACCCCATTCCTGGAATCATTTAAAAGAGAAAGTGGGAGGGCTTCAAGTGGACACTGGCTTCTTGGCTTATCTCTGAAAATTTCTCTAACCCCATTCCCCCCATTGCTATCGATGCAAGTCGCACTTTGTTCTATAGCCGCATTTTGTTACCATAGTTCTAAGAAAAAATTATCGAAAAAAAAAAAAAAAAAAAGAAGAAGAAGAAGAATAAAACATAAAGAGCATTCATCTTTTTTTTTTTTTTTTTTTTTTTAAATCCTGGAATGAAACTCAAACTTGGGATTCTACAAGGAGGAAAAAAAAAAACGTATAAGTGAAATTAAGAATTTACTTGTGTCGTATAAACGAAATATTTTAACATTAGAATTCAATGGAATGATTTGGGACCGAAGTCGAAAAACGTATAAATGAGAAAAACGTATAAACGAGAAATGTATAAAAGGTGCTCCACTGTAGCTTCTTCTGTGTATTGTCATTATTATTATTTATTTTTTCTGATTCATCACTAATTATTATTCTCATTAATTTTTTTTAAATGTGTATGGTTTCAAGACTAATTATTGTTAAATTGTTTTTAGATATATGGCTTGAATACATGAAATATGCTGTTGAACATTCTAAACAAGATCCCGATGCATCCAGTACCATTCATTGGAGAGCTATGAAAACACTGCAACCTGAATTGGTGAAAGACTTTCAAAAACGTGTTACGCAATATTATACAGGGGGAATTACATTTCATTGATTGAGCAAATCATTTAAATTACAAATGCGCATTTTAGAAACACAAACAATTTTTGTATTTATTGTACATTGAATATTCATTTTTATGTTAAATTTGAATAAATTATATCATTTGATATATATATATGTTTGTCTTGAATATTTTATTACCAGTTGAACAGACACAGTATAAAATAGAAATTGGTACCATAGGGATAATTTCCATGTGAGTATTTAAAGAATATGATATCATATTGTTAATTAATTATCCAAGCTTTTAAAAATGGAAACATATTTTTATCTCATTCATATTTCATCTAAAAAGTAAAATAGTTGGAAGGGCAGATGCTAGTTTTGCTATTTGTTGAGATGAAAAATGGTTTTGCACAATAAAGTGTCCTTATTGCAAAACCATTTCTCTCTCAAGTTAAAAGCTATTGTTTTCAGAAAATTCAATCGGGTTGAACATGTGCAAAAATTAAGCATTTATGAAACCTCATATACTGGAATAGGTGTGCAATTCAATATTATATTGGCATAACTAATATTATATTTAAAATAAGAATGGCATGATGATCTTCAAAACCACGAGGAGTACTAACAAATAGAATGGTACAAATATTAACAGTAATATAATTAACAAGATTGCAGTTTTTGATAAATAATAATAAACTCTCCTTATATAGTGCCCCCCTGTCAGGGAGGTGGTGCCCCCCCCCACCCCGTCGGGGAATTTCTGGTGCCACTACTGAGAAATTCTGAAAACATTTACGGACGCTGGAGGAGGACAGAAAGATAGGCAAATTGGCAGACGGACGGACAAAAAGAATATCATATCATATTGTTAATTAATTATCCAAGCTTTTAAAAATGGAAACATATTTTTATCTCATTCATATTTCATCTAAAAAGTAAAATAGTTGGAAGGGCAGATGCTAGTTTTGCTATTTGTTGAGATGAAAAATGGTTTTGCACAATAAAGTGTCCTTATTGCAAAACCATTTCTCTCTCAAGTTAAAAGCTATTGTTTTCAGAAAATTCAATCGGGTTGAACATGTGCAAAAATTAAGCATTTATGAAACCTCATATACTGGAATAGGTGTGCAATTCAATATTATATTGGCATAACTAATATTATATTTAAAATAAGAAAAAAAGAACGGATATTACAGATATTAAACACAGCAAAGAAACGAAAGCTTTATCCAGATTAAATACTCTGAACCACTACAGATATTTTTCAAGGATAGTTAAATAATTTATAATCTAGATTTTTTGTCCCATTAATTACACTAATCAGCATGAAAATTGCCTCTGACACCATTTTAACATGTTTGTATGTAAAATGACCTCCTGAATCCGAATCTGGTCCCCATCTTGCCCCATCACCCACCGTTTTCTTGACACGCCCCCCCCCCCCCCCCCATTTTTATCATTGTTTGATAATTTTATACCCATCAGTTTGATTTTGAGAAGAACGATGATTATTTTAACCGTTAAATGTTTTCTGACCTGAGGAGCTACAGAGGTAGAAAGTTCTAAAACACGAACATTTGCAGTAAGGAGGATATTTGAGGGGATTTGTGCACAGAAAGCAAAAAAAAATCAATAAAAACAATCAGTTTTTTTTTTTTTTTTTTTTTCCCCACAATATTTCTCTTATTTTTTACATATTCCAGCGTCCAGTTTGCCATTTTCTTACCAAAACACCCCAAATAATAAAAATATACAGTGAATTTTTTTTTCAAAATGTTGCTGAGTGGAGTGAAGGTCTCAAACCTCTTGCAAGAAAGTTTGACTGATTCACTGTACAACGTTTGCTTTCATTAACTCCCACGTTATATGTTTTGGGCAGTAAAACATGAACAGTAAAATCTCCTCCTTTGACGCGTGTTAAAGGTCATTGCTCTTATCATTGTTGTCGTCAGTCGTTATCTTGTTATCTACCTTTAGCACTCGTTTTGTGATAAGAGAGTGAACATTATGGTGTTCTCGATGGTGGTGATATTGTGTGGTGGTGTTTAACATGTGTCAAAGGAGGATATTTTACTGTTCATGTTTTACAGCCCAAAATATTTAATGTGGGAGTTATTGAAAGCAAACGTTGTGCAGTGAATCAGTCAAACTTTCTTGCTCCATTCGCCAACACTTTGAAAAAATTTTCACTGTATAATTTTCATTATTTGGGGTGTTTTGGTAAGAAAATGGCAAACTGGAAGCTGGAATATGTAAAAAATAAGAGAAATATTGCAAAAAAAAAAAAAAAAAAAAAAAAAACAGAAACTGATTGTTTTTATTGATTTTTTTTTTTTTTCTGAGCACTAATCCCCTCAAATATCTCCCTTACTACAAATGTTCGTGTTTTAGAACTTTCTACCTCTGTAGCTCCTCAGGTCAGAAGACATTTAAGGGTTAAAATAATCATTGTTCCTCTCCAAATCAAACTGATGGGTATGAAATTACCAAACAATGATAAAAATGGGGGAGGGGGTGTGCCAAAAAAATGGTAGGTGATGGGGTAAAATGGGGGCCAGATTCAGGAGGTCATTTTACATAAGAATCTGCAAGAATGGTATCAGATATCTTTTTTTTTTTTTTTTTTTTTTTTTTTTTCAGAGCAGTGTTATCCATGAATCTAAAGAAATTTTAACACAGAAATATCAAGTTTGTAATAAAACAATCTCTTTTAAATTACTGGCAGTTTGACAGGAGATGTTGTTGAATTCCATGGATAAATAGAAATCAACTTTTCAATCTGGTTATATATACACAGACCTCGAAAAGTTAAGATACAACTTGTTTTCTCGTTTTCTTCTTTTGTGTATAATTTTTAAACAAATGAACTATGATTGTAAAATTTAAATAGCATATTTGTTATCAAATCATTAATTGAATTTTATGTCATTTTAACATAAATAATAATTTTTGAACTGTTATTAAATTAAATTTTGTCAAAAGTAAGTTTTGGAAGAAATGAATTTTTTTCTTTTTAAATTTTAGAAAAAAAATAAACGAGAAATGGTGCTATATAAGGATGCATTATAAATAGGTGAAATGCACTGCACATGCATCAAAATGTTTGATTAAAACCATATTTTCCTTTCCTGCGTTCACTTTTCTGTTTTTTTTTTTTTTTTTTTTTTTTGTGAATAACTTTTAAAAAATAAAAACATACAAACATGAAAATTGGATGAAATGTTCATTTTAAAATTATTTATTGACATTTTTATTATTATGGAAGAAAAAGAAAAAGTAAATACAAGAAGAAAAATATGTTTTTAATTTAACATTTGGAGACATGTGTACCTTCACCTACCTGTAATGCACCTTTGACACCCTTTCTTATTTAGCATTCTTTGCTAAAAATTTAAATTTTTCATTTTTTCCAATGATTATTGTTAAGAAAAATTGAAGTTATATCAGTTTAAAACCCTTATTCATGTTAAAGCTACATAAAATTTGATTAATCATTTGATAACGAAATATGCCATCAAAGTTTTATAATCATAGGTTCATTTGTATCTAAGCTTTGTCCTTCTCAAAAGAGAGTCTATCCCAGCAAGTACTATAGGCAGTACCACCAGTCACAAAATGTCGCAAGCGTACTTGTGAGAAGTGAGACTACATCATATCACAACTATAGACAATCAGCTATCCCAATAGATTGCTTTCCAGACTTATACACAGACACTGGCTGTTACCTTGCTGTATTAAGAACAAGAGTTATTTTAATTCCCCCCCCCCCCCCTCTTTTGCTAAAATAACCTTATCTCAAAAATTAATAATTTAATTAAACCTACCCCCCCCCCCCTTTACATATAGTTATTTGTCAAATAAAGCTGCTCCGAAACCTAATTTGAATTGTTTTAACATAGGTTTACATAACAGTACTCGTTATCTTAACCCTTAATCTCCAATCTGTGCTTACTGTATTAAATTTCAGGGTAAGAGAAAGTAGTGTGAGTGACACACCAGATTATTTTCTTTCTCTTACCCATTAGGTAGAAAAATTATTGTTTTTAGGTCAAATTTTTTAAATTGAGTTTTTGTTATAGTTACACGTTTTAAGGCTCCCTTAATCCAAAAATCATGTTTTTAGCAGTTGGTCTGTATGTGTGTCTGTGTGCATATCTCAAAAACAAATTATAGCAGAAACTCCAAACTTGGTATTCTAAATGTGTATCATATAGGGATGCTACATAAAACTTTTTGTTGAGATAAAGTAAATGGTTCGTGTACAGGGACACCCAAGAGAATTCAAATTAATTACGTCTATGGGGGAAATTGTAGGTAAGTAGAATTTAAACATCTATAGACTGCACTAAAACAAATATATATTTTTATATGTGTAGAAACATGTTCCATCTAGAATATGGTGTGGAAATCTATCACTGTTTATTTACAGGGCGACACAAAAGACGTAGATTATAATGTGACAATGTAATGCCAAAATATGGCCGTCTTTCCCCGAGTGAATACACGCAAATATTTAAGCAAATAAAATTTATGAATAATTTATTGACTAAAGGTGAATTAAAAACTCCAGATACAGTTTCAAATTCATTTTTTTTCTTTTTCTTTTTTTCAATACCACTTAATGGCTGATTCCAAAGCTTTTATTTTCGGTATCAAAAATCTTTGCACAATAACATGGGGGTGATAGATCTACACTGTAAAAAAAAAAAAAAACAGAAACTTTTACAGCAAAATGTACTGGCACCCATATTGCCAGCACATTCTGCTGTTCATAAAGCAATTTACAGCAGAAACATCTATAAAAAAAGACTCTTTTACAGCTGTTTCTACTGTAAATTACTTCTTTTTTACTCCCTCCATGCACCCATATTTCCAGCATATTATGCTGTAAATCTACCGTTTTTTTTTTTTTTTTTACAGTGTATGTAACTATATCTATGATTCATTCCTCCAAACCAAGGATAAAAAATTATCTTTGTTTCAATTTTCAATGCATTTTTGTAACTATATCGATAGTTTCTAACGTTATCCCTGGGAAGCATTGGTTTATATTATTAAGACAATATTAAATAATCATGAATCATACTGTGTAAATTTCCGTGCACAGGGTCTTGTGACCGACACCAAGAGGCGTAGGAAAGCTCAAGCCTCCCCCCCCCCCATTGATTATTCAGGGTTGCTAGCAGTCAGGGAAATTCCAAGAGTCAGGGAATTTTATCAAATTTTGTGAAAATAGCTATATTAATCATTAAATTATTAATGATATTTTAAATCGCTAAATTTTTTGTTAATGTCGTGAACTTTTCATCGAAAATAAACAGTGAGAGTCAGGGAAAAATGGAGGAAAATCTCGAAAAATAGTCAGGGAAAAGTCAGGGAATTTGAAAAGGTTTAAATGCTAGCCACCCTGTTATTACGAATTTTCCTTTTGATGCCAAATAAAATAATCACCAAATTAAAACCAAAATTAATGTGTTATAAATGCTCATAATTGATATTATTTTATAATTAATATATTATTTTATAATTAATATTAATTGATTTTGTTAAGATTAATTTTGAGTAATTTTTAAAATGAAATTTTTTGAGACCCTCCCATGATTTTTGAATTGCTATGCCCTTGACGGACACCATGTTTAGGCAATAGTTATCTCAACCCTTAAGTTAGAGTGTGGGGATAAGATTTTAGTGGGCACCATGTATTTGTTTGTATCTCTATCTACCAGGAAAGTATCATGCACGGTAACTGGAATGGGCATCATGAGTTTGGGGACCCGCAATGCCACGTGCGATTAGGCCTCGTAACTTTTAAATCGGACATTGCCCTCATTAACCCCTTCCACTCCAGGCTAGCTGTAGTGTAAATGTCTGAAATACCAGATTATAATTTTGAAATAGTATCGTATACTTTCTTTGGACGTATGCACGTACGTCCATGGTATTAACCCCTTCCGCTCCAGGCTAGCTGTAGTGTGAATATGTGAAATACCAGATTATAATTTTGAAATAATGCAATACATAACGAAGTAACAATGGAAAGCTGGATGTAGGAAATCAAAGTCCCTTTACAGTTCAGGCAGTTGCTCAGGACGTGCATCGGCAAAAGGATCCGACATGAATTTCCAGTCACCTGCTGTAAGTGGTTCATCATCACTGTCATCGCTTTCGCCGTTTTCACATGTTGTAAAGTCATCATTGGAATCTTCAAGTTCGTTATAATCGGGGTTATAATCACTATCCGAATCACTAGAATCAGACATTATTCACAGTTTCAAACACCGGCAAAACACACAAAATCAAGGAGCGAAAATTACACACAACCGCAGCCGTGAGAAATCAAGAAACAACTGGCGTTGGCGTAGCTAAAACTAATAGGTCACCGAGACTACTAACGCCATCTAGTTGTCAGTAATGTGAATACAATTTCAAAATATCACATGACAAATAAAATAACTCTCTCTGATGTCACAACAACGTTGGGCTTATTGTATCGTATACTTTCTTTGGACGTATGCACGTACGTCCATGGTATTAATGGCCATTAACACTAGACGTACGCCCCTGGAGTGGAAGGGGTTAATGGCCATTAACACTAGGACGTACGCACGTACGTCCCTGGAGTGGAAGGGGTTAATAGTAAGCACTCAAAAAAAAAAAAAGAGAGAGACGAATTTTTCATCTTTTACATTAAATCCGCTGATTACGCTCATTTTCATTTATTGTCGCAAAATTTAGTTGACTTATTAGGAATAAAAAATATTATGCTGTAATTACACACATCAGCGAGGCATTTTTTGAATTTTTTTATTGGATTAAAGTGTATAAAAGTTACTTTCATCTTAATAATAAAAACCGAAGTTTCTCGAAAATAACGCTGAAAATGAGGTCATAGCTAAAATAATGTATTCAAATAAAGAAAGTAAAATTTTATCCGTGGTTACCATACATGCATTTCAACTGAATAAAATAATGTAAAAGAATAATTTAACAGGAAACTTACATCACAATCGCAACTATGTAGTAAGATAAAGAAAGGTTTATAGTTTGGATGTTTTTTGAAAGATTCGTTTATTGATTCAGATAACAAATTAAACAGACAAAATTCTAATAAATAAACCCTTAAATGCCATGTGTTGCCTTTCGGAAACATGATCAATTTTGTCTTTTAACCCATACACCAAGCATTGAAAAAAAAAAATTTTGCCTTTATAAAATCTTAAATATATGTTTCTTTAAACTTGTGTATACATACAAAATCAAAAAACTTACCAACCTTTCATTAGCTTAATTGGTACAGGATGTCCTAAAAATAGGACAATGGTTTAGGACGGTCAGAAATATAAGGAAAACAGACCATCTTTCTCTCTATATATATTTTTTATATATAATTGTTTTACTAGTACAAAAGTTTAGAATATTACTTCAATAAATTTATATGTCCGTTATTCTTGAACGTAAAACCTTTTTAAGTAATAATGTGTTGAAAATGTAATGAATAAATCTTCAAAAATCTTCATTTTAAAAATAAAAAATATATGTATTAAACATTTATTTAAACTAACGATAAAGACAGATATGTATTATTGAACTTTTAAATAATATAGCGCCTGTAATTTGAATTAAAATATCCAAAAGAATTTATTTAAATACCATTTATGCATGGTGTCCTATTTTTAGGACGATAGTGAAATATGAGTTAAAGTCCGAATAAACTACTACGTCAGAAACGCCAAAGAAAATTATTGCAAATGCATACAGCTGTTTCGGTAGCCTAAAGCGTACCGTCTTCAGTGCAAAAAGGATTCTGAATCAGGAGAAGTGCTCATATATATAGGAGAGGGGCCGGATTTAGTTCAACCAATGGGATTGCGGGAAAGGTGGGGATAGTGGCCAATAGGAATTTAGGAAAGTTAGCTGTGTAAACAGTAGAAAAATTAAGAAAATGTGGACTGAATATAAAATTTCCAACAGTCAGACAAATAGGGAACAGCGAAACCACAATTTACAAGATTTTTAAAAATTTTATAAATATGAAAAGCTTCAAAGAAATCGAGTTCATGAATGGATTTAGGTCTGCAAATTATTTTAGCTGAATTAAATTTAAAATTATGATTTTCCTCCCAGCAATGTTTAGAAATAGCCGATTTATTGGTTTCTTGTTTGTGGACGTAATTCATATGTTCTTTTAGACGAAATTTAAGACTGTGTTTAGTTTGGCCAATATATGATAAACCACACTGACAGGAAATACTATAAATGCCCCAAGAATTATGCATATCAATAGGATCTTTTAACTGAGAAAAGGTGAGTTTATTGGAAGGCGAAAATATTATTTTAAAATCATATTGTTTGAGAATTTTAGCTATGGTTTGACTGGATTTAGGAAAATATGGTAAGACAATACTCATATTAGAAGAGACTGATTTAGTAGACGAAATACGAGGGAGTTGTAATTTTTGGATAGCTTTGTCTATAAAGGGAAGGGTCATAACTTCTGTCAATTGCAATGGCTTTCAGATATTTAATTTCAGATTTTAATAAAATAGGATTTGAACAAATATTAAGTGCACGGTTTACAAAAGTATAGAAAGCAGCAATTTTTTGGTTAGGTGGGTGACATGGACGCACATGGGGAGGAAGGGAGACAGCAAAATTTTTCCGATAGACTGTGGTTGAAAATTCATTTACAGTGCGAACATCCACTATTTTATCCGCCTGAATAAAATAGATTTCCAATGCGGCCCATCAAATGTTTTGGGTTGGACAGGCCTGGTTTACAGCTAAAAAGCAATTTGTTTTCAATCGGAAAACATGAGGCATTGGAGCTGCAATATTATTCTAATAATACTTTAACTCATAATAACAGGAGACTTGGCGTTGGAATATTAAAACCCGAATAAACTACTACGTCAGAAACGCCAAAGAAAATTATGTGCATATATGTTTGTGAGTGTACGAACCAGAACCATGTATGTATATACATTTTTCGGGGGTGGGCAGGGTTAAGATTCGGAACAGTATGCATTAATTTAAATTATTTTCATTCATAAATTAACAATAGAATCTAGAAAAATATTATGACATATATTAACCCGTTAGCGCCCAGTGTCTTCATTTGAGGACAGCTAATAAAATAGCACATATATTTTTTGTGGTTTCTTGGAATGATTTCTACTTTTTAGTGACAGTTTGTGACGTCACTCTAAATGGTCCCTGAAAGTTATTTTTGCCTACTATTCATTATCTTCTATATATATAAAAGAGCAGAGTCTGTGTGTGTCTGTGTGTCTGTCCGCTATAGAAACCTAGGCCGTTTCACCGAGCGGGACCAAATTTGGCACGGTTAATGTTTACGACCCGAGAAAGACAACGCCGCAAGCGATTTTACAAAATTCGCCTCCCCCAAGGGGGGGGGGCAAAACGTAATTTCACAAAATCCTTCATTTCTCAAACAAAAAAACAGATATCCGTAAAATTTTTGCCTTAAAATATAGCTAATGCAAATGAATGTCTAAAAATCGGTTTCTGGAATTTTTGAAATTCGGTCCTCAAGGGGGGCGGGGGGGGGGGCAAAACGTGATTTCACATGCGTGAAACGTGATTTCGCATAATCCTATATATCTAAAACAAAAAAAAATAGATATACGTGAAATTTTTGCTCTAAAATATAGCTAATGCAACTATCTAAAAACCAATTTCTGGAATTTTAGAAATTCAGCCCCCAGGTGGGGCAGCAAGGGGGGGGGACTATGGAGCAAAAACAAATAGAAATACAGTTAGGCTGTTCAAAATTGGTACAGATAGGTTTTAAAGGCCTGCAAGTCGAATGGGGATATTTCGTAAAGTTATTAGGAGGAGCAAGAAGGGGGGGAGGTCAAAAAAATAAAAATAGTGTCAGATCGTTCAAAATTGGTACATAGAGGTTTTCGATACTTATAAATCGATTGCGAATATTTTCGAATTTGTAAAATTATTAGGAGGGGCGGGTAGGGGGGTGGGGCAGTAAGGGGGGCTATGGGGCAAAAACAAATAGAAATACAGTTAGGCCGTTCAAAATTGGTACAGATAGGTTTAAGAGGCCTGCAAGTCGAATGGGGATATTTTCGATTGTGTAAAGTTATTAGGAGAGGAGGGGTGGGGGGGGGGGGGGGGGGCAAAAAAATAAAAATAGTGTCAGATCGTTCAAAATTGGTACATAGAGGTTTTCGATACTTACAAATCGATTGCGGATGATTTTGAATTTGTAAAATTATTAGGAGGGGCGGGTAGGAGGGTGGGGCGGTAAGGGGGGCTATGGGGCAAAAACAAATAGAAATACAGTTAGGCCGTTCAAAATTGGTACAGATAGGTTTAAGTGGCCTGCAAGTCGAATCGGGATATTTTCGAAAGTGTGAAGTTATTAGGAGGGGGGGGGGGGGGGGGCAAGAAAATAAAAATACAGTTAGATCGTTCAAAATTGGTATATAGAGGTTTTCGATACTTACAAATCGATTGCGGATATTTTCGAATTTGCAAAATTATTAGGAGGAGCGGTAAGGGGGGCTATGGGCAAAAACAAATAGAAATACAGTTAGGCCGTTCAAAATTGGTACAGATAGGTTTTAGAGGCCTGCAAGTCGAATGGGGATATTTTCAAAAGTGAAAAGTTAGTAAAAGGGCCGGGAAGGGAGGGCGGAGGGGCAAAAAAAAAAAAAATAGAGTTAGATCGTTTAAAATTGGTACATCGAGGTTTTCGATACCTACAAAAATTGCGGATATTTTTGAATTTTTAAAATTATTGGGAGGGGCGGGAAGGGGGGGGGGAGCGGAGGGGTAAAAAAATAAAAATAGAGATAGATCGTTCAAAACTGGTGCATAGAGTTTTTTTTGATACTTACAAATTGATTGCGGATATTTTCGAATTTGTAAAATTATTAGGGTGCTCATATATATGCATTCGCGCGTGCGCATCGCGCACGGGTCTACGCTGCCGAAGGCAGTGGGGACCCGGTGCGACATTTTTCCCGATCAGAGTTTTTTTTTTTTTTTCACATGATAAAAATTAATGCAATTTTGAGAATTCGTTAATTATAATGATTCATTTAAAAATAGTGACCAGCGAAGCGGGCGTAGCCTGCTAGTTATTTCATAATTTTGATAGTCATTTTATGATTTTTCATTCGTCGCACATATATTTGCTTTTTGCGCTGGTATACTAACTTAAATCCAGTTGAATAATAATATGTATTATAATACTTTACTTTCGAGATCTTTGTCAACATATAATAGGAAATTAATATGTTATCTCAAAGTTTTTCAATCTCGAAGTTTTCACGCTAGAACACTAACCGTCAATAAATAAGGATAGGCTTTAAATTTAAAACTATCAGAAGAATTTTTTTAAGTTAATATATTTTACTGTCAGTTGTCTTGTCTTTGTCTATATTAATTTAGAAGTGAAATGATCAGCTAATAATATTTTGCAAAATTAATTCGGGCGTTAACGGGTTAATAACTATAATAAAAAATAATGATTAATGGATCTAATAATATTTCATTACAGCAGTGTGATTCATTAGCTACGATAATCGTTGAAAGGTATTTTCACTTCGAAAAGTCAGTACTTAAAATTTTACGCTTTATAATGAGATGGTTAACAAGTATGTTTTATGTGTTCTTGCTAGCAAAAATTTATATGCTAATATGTAATGATAATTTTGAATTTGGCTTCGATTAAAGCTTTGCGAAATTAATGAAGAAATCGGAGCCTCACTTCACCACCGTCATGTAACTGGACTAGGCGTCTATTTGTGGGCTCCTGGCTCCCCCTCCACATCGTAATAACTTTGAAATTTTATTAAATTTTGTACGCGCCTATATGGTCACTACTAACGATCTATATTTTTAAAAATATTTAAATAAAAGTAAAGTTCACCGCAGATTGAATAATGTGTATATTCTGAAAAGTTCGTGAGTTATTAGACTACTCCGCATGTACTATAATAATATTTTAGATTATCTATAATTTATCCAGCCAAGAAGATCAATTAATACAATATCTTGTGCAACGATCAGTGGCATTATTCAAAATTTTTAAGTAGAGAGGGGAGACATTCAAAAATTCAGGAGCCCCTTTAAACAAATTTTCGGAAGTCCTTCAAGAATTTAGGAGTCCCATTAAAAATTTTTTCAAAGTTATTACGAAGTGGAGATGAAGCAGGAAGTCCCCAAAAAGACGTCTAGTCCAGTTACATGACGGTGGTGAAGTGATGCTCCGATTTTTTCATTAATTTCGCCAAAGCTCTAAGCGAAGCCAATTTCAAAATTATCATTACATAAAGGGGAGAAATATGTGATGTAGAAATCACATATATTTTAAAAATTTCTATTTAATTTTAATTCAAAACTATTTTGACGGTTTATATAATAATTTACTTGTATATTCAATATTAATCTTTAATAACCGCCGAATTATTTCTCCATCAGTAAAATAAAATAAAAAATAAATATTTCTCCATCGATAAAATAAAAAAATAAATCTAAAAGAAAATCACTCTTCAAGCAGAATCTCATGACATCATTTCGTCTAATAAAGAATATCTATGCTTATTTCATTTTTATGTTCGTCCAAAATCATAGTCTAATTGCTAACGTAATTTTTTTTCAGTTAATCAAAATCACCCTTGAACAGAATTAAATTATATCTTATATCGGGATAAAAGTATTTTTAATTTTCTGCAAGTTATTTTTCAAAATCTCATTTCATCCATCCCATAAAATGATTTATCTTTTTAAATTACTCTTAAAATAAACAAAGGTTGCGAAGCGTATTTCATGTTCATTGATTTAGAACGATTTACTGTCAACATTCTGTCTTAATGGTTTTAGTTTTTTGATTTGCCGCAACTTCAGTAAATGTTACATTACATTGCTTTCAATAATGATAGTAATAAATAAAATATTAACCCTTTCCCTACCAATGACGAGTTATCTCGGCAGTCGTCTGCTTGCTATTACTCGCCACTGAAACTCGTTTCCAGTGTTTGCTCAATTCTCACTCATGATGTCGCCACACCCTTAGCTATGATTAGCTATAAAAACAGGCAGCAGATGGCGGACAATATTGGTGGGGGGGGGGCAGTGAAAGGGTTAATGACATTTAGATGGCTTCACCTTCAGTTAGGTAATTATGTTTGGCGACTTTTGTATGGTTAATGTTTTGCATGTCTAATGTACTTCTGTCATGAGAATTCAAAATTATTCAATCGATTTAAGCTCAACGTTTTTTGAAACCACTTTTTATGTGTTCTTGTTGGCAAAAAATTATATGCCAATATGTAATGATAATTTTGAATTTGGCTTTGCTTAGAGCTTTGTCGAAATTAATGAAGAAATCGGAGCATCACTTCACCACCGTCATGTAACTGGACTAGACGTCTTTTTTGGGGCTCCCGTGCCCCCTCCACTTCGTAATAACTTTGGAAATTTATTAATTTTTGTACTCACCTGTATGGTCACTACTAATGGTCTAAATTAAAATATTTAATGAAAGTAAAGTTCACTGCAGATTAAATTATGTCTATTTTTAAAGTTTCTGAATTATTGGACAAGTACTATAAAAAATATTTAAGGTTATCTACAATTTATCCACTCAAGAAGTTCAATTAATACAGTACAGGCAGTGATATTTTTTTTTTTTTTTTTTTTTTTTTAGGTCTCCTGTTTTCTTTTCTTTTTTTTTTTTCTTTTACGATGACGTATGCGTGTAAATGAACAAATGAACACCATGTAGTCTACAGGCTTGCACTTGTGTATAAATTCCACATTACCATCAAATTTCGTAAGCATCTTATAGGTAAATATCCCTAAAACTTCATTTACATACAATACAAAATAGAATTCTTATACATTACGTTCGATGAACTCAAATTATTTGATTATCGTTTTACTCACGTTAAACTGCTACTAAATAATTTAAAAATCAAGTAAAGCCACTTCATTTTTTTTTTTTTTTTTTTGTGCGTGCGTGTTAAACAAGTGCTCCAGCACATAAACAAAATCTATCATCAAAACAATCTACTGTCTTATTTTCTTTTACTTATTTATCACGTTAAGAGAGCTCAGATAAAAGACTGAAACTTTACGCGGCAATGCAAACGTCCAAAAATCTTCCTTATTTGATGAAAGACAAACTAAAACAAATATGTTCGTAATTATTATGTAAGTCTGAATTTATCTCTTTGGTTTATACGATAAGGCTTGCTTTTCTCCGTAGCTTATCTGATGAAAAGTAGTTTTTGCCAGAGTTGACTTGATCAATCTACCTTACTTTTAAATGGTTGATTTTAAAACCCGAGTATAGAATATTTTTTCTTATAAAAAATCAGCATTGCTAGGCGTCCTAATTTTTTAGAGATGTCTTCAATAGAACTGAAAAATGAATGTTTTCTGAGAATTAAATACTTTCTAAGATTTGTATAAGATTGCTAAGATTTGAATATTTTCTATCATACTTTCTTCCCAATTTGCAACTTTTCTTATATTCCCTTAATAATGGAATGCTCCGTCCACTCTTATAATAGGTCTATGATTAGAGCCTAGAGCCTACAAACTTCTGGTGAAAACCACCGAACAGGACGCGTTGCCATCCTGTTTCTTCTTTCTTTTCCCTTATTTATTTATTTTTCAGAATTTATAATATGGCAGTATAGGACAAAATTTCATATAAATGTGCACAAGGGTAATTATTATTAAATTAAAAAAGAATTATTTATAATAATACAATTCAACTAGTAAAAACAAAATTCTACATGTAAAAACATCACTTACCATCCTGGCGGGCAATACCTTTCTCCACCAGGGAATGTAAATTTTCAATATTAAAGTTTTTCAAAAGAACTCGTCAATCCGCGTTTGTAATGATCGATAGATGGCGCTTTTTCAGTTTTTGTTGTTAGTAAATATTACAGCCACGTGTACTTATTTTTGTTCTTTTTGTTATTCTAGTTAATATTCGTACTATAATTTCTCCGCCATTACATCATGGAAAATTGATTGCTTTTGGAAAAAAAATAATTCAGTTTATTCAAAGCTCGATCGGAAGTAGATTTTTAACTGAAGTTGAACAAATATTAGCTTCAAATCATCTGATTAATTCTTTACTTCCATTAGCCGAAGCAACTGAAATTTTAAATTTGTCATTTTGAAATAAATGGAAGCTTAATTCTGGACTTCTTGGTCCTTTGGAGTTACACTGGAGCACACAACAGTATGTGTTATCATTTTTACCGGATTTATTCATTTTTATTCAATAAATATATGTGAAACTAAACATCGGCATGCAATGGCGGCTTAATGAAAGCCGAATTAAAGCATGTTTATTGTAATTTCACCTTAGCCCACCAGAGAGTGAGCATTTCATTACAATCGCGGATATATTTAAATCGAATGACTGAACCATAGATCTATTTAATAATTAAAAACAAAATTATCGATTTTTTTTTTTTTTCATTTTTATCAGAAAAAGAAGAAGAAAAAAAAAAAAAAAGGCTTTTCCTCGGATATATTTTCTGTAGAGCACAAAATTCATTTTCTTTCGACAATTAACGTTATACTTCTCTGAGATAAAAATCGTTTGCATTCACCACGAAAGTAATAAATAATTCTAATGAATAATTTGTATAGTGTGAATTTCTATAGGAAAATGTAGAGAAGAAAGTTTTGTGCTAGCTAGAAGATACTAGTTTTCATATAGTCATAATCAAAAGAAGTACTTTGATTTGTGCGTGTTGATTTTCAGTGGAGTATCATTATTTCATAAATAATTTCATGGAGATTATACAAGATTGTCTATTCGAAATTTATTCTTAGAAGTAAAAAAGAACTATTAGCTTAATTTTCTTGTTGAATAATTTTTCTCAAACCCAGGGAAATCTAATAGAAATATCTAGAATTCCTTCTGCAGTTATTTTTGGAAGTCATGAGAACCACAGTTATTTTCTGGGTACTTCTGAAATGTGAATAGAAACACCTGATTAAACCGACAAATGAAAACAAATAGTCATAATATCACATGACTGTTTTCCAGGAAAGGAAACTGCTTATTTCAG
Organism: Salticus scenicus; assembly: GCA_963930645.1. Classification (NCBI taxonomy): domain Eukaryota; kingdom Metazoa; phylum Arthropoda; class Arachnida; order Araneae; family Salticidae; genus Salticus; species Salticus scenicus. Next base: position 204,672,291 of record OZ005656.1, on the reverse strand, counting down.
CTGTAACTTTACCACAGTCTATTATTTATCAAACACTGCAGTTCATATGATGATTATTCATAAGCGGTTTTTTTTTTCTTTTTATCTGACATTTAAAAAATATATATATATACTATATATATATTCTAACATACAGTCATAGAGGAAAAAACGGTTATATTCCTTCCCTAGCACCATCACCACCTTTTCTAATAATTCTACAATAGCAAATCGTTTTTTTTTTTTTTTTTTTTTCTGTATTTGTACGATTTCATTAGAAAATAGTGGATTCGTAAAAGTTTTCCACTTTCGGTTTTCGATGGATTTACACGTTTTGAGAGCCCAGAACGTGATTTGACTATTTTCAGAAAATGTCTGTCTGTCTGTGTGCGTGTGGCAAAAATTTTGTGGCAACTATCTCAGGAACTACTGCACATAATTTCATATAAATTTGATTGCACTTTGACACAAATTAATGCTTATGAACTTTTGATGCAAATCGCTCAACATGTAGCTCTGCTATACTGTGATTCCTCCCATTTAAAGGAAGGCTGATCTCAAATTTTAATGTGTATTTAATAATCGAACAAAACGTGATATGTGAGAGGACCAATATGAAACATTAAGTTGATTCAGTTTATTATTTATTGGTATGCATAAAAGGAACTTTGAATGAAATTATTTAAAATAGTTGGCATAGGAGAACTCTGCTTAGTTCCCATAGTGATTGAATGAAAATAATAATAATAATAATAATACTTTTTAATATAGAAGGAGTCTCCCTAGTTTTCTATTATATATTAATTCTCAAACATTTCTACAATAGGGCATACTATAGTTATATAAAGAGAAATGAACTCGATCGATCACTCGGTACTGCCACATATTGAAAAATATTCCATCCAGTAAGCTACGCTCGCCCTGATTCGGTACATTTACCTTATCCTAATTTGCTGATTAATTTTATTAGGATTAGTTTCGTATTTTAGTTTTCATGCAATTACATATTATTTCCAATGCAATAATCTCCATTATTCAAGTTTTGGGGAATGTTGCCCTCGTACTTTATATACTTTCCATTTCGCAGGTTATGGAAGTTTTTAATTTCGAATAATTTATTAAGTTTATAAAGAAGAATATTGATGTTCAATAATGTTCACAGTAATATCATAATTGATATTTTTAAATGGCATGTTTTTGTTAAAAATAATCGTCATAATGCACGTTTATGCAAAATTTTCTTTTTTACTGATGTTAAACTAATATTCAAACATAAAAGAAAATGCACGCTTTTTCTTGAATATAAGTGGTAACGTTATGGACAGATAAGACTATTTTCTCCATTAGATACAGTTAACTGCAAAAATACTTTAAGGAAAAAAAAAAAAAAAAAAAAACTATATCTCTTATGACACAAATTTCCGTAAAATAACTCATTATATGCGTGCAAGAATATCAGTTTTATGTTTTAAAACAGACAAGTAAACTATAGATTCCCTCATAAAATGCACTGAAAATTATTTTAAATGAAGCCACACAAATAAAATAAAATGAAATAAAAATACTCTTATTTTCAAAATGTAACCGGCAACGGATTAACATTGAATATGGACTCGTGTGCAAAATTTGATCAAAATTGATTTGGCGGCAAGGATTAAAAACGAATGGCAAGATTTGTCACATGCAGACAGCCTTTTTGTCCCTGGAACTTGCCCCTGTGGTGAGATTGTTACCTTAAAACGTTTGCATATTGTACAGTGCGTTAAGAAATTATAAGACCACAAGCGTATTGGTGCATTTCTGAAGAAGAGAGCATAATATGCAAATTTTTAGTTGCGTATTTAAAACTGATAGAAAAACGCATCCTATACTAATTCCAACTTTTAAAATTAAATTAAAATTTTTTAAAACTTATTCATTTTTCCAAAAATGTAAGACTGTGACTGTTAAGAAATTATAAAACCACCTGAGAAAATTAGCATATTATACATGACGTCAAACTCAATATAAAGTGCATGCGTCAGTATTTCGTAAAAGCATTACCTAAGAAGGAAAGGCTTAGGTTTTGAATGTGTTATCTACGATTAATTTGATGATTCCTCGAGGTAAAGAATTATCGGAGTGCGAAGTAAGAAAATTTTTATTTTATAAAGGTTCTGGTAAATCTGAAAGAGATATTGCGAGGTTAATGAACTGTTCTAAAACTGCCATTCGTAATGCCATAATTAGAAAAGTTTATTCAAACAGAATAAAACGATCTGTAGAAAAAAATATTTTGACAGCACGTGATAATAGACAAATTTTTCGACTGTCAACTAAAAAAGGTCTTTCAACTCGTGAAATTTCGAAACGTTTCAGCAAGAAAACTTCACATGTAACAGACTGGAAGAGTCTTAAATTAAATATCAATAAGAAATTTATGAAATTGAAGAAAAAAACCAAAGTTATTGAAATGCCATCGAGAAGAAAGATTAAAATGGGCTAAAAATGTCATGTCATGGAATGATGAGTGGAAACAAATTATATTTCCTGATGAAAAGAAATTTAACCTTGTTGATCCCGATGGTTACAAACATTATTGGCATGACTTGAGGAAGGAACCAAAAAAATGCTTTAGTTGACAAATGGGTGGAGGATCAGTAATGATTTGGGGAGCTTTCAGTTATGAGGGGTTGTGTGATTTACTGCGGATTTCGGGTCATATGAACTCTACACAATATCAGTCTATGCTATATGATCATATGACACCGTTTGGACCTTTATTAGGTGGTGCTAACTGGATGTTTCAACAGGACAATGCTGCTTGTCATACATCTAAATCCACACAGGAGTGGTTTAAAAAAGAAAAAAATTAATGTTTTGCCATGGCTAAGTCGAAGTCCAGACTTGAACCCCATCGAAAACCTATGGGGTATATTATCTCGCAAAGTTTATGCTAATAATAGACAATTTTCATCTGCCAATGAACTGGAAGTAGCCATTGTAAAAGAATGGTACAGTATTTCTATAACTGAACTTAACCACCTGGTTACTTCAATGAAAAACAGAATGTTTGAAGTCATCAGGAAAAATGGAGGACCAATATCATATTAATTTTTTATACAATTTTGTTTTTTGACAAGTGGTCTTATATTTTCTTAACAGGTTATTTTTCACTTATTTCTAATATGTATTTTAATTAAACATTTATATCATTATACCAAGTTATTGCAAACTAATTATAAAAAAATATAGAGCAATATGGTATTTTATGTATTTAAATTATGATTAGAATCTTTATTTTTCTTATAATTTACAAAATTAAAGTGGTCTTATAATTTCTTAACGGACTGTTTTGTCATGGATTGTGGGCTAAATTTGACTATTCATTATGGACTAAAATTTGAGTAACATCAGTTTGACAAAAGTGCACTAAAAAAGAATTGTAAAACTTGAGGGTGCCAGAAAACAGATTTTTGCCCCTGGTGAAATAGATCTTTGAAAAAAAATTTCATGCTATATTGTTTTGTCACCGACTATGAAAAAAAATCGAGTGTAACAGAAAAAAAGAAATTTATTCACTAAAATTGTGATTTTTTTTTTTTTTTTTTTTAAACTAAAAATGCATAAAAAAAATAGTGGATATATACAATATCATCGACGATGTATAATATGCATTATCCAAGCACTAGTAAAACGAGGTTATTGATTGCTATTTCTGACCTTGGAATACTGATAGCTTCACTAAACTCTGAAAAATAAAATTTTGAAACTTATCTATGCTTGAATCTAAGTAAAGGCCAATTGAACCTTAATTATTGATTGGTTTCTTATTTCTCTTTCTTTCTTTCTTTCTTTTGTTTACTTATTTATTTTTTTTAACAGAAAAAAAAAAAAAAAAAGAAAGAAAGAAAGAAAAGAAGTAAAAAAAAACGCGCGTACATAATTTATTGATAATGTTTCCGATGTAGATGAACCTTCTGTTTTTCTTTTTCTTGAATTTTCGAGATTTTTATCGGTAAAGCGATAGCAGTGAACTGTAAAAACGTTTAAATATTTATGAATTACGTCTTAGATTAGGGTGAGAAAAAACGAAAACTATTTTCACGTAGTATGCTGCAGTTTCAAAATTAAATAAATCGTAGTTTTGAGATATATATGTGCGTACAAACACCGAGATTAATAGCTTTATGTAAATGCAGCTATATTTTGCCTATGGGAAATACAAAGTCTAAGCCAGAAAAAAAAAAAAAAAAATCCGGACGGGGTTTAAAATTTAGTACGCACTGTTGAATGTTTAAAATGAAGCATAACGCAAAAATTTTCGATAAATTTGCAAACTTCTTCCCCCCCCCCCCCCACCCAGTTATGAACTTGTGTTTTCAGGAAGGAAATATCTCAGCTTGTATAATATACAAATGCACCAAACTTGGTATACGAGATGAATTTTATTTAAAATTATGCTTATTTATTTTGCGTGCATATCGGATGAAGGTGTGCTGCGGTGCTGCAATTTACTAGACTTACTTGACGGAAAGACTATATCTCGGCTTCTATGTAATATAATCAACTATAACGTATATTATGAAAAATTGTGTTGATTTAATTTAAGTGTATATTAGCCGATAGTTGGCGCTGCTATTACTTTATGCAATTTTTCAAAAAATCATGCTTCTGCATCTTTTGATGAAATACTACACGAAATTGCATAAATAAATTGTTAATCAAGTGTAAAAACTACGTTGATTAAATTTCACTGCATGTCAACCAGTAGGTGGCTATTATATAAAATGATACAGAAGAATGTTTTGTGATAGGTTCAGCATACTAATTTTTCTTAAATATATTACAGATCTACAAATTACATTCATTATCAAATCTTAACTAAAACATAAAGCATTTAATATGGTCTTTAACTTCCCTGAAATTCCAAAAGAATTCACGATGTACTCTGATTTTCAACAAAGTATCTAAATTCAAAAAGTATCCACATATTATTATCCATACAGTGAATATTCAAAAAATAAAATGCCCAAACTTAGATTCAGAATCGTGAATACTTCACAAATGTTACGTAATTATCGTGCACATGTCCGCTATTTTATTCGTACCGATAAAAGATAAACAACTTCTCACACCATCTTTCTTTTAACAAATGCGTAGCTGCCTTGGTGACGATTGATAGTTATGATCGATAATCTATAATTTTTAAAAATTCTTCTATCAAATAAATAATACATTTTTTTTTCTTTTCTTTAAATATAAGAAGAGTTTAAAGATCATCTGGGAGGATGTCTACGTAGTATGACTTATGAATAAGTAAAGAAACACGGTTTAACGCATCCTGAGATTTCATCTATAACTATAATTATAGTATGCTGTGACCACCTTAAGGTTTTCTTCTATATTTTTCTATGCAGATTAACACAAAACAAATTATTTAATAAAATTATTATTTATTCAAGTTTCTTTCCATGATGAATTCAGGAGCTTTTCATCGCAGAAAGTCATCAAAGAAATTCAATTTTTTTGCCGTCATAAGGAGATTTATTTTATTTTATTTATTTATTTTTATTTTATTTATTTATTTATTTTTTTTTTTGGGGGGGGAGGAGGATTAAAAAGGGAAAAAATCGATAACTTTGTTTTAAATCATTACATATCTATATGGTTTAACCATTCGTTTTAAAGGTATTGACGAGTTCTGTTGAAAGAGACACATAATAAAAATTTATGAACTTCGTGGGAAGAGGGGAAACGATGCTTCTACATAAACAAAATATTTTTACCTTGTTGATTATTACTATCATAAATAAATATATATATATTAATTTCATATTGAAATATTAAAAATAATTATCATTATGTACGTACGAATTTTTTTCTTACATTGTCATGTTAAAAATTGCGAAAAAATGGGATGACAGCTCCATTTATTCAGTGGTTGATTCCCGAATGTAATAAAGGGTAAAGTCCAACTAAATATCAAGTTTGATTAAATTTCGTTGATTGGTTCGTGAGATGAGCGGCCACAAAATTTCTGATATACACAAACAGAGAAAAAGACAGACAATCATTAAAAAAAAAAATAGTCAAATTGTGTTTAGGACATGTCTAAACGTGCAAATCCATCGAAAACCAGTCGAAAATTTTCACGAATCCAATACTTTCTCTTACGTATGTAGAAGAAAGTAAACATATTAACACGTTGAGTGCCATGTGAACCATTCTAGATTCTAGACATTTTGTCATATATCTCTAACAAGGAAACATTCAAAAGGTGTCATCTTCAAAAAGTATTGAAAAAAATATGTGATTCTACTCTTCATAAAACACCAGAAAATGAAAAAAATATCGGCTGAAATGAATTACAGCGACCACAAAAAATTATCAAAAATAAGCATATTTGGCGATTTCACACTGCTAGGCGATTGATCTTGAGTACTTGGTGGAAAATCAAAACACGGTTCTGTTTGTACACGGCAATCTTGGTGCTAGCAAACGTATCGCCTAACAGCTCTAAATCGCCAAATATGCTTAATTTTGATAATTTTTTGTGGTCGCTGTAATTCATTTCAGCCGATACTTTTTTCATTTTCTGGTGTTTTATGAAGAGTAGAATCACATATATTTTTTCAATCCGTTTTGAAGATGACACCTTTTGAATGTTTCCTTGTAAGTACTGAAGGGATCATTTTGAAACTTTAGGAGTGTGCAGAACATGCTATACTTCAAACATTTCAGTGAAAGTTTTACCCCGAAAGTAAAAGCAGTACCAATAAAAAATTAAAACGTTGCGCGCCCTGTCAGACATCGGTGGCTGACAGTGATAAAGCCGCGTCAACCGTTATGATATAAAACCGCGTCAAACATCGGTGGCGGATATAAAATAGGGTATAAAACTAAAAATATTACATTTAATGATTGAAAATTTATTAAAAATTTGCTTAATTTTTATTTATTACACGAGGAATCATTATGGAATTTTAATGGATTTTAAGAATTTGCATGGCGCTCAACCTGTTAATCATAACTAGCAGGCTACGCCCGCTTCGCTGGCCACTATATTTAAATGAATCTCCAAAAGAATTGGATCATTATTTATTTTTCACATCACATTATAAATAAAAACTAAAATAATTACATTGGAATCGCTCTAGACCTCGCATCGGGTACTCGCTGACTACGGAAGCTCTGCAGGCAGTGGGAACCTGCTCCCGATGCCCGCACTGTATCGGGAGCAGGTTCCCACTGCCTGCAGAAATCTCTTTCCTATGTATTTCAATATGGGTATTTATTGACGATAGGTGGGTCTACCATTATTTAAGAACTACGATTTTAAAGATAACTGTATCTCAGCGTCTATTAAATATTTTAGTTTTTGAACCAAGTATTTTATTGCTCATGCTATTTACACTGTATTACAATTTTATTGCGACCAATGTAATGAAATAAAATAAAAAGTAGATTTTCTTTTAGAAGGAATTAAATACATAAAAAACAAAAAATTCCAACAGTTTAATCCTTTCTACTATATACTTACCATTATTTCCTGACAAATACTATAAATTAGAAAAAAAAAAACTTTTAAAGAAATTAAATTAACAAATGAAAAATAATTGTTGTTATACTACAAAAATTATACATAAACATAACTGTTATAAATACGTTTTTAAATTTTAAATTTAATATATTTAATTTTTTCTACTGCATTACCATTTTATTTTCAATAAATATAATAAATTAAAAAGGGAAAAAAGATTCGCCCTCAAATAAATGTATTAAATAAAAAATAAATTGCATAATATAGCCGTTGCTAAGATACGCAGACGATTACAATCGAAGAATAAATTCATGAAAAATGAAACATAAAAGCCAATGCTTAAAATCGAAAAAACATTAATTTAAAAAATTCAAATGGCCAAATTTGGAAGCTCTGCGATTTAGATAAATGTATTTATTTTCCTGCTGGAAAAAAAAAATAAACTCGTATTTTTTTTTTGGCAACAATTAAATTATGGATTAAATTTAAATGGCTAATTTTTTGCTATTATTAGCTTATTATTTTCATATTTTTATAAATTAAAAGAAAACTAAACAGAAATTCGAAATTCTGACTTCGATGTGCGCAATGATCCTTCAGGAGGCACCTTTGTGTTAAATCTCGTGACTGTCCGAGCTACCGTTTTCGAGAACAGCGAAATATACATACAAATATTGCTCACTTAATAGTATAAGATCCTATCCGCGATTGTAATGAAATGCTCGCCCTCTGGTGGGCTAAGGTGAAATTACAATAAACATGGTTTAATTCGAATTCCATACAGCCGCCATTGCTTGCCGATATTTAGTTTCACATATATTTATTGAATAAAAATGAATAAATACGGTAAAAAAGATAACACATACTGTTGTGTGCTACAATCTAACTCCAAAGGATCAAGAAATCCAGAATGGACCATATTCCTCCTTTGGGTTCGAGACTATAAAAAATCAGCTGTTTTCGGTAAACAATTCTCAACTCTACCATAGCAAAGCATTGTGGCTTGCAAATTTTTATCTTGCAATATTATTTCTAAGAGTTACAGATTATATGAAATTGAAGTAAGAGTGATATAATGATAACTTTGTTTTGTTTTTAATCCAGTTTTAGTAATATACTTTAATATTAATCAACATATGTAATATTAAAAGTTGCCGTGTGAACTGTGGCGATGTTAACAAATTTAAATAGATGTTCCATTTAGTAAATTCCTTTATTAAAGTGATTGAAATTCTATTTATTTAAGCTTTGATGTCTATATATATATGTGTGTGTGTGTGTGTATAAAATGTTCTTATTAATCTTTTTTTCATTATATATATGTATGTATGTGTGTGTGTATACATAAAATGTTCTGCAATTTTACGATATGGAATAGTCTTAACTTTATAATTCGATTCAGTTGTTTACATTTCACTTTTGTTCTTGTTTGAACATTATTATTAAGTTTCACTGCAGAAATATTTAGGAAAATGTTATACGTAACAATAAAATGTCATCTTGAATCTAATTTGTTTACAAAATATCGGCCACGTGTTCGGCGATTTTACCTACGGTGACGTCACAGGAATATTGTCCATTGAGCTTCCATTTATTTCCAAATGACAAATTTAAAATTTCAGTTGCTTCGGCTAATGGAAGTAAAGAATTAATCAGATGATTTGAAGCTAATATTTGTTCAACTTCAGATATAAATCTACTTCCGATCGAACTTTGAATAAACTGAAGTATTTTTTCCAAAAGCAATCAATTTTCCATAATGTAATGGCGGAGAAATTATAGTACGAATATTAAGTAGAATAACAAAAAGAACACTAATGGAACACACGTGGCAATGTTTACTAACAACTACAGTGTTGAGAAAGCGCCATCTATCGATCATTACAATCGCGGATAGAATCAAAACTAATTTTAGTATAAACTAGCAGGCTTTGCCCGCTTCGCTGGTCACTATTTTTAAATGAATCACTATAATTACTGAATTCTCAAAATTGCATTAATTTTTATCACGTGAAAAAAAAAAAAAAAAAGCGAAACAAAATCTGATTAGGAAAAATGTCGCACCGGGTTCTCACTGCCTTCCGAAAAAATTCCCAAAATGCTCTAACTCTTATTTCCCCCTTCGACCCCCCCTCCCGTCTATCCTAATAATTTTACAAATTCAAAAATATCCGCAATCGATTTGTAAATATCAAAAACATCTATGCACCAGTTTTGAACGATCTATCTCTATTTTTATTTTTTTGCCCCACCACTCTCCCCCTTCCCAATAATTTTAAAAATTCGAAAATATCCGCAATCGATTTGTAAGTATCGAAAACCTCTATGTACCAATTTTGAATGATCTAACTCTATTTTATTTTGTTTGCCCCTCCGCCCCCCTTCCGTCCGTCCTAATAACGTTACACTTTCGAAAATATCCCCATTCGACTTGCAGGCATCTAAAACCAATCTGTACCAATTTTAAACGGCCTAACTGCATTTCTATTTGTTTTTGCCCATAGCCCCCCCTTACCGCCCCTCCTAATAATTTTACAAATTCAAAAATATCCGCATTCGATTTTAAGTATCGAAAACCATTTCTGTACCAATTTTGAACGATCTAACTCTATTTTTATTTTTTTGCCCCCCCCATCCCATCCCCCCTTCTCACCCCTCCTAATAACTTTACACTTTCGAAAATATCCCCATTCGACTTGCAGGCCTTTAAAACCTATCTGTACCAATTTTGAATGCCCTAACTGTATTTCTATTTGTTTTTGCCCATAGCCTCCCCACTTCCCGCCCCTCCTAATAATTTTACAAATTCGAAAATATCCGCAATCGATTTGTAAGTATCGAAAACCTCTATATACCAAATTTGAACGATCTAACTCTATTTTTATTTTTTTGCCCCCCCCCTCTCCCCTCCCCCCCTTCTCTCCCCTCCTAATAACTTTACACTTTCGAAAATATCCCCATTCGACTTGCAGGCTATTGAAACCTATGTGTACCAATTTTGAAAGGCCTAACTGTATTTCTAATTGTTTTTGCCCCCCCCCCCCCTTGGGGATCAAATTTCGAAAATTCCAGGAATTGGTTTTTAGACATTTATATTAGCTATATTTTAAAGCAAAAATTTTACGGATATCTGTTTCTTTGTTTGAGCTATGAAGGATATTTTGAATTCACGTTTTGCCCCCTCCCCCCCCCCTTGGGGGCCGAATTTTTTCAATTTTTTTCTTTCCTAAACCATCCCTGACCTATAAGGAAAAAAACAAAAAAAGAATGATCGAAATCGGTCAAGCCGTTTACAATTTTATAATGGACATACAGACAAACATTCATTTATATATATATATATATATATATATATATATAGATTATAAGAAAAAAAACTTTTTATAAACTGTGTTTTTAAATTTTCTGTTGAATCATAGAACTAACTACATTAGCACTTTATCAATGCGTATGAAATCTTTAAACCGATAGTGACGTCAATTTTTGTGAGATACATAATTTAATTTTTTACAATTTTTTAAAGCTCACGTTTAATTAAATTATTTATTTAATCACGTTTATTTATTTTTATGTCGAAAGAAAATGAACTCGTAAATTTTTTTTGGCAACAATTAAATTATAGCTAATATTTTAATGGCTATTTATAAGGTATTAGGAGGTTATTATTTTCATATTTTAATTAATAATAAGAAAACTATTCGAATTTTTTCGAATTTTTTTTTTCCTAAACCATCCCTGACCTATAAGGAAAAAAACAAAAAAAGAATGATCGAAATCCGTTCAGCCGTTCTCGAGTTTTAGTGAGACTAACGAACAGCAATTCATTTTTATATATACAGATTAGCAATTGAAATTGAAACAAAAGGGATTTCACAACAGAGGGATAATTTATGTGACAGATGACATATTATGGATGGCATTCCATTGTGAATCAAAGTTTTTTTTTATATCTGTGTGTGTATGTGCGTCTGTCTGTAGCAATACTCCGATAGTGGTCGCAAAAATCATTCGACTGATTTGAAATTTGGTAAAGATGTTCATGAACCACATGGAATTAGCTGTATATTTATGAATTTGCATTGTGATTATGTATGGTTCGTGTACAAGGACACATCAAAGTTTTCTTATCATAACGGCCCATGTACAGAAATTGTGTGTATGCACCGCAATAGGGCGTTAAAAAGTCCCCCAATTGATTTACAAATTGGTGCACATGTTAATGATTCATACCGAATTAGCTGTGTATTTTTTGGTGTATATATTGTTTATAGTCCGTGTACAAGTACACACCAAAAGTATTTCTTATCATTACTACCTATGGACAGAATTTTGTTTAAACGCATTTTAACGTGATTATCCTCCATTCAACAGAAATAGGTTAGCAATTAGCATACATTAAAAGCACGTTTTCTGTAGAAAAAGTGTACACAAATTTAATAACTAATCTACAGGACCACATAAAAGAGTTTCAATAACATTGTGTGATTAACTAAATGATGTCAAATTTGATGCAGATATTTATCGGCTACATGGCTGTATATTTTTACTTTCCGAACACTATAGTGAGGAAAGTATTGTAATCATGTCAAAAATCCGAATATCAGATTTTGATGTTTCTATACGTTTCGAGGTCCCCTGAGTCCGTTTCCACTATTTTTGAGATGATGTATGTATGTGTGTGTGTATGTGTGTATGTATGTATGTATGTCTGTGAGTGAACACGCTAGCGTCTAAACGCTTTGTTCAAATAAGCTGAAAGTTGGTACGTATATTGTAAGTCACCATAGTACGAACCCTATAGATTTTGGTGAATCTAGCACTTATAGTTTTTTTACAGGGACACAAAGAAAAATTCTTTATCATTATGGCCTATGGGACCAAAATCTTAAAAGTGCGATAGCATCTAAACGCCTTATTCAATTGAGCAAAAATTTTATACCCATATTATAGGTCACAGATACTCAATCTGTATAGATTTTGGAGAATCTAGCACATGTAGTTTTTTTACAGGGACACAAAGAAAAATTCTTTATCATTAAGGCCTATGGGGCCAAATTTTTAAAAGTGTGATAGCGTCTAAACGCCTTATTAATCTGAGCAAAAAAATTATACACATGTTATAGGTCGCATTTGCACCAACTGTATAGATTTTGGTGAATCTAGCACTTATAGTTTTTTTACAGGGACACAAAGAAAAATTCTTTATCATTATGGCCTATGAGACCAAATTTTTAAAAGTGCGATAGCATCTAAACGCCTTATTCAATTGAGCTGAAAATTTGTATGAATATTATAAATCACTGTTGCACTAACTATAAGCATTTTGGTGAATCTAGCATTTATAGATTTTTACAGGGACACAACGAAAAATTCTTTATCATTATGATCTAAGGGCTCAAAGTTCAGTAGCGTTAAATAAAACTCGTGTGATATATGGAGAAAAAACCACTCTATTATGGTTTTCTCTCTTTTGTTTGTTTAGCAATTCCTCTTTCTTTATTTTATCTACAAAACTGTTAGTTACTCAATGTTCGGAAAGTCGAGTGGAGTCACTCCAGATTTTTTTTTATGTATATGTTTGCAGCTCGTGTACAGGTGCTGAATGACTCCATGCTTAATAAACCCCATAATTAGTTTAATTTAGTTAAGTAAGAAAGTTTAGTATTGTCATTAACTTAACCCAGGTTATTTAAATTTCCCACTTAACACTTAGGGAGGCATCCTAGCATAAAATGAAACAGTGCACAATAAGAAATTTACTCATCATGTTAAAAACCAAATATTATTTATTAAGGGGAATTAGGATACATAAATTATTAAGTACATTAGGCCCGTATGGCCGGTTTAAAATTTGCATACCTAAAATTTACCGATATATAATAATTCTTTATTGGAGTCCTAATTTTTTTTTTTTTTTAATTACTCAGGAAATCGCTAAATAATAAAAATGCTTACCGAAAATCTTCAGCGCAGTTTGAAGCATCATCATCCTTCCAGAGCAAACACTTATCACAAAATCCCGACACTGAACTTAATCCAAATCTGACTCTACGTTCACAAATTTAAAATCTCTTCTTTTTTTTTTTCTCTCCGTCCTCTCCCTATATCCCAATCCGAATTTTTATCCCCTTTTCTCTTTCCTCTCATATTCCCCTCTTTCTCTCCAATCTCTGGCTAGTTCGTCGTTAACCTTAATATTATTGGATTTTAGGAATTGAATAAAATTTTCCGTCATTGGCTCTTCCTTTCCCCTTTTAAAATTTTCCTAGCCTTATTTTATTTTATTTTCTCAGCTGGTTTTTCGCGCGCTTTCCGCATCTTTTCATCCGTATTCATCTCTACCCTTTTGTAGACTCGAACGCTTACCAACAATCCTTGCATTATTCTGGTCCCCGACCTATTCAAAACTCTCTGAATTTGGCGGTACCTTGTATGTAACATAAATTTTTCTATAAAAATGCTTACCGAAAATCTTCAGCGCAGTTTGAAGCATCATCATCCTTCCAGAGCAAACACTTATCACAAAATCCCGACACTGAACTTAATCCAAATCTGACTCTACGTTCACAAATTTAAAATCTCTTCTTTTTTTTTTTCTCTCCGTCCTCTCCCTATATCCCAATCCGAATTTTTATCCCCTTTTCTCTTTCCTCTCATATTCCCCTCTTTCTCTCCAATCTCTGGCTAGTTCGTCGTTAACCTTAATATTATTGGATTTTAGGAATTGAATAAAATTTTCCGTCATTGGCTCTTCCTTTCCCCTTTTAAAATTTTCCTAGCCTTATTTTATTTTATTTTCTCAGCTGGTTTTTCGCGCGCTTTCCGCATCTTTTCATCCGTATTCATCTCTACCCTTTTGTAGACTCAAGGCTGAACTGGATCCGACGCTCCTTCGGTACGCGCTGCGGTGGAGCGTCGGATCCAGTTCAGCCTTGGTAGACTCGAACGCTTACCAACAATCCTTGCATTATTCTGGTCCCCGACCTATTCAAAACTCTCTGAATTTGGCGGTACCTTGTATGTAACATAAATTTTTCTTTCCTCTTATAGAGAAGACATTTCCAAAATTTGACTTCTAACATTTCTTTTGAACGTATTCTAATCGAAAATATTTCTTGTGCTATAAATTTACACTCAGTGCCTTTATTTTTTTTGTTATGATTTTGACTTTTACTATCGTACACCTGAATAACCAATCCTTTCAGCATTATCCCTGCTTTCAAGCCTTTATTTTTAAAATATCCCGGACATCTGGCCTTAAAGTTGTTTTCGTTTCTTACCTAACACGATATTTTCTCACAATAATAATTTTATTTTTGTCCACCCAAGAATTCCTATAAGCGAGCTATCCTTCTTTAACTTTCATGGGAAATCGTGTGTGACCATTCCTTTCTTAGGAAAATATGCCCTTTGCAATGTTCCCTTATTCACCTCTAAGTTTAACCGCGCTGTTATTATTATGCCTTAAATTCCAAATCTTTAAATTTTCCTCCAAAGAAATTCCAAGATGTCTGAGCGTGTCTCAGCACAGGGACATATTTAAGCGCATTTTAATGTGGTTACACAGTGTAACCACACTAAAATGTGTGTAAGTGTAACTTACACTTACACAGCATCCAATATAAAGAAATAAACATACATTATTAAAATGCTTGAAAGCAGGTTTTTTGTTTTTTTTTGTACGTAGAATTAATAATTAACGAACAATAATCTAGATAATTAAAAGAATCTGATGAAAGAATCAGAAGAAGTTTCACTAATCATCCAAATGATGTCAAGGGCCCACCAGCGGCAGAGCGATTCTGCGCTCAAAGCTGGTAGATGGGAAATGCCGGGTTCAATCCTAGGTCGTGCTCATCGACCTAGCCGTTCGGAATTTTCCCGAAACTCGCGTAAATACGGGCTAGGACCCATTAGGAAGACCCCCAAGGAGGGCATTCCACCTATAGGACTAGGACCCTCGTGTAATCAATCCGCCTTAAACCCTACAACCAACCAACTAACCAAATGATATCAAACTTGGTTTGAATATTAATGAGTTACATGAAGTAAGTAGTTGTATATTTTTTAAAGACTTTTTTCAGCTTACTTTCTCTGTCATAAATCTTCTGCCGAATCCGGGTTAAAAACGGTAAAAGGGTAAAATAAATTAGAATATCAGACCTATCGTTACAAATTTGGTACCAAATGAAAGGGCGATTTTTCTGAATACAGGGATGCAAACACTTTTTCGACACGACAATTAGATTTTTTAAAATTAATTAAAGTATGAAATTTAGGTGACAACAAAAAAGTTGCATTTTTATTGGGAATTTCTAACACACGTGACCAATAGGCAATGTAAGATTAATTTTTCTTTGATTATTATTTTTTTAGCTTACATTCTCTGCCATAAACCTTTAAAAACAGAAAAAGGAGAAAATAAATTAGAAATGTCAGCCCTATCGTTACAAATTCTGTACCAAATGAAAGGGCGATATTTCTGAATCCAGGGGGGCAAACAGTTTTTCGACACGACAATTAGATTTTTTTTTAATTAACTAAAGTATGAAATTTAGGTGGCAACATTTCATTTTATTCTTTTCATACCTTTTAGTGCGAATCAAGCTAATACAATGAGTCTTCAAATTAAACTTTTTAAACTTTTTATTTTATTATTGATGTGTGTAATGTTTGTGGTTCGTGTAAAGGGACTCACAAAAGAATTTCTTACCATTACGGTCTATAAACGGCATTTCTTGCATTTTTACCATGGTTATACTCTATTCAATATAATGCAATGAACATATGCTATTAGAATGTTTAAAAACGTGGTTTCTGTAGGAAATCGTAGGCATAGAATTAGTAATTAGTTTACTGGGCTTCACACAAGCATCCCGATACATTACGTAATCATTTCTTTCTTTCTTTTTTTTTTACGTCTAATTCGGTATAAGTAATTATGAGTTAGCTGTATGGATTCTACTAGTGTATATGTAGTGTTTGTGGCTTGTGCACATGACTCAAAAGAATTTTGTATCATTACGTTTTATGGACGACACACCTTGTAAGTGAAAAATAGCACGGTTGCGTTGCAATTCATTCAGAATAATAAAATGGACTACATTATTGGAATGATTAAAAAGCATTGTTTCTGTAAAAAATGGTAGAATGAGTAATTGATTTATAAGATTCCATCAATAATAATAATAATAATAATAATAACAATGAAATAAAGTAAATAAATGCGTTTTGTAATTATCCGATTAACCGGAAAATTGGTACAAATATTTATGAATTAAATGGGATTAGCTGTACAGTTTTGGTGGAATGCTTGTAATCAGTTCCAGTTTAGGTCAAAGTCCAACAAAGTACCAAGATAAGTTAAATTTCGTCCAATGATTCGTGATTCGTTAGATACAACGTCCACAAAATTTTTCATATACACACAAACTAACACACAGACAGACCCCAGACCTTTTCTAAATACAGTTAAATCATGTCCAGAACACCTCAAAATGTGTAAATCCATCGAAAACCGGAGTTTGGGAAAAAAAAAAAAAAAAAACCTGTTTTTTCCTATGAAACGTAATCACTAGTTTTAATCAGCGATGGAACGGTAGAATAAGTTCTGCATTTCGACGACATCTCACATTTTATTTGACAATCGACCAGAAAAAATCCCCAAATTTCATTACAGGAATCTATTCTAGGAAATTTGACATCAAAATGAACTCTTTACAAAATCAAGTTCCGTTTCTGTTAAATGATTTTTGAGAATGGACGCAAACATACACACATAAAAATATGGTGTGAAACAACCACACGACTTCCATTACCCACTATTACACGTATTATACACAGGCCCTGACTAACGGCAGGGCATACGGGGCAAATGCCCTGGGCCCCCCTTCTTGTAGGGGCCCCCCTACAGACGAATGCAGAAATTCTGCAACCTAAAAAGCTCTTATGCCACTGCAAGGGGACCCCCCAGAATAGCCTTGCCCCGGGGCTCTAGGTAGCCTAAGTCGGGCCCTGATTATACACATTTTTTTGGAGATAATATGATCAGAAGACATAAAATTGATCTGACGAAGTAGAAACCTAAAATTTTTCCGGTGTGAGAAACTTAATACACGTGTAAGGACATATAAAACAAAGTTTACATAGCAAGTTAACGTTAACACGTTGAGAGCCACGCGAATTCTTATAAGCATTGAAATTCCATAATGATTCCTCCTGTAATAAATAAAAATTAAACAAATTTTTAATAAATTTTCAATCATTAAATGTAATATTTTTAGTTTTATATCCTATTTTACACTGTCAACCACCGATGGTTGACGCGGCTTTCTATCATATTTGACACTGTCAGCCACCAATGGCTGACAGAGAGCTCAACGTTTTAATTTTTTATTGATACTTTTTTTACTTTCGGGGTAAAACTTTCACTGAAATGTTTGAAGCATAACATGTTCTGCACACTCCTAAAGTTTCAAGATGATTCCTTCAGTACTTAGAGATATATGACAAAATGTCTAGAATCTAGAATGTCTGACATGGCGCTCAACGTGTAAAATAAGAAAAAATGGTAAAGTTATTTTTTGAAACACCAATTTCCGAGATCTAAAATTACCTATATAAGCAGGATAACTCTTAATTTTCCTGTAATAACCACGTGATACATGAGAAAGGACAGAACTCAGTGATACCATATAGAAGCCTCAAGAAAGGCTATTTAAAATTAATTGATGTAAAAATTTTCAAGAAAATCGTTAGAGCCGTTTCTGAGATATTAACTTTCACCAAAACTTTGTATACTCAATTATTGACAGGAAAACAATAACTACATACAAAAGAATATTTAAAAGGAAGCTAATATGACGAGTTTGAAAAAAATCCGTACAGCCGTTTTTAAAGAAACGCACTTGCGAGACCTGAAATTGAGTGTTTATGCAGAACGCCTATCAATTTTCCTGACCTAACTAACTATATCATTCGAAAGGACATCTAACAGAGTGAGAAATGCCTAGCTGGTTGTCGGCCAGGGTAGCTCAGTGGTAGAGCATCCGTGCGTTAAGCGGAGGGCCCGGGTTCGATTCCCGGCTCTGGTATTTTTCACATAGTTGGTAATAAATAAAATATCAACCTGTACACTCCAATTTGATTTAAATAAATATTCACGGTTGATGAATTCATGAATAAAAATTTCTAAATCTAACAGAGTGTTTATATAACAATTTTGAAGAAAATCGTTAGAGCCGTTTTCGAGATACGGACTTACGGTAACACTTCCAGTTTCTGATGATCCATTTCTGGTTTTCCAAATTTCACAAAAATTTGGGAAACTCATCTGTACACAAGACCTGTATCATTTCTGAAGTTTCGTAGTTCTATCTTTATTAGTTTCGAATATATGATAGCCAGAAAATTCCGCACACACATACATACACACATACGCTATACGCACACACTGACCAATTGCCAAAATCTACTATTTGTATTTTGGACTCAGGAGACCTTAAAACATGTAAATCAGGTAAAAAGTCGATATCGAATTTTTGGACCGAATACAATACTTCCATTATTACCTACGGTAGTAGGTAATAATAATAATAATCGATAATGGAAGTAAAAATCAGTGTACATAAAAAAAAAAAAACCTGCACAAAATATCAGTACACATAAAATTGTACCCTACTCAAAAAATCAGCGAACTTAAAACGGACTGGACTCTCCTTTAAAACCGGACGATTAATAACAAAAAATTATTTAAATAACTCGGACTAGATACTAGAATATTGTTTATTTCGGTAATCAGTGAGAAACGAAAATTTTGCAAAAGAAGGGTCAGTAGTAAAGAGTAAGAATGTATCAGCCACAGGCAAGTATCTAAAAATTTCAATTTTTAAGTCTGTGGGGCGCAGTCTGTTGAATCGTATAGTCCAGTACCGCAGTAACGCAACAATGCTGGGCGCTGACCGGTGTTGGCCCATCACTGGCCAATGATGGCCCAACATTGGCCAGTGTTGCTGTGCTACTGGGGTACCATTATATATTTTTTAATAGCAAATTTTATCTGCAATAGTTATTTTTTATTCACCTTTCATTTTTATTTCATTTTTATTTCATTTTATTTATTTATTATTTTTATTTCATTTTATTTATTTATTATTTTTATTTCATTTATTTATTTCAATTATGTTATTTATTTATTTATTTATTTTTTTTTTTTTGGGGGGGGGGGTCGTCCAGGGCACCCTATAATTCCCACTTTGCAAATGCGTGTAAACCATAAGTATTTTTGTACATGTAAAATTATACTCATATTTTTTAGTTTTTCTGATTCCGAACAACTAAACAACAATTATTTTTCCAATTTAAGATTTTTCAAATTTGAAAAAAAAAAAAAAAAAAAATCATGTTCATTTTTAAATATCCAAAAAATTTTGATTAATTTCTGCAGCGTATAATTAAATTTATTGAACGAAAAATGGATAAAAACGTTGGGAAACAAAAAAATAAAATAAATAAATGAACCCGCTTTGTATAAAGCTAGCATAGAATATGTCTCGTTCGTCCTCGTGATCTTTGCATTTGCATCATCATCAATCGGATCATGTGATCTCACGTGATACTGTTGTTGGATGAAATTTATTATTATCGTCAATCGTCATTGGTTGATTCGTTTTTGTTTTGTTGTTGTTTTGTATTTCTCATTCTTCTCGTTTATTTTGCAACTGGATTTTGGAAGGAGTTGTCGGAAATCCCGTTTTATGACGAGTTATTTACTAATGCCATGCTTTTATTAATTTAGTGAAGACTAGTACTTAGTTAAAAATTGTGCTCGATTTATTATTATTTTCTAAATATTCATTCTTTCTTAGCCATTTTACCTCAGTTTATTCAAGTAAGTGTTGAAATTGTATTTTATGGGGAAATCTGTTATTTTCAAATGGCTAAATTGCATTTGAAGGTGTATACGTGAGTAATAATATTGGTTATATGTACAAAAATAATAATAAAATGCATAACTTGTCACCAACAAATACCGTTTTGAATTAACTCATGTGGTAACTGGGGACTCCCCTTGAACAGTTTACAAAATTTGACTATTAAGTTTTCTTTCTTTTTTTTTTTCCCTCCTAGTTTTCTTTCTTTTTCCCTTTTTCTCAATGGTATTTAAGTTACTGCAAAATTTTTAGAGTAAGAATTTTGAGTTTCTCATGCTTTCTGCAATTTTTTTAGATGTTCTTAGCAAGATTTTGTGTGTCTTAAGATTGCTATTTCTCATGTGTTTATCTCGTTTCAGTATTCAGTCTGTTAGAATTGTAATTTTTAATCTGAAAAGGGAAATGAACCCGTTAAAATGCTGTTGTAAGAAAGTTGTATTCTTAGACTATATGTTGTTTTGAGAATATTAAGGTATCTTGAATCTTTCAGAATAGTTAAAATGGTACTCGATATTTAGGTTATAATTCACTTTAAATTTTTTTTTTGAAATGGTTATTTGTTTATTTATTTATTTATTTTTTAATTTATGTTAGAGATTATCTGTTCAAGCATATCTGTATTTAAAAGCTAAGTGTTCGAAACACAAAAGAAAATGTGTAAAATTTGTAAACTTTATGCATTTATGCACAATTACTTTAATGAAAATTGTGAAATAATAACTAATATATATTTAATATTTACAATTAATTTTTACTTGTTACATTATTATATATTATATTATTTATTATATTAGTTATGTGATATAAACTGGCAACTGATATGCTAAAATAGTTAAAGTTTGCTGATGTACTTTAATTATTATAGCTTTATACTATTAGTTACATTTGTTGATACATAATAGTTGAAGTAAGCTGAGGCTAACAGATGAAATAGTTTTTAAAAATATACTTAAAAGTTATTCTAAATGAAAGTGTTAAGTTATATTTATTTTTATTTTGAGGCTTTTTTATCAGTCAGATTCCTCTTTCGTTCTTCTCATAGTATCCAGTGGATTTATCTCATTCAGAAATGAAGTTTTTTGAATGCAGTCAAACCTCATTTACTTGAATCTCAAGGGGAATAAAACATTTGTTCATGTTATCAGTAGTTCACGCTGTCAGTAATTCAGAAACTGATCTTCATTTTGTCAGGGATTGTGGAAACAGTTAATGTTAAAAGAAATTCACGTTTAAGCGTGTTCATGTTAATGAGGTTCAAGTGTATTACTTTATAAATGTTCTGCCTCTTAGTTTAGTGAGCAATTTTCTGGAAAAATAAAATATTTCATTTAGAGATCCAAACTTAGGAGCCCTAAATTTACTATATGAAGTAAAATATTTAAATTCATTTTTTCAAAAAATTACTAAGCTTAAAGGCAACATATTCAAATCCGAAGAGTAATAAAAAAAAAGGGGGGGGGGAACTGTGTGATGTACAACCTTAAGGGAACTCTCTGTTTATTGTCTCCGAAAGCCAAAGCCAATGTTATTCTATAGGGAATTTTGCCCCATTATAACTCGTTTTTAAATTCCGTTTTCCACATTCAGAAAATTCACAACTGTTAAACAGGTTATCGCTTTCTAAAAATTGCTTTATTTTATTATTTTATTTTTAAGATTTCATTATTATGCTCAAATCTGCAAAATTTCACATTGGGAAAATTTGCATTTCAAAATAAAATATTTAAAATTTTAAAAGTCAATTTTTAGAAAGCTTTAACAGAAGTCGTGAATTTTCTGAAAGTGAAAATGGAATTTTAAAATATGTATTAGTTAATGAGTTATAACGGGGCAAAATTCCCCATAGAATAACATTGACTTTGGCTTCCGCAGACGATAAGCAATTAGTCCTCTTAACCCTCTGTTGGGTGCACCCTGCCTGAGAGGCCCATTCTGGTTTTTATTCTCTAAATATCCTACACATGATTTTTAATTCAAAAACACCCATATGGTGACCTTATTAGGAGTGAATAGAAAGTAATAAACAAAAATTTGAAGTATAAGTACGAATTTATTGATTGTAGTACAAGTATTTTAACAATAAAGTATTTACCTGGCCTCTCAGGCAGGGTGTGCCCGATTTTGTTTGTCCCATGGGTGCGCCTAACATAGGGTTAAGAAATATTGACGTAAATAGTACAATTTATGTATTAATTATAAAATTACAATTATGTAAATTATTTATGTATAATTTTTTGATATTTTCAGGATGAAATTAGCTGTGATTCTTATGTTTGCTGTGTTTTCTTTTTCTGAGTGTTATGTGACTGAGTTAGATGTTATTAAGGAGGAGTGGCAAGCTTTCAAAATACAATTTAGTAAGTTGTGTTTAATTTTTGTTGAAATACCTGTAAAATAAAAAGATTGGTATCTTTATGTCAAATTACTTTCTGATTAATTTTTTCAATAAAACTTTAATGTATGATTAAAGAAGTAATAAATCTGTTGAAAAATACCATATTAAAAAAAAAAAAAATGTTGGCTTAATTCTAATGGAACACATCATTAAAAACTAAAATTATATTCATTCAAAAAGATATTGAGTACATTTATGAAATCTGTTAATTCAGTGTATTCATATGGATGATGGCATAATATGGATAACTGCTCATATGGATGATTGCAATATATTTTAATTACAAAAACTTTTTATCCATTGTAAGAGACAATATTAAATTATATATATATAAAAAAAAAAAGTATGCAGAGCATTGAATTGTAGAAACAATATAAACTTTTTCAGACACATTTAACAAAATACACTAAAATTAACCTAAAAATACAAAGCGTGAGAAGCACTCATGGTTAAAATTTTGATTTTAATGTGTCAAATACACTTGTGGAGGAGTTAAAAATATCTCTGACAGCATACACAGAAAATTTATAAAGTAGAGATTACAGCTGCTACACATCTAATACATTATCTTTTTAGTCTAGCAATTAGTTTTGCATATATTTTTTTTATTTAAATTACAGAAATAGTTCAATTTTTATAAATATTTATGCAAAATCAAAACACTAAGTTTTTTTACATTTATTTTTATGCTTAAAAATCAGTGCTAGACAATTTTATTTTTTAATTAAATTTTCTATTTCCTGTATTATAAGATTTTGTAGAATTTGAAGCAATTTAATATGATTAAAACTGACTTCAATTATTTTTCCCTCTTTAGACTATAATATATAAAAAATATTTTGTGTAACCTTTTAAGTGAATTGCTACAAATGCTATTAATAAAATGATACGTACTTCATTTTCAATTAGGCAGCAGGCTGTGAAGGTGAAGATCATAAAAACAAATTTCTCAGCTTTCAAAATATATTTAAAACATACCAAATATTCCTAATTTTCTGTTAGAAGAGAGAGAAAAACATTCACTGTGATGAAATATTAAGGGAGGGGTTTTGACATCTATCAACTCTGTCTTGTTTATGCTGTTATCTATGGATTGTCAGAACATACCACAATGTAATGTACATTAAAGTTTAAAATTTGAATAAAAAATATAAAAATAAACTTGCGAAGTTTGTTCTTGAAATACATTTTTATCAAAGATATTTGTATATTGTCTTCAAAAAGGCTAACAATCAAATCCTGTATAGTTTAGTCTTTCTTGTGAAATTTTATGGATTATTCTACTAAGCAATCTATAAAATTTTTGACTATATCTAGAAAATATTTGAAAAATCAAGTTTACCCAGATCTAAACTTAGAAAAATAAGTTCAACCAAAACATGACACAATATGAAAACGTCCTCTCTCTCTCTCTCTCTCTTCCCACAAAAAAAAAAAAAAAAGAAAAAAGCTAATAACCCTTAAAGTAATTCAATATGCAGATCTGTTCAGTTTGAAATTAAATCAGATAAGTACAAAGCTTTCAATAAACACCATAAAAGGCGAGAACTCTCAACAATCACAGAGATTAATCCAGAACAAATTTAGTGCCGCATTGAGACATTTCCACAAAATCAACTTTCAGCAAAGAGGCACTTCCACAAAGTCAAGTCTCATTAACATAGCTGCACACTAAAAATTTCTATAAACTTTGCTACATCGAACACATAATAAATAGACTTATTTTGAATATTTACTAGAGACAACGGTAAATATCTTAGTAAACATGTTACATGTTAGAAATTATTTGCCCCACATATATATTTATTTTACAACTAATCCATTTTTTAAATGTATTTTAAAATTAAATGCACATTTTGGTGAATTGTTTGGAAGCATCATTAATTTTTACAGACTTGTTTGATTCTTTCACAAATTATTTTATAAATTTACAAATGGGGTACCATTTTTAAAAACCTGGATTAAACCCTGAATGGTTTCAGGTAAAAAAAAAACACAACCCTCCAGGTGAACAAAATTAGCACAAACAATGCAAACAAAGTGGCATTTGATTGCAGCACTCATGCTTACTTTATTTACCTGACGAAGGGTCATGTTTTCTTTAGACTTTTAACAATTGTTGCAAGTTCTTACATTTTATGTTGTTTATTCAAAGTTTTGTATTTATTATTTGTCATTTCTGTGGTGCTTTTTTATTATTCAATCAGGCTGTCCTATTCAATTGATATTGATGTACTGTAGTGTCAAGCAAAAATTTTCTGTTTTAATTTTTTTTTTCTACCATTAAAACTTAAGTTTTTAATTTAATTTAATTTATTTTAATTTTGAATGTGTAATAATTTAACTAATCTTTATAATTCTGAGTTTGCTCCTACAAAATTCTTCTAACAAAAATTTTTTTACTGGCTTACCTGTCAAAAATCTGTACACATCCAATCTGCAAAGCAGGTAATAGCACTTAGGCTTACCCAAACCTATGCAGGACTCTATTTCGAATTGAACTGCCTATTCTACTAGGCAGAATCGTAGACAGAAACTTATTTTCATGGGATTAAGGTGGCTTGGGAGTAGAGGTCAAGACTTACAATTTTTGTAAGTGGCCAGTGGCCACTGAAAATGATTAATTCCGTGGCCACTCGCGAGTCGACATTATACCTGGTATTCACACATATAATTAAAAAATATATACAGTAGAGAGTCAAAAATCCGCACAGCTCGGGACCAGAGGTTGTGCGGATTTTAGGATTTTGTGGATTTCGGGGCCCATAAAAAATTATTTTCACTTTGAAAAATAAAAACAGAATATTATTCAAACTAAACACATACTAGTTGGAGATAAAAAAATGGGGGGGGGGGGAGGAATTACATGAGCTAGAAATATTTAACAATTCTATTTCCTTATAGGTTCTAGAATCTCATTAAGCAAGTTTAAAATGAATATTGACATTTATGTTGTGGATGGAGAAAGATTATGAATTGGGTGGCTTTCGTAGCGAATTTAATCGCCGATCGTTAATGGGGGTTCCTTTTTTTAAAACGGACGATATCAGTGATTTTTTTAAAGCAGAAGGAGGTAATTCGCAAAATTCTGCGAATTATGGGGGGGGGGAGAAATCACAGATTTCCGCGAAAAAAATCGCATGTCTGATTATAGATTACAGATATTTTTTTGGATCGCTACTTTTTCAAATTAGGTCGCCACGTGGCGAGTGGCGACCGCAAATCTTAACCTCTAGGAGCTGAGATCAATTCACTGATTTCTTTCTATGAAAAAAAAAATATATATACCTATAATTTCAAAGAATCTAGAGAAAGTAGGAGGAGGAAGGGGACTCAATCCCCTTTGGCCTGCCTCTGGCAATGCCCTTGTTCCTAGGCTTATAAATATGCTTGCAATAAATATACAGATATATTTTTTTCTTTTAAATCTTTAGCCGTTTAGTAGTCTGTTTATTAACTCATAACTCATATTAACTCATCTGTTTATTAACTTTTTTAGCACATCTGTTTATTAACTCATAAAATCGATACTAATATTGATTGAATACGAATCAATCAATCAATAGTAATATTCAACCATAATTGAAGTAGGAATTAAAAAAATTAATTTTTGAAATCTGTAGATATTCAGTAATCTTATTTTCTTGAAAAAATTTCATATTTTTTGAAAATTTGTCACATTAGACTTTTATTTGAACTTTTGAGTGATGGGGAAAAAAAAAGCAGTTTTTAAGGATTAAAAGGTTATGATCTTAATTACTTTCATAATAGGACGATAATTTACATTAAAAAACATTACTTATTTACCTTACATAAGTCCTAGTTACTTTCACAATACGCATTTCAAGTGCCAGCGTACTCGTCTTCAGGTGAAATGTGACACCTCTTTCCACTGTTGTCCTCGGGAACCATCGGCGTCGTCTCTTCATTTCTCTTCGTCAGGGATGCAGAAAATGTTCAAACCTCGGAAATTTCCCCCAAACACAGTATAAATTTCCCTCAATAATGCAAAAATCTACTTTGCTATACAAAGTCATTTGTTCTATGTAATAAATCTTTAAGAGAATAAATATACAGTCTATCATAAAAATATCGCTGTTAGTGTATAAGCACTTCAAAGTAGCAAATTGTTATTTTTGATTTACATTTTTATTTTCTCTTAAAAAAAATATTCAAAATTTCCCCCGAACCTCGTTCGGGCGTTCGGGCATATTCTGCACCCCTGCTCTTTGTCTTGGTGGATTGCTTGATTAATTGGCTCCATTCTTTTGGAACGCGAACATGCAAGAATCCCAAAAGAATGGAGCCAATTAATCAAGCAATCCACCAAGACGAAGAGAAATGAAGAGACGCCGCCGATGGTTCCCGAGGACAACAGTGGAAAGAGGTGTCACATTTCACCTGAAGACGAGTGCGCTGGCACTTGAAATGCGTATTGTGAAAGTAACTAGGACTTATGTAAGGTAAATAAGTAATGTTTTTTAATGTAGGTTATGATCTTGTTTCTTAATTTGAACTTGTTTCTTAATTTAGTAAATGGTCTATAGAAATTAGGAATTAAATCATATTAAACTATTATAGAAGCTTTATTCTTTTTTTTTTCTTTTAATAAATTTTTAAATAAAAAGTTCTTTTTACTTTTACAGTGAAATTGAAATATAGTTTTAATTTAAAATAATCTTTGAAATTTCTTAAATACATTAAAATAAAAGTATAAAAAAAGGCCTCCTTTGAAACTTCATGTGAGATCTTTTGCTGCAAGCCAGCAACTTATTCAAACATCCTCACATATGAAATTAAATGCTTAGGAAAAGACAAATAAGGCAACGACATAGATATGACCGAGAGAAAAATAAAAGGTAGAATAAAAGAA
This sequence comes from Salticus scenicus, assembly GCA_963930645.1. Classification (NCBI taxonomy): domain Eukaryota; kingdom Metazoa; phylum Arthropoda; class Arachnida; order Araneae; family Salticidae; genus Salticus; species Salticus scenicus. The sequence continues at coordinate 204,644,590 of OZ005656.1, read as the reverse complement.
CACCAAGCCAACATCAAATTTAATAAAACAACCACTGCACTAACCAAAATCGATAAAAACAACAAAATAAAAATGGATTTTAATAACATTAAAAAACTATCAAATTACGAGAATCATATTTATGCTTTAAATCGGAAAACAATAGAAATCTTCATAAATAATTGCAGTTGCATAAAAAAATGATCCAGTAATAAGCATTGACCTGAAAAAGCACCATCTATTAACATTTATGAGTTAAGAGGAAGGAGATATAAACTTCAGTTTCATCACTGTCAACACTATGTAAGGGTGAAAAAGCTGCAAGCTCACAGTGAAAGATCTCGCATGAAGCTTCAATGTAGGCATAGGCGTGCCTGGCTTCAAAATATTGGGGGGGACATGACATCTGAGGTCAGGGCCCAATTAACGTAGGGGCATGTGCCCCGGGCCCTGAGTAGAAGGGGCCCTAAAGCTGGCCCTGAAAAATTCCCTTTTGCCTTTCTTGCCCCTGAAAACGACAAAAAGTAGCAACATAAAATGCAAAAATCTGTCATGTTAGTCCCATGTACAGTTGTATGTACTTTTGCTGATTATTGCAAAGTGCGAAGGGGCCCATGAAAGTATATCTGTCCCGGGCCTCACATGATGTTATCAGGTCCTATCTGAGATACGTGCAAAGTGGCAGAATATTCTTTTTCAAAATAAATTTAAGCAGACATAATGATGTGCATGTGTCACAATAGCAGGGGCTTTAAATCACAGTATTAACAGGCTTATTAAATATTATTAATTATTTCTACATACAAACAAATATAAATTTCATCCAGTGACCTCTTTTTTTTTTTTTTTAAATCTATGCACATATTGTTGATAATTAACTGAATACACACTCATACACATATTTATATGCTTTTTTTTCTTTTTTTTCATCATTTTTCAGAACACTGTCAAGCTCCCAATGGGTTTTAAAAAATTTCTGGTTAGATTTTATCACATATTTATCCATTTCAATAAACTCTTCATTTTAACATTACGTATTAAAAACATATATATATATATCATATCCATAAAATTCAGGAATTCCTTTGCTTCAAAACAAAAAATGGAAAACTACACACCGAGCATACTACACACTCTGCTAAAATTCATGGGGGGGGAGGGGGGATACACCATGTGCAACAATTTTGGCGTTTTAGAAAAACAAGTTCTTTAAACTAAACAGATAACACATAAAGCTGGCTTTCCGAAAATTAAAGCGTTTCCCTTTTTTCTGATAATCAAGTGTAACATCCTAAATCTATTTAGAAAGTACCTGTCTAATTAGCATTAATGTGGAAAAAATTATCATAGCGTGTGAAAACCAAACCAAACCAAAAATATATCTATTTAAGTCAATTTATTTCCATATTTCTGTCAAAGTTGCCGTGATTTAAATTCGTTAATAGCTTAGACATGTCAAAAGAGGTTACTTTAAAATATCCCAACAATTTAAAAACCTATTTGTAATCATTAGTGACCTCCCAGATTTTCGTTTTTCTATCAATCATTCAATACAAAGCAAGCTACTTGTGTTGATTATTTTTTAAGCTATCCAAAGATAGTAACTAACATTCATTATAGGGAAAGAAAAAGATAGAGAAGACCCTCATGCTGGAATTCTCTGGCTTTGACTGCACTTATTCTTCTCTTCTTCACTCCTTGCAGATGTCATCCAGGAAAAGCATAAAGAATTACAACCATTATCTCCAAGGGTCCAAGAACGATTAATAATTAACGATAATTGTGTCATAGGCTTTCTTTGTACCAGGCAAAAGGTTTTTTTGTGTTTTCACTAAAAGAAAGGTAGGGGTATTCCAGAAACGTTCTAATTGGAATAAGATCGACTGACAATACCCATATATCTGGTTAAAAAACTTAGTGCTGATTTCCTTTTCCTGTGCGATGATGGCAAGAATCTTTTTTTCAAACGCCCCCCCCCCCACCACACACACACACGCAAAATTTAGAGGGGTTTGAGGAATAGTCTCACACTTTAAAGAGATTTTAACTTTCTTTTAAGTTTAAAATTAGAGGGTTTAGAAATATTTTTGGAGGGGACCGCCTGTGTATATGAAATTTTAGGGGGGGACACGTCCCCCCTGTCCCCCCCGCCAGGCACGCCCGTGAATGTAGGCCTTTTTAATAATTTCTTTTAATAGTTTTAACTATTGCTTATTATTGTATTCTTTTGTTCTTATTTGAAATCACAAACTCCCTTATGTTAAAAATAAAAGTATATTTTTCCTATTAGAAAAGTTCTATGAAGAAGTGGAAGATATGTTTAGAATGAAGGTCTTCTTGGAAAACAAACAGAAGATTGCAAAGCATAACCAGCTGTATGGGCAAGGGAATAAGACATATTCATTAAGAATGAACAAGTTTGGAGATATGGTTGGTATTTCCCCCCCCTTCTGTCGATCTGTTTTATATTTTCAAAACACGTGATTAAATAACTCTACCATTTTTATTTCTTTGAATGTTTTGTTCGTAGATTAAATTTAAAGCTAAGTACTTAAATTCATCATTTTAGAAATTTTATCAGATGGAGAAATCAATGTTAAGCATTTTTATTTTCATATTCTATGCTAATGCTAAAAGTTGTGCTGTACCAAGTAGCGCTTACTCATTTACTATTCAACTGAGTACCGAGTGTATGTGGTTAAATTGTCACAAGGGACCTAGGCGGAGTGCCTAGTCTGAGAGCTTTAATAGGTTATTAATTGAAATAAGTTTTATATATTATGTTTTACTTATAAAATACCTTAAAAACATCCTTTCACAAGACTCAGCAAATTAATTTCAGGTGCAATCACACCCACTTAACATAAATATACCAATCAAACCAAACAAAAATCTTTTTCAATGTATACGTAACGAAAAAGATATCATCCCCCAAAATTCCACTGCAGGTATATATAAAATAGATTTTGAACACATCAATGGGGAAAAAAGCTTGCTACATAGGTATGACGAAACGCCGAATAAATGAACGCGAAAAAGAACACAGAGCCGATCTAAAATATGGAAAATCCTCTACTGCCTTCTCCTCCACCCACAACAATAACCCAATTAACATTGATTCAATTAATATTTAATATAATACCCCCATATAACAATTATAACTATGCAATAAAAAGGGAGGCCATTGAAATAATATCTAACGTTCAAACCGTCTACGACCGAGAGCACTATGCAATTCCACCTGAATGGCAACAACTACTGCAAGAAATAAACTGCCCCGGAAAATGAAGTGAAATGAGAACATGGAGCTACAGCGCCAAAAATATGTTTCAACTGAAAACGACATGTCATTGCACTTAGCACTGATGATGTGTGTGATTGCACCTGAAATTAATTTGCTGAGTCTTGTGAAAGGATGTTTTTAAGGTATTTTATAAGTAAAACATAAAATATAATCCTTTTTTTAAAAATAATTTAAGTTTTATATATTTATATGTTAGTTGATCTTCGCTTGCTTAGTGGTCAATGTACAAGTGGACCTATTTTCAAATTTGCCATGATATTTCCCAAATAAAAAACAATGGCCAAATGTCAGGATAAACAACCAATATGAAAAATCTATTATTTCAAATTTAACTTTTTCTTTAAAAAACAAAATAACAGAATTTGAGTAATCAAATGTAATTTAAATTTATTTTAACCCTTTGTTGCATATTAATCACCTGGGGAAACTTTAAAGGAAATTATTGTGTTTTTCCTATTTAAAATTGCCTCAGAAATCATGGAAAAAAATTGTTTCATCAAAATTTTGTTTATTTTAAAAGTTACAGTTTGTTCAGTGTAGTGGACAGTATGCATATAGAAACTGGACATCTACAGTAGAAGTGGTGATGAAAATAATAAAAGCAGCCACTTTTTTCATCGATACACAAATGAACTTAGCGTATGAATATGTAGATTTTCTTGAGCATAACTCCATCTTACATCTTTGAGCACTATTTAATATTTGTATAGCAAAATGATCCACTCCATCGTAGAGAACAGAGCTTGCTTTGATTGACATTTCGTTTTGTAGGTTTTTACACTGACATTGGCCCTTGTTTACGTAAGTCTTTCTGTATCTTGTTCATTAATTACTCTTGATACTGCTTGTATTAGTCCTCTGGCAATGGACATCTTGAAAAATCCTAGTTGCATAGAACAGTGTGGTATGACAGCTTTGTAAAAAAGCCAAGAATTTATCCCAGTTGTTGACGCATGCGCGCCATTCCGTCGTTGATCACCTGACATAAGAGGAGAGGAAGTGTGTTCTCTCTTAGGTAGTACGAAAGAAGTGCTGATAGCACTATGACTATACTTGTATGCGTTGTATAATTACGATTATCAACTATTATACTGGAAATACAACCATCTAAAATTGTGGATAATCACATTCCTCATAAAGAAATCCACAATACTTCAACTGTTAATGAATAATCACTAAAAATATGTTGAAATCCAAACTTCATTTAAGTGTTTTATATCTGTAGGTATGTAAATATTATTATTCAGTTTATATTAAATAATATTAAAAAGGTCCGTCGTAAAATAATCTTTTGTACTAAAGTTTCTACAACGGTAACATCTATAAAATGAAATAATACTCTTTTGTACCACTACAGTGGAGAAACGAAAACAGTCCTACTTTAGCCTGTGTTCATAACGTCCATTGTAGTTGACAAAAAGAAAATACATCAATTTTCATGAAAAATAGCATCTGAAAATAAGTGTTCTATTCAAACATATTCTAAAATGCCTAAAATTACTATTTCAAAATGCAAAATGTCAAAATAAAAAAGGTTTAGCACTTACATACAATGCTTACAATGAGAAATCATACTAACTTGGAAGTAGAGGTTGATGCTATTTTCAAACTAGCAATGCAATCTGTAATTTTATATTATGCTGCTATCTATGAGCAACAGTTGAAAGCTGAAGTAATACAGAAAGAATAAACATTGAAACCATTTGTGTGAAAGGAAAAAAAAAAAAAAAACTTTTGTCCATTACAGTGGACACGATGCAACAAAGGGTTAAAGTTAACTCCAATTCATCAGAATCATCACTAGTTTATTTGTCGAAGGGATAATAATTCAATAACCCAAATTTATTACTTTTTTTACTCTTATCTGAATCTGATGCTGATAGCAGATTTTTTTTTATTTATTATCATTTATGTTATTTTTAATATTACAAATTTTTTTATTAAAAGCATTATTATTTTTTTTAAGTTTTCCTCTAATTTAGTATGTATTTTGGACATAATTTGGTTGTTTTATAATAGGGGATTGAGGAGAACGGGGAAAAAAAAAATTCATCAATTATAGCAGTCTTTGCATAGAAATTATGTCTGTTCTTTAAAATTCGCTTTTAGACTTTTAATTTATTTCAGATCATCAGAAATATATTTTTTCTCAATACATTTTTACATTTGTGACATAATTATTTTCTGTTAAATCATCATCCTTCTGTTATTTTATTCAATCCTCCTAACTAAAGTAGATAATTCAGCCTTTTCATCATTTTGGTGGAGAGAATTTTACATAATGGTCTAAGTTCTTGTTATTTATTTAAAAAACTTTATTGTGCTACTAAATTGTTTGTGTTATTAAATGATTTATATCAGTAATAGCCAGCTGGTGGTCCATAGAAAAATCTTGAAATTATTTGCATTTTTTAATGTTTCATTAGAAATTATAGTGATATTAATTTTAACTTAATTTTTCTTAGTCACTCATACTTTTACAACATTAGACGTTAGAATTTTCTGGATGAGTGAGAGGATAAATGAATTATTTTTTTTAATCACAAAAATTTGAATTGTAAGTGTCAAACATAGTTATCACTTTGAATTTCTTTTCTGCATTAAGCTAAGAATTGTTCTAAATTTATTAGAGTATTCGAATTCTTCAAATGATTCAAATGTTTGTAAAAAAAATATACTTTCCAATTTGATTTTAATAATAAAACAATATAATATACGTATTACTAAATTTAATAAATATAGTTATATACATATGGAGATAACAACTTATTATTGTAGCTAATTTTTTCATCTGATTTTTTTTATAATATGGAAACGAAAAAAAAAAAAAAGTATTCATTCTTTCTCAATAATCGTTTTGCCAGAATCAATAACCTTTAAGCCCCACTCTCATTATTATTTACATTTTTCTTATAATAAAAGAAATATTTGTAATGTTTTATATTAAATAGGTTTATTTATCATGTATAAAATGGGTATTCACTCATTTTTATTCTATATATTTACGTTTTTTAATCAATAATATTAATGGTCTGCATGATTTTAAATTGTGAATTTTCAGGTCCTTGATGCGATACATTTTATATAAAATAAGATGCTTTTACCAATTGTTTTAATATTGAATTTTACTGTAATATGTATTGTGATGCAATATTTGATTTAACATTTCGCTGTGAATGTACTGATAATTTAGCTTTGATTTTTCCCAGTTGCATCATGAATTTGTGGCTTCTATGAATGGTTTCAAAAGAAACTACAAAGAGAGTCTTGCTAATGGATCAACTTATCTCTCTCCATCCAACGTAGTTGTACCTGATTCAGTAGACTGGAGAAAAGAAGGCTATGTAACACCTGTTAAAGATCAAGGTCAATGTGGCTCCTGTTGGTCATTTAGTGCTGTAAGTATATGACAGATTTCATCAGATTTCCTATGCTATAAAATTCTTTTGGTGAAAATTTCTTTTCAGTGGTGTTCTCTTAATTTTTCAATTTATTTCATACTTTTCCACAAATTTATTAAAAGCAAGCACAGGGTTCCCACGGTCCTTGAAAGTCCTTAAGAAGTACTTGAATTTCATTTTCTTTTTCAAGGGCCCTTGAAAGTACTTGAATTTTGTGCAAAGTCCTTGAAAATCCTTGAATTTTCCACTCCAATAGACGGGCTTAGCGCGAATTCTGTCAAGGCTAAACTATCTCCATCTCCACATGCGCATGCCATTGTCTAATATAATGATTTTGTCATAAAATTCTTATTTCATTGTCTTGCTTTTGCATATACTTTCAACTTATTATTATTATTATTATTTTTTTTTTTTTTGCCAGTGTCATACCTGTTTGATGGACTGGTCATTAATTTTGAACAGAAAAAGACTAGACCAGGACTCAAACCTAAAAACTTTGGAATAATCATAATGATTCCAAATCATGAACTAATCGTTTTTTGACTCTTGTAAAAGTTAATTGGGTCAGTCCATCAAAAATGTATTGTGAAAACAGGCAAAGTTATTCTAATTATAAAAAAAATATTGCTAATGAAAGAAGTTACTAAAGTTTTGTATATATTTCTAACATTCTGCGATTTTTCCCCTAGAAAAATTTCAAATGGGCCTTGAAAAGTCCTTGAATTTTTTTCTTCTTTAAGAGGGGGAACCCTGCAAGCAAAAACTATGGAAGTTTACATATATATATGTAATGAGATATTATTGACATATCACTATGGCCAGGGTTTAAACTGCCATTACTTTTTTTAGCATTTTGCTAAAAGATATTGCATTTTGCTAAACTATGTCAGTAAGAATTTTGCTAAAAAGCTAAAACTAGATTATTTCATAAAATATATTTACATAACTACCTCTAGTTTTTATGCAAATATTCGTGGACAGAAATTACAAAATCACTACAAATATTGGGAATCATTATCTATTTAGTATATTCGGATTTAATTTCGACTTTTAATGGTTGAATTTAAATGCAAAAATATTCAAAAACATAATTAAGAATTTGCTTCATAGATGTATTCTTAGTGCTAGTATTGTGTTTGTTGAAATCGAAACAAAATTTTGCTGATTCATTTTTCTTAAATCCAGGGGTCGATCCAGGTTTTAATTTTTGGGTCCCTTTTTTGTGAAAAACAAAATATTTTTGTGAAATTTTTATTTATTTTTGTGAAATATAAAATATTTTTGTGAAAAAGTAAAATATTGTGTAAAATCTTCAGTTTTTACAATCACTTTATGCAGGGGTCGATCCAGGTTTTAATTTTTGGGTCCCTTTTTTGTGAAATATAAAATATTTTTGTGAAAAAGTAAAATATTGTGTAAAATCTTCAGTGTTTACAATCACTTTATGTAATGTTTAATATCAAGTTAATAGAGTTTCATTGAGCCAAATTAAGGCATAAATTAAAAATAATACTGAAAATATGAAAACATTTAATAAAAGGATCATTTTTATAAAACAAAATCTTGTGAAGGAACTCATTTTATAAATTTGAATTTTGTGAAGGGTCCCTTTGTATGGATTTGAATTTTGTGAAGGGTCCCTTTTTACTATGTGGAATTTTGTGAAGGGGCTGCAAAAGGGACCCAAATTTTGCCTGGATCGACCCCTGAAATCACAATATATGCTTGGTTAAAATCGTCAGTGAACAAAACAAACAGAAAAAAAATTAGGGATAGATAACCAAGTTAAGAAAAAGAAATCAATTCTATTCAAAGAATTAATTTTCGAAAAAGCTAAAATACTGCTTATACGTTTTAGCTAAAATCCTAAAGAAATTTTTTTGCCAGGTTAAACCCTGATTATGGCACTGTTGTATCCATAGGTGTTGTCAATAGTGCTCCTTTGCTTAAAACAAGTTGTAGTTTATTTCACATTGTCAGACGGATAAAGCACTTTGTGCATTTGGATACAAGTGAACTAGCATTGGTATAATTAACGATCTTAACAACACTTCCGGTTTCAAGCTCGGTCTCATTTTAAAAGGCACCATATTTTAGACAGTTTACAACACAATTGCATACCCATGTGGACCCTTACAGGTTGCAGGTTAATTTTGGATAACTCCTGCATGATTGAGATATTAATTTAGATTTCCTTAACAAGAATTATTCGCAAAAAAGCACGAATTTTCCAATGCGGCAACTTAAATAGTCCTAATTTTAGTTCTAATCTAATTTCCTCTTACACTTTTTCATTGATTGGTTATTAACTTTATGATTGACAGTTTAGCTCGGTCCCAGAAATCCAGGGTTAATTAATGTGCATTATTTTACAGAAAAAGAAAATTGCGTACGATTCAGCAACTTTTATTTTAAAAGTTGTTCAGTTTTCTGACTTTTGTGTTATGAAGTGTCTTACTGTAAAATACATTTTAGAGGGAAAACTTTAGAATTAATTTCACGTTGTGAATTTGAATGCCATATTCTTTAGATTGTCATGCAATATTAGTTTAAAATAATAAAATAATCTAAAATCTTAATTCTTTGTATCCATTCAAATTCAAATACAGTGGAGCACCGTTTATACGTTTTTCAAGGGACCGTTCCTAAAAAACGTATAACTGAAAAAAACGTACAACTGAAAATTCGTTTTAACATTAATACACAATAAAGGGTCATATTAATAATAAAAGTCTAATCAATTTTCATGAATTTCTTTACATTTATTCGAATAGGATATATTTTTAATTAAATTTAAAATATTTTTAAACGGTAGGATAAAAATTAAATGATAATTAAAAATACAGAAATTCAGAAAATTTTCTCAAGATTTCGATTTTAACCTTTAAAGACAAAGCCTTTCATTCTCTAAACGAAGATGACAGTTTTGCAAACGATTAAAAGAAGGGGGGGGGGGGAATCCTTGTTTCTCCAAATTCTCTTCCAAGTCGCCCAATGGAGGTGAGTAATAAATCTTCAAGTTTACAAAATGCCTATAAAGTTGTGGGTTTTTCCCTTTGATATCCCATCCCTGGAATCAATTAAAAGAGTAGTGGGAGGTCTTCAAGTGGTCACTGGCTACTTGTATACCAAACATTCAACCCAGTCGCCAACTGCTTATCTCTGAAAAACATCCCCCTGCCCCAGGCTACCGATGCAGGTCGCAATTTGTTCTATAGCCGCACTTTGTTACCATAGTTCTTAGAAAAAATAATCGAAAAAAAAAAAAAAAGAATAAAACATAAAGAGCATTCCTTTCTCTCTCTCTCTTTTTTTTTTTTTTATTTATTTATCCTGGAATGAAACTCAAACTTGGGATTCTACAAGGAGAAAAAAAACGTATAAGTGAAATTAAGAATTTATTCGTGTCGTATAAACGAAATATTTTAACATTAGAATTCAATGGAATGATTTGGGACCGAAGTCGAAAAACGTATAAATGAGAAACGTATAAAAGGTGCTCCACTGTATATAAAAATGTATCGCAACTTTTTTGTGATAGTTTTAGCAATGTGTTATTATCAGTTTTATTTTTGTTGTGTTGGTATTGACATGTATCTATTAAATGCTAAAATATTAAGGTTAAAGTTAAGATATCTATCATTTATATATGGTTTGTGTTATTGTTTAATCTAATTTATTTTATTTTTTTTTCTTTTTCTTTTTTTTGTTTTGTTGCAAGATAGAGACTTGAGCTGTATATTGGCATGAATTCGCTATACAGTTTTTCGAAATCTCTGCTGATTGAAATGCAAGTTTCCTCATGAGTGCACATTTCTATTTTTCAGCATTTAAAGTTCCAATTTTCAATTCATGAATTCTTTTTTTTTTCCTTTTATCGGATCTCTTCGGTAATTTTATCCTTTTCTCTTTTCTATCAAATGTTGACTGTTTCTATTACTTTAATGGTTTTTGCAAACTATTATCTCAGCGTTAGGCTTATGTGTTATGTTTGTGTCATTTCTCTTCTGCATAAGTACTTTAACTTGATTTTACTAATCATTGGTACTCAAATTAAATTATCACCGTGACAATAATTTTATTCGAAATAAATCTCATTTAAAATTTAATTATATGTTGGTATTTTCATCTATCTTTTGTTTGCTGAGTGTTATAAATGTATTAAATTATTCAAATTATATATATATATATATATATATATATATTATATCTTCCTATCTTGTGTTTCTTGGGTTGTTTTTTTTTTTTTTTTTAAATAATTTTGATAAGTTTATGGTTTTAAGTTAAGATTTGTTGTTTTACTTTATTGATTCGTTTGTTTTACAGGATGTTAATTAATAGATCTGGTTTCTTTACACTCGTGTATTTCATCCACTGATGATTTTTTTTTTTTTTTTTTTTAATCTTATTGGTCATTGGTGTTTCAGTGATCTTGTATCTGTTGCTTGGCTTCTACTATGCTTAATAGATCATCTTTATTATAATATTATATATATATATATATAAATAAAATGAATTGTAGCATTTGTGTTGAAAATGTAATTATTTAATGAGGAGTTTCATAATTTATTATAACACAATAAAATATTATTAAAGCAAAATTAGTTTTGATTTCATGAATGTAAATTAAAACAATCACTCCTATTTTCACACTGGGTATTACTAATTAAAACTAATTATTGATATTTTGTTCGTTTATGTTAAAGAAATGTTGAATAATAAATATTTTGAATTATTTTTGTTTTCAGACTGGAGCATTAGAAGGTCAGCATTATAGAAAATCAGGAAAATTGGTCTCCCTCAGCGAACAAAATCTGATAGATTGCTCTGGGAAGTATGGGAATGAAGGATGCAATGGAGGTTTAATGGATCAGGCATTTGATTACATTGAGCATAATCATGGCATTGACACAGAAGAATCTTATCCTTACAGAGCAAAAGTAATTTTATTTCCCATTTTTAAGCTTATATTAAATTCTTTAATATTTTCAATTAATAAAATGAAAATATTGAATTCTCTTATACATGGTTTTCACCAGTTTGAAAATGGGTTTGTGAATAACCTTTACACCATTTGAAAAAGAAAAAAAAAAAAAAAAATGTTGTGGATAAATTTATAGGGAAACGGCTACAGACCAGTATAACATTACAACATTTATTAAAATAAAGAAAAGGGACATTACAGAAACACTAACATATACATATTTTACGAGCGGAGAAGACCGTCTGTCTCTCACACAACCGCTCCACACCACGTCAACTCAATAACTATACTGAACTGGCGCACGTAAGGTGCGTGCGCATACAATGAAAGGATGATACAAAACAGCGACGTAGTAATATCGTCATAACTACATAGCAGTGACGTCACACAATGGAAGTAATGGTAATAACTGAGAAATATAACCTCCCATATCGGCCATCATGACCAAGCAGGCGGCCTCGCCTGAAGGTTATTAAACAACAAGAAAAAAAAATTAAATTATACAAAAACAAAAGAAATAGAAAAAAATAAACAATATACAATACTACATAATAGAGTTATAAATACAGTAATAATATAGCTGCATTAACTAAATAAAAAAAAAATTGTATACATTACCAAATGGAAAATTGTCAATTAATACAGGTAAAATCTGAATCATCAAAATACTAAAATAAAATAAGATAAGATGTTAATAACATATAAGTAGAAAAAAAAAATAGGTAAATAATTTTCATCAAAAGAGAAAAAAAAAAATATGGCAGGTATTTTTCATGGCTGGACTGTTCATGAAAAAATAAATAGTTCATAAAAATGACAGCAGTTCTTATTTTAGCAAGTTCAAGATCAACGTGTGATGTTTAAAAAAAAAGTAATTTTGCACAAAAAATGTCCAAGAGTTCTTAAAAAAAATAATAAAAAGAAAGTTTTGGAGAAATACTCTAAGTAAGCGTCTTAAACGTGTCGGTCCAAGGTTTCAGGAATTCAGCGCAGGTGCTGGTCTTGAATGGGCCTTCCACGAAGTCACACTTGACGACGTCATATGTGTCGTTTGGTTTCAGTTTTGTTATCTTGTATGGGCCTAAAAATTTCTGTTTCAGTTTTAGGCCTGGCCCGAACTGGGTGCGTTTAACTGCGACTAAATCGTCGAGTTGGAATTTAGCAGCTGGTCGTCTTCGAAGGTTATACTGCTTGCGATTTTCTTCTTGCACCATTCGAATCTGTGTTTTGGCGTCGATACGTCTCTCTTCACGTTGCCTCTGGAATGTGTTTGTAGATTCGGCGTTGAGAAGCTCCAGGATCTTGATATCATCTTTATTTTTCATCTTGGTACCAAAAAGCAGTTCAAAGGGTGTCGTCTTTATACTTCTGTGAAATGTCGAGTTGAGGATTTGTTGGAGAGCAGGCACATGGGAAAACCACTTTTCGGGGTTGTCGGATGAAAGTTTAGATAGTACAGCGATGATAGTAGAATTTTTATTTTCAACTTGACCATTCGATCTTGGTAAACCTGCGGTAATTGGTATGTGGGTTATATTTTGGTCGTGGCAATAGTCTTTAAATGCAGTGGAAGTGAATGCTGGACCTCGATCAGTTATGATTCTGACGGGGTTACCGAAGATGGATCGTTGGCTTTCTAGTCGGCTAATAACTTCTGTGGCGTCTGTAGATTTTGTAGGGTACAGCCAGGTAAACTTGAACGCATCAACAACGACCAATATATGCTTGTATTTTTTTGATGTAGTAGCTAGGGGACCAAGGTGATCAACATGGTATGTGTGCAGGGGTGCATCGTCTTTATCAATTGGGTGGAGGAAACCATCTTGTTTACCTCGTTTTCTATTATAGAGTATACACTTTATGCAATTTTTAATGCAACTTTCGATTTTGTCTTTGAGGTGAGGAATATAAAAGTCTTTGTTTATTAGCTCTTGGGTACGGAGCAAAATGTCCACGCTTGTGCGCTTCTTTAATTATGCTATTCTGCAAGTCGTTAGGGACGACGAGTAAATCAACACCGTTCACTGTTTTATATAGAAGATTATTTTTTATAGTGTAATTATCATGAGGTGTGGACTGCAGGAACATTTTTAATGCTTGAACTTCTTCATCAGATTGCTGAGCTTTCAAAAGCTTTATATGAAGGCTATCTTGGATGATGAAACATTGTGGAGCTCGACTTAGAGCGTCCACATGCGCCATGCGGGAACCTGTTCGATGCTCAATATTGTAATGGAATTCTTGAAGGTATAGAGCCCATCGTGCAATGCGGGAATTTATTTCTTTTTTATTAAGTGCCTTGACGAACGCATCACAGTCTGTGATAATTTTGAAATTTGTTCCGAGGAGGTAGATTCTAAACTTTTTGAGGGCTTCTACCACAGCCAGAACTTCAAGTTCAAAGCTAGTGTATTTTCTTTCGTTATCAGATGTTTTCTTCGAAAAATAAAAGACTGGATGGAATTGATTATCATGCATGTTTTTCTGCAACAGGACTGCCCCCAAGCCATCTATAGACGCGTCTGTGTGTACCTCAATAGGGGAATTTTGATTAAAAATATTGAGGACTGGTTCTTGGGAAAGTAAATATTTTAATTTTTGAAATGCGGCTCTTTGTTCATTTTGAAATTGAAAAGGGGTGTCCTTACGCAGAAGATCACTTAAGGGTTTTGCAATGGTAGAAAAATGAGGGATAAATTTCCTAAAATATCCTGTAAGGCCAAGGAATCTACGTACGTCTTTAACATTTTTCAGGTCTGGGTAATTTAAAACAGCTTTAGTTTTGGAAGGGGATGGCAAAAGTTTACCATTTTCTATTATGTGACCGAGGAAATCTATTTTGGTATGTAAAAATTGGCATTTGTTAAAATTTATGTCGAGTCCGTACTCGCTAGCTGTTTGAAGAACAGTTTTTAGACGTTCTACGGCCTCATGTTCGTTACTCGCGGGAATTACAAGATCATCCATATAAGGGAGTACTATGCCGGCAGCAATCAAGTCTCTAAAAACGGCATTTATATATCTCATGAACACTGAAGGGCAGGAGCTAAGTCCGAAAGGCATGTAGCGAAATTGAAATTGACCGTTATGGGTTACAAAACTAGTGAAAGGGCGGCTCTGTTTGTTTACGGGTACATGAAAAAATCCATTACGTAGGTCTATCGTACTAAAAATTTTTGCATGTTGAAGTCGATCTAAAATATCATCAATTAGGGGGAGGGGGTAGTGATCTTTAACTAACTTACGATTGAGCTTCCTGTAATCGATGCAAACTCTGTGTTTACCATCTTTTTTTCGAACAACTACAACTTGGCTGGCATATGGGGAGGACACTGGTTCGATAATACCATCTTTAAGCCATTCAGAGACTTGTGCGTCTACAATGTCTCGTTCGGTAAAGGGTAGACGTCGGGGTGAGTGAAAAATAGGTGTATCGTCAGTTAAAGTGATGTTAAGCTCAATGTTCGCAGTTTTGATTTTATTAGGTTTATAGGCCGACAACAGTTTGTTAATGTCGTTACGAATATATCGTGAAACATTAGGACCAATATCAAATTTGGGATTATCGTCAGTGATCGTCATGATAAAATTTGGATCTGCAGTACACTCATTTTGTTGTGAAAAACTAGAAAAAGTAACACCGGTGGGTGAAATGCTAATGTTCGCTTGTTGGATGACGTCACATCCAATTATAAGGTCATAAAATGTGGACACGTCGGGTACAACTGAAATAGTTGCTGAAAACTCTTGATCGTCTATAGTAATAAAAGAATTAAAAGTACCGATGACATGTATACGCGCAAAGCCAAAACTAGTTAAGGATTTATTAATTTTTGACAACGGTGGGGAACCTATTTTTAACCATACAGAATGTTTCAAAAGGGTTAACTGACTACCAGTATCAACCAAACCAGTTAATTCATTACCACTAATTTTAACTTGTTTACACATATGAGAAGCATGCGATTCATGTACAGTGTTAACTCTATCTCTGGAAGGAGGTCCGTCATTTGCAGCGGTTCGGCGGCAATCGGTAGACTTGTGTCCAAAAAGACCACATGCAAGGCACCTAGGGCCACGAGAACGGTTAGGACAAAATTTAGATAAGTGACCGATATCGTTACAATTGAAACAACGTAATTTATTTTGAGATGCCGGACCAATATTAAATTTGGATTCGCGAGTGAAAGCTGGTTGTGTGTGACCAGTACTGCGTTTTCGACTGTCATATGTTTGTTTATAATTAACTGAATTTCGTTGATTTAAGTTTATTGTATTAAGAGCAGTTTCATAAACACGCAATTTTTCTTTAAATTCTGAAAAAGATTTTGCTCCACAGAGAAGAATTTTCTCAGAGGGGTTACCCTGTATACCTTGAATGGTGTATTGAATTACCGAAGAATCGTCAATAATAGCATTACCGCGGTTAGCAATTTCGCGCATCGCTAAAAAATATTGCGTAGTACTTTCATTAGGACGCATTTTTCTGTTTTCTAACTGTTTATGTATTTCGATGGATGGTATGGTATCCAAAAATTCAGAAATTAACGCGGCTTTAAATGACTCGTAAGTATTAAGATTTCGTTGCGAAAATAAAAATGTTTTAGCAGAACCATTAATTAAACGTTTAGCAAAGATAAGTTTTTGTTGATCGGTAAGACTAGGAAATAAACAGAATTGTTCCTCAATGTCATTAAAGAAATTACGAATAGAATATGAATCATTTCCAGAAAAAGTTCTACATGTACTAGCTAAATCTCGAAGGAGGAACCAGAAATGATTACTGAAATCAGACATTGTGTCTGCAGCGTCATTCGGAGAAATATTTTGAACACTCGAAGGGAAAGTTTCGGTTTCTGTTTGGGTTTGAGATTCAAAAACAGAAGTAATAGTGGGAACATTCGAAGAGGGGGTTTGAACAGAATGATTATTTACACTCAGATCGTCTTCGTCTGACAAAAAACTAGTATCTAATGTTGTCTGAAACTCAGATAAATTAGTAAGTGCTTTAAAAATTTCTTTGCATAAATTTTCCCTACTACCGACTGGTTCTAAATGTAGCGAATTAGCGATTGATATAAAATCAGACAAAGAAAATGATTTTAAAATTTGTTCTTGATGTTTATTAATGTCGAAATCGGCAGTAAAACCGCTAAAATTTTGCATACGTTTACGCGATTGATGATCAAATGTTGGGTATCCTAATAGTGTGTTTAGTAATTTTATGGTATTTGTTTTAGAATATTTCAAAGAATTTGCAACTAGCAGAAGGTCGCCTAATTTAAGGGCCATTTTTAGGATGCAAGAAACATAAAATAAGAAAAACGAAGTAAATAAAAGAAATTGTTCTTTTTTTTCTTTTTTTTTTTTTTTTTTTTTTTTTTTTTTTTTTTTAAATAAATATTGGGGGAAAAAAAAATGGATTAAAACCAGAACATATATATTTTTAGGAATAATAAATAAATATTGGGGAACAGAATATTTCTTTATTCATGGAAAGCAATTAAATATGGGGGAAGAAAACTCTTTATTTATATAAAAATGAACAAACAAATAATTTTAAAGGGCGTAAAACGGCAATGAATGAATTTCAAATTTTAATTACAAATGAAAAAAAAAATTTTTCTTTATATACTATCATGCAGAGAGGAGAGAAAAAAAAATGCATGCTCGTACCTGTCATTAAGGGCAGTCCTATATACAGCGTAGATGGAATTATTTTATTGAGCAGGATCAGATAGATGATGAATCCGTGTCACTTTAAGAACGTCGGGCATGAAGAAAATAGCACACTGAGGAATTTCAAATCATCGGCAGGAACAAAACTTGAAATAGAATCACTTCGGAAAAGAAGCACTTTAAGAACAAGAATACGTCGATCATGAAGAAGGGAGCACTAATACTGAAAAACTCCAAGTCATCGGCATGATGTTGGCATATAAAATAATATTACTTGCAACTCTGGTATTTCATTAAAAAAAAACGGACAATTTCGTCCGTTATGGAATAACGTCCATTAGATGAAACGAAGAACATTTCAAGATAAAATGAAGAACACTTGAGAACGTCTATGAAATATTATTCAAACGTCTTATCAACTATAGGATACTTCGTCAGTCATTTTATCAAGAAAAAATAAATGAAACATTCGTCTTCACGCTACTGTTTTTTTTGAAAACCAAAGTAGCGACTTTTCGTGATGCTAGGGGTATTTCCGGATAGGTCGAGCCCCCAAAATATAGAGAAATGGCTACAGACCAGTATAACATTACAACATTTATTAAAATAAAGAAAAGGGACATTACAGAAACACTAACATATACATATTTTGCGAGCGGAGAAGACCGTCTGTCTCTCACACAACCGCTCCACACCACGTCAACTCAATAACTATACTGAACTGGCGCGCGTAAGGTGCGTGCGCATACAATGAAAGGATGATACAAAACAGCGACGTAGTAATATCGTCATAACTACATAGCAGTGACGTCATACAATGGAAGTAATGGTAATAACTGAGAAATATAACCTCCCATAAATTTAAATACTTTCGACCCTTTAGTAATACTATTGTTTCTTATTAAATCTCTATTTACTAATGTTCTTATTAATGTTATCCTGTTGTTAGAGGTCAAGACTTACAATTTTTGTAAGTGGCCAGTGGCAACTGAACATGATTAACTCAGTGGCCACTCGCGAGTCGACATTCTGATATTCACACACATAATTAAAAAATATATATCTATATACATATAAAGGCATAAAACACAGATGATATGGTTGGGAAATAAGAAATAGTGGCCTTTATTGTATTATTTTAATAATAAAAATAATAATAAAAAAATATGTACTTCCACAGATTTAAAAAAAAGAAAAATCCTTAAATATTGTTTAAATATAAATATTTTTTAAAAACTTTCATACTTCTCGAGTTTAAAATTTTTGATATCTGAAATGAAAGCAGCTGGGATAAAGACAAAATTGGCTGAAAAATCAAATCATTGAAAAATGATTCGACTTTTGAGAGAAGATATGATCTCGTTTGAATTTTCTTTGAGTGTTTATGATTTTATTCTTATTAGTATTTTAAGAGTGAGTTTAATAAAAATATGGAGTAGTTATTGTAGCATATAATGCAACTTTCAAATGCTATTGATAATTATAGTATTAGAAAGAAGATTTTAAAGTTTTAGTAATGAGGAGAAATGTATGGACTTTCGTAGTTAAGTATTAATTTCATTTCGATACAGAAAACAGCAGGCTATAATGATGACACACTAACAAAATAATATTATTGCTCATACACAATTCGTGTTTTTCAAGAATATTTACTTTGTTTTATTGAAAGAGAAATACAAAAATTTGATTCATTTAATAAATTTCACCTAGTTTGACATATCCATACGGAAAACAGATGTGAAAACTTAAGGAGGCATAATCTATTCAAAGCGGGAAGGATGAAACATAAGTCATCAGGACTACTTAAGAACTTAAGTTGACCGGGTGTTCAGCAGAAAACGTTTGAACCTTCAACAAGAACTCTTCAAGATATTTATAATTAAAAGTATGAAATTAAAGTCTTTAAATTTAAAAGTTAACAAACAAATGTTTCAGTGAAAGTCAAATACAAAAATCACTTTAAATTTTTTACTAAGTTGAGTGTGGAGAAAACTTTTGATTCTCAAAAGAACATCTGTGAAAAATGTTACGAAAAAAGAGATGCCTTTTCTTCATTATATTTTTAGTTACCAGCGAAGCTCTTCCTGCTGGAGTCAGAACGTAAACTAAACTTTTTATCTTCTCTGGTAACGAACGCATGGTGCGTCTCGCACCACCGGCAGATGTTCTTTTGGGAATCGAAAGTGTTCTCCACATTTTAAAAGGAGATGCTTTTTCTTTATTATATTTCATGCACGTCTGGCACCTCCGGCAGATGTTCTTTTGGGAATCAAAAGTGTTCACATTGAGCACACCTGCACTTTGCTACTTTGATCATGCACTCATGCTGAGATTTTTTACCTCTTAAATGTCAATGTTTATTTTCTTAATATGCATAGATTCTTTCCCAACAAATCAGTATAGGTACATATATATATTATTTGTATTTTAATAAAATGTTTGGGTATGCAAAGGTTTTATTTGGTAAGGCATTTTGTAAACCAACAGGGCATATAAAATGTTTGAAAATTTTCAAGTCTGTTATAATGACATTTTAAATGCTGGAAATAGACATGGTTGAACAATCATTAATAAAATAAAGGCAAATTAGATTTTTGCTTTTCTTTAATTTATCAGTACTGAACAATTAATGTATAATTTAATAAATAGTAAAATATCTATACATTTTGCAACAATTTTCTCTATTTTACAGCAAGGCAGATGCCACTACAAACCAAGGAATAAGGGTGCTACAGATACTGGATTTATTGACGTTCCATCTGGTGACGAAGACAAATTAAAAGAAGCTGTTGCAACTGTTGGACCTGTATCTGTCGCCATTGATGCTAGTGTGGAAACATTCCAATTTTACCATAAAGGTAAATATTACTATTTCTCACAAATAACAATTTTGGTATTATTTCTAATTATTTCTAAATATTCACTTAGTATTAAGCAGGGTTCGCCCAAGTGGGTCCAGCATGAAAAAACCCACCCGGGTTTTTTCAGACGGGCCCACTTGAAAAAAAAACCACTATTTTATAAAGTGGGTTTTTAAAAAAAATTTTTAATTCCCACCTGGATTTGGTCAGTTTTTTTTCTCTTTGCATTCATCACTGCCTTCGTCTGCATCAAATGAGAGATTTTTCTCAACTTTTGGATTAGTTTTAAGTAAGCTATGCAGTCGTTTAGGGGTTGACAAAGCAGCAAAACTTATAAAAGTATGTCGTCATTTACGATCAAAATCAAACTATGTACTTCCCTCAGAAGTTCAGACTGACTAAATTTTTCATTCAGTAATATAATATTTTTTCTGTGTTCCTATATGCAAGCAAAGTGATGACGTCACTGACTGTCTGTGGAGTTAATAAAAAGATTTCCTATGTTAATCGCTCACTGGATTTTTTCTAAAATATTATTAAAAATGAAGGAAAATTATTTCCCAATTTTAATCCCCATATTTGGGTATAGCTATGTATTAGTTATCGTGTACATGTGTTAGATAAAGTTATTTTTGTTGTAAAATTGATAAAATTTGATTCAAAACTTGAGAAAAAAAAATGGCTAACTTCCATATTTGATAGAAAACATAAACATTTCATTTCAAAGGGTGATATTTACACAATAAATGTCCAATAAAATACATGTAATTATAAGAAGTTTTTAATTTTTCAAACAAAAATGTATATATTGACAAATTATATTTAATAATTTGAAAAAAATCTAATTGCAGTTGCATAGTATTAGTATATGAAATAATACTAGTAATAAATAGCTATGAATCACTGGACTTTTAAATTAAATTTAAGTTTTTTCCCGTGATCACATTTAAAACTGACCAATTTAGGTAAAACATTTAAAATGAAATCAACACACACTTATATGCAAAATGTTGGTTATAAAAGGAAAATCCTTTTTTTAGAAATCAAAGTTCACATATTTAAACTGAGCTTCTATCTAACTGCAATTTTTATCAATCTGGTAGTAAAATGATTATTTCTTAGGCCTTCATTTCCAAGGTACACCCCGTGACAAAAAGATTGGTACAAAAGGTTTTTTCTTTGATTTTTCATAAAATAACATCATCTAAATTGTATTTATCATTTATTATTATCATAAAATAACACTATTCCCGGACTAATTTTTGTTTTAAGACTAATTTAGAAAAATTTTAAGACTATAATTTTTCTAATTTAAGACTACACACCGCGACGAAAAGATAGGAACAAAGGGTTTTTTAATTTTTATTTTTGAATATGAATATTTTGAATATGATTCAAATATTTAATATGTTTTTGCTATAATAATATTTTGTTATGATAATAAATGATCAGCACAATTTAGATAATGTTATTTTATGGGAAAAAAAAAAAAAAAAAACCTTTGTTCCTATCTTTTTGTCGTGGAGTGTAGTCTTAAAGCAAAAATTAGTCCGGGAATAGTGTTATTTTATGATCATAATAAATGATAAGCACAATTTAGATAATGTTATTTTATGAAAAATCAAATAAAAAAACCCTTTGTACCTATCTTTTTGTCGCGGGGTGTATGAGTCCTGATTCAGGTCTCGATGGATGTTTAGAATCCACTTTGAAGGAGTGCATCACAGATTGTCCAGGTCAGCCAAAGCTAATGTTGGTCTATGGGTAAAATTGTTTATAGAATTACTCATTACCTAATTGTTATTTTAAAATTTTGTTTTTACATTCTGAAAATACACAACCATTTAATTAGTACTTGTTTTCCAAAAATGTAGTTGAGTTTTGAGTTTAAAAATGTGAACTTTCACTAAATGCATTTTTTCTTATTTTTTAGCTGTAAAATTTTTTAAAAATTCAATTTTTGAAAAATGGATACTCATTTAACAGTTGTGAATTTTCTAAACAAATTTCTCCATAGATTTACATGGGATTTGGCGACTAGAGATGGGGAAAACGTAAGAAGTGAGCAACCTTAAGCCATAAGCCCAGTTCTATTGAGCCTTAATGTGTAAAAATGACCATAGAATGACAACCCCAAACCGAACTGCAATTTTCATTTCTGGCCAAATCCTCTAAAATGTTGTATGATCATTTTTTATTATTTATTAAGTTTTAACAAAAGGGAAGCATTATTCTTGATTACAATGTTTAAGGCTGTACATCAGTTGGATTCCCTTTTCCTTTCTTCCCATAATCCAGTGAGATTTTCATTGCTTCATTTTATAAGACTATCTCATTCAAAAATAATAATTTTTGAATTCTGTTTTTCGAATATTACTCTTTGAATATGTCGCCTTTTTAGCTTAGTGAGCAATTTTTTGAAAAAAAAACAAAAAAAAATCATTCAGAGATCGAAACTTAGAGCCCTAAATTTACTTATTAAAATAAAATATTTAAATTAATTTTTTCAAAAAATTGCGCACTGAACTGAAAGGTGATGTATTCAAAGAGTAATATTGAAGAAACAGAGTTAAAAAAATACTTCATTTTTGAATGATATATCCTTATGTTATAAAACGAAGCAACAAAAATCCCATACCATAACATTGGAAGGTATCGAGGGGAATTTGATTGATGTACAGCCTTAACTACTTCAAGTATATTTTATCGATAACTTCTGTTTGTATGTCTGCTGGTAGAATAGTTAGCACTCTGGCCTTTTCTAGTGGTGGGTATGAGTCCCAAATTAGCCATAGATATTGGTAGTGATTTAGAATCCACATCAAGGTACAGGTCTCAGTTCGGTGACTTTAATGTACGAGAAAAATGGACATAGAGTGACAGGTCCAAACCCATAGTTGCTTTATTGTCAGAAGAGAATAATATATTTCAGATTTTCTTTTTATGGACTGCTTTTTATAAATTTTCGTTTAATTTTCACTAGTCACCTTATATTTTAATCTTACGTGTGCAACTTTTGAAAGTAAAATACTGGAATTCAAAGATATCTGAAAATCTAAAGGATGTGATTTATTATGACATGAAATAATGGTTTGACTTCAGTCAACACAATTCAAATAGACAATCTTATAATATACAGTGTTTTGTAAAGTTTGTCAGTTCTTATAGAACTAATTGTAATTTATTTAAACGAAAATCAATCAACTATTTTCTTAAAATTTTAGATATTGCAAATCCAGAGTTTTTCCAAAGTTTAAAAAAGGGCAGGGTGCAGATAATTAGTTTAAAAAAAAAAAAAAAAGTATACCGAACTAGGTATTTGTCATTGAATATTATAGTAATGCATAAACTAAGCTAAATTTGCAGATTAGCAAGCAAGTATGTTCAAATAATCTGAAGAAAAAATTTTTACTGTATAAAATTTAAGCTGTTATTTATAAGAGATTGGAAAATAAGCCTGAATATAAAGTAAAATACAATGAAATCTTTTTTTTTTTTTTTTTAAGAGAGAAAAAAATCTGTCCAATCTTTGTTTTATTGCAAACATGACAAGACATTAGTCTGAATTAATTAGTTACATATTATTTGCAATTTTCGATGTTACAGAAGAATTAGACTAATAACTATTTGAAGATGTTTTTAAACCAAATATGCGAAATTTAAGCAAAAAAAAAGCTAAAAATAATCTCCAAGATCTAAAATAATCTGTAGGGCTTGTTCCACATATGTTTTTACAATTCATGAATGTCGCCCCCCCCCCCCCCCCCACACACACACACATCTGTAATTCATTGTTTTATTTTATTTTTAACTTTCATATTCAATTTATATATATATATATATGTATATATATATATTTACACCTTAATTTCTATACAAGTTTTGTATTTATCTATATATTTTTTTTTCTGTATAATTTTTTTTATCAATATGTTATGAGATAGAATTGAAATGAAATTTTCTTTAAGGGGTTTATAATGAACCAACCTGTGACAGCACAAATCTTGATCATGGAGTTTTAGTTGTTGGTTACGGTACAACTGAAGATGGAATAGATTATTGGATTGTTAAAAACAGGTAAAGAGCATATTTGTGTTTTTAATATTTATGTGTGCACTTTTGTACACACTCCTCACATTTTTATCACATTTATAAATGCAAATTTTGAAATGTTTACTTTCTTTGACAAAATTAAGACTTTCATTCTTATTTTTAGCACTGATATGGCATAATAATAATGTTGAGGGAAAACTTATTGGAGTAGAAAATTGCAGTTTGTAGAAAGCACAAATTAAAATAGAGAAATGAAAGGATTTTAAAAACATTTTTGGTGGGTTTAATGTAAATGTAACATACAATCTATGTTGTGTGTTCATAGCTTTATACAAAAGCTCCTCCATTGTGCCCCATTTTTAACACTTTCCAACAAGGTTGAAAAGTGTTAATGACTTCAGTTTGTCTGTCTGTCTGTCCACGCTCTAACTCCCGTAAGTATTTATGGAATTTCTTGAAACTAATATATGTTATGCAAGTTCACTATCGGATGTTCCCTATTGAAAATGGAGTTTATACCTCTACTGGTTTGTGTACAGGGACCCCTGAAAATATTTCAAAGCATTGTGTTCTATGAGAAACATTTCTATAAACCATATTTTCATACCCTTACTGCATGCAAATCTTAATGAAATTGAAATATGTTATACAAGTTCACTATCGGATGTTCCCTGTTGAAAATGGAGTAAATACCACCACCGGTTTGTGTACAGGGACACACAAAAGTATTCCAAACATTGCGTTTTATGAAAGATATTTCTATAAACTAAATTTTGATAACTTTACTTTGCACGGAGATTTATGAAATTGAAATAGGTTATTTATAAGCACAAAAGAAAATGCTTTGCATAGAATGTAGCATGATTAGCATTAGATTTACAGGGTCACAGTAAAATATTCAGTTACATAAAGATCTATTAATAAATATTTGCTAAAATTGTACTTTCATTTAAGTGTTTTTAACACTTTCTAACATCATAACACTTCGGTTTGTCTGTCTGTCTGTCTGTCTTTCCGTGCTCTAACTCCCGTAAACATTCATGGAATTTCTTGAAACTGATATGTTATTCAAGTTCCCTATCGGATGTTCCCTATTGAAAATGGAATTTATACCTTTACTGGTTTGTATACAGGGACACCCGAAAGTATTTCAAAGCATTGTGTTCTATGAGAGGTATTTCTATAAATCATATTTTCATACCTTTACTGTACACATATCTTAATGAAATTGAAATATGTTATTCAAGTTCACTATTGGATGTTTTCTGTATAAAATGGATTAAATACCATCAATGTTTTATATACAAGGACACTCAAAAGTATTCTAAAGCATTGCGTTCTATGAGAGATATATCTATAATTCAAATTTTAATAATTTTACTTTCCACAAAGTTTTAGAAAATTGAAATATGTTATTTATATGCTCAAAAGATTGCTTTGCGTAGAATATAGCATGGTTATAATTAGATTTACAGGGTGACAGAAAAATATTCGGTTATATTAAGAGCTATTAATAAAAAATTGCTAGAATTGTACTTTCGTTTACATTAAGCTTTTTTGGCACTTTCTATCATTTTTTTTAGTGTGAATATAATTTCAGTTTGTGTATCTGTCTGACTGTTCTGTCCGTCTGTCTGTCTGTTTTTCTGCGCTCTAATTCCTGTAAATATTTATGGAATTTCTTTAATTAAACCGATATATATTATTCAAGTTCCCTATTGGATGTTCCCTATTGAAAATACAGTAATACTTCTGGTTTATATACAGGGACACCCAAAAGTATTCAAAAGCGTTGTGTTGTATGAGAGGATTTTCTATAAACGATATTATAATACCTTTAATGTATAGAAACTTTAATGAAATTTTAATATGTTATTCCATTCCCTATCGGATGTTTCCTATATAAAATAGAGAACATTTCTAACTGGTTTGTGTACAGGGGCACTTGAAAGTACTCCAAATCCTGGTGTTGTATGCGAGTTATTTTTATAAACAAAATTTTAATCATTTTATTTTCCACAAAGCTTAATGCATTTGAAATATATTATTCATATGCACAAAAGAGTGCCTTCTATGTAATATAGTATGGTTAGCATTAGATTTACAGGGCCACACAAAAATAATCAGTTACATTAAGAGCTATTAATAAAAATTTGCTGGAAATTCACTTTTGTTTACATGAGCGTTTTAACACTTTCTTATAATTTTAGTGGGAATATGATTTTAATTTGTGCATCTGTCTGTCCGATTGTCTACCTTTCTATCTGTTTGTTTCCAGCTCCTATCATCCGTGACTATTTTGAGAATTTTTAACAAATGATACACTCAGGTTCCCTATGGAATGTTCCCTATTTAAATGTCATTAATAGGTCCTGTACAACTAGTTTATTTACAGGGACAACAACAACAACAACAATAAAAAAAAAAAAAAAAAAAAAACGCCATTGTATTACGTTTTAGGACAGAATTTTTTAAAAGTTATATTTAAAAAACTTTCTACTATAAAATCATAAAAACATTGACATGTATTATCAATATTTTAAAATATTGTTTTGTATAGAATATGATATGATTAACTTCCAGATTTATAGGGCTACAGTAAAATATTCAGAGAGATTAAAAGCTTTATTTATAATCTAACGGCTGCAATTTCTTTTGCTTTAAGCCTTTTTAACACTTTCCAAAATGCCTAAGAGTAATTTTAAAATCAATTAGTCTATCTGTATGTTTTTCAGTCCTTCTGTCTGTTGTGTGATAACGTAAGCAAAGAATATTAAAAGTTATTCGATACAACAGTTGCGTACAGTTGGAAAGTGTTACTAATCATGTACGATTTTTCTTTCTTGTTTTTTTTATATAAAAAAAATTAAAGAAATTTTATTTCTTAAAAATTACCATTTAATCAAGCATCAGCCAGAAACATGACCAATATTTTTAAGTAAGCATTTAAATAAAGAAATATAAAAGTTTAAAATTTCCTTGTAAACAATGTTCTTTGTAATTGCTCTATTCTTACCAAAAAGGAAAAAAACAAACAGGGTTTTTATTTACATGACATTGCATATCTATAAATTTCTCTATTTGCCTCTTAATCCAAGTGATCAATCTTCTTCTGGACATTACAGTAACAGAGAGCGCTGTATCAAAACAATATGTCAACAGTTTGGAGAAAAAAAAGTTATATTCATTTCTGTTGCCAGACAAATAAAAAATACCACCGGTGTTCAAAATCAAAGCAACAACCTTTTTTCTCATTCTCTTTTGCACATAACTTTTAAACAAATAAACATAAAATTTGGATGGTATGTCCGCTATCATAATTTTTAAATTATTAAATTTTTCTCAAGTAAGCTTTGGAAACAATAAAATATTTCAATAACTTTAGAAAAGAAAACTTGATGGAAAAGGGTATTAAGTATGCATTACAGATAGGTGAAGATGCACTTGGCTTCAAATGTTAATCTAAATTTCGATTTTTCTTTCTGTATTCACTTTTCTTTTACTTTTATGACAGACTTTTTGTAAAAATATAATTACTAGTTTATAAACTCTGAATGTAACCAGAATAATAAAAATGTTAATAAGTAATTTTATAATGAATATCTTATCCAATTTTTATGTTTGTATGTATATTTTTTAAAAAGTTATTCACATAGAAAAAAGAAAAAATAGCAAAGTGAATACAGGAAGAAAAATTCAGTTTTAATCTAACATGCAGATGCATGGGCATTTTCACTTACCTGTAATGCATTCTTATGACCATTTTTCACTAAGTTTTTATTTCTAAAATTTGTTGAAATTTTTCATTTTTTCCAAAGCTAGAAAAATTAATAAAAATTATTAAGTTATGCTAAAGTTATATGAAATTCTATTAACGATTTGATAATGAACATTCCATTCAAGTTCTTATGGTTATTATCTTATGTTCATATGGTTATTTGTTTCAAAGTTAGGCACAAACGTGAAAAGAAGTTTTTGCTGTTCTTAAAAAAAAAAAAAATTCTGGTCTGTTCGTACCTTGGGTAAGAGAGTGTAGTTGCACAAAATTTTGTAACCTTTCCTAAGTATTCTTTTCTGTTTTGTTTAATCCTGAATTTTGATATGAATTGATTTTTGATTAATTTAAATAAACAATGCTTCATGAATATTTGTTTTTATTTTTGTTGCTGTCTTTATTTATTTGGGAAAGTGGAATTTTTTTTTTTTTTTTTTTTTTTTTTATAATAAAAGAATGCCAGTAGGTCCCGTTGGTTTTTAATTATAAAAATGTTCAATTTATTGCTTTACATTCACATTTTTTTTTTTTTTTTGTAGAGAGATTTTACTAGCCACTGCATTTCAATGTGCATAATTTAGCCATAAAAACCCAATCTGCTTCTTGTGTTTTTGAAGTATTTTTGTTTTAATTAACTTTAGACCAGTACTTTAAAATTTTCTTCTTTATGAATGTTCTACTTTTTAAAGTGTATTTCTCACACATGTTTCTTTTATCTTCTTTTTTAGTTGGGGCCCACAATGGGGTGACGAAGGTTACATAAAGATGTCCAGAAATAAGAATAACCAATGTGGCATTGCAACTCAAGCTAGTTACCCATTGGTGTAATTAGAACTATATAGTGAAACTCACTAACTTTTTTTACTTGTTCACAGCTGTGCATTTTTTTTTTCTTTTGACTTCACACTTTTGGAAATAAGTGTATTTAATTTCTGTGTGAATTTATACTTTTTTACTTATTTTTTACATTGTCCTCTTATTTCAAATGTCCATTTTAGTTGGTTTTGTCATTGTGTTCATCTTAAGTTTTTTCTAATAAAATTAAAAAAAAAAAAGAAAGAAATTTTTGATTCATTATTAACAAAAGCCTGTTTACTTAGTGGAACTAAAATTCTTGAACTGTGGTACATAAGATTTAAATTTGTGTGTTATAAAATAAATTCACTTAAACTGGGCACTCAATTTCTTCCCACCAGCGACAGAGTTTTACTCCTTCAAATGACAACAATGAACTCATTATACACATTGACATTTTGTCTAAATGGAAAAATAAATTATTTTTGATGTAAATAGTTAAAAAAAGAATGAAAAAAAAAGAAAGAAAAAGAAACAGGAGTTTGATCTTACATGGGAGGAAATTTTTTAATTTTATATTGTTTCATAAACTGTCTGACACAGTGAGTTGCAAATACTGCAGAGAGTTGCCTAGAAATGGGGCAGATCCAAAATGGATCAAAGAATTTAGTGCATCTTTTAAAAAGGAAACTTTTGCATCTCATAATAAAAGCAGATTTTATAAAGCTGCAGTTGGACAATTTAAGGCAAAACCTTTTCACATTCATGCTCTTAAATATTTTAATTTTTTTGAAACTGCAAATGCAATATATCAAAATAATTTTCAATTATAGATGATTATGAAATATGATGATATATGAGACCATTTTATTGCATAAAACTTTATGCATATTTGTAAAAACGTTTCAAATAATTCGAAAATAAAGAATTCCAAAACAGGTAAAAAATAGAGTTTAGCAACCATATTTTATGGTGAATATATTTTCTTTTTTCGGTGAGTGTATTCCAAGTTGAAATTTTGCACCCTGCACTAAGAATCATTTCTTAACCCTGCTGTTCTCTTCCCATATTCTGTACCATACATTAGTACTAGTTTTTAAATTTTATACAGAAGTATACATATATAATAAATTTATTAAACATCAAACTTAACAAGACGACTATGAATAAGTCGTTAAATTGACTGTAAAAGTCAAATGAAAATTGAAACAAAATAAGTTGAAGTAAAATAAAATTAGAACTTTTTAAAGAAAAATAACATTTATTTCTAACTAACAAAGTCACAAAATATACATTAAGAAAAAAAAAAAAAAAAAAAAAAAAAAAAACCTGGTTGTTTTTATGCGGATCAAATAGACCTGAACAGAACAACAGGATTAAGAGTGGACAATGCCTAACCTTGTTGACAGCAGAGGCCCACATTAGTCTATAGAATTTTTTTTTTCCCACAATTACTCATTACCTAATGCTTAAAGAAATCAGCTTTCACATTTAGAAAATTCACAATTGTATACTGCTTTTGTAATATTTATTGATAATACTCTTTTTGAATTTTGAAAGCTTTTTAGTAATCATTTTAGTACGGGAGGCAGCGCTTCATTTTTGGTAGTGATTTTATACCAACTAATTCTTTATTTCCAGTGGTTGTTTGGATATCAACAGCAACCAAAATGAGCATCAGTCTGATGGCTGAAAAATAACTCAGTCATTTTAAACTAGCAAAGTGCCAATAGAAAGCTCCTTAATATTGCTCTAAACATAATGTGTTGCATTTTAATTAAAACAGAGTTTAAAATTAACAATAATAAATTTATTAAACATCAAACTTAACAAGACGACTGTGAATAAGTCATAAAAATTGACTGTAAAAGTCAAATGAAAATTGAAACAAAATAAGTTGAATTAAAATAAATTTCATTACTGCCAACAATTGCACTTTATATATATATATATATATACTGCCCAGAGGATCAAACTTATTAAAACTGAAAGTCATACTGAAGACAAAAATGTCATTTCCGAAGTTACTTTATCGACGCGATTTAAATTACTGTCAAGCATAAATATTGCCGACATCTCAAATCGAAAAATTTAAAAATGGATAACTTCTTTTAAAGAACTATGACATTTTAAATGTTAACTGAAAAGAATATGAACTCATAGCTTTGAGTTCAAACGAAAACAAATTATAATAAATCCTTTAATACGTTTCAACTAAACATATTGAAAACATGAAACGATAAAAGAAAAGAGAGCGATGAAAAGAAGCAATGTACTTTATTTATGCTATTCCAGTTGGATTATTCATTAGCCATTCAGCAGCGATAATGAGACCATGCTGTCGATATGGCAACTTCCCCCACGTGGTTAATCACCGTAGCACAGACATGTTACTAAGGCTGAATTCAGCCTTTTTAAGCTTGGAAATTATTATTCTTGGGATCAATGCAAATCCGCATTAAAACTTTTTGGACATGTGTAGGAGGAGGGGGTGGTCAGCCTGAATTTGTGCAGTATATTAGCAATTTCTATGTGATTGGCTTTCAAGAAATGTTAAATTCAAACTTGGAGAAAATGAAAAAGCTTCAACTGCATTTTCCTAATGAACTTGAACTACATTATTTTGCTAATCAATTGCCCCAGCAAACAATGCTTCTATAGGATAAGCTTATTTTCAAGTATATGTAATAATTTTGCCTGTTTTTTAAGCACTTACAACTATTTTAATTATAATTAAAATGATATTTAATGTAAGATATATTGTTCTGATTTTGTTTATTGTGTGTACATGTATGCAATCAGATTTAACATTATTTTTATTATCGAAAAATTTATATTGTGTCAGTTCCCTGATATCACTTTCGATTTTTTTTTTTTTTTTTTTTTTTTTGGGGGGGGGGGGTCGTGAAAAGTTCAGCCTTTTCTTCTGTAAGCCATGTCTGGTAGCAATGCTACAACTCAAACAATACCACACCATCTAGAGGCCAAAGGCAAAAACTTCATTTAAACTTTTATTACTAATGTGTCACGTACGACAAACGTAAACACAATTTAAATTTGAAATAAAGGATTCATTAAAAAGAAAATACACTTAATAAAAGTTTGAAAATGAAAAAGAAAAGTTTAATAAAAGAAATTACTCTTAATTCTTTATGCTATATCATTAAATTTATATATATTTATTTTAATACAATGTTTATTTCAAAACAAAGTATAATTGTACAACTTAACCCTTAAATCAATCTTAAACTTACTTAGTGTAAAATAACTTTACTACTAATGATCCTCATAAAACATGGCAGTTTAAAGAAAACTAATTTTAATTAAGTTTAAAGAGAATCGCTCGAGAACCAAGCTTAACTTACATTTAAATGCATCAAAGCCCCCCACCAGAGTGATTCGAAAAACCAGACATAATCGCTAGCAGTTTACAAAAGAAATAAAAATTTTATGATACAAATATATCAAGTTCTTCAGTGGAAGCAATGACACCAATTATCTCCAAACATGATCTTCTGCTAGATATAGAACTGAGAAATTCACATAGTCCTTAGTTGGCAGTTCATGTTTTACATCATTCAAATATGATGGTCAAAACAATAATCTAATAAGAGATAAAAAAAAAAAAAAAGAGAGAGATATTAATTAGAAGAACATGTAAATACAATATCAGGAAAAATTTCCCCCATTCCCATTTGCAAATGAAAAGATGAAACACTTTAATGATACATATATAACAAGTACATAACTACATTCACACGGTGGTGATTTCATTCATTCATAAAAATATAAATTAAAGCTTAACATTCACATGAAAATGGAAAGAAGGAAACTCCCCCACAAATACAATTCACATTTCTCCAATTATGCAAAAAAGGAGATTAACTTCCCAAAAAAACTTTAACTTTCAATTTTGAACATTTAAAAAATTTCTAATTTTATATATTACATTAAATTTACTATTTTACAATTTCTAAACATTAAAAGTCTATAATATTTTACAAAAACTTTATCAACCGGTATAAAATAATTGACCTATTTATAGTGCTGCCTCCCATACTATTTTGTTTTGTCTTCTGGAATATCAGAATAAATTGTTCAGGAATACATCTTCAGCACAACTTCATATCCGAGTAGCAAAGGTGTCCATTAATTTATAAATCTTTATTAAAGTTTCCTGGCATGAATTACTTAGTTTTTCATTTTTATCTTAGCTTAATGTTTTTATTTTATTGTTATTTTGAGTCATTATCATTAATTTAGAAACTACCGTATCTATGACGCAAAATTTTCTTTTCCAAGTTTGACCTAAATATATGCATTGGAAAATTTAGAGTCTCACTACTAGCTTCTTTTCTCTACACACAGATTATTATTACACATATGGAGATTCACCTCAGTTACATCATGAATAATAATGATAATTTCAAATCATGAAAAAAATATCAGCTATTGCAAAATATGTCCCTTAAAAAAGGTACACAATTATACATGACTTTTAATGGAGGTTGGTAAATAAGTATTAAATTCTATGAGGGAAATTTGGGACTGGAAACAACTTATAGGCTTGTAACCCTAGCATATTTTTATTTATTTACTAAGATTTGTGTGTTCATGAGGGTTTTTTCACAAAAAAGAACTTTTGCAATGTGTTTGAAATAATTGGATCTTGAAGTTATAAATACGTGACATGTGAAGCCCTTATGGAATTTCAACTCTGGAAAATACCTAAAACCTATCTCGTTCTTTTGCCGACAATTTGCTTAATTTTTTCTATATTCAAATGAACTTCTGACAAAAGTTACCCAATATATCTAACTTTCAACCCATGTAGTAAAAATCCTTCTATTCTTTGCACATGCACAGTAAAAAATATTTGTTATTTATGTTCATATTTCAATGAATATTACACATGAATTTTATGTTTGAAAATAATGTTTTGTCAATTTTTCTGCAAGCTTTGTAAAATTTTATTGAAATCCATTCTTGTTATAAGCAAAAAATGTGCCGAAAAAAAAATTACATTTGTCTAAATATTTTTGTGCAACCCCCCCCCCCCCCCCCCAAAAAAAAAAAAAAAAAAAAAAAAAACATATTAACTCACTTTTAAAAATGCTTTTGTATGTAATTATTGTTTTCCTGTCAAAAATTGAGTTTTGGTAAAAGTTGGTATGTCAAAAACGGCTCTAACAATTTTCTTGAAAATTGTTATATAAATCCATTTCTTTCTTATGTATCACATAGTTAAGAAAGAAATGGATTTATATAACAATGTATCACATAGTTATCAGAGAAAAAATTACAGCTACCCTGTTTAGGTAGGTCAAAAGTTTAGGTAGATCTCAAAAATTGGTGTTTCGAAAAATAACTCTACCATTTTTTTTTTTTTTTATTATTTTTTACCTTGCTATATGTAAGCTTCGTTTTATCTGTCTTTACATGTGTATAAAGTTTATCTTACCAGAAAAAATGTTAGGTTTCAACTTCTTTAGGTCACTTTTATATCTTCTGATCACATTATCTCTAAAAAATGCATATAATATGTGCAATAGGGGGTAATGAAGTCGTGTGGTTGTTTCACACCAGATTTTTTTTATAGTTGGTGAATAGTGTGCTCACTTTGGAATATTTGATTTGTTTCTATCATGCAAATGAATGTTAGACTACTTTTAAAAGTGTTGTGTTTAGGAGTAATTTGAATGAAAAGTTTAATTTGTTTGAATTTTAAAATAAAATTTAAATTTGGAATTTTTGTAATAATAAACATATGCAAGTGATAAAAGCTGATTAAAAGTCATTATTTTAGTGTTGAAATTCCAGAGTGTGCATATCAGTTTATTTGATTTTCTTACTATGCATTATGATTTTTAATATTGATAATTTCTGCTATTTGAAAGTAATTTCATCTATGAAAATATAATCTGTATGTTCTCCACTTGATTTTATTGATTGTAACTATTCACAATTTAGATTACTGGGTCATTTGGATATTATATAGGTTATTGATAGTGAGATAATTTTCTTCTTAATTTATTTTCATATTTATTTTAGATAAAGGGTTGTATTCCTGGGGTGTTAAATTTAAAATTTGAATAGTATGAGGGAGTTCTGTCAGTGTTAAGTTTTAGGATATTCACCAACTAGTTTTTTTTTCTTTTCTTTTTATAAAAAAATAAATAAATAAATAAGGGTAAAATTTGGATGGGTTCAAGGTTGATTGTTAAACTGACTCTGTTTGGAGAATAATGTAATTTACAAAAATTAAAATAAAAAGTTTATTTTATTTTATTTTAGGCCACTATACGATTCTGAATTACGTTTAAACATTTGATTATTGTTTATTTGAATGAAATTATTCCTTGTTTAAGCAACCTTGTGTAAGGTGGCTCAGTGGTTAGGGCACTGATTCTTGTTATTTTGTGTTAGTCTTTAAGTATGAATTCTAAAATAAACAACAATCAAGGAGTTCAGATAAAAAGATGATAAAAATAAAAAGACAACCGTAACACTTTCTTTTTGAGATATTCTGGTGTATCCAGACTTTTGAAATACCCTAAACCACTTCTTTTTATCTGTCTTTCAATATATCTTTCTCTCTTAAAATGTTTCAATTGTCAGTGAACCTTAAGAGATTCAATTCAACTATTAAAATTTTTAACTATACAGCAAAACATAAAGTTGAATTAAGCTCTTAAAACAATTGATTTCATGTGTTTTGAATAATTTTAATTGCTATTTTAAAACACATGGATCTTTATTTAATTTTTATCATGTTGTGGATAACTTCCTAAAGTAAGGACATAGGCATCTAAAAATGAATGACAAAATTCAGGTTTAAGATGTGTAAATCATCATTTTTATATTTAAATAACTCAAAGACTGTTTTACTTAGAGGTATAGGATTTCTTTTGTTTTTCTAGACCAAGGGCAACATTTTTCTAGAATCAATTTTGTAACTGGAAGTATACATCTAGAACTAATGGTTGCGAAAATAAAGATCGTTGAGGTTAAACATGGACACCCTGTGTATATATTAAGGTATTAAAAATGACAATAATAATTAGAACAATAAAATTATAGAAATTAAACGAGACCATTACACTTAAATTAATTAAATAAAACCTTAAAACACTTGCCTTATTATTGGCCGTAAATTTTTCAGTTTGATACCTGACCTGAAAAATTTATGCCAATAATGAGGCAAGTGTTTTAAGGTTTTATTTAATTAATCAATAAAATTTTATTTTCATAATTTCTATACATTATATTAGTTTGTAAATGATAAAAATAAAGGGAAAATAAAATAATTAATAAAGTTTAATTAGCCTTTCTTGCAGTGAACATCTGTGTGATAGTACCTACATACCTAATGTGATATTCAGAGAAACCGCATAAATAAAAATTACTGGATAAACCTTCTCATTTAAAATACAAGGTCTGCCTAAAGTACCCCCCCTCCCTTTATCTCAGAAATGCATCGGAATTTTAAAAAATGGTGAAATATGTGTTCAGTGAATTTGTTGGGGACTTATTTCATATAAATAGTTTTGTCCTACGATAATTATTAAGAGATACATCAGTAAATGTATAACTTACAAGGGAGGGTCACCAACTGTTCAAAAGGTATTTTAACATGCTACATATCAAGGTGTAACTGAGCTGATAATAAAATATCCATCTTATCGGCAAATGTGCCCTCTAGTGTGAGTTTTTCTCAATCAAAATTTTCTTAATTACAGACTCTTCAGTATTGTACTTTGTAGTTTCTGTCACTATAATGAGTTTTGTAACAGATTCACATTTTAAATACGGTTGTATATATTATTATTAAAGTATTTTACTATTTGTTAATTATTTTGTGGCGATTTTAAATTTTTAAATACTAAACTATATGAAAAATATTGTAATAAAAAAAAATCACTTTTAAATTTTATAATAACAAATAAAACTAGTACTATATATTTTTTTTATATAAATAATATATTGTAGATAGTAATATAAATATTAATTTAAACAAGAACAAAATTTCATACAGTGTGAATTGAATATTATCACTTTCCAACTATACGTACTTGTTGTACTGTATAACTTTCAACATTCTTTGCCTACGTTATTACACAACAGACAGACAGAATGTGTGAAAGGCATGCAGAGAGACTAATTGAATTCATAATCACTCTTGAGCATTGTTGTAAATTGTTAAAAATTTTTAATCAAAAGAAAATGCAGCCCTTAGTTTCTAATTGCAGCTTTTAATGTATCTGAATATTTTAGAGTAGCCCTTAACTCTGAAGGTTTACCGCATGGTATTCTATATAAAACATTATTTTAGCATATTAACAATAAATCTCAATTTCTTTACGATTTTTACAGCAGAAAGTTATTTAAAGTTATAAAAAATGCCTGTCCTAAAACGCAATGCATTGGCATTCTTTTTTGTGTTCCTCTGCACAGACCATTTGTAAAGGACCTATTAATGCTATATTAAATGGGGAACAATATAGGGGGCCCGAAAATATTCCAAAGCATTGCATTCTGTAAGAGATATTTTTATAAATGAAATTTCAATAATTTTACTTTGCCCAAATCTTAATGAAATTGGAATATGTTATTCATATGCACAAATAATGCTTTGTATAGAATGTAGTATGATTAGCATTACATTTACAGTGTCACAAAAAAATATTTATTAACATTAAGGGCTTTTATTGGAAATTTCCTGGAATTGCATTTTCATTTAGGGTAAGGTGGGGTAAGTGGGACCACTTTTCGGCATAATTCGACTTTAGCTCAACATAGCACCGGATGTAACAGGCCTAACAACTTAATTTTTTTTGTGGTTCATTCTCTCATATGTTGTTACTGTACCCATGGCAACCTCTAACCAAATTGGCAAATGATGAATTAAAAAAAATATATAGTTTGGGTAGACATCGGGATGGCCCACTTGCCCCGCAAGGTGGGGTAAGTGGGACCCCCCCCCCCTGAATTTTTTTTTTTTACACATAACTGGTAGAGATTTGGTGGGGCAAGTGGGACAATCTACATGGTTTTCTGAATCTTTGAAAAAAAAAAGCACTGAAGTATCTCTATTAGTTCACCCATAGCAACTTTTTCTGCACACAAGCCTGCTAAAAGAAAAAAAATGTCAAATTTTCAACTTTTTACTTTACAAAGTTTAAACTAGCCTATGGCAGTATTACATGCTAGTGAATATTATATCTTGATAAATCGTTGGTAAACATGTATTTTGAAAGTCTCTTGGAAAGTGTTGGTTCATTTAGTTTCAGCACAACATCTTCTAGGAATACATCATGAATATCATTAGCTTCAGGGGGGAAAAAAGTTATTACGCATAGTTGTGTCTTTGTGCATGTATTACATGACAACTGAATCTTCATCGTTTTGACTGTCATTTAATACCGAGCCAACATACTATTTCTTTTTTTTTTTGCCTTCAAACTGGACAAAGGCATAATCCCCATTTTTAAGTACTGTGGTACTAGGTAATAGCTGATAGTTCATCTTCGGAACTTGAATCACTACTGGTGGAGTCATCCAGAGGTAAACCCTATAAATCAGTGCATATGACTATTTTTTAACTATATTAAAGAGTTTGGGTGGGTGGCCCACTTACCCCAAACACGGGGCAAGTGGGCCCCCCAATTTTTTTTTCAACCTTATTAACATCATGAGTACACGATACTACAAAAAGATTCTGTGTTTTATACACTTTCAAAATATATAAAGTTTTGGTTTGTATCATGAACGGTTTGGAAGAAAAAAAATAATTAGTACGATGGCGCGAATTACGACAGGACTGCAAATTTAAAAATCGTCACAAAAAGGCTTGTAACTTATCACACACATAAATGAAAACGGTGCCATAATGTTTTCTACATCTATTGGGGTAGGTACATAAAATTATTATAACAGATTTTTTTTGAGACAATAACTGGGGAAATGCCAGGGGGGGGGTGGCCCACTTACCCCAATGGCCCACTTACCCCACCTTACCCTACATTAAACGTTTTTAATACTTTCTAACAATTTTTAAGTGTGAGTATAATTTCAGTTTGTGTATCTGTCTTACTGCTATCTATCTATCTGTCCGGTTGCCCGCCTCCAATGTCCATAAATACTTTCATTAAAATATATATATATATTGTTCAAGTTCACTATTCCAGTTATTTCAACCATGCTCCAAATATACTTTTTTGTGAAAAACCCCTTATAAGCTTATAACTTTAACATATTTTGTTTATTTACAAAGATTTGTGAGATAAGGGTTTTTCACAAAAAAGAACTTTTGCTAAGTGGTTAAAAGAATTGGATCTTTAAATTAATTATGAGGCATGTGAAAAATCTCTTAAAAAATAATTCTTGGAAAATATTTAAAATCTAGCTCATTCTTTTTCGTATAATTTGCTTAATTTTTACCATATTTAAATGCAGTTTTGACAAAAGTTGCCGAATATATCTAGCTTTCAACCTATGGAAAAAAAAAAAAAAAATCGCACATGTTCAGGGAAAATTTTTTAATAAAAATGCTCATATTTCATGAGATATTGGAGAAATTTGTATTCCAATAGCAGCATATTGTTTCAAAAGTATTTTTTTAATTTATCTGAAAGTAGGTATAATTTTCATTTAAAACTCTGCATATTATAAATAAAAAACATGCTGATTTTTTTTTTTTTAGTTTTAAAATAAATGCTTATATATCCGTTATTTAATATGCTACCGTCACACAAATTCATCCACAACTTGTACTGGGTCTGTATTAACATATCCTAAAGTTACAGTTCATTTTGTTCACTTAACGATACAGGGTGATCAAAAACGTTGATTTTGCTCAATTTGTTACCAATCCCTTTAATGTCTTCACCGGAAAACATGTGGAAGTCCCAATTCTTTAAATACCCACCGTTTGAAAGCATTTCATTGAGAGATAAGTTTTTAAATTGAAAAAAAAAATGATCGTTTGCAAATCTTGCTAAACTTCTGAGCAGGAGTGCGTTTTCATTATTGATTAATTATCTCATCTTGACATTTGGCTACTGTTTTTGATTTGTCAAATATGGCAAATTTAAAAAAAGTTCATTTGAAAATATCGACCACTAAGATGGGCAAAGACTTACTTGTTAGAAAATATTCAACCTGATTATAATACTACAATTATCATTAGTAAGTTACATTGTAGAAGAATGATAGTATTTACTGTGAGATATTCACTTGAGTTTTCAAGGTTAATTTCTTGCACTGGAATATATTGCTATATGCTGCAGTAGAACACCACAGGCATGTAATTGGCAATGCATTCATGTTACTGTAGATCACCAAAAATGACTGATATAATCTGTTTTAGATTGAATATGAATACCCATTAAAGAATTATTAGAAAATATCCAATCTGATTAGAATACGGCAGTTATTAGTAGATTATATTATAAAAGACTAGCCGCCTTCGGCGAACAGCTGGTTCGCGATCCCTGAAAAATCCGACTTTACGAAACTCCCGTGGCGCCTTTTTCCCGTATCAGGTCTAATAACAGCTTATTGATATATCGTGAAAATAGCTTATCTAAATCGCAGTAAACTCCCGTGCGGTAGCGCCTTCGAAGCTGATATTTCAAATTTCTAACTTTAGCTAAGTCCCGCTCAGTGGCGCCTGCGGCGCCTTATCCCCGTTTTAGAACTTACAACACTTTCCTCGCTCATTGGAATTTGAAATATTGAAATTTTAAAATATAGCAGCGCCATCTGGTGGTAGAAATTTCTGTAATATATTGTTCAATTCCAAATCAACAAAGCTTTCAAATGATGTATTACTTATGAAATTATTTTAATTAGTAGCTGAGATACAAAAGAAAACCTAAAAAGGAAACCTTAAAACGTGTAAATCGGGTAAAATCTCGAATAATACTTTCGATAATATAAAAGAACTTTAAAATATCTTTCGAATGATGTATTAAAAATTATATAATCATAATTAGAATTTGAAATATTGAAATTTTAAAATATTTCAGCGCCAGCTGGGATAAAAAAGAAAACCAAATACCTTGCCTTAAAATCTTAATATGCCAACCAATTTCAAACGCTGCAACTTTTTTTTTTTTTTTTTGCCTTTTTTCCTTGTCCCTCAAGCCCTCCCTAATAATCGTACTCTTTCAAAAATATTCACAATCGAATTATCGGGCATTAAAACTACATACTACGAAATTTCGACTACTGCAAATACTGCAAAAAAATAAAAAAATTT
The DNA here is from genome assembly GCA_963930645.1 of Salticus scenicus. Classification (NCBI taxonomy): domain Eukaryota; kingdom Metazoa; phylum Arthropoda; class Arachnida; order Araneae; family Salticidae; genus Salticus; species Salticus scenicus. The sequence goes on along the minus strand of OZ005656.1, from coordinate 204,603,497 downwards.
TCCAATAAATATGTCATTTTTTTAATTATTCATATATTTTCATGAAAATTGAACAGTAGCTTTATAATATGCTGTCTAGGCCGAATAAAAAGATTGGTAGTGTTCACTCCGATATACTCACTTGAGTTTAATTCCTTGCAATGCAAAGTGTTGCTGTAGAGCACCATGAATGTCTGATGTAATCTGCTTTAAAATGAATATAAATATCCATTAAAATATTTTAAAAAACATTCAACGTTATTAGAATACGACATTATAGAAGACTGATAGTGCCCATTGATAATGTTCTGATATATTCTCTCGGATTTTCGAGGTTGATCTCTTGCAGTCAAATGTATTACGAACCAGGAAACCATCCCTTACTGTAATAATAAAAAAAATCCAAACAAGCATCAATCAAAAAAGCATATATAAGCAAGTTTTGAGACTCAGAAAAAAATTGTCCTTGTTAGCTAGTTTTCAAATTATAAGCTTTGAAAGCTCACTTATGATCAATGCAACCATGCCTGAATCGATAAAACCATGCCTTACTGAAACTAGTATGTTGTGGCCACCACATGACTTTCTTCTATATTTTCCTATACAAATTCACTCAGTAAAAATAATTTATTAAAATTATTATTTAAAAAAATTATCTACCATGATAATGCAGACAATTTCCATATTAGAGAAGAAGTATAACACTAAATATCCAAAAAAAGTCCATTTTATTGTCAGTAGTACATTAAAAAAAAAAAAAAAAAAATTCTGTTAAAAATGAAGAAAATCGATAACTTTATTTTAAATTATCGCAGATTGATGGTTCAACCATTCGTTTTAAAGGTATTGGCAAGCTCTTTTGAAAGATACCCATCATCAAAATTGACTCCCATCGAGGGGGGTGGCAAGGCAAACATACAAACAAGGCAACACATACAAAAATTTTTTCCCAGTTGACTATCTCTATTATAAATAATTCTTGTAGATTTCATAATGATTACTAAAAAATAATTCGCTTTATGCACATTTATACAAAATTGTGTCCTATATCACCATGTTAAAAATTTAAAAAAAGCGGAATGACAGTGCAACCTGTAAGACAATTATTACTAAAGTGGATAGGCACTAATTTATGTCAAGGTGCAACTACATACCAATTTGTATGAAATTGTGTACAGTAGTTCCTGAGATACAGTTGCCACAAAATTTTGTCACACACACACAGACTGACAGACAGACATTTTCTAAAAATGGTCAAATCGTGTTCTACAACTCTCAAAGTGTGTAAATCCATCAAAAGCCCGAGGTTGAAAATTTTTACGCATCCAATACTTTCTTCTATTGAATATAGAAGAAAGTAATAATGAATGAAATCCAAAACAAGCGGAAATCGAAAGAACATAGACAAACATGTTGTTTGATGCATAAATCAGTTGCCCATTTCAGCTTTGAGAAATATTCTGTCGAGATATAATGTTTAGAAATCCGCTAATGTAGAATCTAAAAATTGATAAAAGTCATGGTTCTGACACGTTTTATTAGGACTCCTCTCACTCCTTTCTCGTTACTACATTTTTACTCAAACTTAAATATAGATTTCTCGACAACGGACTTACAAGGACAAACAGTTTATGTATCGAAAATCACGTTAGATTATGCTCTCTCAAATAAACATCACTTAATTGATTTTTATTATTGCACTATTGGGATGGTTTCCTGGTAAGTATTATTTGGGAATAACAGGAATGCTAATAATGATGCATTTTTAATTGAATGTGAATACCCATTAAAGAATTGCCACAAAAAATCTTGATTAGAATACACAAATTAAGAATGGATTAGATTGTAGAACCTATATTTGCCAACATACTAATTAATATTCCGCAGTATTGTTATCCCCGCCTTCTTTTTTCACACTAATATCGTTTTAGAGTATTTTTCTCCTTATTTAATCGTAATTGCATTTGGAGAATATTATTCTAAAAATTTATTGGTGTAAATAAAAGGACAGGGCTAATAACACTACGGAATATTAATTAGGATGTCGGCAAGTATGGTAGAACAAAACTTGTATTATTTGTTGACAATACATCGTTTGAGTGAACTTTGATATTTCCCTAATAAAATTGCAGATGAATACTTCAGTTTTATATAGATATAGAAGTATGGTGGGGAATATGGCATAGTCAGGTAATATGGAATACCGTTATATCTCACCTGTATGGAGCGGCAACCTATCAGAAGCACATCAAACATCTTCACTAGGCTTCAAATATGAACGGTAGTTCACTTCGTGTCGATGAGAAAAGCATTTTTTGTTTCATACAACTTTTTCAGTTTATCAAGATTCAGACTTTTTTGGAGGTAAGTATTATGAATTCTGTAATCTATGTACGAACGTGCAAACATTTTAAAAATAATCAAAATAAAATTGATAAAAAATCCCACTGAAGAAATGGAACAGCTTCAGTATAGAACACCTTGGTGAAATTTGAAATTTGAGACAGAAGTAGCTCGGTTGTTTCTTGCCAAGGTCTTTAGTTATGCAATTGCAGTTGCCATTTTAATCCATCTCCAGAATGACAGCAAAAATTTAGAATCCGCCAAGGGGCTTCTATGCTAAGGCTATACCAAAGAAATTTTAATAAATGAATTATAGTAACCGATGCTGGGAAATGAAACATAGTTACTTGATGCCTTTTAGTGAAAGAATAGATTAAAACAAGTCTTGTCGTACTAAATTAAATTCTGTTTTGTGCAGAATTTTATTGCTATTATTTAAAAAACAAAAACAAGCTTAGGAGTTTTTTTTTTTTTTTGAGAAAAATGAATTAGTTTAGGATGTGTTTTGTATATAGTAATTCATCGTAAGTATTCACATAGACCTGAAATTTGAAATTTCATCATTTCAAGTTACTCTTGAGTGGCAGATGTTTAATTTACTTGCTCCATCTTCCACAATTCTTTCCCCTCTGATTCCCACAATTAATAAATTTCTAGTATGAATTTGTTAAAGACACTTTTAAAAACAATTTAATTTTTCTCAAGGGCCTGGTTTAGATTCACCTGTTTCAGGAAGTGCCTGTTTTAAATTCGCTGTTTTTTGTGAAGGATGCATTTGAAGATCGTTGGTTTCCGTAAAGGATCCGTTTTCTGATCTAGGTTTTTTCTATAAAGACCATTAGCAGGCTGTGCCCGCTTCACTGGCCAATATACTTAAATGAATTTTCAAAATTTCGCATTTTCACAAAAATCTCAAAAATAAAAAAATTCCCTGAAATCAATCGAAAACAAAACCTAAGTTAAAATTCCTGCTGTGTTTGGTAATGGTTTTTAATGCTCGCAAAATGAGGAGACCGGGTCCTCCCTGCCTTCGTCACAACTTATCTGCTTTTTCCTCTCCCAGCCACAGCAGTTAGGTTTGAAGTTTCGCGAAATCTATAAGTATATAATCTACAAAGTGTATATATACACTTAATCAACACCCACACTTCAAAATTCACCATTCTAAGGTAGTTTAAAGCAGATTTAAAAGTGAAACTGTGTTTATGCCCTCTCGCCCCAAGGGGAAATGGGTATTTTCACACCTTTTATAGTGCATGTTGCATACAATTAACCCACCGGCATACCAAAAAATCGCTTTTCTGAGATGATTTGGAGCAGACTTATGTTTAAAAACATGTTTTTGCTACCCCTCCTGCTCTAAAAGGATAGAAAGGACAAGATTTTGCAGAATGACTTTATAATGTGTGTTGGATACGTATAACTTAACCGCATCTCAAAAATCCCTATTTTAAGATAATTTGGAGCAAATTTAAGTGAGAAAATGTGTTTTTTGCCTCCCCCCCCTCGCCATAGGAGAGGTAGAATGTAATTTTGCAAAATCTCTTGGTAATGTGTGTATTGGGTGTGCATAATATAACAAATGCATAATGTAACAAATCAGACACATCAAAAAGTCGTTTTCCCGAGATAATTTGGAGCAGAATTATTCTTGTAAATGAGTCCCCCCCCCCCCCGTCTTTAAAGAGTGGAGGGAGAAATTTCACAAAATCCCATTATAGAGCGTGTTGGGTACGCATAACCAATCCACACATGAACATTAATCTTACTGAGATATTTTGGAGCAAGATTACGTTTGCAAATGCGTTTATTGCTGCCTTTTCTGACCCCGAAGGGGGAAAGGGGTGGAATTTTGTAAAATCCCGTTACAATAAGTGCCGGATACATATAAATAATTTATGCACAGAAATTCGTGACCGCAGCTACCATAGATTTCTCAGGACAAATTTAAGGCTAAAAGGGAAGGTCTCGAAATTGTACCCTTTTCTCCTAAGTCGAAAAATTACAAAAAAAAAAGGGCTTTTGGGAATATCTTAAATAAGAAAGCTGTTTTAAACCTCTTTGTACCGTTTTTGGTAGAGCTCTACTCAAAACTTCGTATTTGCGAAATTCCTCGCCCCCCCCTTCTAAAATTGATTTTCCCCCCTCCCACTTTAAAAATCGAAAATTCCAAAATTGCAGGTTTTTTTTTTTTTTTTTTTGTATTTAAATCTACTTTCCTCATTTGTAATTTATTCACCGTGAAGTAATTTGAAGCTGAGTTATGTTATTCTTGCACACGTGTCTCTGCCCCCATGCTTCCAGAGGGGAGGAGGAGGAATTTCGTAAATGCCGTTACTGTGGGTGTCGGATACATATAAACACTCCACGCACCAAAATTCATGCCAGCAGTCCCCATAAATTTCTTAGGCCAAATTTAGGGCTAAATGGAGGGTCACGAATTTGGCCCCTCGTGACGCCCCCTCTCCCCTCCAAAAAACAAATAAATAAAATAAATAAATAAATAAAAAATAAAAATGGGTTTTGGAAAATATTCTAAAGAAGATGCATATCTGTTTTCAATATCTTTGTACCATTTTTAATAGCAATCTACTCAAAAATCCGAAATTTGTGAAATTTCCCCCGAAATTCGATTTTTTCCTCCTTCCCCTCCCCCCTATAAATCGGAAATTTTAAAATCGCAGAAAATGTTTTTTTGTACTGAAGTCTAGTCTCCCTATGTGGAATTCCTTCACTGTGAAGCAAGCCGTAGTTATACTTACAAACGTGTTTTTGCCTTCTGCCCCCCCACCAAGGAGGGGACGGTGGGAAAGGGGAGGAAATTTTGCAAAAGCTGACTGACAGATATAAATTTAAGTTGGGTACAGACCTAAATTCCTGCCAAGTATTGTTGAATTCTAACTTACCGTTCTCACATGATACCCGGACAAATATAGCTTTACAGACATACAGCATACAAACATAACGACTGACACATGCGCAGAACATTTTTTGAAATCATTTTTAACTTTCATGATGTGTGAAACGTGAAGATATCGCAAAATTTTTTTATTCTGAAAAAATTACTGAGAAAAGTCTAATTTTTTTTTTTTATTATAATTGAAAAAGTCATTTTTCACATAATCATTTAATAAAATTCACCTTTTTTTGTGGAATGAATGAGGTGATTTGACATATAAAATACGATAGTTTGGTGGCCGATTATTGAAATGTATGATATATTTCATATTTTTTCTATCAAATAAACTTAGAAATAAATGCGTTATTTGAAAAGTAAAAAATGTTTTTTTCGTCCACTTTCACATGAAATTAACCACATTACAATTATTTTGTTTAATACTCTAAAAGTATTATTCATTTCGGTGTCTTCCCATTTGCGCGAACAAAGTAAAAATACAAGAATAGTACGAGTTACATGTGTTCTCAGATTCATGCACAGCGAGATAGGGGTGTCCTGTGATTTTTTTTTAAGGTGTGTGTGGGGGGGGGAGGGCGGGGATTCATGCACGGGGAGCGTATAAACGTGCGTGACAGTCATTGCCGCGGAACCGAGTTACGGGCGTTCTCAGATTTATGCACAGCGAAGTACAGGGGTGTCCAGTGATGTTTTTTTATATTTTTATGTGCATGGTAGTGATTGCCGCAGAACTGAGTTACTGGCGTTCTTAGACTATCAAGTCAAAAAGGAAGAAATTACCTGCACACCCGGTCCTGCAATTTCCGATCGCACAAATGGGAATTTTTCATTCCTTCGCGCAAATGGGAATCGCGTAAGTGGTACTAATTCATAAATTTCCAAAATATGATTTACAATAGCAATAATTCTGCGCTGATTTTCAATAGGAAAAACAATTTTGAAGTAATGCCTCAGATGCGCATCCATTTTGTAGCAATCCAAACAAAAAATAAGTAAAAGTAATTATACATAAGTAATGCGATGTTATTTTGAAATGTTCATGATATATAAATGCCATAAGTGCATTTATTTCCTAAGAAACTATATACTTCTTTATAAACTAGCAGGGTTTTCCCGCTTTGCTGGGCACTATATTTAAATGAGTTGTCAAAGTTCCATATCATTATTAACTAGCGAGCTTCGCCCGCTAGCGGGTCAGTATTTTCAAATGAATCACTAAAATTAATGAATCACTAACAGAAACTTTTAGTGTTAAGAAAAGAAATTAAAAAAAAAAAAATCATTTTTGCTTGGGTAAAAAGTCGGGCCGGGTCCCCACTGCCTTCGGCAGCGCAGTCGCGTGCGCGCTGCGCGAACACAACTTAAAGGTTACACGCGCTGCGCGCGCGTATTCCTTCCCTGACCCTACGTGCCCCCTAAAAAAAATCATTTCTGATCGGGTAAAAACTCGCACCGGGTTCCCACTGCCTTCGGCAACGCAGTACCGTGCGCTCTGCGCGCGCACAACTTAAGGGATACACGCGCTGAGCGTGCGTATTCCTTCCCTGACCCTTCGTGTCCCCTAAAAAAAAGTAATTTCTGATCGGGTAAAAACTCACACCGGGTCCCCACTGCCTTCGGCAGCGCAGCCCCGTGCGCTCTGCGCATATTACAGCGCCATAAAAGAAAACTGATTCAGGACACCTCAAAACGTGTAAATCATGTGAAAACCTTCGATAATTTAAAAGAACTTTAAAATATCTTTCGAATGATGTATTAAAAATAATTTAATCATAATTAGAAATTGAAATATTTAAATTTGAAAATATTACAGCGCCATCTGGCGGTACAAATTTCTGTATTCCACAGTTCGATTCCAATTCAATAAAGCTTTCCAATGATGTATTACTTATGAAATTATTTTAATTATAGCTGAGATACAAAAGAAAACAAATTCAGGAGACCTCAAAACGTGTAAATCTGTTGAAATCTTTCGATAATATAAAAGAACTTTAAAATATCTTTCGAATGATGTATTAAAAATAATTTAATCATAATTAGAAATTGAAATATTGAAATTTGAAAATATTACAGCGCCATAAAAGAAATTTGATTCAGGACACCTCAAAACGTGTAAATCTGGTGAAAACTTTCAATAATTTAAAAGAACTTTAAAATATCTTTCGAATGATGTATGTAATGATGATGTATTATTTAATCATAATTAGAAATTGAAATATTGAAATTTGAAAATATTACAGCGGCATAAAAGAAAATTGATTCAGGACACCTCAAAACGTGTAAATCTAGTGAAAATTTTCGATAATATAAAAGAACTTTAAAATATCTTTCGAATGATGTATTAAAAATAATTTAATCATAATTAGAAATTGAAATATTGAAGTTTGAAAATATTACAGAGCCATCTGGTGGTACAGATTTCTGTATTCCACTGTTCGATTCCAATTCAAAAAAGCTTTCTAATGATGTATTACTCATGAAATTATTTTAATTAGTAGCTGAGAAATTGAAATACGCGTATTAGAATATTGCAATTTTTAATCGCAGAACCAAAACACGTGACCTCATTTATAGCTGCTTTTTTTTTTTTTTTTTTTTTTTTTCTTTGCTTTGGTCGTGAAAGCAGAAATCTCTCTTCCTTGAACTGGTTCCCATGGTAACGAAAAGCGGCAATGAACACGTAATAGAATCTCATCGAAGGAAGGTCGTGTATCCGCGTTTGTAATGATCGATAGATGGCGCTCTCTGAACACTGCAGTTGTTAGTAAATATAACAGCCACGTGTAATTATTATTCTTTCTCCGCCATTTCATCATGGAATGTCGATTGCATAATATGAGGATATGCAGTGGTGTGATAATTTCACCTTAGCCCACCAGAGGGCGAGCATTTCATTACAATCGCGGATTCTATTTCAATGGGTTTCATGCGTGAAACGGCAAAAATAGTTTTTCTTGTTAGCCAAATAAAAATTTAAAACTCAATTTAATTAATAAAAAAAAAGATGTGATGAGTTTTAATAGCTGAAAAAAAGATTACTTTTCACTGTTAGTTATTTTTACTTATATATGTTTACTTTTTTTTTTTTTAACCCAATGACTTATTTGCGTACTGGGTTGAGCTTAAAAATTGTAATTAAGCGACTGCCATATTAAAAATTTAGAAAAAATCCGATCACAGCGCCACCTTTTGAGCGATTGATCAATCTTATTCTGATAAAAGAAAATTGATTCAGGACACCTCAAAACATGTAAATCCGGTGAAAATTTTCAATAATGAAAACTTTGACTAATATAAAAGAACTTTAAAATGTCTTTCGAATGATGTATTAAAAATAAATTAATCGTAATTAGAAATTGAAATACGCGTCATAAAAGAACACTGATTCAGGAGACCTCAAAACGTGTAAATCTGTTGAAAACTTTGAATCTTTCGAATGATGTATAAAAAATAATTTAATCATAATTAGAAATTGAAATATTGAAATTTGAAAATATTACAGCGCCATAAAAGAACACTGATTCAGGAGACCTCAAAACGTGTAAATCTGTTGAAAACTTTGAATCTTTCGAATGATGTATTAAAAATAATTTAATCATAATTAGAAATTGAAATATTGAAATTTGAAAATATTACAGCGCCATAAAAGAAATTTGATTCAGGACACCTCAAAACGTGTAAATCTGTTGAAAACTTTGAATAATATAAAAGAACTTTAAAATATCTTTCGAATGAAGTATAAAAAATAAATTAATCGTAATTAGAATATTGAAATTTGAAAATATTACAGCGCCATAAAAGAACACTGATTCAGGAGACCTCAAACGTGTAAATCTGTTGAAAACTTTGAATCTTTCGAATGATGTATTAAAAATAATTTAATCATAATTAGAAATTGAAATATTGAAATTTGAATATATTACAGCGCCATAAAAGAACACTGATTCAGGACACCTCAAAACGTGTAATTCTGGTGAAAACTTTCGATAATTTAAAAGAACTTTAAAATATCTTTCGAATGATGTATTAAAAATAATTTAATCATAATTAGAAATTGAAATCATAATTAGAAATTGAAATATTGAAATTTGAAAATATTACAGCGCCATAAAAGAATACTGATTCAGGAGACCTCAAAACGTGTAAATCTGTTGAAAACTTTGAATCTTTCGAATGATGTATTAAAAATAATTTAATCATAATTAGAAATTGAAATATTGAAATTTGAAAATATTACAGCGCCATAAAAGAACACTGATTCAGGACACCTCAAAACGTATAAATCTGGTGAAAATTTTCGATAATTTAAAAGAACTTTAAAATATCTTTCGAATGATGCAATAAAAATAATTTAATCATAATTAGAAATTGAAATATTTAAATTTGAAAATATTACAGCGCCATCTGGCGGTACAAATTTCTGTATTCCACAGTTCGATTCCAATTCGAAAAAGCTTTCTAATGATGTATTACTTATGAAATTATTTCAATTAGTAGCTGAGATACAGAAGAAAATTAATTCAGGACACCTCAAAACGTGTAAATCTGTTGAAAACTTTAAGTAAAAAAAAGAACTTTAAAATTTCTTTCCAATGATGTATAAAAAATAAATTAATCGTAATTAGAAATTAACTACGCGTATTAAAATATTGCAATTTTTAATCCGCGATTGTAATGAAATGCTCGCCCTCTGGTGGGCTAAGGTGAAATTACAATAAACATGGTTTAATTCGAATTCCATACAGCCGCCATTGCTTCACGATATTTAGTTTCACATATATTTATAGAATAAAAATGAATAAATACGGTAAAAAAGATAACACATACTGTTGTGTGCTACAATCTAACTCCAAAGGATCAAGAAATCCAGAATTGAGCTTCCATTTATTTCCAAATGACAAATTTAAAATTTCAGTTGCTTCGGCTAATGGAAGTAAAGAATTAATCAGATGATTTGAAACTAATATTTGTTCAGTTTCAGTTAAAATCTACTTCCGATCGAACTTTGAAGAAACTGAAATATTTTTTTCCAAAAGCAATCAATTTTCCATGATGTAATGGCGGAATATTAAGTAGAATAACAAAAAGAACACAAATGGAACACACGTGGCTATAATGTTTACTAACAACTGCAGTGTTGAGAAAGCGCCATCTATCGATCATTACAATCGCGGATACATGTGACCTCGCTGTTTTTTTTTTTTTTTTTTCTTAGCTTCCGTGGAGAAATGAACCTCTTTGAACAGGTTGCCATGGTGATCTACATTATTTGATTACGGTTTTCATATTCGAATGAAGTAAAGTATTTGCAATGGTTTAGAGACTCAGAATTTCATCGAAGACTGCTGCGATACTGAACATTAAAAAATTTATAACTCATTCAGTTTTTGAAATTTTCTCTCAATCTTTTGGGAATTAAATTATGAAAGCGAGATGTATGTACAAAACAAAAAAAAAAAAAAAAAAAAAAAAAGGATTTATCTCTAAACGCTTTTGAGTTATAAAATGTTTTGCGAAAAAATCGATGTTTCGTAAAATCTAAAAATATGGATCGGTAATCCGTATTTTGTAAAAATGCTTATATGGTTCGAAAGAGGATTAAATGGCCTTTCTTTATATACCAGTTGTTAAAAAATGGAATTGTTACCCTGCCGTACAGGGCGTTTCAAAAAAGACGATCGCGAAAAAACGAATTTTTCGACCCTTTTTAAAACTTTTTTTAAAAATATAAAAAATCCGTATTTAAAAAAAAATTGTACCGTAAGAATCGGTAATAAATGCTCTTTCTCGTCGTACAGGTGTATTTTCGATATTTCCAACAGATCGGAAGCGATCGCTTTTCAAAAACCCACGAAATTTTCCCTCTTTCCATTTTCTTTCAAGGTAAGTGGTCCCGGGCGAAAATGATGATCGTGTGCCATTTTGAATCGTTTTTTCGTTAGACAATGGTCGACATTTTAATTAATATCTCCGCTAATTAGGGTCGCATCGTTTAGCAAATTAGATAACCCAGATCTGCGATAAATTCTCTGTCCGACGGTACCTGTTCGAAGTCCGTGCGACCTTTAGTGGCGGAGCCTTAGCTGCGTCAAGCCGTTTCTCACAGACACACAGACAGACACACACACGCGTACAGATTTTAATAATATAAGGAGATGGAAAAAACGGTTTTTCCCTTCCCTCCTGTAAGAATCAAGAATTCCAAAATCGTACATAATGTTTTATTTCTGTACTGATAAGTATAAAGGATTTAAGTCCAGATTCTTGATTTTTCAGGAGATGAAAAATAAAGTTAAACTAACTAAAAACTACTTAGAAGAATCGATTAGGAAAAAGGGATTATGCTAATTTATACCCTTTATACCATTCAGTGATTATCAGTCTTCATTTGATGAAGGAAAAAAAATGAATTAAATATTTTATACCAAGGATTAGTGCTAAATTTCTGAATTGAATCTTTTTTACCAATGGATTTTCTCAAAGACTAAATGGCATGGATTTAAATCCTTTATACCAATCGATAGAGAATTTTTTTCTGAGTCTGACTATGTACTTAACTCAAAATCGACCTTTTTGGACTTAAATCCTTTATACTTATCAGTACAGATTTATACTTAAGTCTGGTTTCCATGTGCAATTTCTTCACCGTGAAGTAATTTGGGGCCGAGTTATACTTACAAACGTTTTTTTTTCTTTTTTTGCTTCCTGCTCCCCAGGGGGGAATGGGGGGGGGGGGACAAATTTCAATAAATCCCGTTACTTTAGGGATCGGATACATATAGGCAATCTAAGCACCAAACTTTGTGACCGCAGCTCTCATAAATTTCCCAGGGCAAATTTAGCGCTAAAAGGGGTGTCTCAAATTTGCCCTTCGTAACACATATCCCCCCCCCCCCAAAAAAAAAAAAAAAAAAAAAAAAAGTGGCAGATCGCAAAAAATCAAAAACGTGTTTTTGAAATATCCTAAAGAAGATGGCTTTCAATATATTTGTTCCATTTTTGATAGAGGAATTTGCAAAATTTCTCGCCAAAAATCGATTTTCCTCCTCCCTCCCCTTAAAAATCAAAATTTCCTAAATCGCAGATAATGTTTTATTTGTACTTATGTGTAGTCTCCTCATGTGCAATTTCTTCACTGTGAAGTAATTTGGAGCCGAATTATGCTTACAAAGATGTTTTTACCATCTGATCCCCCCTCCGAGGGGGAAAGGGGGGTAATTTCGATAAATTCCGTTACTTTAGGTGTCGGATATTTATAAACAATCCAAGCACCAAAATTCGTGACCGCAGCTCCCATAGATTTCTCAGGAGAAATTTAGCGCTAAAATGTCCACATTTTGCCCCCTCGTAACCCCCCCCCCCCCCAAAAAAAAAAAAAAAAAAAAAAAAAAAAATCTCAAAAAACCGAAAATGTGTTTTTGAAATATCTTAAGAAAGTCTCATAGCTTTTTTTTTTTTTTTCAACATCTTTGTTTCATATTTGGTAGAGTTCTACTCAAAAATCCTGAATTAGTGAAATTTCCCGCCAAAAATCGTTTTTCCCCCTCCTCCCTTAAAAATAGAAAATTCTGAAGTCGCAGATAATGTTTTATTTGTACGTATATCTAGTCTCCTCATGTCCAGTTTCTTTACTGTGAAGTAATTTGGAGCCGAGTTATGCTTGCAAACATGATTTTGACTTTTGCCCACCCCCTTCCCCGAAGGGGTGGTAGTGGGAACGGAGGGATTTTCGAAAAAGTTGATAGATGCAATTTTAAGTTTGTAAAGATCTAAATTCCTGCCAAGCGCCGTTGAATTCCATCCAGCCGTTTTCACATGATACCCGGACAAAAATAGCGTTACAACAGACATACAGATACGATGACGCACATACACACAGACAACATTTTCTGAAGTCATTTTCGGTTTTCATGATGTGTGAAACGTGAAGATATCTCAAAATTTTTTGATTCTGAAAAATTTACAGACAAAACTCTGATTTTATTAATATAGATTACTTTTATATTAAAGTTATTAGTTAATATATATATTACTTCGTCATAGGTGATTATATTTTTCACGTGCATGCTGATTTCTGAAAACTGACTTTTTTTTCTCTCTCTCTCTTTTTTCTGACGAACTCCTGTATCGCGGTAAACATTTCCTTCTTATTTCAGTAGAAAAACAATTTGTTCTCCGCAAGAATTTCTTCACAATGAATATTTCTTGGTACATGCATATATTTTGGCCTTAAGATCATGAAATTCCCGCCAAATAAACAGAAGAGCAGAGAACCTTCACTGAATGAACAAAGAGTACCCCTCCCTCTCTTTAAAATTTCATGAGAAGCAAGTTGGCAACAGTTTATCTTAGTCGCTGTCGTTGTTTGTGCTCGATAAAAATATGATCACGCTTCCTCTAAACCGTTCTTTGAGAGTTGAGTAATGAACTCTTTTTTTTCCCTCGCGTCATTGTCCTTACCTGCAGGGCCGGCTCTAACGTTTTTGCCGCCGTAGGCAAACCTCAAAAGTGCCGCCCCCCCCCTCCCCCAAGCTTTAAAAACTTTCAAATTAAAAAAAAAATCATATAAATGGTCTAATAGAATTGAGCTAAGTAAATAATACTCATATAATATTTACTACTATTTCTTTTTCTTTTTTTCTTTCTTTCTTTTTTTTTTTTTTTTTTTTTTTTTTAAGTTTAAAACATAAAATCTATGGAAGTAATACTAGTACAGTATAGACAATATATCACTGTAAATACAAGTGTCTGAAATTCAGACACAATTGTGTCTGAAACGGGTGTTCAATTTTAAGATGGTAAAAAGTGTCTTAAAAGGCACATCGTTTCACACTCGAAACGTCTGAAATTCTGCAATCTTTGATCCTGTCTATAGTGAATATTTTTCATAAATAAATAAATAAAAAGATGCGTTCTATACTGTTTACCTGTGAAAAATAGATTTTAGAATCTCCTAGAGCATAAAAAAAATATTAATAATACAAAAATATTCCCAGTTGCCCCCACCGGGAGTCGAACTGACAACCACCGGATTTAAAATAGAGTGTCTTCCCAATCAAGCCAACGATGCTCACGCGGAACTCTGCTTGTATAACGAAATATATTCTAGTATCCGTAAAACAAATCAAAGTTTTATGTCTTTGCAATAAAACTGTCCATAAGAAGTAAAGCTTAATACATATTATCTTAAATTTCATGTGTAGAGGTTTAGGTGTTTTTTTTTTTTTTTTTTTTTTTTTTTTTTTGTAAAATGCGTAATAAATATGAAAAATCTGATGTGGGCACCACATGACTTCCTTATACACTTTTAGAAATATACATAATGTTAAAAAACATTGACATTGGACCCGAAACAGTTGGCTAAAAATATTAAAAAAAAAATGAATTATCACCGTGTTCTGAGCTTTTCTGAAAGTTAGATAAAAACCGATTGCAAGATTTGTACTGGTAACGCTGACGAAGGCAGCAGGGACCCGAAAAAATTGGCTAAAAGTATTAAAAAAAGGAATTTTACCATGTTCTGAACTATTCTGAAAGTTTCAAATGTCTACCTAGTCGGGAAGTTAGTTAAATAATTTTTTTGTTGGACCATATAAACGCTGCCGAAGGCAGCAGGGACCTGAAACAGTTGGCTAAAAGTATTAAAAAGATGCATATTCACCGTGTTCTGAACTATTCTGAATGTTTCAAATGTCTAGCTAGTCGGGAAGTTAGTTAAATAAATTTTCTGTTGAACCATGTAAACGCTGCCGAAGGCAGCAGTGACCCGAAACAATTGGCCAAAAATATTTTAAAAATGCATTGTCACCGTATTTTGAGCTTTTCCGGAAGTTTTAAATGTCTAGCTAGTCGGGAAGTTAGTTACAAATCGATTCCACGATTTGAACTGGTAACGCTGCCGAAGGCAGCAGGGACCCTATACAGTTGGCTAAAAGTATTTAAAAAATGCATTTTCACCGTGTTCTGATCTAATCTGAAAGTTTCAAATGTCTAGCTAGTCGGGAAGTTAGTTAAATAAATTTTCTGTTGAATCGCATAAACGCTGCTGAAGGCAGCAGGTATCGGAAACAGTTGGCTAAAAATATTAAAAAAATGCATTGTCAACGTGTTCTGAGCTTTTCTGAAAGTTTCAAATGTCTAGCTAATCGGAAAGTCAGTTAAATTGCAAGTTTTGTCTAAACCGTTTTTGAGTTATTACCGTTTTTTGATACATTATGGCCAAATTTTTGTCATTATGAACCTAATTTTCCTAAATATCTCCAAAACGGAAAATCATAGAAAGTCCAAAAAGGGAGGTGCACAACTAGATGTTATAACAAACCTATGTACCAATTCGCAACTTTCTACGTCCAACCGTTTTTGAGTTATGCGACATACCCACACACAGACACACACACACACATACAGACGTCACGAAAAATCGTGTAAAATCCCTTATATCTCTAAAACGAGAGCTCGTGTTAAGATGACAGTTGCAGGTGTGCAACTAGACATCATGAAAGTCACACGTATAAATTAGCAACATTCAGCGATCATTCGTTTCCGAGCAATGTGAAATACAAAATCCATTTCGCAAATCGGGATTACTATACTTCCTTATACTTTGTATAAGGAAGTAAAAAATAGTAGCCTATGGATTTTAAACGATTTTTTTTTTTACTGGTATTTGCAAGAAAAGAAACTATATACATGAAACCAAAAAAAAAAAAAAAAAAAATGCTCTTTTACATTTTGAAGTGTCGGGAAACATAAAATAATTTTAAAAATGCGAAAAAAAAATCAATTATGCACAAATTATTTAAGATTGTTTAGCTACGAATTCGCTTTCTTAGCTACAAGTTACACGCTTCGTTTTTCTTAATATTTTTTTTATTTATTACATGTGAGAATTTTAAATAAAAATTAACTTTGTTTTATAATTTTTAACAGAATAAGATCCGTGTCTAAGTATTTTAAATAAGTTAACTACTTATATTACATAAAATAATGTCAAATTTATTTGTTTAAAAAAATGTTAAAACAGGATATGCATGCTGCTTAAAGTAGATTCCATATGGAAAATTTGTTAAGTTATACAAATGTCTGAATTTCTAAGTGTCTGAAATTTGTAATGTCTGAATTTTGAAGTGCATAAATTGTAATATGTCTGAAATTTTATGTGTCTTAAAATGTTATATGTCTTAATTTCAGACATATCAACCTTATTCAGACACTTATCTCAGCTCATTTATAAAAAAGACACTTACGTGTCTTAATTTAAGACAGCACATGCGTCTGAAATTTTGCATGCGTAAGTGTTTCAGACATTTATGTGTCTGAATTGACATTTCAGACACATTTCTGTCCGAATTTAAGACGCTTCTATTTACAATGATTCTAAACAGTGAAGAATAAAGAATGCTAGTACAGTATACAAAATTTAAACCTGAATAAAATAATCTCTTTTGAACCTTTTTTTGTGCAAATTTCGAATAACTTCTTACCTAATTTGTTACTGAATTCATATTCAATGTCCAACATAGCTTACCCATTGAGTCGATTTTGACTAGATATGGTTTTAAAATATTTTTTTATCATTTTCACTTTCTCTTACCCGTAAGGCAGAGAAAGTATTGTTTTAGGGTCAAATTTTGGAATGTGAGTTTGTTATATTTACACGTTTTAAGGTCCCCTGAATCCGAAAATCATGTTTTTAGCGGTCGGTCTGTGTGTCTCTATGCATGTGTCTGTGTCTGTTATCAGTATATCTCAAGAACAAATTGTAGCAGAATGTCCAAACTTGGTATTCTAAATGTGTATGGTATGGGGATGCTACACTAAGCTTTTTGTTGAGATGACGCATATAGTTCGTGTACAGGGACACCCAAGAGAATTTATATACATTACGTCTATGGGGGAAATTGCAGGGGAGTAGAGTTTTACATCTATAGACTGCACTAAACCAAAATGAAATGAATATATATTTTTTATGCATAAAAACATGTCTCATGTAGAATATGGTAAGGAAATCCTTCACTGTTCATTTACAGGGCTACACAAAAGAACTTGATTATAGTGCGACAATAGCTGAAAAATTGATGGAACTGTATTTCAGGTTGTGCCGTGTATCACTAGTATAGGATTATATTTAGGGGCATCATGTTGTTTGTACATAATCTTGAAATGATATACAGGGCTGCAAATATTATGTGATAACATTCTTTTTTATTGTTAGTGAAAGTTCTTTACTGTAATATTTTACCATTTCCACCATGCTGCTCAGAAATTGAAATAAATTCCTCACAGACATGATAAATAATGTAATGTTTTTAAGCTAAATATTCATCTCTTTTGTTTTTTGTATATTTACACGTTTTAAGGTTTCCTGATTGCCGATGTAAAGTTTTTTAACGTTTGATTTTTGTCTGTGTCTCTTAGAGTAACTTACAAACGAATAATTTCAGGAGATCCAAAAGTTGTATTTTCATGTTAATATAAGTTTGTTGCTGGAAAAGTTTCAAGGAATGTTACGCGTGAAAATTATCTATATAATTTTAATCGAATTTTTAATTTTGATAACAGATTTCAATTCTATATAAATGTAGGTGCAGTAATGAAACGGGGCGGGGGGGGGGGTAAAAATAAAGTTTTAAAAATGTTTTATGTGACAATTAGTTCTATGTGAGGGGGGCGGTAGCCCCCCTCACATAGAACTAATTGTCACATAAAACTTTTCCGAAGCCAAATTAGAATTGTTTTAACATAAGTTTACATAACACTACTCGTTGTCTTACCTCTTAATCTCCAACCTGTATTTATGGTATTAAATTTCAGGGTAAGAGAAAGTTGTGTGAGTGACACACCAGATAAATAAATTGATAATAAATTTGAAAATAAATTTTGCCAAATACATTCGTGTTCAAGTGTACAAATTAATATAACAAACTGTAATGCTGAAATAGTAGTATGGTATGAAATCTTAAATATTTAACATTGCTTGGTTTAAATAATACAAAATGCTTTAAAATGAAAAAAAAATATATTTCTGGTTTATGCATATTTTTGAAATTTGCCTAATTTTTAGTACTTGCTTCTTAAAATAAATTAGCGTATCGTAAGTTGGTTGGATGTTGGGTTTAACGTTGCACTAATATTACGATATGAACATAGATACAATAAAAATAAGACGAGCGATTGCGTAAGCTGGAGAGCTCGAGAAACTTACAGCCGTTGCAGTCAAATTTTGGTTACCGAAGAATATACGGGAGTGTCCAATCTGTATAATAATCTGTGATGGAAACATACCTTCATAAAAAATTTATCCCCCCCCCCCTAATCCAATGAATCTGATGGACGTTAATGCATAAATAAAGCATTGTTTTAAATCTGACATCACTGTTGCCAATTCAAACTCAAATTTTGCCGTGTTTTTACGGATAACTCAAAATGTCCCTACCTTATGGCTGAAGATGTCCTAGGACGTTCTTTCATACTTAGGATATAATGTCCTGTTGAGAAAGGGTACCTCCAAATAATTCCTACATGCTGAAGAACACTGCTGAAAGTCCCTATAATTGGCAAACTCTTTACTTTCTTTAATTAGAGGGCAAAAAGAGCTTGTTAAAATCAGCGGCGTGTGTGCATTTCTCCCTTCGCGTCGCGGCTGCGCATACAATACATACTGTACAGAACTTACAAATTTGTCTATTCTGTCTGCATTTCAAATTTGGGCAGAGAAGCCTGTAAATTCTTGTTATGATTATTTACTTATTTTTTTACTTATTTATTTTTCTGTTTATTTATTTTCTACATTCAATAATCGAAGTATTTTATTTATTTATTTTTTGTAGTTCAACTGATTTTGCCGCCCCTAAATTTTGCCGCCGTAGGCAGTTGCCTACCTTGCCTACCGCCTAGAGCCGGCCCTGCTTACCTGTCGGAGAAGAGAAGTTTTTTCGCGTACCTTTAAGTTCACGTTCTTCAAGATTCCCCCTCTCCATTCCATCCTAATTTATATGCAAGTAAATTTTCTATAATTAAAAATGTTTTTCTTGGCAATATTTCTTTCAATGTTAATTTCATATGAATGTGATCAAATATTCTGATGTTATTCAGTCAAAAATAGTGGTCAAATGTCGGGATAGTTAGCCAACAAACAATATTTTAGAATTTAACTGTGCTTTTTAATCAAAATAATGGAATTCGAGTCATGAAATGTAATTTAAATTGAATTATTTATGAAAATTAACTTCAGCAAAATCGTTACTTGTTTATTGGTCGAAGAGATTATAATGTGTTAGAGGTTATTTTAGTAACACAGATAGGAATCCTGAATTAGTAAAACAACCTATATATTTTCATGTTACTATTTTCCCATGCGAAAACTGCTATAGATCAGTAATTCTGCAAATATGTTTTTAGAGTTTACAAGTGGACTACATGAAGAAGGAGGGAGTACTAAGTTATTTCAGGGCCTTTGTCTCACTTGACTTCAGGGCCCGACTATGACTTTTGAGGCCCTGGACATATCTATTATATGGTGCCCCCCCTCCCCCCATGGATATACAGTTAAATATTATTTTTTTCTTTCGTATATTATATATCGTACGACTTTTTATAATTAATAGATATTTTGAATGATATAAATAGAATTAAATTATTATGCATCGCTTGAAATGATTTTTTTTAACGTAATCTCTGAGAAAAACAAAATTGAGGAATACTTAAATAAAATGTCTGATTTATCTATAATACTTTAAATATGTAGTGGTAGGAGTAGGATGCATTTATATCCATCATAACATTGAAATCAGAATAAATGGGTTTTAAGTACTACATTTTGTGAATTTTCTAAAATATGAGAAGCAACATAGCACATTTCCAAAATTAAATAACAATTCTGAAATACGCAAATTCATCAAAAAACACATGCTTACTTATTCTTTGGACCCATTATCCTGAAAGGAGGGGTGGGAGAGATGTTTGTGCTTATTTCTTATCCTGTGGCAAAGAATAAGTTCCCAGAGTTAGCAAGATATCCTAATGAAATATAGATAATCATATAAACATGTGTGAAAAAAAGCTATTTTTCCTTTACCACTTCTCTTATTTTAAAAACTGCATAGTTATATTTACATTTTTCTATAGCACACAAAAGTAATGACAAATTTTAAAACTTCATTTACAGATTTGGTGCTCCGCAAATTTGGATACCCTGGGCCAGTGCCCCATGTGCCCATGCCTTAATCTGGCTCTGCTTGACTTGGTCGGACCCTGATCTTGTTCATTGACAGCTATCTTTTCTTTCGTACCAATTACGAAAGTATAGAGAAAATAATCCATAAATAAAAAGATGAACTATCATGAAAGTTAAGATTGTTGCTAATTGTATATCTTTTATAATTATCTATACGTAAAATAAAGCCGTTTTCACACTGGTTTGTGTGTCGCTTTATGGTTTTTTGGTTATTAAGGCTCATTGGACCAGAACCTATGACTGCAGCTAGGAAGTATTTACCGCGTGTTAAATTTCATAAATTATTCATTATCAGAAATTGACCCTTGAACTGTTGGCCATGTACATAAAGTACAAAAAAAAAAAAAAAAAAAAAAAAAAAAAAAACGCACTTGGATATTTTCTTTTCTTTTTCTGCAACAGATAATTTTACCGTTTTAAAAGCAAATTACGTCGTCCTCAACGTACACTTTAGGATTGATCCCAGTGTTAAAAACAAGATGCAGTTGTCAGGAAAAATTGTAATTTTAGAAAGTATTTCAAAAATGTCAAGGTTGAGGCAACTGGCGATGCCACAAAAAGTATTAAATTTAGAAAAAAATATTAAAATTTGAGATGACAAAATAATTAAACATTAATGAAATATTAGTGAGATGACAAAGGGTAAATTTAATATTTCAAAGTACAAACTTAACGCTAAAAGGAAGGTCTCCAATTTGTCCCCTCGTAACGCCCCGCTAAAATCGAAAATCACAAAGAACTAAAATGGGTTTTTGAAATATTCTAAAGAAAACTTATAGTTTTTGTACCATTTTTGGCAGAGTTCTACATAAAAATCAGGAATTCACAAATTTTCCTATTCGAAAATAGATTTTCCCCATCTTCCTACTTAAAAATCAAAAATTACAAAAATCGCAGTTTTTTTTTTTTTTTTTTTTTTTTTTAAACTCAAGTCTAGTCTTCACATGTGCAATTTTTTCACCGTAAAATAATTTGGAGCCGAGCTAGGCTTAAAAATGTGTTTTGGCTTTCCCCATGGGGTGGAAACGAGGAGGAATTTCGCAAAAGTTGATAGATATAATTTTAAGCTTGGTACAGACCTAAATTCCTGTCAAGCTTCGTTGAATTCAGTCTAGCTGTTCTCACGTGATACTGGGACAAAAATAGTGTTACAGACATACAGGCAAAACGACCCCCCCCCCCCCCCCGTCCCAATACACACAGAGAAAATTTTTTGAAGTTATTTTTGGTTTTCACGATGTGTAAAACATGAAGGTATCCCAAAATTTTTTTATTCTGAAAAATTTACAGACAAAAGTCTGATTTTATTAATATAGATTAAAGTTATTTTTCGTGATGAATACAGACGATTTTCATCACAGAGAGACTTAACACTAAATGTTCAAAGAAAATCAACTATATTGCGAAATGCATTTCTTGAAATATACCCACACTAAAAATTTTCGTTTCCTTCCTATATTGTCATGTAAAACTAGTATGTTGTAGCCACCACGTGACTTTCTTCTATATTTTCCTATACAAATTCACTCAGTAAAAATAATTAAAATTATTATTTAAAAAAATTATCTTCCATGATAATGCAGACGATTTCCATATTAGAGAAGTAGAGTACACTAAATATCCAAAAAAGTCAATTTTGTTGTCAAATATCACACACACACACACACACACACACACACACACACACACACACATATATATATATATATATATATATATATATATATTATAAAAATGAAAAAAATCGATAACTTTATTTTAAATTATCGCAGATCGATGGTTCAACCATTCGTTTTAAAGGTATTGGCTAGCTCTTTTGAAAGATACCCATCATGAAAATTTACTCCCCTCGAGGGGGGACTTCCCCCCCAGGGGGGGTGGCGAGGCTGCTACACATACAAAAATGTTTTCCCAGTTGACTATCTCTATTATAAATAATTCTTGTAAATTTCATAATGAATACTAAAAAATAATTCTCTTTATGCACATTTATACAAAATGTTGTCCTATATCACCATGTTAAAAATTTAGAAAAAGCGGGATGGCAACGCAACCTGTAAGACAATTTTTACCAAAAGTTGATAGGCACTAATTTATGTCAAGGTGCAACTACATACTAATTTGTATGAAATTCTGTGCAGTAGTTCCTGAGATACAGTTGCCACAAAATTTTGTCACACACACACAGACAGACGGACACACAGACATTTTCTAAAAATGGTCAAATCGTGTTCTACAGCTCTCAAAACGTGTAAATCCATCAAAATCCCGAGGTCGAAAGTTTTTACGAATCCAATACTTTCTTCTATTGAATATAGAAAAGAAGAAAGTAAAAATATGAAAAAATGGGATGACAGTGCTGTTTGTTGTACGATTGATCCCCGAATATAATCAACACCAGTTTAGGTCTCAATCCCAACTAAATACCAAGTTTGGTTTAATTTCGTGAGATACAGCGTCCACAAAATATTTGATACACACAGACAGACATTTTCTAAAAATGGTCAAATCGTTTTCAGGACATTTCAAAATGTATAAATCCCACGAAAATCGGAGGTAAAAATTTTTCTTTTAAATCCAGTATTTTCATCTGATGTACATTGAAGAAAGTAAAAAGTAAAATAACTTTTCATTGAATAATATCTTTACTCAGCAACGTATAAAAGAAATTCAGTTTTGAATAAAAGTTCATCTAAATGCTCTTTTTTATTCCCTCCCCCCATTTCATAAATCACTGTCAACTCCTTCTTTTTACTTTCTCTTACCTATAGGGTCGAGAAAATATTGTTATAGGGTCAAATTTTCGAATGTGAGTTTTTGTTATATTTACATGTTCTGAGGTCCACTGAATACGGAATTCATGTTTTTAGCGAATGTCTGTGTGTCTGCATGTTATCAGCATATCTCAAGAACAAATAGTAGCAGAAATTCTAAACTCGGTATTCTAAATGTGTATCACATAGGGATGCTACAGTAAGCTTTTCGTTGAGATGAAGCAAATGGTTCGTGTATAGCGACACTCAAAAGTATTCAAATACATTACGTCTATGGGGGAAATTGCAGGTAAGTAGAGTTTAACATCTATAGACTGCATTAAACCAAATGAAACGAATATACATTTTTTGTAATGGAGATAGTCAATTGGGAAAATTTTTTTGCGTATGTATGAGCCTTCCTCCCCCCCCCTCCTGGTGGGGGGGGAAGTTCCCCCTCGAGGGGAGTAAATTTTCATGATGGGTATCTTTCAAAAGAGCTCGCCAATACCTTAAAGACGAATGGCTGAACCATCGATCTGCGATCATTTAAAATAAAGTTATCAATTTTTTTCATTTTTAACAATTTTTTTTTTTTTTTTTTTTTTTTTAATGCAATATTGAAAATAAATTCAACTTATTTATTTATTTTTTTTTAATTTAGTATTATACTACTTCTCTAATATGGAAATCGTCTGCATTATCATAAAAAATAATTTGTTTAAATAATAATTTAAATAAATTATTTTTTAAAAACAGAATTATTTTTTAATAACCGAATTAAATTCTATATAAATGTAGGCGTATTAATGAAACGGGGGGTTGAGAGGGGCGGCAGCCCCCCTCACACAGAACTAATTGTCATATAAAACTCTTCCGAAGTCTAATTTGAATTGTTCAACATGTGTTTACATAGCAGTACTTGTTATCTTACCTCTTAATCTCCAACTTGCATTTACAGCACTAAATTTCAGGGTAAGAGAAAGTCGTGTGAGTGACACATCAGATTACTACTACTACTACTATTATTATTATTATTATTATTTTAAACAATATTATTTCTGTTTCGGCAATAAACAATTCTTTATCTATTTCGGATTTTGTTTCTCATTTCCAATCCGATTTTTACGGACTAAAATAATAAAATGTATAGCACTATACGAAATGTAAGTAACAGGTGTTTAAACTGTATTCTAAAAATCGTGGATCTCGTGAAAAACACATTACATCCGAAAGTAATTCATTAGATGTCACACGCCATTTGCTTATGATAATCACTGTCGTGTATTCACCCATCCTTTTAAAAACTTGCTTTCTTTTCACAGGAAAGCGATTGCTAAATTTCGTAGTATGCTAAATGCGTTATTTTCAATTGTTTATTTTATCAAGAAATCGCCTGCACAAAAACTTTTTGGAAAGAGAATTTATCTTATTCTTTGTTTTACTTTTACATGTCTCATATGTTTCTTTATCATGTTTAAATAATACAATAGAATCTGGATTATTCGAAGAAATTGAAAATTAAACCATCTAGCATGTTTGAAGTGGAGTAAAAAACATCGAATAACGGATGTTGATAGATAAAAAAAAAAAAAAAAAAATAGGAACACAAACAAAAAGAAAAAGACAAAACAGAAACACAACACAAAAGAACGTAAACACAGTGCACATTTGTCAAATTTATGAAGTTTGTTAGTGCTTTAATTGGCAAATGGTGAAAAGTTGTCTGGAAACAGTGATGCCAGATGGTCGAAAATTATTTCCCCAAACAGGTCTTCAAATTTCCCCAAATCAGGGTTTTTTTTTTCGAAAAAATCCCCAACTTGATTTCGACTAAAAAGGGAAAATAAAAAATTTTTCAAAAAAAAAAAAAAAAATCAAACAGATTTTTCTATGATTTAAGCTCAGATTTTTTCCCAAATGAAGGCAATTTTTGAAAAAAATTCCCAAATAAAAATAAAGCTATTGAAAGTCTCTAATCGTAGGGATAAATCATTACGTTGCCAACATTGACAGAAAGTTAAAGAACTCCCCAGATTTGTCCCTAAAAATTTTAGAATTCTCCAAAAAAGTCCCCACAAACATTTGGTCCCTAAAATTGTCCCCAGAAGTCTCAAAAATCCACAAAATGGGGACAAAATCCCCAATCTGGCATCACTGTCTGGAAAATCTGCACATGTAATGCTATCTAGAGGTAAATGATCAAAATAAAATAACATCTGTTAGTTGCATTTTATAACTTGATGTTGTACGACAGCAACAATGCAAAGAACAGTCATTTGAAGTTATAGATATCCCATTGAAAATGCATGTTGCTTCTGAGCAATTTTGCCAACCCTACAAGCAAAACTTATAATGACAAAATATAGAACCAACACCAACAATTGTTTTTGTTAGGCTCTTTGTCATCCAATGCCTCAATGGTTATGAATGGCCATTAGCAATTAGCTAGATAGATGGCCCGACATTTGGAAATACTTTGGCAATACATTTTGGTATTAATTATTTTCCACGCTATTATTTTTATACTTTATTCGCGCTTGCGTGTAACAAAATTATATATTCTGTTTAAAGTTACGCAAAGATTAGAAATAAGCTTATTATATCCAAATTTAACACATCTGTGAGGAAGTTACTCACATATTATTTATATTCATCTAATTTTATTTATTTATTAAGTACCAAATTATCAGCTAAATAATATCTGTTCATTCAATTCATTTAACTGAATAATACAAACTACCTTTTAATATTATAAGAAAGACTTATTGAAAGAGCACAATTCGTGTTAACAATGCTGTTGAAAGCTCAAATAATTAATTGTATATTTATTACCTTGTTTGTCGAATAAATATCATTAACGGATGTAATTTAAATCTTTTCCGATTAATAAATAACTTCTTTGATTACCCATGACAATTCAAAGTATTAATTATTAAATTAATTACTCTTTTAGGAAACTCAATGTCAAATAATATTGCACAAGTTTATTTCATTATAGCTAAATTTAGAAATCCCTGTCAGTTAAAATGTGCCGCGATAGCCCAGTCGGTAGAGCGCTGGGCTCGTAATTGGAAGATTGCAGGTTCGATACTCGAACCGGTCGAAGACCGTCGTGTACACTAATGATGGCTAGTGCACGTAAAACCTGTCGTGGCCGCAATCTCCTCCATGTTCCCATCAAAATTATACCTCTGGGGGTCACCGAAGCGGGAGAGCCACTCCTTCCGTTGGAAGATCAAAATTGTGATGGCAATCTCCGGACCATCTCTAGGGGTGAGTCCCAGACCGTCGCCAATTGCCCACTGCGCAGCACTATTGCGACGTAAAACCCAACCAACCCTGTCAGTTAATATCATTAAGAAATGATTTTGTTTCTAAATTACAATTATAGTGCAATCGTTAGATGTAACTTTTTTTCATTCTTAAGAGTTATTTTGTTGACGAAATAATTGGCTATAAGTTTTAATAACGAATTTTTGAATTCAAAATATTTATATCACTTTATTCGAGAAACAAAAAAAGTATTTGGCACTAAAATTTGGCTGTTTTTTCTTAATATTGGCTTTTTTAGTTCAGACATCCCTGATCTGTTCTAGTGAAGGGAACACAGTATTGCTTCACATCATCGTACAGAAAATACGCAATTACTCTTTAACTATATTTCTTGCGACCATGGAAGTCTCTGCGCAAGTGCGGATTCAACGAGTCCACTAGTAAAATAGGGGAGACTAGCTTTTCGTTGAGAGAAAATAAGCGATAAGGGAATACCAAATGACTGGATGCTTACTAAATTCAAACCTGTTGGTCAGCTTGGAAACCCTCCAAGATTTTCGACTCGTCCTCACTGCTAGGCGTAGGAAACGTGGTTACACTATAGATTCGCTCTCTTTTCTCTTTCGCGATGTAATCACCGTTTCGCCGACAAAAAGTTTCCTACCCCCCCCCCCTCCCCCCCCCCCCCCCGTTTTTCTCATTTAAGCTTCCCTTTCCAGCTATTTAGGGATTTGTACTATAATTATGGGGAAAACAAGTGGAAAGGAAATTTCAATTCAATGAAATGGCGGATACTAGTTACGCAAGGAGATTAGTGTCCAGTTCATCCCTTTTTATCAGTTGATACGACTCACAGTCTCAGGTGCACAAACCCATGGTGAATTACAATTTTCACTCGTCATCTTTTACGCCTAATTTATAACCACGTTACTGTCATAAAATTATTTCTCTTTTTACAGTGCACTCCCATAAATTCATACAGCCTGAGACCAGAGACTGTGCGAATTTTAAAATTTTGTAGATTTTTTTTTTTTTTTTTTTTTTTTTTTTCATTTTAAAATTGGAATTTTGATATTATAATGCATTGAAAATGATTGTCATTACATAAGATATATGAAATGTATAGATGAAGGCAAATAAAGAGTATAAATAATGTAATAAAAACGCACATATAAAATTTATAGTATAGCAACATTTATAATATAGCAACTTCTTAATATCATTATTTTTTAATAATTTCTTTTCAAAAGGAATTCTGCCTGCTAGTATAAGAATAATTGTATAATAAATTCTCGACTTTTATTACAGTTTAGAAATATAGGTAAAGACAAGTAATTTATTTATTTATATTTACAGTCTATGGATTCTTTTTTTTTCTTCCCCTGTGTGTGTGTGTGTTTAAGCACAAATATTATTGAGTTAAAAGAATTTAGGTACAGTAAGACCCCACTTAACGCGGGGGATATGTTCCATCAAAGAAAGTAGAGCGTAATGCGAAACAGCAGGTGTACAATTTCAGGGAATCCCCGTACTGCTGCGAGCAATTTCGGGATATCCACAGGGGAAATAAAAGAGCGCTAAACCGAAACAGCGTTAACCGGATCTTACTGTACTTATCTTCAAGACCTAGACCTTGCTTAAAATGAACTTTCCTTATCTCATTAGACCTTATTTCTAAAATAACACCATTGAAGTAAGTTCTATCATGATTTTTTTCTTTAAACTTTATCATAAATTTCAATGTTTAAATTGGTCGTGATCAGCAGATTTCTGAAGTCTACTGAAATTTTCAAAATCCTTGTTTATTATTATCTTAAAAAAAAAAATCTTATATTTTCAGTTTTTTAAACACATCGATACATAAGCTCAATAAAAACCAGCAAGTAAAAAATCACATAAATGCTGTTAAGAAAAAGAAAAAAATAAAATAAACATAATATTTCAGTTTATTTAATTTATATGTATAATTTTTTATTTCCTACTACCAGTTGTTATTTCTCAGTTTATTAATGCATCACCAAAAAATGTTTATCATGATAATTTCTGAAATACTGAATTAATTAACAAACTTTGGGCTTATAAAACAGAAAGTAAAAGTTAATAATTAAAACAACCGGAAAAAAAAAAGTTTAAATGAATGTTTTCTAATAGTTCTCATTTTGTTTCAAGATGTAAAATTTGGAATTTGACTAAATTTAAAAATGAGTTGGCCAGCAGGTAATTAAAAAAGAAATTCTACTGTTTATTCTGTTTTACGGGAGTTTTTATTTATTTATTTTTTTTTAATATAAATATATTCATATTAAACTTTTGTGCTTGCATTTATTATTTAAGTAAATAATAATAATAAACTAAGTCTTATCCTATTAAAAGAATTAACAATTATGCATGCCTGAGTAGACCATTTTGGCAACTAAGAAAAAATAATTAAGTGACATTGACGCCTGTTTTTCACATTCTAATTTCTAACTCTGGGTGTAGCGTATTTATTTCCCAGGTTTTTCTGCATCTTAGCTTCTAAGTTTTTTAGGATTATTGCCTTCAAACTACACAACTAGTCTTAAATGAGCTTGAAAAATGTATATTATACCCCCATTTCGCCGACAAAATGGGGGTGAACATTCACTGTCGGCAAAAAAAGGTGTTAAACCGATATTGTCGATTTTCACTTTCTTGGGGAATTTGTCAACAAAAGGGGGTAGGAAATTTTCGTGCCGGCGAAACGGGGGTATAACCCGCAGTTGGCATAGGCATAGATATAGTAATAAGACATAGATTGATCATCGAGAGTGAAAAAGTTATACCTTTTTTTTTCGGGGAAAGACGGCCATTTTACTCTCTAGTGGATGTCTTTTCCCGACTGGAACACACACGGATAATTTAACAAATAAAATTTACGAATAATTTATGTACTAAAAGTGAATGAAAAACTCCAGATACAGTTCGCCAGTTACCCATTTTTCTTTTTCTTTCTTTTTTTTTTACTACACTACAATAAGGAAAGCGCAGTTGACGTCACGCTCAGGGCAAAACATTGATATCTCCACCAATACAGATTGTCCTTTTGCCACTCGTGAGTGAAAAAGATTGATTACAGGATCATTTGTTTGTAAACATGCCCTTTCCTTATATACGCATTTCTGCACAAAACTGATTTTCGGCATTTATTATTATACATACTTCGGGATAAAAATCGTCTGCATTAATTATGGGAAATAATTTTAATAAGTTATAATTTAATAAATAATTTGTATTGTGTAAATTTGTATAGGATTGTATAGAAGAAAGTCTCGAGATGGCCACACTATACTAGTTATAGTTTAAAACTAGCGGGCTTTACCTCCGCCACTGCTAACTACATTTAAAAGTAGTACAAAATCTTAAGAAATATTAAAAAAAAAAAAGTATTCCATTAAATATGAAGACAATAATTATCTCTTAATGATAACAAAGCGACTTATTTTAAAAATTGTATTTTTCATAAATTAGTTAAATATAATTTACTTAAGGAAACTTATTCCATTTCCTTTCACATATTTATTAAAACACTTAAAAGCCGCGCAATATTTTGGTATTTTCAAAACTCATTACCATTCTATTCTATTATTATTTCCAAGTTTTAACTCTCTAATGGCTGATGCCAAAACCTTTTTTCGCCATCAAAAATCCTTGCACGATAACATGGGGATGACAGATCTATATAAATTACTATATCTATGGGCATAGGTGGGGAAGAAGAAATTTAAACACCTGGTATGCCGCAGTTGGACTACACCGGTTTGGACAGACAACCCTGTCATTTAAATCCAGAGGATCTAGAACGAGCGTATCCTAATCCTCTCGTTATCGGAATTTCTCCGATGTGACGTCACATTCCGACAGCCTTTATATTTCGCTAGAATGAACTTATCGAATCGCTTTCATTATCGGAATTGTCTGGCGGAATCGTTTTCTGAAATTTCGACAGGTCTTTTCCGAGTGGAATCGTCGTGAGATAAACAATTCACAGTTTCAGTGGCGTCTATCTTGGCATTAGGTATTATTCAAGAAAATGAAAGAACAAGTTTTAAATATATTTAAATCTTAAAAATTAAGTTAAAGGAAAATTGTTATATATATATATATATATATATATATATATATATATAGGTAACTAAAATTTTTATTTAAAAAGTATGAAGAATAGCATTTCTTAATACTTAAAGTTATTGAAAATTATTAAATTTAATGAAAATTACAATAAATACCTATATATTTTTTCGGTAATTAAAATTCATATTAATCATGTATAATATTAATAACATATCTATTAAGAATAACAAGCCTTAATATTTAATGTTATTAAAAATTAAGTTTAATGAAAACTGCAATTATATACATACATATATATATATATATTAACTAAAAGTCTTATTTAAAGTTTTATCTATGTATGATGTAAGTCCCAGTATATAAAACATTAATAAAGCTTATAGGAAATTATGATAAAGATTTATTTTCCCTGGAACTAAAATTTTCCTTTTTAAATTTTATTATAATTGAATTGAGTAAAGGGCGTATCAGACTCGACGACTTTACAGGCGATTTTAGAGCCAACCACTGATTAGCGCCGATTTTTCGGAAAAAATTGTCTCTACTCCCAGTGTGATAGCGCAGACCGAAGTTGCCCAACTTTTTCAGAGCTGCCTTGATAAAATTGTCCGTATACTCAATTTCTCCTCGGATTCGTCCAATCAGGATGCGCTATTTTGATACGTCATATTTCCAAGATGGCGGAACACGGGAATCGCTTCAAGTGGAGATTTGAAGAAGAAATATTATCGTTAAGCACGTTTATTTTACCGTTAAATGATAAGAATTTTCAATTAATCGTTTTTATTTTCGTATGGCGTTATGACAATAGTTGTAAAAAAGATCAAAATAGAAATAATAATGCGATATTTTACACAAATGAAAGGGAATTTTAACGCTAATAATTGCGTATTTTATTCGCGCCAAGAAAAGTGATAAGCATCAGAAGTTAGTCTTCTTTCATCCAACTTTTCACCCGACTATTGTAACCTCTACGGTGTTTTCGTCGAGGAAAAATCGGCGCTAAAGTCGGCTCAAAAATTGGTTGTTTCTAAAGTTGCTGAATCTGATACGCCCTTTAGTTTGAGATACAACACGTCAATTCTATATTCACTTGCAAAACTTCATTTGTAAGTACCGTAATTTCTGGCGTATAGTCCGCAAGTAAGAGGTGTCATCTCTCCACCAGAAGTTTTATTTAATAAAAAAACCTTTATTTCATCGAAGAAACAGTTCGAACAAATCTAAATTTATCTCTCTAATAAAATTTCTGGTGCAGAACTGACTTATCTAACCTGCGGACTATACACCAGAAATTACGGTAGCTGTATAATAGAATCTAATAAGAATCTCATTTCTTAGTGAGGGAAAAGTGAGCAAATTAAAAAAAAGAATAATAATAATTATTATTTTAAAAATCTAAATTTGACATATTATGTAAATTCACTTACAAAATGAAAATTAATTTTAAAAGACTGTTTTACTTTTTCTTACTTTGAAGAGAGATAATTTTTTACGATGCTTAAAGGTTTAAAATTATACAGCATATTTTATGGTACATTGTAAATTCTAATAAATTCTAGAAACAGTACATACAAGCATGCAAATTACAAAAAGAAAAAAAAAAAAAAAGAAAAAACTGATAAGTATTCAATTATATAACTGATTTCAAAAATATCTCTTAAATAAACAATACTTTAATATCAATTGCTTTTATATATTTTTTAAAATATGCAATGCATTTAAATTTTTAGTTATCTAAAGCTTTAGAATAGATTAATAATATAAATCGAAAACACCAAATTTGCATACAGATAAGTGAATGATACACCATATTTTAATATAAAATTGCATCACAAAAGTACTAAATGAAAAGTAAGTGTGCCCAACATGTTCAAAAGACTTTATATAAAATAATGACTACAAGAATTAGTAAAGCTTTCAGAAGCAAATCTATCGATTGAGATAAATTATTTCACTGCTTTCGAGAAATACAAATGTAAACACATCATTTTGTAATTATAAAAATTTTAAACTAGAAGCAACTTACACAACATTAATATTTCATAGCTGTCAACTATTTCATTTTCACCTTAGATTAAGAAATAATATTTTCATCAAATTGCAGTTTTCTTATTTGCTTTCTACAGTTAAATACTCCAAAAATTATTATTCGAAAAACTCTGATATTAAATCTTTTAAAAAATGCAGAAAAGTTACCCCCCCTTTTTTTGGGGGGGTGGGCGGATTTGCAGAATATTTTTTTTTCTCTGGGGACTGACAGTATGATAAATTCTTTGAAAAGTAAAATGAAAACAAAAATATATACTATTAAGTTGCTTTAAGACATGTTAATACAATAAATTAATTATAATAATACATGTACAAAAATAAATAAATAAAATAAATAATAATATTTAAGGAAAAAAAATAAAAAAATAAATAATGATGTTAATGTTTATATGGACAAAGTAAAAACATATTACCTGTACTACATCCAACGTTTTTTTATCCATAGTAAATAATTCCTCGTTCGTAATTGTATAAAAAAATAAATGCTAGCAACTAACACTTTAAGGCGGAAAATCATTTACATTCACGGCCTTAAAATGCTAGTAACTGGCAAAGATTGAATTTCGATAATAACACTAGTTAAATATATAGAAAATACATACGTTATTTATAAAAAAAGATGAAGTTAAATACTCTTCTCTTATTAAATAAAATAGAAACACACGTTCACACTTTCGCAAGGAGAGGCAGCCATCTTTGTTTATCTAAAAAATCCAAGTGGAATCTCGCAGGGAGAATGAAATCATCCTTGTCTGTGATTGGTCAACTTAAACCGATTTCGAAAGCAGTTTGGGTGCTCTGGAAGAAATTTCTATTCACCTTTCCGATAAGGTGGTTCTAGGGTATAAAATGCATGTCGGGGTGATTTGGGTTGGAAGCCGAGGATTCAGATAGCGGAATGTTTCCGCGTCGAATTCTTTCCGATGGGTTCGTTCTAGAGCCCCTGTATCTTAACGACCAAGGAAAATCACGCGGTACTAGTAGACTGCTAAAACAATACCTCTACGGCTTTCATTACTCGTACTGTCCTTTTTGTATAAAGAAAGATACACACATCATTTCAATTCAATTGCTGACCCTGCCTCCCCCTAAATATAGGGCTTCATAGGAAGGGTTTTTCAGCAAAAATGTACGCCGCAGATTACATATCTTTAATACACGAATTATCTCCTGGGCTTGTCGAGTTGTGGACACAATTACCGCTCATCAGACAAAAAAAAACTTGTCTCACTCTTTGAAGCTTATACTAAAACTACTGTCGAAAATAAATTGTCTCTTTCAGAAATCGCGTAGGGAGGGGTTGCCCCCTCCCTTTTCGGTAACACTGCTTTTTTCAGATGTCTTCTTTAGAGAAGCGCTACGCTTAATGATATTTTTTCCTCGAAAAACTCGAACACCCACGCTCAATGTTGCCACTCTTTTAAAACCAAATTCTAAAACAGCCAATTTAAATACACAATTTACCCGCTTTCAATATATGCTCCCATCGAGCTTTAATATAGGTATAACTGCTCGATGTATGGTCCTCCCTCTAGCGCATCTCACCTCTTCGATTGGATCACTCAATTACGCGCTTAAAGGGGGTAAAACTAGCCTCCGAACCAAACAGAGGGAAAGACACAACACAACCCTTAATTAAAACCCGAATAAACTACTACGTCAGAAACGCCAAAGAAAAATATTCGAAATGCATACAGCTGTTTCGGTAGCCTAAAGCGTACCGTCTTCAGTGCAAAAAGGATTCTGAATCAGGAGAAGTGCTCGTATATATAGGAGAGGGGCCGGATTTAATTCAACCAATAGGATTACGGGAAAGGTGGGGAGAGTGGCCAATAGGAATTTAGGAAAGTTAGCTGTGTAAACAGTAGAAAAATTAAGAAAATGTGGATTGAATATAAAATTTCCAACAGTCAGACAAATAGGGAATAGCGAAATCACAATTTACAAGGTTTTTAAAATTTTTATAAATATGAAAAGCTTCAAAGAAATAGAGTTCATGAATGGATTTAGGTCTTCGTCTAAAAAAACATATGAATTACGTCCGCAAACAAGAAACCAATAAATCGGACATTTCTAAACATTGCTGGGAGGAAAATCATAATTTTAAATTTAATTCAGCTAAAATAATTTGCAGACCTAAATCCATTCATGAACTCGATTTCTTTGAAGCTTTTCATATTTATAAAAATTTTAAAAACCTTGTAAATTGTGATTTCGCTATTCCCTATTTGTCTGACTGCTGGAAATTTTATATTCAGTCCACATGTTCTTAAATTTCCTACTGTTTACACAGCTAACTTTCCTAAATTCCTATTGGCAACTCTCCCCACCTTTCCCGTAATCCTATTGGTTAAACTAAATCCGGCCCCTCTCCTATATATACGAGCACTTCTCCTGATTCAGAATCCTTTTTGCACTGAAGACGGTACGCTGTAGGCTACCGAAACAGCTGTATGCATTTACAATATTTTTCTTTGGCGTTTCTGACGTAGTAGTTTATTCGGGTTTTAATATTCCAACGCCAAGTCTCGTGTTATTACAACCCTTAATTCCTCGAAATTTGCGGGAACAAGAAAATAAATAACCCATCTGTTGGCTTGAGTGTGCCATAAAATACAGTTTCATTCAGATAAAGCTAA
The DNA here is from genome assembly GCA_963930645.1 of Salticus scenicus. Classification (NCBI taxonomy): domain Eukaryota; kingdom Metazoa; phylum Arthropoda; class Arachnida; order Araneae; family Salticidae; genus Salticus; species Salticus scenicus. The sequence goes on along the minus strand of OZ005656.1, from coordinate 204,568,211 downwards.
AGGGGGTGATAATTTCCCATAAACAAGTCTTGTTCTCCCATGAGAAAAAAAGAATCTCACAGCTTCCTCAAAGTGGCCTTTTCCTTATTATTATTATTATTATTTTATTTATTTATTTATTTAATTGTTTGAATTAGGATACCCTCTCGCTTGCTAAAAAACATGCTCTTTCTATTTTAAAAGAGCGAAAAGAAAAAAGAATAATTTAATTGACTAAGCGATTGCATTGCAATTTTATATATATATTAATCTTTTTTCTAATTAAAAAAAAAAAAAAAAAATGTTTTTTTAAAAATTATTAAAAAAAATTGTAACAATAAATTTTAGCTTGTTTTAATTATAAAATAAAGTAAAAATAAAATAAAATGCTTAGATAAATAAATGCATATGCATATATATTTTTTAAATAAAAGGTTCCCTTTATTTTTACTTTATTTTATAATTAAAACAATGGATTATAAAATAAAGTAAAAATAAAATAAAATGCTTAGATAAATAAATGTATATGCATATATATATTTTAAATAAAAGGTTCCCTTTATTTTTACTTTATTTTATAATTAAAACAAAGCTTAAACTTAATTTTTAAGTTAAAATTTTAAAACATACATTTTTTTTTTTTTTTTTTTTTTTTTTAAGTTTAATAATAAAAAAAAAAAAAATTATTATTATTATTTATTAAAACTTTCAAATTTTGAACTGAATTATAAGAGAAAGCAGGTATGGAACAAGGAAGCAAAATTCATACCAGAATCTGTTTAAGAAATTTCTCTACTACTCGTTGATTTAATAGAAATCAACGTTGATTTAATAGTTGATTTAATAGAAAATTTTTTTGCATTGATAGTGGTGTGAATTCTGCGCCAGTGTTCCATCCCTGGAGAAAGTAACAATGAAATAAAATGTTTAGATTTTTATAAATATTCAATATTTAATATATTAGATTGCGCATAGCGCGCTCAATTTTAATCCAGTTCAAATTAATAATGTTCAAAATTTATGTTTATACATTTTTACGAGAGAGCTAAAGGAATTAATTTTATGTTCAGAGTTAGTAATTATACATCAATAGTTTATATGAAGGTAAGATTTGTACTCACCTTCTCTTCCAGTCCAAGGATAGATATTCAGCGTAAGTTCATCTCTTTCAGTCCACGACATCTTTCATCAGTATTGGAATCTGAAAGTAAACTATGTGTGTTTTGGAAAAAATTAATATTTGTTAAATATATAATTACTGAACTCATTATTAAAATAACTTTTTAGATGATATATATCCTTTAATTTTTCTTGATTATTATTTGTATATAAGTATATTTATATAATTAAAGCTTATTTTATAGCGGAGCATTTAACAGAGCTTCTTTTAGGCCGGTTACATATTGGAGAATAAGATACATATACACGAGTAAAAAGCGCGAGAGAAAGTTTATAAAATGATGACTAAAGCAGTTCAAAGGGTGAAATACTGGGAGCGGTGCATTCCTCTTTGCAACATGTACGTTTGTGGAGATTGTCTCTAGAATAAAATAAAATGTTTATCGGAACAAGAGTTCTTGAATAGCGGAATATCAAACACAAATTATTTCAGTTTTCTTTCATTTTTTACATCATAGATTAAATAAATAAATGGGGGAAAAACCATCCCCGTCAGTAGCATCGAACCCGGGCCCTCCGCGTGGCAACCATTTATTCTGCAGACCACGCCACTGGAACGTTGTCTATGCTGCGAAATAACTTGTATTTAAAGATTACTGAAACTTTAAACGCTTTTATTCTCGAAATTCTTTGGCTAGTGGGTCCCACTGTTTTAATGTGTTGTTACCTTCATACTATACTACAATCCTGCGCAATTTCGTCCCGATCTGAATTTTCCATGTCGTGACCTCTCCTTGTAAGACTTTTTCGTATTTGGCACAGAAAACATAAAATATAACATTTTTTTTGTGGCTTTTCTGTTACGATTCAGCAGCTGAAATTTTTACCAGTGAATTAAATACAATGTAAACTGTTTTCTGTAATATTTTCAAGAAAATCGGCGATTAGCACTTAAAAGAGTTTTCTTGGTAGTCAAACAACCAACAAAAAAATCTAGTTCAATTTTTAAAAATATTCTCAAACATCTGCAATTTTACATTTGCCTCCCCTTTTTCCACACCAATTTATTTTTAGAGTAATTCTCTCCAAATATCCTTACGAATAAATAAGAACTAGCTGGAACCCGTCGACTTCGACGGTCACTTTATTGACCGTAATGTTTCAAAAATCGTCGTATCATTATTTAAATGTATTTCAAGTTAAAACATCTAATATAATTTACAACATTTCACTTAAAAAAAAAGGGGAATTCAGAAAAAAGGGTTATAAATTGAAATACTATATATGACATCACTTTCTACAAAGTACTGTCAATGTGACGTCAAACTGACTCGAAATAAAACAGTTGCTATCTTTTATTTTCTGTTTCTTTTAATACTAAGGCTACATGTTAGCTGACCCGCCCGGCTTTGCCCGAACCCATGATAATAACCTTAATTGAACCTTAAATTTCTATGATTTTATATCTTTAACTCGATTTTGTTTGAATTTCTATTTTTAAATAAAGGCATCGCGAAAAAAATAATCAGCTGTAACAAAAAAAAATTACCTCGAACCGAACGAAACTCAGTCTTGTGACACCGGTGTCTGCGGCAGCACATACGTGAGCCGCTAATAACATAAAAAAAATTCCCAAAAATTAACCTGCAACCGAAAGAACGCGCCCGGTGTTGCCCGGGCCCATGATAATAACCTTAAATGCACCTTAAATTTGTATGGTTTTATATCTTTAACTCGATTTTGTTTGAATTTCTATTTTTAAATGAAAACATCACACAAAAAAAAAAAAATAAAAAATAATAATAATAATCATCTGTAACAACAAAAAAAATTACTTCAAACAGAACGGAACTCGGGTTCGTATCCCAGTGCCTGTGGCACGTATATGCAGGCCACTATTAACATGAAAAAATTCTCAAAAATTAATCTTGAACCGAACGAACCTCTGACTCGTGTTACCGCTGCCTGTGGCTGCGGCACCGTATAGCAAGCATGCTACGCACGCACTGCAAAATCCACTTTCCTCCAACAAGGAGAGCAGTATGTTGTATACGAACATCACCACTCACCTTGAATTTCCAAGACCTTTCAAATAAGGTGTCACATAGTGGTGTCTGCAAAATCCTTTAGTTGCACTTTCCACCGCCAGGGGGCGCAGTTTGTTCTGTACGAACATCACCAACGGTGAGGAAATACCAAGACCTTTAAAATATGATATAACATGATAGGGTCTACTACAAAATCACCTAGTTCCATTTTTCACCACCAGGGGGCGCACTATATTGTATACAAACATCCCCAATCAACATGAAATTTCAAGATCTCTATCACCAATCGCCTTGGATTTCCAAGACCTTTTAAATAAGGTGTCACATGGTTTTGTCAACTGCCAAATCCTTTAGTTGCACTTTCCACCGCCAGGGGGCGCACTGTGTTCTGTACGAACATCACCAACGGTCAGGAAATACCAAGACCTTTAAAATAAGATGCAACATGATAGGGTCTACAGCAAAATCATTTAGTTCCATTTTTCACTACCAGGGTTCGCATTATACTGTATACAAATATCCCCATCGGTCAGGAAATACCAAGACCTTTAAAATAAGATGTAACATGATAGGGTCTACAGCAAAATCACTTAGTTCCATTTTTCACCACCAGGGGTCGCACTATACTGTATACAAACATCCCCAATCGACATGAAATTTCAAGACCTTTAAAATGAGGTGCTACATGTGTGGGTCTAGAACGGATTTCCCTCTCAAACTAATTTCCCCCCTTTCCCCTCCCCTCCCCTCCAAATCTACTTTCCCCCTTTAAAATCGGAAATTCCAAATTCGCAGATATTGATTTTTTAGTATTCGACTCTAGTCCCCATATGTGCAATTTCTTCACCGTGAAGTAATTTGAAGCTTAGTTAAGCTCGTAAAAGTGTTTTTAACCCGAAACGGGTGGGAAACGGTGTCTCCCCCGGGGGGGGAAACCGTTCGACTTTTTTTTTATTTTTCTCATCTCATAGCACATCTACAGACCAAGACCTTTTTTTAGCCACCTCAACCAAATTTTTACACCAAGTAGTTCTCTCAATATAGTGGAGTCAAAAACATGTGTCAAATTAATATATAGATGAAATTACTCTAAAAAATGACTGGTGTAAAAAAAAAAAAAAAAAAAACAAGGCGGGTACTAAAAATTGTACACCTTATAATGAGATGGATGGTAGGTATGCTAATAGAGTAAAAACTGTAGGTGTAGTAAATTAACTTAATACGCCTTTCCCATTCCCATTCAAATATTGATAAACGTCTCTCTCTCTCTTTTTTTCTTTTTTCCCGTTTGGCGTTCTAGTTGTGTACAGATTTACTCGTATTTAAAGAGTGAAATAAAAAATAGTACATTCCAATCATTATTGGTGCAGAATGTAATTTTTATATAACATGACTTGTTCAGTTATTGTGGTCCAATCTTCCTTCTTGGTTAATAGTGTCAACTTGTATGGTTTTTTGCTACCGGAGAAATTTTAGAGAAAATTTTAGCATTCTTTTAAGCAGTTTTCTGCGATTAAACTTGATAATTTTTTTTACAAAGAAATATTGGTGTTTAAAAAACGTACAAGTTGGCACCTTTGATGCTGTTTTCTTTTCTTCCTCCCTTTTTTTCTTTTTTTTTTTTTTTTTTTAACAATTAAATTTATTTTATCTCATATGTAAACTGAGAAATGCCGCTCATTATCCAGAAGAATACTTAAGATTAATCAAATGACAAAAATTTCGACATTATGAGGCAGGAGTGTACCAATTCAAATATCATGGGAGGGGCTCACAAATTTCATTTTAAAAATGACTCAGAATTGTTCACAATAATTAATTGTTAACTTATATTCACTAAATAGTAGTAATTACAAATATCAGCAATTAAGAATATTTATAAAGCTTAATTTTTGGCTTAAAATGGGTGGTTCTTTTATTTGACATTGAAAAGAAATTACGTAATAACAAGTGTGTGTGTGTGTGTGTGTGGGGGGGGGTCTTAAGCTTCCTGAGCATCTCCCTTTCATACGCTCCTGGTATGGCAGGAGGAGCTATAACCGGAGCTAATTGACTCTTAGGCAGTCGATTTCTCAAAACTTCTGAAGGGCAGAAGGTCCATAAGCAGAGTGGCCAACATTTTATTTTATTCCGAAGCATTTTTAGCCCCGCCTTTATTTCGCACCACTTCATTTATAGAATCAATTTCTCCAATATACAACTATAAGAAAATAAGAAAAAATTTCTCTTAACCCATTTTATCCCAATTTATTTATTTTGCTCAAATTTGAGAAAAATTATATTTTGTAAGGTTAATTAAACATAAATAAACTAAATACAACAAAATTTGAAAACAACAATAACAACAACAACAACAAAACAATTATATTCTGTATAAGAAATCTTATCCACCTTGTACACAGGACATTGGAATAAAGAGGATGAAATTTGCACTTATATGTTTTAGTGTTCTCTTCAATAGTGAAAAGTACTTTCCGAGTATAAAGTTTTGCTTTATCTGTATAATACTTTCTTATTTACATGATAGTTCTCCAGAAAGAATTTTCAACCGCAAAGAGAAGATAAACCACGCCCCCTAATGTAATGATTAAACAAAGATTCCAGATGGAGGAGGAAAAGGAGGTGAGACACATAACACGCTAGCAGAAGCTTATATATATACATACACCATTATATATTCCAGCTGAGAAAATATTCGTACCAAGCAAATTCTGATTTCTATATGCTATTTTTCAGCTGTCCTTTAATTAAGGACAATGGGATAAAATGGTTTAAGAAAAAAAAAAAAAAAAAAAAGAGTGGTATGAAATAAATGCGAGGTTAAAAATACTTCGAAATAAATTAAAATATTGGCAATTCTGCATAAGCAGAGTTCTAAGTCTCCGCCCTTTTTGCAGGACACATTCAGAGATAAGAAATTTCTGCTTTCTTTGTAACCACTATTTTTATCAAACAATCTTTACCATATTATTATTGCAATGTGTCGTGATTAAATAGAAGAGATGTTTTCGTATAAAAAACAATGGTAGCCAAAAAAGCGGAAATTTCTCATATTTGAAAGTGTCCTGAAAACATGCGGAGACTTCAAGTTCTGCCCATAATAGAGTTCGAGCGGACCTTATTTTTTTCCTGAGTCTTATACCAGTAATTTTTTAGAACGATTTTGATTTTGACTATAAAATAAGTCTTTCTAATTATGATGAATTTTATTGTTTCAGAATACTGGTGTGAGACTCAGGGAAAAAATAAGGCTTGTATGAACCCTGCCATAGAAAAACGCCATTTTTTTCACAGCACTTTATTTTTAGAGTAATTCTTTCCAAATGTTCTTAAGATTAATTTCGAATAAAATTACTCTAAAGAATGACTGGTGCGAGAAAAAGGCGGGTAAAAAATTTTACACTTTTTAATGAGATGTTTGGCAAATATGCCATAAGTATAGTGTAACCACGTTTCCTACGCCTAGCAGTGAAGATGAGTCGAAAATCTTAGAGGGTTTCAAAGTTGACCAACAGGTTTGAATTAAGTAAACATTCAGTCATTCGGTATTCTCTTATCGCTTATTTTCTCTCAACGAAAAGCTTGTCTCCCCTATTTTGTTGACTCGTTGAATCCGCACTTGCGCAGAGGCTTCCATGGTCGCAACAAATGTAGTTAAAGAGTAATAGTTTTATTTGTTTATTTATTTTTAATTTTGTCATATGGATATGGATCGTGATAAAGTAGTACTTTTATATGTAAAATACTTGATCAGTCTAATGGAATATGTATATGAAATAGTTTAGTTTTTGGAGATATGTCAATATCTATAAATAACATATTTTAAAACTGAATTGTTAATGTAACTTAAAAAAAAAAAAAAAAAAAAAAAAGGAAATTGTTAAATAATAATAATAATAATTCGTTAATGTTAAAAAATTAATGAAAATCTAACTAGTTTAAATATAAAGTTTGCGTTTTTATCATGAATATGTAAAATTCACACACTATAAAAAGTTTTTTCTTTTAAAAATAGCTTAAAGTTTCAAAAATTATATTTCCTTTTGCGGATTCTTTGACTTTATAATTAGATCTGGGAATAAACAAAGCAAGTATATTAAAAATAATTTAAAATAAATCAAAATAGGAGTAGGCTGATGAATAATGGTATAGATAAAATTAAATTAAGAATGTTTCTAATATTAAATAAAATAATTATATCTACCTTTATTCATTATTGGTTCAAAATTAGGTTTTTATAAAACATGTAATGACATCTCTCAATCACTACATCATTTTCCATATAAAAATACGCAAAACTGAAAAATGTAAAATTAACTCAAAAAGAAAATCGAAAATAGTGCTTTGCACACGATCACATAAAAATATTTCTTTATACAAAATTTCTTGAATTTCAGTTATGGATTTCTATGTGAAAATCAGAAGACCAATAGATTTAAAAGTATATACAGCAATTTTATAATCTGCAGTGAAGAATTTTATTGGAATATAATTTTGTTTTTAGGGGGGAAAAAAAGTCTAGTAATTGAAAAGTTTTGACCACGTAAACAAAAATGTATACTTGAAACTTCTGAATACTTTTAATATAACTACATCAGTAAGCACTTAACGATTATTGTTTACTATCAAATAACACCATACGATTGTATTATTACGCGTTAAATGTAAATGTTAAAATCTATGCAGATCCCCTTATCTGCAGGGTAGGCGGTGTTGGTAAAATTGCATAGGATGTAGTGTGCGTGAAGCTCCTTTGAGACGTAATTGTATTATTCCCCTGACAGCATTTGCATACACTTTTTTCATTTCGGGAAAATTTCCTGTGCTTATGGCCATATCACACGAGAAGTTTTCGCTCAACTTTTTACTAAACACAACATTATAACCCAACATACTCAGCCTGATCTTCAAGGACAGCACATTTTCGGATGATCAACTTTTCCGAAGCCGTTTACAAAAAGCTGACTGTGTTGAGCATGCTGGTCAAAATTGACCAATAGGAGAAATAGACAGGATTTTTTCCTGAAGTATCTTTACTTTAGATAAGGGAATACATCACGTTATCAATTCCCTACGGTTAGCTGATCGGTTTCTCGTACGTTCAGCGTCCCCAACTTCGAACGACACTGAGCGAACATGTTGCGTATAATGTTGTGATGAGTATATATGCTCCCGTGTGATATGGCCATTAGAGGGAAATAAAAGGGAAAGGATGTAATGAGGGAAAAAATTCCTTCAATGTAAAAGAGATATAGTAATGGACGTTTCAGTTCTTTTTGAAAAACGGAAACGAAATGTTCTTTTCAATTGTTGCAGGTCATCATTTTTCGAAAGCGACGCACGCTAAAACCATTTTTTAACTCTCTTGTTTCTCTTTCAGACTGCAGTGCCGTCTTGAATGGTCAGATTGAAGTGAATAAGCTTCTTTTATTTATTCCCCCCCCCCCCCCTTAATGTGTGTATTGCTATCTGAAGTTTGTTGAATAATAACAATGCTAGAGAAAGTAATGGATGGATTTAATATTAATGAAGAATATATAAAACGAACACAGTCTTTTGTTCTTTTCTCTTTCAATAAAAATTTCAAAATTCTCAGTAAACAAAGCAGTAGTAAATTGATTGTACTTTACAGTTTAAATCTTACTTTTCTTTCTTTTTTTTTTTTTTTTTTTTTTTTTTTTTTTACAGAACAGATTTGAAGAACATATACTTTCACAGTCGTTTTTCTGTTTTACTACAACAGGGATTTTCTTGAAAATATATAATGTACCTAAATTTACAAATATATGCATCCTTAATATATTTTTGTTCTTATCTGTAGAACTTTTTTTCGGTGCATATAACACGCTGAGCGCCATGTCAGCCATCGGTGACTGATAGTGTCGAATATGATATGATATAAAGCCGCGTTAACCATCGGTGGTTGACAGTGTAAAATATGATATAAAACTAAATATATTACATTATCTTAAGTAATTACTGAAAATTTATTTAAAATTTACTTAATTTTTATTTATTACAGGATAATATCATAAAGGAATTTTAATGGATTTTATTAAGAATTCGCATGGCGCTCAACGTGTTAAACATATGAAAGAAAAAATTCAGGCGGTGGGGTGGACATTAAAACATATTGACAACACGAACGTCCTAGCCAGCCTCAGAAGGCATACCCTTCGTTAAGTCTCTCTTACGTTATCGTAGCCCATATTTAAGCAAGTTTTGGAGAAAGCCATAAGAAACTCCGAAAATCTTCGTCGACAATCAGGACTGTGTTGGAATCCGGCACTTCCCGCCAACCAGCTTCGACAGCAGAAAATCTCGGCCAGTGGTGGGCCGAAATAAATAAATAAGGAATATTAAATAGTTAACAATGTTCTCTTTATGGAACAAAAAAATATAAATTCATTTTTTTTTTAATAATAATTAGTTTGACTTTCAATACAGGAACAGATTGATATTGATAGAAAGGAATAAAAATAATATTTTTATTTTCATTTATTGATGCAGTAACGAAATAGAAAACTAAAATAAGTATTACGGATTGGGGAGTTGCTAACCACAGATAATAAAATTTAACAGTTGTCTTAGTAAATAAATCATGACAAAATCGAAAATTTTTGTTTTCTTTTAAGCATTGAAAACATTTAAAAATTTCTTTTATAAGTTTCAGATACTTTAGGAGCGGAGCAGTGTTGCCAACATATTAGTTTATTCGGAGCATTTTTAGCCCCGCCTTTATTTCATACCACCTATATTTTTAGAGTATTTATTTCTTATTATATTGTAATTATATATTGGAGAAAAATATTCAATAAATTAAGCAATGCGAAGTAAAGGTGGGACTAAAAGTGCTCCGGAAAAAATTAAAATGTAGGCAACTTTGGTTACAGCGGAATGAAGGGGACGAGTTCAAAGGTCTTTATACCTGGTTTTCTGGCTTTTTGAAACCTGAGATCATATTGGATCAAAATACACTAAGTCTGAATTAAACAAATTTTTTTTTTCTTTTGCGGCAATGATTGGATTTTTTTTTTTTTTTTTTCCAGAAATATAAAGGAAATAAACCAATTTTTCTGTCTTATGAAATTCACAGTCACTAAAAATTGATACAAAAAGTTTACAGAAATTTTCAATCCCGTGCAATGAAATTATTTTGTATTGTGAGTAAAATCATCTGTTTTTTTTTTTTTTTTTCAAATCTGCTTTTCTCCATCTTCTACAAAGCCCGGTTCAAATTTTTAATTTAATTGTCTTTGATTCCGCATATATAGATATATATATATTTTTTATAAAGTATAAAAATCGGACTTTCCCCTCAAATTGCGTGTTTGGAACCGCCCCAAGGACCGTTTACAGACAATTTCTGGCAAATCCTATCTTTCGCAGGAATTAACTTTTGTTAGGAATATCTATAGTGTGTTATTTGTATAAATGGTGAAAATTACAGTACGCAAAAGTGCAAAATCACTGAAAGCTATTAAAATACAATAATTTTTACTAGTTAGCATATAATAGACAAGATCTTTATCCTCAAATATATTAAAAAGATTTCATGGGCGATGAAATCCATAATATATAAGTTGTAAAATGTATGTTTTATTTTTGCGACAAAGCCAAATACAGGGGTCGTACTCTCCGCCCTTTTTTCAGGACACTCGCAGAGATTAGAAAATTTCCTTTTTTTGCAACCACTAGTTTCATGCAGAAATACTTCTGGTATGTAGTATGTCTATGCCTTGATTATACAGGGTAGAGATTATTTTATAATAATAGTGGTAGCTATGCAATTTAAAATTTCTCATTCATGAGAGTGTGCTGAAAAAAGGGCGGAGAGTACGACCCCTGCAAATATTAGAAGAGCTACATGAAATGCACTACCCAAATTCAACTTTACTGAAACTCTTCCCAAACTATTTCTGTTTCATAGAATCAAAGCTAATTATGTGCACGGAGCTGCAAATATCCTATTTAACAAACTGGAGAATTGTTAGTATCCGTCTATTTCTTTAGTAATTAAGTGGTGTGTTAAAAGGGGCGGATACTAACGATACTCGAGATTAAGTTAGGAACTATGTAAGAGCAGGGTTGAAACATTTTAATTAATTTCAGTCAGTGTTGCCAGATCTGGCAGATTTTTTATTCAGTAATCCCCAATAATTTTTAATTGTGAAGTTCGCCTAATCACTCCGAAGAATAATTGGCTATTATGCATATCAAATATCATTTTTTATAATTATTGGTGATTATTGAATGAAAAATCCGACAACACTGATTCCAGAGCATTTTTAATCCCACCTTTATTCCATTCCCCCAAAGAGTATATTTTTCTTTCTTAACCCTTTGCGGCGCAAAACAATTCAGATCATTTAAATTATACTGCCGCCGGAATTCATGAACTAAATTAAACATAAAGAAATTTTAAAAGTTAAGTTTAAAAAAAACAGCCTTTTCTGATATGTTACAGGGTGACATAAAATAACGGAGACAATGTTTTTTATTCATATTTTATCAATAGAAAAGAAATCAGCATATGTAACAATTGTAAACAATAATATGGACCCCAGGTTATAACATATTCAGTTGGTTTCAAAGTGGCCACCATAAGCGTCGATACACAGCTGCAAACGAGTCTTGAAGTTTTCGGCTATTGACCGCATGTCCTCCGGCAACAATCTGTCCCACTAACGAAGCAGTGATTGTTTCAGCGACTCAAAACTGCTCGAGCGTTCAGCACATGCCTCCGCCTCCAAAATAGACCACACGCTATAATCCATGGGGTTTAAATCCAGCGAGTAGGGGCCATTCCGTAAAAGCAATGAAATCGGGAAAGTGGGTTCTGCACCACTCCTGTGTCAACTTCGCCCTGTGAGCTGGGGCGGAGTCTTGTTGAAACGTCCAAAACCCATTATGGAAGTACTGCTTAGCCCACGGAAGTACCACAGCCTCAAGGATGTCATGCTGGTACACATTTTGTTTGATTTTGACCCCTTCCTCAATGAAAACGAGAGTGGTCTTACCGATGGTGTAAACACCGCCCCACACCATGACAGACTGAGGTTTTTGTCGGTGTTAAACGATTGCCGATGTGCTGGGAGCGTCTGAGGATAAATATCTGTCGTTACGGAAGTTGTGCGCTTGCTGTAAGGTGAACAGCTTCTCCTCCGTGAAGAGGATGCTCTCCCGTCGTTCAGCTGCAAACCGACGCTTGAGTTGCCGGCATTTTTGGAGTCGTACCCGCTTGTTGTCTCCCGTGAGCTGCTCAACTTTTTGGAACTTATACGGCTTAAGATGGAGTTCATTTCTGGCTATTCGCCTAACTGCTTCGCGATTGATTCCGATCTCACGAGCGATATTTCGCATGGAGACTCTCGGATTTTGCTTGATTTGATTCTGGATGACCTTGCGGTTCCTGGGCATGTCGGAGGTACGTTTTCGTCCTCTTCCAGGATGGTCGCCTTCATGGCCAAGCTTCTTAAAACGTTTGATGGCCTTGGATACAGTCTGTCGCGGAACTTTGAGTAAGCGAACAATTTCACACTGCCGCTTTCCTTGACGAAACAGCTTCAAAATTACAATACGTTTGTTTGACATTCTAATAGGAAAAGGAAATATGTGAGTTCACAGTTGTAAATGCATATACTAGTAAAAAACTGCATGGGTACTTCAACAGAACAACTTTTATTTGTATACGTTACAATTATTTCGCGTCAGGATGTGTTAAACATTGTCTCCGTTATTTTATGTCACCCTGTATAAACGTAAATTTTTGCTAAAAATTTTCCGGGATGAATTTTTGCAGCTGTATCTTAAATTTTGCGTCCTCGCAGCGATGACGGCGCGCGTTAAGGGGTTAACACTTTTACAACCGCATGCTTTTGTCTTTTTAACAGTAAGGCCCGCCTGTGGGCGTTATTCTCTCAAGTAACAAAAATTCAAAACAAAATTTTCTATATTCACATTTATATTACAAATGGTTATATAGTAGTATTTATATTTTTTCTAAACAAAGTATTTGTATCTATAGTATATTTGATTGCATACAAATATAAATAGTGGGTATATTCTTAAGAAATAAGTAAGATACAAATCGCGACAGAAACGTCCACTGGAGGAGTTACAGATTTTCAAATGACGTCACTCTATGTCAGCGGTCGCGAAAGTGTTAACCGTAGTTATATTTAGGAGAAAAATATTCAAAAATAAGTTGGGCGAAATAAAGGCGGGGCTCAAAATGCCACGGAATAAATTAAGGTGTTGGTAACTCTGCTACGTGTGCACATTGCATTTCACATGGAATACTATCTCCAATATAAAATTTTAAATATAAATCTAGACTGTGCATCTATAACCTATTAAGTTAGTAGCTAACATGCTTTTGCAACAAGTTACTTGATATAAATTTTATAACTGAATAATTAAAGATTTAATTAAAATCCAAAATATATCATTTCTTCAATACATTCATTTGAGTAAAGTGTTTTAATATTTATAGCTTTGAGAGTTTTCCAAGCTAAAGAATTCTTCATAAAAATAATTTTGAGATGTTTCTTTCAATTTTTCAAATTGAAAAAACTGTCAATTAAACTCTTACAGGGGGTCGTAGCTCTCCGCTATTTTTTTTTTTTTTTAGGGAATTTTTTCGAGACAAGAAATATTCGCCTTTTTCGCAACCACTAATTTCAGGCAGAATTACTTCTGATATATTTATAGTAAACCCCTTAACGCGCGGTGTCCTCGCTGCGAGGACGCTAAATTTAAGATCCAGCTGAAAAAATTCATCCCGGAAATTTTTTAGCAAAAATTTACGTTTATAACATATCAGAAAAACTAGCGCGTCTTTCTCAAATCGGCTCTCTATGAAAGAATGCTATTAGGCCTCCTTGGGCATGCGTGAGACTAGTCTATTATTTTCACACGGGGGTATATGATGGATTGACTTGGTGCAAAACCGGCTGATGTATGAATGTCGCGGATTAAGAATTTTTAATCCGTGCTGCCTGTGCTAAGAGAGATAGCTTAATTTGCTTTGATAATATAACTAAAACTGCTTTAATTCTGAATCTTTATAATAGCTTGCTGCACTTTGGATTTTTTTTTTTTTTTTTTTTTTCTGACAGCAACAAACATTGTTACTTTTTAATCACATAAATATTTAGAAAATTACAAGGTTAACTGATTTATTATTGAAACTTCAATAACATATTGTGGATAATCGTTTCAAGTAATGATCCTGATAATATTTACATTTAAAAACTTATGAATAAATGTCGCGTGTGTTTTAAATATAAGTATATACAGTAATTTTATTTTAATATAAGAATTTTTTAAATAAATAAGGAATATGTATATGAAGATTTAATTTTTTTTCTTAAGTACATATTTTAAAGATAATTATTAATTAAAGCATATTTATTATTTAAAGCATAGGAATTTCAAAACTCTGAATCAGTGTAACTGTAAGTGTACACCAGATAAATAAGAATTTAGGAACATTTTAAACTTATTTTAATATAAACTAGCAAGCCAGGCTGCAGCTAGAAAAAATGTTTGGGGGGGGGGGGGGTTGAAGCTTTAGTACAGAATATTGAGTATTAAAAATGACATATAGCTCAAAATTTTCACAAATCTTCAAAAATACCCCTCCCTTCCCTGGCTTATAGCCTTGCTACTTACATTAAAATTACCTGTGTGTATTCAAGTCAGTTTGTTTTGTCATATTGTTGCATAGAAAGAGGAGGGGGGCTGAGATCAACTAAATTTTGTATACATGTGTATCATTACAAAATCTGATTCGGTACTTTCTCTGTTTGAGGACTGATATTTCACAATCTAGCAAGTTTATTTCATGGATCTGTAATAAACTCTCTAATTATGTGTAGAGTAGAAGCAATTACAAAAAAGTAATTAAAATTATTATAATAAATTTTTAGAATGTAACAATAATAATGTATATATTAATAGATTCAAACCAAATGAATTTACATATTTTTATTATAAATTTTTTTAATTACAGATTTCTTCATTATAAATTTTGTAAAGGACAAGGCCATACCCAAGGGAGGGGGGGGGGAGCACCTTTGAAATTCTATAGATTGTCGAAAATTATAGTTATTCTTTATTTTTAATACTCCTTATTATGTTCTAAAGCCTGAACCCTCCTCTGACATTTTTTTTTTCTAGCTATGGCCTTGGTGAGAGAAGATCTTGAATGGTTTAGTCCTGAGATAGCACTATCCTTAATTCTTGCCATGTGTGTGATTTACCAAACTCCATGGCAGCTATGAAGCACAAACAGAAAAGTTTCTTTGTATATGAAACCTGATTTTGAATTTTGCTTTTGAATTATTTTATGTTTTCCAAAACCTGTGAAAGTGATGTCATGGTAAAGACAATATGTATATTTTCACATGTAGAAAATGAATATGGAAAAACATTGTGAAATTGGCATCATTTTAAGATTTTTTTCATATCTTAAAATGATAATTATTAAAGATTACGATTTGATAAATTCTTAATAATTTATCACATCTTAGGATTTTATGAAACCTGTGGGAAATGACATCATGGTTTTGAGGCAATATATATTTTCATGTGAAAATGAATGTAAAAGAATATTTTGTGAAATTGACATCATATACAAAAAAAAAAAAAAAAAAAAAAAACTATGTGTTTCTATTTATTTTTAAATAATTGAAATTATAGCTATAATAAAGAATTTACTTTTACTAATAATATCTGTATTTCACATAGTAATTGACCTCAGTTTTGAATTCAATATACCAGGTTGAATCTGCCAGCAAGTGTTAGTTTGTATGGTCAAATTTTTTATGGGATGCGAACAGGCTGGTGGTGTTCACCAGAGGAAGGGGGGGATGGTTGTCATAGACAATTGCGATTACAAGTTTGCTGTATTAGAAAATTTTCTGATCTATGTACAATTTGTTTGGTAGTATTTGCAGCAATCAGATTTGTTTAAAGCAACATATTGTACACACCCCCAAGTACGAGTTTACTATGGTCGAATATTCCGGAGGTCACTAATTTGAAAGAATGATTAACTAACTGCTTAAAAAAGTGGATATTTTTAAAAGAGTAAAACATATTAGGAGGAGCAAGAAAGGGGGGGGGGCAGAGGTACTAAAATGTGAAAATAATGTATTGAAAATTGGTATTATTAGGTTTTTAAAACCAGATAAATCATATGTCACTCACATTTCTTACGAATATTTTGGAGAAAAACATGGAAAACCAAGAACGTCTTTATTCTTTTACATTTTGCAGATTTTTGAATTCCGATATTCAGGTTACATTTTGTTCTAAGATTTTTTAAACGTTATTCAGATTGGAATTATTAAACTTTCAGAGAAAACCACGGTAAAATCAAACACAAATCTTTTTATAACAATGTTTACATTACTTTTGTATCTCAGCTTCTATTTGACAAAATTTCATAAATAGTATATTATTTAAAAACTTATTTGAATTGGAATTGAAGATTAGATGTCAAAAATCTGTTAGAAGGCAGCTCTTTAATATTGTAAAATTTCAATAACTCCAATTCTAATTATGTTTGAATTGCTTATAATACATCATTGCAAAATTATTTAAAAATACTTTTATTGCAGACTTTTAAACTGCCTTAGTCGTAATCGAAACAGTAAGGAGCTGCAACCAAACTAACCGCGAAAACAAAACAAACTCATTGCGGCTCCTCCTCCCAGCTCTCATTTTCTACGGTACCACCTGCACGTATAATAAACTCGCCTGTTCCGTAGCAAGGCTAAACTGGATCCGACGCTATCCGCGCGCGAGGGAGCGTCGGATCCAGTTTAGCCTTGTCCGTAGAGAGCCGATTTGAGAATGACGCGCTAGTATCAGAAAAGGCCGGTTTTTTTAACCTTAAAATTTAAAATTTCTTTTAGTTTAATTTAGTTCATGAATTCCGGTGGCAGTATAATTTAAATGATCCGAATTGTCTTGTGCCGCAAAGAATTAAGGTTTTTTTTTTTTTTTTTTTAACACTTTTCAACAATGTTTTGGAGTGATTATGAATTCAGTTAGTTTGTCAGTCTGTATTTTTTTCCGTTGTGTGATAACGTAGGCAAAGTACATTAAAGGTTAAACGAGGCAACAAGTAGATACATTTGGAAAATATTAATAGCCTATGCGAACCAAATGATTTTTCGTTCTTGTTTAAAAAATGAAACGAATTATTGTTATCATCTGGTTTAATGTAAAATGTAAAATTATCATTTATTATGGAAGGATTAAAATTATAATAAAAATAAGAACTAATTAAAAAAAAAAAAAAAAAAAAACAGTAATATTTTAATATTATTATTATTCACTCTGGAACTTTTTCGATTGTAAAAATGTAGCAACTTGATAGATTCACTCCGTTTTGTGATGCTGATGCGATGCCGCAATCTGGTAGCTAAGCATTGGTGAGGGAATGACAGATTTCAAATTCCCTTTTCTTCTGTCCATACAAATATTTTCTTTTTCATTCCATTGTAATAGTTTTTACTCAAATTTTCGGCCAAACAGTTTATGGTGCAAGCTGTACATGATATATGAGTAACATGTACAGATATAACAGTATTGATGTGCAGTAGTTCCGTTGTACATCAATATGTGCGATGTCATGTAGAGATAGAGAATGGAGATTAGTATAAACATAAATTTTAAGTCATTTTCCAACTGAACGTTTAGCACAATCAGGTAGAAAAACTAAAGGTTTGATTCAACTACTTTATTTTTTATTATTGCTAAATATGCCGGATCCAGTTCAATTTTTACAAAAAAAAAAAAGAAAAAAATGTTATTTAAATTTATATTAACTTATTATATTAAAATAAGTTGAATCTTAGTATAGTAGTTTTCTCTTTTGTAAGGGAGGAGGGGGAGGGATCACAGTGAGAAAATTTACTTGGAGTCACATGAAATCTATAAGCTGCCCTGGTGTAATATCTATTAGAGGGGGCCGCCAAATATCAGTTGCTTAGAGCCGCCAAAATTGTAAAGCGGCCTCTGATTTTTAGAGTTATTCTCTCCAAATGTTGTTACTATTAAATAAGACTAAAATTATTCTAAAAAATTATTGGTGTGAAAAAACAGGCGGGTACTAAAGATTGTACGGTTCATAATGAGATGGTTGGCAAGTGTGTAATGATAGTAGTCTAAATATTGATAAGTCATGGTTCTGGCGGATTTAATGGGGCTCCTCCCACTCCTTCCTCGTTACTACATTTTTACTCAAATTTAAATATAGATTTCTAGAGAAAGGAATTAAAAGGGCTAACAGTTTATGCGTAAAAATCACGTTAGATTGTGCCCTCTCGAATGCTCATAATTTAATCGATTTCTATTATTACAGTACTGGGATGGTTTCCTGTTAAAATGGGAGCTAACGGGATGAAAGTTCTGACTCTCATAAACTAAAGAGGAGTGACTCACACCGGCGTTATGTTCGCTGTAAAATTAAAGCTAATATAAATAATTTTTCTATTAATTTGCTATTGAAGGCAGATTGGAAGCACAAAGTTCGAGGCCTGAGTTGAGTACAATACCTTCTGTAAGATTCTTTTAAGGGCTTCTTAGCCTGTATTCGTGCATGTTTAAGTGCCATGATTATACTGGCAAGAAACTATCATATTAAAATAGTGGTTGTAATAAATTTGAAAATTCCTCATCCTTGAGAGTGTCCTGAAAAAAGAGCGGAAAGTATGACCCCAACTCTTAAAAAAATTACACGAAGTATATTCAACAATTTAGTTATTTTATTTTTATTTCTATACATTTTTTTAAGTAAATGTTTCTTTAGATATAATAAATAATAAAGACATTTTTTAAGAAAACGAAATAACAATGTAAAAGTACACTAAATCATATTTCTATTATAATTTATTTATTTATTATTTAGCTACCACTGGTTACAATTTTTTAATGATAATTATTATTCTATGGAAAAATAATGAAAAAACTATCTGTAAAAGTACAATAAATATTTCTTTATGAAATACTAGTAATTAAAAATAAGTAAATACATTAAAATCGGAAATCTTATTTAATTTAATTACTGTAGTGGATTAACAAAACATTCACTATGATAATAACCTATACGCTGTTTTAACATAGCTTCAATATTACGAATCTGAAATATTTAATAAAATGCTGTATTAAAACAAAAAACAGTAATAATCAGCTAAAATATACATTTAACTGATAACTATACTCACACCGTCAATCTTTTGCACATTTCTGTTTATCAATTTAAACTTGCATATCTTACACGGTGTTACATTTCTCTTTTAAATTTGGTTCTAGTAAAGTATCGCTTGCGTCCTTACAGGTCACGAGTGGTAGCTGCAATTATCAGTCAAGTATATGATTGTAATTTAACACAAGACCTTAGTTCGCGCCCCTCAAATATGCTCCAGCTTGCTCCTTCTAATGCGCATGCGCGCAGACTCAACGCTCCTGAGTGCTCTTGACTTAACGCGCATGCGTAAATTTCAGCGTGTTTACACCATAGATATAGTAATAAGACATAGATTGATCAGCGAGGCCGAAAAAGTGATGCCTTTTTTTTTCGGGAAAAGACGGCCATTTTACTCTCTTGTGGATGTCTTTCCCCGACTGAATATACACGGGAATACACACAGATAATTTAGCAAATAAAATTTATGAATAATTTATGTACTAAAGATGAATGAAAAAACTCCAGATACTCATTTTTCTTTCTCTCTTTTCTTCTTCTTCTTCTTTTCTTTTTCTTTTCTTCTTCTTCCTTTTTTTTTTTTTTTTTTTTTTTTTTTTGTATGGAATAACGACATTTAAAGAAATTTATCGTTTCTGTCTACTATTTCTGTCTGGTTAGAAGTTTTTATGGTCGAAAAAACTATTGGACTTATCCTCATCTTTTGAGATATTAGAGTTAACCCTTTAATTGCCAATCGCAATGCAGTCGGACACTTTTGTTACCAACTGTAGAGTAGAAATTTATGTTTACTCGGAAATGGTTATAAAGATATTAATAAAAGTTTGGGATAAGTGCTTTTTAGAGACCTAAAACAATTGGAACATCCTTAGCATCAAGAAAATTAGTGTTAACCCTTTAACTGCCAATCGCAACATGTAGTAGAAATTTAGTTTAATCAGAAATGGACATAACAATTTTGTTTAAAGTTTGGAGTTAAGTGTCTTTTTAAAAAATTTTTTTTTTAAGAACTAAAACGTTTGGACATATCCTCATCTTCAGAAAAATTTGTGTTAACCCTTTAACGGCCTGTCGCAACATATAATAGAAATTAGGTTTACTCGGAAATGGATATAACGATTTTTATAAAAGTTTGGGATTGAGTATTCTTTTGAGAGATAAAGCGAATGGACATATACTCATCTTCAGGAAAATTTGTGTTAACCCTTTAACGGCCAGTCACAACATATAATAGAAATTAGGTTTACTCGGAAATGGATGTAACGGTTTTTATAAAAGTTTGAGATGAAGTGTTCTTTAGAGAGATGAAGCGATTGGACATATCCTCATCTTCAGGAAAATTCGCGTTAACCCTTTAATGACCAGTCGCAGCATATAATAGAAATTAGGTTTACTCGGAAATGGATATAACGATTTTTATAAAAGTTTGGGATTAAGTGTTCTTTAGAGAGATAAAACAAATGGACATATCCTCATCTTCAGGAAAATTCGCGTTAACACTTTAACGGCCAGTCGCAACATATAATAGAAATTAGTTTTACTCGGAAATGAATGTAATGGGTTTTATAAAAGTTTGGGGTTAAGTGTTCTTTAGAGAGCTAAAACGAATGGACATATCCTCATCTTCAGAAAAAATCGCGTTAACCCTTTAACGGCCAGTCGAAATTTATAGCATTAAATGGGTTTACTCGGAAGTGAATGTGACGATTTTGATTAAATTTTAGGGTTAAGTGTTTTTTTTTTTTCTTTTTCTGGGCACAAATCCTCTCAAGTATCCTCCTTACTACAAATGTTCGTGTTTCAGAACTTTCTACCACTGTAGCTCCTCAGATCAGAAGACATTTAACGGTTAAAATAATCATCGTTGCTCTCCAAATCAAACTGATGAGTATAAAATTATCAAACAATGATAAAAATGGGGGAGGGGGCGTATCAAGAAAACGGTGTGTGATTGGGCAAAATGGTGATCATATTCGGATTCAGGAGGTCATTTTACATAAGAGTGGGCTGAAATGGTGTCAGATACAATTTTCATGCCGAGCAGTGTTATTACAAAGGAATACATAAAAAATTTTCTGGTATTAAGATTACGGAAATCCGTAATAACTTGGCATCTCTCTTTCTATATATATGTATATATATATAGGTAGATAGATAGATAAACAGATAGATATTTGGTGCAAATTAGATTTTTTCTTCGATTCAGAAAAGTTCCTGCTCACTGTTAACCCTTTATCAACCGGTTAAGAAATACGGCCGAATTTGGGTTAACTCGGAAAGGGATGTAATGATTTTGAAGAAAGTCTTTGATTAAGTGTTTCTAGAGGTATAAAATCAATTAGGCATATCCTCATCCCCAGGGCAATTCGCGTCTACTGTTTACCCTTTAATTACCGTTTGGGAATATGGCAGAAATTGGGTTTTCTTGAAAATGGGTTTAACGATTTTGATGGAAGCTTGGAGTTAAGTGTTTTTTGGGGTAAAATAACGATTAGTCTTATCCCCATCTTCATAAAAATCATGGTTTGCTGTTAGACCTTTATTTGTTGGTTACTTGGAATAATATGACAAAAATTGCATATTAATGAGGAAAAATATGGAAAAAATCGGGTTTGCTTGGAAATAAATATAATAATTTTGATGAATATTTGGAGTTAAGAAGTGTTTGGGTTGAAAAATTAATTAAACTTATCCTCATTTACAGAAAATCTTGCTTTAGCTGTTAACCCTTTATTTTCCTGTTGCAAAATATTGCAGAAATTGGGTTTACTCGGAAACACACATAATGAATTTCAAGAAAGTAAGAGTTAAATGATTTACGGATGAAGAATTGGTTTAACTTATCCTCTTTTTCAGGAAAATTTGCATGCGCTGTTAACGTATCATCCGCCGGTTGAAAAACAAGGCTAAGTACTAAAGTCTAAGTACTTAACATGACAGTATAGGACAAAATTTCATATAAATGTATATAGTGTGAGTTATTTTTAACGCATGAATGTAAAATTTATATGAATTATTGATAATAGTAGTAATAAACTTGAAAAAAAAAAAAAATGTGTGCATGTAGGAGCATTGCTTTACTCCTGGGAAGGAAGTGCTCTTCCCCCGGGGCCTGTGTAAATTTTCAATGTGGATATTTTAGAAAGAACTCGTCAATATTTCTAAAACGAATGGTTGAACCATACATCTGTATTAATTTAAAACGAAGCTACCGATTTCTTTTATTTTTAATGTTATATATAATGTATATATAGTATAGACATATATATATATATATATATATATATATATATATATATATATATATATATATATATAAAAAAAAAAAAGCTGTGTACACTCTTGTGTATATCAAAAAAAAAAAAAAAAAAAAAATATAAAATAATAAAAGACAATAAAAAAGGTGGCGGTTGGGTGGGCAGATGTTTGATTACGGAGGTGGGGTGGTGTTGTAAGGCTGGATGGTTGGGTGGGTTTGTGAAATTAAATTAAAAAAAAAAAAAAAAAGTAGAAGGCTTGTTGCATTTGCTTTGTATTACTATGCAAACTTTCATTTTCCAATAAAATTTCAGATTTTTCCTTTTTTGAGTTGTCAACTATATTTAATGGTCTAATTATACTGTTAAACACAATGTGATCAATCGGTGAATTTCATTGTGGCTTCGTGGTTTCATTGTTGTTCATCTGCTTTGAAATTTTGCATTTTTAAATCCATATGGTTCCTGTTCTGGTTGTGGCAGGCTGGGGGAGTGTTGCCGGCGTAAAACTAGTGTAACCCCACAGGCAAGTCACAAGTCTTGCCGCCTGCCTCCTTCTTTCTATCTTGTGTTTCTTGGGTTGTTTTTTCATTAATTTTGATAAGTTTATGGTTTTAAGTTAAGATTTGTTGTTTTACTTTATTGATTCGTTTGTTTTGCAGACTGTTAATTAATAGATCTGGTTTCTTTACATTAATGTATTTCATCCACTGATGATTTTTTTTTTTTGTATCTAAATGGTCATTGGTGTTTCAGTGATCTTGTATCTGTTGCTTGGCTTCTACTATGCTTAATAGATCATCTTTATTATATATATATATATATATACAGTCGAACCTCGTTAACGTGAATTACTTTTAACATGAACTGTTACCACAAACCCCGTCAAAATGAAGATTACTTTAGTTATATGACGATCAGTTACTGATAGCATGAACTACTGATAAGATGAACAGATTTTTGATCCCCCTTGAGATTCACGTTAACAAGATTCGACTGTATATCTTTTCATGTCAGCACAAAAATGATTTTTTTCAGGATTTATTATTATACTACTTTAAGAAAAAAATCGTCTGCATTCATCATGGAAAATATTTTTAATAAATTATAACTTAATAAATAATTTGTATTGAATAAATTTGTATAGGATTAAACAGAGAAGTCTTGTGGTAATACTAGTTATAATATATTAAAACAAGCGGGTTTTACCTCTGCCACTGCTAACTACATTTAAAAGAATTTTGAAAATTCGATATTACTTACTAATATAAAAACTTAAAAAATATTAAAATTTTAAAAAATGTATTCCATTAAAAATCAAAACAGTATTTAAACCATAATAATAACAAAGCAACTGATTATAAAGAATCATATTTTTCATAAATTAGTTAAATTTAACTTACTTATGAAAACTTATTCCACTTCCTTTCATAAATTTATTTCTACAGTTAAAAGCCGCGCAGTACTTCGGCATTTTCAATATATATCAACCATGTCTTATTACTATATCTATGATATCAACATTCTATTCCATTGTTGTTTTCGAGTTATATACTCTCTCATCATGGCTGATGCCAAAAACTTTTTCGGCATCAAAAATCTTTGCACGTTAACATGGGGATGATAGATCTATGTATATTACTATATCTATGGTTTACACTAGAGGTCTGCACGGGCCCGGCCCGTTTATTTTTTACTAGTGTACGGTCCGGACAAAAAGCGATAAAATCAGGCCCGGCCGGATTCAAAAATATGTAAAATTATAAAAAAAGAAAAAAAAAAAAACAAAAAAAAAAACATGCCTTTCTACGAAAAAGATTTTTAGTATGTGTTTTGCAGAGGTTTTATATAGCTAAGCAATAGAATGTTCTTTAACAAAACTGCTGAATGTTTACAAGATATTTATATATAAATGGTATTTCATTATTACAGACGTACAGAAATCACAAAGACAGACAGAAAGTCAAATCGAAAATATTAGCATTCCTCAAACAATATAGGAAAGTATCTAAAATGGTTAATAGTACTAAAAATACACTTTCAACCACTTCCTGTTATATACCTTAATGTATCCAAATCTTTCATGCGATCCGGTAAACAAAACTTTAATGCTAATCCAACCATATTCAATAGAAAAGATGCTTTTGCACATGCTAAAATTGATACTACTTTCATCCAGTGCCCCGGAGAAAAGAAAAAGAAGCCTTAGAGGAAAAGTTACAGCGGAAGGATTTTTATAGCCTTCATACCACCTAAAAACTACACTACAGACCATAGAAAACAAAGCCTTATATACAGTAACGTATCTAATTTCTTGTTACATGTACGCAAACTGGTAGTAACATGCATATTATTTTGAATTAGAAACCATATAATATTACTTTAAATAAAATATATTAATTTCGAGACATGTTTAAAATATTTGCGGAAAATCAGATCGCGAACAGTCAAGCTGATAGACAATTAAATTGTAGTTACAGAACCTTTAACAAAATAAAATTTTATGTGACATACCAGACTGTAAAATTATGTAAAATAAATGACTGAAAAAGTATTTTATCATTTTCCTTTTTCGTTGATTAACGAGGAATTTAGAAAAAAAATTCGGGCCGGGCCGGGCTCGGGCTTAAAATTTCCCCCAGGCCCGGCCCGGCCCGGCCCAAGTACACACAAAAAATATTGAGCCCGAGCCCGGCCCGGTCTGTGCCTACAAAAAAATTTTAAGCCCAAGGCCGGCCTGGCCCAAGAGCAAATTGAAAAATTCGGCCCGTGCAGACCTCTAGTTTACACTACGGTTTTTCCGTGCTTATTTTCATCCTTGAGTCGGTTCTTTTGATTTTCTTGCGATTTCTATGGCGTTTGATATTTCTTTATTAAAAAACGGCCATTTTCAGGGCCACCTTATATTATTCATAATAGTGATGATAATTTATCTTGTATTCAGGATAATTCTTCTTATATTAATAATAACAATTCGTCTTCATCTTCTACTCAAAATAATAATTCGTCATTTATCCATAATAATACTTCATCGTTTATTCATGGTACAATTCATCTTCATCTTAAAAAGATAGAAACGATTAAAACTTCAAAAAATTCAGATTTTATGTGCAGCAAATTCCCTCTTAGAATTTCAATTAATTATGTTTTTCAGATTTTTTCGAAAATTTTGATATTGTACTACTAGTTTCCTTCTTCAAACTGGTGATTTAATTGTGGAAACAAATTTCCCCATAGAATAACAAAGGCTGTACTGTAGCTGTTGGCGAGATTAGGTATTTTCCACTCTTAACCACAAACCTTCATAAAAGTCATTATATTCATCTCCAAGTAAACTAAGTATGTGCCATATATCATGTAACAAGAAGATAAAGGGTTAAGAGCTAACGCAGATTTTCGATAAGTCCAAAAACGATTTTTCATCATTGAAAAAAAAAAAAAAAAAAAAAAAAAAAGAAAGCAAGAAAGAAAGAATCTAGTATTTTATTAGATTTATTAGCTCATTAAAATTTCCAGTAATAAATTATACTGCTTATAACAGTAGGAAATTTCAATATAACTATAAAAGCTATCGCCACCTAAAAATGTTTGGCTGTGTAATTAGTATTTTCTGTATGTAGATATGCAATAAACCCCCCCCCCCTCATATATTTAATACAATTAAAATTCCCATTCCAAAGTAGAAGGTGAGGGGGGGGGGGCTGATTGATTGTCTTGATGCTTATAGAAATAAATATCACCCCTCATTTTCATTTATCCAAGAGATGCTTCACTTAATTTGATGACCGACAGCCTAACCCCATGTTATTCTACAGAGGAATTTGTTTTATAACTTACTCATTATCTAATATATGTATATATTTTGTTGCATACTCGGATTTTACGATTTGTTCGTGAATGAAATGCAAATCTTGCAGAGCCTTAAAAGTTTATTCACGGAATATTATAGAAGTTTACAGTTCTGTAAACCTAGTATCAGCTTCAGTTTTACCATAAAGCACAGTTTAAATAACAGCTGACAACATCAAAATAACAGCATAAACAGTACCATAGCATTAAACACACAGCAATAGGCTGTAATCAAACAGCAACAAGACACCCACTCAGGGAGTTCTTCCCAGTAAGCTGCTTGGAGAGAAACTGACTACGGCCTCGACACAATTTCCTCATATATCCTTGTACAACATGAGAATTTTCTAGTAACTTTTGTACTAATTGAGATAGAGCTTAGATATTCGATATATCGATAATAAGGGATTTTCTAGCGAAGGTCACCAAGGATTGATAAAGTTGCCAGATTTAACACCAAGGAAATTATCTGCCCTGGTGAATCTTTTTAACTGGATTTTACAGAAAAATAAGCTCTTTTAATGTGAAAACAAGCTAAAAAAATGCAGAAAATTAACATTCTATAACATGACTAAACCTCTTTGAATGAAATTACATAAAAAGAGTTCATATTTACAAATCCGCAACAATTTTTTAATTCCATTTTCACATTTAGAAAATTCACAACTGATAAAATGCTTATCATTAAAAAAAAAAAAAAATTAAACTTTTTGTAAGATGTAAAGTGCAAAAAATAAATTAAAAGCCTTTTTGAAAATCAACTTTTATAAAAATAAGAACATTTGAACGGTTGTGCATTTTGTAATTGTGAATTTTTTAAATGTAAAAAAGTACATTTGACAATGAGCAGCTCACAAGGCAAATTTCTCCATAGAATAACATTGGGTTAGGTTATCTGTTAAATAATGTGAAGTATTTCCTTAAATACTATCCAAGCCCACCAACAACCGAGCGGTTCTGCGCTCAAAGCTGGTAGATGTGGTGAGGTGCCGGGTTCGATCCCAGGTCACGCTCATCGGCCTAGTAGTTCGTAGTTTTCTCCGAAACTTGTATATATACGAATTACAACCATTTAGAAAGACCTCACGGAGGGCACTCCACCCATAGGCCTAAGACCCTAGAGCAGTCAATCGGCCTTAAGTACACAAACCCACAACATTAAGTACTTTCCAAATCTAATAAAATTTTGTTAAATATTGGTATGAGTATGTGAAATAATTCTTTGTAAAATTAAATATGAGTATATTAAAATTATGGTAATACTTAATTTTTCTGTGTCTAAGGAAAATGCATTTATGCATAGCTGAATATTTAAATTTATTTTCTTTAAATTTTACAAAGTTAATGTAGTGCAATTTTAAAATTAACTTTTTTTTTTTTATGTAAAAATAAACAGGTAACAATAAGAAAAAATATTAATAAAAAGGATAAAAAAAAAAATGTAGTACATGTATAATTTAAATTTATTTCATCAATTAGTTTCTATCAATTTTGAAACTACATATTAAATATGTCACGTGGAAAAATATTATAAAAAAAAAAAAAAAAAAAAAAAAAACACAAATGTTAATAAACCTGATTTTAAGTTTTAAGCTCAAGCTCATCCTCATGTCTTAACCTATTTCTGTTATTTTAAAAATATATCTTAAAAAATATTAAAGATATCTGGGGAAAAAATTATAAAAAATAAAAATATGTTTTTTATAAGATTATTGAATAAAAATTTCTGCAAACATTTTCACATAAATATTTTCATATTAAATAAAAAGTTTTTTAAATATCTCTTTAAATCATTTCTTAACCCCCGCCCCCCCCCCTTTTTTTTTTAATTAATGAAAGTTAACTTTATAAAATGAACTTTGAATAAAAAACTTAAAAAAAAAAAGTTTTAGCTTATAGGAATGTTTATGTAAATTAATCGTTGCAGATAGCGCAAACGATATGATGAATTCAGAATGGAGATTGCAAATGCATGCTATCTCACAGCTTCTGCCGTGCGCATTAGAAGGAGCAAGTTGGAGCCGTTGGAGCTTGGAGCTGGAGCATTTGGGAGGGGCGCAATCTAAGGTCTTGTTAATGTAACGGTCGAATACTAAAAGCATGTTTTGGTGTACTGTTTAGGAATAGCAATATGATATACTGCGTTGTATCCACCGACCAGAGTAAAATACACTTACTCTCTATCGTCGCTGGAAGCCAAAGCCTATGTTATTCTATCAATTTTCTTAAATTCTGTTTTCACAATCAGGAAATTCTGAATTGTGAAATTAGTCCACATTAAAAAAAAAAAAAAATGTTTTGGTTACTATTTTATTTTCAAACTGTAAAATGCGAAAAATACACCTGCGTTGCTTTAATATTCTCTAACTTATCAACAAAATGTAATATCTAAAATCTGCAAAGCAAGTAACTTTTTCAAGAAAGTTATGGTTTTTATTAATGTTTTCGTAAATTGCTTTATTTAATTTTCTATTAACAAGAATAAAAAGAAAGTTAATTTTTAAATAGGAAAATTTCCAACTTTAGTAGATGTTCCCTTCATATACAGTTGAAACGAAACGCCTCTCAAATTTCTCAAGAAGTCATTACAGGGTGGTTACAGACCGCATTTCCCCCAGTATTTTTCTTTCGGGATTTATACCCGTACGTTTGTAACCATTAATTAAGTAAAATTTATTAAATAAATATTCTGGGGAAGAATCAGGGAAAAAAACTAATCTGTAACGACCCTGCATTAAAATTTCATTCTAAAAGAGAGAGGGGGATGGGGGATAATTATACCTTCCAACATTTTAAAACTTTCGCGACTGCATGATTCAGTGTTGCCAGATTGCACGATTTTTTTATTCATTAGCCACCAATAATTTTTAGAAATTGTATTTGATATACATAAAAGGCGAATCAAATCCACGAATCGTCGATTATGCATACAAGGATGGAACACGGGCGCAGAATTCATACCACTATCAATGTAAGAAAATTTTCTACTTCTTAAATCAGCGATATTATAGGTACAGAAATTTCTTCAACGGATTCCGGTATGAATTCTGCGCCCGTGTTCCATCCCTGTGAATATCAAATCTCACTTCTCAATATTATTGGTGACCATTGAAGAAACAAGTCGCGAAGTCTGGTAACACTGGCATGAATTTGTCTTTTTTACAGTAAGGCCCGCCTGAGGGCATTATTCTCCCAATTTCAGAACAAAATATTCTGTATTCATACTTATATTACAATTGGATATACATTATAATTATATCCCTTCTAATTAAAATATTTATATCCATTGTACATTTCATAAAATATGAATATTGGGTATACACTTAAGAAATAAATGACATAGAAATTGAGGAAGAAACACCCACTGGTGGAGTTCCAGATTTTCAAATGACGTGAATCTACGTCAGCGGTCACGAAAGTGTTAATTATTATTCTGTAGAATTGTTATTAACCGCCTTATTTTTTTCCACACCTGTCATTTTTAGAATATTTTTATACTTAACCCATTTTATCCCAATTTATCTATTTTGCTCAAGTTTGAGAAAAATTATATTTTTTACGGTTAATTAACCCTTTCGCTACCAGCGTCACATATATATGACGATCCGATTTTCTTACCTGAGCCCGGCGTCACAAATATGTGACGGATGTTCATTATCAGTTTACTAGTATATAACCCCGTCAAAAATGACGGAATGTGAACGATAAATCTTGAAAACAATGTTTAGATCATGATGGTTACCACGTGATCATTTAAATGTATTTTCAATTTTTGTTTATAAATCCAATGTGTTTCGATATTTTATAATTTTCGTTCTTTGTGAGGTCTAACTGTAATAGAGACAGTGTCTGGAGATGACAGAAGTCGTGTAGAGCCACACCAGATTGTAAAAACGTGAGAAAAATTGCAACTTTGGCCTTTATCATGGTTTTGTGAGGTCTAACTGGAACGTTTCCGGCTGCAATCTTTAAGAGACAGTGTCCGGAGATGAGAGAAGTCGTGTAGAGCCGCACCAGATTGTAAAAACGTGAGAAAAATGGAGGCTTTGGTTTTTCTCACGGTTCTGTGAGGTCTAACTGCAACGTTTCCGGTTGCAATCTTTAAGAGACAGTGTCCGGAGATGAGAGAAGTCGTGTAGAGCCGCACCAGATTGTAAAAACGTGAGAAAAATGGCAGCTTTGGGCTTTCTCACGGTTTTGTGAGGTCTAACTGTAATAGAGACAGTGCCCGGAGATGAGAGAAGTCGTGTAACACCGCACCAGATTTTAAAACAATATACAGTATATAATTATTAACACATCACATTAGCAAGTTAATTGTGTGATACATTATTTGTATCATACAAGGATGGAAAGCGTTTGCTGACGATGACGCTAATTCAATGATTTTTCTTCACCCAAAAGTTTTCACTTCAAATGGAAAGCGTTAGCTGACGATGACGGGAGTTCAATGATTTTTGTTCACCCAAAAGTACTCAACGTGCCTAAAGAAGTTTTCACTTCAAAAATTTTACCCGATCAATAAATATGAATGACAATAAAAAAACTGCTGGTTG
The DNA here is from genome assembly GCA_963930645.1 of Salticus scenicus. NCBI lineage: Eukaryota > Metazoa > Arthropoda > Arachnida > Araneae > Salticidae > Salticus > Salticus scenicus. The sequence continues at coordinate 204,537,181 of OZ005656.1, read as the reverse complement.
ACAAAAAATATAGGCCCGACAACACAACAGCAACAACACATCCCAGTGTTCCATTAAGTGCTCTATACGCAAGCGACCGTCCGTGTATGTAAGAAAATGATTTCCTATGTTAATCGCCCATTGGATTTTTGTAAAAAATTATTAAAAATCGAGGAAAATTATTTCCCGATTTTAATCCCCATATTTGGGTATATATATGTATTAGTTATCATGTGCATATGTTAGATTGAGTTATTTTGCTGTCAAATTGACAAAATTTTAATTTTAAATTTCAAAACTCTGTTGTCCTTGGCGTTTTTGTATTTGGCGATCAAAAACGTACTACGAAAATATACATGACAGATGTATATTTTCGTAATATGTGTTGTGCGAAATATTGTTTCATATTATTCCTTACTCTCTTAATATATATTTTTAAAATAACCATGATTTTTGAAAGGAATTGAATTATATTCGCCAGATAATTTGGCGATATATATATATATATATTTTTTTTTTCTGCCAAGGATGACCGATATCAAATCTATTCCGCTGCAACATATTAGTATCTTATATCAGATACTTTATTTAGACATTTGAAAACAAATTTCACTTCAAATTATGATAGAATATTTATCATTTTCCTTTTAATTAGTATATTAGTTGAATATTCATTGTGTAATATCATCCTTTGAAATGAAATGTTTATGTTTTCAATGGAATATGGAAGTTTTTTTTTTATCTAGAGTTTTGAAATTTAAAATTCAAATTTTATCAATTTTAGAACAAAAACAACTTAATCTAACGCGTGCACAGGATAACTAATACATATCTAAACCTAAATATGGGGATTAAAATCGGGAAATAATTTCCCTCGATTTTTAATAATTTTTTACGAAAAATCCATTGGGCGTTTAACATAGGAAATATTTTTCTTGTATCCACGAACGGCAAGTGACGTCATCACTTCGCTTGCGTATTTAAAGTCATCATAATAAGAAAAAACGATTCACTTCATTTTACCAAAATACTTTTTTTTAAGACTATCGTAGATCCTGTTTTCAAATTTTCTAACTAACTATCCAATAACTACAGACACTCCATGCTAACCCAAATTCACCTCTACTCGATACCTCCAACCAGCTATCTCACCCTCAACATCGCCAAAATATCCAGGATCCAGCTAGGGACTTTCTCATTCTCAACCGAACATTTTACCTTGACTCGACATTATCACATTAGACTACTCTAATTTCAATACTCATTTCAACTGGTGACTTTTACTTGCCCAACCAAACATTCTATCTCAACTATCATTTTACACTAATTTCAAAACTAAAATCAACTGGCGGCATTTACGTACTAAACTCGGCGCCAATCATACCTTACAAACAAACAACAAAGTTTGATAAAAATATTTAAAGGCTTTAATGCGTTTTTACAAATATTTTAAGATTTTTAAGGCTTTAATATGTTTTAGAAATATTTTAAGCGTTTTTTTAATGAAACAGTCAAAGAGTCGTTCATTCGGAATTAAAAAGTTGTCCACTTGGAATTTGTATTTTCTGAATGGCAACAGTTTTGGTTTGTTTTTATTTGGTCTTGCTTTGTTTATAATCATGAAGTTACATAATTCTATTTATGGGTTCATGTTTATAATAGCCAGTGATCCGTTATACTTAATTTAGACATTTAAACATTACAATTGAATAGTTTTTCAAGGTTTTATAGGAAATAAGAATATGTGCGATACAAAACATGTATGAAAATGATATGTATGTTTCCTAAGTTGAATTAAACAAACGGAAAAAAAAATGGCTGCCAAAAGTTTCTGTTTTGAAGCGGTACTAACCGGATTCGTTCATGACAGATGAGGATCATTATATATATTAATTGTCTTCAGAAACAATAGAATCTACACTGTAATACACATGTGGGTCTCCTTCAATTCTTGATATTATTTTCATGTTAATTTCCAAAGTTTTCCTATTTGTTTTCCTATCCTAAAATAACTCTGTTTCCCAATTCTTCAACCTGCATGGTGGCTAATTGACTGTAAATTGCTTCGATGATGTTATTTTCAATCATGTGTTCTGGGATTTCTATGGAATCGGTGGGTAATTCGGGGATGCTAGGAAGAGTTCCTTCTCCTACATTTAAGAGCCAAATATTGTGTTGTTCTTGTCCGGCACTTCTCATGTTTGAGATGAGTGAAAGGTGGGTGAAGTATCTCCATAAAGGTGTAGATTTGATACAGGCTTCTATGATATTTGCTGTAGATCCTCTTGGCACAACTGGAAGTGTCTGTCTGAAGTCTCCTCCAATAACGATAACTTTCCCTCCGAAAGGCTTATCACTGCTCATGATTTCTTTCAGAAGGGAATCGATACATCGAAGACCATCTTTTGTCAGCATCGTTATTTCATCTATAACGATGAGCTGAGCTTTGCGAAGGTTTTCAGCTTCTGAAGTATTTGTCCTCATTGAGGAAACTGATGTGTCAAGAATAGGAATAGGTAACTTGAAACCGCTGTGAACTGTTCGACCACCTTCGAGAAGTGTTGCTGCAACGCCAGTAGTTGCAAATGGAAGTGCTATTTGTTCTTTTCCCCGAATATAGTGCAACAGGGTTGAGTACAAATAAGTTTTTCCTGAACCCCCAGGACCATCAATGAAAAAATACCTGCGCATTTTATTTATGTCTTCGATAGCTTTGATGATTTTTCTGAAGGCTTCTAACTGTTGTGGATTAAGCGATGCAATCTGAATTTCTGCCAGTTCTCTTTGTTCGACTGGGTTGTAAAGCTGTATTTCAATAGGATTTCCTATTGGCATTGGAAGTTCAAAAGATTCGCATGTCATTCCGTGTTGCTTGAGAGTTGCATTGATATCATGTAGAGCCAGATTAAAAGAACTTTCATTTTTGTTACACTGAAAATCCATAGCCATATCAGAACAATAATTATTCCATAGTTCAAGTGCGTTAGTAGGATTGCATAAAATCAGTATGAAGGCAAAAGTCTGTCTCAGTTGTTTTGGCATCTGGTAAACAGCAGCTTCCCTCAAACAGTGATTCCATTCTTCATCAGAATCAAGTAAATGTCTGTGAAATGCTGCTTCTTTGAAGGTATCATAAACAATACCATCAACAGCTTTTAAAAATTCAAAACTTGTAGCACCGGGTACGTGAAGAAGCAACATCCGTAGATAGAATCGTTCTTCTTCTTTAGCACTAACAACATACATTCTTGGCACTATCTTATTTCCACCTCTTTGTCTTTTTTGCCATTTGTTCTTTTTGTATACGTAACTGTGGGGAATATCTGAATACAATATTGTTTCAGTATCCGAGTTGGTTTGATTTAATTCGAACCATGCCTCAAGTTTAGTTTTCCCTGTTCTTGCAGCCTGTAAGGCTTCTTCTTCTTCACCTTCTGTAAAGATTATGCGCTGCTGATTTGGCAGGTGTACTGGCAATCTTATAACTGCATGTGACCTGTCATGCATTTTAAACTGGAGCAATCGCCACATGGCTTCTGGTGCACTGACATACCTCGCATGAATGTAATTTGCAATTTCATTGTTTTGAATCTCCCCAGCACTGACAATTATATTCGCACAGTCAAAACCTTTATAGATGTATTTGTAAATATATTTCACTGCTCTCATAGATGTACAAACTTCGACATTAATATGTGCATCATATTTCAGAAGCAGATAGGCATTGTAAGGAACAACGAATCTGTTGTCCATTGTGGTTCCACGTACAACAACTGTAGAATTCATGCATCTCTTATACTTAGGATAGCCATCAGCACTCAATAAAGTTTCTGTTTGAAAATCTTTTGGGAAACCTTTTCTACACTTTCTAGCTTCCATGCAAGGAGCTCGAGGATTGTTTGAACCGCAAGGGCCATGAATCATACAGCGCGTGACGATTTCATGCAGGCGTCGATTTAAACCAGGATCAGGAATCTCAGCACTAATTAAACGATCAATATGTTCTACCGATGAAAATTTATCTTCTGCACGCAAGACAATTAAAATATGGACATGTGGAAGACCTCTCTTTTGAAATTCTATTGTGTAAACATGAGCCGTTGAAATTCCTAAAACACCATGCACTATCAAATCTTCAAGAATGGATTTTAGCTTTAAGTTATAAACTCGTGAAACCAAATCAGGACGGTCACTTGGCTCTTCACCTTTTCTCAAATTTTCTGTAATTTCACGCCACTTAGGATTGGCTGTGAAAGTTATGAAAAGATCTGGCGGACCAAATTTTGCAAATATTGACATAGCATCAGCACACCTCTCACGCATGTTTCTTGGTGATCCTTCAAATGATGAGGGAAGAATGACTGGAATCCCAGCTGCTTGTGCATTATTGACTCTATTTTCAATGTGATCTGCTAGTCCTTGGCAGAATTCTGTTCGCAGCTTCTGCTGGTGTGTTTTAATGTAGTTCAAATTATTGGCTTCAACTTGCAAGTAAGAATCCACTATGAACTGCTGTGTCAGTCGTCCCGCACTAATAACTGGATTGAAGTGTTCTCTTATGGCCAACAAAGCTGCTTTGTACTGCAGCATAGTAACATTATTTCTCGTTCTATTTGTCTGTGCACCCTCATAAGCCTCGCAAGTCCAGTTAGGTTGCCAACCTGGTTCGCCATACGGGAATAAAATGGGATAAACCATTGGGTCCAAGTTAGGGCTGAGAATGTTGATATTGACAAACTGCTGTCCTGGATTTTCTGGGTTTACTGGATAAATTCTAATGTCTCTGTCAAAAGGAGGCTCACCATGATCATTAACAAAAACCTTTGCAATTTCATTTGCTGTAGGTGCATTATACCTTCTCTGATCAGTATGACGATCTCGTCGAAATACCAGATTCACTATGGGAATATCTTGTCCTGCTTCATTCGCTTCATCGATCGCTTGAGCTTCAACGTCCCTTAGCATACGGTAAGTGTGACAAAATCGATTTGTCATTCTGAATAGCCTGTCCAACTGGTCCAGAAGACCGGGAATGCATTGTTGATTAGCAGGATTAAGAACTCTGCATTCTGTTGCCTGAGTGCTATCTATGACATACAGTTGGGCATACTGTCGAGATTGTTCACTGCGTGGTTCTAGATGGCTGGTCCTGTGACATATTTGACCATGAACTTTAAACACGTAAGGTCCTCTTCCACTGAAATTTAATACTTTGGCTCCCATTGATGCAAAAGATAAAGCACTGTTATAAGAGCGAATGTTATCTCTAAAATTCTTGTAATCAGGGTTCTCATGATTCATCAACAAATCTTGAAGAACTGGTGGAAAAATCAACTGATTTCCTTGAGAATCCGTTGGTTTAATCAAAGAAACTGTCCCTTTCCGGCAACAACTGCTGAATTTTTTGTCTAGAGGTCGTTCAGCGGCAAAATTCTTCGAACCACAGAATTCACAAACATCGATCATTGGTCCACAGTAATGTAATTCATCATTCTCATTGGTAAATACTTCTTGAACTCTAGGACTATTTCTTTCATTTCTTTGATCATGGGATTCAACATCAGCTTGCCTTCGCATTTGTGCTGCAAACTCAGATTCTCGTTTCCTCCGTCGCCTTTGAATATCAGCATTATTTTGTCGAATTCTTGCCAATGACTCTGGACTTTGTCTTTGTAACCATCTTCTTTTCCTCTCATTTTCCAAACGACGCCGTTTTTCAATGAGTGTTTCAGACAGATCCATTCGGAAAAAAATTAAAATCTCACATTAAAAAAAAAAATGTTCAGTTTTGAAAATTTTTTCTAATGATGTAAGGTTTATGTAGATTAATTTAGAAGAAATACACAGCATTTCTTTAAAAAAAAATCGCTGCCAAAAGTTGAAAAATGATCATTTCATTTTATTTATTTCTCACTTCAATTAATTCATTTGCTAGTAAGACCGTGCGAAAATTTCACGCTCTATTTATCTCTTCGACAACTTTAAAATTTAAAATTATTATTATTATTATTTAATAGATGTCATTTTCTCATATGCATGAGCTAATTTAATATTTTAATATTTTTATTTATTTATTTATTTATTTTGTCCGTAAAAGCATATTCAATTTTATGCTGGAAAAAAAAAAAAAAAAAAAAAAAAAAAAAAAATGAAGCTTGATAAAAATAATTAAAGGCTTTAAATATGTTTCTACAAATATTTTAAGAGTTTTAAGGCTTTAATATGTTTCTGAAATATTTTAAGAGTTTTTTTTTAAATAAATCGGTCAAAGAGTCATTCATTCGGGATTAAAGAGTCATCCACTTGGAATTTGTATTTTCTGAATGGCAACCGTTTTGGTTTGTTTTTATCAGGAATTGTGTTGTTTATAATAGCCAGTGATCCGTTATATGTAATTTATATACCTTTAAACATTCCAATTGAATAGTTTTTCAAGGTATTAAAGGAAATAAGAATAGGTGTGATAAAAAATATATTATATGTATGTTTTCGTAAGTTGAGCAAACAGAAAAAAAATAAAATAAATAATAATAATAATAATGGCTTCCAAAAGTTTCACTTTTGAAGCGGTACTAACCGGATTCGTTCATGACAGATGACAGATGAGGATCATTATATATATTAATGATAATTGTTTGCATCAAAACGTGTCGCACACAGACGGGTTATGTTATAAAACAATAAAATAGATACAGGATGTTATTGGTTTTAGTTAGAACGTTATAGATACATCCCACAAAAATAAATGACAATTGGTATTATATTTAAATAGTAAGACGTCTGGGCTGTGGTGGCGGTTTTTCTCCTGAGGCTCTGGTAGCGAAAGGGTTAAACCTAAATAAACTAAATACAACAAAATTTGGATATATATATATATATATATATATATATATATATATATATATATATTCTATATAAGAAATCTTATCCACCTTGTACGCAGGACATTGAAATAAAGAGGATGAAATTTGCGCTTATATGTTTTAGTGTTCTCTTCAATAGTGAAAAGAGCTTTCCGAGTATAAAGTTTTGCTTTATCTGTATAATACTTTCTTGCTTACATGATAGTTCTCCAGAAAGAATTTTCAACCGCAAAGAGAAGATAAACCACGCCCCCTAATGTAATGATTAAACATAGATTCCAGATGGAGGAGGAGTAGGAGGTGAGACACATAACACGCTAGCAGAAGTTTATATATACCATTATATATTCCAGCTGACAAAATATTCGCACCAAGCAAATTCTAATTTCTATATGCTATTTTTCAGCTATCCTTTAAATAGGACAATGGGATAAAATAGGTTAATAATAATAATAATAAAAAAAGTGGTATGAAATAAATGCGAGGTTAAAAGTACTTCGAAATAAATTAAAATTTTGGCAATTCTGCAAAAGCAGAGTTCTAAGTCTCCGCCCTTTTTTCAGGAAAATTCAGAGATAAGAAATATCTGCCTTCTTTGCTACCACTATTTTTATCAAAAATCTTCACCATATTATTATTGCAATGTGTCGTGATTAAATAGAATAGATGTTTTCGGGTAAAAACAATGGTAGTCAAAAAAGCGGAAATCTCTCATGTTCGAAAGTGTCCTGAAAAAAGTGCGGAGACTTCAAGTTCTGCCCATAATAAAGTTCGTACGGGCCTTATTTTTTCCCTGAGTCTTATACCAGTAACTTTTTAGAACGACTTCTTATTTTCACTGTAAAATAAGTCTTTCTATTTATGATGAATTTTATTGTTTCAGAATACTGGTGTGAGACTCAGGGAAAAAATAAGACTTGTATGAACCCTGCCATAGAAAAACACCCTTTTTTTCACAGAACTTTATTTTTGGAGTAATTCTTTCCAAATGTTCTTAAGATTAATTTAGAATAAAATTACTCTAAAAGTTGTCTCCCCTATTTTACAAGTGGACTCGTTGAATCCGCACTTGCGCAGAGGCTTCCATGGTCGCAACAAATGTAGTTAAAGAGTAATAGTTTTGTTTATTTATTTTTAATTTTGTTATATGGATATGGATCGTGATAAAGTAGTACTTTTATATGTAAAATAGTTGATCAGTCTAATGGAATATGTATATGAAATAGTTTAGTTTTTGGAGATATGTCAATATCTATAAATAACATATTTTAAAGCTGAATTGTTAATGTAACTAAAAAAAAAAAAAAAAAAAAAGGGGGGGAATTGTTAAATAATAATAATAATAATTTGTTAATGTTAAAAAATTAATGAAAATCTAACTAGTTTAAATATAAAGTTTGCGTTTTTATCATGAATTTGTAAACTTCACACACTATAAAAAGTTTTTTCTTTTAAAAGTAGCTTAAAGTTTCAAATATTATATTTCATTTTGCGGATTCTTTGACTTTATAATTAGCTCTGGGAATAAACAAAGCAAGTATATTAAAAATAATTTAAAATAAATCAAAATAGGAGTAGGCTGATGAATAATGGTATAGATAAAATTAAATTAAGAATGTTTCTAATATCAAATAAAATAATTATATCTACCTTTATTCATTATTGGTTCAAAATTAGGTTTTTATAAAACATGTAATGACATCTCTCAATCACTACATCATTTTCCATATAAAAATACGGAAAACGGAAAAATGTAAAATTAACTCATGAAGAAAATCGAAAATAGGGCTTTGCACACGATCACATTAAACTATTTCTTTATACAAAATTTCTTGATTTTCAGTTATGGATTTCTATGTGAAAATCTGAAGACCAGTAGATTTAAAAGTACAGTCGGGGGGAAAAAAACGCAACACTCGCTGTAATTTCTTTATTAATTGACGCAGAAACATCTAATAGACATAAGTCAACAGAAAATTAAATGGTCTTTCTGAAATTTTCGTCAAATTTTGAATTAGGGGTTATCTACATATTAAAATGAGCGCCAACTTTAATTTTTTCAGTAGCAACACCCAATTTTGACTTCATATTCGAATTTCTGAGAGTCTGGCAGTGCGGAAAAGTATATTGTTTGTATACTTTAGCTTTAGTATTTATGGAGTTATAATCAAAAATGTGTTTGGGGGTTATCTGTAAATGTAAAAAAATAAAATTAAAATCCTATACGAAATAGAAAAATTTTAATGTTTCACACCGGAAATCTTTTACCAAAAAAAGAATTATAAAAACTAGTAAAAACATTTTAGAAGAAAACTACAGCAGTCGTCTTCCTTGATATTGAAAAAGCTTTTGACGAGGTCTGGATTGCCGGTCTTATTTTTAAATTAATTAACTATAATTTTCCACCCCCTCTTATTAAACTTATTTTCTTTTACTTACTAGATCGTAATTATCATGTTAGGGTTAAAGATAAGCTTTCGAATAACTACTTTGCCCATTATGGTCTCCCTCAGGGTTCCAAAATTTCTCCGAAACTTTTTAATCTTTTTATTAATGATATGCCCCATTATCCCCATACTCAATTGGCTATCTTTGCAGATGATACCTGCATTTTTTCGGCACACAGAAATAGGAAATATGCAATTACTGATATCTCCAAACATCTTAAAATTTTAACCAAATGGTTCCAAAAATGGAGAATAGCCATAAATTATGATAAAACGGAGACCATTCTTTTTTCGGCTATGAGCCTCCAAAACAGAGATAAATACGAAATTAAATTCAATAACCACTCAATTCCATGGTGTAACCAGTGCAAATATTTAGGTATTATTCTTATTCAGAGACTTACATTCCAACAACACATTAGAAACTCTCGAAATAAGTTCCGAAGAGCTAAAAGCCAACTTTACCCCCTAATTGCTCGGAACAGTGGTTTGTCGATTAGTAACAAAATGCTCCTTTATTCTTCCCATCTTCGTCCTCTCCTTACTTACGGATCCCCTGTGTTATCATTTGCATCTAAATCTAATATTAAATTGCTTCTGCAAAGCCAAAATGCAACCATGAGGCAAATTTATAACCTTCCACATTACATACATAACTATCAACTATATCGTGAAATTATTAAATGATCCATAAAAAGTTGTTCATTTGTTCGTAATGCTATACTTAAACTTTCTTTTATTTAGTTTATCATTGTAATGCTATACTCAATCGTTCTGTTAATTTCCCTTTCACTACTCTTTTTAGTTCTCACTTACTGCTTTTGTTTATTAATTGTCTTTTTCATTTTCTTCCTTCACCTTCCTCGTTGAGCTCAGAATTTTTCTCTTGTTTTTTGTCCCGGCCTGTCCCCTTTTTTATTATTTTATTTTTAATTTTGTGTAAGCCATCACGTTTTTTGAACCAATTCTGCTACCATTTTCTGGTTCGCTGAGGTGTGGGGTCATGTTATTTAGACCCCGGGTGTCGGCATTCCGTACTCCCTCGAAGTTCATTTTATATTTTCCAGTTTCTTAATTATCCAGAATTCAGTTTTTTAGATTTGTATATACTTCAGTACCTTTTTAGATAATTTTAGGTCTATTTAAATGCATTACACTTGCGATTGGTTCAGACAGTACTCTTTGAAAAAAGTGCAATACTTTTCAAGTAAAAGTGTCTATTATGGCTGTGTGTACTGATCACCAATAAAGCTTAAATTTTCTTTCGTAGGTGTAACATAATATACGAAATGAAATAATATAGATACAACGCATAAACTAAATCTTTTCGGATAAATTATTGTAAGGGTTCATGAAGTAAAAATTAAACAATTTTTATCGCACTTACCAGATTTGGGTCAGTTGAACTCTTTGAAACTGTACGATTCGTTTTATAATTTCTATGAAAATATAATTTCTTAATTAACCCTTTCGCGACTGTTGACGTAGATTCACGTCATTTGAAAATCTGTAACTCTGTCAGTGGGCGTTTCTTTCGTAATTTGTATGTTACGTATTTCTTAGATGTGTACCCAGTGTTCACATTTTTACAGTAAAATATACTATGGATAGAAATATACTGATTAGAAAGAATATAATTATAATGTATATCCATTTGTAATATAATTGTGAATACAGAAAAGACTAAAGTATCTTTAAAATAATAATCCTCCCACCTACAAAATAAATAAATAAATAAAAATAAAGCAATACATGAAGCAAATGACTTTAACTATGACGGTAGTTAAAAAACGATTTTACAAGTCTGTCTTGTATTCCAATTCCATTCTTTTTTTTTAATTGACACATTTTACTTTAAACCTATTTCTTTTTTCAAAACGGTAAACCCCGCCTATTTAGTTAATTTTTTCTTCTAGTTTTCGTTTAAAAGCTTCAAAATTTATCACCAGTAGTCGATGAAGTAAATACCACTTGTGCATATATATTTTTCTAAACATAAAATAAGGGGTTTAACAAGAATTCATCACTCAATGCCACATTTACTTTATTTTTCTGTACTGTTTTGGCGTGCAGAACGATGAAGGCGGGGCTTGTCTTCTTTAGAAAACAGGAATTCTTGATGCTAACACTAATGTCTAAAAATCATCATTTTTGTTTCATTTCTTTGCGTTTGACGATGTTGTTATATAATTTGACCCGTAAATAAAAAATAAAAATATTTTGTTTAATTTTCTTTGTTATTTTTTAAGATTTGATTCGTTATCTCATGCAAAACTTCATATGAGACGGCCCCCTAAACCATTCCAAAAGAAAGATTTATTTATATCTCGAAAACTAATAACTGAAATGAGCTGCAAATTTGCACACCTACATTTTTCAGCATTAGGATTCATTTTATGTAAAAATTAATATAGGTCATAATTCATAATTTTTATGAATATGAATTTATTAATATTTTTCAGAATTAAAAATATTTTTTAGAATCAAAAGTAATGATGGATTATATTTGGGTTTCTTCACTATATCTCGTAAAAAAAAAAAAAAAAAAAAAAAAAATATATATATATATCGATCAAGTTATTTTTTGTGAAGATATTAATAAAAGTTTGAAATATGAATTTAACATTAGCACCTTCAAACTTTGAACGCTTATATTCCGTGAAAACATAAGCAAAATATACAACCAATATACTTTTCCGCGTTGTCGCGATCCCAGGAATTCAAATATGAAATGAAAATGGGGCATTACTATTGAAAAAATCAAAGTTAGTGCGCGGTGTAATATGTAGACGACCCGCAATTCAAAATTTCAATTCATTTTCTGAAACTAATCTCAATTCCCCGTCGAATGATACCTATGACATTTTTCTACGTCGATTAGCAACGAAGTTACGTTGAGTGTTGCGTTTTTTTTTCCCCGACTGTACATACAGCAATTTTATAATCTGCAGTGAAGAATTTTATTGGAATATAATTTGGCTCTTAGGGAAAAAAAGAAAATAAATAAATAAAGCGTAGTAATATAAAAGTTTTGACCATGTTAACAAAAATGTAAATTTGAAACTTTTGTGTACTTTTAATATACTGACACCAGTAAGCATTTTACAATTATTGTTTACTAGTAAATAACAACATACTAATTTAGTAGAAAGCAAATTTTAAAATGCAGGTAACTCTTGTAAACTACACTACGCCGATCTGCCTATCGGCAGCGTAGGCGATGTTGGAAAAAATGCACAGGGTATTAATACGTCAAAGAGGAAAAAAAAAAAAAACTTCCATTTTTTTTTATGAAATATTCTGGTTTTTCAACAAAATCTTCCCTTTTTTATTAAAATTGGTTGGCAAGTCTGATAATAGATTTTTCAATAAAATAAATTAAGCAAAATACTAAGCAATTAATACTTAGGTTTAGCGTTACCGAAGAGGTAATTGTAAGCACAGACAACTTATTAAAATATATATATATATATATTTATTCTAGAACCTGTGTCCTTTTTTTGTTTTCCATGAAAGTCGCCAAAAAAAGCGAAAAATTGTCAAATATGGTAGTAGATGAAAACAGGTTACTAGAATTAAGTTGTTTGATGCTCCCCGTTGGAGGGCGATAGTGTCTATGCGAATACCGTGTAAGGGAGAATTTCCATTACGGGTAGCAGGCCCCGACTTACGGCAGGGCATACGGGGCAAATGCCCTGGGCCCCCCTTCTGGAAGGGGCCCCCTACAGGCGAATACAGAAATTCTGCAACCTAAAGACCTCTTATGCCACTGCAAGGGGGCCCCCCAGAATAGGCTTGCCCCGGGGCTGCAGGTAGTCTAAGTCGGGCCCTGACGGGTAGTGGGACTTGGGCTTCTGTATGTAGTATTCTGTGATTGTAAGGTAACGGACGAATACTAATTGTAAGAGCATGTTTTGGTGTACTGTTTAAGAATAGAATAGCAATATGACATCCTGCGTGTGTATCCACCGACCAGAGTAAAATACACTTACTCTCTATCGTCGCTGGAAGCCAAAGACTATGTTATTCTATCAATTTTCTTAAATTCTGTTTTCACAATCAGAAAATTCTAAATTGTGAAATTAGTCCACATTAAAAAAAAAAAAAAAAAAATGTTTTGATTAATATTTCATTTTCAAACTGTAAAATGCGAGAAATACACCTGCGTTGCTTTATTGTTCTATAACTTATCAACAAAATGTAATATCTAAAATCTGCAAAGCAAGTAACTTTTTTAAGAAAGTTATGGTTTTTATTAATGCTTTCATAAATTGCTTTATTTAATTTTCTATTAACTAGAATATAAAGAAAGTTAATTTTTAAATTGGAAAATTTCCAACTGCAGTGGATGTTCCCTCCCCATACAGTAGAAACGAAACGCCTCACAAATTTCTCAAGAAGTCATTACAGGATGGTCACAAACCACATTTCCCCCCTGATTCTTCCACCAGTATTTTCTTTCGGGATTTATACCCGTACGTTTGTACCCATTAGTTAAGTAAAATTTATTAAATAAATATTCTGGGGAAGAATCAGGGGAAAAAAAAAACTGATCTGTAACCATCCTGCATTAAAATTTCATTCTAAAAGAGGGAGGGGGATGGGTGATAATTATACCTGCCACCATTTTAACACTTTCACGACCGCATGATTCAGTGCTGCCAGATTGCACGACTTTTTTTATACAATATCCACCAATAATTTTTAAAATTTGTATTTGATATACATAATAGGCGAATCGAATCCACGAATCGTCGATTATGTATATCAAATCTCACTTATCAAAATTATTGGTGACCATTGAATAAAAAAGTCACGAAGTTTGGCAACACTGGCATGATTTTGTCTTTTTCACAGTAAGGCCCGCCTGTGGGCGTTATTCTTCAGATTTCACAACAAAATATTCTGTATTCATACTTATACTACAAATGGATATACATTATAATTATATTCCTTCCAATTAAAATATTTATATCCATAGTATTAAAATATTTATATCCATTGTAAAAATATGAATATATGGTATATACTTAAGAAATAAATAACATACAAATTGAGAAAGTAACACCCACAGGCGGAGTTCCAGATTTTCAAATGACGCGAATCTACGTCAGCGGTCGCGAAAGTGTTAATTAATATTCTGTAGAATTGTTATTAACCGCCTTTTTTTTTTTTTTTTTTTTTCAGACCAGTCATTTTTAGAATATTTTTATACTTAACCCATTTTATCCCAATTTATTTATTTTGCTCAAATTTGAGAAAAATTATATTTTTTAAGGTTAATTAAACCTAACTAAATTAAATTCAACAAAATTTGAAATATATATATATATATATTCTGTACAAAAAATCTTATCCACCTTGTACGCAGGACATTGCAATAAAGAGGATGAAATTTGCACTTATATGTTTTAGTGTTCTCTTCAATAGTGAAGAGTACTTTCAGAGTATAAAGTTTTGCTTTATCTGTGTAATACTTTTTTATTTACATGATAGTTCTCCAGAAAGAATTCTGAACCGCAAAGAGAAGATAAACCACGCCCTCTAATGTAATGACCATAGTTCGTACAGTCCTTGAATTTTCTTAATTTTCTGCACCAGTATTATTATTTAGGAAATTTTGATATTGAAAAAGCTTTGAAACTTAAAAAGGAAATGGATTATATAAAAATGCTGGTAAGAGAGTCCTTGAAAAAAGGTGTGGCCGTACGAACCATGATGACATACTTGCCAACCATCTCATTAATAACCGTACAATTGTTAACGCCCCCTGAAAAAACGCCCCTTTTCTCGCATTACTATATTTTTAGAGTTATTCTCTCCAAATCTTTTCACTATTTAATAAAACTAAAAGTACTCTAAAAAAATATTGGTGTGAAAAAAACGGCGGGTACAAAAAATTGTACTGTTCATAATGAGACGGTTGTCAAGTATGTAATGATAATAGAGTATGAAAATTGATAAGTCCTGGTTCTGGCAGATTTAACGGGACTCCTCCCACTCCTTCCTCGTTAGTACATATTTACTCAAATTTAAATATAGATTTCTCGAGAAAGGACTTACAAGGGCTGACAGTTTATGCGTAAAAATCACGTTAGAATATGCCCTCTCGAATGATCATAATTTAATCGATTTCTATTATTACAGTACTGGGATGGTTTTCTGGTAAGGTGGGAGCTAACGGGATGAAAGTTCTGACTCTCATAAACTAAAGAGGAGTGACTCACACCGGCGTTATATTCGCTGTAATATTAAAGCTATTATAAATATTTTTTCTATTAATTTGCTATTCAAGGCAGATTGTATGCACTAAGTCCAAGGCCTGCGTACAATACCTTCTGTAAGATTCTTTTACGGGCTTCTTAGCCTGTATTTGTGCATGTTTCGGAGAAAACGACGAAAAACTCAGAACGCTAAGCTAACTAGCGCTACCTTGAATTGAACCAGCAACTTCCCATCTACCAGCTTAGAGGGGTTTACGTCAAAACAACTCTAGATAATACATTGCCATGTCAGTAACATACTTCCCATAAAAAAAATATATTATGAAGCAAAAAATATAATTGAATTGATTGGACATTGGAATAGAATCTTCTAAATTCTTTCTGTTTAAAACTTTCGCGACCGCATGCTTTTTTCTTTTTGACAGTAAGGTCCGCCTGTAGGCTTTATTCTCTCAAATTACAATATTTCAAAACAAAATTTTCTGTATACACATTTATATTGGAAATGGATATAAATTATAATTATATTCTTTCTGATTAAAGTATTTGTATCTATAGTATATTTCATTGTAAAAATATGAATATTGGGTATATACTTAAGAAATAAATAACATACAAATTGAGAAAGTAACACCCACTGGCGGAGTTCCAGATTTTCAAATGACGCGAATCTACGTCAGCGGTCGCGAAAGTGTTAATTAATATTCTGTAGAATTGTTATTAACCGCCTTTTTTTTTTTTTTTTTTTTTTTTTTCAGACCAGTCATTTTTAGAATATTTTTATACTTAACCCATTTTATCCCAATTTATTTATTTTGCTCAAATTTGAGAAAAATTATATTTTTTAAGGTTAATTAAACCTAACTAAATTAAATTCAACAAAATTTGAAATATATATATATATATATTCTGTACAAAAAAACCTTATCCACCTTGTACGCAGGACATTGCAATAAAGAGGATGAAATTTGCACTTATATGTTTTAGTGTTCTCTTCAATAGTGAAGAGTACTTTCAGAGTATAAAGTTTTGCTTTATCTGTGTAATACTTTTTTATTTACATGATAGTTCTCCAGAAAGAATTCTGAACCGCAAAGAGAAGATAAACCACGCCCTCTAATGTAATGATGACATACTTGCCAACCATCTCATTAATAACCGTACAATTGTTAACGCCCCCTGAAAAAACGCCCCTTTTCTCGCATTACTATATTTTTAGAGTTATTCTCTCCAAATCTTTTCACTATTTAATAAAACTAAAAGTACTCTAAAAAAATAATGGTGTGAAAAAAACGGCGGGTACAAAAAATTGTACTGTTCATAATGAGACGGTTGTCAAGTATGTAATGATAATAGAGTATAAAAATTGATAAGTCCTGGTTCTGGCAGATTTAACGGGACTCCTCCCACTCCTTCCTCGTTAGTACATATTTACTCAAATTGAAATATAGATTTCTCGAGAAAGGACTTACAAGGGCTGACAGTTTATGCGTAAAAATCACGTTAGAATATGCCCTCTCGAATGATCAAAATTTAATCGATTTCTATTATTACAGTACTGGGATGGTTTTCTGGTAAGGTGGGAGCTAACGGGATGAAAGTTCTGACTCTCATAAACTAAAGAGGAGTGACTCACACCGGCGTTATATTCGCTGTAATATTAAAGCTATTATAAATATTTTTTCTATTAATTTGCTATTCAAGGCAGATTGTATGCACTAAGTCCAAGGCCTGCGTACAATACCTTCTGTAAGATTCTTTTAAGGGCTTCTTAGCCTGTATTTGTGCATGTTTCGGAGAAAACGACGAAAAACTCAGAACGCTAAGCTAACTAGCGCTACCTTGAATTGAACCAGCAACTTCCCATCTACCAGCTTAGAGGGGTTTACGTCAAAACAACTCTAGATAATACATTGCCATGTCAGTAACACACTTCCCATAAAAAAAATATATTATGAAGCAAAAAATATAATTGAATTGATTGGACATTGGAATAGAATCTTCTAAATTCTTTCTGTTTAAAACTTTCGCGACCGCATGCTTTTTTCTTTTTGACAGTAAGGTCCGCCTGTAGGCTTTATTCTCTCAAATTACAATATTTCAAAACAAAATTTTCTGTATACACATTTATATTGGAAATGGATATAAATTATAATTATATTCTTTCTGATTAAAGTATTTGTATCTATAGTATATTTCATTGTAAAAATATGAATATTGGGTATATACTTAAGAAATAAACAACATACAAATTACGAAAGAATCACCTACTGGTGGAGTTATATATTTTTAAATGACGGTAATCTACGTCAGCAGTCGCGAAAGTGTTAACAGAGATCTAAAGTCTCGTCTAATCGGACATTTACGTAGTTGAATTTTAAAGTTGGATGTTGTTAATAAAATTTATTTTTCAGTGAAAATCTGTTAATAAAAGAGAGAATAATGTTTCATGAGAAGTACAGTGAATGTATAACTCCAGAACAATCAAAAGAGTTATTGGTAAATATTTTTGACGAAATCGATGCTGAAACATGTTTATTGAATATGATTAAGCATCTTGATGTAACTGTAGTGCAGAGCTGCCAACCTAATCCGGCAAATTGTTAGTACCGCCTCTTTTTCTACACCACTTAATTTTTGGAGTAATTCTCTTCAAATATATTTATGATGAATTAACAAAACAAATACTCTAAAAATTAAGTGGTGTAGAAAAAGGGGCGGAACGAACAATTTGCCGGGTTAGGTTGGCAGCTCCGGTAGTGTTAGAAAATATATTCACCTTTCTGTAGGCGGAGCTTTTTTTTCTCGCAGACGCTGCACTCCAGAACTTCCAAAACGGTTTACTTGTTTATTTAGAGAAAGAGAGAGAGAGAGAGAAAAAAAGTGAATATTTTAACAATAATAATTAACATTGAGGAAATAATAAAAAAAGTTTTTGACGAAATCGATGCTCAAACATGTTCTATTGAATATGATTAAGCATCTTGATGTAACTGTAGTGTCAGAGAATATATTCACTTTATCTGTAGGCGGAGCTTTATTCACTAGCAGATGCTGTATTCCAGAACTTCTAAAACAGTTTACTTGTTTATTAAAAGAAAGAGAGAGAGAGAAGTGAGTATTTTAACAATAATAATTTGACATTGAGGAAATAATAAAAAGCGTTTCTGAAGAAATCGAGGCTTAAACATGTTTTATTGAATATGATTAAGTATCTTGATGTAACTGTAGTGCCAGATAATATATTCACCTTATCGGTAGGGGTAGGCGGAGCTTTTTTCACTAGCAGACGCTGCATTCCAGAGCTTCCAAAACGGTTTACTTGTTTATTGAGAGAAAGAGAGAGAGAAAAGTGAATATTTTAACAATAATAATTTGACATTTCGGATATAATAAAAAAAATATTTAATTTGAAATATTAAAAATTTTAATTCATGTTAAGTTTTATTTTTTATTTAAAATTCTTTTAAAGCAATTAAATATATTTAATATTGTTCCTTTTACCGCGTGTATAGATACAAAATATTATTATTTTAAGGCATTAAATGAAAATAAATAAATAAATTAATTAATAATGAGAATAAATTGCCCACCGTATCCTTAGTGATCATGTTGTGTTTCATAATTTATCATTTAATAATAGTTTTGGTTTTATTTTTCTGGAAATATTAAAATGGTATAAGAAATTATAATTAAAAAAGAAAAATTATAATAATAATAAAATAATCGTAAAAAACAGAAATCTGTAAGATTAACAAAAATAGAATAAAATAACATGAAATGAAAAAGTAAATAAATAAATAAATAAATAAAAATTACTAAATAAAAGTGCGCAAATAACTGTTGTATGCAGAAACTTATATTTTATACGCCTTATTTCTCTCTCCTAACTAACTACTCTACTACTAACATTTGCATAGTTGGCAGCATTTTTAGCCCTGCGTTTATTTCACTCCACTTTATTTATAGAATAACTTTTTTCAATGTAGAACTATGATAAAAGAAGGAAAAAAAAACTCATAAAAAAGCGGGTGTGAAATTAAGGTGGGACTGAAAAAGCTCTAGAAACAAATTAAAATGTTGGCAACTCCAGTATTTGCTAACAAAAAATTTCTCTTTAAATTTATAAGGTGTTATTATCCCGAAAATTACTTTAAAAAATACTAATAGAGAAAATAAATAAATAAAATTAGTACTTTTTAGTAAATCATATTAAAATAATTTGAAGATGTTTACCAAGTGTAGTGACGCTATCAACGTCATTCAAATGTAGATAATCCTAACTTACCGATGGACAACTGGTTAACCTTTTGTCCAGAGGTACGGCGCTGGATTACTACCAAAACCACCTTGGTTCGAATACAACCTACCGCAACACGCACTTTCCTTCATTGGTAACCGCGGACGTTTCGAGTTATTAACTTCGCTCTATAGCAATAGAGGGCAGCACCACAAAAAAAAAAAAAAAAAAAAAAAAAAAAAAAAATCTCCAAGCAACAAAGCCTGTGAATCGCTGTTCTCACAGCACAAAAAAGCCTGTCACGCCCCACGCCTTCAACTCGCTGCATCAACAAACACAACACAACCTTCAACTTGGCAAAACGGGGCAACTGACAGCACAATCTGGTCATCGCTACCGTGTAGTAGACGGCCATCAACGCCATTCAAATGTAGATAATCCTAACTTACTGATGGGTAATAGGTTAACCTTTTGTCCAAAGGTACGGCGCTGGATTACTAGACCAAAACGACTTCGGTTCGAATACAACCTACCGCAATACGCATTTTCTTTCACCAAGTATTCCACTCAAGCGCTATTATAATATGCGAGAAATAGTTTTTTTACTCTTCCTCACTCTTTTATTAAACACTTAAAACATTCTTTACTTAAATTCTTGTGTTTTATATTATTCGTGTCTTGTTTTCGCATATCTGCCAAAGTCCTAATAAGTATTCTGCATTATTGTTAGTATCCGCCCCTTTTTACGCACCACTAAATTTTCAAAATAATTCTCTACGAATGTAATTGCAATTAAATATTAAGAAAAATACTCTTTAAAAAAAGACTGGGGTGAAAAAAAGGTGGGTACTAACCATTCTGAATATTAACACTTTCGCGGCTGCATGTTTTTCTCTTATTGACAGTTAGCTCCGCCTGTGGGCGTTATTCTTGTATATTACATTATTTAAAATCAATTTTTTCTGTATTCATATTTATAATATAAGAGGATATATATACATTATAGTTATACTCTTTCCAGTCAAAGTATTTGCATCCATAATGTATTGATTGTACAAATGTGAATATTGGGTGCATTGTTAAGCAATAATGTAACCTATGCAAACTAAAGAAACGCCCATTGGCGGAGTTGCAGATTTTCAAATGAAGTGAATTCACGTCAGCGGTCGCGAAAGTGTTAATTAGGATGTTGACAGCTATGTTAACGATTGCTTTGGTTTAATTTGTCGCTTAAGGAAGTATAGTAATCCTGATTTGTGAAGTGGATTTTAAATCTCGCATAGCTCACAAACAAATAATCGTAGAATGTTGCAAATTTATATTCGTGTCTGTCATCATGTCTAGTTGTACACCTGCAACTTTGGTCTTAACACTTTCCTCCCCAGTTGCAATATTTCAGGACAAAATTTTCTATATTTACATTTATATTACAAAAGTATATGCATTATAATTATACTCTTTCTAATCAAAGTATTTGTATCCATAGTATATTGATTATATAAATATAAATATTGTGTATATTCTTCAATAATAAATGACATACAAATTGCAAATGAAACGCTTACTGGCGGAGTTACAGATTTTCAAATGCCGTTAATTTGCGTCAGCGGTCGCGAAAGTGTTAATACGAGCTAACGTTTCAGAGATATCTACGATTTTAGATGATTTTTCGTGACATAAATATGTGTGTGTGTGTATCTCGCCTAACTCAAAAACGATTGAACGTAGAATGTTGGAAATTGGTATATAGGTTTGTTATAACATCTAGTTGTGCACCTCCTTTTTTGGTATTACTGCGACTTTCCGTTTTGGAGATATTTATGAAAATCATATTTATAGTGACAAAAAATACAAAAGATTTGGCCATTATATATGACATACCGTCATAGAGATTTGAAAACAAGCTAATGATAGAGCCTGTAACGATATCATTATGAAAGTTGTCCACATTTTTGCGTGTAGAAAGTAATTTTTCAAAACATAAACAGGTTCTAGTCGACGAATGCACTTTATTTAATGAATATTCAGCCCGTAATCATATTGTTATAAAAGGTGTAGACATTTTTGCGTGTAAAAAGTAGATAAGCAGGTTCTAGTCATGAATGCATTATATTTAATGACTATTCAACTCGTAGATAGAGCCCGTAATGATACTGTTATGAACGTTCTCGGCAGTTTTGCATGTAAAAAGTAATTCTTAAAGACATATGGATATTCTAGTCGACCAATTCAATTCATCTAATGAATATTCATCCCGTAGATATCACCTTTAATGAACTCGTCTTTTCGACATTTTTAAGTGTAGAAAATAATTCTTAAGAATATAAGCAGGTTCTAGTCCATGAATGCACTGAATTTAATGAATATTCGGCGCTCATATAGAGCCGTAATGGCACTGTTATGAAAGATGTTGATATTTTTGCGTGTAGAAGGTAATTCTTAAACAGGGTTCGTACGGCTAAGCCTTTTTTGTGGGAGTCTTACACCAGTATTTTTTAAAGATAAATTTATTTTTAAATTTATAAGCTTCTATTATGACCAAAATTTACAATATAAAATTATTGGTTGAAAATATCAACTAAAATGTAGGAAAGTACGAACCCTGTTAAAGACATAAGTAGGTACTAGTCGAAGAATGGATTTTACTTAATGAATATTCAGTCTGTAGATACAGCCCGTAATCATATTGTTAAGAAACTTGTCGGCAATTTTGAGTATAGAAAGTAGTTCTTAAAGAAATAAGCAGATTCTAGTCCATGAATGCATTTTATTTAATGAATACTCAGAAAACAGTTTAAAAAAAACCGCTTTTCTGTGTTATTAAAATCAATAATCAATGAATATTCGCCAAACGATCCAATGAAACAGTCATTCTTACTACAGAAATGAAATTAACACTGTTAATTACACTATAGAGCAGAAGGTTTGCTAATTTAGGAACAATCGAAAATTTCAAAGTCTGAATGAAATTTGAAATCATCGAGAGTATTGTCGCCGTGGTTTATAGAATTTTCGAGGTAATGATTCATTAGTTTCTGAGCTAGAAACTAATGAATCATTAAAAAAAAAAAGTTCTAGAACTCGACTCCTATTGTAGTTAGAGTTTCCAAACTTTGGTAATCCTTAACTATCACTTTTTGCCCCATTTGAATGCCTAATTTGACGCTAAGTCAACGCCCAACCTCGTGGAAATTAAAAAAACTACCGCCTGTTTTTCCTTTTACAGGAATACCATATAGAAAGTAGCGTGAAGATATAGGCAAGTTTTAATCAACGATCATCAATAATCACTCTTTTTTTTAGTCGCTTATAGAGTTTTTAAAGAATTTGGTTCTGCGCTATAAATCAATGAAAGTTTCCGGAAAATTTCCCAATTTTGTTGTTGTTGAAGTAAGATCTTCCAAACGTTGGCAATCCTAAACTCCAAATTTTCGCCAAATTCGGTCGCTAAGACGCCAAATTCGATTTCGAACCGCCAAAATCGATGCCAAGACAAAAATGTGCGTTGGCTACAAACTTAGAGGCTTGGCGAGGTTAGTGATCAAATTTGGCGGAAAATATTGTTTCAGGATAGCCAGAATTAGTAAATCTTTTCTCAATTTTAACAGAATTAATTGTTTTGGTAAAATATATCGTTTCTCGACACTAATTTTCGCCAAAGACAACAAAAGTAGGCCATCTATACTCGAATGATTTTTAATGAACTCAAGCTGTTCATTTGCCAATGAAAGATTCTGTAATGAGCCATAGAGCACTATTCCTTTAAAAACTACTATATTTGTCTCCGTGGTATATATGTTACCGCTAAAGTGCAGAAATCAGTTAATCTGCAGATTAGCTAGGTAATCTGCACATTAACTAGAGCAATCCGTTAAAGTGAGGAAAATTGTTTCATTTCTCAAATTACCTAGGTAATCTGCGAATTACCTAGATAATCTGCACATTACCTACTAGTCACTCGTTAAAGTGAAAATAAGATCTCTGGTGTTGTAATTTTACAGAACGCTGTGTTGTATATTTGTTTTTTTCATTCGATGGGAAAAAAATAGTTTTCTTTCCTTTTCTTTCTTCCTTTACTTATTTTAATCTGTATGTGTTTTAATTTTTATGTCTTTTAAAGTGATATTTGTTTTAATTTTTTTACTTATTTCATCTTTTTTATTCTGTCAATATAAGTTTGAAGATGTTATGCATTTTTAATATGAAATATAATAACTTTAATAGCTTTCAATAAATTCTATTTTATAAATGAAAGTTAGAATTGTAATACAATAATGATTTCTTTTTAAAATAAAAATATTTAACCATTCAAATAAAAAAAAAAAAAAGTTTTATTAACAACAAAAAAGTTTTATTAACAACTTGCATTGCTATTACTATTTTTTTTTTTTTTAAAGTTATGCACCAATTTTTAATTCGATAAAGAAATATTAAATTAGACAATTCAGAAGTATTATTTAAGAAGTACTTCCAATAATTAAAACTGCTTTAATAATTTTTAGACCGCAGGAAAATTAAAATGACTGTTTTCCAATGCTTTATTAAACTATATTTTAAGTTTAGTAACAAGTACAAGTTTAGCAAATATATTAATTTTACAAAAAAAAAAAAAAAAAAAAAAACTGTATTAACACATTTTATGTGATCAACTACAACGAAATTATCTGAAAAAGCGAACAAAATAAAAATAAAAATGTAATCGTGATATATAAAATATATAAAGGAAACTTGAAATTGAAAGAAATAACAACAAAATGTAATGAAATGCTAAAAAATGCATAAAAATTTCATATTAAGTATTGATTAAAGAAAGCCATAATATTGAATGCCATATTTTTCAGAGTTAAAAATTAAAACTTTTTTTTCAGTAAGTAATAGTAATTTAAATCAATTTTTAAATAAATTAGTTTTAAAAAGTTGTGTTTTAATAGTTTTATTTCGGGAGGAAACAATTACTGTGTTGTAAATTTTAATATTCATAATTCAAAATGAAGTTTCAGGAGATAGAGCGTTTAGATTAAGATTAGATTTCAATAATAAAATGCAGTGCAGAACCCTTATCAAACTTATATTGACAGAATTAAAAAAGAGAAGAAATAAAATCAAAATTAAAACAATTATAACTTACTTGTTACTTTAAGTTTTGTGTTGGTCATGATAAGAAACCTATAATAACCATGTCTTCGTGTCTTTGATGCTCCAAGTTTTGCGTTTACCGTAAAAAAAAACTAAGGCTCGAAACAAACATTTGAACTTTAACGACACAGAAGCCGCTAATCTGCAGATTACCTAGTTAAAATGCGGAAAACTCTTGATTCCACACTTTAACGGGTCATTTTAGTTAATCTTCAGATTAGCTAGGTAATCTGCACATTAACGGATTTCGAGCTTTAACGGTAACATATATAATCCAACTATCGTGACTATTGTGGCTGGAGTAGCGTTTTTTTTTTTTTTTTTTTTTTTTCCTTGTTTGTTTTCAGGAATTTTCGTAGGCTGATATCTGTCTGTTTATTTTCGAATCAATTATCTCACAAAAATGTGAATGTTTTCATAATATATATATATATATATATATATTCCAATGGGTATATAAGGAAGTCATGTGGTGCCTACATCAGTTTCTTTTTTTTTGGGGGGGGGGAGGAGGGAGGGGTGGGACTCAATAAGGCTAACCAGACAGGAACCTTCCGTTTAAGTTGGATTTCGAATCATTCCGAATATTAGAAAAAAAATATTATCATTCGGATAAAACTCTCCCAACGTTTTTGCCGTGATGAAAAGGAAGTCCAAGATACCTCCAAAATAGTCGGTTAGGCGCACCACTTCTATAAATACTGTGTTTTATTTCGAGTTAATTGATGCCTTGAACATGAAAATTTGCCCGACTGTTTGAAAAGTTGTGCACCTCCGTACCATAATGGGCGGAGAATGTGTCACTGTTTTAAAAGTGCGATTTTCATTAAGTCGGTCTATAGCCTCCTTAACTAGAGGCCTGTCGCGTAGATCGGAAACTAGGCAACAGTTGAAGCGGTAGACAGCGCCACCTAGTACAGATTATGGGACTTTTTTATTCAAATGTCACCAATAATTTAAAGAAGTGATACATGATATATAAAAACGACGTTTTTTCGATTCTATTCGCCTATTATACATATCATATCCCAATTTAAAAAATTTTTGGTGGCTGTTGAAAAAAAAAAAAAGTTGTGCAATCTGTACCAGGTGGCGCTGCCTACCGCTTCAACTGTTGCCTAGTTTTCGAGCTAAGCGACAGGCATCTATTATAGTTAAGGAGGCTATGGTCGGTCATATTTTCGTTGTCAGATCTGCTTGTTTTCTTTAGCTCGAAATAAGTTAAACTTGACTCATCAGAGAGAACCAGTTTAGCCCAATAATTAACTAACCATTTTTTAATTTTTTTTAGCCATCGGAGGTCTTGCTTTCCTAATTATCTTCACTAACAATGGAATTTTTTCAAATTTTCTGCCATTTAAACCTGCCTTGTTTAATAGTTGCTGCACTGCATTTAAAGAAATTATGCTGCTAAACACTTTTTCTGAATCTCTTTTATGTTCTAAATGTAATTTAAACCGATTTTATAAGCAATGGCTTTTTAACTTACGGTCATCTCGATTGGATGAGCAACATGGACGCCTAAAACCAAATTTCCAGTTTTAACGGCCAAAAAAAATTTATATCTTGCTAAAAACCCTTTTACCAATATTTCGTTAACATTTAATTATTTTGCCATCTCACGTATTAAAATATTTTTTCATTGAAAAATTAATACTTTTTGTGGCATCGTTAACTGCCTTATTCTTACCATTTTTGAAATAATTTCTAAAATTACAATTTTCCTGACAATTTCATTTTGTTTTTAACACTGGACTCAATACTAAAGTGTATGTGAAGGACAACATAATAAAATCTGTTCGAAAATTTGCTTTTTAAACAATAAAATTGGCGGTTGTAGAAGGTGAAACGAAAAATATCCAATTGCGGCTTTTTTTTTTTTTTTTTTTTTTTTTTTTTTTTGTCGCTTAGTGTATATTTATATGTACCGGTGTTTTAGGCATGTTGAGAGATAAACTTTTCCTATGTTTAATTAGAGCATTTATTTTTCGCATTGTTCTTAAAAAAAAAAAAAAAAAAAAAAAAAAAAAAAAAAACAGGTGTTTTAGGCATATTAGGAGATGTTTAATTAGAATAATTTTCCTATTATTATCATTATTATTATCTTAAGCAAAATATAAATGAGTGCGTAAAGTAATAACATTACAATATGTTAAGTACGAAATATTGCGTAGTAAATAAATAGTAAATTAATGTATTTCATTTTGATCAAAAGTGAAAACTAATGGGAATTTTTAAGGGGAACTTTCAAATGGTGTTGGGAAGTGTTTCGCTTTTTAAAGAATGAAAAAGAATGGTGTATTAGTATTACAAACAAAGAACTAAATTTCTCCAGCACTAATCAACCGATATGCGTCACTATAAGCTTATTCGAGTTTCTGGAAAGGAGGCAGGTTTTAGTAAATTTTACCTATTGTAGCTAAAACGGTTTTCATGTAACTGCCGATTAAATATTTAGTCGGATATGTGTTTTGCAATTTAGGACAAATGATGTCGTTTCGCCGGCAGTGTTACCAATTTTAGAGAATTTTTTATTCAACAGTTACCAATAACTTTGAGGCATAATGTTTTATATACGTAATATATGATTATCCTTTGAAATTATTACGATACGTTACAAATAAAAATTAGTGGTAGAATTTGAATAAAAAGGTCCCTAAAATTGGCAACTCTGTTCGTAGGATATTTTTTGCTCTTTTTAAATATGTGCTTGATGTTTGTGTAATATGTTCACAAAATTCAAAATTGAGGGATGTTATAAGATTTTTAGCCTTTCGTTCGATTTCTAGTTGCTTGGAAACCGTTTGAGATAGGGTGTTGCGTGGGTATTTGGGGTTACGGCCGATTGATTACATTCGGGTCCTAGTCCTGAACTGTTCGAGATAGGACAAGGTTGATAAATTTTTTTATGCTTCATATCAGCTCTTGTATAATGGCCATATCATACGGGAGAATATATACTCAACACAACATTATACTCAACATGTTCACTCAGCGTCGTTCAAAGTTGGGGAAGCTGAATGAACAAGAAAACCGATCAGCTGTCCGTAGGGTTCCCCCGAACAGATTGTGTGAAGTATTCTATTCTTTAAGGGTATTCTAGGAAAAAATCCTGTCCCTCCCTCCTATTGGTCGATTTTGATGAGCACGCTGAACATAGTCAACTTTTTCTAAAGCCCGTCGTAAAAGCTGATGATTCGAAAATGTGCTGTCCTTGAACAAGGCCAGGCCGAGTGTGTTGGGCATATTGTTGTGTTTAATAAAAAGTTGAGTGAAAATCTCTCGTGTGATACAGCCATTACCTCTGAATTTATCGGTGCAATAAGGAACTACCATATCGAACTGGACCGGTCCGAACTTACATTTAACCCACAAATGTTAATTGCTTTCAATCAATGATAAAAGCGACAACGCTTTTGTCATTGAATCACCTGAAACTAGAAATAAACATAACATATTTCCCTAGAATGTTACTTATCGTTGCCCATATACACCTGTTCAAAAGCATTTTTATGTATTAGTATAGTTTGAAAGAATTTTATGATCATGAAGGCTCATCTGTTAATTTAAATTAGCTGCAGAAATTTTTAAGGCTTTAAATGATATTATTTTTATGCCTTTAAGGTGACTGCTTGTTAGACTTAGAATTTAGCTATGATGGAGATGTAGATCTAATGAAAGTAATTTTTCCCCTTTTACATATGGGTGATTCACGAAAAACTTAACATTTTTGAGAGAATCACAAATTCTTTAAACAGGGTTCCCAAAGTCAGATTTTTTTTTCAAGGACACTGCCACCAGTATTATCTAAAAATAAATTTCTTCTTAAATGTGCACTGTACATTTAAGAATAAATTTATCTTAAGATTATTCTGATGGAAGAGTCCTTGAAAAAAAAGGCGTGGCTGTGGGAACCCTGTTAAAAACAAAAATGTTTAAAAAAAAAAATCAGAATATATGTATACATATATATATACTTATTCGTTATAAGATACTTAACAAAGGAAAAATAAAGGGAACGTGTTTTAACTATGCTAGTTATCTGGCCATGCTTAACTATTCTATTTATGCCAGTAGAGGGGCGTCTTTGCCTACCAGGAGAGTGACATTTTCTTATTATTAGAAAATTATCGAAGAATTCCCAAAGCCAGGAGAGTGAATTGAAAACCCGAAAACATTTAAAATGACATACCTTGATAAGTTAAATGATTAAATGAATACAAAATATATTATATTATAACTTTAAGCATATATAGTTTATTGCTATAAATTTAATTTGTGAAATTTTTAAATAAATAAGTAAAATTTGAGAAAAAGATTTGAACAGACTAGGAGAGTGATATCCCAGTCCCTTTAAATTTTTTATATTAAATGGTAAATGAGTAATATTTTTTATATGCATGGAAATACACACACTGGAAAAATTGTGTCTTAAAATAAAAAATAATACTAATTTTCTATGTTCAGCCGTTCTTTTAATATTTTTCACGGACATGATATTGCCACGTTTCTGTGGAGATTCACCTGTATATTATTAATTTTTTAATTATATAGTTAAGTGTAAAAATAGTTTAAATATTCTAAAATTTCTTTCTAGAATTCACAGTTTAGGCATTTATTTGCATATTTGAAATTTAAATTGTTTAGTAATCATTTTAACTTAAAATACACACATATATATATACATATATATGCATTCAGTTGAAAAATATTATTTCAACTGAATGCATTTTAATTACATATAAATGGTTTCTATATTTGTAAATTTATTTTTTTTGGAAAATTTCTTTCCTTCTGCATGTAATATAAAGATAAAACGAAAATATTCAAAGGAAATAAACAAATAAAGTTTTTTTTAAGCACAATTTTTTTTTATATTTTCGATTGCAAATAGGTAGCATTTTTTCCTCAGCAAACGGGTGGGGTTACGCACGTTACGCAAATGATCATTAATCCAGGATTCGTACAGTTCTTATTTTTTGGTATCAATAAAATTTTATAGCAATTTTTACCATAAATTAAGCTTATGATTCCAAATGTAATTTTATCATATAAAAATTCTGGTGGAAGTGTTCTTACAAAAGTGCTGGTCCGTATAATCTTTGTAATTCTCACATCGACTAATTCGAAGTTTATGGTGCTTCAAGCTGGTGCCTGTTTGGGACCCTGAATTAAAGAGAGAGCGGTCATTGAACAAATACGGCGGAAGTTCGTTCAAAAACCATTCAGTCGCCGTAGTATGTAATTTATCTAATGCCTGTTTGTGTCTTAAATGCTTGTGCTTTAAATGCTAATGCTACTGAACATAATAAGCTTTGATGCAAACTTAGAGGACTTCTAAACATATGCAAAGTACCTTCAGCGTTGCCAGATCTGGTCTTTTTTTTATTCAATAGTCACCAATCATTTTGAGAAGTGACATTTGATATACATAATAGACTATCAATCTTCGAAGTGATTAGCCAAACGTTACAAATAAAAATTATTGGTGACTACTGAATGAAATAAAGGCTAAATCTGGCAACCCTAGGTACCTTTTGCATCGTCACGACAGTAAATGGCAATCACTTCTACAAGCGTCTAGCCCAAAGAAGTTAGAAGATTATAGAGATGGCGTCATCCTTAAAACCGTGTATGCAGTGTGAGGCCTTCATCGCTCAAAATTAAATGCTCAAATGTAGCCCAAACACATGGTTGTGGTCGAAGAACATGAGGATTGTTTTAAGATTGGGTTACTCGTTACTCTCATTGCTCAATCTAGAGTTCGTGCCAATGATTGGGCTACAGTTGAACCGGTTTTCAGGGTTGCACTACAGGCTTCAACTTTCAAGCGGAAGACGTTGATTTCATCTCTATAATCTTCTAACCTCTTTGGTCTAGGAACACTCACCCTTTTGAAGCATATTCCGCGCATGCGCCATGCGCCGTCAAAAGATAAAGCTATGGGGAAAAAAATTAGAGACACTGCAACCTTCTTTGTCAGCGATACATTTGAATAACAAAACACAGATAGAATCTTATCGAAACATGTTCCAGCAAATAAAAAATTTTGCCAGTCAAAAAAAGTCTCAGAGGAGACTTTTTTCAACCAAGAAAGAAGAAACTTTTACAAAATCATTTGCTAAGCCAATAATTGAAGAATCTATGAACATTACTGCATCCCTCATTTTAACAAATAAAAATGTTAAAGAAGGAATAACCTGAAAACAATTTTAAATTAAATATAATGTAACTAATATTAATTAATTTTAATTGCAATAACGCTCTGGCCTTTTTAAAGTTTAGGAAAAATATTAAAGATAGGAAAAATTTGATTTTTTTTTTCATAGGAAAAATTAGAAATTTAGAAATTTATTTCTGTATTTAAAATTTTAATTAAAATTATGATTTCTTCTTCTCGTACCATTTTTTAAATTTTTTTTTTTTTTTTTTTTTTTACTATTCATACCCCTTTTAATCTATCATATTTTTAACCTCCCAAATAAGAAGCACCAGAAATGGGGAATCAAATTTTGGATGTTGTGCGACTCGATTACAAAGTATTGCTTGGGATTTTTCTGCTACAAAAGAGACAAAAATGCAGAAGGTAAAGATTTGATTAAAAAATATGGTATTGGATTTACAGTAGTTCAAAAATTGTTATCTGAGGGAAAATGGCTAAACAAAGGCTACCATTTGTTTAGGGATAATTTTTACACAAACTCACGTTTGGCCAAAGCATTATTTAGAAAAAATACGTATCTAACTGGAACTATACGACGAAATAGAAAAGAAGTTCCTCTAGAAGGTAAGAAAGTAAATGTAGGAGAAGTTAAATATTTTGCATGTGGAAATGTTTTGATGTGTTCTTTCAGGGACAAAAAATCC
The DNA here is from genome assembly GCA_963930645.1 of Salticus scenicus. Classification (NCBI taxonomy): domain Eukaryota; kingdom Metazoa; phylum Arthropoda; class Arachnida; order Araneae; family Salticidae; genus Salticus; species Salticus scenicus. Next base: position 204,505,425 of record OZ005656.1, on the reverse strand, counting down.
AAACCACATCCTGTGATACTAATTTCATCAAATTCAGATACCAAGAACGCGACCGTCAAAAAGAAGAGAGGAATTTTCGAACACGAAAAGGAAAAAACAAGCATGATCCACGATTACAATAAATTCATGGGAGGAGTGGACAAATAAGATAAAATGTTATATGTATACTTGGATGAGAGAAGGACCCTGAAATATTGGAAAAAGGTTGCTTATAATATATTAGGTCGATTCATAAGTAATTTCCGATGCAGTTTAGTTAAAATTTACACCAGAAACATTATAATGAATATAAGGCTTCAAAGATAGGCTCCTCCCCCTGCATTCATCATGTAGTGTGTTTGGATGTTACTTGCATTGGATGAATAGTGAAAGCATGCATACTGCAAATATTAATAAACTTCTTCGAAAGTGTGGAATTTTGCATATTATGTTCGTTTTTAAACAATCAGAATAACGATCACCTTTTATTTTAATGGAATTATGCAAATATTTCAACACATTAGCTTTCAGCCGTCATTGGCATTACTGTACTCATTGGGCGTGTGCCATCTGTCTTAGTGTATAATCTGTGGTTCAATTATTCTTCTAACAATCGTTTTGTCTGGTGTATGTTTGATTAAACTGTTACTCCAAACTCCTAAAATAGAGAATAAAAAAGTTCATATTCGTCATGTGATGCTTTGGGAATTCAGACAAGGCAATAATGCTAAAGAGACAGCTGAAAAAATATGCAGTGTATACGGTGAAGGACTAATAACTGATCGGACAGTTAGATATTGGTTTACAAAAATCCGCTCTGGAAATACGACTTTAAAGGACAAAATGAGGACAGGACGTCCTTCCGATTTTGATAATAACCTTGTAAAGGCTATATTGGAGCAAAATCTACGCCATACAACTAGAGACATAGCAGAAAGGTTGAATGCACCACAATCAACTATTTTACTCCACCTGAAGAAATTAGGGAAAGTCAGCAAATTAAGAGTATGGGCACCACACAATCTGAGTGAACAGAATAAAGAAGATCGCCTGTCTATCGCTACAAGTCTGCTCTCACGAGAAAAAAAACGAGCTTTTTTTTATAGGATAATAACTGACGATGAAAAATGGATTACTTATGAGAATATCATCTATAAAAGACAGTGGCTGATAAGGAACAAAAACCCTTACCCGATTCGAAAGCTGACATACATGGAAAAAAGATTTTATTGTGTGTATGGTGGGATTGTCGAGGTCTAATCCATCATGAGTTATTAAAGTCAAATTTAACAATTTCTGCACACATATATGTTCAGCAACAGCAAAGAGTGAAAGACAATCTTCATGAAAAACGCCCTACACTCGCGAATAGCAAATACGTCATTCTTTTACATGATAATGCAAGACCACATACAGCAAGGGTGACTCAAGAAAAAATTCCAGAGCTCGGATGGTCTGTTTTACCGAAACCACCTTACTCCCCGGACCATGCCCAGACAGATTTTCACCTTTTCTGTACCTTACAAACCTTTTTGAAAGGAAAAACATTCAAATTTGGAGAACAAGTCAGATAGGCTGTCGAAAATTTCTTCCGATCGAAACCAACCACATTTTACAAGGAAGGAATATATAAGCTGCCAAGAAGATGGGAGAACGTCATACATAATAATGGAGAATGCATAATAAATTGATATAATTTTGTAACGAAATGAAAGAAAAATAAATGCGTGCTAAAAACAAAGGAAGTTATTTAAAACTTTCGCGACCGCTGACGTGAATTCACGTCATTTGAAAATCTGTAACTCCGCCAGTGTGCGTTTCTTTAGGTTACGTAGGTTACATTATTTCTCAACAATAAACCCAATATTCACATTTGTGTAATCAATGCATTATGGATACAAATACTTTGATTAGAAAGAGTATAATTGTAATGTATATTCATTTATATTATAAATATGAATGCATAAAACATTGATTTAAACTAATTCAATATAAAAAATTAACGCACACAGGTGGAGCCTACTGTCAAAAAGACAAAAACATGCCGTCGCGAAAGTGTTAAGACTCCACCTACAAAGATGTAACATGATTAAATGTGGGAGGGACTTAATCTTCGGCAGGAAATAATATCTAATATACTTTATTGTATTCGTTGTATAACGTTATTGGTGTCTATTCTATTTTAACTGCATCGGAAATTATTTATGAATCAACCTAATATTTGGAAGAATGGTATTGAAAGCCTACATTTTATATACATCGAACACTACAGTGAAAAAAATTAGTAGGCTCTAGTTTATATCTCTAGTAATTGAAGATATTGAAAAAGAATATATAGCTTTCAGAGATAGTGAATTAACACAAACATCTCCTTAGAATAAAAAATTCGCGTTAGAAAAATTCTTTGGCGAAATTTACGTCAATGTGTGTGTGTGTGGGGGGGGGATACCTTGGGGGGAAAAATCTACCTTCATCGATAATATTTTTGTTAACAAATAGCCATTCTGGATACTTAAAAGAAATCTACTTTTAATATTTTGTCTTTATGAGAAAACTTGGGCATCCATTTGACTTTTTCCAAGAAGGAAGGCAAAATAAACTAAATGCCATTGAAAACATAGTAAATATATCATATGATAAAGAAGTTTCATGGGAAAATGAACCTCCTTTGCTTCTTCCATACGGGTATCGAGCAGAAAAATATTTATATTTATAAAAATGCTCTTATTAATTATAATTGCCCCTATTAAAATCGTATTCGTATGATAAAACATTTAATATGTTACAAAATGTCTCCAATATTTTTGTCGGTATTAACTCCATAATATCATTTCCTTTACAAGACGAAAGATTTATAAAGTTGTTGCTGCAGTATATAAATAATTTAATTAATATGTAATTTAATACATAGCTGTCAACATTTTAATCTATTAGTATTTTTAGCCTCGTCTTTATTTCATACCACTTTATTTATAGAAAAAATTTCTCCAATAAATGACTTCGATTAAGCAAAAAAAAAAAAAAAAAAAAAAAAAAATAAGGGGTAGGAAATGAAATAACGGCTAAAAATGCTACAGAATAAAGTAAAATGTTGACAGCTATGTATATATGTACAAATAAAAAAAAAAAAAAAAAAAAGGTAATAACTGTCTTTATGGCAAATATTTCAAAAAAAAATGTTTTTTTTTTTTTTTTTTTTTTTCTTTTTTGTATAGACTATCCGATCTATCAACCTGACCCGGTGGCCTGCTAGTACCGAACCTTCTTATATACCACTAAATTTCTAGAGTTATTCTCTTGAAACGTATTTACGATGAATCAAGAAGAAAAATACTCTAAAAAAAGAATGGTGTGTAAAAAGAGGCGGTACTAACAGTCCTCCGAATTAGGTTGGCAGCTCTGGGTTATGTATTATGGTCATCGAAGTGATAATTGGACAAGCACCTATTTAAATTTGAAAATAATTCTATGATGTGGTTGGTGCTCATAAAAATTGTATACAGTGGTGAAAATTGAAGATCAAGGAACAATGATGTATTATAAAAATTAAAAACAAACATTTATCAATATTTACAGTCAAGCTGCATATCTAATGGGCTCTTCTCACCGTCGTCTGCTCAATCACGTGATAGAGGAAAACGAATAATCGAATTCTGAGAATCGAATTCAATTAAATATTGTTCTTAAGAACAAAATTTTTAATATTTAATATAAAATAAAATAAAAGTAATATTGTGCATTTGTAAACAGTAGAATGATTGTATTTGTAAATTTAATAATTTTTAAAAAACATTTTATGTGTTTATTTATTTTTACCTATAAGAATCGATTTTTGTATATTGTAGTGTAACTGTAACATTAACTGATCTAGCAATAAATAATAGCTTCTTGTGGAATGTTTACGGATTATAAGTTGAAATTTTAAAATGTTTTCATTTAATTTAATTGCATAAAGGTGTTACAACAAGATAATTAACTTAGTTACTGGTCTAAATGGATTTACGTAGTACGATATTGCACTGTCACTGATTTAAGTACGAAAAATCAGAGTATTTAAACATGGTCTTCATGAACATCAATAACAGGTATAAACTAAATGATGATTGTAAATGTATACGGCAAACAGAAGGATGATGAATAGTGATATAAAATGGATTAAAAATGATGATGTATAAAAAATAACACAGATTAAATACGATTGTTCAAAAATAAGAATAGAAAATATGTTATTTCAGCAATCGCTCTAGATAAACAAGACTTCGTCTGCTATTTGTTTTTCCTCTATCATGTGACCTCTGACGTCAGGTGGGAAGAGCCCATTAAACCTAATGAAATTCTTTTTATAATGAGGGGTCAAGTTGCTCTCTAGGCCTCATGGAATGTGAGGAATTTAGGTTTGAAGTAGCCTATCCAAACTGAAACAGTGATGATTTTTCAAGATTTAAAAAAATAATTACCTGAAACCTCAAACAAATATAAATAAGAAAATATTCTTTTAATTATATTTGATCAATAAAGAGAATAAATCCTTCAATAAATTCTTATTGAAAACTAAAATTTTAAGATTGACTGATTAGTTTATTATACGTCGAGTGATCCAAAGATCATTCCGTTTCAGTTTTTTTTTTTTTTTTTTTTTCTTTCTTTTAAAGTGTTAAAAAAAAAAAAAAAAAAAAAGTACGATCTTTTGCAATACCATAGCAATTATGAAATTTATAGAGAGGGATAGCTATAAGATCAGGAGTTATAGTAACAAGAACGAAAAATCATGCGGTACACATTGATTTTATTAACAGTTTCCAATTGTACGTACTTGTTTTTTCGTATAACTTTCAATGTTTCTTGCCTACCTTAGCACATAACGGCCAAACAGAAAGACTGAAAGGCATGCAGGGAGATTAACTGAATTTATAATCCCTCTTAAATATTGTTGGAAAATGTTAAAAATGCTTAGCGCAAAAGAAAATACAGCCCTTAGATTATAATTGCAGCCCTTAATGTATCTGAATATATTAGTGCAGCCCTGTAAACATGAAGGTTAAACATATCATATTCTATATCAAACATTATTTTAGGATATTAAAATATATGCCAATATCTTTATGACCTTTACTATAGAAAGTTAATTAAATGTAATTTGTAAAAATACCTATCCTAAAACGCAATGCATTAGCCTTTTTCTGGATGTCCCTGTAAGTTAACCAGTTGTACAGGACTCATTAATGCCATTTTAAATAGGGAACATTCCACAGTGAACTTGAACAACATATATCATTTTTTAAAATTTCTGAAAATATTTACGAACATTGGGGGCAGGCAGACGTACAAATAGATAAAGAAATATGCAGATACACAAACTGAAATTATATTCATACTTAAAAATTGTTATAAAGTGTTAAAAACACGTAATGTAAACAAAAATGGAATTCAAGCAAATTTTCTTGTATAGCCCTTAATGTAACTGAATAATTTTTGTGCGGCGCTATAAATCTAATTATAATCATACTATATTCTATAAAAAGCATTCTTTTCTGCATATGAATATCATATTTATTTTTCATTAAGATTTGTGTTGACGCATGCGCGCCACCCCGTCGCGGATCACCGGGCAGAAGGCTATGAGAAGCCAAGTACAATGGACGTGGGCAAAGAACTTTAAATTTATTGACGCCCACAATTATTATTTTATGTGCTACCTATTATTTCTTCGTTGTATATAGTGTAAATACTTGATGTATGTGATCGTACAAATTAAAAATATTAAAACAACGAAGATGGTCCGTCGAAAATTAATTATTTGTAGTTAAGTTCCTACAAAAAGTGGTCCGTCGAGCCGGAGCTTGTAATCAGCGACTTATGGATAAAAATAATAAATTGAAATCTTCCTTGAAAGGGAAGATAACTAGAATTGAAAACTATGTAGAAGGCACGAATGCCGAAAATTACGATATAGATATAGTGGAATTAAAAGTGAAATTAAAGAACATAGAACTGCTACAAACAAAAATCGATGAATTACGACAAAAATACTACGAAATTCAAGACTTGAAAGATGCTGAACAAGCAACCATAGATGACGACCTTGACTCATGTGAAGAACGTCTGGAAAAATTAGAGGTAAGAATTAATACTCTTATTAATTCTTATAAGAAATTTGATTCTCATAAAAAAATAAATGCGACTGAAAATGCATCTCAAGATGCCTTTGAAATTAAAACTCAAATTCCTCCTTTAGTATTACCTGAATTTTCAGGAAAATATGAGGAATTCAGTTCTTTTAAAGAACAATTTGATGATTTAATAACCAATAATGTTCATATTAATCAGTCGCAGAAATTATATTATCTTAGATCTTGTCTCAAATATGACGCTAAAAATCTAATTAGTAATTTTGATACATTTGAATCATTATATAATGCATTAGAAAATCGCTATGATAACGAGCGATTAATTGTTGATATTCATGTACAAAATATTCTGAATTTTGAGAAAATTCAAACTGAAAATCCCAAAGAGATAAGAAACATGATTGATTGTATTCAGAAAAATCTGCGTGCCTTGAAAGTTCTGAAATATGTACAGAATAAATTATCAGATGTTTTCATTATAAATATTCTCGTAGCAAAGTTAGACAGAGAATCTAGGAAGAATTTTGAGTTGTCCCATAAATCCAAAAATGTTCCCACCTTTGAAGAATTTATCAAATTTTTGGAACAACGAGAATCAGTTTTATTATCTATTAATAGAACGAATATGACTAGCGGAAATAAAAATACTAACAAAAACTTTCCGGCTATTAACAAATCTAAAACTCTTTTAATGCATGAAAATAAAAACAAAAATTGTGTTGTTTGTAAAAATACTTATCACCCTATTTATAAATGTGATGCATTTTTGAAATTAAACATTAACGAAAGATTAAGTATAATACGCCTTCACAAGCTTTGTGAGGTTTGTTTTAGGCAAAACCATAAGAAAAATGATTGCTTATCAAAATTCAAATGCACCTGCGGAATGAAGCACAACAGATTAATATGTTTTTCTTCTGGCGCCAAAACCCCGGTTCCAGACTCAGATGAAATAAATTCATCCAAATTACCAGATATAGACAAACGGGTTGCGCAATTAAATGCTTCCGTTTTGAGTAATAATAGCAGATATTTAAAAGAAAATAGAAAAAGTATTCTGTTTTCTACAGCTTATATTTATGTTCAATGCGAAAACAAAAAAAGAATAAAAATAAGATGCGTTCTGGATTCCGCTTCAAATGTGTGCGTATTAACTGAAAAGATGAGTGAATGTTTAGGAATTAAAAGAGAAAAAATAAAAACTCCAGTTTCAGGTTTGAATGGATTGACCCAAAATATTAAGTGGAAATTAGATACCTTTATTTCAAATGAAGATTGTTCCTTTAGTGAACCAGTAGAATTTTTGATTGTAGATAAAATAACTGGGCTTACACCATGCAATAAATTAAACATTTCAGACATAAAAATTCCAGAATTTTTGAAATTGAGTGACGAGACATTTTTTGAACCGAATGAAATAGAAGCGTTAATCAGTGCAGATATATTATTCAAAGTTTTAAAGGATAATACTTATAAAATAAATGACGATTTGTTTTTTAAGGAAACCGAATTTGGATGGCTAGCGTGTGGAAAGGTTGAAGAAACAGAACTGAATAATTCGAAACAGTGTTTCGTTTTGTCAGACGATTCCCTTAGTAGCACTCTTAAACTCTTTTTCGATCTAGAAAGCATTGGAATAAGAGACGATCCAATTCAAAAAGAAAGTGATAAAGCTATAGAAATTTTTAATGAAACGATTCAGTTTAAAAACAAACGCTACGTTGTACACTTGCCTTTTAGAAGACCCTATAATGAACTTTCCGATAATTACACGTTAGCGAAACAACGATTTTTAAGTTTATGGAGACGTTTTAAATATGATAGAGAATTATATGAACAGTATAGAGAGATTATTCGTGATTACGTAAATCAAAAAATAATAGAAATAGTTGAACCCAGTACAGCAGAAAATAATTTAAACAAACCTATTTATTATTTGCCTCATCAGGCAGTAAGAAAGGAAGGTCGCTTAACATCCAAAACAAGAATCGTATTTGATGCAGGGAGTCATCAAAATAATCAGCTGTCACTGAATGATTGCCTATGGCAGGGGATAAATTTAAATCCGAATCTTTTGGATGTTTTAATTAATTTTAGATTAAACAAAATAGCATTTTGTTCTGATATTAAACAAGCCTTTCTACAAATCTGTCTCGCTGATGAACATAAAGACGCTGTTCGTTTTTTCTGGAGTGATGAAGAACCGCATGCACACAAAAAACCCAAATTACAGATTTATCGTTTCAATCGAGTTAATTTTGGGGTGTGTTCAAGTCCATTCTTACTCGCTGCTACTATTAGACATCACATTGAGAAGTATAGAGAAGAATTTCCCGCTACTGTTCGACTTTTAGATAAATGTTTTTACGTAGACGACTTAATTTCTGGAGGCAATGATTTTAACGAAGCACTTGAATTATCACGAAGTGCAAAATATATTATGGAAGCCGCAGGAATGTCCCTTAGAAAATGGATAAGTAACGATACCGAATTAACAGAGCAGTGGAAAAGCGAAAAATTTGATACATACCCTGTAGAATCTACCATCAGCTTAGGTATAAATCAGACAAAGATCTTGGGACTATCTTGGGATACTAATAAAGATAATTTGATTGTAGATATCAAGAGTTTGTTGAACTTTATATCCATAAATAAAATTACAAAACGTACCATTCTTCAAGCCGTAGGGAGAATTTTCGACCCCTTAGGGTTAATTTCTCCATTCACTGTCAGGGCAAAAATTATCATTCAAGATATCTGGACAACTAAAACCAAATGGGATGAATCATTATCACCAAATATCGAAAAAGAGTGGATGAAATGGTGTTCGGAATTACCCTTGTTAAAAGAGCTTGAAGTCCCTAGATTTATCCTTGATGCCACTCTCCCAGAAGATGTAGTTGAATTACATAGTTTTTGCGATGCTAGCAAAAAAGCATATGGCGCTGCCATTTATGTACGAACAAAATCAAAAAATGGTATTTCAGTGAAACTTTTGACTTCCAAGAGCCGTGTAGCTCCCCTCAGCGGTGTTACACTACCTCGCCTTGAATTATTGGGTGCCCTGGTCGCAGCTCGTCTGATCACCAAAGTGAAAAATACTGTAAACCTTAAAAGACCTTCTGTTGAATATCACTGGACTGATTCGCAGATAGTGCTTTTCTGGATAAAGGGTACTAAAACCCGATGGAAGCAGTTTGTCGCCAACCGTGTTCAAGAAATTGCCAGCCTGACAAACCCTAACTCTTGGTTCCATTGTGCAAGTAAAGAAAATCCTGCTGACCTGTTGTCTCGAGGGATGACTGCTGAAAGCCTAACAACCAGCGCCACATGGTGGACAGGTGCTGAATTTCTGAAAGATCCTGAATTTCCGAAAAACAAACAATCTTTTATTGACTTTTCAGAACTAAATGAGGAAGACTACACTCCTGAATTAAAATCTGAAAATGCAGTGACTCTAAATTTGAAAAAGGACTTTACTATTTTGAACTATCTGATTAATCGTAGTAATAGATTTTTAAAAATATTACGTATATGTAGTTTTCTTTTCAGGTTTCTTCACAATCTAAGAAATCCTTTAGAAAAGAAGAAAGGACCGCTGATGCCTGAAGAGCTGACAAAGGCAGAAGACTTCCTACTGAAACAGCTGCAGGAGGAAGAATTTCCTACTGAAATAGCTGCCTTGAAAAGTGGCGGTAATGTATCGCATAAGAGTAAAATTTTTAATTTATCCCCATTTTTGGATGACAATGGTTTAATAAGGGTAGGGGGGAGACTGCAAAATTCGCAGTTATCTTATTCGATTAAGCATCCTTATGTACTTCCTTCAAAAAATAAATTAACGGAATTAATTGTAAAATATTATCATGAAAAATATTTTCATATTGGTCCCCAACATCTTCTGTTTCAGGTTAGGCAAAAATATTGGCCCATTCATGGGAGAAATCTTTGTAAAAAAATTGTGCACAGATGTTTAGTCTGTTTTAAAGCAAATCCGAAAGTATGTGTACAAAAAATGGGAAACTTGCCAAAACAAAGAATAACGCCAGATAAAACATTTAATTCAACTGGGGTAGATTTGTCTGGACCCTTTTTAATCAAAAATAAATATGGAAGGAAAGGTCCAGAAATCAAAATTTATGTTTGTATTTTCATTTGTCTAGTAACAAAGGCTATACATCTTGAACTTATTAGTGATTTAACTTCACAAGCTCTGATAGCTGCTTTAAAAAGATTTATTTCGAGAAGGGGCAAGTGTCATAAAATATTTTCGGATAATGGGACCAATATGGTAGGCGCCAACAGGGAACTAAATGCCTTGTATAAACTGGTAAGAGATAAGGAAGAATCCTTATTCAATTTTTTTGCAGAGGAAAAAATAGAATGGGTTTTTATTCCTCCAAGGAGTCCAAATTGGGGTGGTCTATGGGAAGCAAATATCAAAGCGTTTAAATACCATTTTAAACGCATAGCGGGTAATTCAAAATTTACATTTGAAGAAATGCTTACACTTGTTACTCAAGTGGAAGCGATCTTGAACTCGAGACCACTGACTCCGCTAACTTCAAGTATTGAAGATTTAGAGGTTTTAACTCCAGCCCATTTTCTTATTGGAAGGCCAATAACGGCTGTTGTTGAACCTTCTTTAAATGTTGAGAAAAATCGCCTAAGTGCTTGGCAAAATATTACGAAGTCAGTTCAGGCAATCTGGAAAAGATGGAGTCTTTCTTACTTGAATAACTTACAACAGCGCAGAAAATGGATAATTGATAAAGAAAATTTAAAAATCGGAGACATGGTTTTAGTCAGGGAAGAAAATCTTCCACCATGCAAGTGGTTTTTAGGGCGTGTAATAAAGCTATATCCTGGTCAGGATAATAAAGTTAGATTGGTAGATATAAAAACTACCAAAGGGATTTACAAAAGATCCATCTCCAGATTGTGTGTGCTGCCTATCGAGGAGTAAAAATGAATATGAACATTTATTATATTAATTTACTGTATTATATATATTACTCTAAATTTGTTAGTTAATTATGAAAATTTCTGTTTATTATAATCAGTTAATCTTTTTTCTAATTCTATGTGTTGTGCGAAATATTGATATTATGTTACATTCATTTATTTGTTATTATTTTATCTATTCATGTTATGTGAAATTGTAAATTTGAAGTTTTGCAAAAAAAAATATTGTAAGTTCTTGCATGACAACATAGCAAGGCCGGGCGGGATGTTGACGCATGCGCGCCACCCCGTCGCGGATCACCGGGCAGAAGGCTATGAGAAGCCAAGTACAATGGACGTGGGCAAAGAACTTTAAATTTATTGACGCCCACAATTATTATTTTATGTGCTACCTATTATTTCTTCGTTGTATATAGTGTAAATACTTGATGTATGTGATCGTACAAATTAAAAATATTAAAACAACGAAGATGGTCCGTCGAAAATTAATTATTTGTAGTTAAGTTCCTACAATTTGTACAAAATAAAGTTTTACATTTTCAAGCCGGATAATTTCAGCACAGGGTTTTCTGTATCCATATTTATGAATATACATAATAATTATACTCCTTCTAGTGAAAGTATTTTTATCCATAGTATTTTGATTGTACAACTATGAATATAAGGAATATTCTTAAGAAATATAGCAACACACAAATTGTAAAAGAAACGCCCTCTGTAGGAGTTATAGATTTCCAAATGATGTGAATATACGTCAGCGGTCGCGAAAATGTTAATGAGGTGGTTGGAAGGTATGTTATAGCAGGGGTCGTACTCTCCACCCTTTTTTCAGGACATTCTCAGATATGAGAAATTTTCGCCTGTACTGCTACCAGTATTTTTATACAAAAACCTTAATTCTATTTAATTGCGACACATTACAATAAAAATACCACAAAAAGATTTTTGCATGAAATTAGTGGTGAAAAAAGGCTGAAATTTTTCATCTGTAAGAGTGTTCTGAAAAATGGGCGGAGAGTAAGACCCCTGTGATATGAATACCTCTCATCGAACACAATTCTTTAGAATACTATCGGTTGTTCCAGTACACAAATCATTTACGGTATTTACTCCATTTTCTATGGAAAACACCGATAGTGAACTTGAATAATATATTTCAATTTCATTTAGATTTGTATAAAGGTATTAAAATATGGATTATAAAAATACGTCTTGTGGAACACAATGCTTTGAAATATTTTGGAATGTCCGTGTACACTAGTTGAAGTTTTCATCCCATTTTTAATAGGGAATATCTCATAGGGAACTTGAATAACATATATCAGTTTTAAGAAATTCCATGAATATTTACTGGAGTTAGAGCGCGAACTGACAGACAGACAAATCGAAGTCAATAACATTTTTCAACCTTGATGGAAAGCTTACACTTACGCACATAACACATATATATTGTTACAAAATTGTAAATAATTGTGTTTATTTTTGTATAAATTCTTTCAAAGGGGCTTAGTAAGTTGATAAAGTGCTAATTTTGTGCATTTCTAGTCGTTTTAGCGTTGAAATAGCCTTATTTTTCCTTAAAAACGCATTAAGAAGGCCCAATAAGGCAGGTAATGGATTTGGCGCTAAATTTGGCGACTTTTTCCCACCTTGGTGATTTTTTTGGCGACCTTGGCGAGAAAATCCTTATTAGGGATATACCAAATATGGAAGCTCTAATCTCATTGGCTGATGAGATACGGAAATTTCCGGAACTTTCCACACTTTTCTACAGGGGTATATAAAGGCTGTTTTCTTCGCCAAGGCTAGTTCAGTTCAGTAGTCAGCCAGCTTCGCTAATGCTTGCATTGATTTGAGCCTCTTTGAAAGAGACTTGCTTTAAGTGTTATTGCTATACAGTTTGTACTGTGGATTTGCTATTGACAGCTGTTGTTTAAGCTGTGTTTACTGGTTGAATTGAAGCTGATACTTGGTTTATAGACCTGTATTTTTCTGGAACTTTTTTTGTGAATAAATTACTGAATTTTTGTAAGTTTTGCCTTTCATTCTCAGACAACTCACGAACTCCCAAGTACGCAACATTTCTGATGTCAGAAGTGGGATTGTTTGTGAATGGTAATAACTAGAGCTATGGAGCAAGAAATGAAGAAGCTTCTGGAAGGTCTAACTGCCCAGATGAATGAGTTAAGATCTGGATTGATAGAGAAAATGGACCATATTCCCACTTTGGGTTCGAGGCTACAAGAATATCAGCTGGATAGGGAAACAATCCTCAACTCTACCATAACAAAGCATTGTGGCTTGCAAATTTTTATCTTGCAGTATTATTTCTAAGAGTTACAGATTATATGAAATTGAAGTAAGAGTGATATAGTGATACCTTTGTTTTGTTTTTGATCCAGTTTTAGTAATATACTTTAATATTAATCAACATATGTAATATTAAAAGTTGCCGTGTGAACTGTGGCGATGTTAACATATTTAAATGGATGTTCCATTTAGTAAATTCCTTTATTAAAAAGATTGAAATTCTAATTATTTAAGCTTTGATGTCTATATATATGTGTGTGTGTATAAAATGTTCTTATTAATCTTTTATTCATTATATATATGTATGTGTGTGTGTGTATACATAAAATGTTCTGCAATTTTACGAAATGGAATAGTCTTAACTTTATCATTCGATTCAGTTGTTTACATTTCTCTTCTGTTCTTGTTTGAACATTATTATTAAGTTTCACTGCAGAAATATTTAGGAAAATGTTATGCGTAACAATAAAATGGCATCTTGAATCTAATTTGTTTACAAAATATCGGCCACGTGTTCGGCGATTTTACCTACGGTGACGTCACAGGAATATTGTCCATTGAAACCGGACAAAAAGAATTGAAAGACGGCTTGGCTGAAGAGATGAATGAAATGAAAGGACAAAAAGTGATGAGAGAAAGTATGGAAACATCGCAAAGAGAAATGAAAGACGGTTTGACTGAAGAAATGAAGGAAATGAAAGCAGTTCAGGAAAAGATGGAAGCCAGTTTGACCGAAGAAATTAAATCTAATCAAGATGAGATGAAGAGGAGCTTTCAACGGCAAAAGAATCAATAGAGGGTAAATTAACGGCGATGGAAAATAGAATGGATGGAATAGAAGAGAAAGTTAAAAAGATAGAAGAAAATTTTGAAGAGAAAGTTATAATGATAGAAGAAAATTTTGAAGAAAAAGCTTTGAAAATAGAAGAGAGTTTTGAAGAGAAAGCTGTAAAGATGGAAGAAAATGTTATGAAAGTAGGAAAAAATTTTGAAGAGAGATTTATGAAGATAGAAGAGAATTTTGAGGAGAAAGTTAAAGAAAATTTTCATCAGGAACTGAGAGGAAGGTTTTCAGAGATAGAAGGTCAATTGAAGAGAATAGAAGATCTGGAGAGAAAAGTGGAAGAAAAGTTAGAATCCATGCCCCAGGAAACTGAAAAGAAAGAGAGAAGAATCCAGAATCAGGAATTTATTAAGCTATCTACCTACGACGACAGTTCCTCCTGGCATGTATATAAGACGCAGTTTTCCATTGTGGCTGAAGCTAACGGCTGGGACTTTACCGCCAAGTCAATCCACTTAGCAGTAGCGTTACGAGGAGATGCAGCCGAGATACTGAGAAATGTTTCTAAAGAAGAAAGGAACGACTTCGAGGCCCTTACTAGAGCACTGGAGCTACGGTTCGGAGAGAAGTGTTCTAAGGACTATAGTCGCCTCCAGCTAAAATCTCGTTACAAGAAAACGGGCGAAAGTTTACTGGCAGCGGACATTCAGAGGCTGTGACACCTAGCATTCTCAGACTGTCATGCTGACACTCGAAACGACTTAGCTCTTCAGTACTTTATCGATGCTGTTTGGCATCCAGAAATTCAAAAAGCGCTGAGACTCTCCAACATCAGAGACGTAGAATCAGCTTTAGGCTATGCTCTTAGGATAGAGGCAGCCCAACAAGCAGTGCTGCCAGATTTGAGGGAAATTTTTATTGAACAGCCACCGTTAAATTTTACTTGTAACGGTTAACTAATTAGATAGACAATTTCTGCGAAAGATGTTTCGAAATAATTATGAAACCGTTTCAATAAAAATTTAGTTGTGGGAGTTAAATAAAAACTTCCCTCAATCTGGCAGCACTGCCAACAAGCCTCCCGTAGAGACCGCCATACCATAAGAGCAGTCTCATTAAATGATACGCCTGCTGATGAAAATGAAATGAAGAGAAGCCTCGCAGAGATCTTAAAGAGATTGCGCAGCCTGGAAAATAATATGGAAATAAAGGATCGGAAGATAAAGTGCTGGGGCTGTGGAGGGGATGGTCATGTGAAGAGGAACTGCCCTGTACGGCCAACTAAAGGAAATCACCCGGCTTCACCATCACTGCAGGGAAACTAGGAGAAGGCCATCTCGCGGGGCGGAGGTTGCCTGAAATTAAAGACCCCCAATTTACAGTATTTCATGTTTCATCGATGAGTGGCAGCGATAATGGACTTTACGTCTATGGCCAAGTTAACAACACTACCTGCCGGATGACTCTGGACACGGGAGCCAACGTGGCCATCATTAGAACGGATTTGGCTCAAGAACTAAAAGAGAAGATCATTTGGACTCCGCCCCGAGTTAAACTCCAGACTGTGACCGGAGACGAAATCAAAATATATGGAAAAATGAACTTGACCATCACTTTTGGAAATGCCAGTTACCATCATATGGCATATGGGGCTGATATAAGAGATCCTCTGATAATTAGAATTGATTTGCTGAGAAAATTTAACTTTAAATTGGACTTCAAGAATAATGAACTGCATTCGAGTTCGGAAGACATAGTTGTGTTCAACACTGTAAATCAAGACATTCAGCCAATTTGCCAGATAACAGCCAAGTCTGAAATTTCCATCCCTCCACACACAGAGAATTCAGGAACACCTCCTACCAAGCAATACTTCTGCTATGGACTGATTGAATACCCGAATATAGACAATAGCCCAATAGGAGTTCTGGTAGCTTCATCTCTAGTTGATCTCTCATTCCTGTGAGAGTCGCAAACATCAGCGATAAGGTCCGGACAGTGAAGAAGGATGAGGTGTTAGCAACCTGCACTCCTGTTACATGGATCAACCGACCCACACAATCAACCGAGTCCATGTCTTCTGAACAATTAACAACGGAACTACTCAAGAATGCAGAATTAGGGAGTGAACAGAGGTGTGCTGCGGAGAAGCTACTCCAAGAATTTAAATACCTTTTTTTCTCGAACACCTGAAGACGTAGGGAGAACGAACATCACCCAGCACAGAATTGATACAGGAAATCATCCTCCAATCAAACAACATCCAAGAAGACTTCCATTTGCTAAACAGGAAGAGGTCACTGAACTTCTAAATGAAATGCAGCACAATGACGTCATCGAGCCATCAACGAGTCCTTGGGCCTCTCCCATTATACTGGTGCGGAAAAAGGATGGTTCAACAAGATTTTGCGTGGATTATCGTCGTTTGAATGACATCCCGAAGAAACACAGTTACCCTCTTCCCAGATTTGACGATACTTTAGACACACTTGCTGACAAGAAATGGTTCTCGACTTTGGATCTGAAGAGCGGTTACTGGCAAGTAGAATTACATCCTGATGATCGTGAGAATACTGCATTCACCGCGGGACAAGGACTGTGGCAATTTAAAGTTATGCCATTCGGATTATGTAATGCACCTGCCACCTTCGAACGCCTGATGGAGACATTGCTAAAAGGACTTTCTTATGAAGCCTGTCTGGTGTATTTGGATGATATTATCATTGTGGGGCGCACCTTTGAAGACCATTTACGAAACATCCGAAAGGTGTTGGAGAAACTCAGAATGGCTAACCTCAAATTGAATCCAGGCAAGTGTAACTTGTTCCGTCGTGAAGTGAGCTACCTCGGCCATATCATCTCTGCCGAAGGTGTGAGAACTGATCCCGAGAAGATCTCTGCAGTCGAGAACTGGAGTCGCCCTGAAAATGTACACCAACTACAAAGTTTCCTGGGGTTATGCACTTACTACAGGAAGTTTGTCAAGGGTTTCTCAAATATTGCCAGACCACTTCACAAGCTGACGGAAGCCAAAGAGAAGTTCCTGTGGACAGATGAATGTGAAAAACGTTCAAGCGACTTAAAGGGGCCCTAACATCATCGCCTATCTTGACGTATCCACAGCCCGACAGACAGTTCATACTTGATACAGATGCCAGCCATGAGAGTGTCGGTGCTGTTCTGTCGCAGGAAGTTGATGGTCAAGAACGTGTCATTGCCTATTGGAGTAAATGCCTGTCTAAACAAGAGCGAAATTACTGTACCACCAGGTAAGAGCTACTCGCCATCATAAAAGCCATAGAACATTTCCATCATTACCTCTATGGCAGAAGATTCCTGCTCCGGACTGACTATGCATCTTTAACGTGGTTGCTCCAGTTCAAGAACCCGGAAGGACAGATTGCCAGGTGAATACAACGGCTCAAGGAATATGACTTCGAGATACGTCATCGTAAAGGGACTCTACATGGTAATGCAGATGCCTTGCCACGGAAGCCCTGCTCGGAAAGCTGCAAGTACTGCTCTAAAGCCGAGCAGAAATACCTGCCGATAAATCCGGTTGCCTGCCAAGTTACTGTCTCAACACCATCAGAACAGGATCCCGATCCATGGAGTGACAAAGAACTTAGACAAGCCCATTTGGAAGATCCTGACATAAAGCCAATATTACAGCTGAAGGAGACGACCAGCAACAGACCTACCTGGCAGGACATTTCCAGATTTAGTCTCATTATGAAAAGTTATTGGGCACTTTGGGACTCTCTTCATATCAGAAACAACGTATTATACAGAAAGTGGGAATCTGATGACGGGAAAAGCTTCAGATTGCAGATTGTATTACCAAGATCAAAAATTCCAGATGCTTTAGAACAACTGCATAGTAGCTCTACCGGAGGCCATTTTGGGGTAATGAAGACTCTGCAGAAAGTTCGGGAACGCTTCTACTGGTGGAAGACAAGGGAGATGTGGAGAAATGGTGTAAATCCTGTGATGCTTGTGCGGCCCGTAAAGGCCCTCAGAAACGAAGTCGAGGAAGACTGCAACGCTATAACGTGGGAGCACCATTTGAACGGATTGCACTCGACATCTTGGGTCCTTTGCCACGGACCTCCAGTGGAAATAAATACATCCTCGTCATGATGGACTATTTCACCAAGTGGCCTGAGGCATATCCCATTCTTGATCAAGAAGCATGCACAGTCGCAGAGGTCCTAGTGCAGCAATGGGTGTCAAGGTACGGCATGCCCCTACATCTTCATACCGACCAAGGTACGAACTTTACCTCTGCTGTTTTCAAAGGACTGTGTCAACTACTCGGCATAGACAAAACCCAGTCAACACCCTTACATCCCCAGTCGGACGGCATGGTCGAGAGGTTCAATCGTACCATCCTGTATAACCTCTCTCTTCTAGTATCAAGGAACCAGCAAGATTCGGACTTGAAGTTGCCATTGTTCCTGCTGGCTTATCGAAGTGCTGTTCATGAAACCACCGGCTATACTCCAGCCCATATGCTGTTTGGATGTGAACTTCGTCTCCCTTGTGATCTCCTGTTTGGTTGTCCAACCGATGCACCTTCATCGCCCGAGGAGAACATCCAAGATCTCCAGGCACGATTTGAGGACGTACACAACTTTGCTCGGGAGCGAATTCACATGGCAACGGAGAAAATGAAGACAAGGTACGATCTAAAGGCTACACAACATGAGTTCCAGGAAGGAGAGAAGGTCTGGTTGTGGAATCCTGTTCGACGCAAAGGACTCTCTCCCAAGTTACAGTGCAACTGGGATGGACCGTACAGAGTCTTAACCCGTTAGTAGTCGCTTTTAGTTGGTCGATTTGCCGCCCATTCTTCAGTGTTGCCAGATATTTTTATTCAATAGTCACCAAAATTTTTTAGAGGTAGCATTTGATATACATAAAACGCGAATAAAATCGAAGGAACGTCGATCACATCACGTCTTAAAATTATTGGTGAGAGTTAAATAAAAAGTGCGCAATCTGTAATAGGTGGCGCTGTCTATAGCGACTGCTAACGGATTAAAAAGGCTGAATGATGTAGTGGTGCGGATCACTAAAACACCTTCATCAAAACCGAAGGTGGTGCACTATAACAGGCTAGCCAAGTACCACAATTAACGGTAATATTAAAATTTAAAATGTAAATACTCGTAAAATTTGCGCATGCGTAATGTAAATATTTGTATATAAATATTTGTACATATTTGTGAATTTTGTAAATATTTTTCACTTGATTTATATTTCTATTTTATCGTTATATGCAACTTAGTTTTTGTATTTTAGATTGTGTAAATTTGTTTAGTTTCGCCTCTTGACCAAGGGTTGCACTGCCCGGGACGTACAGTCCTTGGGAGGGGGGCAGTGTTACAAAATTGTAAATAATTGTGTTTATTTTTGTATAAATTCTTTCAAAGAGGCTTAGTAAGTTGATAAAGGGCTAATTTTGTGCAATTCTAGTCGTTTTAGCGTTGAAATAGCGTTATTTTTCCTTAAAAACGCATTAAAAAGGCCCAATAAGGCAGGTAATGGATTTGGCGCCAAATTTGGCGGCTTTTTCCCACCTCGGCAATTTTTAATCGACCTTGGCGAGAAAATCCTTATTAGGGATATACCAAATATGGTAGCTCTAATCTCATTGGCTGATGAGATACGGAAATTTCCGGAACTTTCCACACTTTTCTATAGGGGTATATAAAGGCTGTTTTCTTCGCCAAGGTTAGTTCTGTTCAGTACTCAGCCAGCTTCGCTAATGCTTGCATTGATTTGAGCCTCTTAGAAAGAGACTTGCTTTAAGTGTTATTGCTATACAGTTTGTACTGTGGATTTGCTATTGACAGCTGTTGTTTAAGCTGTGTTTACTGGTTGAATTGAAGCTGATACTTGGTTTATAGAACTGTATTTTTCTGGAACTTTTTTTGTGTATAAATTACTGAATTTTTGTAAGTTTTGCCTTTCATTCTCGGACAACTCACGAACCCCCAAGTACGCAACAATAATTAAATTATACTTTTTAAAAATATCTTCTTTTTATTTCTTTGCTTATTTAAAGATACTACTGTTCTGGAAAAAAAAAAAAAAAAAAAAAAAAAAAGATTTATGATTATTATAGTCTAATCATTTTTTATCTTTGGTTGGTGAAATATTTAATAATCAAGGGGCGTAAGAAGAGGAGGGACTGAGGATTTTAATGCTCCTGCCCCACCCCCTCCAATTTTGTAGCACTAAGTTTATTTTCCATTCCAAAGAAAAATCCTTTTAAAAATTAAAATTTAAGTGTCATAAATGTTCATTATTAGTGAGTTTTTGTAATTAGTATTAATAATTAATGAACGTTAGTTAACATTTAACTTTTAGAACTTTCTTGAAAATAAATTTGTTAGTTTTACAGAGCTGCCAACCTAATCCGGCAAATTGTTAGTACCGTCCATTTTTCTACACCATTTAATTTTTAGAGTATTTGTTTTCTTAATTCATCATAAATATATTTGAAGAGAATTACTCTAAAAATTAATTGGTGTAGAAAAATGGGAGGTATAAACAATTTGCAGGATTAGGTTGGCAGCTCTGGTTTTATGTTTTAAAATGAAATTTTTTGTGCCCTTCTCATAATTTTAGAATTCCTGCACCTAGGCGCCTAAAGTTTATTAAATTTTACTATTAATAATATAGTTTATATATATATATATGTATATATTCTTCATAACCCCCCCTCCCTTTTTTTTAAACATAAAAATATTTTTTTTTCTTAATAATTTTTTTTTTCCCTTTTAAGTAACAGTTTTTTTCTGTCTGAATTTAATCAAATATTTTCAAGTAATGTGTAAAATATATCTTGTTATCATTATTATAGAAAATACATTTTAGTTTGTGTGTATATAAATATTTAAATAAATATATAAATCATGCCTACTGAAATGTGCAAGTCAAATAGAAAAGACAAATTGAATTTGAAAAAAAAAAAAAAAAAAAAATGTATATGTATAGATATTCGATGAATTGGATTAAAAATAAATTTATTTTTACAAGCTTTAATTAAGGGCCCTCTTCACTCACAGCCGCCGGAAGCCCGAGCCAATGTTTTTCTATGGGGAAATTTTCTTTACAAATAACTTATTAACTAATACATATTTTTGAATTCTGTTTTCACATTCTGAAAGTTCCCAGCTGTTAAACTGACGCACCTTTTCTAAAAAATTATTATTATTATTATTATTTATTTTTTTTTTGAAGCTGCAAAATACGAATTTTCAATATGTGAAATTTTTTCATTTTGCAATTTCGAAATAAAATATAAAAAATTAAAAAAACAATTTTTTAGAAAAGGTGCGTCAGTTTAACAGCTGGGAACTTTCATAATGTGAAAACAGAATTAAAAAATATGTATTAGTTAATAAGTTATTTGTAAAGAAAATTTCCCCATAGAAAAACATTGGCTCGGGCTTCCGGCGGCGGTGAGTGAAGAGGGCCGTTAAAAGTGATATTTAAGTTATTGCAATAACTTTACTCAGTAAATGTCATATATATATGAATGACAAAAAAAAAAAAAAAAAAAAGAGAGAGAGAAAGAAAAAAAAAAAAATCATTTTGTTTCTGTTAGCCCTGATATTCATATTTGAATTTTCATATAGTATAACAGATTTCTTTTCTCTAAATTATAAGTAAAAATGCATATTATGCAAGTTATGATACATTTATATGGTAAAGTACAGTCGGGGAAAAAAAAAAACGCAATACCCGTTGAAATTCGTTATTAATTGACGCAGGAACATCTAATAGACATAATTCAGCAGGAAATTAAATGCGCTTTCTGAAAATGTCGTCAAATTTTGAATTAGGGGTCATCTACATATTGAATTGAGCGCCAACTTTGATTTTTTTTCCAATAGCAACACCCAGTTCTGACTTCATATTCGAATTCCTGAGAGTCTGGCAGTGCGGAAAAGTATATTGTTTGTATACATTAACTCTAGTATTTATAGAGTTGTAATCAAAAATGTGTTGGGGGGGTTATCTTTAAATGTAGAAAAATAAAATCAAGATCCTATAAAAAAAAGACAAAATTAATGTTTCAAACCGGAAATCTTTCAGGAAAAAAATAATTATAAAAATTATAAAAACATTTATATTTTATAGTCATCGATATTTTACACTTTCTTAATTATCCAGAATTCAGTTTCTTAGATTTGTATATACTTCAGTACTTCTTTAGATAATTTTAGGTCTATTTAAATACATTACACTTGCGATTGGTCCAGACAGTACTCTTTGAAAAAAGTCAAATATTTTTCAAGTGAAAGTATCTATTATGGCTGTACTGATCACCAATAAAGCTTAAATTTGCTTTCGTAGGTGTAACATAATTTACGAAATGAAATAATATAGATACAACGCATAAACTAAATCTTTTCGGATAAATTATTGTAAGGGTTCATGAAGCAAATATTAAACAATTTTAATCGCATTTACCAGTTTTGGGTCAGTTGAACTCTTTGGAACTGTACGATTCGTTTTATAATTTCTATGAAAATATAATTTCTTAATTAACCCTTTCGCGACTGCTGACGTAGATTCAAGTCATTTGAAAATCTGTAACTCTCTCAGTGGGCGTTTCTTTCGTAATTTGTGTGTTACGTATTTTTTAGATGTGTACCCAGTATTCATATTTTTGCAATAAAATATACTATGGATAGAAATATATTGATTAGAAAGAATATAATTATAATGTATATCCATTTGTAATAAAATTGTGAATCCAGAAAAGTTCTTCTGAAATATTTTATTTTTAAAGAGAATAACGTCTGTAGGCGGATCTTACTGTCAAAAAGACAAAATCCTGCGGTCGCAAAAAGTGTTAAGTATATTTATAAAAGTTAAAGTATATTTTTAAAAATATATAAAGTTAAAATATATAATAAAATTTTAAAGACTAAAGTATTTTTAAAATAATAATCCTCCCCCTACAAAATAAATAAATAAATAAAAATAAAACAATATATGAAGCAAATGACTATGACGGTAGTTAAGAAACGATTTTACAAGTCTGTTTTGCATTCCAATTCCATTCGTTTTTTTTAAAATGACATTTTTTATATTAAATCTATTTTTCTTTTTAAAACAGTAAACCCCGTCTATTTAGTTAATATTTTCTTCTAGTGTTCGTTTAAAAGATTCAAAATTTATCACCAGTAATCGATGAAGTAAATACCACTTGTGCATATTTTTGTCAACATAAAATAAGGGGTTTAACACGAATTCATTACTTAATGTCACATTTACTTTACTTTTCTGTATTGTTTTGTTTTGAAGAACGATTAAGGCATGGCTTGTCTTTTTTAGAAAACAGGAATTCTTGATGTTAACACTAATGTCTAAAAATCATCATCTTTGTTTCATTTCTTTGCGTTTGACGTTGTTGTTATATAATTTGGCCCGTAAATAAAAAATAAAAATATTTTGTGTAATTTTCTTTGTTATTTTTTAAGATTTGTTTCGTTATCTCATGCAAAACTTTACACCCTAAACCACTCCAAAAGAAAGATTTATTTATATCTCGAAAACAAATAACTGGGATGAGCTTCAAATTTGCACACCCATATTTTTCAGCATTAGGATTCATTTTATGTAAAAATTAATATAGGTCATAATTCATAATTTTTATGAATAGGAATTTATTAATAATTTTCAGAATTAAAAATATTTTTTAGAATCAAAAGTGATGATGGATTATGTTTGGATTTCTTAGCTATATCTCGTAAAAAAAAAAAAAAAAAATATCGATCAAATTATTTTTGTGAAGATATTAATAAAAGTTGAAATATGAATTTAACATTAGCACCTTCAAACTTTGAACGTTTATAACTCTGTGAAAAAATAAGTAAAATATACAACCAATATACTTTTTCGCGTTGTCGCGATCTCAGGAATTCAAATATAAAATAAAAATGGGGCATTGCCATTGAAAAAAAAAAAAAAAATCAAAGTTGGTGCACGTTTCAATATGTAGACGACCCCCAATTCAAAATTTCAGTTCATTTTCTGAAACTACTCACAATTCCCCGTCGAATGATACCCATTGCATTTTTCTACATCGATTACCAATGAAGTTACGTTGAGTGTTTTTTTTTTTTTTTTTTTTTTTTTTTTCCCCCCCCGATTGTACATAGTAAAGTTAAATTCTGATTATATAAAGGCAATCGTAAAAATCTCTAGAAAAAAGAAAAGAAAAAGAACTACACAGCAAATCAAAACTATATTCATACATATGCCAATATTTCAATTTATTCTGGAGTATTTTTAGTCTTGTATTTTATTTTCCACCACTTTATTTATAGAATTTTTTTTTTTTTTAGATAATTCAAAAATATACATTATATAACTAGCAGGCTTTGCCCGCTTCGCTGGTCACTATTTTTAAATGAATCACTATAATTACTGAATTCTCAAAATTGCATTAATTTTTATCACGTGAAAAAAAAAAAAAAAAAAAAAAAGCGAAACAAAATCTGATTAGGAAAAATGTCGCACCGGGTTCTCACTGCCTTCCGAAAAAATTCTCAAAATGCTCTAACTCTTATTTCCCCCTTCGACCCCCCCTCCCGTCTATCCTAATAATTTTACAAATTCAAAAATATCCGCACTCGATTTGTAAATATCAAAAACCTCTATGCACCAGTTTTGAACGATCTATCTCTATTTTTATTTTTTTGCCCCACCACTCTCCCCCTTCCCAATAATTTTAAAAATTCGAAAATATCCGCAATCGATTTGTAAGTATCGAAAACCTCTATGTACCAATTTTGAATGATCTAACTCTATTTTATTTTGTTTCCCCTCCGCCCCCCCTTCCGTCCGCCCTAATAACGTTACACTTTCGAAAATATCCCCATTCGACTTGCAGGCATCTAAAACCAATCTGTACCAATTTTGAACGGCCTAACTGCATTTCTATTTGTTTTTGCCCATAGCCCCCCCTTACCGCCCCTCCTAATAATTTTACAAATTCAAAAATATCCGCATTCGATTTTAAGTATCGAAAACCAATTCTGTACCAATTTTGAACGATCTAACTCTATTTTTATTTTTTTGCCCCCCCATCCCATCCTCCCCTTCTCACCCCTCCTAATAACTTTACACTTTCGAAAATATCCCCATTCGACTTGCAGGCCTTTAAAACCTATCTGTACCAATTTTGAATGCCCTAACTGTATTTCTATTTGTTTTTGCCCATAGCCCCCCCCCTTTCCGCCCCTCCTAATAATTTTACAAATTCGAAAATATCCGCAATCGATTTGTAAGTATCGAAAACCTCTATATACCAAATTTGAACGATCTAACTCTATTTTTATTTTTTTGCCCCCCCCTCTCCCCTTCCCCCTTCTCTCCCCTCCTAATAACTTTACACTTTCGAAAATATCCCCATTCGACTTGCAGGCTATTGAAACCTATCTGTACCAATTTTGAAAGGCCTAACTGTATTTCTAATTGTTTTTGCCCCCCCCCCCCTTGGGGATCAAATTTCGAAAATTCCAGGAATTAGTTTTTAGACATTTATATTAGCTATATTTTAAAGCAAAAATTTTACGGATATCTGTTTCTTTGTTTGAGCTATGAAGGATATTTTGAATTCACGTTTTGCCCCCTCCCCCCCCCCTTGGGGGCCGAATTTTTTCAATTTTTTTCTTTCCTAAACCATCCCTGACCTATAAGGAAAAAAACAAAAAAAGAATGATCGAAATCGGTCAAGCCGTTTACAATTTTATAATGGACATACAGACAAACATTCATTTATATATATATATATATATATATATATATATAGATTATATATATAGATTATAAGAAAAAAAACTTTTTATAAACTGTGTTTTTAAATTTTCTGTTGAATCATAGAACTAACTACATTAGCACTTTATCAATGCGTATGAAATCTTTAAACCGATAGTGACGTCAATTTTTGTGAGATACATAATTTAATTTTTTACAATTTTTTAAAGCTCACGTTTAATTAAATTATTTATTTAATCACGTTTATTTATTTTTATGCCGAAAGAAAATGAACTCGTAAATTTTTTTTGGCAACAATTAAATTATATTTAATATTTTAATGGCTATTTATAAGGTATTAGGAGGTTATTATTTTCATATTTTAATTAATAATAAGAAAACTATTCGAATTTTTTCGAATTTTTTTTTTCCTAAACCATTCCTGACCTATAAGGAAAAAAACAAAAAAAGAATGATCGAAATCCGTTCAGCCGTTCTCGAGTTTTAGTGAGACTAACGAACAGCAATTCATTTTTATATATACTACTAGTATCACCCAGTGGTCGAAACTCGACCATTTTTTTTGCAAAGCGAGGCAAAGCAAAGTTATTGCCTTGTCTTAAACGGAATGCAATTGCAACACAGCTGCGGCAATTGTTTGCCAGTATTCACTCTAACTGAATCAGCAGAGTTTTACTTAATATAACTATTTCTCTCTGTAGATGTTAGCCTTTCCCGAAATGAGAGAAAATCGCAACGTGAAAACGCCCCTTGTTGTGTGATACAGCCCAGAAGCTAATAGGTACCATGTCAGACCAAGGTCCAACCAAGTATCAAATTCTGTTAAATTAATTCGATTGGTTCATAAAGTACAGTGTTTGAACAAAAAAAAAAAAAAAAGATATTTTTCAAAAATGGTCGAATTGAGTTCGGGAAATTTCAAAACGTGTAACTTTATCGAAAACCGAAAATCTAAAATATTTCTGAATCTTATATTTTCTACTTATATATGCAGAGGAAAGAATAATAAATCCACTTTTTAAAAAATAAAAATAAGTAGTCAATTTCACTAATTTCACTTAATTAAAATGCAAGGAAATCTCAAAACGTGTAAATTCATCGAAAACCGGAAATCAAAAGTTTTTATGTATCTTCTACTTGCTTCTTCTACCCACAAAAGCTAGCAATAAAGACACTTTTTTAAAAAATAAGTAGCCAATTTCAGTTAATTGAAACGTAAAGAAAGCTCAAAACATGTAAATTCAGCAAAAAACGAAAATCGGAATTTTTTCCGTATCGTCTACTTATACATGCAGCAGTTAGTAAAAAATCCATTTTCCTTTTATTTAGTATATTAGTTCAATATTTATTGTTTAAATATCACCCTTTGAAATGAAATGTTTATGTTTACATTCGAAACTGGAAGTTTGCCATTTTTTTTCTGGAGTTTTGTGATTTTAAATTAAAATTTTATCAATTTTACAGAAAAAATAACTCAATCAAACACATGTAGACAGTAACTCATGAGCGTGTTCAGTAGAGCGCCCGAGATGGATCAATTCGACCGGGCGATGACGTCACTGATCCTGGACCGGTCTTGGATCGGGCCAGGAATCTACTGAACGCTTTGGAAAAATTTTGACGTGATAGGAGCAGCGCCATCTATCTAATTTGACCTGTATTAGCAATTAGCAAGTTATTGTATTTCTGTTTATTTTGTCTGGACTTTTAATACGTAATTCCATAAAATGCTAAACTATATTACGTTTTTTCTTTAAAAAAAAAAAAAGAAAGAAAGAAAGATCTTTTATGTAATAACAGTTTTACTTCTTTCTTATTAATGTAGAATTCTGTACTCTGCTAACAAAAAATAAGAAGCTATTAATTGATTGTACTGACAAATTACTAATATACATTACTTTGGTTATGATTTTTCTAAATTCACGTACAAATTTTAATCATGAAAATGTTAAGAATGTTACGTTACATTTATTTTTAAAGGAGCAGAGTAGATTTATCTTAAATGAGCACTTAAAACACCTTTCTTTCTCTTCGAATTTTATTATGAACAGAAATGTACAACAAAAACGTTTTTGAAAAAAAAAAAAAATTAATTATATAAAATATGAAATATGCTGTTCAGTAATGGATTTATATAAAAAATAATCTTACTTTCTTCTTCGATTTATGAATCAATATAAAGAGCTTTTTCTCTTATTACCGACTGAATATTAAAATAAACTAGCAATGTAAACAACACTGCATAATTTTATAGCTACTTTTTTTACAGTCTGTTTGGTTTATTAAATTTAATAATTGACATCTTAAACTTATTTTTACCTAAATTAAAAATATGTGGAAGGATTTTAATTTATTTACTTATAGTTAACTTATTGTTTTAAAGGTAAAAAATACAATCGTTTACAAACTTTTCTATTTGTAAACAAAAAACAATCGCATGAATGAAAAGCTTTGTCTGAAAAAAAAAAGAAATATAATTCTTCCCAGCTTATTTTTATATATTAAATTAACAAAATATGATAGCGTCCGAATTAAAAAAAAAAATATATATATATTTTTTTTTGTTTCAATTAAAATTGTGTAAATTTTTGTTTTAATTTTATGTTTGAATGTTACGTTCATCAATAAAAAAAATTACGTATCGAAAATCGTTATTACGTAAAAAATCTTTTTTACACAATAAATAAACATAATGTAGTTTAGCATTTTATGGAATTACTTACCTTATTTTCTACAGCACAAACAATGCATATAAATAGGTACATCTGTATTAATCCTCAGCTAATCAAACAAATAAACAATCATTGTCAAAAACAGGTGTTCATTGTTCAGGTTTTCACTGCGTAATGTCAATCAGAGCCTGATTTTCAACCTATTGCGCATTTGATCCATCACGTGACCCAATGGATCAAGAAATTTTTCTGGGCTTTCTGATCCACGACCGGTCGAGATCGGTCCATTCCACTGAACGATGTGACTCTGGATCGCTCTCGATCGGTCGACACCACTGAACGCTTTGGCTCGGAATCTTTCGACCGGTCGTGGATCGGGCGCTCTACTGAACACGCCCCATATATAACTATACCCAAATATCGGAATTAAAATCGGCAGATAATTTCCGTTATTTTTTAATAATTTTTTACAAAAAACTCAATGGACAATTAACATAGAAAATCTTTTACATGGCTCCATGGACAGACAGTGACGTCATCACTTCGCTTGCGTATAGTGATGCTACATTATACAAATTACTGTGTCTATGGTTTTATTTGAGCTTTATGAAATTGCCAGATTTAACAACTTTCTACTTTTAGGTATTTTTTAATGTGAAGGAATACGTGTATAAAAGGGAAAAATGGGGGAAAATGCATAAAAAATAAATGTATTTTTAAATACCTTCTTGACATCGTAAGAAAATAATATTTGTATTCGCACCTTCCGGCTAACCATACCTTTCGAATGATACCATTTTCAACCCTCTACTCCCATAATTAATATGTTAAAAAGGGACAACAAATTTTATGCTTGCCTATTAATATATAGATAGATTTAAAAGTTGTTCTAATTATTTTTTTCTATTTTATAGTTATTTAAATACAACGCACCAGGGTACGAGTATGTTTAAAACAAAAGAGCAGTTTAGTAAATTTTTTATAGTATACAGGGATAGAACACTAGCGCAGAACTCATACCACTATCAGTATAACAAAGTTTCCTATGTCTTAACCCTTTATAGGGCCATTTATTTCTAGTAATGTTATGTTAAAATATTTTTGGGACTGAGATTGATTTATAAAAAGGAAATCATTTAGCTTATTACCTAAAATTAATTTCATTTTTAAGATTTTTTTTTTTTTTTTTTTGTGGGTAGTATGTTTCCCACCGCCTACTGAGAACTATTCAAAGGTAAGACATCATATATTTTGCATTTATTTTTTATTTCGCATTGCTTTATATATTTTTTGTAAAGTTGGCATATGGTCACCAACGTCATCTGGAACAGATTGACGTCCAAATCAATTCTATGTCATCTGGAACAGTTTTCTTGCTGCTCAGGAAACTTACAGGCCGTCCTTTGCGTTTACGACTTGAAAATCCAGAAATCAGTTGTCGTGCTAGCCGAAGTAGAAAATTTAATTGGTCTCTAGATCCTGAATCTCTTCTACTTACTTTCCAGAGAATGAAGGCATTTACAATTGCCAGATCAATTAGGAAGTATAGGATTCGTTATTTAAAAATTAATAAAGTTGGTGGGAAGCATACTTCCCACGGCCTTATAAAGGGTTAAATCAACGATACTAATGGCAGAGAAATTTCTTAGCGCCAGTGTTCCATCCCTGAGTATATCAAAAAATATATATGGGTCTCATATTCTTTTTTTGATATTAAGAAAAATATTTGTCGACATTTAGTGATGGTATAGCATAGCATTTATCACACTTAGAAGTATTCATTGCACATTGAGTTTTATTTTTTTTTTCACAAATCTACCGATTTTCCAGGTCTAAGGAAATGCGTATCCCTACATCACGCTCTAATGAATCATTTACCACCACTGGCTGTCTCAGCAGACGCTAGCAGTACACCAGGACACGAAAACTTGTATGAAGCAAATCACTCACAAAAGCACGAAATGGTTTAAAATTTATATAAAGGTTTTCTAATATTTTTATTGGTGTTAAAAAAAAAAAAAAAAAATGTTGAAAGATAAAATAAATTTTTAACTAATCTTTCCTTCCTCTAAAGTTTTCTTCACATTTCAATACCACGTGTGATTGTAAAATTTTATAAAAACATAGTGTAGAAAAATAAAATAAAATAAAAATAAAACTATTTTTTAATTTTTCTGTTATATTTTGCTTTTATTCTGATTAAGTATCGCAAGAAAAAAGCAAAGAAAAGACATTGTTTAAGAATAAAATAGAAATTTTATATTCCTAATAAAAAGAATAATACCTTCACTTATCTACAAAAGGCAGCAAAATCATTGAAGCGCTAAAATTAGTAATTACTATTTAAAAGATGTGCACCTAATAATGTTTTGTTAAGTAAATATTTGTCGAGTCATGATTTTAGTGTTTAGGCTGTTTATAAAAAAATAAGTTGATGACAAAAATTAGCGATCAAATTTACAAGGAAAAAAAAAAAAAAAAAATCTGTCAAAGACAGAATTTAGTTTAGTACGGAAGACTATTAATTTCAATCTGCAAAATTTTTATTTTAATTTATTTTTTATTTTTTAATTTATTTTTTTATCTCATTTTTTGACCATAAAACTGGGCCACGTACTTTTTAAAATGACTGTAGTGTTGCCACCTAAATTTCATACGTTAGTTAATTTTAAAAAATCTAATGGTGAAGTCGAAAAATTGATTCCACCCCTGGATTCAGAAAAATCGCCCCTTTCATTTGGTACCGAATTTGCAACGACAGAACTGATATTTCTAATTTATTTTGGTGTTACACAAAATTAGTCTGCAAAAACTGGCTATGGCATTTTTACCCAGATTGAAACAAATAGTCCTTCTAGTCCTAAAAAATTATATATGTCAGTACATATTTTTCATGCTGAATCAGGGATCTTACACCCCACTTTTTTTTTTCTGTACAATCACAGGGATGAGAAATTTTCGCCTTTTCTGGTACCACTAATTTCATACAGAAATATGTATCGTATTTTTATAGTAATGTGAGGGATTATGTAGAAAAGAGATTATTTTTTTAAAATAGTAGTAGCGAAAACGGAGGAAATTTCTCATACTTGCAGCCCCTGTGGCAGAAATTTATTATGCTTTCTGCGACAAGCTTCATCAACACTAAAATCTTTCTGCGGGAATAGTTTGTGAAGTTAATATTTATAAATTCAAAATAAATTATTTTTAAATAGTAAATAATATTCAGTATAACCAATGTATTTAAATTTTAACTAGGCACAAATGCACATATCTGCACTATTGCAAGAAATGACTCTTTTTTTTTTTTTTAAGAAAGGTGAAAATAAATCTATTGGTCTTAATTACTTCAGATTTTTTGTTCACATTAATATACAATATTGTTTATAAATATTCAATGAATTCAAACCATAAAATGCAGTAACGCATCAAAAATAATCTGTAAATTTTTTTCAAAGGCATTTAAATCATGAAAGGTCTAAATTAAACAAATGTTAAAATTCGTTTAAAATTTCATTACTTTTTTTATATTAAATATATATATTTAAATACACAAATGCATATATTTCATAAGGTGCAAACCAAACAACATAAAATATAATACACAACTCAAAATTAAAATACAACAAATTAAAAGTAAAAATTAATATAGAATACTGAACATTATAATGAAATAAAAATAATTTACAACATTTATAGTTTTTGAGATTATTAGAAAGATGCAAGATAACATTCTAATACGCAAGATTCATTTTTATATCATATACAAATATCATAAATATGTGTATTTGAAATCTAAAAAATGTGATTTGGCATTAAAGAATTCAGAATGTATAATTATACCATCATTTAAATACATAAAGTAAAACAAAATACAAGATCTAAGTAACACAATTATAGGCAACGCATAGTCGAAATATTTTCATAAAGATTGAGGCAAGTGAAACATTTAATTTTTAAGGAAATGTTGAAATGGGAAATATAACAGATTTCATGTATAATATCTATAATAGAAAATAATGAATACAGATGAATAAAATGAATAGAAATCAATTAAAAGTAATATTTTATATTGATATCTATACGAATAAGTAAATAAAAATAAATATAATAAAAGCATTTGCTGTTTAATTAGTATTTATTCAAAACAACTACTATTAGAAAAAAATTCCTTTTGCTTACAAATATATATATATATATTCAACAAAACTTTTGGTTTGACTTTTATTCAAAATAACTATTTAATTTGCAATATTTCAATAATAATAATAATAATAATAATAAAAACATTTTTTAAAGATTCAAATGTTTAAAAAATTAAATGAACAAGCTGTAGAAACTAATGATAAGAGCATTTCAGTAAAATAAATTAATAATTTTTTTAACGACTTCATATGCTTAAACAACAAAATTTAAAGCTAAGAATTTTAATCACAATTAAAATAATTAATGATTAGTAAAGAAAAAAATTAGAAAAGCTATCAATTTTATAACTTAAGATACCCATTAATATTTATTGCTAAGATCTTTTACTACATATAAAATGCTAAAAATCAATAAAGTATTTTTTAAGATTAATTTCTCAATTTTCTATTTTTTGAAGCAAGGTTTGAAGCTTCATTTTTTATTTTGTGTATAACTACAGACGTTACATTGTATTATTTCTGTATATATTTGGGAAATGTATTGCATAGTTTAAACCAAAAATAAAAATTAATGCAGCTTTTAAAAATTCACGTGTATTTACAGTCGGTAACAAAAGTGTCCAAACACTAGCAAAAATTCCAACAGGATGCGACAAGGATTTATTTAACAAAACCGTATGAAGTGTACTTTTTTTACATAGGAATTTTTGCTAGTGTTCGGACACTTTTGTTACTGACTGTACTACCACGCATGTAAGCACGCTTCTCATACATTAAAGAAAAAAAAAATCACTAGATACAACTAATTTGTCGTGCGTAAATCAGAGAGTGTATGAAAATCAATACAGCAGCAATTATACGCACTTATTTAAAAAAAATAATAATAAATAAATACTGGATGCAGCTATTTTGTTATGCATGAATCTGAAAATGCATGAAATATGAAATTCGAAAAATGGTCGTAAAGCCACATTTTTTTCGAAAAAACATCTCTTTGCAATACAATAAATTCACACGACACGAGCGGCAGGCGCGGCGCGAAAACAAAGTTTGTAGACATGAAAATGAAGTTCCGATGTGAAGAGGTTACCAGTGAAAAGTATCGATACACCGAATCATATCACCGCATCACGAATCGCTAATGCATGCCGTATCAAAGCTAACCCAAGTGAGTTACATCCGCTCTATCTCCTCTCCTTATTCAGGATTGAGGGGATCGTATCTGCAGAAACGAAAATTTGTTCTGCAGGACAGTTTATAAACCATTGAGTTTCTTTCTCTCTCTCTCTCTCTCTCTTTTTTTTTTTTTTGTAACACAATGGCAAAATTTATTTGACTTAAGTAAAATCTTTCTGCAAGAACATTTCTGTTTCTGCGACATTGTCGCCGTGTTTCTGCCACGGGCTTGCAGCATAGTTGCCAACATTTTAATTTATTCTAGAGCATTTTTAGCTCCACCTTTATTTCATACCACTTTTATCTTAACACTTTCGCGACCGCATGTTTTGTCTTTCTGATGGTAAGTGCGTTCCGCTTGTGGGCGTTATTCTTTCAAGCTACATTACTTCAGAAAAAGGTTTTCTGTATCCATATTTATATTATATACGAATATACTTAATAATAAAACTCTCTCCACCTCCAGTGAAAGTATTTGCATCCATAGCATTTTGATTGCACAAATACGACGAATATAGCAACATCCAAATTGTAAAAGAAACGCCCACTGGAGGAGTTACACGGATTTCCAAATGACTTGAATCTACGTCAGCGGTCGCGAAAGTGTTCAGAGAATTCTTTTGTTATTTTATCGTAGTTATATACTGAAGAAATATATTCTATAAATAAAGTAGTGCGAAAAAAAATGATGCTAAAAATGCTTAGTAATAAATTAAAATATTGGCAACTATGTTGTAGATTTCCTGAAGAAAGAGTGTGGAGATGGCTCCGGGGTTTGTTGTTCTAGGAATATGCATTTTTATTTGTTTTTTCTTTTCCTTCTTTTGTTTTGAGTTCTCTGTAGTCATTCTAATTTTCTACTAATATATATATATATATATATATATTTTAAATCAACTTATTTATTGACGAAAATAAATTTTTAGAATCAACGAAAAAAGACTCTAGTAAAAAATAAAGATCGTACAAAATCTGTCAGCGTCTGAGCCTAGAGGAAACGACATTCACAGAGGGGATGAGAGCAGGATTGCCAGATTTGGCTTTTTTTTATTCAATAGTCACCAATAATTTTTATTTGTAATGTTTGGCTAATCACTTCGGAGCTCGATAGTCTGTTAATCTGTTATATATATCAAATGTCACTTCACAAAATTTTTGGTGACTATTGAATAAAAAAAAAAAAGGGCGAGGGAAGGCCTTTTTTGGGCGAGGAGACGCCGGCACGTGCCACTCGGAAGATTGCCTCTTTGTCTCGGGATCATACTCAAAGATCCATGACTCGTCACTTGTGATTACGTTATTCAAAAATTGGGGGTCACTTTCACTTGGGGGTCGGCTTGCACCACTCACAGAAACACGTCGCGCGAAAAAGCCTGTCCTGACTCTCCAGGTGCTCGGAGACAACTGACCAGCCACTCGTTCGTTAGCTAGGAACGCCCTCTACCGGATCCAGTCCGTGCGCGCACGCTCCGAAGTACAGTCGCGGCGGAAGAAAATCAGTCCTAGTACTTTCCGGACAAACCCTGTATATATATATATATATATATATATATATATATATATATATATATATATATATATCATTTCAAATCAAATTTGTAACTTATTACTGCGTTTCGAAGAATACGTTCCTTGAAATTGTCACGGAGATAAGTGATGGGGCGTGTTTTAATTTGTAACTGTGACGCAAGTGTAAAATATTCGACAATGAACGACAAAGGAGGGATTGTTGCGCTTTAATTTCTTTTCTTATTTTTTTTTTTTTTTTTAAAGAAAGAAAGAAAAAGAAAAAATAGGAAATCACAATGAAAAATAAAAAAATTTTTTAGTGTGCATAAATGATACTTTTGGCTGCTGAGGTGATATTTTTGAGTTTATTAACCGGCGATGCTGATTTTATTAAGCGGCGACTTTAAAAGTAATGTGTATTGATTTGATTCCGGTCCCAGCAATTTGATCAGATTAAGCGGCTGATTTTATTAACCAGTGATTTTATTAAGCGGCGGTTACTGTATATAAATTACTATATCTACGATAGCAACATGGAGAAAGTGCGCTATCAAAAAATGGTAATTAATTTAATAAATAAATAATTTTGTAACTAAACGCTATAATTTCCAAGTAATCACAACAGTTGTTTTAGATTCAAAATAATAGCACGGCAGTTCATCAGGTGAAAAAACTAGACATATGAGCATCATAAAAATTTGTGTGCATTATTAATTAGAAATATAAAGTTAAATTTAAAATTAAGTAAGCAAAAAGTAATTCTAAATATTTGCAATATGTCATGTCTGTCAGTCTATTAAATAGTTTTTTATATATTTATTTATTTAAATTT
The DNA here is from genome assembly GCA_963930645.1 of Salticus scenicus. Lineage (NCBI taxonomy): Eukaryota > Metazoa > Arthropoda > Arachnida > Araneae > Salticidae > Salticus > Salticus scenicus. The sequence goes on along the minus strand of OZ005656.1, from coordinate 204,469,120 downwards.
TAAAGAGTTATTTATTTATTATTATTATTATTTTTCTTTAATTAGCTATCAGATGAAAGTCTTGTCTGTATAAAATAAAGTATCTGAACTTAGGCACACAAGAAAGCAGTGTGATGTTTATTCTTTCACAAATGAAATTAACCTTCTGCATTTGGCTTGCTTTGAAACGTCATACATTTATTAAATTTCTGTGTAGTGCATCTATCTGCCAAACAGAGAAGGGACAAAAATTTACAAAAAGTGCTTAAAAACTAGTATGTTGTGGCTACCACAAGTCTTTCTTCTATGTATTATCTTATATAAATTCACGCTGTAAGAATTATTTATTAAATTTTTTTTTTTTTTTCCATGACGAATGCAGACGATTTTTTATCTCACAGAAGTATGATACTAAATGCCGAAAGAAAGACAATTCAGTGCCGACATCAAAAGAATTTTTTTTTTTTTTTTTTTTTGGGGGGGGGGGGAGGGGGATAAAAGCAAATTGATATTATTGTTTTAAATTATCACAGATTTATAATTCAACTATTCGTTTTAAAGGTACTGACGAGTTCTTTCAAATGATACTCATGTTAAAAATTTATACTATCCGGGGGAGGGGGAGTGGAGGGAACTGATGCTGCTGCATACACACAATTTTTTTCCTAGTTTACTACTACTATTATCAATAATTCATATTGATTTTACACTCATTCTTTAAAAATAACTCTCATTATGTACATTTATATGAAATTTTGTCCTTTAGAGCCATATTAAAAATTAGGAAACTATGGGATCACAGCACCACCCACTGAGCGACCGATCCCCAAATGTAATTACCAGCAGATTAGATCAGTGTCTAACTAAACAAAAAGTTTGGTAAAATTTCGTCTATTGCTTCGTGAGATACAGCGTCCGCAAAATTTGTGATATACTCAGACACACACATACACACTCATAGAGACAGACATTTTCTAAAAACAGTCAAATCATGTTCAGGAAACCTCAAGACGTGTAAATTCATCGAAAACTGGGGTATGAAAATTTTCTCTTTTCCAAATACTTTCTTCTTACATGTATAGAAAAAAGTAATAAGGAAAAAATATTGAAAAATTTTTGTGCAGAAATTATTTCAGAGTTTGGTTTCTATGCGAAACTGATCAAAGAGTTGAAGACAATTGAAAATAGTTTTAGAAACTATTTGATTTCGTATATATTTGATATTTACAACGATTTTGGAACTATTTGATATTAGCATAGAAGTGACTTTCGCCCATTTTAAACTCGTTGTTTAAATGTTTTGTTTACATTCGTAATATATTTAAGGTTGTTATTAAAATAAAAAAAAAAATATTTTAAAACTAGCAAACTCGTGCGAAATATTCGCATTTTATTTCTTTTCTTATTTACCTTCAAAATTTGAAACTCATAAATTTTATACCAATTTCACCACCTAATTAAACTTTTAATTTACCAGAAGCCAAATTATTAATAAAACCAAATTATTATTGTACAATAGTGAAACCAAAATCATTCAAAGAAAGGTTTCCAAAAAAAAAAAAAAAAAAAATTCATGGTTCACGACCCAATACGTAAGCGGAATGATCACGTCACTGGCCATCCGTGGATGCAAGAAAAATATCTCCTATGTTAATCGCCCATTGGATTTTTTGTAAAAAATTATTAAAAATCGAGGAAAACTATTTCCCGATTTTAATCCCCATATTTGGGTATAGATATGTATTAGTTATCGTGCGCGTGCATTAGATTAATTTTTTTTTTTCTGTAAAATTGATAGAATTTGAATTTTAAATTTCAAAACTTTAGAAAAAAAAAAAATGACAAACTTCCATATTCGATTGAAAACATAAACATATCATTTCAAAGGATGATATTTACACAACAAATATCCAACTAATATACTAATTAAAAGGAAAATGATAAATATTCTATCATAATTTGAAGTCAAATTTATTTTCAAATGTCTAAATAAAGTGTCTGATATAAGATATTCATATGTTGCAGCGGAATAGATTTCATATCTGTCATCCTTGGCAGAAAAAAAAATATCGCCAAATTATCTGGCGAACATATTTAATTCCTTTCAAAAATCATGGTTATTTTAACAACTTATATTAAGAGAGTAATAAATAACATGAAACAATATTTCGTACAATACATATTACGAAAATATACGTCTGGCATGTATATTTTCGTATTACGTTTTTGATCGCCAAATACAAAAAACGCCAAGAATGACGGAGTTTTGAAATTTAAAATTAAAATTTTGCCAATATGACAGCAAAATAACTCAATCTAACACATGCATACGATAACTAATACACATCTATACCCAAATACGGAAATTAAAATCGGGAAATAATTTTCTTCGATTTTTAATAATTTTTTACAAAAAATCCAATGGACAATTAACATAGGAAATATTTTTCTTGCATCCACGGATGGTCAGTGACGTCACACTTCGCTTGCGTATTTTCATACTTCCACAGGCAGTACAATTTTAATATAGGACTCCCACGACGCCTTTTAAATTTTTTGTCGTCATATTGGCGATGACATTTTATTAATTTTGGTATATATATATTTTAATAAACAAATAAATAAATAAAATAAAATAAAGTAATTCCTATTTTGATTATATTTTTTATGATTGTGTTTTTTAGTCAATTTATGACACAAAAGTTCATATTCTGTATAAATCTTTAAAATATTGCTAGGTTTAAAATGACGCTTGCAAAGATTCTGAAGAAACAATTGTTAAAAATACATTTTTTTCGTAAAATAAACTCATCAGATCAAAAAATGTCGTCATATTTTCTTTTTAGTCCATTGCACTAAGTCCGTGTGCTTAAATATTGTTCATGTATAAATATTATTTTTTTATTCACGCATATCGTATTGTTTCGACAAAATATAATCGAAACTGGTCCACGTTAGAGAAATATTATATAGATATTCAGGAAACTCTCGTACACATCACATTTTTAAATTTAGCGATTTTTGATAAATTTTTCAAAAGATATTTTCATATGATACACACTCAAAATTACTGAATTTGGACTTCGTGCTGATTTTGAGTAATGAAAAAAAAAAAAAAGGCAAATGCTCGGTCAAATCCATATTTCGAATTTACCGATATTAGTAAAAAAATTGCAAAAGGAGGATATTTATAGAATGTAGTACATATACATACGTCAATTTAAGAAATTTAATTTTAGAAGTACCAAAGTTGGACGTCCCTTTTAAAATTATGCTGATAACAGACAGACACACAGATAAACCCAGGGCGTGATTACCCGAAGGGCTTGTGAAGCACAAACTTCCCCTCTAAAATTTAAGAGGAGGCCCCAAAATGACTAAAAACAGGGTCTTGAATTTTCTGTTTTATATTTTCATACTGAGACTGAATTTTTCTGAGAAAATTCACCTAAAGCAAGATAAAATACTCACTATTTCGGGAAAAATCTATTATTTAACTTCAAAAATCTGAATGTTCTTAATTAATAAGTTATACGATTTTAATGTTGTGTGTAGAAACCACCCAGATATATGAATGAAAAAAAAAAAAAAAAAAAAAAAAACTATAAATACACACTAATTTTTCGTCTATAGCTTTTTTATATTACAATATGTAACAGGAAAACAAGATTTTCTGAAATGAAAGAGGGTCCCGAAATGATACTGAGCTTCCTCTAGCTTCAAAGCTTAACCCTTTCAGTCGCAGTGTTCCCGCTGATGGAACACCTAATTTTAATTCTCAAGTGCAAAAACTCATCCCGGAAATTTTTTAGTAAAAATTTACATTTATTACATAGCAGAAAAGGCCCTTTTCTTTAACGTGAAAATTTAAAATTTCTTCTATTTTAATTATGTTCGTAAATTCCGGTGGCAGTGTAATTTAAATGATCCGAATTACCTTGCACCGCAAAGGGTTAAAATACTCAAGAATAAATTGAAATGTTGGGATCTATGCAACTTTTACGAGTTTTTGTTGTCGATAATGTTCACTTATAAAGTGATTTCTTTATTAAATTAAATATTATTTGAATTTAATAAGGTTTACTTACAAATGTTTCAAACCGAAAATTTCTCGAAAAGGAACAATGCTAATTTTTTTATTTTTTAAATATTTATGATCAGCTATGTGTCTAAAAGCCATTTTTAAAATTAGTTTAGTAATTTTTAAAATAAATTAAGTAGTGAACGTTAAAGGGTTAATCGGGCCCTGGATTAAACTCTAAACAAAAAATTTTTATTTTCGGGCCACCTCAAACCGTGTAATTACACCAAATACTCAGTTAAAAAAACAAAAATCCTCAAAACTATATTTTCTGTTCCATATATGGGTGAGAAATATAAAGTAAAAATTGATGTTTGGTTTTATTATCATAAGAGAGACTACATAGACAACATTTCCGGGTCTTTATCACAGCATGCTTCCGCATTTCAAATGGCCTCCATCTTCCTGTTTATCGTCCTTGCTCTATGACAAGTCTCGTTTTTGTTTTATTTTAATCTTTCTGTTATCCAAGAGAAAGAAAAAAAAAAAAACCTTTCGCCAAACAAAATAGATTCCTCTTCATCTGTAGTGTTTGCTTAAGCGAAGTGGTTATGCGTTTAGTGTTTGTTCGAAATAAATTAAAACAATGGGTGGGCAGTTTCTATTGCGTTTTATAAATCTTTTTACTTTCTTCTATATTCGATAGAAGAAAGTATTGGACACGCAAAATTTTTCGATTTCCGGTTTTCGATAGAGTTACACGTTTTAAGGGCCCTCTTCACTCACCGCCGTCGGAAGCCGAACCTATATAATGTTATTCTATGAGAAATTTTTCTTTACAAATAACTTATTAACTACTAATACATATTTTTAAATTCTGTTTTCACATTCAGAAAATTCCCAGCTGTTAAATTGACGGACCTTTATTATTTTTTAAATTTTTTAAATTTTATTTTGAAGCTGAAAAATAAGAATTTTCAATATGTGATTTTTTTTCATTTTGCAATTTCAAAATAAAATATTAAAAATTAAAAAAATAAATTTTCAAAAAAAGGTCCGTCAATTTAACAGTTGGAAAATTTCTGAATGTGAAAACAGAATTTAAAAATATGTATTAGTTAATAAGTTATTTGTAAAGAAAAATTCTCCATTGAATAACATTGTCTCCGGCATCCGGCTGAAGAGGGCACTGATCTCTATAGAGTTACTATAGAGATCAGTGGTTTCAAGAGGTGCACAGACACTATTTCATCATTTATAGGCGTAAGTCTGCGTGTGTGTGACAAAAAATTTGTAGCAACAGAATCTTAAAGTCTATTGCACAGAATTTCATATATATTGATATGTAATTACACCTTGGCATGAATTAGTGTTTTCCAACTTTCGGTGCAAGCCGCTCGACAGGTGACGCTGCTATGCAACGATTTTTTCCATTTACGGGAAGGCTATATCTCAGGTTCTATTCTGTATCCTCGAATAAAAGTTGATGTGTGAGAGAGTCATTATGAAAAAATATGCTGATTTAATTTTAGTACATATAGGGTGATAGATAGCGCTGCTATGCTGAAATTTTTCCCGTGAATAGGAAGACTATATCTCAGATTCTATTGCGTATAATTGAATAAAACTTAATATATGAGAGGGTCATTGTGAAACATAATGCTGGCTGAATTTACGTGAATTTACATCCACCTATGTCCTAGGGGATTTTTGCTTTTTCGTATTGCAAGGGTATTTCCTTCAAAAATAAAGATTTTAAAATTCTGGTTTATTTTTTATTTTTTTTTAAATAAGTATTTTATTTTATTAAGTAAAAACAGGCCTCTCATTCCGAACCACTAAAAGAAATATGTAAATTTATTAAAAAAAAAAATAATAATAATAATATTTATTAAGATAAAAGGTGACATGCTCAAAGAGTGATGTTGAATAATGAGAATACGAAAAATTATTTAAATTTTGATTAAAAATTTTTGTAATACGATGCAACAAAAATCCTATTAGATTACATTAAAAGGAAGAAAAGACAATCCATTTAATGTGCAAAAAAAAAAAAAAAAAAAAAAAAAAAAAAGAAAAAAAAAAAAAGAAAAAGAAAGGAAAAATGATTTTGAAAATTCCAGTCTATTTACTCGAACGAACATCAACTTTGCTTTTCGTAAAACAAATCCACACACTTTCCACTTTTTAAAGTCATCATTTCTTTTATAGGAGGCAGTGTTGCCAGATTGGGGATTTTGTTCCCATTTTGGGAATTTTTCGAGTTTCTGGGGACATTTTGAAGACCGAATGTTTCTGGGGAATTTCGAGAGGATTTTGGAAATTTTTGGGGACAAATCTGGGAATTTTTCAAAATATTTTGACATGAATTAGTCTAACTGTTAAGTTTACAGCATTGCCAACTGTAGAGATTTGATCTTAGGCGTAGGGACTTTTAACATTTTCTTTAGCATGTGTAGCTTTTGAAGATACTCGTTCTTCCCAGGATATTCTCAGGATATCCTAAGGATGATAGTACATCTTGCGTACACCCTCAGCACTAAAGTACTTTACACAGATTTATAATTTTCCGATAACTAGTGTGTATATAAAAATTATTAGTTCTCCATCATACTATGGGTATGGGGAACTTAGGTAATCGTGAAAATTTTCGACCTCAGTTTTTTGACTTTTTTACACATTTTCAGGTGTGAGAATCCGAAAATATCAAAATGCGCATGGTGTCCGTCTGTAGGGTGTCTGTTAGTTTGTTAGTCCGTTAGTATGTTAGTCTGTGTACACGATATATCACAGACAAATAATTTCAGAAAGGTCGGACCAGTTTTAAAATATTATTTATTACACTGGCAAAAACCCTATTCATTTGAAACATTTTAATTAAAAAACTTCAGAAGTTATTCGAAATTTGCGATTTTCTTAACATGGGAGAATAGAGCAAAATTTCACTTAAGTGTGCATGAAAAGAAACATATATCGCAGCTTTTAAATATCAGTTTTGATGCCGAGATGAACATTATTAGCTGTAATCATGCTACTTCGAAAATTTCGCAAATTATTCGAAATTTACAAATTTCTTAACATGGCAGAATTTCGCATACATGTCCCTTTTAAGGGATATTTTCACCTTAAAGTTGTCAGACGACTTTTAAAATATTATATACGATAAATAGTATAAACATCCTTGACTGTGAATTTTCTAATTTAAAAATTTCGTGAGTCATTGGAAATTTACGTTTTACTTAACATAGCAGAATAGGGCAAAATTTCTCATAAAAGTCGATTTCGAGAGATATTTTCATGTATAGATATCAGAATACTTTTAAATTATCATTTATGATACTGGCATGAACATTCCTGACTATGAATTTTTTAATTTAAAAATTTCGAAAGTAATTTGAAATTTACGATTTACTTAACATGGCGGAATAGAGCAAAATTGAGCATAAATGTCCATTTTGAGGATCGTAAATATATCAGACAACTTCAAAATAACATTTATGATACTTGTTTGTACATGATTGACTACAAATATTCTAACAGGAAAATCTCTTAAGTTATTCGTAATTTAAGAATTTATCAACAATAGAAAAATTGAGCAATATTCCATATAAATATGTATTTTGAGGATTGTTGCATTGAAAATGGTAGCATACTAAACTACGAAACTGACCCCAATAAAATAAATTAATAGATTAGAATAAGATAAATATATCGGCGGGGATTTCATTCTATCACTGTGCCAAGCATTTGATCAAATTCATTTCTCTTAAAATGAATATAATATGCCTTGCACTAGAAATTTATGAGAACATATATATGATGGGGAACTGAGCAGAGGTCCACCTATGCCAACTAGTGTTTCTATAGATGGGGATTTTTTCAAAAATGAGCATCATTTGGGGAGAAATTTGGGCTTAAATCTGTTAAATATTTTAAATTATTTTTGAAAAAAAAAAAAAAAAAAAAAAAAAAAAAATATATATATATATATATATATATATATATAGTAGAAAATGAATTGGAGATTTTTTTTAACCCCCCCCCCCCGCTCCCCCTGATTTGGGGAAGTTTCAAAGCTTGTTTGGGGAAATTGACTGTCAACACTGAGAGGAGATTACTGATCATCAAACAGCTATTTAAAACTGATGAGAAGTCGTTTACGTTATCATTGATTTTACGCATCAGTAATTACCGATGGAGGTCAGTGTTCCTTTAACTTACTACAGCTTATATAATTGGAAAGAAATCATAATATCCCGTCTCGTATTATTAATAATCAGTCTCCGAGACGGCTTAGCTTATAATATTACCCAAGCTTTAAACTCGATATTATTCTCAAAGAGATCAGGCGATCTTTCAATTAAAGCTATTTGTTGTTCTCTGAGCAGGCGTAGAAAATAGCAGAAATAGAAAACGGAATCGGATTAGACGTTCGTTTTCGATACTTCGAAAATCCTTTATCTGTGTGTGACATTGGAGGGGTTTCATAATCTGAAATCGCTTCATTGACTAACAAAGAAGTTAATAATACGTTAATTATGAAAGAAATCAGCTTGCCGTTATAGCCTTCGGTTATTTTAGTTTTTTAGTGTTGACTTTTCGAATCTTCTCAGAAAAATTTCTTTAAGGTGATATTTCACAAATTTTAAGTGTACATAACGTTCATTTTGGCTGGTAACTTTTTTTTTTTTTTTTTTTTTTTTGAGTAAACTTTTAATTTGATGTAAGTTTCAATTTATTGAAAAATCTGGAGTGGAATCACTCGACTTTCTGAACGTTTATAGTTTTTCAAGCATTTAAGCAAATTTGAATCATTAAGGAATTCAATAAATAATCAAGAGTGAAAGGTATTATAGGGAGCATAAATATTTTTCCTTAAGTTCGAATATTTGAATAGTAGATAGTAATGTTAAAACCTGAATAAACTACTATGTCAGAAGCGCCAAAGAAAAATATTTGAGATGCATACAGCTGTTTCGGAAGCCTTAAGCGTACCGTCTTCAGTGCAAAAAGAATTCTGAATCTGGAGAAGTGCTCGTATATATAGGAGACGGACCGAATTTAGTTCAACCAATAGGATTACGGGAAAGGTGGGGAGTGTGGCCAAAGGAAATTAGGAATGTTAGCTGTGTAAACAGTAGAAAAATTAAGAAAATGTGGACTGAATGTAAAATTTCCAACAATCAGACAAATAGGGAACAGCGAAATCACAATTTACAAGGTTTTTAAAATTTTTATAAATATGAAAAGCTTCAAGGAAATCGAGTTCATGAATGGATTTAGGTCTGCAAATTATTTTAGCTGAATTAAATTTAAAATTATGATTTTCCTCCCAGCAATGTTTAGAAATAGCCGATTTATTGGTTTCTTGTTTGCGGACGTAATTCATATGTTCTTTTAGACGAAATTTAAGACTGCGTTTAGTTTGGCCAATATATGATAAACCACACTGACAGGAAATACTATAAATGCCCCAAGAATTATGCATATCAATGGGATCTTTTAACTGGGAAAAGGTAAATTTATTGGAAGGCGAAAATATTATTTTAAAATCATATTGTTTGAAAATTTCAGCTATTGTTTGACTGGATTTAGGAAAATAGGGTAAAACAATACTGATATCAGAAGAGACTGATTTAGTAGAGGAAATACGAGGGAGTTGTAATTTTTGGATAGCTTTGTCTATAATGGAAGGGTCATAACCTCTGTCAATTGCAATGGCTTTCAGGTATTTAATTTCAGATTTTAATAAAATAGGATTTGAACAAATATTAAGGGCAAAGTTTACAAAAGTATAGAAAGCAGCCATTTTTTGGTTAGGTGGGTGACATGAACGAGCATGGGGAGGAAGGGAAACTGCAAATTTTTACGATAGACGGTGGTTGAAAATCCATTTACAGTGCGAGAGACGAGGATATCAAGAAATGGAAGGGAGCCATTATTTTCTATTTCATATGTAAACTGGATATTACTGTCAATTGAATTTAAAGTTTCTAAGACATGGTCAAAATTGTGACGAGATATGTCGATAAGCGTGAAGGTGTCGTCAACGTAACGGGCCCAAAGAGGAAAAGATATTTTCTTAAAAAGCTTGCTTTCGAAATAGTGCATGTAAATATCTGCGAGAATTGGGGAGAGAGAGGAACCCATAGCTAAACCTTCAGACTGACGATAGAAATTATTTTGGAATGAAAAAGTGGTTTGTGATTAATAAATGCGTGTAAGAGAAATTAATTCTTGTATTTCGAAAGATGGGAAATGAAACTCTTTTAATCTATTTTCGAGACAGCAGAGTGTGCCACTCATTGGAACATTAGTGAAAAGAGATTTTACATCAGAAGAAACCATAGTGAGATTAGTGTGAGGGCAGTTTTGAATATTTTTTGCAAATTTTATGGAATTCTTAACAGTATAACTATTAGCAGTAAGAAGGGGAGCAAAAATTGTGCTGAAAAATTTAGCTAAATTATAGGAAGCAGTACCGATATTATAGGCTATGGGACGAAATGGAATATTGGGTTTGTGAACTTTCGGTAAAGCATAAAATCTGGCACAATTAGCAATAGAAGGGATAACATGATATTTAGTCGAGTCCTATAACAAGGGGCAAGATTTTATAGCAGATTTAATTTTATTTAATTCTTGAGGAGAGGGGCCACGGAGCAGAGGAATATATGGGCCATCATTAATTAGTTCTGTAACACTTTCGATGTATTGTTTTTTATCCAAAATAACAATCTGACCACCTTTATCAGCTTTAGTAATGATGATATTTTCATTAGATTTTAATTCCTTCAAAGCTTTTTTTTTCTGCAGGGCTGAGATTTGATTTAAAATTTTAGAGTTGAATTGGCATTATTAAGGATTAAATGACGAGGATTTTCTTTTTGTTGGTCAGTCAGTCGAGAATTTTTGAAAGCTTTTTCAACCGGTGCAATTAACTGAAGAAAAGAAGGAGGTTTAGAAATGGCAAAATTTGAATTGAGTTTGAGAACAGAATATTGATTATTGGAAATTTCAGCATTGGAAAGATTAACGATTGCATTTTTATTGACAACAGGAAAGTCGTTCGAATGAATAGGACTCTGTGAATTACGAAGCCGGGTGAATTTAACATGTAATTTAATTGAGTGTTTACGAGAGCGGTTGTCACAATGAATCCAGGAATTGCGATCGAACAACATAAAATTAGGACGTTCAAAATAGAGATGGGATAAATAGTTACTTTTCAGTAATAGGTTACTTCGTTCCATACTTCCTTTGGTAATAGGCTTTTGCAACATATTATTTTTATAATTTATTACTTTTTAGTTTACATATGGCTAACGTCTTTCTAATCCTTTCTGGATGATATACAATATATGCATGTGTCCTACATAGTGGATGCGGTTCATGTTTTTAAGTCCCAATGCTTTCGAATAGTAATCTTCACTTTATTTAACACTAGAATTTCTTCAATTAAAAAAAAAAAAAAAAAAAAAAAAAAAAACCGCTGATATGAAATAGTGGTAGAGTCAAAATTTTACACAAACGCTTGTCCCAATCGAGTAAGCTTAGGTTCATTAAACCAATTTCTTTAAACACGAAAACAGAATATTTCAAATAATATCACGAAACGCGTACACGAGAGTCGTTTTCTGAAAAAAAAAAATCTCATATTATAAGCCATATTAAGATACAATTAAATAATAATAGCAAAATTTTAAGAAGCATCTTTAAGGCATCCCAAATTTTAAACTACCGAGTGACTGTTTCTTTTGATTTTCCAAAGAACTTGAACTTTCCAGATTGACAAGAAAATTAGTGTTTTTCTCTCATACTGAGCAAACAGTCACTTTGAATATATTTTCTAAAATTAAAAACATTTGTTAAAAAATATAGATTTTGCTCACAAATATTGCATAAAATGATATATTTTCTCAGACATTTAATTTTAACATAAGAGCATAATTAACTATTCTTAACACCTTTAGTCATTTTAAATCTAAAAAAATAGTCTCAAGAAAAAATCAGATTAAAAAATAAAAAGAAAAAAAAGTGAAGAAAAGCTAAACAGTAAAAATAAATAAATAAATAAATATTCAATTTTCTTCTCAAATTATTCTTAATTAAACTTAAACAATATTCTTAATAATACCACAATAAATGCTGTATGCCATTATGCATTTCCAATTCCATCTGTTATAAGCAATTAAAATATAAACAAACACTCCTTCCTTTCAATTATCAAACTCCCGAAACATCTGTTTCCAATACGCAAGCGAATCCAAACCTAGCAAGTGTAATGCCATTCCTCACCTTCATGACGAAATAGTAATCAACATCTAATAATCACCCCTTACCTAGCTCATGCTAGCTGCATAAATTTACACTATTTCGTTAAACTGTGGTATCAAAATATTTTATTCAAACGATTTTATTATCCCATGAAAAATAATCAACACCAAATAAAATCATTTCTAAATTAATATGAGCATGATGTTATTTGTCCTAAACGTTAAAATTATCTTGTTTATTAAAATTATTTTGATTAATATATTTCACAAGGAATATTCCGTAATACATTCTAGAAAATATTATCATTACAAAATTATCGTTAAAAAAATAATACAGCTGCAGCTGTATTATTTTTTGAACGATAATTTTATGAACATAGAAAAGGAAAGATATTAATGACTCAGAATATCACCGAGTAACAGAGTTTCATGAAATCGTCTGTATTCCGTGAAGTAACGAATGTGAATTAACGTGAGTGTAACGTGAATTGACGTGAAGTAACGAATCGATTCGAACATCTGCGCGGAAAGTCTGATGCGAGTCTTTAGCCGGCGTTCATAATATTGTTTTTGTATTTTGTAAATAAAATAAAATAAAATAAAATAAAAAAGTAATTATATAAAAGAAATATTCAAGCTTTTTACTTGTATAATGGTGTATCATATCAGCAGAAATTTCTTGTCTATTTCGCGTGTATAGATAAAGTTGAAAATATTATTTTTTTAATAGTGTAGCGCTAAATTCAAACTCTTACGAAAATATTAAATAGCGTAATTACTATTGAGCCATATTCCCTATCATTTAAAATAATATAGACGGCGCTGTCGCCATTTAAAGTGAAGTGAAAACAATTTGTTTTCAGAAATCAGTCAGAAGTTCGTCGGATCTTGCTGAAAGATGTAGTCGTTTTTTCGTGTAAGACGTAGAGATGTAAAATTTCCGGAAATTTTGAGGCGGTGGAAAAAACCCAGTTTTTTTACGGTTTTTTTTCGAGAAAAATTGGAAAAAATGGGAAAAATTGAATTTTTACAGATAAAAATAGGGTTTCTTAACAGTTATAATATCTTAGAAAATATAAAGTGTTAAATATTTACAAATACTTGCAATCCATATTCTTCTTTTCTTAACAGAAACATACAAAAAGCTTTGACTGATAAAAAATGAGCCTTTCTGTTTCATAAATGCCAGTACCTTTCCTTGTACAAAACATCAAAAACTAGTCAAATCATCATTCAAACATTAATTTTGCATAGAGTGTGCATTCCTACGGAATGTTCTACTCCTAGCAGCATTAATATAATAAATTTAGATTAGAATCAAACCAACATTTTTTTTTTTTTATAAACCTGAACTTGATTTCTTTATATCCGAAACCTGAAAATTAAATAAAATTTAATGATTCATATGAAAATAATGCAAAACTTTTTTAAATTATAAAATAAAATAAATTTTCATTGCCACAGAGTTAGTAAATAATAATAATAAAAAAAAAATTTAAATGGATTTACTTATACACTAAGTTAAAAATTTAAAAATCTGAAAAATAGATTAATAATTTCTAACCATTTATGTGTGTTGTGTTCTTCAAGAGTACAAAAATATGCTTTAAGTTTAGTATATATACATATATATATGATTTCTCTTTGTTTATTGCCTTTCTGCGATATGTATGTAACAATTTGTGTACACGTATAATTTAATCATGGGAATATATAGCATGTTTATAATTATAACAAACAAATTCCTGTTTATTATGATAAAATTTTTTGAAAGATGTTCTTAAGTCGACCCGACTGATTGAAAACTTAACCATACCAGCAGGAAAAAAATTCAGTCACTCTAACCCATAAGAAAAATTAATCAGTTAACCTGAACCGAACCTAACATGCAAGAGAAAAAATTTAATCAACCAGACCCAAACCTGATTTCAGGTCAAGCTTGGGTAAAATCGGTCTACTGGACCTGACGCAGGACTCTAATTCAGATTTTCACTTAAAATGAAATCAATCGCAAAGGTAAAATAAAAGTTTAATTTAAAGTTGATTGAACTTCAGAAATTTAAAACAACATTTTATTATTGATTTATTATTATTATTATTATATAAAGGATGGCTAACATTAGAAATTTTCCAAATTCACGGACTTTTTAAAGACTATTTTTCAGCATGTCTCCTGACTTATGCTGTTTATTTCACAAAATTAACAAACAGATTAGCAATTTAGAGGTTTCAAATATGGCTTATTTCCACAAAATTTGTCAAAATTCCCTGACTTTACATGAAATTTCCTGACTATTCCCTGACTAGTAGCCATCTTGTCATAATGTAAAACTTATTGACTCAGATGTAAAGGACATAAATCAAGTAGGTTTTTCCACATATAATTCTTTTAATTGCGTAACACATTTTTTTACAAAAAGTAGTTTCTTAGTTTTTTTTTTTTTTTTTTTTTTTTTTGTTACATGCATTTATGTATATATGCATGTGTGTATGTATATATATGTGTGTGTGTATAATATATATCCACACACATTAAAATAATAGACAAGTCTAAGGATATATATTCAAGAAAAAAGACTGAAGTATAAAGGAACTTGAAAAGAATATAAGTAATTTCAAATGAATGTGATGGGATGGGTGTCATTATAATGCTTAAATATTTCAGGATTACTATTTGATTACATGGTTAAAACTTATATTTTTGAAATATAAACATTAAAAAAATCAATGTTTTCATGTAAGAGACTGAACATGAAAAAATATTTCAAGAAAAGAGCATCGGAATAATTTCTAAATACGTTATTTAAATAAAATTAAATTTCAAAAATTTCAATTTTTCCGGGCGGAAATAAACCCTTTCGGAAAAAAACTGAAAAAAACTGGTTTTTTTTCCCAAAGTTTCCGGTTTTTTTCGGACCATTCCCATCTCTAGTAAGACGCCCCTGTGGCCATGGGCCGCAGGCAGAGGCCTGTAAGAAGTTATCTTCGTTCTTATGTATCCTAATGTTCTGTTTACAGCGCGCGATGTATATAGTTATTGTGATTGTGCTTTATTATAATTAAAATATTAAATAATGGAATGCCAGAGTTCGTTCTTAAATGTTCTAAGGTGTCATTCCGTTAAAATTGGCGCCCCACGTTGGGCGCCAATTTTAACGGAATTTCCCAATAGTACATTTAAGAACGAACTCTGGAATTCCATTACTTAATATTTTAATTATAATAAAACACAATTACAATAAATATATACATCGCGCGCAGTAAACAGAACATAAAAGTAGGTTACATAAGACGAATATAACTTCTTACGGGCCACTGCCTGCGTCTTACACGAAAAAAAAACTACATCTTTCATCAAGAACCGTTGAACTTCTGACTGACTTCTGAAAACAAAATGTTTTCACTTCACTTTATGGATCGGCAAAATATCATTAGATATTTTGCCAAGAATGGCGACATCGCCGTCTATATTGTTTTAAATGATAGGGAAGATGGCTCAATATTGATAGGCTATTTAATATATTCCTAAGAGTTTGAATTTAGCGCTACATGTTCTAAGGTGTCATTCCGTTAAAATAGGATATTTTTTGTAATATATTACAGTGCTAATAGGCTACAATGCAATAATAATATTACTTATTATGTTACATGAAATAACGCCCATCTCTATTTCAAAAGCTAACTTTAAGTGGAGAAAGAATAAATCTTTTTCAATTTTGGCGATGTTGGTACGAGTTTCCTTAATAACTGCACGGAGAATATTAAAATGAGACCTGAGTACTGCTTTGTTTACAAAACTGGAACCAGAAATATTGCATTTCAGTTGAATGAATTTAGGGATGATGCGGTGCCTCTTGCACTGTAAAAGGAACTTAAGACGGTATTTTTTTTTTTTTTTTCTTTTTTTTAAATGTAATATTGACAATAAAATTGACTTTTGTTTTTTATATATTTAGTGTTGTACCACTTCTCTAATATGGAAATCATCTGCGTTATCATGGAAGATAATTTTTAAATAATAATTTTAATAAATTATTTTTACTGAGTAAATTTGTATAGGAAAATATAGAAGAAAGTCGTGTGGCGGCCACAACATACTAGCTTTACTATGTCAAGTAGGAGTTTTTATTTATTTATTTATTTATTTTTTAATAGAGTTAAAAATGCAATTCTTTGAGCTAATTAGTAGCTTTAAGCGAACTTGCGCAATCGATATTTATCGACACTTGAGTTTTTTCTGCTCATTTAAACACTTGCGAGTGGCAGCATCGCTCTTTCTGCACCCACATTTCTTCAATAACAACGCAAATGCAACAGGCAGTGGTATTGTAAAGTGATCTAATTTATTAAATCCTTAATAAAATAAATAAATTACTCAAATACAATATATAACTCAAGTTTGAGTGTATTATGTTAACTCATTCAGTTTCTTGAATTTAACTCATGATTAGAGGACGCGTTTCTTCTAGGCAAATGTGTGAAAATTCACTCGAGCTGAGCTATTTTTACCATGTTTTTATTAACTTCTATTCTTGTTTGTTTGTTTGTTTGTTTGTCCGGTACAAATCTTGCAATCGAATTTTAACTAACTTCCCTACTAGCTAGACATTTGAAACTTTCACAATAGCTCACAACCCGATGACAACACAATACTTCGAAGTCCGATTTTCGAATAGTTTTCTTATAATTAATTAAAATATGAAAATAATAACCTCCTAATACTTTATAAACAGCCATTAAAATATTAGCTATAATTTAATTGCTGCTAAAAAAAAAAAAAAAAAAATACGAGTTCATTTTCTTTCGACATAAAAATAAATAAACGTGATTAAATAAATTTATGTATCTCACAAAAATTGACGTCACTATCGGTTTAAAGATTTCATACGCATTGATAAAGTGCTAATGTAATTAGTTCTATAGCTATGATTCAACAGAAAATTTAAAAACATGGTTTATAAAAAGTTTTTTCATGGGTTACCACCAAAAAATTACTGAGGGACTAAATATTGTTTAATTTATTGTGTTACGCTATTTAAAGAACTTAGGTACACTTAGAAACCCGATATACTATATGGATTCCTCGTGTTTTGACAGAACGGAAGAAACCGAACCGTTTTTGCTATATTTTTCTTTTTATCGGTCAACAGAACGATTCTTAATTGAATCAGATCATAATTGGAGAAGAAGTTTGGATTTTGCAAAATAACAGAAAATAAATAAATAAAAGCTGAAAGCGCAGAATTTATGGCAAAAGGTGAGAGGCGACGTTTGCATTAGCAATCATCCAATAAAATCTCTCCATGAAAATGTTTTGCTAAAATTTTTCCCTTTCGCCGCAAGTATCTGCAAGTGAAGTTTGCTATTCTCAAGATTGATTCTCTCCCTTTCTTTCTGTTTTTTTTTTTTTTTTTTTTTTTTCTTAACCATTCTGCATCCATATCCAAACTGCTATGTTACCATCTCATCTTTACTCTTCTGTCGTCTAATCATCACGCCGGAGTTCACTGTGAACTCCCTCAGTTTATGGGGCCGATCCTCTCGAAGATGCAAGCCCCATTTCTGTGTTTCTTCTCTTCTCTGGTGGAGGTAAGCGACTGTCTCGACCGTCGTAGGTACTCCTACAAGCCCCGTAATGATGATGATGATGATGATTCTCAAGAATTTTACTAGACGCGAGCAGTATGGTAGTGTTTGTCATGGTCAGAATTGTTTAGAGCAACACGGCGCACCAAAGTGGAAGTTTGCAGAGGTCAGAATTTTCATAGATCCCAAACCAAATGGTCGCAGAAGACGGTTAGTTAATGACTAAAATCATAGCCTCCGAAGCTAGATGCCTGTCGCGTGGCTCGGAAACTTAGCAACAATTGAAACGGTAGACAGCGCCACCTGACACAGATTGCGCGACTTTTTTATTCAACTGTCACCAATAATTTTAAAAAGTGATGTATGATATATATAATCGATGTTTCTTCGATTCTATTCGCCTTTTATGTATATCACATCCCACTTGTAAAAATTTTTGGTGTCTGTTGAATAAAAAAGTCGCGCAATCTGGCTAGGTGTCTATGCTAAAATATAAATTTATTTATCCTATAATACACTAGTTTTTTGAAGGGCGACTAAGGCCCCGTTGAAAAATAATTTTTTATTTTATTTATTTCTCAATCTCACTTTAAATAATTCATTTGCTAGCAAGCCCGTGAGAAAGTTTCTCACTTTGTTTATCTCTTCGTTACCTTTAAAATTATTATTTTATAGACATCATTTTTTTCATATGCATGAGCAAATATATTTATATTTTTATTTTTATTTTTATTTTTATTTTATTTATTTTTATTTTTATTTTTATTTTTATTTATTTATTTATTTTTTTTTTTTTACGGGAAAGCATATTTCATTTTATGCTAAAAAATGAAATGGCAACAATTAAAAATTTAAAATGTATTTCACGGAGTAATGTATTTTAAAGCTTTTTTTTTTTTTAAATCTAATTATATATTCGTTACAAATAAGGTACCAAATGAAAGGCGTAATTTTTCTGAATCAGTTGGTTTAAACAGCTTATCGATAGGACAATTAGATTTTTTAAAATTGACTAAAGTATGAAAATTAGGAGACAGAGTCCAAGGAAATTTCTTAAGCCTAAAGGTTGACAGAATCAGCCACGGATGAGGGTAACTATAACTATATATGCTGATTACAGTAGCAGTTATTTCTTAAAACATACATGTTTGTAGTTTTTAAATATGGCTAAAAGTTGCCAAGATGGGAAATAATAATAATAATAATAAAATAAAATAAAGAAAAGAAACATAAAAGTGAGATCGGTAAAACATATGAGAAAAAACGTGACTGTTTAGTTAAACTTAAAAAAAGAGTATGAAAAATGATATTTTATCTGTTTAGTTTGCTACGATCCGATGATTAATAATTGAAAGACCTTTGACATGAGACATAAGCAACTCTTACCGAATTATGATAATCGCACTACTTAAGCAGTTTTTAACCTTTTTATCTTTGAATATTTACTTCAACTTTTATCACTTTCAGGGATGGAACACGGGCGCAGAATTCATACCGGAATCTGTTTAAGAAATTTTACTACCTATAATATCGTTGATTTAAGAAGTAGAAAATTTTCTTACATTGATAGTGGTATGAATACTGCGCCCGTGTTCCATCCCTGCACTTTCTCACTTCGCTTGAGTGGAGATTAAAAAAGATAGGATAATAAAACATCGTTGAGTTTCGAAACCTTAAAATGAATTTTCTTTAATTTTTTTTTAGATCAAAAAGATGATATATTAACTTCTGTCTTGTATAAATTCAATCCTGTTAATAAAAATCCACATAAATGGAAGGAATAAAATAATAATTGTATGACAAGTTCTGTTTATATTTCAAAGTTACAAGTATTATTAACACATTGACTGGGATGTCAACGTAATAAAAACTATTAAATTTGAAAAGAGTAAATTAATTTTAGAAATTTTTATAATCAGGGCAGTAGTGTTTAGGTTGGGGTGTTGCTCAACGGCTTTCTTCTTCTTCTTCTTCTTTTCTTTTCCTTCTTTGTTTTTTCACATCAAGGATCATCAGACCGGGACCTACAGCATAAAGTTAATTCCAAACATCTATCTTGAATTCGTATCTTGAATTTTAATTCGTCGTCAACGACAGCGTGAGCGCTTTGGGGTACCTGCATGTGACTGCAACCAATGCTTATCTACAACGAAATTAGAAAAAATGTAAACATGAAAATTCTGAAAATTAAATATACATAAATATATATAGAAAATATTTTATACGGAAACATAGAAAACGTTTTGTGATGACAACAACATACCAGTTATTATTATATCATTATTATTATTATTATTATTATTATCATCATCATCATCATCATCACCATCATAATTATTATTATTATTTAAGTCCTTGGTTTCTCTTTAAATATTTCGTTTGAATAAAAAAAATGTACATTAAACTTGTAAACATTATTACATCTGAAATGAGACATGGCGAAGAAATTTTATTTTTGCAAACTGGAAAATACAAAAAGGTTTCTTCCATTTCACTAAATTTTCTATCCCTTCACTGTCTCGGTAAGATTTTATCTTTACACTTCCCGCTTCACTGCATTGACAGCAAACATTTCTTAAGAATCCTTATTTATAATAATTGGAAGTAACTAGTGTTAAATAAGACTTTTGAAGATAAGTATTTTTACTTTCTCTTACTCATAGGGTCGAGAAAGTATTGTTTTAGGGTCAAATTTTCGAACGCGAGTTTTTGTTATATTTACATGTTCTGAGGTCCCCTGAATACGAAAATCATGTTTTTAGCGAATGGTCTGTGTGTCTGTCTGTTATCAGCATATTTCAAGATCAAATAGTAGCAGATATTCCAAACTCGGTATTCTAAATGTGTATCATATAGGGATGCTACAGTAAGCTTTTCGTTGAGATGAAGCCATTGGTTCGTGTACAGGGACACTCAAAAGTATTCAAATACATTACGTCTATGGGGGAAATTGCATGTAAGTAGAGTTTAACATCTATAGACTGCATTAAACCAAATGAAACGAATATGTATTTTTTGTAATAGAGATAGTCAACTAGGAAAAAAATTTTGTGTATGTAGAAGCCTCGCCTCCCCCCCTGGTGGGGAGACCCCCCTCGAGGGGAGTGAATTTTTATGATGGGTATCTTGCAAAAGAGCTCGCCAATACCTTTAAAAAGAATGGTTGAACTATCGATCTGAGATAATTTAAAATAAAGTTATCAATTTTTTTCGTTTTTCACAAAAAAAAAAAAAAAAAAAAAAAAAAAAATAATAATAATAATAATAATAATAGTAATAATGTAATATTGAGAATAAATTCAACTTTTTTTTGGATATTTAGTGTTATACTACTTCTTTAATACGGAAATCGTCTGCATTATCATAAAAGATAATTTGTTTAAATAATAATTTAAAGAATTATTTTTAAAAAACAGAATTATTTTTTAATAACCGAATTAAATTCTATATAAATGCAGGCGCATTAATGAAACGGGGGGTTGAGGGGGGCGGTATCCTCCCTCACACATAACTAATTATCATATAAAACACTTCCAAAGCCTAATTTGAATTGTTTTAACATAGGTTTACATAACAGTACTCGTTAACTTACCTCTTAATCTCCAACCTGTATTTGCAGTATTCAATTTCAGGGTAAGAGAAAGTCGTGTGAGTGACACACCAGATTATTTGTTACTTTATTCGTCATATACTTTCCTGTATAAGTAAATTAAATGTGTTGCACTCAGACTATTTTCTCTTACCTTGCAGGTTTTAGAAATAGTTTTATTTGACATTTGATATACATTTGTATATGAGAAGCTGCTGATCCTCTCAGTAGGGCATGGATTCTCAAGGAGCGAATAGAGCAAGCGCCTGGGGCCCTCGTTTATAAAATAGCCCCCAAATCAGTAGTCGCTTTTTTGAAGTAAAAAGCATATTACGTATGTAATAAATAAAAAGCATTGTAAGTAAATACCATAAAGTGCAAAAAACTCACATCAATTGTTTCGTGTCGAAATAACAGCACGACCCATCATCAAGTGTTAAAAGTAGATAAGATTTCGGAAAACAAAATAGCATTGTACTAATCTGATTTTGTTTGCTGCACTCGTACCTACTTTGTTCGCCTGAAGAAGGGCCGTGGTTTGAATTCGACTCGTAACAATTGTTGCGAAGTTTTTCTTTTTTGCTAATTATGATGTTTACATATTTAGTCTAAATTTTCCTGTGGCATCCTCCTCGTATATCATATCAGATACTAGCAAGAAAAGTGAAACACTCAAACAAATAGTATTTGAGAAAAATTATCTGAAAGAAAACGATAAAGCATTAACTCGCATTGACATAAAACTAACACAACTGTTTCTCAGGTGGATAATTTTCGAAATAGAGACTATAATACTCTATGTGTACGTAGAGGCACTTCATACACATTTTTCAATGTCACAACACAAAATTGCTATTTTTTGAGTTGTGTCATTTTTCTTGTTAGGTTGCGATATGATCTTCAAAATAACGAAATTTAAAATTTCTGCAATTATTTCTTTTATGTTAATGTTGATAATAGACTCACAGATGAACCGCTAAAAACTTCAATTTCATATTCAGGAGACTTCAAAACGCATAATTTTAGCGAAAACTTAGCTTCCAAAATCATATTTTTGTTTGCCCCTGTAAACGAATGGTAAATGATTTTTATACCACATTTTATGTGATACATGCTTTTTTGTACGGAGAAAATATCTGTTAATTTCATTTTGTTTATTGCAGTATAGATATGTGAAAGTGTACTAACCTTCCATCCTGAGATGTAATGCATTTAAATTATTATTTTGTATGTCCCTGTACACGAACCATTTGTCCTGTTTCAGTATAAAATTTCAAGCTATATGACCCTAAAATATAGATTTAGAATACCAAATTTAGATAACTAGTATATTTTTTCAGATACATTTTTTAAAGACACACACACACACACTCATACACATAGCAAATATGTAAAATAAAAAAAAAAAAAAAAAAAAAAAAAAGATAAAATCGGATATAATAAAAGATATAATCTGAAGAAAGATCATAGGAAATATCTGGTTTGCTTTGGCATTTCAAAGATTGTCCCACAAAGAGATGATTAAAATTTTATTTATAAATTAAGACTCATTTGAAGTGAAACCCTGTGTTTTTTTAAACTGTTAATTTTTTTAGAAATAATTAGTTTTTTATTTATGATACAGGTATATAAATTGTTCCGTTCGTTTAATGCGTTGATCAAACAGGAAATATCTTTCTTAAATGAATATAACATTTTAAAACCAGCCACCCCCCTTTCTGTTTTTCTTCTTTTTCTGTCTTTTTTTTTTCTTGAAAAATTTCAAAGATGTTTCCTATTTAAACAAAAAAGTTGTCTTACTGGTGAATATTAAATTCTCTGAAAAATCAATTTTTCTGATATAAAAATGATTCATTTCACACTTTTCGCCGTGCAATCATGTACAGAAGGCGTTAATAAAGATATAAAACACAGGATGTATAGTTTACAGCCTCTAAAATTAAGAACAGTACACTAAAAGTAACCAGAAAATGTCCATAATGCGTTTATCCACTACGGGAACAGTTACCGGTTACCCTACTATTGTGGCTACACTCGATTCTCGAAGCTGGTAGACAGTAAGTGCCAAATGTGAACCCAGGTCGCGCTCGTCGGCTTAGGAATTTCCAGTTTTCCATGATTTTCTCCGAAACTCGAGTAAGTACGATATAGCACCCCTTAGAAAAACCCTCTTATGGAGATTATCTCTCCGAGGACTAGGACCCTTGCGTTATCAATTGACCTTAAAATATACACCAGCACAGCACCCTACAATTAATAATGAGGTATAATGAAAACCAGTGGAAATTACTTTCTCTTACCCATAAGGTAGAGAAAGTATTGTTTTTGGGTCAAATTTTCGAACATGAGATTTTGTTATATTTACATGTTCTGAGGTCCTATGAATACGAAAATCATGTTTTTAGCAAATGGTCTGTGTGTATGTCTGTGTGTGTCTGTATGTGTGTCTGTGTGTGTCTGTCTTTTATCAGCATATCTCAAAAACAAATTATGGCAGAAAGTTCAAACTTGGTATTCTAAATGTGTATCATATAGGGATGCTACAGTAAGCTTTTCGTTAAGATCAAGCAAATGGTTCGTGTACAGGGACAATCAAGAGAATTCTAATACATAACGTCTATGGGGAGAAATTGCAGATAAGTAGAGTTTAACGTCTATAGACCGTACTAAACCAAATGAAACGAATATATATTTTTTGTAATAGAGATAGTTAACTGGGATTTTTTTTTTTTTGTGAATGTAGGAGCCTCGCCTCCCCCCTGGGGGGGGGGAAGTACCCCTCGAGGGGAGTAAATTTTCATGATGGGTATCTTTCAAAAGAGCTCGCCAATACCTTTAAAACTAATGGTTGAACCATAGATCTGCGATAATTTAAAACAAAGTTATCGATTTTCTTTTTACTTTTAACAAAAAAAAGCTAAAAAAAAATCATATATTTTTTTTTGAGATTAAAATGGACTTCTTTGGATATTTGGTGTTATACTACTTCTCTGATATGGAAATCGTCTGCCTTTTCATAAAAGATAATTTTTTTAAATAATAATTTTAATAAATTATTTTTTAAAAACAGAATCATTTTTTAATAACCGAATTAAATTCTATATAAATGTAGGTGCATTAATGTATCAGGGGGTTGAGGGGGGCGGTAGCCCCCCCTCACACAGAACTAATTATCATATAAAACCCTCCCGAAGCGTAATTTGAATTGTTTAACATAGGTTTACATAACAGTACCCTTTATGTTACCTCTTAATCTCCAACCTGTATTTATAGTATTAAATTTCAGGGTAAGAGAAAGTCGTGTGAGTGACACACCAGATTATTTTTATTCGAAAAAAGTTTCATAACAACATCAAATTATTTAAATTTAATTATTTCTAACAATTTAATTAGTAAATTTTGTGTGTGGAGGGAGGGGGATTATGGATCTTATCTTTTTCTCCTGTGTAACTCAAAGTTATCTCAAAATTTTCTAAAAAAATAAATTATGGTTTTTATCCGTCGATTTTTTTTGCAAGCAGGAAGTTTCCATGGCAAAAATCTTCACGCGAATTACCTCACTCGGTGCGATTGTCTAAAAGTGTGCTTTGCTTTGGCGCGAAA
Organism: Salticus scenicus; assembly: GCA_963930645.1. Lineage (NCBI taxonomy): Eukaryota > Metazoa > Arthropoda > Arachnida > Araneae > Salticidae > Salticus > Salticus scenicus. The sequence goes on along the minus strand of OZ005656.1, from coordinate 204,444,066 downwards.
CCAGAAATGCTGTCATCACGCGATCTTTTTCTCGATATTTTCTTTTTTCCCGTAGTTGCATCACAGAAGAAAAGTCTCGAAAAACCTTTATTTCAAGAGTAGACAAAATAAATTGAAAAAAATTGTACTGTTTGATCTTTGAAAAAATGAATACAAATTAGATTTGAAGGGAGTAGAGTAGGAGAAATTTACGCCTTATCACTCTATAGATTGTTCGATGTTATATGTTTCATATAATATGTATGGTGTACATGTTATACATATGTGTATATGTTACCGTTAAAGTTCGAAATCCGTTAATGTGCAGATAACCTAGCTAATCAGCAGATTAACTGATTTCTGCACTTTAGCGGTAACATATATATTCACATACACACACACACTACCCTACCATAAATCATCGGACATTTTCCATTTCAGACGTTTTATCAAATATGTAAAAAAAAATTGGACGAATATTTTAAAACTTTGGGCATATAACGAACATGCTACACAGCAAACGTGTTGTTTCGAAGGCAGAAAGGGAACCTAGACAAAAAAAAAAAAGAAAAAATCATAATGTTTGGGAAACACACTGTAAAAAGTCGTACTTAAAATGCGTACTGTCTGTAGCATGTGATTATGACCTTCTAATTATCTGTATAAACTTATATGAGACTAACTCATATATTCATAGAAACTGGATTTTTTTTTTTTTTTTTTTTTTAAGAAAAAAGATAATTACCCCTTTTTTATTCTAACATGCAAGGTATTATTAAATCCAAAGCAAACCCAATTTTAGGAAATTAGACATATTACATTACACACCTGCATTACAAACATCAAGCATATGAGCATATTAAACATTGCATTCTGCAATCAGAATATAAACGTACTAAATATCTAATGAAATATGATCATTTTTACTAACAAGGGAACATTCAAAAGGTGTCGTCATCAAAAAATATTGAAAATATATATATATGTGTGATTCCTAAAACACCAGAAAGTGAAAAAATAAATTATCAAAATTGAGCATATTTGGCAATTTCACATTGTTAAGCGATTGAATTTGAGTGCTTGGCGGAGAAACAAAACACGGTTCTGTTCGTACACGGCAATCTCGGTGCTAGCGAACTGAACGCCTAACAGCGCTAAATCGCCAAATATGCTTAATTTTGATAATTTTTTGTGGTCGCTGTAATTCATTTCAGCCAACAATTTTTTCCCTTCCTGGTGTTTTATGAAAAGTAGAATCACATATATTTTTTTCAATATTTTTTTGAAGACGGCACCTTTTGAATGTTTCCTTGTAAGTGTTTTTAACTGCGCATGCGCAAGGATTACCAGACTTTCTCTTTCATAATTTATTAATCAAATGTATTGGAGTACTTATAACCCCCCCCCCCCAAATATATATATGTATGTATATATATATATATATGTTACAATCAGTTCTATTTTTATTGTGTTGGTCTTATTTTGTATCTATTAATTGCTAAATATCAAGGTTAAATTTTATTACGATAACTATCATATATATCGTGTATATTTAAAAAAATTATCGTCAATAGAATGAACTAAATTTCACTTTCTCTCTCTCTCTCTCTCTCTCAAATAAAATAAAATAAAGTAAAGTAAATAAAAATAAAAATAATTAATTAATTAAAATAAATAAATAAAAAAGGAGGAGTTATCAATATTTATTTATTTACTGTCAATCAACATTATATTACCATCGATTAAATATAAATAAAAGTTTGAGTAAGACCCTTTATAGTTTATTATTATTATTATTATTATTTTGAAAGGAATTCAATTTTAGTTTAATCTATCAACAGTAACTTTTTGAATTTACACAATATTTGTTTGGTGTTTTCATATAGGTAGCTCAATACTATTTTCGGCTAGTGAATGATGCTAATGAAATTTCGATAACGTTTGCGCATGCGCAGTTAAAACTTATTTAGTAAATATGCTCATATTTCTATTATTTATTCAATATTTTATATTCTGATTTCAGTATTCCGTGTCTAATATAGTATGTGGAGTTTCCTAAAACGTCTTTGGATTGAGTTTAATACTCTGCATGTTATAATTTATAAAAAAAAAGCCTTTTTTTTTTTTTTTTTTTTTTTTTTTTTTTCAATTTTCAGAACCTTTATATTTTCTCGAATATGGTAGCTTCGTAAAAATTTATACAATTAATTAGAAGAAGCCGTATAATAACATGTTACAGCCTGAACGCATTTCAAATATAAATTTTCACACGTCGATTCCAATGATTTTGATTTTGATTTAAATTTATTGCTGGTCATTTTTTTTCTTCGGGACAAAATTTATGCTGAAATGCATAAGGTATAGTATGTTCTTTACACGCTCAAAGTTTCAGTATGATTTATCAAGTATTAGATGTTCGACAAAATGCCTGAAATCAAAATTGTCCTATCATTTATGAAACGATAGTACAGATACTAGTACAGATTGTATCAAAATAAATAATAATAAAATAAAATAAATGAAGAAAGAAAGAAAAGAAAAGAAAACTATTATGATGTGAACATTACAAAATAGCACCAAGATGTTATGTTCGTTTTTAAATCACGAATGGAATATTTTATAAATTTAACACAAGTAATAACTTTTAACTGATATTAACATTTTGAGTGCCATGTCAGCTATCGGTGGCTGACACTGAACTTTCTCTTTAGGCCGCGTCAACCACCGGTGGCTGACAGTGTAAAATATATCGTAAAACTAAACATTTTGCATTGTTTTAAATAACTATTGAAAATTTATTTAAAATTTACTTAATTTTTATTTATTACAGGATATCATTAAGCCATTTTAACGGATTTTATTGAAACACGGTAACCATTCCGTGCTTCAAAGCAGCGAGCGTGGCCTGACGGAGATTTCCTTAAGAATTGGCGTGGCGCTCAACGTGTTAATTCAACTTTCTTCAAAACTAAGCTTTGTAAGTAATGCAAAACGTAAACAGTTTTAGAAAAGATATCTAAATGAGAATTGGTGTCAAGGTTGCATTACAGATAGATGAAGATACTTATGCCTCCAAATGTAAAATTAAAATCAGATTTTTTTTTTTTTCTTTTTTTCGTTCTGAAATTACTTCTCTTTTTTCTTTTTTCTTTCTTCTTCTAATTTCGTTTTTTTATCTGAATAACATTTTAAAAAATATATATAGGGTAAGTGCACCAGTGATTGACACTTTTAGAGCAATCTCTGATGTTTTTAATGTTCTAGTCATCAGAAAATATGTTAGAAATCTTAAGTTAGTACATATGGCATGAAAGACATTCAGAACCACATATATGTTAAAATATATACATTTGATAACAATTATTATTAATTTTTTTATGGATTTTTATTGACACCTACTCAATGTTCCAGAAATTGACACTGCCATTTTTTCATTTTATCAGTAATTGGCCCCCTATGTTCCAGTGTTTGACATAAAATGTTAAAATTTTTATATGTAAAATATATGATTTTATTATTTTTCTTATTTGTTAATTATTTCGGGATAGATGTCAATTACTGGAGCATGCCAATCACTGGAGCACCTACCCTACAAACCTAAAAATCGGATGAGATCTTCCTTATAAAATTATTTATTTAGATTTTTATTATTTTATCGATGTTCATACTTTAAAAATTAATTTGTATATCCTTTTAAAAAGCCCGTTATATATATATAAAAAAAAAAAAAAAAAAAAAAAAAAATCCAGTTTTATATTAACTCAGGGGAGACTGGGGAGGGTTGACCCTATGGATGGCTTGACCCACCTTTCTTTACTCTGCTATTTTTAACTTTCAAAAACTTCCAATACATGGCAGCACATCTTACTGATGCAAGGTAACAGCCATGTTTGTTTGAAAGTTATCCCATGCTTATTATTAGAACAAGCTTGAAATTTGTGTTTTCCTCATCAAAAAGTGAGTAATTTTGATTAAATTTGTAAGGCATTGTGCAAATATTCTTAATCAAATATCAGAATTCAGATTTATATGATTAAAGTATGTACCTCAAGCTAATATGTGCTATAATTAGTTTTGCTGAATAACTGTTTAATTCACTGACTTTTTTTTTTTTTATGAAATTGCAAATGGCTATTGAGGGAGGCTTGACCCACATGATATAAGGGAGGTTTGACCCACGGGTCAAGCCTCCCTTATATATTTCTTTGTTATTGTGGACTGAAAATATTAATTCATCTATTATTTAATTGTATATAAAAAAAAATGATTTTTGTTTTTATCCTGTACCATTCTTTGACCAAAAATCATTCCCTACAATGTTTTTTTAAAACACTAGGGGGCTCTGCCCCCTGCTCGCTCCGCTCACCAACCCCCGAGGAAGGCTTCGCTCATTAATCTCTGCGGGATTCTACCCGACTATTCGCAACTTTGCCTTTCATTGAATTGGAATATTAATAATACATAACACAAGAGAGTTGAAGAATATTATAGAAATCCACCATATTTGGTATCGCATTGAAATACACAATATTTAATATTGTATCGTTTATAATTTGTCAAAAATCTGTTATAATCTTCGATAATTTAATAACAATTTGCCATTATTTTGAGAGAGAACATAAAATAAACAACCATAGCACTAGTTATTTAAAACAGAGAGAAATTCTTGACATCTAAATCATTTAGCTTTACAACTTTAGTATATGATCGACTTGTTAAATTTTTGTCACTGTTTGACGATGAATTTTTTGGGTGTTATTGCTTGATTAAAGAAATTATGAACTTATTTTTTCTAATGCCTATATTTTTTTTCCTATTGATTTTTTTTAGTTAATTTAGGACAATATGTAATACTCTGCATTTATTTCCAGCGTACAGCAAGGTTTAAAATGGTGTTTCCAACAGTAAAGATGCATCTTTTTAAAGTGCATTTTTTCTAGAATATGATTTAGTCAGGTTGAAGATAAATATCTTATGCTATTATTGCAATTATTTTAAAAAATTCATTAGTAGTAGTAGTACGACAGGACAATTTCTTTCAGATAGCGATTTTGCTTTGTCGCCACTTATTTATTTAAAACCATGAATTTGCCAAGATGCCTGTCAATATCTGATTTTACCATTTAATTTCTTAAACTGTATTAAATACTAAGGAACAACTTTAGTATATCCCCACAACGATATTTGGCGATTTTTTGTTGGCGATTATGGCTAAATCATAAATGATACAATTATAATCTAAATCATAAATTATAAAACATAAAATCATAAATCCAAAATAAACAACATATAGGCTGCTATATTATATTGCAAACAGTCTAGAACGATATCGTTATCGTTCAAAACGATGCCAAAGAAAAATCGCCAAATCCAGCTGTAGGGATACTAAAGTTATATCAATACTAAGTTAAATCGGGGGGGAAAAAATCATATTTTTCGAAATCTACTGATAAGTGAAAAATTCATCTTTGATTGTATTGTAAAAACGAATTGCCGGTTTGAAGTATTCGAGATAGACCATCACCGATCACAAATTGGATGGCTTTTGAATATTTGTTGACAATATTTTCTGAATAAGTGTTGATGATGGCTCCTGAATACTTGTTGGCGATATCTGCTGAATAATTATTATTGTTGGCGATATCTACTGGACATATATTGATCATGACATCTTAATAGTTGTTGGCGATATCTCCTGAACTTGTGTTGATTTTGGTCTGAATATTTGTTGGCTACATCTTCTGGATATGTACTGATTACACCTTGATTTTTTTACATATATATTATGTAATATTAAATTTAGAAAATAAAAAATGAGCGTGAAGAAGGAAATTTAATGATACTGGATAATTTAATTTAATTTAATTTAATTTATAAAGACATTAATGGTACAGGAAAAACTACTTCAGCCATTTTCTTTCTAATAATGAACAGAACGAAAAACGGATATTTTACCTGGTGATATTTTGTACATTTAGACCAAATAAAAAATTTTCTTCTTTTTTTCCCTCGTGAATTAAGTTGAAAAATATTTAAAATAAAACTGAAAAAAGTCATTCTAAAATAATGGTACAGTTTAACCTCTTGGCGAAATTTTAAATTTGACACCGAAGTAGCTTAGACGTTTCTCGCGAAAATCTTGACAGGCATAATTGCTAAAGATAATTAAGTCATCGTCAAAATAAATGAAAAATTTAAAATCAGCCAATGAGGTCCTGTATTAGCTGTAACTACAATATTTTAGCAATGCAGTTACTACATTCCTTTATATAGGGGGGGGGATGTCCTGTTGTATTAAATTCTGTTTTCTGTAAAGTTTTATATCAATACTTAAAAAACAAAAATAGGTTGTGTATTTTATTATTATTATCATTATTATTGCACCATTTTATAATTTATCTCTATAGGAAGGCATGGCTAGAGTTAAAATGGCTATTGTGGTTGCGTAAATGAATTCCTTGGCGAAAAACGTACGAGCTTCATTTCTAAATTTTAAAAATCGCTAAATTGGTCATAGTAAAGATCTATCTTATTGAATACGTTTTGAGTTAAAAAACTAAATCTTTATATAAACTAATATGAATTTTTATCTCATAAATTCCATTTTAAAAATGTCTGCGCTTAATCTCTAACTCTATACCAATAATTGTTTAACATAATCATGGTATTCATTACTAAATCTTTTTCGCTTAACGTTAAAATAAAGGAACAACTTCAGTATATCCCCACAACGGTATTTGGCGATTTTTTGTTGGCGATTATGGTTAAATCATAAATCTAAAAATTATAAATCATAAAATCATAATCTAAATCATAAAATCATAAATGATAAAATCATAATCTAAATCATAAAACATAAAATCATAAATCCAAAATGAACAACATATAGGCTGCCATATTATCGCAAACAGTCCAGAACGGCATCGTTATCGTTCAAAACGGCGCCAAAGAAAAATCACCAAATTCAGCTGTGGTGATATACTGAAGTTATACCATAACATAAACTAAAATAAAAATATAAACTAATTTTCCTTTCATCTTTATTAAATTTTTACGTAATATTTTTAAAATATAGGTTATTTTCAAATGTTTTGCTATTCTAAATATTTTTTTCTTCTCTCGAGCATCTCGAAGATGCCAGTTATTCAAATTTTCTTATTTACACCATTGATCACATTTTAATTTTCCTGAGGAAAGTGACGTCAGAGACAGAAAAAAACGTCATAAGAGAAACTTTTCACTCCGGTGGCAAATAGAGTACCTTTATAAACCCGCGTTTTTACTTAATGACTTAGTTAATTAAAATGATAGAAATTTCTAAGCAGATGAAATGCCTTCCTTAAAGCAGTCGGAATACACTGATATATCTCATGACGCGGAGAACCCTGCCCTCCGCGAGAAGTTGCTGTCGCAGACAAAAAAAATTGACGCCAGCGACAGTTACTTTTTTTTAATATATAGAGATAAAAAGAAAATAAGAAAACTTACTTTTGTTTTTAGTATGTAGTTTTTACCAAAAAATATTCCCATAACAATGATATTTGAAATTCTTGCTGAATAATGTTTAATACTGTACCTATATTCTACAACAGGATTTAATCCTATTTCTGTAAGAGAATTTTTTGATAACTTAAAGGCTGTTCTAACAAAGGAAAATTTTACTCCAGACAATATTTATAATGATGAATCTGGTGTAACAACAGTTCACAACCCGAAAAAAATTATTGCTCGTAAAGGAGAAAAACAAGTAGGCAAAGTAACTTCAGGAGAAAGGGGACTCTGGTAACTATTTGCTGCGCAATTAATGCTATTGGAACATCAATCCCACTATTTTTGGTCTTCCCTCGCCAACGTGTGAAAGATATGACCAAAGGTGCACCTGTTGGAACACAAGCTGTTGGGCATTCTAGTGCATGGATGACATCCGAAAACTTTGAAGTGTTTTTAACACATTTTGCAAAGTATACAAAATGTAGTATACAGAAAAAAGTTCTTATCATACTTGATAATCATGAAAGTCATGTATCTCTCAAAGATTTGCAATTCTGCAAAGATAATGGAATTGTACTCTTAACATTGCCACCGCATACAAGTCACAAATTGCAACCACTCGATCGATGCGTGTTTGGGCCCTTTAAGGGTTTCTACAATGAATCGTGTGATAACATTATGGTGAGTAATCCAGGAAAACCAATTGGACTTTACGATATTCCTGAACTCATCGGAAAATTTTATCCACGAGCTTTCACCCCCATAAACATTAAAAAAGAATTTGCTGTTACGGGAATATTTCTTTTTTATTCAGGGATTTTTACAGAGGCAGATTTGGTAACTTTATCATATCATCAATTGAAACAACAGATATATCTTCCACGGATATCTTCAATGGATGATATGATAAAGTTACCAAATCCAATATCAGCTGGGGGAACTGCAAGAGTTGCATTACGAATTTATTTTGACTTTGACTTTTCTGAGTATATTATTTAACTAAATATTCGTTATTAGTTAACATTTCTACCTTTTTTCAACAAAGCTTCATGGCAATGACTATTTTTAATTTAAGAGTTGTTTTAGTAGTGTAAACGTGTTCTTTTATACAACTTTTTCAATTTACGCTTTAGAAATATTGCTACTTCATCAACTATAACTTTTATTGCTATCACATTAATTTCATTGCCAAATTTTCTTAAATTTTCGGACTAGATTTACTTTGTTCATAAATATTATAATATGTGAATATTGGTGGGTCAACCCTCCCATTGTGTGGGTCAAACCTCCCATATGTGGAGAGCTTTGACCCAAAAATTCTGCTTCAATAACATTCATTATTTCTCTTTTCTGTTGCAAAGTATGAAAAATTTTTATGTATGTTTTGATAGTAGAATATATCAGGTATGAAATGGTGTACAAAGTTTTTTTCTGGAAGTAAAATTTTTTTCTCTAAAAATGTTTTTGTAAAAAATGGGTCAACCCTCTCCAATCTCCCCTATTTGGTAGTACGTTTACCTACCTATAATGCATCCTTAATGTCATCAATTAATCGTCTTTTCTAAAATTATTTAAGTTTCTAATTTATTATAAAACTTGCTTTTATGAAAAATTGATAAGTTTAAAAATTATTACTTATCTTAAAGTTTTAATAAAGATTGATAAATAATTTGATAACGAACATTCTTTCTAAATTTTATGCTTATAAATTCGTTTGTTTAAAAATTATGCACAAAAAAAAAAAAAAAAAAAAAAAAGAAGAAGAAGAAGAAGAAGAGAAAACAGGTTATGGTTATCACTTTAACTTTGGACTCTAATTGTAAGTCAAAACTCATTAGAGTTAAGGTAATTTATGGAGAACCGCTAATCGTAACTTTTGAGATCAGTCAGTGTCTCTGTGGTGTTCTTGTGCCTCGGTTTAAAAATTTGTTTCTGTAAAATGTGAAATTCTTTGTTAATTGCGAATGTGAGAATTCATCGTATGGATGAATTGAACAATAATATTATGGAATATGTTGTATTGCATAATGGTAATGTTATGGCTCTAGTAAAGTGGCATTTTGGTATAGATTGTCTGTATGGAAAACTATGAGGAAAGATTATTTAAAATTTTTTTCTTCTCCACAGTTTTACTCCCTGAATATATACTGCGCAAAAAAGTGCTGTAATCATTAAAAAAAAAAAAAAAGCAAGAAAAAATCAGACTGTGAAATATCGATGCATCTGTCTGTTTGACGAGATTTTAAATTCATTTTTAGATATTTTTATGATAATGCATATGCGTATGTGTATGCGTGAGTACGATAGCGTCTGAACGCTTTACTGGACAATGCTCAAATCTAGCAGACCGCAAGAATATCATAGGTTTCCATGAGTATAAGATTTTCAGTTATTTTACAGGGACACAAAAACAATTCTTATATATTATGTCTTACAAATGGTAAGATATTTATTGTAAGCAAAAAAGTGGAGAAAGGTCTTTAAAAAAAGCCTATACTATACGTGAGGGCTAACCTTCGCCTTTTCCTATCCCACAGATCCTCTTGTGCACGGATTTGATATTCCTTTTAAAATATCTAAGAAATGTCTCAATTTCATTCACACGAGCACTAATTTCAAGGTTGACTAGAAGTTCACAGCAATTTTTATTTTTCAAATATTTATACTTTTATTACTACGCACTTTATGAAGCACGAGGTGTCATAAAAATTTAACATAAACATTACATATCAGCCAATGACTATGCATCCCTAAACGCGAAAATTTCTTTTAATTGACCTTTATATGTTATCTTAACGTGTACTGTATCACGAATATCTCTAAATAAAGAACATTCTTTCCAGAAAACACGAGGAAGGTTCTGATAAGATGAAAGTGTTGTTTATTCTAAACATGGAAAAGGATAATAATAATAAAAGACTAATACCATATTTAATAACCAATTTTGGATCATCACTTTCTTTAAAAATAATGATCTTTCAATGTGATATACTCTGGAAATTATCGGTACTCGAGTTAATATTTCAGATAAGATGTTTCTAATTCAAGGTTTTGTTTCTTCATAAAGTTCTCTAGACATTTATTTATTTCATTTTTTTTTTTTTCCATTTGACTTAAACATAAGGATAAATAGGGTTCATGACACCAAAGAAAGTTTTTTAGTCGTAAACACACCCAAGGTAAAATTTAGTGAACAATAAGATACAAATACAAATTGAATATATATTTAAAATCTAATATAATTAAAATCTAATAATTGAATATATATTTAATATATATCTAAAATACAAATTGAATTAGTAAATTGGGGTCTCCTCGAAGACGGTTGAGGGGGTTCTCCTGATAAATACAAGTACAAAAATCATGCAATTCGCACATATTATTAACATTTTCCAACTGTTATAAACTCACTGCATCGTTTAATCTTCAATGTACTTTGCCTACGTGATCTCACAAGACAGACAGACATAATAAATCATCTCTAAAAAAGAGGGTTAAGTTAACAAACGTGCCATTTACTATTTAGATTAAAAACACTTTAAAAACACGTTTGTCTAAAATTAAACTTTATTTAAAACATTTAAAAAAATTTATCCAAATCTTTTCGCTTTGAAATATCAGAGCATCATTAGGGATTTTATTACACTTTTCCAAGGAGCAGTTTTTATATATTTTGCATTTTATGGTTAACAGTTAAGTCCTTTAATAACTTGAACAGAAGCAAAGGCAATTTGAAGTCTGGTGAAGGTTGGATCAAGGATCGAAGAAAAGTAAGGAGTGGAACTCTTGTGGTTACCAAGGGGCTGTGAGTAGCTAGCTGTAACTATTGTAGAAACAAAGGTGCTGCAAGTAGAAGCTGTCACTATTGTGGTTACCAAGGTGCTGCAAGCAGAAATCATTATTGTGGTTACCAAGGGGCTGCATGTAGAAAGGTAGTTCTTTGATGATTCTACAATAGTTCCAGTCTCTACTTGCAGCACCTCCTGATCCTATAATAATTCCAACTACTACAATCGGTAACAAAAGTGTCCGAACGCTAGCAAAAATTCCTATGTAATAAAAGTAGAGTTAATACTGTTTTGTTAAACAAATACTTGTCGAATCATGTTCTTAGACTGACTAAGAAAATGATTCGACAAGGATTTATTTAAAAAAAAACAGTATTAACTCCTTTTTTTACATAGGAATTTTTGCTAGTGTTCGGACACTTTTGTTATCGACTGTACTTGCAGCACCTTGCTAACTTTGATGATCCTACAATAGTTCCAACTTCTACTTGCAGCACCTTGGTAACTTTGATGATTCTACAATACTCCCAGCTTCTACTTGTAGCACCCCCTGATCCTACAATAGTCTCAGCTTGTACTTGCAGCACCTCCTGATCCTACAACCAGCTTTTACTTGCAGCACTTCCTGATCCTACAACCAGCTTCTACTTGCAGCATTTCCTGATCCTACAACCAGCTTCTACTTGCAGCACCTTTATTTCTACAACAGTTACAGCTACTTGCAGTTACTTGGTAACCACAAGAGTTCCACTCCTTACTTTTCTTCGTTCCTTGATCCAACCTTTACCAGACTTCAAATTGCCTTTGCTTCTGCTCAAGTTATTAAAGGACTTAACTATTAACCATAAATAGCAAAATATATGAAAACTGCTCTTTGAAAACGTGTAATAAAATCCCTGATGATGCCTTGATATTTCAAAAAGAAAAGTTTTGGATAAATTTTTTTAAATGTTTTAAATAAAGTTTGATTTTAGACAAATGTGTTTTTAAAGTCTTTTTAATCTAAATAGACAGACATAAGGACTAAAAGACAGACAGACAGATTAATTGAATTTATAATCACTGTTAAGCATTATTATAAAGCGGTAAAACTCCTTAACACAATCAGAAATGCAATTCCAGCCATTCCTCATTGTAGTCCTTAATGTATCTGAATATTTTACTGTAGTCCTGTAAATCTCAACCTAAATACATATATTCTATAAAAGACATACTTTTAGCATATAAAAAATAAATGTCAATTTCATTATCCTGTGTGCAAAATAAAGATATTAAAATATAATTTCTAAAAGTACTTCTCATACAACGCAGTTCTTTGGAATTATTCTGGGTGTCCCTGTGCACAAACCAGTGGTGTTATTTACCACATTTTCAATAGGGAATATCCCTATACTGAACTTGAATAACATATATCAATATCAGTTTCAAGGAATTCCGTGAATATTTACTAGAGTTAGAGCAAGGACAGACAGTCAAATCGAAGTCATAAACTCTTTTCAACTTTTTGTGAAAAGTGTTAAAAATAATAAGTTGTTTATTTGATGAGTAGTGTTATTTTTATTGTCTCAAGAGCCTTTTATACATTAAATGATGCAGGCACACAAGGGTCTTAAAAGTTTTATTGCTAGAATGTATTTTATATACATTTAAGGACACAATAAAACGTCCATGCCCAGTTCGGGATTCGAACCATCGATCTGGTGTTCCAGAAGCCAATTCCCTGCCCAATATTCCATTGTCGCCAAAATAATAATGACTGATTTTTTAAAATATTTTACTTACAACTATTTACACTATATGAATTGTCTATTTATCTTTAACCCTCGCTTTCCCAAGATGGGGGTCATTTTGACCCCTTTTTGTAGTTGAAATTTAGTTAAGCCCACCGCTGATGATTTTCGCCAAGTGTGCCAAGCGGCACCTGAAAGCAATTTTTCTGCAGTAACACCTTGATCTTGGGAAAGCGACGGTTATTAGTGCAATTTTATTAGGAAAGTTGTTATATCTTATGTTCACAGTTAATATGACTAAACTTACCACTTTTAATAAAAAAGCACCACAAAACTGGCGTTGTAAAAAATATTACTTACAAACTTTGAATAAACGCCATAAAATGCAATAAACTCGCAACAATTGTTTCGGGTCGAAAAAACACACGACCCTTCATCAGGCGAATAAAGTAAGCACGAGTGCTGCAGTCAAAGCGGCAACGCGCAAAATCGTTTAAAATGAAAAGAAAAACTTTATAAAGTAGAAAGTAAATATAACGACTGGTGTGAGTAGAATTGTACAAGAAAACAAGAAAATAAATAAATGAGTGAGATTAACCATATAACAATCTAAGGATATCAAAAATTAAACGAAAATCTAAGTTACGTGAGTAATTTCCAAGCATCAGAGAAGAATAGAGTGGAAGAAATATCATTAACAAGATTTTTCGAATTTTTAAATATGCAAAATGCTTCATGAATATCCAAATGTGAGGAACAGACAGGAGATGAAATTATGTTAGTTTTGGAAGAATCAAAATCATGACCTTGAGACCAGCAGTGGGAAGCAATAGAAGATTTGGTAATCTCTTCATTACGAACATTCCGATGGTGCTCATTTATTCTGTATTTCAAACGTTTCCTAGGTTGACCAATATAACCTAAGTTGCAGGACGAACACGGAATTAAATAAATTTCAGAACGGTTTTCGGTGGGAATGGGATCCTTAAGAGAAGATAATTTAATTTTATTGACGGGTTTGTAAATGACTTTGAAACCAAACGGTGAAAGAATTTTAGAGATTTTAAAAGAGAGTGAAGAATAAAAAGGTAAAACAACTGGGATGAGACTGTGATCGTTTAATTTGGGAGCAGAACGTTTAGGATTCTTAAATTTATATACAGCTTTATCGATAATAGATGGGTTATAACCACGAGAGAGTGCAAGAGATTTTAAATAATTAATTTCTTTCGAAAGATTAGACGGATCAGAACAAATGTGTAAGGCACGATAAACATAAGTGTAAAAAGTAGACATTTTTTGTTGAGGGGCGTGGTTAGAGAGAGCATGCGGCGGCAAAGAGACTGAGAATGTTTTTCTAAAAACAGTAGTTGAGAAACAATCCTTTTCTTTATTCACAAGAACGTCAAGGAAAGGCAAAGAGCAATCCTGTTAAACCTCAAAAGTGAATTGAATGCATGGGTCAATCGAATTGACCAAAGAAAGTAAATTGGACAAATCGATATCAGGGGAGACAAGAACTATTCTTTCACCGTTTGGTTTCAAAGTCATTTACAAACCCGTCAATAAAATAAAATTATCGTCTCTTAAGGATCCCATTCCCACCGAAAACCGTTCTGGAATTTATTTAATTCCGTGTTCGTCCTGCAACTTAGGTTATATTGGTCAAACTAGGAGGCATTTGAAATACAGAATGAATGAGCACCGTCGGAATGTTCGTAATGAAGAGATTACCAAATCTTCTATTGCTACCCACTGCTGGTCTCAAGGTCATCATTTTGATTCTTCCAAAACTAACATAATTTCATCTCCTGTCTGTTCGTCACATTTGGATATTCATGAAGCATTTTACATATTTAAAAATTCGAAAAATCTTGTTAATGATATTTCTTCCACTCTATTCTTCTCTGATGCTTGAAAATTACTCACGTAACTTAGATTTTCGTTTAATTTTTGACATCCTTAGATTGTTATATGGTTAATCTCACTCATTTATTTGTTTTCTTTTTTCTTGTACAATTCTACTCACACCAGTCGTTATATTTACTTTCTACTTTATAAAGTTTTTCTTTTCATTTTGAACGATTTTGTGCGTTGCCGCTTTGACTGCAGCACTCGTGCTTACTTTATTCGCCTGATGAAGGGTCGTGTATTTTTTCGACCCGAAACAATTGTTGCAAGTTTATTGCATTTTATGGTGTTTATTCAAAGTTTGTAAGTAATAAACTTACCATGATTATACAGCTGATTTATTTATTTGATACGTTTATTTAGAAACCTCCACTACTGGCCCAACAAAATATCAAAGTAAAAAAAAAAAACTTCCATAGTATTATGATTATCATAATTGTTTATAATTGTATATTTTATTTCTAAAAATATCATCTTGTAGGTTCCATATGTCTTTTTATTCCTTAGGGTCCTTATCCGCCACGGGTCTTTTATTGCCACCAAAGAATGATCGACAAACAAGTGAACGTTTTTTATTCGTTTTTACTCTCCTCCTCCTTCCTTTTATATAATATTATATTTTATGTTATTTATTTAGATAAAAATAATGAAGTAATGTATGTAGTTAAATATATTTGTCATATGTATATTTTTATACTCGTAAGAATGAGTTTATTTCGATGAAGCAGCTTGTTTAAGTACAGTGGGATGCAAAATGTTAGACAATGACGTAATTCAGCTTTAAAATTAAGAATTGTGCTAGTAAAATTAGAAACGGCTACAAATAAATTTAAAAACTGTGTTCTAATGCTTTAATAAAACACAATTATTTGGTTTGGTATATTTCTGCGTTTTTGGATAAAAGCTTGGAAAGGTTTAGACACGATTACTAGTTTTGGAACTTTTGTCGTTAAACGAGATAATGTCACTGACTTCCAGTACTTAAGGTCTACAAATGATAATATTTCGTATTTAAAATACTGTGATTTAAAATAATTCAACAGGGATTTGAAAGTTGAAAGCTGGAGGTAAGTTCTCTCCGGAAATTTTGAGTTTATTTAATAGATTAAAGGAATCCATTAATCGGGCCTTATCAAGTAGCTGCAAATATAATGCAAAACGCAGATGTGGGAGGCAGTGTGTGACGAATAAACGCGATGATCGTCAGATTTAAAGACCAGCGAGCACTCAAAAAATGACTGTTCTTTAAGTTCTACGGTCATCGCGACTCTCGGTATCAAAGGCCATGTATCATGTATCATAAATTTATTGTTCATGGATTTATGACGCATGAACAATGGTTTCCTTCAAAATAGGAAGAAAGAAATCAGCTCTGAAACCACATCATTAGTCACAAAGAATATTGCTAGCTCGAAATCATAAATCATATTTACCAACAAATGACATTTAGCGATGAAAAGAAAGAGAAATGCGATGAAAAGAGACATGCATGATCCATATGGCTGGCCATGGAAATGGTATGACTTGCGCAAGGAATCTTGTTCTTTTTTTAGTCGTAGGCCATAGATAAATAGTGAACAAAATGGCGCATACGTGTTTTGGTTTCGGTTTAAAAAGTCAAGAAATGTTGGGTATAGGGTTGTAATAATGTTGCAATCTGATTGGTTGGCAAGGTATTGGCGAGATTTGTGAATCGTCCCGTCTCAGTCAGTTTCAGTCAGTCAACGAGTCAACAGCTACAACAAACAGCCATAAATGAGCCAAAGATGGATACTCTACTTCAAGGTGTCTGGTTACTTTAGATACAAGCTCTGGCAATTCTAATTCTCTAGAAAAGGACTAGGGCCGCAGTAGTCCGGTCAGTAAATTGGAAGTAATTGGAAGCCCGGTCGTAATTGGAAGATCGATACTCGAGCCAACCAAAGATCTCGTGTACATTAATGGTGTCTGGTGCACGTAAAATTCGTCGTGGGTGGCATGTCTTCGGACCATCCTAAGGGTTGCGTCCCAGACCGTCACCAATTACCTATTGTGCAGTACTAGTGCAACGTTAAACCCAATCAACCAACTAGAAGAGTACTTTAAGCATTTGACTCATCGGCGAAATATTAGAGAAGACTCCGGACTAGTAACCTTTTTGCTATGGAACATCACATCCCCACCACACCACCAATTCATTCACCAAACCGACTTTTCTACCGTCAAACTAACATTACACTTCCACCAAAGCAAGTTTCCTCCACCTTTGTTATCGCTGTTTTATATTTCGATTGGGTGTATATTAAACATAAACCACAACCTACAGTCGGTAACAAAAGTGTCCGAACACTAGCAAAAATTCCTATGTAAAAAAAATACACTTCATATGGTTTTGTTAAATAAATCCTTGTCGAATCCTATTCCTAGTCAGTGTAAGAACATGATTCGTTAAGGATTTATTTAACAAAACCGTATGAAGTGTACTTTTTTTACATAGGAATTTTTGCTAGTGTTCGGACACTTTTGTTACCGACTGTACACTAATTGAAATGGAAAGCAAGTAATCTAATCCTTGTTAATGATTGAAAGTTGTTCTCTTTGACTTTTCTTGGGAGTTTTGATGGTAAGAGGAACAAACCATTTAAAACGTACAAAATCCCAAGAACCATATTAGTATATCTGCTCAGTGATTTGACTCTTGGCGTGCGCCATCTTTCTTGATTTATTAGTCTATGTCGTAGACAAAGTGGTGGTCGGGCAGTTTTTTGCTAGAATGGATAAGTACAGTCGGTAACAAAAGTGTCCGAACACTAGCAAAAATTCCTATGTAAAAAATGTACACTTAATACTGTTTTGTCGAACAAATCCTTGTCGAATCATGTTCTTACACTGACTAAGAACAGGATTCGACAAGGATTTATTTAATATAACCGTATGACGTGTGCTTTTTTTTACATAGGAATTTTTGCTAGTGTTCGGACACTTTTGTTACCGACTGTATCTCTGATCTTTACCAGTGATCTCCAAATATTGCTACATTATATTAAGACATTGGAGGATAATCCCTCGTCATTTGTTTAGCTTCTAGATGACATTCAATGGAAATTTCAATGAGACAATAATTTGATTCCCATCAAAAAATATACAAAATTCTGGTTTAATTTTCATAATATGAAAATTTCTTGATTGACCAACATATAGCTCATGTCTTCACCCAATAGATAATCTTCCAGCATCATGTGTTGCAAACCTTACAGCAATGGTTGACAATATTCTTCTATAAATCAATTCAAGAAATTTATTGAGGATGTATAATACAAAATCAATCCCATACCATGCTAGAGTTAGTTTCTTCGACAGAAACTATTATTTATGAGGTGATAAAGAGGAATGGATATACAATCGGGTTTTAAAAACAGTTTAATTTCATTTAATTTCATTTTTGTCTAAAATTTTGAGACAGTGATTGTTACAATTTAATAACTTGTAATGTGTGCAAGTAACTTTTTACGCACGCTTTTACGGTACGCTTTAGGCTACCGAAACAGCTGTATGCATTTCCAATATTTTTCTTTGGCGTTTCTAACGTAGTAGTTTATTCGGGTTTTAAACTTTTAATTGTCATAAATATTGTATTTATGCATAGTACATTGCATTGAAGCCGTCTTAGTCAAATCGGTTAAATGTATTTCGACACTTGCATGAATTTATACAGTCGGTAACAAAAGTGTCCGAACACTAGCAAAAATTCCTATGTAAAAAAAGTACACTTCATACGGTTTTGTTAAATAAATCCTTATCGAATCATGTTCTTACACTGACTAAGAACAGGATTCGACAAGGATTTATTCAACAAAACCGTATAAAGTGTACTTTTTTTACATAGGAATTTTCGCTAGTGTTCGGACACTTTTGTTACCGACTGTACATTGCCTAAACTTCTACGTTTCAGTGTATACAATTAGAAGCTGTGTTAAACAAACTATTATTATGTATATAGGAATAATAGTTTAATGGAAGTTATGTTAAATAAAAGCAAAATATTAAGCTCATGTTATATGGTACATACTGTCAAATATTGATCGAATCTATTTTTAAAAAATTCCGATCCTTTTCTTGTTACTATCTTCTCTTTGTATTTCTACAAACAGAACTACCCTAAAATTTTTCAACATTGCCCAAACGCAAACGGTTTTCCAAACTCACTTTTTCTTACACGAGCCATAAAAACTAACAGAAATATCTTTTTCTTTCTTATTTATTCTTTTCTCCTTTTACTTTTCAAATATCTTTGCCATTTTTAACGGGTCAGCTGTTCATTTTATTCTATTTGCGCCATTTCAGAACACTCCGTAATAAAAATAGGTTATTTACCTTGCCTTCATCTCTTTTTTAAAATAGGTATCGCTGTCTAAAACACGAATGTATTTCGTAAGATTTTACTTTATTCTGTTATCTTTCACGCTAGAAAGAGAGAGAGAGAGAGAGAAATTTCGCAGGGTATTGACTCTGTCAGCAGGGACAAATGCCATTTCACTTTCTAAAGCTTCACAGCGAAGGTAAAAAGTGTTTATGACTATGATTCTTTTGCCAATTTGTATTCTAACATTCACAAGGATTGCTATGAATTTTAAATGTGCTAAGGATTGTAACAACACGATTTTAACACTTTGCAACAAAGTTTAGAAGTATTTATAACTTTAGTTCGTGTGCTTGTTCGCGATTTCATAAATATCTCGTAAATATCTTTAGAATGCCTTGAAACTAGCATAGTTACCCAGGTTTTGCCTATAAGTAATCGTATAAAAGAACTAGTTTGTGTACTATGACATACATACTCAAAATCGGATACATTACAGTCTATAAGTCGTAATTCTTTAAAGCATATTTTAATATCTTTATTACAAAATATGACGAAATTAGCACAAATTATTTAGGTTAAAATTTGGTTATTATTGATGAGTGTTTTACTCTAAAAAGCTAGGCTAATTATAGAACCTGGTTTCGAACCCGGCACGTTTTACCTACCAGTTTTGTGAACAGAACTTCTTGGCTTTTGGTAAGGTTTGTTTTACAGCATGGATGCAGTTTGTTGTTTGAGGTTTTATATGTGAGTTAAGACCGACGGACACGTGAGTGTCCTAGGCCTGAGTGGAGTCATCTTTCGGCCTGAATAGAACCATTGTATACTTAGTGTTAGACTTCTCTGACATAAAATTCGTCTGCATTCATCATGAAAAATAATTTTAATAAATAATTTGTAGTGCGTGAATTAGTAACAGAAGGTATAGATGAAAGTTTTGTCATGGTCACAACACACTGATTTTTAATTAATCATTATAAAATTAAATATATTTTTCAAATATAGTATTTTTTAAAAGAACTTGTTATCACTTTTTTTTTTTTTTAAATAATTTTTAACATAGAAGTAAGGGACAAAATTTCGCATAAATATACACAAGGATTTATTTAATTATTTTATTTATATTTTTCAACTTTTCAATGTGAAATTAAAAAAGTACATTTATGATAATATTAGTCAACCTCGGGAAGAAAAAAAAAGTGTATATTTTTTTAAAGAACTTTCAATACGTTTAAAACAAATGGTTGAACAAATGGATCTGTGATAATCTGAAACAAAATGATCAGTATTTCTCATAAAAGAAAAAAAAAAAAAAAAGAAAAAAAAAGAAGGAAAAAACTAAAGAAAAAGAAACTCTAAAGAAATATATTTTTTAAGATTTCGTCTGAAGGGTACAAAATTGGCTTCTTATCGATATTTAATGTTATACTTCTCTATAACAAAAATCGTCTGCATTCATCATGGAAAAATATTTTAATTTAATAAATTTAATATTAATTTCCATTGCCTGAATTTCAGTGGCGGACCTACAACTTTCGAGGCCCGGGGCGAAAGTCTCACTGGGGCCCCCTAATTAAAACCGCTCTTAGATTGAGCCCCCCTTTATTACTAGAGAAAGACACTCATGTAAGTTTTAAGATTGATTCAGAAGCTCAACCCATCAAGAAAGCCCACTTGCCCTGCTTTAGACAGGTTTTGCCTAAATGAGTTTTTTCTTTTCTTTTCTTTTCTTTCTTTCTTTCTTTCTTTCTTTTTTTTTTTAAATTGTCATTCTAAGGCATTTTTTCTACACTAAAGCTCTTTAGATAGAAACCTACGGCTTAAAGGGAAATTGAAGCGAATGTTTAAAATTAAAACAATTTCATGTCAGCTTCACCAGATACACGTACTATAAGGTTGTTTCCTATGGAGAACCCAACATGACCAGAGGACTGAAGGGGGGGGGGCGCTCCCTCCACCCCATCCTTGGTACGCCTCTGCTGAATTCGTATAAAAAATATAGAGAAGAAGGTTTTGTAATATTCAAAACATACTAGTGTTTTTATGTAAGATGTTAGGTTATCCAGTGATTAAAATTCTTCTTATGCTACCAAATAAACTCTGACAAAACACTATTATTGAATTGTAAATTTATCACAAACAAGTAAATGTGTGCTAGAGATAATAATAAAAAATATATATAATAAAATAATAATAATAATAATAATAATAATAATAATAACATGAGGACATTATGATAAAAGAATTCGTAAAAAAAATCACTACTTACAACTGTTTATTTTATTGGTAGCAAAGAATATTATCTTTCCTATTTTTTAAAAGCCAAATATATTATGAAGACTAAAGACGCATATTTTATTTATGCTATTCCTAAGCTATCATTAATTCTGTTTGATGATGATGAAACCTCATTTTTGAAATTTAAGCTTATCTTAAATTAACAATAGAAAAATCATATAATACCATTCAAACAACAATGAAAAAAATTATCCACGAAGAAATGTAAAAAATGACTAATTTATATCTACTTTGAAGATTGTCATTATGATTACATTTTAAAACTCAAATATGTTAAGAAAAATAAACCATATAAGGATATTTTCACTAATGTTATTCGTGATTGATAATATCGGGGAATTTCTTTGTTTCTGACGTCGGCTTTTCTAGGTAAAAGGAAATCGTGATATACTTTTTTAAATTATTAATCTTTTATACAATGGTATCAAGTCCTTTGAAAATTCATAGGAAAGCAAAACTAAAATTAAAACTTAATTGAAATAGTTTTAAAATATCTTTCTTAATAATGAAAGTTTCTTGAAAATAACGCTTGGCGATTTGGCTATTTCCATTAGCGGAAACCGCTATAAACCGTCAAATTAGTTTTAAAAAAATTTGGTTAAAACAGAGAAAAACATTAAAAAAAAAAAAAAAAAAAAGAAAAAGTAAAAGTTGATTGTAATAAATAATTTAATAATATTAATAAATGATAATAAATTCAAACAGAAAAAAAAAATATGGTACTTTTCTGTTATCAGGTTCTGGTTCTTGTAAAGTAAAAAAAAAAAAAAAAAACTAATAAATTTGGAGTATTTATTTATTATCTCTTCGACAAATAAACCTGCACTGTAAAAAATGGAAAGCTCGTTGCCAAACATTAGCCGTAAATTTTACGGCTGAGCCGTACTTTTTATACTTTATTTATCGTATTTGCCGTACTACCGTTTATCTTCCGCAAATTTCACGGCTCACAGTAAAATGTACGGCTGAATGTTGGCAACGAGGTTTCAGTTTTCTTTCAGTGTGGAAGGATTTTAATATATTTGCACTAAAGTTAATTTTCATAAATATATAAATTTAAATTACATTTCATGACTCGAATTCCGTTATTTTGATAATAAATAAATAACCTTTTAAAAATTTTTCAACAAGGTTGAAAAGTGTTAACGACTTCGGTTTGTCTGTCTGTCTGCGCTCTAACTCCCGTAAATAGCCATGGAATTTCTTGAAACTGATATATGTTATTTAAGTTCACTATCGAAAATTCCCTATTGAAAATGGAGTGAATACTTCTAATGGTTTGTGTATTGTGTATAAAGACACTCGAAATTATTCCAAAAAGCACTGTATTCTATGAGAAGCATTTCTATACACCATATTTTAACACCTTTACATTACACAAATCTTAATAAAATTGAAATATGTTATTAAAATTTACTACCGAAAGTTTTCTATTGAAAATGGAGTAAATACTACCACTGGTTTGTATACCGGGACAAACGAAAATATTCCTAAGTATTGTGTTCTATAAAAGGTATTTCTATAAACCAAATTTTAATAACTTTACACATATCTTAATGAAATTGAAATATGTTATTCATATGCACAAAAAGAATGCTTTCTATGAATATAGCATGATTGGCATTAGATTTACAAAGCCACACAAAAATATTCAGTTATATCAAAGGCTTAATTACTATGAAATTTGTTGAAATTTCATTTTACATTAAGCATTTTTAACACTTTCTGACAATTTTTTAGTGTGAATATGATTTTAATTTGTTTATCGGTCTGTCCAACTGTCCTCTGTCTATTTGTCCGTCTGCTTTCCTCCAGCGTTCGTAAATATTTTCAGAATTTTAGAAAACGATATATGTTATTCAAGTCAATGTGGAGTGTTTTTTATTTAAAATGGCATTAATATCCGGTACAATTGGTATGTTTACAGGGACATATAAAAAAAATCTGATGTGGGTACCACATGACTTCCTTATACACTTTTAGAAATATACATAATGTTAAAAAACATTGACATTGGACCCGAAACAGTTGGCTAAAAATATTTTAAAAAATGAATTATCACCGTGTTCTGAGCTTTTCTAAAAGTTAGTTAAAAACCGATGCAAGATTTGTACTGGTAACGCTGACGAAGGCAGCAAGGACCCGAAACAATTGGCGAAAAATATTTTTAAAAATGCAGTTTCACCGTATTCTGAACTATTCTGAAAGTTTCAAATGTCTAGCTAGTCGGGAAGTTAGTTAAATAAATTTTCTGTTGAACCATATAAACGCTGCCGAAAGCAGCAGGGACCTGAAACAATTGGCTAAAAATATTTAAAAAATGCATTTTTACCGTGTTCTGAATTTTCCCGGAAGTTTTAAATGTCTAGCTAGTCGGAAAGTTCGTTAAAAATCGATTGCAAGATTTGCACTGGTAACGCTGCTGAAGACAGCAGGGACCCTAAACAGTTGACTAAAAGTATTAAAAAAATGCATTTTCACCGTGTTCTGATCTAGTCTGAAAGTTCCAAATGTCTAGCTAGTCGAGAAGTTAGTTAAATAAATTTTCTGTTGAATCACATAAACGCTGCTGAAGACAGCAGGTATTAGAAACAGTTGACTAAAAGTACTAAAAAAAGGCATTGTTATTGCATTCTGAACTCTTCTGAAAGTTTTAAATCTCTAGCTAGTCGAGAAGTCAGTTAAATTGCAAGATTTGTCCAAACCGTTTTTGAGTTATTACCGTTTTTTGATACATTTTGGCCATTATGAACCTAATTTTACTAAATATCTCCAAAACGGAAAATCATACAAATTCCAAAAAGGGAGGTGCACAACTAGATATTATAACAAACATATGTACCAATTCGCAACTTTCTACGTCCAACCGTTTTTGAGTTATGCGACATACTCACACACACACACACACACACACACAGACACACATACATACAGACGTCACGAAAAATCGTGTAAAGCCCTTATATCTCTAAAACGAGAGCTCGTGTTAAGACGACACTTGCAGGTGTACAACTAGACATCATGACAGTCACACGTATAAATTGGCAACATTCAGCGATCATTCGTTTTCGAGCAATGTGAAATGCAAAATCCATTTCGCAAATCGGGATTACTATACTTCCTTATACTTTGTATAAGGAAGTAATAAAATTGTGCCTTGAGGGGACTCATTTTAAAGTTGTGCCTTGGGGGGGGACTCATGTAAAAGTTGTGCCTTGGGGGGACTCATGTAAAAGTTGTGCCTTGGGGGGACTCATGTCAAAGTTGTGCCTTGGGGGGACTCATGTCAAAGTTGTACCTTGAGGGGGGGACTCATGTAAAAGTTGTGCCTTGGGGGGACTCATGTCAAAGTTGGGCCTTGAGGGGACTCATTTCAAAGTTGCGCCTTGGGGGGACTCATGTGCTTTGGGGGGGGACTCATGTCAAAGTTGTGCCTTGCGGGGACTCATGTCAAAGTTGTGCCTTGGGGAAGGGGCTCATGTCAAAGTTGCGCTTTGGGGGGGACTCATGTCAAAGTTGTGCCTTGGGGGGGACTCATGTCAACGTTGTATCTTGGGGGGGACTCATGTCAAAGTTGGGGGGACATGTTAAAGTTGGGCCTTGGGGGGGGACTTCGGATCCGAAACAATTGGATAAAAGTGTTAAAAAATGCATTTTCACCGTGTTTCTGAACTATTCCGGAAGTTTAATATCTCTAACTAGTCGGGAAGTTAGTTAAATAATTTTTCTGTTGAATCATATAAACGCTGCTGAAGGCAGCAGTGACACGAAGCAATTGGCTAAAAATATTTAAAAAATGCATTGTCACCGTGTTCTGAGCTTTTCTGGAAGTTTTAAATGTCTAGCTAGTCGGGAAGTTAGTTAAAAATCGATTGCAAGATTTGTACTGGTAACGCTGCCGAAGGCAGCAGGAATCGGAAACAGTTGGCCAAAAATATTAAAAAAACGCATTGTCAACGTGTTCTGGGCTTTTCTGAAAGTTTCAAATGTCTAGCTAGTCGGGAAGTCAGTTAAATTGCAAGATTTGTCCAAACCGTTTTTGAGTTATTACCGTTTTTTGATACATTATGGCCAAAACCAATGTATTTTTGGTCATTATGAACCTAATTTTCCTAAATATCTCCAAAATGGAAAATCATACAAAGTCCAAAAAGGGAGGTGCAGAACTATATGTTATAACAAACCTATGTACCAATTCGCAACTTTCTACGTTCAACCGTTTTTGAGTTATTACCGTTTTTTGATACATTATGGCCAAAACCTATGTATTTTTGTCATTATGAACCTAATTTTCCTAAATATCTCCAAAACGGAAAATCATACAAAGTCCAAAAAGGGAGGTGCACAACTAGATGTTATAACAAACCTATGTACCAATTCGCAACTTTCTACGTCCAACCGTTTTTGAGTTATGCGACATACACACACACAGACACACACACACACACACACATACAGACGTCACGAAAAATCGTGTAAAATCGCTTATATCTCTAAAACGAGAGCTCGTGTTCAGACGACACTTGCAGGTGTACAACTATACATCATGACAGTCACACGTATAAATTGGCAACATTCAGAGATCATTCGTTTTTGAGCAATGTGAAATACAAAATCCATTTCGCAAATCGGGATTACTATACTTCCTTATACTTTGTATAAGGAAGTAAAAAAAGTGCCGATGCATTCCGTTTTGGGACAGACATTTTTATAAATTACATTTAAACAACTTTCTACTGCGAAAATCATAAAGAAAGTGAAATTCATTGTTAATGTGCTTAAATAATATTTCTTACAGAATACGATATGGTTAATTTTCAGTTTTACAAGGCTACACTAAAATATTCAGATGCGTTAACGACTGTAATTAGAATTTAAGGACTACATTTCTTTTACGTTAAGCATTTTTAACTCTTTTCAACAATGTTTAACAGTGATTATGAAATTTTCTGTATGCCTTTCAGTCCTTCTATCTGTCCGTTGTTTGATAACGTAGGCAAAGAACGTTGAAAGTTATTTGATGCAACAAAAGCACATGCAGTTTGAAAGTGTTAATAATCAATGCATACAGCATGATTTTTCATTTTTCATTTTTTTTTTTTTTTTTTTTTTTTTTTTGGGGGGGGGGGGGGCTATTCATAATGAAATTTGACCAGACCACTGCTTTTGATTTAGAAAATATGACAAAGTTTAAAAATAGGCTTATTTGGAAATATCTATCGCTAGGCGGGCGAAGATCGACTAGTTTATATTATTGAGCGAACGTAAAATAAAAATTTTCGTAATTATCAGCAGTTTATAATTTTAACTTATTGAAATTTACGTTCATAAGAAGATTTATTAATGCAAAATTTTCGATTATTTAGTTTATATTTTATTTTTTGTAGCGTTTTATAGTCAAGCATACAGGTCATTTGATTATACACAGTAAATGATAATAATCACACAATTAAAACGCGATTATGTGTATGGCTACCTCCTCACGAACCACTGAAAGAAAAAAACATAAATAAATGCGAAAGATACAAAAAGGTGCGAAATAACAACCAAGGATATCAAATCAACCATTTAAATTAAATTATTACAATTAGTTGAAATGATATCAATTTAAAACTCAAATGAGTACAAGATAAAGAGCACAACATACTGTTAAAAAAAAAAAAAAAAAAAATCTTTGCCTATAGCAACGCCATCTGCCTGAAGCGGTTGTGAGACAAAATACAATCAGCGGCAGCGTCATAGATTAGAGGAACCCTTAAAATCCAAAATTAAATAAAATCGCCCGAAACAAAGTTTTAAATGAGTTCAATGGATTTTTTTTTCAAATTTCTTTTAAATATAGTGATTACTGAAAGGGACCTAGACCTACAGTTACAAATATTGACATTTATATACTTCCGTATGGGAATAAATTTTTAAAGATTAATATACTGATTTTCATTTTCATTTATTGATTTATTTATTTATTTATAGGTTTCACACTAGCAATGAAAATTAAGTGGTCTAAAAAGACCACATGAGTTATGATTTAGTGATTCAAATATATGAAATTAAACAAAGAGAAAGGTTAACATACTATACACGCTGCACTATTTATACATATTTAAACTGCAGATATCAAGGAATTAATGCGAAATCCATTTACGGAGATAAAATTAGAAAAGAAGGAACCGATTACTATAAGTTATCAACCAAACAAAACAATAAAAATTCGACCCAAAAGCTTGTTTAGAATATATTGATTTCAATTACTAAAAGAACTCCACTCAACCAGACATTTTATAAATATCAAAAGGTATTTTATTCTAATTTTTTAAAAATATAATTAGAAATTGTAAAAAGTGATTTATAAAAAGATTTTAAGTGACAAATTTGTCGTTCACGTGTGCGATTTTAGTGATGATTTTGATTAACTGGCGACAGTTGTTGCTAAATCGTTATATGTTGGATTGAATGATGGAATGGTGGATTGAATTTTCCCTGCTAATTTCAAGCATAAAAACAGATAAAACGTCAACGCCTCAAACAGTTATTCTAATAATTGGCATTTGTAATTTAAACCCAATCTAAATAACATAGTTTGGATTATAGTAACATAGTAACATAGTTTGGAGTATCATATTTTTATTTATATTTTATATTTTATTTATTTATTTATTTATTTTAATCAAGAGATTTTATTGAGATAATTTATTTTATCGAAATTTGATTAAGTTTGTTCTTCAATTACAACACTCGTAAAACTTGTGTCACATGTAAAAAATTTGGCAGAGATTGCTTAATATGAAGATTTTTGTTATGCAAGGTACTATATTAAGTAACTAGCAAGCTTTGCCTGCTTCGTTGGACACTGTATTTAAAGGAATTAAAAAAAAAAAAAAAAAAAAAAGCTTTAATCACTTTTTTAAAACACATTAAAAAAAAAAAAAAAATTCCATTGATATCGCTTAAAACCTGAATTCGTGTCCCCGCCTACCTATATCGGTTCCGGGTCCCCACTGCTTGAATTTGCACTTTAATCGGAAATTTCAATTTAGGTGCTAACTGCACGATAAGTGCAGCTACTATTATGTTTTTCGGACAAACATTTCTCGGGGCAAATTTTCGCCTTCACTCTATGACAAAAGGTGGCAGCATCAGACAACCTTCCCAGTTGAAAAAAAAATTAATCAATTCATTTAAAAAAAACTAATCAGAAATTCGAAAATCAGGCTTCGAGGTGCATCGGGAGCGATCAAAACGGACCTCCATCCAAAATTTTGTAACGCTACTATCAGACCATAGCCTCCTAAACTAGATGCCTTCCACGTGTCTCGGAACTTGGTGATAGACAGCTCCACCTGGTACAGATTGCGCGACTTTTTTATTCAACAGTCACCAAAAATTTTTTTAAAGTGGGATTTGATATACATAAAAGGCGAAGAGAATCGAAGAAACGTCGATTATATATATAATATATCACATCTTAAAATTATTGATGACAGTTGAATAAAAAAGTCGCGCAGTCTGTACCAGGTGGCGCTGTCTACCGCTTAAACTATTGCCAAGTTTCCGAGCCACGCTGAAGGCATCTAGTTTTGGAGGCTATGATCAGACATTTGTCTACAAAGCGAAGAACGTGCACACACAGATACATAAACATCTTCTTTTATTATATGTAGAGATGAATAAATTAAATTTGATGTATTAGCAATTATAAACTGAAGAGCAAGGTTTAAGAAAGCAGCAGCGTTTAAAAGCTGAGACCAATTATAGTACATAAATGTAAAGTTTAGTAACGCTACGTTTATTTATTCCCCCACTTTCGAATAGAGTACCGCAATCAAAATCTATTTTCATCCAAAGTACCTTGACAAAGTACCTTGTTATCTACCGCTTCCATTACTTATATATCAAGAGATTAAAACACTTGAAAACAAGTATTATCGTCCTATACAGCCAAACATCGATGTCGGCCATTCATTTCTGGTAAAGAGTTTTAACAAAAATTAAATCCAACAATAAAGATATCGTAAACTTTCTTAACTGGCAGCATTATGAATAGCTCACTTTTAGGCTCTTCAAAATAGTTATTATTTAAGAGTTATAGAAGTGGCTCTTGAAATTTCATTTTAAATAGTGTAGACGACCGTAACAAAGAAATTTGCAGAGAATTTTCTATGAAATTCGAAAAGAGGTATAGCTTATAGCCTTCCGTTTGTTTAAGATTGAATTAAGTAAGTTATAAATAGTACAAGCAATTGTGTGTATTCTAATTAAAAATAGTCCATTTCTAGAGAAAATTTTCAGTTTCACAATCGGATATTTTGAAAATTTTTGAAATGCATTAGGCTTTTATAAAGAAAATGCCTTTTCCTTCACTTAATTGAACAAAATGTCAAGTTTCAAGATTTGTAAATTGTATATTAACACGCCTTTAATAGCTTCACCTGTATGTATTTATGTATGTATGTATGTTTGTAACCGCTCTGGGAGCAAACAAAAAATCTATATTGTAAAAAAAAGACTTTCCCTACGTGAACGCCGTGGCTGTGAGGAAAAGTGCCGCGCCACGAACCTAAAGGTTCAGCGTTCGAGCCCAGTCAGAGGAGATTTTTTAAAAATAGTTTTTGTTTAATTCTAAATTATTTTAATTAAAGATATAAATGTATGTAAATATTATGGTGTGTCACTCATACGATTTTCTCTTACCCTGCATTTTAATACTAAGATAGATATTTTGTGCTTTTTAGTTCACATTTCTATAAAAGCGTGTTCTTTAATTTTTTAAAACTATAATATTATTTCAGCAAACAGTACCGCTAAATTCTGACAAAATGTGAAATTTACAGATATATTAAGTGGAATTTTTTTAACACTATAATTTATTTTAAATTTATATAAGTTGAATTTAAAGATAGAGTGAAATAAATGTTTCCAAAACTTATTGCAAATTTAGGAATATTATTGCTAGTATTTATTTTATCAGGAGATAAATTTTACATATTGAGTAAACTATTAAAAAGAAAGACAAAGTTGCCTGTTATATAAAAATTTTATTTCTGGAAAAATTATTTTTTAAAACTGTGGATTATTTTTTCTTTTGTCAGTTAAAAATATTTATTAATTAAATAAATTAAAATTTAATGATAGTGGGAAGGAAATTATATATATACATACATATATATATATATATTGTAAATTTAGGAATATTATTCAAATTATAAATTTAAGTATGATACAATTTTACAATATTATATAAACAATTAAAACGTGAAAATAGATTCCTGTTATTGAAATTCGACTTATGTAAAATACTTGTTGAGAAATGCACGGGGACATTATTGCAACCCCCCCCCCCTCTTAGGAGAAAACTTTTCAGCATTAAATAAACTATTAAAAAAATGTAAATTTTCCTATTAAAATATTTCGTTTGTAGAAAATGATTGTTATGAACTGTGTGGAATTATTTTTAATAGTTAAAAAATTATCCAATTAAATAAAGTTAAAAAATAGTCTGAAAGAAGCTACTTAAAACAAATTGTAACTCGTCGGATGTTATTCAAGTTATTTATTTTATTAGGAGTAAAATTTTCAGTTTTGAGTCAACTACTTAAAAATAAATGAATAAATAAAAGTTTTATAAAAGCAAATGTTATTATTATAAAAATTTGATTTATGGAAATAATTGTTGTGAAAGACTGTGGAAATTTTTTTAAAAATTAAAAATTTTCTTAATAATAATAATAATAATAAATAAAATAATTAAAACATAGCCGAAAGAAGTTATTCAAAAACATATTGCAAATTTAAGAATTTTACCGTAGTTATAAATTTTATTAAAAGATAAAAAAAACATATTGTAAATTAAAGAATTTTACCGTAGTTATAAATTTTATTAGAAGATAAAAATTTCAGTAATAAATAAATAATTAAAAAAAAAAAAAAAAAAAAAAAAAAAAAAAAAAAAACCGCAATGTTTCATGCTATAAAAATATTTTTTATAGAAAATTATTGCTTCGGAGAACTGTATATATGTATATATATATATATATTAATATATAATATATATGTTATATATGTTATATATGTTAATATATATAATATACACTCCTTCTCATAATTATAAGGACACCCGTTTTTCTATATTAACTAAACACTGAACACTATTATTTAAACAAATATATTTTTAATTAATTTGAATTTCATTAATAGACTATATTTAAAAAGTTTTATCATTTTTCTATCTTAAAAAACTTTAAATATTGTAAAAAGCTGATTTTTCAGGTGTTCACAATTATAAGGACAGCTCGAATTTTAGTAATTTTTTTTCAGTTATTCTTTAAATTAATATTTTATGGGGTCTCTTTTTAGGGTTAAACAGTCAGACATTCTCTCTGGTATATATATATATATATATATATATACATTTTTTTATAATATTCAGTTTCAATACCATTTCATATAGCATATATGATATTCTTAATACATTTAAACTATTTAAAATTGCTTTCCACTTGCATGCACTTTTCTAATATGATAAATTAAGGTTTTTTCAACTTTTAGGCCATGGGAAAGGCAATAATACAGAAGTTTCTTTCTTCAAACTATTTCCTATTGCTGTAAAAGTAGAGCAAAAATGTAAGTCTTGTTGAAAAAAATATTATTACCCCCAAAATCTAACAAAAATCTGATAATTCCACGTTTAAAATTTGTGGATATTCTCTTGATATTCATAATAATAGAAAAATTTACTAAATTCATTCTACCTTCAGTAGAAACAGCTCCCCAGAGCACCATAGATCCACCTTTAAAATGCCCGATTCATATCTGCCTTTAAAAAGTCTGCTCTGTCTTTCGCTATCTTCAGATCGTGTCAGTAACTGTTAAAACCATTTGGTTAATCAAGAATAAAATGTTTTTCATCCGAAAATGCAACATTTTACCATTTCATATTGTCTTTATTCAACTTTAACACAGACGTTCTTTCCCCCATTAAATGCTGATTGATTATTACAGGTTTTTTTTATTCATTTTAACATATTATTAATTATTTTAAACATGCATAATTGTAGACCCTAACCTTTCGTTAAAAATTACGAGCAAATTCGGCAGCAATCGTTATGAGTAGAACAGTCAGAGGAATTATGAGTCTTCGATCTCTGTAAAACAACTCTGATTTTACATCAGATCTCTCTCCTATCGAACCAGCAGTTCAATGTTTGATCACATTTCCTTCAGCAATTTTAGACCTTCGAATTTCATTAGAAATTCGGCGGATTGAAATTATCCTTCCACTTAAAAAGCACATTTATCATACATCACTACTTGAACTTTTTTTTTTTTTTTTTTTTTCGAGGAATTATCAGCAATGTCCGTCCAAGAAAAATTGGAGGCTTATATATGAATTAATCTAGCCCAGTAGTTAACAAATTCGCATGTCAACTGTAATTTATCCGCTAGTAAGTTAAATAAAACGAAAAAATCTGGATTGTCCCTATAATTATGAACATCTAAAATCGTGGAGAAAAACACATTTTGCATTATTTTTTATTAATTTTGTTTTATATTAAAAAATTATAGCAGTTTTGGTTTTTAGAATACTAGATATATTAAGTGCACTTAGCATAATCTTGTTTACAATTATTTTTATGTTAGTTATTTAAAAATATAAAGTGTCCTTATAAATATGAGAAGGAGTGTATATGTTAATATATATGTTAATATATAACTGTTAATATATATGTCTATATATATTAACAATCCCCCCCCCCCACATAAATTAAACTTAAAAGATAGCGTGGAATAAACTGTTCAAAAAGATATTGCAAATTGGGAATATTATTGCAGTAATTTATTTCGTGTTATATAAAAATTTAATTTATAGACAATTATTATTGCCAAGGTCTGTGTACATTTTTTTTAATCAAAATTTTTCAATTTAAATAAATTAAACTTAAATTGCAGCGTAAAAGGTATTATTAAAAGTACATTGAAAATTTAGGAATTTTATTGCAATTTAAAATTTTATTAGGAGATAAAATTTCATTATTGTATAACCTATTAAAAAGAAAGACAATGTTTAATGTTATGAAAATTGGAGATGTAAAAAAAGACTGTCGTGTAGAATTGAGTAAAATTAATTTAATAATCTTTTTATTTTTTCTTATTATTATTTTTTTTTAATAATTTACATAAATTGAGCTTAAAAGATAACGTGAAATAAACTACTCAAAGAGATATTTCAATCATTTATCTTATTAAGAGATAAATTTTCATTTTTGATTCATCTATTAAAAAGAAAAAAATAGATTTTCCTGTTATAAAAATTTGACTTTTGGAAAAATATTGTAACGAAAAATTGTCTGAAAAATAATAACGATTGTTTTTTTTTTTTTTTTTTTTTTTTTTTTAATAAATGAAAGTTTAAAAGGTGGCGTGGTAGAAATTATTCAAAAATATCTTTATTAATTAGGAAATATTATCCAGTTATTTATTTGATTAGGAGATAAATTTTCAATATTAAATAAACTATTAAAAAAAACTATAAAAAAAAGTTTCCTATTATAAAAATTAGATTTATGGAAAACTATTGTTTCGAAAAACTGTGTATTTTTTGAAACAGTTTAAAGTTTTACCTATATAAATAAACTGAACTTAAAAAATGGCGTGAGAAATAAGATTTAAAAACTTATTGCGATATTAGGGATATTATTGCAGTCTTTTATTTTTATTTTTTTTTTTCTTCAGGGATAAAATTTTTATATTGAGTGAATTATTAAAAGTTAAAGCAAAGATGTCCATTATTAAAACTTGATTTATGGAAAATTACTGTTTTGAAAGACTGTGTGGAATAATTTTTTAACGATTAAAATTTTCTTATTTAATTAAATTAAACTTAAAAGATAGTGCGAAAGAAACTATCCAAAAACGTGTTGGGAATTAAGGAATATTATTCCAATTATAAAATTTAGTAGGATAAAATTTTAAAATACTGAGAGAACAATTGGAGAGAAAGGCAAAGTTTCCTCTTGTAAAAATTGGATTTATAGAAAATTCTTGTTGAGAAAAAGTGCATGGAGTTCTTTTTTTTTTTTTTTTTTTTAACAATAAAAATTTTTTTTATTAAAAGAAATTGAACTTAATAGTTAGCGCTTTAACGAAAATATTTAAAAACCTATTTTAACTTAAGGGCTATTATAGTACATTTTTATTTTTTTAGAAGAAAACTACTAAAAAGAAAAGCAGATTTTTCATTAAAATAGAACATAATTGTTACGAAGAGGTGCGTGGAATTTTTTTAATAATTATAAATTTACTTAAGTAAACTCAAAAAATAATCTAAAAGAACTATTTAAAATCACATTGGAACTTTACGAACGTTATTGCAGTTATTTTTATTTTTATTTTATTTCTTTTCTTTTCTTTTCTTTTTTTTTTTTTTTTATTTAGAGATAAAATTTTGATATTGCATAAACTATAAGAAAAAAATAGCTCCAAAGTTTACTCTTGTAAAATATTTGAATTAGGAAAACTGATTGTCGTAAAGAACTGTGCGGAAACATTTTAACAATGGAAAGTTTTGTTATATAAATTAATGTATCTGGAAAGATACAATGAAAGAAATTATTGAATAGTATATTGTAAATTTAAGAATTTTATTAAATAATAACTTTTATTAAGGAGATAAAATTACGAGGATGAATTAACTATTTAAAAAGAAAGGCAGTGTTTGGTTTTATAAAAAAATTATTTATAGAAAATGATTATATATAATTTGTAATACTATATATATTTTACAATCAAGAATGTTTTCAATTTACATAAATTAAACTTAAAAGGTAAGCAGGAAATGAGCTATTCAAAAACACATTTCAATTTTATGAATATTATTGGAATAAATATTTTGTATTGATGTAAGTTAAATATACTGAGAAAAAAATATATACCGCCTTCATCTAGAATGAATAAATGGTCATTTTCTAAATCCTTAAACTAGAAATATAGATTTTCGAGCTATGCACATAAGGCACGCCAGTAAACTGAATAGATGAAATGGTCGAGAATTTCTAGTCTACACATTTCTAGATGATGAAACAATATTCTGAATATTCTTAATTTTTTTGTATGGCGAGAAATTCTCGCTTAATTTTCTAGAATTGGATCATAAACCAAGATTATAGCTGCTGAAACCCGCCTCTTGTATTCACACTTATTTGGAGATATTTTCAAATAGGTTTGTCCTCGATAGTATAGGCAAACGCTCAAGAATTCTAATAGAGGTTCTAGAATTCGCTTTCGAAGGGGACTAGAAATTATTTTTATAAGAAATTTATCAGGATGACATGGAACTATTTTTTCTAGAGCCACAATTTAGATTCTAGATTTCAGTTATGGAATTTTTTCTCAGTGTATTGGCTTGCCTCATACTGATAGCTCGGAAATCTATATTTCTAGTTTAGGAATTTAGAAAAGGACCACCTATTCGTTCTAGATGAAAGAACTATATTTTTACTTTCTTCTATCTTCAATAGAAGAAAGTATTGGATTCGTAAAAATTTTCGATTTCGGGTTTTTGATGGATTTACACGTTTTGAGAGATGTAGAACACGATTTTACCATTTTTAGAAAATGTCTGTCTGTCTGTCTGTCTGTCTGTCTGTCTGTCTGTGTGTGTGACAAAATTTTGTGGCAACTGTATCTCTGGAACCACTGCACAGAATTTCATACAAATTGGTATGTAGTTGCACCTTGATATAAATTAGTGCCTATCAACTTTTGGTAAAAATCGTCTTACAGGTTGCGTTGCCATCCCGCTTTTTCTAAATTTTTAACAGGGTGATATAGGGCAAAAATTTTCAAGATGGGTATCTTTCGAAAGGTCTCGTCAGTACCTTTAAAACGAATGGTTGAACTATAAATCTGTGATAATTTAAAACAAAATTATCGATTTTTTTTTACTTTTTACGAAAAAAAACTTAGAAAAAAAATCTTTTTTTTTTTTTTTTTTTTTCTCTCCCCTTAATTTTATCAAACTCCCACGGTTTCCGTGTTCTGACAAACTTAAACTAGTTTTTGCTTTTTCCCCCTAATTTTGTCAAAGTCCTACGGTTTCCGTGTCTTGACAAACTTTAACATATTTTTGCATTTTTCCCCTAATTTTGTCAAAGTCCCACGGTTTCCGTGTTTTGACAAACTTTGACAAAATTTTGGGTAAAATGTGAAAATTATTCTAAGTTTGTCAAAACACGGAAACCGTGGGACTTTGACAAAATTGGGGGGAAAATGCAAAAATTTGTTAAGTTTGTCAGAACACGGAAACCGTGGGAGTTTGATAGAATTAAGGGGAGAGGGAAAAAAAAAAGTGGGACTTTGACAAAATTTTGGGTAAAATGTGAAAAATTGTTGAAGTCCACTTTTTTCTCCCCTCTCCCCTTAATTCTATCAAACTCTCACGGTTTCCGTGTTCTGACAAACTTAGAATAATTTTCACATTTTATCCAAAATTTTGTCAAAGTCCCACTTTTTTTTTTTTTTTTTTTTTTTTTTATTATTGTTACTGAGTGAATTTGTATAGGAAAAGATAGAAGAAAGTCATGTGGTGGCCACAACATACTAGTTTTTCTCAGTGTAGTAAAGTGAAGGATGAAAGGTAATAATTTTTAAATCAAATTTGGAAGCATGGAAACTGTTTTTGGACGACAACATTCTGAAATATTGTGAATAATTAATCAAAATTTCTCAATTAAAATTAATTGGATTTATACGTACCATATTCACAAATATGTTTGATTAAGAAATACCAAAAAGGTGTTGTAACCTTTTAAATATCATTAAAAAAAAAAAAAAAAAAAAAACATGGAAAATCATTGCTAACGATAAAAGTATGAAATATTATGCAGAATCAAGAAAAAAGAAATCTGTAATTAAAATAAATTGAATATAAATGTTGGAATAAAGATAATTATTCAAAAATATACATTGAATCATTTTATATATCTGCAACTATTTACAGATTTAGGAGATATATTTTCTGCTTTCAATGAATTTATCTGTAATTGGAGGATTGTAATGTGAATTATTAAGCAAATAGAATTCAAACTTTGTTATCAAAATTAAATTCACGCAAATCGTTCATTTACCGAAACAATATGTAATTGTTGGGAATAATTTAACAATATTCTTGATTAAATTAATTTTAATAATGTAATGAAAAAGTAAATTTCCAAGAGACTACTGCAAATATAATTTTATTTACTTGCCTATTGAAATATATTTTTAATTATGAATGAGTTTTATGTTAATCTGCTGGGACTCAAATTAATTTATTTAAATGAATGACAATAAGTAAAACGTAGATTTTAAAATTAAATTTACGGAAATCATATACTGTTTAACAACAATACAAAATATTTTTAACAATCAAATAACCATTAAATTAGAAGGACTGAATATTAACGATTTTTTTTAAAGTAATTTTAAAATAAAATATTCGTATCGTTAACGGACAGGGTTATAGTTAGTAATTTAATTATGAGATATGTAATTAGAGGATTGAATAATGAACTGACTACATATTTTGGGAATATTTCCCAGTTAACTGGAGCATCGTGTTGGTATCTGAATATTTGCAAAATGATGTAAATTATACAGGGTAAGTCAAAATGAATATAGCGATTACAAATGGCTATAACTATTTAACGGAAAAGAATTTATCGATAAGATTAACACAGAATGTAGACGGAACTCCAAAATTTTGTATACATACCGTCATAAATGTTCTATGTGACTTCCCTTGGTCACACGGACAACATTTAGACGGTTGTCCATTTCACGCCATACATTCTGAAGCATAGACCTTATAAGATAGACCACGCATCCGCCTCATTATCTGTCCGCGAGATGAGCTAGCTTCCCCATCTAAATTATCACGTGATGCGGACCTGAAGAGAGAGACGGGAATGAATATTATGTGATTTTTCCTTAGGAAAGAAAGTAGTTTCGATTTTTTTAAATTTCTGTATTGTACACATACTTTTCATTTAAGCCTTTAGATTTACACATTGTTGGAAAGCTAAAATGTCATAGATTAATTATAAAAAAGTTTCTTTTGTGAAAAACCATTTTGAAGGGGAGAATTTTTTGTTTCATTCTTACAAAAATAAGTGCTTTCTTATAGAAGAATCTCCCTCACGTCTATGTCACGTGACATGCGGAGCTGACCTCAAAGGATGAAGGTATCAGATTACACCCTCATGTTGAAGACATTCATTGTAATGGGAAGTCCTATTGGTGGCGTAGTCTATATATATAAGGTCTATGTTTTGAAGCATGTCTGCAGTCACCGACGCAAGCGCATTACAAATGCGTACTTTGAGACCCTGCGATTTTTATCTATGGGCTTATGTGAAAGACAGGGTGTATGTGCTTCCCATGCCCAAAACAACTGAAGAACTCAAAGTAAGCATTTGTAATGCGCTTGCGTCGGTGACTGAACAAATGCTTCAGAATGTATGGCGTGAAAT
The DNA here is from genome assembly GCA_963930645.1 of Salticus scenicus. NCBI lineage: Eukaryota > Metazoa > Arthropoda > Arachnida > Araneae > Salticidae > Salticus > Salticus scenicus. The sequence continues at coordinate 204,405,023 of OZ005656.1, read as the reverse complement.
GAACTACCGCCTAGATGTTGTCCGTGTGACCAAGGGAAGTCACACAGAACATCTCTGACGTATGTGTGCAAAATTTTGAAGTTCCATCTACATTCTGTGTTAATCTTATCGACAAATTATTTTCCATTGAGTAGTTATAGCCGTTTGTAATCGCAATATTCATTTTGACTTACCCTGTATATTAAAATTTAAACAAAGCGCAAAAACTTTAAAATATAAATCAGATGGATGGGGTTTGTTTGTTGACAACAACAACAATATGAAAAATTTTGAAAAAAAAAAAAATAATAATAACAATTTCCCTTATTAAAATGGATTTAATTTAAAAATTAACCTAAAAGTTCCGTATTCAAAAATATGCTTAAAAGAATATCTGTTGTAAGATATTAAATGTCGTTAAAACTATTTGTCTCTTTATGAGATACTCTTTCTAATTTTTCTAATTTGAATTAATATTAAGTACTTCCTGCTTCGTACTTAACCTTTCTACCCTGTATGGGTCGATTCGACCCATTTTTAAAATTGATCTTTCAATATCTTCTACAGATTTTAATTTTGATTGTTCAAACATTATGTATGCCTCAAAAATAGGCATTCGTTTAATATATGATGTTTTCAGAGTCATTGGTTTGTTTTAAACCACCCCAAAAAAATATGTGACATATTACCTGTCTGGGTCGATTTGACCCACATTATTAACATGCATAGAAATGCTTAAAACACCAATTTTTTCTTTTCAGTAGACTTCATTTTCAGGAATAGTCAATAGATGGAGATAGTTGTCGGAAACGTAGATGTAAAATGAACTCCATAGAAATTCTTTCTTAAGACCTAAATTCAATCTGTACAAAGTGGGTCGATTCGACCCATATAGGTAAAACGTGCATAGAAACGTGTATTAACATGCATAGAAATGCTTAAAACACCAATTTTTTCTTTTGAGTAGACTTCATTTTCAGGAATAGTCAATAGATGGCGATAGTTGTCGGAAACGTAGATGTAAAATGAGCTCCATAGAAATTCTTTCTTAAGACCTAAATTTAATCTATACAAAGTGGGTCGATTCGACCCATACAGGTAAAACGTAAAATTTTTTCAACAGGGTAGGAAGGTTAAAGGGACATGGGACATTTAAATTAATTATTTTTGTTTTACATTTTATCTCATTTTAAATCATGCACTGTCATAAAATTTATCGTATTACTAGAGCATATTTTAAAAGATTTTAAAAAATGCTCAAGTGATGGAAAAGCCTCTTTTAAGGGGAAAATAATACAAAATAATGCCTATTTCCAAAATGCATCATGCGAATTCTACATTTTTTTAAATCTCCAATTTTCTTTTCTTTCTTTCTTTCTTTTTTTTTCTTTTTCACTATGCGTTTTTTGTACGTAACTGGACACATCTGGATAGTTTTAATTTTTATATTTCTATTACGGAACCAGTTACAAACAAATACAGTCGGCAGCAAAAGTATCCAAGCACTAGCAAAAATTCCTATGTAAAAAGGGATACAGTGTTGTTAAATAAATCCTTGTCGATTCATGTTCTTAGACTGACTAAGAATATGATTCGACAAGGATTTATTCAACAAAACAGCATTAAGTGTACTTTTTTTATATCTGAATTTTTGCCAGTGCTCGGATACTTTTGCTGCCGACTGTAACAGGTAATTAAATATTAAAGAAAGTATAGTAATATTAAAAATAGTTATATTTTCAGTTATGAATTGTTTTTATTATCTCCAGGGTCGTACAGTGAAAGATTATAATAAAGACTATAAATAAACTTTTAAGCCTCTTGAAGATTTGTCTTTCATTCACAAAAAATTCACGAACCCCGAACACGCAACAATATATTGTAATGTTAAAAAAAAAAAAAAAAAAGAAAAAGAAAAAGAAAAAAAGTTTGACCTATTATAATATTTATAATTTAATAATATAAATATTATAATCGGAAAAGACTTTGTGAAAGTAATAGAAAAAAAAAAAAATTACTTTTTATGAATGCGAATCTGGTTGCAGTTATTTACTTATAAATAGAATACATTTCAAATTTGACTGAATTTAATAAATATTTTGGGGCTATTTATCTCGATTAATTATTTATAGCATCATGCTAATATAAACAATATAAATATTTTGAAATGATGCAAGGAAAAAAGAAAAAAAAATCTGGTGTGAAACAACCTTACGACTTTCATTACCTACTATTACACGTATTATGTACACTTTTTGGAGATAATGTGATCTAAAGATATAAAATTGACCTAACAAAGTAGACACCAAAAAATTTTACTATAAGAGAATTTGAAGAAATCGTTAGGGCTGTTTTTGAGATACGGGCTTAAGGACCATGGAGACACTAGCGACTCCAATGCGGCAATGGCGGGTTCTATTCAAATACCTTTGATGTGGTTTTTTAGCTGCCGCATGAGTCGAAGGGAGATTTTTCTCCTCTGACAAAACTCCTACTGAGATAATTGGCATAGAAAACTTGGGTTTCTTTTGTAAAATTCTTCAAGGAGCAATAAAAAGCAATGTCTTTTATTGTAAATATGTCCAAAAGTTTATTGCTCTTTTACAAAAGAGACCAGTTCCTATGCAATTATCGCAATAGGGGGTTTGTGAGCGAAGACTCGAGCGAGCCGCGATTCTCAAAAACCACATCAAAGAAATATGAATAGAACAATCTTCAAACGCTGCCAACTTGAAAAGCTGAAAGTTCATTTCTATTGACATTTCTTTGATGTGGTTTTTGAGAATCGAGACTCGTTTGAGTCCTCGCTCACAAACCCCCTGATGCGATAATTCCATGGGAACTGGTCTCTTTTGCAAAAGAGCAATAAATTGGACAATGGATAATTTATGACTTTTGAAGCTTGCATCGTTGCCAAAGTTTGAAGGGAGCTTTACGGTTCCACTTCCGGTTTCCGATCTCCCACTTTCGTTTCCCAATTTTCATCAAATGTTAGAAAAATCATCAGTACACCAGACGTGTCTCTATTCTGAAATTTCGTAGTTTTATCTTTATTACCGAGCTAAAAAAAAGTCTTCAAAGTAACTATAAAAAAAAAAAAAGAAGAAGGAACATTGCAAAAAACTGCAGATAATCTGAAGGTATTTGGAACAATAATAAGTTTAAGGGGAAAAACAAAAATACCTACAAATTTTTTGCTTCCAAACTGCAGTTATTCTGCAGATTTTATGATTCTTGTTCCAAATACCTTCAGCTTGTCTGCTTTTTTTTTTTTTTTTTTTTTTTCAGTTTTACTACAGATTTTTTTTAGCTGGATGTTTTGAAGGTATGATAGTCAGAAGATTCCTCCCATCCATAAACACACACACATACACACACACTGACCAATTGCCAAAAAGCACTTTTTTGGACCCAGGAGACCTTAACACGTGTAAATCCGGTGAAAACTCAAAATCGAATTTTTAGACCGAATACATTACTTCCATTACCTACGGTAAAGAGGTAATGGAAGAAAAAAAGGAAGAACAAAGAGTAAAATTTTAAAGCTAAAATTTAATATAGGGCAATTGTTTGTCGATCACATCAGTTTGAAATATTTTGAACAATTAAACAATTTGCATAATTTAAATGAATGGATTTTTAACCCTTATCGCTCGTATGTCCCTTCTAAAGGGACATTAAAAAATCGAGCCACGCCTTAAAGTGTTCCTCTGCAAATGAAATGATATTTATCTAAAACGTGTAACTATAGGCTACCTTTCGGCTACCGGAAAATTTTAACAGAAAGATTTATTTTATTTAATGATGAAGTAAAATAAAACAAATTATTACAATTTTTCGGTAGCCAAAAGGTAGTAAGTTGGAAACTATACGTGTGACGTTTTAAAGAAACGCCAAAAAGGCGTGTCTTACGGAAAATATGCCTAGCGCAAAGAGTTAAATCTTGACCTGAATGTAACTACTGAAAAATATGTCTTACTATACAAACATTCTTTCAATTATTTGCTATTTAGAAGATATATTTTCAGCTTTGAATGAATCTGTATTCGCAGGGCTCTAATAAAAATAACTAAACGACTAAAAAAAAAAAAAAAATCTTAAAATTTAATTCATAGAAATCCTTACAAAATGTAATGGTTTCAACAAACAAACAATATTCTTATTTAAATTAATTTATAAGGTAAAGAAAAAAAAATAATTATTGGAAAACATATTGTAATATGTTAAAAAATAATAGTAATTACTTGCCTGTTTAAGAAGTATGTTATTAATTCTGAATGAATTTTAATATCTGCAGAGATCAAAAGGGAAATATTAAACGTTTTCCCTCTTAAAATCTCCCCGTCTCCGCTGACCAAATGCCATGTAATTTGCCAGAAATTTTTATAGAATTACTCATTACCTATGTATTGCATAGAATTACTCATTACCTATGTGTCGCACATTTTTTTTTCTTTAGGACTGAGGACTATTAGTCCCAATCTGAGATTTTTGCGGTATCATTTTTTGATAGTTGTACATTTATAGAAATCTAAAATTTATCGAAAATGTGCCAGAATTTCATCAAAATCATTTTTTTTTCCTTCTTTTATTTATTTATTTATTTATTTTTTTTTTTTTTGGAAAGAAAAAGAAAAGAAAAGAAAATTAATGATAATTAGTATCGAAACAAACACTATCGAAAAAGTTTTTTTTTTTTTTTTTAATATAATTTTGAATTAGGAAATAAAAGGTGCGCGGACAAAATGAAAAAAAAAAAAAAAAGTAAAAAAATGAATTTAATGATTTAATTTTTATATAAAACATGATCGCGTGCTATCTTAAAAAGTAGATGCAAAATTTAAAGTTTATGTGGTGCGTGTGGCATCTATAAAAATTGTTTTAAGAAATAGAATAGAATAAAGAAAGCAACGGTGTTGGTTGCATTTTGTTATATAGTTTCAATTTTATAAAGTAATATCTACCGTAGGAATAATTTCTTATGTTAAAACTATAGGGAATTGTTATACGAGCACAAGCGATGCTACTTTATTTATTTTTTTATTTCGTTTTCACAGTCGGAAAATTAACAATCGTTAAATTAGTACTCATTTTCTAGAAATTGATTTTTTTAAATTTTGATATTTTAAGTTTAAAAATTTGAAATATTAACTAAGTACATATTTCGCATTGCTGTAAAAGGAAATATAAAAAATTTAAATAATGAATTTTTGAAAAACGAGTGAAAGGTTGTGATTTTTACTAATATGAAAAGGAATTTAAGAAATAAATAAATAAATAAATCTTATACTATTAAGTGAGCAATATTTGTATGTATATTTCACTGTTCTCGAAAACGGTAGCTCGGACAGTCACGAGATTTAACACAAAGGTGCTCCCCGAAGGATCATTGTGCACATCAAAGTCAGAATTTCGAATTTCTGTTTAGTTTTCTTTTAATTAATAAAAATATGAAAATAATAAGCTAATAATAGAAAAAAATTAGCCATTTAAATTGAATCCATAATTTAATTGTTGCCAAAAAAAAAAAAAAAAATAAATAAATAAATAAATAAAAAAAATACGAGTTTATTTATTTTTTCCAACAGGAAAATAAATACATTTATCTAATCCAAACATGAACAATACTACACACTACTAATCGCAGAGCTTCCAAATTTGGCATATAGGTACCTGGGACCCTGCAGGTGTGCACCTCATCGAGAGTTTTTCGAATTTCGAATTTGAATTTTTTAAATTAATGTTTTTTCGATTTTAAACATTGGCGTTTATGTTTCCTTTTTCATGAATTTATTCTTCGATTGTAATCGTCTGCGTATCTTAGCAACGGCTATATTATGCAATTTATTTTTTATTTAATACATTTATTTGAGGTCGAATCTTTTTTCTCTTTTTAATTTATTATATTTATTGAAAATAAAATGGTAATGCAGTAGAAAAAATTAAATATATTAAATTTAAAATTTAAAAACGTATTTATAACAGTTATGTTTATGTATAATTTTTGTAGTATAACAACAATTATTTTTCATTTGTTAATTTAATTTCTTTAGAAGTTTTTTTTTTTTTTTTTCTAATTTATAGTATTTGTCAGGAAATAATGGTAATATATAGTAGAAAGGATTAAACTGATTGGAATTTATTTGTTTTTTATGTATTTAATTCCTTCTGAAAGAAAATCTACTTTTTATTTTATTTCATTACATTGGTCGGAATGAAATTGTAATACAGTGCAAATAGCATGAGCAATAAAGTACTTGGTTCAAAAAATAAAATATTTAATAGACGCTGAGATACAGTTATCTTTAAAATCGTAGTTCTTAAATAATGGCAGACCCCCCTATCGTCAATAAATACCCATATTGAAATACATAGGAAAGAGATTTCTGCAGGCAGTGGGAACCTGCTCCCGATACAGTGCGGGCAGAGAAAGAGCTGCCGTAGTCAGCGAGTACCCGATGCGAGGTCTAGAGCGATTCTAATGTAATTATTTTAGTTTTTATTTATAATGTGATGTGAAAATAAATAATGATCCAATTCTTTTGGAGATTCATTTAAATATAGTTGCCAGCGAAGCGGGCGTAGCCTGCTAGTAAATAAAAATAAAGTAAGGAGTAATTCACATATTTCTCCAAATTAAAATGAACTGAATTTTAATGTCAGCCTAAAAGTAACTATTCAAAAATATATTAATATTATGATACGAATATTGTTAGAATAAATTAAAGATTTAAGAGATAAATTTCGTACTCTGAATGAATAGAGCGTTGTACGTAATTTAAATTATTAAATTAATCAACTAAGTTTAAAACTTTGGTATCGCTATTTAATTAATGCAAATAGTTTGTGGATCGAAATAATGCTTTGAATAATTCAACAGTATTCCACATTAAATGAATTTGAATCAATGAATATAACAATTAAAAATAAATAAATAAATAAGAATATGTTCAAGAACATATTGTAATATTGCAAATATAATCACAATTAGTTGCCAATTGGTGATATGTTATTAGTTACAAACGAATTGTATTATTATCTGCAGAGTTGTGAAAGGAAATATTAAAATGAAAGACAAAATTTTTTTTCTGAAATTAGATTTACAGGAAGCATTTCTGGAAGGATGGGAATGAAGATAATAATGAAATAATAATAATAATACTAATGATAAATAATAATAATAGTAATAATTGAATAGACTGAACAATTTAATAATTGAATGGAATGACACAGATTTAATAATTGAACATATCTTTAATAAAAATGACATAAATGTTAACGACTCCGTTTTTTACTTTCACTTACCCATAGGGTGGAGAAAGTATTGTTTTAGGGTTAAACTTTCGAACGTGAGTTTTTGTTACATTTACATGTTCTGAGGTCCCCTGAATACGAAAATCACGTTTTTAGCGAATGGTCTGTGTTTCTGTTATCAGCATATCTCAAGAACAAATAGTAGCAGAAATTCCAAACTCGGTATTCTAAATGTGTACATATAGGGATGCTACACTAAGCTTTTCGTTGAGATGAAGAAAACGGTTCGTGTACAGGGACACTCAAAAATATTCAAATGCATTACGTCTAGCATAGCGACGTTGATCTGCATCGTATGTTTAAAACCTCATATCTCTTTATGTAGCAACCATTGCACAGTGTTTTTTTCTTTCTTTTTCTTTTTTTTTTTTTTTAACCAAAGCTATTTTATCATTTCCAAACGCAATTAAATCTTTGATAGTTTATTTCTTTATCTGTGACCGTTTCCATTTGTTGGCGACAATTTCGGAGTACAATTTTAATTTGGAGGCTATTACGAATCTCAATTATTTATATAAAAAGTAACAAAAACATACAAGAAAAATTGTTTTCGGATAGAAACAATGTAAGAGTAACGAATGATATTTATATTTTTGCATATAGTGATGAATTTATGCAAGAAAAATGTAGCTTCTTTTTTTTTTTTTTTTTTAATGATGATGTAGAAATACATCAATAAGTTTTTTTTTTTTTTTTGGTAGCGGGAATCTCCTGTGCCTCCCCCCCCCCCAGAGTTCTCAACTTTTATAATTTATTCACGCGCATTTTTAGTCCCGCCTTCTTTTCGCACCAGAAATTTTGTAGATTATTTCTCTTTAATATGTGACAACCAGACTGCCAACCAAATCCGGCAAATTGTTAGTACCGCCCATTTTTCTACACCAATTAATTTTTAGAGTATTTGTTTTCTTAATTCATCGTAAATATATTTGAAGAGAATTACTCTAAAAATTAAGTGGTGTAGAAAAATGGGCGGAACAAACAATTTGCCGGATTAGGTTGGCAGCTCTGCACAACGATTAAATAAGAAGAAAATCATTTTTCAAAATTCCGGGTTTGAAAAAGAGGCAGGGCTAAAAACGCTCGTGAATAAATTATAAATGTTGGGAACTCTGGTCCCCCCCCCCCTCTCATTAACTATGCCCATTTCTAGGTTGATTTCAAAAGTTATTTATTAAAAATAAAAATTCATGCGTTTAAGGGTTAATGAAAATTAACTGAATTTTATCGACTCCGCAAAAGTTTATTTTATTTTATTTATTTATTTATTCTTAATCATTGTGAGAAAGGTTGCAGTTTTATTAGCTTAACTGTGAGATAAGTTTTATAATTTGACTTAATTTAATGAATATTCTGAGGATTTTTTATTTAGTCAGTAGCAGGTTCCTGTTCCTACTAATTTTATAAATATTTCACACTGACGAACAGTAAATATTAAAATAAAGGACGAATAATATACATATATTTAATGAAAATTAAAAAACGTGGTAGCTGTTTGTTGGTGATAACAATACATTTTAATATTATTCATAAATTTCTGAATTAAAATAAATTAACTTTAAATGTTGGCCTAAACGACCAAGCTTTAAAAATATGAAAATATGCTTTAATGAAAATTATCAGAAGTATGTTGTAACATTGTAAACATTCTTAAATGCATCTAGCATGCAAACTTAACATCATTCTCATTTACTTTCTATTTATTTATTTATTAACTTATTTATTTTTACTAAAATCGCTTAATTTTTTTTTTATTTTTTCTAAAGTTATCTCTCGAGAAAAATTAAATCAAATATGAGGAGAAAAAAAATCAGAAACAGAATTTTATTTAATATCACGATTATTTTTTATATAACCCTTTTTTACTTTCTCTTACCCATAAGGTAGAGATAGTATTGTTTTAGGGTCAAATTTTCGAATGTGAGTTTTTGTTATATTTACACGTTTTGAGGTCCCAGAATCCGAAAATCATATTTTTAGCGGTTGGTCTGTGTGTCTGTCTGTTACCAGCATATCTCAAGAACAAATAGTAACAGAAATCTCGGTATTCTAAATGTGTATCATATAGGGATGCTACACTAAGCTTTTCGTTGAGATGAAGCAAATGGTTCGTATACAGGGACACTCAAGAGTATTCAAATACATTACGTCTATGGGGGGAAATTGTAAGTAAGTAGAGTTTAACATCTATAGACTGCACTAAACCAAATGAAAGGAATATATATTTTTTTATATGCATAAAAACATGTCTCATGTAGAATATGGTAAGGAAATCATCCACTGTTCATTTACAGGACTACACAAATATATATATATATATATATATATATAGAATCTTGGCTGGGTGTCTAGAGGTGGGGCAATGATGAGTTGCGACTTAGATGACTAAACGTTTATTACGTAACACACATACAACACAAGATACACAAAGAAAAAATGATAATAGCAGAATTTGCATAATTAACCAACAGCTGGTTTTGAGGCTTAGCACATAACAAACTCTCTTCATCAGTATAACCGTAACAAAACATTTAAGCACCTACTCATAAATCACAATAGTACCTACGCGCACTATTTTAAATATGTTAGATTGGGGTATTGAGCCCTCCATGGCTCTACACACTTATTAAGAGCACATCAAGCTCTAATTAGGAGAAAAAGAACATATCAGCCTTCGCGCTGACGGTCTCAACCGATCTCCACTGCAGCCAGATCTCAACTATCTTCCGTTTGTCCTCTCGTCGAAAGATGAGCATCAGAGGCAGCGCCATCTGTTGTCTGTATGAGGAACTTCCCACACATATATATATATATATATTATAGGGCGACAATAGCTGAAAATTGATTGAAGTGCATTTCAGGTTGTGCCGTATATTATTACTATAAGATTGTATTTAGGTGAGCTATGTGATTTGTATATATTCTTCAAAAGATATACAGGGTTGCAAATATATAAGCGATAACATTCTTTTTTATTGTTAGTGGAAGTGCTTTACTATAATATTTTACCATGTCCAGGAAAGCTACTCAGGAATGGAAATGAAATCTTCATAGACATATGATAAATAATGTATGTTTTTAAGCTAAATATTCATCGCTTGTTTTTTGTGTATTTGCACGTTTTGAGATTTCCTGATTACGAAAGTTAAGTTTTTTAAAGTTTGATTATTGTCTGTGTCTCCTAGAGTAAACACAGAACTAATTATCACATAAAACTCTTCCGAAGCCTAATTTGAATTATTTTAACATAGGTTTACATAATAGTACTCGTAAAATCACCTCTTAATTTCCAACCTGTATTTATAGTATTAAATTTCAGGGTAAGAGAAAATCGTGTGAGTGACACACCAGATTATTTTTTATTGTCTTTTGTCTGTTATATTTATGTAAAGATATGTAGTAACTATACACGCTTGTATAAATTTCCGTTAGCACGCCTTTTTTCGAAAAGGTTGCATCGATAGCCGTACGGCTTCTCATCGTATAGTGTTTGAGATTAGTTTGTAAATCAAGGTCCATAATTTTTAGCATTTCGATAAATTATTTCGCGCTTTCTGAATTTAAATATGCGTTAAATATCTTTACCAACAAATAAACCAAATGAATAAAATTCGAATTCATTTATTTATTTTCTATTTAACTATATGAACGTGAGAAAAAATAATGATAAGATAAAAAAAAAATTTATATACCATGTTTTTAAATAGCTTAAACTTCTCTTTAAAACGCATTAAAAATCTCCAATAGGCAGGTAATGGATTTGGCGCCAAATTTGACAACTTTTTGCCCTTGGCGACTTTTTTGGCGACTTTTGGCGCGAAAATTCTTATTATCGATATTCCAAAGATGGACGTTCTAATGTGATTGGTTAAAGAGTTACCGGAAATTTGAATTAAAAAAAAAAAAAAAGTTGGTTTTAAAAATAAAATATTAATCCTTTCCGAACAACATATATTTGCATCATGAACTACATTAGCACTTTATCATTGTGCAGAAAATCTTTAAAATGATAACGACGTCAATTTTTGCCAAATGCATAATTTAACTTTTAACAATTTTTTAACGCTCACGTTTAATTAAATGTATTTATTTTTAGGTCGAAAGAAAATGAACTCGTAAATTTTTTTTGGCAACAATTAAATTATAGTTAATATTTTAATGGCTATTTTTATTGCTATTAGGAGCTTATCATTTTCACATTTTAATTGATTAAAAGAAAACTATTCTAAAATTCGAAAATCTGACTTCGAAGTATTGTGTTGTCACCGGGTTCTGAGCTACTGTGAAAGTTTCAAATGTCTAGCTAGTCGGGAAGTTAGTTAAAAATCGATTGCAAGATTTGTCCCTGACAAACACACAAGAATCGAAGTTAATAAAAACATGGTAAAATAGTTTACTCCATAATTTTGAATCCGGTTGTCTACAAAAAATTTCAGTTAATGAAAATGACGCAAGTATTAGTTATGACTCATGTAAGAAAATGGCTAATTCGAATATTTTATTGTTTTCTTTTTTCTAATGAACGTTTCCCCCCCCCCCTTTTCTTCAATTTTTATCAATAATTTTAAAGTTAAAATGGGGTATTCATTTATTAGTTTTGGGGGGCACTTATCCGACTAAACTAAAACATACGCAGTTAGCTAGATTTTGCCCTGATTAATAAGTGTACAAGCACAGCGACAGACCTGACATAGTGAAGGCGAAATACACCAAATGATGGCGAAGTGAAATATCTGACTGAAGCAATAGCCCTGTCGAACTAATAATATCAGTTTAAAAATTATTTCTTATGCTAAAGTTCGATTAGTCACTTGATAGCGAACATGCCATCCAAATTTTATGTTCATATGTCTACTTGTTTAAAAATTAAACGGGTAAAAAAAAAAGAAAAAAAGAGTTTCAATTTTGCATGTTAAAAATATAGACGTGTGAAATGCATTTGTTGTTTCTATATATTTAATTCTTGGACCATATGCATTAATTCCTGATTGTGGGGCAAATAGAATAACAGGATTACGTTTCAAAATTTCCTGTATGCGTTATACGATAATGAAACGGTCGCTAATCAGTAATAATAGAAATGTTGATCTGCAAAAGCGGAAGCGTTGAGTCGGAAGTATCATTATATACTATTTCCATTTCCTTCTCGGTCAAAACAAATAATGTGACCCACGCTCCACAATATTTGTTTTCTTCCAGGCAGCCTTTAAATGAAACCAAAAAAGACCTTAGAAGATGAGGGAGGTCACAGGTCTTCAGAAGTAGGCGGATTATATAATGACACACTACATTGTGTCTGAAAGTTAAGAGAATTGCCAGCTGCCGTCGTCTGAATTCCAAGAAAATTAGCGTTATACACGAGGAGTGTTGAATTATGAAGCGTTGCGTTGTCAAACAAACAACGTTTAATTATTGTTTAATGAGGTTATTGTCTCTATCGTCACATATCATTTTAATAACAGTTGGCTGAAAATACTTCTTGATAACTATCATTATTTTTAGTGGCTTTCATCAGATATGTGCAGACCGCTTAGAAAACAATGCTATATTTGTCCTTCTTTCTCTCTTTTTACATTTGTTACTTTTTTCTGCATTCAATAGAAGAAAGTATTGGATTCGTAAAAGTTTCAGACTTCTGATTTTTGATGGATTTACACGTTTTGACAGGACCAGAACATTATTTGACCATTTTTATAAAATGTCTATCTGTGTGTGTGACAAAAATTTTAGCCTGTGGTCCTCCCGTTTTATCATAGTTTTTAATTCCGACAACACAGGATAAAATTTCGCATATGTATACAAAACGAGGATTATTTTTAACCAACCATTTCGAAGTTTATATACGTATATAGTTCGACCATGTTTCTTGCGACTATGGTAGATTCTGCGCATATGTTCACTGGACGAGTCCAGCGTTAAAATAATGATTAAAACTTTCACGGGGGAAAGAAAATAAGCAATAATCGACCACATGTTTTCCGTATAATAACTGTCGGTTAACTAGGCACACCCCTCCTAACATATTTAGGATCATCCACTACGCGCAGTGCGTTAAACGAGTATATTATCGCACTACATATATATATACATATAATGTTTATGATTAAAATGAAAAGAACGAGAACGACAAATAGACAGTCAAATAAATCACCCCAAAAAACCACAAATGTCAATTAGGTTACAAGTTAACGTGAATTGATTTAATTCACAGATCGACATGTAAAATTTTGATTTCATAATTTTGACTGATTTTTATGTTTTTTGGTGTGCTAAAACCGAAAATGAAGTCAATTTTTCTATATCACGTATAGGTTTTTGCCAATACAGAGTGCCTACCAATATAATTTCTTCCATTACTCTTCCAACACTATAATTATATGGTAAGTTTTATACTATGTTTTCATGATTAATTAATCGTGGATACCTATTATTGTAATAGCGCAGCACTAGTGCGACGTAAAACCGTACTAAACAACCAACCAACCTATTGTTATGATGGTATATGTGTCGATAAGCAGCCTGTATTGACAAAAAACTGTACGTGATAGAGAAAAATGGGCTGCATTTTCGGTTTCAGCACATCAAAAAACATAAAGTTCAGCTGAAATCATCAAATCAAATTTGGTCAACTTCAATTTTATAGGCATGTGTTATTTGTTGTATTTGAACTGTGTTATTATTTATTAGAATATTAATAATATCAAATACTTTAATTTAATTTTAAGAACAATTAGATTACAATACCTGTAGAAAACAAATAAGAAGCAGTCAACCAGGTTAAAAGTTTTGTATATATAAGAGAATCGTTCTCCCTCTCTCCTACGGTAAATTTTCAATATGAATGTTTTTCAGAAGGACTCGCCAGTACTTTTAAAATAAATGGTTGAATTATGTATATGATAATTTAAAACAAAGTTACAGTTTTTTTTTTTTTTAATTAGAATATATATTATATATATGAAACACAAAATTACTTTTCTTTAAATATTTAGTGTTTTATTTTTCTGTGATGAATGTAGTTTGTACTTACCATGGAAAATAATTTTCCTAGATTGTAATTTCAATAAATAATTTTGCCCTGCGTGAATTAAGAAAGGAAAATATAGAAGGAATTTTCTGGTGGCCACAACATACCAGTTTTTACTTTGTTTGACTACTCTCTGAAGAAAATAATTGCATTTAACGGCTCCTTCCGTGACTTATATTAATTCCTGCAGAATCTTTAAAAACTGAGATACGTTTTTGTTTATTCAATTTTGGCATAGAAAATTTTGAAGAAATTAATACACAAAGTTCGCCAACAACCCCAACCTACTCCCTGTATCTTGGGAACGTGTCGGAATTTACTAAAAATGTAAAACACGTGTTCTATCAATTTGAAGTGATCCTGGCACTTCATTTAATGTTTAAGCATAGCCTCCTAAACTAGATGCCTGTCGCGTGGCTCCGAAAGTTGACAACAGTTGAAGTGGTAGACAGCGCCACCTGGAACAGGTTGCGCGACTTTTTAATTCAACAGCCACCAAAAATTTTTAAAAGTGGGATATAATATACATAAAAGGCGAATTGAATCGAAGAAACGTGGATTATATATATCATATTGTGATATCGGAAATCACATATTCTAAATTCGATATTAGAGTTCAAAATTTAATTCTTTTCCAATTCATTTTCTATAAAAAAAAGCGAGCTAATCTATGCGGTTTCTCTTCTTGCAAAGGATCAAAGTCATTTTCTCTCTATTTCTTTCAATAAATAAAATAATAAAAGTAAGAGATGTAGTTTGCTTGCATAATGTTCTGTGGAGGGCAAATATTTTCATCTCAGTAAAATAAAATAGAATAAAATATTTTCTGATGTGGCACTTTTGAACATAGAACAGAACACTTGCATCCGCTCTGTAAATAGAAATTATATGTACTTTCTATCGGCTAAAGGCTGAGAATAAGGTTTTAACCATAAATTTTTGTGGTTGAGTTTTAACGTACTTTTCCAATCTTCTCACGAATTGATAACGGGTTTTTGGCTAAGAAAAGAATCGCCAATATATTTTTTAAAAGATATACTGATTTATCCACAACTGAAAAAAGTGGGTGTTGTTCTTTCTATCTGTGAGAATGAAGTTTGGCGACAGATCTTGTGGTTTTGATGTGAAGTTAATGAGCCAAACTTTCATCATTTTTGCCGCTACCTTTGGACAACTAACAAGTTGTGCGTTCTCTCGAAAACTCCCCGTGTCCATTCGTCCGTCCATTCATTCATCCATATATCTGTCCTGTCATCCATTTTTCGTAATAATAAACCTTTTCCTTGATGTTTTCGAGAAAATATTTGTACTGTGAATTAATTCAGAATTTCTTTGTTATTGAATTTGCAAGAAAAACGATGATATTGGACTCCAATAAATAATTGAATTTAAGATTTCGCACTCCTGGGTTATCTGCATGTCATAACGCTTCTTGTATTCATCTTCACGGCTGTATATTTGATATGTTTTTAGCTGGTAGTGTATAATAATTTCCTGTAACAGCCGTGAAGATGAATACAAGAAGCGTTATGACACTCTTACTTATATTTTTTTTTATTTATTGAAAGAAATAGAGACAGAAAGACTTTGATCCTTTGCAAGAAGAGAAACCGCATATATTAGCTCGCTTTTTATAAAGGTAGAAAATGAATTGGAAAAGAATTAAATTTTGAACTCTAATATATAATTTAGAATATGTGATTTTCGATATCACACATATATTATTTCTCAAAATTATTGGTGACAGTTGAATAAAAAAGTCGCGCAATCTGTACCAGATGGTGCTGTCTACCGCTTCAACTGTTGCCAAGTTTCCGAGCCACGCGACAGTCATCTAGTTTAGGAGGCTGCTATGGTTTAAGAATTCGAGATAGGAGGCATATTGAGGACCACACTTTGAAATTTCAAATGGGAAAGAGGTCTTTCGTTCCTAAAAAGCACCCAAGCGTTCGCAAATGCCAAACATATTAACATACACATTTTTCAAAACTGTTTAGTTCTACTATGCCTTTATAGGAGATATTTGGTTGCAGTTTTAGTTATATATGTAAAAGTTGGACCCTTCCCTTGTATCTGGGGGATACCGCGAAATTTCTAAAAACTGTTAAAACATACGCTATGATTTTGAGAGAACTCCGTTTGATTAAAAAAAAAAAAAAAAAAAAAAAAAAAAAAAAAGTGCCAGTGAGAGAGAGAGGGAGACGGTAAAAGGGCATTTAGGTATGTTATATTTGAAATTTCAAATGGGGGGGGGGGAGAGAATTGTTATTTCGTTTGAAAATCTTTTCAAAACAAACATTTTTTAAAGTACGTTTTATCATATAATTCTTTTTTAAAGAAAGTTATGACTGATTGAAATTTTTTCTAATCCGCTAAAAATTTCGCCCTATACCTCCCGTAAGGACCACTTATGTTCACCTCAAATTTACTGAACATGTTTTTACAGATTACAGAAATTCCGAGAAGCTTTGAGTTACAAGAGAAATATGGACTTTTTAAAAATAAGAACCATGTATATAACTAAAAAAAATTTACGTACACAGACAGACGGACTGACAGAAGAACTGAATTCGTAAATATTCTTGTACTATGTTGAAAAATTTTTTTTAAATGGTTCAACAATTACGATATTCCTTAAAAATAAAAGAAACAAAAAATAATTATACACAGGAAATGTGCAAAACGAATAAACCCGTGTTACTAAAAAATATTTTCATAAAAAAAAAAAAAAATTAAGGCAATACACATCAATGACAGAAGCTTTAATACAGATCTCCCGTAGAGATTGAAAGCAGAACAGATGCGTTACGTCACACTCTACTGAAATCGTATGATTCCCCACTGTGTTACCGAATGCTATTAACATTTTGGCTTCCCCACATCGTGGTTGCTTCCTGAGATTTTCATGGTTTGTGTGAAATGAGATATCAACTTTTATATCAACTTACATTATCGATTTACATATTTTGATTTAGAAGGGGAATATATTTTGTAGCGAAACCTCTGCAATGTTTCTAAAACTAAAGTTAGGGATATTTAATAATCGCTATAATAAAAAATTGTCAAGTGTGTGACGTACTACATGCTTTAAAATTCTATTGCTCATTAAAATAATAATAATAATAATAAACTAAAAAAATCTCGTATGGCACTTACATATTTTTTTTCCATTCTTCATTATTTTAAAACAAGAAAGAAAGTCATTCAATTTGCATAGAATATGAAGCATTTTCCAGTTGTGCATAATCCTTACATTGTTGAGTTTGTAAATGTCTTTTACCTTAAATTACATTTCATTTTATTACGGAAAAAAAAAAAAAAAAAAAAAACATTAAAAATTGTCTATATGACATTAATTTTAAAGAAAAACTATACATTAGTTTGCTTTTGCGTAGTCCTGTATATTGTCTATAAATAGAAAACTTTTATAAATATACAGTGGAACCTCGTTAACGTGAACACTGTTAACGTGAATTACTTTTAACATGAATTATTTCCACAATCCCTGTCAAAATTAATATTAGTTTAGTTATATGAAGATTAGTTACTGATGAACTACTGAATAACATATACATTAGTTTTAAGGCATTCTAAAAATATTTACAAAAAATACCACACAGACAGATGAACAGAACGTTATAATCACTTTTAGAATTTGTTGAAACATTAAAAAATAGACTTCTAGCAGCTTCCAATAATATCCCCTAATGGATTTGAATATTTGTGTTGGTCAACGAAAATCAGTATTTAAAGCTAATCATATTATACATTCTGTTGAAAACTACATTTTATGCAAAGGAAAAATATAAGTTAATTCGACATTTTTTAATCCCACTTGAAATTCACGTTAACGAGGTTCGACTGTATTTTGTTTTTAACTATAGAGGAAGGAGTCTCATAAAAGCTAATTTGTAGTTTTATTTCTATAGAGAAAGCTTTAAAAAGATGGATTTTGTGTAACCCTGTATATATCTAAAATTTGCAATATTTAAAAAATTCTCTTAACACTAAAAATTTACATTACACAATTTCCATTTATATCTCATAATGTATGTGAACAATTTTGTGGGGCCCTGTAAACCTACAAATTACTTTAATCATACTCTATTCTACAGGAAAAAAATTTTTGTTTTTCTTAATAATGTATAATAATTTCAATTTCTAGTGTGTAACATAAATATTTTAAAATATGCTATTAAAAATACTTCTAACAGAAAACTTTTTTAAATAACTATATTTGATATTAGATCCTCCTCGGTAGTGCAAATTATTGCGCTTTCTTAATCATTAGTATCTCTTATAAAAATTATATATATATAATTTTTAATATAGAGCGCTTGTATTATATTATATTTATATTAAATAATATTGACAATGAATAGGTAAGATTTCACTTACCTGGATAAGACAAACAGCACTGGTACAGCATGCGTCCAATTAATTATTTAATCCATTTTAAAGCCACATTCTTGATTCACCAACGGGCTGAAAAATAAACTTGTGAACATATTAAACTATTATTTAATTGTGTAAATTATGATAAATGATTTTGTAATTCTTCTTTTTCTTTTGTAACTTTAATATTCTGGATTAGATACAGATCTTTTATAATAAAAGGGTAATATAAAATATATAAGAGCGTTTTCAAACGCCCTGCTTAGTTGCTGCTACATATTCACAGAAAGACAACATTACATATACATCGGAGATTGAAATCGAGCAGAAGAGAGTTTTATAAAATGATGACTGGACAGTTTCACTTCCTCCTTTAGCTGGGAGTGCCGCGTATTTTTCTCTCTACGTTTGCATTGAAATTTACTCGGGATAACTGATAGTCTTTAAGACAATTCTTGATTAAAAATGAAAATCATCGGTCACACAAATGTCAATTTAATGCAGTTTTGTGACACCCCTACTTGACCGGTATTTTCAATGTTCTACTAAATTTAGTTTATTTTTTAAAGTTTTAAAAGCCGGCCCTGGTAGGGGTTTAGTAAAGATGTCAGCAATCATTTCGTTGCTGGGGATATATTGTAATCTGATGGTTCCTTCTTCATACAAATGTTTTATTAGATGAAATTTAACATCCACGTGTTTAGTCCGCGCTTGATATTTGTCAGACTCAATTAATTTAATCGCTGATTGGTTATCTTCATAAATTGTGATTGGTTTTATTTGATCTAGATCTAAGTCGTTTAAAAGTCTAATGATCCACATGCTTTCCTGAGCAGCGCATCCTGCTGCTATATATTCCGCTTCTGCGGTGGATTGGCTGACGCATTTTTGTTTTTTTGAGTACCAATAGATGGGATTATTCCCAATAAAGAATACGTTTCCTGTAATGGACTTTCTGTCCTGGGGGTCATTCGCATAGTCTGCGTCCGCATATGCGGTTAGTATAGCAGGATTCTCGTTGTCATATTTTAATTTTAAATTAATTGTAGTTTTTAGGTACTTGATGACTTTCTTGGTACTTTCCCAGTCACACACTCTAGGTCTTTCGTTGTGACGAGATAAAAGGTTGACGGCAGCACTGATATCAGGTCTGCTGACAGTGGCTATATATAGAAGTGCCCCTACTGCCTTTCTATAATCAGTATTGTCAGTTAAATAATTTTCATTGTTATAATCCTTTAAGTAATTTGTATCTATGGGAGTATTAGTGGGTTTCGCATTTTCTAAATTAAATTTATTTACTAATTGTTTAATTTTGTTTGACTGATCTATTAGCAAAGTATTGCTGTCTGGTCGTGTTATATTTATTCCCAGATAATTAGTAACGCTCCCAAGGTTGGTAATACTATATTCACGCCTAAGTTCTTCTATTATTTTGTTTATATCATGTTTGGTTCCAGCAATTAATATATCGTCTACATACACTAGTATGTAGACGGTTTTGTTATTTGTGTTTCTTTTGTAAAGGCATTTGTCAGTGGAACTTTGTGTGAAATTCAACTTTGTTAATGTTTCGTTTATTTTTGAATTCCAAGCCCTGGCTGACTGTTTCAGCCCGTAGATGGCTTTGTGTAATTTACAAACTTTATGTTCTTCACCGGGATTTATGAATCCCTCCGGTTGTTGCATGTAAATTGTTTCTTCGAGCTCACCGTGTAAAAACGCGGTTTTTACATCCAAGTGGTTTAATTCTAAGTTTTTATATAGGGCCATTACAAGAAAAGATCTAATTGTCGTATGAGACGCCACCGGGGCGAACGTCTCGTCATAATCTACCCCATACTTTTGGCTAAAGCCTTTGGCGACAAGCCTGGCTTTATATTTTTGGATTTCACCCTTATCATTATATTTCGCCTTGAATGCCCATTTTGAGCCTACTATGTGTGTGTTAGGGGGAGGGTCTACCAATTCCCATGTATTATTTTCGTTTAAAGAAGCAATTTCATCTTTGGCTGCTTTTAGCCAATTTTCCCTTTCTATGGAATTTTGTATCTGCAATATTTCATTGAAGGTTTTGGGTTCGTTTACGTTCATAGTATTTGTCATTAAAGCAAATCTGTCAGGTGGAACACCTTTGTTAGCTCTTTCCGACCTTCTCGGAATTGTTCGATCTGTTATGTCACGATTAACATCCTCAGTTTGGTCCGAATTTTGATTTATTTCATTTAGTATCACCGGGAAGTTATTTTTATGATCGTTTGTTTCGCTAGAATTCCCTTCATTTGTATTATTGTTTGTCTCTAACAGTTCATTATCGATAGACTCAAAATTATTATCCTTTGTTTTTGTTTCAACGAACTTTACGGTTCTACATATCCTAACATTATTATCTATAAATACTCTATAACCTTTACTTCTAAGGTCATAACCAACAAGTATTCCTTCCTTTGCCCTGTTGTCTAGCTTCCCTCTTGTGTTTTTGTGAGTATACACATATGCCTTACAACCAAATGATTTTATATGCGAGAGATTTGGTTTATTTCCATTCCATTTTTCATATGGTGTTTTATCGCATGCACTCGTTGGCAATCTATTCTGCAGATAATTAGCGGTCATAAGGGCTTCACCCCAAAATTTATTTGGCAAGCTGCTTTGTCTTAACAAACATCTGGTCATTTCAACCAATGTTCTATTTTTTCTCTCCGCCACGCCATTTTGAGGAGAACAATGCGGTACTGTTAATTGGTGTTCGATTCCTTCATTCGCGAGAAAGTTTTCAAATTCATTGCTTGTATACTCTCCGCCGTTATCGGTACGCAATATTTTTATTTTCCTGCCGAACTTGTTTAAAGTCAACGCATAATATTGTTTAAATTTATCAAACACCTCACTTTTATTTCGCAATAAGTATGTAAATGTGAAACGACTGTAGTCATCTATAAACGTTAAAAAATAATTTTTCCCTCCTATTGTGGAAGTTTGAAAGGGTCCGCAAACATCTGAAACAACTAGATCTAATGGTTTTTCTGCCCTAAAAGTTGCCTTTTTCGGATATGTGTCATCCTCCAATTTTGAAATGATACAGATTTCGCATTCTGTGTTGTGTTTACATTTATTTAGCTCTATTCCGGTTGCCATATTTTTGTCGACGAGTTCTTTTATTTGTTGTAGATTTTTATGCCCTAATCTTTCATGCCACAATTTAGTACAATTCCTGTTTTCGCACGCTTCTACAATATTTACACTTTCGGAAAATTTTTCGCTCGTTTGTAGTTCATATAAATTATCTGTCAAATTCGCCTCTATATAAGTTTTATTCCCGAATTTGATTTTACATTCATGATTTTTAAATATGGCAACACAACCATTCTCTGTTGCTTTCTTTACCGATATTAGATTTGTGGCTATATTGGGTATGTATAAAACCTCTTTTAAAGTAACATTGTTTATTTCCTTATCCGAGTTAATTACTTTAAGATTTACGTCGCCGCAACCCTGTGAGACTACGGAGTGCCCGTTCGCTAGCATAACACTAACCCTTTCGTTGTCTTTCAGATTTGTAAATTGGTTTATGTCGTTGCAGATATGCCTGCTACTCCCACTGTCGACTATCCATGAGTTATGCTCAGTTTTATCAATGATAAATGTAAGATTCTTTAATTTATTCTCAGTTTCCCTTATGAGTTGTGTTTTGTTTTTGTTTTTGTACTTGCTGGGATTGTTACCGCTGTTATGAAAATTATTATAATTCCTTTGGTTATGATTTGGTCTGGCGTTTAAATGCCAGCATTCGTTACGGGTGTGTGAATTCTTTCCGCAAAAATTGCAATGTTTACTTGGTGGTGTTTTACGCTTAATTTGAGTTTTATACGCGTTTTCACCTTTTGTTTGGTGATTTTCTGTCCTTTTAATGTATTCATCAAACAATTTACTTTTAATGTACTCTGGTGTAAGTTCATCGTCATTTCTGGCTTCGATAGCCGTTATCAGGGTATCATAACTAGGAGGTAGCGAGCACAACATCAACGCTGATAAGTGCTGTTCATTTATTTCTTCTCCTATAGCTAACAATTTGTCCCTTAACTTATAAATACTAGTTATGTGTTCTATCAGATTTCCCCCTTCTGTTAGTTTGGTGGAATATAATTTTCTGAGTAAGAATAATTTGCTGCTCAGATTAGCCCTCTCATGTATATTTTTAAGTGCATCCCATGTCTCCCTGGCTGTGGACAAATGCTTAACATATACTATTTGTGTATCTTCTATAGCTAAATTAATTATGGCACGCGCCTTTCGATCTTTAGATCGCCATTCATCAGTTAATGGGTTTGGGGGCGCTTCTATAATAACCTGGAAGAGATCCTCCTTCGTGAGGAGCATCTCTATCTTGAATTTCCAGTTATCATAATTACTGGAGTTCAATTTCTCAACTAATGTTATTTCTTTTGCGGAAGCTGCCATTTTGTTTATTTATTATTTTTATTTTTATTTTTATCGAAACATATTTTTATATATCACGTATATTTAATTCTTTGAAAAGTTCAAATAATATTTGGAGAGAGAGTATTTACTGAGTGTTTATCAATGTCTATCAGTTATAAAAATTTTATGTTCAGTTATGAACACATACCAGTTGATTTCAGTATATAATAATTTCACACACACTTATACTATTTGTATATATATATAATATGCTTAATATTGAATTTCTTCAAACACATATATTAATTATATTTTATAATTTCTTTCCTTTTAAGTCCCAGTGCTGTAATTTTATTTTGCGCTCTTTTATTTAAGAGACCTCTTTAATTAAGAGAATCAGGTCTCGTAATCTTTTTTAAATAACTATATTTGATATTAGATCCTCCTCGGTAGTGCAAATTATTGCGCTTTCTTAATCATTAGTATCTCTTATAAAAATTATATATATATAATTTTTAATATAGAGCGCTTGTATTATATTATATTTATATTAAATAATATTGACAATGAATAGGTAAGATTTCACTTACCTGGATAAGACAAACAGCACTGGTACAGCATGCGTCCAATTAATTATTTAATCCATTTTAAAGCCACATTCTTGATTCACCAACGGGCTGAAAAATAAACTTGTGAACATATTAAACTATTATTTAATTGTGTAAATTATGATAAATGATTTTGTAATTCTTCTTTTTCTTTTGTAACTTTAATATTCTGGATTAGATACAGATCTTTTATAATAAAAGGGTAATATAAAATATATAAGAGCGTTTTCAAACGCCCTGCTTAGTTGCTGCTACATATTCACAGAAAGACAACATTACATATACATCGGAGATTGAAATCGAGCAGAAGAGAGTTTTATAAAATGATGACTGGACAGTTTCACTTCCTCCTTTAGCTGGGAGTGCCGCGTATTTTTCTCTCTACGTTTGCATTGAAATTTACTCGGGATAACTGATAGTCTTTAAGACAATTCTTGATTAAAAATGAAAATCATCGGTCACACAAATGTCAATTTAATGCAGTTTTGTGACAAAAACAATGTATCGAAAATATTTTGCCAGTCCCTCTATACAATAACAAGTTGTGCTTCGCATAATATTTTCCACAAGCATAACATGATGACATTAGTTTCAAGGCATTCTAAAAATATTTACAGAAAATACCGCACAGACAAGATGGACAGATCGTCATAATCACTTTTAAAATTTGTCGAAACATTTTTATAAAATAAAAAATATACTTCTAGCAGTTTCCAATTATATCCCCTAATGTATTTGAATATTTGTGTTGGGAAACGAAAATCAGTATTTAAAGCTAATCATATTACATTCTATAGAAAACTACAATTTATGCAAAGGAATAATATAAATCAATTTCATCAAAATTTTGTGCAATATAAAGGTATAAAAACACGTATAAGACACGAGCACAGGCAAATACACACACAGACTCACAACTAAAAATATGGTTATTTTATTCAAGGTGTGTTTAAAATGTGTAATTGTAATAAAAACTGAGTTTCGAAAATTTGACTCAAAAACAGCACTTTCGTTACTGTATACGTGTAAAATAAAGTAAAACAGCAGTTACTTGAAGAGATGAAATGTAATGTTATCTTGGAATAATAATAATAATTAATAATAATAATAATAATAATAAAAGTGAAATTAGATAATTCGAAAGGGGAAAAAGAATTGGAAGAAAAGAAAGGGTGTGGATTTTTTTTTTTTTATTCTCCTGTTTATTAATATATATATGTATATTTTTATACTATCAGAAGGATTTTGTTTGTTTCCGACGTATCGTGTTTCATTTCTTAAATGATATTTACAATTATTTCATTCAGTTCAAAATATAACTAGAAAGAATTATAAATATTTTATGTGACGGTCATCATTCCCTTACTAACATCTAATACACGAGTGTTATTAATTTATTAGTTCCGTTCCGATGCCAACAAATTCCAACAAGACCGATTCCAACAAAAATTATTATTCGTCCAAAATATGTACACTAAGCGACAAAAAAAAAGCCGCACTTGGATATTTTCCTTTTCACCTTCTACAACCGCCAATTTTATCGTTTAAAAAGCAAATTTTCGAACAGATTCTACTATGTTGTCCTCCACATATACTTCAGCTTTGAGTCCAGTGTTAAAAATAAAATGCAATTGTCAGGAAAATTGTAATTTTAGAAATTATTTCAAAAATAGTAAGAATAAGGCAGTTAACGATGACACAAAAAGTATTAATTTTTGAATGAAAATCAAAAAATATTTTAATACGTGAGATGGCAAAATAATTAAATGTTAACGAAATATTTGTAAAAGGGTTTTTAGCAAGATATAAAATTTTTTGGTAGTTTAAACTGGAAATTTGGTTTTAGGTGGCCATTTTGCTCATCCAAGCGAGATGACCGTAAGTTAAAAAGCCATTGCTTATCAAATCGGTATTATATTTAGAACATAAAAGAGATTCAGAAAAAGTGTTTAGTAGCATAACTACAGTATAACAACTATTAAACAAAGCAGGTTTAAATGACAGAAAATTTGAAAAAATTCCATTCTTAGTGAAGAGAAGTAGGAAAGCAAGGCCTCAGATGGCTAAATAATTAAAAAAAAAAAAAGATTAGTTATTTATTGGGTTGAGCTGGTTCTCTCTGATGAGTCAAGTTTAATTTATTTCGAGCTAAAGAAAACACGCAGATCTGACAACGAAAATACGTATTTTTGTACTTTCTTCTATGTTCAATAGAAAAAAGTATTGGATTCGTAAAAATTTTCAACCTCAGGTTTTTGATGGATTTACACGTTTTGAGAGCTATAGAACACGATTTGACCATTTTTAGAAAATGTCTCTCTGTCTCTCTCTCTCTGTGTGTGTGTAAGACAAAATTTTGTGTCAACTGTACCTCAGATACTACTGCACAGAATTTCATACAAATTGGTATGTAGTTGCACATTCACATAAATTAGTGCATGTCAACTTTTGGTAAAAATTGTCCGACAGCTTGCGTTGCCATTCCGTTTTTTTAAATTTTTAACATGATGATATAGGACAAAATTTTGTATAAATGTGCATAAAGAGAATTATTTTTTAATAATCATTATGAAATTGAAAAGAATTGTTTGTAATAGAGATAGTTAACTGGGGAAAAAAAATGTGTATGTAGGAGCCTCGTCTTCCCCCATGGGGGGGGAGTCTCCCCTCGAGGGGAGTAAATTTTCATGATGGGTATATTTCAAAAGAGCTCGCCAATACCTTTAAAACGAATGGTTGAACCATCGATCTGCGATAATTAAAAATAAAACTATCGATTATTATTATTATTATTATTATTTTTTTTTTATGTAATATTGAGAATAAAATTGACTTTTTTTGGATATTTAGTGTTATACTTTTTTTCTAATATGGAAATCGTCTGCATTATCAGAGAAGATATATTTTTTAAATAATAATTTTAATAAATTATTTTTACTAAGTGAATTTGTATAGGAAAATATAGAAGAAAGTCATGTGGTGGCCACAACATACTAGTTTTATTTATAGCCGACTGTGAAAATATATGGGAGTAAGTAAAGCTGAAAGGAAAATAAGTGGCATAAAATAAGTAACAAGTAATAACTGAAAACAAGCATAGTTAAATAATGAAAAGAGCAAAAAATAATTTTAAAATTCCTAAATATCTTTTTTACTAAGTAGAGGGGGTGGGGGGGGGGGGGTTGAGGGTTCAAATACCCCACTCCCAAATTTTATAGATTTGTCAAAAACTTTTGAGTTATACTTCATTAACACATAATGTTGTGTGCTAAGGTTTTAACCCCTACCGAATAAATTTTTTGTGGATGGCTTTGGCTGTAAAGAAAATATCAGTGTAAGTTATTTCGAAAACAACAATAGATTAACACCCGAAAAATCGCTGGTAGTGCCCAATAACTTTCAAAATTATTAACAAAAATTTTAAATTCAAATATGAAAGAGAATATTAAACCTTAACAATATGAAAAAATTGCAACATCTAAATAAAAATACCACACAATATTCTTGTAAAATATAGAAGATAAAAGACCACATGTAACACATTACAGAATTTAAGAATTGAATTGAGAAAAATAATTTAAAATTTAAATAAAATTTCTTAAAATATGTGGCGATTTCGTTCACTTTAATGTCTAAAAATTTTCCTGCATTTATCTACAAAAAGAGTTTGATAAATGGGCGAAAAAGTTCCCACTAAGGAAAAGAAAAATCATGATTTTATAAGAACAGCTTTAAATTGACCCTTGCACACACCCCTCCCCGCTTCGTCTGAGTAGCGCTTCTCTATGACGAAAGATTTTAAGTTAGAATCTTATACTACAATGCTGGAAAATTTGAATACCGTGAAATCATATTTAATATTAATATATCATTTTAAAATTCAGACGTAAAATTATTATTGCATAATATATTGAGTATTTTACTACGTAAAGGTGAATTTTCCGGTTTTATTTTTTACAGAAATTTCCCGTAATAATCTTCCCACCATCAACGAAACAAACCTTCATTCCATTCAGTGAAGCATATTTTAAAGGAAGTTTTTCAAGGGCATTTTAATCTGATATTGCCTTCTTACGAAATCAATGTCGAAAGCTATTTGCCAATTACAGCAGTCCTTTTGTTTGATTAGTGCTATGCTATTATATAACTAAATAGTAAAATTACTACTACTACTACTAATAATAATAATAATAATAACAATAATAATAATAATAATAATAATACAGTCGAACCTCGTTAACGTGAATTACTTTTAACATGAACTGTTTAGTTATATGAAGATTAGTTACAGATAGCAGGAACTACTGATAACATGAACAAATATTTTATCCCCCTTACGATTCACGTTAACGAGGTTTGACTGTATTATTATTATTATTATTAATTTCTATATAGCGTAGTATCTAGGAGTACATGCGATATCATAAAAATGTTTCGTTGTAATTCTTGTTGTTAGAAGTTTTAGAAGGTAAGGCTTTGGAATTCTTTCGGGAGTCCTGTACACGAACAGTGGTGGCAATTACTTTATTATCAACAGGGTACATTCTATAGTGAACTTGAAAGAACATATATCAATTTCAAGAAATCCCATGAATATTTACGTTAGTTAGAGCGCGAACGGACAGACAGACAAACCGAAGTCATAAACACTTTTCAACTTTATTCTCCAAGAATAAAAATCTCGTGTCCTATATTGCTATTGTTAAATTCTATACCATCATATCCTTGGCTTAATAAGTATACTATTAATAATTTATAAATAAATTTCGCAAGAGAAGGGTTTTGTAAATGTAATCAGTGAGCAATCAAATGTAAAAAAAAAAAAAAAAAAAAAATCATAGTGAAATATTAGTTAACACGATATATAAAGCACAGCAGTTTGATTACTGCAATTATATAACTAATTTATTTATAAAGTTAAGATTGTAATTGTTTCTTCTCAACACTTTCCAACAAAGTTGAAAGGGAATACGTTCAGTTGAAAGTTGAGTACGTTCAGGTTCTCTGTCTGTCTGTCCACACTATGAAATCCGCAAATATTTACAGAATTTCTTCAAACTGATATATAATATACAAGTCCATTATGTCATTAAAACCCGAATAAACTACTACATCAGAAACGCCAAAAGAAAAATATTTGCGATTCATACAGCTGTTTCGGTAGCCTTAAGCGTACCGTCTTCAGTGCAAAAAGAACCGAAACAGCTGTATGCATCGCAAATATTTTTCTTTTGGCATTT
Source organism: Salticus scenicus (assembly GCA_963930645.1). Lineage (NCBI taxonomy): Eukaryota > Metazoa > Arthropoda > Arachnida > Araneae > Salticidae > Salticus > Salticus scenicus. The sequence continues at coordinate 204,376,038 of OZ005656.1, read as the reverse complement.
CTGACTTAGTAGTTTATTCGGGTTTTAATATTCCAATGCCAAGTCTCCTGTTATTATTCCATTATGTCATGTTCTCTATTGTTCTCTATTGAAAATAGTACGAACAGAAGGACTGGTTTATGTACAGGAACACCCCAAAAAAAACAATGCCTGAGTTGAGTTGATTAGTTTAATGCAGTGCTATAGTTACGCAGTATGCAAATGGCGACAACCAAGGATTCATCTCTAAGAGTGTTCTGGGCACATGCCACCACAATTTTGATCCTCTGCGGAGGTAGATAGCTCCCCACACAGGTAACTCTCTCTTAAGTTCGGTAATTTCAGAACATGGATGTTGGAATTTTGTAAATGTGCTAAAATATCTTTTGTGTTTTCGTCACAGAACTGATATTTTAGCTCTAAGAAAAATTAGCTTTAAAATACAAAATAATCTAAATTAAAAAAAAAAAAAAAAAAAAAAAAAAAAAGTAGTTTTAAACAATTTTTTTCTATGAGTGTATTTATTTATACATATAAGAAACTAAATATTAAAGAAATCACAAATAAACAAATATAGCACGTTCTTTAAAATAAAAGAATTTAAAAAGGGAATTCTCCCAGAAACCATTCCGTCTATGACACTTCAACATAAAAAGTAAAATCATTCACAATACTATATTATACAACTTGCTTCTATTACTAATGTCGCATTAATAAAACCATCACTCATAATGCAGAGTAATTTTGATATCACACTTATTTAAATAAATGTCATCTGTCATTATATTTAAGACATGACTCATACTTCTTTCAATGTCGAGTTCTTCCATTCTTGGAGGTCAGTCATTATCATCCGCATCATCAAATTTACAAAAGGATAAAACTACTCAAGATGTTTTCTAATACGAATGAAGAAAACAAATGAAGAGTAAAATAAAAACTGTTTAAAATTCGGTAACGGTGACTCATAAAATGTTTAAATGAACCGGTTTCAGTAGGTCATTGTGTAGGGAAAAGAAAGAAAATAATAATAATAATCCGTAACAAAGACTTGTATAGCAAGTATAATAGCAAAGACTCTAATTTGCTATAATTTCACTGCAAGCAACGAATGTCTACATCATATGACAATTATGTTATTACTGAATTTCACGAGCTGTGAGCTTTGTGACAGATATGTCACGCTACGTTTGTTACTCGAATGGGAAAAAACAAAAAGTACGTATATATATATTAGATTTATAAATAAATAAAAAGTAACACGCTTTGAGTTTACGTTATCATAGGTTTTCAATCTTTAACAAGTAATTCCTCCTACTTAGAATTTATCTTCTTTCTTAGATATAACTTAATCGCTTATTATGACTGAGGGCTATTAGTCTCAATCTCTCAATCTGGGATTTTTGCGGTGTCATTTTTCAATAGTTGGACATTTGTCGAAATCAAAAATTTATCGAAAATATAATTGAATAATTTGAAAACCATGTTATAATTTCGGGGAAAAAAAAAACTAAGAGTCCTCCGTCCTAAACTAAATTCTGCTTTTACCAGAATTTTATCAAAATCATTTTTTTTTTTTTTTTTTTTTTTGAAGAAAAAGAAAAGAAAATTAATAATAATCAGTATCGAAACAAACACTAGCAAAAAAGTTTTTTTTTAATAATTTTGAATTGGGAAATAAAAAGTGCGCATACAAAATGAAATAAAAATAAGTAAAAAAAAAAAATAATAATAATAATTGAATGATTTAATTTTTATATAGAACATGATCGCGTGCTATCTTAAAGAATAATAAAAATTGTTTTAAGAAATATAATAGAATAAAGGAACCAACAGTGTTGGTTGCATTTTGTTATATAGTTTGAACTTTTGAATTTTATTGAAGTATTATCTACCGCAGGAATAATTTCTTATGTTAAAACTATAGGGAATTGTTATGCGAGCACAAGCGATGCTACTTTTATTATTATTATTATCTAAGCCTTTTTTATTATTATTATTATTTATTTATTAAAATACCGGATTTCGAGTAATGAAATGCAATCGCTCGACACTGCTCCTAGAGCGGTGAGCGGCACCTCTTCCCTGTTAAATGAAATGCAATTTATTTTTTATTTTTTATAAACATATTTATAAAATCGTTGCTGGTTTATTTTTCGACTGGTTAGTAGTACCTAAATACAACGATATGTTTATTTTAATTTTCTTTCTTTCTTTTTCTTTTTTCTTTTTTTTATTAGAATTTCTTTTTATTTTATTTTTCATTATTTCTGCTCATCTCAGCCTTGAAAAAACAGTTTTATGTCATAATCTTAGAAAGTGATAAATGGATATATAAAAAATAATAAAAAAGGTAATGCATGATTAAAAAAATTCTCAATAGGTAAATTAGGGACCCATATTATGTCCCGTATTTACCTATGCGTTTTAAGAGGGGTACAATAAATGAATAATTAATCTACACTAAGGGACAAAAAAAAACACGCACTTAAATATTTTCCTTTTCTCTTTATGCGACCGTCAATATTATCATTTAAAAAGCAAATTTTCAAACAGATTTTATTACGTCGTCCAGCACATGCACTTTAGGATTGAGCCCAGAGTTAAAAACAAAATGCAATTGTCAGGAAAATTGTAATTTTAGAAAGTATTTCAAAAATGGCAAGGATAAGCCAATTAACGATGCCACAAAAAGCATCAATTTTAGAATGAAAATCAAAAAATATTTTAATACTTGAGATGACAAAATAATTAAATTTTAACGAAATATTGGTGAGATGACTTTTAGTAAGATATAAGATATTTTGCCTGTTTAAACTGGAAATTTGGCTTTAGGCGCGGCCACGTTGTTCATCCAGGAGAGATGACCGCAAGTTAAAAATTCGATTTGTATCATGTTCAGAACGTAAAAGATTTTTAAAAAGTGTATAGCAAAATACTTTCTTCAAAAACAGTGCGGGAACAAAAAACAGGGCAGGTTAAAAACCAGAATATTAAAAATAGAATAAAAAAAATATATATATCAGTTAATTATAAAGCTGAACTGGTTTGCTCTGATGAGTGAAGTTTAATTTATTTCGAGCTGATGAAAAAAGTTAGTAGGACCGCGAAAATATGACTGACTTAATGAAAATTGCACTTTTAAAACAGTGATACATTCTCCGTACGCTATGGTACGGAGATGCATAACTTTTCAAGAAGTCGGGCAAATTTCCATGTTCAAGGGATCAATTAACTCGAAATAAAGCACGGCCATTATAAAAGTGGCATCTGACCAACTATTTTGAAGATATTTCAGACTTTTTCGCAAACAGTATTTCAAGATGATAACGCACCTTGCTAAAGGGCGTCTGTGGTACGTTTATTTGATTCAGATTGTTAAAAATACCTATTCATTCCCATGAGCCCTTACAATTCTGTAAGTAATCATATCTTTTTTCACTTTAAGTTAAATTTCACAAAGAATATCATGGAATTTCTCCTTTACCAGACCTGGAAATTGTCCTAATCTCAATACGCTCGAAAATGTTTCGTCTATAAAAAAGGTGGAGGGAGAGGGGGAGGATAAAAAATTTGCAACCTACAGCTCTGTAAGAACTAGAAAAAAAAAATTATTATATGATATTTGGCGCAGTGAAATTTCTGAGATTTATATTGAAACGCTGTATGATACTACGTCATTCCATACTAAAGTAATAATTCCATACAAAAGTGGAATTAACCCAATGCAGAATATATATATTTTTAATGTAATCGGTTAGATGTTACAAATAAATAGTTTTATTTCAAATATTAAAATATAACTTGTTTATTTCATTTAATAAATCATAATAGAACACAAAGTATATGTTTATCATATTACGTTTAAAATAAAAGTTTTATGTAGATTTTTATTAAGTTCTTCGTAGAATGTAATAAAGCAAATTACTAAGTCGAAAATGTGTGATTTCAGCATTATGTAAACATGGCAGTTTTATTTGTTTTAACCATTAGTTTTGAAGTTATTACAAATAACAAAAAGTATAAGTCAATTTTATGCAGTGCGACTTTTTTTTTTTTTTTTTTTTTTTTTTTTTTTTGTCCCTTACTGTAGTTTAGATTGGTAAAACATGAAGGATCGGATACAAGTTTTAAAAGAGGATGTGCGTTTTTCAGATGTTTCCTGGGATTTATTTTATACTATAGCCCAATGCTAGCTTGATAATCTATACAAATGAATAAAACAGTAGTTATGAAGTAATCGAGTATTTTTTTTTTTTTACTTTTACATTTCCAATGAATGATTTTTCCTACATCAATGTCTAGATAATACTGAGATTTCGCAGGACAAGAAAAACAACAACAATAATCTGTAGACTTAGGAAATGTAAGTCACGCTATATATGTGTGGGTATGTATGTATATAAAAACCTTTTTTAACATTCCACAGGAAGAAATGAAAAATATAACATGAAGATATTCAAGATATAATTAAAAAAAGAAGGAAAGATATTCAAAATCCAAAAAGTAAAAGATACTATGCTCAACACTTGGCACGGTATGAAAAACACATAAAAAAACTTGAAATGCATTTGCAGTAATTTCCAAGTATACACTGAAAACTAGTTGGCATAGGTGGACTCTGCTTAGTTCCCCATCATATTTATGTTCTCAGAAATTTCTAGTGCGAGACATATTATAATCATGTTAAAAGAAATTAATTTGACCAAAGCTTGATACAGTGACAGAAAGAAATCCCCGCCTAATAGGCTATCCACCGTTCACTTCGATATATTTATCTTATTCTAATCTATTAATTTATTTTATCGTCGTCAATTCCGTTGTTTAGTTTTCATGCTACTATTTCCAATGCAATAATCCTCAAAATTCATATTTATATGAAAAATTTACAATTTCGCTATGTTGATAAAATCGTAAATTACGAATAATTTACGAAATTTTCCTAGTAGAATATTTGTATTCAATCATGTTCAAACAAATATCATAAACGTAATTTTGAAGTTGTCTAATGTATTTAGGATCCTCAAAATGGGAGTTTATGCTCAATTTTGCCTTATTCTGACATGTTAAGTAAATCGTAAATTCGAAATAACTTACGAATTTTTTAAATTGGAAAAATCATAGTCTATGATATTCATGCCAGTATCCTAAATAATATTTCGAAAGTGGTCTGACATCTTTACGATGAAAATATTCCTCAAGATTGACGTTTATGTGAAATTTTCTCTATTCTGCCATGTTAAGAAATTCGTAAATTTTCAATAACTTACGAAATCTTTATACTGGAAAATTCATACTCATTAATATTCATGCCAGTGTCCTAAATAATATTTCAAAAGAAGTCTGACATCTTTACGATGAAAATATCTCTCAAAATTGACGTTTATGTGAAATTTTGGCCTATACTGCCATGTTAAGAAATTCGTAAATTTCCAATAACTTGCGAAATTTTCAAAGTAGCATATTTATAGTTACTTATGTTCATTCCGGCATCAAAACGGATATTTTAAAACTGCTCTGATATTTTTACAGAAAAAAGTTTCCATTTAATACACGTTTAAGTGAATTTTTGTCCTATTCTCCCATGTTAAGAAAATCGTAAATTTCTAATAACTTACGAAGTTTTTAAATTCGAATCTTGCAAATGAATAGGGTTCTTGCCACTGTCGAAAGTAATATTTTAAAACTGATCTGACCTCTCTGCGACAATTTGTTCTTGAGATATCGTGTACACAGACTAACAAACTAACGGACTAACACACTAACCCACTAACCCACTAACAGACTAACAGACACCCTACAGACAGACACCATAGAAATTTTGTCATTTTCGGATTCCTCACACCTGAAAACGTGTATTACAAATTTTGGCCGTAGACGTAATGTGTGTTAATTATCTTGGATGGGCCTATACTATCGAACTATTGCCTGAATTTTAATAAACATTCCAAGTAGATGATGCAGCTTTAGAATACCGTGTTTATGCTTTCTTCTATTATATGTTCTTTCATTATGCTGATAAGACTCACAGATAAACTGGCTTACAAACACACAGACAGACCAACCGTTAAAAAGCAGATTTTCTGGTTCAGGGACCCCAAAGCGCGTAAATATATCAAAATATCAATTTTGAAAATCAGACTTCAAAACAATACTTTATCTGCAATTTGAAAATCAGAAAACGACATTTCTTAACCCTTTAACGTTCACTACTTAATTTATTTTAAAAATTACTAAACTAATCTTAAAAATGGCTTTTAGACACATAGCTGATCATAAATATTTAAAAAATAAAAAATTAGCATTGTTCCTTTTCGAGAAATTTTCGGTTTGAAACATCTGTAAGTAAACCTTATTAAATTCAAATAATATTTAATTTAATAAAAAAATCACTTTATAAGTGAACATTATCGACAACAAAAACTCGTAAAAGTTGCATAGATCCCAACATTTCAATTTATTTCGGTGTATTTTAACCCTTTGTGGCGCAAGGTAATTCGGATTATTTAAATTACACTGCCACCGGAATTTACGAACATAATTAAAATAGAAGAAATTTTAAATTTTCACGTTAAAAGAAGGGCCTTTTCTGCTATGTTATAAATTAAATTTTTGCTAAAAAATTTCCGGGATGAGTTTTTGCACTTGAGAATTAAAATTAGGTGTTCCATCAGCGGGAACACTGCGACTGAAAGGGTTAAACGAAGTCTTAATATAATATAAAGAGATCAACTGAAATTATCAAAACCCTTTCTGTCAGCTCTCTTTGAGAAGACACATTTTCAGAGAACATTTTGTATTTGGATGTGCATCATTCCAACTGTTAGCTCATCTTCGTCAAATCCTTACATGGTTGCATTATTAGATGCTGTAAATGTTAACGTCAACTATAGAAAATCAGAAATCGTTTCTGTCTTAGAGAGTATTTTATATATTGTCTTATTAATATTAATAATAATTAAACATTTATTTAAAATGAATGAAAATATTACAACAAGTTTCATTCTTCTAACAAATCCATCAATTTTAGCAGTAAACATCACTGTAAACACCAGTCCAAAAATAGTCAAATAGCATTGAGAGAATAAAAATGTATAAATCATCAAAAACATCAGGAGATTTAGCGAGTCTAACATTTTCTTTTGAATGTAGGAGAATGTAAACAGAATTACTGCGAGTTGGCTTTTTGACAAATTAAGTGATCACTCATTGTCTTAAAAAAATCACCGACTTTGTCACTCCCAAGGCAATAAACTTGGAAATGTACAACTAAACAAGCTACCTTGTTTTATTGCGTTTTTCAATTTTGTTCCACTAGACTGCTTCATTTGTTTCTCTTCAATTTGTCTATTTGTTTACAGTGTTTTTTCCCTCCGTTTTCACTTCATATAAGTTTCAAACTAGGTCATAATTATTGTTTGTTTAATACTATTTTTCTTTTCTTCTCTCTCTCTCTTTTCTTTTATTTGAGAGCAATGAAGCTGCAAATTTTGTCTCGTCTTTGAAAAGAAAAAAAAGTGTTTGTGAAACTATTTTTTTCTTTTCTCACTTTCTTTTCTTTTTTTCTGCTGAAACAATTCTCACAGATGTTTGTAACAGATAAAAGTCTTTTTTTCTGAAGAAAGCATTCATGCATCACACATAAATAATCATTACATTTCTACCATTGATGGAAGTTAATTCATAGAAAATTTGTAAATTAATAGTAATATGTCCATGTGTTAATATTCACGATAACTATATGGATAAGGAAATTGTTTTTTTCTTAATTATCAATTCTTATTTACGGATTTTTCCTGAGAGAGAAAAAAAGCAAAAAACTAAATAAAAGTATTAATCTTTCAAATCTCTGTATTTTTCCTTGTTTTTTATATTTACAAAAAAAAAAACAAAAAAAAAAAACATTTTTAATGGAAGAAACTTTTTAAATTTTTGATGAATTCTTGTGATTTGAGATGTCTAGAAAATAGGATTGAACTTTTACTTCCACTTCACTGAAAAGAGCGAAAAGCTTACTTCAATCAATCCGCGATCAATCCGAGGAATGTTTGTCATATCGCCATAATCTTTTGTATAGATGTCTATTTAATTTGGTTTGAAATATATAGAATACAGTGGAACCTCACTAAAAGTTCATCTCCTTTAAAGGATCACTAGGGGACATCATTTCAGGGCAGTTTTTCTAAGCCTTAAATATTTCTCCGTAAAACTTAATACAAATTTCTTTTATTAAAAGCCCCTGTATAATAATTATATACTTACATTTTGCGAAGGCAGATAATTTTGTCCTTAATTAGTCCACCATATAATTGAAGTTAATATCCATGCCTGTAATAATAACCTCTGTGTAAGACAAAGTACAAGAAAAATGCCACAAAGAAATGCTAAAAATGTGTTCACCTACAGCAGTACCAACTGCCTGCAGCGGTTGAGTGGTAGAGGATTAAAAACTGACACTATAAAATTGGTAGTCAAACACAAGATTTCACATTCCAAGATAGGATAGGGAAACTTTAAAGTCAAAAATTATGTAATGACTTGTTTTTCTTTTTCTTCTTCGGATACTGTTGGATGGAAGCACTTGTGACAAAAGCCACGCATCTAATGACTTGTTTAGGCAAAGACATAATGATGTAAAATCTTTTTCTAAAATATTTCAGGTATGAAATAAATGGTTCAAAATGGCCGACCGACAACTGGGAGGATACATTCACCATACGCGTTGTGCTTTTTACTTTGTGCTTGCTTTGGTGCATGCCTTGTGCATGCTTTGGCGGATTTAAGGGGGGGGGCTCCCCAAAGAAAACCAAAAAACTGACATTCACAATTGAATATTACAATTGTAAACTTTTCATTATTTTGGAAAGACATCTTAAAAAATCTTAGCGCCCCCCCCCCCCCCCAAAAAAAAAAAAAAAAAAAAAAAAAAAAAAAGTTAAGTTCTGGATCCGCCATTGCTTTGGTGTAAGGAAAAGAAGTGAATGATAAGATTTCATGTTTCTAAATGTGTATACTTAGAAATGAATGCCTAACTTGGAAAAAAAAATTGTGTCACACCAATATTTAGCTAGTAAATTTAAATGTAATAACTTTTTAATGGGTAATGTTCACTTTAACTGGCGAAATTAAAGTGTCATGTTTAGGTAAAAAAAAAAAAAAACTAAAATTAGTGTTTTTTACCAAGTTTTAGTAGAAATTATTTCTACCCAGAAACGATGCTAAGTTGAGTAATTAGTTCGGGTAGATGAAAAAACTTTTAGAAAACAAAATTATTAGTAGTAAAGACCGTTCAAAATTCAAATAAATGGTTAGAACACCTATGTATAGGGTCAATTTTCTACAGTAATCTCTTGGGGAGTTTTCATTACTTCCCCTCCCCCCCCCACACACACATACGCAATTTTATGCTTTCAGTGGTAATCACGGCAATTAGATTAATGAGAATGCAGACGATAAATTAATTTTAGCATGCAGTTTTTATAAAAAAAAATGTAATGCATTTTTGCGGTTCGAGACTATAAAAAATCAGTTTCTTTGAAAAGCAATAGAAATTTATTATTATTATTATTAAAAATATTATTATACTGTTTATATATTATTATACTGTTTATATATTATTATTATAATAAAATTTTATGTTGTTTCAATTTACGACTGATTATTAATTATAAAGTTAAACTTAAAAGTGTTTCAAAATAGGGTACTGTTTCAGAACAACCTTTCTCCTTTTGTTAGCAACGAAGCAGCAAAACTTGTGTAGTCAAAGTCTTTAGAAAAAAATAAAATAAAAAAATAAAAGGAAATAAAAAGAAACTGTTTGAAACTCATGAATGAAATCATTTTTTCTCTTTCTTCCTTGTGGTAAAACAGTTTTCATCTCTTCTTTGTAACTATAAGTGATTTTTTTTTCTGAAGAAAGCATTCATGCATATTACATTAAATAATCATTATGTATCAATTTATGATGGAAATTAAATTAATGGAAAATTCGTATAAAAATAGTTAAATGTTTATGCGTTAATATTCATCGTAATCGTACAAATTCATAAAAATAGTTTATATTATTATTAGTGCTAGAGGCCTATTTCAGTCGGTACAGTTGTCGAATTTTTATAATACACTCTTAATTAGCGCTAAGGGCCTATTTCAGTCGGTTTATTGAATGGGGATTTATTGAATGAAGTCCCCCCAAGGCACAACTTTGACATGAGCCCCCCCCCCAGGCCCAACTTTGACATGAGTCCCCCCCAAGGTACCCCTATTTCAGTCGGTACAGCGTTGTCGAATTTTTATAATACACTCTTAATAGTGCTAAGGGCCTATTCAGTCGGTTTATTGAATGGGGATTTATTGAATGAAGTCCCCCCAAGGCACAACTTTGACATGAGTCCCCCCCAGGCCCAACTTTGACATGAGTCCCCCCAAGGTACCCCTATTTCAGTCGGTACAGCGTTGTCGAATTTTTATAATACACTCTTAATAGTGCTAAGGGCCTATTTCAGTCGGTTTATTGAATGGAGATTTATTGAATGAAGTCCCCTCAAGGCCCAACTTTGACATGAGTCCCCCCCAAGGTACCCCTATTTCAGTCGGTACAGCGTTGTCGAATTTTTATAATACACTCTTAATAGTGCTAAGGGCCTATTTCAGTCGGTTTATTGAATGGGGATTTATTGAATGAAGTCCCCCCCAAAGCACAACTTTGACATGAGTCCCCCCCAGGCCCAACTTTGACATGAGTCCTCCCCAAGGTACAACTTTGACATGAGTCCCCCCCAAGGCCCAACTTTGACATGAGTCCCCCCCAGGCCCAACTTTGACATGAGTAACCCCCAAGGCCCAACTTTGACATGAGTCCCCCCCAAGGTACAACTTTGACATGAGTCCCCCCCCAAGGCACACCTTTGACATGAGTCCCCCCAAGGCACACCTCCCCCTCATTGGGAAAAAGAGAAAAAACGTTGTTTTGCGCGGCTATAAGACAGTTTGGACTTCCAACGTTATTTGTTACGGTATCTGCAGCTGAAACACATTGGTTTGATTTAATGAAAACTTTATCATGGAATTTAGATCGTCACGAATTAACTAAAGAAGAATTTGTCGATATTAACAAGTTTAGCAGTAGGCCTCTGGCACTAAATTAAAATCTGTCAATGTCAAATTTTCATGTTTTAAATAATGAAATAATGTCGTGTCTGTATAATTTTTTTTTTTAATTCATTTTTGAAATAGCTTAATTTTTCTTTCTTCTATAGCCATGAAAAAATAAAGTAGTTACTTCGTATGAAGCACTACTGTAAAAATTTATTAATTTGCAATTTTTGATGAATTTACGTGTTTTGAGATGTATAGAACATGATTCAAACTTTTACCTTTTTCAACACTTTCCAACAAAGTTGAAAAGTGTTTATGTCTTCGGTTTGTCTGTATGCCTGTCCATATGTCCGCATTCTAACTCCTGTTAATATTCACGACTTTCTTCAAATTGATAAATGTTTTCTAGTTATTAAAAAAAGAGTAAATACACTGCAAATTCAGGTGCCTTAAATTCAGACACATAGCAGTCTTAAATGGGTGTCATTATTTTCAAACACGAAATCATGTCTTAAATTTTAGGATACGTAAGATGTCTTTAGTTAAGATATGAATGTGACTGGATTTAAGACACTTGAAGTGACTTAAAGCAGCCATTTTTAACCTCATTTTTCATAAATAAATTAAAAATATAAATAAGATTGCGTGTGGTTTAATTACCGGTTAAAAACTGAGTATAGAATTTCTTAGAGAAGGCAGAAAATGATTATGCGAAAATTTCCACACATAGCGAACCTCTCCGACAGGCTGAACTTGAACTGAGGACTTACAAGCCAGAGACCAATCGATTGAGCTACAACCATCGACAGTAGACCTATTTTGGTTAGTAGTATAGGGGAGACCCGTGTACCTAGGGCCATCATGTACCTAGGGCCACCCCACTTTATTTGAATAATATTTAATTTTAAGTTTTAATACTCAATTGGGCGAGTAACAACACCAATTGCTACTTTTATAACTACTTTGGAACATTTGAGGAGAAAGTTTTGACAAGTTACACGTAGGAAACGAATTTACATGGTTTGAAGTAAAATTTTGCAGCTCATCTCTTTTGCTATTTTACAAAGGGAAGTTAAATATTTTTCTTTCATTTTTAGTGTATAATGTTCCTTGATATATTGAGTAATAAATGAGATATTTAATTAGTCCTCTCTGCATGTGGATTTTTTTGTGGAAGGCATTTTGAATGAAGTTACCAAAACTTGTACCTAGGGCCACATAGCTGCCTTGTACCTAGGGCCAGTGTGTTTGGATCTTTTAACACTTTCGCGACCGCATGTTTTTGTCTTTTTGACAGTAAGGTCCGCCTGTGGGCGTTTTTCTCATAAGTTACAATTTTTCAAAACAAAATTTTCCGTATTCACATTTATATTACAAATTGATATGCATTATAATCATAATATCTAATCAAAGTATTTGCATCCATAGTATATTGATTGTACAAATATGAATATTGTGTACATTTTTTAGAAACAAATAATATACAAATTGCAAAAGAAACGCCCACTGGTGGAGTTTCATACTTTCAAATGACGTGAATGTACGTCAGCGGTCGCAAAAGTGTTAAGAAACACAGTATAGCCTGTAGTAACTGGATGCTGGAAAACTCTGGTAAAACCAATCACTATATATGACATTGCGGAAAATGTTGGCAAATCCTATCCGCCTGTAAACATTCTATCAGGCTTTCGTGTATCCGGCATATGGCCAATGAATCAAGACACATTCACTGAGGATGAATGTTTAAGTTCAAATGTGACTGAAAGACAAAACCCCTCCATAAATTTATAAAAAAAAAAAAAAAAAAAAAAAAAAAAAAAAGATTTTCCAGGAAGAAAGTGAACTAACAATGATAGAACTGGATGTCTCTGTTTAGTGTCCTGTTGAAATTTCGAAACCTTCAACATCTAACATCTTTTCGTGTGTTATGCTTTAAGAGGTACAAACCTAAGCAAAACCTTTACCTAAAGGAAAATGTCCCACATCAAAGAAAAGATGTGACCGAAAATCAGAGAGATCTAGAAATCCAAGAGACACTCCAGAAAAAAAAAAGAAATTGAAGAAAAAAAAACGTTTTGTTAGAATATCCCAAAGAGAAAAAAATAATGAAAAAAATCGTATTTCAAATTAAGGAAACAACGTGATAATTATTATATGATAAATAAATATAATACTTGATTGTATATATATATATATAAGATATATATTTATATGCTTATTTTCTATTCATTAGAAAGTGAAATATAAATTTGAGAGAATGGCCCTAGGTACAATGAGGTCTGGCCCCAGGTACAATGAGGGTGTTGTACCTAGGGCCACGAGTGAAGTTTTTTTAAAAACCTTCTATTTGCTGGAATTTATTATTTTAGGTATTTATATTAATCGCAATTGGAGCTAATTAGTCCTAAAGATATGCACATATCAGTTTGATAATTTTAAATAGGTCAAGGGCTCTGTTTTTGGGCATTGAAAAAAAGCGGCCCTAGGTACACCGGTCTCCCCTATATATGTAGTATTCGTCAACCATATCGTAAATTTATCTTTTATTTATTTATTTATTTTATTAAAGTTATCGACAAAATACCTAAAGTTTAATATACATTTCAGTTTTGAATTTTATGTGTATATTTTTAGTGTTTTTTTCTTTTTGAAATGTGAGTGATAAATGTGCAAAAAGTGCAGCCTATAATTTCAAAAACGGTTTCTTTTTTCTTTCTCTCTCTGTATTTTTTAAAACTTATATTTAACGGAAAAGGAACTATTTCTATGAACACCAGAAAATTGGTTGTTTTACACTGATAGGAAGGAACTCATGCGTTTTTTTTTCTTTTTTAAATTAAATTAACAAATTTAGTGGCAGTCGCGTACAAATTGTTCAAGATTGCTCGTTTACATAGCCGATTTCTTTTTCTTTGAAAATTCCATTTCACAAAGCTAAATGGTCTAACTAGCTTAAACACGTATTATATAAAATATTAATAAAGGAAGCGTATGTGGAAAGAAATTTAAACCCCATATGTGTATTACTTAAAATAGATTCCGTGTGAAATTTACTAAGTTAATACAAGTGTCTGAAATTTTCAGTGTCTGAACTGTCAAATGTCTGAACTTCTAGGTGTCTGAATTGTAAAATGTCTTCATTTCCAAGTGTCAAACCTGCAATGTGTCTTAATTTCAGACATATTAATATTATTCAGACACTTAACTTAGTCCATTTTTATAAAGACATTTATGTGTCTTAAATTCAGACGTGTGTGGTGTCTGAAAATTGGTATCTTGACGTGTTTCAGACACTTATATATCTAAATTGGTATTTCAGACACATTCTGTTTAAGACACTTCTATTTACAGTTTACTACGGAACCATGCACTTAGCGACAGTGCCTTTAGTGTAAATGTATAAACCCGTATTCTTAAAGTAAATGTTATACCTCCTCGGTGGCGTGCTTTTAGCCTGTAAGTGCCTTTAGCGTAAACATGTAACAAGTTGAAAAATATATATATGGAAAGAAAAGAAGAAGAAAAAAAAGAGGTATTTCTATTTACCGCATTTTATTACCTTTATTTTACACAGATCATAATGAAATTGACATTTAGTATCCATATATGTATAAAGAAATGAATAGTATGAATACCGTATGATTAGCATTAAGATTTACAGGAGAACACAAAAAATATTCACATACATTACGGGCTACAACAGAGAATGGTGGAATTTCATTTTCGATTTTATTAAGCGTTTTTAACACTTTCCAATAATGTTTAAGAATGATTATAAATTTAATTAGTCTACACTGTAAAAAATATGTCCTATTTGCTGCCAGAAGTTGTCTGTAATTTGAGAAAATTCGCGTAATTTACGAAAAAATTACGTTGTCAGAACGCATTTTTTGAAATTACAGAGAATTTCTGGCAGCAAATAGGACATATTTCTTACAGTGTACCTGTCTCTCTTTCTGACTGCCCGTTGTATGATCACATACGCAAAATACATTGAAGACAAGGAATACGTACAGTTGGAAAGTGTTAATAATGTATGCGAACCTCACGATTTTCTGTTCTTGTTTATTATTTTATATTCGCTTACCCCCACCCCCTCTCTCTCTCCTCCCTCCCCTCTCAATTTTAGCAATTAAGCACCAATTTTGTTTTTTCTTTGAAAAATAAATAAATAAATAAAACTGCTTATGAAAGAAATATTTTTCATCTTTTCTTTTTAACACTTTCCAAACAAAGTTGAAAAAGTGTTTATGTCATCGGTTTATCCGCCTGTCCGTCTGTCCGTGTTCTAACTATCGTAAATATTCATGGAATTTCTTGACACTGACATTTATTATTTAAGTTCCCTATGGGGTGTTCTCTATTGAAAATGAAATATGTACCATCACTGGTTTGTGTGCAGGGACACTCGAGAGAATTTTGAAGCATTGCGTTCTATGAGAGTTATTTCTATAAATCATATATAATATATATATATTCCCCAATCATTAAAAAAAAAAAAAAAAAAAAGTAGAATATATTATGATTAAGATCCATACAAAAATATTCAGATACATTAAGGGCTATAAATGGAAATTGCTTCAATAGCAATTTAGTTTTTTATTAAGCATTTTTAACACTTCCCAGCAACGTTTATGAGTGATTATTGTAACAATCCATTGAACTGAATTTATTGTTGTTTGTAGTTATTAATCAGTTCATCAATAAAAAGATACACTATAATATTAAACACACGAGCATATAAATAATTGATAGAATAAGTTACAGTTAATGCATAGTCTTTAAGGCTGATTCAAAATATTTTTCACTTCAGTACAAGGCGGGATCAGTCTAAGTGTAATTACATTTCTCGTGCTTAACTTTGAGGACGATTTTAAAGGCTCGGAGAGATGCAAAATTGATCGGCAAGTTGTGATTTAATAAACACCCAGTCATTCGACATTCTCTTATAACCATTTTCTCTCAATCACAAGGGATATCACCCCTGTTTTAACACTGGACTCGTTGAGTGAATACTTGCGCAGAAGCTCCCATGATGCAAGAAACATGGTTGAAGAATACTTTCTTCGATCGTTATACTAACTCATCAAAACACTTTTCTATGTCGGGGTCGGGACAAGAAGATAAGTAGGAAAATCCACGTTTAGGAGGGTCAACCATAAATCTTTAAAGTTGCAACAATTATATTTTGAAATAGTCCATTTTCGTATATCTATATGTCTCTTTTTCCGCCTATAGCATTCACAAACATTTTTAGAATTTCTTCAAAATGATACATGTTAATCAAGTTTACTATGCCCCCCTTGTTTAAAATATTATAAATAGTACAGCTGGTTTGTGTACAGGGAACCGAAAAGAATGACAATGCATTGCGCCCTACAGGGAAGCATTTTTATAAGTAATATTAAATAACTTTGTACTGCACAAACCATGATAAAAATGACATTTGTCATTCACATGCTTAAAAAAAAAAAAAAAAAAAAAAAAAAAATGTTTTTTATGCAATATGGTATCTTTAGCATTAGGTTTTACAGGGCTACACTAAAATATTCAAATACACTTAGGGCTAGAATTGAAAATTGCATTTTCTTTTGTGTTACGAGTTTTTAACACTTTTCAACAATGTTTAAGGGTTAAATACGGATCGCTTGCAATTTCGATGGCGTAAATTTTGCAAGTTTTTTGCAAATACAGTCGGCAGCAAAAGTATCCGAGCACTAGCAAAAATTCAGATATAAAAAAAGTACACTTAATGCAGTTTTGTTAAATAGATCCTTGTCGAATCCTGTTCTTAGTCAGTCTAGGAACATGATTCGACAAAGATTTATTTAACAAAACAGTGTTAAGTGCGCTTTTTTCACATAGGAATTTTTGCTATGGCTCGGATACTTTTGCTGCCGACTGCAGTCATACATTTGGAACGCTTGCAAACGGCTTTGCAACTGGAAGTGTTTCATTTGTATGTACCCTTTAGAGGGTCTGTGAATTTAATTATACCATTTGTCTGTCTTTCTTTCTTTCAGTTGCGTGATTACATAGACAATGTACGCAAAAATTAATGAGTACGTACAGTTGGAATGTGTTATTAATCTATGTGAACTGCACGATTTTTTGTTCTTATTTTTGTTTTCCTTTTCCCCTTCTTTTCTGGATAAAAAATTCTCAGTTCTGTTTGTAATTGCAATGGGACTTTCTTTCTCTTTTAAGAAAGCATCCATGCATCATACATATATAATCATTACGTTTCAACTATTGTCCGAAATTGCCCATGAACAATTATCGTTATAATTGCAAAATGCTTATGTGTTAGCATTCATAATAGTCCTTCGTATTTTCGAAATAATGATATAATTATTTTTTTAACTATTCGCCGATGAAATTTATTAATTTATTATATTATTATTATTAAGGAACAGAATTGTGCAGTGTAATAGATTTATGTCTGCGCTCTTTATTTCCAATAAGTCATTTTTGTACTAAGGGACAACTTTACACATCAATTATTATTATTTGTACATTTTTACCAATCTATGTTTTAAAACTTTTAAAATACGAAATAAAATGGAAATGCTATAAATCCTAAAATAATTTTTTAAAAAATGTCCCCCAAAGGAAATTTTAAAGGTGTTTATGAAAATATTGCTATAAATATGGAAATAAGACTATAACTCTGAGTAAAGTTATCATTTGTAACTCTCTCTTTCTCACACACACACATCTACAAACAATTAATATATCTAAAATGACAAAAAAAAAAAAAAAAAAAAAAAAAAAAAATCTGGTGTGTCACTCACACGACTTCCTCTTACCCTGAAATTTAATACAATAAATACAGGTTGCAG
The DNA here is from genome assembly GCA_963930645.1 of Salticus scenicus. Taxonomy (NCBI): domain Eukaryota; kingdom Metazoa; phylum Arthropoda; class Arachnida; order Araneae; family Salticidae; genus Salticus; species Salticus scenicus. Next base: position 204,358,123 of record OZ005656.1, on the reverse strand, counting down.
ATTAATAGGTAAGATAACGAGTACTGTTATGTAAACCTATGTTAAACAATTCATATTAGGCTTCTGAAGAGTTTTATATGATAATTAGTTCTGTGTGAACCCCCGTTTCATTAATGCACCTACATTTATATAGAATTTAATTCGGTTATTAAAAAATAAGTCTGTTTTTAAAAAATAACTTATTAAAATTATTATTTAAAAAAATTATCTTTCATTATAATGCAGACGATTTCCATATTAGAGAAGTTGTATAACACCAAATATCCAAAAAAAAGTCCATTTTATTCTCAAAATTAAAAAAAAAAAAAAAAAAAAAGTACGATTTTTTTCTAAATTTTTTTTTTTCGTTAAAAGTAAAAAAAATCGATAACTTTGTTTTAAATTATCGCAGATCGATGGTTCAACCATTCGTTTTAAAGGTATTGGGGAGCTCTTTTGAAAGATACCCATCATGAAAATTTACTCCTCTCGAAGGGGGACTTCACCCCAGGGGGGGAGGCGAGGCTCCTACATACACAAAAAAAATTTCCCAGTTAACTATCTCTATTACAAAATATATATATTCGTTTCATTTGGTTTAGTGCAGTTTATAGACGTTAAACTCTACTTTCCTGCAATTTCCCCCATAGACGAATTAGAATTATCTTGATTGTCCCTGTACACAAACCATTAGCTTGATCTTAACGAAAAGCTTACTGTAGCATCCCTATACGATACACATTTAGAATACCAAGTTTCAACTTTCTGCCATAATTTGTTTTTGAGATATGCTGATAACAGACAGACACACAGACCATTTGCTAAAAACATGATTTTCGTATTCAGGGAACCTCAAAACGTGTAAATATAACAAAATCTCGCGTTCGAAAATTTGACCCAAAAACAATACTTTCTCTACCTTATGGGTAAGAGAAAGTAAAAAGAAAAAAAGAACGTAACGATAAATTTTAATCATGGTATTACTCATTAATATCATTGAAAAGAATTGCTTTTTGTATTAGATATAAATAAGCGACTATTTTCTGCCTCCAATCAGTATGGAGAATATAGGTAATCGTGAAATTTTTTCGACATCAGATTTTTGATCTTTTTACACGTTTTGAGATGTGAGGAATCCGAAAATCACAAAATCGATAGTTCGTCAGTGTGTTAGTTTGTTAATCTATGCACACGATATCTCAAGAACAAATGATCGTAGAGACGTCAGTCTAGTTATAAAATATCATTTATGACATAGGCAAGAACCCTATTTGTTTTCAACATTCTAAATAATACGAAAATTTTGTAAGTAATTAAAAATTTACTATTTTTTTAACATTGAAACAAGACCTTCCGGCTTTTTCGGAAGGGTAGGTTGATTTCTTTTTCCTTATCAAGTAGCCGTCATTTTGTTTCAAAATGGCGGCTACAAATTATTAATGCACTTGGTAGAAATATTGATGTAGGCTATGCACACATGGAGTTTTAAGCAAATCGGTTCATAAATACACTTTTATGTAAATTTAAAATTTTGAAGTGGCCGGCGCTAGGAAAAAAAATGGTGGGTTAAGTTGACAAATATATGAAATGCGTTTGTGAGATAAGTCGACTGTACACACATAGTTCGAATTAATTCAAAATCTCAAAAGTCATTGTGTTGAAAAATTAAGTGGCTGCCACTTCGATAAAAATGGCAGAGAAAGTTGCTCATCTAAGATATCGTTGCAAATTTGAAAATATTTTTTTTTTTTTTTTTGTAGAAATTCTTTCAAAGAGGCTTAGTAAGTTGATAAAATGTTAGTTTCCTGCATTTCTAGTTTGTTTTAGCATTAAAATAGTCTAATGTTACCTTAAAAACGGATTAAAAAGATCCAGTAACGCATGTAATGGATTTGGCGCCAAATTTGGCGACTTTTCCACTATGGCGACTTTTTTGGCGACTTTTGGCGAGAAAATACTTATTATCGATATACCAAAGATGGACGCAATAACGTGATTGGTTCATGAGTTACGTGATTTTTTTTTATTTTTGTTGTTTGAATGATAAATCCATTTTTCAACTTTGATTTGAATTGATTAAGTATTTCTAAAGCTCCAGCAAACACATCGAAGATATTTGAAGCATAGGTTACTGTCCAACTGTGGTTTAAATCAGTGCCGTGTTTCAAAAGTTATTATTATGGCAAATTTTCAAGTGGTAGTCTAAGTGGCTGCGACTTGTAAAACAAAATAGCAAAACAACTTGCCCATCGAAATCATCCAGTACATTTGTACGATAAGTTCATTGTCCAGTTCTAGTTTAAATTAAATCAAAATTTCAAAAATTATAATCATAAGAAATTTTCAGGTGGCACCACTTGAAAAAAAAAGTGGAGTGAGATGCCTAGCGAAATTATCTGAGATATTTGAATGATAAATCCACTACCCAAACTTGAAGCGAATTGATTCTGTCTTACTAAAGTTACCATAATGACAAATTTTCAAGTGGCCGCCACTTGAAAATAAAATTGCGGATCAAGTCATCAAGAGAACTTATCCTAGATATTTGAACCAAAAGTTCACTAACCAGCTTTTATTTGAATCAGTTTAGTATTTTAAAAGTTATCGTGATGGCATATTTTCAAGTGGCAGTGTGATTTCAAGTGGCTGGAACTTAGACACAAGATGTCGGGACAAGTTGCCTAGTGAAAACATTCAAGATAATTATATGATAATATCACTGTCAAAATTTGGTTCGATTTGAAGTATTATTTCAAAAGTTATCGTGATTTTAAATTTTCAAGTATGAGCCTGATTTCAAGTGACCGCGCTTAACTTAAGATATCTGCCACTTTATTAAAAGTGGCGGATAAAGTTTAATAATAAACTTCATTGAGATCCTTATGTGGTCTGTATTTACATCACAATTCAAACAATTTCGGAATACGCATTTTACAATTTAAATTTGAAATTTTCAAGTTGTCTCCACTTGAAAACAAAATGGCGGAGCAACTTGGTTAACAAACTCATCTAAGATATTTATAAGATAAGTTAAGACACTGTTCAAATTTGGTTCCATTTGGAGTATTATTTCGGAAGTTATCATGGTTTTAAATTTTCAAGTGGTGGCCTGATTTCAAGTGGTCCCGCTTAACTTAAGATATCCACCACTTTATTAAAAATGGCGGAAAAAGTTCATTAATAAAGTTATTTGAGACACTTGTGTTATCTATGTATACATCAAAATTAAAAGAAATTCGCAATACGCTTTTTACAATTTGAATTTGAAATTTTCAAGTGGTCTCCACTTGAAAACAAAATGGCGGAGCAACTTGGTTAACAAACTCATCCAAGATATTTATAAGATAAGTTAAGACACTATTCAAATTTGGTTCGATTTGGAGTATTCTTTCGGAAGTTATAGGGATTTAAAATTTTCAAGTGGTAGCCTGATTTCAAGTGGTCCCGCTTAACTTAAGATATCTGCCACTTTATTAAAAATGGCGGATATAGTTTATTAATAAACTTCATTGAGATCCTTATGTGGTCCAATTTCGGAATACGCTTTTTACAATTTGAATTTGAAATTTTCAAGTGGTCTCCACTTGAAAACAAAATGGCGGAGCAACTTGGTTAACAAACTCATCCAAGATATTTATAAGATAAGTTAAGACACTATTCAAATTTGGTTCGGTTTGGAGTATTCTTTCGGAAGTTATAGGGATTTTAAATTTTCAAGTGGTAGCCTGATTTAAAGTGGTCCCGTTTAACTTAAAATATCTGCCACTTTATTGAAAATGGCGGATAAACTTCATTAATAAACATCATTGAGACCCTCATGTGACCTGTATTTACAACAAAATTCAAGCAAATCTTGCTTTAAATATGCTTTTTACAATGTCGGTTTGAAATTTTCAAGTGGCTGCCACTTGAAAACAAAAAGTCGGAGCAACTTGGTTAACGAACTCATCCAAGATATTTATAAGATTAGTTCACTGTCCAAATTTGGTTCGATTTCGAGTATTATTTCGGGAGTTATCGTGATGACAAAATTTTCATTATAAATAGATAGATAGATAGATAGATAGATATATTAATAAAGTCAGAGTTTTGTCTGTAAATTTGTCGGAATCGAAAAATTTTGCGATACCTTCACGTTTTACACCCCATGAAAGCCTAAAATGACTTCAGAAAATTTTGCCTGTGTGTGAGTGTGTGTGTGTGTGTGTCTGTGTGTGTGTCATCGTGTCCGAATGTCGCTTTTTTTGTCCGGGCATCACTTGAGAACGGCTGGACGGAATTCAACTACGCTTGGCAGGAATTTAGGTCTTCACCCAACTTAAAATTATATCTATCAACTTTTCGGAAATTCCCCCCCGTTCCCCCCCTAGGGGGTAAAAGACTAAAACACGTTTGTCCGGGCATCACTTGAGAACGGCTGGACGGAATTCAACGACGCTTGGCAGGAATTTAGGTCTTCACCCAACTTAAAATTATATCTATCAACTTTTCGGAAATTCCCCCCCCCGTTCCCCCCTAGGGGGTAAAAGACTAAAACACGTTTGTCCGGGCATCACTCGAGAACGGCTGGACGGAATTCAACGGCGCTTGGCAGAAACTTAGGTCTTCACCCAACTTGAAATTATATCTATAGAAATTTTCAAAATTATGATTAGTGTTTAAATTGTGTGTAAAAAACGCCTGCTCATGCGCCATAAATATTTTTTCACTTAAATGCTTTGAATGAAAAAATGAAATATAAAAATAAATTTTTAAGTTAAAGACTTTTGTATTCGCGTGATTTTCACTACAAATTATGAAAAGATTGAAATGAAGTGTTGCCATCTAAGTTTCATACTTTAGTTAATTTTATAAAATCTAATTGTCGTATCGAAAAACTGTTTACACCCCAGGATACAGAAAAATCACCTCTTTCATTAGGTACTGAATTTGTAATGATAGGTTTGATATTTCTAATTTATTTTTCCCTTTATCCGTTTTTCCGTTGCCACTTAAATTTCATACTTTAGTTATTTTTTAAAAATCTAATTGTCGCATCGAAAAACTGTTTGAACCACTGGATTCAGCAAAATTGCCACTTTCATTCGGTATCAAATTTATAAATATAGGTCTGATATTTCTAATTTATTTTACCCCTTTTCCGTTTTCAACCCAGATTCGATATGGAACAGCTTTAGTATTGGATCCCTTTGGCAAAATTTGAAATTCGGCACCGAAGTAGCTCGGACGTTTCTCGCCAAGATCTTTAATTGCACAATTGAGATAGCCAATTCAGTTCATCGCAAAAATGGCTTCAAATATTTAAAGTCACCAAAGGGTTCCGATACTTAAGCTGTGCTTTTTGTATTTATTTATTTATAATACTGTCTATTAAAGACTTCTGTGGTCACGAAATTTGGTGCGTAAATTGTTTGTATGCATCCGGCACTTATTGTAATTGCATTTCAAGAAATTCGAAATCCCCCCCCCCCCTCCTTTCTGGGAGTCGGAGGGCAATAAACATGTGTAAAAACATGTTTTTCCGTTTGAATTCGCTTTGAATTATCTTAGAATGGCGAATTTTGGTGTGTGGATATTAATTAAGTGTACGCATTATGTACATTAGTGGGATTTTGCAAAACTTCGAACTCACCCGCTGAGGGTGGGGAAGTAAGAAGTGGGTAAGTTGTGCCGAAGACAGTGGGGACCCAGACTCCTCACATTGGCAGCGAGAAAACCTCTACCAATCACAGCGAGAACTTAGGTTATTAATAAAGATATGGCATTTTGACAAATCATTTAAGTTTAACGTCCAGCGAAGCGGGCAAAGCCTGCTAGTATATATATAGAGATAAACGAAGTGATTGCAATAGGTCGATTTCTAAAGAAATCAACCTAAAACAGGGGGAAATTTCGCTTCAACGTGTATTATGAATTTATGAATGAGGATTATTTTCATCGTACAGATATTGTACCAGTTAAAAAAAATCATTCATGATGCTGGAACGAATATCATTGACTATGAACATTTTACCTTGAAAATTTCGTAAATTACTCAAAATTAATGACTCCTTAACATTGAAAAACAGGACAAATTTTCGCATAAACATGTATTATGAGAATTATTTTCATCGTACAGATATTGGACCAGTTAAAAAAAAAATCATATATGATACTGACACGAACATCATCTTATATATATTATAAATGTGAATGTCCGTTTATTTGACTGAGTTTCACGCTAAAACTGCTCGATGGATTTCGATAAAATTTGTTATGGAGATAGCTTATACCCTAACTTAAAAAGTTGGCTACCTTTTATTCCGAAAAAAAACTTTTTTTTGTTATTTTTATGCATAAAATAGTAATTTTGTAAGCTAATAATAGCAAAAAATTAGCCATTTAAATTTTAACCATAATTTAATTGTTGCCAAAATTAAATTTAATTATCCATAATTTAATTGTTGTCGAGTTTATTTTTTTTCCCAACAGGAAAATAAATACATTTATCTAAACTTGAACAATAAAAAATAAAAAATAAATAAATAAATTATGCATCTCAAATAATTGACGTCGATTTTAATTTAAAATTTCTTTTACAAAGTGCTAATATAGTTTACGATGCTAATGTGTGTTGTACTAAAATCAGTTTTATTTATAGTAGATCCTCCTGGGTGATTTTTTAAATTGTTGCGTTGAAGTACACCGAACATTTTTCGCCAAGAGGCTTAATTTAGCATTTTTTAATCTAGGTAGTTCAAGAAAAATATAAAAGAGGTTTAATTTAGCAACAGCAATTTTAATCTAGGTAGTTCAAGAAAAATGTAAAATTTATAAAATACTACAAAACGAAAAAAAAAAAAAAAAAAAAAAAAAAAAAAAAAAAAACTGAAATAGTAATCACATAAATGATCTATTTTTATCTGAGTACATAATTTTATAGAAAAAAAAGTGGTTTTAAAAATAGAAAATTTATTTCATTAAGCACTATTTTAAACCTAAAAACCATTAATAAAATAAACAGAATATGAAGGGTTCTTATATGTTAACGAAAAGGTGTCCGATAAAACGCTTTCTATTTTTATGCAAGAAATTATACAAAAAAAAAAAAAAAATCGCTAATATGGCTACAAAAATTCAAAAGCCGCCAAGGGAGAGATTCAATAAAGTTGTGTAGCACGATAATGTTTATTTATTTATTTATTTTTTTATATACCAATCACTACGCTAATTGAACATACAAATAAATGAGCTGCTGTGGGTGACTGCACTTGCACGCTGTCGGGCAGAAATATTTGATTAATTCAAATTAATATTTAAATAACTAAATAAAGATATGTTTAATAGAATAGAAAGCATAGTCTTGGTGAAAAATGATAGTTTAGGGTTCCCGATGTTTCGAAGCTCTCCGACACACGGGATCGTAGACCTTGAGCTTACCAAGGGATTATCGATGGAGTCATCTCCAAGCCCCATCGCCAAAAGATATAAGTAGGAGTGAGTTGATTTTTGCGAAAGAGTATGTAGTCACTGCGATCCAGAGTTATTCAGAGACCTATTCTGAGTCATTGCACTTTAGGGATTGAGCTCTAATCAACTGGACATTTTTCGTGAGTGAGTGAAAATTTTTGCTCTGGTGTAGTTGATGTTATTTGCTTTACTCCTGTGGAACAAGTGACTATTTTTTAGACTGTCCCAGATCATTCATCGAATAATGACTTATACTGTACGAGTAACAGCTTCAACTGTTTCCAGAATATTCGAAGAATTAACACCAGCTATTGGACTATTTTCGAAAATATTTGTTTTAATAGTAGTTTTTTTTTTTTTTTTTTTTTTGTACAGATTCGAGAAGTTTAAAAAAGGTTTGATATTGCCAAGGAGGTCCCATACTAAAGCTGTGACGAAAATAGTCGCCAATCGAAATATATTCAGTTACAAAGAAATCATTTAAATATAGTGTCCAGCGAAGCGGGCAAAGCCTGCTAGTTGGCTATAAAAATTTTTCTTTGAACACTTCGTAAGTTATTCAAATTTAACGACTTTCTTAACACTGAAAAACAGGGGAAATTTTCGCATAAATGTGTATTATGAGAATTATTTTCATCTTACAGATATTGGATCAGTGTTAGATACAGATATTCACCATCATTGACTATAAACATTTTACCTTAAAAATTTCTAAAGTTATTCAAAATTTATGATTTTCTTAACAAGGGAGAATAGGGCAAATTTTCACATAAATGTGTATTATTAGTATTATTCAGACTGTAAAAATGTTTGATGAGATTTGCAATATCATTTGTGATAATTGGCAAGAACATCATTAATTTTGGATGTTCTATTTTGAAAACTTCGTTAGTTATTCGATATTTCCGATTTTCTAAACATGGCAGAATAGGGTAATATTTCACATTGACTTGCATTATGAAGGTTATTGAATTATCAATACTATGGAGTTTTGTGAAAACTGAAGTATGAAACTGACCTTAGTAAAGTTAAACAACAAATTAGGATTTAAGGCAAACCTATCGATGTGGTGTTAGTGTAGCCTAGTGAGTGGGGCATATCAATCTGTGACCGTGCCGAGTGATCGATAAACAGAATTTCTTTTAAAACGAATGTAGAAATTTATGAAAATAAATATATGATGGGGAACTGAGAGAGCAGTGTAAAATACACAATTGATATTAGATTAGAAAACTAAAATAATAATAATAATATCAATTTAACTCGAAGCGGATATAGTAGTAAACGTAAAAATAAATGTACCTAGATTCAGAATCATGCAATGAAAGGCTTAAGTGGTATGGCATTAGGAATAAGATTGATTGACTGCACTAAGGCCCTGGGTCTGAGGGGAAGCGCCCTCCATGGGGGTCTGGGCCTTTAATGTATTTGCAACTTTGGATAACTCTTGAGCATTCATCTCATCGCCAAATCGTATAAAACTTGTTAAACGTTAGCATTTATATGGAAAAAAAGTATGTTTTGTTGAAGTTTCATCCATTTTTTTTTTTTTTTTTTTTTTTTTTTTTACATGCGATCTTTAGTATTGCCTCCTTTGTGAACGTATAGAAGGTATGGTTTGCTGCATTTGAAAATAGTGTTACAAATTTCAAATATCACTAAAAAGATCTTTAATTTAAACAATATTCATTCAAACTGATTTTCTTCGAACCATTAAGTTTTTCCTCGCCTCATGTATATATATATATATATATATATTTACATACATATATTTGTTTAATTGAATCAAACATTTTAAATTATTTAGATTTTTTTTCTTTGACTATTATTTTAGCATTCATTCTTCAATGATTAAAGAGTAGTAAATATTATTATTACCTTAACAAATATCAAGAATATTTATTGAAATTTTATTTTTCCGACTGAGTGAAAATAATGCCTGGACCGGGAGTCGAACCCCGGATCTTTGACTTACAAGGTCAAGGCTCTACCAATTGAGCTATCCAGGCCGACACCCGGTGAGCATTACTCACTCAGACAACCTTTAGGCAGAAACATCTCTGGTCTATCATTTAGATAGCTCAACAGAAATGGAAAACACCATTAGATAATGGGAGAAAGAAATACAATTTTTTTTATTAAAATCACACAATCAACTGTGGAAGAAAATCATATTTATAATGGCATTATTTTTAATCAGTCGGAAAAATAAAATTTCAATAAATATTATTTTCTTCTACAGATTGATTGCAAATGATTGATTCCACAGATTGATTGAACCACAAATGATTTTAATAAAAAAAATTATCTCAAGAAATTTGGAGTTTGTTTAAGAAGTTCCGACTATTCATGTATTATGTTTTGTATAATAAAGTTTTTTTTATTTTATTTATTTAATAAAAAGTGAAGGTTAAAGGTAAAATTAGAGCTTTTAAGAATATTGATTATACATATATATATATTAGTTTTTTTCGATAAATTTCGGTCTATAACAATAATTTTTTTTTTTGATTAGCTGACTTTTTAAATTCTCAGTTTGGGAGATTTTATTTTTGAGAGGGGAGGATCCTAAATCATTTTTCTACATAATTTTTTCCGCTATTCAGAGTCATTTCTTATTCTCAAAATGTCACGCAAGTGTGTTTGTTTTTTTATCTAATTATTGATAAATCACGGTTGAATGAACTCGGATAAACGACGAGTGAAACAGAAAATTGTACTTTGGAAAACACTGAATATTCAGGTTAAGTAAATGTTTAAACAGATCATTTCACTATTGCGTTCACATCTGTTGAAAACGAATTGACGATATGAAGAATGGGGGAAGTTTGTCATCATCTGATATCAAAGATAACTGAAACTAACATGCCAAGAAAATTAATAACTGCTATAATAACATAACGGTAAAAATGATGAAACAAAATTTCTGAATTACGGCACTATTACTAAGCTTTTTTTTTTTTTTTTTTTTTTTTTTTTTGCATTTATATGGAAAGAAAGGTTTTTGTTATTAATTTCAATATCAAATTATCAATACAATCTCATAGAAATATTTGTCAAATAAAACTGCATCTCAGATTATTTTTTATATGTTTTTCAAGTACGTTTCTACGCTATATTTGTTATTTTATGCCTTAATCTGTATTTGACCTTTATAGTATTCAAATGCAGGATAAGAGAAGGTTGTGCCATATCAGATTATTATTATTATTATATTACTATTATTAATAATAATAGGGGTCCCATTTTGAGTGCATAATAATGTACAAATTTATTGATTAAATTAAGTAATTTACTTTACTCCAATTATAGTACAAATATAATCATAAGAAATATGTAAATTACTTAATTTTACCAATAAATTTGCATGTTATTATCCGCTTAGAAGTTGCATTCTTTATGGGATACCCAAATGACAGAGAAAAATCAAATAAAAAAAAATCTGGTGTGAAACACCACATGGCTTCCCTCACCCACTATAACCCGTATTATATGCTTATTATTTTTCTTTGAGATAAAATGATCAGAAGACAAAAAAATGACCTAAAGAAGTGGAAATTTAAAACTTTTTTTGTATGAGAAACTTGATTTACGTGTTACGTGTAAAAACATTTTAAAACAAAATTTACATAGCAAGTTAAATAAAAAAAAAAAAAAAAAAAAAAAAAAGAAGGTAGAGTTATTTTTTGAAACACCAATTTCCGAAATCTAAAATTAACCTACCTAAACAGGACTGCTGTTAATTTTCTTGTAATTACCACGTATTACATGAGAAAGGATATCTAAAATGGATTTATGTAACAATTGTCACGAAAACCATTAGAGCCGTTTTTCAGATACCACTTTTTACTAAAACTTTGCATACTCAATTTTTAACCGGAAAACCATAATCACACACAAAAGGATACTTAAAAGGGAGTTAATATGACTAGTTTGAAAAAAAAAAAAAAAAAAAAAAAAAAACCGTACAGCCGTTTTTAAAGGAACGCACTTACGAGACCTGAAATTGAGCTATTTGTACAGGACGCCCATCAATTTTCCTGAACTAACCAACTATATCATTCGAAAGGACATCTAATAGAGTGTTTATATTGCAACTTTGATGAAAATCGTTAGACCGTTTTTGAGATACGGACTTCCACTTCCGGTTTGCGATGACCCACTTCCGGTTTTTCAATTTTCACCAAAATTTGGAAAATTCATCTGTACACCAGACCTGTATCAATTATGAAATTTCGTAGTTCTATTTTTCCTAGTTTCGGAGATATGATAGCCAAAAGATTCCACACATACACTAAGCGACAAAAAAAAAAAAAAAAAGCCGCTCTGCAGAAAAATGACTTATACATTTTTTATTTGTAATAACTTTAAAATTAATGTTTGAAACAAATAAAACTGTCTTGTTTGCATGATACCAATGTGATGAAATGATACCTATGCACATTTTCGATTTAATAATTCGCTTTATTGCACTTTAGGAAGTACTTTTTAAAAATCTGCATAAAACTTTCTTTTTGAACATAATGCAATAACAACACACTTTGTATTCTATTATGATTTATTATATGAAATAAACAAGCTATATTTTAATATATGAAATAAAACTATTTATTTTTTAGATCTAAGCAATTTTTTGTTAAAATTATGTATTCTGCATTGGGTTAATTCCCCCTTTATATGGAATTACTGCTTTAATGCCCAATGGCATAGTTTTATACAGTGTTTTAATATAAATATCAGAAATTTCAATGTGCCAAATATCACAAATAATTTTTTCTAGTTCTGGCAGAGTTATAGGCTGCAAATTTCGAATCCTCTCCCTTCTCCCCCGCATTTTTATAGACGAAACATTTTAGAGCGGATCCCGATTAGGAGTATTTCCATGTCTGGTAAAGAAGAAATTCTACTATATCTTTTATAGGCTTTAACTTAAAGTGTAAAAAGATATGATTACTTACAGAATAATAGGTTCTCATGGGAATGGATAGGAAATTTTGACAATTTCAAGTGAATAAACTTACCACAGACGCCGTGTAGTAAGGTACATTTTCATCGTGAAATGCTGTTTACGGAAATGTCCAAGATACCTCTAACATAGTCGGTCAGGCACCACTTTTATGAAGATTGTGTTTCATTTCGAGTTAATTGATCTCTTGAGCATAAAAATTTGCCCAACTGTTTGAAAAGTTATGCACCTCCGTACCATAATGTACGGAGAATGCGTCACTGTCGTAAAAGTGCGATTTTCATTAAGTCAGTCATATTTTTTTTGTCAGATCTGCTTGTTTTCTTTAGCTCGAAATAAATTAAACTTGACTCATCAAAGAGAACCAGTTCAGACCAATAATTAACTAATCAATTTTTTATTTGTTTAGCCATCTGAGGTCTTGCTTTCCTAATTCTATTCACTAAGAATGGAATTTTTTCAAATTTTCTCTCATTTAAACCTGCTTTGTTTAATAATTGCTGTACTGTAGTTAAAGAAATTATGCTGCTAAACACTTTTTCTGAATCCCTTTTATGTTCTAAATGTACTACAAACCGATTTTATTAGCAATGGCTTTTTTACTTACGGTCATCTCGCTTAGATGAGCAACATAGCCGCCTAAAACCAAATTTCCAGTTTAAACAGCCAACAAATTTTATATCTTAGTAAAACCCTTTTATCAATATTTCATTAACATTTAATTATTTTGCCATCTCACGTATTAAAATATTTTTTGAATTTCATTCAAAAAATGATACTTTTTGTGGCATCGTTAACTGCCTTATTCTTACCATTTTTGAAATAATTTCAAAAATTACAATTTTCCTGACAATTGCTTTTTGTTTTTAACACTGGACTCAAAGCTAAAGTGTATGTGGATGATAACATAATAAAATCTGTTCAAAAATTTGCTTTTTAAACGATAAAATTGGCGGTTGTAGAAGGCGAAAAGGAAAATATACAAGTGCGGCTTTTTTTTTTTTTTTTTTTTGTCGCTTAGTGTACACACACACTGACCAATTGCCAAAAACTACTTTTTTGGACTTAGGAGGCCTTAAAATGTGTAAATCAGGTGAAAACTCGATATCGAATTTTTGGACCGAATACAATACTTCCATTACCTACGGTAGTAGGGTAATGGAAGTAATAAGCGCCTTAGCTTCATTTATCTGTAAAATATTTCAAAATGTCAGAGAAAATGTCTTTCTTTAACTGAAATAATAAAAATGTTTCTGCTGAAAAAGTAGCTTCACAGGGAAACGCAAAATGGTATGTTTGATAGTAAAAATTTCAATGTACATCATCAGATTTGTGAGGTTATCATTTTCTTAGTTTCACCTTGAATATGTCAGAATTCCATCCCCTTTGGCAACAAGTAAAAAAAAAAATAATAAATTAAAATGGCGATAAAACCTACGAAAGAAATTTTAAGAAATGAATATAGTAACCGTTGCTAATGAACGTAACTTCATATTTTAAACGTAAAAAATCAGTAATTAATTTTATTTTATTTATTACTTATTTATTTTGTGCTTTTCTGGATATAGAAAAATTAAAGAATGTTTTTTTTTTTTTTTACTTTCTCTTACCCATAGAGAAAGTATTGTTTTTGGGTCAAATTTTCGTACGTGAGATTTTGTTACATTTACGCGTTTTGAGGTCTCCTGAATACGAAAACCATGTTTTTAGTGAATGGTCTGTCTGTATGTATGTCTCTGTGTGTGTCTGTCTGTGTGTGTGTCTGTGTGTGTGTCTGTCTGTTATCAGCATATCTCAAAAACAAATTATGGCAGAAAGTTCAAACTTGGTACTCTAAATGTGTATTATATAAGGATGCTACACTAAACTTTTCGTTAAGATCAAGCAAATGGTTCGTGTACAGGGACAATCAAGAGAATTCAAATACATTACGTCTATGAGGGAAATTGCAGGTAAGTAGAGTTTAACATCTATAGACTGCACTAAACGAAATGAAACGAATATATATTTTTTGTAATAAAGATAGTCAACCGGGAAATTTTTTTTGTGTATGTAGGAGCCTCGCCTCCCCCCTCGAGGGTAGTAAATTTTCATGATGGGTATCTTTCAAAAGAGCTTGCCAATACCTTTAAATTGAATGGTTGAATCATCAATCTGCGATAATTTAAAATAAAGTTATCAATTTTTTTCATTTTCAACATTTTTTTTATTTATTTTTATATTTTTTTATGTAATATTGAGAATAAATTCAACTTTTTTTTTTGGATATTTAGTGTTATACTACTTCTCTCATATGGAAATCGTCTGCATTATCAAAAAAGATAATTTGTTTAAATAATAATTTTAATAAATTATTTTTTAAAAACAGAATTATTTTTTAGTAACCGAATTAAATTCTATATAAATGTAGGTGCATTAATGAAACGGGGGTTGAGGGGGGCTGTAGCCCCCCTCACACAGAACTAATTATCATATAAAACTCTTCCGAAGCCTAATTTGAATTGTTTAACATAGGTTGTTAAATTTCAGGGTAAGAGAAAGTCGTGTGAGTGACACACCAGATTATTCTTTTTGACCTCTCGCATCAAGTCGCATATATATATATATATATATATACAAAATCAAATTGAGAAAAATTGTGCGAAAAAAAAATATTAGAAATTAATATATTAACCGTTGCGAATGGCCACAACAAAACTTACCGCAAACCTTTATATGGAACAGTCTATTGAAAAAACGTCCTATCGTATTAAATTAAATTCTGTTTTATACAGAATTTTATATCGATTAGTTAGAAAGCAGAAACAGGCTTAGGTTCCTTTTTTATACTTCCGTTATTTTCAAAATTAATCTTTCTTCCTCCTTAACGGCCTGTCATTAAAATAAAACATTTTCAAAATACAAAATTTAATCTGTGTATTCAAACTGTAAAGACGAACATCAAAGAACTAAGCGAAAACATTATCCATTATTTTATAAAAATCTTATGTAATCTCACAGAATTATAACTTTAAATGCTGAAAGAAAGTCAATTTTGTCCCATCATAACCTTGTTTTAAATTATCAGAGATCAATGGTTCACCCATTCCTTTTGAAGGTATTCACGAGTTCTTCTGAAAGGTGCCCATATTGAAAATGTACTTCCCCAAGAGGGGGGGGGGGGACCATGCTCCTACAGGCACAAACTTTTTCGTAGCTTACTACTACTATTATCAATAATTCATATTAATTTTAGAATCACTTGTTAAAAATGATTCGCATTATGTACATTTATACGAAATTTTCTCCTATTCTGCCATGTTAAAAATTTAGAGGAAAAAAATGAAATCACAGCGCTACCTGTTGAGCGTTTGATCCCCAAATCCAGTCAGCACCAGTTTAGGTCAAGGTCCAATTAAAACCAAGTTTGGTTAAATTTCGTTCATTGGTTCATGAGATACAGCATTCACAAAATTTGTGATACACACACAGAGATAGATAGGCAGACATTTACTAATAACAGTAAAATTTTTCAGGACATTTCAGAAAGTGTAAATCCATCGAAAACTGGAGTTCGAAAATTTTTACGAAACCAATACTTTCTTCTTATACTCGTATATATAGACGAAAGTAAAAATTATTGCAAGCATTCAGACATAATTTTATTTTTGTATATTTATTTATTTATCTGCGTGCAGCATGTAAAACATGCATCGACATAATATATTTTTTAACACGCTTTTATTAGCTTCACCTGTATGTATGTATGTATGTTTGTAACTGCTCTGGGAGCAAACAAAAAATTTATATTGTAAAAAAATACTTTCCCTATGTGAACGATGTGGCGTTGAGGTAAAGCTCCGCGCTACGAACCTAAAGGTCCAGCGTTCGATCCCAGTCAGGGGAGATTTAAAAAAAAAAAAAAATGGTTTTTGTTTAATTCTGAGTTATTCTAATTAAAGATTTAAATTTATGTAAATATTATGGTGTGTCACTCACACGATTTTCTCTTACCCTGCACTTTAATACTAAGATAGATATTTTGTGCTTTTTTAGTTCACATTTCTATAAAAGCGTGTTCTTTAATTTTTTAAAACTATAATATTATTGAGTCTAAATATAAATAACCCAAGTACTAAAATCAGAAATGGTAACATTTCTATTTTATTCCGTGGTATTATTAGCACTCTCCTTTTGTTTTCCCAGCATATTTTTTATAGAATAAATTCCTCGTGCTATTACGATTAAATAAGAAGAAAATCACTTTTCGAAAAAAGTGGTATGAAAAATGGCTGGTACTTATATTAGAAATATTGGGAACTCGGCTTAAATTATATGAAAATGAACAATCAAAAACCTTTTTACGAATTCCACGTAAAAGTTTATGTAATCAACGCCTTTTTAAAAACGTCATTGTCTCGCCTCTTACCTTACAGTTTTATCTCATTTATCGCTTTGTAAACTAGTATGATGTGGCCACAACATGATATTCTTCTATATAATTTTACACAAAATTTATTCAATACAAATTATTTATTAAATTATCAAATTATTTTCCATTATAAATGCAGACGATTTTTATCTCACAGTATTATATTATCACTAAATGCCGAAAGATGTCAATCTTTTGCAAATCAGAAGAAATAAGATTTTTTCCGTTTTTTTTTTTTTTTTTTTTTTTTTTTTCCCGTTAAAAGATAAAGAAAAATCCATAACTTTGTTTTAAATTATCACAGATCTATAGATCCATCCTATCACAGATCCATTCGTTTTAAAGGTATTGACGAGATCTTTCGAAAGATATCTATATTGAAAATTTACTCCCCCCGGGGGGAAGCGATGCTCCCTCATGCACAATTTTTTTTCCTAGTCAACTACTACTATTATCAATATTTCACATTAATTTTACAATCCCACGTTTAACATAACTCTCATTATGTATATTTATACGAAATTTTGTCCTATACTGCCATGTTAAAAATTTAGAAAAAATGCTATCACAGCGCCACCTGTTGAGTAATTGTTCCACAAATCTAATCAGCACCAGTTTATGTCAAGGTCCAACTAAATACCAAGTTTGGTTAAATTTCGTTCATTGTTTCGTGAGATACAGCGTCCACAAAATTTGTGATACACACACACAGAGGCAGACAGACATTTTCTAAAAACAGTCAAATCGTGTTCAGGACATCCCAAATCGTGTAAATCCATCGAAAACTGGAGTTTGAAATATTTCACGAATCCAATACTTTCCCTATATATACATATAGAATAAAATAAAAATCACCAACAGTACCTCCTTGTGATGGTGCTTTTTCTTTCTTTGTTTTCTTTCGGATCAGTTAGAATAATAGCTATTCCTAACGCACGTATTTATTTTTATTTTTATTTTTTTCTATTTGTTTGTGTACTATACATGAAACGCACATACATAAAAGAAGAAGTCTGAACATGTCTAATATTGAAAGTAGCTCATAGAAAACGATAAAGAACCTATTAATGAATTTTACATGAAAGCTTATGTAGTCAACGAACTTTTAAAATGTCCTCGCCTCACCTGTTACCTCACAGCCTTATCTCATATTTCACCTTGCAAGAAAATCATCAACAGTAACTGCCTCTTATATTCAAAATGCTTTTTTTTTTTTTCGTCTCCTTGCATTTACTGAAGCAACAATTGTCGTTATTATTCAAATTTATTTTAATTTTTATGTATTTATTTGAATTTATGTATATTAAACTCATATGTCATATCATACGAACATATTTTGTTTTTCTTCGAAACTTAAATCTCTTGCTAATACACAAATAAAGATATTTCGAATAATAATCTTGTGTGTCAGTCACACGACTTTCTCTTACCCCGCATTTCAATATTATAAGCACAATAAAGTAAGATATAGGTTCTAATAGGAAAAAGTTCCATCTAGTTTTTAAAAATGTAAAAAAGGGTTTAGGCACAGGTTTATTTGACATATAATTATGTATGAGGAGGGCTACAGCCACCTTCAACCTCCCATTCAATTATAGTACCTACATTTATTTTAAAAAATACAAGACTGTAATGAATTTGTCTTAAAATTTGCCATTCTCAATCAACTATTGAAAGGATAATTTCATACCAACTTCAAAATATCAAATTTGAATTTTCTGCAGTTATTTGTTAACACTCTTTTATTAGCTTCACCTGTATGAATGTATGTTTGTATGTACGTTTGTATGTTTGCAACTGCTCTGGGAGCAAACAAAAAATCTATATTGTAAAAAAATACTTTCCATGCGTGAACGATGTGGCGCTGAGGTAAGGCTCCGCGCTACGATCCTAAAGGTCCAACGTTCGATCCCAGTCAGGGGAGGTTTTTTAAAAATGGTTTTTGTTTAATTCTGAGTTATTTTAATTAAAGATTTAAATGTATGTCAATATTATGGTGCGTCACTCACACGATTTTCTCTTACCCTGCATTTTAATACTAAGATAGATATTTTGTGCTTTTTTAGTTCACATTTCTATAAAAGCGTGTTCTTTAATTTTTTAAAACTATAATATTATTTTTAAGTTATGCTGATAACATATATGCATACAGATCAAATGCTAAAAATTTGATTATCGCAATCAGGGAACCTCAAAACATGATATTATAGCAAAAAAAAAAACTAGTTGAAAACCTATCTTTGAAAAACAAATTGTTTACAGAATGGGTAAGAGGAATTAATTTTCCGTCCTGTGCGAGCAGTGTTCTTCGAAATAGTAGAATGTAGCAAAATACTACGTCAATCACGTTCAATAGAAAAGAACGTTCAGTTTAATTTTGGGTATCCCTGTATATTGTCTATAAACTATATACACATCTCATCACGTTTTTAAATTTAGTCTTTATCTGAAAAACACATAGCATAAAAGGAAATGCACTTCCAGCAATTTCCAAGTATAGTCCAAGTACAGTCTAAATACTTTGGGTAAAATTGTGAACGAATGACGAATGGTCTTCATGCCACGATCTATATAAAATGGACTTTTACGCATATAATAAAAATAATTATAAGATAGAAAAAAAAACTTTTTATACACCATGTTTTAAATTTTCTGATGAATCATAGAGCTGCTATCAATGTGCATAAAGTTTTTAAATTGATAATGACGTCAATTTTTGTGAGATGCATAATTTAACTTTTTATAATTTTTTAACATTCACGTTTAATTAAATGTATTTATTTTTATGTCGAAAGAAAATAAACTCGTATTTTTTTTTTTTTTTTTTTTTTTTTTTTTTTTTGCAACAATTAAATTATAGCTAATATTTTAATGGCTCTTTTAACGCTATAGGGCAGTTCCTTGTTTGTAAACAAACATCTCAACTTTTATGAGTGGTTGGCAAAAAGGCTTGGGAAAAGCATAGCGATGGCGATTACTTGATTACTACCAACGGAAAATCAATGGTGGGCGGGGCGCGGGAAAGTCGAGCGCGCTTTTTTGCCAACCACATGACGTCACGAGGAAATGCTCTATTAGGATGTTATTATTTTCATATTTTAATTAATTAGCAGAAAACTAATCAAAAATTCGAAAATCGGACTTCGAAGTATTGTGTTGTCACCAGGTTCTCAGCTACTGTGAAAGTTTCAAATGTCTAACTAGTAGGGCAGTTAGTTAAAATTCGATTGCAAGATTTGTACCGGAGAAACAAACAAGAATAGAAGTTAATAAAAATAAATGATAATTATAAGATTAAAAAACCTTTTTATATACCATGTTTTTAAATTTTCTGATGAATCATTAATAAAATACGCGAGTTTAAAAAATTACATTTAATCAATATTTAAGCACGCGCGACTCAGTTCAGTGAAATAATAATAATAATAGTGAAAAAAAAAAAAAAAAGTTGGTTTTAAGATAAAATATTTCTTCTTTTAGAACAACGTATATTAGCATCTTGACAAAAGCGACATTAGCACTTACCAATGTGTATAATTTTTTTAAATTAATATTTTAATGGCTATTTTATTGCTATTAGGAGCTTATTATTTTCATATTTTAATTAATTAAAAGAAAACTATTCGAAAATTCGAAAATCTGACTTCGAAATATTGTGTTGTCACCGGGTTCTGAGCTACTGTGAAAATTTCAAATGTCTAACTAGTAGGGAAGTTAGTTAAAATTTGATTGCAAGATTTGTACCGGACAAACAAACAAGAACATAAGTTAATAAAAATAAATAAAAATTGTGTGCATTCTATTTTGTTTAGGGCAGCCTATAGGTGTTATCCTGTTCTTACGAGAAATTTCGCCCATAGATGTAATGTATTTGAATTCTCTTGGATGAGCCTGCACACGAACGCTTAGCTTGATCTCGACGAATAGTTTAGTGTAGCATCACTATATGATTCAGATGTAGAATACTGAGTATGGACTTCATACTACTATAATTTGTTCTTGAGATATGCTGATAACAGATAGACAGACGCACACAGACGAATCGCTAAAAACATGTTTTTTCGGATTCAGAAAACTTCAAAACGTCTAAATGTAACAAAAATTCAATTTCGAAAATAATGACCCAAAAATACTACTTTCTCTGTAGTCACTACAAAACTTTCTTCTACATTTTCCAATGTAAATTCATGCAGTATAATTTTTTTATTAAAATTATTTTCCCTTTTAATGCAGGTAATTTTTATCAAAGAAAAGTATGGCACTGAATTTTTTGAAAAAATATTCATATTGAAAATTTACATACACGCCCTTGGCGGGGGAGGGGGGAGAGAAGGAAAGTTCTAACATACAAAAAAAAAAAAAAAAAAAAAAAAAAATCTATTTTTTTTTTTTTTTTTTTTTTTTCTTCTTCTTCTTCACGATGTTTACAGTAATTTTTATTGTGCGCAAATATGGAAAATTTTGTCATTTAGTGAATGAAAAAATGTTTGAAAATATATATTCAAATGCTCCAGATATGGTACAAAATTTAAATCATGGCACAACCGAATATATAATGGGACATACGATCCTTAGAACTTCAAAAAACCTCGATTTAATTATAGTCTTTTTTATGTAAATTATTATTAAGTCATCTTCATTGGGCATGTTTAATTGTCACCTATAAGTTTATTATGCATTTTGGAATATAATTTAAATTATGTGGTGAATTATTTAATAATTTATGTGTTAATAACAAATGTGTTTTTTTTCACCTTGCGCGCAGAATATCTCTGAAACTATTTAATATTTTTTCTTGAAATTTTCACAGATTATGTAACATTATCAGATCCTTCAAACTGAACCTAAGTTTGTTCAAATTTAGGTTAAATATATATATATATATATATATATTAAAGATCATTTATTTTTTAATAAAATGTGAAGTATCACCTGTATGAAAAATAAGGTGGGGATACAAATTTAGTTTCAGTTTGAAGGATCTGATATGTTACATAATCTGTGAAAATTTAAAAAAGGAAAAAATATATATTAAATAGTTTCAGAGATATCCTGCGCGAAAAGTGAAAAAAAAAAAAACACATTTATTATTAACACATAAATTATTAAATAATTCACCAAAGAATTTAAATTATAATCCAAAATACATAATAAACTTATAGGTAACAATTTGACATGCTCAATGAAGCTTAGTTAACAATAATTTACTTTAAAAAAAGACTATAATTAAATCGATGTTTTTTGAAGTTCTAAGGGTCGTATGCCCCCTTAAGATCCATTGGAAAATAGAATAGTTTTATAAGTATGTGCCAGATATGGCACACAGTGTAGTAAAGGGTTAAACCGTTAATCCTTACATAAAGCATTTTTTCCCTTTAAAGCCTAAATAAAGCACATTCTACCTTTAAAACACTTTATATAAAGCCTACATCTAATACTAAAATGTTTTTCAAACAAACAAACTAAATATTTTATCCAAAAGCTTATGTAATCCACGAACATTAAAAACGACTACGAGTTTATGCATTACCTCATATGACCTTATCTGACTCATCACCTTGCAATATATAATCAACAGTAATTGCTTCTAATGTTTAGATTGTAAAACATTCACTTTACCTGTAATTCATCTCGCTTTGTTTATTTTTAACTGCTTAAAAAAATGCGTCTGAGAGCATAAAATGCCACAGACGCATAATTCAAACAAAACAAAACGGGCCGGCGTACGTGATTTCGGTCAAGCAAGCCGGTATACCGGTAACCGCTTGTAATGTGTTATTGTAATGTTGGACTTGTCTAATGAGTTCAAGTCTGAGATGAATTTTAAAACGTGTGTTTCGGCACGTAGCAACCTGACAATAACAAAATGGGTGAAAATTTCATTTTATTCATTTACATTTTTTTTTTTTTTTTTTTTTTATTACTTTCCGAACACTATAGTGAGGAAAGTATTGTAATCATGTCAAAAATCCGAATTCGAGATTTTGATGTTTCTATACGTTTTGAGGTCCCCTGAGTCCGTTTTCACTATTTTTACGATGATGTATGTATGTGTGTGTGTGTATGTGTGTATGTGTGTATGTGTGTATGTGTGTATGTTTGTGAACACGCTAGCGTCTAAAGGCTTTGTTCGATTAACCTGAAAGTTGGTACGTATATTGTAAGTCACCATAGTACGAACCCTATAGATTTTGGTGAATCTAGCACTTATAGTTTTTTTACAGGGACACAAAGAAAAATTCTGTATCATTATGGCCTATGGGACCAAAATCTTAAAAGTGCGATAGCATCTAAACGCCTTATTCAATTGAGCAAAAATTTTATACCCATATTATAGGTCACAGATACTCAATCTGTATAGATTTTGGAGAATCTAGCACTTATAGTTTTTTTACAGGGACACAAAGAAAAATTCTTTATCATTAAGGCCAATGGGGCCAAATTTTTAAAAGTGTGATAGCGTCTAAACGCCTTATTAATCTGAGCAAAAAAAATTGTACACATGTTATAGGTCGCATTTGCACCAACTGTATAGATTTTGGTGAATCTAGCACTACAGTTTTTTTACAGGGACACAAAGAAAAATTCTTTATCATTATGGCCTATGAGACCAAATTTTTAAAAGTGCGATAGCATCTAAACGCCTTATTCAATTGAGCTGAAAATTTGTATGAATATTATAAATCACTGTTGCACTAACTATAAGCATTTTGGTGAATCTAGCATCTATAGATTTTTACAGGGACAAAACGAAAAATTCTTTATCATTATGATCTAAGGGCTCAAAGTTCAGTAGCGTTAAATAAAACCTCGTGTGATATATGGAGAAAAAAACACTCTATTATGGTTTTCTCTCTTTTGTTTGTTTAGCAATTCCTCTTTCTTTATTTTATCTACAAAACTGTTAGTTACTCAATGTTCGGAAAGTCGAGTGGAGTCACTCCAGATTTTTTTTTTAATCAAGATTGCAATAAATAAAAATCGAATTAAGAAAGACTTTTAATGACAGACTTTTTGCTTTATTCTATATACACAAGAAGAAGATATTGAAATCGAGAAAATTTTGACCGCAAGTTTTCAATGGATTTGCACGTTTTGAGACGTCCTGAAAACAATTCGATCATTTTTAGAAAATTTCTGTGTGTTTTTAGAAATTTATAGACGCTATACTATGCGAACCTACGAGCGAAATTTAACCGAAGTTGATATTTAGTTGAAACGAATTATATTGATGGTGATTCCATTTGGGGATCAAAACCTCTGTTAAACCCATTTTTTTTTTCATAAATTTTAATATGATATAATGGGACAGAATTTCATATAAATGTACACAATCAGATGTATTTTTAACCTTTCAGTGTGAAATTAAATAAAAATTATAATAGTAGTAGTTAAACCAGTGGTGGCTCGTGCACCGAAAATTGGTGAAGAGGCGCACTGTATTTTACACTGTATTCATTTGTAGAATATAAATTTACATTTAAATAAGTGTTTTTAGTTAATTTTAGTTAAGACCATGCTTAATAAAAATTATGATTAAAAATACTTCAATATTATTTTTGAGCTCTTCACCTATTTTCGGTCACGGACCGCCACTGTAGTCAACCAGACCAAAAAAATAATATATATCTATATATATGCTGGGTATTGCTTCTCCTCATTGTGTAAATTTATCCGAAATTTTGTTCAATATTCCCATATTAAAATTTTTTGAAAAAAAAAAAAAAAAAAAAAAGGATGACAACGCTACCTGTTGATCGATTGATCCTAAAATGTAATGAGCACCAGTTTAGGTCAAAGTCCAACTAATTACCAAGTTTGGTTAAATTTCGTTCATTAGTTCGCGAAATACAGCTTCCACAAAGTTTATAATACAGAGAGAGAGAGAGAGAGAGAGAGGCACACAGACAGACGGACAGATATATTTTTTAAAAAACTCAAATCGTGTTCAGGACATCTTAAAACATGACCGGAGGTCGAAAAATCTCACGAATCCAATATTTTCTACTTATATATAGAAGAAAGCAATAATGTGAGGCAAAAAATCTCGTGTGTAATACACGTTTTCCGCTACTCACGACTACAAGTATTATGAACTCTTTTAAAGACAGATAAGTTTTATGTTTTATAACGTTATACTAACTAATCAGGACATCTACGAATTTTTCCATAGTAACCAACTAATACAAATTAATAATAATAACTATATAAGTGCATGTGAAAGGGAGTTAATACGGCGAGTTTAAAGCAAATCGATAGAGCCTTTCTTGAGATAATCACTTCAGATACTTAAAATTGACTTACATGATCAGGACGATTATAGTTTTTCCCTGTAGTACCAATTGATACCTATGTTAAAGGCTTTTACATACGAACCATTTTTGACAACGAATATTGATCGCTTAGTGCATGTTCTTTAGTTTTTGAGATACCGTCTTTCAGCGTAACATTGCCTTCTCTAGTCTGCGAAAGATGGCAATGCCTATAGTTAGCTTTCATGTTTTATTTCTGATTTTCAATTTTCGCAAGAACATGGCTATTTCATGCGTACACTGGACATGACTTGAATATATAATTATAAAACATTGTCATACTTTTTTTTTACCATTTTTTTTTTTTTTCTCTCAATTATAAGTTTTACCCCACGCATACTCACTGACCAGTTTCCAAAAAAACTGTTTTCTGAACTCAGCTGACTTTAAATTATATGAATCAGTTGAAAATTCGATATCGATAATCTTGACCGAGTGCAATATTTCCTTTACTTATAGTAGCCGGGTAATTGAAGAAGAGAAAAAAAAAAGTTTTGCTGGTTTTGTTTTAATTTAATATTTTTTTTTAACTCTTTAACAAAGGTAAAAACATCCTGACATATTTAAGGTCAAAAACAGAAAATAATATCCGACTGAAATGAATAATCCTGTCGTAGTAATAAATAAATAAATAAATTATACTCGTTACATTTATCAATTATTCATTCATTTATTTATTTACACCGCCCCCCCCCAAAAAAAAAAAAATAAATAATAATAATAATAATAATAAATAAATAAAAATCCTCGTCATTTACGCTTTAGATTTTCACTTTACTCATTCCGGTACCTCTAAATTGTCTTTTATATTATTGCAATTGTTTTATTATAAATTTCAGAAAATATTTCATAACGAAAATACACAACATGCTTTAGAAGTAAGCTTAATAGAAAATTATGTTCTAAGAATGGATTTTCGGAAAAAATCCAAATTTTCAATTCTAAAGAACCATGAAAAAATCAACTTTAAAGAATCATGAGGCGAAATCGATTTTCCATTTTAAACGACATTTTTTCTCCGAAAATTACCAGTACTCTGGCCTAACAGTATTTCACAATCGCACGCAAAACTTTACGAATATAGATGCATGACAATATCCTATTTAAGTTAAACCGGAATTTTATTTATTTCGCTTATAAGTCAAGTTTGCGAAAATTTATGATCGAGAGTTATTTATTGTTTTTTTTTTTTAAATTATCAATCACTTTGGGGCTTTCTAGGACATGGGTAATTTTCCGAAAATCGGTATATCTGGAAATGCGAAGAAATTTTATTCAAAGCATTTGAGTATTTTTTAATATTAATTTTATGTAAACCTGCAGTAAACTATGAGAATTATAAGTGTATTGATCAATTTAAAGGAAGTATGAAGGAGGTATGAAAATGTATATCTATGTGAGTGTTTTATTATATGAGCCAAAATTATTAACTTTTTTTTTTTTTTTTTTTTTTTTTTTTTACATTGAATAGGATAAAATAATGATTTCATAAAAAATTTCGTTTTCGAGTTTTTGATGGATTTTACACGTTTTGGGAGGTCCAGGACAAGATTTGACCATTTTTAGAAAATGTCTGTCTATATGTTTGTATGTTAAAATTTTGTGGAAATAGTATCTCAGGAACTATTGCACAGAATTTCATACAAATTGATAAGCAGTTGGTATGTACAATTGATATGCACATTGATAATAATTAATGGTTATCAAATTTTGCGAAAATCGTCCAACAGGGGCCGTTGCATTCCCATTTTTTTTTTTTTTTCAAAATTCTTAACATGGCAGTATAGGACAAAATTTCGTCTAAAATTGTACAGTGAGAATTATTTTCAAAGAATCATAATACTAAAATGAAATAGTCATAATAGTCAACTACATTAAAGTCTTTGTATATAGAAGCATCGCTTCGCCACCGGGGAGGGCAGCAAATTTTAAATGCGGGTGTCTTTGAAAAGAACGTATCAGTATCTTTAAAACGAATGGTTGAACCAACGAACTGTAATAATTTAACCCTTTCATTCCCCGTGATGCCAATTAGAATCATAACATTTCAGATTTTCTTTCTTACCATCTAACATTCCCACTGATTCAAAAAGAACAATATTAAAATCCATATACATTTTCCCACCGAAAAATATATATTTTAGAGGATTTCACTATCCTTGTTGATAAATGAAAGTATATTTTACTACTCTAATCTGATAATAATATCGGAATCAGTTTTCTATTTTGGCCAATTTAAGTAAATTAACTGTCTGAAATATTTTTTATTTTATTTTTTAATGTTTATAATTTGTATTTTAATTAATTGCAATGTGTACTTCTTCCAAAATTTTTGTATTATTGAAAAGTTATGATTTTAAATGGCATCAGTGTTATATTAAACATAAATAAACACCTTTTAGTTACTTTGTTAGCAATATTAATTCGTACTCTGCTATTACTCCTATTAAAAAAAAATATTTATATATATTACCTATAAAATAGATGTATGACTAAATACAAGATTTATTCTTTTATGGGTGGAAAAAATCGGGAAGGAAAGGGTTAAAATAAAGTTATCGATTCTTTTTCAATAAAAAAATGGGGAGGGGAACTCATTTTTTAAGATGTCATTAATAGCAGTAAAATTTCTTTAGATATTTAGTGTTATATTCAACGAGATATATAAAGTAGAGTGATAAATGGTAACCCTTGAGAAGGTCCAAGATGAGTCATGTGACATGCTCTCCTTGCACCTGCGTATTCGGTGATTCCCTTGGTAACAGCTTATTTTCAGTAAATTTCTATGGCAACAGTTTGGAGATTGTTCTTGGCAAAACTCATAACCGCCAATGTTTTTGTTTACTTGTGTAGTTTAATATTCTTTTGTTCTAAATCATTTTGATTTTGATTTTACTTCTTTTTTATTTCGTGTAGTTGAACTTTAACCGACAAAATGCTTAAAAATAGTTGAAAAATTATTATTTGTTGTTAAATTTAGCTCTTTAAAAGTTTAAATTTTCTTTTATAAACACTTTTAAACTTTGTTGGGAAACGATGAAAAAAAAGGTATTTTATTATTTATTAAAATGTGAAATATGTGTAAAATTATTTTAAAAACAATTTATTTCGGTCATAGGACTGTCATGTTACCTAATAATAATGATAATTTGTCGAACTGATATTTTAAATGCCAAAATAGCGATAAAGGAGTAACAAACACAACCTATTGGAACATGTCACGTGATTCATTTTGAACCACGGAAAGCCAATCCTTTATCCATTGAATCAGCACTCTAATTTATATATCTCGTTGGTTATATTTCTTTGGGATGAAAATCGTCTGCATTCATCATGGAAGATAATTTTAATAAATAATTATTTTAACATATTATTTTTATTAAGTGGAATTGTATAGGAAAATGTAGAAAAAAGTTTTGTGGTAGCCATAACATACTAGTTTTATTATAAATTTCAGAAAACACCTCATAAAGAAAAAAAAAAAAAAAAAAAAACATGGTTTTGAAGTAAGCTTAGGAAAATAATATTTTGCAAATGAATTTTCGGAAAAATTCAAATTTTCAATTGTAAAGAACCATGAGAAAATCAACTTTAAAGATTCATAAGGCGAAATCGATTTTCCATTTTAAACGGCGTTTTCTCCGAAAATTACCACTACTTACCCTAGCTTATTCGCTATGTTCTCGCACGCAAAACTTTACGAACATAGAGGCATGACAATATCCTATCTAAATTAAATCAAAATTTCATTTATTTCGTTTATAAACAGACAGTATGTGAGAGTTTATGATCGAGAGTTACTTATTATTTCTGGGAAATTATCAATAACTTTAAAGTATCTCAGACATGGGACATTTTTCAGAAATTGGTATACCTGGAAATGGAAAGAAACTTTATTCTAAGCATTTTATTATTTTTTCGTTTTTATTGTAGTATGTAAATTTGCGGTAAAATATAAAATTTGTAAGTGTATCGATCAACTAAAAGGAAAAAGGTATGCACGTGTAAGAGCAAGGTATCTGTATGAGTGTATTTTATTGTGCCGTATTGTATAAGGCATAATTATAACTTTCATCTATATTCAATATAAGAAAACATTGGCTTCATAAAAATTAACACGATTTGACAAAAAAAAAAAAAAAAAAAAAAAAATCTTTCTATCTGTATATATGTGTGACAAAATTTTGTGGGAACTGTAACTTATAATACAATAATTCACAGAATTTTATACAAATTGACTTTTATTTTATTTGTATTTTTTTTTTTTTTTTAACTTCACTTTAAATGAATCACGATGACAGTTATCTTTTATGTCAAAAACAAATACCTTCCTCATTATTATTATTATTATTATTATTATTATTATTATTATTATTTAACTTTCAATTTTAGAATTTCAGTATTATGAAACATTTTTGAGCTGTTTTTCGTAATTCAAAAGCAAGCTTTCTAGCCCTAAATTTACAGAAATATGATTAAAATAACGAACAATCTTTTAAAATAAACTTAAATAGGCAATGATATTTTGGGAATGGATTTTCGGTAAAAATCAAAATTTTAATTGCAAAATAACATGAGAAAATTCATTTTAAAGAATCATAAGAAAAAAAAAAAATCGATTTTCTATTTTAAATAAATTTTTTCTCCTAAATGTACCACTTCACAATATTTCACAGTGTTCTCGGACGCAAAAGATCTACGATGTAGGACAATCACAATCTAAATTAAATAAAAATTTTATTTATTTTGTAATAGCCAAATAGTAGGGGCGAGTTTATCATGTAAGAGTTATTTATAGAGTTTTTTTATTAGGTCTGGAAAATTATTATCAATATAATTAAGGCATATCAGGCAAGGTAAACTTCCTGGATATATTTATTGAAATTTATTTTTCCGACTGAGTGAAAATAATGCCTGGACCAGGAGTCGACCCCCAGATCTTTGACTTACAAGGTCAAGGCTCTACCAATTGAGCTATCCAGACCGACAACCGGTCTGGCATTACTCACTCAGACAACCTTTAGGCAGAAAACATCTGGTCTATCATGTAGATAGCTCGACAGAAATAAGCCGCAGGTAATGGAAAACACCATTAAACAATGGGAGAAAGAAATACAATTTTTATTAAAATCACACAATCAACTGATTGGGAAGAAATCATATTTATTGAAATTTATTTTTCCGACTGAGTGAAAATAATGCCTGGACCGGGAGTCGAACCCCAGATCTTTGACTTACAAGGTCAAGGCTCTTGAAATTTATTCTTCCGACTGAGTGAAAATAATGCCTTGACCTTGTAAGTCATAGATCTGGGGTTCGACTCCCGGTCCCATTATTTTCACTCAGTCGGAAAAATAAATTTCAATAAATATGATTTCTTCCCAATCAGTTGATTGTGTGATTTTAATAAAAATTGTATTCCTGGATATACCTGGAAAATAAAAGGGCATTCTTCTGAGAATAAAATTATCTCTTCGTATTTATTTTAGAGAAATTGGCGATAAAATATTAGATTGGTATATGTGTTGATCAACTAACAGAATGCTCAAGCAAAAGTATATGCAGGGTGAGTGTAAACTGTTTTTACAAAATAAGAGGAGTGATAGTACCCATCCAGACAAGCAATAATTACCATGAGACATAGGGTCGTATGACTCTCCGAGAGGCAAAAATGAGTATAATTAGAATTTCAACCATGAATTTACAACAGTGTTGGGAAAGCGAATAAAATTGTACCAAAAATTGTACAATCCCATTTATTGATCACAGAAAAACTCATAACAAGTGCTCAAAGGAGCGACCACGCGTGTCGTTTTCCAGTTTACATCAGTAAAGGAATGACTGGCGCATCCCTTTGAAGATTCCTGGTGTTATGTAAATTTTGCCTATGGCAACAATGATTCTCTCTACGGGAATCTTCAGCCGAGTCCACAGGTGTCTCGTACACTAAATATTTCCCGCACCTCCAGAAAAAAAAAAAAAAAAAAAAATGTCGTGTGGGTTAAATACCGGTGAGCGAGGAGGCCAAACCGCAAATATGCGATGTTCGATCCATTGCTCCACACGTTTCGACTTTACCCTTTTTTGTCGCTCAGAATGAAATGCGACCCTAATGTTCTCGTAATTACTGCTCGGCTGAATGGGTGCTTATATTTAATAAATACCTCTGAAAGGTACCTCCTCTTATATTAAATAAGAAAAATAATTTAGGGTGTGCCTCTATATATGTGTGAGTGTATTTTATTATTTTACCATAAGTCAGGAATACTTAATTAATTAATTAATATTTTATATTTTTAATTCTTTTGAAATATTGTTATTAATTATTATTATTATTATTTATTAAGTGACTTGAGACGGATATTTGCTATCACAAAACTCTGTATTGTGATTGTGAAAAACCGCTCTTTATAAAGTGCACCTAGTAAAATGTGGAAAAAAAAGAAAAGAAAAGAAAAGAAAAGAAATGAAAGAAATGAAGTTAAATAATAGAATGTTGTTCTTCACCTTAAAGAATGTTTAAATATAAAACAATTTAATGTAAAAGACACTAAAAAATAAAATCCTGGACATTATTATTTTCCTGTTTTTTATTTTTTTCATTTCAGTATTTCTAATATATTCTACGTACTTTATACGTATATAATACGCAATATAATACGTACTTTGAGTTGTTTTTCGTAATTTCAAGAGAATTTTCTTGTACTTAATTTCCGGAAATATCCCCTAACGAAAATAGCGAACGTGATTTTGAAGTAAATTTGGAGAAATATTGTTCTGAGAATAAATTTTCAAAAATTTTCAAATTTTCTATTGCAAAGAACTTCGAGAAGATCAACTTTAAAGAATCATATGGCAAAATCGATTTTCCATTTTAAACAACGCTTTTCTCTGAAAATTGCCATTGTTCTAGCATTCACAATGTTCTCGCATGCAAAACTCGCATGCAAACGAACATAGATGCATGTCAATTTGCTATCTAAATTAAACCAAAATTTCATTTATTTCGCTTATAAGCCAGATTGTTCCCGTGAGTTTATGATGGAGAGTTATTTGTTATGTATGGGGAAAATTATAAATCACATTGAGGATTGAGGTTTCTCAGACACGAAAAATGTACAGAAATCGTGTTCCTGGAAAGGAAAGAGATTTTATTCTAAACATAAAATTCTTTCTTAGAATTTATTTAACGTAAATCTGTTACAAAGTAGGAGATTTGTTATGTGTGTTTATCAACTAAGACGATGCTCATGAAAGAATATATTGTCATGAAAATGTCAACTTTCGTATGAAACTAGTTCGTAAGGAAGAAAGCAAGCTCTAGTCGATGAATGCACTTTACTTAGTATCAATTCTCAAAACATCTCAGCAAAACTGGGATTTCAATGAGTATACTTGAAACAGTCCAATACAGTAGCCAGTTTAAAGAATGTTCTCAAAACAGTCCGATAAAGCTGTCGCTCATACAACAAAAGTCACTATTCGACGAATTTTCCGGAAACAGCTTCTTATTCCACAACACTAAAGCAATCAGAGCTCCACTGAGCCGCTGATTCATAAACAAAGGTCGTTTGCAGCACAGTCTTCAAAAAGCACTCGCTCAGGATAGCTCACTGAACACATTGATACAGTGCGGCCACATATCCTAAATCTAGCAGTGAAGACGCGTCCAAAACGTTGGAGGGATGCCAGCTTGACCGACAGTTTGAAATTTGGAAAACATCCAATAATTCCGCGCTCTGTTATTGCTCATTTTCTCTGAGTCAGATGACTGTCACACCTATTTTAGCATTGGACTCGTTGAATTAGCACTTGCGCAGATGCTTCCATGGTTTCATGAAATGTGGTCGAAGAATACTCAGTAGAGGATGCTCTGTTATTTAAAATCTTTTATTTTATTTATTTATTTTATTTTATTTTTCACGGCTACAATTTGGCGCAATTCTCGTGAATTCTGGCTAGAATCATATGGAAAATTCCAGAATTGAGCTTCTTATTGAAGATACAGCCTCGAAAGTTTGAGAATCCTAAACTACCATTTTTAACGAAATTTAGTCGCTATGTCCGGTCTGGCTTTAGTGAAAGTGAATGAAAAAGCTATTTACTGTAAATCTACTTTTATTCTAATAGCACAATTGAGGCAAGGAAAATACATAATCTGTAGTTTGAGTTATTTAATTATATCACATTGCATGAGATATAATTGTCTCTGTGATAATGTCGCTTTAAATGAATTACAACGACGACTTTGTTATACAACCCTGAGTTGCGTCAAACCACTCTGTGAAATACGCGTGGTACAATGTAAAAAATAAATGAAGGGTAAAGAAAGGGAATTAGGTACAAAAAGCTGTGCTATATTTTATAAAAATATCTAAATACAAAACTTTTTTTTTTTTAATCTAAAATAAAAAATAATAATAATAATAATAAATCCAGGAATTTTCTTTTAATTATTACTCATTTTTCTCATTTTAGTATTTCCAAAATCCTTGATATTTATTTATTTATTTATTAGAAAAAGGGAGGGTTCCAGTAGAGTTTTTTTTTTTTTTTTTTTTCCTCTAAATCTATGAAAAAGTGCCATACGAATATGGATCATCTAAAAGTAAACATAAAAGGAAATAATGTTTCGAAGATGGATTTTTGGAAACAATCAAATTTTCGATTGTAAAAATTCATCAGAAAATCCACTTTAAAGGATCATGAAGATAAATCGATTTTCTATTTTAAATAACGCCTTACTCCAAAAATTACCACTACTCTAGCATTCGCAATATTCTCGCACGCAAAATTTACGAATAAATTTACACATATGCATTAATTTACATATATGTATGACAATGTCCTATCTTAATTCTAGTACTAAAATTCCATTTATTTCGTTTATAATCCATACAGTATGGAAGGGTTTATCATCGAAAGTTATTTATTAAACATGGAAAATTATCAATTATATTGAGGCTTCTTATATGGAAATTTTTTCAGAAACCGCTATACCTGTAACAGATATTTTATTCTAAAGCATAAAACTGTTTCTTTCGATATATTTTCAGCAAATCTGCGATAAACTATATTTGTTTGTGCATTGATCAACTACGAAGAAGAAGGTATGCATATGTAAGAGAGTACATATAATAACCATGCGAGTGTATGCGAGTGAGTATATGGGAGTGTATAGCTATGTTACATTATGTAAGGCCTTTTCTTTTTCCTTTCTTCTTCTACTTTTTTTTATTTTTTTATTATTAAGTATACAGGACTATTGTTTTCAATCAGACATTTCTTACTGATTTGTCAGGATGTCCGTCGAAATCCAGTTTTACCATTTTACTTTTTCACTTATCTTATAATATGTTCAAATCGTATGAACTTTTATATATTTAATTAATCCAGTGTTGCATTGACAAGGAGTAAAAGAATTAAATTAAACAAACATATCGTATTTTCGAGGGGGAAAAAAATCACACCGCTCAAAAATTAAATAAATAAATAAAACAAAAAGCAAAAGTCTGGTTACATTCTTTATAAACATAATTTAATTTAGTACGGCAGGCCTTATTTTAATCTATTCTTTCATATAAAAGCATACAGTAACTGTATTTCATTCCCTAGCATCAGTTACTATATCCATTTCTTAAAATTACTTTGGTACAGATTTAGCAAAGAAGTCCCTTGGAGGTTTTTATATTTTTGTTGCCATTTTTGGCGATGAATTAAAATGGGAATTGCAGTTGCGTAAGTGAACATCTTGGTGAGAAACGACCGAGCTAATTCGGCAAATTCCAAATTTCGAATATTTGGTGGTTATATACAGAAGATATAGCCAACAAATAATCAGAAACAATCATCAATACATATCCAGAAGAAATAACAAACAAGTATTCAGAAGCCATCATCAATACATATTCACATTGCCAACAAATATTAAAAAGTCATCATCAATATGAATTTCTCATTTATCAATAGATTTACAAAAATGTAAAAGTTTTTATAGATTTGACATAATATTTTTTGGCAGTTTAAGAAATTAAATGGTAAAATTGTATACTGGCGGACATCTTGGCAAATTCAAGGTGTAATACAATAAATGACATAGTAAAAACATATAGTAAAAGTGACATAGTAAAAATGACATAGTAAGGACATAGTAAAAATATATTACTATATCTATGATTTTTCTGATGAATCATAGAGCTCTTATCAATGTGCACAAAATTTTTAAAGTGATCATGACGTCAATTTTTGTGAGATGCATAATTTAACTTTTTATAATTTTTTAATGTCCACGTTTAATTAAATGTATTTATTTTCATGTCGAAAAAAAATGAAATCGTGATTTTTTTTTTTTTTTTTTTTTTTTTTGGCAACATTTAAATTATAGCTAATATTTTAATGGCTATTTTAACGCTATTAGGATGTTATTATTTTCATATTTTAATTAATTATAAGAAAACTAATAAAAATTCGAAAATCGGAATTCGAAGTATTGTGTTGTCACCGGGTTCTGAGTTACTGTGAAAGTTTCAAATGTCTAGTTAGTAGGGAAGTTAGTTAAAAATAGATTACAAGATTTGTACCGGACAAACAAACACACAAACAAACAAGAATAGAAGTTAATAAAAACATGGTAATATATAAATAATTTTGAATTTAATGCATTTGGTTTATTTTTTATTTGGAGCTGTAAAAAGTAATATATCTTAACAATATAAATTTCTTTGAGAAATATATAGGTATACAATCAGCTGAGTTTTTAACTAAATTAACATAGTAACCATGGCTAAGGAAAACAACGTTACAATTTAAAAAAGAGGAATGAAACTATTTCCAAAGCATACCAAAATTAACCTATCACCTATCAAGTTTACGCTTTTCTCCGTAAAATTACTACTGCTATAGCATGACAATGTTTCACAATCACACACAATATTTTTACGAACATAAATGCTTGGCAATAGTCTATCTAAATTAAATTGAAACTTCATCTATTTTGCTCATAAGCAAATTGCCAGGACGAATTTATAGATGAAGAGTTATTTATTAAGTCTGGAAAATTTTTAGTCACATGATTGAGTCTTGGCAAAGAAAATTTCCTAAATATTACTATACCTGAAAATAAAAGGAATTTTGTTTTGTGCATAAAATTGTTCCTAGCATTGGAATTTATTTTAGGTAAATTTTGCTTTTATTATAGTTGTAGAAAAAATGAGTTTGATGTGCTTTAATTCGTTCTGTTTAGGAGAGAATTCAATATTTTCATTTACGCTAATTTTTATTCAAAAAAAAAAAAGAAACGAAAAGAAAAAAAGAAAGAAAGAAAGAAAAAAGAAAAAAGGAAAAAAAAAAAAATCTCAAATTTTAAAACGGATGTGAATATATGAATTTGGTGTGCTTAAATTCGTTCTGTTGTAGGAGAGAATTAAATATTTTCATTTATGTTAATTTTTTACCCTTAAAAAAAGTCTCGAATTTTAAAACCGAAGCGAACAGAAAATATTTAAAACAAAGAATTTAAATTTTCAGCCTACATTTCTGAACACATCTTCTGCAAGTAACATAATAACTACGCGTGCCAGGTCAGGTGAATGAATTTATTCGAACTGCTGCTGCCAACATCAAGGAACAAATAATGATTGAAGAATGTGCTCTTTATTCCATGAAATATTCACTGTATATATTGAACATTTTCTGTCATCTATGATTCATACCCTCTGAAGAGAATTTTCGTCTGCATTAGAGAACTTACATTTTTGGAATATTTAAACAATTCGTTCCTGAAAAATTAAATACGTTTCTTTAGATTTCTTGATAAAATGTTTAAGAGACGCCAGAACCCTATAGAATGTATTGGATACCGTTTCGGTAGGAAATGATTTTAACGAAATAATTATATATACATGTGGAGTAGATTCTTAAAAATATCAAATTTAGAAACTGTTAATCATAGATGTATATTTTAGGGCTGTGCCTTTTAATCGATTAATCGGTTCGGTTAATCGATCAATGCTTAGTCCCGATCAATTTTTTTAATCGAGTTAATCGGATCGATTAATTCGATTAAAAATTGTCAAAATCCGATTGAAATTTTCAAACTACGAATTAAGGTAAAAATATTGTTCTGCCTACAAAATATTTTTTCACATACTTTGCTAACAAACAATCTATTGTTTGCTATCATTTACTAACAAACATCCATCAAACAATGAAAAAGCAAAAATAAATAAAATAAAATAAAATAAAAATAAATAAAAATAAATAATAAAAATAAAACCTCTCAAAAGAAGTTGTTGCACTTTTGTTGATAGAGAAAAGGGGGAGGACAGTTTTTAAACAAAATGCCGCTTCATGTGCATGCTGGAACAACACCACCTGTCTGAAACTTCTACAGAAAGTGTTGGCTAGGGTAATAGTATTCTCAGAAAAAAGAAGCTTTCAAAAAATAGAAATGCTAAAGATTTCAAAAAAAAAAAAAAAGAAAGAAAAGAAAAGAAGAAGAAGAAGGGTTTGAGATTTTTCACTATCCTTCTGATGGGGGAAATGTCAACAGAGTTTCACAGTACCTTCAATCGTTTATTGTCTGTAAAGAATTGCTGATAGTAACTATTGAAGTAGAAACAGAAAATAACATAATAACATTCTGTGTTCTAGTCCGAAGTGACAAAGAAGAACTAGAATATAAGAATTTGAGATTTTTATGATAATGATATGGAATTTTGAGAATTCATTTAAAGATAGTGACAAGCGAGATAGACAAGGCCTGCAAATATAAAACTAAAATATGTGTAAATTCATTTAATGTTTATTTCAAAATGAATCGAAAACTTAATTTATTTAAAAAAAAAATAATAATAATAAATAAAATTTAATAAGTGAAAATATTTATATAAAATTAACATCAAGTCACCAATTATTACTCTGAAAATTGATTTAAATTTCAGTTATGAAACAGATATAATTGATTAGACAAAAATGTTTGGAAAAAAAAAATCAGTCAAACTTATGAATAATATATATATCTATATCTATATCTATATCTATCTCTCTCTCTCTCTATATATATATATATATATATACATATATGAGAATTTTATTCATCATTGAAATAAAATTATATAAAGAAAAATGAAAACCGATTAAAAATCCGATTAATCGACTGATTAATCGATTAATGAACTACGATTAACCCAGTTAAAACACTTAATCGATTCCCACCCCTAGTATATTTTAAAAAGAAATATATATTTTAGATGATATTTGAAAAGATAAATAAAAAAAATCTCATGTGCACACCACATGACTTCCTTATACAACCATTGGAGTACACGTTTTATGAAAACATTGACATTTTTGTGTAAGGTAATTGATTCATAAATAAGCAGGCAGGTTCTAATCCACGAACACTCCTGAAAATAAACCAAATAAATAAATAAAAATAAAAATCTGGTGTGAAACAACCAGTAAAAAATTGAGCAAAATAAGTAATATTTGTGATGATCTGTAACTCTAGCATATGTTAATATAGACCCAGTACAATTCGTGGATGAATTTGTGTGACGATAGTACGTTAAATAACGGAAATATAAGCATTTATTTTAAAACTCCAAAAAAAATTAGCATGTTTTTTATTTATAATATACAGATTTTTAATTGACAATTATTCCCATATTCAGATAAATAAAAAAAACACTTTTGAAACAATATGCTGCTACTGGAACACAAATATCTTAAATATCTCATGAAATGTGAGCACTTTTATGAAAAACGTTCACACTGCACATTTGCGAAAGATAGAAAATTTGTTATTGCATAGGTTGAAAACAAGATATATTGGGCAACTTTTGTCAAAAGTTCATTTGAATAGAGTAAAAATTAAGCAAATTGTCAGCAAAAGAACAAGCTAGATTTTAGGTGTCTTCCAAGAGTTGAAATTTCATAAGGGGTTTTTCACATGCTGCGTAATTAGTTTGAAGATCCAATTATTTCAACCACGCTCGAAAAGTACTTTTTTGTGAAAAACCCTATAAGCTTGTCACTCTAAAATATTTTTGCTTATTTACTAAGATTTATGAGATCATAAGAGTTTCTCACGAAAAAGAACTTTTTCAAAGTGGTGAGATTGAATCTTCAAATTAATTACGCGGCATGTGAAAAACCCCTTATGAAATTTCAACTCTTTAAAAAATACCTAAAATCTAGCTCATTCTTTTGTCGACAATTTGCTTATTTTTACTCTTTTCAAATGAACTTTTCGCAAAAGTTGACCAATATATCTAGCTTTCGACCTATTTAATAAAAAAATTTCTATCTTTCGCCCATGCGCAGTAAAAATGGTTTTCATAGAAATGCTCATATTTCATGAGATATTTAAGATATTCGTATTCCGATTGCAGTATATTGTTTCAAGTGTGTTTTTTCAATTTATTGGAATGTGGGAATAACTTTAGTTTAAAACTCTATATATTATAAATTTTAAAAAAGTTTTTTTTTTTTTTTTTTTTTTTTTTGAGTTTTAAAATAAATTTTATATCTCCGTTACTTAATATGATATTGTCACATAAATTAATCCACAAATTATACTGGGTCTATTTAACATATAACTAAAGTTACAGCTCATTTCGTTCATATACCGACATATGTAGATCACAAACATTATGGA
Organism: Salticus scenicus; assembly: GCA_963930645.1. Lineage (NCBI taxonomy): Eukaryota > Metazoa > Arthropoda > Arachnida > Araneae > Salticidae > Salticus > Salticus scenicus. The sequence continues at coordinate 204,318,347 of OZ005656.1, read as the reverse complement.
TTTTGTTCAAGTTGTTATCGGCCCCTTAAATGTTGTCTTAAACCAATCTTCATTGAAAAACATGAAGAAGACCCAGTTCTTTAAATATCCAATGTTTGAAAATATTTGATCGAGAGATAAGTTTTTAAATTGAGAAAAAATCGTCGTTTGCAAATCTTGCTAAACTTTTGAGCAGAAGTGTAATATGTGTAATGATTTTATTTTGTCTTGTATGGTACGCAACCTCGATGCATACCTATATTTATTATCAGAAACTTTGTTGGTTCAGTTTTATCCCATATCTGTAACAAGTGGAGATGCTGTTATTATGTACTTTTCACTATGTGCATGAGCAGAAGTCGCCAAACATCAGTGACCCGCATAAAATTCTAGTCGTTATTTCCATTGTTTTAATCCATTATTTATAATTCAACTGGTCTTTTGTGTATACTTTTCACAATGTGCTTCAACAGAAGTCGCTGACCGCCAGTACATGGACCACTAGTGATTCACGAGAAAACATCTAAAAAAAAAAACCTAGTCGTTATTCCAATTTTCTTTAATCCATTTTTAGCAATTAAATTGGTTGTTTGGTAGTTTTACTTTCATATATATATAGAGAGAGAGACAGAGAGAAAGAAATTCATACATCCTTGGTATTTAGTTGGACTTCGAGCTAAACTGGGGCTGATTACATTTGAAGACTAATCGCTTAAAAAAAAACGCTGTCATCCCTTTTTTTTTTTTTTTTCGAAATTTTTAACATGACAAAAAAGGATAAAATTTCTTATAAATGTGCATAATGAGAATTATTTTTAACGGATGATTGTGAAATTAATGAGAAATGGTGATAATATTGATAATAAGTGAGGAAAAAAATTATATGTTTGTAGGAGAATCGCTCCCCGTCCTCATTCCGGGAAGTGTAAGTTTTTAATATGGATTTCTTAAAAAGAAATTGTCAGTACCTTTAAAATGAATGTATGATCCATGGATCTTTGATAAATTAAAACAAATGTTTATTATTATTATTATTTCATTTAAAAAAAAAGGGAGGGGGGAGGGGGGCATTTCCTCAGACATTTTCTGTTTGGGAACGAAACTGACTTTCTTTGGACATTTAGTGCTATAGTTCTCTGAGATGAAAATAATCTGCAATCATAATAGAAAACAATGTTGATAAATAATTTGCACTACGTGAAGTTGTACAGACTAATTATAAGAGAGTCTTGTGGCGGCGAGCAAAAATCTGTGTCCGAGCAAAAATCTGGTCATTATTCCCATTTTCTTTAATCCATTATTAGATGGTGTGTTTGATGTTTGAGAGTAAGGAGTATTGACTGCACTAAGGTCCTAGGCTTGAGGAGGAGTGCCCACTATGGAGGTCTTTCTAAGGGAAGTTAGCCCGTATTTATACAAGTTTCGGAGAAAACCACGGAAAACTCCGAAAGGCTAGGCCGACGACCGCGAACCTGGAATCGAAACCGGAACCTCACGTCTACCGCCTCTAAGCGCAGCACCGCTCAGTCGCTGATGAGCCAATTCGTTATTAGAATTAAATTAGTTGTATCAATTTTAGATTCAAACTTTCTGAGTTATTTATTGCGATTATTTATAGCGATTGCACATGCCTGCAAAGTTTGAGTCATGAGAAAGTGTTTGTAATGCGATAACTGATTTTTATATTATTTGATGCGCTGATTTCAAAAGTGGCATTTATTCTTTCTTAACCACGTAAGAATTTCTCACAAAATGGGCTTAAATATATGGGCAAGAAAGCCTATTGTACATATTCTTGGAAAAAGAATGTCTTCTCAAAATATTTTTAAGCATTTTATTTGCAAATTAATTACTATGTTAAACAATTGGAAATGATGTGCTAAATATATGTATTTATTTTACATTAAATGAAAATTATATTAATTAGAACAATTAGTGATTTATTATTGTTTTATACATCCAGAATCAGAGCTTTGGAACCCCCCCCCCCCCACACACACACACACAAACCCCCCAAAAAAACCCGGACGGGTTTTTTTGGGTTTACCCACTTGGTGGGTTTTATTGGCTTTATAAAGCTAGATAAAATTTTTCGCTCTTTTATTTGTTGTTGTTGTGTGCCACTCGGAATTCCGAGCCCCAGTAGTGGAACTACCGGACTTACTTTTTAAGGCATGAGGGTTGCGTCTTCCGTTATTAGGAACGCCTCATAGGGAGGAAGTACGACTTCTAGATCCATAAGCTGGTGAAAGATGGCAGCACCAGCCAAACTCGAATTTTGATCCGGATCAGAGCGAGTTAGACCCATGTTCCGGTACCCCCAGAGGTATAATTTTTTATGGGAACTTGGAGGACTTTGCGACCACGACGGAATTTAACGTGCACCAGTCGCCATTAGCGTACACGACGGTCTTCGGCCGGCTCGAGGACCGAACCCGCAATCTTTCGATCACGAACTCGCTGCTCTTACCAACCAGGCTACCGCGGCCTATTCTCTTTTATTTTTTAATCATATATTATATTCTACTTGATATTATTATATACTAATTTGATGTTATGTAATTATTTTTTCACTTCAGAAAAATACCTTTCACTGCAACCAATAATATAATAACCTTAAGAAAAGTTTTTCTAATTCAATCTGGAAAATCTCTTTCTAATGACCAGTTTTAAAAAAAGAAATATGAGAATAATTGATCAAAGTTAAGAAGTTTTGCAAATTTTGTATTCGTAAATCATGATATATATAAAAAATAGTAATTTGCCTAAAATTCTAAGAATTTAACAACAAATATTATATATAACTGACGAATATAATATATTGAACTTACAAGGTTCGATATTGGCAAAAAATGTGTTTCTTTGCTGCCCCTTACAAAATTCAAAGTCATGAAAACAGCCTTTTTAAAAGAATTAGTTTTATAAAAAATATCTTTTTATACAATTTTTGCGTGTTTCACAATTATTTTGAATTATTATCTATGCGTAGTTCATTGAAACACAATAAATTTGATAATAAACATCTATATAGAAGGACTAATAAAATGCAAGGTGTTACATGATATCGTCCTCCTCCCCACCCTCAAGTATATTATGCCTTTTGTAAAAAGAAATAAAAATTTCACACAAATATTTTATTTTTCACAAAAATGGGCCCTAAAAACCCTGGATTGACTTCTGACGTGAAAGTGTAGAATGCAGGCAATGATAATTTTGTTTTGTATCTATTTCTTTGTTAAATATGTTTTCAAATATTAATAAAATATGTCAGTGTTAATATTATAACAAAAATTTAAAAATAGATTTATTTTGCGTACTTTTTTACTTTACCCATACAAATTAACATTTATTTATTTATTGGTAATATGGAAATCATACATGGAAGATGGAAGGGTTAAAATGTTTTGCTTTTATTACTAGTTTTAATTTTACACAAAATAATTTAAAAATAAATTCAAAATTTGATAAAATACTTAATAGAATGAAATAAGAGTTCATTTTACTTTTATCCCTCAATTTAAACCAAACCAAATATTAAGAATTTTTGGTTAATTTAATTTTTAATTAATTATAATTAATTACTATTATTTTTGTAATAAGTTTTCTTTTAGTCTAGAACTGTTCTCTTTTGAAGTAAAATTTAAATTTCAAATCCTATTGTGTTATTCTATGTTTAATATAAAAAACCCAATAAAACCCAAAAATGCCCACTAAAACCCAATTAAACCCAAAAAACCCCACCCGGGCTGGACTTATTTTTAAAAACCCGTTTTTTTTTTTTTTTTTTTTAACCCTGTCCAGAATTCATATATCCTGATTGTTTTCTTTTCCTTTTTTTGTCTGAAAGTATTTTTTGGCACTCAGTCTGCTGTAGGTAGTACGGGGGACTTCACTGTGTGGCTGTGTAGCATCCAATAGTAGTTCGCCATCGTTCATGACGTTTCATCTATATTGGTTTCTACGCTCCATCTCCTTTCAATTTTCAATTTTTTGAAAAACTGGTACGTCATGGAATTTTTTTACTTTTTTTCCTGAAATAGCGTCCAAAATTTCATCAGTATCAGTTATTGGTTTCTAAACACTTTTTTGGCCCCAGGTCTATGTTATTAACGATTATAATAATTTTTATCCTAAGCCAATATAAATAAATAAATAATAAAAGAAAGATTTAAAAATTTGGCCTCTCGTGCCAAATTAAAGTTTGATTAGAACAGAATTTTAATTTATGATTGTGCGAGAGAAAAAAAATATAAAAATATTGTTTTACTAACAAACCTGTGCGAAATATTTGCTCTTTATTTCTTTTCTTATTCATCTTTAAAATTTGAAACTCATAAATCACTCCAATTTCACCACCTAATTAAAATTTTAATTTACCAGAAGCCAAATTATTATTAAAACCAAATTAATATTGTACAATAGTGAAACCAAAATCATTCAAAGAAAGGTTTCCAAATAAAATTTATGGTTCACGACCCAATTTTCGTACTTCCACAGGCAGTACAGTTTTAATATAGGACTCCCACTACGCCTTTTAAATTTTTGTCGTCATGTTGGCAATGACTTTTTATTAATTTTGGTATATATATACACTGATGGAAAAAAAAATCCCAACACCAAGAAAAAATTATTGTACAGTAATGAAATTTCAGCAATACATTTGTCTAGGTAACATATTTAATTGATTAAAGTTTCAAGATCACAGGTAGAGCCATTGGCGAGAAGAGCCATTTCAAATGTGAAATGTTGATACATTAGTAACCAGTGTAACCGCCAGAATTTTGAATGCAAGCATGCAAACGTGCATGCATTGTGTCGTACAGGTGTCGGATATCAGTTTGTGGGATGGAGTTCCATGCCTGTTGCACTTGGGCGGTCAATGCAGGGACGGTTAATGCTGGTTGTGGATGACGCTGGAGTTGTCGTCCAATGATGTCCCATACGTGCTCGATTGGAGAAAGATCTGGTGATCTAGCAGGCCAAGGCAACATGTCGACACTCTGTAGAGCATGTTGGGTTACAACAGCGGTATGAGGGCGAGCGTTATCCTGTTGGAAAACACCCCTTGAATGCTCTTCATGAATGGCAGCACAACAGGTTGTATCACTAGACTGACGTACAAATTTGCAGTCAGGGTACGTGGGATAACCACGAGAGTGCTCCTGCTGTCATACGAAATTGCTCCCCAAACCATAACTCCAGGAGTAGGCCCTGTGTGTCTAGGCCGCAGACTGGTCGCTAGCAGGCGTTCACCTGGTCTCCTTCTAACCAACACACGGCTATCACTGCGACTAAGGCAGAACCGGCTTTCATCAGAAAACACAACAGATCTCCACTCCGTCCTCCAATGAGCTCTAGCTTGACACCACTGACGTCGCAAATGGCAGTGGTTTGGAGTCAGTGGAATGCACGCTACAGGGCGTCTGGCTCGGAGCTGTCCTTGAAGTAACCGATTTGTAACAGTTCGTTGTGTCACTGTGGTGCCAACTGCAGCTCGAATTTCAGCTGCAGACACAGTACGATTAGCCACAGCCATACGCCGAACACGGTGGTCTTCCCTCTCAGTAGTGCCACGTGGCCGCCCGGAACCCGGTCCTCTTGAGGCAGTACCTTCCCTTGACCACTGCTGCCAACACTCATGCACAGTGGATACATTCCTGCCAAGTCTTTCTGCAATATCGCGGAAAGAAAACCCACCTTCTTGTAGCCCTACTATACGACCTCGTTCAAACTCAGTGAGCTGTTGATAATGGCTTCTTCGTCTTCTTAGAGGCATCCTTGACTAACATTAACCCACTACGTCAAATCTCAACTGCAAATAACGATCACGAACCTTACAGCGCTTATTTAAAGCAAACCTCATTTGCATGTTCATAGTGTCGCTACAAGCGCCACACTTATGCACGTAGCTCGAAATTTGAATCGACGTCATCTTTCAGATGTATAAACACGCCTACCAAATTTCGTTTATCTAGCACAGCTCCTTCCTGGTGTTGGGATTTTTTTTCCATCAGTGTATATATATATATATATATATATATATATATATATATATATATAAAATAAAGAAAGAAATAAAATAAACTATTTCCTATTTTGATTATATTTTTTATGATTGTGTTTTTTAGTCAATTTATGACACAAAAGTTCATATTCTGTATATATCTTTAAAGTATTGCTAGGTTTAAAATGACGATTGCAAAAATTCTGAAGAAACAACTGTTAAAAATACATTTTTTCGTAAAATAATCTCATCAGACAAATGTCGTCATTTTTTTTTTTTTTTTCCTTTAGTCCATTGAGCTAAGTCTGCGTGTTTAAATATTGTCCATGTATAAATATTACTTTTTTATTTTCACGTATCATATCGTTTCGACAAAAAATAATTGAAACTGGTCCACGTTAGAGAAATATTATATAGATTATTATCATTATTATTTTATTTATTTATTTATTTCAAGTTTGAGAATAAAATATAGTACATGTCTTGTTATTATTGTTTACAGCGCTCTCCAAAATTCTTAACTATGCGAATTTAAAAAAAAATAATAAAAAAACAAAACAAAATAAAATAAAATAAAAAGCATTCACATTGCTTCCTTTATGTCATAATCCTTGGCATGGAATGTGTATCGATACAGCGGAGATAAAATTCCGAAAGCATGTAAGATAATGAGCTATTAGAGATATTTAATCACATTCTTTTCTCCAGACATAGTAACTTTTACTCACACAGATAAAAAGTCAGTAACTCAGCTTTACTGATGAATGACTGCTCCTTTGACCCAAAATATAAGATAATTAGATCAAGAGTAAGGATCAAGGTAAAGATTTGCTAGCAGTATTTGTAACACAAACAGTTAATCCTTTGGAAAAGGAATAGTTTTTGCACTTAGCACGTGTTGATTTTTGTGTTTTAAAGTGGTGAAGAAGCGATTAGTACTTTCTTCTACTTTCAACAGAAGAAAGTTATAGATTTGTAAAATTTTCAACTTCCAGTTTTTGATGGAGTTACACGTTTTGAGGAATCCAGAATGTGATTTGTCCCTTTTTAGAAAATGTCAGTCTATAATCTATATGTATACGTGAGACAAAAATTTTGCGCCAGATCTACTCAAGAAATAATGCACAGAATTTCATGTAAATTTATATGTAGTTGCACCTTAACATAAATTAGTGAATATCAACTTTTGTAAAATTTGTCCGACAGGTGACGCTGTTACACTGCGATTTCTCCCATTTACGAAAAGGCTATATCTCAGCTCCTGTTGGGTATAATCCCACTAAACTTGATTTTCAAAAGATCCACTGCAGAGCATTATGCTGACTCAATGTAGGTATACATTGAAAAAAATTACGAAATCAGTCAACAAAATTGATTTTTCCAATAAAATATTTTTTCCGTGTAAAAAATTACCGAAGTAATTATATGTAATTTTCGTTTTAATGAAAGAAGCAGTTTCCCTGCAATTTTCCCCATTAATTCTTTTGAAGAAAAAAATAAAAATAAATCTGCGAAATCAGTCAAGAAAATTGATTTTACTAATAAAATACTTTTTCTGCGTAAAGAATTATAGAAATAATGAATTGCAATTTTCTGTTTTAATAAAAAATGCACAGTTCCCTTATAATTTTTTCCGTTAATTCTTTGGAAGAAGAAAAAAAAAATCTACGAAATCAGTCAACAAAATTGATTTTCCCAATAAAACTATTTTTTCCGTGTAAAAAATTACAGGAATATTGAATTGTAATTTTCTTTTTTAATGAAAAATGCAGTCTCCCTACAATTTCCCCCGTAAATTCTTTTGTAGAAAAAAAAAAAAAAAAATCTACGAAACCAGTCGACAAAATTAATTCTCCCAATAAAATATTTTTCCGTGCATAACATCACAGAAATAACGAATTGTAATTTTCTTTTATAATAAAAAATGCAGTCTCCAAAAAAAAAAAAAAAAAAAAAAAAAAAACCTACGAAATCAGTCATCAAAATTGATTTTCCCAATAAAATGTTTTTTTCCGTGTAAAAAATTACAGAAATAATTATGTGTAATTTTCTTTTTAATGAAAAATGCAGTCTCCCTGCAATTTTCCCCGTTAATTCTTTTGAAGAGGGAAAAAAAAAAAAAAATTACGAAATCAGTCCACAAAAATGATTATCCTAATAAAATAATTTTCCTCGGTAATTCTTTTGAAGGGGAAAAAAAAATCTACGAAATCAGTTAACAAAATTGATTTTCCTAATAAAATATTTTTTCTGCGAAAAGAATTATAGAAATAACGAATTCTAAACAATGCACAGTTTCCCTACAATTTTCTCTGTTAATTCTTTTGAAGAAGAAAAAAAAAAAAAATCTACAAAATCAATCAACAAAATTGATTTTCCCAATAAAATATTTTTTCCGTGTAAAAAATTACAGAAATAATCAATTGTAATTTTCTTTTTTAATGAAAAATGCACGGTCTCTTTCGAATTTTCCCCTTTAATTCTTTTGAAGAAAAAAATAAATATTCTGTAAATTGAGTATTGATTCTATAATGAGTATACAATCAATCAGTTCAGTAGTGTTATATTCTCCACTAAAGATATCATCAAGGAAGTTGTAAAAGTCCGGGAACAGAATAAAGTAAGTGATTGTGTAATATTTCGGAATCTATTTATATAATTTGCAAGTGAGGAAACGATTCCGATTCGTACTCATCTTCGAGAAAAGCTGTTGCTCTAGGCAACGGAAAAGCAAACTTATATCGCGGCCATATTTAGACCTATGTACTCCCATGCCGTTTGTGGAACTTACGGAAATATACAGTCGGTAACAAAAGTGTCCAAACACTAGCAAAAATTCCTATGTAAAAAAAGTATATTTCATACGGTTTTGTTAAATAAATCCTTATCGAATCGTGTTCTTAGACTGACTAAGAACAGGATTCGATAAGGATTTATTTAACAAAACCGTATGAAGTGTACTTTTTTTACATAGGAATTTTTGCTCGTGTTCGGACACTTTTGTTACCGACTGTATACACATGATCTGCTTTGTATCACATCTATTCTCTTTTATTTCCTCTAAAATCTTCAAAAACTCTCCAATTGTAATGTTTAAAGCTCTAATTTAAATATAACGGATCATCAGCTATTATAAAAAACGCAATAACAAATAAAAGCAACTCTTAAAATAATTAGAAGTTTAAGCTTTTTGCTACGAATTTATTTTGAAAAGAAAAACAAGGACTATATTTTTTGTCAAATAGCAGTTTTTTTTTTTTTTTTTTTTATTGTCATTCATATTTATTGATCGGGTAGAATTTTTTTAATCTCTGAACAAAAATTATAAAATACCGAAAGACATTTGATGCTGCTATTTATAAACAAAAATTGAAAATATATTTAAATGATCACATGGCGATCTTCATGATCTAAACATTTTTTTCAAAGTTTATCATTCACATTCCGTCATTTTTGACGGGATTATATACTAGTAAGAAATAATTCTTAAAATACTGGCATGTGTTTGTGTTACAGAGTTTTGAAAAAATTATGAACACTTTATTAAAGCAATAGCAAATATAAGTGATGAGACATTTAATGTTCTAAGTATTTTAAGATGAAAATTAAATGAATCAAAATTTAGTAAAGTAAAATAAACAACTACACTTAAAAAAAAAAAAAAAAAAAAAAAATCTGTTAAGAAAACAGAAAATTTCTGTTTTCTAAAACTACAAAAATTTACTATAATATTACATATTAATCTGTCAAAAGGCAAATTTCTTTTGTAACCATATAAAAGCTGTAACCATTGATACAGATTTTATCAGGTGGTTATATGTATATATATATTTTTCTGTTTTGCATATAGAGAACTTAGATTCAAAAAGGACTGAGAAAAGTTAAGTAATAGCGAAAAACGTGATTCTGTGGCTTAGAGGTAACGCTTTCTCTGAGGTAGACCCTGGTTCGATCCTGACGGAACGAATTGGAGAATTGTATTTAATGCGAGTTTTTATATAGTTTCTTTTCATAAAAAATCTGTTCTGCATGAACATTTTCTGCATTCTTCTCTTACGGGAAATTTTACGTATTTTTTGCATAGTATACGAATATTTTCTGGCAAGTTTGCTTCTAGAAATTTTCTGCAATTCAACAGGTTTTTTTTTTTTTTTTTTTTAAATAATATTTGCTAAAAGAATTTGAATTTTTTTTTATTTTGATTTTTTTGTGTGTGATTTTTTTTTAGAAGCTTTTTACATGAAATTGACTTTGTCATCGCGTCTTCGTGTCACGCTAATAAGCAAGGCACCTCCGTTTTAAAGTAAATATAAGCTGTTCCGTTCGTCGCTTCTTGATTTAGTTGATTAGAGCGTCAAGTTAATAACGCGGTGCTCGAGAGTTTGATCCCCGAAGGTCCGGCGTGTTAATAATTGCAGATAATTAGTAGAAAGGGTGTAAATTGATAAAAGAAAATGTTTCGTTGGCTACACAGTAATCTGAGAATTTTTGAAGAGTTTTATTAAGAAGCTTTTTTTTTTAGTATCATTTAGATATTAAGAAACACAAAATATTTTAGATATTAGAAAAGCACAAAATAAAAAGTTTTAAGTAAGAAATACATAAATAAATAATTTTTTAGAAGCTTTTTATTGAAATTGGATTTTGTCATCGTGACTTCGTGTCACACTGAAAAAGAAAACGCCTCCACTTTAACGTAAATGATAGCACCTTTATCCGTCACTTGTTAGCTCAGTTGGATAGAGCGTCATGTTGATAACGCGATGGTTGTAAGTTTGAAGACCTATAGGTTACTTTATTGCATATAATTAATAGGAAAGTTGTCAAATGATAAAAAACAGATCCTTCGCTATCTACACACTATCCTAAAAATTTTTGATTAAATTTTTTAAGAAGCTTCTTTTAGTTACTAAAACGCACAAGAATAAAAATATAATAAAACAAAAACTGAAAGTTTTTATTGTGTAGCCCTAAGAAGCATTTAATATATATATATATTCTTGGAAGGAAAAAAAAAAGTTAATAAAAGTTTCAACAATAAGAAAAATGTTGAAACACAAAAATATAAATATTTAAAGAAAAATATAAATATTTCACTTTGCAAGATATAAAATTTTTTAAATATTCAAAATATTTTAAAAAGCATTCGAGAACAATATTCTTTTCTATAAGTATTTGTTGGAATCTTTTGGCATATTCTATGACTTTTCGTTACTGATCTTTGATTTTTGGTTAGAGCTGTCGTGTGTTCGATTTTTCAAGGGCCGATGTGTTAATTTTTGCAGATAGTTAATAGAAAAGGTGCCAATTGATAAAAGAAAATCTTTCAAAGTCTACACAGTATCCTAAGAACTTTTTATTATTATTATTATTATTATTATTATTATTATTAGAAACTATTCTATAACTAAAAAGCAGAAAATAAAAATTTAAGTAAAAAAACATTTTTTAACAGTAGAAGCTTTTTATTTAGAAGCCCTGAAAAGCATAAAATAAAAATTTATTATTGCAAAGACATGCTATAAATAAATGAAAGTTTCAACACTAAGAAAATCTTAGAGAAAAATATAGATATTTCACTTTTGCAAGAGATGAAATTTTTAAATATTCAAAATAATTTAAAAAGCTTTCGAGACCTTTGAAATTTATTGTTTAACAAATACTTATATTGAAACTATTAAGCTATTAAGAATGTTGGTCTCGATAGCTTTTTAAATTATTTTGAATATTTAAAAATTTCATCTCTTGCAAAAGTGAAATATCTATATTTTTCTCTAAAATGTTCTTAGTGTTGAAACTTTCAGTTATTTGCAGCATGTCTTTGCAAGAATAGATTTTTATTTTATGCTTTTCAGGGCTGCACAGTAAAAAGTTTCTTCTGTTAAAAAATGTTTTTTTTTTTTTTTTTTTTTTTTAACTTAAATTTATATTGAATAGCTTGAATTCGTTGACCCACACGTGTTTTGCACGTGACATATTGCAACATATTTTAATGACGCAAGTAAAACGTATGTATATATTTTAGAGAGGATACATTTTGAAACTATGTACTTATTACAGCTAATTATTCGAGAGTTCGCTCGGCGGGTGATTTTTGATGTAAAACAGCTAATTAGCCAGAAACTTGTTTTTATAACAACTTTTCGGTGCTACCCTATGAGCTAAGTATCAACTTTTTACCTATCATCTTCCTTAGAAATAATTGTCGCTTTTCAAACAGCAAAAGAAAAGAAGAAATAAGTCTAAATACATTTTTTCAATTAAAAAAATATATATATTATACATTGTTTGAAATTTTGTTAACAGAATTAAAATTAGGGTAAGTGCTCCAGTGATTGACACTATTAGAGCAATCTCTGATGTTTTTAATGTTCTAGTCATCAGAAAATATTTTTAGAAATCTTAAAAGTTAGTACATATATATCTTCAAAACTAAGCTTTGTAAGTAATGAAAAATGCAAACAGTTTTAGAAAAGATATCTAAATGAGAATTGCTGTCAAGGTTGCATTACAGATAGATGAGTATACTTATGCCTCCAAATGTGAAATTAAAACCAGATTTTTTTTTCTTTTTTTTCGTTCCGAAATTACTTTTATTTTTCTTTCTTCTTCTACTTTCTTTCTTTTTTTCTTTTTTTTTTTTTAATCTGAATAACATTAAAAATATATATATATAGGGTAGTGCACCAGTGATTGACACTTTTAGAGCAATCTCTGATGTTTTTAATGTTCTAGTCATCAGAAAATATTTTTAGAAATCTTAAGTTAGTACGTATGGTATGAAAGACATTCAGAACCACATATATGTTAAAATATATACATTTGATAACAATTTTTTTTTTTTATGAAGTTTCATTTGACACCCATTCAATGTTCCAGTAATGGACACTGCCAGTTTTTCATTTTATCAGTAATTGGCCCCCTATGTTCCAGTGTTTGACACTGCTAGTTATTCCTTTTACCAGTTATTAGCGCCCTATGCTCCAGTGTTTGACATAAAATGTTTTTTCTTTTATGTAAAATATAATGATTTTATTATTTTTCTTATTTATTAATTATTTCCGGATAGATGTCAATTACTGGAGCATGCCAATCACTGGAGCACCTACCCTATGTCACAAACAGATTTTAATTTTAATTAAGAATCTTACTTTTTTTTATACCATATTTTGTAGGATTTCCTGCTTTTTTTCAAAGTGATCTACCGCAAAATTAGGACGACGCATTTTGATGTGAAGAAGACATCATCCTCTGTCTAGTTAAATCGGTCTTTTATAGATTTTAATTTATTTCGAAAGGCCTCCTTTTGTATTCATAAAAGTGCTTTGAAGTTTTTACAAAAGCCAGACAAAAAATTCAAACATTTATGTTGGCAGATATCTAAATTAATTTCATATGGCTACAAAGTTGATATTCATCCAATGATTAAGTTTCTCTCCGAATCTGTCAAATAGCGTAATTTTCATCCATTTGATGAAATGATTTCCTATTATTCAATATAATAGGTATCTTTTTATTTGGTGCTTTATAAAGCCTAAGGGGAAATAAATAATTCTTGACCTTAATGTATGAAAATACGTTCCCTAGCAATGGTTACCAAATTAAATTTTCAAAATTTCTTTCGCGCGATTTATCATAGAAATTTATCGCGCGATTTATCATTTTTTAAATATTTTTTCATTTAATTTCAAAGGATAAAAAGGAAAAACTGTTTTCATTTATTTGGATTGTCTGACAGAATTCTTTCGCACGATTTATCATAAAAATTTATCGCGCGATCTATCATCTTTTAAATATTTTTTCATTTAATTCCAAAGGATAAAAAGGAAAAACTGTTTTCATTTATTTGGATTGTCTGACAGAAACAGTCCTCATATCTTAAAAAAAGCCCCCCCCCCCCCAATAAATCAATAAATAAGGAAAAAAGAAAAAAAAGAGAAGGAGAAGGAGAAGGAGAAAGGAAGAAAGAAAAGATATATTGTTTCCATACAGACTATTTTGTCTGAAAGAAAGTTTTTACGTCTTAAAAGAAACTTTTAAAACTAAAAAAATCATAAAATTCAAAGTGGAAGTTGACAACTGACAGCAAGTTACTTTTCGACCAAGCTATTTCTAAAGAACGGAGTTTCTGTTTACATTTTGGTACTTTGTTTTATTTATATATATGTAGAAATATCAGTAAATTGCATCGAAACCATGACGGTGAATTCCGTCAACGAAGCTGTTGTACGGATATCATAAATTTAAAAAAGGCAAACAATAGGTTCAACTAGAAAAAACTAAGCACGATCCATTTTCAGGTGAAAGAGATAAATAGGCGCGAGTGCACCATAAAAAACCTAGAGTGACTCCATTCAGTTTTTCGAATATTAAGTAATTAGCGGTTGTTTAAATAAAATAAAAGAAGTCGTTAAATAAACAAAAGGAAAAATTATAACAGGGCGTTCGATCCCCCCCCCCCCCCCCCCGAAATAGTATGTTGTTCAATTTAACGCTGTTGTACTTCAAGCAAATTGAGCCCATAGATCATAAGATAAAGAAATTTCCGTTGTGTCCTTGTAAAAATCCTATTAATTAATTAGCGGTTGTTTAAATAAAATAAGAAAAGTCGTTAAATAAACAAAAGGGAAAATTATAATACGGATTTTGAATCCCCCCCCCCCGCCAAATAGTATGTTGTTCAATTTAACGCTGTTGTACTTCAAGCAATTTGAGCTCATATATCATAATGATAAAGAAATTTCCGTTGTGTCCCTGTAAAAACTAATAGATTCATCAAAATCTATGCAGTTCGTGCGCCGGTGACTATAACATGTATATAAATTTAAAGTTCAATCGAATAAGTCATTTAGCCGCTATTGCACTTTAAATAATATCAATCCACAGGCCATAATGATAAGAATTTTTCGATATAAGAAGAATAAGAATTTTTCGTTGTGTCCTCGTAAGAAAAAAAAAAAAAAAAAATCTGGAGTGACTCCACTCGACTTTCCGAACATTAAGTAATTAACAGTTTTGTAGATAAAGTAAAAAAAGAGGAGATGTTAAACAAACAAAAGAGAGAAAACCATAATAGAGTGTTACAATATTTTTCTCAAAATTACACGATGTTTTATTTAACGCTACTGAACTTTGAGCCCATAGATTATAATGATAAAGAATTTTTCGTTGTGTCCCTGTAAAAACCTTCACCAAAAGGCTTATAGTTAGTGCAACAGTGATTTATAATATTCATATAAATTTTCAGCTCAATTGAATAAGGCGTTTAGATGCTATTGCACTTTTAAAAATTTGGTCCCATAGGCCATAATGATAAAGAATTTTTCTTTGTACCCCTGTAAAAAAACTGTAACTGCTAAATTCACCAAAATCTATACAGTTCGTGCAACTGTGATCTATAACACGTGTACAAATTTTTTGCTCTGATTAATAAAGCGTTTAGACGCTATCGCACTTTTAAAAATTTGGCCCCATAGGCAATAATGATAAAGAATTTTTCCTGGTGTCCCTGTAAAAAAAAAAACTATAAGTGCTAGATTCACCAAAATCAATAGGGTTCGTACTATGGTGGCCTACAATATACGTACCAACTTTCAGCTTATTCGAACAAAGCGTTTACACGCTAGCGTGTTCACTCACAGACATACACACATACATACACACATATATACATATATCACTGCAAAAATAGTGAAAACAGACTCATTGGACCTCGAAACGTATAGAAACATCAAAATCTCAAATTCGGATTTTTGACATGATTACAATACTTTCCTCACTGTAGTGTTCGGAAAGTAAAAAAGACATAAATGTTAGATTCATTAAAATCTATACAGTTTGTGCGACGGTGACATGTTACATATATTTTCAGTTCATTCGAATAAGGCGTTTAGACGCTATCACACTAATAATAAACAAATTTTCTTTGTGCCCCTGTAAAAAAAGCTATAAGTGCTAGATCCACTAAAATCTATATAGTTCGTATGACGGTGACATATAACATGTATATAAATTTGTAGCTCAATCGAATAAGGCATTTAGACTCTATTGCACTTTAAATAATTTGAACCCATCAGCCATAGTGATACATAATTTTTCTTTCTGTCCCTGTAAAAAAAAGCTATAAGTGCTAGATTCACTAAAATCTATATAGTTCGTATGACTGTTACATACAACGTGTATATAAATTTTTAGCTCAATCGAATAAGGCATTTAGACTCTATTACACTTTAAATAATTTGAACCCATCAGACATAATGATACATAATTTTTCTTTCTGTCCCTGTAAAAAAAGCTATAAGTGCTAGTTTCACTAAAATCTATATAGTTCGTATGACTGTTACATATAACGTGTATATAAATTTTTAGCTCAATCGAATAAGTCATTTAGACTCTATTGCACTTTAAATAATTTGAACCCATCAGCCATAATGATACATAATTTTTCTTTCTGTCCCTGTAAAAAAAGCTATAAGTGTTAGTTTCACTAAAATCTATATAGTTCGTATGACTGTTACATATAACATGTATATAAATTTTTAGCTCAATCGAATAAGTCATTTAGACTCTATTGCACTTTAAATAATTTGAACCCATCAGCCATAATGATACATAATTTTTCTTTCTGTCCCTGTAAAAAAAAAAAAAAAAACTATAAGTACTAGATTCACCAAAATCTATATAGTTCGTATGAGGGTGACGTAAAACATGTGTATAAATTTTCAGTCCAGACAAATAAGACGCTATCACACTTAAAATAATTTGGGCCTATAGGTCATAATGATAAAGAATTTTTCTTTGTGTCCCTGTAAAAAAAAAAAACTATAGATGCTAGATTCACTAAAATCTATATAATTCGTGCGACCGTGACTTATAACATTCTTGTTAACTTTCAGCTCATTCGAATAAAGCGTTTAGACACTATCGTGTTCACATACACGCATGCATACATACATACATAACATTATGGTAAAAATAGCAAAAGTAAATTCAATGGACCTGAAAAAGTATAGAAACACCAAAAATCAAAGTCTAATTTTTGTTATGATTACAATACTTTCCTTACATATGTATTTCGGAAAGTTAAAATGCCACTTACTGCTGCTTTCACATTTTTCTGCTTCCCTGCTTATTGTTTTCGCCTAATGAAAGTTCGTACTTAATGCTTTAGACACGAAACTATTGTTCAAAACAATACTTATAAGAGCATCCACTCCCTTGAGCAAAACGGAAGTTAAATCAACATAGCGTTTCATAATACGCAATTTGATATGATTGCTTGCCACAGAAGAAATTGAGATATACTGTCAAGTATATGAGAAAAATATTGCAACCAGCGTCACCTGTTGTGTGATATGCACATAAGTTTTGTGAGCCATATATAAGTATCTTTCATTACAAGTTTAGTGTGGTTTCCTGCCATTGAATTAAAGGTAGAACTACGAAGAAAAACACGGAAGTTAGAAAATTACAGTGCCATTTGTAGAAATTTGGGGACACTGATGACAATGCCTATAAATAAAATACATAAAAACCCAGTGAATATCAATTTGTAAAAAAGTTTTAACGAAATCTAAAATGTGATAGGTTTTCGTGCATTGAGTTACTACACATTCGTTCTTGAGTTATTACACACGCAAAATAATTGAGACACGCGTGTTATTCCTTTTCTAAAAATTCCTTTTCTTCAAATTTTGCTCAGGGCTTTCCAAAACATATAAATCCATCAAAAACTGGAAGTCGGAAAATTTCATGAGCGGCTCTGCGCTCAAAGCTGGGAGATTGGAAGTGCCAGATTCGATCCCAGGTCGCGCTCATCAACCTAGCAGTTCGGGGTTTTCCGTGGTTTTCTCCGAAACTCGTGTAAATACGGGCTAGGACTTCTTAGAAAGATCCCTATGGAGGGCATTCCGCCTACAGGCTTAGGGCCCTAGCGTAGTCAATCGGCTTTAAATCCTACAACCAACCAATAACCATCCAATCACTAATCCAATGCTACATTCAATACTATATCTATAAAATAAGAAGTTATTATTTTTAGCTGACTCACAGAGACATTTTTTATGCCAAATATAAGCGATGAGAGTTCAATGACGTACATGTAATCGCATAGACCTTGATGTAATTACAAACGCACAGTTAAAACCACTTGTTCTTAAAAGACAATCCCCATTTAGCAAATTGATATGCAAACCTGACTGACACTCAAAACTCGCTTGCCTGATCACGGCCCCATTGTATTCCCGTGTCCACACGCTGTCCGGAGTTCCGTCATCAGATATCGAACCAGTATTCGATTATTCAAAGGGGTAATTGATAGACATTTTACACGAGCGATTGGCTGTGACACTGTGCTATTGTCTTACAGACCTTTACAAGACTTATGTCGGTGTTCCGTAAAGATGGGAAGTCGATAAGAAGCGGGTAGATTGAGAATTATTCATTGAGGAAACAGGTTTTTCACTTGTCACTGAAATCATTAACGGAAATATATTTATTTCGATTAAAATTTGATCGAGCCAAAACGGGGCCCAAGGACACATGTTCATGGAACTCCGTTTTTTGTATTCTTACCAAAAATTAATTACAAGCTGTAATTTGCAGTAAAGAACAATGAAAAATTGGTGTTGAGTAATAAATGACAGCAATTTAGTTAGCAAACTCTTAAAATTGCCCAATTTGTACGACAACGGTTTCGAATCAAAATACTTGAGCAAAAGACTTCATCGGGTGAAAAGGCATACGCACGAATTCAGCAATCATTACTTCTTTCGTAATGCTATACATTGCGCACGTACGTACTTAATTTCGCTTGATGAAGGGTGGTACTTAATTATTTCACCCTTAAACAAATGTTGCGTACTTGGTTTTGTTATGTTTTACAAATTATGTTTTTTACTTACAAAATCTATTTTAAATTTTTTTCCCCTTAGAAATAGAGGTACATATATAACTTATATAAGATTTCTTCAATTTGAATAATATTCCAAATAGCACTACTGATTTGTGTAAGGGGATTCACAAACGATTTCAGATATATTGCAGTGCACCGGCAGTATTTCTTTAAAGCCTATTTTAATGTGTTTATAGAGCCCAAAACATTCTAAATTAAGATATACAATTCAGAAGTACACAAGCATGTTTTTATAGAATAAAATATGATTAGCATTATGAGGTTTTTTTTTTTTTTTTTTTTTCTACTACTCTAAAATTTTAATGCAATTTAAGTTAGGTATTCTATTTTTAAACAATATTTAGGGTGAAACACAATCAATTTATTTTATGCGTTTTCTCTTTAAAAGTAAAGTTGTACATATTTTTTTTTTTTTTTTTTTTACCCAAATTAAAACAAATTGTACAAATAGCACTACTAGTTTGTATATTAACATTCGAAATAATTGTATTATATCACGGTCTATAAGGAGTATGTGCACTAATTTAACATACATTATTTAAATGCAGAAAAGTTTATTTCATATAAAATATGGCATAATTAATATTAATGAACGGTTTACAAGCTCACATTATAAAAAATCTGGAGTGACTCCACTTGACTTTCCGAACATTGAGTAATTAGCAGTTTTGTAGATAAAGTAAAGAAAGAGGAGTTGTTAGACAAATAAAAGAGAAAAAACCATAATAGAGTGTTTGGGTATTTTTCTCCATATATTACACGATGTTTTATTTAACGCTATTGAACTTTGAGCCCATAGGCCATAATGATAAAGTATTTTTCGTTGTGTCCATGTAAAAAAACTATAAGTGCTAGATTCACCAAAATCAATAGGGTTCGTACTATGGTGACTTACAATATAGTGCCAACTTTTAGCTTATTCGAACAAAGCGTTTAGACGCTAGCGTGTTCACTCACATACACACACACATACATACATCATCGTAAAAATAGTGAAAACGGACTCAGGGGACCTCGAAACGTTTAGAAATATCAAAACCTCAAATTCGGATTTTTGACATGATTACAATACTTTCCTCACTATAGTGTTCGGAAAGTTTAAAGAAAATGGTACATTTTAATATATAAATGCAAATTTCTCGTAGGGTATTTTCAATTGTGGTGTGTGTGTGTGTGTGCTTTGAATTTTTAATACTTGGCAAAACAAGCAAAAACAAACAAATTAAATAAATAAATAAATAAGTAAATAATAAGAGTTGAGGATTAAACAGCGTAAAAGACAAGAGCAGCTGTGAGTTATCTTACAATCTATCCAAACCACATGGTTTTTCTTTCTTGTTAATTTTAAACTAATTTTTCTTAAATTTTTGCAATAGGACGACGGGTTTGTTGTTTTCAAACAAAATAAACTTCTTGAAATCTTTTTTCTTTTGAAAACAAGTTAAAAATATATTAGGTTAAAAATAAAATTGAGATAAAAGAAGTTTTAAGGAATGAATACAGTAACAGTTGCTAAGGAATGCAACTTCACATTTTAAGGAAAATACTTTTTTTTCTGTATATTTAGACCAATTAAAAAAATATATATATCCCATCTTTTTTTTTTCTTTTTTTTTCTGTTGCATCAATTTAATATATAAGTATTTATTAAAATTAAAATGAGAACGTGTGCAGCAGATATTTTTTTAAATAAATTTGTTAGCCTTGTTAAAGAACGCAACACAGTTATTGCATGCCTTAATATGGAAGAACAGAATAAAAGAATAGTTCTGCCGGGCTAAATTAAATTCAGTTTTGTACAATATTTTATATCTGTTACTTAGAATACAAAAATAGGCTTATGTTACGTTTCTCTTCTTATTTTTCTTGTATAACCCCCCCCCCCCCCTTTTTTTTTTCCTTACATACATGTAGATTTATAGATTACATATTAAAAAGAAAATTGATTCATTTACAAATTTTCCGTTCAACTTTTAACACTTTCAATATAAAATAACATAAAAAAAAATAAAAAGTAAAAATAAAAAATAAAACTATTAAACATTACCTATAAAATGGATGAAAAGGGTGTATTTAAAATGAATAGTAAAAGCTATCTTTAGTGTACGTATAATAATCGGTTTTGATAATGTGTCACATAAAGCAAAAGATTCCAAACAACATTTTAAGCAAAAATTTGGAAAATCGATATTTTGGTTATTTTTCGCCCTGTTCTCTTAAGAATGTTCTAATTTCTGACATACTTTTCAAAGCAATTTTTATTTTAAACGCAAGAAAATTGCAGGGTAAGTAATTCAGATACTTTTATATAGAACGATGCATATTTTGTTTAGCTATAAAAAGGAAAAGAAATTTTAGAAAATTGGAAATAAGTTGACATTTTGGGCTTCATTTTTAAGCTTTTATATATTTTAAGACTTTTACGTTTAATTTTATACTATTAAGTGAGCAATATTTGTATATATATATGTATGTATATTTCACTGTTCTCGAAAACGGTAGCTCGGACAGTCACGTGATTTAACACAAAGGTGCCCTCCCAATGGTCATTGTGCACATCGAAGTCAGATTTTCGAATTTTTGATTAGTTTTCATTTAATTAATAAAAATATGAAAATAAAACTTCCCATTTCTATAATGATGCAGAATGGAGAATCTTAGGGGAGATTTGATTGATTTATTTGATTTTCATTGATTTGGGTGTATTTTACATTGAACTACAGCTACGTTATGAAGAATTACAAGAGATTTGATTGGTTTATTTGATGTTCATTGATTTGAGTGTATTTTACGTTAAACTGGAAGTACGTTATGAAGAATTACGAAATATTTCATTTTAACTAATTTGAGTGTATTTTACGTTGAACTAGAGCTACGTTATGAGGAATTACGAGAGATTTGATTGGTTTATTTGATTTTCATTGATTTGTGGTAGGGGTGTCCAGTGATGCTTTTTTGGTTTTAACATGCGTGATAGTGATTGCCGCGGAACCGAGTTTCGTGTGTTCTGAGATTCATGCACTGCGATATAGAGTTGTACAGGGATTTTTTTTTCATGTGCGTGAAGTGTACATACGTGCGTTATAGTGATTGCTGCGAAAACGACTTTCGTGCGTTTTCTGATTCGACTATTCATCGAATAGTGACTTTTATTGTACTAGTAACCGCTTCAACAGTTTCCAGAATATTCGAAGAATAAACATTTCTATTTGACTGTTTTCGAGAATATTCGTTTTAGTAATAGTTTTGTTGCACAGATCCGAGAAGTTCAAAAAATGTTTGATATCGTCAAGGAGATCCCATACTGTGAAGAAAATAGTCGCCAATCGAAATATATTTATTTAAACGTTTTAATTATTCAATTAAAAAGAAATCATTTAAATATAGTGCCCAGCGAAGCGGACGAAGCCTGCTAATTTTAACTTTACTGAAGCAATTTATACGTTTATTCAAAGCATCATTTTAATTTTAATTTACCTTTTTTGGGGTCTATTAAAGGGACAGTAGAATTATAAAACGTTTATGTAAATTACAGTGTCAAAACTATAAAAATTTGTACGCGTGCGCATTAAAATATATTAGGATTTAAGTGTGGGTTTTCGTTCTACGATCATTTAAGACTCATTAGGCAGAGGTCTACGATTTAATGTGGCTTCTTAACCGCTATGAACATCTATGCCTGAACTAGTATTCGAACCGAGCACCTGGTGGCGAGAGTGTTGACAATTCAGCTACTAGATGAGCCATAGTATTGCGTATATTTAATTTTTTTTTTTTTTTAATAAATTAATATTAAAGAAGTCATTTTATTTTAATTAATAAGAAAAATATTGCAGAAACTTGTTTTATTGAAAAATATTTAAACGATTTCGATAAAAATAAATAATAAATAAATAAAGATAGGGCATTTTCGAGGTGACAATTTTATCTGAATTATCCTTCCTAATCTTCAAGATAATTATTGTTTAATTGTAAATCCATCAAAAACCTGAGGTCGAAAATTTTTACGAATCCGATACTTTCTTCTATTGAATATAGCAGAAAGTAATAAGTCTATTGGTCTCAGAATGAAATGCCTCACCCACTACGCTACCCTCCCGCCGCTTCGATACATTTACCTTATCCTAATTTTATTCGGGTTAGTTTTCATATTTCATTTTTTAAGGAATGGCATAGCAAACAAACATAGGAGTTTCAGT
Source organism: Salticus scenicus (assembly GCA_963930645.1). Taxonomy (NCBI): domain Eukaryota; kingdom Metazoa; phylum Arthropoda; class Arachnida; order Araneae; family Salticidae; genus Salticus; species Salticus scenicus. The sequence continues at coordinate 204,295,252 of OZ005656.1, read as the reverse complement.
GAAAATAGAGTGTACACTGATGACGTTACGTTTAAACATTCATAGTTTGTATAGATTATAAAAATGATTATTAAAAAATATACAAATTTGGTGTAAAAATTATAAAGTTTTAGCATTATTATAGGTGTGAGGCGGAGAGATATTTTTAAAAGGTTTAAAGTAATAATTAAAAAAGTATTAAAAAAATTAAATTACTGAATTTTAAACTTTTAAATTAAAAAGAAAAAAAAATTCTGAAAAATGAGGATTAAAAAATTTAAAGTAATGTATTAAAATTCTTCATTCAGTGTTTTTATTTATTTTATTTATTTATTCAACAATTAACAGTCAAAAAAAAAAAAAAATCTGGTGTGAAACAACCACACGACTTCCATTACCCACTATTACACGTATTACATGCATTTTTTTGGAGATATTATATGCATTTTTTGAAATTTTCCAGTAAGAGAAACTTGACACATGTGTAAAGACATATTGTATAAAACAGAGTTTGCACAACGAGTTAAAAAAAAAAGTGAGTTAAAATGGCAAGTTTGAAAAAAATCCGTACAACCGTTTTTAAAGGAACGCCTTTGCGAGGCCTGAAATTGAGCTATTTATACAGGACGCCTATCAATTTTCCTGAACTAATCAACTATATCATTCGAAGGGACATCTAATAGAGTTTTTATATAGCAAGTTTGAAGAAAATCGTTAGAGCCGTTTTTGAGATACGGACTTACGGTCCCACTTCCGGTTTCCGATGTCCCACTTCCGGTTAAACTCAATTATTGACAGGAAAACAATAATTACATACAAAAGCATATTTAAAAGTGAGTTAAAATGGCGAGTTTGAAAAAAATCCGTACAACCGTTTTTAAAGGAACGCCTTTGCGAGGCCTGAAATTGAGCTATTTATACAGAACGCCTATCAATTTTCCTGAACTAACCAACTATATCATTCGAAAGGACATCTAATAGAGTGTTTATATAGCAAGTTTGAAGAAAATCGTTTGAGCCGTTTTTGAGATACGGATTTACAGTCCCACTTCCGGTTTCCGATGTCACACTTCCGGTTTTTCAATTTTCACAAAAATTTGGAAATTTCATCTGTACACCAGACGTATTTCAATTCTAAAGTTTCGTAGCTCTATCTTTATTAGTTTCTGAGCTATAATAGCCAGAAGATTCTCCACACACACACACACACACACACACACACACACACACATACACACTGACCAATTGCCAAAAACCACTTTTTTGGACTCAGGGGACCTTAAAACGTGTAAATCAGGTGAAAACCCGATATCGAATTTTCAGACCGAATACAATACTTCCATTACCTACGGTAGTAGGGTAATGGAAGTAATAATAATAATAATAACTGTTAGAAAAAAGTAAATTTATCCGATATGCTGAATTATCTTATATCACCCTCACAAGCTCCTTTTCTCATGATTGACATTTTTAATACTCAGCATGTTTTGATGCGACCTGAAAAACGAAATATTTTTTCCCTACGGTATACATTTACGAATTTCGCAAATCATCACATTTACTTTGTGTTTGACCGTTTTAGTAAATTATTCCATTTTTTACAGCTTTGCGTGCTTGTTTTTCCTTTCAACGTCACTGCTGCTAGGGGAAACTAAACAGCATCTAAAAATAGCTCTTTATCTGGCGGTGGTTGGTGTTAGACTAACATGAATTTTTTTTTCTTGCTTATGTATTTTCAAAAATAACAAATATATATGTATATATATATTCTTTGCTCCGTTTTATGTAATATGTTCGTGTCATCAGAATATTAAAAATTTACGCAAAACTTGTTTTTGAATTAATGATCGAACAGTTTCAAATCTAGGTTTATTAGAAACCATGTTGATTTGAAATCATGTTTTCATTAAAATTTAATGGTATTGTTTATCCTTTTTTTTTCTTTTTACAGTAATATGAGTAATTACAGTAATATATTTTTGAAATTAATGTATCCGTGCAGGTATGAGTGTAGAATAAAATATTACGAGAGTCAGGTTCAGTGGCGGAGATAAAATGATCTCGAGGGACGCGAGGCGAAGGATTCCTGAAAGGAACAAAATAATGAGATTTCGCGGAAGAAAAAGGTGATTTAATAAGCAGTTGATTCAACCACAATATTGTGAATTTCATTGTATGAATTAATGCCGATTAATTACTTTAGGGTCTTACGCCTTGGTGGAATCTCTCTAGAGGATCCAAGCCAATATTCACATGAGTTTCGTGGACAACCACTAAATACACAATAGCCGAAGGGCGCGGTTTGAAATCGAACCCAGCATCTACTGCTTCCAGATTTTAAGTGTAGGTGCAGGAATTCAGGCCAATTGACTAAACTGGGGTCCTGGGTCTTTGTGAAGTATTCGGCGTGAAGAGTCTTTCAAAAATATCTTTGTCAGTTTTGCGCAAGTTTAGCAGAAAACCACACAAAGCTTAGAATAGCTAGGCCAACGAGCTCTACCTAGGATCGAACCCAGCGACTCCCATCTACCAGTTTCTTTCGAGTGTACCTGTAAACAAACCAATGGTGCTCTTTACTGTATTTTCAATAGGGAACATACCATAGTAACGTATAATTAAATAACCTATATCAGTCACAAGGAATTCCATAAATATTTACGGGAGTTAGATCGCGATCAGACAGACAAACCGAAGTAAAAAACACTTTTCAACTTTGTTGGAAAAAGGTTACAAAACTAATACATTTAACTAATTACAAAATGAAATACACTTATCTACCAATAAATATTTGGACACTTTCGAATTTAGACGTTTTGTCCAACATCTAGGAAAGTTCTTTAGGAATCATCTTGAAACTGTAGTAGTGTAAAGAACGTATTATACCTCATATGTTTCAACAAAAGTTGTGTTCCTCTCAAAATATTTTAGATTACCCTGTAAAAAGTAATGTTTGAAATGCGTTTTGGCTGTAGTATGTGATCATAAAGATTTTTTTTTTTTTTTTTTTTTTTCATTATCTGTTAAAGTTTTTACAAGGCTACCAGGTATATTCATGGAGATATAACGGTTTCTTTAAAAAACTGAAAAAAAAAAAAAAAAAAAAAAAAAAAACTAGTATGTTGTGGCCACCACATGACTTTCTTCTATATTTTCCTATACAAATTCACTCAGTAAAAATATTTATTAAAATTATTATTTAAAAAAATTATCCCCCTAGGAGGGGGGAAGCGATGCCCCCACATGCACAATTTTTTTTTTCCTAGTTAACTAGTACTATTATCAATAATTCATATCAATTTTACAAACACAAGTTAAAAATAACTCTCATTATGTACATTTATACGAAATTTTGCCCTGTACTGCCATGTTAAAAATTTAGAAAAAAAATGTGATTGATCCTGCTGAGCGATTGATCCCCAAATGTAATCAGCACCAGTTTATGTCAGAGTCCAACTAAACACCAAGTTTGGTTAAATTTCGTTCATTGGTTCGTGAGATATAGCTTCCACCACAAAATTCGTGATACACACATACAGACAGACACACAGACAGACATTTTCTAAAAACTACCAAATCGTGTTCAGGACATCCCAAAACGTGTAAATCCATCGAAAACCGGAGTTCGAAAATTTTCACGAATCCAATACTTTCTCTATATTATTACATATAGAAAAAAGTAAAAAAAGTCTATTTTTTTATTATAACACGTAGGGTATTAGACCCAATGCAAGGATATTTTTGGAAAATTCGCATACTATACATTAGTAGACACAGCATACAGAAATCAGAATGCAAAAAATTTTAAATATCTTACGAAATATGAGCACTTTTACTAAATAATTTTTAACTACGCATGCACAACCTTTATAAAAAATTCCATTTACATAATTTAATAGCCAAAGGTATTGAGCAATTTATATGAAAACCTCAAACAAATATAGCGTAAATTCAAAACGTTACGAGAAATAGAATGACCAGAATTTCAGTTCTCTCAAAATAAAAGCTAAACTATAAGAGGTTTTACTCACATTTTTATTTTTATTCAATCAATGCCTAATTGTAATACAGTGTTTTCGCAGATTGTAATTGAATATGGATAAAACTCCCTAACATCTTTTTTTTTTTTTTTTTTTTGTTAGAAAAACTGAAAATCTGTTCATTCTATCTCTCATAACTTTTTGAATTTACATGATATTCTTTTGGGCTTTTCATATAAGTTGCTCATTACTATTGACTATTAAATTATACAAATTGATTTTTTTTAAAAGCTAGCTAATGCTTAGTTCAAATTTATTTAGTAAAAATGTTCATATTTCATAAAATATTTAGCATTTTTGCATTCTGATTGTAGTATGACATATTTAATGTAATATGCCATATTTCTTAAAAATGACTTTGCATTGGGTCTAATACCCTACGTGTTATAATTAAAAAAGTGATTTTATTTATTTTTATTTTTTTTTAATTTTTTAAAGAAACCATTATATCTCCATGTATATATGTGGTAGCCTCTTAAAAATTTATACAGATAATGAGAAAAATCCTCTTAATCACATGCTATAACCGAAATGCATTTCAAGCATTACCTTTTACAGGGTGATCCAAAACATTTTGATTTTTGTTTAAATTTTTACTGGTCCCCTTTTCCTTTTCAGGACACAACTTTTGCTAAAAAAATATGAGGCATGTAATATGTTGTTTACACTACCAAAGTTACAAGATTATTCCTACAGAATTTTTCTAGATGTTTGACAAATCGTCTAAATTCGAAACTGTACAAATAGTTATTGGTAGATAGGGTATAGTATTTTATTGGTTTTACTTCCTGATCCGTAAGATAACTTAATAATTTAGAATTTACATAGCAACATGTAATTTGCCTTAAGGGCCCTCTTCACTCACCGCCGCCGGAAGCCGAAGCTAATGTTATTCTATAGGAAATTTCTCTTTACAAATAACTTATTAACTAATACATATTTTTAAATTTTATTTTCACAATCTGAAAATTCCCAGATGGTAAATTGACGGACCTTTAAAAAAAATTATTTTTTTAATTTTTTATATTTTATTTTGAAGCTGCAAAATACGAATTTTCAATTGGTGAATTTTTTTTCATTTTGCAATTTCGAAATAAAATATTAAAAATAAAAAAAAATACATTTTTAAAAAAGGTCCGTCAATTTAACAGTTGGGAATTTCCTGAATGTGAAAACAGAATTTAAAAATATGAGCTTATTAACTAATATATATATTTAAATTTCGTTTTCACATTCAGAAACTTCCCAACTATTAAACAATTTATCGCTGCAATGCACGATTTTTTACAGACATTGTTTACAAAAACTGCACCTTCATTTAATTGCAAAATTACTGATTTTTCTCACGAAGACTCATTGGACCATTTTGGATGTGAATCTCAATTTGTTGTTAGGCTAATAGAAGTATTTAATTTTTTGAGTATGGAAAAGTGGGCGTAGTCAGCTGGCAACATTAAGCGCAGTAGGGTTAAAATGTTCCCAAAACTTTTTTTTTTTTTTCTTTTCTGTCGAATGAATTAACTGTACAAAATTCCATTGGAATAAAGTGTTTTATCCAAAGCAGGAAAGCATTTTTGAAAATTGCGAAAACAATTAGGAAATTTTTAATTAATTTATCATCAAAATTAATGGAAAGCATAAATGTCACCTCTTTTGTTTTTTTAACACCAATTTGAAAATAATTATTTTCGTCTTATTTAATTGTAGAATTTCTATGGAAACAGTAGTGTTAAAAAACCGAATGAGTTGGTGCCTATGGAAAATATGTGCTTACCTTAGAAATATCACATCATTCTGTGAAATGCTGATTTGGGAAACATTTAATTTAAGTTGCATGTTAATATATAAATTCTAAATTAAATTATCTTGCTGATTATAAAATGGTACCGCAAAAATCTGCAACTTTTGAATTTAATTATTATTATTTTTTTTTAATACATGTATAAAATTTGTAATTTTAAATTTTATTTAGTAGTTTTTGGATTGTGATGTCTAAATCAATATTTATATGCAATTTTTAATTTTTGCAAAATCGGTTTAAAAATTGCGATTTTTTAAAAAGGTTTTATTATTATTATTATTATTATCATTATTATTTCCGATCAAAAACCACGTGACTTATCATTTAACACGAATTTGAAGTTGAAGGATTAACAGCTGGCCTGAAAAAATCCCCTTTTAATTCATTTGAAAAAAAAAAAAAATCTCTTTAAAATATCTCCATAAATTTAAAAATTCTTCATAAATCTATCTAATTTTGACCCGAAGACTGCGAACTCATAAACCTGTTTATTGCCATTTCTTTAATTTCTGTCAAAATCATTCGAAATTTTGCGATTCGTGAAGATCCTTTTTAAAACTGTAATGCAAAAACCACATGAATTATCATCCAATATGTGTTGGAGGTTGAAAGCTTGGAAATTGTAAATTACTAGAAAAAAAAAAAAATCATAATTTCATCATTATTATCATTATATAAATCTATATAATTTTATCATTATATAAATCATCATTAATTTCAAAACAATGTATCAAAGCGGTCTACCCATGGAACATAACTAAAAACCATTCCGATTAAATAAACGTTCTAAAAAAAAAAAAAAAAAAAAAAAACTCATTGAAATCTATTTAGTTGTTTAGGAGCTACAATGCCACAAACAGATGTACTCTAGAGTGGGCCCGGGCCGAGCTCTTTTTTTTTTCTTTTTTTTTTCATCCTTGGGACGGGCCGGGATGGATGAAATTTTTTCTGGGCCGTGTCGGCCTGTTTTTTTTTTTTTTTTTTTTTTTTTTTTTCCCTACTTTCCTCGTTAATTAACAAAAAAGGCAAATTATGAAATATTTCTTCATTCATTTATTTTACATAATTTTATAGGCTAGTACGTCACATAAAATTTTGTTTTGTTAAAAAAAAAAAAATATATATAACTTCAACTTAATTTTCTGTCAATCTGTCTGTTCGCGATTTGATTTTCCGCAAATATTTTTAGCATGTCTCGAAATTGATATATTTAATTTAAAGTAATATTCGATGGCTTCCTATTCAAAATAGTATGCATATCACTACTAGTTTGCGCACAGGTACATACAAACAAAAGAAATTAGATACGTTACTCTCTATGAGGCTTTGTGCCCTACGGTTTGTAGAGTCTAGGTTGTATAAAGGATATAAAAATGCTACCACTTTAACTTTACTTCTGCTTTCCATTGCAATGGATGAAACTAGCATCATTTTTAGGATGTACAAAAGCATCTTTTCTATTGAAAATGGTTAGATTAGCATTAAAGTTTTGTTTACCGAATCACTTGAAAGTATTCTGATACATTACAGTATATAAGTGAAAATGGTCGAAAGTGCATTTTAGTAGTATTAACCATTTTTAATGCCTTCCTATATTGTTTGACGAAAGCTAATATTTTTTTTTTTTTTTTTTTTTTGATTTTCTGTTTGTCTTCGTGCCTTCTGTAGGTTTGTAATAATGAATTTCTGTTTATATATAATATTTTTGTAAAAAATCAGTAGTTTTGTTAAAGAACACTCTATTGCTTGGCGAAAAAAAGCTCTTCAGAACACATACTATAAAAACTTTTTCAAAGAAAAGAATGCATTTTTTTTTCTTTTTTTAAATCGGACTGGGCCGGGTTGGGCTTGATTTTATTGATTTTGTTCGGGACGGGCCAGACCGCATACTAGTAAAAAATGAACGGGCCGGGCCGCCCCATGGTCGAATTTTTCGATTTCATACCGGGCCAAGCCTCAAAATTTTGGCCCGTGTAGACCTCTATTATACACATAGAGAGAGACGGACAGATAGACAAAGACTTTTTAAATTTATAACACTTTTTTTCCCTTTTCTTTTAAGGTCGGGGGTTAATAAAATCGAAACTAATTTGTTCAAAAAGAAATTTTTATTTCTTTTTCATTTATTCTGTTTTCAGGATTTTTAGTGAGTTATTTCCTCACTTTCTTATAAAAATAAAACAGGTTTTGAATTGAATGACGCATTTATATAAAATAGTTAGGGAATTAATTTTCCTTAGAAATTTCTCCGTGAATACAATTGACCTTAGGCGTTTATTTAAGAAATATTTTTTCTTAATTACATTCGTCACTCGCTTTCTTCCTCTTTTATTTAGACTAAAGGCTTCGTTCCCTGGTATCCTTTGAGTTTTTCAAATGTAATTATTATGGATATTATTTCTCGGTTTATAGTCTTCCTTGAATTATTAAGGTTAATTTAATATCACTGGGGTTAGACAAAGCTGGAATTATACGTTTTAATGTGAATAGGTATTTATATATAAATTTTACTTCTTTAATGTTAAAGTTTGTATTACATATATAATTGGAGTAGCTTTTAATACAATTAAATTACAGGTCAAACCTTAGTTAAATTCGTCAATATCTTTCCTTCATCTTTTATTTAAAAAAAAAAAAAAAAAAAAAAAAAAAAAAGATGGTTACTTTTATCTATTCAAGTTTTTCAAATGTAATTATGAACATTATTTTTCGAGTTTTAGACTTCCGTGAATTATATGGTTTAATTGAAAATCATTGGGATTAAATAAAGCAGAAGTCATACGTTTTAATGTGAATAATTGTTTATATATATAAATTTTACTTAGTTGAAGATAAAATTAGTATTATAAATTAGTGACTGTGAGTGAAACAATTAGTGACTTTTTTCCTTTGCCTTTAAAATACAGAATCTGTTTCTTTGATTTTGGATTACAGGTTTCGGTTTGAGTAATTCGGGTTAGAATCGGATTTTTGTCAAGAAAATTTACATTATCGGAATTTAAATTAACTATAATTAATTCAAGTTTCAAATAGGTTTAACAAATGGATTCTTCAAACAACAATGGCTAAGAATATGAACAAGGGATCAATAGATCAACAATAGTATTTGATAACAATGGTAAAATGGTATTTTTAACAATGGTAAACAATGGTATGGACTTGGTGCAATCGTTAACCAGTTAGTAGTCCAATGGTTAACAATGGGATATAGCAACGATAATGGTAAATATAATGATAATGGTAACAATGGTAATAATTAGTAGCCCATTGGTTAACAACGGTACTTTTAACAATGGATTAATAGCAACAATGGATATTTCAAATGGATTCAAGTTAACTATGGAATAACTTAAGTTTCAGATATATTTTATTTTTGCGTTCGATTTGGGTATAATCTGACTGGCAGTGATGGATTTTTTTTTTTTTTTTTCTTTTTTCTTTTGACTTAGAGTTGGGAAATTTTGCAAATGTATGAATTGGAATGCATTTTATTAAGTACATGTCTTTATTATTATTAAAAATATTAAATTTTCAAAATTATTTATTTATTTTATTTTATTTTTTTGTTTTGTTTTCAAATTTTTTTATATAATATAATATAATATTATTTATTTATTTATTTACTTTTTATTCTACTTTATATTATTTTATTTATTTATTTATTTATTTATTTTTTTGCGGCTAATTACTTTCAATATAATCTCTCGATTTTATCCCTAATAGCACATCTCATCCACAAGACATCCTCAGGATATCCTATGGATGAAAGTACATCCAAGGGACATCCACAGGATGTACTATGGATAAGTGCGCTGTTAGGGTAGTTATAGTTTAAGAATAATGTATTCTAAACGTATTTGGCTATTACTTCGTCAATTGATTGATAAGTTAATTGAAAAAAAATATGTTTATCTTTGAATTCTGACATGTAATTCAATTTTTTAACACTCAAACATAAAAAATATTTAAAAATAATAATTTATCAACCAGTCTATAAAGTAATACCCAAATATATTTGAAATACAATGCTAAATTATAATGATGTAAAATCAAAGTGAAAAAATAATCAGTACTTAACAGGAAGCGTTTTATTAATTAATTATTATTATTATTATTTTTTTTAAATAAATAGATGAGTGAATAAATAAATAAATGAATATATTTTTTTTTTTTTTATTAATAGCTTTCTAGAAATTTTAACACGATTGATATCGTTTTATTTTGTGTTAAAAATTGTTTTTATAAATGTCACTGTAAAATGTGCAAAAGACAGATTTATTAGAACGAGAGGAATATTTCTTTCAGATAACAACAGAGTGCCGTCACCATTTTTCGATATACCACCCGAAATAAAGCATATCCGACAATATTCTGTTTATAGAATAGTCTTTCTTCCAAAATTAAATTATTTTACCATGCTTTTATTAACTAGCTTTCTTGTTTGTCCAATACAAATCTTTCAATCGATTTTTAACTAACTTTCCGACTAGCTAGACATTTTAAACTTTTAGAACAGCTCAGAACACGATGACAGTGCATTCTTTTAATACTTTTATTCAATTAATAAATGTCTGAAAATTTCTTATAATTGCTCTCTTTATTACGCATTTGATCCTTTTCTTTCAAGTTAATGGGATAATTCATCAAAAAATAAATAAATAAATAAATAAATAAATACAAATAAATAAATACAAATAAATAAATAAATAAGTATTGATTAATACATAGAATTATCAAGGTTACATGATTCAACAAAAAGTTTAAAAATGTGATATATAAAAAGTTCTTTTTTATCTTGTAATTATTTAGTACATAATTTAATTTTTTTTTCTGCCTTATTCTTTCTTCCTCCAACAGCTCCCCCCCCCCTCTCTTTTCTCTTACAGTTTTATTACTTTATTGTTATGCTTTGGATAGCTTTTTATATGTTTTTACTCACTTTACTTTATTTTTCCTTCTTGTAGGATATTTAAAAACATTATAACTACTTTCGAATACATACAATATACTGCGTCAAATAGATAGGCTTAAATAATTTTTTCGTGTGTTTTTCCTCCATTTCAAGTTTTTTTTTTTTTTTTTTTTTTTTTTCTAGTACGGAGGACTCTTAGTCTCAATCTACGGATAAAACGTTGTCGCCAGTTTTACGATGGTTGGACATTTATCGAAATCGAAAATGTATCGAAAATATAATTAAATAATTTGAAAGCGATGTTATAATTTGAAAAAAAAAAAAACTAATTAATAATAATAATAATAATAACTAATAGTCCTCCGTACTAAACTAAATTCTGCTTTTGCCAAAATTTCACCAAAATCTTTTTTTTTTTTTTTTTTTTTTTTTTTTTTGAAAGAAAAATAAAAGAAAAGAAAATTTAATAATAATCAGTATCGAGACGGACAGTGCCGTAAAAGTTGAAGAAGCCCTTTTTTAGACAAAAATGCATTTTTTTTTTTTTTTATTGTTACCAAAAAGGTTTACGAATTGATTTTAAATTATTTTGAAACGAAAACAAATTCACGCATAAATATTAATATTGATATAAAACTTTGCGAAAAATTAAACTTGCAGGGTAAAATTGACGTCATTATAGTTCTAAAGTTTTTTTTTTTTTTTTTTTAAATCAAATGCCAGGCCATTGACCATCAGGTCATTAGGCAACAAGCTCTGAAATATTTCTTCACAATACAGTCCAAACTCTTAAGTGCAGAACACACGTCTAGATGAGTAGCGTCCATGACTTGTCCAGAAGCACACAAAACACAAAAAGGTGAGTCAGTCAGATTAAAACGAAACAAATGAGCACGGAAGCAGTCATGTCCAGTCGATAGTCTAAACTCAGCCACAGCAGCAGCTCGAGACACAGTTATGTTTTAATAGCACCCTCCATGATTTATTGTTAGTAGCACTGGCAGCAACAATTCGAAAACATTTTTTATAGATATTAATTTCAAGTTTAGCAGAGTGAAACGGCAGGTCTCTAGAAGATCTTTGGAGAATATCCGTGCCTCTCTCTTTCTCTCTTTTTTTTTTTTTTTAAGTTGTTACTAGGCTTTTCATAAATTATTTTTTTTTTAAGTTGTTGTAAAGAAGAATATTTTTGAAGTTGAGGATTTGTAGATGGCCTTTGGTTATAGGAGTTTACTTTATAAAAACAGTTTCAGAATTCTTGCGAAGTGTCCAGACAATAACACGGGAAAGATTCAGTTAAACAGGCATTTTCTTGTAGATTTTATGATGAATTTTATTATATACGAATTGTTGACATATTTAACACAATTATAGGTGTCCAGATAAGCATATTACTATAAAAAATGGTAGATATAATTGGGGTAATTAAATAATTTGGAGTGGGAGCCCAAAAGCTTCGACTTATCAGTTCAAGTCATGATGGTGAAGTGACGCTTCGATTTCTTGATTAATTTCGCCAGAGCTCTAGTCGACGTCAGATTCACAAAGTAGAGAAAAATGATTGTAATTATATTACGTATAAATACATACAATTTTTGAAAAGGTTACCACATGATTATAATTCAAACGATCCTCACTAAACGCCAAATCACGCCATGAGAACCCGGAACTTTTAAGCAAAAATTAACGTACCATGTTATAAGACAAGGAATGCACTCAAGGCGACAAACTGCCTTTATTTTGTAAGATGAAAAGAAACCGAACTAGGTAAAGTCATAACATTGCAGATCTGTATAAACGTTAAAGAACGAATAATATATGATCAAATGTTTCGATAGAGTTGCAATTAGCAAAAGATATATATGGGGGAAGACGGAGGATGTAAAAATTTAAAGAACATACTGTATGAGAATTTAAGTTGCAATTTAGAGGTTATGAAAATGTGTTCGTTACATATTTTATTTTTAATATAATAATATATTATTTGGAATAGGTGATTATCGACATCACAGCTGTTTCTAGGCTTTTCATAAATTATAATTCTTCTTATATATTCACTTTATACATTATATTACACAGACATAGAAACAAATAAAATTTTCTTTTCTTTTCTTTCTTTTAATTTGTTTGTATAAATATTAAAATTTATAACTATTTTCGAACACTAAGGATTCGAAAACATTTTTTCATATTTTCCTCCTTTTAAACGTTGTTTCCTCCCACTTGCGTTGTTACTAGGCTATTCATAAATTATAATTCTATTTAAAAGGTCACCTTATATGCTATATTAAACACATATGAAAGCAAATGAGATTTTAATACGTTCTTCACACTTTCGTTTTCTCGTTTGCTTTGTTACAAGTATCTCTTCGCAGATTATCTTTTTTGAGGGTCATTTTACTTACTATATTAAACGGATTAAAAAAAAAAAATTCTAAGAGATTACATAGGGACATGCTTTGATGATCTTTATTGTTTAAGATTAGATGATAAGATCTATTCTCAAATCTATTTTCGTTTAATAGTCTTTGTTAAATACGAAGGGTGGTTGCTAGGCAGAATACAATACTCCAATTTACATTGTTTAGGAAACAATATTTTAAGTTGTATTCATACTATGTAAACTACGTTTAGAAGCGTAAACGTGATTTTTCAAACACGAACGATATTTCTTAACAAGATTTAATTATTTTGAAACCATTACCTGTCTTTATCTATGCGTCACACAAAATTTCATAGTGGTATAACTCAAGAACTAGGTTGCTATAAAAGTTTATATTTATCGTATTCTTGTTATAAATTGTTGTTCTTTATAACAGGCCTGTCCAACCCAAAACATTTGGTGGACCACATTGGAAATTATTTTATTCAGGCGGGCCGCATCGTATGGGTATACATAGTTGTTTATGAGTGTATGAATCTACTTTTTTTCGAGGAAGGGCTTGATGAAGACTCGGAGCAGAATACATTAATTTAAATTATTTTCATTTATAAGTTAACTTTAAAATTGTGAAAAATTTATGACTATACTTTAATAACTAGGCTAAAAAGAATGATTAATGGATCTAATTATATTTTATTACAGCAGTGTGATTCTTTAGCTACTATAATCGTTGAAAGCTCTTTATGCGGCCCGGGGGTTGGCCACCCCTGCTTTATAATACTGTTGCGTACTTGGGGGTTCGTGAGTTGTCCGAGAATGAAAGGCAAAACTTACAAAAATTCAGTAATTTATTCACAGAAAGTTCCAGAAAAATACAGGTCTATAAACCAAGTCAGCTTCACTTCAACCAGTAAACACAGCTTAAACAACAGCTGTCAATAGCAAATCCACAGTACAAACTGTATAGCAATAACACTTAAAGCAAGTCTCTTTCAAAGAGGATCAAAACAATGCAAGCATTAGCGGAAGCTGGCTGAGAACTGAACTGACCGCCTTGGCGAAAAAAAACAGCCCTTATATACATACCCCTGTAGAAAAGTGTGGAAAGTTCCGGAAATTTCTGTATCTCATCAGCCAATGAGATTAGAGCTTCCATATTTGGTATATCCCTAATAAGGATTTTCTCGCCAAGGTCGCCAAAAAAATTACCAAGGTGAGAAAAAGTTGCCAAATTTGGCACCAAATCCATTACCTGCCTTATTGGAGCTTTTTAATGCGTTTTTAAGGGAAAATAAGGTTATTTCAACGCTAAAACGACTAGAAATGCAGAAAATTAGCACTTTATCAACTTACTAAGCCTCTTTGAAAGAATCTATACAAAAATAAACACAATTATTTACAATTTTGTAACAATACATAGTCATGGCAAAATAATTTAAGATGGGATGAAATGAACAATTTCATTCTAAATTTACACGGATCAGTATATGATGCATAATAGGACAGTATCACAAGAAAAATTGTGTTTCATGTGTATTTTCTTTTTTGTCTTTATTGGATTTACAGGTTTTGAGTTGATCATAACAAGATATTTCAGACCTCTGCCTATTTATTTTCCGTGTAACACAAAATGCGTAGGCGCTTTAACTGAAGAATTACACTGCATAAAAAAAGTAGACGGACACTTCTTTACAATTTTTTAAAACCCCGTCTTTGTTTAATAGGAAATGTCAATTAAAATTCTTTAACATGTTTATACTTATCAATCTTCATATTTTTGACAGACAAATAAAAATATTCAATTATTATAATTTTAATGTAGGGGAATGCAGAAAAGAGAAAATATATACATTTGCACAATATATATTTTTTAAAAAAGTAGACGGACACTGGTAAAAAACTGCAATTATATAAGTGGGTGTTTCTTGTGGAATACCAGTTTCGCATGGGCATGTACATTTGGCATTTTGCCAATTGCTAACGTGCTTGACAAGATGGTTTTACGTAGTTAAATTTCTTGGAGATGAATGCGCCATGCCACGAGCAATTCCTCTAACTGATTACCAGAAAGGACAGATTATAGCGCTGAAAAATGTTAATAAAGGAATCAGAGAAATTAGTAGGTTACTTCTAATAAGCAAAAGTAAGCATCAGCGATTTTCTACGTGCTCCTGAAGCCCATGGCGTAAAGAAAAAGAGTGGCTGGCCAAAGAAACTTTCGCTTAGAGAACAAAGAAAAATTTTTACTGAGCTGAAAAAAACTGGAGCATCAATTCTCAGAGTTTGAATAAGCACAGGAATTACTAACGTTACTTCTCAGACAATTTAAAACTACATTAAGCACTCAGAGCTGTTTCAGTATAAGAAGAGGAAACATCATTCATGCTGGAAGGATCACCACGTGACAGAACGTCTACAGTGGGCTCAAAACCATATGTCTTGGACTACAGAATGGATATCTGTAGTTTTTTCAGATGAGAAAAAATTTAATTTAGACGGCCCAGATGGATATCAATATTATTGGCACAGTTTGGAGAAAGAAGACGAAGTGCACTCTACTCGGCAAGTTGGCGGTGGTGGCGTGATGGTGTGGCTAGCTGTTGGCTATGGTGGAAGGACAAACTTAGTGTTCCTAGTAAGAAGCAGAATCATGAAGATTACATTGAAACACTAAGCAGTGAGCTTTTGCCATTTGCGTGTGATCTTGGAGGAGAAAACTGGATTCTCCAACAAGATGGAGCGCCAATACACACCGCAAACAACGTTAAAAAATGGTTTCATGAGCACAACTTCATTGTTTTACCCTGGCTAGCCAAGAGTCCGGATATGAATCCCGTAGAAAACATTTGGGCTTTACTTGTTCATAAAATTTATGAGGGTGGACGTCAGTATGAATCAATTCACCAGCTCAAAGAAGCTCATACAAACATTTGGGAAATTTTCTGCCAAAAAAAGTTTCAGAATCTCAAAGATTCGATGCCTAACAGAGTATACGAACTTATTAAAGCAAATGGGAGACGAAACCCTTACTAAAAACGTTTTATTTTAGAGATACAAAATGTGTCCGTCTACTTTTTTAAAGAAAAATTACAGTGCAAATATGCACCATTTTGTTTTCCAGAATTTTTCCACTACATAATTCAAAAGGATTGAATCTACATCCAGAAAATAATAATATATGATGTCTCAAGAATATAATTGTATTAGAGAAATGAACCTCATATATCTAATTAAAGAAATAAACGGCTTTAAACTATTACATGTAAGTGTCCGTCTACTTTTTTTAGGCAGTGTATGCGCATAACGCCATAAATCTTTATATTTAGTTTAATCTAATTCTAATATAAAATGTTGCATTTACAGTTTTGGTGCACATTGGTCCCTAGATGTTACTGCTATGTCATATTTTTCATAATTTTTCATATTATCTATATTTTAACATCTGTAACAAGGAACTTGAACATGGTTTTGCTTGTCTATATTTATGTGTCATACAAAATTTGTTGTTGTTGTAAATCAAGAACTAGATGCAGGATTTCGTCAAACTCTATATCAACTTTATGAACAATCTATGACATGGAATATATGTAAGATATTTGATATAAAAAGTTATATTGTTTCAATTTTTATTTAGATCATTTAAAAAGAAACGCATGAAGAATATTATAGCTGTATCTCACTTTAGGAATATTAATAGTGTATAACACAAGACAAAAGCAGAAAAATATTATAAAAATCCCCATATTCAATGTCAAATTGAAATACATAATATTTAATACCACATTATTTACTTTTATTTATTTTTATGAAAATTGTGCTAAAAATCCATTTTTTTTTTTTTAATGGAAAGAAATTTGTATATTTAGACCTTTTTGCATCACAAATTTAGTATATGACCCTTTTTATTTCTTTTTTACAACCATGGATCCAGGCCGCAGTACCCCAGTCGGAAAAGCGCCGAGCTCGTAATTGGAAGATTGCGGGTTCGATGCTTGAACCGGCCAAAGACCGTCGTGTACACTTATGGTGGCTGGTGCGCATAAAATCCGTCGTGGTCCCAAAGTCCTCCATGTCAAAACTATACCTCTGGGGATCACCAAAACGGAGGAGTCATCCCCTCTGTGGAGGATCAAAATTGTGAAGCCATGTCTCCGGAACATCCCTAGGGATGCATTCCAGTCAGTCGCCAATTACCCATAGCGCAATACTGATGCGACGTTAAACCCAACATACCTACCTACCTACTTACAACCATGGATCATATTTTAATTTTCCCGTGTAAAATGATTTCATGACAGAAGAACAGCGTCACTGGGAGAAACTTTTTTCAAGGTGGCAAATAGATTACTTTCATAAACCCGTCATTTTTTGTTAATAACTTATTTAATTAAAATGATAGAAATTTCTAAGCAGCTGAAATGTCTTTCTTTGTAGTATTTGGAACACACTGACACCTCTCATGACGCGAAGGACCCTGCCCTTTGCCAGAAGATGCGGTCACAGACAAAAAAAAAAAAAAAAAAAAAAAAAAAAAATTGACGCTTGTGACAGTAACTTTTTTTTTTAATACATAGAAGTAATTTCCCGGTTTTCTTCCTTGAATTATTAGGCTTAATTTAATGTCACTGGGGTTAGATAAGCTAGAATTATACGTTTTAATGTGAATAGGTATTTATATATAAATTTTACTTCTTTAATGATAAAGTTAGTATTACATATATAATTGGATATATTTCGTGGTAGTGGCTTTTAAAACAGTTACATTACAGTTTAAATTACAGTTATAATTCGTCACTCTCTTCCTTTCAAACATGGTTATTTTATTTAATCAAGTTTTTAAACTGTAGTTATAAACATTATATTTCGAGTTTTAGACTTCCTTGAATTATATGGGTTAGTTGAATGTAATTTGGATTAAATAAAGCAGAAGTCTTATATTTTAATGTGAATAATTACTTTGTTAAAGACAAAGTTAGTATCATAGAAATAATTAGTGACTTTTTTCCTTAATGTCTTTAAATTACAAAATCTTTGTCTTTGATTTTGGATTACCAGTCAGGTTTGTGTTTAAGTAATTTAGGATCGAGTCGTATTTTGGACAAGAAAATGTACGTTGTCAGGGTTTAAGTTAACTATGAATTAATTCAAGTTTCAAATGGATTTTGCAAATGGATTCTTCAAATAACAATGGATCAATGTCAACAATCGATCAGTGGTAATGGTGCTTTTAACAATGTATCAACAATGGTATTTTGTAACAATGGTACAATGGTAGCAATTATATTTTTAGCAATGGAAACTATATGGTATGGACTTGGTTCAATGGTTAACAATGGTAATGATAAATATAATGGTAATGGTAACAATTAGTAGTTCAATGGTTAACAATGGTATTTTTAACAATAATAATGCTATTTTTAAAAAATGGGTCAATTGTAACAATATCTTAAAAAAAAAAAAAAAAAAAAAAAAAAAAAAATAGATTTTTTAAAAGGATTCAAGTTAACTATAGATTAACTTAAGTTTCAAATGTTTTAAATGGATTCAAGTTAACTGTGGATTAACTTAAGTTTCAAATGGATTTAATTTTTGGGTTCGATTTGTGCATAATCTGACCGGCAATGATGAGAAATCTTTATTAAATTTTTTATTGTATATGCACGCGTGATGCATGTACTTAAATTTGTTCCATCAGTCCAAATATCGATGAATCTCTCTGTATTTGACTGTAAAAAAATCTATGTATCTATAACTCGCAAAAAATCTATCTATATATTTTACAGTAAATGACCGAGAAACAAAAGTAGTAAAAAAAGAATCGGAGCATTTTATTTTTATCATTATCATTTTTCTTTTGACGTAAAAGTGGGGCTTTATCGGAATGTAAACGTTATATATATATATATATATAATTACTTTCTTCTATATTCAATAGAAGAAAGTATTGGATTCGTAAAAATTTTTGACATCGGGTTTTTGATGGATTTACACGTTTTGAGAGCTGTAGAACACGATTTGACCATTTTTAGAAAATGTCTGTCTGTCTGTCTGTCTGTCTGTCTGTCAGTCTGTCTGTGTGTGTGTGTGACAAAATTTTGTGGCAACTGTATCTCAGGAACTAATGCACAGAATTTCATACAAATTGGTATGTAGTTGCACCTTGACATAAAGTAGTGCCTATCAACTTTTGGTAAAAATTGTCTTACAGGTTGCGTTGCCATCCCACTTTTTCTAAATTTTTAACATGGTGATATAGGACAAAATTTTGTATAAATGTGCATAAAGAGAATTATTTTTTAGTAATCATTATAAAATTTACAAGAATTATTTATAACAGCGATAGTCAACTGGGAAAATTTTTTTGTATGTGTAGCATTTTTTTTTTTTTTCTTTTTTTAAATCGGACTGGGCCGGGTTGGGCTTGATTTTATTGATTTTGTTCGGGACGGGCCAGACCGCATACTAGTAAAAAATAAACGGGCCGGGCCGCCCCATGGTCGAATTTTTCGATTTCATACCGGGCCAAACCTCAAAATTTTGGCCCGTGTAGACCTCTATTATACACATAGAGAGAGACGGACAGATAGACAAAGACTTTTTAAATTTATAACACTTTTCTTCCCTTTTCTTTTAAGGTCGGGGGTTAATAAAATCGAAACTAATTTGTTCAAAAAGAAATTTTTATTTCTTTTTCATTTATTCTGTTTTCAGGATTTTTAGTGAGTTATTTCCTCACTTTCTTATAAAAATAAAACAGGTTTTGAATTGAATGACGCATTTATATAAAATAGTTAGGGAATTAATTTTCCTTAGAAATTTCTCCGTGAATCCAATTGACCTTAGGCGTTTATTTAAGAAATATTTTTTCTTAATTACATTCGTCACTCGCTTTCTTCCTCTTTTATTTAGACTAAAGACTTCGTTCCCTGGTATCCTTTGAGTTTTTGAAATGTAAGTATTATGGATATTATTTCTCGGTTTATAGTCTTCCTTGAATTATTAAGGTTAATTTAATATCACTGGGGTTAGACAAAGCTGGAATTATACGTTTTAATGTGAATAGGTATTTATATATAAATTTTACTTCTTTAATGTTAAAGTTTGTATTACATATATAATTGGAGTAGCTTTTAATACAATTCAATTACAGTTCAAACCTAGTTAAATTCGTCAATATCTTTCCTTCATCTTTTATTAAAAAAAAAAAAAAAAAAAAAAAAAAAAAGATGGTTACTTTTATCTATTCAAGTTTTTCAAATGTAATTATGAACATTATTTTTCGAGTTTTAGACTTCCGTGAATTATATGGGTTAATTGAAAATCATTGGGATTAAATAAAGCAGAAGTCATACGTTTTAATGTGAATAATTGTTTATATATATAAATTTTACTTAGTTGAAGATAAAATTAGTATTATAAATTAGTGACTGTGAGTGAAACAATTAGTGACTTTTTACTTTCTTCTATATGTAATATAGAGAAAGTATTGGATTCGCGAAAATTTTCGAAGTCCACTTTTTGATGGATTTACATGTTTTGGGATATGGAGAACACGAATCAATAGTTTTTAGAAAATGTCTGTCTGTCTGTCTGTCTGTCTGTCTGTCTGTCTGTCTGTCTGTCTGTCTGTATCATTTTTTTGTGGACGCTGTATCTCACGAACCAATGAAGGAAATTTAACCAAACTTGGTATTTAGTTGCACCTTGACATAAACTGGTGCTGATTAGATTTTGGGATCACTCGCTCAATAGGTGGCGTTGTGATCGCATTTTATGCAAATTTTTAACATGGCAGCATAGGACAAAATTCCGTATAAATGGGCATAAAGAGAGTTATTTTACACTTGTGATTGTAAAATTAATATGAATTATTGATAATAGTAGTAGTTAGCTAGGAAAAAAATTTTGTGCATGGGGGGGCATCGGTTCCCCCCCTGGGGGGGAAAATCCCCCCCCGGGGAAGTAAATTTTCAAGATGGGTATCTTTCGAAAGGTCTCGTTGATAATAGTAATAGTTAACTTGGAAAAAATTTTTGTGCATGTGGGGGCATCGGTTGCCCCCCCACAGGGGGGGGAAGTTCCCACCCGGGGGGGGGGGCAAAATTTCAAGATGGGTATCTTTCGAAAGATCTCGTCAATACCTTTAAAACGAATGGTTGAACGATAAATCTGTGATAATTTAAACCAAAGTTATCGATTTTTTTTACTTTTAACAAAAAAAAACTTAGAAAAATATCGCAATTTTTTTTTTTTTTTTTTTTAACGAAATTTAACCAAACTTGGTATTTAGTTGGTCCCCGACATAAACTGGTGCTGATTATGTTTGGGGATCAATAGCTCAACAGGTGGCGCTGTGATAGCATTTTATCTAAATTTTTAACATGGCAGCATAGGACAAAAATTCGTATAAATGTGCATAATTAGAGTTGTTTTAAACTTGTGATTGTAAAATTAATATGAATTATTGATAATAGTAGTATGTAACTAGGAAAAAAATTTTCTGCATGGGGGGGCATCGCTTCCCCCCCTAGGGGGGAAATACCCCCCCAGGGGGGGTAAATTTTCACATTGGGTATCTTTCGAAAGATCAGGTTGATAATAGTAGTAGTTAACTAGGAAAAAATTTTTGTGCATGTGGGGGCATCGGTTGCCCCCCCACCGGGGGGGGAAGTTCCCACCCGGGGGGGCAAAATTTCAAGATGGGTATCTTTCGAAAGATCTCGTCAATACCTTTAAAACGAATGGTTGAACGATAAACCTGTGATAATTTAAACCAAAGTTATCGATTTTTTTTACTTTTAACAAAAAAAAAACTTAGAAAAATATCGCAATTTTTTTTTTTTTTTTTTTTAACGAAATTTAACCAAACTTGGTATTTAGTTGGTCCCCGACATAAACTGGTGCTGATTATGTTTGGGGATCAATAGCTCAACAGGTGGCGCTGTGATAGCATTTTATCTAAATTTTTAACATGGCAGCATAGGACAAAAATTCGTATAAATGTGCATAATTAGAGTTGTTTTAAACTTGTGATTGTAAAACTAATATGAATTATTGATAATAGTAGTATGTAACTAGGAAAAAAAATTTCTGCATGGGGGGCATCCCTTCCCCCCCCCCTGGGGGGAAGTACCCCCCCGGGGGGGATTAATTTTCAAGATGGGTATCTTTCGAAAGGTCTCGTCAATACCTTTAAAACGAATGGTTGAACTATAAATCTGTGATAATTTCAAACAAAGTTATCGATTTTTTTCACTTTTAACAAAAAAAAAAAAAAAAAAAACAGAAAAAAAAAAATCGTACTTTTTTTTTTTTTTTAATATTGTTACTCATTGAATATGTATAGGTACATATAGAAGAAAGTCTTGTGGTGGCCACAACATACTAGTTTCCTTTGCCTTTAAAATACAGAATCTGTTTCTTTGATTTTGGATTACAGGTTTCGGTTTGATGAATTCGGGTTAGAATCGGATTTTTGTCAAGAAAATTTAAATTAACTATAATTAATTCAAGTTTCAAATAGGTTTAACAAATGGATTCTTCAAACAACAATGGCTAACAATATGAACAAGGGATCAATAGATCAACAATAGTATTTGATAACAACGGTAAAATGGTATTTTTAACAATGGTAAACAATGGTATGGACTTGGTGCAATCGTTAACCAGTTAGTAGTCCAATGGTTAACAATGGGATATAGCAACGATAATGGTAAATATAATGATAATGGTAACAATGGTAATAATTAGTAGCCCATTGGTTAACAACGGTACTTTTAACAATGGATTAATAGTAACAATGGATATTTCAAATGGATTCAAGTTAACTATGGAATAACTTAAGTTTCAGATATATTTTATTTTTGCGTTCGATTTGGGTATAATCTGACTGGCAGTGATGGATTTTTTTTTTTTTTTTCTTTTTTCTTTTGACTTAGAGTTGGGAAATTTTGCAAATGTATGAATTGGAATGCATTTTATTAAGTACATGTCTTTATTATTATTAAAAATATTAAATTTTCAAAATTATTTATTTATTTTACTTTATTTTTTTGTTTTGTTTTCAAATTTTTTTATATAATATAATATAATATTATTTATTTATTTATTTACTTTTTATTCTATTTTATATTATTTTATTTATTTATTTATTTATTTATTTTTTTGCGGCTAATTACTTTCAATATAATCTCTCGATTTTATCCCTAATAGCACATCTCATCCACAAGACATCCTCAGGATATCCTATGGATGAAAGTACATCCAAGGGAGATCCGCAGGATGTACTATGGATAAGTGCGCTGTTAGGGTAGTTATAGTTTAAGAATAATGTATTCTAAACGTATTTGGCTATTACTTCGTCAATTGATTGATAAGTTAATTGAAAAAAAATATGTTTATCTTTGAATTCTGACATGTAATTCAATTTTTTAACACTCAAACATAAAAAATATTTAAAAATAATAATTTATCAACCAGTCTATAAAGTAATACCCAAATATATTTGAAATACAATGCTAAATTATAATGATGTAAAATCAAAGTGAAAAAATAATCAGTACTTAACAGGAAGCGTTTTATTAATTAATTATTATTATTATTATTATTATTATTAAATAAATAGATGAATGAATAAATAAATAAATGAATATATATATATATATATATATATATATATATTTTTTTTTTTTTTTTTTTTTATTAATAGCTTTCTAGAAATTTTAACACGATTGATATCGTTTTATTTTGTGTTAAAAATTGTTTTTATAAATGTCACTGTAAAATGTGCAAAAGACAGATTTATTAGAACGAGAGGAATATTTCTTTCAGATAACAACAGAGTGCCGTCACCATTTTTCGATATACCACCCGAAATAAAGCATATCCGACAATATTCTCTTTATAGAATAGTCTTTCTTCCAAAATTAAATTATTTTACCATGCTTTTATTAACTAACTTTCTTGTTTGTCCAATACAAATCTTTCAATCGATTTTTAACTAACTTTCCGACTAGCTAGACATTTTAAACTTTTAGAATAGCTCAGAACACGATGACAGTGCATTCTTTTAATACTTTTATTCAATTAATAAATGTCTGAAAATTTCTTATAATTGCTCTCTTTATTACGCATTTGATCCTTTTCTTTCAAGTTAATGGAATAATTCATCAAAAAATAAATAAATAAATAAATAAATAAATAAATAAATAAATACAAATAAATAAATAAATAAGTATTGATTAATACATAGAATTATCAAGGTTACATGATTCAACAAAAAGTTTAAAAATGTGATATATAAAAAGTTCTTTTTTATCTTGTAATTATTTAGTAAATATTTTTTTTTTTTCTGCCTTATTCTTTCTTCCTCCAACAGCCCCCCCCCCCTCTCTTTTCTCTTACAGTTTTATTACTTTATTGTTATGCTTTGGATAGCTTTTTATATGTTTTTACTCACTTTTGAAAGAAAAAGAAAAGAAAATTTAATAATTATCAGTATCGAGACGGACAGTGCCGTAAAAGTTGAAAAAGCCCTTTTTTAGACAAAAATGCATATATTTTTTTTTTTTTTTATTGTTACCAAAAAGGTTTACGAATTGATTTTAAATTATTTTGAAACGAAAACAAATTTACGCATAAATATTAATATTGATATAAAACTTTGTGAAAAATTAAACTTGCAGGGTAAAATTGACGTCATTATAGTTCTAAAGTTTTTTGTTTTTTTTAAATCAAATGCCAGGCCATTGACCATCAGGTCATTAGGCAACAAGCTCTGAAATATTTCTTCACAATACAGTCCAAACTCTTAAGTGCAGAACACACGTCTAGATGAGTAGCGTCCATGACTTGTCCAGAAGCACACAAAACACAAAAAGGTGAGTCAGTCAGATTAAAACGAAACAAATGAGCGCGGAAGCAGTCATGTCCAGTCGATAGTCTAAACTCAGCCACAGCAGCAGCTCGAGACACAGTTAGGTTTTAATAGCACCCTCCATGATTTATTGTTAGTAGCACTGGCAGCAACAATTCGAAAACATTTTTTATAGATCCTATTAATTTCAAGTTTAGCAGAGTGACACGGCAGGTCTCTAGAAGATCTTTGGAGAATATCCGTGCCTCTCTCTCTCTCGTTTTTTTTAAAGTTGTTACTAGGCTTTTCATAAATTATTTTTTTAAGTTGTTGTAAAGAAGAATATTTTTGAAGTTGAGGATTTGTAGATGGCCTTTGGTTATAGGAGTTTACTTTATAAAAACAGTTTCAGAATTCTTGCGAAGTGTCCAGACAATAACACGGGAAAGATTCAGTTAAACAGGCATTTTCTTGTAGATTTTATGATGAATTTTATTATATACGAATTGTTGACATATTTAACACAATTATAGGTGTCCAGATAAGCATATTACTATAAAAAATGGTAGATATAATTGGGGTAATTAAATAATTTGAAGTGGGAGCCCAAAAGCTTCGACTTATCAGTTCAAGTCATGATGGTGAAGTGTCGCTTCGATTTCTTGATTAATTTCGCCAGAGCTCTAGTCGACGTCAGATTCACAAAGTAGAGAAAAAATGATTGTAATTTTATTACGTATAAATACATACAATTTTTGAAAAGGTTACCACATGATTATAATTCAAACGATCTTCACTAAACGCCAAATCACGCCATGAGAACCCGGAACTTTTAAGCAAAAATTAACGTACCATGTTATAAGACAAGGAATGCACTCAAGGCGACAAACTGCCTTTATTTTGTAAGATGAAAAGAAACCGAACTAGGTAAAGTCATACTATTGCAGATCTGTATAAACGTTAAAGAACGAATAATATATGATCAAATGTTTCGATAGAGTTGCAATTAGCAAAAGATATATATGGGGGAAGACGGAGGATGTAAAAATTTAAAGAACATACTGTATGAGAATTTAAGTTGCAATTTAGAGGTTATGAAAATGTGTTCGTTACATATTTTATTTTTAATATAATAATATATTATTTAGAATATGTGATTATCGACATCACAGTTATTTCTAGGCTTTTCATAAATTATAATTCTTCTTATATATTCACTTTATACATTATATTACACAGACATAGAAACAAATAAGATTTTCTTTTCTTTTCTTTCTTTTAATTTGTTTGTATAAATATTAAAATTTATAACTATTTTCGAACACTAAGGATTCGAAAACATTTTTTCATATTTTCCTCCCTTTCAACGTTGTTTCCTCCCACTTGCGTTGTTACGAGGCTATTCATAAATTATAATTCTATTTAAAAGGTCACCTTATATGCTATATTAAACACATATGAAAGCAAATGAGATTTTAATACGTTCTTCACACTTTCGTTTTCTCGTTTGCTTTGTTACAAGTATCTCTTCGCAGATTATCTTTTTTGAGGGTCATTTTACTTACTATATTAAACCGATTAAAAAAAAGATCATTCTAAGAGATTACATAGGGACATGCTTTGATGATCTTTATTGTTTAAGATTAGATGATAACATCTATTCTCAAATCTATTTTCGTTTAATATTCTTTGTTAAATACGAAGGGTGGTTGCTAGGCAGAATACAATACTCCAATTTACATTGTTTAGGAAACAATATTTTAAGTTGTATTCATACTATGTAAACTACGTTTAGAAGCGTAAACGTGATTTTTCAAACACGAACGATATTTCTTAACAAGATTTAATTATTTTGAAACCATTACCTGTCTTTATCTATGCGTCACACAAAATTTCATAGTGGTATAACTCAAGAACTAGGTTGCTATAAAAGTTTATATTTATCGTATTCTTGTTATAAATTGTTGTTCTTTATAACAGGCCTGTCCAACCCAAAACATTTGGTGGACCACATTGGAAATTATTTTATTCAGGCGGGCCGCATCGTATGGGTATACATAGTTGTTTATGAGTGTATGAATCTACTTTTTTTCGAGGAAGGGCTTGATGAAGACTCGGAGCAGAATACATTAATTTAAATTATTTTCATTTATAAGTTAACTTTAAAATTGTGAAAAATTTATGACTATACTTTAATAACTAGGCTAAAAAGAATGATTAATGGATCTAATTATATTTTATTACAGCAGTGTGATTCTTTAGCTACTATAATCGTTGAAAGCTCTTTATGCGGCCCGGGGGTTGGCCACCCCTGCTTTATAATACTGTTGCGTACTTGGGGGTTCGTGAGTTGTCCGAGAATGAAAGGCAAAACTTACAAAAATTCAGTAATTTATTCACAGAAAGTTCCAGAAAAAATACAGGTCTATAAACCAAGTATCAGCTTCAATTCAACCAGTAAACACAGCTTAAACAACAGCTGTCAATAGCAAATCCACAGTACAAACTGTATAGCAATAACACTTAAAGCAAGTCTCTTTCAAAGAGGCTCAAAACAATGCAAGCATTAGCGGAAGCTGGCTGAGAACTGAACTGACCGCCTTGGCGAAAAAAAAACAGCTCTTATATACATACCCCTGTAGAAAAGTGTGGAAAGTTCCGGAAATTTCTGTATCTCATCAGCCAATGAGAATAGAGCTTCCATATTTGGTATATCCCTAATAAGGATTTTCTCGCCAAGGTCGCCAAAAAAATTGCCAATGTGAGAAAAAGTCGCCAAATTTAGCGCCAAATCCATTACCTGCCTTATTGGAGCTTTTTAATGCGTTTTTAAGGGAAAATAAGGCTATTTCAACGCTAAAACGACTAGAAATGCAGAAAATTAGCACTTTATCAACTTACTAAGCCTCTTTGAAAGAATCTATACAAAAATAAACACAATTATTTACAATTTTGTAACAATACATAGTCATGGCAAAATAATTTAAGATGGGATGAAATGAACAATTTCATTCTAAATTTACACGGATCAGTATATAATGCATAATAGGACAGTATCACAAGAAAAATTGTGTTTCATGTGCCTTTTCTTTTTTGTCTTTAATGGATTTACAGGTTTTGAGTTGATCATAACAAGATATTTCAGACCTCTGCCTATTTATTTTCCGTGTAACACAAAATGCGTAGGCGCTTTAACTGAAGAATTACACTGCATTAAAAAAGTAGACGGACACTTCTTTACAATTTTTTAAAACCCCGTCTTTGTTTAATAGGAAATGTCAATTAAAATTCTTTAACATGTTTATACTTATCAATCTTCATATTTTTGACAGACAAATAAAAATATTCAATTATTTATAATTTTAATGTAGGGGAATGCAGAAAAGAGAAAATATATACATTTGCACAATATATATTTTTTTAAAAAGTAGACGGACACTGGTAAAAAACTGCAATTATATAAGTGGGTGTTTCTTGTGGAATACCAGTTTCGCATGGGCATGTACATTTGGCATTTTGCCAATTGCTAACGTGCTTGACAAGATGGTTTTACATAGTTAAATTTCTTGGAGATGAATGCGCCATGCCACGAGGAATTCCTCTAACTGATTACCAGAAAGGACAGATTATAGCGCTGAAAAATGTTAATAAAGGAATCAGAGAAATTAGTAGGTTACTTCTAATAAGCAAAAGTAGCATCAGCGATTTTCTACGTGCTCCTGAAGCCCATGGCGTAAAGAAAAAGAGTGGCTGGCCAAAGAAACTTTCGCTTAGAGACCAAAGAAAAATTTTTACTGAGCTGAAAAAAACTAGAGCATCAATTCTCAGAGTTTGAATAAGCACAGGAATTACTAACGTAACTTCTCAGACAATTTAAAACTACATTAAGCACTCAGAGCTGTTTCAGTATAAGAAGAGGAAACATCATTCATGCTGGAAGGATCACCACGTGACAGAACGTCTACAGTGGGCTCAAAACCATATGTCTTGGACTACAGAATGGATATCTGTAGTTTTTTCAGATGAGAAAAAATTTAATTTAGACGGCCCAGATGGATATCAATATTATTGGCGCAGTTTGGAGAAAGAAGACGAAGTGCACTCTACTCGGCAAGTTGGCGGTGGTGGCGTGATGGTGTGGCTAGCTGTTGGCTATGGTGGAAGGACAAACTTAGTGTTCCTAGTAAGAAGCAGACTCACGAAGATTACATTGAAACACTAAGCAGTGAGCTTTTGCCATTTGCGTGTGATCTTGGAGGAGAAAACTGGATTCTCCAACAAGATGGAGCGCCAATACACACCGCAAACAACGTTAAAAAATGGTTTCATGAGAACAACTTCATTGTTTTACCCTGGCTAGCCAAGAGTCCGGATATGAATCCCGTAGAAAACATTTGGGCTTTACTTGTTCATAAAATTTATGAGGGTGGACGTCAGTATGAATCAATTCACCAGCTCAAAGAAGCTCATACAAACATTTGGGAAATTTTCTGCCAAAAAAAGTTTCAGAATCTCAAAGATTCGATGCCTAACAGAGTATACGAACTTATTAAAGCAAATGGGAGACGAAACCCTTACTAAAAACGTTTAATTTTAGAGATACAAAATGTGTCCGTCTACTTTTTTAAAGAAAAATTACAGTGCAAATATGCACCATTTTGTTTTCCAGAATTTTTCCACTACATAATTCAAAAGGATTGAATCTACATCCAGAAAATAATAATATATGATGTCTCAAGAATATAATTGTATTAGAGAAATGAACCTCATATATCTAATTAAAGAAATAAACGGCTTTAAACTATTACATGTAAGTGTCCGTCTACTTTTTTTAGGCAGTGTATGCGCATAACGCCATAAATCTTTATATTTAGTTTAATCTAATTCTAATATAAAATGTTGCATTTACAGTTTTTGAGCACATTGGTCCCTAGATGTTACTGCTATGTCATATTTTTCATAATTTTTCATATTATCTATATTTTAACATGTGAAACAAGGAACTTGAACATGGTTTTGCTTGTCTATATTTATGTGTCATGCAAAATTTGTTGTTGTTGTAAATCAAGAAGTAGATGCAGGATTTCGTCAAACTCTATATCAACTTTATGAACAATCTATGACATGGAATATATGTAAGATATTTGATATAAAAAGTTATATTGTTTCAATTTTTATTTAGATCATTTAAAAAGAAACGCATGAAGAATATTATAGCTGTATCTCACTTTAGGAATATTAATAGTGTATAACACAAGACAAAAAATCCCCATATTCAATGTCAAATTGAAATACATAATATTTAATACCACATTATTTACTTTTATTTATTTTTATAAAAATTGTGCTAAAAATCCTTTTTTTTTTTTTTTTTTTTTTTTAATGGAAAGAAATTTGTATATTTAGACCGTTTTGCATCACAAATTTAGTATATGACCCTTTTTATTTCTTTTTTACAACCATGGATCCAGGCCGCAGTACCCCAGTCAGAAAAGCGCCGAGCTCGTAATTGGAAGATTGCGGGTACGATGCTTGAACCGGCCAAAGACCGTCGTGTACACTTATGGTGGCTGGTGCGCATAAAATCCGTCGTAGTCCCAAAGTCCTCCATGTCAAAACTATACCTCTGGGGATCACCAAAACGGAGGAGTCATCCCCTCTGTGGAGGATCAAAATTGTGAAGCCATGTCTCCGGAACATCCCTATGGATGCATTCCAGTCAGTCGCCAATTACCCATAGCGCAATACTGATGCGACGTTAAACCCAACATACCTACCTACCTACTTACAACCATGGATCATATTTTAATTTTCCCGTGTAAAATGATTTCATTACAGAAGAACAGCGTCACTGGGAGAAACTTTTTTCAAGGTGGCAAATAGATTACTTTCATAAACCCGTCATTTTTTGTTAATAACTTATTTAATTAAAATGATAGAAATTTCTAAGCAGCTGAAATGTCTTTCTTTGTAGTATTTGGAACACACTGACACCTCTCATGACGCGAAGGACCCTGCCCTTTGCCAGAAGATGCGGTCACAGACAAAAAAAAAAAAAAAAAAAAAAAAAAAAAATTGACGCTTGTGACAGTAACTTTTTTTTTTTAATACATAGAAGTAATTTCCCGGTTTTCTTCCTTGAATTATTAGGCTTAATTTAATGTCACTGGGGTTAGATAAGCTAGAATTATACGTTTTAATGTGAATAGGTATTTATATATAAATTTTACTTCTTTAATGATAAAGTTAGTATTACATATATAATTGGATATATTTCGTGGTAGTGGCTTTTAAAACAGTTATATACATTACAGTTTAAATTACAGTTATAATTCGTCACTCTCTTCCTTTCAAACTTGGTTATTTTATTTAATCAAGTTTTTAAACTGTAGTTATAAATATTATTTTTCGAGTTTTAGACTTCCTTGAATTATATGGGTTAGTTGAATGTAATTTGGATTAAATAAAGCAGAAGTCGTATATTTTAATGTGAATAATTACTTTGTTAAAGACAAAGTTAGTATCATAGAAATAATTAGTGACTTTTTTCCTTAATGTCTTTAAATTACAAAATCTTTGTCTTTGATTTTGGATTACCAGTCAGGTTTGTGTTTCAGTAATTTGGGATCGAGTCGTATTTTGGTCATGAAAATGTACGTTGTCAGGGTGTAAGTTAACTATGAATTAATTCAAGTTTCAAATGGATTTAGCAAATGGATTCTTCAAATAACAATGGATCAATGTCAACAATCGATCAGTGGTAATGATGCTTTTAACAATGTATCAACAATGGTATTTTGTAACAATGGTACAATGGTAGCAATTATATTTTTAGCAATGGAAACTATATGGTATGGACTTGGTTCAATGGTTAACAATGGTAATGATAAATATAATGGTAATGGTAACAATTAGTAGTTTAATGGTTAACAATTGTATTTTTAACAATAATAATGCTATTTTTAAAAAATGGGTCAATTGTAACAATATCTTAAAAAAAAAAAAAATAGATTTTTCAAAAGGATTCAAGTTAACTATAGGTTAACTTAAGTTTCAAATGTTTTAAATGGATTCAAGTTAACTGTGGATTAACTTAAGTTTCAAATGGATTTAATTTTTGGGTTCGATTTGTGCATAATCTGACCGGCAATGATGAGAAATATTTATTAAATTTTTTATTGTATATGCACGCGTGATGCATGTACTTAAATTTGTTCCATCAGTCCAAATATCGATGA
This sequence comes from Salticus scenicus, assembly GCA_963930645.1. NCBI lineage: Eukaryota > Metazoa > Arthropoda > Arachnida > Araneae > Salticidae > Salticus > Salticus scenicus. The sequence goes on along the minus strand of OZ005656.1, from coordinate 204,263,048 downwards.
ATCTCTCTGTATTTGACTGTAAAAAAATCTATGTATCTATAACTCGCAAAAAATCTATCTATATATTTTACAGTAAATGACCGAGAAACAAAAGTAGTAAAAAAAGAATCCGAGCATTTTATTTTTATCATTATCCTTTTTCTTTTGACGTAAAAGTGGGGCTTTATCGGAATGTAAACGTTATATATATGTGTATATATATATATATATATATATATATATATTATATTTTAATCACATTAAAACTGAGACAGATAATACATATTGAAAATATACATTTTAAAATATTAAAAACACAAAAACATAAATTTAAACGTTTCGAGCCTATTACAGGCTCCTCATCAGTATAAAAACATCAAATGCAAATGATGAGATGAACAACAGACTTTATGTGAGTACAACGTATTCATCAGGAACTGCGCATGCCTCATGAAGTGGAGAAAAATGTTGATTTGTGTACCAGCCCTCCAGGAAAATTCTTGAGTGATAATTTAAACAATTAGATACGATTATTTTAGTATTGTTAAAATCAGGTAAATGGTCAGTTTCTATGGCATGTTGTACTATTTTTGAATGTATATCACGGTTTTTGAAATTTGTTTTATGTTCTTTAATTCGAGTATGAAGAGAACGGCCAGTTTGACCAATATAAACTGAACTACAAGATTTACAAGGGATATTATAAACAACACCAGTACGGGAAAAAATATTTTAATATAATTTTTAAATATTTTAATAATAATAATATATATATATTATTATTACTACTACTATTACTATTATTATTACTTTCTTCTATATTCAATAGAAGAAAGTATTGGATTCGTAAAAATTTTTGACATCGGGTTTTTGATGGATTTACACGTTTTGAGAGCTGTAGAACACGATTTGACCATTTTTAGAAAATGTCTGTCTGTCTGTCTGTCTGTCAGTCTGTCTGTGTGTGTGTGACAAAATTTTGTGGCAACTGTATCTCAGGAACTAATGCACAGAATTTCATACAAATTGGTATGTAGTTGCACCTTGACATAAAGTAGTGCCTATCAACTTTTGGTAAAAATTGTCTTACAGGTTGCGTTGCCATCCCACTTTTTCTAAATTTTTAACATGGTGATGTAGAACAAAATTTTGTATAAATGTGCATAAAGAGAATTATTTTTTAGTAATCATTATAAAATTTACAAGAATTATTTATAACAGCGATAGTCAACTGGGAAAATTTTGTATGTGTAGCAGCCTCGTCAACTCCCCTGGGGGGGAAGTCCCCCCTGAAGGGGAGTAAATTTTCAAGATGGGTATCTTTCGAAAGTTCTCGTCAATACCTTTAAAATGAATGGTTGAACTATAAATCTGCGATAATTTAAAACAAAATTATCGATTTTTTTTTACTTTTTACGAAAAAAAAAAAAAAATCGTAAAAAAAATAAAATAATAAACAAAATATAACCAAACTCTGTATTTAGTTGGCCCCTGCCATAAACTGGTGCTGATTAGATTTGGAGATCAATCGCACAACAGGAGGCGCTGTGATCGTATTTTTTCTAAATTTTTAACATGGCAGTATAGGACAAAATTTCGTATAAATGTACATAATGAGAGTTATTCTTAACCTGTGATTGTAAAATTAATACGAATTATTAATAATAGTAGTAGTTAATTAGGGGAAAAAATGTGCATTTTGGGGCATCGCTTCCCCCCCTGGGGGGAAGTACCCCACAGGGTGGGGTAAATTTCAAAGATGGGTATCTTCTGAAAGGTCTCGTCAATACCTTTAAAACGAATGGTTGAACTATAAATATGTGATAATTTGAAACAAAGTTATCGATTTTTTTTTACTTTTAACGAAAAAAAATTGGATTTTTTTTTTTTTTTTTTAAATATTGTTACTGAGTGAATTTGTATAGGAAAATATAGAAGAAAGTCTTGTGGTGGCCACAACATACTAGTTTTTTAAATTACTGACATAATGTAAGTAAATTTTGCATACGTATGCACTAAAATGCATTTTTTTAAGCACATTTCTTCATTCAACATCAAAAATATTAAATTTTCTCCAACTATTTAATTTTTAAAAACATTTTGGAAGTTGATTTTTTCCCCCCGACTGGCTACATTTAACATACTCTTTCGATTTTATTTTATTCTAGTTTAACACGTTGAGCACCACGCGAATTCTTAAAATCCATTAAAATTCCATAATGATACCTCCAGTAATAAATAAAAATTAAGCAAATTTTCAATAAATTTTCAATAATTACTTAAAACAATGTAATATTTTTATTTTTATATCCTATTTTGCACTGTCAACCACCGATGGTTGACGCGGCTTTATATCATATTTGACAATGTCAGTCACCGATGGCTGACGTAGCACTCAACGTGTTAACTTTTTATTGATACTGCTTTTACTTTCGGGGTAAAACTTTCACTGAAATGTTTGAAGTATAACGTGTTCTGCCCACTCCTAAAGTTTCAAGATGATTCCTTCAGTCCCTTTAGAGATATGTGACAAAATGTCTAGAATCTAGAATGGCCGACATGGCGCTCAACGTGTTAATAATAACATATTTGAAACATATTTAGATATTATTTTGTGAATTGATTGATAAATTAATTGAAGGAATATGTTTATCTTTGAATGCGGAAATTTTATTAAAATTTTTAACGCTCAAACAATAAAATACTTTCTCTTACCCATAAGGTAGAGAAAGTATTGTTTTTGGGTCAAATTTTCGAACGCGAGATTTTGTTATATTTACACGTTTTGAGGTCCCCTGAATACGAAAATCATGTTTTTAGCAAATGGTCTGTGTGTCTGTGTGTGTGTCTGTGTGTCTGTGTGTCTGTCTGTTATCAGCATATCTCAAAAACAAATTATGGCAGAATGTTCAAACTTGGTATTCTAAATGTGTATCATATAGAGATGCTACAGTAAGCTTTTCGTTAAGATCAAGCAAATGGTTCGCGTACAGGGACAATCAAGAGAATTCTAATACATTACGTCTATGGGGGAAATTGCAGGTAAGTAGAGTTTAACGTCTATAGACTGCACTAAACCAAATGAAACGAATATATATATTTTGTAATAGAGATAGTCAACTGGGAAAAAATTTTTGTGTATGTAAGAGCCTCGCCTCCCCCCCTGGGGGGAAGTCCCCCCTCGAGGGGAGTAAATTTTCATGATGTGTATCTTTCAAAAGAGCTCGCCAATACCTTTAAAACGAATGGTTGAACCATCGATCTGCGATAATTTAAAACAAAGGTATCGATTTTTTTTTTCACTTTTAACGGAAAAAAAAACTTTTTTTTTTTTTTTTTTTTTTTTTTTTTTTTAATATTGAGAATAAAATGGACTTTTTTTGGATATTTAGTGTCATACTACTTCTCTAATATGGAAATCGTCTGCATTATTATAAAAGATAATTTTTTTAAATAATAGTTTTAATAAATTATTTTTTTAAAATATAATTATTATTATTATTATTATTATTATTATTATTTAGTGTTGAAACGGATTTTAAAAATGTCACTTTAAAATCTAAAAAAAAAAAAAAAAACAAAGATTTATTAGGACGAGAGGAATATTTCTTTCAAGCAGCAATAGCTCGTCGTCACCATTTTTCGGTAAACTACCTAGAATAAAGCATGTCCGACAGCATCCTGTTTGAAAAGATAAAAGCCTCGCTTCCAAAACTAAATTACTTTTATTACATAATTTAAATTAATCTTTCTATATTTTCAGTTTACAGTCTTGTTACATAGTCTTTATGTTTTAGAAAATGTCTGACTTCGATTTTCAAGCCATCTTATGAGCTGCATTAATCAAATTTCTTCAAGTTGTTGTTGTTATTATTTTAGCTTTTCATTCGAATCAATGTTAAGGCTCAAAAATTACAACTCAGTTTTCACAAGTGTGTGCTATCTTAATCAAATGTTCTCTGAAATAAACTTTTAATATATTTTTCTCCGCTTTATTTTTTTTACTTTGTTGTAGGATCGTTAAAAGTTATAACTATTTTCGAAGACATCAAATAGATACTCGTAAAAAAAATCAAGTGAAAATTACTCCGAAAGAGCAAAATTTAACTCCTTTTCGGAGATAAAAGTGAACAACTCCTTAGGAGTTAATTTTACTCCATTTTCGGAGCAATTCTATTTTGCTCCATTTTAGGACCTTTTTTACTAAATTTTGAGCTTTCCATTTTACTCGATTTTGGAGTGATTTTGCTCTATTTCAGAGCACTTTTCAGTACATTTAAATTTTTCTATTTTGCTCCATTTTGGAGTTTTTTGCTGTATTTTAGACCCTTTTCCACTACACTTAGTGCTTTCCATTTTACTTGTTTTCGGAATGGTTTTGCTTCAAAACATTTTTTTTACATGTTTTCCCCTTTTTTTTTTCAACGCTCCGTAGAGGATGAAAATTGTGATGGCATGTCTCCGGACTGTCCTTAGGGTTGAATCCCAGACCGTCACCAATTGCCCATAGTGTAGCATTAGTGCGACATAAAATCCACTTAAACTCACCCTTCTTTTCAACTTTTCTTTTTGTTACTACGCTAGGCTGACCAGATCAAAGTACCTTTATGATTTAGAAGCGTTAAAAAATTCTACAACTGGCCAATTATGGATGTATTTTTTCATACCTAATAAATAAAGATTAGGAATAAAGTATTACTGATTAATAATTTGCTACATAAATTTGTTACTTTCCACAATTTGTTAAAACTTAGAAAAATGCCTTAAAAAAAAGGAAGTCCTCATTTGTCCCCAGAAAATCAGTATATACTAGGCATAAATATATCTCCTAAATATAAATCTACTTCATAAATTATAACTCTGTTTATATAGTCACTTTTCACACTATATTAAACAGATATGAAAACAAATAAGATTTTTATATGTTTTTATTTCCCTTCCTTTTTCTTTTTTTCCTTCTTAATTTGTTGGTAAGAATTTTAAAACTTATAACTATTTTTGATCACTACATCGGATAGGCTTCAAAAACATTTTTTGCATATTTTACACCTCCCTTTCAACTTTTCTCTTGCGTTGTTACTAGCCTCTTCATAAATTATAACTCTGTTTAGAAGATCATCTTATATGCTATTTTAAACAGATGTGGGGATGAATAAGATTTTAATAGGTTCTTCACACTTTCGGCTTTTCGCATACTTTGTTACTAGGATCTCTTCGCAGATTATCTTTTTTGAGGGTCATTTTACTTACTATTTTAAAAGGATTAAAAAAAGATCATTCTAAGAGATTACAGGACAATATTTGATGATCTTTATTGTTTAAGATTGGATGATAAAATCTATTCTCAGATCTATTTTGGATTAATGTTCCTTTTTAAATACGAAGGGTGGTTGCTAGGCTGAATTCGATACTGCAATTTGCATATTTTAAGACTGATTTATGCTATGTAAACTATGTTTAGAAATATGAGTATGCTTTTTCAAACATGAATGAAATTTCTTAACAAGACTTAATTATTTTTAGACCATTGTCTGTCTTTATTTTAGACCATATGCCTGTCTCACCCAAAATTTCTTGGTGTTATAAGTTGTAATTCAAGAACTAAAATGAAAGATTCTGTGAAAATTTATATTTATTGTATTTTTGGTACAAATTGTCTTTTAAAATACAATCGTAACAAAATAATTTAAGATGAGATGAAATATTATTCTATAAAAATATAATAGTATCACAATAAAAATGTGTTTTGTGTCACTTTTTAGATCTTTACAGTATTTATAGGTTTTAAGTTGCTCATAAATATATATTTTAGACCTCTGTCTATCTATACTTAAACTTTAAAACTTCTTCACATACCATAAAATTAAAGAACAGCACAACCGGTTTCGAAAGGACGTGGCCTTTCGTCATCAGGTGCAAAAAACACGTGCTACTGTCTTGGAGGCAAAAGCAAGACTGAAAAAGTTTCAGTCTTGCTTTTGCCTCCAAGGCACGTGTTTTTAGCACTTGATGAAGAAAGGCCACGTCCTTTCGAAACCGGTTGTGCTGTTCTTTAATTTTATGGTGTGTGAAGAAGTTTTACAGTTAAGTATTCAGTATACACCAAATTTTTATTTAGCTCTGTCTATCTGACTATTTCATTCTTGTATAACACAAAATTTATAAGGCCTTTAACTAAAGACCTAATGCTTAGAATTCCATAAATCTTTATATTTAGTTTAATCTTAATATAAAATGTTTTCTTTTCAATTTTGTTGTATATTTTGATATATGTGACAAGAAACTGGAAATGGTTTGTCTGTCTTTATTTAAGTGTCATACAAAAGTTTTTGGCATTTAACTCAAGAACTACGAGTAAGATGCAGGATTCTGTCAAACTCTAGAGCAACTTTCTGGGCTATCTGTGACATGGAATATATGTAAGGTACAGTCGGTAACAAGTGTCCGAACACTAGCAAAAATTCCTATGTAAAAAAAGTACACTTCATACGGTTTTGTTAAATAAATCCTTGTCGAATCCTGCTCTTAGTCAGTGCAAGAACATGATTCGATAAGGATTTATTTAACAAAACCGTATGAAGTGTACTTTTTTTACAAAGGAATTTTTGATAGTGTTCGGACACTTTTGTTACCGACTGTAATTTATATAAAACGTTATGTTGTTTCGATTTTTATTTCGATCACTTAAGAAGAAATGCACGAAGATTATTATAGCTGTACTAATTGAGAATTCGCTATACTGCATTTGAATGACATAAAATTTTGATTTGGGAAGGGGAAGAAATGGAAAGTGAAAGAAAATCTTTTTTAATTTTGCGGTCGAGGAATAGAATGAAAAGATAACGAAACTGACGTCATTTTCGCCCAATAGTTGTAAAATCTTTCCCTTTTATGAATATAAATCCATGTCTCCTGTGTGTCGCCGTTTTAAGAATATACTATTGCATACTTCATTTTCTCTCGAGATGAAAGAATGAGAAGTATCGGAAAATGTCATTTTCGAACTGAAAATGCTAAAAAGTACTTGAGTTAAATGAAATAAAGTGTATGTCCTCTTTCTTAAAAAGATTTATTTTCTCTTTCTTATTTCTGAAAAGAAAAAAAAACTTAAAAATAACCTTAAACATGATGCAAAGCATGTTTTTGGGGATGGCAATATCATGTGAAATGATATTGGAGAATGTATTGTAATGGCCACAACAGAAAAATTCCAGTAAACCTTAAAAATTGGTCATAAATAAATGACAATCTGCAAATTTTAAAATCTCTTATCACACCGTCTAATCTATATTATAGGGCAACTAAGGAGATCCAAATTGACTTTATTTTGCCATTTAGTACTATATATTTCTGAGTTAAAAATCGTTTGCCTTCATCATGGGAAAACAACTGTAATGTATAATTTTATTTCACAGATGATTAAATGTTTTACTTCATTTGTGATGAATATGTTAGTGTTTAATTTTAGGGGATTGTTTTGACAGGGAGAGCTGTTTTTTCGAAAACCTCTTAGAAATCGTTGTGTTAGCCTATCCGCTAATCACCCTAGGGTGATTAGCGGAGAGATTAACATAACAATAATTTCCTAAGTTCGAGCTCGAGCTCTGGAAATTATGTTCGAAGTTTGAATCGCATGTAATGTCCAGGTTGTAACCATTCAATACTTCTGCATTGTACATTTTTTGATGCTTTTATTTAATTTTGTATGTTGATTTTTTATATGTGTTGGTCAAATCTAAGGATTAAATTTTCACCAATACTTCCGATTAAACTGAAATGTAACATATGCATGTATAACTCCGAAGACAATGCAATTTCAGGTAGTGACGGATTTAGGGGTGGGTTCGTGGAGGCCCCAATTCTTGTTAAGATCTTCATTCCAAATTGTAATTAATTTTCTATCGCACGATTGAGTTGAAATTTTGCCTGCATGTATGACTCCAATGACAATACATGCTGAAATAGTAACATAACTGAGGGGTGGATCCTCCATTTCAGTTCAAAATTTCTTTTCGAACTTTAACCCATTTCCACTTCCTTGAAATTTTCCATACATGTATAATTCCGATGGTAATGCATGCTTAAGCAATAACGGACTTAAGGACGGGGAGGGGATGTCTGAGGACCTGGGCCAGTGATGCCAGATGGTCGAAAATTATTTCCCCAAACAGGTCTTCAAATTTCCCCAAATCAGGGGTTTTTTTCGAAAAAATCCCCAACCTGATTTCTACTAAAAAGGGAAAATAAAATTAAAAAAAAAAATAATAATAAAAAAAAAAAATCAAGCAGATTTTTCCCCAAATGAAAGCAATTTTTGAAAAAAAAATCCCCAAATAACAATAAAGCTATTGAAAGTCTCTAGTCGTTGGGATAAATCATTACGTTGCCAACATTGACAGAAAGTTAAAAAACTCCCCAGATTTGTCCCCAAACATTTTGGAATTCCCCAAAAAAGTCCCCACGAACATTTGGTCCCCAAAATTGTCCCCAGAAGCCTCAAAAATGCCCGAAATGGGGACAAAATCCCCAATCTGGCATCACTGCATGGGCCACCAACTTCAGTTCAAATTTTGTTTTTGAATTGTAACCTACGTCCTATCATCCAGCTGAGACACACATGTATATTATTTTGCATACATGTATATTATCCACATTTGATTTTGAAATAAAAACATGTTTTTTTGTTGTTGTTGTTGTTGTTGTTTTAAATTTATGTATTATTCTGTATCTACATCTCGACAAAGATATATAGGCGAACTACGAATCATGTGTGTATAAAAACAAACGAACGAACAATAGAATAATTTACCCTCATCAATATATTGCTTTCCGCTTTCCTTCACACGAACTCGCATTTAGCATATCAATTTTAATACGTAAAACAGAAAACAAAATATGTTTTTTATACAAGAAATGTAATGGGTTTTTTCACTTTTGGCCTTTCATAAAGTTTATTTCTACGATCTCCGCGGAATATAATTCCATTTCGAAGGCCATCTCATATATATTAAGCAGATACAAAAAAACCCATTTCAAGAGATTAATGGGAGGAGATAGAGATTTTGTTGTGCTTTGTTTTGTAAGAAATAAACAGATAAAGTGCGCTGTTATATCTCTCTTGGCTTTTATAGTGTTATTTAAATCAAAAAAACTTTTTAAATAAAAAATTTATAGAAATGACTATCTTAAATTTAACTGGTTTAAAAAAATAAATATTGCCATAATTTCTTTATTTCCTCCCCCCCCCCCTCCCTCCATAACTACTTCACATAGAAAAAGTTCATTAATTTTTGCAACTTTTTACTTTCTCTTACCCATAAGGTAGAGAATGTATTGTTTTTGGGTCAAATTTTCGAACGCGAGATTTTGTTATAGTTACACGTTTTGAAGTCCCCTGAATACGAAAATCATGTTTTTAGCAAATGGTCTGTGTGTGTGTGTGTCTGTGTGTCTGTTTGTTATCAGCATATCCCAAAAACAAATTATGGCAGAAAGTTCAAACTTGGTATTCTAAATGTGTATCATATAGGGAAGCTACAGTAAGCTTTTCGTTAAGATCAAGCAAATGGTTCGTGTACAGGGACAATCAAGAGAATTCTAATACATTACGTCTATGGGGGAAATTGCAGGAAAATAGAGTTTAACGTCTATAGACTGCACTAAACCAAATGAAACAAATTTATATTTTTTGTAATAGAGACAGTTAACTGGGAAGAAAATTTTGTGTATGTAGGAGCCTCGCCTCCCCCCCTGGGGGGGTAGTCCCCCCTCGAGGGGAGTAAATTTTCATGATGGGTATCTTTCAAAAGATCTCGCCAATACCTTTAAAACGAATGTTTGAACCATCGATCTGCGATAATTTAAAACAAAGTTATCGATTTTTTTTACTTTTAACGAAAAAAAAACTTTGAAAAAAAAAAATCGTGCTTTTTTTTTTTTTTTTTTTAATATTGAGAATAAAATGGACTTTTTTTGGATATTTGGTGTTATACTACTTCTCTAATATGGAAATCGTCTGCCTTATCATAAAAGATAATTTTTTTAAATAATAATTTAAATAATTATTTTTTAAAAAGATAGATATTTTTTAATAACCGAATTAAATTCTATATAAATGTAGGTGCATTAATGAAACGGGGGGTTGAGGGGGGCGGTAGCCCCCTTCACACAGAACTAATTATCATATAAAACTCTTCAGAAGCCTAATATGAATTGTTTAACATAGGTTTACATAACAGTACTCGTTATCTTACCTATTAATCTGCAACCTGTATTTATAGTATTAAATTTCAGGGTAAGAGAAAGTCGTGTGAGTGACACACCAGATTATTATTATTTTTTTTTTTTTTCCTGTATTAAATTTTAATGATAGAAATTGCTGGTATTAATTAAAAAAAAAGAATAAAAATTATCTATGCATCCATCCATCATTGAAAATATTAGTGTTTGCTTTAAAATGTCTCTGAAAAATAAACACTAAAACAGATTCTATATATACTAGTTAGTTGTTGTGCGACTAAAATGCCCGTTGAAAAATGATCATTTCATTTTATTTATTTCTCCCTTCAAATAAATCATTTGGTAGCAAGCCCGTGCGAAATTTTTACACTATACTGATCTCTTCATTACCTTCAAAATTTAAAATTATTATTATTATTATTTTAAAGACATCATTTCTTTGATCATCGCGACACCATATAGACGCAAGTTTAATATTTATTGTATTTTATTTATTATTATTTTTATTATTATTCACATGAAAGCATATTTTATTTTATATTGAAATAAAATGGCAACAATTACAAATTTAGATGTCTATTTTAAAGCTATGTCTATTTTTATATTTTAATTAATTTTAAAAAATCTGATCAAAAATTCATTACAAATAAGGTACCCAATGAAAGGGACGATTTTTCTGAACTCGTCGGATTAAACAGCTTATCGATCGGACAATTAGATTTTTTTTTTTTTTTTAATTGACTAAAGTATGAAAATTAGGTGGCAACTTGCGTTCACACACAGAGTCCAAAGAAAAATCTCTTATCTTTTTTAAGCGTGAGAGATTCAGTCAGTAATGAGCGTAACTATATATGCTGATAGTTTGTAAAGAGACTAATCCTGATGTGGTTATTGGAATAATGTCTCGAAATTTTGACTTTAATAACTCAAACGTGAAATAACTCATATAATTAATTAAAACAAGCCCTTCTGGCTCAATCGGAAGATTATGTTAATTTTTTTGTCTTTTTTCATCAAATAATAGCCATTTTGAAATAAGATGGGAGGAAACTTTTTCACTCACCATAAAATCAATACAAACACTGCCGGTTTCGAAAGGACATGGCTTTTCTTCTTCAGATGAAAAAAAAAAAAAAAAGTGCCACTTATTTGGAGGCAAAAGCAAGAAAAGCAAGTGTCTTGCTTTTGCCTCGAAAGTAGTAGCAGTTTTTTTTTTTCTTCTCCTTAAGAAGAAAGACCGTGTCTTTTCGAAACTGGTAGTGTTTGCATTGATTTTACGGTGTATGGGGAAGTTTTAAGCTTAAACATTTATTATACACCAGTTCTTTAATTTGTAATTAAATAAAAAACTTGGTTTAAATCTTGATATGGGTCACGGACAAACCGAGTTTGTTTAACTAAACAAAGTAAAATGAACTGGATTTTAAATTTTCTGATGGCCGCCATTTTGCAACAAGATGACGGTTCAAGTTGACCCAACCAGCCCGTTCAAGATATATCTAAAATGAGTCCACTGTACAACTTTGGTACAAACTGATTCAGTATTTCGAAAATTATCGTGATGAACAAATTTTCCATTATAGATATACGCAATACAAAATTATTTATACGTCTTTCACATTATACGTTCTTTTAGTGAAGTTAACGATTTCTTCCCATACATTTAAATGCAAAAATCACTCGTTTATACGCTGCTCAATATTAGTTATATGTCTTTTCTATCTATCTAAAATTTTCAAAATTTCTCGGTTATTATTTTTACGCTCTAAATAAGGTCTGAAATTCGTTCTAAATATCAATTTTCATGAGTATGTGAACTATGATATCGATATTATGACTCTGGAATTATTCACAATCATTGAACTAATTGAAAACACAAATTGTCTTATACTTTAAACGATGATGATGTACGATGTGAAGAAGTTATTTTGCCCTCTTTCAAAGACGCAATGAATTGCATTGAAAAACTTCGAACTATTTTATTTGTCAAAAAACATTTGAACTAGTATGTTGTAGCCACCACAAGACTTTTTCTATATCTTTTTATGCAAATTCACTCAGTAACAATATTTAAAAAAAAAAAAAAAAAAAAAAAATTTTTTTTTTTTTTCGCTAAAAGTAAAAAAAATCAATAACTTTGTTTCAAATTATCACAGATTTATAGTTCAACCATTCGTTTTAAAGGTATTGACGAGACCTTTCGAAAGATACCCATCTTGAAAATTTACCACCCCCGGGAGCAGGGGGGGGGAGCGATACCCCCACATGCACAGAATTTTTTTCCTAGTTAACTACTACTATTATCAAAAATTCATATTAATATCACAAGTTTAAAATAACTTTGATTATGCACATTGATACGAAATTTTGTCCTAATACTGCCATGTTAAAAGTTTACAAAAAATGTGATCACAGTGCCACCTGTTGAGCGATTGATCCCCAAATCTAATCAGCACCAGTTTATGTCAGGGTGCAACTAAATACCAAGTTTAGTTAAATTTCATTCATTGGTTCGTGAGATACAGCGTCCACAAAAAAGTGATAGAGACAGATAGACATTTTCTAAAAACTATCAATTCGTGTTCAGGACATCCCAAAACGTGTAAATCCATCAAAAAATGGAGGTCGAAAATTTTCACGAATCCAATACTTTCTCTATATTATATATAGAAGAAAGTGTAAAACGTTTAGTAAATTGATTCACAATGCAGTTCTTAATATTCCCAGACGTAACACCTCAGGCGAATATTAGACTTTTTAATGTAATAACTACCTGTAGGAACATAAATCGTATAATACTTACTGTTAAAGTCACGCATAATTTATATAATTAATACTCAAGATGTGTTCATATAGTATTTAAGACATGTAATAATTACTCAAGATATAAGATATATAATTTGTACTCAAGTCATGCATTAATGGTGTGATTTTCTTCACTTTTCCCCAAATTCTTATGTACTTACTGTCATTCACTACGGTATGTTTGTGAATCTCAACATAATTTAATTATAGCCTCTTTTTTTTTTTTTTCGGCAGAATGAAAAAACGTACATTCATTTAAAATGAGGAAAATAAATTAGAAAAATTAGAAAATAAATTAGAAATATCAGTCGTATCGTCACAAATAAGGTACCAAATGAAAGGGAAAATTTTTGAGAATCCGATGGATTAAACAGCTTATCGATCGGGCAATTATATTTTTTAAAATTAACTAAAGTATGAATTTTAGGTGGCAATAGCAGAAGATTGTATGGAAACCGTTAGGAGAAATAAAAAAAAAATCTGATTCACATTAAGTCACAATTTTTCGAAGTGGGATTAAAAATTGCAGTTTTCAATTTTTTTTAAATTTTCTTTCACGAACACAAAAATATAATATACAGCCTGCACCCCACAAGACCAACTTGCATTTCAAATTTCATCACTAGTTTTGGTTAATAAACATAAAAGTTCCTCTTTTTTTTTTTTTTTTTTTTTTTTTTCCAAATTAAATTTTATTTGAAAAGATTTATGTGATATGATACATAAAGAATTTGAATTTTAAAAGTTTTTTTAAATAGATTATTAATAATAATTCACTTTAATTTAGTTATTATCTTCAAATATAATTTCTATGGTAAAGTAATATACTATAGTTACTATCTTAAAAAAAAAAAAATTGTTATGGTATTTTCATATAAATTTTCCTTCAGTGTCATTAAATTTGTAGTAATTAAAGTTTTATTTTTTAATTTCGATTATACGTTTTTTAATTTACACGTCAGTTCTTTAAAAGATGGATAAATGGTGTTTTACTGTATATATAAACAAAGTGAATGCGATAGATCGATTTCTAACGAAATTAACTTAAGAACTAGTATGTTGTGGCCACCACGAGACTTTCTTCTATATTTTCCTATACAAATTCACTCAGTAACATTAATTGAAAAAAAAAAAAAAAAAAAAAAAAAAAAAAAAAAAAGTGGGACTTCGACAAAATTTTGGGTAAAATGTGAAAATTATTCTAAGTTTGTCAAAACACGGAAACCGTGGGACTTTGACAAAATTGGGAGAAAACTGCAACAATTTAAGTTTTTCAGAACACGGAAACCGTGGGAGTTTGATAGAATTAAAAGGAGAGATTAAAAAAAAAAAAAAAAAAAAGGGGGGGGGGGGACTTTGACAAAATTTTGGGTAAAATGTGAAAATTTGTTAAAGTTTGTCAAAACACGGAAACCGTGGGACTTTGACAAAATTAGGGGAAAAATGCAAAAATATGTTAAAGTTTGTCAAGACACGATCGATTTTTTTTTACTTTTTACTTTTACGTAAAAAGTAAAAAAAAAATCGATAACTTTGTTTTAAATTATCACAGATTTATAGTTCAACCATTCGTTTTAAAGGTACTGACGAGACCTTTCGAAAGATACCCATCTTGAAAATTTTTGCCCTATATCACCCTGTTAAAAATTTAGAAAAAGCGGGAGGGCAACGCAACCTGTAAGACGATTTTTACCAAAAGTTGATAGGCACTAATTTATGTCAAGGTGCAACTACATACCAATTTGTATGAAATTCTGTGCAGTAGTTCCAGAGATACAGTTGCCACAAAATTTTATCACACACACACAGACAGACAGACAGACGGACAGACAGACAGACAGACAGACATTTTCTAAAAATAGTAAAATCGTGTTCTACAGCTCTCAAAACGTGTAAATCCCAGAAACCCGAAATCGAAAATTTTTACGAATCCAATACTTTCTTCTATTGAAGATAGAAGAAAGTAAAAATGAAACGTAAAAATTTACATTTGGCTATACTATAAAGTGAAATATGCATGTTTAACTATTTTACATGTAGTTCACCTATTATTATAAAGTCGCATATCATGCTTTAAATCTAAATCCAATTTCCGCATGAACTGTCTTAGTATCTTCGAACAACCTTATAGAAAATGAAAATTATTTTTTTAAGTTTATTTAAATAAAAAAAAATATGATGTCCGTCGCTTAGTGACAATAACATGTTTATCACAGTGTAAGACTACATATGCAGGCTGTTTTGCGAAAAAATAATTGACAGGCAAAAGCTGGAAAGTTGTAATTACAATTAATGAATTTAGAATATCGTTATCTGGTTGGAAATAGAAAAAATAATGATTTTTTATCATAAAAATAGGACAAAAAATTCTAAAAGATGTTGGTTTTAAGACAACAAGGAATGTTTTTTCGAAGCTTAATTACTATATATTACAAGATTTAATTTTAGAACACTTGACAATGTCTTAATTATCAACCATTCACATAAAACTTTTTTTTTTAAAATAAAGGCCATTAATTATGCATTAATGAGCTGGATTATCTCACTCACCCTTCTCTCTCCCAGTAGCCACCATTCAAAATTCTTATTTAAATTAATATCTTATTATTTAAATTTGGAATTTTTTAGATTATGTACTAGAATTTTTACAATAAATTATTGCTCAGTTTTTAATTAGTCATTTAGTCATATTTTTATCTTTCTTTTGCAATTAAAAACTTTCAAACTGCTCTGAACATGCATGTAGGAAATATGAAATAAACATATTTCCTACATGCATGAAAGCGTGTTTAGTATAGGACATGGTATAAAAATCATTCATTATTCATTTGCAAGGTCATACAAAGAATTTAGTTAGATTAAGACTATACTTGAAAATTTCTATAAATGCATTTCAAATTCTATTATGTGTTTTTCATGTTGCTCTGAATTTAAGTTCACGATGTATGTACAATGAGTAATCAAATTATTGGAATTTTATTTTTATTTTAATTAATTAATTTATTTAATATATTTTTTTCTATTTCCTAAAAAACATACTAGACGGAATGACCTTTAACTCCAGACATGTAAAGAACATGTACAAACTCACATTTTCCAATATCGATTAAATCATGAGTGTAATTAGGAAACCAACCACAAATTTAAGAAAAGCACAAACTTTAAATTATCCTGTATACTAAAAAGCTACAAATAACTTGTAATTTTAATACATTCTTGCACTTATTATGTACATTGTATATACTAAATGCAATAATGTGTATACAAATATTCTATATCGTATAATACTTGTATGTTTTTTTGTTTTGTTTTTAACCTTTGAGTGTGTGTGTGTGGAAATCGTACAATCATTTAGGCAGATATATTTTCTTTCTTTCTTTCTTTTTATTTTATTTTTTCCAAAAATTATTATTTTATTTTATTTATTTATTTATTTTTTAGCAAGTTACAAAATTTTACAAAATTTGCAGAAAACGTGACAAAACATCAAAGAAACAGTATTCTAAAACATAATATTCACACGCATAATGTTCACTGAGACATGAGCATTTTTAGCAAATATATATTTTACCGCGAATGCGCAAAAGGTAGAAATTTTTGAAGAATCGAAATCTACGCAGAATGCAGAAGCTTCTGCCCTGATAAAGAAACGCTTAACGCTACCGAAATTGCAGTTTTATTTTGTTTTATTTTATTACTTATTTATATTTACATTGACATTTTGAACATTATGTAAATATTTATATATCATATCAAATCACGTTTTAGTTTATGACCCCCCTTGACGACTTTTAAATTTTTGTTCCTATTTGGCGATGATTTTGTCGTATAATTGCTTGTTAAAAAATAAAAAATAAAAACCTATTTTTTCTAATGCCTGTACTTTTTACTATTGAATTTTTTAGTTAATTTAGGACAGTATATAATGCTCTCTAAATAGAGGAGAGAAGGGTTTTATGGAATAGTCGGGAAATATGAAATACCGAGGTTTCGGCTCTGATTAGTGCTGCTATCTCGCCAAAATACCATGAATTATTCAAGAAGGATTTTCATGAAGCAATACAGTAAGAAGCGACCGGTTGTTGTTGTGGTACCATTCTCTATAGAACAAAGTATGTTTTGAGATTTTCACGAGTTTTTGCAGGTACGTTTTCAAACATTTAAACTTACTAGTACATATGAAGTTTAAACATTGATGTTAAGCATAATGTATACTCAAGGAATTGTACTTTGTTATTGGTCGTTTTTTAGCTGAAAATATTTTGTCCATCAATTTAAAAATTCATTTTTAAAGATGGCGTGTCGGGTATTATGGAATACTAGGTATTTCATAGTATCATCTGAAATTGACTTTATGTATTCAACTAAAGAAACAGAAAATAAAGATACCGAATGTATTTTCTGTCACAGAAAATTCTCCGAAGACGATTTTATAAAGTCTAATTAGTTTTTCTATGGTTTAAACCACCTATTCCATATTACCCGACTATTTCATATTAACCTCCATTTGTAACTTTTTTTAAAAATAAACTTTTTATAATAACAAAATATTTTTATCTTCTTTTTTTTAAGTGACAATTCATTACAAATAATTACACTATGTACCCATCGTGATTTTGGGGATTTTTATTAAAAACAAGTAAAGTTATTTTAAGAAATGTAAATGGTATTCCATAATTCCCTCCTCTCATCTATTTTTAATGCACAGCTAGATAATAATTTTACACATTCGAAAATATCTGAAAAGAAAAAAACGCTTATTATTATTATCTTAATTTGGAAAAATCTTCTACAGCTTCGATTTTTATTTTTTCCTATTTACTTATTAAAATAACGAAGGATAATATCTACTCGATTCGTTATGAGAGTTTCAGTTGGGGAATTTTTTCTTGCCGTAAATATAGAAATATCTAATTCTGTAATGTTAAAAAATTATCAATGATAAATTAGAAGACCATTTATAAATGAGCTTGAATTTTACTATAAAATATATTTTTATGCCAAAATATATCCGAAGTATTTATTTATTTATTAAATAAATAAATAAATACACTTTAGAGGCAAAAAGAAATGCAATCAATTATACAGATACGACATTATTTCATTATTCACAAAAAATGGAACGTATATATATATATATATATATATATACAGTTGGTAACAAAAGTGTCCGAACACTAGCAAAAATTCCTATGTAAAAAAAGTACACTTCATACGGTTTTGTTAAATAAATCCTTAGCAAATCGTGTTCTTAGACTGACTAAGAGCATCATTCGACAAGGAATTATTTGACAAAACAGTATTAAGTGTACTTTTTTATCATAGGAATTTTCGCTAGCGGTCGAATAATTTTGCTGGCGACTGTAATAGGAAATTTTCAAAATTATTTTAAATATAGTTAGCAGTGGCGCAGGTAAAGCCCGCTAGTTTTAATATTAATATATATATATATATAATTTTAACTTTAAATATTAACTGAGTCAATAGATGCAGTAAAAAAAAGAAAGAAAGAATAGAAAAGGAAAGAAAGAAAGAAAATGAATTTTAAACTATATCTGGAGTTTTACATTCACCTTTTGTGTATAAATTATCTATGAATTTTATTTGCTAAATTTTCCGTGCTAAATTTCAAGATGGTCATTACAGGGTAAAATGAACGTCTTTTCCCGAATGAAAAAGAATCACATTTTCCCCGTGATGATCGATCTTCTAACTATATCTATGTTCGACACACATTCTCATGACGCAGAGGACTTTGCCCTCCGTGAGAAAAACCGGTCGCAGACAATGTATATATATAAGACGCCAGTGACAGTAAAATTTTCTTAATATATGGAGATTTAGAAAAAACAACCGAAATTAGTTGATTTACTTCAATATAAATCACGTTAAATCTGATTATTTGAAGATTTGTAGACTAGACAGTGAAGTTGTAAAATGTCTTATACAAAGAGTTTTAAAACGCTCTAATTCGATGAAATTGAAGCTATTTTAAATGTCTTTTTATACTCAATGAGGAAGTATTTTTGTCATTCCGTCCAATTAATAACTGAAAAGTCACGTTTCTTATAAGTTGTGTGACTTGGAAAGTATGTACAAAAAAGGCGGCCAAACTCTTCCTAACTGTAGCAACTATTTCGCAATAATTGCTGAGAATTTGTGTTTTGCCAATTAAGATTATTTAAAGAGTTATCTTTAGAAATGAAATAAAGTTAATAAAACAGTTTTTTTTCTCCTTTGATTAGGTCAAATTTAATTGAAGTTTCTATTAATTTTCGTTTCCTCTTATAATTCCATTTTTAAGGTAAAATTTTCATATTCAAATGGATAATAAATTAAATTTTTTGTTTTAAGCAATTTACAAAATCATTTACTG
Source organism: Salticus scenicus (assembly GCA_963930645.1). Classification (NCBI taxonomy): domain Eukaryota; kingdom Metazoa; phylum Arthropoda; class Arachnida; order Araneae; family Salticidae; genus Salticus; species Salticus scenicus. The sequence goes on along the minus strand of OZ005656.1, from coordinate 204,243,649 downwards.
ATCTTGTTTTTTCAAGTAAAGTGAAAGGCATTACTATCGTGTATTAAATGGCGACTTAGCGTTAACTCATATCGTACCAAGCATTGAAAAAACATTTTTTTTTTTCTTTATAAAATCTTAAATATATGTTTCTTTAAACCTATGTATACACATAAAATCAAAAAACTTACAAGCCTTTCATTAGCTTAATCAGTACAGGCTGTCCTAAAAATAGGACAATGGCTTAGGACAGTCGGAAATATAAGGAAAACAGACCATCTATATATATATACATATATATATATAATTGTTTTACCGGTACAAGAGTGTAGAATATTACTTCAATAAATTTATATGTCCGTTATTCTTGAAGATAAAACCTTTTTAAATAATAATGTATTGAAAATGTAATGAATAAATCTTAAAAAATCGACATTTTAAAAATTAAAAATATATATATATATATTAAACGCTAATTTAAACTAAAGATTAAGACTCATATGTATTTATTGGAGTTTAAATAATATATCGCCTTTAATTTGAATTAAAATATTTAAAAGAATATACATAAATACCACTTATGCATGGTGTCCTAATTTTAGGACTATGGTGAAATATGGGTTAAATAAATAAACACGGGAAAAATCTTCAAGGTATAGAACGCCAGATTGAACAATAAGCGAAAATTGCATTGCATTTTATAATGAGCGAAAACTGAATCTTTAGCTCACTATTCCCTTTGGCGTTTTATATGTTGAAGGCTTTTCATGTGTTTCTATATTATTATCGTATTTTATAGCAAAAATAAACTGCTTTAACATTGCTTAATTCACATTGTTATAGAAAATTTTAGCATATGACAAACAAATTATAAGCAATGGAGTTTTTCTAACACACTTTTTGTAGTTTTTATATATGTACAGTCGGTAACAAAAGTATCCGAATACTAGCAAAAATTCCTATATAAAAAAAGTAAAGTTAATACAGTTTTGTTAAATAAATCCTTGTCGAATCATGTTCTTAGTCAGTCTAAGAACATGATTCGACAAGGATTTATTTAACAAAACAGTATCAACTCTACTTTTTTATATAGGAATTTTTGCTGGTGTTCGGATACTTTTGTTATCGACTGTACTCATAGGCTTTGCCCGCTTCGCTGGTCAGTACATTTCAATGAATAATAAATAAATAAATCCCTATTTTCACTTTATAAATGAAGGAAAAAGAAAAATCCATCGACATAGCTCAAAAACTTGCTTCGGGTCCCCACTGCCTTCGGCAGCATTTTTCCCACTCACGATATTTCGTATCTTTGTCACTATTGCCAGAGACAATTAGTGCCTTATCCTTGAACTTCAATTTGGGTATTTATTGGTCTACTGTCTCGAAACGGCCGATTTAAAAAAAAAAAAAAAAAAAAAAAAAAAAAAAAAAAAATCAAAGTACCTTTTTTATATTTAAATCGTGATTACGTTAAACAACGCTATACAAATTATACATAGTGCTTACTATCAAGTAATTTCTTACATTTTTTTTTCTTTTATTTACCAGGTGACCATATAATGATAGCAATTCCACTCCAAATACAGTACTACAATAAGTCATGAAATTTAATTTGGCGTCAAAGTGAAAAGAAAGGAAAGAGAAGATCCATTATTATACGCATGATTGGAATTTAAAAAATGAAATTTTGTAGCACCTTACAGCGCATTGAATGAAGAAATAGCATAATCTTCCGTCCTTCCCCTCCGAGTGTGAAAGGGAACGTTTCTTCGTGAAAAATTCAGCCATAACTCTAGCTAGTTAAGCACGTCTTAATTATTAAAATGCTTTCAATATAAAAAGTTGAAAATTTGGCTTCGAAGTGCACGTGGAGAAATGTGTGTGCCAAATTTCCCATCTGTAGGTGTGATTGATTTTTCTGGAGACAGCTTACAGAGAGAAAGATAGATTATTTCGGTTTTATTAATAGGCTAATAATATAATTAATAATGTGAATGCATATTTTCAAATGTCAAGCCTGGAAGTGCAATAGATTTTTCTGTAGACAGCTAACAGACAGACGCCATTTCGCTTTTATTAGTAAGAATATAAGTACAATACATGAAATGCATTAAAAAAAACTAACAAGGAAACATTCAAAAGGTGTCGTCTTCAAAAAATATTGAAAAAAAAAAAAAAATGTATGTGACTATACTCTTCCTAAAACACCAGAGAGTGAAAAAATTATCAGCTGAAATGAATTACAGCGACCACAAAGAATTATCAAAATTAAACATATTTGGCGATTTTACATTGTTAGGCGATTGGTTTTGAGTACTTAGCGGAGAAACAAAACACGGTTCTGTTCGTACACGGCAATCTCGTTGCTAGCGAATTGAACGCCTAACAGAATCGCCAAATATGCTTAATTTTGATAAGTCTTTGTGGTCGCTGTAATTCATTTCAGCCGATAATTTTTTCACTTCCTGGTGTTTTATGAAGAGTAGAATCACACATTTTTTTTTTTTTTTTTTTTTTTTTTCAACATCTTTTGAAGACGACACCTTTTGAATGTTTCTTTGTAAGCCTATTTTTGTTTTTTTAAGTAACATATATAAAATTTTTGCACAAAGCAGAATTTAATATAGTACGACAGGACAATTTATCCTTCCATATAATGGCATGTGATAAATGCGTTTCATTTCCTACCATTGGTTACTACTGATAAACCGCGGAAGGAAGATCCCTGGCGTCATCTGCGCATGGGTGAAAATGGCTGGTCAATTTATAAAATAGGAATGTCCGTATGCAGAAACCGAAGCAGGAGAATCAACGATTCTCCACATAGCAGACGATTCCCCTCTGTCTTCCTTTACTGTGTCTCCCATCGCGTTAGTGGAATCGTCCTAGCACTTTGCCAACCGGGGATCAATCCGACGCAGTCAAAGAGTATATTCATTTCTTAAAATTTCTTTTGTATAGGTTTAGCATAGGAGCCCCTCGGCGGTTTTAAATTTTCGTTGTGATTTTGGTGATGAATTAAAATGGCTATTGCAAATGCGTAACTAAAGATCTGTCGAGAAATGACCGAGCTACTTCGGTGCCAAATTTTAAATTTCTTCAAGGGGTTCTATACTGAAGCTGTTTTATTTCTTTAGCACGATTTTTCTCAAATTTATTTTATTTTAATTATCTTTTTAAAAAATTTGCACATTCATTTCTTTTTTTCGACATAAAAAGAAATATATTTACTTATTTATTTATTTACTAGCAAACCCGAGCGAAATATTCGCATTTTATTTCTTTTCTTATTTACCTTTAAAATTTGAAACTCATAAATTTTATACAAATTTCACCACCTAATTAAAATTTTAATTTACCAGAAGCCAAATTATTAATAAAACCAAATTAATATTGTACAATAGTGAAACCAAAATCATTCAAAGAAAGGTTTCCAAATAAAATTCATGGTTCACGACCCAATTTTCATACTTGCACAGGCAGTACAATTTCAATATAGGACTCCCGCGACGCCTTTTAAATTTTTGTCGTCATGTTGGGAATGACTTTTTATTAATTTTGGTATATATATATATATATATATATTTAAATAAATAAATAAAATAAAATAAAACAATTTCCTATTTTGATTATATTTTTTATGATTGTGTTTTTTAGTCAATTTATGACACAAAAGTTCGTATTCTGTATATATCTTTAAAATATTGCTAGGTTTAAAATGACGCTTGCAAAGATTCTGAAAAAACAACTGTTAAAAATACATTTTTTTCGTAAAATAATCTCATGGTACAAATGTCGTCTTTTTTTCTTATTAGTCCATTGAGCTAAGTCCGAGTGCTAAATATTGCTCATGTATAAATATTATTTTTTTATCCACGCGTATAGTATCGTTTCGACAAAAAATAATTGATCTGGTCCACGTTAGAGAAATGTTATATAGATTGTTGGTCTCAATCTTTTTTTTCTTAATAATTTTAAAGTTAAAATCGAATTTTTATTTAATATGTTTTTAACCAATTATCTTACTGAATTAAAAAATACGGCGTTAGCTAGATTTTGTCCTAATTAATACGTCTGCCAATTTTCGGTAAAATCTAAAAATCTGGACATATACAGTCACAAATTTTCAGCTTTATACATTTAGATAAAAACAAAAATGTTTGCACGTCCATTCAAGGTGATAAATAAAAATTGATAACAACGCAAGAAAAGCCTATCGAAAGAAATAGTATGACCTGTGGTACTAAATATAAAAATTTTCAATTTCACTTCAATGAGTCAAAAAAGCTGAAATTTCACAACTGTGTACGTATTTATATCCAATTTTAAAATATTGTAAAAGTTAGATTTTGGAAGTAATGTTTCAGAAATATTCATAATTATATGTTATTATATTATAATGACGAATATGTCTTGTATATTTCAGGAAACTCTAAATCGTACACTTTATGAAAGAGTAGGTTAAAGTTTCCTAAACTTTAGAAAGCTTCATTATCTTTTCAGTCATTATAAGATGAATAGCTACCAATTTCGTACAATTCCATTCTTTAAATTAATGTCACGGGTAATGCAATTCTTTTGATGGTTTCTTTACGTATTTTTTCCTGATTCTGCATTATTTTATCTGGTGTCATTACAGATTTTTACCGGTTTATTTTACAGTATTAGGTATTCTTTTGCCTCTTTGAAATTACTGAAGTTCCGTATGCAAGAACAGTAGGTCAAATTTTTAACGATATTATTTACCCAATTTGTTTTGACATAACAAACTTTTGATTTCGTACTTGCCGTAAATTGCTCGTCTTGATCATGTGCTCACTCAAAATTGCAGAAGTAACAATTTAATAAATTTCTTTGTGTCGTCATTTAACTAATTATGTCTTGGGAAGACTGTTCCAAAATAAAGATACTAATTCAAAAATTGTCCCGATATCAAGTTGGCAATATGGGATGATTCGGGATTACCATTCTTTGATGTATATACTAATATTTCAGGGTACCATTTTTAAATTACTATAGGTGTCCGTTCAATATATATCTATCGAACATAATTTCTTTCTTTCATAAGGGATTACATGGGTTTTAAAGGCTAAGAAAAATCATCAACATTTTATTAACCTTCATTGAAAAATTTGCAAAAGTCAGCCGGTGGGACCTGGTTTTTGGTGATCGTTCAGAAAAGCGGTAGACAAGAGAAATCGTGATACATTGGCGGTCAAAAAACACAGTCACAGAGTGGAAAAGTGTGAAAATAATGATTTAATGTAGAGTAAGCGCACCAGTGATTGACACTTTAAGAGAAATCTCTGATGCTTTTAATGTTCTAGTCATGAGAAAATATTTTTTAGAAATCTTAAGTTAGTACGTATGGTATGAAAGACATTCAGAACCACATATATATGTTAAAATATATACATTTGATAACAATTATTTTTTTTATGAAGTTTCATTTGACACCCACTCAGTGTTCCAGTAATTGACACTGCCATCTTTTCATTTTATCAGTAATTGGCACCCAATGTTCCAGTGTTTGACGCTGCTAGCCATTCATTTTACCAGTTTTATTAGCACCCTACGCTCCAGTGTTTGACATAAAATGTTAAAATTCTTATATGTAAAATATATGATTTTATTATTTTTCTTATTTATTGATTATTTCGGGATAGATGTCAATTACTGGAGCATGCCAATCACTGGAGAACCTACTCTATATGCATTGCGTAATAATGATATTGTTACGATAAAATGCAGTTGTAGGATTAATGTCAATAGAATTTTCTTAGGATTAATAAATTATATTTACACTTAATTATTTGGAAAATATGGAAAAGAGGTGAAAAGGTCCAGCTAAAAAAAATGTCTACAAAAAAATACAAGATACAAAAAAAAAAAAAAAAAAAAAAAAAAAAGCCAGCAATCTGAAGGTATTTGGAACAAGAATCATAAAATCTGCAGAATAACTGCAGTTTGGAAGCTAAAAACTTGCAGATAATATTTTCCCCCCTTTTTTTTTCTTTTTTTTTTTAAGCTGGTGGGCAATATTTAAGAAAACTTGGAACAAAACAATAAATACACAGTTTCTATAGTTAATGTAAACTCTACATAACTGCAGTCATATTACATATATTTAACCCATATTTCACCATCGTCCTAAAAATAGAACACCATCCATAAGTGGTTTTTCTATAAATTCTTTTGAATATTTTAATTCAAATTAAAGGCGATAGATTATTTGAGAGTCCAATAAATACATATGTGTCTTTATCGCTAGTTTAAATTAACGTTTAATATATAAATATTTTTTAATTTTTAAAATGATGATTTTTTAAGATTTATTCATTACATTTCAACACATTATTACTTAAAAAGGTTTTATGTCCAAGAATAACGGACATATAAATTTATTGAGGTAATATTTCTACACTTTTGTACTGGTAAAACAATTATATAAAATATATATATATAGAGAGAGAGATGGTCTATTTTCCTTATATTTCCGACTCTCCAAAACCATTGTCCTATATTTAGGACAGCCTGTACCGATTAATCTAATGAAAGGCTGGTAAGTTTTTTTGATTTTGTGTGTATATGTTACCGTTAAAGCTCGAAATCCGTCAATGTGCAGATTACCTAGCTAGTCTGCAGATTAACTAAAATGACCCGTTAAAGTGTGGAATCAAGAGTTTTCCTCATTTTAACTAGGTAATCTGCAGATTAGCGGCTTCTGTGTCGTTAAAGTTCAAATGTTTGTTTCGAGCCTTAGTTTTTTTACATTCACTATGACGTCAAACAGTCATGTGATACAGATAAGCGAATGACCTTCAAACACAAACCAAAACTTTCATCCTTTCCGCTCCGCTTCCGCTATGATAATTGGTAAACGCAAAACTTGGAGCATCGAAGACATGGTTATTATAGGTTTCTTATCATGACCAACACAAAACTTAAAGTAACAAGTAAGTTATAATTGTTTTAATTTTGATTTTATTTCTTCTGTTTTTTAATTCTGTCAATATAAGTTTGATAAGGGTATGCACTGCATTTTTTATTGAAATCTAATCTTAATCTAAACGCTCTATCTCCTGAAACTTTTTTTTGAATTGTGAATATTAAAATTTACAACACAGTAAATATTTCCTCCCGAAATAAAACTATTAAAACACAACTTTTTAAAACTAATTTATTTAAAAATTGATTTAAATTACTATTAATTACTGAAAAAAAAGTTTTAATTTTTAACTCTGAAAAATATGGCATTCAATATTATGGCTTTCTTTAATAAATACTTAATATGAAATTTTTATGCATTTTTTAGCATTTCATTACATTTTGTTGTTATTTCTTTCAATTTCAAGTTTCCTTTATATATTTTATATATCATGATTACATTTTTATTTTTATTTTGTTCGCTTTTTCAGATAATTTCGTTGTAGTTTATCACATAAAATGTGTTAATAAAGTTTTTTTTTTTTTTTTTTTTTTTTTTTTTAATTGTAAAATTAATATATTTGCTAAACTTGTTCTTGTTGTTGTAATATGTATGCTGCAAAATATAGTTTAATAAAGCTTTGGAAAACAGTCATTTTAATTTTCCTGCGGTCTAAAAATTATTAAAGCAGTTTTAATTATTTGAAGCACTTCTTAAATAATGCTTCTGAATTGTCTGATTTAATATTTCTTTATCGAATTAAAAATTGGTGCATAACTTTAAAAAAAAAATAGTAATAGCAATGTAAGTTAATAACACTTTTTTTTTTTTTTTTTTATTTAAATGGTTAAATATTTTTATTTTGAAAAGAAATCATTACTGTATTACAATTCTAATATTCATTTATAAAATAGAATTCATTGAAAGCTATTAAAGTTATTATATTTCATATTAAAAATGCATAACATCTTCAAACTTATATTGACAGAATAAAAAAGATGAAATAAGTAAAAAAATTAAAACAAATATAACTTTAAAAGACATAAAAATTAAAACACATACAGATTAAAATAAGTAAAGAAAGAAAGGAAAGGAAAGGAAACTATTTTTTTCCCCCCGAATGAAAAAAAACAAATACAACACAGCGTGCTGTAAAATTACAACACCAAAGATATGATTTTCACTTTAACGAGTGTCTAGTAGGTAATGTGCAGATTATCTAGGTAATTCGCAGATTACCTAGGTAATTTAAGAAATGAAACAATTTTCCTCACTTTAACGGATCGCCCTAGTTAATGTGCAGATTACCTAGCTAGTCTGCAGATTAACTGATTTCTGCACTTTAGCGGTAACATATACATAGGCTTAAAGAAACATGTATTTAAGATTTTATAAAGAAAAAAATATTTTTCAATACTTGGTATGATATGGGTTTACATACATATACACGCATAAGGATCCCTTACACGGATAAGGATCCGTTTCCTAATTTACAAGTTTTCTCCTCCACAACATTACGGATACGGGAAAAGTAACTTTCTCCAGTATCCTCTCTTTCGGTGCAGGTCGATCTGAAAAAAAAAATATGACATTAAAATTTTGGACTGGTCTTGGAATAGCCTTGACCTGAAACCCACTGAAAATTGTTGGCATATAATGGGTACAAAAATTCCTACTAAGCAGCCTATTACTAACAAGGAAACATTCAAAAGGTGTCATCTTCAAAAAGTATTGAAAACAATATATGTGATTCTACTCTTCATAAAACACCAGAAAATGAAAAAATTATCGGCTGAAATTAATTACAGCGACCACAAAAAATTATCAAATTTAAGCATGTTTGGCGATTTCACACTGCTAGGCGATTGATATTGAGTACTTGGCGGAAAAGCAAAACACGGTTCTGTTCGTACACGACAATCTCCGTGCTAGCAAACGTATCGCCTAACAGTGCTAAATCGCCAAATATGCTTAATTTTGATAATTTTTTGTGGTCGCTGTAATTAATTTCAGCCGATATTTTTTTCATTTTCTGGTGTTTTATGAAGAGTAGAATAACATATATTTTTTTCAATACTTTTTGAAGATGACACCTTTTGAATGTTTCCTTGTAAAATAAAACTGCAGGAGAGCATTAGTAGGGTCTGGTTCCATAAAATTAGCCAAGATTACATTCAGAAGTTGATGTCTTTTACGACAGACCGCTGCAAAAAGCTGTCATCGCACATCGCAGCTCGTGAAGATCTACTGAATATTGAAGGGATCCTCATGCGTGTACATACATCTAAGTATATGCAATGTGACTGCAGTTATGTAGACTTTACACTAACTACATAAATTGTGTATCTACAGCTTTGTTCCACGTTTTCTTAAATATTGCATTTTCCACCACTTTTTTTTTTTTTTTTTTTTTTTTCATTTTTCCAAACAATTAATGTAAATAATCATTAATCTTAATAAAATTTGATTGAGATTAATTCTACAACTGCGTTTTATCGTAACAATATCATCATTTCATAAAACATTGCATGAAAAATATTATTCACACACTTTCTGTAGTTCTTTTGTCCACCACTGTAGTTCTAAAATTTCAAAATAAAATAAAATAAAATAAAAATCCATCAGTTAGTAAGTATAGCTCGGGTTTGAGCGAAAACATTTTCCCCCGATCTGATTTTGCAAGGCTATATGTGGAGTGAAATGTAAAATCTACCGAAAATTATACTGTTTTTGCATACAACTCTGCCAAAATTATTTATTTATTACCATGTTTTTATTAACTTCGAATCTTGTCTTTGTTTGTTTGTCCAGTACAAATCTTGCAGTCGATTTTTAACTAACTTCCCGACTAGCAAGACATCTGAGACTTTCGCAATAGCTCAGAACCCGATGACAAAATCCTTGTCGAATCCTGTCCTTAGTCTAAAAACAGGATTCGACAAGGATTTATTTATTTCACAAAACTATATTAAGTGTACTTTTTTAATATAGGAATTTTTGTTAGTGTTCGGAGACTTTTGTTACCGACTGTATTTTTTGACAAAACGTATTTTCGGTTCCGTAATTATAATAAATTGTTCTGTTCTTTGCGATGTACGGAATGAACATTGAGAAAGTAACAATATAACAATTTTCTTTGTGTCGTTAGTTAATTTGTTTGTTGTACCATAACAGGGATGCTACATGTGGCTTTTTTTATATTTTATTCGTGCCACTATTTCCAAAGATAATTTATACAGTCGGCAGCAAAAGTATCCAAGCACTAACCAATTATTCCGATATCAAAAAAGTACACATAAAACTGTTTTGTTAACTAAATCCTTGTCGAATCATTTCCTTAGACTGACTAAGAACATGACCCGACAAGGATTTATTTAACAAAGCAGTATTAAGTGTACTTTTTTTTAGACAGGGATTATTGAGCTCGGACACTTTTGCTGCCGACTGTAACATATTTTTGCAGGTAAATCTGCGCTTTGTCTGCATAAATTTATTATAAACTAGCAGGCTTTGCCCGCTTCGCTGATCACTGTATTTGAATGAATTTTTTTAAAAAAAAGAGTCAATATTTTTTATACCGTTCTACAAATTAAAGCTAAAAAGAAAATACATTGGCATTGCTTAAAAACTTCGCATCGGGCCCTCGCTAACTTCGGCAGAGACTTCATCCCCGCAACGTTTTGGTAATGGATAATTTAATTTAATTTAATTTATAGAAATGTCAATAATACAGGAAAAACTGCATTAGTCATTTTCTTTTTGATAATAAACAGAACGGAAAACGCACAATATTTTACATGGAGATAGACCAATTAAAAAAAAAAAAAAAAAAAAAAAAAAAAAAATGCTTTATTTTTTTTCGCACTCGCATTACAAAAATATTTAAAATAAAATTGAGAAAAATTGTGCAAAAACATTGAAACAGCTTAGACCTCTTGGCGGAATTAAAAATTTGGCACTGAAGTAACTCGTACGTTTCTCGTCAAAATGTTTACTTATGCATTTGCGATACCTATATCAACACATCGCCGAAACGACAACAAAATTATAAATAATTATAAGATTTAAAAAAAAAACTTTTTATATACCACGTTTTTAATTTTCTATCAAATCGTATAGAACTACATTAGCACTTTATCAATGTGTAGAAAATTTTAAAGTGATAATGACGTCGATTTTTGTGAGATGAATAATTTAATTTTTTACAATTTTTTAATGTTCACATTTAATTAAATGTACTTATTTTTATGTCGAAACAAAAATGAACTTTTTTTTTTTTTTTTTTGGCAACTTTTAAATTATAACTAATATTTATTTTCGCATATTTTAATTAATTAAAAGAGAACTTGTAACGTAATATCTTTAAGAACTTGATGTATATAGTGTCCACACACACACACACACACACACACACAAAAAAAAAAAAAAAAAAAAAAAAAAAAAAAAAAAGAACAATTTTTAGAGCTCTTTTAAAAAGTATAACATCTATGAAATATCTTTAAAAAAAATCATCAGTTTTTACAAAAAAAATGGCCAACATTTATCACTGAAGTAGTTAAATCTAGACCAATCAAAAATAGGAGTGGTCCACCTGGATGTGTTCCCGACCTCTTTGCTTTATTTATATAGATTTTACGTTATGGAAATAGTGGTACGAAACTAATAATAAATAAAATAATTTGTAGCAGCTTTGCCTTTTTTTAAATTTTTTTTTATTAATTACTTTCGTTGTGATAGAGTTCAGAAAAGTGCTCTCACTCTTTTTCGTGAGTCAAATGTAATGAAAATGTCAAATAGTTTTCCTGTGATTTTTAGATCCCCCCCCCCCCCAATGGAGGATCAAAATTGCGATGACATGCCTCCGGACTCCGGACCATCCTTAGGGATGAGTCCCAGACCGTCGCCAAGTGTCCATTGTGCAGCACTATTGCTACGTTAAACCCAACCAACCAACCAAACTTTCATTTTTAGATCATGTGTAAAACGTGATATCATTTTCACATTCATCATGCAATATAAATTTCTTATTTTAAATACACTACTGGCCATTAAAATTGCTACACCAAGAAGGAATAATAATAACGGAATGAAATTTGTTGGACACATACATTATAGTAGGAAGAACAAATGATTAAAATTTCAGGAAATTTGGAGTAATATGTACTGAGAAAACAATACATAAAGCAGTGACCTCTGTGAGCAATAACAGCACTTATCTTCCTAGACATAGAATCGAACAGCGATTGGATGACATGTACGGGTAGAGCACTTCATGAAGTGCTTCATCGATGAATTGTGGCATCGTGTTAAAACTTCATGAAGTGCTCTACCCGTACATGTCATCCAATCGCTGTTCGATTCAATGCCTAGGCAGATATGTGCTGTTATTGCTCACAGAGGTCGCTGCTTTATGTACTGTTTTCTCAGTACATATTAGTCCAAAATTCCTAAAATTTTAATCAATTGTTCTTCCTACTATAATGTATGTGTCCAACAAATTTCATTCCGTTATTATTATTCCTTCTTGGTGTAGCAATTTTAATGGCCAGTAGTATATAATATTGAACCATTTGTTGATATCGTTTTTTAAAGTCAAGTATATTTTCGTATTAAATCAATGGAACTATTTATTTTAATATTATTTTAGAGCTCCTTGGGATGGAAAAGCTAAGCATTTGATGATGTATTTGTATTTATGTCCAACTGTAAAAAAATTGTATAAATAAAAAAATTAATTAGCTTATGAAAAACTCGTAATTATATATAATTATATTGTTATGGTAAATTTAGTCTTGTCTGTTTCAGGAAACTTTCATTCACGTGCTTTTTGAAAAAGAGTAGTTTAAAGCTTCCTGAACTTTAGAAAGCTTCAACATCTTTTCTGTCATTATAAGATAACAACCCATTTCATGCAATTCCATTCCTTACAAATAATGTCACGGACAATGCATTTCTACTTTATATAATTTTCCTGATTTTGCATCATTTTAACCTGTGTAAATTATAGTCATTTTCACGTCATTTTACAGTACTAGACCTTTTTAACTCTTGGAAATTAGTGAAATTCCAACTATAAGAACAATAGGTCAGATATGATTAACGTTCTAACTTACCCAATGTATTTTGACAAAACCTAATTACGATTTCATTCTTATCATAAATTTTAACCATGTATGTACTCAATCAGCATTAAGGAAATAACACTGTAACAACTTTCTTTGTTTCGTTCTTCAGCTTTTTATGCAGCGAAATGATAATTCCAAAATAAGGATACTAATTCGAATATTGTCGCAGATGTCGGGTTGGCAGTATAAGATGAGACGAAGCTATTGGTACCATTGTCAGATTTTTACAGGCATTGCGCAGCACTAGTTAGACGTAAAACCCAACCAACCAACCAGATTATTACAGGTGTTTAGTATATCTATTAAATTAGTGGCAAAAAATGCTGCAATACTAAAACTTTTTTTTTTTCTTTTTTTTTTTTTTTTTTTTTTTTTTTTTTTAAGATGTCTACGAAAAGTAATATTTTTTTGAATTAAACTGATTTTACTGATTTTTTTTTTAAATGTCAATATGTTAAATTAGCTGAGGCTGTACCTCAGTTAAATTCCTTTTTTATTTTTTCCCATGTTATCCAATGCGATTTTTGTTGCTTCGTTTTATAAGAATATTTCATTCAAAAATGAAATTTTTCGAATAGTGTTTTTTTTTAATATTAGTCTTTGAATATGTTGCCTTTTAGTTTAGTGAACTATGTTTTGAAAAAAATAAATTTACATATTTCGTTTTGAGATCCAAACTTTGAATCTTAAATTTACTTAATAAAATAATTAATTAATTAATTGTTATTATTATTTTAATTGCTCACTAAGTTAAAAGACGACATATTCACAGAATAATACAGTAAACCCCGATCTATCGTTCCCGCATCCATCTTTTTTCCACATTGATCGTTTTATTTCTATGGTCCCTGCACAAATTGTATCTAAAAAATGTTAACGAAACCCGCATGTATCGGCTTCAAAAAATCGTTTTCCCACTTTCATCCTTGTAAAACTTTTCTCCTGACCTTAGAAAATTTTTCCTGAAGGCAAGCGGTTCTGTATGGCATACAGACTTGAATGACTTATTTCATCCTAAAATAACTTTTTTACCTATTTCCATTGAGGACCAAAATTGTAATGCCATGTCTCCGGACCATCTATTCATTCTGTAATTTTAACATGGCAGGAAGTAACCTCTTCAGTAATCCAGAAAATTGTTTCGTGAAATGCGGTTACACGTGAAAAAATGATGAATAATACCAAGCAAAAGGTCAAGAAAATGATGATGATGATGATGATGATGATAATGCAGATGAAGAGTGGTCGTGTGTAGCAGAAGATGCGTCTGGTAAAAAATTTAGTGATAATTTGCATCAATCCAGACGTTGCGACATGCGATATCCTAAAGCAAAGAAGAAATGCGTGATTTCAAAAAAATGAAAATAATGGCAAAGAAACAGAGGGTAATTTTTTCGCCGATGACGTAAGTATAGCTTTTGAAAATGCACGAACTTTTATATAAGCACATGAAATTACAGAAAAGAGCCAGAAAAATGTTGTAAATCTGGAAAAATTCCTGTTTAATTTATAAAATGAACGAAAAACCCAACATAAAATTACTGATTTTTAAAAATAAATTTTACTTAATGTTCTACAACATTGGTTTATTACTTTGACAATTTGGAAACTAACAAACAAATCTTTATTAGTAGTATACTGTATACATTGTGTGTATTAATTCATAAACATTGTATTCTTCGAGTTTTGACTATAACCCGCATTCATCGTTTTCTCGCTTTCATCTTTTTTTTTTTTTTTTTTTTTCAGCACTCCGTGAAAAACGATGGATCGGGGTTCTACTGTATTAAAAAAACGGAATTTGAAAAACTTCATTTTTGAATGAGATATTCGTATAAAACTAAGTAACAAAAATACCATAAGATAACATGAGAAGGGAGAAAGGGAACTTATCTGACTGATGTACAGTCTTAAAGACAAGATTTAAGTAAGTTATTAGACAAAAACAATTATTCATTTTCTTAAAAAAATCGAATTTTACGGATTATCAGAAATCAGCATACACTTTTGTATCACAGAATAAAAGGAAATAAACAGACAGTTTAGATTTAGAGTTTACCTATGTTCTTCTGAGCAGTTCTTCATTTAACCTAAAAGTGTTTAATATGTTGTTAAACCGCCTCTAGTTTCCACCAAAGTACCTATTCTTTTAGGCATAGGAACAACAAGGTTTTGCAACACTTTCTTCGGTATTTCATTGTATAAAATTTTATTACAGTTTCCTGAAGCTCTCGTTATATTTTGGGATATTTTTCTGCCAGTTATACTCCATAATTCTCAATATAATTTAAATCGGGCGAGTTTCAGAGTTGCTAAATTTAGGGACTTCTTTATTCAATATCTACAATCGGTAACAAAAGTGTCCGAACACTAGCAAAAATTCCTATGTAAAAAAAGTAGAGTTAATACTATTTTGTTAAATAAATCCTTGTCGAATCATGTTCTTAGTCAGTCTAAGAACATAATTCGACAAGGATTTATTTAACAAAATAGTATTAACTCTACATTTTTTATATAGGAATTTTTGCTAGTGTTCGGACACTTTTGTTACCGACTGTACCTCTAAATTTTAATTTTAACCATAGATATAGTAATAAGACATAAATTGATCATCGAGGGGGAAAAAGTTATTCTTTTTCATTCGGAGAAAAGTCCCGTTTAAAGGCCGTCTTCCTCCGAGTGAATACACACGGATAATTTAGCAAATAAATTTATGAATAATTTATGCACTAAAGGAGAATGAAAAATTGCAGATACTCATTTTTCTTTCTCTCTTTCTATTTTTTTTTTTTTTTTTTTTTTTTTTTTTTATGAAGTAATCAAAAATATTTAACTTTATTATTCTTTTCTTTTAAGTTAAACTTTTTTTATATATTAAAACTAGCGAGCTTTACCAGCGCCGCTGCTAACTACATTTAAAAGAATTTTTTAAATTCCATATTACTTATTAATATAAAATATTAAAATTTAAAAAAAGTACACCATTAAACATGAAGACGGTAATTATTTCATAACTAGTATATAACCCCGTCAAAAATGACGGAATGTGAAATCAGTTAAAGTAGTGAATCAACGAATGCTTTGCTTTGCCTGCTTCGCTAGACACTATATTTAAAGGGGATTAATGTGCAAGTGGCACCTGACGGGACTAATGTGCAAGTTGTACCTGACGGGACTAATGTGCAAGTTGTACCTGACGGGACTAATGTGCAAGTTGCACCGAACGAACAAACTATTTCTTTTAACGAAAATACCTACTAACCCCTGGACGATAGGTCTAATATAACGTATCATATTATATATCGTACTTATCGTAATATAACTCAGTACTTATTTCGCTTCCTTTTCGACTCATTTTAATACGTATTTTTTATATGCATGGGCAAATTTAATATTTTTTAATTTTTAATTTTTCGCGTGAAAACATTATTTTATCTTATGCCACTCCACCCCACCCCCCAACATATATATATATATAACAATAACTGATAAATTTTTTTGGCAACAATCATAAATTTAAATGTCCAGTTTTGAAATTATTTTCATATTTTAATTGATTCTAAAGTACCTAATCAAAACTTCTTTACAAATAATGTACGAAATGAAAGGTACCATATTTGTAACGAAGTAACCTTAGGTACCTTATTTGTAACCTTATTTATTTTAACGAATTTGATAAATATGACGTCACAATCAATAGTTTGTTTATATCAGATCACATTATCATGATTGCAAGAAAATGATGCAATAACTATTAGCCCATAATTTTTATGAGTGAATTTTATATTATATTTTAATTTTACCTCCATGGGTATTTTAGAATTGCAATGGTAGTTATAAACTTTCGTTGAAATCTTTTTACATATTGAGATTAAGGGAAAAGTGTGAGCACAAAAAATGTTCAGTTTTGAAAGATCTTTCTATAATGATGTAACATTTACGCTGATTAATTAAAAAAATAAATAAATATACATAGCATTTCTAAGAAAAAAAAAAAAAAAAAGGCTACCAAAAGTCTCTGTTTTGAAGCGGTCTAACCAGAATTGTTCCTGACAGAAGATGGTCATTATTATTATTAATAATAAAAAAGCAACTGATTATCAAAATTATATTTTTCATAAATTAGTCAAATATAAATTTCTTATGAAAACTTATTCCATTTCCTTTCATATATTTATTAGTACAATTGAAAGCCAGGCAATACATCGGCTTTTTGAAAATTCATCAACATTGTGTTCTATTACAATCAACGAGATATATAAAGTAGAGTGATAAACGGTAACCCTTGAGAAGGTCCAAGATGAGTCATGTGACATGCTCTCCTTGCACCTGCGTATTCGGTGGTAACAGCTTATTTTCAATAAATTTCTATGGCAACGGTTTGGAGATTGTTCTTCGTATAAGTCATAACCGCCAATGTTTTTGTTTACTTACGTAGTTTAATATTCTTTTGTTCTAAATCATTTTAATTTTGATTTTATTTCTTTTTTATTTCGTGTAGTTGAACTTTAACCGACAAAATGCTTAAAAATAGTTGAAAAATTATTATTTGTTGTTACATTTAGCTCTTTAAAAGTTTTAATTTTCTTTTATAAACACTTTTAAATTATGTTGGGAAACGATGAAAAAAAAGGTATTTTATTATTTTTTTAAATGTGAAATATGTGTAAAATTATTTTAAAAACAATTTATTTCGGTCATAGGACTGTCATGTTATCTCATAATAATGATAATTTGTCGAACTGATATTTTAAATGCCAAAATAGCGATAAAGGGCGAAACACAGCAACCTATTGGAGCATGTCACGTGATTCATCTTGAACCACAGAAAGTTAATCCTTCATCCATTGAATCAGCACTCTATTACAATACAATTGCCGAGTTTCAATACCGATGCCAAAAAAAAATTTTCGGCATCAAAAATCTTTGCTCGATAACCGTAGATATAGCAGGGATGGAACACGGGCGCAGAATTCATACCACTATCAATGTAAGAAAATTTTCTACCTCTTAAATCGACGATATTATAGGCAGAGAAATTTCTTAAACACATTCCGGTGTGAATTCTGCGCCCGTGTTCTATCCCTGATATAGTAATGAAAAAAGATCTATCATCCCATTGTTATCATGCAAAAATTTTTGATGCCGAAAAAATTCTTTGGCGTCAGCCATATAGTGGTATTGAAAGAAACCATTGAAACTCGACAATAGAATAGAATGTTGATGAATTTTCAAAATGTCGAAATATTGCGTCTTTTAATTCTTCTAATAAATATATGAAAAGAAATGGATAAGTTATCATAAAAGTAAATTATACTTGACTAAATTGTGAAAAATATAATTTTTATAATCAGTTGCTTTGTTATTACTATGAAATAAAAACTGGTTTGATTTTTAATGGAATACGTTTTTTAAAGTTTGATATTTTTTAAGATTTTATATTTGTAAGTAATATAGAATTTTCAAAATTCTTTTAAATATAGTTAGCAGCGGCGTAGGTAAGGAACTTTAGTTTTAGTATATAAAAAGAGTTTAACTTTAAATATTAACTAAATTAATAAATATATAAAAGAAAGAAAGAAAAATAAAAATTAATTTGAAATTGTATCTGCAGTTTTTTTTCATTCACCTTTAGTACATAAATTATTCATAAATTTTATTTTCTAAATTATCTGTGTGTATTCATTTGGAGAAAGGCGGCCATATTGTGGACTTTTCTCGGAGTGAAAAGGAATCATTTTTTCCCCCAATGATCAATCTATGTCTTATTACTATATCTATGTCGATAACAGGGGGATGATAGATCTATATATATTACTATATCTATAATTTTAACGGTTGCCTGATCACTTCGAAGTTTAATCGTCTGTTATGTGTCCTATCAAATATCACTCATTAAAATTATTTGTGATTATTGAATTAAAATGTCTCTAAATTTGGCAGCATTGGATAGTTTCTTGGCTGTAGGCTTCTTCTTCATAAAAAAAAAAAAAAAAGTTTTCAATCTTGAAATGTTTGGCTTGCAGTGTAGGTAGCCTAATTTCATTTTTATTTCTCAACTTTCTTAATAACTTTCTTTAGAAATACAGGTGAAATAAGGTTTAGGAATATATATATATATATATAATTTTTTCAATTTCATTGGATGAGTCAAATTTTATAAAATTTTGGACTTTCTTTTTATTTTTGGATGACGTGTTTGACAAGGTATCCTTTTCAGATTTCTAATGTAATGTAAATTCCTTATTATAAACATAATAATACAGAACCATATGGTGATCGTTTTTTAAAGTCAAGTGAATGATATTATCTTATTGAA
The DNA here is from genome assembly GCA_963930645.1 of Salticus scenicus. Classification (NCBI taxonomy): domain Eukaryota; kingdom Metazoa; phylum Arthropoda; class Arachnida; order Araneae; family Salticidae; genus Salticus; species Salticus scenicus. The sequence continues at coordinate 204,224,295 of OZ005656.1, read as the reverse complement.
TCGCTTAAATTAATTATATTTAATAAAATTCCAGTGTTTGTTGCAATGAAAAAGCTAAACATGTGATATTGTATATAAAGACACATCACGCTAAGGTTTTACTGAATTTGGTTTACTGAAATATAGTCTGCACGTTGTTGTGCCAACTTATACATCTTATAAATGGTGACAAACTTGATATCTGCACCGGGTAGCATCCTGTTTTTTTTTATTTCATTATCAGATCATGCATTTAAAAAGGTAGCATTTCCAAATGCAATATAAATTCCTTATTTTAAACGTAACATAAAATTATAAATTGGTCTTGCTTTTTAAAGTCAAGCGGAAGATGTTGTATAATGAATCGTTGAAATTAATTTCTTTAATGCAATTTTTGAATCGCATTGTGGTGGAAAAGCTAAACATATGATGTTGTACATGTATTAGGTGTAAGGGAAAGTTCTGTCGTTGTGTGGCACTCAAACAGAGAGTTTGGACACGAAACCAAGTCTTTGAATGTGATCCAAAGCAGTAGTCTGATGAATTCCAAGCTTGAAGCCCGCTTCTGTGGAAGTTAACGTGGGATTTGTACTGATCATACTGTAGCACTTCGTCATTGACACCTGATGGCCTTCCTGATCTCGGTTCACCTTTCAAAGAAAAATCACCCAAACTAAATTTCGCAAACCATCTTTGGCATGTTCGAGCTGTTACTGCGTCCTCTCCAAACACGTCACACAAGTTTTTTGTTGCCTTGCCTCCATCGCTCTATTCCCTTTTTGGAACCCGTAGAACATACAATGCCTTAAGGCTCTCTGTCAGTGAGCTTCAAGGTCATCCAAATCCCGTATTAATCTATTGTAAAATATTCCCCATTATTACTCATTATGTAATGCATATTTTCAAATTCTGTTTTCGCTTTCTGAAAATTCATGGCCGTTAAGAGTTCCCCCATGTTTCAAAAATTGATTTTTTAAATTTTTTAAATTTGTTTTTAAGCTGTAAAAGTCGAAATTTCACTTGATTTCCTTTATCGCCCTCAAATAATTAAGAAGTTGTTTTATCAATAATATAATTCATGCTAAACCTTTTTAAATGATGTAACTTATTATTATTAATTTTCATAATATTTAAATTTTAAAAACTTATTAATAATTTTGGGGAGAAATGCAATTTTTAGCTGCAAAAACTGGATTTTCCCCCTTCCCGTCCTGCTGTAATTTATCACTGGTGGGAGGTAGAAAGCGCATTAAGGATGACAGGTCATTAGTTGTTTTCATTCTTATAAGTTGAAAGTGTGAAAATGCCCTTGAATGCTTACCCACGTCAGTAGAAAAGGGACAGAAGCAATAGGGAATAAGAACTATCAGTTTGTTTTTCTGAACATATACTATTCATATGTATTTATTAGATAATTTCTTTTTTCAATATCACAAATATACTACTTTTTTTTTTTATAATAATTTTTAAATAGATTTTTAAAATAAATCTAAAGATCCCCTACTCCCCATTAATTAATAAATTTTTATCCTATATATATTTACCTAATCTTTATAAATTTAAATTCTTCTGGCGCAATTGAAGGGGAAATAATAATTTTATCTTCAGCATTCTTTTGCGCATTGTAACAAGTTTCAACTGTCCAGGACACAGTTTTAACTGATTATTAAAAAAATCCATATTATGATCTCAATATTTTTAATGTGAGCTAATACTAAGTGCATAAAAATATTTAAAATATTGCTCATTAGGGAAATTCGACTGTATTTCTTCTTAATAAACAATTGCATGGGGACATTAAAAATAAATAAATAAATTAATTAATTAAAAAAAAAAAGAAAAAGAACTTAGCTAAAGCATTTAAATTTGGTCGATGCAGAGATCTTTGTATAGAAACAACATAAAAATCCAAAGAACACAAAATATTGTTTCGGACTTATCGCTTTCCCGCTACATTCGTGCCTACTTTTCCTTTTCTTTCTTTCGTTTTCTTTATTTAATTTTCTGATGATTTTAACACAAAATAATTATTCCATTCTTTTGATTTTTATGCTATTTATATACAAAGTTCTTAATATCTGAAGTTCACCTCCCACCCCTTAAAAAGAAAAAAAAAAGCTTTTTGCTGCAAATTCAGATTTGGCAATTTTTAAGGTCTCTTCTTTTCTTTTCTTTTTTTCTTTCTTTCTTTTTTTTAATAACGAATTTTTCAGTTGAAGATAACCGAAAATTCAAATTAAAAAAATCAATTTAATTAGCTAGGTATGTCATACTGTATGTCATACTCTTACCCATAAGGTAGAGAAAGTAGTGTTTTTGGGTCAAATTTTCGAACGCGAGATTTTGTTATATTTACACCTGAATACGTAAATCATGTTTTTAGCAAATGGTCTGTGTGTGTGTCTGTGTGGGTGTCTGTCTGTTATCAGCATATCTCAAGAACAAATAGTAGCAGACATTCCAAACTTGGTATTCTAAATGTGTATCATATATAGATGCTACAGTAAGCTTTTCGTTAAGATCAAGCAAGGTTCGTGTACAGGGACAATCAAGAGAATTCTAATACATTACATCTATGGGGGAAATTGCAGGTAAGTAGATTTTAACGTCTATAGACTGCACTAAACCAAATGAAACGAATATATATTTTTTGTAATAGAGATAGTTAACTGGGAATTTTTTTTTTTTTTTTTTTTTTTTTGTGCATGTAGGAGCCTCGCCTCCCCCCCTGGGGGGGGGGGAAAGTCCCCCTCGAGGAGAAGAATTTTCATGATGCGTATCTTTCAAAAGAGCTCGCCAATACCTTTAAAACGAATGGCTGAACCATCGATCTGCGATAATTTAAAACAAAGTAACGATTTTCTTTTACTTCTAACAAAAAAAAAAAAAAATCGTAATTTTTTTTTTTTTTTTTTTTTTTTTTTTTTTGAGAATAAAATGGACTTTTTTTGGATATTTGGTGTTATACTACTTCTCTAATATGGAAATCGTCTGCATTATCATAAAAGATAAATTTTTTAAATAATAATTTTAATAAATTATTTTTTAAAAACAGAATTATTTTTTTAATAACCGAATTAAATTCTATATAAATGTAGGTGCAAGACATGGAATTCAGCTATTTATAAAGGACGCCTCTCAATTTTCCTGAACTAACCAACTATATCATTGGAAAGGACGTCTAATAGAGTGTTTATATAGCAACTTTGAAGAAAATCGTTAGAGCCGTTTTTGAGATACGGCTTACGGCTTCACTTCCGATTTCCGATGCCTCACTTCTGTTTTTCCATTTTTCACCAAAATTTGGAAAATTCGTCTGTACATCAGACCTATTTCAATTCTAAAGTTTTGTAGTTCTATCTTTATTAGTTTCCGAAATATAATAACCGGAAGATTACACACACGCATACACACTGACCAATTGCCAAAAACCACTCTTTTCGACCCATGAGACTTTCAAACACGTAAATCAGGTGAAATCTCGATATCTAAGTTTTGGACCGAATACAATATTTCTATTACCTACGGTAGTTGGGTAATGGAAGTAAAAGAGCTGCTGTAGGTCCTAGGCTTGAGGGAGAGTGCCATCCATTCGAGGGGGGGGGGGTCTTTCTAAGGGATCCTAGCCCGTATATATGCAAGTTTCGAAGGAAACTACGGAAAACTCCGAACGGCTAGGCCGACGAGCGCGACCTGGGTCAAATGAAGGGATAAATGAAGAGGAACCCTAACAACCGAAATGTATTGTAAAGTGTTTTTTTCTCCGGTGCCTTTTCTTCCGGATGCCCTTTTTACCGATGCCCTATTTTTCGGAATCCCAACCTAGTTATAATATTTAACCATTTTTTAAAAGTTATTTTTCATTCTGCTTCTTACGCTTTATCTAATAGTATATCTACCCCTCTAAGTTGGACACATTTTATCGGAACGGAATATATCATAGGATTAACATTATGTCCAACCTCTACAAGTTGGACACCCCTCTAACTTGGAAGTTGGACATTCAAATATTATCCTAAGTTGAACACTTTTACCCAATGCGACTGGAAAAAAAGATATAAAACTTGCATTTTCTCACCTTTTTTAGAAAATGTACTTATCCTTAGTAGAAATAACTGTAAATATCTAAAAAGCAATGTTTCTTGTCACACTATATTAAACTCTGCATATTCATCTTGTTAAAAAAATTATTTATTTTGTTCAACTGAAAAATTCACAAATTACTTAATTTTAGCATTTAATGAAATAGTCTTTCTTTTTATTGATTTGCATGAATTGTTTTTGTCCATTTCTCCAGGAAATATCCAGTAGTGAGCCTACAAGTATGTTTTGACTTAGACTGTTTTAAAATGAGCATTAGACAATACATTTCGGTAGTTAGAGTTCCTCTTCATTTGTTATTTTTATTTTTTCTACAAAGTTTTACTTGAGTGTATAATTGCACTAAACATAACATGTGAGAGATCTGTAGCGAAAAAAGATGCTGATTCAATTTGGGTGCATATCAATGGACAGGCGTCGCTGCTAGGCTGCAGTTTTCCCCTTTCACAGGAAAACTATATCACAGTTTCTAGAGCGAATAAATTCACTAAATTTCATAAGCTATTAATATTATTAAAATGAATGTTATCTTAATTTGGGTGTATATCAGCAGACAAATTGGTACTACTTTTAATCACATTCTCTGATTTTCCATATAACTATCACAGCGTCTATTGAATAAAATTGCAGCAAAATGCATATGCAAAATTTTTATTGTGAGAAGTTATATTGATTAAATTTTCGTGCATATTAACTGGTGGATGGCGCTGTTATATAAAAAATTATAGAAGAAAGTGTTATTATGGCCACAATATACCAGTTTAAATTTAAATTTTAAATTAGCAAATTAATCATTTTTTTGTATATAAGTTATGAGTACTTAATTATGTTAAATTTAGATGTGATTAAATGTTAAAAGGCATGCATAGATACAATTTAATAAAAAAGCACCACAAAACTGGCGTTGTAAAAAATATTATTTTGTGCGTTGCCGCTTTGACTGCAGCACTCGTGCTTACTTTATTCGCCTGATGAAGGGTCGTGTTTTTTCGACCCGAAACAATTGTTGCGAGTTTATTGCATTTTATGGTGTTTATTCAAAGTTTGTAAGTAATATGCGTAGATACAGTTTAATTAAATCGAAAAATGTAAGCAGCCCTATAAGTTGGAATCCTCCTAGCGAAACGGAGGGTAAAATAATAATTTTGACTTCAATTTCAATATTCGTTTGAGCATTACAAGAGCATTCAACTGTACTATAAGTAGTTTTAACCGATTATTATTGTATACAATGGGAGCTAACACTGGTTGCATAAGAATTTATAGAATATTGCCCATTCGTGAAACACAGAATAATCCTCTCAACCGAATTTCTTCATACTAACCAACTGAATGATGACAATTATAATAAACTTAGAAACTTAGCTAAGGCATTTAAATTTGGCCAATGCAGAGATCTTTACATATAAATAAAGTACCAAAATAAATAAATATTTTTAAAATATTGTTTCCGACCTATCGCTTTTACTGCATTCGTCGTGCCTTCTTTTTCTTTCTTTTCCTTCTTCTTCTTCTTTTTTTTTTTTTTTTTCTAATGAAAGATCGTGACACGAAACAATTTTACCCTTTTTTAATTTTTTATGATATTTATATAAAATCTTCTTAATCTTCGACGTTTAACTGAACACCCAATTATTTATTTATTTATCTTTTTTAATAAAGATATTTTCAGTTTGAAGTTATCGAAAATTTAATGAAAGAAAAAAAAAATCAAGTTAATTACGTATATGATATTTAATATATCAAAATATAAATTTAACAAACAATTTTTTCTTTCTTTCTTTTTTTTTTTTTTTTTTTTTTTGAGGATAATGGAACATTTAGGGGAGAAAAAAAGGCTTGTTTGTCTATAAAAAGCAAGAAACAATTAAATTGCAACATTTGCTTCGGGTCGAAAGAACATACGACCTTTCATCAGGCGAACAAAGTAGGCACAAGTGTTGTAGTCAAAGCGGCAACGCAGCTGAACAAAGTAGGCACGAGCACTGCAGTCAAAATGGCAACGCATCACTGCAGCACTCATGTCTAATTTGTTCGTCTGACGAAGGGTCGTGTGTCCTTTCGACCCGAAACAGTTATTGCAAGTTTATTGCATTTTATAGTGATTATTCAAAGTTTTGTAATTATTACTTACGCCAGTTATATGGTGCTTTCTTATTAATATTTTCCTGCCGTTTTCCTCCATTCTAACCTTTATAATTATGCATAGAAGTGACTTTAATGTCATATGATATGAAAGATTAATATCGCTTGTTTCCTGCAGGAAATGTTGTTTGTGGCTTTTCAGTTACACTAAATATTTTGAATGTATTGCAGCTTGTGGTATGCAGTTAAAGTAACAATGCTTATCTATTAAAAACTCAAAGGAGTTACATATGACTATGATAATCGTAGAGTTAATAGTTATTTTACATTCTCACATTGAAGAATTCAGATACACTAGGATAGAAGGAAATTAATGATTTTAAACATACTTTTAATGCCATCACATTGTTAATCACAGAAAGAAATTTGTATTTGTTTTCAAAATGATGCAATTTTTTGTTTATTATTATTATTATTATTATTATTATGAAAATTAAGTTTTATGCAATGAAAATTTAATTAAAAGGAATTTGAGTTGTACATAAAAATTTCGTTTGTTATTTAAATTCGTTTGTTATTTAAATTCGTTTCTTATTAAAATTTCCCACAAATGTAAACCAAAGTGATTTAGAAACAATAATTCCCCCCCCCCCTCCTCCGACAGCCCTAATACATCGTAGGTCTTTCGTAGACAGTGCCATTATACTGGATGTATTAATAAGGGGAAAAAATAAAAATAAAAATAAAAACAGAATGGCAGATAATTATTAAGCATATGTTATTTAAAAGAATGTGTATGTAAACAGATTTCAAGGAAAGTTGAGATGCATGATCACAAACATCTTATACATGCGAAGTACTTTTAACATGCTCGAATTGAAAACAAAACGGTTACAATTTATAAAACTAAAAAAAAAAAAAGGAGAAGAAGCATAATTATTAATTAATTTGCATGATCTCTGCATGTATGCAAGCCGATGAAAGATCTGTTATATTTTACATAACATTTATAATATACAAAATTATTTTATTTATGTTTATTTACTTATTTTTATTGTTTAAATTTATTTACTTGTTTATTTTGCTTATTTCAACAGAAAAAATGGCAATCAAACGAAAAGTTTAAATGCCACGCATAATATTCATACATACATCCACACACTTACACACACATATATATGTGCGTGTGTGTGTGTCTCACAAGTTAGGAAACAGACTAACTCTTCGTTTTTAATAATATAAATCAAAACGCAAATTCTTTAGAGAAGAGCAGAAATAATTTAGGTAAAAATTTAGCTCTTTTGTGCTATTCAAAGAATAACTATTGCTGATATGTCTTTACTATTCTGTGACATTCTAGTGTTACATATTTATCACACAGTTTTCCCCTTTCACAGGAAAACTATATCACAGTTTCTAGAGCGAATAAATTCACCAAACTTCATAAGCTATTAATATTATTAAAATGAATGTTATCTTAATTTGGGTGTATATCAGTAGACAAAGTGGTACTACTTTTAATCACATTCTCCGATTTTCCATATGACTATCATATGTCTATTGAATAATGTCTATTGACTTCCATATGTCTATTGAATAAAATTGCAGTGAAATGCATATGCAAAATTTTTATTGTGAGAAGTTATATTGATTAAATTTTCGTGCATATTAACTGGTGGATGGCGCTGTTATATAAAAAATTATAAAAGAATGTGTTATTATGGCCACAATATACCAGTTTAAATTTAGATTAGAAATTAGCAAATTATTCATTTTTACCTTCCGAACACTATAGTGAGGAAAGTATTGTAATCATGTCAAAAATCCGAATTTGAGATTTTGATGTTTCTATACGTTTCGAGGTCCAATGAGTCCGTTTTCACTATTTTTGCGATGATGTATGTATGTGTGTGTGTAAGTATGTGTGTATGTATGTGTGTATGTCTGTGAGTGAACACGCTAGCCTCTAAACGCTTTGTTCGAATAACCTGAAAGTTGGTACGCATATTGTAAGTCACTATAGTACGAACCCTATAGATTTTGGTGAATCTAGCACTTATAGTTTTTTTTACAGGGACACAAAGAAAAATTCTTTATCATTACGGCCTATGGGAGCAAAATCTTAAAAGTGCGATAGCATCTAAACGCCTTATTCAATTGAGCAAAAAATTTATACACATATTATAGGTCACAAATACTCAATCTGTATAGATTTTGGTGAATCTAGCACTTACAGTTTTTTTACAGGGACACAAAAAAAAATTCTTTATCATTATGGCCTATGGGACCAAATTTTTAAAAGTACGATAGCATCTAAACGCTTTATTCAATTGAGCTGAAAATTTATATGAGTATTATAAATCCCTGTTGAACTAACTATAAGCATTTTGGTGAATCTAGCATTTGTAGGTTTTTACAGGGACACAACGAAAAATTCTTTATCATTATGATCTATGGGTTCAAAGTTCAGTAGCGTTAAATAAAACATCGTGTACTATATGGAGAAAAATACTCAAACACTCTATTATGGTTTTCTCTCTTTTGTTTGTTTAACAACTCCTCTTTCTTTACTTTATCTACAAAACTGTTAATTATTCAATGTTCGTAAAGTCGAGTGGAGTCACTCCAGATTTTTTCTATATAAGTTATGAGTATACTTAATTATGTTATATTTAGATGTGATTAAATGTTAAAAGGCATGCATAGATACAGTTTAATTAAATCGAAAAATGTAAGCATCCCTATAAGTTGGACACGTTTTCCTGGAACCGTAGGTGTCCAACTTAGAGAGGTTTTACTGTAATATGTATATAAATTTTCAGTTCATTCCCAAGGCCGTAGGCAAGGGGGGGGGCCGACGGGCCCAAGCCCCCCCCCCCCCCGAAATAAATGATGAAAGACTGATTTTTTGTAGTATGTATCAGGCAAACATTGCTGTCTTGAAAAAAAAAAAGTATTTAAAAATAATTTCATAAAACCTATTAATTTAATTTAATTTCCCATTACGTTCTTTCTTTTCTATATTTAAGCTCTAGAGCGCCTTAAAACCCATTCAACTTTAATCTCGCTACATTTATTCGCTTAATTTCATCCACCTTCTTGTCAAAGCTATAATGGACTGTCCTACGTCATGAATTCAATCTTTTTACTTTCTTCTGTATTCAATAGAAGAAAGTATTGGATTCGAAAAAAAATTTTGATTTCCGGTTTTTGATGAATTTACATGTTTTGAGAGGTCCAGAACACGATTTGACCATTTTTAGAAAATGTCTGTCTGTGTGTGACAAATATTTTGTTCCAGTTGTATCTCAGGAACTACTGCACTGCACAGAATCACATATACATTTATATGTAGCCGCACCATGACATAAATTAGTGCCTAACACTTTTTGGCAAAAATCGTCCAACAGGTGGCGCTGCAGTCTGAATTTTTCTCAGTTTTTAACTTGGCGTTTTAGTACAAAATTTCTTATAAATGTACACAATAAGAATTGTATTTATCATAGTAATAATCAAATAGGCAAAAAATTTTGGACACATAGGAGCAATGCTTCTCCCTAGGGGTGAAGTCCTCCCCCTCCCCTCTGGAGGGGGACAGTTATTCGATTTGGGTATCTTTTAAAAGAACTCGTCAGTATCTTTAAGACTAACAATTGAACTATTAATGTATGTTAATTTTAATCTAAGTTTTCCTTTTTTTTTTTTTTTCCTCATTTTTAACAAAACGAAAAAGGGCAAAAAACATTTTTAAAGATATTGTTAGTGAACATAAAATTGACTTTCTTTGGACATTAAATGTTACATTTGTATTAGAAACAAATCATCTGCATTCATCATGGAAATTAATTTTAATAAATAAAAGTTTTAATAAAATGATTGGTATTGAGTGAATTTGTATAGGAAAATATAGACGAAAGATTTGTGTGTAAAGCCTGATTAAAGCAGGGTCATGTAAGACATGTGACCTGAATAGCAGGGGCCATATAATTCGCCCTGAAAATGCCATTTAGCCTTTTATGAACTAAAAATGGTATCATATAGTGCAAATTCTGACATATTACTCTCATAAACAGGTATATTATGTACCTGTGTTTATTGATGCACAATGCGAGGAGGCGGGCTCACGAAACTATGTGTGCCCCGGGTCTCGCATGAAGTTAATCAGGGTCTTTTTCTGTAGGGTCTGATTAACTTCCTGTGAGGCCCGGGGTAAACACACTTTTGTGGGCTCCACCCCCACCATTCGTACTATGCAAAAATCAGCAAAAGTACATATATATACCTGTATATGAAACTAAAATAACAAAATTTTACATTTTATGATACCACTTTTGTCAATTTTAGAGGCAAAAGGGCATTTTCAGGGCCAGTTTAAGGGCTCTTTGCTACTCAGGGCCCGGGGCACCATGTGCCCCTGCGTTAATCAGGCCCTTGATTCCGTGTGCGTATGTTTTTTTCGTTGGATATGGTTATGCGTATTATTATAGCATATTCGATGACTTTGTATTAGAAATGTGATGGGCCCCTCCCGAAAAAAAATCCTGGCTACGGCCTTGTTCATTCCGATAAGGCATTTACTCATTATATATATTTTTTTGTATTTTTATTTAAATAATTAATTTTGCTTTGCTTATTTAATTTTTACAAAGCATTTATAATATTGAAATAAACATTCTTTCTTTCTTTTTTTTTTTCAATAAATGCTTTTTTCATAAATGCAGTATCTGTCAAAAATTATGATATACTAGCTATTAATTTGCTTTCTTATTCTAGAACGATTTTTAAATACTTTTTTATTGAATATTGTAATCAATTAATATATGTATTAGTATTCGCTGTAAAAGTTTTAATATTGCGCCTGAAGTAATAAAGCAGAGGAGGGAGCCCTATAAATTTTCTCTCACACAGGCGTCCCCAGCTTACTTGTTACGGCACTAACTAACAATATATATTACGTATAATATATTTATCTTATTTAGTTTATTATAGAATAAAGAAAAAAATATCGAGGCATTCATTCAAAAGTTATACCTTTCTAAATATATATACACCTAAATATACTTTTAAACAACATATTCTTTTTTATTCCATTTTATTTCTCATAATTTATCTCAAAAATTGCTCAAGAATATTTATAATAAAACGTATTTATAAAGATACACAGAAGATCAAATAAAGCAACGCTATACTGTAGACATATTTAAAGTGAATATAGGATTTAAATATCTTCGGAAAAAGCTATTTATTATGAACGTGTATTAATATAATGTAATTTCAGTTGTAGGTAGATACATACATCTAAAATGTTAGTAATGATTAAAAAATATTAACAATAAACCTGGGAGGAAGGATAGATTACTCCGAGCAATAAACATAAAATAAGAAATTTCCTTATTCTACAAAAACTAACATATTTCAGTCCCTATCCTCTAGCAGTAGAAGGACCCCCCCCCCTACCTTCTTGTCTTCCAGTAACGCCTACTCGACAATAAATTCCGAATGTTGACAGCTTTAACAAAGAATGAACTTTAACGGAAATTGGACTAATGACTTAGTGAAGGGGGTGAAAATATAAAAGGTATCCCATAGAAGCGAAAGCTGAATCGTAGAACTTGAAAAAAAATTGACTGACAAGTAGCCTTAAGTACATTTTTTCTTCACCCATAGTGACAATTCTACAAGTTTGAAAAACCGACTAAAATACGAAAAAATGTGTGTAAATCATCAATCATATTCTAACCTACCTGTTTAACCCTTTAAAACGTTCACTACTTAATTTATTTTAAAAATTACTAAACTAATTTTTAAAATGGCCTTTAGACACATAGCTGATCATAAATATTTAAAAAATAAGAAATTAGCATTGTTCCTTTTCGAGAAATTTTCGGTTTGAAACATCTGTAAGTAAACCTTATTAAATTCAAATAGTATTTAATTTAATAAATAAATCGTTTTTTAAGTAAACATTATCGACAACAAAAACTCGTAAAAGTTTCATAGATCCCAACATTTCAATTTATTTCGGAGTATTTTAACCCTTTGCGGTGCAAGGTAATTCGGATCATTTAAATTACACTGCCACCGGAATTTACGAACATAATTAAAATACAAGAAATTTTAAATTTTCACGTTAAAAATAGGGCCTTTTCTGCTATGTTATAAATGTAAATTTTTGCTAAAAAATTTCCGGGATGAGTTTTTGCACTTGAGAATTAAAATTAGGTGTTCCATCAGCGGGAACACTGCGACTGAAAGGGTTAAACCAATTTCAGTCGATAATTGACAACGCATAAAAGTGCACGTGTTTAAAAACGACAGAACTTTCCCTTACACCTAATATTTGTGACTTCGAAGAATGCTATGTACAAATAGTTTCAGGGGTTTCTGAAAAACTTGTAATTATATATTATTATATTATTAATAGGAATCAATCTCGTCTGTTTCAGGAAACTTTTAATCACATGATATTTGAAAAAAAAAAAAAAAAAGTTTAAAGTTTCCTGAACTGCAGAAAGCTTCTGCAATTTTTGAGTCATTATAAGATGAATAACAATCAATTCCATGCAATTTCATTCATTAAAATAATGTCACGGACAAAGCAAATCCTCTTAATGATTTCTTTATGTATTTTTCCTAATTTTGCAGCATTTTATCCGGTGTGATTACAGATATTTACCCATTATTCTGCATTATTAGATAGTTTTTAGCTTTGAAAATTAGTGAAGTTCCGCATACAAAAACAGTAGGTCAAATCATTAACAATCTAACATCACCAAGATGTTCCAACAAAACATATTTTCGATTTCATAACTAACATAAATTGATTTTGACCGTGTACTGTGAGTTAATATCGAGGAAGTTACAATACATATAATACCTTTCTTTTTGTCATTATTTAACTTATTAAGCATTGAAGAGAGAAGAAGATAATGTTCCAAAATAATTCCAATTTGAAAAATTTTATCATGTCAGATCATTAATGTAGGAGGAAGCGGGATGTATGTCAGTAAAACAAATATTTAAAAAATATGTATAACCGAATTACATTTATTTTATTTTAAATAAAAAATAAAGAGATATCTCCAAATTTTAACAACAAAATTTGATACACCTTGGGAAATCATCGACAAGCGATTTTGTATAAACGTTGCTACAGAAAAGGCAAATACCTTTTTTGCTAATTATGGGAAAAGCTCCAGTTCCAATATCAATACATGAAATTTATATCTAAAATCGTCTTGAGAAAAGATCACTGAAAAAAAAAAAAAAAAAAAAAAAAAGATATCGAATTTAAATTTTTGAATAGTTTCTGAAAAATATATATATATGTATTTCGAATCTGTCATTTCTTTTCTTTGAAATCTGTTAAAAGTAGGCATTCGTATTGAAGTATATTTTACGTATAAATAGCTGAGAACCAGACTTGAGGACCAATAGATATGTGATATTAATATTGCAAAAAATTCTTCTGATTCTACATGGGCACATATAGGCCGACAGGCGGCGCTACTATTCCCCACATGCATTTTCCAGCTCGCTTAACTCAGCATCTGCTGGTTAAAATTGAGCCTAAGTGCATATGTGAAATACTTATTTCGAGATGCTAAATTATTTAAATTTTTATGCATTTTAACCAGTAGATAGTACTGTTATATAGAATAATATAGAAAAATGCTTTGTGATGTCCACAACACATCAGTTTTTTAAGTTAATGTATACTTTCAACTAGTTGGTATGCCCCCGTCTAGCGCTCGATTTTAGCACATGTATTTTCAAATCATTTCTTTTTGCAAGTTTAAATTACTGAACATTGTTTTACAGGATATTTAAAACAAATGGCTTCATATTTTATGTCATGACTAGTTAGTTGTTGGGCGACTAAGGTGCCCGTTGAAAAATGATCATTTTATTTTATTTATTTCTCACTTCAAATAAATCATTTTCTAGCAAGCCCGTGTGAAATTTTCGCACTTTATTTATCTATCTCTTCGTTACCTTTAAAATTTAAAATTATTATTATTATTTTACAGACGTCATTTTTTAGATTAACGCGACATCATATAAATGCAAATTTAATATTTATTTTTTATTTATTTTTTTTTTTTTTTCACGTGAAAGCCTATTCTATTTTATGCTGAGGAAAAAAAAAAATCGCTACAATTAAAAATTTAAATGCCTATTTTAAAGCAATGTCTGTTTTCATATTTTAATTAATTAAAAAAAATCTAATCAAAAATTCGTTACAAATAAGGTACCCAATGAAAGGGGCGATTTTTCTGAATCCGTCGGATTAAACAGCTTATCAATCGGACAATTAGATTTTTTAAATTTAACTAAAGTATGAAAATTAAGTGCCAACTTGTGTCCACACACAGAGTCCAAGGAAATCTCTTAGCCTTTTTAAGCGTGACAGAGTAGGTCTGTCAGTGATGAGCGTAACTAGATATGCTGATATTTATATGTTTTAAAGTCCCAAGTTCTCCAAGAAAATAAAGATGGAATCACAATCCTTTTATGCAGATTTTATGATAATGTGTCCATTTTGCTATTTATATTACTAATTTTTCGTGACGTAGCTAAATTCTACACATTTACTTTATTATTTTCCCGTGACGTATTAAAATTTCGCATAGCAAAGAGAAGTGTTTATTCTAAAAAATAAATTGTTTCGTTTTATTCAAGCTTTATTTTGTGGATGAATAAATTCTGGAAAATTATCTGCTTATTATAGCTTTGTTTACTGCACACACAGAGAAAAGAAAGAACTACACTGCATAAAAAAAGTAGACGGACACTTACTTGTAATACTTTAAAACCGTTTATTTCTTTAATTAGAGATATGAGGTTCATTTCTCTAATATAATTATATTCTTAAGACATCATATATTATTATTTTTTGGATATAGATTCAATCCTTTTGAATTATGTAGTGGAAAAATTCAGGAAAAAAAAAATGGTGCATATTTGCACTGTAATTTTTCTTAAAAAAAGTAGATGGACACATCTTGTATCTCTAAAATAAAACGTTTTTAGTAAAGGGTTTGTCTCCCATTTGCTTTAATAAGTTCGTATACTCTGTTAGGCATCGAATCAATGAGATTCTGAATCTTTTTTTGACAGAAATTTTCCCAAATGTTTGTAAGAGCTTCTTTGAGCTGGTGAATTGATTCATACTGGCGTCCACCCTCATAAATCTTATGAGCAAGTATAGCCCAAATGTTTTCTACAGGATTCATATCCGGACTCTTGGCTGGCCAGGGTAAAACATTGAAGTTGTTCTCATGAAACCATTTTTTAACGTTGTTAGCGGTGTGTATTGGCGCTCCATCTTGTTGAAAAATCCAGTTTTCTCCTTCAAGATCACACGCAAATGGTAAAAGCTCACTGCTTAGTGTTTCAATATATTCTTTGTGAGTCTGCTTCTTACTTAGGAACACTAAATTTGTCCTTCCACCATAGCCAGCAGCTAGCCACACCATCACGCCACCACCACAAACTTGCTGAGTAGAGTGTACTTCGTCTTCTTTCTCCAAACTATGCCAATAATATTGATATCCATCTGGGCCGTCTAAATTAAATTTTTTCTCATCTGAAAAAACTACAGATATCCATTCTGTAGTCCAAGACCCACTGTAGGCGTTCTGTCACGTGGTGATCCTTCCAGCATGGATGATGTTTTCTCTTCTTATATTGAAAGAGCTCTGAGTGCTTAATGTAGTTATAAATTGTCTGAGAAGTTACGTTAGTAATTCCTGTGCTTATTCGAACTCTGGGAATTAATGCTCCAGCTTTTTTCAGCTGAGTAAAAATTTTTCTTTGGTCTCTAAGCGAAAGATTTTTTGGCCGGCCACTCTTTTTCTTTACGTCATGGGCTTCAGGAGCACGTAGAAAATCGCTGATGCTACTTTTGCTTATTAGAAGTAGCCTACTAATTTATCTGACTCCTTTATTAACATTTTTCAGCGCTATAATCTGTCCTTTCTGGTAATCAGTTAGAGGAATTCCCGCATTCATCTCCAAGAAATTTAACTACGTAAAACCATCTTGTCAAGCACGTTAGCAATTGCCAAAATGCCAAATATACATGTACATGCAAAACTGGTATTCCGCAAGAAACACCCACTTAGATAATTGCAGTTTTTGACCAGTGTCCGTCTACTTTTAAAAAATATATATATTGTGCAAATGTATATCTTTTCTCTTTTGTGCATTCCCCTACATTAAAATTATAAATAATTGAATATTTTTATTTGTCTGTCAAAAATATGAAGATTGATAAGGATAAGCATGTTAAAGAATTTTAATTGACATTTCCTATTAAACAAAGACGGGGTTTTAAAAAATTGTAAAGAAGTGTCCGTCTACTTTTTTTATGCAGTGTATATTATATACCAGGCCTGTTCAATTCAAAACACTTGGTGGGCGGAACTGGAAATGTAATTTATTCAGGGGAATTGCATTGTATTTATGTATATGTGTGTATGCGTGTGAATCATGTAAACCTGATTTTTTTGGAGGGTGGATGGGGGCTGGTGGAGGTGAATATTTAGCACAGAATCCTTTAGTTATTACAGTTATTTTTATTCAGGAAAAAACAATAAAAAAGTCAAAAATTTGTTTTTATGAATAAGGTAGTCGGCCTTCGCACTCCCAGCGGAGTATTTTTATTTATTTATTTATTTACATATTTTCTTGTTTATTCTCCAGCGAATTTAAATCATTTACCATAGCTATTTTTTTTAATAGTTTAGTTATTTTATTTTTATTAATAGTTATTAATAGTTCTTTTATTAATAATTTTATAACCTTTCACATTTTAGCACCTATAAAAAACGTTTTAAAGTTCAAAAAGTTCGAAGAAAATATTTCCATTGTAATATTTTTAATGTTATTAAATTAGTTATTAGTTACTATAGTTACTATTATCGCCCAGTGGTCGAAATTCGACCACTTTTTGCAAAGCAAAGCAAAATAATTGCCTTCTCATAAACGGAATTAAGTTGCAGCACAGCAGCGACACTTGTCGACCGACATGCACCCAAATTAAAACAGCATAGTTTTACATAATATCCATCTCATACACCATGTTTGGTTTAGTGCGTTTATGCAATACAGAAGTTGAGATGAAGCCGGTCGAATTGAGTTCAGGAAATCTCTAAACGTGTATCTTCATCGAAAATTGGAAATCTAATTTTTTTTTCTAAATTGTATAATTTCTTCTTATATATGCATAAGATAGAACAATAAATCTACTTAAAAAATAATAATAATAATTAGTCAATTTCTCTTAATTGAAATTCAAAGAAATCTCAAAATATGTAAAATCACAGAAAACCGGAAATCGAAATTCTTTTCGTATCTTCTACTTTCTTCTTATATATGCAGAAGCTAGTAATAAATCCACTTTTTAAAAAAATAAGTAGTCAATTTCAGTTAATTGAAATGCAAGGAAATCTCAAAACGTGTAAATTCATCGAAAACCGGAAATCAAAAGTTTTTCCAAATCTTATACTTTCTTCTTATAAATGCAGAAGATATAGTAATAAATCCATTTAAAAAAAATAATAATTAGTCAATTTCAGTTGGTTGGAATGCATTATGTTTTAGTTTAAAATTATGTCTTAAAATTAGAGCTGATATAAATCACAAAAAAAAAGGGGGGGGTGGGAAGAAAGAAATTAAAGCTTAAATAAATTAGAAAATAAATAGAACTTTCATAAACCAAATCCTTTTTCGATTTACGAATATTTTCAATAGTATAAACTTTCGATCTAACATTCATTCACTCAAATTTCTACCATTCTAATGGCTGTTTTCTCTTAGAAGAAAAAATCAGTAATCGAGAGTATAGTGACGTTGCATTATACAAATTACTGGTCTATGGTTCGAAGTAGTACGGGTTGAAGTAGTGCTTATAAAATTTTTGAATTAAAGAAAAATCAAAGTAAAAAGTATAAGATGGGATTAAAATTAAATTAAATTAAAAGTCTTCCAGCTTTATGAATAAATGAATTCCAAACCCAATCCTGGACGTCGATAAAACATGATGACAAATCTATGGAACTTCTGTGTAAACAATAATCTTATTTTTTTCTGAAAGAGCATATACAAAAACAAAGGAATAACAGAAGTTACTTGTTTCTATAACAGTTGAAAGTTAGTATCAAAATTATTTAAATGAAAAAATTGAGATAAAAATTTAAGGGGTTACACCATTGTGACGGCCTAAAATGAAACTTTTTTTTTTTTTTTTTTTTTTTGGTAGGTGGGATGGAAGGAAAGGGGATAGAGAAATAAATACTACTCGGGGTAGTTATTGAGCATATATTTAAGTATACTTAAAAAAAAAAAAAAAAAAAAAAAAAAAAAAACTGTCTGAAAGTATTGCAGCATGGAAACACTGCAGAAATTCTCCCGGGGCATGTTGAATTTGGGGCGGTCTGCGTGATACTATAACTGGCGCCAATTTGAATCTGGAAAAAAAGGAAATAAAATTTATGTAATCTACATAAGTGTAGCTGGTGAAATACGTAGGGGATTTTAGAAATATTCATTTTTGTGTAACTGGTGAGTGTTTGACTAAAGTCGTTCAATTTTCACTTAAAAAAAAAAGACAGTCAATTGTTAATAAATATTGTTTAAGTTAACTAATCGAAAATCCCCTACGGGGTTCACTTTGAAATTTTGTGGTTAAACTTCAAAATATAAAGATTAAAAATTGTTAGAGGGGCCATTCGAAAAAATTATACTTTTTGAAATGCTTCTAATTATACACAGACACTACACTATCGTCGATGGAGGTTTTGAAGAAGTTACAATTCAAAAAGTAAGGATTTCCCAGCGAGTATCGAGTTGGCGCAGATACACCGTTTCGGGTCATCCGAGGCCCTAGAGGAGAAACTCGGAATTACATATATATATTTTTTTATTGTTATTATTATTATTATTATTATTTTTTTTGTCAGGTATTAGACTCTTCGCCTCATATTTTAGAAGGTTCAGAGTATATTTTAAGCCAATAAAAAAAATTGATTTTTTAAAAATTCTGCAGTGGTGTTACGCCCTTAATGGAATAAAAAGAAAGTACTAAAATGAATCTCTATATGTGCTATTTCATTAAATCCTAATTATAACAATTTGAACTCATTGTGAGAACTTAAAGAGGGGAAAAACACAAATGAAAAATTAATTTAAATTAACAAAAAAAAAAAAAAAAAAAAAATGCGGGATTTTTTTTTTTTTTTTTTTTTTTTTTTTTTTTTTTGACATAAAAAGAAATATATTTATTTACACGTAAATAATAAATAAAAAATAAACAATAAACAATAAACAATAAACAATTCTTTATTTTTTCCGTGAAAATTAATATAGTTTTTTTTTTTATTATTATTATTATCATTTTAAAAGTTAAAATGGTGTTTTTATTGAATACCTTTTGAACCAATTATGTGATTGATCTAAAAAAAAGTACGGCATTAGCTACATTTTGCCTTGATTAATAAGTGTACCAGTTTTCGTAGTAATCGATTGAATGGTGTAGCTATGACGTTAGTTGTAATTATTGCTACTATTGTAACTATGGCATTAGTATTATCCCAGGAAACTTCGACTTCTATTATTAAGAAGATAATTATAATAATAAAAATCTATAATCGATTAGATCATATTTTATTCTTTAGTTATCATATACAATATTTTCAATCTGAAGTGTCAGAATGAGTTTATTAATTTTTAGTATATTAACCAAAGATATTAATCTATAAATTTCTTGAACACCCCCCCTGTTCCGAAAAATTTTACACGGCATGCCACGAATTGGCAATCCCTGTTGTATACATATATACTATTCTCAAATAAATTTTTAAAGTGAGAATTTTTTCTGTAAATGAACTAATGAATTTTTTGTGTTTCCTTTTTAATTTATTATCTCAGTCAATTATTTGAATCAATGAAAGGGTCTCCCTAAGCCATGGAATAAACCGTGGATAAAAATTTATTTTCTTTTAAACAAACATTGATACAGTTGTGATATATATGTATATATATATTAATTATTATATTATACGTTCGATATGCACGCATGGATAAAATTTTACTTTCTTTCTTGAAATACGTTGTTGTAGCTATGATATTAGATTCGAGCGTTACATTCGGGAAATCAAGGCTTTAATTATTAAAAAAATTCTTTAATCGTTACTTTTATTTTATATTTTTTATGACTTTAATATAGAAATTCTCCAAATTAAATGTTTTGTGGGAAACAAAATTAAACATAAAAAAAAATAATAAATAAATAAATAAAAACTTTGAGCTTTTCTAATTGTAAATTTTTTTTTCCTATAGTTTTCTTCTTTGTTTTGCCTATTTTGTTGAAGAAAGCTTTAATCAATTACTATAGTTTATATGACACACTTTCTTTAACGCTTAATAAAATTTAATTCATTAAATTTAATTAAAAATTAAAAATTAAAAAATAGTTTTTGAATTTAGATATATGTATATATATATATTCTTTCAATATACATGTATAAATGAAACTGCGTTCTAATTTTTGTTTAAAATGTACATCTTATAGAAACAGAAATTCTTAACTATAAATTTTTAGTTTTGTTTATACACTAATATGCAAATTTTTTCTCATGGTGTGACATCCATGTTACAAACAAAGATAGGCGTTTTCTCCATATTACATATATACATATTAAAGAATACATTCCGCATAGAAAATAAAAAAAAAAAACTCCCGCAGATTTCTACATGCCCAATGTGTTTTAAATAAGAAACATTCACCAAATGTCTCCCCATAAATTAAACTTGACCATGTCCTCAATAAACAATGGGGAAGAAACAGCGTAAAAACTTCCTCTGCGTAATCCATTATCCCGTTATGTGTTTTCAGATTTGCATACATGTCCTCCACCAGAGCATTTCTCCGGCCTGTTTACTTTTTCTTCCTCTTCAAATTTTGTTAACTGAAGCCAGCAGAGACGGATTAATCGTTGCTCTCCAAGGATCCCTGCGTTATTTTCCATCTCCAGTCACTGCTGTTTATCGCCAAGGGAGGTGAATTATGACTATTTACGCGTACTCGCGAACATAAAAAAGGAAATAATGTATTGCCAAACAAGCACATGAGGAAATGTAAAAGCAAAAGATAAGATGGGAAATGATCGTTTTTATAATGTGTTCATTGTGTATCTGGTGTGATTACTAAAATCATAATAAAATTCACTGTCGTAAAGATATCTTTTTTATATATATATATCTTTTATTGCAAGTCTATGCTATAAATATATTTGTTTAAAGTTATTGGAAGACAGTTTAAGTTTTCAAAAAGTAATTTAAAAAAAAGTAATTCACGCAGTAGAATTTTAAAGAATATATTTATTATTCAAATTAAAAATAATCCTACATAAAAACTAAATAGTATGTTGTAACCATCACAAATCTTTCTTCTATATTTTCCTAAGCAAGCACACACAGTACAAATTGTTTATTAAATTGTTTTCCATAGTGATGCAATATGTAGATGATTTTCATCTCGGAAAATTATAAAACTAAATGTCTAAAGAAGATCAATTTTATGCCCAACAGACAGCATTTATTATTATTATTTTTTTTTTTTTTAATATGAAAAATTTACTTAATAACTTTGTTTGTTTCAAATTATCGCACATCTATAGTTCAACCATTATTTTTAAAGATATTGATGAATTCTTTTGAAAAATACTCGTGCTGGAAATTTTCATCCTTGTCCGAAAGCGGTGCTCCTACATAGACGTTTATTTTTCCCCCTGGTTGACAATTATAAAGGGTTTTCTTTCCCCCGTTGATTGTCAGAAATTCATTAATCATGTTTCCAATGGCATAAATATCCCAACTCGCAAGTATATACAGGGTCTTCGAAAAAGAATGCCAATGCATTGCATTCTTACAGAGAATTTTCAATAAATCATATTTAAATACTTTTGCATTGCACAAATCATAATGAAGATGACATTTATTTTTCATACGCGAAAAAAAAAATTCTATAGAATGTGATATGATTAACATTAATATTTACAGAGCTGCAACAAAATATTCAGGTACATTTGGGACTGCTTGAGGTTGTTGCAATTGTATTTTCGTTTGTGTCAATTATTTTTAACACTCGCTAACAATATTTAAAAATTATTATGACTTCAATTAGCCCATCTGTCTTCCCACGCTCTAATTTCCGTTAATATTTGTAGAATGCAGTAAAATTAATTTATGTTATTTAAGTTCATTTTGTCATATTCTCTATTGACAATATTATAAATAACGCAAATGATTTAAGTACAGAGATTCAAAAAACATTTGCGATGCTGTACGGTCTACGGGAGGTATACTTTTAAAGCATAATTAAATATATTTTTACGCTATACAACATAACAAAATTAATGTGTATCTTAATGATACATAAAACCGGTTTTTCTGTAATACAAGGTATGATTAGATGAAATGATTGGTTTACACATTTACAGGCCCCCATAAAGTTATTCTGATTCGTGATGAGTTATAAAGGGAAATTGTTCAATGCAAATTTTCAATGCTGTAAAGTTTTTTTTTTTTTTTTTTTTTTTTTTTTTAAGTACATATGGTGCATATGCAAATTTTAACCATGTACAGAGCTACAGAAAAGCAATCTTTTTATTGTTTTCTATTTAAAAATAGCCCCATTAATATGCTTTTGTGAGACATTTTACTGCAAAGCTAAAACAAAATATACTTTTCTCAGGCTTGTCGTTATTAGACAATATAGGACAAAAGCAATCTACGTGAGGGCGAAAATGTTTTTCTTTGCGGTATATGGTTTTTCTATAAAATTAAGAAAAAAAAAAAAAAAACGGTAAACTATGGATGAAATTCTGTCAATGATAGAATTTAATTTAGTACGACACTTATATTTGGGACTACTTATTTTTACAGATATTTTAACACCCTTTCAAATAAAATAAAATAAATAAATAAAATATTAATAATAATAATAATAATAATAATAATATCTGGAAACACTAGTATAGATAATCAGGAAATGTTCTGCCAAGACCAGTTGGCTCTGTGGTCAGAGTGCACAACTACGAACCCGAAGATTGTGAGTTCGATTCTCACAGATGGGAAGTGAAACAAAAAAGTATATATATTTATATATATATGTGTGTGTGTGTGTGTGTGTTTTTACGGATTTCACAGGATATTTTAAGATAGAGTAAGAAATTAAATGATAAAATTGGACAGTGGCAGGCATTTTTGAAGTGGAACACTATAAATTGGTAATGACGCAAAATGCAAGATTGAAAGAAATAGTCCTGTAGTATTAGAAAGTAATTTTTGTGAGTTCCTGATTAAAAACAAAGTATTTTTAATCTACTGATACATGAATTTAATATGCAATATAATATCATCATGGAGGCTATTACATTGAAGTTTAGACGATGCATTGCGTACATAAAATTGGAAAGAGGGATCCGCACGATTTTTCTTTATTTTTTGTTTTAAACTTATTATCACATGTGTTTGATTAAATTTGTTTAAAAAAAAAAATGAATTTAAAGAAATTTTCAATATTATTATAAAATAATCTGGTGTGTCACTCACACAACTTTCTCTTACCCTGAAATTTAATACTATAAATACAGGTTGGAGATTAAGAGGTAAGATTATTTTGAGAGATTTAAGATTAGAGAGATTTAATTCAACCATTCATTTTAAAGGTATTGGCGAGCTCTTTTGAAAGATACCCATCATGAAAATTGACTCCCCTCGAGGGGGGGGCTTCCCCCCCAGGAGGGAGGCCAAGCTCCTACATACACAAAAAAAATTTCCCAGTTGACTATCTCTGTTACAAAGTGCAGTCTATAGATGTTAAACTCTACTTACCTGCAATTTCCCCCATAGACGTAATGTATTAGAATTCTCTTGATTGTCCCTGTACACGAACCATTTGCTTGACCTTAACGAAAAGCTTACTGTAGCATCCCTATATGATACACATTTAGAATTCCAAGTTTGGAATGTCTGCTACTATTTGTTCTTGAGATATGCTGATAACAGACAGACAGACACACAAACAGACACACACACAGAGAGAGAGAGAGAGAGATCAACCGCTAAAAACATTATTTTCGTATTCAGGAGACCTCAAAACGTGTAAATATGACAAAATCTCACTTTCGAAAATTTCACCCCAAAACAATACTTTCTCTACCTTATGGGTAAGAGAAAGTAAATATAAACTTCTAAACAGTAACAAATGAATTTAAATTATTAGCACTTTAGTTTAAAACACGAATATTCGCCAAACATCAACAAGGAAATTACCCGAATTACTGCATCAAAATTCCTGAAAAACATCACCTACTTCTCCATACTTATGTTGCATTGCCACCTCTTGTAATGAAATCATCATATCATCATATGAGATGAAAAATATTCACTTATTTATTCTAACACCACTATAAAATGTCACTTAGTGAGTTGTTTTATTTAAAGGTCTATTTGTTGTTTCGTTATCTGGGTGACTTTGAATTGTTTCATCCAGTGTGGTTTCCCGTATTTGGAAATGGTAATAATATTTCTTCTCCTGCCATAAAAACTGTAGAAATAGAATGTTATAATGCGGAAATCCTTGAAGGTCGAAAAAAGCTGTTTTACTTCGGATGGAATATTTAATGGAAATACCAAATAAACATATATATAAACTGAAAGAGGAACTATTTTGCTAGATTGTATTTAAACTACATAAGACTAAAATAATTTAAAAAAAAAATTCTTTTTTTTTTTTTTTTTTTTTTTTTTTTTTCCTGTGTCGTAAGATTTTATTATGCAAACAAAATTTGTAAACATGTGAAATTTAATTCATAATTTTATCCTCATTTTTTTCTTCTTCTTTTTTTTTTTTTTTTTAATAGCAAACGCATATGGGAAATTAACTTCTTTTTTACATTTTTGTAACTGAAACAATTATTTTGGAAAAATAAAATATTGCTTTTAATTTTTATTTTAAAAGATATTTAAAAAAAAAAAAAAAAAGAATGAAAAGAACGTTAAAAGCGATTGTAAAAGATAGCAAAAATAGAATGACAACGTAATAAAAAGTGGTCTACATTAGTTTGGCAACTAAATGAATTTTTTTTTTTTTTTTTTTTTTAAGAAATAACAAAAAAGAAAAATTCGTAACGAAAACCTATTAAAAAGCAATATAAAATATTAAAATTTATGCTGTGTTAGAGAAATTGTCAATTTTTAATTCTTTCCAACAAAGTTTTAAAAAATATCTGAAGTGATTCCACTCAACTTTCCGAACATTAAGTTATTAAAGGTTTAAAAAATAAATGAAAGTCGTTAAATAAACAAAAGACAAAATTATAATAGTATATTTGAGTATTTTTTCCTACGTAGTATGTTGTTTAATTTAATGATATTGTCCTTCAAATAATTTGAGCCCATAGAACATAATGAAAAAGAAAATTTCGTTGTGTCCCTGTAAAAATGGGTAAGTGCTACACTTAGTAAAATCTATACGACTCGTGCGATGGTGACCTATAACATGTATATAAATTTTCAGCTAAATTGGATAAGACATTTAGACGCTATTGCACTTTAAATAATTTGAGCCGATGAGACATAATGATAAAGAATTTTCTTTGTGCCTCTGTATAAAACCTATGAGTGCCAGATTCTTCAAAATTCATACAGTTCGTCCTACGGTGACCTATAATACGTGTACAAATTTTCAGCTCAATTGACTAAAGCGTTTAGATGCTATCGCAATTAAAAAAATTGATCCCATAGGATATAATAATAAGGAATTTTTCTTTGTGACCCTAAAAATTATAATAATGATTAATTAAAAAAAACTATAAACAATTAAAAAAAAACTATATTCACCAAAATCAGTAAAATTCGTACAAAGGTGACTTTATAACATGTGTATAAATTTTCAGCTCAACTGAATAAGGCATTTAGACGCTATCGCACTTTAAAGAAATTGGGCCCATATAGGCCACATAATGATAAAGAATTTTTCTTTGTGCCCCTGTTTAAAAAAAAAACTATAAGTTCTGGATTCACCAAAATAAATAGGGTTCATGCTAGATGACCTATAACATGCGTACCAACATTCAGCTCGTTTGAATAAAGCGTTTAGACGCTATCATGTTCACTCACATACATACCCACACATATACACACAGACATACGGACATACACACATACATCAACCATAAAAACAGCAAAAATGAACTCGGTGGATTTCAAAATATGTATAAACACCAAACTCTCAAAGTCGAATTTTTGACATGTTACAATACTTTCCTTACATAGCTATGTTTGGAAAGTAAAAATGTTTATCAATTAGGTTTAACACTGCTGTTATTTCCGTAAATATTTTTAGGTTGTCATGAAAACGATATATGTTATTCAGGTTCACTATATTTACTCACAAAGTAATTCGAATACATAACGCTGTATGGCTGATATTATTTAAAGCATATTTAATATATTTATAACTTTCCGAAACGTATTGAAATTGTCATACACTATTCGCATTCCGAAACGCATGTTTCTTATCGAATATGGTGCAGTTAACATTAATAATTGCCTTACAAGGCAAGAGTTCGAGCAAGAGTATATTGTTCGAATTGTATTTTCAGCTGTATTACGATTTTCAGTTGCCTTTTTTTTTTTTTTTTTTTTTTCTTTTATGTATGAATTTATTTTTATTTATTTATTTATTCATTTATTTATTTTCTTTTGGGGGCGTCCATTAATTACGTGAGGCGGTTTTGGCGATTTTTGCCCCCCCCCCCTCTCCCCTGATGAGATTTCGTGAGATTTGGCTCGACCCCCTCCCCCCCCTCTCCTAATCTCACGTGAGATTTTTCAAAATTCGTACTTTTACTGTAAATGCGTTAGATTTATTTCAAAAAACACAATCTGCTTTATTGTTTTTATTAAAGACTAGTTAAGACTAGTTTTTAAGATTGCATAGACCGTAGTTTAGAATCACAGTAATAAAATTGAACAGTAAAATACTTAAATAGAATTTAACTCAATTTTCTCGCAATTTTACACTGTTTTTTCCGGGAAAAAAATTACGTGATGTTTGCCGAGACCCCTCCCTCTCCCTCACGTGAGATTGGGTGAGATTCGGCTTGACCCCCCCCCCCTTCCGAACACCTCACGTAATTAATGGACGCCCCCTTTCCCCAACAAAAATTTTTTTAGCAAAAATATGAACCTATTTCGTGTATTTATGATGCATTGTCATCTCTTGCAATGAAATCATTATAATATGAAAATATTTACCGATTTCATTCAGCACGTATTTATAGATATGAGATATTAGATAGCGAGTCGTTTTATCTAAATATCGATTTGTTATTTCCTTATCCGAGTGACTTTGTATTGTTTCATCCATTCCCGTATTTGTAAATAGTGATAATTTTTCTCCTCCCGACATTAAAACTTTATAAATAAAGTGTTATAATTTTTGAAGGTCGACTAAAATTATTTTATTTCATTTGGAATGTTTAATAGAAGTTCACAGAAAAAAGAACAAATATATATATATATAAGAACTGAGGTAGGATTGGCCAGGGTTACCAGATTGGAGAATTTGGGGACTTGTGGGGACTTTTTCGGGGACCGAATGTTATTGGGGAATTTCGAGGGGATTTTTGAAATCTACAGGGAGAAATTTGGGGAATTCTTCAACTCTTTCGTCTACCTGATGAGATGTACGGACTTTTAACAGTTTTCTTAAGAATGTAGGGTCTTTTTGAAGGTACCCCTTCTTCCCAGGACATCCTGAGGATATACTGAGGCTGAAAGTAAATCCTATGTACATTCTCAGCACTAAAGTACTTCCTCAGCAGTATGTACAGTCGGAGAAAAAAAAATCGCAGCACTCGCTGTAATTTCATTATTAATTGACGTAGAAAATTTTAATGGACACCATTCAACAGGAAATGAAATGCACTTTTTGAAAATGCTGTCTAACTTTGAATTAGGGGTTATCTACATATTAAAATGAGCGCTAACTTTGATTTTTGCAATAACAACACCCGATTTTGACTTCATATTCAAACTTCTGAGAGTCTGGCAGTGCGGAAAAGTATACTGTTTGTATACTTTATCTTTAGTATTTATAGAGTTATAATCAAAAATGTATTAGGGGGTTATCTGTAAATGTAGAAAAATAAAATTAAGATCCTATAAGAAACAAATAAAATTTTAATGTTTTACACCGGAAATCTTTCAGGAAAAAAAAAAATATATTTAATTTAAAGATTGATCTTTTTCCAGTTTTTTAATTATCCTCAATTCAGTTTCTTAGAATTATATAGTACTTTTTTAAATAATTTTAGGTCTATTTACACTACACTACACATTACTACATTACACTTGCGATTTGTCCAGACTGTACTCATTCAAAAAAGTGCAATATTTTTCAAGTAAAAGTTTCTATTATGGCTGTAGTGATCACCAATAAAGCTTGAATTTTCTTTCGTAGGTGTAACATAAAATATGAAAGGAAATAATATAGATATATATATATATACAACAACGCATAAACTAAATCTTTTCGGATAAATTATTGTAAGGGTTCATGAAGTAAATATTAAACAATTTTAATCGCACTTACCAGTTTTGGGTCAGTTGAACTCTTTGGAACTGTACGATTCGTTTTAAAATTTCTATGAAAATATAATTTCTTACTTAATCCTTTCGCGACTGCTGACATAGATTCACGCCATTTGAAAATCTGTAACTCTGTCAGTGGGCGTTTCTTTCGTAATTAGTGTGTTACTTATTTCTTAAGTGTGTACCCAGTGTTCATATTTTTGCAATAAAAAATACTATGGATAGAAATATATTGATTACAAAGAATATAACTATACTGTATATCCATTTGTAATATAATTCTGAATACAGAAAATTTGTTCTGAAATACTTTGAGAGAATAACGCCCTTAGGCGGATCTTACTGTCAAAATTACAAAATCCTGCGGTCGCAAAAAGTGTTAAAATATGTTAAAGTAAAAGTATGTTTAAAAAAATATATAAAGTTAAAATAAAAATTTTAAAGACTAAAGTATCCTTAAAATAATAATCCTCCCCCCTACAAAATAAATAAATAAAAATAAAGCAATATATGAAGCAAATGATTAAGCCTTTAACTTAAGAAACGATTTTACAAGTCTGTCTTGTATTCCAATTCTATTCTTTCTTTTTTTTTTTTTTTATTGACAATTTTTACATTTACCAATTTTTCTATTAAAACAGTAAACCCCGCCTATTTAGTTGTTTTTTTTTTTTTTTCTTCTAGTTTAAAAGATTCAAAATTTATCACCAGTAATCGATGAAGTAAATACCACTTGTGCATATTTTTGTCAACATAAAATAAGAGGTTTAACACGAATACTCAATGTCACATTTACTTTCCTTTTCTGTATTGTTTTGTTTTGAAGAACGCTGAAGGCGATGTTTGTCTTCTTTTGAAAACAGGAATTCTTGATACTAACACTAATGTCTAAAAATCATCATTTTTATTTTATTTCTTTGCGTTTGACGTTGTTGTTATAGAATTTGACCCGTAGATAAAAAATAAACATATTTTGTTTTATTTTCCTTGTTATTTTTTAAGATTTGATTCGTTATCTCATGCAAAACTTTATACGAGACGGCCCCCTAAACCACTCCAAAAGAAAGATTTATTTATATCTCGAAAACTAATAACTGGAATGAGCTGCAAATTTACACACCCATATTTTTCAGCATTAGGATTCATTTTATGTAAAAATTAATATAGGTCGCAATTCATAATTTTTATGAATATGAATTTATTAATATTTTTCAAAGGTAAAAATATTTTTCAGAATCAAAAGTAATGATGGATTATGTTTGGGTTTCTTCACTGTACCTCGTAAAAAAAGAATTATATCGATCAAGTTATTATTTGTGAAGATATTAATAAAAGTTTGAAATATGAATTTAACATTAGCACCTTCAAACTTTGAACGCTTATAACTCTGTGAAAAAATAAGTAAAATATACAACTAATATACTTTTTCGCGTTGTCGCGATCCCAGGAATTCAAATATAAAATAAAAATGGGGCATTACCATTCAAAAAATCAAAGTTGGTGCGTGTTTTAATATGTAGACGACCCCCAATTCAAAATTTCAGTTCATTTTCTTAAACTACTCACAATTCCCCGTCGAATGATACCTATTACATTTTTCTACATCTATTAGCAACGAAGTTACGTCGAGTGCTGCGTTTTTTTTTTTTTTTTTTTTTTCCCGACTGTACGTCCTCAGCACTATGTACGTCCTCAGCACTATACACGCTTAAAATTTTTCTTTAACTGGTGGGTAAAATAAGCTTTATTTTTATTTTATTTATTTTATTTTATTTTTTTATATGGGAACTTTTTTCAAAAGTGAACTCCATGTGGGGAAAAGTTTGGGCTTAAACCTGTCAAATATTTAAATTTTGTTTTGAAAAATTTCACTTTTACAGTCGAAACTGAGAAAAATTTCCCCAAACCCGGGAAATTTAGAAGCCTGTTTGGGGAAATTGACTGTCGACCATCTGGCAACACTGGAAGGAGTTGTTTTATTGTCAGATTTCATTTCTACTACAGACAACAATAAGAAGTTCTTTTTTTCTTTTTTTGAATTAATTTATTTATTTCTGTCTGAAAATTGTTTCTTCTGATGAATTCGGATTGGAAATTTCAATAATTTATTTATTTTATTAATAAATTATTTTTTTCATCGTATTTTATATTTTAACATTTTCCATCGAAGTTGAAAGGTGTTTATCATTTCGGTCCCCTTCTCTGTCTATACTCATTTTTACAAATATTTTTAGAATATCTTGAAACTAATATATAGTTATCAAGTTTACTATAGCATGTCTCCTGTTGAAAATGGTACAAATAAAACGACTAATTTGTATTCAGAGACTTACAAAAGAATTTTGATATATATAACTTGTCCATAAAGCATATTTTAATTTATTTGTACATATAATGAAATTAATACATGGAATATTTAACGAAACAAGTTTACTAAAGATGTCGCTAAACGAACATGGGTATGAATAACACGAATATATATACAGGGTGTCCCATAAGTCTGTAGGCATTTTAAAAATTCATAACTATTGAAGGAATTGATAGAATTGTAAGTGGTTTGCTGAAAAAATCATTCTCGTGAAGGGGGATTTTTTTTTTTTTTTTTTTTTTCGAAAAGAAAAAATAATAATTAATCTGTTTGTCGATAGAGGTCTCTGTGCGTGACCTGATCACACATTTTCATGAAAAACTGTACTTATTCTCATGTAGTTGTTTACAGGCATATAAATGCTATTCCATGTTTCCGTCGTCACCATTAATTACAGTTTGCAAACCAGTTATAACACTGCTAACTTCAGCTTCCGTCGGCGGTTCTTACCTGAGGAAAACATCTTCACCAATAACGCTTTATCCACCAAGACAGCATCGCAATTAAAACTTCATGTATGCACAAGTAGGAGGCAAAATAAAAAACAAACTGTTTTAATCGCAAAATTGGGCAATTTATAGAATTTTCATTTGCGTATTTTTCTTTCACATCAGTGCAAAAAAAGGCCGCGGTAGCCCAGTCGGTAGAGCGCCGGCCTCGTAATTGGAAGATTGCGAGTTCGGTACTCGACCGGCCAAAGACCGTCGTGTATACTAATGGTGGTTGGTGCACGTAAAATCTGTCGTGGCCGCAATGTCCTCCATGTTGCCATAAAAAATTATACCTCTGGGGGTCACCGAAGCGGGAGACCCATCCCTTCCGTGGAGGATCAAAATTGCGATGGTATGTCTCCGGACCACCCTTAGGGGTGAGTCCCAGATCGTCGCCAATTGCCTACCTGCGCAGCGCTAGTGCGACGTAAAATCCAACCATCCATCCATCCGTGCAAAAAAATTAACTATTTGTCTAACTATCGTCGACAAAAAAATTAACTATATTTTTTTCTTTACTAAAGAAAAAAAAAAAATCCCTTCTTCACGAGAATGATTTTTTCTCAAACCGCGTTCAATTCTATCAATTCCTTCAATAGTTATGAATTTTTAAAATGTCTATATACTTATGGGACACCTGGTATACATATATATTTCGAAACCCCATAAAACAACTACAATATATGACAGTCTGTCAACTATTTCTTTAAAACATATTTTAATATCTTTATAATACTAAAATACAATGAAATTAACACACGCCGTTCAGATGCAACAAACCATGTTTCCTTTAAAATATGATATAATTATAATTATTGAATAGTTTACAGAGTAACTGAAAAATATTTACAGTTGTGTTACGAGGTTTTCTTCTTCTTTATATTACATAGGAGAAAAGTAGGTAACTATGGAATACCATTTCTATTGGAACTCACCGTAATAAAATAATTTTGAATCGATGTGGATTCAAGTATGGAAACCATTAAGTGTTGATAATGTGTTTTGATGGTTTTTATTTACAAAAAAAATTGGAGTTTACATACAAAAATTTTAGTTAAGAAGAAAAAAAATAATATGGTGCTGTTATGAAATAAAAATATGCAATTCCCGTTTCCTTAATCCTAGATTACTAAATTTAAATCAATGTTACTCTGTAAACAATCACTCGACTCATAGACTATGAATTAAAAACAAGTATATTTTTTAATTTCCTTTATTTATTTGAAACAAATTTGCGTAACTCAAAAAAAGTACTACAATATCTCAATTAAAAAATAGAAAAATGGTAAGAATTATCGTTTGCACTCTTGGCAGAATGTAAAAGTGTGCTCTCCACAAATGATCTTGTTAGATGGACAGAAAGTACAAATTCTGCGTTTGTTCGCCGCTATTTTGGCCGTGTGTTCTGTGTGCTTTTCAATATTCAAAATATCTTCACATTATTTATTTTGATGATCATTAAGCATTCGACTGTTAGACAACGATTACAGCAAATCTCCAAGAGTAACGAGTGCACAGCCATGCTTATCACCTTCAGATAACTCATTTTACTAGTTATGAAGGTACTGTGACTGTGAGTGAGGTGGTGTGAGCGCAACGGGAACATCTCGAATTCGCAAAACTGGCAGGAGTCGGTAGTCTATCAGACGAATGTTTAGTTATCTAGGGTTAAAGGAAAATATGAAACAGGGTAGCATTTTCACAGAAAAACATGAAGAATTGCAAAACAAATATTTATTATTAGTGAAAATAAACAAACAGTATTAAAGAAATTATCAACATTCAAGTTTTACAAAAATAAATAAATAAATAAATGTAATTTATATGAAATAGTTGATTTTCCATATTACCCAAATCACTATCTTGGAGACTAAATAAACCTCAACTACATATTGTTTGAAATAAGTTCATGGTAATCAGACAACTACACTGAGAAACAATTCTGTAACTGACATCTAGAATCTAAATTGTGGCTCTAGAAAAAATAGTTCCATGTCATCCTTATAAATTCTAGTCCCCTTGGAAAGCGAGTTCTAGAACCCCCTATTAGAATTCTAGAGCGTTTGCCTATATTCTCGAGGGCAAAGTTATTTAAAAATCTCTGCATATAAATGTGACTACAAGAGGCGGGTTTCAGCAACTATAATCTTGGTTTATGACCCAATTCTAGAAAATCAAGCGAGAATTTCTCGTCATACAAAAGATTCAGAATATTGTTTCACCATCTCGAAATGTGTAAACTAGAAGTTCTCGATCATTTCGTCTATTCAGTTTGTTGGCGTGCCTTATGCGGATAGCTTGGAAATATATATTTCTAGTTAAGGGATTTAGAAAATGACCGCTTATTCATTCTAGAGGAAGGCGGTATATATATATTTTTCTCAGTGCGTGCAGGTTAGATGTAATAGCATTCCATTTTTCCTGACTATTCCATATTCCCGACCGTTTCCCTATTGTATGCTTTTCTGGAGAAAAACATGAACTTCTCACTCTCAGCACATTTATGGTATGTTGCGATAACTTATTAAAAAAAAAAAAAAAATCATGATAATATAAAAACAATATTCACCAATTGTTCTTAACACCATTTATAAATTTAAACTGTCAGTCCGCAAGAAATTTTATTTAAAGTTCTATTCGTTATTTCTTTATCTGGGTGGCTTTCAATCCTATGTGGTTTCTCGTATTTGTAAATAGTGATAATTTTTCTTCTCCTGCCATAAAAAACTACATAAATAGAATCTTATAATGCGGAAATCCTTGAAGGTCGAATAAAAATGTTTTATAATGGATGAAATGTATAAAGAAAGTCTGCAGTTCGAAAAAAAAAAATAAATAAATAAACCTATATATAAAGTGAACTCAAGAATTATTTTATTGACAGGTTTTATTTTCGCTTCAGAGAACTAAAATAACTTTTTATTTTCTTCTGTCTTCAGATTCTATCATACAAAAAAAATTGGCAAACATAAGAAATTTAATATGTATATATAGAACACGTGTATTTAAATTTAGATTGCTAAAAATGTTGATTATTCAAAAAGTCATATGATCAGCTTTTAGGTTGATTTCTTTATTAGGTTGATTTCTTTAGAAATCGACCTATTGCAATCACTTCGTTTATCTATAATGAAAATTTTGTCATCACGATAACTCCCGAAATAATACTCGAAATGGGACCAAATTTGGACAGTGAACTGATCTTATAAATATCTTGGATGAGTTCCTTAACCAAGTTGCTCCGACTTTTTGTTTTCAAGTGGCAGCCACTTGAAAATTTCAAACCGACATTGTAAAAGGCATACTTAAAGCAAGATTTGCTTGAATTTTGTTGTAAATACAGGCCACATAAGGGTCTCAATGAAGTTAATTAATGAAGTTTATCCGCCATTTTTAATAAAGTGGCAGATATCTTAAGTTAAGCGGGACCACTTGAAATAACGCTACCACTTGAAAATTTAAAATCACAATAACTTCTGAAATAATACTCCAAATCGAACCAAATTTGGACAGTGTCTTAACTTATCTTATAAATAACTTAGATGAATTTGTTAACCAAGTTGCTCCGCCATTTTGTTTTCAAGTTGAGACCACTTGAAAATTTCATCTTCAAATTGTAAAAAGCGTATTTCGATTTTTTTTTTTTTTTTTTTTTTTTTTATGCATACATAGATTATACAAGTGTCTCAAATAACTTCATTAATGAACTTTATCCGCCATTTTTAATAAAGTGACGGATATCTTAAGTTAAGCGGGGGCCACTTGAAATCAGGCTAGCACTTGAAAATTTAAAACCATGATAACTTCCGAAATAATACTCCAAATGGAACCAAATTTGAACAGTGTCTTAACTTAGCTTATAAATATCTTAGATGAGTTTATTAACCAAGTTGCTCCGCCATTTTGTTTTCAAGTGGAGACCACTTGAAAATTTCAAATTTAAATTGTAAAAAGCGTATTCCGAAATTGTTTGAATTTTGATGTAAATACAGACCACATAAGGATCTCAATGAAGTTTATTAGTAAACTATATCCGCCATTATTAATAAAGTGGTAGATATCTTAAGTTAAGCGGGATCACTTGAAATCAGGCTCCCACTTGAAAATTTAAAATCATGATAACTTCTGAAATAATACTCCAAATGGAACCAAATTTGGACGGTGATATTATCATATAATTATCTTGAATGTTTTCACTGGGAAAATTGTCCGGACATCTTGTTTCTAAGTTCCAGCCACTTGAAATCACACTGCCACTTGAAAGTATGCTATCACGATAACTTTTAAAATACTAAACTGATTCAAATAAAAGTTGGATAGTGAACTTATGGTTCAAATATCTAAGATAAGTTCACTTGGTGACTTGATACGCAATTTTATTTCCAAGCGGCGGCCACTTGAAAATTTGTCATTATGGTAACTTTAGTAATACTGAGTCAATTCGCATCAAATTTGGGTAGTGGATTTATCATTCAAATATCTCAGAAGTTCGCTGGTCATCTCACTACGCTTTTTTTTTTTTTTTTTTTTTTTTTTTTTTTTTTGCCAAGTGGTGCCACCTGAAAATTTCTTATGACGATAATTTTTGAAATACTGATTTAATTTGAACTAGAACTGGACAAGGAACTTATCATACAAGTATACTGGATGATTTCGCTGGGCAAGTTGTTTTGCCATTTTGTTTCTAAGTTGCAACCACTTAGACTGCCACTTGAAAATTTGCCATAAAATTAACTTTTGAAACACGGTACTGATTTAAACCACAGTTGGACAGTGAACCTATGCTTCAAATGTCTTGGATATGTTTGCTGGGCAACGTGTTCCACTGTATTGTTTCCAACTGGCGGCCACTTGAAAATTTGTTATCACGGTAACTTTAGAAATACTTAATCAATTCAAATCAAAGTTGAAAAATGGATTTATCATTCAAACAACAAAAATCTAGAAAATTCGTGTAACTCGCGAACCAATCACGTTATTGCGTCCATCTTTGGTATATCGATAATAAGTATTTTCTCGCCAAAAGTCGCCAAAAAAGTCGCCATAGGGGAAAAGTCGCCAAATTTCGCGCCAAGTACATTCCCTGCGTTACTGGACCTTTTTAATGCGTTTTTAAAGAAAAATTAGTCTTTTAATGCTAAAACAAACTAGAAATGCAGAAAACTAACATTTTATCAACTTACTAAGCCTCTTTGAAAGAATTTCTACAAAAAAAAAATATTTTCAAATTTGCAACGATATTTTAGATGAGGAACTTTCTCTGCCATTTTGATCGAAGTACCAGCCTCTTAATTTTTCAACACGATGACTTTTGAGATTTTGAATTAATTCGAACTATATGTGTACAGTAGATTTATTTCACAAATACATTTCATACATTTGTCAACATAACTCACCACTTTGTTTCCAAGCGCCGGCCACTTGAAAATTTTAAATTCACATAAAAAGGTATTTATGAACCGATTTGCTTAAAACTCCATATCTACATAGACTACATCAATATTTCTACCAAGTGCAATAATACTTTGTAGCCGCCATTTTGAAACAAAATGACGGCTACTTCATAAGGAAAAAGAAATCAACCTACCCTTCCGAATAAGCCGGAAGGACTTGTTTAATTTTCGTTAATTTAAACCAAAGTAAAATGCTTTAAAATTTTATTTTAAAAGACATAAAAAATAATCTAGTGTAGCACTCGTGCAACTTTTTCTTAATTTGATTTATCCTCGAAACGTGTAAATGTATCAAATTCTCAATTTCCATATTTTGACCCATATCAATACTTTCTCTACCATACATGGGTAAGAGAAAGTAAAAAATATATAAAATCTCTAATTAAAATCCCTATAAACATTAACAAAATATAAATGAAATTTTAACAAAATGACTCTTTAAAAAGGTTTTCTGTTTTTTTTTTTTTTTTTTTTTTAAGCAAAGAAATGTTTTAAGAATTTATGAAGAAATAACAAAAGAAAGAAAGAAAGTTTCGCAAATCACATAGGTTTTATAATACATTCCAACTTTACGTACACGTTATACAGTTAAACCTTTAACCTTAAGTGTATTTTCTCTCTCTTTCTCTCACTTTATTATTATTATTATTATTATTATTATATGAAAAAAAAAACTTTCTCCAAAAAAAAAAAAAAAAAGGAAAGAAAAGAAAATCTTTGTAACTTTACTTGTAAAAAGAATGTGTATATGAGATTACTTTTGAATAGTGTGAAAAATGAACTAAAATAATAATAATAATAATAATAACAATAACAATAATAACAATAATAATAATATTTTTTTTAAATTGTTACAGCAAAAAACCCAAATATTATGATAAGTGTGAAAAATTCGCAAACCATATGCTTGCACATTAAAATTGTAATCTGTGACTATACATGTTAAGCTTTGTATAATCGTATTTTGTATTTGCAACATGCACAAAAGTTCAGCGTTATTTCCTCTGCATTCTTTGAAAGACGATTCTATTGGTTGTTGTCATCCTGAAATATTACGATTAACAACAATTGTTTGTAAAATTCCCAACAGGTGGCAATACTGTGTTATGTTTTACTAGAAATTTTAATTTATTAAAAAATATATACATATTCAAATATATACATGCAAGGCGTAAAGAACAACTTAGACATTTTATATGAAATGTGGTGTAGATTTTAGTTATAATAAAATTTACAACTGTTCTAAAAATTTCATATAAACTGCAATCTTAAATATTTAGATTTTATGATGTTGCAGACACGCAACAAACAGATTTTTTATAAATAAATGTTTATATTTTTGTTTAATAGCTTTTAAATTATCTTTTACGTTCTTCGTATAATGTATTCTAACATGTGGGTTAACATTTTCGACATAGGAGTTGCTTAATTATAAAGGAATAATTAATTGACCCAACGATATTATTTTCAAAATTGTGCGCTATACATATAAATTTGGGATATTTATAGAGTGTGTGCAACTCGAGTAACAAGATTCAATTTTCCTCTCGAACAATATATATATGTATATATATATATATATATATATACAGTTTACCTGATAAATAGAAAAAAAAATTTTAATCTAAACTCGACTAAACAATATCAGTGTTCAATCTTAAACAGACTGTTATATTGTAGCCATCACAAAACTTTCTTCTATATTTTCTTATACACGTTACTGAGTACAAATAATTTAATAAAATTATTATTTATTAAAATTATTTTCCATGATGAATGCAGACGATTTTCATCACAGAGAAGTGTAAAATTCAATGCCAAAAGATAGTCAATTTTGTGCCCTAGAAACTGCGCTTGAAAAAATACTTTTTTTGATTATTATTATTATTATTAAAAAAGAAAAAAAAATCGATAATTTTGTTTTAAATTATCACATATCTAGAGTTCAACTATTTTTTTAAATGCATCGACGAGTTCTTTGAAAAATATTAGTATTAAAGTACTCTCACCCCTCTTCCCCAAAGAGATAAAACAGTGCTTATACATATAAATTTTCTCTCTCTCTCTCTACTTGACAATTACTGTCATGATTATATTCTTTTTTAAATTTTACAATGATTGGTTAAAACAATTTTCATTGTGTATATTTATACGAAATTTTATGCTATACGACCATATTAAAAATTGTGAAAAGCAGCATGACAACGTCACTTATTGAGCGATATATTCCAAAACGTACTCAGCACCAATTTAAATCAAGGTCCTACTAAATATCAAGTTTGGTTAAATTCCGTTTATTGGTTCATGAAGAAAAGCGTGCAGAAAATTTTAGCAACACATACACACATACAAATAGATATTTTCACCAAACGTGTAAATCCATCGAAAACCTCTGGTCAAAAGTTTTCACGAGTCCAATACTTTCTTATATATAGAAGAAATTGGTAAGTCAAACAATGAAAAATCATCCTATTCCTGAAAGAAAATCTTTCAACTTATCCCAATATATTTAAGAGTTGCTAAATACACCTCAAAATACTAGGAAACAATTTAAGCAAGAGACGTTAAAAATTATTAACCGGTTTAATTTCAGGTATCTTGCCTCATATTTAATATACTGTAAGATTCAGACACTGCATTTGAATATTTTGCCTGTTCTGTGTCAGACATTTCCGGCAAAATCCCCATTGCAACAGTCTGTGCGCATATTCAATTAATTATTCAACGCGACGTACAGGAAAACTAATGAAATTTGTGCGTGACTGAATATTGTTACAAATAATAACGATTCGAGAGTGTGTTTTCAATTTTGAGTGAAGTCGAAAGTAAAATCAAGAAAGAAAACTCATGCGATTCGCACAGATTTTAAACACTTTCCTACTGTGCTTACCCGTTATATCACTAAACACCACTCAATACTAAATATATTATCTCTTCGTGATAATACAGGGTAAGTCAAAATGAATATAGCGATTATAAACGGCTATAACCATTTAATGAAAAAGAATTTATCGATAAGATTAACACAGAGTGTAGACGGAACTTCAAAATTTTGTATACATAGTCATGGATGGTCTATGTGACTTCTCTTGGTCACACGGACAACATCTAGGCGGTAGTCCATTTAACGCCATACATTCTGAAGCATTTGTTCAGTCACCGACGCAAGCGCATTACAAATGCGTACTTGAGTTCTTTAATTGTTTTGGGCATGGGAAGTACATACACCCTGTTTTTCACATAAACCCATAGATAAAAATCGCAGGGTCTCATAGCACGCATTTGTAATGCGCTTGCGTCGGTGACTGCAGACATGCTTTAGAATGTATGACGTGAAGTGGACAACCGTCTAAATGTTGTCCATGTGACCAAGGGAAGTCACATAGAACATCTATGACGTATGTATACAAAATTTTGGAGTTCCGTCCACACTCTGTGTTAATCTTATCGATAAATTCTTCTCCATTAAATAGTTATAGCCGTTTGTAATCGCTATATTCATTTTGACTTACCCTGTACTTTAAAGCACATTTTGTTTCTAATTAGAAGGAAGTAAACTCTCAAAAATTATACTTATATATAGAAATGCAAGTTTCCTGGCGAGCGAACATTTCTATTTTTCAGCATTTTTTATTCCAATTCTCATTTCAAGAATTCCTTTTCTGATTTGATATCTTTGATATTTTTTCATCCTTTTCTCATTTCCGATTACCTTTTTCATAAAGTTAATGGTTTAAGTATGATGACTTTAATTAAATATGCAAATATATCTCTCTTCGATAGGCTTTGGTTATAGAAGTTCACTTCTGCGTAACTAATTTAAAATGATTTGACTATTAATTGGTATTGAAATTGAATTATAAAAAAATCTGTGAAAACATTTAAAATGAACTACATTCACTTTTAATTTTGTAATGTTGGTATTTTCCTTTATCTTTTGATTCCTGAGTATTATAATGGTATTAAATTATTCAATTTATTTATATATATATATGGATGGTTCATTGTAAAAGTGGTGTAACTCCATATTTTTTAAATACGTATATTTTTGTTTAATTGTATCACATTTTTTAATTATATTAAAAACACTTTAAAAAGCGAAAAGCTTCGGATAAATTTTTTATCTTTTAAATAAAATTTAATATTACGTGTTTTTAAAGTGTTTTTAATATAATTAACAAATGACACGTGTTCAATTTAACCCCTTTTTTGGGGATAACTTGTATCACATTTAATCATACCTTTCATTACAAAAGGGGAAAATCTCCAATAATTCCATTAAAATCCCATAAATGGCATTACTTGTTTCTTTCTAAAAACTAAAACTTCTAAATATTCATTATAAAAATGAAGTTTCTAAGTTACTTCAGATTATTTTTCTTATAATTTATAAATTCTCATAACTCTGATTTATATTAAACACTAAAAATCGACTAAATACTTACTGAATCTTGACTTTTCTTCCGACGCGTAAATTTGCAAAAAGCTCATTATTTCAAAACCCATTTACAAGGAGATAATTCCCTTTTACAATGAACGACTCAGCATATGTATATATATTTAACTTTTAAAGATAAACTATACAATACATTCCTTTGGTGTAACCCTGTATATTGTCTTGTCTAAAATTTGCAAACGTACCATATATTGTATTTTTAAAAAAATCCTCATAATACTGAAATTTAAATTGACTATTAGCCCTTTATAATCCATAACTTATGTAAACAGTGTTGTAGACCCTGCAAACTAGTCGATTGCGTTAATATTAAACCTATTTTATTGAAAAAATGTTTTTGTGTACCTTAATAATGTATAGAAATTACATCATGTTGTATGCACTATAAAATTATTAAAATATGCTTTAACCCTTTACCCATTTCATCATGAAACAGACAGAAAATGTATTTATAACTCATTTTTTTAGTTACTTAAGAGTGTTTTTTATAGATATACACAATAAAAACTATGTATATCACCTCATCATAGTAATTAATGAGGAATTGGTAAGGTGTTACTTCAGTGTACCACTTATACATAGAGGTCGATAATGGCATCAGGACCTTTAAAAAGTGTAAAAACGTATTTACTTTTGTGTTCCTTATGTTTATTCTAACAAGGAAAGTTCACCACATGGAAAATTCAGATCGGGACGAAACTGAACAGAATTGTGTGATACTGTGAAGGTAACAACATATTAAAGCAGTAGCTCGCACTAGCCAAACAATTTTGGGAAAAACGCCTTTAAATTTTCAGTAACTGCTTAAGATTATTTCGGCGAAAGCCTCCAGTGGCGTACTGGGTAGCGTAAGTGGATGTCATGCAGACGTCCCCGGTTCGATGCTGCCTAGGGGAAACTTTTTTTTTTAATTAATTAGACACCTAAAAATTTAACTCATTTTTATTTTATTTTATAATTTAATTCAAAATTTGAAAATTTAATAAATAACTATTTGATTTTTGTGAATGAATATATATATATATATATATATATATGTTTGCGAGTTTTTATACAACTTAACATTTAATTCTTGTTAATACGTTAAGATTAAGATTACTTAATTTAGGTTTAACATTATTAGGATCAACTATATAAAAATAAAACTAATTAATTAAATGGTGTCACAAATTCACTAAATTCACTTAATTCATTAAGTTGAAACTTCTTCTATAACTATTAATTGTAATAGCACTTACTTGTTTAAACCTGAACTACTTTAACTGACTTATTATTGTTTATCTAACTACACGATAGAGGGCTCAGGCTCACTGCTGTATTAATTTTTGCTGTCATTATTTCCTTTCCATAAAGGTTTTAAAGTTCATTGCTTTATGAGAAAATTTAATTTTAACTAACTTATTAAATAATTGCACAGTGAATTTTATCGTTAATAAAATTGCTCAGATGTTAATTATTTATCGATTAATCGATGTTTGCATAGCATTTATTTTTAATTTCATTAATATGATGGCAACTTCCTATTCTCCATGTTGTCTGAAAGTTTTACATGTTGTTAATCTGATTTTTTTCTATTTTTCTTTCTGGTTTCCTTGATGATTTGATTTAATATTTTATTTCATTTCTCATTCAAAATGTTTTTGCTGCTCGATCGAGGCATGAACGATATATATTTGCTATTGTTAAGTATATTGTTTTACGAAATCGTTGCAGCTTTCTCAGCTTTATGAAGTACATGCTTCCTGATGAGATAATACTTCTATTTTTCTATTTTTAAGCATTTTTTTTTTTATTATTATTAATCCATTTTTAATTCCAATTATTATTTCTGTGAACCTTTATTTATTTTCTCCGTCATTATGTTTAATGGTCTTTTTTACTCGAGTGGTCTTAAGTAATTTATA
Source organism: Salticus scenicus (assembly GCA_963930645.1). Taxonomy (NCBI): domain Eukaryota; kingdom Metazoa; phylum Arthropoda; class Arachnida; order Araneae; family Salticidae; genus Salticus; species Salticus scenicus. Next base: position 204,180,790 of record OZ005656.1, on the reverse strand, counting down.
TTGTTTTTGTCTCTTATTCGATCTTAACATGTATCGCAACATTTTTGTGCTAGTTTTAGCAATGTGTTACAATCAGTTTTATTTTTGTTGTGTTGTTTTTGACATGTATCTATTAAATGCTAAATAATTGAGGTTAAAATATCTATCATATATATATATACAGAGAGAGAGAGAGAGAGAGAGAGATGTAGGTTTTAAAGTTATATTTTTGGTTTGTAATATTTATAATTTCCTATAACTTATAAAATAAACTTTAACTTTGTTTTAACTATGAAATAAAGTAAAAATAAAGAGAAAATTTTCTAAAAATTTTTAATTTATCTAAACATTTTATTTTGTTTTTACTTTAAAATGAAAACAAGGCTAAAATTTATTTTTTAAGTTATAGAAAATTAAAAATATTACAGAAAAATAATTATTTTAATTATATTGAGATATAATTATTATCCAAATAAACCAAATACCTACTTCTTCAATCAATACAGCTTGTTAAAAAATCCTAGTACAGTATTCCGTTGCTATTAAATATTTATGGGAAAGCAAATGTTCGAAATATACGACAGCATCTTTAAATCTATATTTTAAAAATATATTAATCAAAAAACTTTTTTCTTTGACAATTACTTTTTTTTTTTATAATCTTTCTATGCATAAAATAAAACTTCATCTGCTCTCAAATATTAACAAGCTAAAAGCGGTTACGTAAAATATACATACTAAAACCGAACAGGAGGCTCAAACCGAGATTTAAGTACGCCTGCTTTTATTTATTTATTTATTTATTTATTTTATTTTACTTTTTTTTTTTCTATATTTGTTATTCAAGGTTTTGTTTGTTTATTTATTTTATTTACTTTTATCTTGTTATTGTATTTATTTACTTGTTTTGTTATTAAAAGTAGAGTTGAACGACTGTAAGAATGTATGATAGTAAAATTTAATTTTTGGTATAATTAAACCCAAAATTTGAAAATTTAATAAATAGTAATTATTGAATTTTTGTGAACTAAAATAAAATATGTAAGTTATATTGCTATATTTTTCTATTTGTAATATTCATAATTTCCTGTATCTGAAAAAATAAATTTTAGCTTTGTTTTAATTATAAAGTAGAAATAATATAAAATGGTTAAATAAGTTTTTTTTTTTTTTTTTTTTTTTTACTTTTTTTTATACTTAAAATAGAGCTAAAATTTATTTTTTAAGTTTTAGAAAATTATAGATATTAAGATATTACAAATTACAAATCAAAAATATAACGATAAAACATACACATATTTTTTAATTCCCAAAAATAAAAAAAAATATATTATTATTAAATTTTTAAGTTTAGAATTTAATTATAAAAGAAAAGAAAATCAAACTAGAATGTTTAAATGAATAATTAAAAAAGAAAACTTCCCCTCTGTAACATCGAACTGGGAACGACGAAGTGGTAGCGGGGCCATCGCGAGGATGCTCAGAGCAGTTTTAAAACAGTTCTTAGCATCCTCACGATGGCCCCGATGGTAGCCACTTACGCTAGGAGCAATAACTCTGAGACGAAATAATTTCTACTTAAGCAATTACTGAAACTTTAAAGACTTTTAATTCCCCATCATAGTATAGGTATGGGGAACTTAGGTAATCCTCAAAATTTCCGACCTCAGTTGTTTGACTTTTTTACACGTTTTCAGGTGCGAGGAATCCAAAAATAACAAAATTTGTATGGTGTCCGTCTGTACGGTGTCGGTTAGTTTGTTAGTTCATTAATCCGTTAGTATGTTAGTCGGTGTACACGATATCTCAAGAACAAAGAGTTGTAGAGAAGTCAGATTAGTTTTAAAATATTGCTTTCGACACTGGCAAGAACCCTATTCATTTGCAACATTCGAATTAAAAAACTTCGTTAGTTATTAGAAATTTACGATTTTCATAACATGGGAGAATAGGGCAAATTTTCACTTAAACGGGCATTAAATGGAAAATTTTTACAGTAAAATTGTCTGACCAGTTTTAAAATAACAGTTTTGATGCCGGAATGAACATCATTAACGATAAATATGCTACTTCGAAAGTTTCGCAAGTTATTGGGAATTTACGAAGTTCTTAACATGGCAGAATAGGGCAAATTTTCACATAAACATCAATCTTGAGGGATATTTTCATCGTAAAGATATTAGACCACATTTGAAATAATATTTAGGATACTGGCATGAATATCATAGACTGAATTTTCCAATTTAAAAAATTCGTAAGTTATTTGAAATTTACAATTTACTCAACATGGCAGAATAGGGCAAAATTGAGCCTAAATGTCCATTTTGAGGATAATAAATTTATCAGACAACTTCAAAATAACATTTATAATACTTGTTTGAACATGTTTGACTACAAATATTCAAATAGGAAAATTTCGTAAGTTATTCGTAATTTAAGATTTTATTAACGTAGCAAAATTGAAAATTTTCCATAAGAATATGCATTTTGAGGATTGTTGCATTGGAAATAGTAGCATGAAAACTAAACTACTAAATTGACCCTAATAAAATAAATTAATAGATTAGAATAAGATAAATATATCGAAGTGAACGGTGATTAGGCAGGGATTTCCTTCTATCACAGAGTCAAGCGTTTGGTCAAATTTCTTTCTCTTTACATTATATGTCTCGCACTAGAAATTTATGAGAACATATATATGATGAGAAACTGAGCAGAGTCCACCTATGTCAGCTAGTTTTTCTCAAAATTGTTTGGCTAGTGCGCGCAAATGTGTTAATATATTGTTATCTTCATAGTATACTACAATTCTGCACAATTTCGTCTAAATCTGAATTTTCCATGTCGTGACCTCTCCTTGTAAGATTGATGAGAGATTCTTGAGATAATATAGGAATTAATAATAATACATGTAAAGAACATGAAAAATGCCAAGTAAAAACAGAAATAGCACTCTATAAAATCTTTTCTGGAACAAAAGCGGCACATGCAGCGTCTAGTGCCTTGTAGTGAGATTAAAATGAGACATAAATGTTCTATTCTTATGACCGTTGATATTTTTTCCATAAATTCGATTTTATACGTTTTTTTAATCGGTAGATAAAATGTTAAAGAATACTCTCATAGACCGTAATGCATTAAATGTCTTTTGTGAGCCCCTGTATACAATCAAGTTTTGCTATTTATACCATTTTCAATAGAAAATATGCCATAGTGAAGTTGAATGCTATATATCAGATTCGAAGCATTCTAGTAAATATCAATCGAAATTACAACTTGAACAGGTGTACAGACAGGCAGATAAACGAACCAAAATCATAATCACTCTTAAATTTTGTTGAAAAGTAACGAAAATATGTAACACAACGAAAATGACCTTCCAGTAATTTTCAATTATATCCCCTAATGTATTGGAATATCTTTCTGTTGCAGAGCAAACCTTAATTCTTATTATATTATATTCTATAGAAAATAAGATTTTCTGCATACGAATACTAAATGTTAATCTTGCTATAAGTTGGCAATTAAAAAGATATTAAAATATTCTTTATAAAAATTCCGCTCGTAAAATGCAGTGTAATGAAATTATTTTGGGTGTTACTTATACGTAAACCACAAGTGTTGTTTATATCATATTTTATAGAGAATATGCTATAATAAACTCAAATAACATATATAAGTTTCAAGGCATTCTAAAAATATTTACGGAAATTAAAGCGCGGACGGACTGACAGACAGACCGAAGTCATAATTTTGTTGAAAAGGGTTAATAATTAATAAAGCAAAATTTTAAAGTGCTTAAAATATTGGCTCTAAATAAGTTATTGACATCTAGTTTTTCTACACTTATGCGTATTATAATTTGCTGAATTAGATTTCATTATTTTTAAACCAATGTTTATCTGTGCGTTATAAAAATTCTGTGAGCATTATGATTCGAGAATTAATGATAAGAATTCCACGAAATTGTACGTTTAGTTTAGACCCAGACTGTTGTTAAATTTTGGCATCGACTTTTCAAATGATAATATTTCTAGAGTATGCTTTTCGTGACTTTGGTAATAGTTACACCTCATCATCATAAGGTAGGGTTATACAAATTTTACACATAAGATCTACTTTTATTCAGCTTTGGTATATATCGCCCAACAGGTTTCAATGATTATGCAGTTCATTCTTTCTTACCTCGTCTCTCACGCTTTTGAAGAATTCTATAAGTTCTGTCCGAGAGCGTGTCGTTATATTCTTTTTTTTTTTTTTTTTTTTTTTCCTACTGCACAGCTGTACCTTATTTTCTATCGTGTAGAAAGTCGCAAACTTATATATAATAATTTAATACGATTTTGTTGTTCAAATAAATATTTTAAAGTTATAGATAATTTGTTCAATTGTATGGCTGGATAGGAATTAATTTGCTTGGGCTTCTTAAATGCATAATAAAGTTTTCAGAATGTTTCTTTTTTGTAAACTAAATTATTATTCAAAATAACTCGAGCAATGCGGAAAAACAGATACTACAGTCAAAGACATTATAAGTGAAGGCACACTTTAAAATCTAGAAGTTTTTGTCGAATATCCAAGGAAACAGTTCATGAATTCTCTTGAAACTTCAAGAACAAAAAGAACACGTTACATATCATACATTCCAGCAAAAGTTTTGTACCGAAAGCAAAAAGAGACTCGGTTATGGACTATAGAAAATATAAGATGTTTGGGATTACCCAGTAAAAAAAAAAAAAAAAAAAAAAAAAAAATGCTTGAAATGCATTGTAGCTGTAATATATGATGTTGATGCTTCTTTTAATTACATAAATAAATAGACTGTGGCCACTACAAAACTTTCTTACGTATTTTCCAATACAAATTCCCCCAATACATATTATTTATTCAAATTATCTTCCCTGATGAATGCAGACAATTTTCATAACAAAGAAGTGTGTATAACACTAAATGTCCAAAGAAAAGCAGTTTTATGCAATACAAAATGTGTTTTTAAAAATGCGTTCTTTTCCCTAAGTCCTCTTTTCCCCCCCCCCCCCCCCAAAAAATAAAAAAAGGTGTTGATCAGTTTATTTGGAAGATGCCCAAAAGGTACCCCCAATTGAAATTTTTCGCCACCTGTAGGGGTAGCATTGCCCTACATATATTAAGAAAAAAAATCTGGTTGATTAGTATACATATAGATTGATTTTACTGTGAAAAGTCAAAAATTATTCTTAATATGTACATTTATACAAAATTTTGCCCACCAGATTTCAAATTATAAAATAATAATAATAGTAAAAGTACAAAAACCATTGATGTTGTTAAAGAAACCTTTGTATCTCTATGAATATATGTGCTATACTCACAAAAATTAATATATACATTTAAAAGAAGCCTCATAAGCATATACTACACTTCAAAACGCATTTAAAGCATTATTTTTCATAGAGTGATCCCAAACATTATAAATATATATATATTTGTGAATTTATTTTACCTCCTTTTTGTTCTCACATCAGAATTTTCACTGGAATATAGGAAATATAACATGTTATTTTTACTTCTGGAGTTCCAAGCGAATACATAAAGTATTTCTTTCGATATTCGATAAAACATGTAAATTTCAAAGTATCCCTTCACTCATGTCGATGACGATGACTGTAGTTTCCGCGCGAAAATAGTCTCATGACGGTGAAACAACCTTTACAGGCATCGGTCCTTATGTCTGAACTGAGGTACAACTCTATGTGTGTCGAGTAAACTTGATCCGTAGTCGACCCAGAAAATGTCTTTCAAAGAACAATTCGACTTGTTCCCGCAGCTTTTGACCCGCAACGCGACCCATAATAAATCATTGTCAAAATTATGATGTATGAGAAACTTAATTAAAAATCTACTATACTATACAATTATATTATTGAACAAACTTTTTACAGAATTAAATATTACATTAAAAAAATTACCAGCATATAATTATATATATTAATACTAGCATGTAATTATAACTATATATAACATAATAGAATTAATAAATAAGAATAGTACTGTTAAAAAGAATTTATTAATTATTAAATGACGGTTTAATAGTTTATGCAATAATTGTTAACGAAAATGAAAAAGTGTGAATTCAGCGAATATTTAAGAACAAACTTTCATTATTATTATTATTAAATTTGTTTTCCTTTCTTATTTACATATTTATTGTTATAACCATAAGATGGGGGTGATCTTTTATCATGAGTTGGTACTTTTTTTCAACAAAAAGTACCAAATCATGGTAGAAAAATTCATCATCTCATAGTTGCAACTACTGTAATACCAAATTTTCGTTTAACCTTGAACTGAAATTTTTTAACAGTGTATTTTTTTAGTTTGTTTTTCCATTGTTGTATTTTAATTTTAAATGAAACCAAATATCCTGACCTTTTTTCAGCTTTTGTTAGAATGTAAGAAAGTTTAAAACGTGAACTGCTAGTTGGGAGCGTACGACAAAGTTCCTAACTGTGTAACGAATTGAGATATTTTAAAAATTCGAAATATCTCAGATTCTTGAAGATTTTCGCTGTCTAGAAACTTAACTTACATATTTCTTAATGTACTCTATAAGGGTATAAGCCGACGCTACACTTGCTCCAAACTTTGAGACAAGTGGAACGATGAATCATAAAATTTTCATCTTTTTTTTTTTTCATTAAGTGACATATTCTTAAATCATAGAAAGTTCATATCTTTCAAACTAGTTGGCATAGGTGGACTCTGCTCAGTTCCCCATCATATTTATGTTCTCAGAAATTTCTAGTGCGAGACATATTATAATCATGTTAAATGAAATGAATTTCACCAAAGCTTGATACAGTGACAGAATGAAATCCCCGCCTAAAACGCTATCCACCGTTCACTTCGATATATTTATCTTATTCTAATCTATTAATTTATTTTATCAGGGTTAATTCCGTTGTTTAGTTTTCATGCTACTATTTCCAATGCAATAATCCTCAAAATTCATATTTATGTGAAAAATTTAGAATTTCGCTATGTTGATGAAATCGTAAATTACAAATAATTTACGAAATTTTCCATTTAGAATATTTGTATTCAATCATGTTCAAACAAATATCATAAATATAATTTTGAAGTTGTCTAATGTATTTATGATCCTCAAAATGGAAGTTTATGCTCAATTTTGCCTATTCTGAAATGTTAAATAAATCGTAAATTCCAAATAACTTACGAATTTTTTAAATTGGAAAAATCATAGTCTATGATATTCATGCCAGTATCCTAAATAATATTTTGAAAGTGGTTTGACATCTTTACGATGAAAATATCCCTCAAGATTGACGTTTATGTGAAATTTTGCTCTATTCTGCCATGTTAAGAAATACGTAAATTTCCAATAACTTACGAAATTTTTATATTGGAAAATTCATAGTCATTAATATTCATGTCAGTGTCCTAAATAATATTTCAAAAGTACTCTGACATCATTACGATGAAATATCTCTCAAAATTGACGTTTATGTGAAATTTTGCCCTATATTGCCATGTTAAGAAATTCGTAAATTTAAAATAACTTGCGAAATTTTCAAAGTAGCATATTTATAGTTACTGATGTTCATTCCGGCATCAAAAATGATATTTTAAAACTGGTCTGGTATTTTTACAGTAAGAAGTTTCCATTTAATGCATGTTTAAGTGAATATTTTTCCTATTCTCCCATGTTAAGAAAATCGTAAATTTCTAATAACTTACGAAGTTTTTTAATTCGAATGCTGCAAATGAATAGGGTTTTTGCCAGTATCGAAAGTAATATTTAAAAACTGATCTGACCTGCCTGCACTCGTTTGTTCGTGAGATATCGTGTAAACAGACTAACAAACTAACGGACTAACACACTAACAGACACCCTACAGAAAGACACCATACAAATTTTGTCAATTTCGGATTCCTCACACCTGAAAACGTATAAAAAAGTCAAAAAACCGAGGTCGAAATTTTTCACGATTACCTAAGTTCCCCATACCTATAGTATGATGGGGAACTAAAACCAGTTATAGTTCATGACTAATATTTTTCAGAAGTGTAAATGTAATAGCAATTGAGTAAAATGAAGTCACCATTTAACTATGCCAAAACATTTTTAACTTACCTACTTCATCGTACTAAAGATTTTAATATGGCACAAACTTTTTCCCTAGTTGAATATTACAATTATATATGTATATATACATATATATATTGAAAACCTTTTAAACTTTGAATTAGATGAAACCCTGCGTCACATGAAGCTAGAAAAAACTCAAATAAAGATTAAGAAAAACAAGCATCTTTAAATTGAAACATACAACATCATTACTTTTCAAGGTCTTAGAATGAAAGTTCCATGTAAATTAAGTATTATTTCTGTCTTGCTGTCTGCAAATTGCTAAACATTTGCAACAAGCTATGCCCAATAACACTTAAAAGACAAGGAAAAAAAAATCTCAAAGAATAAGAGGGTGGGGGGAATCAAGTGAGAAACAAACATACATAACTTCAATACCAATTTTTTTCATAATAAATAAATTTAATCCTAAGAATCTATATTAATAAAATCAGAGTTTTGTCTGTAAATTTGTCGGAATCAAAAAATTTTGCGATATATTCACGTTTTACACCCCATGAAAGCCGAAAATGACTTCAGAAAATTTTGCCTGTGTGTGTGTGTGTGTGTGTGTGTGTGTGTCATCGTGTCCGAATGTCGTTTTTTTTTTTTTTTTTTTGTCCGGGCATCACTTGAGAACGGCTGGACGGAATTCAACATCGCTTGGCAGGAATTTAGGTCTTCACCCAACTTAAAATTATATCTATCAACTTTTCAGAAATTCCCCGCCGTACCCCCCCCCCCAGGGGGTAAAAGACTAAAACACGTTTGTCCGGGCATCACTCGAGAACGGCTGGACGGAATTCAACGGCGCTTGGCAGAAACTTAGGTCTTCACCCAACTTGAAATTATATCTCTAGAAATTTTCAAAATTACGATTAGTGTTTAAATTGTGGGTAAAAAACGCCTGCGCATGCGCCATAAATATTTTTTCACTAAAATGCTTTGAATCTATACTAATATATAAATGCGAAAGTTTGGATGGATGGATGGATGGATGGATGTTTGTTACTCAATCACGCCACAACGGCTAAACGGATCTGGGTGAAATTTGGTACAGAGATAGAGAATAGTCTGGAATAAAACATAGGCTACTATTTATACCGGAAATTTGATTAGATTTTTAAAAATTAATTAAAATATGAAAATTATAAACTGGTAATTGACTTAATATAAGCCATTTAAATTTTTAATTGTTGCCAAAAAAAGTTTACGAGATATTTTTATTTGTTTATTTATTGTTTTCAACATAAAATGAAATATGCTTTCACGCGAAAAATAAATAATTACTAAATGTTAAATTGGTCGATAAGAAAACGACACTTTATAATCTATATATATAAAAGAGTACTTCCACTCACTTACTCACTCACTGACTCATCAACGCACAGCAAAATCTACTGGCGCCACTGACTCGAAACTGGGTCAGATTATAGAACATGTAGTGTAAGCACCCCCTAAGAAGCGATTTTGCGAAATTCGCCCCCCAAGGGGGATGGGGGAGCAAGACGCGATTTCACAAAAACCGTCATACCTCAAAGAAAAAAACAGATATCTGTAAAATTTTTGCATTAAAACATAGCTAAAACAAATGCCTAAAAATCAATTTCTGGAATTTTGGAAATTCGGTCCACAAGAGGGGGTGCGTGGCAAAATGTGATTTCACATGCGCAAAAAGTGATTTCTTAAAAAACCTTCATATCTGAAAGAAAAAAACAGATATACGTGAGATTTTTATTTCAAAATATAGCTAACATAAATACCTAAAAACCAATTTCTGGAATTTTAGAAATTCGGTTCCTAATGGGGGGTAGGGCGCAAAACGTGATTTCACAAAAACCTTTATATCTCAAAGAAAAAAACAGATATCCGCAAAATTTTTGCTTTAAAATATAACTAACACGAATACCTAAAAACCAATATTTGGAATTTTAGAAATTCAGTCCCCAAGGGGAGGGGAAGGAAGGAAAACATTCTCTATATTTTATGTATTCTATATAATAATATAGATATTTCTTCTATAATAAAGTTTAAAAATAATTATTTTAATTTTTAATTGTTGCCAAAAAAATTTACGAGTTGATTTATTTTTCGACATGTAATATAATATATTTTCACGAGAATGGTAAAAGAAATATTAAATAATAAATTTGCTTAGGCTATGACAAAATGACGTCATTATCAAAATTAAATATTAATAATAAAAATCCAACATATTTCTTCAAATTTTGTTCCGTAATCTTTTTTAACATACTACAATTTTAGATTTCTTTTTAATTGCGTGTTTATTTATTTATTGGCGCGTATAATACGTTTGGCATGAAAGCTAATTCAGCATTATATTCAGATTTACTTATTCATAATGTAGGGTAATTTTTTTTATTTTGATGCTAAAGTAGATACGACATTTTTTGCCAAGGAGTCTACTTTTGGGATAGCCACTTTAAGCCAAGTAGCCCATAAACAAATAAATTATAAAATATTGAGGAGGGGGAGGCTAGAAAGAAAGAAACAGAAACAATAACCTCATAAATTATGTATTTTTGTTTAAAATGGTGACAAAAATTCAAAAGTCATCAAGGGGAGCTATAATAAGCCATTACCACGATAAGGATAAATAAATATTTATTTATTTTTCTATGTACGAACCACTGTTAACTAACTATGAAATACATATAGCCACAAAAAGTGAGTTGTTTCGCAGCATATTGTAATATTATATTTCACGTGAAATTGCTGTCAGTTTATGGTCGACCGGAAAAATCGAATAAATATAGGAAATAACGTAAAAGTAAATATTATGTACAGTACGCATAGTGTTGTTCATATGTAACTAATATTCAAATATAGAAGGGCTACTTCATTTTTTTCGATACTGTCTGTTTCGAAATTGTTATCTGATAAGCACAAAAGTGAAAGCCCGCTGGTATGGCAATAGCGACACACATCCGAAGCGAGCTTTTGAGCAATTTCAATGAATTTTATTTTTATTTTTTATCTATAAAGCGATATAGAAAAGAATTTTCTTTAAATATAATGACCAGCCAAGCGGGTAGAATTTGTCCGAAGAAATCCATAGGAGCTGAGGTCACAATTTTTAGTGTGTGGCTTTTTTACTTGTATCCAACATCCATTGCAACGGGATTTTGAGAATTTCCCCCATTTTCCCTCCTTAAGGAAGGGAGAGCAATAAAGACGTTTCCAAGCATAACCTTGCTTAAAATTATCGCAGTAAGATTAATTTTTATGTGTGGGTTGATTATGCATTCTCAACACGCACTATCAAGCAATTTTACGAAATTTCCCTCTGCCTCCCTCCTTTAAGGTCGGAGTGGTGGCAAAAACACGTTTTTAAGAGTAACTCTGTTCCAAAGTACCTCAGGAAAGCGATTTTTTGATATGTCGGTTGGTTACGCGTACTCAACACGCACACTACAAAGGGGTTTTGTGAATTTCCACCCTACCGGTCTTGGGAGGGGAGGTGGGGACAAAAAAATGTACCCATGTATAACTCTGCACTAAATTATCTTAGGAAGGAGATTTTTGATGTGTGGATTGGTTATATGTATATCTAACTCACAGTATAAAGAGATTTTGCAAAATTCCCTCCGCCGTCCCTCCTTCATGTGCAGGGGGGGGGGACACGTTTTAAAACATAATTCTTTTTCAAATAATCTCAGGATCTCGATTTTTTTATGTCTGGTTAGGTATGCGTATGCAAGATGCACTATAAAGGTATTTTGCGAAATTATCCCCTTCTCTTCTGGTGCTGGCGGGGGCAAAAACAAGCTTAAATATACTCCAGATTACCTTAGAATGATGAATTTTGATGAGTGGGTGTTGGTTAAGTGTACGCAATATGCACTTTGATGGGAGGAAAGTTTGCGAAACTTTCAACATTACCCGTGAGGGAGGAGGAGTAAAAATTAGGTAAGGTACTGCCGAAGGCATTGGGGCTCGAGATTCAAAAAGTGTGGGGAGGCGGAAAACTGCTGCCGAAGGTAGCGGGAACTTTAACTTACATTTTGACTGATTTCTATCTTTCTTTTTTTTCTTTTCTTTTTTTTTTTTTTTTTTGAGATTTTTTTTATTATTAATGATATGAAATATTGAGAATTCATTTCGATATAATGACCAGCGAAGCGGGCAAAGCCTGCTAGTGGAAAAATAAAATATAAAAGACTTTTGTATTCTCGTGATTCGCACTACAAATTAAGAAAAGATTGAAATGAAGTGTTGCCATGTAAGTTTCATACTTTAGTTAATTTTAAAAAATCTAATTGTCGTATCGAAAAACTGTTTACACCCCAGGATTCAGAAAAATCACCTCTTTTATTTGGTACTAAATTTGTAATGATAGGTCTGATATTTCTAATTTATTTTTCATTTTATTTGTTTTTCCGTTGCCACTTAAATTTCATACTTTAGTTATTTTTTAAAAATCTAATTGTCGCATCGAAAAACTGTTTGCACCCCTGGATTCAGCAAAATCGCCCCTTTCATTCGGTATCAAATTTATAAATATAGATCTGATATTTCTAATTTATTTTACCCTTTTTCCGTTTTCAACCCAGATTCGATATGGAACAGCTTTAGTATTGGATCCCTTTGGCAAAATTTGAAATTCGGCACCGAAGTAGCTCGGACGTTTCTCGCCAAGATCTTTAATTGCACAATTGAGATAGCCAATTTAGTTCATCGCAAAAATGGCTTAAAATATTTAAATTCTCCAAAGGGGTCCCATACTAAAGATGGGCTTTTTGTATTTATTTATTTGTAATATTTTCTATTAAAGACTTATGTGGTCACGAAATTTGGTGCGTAAATTGTTTGTTTGCATCCGGCACTTATTGTGGCTGGATTTCACGAAATTCGAAATCCCCCCCCCCCTTCCTTCTCGGAGTCGGAGGGCAATAAACGGTATAATTTCAGTATAATCGAACAGCTGAATTTGGCAATTTTTCTTTGGCGCCGTTTTGAAGGATAACAATGTCGTTCTGGACTGTTTGCGATATAATATGGCAGCCTAATATGTTGTATATTTTGGATTTATGATTTTATGTTTTATGTTTTATGATTTAGATTATGATTTTATCATTTATCATACATGATTTATGATTTAGCCATAATCGCCAACAAAAAAATCGCCAAATATCGTTGTGGCGTTATACTGAAGTTGTTCCCAATAATCATGTGTAAAAACATGTTTTACAGTTTGAATTTGCTTTGAATTATCTTAGAATGGCGAATTTTGGTGTGCGGATATTGATTAAGTGTGCGCATTATGTACATTAGTGGAATTTTGCAAAACTTCGAACTCACCCGCTGAGGAAGGGGAAGTAAGAAGTGGGTAAGTTGTGCCGAAGGCAGTGGGGACCCAGGCTGGATATTGATTAAGTGTACGCATTATGTACATTAGTCTGATTTTGCAAAACTTCGAACTCACCCGCTGAGGAAGGGGAAGTAAGGAGTGGGTAAGTTGTGCCGAAGACAGTGGAGACCCAGACTCCTCACTTTGCGAGCGATAAAGCCTCTACCAATCACAGCGAGAACTTAGGTTATTAATAAAGATATGGGATTTTGACAACTTATTTAAGTTTAATGTCCAGCGAAGCGGGCAAAGCCTGCTAGTGATTAATAAAACTAAAGTTTAACTTATTTAACTTCTGAAAAAACATGCTGAATTTATCTTAAACACACAAAAACAGGCATGAGGCTGAGTACAGTTAAATTCACAGTTAATCATGGAATCATATTTATCATCTGAACGATTAAGTTATTAATATTTAGTACTTTGTTTCTTCTAATTCTTTACAAATAATCCTTAAAGTTATAATATTTTTTTTTTTTTTTTTTACTTTCTTTTACCCATAGGGTCGAGAAAGTATTGTTTTAGGGTTAAATTTTCGAACGCGAGTTTTTGTTTTACATGTTCTGAAGTCCCCTGAATACGAAAATCATGTTTTTAGCCAATGGTCTGTGTGTGTGTCTGTCTGTTTGTGTGTCTGTTATCAGAATATCTCAAGAACATATAGGGATGCTACCCTAAGCTTTTAGTTGAGGTGAAGCAAATGTGTTCAGGGACACTCAAAAGTATTCAAATACATTACGTCTATGGGGAAAATTGCAGGTAAGTAGAGTTTAACATCTATAGCTGCACTAAACCAAATGAAACGAAAAATAATAGAGATAGTCAACTGGGAAAAAAAAGTTGTGTATGTAGAAGCCTCGCCTCCCCTCAAGGGGAGTAAATTTCCATGATGGGTATCTTTCAAAAGAGCTCGCCAATACCTTTAAAACGAATGGTTGAACCATCAATCTACGATAATTTAAAATAAAGTTATCAATTTTTTTCATTTTTAGCAAAAAAAAATTTTTTTTTTTTTTTTTAATGTAATATTGAGAACAAATTCAATTTTTTTTTTTTTCTTTTTTTTGGATATTTAGTGTTATACTACTTCTCTAATATGGAAACCGTGTGCATTATCATGAAAGATAATTTTTTAAAATTATTTTAATAAATTATTTTTACTGAGTAAATATTTGTATAGGAAAATATAGAAGAAAGTCATGTGGTGGCCGCAATACACTAGTTATTTTTTGTTAATGAATGTGCTTTACTAATAATATTTTACCCTTTCCAGAAAAGCTGTTCGGGAACTGAAATAAATTCCTCATAGAGATATGGTAAATAAAGCATGTTTTAAGCTAAATATTCATCGCTTGTTTTTTGTACATTAATGAAACGGGGGGGGGGCTGAGGGGGGCGGTAGCGCTCCTCACACAGAATTAATTATCATATAAAACTCTTCCTAAGCCTAATTTGAACTGTTTTACATAGGTTTACGTAACAGTACTCGTTATCTTACCTCTTAATCTACAACCTGTATTTATAGTATTAGATTTCAGGGTAAGAGAAAGTAGTGTGACTGACGCACCAGATTATTTAATTAAATTTTTATTTAAAACTGAGATTAATTAGATTTACATAAATTCGCAATTCATAAGTGTCATGCAAAAATAGAGATGCTTCATTGCTTAATAAAACCTAAACAAATGGTAGCTTTAAAAAAAAAAAAAAAAAAAAAAAAATGGTAGCTTAAAAAAAAAAATGAAAGAAAGAAAGAGAAAATTCCATATTAGAGGTTCGGACACTTAATAAAAGAACACAGTGCTGTATGTAATTAAAAAATAAGGTTATTAATTGATACTCAATAGTTGATTTATTTATTTATTTATTTATTTATTTATTTTATTTTTTTTATTTTATTTTATTTTATTTTATTTTATTTTTTTTTTTTTTTTGTTAAGATTTGATAGTTATTTCCGTTGTCAAATTAACTAATTTGAAAGTTAATAATGAAGTAATAAAAACTGTTAATAGTTTCAATTTTTAGAATTAACTGTTAATTTTTTTAGAATATATAAAGCATTAACTTTTTTTACTTTCCGAACATTATATTGAGGAAAGTATTGTAATCATCTAAAAAATTCCATATTAGAGGTTCGGACACTTAATAAAAGAACACAATGCTGTATGTAATTAAAAAATAAGTTTTATTAATTGATACTCAATAGTTGTTTTTTTTTTTTTTTTTTTTTTTTTTTCTGTTAAGATTTGATAGTTATTTTCGTTGTCAAATTAACTAACTATTTAATAATGAAGTATTAAAAACTATTAATAGTTTTAATTTTTAGAATTAACTGTTAATTTTTTTAGAATATATAAAGCATTAACTTATTTTATTTTCCGAACACTATAGTGAGGAAAGTATTGTAATCATGTCAAAAATCCGAAATTGAGATTTTGATGTTTCTATACATTTCGAGGTCCCCTGAGTCCGTTTTCATTATTTTTACGATGATGTGTGTATGTGTGTGCGTATGTATGTGTGTATGTATGTGTGTGTGAATGTGTGTGTATGTGTGTGAGTGAACACTCTAGCGTCTAAACGCTTTGCTCGAGTGAGCTGTAAGTTGGTACGCATGTTGCAAGTCACTGTAACACGAACCCTATTGATTTTGGTGAATCTGGCACTTACAGTTTTTTAACAGGGACACGAAGAAAAATTCTTTATCATTATTGCCTATGGGACCAAAATCTTAAAAGTGCGATAGCGTCTAAACGCCTCATTAAACTGAGCAAAAAATTATACACATATTATAGGTCACAGTTGCCCGAACTGTATAGATTTTGGTGATTTTAGCACTTACAGTTTTTTTACAGGGACACAAAGAAAAATTCTTTATCATTATGGCATATGGGACCAAATTTTTAAAAGTGCGATAGCGTCTAAACGCCTTATTCAATTGAGCTGAAAATTTATGTGAATATTATAAGTCACTGTTGCACTAACTATAAGCATTTTGGTGAATCTAGCTTTTTAGGTTTTTACAGGACACAACGAAAATTTCTTTATCATTATGATCTATGGGCTCAAAGTTCATTAGCGTTAAATTAAACATCGTGTACTATAAAGAGAAAAATACTCAAATACCCTATTATAATTTTCCTTCCTTTGTTTATTTGACACTCTTACTTTACTTTATCTACAAAACCGTTAATTACTCAATGTTTGGAAAGTCGAGTGAAGTCACTCCAGATTTATATATATATATATATATACATAATGCAAACACCATAGACAAGGAAAGATGATTAAATCAGAAATAAGATTTAATTATTGAATTTACTAGAAATTTTGGATAACCATAAGTTCTAGCTTGAAAATAGATAGATTTAATGTTTTTACTTTTATATTTATTAGAACATTGATGTTTTATTCTGTAGAGGAAGTTAATTAGAATATTTTTATAAATAGTTTTATGTAAACATGATTTGTAATGAGTAAATAAATTAACTGTAAAAGAAAATTCTTTTTCTCTTATCAAAAATTTCAAAATCTAAGTTTCCATTATCATTATATATTTTTAAATCTAGAAAGTTTATTTCTTTATTTATCATATCATTTTTAGTTAATGAAAGACTGTGAGGATAATTATCTATGAAGGTTTTCGTATTGCTATCATTAAAGTAAAAAACAATAATATCATCCACATATCTGCAGAACATTAAGTCATTACTTATAGAGAAGTTTCTTTCATAATAATAAAGATATGAATCAGATAATAAACTACTAGCAGAACCCCCTTGTGGAATACCTTTAATACTTTGGAATATAGTGTGATTATATAGAATAAAATTATTATGTATTATGAAATGTAATAAAGTTTTAAAGTAATGAAACGATATTTTTTCGTTACCACTATGCTTATGTTCATTAAAAAGAATTAACATAGTGTTATGTAAGCCATGAATGTCTATATTATTAAATAAATCATTAAAAACAAATGTACTAATGTTTGCGTATATTTTTAAATTTTTAATTCTGTGTAGAAGTTGAAAATTATTTTTAACACAATGCTGATTGTCATAGTTTAAAGTTAAACTATAAATTTCTTTTAAAATTTTTAACTGGAGATTACAAGCAGCATTATTGTATGCATTACAACCAATAGTTAAAGTGCGAAATTTTACAGGAGTTTTAAGAAATTTAGGAATGATAACTATATGGATAGTTGAAATTTTTACGTTTGAGTTTTAATAATTTCTGAAAGCTGAGAATCTTTTTATTGTTAATTTCAGTTGTTAAGGTGGTTTGCTTAAAATTATTACTATTTAAAATAGAGTTGTCTAAGATCTGTTTATATAACTCTTTACAAATAATGGCATAGTTATTAGGTGGTTTATCTACATAAATAATAATAAATCTATTTTGTAAAAGACTAATAGGTTTATTTAATGTTTATATATACACACAATGATTTAGTTAAATATAATTCGTATTATGTACATATAAATGAAATTTTGTCCTAGACCATAGATTTATTATTACAATCGACGGAACACTGCTTTATTACGAAAATATAAAAAAATGTGGCAAAGATGAGTCGGCTGACTGCAGGCAAAATGTTGGCTTTCTTGGCAACTATCGTGTTGTTGACGATATTTTTTTTTTTTTTTTTTTTATTAAAAGATAAAGCAAGCAAAACTTGTGTAAAACGTTACCATTTTCAGCTGTTCAGCTCTATTATTTATTTAATTAATTAATTAGTTTTTTTAATTAATTATTTATTTGTTTATTTATTTAATACAATCATCCAGAGATAAGTATATAAAATCTATAAATTATTAGTTAAAAAAAAAAAAAAAAAAAAAAAAAGTGTATTTATATATGTGTAGGTGTGTTTGTGTGCATATAAACTGTATACATTTCGGGGATAGTCTCGAGGTAATAACCTACACTTTTCTTTTTCGAATCAATATCATCTTTTCAATATATTCCCCCCTCACTGTTTGTTTCAGCCGGAAGTTATGACTGAAATGTCCAAAAATAAAGGAGGGAGAGAGCGGTTAAAGAAAGATAAACAGAGAGGTAGTCAATGAATCATTTGTCACAAAAATTGACATAGAGGAAACAAGTCAAAAAATTAATCTTTAGAATATTTTTTATAGGATAGATACTGAAAGCAAACCTAAATAAATTTACTGGACAAACTTATTATAATGTTGAGGGGGTGTAATATTAAAATAGAATAAAGTGAATAATGAATGTAAAAATTATTTCTTCTTTGCAATAAAAATATCTATTAAAAATTAGTTTGTAAAGCAAATCTAAAATACGGGAGGGGGAAGGGTGGGAGGGGGCAAAAGTGACTCAAATATTTTTAATTTTTAATAAAAAGTCAAATAAGTATGACGTACGAGAGTGTGATTTGCACTACAGTGACTATTACAGTCAAAATTTTGGTCTAAGCAAATAAAAAATTAATTCAAGATATTTCCCTCAGCTGCCGCTACTTGTCCGTATGTTTTGTTTATATAGCGCTTCTTTATAGATAGTTATGCTATCCTTCGCGATCGACTCCTTTTGATTTCTTGTAAGATTATGTGAAAGGCAAAGTGTATGTTTCCCGCGGCTAACTTTAAAGTATTAAAAACGCTAATAACCAGAGTTGCCAACTTTTATAATTTATTCCGAATCATTTTCAGACCCGCCTTCATTCCATACCACTTTATTTGTAGAATAATTTTGTCCAGAATATAACTATGATAAAATAAGAAGAAAATTACACTTTAAAAAAAGTGGTATGAAAAAAAGGCGGAACTAACAATGCGCCTAAATAAATTATAAAACATGACAATTTTGTAATAACGTGCGTAATCCTGTTGCTTTTTTTTTTTTTTAATGCTTTTTCTTACTTTTTTTTAAGGTTCAACGACACTTTGAGCAAAATTTTGAATATATATATTTTTATTATTATTATTATTATTTGCTTAAACAAAACTTTCTATCGTTAAGCATTTGCACGATACTTGCCTTGTTCCTCAGCTTCTTCTCATCCTCTTGCAGCTTCCATCACAGTATGATCCTGATGCATAGTTTGTGCACTTATTTCAGGTTCTTCTTGTGTTTTAGCTACTGTCCGTTAATCATTTGCACAATAGTTATGTTGTAGCTGTTGATTAATTTTTCCTCGTCTTCTGTTAGCAACCCCATGGACATTTAACAAAGCACCTCGATTTCTGAATTATTGCTGAATTTCTTTTTGAAATATTCTAACTTGTGGCTGTTGAACAGTTTCTTGCTGTTGCTCTCTTTCTAATTTTTTTGTTCCACAGTTCATATTGCAACAAACCTTTACGTAAGAAAGGCGCTTTTTTTTTTTTAAAGAGACATTACAGTTTTTATTATATGTCTATACTGAACGTAGATTTTTTACTGTTTATATGTCTGTTAAGTCTTAGTATCAATTAAAAGTTAAAGCTGAGAAAAAAATATATATTATATAGAATACAATGAAAGTGCTGTTCTGATATAATCTCATAAAAAGCAGTAAATGATCCAGTAAATGAACAGTCTCGATAAAATCCAAATTATAAATACACCTTTTTTTTTCTTCTTCTTTATATCGTTGTAGACTCCTCTCGGGAGGGGAGTACTCTGGGACCATAAAAAATGTTAAATTAAAATTGAAATTAAATACCTGAAATTTTAAGAAATGAACATATTTTGAGGTTTAAAAAAAAAGAAAGAAAGAAACAGTTATTTATTTTACTTTATTTGCGCATTTTGTATATTTAGACCAATTATTATTATTTTTTTCTCTTTTTCCCTCTTGCAACAAGTCGAAAAAAAAGTATTTAAAATAAAATTGAGAAAAAAAAATGGAATATCTTTCGTGTAGGACTTTCTTGGCGAAATTTGAAATTCGGCATTTACTCGGACGTTTCTCGTCAAGGTCAAGGTCTTTACATACGCAATTGCGATAGACATTTTATTTCATCGACAAAATAGCAACAAAATTTAAAAGTCGCCAAGGTGGTCCTGTTCAAAACTAAAGTTGTACCAAAAAATTTTAAATCCTCTAATCGACTTTGAAAGGGGCAAGATTGTAATGTTGTTTTCACTGCAGAGTTTTTCCAATGTACTAAAATAATGTTTATTTCAACTTGAGATTAAAAATTTAACTGTACACATAATTAAAATCCTTAAAGCAATTATTTAAGATCTTCAAACTTGAAAAAGAAGCTAAAATTTCATAATTATATAGTATATAATTTTGAATTATAAGTGTATTGTGGCTGTGGGAAAAGAACAGTTTAGTTACCGGATATATTAGTCAGCGGCAGTCAAAAGAAGAAATGAATATAGTAATCGTTGCTAAGGAACTCAACACAGTTTCTGCATGCTTTTATATGGATGAATCGACTAAAAAAAATTCCTGTCGTACTAAACTGAATTCAGTTTTGTATGGAATTTTATACTTATTTATTACTTAGAAAAGAAAATTAGGCTTCAATTTATTTCTATTTTTATTTTATAATTTATTTAATTTCGCTAATTTCAACTTGACATTTTAAATAAATACTTGTAAAAGTGTAAATTTTTAAAATATCTAATAAATATATTTAAAATTTTCTTGAAATGTCCCCATATGCCACAGATAAACAACTCTACTACAGAATATGTCACGATTAGGCATTTTTTTTTTTTTTTTTCTACAGTTTTAAAGGAAAAAACAGAACGAAATTAACGATGACAGATGGTGCTGTCGTTCCATGTCACCCAGTTGCCACATGAGCTTTTCTAAAAAGTGTTTCGGTTAATCCTTTTCAGAGCTATTTACTTTAAAAGCTTCGGTGAGAACGCTTACATTTCTGTAAATTTTTTTTATGCATTTCTTAACTGGATTCTATCAAAAAATAATACACAAAACCAGGAAACTCATTAAAAGTGTACATGATGAGGCAGCTTAAACAATATATTACGATAAAAGCCACGATGCTGGGGAAAATGGGAGATGAAATAAGTTAAAGGGCGCCCCATCAAGGAGTATGTATGTAAGATTTTAAGCTGCGGCTTAGGTCTTTAGGGTTACCAGCTGCATCATCCTTCCTGACCCATAGGGACCCAAGAATAAACCTATGGTTGAGAAAGTCACGAACTACCCACACATAGAATTATTACTCATGCGTTTTTCCTGAAGCAAGTTCCACAAAAGCGTGCAAATTAAGAATGGAAAAATGTTTTTAAAAAAAAAGTTCTTTGTCTTTTGATTAAGGCATATTGTCAGTGCCTGGCTTATTTCAAAGTATTCAAGATAGGGATAGATCTTCACCAAAATCCAAAATAAGCCTAAACTTGCGCCGTAAATCTTTGGAATTTTTAAATGTACTTTATTCCTAATGGCAATGATGTAAGCAAAAGTAAATGATGTATAATTGTCAAATTAACTATCATTTTTATTTTATCTTTTTTTTTTTTCTTTTTTTCTTAACTATTTCAAACATAATAGAAATATTTATTCTTTAATATATACAAATTTGTTAATGAAAACCACCAACAAATAGTCGTTTTTTAAATTATTTTTTTATAATTATGTCCCAATTTGACTGATATTCAAACATATTTTGGCAGATTAATTATTTAATATTTTTTATCTACAATAAATATTTTAAATAAATTAATTATCTCGTCATCATTATTAATCATTTATAGAACCAAGTAGGGAATAGATCAGCTGTCTCGGCTTCTCCATCTTGTGAAATTCTACTTTTTTTCCTGTATACTTTATCATTACACAGATAATATTTATTTTTACTTTCTTCTATATTCAATAGAAAAAAGTATTGGATTCGTAAAAATTTTCGACCTCGGGTTTTTGATGGATTTACACATTTTGAGAGCTGTAGAACACGATTTGACCATTTTTAGAAAATGTCTGTCTGTCTGTCTGTGTGTGACAAAATTTTGTGGCAACTGTATCTCAGGTACTACTGCACATAATTTCATACAAATTGGTATGTAGTTGCACCTTGACATAAATTAGTGTCAATCAACTTTTGGTAAAAATTGTTTTACAGGTTGCGTTGCCATCCCGCTTTTCTAAATTTTTAACATGATGATATAGGACAAAATTTTGTATAAATGTGCATAAAGAGAATTATTTTTTAGTAATCATTATGAAATTTGCAAGAATTATTTATAATAGAGATAGTCAACTGGAAAAAAAAAATTTTGTATGTCTAGGAGCCTCGTCAATCCCCCTGGGGGGAAGTCCCCCCTCGAGGGGAGTAAATTTTCAAGATAGGTATCTTTCGAAAGGTCTCGTCAATACCTTTAAAACGAATGGTTGAACTATAAATCTGTGATAATTTAAAACAAAGTTATCGATTTTTTTTAATCCTTACAAAAAAAAACTTAGAAAAAAATCTTTTTTTTTTTTTTTTTTTTATTATTATTATTAACGAAATTTAACCAAATTTGGTATTTAGTTGTCCCCTGACATAAGCTGGTGCTGATTAGATTTGGGGATCAATCGCACAACAGGAGGCGCTGTGATCGTATTTTTTCTAAATTTTTAACATGGCAGTATAGGACAAAATTTCGTATAAATGTACATAATGAGAACTATTCTTAACCTGTGATTCTAAAATTAATATGAATTATTGATAATAATAGTAGTTAATTAGGAAAAAAAAAATTGTGCATGTGGTGGCATCGCTTCCCCCCCCTGGGGGGGGAGAGTACCTCCGGGAGGGAGGGGATAAATTTTCAAGATGGGTATCTTTCGAAAGGTCTCATCAACACCTTTAAAACGAATGGTTGAACTATAAATATATGATATTTTAAAACAAAGTTATCGATTTTTTTTTTTTTTTTTTTTTTTTAACATTGTTACTGAGTGAATTTGTATAGGAAAATATAGAAGAAAGTCTTGTGGTGGCCACAACATACTAGTTTATAATGAAATTAGTGAGCGTTTTAAGGTAATGTCACTAAAGCATAAAAATATTCTTTAAAAAACATCTAACTTTTATTATTATTACACAGACGATATTTTTTTATATTGAAATTAAGAATTTTATAATAATTTAAGCAAAAAATTCTTTAAAGAGCATGTGTACTTTATTTTATCGCGGACGATAATTACTTTTTATTAAAAAAGTCAGAGAAAATTAATAAACTGATTTAAGTAAAAACATTAACATTTTCTTGAAAGAACATAAATTTTCGAAAAAGTCGACAATGATTTTCATTTCATAGAAAATCGTTTACACTTAACCGTAACCTAGTGCTCTAAAACTTTTTAACCATTTTTTACTATTACAGTTTCAGAAGAAAATTTCTTCTTGTTTTCCCTTTATTCCCCTATTGTGAACGAAATTCCTAGCAAGTTAATATGATATATGCTCTACGTAGAAACATATCGATCAGTTTTTCAAGGAAGATACTCTCATGCGTGATTCATTCTCCTATAAATTCTTTTGTATAATGTCTTTTTATTGCTTGTTTAACAAAACAGAACGAAATAAATAAATAAAATAAAATAAATTTTCTTTTAGTCCATTACTTGTCTGAATTTTATTGGAACACTTTTAATACTTGAAAAATATAAAAAATATTGATTAAAATTGAAATAAATAAGTAATCGGGTATTAAAAAATAATAATTGTTTCATAAACATTTTATTTGATTAATATTTGTAATACAGTGAAGCATTGATAATCTGTAAACCCATAATCCAGCAGCACATATAATCCAGCGCTGATGACTTGTTTTCTTCCCTGCCATCCCCCCCCCCCTTCTTTTTACTTGCCAGTTTTTTCAGATCGTCAGTAAAGTTTACTGCTTTTCATTTAATTTTACTGATTTATGGAGTGACGGGATTTTTTTAAGATGCTTTCCGAAAAAGATTTTAGCATGTGAAAACGGATTATCTTACTCAGGAACGAAAGAGTATAAGGATCGAATTACATTATTAGCGTGTTCAAATGTATCAAAAATACACAAACTTAAAATTCTTGTGATCGGCAAGAGTAAAAAGCTGCGTGCTTTTGCAAGAGTGAAGGGGTTTCCCGTGCTTATTTCAAAAGTTAATTTAATTATTTACGTTTTTAATACGTTTTTAAGGTTTACATTGGGGTTAGCATGCATTTTATAAACTGTTTCTTAAGAAATATTTCTTTGGATGTTGTGATTGATCGACGATTTCGATACATTTTCGGACCACCTATAATCCGGAAAAATCGATAATCTGGCAACGTTTATATCCCGCCGATGTTAGATTATCGATGCTTCACTGTCTTATGGTACTTGAAAAAAGTAAAAAAAAAATTAATGTTGAAAAACTATTGTAAGTATGTTTATTAAACTGTGGAAGCTGACCTAAAGTTCTTAACTTTCTTCATCCAATAGGAAAAGTATTCGATTCATAAAAATTTTTGGCATCTGGTTTTCGATGGATTTACACGTTTTGAGATGTCTTGTCTTGAACACGATTTCACCATTTTAGGAAATGTTCGCCTGTCTGTTTTTCTATCCATGTACTTGTTTGTGATAAAAATTTTGTGTCAGCTCTAGATCAAGAACTAATGTACAAAATTTCACGAAAAGGTATGTCTAGTTTCATCTTGACATAAATTGGTGTCTATCAACTTTTGGTGCATGTCGCTTAACAGGAGGCACTGTCGTCCCGTTATTTTCTAACTTTTGACACGGCAGTATATGACTTTATTTTTTTTTATGTACACAATGAGGATTATTTTAAATGAAAGTTTATAAAAGTAATTAAAAAAATTATAATAGCAATGTTCAATTAAGAAAACAGGAAAAGTCTTAGGAAAGGTCTTAGATCAAAGCGATGCCTGACTGAGTTTACTTTTTTTTTCTGTCGGTTGGAGGCGGATATTTATTATTATATAACTTCCAAACGGATGCTCAGATTTTGATACTTCTTTGGAAGGTCAGGGCCTGTAACGATTTTTGTGCATACTGGGGCGATTCATAAACAGCTTTCAATAACATAAATTCAGAATCGCCATTTTTTTTTTCTTTTCCTTCTTGCTGGGGATGGAGCTGCCTTCGAATGTCTTCCCATGTTTTGCAGTATAAATATATATTCATTGAAAAGAGAAAAAAATAAAATCTCTTTTTGGAAAAAAAAAAAAAAAAGGAAAAGAAAAAAAGGAAAAATTTACCCGACTCCAAAAAGGAATTGACCGACGAAAGTGCCCTCTCACCAGCATGCGGCAGTGCAGCGTGTTTCTAGGCCGAAGCCTAGGCTTACCTCCGCAGTGTTTATTTAAAATAAAACACATAAAAAAAAAAAAAAAAATGTTAAAATTACATAGGACCGCCTGAGTGGAAACTCAAACGGCGGATAGAAAAAAAAAAAAAAAAACATGAGTAGCATGACATTTGTTTCGTTTGAAGGACTTGTCATGTGGGCTTAAAAGTCACTTATCCCGTTAGTAGTCGCTATAGACAGCGCCACCTATTACAGATTTAACTTCCACCAATAATTTTAAGAAGTGATGTGATCGACGTTTCTTCGATTTTTTTTCGCGTTATATGTATATCAAATGCCACATCTAAAAAAATTTGGTGGTTATTGAATAAAAAAATCCGGCAACACTGAAGGATGGGCGGCAAATCGACCAACTAGCGACTACTAACGGGTTATTTGATGCGTATTTCTAAAATTCAGATTGGTAACTGATGACTTTGAAATTTTAAGAAGTTAAATTAGAGATATGGGTTAAATGTTTAAAAATTTTTGTTAGTTTTTGACGGAGGGGTTTTCGTTTAATTATGTTAAAAAGCCACTCTGAGGGTTTATTCACGGGGTTTAGAATGCGACAGTCGAAGGCAAGTGGACTGGAGTAGTAGTAATGGTTGGGAGAGTCCAAGATCCCGCACTCACATTGGTCTAATCGCGAACGATAGAATTTATGCAGATAGATTTTAAAAAGACCATGTCCCGTGAGAAAAGGCAGTGACTGCTAGTGTAAGATTGAAGTTGTATTTTGAAACTTTTGAAAGTAGTGAGTAGGTGTTATTCAAACTACTAAAAGTAAACTGACATAAAATGGAATTGTAAATTGCGTCTAAAATTATAAAATAAATTCTTTCGCCAGACAACATAAGCACTACTATTTATCATAAACTTTGAAGTCGGCACAAAATTAAATAAAAATTCATACTTTTTTTTTTTCAATTAATACACAATTTAAATTAAATTCAAAACATACATCTCAATTTGTCAAACTTAACAGAAACTACTTACAGATTCAAATGAAACAATTAAGATTTCGCGAGAAAAAAAGTTCACAGTGAAACCTCTAGTAATTTTTTAGAAACAAGAATCCTGAATAGTGATGGATCTTCACTGCTCTACGTAGATGTTATTAGTGGATCCATTTTTTATACAATGATAAAATAATAAAGGACATTATGAAAATAAATCATTCGAAAAAACAGCGTAAATATCGGTCTCAAATCAAATTTGTAAAAAGAACATCAAATTTTATTTAATTTTGGGCCGACTTCAAAGGTTATGATTAATAGTAATGTTCATACTGTCTGGCGATCGAATTTATTTTGTACTTTTAGGCGCAAATTGAAAATCCATTTTATGTGAATTATTAATTTATTTTTAGTAGTTTGAATACTTATTGCTTTTTAGAGTCTTTTCTTTTTTTTTTCCTTCCAAAAAATTTAATACTTTCTCTTACCCATATATGGTAAAGAAATAATTGGTTTGAAATAAATTAAATTTGAGAAACTGAGTTTTTGCTATATTCGCACGTTTTGGGAATATCTGAATTCCCAATTCTGGTTTTTAGCGGTGGCTTCTCTCCCTCCCCACCCTGTATATGTGTATGTGCGAGAGAGAGAGAGAGGAAGAGGGGGGGGGGGCATAGTTCAAAAACTAAATAGTATTTGTAGAAATATAAAATGATATCATTTGAAGATTGTTATAGGGAATTTTATAATAATTATCTGTATATTTTTAACTCTACCAATTTTGATAATTTTCATCATGCCTTGTCCCCTTAAAAGGATTGGATGAAAGGGAATGTGGAAGTAGCATTTTGAATAATTGGTCACTCCGGACATATAATACCTAAATAAATTTATTTTAAACTTTAAAATTTTGTAAAAGCTTGAAAATGTGATTAAAAATATATAAAATTATATTACCTAATAAGTATTATTGCCATTTTATAATAATTTTCCGTGTATTGCAGATTGTTTGAATTTCATGATTTACATCATCCCTTGTCTTCCTAAAAGGACTTAAATTTTTGAATGAAAAGTAATGCGTTTGCACAAAGAGCATTATTAAGTTATTCCTGAAATATATGCCCCCCCCCTCCCACACACACACACAAATTAGTTTAAACTTTAAATTTTTGAAAAAACTTGCAAATGCTATTTAAAGAAATGTAGAATTACATTATTTTAAAAATACAGTTATTACCTGTATATTCTAAATTGTTACGATTTTAATAATTTTCATCATTCATTCCCTTAAAAGGTTTAAAAGGATTGATGAAAAAGAATGTACAAGGAACATTTTCAGCAATTGGTTATTCCCAAATTATAAAACTTGAGAAAAATTAATTTAAACCTTAAAACTTTATAAAAGTTTATGCAAATATTAATTGAAGAAATATAAAATTATAGTTAAAAAAAAAATATCATATAGTTTGCACATTTTATAATACTATCTATATGTTATAAATTACATTTATTTTAATAATTTTCATCATTCCTTGAACCCTTAAATCATTTTCCAGTTCTTCGACATAAGTTCTCAGAGGGAAAAACATGACGACAAAGCTTTTTTTTTTTTTTTTATGAGTCAGATAAAAGTATCTAATAAAAACAACAAACACATTTATTTACGTTATTGTAATTTAGGATTAATCCCTCCCTGTTGTAACACATAGCTAGGATTTTTTATGCTATGATCCTAAAACTTTTCTACATTACCTTATTAGTGCATGGGGTACATTTAGTCTCTCTTGAATTTTTTTGTAAGAGGACCATACAAAAGTTTAAATTTTATAATTCTTGAAATTGAATTCTCTGATTTTTTTTTTTTTTTTAAATCAATTTTATACAACTTTGTATATTTATTTACGTCTTTGTAGTTCAATGTGTAACTTTAATATCAATATTAAAGAAATTACTTCGATTGTGTGGCTTAAGACCGATTGACCACTCTAGGATCCTAGGGCTCTAAGTGGAATGCTCTCAATGGGGGTCTTTCTAAAGTATTTTAGCCGTATTTACACGAGTTTCGAAAAAAACCCACAGAAAACTTCAAACGGCTAAGTCTATGAGTACGACCTGGGATCGAACCCGGCATTTCCCATCTACTAGCTTAGAACGAATAACCGTTCGGCCACTGATGGGGCCGAAATTAGTGCGTAGACCAATGTTTTCCAAAGACCCTGTATAAGTTGCTTTTTAAGATTTCTATAGTTCTAATGGATATATAATTTTGCTGTGCCATTCGAATTTATTTATCATACGTTCATAATAGAAAATTTTAATTTTATGATTTAATGTGCCTACATTCCTCAAAGTAAGTTAATTAATAAACAAATTCAAATTAGATTAAATGATGAATAATGTATATCAATATAAGTTTTAAAAATTCCTTACATGTGTTTTCATTGTACTCCAAATACTGTTTATCTATTTGAGATTCAACCTGCCCTTAGTCTTCAAAAATAATCTAGAATAATTAAATTTGATCCGAATGGAAGACTCTCATTATACTCTAAAAATTCCTTGCCCGTTTATCATTCACTACAGCCAAGCACTTTTTTTAATCTAGGTCATCAATTCCTCATATTCTTCAGATTTGGCTCCCATTGACTTCTTCTTGTTCTTCGGGCTCATAATCATTTGATTGAAAAAGATCTGAGGCACTACTGAACATTTGTATAAGTGAGAATAAGTAAGATTTTAGGATTTTAAAAAGCGTCGATAAAAGCACAGAGTGGGACTTTATTAACTATTAATCTATAACTTTTAGCTATTATCAATAGTAATTTATCCATGTTTCTTGTTCAAAAATTACTAAAAAAAATAATAATAATAATCCTTAATATAATACTAATTAATTGTACTCTACGATTTAAAATAACTTTAGATTATTAAAAAAAAAAAAAAAAAAAAAAAAAAAAAAAAAAAATCTTTATCGGTGTTGCCAATTGATACACTTTATATAAACAGTTTTCTGTTACTAAACATAGATGACAAATAAACAAACAGTAATCGAATATATCAGAGAAGTCAACTTTATGCAAAGTGTAGCGTAATATGACCGATATGATGTCCACAGCAGATGACGCACTTCGTATAGCGTTAAAATCTCGGATAGCTTTGCAGAATCATCATCAAGTAAATATGTTAAATTTATTCCATGACCTTTATTCCAAGATTACGAATAGATGAAGGTTAAAGGTGTTAATGTGAGAGTTTGTTCCGTTTCGATATCAAAATATATGCGTCAAAAATTAGAGGGCAAAATCAAAGTATACGCCTTATTTTCTCACTAAGAAATGTAAAACACGTGTGAAAACACGCTTTAGAATATCAAAAATAAGAAAAATCCGAATTATTGTTACTTTATATGAATTACATATGCCTATGAACTCATATAATGTAACAATATTTAAAAACGAATTCATTTTTAACAAACATATATGTATATATATTTAAAAATTAAAGTAAGTACTATTAATAATCTTAAAAATTAAATCAATTTAAGATATCTAGCTATTTTGTTTGGCTTGTGTATGTTTCTTTGGTGAATTATTTGGCTGACTATTCTTCGTTCTCATTCTTTTCTTTTACTATAAAAGGATTATATATGTGTGTGTGTATATATATATATATATATATAAGATAGAAATTCATTTTATCTAATATTAATATATAGTAAAGTAAATAGGCATAAATATTTGTTATTTTTTGCTTCATGTTTACAGAAATAATTCAATTTATGTCCCTGATGAAGAATTGAATGTTAATTATTGCATGCTTTCCTTTCCTTTCCTTTTTTTTTTTTTTATTATTATTTTTTTTTTCCAGGGACATTTTACTTATTTCATGGCTATTTAATATTAGATTTTATATTTTCATGGTAATTAAAGATTGGATACCTATAGTATATCACCTTTCAAGAAAGAAAAATTTCAATAAGAAAGAAAAGATAGACAAATTTAATATATATATATATATATGAAAGCATAACAATAATGAACACTTTATCAGGAGCGTACATTGAATTATTTAATATTGTATGCAAATATAGGTACATTTCTGTAAATCTGTAAGCTTAAAGCTAAGAAATACAAATTTGTACACCCAATTTACTTTTACGCATTCTATTGAACATAACAAAAGGTAAATAAATATAACCCAAAATTATTAAGAAATAAAAATAAAATTCTTACAAAAACTACATTATTTTATAAATTATAAGCTCATTAAAGAACGTTATACATATTTTTCTTATGATTTTTTAATAAGATATTGTTGATGAAATATGTCATTTATGAGTTGTTAATGTAATTTATTAAAGTAAATTTTTCTTTAAATATCTATTATTTTTACTTCAAGGTAATAAGGTAAATTTTCCTTTAAATATCTATTTCCCTTCAAATATCTATTTTTTTAAAGGAGATATCCATTTATTTTTTAAATAGGTATCTATTTATTAAAAGGAAATTTACCACATTGAGGTAAATATCTATTACTGTTTTAAAAATCCAATTTTATAAATATGTTTACGTATATAAATAATATAATAATATAAATAAAATATAAAATAAATATAAAATAAATAAAATAAACAAAGTAAATATTCATAAAAAGAACCTGATAACAGAAAAAATAAATAAATAAATAAAATAAACTTTAAAATTTACATCTACTTTTTAAGATAGCACGCGATCATGTTTTATATAAAAATTAAATCATTAAATTCATTTTTTTACTTATTTTTATTTCATATTGCTCGCGCACTTTTTATTTCCTAATTCAAATTTATTAAAAAAAACTTTTTCGATATCGTTTGTAACGATACTGATTATTATTAATTTTCTTTTCTTTTTCTTTAAAAAAAAATAAATAAATAAATAAATAAATAAAGATTTTGATGAAATTCTGGCAAAAGCAGAATTTAGTTTAGGACGGAGGACTATTAGTTTTTTTTTTTTTTTTTTTTTTTTTTTTTTTTCGAATTATAACATCGCTTTCAAATTATTCAATTTTATTTTCGATAAATTTTAGATTTCGATAAATGTCCAACTATCGAAAAATTATTTGGACAAATGTCCAACTATCGAAAAATGACACCGCAAAAAATCCCAGATTGAGACTAATAGTCCTCAGTCGTAAAAATACAATTTATATTTTAATATAAATCTGTTATTTTTCTTATAGAGAATTTACACCTTTTATCATAAACTTCTCAACCCGACCCTTAAATTATTTTTTAATGTTTACAAGTGATTTACACAGGATTCTGCATGGAATGATATTTTTATTTGTATATTTTCATTTTTCTCATGCTAGGTTCAATATTTCAATTCTTACATTTTATTTATTTATTTATTTTCTTTATTTTATGTAAGAGGACTATACAAAAGTAAATTTTTTGAAATCGAATTCTATGAAATTCTCGGGCGCTGTTGGCGACTTTTTGTGAAAATATTTCGATATTATAGACACAACTTCGTATTTTCTCCTACAACTATAATTAATAACGTCAATAGTCCTTAATAACGTTATAGCTATTTTTAGGGGAGATTCTTGTCGGTTATTATTTCATTATTTCTTATTTTTTCTTCGTATCTTAATTTTTCATACTTTTCAATATGCAGTCTTCAGTTGTTCATGGTGCTTTTAAATTTTTATCATATATTATCGTGTTTTGTATTTTGTATTTTTAATTTTTTACATTTATATATGTATATATTCTTGAAATTAAAATTAAGAATATATATATATGTATATAAATATATATTTTCTTCATTTTTTTTCTTTATTATCACGTGGTTTTGCAGAGGATTTGGGGAAAATTTAACATCCGAAAAACTGATTGAACTCGCTCCACCCGCCTTAAGCCGTGGTGACCTCTGCTTCTTCTTCTCGTTATTTCTATTTTATTGGTTTGAACTTTGTCCTTGTTTCACATAGTTTTCAGTTCTTATATCATACATTGATATTTAAATTCAATATGCTGCATTTGCGCTATTTGATTATTATCCATCTTATTTATGTCTACTGGTATCATATATATTTGGTCGTTCATTTATACATTAATTGAATTATCTATTAAAGGTTCTTCAATGATTTAATGTATATATGTGTGTGTGTGTGTTGAAAATCTTTTCAAACATTGCAAAAATTGAAACCAAGTATCACATGAAGAACTAAATAGAAAATGAATAAAATTATTTCTGAAAAATTAAGCATCCTTTTAATGAAAAGCATACAACATCAATACTTTTTCAAGGGCTTAGACTGAATTTTGCATGCAAATTAGGTGTTATTTCTGTCATACTGTATGTAATTTGCTAAAAATTTACAGTATGCTAAGCATATATGTATATATATATATATATATATATTTCCTGTTGTTTGATCATTGTAATGATGAATTACAATTTACGTGTACAGGTATTCAAATTTTGCATTTAAAAATTCGTAATTTGGAAAATAAAATGCAAAATTTAAAAATTTTACACTTCTTTCAAATATTTTTCTATATAAATTAGATCACTTTCTACACGAAAACAAATTTCAAAATATAAAAAATAAGCAAATCTGAATTATTATTTGTTTGACTGAATTGCATGCACTATCGAAATAATATAATGTAACAATATCGAAAAACGAATTCATTTTAACAAACATTTAAACATTCATTCAAATATATACTACTTTTCTAGAGATTATTATTATTTGTGAGATAGTAATAATCTGTATGATCATCTTGTCTGAGCTCTGTCGGATCACTTATATGAGGTATTGATATAAAAATTTCTTTATTGAATGATAAAAATACCGCATTTTTCCAATGCCTTTTATTTATTTATTTTTCCCCGCTTTGAATGCATTTATACAACTACACTCTTGTATAAATTAATTTTCTAAATAAATACTGTTATATAATACAGATAATTATAATTAGATAATTCATACAGATAATTAGGTGACTCGATAAAAAAGTGCCATAAAAATTTCCTTAATAAATGATGAAAAGCGATAACCAATGATGAAAAATCTTATTTTTTTTTCAATTCCTTTTATTTCTGCTTTATATACATTCATATAGGTATACGAATGTAAATATATTCAATATTAATATATTCAAATGTTATATAATGTAAATATATTCATATATACATTCTTTCATCATCTAAATTACTAAATAAATACTACTACACATACTTTCATACAGATAATGAGATAATAAGATGTATAGATTAGAT
The DNA here is from genome assembly GCA_963930645.1 of Salticus scenicus. Classification (NCBI taxonomy): domain Eukaryota; kingdom Metazoa; phylum Arthropoda; class Arachnida; order Araneae; family Salticidae; genus Salticus; species Salticus scenicus. The sequence goes on along the minus strand of OZ005656.1, from coordinate 204,146,813 downwards.
GAGGCATAAAAATTTCCATAATAAATATTGAAAAACAGCTCCCTTTTTTAATGTTTTTTCCCCCCCTGCCTGAGATGCCCACATACAAGTACATTCTTGCATCATCTAAATACAGAACGCAGGTAAACATCTTGGAGAAAGTTAACTGCAGCGTATTTTGGGGATGGAGACGTCTTTTGGACTTTCCTTTGGGCATCTTTAGGAGCAACCCCTCGTGATGTTCTGACCTGCCCCTCATCTGCCGCCAAACATCCAAAGTGGGGAGTCTGCTGTCTAGTTTTGCGGACAACACAGATCTAGAAAATTCGAGATAAGATCGTGTTTCACTGTTGATGGAGCTTCTTGAGTAGTGGTAACAGCAACAGAAGTTCTACCTAAGATAGTGCCTTTCAAGAATATTGGAACATTTTTCCCAAGATCTGCGATCACCTATCTTAAGTTCTAAAAGATCTAGATCACCAATCATCATTTCATAGAACATGGATAGTATAATATTATCGATATAGAACATTTGAATTTCTGAAACACAGATATAGAGGTAAGTAAAATAATTCAATTATGTTTCAAACAGTTTAAATCTCTCTCTCTCTCTCTCTCTCTCTCTCTCTCTCTTTTTTTTTTTTTTTTTTTTTTTTTTCAACCTTAAGAAAGCAAACAAGGAACAAAAACTATACAGTTTGCATAATATACAAACATTATCCAACTTAACTTACCTTACCTATTAAATCGTTCGACATTCAAATGTAATTTACATTCACGATGACGCATCAAAATAGATTTTCTTTATTATTGCGGAGGAATTTCACTTTCAAAAATTATCTTTACGGCTTCATTTTCAAAGAATAGCTATGCAATAGGTTGCTTTTGTGTAGTTCTACATATTATCCAAAAACAGCAAAGCTAAAAAAATATATTTTGTTTTTAACTGTGAAGGAAGAAGCCCCTTAAAAGCATTCTTGTAATTATTTTTCCATAGAAGAAGCACAAAATTATTAAAACCGATGCAATTAAAAATATTCATATATTTTGTATAAAATGTATGAAGCCTATATGATACTTTTAAAATAATGTCATTATATCAGTTTCTCAAACATTATTTAAATTTTTTTACAAAGTTCTAAAATTTAAATTTATTACTTTCTTCTGTATATATAAAGAAAGTATTGGATTCGTGAAAATTTTTGGAACTCCAGTTTTCGATGGATTTACACGTTTTGGGATGTCCTTGACACTATTCGACTGTTGTTAGAAAATGTCTGTCAGTCTGTGTGTGTGTATCACATTTTGTGGACGCTGTATCTCACGAACCAATGAACGAAATTTAACCAAACTTGGTATTGAGTTGCACCCTGACATAAACTGGTGCTCATTAGATTTGGGAATCAATCGCTCAACAGGTGGCGCTGTGATGCCATTTTTTTTTCTAAATTTTTAACATGGCCGTATAGGACAAAATTTCATATAAATGTACATAATGTGAGTCTAACGTGTGACTGTAACATTAATATGAATTATTCATAACATATGATTTTATATGTGATTTTAATGTGTGATTGTAAAATTAATATGAATTATTGATTATACAGTGCGACGCAAAAGTTTAGACAATGACGTTATTCATCTTTAAAATTTAGAATTATGACGTCAGAATTACAAAAACCTGTATATATATTTAAAATATGATTTAAAATGCTATAATCAAAAGACAGTCGTTTGATTTGCAATAATTTTAATTTTTTTGATAAAAATAAAAATTTGCTTGTCGCAAAAGTTTAGACACGATTATGAGTTTCTGTGAATATTTGCTGGCATATGCAATTTAAAATCGATGATGTCACAGATTTTGAGTACTTAAGTTCTGCAAATGATAACGCTTCGTAGTCGACATGCCACGAGCTAAAAAAATCTGGAGTGACTCCACTCCACTTTCCGAACATTGAGTAAGTAATTAACAGTTTTGTAGATAAAGTAAAGAAAGAGGAGTTGTTAAACAAACAAAAGAGAGAAAAACATAGTAGAGTGTTTGAGTTTTTTTCTCTCCATATATTACAATATGTTTTATTTAACGCTACTGAACTTTGAGCCCATAGATCATAATGACAAAGAATTTTTCGTTGTGACACTGTAAAAACCTATAAATGCTAGATTCACCAAAATGCTTATAGTTAGTGCAAAAGTGATTTATAATACTCATATAAAATTTCAGCTCAATTGAATAAGGTGTTTAGATGCTATCGCACTTTTTAAAATTTGGTCCCATAGGCCATAATGATGAAGAATTTTTCATGTCCCTGTAAAAAAAAAACTGTAAGTGCTAAATTCTCCAAAATCTATACAGTTTGTGCAACTGTGACCTTTAACAAGAGTACAAATATTTTTCTCAGATTAATAAGGCGTTTAGACGCTATCACACTTTCAAAAATTTGGCCCCATAGGCCATAATGATAAAGAATTTTTCCTGGTGTCCCTGTAAAAACTATAAGTGCTGGATTCACCAAAATCAATAGGGTTCGTACTATGGTGACTTACAATATACGCACCAACTTTTAGCTTATTCGAACAAAGCGTTTAGACGCTAGCGTGTTCACTCACAGACATACACACATACAGTCGGTAACAAAAGTCTCCGAACACTAGCAAAAATTCCTATATAAAAAAAGTACACTTAATATTATTTTGTTAAATAAATCCTTGTCGAATCCCGTTCTTAGACTGACTAAGACTGACTAACTCCTCTTTCTTTACTTTATCTACAAAACTGTTAATTACTCAATGTTCGGAAAGTCGAGTGGAGTCACTCCAGATTTTTTTAGCTCGTGGCATGTCGACTACGAAGCGTTATCATTTGCAGAACTTAAGTACTCAAAATCTGTGACATCATCGATTTTAAATTTGCATATGACAGCAAATATTCACAGAAACTCATAATCGTGTCTAAACTTTTGCGACAAGCAAATTTTCATTTTTCTCAAAAAAATTAAAATTATTGCAAATCAAACGATTGCCTTTTGATTATAGCATTTTAGAGCATATTTTAAATATATATGCAGGTTTTTGTAATTCTGACATCATAATTCTAAATTTTAAAGATGAATAACGTCATTGTCTAAACTTTTGCGTCTCACCGTAGTAGTAGTAAACTAGGAAGAAAAGTTTGTGCATGTGGGAGGTGAGGGGAAATACCCCCTGGGGTGTGTAAATTTTCAATATGGGTATCTTTCGAAAGGTTTCGTAAATAACTTTAAAACTGATTGTTGAACCATAGATCTGTGATAATTTAAAACGAAGTTATCGATTTCTTCTTTAAAAAGAGAAAAAATAATAATTATTTTAAATATGCGTGGCACAAAAAAGACTTTCTTTCAGCATTTAGTGTTATAATTCTGTCAGATAAAAAGTGTCTGCATTTATCATGAAAAAAAAAAAATTCATAAATAATAATTTAATAAATAATTTCTACTGCATGAATTTGTGTAAAATTATATAGAAGAGGGTCTTGTGGTGTCCACAGCATACTAGTTTTTTCTTTAGTACCACGTTTCGGGAATAATTAGTTACTTATAATGCTCTTTGCAAATTGGTTATCATCCAGCCTTTTTAAAAATTTGTTGTATTAATCAGTGTATTAGTCACAAAACTGGGTATTCATTTTAAAATCAATAAATTATTACCTTTATTACGAACTTTCTAATTCTGTCAAATTGTAAAAATTCATAAAATTTTCATTTTTTTTTTAATTGCTTTGGTAATTGAGATAGGAAAAATTAAATGTACAAAAGTGGTCACTTGCATACAATAAAAATATGGGGGGGGGGGGGGGGAGAATGGAGGTTAAAATAATTTAAAATTCGCATGGAGCATTTTGAAATTGGGCATTTTTTTTTTTTTTTTTTATATAAGAAAAAAAGCTTTTTCATCTCTAAAATAAATTAATTTTATCCCTCCAAGGAGAGAAGAGCGATGCTTCTACATTTTTATTTATTTTTTTATTTTTTTCATCCTTGATTATTTCTATCATATTATTTAATTTCATACTGAAAAATTCAAAAATAATTCTCATTATGTATATATTTATGCACAATTTTGTCTTATACAGCCATTTTAAATTCACGAAAAAAATTATATGACAACGCCAAATGTAGAGCGATTGATCACAAAATATAATCAACACCAGTTTAGATCAATTTCCAACTAAATATCAAGTTTAGTTACATTTCATCAATTAGCCTTTGAGATACAGCATCCATTTTTTTTTTTTTTTTTTTTTTTTTTTTTTTTTTTTTGTATGCGCAGAGAGATAGATGTTTCCTAAAAATAATTAAATCGTATTCATGACATCAGAAAAAGTACAAATCCATGGAAAAGTGAGATCGAAAAATTTCTCGAATCTAATATTTCCTTCTTATATATATAAAAGAAAGTAAAAACATTCAGTGTGTTCTTGAACATTTTAAGGCGCTAACAACAATTATGAGGTGTTTATAAGCGTTACATAACTTCAAAAATGAAACGTCTTGAGTTGTCAGACTCATTTGTCTAGAAGACAACCCGGCCATTTTTTTTTCTTTCTCTCTATCCCAGGAAGTTCAGGCGGGTTCCGAGAAAATCTCTTATTCACATCCTACTCTCATTTACAAAAATAACCGCCTGGATTTAAACAAGCACAAATTTAATCAATTTGAATTGTGTCTTCCTGCATCACACGGAAAGAAAAGTACGATGAAGTACCTCTCTCATAAATCTCAAGGTACGTAAACAGTAAATTATCGAGTCAAACTTTATTAAAATAACGGTTTAAAAAAATAATAATAATAATAACACTTGCTTATTCGAAGAGAAGGGAAAAAATACTTCGCCGTGAAATATAATAAGCTATTATATACAGGGTAATGAATCTAACCCTTCATTTATTGCATTATGAAACAGGCAAAAAATGTGCTTGAAACCAGTGTTGGACATAATTGATTAAAAAGTAATTGAATTACAATTAAATTACAATTATTTTACTGTTAATCTATTAACAAGTAATTGATTACAAATAAATTGAATTACTTATTCAATAAATTTAATTACTTATTCAATTTAATTGTAACCAATTACTTGTTAATCGATTGACAGTAAAATAATTATAATTTAATTGTAATTCAATTACTTTTTAATCAATTATGCCCAACACTGCTTGAAACATATTTTTGCTTCCATTACCCAACCACCGTAGGTAATGGAAGTATTGTATTCGGTCAAAAATTTCAATATCGTGTTTTCACCTGATTTACATGTTTTAAGGTCTTCTGGAAAAAAAAAAAAAAAAAAGATGATTTGGGGCAAATGGGCAATGTGCATATGTGTATGCATACGTATGCAGGGAATTTTCTAATCTTAAACTGTCTCTTAACTTAACTCTATACAGATGATTTTGCCAATTCTTGGTAAAATGATAAACCGGAAGTGGGACCTAAATCCGTACATCAAAAACGTCTCTAACGATTTTCTTCAAAGTTGCTGTATAAATCGTTTAATAGGTGTCCTTTAAAATGTATCAGTTGGTTAGTTCGAGAAAATTGATAGGCGTCCTGCATAAGTAAGTCAATTTAGGATCTCGCAAGTACATTTCTTTAAAAATGTCTCTACAGATTTTTTTTTTCAAACTTGTCCTATTAACTTCCTTTTAGATATCCTATCGTGTGTAATATCCTACAGTCCTGAGAGTCTTCTTTTTCAACGCTCTGTCCGAAAAAAACATTACAGGACTGAAAAGTCCTCTTATTTTTCGTCTTCTGTCCTCTTTTTCAAATGAAAATGATTTAGTCCTTAATTTCAAAAATTTTGCAAAATTGGGACGCTCAATCGGCTATTGGCTGTACCGAACGGTGGACACTAACTTTTTTCTGCGTTAGGCTCGCAAAAGAACAACTTTCTAATAAACTTGCCAAAGCATATTATGTCTTATGTCTACTCAGATTCTTCGAATCACAAATAAGAAATAAAATTATTCCCTATATTTGTACAGTCCTTTGATCCAGAATACGGAATCACTATTGAAATTGTCATGAAATCATTAAGAAGGGGGTGTGCTCTGGTTGATACGCTGTGGGTTGACATAAGTTTCTCACTTTTGCATGAATAATATTCCTCATAAAAATAGGCCCACCAGTGACCGAGAGGTTCTGTCCTCGAACCTGATATACGTGAGGCGCTGGGTTCGATACCCGGTCGCACCCGTTGGCTTAGCCGTTTGGAGTTTTCCGTGGTTTTCTCCGAAATTAGCGTAAATATGTGCTAGAACCTCTTAGCAAGACCCCACGGAGGACTCTTCTACTCAGACCTAGAGCCCTAGTGAAGACAATTAACCTTAATGATAGCACTACCACCACCCCACAAAAATATTCAAAAGTTAGTTGAATCATTTTATGTTCTCCTGTCAAAAACGCTCCCACAAAGCGACTGTTTTCTTCAATGAACAAAATGTAGACATGTGAAAAAAATCCCCTTTATATACCTACTTTAAAAATTTAGTAACTACTAAGACTAATTTATGTTATACTTGTGAGAACTTTTATAAAATGTTGATAAAGAATAACTGTTCGTTAAAATAAATCGTTTCATCTGCCAAATATTAATTTTATTTTTCATTTGCCAATTTTATTTTTTATTTTATGATTATGATTTTAATAAAAAAAAATGTTTACCAACTTTTTTTATATAACTGCATGAAAGTACTACAAAATTAAAAAAAAAAAAGTGTTTGTCTATAGCAAAAATTAATAATAATATTAAAAAAAAAAAAAAAAAAAAATCTATATTGTCCAGTGACACTTATAAAAATTAGGGATTTTCCTCTCGTATCCATATATTATTAATTTAAATTAAGGTGTACTGATCCGAATTCATCATTTGAGATAAAAATATTTCCACCGCTTGTGTAAAGTAAGCTTTTGAATCGGTTTTTATAATTATTTTCATTCAGTTTTGTATCCTCTAAAATGACCTCTTTTTCAAAATTGAATGTCTTCTATTTTCTTATAAAATGAAAGACATTGCGTTATTTCTCCTTTTTTTTTTTTTTTTTTTTTTTTCCAATAAAAAATTCTGGTCACCTTATACGTAAAAAATAGAATAAGTTAATCATATTTTGTGGCGAATAACTTTTTTTTTTTCAGCGAGTGTAATCTAAGTTGAAATTTCGGACCCTGGTCTAATATTCTGCTCTTTTTTATAATATATGCTATGTATAAGCAAAAAATACCAGAATGTAATTTCTAAGATAATACCTAAACCTAATAATGAAAAGGGTAAAACGATTCTTTTTGAAATGTATAATACAAACAATTTTGGAAGAAAGAAAATTTATTTAAAGAAAATAATAAATAAAATATTATATTTTAAATTAGAAAAACTGAGCATAATTTCAAATCGATTTGCTTTCAAGTCCCGTTCAAAACTAGTTATAATGACAAAGGAGGAAAAAAAAAATCTAATTATTTTTGTAACATTAAACAGAACCGACAATTTGAATCATTCTTCATATTTAGGATACCTTACAAATTGCTTAAGTTTCCGTCTTGAAAATTGAAATGGAGGTAATATATATTTATTTCATCATTTTGCTGTCTTAACTAGACGCCTAGTATTAAGTTCTTTAAAAAACTAGTACGTTGTGACCATCACAAAACTTTCTTCTATATCTTCATATACAAATTTTCGCAGTACAAATAATTTATTGAAGTTATTCTTTAGTAAAATTATTTTCTACTAGCAGACTTTGCTCGCTTCGCTGGTCACTATATGTAAAGGAATTCTCAAAATTCAGTATTAATAAAACTCAAAAAAATAAAATAAAAATCACTGGGATAAGTCGAAACCTAAGTTAAAGTTCCTGTTGCGTTCGGTAGTGGGTTTTCCGCTCGCAACATGAGAATTTCGGGTCTTTACTGCCTTCGACAGCAACTTACCCGATTTTGACTCCGCCTCCCTCGCGGTTAATTTAAAAGTTTCGCGAAATTCCACCAAAGTGCATATTGCGTACACTTAATCAACACCCATCCATCAACATGCGCCATTCTAAGATAATTTAAAGAAAATTTAAGCTTGAAACAGTGTTTTCTGCCCCTCCCGTTTCAAAGGGGGGGGGGGGGATAATTTCGCAAAAACCCTTTATAGTGCGTGTTGCATACACATAATCCGACACATCAAAAAATCGCCTTCCAGAGATAATTTGGAGCAGAGTTATGTTTGAAAACGTGTTTTTGCCCCCCCCCCTCCACCCCCCCCCCTAGATCCCCCACCGCTCTTAAAAGATGGGAAAGAAGGGGAAATTCGCTAAATCTCTTTATACTACGCATAACCAATCGACACATCAAAATTCGCTTTCCTGAGATAATTTAGAGCACAAGTACTCTTAAAAAGTGCAATATCCGCCTTACCCCCCCCCCTCCCCCTTTAGAGGCGGGGGAGAAGGCGTATATTGCACAAAATCTCTTAAAAGTGCATGTTGGGTAGGCATAAGTAACCTATATATAAAAATTAATCCTATTGAAATAATTTGAAGTAAGGTTACGCTTGGAAAAGTGTTTATTGCCCTTCGAACCAAGGGGGAAAGAGGTGAATTTACACAATCCCATTACAATAGGTGTCGGGTTCATAGAAACAATTTACGCACCAAAATTCGTGACTGCAACTCCTATAGATTTCCCAGGACAAATTTATCGGTAAAAAAAAAGGGGGGGGGAGGAGGGGTCTCGAATTCGCTCCCTCGTAACCTCCCCACTCCCTCTAAATGGAAAATCACAAAAATACAAAAATGGGTTTTTGGAAATATCCAAAAGAAGACGCATGATTGTTTTCATCTTTGTACCATTTTTGGCAGGAATCTCAAAAATCTAGAATTTGCGCAATTTCCCCCCGGAAATCGATTTTACCCCTTCTCCCTCCTCCCCTTCACTTTTTTTTTTTTTTTTTTTTTCTTTTAAGCGCAGATTTTTTTTCACTCAAATCTACTCTTTTCCATGTGCAATTTCTTCACCGTTAAATAATTTGGAGCCGCGTTATGCTTACAAAAGTGCTTTTGCCTCCTGCCTTCCCAGGTGTGGAATCGGAGGGAGGGTGGATTTAGCAAAAGTTGATAGATATAATTTTAAGTTGATTAGAGACCTCGATTCCTGTCGAGAATTGTTGAATTCCATCCAGCCGTTCTCACGTGATACCCGGATAAAAATAGCGTTACACACAGACAGACACAACGACCCACGCATACATGCACACAGAAATTTTTCAGAAGTCATTTTTTCCTTTCACGACTTGTAAAACGTGAAGATATAGCAAAATGTTTCGATTCTGAGAAATTTATAAGCAAAAGTCGGATTTTATTAATATAGATGAGGAATGCAGACGATTTTCATATATCCTCCGATGTAGAAAGAAAGCATGAATTTTGCAACATCTAAAAATATGCTTTTTTTATGAAAAGAACTATAAATTTGTTTTAAATTATCACAAATCTATTGTTCAACCATTCGTTTTAAAGGTATTGACGATTTCTTTTTGAAAAATGTCCATGTTGAACTTTACTTCCCCTTGAATTGGATGGTAGGAACAATGTCCCTACATGTACAAGACAAATTTCTGGTTGACTCTTAACATCAGAAACATTATTACTATTATTATTGCGCAATGGTTTGTTAAAAATATTTCTAATTCTGTAGATTTATAAAAATTTTGTTCTATACTGCAGTATTAAAAAATATGAGAAAGCGGTATAATAACGTCACCTGTTGATATTAGTTTGTATATCAAGGTCCATAATTTTTTATCTTTCGATAAATTCTTTCCCGCTTTCTGAATTAAATCTACATTAAAACCTCCCAACAACAAATAAACCAAATTAATTAGATTCAAATTTATTTATTTATTTTTATTTAACCCTCTAAGCGTGTGAGGGGCTCGCCTGGGATGAAAAATTCTAATGTTGTTTTCACTGTAAGTTCTTGATTATGCATTTAAAGATGAACCTCATGACTATTATATGACCTTTCATACTAACAGAAGTAAGCTTAAAACCTATAATTATGCACATTTTAAATATCTGTTTTTGGGGGGACAAACAATGAGAAAAGCACGTTCACTGAGAAATAGTTTACTCCATTATTTTGAATCGGATTGTCTACAAAAGCTTCAGTTAATGAAAATGATGCTAGAAGACGCATGTAAGAACTAGTACGTTGCGGCCACCACAAGACTTTCTTCTACGTTTTCCTATACAAATTCACTCAGTAACAATGTTACGATTTTTAATTACGAAAAAAATTACGATTATTTTCGTTAAAAGTAAAAAAAAAAAAATCGATAACTTTGTTTTAAATTATCACAGATTTATAGTTCAATCATTCGTTTTAAAGGTATTGACGAGACCTTTCGAAAGATACCCAGAGAGCTATGCCCCCACATGCACAAATTTTTTTTCCTAATTAACTACTATTATTATCAATAATTCATATTAATTTTACAATCACGGGTTAAGAATAACTCTCATTATGTACATTTATACGAAATTTTGTCCTATACTGTCACGTTAAAAATTTAGAAAAAATACGATCACAGCGCCACCTGTTGAGCGATTGATCCCCAAATCTAATCAACACCAGTTTATGTCAGGGGCCAACTAAATACCAAGTTTGGTTAAATTTCGTTAATTAAAAAAAAAAAAAAAAAAAAGAAAGAAAGAAAAAAACGATTTTTTTGAGGGGGGGGGGGGGGCGAGGCTCCTATACATACAAAAAACTTTTACCAGTTGACTCTCTCTATTATAAATAATTCTTGTAAATTCCATAATGATTACTAAAAAATAATTCTCTTTATGCACATTTATACAAAATTTTGTCCTATATCACCATGTTAAAAATTTAGAAAAAGCGGGATGGCAACCCAACCTGTGAGACAATTTTTACCAAAAGTTGATGGGCACTAATTTATGTCAAGGTGCAACTACATACCAATTTGTATGAAATTCTGTGTAGTAGTTCCTGAGATACAGTTGCCACAAAATTTTGTCTCTCACGCACACACAGACAGCCAGACATTTTCTGTAAATTGTCAAATCGTGTTCTACAGCACTCAAAACGTGTAAATCCATCAAAAACCCGAGGTCGAAAATTTTTACGAATCCAATGCTTTCTTCTATAGAAGAAAGTAAAAATAGCTGAATCGAACATATTATTGTTTATTTATTTATTTTTACTTTCTTCTATATGTAATATAGAGAAAGTATTGGATTCGCGAAAATTTTCGACCTCCGTTTTTTGACGAATCTACACGTTTTGGGATGTCCTGAACACGAATTGATAGGTTTTAGAAAATGCCTGTCTGTCTGTGTGTCTGTATCATTTTTTTGTGGACGCTGTATCTCACGAACCAATGAATGAAATTTAACCAAACTTGGTATTTAGTTGCACCCTGACATGAACTGGTGCTCATTAGATTTGGGGATCAATAGCTCAACAGGTGGCGCTGTGATCGCATTTTATGCAAATTTTTAACATGGCAGCATAGGACACAAAATTCCGTATAAATGTACATAATGAGCGTTATTTTAAACTTGTGATTGTAAAATTAATATGAATTATTGATAATAGTAGTGGTTAACTACGAAAAAAATTTTGTGCATGTGGGGGCACCGGTTCCCCCCTGGGGGGGGGGGTAAATTTTCAAGATGGGTATCTTTCGAAAGATCTCGTCAATACCTTTAAAACGAATGGTTGAACTATAAATCTGTGATAATTTAAAACAAAGTTATCGATTTTTTTACTTTTAACAAAAAAAAAAAATCGTTTTTTTTTTTTTTTTTTTTTTTTTTTAACGAAATTTAACCAAACTTAGTATTTAGTTGGTCCCCGACATAAAGTGGTGCTGATTACATTTGGGGATCAATAGCTCAACAGGTGGCGCTGTGATCGCATTTTTTCTAAATTTTTAACATGGCAGTATAAGACAAAATTTCGTATAAATGTACATAATGAGAGTTATTTTAAACTTGTGATTGTAAAATTAATATGAGTTATTGATAATAGTAATAGTTAACTAGGAAAAAATTTCTGTGCATGTGGGGGCATCGCTTCCCCCCCCCGGGGGGGGGGTAAATTTTCAAGATGGGTATCTTTCGAAAGATCTCGTCAATACCTTTAAAACGAATGGTTGAACTATAAATCTGTGATAATTTAAAACAAAGTTATCGATTTTTTTTACTTTTAACAAAAAAAAAAAAAATCGTTTTTTTTTTTTTATTATTATTATTATTGTTACTGGTTGAATATGTATTACTTTTAACAAAAAAAACTTAGAAAAAAATCGTAATTTTTTTTTTTTTTTTTTTAAATATTGTTACTGATTGTTTTTCTTGGGGGGATATACTAACAGAATGTTTTTTTTTTGTTGTTGTTGTTGTTTGTTTGTTTTTCTGGAATGTCTCTTGGATTTCTAGATCTCTCTGGTTTTCGGTCACATCTTTTCTTTGATGTGAGAGGTTTTGCTTTAGGTAAAGGTTTTGCTTAGGTTCGTACCTGTTAAAGCATAACAAACGAAAAGATGTTAGATGTTAGATGTTGAAGATTTCGAAATTTCAACAAGACACGAAACAGCGACATCCAATCATTTTTGGTTCACTTTTTTCCTGAAAAATGTTTTTTTTTTTTTTTTTAATTTATGGAGGGGTCTTGTCTTTCAGTTACATTTGAACTTAAATATTCATCCTCAGTGAATGTGTTTTGATTTATTGGCTATATGCCGGATACACGAAAGCCTGATATAATGTTTACAGCAGTAAAGGCCGACGGATAGGACTTGCCAACACTTTCAGCAGCGTCATATATAGTGATTGGTTTACCAGGGTTTGCCAGCATCCAATTACTATAGGCTGTACTGTCTTTCTTAACATTTTCTCGGCCCTGGCGTAGATTCACGTCATTTGAAAATATGAAACTCCACCAGTGGGCGTTTCTTTTGCAATTTGTATGTTATTTGTTTCTAAAAAATATACACAATATTCATATTTGTACAATGAGTATACTGTGGATGCAAATACTTTGATTAGAGAGAGAGTATGATTATAATGCATATCCATTTGTAATATAAGTGTGAATACGGAAAGTTTTGTTTTGAAAAACTGTAACTTGTGAGAAAAACGCCCACAAGCGGACTTTATTGTCAAAAAGACAAAAACATGCGGCCGCGAAAGTGTTAAAAGGTCGAAACACATTGACCCTAGGTACAAGGCAGCGATGTGGCCCTAGGTACAAGTTTTGGTAACTTCATTCAAAATGCCTTCCACTAAAAATCCACATGCAGAGAGAACTAATTAAATATCTCATGTATTACTCAATATAACAAGCAAAATTATACACTAGAAATAAAAGAAAAATATTTGGCTTTCTTTTGCAAAATAGCAAAAGAGATGAGCTGCAAAATTTTACTTCAAACCATGTAAATTCGTTTTCTACATGTAACTTGTCAAAACTCTCTCCTCAAAAGTTCCAAAGTAGTTGTACATATAGCAATCGGTGTTGTTACTCGCCCAATTGAGTAATAAAACTTAAGATTAGATATTATTCAAATAAAGTGGGGTGGCCCTAGGTACACGGGTCTCCCCTACATATAGAAGAAAGTAAAAATATGTAAGAAAGTTTTGTGATGGCCACAATATACTAGTTTTATCTAATTTTTGAACGATTTGATTTTTTTCAAATTAACAATTTTTTTTATTTAATTTGCTTAGTTACTTTAGTGTTTCTCAATTCAATAGTTAACAACCTATTTTTAAATATCTAAAAGTTTTTATAATTACAAACTATAATTGTCTTGTCCATGGGGGGGAGGGAAAAGAAAAGAAAGGTAAGGTAAGGAAAAAAATTGTTGTACGTTGAATGCGTTTTTTTTTTTGTTTTTTTTTTTTTTTTAATTAACTTACTTTTTCTTTTTAATAATTTTAAAGTTAAAATGAGATTTTCATTTAATACTTTTTCAAACAATTATCTGACTGAACTAAAACATACGACTTTAGCTAGATATTTTTCCTGATTCACTGATTAATGATTGTGCTAATTTTCGTAACGGCCGGTTGAACGGTGTAGCTTTGTATAACGAATTAAGATCTGACATATTCAAGATGGAACACAGCAAATAGTGACGATATGAAATGTCTAACTGTAAGCAATAGTCCTGTCATACTCCTTATTAATAATAATAATTCATAAGAATTAGAAGAAGCAGGAAGGTTTACACTGGTGATTGAAAAGATATCTGTTAAATAGACGCTTCCGATATTTAAAGCGTCCGATATGAAAGTTTACCTTCCTACTTTAATAATTTTGTTATACGTATATTTATTTATGGACATATTTGGTATGTTTTTTATGAATTATACAGTTATATTTCTATTAAAATAAACATTCATTATTAGGACTGAGGACTATTAGTCTCAATCTGGGATTTTTGCGGTGTCATTTTTCAATAGTTGGACATTTATCTAAAATATAACTGAATAATTTGAAAGCGATGTTATAATTTGAAGGTTAAAAAAAAAAAAAAAAAAAAAACTAATAGTCCCTCCGTCCTCAACTAAGTTTTGCTTTTGCCAGAATTTCATCAAAATCGGTTTTTTTTTTTTTTTTTTTTTTTTTTTTTTTTTTTAAATAATTTTGAATTAGGAAAAGTACGCGTGCAAAATGAAATAAAAATAAGTAAAAAAAAAAAAAAAAAAAGGGATTTAATGATTTAATTTTTATATAAAACATGATCGCGTGCTATCTTAAAAAATAGGTGTAAAATTTAAAGTTTATGTGGTGCGTGTGGCATCTATCTATATATATATATATATATATTAACAAATAATTTTACAAAGCTATATGTGAAGTAAAATGTACCGAAAATTGTACTGTGTTTGCATCTAACTCTGCCAAAAATCCAATTTATTACTATTATGATTATTATTTTAATTTTACTTTGAGGAAGAAAATCATTGAATAAGCGAATAAGAAATCGTCAAATGCTGTAGAGAAAAACTAATCCAAGTGGCTAATCGGACCGTCGGGGCGATTAGTGTACAGGCTCTTCGGACCATCTTTTCCAAGGAGAATAGTTAGCACTGATAAAAGAGTAAAATTTAGAAATAATATGTGTCTCATCCCCGTGCACGAAAAACTATCTTTTTTTTTACTTTTTTTTTTTTAGTGTGGGAGTGGGGTAAAGATTAATTTTTTTCACAGAAAAGTTGTACTCTAAATGATGCTAAAATTCTTCATAAAAGGGCAGTAACACAAAATGAATTTTATAAAGCAAAAATGAAAATAATAAAGATTTCGAAAATTGAAATTAAGAAAAAAGAAACATGAAAACAGATTTTAGTAAATGAGTATTTTCAGTCTTTGAGAAAATCTTCGCAATATGTTGTTTATGAATATGTATAAATAAATCTGCATGTTCAACTACATAGATGTTATTTGGATTTTTATTTCTTTTCCTTCTTTCCCTTTTTTTTTTTTTTTTTTATTATTAATATTATTTATTTTGCTTTATTTATTTATTTTATTACTAGTAAACCTGTGCGAAATTTTCGTACTTTATTTAATGTTAGTTACCTTTAAAATTTGAAACTCATAAATATTATACCAATTTTCCCTTGCGTATTTTATTAATAGATCCTTATCGTATCGTTTCAACAAAATATAATCATAACTGAACCACGAAATATTATATTGAGGAATAGAGGGTTAATTCCATCTTCTCTATATATAAAACAACACTTCCTGAGTGAGTGAGTGAGGGGGTGATCTATCAACGCCCAGACCAAACCCCTGGACCTAGAAGCATGAAATTTTGTGACAATGTTCTTTCTATGACGTAGGCATCCACTAAGAAACGATTTTACAAAATTCGCCCCCCAATGGGGGGGAGGGGGGGCAAAACGTGATTTCACAAAATCCTTCATATCTCAAACAAAAAAACAGATATCCGTAAAATTTTTGCTTTAAAATATAGCTAATACAAATGTCAAAAAAACAAATTTCTGGAATTTTCAAAATTCGATCCCCAAGGGGGGGGGGGGCAAAACGTGATTTCACATGCGTAAAACGGGATTTCGCATAATCCTATATATCTCAAACAAAAAAATAGATATGCGTGAAATTTTTGCTCTAAAATATAGCTAATGCAAATATCTAAAAACCAATTTCTGGAATTTTAGAAATTCAGCCCCCAGGTGGGGCAGCAAGGGGGGTGAGGGGGCTAAGGGGCAAAAACAAATAGAAATACAGTCAGGGCGTTCAAAATTGATACAGATAGGTTTTAGAGGCCTGCAAGTGAAATGAGGATATTTTCGATTGTGTAAAGTTATTAGGAGGGGAAGGAAGGGGGGAGGGGAGAGGGGGGGGCAAAAAATAAAAATAGAGTTAGATCGTTCAAAATTGATATATAGAGGTTTTCGATACCTACAAATCGATTTCGGATATTTTCGAATTTGTAAAATTATTAGGAGGGGCGGGAAGGGTGGTGGGGCGGCAAGGGGGGGGGCTATGGGACAAAAACAAATAGAAATACAGTTAGGCCGTTCAAAATTGGTACAGATAGGTTTTAGATGCCTGCAAGTCGAATGGGGATATTTTCGAAAGTGTAAAGTTATTAGGAGGGCCGGGAGAGGGGGAGCAAAATAATAAAAATAGAGTTAGATCGTTCAAAATTGGTATATAGATGTTTTCGATACTTACAAATCGATTGCGGATATTTTCGAATTTTTAAAATTATTAGGTGGGGCGGGAAGTGGGGGGCTATGGTAAAAAACAAATAGAAATACAGTTAGGCCGTTCAAAATTGGTACAGATAGGTTTTAGAGGCCTGCAAGCTGCAAGTTGAATGGGGATATTTTCGAAAGTGTAAAGTTTTTAGGAGGGCCGGGAAGGGGGGGGGGCAGAGGGGCAAAAAAAAAGAAAATATGGTTAGATCATTCAAAATTGGTACATAGAGGTTTCCAATACCTACAAATCGATTGCGGATATTTTCGAATTTTTAAAATTATTGGGAGGGCGGGAAGGCGGGGCGTAGAGCGGCAAAAAAATAAAAATAGAGATATATCGTTCAAAACTGGTGCATGGGGGTTTTTGATACTTACAAATCGATTGCGGATATTTTCAAATTTGTAAAATTATTAGGTCAGACAGGAGGGAGGGGGGGGGCGAAGTGGGAAAATAATAGAAATAAGGGTTAGAGCATGTTGGGAATTTTTTCCGAAGACAGTGAGAACCCGGTGCGACATTTTTCCTAATCAGATTTTGTTTCTCTTTTTTTTCACGTGATAAAAATTAATGCAATTTTGAGAATTCATTATAGTGATTCATTTAAAAATAGGGACCAGCGAAGCGGGCGTTGCCTGCTAGTCTATATATATAAAAGAACACTTCCTGAGTGAGTTAGTGAGTGAGGGGGTGATCTATCAACGCCCAGACCAAACCCCTGGACCTAGAAGCATGAAATTTTGTGACAATGTTCTTTCTATGACGTAGGCATCCACTAAGAAGCGATTTTACAAAATTCGCCCCCCAAGGGGGGGAGGGGGGGCAAAACGTGATTTCACAAAATCCTTCATATCTCAAACAAAAAAACAGATATCTGTAAAATTTTTGCTTTAAAATATAGCTAATACAAATGTCAAAAAAACAATTTCTGGAATTTTCAAAATTCGGTCCCCAAGGGGGGCGGGGGGGGGGCAAAACGTGATTTCACATGCGTAAAAACGTGATTTCGCATAATCCTATATATATCAAACAAAAAAATAGATATGCGTGAAGTTTTTGCTCTAAAATATAGCTGATGCAAATATCTAAAAACCAATTTCTGGAATTTTAGAAATTCAGCCCCCAGGTGGGGCAGCAGGGGGGGAGAGGGGGGGCAAAAAATAAAAAGAGAGTTAGATCGTTCAAAATTGGTATATAGAGGTTTTCGATACCTACAAATCGATTTCGGATATGACGTAGGCATCCACTAAGAAGCGATTTTACAAAATTCGCCCCCAAGGGGGGGAGGGGGGGCAAAACGTGATTTCACAAAATCCTTCATATCTCAAACAAAAAAACAGATATCCGTAAAATTTTTGCTTTAAAATATAGCTAATACAAATGTCAAAAAACCAATTTCTGGAATTTTCAAAATTCGGTCCCCAAGGGGGGCGGGGGGGGGGGGCAAAACGTGATTTCACATGCGTAAAAACGTGATTTCGCATAATCCTATATATCTCAAACAAAAAAATAGATATGCGTGAAGTTTTTGCTCTAAAATATAGCTGATGCAAATATCTAAAAATCAATTTCTGGAATTTTAGAAATTCAGCCCCCAGGTGGGGCAGCAGGGGGGGAGAGGGGGGGCAAAAAATAAAAAGAGAGTTAGATCGTTCAAAATTGGTATACAGAGGTTTTCGATACCTAGAAATCGATTTCGGATATTTTCGAATTTGTAAAATTATTAGGAGGGGCGGGAAGGGGGGCGGCAAGGGGGGGGGCAATGGGGCAAAAACAAATAGAAATACAGTTAGGCCGTTAAAAATTGGTACAGTTAGGTTTTAGATGCCTGCAAGTCGAATGGGGATATTTTCGAAAGTGTAAAGTTATTAGGAGGGCCGGGAAAGGGGGAGGGGAGAGGGGGGGCAAAAAAATAAAAATAGAGTTAGATCGTTCAAAATTGGTATATAGATATTTTCGATGCTTACAAATCGATTGCGGATACTTTCGAATTTTTAAAATTATTAGGTGGGGCGGGAAGGGGGGGCTATGGTCAAAAACAAATAGAAATACAGTTAGGCCGTTCAAAATCGGTACAGATAGATTTTAGAGGCCTGCAAGTCGAATGGGGATTTTTTCGAAAGTGTAAAGTTATTAGGAGGGCCGGGAAGGGGGGGGCAGAGGGGCAAAAAAAAGAAAATAGAGTTAGATCATTCAAAATTGGTACATAGAGGTTTCCCATACCTACAAATCGATTGCGGATATTTTCGAATTTTTAAAATTATTGGGAGGGGGGGGGAGTAGAGCGGTAAAAAAATAAAAATAGAGATATATCGTTCAAAACTGGTGCATAGAGGTTTTTGATACTTACAAATCGATTGCGGATATTTTCAAATTTGTAAAATTATTAGGATAGACAGGAGGGGGGGCGAAGTGGGAAAATAATAGAAATAAGAGTTAGAGCATTTTGGGAATTTTTTCCGAAGGCAGTGAGAACCCGGTGCGACATTTTTCCTACTCAGATTTTGTTTCTCTTTTTTTTCATGTGATAAAAATTAATGCAATTTTGAGAATTCATTATAGTGATTCATTTAAAAATAGGGACCAGCGAAGCGGGCGTTGCCTGCTAGTTTAAAGATAAAAGACAAAATCTTATCTATGTAATTTCTTCATGTTAGAACAGCATTCTTTTATATAAGTAATATTCTCCTTATAAGAATATTTATAAACTAGTATATAGCCCCGTCAAAAATGACGGAATGTGAACGATAAATCTTGAAAACAATGTTTAGATCATGAAGATTACCACGTGATCATTCAAATGTATTTTCAGTTTTTGTTTATAAATCAAATGTGTTTCGATATTTTCTAATTTTCGTTCTGAAATTAAAAAAATTCTACCCGATCAAGAAATATGAATGACAATAAAAAAACTGCTGGTTGACAAAAAATATAGGCCCGAAAACACAACAGCAATAACACATCCCAGTGTTCCGTTAAGTGCTCTATTTAAAGTCCTCATAATAAGAATAATCTAGTGTGTCACTCACACGACTTTCTCTTACCCTGAAATTTAATGCTATAAGTACAGGTTGGAGTTTAAGAGGTAAGATAACGTGTGCTGTTATGTAAACCTATGTTAAACAATTCAAATTAGGGTTCGGAAGAGTTTTATATGATAATTAGTTCTGGCCCCCCTCAACCCTCCGTTTCATTAATGCACCTAAATTTATATAGAACTTAATTTGGTTATTAAAAAATAATTCAGTTTAAAAAAAATAATTTGTTAAAATTATTATTTTAAAAAGTTATCTTGTATGATAATACATACGATTTCCATATTAGAGAAATAGCATAACACTAAATATCTAAAAAAAAGTTGAATTTATTCTCAATATTAAAGTAAAAAAAAAAAAAAAAAATGTTAAAAATGAAAGAAATCAATAACTTTATTTTAAATTATCGTAGATCGATGGTTCAACCATTCGTTTTAAAGGTATTGGCGAGATCTTTTAAAAGATACCCATCATGAAAATTTACTCCACTCGAGGGAGGACATCCACCCCCGGGGGGTGGGGGGGGGCGAGGCTCCTACATACACAAAAAAAAATTTCCCAGTTGACTATCTCTATTACAAAAAATATGTATTCGTTTCATTTGGTTTAGTGCAGTCTATAGATGTTAAATTCTACTTACCTGCAATTTCCCCCATAGACCGCCGTAATGTATTTGAATACTTTTGAATGTCCCTGTACACGAACCATTTGCTTCATCTTAACGAAAAGCTTACTGTAGCATCCCTATATGATACACATTTAGAATACTGAGTTTGGAATTTCTGCTACTATTTGTTCTTGAGATATGCTGATAACAGACACACAGACACACAGATAGACACAGAGACCATTCGCTAAAAACGTGATTTTCGTATTCAGGGGACCTCAGAACATGTAAGTATAACAAAAACTCACGTTCGAAAATTTGACCCTAAAACAATACTTTCTCGACCCTATGGGTAAGAGGAAGTAAATAACGATTCACTTCATTTTACCAAAATACTTTTTTTAAGACTATCGAAGATCCTGTTTCCAAATACGTAAGCGAAATGTGACGTCACTGACCGTCCGTGGATGCAAGAAATGATTCCCTATTTTAATCGTCCATTGTGTATTTTGTAAAAAATTATTAAAAATCGAAGAAAATTATTTTCCGATTTTAATACCCGTATTTGGGTATAGGTATGATATCGTATCCATGTGTTAGACTGAGTTATTTTGCTGTCAAATTGACAAAATTTTAAATTTCAAAACTGTGTCATCTTTGGCGTTTTTTGTATTTGGCGATTAAAAACATACTACGAAAATATACATGCCAGATGTTTATTTTCGTAATACGTATTGTACGATATATTGTTTCATATAATTCAGTTAAAATAACCATGATTTTTGAAAGGAATGAAATATGTTCGCCAAATAATTTGGCGATATATTTTTTCCGCCAAGGATGACAGATATATTAAATCTATTCCGCTGCAACATATGAGTATCTTATATCAGACACTTTATTTAAACATTTGAAAAGAAATTTGACTTCAAATTATGATAGAATATTTATCATTTTCCTTTTAATTAGTATATTAGTTGGATATTTATTGTGTAAATATCATCCTTTGAAATGAAATGTTTATGTTTTCAATCAAATATGGAAGTTTGCTATTTTATTTTTCTAAAGTTTTAAAATTTAAAATTTAAATTTTATCGATTTTACAGCAAAAACAACTTAATCTAACGCATGCACACGATAACTAATACATATCTATACCGAAATATGGGAATTAAAATCGGGAAATAATTTTCCTCAATTTTTAATAATTTTTTACAAAAAATCCAATGGGCGATTAACATAGGAAATCTTTTTCTTGCATCCACTGACGCCTAGTGACGTCATCACTTTGCTTGCGTATTTTCTAACTAACTATGTAATAATTACAGACACTCCATGCTAACCCAAATTCACCTCTACTCTATACTCCCAACCAGCTATCTCACCCACAACATCGCCAAAATATCCAGGATCCAGCTAGGGACTTTCTCATTCTCAACCGAACATTTTATCTTGACTCGATATTATCACCTTAGACTACCCTACTTTCAATACTCATTTCAACTGGTGACCTCTACTTGCCCAACTAAACATTCTATCCCAACTATAACTTTACATTAATTTCAAAACTAAAATCAACTGGCGACATTTACGTACTGAACTTGACGCCAATCATACCATACAATGTAAACAAATAATGAAGCTTGATAAAAATATTTAAAGACTTTAATATGTTTTTACAAATATATTTTAAGATTTTTAAGGCTTTAATATGTTTTAGAAATATTTTAAGCGTTTTTTTTTTTTTTTTTTTTTTTTAATGAAACAGTCAAAGAGTCGTTCATTTGCAATTAAAGAGTTGTCCATTTGGAATTTGTATTTTCTGAATGGCAACAAATTATGTTTGTTTTTATTTGGCATTGCATTGTTTATAATCATGAAGTTACATAATTCTATTTATAGGTTCATGTTTATAATAGCCAGTGATCCGTTATATTTAATTAAACATTTAAACATTACAATTGAATAGTTTTTCAAGGTTTTAGACGGAATAAATAACAATATGTGCGATACAAAACATGTATGAAAATGATATGTATGTTTTCGTAAGTTGAATTGAACAAATGGGAAAAAAAAAAAAAAAAAAAATTGCTGCCAAAAGTCTCTGTTTTGAAGCGGTGCAAACCGGAATCGTGAATGACAGATGAGGATGAGGGTCATTATATATATTAATTATTAAAAATCCCTTAAGAAAAGACGAAGCAACTCATATTATTGTCGTAATGTTAGAAAAATGTGTATACTCTTAAATATGCGTACCGCTATGAATTTATAAATAGTATTGTTTTTCTATTTTCCCAAAGATTCGGAGAAATACTTAGCTTTCGCGCACTGTCAGACCTATTGTAATAAAGCAACATTTACAGGCATTGTTAGCAATAAACGTGGCACCTTTTTCAACGACTTTGGGGAGATTTGTTAGTCTTTGAAAGTTCCAATCTCATAGCTCAGTGACTAATATTTAATTCTGAAAATTGCTAAACTAATTTCAAAAACGGCTATTACACATATAGCTAACACATATAATATATTTAAAAAAAAAAAAAAAAAAAAAAAAAAAAAAGATTTTTTTTTAATTTTTGAGAAATTTTTGGTTTGCAACATCCATAGGTTAACTGCATTAAATTCAAATTATAATTAATTTAATAAATAAATAGCATTGTAAGTAAACACTTTAAATTGAAAAAACACGCAGCAGTTGTTTCAGGTCAATATAATAATAACACAGCCCTTCACCAAGTGAAAATAAAAACTAAACACGAGCGCATCATTAATGCAGAAACTACGCACTCACGCTTACTTAGGAATTTAAAGTGACTTCTGTATTTCTGAAATATCGTTTGTAGTATAGCTATCTACACAACAAAGAAGAACCAAAAGTTTGAAAATTAATAAAATGAGATATATATATATATATATATATTTTAAAATGTTTGTTTTCAGGTTGCTCATTCCCTCTTACGATTTCTCCGTCTCTGGTCACTAAATCCTATGTAAATCTATGGCGAAGTTTGTTCATAGAACTACTCATAACCTATTTGGTATTTTTATATTCTGTTTTCGCGTTCAGAAAATTCACAACCCATTTTCCAATTTTTTTTTTTTTTTTTTTTTTTCATTTTACAGCTCTAAAAAATGAGAAAAATGCATTTATTTAATTTTTCACATTTTTCAACTCAAAGTCCAAATTTAAAAATTTAAGAAAAACTAAAATAAAATTTTGGAAAACGAGTACTAATTTAACGATTGTGTATTTTAAGAATGCAAAAACAGAATTTAAAAATAACAATTAGATATTGTGTAATTCTATAAACAATTTTACCGATAGAATAACATGGGCTTTTGGCTGACTTTGACGATCTGTGATGTACCACCTTAAAGATTTAGTGACTTAGCTTAAATAAATGTAGAATGTTGGCGAGCTTTGCTTTCCTAAGGTCACACCACAAAGTGACATGTGTAGAGAGGAAGTTCACGGGTGTTGGAATAGTTCTTAATTTTGTGGAGATAGGAATAATTCTTACTTTTAGTTCTGGGGAGTATTTCTCCTATTTATTTCCTTTATTTCCCCTTCTTTAAACTAAATAATCTGGTGTGTCACTCACACGACTTTCTCTTACCCTGAAATTTAATACTATAAATACGGGTTGGAGATTAAGAGGTAAGATAACGAGTACTGTTATGTAAACCTATGTTAAACAATTCAAATTAGGCTTCGGAAGAGTTTTATATGATAATTAGCTCTGTGTGAGGGGGGGCTACCGCCCCCCTCAACCTCCCGTTTCATTAATGCACCTACATTTATATAGAATTTAATTCGGTTATTAAAAAATAATTCTGTTTTTAAAAAATAATTTATTAAAATTATTATTTAAAAAATTATCTTTTATGATAATACAGACGATTTCCATATTAGAGAAGTAGTATAACACTAAATATCCAAAAAAAAAAGTTGAATTTATTCTCAATATTACAGTAAAAAAAAAATAAAAATTAAAGATACCCATCATGAAAATTTACTCCCCTCGAGGGTTGACCCCCCCCCCCCCCCCGAGGGGGATGTCCTCGCCTGGGTATGTAGGAGCCCTCCTACATACACAAAAAAAAATTCACAGTTGACTCTCTCTATTACAAAAAATATATATTCGTTTCATTTGGTTTACTGCAGTCTGTAGATGTTAAACTCTACTTACCTGCAATTTCCCCCTTAGACGTAATGTATTTGAATACTTTTGAATGTCCCTGTACACGAACCATTTGCTCGATCTCAACGAAAAGCTTACTGTAGCATACCTATATGATACACATTTAGAATACCGAGTTTGGAATTTCTGCTACTATTTGTTCTTGAGATATGCTGATAACAGACATACAGACATCCACACACACCATTCGCTAAAAACATGATTTTCGTATTCAGGGGACCTCAGAACATGCAGATATAACAAAAACTCACGTTCAAAGATATGACCCTAAAACAATACTTTCTCGACCTTATGGGTAAGAGAAAGTAAAAATTTGGTGAGCAATAGGGTTTAGCGGCCCTCTTCACTTACCGTCGCCGGAAGTCCGAGCCAATGTTATTCTATGGGGAAATTTTCTTTACAAATAACTTATTAACTAATACATATTTTTAAATTCTGTTTTCACATTCAGAAAATTCCCAACTGCTAAATTGACGGACCTTTGGTAAAAATGTATTTTTTTTAATTTTTAATATTTTATTTTGAAATTGCAAAATGAAAAAAAATTTACAGATTGAAAATTCGAATTTTGCAGCTTCAAAATAAATTATAAAAAAATTTAGAAAATAATTTTTAAAAAAAGGTCCGTCAATTTAACAGCTGGGAATTTGCAGAATGTGAAAACAGAATTTAAAAATATGCATTAGTTAATAAGTTATTTGTAAAGAAAATTTCCCCATAGAATAACATTAGCTTCGACTGCTGGCGGCGATGAGTGAAGAGGGCCCTTAAGCGAACCATTTTTAGGCCTATAATGAGACGAGCGCTGCCTAGAAAGATTTTTTTTTTTTTTAACATTATTTTTGTATTGTGAAGAATGGCAACAAAAAGTTCTTTTTGTAAATTTCTGTTGTATGCTGCGCTGTAAAATATTGATTAACAGAGTTTTTTGGCTCTTATATGTACAATATTAACAGTCAAACTGTCAACTGCAATACCAATATGCTTTCCCTAAGGGGAAGAGGGAATAAATTTCCTTTACGGGTATTTTTCAAAAGAACTTATCAATACCTTTAAAACGAATAGAAAATCGCATATTCTTGATAATTTTGAAACAAAGTTATCTTTTTTTTTCTTTAAAAAATAAAAATCCTGGGGGGAAAAATGCATTTCTTAGCATGTCGTCTATAGGACACAAAATTGATTTTTTTTTTTTTTTTTTTTTTTTTAATCTAGAGCTGAATACTGAGATGAAAATCGTCTGCACTTACTAGGAAAAATGACTTCTATAAATAATTTACACTGCGTGGATTTGCATAATAAAATATAGAAGAAAGTTTTGTGATAGCCATAACCCACAACTTACTTTTTTTTTTTTTTTTTTTTTCGAATTTTTTATTGAGAAAATAAACTACTAAGTAATGTTGATTAATTGTGAGGCGAAAAAAGTATCTGAAGTCAATAATCTTATAGTTCAATGATTACAACTCTTCGTCTGGAGAAATATTCCGGAATTTGATTTCGAATTGATATTAAAATATTATAATATGATGACTCCTAAAACAAGGGAGCCGCGGTAGCCCAGTGGGTAGAGCGCCGGCCTCGCAATTGGAAGATTGCGGGTTCAGTACTCGAGCCGGCCAAAGACCGTCGTGTACACTAATGGTGGCTGGTGCATGTAAAATCTGTCGTCGTCGCAATGTCCTCCATGTTCCCATCAAACTTTATACCTCTGGGGGTCACCGAAGCGGGAGAGCCATCCCTTCCGTGGAGGATCAAAATTATGATGTCTTGTCTCCGGACCACCTCTAGGGGTGTGTCCCAGACCGTCGCCAATTGCTCATCTGCACATCACTAGTGCGACGTAAAACCCAACCATCCATTATATATATATTTTTTTTTTATGTTCTTTTTTTTTTTTTTTTTTTTTTTTTTTTTCATTTTTTTTTTTTTTTTTTTTTTAATTTTGCAACAAATATTGCTGTTCGAAAATAGTGTAATAATAACTGTGTACATTTAAAGCTTTCAAATGTTCTATTTTTTTTTACAAGTATTAATATTTTATCCATCTTTTAATTTTATTATTAAACTAGAATATGTTATTATGGCATGTCTCCGGACCAGGCCCTGACTTACGGCAGGGCATACGGGGCAAATGCCCTGGGCCCCCCCCTTCTGAAAGGGGCCCCCCTACAGGCGAATGCAGAAATTCTGCGACCTAAAGACCTCTTATGCCACTGCAAAGGGGCCCCCCAGAATAGGCTTGCCCCGGGGCTCCAGGTAGTCTAAGTCGGGCCCTGCTCCGGACCACCTATAGGGTGTGAGTCCCAGACCGTCGCCAATTGCCCATCTGCGCAGCACTAGTGCGACATAAAACCCAACCAACCTAAAACAAGGTTTTTTTTTTTTTTTTTTTTTTTTTTTTTTTAGGGTAGGGGATGGGAAGGGGGTAAATAATCGACGAATATTGAGGAAAATTTATAATATTAATTATAAAAATATTATAAATAAGATTCATTTGAAGAATTAGTTCATTCGGATATACTTCTATAACGTTTAAAAATAAGTTATTCATACATAAATTAGAACATTTTTGTGAGACCATTGATATAAAGTAAAAGGCTGCTTTCTAAGATGGTGAAAGAAAAGCGAGATTTTTTTTTCTCTCTAGTCAGAAATAGTCAGAATATAAAAGGACAAATAACTCTTATCAGACGATTGTCAAAATCTTAAAGTGTAAATTTTAAAAGGAAAACAATTTTAGCCCCTAATATCAAACTAAAACTAATATGCTGTGAACATCAAGAAACTTTTTTCTATATTTTTGTATACAAATTCAGGCAGTGCAAATTATTTATTAAAATTATTTTCTACGATGAATGCAGACGATTTTCATCTCAGAGAAATATGGCACTAAATGTCAGAAAAGAAAAAAAATTCAATTTTATGCTCTAGAAACAATTAGAAAGCGCTTTTTTCTTTTCCTCTAGTTATTATTTTTCTTTTATATTTTTTCTTTCTTTCTTTTTTACTTTCTTCTATATGTAATATCCACGTTTGTAATAATCGATAGATGGCGCTCTCTGAACTGCAGTTGTTAGTAAATATAATAGCGACGTGTATTTATTATTGTTCTTTCTCCGCCATTACATCATGGAAAATCGATTGCATAATATGATGATATGCAGTGGTGTGATAATTTCACCTTAGCCCACCAGAGGGCGAGCATTTCATTACAATCGCGGATAGAGAAAGTATTGGATTCGTGAAAATTTTCGATGTCCGGTTCTCAATGGATTTACACTTTTTGGGATGTCCTGAACACGATTTGATAGTTTTTAGAAAATGTCTGCCTGTGTGTCTGTGTGTGTATCACGAATTCTGTGGACGCTGTATCTCACGAACCAACGAACGAAATTTAACCAAACTTGGTATTTAATTGAACCCTGACATGAACTGGTGCTGATTAGATTTGGAGATCAATCGCTCAACAGATGGCGCAGTAATCGCATTTTTTCTAAATTTTTAACATGGCAGTATAGGACAAAATTTCGTATAAATGTACATAATGAGAGTTACTTTTAACTTGTGATTGTAAAATTAATACGAATTATTGATAATAGTAGTAGTTAACTAGGAAAAAAAAATTGTGCATGTAGGGGCATCGCTTCCCCCCTCCCCCCGAGGGGAGTAAATTTTCAAGATGGGTATCTTTCGAAAGGTCTCGTTAAAACGAATGGTTGAACTATAGGTCTGTGATAATTTAAAACAAAGTTATCGATTTTTTTAACGTAATATTGAGAATAAATTCAACTTTTTTCTCTTTTTTTTTTTTTTTTTTTTTTATATTTAGTGTTATACTACTTATCTAATATGGAAACCGTCTGCATTATCATGGAATATAATTTTTTTTAAATAATAATTTTAATAAATTATTTTTACTGAGTGAATTTGTATAGGAAAATATAGAAGAAAGTCATGTGGTGGCCACAACATACTAGTTTTTTTTTTTTGTGTGTATGTGTGTTGTTAAAAACAAGAAGAAACCTAGTATGTTGTGGCCACCACGAGACTTTCTTTTATATTTTCCTATACAAATTCACTCAGTAACAATATATATAAAAAAAAAAAAAATCCAAGTTTTCTTTTTTTTTCGTTAAAAGTTTAAAAAAATGATAACTTTGTTTTAAATTACCACATATTTATAGTTCAACCATTCGTTTTAAAGGTATTGACGAGACCTTTCGAAAGATACCCATCTTGAAAATTTACCCCACTCCAGAGGGTACTTCCCCCCAGGGGGGGAAGCGATGCCCCCACATGCACAATTTTTTTTTCCTAATTAACTACTACTATTAGCAATAATTCATATTAATTTTACAATCACAGGTTAAGAATAACTCTCATTATGTACATTTATACGAAATTTTGTCCTATACTACCATGTTAAAAATTTAGAAGAAATACGATCACAGCGCCTCCTGTTGTGCGATTGATCCCCAAATCTAATCAGCACCAGTTTATGTCAGGAGCCAACTAAATACCAAGTTTTGATAATTTCGTTTAAAAAAAAATCGATAACTTTGTTTTAAATTATCACAAATTTATAGTTCAACCATTCGTTTTAAAGGTACTGACGAGAGCTTTCGGAAGATACCCATCTTGAAAATTTTTGCCCTATATCACCATGTTAAAAATTTAGAAAAAGCGGGATGGCAACGCAACCTTTAAGACGATTTTTACCAAAAGTTGATAGGCACTAATTTATGTCAAGGTGCAACTACATACCAATTTGTATGAAATTCTGTCCAGTAGTTCCTGAGGTACAGTTGCCACAAAATTTTGTCACACACACACACACAGACAGACAGACATTTTCTAAAAATGGTCAAATCGTGTTCTACAGCTCTCAAAACGTGTAAATCCATCAAAAACCCGAAATCGAAAATTTTTACGAATCCAATACTTTCTTCTATTGAAGATAGAAGAAAGTAAAAAAGTATCTATTTTTATTTTTTAAATTATCACAAATCTATTACTCGACCATTTACTTTGAAGATATTGGCGAGTTTTTTCGAAAAATACTCAATTTGAAAAATTACCTCCCATTCACCCTCGCCCCCAGCAAAATGAGTGATGCTACTATACATATACATAAAAAAAAAAAACTCTTTTTAAATTTATAATTATTTGATCAAAATAATACTTAGTGTGATTATTTATACAAATTTTTGTTCTATATTGCAATAATAAAAAACAATGTCACATGTTGTACAGTTTTTACTAAACCTTGATAAACACTAATTTATATCATAGTAGAACTACATACAAATTTATATAGATTTCTATGTGTTAATTCTTAAGCTACAGCTGCCTCAAAATTTTGGTCACACACATAGACATTTTCTAAAAATGGCCAAATCGTATTCTAAAGTTCTCAAAGCGTCTAAATCTATCGAAAATCGGAAGTCTAAAATTTTTACGATTCTAATATTTTCCTCTGATGAATATAGAAGTAATTAACAACTTTAATGTGTGTTTAAAGTACTTTGAAAATATTCAAATTCAGTACATCTTATCTTACACCCTAAACTGTAATAATCTGCTTTATGGAAATGGAGAGCAACACAAATTAGTGCGAATACCGCAAAAGATAATTTCCTTTCTTAACTAGGGGGCTCTATCCCCCTACTCGCTCCACTCACCAATCACCGAGGGCAGGACCTGACTATCGCGGCACGAAATTTCTGAGGGGCACAAAATTTTACCAATGGTTAAAATATATAGTCTAAATCTTCCTTTTTTTTTTTTTTTTTTTTTTTTTCGCTCAACTTTGTTTCACTTACATGAATAAAATTTTAAAATAAAGTCTGTCGATAGGTTGACTGGGGGTAATTTTATTTCCTCGATAACAGAAGGCTATATTTCAACTTCTATAATATATAACTGTACGAAATTTGACATGTGAGATAATCATTATAAAAACGCATTTTTTATTATGTTATTTATAGGCAATAAAACAGCCTTTCTTTGGATATGTAGTGTTAATTTTCTCTAAGATGAAAATTATTTGAATTCATCATGTTAGATAATTTTAATAATTTAATAAATAGTTATAAATTATTTGCACTTTGTGAATTTGTATAGGTAAATAATATAGAAGAAAGTCTTGTGGTGGCCACAACATACTAGTTTCTATATTCAATAGTAAAGTATTGGATTCTTAAATATTTTCGACTTCCGTTTTTTTGATGGATTTACACGTTCTAAGAGGTCCAGAATATAAGTTCCCTATTTCTGAAAATGTCTTTTATGACAAAAATTTTGTGGCTGCTGTAGTTCAAGAAGTAATATACAGAATTTCGTGTAATTTTAAATGTATGTGTACTAGGCGAGTCGTATTAACCTTGGACGATATATTTAACGCCCCATCCCGCTCTTCGATGTCTTTTTCTAGTCAATTTATCCTTTTATTACTTCCGGTGTGAGCCTTTTTTTTTTTTTTTTTTTTTTTAAACACACTTGACATTGTGAGTTTTTTTGGTTTTCGTCCCATACTATTTCTATGGGGTTTTTAGCTTAATTCCCCTGTTTTTCTACATTCTAAAGTGCGTCCTCAATCAGGCGAGGGAGAGTGTAAATTTTCAATATGAGAGAAAAGAATCAAGGGGTTGATCCAGGTTTTAATTTTCGGGGCCCATTTTTGTGAAAAAAAGAATTGTTGCCAGAAACCTTTCATTTTATCAGTTACTCTATCTAATGTTTAATATCAAGTTAATAGCGTTTTATTAAACAAGTATAGACACTCATTAAAAATAATAGTGTAAACATGGAAAAATTTTACAAAAGCATTATTTTTATAAAACAAAATTTTGTGAAAGGGCTGCTTTTATTAATATGAATTTTATGAAGGGACCCATTTTAAGGATTTGAATTTTGTGAAGGGACCCATTTTAGAGATTTGAATTTTGTGAAGGGGCAGCAAAAGGGTCCCAATTTTGCCTGGGACGACCACTGGAATCCGTCAATACCTTCAAAACGAAAAGTTGAAGAACAGCGCTGTGATAATTTTTAAAAAAAGTTATCGATTTTTTTTAAGTTTTTAGGGTAAACAGCATTTTCTCATATGTTGTCTATAGGGCACAAAATACTTTCTTCCCACGTTTAATCTTATAATTCTCCGAGATGAAAATCGTCTGTATTCGTCGTGGAAAATAATTTGGATAAATAATAATTTTAATAAATCATTTATAGCGAGTGAATTTGTATAAGAAAATTTAGAAAAAAAAATTTTTTTTTTAATGCTTATAATAAAATTTCTATCTTGTATCTTACATAAATATTTTTGGCCTTATTTTAATTATCATTTGCTTTACAATTATCTTTTAAGAAGACTTCTGCATCAGCTGCTGAAATCTTTATTGAAACATACTGATTTGAATGATTTTTTTTAAGTAATTCCGGCTAATTTACAATATTCAATTATTGACGTCCGTTTCTCAGTGTGTGTAAATATAAACAGAAATACACACAAAAGAGTGACCGAAACCAGTAATAGGATATTGAACTATATCACGTCACTTTGTTTTCCCTTAGGCACATATGACTCATCTATGTTCCGCTAGACCCGCTGCATAAGTTTTCACGTAAACAGGCACATAAATCCGACGTCACCTTAAAAACTACAAAATAGGTGCTTCGTATAAAGTTAGCAAATACAAATTCTCTATTATAATACTTTTTTATTTCTATGAAAACCCGAAATTTTGGCCTCCTCGTAGTTTTAAACACCCCATACTGTTGCCAGGCTGGCTGGCACAAGGCGTGAATAGCGAAAGGCACGGCAGCCGCTTAAAACACAGCTCGTTTCTGATTGGCCATTTGCGCTGCCTTTCGTCAACCCTGCTTGTTGTCAGGGTCTTCAATCCATTTCTTTTCTACCAGCTGTGTGTATATCGGGGAAAGGAAAAGCGTGTGCTTCAGTCCCCACCGCGAAATCTTTACGGGACTTTTAAATTCTTTATAAATTTTGCTCGCGAACAAATTTTAATTAGCCGCATTTTCAATTGACCCAAAACACTGTCCAAAAAGGGTTCGTTGAGTAAGTAGTCCTTTAATGTGTTTTATATGACAGTGTTTAACAAATTGAATTAGTTAATATTGATATTTGTATTTATTTAATGTCATTTTCTGGATGCGGATTTTTGTTTATGAAGTTAATACATCTGTTTCGTGCGTATTGTTTTGAACACTGCGGTGGGAAATATTGTTGATGCTTTGCAGATTCTGCGTAAATGATTTATTGACTTTGCTGCCAAGTTCAGCTTATTAGTTCCAATTATACTTTTAATATTGAAAGAAGTGACATTTATTATCTTGACGACAACCTACTTGTTTAATTTGATTGTATTTATTATACTAATTGTCTTGGCAAAAAGATTTATTTTTGCTTTGTTTTTGTTTTGTTTCGGTATCTGTTTGTAAAGGTGACATTGACAGTTTAACTCTTTGTTGCGATTCTCACAACCTAGGATTATATTTTATCGTGATATATTTTGCAAATTTATTAAATTATATCGTCAATTTCTCAGAATACCGTAGTAATGAGGTACAATTAGTGAAAAGTCAATAATTTTTTTTACATGATTTACCGGTATGACAGATCAGCCATTGTTATGCGGCAGTGAAATGTAAACTATGAAACATTTTAAATTAATAATATTGAAGATGTGTTAATAAATGTACACATAAGGACAACTTTCGTTTTGTGCGAAATTTTGTATTTCTTTTTTTTTTTTTTTTTTGTAAAATTTACCTGAAGAACATTCATGAGAAAAATTAACATGTTTACTATTTGCTGCCGTAAATTTTCACGTAATTAAAGGGCCTTGTTTGTTTATTATTAGTATTGCCACTAAAGTACTAAAGTTGTCGTACAGAAATATTAGTTACTGCCACATTTTCAACTTATTGTTTAAAAATTTACATATTTTCTTTTAAAAGTATATAAAATCATAATTTATATTTTGAGTAATATTATATTGCAATGTGATAATTGCTTTTTGAAAAATATTTTGCATTTAAGTCCTTGCTTTAAAAAAAAGCGAGAACTGTTTATTTTCTTAATGCAGACGATTTGCTATTTAATTAATGTTCCTTTTTATTATTATTTGTATAGCAATTTCCAGTCTACCTATAGATTAAGAGTGACTTGAATTATTTAAAAAATTCAATTTACAAAACTATCTATTCGAAAAAAACCTAGATTTATGTACATAAATGTTTTAAGGACTTTTCATAAACTTTAATTTTGTTGCAGGGACTACTCAGATATGAATGTGGTCAAAAATTGTATGCACATCCACATGATATTTACATTTGTTACGTGACATTAAGGGAAGCCTGATTTGTTGCTTATAGTTCTTTTGAAAGTTGTTAAAGGTGTAAGTATGAAAATATATATTTATTTTATTATTGCATTATTTGTTTATGGAAAATTCCTGTAATATGCATGTTTTACAAAATTTTTGACATTTGACACCTTGTAATAACTCCCAAAAAATGTTGACAGTGCAAATTTGCCTTTTTTGGAATAATGTAATTGAAACTTTTTTATTGAATCCACTCTGATTTTTAATTATATGATTGTCATTTTTTAAAATTCTATCTTTCTTTGCTGATACATTTAAGATTAAGACTATCATATTAAATCAGTTTTTCAAAGATCTAAATTTCAGTGATATGAATGCAATGAGATAGTTTACTGATTTTAGAATACTAAATGCAGATTTTCTATTAACATTTATTAATATTAATTTCGAGCTCTGTGTTTATAAATTTAGTAGTGTATTAATGCACTTAAATGGGTAAATTGATGTGTTATTCTTTTAACAATTCAAACAAAATTCGTAATTGAGTAAGTTATATATATATATTAATTATTAAAGTATCTGTTTTTTTTTTTTTTAACTTCAATAGCCTTTTTCCTAACAAATTATTAAATGCATTAAAATCCTTTCTAAAACAATGAATGAGATTCTTTAGCTTCTTTGTTGAATTCAGCTTGTATATAAATTTGAGCTTTGTAAATAGAAATTGGTATTTTCGGATGTGTATTTCTGTTGTATGATCTAATCACATAAGGTTTTACACGTCTATGCAGTGAAAACAATTTCTTATTAATAGATTTTAAAGATTAATTTTTTCTGTAATATGCTTTTGCCATTCTATGCATTTTACCATCTTTTCAGTAATTTCCTCTAATTTCAGTCTTATGTATAATTTTTTCTGCTCATTTGCAATATCATCCCTCCTTTGTGAAGCCCTTTCTTTCAAACCGACAGAAAATATTTATAATGAATGTTCATTACAAAAGAAAAAAACTTTAAAATTTGAAAGCTATCTATTTGCATTCATCTATTTATAATTGATTTATGCATGATATTAATTTGAACTTTGATCAAAAAACTTCATATTTTCTGCATTTACTGGAGTTTTCCCGGTTTCAGAAAAGTGCTGCACTCTGCCTGCCTTTTTTTTTTTTTATTTTAGCACACTTCTTGCCCCTTACCCAAAAATAACACACTTATTGCCTTTTGTATTACGACACATGTTTAAGGGGAAACAACCTACAAACAGAAGAGTGATATACTTAAGAAAAATTATATACATAATAAATAAAATGTTGTGTATGATCATCAATATTCATTTATTCATTAGTAACAGGCAAAAGTAAAAAAAAAAAAAATCATTGCACATACTTATAATATAAGAATTTTGAAATGAGGGCAGATTTTAATGCTAAATGTGCCTTTAAAAATCTATAAAATGTCCTTTTTTACTAGCAGCATCCTGCCCTTTTTTAAACCTGGGGAAAACTTTGATTATTGCATTTTGTAAAATTTATCCATCTAATATATATACTGATGGTAAGGTAATGTAGTTTCTCATTATTTAATGAATATTTAAGACTGATTCAAAAAATTTTAATTATAAATTAAATCCTTATCTTTTTCTTAATTATTCTTATTACTTTTTTTTTTTTTAAGAGCTTATTTTTTATGGTATTTCTGACATATAAAGGATAATTAATAAGACATTTAACCTTTTACAGGTTTAATTCAGATCAAAGAATATTTTTAATTCTTTTTGTGCATATTTCATGTTAAAATGTTTTAAAGGTATTATTCATTTAAATTCCAAATATATAATTCATTACTACAATACTCTGAAAATAGGAAGCAAATCATAATTGTTTGTAAATTTCATTATGGAAACATACTTATTAAGAATATAAATGTTAAACAGATCATACCAAATGCATTATAGAATTTCATTTTTTTTTTTTTTTTTTTTTTTAATGTGGTTCATTTTGTGTACTGAAACCAATTTTTAGAAACACTGGGTTATTTTTTACATTGTATGATTTTTCTTTTTTTTTTTTTTTTTTTTTTTTTTAATAATTTTCTGTGTTGCCTCTTTTATTATAAAATTCTGACTTCTAATAAAAAGGGGGAAAATCAAAACCATCTTTAAATTATATCTAATTTTTTTCAACTATATAAAATTTTTCAGTAAACTTGTAAATGTTCTCAATTAAGGAGCATTGACCTGTAAAAGACAAATGAAAAAAGCTTTAATTGAAATAATTTTAATATTTTTGCTTAATCAGAATGGATATTTTTTATTTACATATTTTAGGTTATTTACATGTAAAAATACTAAAATGTTAATTGGTCAACAAACATAGCTTTCGTGAAATTTTGTTCTTTTTTAAACTTGGAATCTGGCAAATGCCGTAAGTAACTTTTTTCAACTCAGTTTTGGATTTTTTTTTTTAATTAAAAGATCTTAAAGCAACTAAGTCATGAATTTTTAAAAATAGTTCTGGATTTTATGAATTCTTTTGTTTGATAACTTTATTAAATAGCTAATTTTTTATTTATGGTGGGATTCATCATCAATGAAAAAATTGCAGTTTATCATAACTTTTATTAACAAGTCATTATTTGTCCCAAAAAACTTTTAATAGTTTTTTTTTTTTTTTTTTTTTATATATCTACCTAACTATTCATAAAGTGTTTTGAACTAGTATTTTAGAATATTTTTTTTACATTGTTATTCAACAGAAAAATGTTATTGATTATACAATGACACATTAGAAATTAGGTATTTATCAACTTGGTATTTTAAATGGCATTTGTTTTAATGTTTGTATTTTCAAGCAATTTTAATTAATGTAAAAGATGCTTGAAAAAATACCCTACTTTAATTATTTAAATATTGATTGTGTATGCATGTAATAAATTACAAAAATATGTAAATTAAAATACAGAATTTTATTAAATTAAAAATTTCTGAGGATCCAAGTTCAAAAATTAGAAAAATTTTATTTTCATGATCTGCATTAAAAATAAATAAATCAGTGAATAAAATGTGCCTTACATGTTACAATACAGAAATTTTATGAGTGATGTTATTTTCGTAAAAAGTCCTAGAGATGTTTTAATAAAGTTGTTGACAGATTAGTTACAAATTAAAATATTTAACTTGCATTATTTTTTGGTATTTATATACAAACTTAATTTTTTTTTTTATTTGAAATTGAATCTTCTGAAATTTTTAATCATTATATATATTTTACTTAGCAATTAGCATTTTATATCTTTAAGGAATGAAAGTTAGGCAAAGTTTTTAAAGTTTTCAAACACTATATGTTTAAATATGCAGAATTGCAATTGAATTACTTTCAACATTATGTCCAACTTTATGCCATGCATAGTCAAAATAAAAAGTTGGTATGACTAAATTTTGAAATATTGTGCTTTTTTTTCCCCTTCTTCATAGAAAGTAAGATTAATAAACAT
Organism: Salticus scenicus; assembly: GCA_963930645.1. Classification (NCBI taxonomy): domain Eukaryota; kingdom Metazoa; phylum Arthropoda; class Arachnida; order Araneae; family Salticidae; genus Salticus; species Salticus scenicus. Next base: position 204,109,349 of record OZ005656.1, on the reverse strand, counting down.
AGGTAGTATAGAGTACCAAATTTTTATACTGTGTATGTACTAATTTTATGAATGATTGACAATGTGGCTAGCTGTCAAGGGGGGAAAAAAATTCAAGGAATCTAGAAAATCTAAAAAAATTAATTTCATTTAAAATCGAGGGATTTTGACAAATTTTGTGAAAAATAATCTATATTAATCATTAAATTACTAATGCTATGTTAAATCACTAAATTTTTCGCTAATGTCATGAATTTTTCATTCAAAATAGTCGGAGAAAATCTCAAAGTAGTCAGGGAATTTAGAAAAGTTTAAATGCTAGCCACCTTGATTTAACATATATGTTGAAAGAGTTAAATGTGTGGACTTTTAAAGCTGTTAAGCATCTAAATTATAGCATGACTCTTAACTTAATTTCTATAATTATTTATTTTAGACTATGTGCAAACACAAATCAGGTGGAATGAGTAATTCATCCGGCACTACATCCCAAAGTGGCCTCTCTGACAGAACAGCTGCCTCTTTTTCTAGTCAAAACTGCTCACAGGATTCCAGTGGAGCCTCAAACTCCCAAATGTCCAACATGGCTATCACTAATGCAGAATCTCAGTATACACCCCAGATTAGAAATTATGCAGCAGGACCTGCTTTGCAACCCACAGATTCTGCAGGATGCAATAGTTCTTGTAATACGCACACTTTTATATCAAATGAGGAGTCAATGTCTATTCCATGTCAGAAGTATGAAAATATAACTTATATTCCAAATGTTCAAGAAGCAGCTGAACATGATTATTTTGAATCTCCAGAGTCAGATGATGACACTGAACAATCTCCTATGCTCATGAAAGAAGCCTGTGGAATGTATTGTACTCCTATGGAGTCTTGGAATCCTAATATTTTATCAGAGACAGAATTCAATAAGGATTTATTAAAACCTAAACATTTTGGTGCTTGTGATGTTTATCCATGTGCGCGTTCAGAAGTTGCACAGCATGGAGAACCTGCCTGTGATAATTACCCATTGTACCATCAAATACAAAATACATTTCAAGAGCCAGTATCTTACAGACCACCTTCATATAATAATGGTATATCGTGTTCTACTTATTTCTCTAACACTTTAGGAGAGTATGATAGCTCTGAGATTCCAGATGTTAATGTATATAATTATCCTTCAAAATCTAAGAAAAAATGGTTCTTGAATCAGAAATGTAAAAGTGCTGATAGTGAACCAGACCCTATTAATGGTTGTATTGCGACTGTGCCAATGCAAACATTGGCCCAAAGCAACTATAACTATGTCCAAGAACAAAGTACAAATCTAGAATCTTTCAGCAGCAGATGTAATAATTATTTAAAACCTACTTACTTAAATAATGGTGATCCCGTAGCAGGTCCCTCTGGTTTACAAAGGCCCAGTAGTATTAACTGGGAAATGGGATTAAATAATAGAGATAGTGAATTTCGTAGCAGGAGTTATAGTTTGACCCCAACTATAAACTTTGCTGTTTTTGAATCTGAGTCTTCAAGTGAAGCCGACGATGTTCCAGAAGTGACAGTGAATGAACCTGCTGATGTTCCTTTGAATAATGATCAGCATAATGCCAAAACTATTGATGATCCGTTTGAACTCCCAATGATGTCATTGGGTAAAGTCATTCCCATTTCTCCTTCAGCTGCTCAACTTAGCATTGCCAGTAGTTACGGTGACAATGGCTCGCCTATATGTAAGATATGCCATATGACAGCGAGAGAAAATGATCCTCTTATTTCTCCTTGTCGCTGCTCTGGAACTATGCAATACATTCATTGTGGCTGTCTCATGGTAATTACTTTTTAATACTTGTTTTGGATTCTATTATTATTTTAATTTTCTTGATGTTTTATGTGAGAAAGATAATATAACTTTTATAGTCTGCCAAAAAAATCAGGGAAAGTCAGGACAAATATAGAATATTTAGCAAAAGTCAGGGAAATTTACAAATATATTCCAAAACTCAGGAAAAAGCCTCATAAAATAGAGAAAATAATTTAATTAAAGGTTTCACAGCTCAAAGTCATCAAATTTTTTTCATATGAAGCCTTGTATGATTTATTCAGAAAACTTACAATGTTAATTTTATAAAAAGCATTCTAAAGCTATTAAAATAGTATGCTACTTTTAAGTTAAAAATACTTTTCAAAATTTAATTTAGCTGCTACTCATACTAATTAATACCTTTTTTTTTTTTAATTTAATTATATCCAAGCTGATTTTATGCAGGCCATTTGGTTAGGGAATTTTTTTAATTTCGGTCAGGGAAATTATCCGACAAGTTTTGCTGAAAACCCAGTAATGTTAATTTGCATTCTTTTCTCAGTGTAAACAAAAGTTACCACACTGGATAGAATTTAACCTAAAATCTCTTAAGCTGTTGTTTTACTTATGGATACGCAAAACCTTCAATTTTGAAAAGGTTCTTAAGATTAAAATAGAAGTGGAGAAAGAGTAGATATTACAGTTAAAGATCTTTATAATACCAATCTGTATAATACAAAGACCTGTAAAACACACTACTGATTAAATGCAAACACAAATTTTTTTCTGTAAGAAACTCGTTCATTTTGCATTAAAAAATATTCATACTCTTTACTAAAATAAATGTTCGACACCATTTCATCTTTATATACCTAATTCATAGTTTTTAATCAGTAAAGGCATATTTCAAATTTTAACATCAGACTTGGAACCTAATTTTGTTTTACATGGATTATTAAGGCACGTCAATCATTCACTCTTTCTTCCTCCCAATGGAATTCTGTGGGATTTTTGTCTCTTCGTATTATTTAAGGATATCTAATTCAATAATAAAGCTTATTGAATTCCTCTCTTTAGAATATGTAGCCTGTCTTAGTGAGCTATTTAAATAAATTTTTTATTTGGTAAGTAAATTCTCTTATTTTCAATCTTGCAAAGAAATATATATATATATTAATTGCTTAGTAAGATAGGCCACTTGTTCTAAAGTGTAGAATTTGAAATACTTCATTTCTGAATAGGAAAGCCTTATAACATGAGGCAACAAAAATCTTATAGGATTTGTATGTGAGAAGGGAGAAAAAGCGAATCTAACGGATGGTGCAACCTTAAGGTTTCCCCCTTTATAAAAAAACCATAATAGAATACAATTAAATGTGATGAAGAGTAGGAAAAATCAGTATTGTAGAATGTTTTCTTGCGGATTAAATACACTCCTTCTCATATTTATAAGGACACTATGTTTTGAAATAACTAATGTAAAAATAATTGTGAACAAGATTATACTAAGTGCACTTAATATATCTAGTATTCTAAAAACTGAAACTGCTATAATTTTTTTAATATGAAACAAAATTAATAAAAAATAATGAAAAATATTTTTTTCTCCACGTTTTTAAGACGTTCATAATTATAGGGACAATCAAGATTTTTTTCATTTTATTTAACTTACTAGCGGATAAATTACAGTCGACATGCGAATTTGTTAACTGCTGGGGTAGATTAATTCATATATAAGCCTTCAGTTTTTCTTGGACGGACGTTACTGATAATTCCTCGAAATAAAGAACGTTCATGTAGTGAAGTATAATAAATGTGTTTTTTAAATGGTAGGATAATTTCAATCCGCCGAATTTCTAATTAAATTTGAAGATCTAAAATTGCTGAAGGAAATGTGATCAAACGTTGAACTGCTGGTTCAACAGGAGAGAGATTTTATGCAAAATCAGAGTTGTTTTACTGAGATCGAAGACTCATAATTCCTCTTACTGTTCTACTCATAATGACTGCTGCTGAATTTGCTCGTAATTTTTAACGAAATGCTGGGGTCCACATTTATGCATGTTTAAAATAATTAATAATACGTTAAAATGAATAAAAAACCTGTAATAATCAATAAGCATTTAATGAGAGAAAAGAACGTCTGTGTTAAAGTTGAATAAAGACAATAACCAAATGGTTTTAACAGTTACTGGCGATCTGAAGATAGCGAAAGACAGAGCAGATTTTTTAAAGGCAGATATGAGTCAGGCATTTTAAAGGTGGATCTATGGTGCTCTGGGGAGCTGTTTCTACTGAAGGCAGAATAAATTTAGTAAATTTTTTCTATTATGAACATCAAGAGAATATCCTAAAATTTTAAACGTGGAATTATCAGATTTTTGTTAGATTTTAGAGAGGGGTGGGGGGGTAATAATATTTTTTTCAACAAGACTTACATTTTTGCTCTACTTCTAGAGCAACTGGAAATAATTTGAAGAAAGAAACTTATGTATTATTGCTTTTCCCGTTGCCTAAAAGTTAAAAAAAAATTAACTTATCATATTAGAAAAGTGCATGCAAGTGAAAAGCAATTTTAAATAGTTTAAATGTATTCAGAATATCATCTATGTTGTATGAAACGGTATTGAAACAGAATAGTAAAAAAAAATGTATGTATATATATACCAGAGAGAACGTCTGACTGTTTCACTCTAAAAAGAGACCCCATAAAATATTAATTTAAAGAATAACTGAAAAAGAATTACCTAAGATTTGAGCTGTCCTTATAATTGTGAACACCTGAAAAATCAACTTTTTGATCGTATTTAAAGTTTTTTAAGATAGAAAAACAATAAAATTTTTTAAATATAGTCTATTAATGAAATTCAAATTAATAAAAAATACATTTGTTTAAATAATAGTGTTCAGTGTTTAGTTCATATAGGAAAAATGGGTGTCCTTATAATTATGAGAACCAGTGTATTTATAAAAATAGGAAATTGTATAGCATTTAATAGATCAATAAGTCAACAAAACTGCAGAAGAAAATTTTGACTGACAAATGACTGTTAAAAACAATTTCAAGAGTAGTGCTAATGTATTTTTTGCTAAATCTATTTAGATAATTATTTATTTAAATTATAAATATCATTTAATTCTTACATGCTACAATTTTATTCTTTTCCTTGATTCTTCCACCATGGTATTTGTTATCTTCTGTAGAATGTTTTCATGATCTGTTAAGGTAAAAATTGCTACATTTAAATATAATATTGAAAGAATCAGAAAAAAAGCGAAAATGTAACATGTAAATGGTATATCTCCTTATAAAAAATCTTTCTATTTTGAAATTGTTCACGAGAGGTACTAGAGTGGTTTATTCTGCATATATTTTCTCATGTTTACTTGAAAGTTTTACTATTCATAAAATTACTATATAATGCAAAATTCCACAACATGCACTACTACTGGTTTAAAGATATACATTATAAAATCCTTCTTTTTTTTTTTTTAAATAAATCAAAGATTAAACAATTTGCTCTGTTCTATAAGGGTTTGAGAAATACCAATTTCATATAAATGTTGCTCACTTTTTTCGTATAATAATATGTATGTATTGTATCATCTTGCAAAAGGACTATTTTCTTATACCATCTGTATTTTAATAATTTAAATAATTAATAATTTAAATAATTTATCTAGCTGTGTTATGTTCAGTGTAATGAAATCACTCTGCAAAGAGCTATTGTTACTCAAAAGTTTAACAATACTTACAAATTAAATCTTTTCTTCAGTTTATAAATTTCTTACTTGATAAAATGTTCTTAACGGCCCTCTTGGAAGCTTAAGCTAATCAATGAGAAATTTTCTTTACTATAACTTATTAACTAATATATATATATATTCTAAAATTCTGTTTTCACATTCAGAAAATTTATAACTGCTAAATTAATGGACCATTTTTAAAAATGGATTTTTTAAATATTTTATTTTGAAACTGTAAAATGAAAAATTTCACATTAAAAATTCATATTTTACAGCTTCAAAATAAAATATATAAAATTAAAAAAATCTGTTTAAAAAAAAAACCTCAATTTAACATTTGTGAATTTTCTGAATGTGAAAAAAAAAATATATATATATATATATATATATATATATATATGTATATATGTATTACTTAATGAGTTATAAGTAATGAAAATCTCCCATAGAATAACATTAGTTTGGGATTCCGGCAATGGTAAGTGAAGCGGACACTTAAACTTCAGATATAAAAATTAGAGGATTGAATAAAAGTATTTTTGATTGTCCTGTATCATTAAGCGTTAGACAATTTGTAAGTAGGGCAAGTATGTCAAATTATATTTTTTTTTAACTTACAAAAAAATAATAGACAAATGGTTATAAAAAAAAAAAGAAAAAAAAAATGCTGAGTTTTTAGAGAAATTTAATACTATTTTCAGATAAGTTGACATAACACCATAAAAAATAATATGCTGCACTTAAAATACAACTATATGAAAGATATGAAATATGTGCATTTAACATGAAAAGTATTTTAATTGAACATGTGATGGGTTTTTTCCCCCTCATAATTTGATAGTGCAAAAGATGTACAGGCCAACTCATGATAAAATCTTTGTTAATTATCATAAAATTTCAGTAAGATATGCTGTCACAATATTTTGTCTTTATTGTAAATATGTGAATAATTAATTTTATTGTAATGCATAATGGATGTTTGTTTTCCCCATAGTTTTTAAAGTAATCTTGCAAACATTTTTTGGAAAAATTTATTACAATATAGCTAAATATTTCTTGGTTTATAAAATATGCGTATGTATTGAAAGCATTAATAGATCTTTATGCAGTTAAGTGTAATTGTTCAGTGTGTTATAATGAAAACAGCAATTAGTAAATATTTCCTTTTGGAAATATCTGTTATAGTTAATAATTAAAAAAAAAAAAAAAATCTCTTTGAATTTTGGTGCTATTTTATATATTTATCAAATTAGACTAGAAAGGTTTTTTTTTTTTTTTTTAATATTATTTACTAATACAGTTAAAACATTTTTTCATGGAAATGCTCGTTTTTTAATGATATGTTTAATATTTAATTGTGGTATATTAGTTTGATTTTTTTTTCTCTCAATTTATTTGCAAATCACATTAAATTTCATTGAAAATCTATGCATAAAGAAGTGGGGTAATGGCAAATACTTTTTATTTATTCTTGTTTTTGACTCTCTAATTACTATTACAAGCAAATCTCCATTGAAAAATACGAGTACAATCTTATTTTATTTCAAATTTAAGTACATTTTGTAAAGTGGACAATATAGGAGGGGGGTAAAACTTTTGAGCGGTGTACATATATGCATACTGAATGTGACATTCTTCATAATTAATAAACTTTATTTTGTTTAAATAGCAATTTTGCAGCAAAACTTTAAACATGGTATTATATTTTTAAAATAATGACTAATTTGATACTGACAAAGGCGCAAGACAATATCTTAAGGGGCCGCTTCACTTACTGTCTATGGAAGCCCAAGCCAGTGTTATTCTATGAGAAATTTTATTTACTTATAACTCATTAACTAATACATATTTTTAAATTCTGTTTTCACATTCAGAAAATTTACAGCTGTTAAATTGATGGGTGTTTTATAAAAGTGGATTTTTTAAATATTTTATTTTGAAACTGTAAAATGAAAAATTTCGCATTGAAAATTCATATTTTACAGCTACAAAATAAAACATTTTAAAATTTAAGACTTCTGTCAATTTAACAGTTGTGAATTGTCTGAATGTGGAAACAGAATTTAAAAATATATATTAGTTAATGAGTTATAAGTAAAGAAAATTTCGCATAGAATAACATTGGAAGGTGACGGTAAGTAAAGCGCAGCTCCTTTGTTGGGTAATCTTTCTTCCACTACCCTTAAAAATTGCAACCATGGTAAGGGTGTATTGTTTAAACCAATGATTGGGTTATGAAAAAAATGTGTAGAAAAATTGAGATTGTAAATTGTTAGAAAAAGTTCTCTTTAAAAAAAAAAAAAAAAAAATCTCAAAATAAGCTTTAAATTGTGTATACCTACAGCAACTAACAGTTTTAATTACTAATTTAACAAATTCCTTTTGTATTCAGGACCAGGTCATAGCACTGGGCCAGGGCCTCCAAATTTAGGGGGCCTCTTCTGCAAAATCCTGCATTGTATAAATTTTCACGTGATATGTCTAGTATAAACATAAATGGAATAAAACTCTTTCTATATTGTATTAGACAGCTTAAATAATTGTTTAATTTTATCACTAATCTCCTAAACTAAGTCAACATTTATATTGGCAGATCATATATTTAGTTTTTCAATTGTCTTGACCATAAAACTAATGATTTTGTTATAGGTTGTTAAAACTGAGGAAAGAGAAGGTGTAAACAAAGGAGAAAAAAAAAATGCAGTACAAAACAAAATGTTTCAAATGGGTGAAAAAACTTACATTCCCCCCCCCCCCCTAGAATGGGCTCATTGTGGTAAGCTTTATATAGTTCAAAGGGGAGGGTGGGGGCCTCCAAATAGCATCAGTGCCCAGGTCTTCAAAAGGCATAATCTGGCTCTGTTTGTATTGATGAGTAAGAGGCATAAGCATGAGTCTTTTTATCAGATTTATAATTATGGGTTTGAAATAAAAACCTTACTATGCCTTTTCTTTGAATTTAAAAGCAATTTAGATCAAGTCACTTTTTCATTCAAAAACTAAAGGAACTTTACAATATTTCATGTCTGCTTCCTTGTTTTTTAAGTACAAAAGTGTAATAAATATTTTAGTTATTCTAAAAACCAGTCCTGTATAAAATTATAAAGTATCGGTGCACACCATAAAAACAACAAAGTATCTGCAGGTTCAAAGATCAAAAAATAAAATGTTGTAATGTTATAAAAAAGAAAAGAAAAACTGATTATCTATGTAATATGATTTTATGAATTTCGTAATTTTATATAAAAGAATTACTAATTAGTTTATCATGAAATTATGTAAACAGAAGAAGTGAATTTAATAAGTTTATCCACTGATTTTGATATTATCTAATTCTGAATGTTGTTAGCATATTATGCATGATGCGAATATCTGCACTTTCCAATTTATTTCTTGCATCCTTTAAAAAGTTAAAGTATTTCTGCAGAAAATTAAAAATATGTGTGTGTGTGTGTACAACTACAATAACTGTATAATTCAACTATAAAACCTAGGTGTGCATATTAAATTATTTGCAAAATGTGATTTCGGTATTAAAAAAATAAACAATTTTTATACATATTAGAGGTGAATACAGTTTACCTAATTAAAAATTGCTTTATAATTATTTAATAATTTGATCAGTGAAAATTATCTGTACCAGCATTTTAAACATATTTCATGGATATTCATCACAATATAATGTAGTACATTTTTAAAGTAGTGCATGTATAATTTAGTATAATATTCAATTATATTCATTTGAAATCTAAATTTTTAATATTTAGTGTGAAGAAAACCTATTATATTAGTTTTGTGTGTTGTATTGTAAAATTTATAAATAAGGTTGATTTCGTAAAAATAAATAATTCCTGTATAATTTTACCCCAATTTTATCTTATCCGTTAGTTCTTTTTTCTCATTTATGAAATTAACATTAAAAATTTAATTTATATCCTTAGTGGTATTCATTTTAACCTAAAATTTCTTTGTTGCTTATTTTAAATAAGACATACAGATATAACATTTTAAACTTTTGTCTTTTACATTGAATATGTTATAATTTGGAATAAAATGCTTTTTCCCCTTATCTGCTTTAATAATCACTCAAAAAAATTTCTATTAATTTTTGTTTCTTTTATTACTTTCGAAAAATAATTTATTGTAGCTAAAGATTATGTTAATTTAAAAAAAATAAAATAAAATAAAACTTTTGTTTTTTAGAACTTAAAATTTTACATTGTAACTGTCTATAATTTCTCTTAAACTTTTAGAGAATCATTGTAATTTTATAATTGCATTTTTGTTAATTGGTATGTTTTATAAAATGTCATAAATTTAACTTTCATAATCTATTGCTTTGTTTATCTGAATTTGTAATCCAGAACTACTATTAAAATATAAAATTATGCTACTGTAATTTGAGTTTGTAAAAAAAAAAAAAAAAAATTAGGTTTTATCCACATATAGGTATTATAAACCCTTTAATATAATTGTTATAATGAATGTAAATTTAAGCTTTTTGCTGCTATATTGAATATATATGTGTATATTACAGAGGTGGTTAGAAGTTTGTCACAAAAGAGGTAGAAGACCAGCAAGTTGTGAACTTTGTCAATATCAATATCATTGGCACAAGAAATTTAAGGTAATTATTAGATACAGAGCTGATCATAAATATTTAAAAAGAAAGATCTAACATTTTTTAATTTTCAATAAATTTTGATTTTAAAACAGAGATGCACAAACTTTCCTGGATGAGGGGCCACAAAAATTAAAAAGTATGTTTGGACCAAAAAAGTATCATAAACGTAATTTTGCCAAATGTTTTGGCAATATAGAAAAGTATGCAAAAATATTAAGCTGATCTTGAAATAAACATAACTTTTATTTAAATGCTTTTATTTATTTGATAATGTTTCATTTTAATTTAAAGGAATCTTATAAAGAGCCTTTTTTTTTTTTTTTTTCTTTAAAGCTGAACAAAGTCTATGGAGGTGTGATAGTTGACATCTTCAATTTTTCCGAAACTTTTAGGATATGTTAGTACTACTATAAGAAAAAGTGAAATTTATTTTTTTTTCTGAATTTCATTTGTTTGACCTAGAGAGGGGGTCAAACTTTGAGGCCATAAATAAATGGTGTCATTTTAATATAATTTTACTCCTAAAGCCATGAGTGACCCATGTCAATTTTTTAAATACGGATACTACTTGATACTAAGTACATTTTAGCATAAACAGTTTGGTGGGTCACTCATGGCTTTAAAGGCCAAGGTCATTCGAAAATGCAGTTTTTTTTTTTTTTCATTTTTTCAGTCTAAATATCTGCTAAGGCCATAAGTGTCCCATAGAAATATTTATGGGGTTAATTACACACCTTAGTATAGAACTTAAAAATATTTAAAACAGCATGGGTTACTCTTGGCTTTTATTAGTTAAACGGTCTCAAAGTTGAAAAATTTCCTAAAAAGGTCAAAGTTGATGATAAATTACTCTATAAGCCATGAGTCAATAACTATGAGACACAGTTTTCTAGAATCATACTCTAGATGGTCTAGTTTTAGACCCAGGTTACAAACCTATGGGGCTTGCAAGATTATTTTAGATACAGTCTATTTTATATCGCCAATTTATACCTGTTCTATGTAGTACAAAAGACTTGAGACCCAATTTTGTAATATATTAATGCTTGTTTAAAATTTCCCATTTTACATTATAGAAGGCAGCATCAAAGTAAACATAAAATTAAAAAGTTGAAACATGGAAATAACGAATATAATTTTTAAGTTTTTATTTACCACCAATAAAGGGAAGTACAGATACATAAGATCTACTGTCCAATGTAAAAAGAAACATGTATGTAAACATTTGTTGATTGTATGAGGAAAAAAACTCTTTTCGAGTACTGTGAGTAAAAATTCAAATTTTTAAATGTCTCATTTTATGTAGCATAAATTCGTCAATGTTTTTGATTAATTCAACGTTTTATAGTGTATAGTTGCAACTTGCTAATCATATGATTTGTAACGGCCACGAGCATAACTACTGGTAGCATAACATCTTGTGAAGTGAAAATTGCGGTCAGGGGCAAGTTGAAACAAATATAAGGGGCTACATGAAACACCTGTTTCAATTAGCCACATGCGCAAAAGAAATGCAAAAGCACTATAAAAATATTTTTTTTTTAGGTTAGCTTATGCAGCAGTGGCTGTATTTTTATTTATGATTTTAAATAATTCATTCCGTTTTTTTTTTTTTTTTTTTTTTTTTTAATCCTTCAAGTGATAAGTGCATTAGAATCAGAGGAAAGTTGCTAAACTAAATTTTCAGAAAGGGCCAAAGCCAACCAAATAGATACAGGAAATTGGGTGTTGGTCTCATGTTCTGGGAAAAAGCAAGATAGGTGTTCTATGTTGGACAAATCATACAGATGTTTGATAATATATATAAAGTGCTTGGAAAGCTGACACAGAGCAAATTTCTAAAGAGATAAAACAGATCTAAAAATGTTTGTTTTGCCTAACCCATAGAAGATGACATTCTAGATATCAGTTTGGACAATATTTTACAAGTCTTATCATGTCCTTTTGAATAATAAAAGAGAATTTCTTTACTTCGATTATGAACTTCATATTCCCCTCTCTTTTTTGTATTAAATTACTGTAACAACCTTTATAAGCCTTCAGCAACGTCTATTATTCTAATTTCTCAACCTCCTTATAATTATTTTTAAATAAATGTTCATTAATTGCAAAATTCTACTGTAATTACTTACTAAATCTGATACCCTATTATGGCTTTATTTAAAAATATATACAATTTAATTATGGTTATTATAATATAAAATATAACTTAAGATACATCTGAAATGTGCATATTATTACATTATGTAAAACGTATATAGGGCGATAAAACAAGCCTGTATGCCCCCCCCCCAAAAAAAAAATATATATATATATATATATTGTGCACGGGGCTAATTGAAACAGGTGTTTCAAGCAGCCCCCCTACATTTGTTTCAACTGGCCCCTGACTGCCATTTTCACTTCACGAGATGTTATGATACCAGTAGTTATGCTCATGGCCGTTACAAATCATATGATTAGCAAGCTGTAACTATACACTATAAACGTTGAATTAATCAAAAACATGACTAATTTATGCTGCATAAAATGCAACATCATTTAAAATTTTGAATTTTTACTCACAGTACTCGGAAACAGTTTTTTTTCTTTCCTCATACAATCGACAGATGTTTACATACACGTTTCTTTTTACATTGGAAAGTAGATCTTGTGTATCTGTACTTCCCTTTATTCACGGTAAATAAAAACTTAAAAATTGTATTTGTTATTTCCATGTTTCAACTTTTTAATTTTATATTTTAATACTGCCTTCTATAATGTAAAATGGGAAATTTTAAACAAGCATTAATATATTACAAAATTGGGTCCTCAAGTCTTTTGTACTACATAGAACAGATATATATTGGCGATGTAAAATAGACTGTATCTAAAAAAAAATCTTACAAACCCCATAGGTTTGTAACCTGGGTCTAAAACTAGACCATCTAGAGTATGATTACAGCTGTGTCTCATAGTTATTGACTCATGGCTTATAGAGTAATTTACCATCAAACTTTGACCTTTTTAGGAAAATTTTCAACTTTGAGACCATTTAACTACTAAAACCAAGAGTAACCCATGCTGTTTTAATTATTTTTAAGTTCTATACTAAGGTGTGTAATTAACCCCATAAATATTTCTATGGGACACTTATGGCCTTAGCAGATATTCAGACTGAAAAAATGGAAAAAAAAAAAAAAAAAACTGCATTTTCGAATGACCTTGGCCTTTAAAGCCATGAGTGACCCACCAAACTGTTTATGCTAAAATGTACTTAGTATCAAATAGTATCCGTATTTAAAAAAATTGACATGGGTCACTCATGGCTTTAGGAGTAAATTTATATTAAAATGACACCATTTATTTATGGCTTCAAACTTTGACCCCCCTCTCTAGGTCCAACAAATGAAATTCAGAAAAAATTAAATTTCACTTTTTCTTATCACAGTACTTACTAATACATCCTGAAAGTTTCGGGAAAATTGAAGATGTCAACTATCAAAACACTTAAAAAAAAAAAAAATGACTCTTGTCTTAACAACACTGGCAGGGCAAAGTTTATGCATCCCTGGTTTAAAATATCTTTGTTAACCTGATTAAGAAAAATTTAATTTAATAAATAACCTTACATGTAAACATTATAAATTGCAAAAACTTGTCACAGTTGTTTCATGTCAAAATAATACAGGGTGGCCACTGGTCAGGAAATCATGGAAAAGTCAAGGAATTCTAACAAAATTTGTTGAAATAGGTTATATTTCAAAGCTTGTTATAAATTGTCAAATTGTTCTCTCATTTTGTAAAATTTTTATGGGAAATAAACAGTGCAACTAGGGAAAATGGTAAGAGTCATGGAAAAGTCAGAGAATTTGGTAAAGTTCTGACGTTGGCTACTCTGTAATAGCATGGCCCTTCATCAGGGACGAAAAATTAAGCACAAATGCATCATCAGTGCGACCTGCTAAAAAAAAATTAAAGTAACTTCTGCATATGACTTCCTCTAAAACAATTTATTAAATCTTGAAGTAGTGCTACTATCTACAGAACAGAGAAGGAACAAAAATTTTTAAATTGAAACTTTGGTTAAGGTGTATTGTTTGTACCAATGATTAAGTTATGAAAAGAATATGTGCAAAAAAAAGAAAAAGTTAGTAAAAAAAAATATATATATATATATTATCACATGACATTCTTCTGTAATTGGTCACTATACAAATTCACTCAGTAAAAATAATTTATTAAAATTATCTTCCATGGTGAATGTAGATAATTCCCATCTTTTGAGCAGCAGTATAACACTAAATATCTAAAGAAGATCAATTTTATTCTCTATATGACATCTTTTAAAAAAAATTTGCCTTTTTTTTTCTTCTTCTTTAAAAATGAAAATAATCTAACTTTATTGTAAATTATCGCAGACTAATGGTTCAGCCATTCATTTTAAAGGTATTGATGAGCTCTTTCGAAAGATGATTATAATGAAAATTTTTGCTCCCCTTGGGGTAAAGTGATGCTCCTAAATGTATGAAAAAATTTTCTCAGTTGACTATCTCAATAATTACTAATTCATTTTAATTTCATAATGATTATTAAAAAATAATTCCCTTTACGTACATTTATATGAAATTTTATCTTATACCGCCATGTTAAAAATTTAGATAAAGTGGGATGGCAACGCCATCTGTTAAAAGATTTCCATCAAAAGTTGATAAGCACTAATTTATGTCAAGGTGCAACTACATATCAAACTTTATGAAATTTCCTGCAGTAGTTCCTGAGATACAGTTGCGGCAGAATTTTGTCTTGCACATACACACACACATAAACATTTTCTAAAAATTGTCAAATCGTGTTCTTCTAGACCTCTTGAAATGTGTAAATCCATTGAAAACCCAAGGTCAAAAATTTTTACGAATACAATACTTTCTTCTGTTGAATAGATGGAAAAAAAAAAAAAAAAAAATGCTTATTTTTTTTATTTTTGTTTCAATGAGAAAACAATGAACTGTTAAAAGGTTTAAAAATGTAGTAATGATTGACTATTAGACTTTTCTTTGTTTTTAAAGTTACATAAGCATTGCTAAATATTAGTTTCATTATAACTTACTGAATTTTAGAAGTATTCCCATGAATTACTTCAACTTGCCTATTTCTTGAAATTTATTAAAACTATATTTCCTCAAAGCTTTATCAATCTTTCTCTTGATATAACAATGACACACAGTTTCTTTAGCTGCAAAATAGTGGAATTAGGATGCATGTTCTATCATCTTTATTAACTATTTTATGTTCGAAAAATTCCAACTCTTAAGCTTGACCTTGTCGAATGAAATGTATTATTATATTGCAGTAGAAGATAATTTTACATATAAAATTCTATTAACAATCAGAATATAACTGCGTGAAATAGAGCTTCATATGTATGCTAATTTTTCTTGAAGGCATTCTTCTTGATTTAGCATTTATTAAAAATTATCAAAATTCACAGTGCAGTATTTCATCCATATCAACTCCCATTTTTCCCCCATTTTCCTTCACATTTATTTTTCAATTTTATACTGTAATAGCTTAATTGCTCATAATAGATTTCTCGAAAGTTTGTATGCTAAGTTCAAATTTATGCATATGACCAATATTTTTTCCTTGTGCATATAATACTGTCTTATTCATTTTTAAGATTTTACTTATCTTCCTTCAATACACAATTCACGAAATATTACAGTGGAACAGCTTCTGATTATATGTAATAATTTTTTCACCAGATATGTATTATGAAAACATAGTGAACAGTTTTCTTAATAAAGAAAATGTTTCTCAATTTTTCAGCAAGTTTTGTAAAATTTTATGAAAATCCGCATTCTAGTTACAAGTAAAAAAACTTGTCAAAAAATTTAGTAATTTTTGAAAAAAAAAAAAAAAAAAATGCCTAAATAATTGCGCAGTTCCCGCACCAAATCATACAAATATTGCACATAGTATGTACAACAATGTATTAAAGTTACAAGTCATTTGTAGCTTTTTGTGATACAGAGTGATCCAAAGTATTTTTGCTGTTCTTCAATTTGTGGTTGGTCCCCTAATTGCTAAATTAGTAATGGGAAAATATGAGTTTTAAAACGTTCTTTGCATGTATGAAGTTTCAGGCCATTTTGTCTAGTATTTTTATAGATAATCAGAAAAAAAAAATTTGAACACCCATTGTATATTGGTAGAAGTATAACGAAAGAAATTGTGATAGTAGACACCCAGTATTGATAAAAATCAGTATGGGAGAGGACAAAATTAGCTTCAGTTTCAGCACACCAAAAAACATCATAAAATTAAAAAATCAAATTTTGCCAACATTATTTTTGTAGACCTATATGTAATCAATGATGCAAATGGGAAAAAAACACTTAGATTATTTATTAAAGACTAGCAGGCTTTGCCCGCTTCGCTGGTCACTAAATTTAAAGGAAACTCTTTTCTATATAGCTTTATAAAAATAAAATAAAATACTAAAATTGCTCAAAAGCTCGCTTCGGATCCCTGCTGCCTTTGGTAGCGATTTGGTCATCCGCTAAAACTCGGGCGCTTGTCTCTATTACCTGAGACAATGGTTTACCAATAGGCTTGCATTAAGTCCTTATTAGATAACAGTTTCGAAATAGATAGTATCGAAAAAAAAATGAAGTATCCCCTTTATATTTGAATCCCAGTTACATATGAACAACACTATATGTGGTGCACATAATATTTGCTTTTACGTTATTTCCTATGTTTATTTTGTTTATCCCCAATCAACCATAAAAATGGTAACAATTTCACGCTAAATATTATAATATGCTATGACCGGCTACGTCTGTTGCATGAGACAATTAATTGTTTGACAATTAATATAATTCATGGTTTGTAAGCATGATCACAGTACCGCCTTAATATAGCTCTCTTTGGCGACTTTTGAATTTTTGTCACAATTTTAGATTTAATCCCTTGTAAAAATAAGACTTAATACCTTGTAACAATATGCTATGAGC
Source organism: Salticus scenicus (assembly GCA_963930645.1). Taxonomy (NCBI): domain Eukaryota; kingdom Metazoa; phylum Arthropoda; class Arachnida; order Araneae; family Salticidae; genus Salticus; species Salticus scenicus. The sequence goes on along the minus strand of OZ005656.1, from coordinate 204,092,200 downwards.
GCTATTTCTGCCATATTTTAGACAACTAAACTTTTAATGGTTATATATATTTCCCATTAAACATATTTTTATTTTCATTTATTTATTTAAATATTGATGAAATTTGAACTTCAATTTGGTTTGTAACGATACGACTGATATTTCTAATTTTTTTAATTCACTTTCCTCATTTTAAATAAATGTAATTTTTATTGTTCATGTTTTTTTTTCTGTCGAAAAAATAATGATAATTTTTTTGGCAACAATTAAATTAGGGAATAAAACTAAATATTTTAAATAAATGTAATTTTTATTGTTCACGTTTTTTTTTTTTTTTTTCTGTCCAAAAAATGATAATTTTTTTTGGCAACAATTAAATTAAGGATTAAAATTAAATGGCTAATTTATCAGTAATTAGAAGGTTTTTATTTTAACATTTTAATTAATTAAAAGAAAACTAAAACAAAATTCGAAAATCCATCTTCGAGGTGCATCAGGGGAGGTCATTACGAACCACCATGCAAATTTTTGTAGCTCAGCCATCAGCCGTTTTCTTAAAACTCTCTGGAAACCATACACAATGACACACACACAAACATCTTATTTTATTATATGTATAGATTATCAATTTCACTAAAGAAAAGTATATATTGTAATTATGTAAGGGAACAAAAATAGATTGCTGACATAAAGTTAGTAATAAAGAGAAATTTTTTCCCTTCTATATTCTTTTTTTAGTTCATTAATGTTATTATAACTACTTTCAATGAAATTTCATTAGGCAAGGTTAACAAAATTTTAAGTTCATCAAAGCTCAGTTATTGAATGGGCTCTTCCCAGTTTCGTCTGCTAAGTCATGTGATAGAGGAAAACGAATAATCGAATTCTGAGAATCGAATTCAATTAAATATTGTTCTTAAGAACAAAAATTTTAATATTTAATATAAAATAAAATAAAAGTAATATTGTGCATTTGTAAACAGTAGAATTAGTTGTATTTGTGAATTTAAGAATTTTTAAAAACACTTTATGTATTCATTTATTTTCAACTGTAAGAATCGATTTTTGAATGTTCCAGTGTAACTGTTACTTTAACTGATCTAGCAATAAATAATAGCTTGTTCTTGTGGAGTTTATGGATTATAATTTGAAATTTTTAAATTTTTTCATTTAATTTAATTACATAAAGGTATTAAAACAAGTTAATTAACTTAGTTACTGGACTAAATGGATTTACGCAGTACGATATTGCACTGTCACTGATTTAAGTACCAAAAATCAGATCATTTAACATGTTCTTCATGAACATCAATAACAAATATAAACTAAATGATGATTGCAAATGTATACAGCAAACAAAAGATGATGAATAATGATATGAAATGGATTAAAAATGATGATGTATAAAAAAGTAACACAGATTAAATTTAAATAAGATTGATCAAAAATAAGAATAGAAAATATGTTATTTCAGCAACGACTATAGATAAACAAGACTTCATCTGCTATTTGTTTTTCCTCTATCATGTGACCTCTGACGTCAGGTGGGAAGAGTCCATTATTTAAATATAGGAAGAAATTACATAATGAAAATGAGCTTTCTTTCATCTTTGCCAAGGGGAAACCCTTTTGATATAAACTGTTTTTAATTGACTATTTTTCAATTACATTTCGGTTGTCATTGTGCACCCGTATGGTTAATACACAGGATATAAATTCTTTCACTTTACTTTCTTCTATCTGTATATAATCATACCTGCTAACCTTCAAAGAACAAAAATGGAAATACTTCGTGCAAAAAAGAAATTGTTTCATTTTACCTTGGAAACACCTTGGGAACTCGTTAATACATTTAAAACAACAGGTTGAACCCTAAATCTGTCATATTTTAGAAGAAACTTATTTATTTATTAATTTTTTTTTTTTTTACCTTTTAGTCAAATGTTAGCAGAAAATTGACTTTCTTCTGGTATTATATATCTCTGAAATGAAAATAGTCTGCATTCATTATGGAAGATAAATTTAATATATAATTTGTATAGGAAGATATAGAAGAAAGTCTTGTGTGGCCGTAACTAGTAAGATATTAAAAGTAGCATTTATTACATTAAGTAGGGAAGTTGTTTAAAAGAGTATTACTAACCAATCTGCAATGTTAATAAAACAGGGTTGCCATGCTACCTGGAGAACCTGGAATTGACAGGGAATTCGAAAATTGACAATAAAATTCAGGGAATGGTCAGAGAATTTAAAAAATACATTACTTTCCATAAGTCAATTCATTTTATTAATATTTTCATAATTATTCATCATCAGTCTTTTTTTTCCATTGATTTACAAATTTTGAATTTTTTATTTAACCCTAGATAACTAAACATTCATCTAATAGACCACCAACTCCTGCCAGTTTTGCAAATTCGAGATGTTCCCGTTGCACTCACACCACCTCACTCACAGTACCTTCATAACTAGTAAAATGAGTTATCCGAAGGTGATAAACACGGCTGTACACAGGTTACTTTTTGAGATTTGCTGTAATCGTTGTCTAACAGTCGAATGTTTAATGATCATCAAAATAAATATTGTGAAGATATTTTGAATATTGAAAAGCCCACAGAAGACACAACTAAAAGCATGGCGAACAAATGCAAAATTTTTACTTTCTGTCCATCTAAGAAAGGCAGAATCACAAAATACGTATGCAACTACTGCAACAAGGCTATTTGTGGAGAGCCCACTTGTAACATCTGCCAACATGTACAAACGATAATTTTTACCACTTTTCTATTTTTTAAATGAAATATTATACTTTTTTTTTTTTTAAGTTGCGCTAATTTGTTTGAAATAAATAAAGGAAATATAAAAATATATACTTGTTCGTTGACTGATTAGAGTAACACTAATTTAAGCTTAGTTATCTAGGGTTAATGGTATTATTAATATAACTTAATATAGAATAGTCAAATAAAGTAAATAAAATAACATGTAATACACGTAAAATTACATTTTACGAAAGTATTTTTAAGACACAGTGCAATAACTTTCTTGATTTAATAAATTTCAAAATTTTTAGAAATCATTGTAAAGATTAAATAGAAAATAACAATTAAATGTTGTATTACAATAATTTATTTGAAATTTAAATGTAAAATAAAAATATTTGTGAATTTTAAAGATTGTAATGCTTGTATTGTGCTTTATATGTACAAAAAATATATTTTCTATATCAGTGGTTGATCAAGATTTTAATTTTTTGGGAGCAATTTTTATGGATTTTTTCGGGAAAAAAAGTATTGTGTAAAAATCTCCCATTTTAGTAGCCACTCTATAAAATGGTTAATATCAAGTTGGTACTATGAATAAAATGCGTGAACGAAGAAATGTGTGTGTTTGTCTTGCTCTGATGCTCATATTATTGATAGCACAGATACAAAACTTGGCAGATGGGTAGCTGAGAATAGAGGTTTTTTACGAATTTGATTTTTTTTTTTTTTTTTTTTTTTTCCGGTTTTATCAATTGACTTCTGTTTCATTTTTCTGTAATTTATTCTTTCATTTCAATTGTCTGCATATCTTAGCAATGGCTATTACACTATTTATTGTCTATTTAATTCATTGCTTTAAAGGCAAAAAAAAAAAAAAAAATTATTTATTTACTGAAATCAAATAGTAGTACAGTAGGAAAAGTTAGACATATTAAATTTTAAATAAAATATAAAGGTAAAGTGTTAATGACTTTGGTTTGCCTGTCTGCACTCTAACTCCCGTAAATATTCATGGAATTTCTTGAAACTGATGTTTTTCAAGTTCACTATCGGATGTTCCTTATTGAAAATGGAGTGAACACCTTTACTGATTTATGTACAGGAATACCTGAAAGTTTTCCAAAGCATTGTCCTGTGAGAGGTATTTCTATAAACCATATTTTAACACTGTTGCTTTACACAAATCTTAATGAAAATAAAATATGTTAAAGTTCACTATCGGATGTTTGCTATAGAAAATGAAGTAAATACTACCACTAGTACAGGGACACCCAAAGTATTCCAAAACATTCATTTCTATGAGAGGTATTTCTATAAACCAAATCTTAATAAAATTGAAATATGTATAGATATGCACAAAAGAATGCTTTCAACAGAATGTAGTATGATTAGCATTAGATTTACAGGGCCACACAAAAATATTCAGTTACATTTAAGGCTTTGTGTAACAAGTAATGATACTAACTGTGCTAAAAAGTAGTTCATGAGTGAGAAATATTAAACACAATTCTTCTTCTTTGTGAGTTGTAGAATATCATAAAGTAAGTTTAAAATTAATATTGACATTTTTGTTGTGGATGGATAAATATTCAAAAATAAAAGGCTTCCTGCAGAATGTTTGATTGGTGATGGTTAGAGATGAAAAGGGGGGAGGGGGGGGGGGGGGACAAAAAAAAAATTACATGAGTGAGAAATATTGAATAATTCTGTTCTATTATATGTTATAGAATGTGATAAAGCACATTTAAAATGAATATTGACATTTGGATGGAAAAAGATTGAGAATCTAAAGTTTTTGTAGAGTGTTTGAACACTGATCATTATTGGAGTTTGATTTTAACAAAATAAAAAATTGTAAAATTAACGAAAATCACAGAAAAGCAGAAAATCGCAGATTTGCAGAAAATTCTCATGCCTGTCTTTTTTTTTTAATTATTTTTTGCACTCTCATGTCTGTGAAATGAAATTTTGTGAAGAGATAGTAAAAGGACTCCAATTTTTGCCTGTATTTGCCCACATATATATATATATATAAAATTCATTTTCATTTGAATGTTGTTGGTAGAGATGTGAGGTAAGAATATTATCTGAAGTTTCAAAATCGGAGAATAATCGAGAATATTCTTCTTATTTTTAAATACATGAAAAAATTTTCATGTTTATGACTTAAATTATGATATTTATTCATAATTATTCAGTTTGGCATGCATAACTAGAATAAACAAGCCTTATTTCATTATATTCTATTTACAATTCATAATTTTCAATTGGAGAATATTCTCCAATAAGTTTCACAAAGCAATTTTTCTAAATATTCATTACATATTTAAGACAAATCATCTAACAGCAAGTAATGAATAACACAGGTCTACATCTAAAATTTTGATTTGATAATTTTGGCTGATCATTATGTTTTTGGAATGCTGACCGAAAATGAAGCCAGTTTTTTTCTATCACATACAGATTTTTGTCGATTCAGGGTGTCTACCTACACAATTTTTTACCTCTTCCAACAACATAATTATATGATAACCTTCATAGTATGTTTCCATGATTAATTAAAATTAATCATGGAAACATAAAATTTCATGTCTACCAACATGAAATTGTGTCTGTAGACACTCTGTATTTTAAAAAATCTATACATGATGGAGAAGAACAAGCTTCATTTTCGGTTTCAGCATACCAAAAATCATTTGTAGCAACTCAAATTTGGCCAACATTAATTTTGTAGATCTGTGTAATTATTTATATTAAAATACAAATTTAAAATATTTAATACCTGAATTTTTCTATTTATAACTAAACCATCACTAAAACTTGAAATTTAAAGAGAATATTTTCTTTATGTATAAAGATTTTTGAAAAAATACTCGTAGGTTTGCTTAAGAAATCTAATTCACATAATTCATAATTTTGTGGATAATCCTTATTTTACATATACAGTGGAACCTGTCTAAAGTGGCCACCCTAGGGACCAGCTAAAATGGTCACTATACGCAGGTGGTCACTTTATAAAGTCTCTTTAAAATTGGAAAATGGTCACTTTAGTCAGGTGGTCACTTTACCAAGGTGGTCACTTTTACAGGTTCCACTGTATATCATATGTTTATTATATTTAAGAGTTTTAATTAATAACTTGAAAATTAATTTGCTTGAAAATCTTTGAATCGAAAGTCTGTAGTTTAAAAATAAAATTTTATATTTCGCAAGAAAGTTAACAAATTTAAATTATATAATATTTTATTATAACTAATCAAATATGTTTTATTCAAATTAAAAATCAAAGTTATAATAGCTTAAAAATAAAATTAATTTTATTTTGTAATTGGTTACTTGTTACACAAAATTTAGAATCTAAATTAACAGTCAGCTTTATTTTCTTATGAAAGATCAGTTAAGCTCAATTGCAGACAACTCATCCCAGTTCGAGTTCTTTATCATCAACATTACTTTGTTTAAGCTAAATTGTTTTTGTTTTGGCTTTTAAAATTTAATGTTTTGACCTTTTGAGCTCTATATGTCAATTTGACATTTCTTTACACAGGCAAATGATTTCTATTTGAATGGTGAACAACCCCATATGTTTACTCTTTAAATAAGTGTTTTATAAATTCATTTTCATCTCATACAGATAAGTGTAAAACACTTTAAAGCAATAATCAGTAATATTTTTCTTTAAATGTCACCTTTTAAAAATAGTGTCTTTTAATGAAATTTAAAAAAATCTCATTCAGTGCTTTAAAACTTTATTATGTGGGTTATCACCAGACTTTATGCAGGGATGGAACACGGGCGCAGAATTCATACCGCTATCAATGTAAGAAAATTTTCTACCTCTTAAATCGACAATATTATAGGTAGAGAAATTTCTTAAACACATTCCGGTATGAATTCTGTGCCCGTGTTCCATCCCTGCTTTATGTTCAGTAATTTAAAAGATTAGCTTTGAAGAAGGTTTTTTTAGTACCTACAACTAAATAGTCCAAGAAGTATCTTTACACTTTCAAAAATATCATAAAACTAAAGTAACAAAGATATAAACTTACCGTTTATTGTATTCAATGCAAAAATTCTGAAAGTTTTACACAGAAAATATTCAGAGCAATTCAGTGTGTGCACCATTAGTAGCACGCAAAACATCCAGTCAATAAGAGTTTTTTAACCCTATTCTCTGCAGCATTGCAGAATCAAGTCTCTAAAACTACAGTAATTCGAGCTTTCAGTTTGGTGGTGTCAGCAATTGGACATTGGTACACAATGTTTATGTACACAATTATTTTCAAATCTCCAAATTCGGGTATTGTGTCTATTAACAAGTCCCAATACATGAAAAGTCGCTTCATCAGAAAACATTACATGTTCCAGAAAATTTTCATCATCCATGTTTTTTAACATCTCTGCTGCAAAAACTGAGTTACAGAAAACTTTGATAATTTTTGCATTGAATACAATAAACATCTTTCGTTACTTTCTTACGCTATCAACAAATCGTAAAAAAAATAAACTTCTCATACACCTTGTACATTTAATTAATCTCATTATTTTATCAAAAGTAAAATTTCATGATTTTCTAGCTTTTCAAATAAATGAATGCATATAAGGAGCATACATTTCTAAATTACCAATTATTATAGCTTCTATCAGAAAATTCTCAGAAAGATTATTCTCGAGAATTTTATAACTCTAGTTGTTGGTATTAATCATGTCTCTATTAATTGCTTTGTTAAACATTTTCTCTTCCATTTCAATCTAAATTTAATGGCATTCATTTTATTATGTTAAAAGTTTGTTTTTTTATTTTTTATTTTAAATGATTAGATTATTTATTATTATTATTATTTTTTTTTTTTAATATGTCACACCAATTTTGTTTTCACTCAAAACTTCAGCTTAGTACAAATATATTTTATTAAAGCTGTGATGTTATATTGAAAGAAGAATTTTAATTATTGGAAGTCCAACATTTTTACATGTTTAAAAAAAATCTAAAGAATTTTTAATTTGTTGTTGAAATATTGTGGTAGAATATATTTATATAGATATAATTTCTAATAATATATAATGATGAAACCTAGTTCAAAGTTACTTATATTTTTCTTTGCTATTATGAAGATACTGAATAGTTGTTTAATTTTACATTTGTATGAGATTGATTATTTAGAAAACTAATTGTGAAAGGATTTTGAAATTAATTTGCTTTAATTATTCATGTTCAAGAAAGTTATTTTGATTTTTATAATTGTGAGGTATTGCATTGATCTAAATAAATACTGTAAATGATGCAAATATTGGTCATAAGTCATTTTCCATTTTTCCAAGGTTGAAAATTCGTAAAAAATTTTTATCTTTGTCCTTATTTCTCATTTCTTCTGTTATTAATTTTCTTTTATTGGTAAAACCACCTCCCTCTACCAAAAAAAAAAAAAAAAAAAAAAAATCCATGAATTATTTAATATTTAGTACTTTACTGATGTAGTGTATAAATATATTAGCATTATTTTAGGTTTTAATATTGCGATCCTTTTTTTTTTTTTTTTTTTTTTTTTTTTTTTTATGTGCAGAAATTAGATTGATGAAACATCTAAACTCCCATGAAAATAAATTTATAAAAATCTAAGTTTATGAAAAATTAGATTGTCTTCTCTTTTATACGTTTTATTTTTATGGCCTTTAAAAAAATATATAGGTATATAAACAGTGCTATATTTTTTAAATTACAATTTGTTCTCTCTCTCTTTGCAGATTCGTCATTGGCAGCTGCCTCAGTGTTCCAGAAAAGATAAAATTCTTCACTTTCTCTTTTTTCTCTCAGTATTGCTTATGATTACCTGTGCTTCAATAACTGTGTTGTGTTTCAAACAAGATAAAGGGACCAAAATCGATCCTGACCGCACAGAACTCACACAATCCGAGATAGTGACTCTAGTTTGTGGAGTGTTATTTTTCCTGGCTTTTTTTGTTGCTATGTATGTTGAAGTTAAATCTCACGATACACTGTACCAGTTACTAGTCAAGTTTATTCATATTAATCAGCAATGGTACATTGATGAATATGAGAAGAAAGAAACGGCGCCTGTGGCAGTTTGACATTAGATGTAATATGAAAGTCTGCTTTTTTTTGGACTTTCATATTTACATTGTAAAAAAAAAAGTTAGACTGTTGGTAACGGTTGGTATAGGGAGGTGGTATCGGAAGAAAGCAGAAAAAGTAATAATTTTATATTAGTTTTTGTCTTGTCTATCAAATTATCACATCCAAAGTATTCTCGACTCAACTGTTATTAACATGTTGTTAGCATTTCTTATTAAAATATTGTACATATTTTCAACTTCTACTTGTAATAGTTTATTATAATTTTAGTATTTTCTCTTCCATCATATTCATCTATTGTAAAATAAAGTTCACATTTTTTATATTAAATTAGAATGTTTGTTTTATTTTATTGTGAGTATAATTGAGTTTTTTTTTTTTTTTTTTTTTTAAAGTTGAGCAACATTTAAAATTGTATGAATAAGTGTAGGCACACCATATACAAATTTCAGAGAAAAACATTTATAATAATAATTAACCCAATGACATAATGCTTAACATTAGAGTTAAATTTGTTTTTCAACTAATTTTTTTACTCTTTGTACAATAGTTCTTAATTTCAGTGATATTTTCTTCCTCCTGAATCTTAAAACGTGCATACAGTATATCTATTGCTATAGATATTTTTTGACACCTTTTAGGATTTCATAAGTGTCTAATTTTTAAAGATTTTGCATACAAATATTATATTGTGGCATAATATTGATTATAATCACATTAGAAAATTCAGATTTCAGTTGTAATGGGAAAATACAAGCATTGGTTGCATAATTTTGATACTCACTTATTCCTGCCATGTTGCAAAATTATATAGAATGTCCAATCTAATTAAGCCATACTTTTGAAAGTAATTCTTAATCGCACACATACACATTCAAGTACAATAAACAAAATAGCGATACCAGCAGATCAAAACTTAATGCAAATCTGACCTGCACCCAATCCACAGAGCAAGTAACCCACAGTTATGATGCAACACTCTACTTTGAATTAAAAAACAAACTGGAAATTTGACATTTTTTTCAATTTATAAATTGTGTATCATCATAGCATAAAAGAAACTAAAGTGCTTCTATATATAAAAAAGGAATTGGATTCTACGATTGTTTAAACATCTAATAAAATTAGCTAAAGTGTAGGTATTAGCCAATAGGAAATTGAGAAACTGTCATGAAAAATGTAGAAAAAAAATTAAGAAAGTGTGGGTTGAATATAAAATTTTCAACAATCAAAGGGATATATAGTGAAATAAAACTTGTATTTAATATTCTTATAAATGTAAAAAGTTTCAAAGAAAAAGAGAAGTTTAGATATAGGCTTGCAAATTATTTTTACTGTATCATATTTACAGTCTTTCTCCCAACAGTGTTTAGAAATAGCCAGTTTGTTGGTTTCTTGTTTCAGGGTGTTTAAGATTGTCATTAATTTGACCAATATATGATAAACCACGTTGGAAGGAAATGCCATAAAATATCTCAAAGGTCTTATCTGAGAAGGGGTTAACTGTGTGGAGGATCTTAACTTAGAAAGGATGAGTTTATTGGAAGGTAAAAAAAATTATTTTAAAATCATGTTACTTGATTTAGGAAAATGAAGAAAAACAATTAGAAGTGCCTGATTTAGAAGGCAAAGTAAGAGAAATCTGTAATTTTTTAATAGCTTTATAATGGAAATGGAAGGAAAGTACAACAGAATCTGAACAAACTGTTCATCTTTTTAGTCGTTTTACCAATCCCATCTCTGTTGGTATTCTTCGACCACATTTCATGAAACTATGGAAACATCTGCACAAGTGCTAACTCAACGAGTCCAGTGCTAAAATAAGGGTGACAGTCATCTGACTCAGAGAAAATGAGCAATAACAGAGCGTGAAATTATTGGATGTTTTCCAAATTTCAAACTGTTTGTCAAGCTGGCATCCCTCCAACATTTTGGATGCGTCTTCACTGCTAGTTTTAGGATATGTGGCCGCACTGTACTTCTGTTATACTTTTGCAAAATTATTATAGATGGTATGTTGCTAAATTATTATCTGTTGCTAATATTATGCTATATTATTATCCATCTTTGAATATTTGCATAATACTTTTAGACAGGACTATTTCTTTCAATCTGACATTTTGTGTCATTACTAATTTGTAGTGTTCCACTTCGAAAACACCTATGTAATTTTGTGTAAGTCGATATTTATAGTCACCATTTGAACTAACACTTTTTTTAGTGGTGGAAAAATTTTAAATTCTTATTAGGCTTAAGAATACTTGTTCGTATACCATTGATTCTAGATGCATCTTTGTTACATTTTTCTTTTATTAAATAATTTTTTAATTTAATTATGACATCTTTAAAAAAATGTTTGAAGACTTCCCTGGACTTTCTAACATTTAGTTGTTATCGGGTGTTTAAACAAATTTGAATCTCTGAATATTTCAATAAATAAATGAAAGTGAAAATCACGTCAGTGTTTTCACCCCATGTTTGTTCAATAAACGTAACATATCTGAAATTTTTTGGCATTCCTATAAATGAAAATAAATGGTAAGCACGCAATTAGAGCAATGATCATTCTCTAGGATAATTCTGGAATGTGTGTTATTTTCATTTCACTCTTTAAATAATTTAATGAACTTAAGAAAATTAGTTCCCATGGGATGCAATATATATAAAATCTTAAGTTTCTCTGAAAAAGAACTATGCACAATATGCCTATAATTTTATATAATGATCATACATTAGTAAAACAATAAAATGTACACCAGTTTTTTTTTTTCTTTATTCTTTGCTAAACAAACTTACATATTTTAAGATTTTTTTTCCAAATAACATTTAATAAAACATTTTATAAAATATCTCTTGCTTAATTTTTACATTTTGTATAAATGTCGTCCATTTTACAAAAAAATATGACTTTGAAAGTAAAATTTCATCAAAACTAAAACAAATACTGCAATTTTCTACAAAATATATACAGAATAAAAAGAAATTACAATTGAATATACTATGTGCACTATTTTCTAAATAATCACTTGTTATAGTAATTTTCATTTAAATTAAATAATTTTCTTTTTTGAGGTAATACAATTGACTGAGTTTTGTTCATTTTCTTTCTACTAACAAAATCATCGCTATCATCTGAAGCTTGGCAATTAAACTGCCTTGATATTTCAGTAAATGCATTTTCTGTCTGTGTAGCAACTTCTGCAGTAAAAGTAGTAATATTTGGTTTGCTTTTTGGAAGTAATGCAGAAGTGAGAAAGTTTGATCCACTCTTAGATTTCAAGGATTCAACTAGTTGTTGAAGAGTTTGTATCTGTTCCTTGAGTTTAGAAATCTCTTCTTCAGAATCTCTTTCAAGTTTGAGATATTTCTGTATGAAACATTAAAAATATTTACAAAATGAGTACAGCTAGAAGGTAAGTTTTCAAATGCACATGTTCAAAACAGGAAAGGGAAACATGAATTGCATAGTAGGGTGGAGTGAAAAAAAAAAAATCGAAATTTCAAAAATGTTATCCAATTTAATAGCACTAACTGCCAAAAGTTGTGTATTGATCCGTATATAATGTGATATTTTTTTTTAGAATTTTCCCAATTCATCTTCATTTGCCTCACAGGCCTTGAAGTTTGGATCTAAGCCCGTGTGGCAAATGAAGATGAATTAGGAAAATTCTAAAAAAATCACATTATATACGGATCAATACACAACTTTTGGCAGCTAGTGCTATTTAATTGGATAACATTTTTGAAATTTCGATCTTTTTCACTCCACCCTATTGCATAGTTTATAAAATAAGTCTCACTTTTTAAAATTTATCATAAAATGACAAAGTAAACAGAAAACATTAAAACAGAAATTTAAATTTGTAAGAAACTTTAATTTTTTTTTTTTTTTTTTTTTTCTACATTAATCACAGCAGAATTTGTAAATTATATGAATTAATCTACTGTAAGCAGATAACTTTTAAAAATATTAATTTCAATGAAGTTTTAAAAAAGAACATACTTGCCAACCAATTTTAATAAAAAAAGGGAAGATTTTTGTTGAAAAACCAGAAGATTTCATAAAAAAGGGAAGATTTTTTTTTTTTTTTTTTTTTGATGTAATAAACAATACAATTTTAATATTTAGAAGCAATCTATAAAAACGTTTTACTATAAATTGATTATACTAAATATATAAAAGTTTTAAATGAAGTTATTCCTCTTCAACACATAAATATCTACAAAACAGAATCTGTAGGAAATGTATTTAACAATAGACAAAAAACTTAGTAAAGTTAAAGTATAACCAATTTTTTAAATAAATAGAATATGATTTTTGTGTATGTACATTAATCATACATATAAAAAAAAAGTAGCAGTAGCTAATTATCAGTTTCAAACGTGCATAAAACTGAGTATTAATTTTCTTAAATTGATTTGGAAAAAGTTTTCCTACCTGAAAAAATTATTCTTCATTTTTTCCCCATGTTTACACATTTGGTATAAATATGACATACAAATATTTAATTTAATTGAGGAAAAAATAAACAGATTCATTAAATTCAGCAATAAAGATCTAAAAATAATTACATACGGGAAAAATATTGAGCACTTCCATTGCTTTAGTGTTTCTAGAACAGATCATTGATCACAATCCGGGGAAGGGGGGGGGGGATAAAAAATAATTACAGAGTAAGAAATATTAAACTCTTTCAACTCCTTCTAGAATCTAATGAAAGAAGTTTAAAATTAATATTATCATTTATGTTGCAGATGGATAAAGATTAGGAAACAAAAGACTTCTGCAGAACGTTTGATTGCTGATCACTAGTTGGAGATAAATGAAAGGGGGTGGGGGCAAAAAATAATTAGATCAGCAAGAAATATTTAACAATTCTATCTCTTTACATGTTCTAGAATCTCATAAAGCAAGTTTGAAATGAATATTGACATTTATGTTATGGATGGAGAAAGATTAGAAATCAGGAATTTCCGTAGAACATTTGGGTTTTCTTTTTAAAACGAACGATATCCGAGACTTTTTTAAAAACGGAAGATTTCATCATCTGTCCGGAAAACCGGAAGATACGTTAAAAAACCGGAAGTCTTCCGGGAAAACCGGAAAAGTTGGCAAGTATGAAAGAATAATCGGTTAAAATAAAATATACCTTTCACAGACTTATTACCAAAAAATTTTACCAGTTTGATTGTATAAAATTTCATACATTTGTAAAATATAAATACAAAGATTATTTTTAAAGATTTTTTTTTTTAATTAAATATCAGGATATTATATTATTGCATTTCTTTTTTAAATTTGAAAGTATGGCATACCTATAATGATTTTACAGCATTATTTTTAAGATGGAATGCCTGTTCCTTTCAGACAAAATAAACCAAATAAAAATGTTTTTTCTTTTCCTCTGGCATGTGGCATCATTAAATTAAACAATGTATAACTGATTACAAAAAGAAAAACTTGCACAGTGTGTTATATATATTTTATTAAAAATGAAATTTTCTTTAAGACAAAATTCTAATACATATATATATTGTGACAATGATTATAGAATGCAAGAAAACAGATTATGAAATGAGACATTAATCCACAAGAACTAAATAATAATTTAATTTAAATAACCGGTAATAGTTTTAATAAAGATATGCGGAGGAAAAACCCACAATACTCACTTGATTATTAATCTCCAAAAATAAATAAGGAATTTATTTAAAAATAGTGAGAAATTAAACATTAACAATAAATGTGTCCATTCATATCAGACTTTAACAAAAGAACAATAAAAATTTATTGAAACAGTTGTAAATCGCTCAAATTGAAAAGATTAATCTTCAATGTCTATATTGCCCATCTTTTCAGTGAGCTTCAAAATCAATGCAAGATTTTATACTATAGTAATTATTTTAAGTTTTAAACTATAGGGTGCAACCAATCTTGCATCATTGTGTAATTTAACCTTTTTTTGTTTTTTTAATTATCAATATTTTATTTGATAATTATAAAAAAAATAAATAAAATCTTTAGAAAACTGAATATTTATATAAAAATAATATTGTTGTTATAAGGATGCCAACAGAAAAAGAGTGGTCACTATTTTGTGACAGATAACACTGAATAATGCACCAGTTCAACATCCAATTTTTTAAAAAAGGGAGAAGGCTCACATTCGAAAATTAATTCTGTTTAGGACAGTATTTAGTTTATGAACAGCACAAGAAAAAAACTTCAAATGATTTTGTCTTTAGCACTTTCATTGGGTATCACCCTTTTAGCATGTTTGAGTCATTAAAATGCACTAAATAACATGGAGGTCCACAGATAGAAAATTAACTTACATTTGTATAAGTAGGCCTTGCCTGCTTCAATGATCATTATATTTAAATGAATTTTCAAAACAAATTAATTACTATTTTTTATATGACTTTATAAAGAAAACTAAAAAAAAAAATATTCCATTGAAATCATTTTGATTATCCCTACGACTACCAGAAGATTAACAGCCTTCAGCAGCATCTTTCCGTCCGCACTGTTTCAGGCCTAAGAACCCCCTATCTGCAGCAATGTCTTTCCTGGACACTTCAATTTACATATTTATTGGATGATAAATGAAGCTGCTGTTACTCACAAACTATAATTTTAAAGGTAGTTATATATCTTTAAATTTATACATAATTTTAAATTTGTTTAATCCTTATGACTAAATTGCTAATTCTGATAAATACAATGAAATATTTAAAAAAAATTGCTCTTTCAAAAGAATAATTAAATAAGTTTTAATTAAATCTAAGATTTAATTCTTTCTAGTATATTACGATAAACTGATAAACACAATAAATAATAATAATAAATAATAATAAAATCCCTTTTACCCTTTCAGTGTTAGCTGTTTTTCAGTATATCTGTTTAATGATTCATAAAATTAATACTATGCACAGTATAAATATGAGAATTTAATACTGTATACTACACATGTTTATTAATCTTATTTTCTTGAAAAAAGTAACATATATTTCAAAATTTAGCTACACCAGCCTTTTATTTTGACTATGCATACCTGAAAAAGACGGGCTTAACGCTTATAGGATTAAAAGAATAAATTAAATAAATGTTGCTAAGCAATGCAGATGATTAAAATGAAAGAATAAATTTAAGAAAATGTAACAGAAAAATCAATCGATAAAATATAATAAATAATAACATAAAATTCAAATATTGAAAAAATTTTAATGAGGTGCCAAGTTTTGTAGCGAAGCAGTCAGTAGACAGAACTTCAGAGCATCAACTGACACATATAAACACATGTTTATTTATATAATTACTATATAAATATATATATATTTAAGCTATAAAGCTGCAGTAATTAAATATAAATATTAGCTATTGTCATAAACGAGAGGAAGGCTTTGATTTTACTGAAAGAGAAAAATAATTGGTGTAGCACTGCATAATTTTCTCTTACCTTGCATGCAAATGCTATAAAGACAAATTACAGATTATGGGGTAAGACAACAAGTGAACATTCTTTAAAACCAGTTTAAAATAATTGAAGCATTAAATTATTAAAAAACATAATTGAAAACCTTACTTTGTTGCTTCTATAATTAGCCATAGCTTTCATGTGGAGATCTGCAGCATCCTCGATGGCAGAAGCATTGAAACTGCCTGTGAATCTTCTTTTAAACTTCGCTCTCTCTTTAATAAGATGGCGCAACAGGCAAATCAAACATGCCCTCGACTTGTTGCCATTGCATGAATTATAATTACCTAGTATAGATTACTGTAATTAGCTATTTTGGTGTTCTTTTTTTTTTTTTTATCCATACTAAGCATTCTTTAGAGAAACCATCAAAATTGTCGGTAATTATAATTTCTGCATTAGCGAGTCAACGGCAGGTTTGGATCGTCTGTGGCGCCAGCTTGTCAAAGAGACAGCCAAGTTTTAAAAAAGATTTACAGACAATTATGCCATTTCTGCCGCCAAGGACACTACGGATCCCCACGTCAAAGCTATAGCTAATTTTTGAAGCAAAATAAGATTTCCAATTATATTTTTTAATAGTTTGAAATAGTTTCAGAAACAGTTTTATTTGGCATATATTTCTGTGTGATGGTAAAGGGAGAGAGGAGACTGCCTTCAGAATCCCCGTTCAAATATAGTATCTATATTCAATGTTATTAATTTAAACTATGCATTTCTTAGAATTGAGTAATTGTGATATAACTTTCATTTAATGACTCAATATATACTAATATTTTTTATACATAAATTTAGATAATTTAAGAAATATCATCTCCAATAAAGAACATAATTTATGTTGAATTTATGTCAAATCACAAATTAAATAGAAATTAACCTTAAAGATAATATTGTTAAGGTAATTAAAGTTATAAAGCTCAGGATATAGGTTGAAGTACTTTCTAGGCGGATTCGCCCTTTCATCAGCAACCATCAGTATGGTCCGCTGCCGTCGAAACTGTTTCTTGATTCCTCTGCTGTTGACTCTTTAAAAGATGGCACTACAATCGATCTAAATCTGAGTGGGCACAAGTCGCAAGCAGATTTAGATTGATTGTGGCGCCATCTTTTAAAGAGTCAACAGCAGAGTAATCAAGAAACAGTTTCGACGGCAGCGGACCACACTGATGGTTGCTGATAAAAGGGCGGATCCACCCAGAAAGTACTTCTCCTGAGCTTTATAAAGTATAACTTTAATTATAATTAAATATGCTCTGAGTAAAATTAAATTTAAGTATTTAAAGTTAAGATATTTGTTATGATTATCAATTTTTTATTTATTTTTCTGGCTTAAACAAATATTTAATTTTTTTTAAAGGCCTGGCCAATTCTGCTATAAAATATCAGCCAAACCACTTGAAGTAAATTAATCAGCACATTTTGTGGCAACAGGAAAATGATAATTACCTGTCTAAAGATATCATGCATTTGTAAACCATGCGATGTTGGTATTCTGGACTTTAACATTTGCTGTTTTAATTTCCCAATCTTGTCTTCATACTAAGGAAAAATAGTTTACTTTTACTCATATATTTTAAAATAGAAAAGAAACAAACAACTGCAAAGAAAAACTTTTTAATATCTCAAACAAACTATTTATTTGTAACTGTAGAAAGAACTATGTTTAAATAAAAGAAATAATAAAGAATACACTTAAGTAAAAGAATAATACATTTAAATAAAAATAATAATAAACTACACTCTCTCCACACACTAATAAAGAATATACCCAGAAAATATCAATTAGACATCCCCAAAACTTATATGTTGAAACTGTAAATAGGAAAGTTTAAATATAATGGAATATTTCATTTAAATTAAAGATTACAAGGTTCTCATCAGTAAAAAAAAAAATGTGTGAGAATTTCTCACTCTTCCTTAAAAACAAAGCAAGACTTTTAAAAACATGTGAAATTCCTGAAAATTGGGATTGAGACAAAATCTCACGTCAATTAATAAAAAATAGTGTGATCTCTTGAGGGGTCCATAGGGCCTTATAAATATAAATACAGTAAAACCCCAATCTATCGTTCTCGCATCCATCATTTTCCCTCATTGATTGTTTTATTTCTATGGTCCCTGCACAAATTGTATTTAAATAATATTAACAAAACCCGAATGTATCGTGCTTCAAAAAGTTGTTTTCCCGCATACATCGTTGTAAAATTTTTCCTGACCTTGTAAAAAAATTTTCCTGAAGGTCAAGCGGTTCTATATGGCATACAGACTGGAACTACTGCTTTCATCCTAAAATAACTCTTTTCCCCATTTCCATGGAGGATCAAAATTGTGATGCTATGTCTCTGGACCATCTATTCATTTTGTAGTTTCAGCATGGCAGGAAGTAACCTCTTCAGTGATTCAGAAAATTGTTTCGTGAAATGTGGTTATGTGCGAAAAAATGATGAATAATACCAAACAGAAGGGCAAGATGATGATGATGATAATGCAGATAAAGAGTGGTTGTGTGTAACAGAAGATGAGTCTAGTACAAAATTTAGTGATAATTTGCATCAACCCAGACGTTGCGGCATGCGATATCCTAAAGCATAGAAGAAATGTGTGATTTCAAAAAATGAAAATAATGGCAAAGAAACAGAGGATAATTTTTCCGCCGATGAGGTAATTATAATGTTTGAAAATGCACGAACTTTTATAAAAGCACATGAAATTACAGAAAAGAACCAGAAAAATGTAAATCTGAAAAAAATCCTGTTTAATTTATGAAATGAACAAAAAACCCAACATAAAATTGCTGATTTTTAAAAATAAATTTTACTTAATGTTCTACATCATTGATTTATTACTTTGACAGTTTGGAAACTAACAAAAAAATTTTTATTAGTAGTATACTGTATACAGTGTGTGTATTAATTCATAAACATTGTTTTTTTAGTGTTTTGATTTTAACCCGCATTCATCGTGTTCCAGCTTTCATCGTTTTTTTTTCACGCACCCCGTGAAAAACGATGGATCGGGGTTCAACTGTATATGTATCATAGAGTGAAATTTCATTATTTTATTTATATTTAATTTTAAGTTATTTTATCATTTGCTTTTCACCATTCAAAATACATTTTTAAAATATTGTACATCACTGCTGACAAAGCTGAACACTGTTCACAAATCTACATTTAAAGTTATAAAATTAATAAGCACGATTGGATTCATTATGTCTAATCTTAATAAAAGTTAATAAACATAGACTTTAAATTATTTTAAGCAACTTTCATAACAGTTTTTGTGGTAAATATGCATGTGTTATGAAATTTTATATAACGTTACTAATAATTACCAACTAATTCAAATAAAATGTGTCATTTTATTTGTATGAACACAAATCACATTATTTTTGCTTTCCATTCATTTATGTAGGCGATATTGTGTCCCCAACCCCTGAAAATTAAGTGAGACTCCCAGATAATCTTTGAATAATAATAATATTTTAATTTAGAAATTTATTCATCAACCATGAAAATTCATTTCAGAAAATTGTGGAGTGGAAGGCTGATATTTTATACCAACTATGTGAAAAATACCAGAGCCGGGAATCGAACCCGGGCCTTCCGCTTTACGTGCAGATGCTCAAAAACCATTGAGCTACCCTGGCTGATTACCAGCTAGGCATTTCTCACATAACATTTGTTGGCAAAGTCACCAAGTCTGTAAACACAGCTATATCAAGTGACATTAATGTTATGTGAGAAATGCCTAGCTGGTAATTAGCCAGGGTAGCTCAATGGTTTGAGCATCTGCACATAAAGCGGAAGGCCCGGGTTTGATTCCCGGCTCTGGTTTCTTTGACATAATTGATATAAAATACCAGCCTTCCACCCCAAAATTTTCTGAAATAATAATAATATTTTTAATAATAATTGTTTTATAGTTTAGATTTGACATTGTATATACGCTTTGAGTTTATATAGTTCATAAATTTTAATTTTAACATCTGTTTTGTCTTCTGGTCGGTTTCTTCCATTTCTTACGTTTTTTTCCAGTTTATTCCACTGTCCTGGAAAAAACCCAACCCTGAATTTAGGTGACATTGACGCAGAAAAGAAATTGTCACTTGCAGAAAGATTTGCTTATAATAATTAAAGATATTCCCATACCCAGTGGCAGAAACACGGCGACATGGTCGTGGACACAGAAAAACAGCTTGTGGACAGTTTTTGTCTGCAACTTTCGAATAACAATTCACTTAAAAAAAATTTCTGTATCAAAACTAAAACTAATACTTTTATTATTTATAATTATTTATATTGTGTTGTGTCAAACATTACTATAAAATATTTAATTGAATGATATGAATTGAATGAATACGCACAATTATTTATTGTTCTGCAGTAAAATTGTATTCGTGTATTGTTGCACGAGATCACCACTGATGTTAAGCCCCCCCCCCCCCCCCCAAGCCCAATCAGCTTTCAGGGTTTTTTAGTGTAAGCCATTTTCACCCCTGATTACACACAAAATTTGCAGACAGATTATAAAATTTAAAAAACCTGTTGCAGACAGCTACAAAACTTTCTGTCACTGGGTTTCCATATTTCAGTAGGAAACAGAAACTCATGTCATATTTAAGAATTCTTCTACACTATATTAATAATATTAATATATTTATAATTAAATATACATAGTATGTGTAAATTTGAAAATATGTTATTAAAAAAAAACATTGTCTTGCAGAAAAGGTTTTTACGAATGAGATTTGTCGCAGAAAGTATAAAAATATTCTGCCACAGGGTTACCATGATGATTAAAGCGAGAGGATATTAAAATATTATTTTACAATATTAATTGAATCGAATATAAAATTTGTCAAAATTACAGTATCAAACTAAAAATACCTGAATTTTCATTTTCAAAATATCTTGATCTCTTTCATCCAATAGCTTAGCTATTTGTGCTGTTAATTCATTTATGTTATTTTCTTTCTTCTCCAATTCTTCTTTAAATACATCAAACTGTTTAGAAGCTGTAGAAAAGATAAAAATTATCTAGATATACCCCCTCAAGGTCACCCAAGTAGTGCACAAGAGAAAAAGCTCTAAATGGAGCTTCAATATAAAGAAACACATTCAAAAGGTATAATGTAAATAATAGCTTATTTTAATATGTTTTACACATAAAGCATCTCGAATTTGTTTTAGGCTCTGTGTGAATTTTTCCGATCTTTATTCCTACTTTATGGAAAACCCTGATGTGATAGGAAGAAAAGAGAAGCATTTCTGAATTCAGGACATCAGAACACATAAGAAACGCCCAAAGAAGTGGGGGGAAAAAAGCGCAATTTTGGTGACCTGTGTACTTTGTACATCACTATACATGTTAATGCTCCTCTCTCCCTCTTACAATTTACTCGTTTCCGGTCACCAAATCTCATGTAACTCTTTGGAGCAATGTGTTTATAGAATTACTCCTTACTTAATATATATATATTTTATTTTTTTAATTAGAAAATTCACGACTGTTCAATATGTACTCGTTTTTCAAAAACTTATTTTTTAAATTTTTTGCATTTCATTTTGCAGCTAGAAAATGAGAAAAATGCACTTATAGTCCAGTCAAAATAGGAGAAATAGAAAAAAATCGTGTAGTTTTGAAATTTTGCATACTCATAGCGGAGGGGGTCCTCAACAACATACTAAAAGTCCCCGCCCGTGAGGGGTGAGCGGGGGGCATTTAAGGGGGGCAATTTTTAGTTTTTATTAAATATCTTAAAAACTATCGCATTTAGAGAAAAATTGTCAATTACAAAATTAATCTACGTAAAATTTCCTACAAAACTGTATATTACATTTTGTTTGTACGATCATTAGTTTAGAAGATATAGGGAGATGAAATAACACATTTTCTTGAAAAATTCTTTTTTGCAATAGTAAAGTCAACTAAAGTGTGCAATTAAAAGGGTTCTTGTCAAATATTTTCTAATGTAAAAAACAAATATATACATAGGGAATATGCAAGGCTAATACAGCATGTTTTGTAAGTTTTAAATAATTTTAAGGCTAGTAGGCGCAAGTGGCGGTTTGAGTAAAAATCTGGATAAGTCCAGTCAAAATAGGAAAAATAGAAAAAAAAAAAAAAATCGTGTAGTTTTGAAGTTTTGCACACTCATAGCCGAGAGGGTCCGGAACAACATACTAAAAGTCCCCGCCCGTGGGGGGTCAGCGGGGGGGCAGGGGGGCAATTTTCAGTTTTTATTACATATCTTAAAAACTATCGCATTTAGAGAAAAAATGTCAATTACAAAATTAATCTACGCAAAATTTCCTACAAAAATGTATATTACATTCTGTTTGTACGATCATTAGTTTAGAAGATATAGGGAGATGAAATAACACATTTTCTTGAAAAATTCTTTTTTGCAATAGTAAAATCAACTAAAGTGTGCAATTAAAAGGGTTCGTGTCAAATATTTTCTAATGTAAAAAACAGATATATACATAGGGAATATGCAAGGATAATGCAGCATGTTTTGTAAGTTTTAAATAATTTTAAGGCTAGCAGGCGCAAGTGGCGGTTTGAGTAAAAATCTAGATAACGAAGACCCAAAACCGATCAACATAAAAAAAAAAAAAAAAAAAAAAATTGTATAGCTTAGAAATTGAGCACAGTTATAAAGTTAAGTGCCCTGAATAACACACTAAAAGTCCCTAACCATGGGGGGGGGCATTTAAAGGGGGCACATTTCAGTTTTTATTAAGTATCTTGAAAACTATCGCATTTAGAGAAAAAAAATCTCAATTGCAAAATTAATCTACGTGAAATTTCTTAAAAACAAATGTATATTCTATTTTTTTTTTGTATGATCAATAGTTTAGAAGATATAGGGAAACAAAATAACACATTTTCTTGAAAAATTCTTTTTTTTTTTTTTTTTTTTTTTTTTTTTTTGCAGTAGTAAAAGCAACTAAATTGTGGAATTAAAAGGGTTCTGATAAAATATTTTCTAATGTACAAAACAAATATATGCATGGGGAATATGTAAGGATAATACAGCATGTTTTGTACGTTTTAAATAATTTTAAGGTTAGTAGGCGCAAGTGGTGTTTAAGTAAAAATCCAGATAACGAAGACCCAAAACCGATCAACATTAAAAAAAATCTTATAGCTTTGAGATTTTTTTCTCTAAATGCGATAGTTTTCAAGATACTTAATAAAAACTGAAATGTGCCCCCTTTAAATGCCCCCCCCCCATGGTTAGGGACTTTTAGTATGTTATTCAGGGCACTTAACTTTATAACTGTGCTCAATTTCTAAGCTACACGATTTTTTTTTTTTTTTTTATGTTGATCGGTTTTGGGTCTTTGTTATCTAGATTTGTACTCAAACCGCCACTTGCGCCTGCTAGCCTTAAAATTATTTAAAACTTACAAAACATGCTGTATTATCCATGCATATTCCCTATGTATATATTTGTTTTTTACGTTAGAAAATAATTGACAAGAACTCTTTTAATTGATTTTACTATTGCAAAAAAGAATTTTTTAAGAAAATGTGTTATTTCATCTCCCTATATCTTCTAAACTAATGATCGTACAAACAAAATGTAATATACATTTTTGTAGGAAATTTTGCGTAGATTAATTTTGTAATTGACATTTTTTCTCTAAATGCGATAGTTTTTAAGATATGTAATAAAAACTGAAAATTGCCCCCCTTAAATGCCCCCCCCACGGGCGGGGACTTTTAGTATGTTGTTCAGGACCCTCTCGGCTATGAGTGTGCAAAACTTCAAAACTACACGATTTTTTTTTTTTTCTATTTTTCCTATTTTGACTGGACTTATCCAGATTTTTACTCAAACCGCCACTTGCGCCTACAAGCCTTAAAATTATTTAAAACTTACAAAACATGCTGTATTATCCTTGCATATTCCCTATGTATATATTTGTTTTTTACATTAGAAAATATTTGACAAGAACCCTTTTAATTGCACACTTTAGTTGATTTTACTATTGCAAAAAAGAATTTTTCCAAGAAAATGTGTTATTTCATCTCCCTATATCTTCTAAACTAATGATCGTACAAACAAAATGTTACATACAGTTTTGTAGGAAATTTTACGTAGATTAATTTTGTAATTGACATTTTTTCTCTAAATGCGATAGTTTTTAAGATATTTAATAAAAACTGAAAATTGCCCCCCTTAAATGCCCCCCCTGCCCCCCGCTCACCCCCCACATGCGGGGACTTTTAGTATATTGTTCAGGACCCTCTCGGCTATGAGTATGTAAAATTTCAAAACTACACGATTTTTTTCCTCTATTTGTCAAATTTTGGCCTTCGTTGCCTGGACTATTAGTTTATTTCGCAGACCTGTGTACTTTGTACATCACTGTACATGTTAATGCTCCTCTCTCCCTCTTACAATTTACTCGTTTCCGGTGACCAAATCTCATGTAACTCTTTGGAGCAATGTTTTTATAGAATTACTCCTTACTTAATATATATATATATATATATATATATTTAAATTAGAAAATTCACAACTGTTCAATATGTACTCATTTTCCAAAAATGTATTTTTTAAATTTTTTGCATTTCATTTTGCAGCTAAAAAATGAGAAAAATGCACTTATTTTATTTCGCAGACCTGTGTACTTTGTACATCACTGTACATGTTAATGCTCCTCTCTCCCTCTTACAATTTACTCGTTTCCAGTCACCAAATCTCATGTAACTCTTTAGAGCAATGTTTTTATAGAATTACTCCTTACTTAATATGTATATTTAAATTAGAAAATTCACAACTGTTCAATATGTACTCGTTTTCCAAAAATGTATTTTTTAAATTTTTTGCATTTCATTTTGCAGCTAAAAAATGAGAAAAATGCAGCACTTAGTTAATTTTTCACATTTTTAAACTCAACAATGAAAATATTTAAAAACAAATTTTTAGAAAACGAGTACCAATTTAACAGTTGTGAATTTTCAGAATGTGAAAACGGAATTTAAAAATATCAATTAAGTACTAATGTGCAATTCTATTAACAACTTTCACCATAGAATAAGGCTTTGGCTGACCTAGACGATTTGTGATTATCCTTTAAAGCTATTGAACAGAAAAAACTGAAGCATAAATGTTGTAATGATTTTCAATATAATGGTAGAATCTATTCTCCACAAAACCAGTTACATAGTAAAACATTTTTATCTTGAAATAAGAAGAAGAAGAAAGAAAAACACAGTTTAAAAATACTTGATTTTAAGTATTAAAATTCGATTCATTAGAAAATAAAAGAGGGCAATTAAAGTAAAGACACCAGTGTTTGCCACTCTCACAAAAGGCATGTTAAAATTTAAAATAAGCGTTTAATAAAAACTATGAATTTTAATCCACCTGAGCTAGATTTCCAAGAACTAGAGAATCCAGTTTGAGCGGATTCAAATTCATAGATGTTAATTAATAGTTATTTTAACATGTCTTTTGAGAAGGTAGCGAAAACTGGTGCAAATTTTAGAGGTGGCGAACACCGGTGTCTTTATCTTAGTACTAAAAATTCCAGAACAATCTAAAAAAATCACTAAATCTGATAAATAATTTTTTTCGTCATTTAACAACATGTAACTGATGAAGTAGTCATTTCAACAATAGAAATTGACTAGCATATTTGAAAAAACTTTGTATTACTTTTCACAGTAAAATATTTTTTACTTTCTTCTATATTAAATAGAAGAAAGTCGTAAAATTTTTTTATTTCCAGTTTCGGTGGATTTATACGGTTTGAAAGGTCCAGAACACGATTTGACCATTTTTAAAAAATTTCTGTGTCTGTCTGTATGTGTGTGACAAAAACTTTGTGGCAACTTTATCTCAGGAACTACTGCACAGAATTGCATAAAACTTTATATGTAGATGCACCTTGATCTAAATTAGTGCCTATCAACTTTTGGTGTCATATAAATTTATATGTAGATGCATCTTAACATATGTTAGTGTCCAGCAATTTTTCGTATCATCTGCACAACAGGTGCTGCTGCTATGTAGATATTTTCTCAATTTAAGAGAGAGCTATATCTCAGGAACTAATGCGCAAAATTGTATGAAAATTTATAGGTGAATGCACTTTGACATAAGTAAGTGCGAATACTTTTAGTACTAATTGCTCAACAGGTGTCACTACCATACAGTGATTTCCTCAGCTTAAGGGAAGACTATCTCAGGTTATAATGCATATAATCAAACAACACTTGATATATGAGAAAGACATTATGAGGCATTACGCCGATTCAATTTGGATGTATATCTACCAATAGGCTGCACTGCTATAATGCTATTTTTCCCGAGAACATATATGCTATATTTAAACTTCTATGGCATTTAACTGTATGGAACTTGATATATGAGATAACTATGAGTGGGAATCGATTAACAGTTTTAACTGGGTTAATCGTAGTTCATTAATCAATTAATCTGCCGATTAATCAAATTTTTAATCGATTTTCCTTTTTCTTTATATAATTTTATTTAAACGATGAATAAAATTCTATGTGATCCCCCCCTCCAAATAGTACACAACAAACCATAAAAATGATACAGATGTTAATATAGCTTGTTCCTTAAACAATAAATAATAATAATAAAGCAAATAAATAATAAAAAAAACACATTCCTAATATTTTTCCAAACAAAATTTTTATTCAAGAGTACAGATGAGAAATAACATATATTCATCTTGCATTCATTATTACTTTTATATTCCAAAAAATAAATTCTCAATATTGCTATTTTATTCATACGTTTGACTGAAAGAAAATAAAAAAAAATAGTAATCGATTATATCCGTTTTATAACTAAAATTTAAATCAATTTTCAGAGTAATAGTTGTTGACATTAAGTGTTAATTTTATATAAATATTTTCGTTTATTTAATTTTTATTTTAATAAATTCATTTTCAATTTAGAAAGAAAAATTAGATGAATTTACATATACTTTCATTTTATACTAGCTGGCTTTGTCCACCTCGCTTGCCACTATTTTTAAATGAATTCTCAAAATTCCATATTATCATTATAAAAAAATCTCAAATTCTTCATTGTTTATATTTTAACTCTTCTTCGTCATTTCAGAATAATGTTATTTTCTGTTTCTACTTCAGTAGTTATTATAAGCAATTCTGAACGGACAATAACCGCTCGCAGGTATTGCGAAACCCTGTTGACACCTTCCCCATCAAAAGGATAGTGGAAATCAGTCCTTTTCTTTATATTGAGCATTTCCGTTTTTTAGAAGCTTCTTGTTTCTGCGAAACGTATTCCCCCAGCACGGACTTAAAACAGCATTTTGTTTAAGAACTGTCTTCTCTTCCCCCTTTTCTCTATCAACAAAAAGGTAACAATTTCTTTTAAAAGTTTCTCTCTCTCTCTCTCTCTCTCTTTCATTATTGGATGGACGCTTTTTAGAATGTTTGTTACATCGGGCAGATATACTAAATTAAAGCTCGATGGTTTGTTAGCAAAATATGTGAGAAAAAGTAATTTGCAAGCAGAACAGTATTTTAAATTTTTACATTAATTCGTAGTTTGAAAACTTTAATCAGATTTTGAAAAATTTTAATCGAATTAATCGAGCCAATTAACTCTATTAAAA
Organism: Salticus scenicus; assembly: GCA_963930645.1. Classification (NCBI taxonomy): domain Eukaryota; kingdom Metazoa; phylum Arthropoda; class Arachnida; order Araneae; family Salticidae; genus Salticus; species Salticus scenicus. Next base: position 204,064,245 of record OZ005656.1, on the reverse strand, counting down.
AAATTGATCGAGATAAGCATTGATCGATTAATCAGCACAGCCCTAGAGATAACCATTATGAAAACGCATTTTTTAAGATGTTAGTTAAACTGTCTTTCTTTGGATATTTAATGTTAATTTTCTCTGAGAGAAAAATCGTCTGCATTCATCATGGTAGCTAATTTTAATAAATAAAAGTTTTTGTAAATTATTTGAAATAAGTGAATTTGTATAGGAAAATATAGAAGAAAGTCTTGTGGTGGCCACAACATATTAGTTTTACACTGAAATAAAAAACTACAAATCAACCAAAATAAAACAAACACCTTCATTTTTCAGCTGAGATACTAATTTTGAAGTCTCATCTTTATTCGCTTCCTTTATTTTCTGAAGTTCTTCATTTAGTCTTTTATTTTTCTCATGGAATAACTAAAAGAAAGAAAAATAATCACATTAAAAATGTTATTACTTTATATGTTAAAATACAAATACAATGAAACCGCTTTAAAAGTCTATCTTTATTTAAGAACCACCTCCTTTTAGGGCAGTGTTTCAGGGCCCCAGATTTTCCTTATAGAACTTAACAGTAATTTACCTCTATTAATGGGTTATATGGGTTTCAAAATTGCAAAAAATCTATTTTTTATTTATTTCATCAATAGCACAATTCGTCTAAAATATTTCTCCAAAGTTACAAGTCAGTCAGAGTCAAAATCTAGGAGATAGAACCTTTGGAAAAATTCTTCTCATTAGGTTCATTTTATTCCTGCTTTAAACTTTAATCGCTTTTTTCTGAAAACACTATTTTTTAAGCCAATGGATACGATTCCACAAAAACTAACCAACCGTTTCTTATTGAAATTTGCACATTTCTTCAAAATAAAATTGATTAGTGATCAAACAAAATTTCTTTGTTTTGTTTTTTTCTCCTTTGATCACAAATACTTTTACAAGGTAATATCATGTGGGGTAAATTGTATTCAAGTATGAGCTATATATCTACTCAGTAGCAGAAACAGTGCAGCATGGCAGCGAGCACTGTAGTTGTTTTGAAGCTCTGTAGATTAATTTAATGTCTCAAAAATAAATATCAAGCTAAAAAGTACAAATATAACTTACATTATATATCTGGATTACTGTATTTGTTGAATAATTTTAATTAATTTTCTTTGTAGATGCAAATTTTACATGCTCTATGAATTGTTAATACATTCTGTGATACCAGACTTTGTCTGGCATTCCTGGATCACAGACACATTTGTTTTGATGCAGACAGATACAGAAAATTCTGCTACTGGGTATCCCTATATGATACACAATTAAAATACCGAGTTTGAACTTTCTGCTACTGTTGTTCTTAAGATATGCTGATAGCAGGCAGACACACACACACACACACAAAAATCAACCACTAAAAACCTGTTTTTTAGATTCAGGGGACTTCAAAATGTCTAAATATAGCAAAAAGTCAATTTTGAAAATTTGACTCAGAAGCAATACTTTCCCTACTATACATACGGGCAAAAAAAAAAATATATATATATATATAAAATGATAAATGACAAAGTTTCTGACTTCATATTTTTTAATGTTCATACTTAAAATGAAGTTCAAACTAGAGTCCTGCATCGGATCAAGTTACCCAGTTTTACCTGAAACCAACCCGATCAAGTTCAGGTCATGTTAGCTAAATTTTTTCTCTTGTGAGTCGAGTTGACTGGTTTATTTTTCATGCAAGTGGGGTGTTTGGGTTGGGTTTAGTTTTCAACAAGCCGAATCGACTTCAGAACAACTTTAAAAACAAATTACCATAACAAGCAGAAAATTGTTTAATATAAACTGTATAACTGAAATAAATATACTATATATACCAAAGATTAAATGTATCCACACCCAAATTACTATAATAAGTAAACATCCATATTGGACAAAACCAATAAACAAAGAAACGCCAAATTATTATTATTTCAAAATTTCAATAATAAACAACAATCATTAAACTCAAAGCTAATTTTTGTGTACTTGAAATACACAACACACATAAATGGTTAAAAATTATTAATATATATATATATATATATATATTTAACTTAGTGTATTAGTAATTATATTTTTAATTCTTTTAAAATAATTTACCAACTACATGACAACAAAAATTTATTTAATTTTATAACTAAAAAGTTTTGAATGGTTTTTAAATGAATTATTAATTTTCATTTAGTTTTTGGGTTGGGCTCGGGTATAAAGAAAACGGATTTGGGTCGGATGAGGATTGCCCAAAGTCTTTATACTGGGGTTTGGGTCGGTTTTTAGGTCAATAAAATTTTTTTGTCAAGTGCAGGACTAGGAAAAAGGAATTTTGTTTCATACCATTATTTAACTCAATAGTTCTCAAACTTTTCACACATTTAAAACCCTATAAATGAGTGTAGGCATACTATATAATCATTAAGTTAAATAATTCAAAGGCAAACTCTCATTTCCTTGTCTGTACATAGAAGAAGAATTAGTCTCTTTTTACACTTGACTGTGGGGAGGACAGAAAATCCTAATTCACAAAAATACCATAAAATCCCGAAAGAAACTCCACCTTTCCCAAAAGCATAACATCATGGACCTTGAAGACTTGAAGATAAAAAGTAGGTTTTGATGAAATGGTTAAAGACAGATTTATCGGCACTCCGTATGTACGCCCGGTGATAGGATGGATAAAAAGGATAAAGCGATTAAATCTAAGAAAATGGAATGATTTCACTTTCAGCAAGAAAGGGGAGGGCTTACATTCGAGATTTTACAGATCATGTAGAAACTAATTTTTATTAGTAGGCTGTGAATTTGCTTTATTATTGACACTTAGCTTTTATTTACTTATAGAAAAGGATTTCTCAATATAACACTTCTTTTTAAGAAATCTATGCATTTTATTTGGATGCATTTATCTGATTTACTTCCTAAACTTTCAAATTAATTAATACGCATAACAAGAGTATTATTCTAGAATAAATGACTGTCTTTTGCAAGAAAACTATTGTAAATTAACATAATAATGAGGTGTTGGCAAAAAAAAAAAAAAAAAAAAAGAAATATTTGTAATACGATGATACAATACAATAACTGCTGTAAAATACCCCCAAAAGCACCCCCTCTATTTCTCACCTAAGTTTCATTTGTTCTGAAAATATCGAATAAGCTCCCTTTACGCTCAGTGAGGCACAGTCATCATTTCTTATTTTATATATTTAAGAATAGGACATTAGATTGGGAAATCTGATGAAAATGACAAAACATATGTTGAGAAAATTCTGATTTTCTTTTAAAAATAAATCTGCTTTATATTACTAATAATGTATGGGTTATGGAAGTTAAAAAAAAAAAAAAAAAAAGTGCATATCCATAAATTTGTAGATATTTAAATATAATCAATTAGTTTTTAATTATTTATGAAAGTACTTACAAAAGGAAATGTGAATTTGTAAAGTTTCTACTCAACTAAAACATGCTTAAATTAAAAAGCATAATAGAAAACATAGTATGAGGTACAAATTTTGTGCAACTGTATCTCTTCAGCTCAAGATAGAACTTGAAAATTTTTACAGACTTATTTTTTATTGCAGCAAACAAAAACTGGTATCAGAAGCACGGATGTATGGAACTGCATGAAACTTATAATGAATATAGAAAAAAATTATTTATTTATAAAGATGAAATTCTTATGCAAGGTTACAAATTTAGTTTCCAACTAAAAATGAATATGTTTACAAATTTAAAAAATAAAATCATAAGCATTTTTTATAATGTGCACAATGTATAAAATAAAACTAAACTGATCACAATCAATTTCATTACAATATTGTTCAACAATTGAAATATACACCCCATATAATTAGTTTTTTTTTTTTTTTTTTGGAGGGGGGGGGGGTGTTTCTTGTTCTTGATTTCCCATGGGGCAAGCACCCGGGTTCCAATATCAGCTGTCTTTTGAAATTAAAAGCATTTTGCATGTATACAAAAATTACTTAATGCATTTTATGATAGAAAAAGGCCCCCGATAAATGTTTTGCCCTCAGCCCTCACTTATGTAAGTCAGTCCCTGCTGCTGGGGTTTGCATGCAAGAAAGACTTATAGTTATAAGCCAAACAAACTACAATAGCTCCACACATTCTTGCTTCTAAAGCTGGTGTTTATTTGTTTTAATAAAAACAAATAAATCCTTATGGATCATATCTTAACCCAGAGGTACAGTTATGCAAAATTTGCACCCCATTCTATGTTTTCAACCATGCCCTTTAAGCATAGTTTGGTTCCAATAGAAATTTTATAGATTCATACTTTCCTTGTAATAAAATAAGTAAAGTACATAACAATAAAATATTTTAAAGAACCTTTTCTAACGATTCAAGAGAATTTTTTAATTTTTGTTTTTCTTCCAGTAAATTTCTTCGTTCCTCTGCAACAGATGAATAGAAGTTATATATTATAATAGTATAAATTAAAAATTTCACAACATTTAAAAACTAATAAATAATAGAAAATAAGAGGAACGATTAAAGGTTAAAAAACAAAACATGTTACCTATATATATATCATATATATTGTCAGGCTTAATTCACTATGCAAAGCTACACTGTTCAACCAGTCCCTGTGAAAACTGGTACCTACACTTATTAATCAGGACAAAATCTAGCTAATGCTGTTTTTTTTTTTTTTTTCAATTGGATAATTGGTTCAAAAGATATTAAACAAAAATTCCATTTTAACTTTAAAATTATTAAAAAAGAAAAATTTTCTTTTATTCAAAATTGAGGGACAAGGCAATTATTATTATTATTTGTATCCTAAATTTAAAAAAAATTCCCCCTCTGGTATCAAGTTAAAAAATAATATTTAAGTTAAAATTGAAAAAAAAATCTCGTGAAAGAAAAGGAACAGCTCTGGTATAGGCCCCCCTTCGACAAAATTTGAAATTTGACACCAAAGTAGCTCAGAAGTTTTTCACCAAGGTCTTTACTTATATGCAGTTGCCATAGTAATTTTCATTCATCACCAAAATGGCAACAAAAAATTTTAAAGTCACCTATTGAGGAGTCCTATACTAAAGCTGTACGAAAGAGATTTTAAGAAATGAATATAGTAAACTTTGCTAAGGAAAGCAACACAGCTACTGTTTGCCTTTATATAGAAGAACAGACTAAAAAAAAGTTCTCTTGTACTTAATTAAATTCTGTTTGTGCAGAATTTTACATCTATTACTTAGAAAACACATATAAGCTTTCTTTTTTTTTTTTTTTTTCTTTTTGGAGGCATTTTGATAACTACTGGTTTAGGATTAAATATACCTATATATTTAATAAAGAGAGATATGTAGCTTTAATAAAATCTGACAAATAAAGAAGTAAGATAAATACCTTCGGAAACTTCTATTTTCCTAAGAGAATTGTGTAGTGATGCTACAGCATTATTTAATTCACTAACTTCTGAAAATAAATAAATAAACAATTTGAATATTATTACACTAAATCTAACAAGAAATTATACCAATTTCTAAAGAATAAAATTATATAAGAATTCTTATACTTATGTACATACCATTAAGTAAACTTGCACGAGAAAGCTCTAGAGATTCATTTTGCTTGAGGGAAAATAATAGCTGCTTCTGTACAGTTTCAATTTCTTCATCTTTTTGCTTTATCATCTAACAAAATTTTAATAATGACATGATAATAAGATTGATAACAAATCAGGGGTCTGTCCAGATGTAAAACTGTGTCCTTTAACCCTTTGAAGCAGATTTCTCATCAAACATAATTTTTACACTTTTTTGATAGTTTTAAGTTATTTTAGATTTAAATAAGTGGAAAATGTTATATTTAAAATTTTAATTAATTTTGGTTCTAAAATATAGAGTGGTGCACCGGTGTCCTTTTCTGCGTTAAAGGTAAATTTATCATGGGACACGGGCGTCCCATGAATAAATATTTTTACAAATTGCACTTATTTACAATTACTTAGATATAGAAGTAGCAATAATTCATTACTGATCTTTTTTAAATAATCAAATTTAATTAGAAATAAATTTTTGAATATGGTTGATAAATTTTTTTCAAACTATTTTTATTTAACATTTTTATTTCAGTAAAAAATTTACTCTGATAATCTAATAGATTTTTTATAGTAACTATTAGACTCTCTTTTATAATAAAAAACTATCATATAATAATAATATTTGTAATAAGAGCATCAAAAAATAAATAAGAAAAAGGGACACTGGTGTCCCATCTGCGTCAAAGAGTTAAAGAACTTTTCACAAACTTTTATATCTTAAAAACAGACACTTTACAAAATTTTCAATTTTTAAAATCATAAAAACATCCAACAATTCCTTCATTTATTTTTTTTTTTTCTGCTTAAAAACAGATCTGTGATAAATCTATTTCAGCTTGAAAAATAATCTTCCATGGAACGAACTGCCTGCCTGAATAATCGGATATGCTTTGCTGCATTTCACTGAAAAGCTAATACAGTAACTGCCGCTTAAACTGATCAAATTGTCAGGACCAGAATCAAATCAATGGAAACCAATTTTAAAACTGCCGCTTAATAAAATCAGCATCGCCGGTTAATAAACTCAAAAATTCTTGTCAGAAGCAAAAATACCATTTATGCACACTTAGCAAATTTTTATTTACACTGTAAATTTTTATTTTTTTAAATGAAAAAGAAATTAAATACAGAAACCCCTCCGTTCTTTCTCTTTGTCGAAAATTTTACAACATTAAATTTTACATTTGCAGCAATTAAACACGCCCCATCACTTGTCTTAAGAACAATTTCAAGGAATGTATTCTTCAAAGAGCGATAATAAGTTACAAATTTGATTTAATTCACCAGTGATTTTTTTTATTTATTTATTTAATTTTTAATTATTAAAAGACAATTTCTAATTCTTATTCTGAAATAACTAAGAAGGTAAGATGTTTAAACGGGAAGATTTTAAATTTTATAGATAGGCGTGAACTTTCAGCAAAGTAATGGTGATTTTCCTCAAAGGAAAGCGTATCGGAACTTGGAATGTGTTTAATTCTTTTATTTTGAAGCAACAGTTAAATAATTATCTGTTAAAAATTAACAAATACTCTTTAATAATTCCATTATTTGGTATCTACTGAAATTTCTTTTCAAATTCAGGGAAGTAACATCTTTTTCTGGAGTGCATTAACGTTCGCCGGATATAAAAATCAGCCGCTTAATAAAATCACATTTACTCAGAACGAATGTGATTTTAATAAGCGGCGGGCATTGTAATCAATTTCTAAAAGGTTTCTGTATGTGTCAGTTTAGTTCAATAAAAATTAGCCTTTTTTTTTTTTTTTTTCCCTTGTATAAATCAAAACCTTAATTCAATTTTAATTCTAGGTTTGCTGAATTATGATTTTCATAATTATACAAAAAATAGAACTATAGCCAAAAAAATTCAGAAGAACTTAATCTTCATACTAATTTAGATTCACTAAATTACATGTAGATTTTTCACAATTTCATAAAATCAGGATGCTGTCTGTAAAGTTTAGAGAGACAGCCCTGTAAATAACATTATAAATTTTAATTGATTACAAGAAAAAATAATTCTGACACAATATTTCACAGAAATGCTAAATTAAATAGCAATTACAATGGAAAAACTAAAATGCATACTGGTAAGAAAAAATGAGAGCATTTATGAAACAATTTTTGTTGCCATTTAACCCTGTTGTTTTACTTGCAGTTAATCTTCACTTTACTCTAAATAAATACAGCAAATTAAATTTAAATCAACAATAAAATTTGAATATTGCTGTTTCGGTATTGTTAATTGTCGTCACCAGTACAAAATAGCAAGTGGGATTATTGCTCCCAAATATATCGGGGAAGTAGATTTTTAGTACTAGAACAGCCAATGAAATTGTGAAGGAATTGGCCCCAAGGCCATAGAGGGAGAAGGGAGGGAGGAGTTCTAACATCTCCCGAAATTTTGTAGATTTGTAAAACCTTCCTTTTTAACTCTCAATATTATGTACTAAACTTTGAACCAACTCTGAAATTTTCTGGCTGCAACCTTGATTAGTCACCAGGAAACTGGGAAATGCACAGCTATGTAAATAATAGCTGTAAAAATAAAAAAAAAAAGAAGAATGAAACACCATGCAGTATGCATTGATTATTAACACTTTCCAACTGTATGTACTTCTTGTATTGTAAAACTTTCAATGTTTCAATCTTTGCCTACGTTATAACACAGTGATAGACAGACTAATTGAATTCATAATCACTCTAAACATTGATGGAAAGTGTTAAAAATACTTAACGCAAAAGAAAATTCAGCCCTTAGATTCTAATTACAGCTTTTAATGTATCTGAATATTTTCGTGCAGCCCTGTAAATCTGAAGGTTAACCATAACATATTCTATACAAAACATCATTTCAGCATATTAACAATAAATGTCAATTTCTTTATGATTTTTACAGTAGAAAGTTATTTAAATGTGATTTATAAAAATGTCTGTCCTAAAACACTGTGCATTAGCATATATTTGGGAGTCCCTGTACACAAACCAGTTATTTTCTACCTACTAATGTCATTTTAATAAGGAAAACTCCATAGTGAGCTTGACAAACATAATATGTCATATTATTACCATTCTGAAAATATTTAAGGACACTGTGGACGGGCAGATGGACAGGACTGACAGATACACAAATTAAAATGATAATCACACTTAAAAATTGTTAAAAATGCTTAATGTAAATGATAATTTAATGATAAAATTAAACTCTGGCTTGGATATGTAGACAATGTTTTTGCAATAGATGATAAATGTAACACAGAAGATTTACTTAACAAAATCAATAAAACAGATAAAAGCAAACAATTTACTTATGAATTAGAAGAAAATAACAGTATTAATTATCTAGATGTTACTATTATTAGAAAATATGATAATATAATTGAAACTACAGTTTACAGGAAACCAAATAACAGTCATAAAATAATTAATATTAAAAGTAAAACTCTATATAAATATAAAATAAGCGCTTTACAATCCTATATCAATACAACCATAATAGTCTGTTCCAATAACCTATTTCTTAAAAACGAGACAAACAAAATTTATGAAATTGTGTCAAGGGTGTCACAGTAAAAAACTTATTAAATAAAAATTTAAAAAAAATCTGGTATGAAACAACCACACAACTTCCATTACCCACTATTACATGTATTTTTTGGAGATGTAATATGATCAGAAGACATAAAATTGTCCTAACAAAGTAGAAACCTAAAATTTTTCTGGTATGAGGAACTTAATACACGTGTAAAGGGACATAAAACAAAGTTTACATAGCAAATTAAAAAATAAGAAAAAAAAAATGGTAGAGTTTTTTTTTAAACACCAATTTTCAAGATCTAAAATTAACCTACCTAAGCATAATGACTGTTAATTTTTCTGTAATAACCACATAATACTTGAGAAAGGATAGGGTCAGGTGGGGTAAAATGAATAGTCTACCAAAATTAGACTGTAGTTGTCAAATTTGTTGATTTATTAACACACAGATTTTTTTTTTTAGGTCATTTACATTATAAATTATGCTTTTTAAGCAATTTATTTTATTTGGCAACATTTTTTTAATATGCTGTGACGATACTTTTAATTTTATATTTGACTCTGGTTAATGAAATCTTAAAGTTTACTTTTCTCTAACCTTTTTGTCATTTAGAGTTATTGCAAATTTGATTATATTTAGATTACTCTTATTCCTAAGAAATACATTTACATATTTAGATAAGTTGTATTCACTTTATTTTTTATTTTAGAGCAGTTTAAATAAAGTGGGGTAAATGATCATAATGTTAAGCTTAGTTATTGGAAAATTCCAAAACAATGTTTACCACTTTAGATTTCTCTTTTGAGAAACAGGTAACACATGTAAATTATAATAAAATATGTGGTGTGTTTGCACCATTGAAGAAAATAGAAGGAAATTTTAAAGAAATTGTTCAAGGAAAGTTGGGGTTATAGAATATCTTAAAAGCTGTTTTTCCTAGAATCTACTAAAGAAGCTCACTCAAAAATTCTTCTCTCATAATGCTGTGAAGGGTTTTCAAGATTGTAGGCTATATTCAATAAACAAAGTAGAAGTACAAAAACAAATTGTAACACATGTGTTTCTAGACACGCTTTCTTCAATTCCAAAGAAAGCAGGAGAAACTTCTTTAATTTCAAAAGAAGCTCTTGGTTTGGTTTTCCAACAGAATTTGGTTCTCCTGGAGCTGTTGGAGAAATGACAGCTTCAAGAATTGAAATTAGCTATTCTTTCAACATTTCACTCCCCAGCACTCAGTGAAACAAATAATGCCTTGAAGAATTTAAAGGTAAAAGAAAACGCGTACAGGCAAACACAGATGAGGTGCTGAAGGAAGGTATGGTTGCTTATATCTTCATGAAGAGCGTAAAATGGTGAAAGGCTGCAAATCTTCCAAAACAGTGGAAAGAAATCTAGTGTTGTGACATAGAAGGGGAAAAAAAATTAAAGAAAGAAATCAAAGTAGACACAATAACACCACCTTCTTTGGATAAAATATCAGTTGGCTCTTGGGTAATTGTAAAATATTATGAGAAAAAAAAAAAAAAAAATCAATTAAAACTTTTGTTGGTGAAATTTTCTCTTAAAAAGACTAGTCACAGTTAAATATAGTAATCATCATTTGAAGAGAAATACCTATACAAAGTATTTTTGCAGACAATAATGATGTAAATGAAACTGAAATTAATCACATCATCCAAATATTGGATGTGCGTATGTTCGATGCTAGGGGGCATTAATTTTTCAGATTCAGTTAAAATATATTAAAATTCCATGTGATACAGGGGTGGCGCCAGCTAGGGGGCCGGGGGGGGCACAGGCCCCCCCGTCGGGGAGTCTGTGACCCCCCATCGGGGCATACTTCTAAAATCTCTCGGGGGAGAAAAATACAAAACTTTCAGTTTTCTACTTTTGGCAGCATTTTTCTTTCCTTGTACAAATTTGGAGCATTCCAGTTTTTCCATTCTGTATTCAATAGAAGAAAGTATTGGATTCGTAAAAATTTTCAGCTTCCAGTTTTCTATGCATATACACGTTTTGACCACGATATTTTTAGAAAATGTCTGTCTGTGGCACGATGATCTCCAAAACCACGAGGAGTACTAACAAATGGAATGGTACAAATATTAACAGTAATATTATTAACAGTATTGCAGTTTTTGATAAATACTTATATAATAAACTCTCTTTATGTAGTGCCCCCCTATCGGGGAGGTGGTGTCCCCCCGTCGGGGAATTTCTGGTGCCCCTACTGCATGTGAATATGCTTAACAAAGATTATATGCCTATTTTCTTGTTCATATTATTCATATAATTTGAATTTTTATTAACTATATAATTTCTTTCCTTCTATAGTCATTTTACCCCACACTCTGGCGGAAAATGACCATAGTAACAAGCTTAAAAGAAGTAAAAAGATTAAACAGCTTTATTGTTTAAAAATGAAGCAAATAAAAAATTGTATCAGCTCTTACATAGTGTAATGTACAATATCTGTCAAAAAAATGTAAGTATTTTAGAGGATTTAAGAACTGTAGCTCAGAAAAAAGTTAAAAATAGCTAATTTTATGGTCATTTTACCTCACCTGACCATATCTAAAATTCATTCATGTAACAATATTCAAGAAAATCGTTAGAGCCATTTTTGAGATACCAACTATTACCAAAATTTGGTACACTCAATTATTGACCGGAAAACAATAATTATATTTACACATTGATAGTCTGAAGTTTAAAAAAAAAACTAAAAAAAAAAAAAATAAGTGAATAAAATGCATTGAATAAAAGAGTCATAAAAAAAACGCTAATCATTTCTTGTTAAAAATTATTCATTCAGCCTTAAAAAAAAAAAATAATAATAATAATAATAATAATAATATTAATTAATATATCTAAATGTATTACTACACTGATTGAATAACAACTTTATGATCAGGAAGAATTTCCGTACACTTTTGCTTTATGCTTTTGAAACGATTTCAAATTCCTTAGCAGAAATTACTCATTTGATGAACTTTTAATCACACCATAGTAAATTACCATATTAACATTAAAGAAAAATGTTTTATTAATAATCTTCGTTTCGAAAAGAAAGGGGAAATGATTACGTTTTTCCATGAATAAATTTCTTGAAACAGTTCATCTAAATTTAGTGTCATCTTTGAAAAGATTAAATCATACACAGTTTCAAAAGAACAAAGCAGACAATAATAATAAGCGTTTTTCTAGAACGGCAGAATGTGAACCTTCTTTTGTTTGGCTGGCTGGTTTGTTGGTTGGTTTCCTTATCAAATCGGTCAGGTGTAGTCAGTGTTGCCCACTGAGCTGAAGAACAACTGAAGGAAATGCTAGACCGATTTTTGCGTGCCATTTTTGAAAGGTTTGTCTTCCGAGCGTGCACGGCAGAAAGCATGTGATATCTTTATATTTCAAAGTAAAAGTGTAAAGGTTGTCTCGTCTGTTCAGACAAAAATATGCTAAACATGATATTACAATTTTAAATTTTAATTCTTTAAAGAGTATAATAGTAATAATAGACAACCCGACAAATGTTGCCTGCCATGCAAGGTTTGACTCTGTGTCTGTATGGCAAATGATTGCAGAAAAACTGGCAAGTACGAACATTGTGTAAAGGTATTGGAATAACTTCGGCAGAGATTATGTGTCCGTTAATATCGAACACCGTATTACTATTTTTAGTTTTATCTGCTATATTTTGGCGAAAAAGATCGATTAAAGATACTTAAAATGATATTAATAGTGAAAAAAGTAGAATTTGGCCGAAAAAGTCCACGACCAATCCGAAATAGCCTTGCTGAGCGAGTAGGCGTGGCCTACTGGGCGAATACATGCCCATATCCAAGGGAACAAAAGTTAGTGTAGGTATCGAAACTCAAGTAGTTGACAACGAAGGCAGTATAACTCGAAAATAAGTCCAAAAAAGCATTTAGCAACAAAAATCAGCGACAGGTAGCGACACTTGGGAGCATGGCAAAAAGCGTAACGCATCCCACGGAAGCAGAGCAGGGCCGCCGCTAGGCATTAAGCAACTCAGGCAATGCCTGAGGGCGGCAGTTGTCTAAGAGCGGCACGCGAAACATTAAAACGAAGAAAGAAAAGTAAAAAATTATGCAAGATTGAAAAAAAAAATATTTACAAAAATATACATTGATAAAAAAGCCCTCCCCCCCCCCTCACGCTCCTCACGAAAGAATCTAAATTGGTTGAGAAAACTGCTGCTAGTAAAATTCGTCAATAAATAAAACAAAATGTGTAGGCATAAAGCCTTCCGCTTGGAATAGGAAACTATCTTTACATAGGTCTCATGTTCGATACCTTGGAAAATTTCAAGATAACAGATAACACCTAGCTTGCATAGACAGATAAATTCTGAGAAAGCTTTAACTGGGAGACTACAGATGAGTATGGTAGAAACTAGTCCTGTCGGTACGCAACAAAAAGCTATTACTGGCCGGATATTGTAAATTTGAAAAGAAATAAGGGATATATATATATATAGCGTATTAAATTCTACATGGGTGATCTTAAGAAAAAGACAAAATTATTCTACAAGTATGAAACAGAATAGAATCCATCAGTGGGCAAGAAAAATAAAACACTGAATTTGAGATACAACATTTTTAAGGAATCATTAAGTTTAAACTAAACTCTTTTTACTTTCCTAACATATTATGTAAGGAAAATATTGTAATCATGTGAAAGATTTATGAGATTTTGGCGTTTCTACACGTTGTCCCCTGAGTTCATTTTTACTGTTTTTAGGATGATGTGCGTGTGTGTGAGTGAACACGATAGCGCCTAAATACTTTGTAAATCATCATAGCACGAAATCTATTATTTTGGTGAATCTAGAACTCAAATTTTTTTTACAGGGACACAAATAAAAGAATTCTTTATCACTATGACCTATGGACCTAAATTTTTTTTAATGCGATAGCGTCCAAACGCCTTATTCGTCTGAGATGAAATTTTATACACATGTTATATGTCATTACGCACGAACTGTAAAATTTTCGTGAATCTACTACTTAAGATTTTTTACAGGGACACAAGGGAACATTCCTTATCATTATGGTCTACGGTTTCAATTTTTTAAAGTGCAATAGCGTCTAAATGCCTTACTCGATTGAGCTGACAGTTTATCCTCATATTATAGGTCACAGTCACATGAACTGCATAGATTCACATTCTTATAATAAGCAGCAACAAGAATCCCGTAGGATAACAAGCATAAAGGAGTAAGAGAAAATCTGACTACCCCTTATTGAAATCAATTTATACGCATTCCTATTATAAAATTCGTCTCTAAAAATGTCATAATTAAATTTTTAGCTTAAGACGAGCAATTTAAAAAATGATATCATTGGAAAACGTTATAAATTCTGTAATGTTACTATCTGCCAATACACGAAGGATAAAAACAAGAAATTTAATACAACAATACCGCTAATATTTTACATGATATCAATTTCAAAAGTTTTTCATAAAATAAATTTAACGAAAAATTTCTTTTAGTTAAATGACGTTTTCAATAAATATAGATGAAATCTTTCATTTTTACTCTAGAAATGGATAGTTACTTACCGGTTGATAACTTTCCTTAAAACATATTACTTGAATTTTCGTGCTTAAAATAATAAAAATGCTTTTTAATAGATTCGACAGTGATGTAGGATTTTTGAGGCCGGTTGACAACACTAGGGTCCTAGGCATATGGGTGGAATGTCTTCAGTGGGAGGTTTTCTAAAGGGTCCTACCCGTATTTACGCGAGTTTCGGAGAAAACTACAGAAATCTATGAACGGCTAGGTGGGTGAGTTCGACCTGGAATTGAACCCGGCACTTCTCATCAACCAGCTTTGAGTGCAGAACCACTCGGTCGCTGGTGGGCCATTAGATTCGTCAATGTATTTTCTATTTGTTTTACAAACCTGCGTAAAGTTTCGTGTGCTTAAATCAATTTATTTTGAAACCATTTTTTATGCAATGTTTAATTAGTCTACTTAAAATTGCGGATTTTAAAAATGTGACAACACGCGAAAGTGAAGGGGGGGGGGGATACTAAAATTTTAGAATAGATCTAAAAGAAGACCGTGAATTTTTTAAATATTTTATTTTTAATGACTAAGAAGGGCAAATGGAGTTACCATTATAAAAACTTCAACTGACAGAAAATTTCGAGTTATAAAAATTCGTCTAAGCAAAGTTTCAGCATATAAAGGGGCAGCAAATTGGAGCTTGCCTGAGGGCGGCAGCATACCTAGCGACGGCCCTGAAGCAGAGTACTGACTGCATTTGCTCCAGTTGTTCTTCACCTCAGTGGTGTTGCCAGATGGTCGACAGCATCCAGCAGATATACTATAGTCCATGTAAACTGAATGGGCCTGTCAAGGTCACTAGACCCTCGTCAATTTTCCTAGAACTGACCCATGTGATCCCATTATCGCTCATTCTTTTCCCAACATATTTGAGCAATTCTTTGACTAGAAGAATATTTCGTTCAGATACAATACAGTTTTCTTTAGTCTTGTTCTTTGGATCCGTGAGCATTTATTTTTTCTCCTCGTTTAGTTTTTATATCATTTACTATTACTGGTAATTCTGATATCAGGAATCAATCTAAGATGATTTAAATCCGAATAAACTACTACGTCAGAAACGCCAAAGAAAACTATTTGAGATGCATACAGCTGTTTCGGTAGCCTTAAGCGTACCGTCTTCAGTGCAAAAAGAAGCACTTTTTGCACTGAAGACGGTACGCTTAAGGCTACCGAAACAGCTGTATGCATCTCAAATAGTTTTCTTTGACGTTTCTGACGTAGTAGTTTATCCGGGTTTTAATATTCCAACGCCAAGTCTCCTGTTATTATAATCTAAGATGATTATTTATCATGGTAATAGGTATTGTAGAATTAACGAAATATAAAGGGGAAGAATCAGTTCTATTACCAGGTCGAAATAACAAAGCTCTAAAATAAGGCTAAAACTTTTAAAGGGTAAACTTTTTAAAGGCTAAAAAACCCTTCTAAGGCCTAAGAAAGCTTTTTTTAGGGCTAAACCATATCCAAGGCCAAAAAAAAAAAAATAATAATAATAATAATAATAAATAGATACATAATACACTAAATTGCGTTTTGAAAAAAAAAAAAACTCTCTTTCCTAAAATAACTATTTTAGAGAAATGTCAATGTTACTACCCGTTTGGCTCTGCTGTCCAAGCTGGCAGATAAGCGAAGTCGAATTTGAATCCAAGTCGCTGTAATTGGCCTAGGTATTTTGAGTTTACCATGGTTTTCTCCGAAATTTATGTGAGTTTTAGCAAGGATTCCTATTAAATACCTCTCAAGGACACCCAGGTTTTTGTAAAAAAAAATCGGGTTTAAACTTCACATAATCATCATCATTTATGTTAGATTTTAATTTTCATATTCATGATATGGTTCTTAACTCTTGGTTTAAAAAAACTCACTTTTATTTTAAATTTAATATTCTTATAAGCCAAAATGTACCTGGAGAATAAATCTGAAAAATTAATTTGTTTGTGTTGTTTGCTATTAACAGTTAGTGTTTTAAGATTAGAACGACTGGAATGGTCATTCTGAGAACAAAGCTAATTTATAATAAGAATAACTATTTCTATAGCTAAAAAGTATTTCAGTATGATTATTAAGAAAACAAAAATTATTTTATGCTGCTCAATAAACGAATTGCTGATGCTAGTCATATAGTTTTAGGTATTAAATAAATCAAATGTAATCCTTTTAAATCTGAAAAGTGCAGTGAAGTGGCGGATCGTGGGTTAAGACCAAATTGTTCCTTATTTACTCAGATATTTAGCCAGTTTCGCAGAAAAACACAGAAAACTCCGAACGAATAGGACTACGGGCGCTTGGGTTTGAATCCGGCATCTCCTGTCTACCAGCTTCGAGTGCAGAATCTTTTGACAATTAGTACCTCTTGGCATTGATAATCTATGGTAATCGCAGGATTTTTCTTTCTTGATTTCGTCTTGTTTTAACTGATCCTGAAAACAATGACAATATCAGATAAATAACTGATACTATAAATTTTTCTGTATGTGAGAATGGTACATGAAATTTAAAAACCATATATAGTCTAAGGATAATATAAAAGGAACTAATCTTTATAATTGAGAATGTGTTTAACTGCTATATTCTTTTTTCGTATATCAGGTAAAACTGAGAATATTTCTTGGTTTTAATCTTGAAACACTTATTTTCTACTTTTTATCGTTCTTATACATGAAATAAAAATGAAAATATATCTTATAATTCTTATATGTAATATATAATAATATGTGATCTGGAAAATGCAGCTATCACGATGAAATTTTGGTTATGAGATTAATTATATTCAAACGTTTTCTACATATCTTTCCTGTGTGAACACAGATATAAAATAAGTAACAAAATAAAGAACATTTTTCAATTCCTTTGTCCCTAAATTAAAAAGTTTGAAGATTTTACTCATAAGGAAATTAAAATAATTTTCAAAGTATATTAGAAAATTAACTTTATTAAGCTAATAAATGAAAAAATTATAATTATTTATTATTTTGTTTTTTAAATAATGTGAAGAAAGAGATAACTAAGAGATAGTATAAGAGATAACCATATATTTATATATGTATCTTTTACTAACATTAAAAAAACTAATCTGCTTCCCATTTGCTTTTGCTAAGATAACAGAGTTATATAGGAAAAAGACGCGGGGAAGTTAGCATCCCGTAATACCATGGTAACGGGCGAATGAAGAACCCTCAGAGGGGGCCTTGAGAGGTCTATTTTCAGAACCAGCAAATTTCAGTTGAAATGCAGAGGTGGCGTTTAATAAAACAAAATTCCTTCAATTACTGAATGAATATTTTAAATCAAACCTCAAAGTATCTGAATAAAATCCGGGCGGAAATCTCCTGAAAATAATTCTATATATATATATTTTATGAATCGTTAAATATTTTCTATTGCCATTTTGCATTACTTAGATAAGATAGGCACATGTAAAGCCCCTTAAATAAAATATATAGGCCGGCGCATCGCCGCCATTTTGTTGCCTTGGATGAGGGCAGCATTCCCGCTTGGTGTCCTTATCGCTTGACTAACGATTTTAAGAAATCTTGATCTGAAGCTACGATCGGCCAAGATGGTCAAGAGCAATAAGCAAAAAGTATGATAATATCCCAGTGGCGGCTCGTGAACCGAAAATAGGTGAAGAGCTCAAAAATAATATTAAAGTATTTTTAAGGCATAATTTTTATTAAGCATGGTCTTAACTAAAAATACTTATTTACAGTCGGCAGCATAATTTTTCGAGCACTAGCCAATAATTCCTATATTAAAAAAGTACACTTAAGACTGTTTTGTTAAATAAATCCTTATCGAATCATGTTCTTAGACTGACTAAGAACATGACTCGATAAGGATTTATTTAACAAAGCAGTATCAAGTGTACTTTTTTTAGACAGGGATTATTGCTAGTGCTCGAATAATTTTGCAGCCGACTGTAAATGTAAATTTATATTCTATACAGTGTGCCTCTTCACCTATTTTCGGTGCACGAGCCGCCACTGTAATATCCATAACAACACATTTATAAACAGTACATTCTTGGGATGTTTTTTCATCCTCAGGATTTTTTGTGGGTGTACTGGGGATAACATGTGTTGTTAGGACTATTAAAAAAAAAGAAAAAAAAAAATGTGCTTATTGTTTAAAAGTGGAAAATCTTTATTTATTAACTTACTTTTTCTGCTTTTTCTAGCATATACTATTTATTTAAAAAAAACGAACCTTAAAATAAATGTAATTACGACACGGAAATGAAACAACTTTAGCGACCCCAGAAAATGTCCCCGAAACTCAAACGCACAGGTCTACCTTAATTAATTTATGGTTATTAACATAAATATTATGATTAAAATAGCACATTCTTTGTATTTTTATTTAACATGTGAAAAACAGAGAAAAATATAAGTAAATAAAAGTTATATTAAAGTTAAGCTTCCTAAATTATCTTATGGAAATCTGAACATTTTATGTTCTTTTCTTGAGTGATTTTTTTTCACTAAACAATCTCCCATATGATAATTTACCGAGCTAAAATGATTAAAAAAGTAACTCCAAAGTAATACAAGACGATAGAAATAATGGCTTCCGTTTGTTTATCTACGGAAATGCTGGGTACTAAGACTACTATATAGTCTTACTGGGTACAAGTGGCAACGTCATCACTTCGACTGCGTAACAACTTTACAACTGGAAGCGTATCGTTTGAATGTAACTCATATGTCAGGGAAATTGTTGACAATGGTAATGACAAAAACTTCAACTTCGACTACAATTTTTCATTTACGTTGTGATTTTGCAAAATGGAGTTGAAAATGGCTTCTAGTACTTCTACTGTTGTAAATCATATTGAAAATGCTAAATATCAATACTCAAAAGTAAGTCTATCGCTTGAACGGCGAATTTACGCATTGTACTCGAATGGACCAAATCAAGCCAAATGTTGGCGAGAATGATTTCGCCACGAGCGACTAGGGATAACGTTTCCACACGAGAAATACGCATGCGCGTAAGCCGTAGCTTCCTTGGCGAAATAAAGAACTTTTACAAGTCCGCCAGATTGGCACTTTATCGCTGATTTTGTTATTCGTCTCTCTTTATAGTCACGGAAGAAGAGTATTCTAAACCAATAACATGAATCACGATCACATTCTTGTTTGTTTGTTTACATTAGCTTATGCGCTGCTCTGCTCGCCTGATTTCTGTCAGAATTATTATTAAGAGATTGATTATGTTATATATATTATTGATGAGCCTTTTATAATCACGGATTGAAAACTCTGCATAATTCTATCCTATGGCTAATATATTATCGCCGATCGTATGTTAAAATACATTATAGTTGGTTAGCATTATAATTGCTATTTGTTATGTCCATAAACTAATATATAATAATAATAAAGTTTTATTTTAACTAGTTCTCCTTAGAATAATGTAATTTTTATTATCGATAGTAAACAGATTTTGAGGATTTTATTGGGTAGATAAACATAAATAACTGTCTTCAATTCCTACATTTCACAGAAAAATGTAATTGTGAAAAATGAAAAGAAGTAAAGTGAACGTCTGTACAACATTGTGTCGTTTGAAGAAAGACAATGTTACATGGGACGTTTTCTTATACCAAAGATTATATTTCATATAACTGTTTTCATTTCTTTCATGTACCCAGTACTACTATTTTTTAAGTCTTTTTTTTTAATGTTGAATTTTAGTACTGGGTTCATGCGTTTTAAAAAAGCATTTGCTAAAATCAAAACACTCATGCCACATACATATAATAATAATAAAAAAAAAAAAGTTTGAAAAGAATTTTTACACTATGTTATTTGTAGTTTTAAGGTTGCACCTACATTAGTCAGATTCACACTTTCTCCTTTTTGTTGCTCTGTATTAGACAGCTATTGCATTCTAAAATGAGGTTTTTTTTAAATTCTACTCTTTGAATATATCCCCTTTTATCTTACCAACAAAAAATTATTTCTGCTTGATAAGGAAAATTAAATTTAGTTTAATAAAATAAAATTAATGTTATTTCTTTAATGCTCACCAAGATAAAATCTACATGTTCAAAGAATAGAAATCATAAAACATCATTTTTGAATGAGGTAATCTTTATAATACAAAGCGATAAAAATTTCGTATATGGGAAGGAAAAAAAAAAGCGAGAAACACAAATATGTAGCCTGAACTATGCTTGATATATATATATATTTTTATTTTCACATTTCTATTAAGATTGTTTAATTTGTTCATAATTTTTGGATTTGTGTTTGAATTGCATTTGAAAAGATGCACTTCATTCAATAGTAAAAGTCAAGCTTTAAATGTGCAAAATTAAGACATTTTTCATCATTAAAATATATCTAAATTAAAGTTGAACATGTCTTTTTCTTTCTCTTTTTTTGATTGTTATAATATCTAATTGTGTACCTTTAAAAATATGAAACTAAATATTTTACTAATATAATCATAATTGAAGGATTACTTTAATACGAAAACTAATTGGTTGTGGCCATCACAAAACTTTTTCTATATGATTCTATATAACAGCGCCACTTACTGTTTAAATTGTAGAAAAGTTTAACCGTAGTTCCTCACGATAAATATTTTACACATGAAGTTCAATGCAATTTTAATCAGCAGATGCTGAGATATAGGATGGGAAAAATCATAATAGCAGCTCACCTGTCAGCTGATAAACACCTAAATAAGGTCGACATTAATTTTCATAATGGTTGTCTTACATATCAAGTTTCATGCATTTATGTCATAGAAGTTGAGACTTAGCCTATTCTTGAGGTAAATTGCAGTGCAGTATTGCCACCTGTTGGCCGATATACACCCTACACCCAAATAAATCACAAGTGTTTGATAATGACTGGTTCTCTCACATACCAAGTTTTGTGTAATTATACACAACTAGTTAGTTGTAGGGCGACTAATGCGCCCGTTAAAAATAATCATTTCATTTTATTTATTTCTCACTTTAAATAATTCATTTGCTAGCAAGCCCATGCGATATTTTTACACTTTATTTATGTCTTTGTTACATTTAAAATTATTATTATTATTATATAAACATCATTTTTTCATATGCATGAGCAAATTTAATATTTTATAAATATATATATTTTCCTGTGAAAGCATATTTTATTTTATGCTGGAAAAAAAAAAAAATTGGCAACAATTAAAAATTTTAATGTCTATTTTAAGCTGTTATTTTCATATTTTAATTAATTTTAAAAAATCTAATCACAGATTCGTAACAAATAAGGTACCAAATGTAAGGGGGAATTTTTCTGAATCTGTCAGATTAAACAGCTAATCGATCAAGCAATTAGATTTTTTAAAATTAACTAAAGTATAAAAATTAGGAGACAGAGTCCAAGGAAATCTCTTAAGCCTAAAGTGGGACAGATATGATGAGCATAACTATATATGCTGATAGAATCTGAGATATATCCTTCCCTTTTTGTAATATTTTAAAATTTCATTATTTCCAATTATAATTATCATTAAATTATTTTTAATACATCATTCGAAAGATATTTTAAAGTACTCTTATATTATTGAAAAATCTACATTAAATGTATCTAATAGAGGGCGCTATTCACAATTAACACTAAATCTACAATATATTTTTAAGTAAATGTCATATACTCATGGCCTGAAGGCGGCAAAACCGTTCAAAATTGGTATATATATGTTTTTGGTGCCTACGAGTCAAATGAGGATATTTTCAAAAGTGTAAAATTATTAGGGTGGCCGGGAAGTGGGGCAAAAAATTAGAAACTGAATTAGACCGCTCAAAATTGGTATATGTATGTTTTTGGCACCTATGAGTCGAATGATGATATTTTCAAAAGTGTAAAATTATTAGGGGGGCAGAAAATTAGAAATTGAGTTAGATTGTTCAAAATTGGTACATATAGGTTTTTGGCACCTAAGAGTCGAATGAGGATATTTTCAAGTGTAAAATTATTAGGGGGCGGGAAGGGGGGCAAACATTTAGAAATTGAGTTAGACTGTTCAAAATTGGTATATACAGGTTTATGGGGCGGGGCCTACTAGTCGAATAAGGATATTTTCTAAAGTGTTAAATTATTGGGGGGGCCAAAAACTTAGAAATTGAGTTTAACTGTTCAAAACTGTTATAGATACGTTTTGGGAGCCTACAAGTCGAATGAGGATATTTTCGAAAGTGTAAAATTATTGGGGGGAGGGGGATTATAAATTGAGTTAAACCGTTCAAAATTGGTATATATATGTTTTGGGTGCCTACGAGTCGAATGAGGATGTTTTCGAAAGTATAAAATTATTAGGGGAAAGGAAAGGGGGGATTTAGAAATTGAGTTAGACCATTCAAAATTGGTATATGTAGGTTTTATTAAAAGGTGCAGGAAGAGTGGGGGAAAGAATGTGCACGCACAGCACATGTATCCCATAATTTGTGCGCACGCAGCTCTGCCGAAGTCAGTGGGGACCTGGTGCGTCTTTTTTCCAGATAAAAAATGATTATTATTTTTTATTTCTTTTCTTAAGGATAGTGTTAATGAGTGATAATATGCAATTTTGAGAATTCATTCATTATAGTGATTCATTTAAAAATAGTGACTCGCTAGCGGGCGAAGCTCAGTAGTCTATATTATTAAAATCTGTGTGCATGTGGGCCCCTTAGAAAGACCTCTGTGGAAGGTACTTCTCCCTCAGTCCTAGGACCTACAGCAGACAATCGGCCTTATTCCGAAATCCAATCTAATTCTGTCATACTGCCACTGAAACACGATAAACTTCCGCCCTATTTGTCACATGGACTTTGGACTACCCTTTACAACTAAAAATTGGATGTTAATAATTATTTCATGTTGCTTTATTGAACTTTTTGTAGTCAATAGATTTTCATAAAACATTTTTAAATTATTGTCCCTCCACATTACATAGCAGTATTGCACTGTTAAAGTTTTCAGAATTTTTTTTAAATTTGGTTTTTATTTATTTATATTTTACATTCCTTGAGTCCAACAGTTTTCTTTATATTGGCAAACAACTCTGTTTTTTCTTGCTTTTATTTTTTTAATGTAATTTTTTATTCTGTTTTAATAAGATAATTATACATAATTTTTTCATGGGGAATTTTTCAGGATTTTTTTCTGTAGAGCAGTTTGAGTATCTCCAATATTTCTGAAAATTCTTTGTTCATGTTCTAATAATGTATATAATATTTATTTTATATTTGTGTGTTTATTGTAAGTTAGACAAAGGTAAAATTTTTTTAAAAAAACACCCGGGTTTTTTCGGGTCGTGCAAAATTTAGCCAACCCTGGTGCACATGCATCAGCATCTATACATATAAAATCGTTCTTCCTGACTGAGTGGGGGAGGGGGTGATTCATCATCGTCTAGACCAAATCCCTGGACCTAGAAGCATGAAATTTTGTGAAAATCTTCTTTCTGTGACGTAGGCATCCACTAAGAAGCGATTTTACAAAAATCGCCCCCCCGGGGGGGGGGGGGGGGCAAAACATGATGTCACAAAATCCTTCATATCTCAAACAAAAAAAAACAGATATCCGTAAAACTTTTGCTTTAAAATATAGCTAACACAAATGTCTAAAAACCAATTTCTGGAATTTTCAAAATTCGGTCCCCAGGGGGGGGGGGTGCAAAATGTAATTTCACATGCGTAAAACGTGATTTTGCATAATCCTATATATCTCAAACAAAAAAATAGATATACGTGAAATTTTTGCTCTAAAATATAGCTAATGCAAATATCTAAAAACTGATTTCTGGAATTTTAGAAATTCAGCCCCCAGGTGGGGCAGCAGGGGGGGGGGGCTATGGGGCAAAACAAACAGAAATACAGTTAAGGCGTTCAAAATTGGTACAGATAGGTTTTAGAGGCCTGCAAGTCGAATGAGGATATTTTCAATTGTGTAAAGTTATTAGGAGGGGTAGGAAGGGGAGAGGGGGGGGCAAAAAATAAAAATAGGGTCAGATCGTTCAAAATTGGTTTATAGAGGTTTTCGATACCTACAAATCGATTGCGGATATTTTCGAATTTGTAAAATTATTAGGAGGGGCGGTAAGGGGGGTTATGGGCAAAAACAAATAGAAATACATTTAGGCCGTTCAAAATTGGTACAGATAGGTTTTAGAGGCCTGCAAGTCGAAAGGGGATATTTTCGAAAGTGTAAAGTTATTAGGAGGGCCGGGAAGGGGAGAGGGGGGGCAAAAAAATAAAAATAGAGTTAGATCGTTCAAAATTGGTATATAGAGGTTTTCGACACTTACGAATCAATTGCGGATATTTTCGAATTTGTTAAATTATTAGGAGGAGTGGGGTGGTAAGGGGGGCTATGGGCAATAACAAATAGAAATACAGTTAGGCCGTTCAAAATTGGTACAGATAGGTTTTAGAGGCTTGCAAGTCGAATGGGGATATTTTCGAAAGTGTAAAGTTATTAGGAGGAGCGGAGGGGAAAAAAAAATAAAACAGAGTTAGATAATTCAAAATTGGTACATAAAGGTTTTCAATACCTACAAATCAATTGCGAATATTTTTGAATTTTTAAAATTATTGGAAGGGGGGGGAGCAGAGGGGCAAAAAAATAATAATAAAGATAGATCATTCAAAACTGGTGCATAGAGGTTTTTGATACTTGCAAATCGATTGCGGATATTTTCGAATTTGTAAAATTATTAGGATAGATGTGAGGGGGGGGACGAAGGGGGAAAATAATAGAAATAAGAGTTAGAGCATTTTGGAAGTTTTTTCCGAAGGCAGTGAGAACCCGGTGCGACATTTTTCCTAATCAGATTTTGTTTATCTTTTTTTTTCATGTGATAAAAATTAATGCAATTTTGAGAATTCAGTAATTATAGTGATTCATTTAAAAATAGGGACCAGCGAAGCGGACGTTGCCTGCTAGTAATATATATACAAATTTATATGTGACATAAAACTTCATCAACATGTATAAAAAATATTAAGCTATATAGACATCAAATTTGTGAGATACAAAAGTAATTTTTTTTTTTATTTACGAGTAAATAACACATTTTTTTTTTTGAAAAAATAAAGAATATGTAAACTCTTTTGGCATCAGATTAATATGCTCTAAAGCTAGCTTTAAATCTAATATAAAACTTTGTAAGGTTTCTATGATACATAAGGAAATTTAATTTTTTTATAAATTTATATTACTTATAATTCCTTTGTCGAAAAAATAAAATGAATGTTTTAATTCTTTTGGCATCAGCTTAATGTGGTTTACAGCTAAATTTTAAACTAATATAAGGCTTTGTCATATTTCAATTATAATTAATTTTAAAAAATTGAAAATGTGTTGCCTCAGAAGAGGTTAAAAAGGACCTCTATGCAAAATTCTTTAGCTCTGCGGTCAGCAGTTTAACCAATACATACACACACAAACACACAGCCATTCTA
Source organism: Salticus scenicus (assembly GCA_963930645.1). Lineage (NCBI taxonomy): Eukaryota > Metazoa > Arthropoda > Arachnida > Araneae > Salticidae > Salticus > Salticus scenicus. The sequence goes on along the minus strand of OZ005656.1, from coordinate 204,038,087 downwards.
TTTTATTATACTTAAAGAACATATATTTCTTTCTGAATTACAAACAAAACATAATATGCACGTGTGAATCTGCAAACTGCATGACATTCACCTAATTGGAAACTATCAGCCAAAAAAAAAAAAAAAAAAAGTTAAAATAAAAATAATTACTCGCCTAAGCATTAAATATATTCTTCATTATTAAATACTAATTAACAAGTATAAGTTACATTAATATTTAAATGTTGATACTTATAATTTATTTAAAAAAATATTTGTGGATATTCTGTTCTGTCAGTAGAAAAAATATTTTTACAACTATAATGACATTAGTTTTATTGTGACGTTAATTTTTCACAAAGTTGTACATTAATTTTATTATTAACACATATATATTTTTTCTTAAAAAAAAAAAAAAATAATAATAATAATATAATAAAAGGAATGTGTAAAAATTTGTATTTTAGTAGTACCAACTAATATTTAATCTTTTCATGTCTTTTATTGGGATTGTAATTAAAATATTGAAATTTCATATTTCAAGGTTTATTTTATCAAAATTAAATACAGCATAGAGCCTTCAGTTATAAAGTAGTATCCGATTAGTGAAAAAATAAAAATAAATAATTTAATTGATTTTTAGTTCCAGAGATTATCCTTCATATAAACTTTTCCTTTTTATATATTAATATAGATAAATAGCTTTTTAATTTAATATTATATTAACCCTTCTTCCCCTCTGATTAAAAAAAAATATATATATACAGTTTTAAGATTAGCCTGTGTAAATTTATAGTAAAAAAGATTATTTTTAAGAGACAATAAATAAGCCGACCGAAAAAAGTTTATTTATTTGTAGTTTTAGATGATATATTGAAAACATCTTTCAATAAACAACCTTTCATGCAGATATTTATTTAGCTTAGCTATTAATGTTTTTATCAATATTATTTTTAGCTATTTTTGTATTTTAAAATTATATATTTTAAGCACATAGCTGTTTTTAAAACATTTGTTGCTTTAATTGAAATTTTATTCGTGTTTATTAATCATACCTTCCTTTCATTTCAATTATAAACTGTAAAACTAATTAAATATAGTTTTCACATACTTTGTATAAAATAAATTCAGCAAAAGTTAGTAAAATTTTCTACGGCAATTATATAGCATTACTGTACTATGTTAGACAGATCTTGTTTTTGCAGATAACAAGTTGGCATCGAAAAAAATTGCAAGACACTGTTCCCTATTCTTCATTAATCTCAATTATTATATTAGCAAACAAGTTAACGTAAAAAAATGACCATTAATATTAAGAATTATCATGTCTAGAAAATTTAAAGAGTTTGGGAAAAATCGTTTAATATTCTAAAAGTTTTGTTTTTTATTTCAATCCAAATTAATTTGTTTATTTTTTCTCAATCAGAGAAATAGAACAGATTTGCTTATGGAAATTTTTACACACTTAAATTATAAAATTAAAATAATCTTTTAAATTTCTTCTATTTAAAAAGAAATACATAAAACACAGTGAATTCACTTAGTAACAGAAAATTAATTCTTTCTCAAATTAAAAAAAGAGAAAAACATTGTATCATCACATAAACATTTATTTTGATGGTTACAAATGAAACTTTGTAAGATTAGCAAGTAATTACACATCAAAAACAACTCATTTTGTAACATCTAGTTCTTATGAAAAATAGTCATAGTAAACAGTTAGTAACATTTCTATATCTTTCTGACTAAAAATAGATAATAATAAATAAAACATTAAGTATAACAATATCTGTGAATATCAAGTAAAAGTAAAAAAAAAAAAAAAAAAAAAAAAAAAAAAAAAAACTTACATATAAATATTTGAATGGTAGTTTAAGGGCAATATTTACAAACATTTAGAATTTAACTATTTGCAAAATCTTTTTTACACTAGGCAGACAGTGCTAACTAATGAACTTTCAGATTAAATTTTAAATTCAAAATTTTATTAATTAATTTCTAGTGAAAGAATAATAGAAAGAATATTTAATATTCATAAAAAAAAATTATGGAAACCACATGGCTTCATTCATTGTAGGCCTAAATGTTATGCAGACTTTGTTTATATTCAGTTGAAAAAACAATTTCAAGTTTCTAAATAAATTTTAAAATAGCCAGAAAAACAATGTATTTAGAAATATTTCCAAAATAGCAGATTTATCCTTTAAATATAAACTTTGTTGTAAAAAAAGATACACATGCAATTTTAATGTACATACAAATATTCCTTCTAATCTTCAGAGATTGGATATTTCAACCAAATACTTTGTAGACAATATACAAACCATTATTTGTTTTGTTAATCTTTTGCAGATACAAATAGAGTTATTAATGCATGAAATGAATGATAAAATATATGTATAATAATTTCAGATAACTGTAAAAGTAAAAAGTCTGACTTTACCATTAGAAAATTACAGCAATTAAAAATAAGTAAAATAAATAATAATAAATCAGCATCATAAAATAATATAAACAAACAACAAGCATTATTCATCTTAACTATACAAATTCAAAGTATCTTACATTATTAATTTATCAATTAGCAGTAGTTTTATTTTATTTAATATGTCTACATTAGAAAATTTTAGACTTCGATTTCCATAAAAGAATACTAATTTTCCTCTCAAAAGTTTCAAAATTTCCTTGTTTACATCCAAAAATGGATTGTGGATTGCAAGAGGATTACTGAATATTAGTATAAAATATATATGTATACAAGTATTGGCAAAAGTTTAGGATAATGAAGATAGACTTCAGATAAATTCAAACAAGTTTTATAGATTAAATTTCCAAATTAAAATGCAGAAACAAAAATTTAACTGCAACAAGACAAAGATTAATTAAATCATTACTTTTCAGTTTTAAGATTAAAATAATCACAAAATATTAGCAACATTGAACTCAACTTTTAATAATAATTCTAGTGTACAAGGTTATGCACACACATATTCATCATTGAAATTTTAACTTTTCTATTCTTATAAAATAATGTCTTTAAGATAATATAAAAAGCAAGTCACAAATGCAAAAAGTGTAAGAGAACTACATATACACAGAATTCAACATTACTAAAATCAGAAAATCACATTATAAGACATTTTTATGAGATGTGATATATGATTGTGTATAAGTCCAATTCGTTTTGTTAATTTACTTCTTTGGGTACATATAATGCGGGATAATAATTTTTTAGCTACTGCATTAGTTACTAATGTAATAGCCTTATCCAATCTTTTTATAATTGTACCGCCACTTTCTTCATATTTTAATTACCGATGCCACCATTTCAATTTCATAATATATTCACACCTAAATTAATGTGATAACAATATGCCCATTTTTGAGGCCTTATCAAATAATTTTTCTGAAAATAATTCATGAAATTCAGTTCTGAATCTTTATATTTGTTAAAAAAATTATCCATCATTTTATGGAAAGTTATTTTATCAGTTTCAGTTAACATTTCATTAAGTTTGACTTTGATCTGCTCTTTTCTACTTTTCTCTTTTATTTTCGGGTTTATATTTAAATTCCAGTTTTTGTTCAAATGCCAGGAACATAATAAATGCGCTGGCTGATCATTGAAAATAGATTTCGAGGCATTGACATAAATCGCAGTATCATCAATCATAATAACATTTGTTTTCAAGTTTAGTACACGTTCTTTTATTGCAGAAAAAAATGCCATCATTGTTTCAGTGTTTGTTTCACTTGAGAAAAGAGTTGCAGTTGGCAAGCCTTCGTGGTTTCCATCACGTACCACGAGTGTCATAAGATGAAACCCATACTGATTCATTACATGGGTGGAATCTATCATTATGGTGTGATTATATAGTTCCAAGAGCTTTTCTTGGGATTCATTCATAATCCCAAGAAGAAAATCATTCTTACTGATTGCAGGGAAATTCAATAATTGTTCTCCTACAGGTTTATAAATAAGACAAGTACATGACCTTCTGGACAAGTACATCCAACTTTTATGGATCAGATCCTCCAATTTTCAGATGCCTACTTCTGTTTTCTCTTGGATTATAGGTCCCACTCCTGTGACAGATATAGAAAGATAATTTCTTATCACTTTTTATAGAAGAATTTCGTTTAACAAAAGAAGATTGATCTTGTTTTTCAATTTTTCTTTTCCAATCTATAAAATTATCCTCAGCATTGAACGTAAGTTCTGTGAATTTTAATTTAATATCATACGCAGTTTCCAAATGATTATGCAATTGTGACAATGCATAAAATGTCTGGTTGCATGTTGCACATGATTGTTTTCCTGAAACAATATCCACATGGTGTATATTTCTCATGTGAGAATACAAATTCTTTTTCTGTGTAAATTCTGTTTGACATCTTTCACAAATAAAAAGATCAGGTGTCCCTGTAAATGGCCTTCTTTAGACATAAAAAAAAGAAAAGAAACAGCGAAGAGCAAACAAAAATAATCTAAAAAAACTGCAAAGCAAAGCAAAAGGCACTCCGTGGCAAAAGGAAAAACGAAGGTTGAATGAATCAATCTACGGAATGAATCATGAAACACTCGCTGCGCTAGTTTTCCGAATCAAATTCTTTGGCATATTTGTGATGGTTGCCGACATATCGCCAAAAACTGAACGGTAACCCCGAATTCCATTGACGCATGCGCAGTTCTCGTGTGGAAACGTTATACCTAGCCGCTCGTATTTCGCCTGAGCGGGAGCAGGGTTGCACCACTGAGCTCAAGACCGTGGAGCCTCAAAGATCAAGAAATCTTCTTGACATTTGTTCTGCGCATCTTGTCAGTGGTTTGCGTACGTCATGGAATGTTTACACCACGGAACCAATCAGCTTTGCTGACAAATACGAATTCCGCTTAACTAAACGTATTTGGAAGGATGGATAGTTAGTTTTGTTTGTGTGAGCGATTTGAGAGAAAAAAATTTTATTATTCATTTAAAACATATTTATATTTTTTCAAGTTATTCCTTTTCTTTTGATTTGGATACTTTGAAATTGAGTAGATTTTGTTTGATGAATATCTCGCGGGTGTATTGTTTATAAGATTGCTGCAACTTCATTATTGTATCTTTAAGACTACTTTTATTTGCTATATATATTTTAATCGTCTTATTATATAATACTCACCAAAATTTATTGTAAACATATATTAAATTTATAAATTTTAAAATGAAAAATCTACATAGAAGTATTTTTTGAATAAGTTGATTGTATATCTTTTTCTTTCATATATAATCTTAAGTGTGCCTGACATTAATTTATTATATAGCTGTTGATTCGTAATAAGGCAATTCCACGGAAATGTCAACCTGAACGTCAATATTTCAAATTTAACAAAATTTTGAGTGTGATACTTGCATATTTTTAAAGCTTGTAATATATATTTTAGTAGCGTGAAGTTTGAATTATATAAATTGTTTTGTAAAAATGGGTTCGTCCATGTGTTTTCATATTAGGATATTTAAGAAACGGACTTTCATAAAATGCTTAAGTATGTTACTTGTACATGTATAATTTTAAATATTTAACTGTTTAATTATGTATATATCTTTTGTTAATTAAAAAGGAAAGAAAGACAGATTAGTTTTGTATTTGATTTAATTAAGGCTTTTTTATTTTGGAAAAGAAAAAAAAAAGAATGATGATGTAACAATTTTGTCAAAAGTTTACTCTTTAATAATCCTCTTGTAAATATTAATTTTACATATTTACTTAACGTATTTGAAGCTGGATGCTGTTAAATTAAATTAAAAAAGAAGCAGATTACGTTTAGATTATGAATTGTTGTTTTATTGAAATACAGTGTAAACAGATAAAAGTAAGCTTAATCGCAAATTTATCATCTACCACTTGTATTTAAATTAATTTTTAATGCAGTATCTATAAATAAAGGTTAATTTGCAGAAAATTATGCATTAAAAAGTTTAAAAGTACTGTGCAAAGCCCTGTTTAAAATATAATCTCTAATATTTATTGAATTAGTTAAAGGCAGGCTATTTTGTGCTACACATGCTTTACAAATTGTTTTGTTTGTAAAATCAACCCATGCCAAGTGTGTTTTAGTTTTAAACATTCAGGAATCATTCCTCTTTTTGAAATAAATAATAAAATGCTCTTAAAAATATTTTATATCTTTTGATTTTGAAAATTGGGCATTTTTTAGCTTAAATAAACACATTATGTTTTATAAGAGATAGAGAAATTTCGGTCTCCTCATTTTAAAGAGAATTTCATAAGATTTAATTTGATGTCTACTTTGATTATGTTAGTTAAAAAAATATTTTTATTTATTTATAAAGATAGTGTTTTGTAAACTTTTTGAAAAAAAAAAAAAAAAATACTAACAAAAATAACTTAAACTTTTTAATAAGGAATTATGACAAGTTACTGTACATGTAAGAATATAATTATAAATTTTACTTACATGGTAAAAGACCTCATTTTTAAAATTAGTAATCTATAAAAGATGAATACACTTATGGATTTTACTATAGCTGAAGTCGAAGAATCCATAGCCTAGTGTAGGGAAGGGGCCGGCACCTGGAAAACAACTAAACCCCTACACAATGCAGCTATGGAGGAGACTCCAGGTGTCAGGTTGAAAATCAACCGTCAAAGGCCTAATTTTTTTTCTTTACAATCTTTTGTTATTATTGTTCTTAAACTTTAAAGAAATTTGTCTGTTAGGTTTAAAACAAACAATAACTGCTAAGCTTACATTGTAAAATACAGAAAAATAACTTTAAAGTAAGCTTTAAATATCAATTTATTCTTTTTAAGATATTTTGTATTTTCTTTTTCCCTCTCTGTTAATAAACACAAGGTCATAGTAAATTTCTACATCATTTGTCATGTTTTTAAACAGTACATGAAAGAAATTAAGTAGTTAGATAATTTAAGTACTTAAGTTAAACTCTTAATAGAAAGTATTGTTAGAGTATAACACATAATTTATTTTAACATTTTTACAGTATATGTTTCATGTATAGAATTATGCAATATACTTAAGTTGTATGAAAAGTATTTTGAACATGAAGGATATTTTATACTAGATATTATTAAAAATCATTGCAAATTCAGTGTAATCATTATATATAGTAGATATGTATTGATTATCATACTAGTTAATTTTCAATTAAAATATTCTAATATTAAAATAATTAATAAGATAAGATCATTTTTAAGTCTTAATATACATTGTTTTTTTTTTCTTTCACCTTATTTACTAAGCCTAACTGTGAGTATTTTTTTCCCGTGATTATTCTTATTTAAATGTTTATAGAATACTAATTCTTTTTTAATTTGTTAAAGCAATATTGTATATTTTTTTCTCTTACTTGTAACATTTAGTATATAAAATAATACAAAACTTACCTGTGGTTTATCTTTCAATCCTGATTTTTGCTCATGTCATTATTGAAAGATTCAAAATGGCTGCTGACCATTATGAATGATGAAATAGCAGTAAGATCTGTTTATTTCATTAGACCTGTTTTTAACAGTGCCAATATTTAATGTAATTGATTATTTGAGTTTGAAAGGGAGTGTGAGCTGTGAGATAATATTTGTATCCATCACTGTATTTTTTTTTTTTTTTTTTTTTTTAAGAGTATTTTAGAGCCCAATGCTTCTCATTTTTAATGTATATTGGGGATTTCATCAAAGGTAAAAACTGTGTGTGAATTAATGAATGCAAGAGCAGAAGAGTAAAAAAAAAAAAAAAAAAAAAAAAAATCTGGATTAATGTGAATTGACGATTAGAACGAGACACGCCCACCTACGTCACGACGACGTCACTGGCGTTTGTTTGTGGGCGCAGCGCGGGAAGTTTCGGTTTTGGATAGCTTGATGCTGCTCGTTGATCATTTGATTTTATAAAAAAAATTTAAAAAAAAAGACGATGGTGCAACATTGTGCTGTTCCACAATGCAGCAACAACGCTACATTAAAGGGAATTTCGTGTTTTTCATTCCCAAGGGATAGAAATATGCGAAAACAATGGCTTGTAAAAATTCCACGTGATGAACGAAAAAATGTAGAAGTTTCGGATACTATAAGGGAATGCTCAACACATTTTTTGGATACTGATTTTATTACTTCAAAAAATGGAAAACGAAGAAATATGCAGAAAGATGATGTGCCTTCAGTCTTTTCATTTACTTCTCCTAGAAAGTTGAAACGTCGTCGTTCCCTGATAAGAAAGGCATTTGACACTACAAGTGCTGCTTCCTCATCAAACGTAAGTTTATTCCTTTTAGCTTATCTGAGTTAATTCTAGAATGTTTTGCTTACATATGTCTTTCTTATAAGTATATACATGTAAATAAAAAATATGGGTCAAAGAAATAGTAGTAGACCAGTTTGATTTTACAGCAGGAATTATCGCTTTAGCATGCAAACTACACAATTTAATTTAAGTTACTATGTAAAAGTTATTTAACTGCGAGAACAGTTACTTAAATCGATAATTAGGCATTTAATTTCCACATATTAGACAGTGTTGTTTAATCAAATAACATATCCCTTATATATATATATATATATTACCTTTATAGCAGTTCTTAATGTTAAATTCAGCACAAAAATTTCTACCTTATGGGGAAACATCAATGAGCATATGAACAGTCGATTTTGACATAATATTAAGTGCTATGTAGCGTTAGATTTCAAAATCTTCATTTGTAATAATTTTGTAAATATGCAATTGTTTTTTTTTTTAATGTATAGGTGTCAGCAGATGAAATTGATATGGAATCTTGGTTTCTGAAGAAACAAATCTGGGAAATAAGTTAAGAGAGATGGAGGAGAAATTACAAGATACAGAAGAGATATTACAAGCCACTGAAAAAAAATTAGAAGCTACACAAGCAGAGTTAGAAGCTGCACACGTAATGAATGCGCAATTAGAATTTAAAATAAGTGAGTATTTTTAAATATTTTTTGAGAAATAATTCTGAGCATGTAATTATTGATGTGTGTTATAACACATAAATGCTTTCTGTAGATTGTTTTTTTTTTTTTTTTATTTCAATGTCATCAAACTACTTTTTACTTTTATAATTAACATATAGAATATAAGCACTGACACTAATGCCTGATTCATTGTACCTGATTTTTATTTATTTTTTTTAATATAAAACTATCCACTTTCTTAATAAAAAAGTTCTGCTCTAAGACTGTAAACAAATCTCATTAGTGTAACTATATTATTTTTGTTTAAGAGCAGTACACATCCAGGATATCTTTGATCAGTTATTCTGTGTACTTTTCTTTATTTATATTATGAAGATATGAAAATGAGGTAGTATAATTGATTTTAGGACTTTAGTAACAATGTAAGTGAGGGCATAAGTGCTATCTACAACTCTTACTAGTATTTCTAATATATATATACACACATTCAGTTGTTATGTTATACATGTGTTTATTACAGTAATCATAAAATACATACAAAGTATATTCATGTTGTAATGGTGTCGTAGTGCTTTCAAATGAGAGATAAAAAGTATCATTAGATGATGTAGAGGCATCTCCAGGTTACCAAGGAAATTTCTATCCATTTATAAAGTAGATGGAGAAAAAGAAGATATTTCAAGAAAATTTCTTTTTTTAGCATACTGTCATTTTACATTGTGCTATAAAGAAGTTTTCTTAGACATTTAATGACAGAGGATTTTGCTTTCTTGGATACTTATAAGAATGAAGATTATCTACCGACTGATGCAGTTTCTGTTAATGCAGGCTTTGGTAAGTTCTTTAAAATTTTCAGATGCTTTGTTGATTAGGTAATTATTAAATTAAAAGTAATATTGTAGTATGACATTATATTGTTTCTTTTTGTGCATTAATTCTTTGGAAATTAGATGTTTATGATTTTGTTACTTTTCTTTATAATATTTAGAATGAGTTTAGGAATTTGTGTGAAAAAGGAGGGAGAAAAAAAGTACTGATGAAATATGTTGTCTAATAAAGCGTTGAAAGTATAGAAAAATGTTAAGTGAATTTCTTTACAGCATAAGTTTATTTCAAAACAAACTATGCTAAGAAGAAGTTTTCTTAATACAATCTCTGGAAGAGCTGAATTGGATGAAAAAAGCATAAAAATATCTGAAATGAAGAAAATTTTCCTAACTTATAGCTCATACAATATCGAAAGCTTTCTGATACAGCAAGTTAACATAATGTAAGTAGTAACATTCACATTTTTTTTTTTTTCTTTATCATTTTATACTGAGTTTCTCTTAATCTGTGGAAGTATGATTCATTAACATAATGAAAGTTCTAAAACCTTCTTTTATTTTTATGAAATGTGATGTTATTCTTAATTAGATAGTAATTTCAATTTCTTCTAAAAGTTCTTTTTTTTTTTTTTTTTTTTTTTTTAATTAATAATTGATTATTTCATGACTTGCTTTGTAGATCAGAGGGAGTCTTATGTACATATATTTAAAATAATTTTATAATTGTTTTAAACACATTCTCAATGTATTAAAATCACTCTTTGAAATCAGGGTTTAACAAGTACAGTTGCCAACAGTGACTTACATTTCCTAATTGGTGATCAGTAGACATGCATAATATACATAAACATTGTCCCCCCCCCCCCAAAAAAAAATATATATATATATACATATATATATTCTGCATAAAAATTAGTTTAACCTTTTTTTTTTTAACCAACAGTTAGAGTTGTGAGTTTCCCATCTTTCTAAAAAATGTTTTTAATAAACTTTTTTTTTTTTTTTTTTAAATACTATATCTGATATTAATGTAATTATTATCTACACTGTGACTAAGCAAAGTTTAATATGTCTTGCAAATTGTGAAATAAAAAAAATTACTTGTTTGGTTTTCAGAATTTTCTACCCCACATCACTACCAACAGTCAGTAAAGAAATACTGTGTAGCAGTGTATTTTCAACTATTTCATGCTTTAATTAGTGTAAAATTCCAATAGTAACCCTCCACCCAACTATATCTTGCTCTGTGATTTTCAGGTGTTTTCATTTTTCAAAAACCTTCCGTTCTCTTGGATGTTACAATCTGAAGTTTTTCCTAAATATTCAGCTTTTAAAAAATTTGCAATAATATCACACTTTCTAATTTTAACAATTTTTGTTTTTAAAAGTAAAGGGGGTTAAAATCGGAATTTTACGGTATATATATTTGTCACTTTACAATTTGCTTACCTGTTGTAAATAAATAAAAATTCACAACACAATTGAGAGTATATTTTCCAGTATTTACAATGACCGCCTGCAATGTACCTAAATTCTTTTACAGGTCATTGTACACAAAATATTAACTTTTCTATATTTGCAAGATTTTGTTTTGAACCTCCATTAATTTTAAAGATTTTTTTTTTTTTTTCCCTTTAAGAACTGGTTTATGATTTTACTAAATAGATAAGTATGAGGCTGAAACGTGTAAAATTGTTTTATAAAAAGATCAGATGAATTCAGTCTGTAGGAAGAAATATGCACAATGTGCTTTTAGATTTTACTTAAATTATTATTACATTTGCATTACACTTTCAGACAAATTGTTCAAATAGTAAAATTATAATAGTCGTTACTACATTCTATTAATATAATTAAACAAAAATCCTTTAAAAATTTATATATCTGCCAACTTCTATGCTTTTTGACTACTGAAAACTTTAATAGTGCAAATAGCTTTATTGAAAATTTTAGCTGTAGTGAATTCCCGCTCGGTAGCACCTGCGGTGCTCTCTTCCTGTTTTAGTATCTGAAACAACCTGTTTGCTAACAACTATGCTATGAAAGTTATGATCTTTGGAAATCCTGACGCTAGCAAAGTCTCGCTCAGTGTCACCCGCGGTCCCTTATCCTCATTTTAGAAGTTATAACAGCTTGCTCGTTCATAATGCAAATAGCTTTGAAAATTTTAACTGTAGCAAATTTTCACACACTGATGGCTACGATACCCTTTTACGTTTAATGATTTGAAACAGCCTGTTTTCTCACCGTGTAAAAAAACATTGAAAATTCTAATTGTAGAAAATCCCAAACTGATGGAGCCAGTGGTCTCCTAATCTACTCCCATATAATTTAATCATAATTGGAGATATTGAATTATTAAAATATCAAAGCACCATCTTGCAACAGAGATTTGCAACGTGTACTCTTCAATTCCAATTCAAATAACTTTTTAAATGATATATTACTTATGAAATTATGTTAATTAGAAGCTGCAGGGCCGGCTCGACCATATAGGCAAACTAGGCGATGGCCTAGGGCGCTCAAATCTAGAGGGCGGCACAATCCAGACCACAAGATCTATTTTATTTATTACTATCCAAATTTAGATTTATTTTATTTTATTTATTACTATCCTATTTAGAATAGCTAAAATGTAGTCTTGGAAACACAGCACTCATATTGTGTGAAAAATTTAAACACTTACAATCTTTGTCTAGAAAGGACTAAAAGGTACAAGTCTGCTGCTATGACTTGGAAACATTTACTGAGTTTTTCTTGGCGTGTTTTCAATTGGAAGTGTAAAAATGAAGTAAATGGATAATCCTCGAATTGACTTTTCAGGGCATCAAAGTCAATCTAATTTATCTGATGAGAAGCGCTAGAGAAAGAGTCACAAACAACTGGCTTGATTTTACCATAATAACGATCTATTTATTTCAAAAACTTACAACGTTTAATTGAGTTTTGAAAACAGTCCGTCATTAAATCTGTCCATCTAATTATTAACAGCTTTACACTATATCTAAAAGTCACCGGGTCATTATTTAATGGGGCTGTACTTTATTGGAACTATAAAGTTTTGACTTTCCATTCAGGGGTCTAAATTGTACATCATGTTTTTTTTATAATTTTGAACCGACATAAAAAGAAAAAAATAATAATAATAAGATTTGAAGGAAGCTAGCTCTAACTAGAAAGAAGTTTTAGCTCTTTAGACTAGGTGACTTTGTAGGGGCTATGAGTGGGGGCTTTTTGGAATTCTACAAAGTGATTCTGTTATAGTTTCTTTTTCTAGTAGCTCAACTTAGTAATAAAATGTGAAATTTCGTTTTCAGTACAGTTGATACTTGAGACTAACTGTTAACAGAAAAAAAAATTGGAGTACAAATTTGTAAGAGAAAATTAGAGAAAAAATATCATTAGCAAAGAAAATTAGGCTCATTTGAAAAGTTATTTTTGTCCGAATCCTAAAGAAACACTATCAGGATAACAATTTGAAAAAACACCTGAACCCTTTTTTCACCTGAACCTGAATAAGAAAAAAATCTTGCTTCATCTTCCAAAATAATTAAATAAACAATAGTTTGATATGAAAGAAATAAAGATTGAGGCTTTGATTAACAGAACATGGAAAATGCTTTCGGTTTCACTTTGAGTTTATGTATCCTTGCAATGTGAAAAATTTCTATGGGTAATCTGCAGCGAATAGACGACATGACTCTCTGACGTCATTCAAAGTCCTGACGATTTTCTTTTATTTAACCTGTAGGTGTAGGAGTCTTCTTTTAACCCACAAACAGTGGAATGTAGCCTATCATAGCACAGCTTTTTCCCACAAACATTGAAAGCTCCGCCTCGTTCTAGTTGTCCATTCTCGACGAACACAACACAAGCCAGATCATGTATAAAAAATGTTAATTTCCTATTAGAAAATAAGTGAAGAAAGTTTTCGTCAGTACATAACAAAAGACGACGCGCCAATGGTAAAAATGTGACCCAAACTCCACTACTAATACACTACTAAAAAGTAAATTTTTTTCTTGGAAACTGTAAAAGTGATTTCGGATTTGATAAACAGGAGGCATTTTCAGAAGAAATTAATATTGCGGTACCATTCCCATCAGAGTCGGAGCCAGCCCGATTATGAAAAATGAAAAAGAAGTTTAATTATGCAGTCAGCTGATAAATCAACAAGTGATGCTAAACATTATTTTAAGATTAATTTTTATATTTCTTTTCTTGATACAGCCAGAAATTCGAATGATGAAAAGTTCAAACAGACCAAAAATATAAATCATGTTTTCTGATGCCTTTCTCACGATTGTGAGTCGTAAAAAAAAACTTTCAAAGTGATTTTGAAATTATGTAGAAGATTAGGAGATTATCTGACTCAAGGAGACTAAGGATGTTGATGAAAGTACACTACAGGAAGTTTTGGATATTTTTTGTGAAAACGAACTAGTACATTGTGTATTGAATTTAGTAACAGCAATACAATTGTTGCTGACACTTCCTGTGTCTGTGGCCAGTGGAGAACCCAGCTTCATATAATTGAAATTAATAAAAACTTATTAGCGTTCTATAGTGACGTGAGAAAGATTTGTAGGACTATCACCATTATCAAAAGATAAGGATGAAGCTAAAATAATTCATTTGAAGGATATTGTTTCTACTACCGCTAAAAGTCCGCCGAAAAAACAATAACATGCAATATGTAATAAAAATAAATAGTTGATTATTTATTACAGTATTTGTATGTGTATAATTCTCTGCGTGTCTTACATTTTTTAAAAATTTGTTTTAATGGGGCGCCACGAAAATTTTTCGCCTAGGGCGCCAAATTTGCTCGGGCCGGCACTGAGAAGCTGAGATACAAAATTAATATAAACATTCTTGTAAAAAGATTTGTGTCTGCCTTTTCTGTGGTTTCCTACAAAACTTGTGTAATTGTGTTCTAAATAATGTTAAAAAATCCTTAATAAGGAATGTAAGCAGAATGTGGGAATTTGAAAGTCTGTAAAATAAAAAATAATAAATGTGATCTAGGTTTTCCATGATTTTCTCTGAAACTCCTGTACTGAATTTAATGGCTTATATCAGATTAAAAGTTCGCAATAAAATTGATGTAAAATATATTTCGAATGATATATTATAAGTAATTTAATCAGAATTAGAGATATTGGAATAAAGGCATTTTGTGTGATTCTTGTTTTGCACTGAAACTCCTGCACGGAATTGTACAGTTTATATCAGTTTAAAAGTAACAATAAAATGTATTTCAAATAATGCATTGTAAGTAATTTAATCATAATTAGAATTGAATTGGAGATATTGAAATTTTAAATATTAAAGTGCCATCTGGTGACAAAGATTTGTAATCTCTATTCTTTAATTCCAATTTAAATAAGTTTTAAATTGACATACTACTTATGAGATTATGTTAATTAGAAGCTGAGATAGAAAGGTAATATAAACATTTTATTAAAAAAATTTGTGTCTGACTTATGTGTGGTTTTCTCCGAAACTTGCATAATTGTGGGCTATATACAGTTAAAAATCCTTTGTACAAAACATGAGTGGAAACCAGAATTCGAAATTCGTAAAATATAAAAAACATTCTGGATTTTCCATAGTTTTCTCCAAAAGTTTCATACTAAGTTTGAACGGCTTATATCCCTTATATAACAATACAGCTTATATAGCGGCTCCCGGCTCATATAGAAATAGTGTGCAATAAAAGTACTTTAAAATATCTTTCAACTGATGTATTATGTACAATATTAATGAATATCTTTGATATATTTTAGACTCAAAATTGCTAATCTATCAAAGGCAAAATTTAAGAAAAAATATTCGTCTAAAATTTAAGAAAATCCAAATCTGCTTTTTTACAGCCCAGTTCAGAAGAAAAAGAGCATTATTATTCTGTTAAATATAACCTTTGTCTCTTTACATAAACAAATGAAATAAAAATGAATTTAAATAAATATAATGTCTATTTTTTTTTTAGTTTTTAACTTTGCTTTTTTAACCTTTTTTTTTTTTACTTTTTTTAAACTGCAGACAGGTGAGCAATAACGTCAGGTGATTTCGAATTTCTGCTTAAATCGATTTAAAATTGAAAAAATTCAAAATCTGCTTTTTTATTTCTGGTACCTTCTCATATGGTTGAAAAGCAATTATATTCCCGACAGAATAGCCAGCTAATATGTTTGGCACTGAAAAATCGATAAATAAAATAACGAAGTGTTGCCATCTAAATTTCATATTTCAGTTAATAAAAAAAAATTTAATTGTCATGTTGAAACACTGTTTGCAGTCCTGGATTAAGAAAAATCACCCCTATCATTTGGTACCAAATTTTTAAAGATTGGATAGATATTTCAAATTAATTTACTTTCATGGTGCATTGAAAGAAATTTCCTTTATTTATTTTTTTTCACTTCCCAACACAGTTGAAAAACGTTTATCAGTTTAGTTTGTCTGTCTTCGCTCATGCTTTTATATGCAGGATTGCCACCACTCACATTTTTTCCACCATGATTTTTGTATAGAAATCTTTGCTTTTTTCAGTCATATAACCATACTACAAAAGATCACTGCTTATAAGTAATGACAAAAAAAAGTATGGCAATTCTGTGTACTCTTGAATAGCTATGAAATTGTAGTAAAATATACTAAGAAAATTGACTACAAAATATTGGCAGCTGTAAAGGACTTGTTGGAAAGGGGGTGCTGACTGATGGCAACAAAGAATAATCAAATACAAATAACTGAAAACAGATTATTTGCAAGTAAAGTATATTTAACCTTACTATTGTAACTATGTCAACTGTAATATTGTAAAAGCTTTACAATTTTTACCATAGGTTTTAATTTAATAAATTTTTATTTTTATCAGCTATGCAAGCTTATAACTAACTAAACCACATTCAATCAAAATAAGTCATTCTCGCTTACTCTACCTAAATATGTTTTTGTTTATTTCAATTGCTCTGACGACAAGAACACACAAACAGCTTGCAATTGTCCAGGGACTGGGAATAAAGGAGCAGTCAAACCAAAAATAAGTACAGAAAAAAGTAAGAAAAATGAAACTTTTAAAAAAGAGAGCACCCCCCCACACACACACACACACATACCTTTTTCCACCAAGCGCCACAATTTCTTCCACCAAGTTCTGAAACTGCCCATGGGTCCGAAAACAGAGTTTAGACTAAACAGAATGAGGGAAAAAAAATAGTGAGAGAATCTCATAATGAATTTTAAGACAGTGGGACCTATACTTGAGTTCCATTATGACATATAATTTCTGTCACCTTAGTTTTAGAATTTATTGACACAAACCTAAAATATCACCTGTCTATTATTATACTACCTAAATTCAACAAGAAAAAAAAAAAAAATAAATAATAAATAAGAGAAAATTGAAGAGAAAAAAATTAAATGCACCCAATATTTGGAAAAATAATTTCAACATTATATGTTACAGCTGAACATATTAGAAAAAATGTGTTTAGTGAAACACTTTTAACTAAAAGAATTTTATATTATAAAATTTATAAAAGTACAAGTCATAAGATATTATAATATAGGTGATACTGCACCGTCTATGAAGAATAAATAAAATAAATCACCTTCTTCCTTTTCGGGGCTCCATGCAGGCTAGATAACTTTCTTAAGATTCAAGATAACTTCTTTATAGCACAACATATGATAAAGTAACATCATGCTAATAAAAGAAGTTTTCTTAAAATATATTCGTTTTTCTTCTTCATATAATTCAAGACATCCATCAGAACTGCCAGTCGATTTCAGAATTTCTTTCTTTTCCCAAAATAACAGCAAATTAATCTTGGAATCTATAAGAATGAGAGGAGAAAATTTTGAAATCTCTGAAAATGGCACATATAATTAAGCATGTAATCTATAATAATAAAAGAAGATGTCTGTCTGTCTCTCTGAGCATCTATACGTTCAGCCCCTATTATATCAAAATGCTTAAAGTTTGAGCACACAGGTGTGCTTTTTTTTCACAAAATTAAAACTTTTGGAATGAAGTTTTAAAAATTAGATTTCAGAAAAAATTAACAGTGCATTTCTGTTTCAACAATCACCTTTTTGAATGCTTATCAGTGATAGAAACTGGGAAGGAAAGGGAAGGCATTATATGACGCCTGCTGCAAATATTTTAGGTGCCAAATTGAAATTTCTAGTTGCAATTTCAGAAATTCACTTTTAACATGACTAATCGAGCGATTCTGAGTAAAATAGTATTTTCTGGGGTGGAATGTGCACACAGAAACAGGTGTAATGTGTTTGTTACATAGGTTATTTATACGCATGTGTGGTGAGAGGGTTGCAAATTGCAGTTTTAAGAAAAGATTAAAAGGGATTAAGGAAAACTTTTTCTTTTTTATCTCTGTAAAGGGAGGGATGTAATATGCCCCAAATACGCAGATGTTTAAACAACATATTCCTTGCACAGCAGGGGAAAAATATACAATACAATCATGGAGCTTTAAAAGTTAAACAAAAATAAGTCTTTAAAAAAAGCTAGGTGTCAAATTTGATGACTAGAAAAAATTTTATAGTCGTTAAATGCAATAATTTAGTCATACTTGACAACTAACGACGGCTAATTTCGAACACTGATCCTTATCATTATATTAAATAAGGTGCAAGAATAAAATACTTTATAATTATTTGAAATATTATGTAAAGGATCAATATTTAAATTAATATGAAATAAATAAAAATGATCTGCTCAGTAATATGTAATGTAAGTGGGATGTTCAAGCTTCTGACCTACAAAACCATTAATATAAATTCTACATAATGCTGTATACATTGGTTTTTGATTCATCACATCAAATATAATAACTTGATAATAATAAACATTTCTTAGTAATTTTTTGGTGCAACATTTCGATTATTAAAAAATAAAGAAATAATTAAATAAAATTACATATATGATAGCAAAATTTTAAATGATCCATATACAATACATTGTATTACATACATACCTGTACAGAGAATAAAGTGTCAAGAACTGAATGTTACTAACATAAACAAAGTTGGTTTACTCCAATTTTCGCCATAAATACATAATCAGATTAATAGTTATTAAACATGCAATCGATTAAAACATGCAAAATGTTACGTTAAATAAAAATAAACATTACTTTGCTTTCAAAAATACAGAATTTTCCGATGAAGCTGTCCACACGTCCTTCACATAGGATGACACAAACAAACTATAACCTTCTCTAAGTAATCGCTGACTGCCGCAGCTTTCAATAAATTTTGTTATATGTAAATTTTGGAAGGTTTCAAGATTTTTTAATGATTTTCCCCATGTTAATCCAACGTAATTCGAGCAAGACGCCATTATTATATTAATTCCCGCGTGTATAGCTATGTGGGCAAAAGACTCTCGTGCCCACAAACAAAGATCATATGTTTACCATATGTGCTAAGCCACGCCCCGTTCTAGTCGTCCATTGCTAATGATGCATAATTTTACAGCTCATTTGTATAATTTGAGTTTAATTACATTTAATTGCTTAAAAACGTCTTTTTTTCACTGTCAATCACTGACATAGTTATTGCACTGCAAATTGATGAAACTTTGTATATATAATATATATATATATATATGTACAAGTTTATTTATATCCAATTCCAAGTTTTCTGGTGTTTATAAAAGAAATATAATATAATGTATTTTTGAAGCTTATCAGCAAAATACATAATTTGTTATCAAAATTTTTCGAAAACTCTTTTAAATCATTCTATTGTTGTGAAGGGTTTGTTGAAATTTGCTAATTTTTGTGAAAGATGAAAGATTTTTCATTTCAATTTTTTTTTTTTTTTTTTTTTTTTTTTTTTATGAGTGTTTGTTTTCGGACCAAAAATTTTAATGAATTGGCTCCACAAGGCTGCACAAATTTGTTTCAATGTTAAAAATTTTATGTGAGAAAATAAAAAAACATGCAGGGTTCTTGCACTTTAGTTGGAACCCTGTGTATCTATCTAGCTCTTTCTCTCTCTCTTTCTCTATATATATATATATATATACACACTATTAACCTACTTTTTTATTTTTTAATATAGTATTATGAATCATTAAGCAATTTTAATCAGCCAAATGATTAGTGATAGAGTAATACTAATTTAAGTTTAGCTATCTATAGGTAATGTAGTAATCTTTGAATACAATGTCATATGTAATATGTCATTTATGGAGTTATTGTTTTTTTCTTTTTTTCATGTACACAGCGAAAATCTATCATGATCTATGGACTCAATTATTTGAAGTGTAACATGCGTTGAATTAAACAGCATACTATATGAAGAAAAGTACTGATACACCATACCATAATTTTTACTTTCCGAACACTATAGTGAGGAAAGTATTGTAATCATGTCAAAAATCCGAATTCGAGATTTTGATGTTTCTATACGTTTTGAGGTCCCCTGAGTCCGTTTTCACTATTTTTACGATGATGTATGTATGTGTGTGTGTATGTGTGTATGTCTGTGAACACGCTAGCGTCTAAAGGCTTTGTTCGATTAACCTGAAAGTTGGTACGCATATTGTAAGTCACCATAGTACGAACCCTATAGATTATGGTGAATCTAGCACTTATAGTTTCTTTACAGGGACACAAAGAAAAATTCTTTATCATTATGGCCTATGGGAGCAAAATCTTAAAAGTGCGATAGCATCTAAACGCCTTATTCAATTGAGCAAAAAATTTATACACATATTATAGGTCATAAATACTCAATCTGTATAGATTTTGGTGAATCTAGCACTTATAGTTTTTTTACAGGGACACAAAGAAAAATTCTTTATCATTATGGCCTATGGGACCAAAATCTTAAAAGTGCGATAGCATCTAAACGCCTTATTCAATTGAGCAAAAACTTTATACACATATTATAGGTCACAGATACTCAATCTGTATAGATTTTGGTGAATCTAGCTCTCATAGTTTTTTTACAGGGTCACAAAGAAAAATTCTTTATCATTATGGCCTATGGGGCCAAATTTTTAAAAGTGTGATAGCTTCTAAACGCCTTATTAATCTGAGCAAAAAATTGTACACATGTTATAGGTCACAGTTGCACCAACTGTATAGATTTTGGTGAATCTAGCACTTACAGTTTTTTTTACAGGGA
Organism: Salticus scenicus; assembly: GCA_963930645.1. NCBI lineage: Eukaryota > Metazoa > Arthropoda > Arachnida > Araneae > Salticidae > Salticus > Salticus scenicus. The sequence continues at coordinate 204,017,160 of OZ005656.1, read as the reverse complement.
CACAAAGAAAAATTCTTTATCATTATGACCTATGAGACCAAATTTTTAAATGCGATAGCATCTAAACGCCTTATTCAATTGAGCTGAAAATTTGTATGAATATTATAAATCACTGTTGCACTAACTGTAAGCATTTTGGTGAATCTAGCACTTATAGTTTTTTTACAGGGACACAAAGAAAAATTCTTTATCATTATGGCCTATGGGACCAAAATCTTAAAAGTGCGATAGCATCTAAACGCCTTATTCAATTGAGCAAAAATTTTATACCCATATTATAGGTCACAGATACTCAATCTTTATAGATTTTGGAGAATCTAGCACTTATAGTTTTTTTGCAGGGACACAAAGAAAAATTCTTTATCATTATGGCCTATGAGACCAAATTTTTAAAAGTCGATAGCATCTAAACGCCTTATTCAATTGAGCTGAAAATTTGTATGAATATTATAAATCACTGTTGCACTAACTATAAGCATTTTGGTGAATCTAGCATCTATAGATTTTTACAGGGACAAAACGAAAAATTCTTTATCATTATGATCTAAGGGCTCAAAGTTCAGTAGCGTTAAATAAAACCTCGTGTGATATATGGAGAAAAAAACACTCTATTATGGTTTTCTCTCTTTTGTTTGTTTAGCAATTCCTCTTTCTTTATTTTATCTACAAAACTGTTAGTTACTCAATGTTCGGAAAGTCGAGTGGAGTCACTCCAGATTTTTTCTTTTGTGTATGTAATGATTTTTCTTACTTTATTTTATTTATACAACCGTTAAGTGCTTAATGTTCGGAAAGCCTAGTGGAGTCACTGTAGATTTTTTTTTATTTTGATAAAGTGTCTAAGGGAATGTCCCTCACACACACAAAATTTTCGCTTAAGTTACACCTATGCGTAAACATGTACAAAGAGGTCATTGTGTTCAGGTATTTTACCTGTTTTTTTTTTTTTTTTTCTAGTACTATATTTTCAGTTTTTTTCGTAGTTAAATTTATATAATAAGACTAAAATATAAATTTCATATGACTGCTAAACCTAATTAAAATTCTTATTTTTTATAATGAGAGGATTGGAGCTCTCTGTAATGAATTATATATGTTTTCTACCTATACGAAAATTTTTTCTCGTCGAAATTTCAGGTATTTTTTTCCTGAATTCACTATCATCCCTGCATATAATAAAGACTATTACTTACAAGTAGCAGACTTCAGAAGCACATGCTTCTGCAATTTCTTAGGGAGGAAGAGGCATTGTACTTTCCAAAATTTTCTTCCTCACTTTATATAAACAAAAATTAAAAGTTGTTTTTTTTTTTTAATGTTTATATGCTTTTATGGTGTATTGAATGAAAGCATTTTTTTTTCTTCTAACACAGATGAAAAATGTGTTAGAAGCGAGTTAGTTTAGTTGATCTACTAGTGGATGGGAGGAGGGGGGCGACTTACATTTATTAGTAACTAGCAGGCTACGCCCGCTTCACTGGTCACTATTTTTAAATGAATCATTATAATTAATGAACTCTCAAAATTGCATTAATTTTTATCATGTGAAAAAAAAAAAAAAAAAAAAACCTCTGATTGGGAAAAATGTTGCACCGGGTCCCCACTGCCTTCGGCAGCGTAGACCCGTGCACAATGCGCATGCACAAATGCATATACATGAGTGCTGCGCATGCGTATTCCTTCACCACCCTTATGATTTTTCTAAATTCCATGTTATTACTCATAAACCTTAAGAAAAGGAATTTAAAAAAAAAAAAAGTCATTTCTCATTGGGCAAAAACTCATACCGGGTCTCCTCTGCCTTCGTCAGCGTAGACCTGTGTGCGCGCAGTGCTCACGAATTCATATATATGCTTGCTGCATGCACGTATTCCTTCACCACCCTTCCTGTCCCTCCTTAATTTTACACTTTCGAAAATATCCTCATTTGACTCGTAGGCACCCAAAACCTATATATACCAATTTTGAATGGTCTAACTCAATTTCTAATTTTTTGCCCGCCTTGAGAACATCTTAAAACATATAAATCAGGTGAAATCTCAAATAATTGCGATTAGCGCCCTCTATTGGATAAATTTAATGTAGGTTTTTCGATAATTTTAAAGTACTTTAAAATAACTTTCGAATGATGTATTAAAAATAATTTAATCATATTTAGAATTCGAAATATTGAAATTTTAAACTATTGCAGCACCATCTGGCGGTAGAAATTTCTGTAATCTACTGTTCAATTCCAAATCAACAAAGCTTTCAAATAATGTATTACTTATAAAATATTTTAATCAGTAGCTGAGATACAAAAGAAAAACCTAATCAGGACACCTTAAAACATGTAAATCATGTGAAATCTCGAATTCCATTACTTATGGTAGTCGGTTAATGGAAGGTGACAAAAATTTGTGGCGTCTACTCTTGAAATTCATTTCAAATAAGTTTCAAAATGACATATTACTTTTGAAATTATGTTAATTAGAAGCTGAGATACAAAAATGATATAAACACTATTATAAAATGATTTATGTCTGACTTTTTCGTGGTTTTCTCCGAAACTTGCGTAATTCTGTGCTAAATACTGTTAAAGTTTGTGCATGCAGTACCCCCCCCCCCGGGGCAAAGTTTCAAGATGGGTATCTTTTGAAAGGTCTCGTCAATACCTTTAAAACGAATGGTCGAACCATAAATCTGTGATAATTTAAAACAAAGTTATCGATTTTTTTTTTTTTTTTACTTTTAATGGAAAAAAAAAAAAAAAAAAAGAAAAAAAAAAAACAGAATTTTTTTTTTTTTTTTAACGAAATTTAACCAAACTTGGTATTTAGTTGGTCCCTGACATAAACTGGTGCTGATTACATTTGAGGATCAATCGCTCAACAGGTGGCGCTGTGATCTCATGTTTTCTAAATTTTTAACATGGCAATATAGGACAAAATTTCGTATAAATGTACATAATGAGAGTTATTTTTAACTTGTGATTGTAAAATTAATATGAATTATTGATAATAGTAATAGTTAACTAGGAAAATATTTTTGTGCATGTGGGGGCATCACTTCCCCCCCCCCCCCCGATCGAAAGATGGGTATCTTTCGAAAGATCTCGTCAATACCTTTAAAATGAATGGTTGAACTATAAATCTGTGATAATTTAAAACAAAGTTATCGATTTGTTTTACTTTTAGCAAAAAGAAAAAAATTTTTTTTTTTTTTTTCTTTTAGATATTGTTACTGATTGAATATGTATTACTTTTAACAAAAAAAAAAAAAAACTTTGAAAAATAAAATTGTAATTTTTTTTTTTTTTTTAATATTGTTACTGATTAAATATGTATATAGGAAAATATAGAAGAAAGTCTTGTGGTGGCCACAACATACTAGTTTCATATGTATGTATGAAAAGAAATTAGTCTCTATTTTCATTAATGAACTTATTAGTTCAGTAGCCAGGTTCAATCCAGTCATTTATCACCTTTAGAATTTTTTTAATTTAAAGTTACGGAAATTGTATTTCACCTTATTACTTTTTGATAAGATTGATATCAGTTCGGATTAAATATTTCTTTTTCTTGCCTACAGATTTGTTTCATTATTTTGTTCATTACTTCACAATTAGATCAGTTTTCCTTTTTCTTGCCTACTGATTTGTTTCATTATTTTGTTCATTGCTTCACAATTAAATCAGTTGTGTTTTTCCTTTTATAGAAAGTTAAAATTTTTATAAAGAATGCATTTTAATAGCCGTATTGTTGGTATCACATGCGAGGGGCCCACATGAGGGGTATCACATGCGATATATATAAATTCTTAAGTTTTTTAAATCTTATTTGAACATAGCTCCACTGAAACTCGCCCCCCCCCCATATTTTTTAAAAAGTTGACACCTATGTATTACATAATTTATAAAAAATTATATATTTCCATTTGAAGTAAATCTAAAATACCAGTAAATTACAAAAGATATTTCTGAATTTATAATTTACAAGGTTTTCCCTAACAGTTACTGAAATAGTAATTGCAAAAAAATCCTAAGATCATTAAAGAAAATTTACACACCATCACTGCCAGTTACAGAATCAGATTGCAAAGAAGAAATATTCAGGGTTCCCACTCAATTTCAAGAATAAAATTACCCGACTTTTCCAGATGTATTTTTAGAAAATTCCGGTCACAAAATTTGATTTGTGACAAAAAAAAAAAAAAAAAAAAAAAACTCACAACATAAGACATAACATAGCTTGTGACATAAAAGACAAAATAGTAATGAAACTCGTGACCCATGGGAACTCTATATTCACTTTCAACCAAGGAATAGTTAGAAAATCAGTAAGTATTTGAAATTTCAGAAAAACAAAGTTGTGTTACATAACAAGAAATTAGCACTATTATACAAACAGCAATAAAAAAATAAACGAAATTTTAAGGTTTCGAAACTATCTACTATTGTGAACTTGTGTATACAACTCTTACTATTTGAAAAATTGTAAGAGAATGTGTAAAATGAAATACATTAAATTCTTACGAAGACTATTACAGTATATCCGTTTTTTTTTTTTTTTTTTTTTTTTGAGTATCACTTATATCGGTATAAGGATTTATTATAAATATTTTTAACAAAATCACTAAAATATGTAAAATTCTAAAATTCGCAAACATATCCGGCCTCAATTAGTCAGGTCGAGGTCACATATACTGTATTAATTACAATGCAAATAAAGAAAAGATCAATGAAACAATTCTTACTCTAATATTTAGATAAAACTGCAAAAAAAGAATTAAATAATTTTTTGTTTGCAAACAGTCGTAGTACAGTCACATTTCGTTCCACATGATTTTGTTTTCATTCCTAATAAATATGTAACAATTACTTTACATTACTTTAAATTTCTGTAAAAGATAAAAAACAGTTTACATTATTTATATAATTTATGCTTATCGAATACTCAAAACCTAGCTTTGAACTTAAAGAAATTTACAGCCTCAAGACAATATAGTAATATAGAAAATGCAATCCGCGATTGTAATGAAATACTCGCCCTCTGGTGGGCTAAGGTGAAATTATCACACCACTGCATATCCTCATATTATGCAATCGACTTTCCATGATGAAATGGCGGAGAAAGAATAATTACACGTGGCTGTTATATTTACTAACAACTGCAGTGTTCAGAGAGCGCCATCTATCGATCATTACAAACGCGGATATCATTACACATGCTCAATTTCAGAATGCAAAATAAATCTGTACCACAGACTAATAATCAATATATCATTATACTTAACTTATACAGTATATATATATATATACAATACAAATATATTTTAAAAACACTTACTTACTGATATAAATATGATTAATTATAATTATTATTAGTCTTTTACTCGCAGAAGCCAATTCCTTTCTTACCCCATTAATGCGGTAAATAAAGAGTAAAGACCACGGATTAGGAGATAAGGATGAAACACTAGATAGGCCGGTGAGCGCGAAATCTGAAGCTTCATATTCCGCATTAATTCAGCCGACTAGATGAAAACGATCCGATCGCCGCCTGGTGTAGTATCTTTGAAACTTATCGGAAGAAAGTGAAAGCCCGCCCGCATTTTTCCCAATCCCACTCTTTTCAGAAATAGATGCTTCCTGATTGGCTGAATCCTTTGCGTATTTATCGGCTATCGTAGAAGCGAAAAAGAAAAGAAAATTAAGGGTAAAGAGGAAGGTGTTGCCTATGCCTGCTTGTTGATATTGATAAATGATTTGAAGAATTATTAATAAAAATAATATACGCTTTTATAATATATATTGCTTAATTGATAATTTTGTGTACAATAGATAATCTGTTTAAAAAAAACTCTTTAAAAAGATTACGAATCTTTCAAATTTATAAAATTAAATGTTTTTATTTAGTTCTTTTTTTTTTCGAACTGCACTTGTATTATTGTTAAATGTAGCGGTCTACCGTAATAAATGTAGTTATAATTAAAAGTGTAATATATCTTTCATGGATTTTTTAAATTGTATTGATGTCTGTTTTCATAATTTCAACAAGAAATATCTGTATACATTGCTGTTAATTGCTGGAAAACGTAACATTAAATTTTATGTGTGTGTTTGTATAAATCATTTATTAAATTTGTATTTAATTTAATAAGATCATTAACTAGTTATTCAGTGGATTTTATTCATAATGAAATTTGTTATTAATGACTTTGTCAGTGTCAATTTTACTAGAGTGAATATTTATATATATATATATATATATAAAGAAATACAACTAATCAGAAAAACAAGTTTCTACAGTTCATTCTATACATAACTAGATAAAAATAAATTTTAATAGCAATTTTTTTTAAATAACATTTATAAAGTAGTATTATGAGATTTGCACAGTTTTATGTAACAAAACAAAAGGGATCGATGCATGTACCCATCATTGATTCTTTGGAATAGTTCTTTTAATTCTTTTACTTCTTCATCAGTAAGTGTTAACGGTTGCCTTTTGTTTATGTCATTACTGACTCTGACTGATGTAATTTCAGGAACTGGTAGTGGTACATTAACTTCATTATTTTCATTTTTTGAAAGTTTTACAGGTTCTGTACTAGTCTCATGATGTACGTTTACCTGGTCATTGCTCACTATTATTTCTTCTAATGGTATAAACCATTCTGATGACATAACTGATGACTGTAGCAACATAAAAAATGCTATCTTTGGTATACTTACAAATAAGGTTATAACCAGTATTGAGTTCATCCGTTAATCTATAAATCACAGCTGATGCATGTTTACAAATTTTGCCTGACTGACCTTCAAAACAAGAGCACACAGCATTCAACAAATCAACAAAATATTCTTGTTCTTGGAAGGTCTGACTTCGCACAATATAACAATAAGTACTGTTATCAATAACTTTGGTATCCTTATCTGGAATATCATTTTTCACAAGAAGCATTTTACGAATCAAAGATTTTGAAATCCTCCCATTTGTAAAATCAATCAATCTTTTTTGCATATCATTTTCATACTGAACCCAAATGAAATCCACAAGTTGTGTTAAATCGAATGCCACTATGCGATTGAGTATGCAATCTTTCAAAATACGAAAAACAACCTCAACATAATTTGTCGTATTTGTACCCCTCATAGGTAATACTTGCCTATAACAAGAAGCCCATTCAAACCGCTGATCCCAAAGATGGTCAAAATAATTGACAAGTTTGTCATTCTTTTGAAATGATTCGGAAGATGATAACAATGCTTTCTTTTTAAACAATTGTTCTTCATCTTCAGCATATAATATGTTTTTTATAGAAAAATATAGTTCCTGACGATTGCTAGACTCAATTCCATTATTTTTCTTGCACAGCCATGACCACACAGCTTTTAGGAAATGGAATTGGCAAAGCAATAGCTTTGAGTTTGGAAATAACTTCTGAATCGGTTTTCTTTCTTTTAAGTCATTATCTGTAAGAAATACAGCAGGGTAACCCTTTCCAGGAAATGCGTTAGGGCCGAGCATCAACTTCATTTGAAATAAAGCATTGTAGAACACATTTTCTTTTTCGGAATCTGTTATAATGACTCCCAATGGAAGACCTCCAGCTGTTGTAGGAGTCACAAAAAAGTACACCCTGTGTCTCTGCTTATCGACACCTCCAGAAGCATCAAGAAGCACTAATTCTCCTGATTGCTTTATTTTGTGTGCTCTGACCATTATTGGTGCTAACAAGATAACAAAGTAATTATTACTGTCTTCACATTTAAAAAATTCTGCTTTTCCACCAGATGAAGAGAACTCCCTGAGAAGTTCTTTTAGACTTTCGAACATTTTAGGACCATCCATGCTCCCGTATGTAGAATAAAACTATTTTTGAAATAGGTTTGTAGCCACTGATATACTTGGAACATAAAAGCCATCTGCAGTTATTTTAAAATAGTCATCTCCGTATTTCAATAATAGATCTGTTTTTAAACAATGTAATGCAGAAGAAGGATTATGACCCTTGCGGAAAAGAGAACACAACATTTCTTTAGATTCTTTGCCTAAATCCCTATGTTTAATAGCTGCAGCACTTTCAATGGCATGATTATGGTTATTATTAAAGGAGCATATAGCTGGCGAGTCTTTCACCAATAAGTCTACATTTTTGCTCTTTGAATAGTTTATATATCTGAAAAAAAAAAAATAAAAAGCTTTATTAATGACACATTAATAAGTATTTTAAACATTAATGTCAAATTAGTACAATTAAATATACAGTATAACACCTTTAATTTGGACTTATATAGTTTAAATATATAAATAAATCGGACATTGAAAACCAAATTCTCTTTTTATTGTTTTTGTTTGTGATGAATGACTACAGATGGCGCTACTGAAAAGTGTAATTACATTTTAATAAATTTTTATTTTTAACTAATCTGAATACTTCTTTCACTTACTCAATAACTAACAAAATAACCAGATGCTTGGCTGGATGATCAGAAAAAATATGTTAGTAGTATGTAAATAACAATTATTGACAATAGTTAATTTTAATATTATAATGGTTATTAACTAGGAATTTTGTTTTTGATTCCTGCATGTTTTCCTTTTAAATTATTAGTGTCTTGTTTTATCATATTTGTGATTTATATACATACGAGCTTGGTTATTAAAATGAATGATCAATGAAAATCTGATCATCTTCATATTCCAAAAATGTAAGTGCTGTCTTTTTTCGACATGCTAAAGAAATTTTTATTTTGATTTAAGAAATACTTCAATACGTTTTTTTAATCTATTAATTTAATTTAAAATAATTTCCCGTCTTGATTTTTCTTATTTTTTCCATAGAAATTCTGTTTTTATATTATATATGCATATATATATATATATATACATACAGGGTTCGTACAGGCCTTATTTTTCCCCTGAGTTTCACATCAGTATTCTGAAACAATAAAATTCATCTTAATTGTATAGTCTTATTTTATAACAAAAATCTTTCTACAAAATTACTGGTATAAGACTCAGGGAAAAAATAAGGCCTGTACGAACATATATATAAAAAATATATATGGATTATTCATTTATAAATTCTAATTTTAACATTAAATCTTTTACACTGCCATTAATTTGTATTATAATTAAAAAAATAATTAATTAAAAATAAAAATAGTTATGATTTTAAATTACATAATCTATTCATTAGAAAACCCAATTTCTGTCACATGTTACAACTGGCCAATAAAGGTTAAGTTGTGAATGCAAATTTTTCTGAAGATGAGGATGTTGTATTTTTAAAATTCTTATAAATATATAGTTGTTTCTATTTTTTATTTTTTTATTTAGAGAAATAATTTAGTTTAAAAGTTATATTAGGCCATATCGTGATCGTATACAAAAACAAACTAATTAATTAATACACCAGGCATATTCAAACAACACAACTTTTAATCATGAAATATTTAGTTGACTTTATTCTTGTTTTATTTCTGGACATCAACTCGAATATATAATCACTAAGATAAAATATTTTATACAAAAGATTCTGCATTTTTTATAATAATCTAATTACATTAGCGAAATTATAAATGATCTGCATTCTAGAATCATTACAAAAGAAATTTTTACATACCACTCTTTCCAGATGCATCATCTTTCAGAACTTAATAAATCTTTATACAAAGCAGAATATATATGAATATTATTCCCTGTTGCAAGCACATTCTTCTGCAATTTTTTTACGCTGCATCTTGCATGCCGACCCGAACGAGAAGAGAGCCATCATCGGGGAATCCCCTAATTTTTTACTAACCCCGAACAGGGTTGCCGGAGAAAACATACGTGCCAAATGGCAGAATTAAAAAAAAGCTAAATGTAGCCAACCAGGCATCTTAAAGATTTAACTTATGAAAATTTTAAACAAAAAAAAGGCTGATAATTAGCCAAAAATAAAGGACAGTGATTGATTAAACTGAAACAGGAAGTGACATATTATATATTTTAGTTTTCTCATTGGCTAAAGTTAAAAAAGAACCGTTCGCTTTCAAATAATGGAAATGACGTATGATGGGTGACACTGAATATAATTGGCTGAAATTTAAAGATACATTTTTTATTATTTTGTAATATTGCTTTACTTTTTTTTTTTTTTTTTAATAAAGAAAGTTTCTAGAAGGAATGGAACCATCCGGAAAGTTTGGGTTTGAAAAAAAGAACAAGAATTTCATTGATTTTTGAGAACAATGAAAAAGAATTAAAGATACATTGATATTTAAAATATCATCTTGAATAAAGCCACATAAAGAAAAACAAAATGATTTCTTTTTCTCAAGAACTGGAAATAAACATGGTATAATTTTAAAATGACAAAAAACAATGATATGAAGTGGGGGAAACACCACATAATACCCGACAGCCAGGAAAAAAAAAAATTGAACGTAAAAGGTGTAATATTTTACACAACAGAGAAATTTTTTTTTTTTTTTTTTTTTTTTTTTTTTTTTTTTTTTTAACTTATCATTGTTATATTCAATTAGGACAAGCAATAGGGATGTTCATAACAGAATCCAATTTGAAATACTTATACACAATGCAAAAATATCAATTTAACATACATATTAGATGATCATGTTATCTGTAATACACCAAGAAATATATAAAGAAATGTTGTCATTTTATCAGGAGAAAAAAAATATTCATCTATAAAAGACAATTTCAAATAAAATATACTGTATTGAAAGTGATCTTGTCAATATACAACCACTAGAAATAAAAAATGAGAATAAACAAATACCTCAAAAACCATCCATACATTCACAAGAGTAACAAACATCTCAAGATGTAAATAATAAACAATATTAATTCGAAATCATTACGAATGTAAATTCTGTTCTCTATATTTAAACAATTCCCTTTCACAAAAGAAATATCTTGTTATTTCAATCATTGTGAGAAAAAAGAAAATATATATCAAATAATAATTATATACACTTGAAATCAGTAATATGAATAATATCATCATATACCATAGCATGAAGTCAAGTTATGCACAGACATCCTTTTTTTTTTTTTTTTTTTTTTTTTTTTTTAATCATTATCATCACCATTTTTGTCAGATGAAGTAATTTAATTTACAGTTCTATATATTTTACATTTTAACACACACATACAATAATACAAATAATTGTATCATATATCAGTAAAATTATAACATTCAAAACAATATCTGGCCAGTAAAACCGAGAAAAGAAAAAAAAAAATTAACGCTTATTTAACAAAACACATGATCATGTAATTATTTATAGAATCATCTTTGTATACACATACAATCATATACAAAATATCATGAGATCTCATAATACCATTTTGATTAGGCATGCCTTTTAATATTCATACATAATTTTCTTTTTTTTTTTTTTAACAGATAAACCAATTTGATATTCTATATTTTTACCATAACACAATTGGGAATAAGATATAACCATATATGTGCAAGAATATATTGTATTACACAAAATATACATAAAAGGTATAATGTGTTATAATATTATAGTACGGTAAAAAAATGAAAACTGTGTCAATAATAATACACAGAAAAGGTAATAATAACCATAAACAGAATTTAATGATGACCAATAATACTCAGTATTACATTAATAGAGTACTCATTGATAAAAGAAAAAAACATATATACATTGGTAAAATCTCCAGTGGCATTGTTTTAAAATCCACTTACATATATCTAATACCACCATTATATAATACAAATAACTAATTATTACTTTATTTATTTTATTTTTTATTTCAGAAAAAAATTTCAGTAATTTTATTGAGCTGTGAGATACACTGAAAATTTTTGTTATCCGACAAAACCACACAATGAAGTATTTTCTAATATTTGTTGATTAATTTTTGTGAAAAAAAAAAATACATATCTATCTCTAAATTAAATGTAAACTGTAAGTAAATGGAATGACATAAATGTGACATTTCTTTGAAAATGTATCAAAGAAGCTTATATAAATCCACAGATACATAACATACATAATTGAAAAACATTGTTCAAATGAATGTATAACATGCCTGCATAACAATCAGACGTTTTCTTTTTTTTTCTTTATTTCAATTAGTTTAAAATAAATATTATGCTGAGATAATAAAAAATAAATAAAAATATGTATCATCAGAACAGATCGAAAACAATTCAGAAAACATCACAAGTATATGTTTACACAAATTTTAATATATATAATCTTTTAAGAAGTTTCATTACTTCCATAGTAACAAGATTATCACTCTATATTTTTCCTTTTTTTTTTTTTTTTTTTAATATCACCCTTTATAACAATAATAATGACTTAACCTTAAAGTGAAATCAGTATAATAAGGAAGTGTAAAATCTGTCAATGGGTGTCACATAATTTTCTTTGCCCTTTTTTTTTTTTTTTTTTTTTTTTTTTTTTTGACAAAAAAACGACTTGCATTTGATAGACGGTCACAGATATGAAATGATAATAACATTAATTTTTCTTAATATGGATATTGCATTGTATTATGAAAAATGATGACATACAATAGTGCAAAATGATTGTCTTATACATCAGAAAAAAAAATATTACTTTATATCTACCCTAAAAAAAAAATCTTATTTTGCATACAAAAAAAGTATAAGGATTCTCAATTTACAACAGATGTAACTGATGAAATTTTATGTATTGATAGGTAACAAATTGAAATTATCAGAAAATAATTACATAAAAATCCAAAACAATGTAAATAACAATAATTAATCTGTAAATCTATTATGACTTAGACTTTTATTCCCCTTACCACATGTTAGTTAGAAGGTGTGTCTGTCTACAAAAATCATAAAATAATAACACATACCTCAAATTTTTCTGACCAGCAGAAAGTAGAGGAGAAAAAAAAAATTATAATTAAAAGGATGATTAACAGTGAAACACTGCCTGTGCACCTGCAGCGCTCCAAAGCATGTAGACGAACACAGCCTCTAAGGAAAAAGAGAAAAAAAAAATATTAATAATAATGATATTGAGTATCAGCATTTTTCTGAATTTTATCTCGTGGTCTGAGGGTATACGATGAACTGTCATCATTGTGGCACTGTCTATTTCTATCCTGCAAATTAGGGGTAGGAGAGACCAGTTCCTGGATTAGAGTATTAGAGTCATTATTGTTTAATGGAGCTTGCATATTCCCTGAACTATACTTTAAATTGTCTTTTCTTTTCTGTATTTTTATAACTCTATTGGTGTGAATTAACATTGGAGAACGATTTTGATCTTTGATAGATTGGATTTGGAGAATCACAGGTGAAATCACTTTTACAACACGAAAAGGCCCTTGTAATCTTTTTTCAAAAATATTAGGAAATTTTATGTACACATGATCATTAACTTTGATTGGTGAAAACTTATTCTTTTGTCTTGATCTTTCATAAACTTTTTGTCGATTTTCTTCGTTATTCATATATGCTTGGTAGTATGTTTTATCAAGTACTTCAATTAATTTATGGATGTCATATGCTGAGTCTAAAATTTTCCACTGTGGGTGACCTTTATAGTTTAAATATACATCATTAATTTCTCGACCAAAGTGTAGCAAATTAGGCGTACATTTTGTTGCAGGATGGATTGTATTATTATAAATACTCTGATGAATTTTTGCAGCTGTTGCTAAATCAAAACCATGGGAAGCCATGGCATTTAATGAGGATTTTATTTGAGTATTGACACGTTCTGAACATCCATTTGCCTGAGGGTGGGCTATTGTTGTATGTTTTAAATATATGCCCAAAAGTTTATTGAAAGCATCAAACATATTGCTCGTAAATTGTGATCCTTGATCAGTAAGGATAATTTCAGGTCTACCATGAGTTGCAATGTATTGTATTAAAGCATTTGTAACAGCTGGAGCAGTTATGTTATGTAATGTATATAATTCCAAGTGTCTTGAGAAATGGTCAAGAGCTGTGAGAATGTAGGTATGATTCTTTAAAGGACCCAGAATATCCATTGAAATTTTTTGATTAGGTTCAGTAGGTGCAGGAGCTGCCATAAAAGGTGCTACGTTATGTTTGTGGTTTTTATTCAACAGACATGTTTCACATGACAGCACATAATTATGTACATCTGGAGTTATTGTTTTCCACGTATACCTTTTTCTCAAATTTTCAAAAGTTTTTTTAATACCAGGGTGGGATATATGAGCAATTCGAATTGCTTTCTCTCTTAAAGACTCAGGTAAAACTACCCTATGTAAGTCAATATTTTCTGGAGTAAAAAAATTATTATAACATAATAAATTATTTTGAGGATTTATATAATAGCATTTATTACGTTTGTTTATTTTATTTTGTTGGATGTCTTGGAAAATTTTTTTTAACTCAGTATCTTTCTGTTGTTCATTGAAAATAGTATTTTCAGATATTTCCAAATTAGTATCAGTGACAGGATTCTGTGTCAAACAAAATAAATTTTCCTTTTTATTTTCATTTTCTTTTAAATTTTGCATTTGTAATTCTATTTCATTATGTAAATTAGTTTGCTGATCAGTAATTGGGATTATTTCTTGTGAAAAAATGATATCTGGGTTATTGTTTAGGTTATCTGTTGTTGGATTCGTAGTTCTGCTTAAGTAATCGGCAAGCACATTATCTTTTCCTGCAATGTGTGTGAATGTAAAGGAAAATTCCGATATTTCTAATAACCAACGTGTGGTTATATCTGCAGGTGAGGACGATTTTGCATATCTATCTAAAGGTTTTGCATCACTTAATATGAAGAAATGTCTTCCAAAGATATAATATTTAAAAGCATTAAGTCCTTTATATATTGCATATAATTCTAATTTTATGGCAGGATAACGTTTTTCTGCATCAGTTAACGTTTTTGAGTAATATGAAATGGGTAACAATTCCTCATCAAACTTCTGCATTAATACTGCAGAGATTGCATTCTTTGATGCATCAGTGTTAACATAAAATTCTTTCTCCCAATTAGGTAAGTTTAGTATAGGTTTCTTGAAGAAACATTGTTGTAGTTTCTGGAATGCATTTTCATGAATATCTGTCCATGCAAATTTTGTTTTTGGTTTGGTAAGATCAATTAGGGGTGAAGCCAATTCTGCAAATGATTCAATTAAATTCCTATAAAATGAACATGTTCCAATAAATGATTTTACTTGCTTTTTAGTTTTTGGGCGGGGAAAGGAGACTATTTTTTCTATATTACTTGAAATGGGTAAAATTTTGTGATTGTCAATCTTAAAACCCAAAAAGTTTATGTTAGTTTGCATAAATGTGCATTTTTCTGGTGACAATGTTATGTTATTTTCAATTAAGGTTTCTAAAAGCTTAGTAATTTTTGCTTTCATTTCTTGAAATGAGTTTGCCCCTACCACAATATCATCTTGATAGGCATAACATTCAACCTGAGAAATCTGTATTATGGTATCAATCAAGTGTTGAAAACATGAACTTGCTGTGCGTAAGCCAAAAACGAGTCTTAAAAAGGTAAAAACACCAAATGGTGTAGTAAATGACAGTTTATCTTGCATCTGTTTGGGTAAATCTATCTGCCAATATGCAGATGGTAAATCCAGTGTTGAAAAATATTTAAATTTTGAAAGGTTAACTAGTAGATTCTGTATCTTTGGCAGTGGGTAATTTGATGGTATAACAATAGCATTTAACAGACGTAGGTCCAAAGCCAATCTGTACTTGATAGGTTTTTTAGGGTCTGTTTGTTTTTTCTTGACCAGAAGCATGGGGCAAGCCCATGTCGAATCTGATCTTTTTATAATATTAGCTTCAATCATTTCTTGTAATTGATCAAGGGCTTCTTGTTCTAAGGCTTGGGGTATGGGAAAAGGAAGGGCTTTAATGGGATGTGCATTTATCATATTTATTTCTGGTTTTATCAAGTCTGTGTGACCAAGAGTTTTTAAAGATTTTGAAAACACCTGGGCTTTTTGCTTAAGTAATTGTAACATTTCTTTCCTTTCTAAATCATTCAAATGTTCTAACTTAAAGTCATTTTCATTAAAATCCTTTTCTCTTTGTTCAACAATATCTCTAGAAGGTTGTATTAAATTGCAAAAATGTTCATTTTCATCCTGTTGAAAATCATATTCCTCAATATCCCCAAGTTCTACATTTGTATAATATCCCAAAAGGGTATTTTTTCTGATATGAACAGTTTGTTGTGATGTATTAAAAATTGGAATAAGAAAAACATTATTTTTTATGTGAGACAGAGAATGTATAGATTTATGTACAGTAATTTCTTTATGATTAAATGTTGGAGAAAATAGGAAATATTCTTGGGGGTTAGAATTGTATTTGACTTGAACATAAGTGCATGCATTCGGAGGTAGGATGACTTTCCGTGTTGTATAAATATTGTTAGTTTGTACACTTTTATGAATACTTTGATTATGGTTCTTGCTATGTTCACTATGATTCATAATTTGATTCCCAGAGTCATTGGTTGAGTTATCATACATTTGGTATGAATTTACATAATTATCAATGATATGATTGTTTGTATAATTTTTATTATACGAGTAATTTTGAGAATACCATTTTTCATTACTATGATCACAACAAGTCACATCCTTTGTATTAAATTTTTGATGTACACTCAATCTGTCAGATTCCATATATTCAACATTGGGATTATTTTCTACAAACAAAGTATTATGGTGTATTATATTATTTAGTGAACAACCATCATTTTCATTATTTTTGTCAAATGTGACAAATGGAATATGGATATCCTTGATTAATACAGATTTAAAAGAAGGTATAATTGATATTCCATTTTTATTAATGAAGTCATAGCCCAATATGATTTGAAAATTGTTATTATCAATATTGGTGATAAAGAAATTATGATGAAAAAAAAATTTTTCCACCCTGAAGCATACCTTTACACACCCTGCAAATTTTATTTGTGAATTAATAGTTGAAAGAGTCACCTGTCGACCTAAAAACTTATATGTAATATTAGATTTTATGGCATTAAAACACTCTTGATCAATTAAACAGACAGATGAGCCAGTATCGATTAATGAAGTTAAATTCTGACCTTGCATATTAATGTTTATACATGGCAGGAATTCATTATTTTGAAATGAACTATAAATAACATGCCTATCTAATTCAGTTGTTTTATTGCAACTGTCGGTTTCAAAAGTTTTGATTTCTTTGATTTCTGTATTTGAATTATTTTGAGTCTGTGCAAATTCTGTGACTTGAGTAGTTTCATTATGTTGAGGATTATGTTTAGATTTAATTTCTGGCAAAGAAGAATTGGAGTGCAGAGTGCCAGATATGTCTGCCTCCATATTTAGTTTAAATTAGTATGTTGATAAGAATGACTACTTGGCTGTAATGCCTCATTACTTACTAATTTGTTTTCATCACTTTGTGTATGCATATTCCGGCAAAAATTCTTAAATTCAAAACAATTTTTTAGAAGGTGATTAAAACGTCCGCAAAATGCACAATGTTGGTTAGTAAATGTGTTTGGTCTGCCTCTCTGATGAAATCTTTGTGATGAAAATTTCCTTTGTTTATACTTATCCTGAAATTTGTGAAAATTACTTCTGTTATACCAATTTTTTTTATATGCAAATTTATTACCAGCATATTTTTTTTGCTGACTAACTCTTCCTGGAATGTCATCGTTTGTATTATCCTTATCAATTTCACTTTGTTTATCAATGTGAAACATTGGCATTTGTTCATACTGTTTGACAGGAGACGCAAAAGCAGCGTATAGGTCCTGAAGTTGTTCCGCGCGATTTAGCGCGACATCATAATTTGTGATATTTTCCTCTAAGATTTTTAGTTTAAGTTTTTTTGGTAACGCTTTGACAAATAAATTGAATTTTACAGCTTGTAAGACTGAATCGTCGACGTTTGGATACGCCAGCTTTATCTGTTTGTTCAACCTGTAAGCAAAGTTACGCACGGATTCGTCATGCTCAGGTTTAATATTTTCAAAGTTTTGTAGAAGGATATTTTTGTTACCCTTAATTGAAAAAAAATTCTCAAATTCGGTCCGTAGTGTTTTTAAATTATTAGTTTTATTTACAGCTTGTGATTCTAGATAAAAGTTTAATGCCGGACCTTGTATCTTAGATCTAAATAAAGCCAGCATTTCTTTTTCATTGTAAGAATTCAATTCCTGTATGTCTTGTAATTGATCGAAAAAAAAAGAAACAGTATTTGGGTTACCGTCATACGGTAATATGTTCAAAGATAAGTTGCTTTTCGGCGGCATGATGTAAATCAAAACTTATTCATATAAGTATGCAATTATCACTAATCACTAAATGTTTTCAACTATCATTATCAAAAAAAAAAATTTTTTTTTTTTTTTGACTTCATACCCATATAAATTGCAACAAGAAACATTATTAAATTATAAGCATTTCAAAAATTCACTTATTTTCATATTTATGAATATATCTGAAGTTGCAGAATTCCATAATAAATCTTTATGTAATTTTCTTTTTGTTTGCGTCATACATTTTTTTTTTTTTTTTTTTTTTTTTTTAATTTAGATGTCCAGAAGAAGGTCACAGAACCAAATGTTGTATTTTTAAAATTCTTATAAATATATAGTTGTTTCTATTTTTTATTTTTTTATTTAGAGAAATAATTTAGTTTAAAAGTTATATTAGGCCATATCGTGATCGTATACAAAAACAAACTAATTAATTAATACACCAGGCATATTCAAACAACACAACTTTTAATCATGAAATATTTAGTTGACTTTATTCTTGTTTTATTTCTGGACATCAACTCGAATATATAATCACTAAGATAAAATATTTTATACAAAAGATTCTGCATTTTTTATAATAATCTAATTACATTAGCGAAATTATAAATGATCTGCATTCTAGAATCATTACAAAAGAAATTTTTACATACCACTCTTTCCAGATGCATCATCTTTCAGAACTTAATAAATCTTTATACAAAGCAGAATATATATGAATATTATTCCCTGTTGCAAGCACATTCTTCTGCAATTTTTTTACGCTGCATCTTGCATGCCGACCCGAACGAGAAGAGAGCCATCATCGGGGAATCCCCTAATTTTTTACTAACCCCGAACAGGGTTGCCGGAGAAAACAAACGTGCCAAATGGCAGAATTAAAAAAAAGCTAAATGTAGCCAACCAGTCATCTTAAAGATTTAACTTATGAAAATTTTAAACAAAAAAAAGGCTGATAATTAGCCAAAAATAAAGGACAGTGATTGATTAAACTGAAACAGGAAGTGACATATTATATATTTTAGTTTTCTCATTGGCTAAAGTTAAAAAAGAACCGTTCGCTTTCAAATAATGGAAATGACGTATGATGGGTGACACTGAATATAATTGGCTGAAATTTAAAGATACATTTTTTATTATTTTGTAATATTGCTTTACTTTTTTTTTTTTTTTAATAAAGAAAGTTTCTAGAAGGAATGGAACCATCCGGAAAGTTTGGGTTTGAAAAAAAGAACAAGAACTTCATTGATTTTTGAGAACAATGAAAAAGAATTAAAGATACATTGATATTTAAAATATCATCTTGAATAAAGCCACATAAAGAAAAACAAAATGATTTCTTTTTCTCAAGAACTGGAAATAAACATGGTATAATTTTAAAATGACAAAAAACAATGATATGAAGTGGGGGAAACACCACAGAGGATAAGTCCAATCATTTAAGCACCCCCAAAAGCACTTATTTCCAAACTTTCATCAAAATCCCTACAACCATTTCCGAGTAAACCCAATTTCTGCCATATGTTGCCATTGGCCAATAAAGGATTAATCCAAGCACCCCGAAAAACACTTAACTAAAAACTTTTTTGAAAATCGCTATATCCATTTCTGAATAAACCCAATTTCTGCTAAATGGGCCAATAAATGGTTAACAGCGAACACGAATTAAAGTCACATGTTTATAGTTAATGATGTTCATCCCGGCATCAAAACTGATATTTAAGAGCTGCTCTTACATCTTTACGATAAAAATATTTCTTTACATGCAGGTTTAAATGAAATTTTGCCCTATTGCCCCATGTTAAGAAAATCGTAAATTTAGAATAACTTCTGAAGTTTTTTAATTAGAATGTTGCAAATAAATGAGGTTTTTGCCAGTGTCATAAATAATATTTTAAAACTGGTCTGACCTCTCTGCGATCATTTGTTCGCGAGATATTGCGTAAACAGACTAACGAACACCATACAAAAATTGCCATTTTCAGATTCCTCACACCTGAAAACGTATAAAAAGTCGAAAAACAGAGGTAGAAAATTTTTATGATTATCTAAGTTCCCCATACCTATAATTATGATGGGGAACTAAAAAAAAAAAATCTATTTTGAATACGAATTCAATACTTTTTTCTATATTCAATATAAAAAAGTATTAGATTCATAAAAAATTTCAACTCTTGGTTTTTGGTAGTTTTACACATTTGAATCCAGAACACAATATCATCACAAGAAAATGTCTGTGTTTGTGTGCAAGACAAAAATTTTGTAGTGACTTCAACTAAATATCTAAGGCACAGAGTTGCATATACTAATTTTATATGTAGATGTACCTTGACCTAAATTAGTGCCTATTAACTTTTGGTGTCAATCGCTGAATAAGTAGTGATGTTATGCAGCAATTTTCAAAATTTAAGAGAAGGCTATATCTCAATAACTATTGCACAACTAGTATGTTGTAGCCACCACAAGACTTTCTTCTATATTTTCCTACACAATTTCACTCGGTTCCAATAATTTTTAAAAACTATTATTTTTTTTTAATTATCTACCATGATGAATGCAGACGATTTTTATCCAAATGTCTAAAGAAAAACAGTTTAACTAACATCTTAAAAAAAGCATTTTCATAATGGTTATCTCATATATCAAGTTTCATACAGTTAAATGCCATAAAAGTTGAAATATAGCATTCCCGTTCTTGGGAAAAATTGTACGTAGCAGCGCAGCCTATTGGTAGTTATTCATCCAAATTAAATTGGCATAATGGCTTTCTCACATATCAAGTGTTGTTTGATTATACGCATTAAAACCTGATATATATAATCTTTTCTTAAACTGAGAAATCTCTGTATATCAGTGTCACCTGATGAGAAATTATTACTAAAAGTTTATTTACACAAATGTATGTCAAGATGCATCCACATCTAATTTTTTATGCAATTCTGTGCAGTAGTTCCCGAGATATAGCTTTTCTTAAATTATAGAAATTGCTACTTAGATATCAAGTTGCATGATGGTTACATCAACAGATAGCAGAACCATCTGTTGAACAGTTGAAAGCAAAAGTTGATAGGCAGTTGTTTATATCAAGTTGTATCTATACATCAATTTATATGCATTTTTATGCTGTAGTTCCTGAGATATAGCCTCTCCTTAGATTGCGGTATAGCAGCACCACCTGTTGAGCAGTTCACACCAAAAGTTCATAGACACTAATTTAGGTCAAGGTGCATCCATATATAAAATTATATGCAATTCTGTGCAACAGTTTCTGAGATACAGACATCACAAAAATTTTGTCTCTCACACACACACAGACATTTTCTAAAATTGATCAAATCATACTCTGGACCTCTTAAAATGTGTAAATCCACCGAAAACCAAAATTTTTACGAATTCAATATTTTCTACTATTGAATATATAAGAAAGTAAAAATGCCTATAAAGTCACATACAGATGCAACTTGATATAAATTAATGCCCATCAACTTTTGTTGTCAACCACTCAACAGGTGGTGCTGCTATGCAGCAATTTCCACAATTTAAGAAAAGGAAACCTCCGGAACCACTGCATAAAAATTTACATGCAGATGAACCTTGGCATAAGTTAGTGCCTATCAACTTTTGGTACCAATTGCACGACAGGTGGCGCTGTTATACATCGATTTCTGCAATTTCAGGGAAGGCTATATCTCAGTAACTACGGCACAGAATTGCATATAAAAACTACATGTAGATGCACCTTAACATAAATTAGTTTATGTTAACTTTTGGTGCCAATCGCTCAACATTTGATGCTGTCATACAGCGATTTTCGCAATTTATGAGAAATCTATATCTCAGAGTCTACTGCGTATAATCGAACAAAACTTAATATATGGAAAGGCTATTATGAGATATTATTTTTGTTAAATTGGGTGCATATATGCAAAAGGTGGCACTGCTATACTGCAATTTTCCTCTAGAACGGGAAAAATATCTGTACAGTAAAGATTCACTTCCGTTGGACATTTCGACTAATACCTCCCTGAGATGAAAATCATCTACATTAGTAAAGGATAAAAAATAATTTCTATTGCATGAATTTGTATAGGAAAATATACAAGAAAGTTAGTTTTGTGATATCTTCAACATAAGTTTTTTTTTTCCTTCCTGGGGGGGGAGGGGGAAGGCAGGGTTTAAAACTCATATATATATATTTTTTTTAATAAGTATGCATATCACCAAACGTCTTAATTGAATCTATCATTCAACATTTGAGCACTATTTTCTCAGACTAGATAACTCATACTTAGAGATGTAAGGCGAGAATATTCTCCGAAGTTCCAAATTTGGAGAATAATCGAGTATATTATTTTTTTGATAAATTAGATAATTTTTTTTCTTGTTATGACTTAAATTATAAAACTTATTCATAATCAATGAATTTGACATGCATAATTAGAACATAAAGACCTTATTTCATGATATTCGCCTTACAATTAATAATTTTGAATGGGAGAATATTCTCTGATAAGTTCCACAAACCAATTTTTCTAAACATTCAGTATATATTTAAGAGATAAAGCATTCAACAGCAAATGATGAATAATTATTTATATTAAAATACAAATTTCAATTTTTTAATGCATAAACTTTCCTATTTGTAACTATACCATCACTAAAAATCTGAATTTAGTGAGAATATATATAGTATATTTTCATATATAAAATTTTTCAAATAATAAATAAATAAAAAAGCCTTACATTTACTTAAATCAAATTCACATAATACATATTTCTGTAATCCTTATTTTATATACAAAACACCCTTATGCTCAAAATCAATGGGTAGAATAAACTTATTGCAAAAGTGAAAATGTGGCTTTACCACCAGTTAAGTGGTCATCTAGCAATTTCAGATTATGTACTGATGATGACAACATTGGTATATTGTGTCTGAAACTAATGTACATAGGTAGGAATTTTTACTCTAAAGATACAGGCGATAATTTTGGCTTTCGACTTTTTTTTTTTTTCGATTAAAGAAAATGAGTGCAAACACAGAGCAAATACTTAAAAAGATACTAGACAAAACAATGGGTCGTCCAGTTGAACCGGACACACCGCACTATGGCGATACCAGTGATTCAATAAATCTTGAGGATGAGGCGCTTCCTAATATTTCAGATAATTCTTTATTGAGAGATGATGATTTAAATAAAAGAAAATTGGATTGCGACCATCATTGCAACAAAAAACACAAACATGAAGAAGGCGATCAGGACAATACGCAAGCGAATGATGTCACTGACCATCCGTGGATGCAAGAAAAAGATTTCCTATGTTAATCGCCCATTGGATTTTTTTTTTTAAATTATTAAAAATCAAAGAAAATTATTTCCCGATTTTAATCCCCATATTTGAGTATAGATATGTATTAGTTATCATGTGCATGTGTTAGATTGAGTTATTTTGCTGTCAAATTGACAAAATTTTAATTTTTAATTTCAAGGCACTGTCGTTCTTAGCATTTTTTGTATTTGGCGATCAAAAACGTAATACAAAAATATACATGCCGGATGTATATTTTTTGTAATATGTATTGTACGAAATATTGTTTCACATTGCTGATTATTTTCTTAATATAGGTTGTTAAAATATCCATGATTTTTGAAAGGAATTAAATATGTTCGCCAAATAATTTGGCGATATATTTTTTCTGTCAAAGATGACATATGAAATCTATTCCGTTGCAAAATATTAGTATCTTACATCAGATACTTTTTTAGACATTCAAAAACAAATTTGACTTCAAATTATGATAGAATATTTATCATTTTCCTTTTAATTTGTATATTAGAAATTTGTCTTTTTTCCCTAGAGTTTCGAAATTTAAAATTCAAATTTTATCAATTTTACAACAAAAACAACTTAATCTAATGCATGCACACGATAACTAATACATATCTATACCTAAATATGGGGATTGAAACCGGGAAATAATTTCCCTTGATTTTTAATAATTTTTTTTTTAAATATTCAATGGGCGATTAACATAGGAAATATTTTTCTTGTATCCACGGATGGTCAGTGATGTCACACTTCACTTGCATATACACACATTCTCGAAAATGCACAGGGTCCTGATCTTTCATATAATAACAATCATTATTTTAAATATAAGTGTTTAAATAAATAAGTATTGTCATAAAATTCTGTTTTTTTATTTACATGAAATTAATCTAAAAAATAATTTAACTAAAAAAAAAAAAAATAATAATTAAATTATTACCTCTATGTCCTTTGATGAAGCGATGTCCATTTCTTCTTTGCATTGCCAGGGAGAGTTATCTTAGTCGTGCAGTGATTTTAATAAACACCACACAACTTAGACACTCACCAGGCATTTACCTTTATTTACATTTAAATCCTTTCTATAAATATTTACAAGCTCTCTGTCGGCTGTCGTGGGGTGCCTCAGGTTGATGGCTTTCTCCATCGGGATGGTTGGGTGCCTCAGGTTGTGGACTTGCTGGCTTTAGACATTGAATAATCTTCATCTGATGAAACTTCTTTAAGATGGCACGTTTGTTTGTGGTTGCTAGTGTAAGTCGCCTCTTCTTTTTTCGCTTTATGATCTGGGTCTGCTGTATCTCGTGTTTCAGAAGTAGTTGGAGGTTCAAGCTCACCTTGGTTATCCATCTCTTTGTTAAAAAAAGAATAACAAACAAAAATAACTATCTAACTAATAAAATTGTTTTATAAAAAATGAAAAGTCTGAACTTGCACACAATACAAATTTATCACAATAAAATGCAAAAATATGTATTCACAAAAGTGTACAATTGTTAACTTACAATTGACAAATCAATTAGTAAATTCATTGAAGTTGGCAGAAAAAAGAAAAAAAAGAATCAGCAAATTTTGCATATTTGTTAATCATACATTTAACCAAGAAGGCAGAAATTTTAATGAAATAATTACATATTTCAGACAAACACCTATTGAAAAAAAAAAAAAAGTTTTATTCCTGGTAGTGCCAAAATATTCATTATTTTGGAAATTGGCAGCAAAAATTACCCCTAACTTCAGCATTTAATTTAGCTGTAAATAAATGTAATTTCTTTTTTCTTTTTAACAGTAGTGAAATAAACCCATAATTCCCTAATCAACTGCGAAAATATTGCACGTTTTAGAAATTTGCTACCAAAAAAGCAAATATATAATATTACACTAAAATAATCTTTTAATTCTGGAATTAAATTTGAAAATAGTACAAAATTTTGTCATATTTAACAGCAAAATAATCAGGTTATTTAAAAAATTTGTAGCAAAATAAAAATTAAAAACATTAAAGTAGTAATTTTGTGATTTTTCAGAAAAATAGTCACACACTTTGGGAAGTTAAAATGATTTTCTATCCCCCCCCCCCCCATAAATTTTGGTTATGGTTTCTCTTTGGATTTACACTGATCTCGGAAACAGCCAACATGGCCTTCAAAAGGAAGGATTTCAGACTAAAGTCTGAAAACGTTCATGCCTGATTAAATTAAATAACAATTTAACAGTACTAGACAAACTTTTCTCACGATCTTGTGGAATGATAAAATTACCCAAATAATGAATTAACATCTTCAAATAAAATAACAGATTTTTTTTCTTTTACTAATTATTTTGTTATACTTTCAGGCTTAACACAGAGAAAAAATAAAATTTTATTCATTTGATATTTTCTGTAAATTTGAAGATGCTTCTAGTGTGCAGTATTTCTTTATTTGTGAAATTTGTTAGCTTTGATTAAATTCATGTATAATGTATTTAAAATTTGAAAAATGAATAAATTCATTTTTCAAATTTAAGAAAATAAAATAATAGTAACAATAATAAATCTTTAAAAACAAGAACAAATTTAATGATTGTGCTTTATCTGAATGTGAACATGAAATTTAAAAACATGCATTAGGTAGAAAGTAACTTTTGTAATAAAATTCCTCACAGAATATATGATGGTCTTAGGCTTCAGCAGGCAATAAGTAGAAAGCCTCCTTGTACATGCTTAAAATTATACATGCAGCTTGCAACATAGTTAAAGCATGTTATAAGAATGTTTAAAGGCATGGTTTGCATAAAAAGTGGTCGACACAGAATTAGTAATTATTTTTATAAAGCTAAAACAAATTGTGATACTTTACGTAATCCTTCAATTGACTGGAAATTTAGTACAACAAATATTTGATTTACATACAGCTATATGATTTTCGGATTAATTTAGTTATTGTGGCTTATTCACAGTTGCACACATAAGAATTCTTATGCGTTTTACACTTTTTTTTTTTTAATGCATTTGGTCAATTTCTTATTTAAATCAACAAAGTGAAATAAACAACACAAAAAATATTTAGGTAAAAAAAGGAGTGGGAATATAAATACATTTTATATCCTATAATATTTAATTTGGGAGAGGGGTGTAATTTATATGAATAGTGTGATTCAAGGGTGCCATATGATATAAAGGTGTTGAAAATGTGTAACCATTGCCATTAATTGAAATTATGTCCATGATTCTGGCTCAAAACACAGATATCTATAAAATTTCTTACAGATTTCTCCGAATAAAATAACAGTTTCTCTAACATTAATCGTTTAACAATAATGAACTTTAGGAAGTTATTGTGCCACGAAATATAAAGTTGCAATTTCTAAAGAATAAAAGTTATTGCATGAACTTTCATCGCTGAAAATAAAATCAAAATTAATTTAAATACGTAAATTATAAACAATAAATATCTTTAAAAAAAAAAATATATATATATATATATATATGACATTAGAATTGCGGAACTACCTCTATAATTTATCAAGCTGGGTATCCTTGTAGAATTCTACGTTTTACATATGTTTTTGTGCAGAATATGTAATTACACTAAGCTTATTTATTAATTTTAATAGGCACTTCCAAAAATACAGGAAAAGGGGATTAAATTGGGTCATAATAAACTACTTAATTTTAATACATTTCACCATACATGCTTCGCTCGAATAGTCTAAAAAGTTTATCATTCTAGCTACACTACAAACACAGCATAATGAAAAAAAAAAAAAAAAAAAATCATTCATACAAGGAATGGAGGAGATACAATAATGAACTATAGTATTACAAATCTATTTACAACTAATTTTAATCACATTCAACACTATGGAATATGAAACCATTCATACCTCATTGTCACTTGCGATGGTCATGTTTAAGTTTTATTCCTGTTTTTTTATATTTAGCTTTGACATCTGCTGATACAATGGTAGCAGTATTTCTCCCATTATGGACTTCTTGAAATGTCAATTTTTTTACAAACCCTGCTTTGAAAAGCTTACACCCATTAATATTTTCTTGTAAGCAGCAGAACTTCCGTGTCCTTCATTCTGTGAATTTAAGAGAATGTATTCTTGGATATTTTCATGGTAAAAATCATAACGGCCGATCAAGGATCAAACCATGATCTTAAAAATTCACTGCTGAGAAAAAAGGGAGAAATATAAACAAAAAATAATGAAAAATTTAATAAAAATAATGGCGCTCACTGCTTAGTTCAAGAGTAAACAATCCTCGAGGTTAGAGGTAAATACCACCCACACGTGATCATTACGTCACCTGGATAAACCTCATTGCATTTTCCTGATCGAGGAAAAGTTCTTGCGATTCTCCACGTTGTTTTGGTACACTTACTAAATTCTGCAATCCACCTCTGCAGAAATACGAACATCTTATTAGATATCATGCTAGGTTCATTAATAAACATAAACAAAACTTAACATACATTAAAACTTAAAAATATCAATTTTAGGTTTCTAAACAGTACTTTCAGCTGCTATTTCAAGCCAAAAATACTCAAAGAAAAAAAAAAAAAAAAAAAAAAAAAAATAGGTATTCTTAATATTTTAAATGATAGATTTACAAAATTGCGTAGAAATAAAATAATGGATAGGCAAAAGCGGTTTAAAACTAAGTAAATATATAATGTAAAGTGCGAATTTGTTTTCTTTTGATTAAGAAAAATAAGAGAGAGATTTAGATTGAACTTAATTATGCTGGAATAGGCTTTGTGATTTGTTCAGAAAAGGGGGGGGGGGGGATCACTTTCCCACTATTTAATAAGAGTTTATTTTATATTTATTTTATGAAGGGATTGTCCTAACTGATATTTACAATATCATAATTAAACATTTAATTATAATTAGTTAATCTTCAGCGTTTTGTTTACCAATTAATTAATTATTTACATTTTTTTCACTTAAATATTGACAGTAAAATTTTTATTTTTCTGAAAATTTACCCTTTTTTTCCGTTCCTGTATATATGTATTTTATAACAAATAGGAAATTACACATGTGCACAGGAAAAAAAAAAAAAGATTTCTATCTTACCTCAGCAGAAGTTTCTTTAGTAATTTCTTTTACCCTAAATGTTATAAGGTTTTCGTCTTTGCATTGAAGCAAATATGTATAATCTGCGGGAAATTTTAATTTCTCAAAAAAATTTTCTTCTGCAATCGACATATTCGCCATCGCTAAGTCACTGAAGGAAAAGGAAGAAATTTGTAGTTGCCGGCATAACCAGTAAACAAACACTCATACTCATTAAACGAACAAAGATTTCAGCCAATCAGGAGGCATCTGTTTCTGAAAAGAGTGGGATTGGGAAAAATGCAGCCCGCCCCTTCGGCATCTGTCATCATCCGATTTCCGAGAACGACCAATGAACCGCTACAAATTTAAACAAACGCGCTGATTGGTGGATTCTCGAGATCTGGTAGCCCTCTATAGGTGAGATGAAAATTACTACTTTTCCGTAACATTCGTTATATATCCTATAGACTCTCCTAATCCGTGGTAAAGACATTCGCTGCGGACGCGCACGCGCTCTGATTCCCAATATTAAACATTGCCATATTTTGTAATTCATCAACCTTACGCCAAGGCGTTTTTCGCCAAAATTTGGCTTGATTTGGTCCATTCGAGTACAATGCGTAAATTCGCAACAAAGCAGTATCAAGTGTACTTTTTTTAGACAGGGATTATTGCTAGTGCTCGAATAATTTTGCAGCCGACTGTAAATGTAAATTTATATTCTATACAGTGTGCCTCTTCACCTATTTTCGGTGCACGAGCCGCCACTGTAATATCCATAACAACACATTTATAAACAGTACATTCTTGGGATGTTTTTTCATCCTCAGGATTTTTTGTGGGTGTACTGGGGATAACATGTGTTGTTAGGACTATTAAAAAAAAAGAAAAAAAAAAATGTGCTTATTGTTTAAAAGTGGAAAATCTTTATTTATTAACTTACTTTTTCTGCTTTTTCTAGCATATACTATTTATTTAAAAAAAACGAACCTTAAAATAAATGTAATTACGACACGGAAATGAAACAACTTTAGCGACCCCAGAAAATGTCCCCGAAACTCAAACGCACAGGTCTACCTTAATTAATTTATGGTTATTAACATAAATATTATGATTAAAATAGCACATTCTTTGTATTTTTATTTAACATGTGAAAAACAGAGAAAAATATAAGTAAATAAAAGTTATATTAAAGTTAAGCTTCCTAAATTATCTTATGGAAATCTGAACATTTTATGTTCTTTTCTTGAGTGATTTTTTTTCACTAAACAATCTCCCATATGATAATTTACCGAGCTAAAATGATTAAAAAAGTAACTCCAAAGTAATACAAGACGATAGAAATAATGGCTTCCGTTTGTTTATCTACGGAAATGCTGGGTACTAAGACTACTATATAGTCTTACTGGGTACAAGTGGCAACGTCATCACTTCGACTGCGTAACAACTTTACAACTGGAAGCGTATCGTTTGAATGTAACTCATATGTCAGGGAAATTGTTGACAATGGTAATGACAAAAACTTCAACTTCGACTACAATTTTTCATTTACGTTGTGATTTTGCAAAATGGAGTTGAAAATGGCTTCTAGTACTTCTACTGTTGTAAATCATATTGAAAATGCTAAATATCAATACTCAAAAGTAAGTCTATCGCTTGAAAACTGTATTCTTCCTCCTGAAAAACTTTTTCCATCGCCCTCTCAAATTGATGGTTTAGAGAGAGAGCATGAGATTGAACTTAGGATATTGGGTTGTGAATTGATTCAAACTTCTGGCATCTTATTGCGCTTACCTCAAGTAAGTTTATTTTTGTTAATAAAATTTGTTATTATAATCATAATGTTAAACTTTTTAGTACGATGTTGTATTCAGTACATAATTTTGATCTTTTATTTTCGATAACTGTTTATCCCGTGTTCTGTTTGTGTTAAGCCTAATAGCGCCTTAAACATTTTAATTCATATTTTTCTAAATTAATGAGTACGAACTATGTGGAAGTACTCATTTATTCTTTTTTTTTTTAATTAAGAGCGTGTAAAAGACATAAGTTTGACGATAGTATCGTAAATTATTGAATTAGTCATTTGTTTATCTACTGTTGTACTATTGTCCTTGAGATGTTTGGAAAGATTCTGCTTTAAAAGATAATGTAGTAATTCATTTTTTTCTTTTTTACATATTTGTTCATCTGCCGATTACATCCTTTTTCTTTTATTTTTGTGAATGTACTGAAGTTTTTACAGGCTGAATGTTACAAATTTCTAAGAATGTGTATGTATGTTGCATATTTTTCCCTTAAAATGATTTTAACGTATTACTCATTTAAATTGCTCAAAATTTAATATGTTATTTCCATTAAGTAAATCTAACTTTTAGGCATCATTTGAAATATAAGTGTTTTACACATTATACAAAAATCAAGAAACATTGGATTGTTTTTCATATTTATGTGAATATTATAATACTCAGTGGAGAGAAGAAATATTGGGAAAAAAAGTAAAAGTAATTCTGAGTTTTCGTTTTACGGTATTAATGCTTCTATTTAAAAAGTACAAAGAATTTTCACCCCACATTTGTGTAGCATCTTTGAATGTTTAACCCACACCCAATTTTAATTGTAGTGAATGAAATGATTAATGAATTAGTGCAGAGTTCACACTGGAAAAAAAATATTAGGTAGGTTTTCCTATTCAGACAAAAAAATTAAGTGGAATTTTTCAAACTTGTAAGTCTGGGAGAAACTTTATATTTTGAAGATTTTTTTCCCCCAAGGAATTATGATATGCAAATCAAAATCTTAATTTTTATCTGAAAGGCAAAAGGAATTGCTCAAGTTCTTATTACTTAATCTGTTTCAAAATTTAGTTTAACTTTGTGTACTCAAAGATCGCTCGATAGAAGTGCAGTAACTGGAATCAGGGTTCCCACAGGTCAGGGAAAACCTGGAAAAGTCAGGGAATTTGAAATTACTGATAAGTCAGGGAAATATCAGGGAAATTTGTAAGTATTGCTCAAAAACCTGGAAAAATGATGATATAAACCTGGAAAATGCTTTTTGAGCCTTCAGCTTATATCGTAAGTCACATTACTATGTTGTCTTTTATGTCGCAAGCTATGTTCGGTTTTATACCATGAGCTATTTTTTATGTTGCAAACCAAATTTTGTGACTGGAATTTTCTAAAAATAGACCTGGAAAATCTGGAAAAGTCAGGGAATTTTATTTTTGAAATTGAGTGGGAACACTGTGGAATGATATTTCATATTGCAATCTTTAGCTTCCACACTTTGTAGTGGTTTGTTAATGAAATATACATTTCTTCATATATTCTGTTAAGAAATCTTTAGAATTGAGAAGTGTTTAAAATTTTGAAATGGGGAATCCTGAGGAACAGGGTATGGTCCTGTCACCAAGCCGACAAGCAAGATGGCGGCCACTAGGTTACCCAACGTGGGTTGGCAATTATTTTTTTCTTGTGGGTCAGGTGTAATGTATTTTTTTATTTGTGGGTCGGGTTGACTGAATTTTTTTCTTGCAGGTTGGGTTTAGTTTTCTACGAGTTGGGTTGACTTGAGAACATCTTTCAAAAAATTTTACAATTGTAAGCATAAATTTGTAGACATAATTATAGCTCTGTAACTGATTTTAGATACGTGTCGGAGCTCCGTATTCGTAAATATCCGCATCCGCTTGAAAAAAAAAAAATCCATATTCATATCTGGAAGTATAAGCATTGAAAAAAAGAATCCGTATATGTTTTCTTTTCTTCAACAAATCTAATATGGATCTTGTAGAAATTGTATGAAAATTAGAAAGTACTATAAATCTTTATTGACTGTTATTAATATACTGGGTGATCCAAAAGTCAGGACAAATTTTAAAAATGAATAATTCGAAAACGAATCAAGATCCAAAGATACGGTTTGCACCAAAAGGATGAAAAAGAAATCGGGTTTTATGTGGCAAAGGAGAAAAATTAGTTCTGTTGTTGACCAACAGATGGCGCTATAGTGTTTTATTTCACCAAAAGATGATTTACAAATGAAAGAAAAAATGTTGACAACTTACAAGTCAGCTTAATTTCTGTTAATTTGTATTACTACAGTAATTGTTCAATTTCCATCATTCAGAAGTACAGCTGTAAGATGATTCACATCGTTCACAGCAATTAGTAGCATTTCTTGCATTATGGCAGACACATTTTGGCGGATGGCATCTTTCAGTGCTGCTAGTGATGCCGGTTGGTCGCGGTATACTTTTGACTTCCAAGAATCCCCACAGCCAAAAGTCACAGGGTGCTAGATCGGGAGATCTTGGAGGCCATGCGTGATTAAAGTAGCGACTGAGAATGCGATATTTCGATGCATATAAGCTTCGTCTACCATTACATGCTGTAGTTGTTCCTTTTTATATCGTTTGTTGCTTTGCATAATCCTACATCAGAAATCCGACAGCGCCATCTGTTGGTTGCCAACAGAATGATTTTTTTCTTTGCCACACAAAACCCGGCTTCTTTTCCATCCGTTTGGTGCAAACCGTATCTTTGTATCGTGATTCGTTTTTGAATTATTCTTTTTTAAAGTTTGTCCTGACTTTTGGATCACCCAATATATAACAGAAGTACAATGTAACCTCGCTTTTACGTTCTGGGAATTTAAATTATTTCTCAGTTTACATTAAGATACCTTTATTTTCAATTCAATGAATTTTAATCCTCGCTTTTATAGTGACAAAATTTTGAATTTTCTTCCATCAACACTTTTATATGCAGCAAATGAAGAGGAAATACTTGTGAATTAATTTAAAAAAAAAGTAATGTAAAATAAATGCATCTAGGAAACAAATTCCATCAAGGCAGATTATATTTATCATCTTCTGTAGAATAAATAACCAAAACTGCAACTGCAGGAAGCTAATTTGCTGATCGTGTGAATTTAAAGTTATCGTAAGAAATAAGAAAGCAGATGTTGAACTGAGAATCAAATACATTTTACCCAAATTATTATAGAAAAGTAACCATCCACATCGAATGAAAGTAATAAAGAGTACTACTTTTTTTTTTTTTTCAGAATAAAAGTATTAAACCATAAATTACTAACACTTAAATTGAAGAACTTTTTTTTACACTTGAAGTTCACAACTCGCATAATTGGTTAAAAATTATTATTGATCCATATAATTTAAGCAACTGTGTGAAAAAGAAAATTTACGTTACTTTATAATTAAAAAAAATTTTGGATGATAGTAGAACTCGAACACAATGACCACATAAACAAAAAAATTTTTTCCTAGTTAACTACTACTATTATCAATAATTCATATTAATTTTACAATCACATGTTAAAAATAACTCTCATTATGTACATTTATACAGAATTTTATACTATACTGCCATGTTAAAAATCTAGAAAAAATGTGATTACAGCACCACCTGTTGAGCGAATGATCCCCAAATCTAATCAGCACTAGTTTATGTTAGGGTCCAACTAAATATTCCATTCATTGGTTCGTGAGATACAGCGTTAATAAAATTCGTGACATACACACACAGACATTTTCTAAAAACAATCAAATCATGTCAGGGGTCTGTCCAGAGGCAAACCTGGGTCCGTTAAAGGACCCTTCACAAAATTATTTATCCTAAAACAGGACCCTTCACAAAATTATTTATCCTAAAACAGGACCCTTCACAAAATTATTTATCCTGAAACAGGACCCTTCACAAAATCATTTATCCTGAAACAGGACCCTTCACAAAATTTTTTTATCTTAAAAATAGACCCTTCACAAAATTCTCCTTAAAAACAAACTTTCGATAAATCTCTTTCATTTTCAAAACTAATCTTCAATAGAATGAACAGACAGCCTGAATAATCGGACGTGTTTGTTGCATTTCTCCCGAAAAGCTGATATTTAACTTCTAATTTATAAAGGGCTTCTATGCATATGTGTGAGTTTAGTTCTATAAAACTGAACTATCTTTGTCTAAATTGAAACCTTAATTGTAATTTTACTATGCAAAATTACATTTTTCACAATTTCATAAAAAGAGGACCCTAGCCGAAAAGTTTGGAAAAACTTTGTTTTCACACTAAATTTTTTACAAAATGAGTAGAATTTTTCACAATTTCACAAAAACAGGACCCTGTGTGAAAAGTCTGGACAGACCCCTGCATGTTCAGGACATCCCAAAAAATGTAAATCCATCGAAAACCACAATTCGAAAATTTTCACAAATCATATACTTTCTCTATATTACATATAGAAGAAAGTAAAATGTGATTCAAATATACTACTTAAACTATAAGGAAAAGTTTTAAATATATACATTCTATATAATAAAAAATTCAAAACACACACACACCAAAAAAAAAAAAAAAAAAAAGTTTCAAAAATCTACTCACTAATCTAAATTTAGATACCTTTAAAAGTAATATTTTCTAAATAGCATTTTCAAAAGTTACAAGAGGATCCATTCATATTATATACACCCATCGTAAAATGATTGAAAATGGCTTTCAATATTTTGCCATCGTAAAATTGTTCAAAAATTACATTTCAACTTACAAATAATAAATTGTAAACGAGAATAAAAAAAAAAAAAAAATCTTGTTATTTTATCTATCTTTACACTGAAAATTTTCTTTTTTAACTAAAAGCATCAACATTTTCATCCAAAATTAAACACATCAACACTTTTTATCCTTTAAAACCAATTTACACATCTTCTGTTTCTTGCTTATCAAACTTTTGTTGATAAACCATTCAATCACAATTTTCTTTAGAAATATTGAAATCATAATTATCAAATATCATAAAAACACAAATCATGTAAAAAATAATAATAAAAAAAAAATAGATTAAGAAACTATATTCAAACGATGTCATGGCGAGCATGTTTTCAAAAAATGGCAGTTTTCCATTTGAGGTTACCACAACTAAACGACCATTTGGCGACAATTTGGCAAAATTATGGATCTACAGATTCGGTGCTTTTCGCCTTGCTTGGTGATAAAAAGTCAACCATACACTGTTCTTCAGTCATCCTTTAAAATGATTACTTGATTTTTGTGTTTTTTTATTTTATATTTTTAATCAAAAAGTTCTAGAAATCAGAAATAATCACAAGCTGCAAAACAGTTACCCAATGCCAAAAAAAGGGGCGGGGGAATCTGATATATTTTTGATTAAGATATTTGCAATCCCATCCTCTATTGTGAACCTTGTAGTATGAAGATATAGAATAAACTTTTTCAATGTTTATAGCAATGACCAATGATTATTTTTTTGTAACCGTTCACCGTAAGAATTACCTTTATTAGTCTACACTCAGAGCTTGAGTTTAATATGAAATTCCCTGTTGTATGTGTCAATAAAAATTTACTGGAATGTAAAAAATATCATAGTTCATCTGTTGATTATAGTTATTACATGGTTTTAATCATCTTAGCAAAAATTCGCCAGCCTTGATTTTGAAGTAGGTTTGAAATTGTTTCTTGAAACCATTGCCCGTGCTGGGAAAAATCTAGTTTAGTGTGTTCCTTGGCATGGATGTTTTAAAAAATTTGCCAAGTTAGCAAAGATTGTAATGTAAAGGATCATGTCCTGAGTTGTAAACCCTTCACTGCCTGTGTAAGAAAGGACCTTTTTCGGTGAACCAAAATCAAACAAATTACTAAATATGACACAAACAAAATCATTATAAAATGCAATTTTTACTGAAAATGTCATTAGTTAAGAATTACAAAACTAAAACTATTAAATAAATAAAATGTTTTTTGTATAACTTTTTTTTTTTTTTCTTTTAAAATCAATTTACTTATTAATTTCGAAAAGGGTTCTGAATATCTAAGAATATGTATATTGACTTTTATTACTCATATAACATGCTTACTTATTATTTACAGGTGGCTATGGCAACTGGACAAGTACTATTTCAAAGGTTTTATTATTCAAAGTCATTTGTGCGTCATTCAATGGAGGTAAATTTTATGTGTATAATGTACAGTATATAATTGACACTGGTACAACTTGCAGGTTGGTCCACAACTCTATCTGGTGATTTTCTTTTGGCGCTGTTTTGTATGATAACAATGTCATTCTGAATCTGAATTCTTTTCAGCATGATATGGTGAGCTGTTTACTGTTTATTTTTTATGACCATGGAAACCACCATTCGAATTATTTATGAAGACAGCTTGATCAACATTTTAAATATTCAATATTCTAGTCTATTTTTGCTATTTTATTTAATGAAAGATAGGCCTATTTTCCATTACAACCATTTCCGAAAATCACATTTCGCCATATTCTCCAAAAAGGTTTGTGGACCAAATTGCAAGGTTTTTCTTGACACTGTGATGGATAACATGTCTTGATTTCTTATAAATGTTTTTTAAAAATGTTTATTAGTGCTGTACCAAGTAACACTTTGGCCGAGTACAGTACACTTAAAAAATTCACTATAGAACAAAGGATTTTGTGGATTTCTAAATTTTGCAGATTTTAAGAAAAAGTGAAAAAGTGTAGAAACACAAACAAAAGATTCATTTAAAGAAAAAATGTAAATAAAAAAAAGGTTTTTGTTTTATTTTTTATACAGTATTATTTAATTTAGTGGATAAATTATCTTACAAATTCATCATAGTTACTATTTTTTTGTATAATGTTTTTACAGCCTTTCAGTACATAAAATACAAATATTTTTATTGTACTCAGAATATTTTCACTCTCTTTGCTCCTCACTTTTAAGGTTTTTGCAGTTTGTCTGCGGATAACCAAGAATTTATTGTACTTATTATAAAAATGATTTATTTAATTACCGTATTTTTCTGCCTATTGTGCGCAGCGGTGTATAATACGCAGACACATTTTCTGGCTCATTTAAAAAAAAGCTGTCATATAGTACGCACCGGCGTATTATGCGTATCACTGTACAACTTAGTTGGCAATATAAACAATATTACTGCATGATTCCCAACAAAAACATAAGTACATAATATACTACATTCATTCATTAATATATGTTAAAAGATGATTTATTTCGAATTCATAAAATTAATATTTACTAGAAATATTTTCTTATTTCTAAACTACGCCACAGAACTTTATGAATCGAAATTCTATGTACGATCAATAGATGGCGCCACTAAACAATTTTCGATTTCATAAAATTCTTAATACGATAATTAATTCACAAGCAAAGCATATTTTCCAGCCTAAATTAATAATTTTAGTGCATATGCAAACATATAGGAATATTTTTCGAAATAAATATCACAAAAATCTTACAATAATATAAAAAATATGTTTGATTAAATTCTATTATTTCTAATAATCGAGCAATTATGTTTCTCTGGTTATTTAAACCTATATGCATTGTTTTCTCATTTTTAATTTAGAAATTAAAATTAAAAATAATAATAATAATACTGCAGTTATGTTTATCTTATTATTTAGCTTTTATAAATACATTTTTTCATTTTAAATTGGTGATAATTCAGAAAATATACCTTTAAAATTTATAAATAAATACATACTTGCCAACTTTTCCGGTTTTCCCGGAAGACTTCCGGTTTTTTAACGTATCTTCCGGTCTTCCGGACAGATGATGAAATCTTCCGTTTTTAAAAAAGTCGCGGATATCGTTCGTTTTAAAAAGAAAACCCAAATGTTCTACGAAAACTCCTGAATCCCAATCTTTCTCCATCCATAACATAAATGTCAATATTCATTTCAAACTTGCTTTATGAGATTCTAGAGCATGTAAAGAAATAGAATTGTTAAATATTTCTTGCTGATGTAATTATTCCCCCCCCCCCCCCTCTTTCGTTTATCTCCAACTAGTGATCAGCAGTCAAATGTTCTGCAGAAGTCTTTTGTTTCCTAATCTTTATCCATCTGCAACATAAATGATAATATTAATTTTAAACTTCTTTCATTAGATTCTAGAAGTAGAGTTGAAAGAGTTTAATATTTCTTACTCTTTAATTATTTTTGTATCCCCCCCCTTTCCCCAGATTGTAATCAATGATCAATTCTAGAAACAATAAAGCAATGGAAGTACTCAATATTTCGCACGTATGTAATTATTTTTAGATCTTTATTGATGAATTTAATGAATCTGTTTATTTTTCCTCAATTAAATTAAATATTTGTATGTCATATTTATGCCAAATGTGTAAACATGGGGGGAAAAATGAAGAATAATTTTTTCAGGTCGGAAATTTTTTTCCAAATTAATTTAAGAAAATTAATACTCAGTTGGTTTTATCCACGTTTGAAACTGATAATTAGCTACTGCTACTGTTTTTTTTTTTTTTTTTTTTTTTTTTTTAAATATATATGATTAATGTACATACACAAAAATCATATTCTATTTATTTAAAAAATTAGTTATACTTTAACTTAACTAAGTTTTTCATCTATTGTTAAATAAATTTCTTACAGATTCTGTTTTGTAGATATTTATATGTTGAAGAGGAATAACTTTATTTAAAACTTTTATATATTTAGTATGATCAATCTATAGTAAAACGTTTTTATAGATTGCTTCTAAATATTAAAATTGTAAAACTGTATTGTTTATTACGTCAAAGAGAAAAAGAAAAAAGTAAAAAAAAAAAAAAAAAAAAAATCATCTTTCCTTTTTTTATGAAATCTTCTGGTTTTTCAACAACAATCTTCCCTTTTTTTATTAAAATTGGTTGGCAAGTATGTAAATATCTAAAATTAAATAATAATAATAATAAAATTTAATAATTTAAAAATATCTAAAAATTCACTTACCTGAAAATTCCTCTGGGGATCGAAATAAACATAAAAAAACAATGAAACATACACCTACTTAACGTCATTAAATGCATTTTATTCAAAGCCTTCAAACTCCGATTCATCTGACTCTGAATTAAACAAATTCAAAATACTTTCATCTAACAAATTAGCAACTTCGTTTTCACTAGATGTACAGTCACTGTTAGAAATATATCCCTCAATAAGTTTTGCCTTTTGAAATGATTTTTTAACAATTTCTTCCGAGATGTCATCCCATGATTTCTTTATCCATTCACATACTTCTGCGTACGTAGCTCGGCGCATTTTGCCACTTTTGGTTGTAGTATGATTTCCGTCGGTCATCCAGTCTTCCCAAAAATGCCTGATCTTACTCTTGAACGATCTATTAATTCCGATATCAAGTGG
Source organism: Salticus scenicus (assembly GCA_963930645.1). NCBI lineage: Eukaryota > Metazoa > Arthropoda > Arachnida > Araneae > Salticidae > Salticus > Salticus scenicus. The sequence continues at coordinate 203,977,282 of OZ005656.1, read as the reverse complement.
CTGAAGCTTTTTTGTAAGACCTCCGGGAATTATAGCTAATTTAGCAGATGCTGATTTAAGCGCATTCATTACGCTATCTTTAAGATGAGCTCTCATAGAATCCATTATGAGCATGGCTCCTTTTCTTTTTCTCCACACACAATTCAGCCATTCAATCATTTCATCCTCATTCATCCACCCTTTTTCATTTGCTCTTACTTCAATCCCTTTGGGAAAATTTTCTTTGGGAATAGTCTTTCTTTTAAATATAACCATGGGTGGAAACTTCGTTCCATCGGCCGCGCAACTCAAAACGACAGTAAAGGCAGTTTTTTCGTGACCGGTTGTAACAATTGCAGGGTTGGGTTTTTGACGTCAAAAAGTGGTTTTTGACATGACAAAGGTTTAAACACGGTTTAAACCGTCAAAAACCTGTCATAAACCTCTATACCGTCAAAAACCTGTATTGTCAAAATTCAACATCTATAAATGAGCTAAAATCTGGTTAGAAAAAGGATTTAGTAATATTTGCCATATACAAGTGAATATCTAAATATTATGCTGTTTATAAATTAAGAAATCTGAAAACAATTTGTAGATAATTTATAAAAAATTAGGTAAATATACTGGTTTATAATCTAAGAAATATATACAAAGTATGCATACAGTTATATTTTGTATGTTTATGTTTATTTATATTAATATTTATGAAATTCTAAAATTCCGAAGTTACTTATGAATTTCCACATAAGACATGAAAACACAGGAATACTGGATTTTTTTTTTTTTTTCTTTTAAGTAAAACATAATATATGTGGGCAGTAAATTAATATGAATTTGAAAATAATTATATTTATTATACTTATCATTTATTAATGAATTTTTATCTGTTTATTATTATTATTGATTGTATAAATATTTGTACCTGTTTATAGCTTGGACTATTGGTGTTCGGTGTTTTGGGAGTAAGGCTGATTGACTACTCTAGTATCTTAGGCCTAAGGGGTATTGCCCTCCGTGTGGGTCTGTCTACAGGGTCCTAGTCCGTATATACAAGTTTCGGAGAAAAACATGAAAAACTCTGAATGGCTAGGCCAACGAGTGTGCCCTGGAATCAAACCCTACACCTAACGTTTACCAGCTTTGAGCGTAGTACCACTTGGCTGCTGGTGGGCCCTACAGCTTAGACTAATAATTTTTTTAAAAATCTGTACGGGTAAATATTACATTTATTATAATTTATACATGTCCAGAAAGCATTCATATTTCTCGTGTTTCACGGTAATTATAAGAATTTCAGACACAATTCAAGCTTTAACATTCAGAATTATTACTTTTTCTTAAAAACTTGCAATATCAGCAGTCATTAAGAAAAAAAAGGGTATATTTTTCTATAAAATATTTAAATACAAAATATTAGGCTATGCATTTTTATTTTACTGGTTAAGTACATAATACTAAAAGCACAATACTAAAAAAATTGAACCATACAATGTTGTATTGCAAATAAAATACAATTGGAATAGATTTTTCACCTCTAGAATTTACTGTTCGATTCGGAGGTGAATCAAAACATAACGGTACTTCATCCCAGTGTTAGAAATAAGAATTTTGAAACTAGGCGTCAAAATGACGCCTGGATTAAATTTTTTGGGCGTCAAAATGAAAAATCTAGGTGCCATCTATAATTAAATATGTACATTAAAAAAAATAATAAAGCATCAACTTGTAAATAATATATGCAAGATTATATAAAACATATTTATGTATGAATGTAATTACATAGACAATATTAAACGTACATATTTAAAATAGCAAATTCATTCTTCGTCCAGAAGCTACATAATTCCACCACAATTTAATAGCATTTTCTGGGCAGAAATCTTCTAATTTAGGGCTGTTTAATTTAATCATTAACAAATCGTCAACTACTTTCATAGAGATATGATTTCTTAAATCAGTAGGTTCAATTGACTTGAAATAGACTTGTTTACAGTCTGATGGGATTGGGAAAATTATTAGGTATGATGAGGAAAAAATCCAGGCGTCAAATATGGCACCTGTGATTGGAATTCTAGGCGTCAAAATGAAAAACCTGGTCGCAAAATGCGACTGACGACTGCTTATTTCTAACCCTGCTTCATCCATATTGATAATCTGCCCTGGAGAAAAATTATTATCATCTATTAGTTTTTTACAATGCTTATAAAAATCCTCCGCTTTCGTTTTCCAATCGGACGGTAATTTTTGACCTACTGTTGTGCGATTTCTAATAGCAAGACTTTTTCTTTTCATAAATCGAAAACACCATGTAGGTCCTCCTTGAAAATTATCAATATTTTTCTCTTGGGCCAAGAGACGAGCTTTCAGTCTGATTTTTGTAGTTGAGACAGCAGATCCATTCTCCCTCTCGAGTACAATCCATCGATAAAGTTCTTCTTCTAATTCCGGCCACAATGGATGTCCGTGACGATTTGTTCTTCTTTTTTTATTTGATCTTTCGATATCAAGTTTATTTTTTCTCCATAAGCGGACATTTGATTCATTGACATTAAATATTCGTCCTGCTGTTCGATTATTGCTATTTTCAGCTTCGCTGATTACTTTCAATTTAAATTCATTAGTATAACTCGTTCGCAGACATCGCCGCAACTGTTTACTGATCGCTTCGCTAATAAAACACTGAAATAAAATAAAACGGTAATGTTTGCGGTAATCACATTCGCTATTCCTTTGTCTTTTCCATGGATTACTCTCATTTTCTTACACAATATACAATTGGTTAAGATGTTATATCATTTTCACCAGCAGCCAATAAAAACGATCGCAAGAAAAACGAATGAGGTTGCGCTGCTGGCGCCATCTGTTGTCCTATATTGGAAATATTAGTTTTTCTTCTGATATTTTGTATAAACTTCAAATAAAAAGTACTCAGATAATACGCGGCGTCCTTTAATGCGCAGCAAAAAAATTTAAACTTTTTTAGCACTTTATGCGCGTATAATAGGCAGAAAAATACGGTAAATGTAATGACAAGCAAAGCCAGCTAGTTTAACATAAAAATGCAATTTAGATTTTGTTCCTTAATGAAGATGATTTTTTTAAATTATGCAAGTAAGCTTTATAATAAAAGTTGATATGAAACAAGTTTATTAATGAAATCGAAATTAAGTTTTTTACTCTGAAAAATTAGAAATTTTAATAAAGATTTTAATTCTTAAGAAGGTTTAGATTTTGCATTTCAATTTAATGCCAAGTGCACAACTTAATGATTTCAAAGTAAAACTAAATTTTTATTTCTTTGTTGTAAGTTTAGACAATAATTTATATTATATGGTTGATGCAGTGTCCATAGTTATGAGACAATGACAGTTCATACAGTTTTAGGGTTTTGGTTATCTGGAGACAGTTATCTGCATAAAAGTTCTTTTTCCACTGCACTTTAGAATGAAAAGAAAAGCAGAAGGAGGGAGGATAAAAAAAAAAAAAAAAAAATCCATAGAAAATAAGCATAGGAAGAAAAATAAAAAAATGCACCATTACTCATAAATATGTGTGTGTGTGGGAACAAGTCAGCAAGAAACTGTATGAAAAAGATCTGTAAGGGTGGGCACTCCTGAGTCTGTTTTTCCATGGATTGATATATATTTAAATGTATTGTCTTTCTCTTTTTTTTAATTTTTGTAAACTTTTATACTAGGTAGCCTTTTAATAATGCTTATTTTAACTAAAACATTTTGTCCCAAATATGGACTAAATGGCCTGTTTTATTTGTGCTATTTAATTTTTAAACACTAGCTTATAAATTATTCACTTTAAAAATAAATTTTACTTAACTTCAATTGCACTTTTGTTTTCAATTCCATTTTTAGGTTGTAGCCATGGCGTGTATCACATTAGCATCTAAAATCGAAGAAGCCCCTCGCAGAATTAGAGATGTTGTGAACGTTTTTCATCATATTAAGCAAGTGAGAGCTGGAAAGTAAGTGATATTTGAAATGAGATTTATCAGTAGAGTAGTATAGATTAAATATGTAGACTATTTTTCTTTCAAATAGGAGCCTCTTCAGTATAAGGCCCCCATTGCTGTTGCTGACATATTGCTGGTGGGATTTGATGGGCTAGCATAAGTCCATATTGCAAATCTTGTCACCAGATCATGAATTGAGGTTTCACTAGAAAATAAAACAATAAATTTTTAGGAAAATATTTTTCATTTACCTCCTTGAAAAAATTAATTGCTTTTATAATTTTCATTTTTTTTTTTATTGTAAAACTGTCGTCTACAGTTTGCGATGTGCTATAACATATCTCATATTTCAACTTTACCTTTGGTTGACATCTTTTCATTATTTTTTATTAAGGCGACAATAGACAATAAAAACTTTTTTTTAAAGTTATGAATCAATTGTTATTAAATTTTGTGCATTGATACAGTGTTGTTTATAGGTGAAAAATATTAAATTAATAATTTCATAATTAAGATATTAATTAAAATATTAATTAATCATTATAGTTAAAAATGCTCCAAGCGCATTAATTTTTGCTTCAGATACCTAATTTTTTTTTTCCTTTAAACTAGCTTTATATAGTGATTTCTTATTTATGACCATAGTCATTAGATGAAAAAAATATTTTTGATAAACGTAGGTTTTTTTTGCGATTTTTCATAAAAAATATTTTTTAATTTATTTTTTTAGTTTTTTAAAATAAAAATAATGAAATTGTTAGCAAGTTATATGCTTACGTATTTAACTAACAATTACGCAACATTTTTGGGTAATTTAAAAAAAATTGACGCTTGGAACATTTTGTACCAAAATATGAAAAAAAAAAAAAAAAAAAAAAAAGCGTTCTGAAAAAACAGCATTTAAAGTTTAAATTTCACAGGAGCTCGAAAATTTACCAGGAAAATTGCATGTTTTTTAGAATTTAAATCTGATGAAATTTTGGAATTGTTTCTTGAAAGAAAAAAAAAAATTGTTTTGGGGACATATTTTTCTCAATCTTAAGGTCCATTGTCGCCTTAAGTTATAGTACTATTTGTATTTAATTTCTATTTTGGCTTTACTGTAATTTGGCAGTACAACATTTTTTTATCGATATGTGCTGCTGTTTCAAAAAGATTAATGTCGTATATTTTTGAAATCACTAAAGTGCGGGGCCTTGTACCTAAATTTAGCAATTTCTGTTAATGATTTATTAATTTTCCAGGGGTCAATCCAGGTTGTAATTTTTAGGGCCCATATTTGCAATGAAAAGTGACTTTTTAGATTTTAAATTTAATATCAAGATGTATATTTTGATATTTTCTAATTTAAAAGTGACACACTATTTGTTTGGTGCATTTGGCAACTCATAATTCTTACAATGGTGACACCTAACTGTGGAGCTAACCATTTGTGATTTTTCTTCTCATGTACAATTCCTGAACCGTTTCTTGATTTTATTAATACTGTTAAAATATTTATTATTTAAATTTATTAATTTGCTTCTAATTTAGCTAAAATGTTTTGAGTATAATGTGACACTTTTTCGTGGCATGGGTGCTTAAAAGAAATCTACCAAACTAAGTGGCAATCTTTAAATGTAAAAGTACTTTTTATATCAAACTAATAATGTTTCATTGAATTAAATATGCAGTAATTTGATAGTTTGAAAAACTCTTATAAACGAGTTATTTTTACCTCGGTTTCTGCCTTGATTGACCCTTGTTTTCGACTGATAATGCATTTAAAGTGGTTTTCAGAAAGGAAAATCTGCGACCAAAATTGTATGTAAAATTTCCCAGACTATACATAAAGTATATATGTACAGTTGCTGTCTTAAACTGCTGTTAAAAAGCAATAAATTTATTTGTATTGATTAATTTACTATCAAGTTAAATCAAGGTGATTGTTTGCTGTTGATTCAAAAAATAATTTTTACTCTGTGTACTATTTTCCTTAAATGACTGTGATTGTATGAGATTTAGAGTATTTAATCATTCTCCAGCTGCAGTATATTTATGTTGAATTTGTTTTATTAGAACTAAAACTTAATAGGTTTATACAAACATAGTTATTTATGTATATTGCTGACTTTTAGCTAATTTGGCATTTTGTCAGAGCACAGTACCCGTTGTCCCCCTTTTTTTTTACATATTTTAGTACTTGATCAGGGTGGCAACAATCAGAAAAATCAATGGAAAATCAGGGTACTTTATCAATCTGGATATATCAGGGAAAAATCAGGGAATTTTGTGAAAACACCCAAGATAGCAGAAATTATCATTTTTGTCCTGCAATCATGACTGAAAGATCACCAAACAGGTGTTAGCCATGATTGTACAGGTTTGGCTGCTTTCTAGTTGTATCTCGCCAAGTTAATGTTAAAAAAATATTTATTTTTTATTTAATATAAGTACAACTTGAGGAATAATTTTATATTCTGATGTTAGTAAAGGTGTTTGTGTTCTTGTGTAGTAAAATGATTCACATTACTATAATTTTGTTAATTTTTCCCAAATTTTGAATTTTCTTTTCTTTTCTGCAAGTGAACATAAAAAAAAAAAAATAAATAAAAAGATTGAAATATTTTTGCTCATCAGTATAGATTTTAAATTGTAATGGTTTAGCGAGCATGTTACAATTATAGACTGTATATAAATAGGTAACGGAAACCATGGAAACCTGTTGAAATTAGTTAGGAGAATCAAGGAAAAACCAGCAAACTTTTTTTTCTGAATTTCTGTAGCCACCTTGTTAACAACTCTTTTCAATATTTGAAGTGTGCAGAGGCTTTCTAAGGATATTTTGGAAGCATTCCAGTAGAAATAAATGTGCATAGTTTGCATAAATAGCAATACAAAAAAGTTTGTGCTGCACTTCTCAGTAAACAGTTCTAATTTCGTGCAAAACAATCACTTCCAGTGTCATTTACAAGTTCCTACTGAGATACAAGCTATGTTTGTTATAGTTGTCTCTAAATAAATTATAAAGCAGGAAATATATAAATAAAACAAAATAATTAAAAATAAAGACATGTATTTCTTTATTTCATGGTTGGCATTTTTCCTGGCAAAAACCTGTTCTTGTCAGGACAGTTTTTACCAGATTTTTCCCATCTATGTGACAAAAACTTGCCTACCCTATTTTATTTCTCTCATATTTTTTCTACCAACAGTCATTTTTAATAAAAATATTTTAATTAAATTTATTTTTGTTACGAGTAATGCTAAAAAAATTTCTGCTAGGAAGAGAATCTTTCCATGACTAATGTTTGCTTGTTCGTCAGGGTTCCCATGGGTCAGGGACTTTGAAATTAATAAAAAAAAAGTCAGGGAAAATTGCAAATATTCCCCAAAACCTGGAGAATGCTTTATGAACATTCAATTTATGTCGCGAGTCTCGTTACTATGTTGTCTTTTATGTCGTAAGCTATGTTATGTTTTATGCTGTGAGCTATTTTTTATGTCAAATTTTGTGACTGGAATTTTCTAAAAATAGACCTGGAAGAGTCGGGTAATTTTACTTTTGAAATTGAGTGGGAACCCTGGTTCTTGTATACTATACATGTCTGTCAGTAGCCAAAAACTGGTAATTGTTGAATAAGTGATATTCGACTAGAAAAAAAGGAGATATTTCAAACTAAGTGTGTGTATCATTTCTTTGGTCACTTTTGCCATTGAGGTCTGGCATTGTCGGGAAGAAGGATCACTTCTTTCATGTTGAATAGTGCTGACTGCTTCTGGCGAAGCATTTTATTTCAAACAACACAACATACAGGACGACAAATATGCAAAAAAAAAAAAAGTATAAGTGGGTTGGCAAATAATGCCCTTTTCATTGAGGTCTATACTGTGCATGTCTCACTGTCAGTAGCCAAAAACTGGTAATTGTTAAATGAGTGATGTTTGACTAGAAAAAAAAAAAAAAAGGAAGATATTTCAAACCTAAGTGTGTTTTTCATTTCTTTGGTCACTTCTGCCATTGAGATCGCATTGTCTGGAAGAAGGATCACTTCTTTCATGTTGAATAATGCTGACTGCTTCTGGCAAAGCATTTTATTTCTGTTATGTACGAACAACACACAACATACAGGATGACAAATATGAAAAAAAAAAAAATGTTAGATGTAAAAGTGGGTTGGCAAATAATGCCCTTTTCAATGAGGTTCCCCCTCCGGCCACCTGTTCATTCTAGTGTCAACACTAATACAGCTAATAAAAAAAAAAAAAAAATTTAATTAAAACAAAAAATTTGAACATTATCAGGGATAGTCTTACAGTGTGTGCTGATAGATTATATGAGAATTTTTCAGATTGAGTTTTTGCAGATTTCATCAATTAATACTGATTTAAAAGAAATCCTAAAAGACCAAATTTATTTTAAGCTGTCTTGAAATTTTAAAGATATCTGAATGGAGAATAACTGGAACAAACTAGCTGATATAAAAAAAATGCTAACTAAAAAAGGTATACCCAAATTCTTTTCCTTTTCTTTCAATTTGCTTGATTTTTTTTTTTTTTTTTTTTTAAATTGATACAACACTTAATTGATTCGTTTAAAAAAGTATTTGTACATAGTTATTATATAATGTACTGATGATAAAAAAATAAAAAAAAATATCTGGAGAGAGATAAGGGGTGGGGTCCAGTCCAGTTGATTTTCTAAATGCTTTAGTTGTAGTAGTTACCAGACACTCAAACAAATTTTAATCGGTAGTAAATTAGTAAATAAGCAAAATTAAAAATTGTTATTGGGCGTTTGAATATTTCCACCCAATTCTTATGTTTTTATGTATCAATGAACTGTAATGTATGTGAGTTCTGATGTGTGACTCTATAACAAAACTATAAATGCTGTATATAAAATTCTTGGTAATGACCAAGACCATACAGTAGCAAAATTCTAAAATATATTTCATTTTTTGTTTATTTTAATATTTTTATCCATTTCAGACAATCAGATTTGAAATTTAAATTCATTTCCCTGTTTTTTTTTTTTTTTTTTTTTTTAATTGATTATGCACAACATTTAGATTTCTGCCTATATTGGACTCACATTTATTATATTATTTCCTGGGGGTGGAGAAATTCTAAACTTATGTTAAAGTTTGTCTGATGGTAACCTGTAAATGCCTGCTAAGTTTAAGATTAATCAATTAAAGCATTAGATGTTCTTGTTGACTGATATACATTCAACATTGTAAGAAAGAAACTTATGTAAAAAAGAAATGAAGTATAGATAAAGATAGTTTATGAAAACTTATTGACAATTTTACTCCATTGGAATTTTTAAAATAAATAAAATGTTTTAGAAAGCCCAAGCTACGTTTTTTTTTTTTTTTAATCATAAATGTTTTGATCCTTTTTTATATGAAGATTCAAAATTCTTCCAAATTTAAAATATTCAGTTATTTTGTGAGCTGATGGAGGATAATGCATCTTAAGTTGATGGATATTTTCTGCTGTAGGTATGTATTACATGATGAATGAGTATTTTTACATTAACTGTGAATTTTTAAATTATTGATAGGGTTTATATTAGCTTTCTTATTTTAGATTATAGAACAGTTTAACCTGTATTTAGCCACTAATATATTTAGTTGATATAGCAACACAGTATTAGCTGATATCAAGGGTGTGAAGATAAGCATCACTCTTTTATTTTCAAATTCACTATAATTTTTATAAAACAATTTATGTGTTTAAATTTTTATTCAGACTACCTGTGATTTTAATGTAATTTTATTAATTCAAAATGTGTTTTTAGAACGATTCAACCTCTTATATTGGATCAAAATTATATTAATTTGAAAAATCAAGTTATAAAAGCTGAAAGAAGGGTCTTAAAAGAGTTGGGCTTCTGTGTCCATGTGAAACATCCACATAAAGTAAGTTGACATTTTTAATTCTTGTAAATTTGTCTGTATTTATTCTATACTTGAATAATTTTACATACAGTCATTTTCTGTATTGTGTTTTTAAACATAATTGGCTGTCCTTGAAATTATTTTAATTTTTTTTTTCTTTAAAAAACAAGTGTGTAACATTAATGATATTTGTAATAGCATTTTACGCAATCACTGCTTTTTTGTATTATGCTGTGAATCACAGTATTTGACTATACTGTGAAACTATTTTTTACCTTATGTGCATAAAATAAAGAAAAAAATAATAGGGATATCTCTGGAAGGTGTTTCAACTTTATGAATTAATAGAAGCAATATCGAAGATTTTTTTTAGTTTGAAGAAATTTCGGGTGATATGGTATGTAATAGAACTTTAGCATAAAAATCTTATGGAATGTATTTCTTTTTATATTTAAATGCCTTATCTTGCTACTAAGGGCCTTTGCTGTTAAGAATCTTGCTGATTTTGTATTGTATTTATTCTGCAGGATCGTTGGATGAAGACAACAGACAATAAGAAATGTGTTGTTCTGCACGCATACACCCGAAGATCTGATTGTCTTCAGAAACATCCATCTTGATCAATATAACCCTACTGTTCTTTACTTTTCTTTTCACAGCAGGTTCCATTCCTAGTGGATATTTTGAATACTTTATTTTGCCTACTGAGTTATTTATATTTTGGGATTTCATTTATATTATACTCTACTTTTGCTTAATATTAATTATTCGTTAAACAATGAAAAAAAAAATTTTTGGATTAAATTTTAGGACTGTGGTAAGTGGTAGGTATAACTGGAAAATAAAGGTGTCAGAGTTTAATTATAATTTTATTTTCCTGCGTAAAATGTGCATAATTTAATTTTATTAGAATTACTTATTATATTTTAAATAGAAGTATGGCTTATATTGTTGATTTAATTTTTTTGTGTAATATATATACCTTAAACAGAGTTTCCTGCAGTTTCAGAAGGGGGTTTTGCCTTTATTCTCCCTCTTCTAAAAAAGTTGCACCCTTATTGCCCTTTGTATTAACATAATTTAACATTAAACATATGCTACTTAGTTGCTATATTATCCACATACCAAACATACAAAGTTCGTATGGGCCAGCAAATTTCAAAATTATTCAAAAATCAAAAAAAAATTTAAAGATGCCCAAAAGTAAACTAATTTTAAAAAATGCTCAGTAATTCAAGAAAATGTATTTTGGACATAATTTGGGTACCTGCAAATACAGTAAAGCACCATTTATATACGTCTTTCAAGGGACTGACATAAAAGGATTTATAAAGGAAAAGACATATAATCGAAATTTTAATAATACGCATATACAGGGTGACGACAATAGCAAAAACAGAGAAATAATGCAAAAATCAGGGTACTTTATTAGTCTGGAAATATCAGGAAAAATCGGGGAACTTTGTAAAAACACCCAAAAATCATGGAAATTTTGATTTTTGCCAAGCAAGTATGACTAAGATCGCGAAACAGATGTTATCTTGACCATGATTGCACAGTATTGGCTGCTTTCTAGTTGAATCTTACCAAGTCAACATAAAAAAATGAAAAGTTAGTACAACATCAGGAATAATTTTATGTCTTGATGTTAATATGTTGTGCAGTTAAAATAAGTCATATTTTTGTAATTTTGCTAATTTCTACAAAATTTTGGAATTTTGGTTCCCCATCATACTATAGGTATGGGGAACTTAGGTAATCGTGAAAATTTTTGACCTCGTTTTTTTTTTACACGTTTTCAGGTGTGAGGAATCCGAAAATGACAAAATTTGTATTTGTATGGTGTTTGTTAGTGTGTTAGTCCGTTAGTTTGTTAGTCTGTGTACACGATATCTCAAGAACAAATTGTCGCAGAGAGGTCAGATCAGTTTTAAAATATTACTTTCGACACTGGCAAGAACCCTATTCATTTGCAACATTTGAATTTAAAAACGTTGTAAGTTGTTAGAAATTTATGATTTTCTTAACATGGGAGAATAGGACAAAAATTCACTTAAACGTGCATTAAATGGAAACTTTTTACTGTAAAAATGTCAGACCAGTTTTAAAATATCAGTTTTGATGCCGGAATGAACATCAGTAACTAAAAAAATATGCTACTTTAAAAATTTCGCAAGTTATCAGAAATTTACGATTTTCTTAACATGGTAGTATTGGGCAAAATTTCATATAAACGTCAATTTTGAGAGATATTTTCATCGTAAAGATGTTAGACTACTTTTGAAATATTATTTAGGACACTGGCATGAATATTAATGACTATGAAATTTCCAATATAAAAATTTCGTAAGTTAGTGGAAATTAGAAATATTTATTCATGAATTCATCAACCGTGAATATAAGTAAATTGGAGTGTAAAGGTTGATATTTTTATTTACCAACTATGTGAAAAAAAAAAAAAAAAAAACCAGAGCCGGGAGACCTGGACACCTCCGCTTAATGCACAGATGCTCTGCCTCTGAGCTACCCTGGCTGACAACCAGCTAGGCATTTCTCACATGAGCATCCGTGCATTAAGCGGAGGTGCCCGGGTTCGATTCCCGGCTATGGTATTTTTTTTCACATAGTTGGTAAGTAAAAATATCAACCTTTACGCTCCAATTTACTTAAAATGAAGTTATTGGAAATTTACGAATTTCTTAACATGGCAGAATAAAGCAAAATTTCACATAAATGTCAATCTTGAGGGATATTTTCATCGTAAAGATGTCAAACCACTTTCGAAATATTATTTATGATACTGGCATGAATATTATAGACTATGATTTTTCCAATTTAAAAAATTCGTAAGTTATTTGGAATTTACGACTTACTTAACATGTCAGAATAAGGCAAAATTGAGCATAAACTTCCATTTTGAGGATCATAAATACATTAAACAACTTCAAAATTACATTTGTGATATTTGTTTGAAAATGATTGAATACAAATATTCTAATAGGAAAATTTCGTAATTTACGATTTTATCAACATAGCGAAATTGTAAATTTTTCATATAAATATGAAATTTGAGGATTATTGCATTGGAAATAGTAGCATGAAAACTAAACAACGGAATTGACCCTGAAAAAATAAATTAATAGATTAGAATAAGATAAATATATCGAAGTGAACGGTGGATAGCCTATTAGGCGGAGATTTCGTTCTGTCACTGTATCACGCTTTGGTCAAATTCTTTTTTTTTTTTTACATGATTGTAATATATCTCGCACTAGAAATTTATGATAATATAAATATGGTGGGGAACTGAGCAGAGTCCACCTATGTCAACTAGTTTCATTTTATTTTCCAATTTTTAGAAACTTTTTATTCATTAATTCATCAACCAAGAATATTCATTTTTAAGTAAATTGGAGTGTAAAGGTTGATATTTTTTATATACCAACTATGTGAAAAATACCAGATCCAGGAATCGTTAACTCACGAATGCTCTACCACTGAGCTACCCTGGCTGATAACCATCTAGGCATTTCTCACGTAATATTCGTTGGCAAAGTCACCAGCCTTTCCTTATTAAGTGAACAAAGAAAAAAATTAAGACTGACATTATTTTTGCCCATTATAGATTTTGAATTGCAGTGGTTTAGGGAGCATGTTACACAAGAGTGTGATATACACGGAATTATGGAATTTATATAATAGATAACGGGAATCGTAGAAGTTTGCCAGAATTAGTCATGGAAATCATGGTAAAATCAGAGAAATTTTTTTTGAATTTCTGTAGCCACCCTATAATTTAATAACACTTTGATTTCTACAAATTTAGTGACACTTCAGCAAAATTTATATGAAACACTAATTAATAAAGTTTCAGTTAGTAAATTTATATTATACTTTTTTTAGACAATTATTAATTATAAAAAGTGAGAAAAATCATACTATTAATGCATGACTGTGCACTAATTACATATATCATATATTGTGTATTATATTGCATTTCCTAAGAACTATTTGAACACATTTTGAATATTAATTATATATATTGCTTATCTTTAATAATATGCATACAATTTATGTCCATATACATAGTTATTTAATAATATTAAAAATCCTTAATATTCATCTGATCTGCTGCTTGTCTATGAGTATTAAAAATTCTACTGTGAATTCAATTGATTCTTTGATCAGCATTCTTCTGTCTTTCCTATGTTCCTCCATTTTTAAGGTTGCTTTCTAGGAAAAATCAGTCTTATTTAGAATGAAAAATAATGACAGGTCGAGAAATTTTGTGAATTTTAGTAAAGTGGAAAAGGCGTATAACTGATATTAGTGGTGTATAAACGAAGAATTTTCGCATTAAAATGAATAGGAATGAATTGGGACATCACTAAAAGTACATATAAATGTAAAAGGCGTGTAAACAAGAGATGTATAAATGGTGTTTTACTGTATTAACATTTTTCTATTGCATTTTAAATAAATTTTTCCATGGAAATAGTTTGTAAATCTTCTTGTAGTTTTGCTCTTGCTATATCTGTTGTTAATATCCCAAGAGGCTTTGGGATGCTGTAGAAAGGCTGAGCAGAATAAGTGCTTCTGATTAGATTAAAAGATGAATTTCAGCATTGTCCATTAGCCTGAATTATTAAATAATGTAGGTATACACAGACCTGCCAACTGTTACGAATAATTCGTAGTTGCTACGAATTTGGGCCGTAAACTACGATGCTACGAAAATCGGCTCAAAATTACGAATTTTTATCTAGCACCAAAACTGCAACATTTCTGACTACGTTTTGCTTTGCGATTTTCAATCTTTTTCCATCCACTCCATAAATGCCAATTTTCGTTTTAAACTTGCTTTATTAGATTCTAGAATGTATAAAGAGATATAATTATTAAATATTTCTCATTCGTGTATTTTTTTGTGTCCCCCCTCGCGCCCCACCCCTCTCCCCTAACAATCGATGATCAAACACCTGCAGAAGCCTTTGAATGTGTTTAATATTTATATTTTAACATTTTTAAAATAATTATCCCAATGCTAAGATTATAATTTTTTGCAATAATTATAATTTATATTTAAAATTATACACATAATTAAACACACAACAAAAATATTTATTGATTGGCTAGCATTTTTGCTGAATTTTAATAACTGGTTGAATATAGTGTAAAAAGAGTAATTCTGAATTTAGAATAAAATTAATTTACACCTAATTTCATAAATCGTGTTTGTTTCTTAAACAGTACAGTCTTTCATTATATATGAACACTAATGCAAATTATTTCAATAGAAATAATAACTTTAAAAATATTTACTCTGAGAGGGTGGGGGGAAACATTTAAGATAATGTGGCTGGATTGCTGTGGCAAATAAAAGCCGGATGCCTGGCATACGGCAGTGCGTATTATCTATGAAAAATTTTTCATCAGGGCTGAAAATAGTACCCCGTGGATAATACGCAAGAAAATACGGTAATATACATTGTTTAGGATTCGTGTTTTACATGATAAAAATGAACCAACCAACCATCCAATCCATTTTTAAAATTGGTATGCTACTAATTGTCATTTTCAAATGTTGGCAGGTATGGTATACATTATGGGGAAGCAGTAAAGACATCAAAATAAAAGGAAATAGGAGGTGAGCCATAGGAAATAGGTCTTCCAAGAAAAGAAATTAAAGCAAAACAATCCCTCCATTATCGCTCATTGTCGAAGATTTTGTACTTGCAGCACACTTACAAATTAAACATGCCCCATCACTTATCCCCGTAACAATTTCAAGGAACGCATTCTTCAAAGCGCAGTAATAAGTTACAAATTTGATTTGAAATGATATATTTTTTAAATTTCTAATTATTAAAAGGCAATTTCTAGTTCTTATTTTAAAATTACTATAATTCATGAGGTTTAAACGGAAAGATTTTAAATTTATAAGAACAGCGTGAACTTTTGTTAAAGTAATGATGATTTACTCAAACAAAATTGCATGGAAACTTGGAATGCGTTTAATTTTTTATATCGAAGAAATAATTAATGAATATTGTTTACTAATTCCATTATTTGTTACCTTTTTGAAGTTTCTTTCCAAATTCAGGGAAGTAATACCTTTTCCTTAACGTTCGTCGGATATAAAAATCAGCCGCTTAATAAAATCACTTTTGCTCAAAACGAATGTGATTTTAATAAGCGGCGGGAACTGTATAAGCATTTTTTTGTGGCTCAGTTGGTTAGTGTTATGTTGATAACACAAGGTCATAAGTTTGATCCTACAAGGGCTGATGTGCTAATTTTTGCCGATAATTAATAGAAAAGTTTTTTTTTTTTTTTTTTAAATTAACTGTCTTTCAGTGTTTATACAGTATCCTATGAACTTTTTTAGAAGCTTTTAACTATAAAAGCTTTTTATTATGGAGCCCTAAAAAGCATAAAACAAAAATTTACAAGACATGTTATTATGAAATGAAAGTTTCAGTACTTAAAAAATTTTAGAGAAAAATATAGATATCACTTCTGCAAGAGATAAAAATTTTTAAATATTCATAATTTAAAAAGCATTCAAGACCAATATTCTTAGTTAGTGGTTTTTGTATAAGTATTCGCTAGAATTTTCTAGAATGTTCAGCAACTTTTCTTGACTGTTCTTTGACTATTGGTTAGAGCGTCATGCTGATAATGCAAATTTTGTGTTCGATCCTCCAAGTGTTAATTGTTAGGTAATTAATAGAAAATCTTTCAGGATCTCCACAGTATCTTAAAATCTTTGATTAGTCTCTTTTTTTTTTTCTCCCCCTGTAACTAAAAAGAACAAAATAAAAATTTATTCTTGCAAAGACATACTATTAAGAAATGAAAGTTTTAACACTTAAGAAAGTTTTAAAATATGTTCAAAAACATGAGCTTTTGAAATTTATGGCTTAATGAATACTTATTACAAAAATTTATGGTCAGAACTCAGAATATTGGTCTGACTCAGAATATTGGTCTTGAATGTTTTTTAAAATGTTTTGAATATTTAGAAATTTCCGAACACTATAGTGAGGAAAGTATTGTAACCATGTCAAAAATCAGAGTTTGTTATTTTGGTGCTTATACACATTTTGATGTCCCCTGAATCCATATTTACTATTTTTATGATGATGTATGTATGTGAGTGAACACGTTAGCGTGTAAACGCTTTGTTCGAATGAGCTGAAAGTTGGTACGTATGTTATATGTCACCATAGCACGAACCCTATTAATTTTGGAGAATATAGCACTTACAATTTTTTTTTTTTTACCGGGACACAAATAAAATTTCTTTATCATTATGGACTATTGACTTAAATTCTTTAAAGTGTGATAGCGTGTAAATGCCTTATTTGACTAAGCTGAAAATTTTATACATATGCTATAGGTTACCGCGTTGCATGAAGTGTATAAATTTTGTTGAATCTTTTACCAGGACACAACGAAAAATTCGTTAATTATGCTGTATGGGCTCCTTTAAAGTGCGATAGCGTCTAAATGGCATATCGGATTGAGCTGAAAATTTATGTACATAGTCACTGTCGCACGAATTGTATAGATTTTGGTGAGTATAGCACTTATAGAATTAAAAAAAAAAAAAAAAAAAAAAAAAAATTTAAATTTATTTATCATTATAATCTATAGGCCCAAATTTTAAAGTGTGATAGCATCTAAACGCTTTATTTGATTGAGCTGAAAATTTATATACCGTTGGTCACCGTTGCACAAACTACATAGCTTTTGGTGAATAGTACATATATATATATATATTTTTAAAAACAGGGACACAACGAAAAAAAATTTGTCATTATGGCCTATGGTTCAGATTTATTAAAGTACGATAGCATCTAAACGCTATATCCAGTTAAGCTGAAAATTTATATACAGTCAATCCTCATTAATGTGAACACTGTCAACATGCATTATTTTTAACATGAACTGTGTCCACAGTTCCCATGAAAAGGAAGATTAGTTTCTGAGTTACTGATAGCATTAATCACTGTTAACATGAACATATTTCTTATCCCCATTTAAATTCACATTAACGAGGTTCGACTGTACATGTTATAGATCCCTTTTATACAAGCTATATGAATTTTGATAATCTAGCACTTAGTCTTTTTCAGGGACATGAAGAAAAATTCTTTATCATTGTAACTTATGGACTGAAATTAAGTGCGATAGTTTAAGCGCATCATCCAATTGAGCTGAAAATTTATATAATTGTTGTAGGTCACCATCACACAAATTATATCGATTTTAGTACGTCTGGCATTTATATATTTTTTTTACAAGGACACAGCAAAAATTTTAATAAAAAATATCTTGTATTATAATAACCTATCACTATATTACCAAATCAATCATTTCCTTATAAGAGTTAAAGCACTACTTACTCTTACACAATTTTCAACTACTGAAAAATAGTGTTGGTAATTGCTTGTTATGATAAATTATCTATTTAAATGTTAATGCCCTTAAGAATTTAAAAAGTATTTTTTTTTTTTTTTTTTTTTTTTGTATTAGCTGCACCCTGTCCTTTTCTAAACCTGGGGGAAACTCTGTCTTAAATAACAGGAGTTGCTTTTTTTTTTTTTTTTTTAATGCATGTTGTATTTGTTTTTTAGCTTTAAAAATTGTGCATATTTTTTCTTTCTGTAAAATATAGTGTTAATATCTTAAAGATGATATATACATTTTTTGCCTAATTATAAAAAAATATTTTTTTTTTTCTTTTTTAAGATTAATACTTATCTTGGTATAAGATTTTAAAAGTATTTTTCTTTACCTTAGTTTTTTTTTTTTTTTTTTGTAATGGTTTTGCTTATATTTAAAAATTCTGCATGCTTTGAGAATAAAATTTAATAATTTTTTCTTTCAAGACCAATTTTAGAATTTCATAAATAGTTTTAGTGAAATTTGTTTATAATTTGGAATGTCTAATTTTCAGTTTAGATAAATTCTTTTACCTAAAAAATGTGACTTAACTAGCAAAAGTGGTATTATGAAAATTTTTTACTTGATATATGCTCAGAATTTAACTTAATTCTTTTGGCAGAATAGATTAAAAAATTTTGATTTTTTTTTTTTTTTTTTTTTTTTTTTTAAGTAGACTGGTTTTAAAAATAGATTTATTAAATTTCAGGTAATTTAGACACTAACCTTAAGAATGCCTTTCTTTCTTTATTATTAACATTTTGTAATTTTGCTTGTGTGAAATAATTTTCAATTTTTGTTCATTTCTAGATTTAAATATGGCATTAAAATTTAATTTAGTCTATGTTATGTTGCTAATCTTCTTATGGGAATGTGATCAATAAATTTTTTAGAATAAGTTTCTGCAATCAATGTAATTATAAGCAATATTTAGTAAAATCATCAAATATAAACCAGTGTCTATACCATGACATAAACATGTGTACGGAAATTATTAGACTCAATGCAGATATTTAACATTTGCTTACTTTCTGCATTTACTTAAAAAAATTTTTATTTCTAAAATTGTAGAGTATAAAAAACATATTATACCTCATATTTTAGTGGGAGTTTTGTCTCAGAGTTGAAAAGGAGAGTTTAAAATGAAATTGAACAGGAAAAGAAAAAGTTTTGGATTAGCATTTAAAAAATGTTTAAATTTCATTGTCACTATTGAGTGCAATTATTGCACCATTTGCATGTCATAGTTGTACGCTGTTGTGCATTTGACTAGCTTGTCAGCTAGTGTCATCAAAAGTCAAAGAAAAAAATAGCTTAGACAGCCGTAGCAAAATTTCCTTTTATCTGCAGCAAAATAAAATTTGTAATCCAGCAATGCCGGACCAAGTCTGATCACAAGAAGTATTAGCAATTCCTTATGTAAAATTTGCATCTACAAGGAGGGGAAAAATTAAAAATATACAAGTACTGTAGATTTTTAGAGACATAATGCAAATTATATTTCTCTGACATTTTTATTTGAGATGTCAAATTAATCTGCAGCACTTGTTGCCTTACTTGCACTGTTTCTGCTACTAGGATGTAGGGCATATCATATTGCTGAGCTGTAAGTTTGTGCGCTTAGCTTACCAATTAATATTTTAACAAGTTGCTTTTAAAAGAAATGTATTTATTTAGATGTATGAAAAATGTTCGAAACAGTCTGAGTAAAAAAAGGAAGATTTAAGGTTTAAAAAGAAGTTTGAAACAAATAAAACAGATATTCATAAGTTTCTCGCCTTAAGATATTGCAAACACAAATATAAGTATATCTGTGCACTAACAGTTGTTTAATTCTCATATTTTTACTTATAAAATTATGTTTTATATTTAGTATAATGTTTAAAGTTTTATCTACCTAAAATTTGTCAAACATTCTAAACTGAACCAAATTTGTATAAAATATTAATAACCGTACAATAATGGTTCACAAAACATATTTAAAATATAAAATTCCTGTTCAGTTTTATATTAATTATAACTGAACCATATAGTAGTTATGTCTGAGCTGAATGGAGTTATAAAGCTAACTTTATTGAGATGTGCTGAGACAAGATGATTTTACCTGCAATACCTTGCAATGACTGTATACAATAGTTCTTGGTAATAATGGCACTCTTCTTACAAGAAACACTATGAGCTGTGATACACCAGTTGTAACTTGTAGCTAAAGTTTGCTGGTAGTTTGTAAAGATATATCGATTTATATCAGCAATCGTTACTTTAGAACAAAAATAATCAGTTAAGAGGGGACAATACCTAATCCCGCGGACAGCCGTGGCCAATGTTATTCTATGGGAAAATTTGTTTCGACAATTACACATTACGTAATGTATATTTTTTAATTCTGTTTTCGCAGTCAGAAAATTCATAACCGTTAAATGAGTACTCATTTTTTTTTTTTTTTTTTTTACATTTTAATTTTGAGTTCAAAAATGCGATTTTTCACAAAATGCATTTTTCTCATTTTCTAGTCGCAAAATGAAATACTAAAATTTTGAAAAATCAATTTTTGGAAAACAAGTACTAATTTAACACTTATGAATTTTCAAAATGTGAAAACGGAATTGAAAAATATTTATCAGGTAATGAGTAATTATGTAAAAAAATTTTCAAAAAAGCCCCACATTTCTTAAATCAGGTGCAAAAATATGCCTAATTAAATAAAATATTAAAAATTCTATTTTTATTTCTATTTTATTACTGTGCATTACTACCTGCAAATTTTAATTTCAATCAGTTTATCACAATTCGTGGTGTTTCTTGTAAAGTAAGAAAATTCACTTTTTTTTTTTTTTTTTTTGAGTAATGAACAGACATTCAGAGTACAGTGAGAATTCTATTTTTTTAATAGGGAAGACAAGACCTGGGAAAAATCAGGGAATTTGAAATTAGTGAAAAAAGTCAGGAAAAATTGCAAATATTTCCCCAAAACCTGAATAAATGATATAAACCTGGAAAATGCTTTTTCAGCATTCTGTTTATGTTGTGAGTTGCGTCACTATGTTGTCTTTTATGTCGCAAACTATGTTATGTTTGGAATTTTCTAAAAATAGACTTGGGAAGACCTGGAAAAGTGGGAATTTTTGAAATTGAGTGGGAACCCTGATGGGTGCGATACTTTTAATAATGGGAAGAATGGAACTATTATATTAATTAGAGATCAGGTAGGATTCTATACCTCATGAAGATGTTCAGTGTAGCCTAACATTCTTAAAAAGACCTTATATACATAGCATTTCAGGTCACTTTTCAAGATAAATAAAAAAGCACCGAAAATTTAAATTTTGCATATATTAAAACTGTGCTGCCTGGGGAAACTACGAAAATTGACTTGCCAAACATTAATTTTTGTTTGAATCTTTTCTTTGAATGATTTTGGTTTCATTATCACACAATATTAATTTGGTTTTAGTAATAATTTTGCTTTTGATGAATTAAAATTGGGTAGTGGAATTATATAAAATTTATGAGTTTAAAATTTTAAAGGTAAATAAAAAAAGAAAATGCAAAAACCTTGCATGGTTTTGCTAGTTACACATATTTCTAAATGAAACTTTCACTTTAATTAATAATTTATACTCCAGTATTAATTACTTCATCTAAAAATAATTTAAATTAATAATAAACAGACATGAGATTTTTTTGTGATTTTCTTTCTGTAATAATTTACAAGAAACAGTTTGTATTGTCTGATGTGAAATTCTTTTACATCATCCAACTATTAGGTTTCACATATATCCTATCCATGTTATTAAAAACATTTTTTATTTTTATTTATTTATTTATTTATTTATTTATTTTACAATTTTCTAAATGTTTAAAGATAAAAGCAATCAAAAAAACATTTGTTTCTGTGATATAGGCTTTTGTTTTAATCTTACATTCCGTTCTAATGTTCATATTTTGCATAAAAGTTATTTGTTTACTTTTTAAAATCTCATCCTTGAATAAAGAACACTTATATGAAAGTGTGCTAAATTTTATTATAGCTGAAATATTTTTAACTGTAGTCTCTCTATATAAAAAAAAGTTTTTGTCACTGGTGTCAATTTTTTTGTTGTTTGCGACAGCATCTCGCGGAGGGCAGGGTTCTCCGCGTCGTGAGATATATCCGTGTATTCCGACTACTTCAAAGCATTTCAGCTGCTTAGAAATTTCTATCATTTTAATTAAATAAATTATTAACTAAAAACACCGGGTTTATAAAGGTGCTCTATTTGCCACCATAGAAAAAGTTTCTCTTATGAAGTTATTTTTCTGTCATGACATCATTTTCCACGAGAAAATTAAAATGTGATCCATGGTGTAAAAAAATAAAATCAATGTCAATATTGCTGTTAAGAAATATATTTCTATAATTGGAAATTTCTTATGCTGTTTATCAGTTTCTTATATGTTCTTTCGCGAATAATGATCATGATTTTCCATTATGCATTATAGGTCAGCATTTAATTTAGTGATAATTTTGATAGCTAAATCTGTATTATAACATTTAAAAAATTACTGAATTTAGGTTTGAAAATTTGATTTCCAAAATACCATTTTTTAAAAATAGAATCATTTATTCTTTTCTTAAATTATCATATTTGTGAAGCTCCATTTCTTTTTATCTTGGTATTAAGTATATTTATCTTTTTTTATTAAAAAAAAAAAAAAAAAAAAAAATGAAAAAGACTTAATATTCAGTATTCTATTTTTGCCATTTTATTTAATGAAAGGTAGGTCTATTTTTGGAAAAGAAGGTGAATGTATTAGAATTTTTTTTTTTTTTTTTTATGTCAGTTGTATATAGAGACAGAAATATTTTTGCAGTTTTTGAAAAAAATGTGGGGTACAAGTATAGTGTTGGTCCACAACTGGATTTAGTAATTTTTCTTTGGCACTGTTTTGAATGATAACCTCATAATTAAAAATAAGCTTAATTAATTTTGTACATTAATAATGATGCTATTTTGAAAAACTTGTTTTGCTTTTGTTTACGTTTGGAATCCATGGCAACCATTTTCGAAAATGGCATTTCGCCATAATCACCAAATAAAAATCACCAAAATGCACTTGTGGACCAACACTATATTAGTTTCCTCGGAAGCATGTATATATATTTATACATACTGATCATCCTTGTTATTTTTTCATGCAAAGAAAGGAAAGTTAATTTTAAATATTTTATTAATATTAAAAATAAGGAAGTTGTTGTTTTTAGATTAAATATTTCATCCCCTTTCTTTTTTTTTTCCTCCTTTATATTGATATTTATAAAATTAAATAGCACTTTATTTCAGGGTTGGCAAAAACCCGGGTTTTTCTAGAAAAACCCAACCCACTTGGGTTTTTCTGGGTTTTTGCGGGTTTTTCTGGGTATTTGTGGGTTTTTCTGGGCTTTTGTGGGTTTTTGTTTGAATACATTTGCATTGTAATGTTAAATATATGTTATTTAGCATATTAATTGTAATACACCTAATTATATTAAACTACTAATTAGTAATTAATCTAATATTAATAATAATTAATTAATAATAATAGTTTAATCAAATATTTATCTTAGAAATAAAAATTGGTTTGATTCTAATATTAAAATAGTGTTAATTAGTAAGATTAAGCTATATTTTATTTTAATGTATGCTTATTCAAAATAAATATTCTTAATGACAATAAGTGATAAAATAAAAGAATTTAAATTCTTAAGTACAATACATATTAAATAAATTTTTTAGTTCCACATCATACTATACATGGAGAACTTAGGTAATCGTGAAAATTTTCGACTTCGGTTTTTTTTTTTCATTTTTACACATTTTCACGTGTGAGGAATACGAAAAATAACAAAATTTGCATAGTGTGTTAGTTTGTTAGTCCGTTAGTCTGTGTACACGATATCTCAAGAACAAATTTTCACATAGAAGATAGAAGTCAGATCAGTTTTAAAATATTACTTTCGACACTGGCAAGAACCCTATTCATTTGCAACATCCAAATTAAAAAACTTCGTAAGTTATTAAAAATTTATGCTTTTCTTAACATGGGAAAATAGGGCAAAATTTTACGTTTAAGTAAAATTTTGCATTAAATGGAAAATTTTTATAAAAAAAAATGTGACACCAGATTTAAAATATGCATTTTGATGTCGGAATGAACATCAGTAACTAGAAACATGCTAGTTTGAAAATTTTGCAAGTTATTGGAAATTTACGAATTTCGTAGCATGGCAGTATAGGGCAAAATTTCTTATAAATGTCTATTTTGAGGGATATTTTCATCGTAAAGATGTCAGACCACTTTTGAAATATTATTTAGGGTACTGGCATGAATATCATAGAGTATAAATTTTCCAATTAAAAGAATTCGTAAATTATTTTGAATTTACGATTTACTTAAAATGGCAGAATAGGGCAAAATTGAGCATAAATGTCCATTTTGAGGATCATAAATATATCAGACAACTTCAAAATAACATTTATGATACTTGTTTGAATAGAATTGACTACAAATATTCTAATAGGAAAATTTCGCAACTTACTCGTAATTTAAGAATTTATCAACATAGTAAAATAGGGCGATATCCCATATAAATATGCATTTTGACATTTTGAGGATTGTTGCATTGGAAATAGTAGCATGAAAACGAAACTACGAAATTGATCCTAATAAAATAAATTAATAGATTAGAATAAGATAAATATATCAAAATGAATGGTGGATAGCCTATTAGGTGGGGATTTCATTCTGTCATTGTGTCAAGTGTTTAGTCGATACATTTCTCTTAACATGATAATCATGTTAAGAAAATATCCTGTACTAGAAATGTATGAGAACATATATATGATGGGGAACTGAGCAGAGTCCATTTATGACAACTAGTTTTAATTATAGAAATAAGTTGCACTGCTTTATCCTTTTTTTTTTTTTTTTTTAATAGTTGAAACGGTTATAGAAGAAAATTTTATTTTATTAGATTTATAGTTATTGTTGCTACTAAAATTAAAATAAAATTATAAAGTTTTAAAACTAAACAATTTAATTAGTTAAATATTGATTCTGGGCAACATTTATGTCCGCTGTTAAACAAAAATATCGTTCGGCTTTACACGAAAAGGAAAATTGAACCAATTATAGAAGATAAACTTGCTTTTATTATATTTATAACTGTAGTTACTTTTTATGTTTAATACTATTTTCTAGAAAATAAAAATAAGAGTTTTTTCTTTAAAGTTAAGGTGTTTTCTATACTTTATAGATCGGATTTGTAAATTATAAATAATTTTTAACAAAAACCCACTTATTTGCAAAAACCCAGTGGGTTTTTGTTGGTGGGCCCGCCCAAGATAGTTTGTGCATAAAACACGTAGTATAATTCCTTTTTTTTTTTTTTTTTAATTTAATTTTTATGTAATTTTTTGCCTTTGGTCTTTGTATGGGTTTTATTTACAAATTGTTTCTTTTTTCTTTAATTGTGCATTAAAATTTGTTTAATATACATCCATATTCCCTCCCCCCTTCCCCCCTGCCTTAAATCGCTGTAACAAGTGCTAGTAAATGTTTATTTCTATTTACTTTTATTTTATGCATGATTATGTGGGAGAATTAATTTAAGGTTTTTTTTTTTTTTTTTTTTTAAGTAAACCTTGTTAAAGCGTTAAGCTTTTATAAACAGTATATAGAAAGGTGTCAGTGGCATTTATTATATACTGTAAAAGCACTTATTTTCGCGAGCCGTAATTTTAGCAAAAATGAAGATATCGGTGATTTCGCGAGCTGAAAATTTCGCGAATTTTATATGAACAGAACCGAAAGTTTAAAAGTACCTAAATATAGAACCCGTTTTGCATAAGGCATTTTAAGAAACTTCCTTTTGTCCGAAAAGTTCGTCCCCTCCCCATCGCTCTGAAAACAATTCATGCTTACAACGTTGCTTATACACATCAACTTTGGCCTTGGCTCAACGCACGCATTCCAACTCAAAAAAGTTTCTTTTCTCAATCTCTTTTTTCATCGCTCTTTATCAAACTTGGGACTTCTGAACCCCCCTTTTGCACCGAAAATGTAATCACCTCACCCCCTTCGCTTTTCTCGGATTCTGACCTTCCATGCCTGTGAACTTTGGCAAGTGAAAATTTCCTGATTTTTTTAATATTTGAGGCGAAAAAAAAAGTATTTCGCGAGGCTTAAATTTTCGCGATTACGCTTGCGAAAATTAAAGCCTCGCGAAAATAAGTGCTTTTACAGTAATTAAAAATACTGCTTGAAGGAGTGAATTTAGAAAATAAGGAATGTTATAAAAATAATTAAAACCTTTAAAATGGCCAATAACTCACTTCCTTCCCTAAAAGAATTAGTCTTTATTATTAATCTGATGTTATTAAAGTACATAAAATTTATTACTTAATTTCTTTAAATTCCTATTAGCATTTAAAGAATTAAATATTATTTTAGTAGTGAATTGTGCCAGATTGTATCTGTATGAAACTTTTGTTTGGAGTAAATATTATTTATACACACATTGTCTTTTTTTAAAAAAATAATATACTAAAACTAGTTCACCCGATTCTAGATTTATTTGACTTGACATTAGCTAATATAAAAAGCTTTCAAATTTGTTATCTTGTTTCATTTTTAAACCTTTTTTTTTTTTTCGTAATATTGATTGTTACTGTAATTTGCAACTTTGCTACTTTTAAATTAGCTAATATTGATTGATTTAGATATTACTAAAAGTAATCTTTCTTGTTGCTTTTAAAATCTACAATTAAAGTATGTTTAAAAATATATTTCATATTTGAAATTTACGTGTGTCTCTAATTTATGTGAATGTGTTTTTAATTTAAATATGTATATCATACTTTTGTTAATATATAAACATAAGGAGCTTCTAAATAAAATTAAGTCAGTTGTATCAAAATTATGACAAAAGTGAAAGAATGAATTCTAAATTCAAAAATTCATTCAAATTTACTATAATTATGTATTTAATTTTCCAATTTAAACAATAAAATTAAAGAAAAAATATTAAAATAGTTTTTCAAGGATAGCCATAAATGTTTCTAATAGTAACTTTTAATTAAAAGATTATTTAAATTATTTTTATAGTTTTCTAAACAAAATATGGGAGAAGATGGCTGTTCACTCTGCCCAATTTCTTTTAATTTAACATAAAAATTCACTCATTAATCTGGAAGATTCTCTATGAATATTTTGTTTTTGTCTTTCTCAGATAAAATCTTTCCTAGTTTTGTGAGTTGTTTTTAGTTCATAAAATTAATTCTTTTCTATTTTTCAGGAACTTAGTGATTTCATTAGCTTTTTGATTGTTAATATAATGAAATATGTCTTCTTTTCTTTATTAACAGAAATATTAAAATTGAACATTCTCCAGTTGTCTAAAATGTTTAGCATAGTACCATTACAACACCATTTGTTCATAAATGTTTTATTTAAAAAAAAAAAAAGTTTGTCCATTTAAAAATTTTTTGATTTTTTTAATTATTGTTATTTATAATGGATAAAGTATTTTGTTTTCAAAATTCTCAAAATTAATTTAATTTTTGTTTCATTTAATTAAGTGTAACTAAAACATAGAACCAATATTATTGTACAGGGCTGCTGTGACTAAATTCTTTTTTCTTATTCTCAAGAATATCATTTAATAGCTGAAGTTTTGGGTTAAAAAAAAAAGTTTTGGGAACTTGTTAACTAATACAGGCCTGTTCATTCCCCTCCCCCCCCCCAAAAAAAAAAAAAAAAAAAGTGGGCATCATTCAATATGTACATTACATTCTAGTGGGCAGCCTGTGTGTATTTACTTAATATATGTATATTTTGGGAGGGATATGAGGAAATTTTAAATCAAAATACATTAATAATACTAAATTTATTTTTATTCATAAGTTAACAATAGAACAGTCAAAAATTTATAATTGTGCATGAGTAATATACTGTTTTATTAACTTAACAATAAATCGGTGTGATATTTGTTTCTTTAGCTACTATAATTGTCTAAGATATTTTAACTCTTAAAGAGTGAGATTTGGATTTATTAACTTTTGCTATGCCAACTAAATTATAATTTCTGTGAAAATTTCATTGCTGGCCAAAAAATATTATCCCGAATTGTATGCATCCCGAGTGTGGCTGGTCGGCTGATGCTGATGTAATATTAAACGCTGATTCCAGAATAACTTGGCAAAAGCACACACAAGTCCCTTTAAAAGCAGTTTTAATGCATTGTCCTTTCCATCATTTTAAGTGTCCAAATATCCTTAGATACTATTTTTCTTGAGATAGTTTTTTGGATGATAGTTTATAAACATTAACAGTAAGAACAAATGCATGTAGTCTACTTTGTTACAGTTAAAGCTAGATTGTAATGTATTCATAAAAAACACAATGTAGAGGGCAACAAATATAAACAAGATGACAGATGTGAAAGTTGTAAATAATGCCAGGGTGGCCACCAGTCAGGGAATCATGGAAAAGTCAGGAAATTTAAATGAGTCTGGAAAAGTCATGGAATAATCAGGAAATTTCATGTAAAGTCAGGGAATTATGAAAAATTTTGTGGAAAAAAGCCATATTTGAAGGCTCGTTATTGTAGATTGCTAAATTGTTTGCTAATTTAGTGAATTTTTTTTTGAGAAGTAAGTAGCAAAAGTCAGGGAAAATGGTGAAAAATAGTCAAGGAATTTGAAAATGTTCTAATGTTAGCCACCCTGAATGCTCTTTTTGAAACAAGTTGCAATTTTCTTTGAGTTCTACTGAAACAGCATATTGTTTAGTTACTACTTTCACATATTTTGTGTTTGACATTTATTAATTTTATTATGAAAGGACAGTCATAAGTTTTAACACTATGCAGCCAGTTAGAATTTTTTTTTTTTCCCTACATCATTTTACCAAAACTCTAATTTTATCTTCATGGCCTGTTTAAAATAATGTTAAGCAGCCCTGTGTACAATAGAGTCTCAGTAGTTCAAATTAAAAGGAATGTAACCTACTTTGAAGTGCCAAAAAAACTGTCAAGATTTCGATAGTAATAAAACTAAAAACTAAATAAAATTTGTCAATGTTTGTTTCATTCGAATTGAATTATGTCTTAATAAAGCTTTTGAATTGAATTATGTCTTAATAAAGCTGAAATAAAATGAAATCATTTACACTTCTAAAAAATAGTAAGAAAAACTATGATGTAATCGCATAAATTTTCACATTTCACTAAAAGTAGAAGATAAATTATCCTGTTTATAAAAATACTTTTAAACACACCCTTCCAGAATGATTGCATTTTCATAGTTAGATTTTGCTGATCACTATATTTAAGCAAATCTCTTTGTATTTCAGTCTTGGAACTAAAAAATGTTATTAAAATATTTAAGCCCTTTTTTTTTTCTTCTATCAAAAAATATATACTTTGAAGGAAAAATTTCACTGAAATCTGGCCAAATCTTTTGGTTCTTACTGCTTTTTTGTTTTCGCACAACGTCCTTTTTACCCACACTGCCACTTAAATATTTGAATTTTAAAATTTGCAATTCTTAATTCAAACAGTTAATTTTTATTGAATTTGTTTGGTAAGGACACATTTTCCCGAATGTTTGAAGAAATCAGAGCATTACTTCACTCTTTAAATTTTTTTAATTTTTAAGCCAATACTTAAAAAATAAAATGCCATTATTTGTCCTCTTTGTCATATTTTTTGGGATATGGTCATGGAAATGAGTGAAAAACATAATTTCAAGAAAAGCAGTTAGCCTGAAAAATAAATTTAAATGTCTTAACTGTCAAAAATTTTTATTAAAATTAGTCTAAAATTGTTGTATTTATGAAAAAGCCATTTTTATCCTAGTTAAGTAGATAATTACCTGACTTGCTAAGAAAGAAAAACAGTCTTTAACCGCCCATAAGATATATGTTTAAAATGGAGAAAATAACTTTAAATTGTAAAATCTACATATTTAAATTTGATTTTTACAGTGTTTAGCAAGGTCATAAACATGAAAATAATCTGAGCAAATATTTCTCTATTTTCAGCCATTTTGATTTTAGGCCAATATCTGGAAAAAATGAAAAAAAAACATTATGTCATCGCCAGCTGTACTGTGATTTTTTTTAAAGGGCATATTGAGCATTTTATTTGTTTGCCAAAATATTCTTTGCTTTGTTATAACAAGTAGTCTATGATTCGTTTGCAACTCGATGCATTATGGGGAAACATCTGAAACATAGGGGAGAAATATGATTTTTAGTATTAGTTAAACAATGTCTTTTTCACTTTGGAATATGTGCTAAATGTTTCAAATACACATATTGCTTTGTTAATTTGCATAATTGCTTTCTAAAGTATCAGGACTATTTATTATTATTTTACTAACTTTGATTTAAGGGAATGTGGAATTATTGAGACTCTATTGTTGTGTATTTATAAGATTATTTTTTAAGTTCATTTTGAATGAAAAAAATAAAACCATAAAAAATCAGTATTATTATTATTTTAGCTTAGTGTTTTCTCTTCTAACCACACTTGCATATAAAGAAACATTTATTTTGCTGGTCATTGTAATTTCAAAATGAACTTAAAAAGTGTACAATGTATGTTTTTGTAATTATTTTATTCTTTTATTAAAGGCTGTGACTAACTATACATTTTTATTAGTTTCGGGCTGAAAAAATGCAAGTTTCTTCTATAGAACTATTGATGTATTGGGTTTCCTGTAAACTACTTTGCTATATTTCATTGAGACTTTTTTCTTATATTTCAAAAAGGTAGGTTTTTGTTTATGATATTCACTTTTGTTTAATATTAAGTTTCATACAAATCTGTACTGATAAGTATAAAGGATTTAAGTCCAAAAATGTCGATTTTGAGTTAAGTACATCGGCAGACTAAGAAAAAAATTCTCTATCAATTAGTATAAAGGATTTAAGTCTATGTCATTTAGTCTCTGAGAAAATCCTTTAGCAAAAAAAATATTCAAGTCAGAAATTTAGCATTCATGTTGGTATAAAATATTTGATTCAATTTTTTCCTGTTATTAAATGAAGGTTGACAATCATTGAATGGTATAAAGGTTATAAGTCAACAAAATCCCCTTTTCCTAATCGATTCTTCTGATTAGATTTTAATAACCATAACTTTATTTTTCATCTCCTGAAAAATCAAGAATATGGACTTAAATCCTTTATACTTATCAGTACAGAAATATTGTTAAAATAAAATCTTTTATTTCTTTTCATTGTAAATGTGCATTCTTTTTAAAACATTGTTTATATGTATTGAAAAGATGCAATAAAAAATTATTTTTTGCATATTATTATTCACTTATTTGTTCATATTGCAGCTAGAAAGAATTAAAAAATTGCTAAAAATTTTTTAGTTTATTTTAGTTGTCTAAAGTGTAAATTTTTCTAAAACTGATAAAGTTTATATTTCTTAAAATAAAAATGAGAATTAATATTTTTATTTCAATGTAATTTGAATAAACCTTTTTAAATTATGATAAAAACTATAAATGAAATTATACAAAAATACTGTTTTTTAAACAAAATTTGACAAAAATATCTGTCTATATATGAAAACCTTTTCAAACATTTCACACGAAGGAATTAAAAATATCAAAGTTTTTTAAAAACCAATACTTTTGTAACATAAAGATTTCTGCATATTTGACATGTTCATGTACTAGTAATCTATATTTGTATATGAATATTTCAATGTAGAAAAACTGTGCATTTAAAATATATATTAAAATCTCAACAATGTTAAATTAACCAGCTTTAACTTTTTTCTGCATATTTTATTATTTATTTATTTATTTTTTTTTAAGGGTTTTTTTTGAAATTGCTATACCAAATTAACAAGCAGTTAAAAAAAAAAAAAAATTCCGAAATTTTAGTAAACATTTCGACCAATTATGCTAGAAGGGATTAATCTTCGTTCTTGCTTCAAAATGAAGGCCATTTCAAAGTTTATTTTTTAAATTCCAAATTCCCCCCCCCCCCCCTTTCTTTTACAAATACTTTATTTACAATGATTCAAATATTTTTTTATCTTTAAAAGTAATTAATGCAGAAAACTAAATTTATAATAAATTTCCTTTGAACAATAAAAATCTAGTTCCAAAATTAAAAATTCAGCCACATTATAGTGTAACCACGTTTCCTATGCCTAGCAGTAAGAACAAGTCCAAAAATCTTGGAGGGGTACCAAGTTGACCGACAGGTTGGGATTTTAGTAAACATCCAGTCATTCGGTGTTCCCTTATTACTTATTTTCTCTCAATGGAAAGGACATCTCCTCTATTTTAACAGTGGACTTGTACTGAGTCTGCACTTGCGCAGACTTCCATGGCTACAAAAAAAGTGGTTAAAGATTACACCAAATTTTGTCTACTTATTAATCAAATCTGCCATGCAAAAAAGTACAATAAAAAAAGGATAATCAGTTCCCTTTACAAATTTGCATGTATTTAGAACAAATTCATAATGAGGATAAATATTTAAATTTCAAGTTTGGATAATTAAGTTTAAATTTGAATTTATTGCTAATTTCCTATCTAATATTTCTCTAACATCGACCAGTTTCAATTATTTTTTGTCAAAACGATACGATAGTGGTGTAACTAATAAAATACGCAAGGATAAAAAATATTTATATGTGGACAATATTTAAGCATGCGGATTTAGCTCAATGAACTAGGTATTAATAAAAAGTCATCGCCAACATGACAACAAAAATTTAAAAGGTGTCTAGTCCTATGTTAAAACTGTATGAAAATTAGGTCGTGAACCATGAATTTTATTTGGAAACCTTTCTTTGAATGATTTTGATTTCACTATTGTACAATATTAATTTGGTTTTAATGATAATTTGGCTTCTGGTAAATTAAAATTTTAATTAGGTGGAGAAACTGGTATAATATTTATGAGTTTCAAATTTTCAATGTAAATAAGGAAAGAAATAAAGTGCGAAAATTTTGCACGAGTTTGCTAGTAGTTAATAACAGATTTGCTCTGTAATTTATGTATTACTTTTTCCATGTTTTTATGCAATTATTGCAGAATATTTCTGTGTTAATTATTATTGGATTTTACGCTTCAGTGGATATTAGTTATTTGTAATAGAAATTTTAGAAGTAGGATAAAAATTCGAATGCATTGTTTGTTTATCTAAAAAAAAAAAAAAAAAAAAAAAAAAAGCATAATTTACAGAACACAAGCTGTTTGTTCTATCCATTAACCTAATTTTGTGTATGAATTGTGTATACATATGTTGATATATAGAAAATTCATATATGTATATATACTTAAAAAATATATATTATGGGGAAAAAAAGGAAATCTGTGGAATTTAAAATGCTAATGGTAGATAAATGTTTAAGAAATAATTCATAATTCAGTAAATAATATCTGCCCACAGGAACCTGTGTTGTCATTATTTTCTGACTAAATAGAAAGAAAATGCTTCATTGGAAGATAGAATGGTGAGTATTTTTCTTTTTAATATTTGTCATGAATTAATGGTGTTCTCATGGTACTATGGTATTTTTAATTAGGATTTCAATCTAATTTAGAATATTTTAAAAGCATATTTACAGTTTAATGAATTTGTAATTATATATGGTAAGTATATTTTTAATTTTTATGTAATTTTTACGATATATTCTTTTCAGTGAATTTTTATGTCTTAAGGTTATTTCTTTTAATTCTGAAGAATTGCATTCTCTAAATTTATAATTCATCTTGGCAGATACCCGTACAAGTTGGGTAGATCATCTACAGCCAGATTCTCCCTATTCCATTCATGAATGTATGTATTGTAATTTTTATTGATGATATTACAGATTATTGTGACACTTTTAGAAGTATTGAAGGTAAAGAATAAAAAATTAATGCAGACTGCTTGGTAAGTTCTTTTACATTCATAATTTTTTAATTATTTTAATGTTTTCATTTTATGTTTTGTAAGATTATTGTTATTTACAGAAGTTCACTCCCCCCTACCTCCCTTATTATCAGTTTTCTTAGTACAGCAGGCCATATTATTTCTTTCAGTCATTTGTTTTTGCAGCATTTTTGTTTTTATCTAAATATATAAAAGCTGAAAGTTTGTCATGTATCTGTCTGGATTATTATATTTTATCAAAAATTGGTACGCTTATTACTTGGTACAAAATGTAGCTAATGGCTTTTTTTTTTTTTTTTTTTTAAGTTCAATTGGTTAACCCGTTAGTAGTAGCTAGTTGGTCGATTTGCCGCCCGTCCTTCAGTGTTGACAGATTTTTTTATTCAATAGCCACCAAAAATTTTTAGAAGTAGCATTTGATATACATAAAACGCGAATAAAATCGAAGGAACGTTGATCACATCACTTCTAAAAATTATTGGTGAGAGTTAAATAAAAAGTGTGCAATCTCTAATAGATGGCGCTGTCTATAGCGACTACTAATGGGTTAATTGGTTCCAAAGATATAAAATAAAAACCCCATTTTTACTTCAAAATTAAAAAAAAAAAAATGCCAACAATAAATAAATATTTATTTTGGGGATAAGAATAGTGGAAATAAATGTACAAACATTTGTTAAAAATAAAATTGAAAAAAATCATATTAAAGAAATTAAACAGCTTCTATTTTATAACCACTCAGATTCTAGAACTTATACAGAAATATAATTTTTCATACATGTAATAGTTTTTTCCCCCCTATCTCCAACTAGCAATTGGCGATTTAATACTCTGCAGAAGCCATTTATTTCCCAATCTTTCTCCACTCACAGCATAAAAGTCTATATTCATTGTCAGCTATGCCTTTATATGGAAGAATAGATTAAAATTTGACCGGTCGTACTAAGTTAAACTTTTTATACAGAATTTCTTATCTATTACTTAGAAAACAAAAACAGGCTTAGGGTTTTAGTATCTTATAATTTGTTTAAGCTACAGGAAACCCTTAATTACTGTGGTTTCTATTAATGTATATTTCACTCGGTGCAGTAAAATTTTTTCTTCCTCGATTAATGCAAGAGAAATTTTGATTAAGAGCATACAATATTTATTCTCGCCAAGTTCATCTTATTCTGTGGAGAAATTCGGTATAATTACTCATTATCTAATATATTTTTAAGATGTTTTAACATTGAGAAAATTCATAGCTGTTAGGTATTTTTTGTTTTTTAAAACCGATTTTTTAATTTTTAATATTTTATTTTGAAGTAATAAGGTGAGAAAAATGAACTAGTTGAATTTTTAGTATTTTTAGCTCTGGAATGAAAATTTTGGAATTTAAAAAATGAATTTCTGGTAAACAAATGCAATGCTGATGGTTGTGAGTTTCATGAATGTGCAAATTGAATTAAACATTGGGGGTGGGAGGACATTTTAGGTAATCAGTAATTCTATTAAAAATTTCCTCATAGAATAACATAGGCTTTGGCTGTCGGCGAGTATAAGTACTGTACAGAGTTCGAAATTAATAGTTGTTAGGCGTGTTTCACACCTAGAAATTTAAGTTTGGCAATCATAAAATCACACCCAGTCTCATTTTTGACGCCTAACTTTTGGCTACATTTTTTAAAAGTTAATTTTATAATAATAAATTTTTTATATATAATTTAACTGTTCTGTTTTAGGTAAATTTTTATTTTTTTTAAATATAAATGTATTTATGTTTGAACTTTTTCTGTTTGTATTTTTTAAATAAACAAATAAAAGAGCTGAGTTTTACCCTGTTATGATCCCAATAAAACATTTAAAAAATACATTTGAGAAAAAAATTATGGCAACTAAGAAAAAATAATTAAGGGCCATTGATGCCTGACTTTCACATTATAAATTCTAACCCTGGTACTGTACTCTTAATGCACATCCGGTTAAGCAATTTATTTTTTAATACATTAGTGTAGGTGTGCTTTTGCACAGTTTGTTATTAATATTTCAAACATATAAAACTTTGAATCAGATTGTATTATAGAAAGTTTAAAACTAAAAGTTAATCATTAAGTGAGTTTTTTTGTAATGTTTAATGAAACTATTAAAAAGGAAGCTAATTGGATTAAAATAGCATTTTCAAGATATCTTTTCTCTCTTATGCCCATGTTTTTGCAGGTTTTCTTATTTGAGCGTATGTTTATTACAGGGTTCCCACAGTTCAGGGAGAACAGGGAAAACCTGGTAAAGTCAGGGAATTTGAAATTACTGAAAAAAGTCAGAGAAATATCAGGGGAAATTGTAAATATTGCTCAAAAACCTAGAAAATGATAATATAAACCTGGAAAATGCTGATATAAACCTAAAAATGCTTTTTGATCATTCAATTTATACCGCAAGTCACGTTACTATGTTGTCTTTTATGTCGTGAGCTATGTTCTGTTTTATACCGTGAGCTATTTTTTATTTCGCAGATCAAATTTTGTGACTGGAATTTTCGAAAAAAAAAACCTGGAAAAATCAGGGAATTTTATTTGTCAAGTTGAGTGGGAACCCTGCATTAGTGTGGTTCAGTTTGTGTGACAATATTGTGGAATCAATTAGACTAAACAAGGGATAACTGTATTTATTTAAAAGTAATATTTAACAGATTTGTAATGATATTGTTATAATTTGTCTATAACAATAGCAAAACTTGTTTATTTTTTTGTGCTGTAAAAGACCATAGGCGTGTTTATATTGTCATTTCTAAGCTTTTATAAAACACCATGTATAACTCTTTATAGAATATAAAAAATAATAATTGTTGCATTTATTTTCCAATGTTGATAATGTTTTCTGATTTACTAATCATTAATATTATATTAAACTTAACTTTTTTAATTACATACATAATAATGAGTACATAATAACCTGTTATTTATTCCTCTATACAATTTTAATCTTTTTTGAAGTATTAAAAACATGCAGTGCGTTGTAAGGCTAGTTTTACTGTTATTGAATGGAAATAGAAATTCCTCTTAATTGAAAATAGAGCAAAACATCATTTATACGTCTTTCATGTTTTACATAAGTTTAGTCTATGTGCTAGTATTTTATTCTACTCATTTTAATACAAAAATATTCCTTTTTATTTTATACAACACAAATATCATTTATGTTATTTTTCATCTCTTTAAAATATTTGCGAATTCTCTATCTCAATCCCTTTCTCTGTTCTTTCATTATTTAATTTTTTTTTTCTTTTAAACAATCATACTAATGAGAAAACATCCATCCGATGAACTTAATTTGATTATCTTTTATTAATATTCAGAGGCATACAGTACTTCAAATAATTATTGATGATTTTTTTCATAATTAAATGCCTGCTTGTATGAACAACTCTCAACATATACAATCTACATTATATCAGGGTGGCTAGCAGTCAGGGAAAATCAAAGAATCAGGGAATTTAGAAAATCTGGAAAAGGCAGGGAATTTTAACAAATTTTGTTAAAATAAGCTATATTAATCATTAAATTATTAATGATATATTTTAAATCACTAATTTTTTTGCTAGTGTCGTGAAATTTTCATCGAAAATAAACGTGAGAGTCAGGGAAAAATGCATGAAAATCTCGAAAAATAGTCAAGGAAAAATCAGGGAATTTGAAAAGGTTTAAATGCTAGCCACCCTTACTCAAATAAAGCAATTATAATTAGAACTTAAGGTATGTAGCTAAAGTAGAATTTCTCTCACATTTGAAAATGTTTTAAAATATATGTAAATACTAAAAAACTACACTGATTTTATTTTAGAGTTAAATTTGGCAGAATCAGTTTTTTATTAAAAATTATACCTCTTCTCATTCATAGGTCAATTTTACATTAGTCTCTTGATAGACATATAAATGATACTTTGCTGTTATTCTTTATGTATATTTAAATTTGCTTAATTGAAAACTTTATTTTTAGGAATTACATGAATGACAGCCTTCGAACTGAAGTGTTTGTGCGTTATGATCCAGAAACGATAGCTTGTGCGTGCATTTATCTGAGTGCAAGATTGTTACAGGTTAGTTGCATTCTATTACTAATGGCTCTTTTTTTTTCTTGTGGCATTAAGAGTATGTTAGGCAGGGCTGTGTGTAGTCTGGTGGTAAAATGGTAGACTTCTAAAATTTAAAGTCAGACTCCTTTGTACATATTTACATATACAGACATGTTATTAAAAATCTTGAACAATAAGGTAATTTATATATTTATTCCTGAAGATGTAAAAATAAATAATTTTGCTCTATATTTCCCTTCTATGTCTGTTTGTTACTGTCAAAGGGACGAATAGATAAAAAAAGCTTATCTTAGAATTGCCCCCCCCCCCCCTTAGAATGATATATTTATTCTATGACTGAAATGTCTGAGTTTTCATCAGCTTAGAATCTAATTAGGCTCTAAAAATAGAAATAATTTATTTTTTAATGTATGAGCTTACCAAGTCAACCTAGCAACATTGACAAAAATATTGCACAATATGTGCAAACTATTCCATTTAAAAAAGATTAAACAAGAATGAAATATCATGCAGTTCACATAGATTATTGACATTTTCCAACTGTACATACTCGTTTCATTGTTTAAACTTCAGTGCACTTTTTGATATTTGATCCAACATTAGTTATAGATAGATAAGACAGACTAAATAAATTCTTAAAAATTGTTGGAAAGTTTTGAAAATCATAATGCAAACGGAAATGTGTGATTCCAGTAAACTCCAATAATAACCATTACAATATATTTTAGGGTAGCCCTGTAAATATTAATGCTAAACATACCATATTGCATTGAAATATTTTTACCGTATGAATAATAAATGTAAATTTCATTATGAATTGTACAAAGCTATTTAAATATTTATAAAAATGCCTCTCATAGAATCCGATGCATTGGCATTCTTTTGGCTGACCCTGTACACAAACCAGTGGGATATTTATACCATGTTAAATAAGAATCATACCATAGTGAAGAAATTGAATAGCATTATATAATTTTGAAGAAATTCTGGAAATATTTATGGGAGGGGTCTGTCCAGAGGTAAATCTGAGTCCGTTAAAGGACCCTTCACAAAAATTTTCCCATTAAAAATAAACCTTTCGTAAATCTTTTTCATTTCGAAAACTAATCTTCCATGGAACGAACAGGCCACCTGAATAATTGGACGTACTTTGCAGTATTTCTCCCGAGAAGCTGATATTCAATTTCTAGTTCATAAAAGGTTTCTATGCATTTGTGTGAGTTTAGCCCTATAAAAATAAACTATCATTGTCTAAAGTGAAATCTTAATTGTAATTTTATTTTACAAAATTAAATTTTTCACAATTTCACAAAAGAAAGACCTTAGCCAAAAAGTTCGGAAGAACTTCATTTTTACATTGAATTTAGATTTGAAAAATTATGTGTAGGATTTTTCACAATTACACAAAAACAGGACTCTCTCTGAAAAGTCTGGACTGACTCCTGATTTAAGGGAGTGCGAACAGGTGGACAGATAGACGTATAAGCAGTCGGACGGACAGAAAGACTGACAAATTTCTAATTCTAATCATAGTTACCCTTAAACATTGTTTAAAAAAAATATTAAAAAGAATGAAATTCCAAAAATTTCCAATTATAGCCATTAATGTGTGAATGCTTTTGTGGGGCCCCCCGTAAATCTTAATGCTAATCATTCTATATTCTGTAGAAAACATTTAGTGTATATCATGGATTTGTAATTTTATTTTGGCAGATACCCTGTATTTATTTCAAAATTTATTATTATTTATTTTGTTTTTCCAGATACCATTACCCAGCAAGCCAGCTTGGTATCTTGTATTTGCTGTTTCTGAGCAGGACATCAATGATATCTGCCAGAGTATTCTGTCTTTGTACTCGAGGAAAAAAGTAAGTTGTGTAATATCTAAGATTTATTTTATTTTATTTTTTTTTCCTTTCTTTCCCAATGATAATTTTTGATTAATTATTCCAGCTCTCTGTAGACCATTATACTATTTTGTCTAAAAGGCAGATTTAAACATATATATATATATATATATATATATATATATATATATATATATATATATATTCTTCTCTTTGAAAAGTAGTTTTCAGGGTAGAAATTAAGGAAATTAAGTCACTTGTCTGCAGGACCAGTAATTTTAAGATTTCACTGGTCCATTCACCAATTATATTATATTTTTAAAAATATTTAAAAATCTGTAAAACAAAAAAAATTTATATAGCAAATATAATTTTTTGTAAATTATTACAAAATACAAATGAAGTCTTATATATAAATCAAAAATATATGTCCTAAAAGCTAAATGTCACATATTTATCAAAAAGTGTTACATTAGTGAGAGCAGGGCCCATTTAAAATGTCAGATTTTGCTGGGATGACTAAGATTTTTGTAAAAGTACTGATTTTAGCTGTATGATTTTTATAAAGGTACCCTTTTTGCCAGATTGATTTTTGTGAAAGTACCTTTTTTGCCAGGTTGATTTTCGTGAAGGAATAAAAGGTAGTAAAATTGACCTTTATTAACCCCTGCATTTTCTTACCAAAACTCCCCAAATAATAAAGTTATGTTTCCCCAGTGAAAATTTTTTCAAGATGTTGGTGAAGTGGAGTAAAGTCTCAAAGCCCTCGTGAGAAAGTTTGACAGATTCACTGTATGATGTTTGCTTTCAATAACTCCCACGTTAAATGTTTTAGGCAGTAAAACATAAACAGTAAAATCTCCTGCTTTGAGACATGTCATTGCTCTTACCATTGTAGTCGTCAATCGTTTTCTTTCTTTAGTACACGTTTTGCGATAAGAGAGTGAACTTTATGGTGTTCTCGACAGTGGTGATCTTTAACACATGTCAAAGGAGGATATTTTACTGTTCATGTTTTATTGCCCAAAACATTTAACGTGGGAGTTATTGAAAGGAAATGTTGTACAGTGAATCAGTCAAACTTTCTTGCGAGGCTTTAAGACTTTACTCCACACACCAACATTTTGAAAAAATTTTTCACTGTATAATTTTTATTATTTGTGGTATTTTAGTAAGAAAATGGCAAACTGGAAGCATGAATATGTAAAAAATAAGAGAAATATTGTGGGTAAAAAAATAAATAAATAAAATAAGAAACAGATTGTTTTTATTGATTTTCTTTTGTTTTCTGGGCACAAATCCCCTCAAATTTCCTCCATACTACAAATGTTCGTGTTTTAGAACTTTCTACCTCTGTAGTTCCTCAGCTCAGAAAACATTTAATGGTTAAATTAATCATCGTTCCCCTCCAAATGAAAGGAGGGGGTATATCTAGAAAACGGTGGGTGATTGGGCAAAAATGGTCGTCATATTCGGATTCAGGGGGTCATTTTACATAAGAATCTGCAAAAATGGTATATCTTTAAAAAAAAAAAATTTCTTTGGCAGAGCAATCAACGAAAGTTTATAACTGCCATTGCAATTCACCCATGGAGGATAAAATTAAAATATAAAATTCAGTCATAAAAATCATGGGCTTATAGTTATTACATCATTTTCTTGCATTCATGATAATGTACTTATTTGATTAACAGTTCATCGTGACGTCATATTTATTGATTTACTTAAAACTGAACCATGCGAAGCCCAGTGATAATTTGATTAGAAAAATTTGTTTTATATTATTAGATGAAAGGAGGTTATTATGGAACACCATTTACATTTCTTAAAATAACTTGTTTTTAATAAAAACAAACCTGCCAACATTTGAAAATGACAATTAGTAGCACATCTATTTTAAAAATGGATTGGATGGTTGGTTGGTTCATTTTTATTATGCAACACACGAATCCTAAACAAATAAATGTATGTATGTTGCCGTATTTTCTTGTGTATAATCCACGGGGTACTATTTTCAGCCCTGATGAAAAATTTTCCACAGATAATACGCACTGCTAGATGCCAGAAATCCGGCTTATATTTGCCACAGAAATCTGGCCACATTATGTTAAATGTCGTCCCCCCCCCCCTCCCCAGATTAAATAATTTTAAAGTTATTATTTTTATCAAAATAATTTGCATTAGTGTTCATATATAATGAAAGACTAAACAGTTTAAGAAACAAACACAATTTATGAAACCAGGTGTAAAATAATTTTATTCAAAATTACTCTTTTTACACTATATTCAACCAGTTATTAAAATTCAGCAAAATTCACCAATGAATAAATATTTTTGTGTGTTTAATTATGTGTATAATTTAAAAAAATATAAATTATAATTATTGCAAAAAATTATAATAGCATTGGGATAATTATTTAAAAAATGTTAAAATATAAATACTAAACACATTCAAAGGCTTTTGCAGGCGTTTGATCATCGATTGTTAGGGGAGGGGGGGGGGTAAAAAAAAAGGTGAGAAATATTGAACAATTTTACTTCTTTATAGGGTCTAGCATTTAATAAAGTAAATTTAAAAAGAACATTGACATTTATGTTCCAGATGGAAAAAGATTAGGAAGGCGTTTGTTTGCCGATCGTTAGGGGGTGGCGTGGGGGTCCAAGGGGGGACGCAATAAAATACACGAATGAGAAATATTTTACAATTCTATCTCTTTATACATTCTAGAATCTAATAAAGTAAGTTTTAAATGAAAATTGACATTTACGGCGTGGATGGAGATAGATTGAAAATCGCAAAGCAAAACGTAGTCAGAAATGTTGCAGTTTTGGTGCTAGATAAAATTTCGTAATTTTAAGCCGATTTTCGTAGCATTCGTCCAAATTTGTAACAACTACGAATTATTCGTAGCAGTTGGCAGGTCTGTAAAAATCCCCAAAATCATGATGAGTATATAGTGTAATTATTTGTAATGAATTGTCAATGAAAAAAAATCCAAAAACTTTTTTTGTTGTTATAAAAAGTTTACTCTTAAAAAAAAAAGGTACAAATGGAGGTTAATATGAAATAGTCGGGTAATATGGAATAGGTGGTTAAAACTGTTTAAACCATAGAAAA
This sequence comes from Salticus scenicus, assembly GCA_963930645.1. Classification (NCBI taxonomy): domain Eukaryota; kingdom Metazoa; phylum Arthropoda; class Arachnida; order Araneae; family Salticidae; genus Salticus; species Salticus scenicus. Next base: position 203,934,023 of record OZ005656.1, on the reverse strand, counting down.
ACTAATTAGACTTCATAAAATCAGGTTTATCTCCTTAGGTAAAAGTAACATGTAACTTTTGTGTTTTTAAATGGTCCACAATTATTTTGCCGTCAGTACAGCCAATTCTCAATATACAGTTATACTGGAATTTTCTTAGAACATACTTGGAAAAGTCAGGGAATTTCATGCTCCTATTTGAGTGGCAACCCTGTCACACTCATTGACCTAGCTGTTCGAAGTTTTCCATGGATTTCTCTTGATCTCCTGTCAATATGGGCTTGGACTCCTTAAAAAGACCCCCACGCAGGGCATCCCACTTATAGCCCTAGGACCCTGGCGTATTCAATCTGCCTTAAACCAGTAAATAAATAAATATTTATTTTTGAATAACATTATACACGCTTGAATTTTTAAAGATGACACCTAGATTTTTCATTTTGATGCCTAAATTATTTACTTTAGGCATCGTGACTCCTAATTTCAAAATTCTGATTTCTAACATTGCTTGTATGTAAAAAGTAGCACAGTGTCCACATTCTTTTGTGGTTTTACTTTTACATTGTTACAAGTTTTTCCATCTGATAAAATTTTTACTATCTTCCAATTTAGTGTGTAATTTGGATTTTTGTAGTTTACGAGTATCTTGATATTTTAAAAGTTAATAATGTCAAACCTCATTAACGGGAACACTGTTATTGTGAATTACTTATAATATGAACTATTTCCACAATCCCTGTTAAAATAAGATTAGTTTAGTTATATGAAGAGTAGTTACTGATAACATGAATAATTTTTTTTCCCCCCTTGAGATTTCACGTTAATAAGGTCTGACTGTATTAATTTTTTGGTTTTTGTTTAGTTAGGATGGTAGTTGTTCTGTGATATTTTATATTGTTCTTGTGTTCGGCGATTTTTTATTTAATTGCATATCTTATATTTTTTTAATTTTGCAGCCTGATCCTGATAAGTTAGAAAAAATTGTTGAAGAGTTAAGAAAAACTCACCAAGAAGCAAAACTTAAAGCCAAAGGATTATCTGCTCTAAATAACCAGGCAAATCTCTCTCCTGCATCTCAAGCATGTAAGTGTATATAATTTTCACTTTTTAAAAATGGATTTTCATTCTTTCGACAAATATGTATGTATGGAAACATACAGTAGATCCAGTTTCTCTAAAATATCTTTAAAAAAATATATATATATTAATTTTGTCAATGTTCAACATATTCAGGGTTGCTTAGAGTACGTGGTATTTAGGGAAAACTTGGGAAATTCAAAAATTTTAAAAATATGTAAAAAAAAAAAAAAAAAAAAAAAAATGAAAGTACAGAATTTATTACAAAAACACAGGAAATTCAGGAAATTAAATTTTTTTTTGGAAAAGTATAGAAAAAAAAAAAAAATTGTAATAAGTATTTATTTGTATTTATTTTTTTAAATTTAAAATTATAGACTTTTATTATTTGAAGAAAAATACTATTTTTATTTTAGTACTTTTATATAATGAAGGGTAAAATTTAGTTTGTTATATGATTTCCCCAAATTATAGTACATTAATTAAAATTTATACACACTTATGAACTTATTAAACTTGTTAAACTCTAATGCTACATGATTGTTTGTATCATCAGGGTATCGACAATCGAGGAAATCATGCAAAAATCAGAGAACTCTATCAATCTGGAGATATTAGGGGAAAATCAAGGAATTTCGTTAAAATACCCCAAAATCATGTAACTTTTCATTTTAGCCTTGCAAATATGATTGAAAGGATTGCTGAACAAACTACAGGGATGAAAGTTGGTCAGTAAAGTCAGTATTAATCAGTATTTTAGGAATTTAGTCAGTAAAGTCGGTATTTTTGGCCAAATTATTTCTAAACTCCCTTTTTAGTATAATTTTTTTTTATATTTCTATTTTCATATCTGAAATTAGGCCAAATAAAACATTTATAGAAAAAAACAGATATTCAAAAGCCAGATATCCGGCATATTATCCGGGTATCTGGTGGTTTTGATCCGGATATGGTGGATACCGGATATTTACCAGATATCCGGTTCATCCCTAATTTATTTATTTTTCTCATTATTTGCAATAAGAACAAAGCCTCTAGATACTGCAAACATTTCGTTTTATTTGATCCTTCTCTTGCCAACAATTACTATGCCATTAATATTCTATTTATGTCAGAAATTATGTCGTATGCGATATCTCCCTAATTTTCATTCTTAAAGGTTGGCAGCTATGCTGTGCATTCTTGTCGAGTGAGGCCTTTCTTAAAATCATAAAAAATAATCCAACATGAATTTTACAAATATCGCGAAGACAAATTTCAGTAGCGCCTTCCATTGGTCGTTTGTAAAAACATAAAACACAGTCCTCGTATAAAATTGTAAATATCTATCAAGGTTTTTGTATGTAAAGTAGTTCAGTCCTAAGTATTTGGTATTAATCTAAACATTAAATTTCATTACTTATTCTCATTAAAAATCTCAGTTTTTAACTCACTGAACAGTTTATTTATTATATTTTTCACATACTTTATTAACTGATAAATTTAAAGTTTTTTTTTTCAAAATATACTTGCATTACAGAATTAGCAGAAAAAAGTTTCATTGTATGACTCTTAATTTTTATTCTCTTTTTTAAGTTGATCAGTATTTTTTAAAGTTTAGTCAGTATTTTTCCCAATTTTTGATCAGTAAATTCTGTATTTTTTACCTCTGACTCGATTTCATCCCTGAAGCTATTTCTTATCCAAGATAGCTAAGAATTGGTTGCTCTCTAATTGAATCTTGTCAAAATAGCATTAGATTTAAAAAATATTTTTATTATTATTAAATATTTGTAATTCACTTGACAGGGCCTGAAATTTCAACTTGGATAACACTCGCTGAAGAAAAAAAGTTACTCGCCACAAAATATGATTAACTTACTCTATTTTTTACATATAAGGTGACCAGAATTTTTTATTGGAAAAAGTGGAGAAATTGCGCAATGTCTTTTATTTTATAAGAAAATAGAAGAAATTCAATTTTGAAAAAGAGGTCATTTTAGAAGACAAGAGGTCATTTTAGAATGAAAATGTTATAAAAACAGTTTCAAAAGTTACTTTACACAAGTGGTGAAAACATTTTTATCTCAACTGATGAATTTGGATCAGTACACCTTAATTTAAATTAACAGTATACGGATACGAGGGGAAAAACCCCTAATTTTTATAAGTGTCACTGGACATGGACAATATAGATTTATTATTATTATTATTATTATTAATTTTTGCTATAGACCAAACATTTTTTGTGGTACTTTCATGCAGTTACATAAAACAAAAGTTGGTATACATTTTTTTTTTTTTTTTTTAAATTAAAATCATGATCATAAAGAAGAAAAAATGGCAAATGAAAAAATAAAATTAATATTCGGCAGATGAAACGATTTGTTTTAACGATTCATTCAACGAAGTCATTCTTTATCAACATTTTATAAAAGTTCTCACAAGTGTAACCTAAATTAGTTTTAGTAGTCAATAAGTTTTTAAAGTAGATATAATATTCATGCAAAAGTGAGAATGCGTGTCAACCCACTGCGTATCAACTGGAGCCCCACCTTCTTAATGATTTCATGACAATTTCAATAGCGATTCTGTGTTCTGGATCCAAAGAGCCGTACAGATATAGAGAATACTTTTATTTGTGATTCAAAGAATCTGAATAGACATAAACCATAATATGCTTTGGCAAGTTTATTAGAAAATTGTTAGAAAAAAGTTAGTGTTCACTGTTTGATACAGCCAACAGCCGATTGAGCTTCCCAGTTTTGCGAAATTTTTGAAAATAAGGAGTAAATCCTTTTCATTTGGAAAAGAGGACAGAAGACAAAAAACATAAAAATGGACTTTTTAGTCCTGTAATGTTTTTTTCACAGAAGCATTGAAAAAGACTGTCCTCTTAAAAAGAGGATCCCTGGTTTACCTAAGATTAGCATGATTTTATGTTTTTGAGATAATTTTTTTGGTACCACCGTATATTGTAAGATTTCTATCTACATTTAGACTGAAATTTTACTTGCCACAGTAAAATTTCCACTCGCCAATGGCAAGCTGGCGAGCGGAAATTTTGTGCCCTGTACTTGAGGATTAATTTTATGTTCTGATGTTAATATGCTGTGCAGTTAAAACAGGGCGGCAAAAATCAGGGAAATCATGGAAAAATGAGGATATTTTAGCAATTTTGAAATATCAGTGAATTTTTGTAAAAACACCCAAAAATCATGGAGGTTTCCATTCCCCCCATGACTGAAAGATTACCAAACATGCATTATCTTACAACCATGATTGCACAGGATTGACTGCTTTCTAGTTGAATTTTGCCAGATTAACATTTTTTTTTTTTTTTATAATTTTAGTGTGACAACTTGAGGAATAATTTGTGTTCTAATGTTAATATGTTGTGCAATTTAATTAATTTATATTTTTATAACTCAAATTTTGAATTTTTTCATTTTCTTTTCTTTTTTTGATTGTTAAAATCAACAACAACAAAAAAAAAAAAAAAAAAAAATTGAGATTTTTGCCCATCAGTATAATTTTTTGAGTTGCAGGGGTTTGGTGAACATGTTACAATAGAGTGTGGTATACACAAAATTATGGAATTTATGGTAAAAAGTAACTTGAGATCATGGAAATCTGCCAAAACTAGTCGGGGAAATCAGGGAACTTTTTCTCTGAATTTCTGTAGCGATCCTGTAAAAGGATTTGAATTTTGTCAACTTTTTCCAAATTTTGATATTTTCATTTGCATACTTCTTTTTCTTTTTGTATCCCCCCCCCCTTCCCCCCCAAGAAAAAAAAATTGCCCATTAATATAATTTGTGAATTGCAGTGGCTTAGCGAGCAAATTACACACACAAGTATACAATATACACGAAATTATAGAATTTGTGTAATGACAGGGGTAGTACTTTTCATGAAATTCTGAAAATTTATCGAAGACGTCATGAAATGTCCTTAACCCTTTCACTACCACTGGGACATATACGTCCCAAGCAATGCTGCCAGATTGAGGTATTTTTTTTTATTGAATATCCACCAATAAATTTTAATTGCAACGGTTGTATAATCATTCCGAAAACATCTAACAAAGAAGTCTTCGAAGTTATTAGGCATTTAAAATTTAGTGGTAGATATCATATACAAAGAATTCCCTCAATCTGGCAGCACTGGTCCCAAAGGCAGTTTATATTGGTAGTGAAAGGGTTAAATATAAGATACACACAAATAATAAATAGTGTCTCAGTAAAATTTTTTTAGATTGATCCCTTATCTCCTCTGAGTGTATGTATCTGCTTTGCTAAACCAATATGTTAACTGCCCCGGGCATATATATATATGCTTTTCCAAAGTGTTGCGTTATTACCAGGTGAAACTAGGCTCACAGATTTAGAATGCAATAAAATGACTTTGGCAGTGTTTTCGAAGTATTTACTTGTTTCAGAGAAGGGGGAAGTGGGAGAAATCAGAAAGGGAATGTTTTTGGAACAGTGAATGCATAACTATGTGCGCTTGTGTGAAAAATAGTGGTACTGGGAAGTGAATCTTGTAAGTTTTCCTCGGCATCTAAGGGATTAAAGAGAGACTCCTTTCACTTCTTCCTAAAAAAAAAAGAAAAAAAAAAAACTTGAGCAATCCCTTGGATTGAAAATGTTATTATTATTTTTGAAATATACTAATAATCCTTGTGTATTTATTTTAGTAAACTGAATATGCCTTTAATATTTTTTAGGTTCACCAAGAAATGGTATCAAATCGCCAATAAATGAAGTAAAAAAAGAAAAGAACGATAATAAACACAATGAAATCAGTCCTAAGTAAGTTCCATTTTTTTATTTATGACTAGCACATTCAATATGGTACTTTGTTGACAAATTTAATCTTTTCCTAATATGTGTATTGATTTTCTCATTTTTAGTACATAATTTATAAATGTTAATGATATAATTTTTTATACTCTCAAAATAACCATCAGCTCTAACTTTTTTTTTTTTTTTTTTTTTAAGTAATAAATTATCATTTCAATAGGGTTGCTACAGTACCTGAAAAACTCAGGAAATTTGAAAATTTATTCCTAATACAGGGTAAATTCAGGGAATATAAAAATATTTTGCAAAAGCAAAAGAAAAATTTTTAAAACTGTTTTAATTTTACGCGGTTTTTAACTCCCATATGTATAATTTTATAGTTTGGAGAAATTTTTAAATTATTTATTTCTAACTTAATTTAAAATTTAAATGAAACGTTTATTAATTAAAAATATATATGTAAACACCTTACTTTAGCTTCATCATACTTGCAAAAAGATCTTCTCTCCTCCCCTTTCTCAGTTGCATCTTGCTGTAGTGGACAGTGACTATCCATAGTTTCATCTTGATCTTTAAGTAGGTGGTGCCACTGAAAAACGATTCCGTCAGATTCGTAGTCATTAATAGCAGTTCGATTATTATTTTGATAGTTTCTCTAAAAATTGCATATGTAAGATTATTATAATCAGTGATTTTGGTTATGACATTAAATTTTATATCTATTTTACTTTCCTAGTAGGTTCTAGCAAGAGCAGTGGTGTATTTGGCATATTTTATATTGTCTTGGTGTTCTTTTAAACGGGTTAAATGAACACAGCAAGAGCAGTGGTGTATCTGGCATATTTTATATTGTTTTGGTGTTCTTTTAAACGGGTTAAAAGAACCCCAAAATCACTGATTATAATAATGCTACGTATGCATTTTTTAGGGAAACTATCGAAATAATTAATAATGAAACTGCTATTAATGACCATGAATCTGCCGGAATAGATTTTTCAGTAAAGCCATCTACTTAAAGATCATGATGAAACTATGGATATTCACTGTCCATTTCAGCAAGATGCAATAGAGAAAGGGGAGGATCCTCCCAAAAAAAGCTTTTTGCAAGTATGATGAAGCTAAAGTAAGGTGTTTACTTATATATTTTTATTTATTATTTTTTTAGTGTGTTATAATGAAATGATTTTCAACTTTAATATACTCTAGTTATGTTGACTTTTTAAATGTGCTGCATGTTAGTGTGTTGTCTAGGGTTTAACTTGGCAAGAAAGTTTTTAGCATTTTAACTAAAATGCACAAGCAGTATTTTAATTTTTTTGAAAATAAATTCTTTGGATGCTATTGGTTTCTTTTTTATATTATAACATGGATGGTTATCCCGAATTTGGTTTCTACTTCTTTGTTTACTGATGATTTTAACCAAGCATCCATACATATGATAGATTTAAAAAACATGAATCTGCAAAACTTTATTTTGATTTCAAAAAGTGCAGTACAAGTAATGTTGAAACAAATTCTAAGTATTTTTTCATTTAACCATAAAAAGTCGAAATTAAATATAAATGTATTACGATCCCTATATTTTCAATGTTTTTGTAATATTTTGGCCTACAAATATTTGTATAAAAATTAGAGGTAGTAACTTAAAGGTATATGAAAAAATGCTGTTTTAGCTTTTTAGCGAAATTCTTTCTGATATATTTTAGCAAAATGCTTAAAAAATAAAAAAAATAATGGCAATTTAAACCCTGGTTCTATCTATTTCATTTTTAAAAAGATAGGAAATTTTCTTTTTTTTTTTTTTCTTTCCCCTCTCAGTTTTATGTAGCAACCCTTTTAAAAATGTAAAAATTCTATGCTAATTTTTTTTCTTATAATTTCTCTTTATAGATATAGCAAAGAATTAAATCATCGTAAACGCAGAAGTTCTTCTCCACTGGATGATGATTATCAGAGTTCAGAAGGGAAAAAGAGAACGAAAACAAGTTCTTCAGGTAGTGGAACTAGTCGTAGCCCTAGTCCAAAGAGAAAACAGAAAACTCCTCCAAGAGGTTTTAAGGACTCTCGTCACTCTAGGTCACGCTCCAGGTCAAAGGGCAGAAGTTCTAAGAAAATGAAACACCGTTCATCTCACAAGCGAAAGCATAGTCATAGTTTGTCACCTTTATCTCCTCCCACGTCAGTAAAAACATCAGTAAAAAGTCATCACATCAGTAAAAAGTCCTATAAAAACAAACATTCCGACAAATCTCATCATGCAAGATCTCGATCGCGATCTTATGAACATAATCACCATTCAAATGATATACATGAAAAAACACACAAATCTCGTAAAGATAAAGACAAAACAAAAGAAAACCACCATTCAAGAGAAAAAAAGAGAAGATGAATAAGCATTTCTGTGATATGAATTGTAAATTATTGTTATTTGGTATTCCATCAAAAATTTGGATCTACCAAACTGTGAATATACTTTCTTACATATGTATAGTCTATTCAACCAACATTTGAAATGAATGGAGCAGTGTTTTTGTAAATCATAGCACAAAGTGTGCCATGCTGCTTTCATACTTTTTAAAAATTAAAATTATAAAATAAGTGCTTTATTTATTTATTAATTATTTATTTCAAACATTAATTTGTAAATTGTTATAAATCTATATTTGTATGTGTATATATTTTTTAATGGTGCCAACTTAAAAATTAAATCATTTTATATAACTTCCTTTAGCTATATCTTTTTTTTTTTTTTTTTTTTTTTTTTTTTCCTTCTCAATTTCGAAATGTTGTACCAATGCATAAATTAAAGTTTTTAGTGTTGGAATATTAAATTCTTTGTATCTTTAATAGCAATTTATACTTCTTTCCCATTTAAGTTGTTGCTTTAGCTAGTGTTTAAAAATATTTTGTTTTATGCAATTGAGCATTATAAATTATCTTGATTAGCTAATTTTAGCTAATATTTTGGTAGCTTTTCATTTCTTTAATTTCAGTTTTATTAAAAAATTTATAATTTTTAATTAAAATATTTTTTCATTCTTATTGGTCACTGTGGTTTATGTGATCTTGCTTTTCTACGCTTAATGAATCATTATTATATACATATATATTTATTGGAGTTCTTTTTTTTATTTATTTAAATAATACAATTGGCTGATGTTAGTCATGTTGATGTTTTAATATATTATGCGTGATTTCATGAGAAATTTCAGAAAAATTAATGGTTTCTGTCTAATGGTACAGTAAAAAGCAGTGATAAATGCATTTTTTAATATTTTTTTAAAAATAATTTATTTCTAATGTCTAATAAAACATTTCAAATTGTAGCAACAAGTTAAGATTTAAAATTAAGAAACACACACATGATATATGTATTTATGTATGTATATAATGTGTAGAAATTAGGGAAAGATACATACATGTACATATGTATGATTTTTTTTTTTTTTTTTTTTCCTCTAGGAAAATTCATTTTACTCAGAATCAGATCAGCCCTATATATTATGTAAGTTCTAACCTTAAAAAAATAACTTTTTGGAAACAATTGTTAACATTTTGGTGTCTTAATTTATGATTCTAAATCTTTTAGTTCAGAAGTTATGATCGAAATTGTAACAAGTGTGAAGGTGAAACAAGATTTTGAAAACATATTAAAGCTTTTCATGTCTTTTAATATTAAGGATATCTACTAAATTAATTAATATTTAGTAAAACTAACTTCAGTTATAAATTTTAATTTTTATATAATTTTGAAAATAGTAAAATCTCAAAATCCTGAATTCGTTTTATAAAATAATGTTTAGAACTTTTGTATGTAGTTTAATTATTTGACTGAATTTTATTTAAGTTGGCACCACCTCCTCTTCCCTTTCCTCTTAAATTTCCGTATTGTTTTCCCAAGCTTACGTTGTTTACATGTATCATAATTTTGAAAATTAATTTTTATTTCTAATTTGTGTTTGTACCTACCTACCAACGAGATAAAGTAGATTGCTGATTCAACGGATAATGGGGATTAGCTTTCCGTGGTTCAACATGAATCCCGTGATATGAACCAATAGATTGCTATATTTGGTCTTTTATCGCTATTTTGGCATTTAAGATTTCAATTCAGCAAATCATGATTATTATTAGGTAACACAACAGTCCTATAACCGAAATAAATTGTTTTTAAAATAATTTTTCACATATTTCACATTATAATAAATAATAAAATACTTTTTTTTTCATGATTTTCCAACAATGTTTAAAAGTGCTAATAAAGAAAAGTTAAACTTTTAAAAGAGCTAAATTTAGCAACATATGATAATTTATCAACTATTTTTAAATATGTTGTCGTTTAAATTCTTACACGAAGTAAAATACAAACTAAAATGACTTAGAACAAAAAAATATTAAACATAAGTAAACAAAAACATCGGCGGTTATGACTTTCACCAAATACAATCTCCAAACTGTTGCCGTAGAAATTTATTGAAAATAAGCTGTTACGAAGGGAACCAACACATAGATGGTTCATATCACATGACTCATGTTGGATGATGCTAGGATTGCCATTTATCACCCTACTTTATTTATCTTGTTGGTACTTGCTACCCAGTGACATTTATAGTTATAATGAAACAAAGTTAATTGAATATATAATATTTTAAAATGTAAATAAGATTTTTAAATTAGTAAATTTAAACGAAAATTTTAAATTATGTTACTGAAAGCCTATTTCATTTTACATTTTTGTATATTGATCATACATTTTGCTAAACCTATTCTAATGTTATTGGTGGGTAGTCATTATTTCCTGATTATATTTACTCCAGAGAATATTGAGCATTTATTTAAGTGTCCGAAACATGGTTGTGAGAATGTTTGTTTAGTTATTTAAAGGATGTCAGGAACGTGGCTGAAAGTGAATTTATAGTTAAGGTTAAAATTCTCTGTCAGTAAACTCCAAATTTCATGTTAACCTATGGAGAAAATAATCCTCATTATTCATTACATATTACATATTTTAAAATGCTGTTTTCAGATTAAGAAAAAACTTCTTGAATTGGATTTAGATTATCTTTGCCACTCATTGATAAAGAATCTTAATAATCTTTAAATTATCATTAAATTATCCATAATTCTCTTTTTCAATACAACTTATGAAATATATAAAGGTTCCAATAGAAATTTATGTTGGTGATTGTCTATATACCATATATTTCTGTGTGTGAGCCTAGAATATTTAAAACATTTTGTAGAGCTAAGCTGAAGTATAGAGTTTTGCTTATAAACAGATATATTAATCTTCTAAAAATGTAAGTGCTTCCCGTTTACCATGCACAAGACAAGTCATGAAGTGTTAAATATTTAACTTTTGTTTAAATTTCTTAAACTTATGAAAAAGAAATAATTTTAATAAAATAAATATATATATACAGTGGAACCTGTAAAAGTGACCACCTTGGTAAAGTGACCACCTGACTAAAGTGACCATTTTCTTGACTAAAGCGACCCTTTTCCAATTTTAAAGACCCTTTATAAAGTGACCACCTGCGCATAGTGACCATTTTAGCCAGTCCCTAGGGTGGTCACTTTAGACAGGTTCCACTGTATTTCTTTTTTCAAAAGTATTTATTTGATGATTTATTGCATCGTCACAAATAAAAAATTGATTTTAGAAAAATTTGTGTGTGGCATTTAAAAAAAACTACTAGAATTCATTAAATAATTCTCACTTAAAAATAGCAATGAAAGAAAAAGAAACTTTTTGACTATTTTGAATGCAACCTTTATACAAAAACTGTCTCTAAATACTCCCCTCCTCTCCAATCTAAAAATCAACAGAAGCTTGGAAGGATTAAGATATATATATATTAAAAAAGACCTGTTTTCTATTGATGACTAAGAGGTTGGATAATGTATAAACAAAGAAATTGTGGAACTTTTTCTAAAACTAAATGATGAGAATCATATATACAGGTTTTTGAAAACATTTTTATAGAAAAAAAATGCATTCCTGGCTTATACACAGATCGTCTTATATTCGGAAATATATGTAGTTTATTTTTTTAATTATACCAGTAAAAGTTTTTTTTAGAGCTTGAACTACATAAAAAAAAAGTTCTCTTCATAAGTTATTTCAAGAAGTTTTTAATTAGGTAATCCTAATAAAAAAAAGTTTCTCATTGAAAATATCCTCTTTATAATGTTTTATTTCTCAGTGCGGTGCTAAAAAAAAATAATTAACAATTAATTACTTTTTTTTATGAGTGGGTATGTATGTGTGTTTATAGGATAAATGTTAGCATTTCTGTGTGAATTGAAATTTTCTAATTGAAAATATTCTAGTCTTGCTATAATATTTTTTCTGCATTATCTATAATTTTTAAGTAGGGGAAATCAGGCTCATTTGAAAGCATTGATTCTGTCAAAACTTCCACTACCATTTTCTTATTTATGAAATGTTTTGATGGTTTGTGTCACTGTACATATTATTTTTATACATAAAATTAACATCATTTTCTTTTTCATAATAAAAGTATGAACCCATATAAAATGTTGTTATTCTTTGTTGTCACTAACTTACATTTGATTTAAAATAGTAACTTACATTTTCAAATTCATTGTTCCCTTATAATTCAGGTCAGTTTGAGGCTCTTCAACTTCTCACTTTATATGAAGCACCCTTATCAATTAATTGAAATTTATAAAATAAAAATCTTTCCATGTGCAGTATAACCCCACTAATTCAAAATTCCAGTTAATCCAAACCAATTTTAGTTTTGAAATTTATAATTGAAAAGGATTATAAATTATTCCTTAAAAAAAAAAAAAAAAAAAAAAAGGGTTAACTGAACTATAGATTAACTGAAAAGATTTAATATTGTACTAAAAACATTAAAGTATTTTTTTAGCATGGGGAATTTTGTATGCATTAAAGAAATTAATTCAATAATGCAAAATTTGCTAGACTTGTCTGATGAAGTGATATTCTTGATGATTAAGTAATATAATGCTAATGTCTCGTAAACTTAATATCTGTACATGTCACATTTTCTATGCTCTGTCGGTTTTCTATTTCTAGTGCAATTGAAGCTGCAGAATGGGAAACAAAAACATTCTCTGGCTCACCAGTTTCTTCTAGATCAGAGTCATCTGTGGCTTGTTCTAAACTAAAAAGATGATTTTTTTAAAAATTTGTATGTGAGTTATAGGGTTTTAGACAACAATTGAGTTACAATTTGTTCAGTTATGTCTTCACATCCTGGGAAACAATAAGTGGAAAATTTTCGCTTTTCTTTACTTCTCCTTTTTCAACATCGCTAGAAATAGCTAAATTTGGCCGTATAACTTTGTGACATTATTAAAAAACAGTTTTGTGTATCATTGCTCCATGACTCTGATACCCACTAAATTACATCTTTATTGTGACAATAGCTTATATATTTTTTAGCACACATCTTTTACTTTTCTATTTATATCGCAATTTCGGGCAATCCACATTTTTTTTTTTTTTTTTTTTTTTACGGCCCTCTTCACTCATCGCCGCCGGAAGCCGAAGCTAATGCTATTGTATGGGAAATTTTTCTTCACAAATAACTTATTAACTAATACATGTTTTTGAATTCTGTTTTCATATTCTGAAAATTCTCAGCTGTGAAATTGATGGACCTTTTTTAAAAAATTATTTTTTTATTTTTTATATATATTTTATTTTGAAGCTGCAAAATATGAGTTTTCAATAAGTGAAATTTTTTCATTTTGCAATTAAAAATTAAAAAAAATACATTTTTAAAAAAGGTCCATCAATTTAACTGTTGGAAATTTTCTGAATGTGAAAACAGAATTTAAAAATATGTATTAGTGAATAAGTTATTTGTAAAGAAAAATTTCCCATACAATAGCATTAGCTTGAAAGTGAGTGAAGTGGGCCCTTAAGTCCAAACAGGCACCAATCCCAATTAGTTCACATTAGTGGAGTTCCTACTGTATTAGGTATTACTTCAAATGTCTGTCTATACTTCTTAATTTGATGAAACACTATGAAGGATGCTACAGTACTTTAGAAAACTTGAGGAATTTCAAAAAGCTATTGAAAAAATAGGGAAAACTTAGGTAAGTTCAAAATTTATTACAAAAACAGGAGATAATTTCATAACAGAATTTAAATTTTTTTTTTCTTTATTGTTTGAAGAAAAATGTTTTTAAATTGTAGTGATCATGAGGGGAAAAAAAAAAAAAAATGCATGATAGATTTTTTACCAACTATTGAAAAATACAACAACACAATAACGCTCAGCAATGTTTCATACCACCCTATAAATCAAAAACATGCAATTTTATTTGAAAAAAAAAAAAAAAAAAAAATGTGTATTCTGTGTAAAATGTGAAGTTTTAAGAGATTGTATCTAAATACAAGAATTCTTGAAAAGGGTTTCACTTTTTCTCTCCTCATCCATGAGATTTCCAGTTTCTTCTTTCCAATGTTATCTTAAGAAGTTTCTATTGATTTATTTTAAGATTTTTCATTTGAAAATGAAATATTTTGAATATTACTCTTTGAATATGTTCCTTTTAGCTTTATGAGCATTTTTTTATTTTTTATTTTTATATGCTCAGTTAGCTAAAAGGTGACGAGTTACTGTAAACTAAAAATAAGTTTCATACTGTTATTTAGGAGGAGTAAAATTTGCCATATAAGATTTATAAATGAACAATCTGTAAGAACTTTACTCATCATAGAGTAATATTCAAAAATAGAATTTGAAAAACTTTATTTTTGAATGAGATATTATAATACGATGCAACAAAAATCCCTTAGGATAAAATGGGAAGGAAAAAAGAGGCATACTTGCCAACTTTTCTGGTTTTCCCAGAAGACTTCCGGTTTTTTAACCTATCTTCTGGTCAGATGTTGAAATCTTCCGTTGTACAATTAAAAACTCTTAATCATATATTTTGCAGGCATGTGATTCTTCAGCAGATCCACAGTTTTCTGCTTTTTTGTAATTTTCCATTAATTTGAGATTTTGGATTTTTTTTATTTTTTCTTTTTATTTCGTATTATCTTTGCATTTTTTATTTCCCCCTTCTTTTCTCGACTTTCTGTTATTTTCTTATTTTCCATAAATTACAATATTTGATAATTAGAAAAGCTAAAAAAAAATTATAAATGTCATTTTTAAAGACTAGGAACTATAAAAATATTTTCATGAAAGCTGCACAAGAGAACCTTTAATGCTATTTTTCTTCAATAGATGGATGGCACCAAACATTCATATCGCGAATTGTTAGTCTTGGTCAGGGGTCGATCCAGGTTTTAAATTTTTGGTCCCCTTTTTGTGAAAAACAAAATATTTTTGAGAAATTTTTATTTTTGTGGGGGAAAAAAAATGTAAAACCTTCCATTTTAACAGTCATTGTTAGGAGTTTTTAAATACCAAATTAACATAGTTCAGGGATGAGATTTTTCAGCTTATTTCAGCTTTTTTGTACATTTAGCCTTTCACCTTTCTTTATACATTGAAGATAAAAATAAATATTTATTACTGTAATAAAATAAATTTTGTCATCAAAATTATAGTATTTCATTTCAACATCTTTCCTTTATGTACAGTTTAAGCTTTTTTGTATTTTTGCTAATCTCATCCCTGATAGTTTAATTGAACCAATTTATTAAAAATATAGAAAAAGGATCACTTTTATAAAATAAAAAGGCTCATTTCATAAATTTAAATTTTGTGAAGGTTCCCCATTTATGCATTTGAATTTTGTGAAGGGTCCTCTTTTATAATGTAGAATTTTGTCAAGGAGCAGCAAAGGGGACCCAATTTTTACCTGGATCGACCTCTTTTTGATGTATATTTGAATGACAGATTTTTCTTAGGGGTTATCTACATATTAAAACTGGCATCAACTCCCATTTTTTTCGATGGCATCCTCTACTTTTGACCTCATTTCAAAGTTCTGAGATCAAGGCAATTCAAGAAAAAGTCTTATTTATATACTTTAAATTAATTTTTGATAGTTACAAATGAAAATGTGTTAGGTGTCTGTCCATATATCTAGAAAAAATAAATTATGATCTTTCATTGAGAGTCAATTAATTCAGTGAGATTCATACTGGAAGAAAAATAAGACAGAAATTTTTAATATGAAATAAAATGAAGTTAAATTACTAAAGGTTTGTATCTAAATTTATTCGAATTACAGTGGAATCCCATATAATGTGATCTCGGAAAACGTGACAAAAAGATTGCGATTAGTACTCATACAGCGCAATAAACAGTCTCGTTTAACGCATAAGATAAATTTAACATTTTCACATAGTTAAATTTTTGACTCCTAAGGCGTAAATGTGTTATGACTTATATTTTTTATTCTTAAATGCAGTTTATGAATAAAAAAAAAGTTTAATTGTTTATTTATGATATATAAAAATGAAATAGTTTATTGAATCACTTTATGCGTTAAAATGCTTGAAGCATACGAACCGTACAATATTCAATTATAAAAATGTAGATAGCAAGATAATAATAACAGCAGTAAAAACTAAGAAAAATGTTTAATATTTAATAAAAGATTCATATATTTCTGTTGGGTACATTTTTATTTTGGACAGTAAGCCCCACATTAAAGTGTTTTTATAAAATGCTACATTTAATATGAGGCGTACACACAATAAACAATATACAAAATATAAATAACAAGATTTAAATAAAAAAATTAATGGTAAAAAACTGGGAAATGATATTTAATATTCAAGAAAAAAGAGATACTGTTCAAAAGTATTTCTATTTTGAACAGTAAGCCTCACCTTGATATGTTTCTCTTAAAACACCAAATTATTCAAAAAATTCATGATTAAATAACTGAAATTTTGTTGTCAACAATCGAAATGGCAATTTTCATATGTTAGTGTATGCCAGCATCCTATAAAGAGTCAAAGAAAATAAATAAATAAATATATATAATAAAGATGATCTATTAAGCATAGTAGAAGTCAAGCAACAGATACAAGATCACTGAAACACCAATGACCAATAAGATTAATTTTTTTTTATTTATCAGTGGATGAAATACACTAATGTAAAGAAACCAGATCCACTAATCAACAGCCTGCAAAACAAACGAATCAATAAAGTAACACAACAAATCCTAACTCAAAACCATAAACTTATCAAAATTAATGAAAAAATAACCTAAGAAACACAAGATAGGAAGGAAGGAGGCAGGCGGCAAGACTTGTGACTTGCCTATGGGGTTATCACGCCAGCAACACTCACCCAGCCTGCCACGACCAGAACAGGAACCATATGGATTTAAAAAAGCAAAATTAAATTTCAAAGCAGAGGAATAACAATGAAACTACGAAGCAACAATGAAATTCACCGATTGATATATATTTTTTTTTTTTTTTTTTTTTATGAAATATTGTTTCAGAGGAAGTCAAGGCAGGGCTTATTAATCATTTAGAATGCCTTCAAAATTATCCACCTGCAATGCGTAAATTTTGTTTAGTAAACATCAAAACGTTACTTAGAAAACAATAAAAATTACAAAAATAAATAAATAACATTTTTCTGGATTGGACTGAATTTGCAATTTGCGCAGAATGTATCCCTGCATTGTACAGGAGTCTACTGTATTTAAATTCCTAATTATGAAAAAGTTAAGATCTATATCTTTAAAAGTGATAAGACATATTACTTCGTATTAAATTATTTTTCCATAATAAATCAATGTGAATTTCTCGTAGTGACTAGAATTAAACAAATATAAATAATATTGTGCTTTTGCTTCCATAATAGATTTGGTAAGCTAAAAAAAATTGATTTAGTTTTAAAAAACATTTAATAAAAATGAAATATTTCATTATGCAGTAGAAAATCTCTATTTTATAACGGAATTCTATATAATGCGATTCTCTATATAACGCGAAACATCTCAGACATAAACAGTAAGTTTCACAATTAATATTTTTAAAAATTGTTACTGTGTAGAGAACTAAGTGTAATACATTTATTTTTGTTTATCTCCTTAATTTAGAGCTTTTTATGAAAAAAAAAATGAGTAATATAATGAATGATTTGGTACAGGCATATATGGGCTATGTTTATGAATTAAATTTAACAATAAAAGGCATGATCCATCAGAATTCTGTTCCGAGAAATGTAATATAAAAACATCCTACTCTTTGATATGTTTCAGACATATTTGGCCATTTTTACAAGATAAATTTAATGATATGTGAAACATGATCTATATAATGCAAAATTCTATATAACGTACAACGTTGTGTTTTTAGGTTTGTGTTTCGATCTTCTACTGTATTACATCATGCGCTAAAATTTAAATAACTTAAACCTTACAAACCGTCCAATAAACAAATACAAAAATATGAACAACAAGATTAAAACAGAAAATTCTTGATAAAATCTTATAAAAGTTATTAAATATTAGTAAAAATAAATGATTATCAAGTGTATATTGCTATTTCAAACAGTAAGCCTCACCTTACCATGTTTCCTACAACATTACATTTAACTTGAGTTGTATGAACTGTACAATATTCAAATATAAATAATGGACAACAGGGTTAAAACAAAAATTTAGCGGTGAAAAACTAGGAAAAGTTACTTAATATTTAAGAAAAAAGTTTCAAATTATCAAGATCGGATGAGTTTCTATCTTATAAAGTAAGCCCCACCTTAACACCTTTTTTCTAAAACTTTACATTATAAAACAAAATGATTTTACATGTTCTCGATTAAATCATTTAAATTTTGTCTTCAGCAATCGATGTAGTAAATGCCATTGACATTTATGCATATCAGTGTCACATAGAGTCAAATATGAATATGCAAAATAGTTTTATGTATATATATTTTTTTTTCAGCGATACAGAAGGTGGGATTTGTTTTCTTTTGAAATCCATTCACTATCTCTTCCCTGCATTGCGGTAATTTTACAAAAATAAGTTAATTCATATGATAAACATTGAAATGCTGCTTATAAAACAATAAGAATAACATAAAAGTAAATTAAAAGAGTATTGCGCCAGATTAAACACAGATATTTACTTATACACTGTAAAAAAAGTAGAAGAACAATCGATTTTTGTAAATTATTTTCTGTATTTTTATCTTGGCTATTAAATTTTTATACAGATTTTGTTTAACAAAGTTTTCTTTAATTTCACTTAAAAATGTTAAATCTCTACTACTAATGCTATTTAGTGGATTGTAGAAAAACTAGCATTTATGATTTGGAGTGTGTAAAAAAAGTAGGACACTTTCCAAAACTTGTTATTTGGTGGATTGTGCACGAGTAAAAAAGTAAATATTGAATTTTCTTTAACTGTTTTTGTTGAGGAAAATGTATTTTGTTAAAAATTGTTATTTTTTTTCAGACTGCTTAGAATAATATATTAAAATTTTTTCTAAAAAGGGCAAATCATTGCATATAATAATTAATGGTAAAAGTGTTAGACATATTGTTCGTATATTACACGTCAGCCCCAATACACATTCTAACTTTACCAGAAAGCCAGATAGAAATAGAAAAAGAAAGAAGTCTAGTAGGTCTAAAAAGTTAACACCTTGCGATGAAAGAAAACTTGCTCATGAGCATAAAAAGAGCAGTGGTAGTATCGAAATGGTCCCAAATCAAGCCGGACTTACACATGTGTCAAGGCAACAGTTTAGAACTACATATCAAGATCCAAATAATTCATTTTCAAAAAGCGGAAGCATCATCCAAAGTGAAAAAAAACAAAAAAAAAAACAGATTGATTACCATTTATCATGGGTTATGGACCTCAGATGGGACTTTTATAATATTTTCAGACAAGAAGAAGTTTAACTTAGACAATTTAGATGGTTACCAATAATACTGACATTGTCTGAAGAATGTAGAAGAATTTTATTCAACTCGACAAATGAGGGGCGACGGGGATGATCTAGTTAGCAATTGGATATGGAAGAAGAACAAGTCTAGTATTTTTCAGTGGTATGCAGAAACATACAGGCTATATTGAAGTGCTGAATTCTGAGCTTCTTCCTTACGGCTGTGAATTAGGAGGAGAAGAGTGGATGTTTCAACAAGATAAAGCAGCTATTCACATCACCATAGAGTTAAAAATTGGTTCGCTGCAAATAATGTTCAGGTTTTACCTAAGTCAGCTAAAAGACCTGATCTTAACACAGTGGAAAACGTCTGGCCAATGCTTACTCGTCAAATATATGCTACTGGATAAATGTTTAAATTCCTTACTGAGCTTCGAGTAGATTTGAACAGCTCATAGGCTAATTTTTGTCAAACAGGAATCCAATCTTTGTATGATTCACTACCAAATAGAATATTCCAAGTCATAAAAGCCAATAGGAAGAGTATTCCTTACTAATATTGCTTGTATTTTATATTTTGTATTACTGTCCTACTTTTTTTACAGAGTTAAAAGAAGAAATTATTTTTGTTGTCATTAATAATTTATTTTTGAAAATCATGGTAATGATACTGATATTTCCTTGTTAAATGATCTGCAAAATATTATATATAAAAATAATTTCATTAAAAATAAAAGATATAATTTATTTCTAAAAATATCTAGTGTCCTTCTACTTTTTTTACACAGTGTAGATGTTACAAATGATAATATGTGATGGCCCCCAAACAGCAATAAAAAATGAAACATTATGTAACTTGAAAAATATTAATAGGAATCAGCTGTAAATTTTGAAACCCATATTTTTGACGATGCCTGTTCTATTCATGCAAAAATTAACATAGGTCACAATTCATAATTTTTTTTAATATGAATTTATTAATAATTTTCATAATTAAAAAAAATGTTTTATAATCAAAAATATGTATGGAATATGTTTGGGTCGCATCATTGTAATGCATAAAAAAAATTGACTATAATAATTTTTCAGGAAGATATGAATTGTTTGTCATATTCATTTAATATTAGCATTCTCATAATTTGACAGCTTATAACTCTATGAAAAATTGAGCGAAATATATAAACTATACCATTTTCCAGGATGATTTGATCCAAATAATTAATATATATATATTGAAAACCTTTTCAAACATTGCAGAAGATGAAAATCAAAAATGGGGGTTACCATTGAAAAATTTGAAAAAAAAAAAAAGAAGTTGATGGCAGTTTTAATATGTAGACAACACCCTAAGCAAAATCTAACTGTACCTTTAAAAAGTAGACGCTATTACAAATCTATTGGTACCAGCCGCATGTTTCTACAATAATTTACTGCATTGTATGCAGTAAATACATATATATACTACAATAATTTACCGCACGCCCCCCTCCTCTGACTGCATATTAAAAATATATAAAAGAGTATTACATATTGTCCTAAATGAACTGAAAACTGCAATATTAAAAAAAAAAAGGAATGTTAATATTAAAAAAAAAAAAAAGATTTGGCATTAAATATTGTGTATTTTAATGTGTTATTAAATGTGAAGATTTCTATATTATTGTTTTTATTGTCTTTTGTTATGCACTATTAATGCTGCAAATAGATGGGTAGAGCCCCACAGAGGATAATGAGCGAAGTCGTTTGGAGAAGGGGGGGGGGGTGTAATTTGAGGATTGGTGAGCGGAGCAAGCAAGAGTCGAAGCCTCCTACTTTTATAAAATATTGTTTAAATTAGGGGTGCACAACCTTTTTGGCTGGAGAGCTACTGTCGCTGTTGAATGGGACATGAAGGGCCACAAACACGATAGTATTAAAGAATTAGATTATGCAGATATATTTGCTATGTATATATATATATATATATATATATATACAGAGACACACACTATCATTGTCAATTGCCTGTAAGCAGAACTTCAGTTTGCGTCATATTTTACTTAAAAAAAAAAAAAAAAAAAATTCCTTTTTATAAAATTGTTTCAATCAGCAAGTTAAGTGAATCTTGAAGCGTAGTAAACATAAAGTTATTGAATAGTAAGCAAAAGAATTAAATAAATGTATCATATAAAATACATAAATGAAATAAACAGAAATAAGTATGCTTTGCAGAGAGAGAGAGAAAAATAATCTGGTGTGTCACTCACACGACTTTCTCTTACCCTGAAATTTAATACTATATATACAGGTTGCAGATTAAGAGGTAAGATAACGAGAACTGTCATGTAAACCTATGCTAAACAATTCAAATTAGGCTTCAGAAGAGTTTTATACGATAATTCGTTCTGTGTGAGGGGGGCTACTGCCCCCCTCAACCCCCGTTTCATTAATGCACCTACATTTATATAGAATTTAATTCGGTTATTAAAAAATAATTCTGTTTTTTAAAAATAATTTATTAAAATTATTATTTTAAAAAATTATTATGATAATGCAGACGATTTCCATATTAGAGAGGTAGTGTAACACTAAATATCCAAAAGAAGTCCATTTTACTCTCAATATTTAAAAAAAATCTACAACTTTGTTTTAAATTATCACAGATTTATAGTTCAACCCATCATGAAAATTTACTCCCCTCGAGGAGGGACTTCCCCCCCAGGGGGGGGGGGGGGGCGAGGCTCCTACATACACAAAATTTTTTTCCCAGTTAACTATCTCTATTACAAAAAATATATGTTCGTTTCATTTGGTTTAGTGCAGTCTATAGACGTTAAACTCTACTTACCTGCAATTTCCCCCATAGATGTAATGTATTAGAATTCTCTTGATTGTCCCTGTACACGAACCATTTGCTTGATCTTAACGAAAAGCTTACTGTAGCATCCCTATATGATACACATTTAGAATACCAAGTTTGAACTTTCTGCCATAATTTGTTTTTGAGATATGCTGATAACAGACAGACACCCACACAGACCATTTGCTAAAAACATGATTTTCGTATTCAGGGGACCTCAAAACGTGTAAATATAACAAAATCTCGCGTTCGAAAATTTGAACCAAAAACAATACTTTCTCTACCTTATCAGCAAGAGAAAGTAAAAAGGGTATTGGGAATCTCAAAAACAACTAGCACAGATGTAAAGGCAGATAGAGAGTAGCAAAATAAGCAATTTTAGTGTAAGTATGTGGGTATGAATATACCGCTTTGTGGTATTATATAGTACTGGCGAGATCTGTAAGTGAAAAGGCTTCTATGGTTATAATTGTCATTTTCCACATGAATTTCAAACAAAATGCATTGTGTCATCTTCCTGTTCTGGCATACCATAAAGATTTTGGTCTCTGAAGTCTCAATAAATTTGATGTGGATTTGGTTGCTAAACTAGTTTGATGGCAAGCAAGGGCATAGCGAAGGAGGAGGGGGAGCTATGGGGGCTCAGATATTTAAAAAGTAACACCACTGTAAACGGCCTATTTTTTTTTTTTTTTTTTTTTTTTTTTTAAACAATTTTTTGGGGTGGAAGGAAAAGTGATAGAGAAATAACACTTGAGGTAGTTATTGGACATATATTTAAGTATATTACAAAAAAATTTTTGTCGTAAAATATTACAAAATGGCTACACTGCAACAATTCTTCTGAGGCATGTTGAATTTGAGGTGATCTGCGACATCCACTATAACTGTTGCCAATTTGAACCTGGGAAAAAAGAAAAAGATCTATGTAATCTACATGAGTATAGCTAATGAAACACATAGCGAATTATAGAATACTATCGATTTTTGTATAATTGGCGAGTGTTTGAATAAAATTGTTTCAATTTTCACACACACACAAAAAAAAGACAGTCATTTGTTAATAAATATTGTTTCAATTAACTAATCAAAAATCGTCTACGTGGTTCACTTTGAAATGTTGTGGTTAAATTTTCAAATAAAAATATTATAAAAATTATTCTGTGTACTGTTTTGAAAAATCATATTTCGTGAAAAACGCGTTTGAAGTACAGACATGAACAAATGAAAAAAATCTTCTTCTTGAAATGCTTATAATTACACAGGGCTACTGCTAATAACTATACTCTGACTATCGACATCTATGGTAGTTTTGAAGAAGTCACAATTCAAAAAGTGGGGATTTCTCAGCGGGTAATGAGTTGGCACAGGTATACCAATTTGGGTCATCTGTGGCGACAGGAGGAGTTCAGAATTCCATAGAACATTTTTTTTTTCAGGGATTAGACTTTTTGCCTTATATTTTAGAAGGTTCAAAGCATCTTTTAAGCAAAAAAATTGATTTTCTGAAAATTTCTGCAGTTCAATCTCAGCCTCCTACATGCTTCATGTTACCTGTTAGCAACCAGCTAAACTATCGTGATAGTAACCAGTACCAACTGCATCTACTGCTGGCAATGTATGTGATATGTCTTATATTTTTGCAAATGTAACCCCAGTATACAAATACATGTGTCACCACTGAAAATCTTGGTGGTAGTTTTGAAGTACAAAACGATCTGTTCTCACCCAGTAAAAATAGTTGAATGTTTTGTCAGCTGTGCCTGCCATAAAATTGTTACATGTATATTCTTTTAGCCACTGCTTCATTTTTGTTTGCAACCCAATAAATGATCGCCATCATTATCGCAGTCTGTGTTTTTATCAATTCTACAAAATAATAAGTGTTAATCTTCTTTTTTTTTGCCAGATAGAAAAAAAAAGACTTCTACACATTTAATTTTTTTTTTTTTTTATGGAAATTAATTACTACTATAAATTTACACTTTATCACTAATTTTAATAATGCACATAATTATGTTTTGGAGACAGATTTAAAAAAAAAAACAAAAATTGGGGAGGGGGATGCTTTCACTTACTGATTGTTAGATTTTTCAGTTTTTAATCCTTTCAGATAAAGATATGATATAACCACTTACTAATAGGTTATTCCACGATTTTTCCAACAAAAAATTAAGGAACATACTGTGGGTTGCATGATCGAGAAATGGAAAACGTAACTCTCAAACAGAAATATGAATAAAAACCATTATCATCAGCCCCCCCCCCTCCCCCTAAAAAAAAAAAAAAAAAAAAAAAAAAATGTAAATGCTAGTTTTGCAAATACAACAAATAAAATATTTTTTCTTTTTTTTTCTCTCTCTCTCTTTTTTTCCCTCCTGTTGATGATTAATGCAGCTAAAAATGTCAATCTTCCTACGGGCCACAAATGGAGGCTACTGGGCCACATGTGGCCCCAGGGCTAAAGATTGTGCACCTCTAGTTTGTGTTGCTAGTTTATATCCTTAAAATTTTGAGAAAGTATGTACATATATATGTGTAACATGTGACAGTAATTGTGATAACTTTAGCTTTTTTGGGTATGATTTCTCATAGATTTCTATTTTTTTCCAATTCTCATTATTGATTTATAAGCATGATAGGGATTCCACTGATTTTTTTTTTTTAGCATTAATGCAAAATCAGTGTCCGAAATCATGCTTTCGCTCAACTGTGGGTATGGTATCACCTTGAAGAGAAATTCCTGCATGTTTTTTGAGCCTTTCTAGTTATTTTTCATTTTAACCCTTTGAGTGCTGAATACTCGCGGCCTAGGACTGAATACTTTATGCGAGTGTTGCATAGTGCACTGATCATTTTTGCCGGGTGCGTATTTGCGTCCATAGTCTATACTGATAACATCTGCTAAGCGCGTATTTGCGTCCATAGTCTATATTAATGACTCGCTGGACACATATGTGCGTCCATAGCACTCAAAGGGTTAACAACTAGTCTTAAAATGCTATAAATTAGTTCATTCTTTCAGTGTTTCTATTTTAAATCCATATTGGTTTCTTTAAATTCAATAGCATGTAAGCTCCTTGTTTTGCAGCTAATGATCGAGGAATTCTTTTGCGGTAAGTTTGTTCTGAATAAATTTAATGATTGAAACATAAAGTCAATTAAATAATTTAGAAATTAAATTAATCTTAATGATTAATATGGTTTATGGTGGCATATGATCATCTGTTGCTTTTAATCTAATGTGTATTAAATTAAAATTTTGTAATCAATATTAATATATATATATAGAGAGAGAGAGCAAACATTCAAACCTTGTTTTCTCCAAAAATAAAAAAAAATTGAGTTAGTGATTTTTCTTTTTGAACTTAACATATATGTCTACAAGTCTTCCTAGTAACTAGTACTGCATCTAAACAAACAATAATTAGGTTTTAAGTTTAGTTATTTTTTTAATTTATTATTTTTTTGTGTTTTCTGAAAAATTATAACCGAAAGAGAAAATGTGTTTTGAATGTTTGCTCCTCATATATTAAAAAAAAAAAAAAAAAGAAAGAAAGAAAGAAAGAAAGAAAAGAAAAGAAAACAAACAAAAGAAGAAAAAAATATATATGCGTTTCTTTAGCCTTCGCAAACACAAAATAAAATAAAATAAAAGTGAGTAAGAAAAAGGTAATTTCAAATTTCTTTCTAATTAATTTTCCTTCTTAATAATAGAAATTCAATTCTGCTTATATTAATATTGTTATATTTGTATTGTGAGTGGATATATGTAAATCCAGTTGTAAAAAAAAGTTGTTAGGAATCTTTTTGTTTTGAACCCAGATTATTCATACATTTATTTTAAATTGACAGAAATTTAGGTTCCAGTTGAGTCTTATTTTTAACACTTTCCAACAAGGTTGAAAAGTGTTAATGACTTCAGTTTGTCTGTCTGTCTGTCTGTCCGCGCTCTAACTCCCGTAAATATTCATGGAATTTCTTGAATCTGATATATGTTAATCAAGTTCACTATCGGACATTCCCTATTGAAAATGGAATTTATACCTCTACTGGTTTGTGTACAGGGACACTCGAAAGTATTTCAAAGCGTGTTCTTTGAGAGGTATTTCTATAAACCATATTTTCATACCTTTACTGTAGACATATCTTAATGAAATTGAAATATGTTATTCAAGTTCACTATCGGACATTCCCTATTGAAAATGGAATTTATACCTCTATTGGTTTGTGTACAGGGACACTCGAAAGTATTTCAAAGCATGTTCTTTGAGAGGTATTTCTATAAACCATATTTTCATACCTTTACTGTGGACATATCTTAATGAAATTGAAATATGTTATTCAAGTTCACTATCGGACGTTCCCTACTCAAAATGGAGTTTATACCTCTACTGGTTTGTGTACAGGGACACCCAAAAGTATTTCAAAGCATTGTGTTCTATGAGAGGTATTTCTATAAACCATATTTTCATACCTTTACTGTAGACATATCTGAATGCAATTGAATTATGTTGTTCAAGTTCACTATTGGATGTTTCCCGTATCAAATGGAGGAAATACCACCATCTGTTTGTGTACAGGGACACTCAAAAGTATTCCAAAGCATAACGTTCTAGGAGAGATATTTCTATAAACCAAATTTTAATAACTTTACTATCCACAAAGTTTTAGGAAATTGAAATACTATGTTATTTATATGCACAAAAGAATGCTTTGCATAGAATACAGCATGATTAGCATTAGATTTACAGGGTGGCACAAAAATATCCAGTTATATTAAGAGATATTAATAAAAAATTGCTAGAATTGTACTTTCATTTACGTTAAGCGTTTTTAACACTTTCTAGCAATTTTTAAGTGTGAATATGATTTCTGTTTTGTGTATCTGCCTGTCCGTCTGTCTGTCTGTCCAAGCTCTAACTCCCGTAAATATTTATGGAATTTCTTGAAACTGATATATGTTATTCAAATTCACTATTGGATGTTCCCTATTGAAAATGGAGTTTATACCTCTACTGGTTTGTGTACAGGGACACTCAAAAGTATTCCAAAGCATTGCGTTCTATGAGAGATATTTCTATAAATCAAATTTTAATAACTTTACTTTCCCCGAAGTTTTAGGAAATTGAAATATGTTATTTATATGCAAAAAAAAAAAAAAAAAAAAAAAAATGCTTTGCATAGAATATAGCATGATTAACATTAGATTTACAGGGTGCCATAAAAATATCCATTTGTACTAAGAGCTATTAATAAAAAATTGCTAGAATTGTACTTTTGTTTACATTAAGCGTTTTAAACACTTTCTAATGATTTCAGTTTGTGTATCTGTCCATCTGTCTGTCTGTCTGCCCGCGCTCTAACTCCTGTAAATATTTATGGAATTTCTGGAAAATGATATATTTTATTGAAGGTCACTATCGGATGATCTGTATTGAAAATGGAGTGAATATCTCTTCTGGTTTGTGTACAGGGACACCCAAAAGCATTCGAAAGCATTGTGTTCTATGAGTGTTATTTTTATAAACATTTTCCCTATAGAGTGTTCCCCATTTAAAATGACATTAATAGGTCCTGTACAACTAGTTTGTTTACAGTGAGGGAAAAAAAAAAAAAAAAAAAAAATGCCAATGCATTACGTTTTAGGACAGAATTTTTTGAAATTTATATTTAAAAGTCTTTCTACTGTAAAAGTCATAAAAATATTGAAATGTATTGTTAATATTCTAAAATAATGTTTTGTATAGAATATGATATGATTAACTTTCTGATTTACAGGGCTACACTAAAATATTCAGAGAGATCAAAAGCAGTTTATAACCTAATAGCTGCATTTTATTTTTCGTTAAGCTTTTTTAACATTTTCCATAATGCCTAAGAGTAATTTTAAAATTAATTAGTCTATCTGTATATTTTTCAGTCCTTCTGTCTGTTGTGTGATAACGTAGGCAAAGAATATTAAAAGTTATTCGATACAACAATTACGTACAACTTTTACAACAACAATTACTTAAAACTTTATATTAATATAACATGTCGAATATAAAGCCTGTTTGACCTCTGCGTGAGCACGCACGCACACACGCAGAAAAAGGCTGAAAGATCTCAAAATATGCAAATGAAACATATTGACTCATTTCTCAGATAATCTTCCGTTAGCTTTTATCATAGTTCTAAAAGTTTCTTCTTCCTGATAAGTTGTCCAATAACACTAAACAAAATTGACCTCCTTATGTATATTTCTTTTTTCTTTTTACCCCTTTATACAGTTTACAGTTTGTATCTTCATTTATCTGAAAACAGCGCGGATCGCTATATAGGAAAAAAAATATTTGAAATATAATGTGAACATGACCCCTTTCCTCACTGGCAGTTTATCTGCTTTAACGTTTTGAGCTAAACTACGAAGTTCCATCGTTCATGTTCTTCCTTCCCCTAAAAACTCTCTACCCTCAATATTTTCCCCTTTCCCCCTCACAACATACCATATACACTTCTACTGCTAAAGTAAAGAAGAGGGAATGAAAAAAAAAAAAAAAAAATCATAAAAAAAAAAAAAAGCGAAAAAGAAATTGCGTTCGAGAAGCCAGGATCATTGTCCCTCCCCTCCCCTTCTCCACTGCACCCTCCGAGTTATACACCTACATTAAAGAATAATAAAAAAAAAAGTGTATAAAAAAATAAATAAAAAAAAGGAGAACCATCCCCCTTGCCTCATGCTAGTTCCAGAACTCTTCTGTGCTTTCTCCTTTAAAAAAAATCGATTAGAACGAGGTGGGGGAGGGTTTTAGCGCGACGCATTTTTTTTCCCGTTTTTCTTTTTTTTTTTTCTCTTCGTTCAATCTGTAGCAGAAAAAAAAAAAAAAATATCTAAAAAAGAAATTCTATCTCCGAAAACTTGGGTCCTAGAAGAAAATTCTTTCTTTCATTTTTTTTTTTTTTTTCTTCTTTTCTTTTTACGTTCATGTGCAGGGTATGAGAAATATTCATTAAAAATTGGATCGCGATTTTGTAGTAAAAAAAAAAAAAAGAAAAAGAAAGAATGAAATCAAGTCTTTCAACGGCATTAATACACAAAGGACTTTCATCTTTCTTTTTCTTTTATTTTCTTCTTTGAATTATCCTAGAACCCCTTTCCCTTCTTTTGGCTGTCGAATACTTCCTTCATAACATAAAAGTAAAAGAGTATACTCAACTGATGCATCCGTTACAATATGCAGGGTTTGCGATATTTTTCAGTTATTAAATTCCTGCGATTTTTTTTTTTTCTAATTTTTTGAAAAATATGAAAGATTTAGTACACGCTTATCATATCAGGATTGGTTGAAATTGCTTTCTATTCATCAGACAAGCACCGAATTTTATCACTGTTCAACATGTTGAGCCAATTCTCAATATTTAGTAACATATTTTATAGTTTATTTGAAAAGTAATACTAATTCTTTATTTATTTATTTATTTTTTAAGTATAGTCGAAATGCAGTTATAACGTCATTCAAGGAACCGAAGCATTTCTGTCGCTATAGCCAAGTGATGTAATAAACGAATTTGATTTAAAATTAAAGAAAATAGCTCCATGTAACTGACATAATACATAGTAGAAACATCTTTATCTATGTAAATAAAAAGAAGTATCTGTCTGCGCTCTGGTGCTCACACTACTGATTGCAGAGCTACAAAACTTGGCAGATGGATACCTGAGACCCTATAGGTGTACACCTCATCGAGATTTTTTCGAATTTTTTAAATTAATGTTTTTCCGATTTTATCAATTGACTTCTCTGTTTCATTTTTCTAAAATTTATTATTTCATTTTAATCGTCTGTGTCTCATAGCAACTAGCAACGGCTATTAACGCTATTTATTATTTATTTATTTATATCATTCATTTGAAAGCGAACGCTTTTCTTTTTTTCTTTTTTTTTTTAATCAGCATATATAGTTACCCTCATCCGTCACACTTTAGGCTTAGAGATTTTCTTGGACTCAGTCTCCTAATTTTCACACTTTAGTTAATAATAATAATAAAAAAATGTAATTGCCCGATCGATAAGCTGTTTAAACAGACGTATTCAGAAAAATTGCGCCTTTTATTTGGTACATTATTTGTAAAGAATATATAATTACATTTTTTAAAATTAATTAAAATATGAAAATAAAAGCTTTAAAATACATTTAAATTTTTAATTGTTGCCATTTTTTTTCAGCATAAAATGAAATATGCTTTCCCGTAATAAATAAATAAATAAATAAAAAATAAAATAAAAATAAATTTGCTCATGCATATGAAAAAAATGACTTCTATAAAATAATAATTTTAAAGGTAACGAAGAGATAAACAAAGTGAGACAATTTCACACGGGCTTGCTAGCAAATGAATTATTTAAAGTGAGAAATAAATAAAATGAAACGATTATTTTTCAACGAGCGCCTTAGTCGCCCTACAACAAACTAGTTTATTATATTTCTTGAAAATCAAATAGTAATGCTGTAGAAAAAGTTAAATATATTAAATTTTAAATTTAATATATTTGTGTGAGTAAGAGCGCTGACAGACAGACCGAAGTCATAAACATTTTCAACTTTGTTGGAAAACTTTAAAAAGAAAGAGAGATTGACAGAGATTGACAGAGAGAGATTTAATAATTGTTCTTATTTTTAATTATATTTGCAAAATATGATATTTCTTCAAAAACGATTTGTTCATCAAAACGTTGGTCATACATACAAATACACACATAGCTTTATCAATTACTTAAATTGAAAGGAAATTTTTATTACCCTGCCATAAAAAAAGTAATTTATCCACAAAATTAATGCATTTCTACAGAAAGCATTTCATATATTTAAATTAAAACTTTATTGTCATAAGCATAGTGCATATTTTGTGGAAATATGTATTTCCGTGTTTGATAAAATAGTCTCTATTAATCTATGCTAACAATTTTCAAAATATTAATTTGAGTTAAATATTTACATATTATATTATTAAGGAAGATAAATACTAAAGGTTATTTTAAATTTTCCGTTTTATAAATTTCTATATATTGTCAGTGTATTTATACCTAGCGTAACGTCGGTTAATGCTACTTAAATTAAAGATTTCTACAATTTAGCTGATAAAATTTCTGTGTTTGATAAATTTGAAGGATACTTTAGTAAAAACCCCAAAAACTCACAATTTACGCAATTTTCAATAATAACTCTTTAAAAATGATATTACCATTTATGGTGAAACTTGTGTACTGTATTACTGAAACCCGACTGATCTTATTAGAAATGTAGCCTTTATTAACTCAATTACATAAGTTATGAATTTTTTAAATATCGAAAAAAATTCGTAATTTTTCCACAAATTTAATGCTTTTTTTTTTTTTTTTTTTTTTTTTTTTTTTAATATATATATTTATATATAGTTACTTATTCGAAAACTTTATTTTTATAAGCATAGAACTACATAAAAACTCCAAAACAAAAATTGCTAATTTATGCAATTTGCATGCGATAATTTCCCCATTTGGATAAGTCAAATAAATGTCTATTGATTTTACGAAATAAATGTAGTAATTCATGCTGTTGTGCAAATCATCTCTTTTATTACATAAAATGGTCGCTATTAATCTATGAACAATTTTCAAAATATTAATTTGAGTCAAATACTTAAACATTACAGTAAAATTTGGATAATTCGAAGTTGAAGGGACCAGAGAAAAATTCGAAATATCCAAATATTCGAATTACATATACTATTTTGTCAAAAAGAAGAGATAAATTAAAAAATTAAAACTCTACGATCAACGATTTAACACATAATCTTTATATCTAAGAATACTGCTACATTTTTTTCTCCCAGTAAATCAATATTTTTTACGAGCTTAAGTATTCCACACTTTTTAAAAAATAGTCAGATATTTTTCATTTTTTCTTTAAGTACAGTCTTTGTGTCATAGCATACGACTTCAACCTATCAATTGATACAAAAAAAGAATTTTCTACATTAGACATTACTTTCAATTAAAAAAAACCTCGAAGTTCATGTATGTGCACCATATCTTCTGATGCACTAGGTAGGGGCTTCTCTTGTATTTCCTTATCCTTCTTTTGAAAGACTTAAAATAAGTAATGCACTTATCTGAGAAAAATCTCGGGAACAAATTTTACTGTAATGCTTTAAAAGTAATCGTATGAAAAATTCGAATTACCCAAAATATAATTCGAATTACCCACGAATTTTTAACATTATTTTAATACAAAATTCAAGGGACTGAGTAAGAAATTCGAATTATCCAGAATTTCTAATTAAACAAGTTCGAATTATTCAAGTTTCACTGTATGTTATTAAGGAAGATAAATACTAAAGGTTATTTTAAATTTTCCGTTTTATAAATTTCTACATATTGTCAGTGTATTTATACGTAGCATAACGTCGATTAAATGCTACTTAAATTAAGGGTTTCTACGATTTAGCAGATAAAATTTCTGTGTTTGATAAATTTGAAGGATACTTTAGTAAAATTCCAAAACAAAAGCTCACAATTTACGCAATTTTCAATAATAACTCTTTAAAAATGATATTACCATTTATGGTGAAACTTGTGCACTGTATTACTGAAACCCGACTGATCTTATTAGAAACGTAGCCTTAATTAACTCAATTACATAAGTTATGGATTTTTTTAATATCATAAAAAATTCGCAAATTTTCCACAAATTTAATACTTTTTTTTTTTTTTTTTTTTTTTTACAAATACAGTGAAACTTGAATAATTCGAACTTGTTTAATTAGAAATTCTGGATAATTCGAATTTCTTACTCGGTCCCTTGAATTTTGTATTAAAATAATGTTAAAAATTCGTGGGTAATTCGAATTATATTTTGGGTAATTCGAATTTTTCATACGATTACCTTTAAAGCATTACAGTAAAATTTGTTCCCGAGATTTTTCTCAGATAAGTGCGTTATTTATTTTAAGTCTTTCAAAAGAAGGATAGGGAAATACAAGAGAAGCCCCTACCTAGTGCATCAGAAGATATGGTGCACATACATGAACTTCGAGGTTTTTTTGAATTGAAAGTAATGTCTAATGTAGAAGATTCTTTTTTTGCATCAATTGATAGGTTGAAGTCGTATGCTATGACACAAAGACTGTACTTAAAGAAAAAATGAAAAATATCTGACTATTTTTTTAAAAAGTGTGGAATACTTAAGCTCGTAAAAAATATTGATTTACTGGGAGAAAAAAATGTAGCAGTATTCTTAGATATAAAGTTTATGTGTTAAATCGTTGATCGTAGAGTTTTATTTTTTTAATTTATCTCTTCTTTTTGACAAAATAGTATATGTAATTCGAATTTTTGGATATTTCGAATTTTTCTCTGGTCCCTTCAACTTCGAATTATCCAAGTTCTACTGTATATATACATATATATATATATATATATATATATACCAACTGATGATAAATTTCAAATAATCCCAAAACACATGGGTGCCTTCTTCAGGGGAGCCCCCACCCCCGACAATGTAGGGAATGGAAAATGAGAAGTTTCTGAAGAAACGCGTGCTTTTTAAAGCCAAAAAATACGTTTCTGATGAAAATGATTTGCAGTAACCATTTAGACCTGAATTTAGCTCTTGAAAATCTCAAAAACATTTTAACTGTCAACCACTATCCTGTTTACCTACTAGATAAACATTTCAATCTTCTTGAATATAATCTAGCTTAAGGTTTCTTCTTCATCTTGGGTGACATTTAAGAATTGACAAGTGGTCGTATCAGCCGAAGAGGGTTCGCTCTTTTTGGTGGTGGTGGTGGGGGAGGGGTTTCAATGTTTTTGAATCTACATTTCATATAAATTTGTCCTTATATATATTTATATTTTTGTATTTTTATATTGATATATTTACTATTGTACTTTATTTATGAATTTAATTGCATTTTTAATGCTTTGTATTAATTCAATTCTAATCTTGAATTCGTTTACTATATATTTTTGCTTTCATCTATGAGAAGTCGGCAGCTAGAAACGTATTTTTTGACTAAAAAGCACACGTTTCTTCAGAAACATCTCATTATACATTCCCTATATGGAGGAGCTCCCCTGAAGAAGGCCCCCATGTCTATTTTGGGATTACTTTACATTTATCATCAGTCGGTTTTTTTTATTTCGGTTTT
Organism: Salticus scenicus; assembly: GCA_963930645.1. Taxonomy (NCBI): domain Eukaryota; kingdom Metazoa; phylum Arthropoda; class Arachnida; order Araneae; family Salticidae; genus Salticus; species Salticus scenicus. The sequence goes on along the minus strand of OZ005656.1, from coordinate 203,899,334 downwards.
ATAATTCCTTTTGCTGCATTTGCGCATTGGTTTATAAATACTCTGTTTCATTTTTTTTTTTTTTTTTTTTAATAAAAAAATTAAGTTTTATTTCTACTAATTCTCAAGATTTATTATATATATATATATATATATATTTATTTATTTATTCGAAAACTTTATTTTTATAAGCATAGCACTACATAAAAACTCCAAAACAAAAACTGCTAATTTACGCAATTTGCATGCGATCCCTGTTTGGAAAAGTCAAATAAATGTCTATTGATTTTTCGAAATAAATGTAGTAATTCATGCTGTTATGTAAATCATCTCTTTTATTACATAAAATAGTCGCTATTAATTTATGCGAACCATTTTCAAAATATTAATTTGAGTTAAATATTTACACATTGTATTATTAAAGAAAGTAAATACTAAAAGTAATTTTAAATTTTCCGTTTTATAAATTTCTGTATGTTGTCAGTGTATTTATACATAGCATAACGCCGATTAAATGCTTCTTAAATTAAGGATTTCTACAATTTAGTTGATAAAATTTTTGTGTTTAATGAATTTAAAAGGACCTCTTAATCGTTTTATGTTCTTAAATAATTTATACGGAAAATCGTTTTCCGTTGATCATTAACATTGTCACTCTCTGAAAAATTACTTTAATGAATTTGAATAAAGTATTTATACATTATCAAGGAAAGTAAATGCAAGTTTTATACGTCCCTAAAGTTTCTTTTATATTATAATTATTGTTAAGGATTGCAATTTCCAGCATGAAATGTGCTGTAAAAATAGTTTACAATTAAATTGGAAACTGATGTCAGACTATACGCTTGCACTAAAGTCGGCCTTGGCAACAAATTGGGTAATTTGGCGTCGAATTTGGCAAGAAATCGTAGTTTAAGGTTGCTGAATTTCGAAGTTCTATCTTTAGTAGGAACCAAGTTCTCGAATCATTAGATTATAGCGCAGAATTAACTGGAATTTTCGTCAAATTGCGGCCAGAGTCAATAGAAGCAGTTTTACTCCCGTGGGTTCACTTGTGTTCGAACAGTTGTTCTGAGCGGTCGTCTCATAGAAACTGTGCTCCACGCGGTTGAACGTTGTTTTTAAATCAAACAAATTCCTGCTCTGTAGAGTGTATCTGTACTGATAAGTATAAAGGATATGAGTCTATATTCTTGACTTTTTAGAAGACGAAAAATAAAGTTAAACCAATTAAAAACAAATCAGAAGAATCGATTAGGAAAAAGGGATTTCGTTGACTTATATCCTTTATACAATTCAGTGATTGTCAACCTTCATTTAATAACGGGAAAAAATTGAATTAAATATTTTATACCATACATGAATGGTAAATGTCGGACTTGAACCTTTTTTTTACCAATGGATTTTCTCAAAGACTAAATGACATAGACTTAAATCCTTTATACCAATCGATTAGGATTTTTTTCTGAGTCTGACTATGTACTTAACTCAAAATCGACATTTTTGGACTTCAATCCTTTCTACTTATCAGTACAGATATATGCTTCATAATATAATTATAAACTTCGAATTATTTTATAATTGATTTTGCTAAAATAAAGAATTGTGGTTAACGTAGCATTTTTCAGTCTCATAAAATAGTAGTTTAACTGTCAAAATTAATTCTCTGAAACTTACAGCCCAATAATCTGATAATAATACATTTTCAAATTTAAAAATGTGAGGATTAATTTTTAATATGTCATAAAGGCTAATTACGTCCTAAATTGAAACTAGATGACTAACGTGACAAACGTAACAGAAAGTAATACGTTCTCATAAAATGTAATTATTTTCGTAATGGGTAATATTTCTTATGTTTTTCTTTTTTGTACATTGTGGTTACTTTATATTTTTTTTATTAACACTCTGGTGAAAACATATAATTACTACGCATATGCCATGCAAAATACACTTCTTTTCAACAATTGAAATGTAACTACGAATAGGTGAATTGAACTCTGTATTTAATTTTAAGCGATTTTCATTTATAGGAGATAATACAACTTAGATATCATTTGTCAGCATTTTATACGGTGCAATATATTTTACATTACAACTGTATTATTTTACACTATTATTAGATAATTGTAGCCTTGCTGTTTTTTAAGACTAGAGTATATGTTTAATTATAAACTGATAGCTGTTTCAGTTTATTTGAACTCTATTTTTTACCGCTATGCTTTTTATTTCCACCGAATGTAACTTAACGCTTTTCAACTTTGTTGGAAAACGATAATAATATTTTACATGCTAAATTTTGTTAACATATTTTGTAAAATCTTTGAAAGAAAAAGAAATCTGGTGTGTCCCTCACACGACTTTCTCTTACCCTGAAATTTAATACTATAAATACAGATTGGAGATTAAGGGGTAAGATAACGAGTACTGTTATGCAAACCTATGTTAAAACAATTCAAATTGGACTTCAGAACAGCTTTATTTGACAAATAATTCTATTGTTAGGGGTGGTAGCCCCCTCAAACCCCCGTTTCATTATTGTATCTACATTTATATAGAATTCAAATCTGTTATTTATTAAATTCAAAAGTTTATTAAAAATTACTCAGATAACTTTCACATGCAACAATTCTTGAAACTTATGAATCTTGATCAAACTTTTCTAATAACAGACGTATTAACTTCAAAATACAGCATTTGGATCGCCTGTAATTATTTGTTTTTAACTTATTCTGAGAGACACAGACATAGATCAAACGATAAAAACTTGACTTCGGTATTCAGTAAACCTTAAAACATGTAAATATACAAAACACCAAGTTCTGATTGTTATGTACAAACCACATGGTGCAAATAAATATAATCCTATATTAATAACGCACAGCACAACCTGAAATACATTTCCAACAATTTTCAAGTATTGTCGCACTATAAGCTAGTTGTTTTGTGTAGCCCTGTAAACTAACAATGAATGATTTCCATACCATATTCTACATGAAACATGTTTTTACGCATATAAAAAATATATATTCGTTTCATTTTGTTTAGTGCAGTCTATAGACGTTTAAACTCTACTTATCTGCAATTTCCCCCATAGCATTTGAATTCTCTTGAGTGTCCCTGTACACGAACCGTTTGCTTGATCTCAACAAAAAGTTTAGAATAACATCCCTATATGATACACATTTAAAATAACAAGTTTGGAGTTTCTGCTATTATTTGTTCTTGAAATATGCTGATTGTACGCACCATATATGAATTTTCTTGGATGTCCCTGTACACGAACCATTTACTTCATCTCAACGAAAAGCTTAGTGTAGTATCCCTATATGATACACATTTATAATACCAAGTTTGGACTTTCTGCTATTATTTGTTCTTGAGATAGGCTGATAGCACACAGACACACACACACACACAAACTAATCACTAAAAACATGATTTTCGGATTCAGGGGGCCTCAAAACGTGTAAATATAACAAAAACTCAATTTCGAAAATTTGACCCAAAAACAATACTTTTTCTACCATATATATATAGGTAAGAGAAAGTAAAAAGTGAAAAGAGAGAAGTTCAGTTTTTGTGTATTTTATTTGGATAAATTAGCGAAATCCTTTCGCATGGGCGATTTCTCATACGACAAATTCAAATGAACATGTATTGATTTTACGTATAAACCAGTAAAACACAATAATTCATGTTGAGATGAAAACTACGTCTTTTGTTATGTAAATCATTGCTATTATCGTCTGCGAATTGTTATTCAAGATACTAATTTCAGTTAAATACTTATTGCATTACATTATTAAAGAAGATAAATCCTAAAGGCAATTTTATATTTCTGATGTTTAAGGCATTTGTCCTTGTCTATATTTATAAATAGCATAAAGTCGGTTCAACGTGTCTTAAATAAGCGATTTCTACGATTTAACATTGACAAATCTTTCGTTTGATAAACTTAAAAGGATCTCCATCAATTTTATGCATTAAGAACAGGATTTCATGCTGAGAGATGCGACTGATTTCTTTTATTATGTTAATCATTGTCATTGTCGTCTGCGTAAGATTATTTTTGGAGCGAATTCGAATGAAATATTTAGACTTAAATTATTAAGCAAGATTAATTCAGTTTCATAAGTTTCTAATAATGCTTTCGATATATAATAAGAGTAATGTATAATTATACTAGATAACTAAAGATTTTAACTAAGTGTTTACATTTTTCATGCCAAAAACGATTTATCTATAGAGAGAGAGAGAGAGGTAACTATTGTAACGAATTTATGAGTTTAAAGATAAGAAAAACATAAAAGGATAGTTATTAGCTAATTGCTGCTGTCCTTTCAGAAACTTCTCTTCCACCCCTACACTGAGGGGCCTCCCTGATGAAGACCTCAGTGTTTTTGGGGGTTTATTTCATTTAATTCATTGATAATCTATTCCTATATATATATATATATATATATATATATATATATATATATATATATATATATGCATACACACACACAATACACACACACACACACACACATATATATATATATATATCAGGTCAGAGTTTCCTCTAGGTTTAGAAAATGGCAGGGCATTACTAGTAAGAAAAAAGCACCCTCTAGTTTTTTGAGGATAGTCGTGGATACTTAAAGGTACAAAGTCTAAAAAATGATTTTAATTTTCAGTTAAAGTCTGTATACAATATATATATATTTAACTTGTTTTACTTTTATTTGTTACTAATGCAGAGTTGCCAACCCTCTGGATTTTTGTACACCAATAACTTTTTAGCGCAAAAGTAGTTTTTAATTGTATTAATGCTGGAAGTTTGTGATTAAATGAGGCATCCATAACTTTAAGAATATAGTGTTCTAAAAAAATCCGGAGGGCTGACAGGACAGTTCTGTTAATGTGTAAACAAATGTTGATGATCATGCGCATTAGTTTTATTTATATCATTTATTTTCAGTATATCATTATTCTTCAGCTTGAAGGTTGTTTCCTCTTAAACATCTGTAAATATGAATTAGGCTCCCTATTCATAGGAGAGATAAAAAATAAAAAGATTTAAAATAGATTATTATTATTTTTTTTTAAATCTTTTAAAGAAGGTTTTGAATAAAGAGAAATATATCCTTTGACCCATATTTCATCAAGAGATAATTGGACATAAACAATAATGACATATTAAATTAGCATTAAAAATACCTTTATGGCTTTTTTGTATATATTCAAACATCATTCGTGGTCATCTTCTGTTCGATAAATGGGTGATTGCCACCAAAGCTTTACAAAGTAAGCTTATTCACTACAATGGAGCAATGGGTAGCGTACTATGTCACGGTTGCGTCATGGTTACGTCATAGTTACGTCACTGATCGATGACAAAGCCATCTCGTGTTGGAGGTACCTGAACTACTAGGGCTGAAACTGCGCATGCTCGAATAGAATTTGTTTACTCGCGTGATGCTCCATATTTAAAATTTAAATAGAACTGTGTTTGAACGAATGCACATCTAAACGAAAAAATTCATGTATTTTTAGAATATTCATATTTCGCATGTTTTCCCGTATTTTAAGATAAGTAATATATTTTAAATCAATTCTTAAAAATTATTTTTTTAATACTTCTTACAATTTATAAAATTATTGAAAACTTAATCTCTTGAATTTTCATTCATTACGGATCAAGAGATAATCTATGGAATTTTGAATTCGGTTGTTTGATTTGTTATGAGATTAGAAAAAGTTAGTTTTTATTATGTTTGTTCATTCTTAAATGTTATTTTATCATTCCTAAATGTTATTTTAGTTATAGATTTGGTTGTAAAGTGATTACAAATATATTTTGTTTAGAAGATAAAATTTTTGCGAATGGTTTCGTCTGCGTCTGATTGATTTTATGGGACATGACATGATGCTTTTTTTAATAAAAGAGATAATGATAATATCTCTAACATCTTTTATAAGCGATTTCTTTTCCAAAATTTAAATTTTTATTACCAAAATTTTAATTTTGAAAATTGTACACGTTAACATTTTCTTCTTAAATTACTAATACATGAATTTTTTCGTATTTACAATACAATTTACAACATTAGAAGATCGATTTAAAAAAATTACATTTTACCCTAATGAATTCAAGCTCTAAGTGAACACTATAGATGTGATTATTTACTTGAAGTTATTAGCGTACATTTGACTTTAAATACAAAATATGTTAGATGTTAACTAATATTAATGTGATTGTTTATTAGCTAACATCTAACATATTTTGTATTTAAAGTCAAATGTACGCTAATAATTACATCTATAATGTTCATTTAGGGCTAGAATTAATTCTTGTTTATATTAAAACCATAAGAGATAATATTTTTAAAGAAAGCACAATAGGGGCGGATTTTTCACAGCTTTTATTTGGGTACCGCAGCCACTGCACGAGGAGAAGCGCTAACGTCGAGTTTACTTTGCGACATTTTTTAACATTATGTGAACGAGCTTACTCTGTAAAGCTTTGATTGCCACTGTTCCCGATTTTATCACGTTTTTGTTCTTCCTTTTGCTTCAGTCCCATTTGCTGTTGTCAATCTTGAAGGAATTATGCCATGATAGTACAGCATAATTCCCCAAGACTAGCAAATAATAAAAATAAATAAATTTACACTCATAATGTGGTGTGGACCACTGTGCTACATCATTGGGGTACAGTAATATTGGGAGTACAAATTAATTCGGTCCGTTTTCAATAGATGGCTCTGGCTGATTTGTTTACTGAATAATGATAGATGTTTTTGGCATTGTTAGAAAGGTTTGACCTTTGTCAACCATATTCAGTCAACGAAGCTTCGAGTTTTATACAACAACATTGGTTTTTTGAGCATTCAATATGTCGAGTTTTGTGCTAAAGAAACAACATTTGCGGGAAGTTTTGATTTTCTTTTTTAATTGGAAGAAAAGTGCCGCTGAAGCGCATCGATCGCTTGTGGAAGTTTATGGTGAATCTGCGCCATCTGATAAATCATGTAGAGAGTGGTTTCGACGCTTCAAAAATGGTGATTTTAGTGTCGAAGACAATGAGCGCCCGGGCCAGCCGAAAAAGTTCGAAGACGCCGAATTGGAGGAATTGCTCGATCAAGATCCGTGCCAAACGCAACAAGAGCTTGCAGGATCGTTGGGAGTCACTCAGCAAGCAATTTCCGTGCGCTTAAAAAAAATGGGAATGGTTCAAAAGCAAGGAAATTGGGTCCCATACGAGTTGAAACCGCGCGACGTTGATGGCCCCATGTGGCAATTGTCGTTAAAAATGACTTGGAAACGTTGAAATGGGAGGTCCTACCCCACCCGCCGTATTCGCCAGACCTTGCTCCTTCTGATTATTGGTTGTTCCGACGGATGCATCACGATTTGGCTGGACACCGCTTCACTTCTTTCGAAGAAATTCAAGAATGGCTCGATTCATGGTTTGCGTCCAGAGAGGACTCATTTTTCAGAGATGGAATCCGAAAATTGCCAGAAAGGTGGACAAAAGTTGTGGCTACCGATGGACAATACTTTGAATAACATGTTTTTTCATTTTGATAATAAATAAAATGTTTTTTTAACGAAAAAAAACGGACCGAATTAATTTGTACTCCCAATAGATATCCTGGAATACGAAGGAAGAATCTTTGTTGTTTATATAAAGTTAATATAAATTGCAATTATTTTTAAAATAACATTTTGTTATAGTATCCTAATTTAAAGAAATTGCTCATGTAGTAGCACTAGTGTGACGTAAATCCAACTCAATCGACCAACCTAAAGAACATAATAACTAATCTAAAGAACATAATACAAATATTTTCCAATAATAAAGAGAGATAGTTGGAAATTTTACGCTTTTTGGACAACAGAAATTTTTAATAAAGGTTATACAGTCGAACCTCGTTGACGTCAACACTGTTGACGAGAATTACTTTTAACGTGAACTGTTCTCAAAATCTCCGTCAAAATGAAGATTAGTTTAGTTATATGAAGATTAGTTACTGATAGCATGAACTACTGATAACATGATTTTTTTTTTTTTAAATCTCTCTTGAGATTCACGTTAACGAGGTTCGACCATAGACCGATTATAAGAGTGGACGGGACAATGGGAACCTTTTTTAGTGGCAAAGGTAACTCATAAACAGGTCATGTGAATGTTGATCTACAGGAAGCCAAACTGGCCAATATTGAAATTTACACGCCATTCTCTAAACTCTGTTTTTTATTAAGCAGACGATATTTCCCTTTTTCTTTGAAAGTTCTTTTTAAAATTTTTATTTCACTTTAAAAGTTAGATTGTTTTGAATTTAAAAAGAATTTTATAGCAAGAAATAGTAATTAGATGTACCTTAAAAACCCTGTAGAAGTTATGTAAAATAAGGATTTTATTTCACAGGTAAGATTCTTTTTAATATTTTATTATTTCGTTCTTTTTAAGTAATTATTTTTATAAAATGCTTATAATTATTATACTTATTTCTCTAAATTGAATTAGTTTAACTATATTATATCTTATATTATTTCAAAAATGTCCAAAAAAATTTATGAGAGTTAAAACGAGTATAGACCATAGATATAGTAATATACATAGATCTATCATCCCCATGTTAACGTGCAAAGATTTTTGATGCCGAAAAAGTTTTGGCATCAGCCATGATGAGAGAGTACAAAACTCGAAAACAACAATGGAATAGAATGTTGATATCATAGATATAGTAATAAGACATGGTTGATATATATTGAAAATGCCGAAGTACTGCGCAGCTTTTAATTGTAGAAATAAATTTATGAAAGGAAGTGGAATAAGTTTTCATAAGTAAGTTAAATTTAACTAATTTATGAAAAATATGATTCTTTATAATCAGTTGCTTTGTTATTATTATGGTTTAAATACTGTTTTGATTTTTAATGAAATACTTTTTTTAAAATTTTAATATTTTTTAAGTTTTTATATTAGTAAGTAATATCGAATTTTCAAAATTCTTTTAAATGTAGTTAGCAGTGGCAGAGGTAAAACCCGCTTGTTTTAATATATAGTATTACCACAAGACTTTCTTCTCTATTTAATTCTATACCAATTTACGCAATACAGATTATTTATTAAGTTATAATTTATTAAAGATATTTTCCATGATGAATGCAGACGATTTTTTTCTTAAAGCAGTATAATAATAAATGCTGGAAAAAATCATTTTTGTGCAGACATGAAAAGATCGAATTTTGTTAACGTGAATCTCAATCACGTTAACGAGGTTCGACTGTATATATATATATATATATATATGTCTATACTATATATATGTATATTATATATAACATTAAAAATAAAAGAAATCGGTAGCTTCGTTTTAAATTAATACAGATGTATGGTTCAGCCATTCGTTTTAGAAATATTGACGAGCTCTTTCTAAAATATCCACATTGAAAATTCACACAGGATCCGGGGGAAGAGCACTTCCTTCCCCGGAGGAAAGCAATGCTCCTACATGCACACATTTTTTTTTTTTTTTTCAAGTTTATTACTACTATTATCAATAATTCATATAAATTTTACATTCATGCGTTAAAAATAACTCACATTATATACATTTATATGAAATTTTGTCCTGTACTGTCATGTTAAGTACTTAGAAAAGGAAAAAAAATAGGATGGCAGCGCCACCTGTTGAGCGATTGATTCCCAAATCTAATCAGCACCAGTTTAGGTCAAGATCCAACTGAATACAAGTTTGGTCGAATTTCATTCATATTAGGGGCTATAAATCGAACATATAAGCGAGACGTATTAACCCTGGACGATAGGACCCATGCCCCAGCCCGCCCGATTCCCGCTCTTCGATGTCTTTTTCTAGTCAACTTTCTCCCCTTGTTACTTCCGGTGTGAGCCTGTTTTTTTTTTTTTTTTTTTTTTTTTTTTTTAAACACACTTGACATTGTGAGTTTTTTTGGTTTTCTTCCCATGCTGTTCCTATGGGGTTTTAGCTTTTTTTCCCCTCTTTTCCTATATTCTAAAGTGGCGGTGAACGATGGTTAGGGTTATAAAGTGGACGATGATTATTTTAACCGTTAAATGTCTTCTGATCTGAGGAGCTACAGTGGTAGAAAGTTCTGAAACACGAACATTTGTAGTAAGGAGGATACTTGAGAGGATTTGTGCCAAGAAAAAAAAAAAAAAAAAAAACACTTAACCCTAAAATTTAATCAAAATTGTCACATTCACTTCCGAGTAAACCCATTTATTGTTATAAATTTCGACTGGCCGTTAAAGGGTTAACGCGAATTTTCCTAAAGATGAGTATATGTCCAATCGCTTTATCTCTCTAAAGAACACTTAATCTCAAACTTTTATAAAAATCGTTATATCCATTTCCGAGTAAACCTAATTTCTATTATATGTTGCGACTGGACGTTAAAGGGTCAACGCAAATTTTCCTGAAGATGAGGATATGTCCAATCGCTTTATAACTCTAAAGAACACTTAATCTCAAACTTATATAAAAACCGTTACATCCATTTCCGAGTAAACCTAATTTCTATTATATGTTGCGACTGGACGTTAAAGGGTCAACGCGAATTTTCCTGAAGATGAGGATATGTCCAATCGCTTTATAACTCTAAAGAACACTTAATCTCAAACTTATATAAAAACCGTTACATCCATTTCCGAGTAAACCTAATTTCTATTATATGTTGCGACTGGACGTTAAAGGGTCAACGCGAATTTTCCTGAAGATGAGGATATGTCCAATCGCTTTATAACTCTAAAGAACACTTAATCTCAAACTTATATAAAAACCGTTACATCCATTTCCGAGTAAACCTAATTTCTATTATATGTTGCGACTGGTCGTTAAAGGGTTAACGCGAATTTTCCTGAAGATGAGGATATGTCCAATCGCTTTATCTCTCTAAAGAACACTTAATCTCAAACTTTTATAAAAATTTTTATATCCATTTCCGAGTAAACCTAATTTCTATTATATGTTGCGACTGGCCGTTAAAGGGTTAACGCAAATTTTCCTGAAGATGAGGATATGTCCATTCGCTTTATCTCTCAAAAGAACACTTAATCCATAACTTTTGTAAAGATCGTTATATCCATTTCCGAGTAAACCCAATTTCTATTATATGTTGCAACAGGCCGTTAAAGGGTTAACACAAATTTTTCTGAAGATGAGGATATGTCCAAACGTTCTAGTTCTTAAAGAAAAAAAAAAAAAAAAAAAAAAAAAAAGACACTTAACTCCAAACTTTAAACAAAATTGTTATATCCATTTCTGATTAAACTCAATTTCTACTACATGTTGCGATTGGCAGTTAAAGGGTTAACACTAATTTTCTTGATGCTAAGGATGTTCCAATTGTTTTAGGTCTCTAAAAAGCACTTATCCCAAACTTTTATTAATATCTTTATAACCATTTCCGAGTAAACATAAATTTCTACTCTATACAGTCGGTAACAAAAGTGTCCGACTGCATTGCGATTGGCAATTAAAGGGTTAACTCTAATATCTCAAAAGATGAGGATAAGTCCAATAGTTTTTTCGACCATAAAAACTTTTAACCAGACAGAAATAGTAGACAGAAACGATAAATTTCTTTAAATGTCGTTATTCCATACAAAAAAAAAAAAAAAAAAAAGGAAGAAGAAGAAAAGAAAAAGAAAAGAGAGAAAGAAAAATGAGTATCTGGAGTTTTTTCATTCATCTTTAGTTCATAAATTATTCATAAATTTTATTTGCTAAATTATCTGTGTGTATTCCCGCGTATATTCAGTCGGGGAAAGACATCCACAAGAGAGTAAAATGGCCGTCTTTTCCCGAAAAAAAAAGGCATCACTTTTTCGGCCTCGCTGATCAATCTATGTCTTATTACTATATCTATGGTATAGACAAACCAAAGTTATAAAAACTTTTGAACTTTGTTAGATGTTAATAACAAGGTAAAAATAAATTTCAGCAGCTGTAATATTTTACACTAGTTTGGCTTGTTGTATCTTTTAATAATAATAATAATATATTTATTTATATTCAAAACAAAAAATTGCCAATAACGCGATAAATGCCAAAAAAGGTAACCTTTTTTAACATTCACATGGTTTCATCTTTGCGCCTTTTCTTATATTCCCTTAATAATGGAATGCTCCATCCATTCTTATAATAGGTCTCTTGGTTCGACTGTGTATATATTTTTACTTTTTCTTACCCATAAGGTAGAGAAAGTATTGTTTTTGGGTCAAATTTTCGAACGCGAGATTTTGTTATATTTACACGTTTTGAGGTCCCCTGAATACGAAAATCATGTTTTTAGCAAATGGTCTGTCTGTATGTCTGTGTGTCTGTGTGTGTGTCTGTATGTCTGTGTGTGTGTCTGTCTGTTATCAGCATATCTCAAAAACAAATTATCGCAGAAAGTTCAAACTTGGTATTCTAAATGTGTATCATATACGGATGCTACAGTAAGCTTTTCGTTAAGATCAAGCAAATGGCTCGTTTATAGGGACAATCAAGAGAATTCTAATACATTACGTCTATGGGGAAAATTGCAGGTAAGTAGAGTTTAACGTCTATAGACTGCACTAAACCAAATGAAACGAATATATATTTTTTGTAATAGAGATAGTTAACTGGGAAAAAAAAATTGTGTATGTAGGAGCCTTGCCTCCCCCCCCCCTGGGGGGGAAGTCCCCCCTCGAGGGGAGTAAATTTTCATGATGGGTATCGTTCAAAAGAGCTCGCTAATACCTTTAAAACGAATGGTTGAACCATCGATCTGCGACAGTTTAAAACAAAGTTTTGGATTTTTTTTTTACTTTTAACGAAAAAAAACTTAGAAAAAAAATCGTATTATTATTATTATTATTATTTTTTAATATTGAGAATAAAATGGACTTTTTTTTTATTTGGTGTTATACTACTTCTCTAAGATGGAAATCGTCTGCATTATCATAAAAGATAATTTTTTTAAATAATAATTTTAATAAATTATTTTTTAAAAACAGAATTATTTTTTAATAACCGAATTAAATTCTATATAAATGTAGGTGCATTAATGAAACGGGGGGTTGAGGGGTGCGGTAGCCCCCCTCATACAGAATTAATTATCATATAAAACTCTTCAGAAACCTAATATGAATTGTTTAACACAGGTTTACATAACAGTACTCGTTATCTTACCTTTTAATCTGCAACCTGTATTTATAGTATTAAATTTCCGGGTAAGAGAAAGTCGTGTGAGTGACACACCAGATTATTTCTAACAGTTTTTACTGATTAAATAAAATGAAAATTTCTATTAATTTTTTCCGGTAATCAAAAAGCGTAAAAGGTGGCAAGAATGAAATCATTCTATTATTTTGATTTGAAGGAAATAAAAATAAACAAATCATAAATAAAATTAAACGAAGAGAATTTACTGAGTGAAAATAAATAGGTTAAAATTAGCGAATATTGAAATTTATATTTGAAATATTAAAACATACGTATGAAAAAAAGTCATTCTAGAATTACATGAGAACTTATTGGAAATATACAGTACCATGTAGAAAGGATGTACTACTTTGGAAGTTTGGATTTTAAGCTTTTTAAATAAATAAACAACAATAATAATATATTAATTATTTATATATTTATTTTTAATATAAACAATTTACAATAATAATAATAATAATAAATTTAAATTAATTATAATAATTTTTTTAAATGTTTGAATATTTGTTACATTCAAATATTTATGAAATTATTATATTAATAATTACTACATTAATTATATACATTTTAAATATTTGTTATTTCAAGAAATTTAATAATTTTAATAATTTTATTATGATATTCAGATATTTAGTGTTTATTGATTATTTTCAGGTATTAATATTTTACATTATATTTTTATGTACAAATTTAACTGGAACTCTTTCAGTATTGCGCGTTCAAGAGTGCACGATTTTTAACATTATGCAATAAAAATAATTAAGCAAGTAGATTTCAGTTTTATTAATTCTACATCAGTCAGAATAACTTCACAACTCAGTCATTAGAATAACACCAGTCATTACATACACAAATACATGGAAGATGTGAAAAGTTTAACAGAGTTTCACTATTTTTAAAATGCAAAATTTTCTCTTTGCAAAATCACTGATATTCAAAAATAAATTTAAATATATAATTATATTAGAAGAACTAGTATGTTGTGACCACCACATGACTTTCTTCTATATTTTCCAATACAAATTCACTCAGTAAAAATAATTTATTAAAACTATTATTTAAAAAAATTATCTTCCATGATAATGCAGACGATTTCCTTATTAGAGAAGTAGTATAACACTAAGTATAAAAAAAAGGCAATTTTATTCTCAATATTACATAAAAAAAAAAAAAATGTTAAAAATGAAAAAAAAATCGATAACTTTATTTTAAATTACCGCTGATGAATGGCTCAACCATTCGTTTTAAAGGTATTGGCGAGCTCTTTTGAAAGATACCCATCATGAAAATTTACTCCCTTCGAGGGGGGAGGTGAGGCTCCTACATACACAATTTTTTTTTCCCCAGTTGACTTCTATTACAATCAATTATTTTAAATTTCATACTGATTATTGAAAAATAATTCTCTTTATGCACATTTATACAAAATTTTGTCCTATACCACCATGTTAAAATTTAGAAAAAGTGGGATGGCAACGCAACCTGTAAGACAATTTTTACCAAAAGTTGACAGGCACTAATTTATGCCAAGGTGTATACCAATTTGTATGAAATTCTGTGCATTAGTTTATGAGATACAGTTCCCACAAAAGTTTGTCACACACACAGACAGACAGATAAACATTTTCTAAAAATGGTCAAATCGTGTTCTACAGCTCTCAAAACGTGTAAATCCATTAATAACCCGAGGTCGAAAATTTTTACGAATCCAATACTTTCTACTATTGAATGTAGAAGGAAGAAATAACCTCGTTCATAATTTATTTTTCTCAATAAAGTTAAAAAAGAAAAATATTACAAAATGTCTAATTACAAAATAGCAATACGTAAAGACACATATATTTTCCTTAAACTGATAAGAAAGCATCCCAGTTGTACAAAGCTTTTAAAGGTGAAACTTGTTTTACAGTTATTTTCACAGTCATAATCTTTCAAAGAAAATTTCTGCTTTGAGAAAAGCGTATCTTAAATATCAATAACTTCAATAAAGTTTTTGTAACATCAGCATTGATATTTATTTCAATATTACAATGTTTCTATATATCAATATCAATATTTCTGCGATGATCTATAAAAAATTTTTCTTCATCTTTTTTTTTTTTTTTTTACCCAAAACGATTTTTGAGGTTTTGTTTTATAATTTTTAGTTAAAAAGAAAGAAAGAAAGAAAGAAATTTATTATTTTTAATACTAGCTGAGTAGTTTATTTTTTGCTGCTGAGGAAAAAAAAAAAAAAAATTTAGAGACGTTATTAATATTATTATTATTAATAATATTATTAGATAATGACGTTAATTTTATCCTGCAAGTTTAATTTTTCACAAAGTTTTATATCAATTATAATATTTACGTGTAAATTTATTTTCATTTAAAAAAAATTTAAATTCAACTCGTAAACTTTTTTGGCAACCATTAAAAATTAAAATAAATTATCTATTTTTGTCTTAAAAAGGGCTTCTTCAGCTTTTTCGATACTATCCGTTTCGATACTGATCATTATTAATTTTCTTTTCTTTTTCTTTCACAAAAAAAAAAAAAAAAAAAAAGATTTTGATGAAATTCTGGCAAAAGCAGAATTTATTTTAGTACGGAGGACAATTAGTTTTTTTTTTTTTTTTTTTTACAAATTATAACATCGCTTTCAAATTTTTCGATAAATTTTCGATTTCGATAAATGTCCAACCACCGGTAAACTGGCGACAACGTTTTACTTTTATCCGTAGATTGAGACTAATAGTCCCCCGTACTGAAAAAAAAAAAAGAAAAAGAAAGAAGGGATGTTTAAGTATTGCAAATCTCAAATTGCACAAATGAAGAGACATTATTTTAAAATAATTTTCGTTTAATAACTTAGATACCTTTGTATCTTCATTTTGAATCTAATAATAAGCCATATATTATATGAAAATACAACTATCGTACTGAAATCTGTATCTATAACTTTTTTTCTTTTTCATTTCTTTTCTTCTTTTCTTTTTTTTTTTTAAATTGATTTATTTGTATTTTAGACACATATATCAAAATTTCTTTTTTGATTTTTCCTTTTTTACATAAATAAATTTTAAGTTATATTTCATTTACAATTTTAAATAAGTCTCATTAAATTTGTATCGTGTATTAATTTGTTCTCTCTAGTTTTTAGAGATCAATACAAATCGCAAATTTACCCAAATATTCCTAGCCGTAATCTTTCTTAGCGGTTATTTTTAAATTTTTCTTTTGCTTGTTACCTGCATTTTGAATGTAATAAAAAAGAATATAATAAGTGAAATTATGGATAGATATATATTTTTACTTTCTCTTACCCATAAGGTAGAGAAAGCATTGTTTTTGGGTCAAATTTTCGAACGCGAGATTTTGTTATATTTACACGTTTTGAGGTCCCCTGAATACGAAAATCATGTTTTTAGCAAATGGTCTGTGTGTATGTCTGTGTGTGTGTGTGTGTCTGTGTGTCTGTCTGTTATCAGCATATCTCAAGAACAAATTATGGCAGAAAGTTCAAACTTGGTATTCTAAATGTGTATCATATAGGGACGCTACAGTAAGCTTTTCGTTAAGATCAAGCAAATAGTTCGTGTACAGGGACAATCAAGAGAATTCTAATACATTACGTCTATGGGGGAAATTGCAGGAAAGTAGAGTTTAACGTCTATAGACTGCACTAAACCAAATGAAACGAATATATATTTTTTGTAATAGAGATAGTTAACTGGGAAAAAAAAAATGTGTATGTAGGAGCCTCGCCTCCCCCCCCCTGGGGGGAAGTCCCCCCTCGAGGGGAGTAAATTTTCATGATGGGTATCTTTCAAAAGAGCTCGCCAATACCTTTAAAACGAATGGTTGAACAATCGATCTGCGATAATTTAAAGCAAAGTTATCGATTTTTTTTACTTTTTTAACGAAAAATAAACTTAGAAAAAAAAATCGTACTTTTTCTTTTTTCTTTTTTTAATATTGAGAATAAATTGGACTTTTTTTGGATATTTGGTGTTATACTACTTCTCTAATATGGAAATCGTCTGCCTTATCACAAAAGATAATTTTTTTAGTAATCATTTTAATAAATTATTTTTTAAAAAGAGAATTATTTTTTAATAACCGAATTAAATTCTATATAAATGTAGGTGCATTAATGAAACGGGAGGTTGAGGGGGGCGGTAGCCCCTCACACAGACCTAATTATCATATAAAACTCTTCAGAAGCCTAATATGAATTGTTTAACATAGGTTTACATAACATTACTCGTTATCTTACCTATTATTATGTAAGCTGTATTTATAGTATTAAATTTCAGGGTAAGAGAAAGTCGTGTGAGTGACACACCAGATTATTTTAATTTATCTGTATATCGAAATCTGTACTTCACATTTATCTGATTGGTTGATATTACAGATAAAGATATTGCTAAAAACCTACATTAAATTTCAGCATTTAAATTGATTATTTATTTATTCATTTTTAATTTAGTTAATGAATCTACAAAGTAATCTTCAAATATATATAAAAAATATTGTTAAACTATTATAATATAAAACTGTGGGAGGGTATTAAAAATTAGTTAACATTTAATACATATTATTATTGTTGTTGTTGTTGTTGTTATTTTAAATTTAAATACTTTTCGAGAAAATTTATACTTCATACGATTGTATTTCAATGCGTAGATATGCAAATTTTCATAACTCCAAGGCGATAATTTACAAAAGCGATTTATAGCATCTATCTCTTCAGTCCTTCAATATACTTAGTTATAAATCTACCGAGCATCAAAATTTCTGTGAAAACTTTTTTTTTTTTTTTTTTTTTTTTTTTTTTCTTTCCGAACATACATATGTAAGGAAAGTATTGTAATCATGTCAAAAATTCAAATTTGAGATTTTGGTGTTTCTACATGTTTTGAGGTCCCCTGAGTCCGTTTTCACTATTTTTAGGATGATGTGTGTGTGTGTATGTGTGTGAGTGAACACGCTAGCGTCTAAACGCTTTGCTCGAATGAACTGAAAGTTGGTACGTATGTTGTAAGTCGTCACCGTAGCACGAATCCTATTGATTTTGATGAATCGAGCACCTTTTTTTTTTTTTTTTTTTTTTTTTTACAAGGACACCAAGAAAAATTCTTTATCATTATGGCCTATGGGACCAAATTTTTAAAAGGGTATAGCGTCTAAACGCCTTATTCAATTGAGCTGAAAATTTATATGAATATTACAAGTCACTGTTGCACGAACTATAAGTATTTTGGTGAATCTAGCATTTATATGTTTTTACAGGGACACAACGAAATATTCTTTATCATTATGATCTATGGGCTCAAAGTTCAGTAGCGTTAAATTAAACATCGTGTACAGTCGGTAACAAAAGTGTCCAAACACTAGCAAAAATTTCTATGTAAAAAAAGCACACTTCATACAGTTTTGTTAAATAAATCCTTGTCGAATCCTGTTCTTAGTCAGTCTAAGAACATGATTTGATAAGGATTTATTAAACAAAAAAAGTGTACATTTTTTTTATAAAGGAATTTTTGCTAGTGTTCGGACACTTTTGTTACGGACTGCACTATATGGAGAAAAATGCTCAAACACCCTATTATAATTTTCTCTCGTTTGTTTATTTAACAACCCCTCCTACTTTACTTTATCTACAAAACCATTCGGAAAATCGAGCGCTGTCACTCCAGATTTTTTTCCTTTAAAAACATAAGTAATGTGCATATTTATAAGCTCTAGTGAAAGTTTTATCCCAAATATTTAATAAATATGTGTACTGAAGCTTCAGCCTTTCTGTTACACCAAAGCATGCTGGTTGTATCCACTACGACTACTAAAACTTTTAAATAAATCTTATTAAATTTATATGGAATACCAATTTTCTCTCTTTAGCTGTTGAAAAGAAATCCAGTTATCAATAACAAAAATCACAAATGATTGAAATAAAAAGCCGTATTATTTCTTAAGGCTTTTTCTTTTAATTTCTCACTTACTTCTAATCTTCATTTCGAATCCAATAAAAAAGTAATGTAATTCCAGTCAGACAAATGTCTGATAAAACCTTAAAAAAGACTTCATCAAAGATATCTGCCAACATTCCAGGTGACTGCTTCCACCTTTAATACCTGAATAAGAGTAAAAGATTTGCAGAAGTTTTCATACACTTTATGCATATTTTTTTCCATTATCAAGTGAAGTATCTGTAACATTATTCTTTTATTCTTTTTTCTTCTTTTTTGAAATGTCACCCACGTTGTCTCTTTTTGAGTGATAAAAGAATACTCTCAAGTGCCTAAAAAAAAAGTTGTTTAAAAAAACGTGGGGCACATGTTCCATTTTTTTTTTTTTTTTTTTTTTTTTATTATTCATAAAAATTAAATTATCTTGGTGGATTTCTTTGGGATTGACATTGAAATAACCTTATGTGCAAAACAAAGGATGTTCATTTTTCTTTTCTTTCTCTCTTTTTTCCAAGTTAAAGGAAGAAGATACCCAGTTTTGTTTTTATATATTTTTAAATATTATGTTTTAAAAATGTTTTTCAAATTATAAAATAATAATAATAATAATAATAATAATAATAATAGATGTAATAATAACAATAATAGACGTTTGAAAGTTTTAAATTTACTTCTAGAGGTATAAAAATTTTCACATATAAGGATTGGTGTAATTATTTGTGGTACAACTATAGTATTTCCCCACAGCTGAATTTGGCGATTTTTCTTTGGCGCCGATTTGAACGATAACGATGTCGTTCTGAACTGTTTGCGATATAATATTGGCAGCCTGCATGCTATTTATTTTGGATTTATGATTTTATGATTTATGATTTATAATTTAGCTTATGATTTTATCATTTATGCTATAGGATTTATGATTTTTAGATTTATGATTTAGCCATAATCGCCAAAAATAAATCGCCAAATTCAGCTGTGGGGAAATACTATAGTTGATCCTTATTTATTCTTGGAAATATAGTTTTTAGTTATTTCGTTGAAATGATCAAAGTAGCTTGCTTTAGGCAATGCTTTTCATCTTTTTAAGAGATTTGCTAGTAAAGACTAATTTTTGTGAAAATAAAAATCTTTCAGGTTGATTTCTATGAAAAATAAGTAATTAAAATAAAAATAAAATCTCCAATTTTTAAATATATATTTTTTTAAATAGTCAAAGCCACATTACTATTGTTAATGCTTTGTGATGATTTATTGCTTTTTAATTATTGTTTTTGCATTGTTACTTATTTTGAAAAAGTATTTGAAAATAATTTATCCATTGTTTTTAATTTATTATTGTTAAAGCTCCACCAGTGGCTGAGCAGTTCTGCGCTCAAAGCTTATAGACTAGAAGTGTCAGGTTCAATCCCAGGTCGCGCTCGTCGATTTCGCCATTCAGAGTTTTCCGTGATCTTCTTTGAAGTTTGCATGGATATTGGTATATAACCTTAAAAAGCCCCCTCCCTACGGAGAGCATTCCCCCTTAGACTCAGGTCCCAAGTGTAGACATGTGGTCTTAACCCGAATACCTATTACTGTTAAAATTTTGTGACAATTTATTCCTTTTTATCTATTCTTTTAGCATTGTTACTTATTTTGTGAAAATCATTTGAAAACAAGTTATCTAATCACTGTTTTTAATTTATTATTGTTGAAATTTTGTCACGATTCATTTCTTTTTAATTATTCTTTTCGCATTGCTTATTTAGAAAATATCATTTGAAAACAATTTATCCAACCGTTTTTTAAATTTATTATTGTTAAAATTTTGTCACAATTCATTCCTTTTTAATTAATCTTTTTTGCATTGCTTTTAATTTTGCACTGAAGAATGAATAAGTGGCCATTTTCTAAATCCCTTAACTAGAAATATAGTTTTCCGAGCCAGCGCATAAGGCACGCCAATAAACTGAATAGACGAAATGATCGAGAATTTCTAGTCTATACATTTCTAGATGGTGAAACAATATTCTGATTATTCTGAATCTTTTGTATTGCGAGAAATTCTCGCTTGACTTTCTAGAATTGAGTAATAAACCAAGATTATAGTTGCTGAAACCTGCCTCTTGTATTCTCATTTATTTGCAGAGATTTTTAAATAACTTTGCTCTCGAGAATATAGGTAAATGCTCTAGAATTCTAATAGGGGTTTCTAGAACTCGCTTTCCAAGGGGACTAGAATTTATAAGAATGACATGGAACTATTTTTCCTAGAGCCACAATTTAGATTCTAGATGCCAGTTACAGAATTTTTTCTCAGTGTGTGAAAATCATTTGAAAACAATTTATCAAATAACTATTTTTAATTTATTATTGTCAACATTTTGTGACTCATTTCTTTTAAATTATTCTTTTCACATCGTTACTTATTTTGTAAAAAAAAAAAAGAAAGCAATTTATCCAATCATTGTTTTTAATTTATTATTGTTAATATTTTGCAACAATTCGTTATATTTTAATTAGCATTTTCGCATTGCTATTAATTTTGTAAAAATCTCTTGAAAACAATTTATCCAATTACTGTTTTTAATTTATTATTGTTAACATTTTGTGACTATTCATTCCTTTTAAATTATTCTTTTCGCATTGTTATTTATTTTATACAAAGCTTTTGGAAAAAAAAAAAAAAAAACAATTTATACAAGCATTTTCTTTTTTACTATTGTTAACTTTTTGTGACAATTCATTCCTTTTTAATTAATCTTTTGCATTGCTATTAATTAAAAAAAAAAAAAAAAAAAAAAAAAAAAAAATTGGAAACAATTTATTCAATCACTGTTTTTAATTTATTATTGTTAACATTTTGTATCGAATTATTATTTTTACTTTCTTCTATATTTAATAGAAGAAAGTATTGGATTCGTAAAAATTTTCGACCTCGGATTTTTGATGGATTTACACGTTTTGAGAGCTGTAGAACACGATTTGACCATTTTCAGAAAATGTCTGTATGTCTGTCTGAATGTCTGTAAGTCTGTGTGTGTGTGACAAAATTTTGTGGCAACTGTATCTCAGGAACTACTGCACAGAATTTCATACAAGTTGGTATGTAGTTGCACCTTGACATAAATTAGTGCCTATTAAGTTTTGGTAAAAATTGTCTCACAGCTTGCGTTGCCATCCCGCTTTTTCTAAATTTTTAACATGGTGGTATAGGACAAAATTTTGTATAAATGTGCATAAAGAGAATTATTTTTTAATAATCAATATGAAATTTACCAGAATTATTTATAATAGAGATAGTTAACTGGGAAAACATTTTTGTATGTGTAGGAGCCTCGCCCCCCCCCCCATGGGGAGGAAATTCCCCCCTCAAGGGGAGTAAATTTTCATGATGGGTATCTTTTAAAAGAGCTCGCCAGTACCTTTAAAACGAATGGTTGAACCATAGATCTGCGATAATTTAAAATGAAGTTATCGATTTTTTTTTCAATGTAATATTGACAGTAAAATTGACTTTTTTTGGATATTTAGTGTTATACTACTTCTCTAATATGGAAATCGTCTGTATTATCATGGAAGATAATTTTTTTAAATAAATTATTTTTACTGAGTGAAATTGTATAGGAAAATATAGAAGACAATCATGTGGTGGCCACAACATACTAGTTTAATTATTTTTTTCGCATTGTTACTTATTTTGTTAAAACCATTTGAAAGCAATTGATCCAATCATTGATTTTGGTCTATTACTGTTAAGGTTTAACCATAACTCTTATATATATACATACTATATATATTATTAATATTCTTTAATTACTTTAAAAATATTTTTACATTGCTTGTAAGTATTTGAAAAAAGTTTATTCAACCTGCGTTTCTGATAAATTGTTATAAAAGTATTATCGCTATTCATTTTTACTTCCATTACCCTACTACCGTAGGTAATGGAAGTATTGTATTCGGTCCAAAAATTCGATATCGAGTTTTCACCTGATTTACACGTTTTAAGGTCTCCTAAGTCCAAAAATGTAGTTTTTAGCCACAATTCTTTTAATTATTACTATTATTATTGTTTTCGTGTTTTTACTTTGTTATAAGTATCATATGGGAGTTGTTTATTCAGTAAGTGCTCATGATTTATTATTGTTAGACTGTTATCAACATTCATTCTTTTTAAATTATTATATTTAATATTTTTGCATATATTGTACTTAATATATCTATATCTATATCTATATACATATATATATATGTGTGTGTGTGTGTGTGTGTGTGCAATCGTTGTTTCTGGTTTATTATTGTTAAAAGTTTTATTCATTGTTGCTTTCCTTGCTTTCCTGTTGTTATTTTTTTTGTAAATACCATATGAAAATATTTTATACAATCTTTGTTATTCATTTATTATTGTTACAATTTTATCATGTTTGATTCTTTTTAATTATTTTCTTTTTGTATTGTTTATTTGTTTGTAATTAACATTAGAAAACACTTTATCCAATCACCGTTACTGGTTTATTATTGTTAAAGTTTTATTCATTATTATTAACTCTTCTTTCTTTCTTTTTTTTTATATTGTTACGTTATCTATAAACTGCATTTGAAAATTAAATATACAGTCATTGTTTATTATTGTTAAGCTTTTATTAATTGTTTTTTTTTTTTTTTTATTGTTATTCATTTAGCAGATTAACAATTTATTCAATTAACATTTCTGGTTTATTATTGTTAACGTTTTAATAATTATCTTAAACTATTCTTTCTGTAGTGTCATGTTATTTACAAATTTCATCTGAAAAATTAAGTGCCCAATCTGTGACTGGGATTCATTGTTGATAAACCTTGGTATGGGATATAGATATTATGATAAACTATGTTGATTCAATCTGAGTGCATTCGAACGACAGGGTTATACTACTATATTGCAATGTCTCCCGTTTACGTAAAAATTATAGCTCAATTTCTATATTATATAAACGCACTAAACTTATTCTGATTTAATTTGGTTGCATATCGGCCGACAGAGATGCTGCTATTACTTTTTGAGATTTTCCAGATGGTGATACCGCAACATAGATTTGTGAAAATTTAACTAAAATGCATATATAAAATGTTAATTGTGAGACACTAACTTAATTAAGTTTCTTTGCATATTAACTGGTAGGTGGCGATGTCATATAGAATAATATAGAAGAAAATTTTGTGGTGACCACAGTATACTAGTCCTTTTTTCAAACACATTACTACAAAAGAAAGTAGTTCATCACGATTGCGTCTTTATTATTCTACCTATCCATTTTTATTCATTCTTGTCATAAAGAATGATTCATAACGAGGGAAAAAGGGGACGATAAATTTCTTTCTAGATGATTCGTTCGTATGGAATTTGATTAAGTATTTCGAAATCAATGCAGGCTAACGGAACATTGCCTGTTCATCTCGGAAAACGTAGCAAATATTAATATGTATAATGTAGCAAATTTTTTAAAAAATTTACATTGGTTGATCCGTTCTTGGAATTTTATATATTAATTCGAAAATTTTCTACTATAATATCAGTGGATGATCGTGAAAGGTCTAGTAAACATAAATCGTTTTTAAGCAGTAAAATTACTGAAAAAATTGCGTAATTTGAAACCGTTTCTAGATAAATATTTCTTACGGAATTCGATTAAGAAATCTGAACTCATCCTAACACAGGACATAATATATTACTGTTTCAGATTTGAGTGGACGAGAGAGCAGTGGCGGACCTACAACTCGCGAGGCCCAGGACGAAAATTTCACTGGGGGCCCCCTAACTGGAGCCTCTAATATTTAGAGGCCCTCATCGCACTTCTTCACTTAAATTTATTACTATATAAACGCACTGAACTAAATTTCAAGATTGATTCAGAAGCCAAACACCCAAAAAGAAGGCCAAGAGCATTGGTACCACTTGTGCTGCCCTAATTATTCTTTACATTTTTTTCTTTTTTCGTTATCGCTATATAGTTACATTTTGTATATTAAGGCTCTTTAGACAGGAACCTACAGCTTAAAGAACTGCAGGGAATTTTTCAGGTTAAAATAATGGCACGTCAACTTCACCAAATATATTTACTTAAAGGTTAAGTTATTCCGGAGGCCCCTCATGACCTGATGCCTGGGGCGGACCGCCCCCTCCGCCCCACCCTTGGTACGCCACTGCGAGAGAGTTAGCTCTCTAAGCTGATAGATCAGAGGTGCCATGTTCGAACCCAGGTAATGCTTGCTAATCCAGCCATTCAAAAATTTTTCGTTGTTTTCTTCGAACCTCGCACGAATACAGGTTAAGGCTTCTTAGAAATAAGAGCACGTGTAAAACACTTCATGCAGTTCTAGGTCTCCAGCACAAACAACTGTCTTTAATTGATACATAATAAACACACACCGTCTCAAATTTGTAAGAATTGAATATATTAATTTCTTATAAATGAAGAAACTACAGGAAAATTAAACATGATATGAAATCGTTATTAGACCTTTTTTTTTAACACGCTTTTATTAGCTTCACCTGTTCCTGTATGTATGTATGTTTGTATGTTTGTAACCGCTCTGGGAGCAAACAAAAAATCTATATTGTAAAAAAAGACTTTCCCAACGGGAACGGCGTGGCGTTGAGGTATAGCTCCGCGCTACGAACCTAAAGGTCTAGCGTTCGATCCCAGTCAGGGAAGATATTTTTAAAAATGGTTTTTGTTTAATTCTAAATTATTTTAATTAAAGATTTAAATGTATGTAAATATTATGGTGTGTCACTCACACGATTTTCTCTTACCCTGCATTTTAATACTAAGATAGATATTTTGTGCTTTTCAGTTCACATTTCTATAAAACCGTGTTCTTTAATTTTTTAAAACTATAACATTATTTCATTTTTAAATTCCATTAAATGTTCGTAAACTGTCTAACACAAAATATGATATTATATTTTTGATCTTTATAAATATTGTATACATTCATTTGTTATGAATTATTAAATATTACGGGAAAATACATATATCGTGAAAGTTTTCCTAAATGATTCATTTTAATGGAATTTGTTTGATGAAGAAGTTCAGAAGCTGTTTAAGATAAAACACAATATTAAATTCTTCATCTTTATAAATATCATTACATTAATTTCTTATGAGTATCAAAATTTCATGAAAATTGTGAATATTTTGAAATCGTTCTTCCGAGATTCATTCTTTTCGAATTCAATTGAGTTGTTCGAAAACTATTTAATACAAAACACAATATTCTTTCTTCCCTATCTATTTAAGTATTGCTTACATTCTTTATACATACATATATATATCTATATATATATATATATATATATATATATATATATATATATGTGTGTGTGTGTGTGTATAAGATAAAATTTAAAAGAGGGAGTAAAACTTAAATTATTAAACATATAGAACCAGAACAAAGTTTTTATAAACCAATGCGCAAATGCAGCAAAAGGAAATATAAAACAATATAATAAATAAGCAAAATAAATGTTTTGGGATTAATTTTTCATATGGCTTTAGTTATTTTGCTTATATATATATAAAGCAACATTACAAAAGAAGTTGCATAAATTGAACATTTTTGTTAAGTAATTCACTTTTAAATGATTTCTTTTCATGAAATTTGATTAAAAAATTGAAAATCTGACTAATAGAATATTGTCTCTTCATTTTGAGACATTCGTCTTTGATATGAATTCTTTTTATAAATGTCACTTTGTGATTTTAATAGGATTAGTTAGTTTTAATCGTTAGTTCTTATCATTCTTATCGTTAGTTAGTTATCTTTCTAATTAGTTAGTTCTAACATATGAATATATTTTCTATTATTATCTGCATATTAATACGCAAACATAAAAATTGACGTATGTTTTTAGTTAATTTTTAAAAAAAGGAGAGATTTAAAAGTAATATCGTTCTAAAGATGTAGTTAATGTAGGTTGTAGAAAAAAAAAAAAAAAAAAAAAAAATTCTCATATGAGGCCAAGAAGGCAAACAAAAATACCTTTATTTTTATACAATCTTTTATTTTATACACGTAATCTTTTGTATTTAAAATTCCTATAGAAAAGAGTTGTTAAATCTGCATATACAATGTTTTAACCCTTTATTTACTGACGGTACTTTAAAGTACCATTACTTTAAAAAGAGTATAAAATCGAATTTATACATGAAATGTCAAAGATATTTATAAGAAGGGAACAGATGTACCTCCCTTTAATCTCACTACAAAGCATTAGACGATAAACATAGCCACTTTTGTTCCATAAGGGATTTTATGGAGTGCACTTGCTGTTTTTGCTTGATATTTTTCACGATCTTCATGTGTGTTATAGTTAATTCCTATATTATTTCAAGAATATCCCACTAATCTTAGAAAAAAATATAAGGAACATAAAGAGTAAATATTTCTCTACACTTTTTTCATGTCGAAATAATTTTTTCAACCTCTATGTACCAGTGGTACACTAAAGTACGACC
The DNA here is from genome assembly GCA_963930645.1 of Salticus scenicus. NCBI lineage: Eukaryota > Metazoa > Arthropoda > Arachnida > Araneae > Salticidae > Salticus > Salticus scenicus. The sequence goes on along the minus strand of OZ005656.1, from coordinate 203,871,689 downwards.
ACACAAAATTCTCATTAATTATTATGATGAGGTGATATGCATAATTTTTAACATATATATCTTTAAACAATTCAATTTAGTAACTAAAAATATATGTTTCAAACACAATTTTTGTCTGTATCATAATGCAGTAGATAAAGGGTTAAAATTCAATATAACGGCTTGTGATTTAGCTTATTTTCTAGATTTATTTTTTCCTATTTATTTTATTTTATTTTTATTTTTTAACCTTCAAACTTAATGCCACGTTGGAGAATCTCTCTCTGCTTTATTCTAAAGTTCTTTTATCATTTGTCTTTTGGCAAAAAAAGTAAGTATATTTATTTGTTTCGCAACAGAAGTGAGTATAATTTTATTTTTATTTTTCAAACTGTTGACTTGTTGTCTCGATATTGACAGTTTTCTTTGATATTGAAATGTCCAGAAAAAACGCTTTTATCGTTCGGATAGAGATGGAGAAGTTCAAAAGGATACGCATCGCCATTTAAATAAATATAATAATTTTTTTTTTTTTTAAAGGATAAATTAATTATTAAAAACATTGTTTACACGGAAACTTTGAATTTCTACATATATTATTCAAATTTTTACTTTAAGAAAAAATTGGTCGATTTTCGATCATTGGGTGATATGAGTGTATTTTAAAAAGTCAGTCAACCAAAATAAATCAAACTAACATAATGTACTGAGATTATGTAAAAGAAATTTTCATTTTCAAAAACAATATACAGCAAAGTATAATTTATACATTTTTCATTTATATCTCTTTTACGTTTATACATACTACTTTTAATAAAGTCCCAATAAGCTTTTTTTCATTTGAATATACACTGGTCGACAAAATTTAAGGAACAACCTGTTTCTCATTCTCTTCTTTTGCACATAATTTTTAAACAAATAAACATATGAACATAAAATTCGGATGGCCTGTTCGTTATTATATTATTAACCGAATTTTAACTTTAGCATTAGAATAACTTTTAAGCTAATATATATTCATTTTTCTCTCAAAAGTAAGCTTTGGAAAAAATGAAAAATTTCGATAATTTTAGGAAAGAACACTTAATGAAAAATAGTCATAAGGATGCCTTACAGATAGATAAAGATGCACACGCATCCATATGTTAGATTACAACCAAATCTTTCTACCTGTATTCACTTTTCCGTTTCTAATTTTTTCTTCTTTTTATCGCATGTGAATCACTTTTTAAAAAATACGCATACAAACATGAAAATTGGATAAGATGTTCATTATAAAATTATTTATCGACATCATTATTATTCTAGTGCTGAATATAGTTTATAAATTAGTAATTATATATTTTTTAAAAGTTCACTATAAAAGTAAAAGAAAAGTTAATACAGAAAGAAAAATCGAGATTTAGTTTAACATTTCAAGGCATATGACTCTTTACCTATCTCTAATGCATCCTTAACATCACTTTTCATTAAATGGTCTTTCCTAAAATTATTGAAATTTTTCATTTTTTTCAAAGCTTACTTTTGAGAGAAAAATGAATCAGTAGTGGATCCAAAACTGAACTTTTTTTTTTTGGGAAGGGGGGGGGGGCTAAGAGTTTTCAAGATGTTATTCCAGATCAATGAAAAATTTACATTATTTGCATTCAATTGTGAATGTTAGTGCTTTTTAACCCCCCCCCCCTTAAATCCGCCACTGATATTTATTAGCTTAAAAATTATTCTTATGCTAAAATTACATAAAATTCAGTTAATAATATGATAACGACTAAGTTTTATATTCATACGTTTATTTCTTTAAAAATTATCTGCAAAAGAAGAGAAAGAGAAAAGGGGTTGTTCCTTAAATTTTGTCGACCAGTGTAAATAATCTGGTGTGTGGTACTCATACGACTTTTTCTCACCCTGCATTTCGATACTATAAAGACAGATTGCAGCTTACGGGGTACGATAACAAGTACTGTATGTGAACCTACTTACTACCTTATTCAACCCTCCCCCCTTTCAAAAATAATATAGTAGAACTTGGATAATTCGAAGTTGAAGGGACTAGAGAAAAATTCGAATTACATATACTATTTTGTAAAAAAAAAGGGATATATTAAAAAATTATAACTGTACGATCAAAGATTTAACACATAAATTTTATACCTAAGAATACTACTACATCCCCCCTCCCCCCATAAAATCAATATATTGAAATATATTAATATATTGATTCTTAGATTATTGATTCTTGATTAATTCGAGCTTAATTATTCAACACTTTTTAAAAAATAGTCAGATATTTTTTATTTCTTCTTTAAGTACAATATAGAATCTACTTTCTACATTAAGCATGACTTTCAATTAAAAAAAAACCTCGAAGTTCATGTATATGTACCATATCTTCTGATGCACTAGCTAGGGGCTTCTCTTGTATTTCCTTATCCTTCTTTTGAAAGACTGTTAAGATATACAATGCACTTTAGCTGAGAAAAAATCCCTGGAACAAATTTAACTGTAATATTTTAAAGGTAATCGTATAAAAAATTCGAATTATCCAAAATAGAATTCGAATTATCCACGATTTTTTAACATTATTTTAATATAAAATTCAAAGGACCGAGTAAAATTTTCGAATTATCCAGAATTTCGAATTAAACAAGTTCGAATTACTCAAGTTTCACTGTACCTACATTTATAAAAAAATCAACACTGTTATTAAATTGAAGAGTTTATTCCAAATTATTCATACAACATATACCCTCAACATGCCTTGAAACTTGCCAATCTCGACCAAACGTTTCAAGTAGCTACCTTATGCAGGGCCTGATTATCCAAAAGGCTCAGGAAGCACAAGATTCCCCTCTAAAATTTAAGAGGGGGCCCCATAAGGATTAAAAACAGGGTCTTGAATTTTTTTTTTTCATATTTTCACACTGAGATTGAATTTTTTCTGAGAAAGGTTACCTAAAACAAGACAAAACACTCACTATTTCGGGAAAAATCTATTATTTAACCTCAAAAATCTGAATGTTCTTAATTTAAAAGTTGTATACTTTTAATGTTCTGTGTAGAAACCACGCAGATGTATGAAAAAAGGAAAAAATAAAAATAAAAAATAATAAACTATTTTTTGGTCTATAGCATTTTTATATTACAATACGTAACAGAAAAACAAGATTTTCCGAAATGAAAGGGGTCCCCGAAATAATGCTGAGCTTTCCCTAGCTTCAAAGCTTAATCGGGCCCTGACCTTATGTGAACTTCAAAACACCAAATTTGAATTTCCTGCAATTATTTAAGTTATGCTGATAACAGACATACATATAGTAGATCAGCTGCTAAAAATTTGACTTTGTATTCAGGAGACCTGAAAAGGCGATAAAGAAAGAAGTAATAAAAGAAATTACAGCTGAAAATTAAACATCCAGAAATACTTTGTTTAACGTATGGGTATGAAAAATTAATTTTCTTTTCTGAGCAGTCTTCGTCGACATGATAAAATGTATCAAAACACTTCGTATAAATTACAATCAATAGAAATGAATGTTTCCGCTTAGTTTTGGGCAATCCTGTATGTCTTCTAAAAATTATGTACACACAACATTGTGTACTTAAATATAGTCCTATATATTAATAATATACAGCACAACCAGAGAGGCACTTTCAGCAATTTCTAAGTATAGCCCCAGTATATCCAAATTTTGGTAGCCCTGTAAATGAATGATGAATGATTTCTATACCATATTTTAAACAAAACAAGCTTTTATACATATAAACTAGTATGTTGTGGCCACCACAAGACTTTCTTCTATATTTTCCTATACAAATTCACTGAGTAAGAATAATTTATTAAAATTATTATTTAAAAAGAATTATCTTCCATGATAATGCAGATGATTTATATATTAGAAAAGTAGTATAACACTGAATATCCAAAAAAAAAGTCCATTTTATTCTCAATATTTAAAAAAAAAAAAAAAAAAAAAAAAAATCTGGTTTTTTTTTCGTTAAATTAAAAAAATCGATAACTGTGTTTTAAATTATCACAGATTTATAGTTGAACCATTTGTTTTAAAGGTGTTGACGAGACCTTTCGGAAGATACCCATCTTGAAAATTTACTCCCCCGGGGGGGGGGAGTGATGCCCCCCAATTCACAAAATTTTTTTCCTATTTAACTACTACCTTTATCAATAATTCAAATTAACTTTACAATCACAAGTTGAAAATAACTCTCATTATGTACATTTATACGAAATTTTGTCCTATACTGCCATGTTAAAAGTTTAGAAAAAATGCGATCACAGCGCCACCTGTTGAGCTATTGATCCCCAAATCTAATCAGCACCAGTTTATGTCGGGGTCCAACTACATACCAAGTTTGGTTAAATTTCGTTCTTTGGTTCGAGAGATACAGTGTCCAAAAAAATCATGATACACACAGACAGACATTTTGCAAAAACTATCAAATCGTGTTCAGGACATCCCATATCGTGTAAAACTATCTAAAACCGGAGTTCGAAAATTTTCACGATTCCAATACTTTCTCTATATTACATATAGAAGAAATTAAAAATATATGCTCATTTCCTTTTGCTTAGCGCAGCCTATAGATGCTAAACTGTATCAACCAGAAATTTCGTCCATATATGGTAATATATTTGAATTCTTTTGGATGTCCCTGTATAAAAACCATTCACTTGCTCTTAACAAAAAATTTAATGTATCCCTATATGATACAGTTTTCGAATACAAGTATGTACTTGCTGCTATTATTTGTTCTAGATTTATGATGATAACATATAGATATACAGATAATATGAATGAATATGATATTAAATTGATGCGGTTTTATAAATTTAATATCTCAAATTATATTATCATTATTTATTTATTTATTTATTTTTCAGTCATCTTTTGGAATGTAGCTTAAATATTTAAAAATTTGTTGATTTTATTTAAATTTCAATAAAACAAAATCAACCTTTAAAATTATGTATTATGACATCTTAATAAAACAAACATAAATAAAATAAAATTATACATGAAGCAATATTAAAGCTCTTTTATAAGCATTCCAAAAAAAGAAAAAAAACTTGAAGGATATTTAGAAAAAAAAAAAAAAAAAAAGATATCTAAAAAAACAAACAAAAACACTTAACAACAACAACGAAAAGAACTCTAGTTAATTTAAACTCTTTTCAACAATGGATATTTATTAAGTTCTACGCAAAATGAATGTTGACCACTTCATTAAAATAATTTTGCAGTTTTTTATATCTTCTTTCTTTTCTTTTCAGCGCAACGCAACATTTATTCATGTATTACCCCTACTGTGCATTATTTTTAACCCTTTCGTTGACTCTTTCTCCTCCCTTTTTTTTTTTTTTCTTTCTTCCTTGCTCCGTTCTGAGTTATTCACACGTCCGGGATCTGTTTTTCTATTTAAAAAAAACAAAAAAAAAACACTAAAGGATGAGTGACCTTGAGAACTGTAGCCTCGTCAGTTTCATGAATATTAATTAACGCTAGAAAGAAAAATAAAAAAAATAAAGGAAAACAGAAAAAAAAAAAAAAAAGTTTCCCGCGTTAAAGACAGAGCAATTTTTTTTCTCTTTCCCTTAGCGAGAGGAAAATGTACTGTGTGTTGAAAAAAAATAAATGGTGTAAGAAGAGAATTCTAGAAAAAAGTCTTCAAGAGCCCCCTCCATGAAGTTTTTTGTCTTTTGAACTTTAAGTACTGTATAAAAAGGGAATCAAGGGTTCTCATGGTCAAAGGCAAATTAAGAACAAAGGAATGCTTCAAACAAGATGATTATTATGGTGTCTGTCAGCGCTTAATTAGAGGTTACAAAAAAAATGAGGTAAGAGAGGGGTGGAGGGATGCGTTGTTTTGTAAAGGTAATTTCGAGGATTCAACTGGTAAATAAAAATAGCAGTATTATTAGTGTTGCATTAATTCAATTTAAACAATGCAAAGTACTAGGTCATAAAACTTCACTTTTACGGAGGGTTTAAGTCGTTATTCAAGGCTTTTTTAAACAATGATTTAATATTTTGCTTTTGATCGCAACGTTTGTTTTGTACTTTTGTTTAATTAATTTCTTTGTGAATGGTTTAAAATGTCCTATTGAACTGTCTTATTTTGTTTTCAAGTGGCTGAAATAAGGGGATTTAATTGTGTAATATACTTCATATTTACATAATTAAAAAAATAAATAAATAGCTAAGATAGAAAACAGATACAGAAAGAGAGAGAATTAAAAAAGAGGAAAAAGAGTGAAAAAAGAAGTTTCAAAATATTTAGTTATTTAGGGAATAAAAAAGCATGAAAATATTGTACATTGCACTTTACATTACTCTCATAAAATTTTAAATAATTTAATTTTCACTTTTATTTAGCTAATAATTCGAGGCAATTTATATTTTTCTATTTTATAAAACGAACTTAGATAAATTTAACTAAATTGTAAAATAATAATAATAACTATAGATAGATAAATAAATAAATAAATAAAATAAAATAAAATAAAAATAAAAATATTCTGCAACGTATATCTGAAATGTTTATATGAAACTGTATCAAATAAATATTAAAGGTGGATTGGTTGGGTTTACGTCGGACTAGTACTGCGCAATGGGTAATTGGCGACGGTCTGGGACTCACTCCCAGAGGTGGTCTGGAGACATGCCATCACAATTTTGATCCATTACGGAAGGGATGGCTCTCCCGCTTCGGTGACCCCCCGAGGTATAATTTTGATGGGAACATGGAAGCCACGACAGATTTTACGTGCGCCAGCCACCATTAGTGTACACGACGGTATTTGGCCGGCTCGGGTACCGAACCCGCAATCTTCCAATTACGAGCCCGGCGCTCTATCGACTGCGTTACCGCGACCCTATTAAAGGTGGAAGGAAAATATGACTCTTCTCACATGTCATATTATTAGAAAAACAAACTTTTTCATCCATTAAAAGACCTCTCTTTAAATATATATATGTATATAAACCCGTACATAATCGCTCATAAAATAGTGTTGAAATATAATTGATGAAGAATAATGTAAATTTTCGCTGAATAGTCAACCTGTTTACTTCGAAATTAAATCCTAGGAGTAAAAAAAGAAAATAATATATTAAAAGTAAGAACACACCTTTAATTCATTGACAGCATTCTTCCAATTTTTCACCAAATTATACTACATGCGAAAAGGTTTATCTAATCATACACTATTATTCCAGTAAGACTTTCATTAAAATCCATAAAGCAATTTTGTAAATTTAATATTATAAACAATTATTAAACTGTTATAATATAGAATGTTGTCATTGAATACCACCATTTCTTCAACTTCATCTTTAGTATTCAGCATCGTAGGCATCCAGGGCGACATAGGACCTTGGAGGTGGGCATATTGGATGGGTGGATGGTTGAGTTTTACGTCGCACTAGTGCTGCGCAGATGGACAATTGGCGACGGTCTGGGACACACCCCTAGAGATGGTCCAAAGACATGCCATCACAATTTTGATCCTCCACGGAAAGGATGGCTCTCCCGCTTCGGTGACCCCCAGAGGTATAATTTTTGATGGGAACATGGAGGACATTGCGGCCACGACAGATTTTACGTGCACCAGCCACCATTAGTGTACACACGACGGTCTTTGGCCGGCTCAAGCATATTGGACCTTGAATCTAAAAGTAATGATAATACAGTAAACTCTGATTACCCACGGGCGCGGTAAGAAAGCGGGATCAAGGGAAAGTATTTTCTCAACAAGAAATAAAAAAATTTCCTTAAAAAAATAGTATAAATTTAAAAAACTGGTTACTTATTTACTTATTTATTTATTTATTTATTATTATTATTTTTTTTTTTTTTGTGTACAGCACAGTACAGTACTGTTTAATTTAGTGCACAAAATAGCATACATATTGTATCTTGGTTTCATCAAGTGCAATTTTTTGTTTGTTTGTTTATTTATTGTTTTTACATCATTAAGTACACATAAAATACAAATAAAGTCCTACTCAAAAGTTTAGCAAGATTTGCAAACGATCAGTTTTTTCAATTTAAAAACTTATCTTTCAATGAAATATTTTCAAACATTGGGTATTTAAAGAACTGAGTCTTCCTCGTGTTTTTCAGTGAAGATTGGTTTAAGACAACATTTAGGGGGCCGGCAACAAATTGAGCAAAATCAATAATATATGTGATCACCCTGTATCGTTAACTGAACGAAATGAACTGTTACTTTAGGATATGTTAATACAGACCCAGTTCAATTTCTGGATGAATTTGAGTGACGATAGAATTTTAAATAACGGGGATACATATAAGCATTTATTTTAAAGCTAAAAAAAAAAAAAAAAAAAAAAAAAAAAAATCTACATGTTTTTTATTTATAATATACAGAGTTTTTAACGAAAATTATTCCCACTTTCAGAAAAAGTTGGAAAAACACTTTAAAACAATATACAAATATCTAAAATATCTCATGAAATATGAAGATTTTTATGAAAAAACGTTTTCAGTGCACATGTGCGAAAGAAAAATTGCATAGGTTGAAAACAACTTTTGGGCAACTTTTGTCAAAAGTGCATTTTCGAAAAAGAACGAGCTGGATTTTAGATATTTTCCAAGAGTTGAAATTTCTTAAGGGTTTTTTCACATGACACGTAATTAATTTACAGATCCAATTATTTTAACTACTTAGTATAAAAGTTCTTTGTTGTGAAAAACCCCTTATCATCTCACAAATCTTAGTAAATAAACAAAAACAAGTTAGAGTTACAAGCTTATAAGGGGTCACAAAAAAGTACATTTGGAGTGTGGTTGAAATAATTGGATCTTCAAATTAAATGCGCGTCATGTGAAAAACTCCTTAAGAAATTTTCAACTCTTGCAAAATAACAAAAATCTGGCTCGTTCTTTTTCGGATAGTTTGCTTAATTTTTAATCTGTTCAAATGCACTTTTGACAAAAGTTGCCCTGTATATCTAGCTTTCAACCTGTGCAATTTTTCTTTCGCACATGCGCACTGAAAACGTTTTTCATAAAAATCTTCATATTTCATGAGATATTTGTATTCCAATTGCAGTATATTGTTTTTAAAGTGTTTTTCCAACTTCTCTGAAAGTGGGAATAATTTTCGTAAAAAATTCTGCATATTAGAAATAAAAAATTGTAGATTTTTTTTTTTTTTGAGTTTTAAAATAAATGATTATATGTATCTCTGTTATTTAATATTCTATCGTTACCCAAATTCATCCAGAAATTGAACTAGGTCTGTATTAACATGTCCTAAATTTACAGTTCATTTTGTTCACTTAACGATACAGGGTGTTCACAAACATTATTGATTTTGTTCACTTTGTTACCGGCCCCCTAAATATTGTCTTAAACCAATCTTCACTGAAAAACATGAGGAAGACCCAGTTCTTTTAATACCCAATGCTTGAAAACATTTCATCGAGAGATAAGTTTTTTAATTGAAGAAAACTGATCGTTTGTAAATCTTGCCAAACTTTTGAACAGGAGTGTATTTTCACTATATTTCGAATATTTTCATTGTTTGTATTATGTTTTATACACAATACAATCGCATCTAATTTGCCCTTCATTTTTAATGTTTTTGTCATTCTTCCGCGATTGGAGTTATCCACGAAACCCATGCCACACAATTCCGCAGATAATCTGGAGTATATTGTAATAATAACATAAAAGATAGCATTAAAATATTTGCATTATTTAACGAATTAAAAACAGTTATATAATAATTGCACTCATTATATTATTGCGAAGAATTAATCATCTTTCCTGCACCAAATATGTTGTTGGAGTTAAAATAGATTTAAAGTGGAAACACAGGATAGTTTATTCACTTCCACGATGATCGTTCGTTAACTTGGCAACAAATTTAGCGGCATGGCGACCAAATTAACGAGGAATGGTAGTTTAGGGATGCCAAAATTATGAGGCTTCATCTTCAATAGCAGCCAAATTTCGGAGCGTTACTTAATAATCACAAGCATTTTTGAACAAGGTTAATTATTTAATCAACAGACGGATTCTTTTGATAAAGTGACATGTAGATTGGTGGTCTATTGGTAATGCTGTCGTCTCCTACGCGGATGGCCCTGGTTGAGCAAATTTACAGCATTTTATAATATAAAATTGAATAAGTTTTTTACAGTGCTTTTGTCGTGCTTCCATACCCTTGTGGTTTTCGTAAAAAAAAAAAAAAAAACGGAAAGCACTCCCCTCTTGCCTTAAATTCGGGTAGTTTAACTATAGAGCTCAAAGTTTTAGAGTGGCATAATTAACAACAACAACAAAAGCAGTACTCTTTAAAAATTCAATTAAGATTCATTTACAACACGATTGAAATTTACTACCCAAAAAGTTGTGATTTTTTAATACCCGCAAATTGTGGTATATTCTAGCATTTTCTTTTCTATTTCCCCCCCCCCCTCCCCAAATTCTTATGTACTTACTGTCATTCACTACGGTATGTTTGTGAATCTCAACATAATTTAACTGTTGCCTTCTCTTTTTCCGACAAAAAAAAAAAAAAAAAAAAAAAAAAAAAAAAAAAGAGGTAGATTTATTTAAAATGAGAAAAATAAATTAGAAATATCAGTCGTATCGTTACAAATAAGGTACCAAATGAAAGGAAAAATTTTTGTGAATCCGATGGATTAAACAGCTTATCGATCGGACAATTAATTTTTTTTAAAATTAGCTAAAGTATGAATTTTAGGCGGCAACAGCATAAGATTTATGGAAACCGTTTGAAGAAAAAAAAAAAAAAAAAACTGCTTCACATTAAGTCATATGTTTTTGAAGTGGGATTAAAAATTGCAGTTTTTTTTTTTTTTTTAATTCTCTCACGAACACAAAAATATAATATACAGCCTGTACCCCACACAAGATCAACTTGCATTTCAAATTTCATCAATTTTTTTGGTTAATAAGTATCAGTCGTATCGTTACAAATAAGGTACCAAATGAAAGGGAAAAATTTTGTGAATCTGATGGATTAAACAGCTTATCGATCGGACAATTAGATTTTTTAAAATTAATTAAAGTATGAATTTTAGGTGGCAACAGCAGAAGATAGTATGGAAACCGTTAGGAAAAAAAAAATCTGCTTCACATTAAGTCACATGTTTTTGAAGTGGGATTAAAAATTGCAGGTTTAAATTTTTTTTTAAAATTTTCTCTCACGAACACGAAAATATAATATACAGCTTGTATCCCACAAGACCAACTTGCATTTCAAATTTCATCAATTTTATTTGTTAATAAACAAAAAAGTTACTTTTTTTTTTTTTTTTTTCAAATTAAATTTTATTCTAACTTTGAAAAGATTTATGTGATACGATACATTAAGAATTTGGGTTTTAAAAGTTTTTTTAAATAGATTATTTTCACTGTATATATAAATGAATTTATCTATTAATTGATGTACTGTAAATGAATCTTAGAAAAAATATGTGCTAACATTTAAATTGAATTATAAAAACTTTTATGTGAGTGTTGTTGGTATTATCATGTATCTATTAATTGCTAAATTTTATAACGTTATTGAATTCTTCACTTTATGTATACAATATAAATGAAAAAAATCTGGAGTGACTCCACTCGACTGTTTGAACATTAAGTAGTTAACGGTTGTATAAATAAATTAAAGTAAGACAAGCCGTTAAATAAACAAAAGTGAAAATTATAATAGGGTGTTTAAATATTTTCCCCATTGTTTAATTTTACACTATTGAACTTAAAATAATTTCAGCCCATAAATTCTGATGATATAGAATTTTTCATTGTGTTCCTGTAAAAATTTATAAGGGCTAAATTCACTAAAGTTAATAAGTTACCGCACTTTAGAATGTAGAAAAGGAGGGGGGGGGGAGCTGAATCCCCCCCATAGAAATAGCATGGGACGAAAACCAAAAAACTCACAATATCAAGTGCGTTAAAAAAAAAAAGGTTCACACCGGAAGTAATAAAATGATAAAATTGACTAGAAAAAGACATCGAAGAGCGGGAACGGGCGGGCTGGGCCGTTAAATATATAGTCCGGGATTAATACGTCTCGCCTAGCCGTACAATTCGTGTGACTGTGATCTATAACCATGTGTATAAATTTTCAGTTCAATCAAATAAGGAGTTTAGATCCTATCGCACTTTAAACAATTTGTTCCTATAGACCATAATGATAAAGAGTTTTTCTTTGCGTCCCTGTGAAAAAACTATAAGTGATAGATTCATCAAAATCTATACAGTTCATGTAAGTGTGACCTATAATATGTGTATAAATTTTCAGCTCAATCGAATAAGGCGTTTAAATGGTATCGCTCTTTAAAATATTTGGGCCCGTAGAACATAATGATAAGAATTTTTCTTTGTGTCCCTTTGTAAAAAAAAAAAAAAAAAAAAAAAAAAATACAAGTACTAGATTTACCAAAATATAAACAGTTCATGAGACTGTGACCTATAGTATGTGTATAAATTTTCAGCTCAATCGAATTAGGCGTTTTTATGCTATCGCACTTTAAAATTTTTAAATCCATAGACCATAATGATAAAGAATTTTTCTTTGTGTCCCTGCAAAAAAACTATAAGTGCTAGATTCACCAAAATCTATACACTTCATGCGACGGTGATTTATAACATGTGTGTAAATTTTTAGTCCAGACGAATAACGCGTTTAGACGCTATTGCACTTTGAAAAATTTGGGCCCATAGGCCATTATGACAAAGATTTTTTTTTTTTTTTTTTTTTTTTTTTTTGTGTGTGTGTGTGTGTGTGTGTGTCCCTGTAAAAAAACCATAGATTCACCAAAACCAATAGGGTCCGTGCTATAGTAACCTGTATCCTACGTACCAACTTTTAGTTCATTCGAACAAAGCGTTTAGGTGCCATCCTGTTCAGTCACACACATACATCATCATAAAAATAGTAAAAATGAACTCAGGGGACCTCTAAACATGTAGAAACACCAAAATCTCAAAATCGTATTTTTGACATGATTAAAATACTTTCCTTGCATATGTATGTTTGGAAAGTAAAAACAATAATACAGTATAAAATACTACAGTAAATTGCAGTATTTATGACTTAAAATTTTAAGACATTCCCTGTAATGACTGTAAGAAACTATCTTACGCAATATCAGAATTAATAATCTTAGTTATCGTAATTCTATCCCAGAATTAAAAACTAGCAAGAAAACGTATTCAATTTAACGAAGAAAATAACAAGAAAAAAGAAAATAAGCGACAATATCTACTATTTCTTTTACTAGACATTTTGAAGTTGCACATGGCCTTTTGCGAACAGTTTCTCTATTTCAAAGTAGTATTATATTTCAGTTTTAAGAAAAAGAAAAAAAAGAATATTAAAGATGGTTATGTTAATTACCATTTTGGTTATTTTTAAACTGTGTTTGGCAGCATACATTTTGAGCTGGATTAAAAATTTCACAATTACTTGAAATCTTTTCAAAGAGTTTTTAAATGTGATAATTATGGATGATATTAGCAATCTATAACATATAAATTTGACAGTGCAATCTCTGAAGTGTGGATAGTGGTTCAAATTAAATTTACCAAATTTTAGAAGTGAAGTAATTCCATTAAATAGCAGTGTACATTTAAGAGAGAGTTTTTTCCAGATTATACACTGGTGTTCAAAATTTAACCCTTTGAGTGCTATGGACGCACATATGCGTCCAGCGAAAGTCATTAATATAGACTATGGACGCAAATACGCGCTTAGCAGATGTTATCAGTATGGACTATGGACGCAAATACGCGCTTAGCAGATGTTATCAGTATGGACTATGGACGCAAATACGCGCCCGGCAAAAATGATCAGTGTACCATCAACGAGATCCATACTACGCGAAAAAGTACTCAGCACTCAAAGGGTTAAGCAGCAACCTGTTTTCTCGTTTTCTTCTTTTGAGCATAATTTTTAAACAAATAAACATATGAACATAAAATTTAGATGGCATGTTCGTTATCATACCATTAATCGAATTTTATATACTTTTAGCGTGAGTAATAATTTTTAAACTAATAATTCTTTTTTTTTTTTTTTTTTTTTTTTTTTTTTTTCGAAAGTATGCTTTGAAAAAAAGGAAAAATTTGAACAATTTTAGAAAGGAAAACTTACTAAAAAGTGATGTTTAAAATGCATTACAGATAAATAAAGATGCACATGCCTTGAAATGTTACTCTCAATCTCAATTTTTCTTTCTGCATTAACTTTTCTTTTACTTTTATAATAGACTTAAAAATCTATATATATGATTAATAATTTGTAAACTGAGCATCACCAAAATAATAATAATAAAAAAAATGTTGATAAATAATTTTATAATGAACATCTTATCCAATTTTCATGTTTGTATGTATATTTTTTAAAAAGCTATTCACATACGAAAAAAAGAAGAAAAAGAAGAAACAGAAAAGTGAATACAGGTAAAAAAAATCCGCTTTTAATCTTACATATGGATGCATGTGCGTCTTCACCTATCTGTCATGCATCCTTATGACCATCTTTCATTAAGTTTTCTTTTCTAAAATTGTTGATTTTTTTCATTTTTTCCAAAGCTTATTTTTGAGAGAAAAATGAATATTTATTAGTTTAAAAACTATTATTTATGTTAAAGTTATACAAAATACGGTTAATGATATAATAACGAATATGCCATCCAAATTGTATGTTCATATATTTATTTGTTCAAAAAATATGCGCGAAAGAAGAAAACAGGTTGTTGCTTAAATTTTGAACACCAGTGTATGTCTCATGCCATTTACTTCATAGATAAAAAAGGAGTATTTTTTATAGTAAGCATCATTATTTTAATTTTTAGAAAAAAAAAATAAATACATAATTTAACAAATGCAGCAGAATGCAAGCAAACAGTATTTCACTTGCCAAGGAGCCACTAAGTCCAGAGAGATCAATTAATAGTAAAATTAGAAAATATTTACTTGATAAGATATTTTAAATAAAATCATGACTACCGCTTAAAAAGAAACATATAAAAGATATATGATTAAATATCCAGAAAAAATCATTTAAGAGCTAAAAAGCATAACGAAACTAGTATGTTGTGGCCACCACAAGACTATATTTTCCTAAACAAATTCACTCAATAACAACATTAATTTTTTTTTTTTTTTTTTTTGTTAAAAGTAAAAAAAAAATCGATAACTTTGTTTTAAATTATCACAGATTTATAGTTCAACCATTCGTTTTAAAGGTATTGACGAGACCTTTCGAAAGATACTCATCTTGAAAGAGTCTGGACAAACAGACGGACAAATCGAAGTCATAAACGCTTTTCAACTTTGTTGGAAAGTATTAATGAATAATGAGACCTTTAGTTAAACAATGAAATACGCCCATAGACCTATTATAAGAGTGGACGGGACAATGGCAACCTTTTTGAGTGCAAAGATAACTCATAAAAAGGTCACGTGATTGTTGATCTACAGAAGCCAAGCTAGCCAATATTGAAATTTACTCGCCATGCTCTAAACTCTACTTTTTATTAAGCAGACGATATTTTTCCTTTTTCTTTGAAAGTTCTTTTAAAAAATTTATTTTCTCTTTAAAAGTTAGATTGTTTCGAATTTAAAAAGAACTTTATAGCTAGAAATAGTAATTAGATGTACTTTAAAAACCTTAGAAGTTATGTCAAATAAGGATTTTATTTCACAGGTAAGATTCTTTTTAATATTTTATTATTTCGTTCTTTTTAAGTAATTATTTTTATAAAATGCTTATAATTTCTATACTTATTTCTCTAAATTGAATTAGTTTAACTATATTATATCTTATATTATTTCAAAAATGTGAATGATTATTTACGAGAGTTAAAACGAATATAGACAAACAAAGTTATAAAAACTTTTGAACTTTGTTCAAAAGTGTTAATAACAAGGTAAAAATATATTTTAGTAGCTGTAGTGTTTTACACTAGTTTTGCTTGCTGTATCTTTTAAGAATATATATATTTATATTGAAAGCAAAAAATCGCCAATAACGAGATAAATGTAGAAAAAGGTAACCTTTTTCAACATTCACGTGGTTTTATCTTTGCACCTTTTCTTGTATTCCCTTAATAATGGAATGCTCCGTCCACTCTTATAATAGGTCTTTGAATACGCCCGAAAGACTAAAAGTATCTCACCGAGGACGAACATTTTTTAGTAGGGCAACTAACACAAGATTTCGAGCCATAGACAGACAGCCAATTAATATAAAGCCCAAATGGGTACGCTCTATCATGTGAGGAAATGAAAAAAAAAAAAAGAATAAATAAATAAATAAAATATAAAATGAATAGTAATTTACCACCATAAATATAATGACATGAGTAAGAATATTCTATTTAACTTTTAATAAAATAAGGAATAAAAAAAGAAGTCAAATTTGTCACCAGTCAGAATTTTTAGTAAGAATTCATAGAGTTTGAAACATATAAAACAACTTCTCCAGCAGAAAAGTTATCAATGTGGGAAAAAAAACTTATTGTATATCTCAACAAAATATTTTAAAATTAAATCACCTTTTATTTAACTTTAAAAAAATACCGTATTAAAAAAAAAGTCAGATTTGTCTTCAGTCATATTTTTAGAGGGGATTCATAGAATTTGAAACTTGTAAAACAATTTCTCCATCAATAATACTATGAATACGGGAAAAACAACCTATTGTATAGCTCAATAATATATTTTAAAATTAAATCACATTCTATTTAATTTTTAAGAAAATAAGGAATAGAAAAAAAAAATCATATTTTTAGCAAGAATTTATAGAATTTTAAATTTGTGAAACAACTTCTCATCAGTAAAAACCCTCAATACGGGAAAGACAACATTTTGTATATCTTAATATATATATATATATATATATATATATATATATATATTATATTTGAATTAAATTATATTGTATTTAACTTAAAAAAAAAAAAA
Organism: Salticus scenicus; assembly: GCA_963930645.1. NCBI lineage: Eukaryota > Metazoa > Arthropoda > Arachnida > Araneae > Salticidae > Salticus > Salticus scenicus. The sequence continues at coordinate 203,854,718 of OZ005656.1, read as the reverse complement.
GGAATAAAATAATAATTCAAATTTGTCACCAGTCTTTTTTTTCAACAATCATTCATAGTTTGAAACTTGTAAAACAACATCTCCAGTAGTAAAACTATAAATGCGGGAAAAACAATTTATTGTATCTCTCAGCAAAATCTTTTAAAATTAAACCACATTCTATTTAACTTAAAAAAAAAAAATAAAGAATAAAAAAAAAAGTCAAATTTATCAGCAGTCATATTTTTTACCAGGATTCAGTTTGAAACTTGTAAAACAACTTCTCCAGTAGTAAAACTATCAACGCGGGGAAAAGAACATATTGTATCGTTCAATAAAATATTATAAAATTAAATCACAATCTGTCTAACTTAAAAAAAAAAAATAAAAATAAATAAATAAATAAGGAATAAAAAAAAAATGATTTTACTGATTTTTACTACTATTATTATTATTTTAAGTATTTATTTTAAAAGTATAAGGTATTTTTGGATTCACCAGAATATACTGACTTTTTCCTTTCTTATAAACAACTTAATTAATATTGCATAAGATACTATAAATAATACCACATTGACAGTTCATTAAAAGTAATTTAATTATCTCCATTACTGGTTCACAGAATTTAAAATAATTTATTGGAGGTAAGTTTAGAGTTTGTGCTCACAATTTATGGAAATGGCTAGCCAGATTTTTTACTAAATTTCAACATCTTGTATTAAAAATTGACATGCACGAAATTAGCAAAAATTTTAATATCAGAATGAATATTTATAAAGTGTATGAGATAATATTTCTTTTTTTAATATAGAAAATTCGAAATAATATAAAGAAAGTTTATTAAACTATGTTTAATTTTTTTTTTTCGATTATGTTTAATGTTTATTTTTGTTTAACACATCGAAATTACATTAAAAAAGGTAACTATTTTGACGATTATCAATTTTTGTTTTTCATTATTGTGAAAAATTTGTGAATTTTGTTTTCTTGGTAAAACATTTTAATTAGATATTAAAATGATCTACTACGATCTAATGGTATTATATATAGAAATACTAAGGCAATATATGAATCTATATGAATGAATCATTTTAGGGATGGAATATATGAAACTTAAAATAACTATAATTTTAAATATAATTATTTCAAAAGTTTTTTTTTTTTTTCTTTTTTTTTTTGTGTGTGTGATTGTTGTAAAAAGTTTAGTACAAAAAATTCGATACATTTTAAGATAACAAATTTCAAAATTACATTAAATTTTAGATTTTCATAAATAATTGGCCCCTTACAGAAATTGTTATGCTAAAAAATAAGCAAAGATCGAACATCATTTTATTTTTATTCGATTTTTATTTATTTTTATTCGAAATTCAATTTTGGAATAATAAATTATGCCAATTATGTTTATAATAAAAATTTTTACGATTGCGTTGTAACAGCATTATTCATATTATCTTCCAGGCACACGATTTACCAAATCGAATGGTATGAAAATTATTCAAATATTTATGTTTGTAAGTGAAAATATTTTATTTATTTATTTATTTTATTATTATTTTTTTAAGTCAATTAATAAAATAAGATTTTTTGGAATATATGCATAATTATTGAGTTTCTTTTCCTTTTCTACCTGTTATAAAATATTTAACATTCTATAAATAAATTAGACTTTTCAAAGAAAAAAAGAAAACGGTATTTTTTCATGCCACTTATTTCTGCGTTTTTCCATTTTAGCTTAAATTGACTGCATAATTTTCATGGTATTATGAGTTTTCACTTAAATTAGCATACAATTTTTAATTCATTCAATTTACATTATTGATTTTCAATAACTTCTCCCATTTAACAAAAGGTGAATATATATATTCGAATCGCTGCTTATACACATCTATTCCATTCCATCTTTTATACATTTTTTTTTTCTACCTTAGAAAAGAATAAAAAAATAAACAGAACAGGTGATAACGGCATTTCTAAAAAAAAAATTGACCTTGAAAAATCGTGTAATCTGAAACATTAATTGTTGCTCGAGGGAAAAAAAAATCCCTCTCTTTTCCCCCTCCCTGAAGATTTTTTTCATCCTTTTTTTTAAGCAACAGTAAAGATTTAGGCTATTAAAAACTGTTTGCTAAATTAATCAAAGTAAACGTTCCGTCAAAACTCCGGGGAGTTTTTATAAGTAAGGTGTGTAATGGGATGATTTTTTTTCTTTCTTTCTTTTCTACATGAGAGAGAGTGTAATAGGTGTGGTGTCAGGTGTGCTGTTAGAAAAAAATTATCGTAATATTCATTTGAAAAAAGTAATTAGACCGTAATGAAGATTTTTTAGCTTAAAGATATAATAGCTTTATTGTTAAATTTGAAGCCTGTTTATAAAGTCGAAAGTTAAGACAGATATTTAAACTAGTATGTTGTGGCCATTACAAAACTTTCTTCCATATTTTCCTATACAAATTTACTCAGTACAAATAATTAATAAAAATTATTATTTATTAAAATTATTTTCCCTGATGAATGCAGACGATTTTTTTTTCTCTTCTCATGGAAGTATAAAACTAAATGTACAAAGAAAACCGATTCCACGTTTTACTAACAATATCTTAAAAAATGCGTTTTTTTTTTTTTTTTTTTTTTTTTTTTAAGAAATAAAACAAATCGATGATTTTTTTTCTTTTGTTAGGAAGAAAACAAATTGATGACATTTAAGGAAAAAAAAAAAAAACTATCACAAATCTATGGTTAAACCATTTGTTTTAGAGGTATTGACCAATCATACCTCTAAACAAAATCCTTTTGAAAGATATCCATATTGAAAATTTGCCCCCCCCCCTCCCCTCCTCTTCTCGAGGAAACTTATGTGTTTTTCCAAGAATTTTTTCTTTGTTAATTGTTACTATTATAAACAATTCTTCTTGATTTCATAGTGATTTGTGAAAAATAAGTCTAATGTGCATATTTACAGGAAATTTTGTCCTGTATTGTCATGAAAAAAATTCAGAAAAAAAAAAAAACATTCGGGATGGCAATGTCACTTGTTGGGCGATTTTCACCAAAAGATAATAGGCACTAATTTTGGTGAAGGTGAAAATACACATCAATTTATAGGAAATTATGTGCAGTAGTTTCTGAGATACAGTTGCCGCAAAACTATTGTCCCGGACACCGACAGACAATTTTTAAAAATGGTCAAATCGTGTTCTGAACCTCTCAAAATGTTTAAATCTATCGAAAACCCGATGTCGAAAATTTTTACGAAATCAATACTTTCTTCTAATGAATTTAGAAGAGAATAAATATTAAAACTTTATTTGGATTTCTAGAAGATATATTATTTCGAAACACACACACACACACACATATATATAGGAAACTAGTATTTTGTGGCTATCACAAAATTTCTCCTATATTTTCCCATACAAATCCATGCAGTGCAAATTATTTACTAAAATTATTATTTACCTAAATTATTTTCCATGGTGAGTGTAGACGATTTTTATCTCAGTGAAGTAAAACACTGAACGCCGAAAGTCAATTTTGTGCCAATAGTTTTTACTTTCTTCTGTATGTATATATAAAGTATTGGATTCTTGAAAATTTTCGGACTCCAGTTTTCGATGGATTTACACGTTTTGGGATGTCCTGAACACGATTTGACTGTTTTTAGAAAATGTCTTGTGTGTGTATTACAAATTTTCTGGACGCTGTATCTCACGAACCAATGAACGAAATTTAACCAAACTTGGTATTTAGTTGGACCCTGACATAAACTGGTACTAATTAGATTTGTGGAACAATTGCTCAATAGGTGGCGCTGTGATCGCATTTTTTTCCCTAAATTTTTAACATGGCAGTATAGAGCAAAATTTCGTATAAATGTACATAATGAGAGTTATTTTAAACGTGTGATTGTAAAAGTAATATGAATGTAAAAGTAATATGAAAAGTAATATGCAGAGAAGAGGTTTTAACCTTTCAATATCATAATGAATCATCATCATATCTTTTATGTATTACTGTTAGAAACTAAAAATTATGGCTTGATTTTAAACTTTTAAAATGCAATTTATGGAAATTACGTGAATCTTTAACCCTTTGTCGGGCGCAATAGGTTAACAAGCTCACTTTAAAAATCTTAAACTTTTTGAAAGGAAAATGTATTTTTTATTGAATAAAATTAATATTTTTTGTAAAAGTACAGTCGGTAACAGAAGTATCCGAACACTAGCAAAAATTCCTATGTAAAAAAAGTAGAGTTAATACTGTTTTTTTAAATAAATCCTTGTCGAATCGTGTTCTTTTAATACTGTTTTGTTAAATAAATCCTTGTCGAATCCTGTTCTTAGCCAGTCTAAGAACATGATTCGCCAAGGATTTATTTAACAAAACAGTATTAATTCTACTTTTTTTACATAGGAATTTTTGCTAGTGTTCGGATATTTTTGTTACCGACTGTACGGTTTCACATAGTTTGAGAAAATTTAATTTATAAACTAAGAAAGAATAACCAAGACTAATTTAATTAATTTGAACTAAAAAAATCGAACTGTATCACACAAGCCTATTGCGCCTGACTAATCATCTTATTTAATAAGAAACAAAGCAGTGATGAAGCGTTAAAAATGCTTTTTTAGATTACTTATGTACATTAGCTTTCTCAATTATTAATTTCATTAGAATTAAAAATTTACATATTACACGCACACACACCAAAAAGAAAAAAACTTTCTGATTAATTTTCTTGTGTAAGCTTAATTTTAAATTTTCTGCATTATAATTTTATTTCAAATTATTCCAAATATTTAAAGTTTGTAATGCAAAACCTTTCAGCTGTCAGTTGTACACATTTATTATTATTATTATTTTTATTATTATTATATCATGCACGAAATTTCATCTTCTAAATTCCGAAGATTACTGATATGAAGAATTAAAAATAAAATAAAAATAAAGAATAGAATATGTAACATACTAATCGAAATTAACCCTGCATTAAGGAAATATTCTGGTTTAGAATTTTGAGACCCCCCCCCCCCTCTTTTTTTTTTTTTTCTGGTAAAAGGGATTATCAAAAGCCGATTTAATAGCCAATTAAAAAATTGCAGGTATAACCTACCATTCTGTGACTTATACTGTTGCGAAAGCTTGAAACTTTTGTTTAAAACTTTGAACGTGTTTTTCTCAAAATTACCTTTTTTAACATGGTTGACATGATATCTCAAGTTCTTTTTAACCAATTTACTTCAAATTTTGCACCAATCTCCAATATATAACTTTCTGTCGCCCCCTTCCACTTTTGCATCAAAATTATTATTATTATTATTATTATTATTATTTTCTATTTAAAAAATAAATAAAAATTATGAAAAGAAGGTCGAAAAATACCCCCCCCCCCGTTTTTTTTTCTTATTCAATTGCTACTTTTGGATTTTTTCTTTTCTCTCTTAGGCTATAACAACATTTTTACTAATTAAGAATTTTTTTAACATATCCTTTTTTTTTTTTTTTTTTTTTTTTTTTTTTTTAAACCCTCTACTTACCAGTTTATAACTTTTTTTTTTCAGAACTTTTTTGTATATTTTTAAAATATGGAGTATCATGTAAAAAAATGAATATTAAAAAATTATATTTGTTTTAACGGAACTCGACAAAACACCGAAATTTTATGCCTCTAGACCAGAATACTCTTTTAATTGAAGAAGTATTTGAAAAAACTAGCATGTTGTGACCATCACAAAACTTTCTTCTATATTTTGTAAACAAATTTATGCAGTTATTATTTATATAGTTATATTTTCCTCGACGAATGTTGATGGTTTTCATCTCAGAGAAGTATAACACCAAAGGACGAAAGAAAGTCAATTTTGTGAATTTTGTGTCAAGACGACATCTAAATAAATAAATAAATAAAAATAAAAATACTAAAGATGATAATTATAATATTTTTTTATATTTATCTATCTGTTAAAAATGGAAAAGAAAAGAAAAAAGAATGAAAAATAGATTCATTTATATATATATATATATATATATATATATATTAATTATTACATATCTATGGTTCAAACATTTGTTTTAAATGTATTAACGAGTTATATATATATATGTATATGATTAGCTAAAAATGATTTTCATTGTGTATATTTACACGAAGTTTTGTCCTATACTGCTATAGTAAAAATTAAAGAAACAAGAAATGATAATGCCATTGTACCTAAACATTGATAAACACAAATTTTATACCAAAATGCAACTACATATGAATTTTTATGAAATTCTTTGCATTAGTTTTCGATTAGTTTTATAATTGTCAGAAAATTTTTGTCACAAACACACAGGCAGACGATTGCTAAAAATGATTAAATCGTATTCTAGACCTCTTTAATAATGTAAATCCAACAAAAATCGGAAGTTAAAAACTTATACGTATCCAGTACTTTCTACTGTTGAACATAAATAAGCGTAAAAATTACCGCACTAACTGAAAACCGCATTAGCACAAAATGCATCTAGTCAAAAGATAGCTGTATATAGTTTTCGCGTTTTATGTTATGTCAATTTTTCATTTGTAAATATTGAGTTAATACTTGTATGTAACATTCGTATTTTATTCCTTTAATGTTAAACATCTAAATATAATGATATACAAATAATAGTGAAACTGTACGAAGTAGGGCAGCTAGAATTTTTAAAAATTGAATTTGAGGACAAATAGGGCGGTGTCCCCGAATTTCGAGGACAAAATAAATAAGTCACCTTAAACTATAAAATTTTAGTAATTTTTGTGTATGAAATACATGAAAGCACCTATTTATGCTTATTTATTTTACATACAATAAATTTTTGCAGTGAAACATTAATAAATTTATAACCGACGTCCCCAAATGTGTATTCAATCTATTTACTTCTAGTAAGGCGAAAAATATGGCGACCAAATTTATCAAAAATGGTAGTTTAGGATTTTAAGTTTCGAAACTCTACGTTGAACAGGAACCGAGACCTGGAACTGTCCAATGGATTCTAGCACAGAACCATCGCCAAATACCATCGCTAAAAGGTGTAAAACCAATATACTTCCGATTATCCGCGTAACTGTGTGGCACGGTTTCCGCAGCTTATGCAAATAGCGGTAAACCGCAAAAAGGCTGGAAGTGAGGGGTAAATGAGATAAAAAATATTCTAATACGAAAACGCGATTGTATTGTATAGAAAGCATAATAAAAACTGTGAAAATATTCACAATGTAGTAAAAATATTTGTATTTTATATACTAAAAGACGTAAATAAATAAATAAAAATAAAATAAAAAATAAAATAAACAAAAAAGTGAACTTACGATGAAGCCGAGGTACAATCTATAAGCTAATTTATGCCCTAAATGTAATAGTATCGCAGAAATGCCAACATTTTAATTTATTCTGTAGCACTGTAAATACCAACATTTTTTTTCGCAACGCTATATTTGTAGTTGAGTTTTTTCCAATATGTAATTCTGAATATATATGAAGAAAAATACTTACAAAGAAAAGAATTCTGAAAAAAAAAAAAAAAAAAAAAAAACAATAATTTTGTTTTTTGTTGAAAAAATAAAAACAAAGACATTTTTGTTGATCCAGATCCAGATCATTTCTTGCGTCCGTGTATAATCGAGAGTTTAGTGCAGAAGCAAGGTTGGCATCCGCGAGTCAGTGTTGTTCAGAGAGACATTCTGAGCGATTCCACTTTTGAGGCTGTGTAATTGAAATTTGTTCGTGATTGAACTTTGCGATTGAACTCCAAGCAAGACCGAATTTGATTGATTTGTCAGTACAATTGGACTGTTTCGAGAATATTCGTCGAAATCACAGGTTTGTTGTACCGATACGAGAAGTCACGCTGAATAAAGAGCATTCATCAACTAGAACCTGCCTGATTCCACACAAACTACTTTTTCCACGCTAAAAAGTCGTCACACTTTTCGTAATTTCGTAACAGCATGCTAATTCAACAAACAAAATTTTTCTGAGTTTTTTCGACTTATGTAATACTTCGAATAATATTAACATTTTTTTTTATAAAAGTGATCCAATATTGTTGCCAATATCAGTGCATTATTCTAATATATACCATTCAAGATATTTCTAAATTGAGTTTTCTTTACTAATATAACACTGTGATGTGAATAATATTAATGAGATATAAAAAGTAACAAACCACTTTAAAAAACACGTAGATAAAGTATTTTTATCAAAAACGACACAAAGCTTTTCGCCATTATAACAATAGCATCATCAGGTGTAATTGCGTTACATAGAACCAGCAATATATAAAAAAAGAGAAGTTCAAACGGTTTAAAGTTACGGTTACAATAAAAATTGTAAAAGAAGCAGTGAATATTATCAAGTACAATAAAGTTATTAACTCCAAGGATGCTGCATCACTTCATAAAATATGGCACAGGTTGTGCTCATAGAGAAAAAATAAATAAATAAATAAATACTGAAAATGATATTGAAATGAAAACATTTTTTTTATTGTAACCACAACTTTAAAATTTTTTATTGTAACCGTAACTTTAAACCTTTTGAACTTCTCTTTTTTATATATTGCTGGTTCTATGTAACGTAATTACACCTGATGATGCTATTGTTATAATGGCGAAAAGCTTTGTGTCGTTTTTAATAAAAATATTTTATTTACGTGTTTTTTAAAGTGGTTTGTTACTTTTTATATATTATATATACACGTGAAATGTTTTCTAATATTAATGAGATTGTACAAAACTGACCCAATATTGTTGTCAGTATTAATGCACGATTCTAACTACCCCAGCAAATTCTTTCTGAGTCATGTTTTCCCTACGTACTAAAGCATATTTTTGTCAATAAAAATTTTATTTGAACCCCTGTTCTGAATTCCTTTTGTCAAAATATACATCCCCATAAAAGATTTCGTTTTTATTCTACGTGATATAACCTCTATTTTTTTCCTCTCCTCCCACCCAGCTCTGAAAAAACACGTTTGACAGTCCCAGGAAAATTGTATAGGGGAAAACGACCAAGGAGTTCTTCAGATCTTTGTGCAAATTATAGATATTCCCAGTCAACCCCTCTGTTTACAAAGCTTGAAATTCTGATAGAATGGAATGTGAACGAAGAATCTGAAAAAAGAAAAAAAAAATGTTATATAAGTACCATTTATATAACAGTTTTTTTTTTTTCTTTTTTTGGTAAATATTTATGAATTAGTATATTGCTTTATTTATTTATTTATTTTTCATAAGAATGATACATTGATTTTGATTTCTTTTTAACGCTGTTTAAAATGCCAGTATATGAGATTGTTATACGACATTAGTAACATTTATAATATATAGGAATACAGAATAGAAAGAATTAGTTTCTTAAATTGAAAAAAAAAAACTAAAAAAAAAAAAAAAAAAAAAAAAAAGTCTTTATTATTGTTACTTTGTGTGTTTCGCGAATTCTCACATCTTTCTGACTAGTTTTTAAACAAAGAAGCAAAATTTATTTCTTCATTTACTATATTCTGATTTACTAATACTTCTACAATTAACTTTTAAGCATGAAATTAACCTGTACGATATTTCTATTTCAGATGGAGGAAATAGCAATGCGTAGTATTTGTTGTGAAGGTAGAATTAACGTTTCCATAATTTGAATTTTTTTAAATATATAAATATATATATATATATATATATATATAATATAAATAAGTTAATATTTATAAAAATAACCCCAATCTTTAATTTAAAAATTAATTTTCTATAAGATCTGTAAATTTCAAAAGGAAGAGAGCTCGCTTGCAAATCATAAATTGTCAACGCGTGGTTGTCGTTAATTAAATATTATTTTTCTGTAAAATCTCTATATTTTCAACCGAATTTAGAGATTTTTTGACTTTAAACTCATATTTTTGTTAAAATTGGTTGAAAATTGATTTTTTTTTTTTTTTTTTTTAAGCCTTTTTGGTAACTCAATAACAATAATAATAATAAACACGTTTGTCGGGGTTTATCATTTAAAATTTGATAGAATTTAGAAGATCGACAAAAGATCGCAAATTTCAAAATATCAGCGCGAAAAATGGGCTGAAATTTTTTTTATTATTTTTAACCGACTTCGAAAAAGAGGAGGTCCTCAATTCAGACCGTATGTTTTTTTTTTTTTTTTTTTTTTTTTTTGTTAGCTCATAACTTCTGAACGGATGCTCAAATTTTGATACTTTTTGTTTTGTTGTAAAGATCCTCTTCTGAAATAGGACTCATTGTAATATCTTTACGATCTAAGGAAAATAAAAGCGCCACCTGGTGGAAAACAGCAAAATTAGTGTTCCTATCTTGAAAACGGTTCAAGATAGGGGAAAAAAGAGAATCACGGAAAAAGATAATTACAGTTTTTAGACATTAATGCTAAAAATAGAACACTTTAAACGTGCATTTGTTTGTTCGCAATTTCTTACACTGTACACATTTGAACTATGTTGCACATTTTGCAGCGTAGCAGGTAACACATATGCTATCTAGTTCAAAATACGGTTGCTGTATGCGGTCATATCGGTTAACGCAAATTCGTTTTTAACCGACTTCACAAAGAGGGTGTTCTTAATTCGAACTATATGTTTTTGTTTTTGTTGTTTGTTAGCTTATAACTTCATAAGAGATGCTCCGATTTTAATACTTTTTTTAAAAAAATCTATTAAACTGATTTTTATCAAACATAGTTAAGAACCATCTCAATTATATCAGCATTAAAAAAATATATACAAAGCGAAAAACCTCAATCAGATCAGTCTATTTGTTTGGATCTACAATGAAACAAACGGACCATACACCCACACGCCCAGATACAGACATAGGCTTCAAACTTATAATACCCTTACTTTTTGGTCAGCGGTTAACATTATTCCTATCAACAGGTGTCAAAAGACACCTTTTAAACTTTAATTTAAAATTATTCTATAAGTTTAATCGTTTTGCCACAATTATTTTTTTGGTTTTTTGTACAGTAGCTGTTTAATAAATTCAGCGATATCATGTTCCTTCAGCTCATCCTGGTTATAAAAATATGCATACGGGTATACCTACTTCTAACCATGAGGTTCTCTTCATAATCATGTTTAATTTAAAACCACTTTTTATGTAAATATCAACACCATTTTGCAGTATTATATCAATTATAATTAGATTAGAGAATTCCGATTTCAGTTCTAACAGAAAATACAAGAGTTGCTACATAAGTCTGATATTCGGTTGTTTTTTGCCATGGCGCCAAATTTGCTTTTTAGTGTAGATTATTTCAGTAACTAGTTCTAAAAAAAAAAAAAAAATAGATTAACGCGTTTTGGTCTGAAATTCTGGTAGTTAGTGAGTTTTTATTTTTCATTCGTGAAAAATGTAAAAAAAAAAAAAAAAAAAAAAAGGCTCAAATTAATTGCTCTCATGTAAGTTATAAAAGTGTTTGTAATACTGGTAATTATATTTATATATTAGTATTATTATTATTATTACTATTATTATTATTATTATCATTATCATTATCGTTATATTTTACCATGTTTTTATTAACTTCTATTCTTGTTTGTTTGTTTGTCCGGTACAAATCTTGCAATGGAATTTTAACTAACTTCCGTACTATCTAGACATTTGAAACTTTTACAATAGCTCAGAATTCAGAATTGCAAGGGTGACAAAAGATACTTTTTGGTCGAAATAGGTAAATACAAAAATAGTAGCAGAACTAGTGTTAAAAATATCGGCTGGTGTGCCATAAGGAAGCATCAGTTGAGTATTTAAATAACATTAGCTGGTAAAATAACATTTTACTGGTACGAACGAGATATTAGTTGTTAATTATTAAACAAAATAAAAGATTGCTATTTCACATAATGTATGCAATTAATTCTTCATACTTTAGTAATTAAAAATTTCAAAAAATAAAAAATAAATCTGAATATTCAGGAGTATGACACCATTTCTATTTTCGGAAGCCAACTAGCTTGTCGATCTTTATCTGTGGCAGAGAGAGGGAAAAAAAAAAAAAAAAAAATACAGGATAATATAAAAGCTGATCCAGCTCCGCCTATGATATCAGATGATGATACCAGCTGGTTTCTTCTCGACTTGTATATCTGTACTAAGATAGTTAGAAACTGATTTACAGATTTCATCTTTTACGATATCATAAACTGATAAGCATCGCCAGTAATAAATTTAAGATGGTCTAAGCACGTGTGATGCTCAGAAAAAAATAAAGGAAGTGAGAATCTTATAATCCCTATTATTTTTGTTCAATGCACCGTAAAACTGGGTTAATGAGGAAGAACAAGAATTTCTTAAACAAACACCATAAAATACAAAATAACCCCAAGAATTGTTTCGGGTCCAAATAATTAAGTACAACCTTTCATTAGGTGAAAAAAAATTTGCACGAGCACAGAATAAAAACAGAAACTTATGCTGCTGCTTTCTGTGGTACCTTTCATATTAACTGCTTAAAACTAGTGACGTAAGGTTTACCTCTTTTCTTAATAGGAATAATCTGGTGTGTCACTCACACAACTTTCTCTTACCCTGAAATTTAATACTATAAATACAGGTTGGAGATTAAGAAGTAAGATAACGAGTACTGTCATGTAAACTTATGTTAAACAATTCAAATTCGGCTTCGGAAGAGTTTTATATGATAATTAGTTCTGTATGAGGGGGGCTACTGCCCCCCTCAACCCCCCGTTTCATTAATGCACCTACATTTATATAGAATTTAATTCAGTTACTAAAAAAAAAATTCTGTTTTTAAAAAATAATTTATTAAAATTATTATTTAAACAAATTATCTTTTATGATAATGCACATGATTTCCATATTAGAGAAGTAGTATAACACACAAACACACAAAAAAGTTGAATTTATTCTCAATATTACATTAAAAAAAAAAAAAAAAATTACATAAATTTTTTTTTTTCGAAATTAAAATTTTCATTCTGAAATTTCAATAGTTACAAATATCTGGCTCGCATCTTTTAAATGTACAAAATGTGTGGCAGTCGCTCTTTTAAATGAGTCAACAATAAATTAACATTGGTTTGTTTGTACCCAGCGCTATAGTGATGAAGTCACGACTTCGTCGGCGTAATGGAAAGGCCATCCCTTCCGCGGAGGATCAAAATTGTGATGGTATGTTTTCGGAGCACCCCTAACTATTGGCTACCTAGAGAAGAGGGGCCGCGGTAGCCCAGTCGGTAGACTTTTTGAAAAAAAAAAAAAATATTTTTATTATTTTATATATTTAATTTTAATATATTAAAAAATTATATATTTTTATTATTTGAATTTTTTTTTTTTTTTTTGTTAAAAATGAAAAAAATAGATAACTTTATTTTAAATTATCGCAGATCGATGATTCAACCATACGTTTTAAAGGTATTGGCGAGCTCTTCTTCGAATGGGGACTCCCCCCCCCCCCCCAGGGATGGAGGCGAGGCTCCTACATACACAAAATTTTTTTACTGGTTGACTATCTCTATTACAAAAAATATATATTCGTTTCATTTCGTTTAGTGCAGCCTATAGACGTTAAACTCTACTTACCTGCAATTTCCCCCATAGACGTAATGTATTTGAATTCTCTTGATTATCCCTGTACACGAACCATTTGTTTGGTCTTAACGAAAAGTTTAGTGTAGCATCCTTATATGATACACATTTAGAATACCAAGTTTGAACTTTCTGCCACAATTTATTTTTGAGATATGCTGATAACAGACAGACACACACACAGACAGACACACAGACCATTCGCTAAAAACATGATTTTCGTATTCAGGAGACCTCAAAATGTGTAAATATAACAAAATCTCACTTTCGAAAATTTGAGCCAAAAACAATACTTTCTCTACCTTATGGGTAAGAGAAAGTAAAAATGCCCATTTCTTTCAGAGAATTTTTTTTTTCCCCTTTTGAAATTGAATTTAAATAAATTATTTATAACTCATTAAAAAAAAAAAAAAAAAAAAAAAAAAAGTGCGTTGTGAAACATATAATGGCTGTATATGTTTTTCATTTTTTATACTTATATTTTGTAGGCTATTTTTTATTTATATTTTTAATATTAATATCAATTAAATATTGTATTATATCTACAACTATCTACCAGTAAGTGCTTGGATGCTTTCGAATTGAGATGTTTTGTCAAATATCTAGAAAAGTTCTTTAGAAATCATCTTGAAACTGTGGTAGTATAAAAAATATGTTTTACCTGATATATATTTCAGCAAAAGTTGCTTCCTGAAGAGGAAAAAGGGACAAGTAAAAAATTAAACAAAAAGCAAAATGTTTTGGAGCACCCTGTAAAAAATAATGCTTTAAATGCGTTTCGGCTGCAGCATGCGATTATGAAGATTTTTTTCATTATTTGTATACATTTTTATAAGGCTACCGCATCATATATTCATAAAAATATAACCTTTTTTTTTTTTAATTGGAAAAAAAAAAAAAAAAAAACATCCAGTTTTTAATTTATAACACTTAGGGTATTAGATCCAGTGCTAAGACATTTTTAGAAGATTCGGCATACCACATTAGACACAGCATACTGCAATCAGAATGCAAAAATGTTCGATATATTACGAAATATGAGCATTTTTACGAAATAATACTCTAGCTTAATATATACATATATATATGAAATTATAATATATGTTTTCAGTCATATAAAAGTTGAAAATATGTAACAAAAATAACTAAAGAAAAACTTACGAGAAAATTAATAAATGTGAAACAATTCATAAGTAAAACATACTGCAAAAACGTAAAATAAATGATTTAAACTGTCAAAAAATGCCTCGTATGACTTCAGACATACGTGTGGGGTTAAAGCATGCTTTTAATTGATCAAACTCTCCCCCTAGGCAGACGGTTTAATAAAAAAGCACATATATGGCTAAATTCAATATGGATAAAATAAAATGAATAAAATAATATGGAACAGACAAAAAACTTATATGGATTGGGCAGAAAATTGGTCAAAAGCTGGATCATGCATAGTTAAAAATTATTTAGTAAAAATGCTCATATTTCGTAAGATATTTAACGTTTTCCCATCCTGATTGCTGTATGCTGTGTCCAATGTAGCATGCAAAATTTCCTAAAAATGGCCTTGCACTGGGTTTAATACCCTACGTGTTATAATTAAAAAAAAATCTGGAGTGACTCCACTCGACTTTCCGAACATTGAGTAACTAACAGTTTTGTAGATAAAATAAAGAAAGACGAGTTGCTAAACAAACAAAAAAGAGAAAACCATAACAGAGTGTTTGAGTATTTTTCTTCATATATCACACGAGGTTTTATTTAACGCTACTGAACTTTGAGCCCTTAGATCATAAGGATAAAGAATTTTTCGTTGTGTCCCTGTAAAAATCTATAAATGCTAGATTCACCAAAATGCTTATAATTAGTGCAACAGTGATTTATAATATTCATACAAATTTTCAGCTCAATTGAATAAGGCGTTTAGATGCTATCGCTGGTCTCATAGGCCATAAAGATAAAGAATTTTTCTTTGTGTCCCTGTAAAAAAACTGTAAGTGCTAGATTCACCAAAATCTATACAGTTGGTTCAAATGTGACCTATAACATGTGTACAAATTCTTTGCTGAGATTAATAAGGCGTTTAGACGCTATCACACTTTTAAAAATTTGGCAAAGAATTTTTCTTTGTGTCCCTGTTAAAAAACTATAAATGCTAGATTCTCCAAAATCTATACAGATTGAGTATCTGTGACCTATAATATGTGTATAAAGTTTTTGCTCAATTGAATAAGGCGTTTAGATGCTATCGCACTTTTAAGATTTCGGCCCCTTGGCCATAATGATAAAGAATTTTTCTTTGTGTCCCTGTAAAAAAACTATAAGTGCTAGATTCACCAAAATCTATAGGGTTCGTACTATGGTGACTTACAATATACGTACCAACTTTCAGCTTATTCGAACGAAGCGTTTAGACGCTAGCGTGTTCACTCACAGACATACACACATACATACACACATACATACACACATACATACACACACACATACATACATCATCGTAAAAATAGTGAAAACGGACTCGTTGGACCTCGAAACGTATAGAAACATCAAAATCTCGAATTCGGATTTTTGACATGATTACAATACTTTCCTCACTATAGTGTTCGGAAAGTAAAAAGAAATTTTATTTGTAAAAAAAAAAAAAAACCGCTATGTTGCCACGAATATATGTGGTAGCCTCATAAAAATTTATTCATATAATGAGAAAATCCTCTTACTCACATACTACAGCCAAAACGCATTTAAAACATTACATATTCCAGGATGATCCAAAACATTTTGTTTTTTGTTTAATTTTTTTTCTGGTCCCCTTTTCCTCTTCAGAACACAACTTTTGCTGAATATATACGAAGTATAGCATGTTCTTTGCCGGTAACACATACATTATTGCCTGCAAATTTGTGTAAATTATTATTTTGTAAGAACTTTGGTCGAAGACGAAGAACATAAAACGGTATTAGTGGGGGAACTTTTTGAAAATTTTATTCAAGTACGTACGGTATTTTATCGAAACATTATGAATTGTTGACTTTCACTTTTAAAATAATCTGAAGCATTATAAAACGAGAAAGCCACCACAATATTTTCCTATAAATGTGCGCGAACCGGAGCTTTTTAGGAGTGTGAGCAGTTGACCACATGCCTTTATATAAAAGAATTGACTAAAAAAAAAAAAAAACCTTTCGTAAAAAATTAAATTTATTTTATTCGCTTAAAACTATTGAAAAAAAAAATACTTTTTTTTTTTTTTTTTTTTTTTTTAAATTTCTATTTGTTGTTATTATTTCATTCGGCATTATTATTATTATTATTATTATTATTACTGTTGTTATGTTTTATTAGTTTGTTATACGTTAATATAGAAGAAAATATTGGATTCGAAAAAAAGTTTCCACTTCCAGTTTTCGATAGATTTACTCGTTTAGAGAAGTCTAAAACACATTTGATCTTTTTCAGAAAATGTCCGTTTATGTATGTGACAAAAATTTTGTGGCAACTCTAGTTCAAGAACCAACACTCAAAATTTCACACCTTGACATAAATTAGTGCCTATAAACTTTTGGTTAAAATCGTCCAACAGCTGGCGTTATCGTCCCGTTTTTCATAATTTTTAATATGACAGTTGTGAGTATTTTTCAGAAGAACTCGTCAATACCTTAAAACGAATGGTTAAACCTATGATAGATCTGTTATAAAATTTAAAACAAAGTTAACATTTTATTCATTTTTCACAAACCACTTATTTGATCACTTTTATAAAATGTTTGTTTTTTGTGTGCGTCAATGTTATCAAAATCTTCTACCGTTGTAGCTTTCACGAAATAATGAACGGGATTTTACATTGTATAAATACGTTGTATTTATACAACGTACACTATACGTTTACAACGTATACTGTATTTATACAACGTATAATACTAAATACGTTGTAGTTAGTTAGACCTTGATATAAACTGATGCTGATTACATTTTATTATATATTGCGCAGCAGGTGGTGTTGCTATTTTGCAATTTTCTTCATTTGAGGAAGGGTGATATCTCGGCTGTTATGCTGTATAAATTGACAAAATTTGATATATGAAATGGTCATTATGAAAAAATACACTTTAAAATTTTGAACACATTTTGCAGGTCAGTCACCGTTATAATGTTTATAGTCACTGGCCGTTAAATGTAATGCCTGTAAAGCTGTCATAATTTATTTCTCTAAGAAGGGAAGTGACCTTTAATAAACAGTCAACACTCTGAATTTTATAGGACTTTGTTAAAAATATGGGCATTGGACTTTTTCTTCAAAGAAGGCAGCTGACCGTACAATTTAATAGTCAAATCTCCGAATTTTACTGAAATTTTTTAGAGTGATATGATGATTCAGTTTTGGTAACTATTGCCCATCAGGCGGTGCTGCTATTCTGCGTTTTCCCAGTTTATGGAAAAGTTTTGATGAAAAACTATGCTAATTTAATTTGAGTGTATGCAGGCAAACAACATGTTGCTGCTTTTACTCATATTTAGCGATTTTCCAGATAGCTATATCTTAGCACCTATTGTAAAAAATTTTCCCAAACTGCATATGCAAAATTTTTATTGCGTGATTCTATAATAATTATGTTTTTGTGCGTTTAATCGGTCTATGGCATTATTTTATATAATGCTACAGAAGAAAGTTTTCTTATGCCCACAACATACTAGTTTTCTATAAAAATGCAGTGCAAGAAACAAAGAGAATGAAAATGTATTTTTAATGCATTTTCGATTGGAAACCGTGAAGAACAATCCATTGTGTAAAAAGGTATAAAAACAGTAAACAAAGAACGTATTCTAACTCGCTTTTGCATATAAATTGAATGAAAGCCAATTGGAAAGCCATTTTTATGTCTAACCCCTTCTTTTTTTTTTTCTTTTCATCCAGGTGTAATGAAAAGGTTGTTTACACTCCTCACAGTTAAGTGAAAGCCATCTTGGACCGCAACCAAATTCTGTGGTTTGGTCAGATTCCAGCAGTTTACATGAATGAATTAGACAGTTTTTCGTCTCGTTTTCGTTGTTTTGATTCCAAACAAGCCAAAATGATCTCTGCCTCCTCTGTTTTGGAATGTAAGAGAGTCACTTCAAGTTATGTATGGGCAGATGAACTTGGAAAGGGAGGTAATCAAAAACGTAGAAGTCAACGAAAAGAAATTAATAATATTTTTAAAAGATTTATGTTTTAATTTTTAGAAAAATAAAGAAAAAAGAGAGGAAAATCATGCATTTAGCATCGATTATAAAACACTTTTCAACCGTATACCTCCTGTGAAATCGAATATATTTGTGCGTTATTGTAGGCAAAGTAGTTGTGTTTGTGGTATATCTATATGATTTCCAATAGAGAAGATTCTATAGTATAACACAGGGATGGCCAACCAGCGGCCCGCGAATAAATTAACGATATTTATAGTTTGAGTACTTTGCTTAAATTAGTAAATACTTTTTGAATTTTTGAAATAAAAATACCTTTAAACAGTTGTTAAATAAAAAAACAACACACTTTTGTAAAAAATATTATTAAATCCATTATTCATTCTTTTTTTATTATAGTTATTAATATACAATCATAAATTTTTAAAGGTTCTATTGCTAATTTATAAATGAAAATTTAATATCAATGTATTTTGCTCTAAATCTTTACCCTCTCTTCTCCCGAAAAAAGTACACGCATACATGATTCATACACTCGCAAACATATATAAACACATACATGTGTACATAGAGTGCGGCCCGCCTGAATAAAATAAATTTCCAATACGGCCCGCCAAGTGTTTCGGGTTGGACAGGCCTGGAACATATTATCACTTTTAAGTCATTGTAAAATCATTTATGGAAAACACAGATGTGGACCCTTCCACACTTCCGTTTTTATTTATTTATGTTTTATTTAATTTTTTGCCCTGTACTTCATAAATTAAAATTTTGTTAAAAAAAAAAAAAAAAAAAAAAAAAAAAAAAGAAAGAAAGAAAGAATTCCCCCTTATCCCTCCATTTCCCTGACTTTACATCTCGTTCTACAACATGGATTACTTATAATCCTTTATAAAAAGTTTTTACTATCAAATACCTTTTTCAATAAATAAATAAATAATAATTCATGCTTAAAACATCATCTGCTTTCTTTACTTTCCGAACATGTATTATAAGGAAAGTATTGTAATCAAGAAAAGATTCGACTATGAGATTTCGGTGTATCAGTACGTTCTGAGAATATAATAACGTCTAAATGCTTCATTCGATTAAGTTCAAAGCTGGTAGGAATATTACAAACCCCGTCGGATGACCTGTATAGATTTTGATGAATTTAGTACTTTTACACGGATACAAAGAAAAATTCTTTAACATAATGTCTTATGGACTGAAATTATTTGAAGTGCGATAGTGTCTGAACTCCTTATACGATCGAGTTAAAAGTTGGTAGGTATGTTATAAGTCATAGTTTTATGACCTGCATAGATTTTTATGAGTGTAGGACTTATAGTTCATCTTCACGGATACAAAGAAAAAATTCTTTATCATTATGGCCCATGGTCTGAAACTGTTTGAAGTGCGGTAATAGCCAAACTCTTTATACGATTCAGCTAAAAGATGTGATGCATGCCGGAGCACGAACTGTATAGATTTTGATGAAACTATTGGGTTGTTCAGAAAGTAATTTCGTTTTTCTCAGCAGAGGACTTAATTGTATTTTTTTCACATCATCTTCCTAATTAAGCTGAATTACCATTATATATTGTGACAGCTGATATAGCAAGGCTTGCTTGTGTAAAAGTTCTTTTTATTCTGCTTAATAGGTTTTGATTGGTACCCTATCAAATAAAAAAAATCGGAAGCGACATTTTGTTTTTGCTATCAAAAAGGCTGTTCAAACTGGGAAACAACTGTTCAAACAGGGAAAAAAGTATACGATGTGTATACAGAAAATTTATTTAAAGAACACCAGCGCCAAAACTGGTTTACCAAATTTTGCTCTGGAAATTTTGACGTTGAAGATACATTACGTTCTGGAAAACCAGTTTATGCTATTGAAGACAAAATAAAGTATTGATTTATGAAACTATCAACTCGTGAGATCGCTAAGAAACCGATGAAGGTGGGAGAATATGTAATTCTATAAAATATTTATACAGTATAAGAAAATCGTTTTTCATTTTCAAAGGAAAAAACGAAATTACTTTCCGAATAACCCAACTTATAGTCACACACACACAAATTCTGTATTATTACGGATTATGATTAATTACTTAAATTATTTAAAACGCTCTAGCGTATAAACTTTACATTCGATTAAGATAAAACTAGGTAATTGTGTTATAGGTCATCACACACAAAAAATATATAAACTTCAATAAGTAACTAATTTATTATTTATTTTATTTATTTTTAAAGAGAATTATTATACATTACAGTCTATAGACTCAAATTAACGGAATTTTCATGATGTTAGATTGTTGAAAAGATAAATACTGATATATGTTACATTGGTTTTCTAATGTATTTTCATTATGATAAATGATGGGCGCAGTGCCCATACATAAGGAATTAAGTAATTAAGTATTAAGTAATTCACACGTGTCACGTTTTATTGGGTGTAATTATATTTAGTTAAATTGAAATATTTAAAGTGTCGAAAACTGAAATATGTTATATATACTAATTTTGCTATAGAATGATCCTTACTGGAAATTACTAACTTAAAATTTATACTTTTTTTTTTTTTTTTTTTTTTTTTTATAGGAAAAAACTAATTCGGTTATTGCCATCCTATCGTACAAACATTGGAATTTAAAAAGTAATATTCAAACACACACACACACACCTTTTTTTTTTTTTTTCTTTTGTCATAAATGAATTAATCTTCATTATTTATTCAATCCTAAGGCACCCTTTCTCTAACTGTCAGTGAAATACCATCTCTTCCCCCACTTTCTCTTTACGCAAATTATCTCTTTTCAGTTCATCCTGAATTCCTCCCGATTTCTCTTCTGATTCTCATCTTCTTATTCAGTTTTCCCACGGAGAAAATCATACTTACGAATCAGATATAGCATCGTCATGTCGATTTTTCCACGACGAGACGAAACAAATCCTTTATCTGTACTTCCATGGCGTGACTAACAAACTGATATACAAGACAATCATTTCAACAAAAGTACGTCTAATGGTTTGTAGAATCGATCGGACTTGATTGCCACGGAGTTTTAGAGTAATGATTCGACATTCGTTATTTTTCGGCAGGAAGTAATCCGGAGTTTCGCTTGTGTCTGAATTCAGATGCTGCCTTATTATTAATTTGAGGATCATCGTTCTGTGAAACCTTAGGTTTATATCTAGTTCCCGACTATTTCAAAATTTCGGAAAGATAGCAGTATTATTAAAAAATATATCTGAATTATGATAGATTATTTTGCTCACTAATCATCAATAAATATTTGAAGATCTTCGCATCTAGACGCTATTTCGCTGTTTGTCTGTCTTTCTGTCCATCTAACTGCCTTCCTGTCTATCTATCCGTCTGTCAGCTTCTAACTTCCTTACATGTTTTCAGAATGTCTTGAAATGATTGAAATTATTCAAGTTCACTTTAAAATAGTATAAATAGCACAATTAGTTTGTGTACAGGGATATACAAAAAACTGCTAATGCATTGAATTTTGTGAGACGCATTTTTATAAATCACATTTAAGTAACTTAGTACTGCAAAAATCATAATAAAAGTGATATTTATTTTTCATATGCTAAAACATTTTTATTGTATAGAATATGGTACGTTTAGCGTTAAGATTTACAGGGATACACTAAAATATTCAGATACATTAAGGACTACAATTAGAAATTTTTGGAATTGCATTTTCGTTTGTGTTAAACGTTATTAAAATTTCCTGACAATATTTAAGAATGATTATGAATTCAATTAGTCTGTCTGTATTCATATCCTTCTGTTTGTCCATTGTGTGATCACGTATGTAAAATACATTAAAGGTTAAACGATGTAATGAATACGTACAGTTGGAAAGTGTTAATAATATATGCGAACTACTTTTCATACTTGTTATTATCTCGATCGGCTATTACAAAGGTAAATTTATCTACACTTTGAAAGTTCTATATTTTTGTTTTTTTATTCACCTTATCTTGTTTACATAATAATATATAAAAGGAATATAGAATATAGAAGAACTACCTTTGTCCTTACCAAAAGATTTTCTCAAAGTATCCCATGCTTGAAAATTCATAGTTATAAAACTTATTTAAATTTGACTTTTTTTTTTTTCTTCTATATATATAAAAAAAGATATCAGGCATTTTTGCAGTATCAACCAGTTTTACTAAAGTGTGACCCAATTTTACTCAAAAATAAACTGTTTTTAAATGACTCAAATATGAGCTGCTCGTAGCAGTTCAACGATTTGAAGGGAAGTCACTACAAAGGTAAATTTATCTACACTTTGAAAGTTCTATATTTTTGTTTTTTTATTCACCTTATCTTGTTTACATAATAATATATAAAAGGAATATAGAATATAGAAGAACTACCTTTGTCCTTACCAAAAGATTTTCTCAAAGTATCCCATGCTTGAAAATTCAAAGTTATAAAACTTATTTAAATTTGACTTTTTTTTTTTCTTCTATATATATAAAAAAAGATATCAGGCATTTTTGCAGTATCAACCAGTTTTACTATAGTGTGACCCAATTTTACTCAAAAATAAACTGTTTTTAAATGACTCAAATATGAGCTGCTCGTAGCAGTTCAACGATTTGAAGGGAAGTCACTCAGTATGAGAAGTTGCCGCCTTTCATAACGATGAATGAGCGAAAAATGGCTCAAATTAATCAAATTTTTCTTTTCAATTTTTAGAAAGTATATCGCTCAACTGGTGGTGCTGCTAGACTGCAAAATTCCCTCATTACCTGAAGATTATATCTCAGTTTTGATAGTGTATAAGTGCACAAAATTTGATATGTGTAAAAGATGGTGATTAAATTGGATGTAGTACATTGGCCGATAGGTGGTGCTATTATGCTGAAATTTATCCCGAATACATGAAGGCTCTATCTCAGCTTCTATAGCGTATAAATGCACCAAATTTGATGCGTGAGAAAGCAATAATGGAAAACTATGTTGATTTTATTTTGATGCATATCGGCCGACAAGTGGCGCTGCTATGGTACAAATTTCCCATTTACAATAATACTATCTAAGCACGGTATAAAAAAAATTATTTGAACGAAAAATAAATCATTTTTGAGTTGCAGAGAAGATAAAAACGGATATAATTGAACATCTTATTTTTAAATAATAAACACCTCAAAAGATTTAGTTAATGAATTCGACTGGTTTGTCTATTTAGTGGTTAATTTCGATAATATCATCTCTGATACACGATGTTTAACTAACGAGCCGTAACTTAGCTCTGTTATCAAACTGTTTCACATTTTTCAAAGGATAAAACTAATCCAAGAAAGGTCCCTTTATCACAGAAATTTATCTAATAATATATTCATTGTACAATGCACATTTTACCTTACAAGTGGCACTCAGCCTTAGAGTCACACACTATATATGTATATAAACGCGGGGTTAATTCTATTTACTTTCCTTCTCAAAACACGCGTCTTTAAGAATTTTAATTAAAGTATTCCAGTATAATGGCGAAGCATCATCAATTGCGTACCTTCTTCAAAAATTGTCTCATTACGTTAATGAATAAAACCTTTTAATCTCACTCAAAATTCGAAATTACATTTGTGAAGTATCAATGTCTAATAACTTTGTTTTCACGGAACAAGAAATAATTATTCCTGTTATTTGACTTTGATCTCAGCCAGCTATTCTCTTCTGCACTCCCCGCCACCCCTTTTCTAAAAGTATGTGGTACGTACAAGAGAAGAATCATTTAAATACTTGAAAAATCTTTTCTGATTTAATTTTTATTTGACACTGTTTTCCCGTTTGTATCATTTTGTTACCTTTGTGCGTTGTATCGACACCGACTGTAAGGAAAATGCCAATAATTTTTCCAGAATTATGCTTGAGTGTTTGTGTTGTTTGTTCGTATAGAATAACTGTTGTGTTTGTTTATAAAGGATGTTATTTTCTGATACGGAAAATGACATAACTGTCCCGATATAAAATTTTGGAAATTTGGTTTTATTGTGCAGTAAAATATTTCCGAAAGCTGTGTACCGAAGTATATACCGAAAGTAAAATATTTCCTAGGCAGTATATGATAAAGATTTTGAAATTATAGAAAGGCAATTAAGCAAAATATAATTTAACGTACTGGTATAAGGATCGGGTAAATTAAATTATTTCGATTATTGATAATATATATTGATAATTGTTATACCTATATTGGTAATATATTGATTTATTATTATTAATTTCATGTACTGGTATTATGTGTATGATAATAATACTGTGGTAATATATTAGCTAGTTTTGGATTGTTGGGCTGGGTTGTGGGGATTAAGACCGATTGACTGTACTAAGGTCCTAGCCCTGAGGGGGAAGGGCCCTCCATGGGGGTCTTTATGAGGGATCCTAGCCGATATTTACGCAAGTTTCGGAGAAAACCACGGAAAACTCCGAACGGCTAGGTCGACGAGCGTGACCTGGTACCGAACCCGACACATCACGTCTACCAACTTTGAGCGCAGAACCTCTCGGCATCTGCGGGGCCAGCTAGTTTTGGTATTTGAAGGATATAACGTCAGAAATATGTTGTTACATTTTCGGAAAAAAAGTTATTTAAAAAAAAATTAGATATTTTTTTCGTCGACCACGATAATACTATAGACTTGTTTTCAAATTATATAAGCATAATTATATGTACACATAGGAATATCCAAATGATTTATTTAGCAGCTAGACCAAATAAACAAACCCACAAGCAAAATAAGTAAAGAAAGAAAAATAAAAATTAATAAAGAAAGAAAGAAAAAGAAAAAAAAAACTTAATGTTTTAAGAAAATGTATTGACACATATTATGTTTTAAGAAAACATATAATGACAAATGATAAGTTTATAATTTCACAACTGACTTAGCATATCAAAACAAATTTAAAGGCTCCCTTTTTAATCTAAATACATATTAAAAAGAAGTAGCAACAGAGAATAAAAAGCCTTTGAAAGGAGGATTGAATCGTAGATATTTTTTTTTCTAAAGAAATATTCAACAGTGTAAAAATAGTATGTTGGGGAAATCACAAAACTTTCTTCTACATCATTCTTTATAGCAGCACCACCTACAGGTTAACATGCACAAAATTTATTTAACATAGCTTTTCACAATAAAGATTTTGCTTAAGCAGTTTGCAATTTCAACCAATAGGTTCTGTGATATAGCGATCTGAAAACTCGTAGAAA
Source organism: Salticus scenicus (assembly GCA_963930645.1). NCBI lineage: Eukaryota > Metazoa > Arthropoda > Arachnida > Araneae > Salticidae > Salticus > Salticus scenicus. The sequence goes on along the minus strand of OZ005656.1, from coordinate 203,828,747 downwards.
ATGAATAATAACAGCAACACCGATATACATCCAATACACATCTAATATGTCGTCTAATATACACATAACATACTTACCTCATACTTATCAAGTTTTGTGCAATTATACACCATAAAAGGTAAGATATAACTATAATCTTCCTTTAAATGGGAAAACTGCAGCATAGAAGCGTCCCTGTTGGGCCAATTTATCTCAAAATCTAATCAAGGTCCGACCAAATCTAAACTTTTGTTGAACTCAATCGACTGGTTCGTGATATACAACATCCACAAACTTTTAGTACACTAACACAAACACCTAGACATTTCAAAAAAAATGGTCAAATCGTGTTCGGGCTATAAACGTGTTAACCAACCGAAAACCGAAGTAAAAAATTTTCACTTATCTACTATTGTCTTGTTATACAGAAAAAAAAAAAATATATATATATTAAAATAATATTAATAATAACAATAATAATTAAATTAAACGTAGGAGAATCGTGCCAATATTCTATAGGTTTCCAGAATAAATGCCAGTCGTGAATCTTCGAAACTCGAATTTTCTGGAATTAGTAATTCATCTCAATGGATACTAAAAAGCTTCTTATTCACTCGTAGTTTTACCAAGTTCGTCGCCAAGGTCTTTCGGATGACGCGGTACCAATGCCTTTCAACGTTGGGTATCTGTGCCTGTAAAAGTTGCTTTCCAACATTTAGACTGAAAGTGCACGAAAACCAAGATTTTTACGATCCGCCTGAAGCCTTGAGGAGAACATAAATAATATTCATAATTTCATAACACATCATTTCTTTTTTTCTGTCTACGTATTAATTTTTATTTCTATTTCGCAATTTACAATATAAGCACTATTTTTCACAATAGTTTTCGCATTTTATTTCCTTTTTCATGTTACATTTATCAATTTTCCCAGTCCTGTTCTGAAAACCTATTAAATATAAAGCAAAATTTTATAATCATGTCATGATTGAGAATAACAATTAAAATATTAAATCAAAGGCAGTTAAATTATTATTATATAAATGTAACTGCAGTGAGTGATTTATTTTTATTAATTTAATTTAATTTAATTATTATTATTATTATTATTATTATTATTATTATTATTATTTTTTGGGGGGTGGGGGGGGGAGGCATTTTTTCTATTTTCTAAAAAAACACTGGACGAAATAGCCTTGAAGTTCGGACTTGCAAAGAACTTTTATGAAGTCATATTTTCCCCTATTGTTTTAGTCACGAGTGCAGTTAGGGGACCAATCACAAATTGAAGAAAGGCACAAATACTTTGTGTCACCTTGTCATAAAAAGCTACAAATGGCTTTTAGCCTTAAATATACAATATTTCTATTATTATTATTATTATTTTCCATGGGAATCTCACGATTATTTAAACATTAGTTTTTTGCTTGTAACAAGAATAGATTTACACAAAATTTTGTAAAATTTGCAAAAAAATTCACAAAACATTAGAGAAACATTATTCTGACATAAAATCCACACGCGTAATTAATGATGAAATATGAGCCTTTGTAGTGAAGGTTTTTTTTTTTTTTTTTTTTTTTTATTGCACATTTGCGAAAGATATTATTATTATTATTATTATTATTACATAGATTCAAGATATATCGGGAAACTTTTGGCAAAAGTTCTTTTGAATAGAGTCAAAATTAAGCAAATTATTGGCAGAAAAATTTTATTCTATTCAAATGAGCTGTTGACAAAAGTTGTTCAATATATCTAGCTTTCAACCTATGAAAAAAAAAAAAAAAAATCTATCTTTTGCGCATGCACAGTAAAAAATTATTTACTAAAAATGCTCATATCTTAGTGAATATTGCACATGAGAAATGTTTGTTTCAGAATAAGTTTTTTTTAATGTTTTGTCCATTTTTCTGCAAGTTTGGAAAAATTTTATTAAATATATTTCTTAATTTAAGCATAAAACTTACCAAAATAATAATAATAATAATAATATTTGGAAAAAAAAACCTTTCTAAATAATTGTGCTATTCTTACAAGGAAAAAAAACATACATACAAATATTGTACACAATAAGTGAAACAATGTGTTAAAATTACAATCCATTTCTAGCTTTTTATGACACAGAGTGATCCAAAGAACTTGTGATTTTTTTCAATTTGTGGTCGGTCCTGTAATTTCACTCATGAGTAAATCGGTAGTGGGAACTGTGAATTTATAAATGTTCTTTGCATGTCAAGGCCATTTCGTCAAAGGTTTTATTTTATTTATTTATATATTTTTTTAAGGAAAAAGAAAAATTTCCAAAAAAGAAAAAGAAAATTTAATAATTCGATCATCTACTGTATTATTTGACAACAACAATTTGCTTTGATAATATGAAACATAAAGTATATTATCAAAAGTTGTCAGGAATTTTTCTTTTTAAACCTTTGAACAAACAAATTCTTATTATTAAAAATTACCATTTCTAGAAACTAAAGTTAAAAAATAAACTGAGAAAAATAAAAAACTTGCTTCATTGTAAACACACACACACACATATATATAATTCATAATTATAATGATTATATATAGAAGACTTTTTTGCATAAAACAAATTAAATTAAGTTTAAATTATTCTTCATTTTTGTTGTCAGTTAAGATACAAATAAGAGTTGTTATAAATGCATCTTACATGTGAAACGAACTTTTAATGAGATGAAATATAAGAAATTTAAGCATAATTTAAAAAGTTGATTGATTTTTTCCATAAGCATATATCGATCAATTAATTAAAATTCTTAATTTATTATTTATAGAAAAAAAAGATATATATATATATATTCGTTCAAAGTTTTTACGTTAGCAAGAAATTCAACAAGTTAAAAATTTTTAGTGAAATGTTACAATTTCTCCCTAAAAGTATTAAGATCGTACCGAGGGTGACCAATAACTATTCAATCGAATAAGACGTTCAGATGCTATCGGACTTTAAATAAGTTGAGTACGTAGGACAGAATGATAATATATATATATATAGTGACTTATACTTACAAATTTTTAGTTCAATCGGGTTAAGGTGTTTAGACGCAATCGTATCATCTCACATACATACACGCATGCATGCGCATATTACTGCACTGTAAAAATAATGAGAATGAATCTATGGGATCTCAAAACGTATAAATACACCAAAATATCATAGTCGAAATTTTTCATGATTATAACACTTTCAGAAAATAAAAATACCACTAGTACTTGTACATTCTGGCTTATCTTTTAGAAGTAAATGTTTGGATTTTAGTTATAGATGTAGCCTCACAATTTAAAATCTTAAAACAATGCCCGATGACAATTTATTTTTTTGCATTACGTTACGACCAATTGAAAGCAAGAAGCATTTTTTTTTTTTTTTTAAACCCACCAATGACGGAACATTTGGCGATAAAAGTAATAAAATATTAAATTATACGCAGAGGAATTAGGAGAAGATACAAATAATATGGTGGAATAATAATGAAAATCATAAAAATATGATAATGAAAAATTACGAGAAAATAAAAAACCTCGGAAGGCTCAAGAGTGCCTGCAAATACAGTTGTTAGTATAATAGATATAAAAATATAGTAATGTAATTTTTAGTCTTTCGTAAACATATCTAAGAATAAAGTCATCGATACGAAGTATAAATTCTTTAATTTGGGCCAGGACCAAACAGCGTAGTACCAGTACGACGTAAAATCCATTCTTTCACTCATTTTAATTTGCGTTCAGATAGCATCTTTACAAGTTACAAAATCTCCTTCTTCCCCAACGAAACTCAATAATTTTTTCCCCTGCTCTCATCATCGTGAAACAAATTTGTGCCTGAGTTAGGAACCGGATTTTTTCATGGGTTGATGAAACATTTTTTTATCGCAGATTAAGTTCCATTGAGATTAATTACTTTTGGAATCACTCTATTTACCATACTGCATTTTGTCAAGTTTATGTGCTTCTTCTTGTTTATATGTTTCTTCTTCTTCCTGTTCAAACACCATGCAAAAATCGGTTGAATTGAAAACATTTATTTAATTCACTGCAACAATTTTTCTGTAGATTGAAAGAAATAGCCATTAAGGTTTAGTTATTTGCTCATTATTCAATTATCACATACTTTTGACCAATTTTCAAGAGCCCTGCAAAATTTAGTTTAGTGGAAAACATATATTCTTAGCAACAAATTGCCTGTAGATTGAGAGGAATAACTATCGTGGATTATTTATTTGATTACACTGCTCAGCATGAAAATTGCCTCTGACACCATTTCAGCATATTCTTATGTAAAATGACCTCATGAAACCGAATAGGACGACCATTTTGCCCTATCATCCACCGTTTTTTAGGAATGACCCCCTATTTTTTATCATTTTTCGGTGATTTTATGGCTATAAATTTGATTTTTAGGAGGGGGGGGGGGGAATTATTTTAACCGTTAAATATCTTCTGAGGGCTACAGAGTTGGAAAATTTTAAAACATAAACATTTACGACAAAGTTTTTTTTTTTTTTTTTTTTTTCCCAGAGCAGTGTTATTTATTCAATTATCATAATTTTTATTATGTTATCCTAGCATTCATCACTGTTACTTTTCTGTCAGAAATACTAATAGACGTTAACACTTCCGATAAAAAGTCTTATTTTTACACTTTTAAGTTTTATTAAAATCTAACAATGAAAACTGTGTAAAAAATGTACAGTTACATTTCAGTAATTTATTTGATGCGTAAGATTCGCATGAATATTAAACTACTTATTTTGAAATGTGATAATTATAAAAATAAAAATAAGTAAGTAAAAAACGGAATAATAATAAAAAATAATAATATATTTCAACATTAAAAAGAAATATAATCCCTTTAATTAAAAAAAAAATAATAATGTTTATAATAATTAAAAAGTTATCCCCCCCCCCTTTTTTTTATAGGATCTTTAACTTTTTATATCATTAATTGTTATTTTTTTGACACTAACACGTGTAAAAATTAAAACACACACAGAAAAAAAATGCCGTTTAATTATTCAAAAATCGATTGTCACTTAGTTTTTAACTTTTATCACATTTTATAAATGTGATTAACGAGAATTAACGGTCATAAACTGTAAACATTGCTTAAAAAAATAGTTTATTAAATCAAGCGTCTAAAAAATTTTGAACGCTTAAGTTAAAAAAAAAACACAGGCAATTAAAAAAATATATTTTTTCTTTATAGCTTCTTAATAATAGGTAAATAATTAGAGAGTTATAAAGAAAAAAAAATCCTTATTAAATAATTTTTTAAAGGAAGGGGGAAAAAAAAGTATATTTTTTAACTAGCCAAAAAACAGCAAAAAATCAATCGAAAAGCAAATGTCTTGATATGAATGAAAAAAAAAAAAAAAAAAACATTCACTTTTTTTAAGTAACTCTTTGACAAAAATTATTAATGATACAGAAAAAAAAAGCTTAACAATCTCTAAAGCACAACTCTTTATGAATAAAAATTCATAGAAAAAAAAAAAAAAAAAAAAAAAAAAGATGCAGATAAAAAAGAATTAATTTAATGTTTACGTGTTGTATGAATAATTAATATTTATAAGAACATTTTCTGAAAAGACTGGGAATGTTCTTTCTACAACGTTTTACAGCAAAATAATGACTTAAAAGAATTTATTAAGGATATTTGACCTAAGTAAAAATGTAAATATATTTGTATGTATGTGATTAAAAGGATATTACAGAAGAGAAATTTGTAAAAAACAATTTCGCCAAATACAGATATGGGTTAGAAACAAAGCAAATAATAAATATATAAATTGTAAAACAAAGTAAAACAATCCTCTAATAGAGCCATCCACCTTGATATAAAAAATTGTTCATTAGAGAGGTGGCCTTCTTATAGACGTCCTTCAGAAAATCTTAGTTCAGGCAACAAAGTCTATAAATTAAGTGGATTTAACTATTTAAATTTATATTATATAGTTTTCTATGAATAATTGATATTATTCTGTTTGAATCTTGAAAGCTTTTTAGCAATAATTTTGTTTTCCAATAACTTTTTACACATGTATATATACTAGAACAAATTGTTCCGTTTAGCATATTTTTTGAGTGAAATATATATATATATATATATATATATATATATATTTCATTAATCTGGATATTTCATTAAAGTTACCCGGCAAGATGATCCAGTTTTAGCTTTTAATTTTTAATCTCAGCTGTGACATTTCAAATCAAGAGGAAAATAATATTATCTGCTCTCCCAAAACGGGACTTCTTCTAACAGAGGTATACAATTGTACATGAAATTTTAATCTATATAAAATAACGTTAAGTTCTAAGCTGGAAATTTAAGACCGATAAAAAATAAAATAAAATAAATAAATAAATAAAAAGTAAACTGACCTTTAAAGGAGGTGGCCTTTTAAGAAAAACGTACTTTTAAAGGGATTTCACTATACTTGAAATTTATAACAAGTAAAATAAATTTAAACTAAACAATTAAAATAATTTTATTTGAACTTTAAAACTTCTTCACACACCATAAAATTTAAGCCAGCACAACCGGTTTCGAAAGGATGAAGCCTTTCTTCTTCAGGTGCAAAAAAACACGTGCTACAGTCTTGGAGGCAAAAGCAAGAAAACCGTCTCCTGGGACTATAGCATAAATTTACTATTTATCATTTGCGTAAGCATACAGATTGTTAGCATAAGTGGAGGCAGAGCACTGAGGAAAAAAATTCTGTGACTTACATCTAGAAACTAAATTATGACTGTAGTAAAAATATTTATTGAAATTTTATTTTTCCGACTGAGTGAAAATAATGCCTGGACCGGGAGTCGAACCCCGGATCTTTGACTTACAAGGTCAAGGCTCTACCAATTGAGCTATCCAGGCCGACAACCCGGTCAGCATTACTCACTCAGACAACCTTTAGGCAGAAACATTTCTGGTCTATCATGTAGATAGCTCGACAGAAATAAGCCGTAGGAAATGGAAAACACCATTAGATAATGGGAGAAAGAAATACAATTTTTATTAAAATCACACAATCAACTGTGGAAGAAAATCATATTTATTGAAATTTTATTTTTCCGACTGAGTGAAAATAAGAACTTCAGTCTATTTTTCACTCAGTCGGAAAAATAAAATTTCAATAAATATGATTTTCTTCCACAGTTGATTGTGTGATTTTAATAAAAATTGTAGTAAAAATAGTCCCATGTCATCCTTATAATTTCTAGTTCCCTTTACTAGCAAGTTCTAAAAACTTCTATTAGAATTCTAGAATGTTTTCCTATATTATCGTTGCCATTTTCGTTTAAATATCTCTACAAATAAATGCGAACTCAAGAGGCGAGTTTTAGTAACTATAATCTTGGTTTATCACCCATTTCTAGAAAATCAAGCGAGAATTTCTCGCATTGCAAAGGATTTATAATATTCATAACACTGTTTCACCATCTAGAAGGTATAGACTAGAAATTCTCGATCATTTAGTCTATCCAGGTTATTTGTTTACTTTTATACGTATAGCTCGTAAATCTATATTTCTAGTTTAGGGTTTCAGAAAATGACGACTTATTCATTCTAGCTCCTAATAAAGACCTAGTTTTAAAAATCAATTTCTAGTTTTAAAATGTTTATTTCGTTAAATATTCTTTCCTCTTCTTTTTTTTTTTTTTTTTCTTCCTTTTTATTTCTTTTATTTTCTTTTTAAAACGTATAAAAAAAATCGAAAAAGAATATTTTTCCTGGCATCGGTTATTTGAATTAAATATTGAATGCAAGAAACTTTTAGCGAATTTATTTATTTATTTAAAAATTTAATTTAATTCAAAAGCAATTGGTTTTTACATTTTCCTCAAAGTTTCGTGAAGTCATTTCTGCATTTTCTCCCTTGTGTTAGCTGCCTTTTTCACACACTTCTGATTGTGCGATTTTTTTTTTTTTCCGTGCTATTTAGTATAGATTTTTTACTTCTATACTTGTTTGTTCGTCCAGTACAAATCTTGCTATCGCATTTTAACTAACTTCCCTACTAGCTAGACATTTGAAACTTTTACAATAGCCCAGAACTCGATGACAACACAATACTTCGAAGTCCGATTTCCGAATTTTTGATTAGTTTTCTTATAATTAATTAAAATATGAAAATAATAACATCCCAATAGCGTTAAAATAGCCATTAAAATATTAGCTATAATTTAATTGTTGCCAAAAAAATTTACGAGTTCATTTTCTTTCGACCTAAAAATAAACGCATTTAATTAAACGTGAACGTTAAAAAATTACAAAAAGTTAAATTATGCATCTCACAAAAATTGCTGTCATTATCACTTTAAAAGTTTTATGCACATTGATAGGAGCTCTATGATTCATCAGAAAATTTAAAACATGGCACATAAAAAGTTATTATTATCTTATAATTTTTTTTTTTTTTTTCAGTTATTTTTATTCAAAGTTGTGGTGATCACCCCCCCCCCCCGCTAAAATGATAATAAATACCAAAGCTTTTAAATCACCCCCCCCCTGCTTTCTTAAAATTATTTCTGTTTAATCCATCACTATCACAATGGCTATATATATATATGTGACTATGTATGCACGAGTTGCACCAAAATTTCAAAGATAAAAATTATTAAAAAACTAGTTGGCATAGGTGGACTCTGCTCAGTTCCCCATCATATTTATGTTCTTATAAATTTCTAGTACAGAATATATTATATTCATGTTAAGAGAAATTAACTTGACCAAACGCTTGACACAGTGACAGAATGAAATCCCCGCCTGATAGGCTATCCACCGTTCACTTCGATATATTTATGTTATTCTAATCTATTAATTTATTTTATCAGGGTCAATTCCGTTGTTTAGTTTTCATGCTACTATTTCCAATGCAATAATCCTCAAAATGCATATTTATATGAAAAATTTACACTTTCGCTATGTTGATAAAATCGTAAATTACGTATAATTTACGAAATTTTCCTATTAGAATATTTGTATTCAATCATATTCAAACAAATATTATAAATGTAATTTTGAAGTTGTCTAATGTATTTATGATCTTCAAAATGGAAAATTTATGCTCAGTTTTGCCTTATTCTGACATGTTAAATAAATCGTAAATTCCAAATAACTTACGAATTTTTTAAAGTGGAAAAACCATAGTCTATGATATTCATGCCAGTATCCTAAATAATATTTAGAAAGTGGTTTGACATCTTTAGGATGAAAATATCCCTCAAGATTGACGTTTATGTGAAATTTTGCTCTTTTCTGCCATGTTAAGAAATTCGTAAATTTCCAATAACGTACGAAATTTTTATATTGGAAAATTCATAGTCATTAATATTCATGCCTGTGTCCTAAATAATATTTCAAAAGTAGTCTGACATCTTTACGATGAAAATATCGCTAAAAATTGACGTTTATGTGAAATTTTGCCCTATACTGCCATGTTAAGAAATTCGTAAATTTAAAATAACTTGCGAAATTTTGAAAGTAGCATATTTATAGTTACTGATGTCCCTTCCGGCATCAAAACTGATATTTTAAAATTGGTCTGACATTTTTACAGTAAAAAGTTTCCATTTAATGCACGTTTAAGTGAATTTTTGTCCTATTCTCCCATGTTAAGAAAATCGTAAATTTCTAATAACTTACGAAGTTTTTAAATTCGAATGTTGCAAATGAATAGGGTTCTTGCCAGTGTCGAAAGTAATATTTTAAAAATGATTTGACCTCTCTGCGACAATTTGTTCTTAAGATATCGTGTACACAGACTAACAAACTAACGGACTAACAGACACCCTACACATAGACACCATACAAATTTTGTCATTTTCGGATTCCTCACACCTGAAAACGTGTAAAAAAGTCAAAAAACCGAGGTTGAAAATTTTCACGATTACCTAAGTTCCCCATACCTATAGTAAGATGGGGAACTAATAAATAAATAAATAAATAAAACCGAATACATATATATTTTTAATCATTTGCTAGATAATCGACATAATCTTTTATAATTTTAGTTCCCCATCATACTATAGGTATGGGGAACTTAGGTAATCGTGAAAAATTTCGACCTCGGTTTTTTGACTTTTCTACACGTTTTCAGGTGTGAGGAATCCGAAAATGACAAAATTTCTATGGTGTCTGTCTGTAGGGTGTCTGTTAGTCTGTTAGTCTGTTAGTGGGTCAGTCCGTTAGTTTGTTAGTCTGTGTACACGATATCTCAAGAACAAATTGTCGCAGAGAGGTCAGATCAGTTTTAAAATATTACTTTTGACACTGGCAAGAACCCTATTCATTTGCAACATTCGATTTTAAAAACTTCGTAAGTTATTCGAAATTTACGATTTTCTTAACATGGGAGATTAGGACAAAAAATCACTTAAACGTGCATTAAATGAAAACTTTTTACTGTAAAACTGTCAGACCAGTTTTAAAATATCAGTTTTGATGCCGGAATGAACATCAGTAACTATAAATATGCTACATTGAAAATTTCGCAAGTTACTGGAAATTTACGAATTTCTTAACATGGCAGTATAGGGGAAAATTTCACATAAACGTCAATTTTGAGAGATATTTTCATCGTAAAGATGTCAGACTACTTTTGAAACATTATTTAGGACACTGGCATGAATATTCATGACTATGAATTTTCCAATATAAAGATTTCGTAAGTTATTGGAAATTTACGAATTTCTTAACAAGGCTGAATAGAGCAAAATTTCACATAAACGTCAATCTTGAGGGATATTTTCATCGTAAAGATGTCAAACCACTTTCGAAATAATATTTAGGATACTAGCATGAATATCATAGACTATGATTTTTCCAATTTAAAAAATTCGTAAGTTATTTGGAATTTACGATTTATTTAACATGTCAGAATAAAGCAAAATTGAGCATAAACTTCCATTTTGAGGATCCTAAATACGTTAGACAACTTCAAAATTACGTTTATGATATTTGTTTGAACATGATTGAATACAAATATTCTAATAGGAAAATTTCGTAAATTATTCGTAATTTACGATTTTATCAACATAGCGAAATTGTAAATTTTTCATATAAATATGAAGAGGATTATTGCATTGGAAATAGTAGCATGAAAACTAAACAACGAAATTGACCCCGATAAAATAAATTAATAGATTAGAATAAGATAAATATATCGAAATGAACGGTGGATAGCCTATTTGGCGGGGATTTCATTCTGTCACTGTATGAAGCTTTGGTCAAATTGATTTCTTTTAACATTATTGCCGAAACGTCAGTGGAAGCCCTCTGTTGAGACTCAAAACGGTTTTGGGCTGTGTGTGTCTGTCTGTCTGTCAGTCAGTCTGTCGCGCGATAGCGGCCGCCAAAAAAGCGCTATTTACTTGAAATTTGGTACACATGTTCATGAGCCCCACGAAATCAGCTGTATAGTTTTTGGTATGTATTCCATTTGTAGTTCGTATACAGGGACACGCCAAAGTTTTTCTTATCATTACGGCCTATGGGAGAAATTTATATGTATCACGATAGCGGCCACAAAAATTACGCTATTGACTTGCAATTTGGTACACGTGTTCATGTGCCCCGCGAAATCTGCTGTATAGTTTTGGGTGTGTATTCCATTTGTAATTTGTGTACAGGGACACGCCAAAGTTTTTCTTATCATTACGGCCTATGGGAGGAATTTGTATGTACCGCGATAGCGGCCACAAAAATCACGCTATTGACTTGCAATTTGGTACACGTGTTCATGAGCCCAACGGAATCAGCTGTATAGTTTTAGGTGTGTATTCCATTTGTAGTTCGTGTACAGGGACACGCCAAAGATTTTTTATGATTACGGCCTATGGGAAGAATCTGTATGTACCGCGATAGCCACCGCAAAAATCAAGCTATTGACTTCCAATTTTTGCCGAAATGTGAATGGAGGCCCTCTGTTGAGACTCAAAAGGATTTTGGATTCCGTCTGTCTGTCTGTCTGTCATGCGATAGCGGCCGCAAAAAACACGCTATTGACTTGAAATTTTGTACACATGTTCATGATGCCCACGAAATTAGCTGTATAGTTTTCGGTGTGCATTCCATTTGTAAGTTCGTGTACAGGGACACGCCAAAGTTTTTTTTACCATTACGGCCTATGGGAAGAATTTGTAAGTACCGCGATAGCGGCCCCCAAAATAACGCTATTGACTTGCAATTTGGTACACATATTCATGAGCCCATTGAGCAAGCATTTGACGAAACTGATATAGATCTGAGACTGACTGCCTTGGCGAAAATAATGCTCCTTTTATACTTTTCTATCGAAAACAGACTGTTCTGGAAAATTCTCGTATCACATCAGCCAATGAGATTAGAGCTTCCATATTTGGTATATCCCTAATAAGGATTTTCTCGCCAAGATCGCCAAAAAAATCGCCAAGGAGGGAAATAGTCGCCAAATTTGGCGCCAAATTTATTTCTTCCCTTATAGGAGCTTTTTAATGCGTTTTTAAAGGAAAGTTTGGCTATTTTAACGCTAAAACGACTAGAAATGCACAAAATTAGCATCTCATCAACTTATTAAACCTCTTTGAAAGAATTTATACAAAAATAAATGCAATTATTTACAATTTCGTAACACTTTATATCATATACAAATAGGTATACAAAGAGAGATACAACGGGGGGTTGAGGGGGGCTGCCGCCCCCCTCAGGAATGTATTTGATTTTGGTAATAAGTCGATCGAATCAATATATACTATTATATAATAAGGAATAAATAAAAATGACCTATTGAATAATGTCTGATGCAAATAGGACGTTGAGGCTCCTGATCTGCAGATCCACTAGTAATATGTCTCGCACTAGAAATTTCTGAGAATATAAATATGATGGGGAACTGAGCAGAGTCCACCTATGCCAACTAGTTTTGAAAATAATTATCTGTAGTACTTGCTTTTCCACAAATAACATTTTTCTTAACATTGTCCAAGAAAATGTTCCTCTTTTAATTTGATATACACTTCAAACTAAAGGTTCAGGCGAAAATTTATTTACACATCTCGCAAGAGAAACTAAATTCAAAAGGACCCTTATGTTTGGTTTTAGCTGTTTTCGAAACGCACTAATAGGTACACTTGGGTTACTTTAAAAAATAAAAAATATATATTTCCACTTTCACAGCAGCATTATGATATTATAATCTATTGTTTCTGCAAACGGATTCTTCAGTTTACGAATTTCTCATACGCTCCTAATATGAACTGTTATAATTTCTGTTTTTAAAACGTTTATTTTGCCGAATATACTTGATTTATTTATTTTCAAAGATGTATAAAAGAAATCAAAATAAAATACCTTTCATTCATCGGTTATTTGAATTAAACCTCAGACGCAAAAAGTTTTTACTGGCGAATTTATTTATTCATTTATTTTTTAAGAAATCGTCTGTAATAATACAAAAACAATTGATTTTTAGGCTTTTCTCAAAATTCATAAAGTTATTTCTGTTTAATCGATCCCTGTAGCAATGACTAATAAAAATTCGTTTGATGATAATTTCACAAATTGCATCAAAATTCCAAATTAAAATAATAATAATAATAATAAAGGGAGAAAATGTTTTGAATTAATTTCTAAATAATCGATATATATTTGACATAAAAATAAATAAATAAATAAAATAAAATAAATAATAATAATAATAATTGCCTGCAACCCTTGTTTTTCCACAAATGACTATTTTCTTAACAATGTCCTAGAAAATGATTATCTTTAAATTTCATATACATTTCAAATTGAAGGTTCAGACGTAAATTTGTTTACACATTTCAAAAGAGAAACTCAGTTCAAAAGAACCCTTATGTTTGATTTGAACTGTTTTTTAAACATACTAATGCACACTTAAAATATATTTGCACTTTCGTAGCAGTATTATGATATTATAATCTATAGTTTTTGTAAATCGACTCCTGGGTTTACGAATTTCTCATACGCTCCTAATATGAATTCTTATAATTCCTATTTTTAAAACGTTTATTTTGCCGAATGTACTTTATTTATTTATTTTGAAAGACGTATAAAAAATCAAAATAAAACACTTTTCATTCATGGGTTATTTGAATTAAACTTTAGACGCAAAATGTTTTTACTAGCGAATTTATTTATTATCTTTTAAGAAATTATATGTAATAGTACAAAAGTAGTTGGTTTTCAGGTTTTTCCCAAACTCTCGTGAAGTTATTTCTGGTTAATCCATCACTGTAGCGTTAGCTAATAAAAATTCGGTTGGCGATGGTTTCACAAATAGTATCAAAATTTTCAAAATGAAAATAATAATAATTAAAAGGAAAAAAAAAGAGAGCTTTTTTAATTATTTACTAAATAATCGATATATTCTTCACATTTTAAAAAAATAATCGCATGTAACACTTGATTTTCCACAAACGACATTTTTCTTCACATTGTCCAAGAAAATGCTTCTCTTTTAATTTCATATACACTTCAAATTGGAGGTTCAGGCGTAAATTTGTTTACACATCTCACAAGAGAAACTCAATTCAAAAGGACCCTTATGTTTGGTTTCAGTTGTTTTCGGAACACACTAATAAGCACTCAGTAATTACAGGAAGCAGTAAGAGAATTCCACCTGAGAACTCAAAAGCTTTTGTTTGTTCTTCTGAATCAAGGAGATATTGACGTTAGGCATAAGTAATGGCGAATAAGTAATTCTGAAGAACAAATGAAACGCGCGATGGAAATTTTTGTTTTAGATTTCACGTCGATTTTAATGTAGAAAAGCGTCATCTTCAACATGACAGTTAGTTTCGACGTTGATTATAAAGTACTTTTGGGGAGCAGGATTTTTCATCTCTTTTGTTTGTGCATTAAATAAAGTACCCACCAATCAAAACCGCAAAGATGAAAAATCATTTCTCGAAGAATCTTCAATATCTACTAGCATTAGAGTTAACGAATTCTAACTTTTCAAAATTAAAAAATTGTTGCATTTATAGAATGTCCAAGAAATTTTATGAAATATTTTAGCTCGACTTCTTACTTAATAAATAAATTTTGACAGGGGGATCAAGAACGAATTGTTATTTAAAATAAATAATTGTATAAGTAATCCCATCTTGATATGTAATCAGTGATAACAAAATACTACATGAAATTAGTTGTAATTTTATCAATTAATTTTATCGACGTAATGTAATTTATTAATAATTTCTATCGACCAAAATAAAGAAGATATAACTCAGTATAATCACTTCATATGTTTTAATTAGTACATTGGCTTATATGTATAATTCCGTCGCTCTCGTGCTACGCTGTGGTGGGCAACTGTCAACGTTCTGGGACACACACCTAAAGGTGATCCTGCTCTTTAATCCGGATAGTTTTTAGCTATTTTGAATGACAATCTGTTGGATATATATATATATATATATATATATCTTTAATTAATATTATTAATATTATTATTTTTTTTTTACTTTGAATTGATATTTTAAAATTTGCGAGCTGGCAATCTTCCAGTTTCCAAATCATGTTAGATAAAATCTGCGAGCTGGGTATCTTGAGACTTTTAAATGATGTTAGATTGTAAATCACATGAATTTCAGCATTGGAGTATGAAAAAAGATGTTTTTTTTTTTTTATCATGAATTTCGAACTAATTTTGACAAAATTTTAAAATTGACTATAAATAGTCATTATGTGTTCACAGTTCGAAAATCGCTAAGTTCAGTTGAATATTAGAGATTACATATAGGTTTACAATATATATTATTTATTTATTTATTTAAAATGATTTTTTTTTTTTTAACAGGCCACTTTGCGTTGGTAACTTAAAATTTATGAGCTACCGATGAACTTCTAACTCATGTTAAATGATATATCATATGCTTTTTCTTTTCTTTTTCCTTTAAATTGGAGTATAAAAAAGCTGAAAAATAAAAATGAAATAAAAATAAATAAATAAATAAAAATTAATTAATTAATAAAATAAATCAATCAATAAATTCGAAATGTCCCTCCCTCTCTCTTATTTATTTATTTATTTATTAATCAAAGCTAGCTTTATACTTGTGATTTTTTTATTTTCTTTTTAAACCCTCCTCTGAAAATATGTAAGAAAAATACTAAAGGATTTGCTTAACAATTTTTTTTTTATATATCACAATTGTTTTTGTCTAAATTAAAATCAAATGATTTAAATGAAAAAACTTTAAAAACTAAAAGAAAAAAAAAGAAGTGGTTAATATAATTTTCCTATATATTAAAAAAAAAATTACTGCCGCTGGTGTGTGTGTGCGTGTGTTTTTTCTCGCGAACTAATTTATCCTCAGCGTCATGAGAAGTATCAGTGCTTGCCGAACACTCCAAGGCAGACATTTCTCTTGGTTAAAAATTTCTATCAACCATGATAGAAAGTCATAACTCTAGACATGCCTTAAATATATAGAGATAAATTATAAAATGGTGCAATAATAACAATAATAATGAAATGTTTAAAATATTCACAATAATCACATAAGTTATTTATTTTCAATGTGTCTGATTAAATCATATTCCTTAAAAAAAAAAAAAAATCCCTTTAAAAAGTGCATTTTTTCTAGAATATCGTGGTGAAAATCTAGAATATGGTGGTTTTTCTAGAATAAAAGTGACTAAATGTGATCATCTTTAGTATGATCAATTTAGAGATTTTTAAAATTTAGAGATGAAGTAGTTCGAATGTTTTTTGCCAAGGAATTCATTTCTGCAACCACGATAGCCATTTTAACTCTAGCCATACCTTAAATAAATATATAGAGATAAATTATAAAAGGGTGCAATGATAATAATAATAATAATAATAATAATAAGATCTTTAAAATATTTACAATAATCGCATAAGTTATTTATTTTCAATGTGTCTGACTAAATCATATTCTAGAAAAAATGCACTTTAAAAAGTTGTATCACTTCAGCTGCAAGCACCATTTTAAACCGAGCTGTATATTGGAAATAAATATAGAGTATTACATATTGTCCTAAATTAACTAAAAATGTGCAATAGTTAAAAATATAGGCATTTGACAAAATTAGTTCATAATTTCTTTAAACAAGCAATTATATCCAAAAATTCATCACCAAATAGTGACAAAAAATTTAAAAGTCTCCAAGGGAGTCACATTCTAAAGCTGTAACGCTAAATGGTTTGGATATTACTCTGTTCTAAAGAAAAAAAAATAAGAAAAAACAAGTACTGCCGTCGTTATGTGTTTTGTGTGTCTAGCTGTCTAGCATATGTTTCCGCTAAAAATAATAGCAAATTGTTATTAAGTTGTCGAACGTTAAAACAGATTTTTCACATATTATAAACGATGTAATATTAAGTATTGTATATTTCAATGTGACATCAAATGTGGGGATTTCTATAATATTGTTCTGCTTTTGTCTTGTGCTATGTATTATTAATATTTCTATTCAATGAAAGGCAACGATGCAAATAGGCGGGTAGAGGCTCCGCAAGGGTTAATGAGCGAAGCGAATCGGGGGAGAAGAGGGGGGAGCCTCCCTCGAGGATTGGTGAGTGGAGAGAGCAGGGGGGCAGAGATAAAAAATTCGACACTTGAAAGCTTTATTAATTTTTTTGTCAAATGATATGTTTCATTTTTATTTTAAATGGAAATATACATAAAAATTATCATCTGCAATTTAAAATTAGAACTAAAAACTTAAGCTCAATTGAAAATGTGAGACATGAACTGGAAAAAAGAACGAGAAAACATATTACTTTGAAGGAATAACTTAAAGCAGTACCAACAGAGAAATAAAACAAAATTCTTAGATTAAAAAAAAGAGAGAGAAAACTAGTTGAAACCATGCCAGACGCATTAAAAGTGTAATTTCCACTAAAGGATATTCAACAAAGTTTTAAAATTCTTGATTATTTGCATATTTTTGTTATACGTTGTTATACATTGCTATAAATCGCTGAGCGTTCAAAGAACCCAAATGCTTATGTGAGACAGTTTTTAACAGAGTAAATTAGTCTTCCTTTACATTTTAAATATCGTTGTTATAATAAAAAGGTTTTATTATAACAATGAAATTATGAATTTTTATTTGACACCCACTCAATGTTCCAGCAATTGACACTGCCAGTTTTTCATTTTATCAGTTATTAGCACCCTATGCTCCAGTGTTTGACATAAAATGTTAAAATTCTTATATGTAAAATATGTGATTTTATTATTTTTCTTATTTATTAATTATTTCGGGATAGATGTCAATTACCGGAGCATGCCAATCACTGGAGCACCTACCCTAATTTTTTTCTAAATTGAGTAGAAGAAAGTATTACACCCACTGGCCAATGAATTAGAAACCTTGGAATAATATTTTATTGAACCTCCTTTTGGACAGTGGACCTTCTTTTACAAAGATAACAGCCCGTATTCGTAAGGGCTTTGATTTTACAAGCTTCTGGAGAGCATTTGCGTCCAGAGAATAACATGTATTGGTTACACAGACTTCAAGATCCCGTAAATTGGATGGAAGAGGACATCGCTGTCGAATACGCCTTTCCAACATGTCTGAAAAATTTTATATTGGTTTAAGATCAGGGCTTTACGGCGGTCAGGGAAGCTGTTGGAAGTCATATTGACGTTAAATGAACCAATCTAGAACGATTGTGGTATAATGTGTACTTGCATTATCGTTCATGAAGTATACGTCACCTTCGGAAGAAAAATGTAACATTGCAGGATCCGCACTTGATCTACAATATGTCCAAGTATTGCATGACTTTTTGTTTACCCTCAAGTAACACCAGGGGACCACTTCCATACCAGCAGACCATTCCCCACAACTGGTTTTGCATACTTACGCTACTAGAGAACATTTCTAGAAACTCTCACAAGTTTCTAATTCATTGGCCAGTGCGTGTATATTCGTAAAAATTTTCGACTTCCGGTTTTCGATGGATTTACACATTTTGAAATTATTACTTACAAACTTTGAATAAACACCATAAAATGCAATAAACTCGCAACAATTGTTTCGGGTCGAAAAAACAGACTGCAGCACTCGTGCTTACTTTATTCGTCTGATGAAGGGTCGTGTGTTTTTTCGACCCGAAACAATTGTTGCGAGTTTATTGAATTTTATGGTGTTTATTCAAAGTTTGTAAGTAATAATTTTTACAACGCCAGTTTTGTGGTGCTTTTTTATTACATTTTGAAATGCCTTGAATAAAATTTGACCTTTTTTAGAAAATGTCTGTCTGTGTGTTATTGTGTTTGTGACAAAAATTTTGTGACAGATCTATAGCTGAACAACTAATGCAGAGAATTTCATATAAATTTATTTGTAATTTCACCATGACGTAAGTTAGTACCTATAAACTTTTAGTACCTTACAGGTGGCGCTGCCATTCCATTTTCTCATAATTTTTAATATGGCGGAGGTGATATGGAACAAAATTTTGTATAAATGTGCACAATCAAAATTAATTGTAACTAATCATTGTGAAATTAATATATACATATAATAATCAACAAGAAAAAAAAATTTTGTATGCGCCGCAGCATCGCTCCTTCTTCTAGGGGAAAGGGACTCCCAACACCCCTCCCTTATTGGTAAAAAATTTCAGTAAGAGTATTTATCAAAAAAGCAATGTGTTCAATGCGTTTAAAACTAATGATTCGACCATGTAACTCTGATAATTTAAAACAAAGCGATTGATTTTTTTTCATAATAATAACAATAATAATAATAATAATAATAATAGAAGTAAAATGTTGTTTGTCGGGCACAAAATTGAGTTTCTTTTGAAATTTAGTATTATATTTCTCTGAGGTTAAAAAAATTCATTCACCATGGAAATTAATACTAATAAATTCTAATAACTTTAACAAGTAATTTGCACGGCATGAATTTGTATAGAAAAATAAGGAAAATTTTTGTGACGGAGCTTTGACTGGTTTTTCAGTTGGCCACAACGTACTGGATTAGAAGGTGTTATTTACAGAAAAATATCTGTATCCTAAAACAAATATAAAACACTTTACGTATTTTCACATGAATTTCAAAAATAAATAATTTATTTTCTCATGGTTTCTTTTTTTTAAACTATATTTTTCATATAGTTCTAGGTTTACAGGCATATCAAATCTCTCTGTTTTTCACACTATATCGAAAATTTGGATACATTCTCATCTACAGTCAGTGTAAAATAATTTAGATTTTTTTGTACATATGCATGGCTAATTCCTAAACTGCCACCCGCAGAGTAATATTTCAACTTATAAAATTTTTAAAAATTTAAAATGTATCATTTGGAAGTATTTTGTTTTATTAAATACAAACCTATAAAAAATACGCGATTTAAATTACTATACTGTTCTTTGATCGTAAAAGTTATATTTAGTACAAAAGTTTCTCAATACGCTACCATGAAGAACAAGAAATTTTTGCTGTTCTACGGCCAAAATTAGTAGATTTAAAGCTGCTTAAAGTTGTATTACTTTTTATTCTGTGAAATGGGACAGACGATAACCGCTTTTAAAGATAACCGCTCAGAAAAATTAAAATGTGAGCAAAAATATTTTGCAATTAATATTAATAAGAAAAATCAATTGCTGAATTTTTATTTTTAAATCTTTTAATATCATTTAACATTTGTATAAGAAACAATAAAGAAAAAAAATCTCTAATTACATTACGGATTTAAGTCCTATTATAAAATATACTTATTCAAACAGTAATTAGTGCAATATAAATTTTCTTAACATTACATGAAGCTCTGATTATTATTTAGTTAGAATTTCATATATTATTATTATTATTATTATTATTATTATAAGTTACACTTTTTCTTATTAACGATAATGCTATAGAAACCTGTTTCAATAAATTTTCAATAAAAGCTTTAGTCAACATTTACAGCGGACCACTTAAAAAAGATAATTTATTCTTGTCTTCTAATCGCATAGCACAAAGAATATTTTTTATATTTAATTTCGAAACAAGGTATAAAAGTAAAAACCATCTGCTTAAAATAAGTAAAAGGTTAACGATGATTATTTATAGCCATTATTTAAGAATCTGAGTTCTAACAGATGAATGGAACAAAATTAAATATTCTTACATGAAAAAGCCAGTCGTGTAAAAATCAATGAACAGTTTTAGCTGAAATGATATTTAATCAGAAAAATTAAGCTTTTTGCAGTGAAATATCCAAACAAAATTTATATTAGTAACAAAGAAATATTTATACATTTATGATGACTCAGTAGATGACTACTAATAGAAGAATGGTACAAAATTAAACATTCTTACACAAAAAGCTAGTTGTATAACAATCACTGGACAATCTTAGCTAAAGTTTTCACAGTAAAAAAAAAAAAAAAAAAAAAAAAAAAAACCCTTCTTATTATTAATAATGAAATATGTATATATTGTTGATGACTCAGTGCAAAAAAGGTGCATCTCTCCTCCCTCAGACGCATTATGCAATACTTATTATTTCTTTTCATTTTCATTTTATTCATAGGTAATATTAGGCTAAGAAATATATTTTAAATGTTTATTTTTACTTTTACTAAGATAAAACAAATAAACAAAAATATGATCAGAACAAATTATTTTTAAAATTTATAATTTTGTTCTGAAGTGAAGTATTTGAAATTAGTTTAATTTCTTTTAATAATAACTTAAAAAATTTAACGGCAACGATGGCATTAATATTAGTGATCCCTTCACTAAAAAGTATTTTAGAAAGCACAATAAAGATTGTTAAAAATCATTAATTGCGTGAAATAATATATACACTGGTTCCCATAATTATAAGGACACCCGTTTTTCTATATTAACTAAACACTGAACGCTATTATTTAAACAAATATATTTTTTATTAATTTGAATTTCATCAATAGACGATATTTAAAAAGTTTTATCGTTTTTCTATCTTAAAAAACTTTAAATACAGTAAAAAAAAAAAAAAAAAAAAAAAGATTTTCAGGTGTTCACAGTTATAAGAACAGCTCGAATCTTAGTAATTTTTTTTTCAGTTATTCGTTAAATTAATATTTTATGGGGTCTTTTTTTAGGGTGAAACAGTCAGACATTCTCTCTGGT
The DNA here is from genome assembly GCA_963930645.1 of Salticus scenicus. NCBI lineage: Eukaryota > Metazoa > Arthropoda > Arachnida > Araneae > Salticidae > Salticus > Salticus scenicus. The sequence goes on along the minus strand of OZ005656.1, from coordinate 203,806,636 downwards.
ATATGTATATACATATATATTTAATATTCAGTTTCAATACCATTTCATACAGCATAGATGATATTCTGAATACATTTAAACTACTTAAAATTGCTTTCCACTTGCATGCACTTTTCTGATATGATAAATTAAGGTTTTTTCAACTTTTAGACCATGGGAAAGGCAATAATACAGAATTTTTTTTCTTCAAACTATTTTCTATTGCTCTAGAAGTAGAGCAAAAATGTAAGTCTTGTTGAAAAAAAAAAAAAAATCATTATCCTCCCACCCCTCTCTAAAATCTAACAAAAATCTGAGAATTCCGCGTTTAAAATTTGAAGATACTCTCTTGATGTTCATAATATAGAAAAAATTACTAAATTCATTATGCCTTCAGTAGAAACAGCTCCCTAGAGAGCACCATAGATCCACCTTTAAAATGCCCGATTCATATCTGTCTTTAAAAAATCTGCTCTGTCTTTCGCTATCTTCAGATCGTGCCAAGAAACTGTTAAAACCATTTGGTTAATCAAGAATAAAATGTTTTTCATCCGAAAATGCAATATTTTACCATTTCATATTGTCTTTATTCAACTTTAACACTGACGTTCTTTCCTCCATTAAATGCTTATTGATTATTACAGGTTTTTTTTTATTCATTTTAACATATTACTAATTATTTTAAACATGCATAAATGTGGACCCCAACCTTTCGTTAAAAATTACGAGCAAATTCAACAGCAGTCATTTTGAGTAGAACAGTAAGAGGAATTATGTGTCTTCGATCTCTGTAAAACAACTCTGATTTTGCATCTGATCTCCCTCCTGTCGAACCAGCAGTTCAATGTTTGACCACATTTCCTTCAGAAATTTTAGATCTTCGAATTTCATTAGAAATACGGAGGATTGAAATTATCCCTCCATTTAAAAAACACATTTATCTTACTTCACTACATGAACGTTCTTTTTTTTCGAGGAATTATCAGTAACGTGTCCGTCCAAGAAAAATTGAAGGCTTATATATGAATTAATCTAGCCCAGTAGTTAACGAATTCGCATGTCAACTGTAATTTATCAGCTAGTAAGTTAAATAAAACGAAAAAATCTGGATTGTCCCTATAATTATGAACATCTAAAAACGCGGAGAAAAAAGTATTTTGCACTATTTTTTATTAATTTTGTTTCATATTAAAAAAAATTATGACAGTTTTGGTTTTTAAAATAGTAGATATATTAAGTGCACTTAGTATAATCTTGTTCACAATTATTTTTACATTAGTTATTTCAAAACATAAAGTATATATGACAAGTATATATGACTCCTTCTCATATTATAAATATGAGAAGGAGTGTAGTGAGACTTGTGTGCATTTATTTTAATGAAATTTATCATAGTTCTTCAAACTATTGTGTGGGCAGTAGCAACAATATTGACATCTACATCTTGAAGAAACTATAATTTGTCTTTAACTGCTATTCGGCTTTGACACATATGACACAGTTTATCATAATTGACACAGTTTATGACACAGTTTATAATGTGTTGTATTACTTAATAAAGAAAAAAATTTATTTTATTACTTTTAGTAATAATTTATTAAAAATGTTAACAGTAAACAGGCCAGTAAAAAAGATTCTAGAAACATTGGTAAAGTTCGATAAATATTACTATTTACAGGGTAAAAAAATAATGTAAAACTCTTACCATTTACTTTAATGCAATTTACAACAGTCCTTTAACTGTTTAATTACTAGCACCTCGTTTGGTATCCTAAATAATTTATTCTAGCCATTATACCATCAAATTTTTATTTGCACCTTTAACGACCAGTTTTTACCGAACACCTAATTTATTCGCTATATTTCTTATAACTAGTGTTCAGTTATAAGAAGATAAGTGTTACTTATAAAAGAGCCCACCTCCTTTAGACCCAGGTTTTCGTGGTCCCAAATCTCCTCCAAAGGATTTAATAATAATTTACCTCTATTAAAGTTCTATACACATTGGTATGCCTCTTTCAGGTGTCGCATTTTGCAAGAGCAGATGATTTTCTTTCTTCAATGACTTGAGCTGCAGCATCAAACCATGATCGATTTGATATTGCATTCGTGCCTATATTCACCTCCTGGAGGTCATTCTATTAATCTGACCCGAAACAATTTTTGCGAGTTTTAGGGAATCCATGGTATTTGCTTATAAAGTTTTTTATTAATTACTTTTTAAACACCAGTCCATCGCTGCATTTTACTGCTATGAATGGTGTTAGACCCATACTCTGCTTTTACTGACAAATATGTACCAGTTCATTATGATAGTATGCTGCCTCACTGAGAGAAAATTCATTTTTATTATAACTTACTTTTAATAATAACTTTTTTTAAAAAAGTTAATGGCATAGGGGAGAACCGTGTAATATGGACCATTGTGTAATACGGACCATGAGGAAATTTGTATGTTCAACACGAGATGGCGAAATCATCTCATTGCCTTTAGTGAATATTATTGTTACACAAACCATGGAGTGACTTGTACATGCATACCTGCATTTGGACGATTATAAAATTGAGTTTTCGGTTTATATGATCATTGATGTAACAAGCATGTTAAAATGGGAGTATTACTTTCTGCTGTTAAGTAATTGTAATATAACTTTCGCGTTAATAGTAGCAAATGTACTTATTTTATGAACAATTTAGACATGCGTTTCATGGGCTTCAATTTGCATAGCGATTTTTGATTGGAAACCACGTTGCTCTGTTTACGCGTGTAATATGAACCATGCTGTGTTGTGTAATATGGACCAGTGGTCCATGATAAAAACAGAGAGATTTTGTTAATGCTCGGCGTACATATGTCGCTTACTCAAAATTTTGAGGCTATAGAATAGGCCTGGGAAGCAGAGGTAATCAAATTATCACTTCTTTCGCACACTACCCATTGGATATAACCTTTAGACCTCCCCTTTTTTTCCCCGTCCATTAACTTTTTTTTTTTTTTTTTTTTTTTGTCCATTTCTACTATTCCCAAGAGAAGTAAAGGAACATGCTGGACAGTTCGTTTCACAATTCCAAGTGTGTCAACTGTTGGGGAACGGGAAGGACCACTTGGTCCATATTACACATACGTTCTTGTAATATGGACCACCGGATACGCAAATAAAATAATTATTTTCTGCAATTATTAATAGTTCCCACAGTACTTTACCAAGTTTAAACTATGTAACTATGCAATTGTAATGAGCAGCCACCAAATTAAATCTTTTTATTTTAATAATTTAAGTTTTATGAGAATTCTTGCTTAGGGGGTCCATATTACACGGTTCTCTCCTAAACATCAACGCTGATAATCATGTTAATAAGAAAGATTAAAAGAATAATAAAAATCGATAAATATTACTAAATATGGAAGAACAATAATATGAAACTGTTTAAGCCAATTTGGTGGCAAAATGATAGTGCTCTGAACTGCATTTCCCAAGTGTCGGGTTCAAATTCTATTCCAGTTCGTAGAGGTTCGAAATCCATTTTAAGCCATTTGCATCATAAGAAAATATTAAAAGAAGCAACACCCTCCATTTCTATTTTTTAGCTAACGAATAATGATAGTGACCAACAAAGTTGAGCGTATGCATACAGCTCTGGGGATAGTGACCAGGAAAATTGAGCGTATGCATACGCTAATGATGCAAATGGGTTAAACTGTAGGTTACAGTCTAATGAGCCCTAATGTGTACAAAGCGTAGGGCTACATTCTCCCGAACCCATTTACTTAAAAAATATATATATTCTTTCTCATTTTCTAGTTCGGCCAACATTAGCAAATTCTGTCTTAAAAGAAACTAGTCTTTGTGTTATTATGTCGCTAATCGCTCTATAAGAGTAATTTACATCTAAACTGTTTAATTACATGTATTGCTTTTGAGACCCCCAAATAACTTACTCTAGCTTTTGCAACCTAACATCATTATTTATAGTTTTAATGTTCAACTTTTACAGAACAACTTTATTTATTCCATGTACTTCCTATAACAGTGATAGATCGACATGAATGATGATAGGCCCAAACTGCTTTTGCTGACAAATATGGACCAGTTTATCATAGTAATGTGTTGCATCACTGATAAAGAGAAAAGAGTATAGATAACGACAAAGCGAATTTTAAAATAAGGACTTGGCACGCATTATCGTCCATGGAGGTCCTTATCTTTCACTTTTGCTTTAGACAGCCGCATAGTTTTTAAACGTAAATTACAACCGCTGAGATTTAAGAATCAACGAATTTATGCCGACCCACTGGACGACTTGCCTAGAGATACCACAAAGACAAATTACACCACGATTTTAACTTTTGGTCGTTTTTAAATACATCACTTTAAACCGAATATGTGCAACGTGTGGCTATGTTTTATTTAGTGTATGATCTCTAGGAAACGAATTTTGTTAATATATAGGTAGTAATATTTCTTAACAGTAAAAAAGATCGATAGAGATTTTAAATTAATGTTTTTATCTAAAGAAAGTATTGTATTTCCATGGTACTATATAACAACATTGCTGTAATATTTTATTATGTAATGTAAACAAAGATTTCACAAAACATACATTTTGTGTATCTAAATAAATTTTAAAACTGAATTTAATGCTTAAATGGTCATATATCTTTTCAAACCTATAAGTTAATGAAATAATTAAGATTTACTATAACGTACACAAACATCAAACCGTCTCAATTAAATATATTAAAAGCAAACACGTTTTATTTATGAGACAAAAAATTTTTAAGTTAAAATACATTTAAAAAACAAAAATTACATATAAAAACAATTAAAATCAGACGTTTCGAAACCCGTCCAGGTTTCCTCATCAGTAATTACAGCACAATATGCAAACAGGACATGAACACTCAAGGAATTTAAAGGAGTACAGAATATTGAGGAGCCAGTGCGCATGCTTCATTGATAGTGTGGAGATGCTTGGCAGTGTGCCAGCTCTCAAGGAAAATACGCGATTTATAATTATGAACACCAGAATTTAAAATTTTTATATTATCGAAGTCAGGAATATGATCGGTTTCTATTGAATGGATTACAATTTTAGAATTTTGGTTGCAATTTTTAAAAGACCGTCTGTGTTCTTGTAGTCTAATTTTTGCTGTACGGCCAGTTTCACCTATATAAACAGATTTGAAATTTTTACAAGGAATTAAATATATTACACCAGTTAAATCCAGAGAAGGGGTTATGGGTTTAAAGTTGAAAAGGACGTTTTTTAATTGTTTAATTGGCCGGAAAGCAGTATAAATATTATGTTGTTTAAGTAATTTAGAAATAAATTCTGAAGGAAAACCAAAATATGGCATAGAAATATAACTGTTTTTTATTAATAAGTGAATTTTTCATTTTCATTGGAGTAGTGGGGGAATTTACAGGAGGAAATGAAGGAGGGGGGAAGCTGATAATGTTTTCACGATAAATTCGTTTTAACCAATTAAGAGGGTAATCGTTATTTATTAAATCCTGGAAAATTTTTTTAATTTCCAGATAATATAATAATAGAGCTCTTCGGTTATGCAGTAACGAGACACTTTTTAAGTTGGAAATTAAAAAAAATTTCCAGGATTTAATAAATAACGATTACCCTCTTAATTGGTTAAAACGAATTTATCGTGAAAACATTATCAGCTTCCCCCCTCCTTCGTTTCCTCCTGCAAATTCCCCCACTACTCCAATGAAAATGAAAAATTCACTTATTAATAAAAACAGTTATATTTCTATGCCATATTTTGGTTTTCCTTCAGAATTTATTTCTAAATTACTTAAACAACATAATATTTATACTGCTTTCCGGCCAATTAAACAATTAAAAAACGTCCTTTTCAACTTTAAACCCATAACCCCTTCTCTGGATTTAACTGGTGCAATATATTTAATTCCTTGTAAAAATTGCAAATCTGTTTATATAGGTGAAACTGGCCGTACAGCAAAAATTAGACTACAAGAACACAGACGGTCTTTTAAAAATTGCAACCAAAATTCTAAAATTGTAATCCATTCAATAGAAACCGATCATATTCCTGACTTCGATAATATAAAAATTTTAAATTCTGGTGTTCATAATTATAAATCGCGTATTTTCCTTGAGAGCTGGCACACTGCCAAGCATCTTCACACTATCAATGAAGCATGCGCACTGGCTCCTCAATATTCTGTACTTCTTTAAATTCCTTGAGTGTTCATGTCCTGTTTGCATATTGTGTTGTAATTACTGATGAGGAAACCCGGACGGGTTTCGAAACGTCTGATTTTAATTGTTTTTATATGTAATTTTTGTTTTCTAAATGTATTTTAACTTAAAAATTTTTTGTCTCATAAATAAAACGTGTTTGCTTTTAAGATTTACTATTTTTAAATCTTTGTAAATATCTTTATATAACTTATGTTTCCTCTTTAAATGGTTAATTATGTATAATTTTATTTAGTTATAATTCATAAAATGTTTCTTTTTTTTTTTTTTTTTTACTAATATTCTTCCAGGTATTCGTAGACAACTGGGTTGACAAAATGATGGAGCACTAGCTCACTTCACCAGTAATGTTATGAACTCCCTCGACGGGGCCTACTGTCTGTATTGCATAGAACGAATTAGACATGTTTCCTGGACATCGTGCTCTCCAGATTTTACATGTTTCAATTTCTTCTTCTCGTTTCACAGAATCCGTAAAGCATATTGAAGTCGGTGATATTCTTGACATTTTTTTTCTAATGTCCGCTAATTATTTACCAAAGCGATGAAACTTTTATCAGAAGGGCGACTTGGTGGTCGCTCTTTTGAGCATTTATAATTAAAAGATTTTATCATTAAAGTATTTGTTTCTTTTTTTTACTTCACCTGTCTCTTTCACATACTGTTGTCAATTCTTCTGTATGTGCTAACACTTACACAGGACATTTCAGAACCTACATTCTTACACTAAATCTTACTTCCGTTCGGCCTACTCGTCTTTACATCTGTGTTAGATATTTTAAAACATTCTGTGTTTATACATTATACATAGTTGTTTTATAAGGAAACAAAATGGTAATGCAAATGTTATCTTAATTATCGTACAAATGCAAAACAAGTTGCAAATATATTGAATTAATGTGTACGAATAAATCCCATTATTCTGCATAAATTTGATCTTATATTTACATCAACCAGTGAAGTCAGTGCAACGTCTATCATTATTTCCACTTTTTACTTCCATTACCCTACTCCCGTAGGTAATGGAAAAATTGTATTCGGTCTGAAAATTCGATATCGAGATTTCACCTGATTTACACGTTTTAAGGTCCCTTGAGTCCAAAAAAGTGGTTTTTGGCAATTGGTCAGAGTGTGTGTGTGTGTGTGTGTGTGTGTCTGGAAAATCTTCTGGCTAAATATATCTCGGAAACTAATAAAGATAGAACTACGAAACTTTAGAATTGAAACAAGTCTGGTGTACAGATGAATTTTCCAAAGTATTGTGAAAATTGTAAAACCGGAAGTGGTACCCTAAGTCCGTATCTCAAAAAACGGTCTAACGATTTTCTTCAAATTTGGTATGTAAACACTCTGTTAGATGTCCTTTCGAATGATATAGTTGGTTAGTTCAGGAAAATTGATAGGCGTCTTGTATAAATAGCTCAATTTCAGGTCTCGCGAAGGCGTTCCTTTATAAACGGCTATACGGATTTTTTTCAAACTCGCCACATTAACTCCCTTTTAAATATGCTTTTGTATGTAATTATTGTTTTCCTGTCAATAATTGAGTTTTGGTAAAAGTTGATATCTCAAAAACGGCTCTATCGATTTTCTTGAAAATTGTTATATAAATCGATTTCTTTCTTATGTATCACGCAGTTATTAGACGAAAATTTACAGCTACCCTCTTTAGGTAGATCTCGAAAATTGGTGTTTCAAAAAATAATTCTACCATTTTATTTTCTTATTTTTTACCTCGCTATATGCGCGCTTCGTTTTATATATCTTTAGATGTGTATACAGTTTATCTTACCAGAAAAATGTTAGGTTTCTACTTTTTTAGGTCACTTTTATATCTTCTGATCACATTATCTCCAAACAATGCATATAATATGTGTAATAGTGGGTAATGGAAGTCGTGGGGTTGTTTCACACCAGATTTTTTTTATACGTTCTTGAAATATAACATTTTTTTTTTTTTTTTTTTTTTTTTTAAACAAAGTATCCCAAATTGACCTTAACATTTGCGTGCAGCCTATAGTTAAAAAACAGTAGAGCAGAATTTATTAAAATTACGGAGTGGCATATTGAGATGAGAGGAGTTTATTGTAGCACAAGGAAGATCGTCCCAAAATTTACCACTAGACAGCTGTGTGTAACGGGAAATATCGTCCAATGAAATATTGTAACCAGAATGAATGTGTGATCAACTAAAAATTCACGTGGTATCATGATATAAAGCTGAAACAAGTGAACCGAAAAAGTTATATGATATGACGCTGAATATGCATGAACGTGCATTGAAGGTGAAATTGTTTTACTAAAATGGCGAGACCGGTGCCAAAGTTTAGCAAAAATTTCAATATTTAAAGATATTATGAAAAGGTCTACAGTTATTTACAAGAGAAGAAGATCCTAATTATAAAATCCTGTCCTTGGAGGAGGAAAATTGTGATGGCATGTCTCCGGACTATCCTTAGGGTGCATCCCAGACCGATGCCAATTACCTATAGCGCAGTACTAGTACGACGTTAAACCCAACCAACCTAATTATAAAATTCGTTGAAACGATATCATTCGCCTTTCATTCAGAATACAAGATGCAATACGGATAATGGATCATGGAACAATACAAGCAGAAGTGTATAAGATGTTACGTTAAATTAACACCTCTCGTGTTCGGCGTCTTGCAGAAAATGGTAACCAACTACTTATAGTCACTATGAAAAAATCGAAGATTTCGGCTATGACAGCTACACTCTAAGAAATTTCAGAAATTCGGAGAGTTGACAGTTAAATAATATGGCCAACTCTTATCTTCTAGAAAAACGTCCAGTACCCGTATTTGTAACAAGTTGCTGTGAAATTCCAAGTATTGACCGTTTATTAAAGGGTCAGTTTGCTTCTTCGAGAAAAAAGTCCATAAATTTAACAGACATAATCTGATTTTTAATATCAGTGACTGTAATGCTGGGATGATCATCAGTAAATATGAACATTCTACTTTGAAAATTGCGTTAAGTTATTCGAAATTTACGATTTTCTCAATATAGAAGAATAGAGCGAAATATTGTATAAATTTGCATTATAAGGAATATTTTAATCGTACCTTTGTCATACCATTTTTTATGCTGGCATGAATATCAGTGACTATGAATGTTCTAATTTGCAAACTCCGCAAGTTATTCGAAATTAACGCCTTTCTTGACATGGGAGAATTGGGCTAAATTCCGCCTAAATGTGCATTGTGAGGCTTATTGCACTGGAAATAGTATGCAGTTGCATGAATACAAAAATATAAAACTGACAATAATAAAAATAATCAGCAGATTAAAACAAGGCAAATGTATCGAATGGGAGGAATTATGGTAGCCTAATGGGTGGGGACATTTCAGTTTGTATCATATCAAGAGTTTGAACAAGATCATTTCTCTTAACATGAATATAGTACGTTTTGTGGCAGAAATTTCTGGGATCAAGCATATGAAGAACTGAACTGAATCCACCTATGCCAAGTAGTTCTTTAACTTTTGTATTTCAAAGTTTTGACACATTTGCCATATTCGTCACTAAAGTTATAGTCCATTCATTCGTGACGTCACAACTATTTTAGTAACATACGTGACTTACAATGAAAGAAAAGTCGCTGCACTTACTATACAAGATTATTTTAATCTTAAAAGAAAATTCTAATTTAAGTCGGAACTACTCCTTTGCAAACGTAACTTTCACATAAAAAACAGTCAAATAAAATAAGCCGTTCTACCTATCTACCTTTTCCTTTAAGCTGATACGAAAGCACCCACTGAATGGACCAGCATGGCGCCTAACAACTTGTACGTAGGTCTAGCACGCAATAAGATTTGACCATAAATCCGTGCATCTGACGCCAAATTCTCGACCTTCCACCTGATGATGATGTAAGAAGAACCCAGATTTCATTCGATAAGATTCCCACCCTTCCAAGATCCAGTTTCGGTATTTTCGGTTAACTGTTGTGACTCTTTTTTTTCCTCTTTTGATTTTTTATATCCCCCCCCCCTACTTGTTTTTTTGTTTTGTTATCCTTCATTACAAATGGAATTCGATAGTGCTGTCCATTTGAGTATTTATTTGAGACGTTGTTGATAGGCTGACAGTTTTGGATGAAATTTTAGAAATGAAGTTACAATAATACTTGGAAACTGGGTCGCTAAAGGTTCACACGCCGACGGCGTAAATGAAAATGATGTAAGTTAAAACATAGATTTTGCGCATGTTGCCATAATACGGAAGCGATATTATGTAAAGAATATTGGGCTCAGTGACCCGCGCTCTGGTCATTTTGCAAGATTGAAAGATATGCAAGCTATTCAGATTACTGTGAGAATTTCTTTTCTTTTTAGTTTAAGAGAAGTGGACATCTAATTAACGTCATAATAAAATCAACGACGGAATTAGCTGATGAATTCTGAAAGATGCGTTTGAATGAACCGCTGAAGGAAATGAATTTGACGTTATCAAAAATAATAAAGCGCATTGCTGAAAATGTTGGTTAAAGTTGTTGTAAATGTTAATGTACATGTTGGTATTTGAACATGGCACAACTCCAATAGGCCACGAAATTTCGTGGCCTATTGGAGTTGTGCCATGTTCAAATTTGTCACTTGATAAAGCTGCTCTAATGCAGACTCGGTGACCCTTGCCAACGTATATTATGTGAGAAGTGCCGAGCTGGCTATCAACCAGGGTATCTCAGTGGTTTAGAGATCCGCGCGTTAAGCGGAAGGCCCGGGTTCGATTCCCGGCTCTGGTATTTTTCACATATGTTGGTAAAAATCAGCCTTCCACTCCAATTATCAGAAGTGAGTTTCAGGATTGATGTTTGGAAATTTCTATATTAACATGCTCAAAAATGAGGTCGACCAATAAGAATACCAATATCCCCATGTTTGACGCGTCAATATACTCAAAAATGAGTACGTGGGTTTTGAATTTAACCCTTAAATGCATGAATATTTTCTGCAAAAGATTGTATTTAGCTGTAAGAAACCTTTATTATGCTGGAAACGGAACGAAAGAAAAAAAGAAACAGATTTATTTTCTATGTTACGTGCTAATTTATATGTTTATACATAGATTACATAATGGAAACTTTCCCAAAGACTACCAAAAATCATTTATTTACATGTTGCAGAAATGTTACACTATGCATTTAAGGGTTAAATATATATTGTTTCGGATCTATTTTGAGACAATTTTGCTCTTTTTTAAGAAACCATTTTTAACAGTGCATATTTCTTAAAATATAGCAAAATTACACAGTTACATTTTGATTTTAATTATGGAAGAAGCACTTGCACAAAAGCTTACAGCTCTATTTCTAAAGAGGAAGCCTTAAAAATATTGCTTTTGTGCAGCCCTGTATATTATGAAATATTTGGATACACATTATATAGTGTACTAAAAAGCCTTCCAACGCTAAAATTTGACATTGAGAAATTTCCATTTATATTTTTTAATGTATCTAATTACCTTTGTGTGTGGGGCCTTATGAATTGCACTAATCATATTTTATTCCGCAGAAATATATATATATTGTCTATCTTAATAATGTTTATTAATTTCCTTTTCTTATATACAGTACAAAATAATTAAAATATGCTTTAAAATAATGTGTCTAATATGCCGTAATACATCAGAAATCTTTTATTAGAAGAATCTGATCAAGCCAAAAGTTGGACCAGGATCTATATGCGCATTCAAGCCTTCAAGCTCCCGACCAATTATTTTCTTCATTGTTTTTATCATTTTAAGAAAAAAAAAAAAAAAAAAAAAAAAACACAGTTTCACCCAAAAATATATATTTCAGGAAAATATTACCTTTGTAAAATTTTTAATTTCGCTTTCACATGTAAAACTTTCATAAAGCATTATTTTTAAAAACCTTTTTACTTTCCGAACACTATAGTGAGGCAAGTATTGTAATCATGTGAAAAATCCGAATTTGAGATTTTGATGTTTCTATATGTTTCAAGGTTCCCTGAGTTCATTTTCACTATTTTTATGATGATGTATGTATGTGTGTGTGTGTTTGTGTGTATGTATGTGTGTGTGTATGTGTGTGAGTGAACACGCTAGCGTCTAAACGCTTTGTTCGAATAAGTTGAAAGTTGGTACGTATATTGTAAGTCACCATAGTACGAACCCTATTGATTTTGGTGAATCTAGCACTTATAGTTTTTTCACAGGGACACCAGGAAAAATTCTTTATCATTATGGCCTATGAGGCCAAATTCTTAAAAGTGTGATAGCGTCTAAACACCTTATTAATCTGCGCAAAAAATTTGTACACATGTTATAGGTCACAGTTACACCAACTGTATAGATTATGGTGAATTTAGCACTTACAGTTTTTTTACAGGGACACAAAGAAAAATTCTTTATCATCATGGCCTATGGGACCAAATTTTTAAAAGTGCGATAGCATCTAAACGCCTTATTCAATTGAGCTAAAAATTTATATGAATAATATAAATCACTGTTGCACTAACTATAAGCATTTTGGTGAATGTAGCATTTATAGGTTTTTACAGGGACACAACGAAAAATTCTTTATCATTATGATCTATGGGCTCAAAGTTCAGTAGCGTTAAATAAAACATCGTGTAATATATGGAGAAAAATACTCAAACGCTCTATTATGGTTTCCTCTCTTTTGTTTGTTTAACAACTCCTCTTTCTTTACTTTATCTACAAAACTGTTAATTACTCAATGTTCGGTAAGTCAGGTGGAGTTACTGCAGATTTTTTTTTTTTTTTTTTTTTTTGCATTATTTATTTATTTTTTAAACTGTAAACAAAATTTTAGGCCCGCATGTCACGAGCCCCTGAGTCGAGGCACGCAGTTAGCTGACGCTCTTTGTGAGTTCCGTTACAGAAACCAGTTGCGCTCTTTATATTATTTCGAATACAGAGAACATAGGTATTCTAAAAGTATTGACGAAAATTAGAGCGTTGCCAGGCGGGCAGATATATTGAAATCATGAACGTCTTTTAATATTATTAAATTGAATTTGTTAAAAAAAAAAAAAAAAAGTTTTATAAATTATTAAAATAAGAAGAAGAAGAAGAAGAAAAAAAGACTGGTGATAATGATTAATAAAAAGAAAAATGCCTATTTTATTTATTATAATAATTATTATTTAAATTCCGGAATTTTTTACTTCAAAATAAAAATAAGCTATTTTACAGTTTCTTTTTAATTGAAATAGTTACAAGATAAAAAGAAATTTTTATATACCACGTTTTTAAAATTTTCTGTTGTTTTATAAACTCGACAATTCTATGTATTAATCAATACTTAAAAAAAATTTTTTTTTTTTGATGAATTATCCCATGAACTTGAAAGAATAGGATCAAATGCGTAATAAAGAGAGCAAATATAAAAATTTTCAGACATTTATGAATTGAATAAAAGTATTAAAAGAATTCATTGTCATCGTGTTCTGTGCTATTCTAAAAGTTTTAAATGTCTAGCTAGTCGGGAAGTTAGTTAGAAATCGATAGCAAGATTTGCACTGGACAAACAAACAAGAAAGCGAGTTAATAAATACGTGGTAAAATAGAAATAGTTGAGAATTTAATTGAAAAAATTGAGAAATTTCAAGCTTTAAAACACCTTGAAATTAAATTACCAAGAATTCAATCATTTTTTTTTTTTTTTTTTAATCGAACATATGAGCTAAAAATACAAATTAAGTAAGAAAAACTTCTGCATTCTTTGCGATGGAGAAACTATTTTAAACTTCATGAGGTGTGAGGGTAATAAAGATTATTTTCGGATAATAATAAAAATTTTAATAGTATCGATAATAAAATGCAGAGCCGTAGAAAATTATTTAACTGCCAAAAAAATTAGTACTTTATATGTATGTCATGTATGTCATGTATGTCATGACTCTCTAAATTTTAATTTAAAATAAAATAAATATATAAATAAATAATATGTGCTAAAATATTAATTAACAACATACTACTTTAATATGAACTTTTCTGTTGAAAAATCTGATCTACAAACGGAAAAAAAAAATCTCCATATTTTATACTATGAATGACTTACCGCTTAGATATACATGCCATGAAAATCTTTAAGAAATATTTCAAAATTAAGAAGTTCTAAAGCGATTTGACCACACATAATATTGTGACTTTAAACATTTTCCTCTGAGTCAATTGTCCTATTGCAGTGAAAGTAGTTTTACTGTAAAGGGGCAGTTCATTCACTTTTAGTAAGTCGGCCTTGACGACAAACTTGACGAGTTGGTGACCAAATTTATAGGGAAATGGTAGTTTAGGATTCTGAAGTTTCGAGGCTCTATGTTGAACGGGAACCGCGATCTAGAACTCTCCATGGGATTCAGTACAAAGCTGCCACCAAATTTCATTGCCGAAAACTATAAATAGAATCAAGTTGAAATCTGCCAGTCAGTGTCACTCATATGGTTATTCTGAACGACTGTGTTTCAAGCGATTGAATTTTGTCCCTGAATTAGCGGAATTCCTGCTCTGTGGAGTAGGGTAAGTGTTCCAGTGATTGACACTTTTAGAGCAATTTCTGATGTTTTTAATGTTTTAGTCATCAGAAATTATTTTCAGAAATCTTAAGTTAATATATATGGTATGAAAAACTTTCAGAAAATATATGTTAAAATATATGCATTTGATAATTAAATTATTATTTTTTTTTTATGAATTTTTATTTTACACCCACTCAATGTTCCAGTAATTGACACTGCTAGTTTTTCATTTTACCAGTAATTTGCATCCTATGCTCCAGTGTTTGACAACGCTAGTTTTTCATTTTACCAGTTATTGGCATCCTGTACTCCAGTGCCTGACACACAATGTTAAAATTCTTATATGTAAAACATGTGCTTTTAATTTTTTTTCTTATGTATTAATTATTTCGAGAAAGATGTCAATTACTGGAGCATGTCAACCACTGGAGCACTTACCCTATTTGACGATATCTACTTTACTCTTGTAAAACAAGCGACTTTTTTCTTGGATTGTTTTTAGAACATTTGTCGAATAGTGACTTTTGTGATACGAGCAACAACTTTATTGGAATGTTTCGAGTATATTCCTAGAAATCACAGTTTTGTTGTGCAGTCCGAAAAGTTGTGCTGAATAAAGTACATTCATCGACTAGAACCTGCCCGTTTCTTTAGGAAATACTTTATAACTTTATTCACACAAAAAAGTCGACAATTTTGTATGAATATTTTTTAACAAGACTAACAAAAGAATTTAATACATTCTTGTGGCATTAAAAAAATAATAGTAATTAAAACATTAAAATATTTAAAATGTTTTAAGTTTGGATTATGGGTGGCTTAACCATCACTTTAAATTTAGCTTTCTCATAAACACCTAGTGAAATGGGAAAAAGTGTAAGCACCATTACGTCGCGATGAAGGAATATCATAACCTTGACACAGCAGTCGAAAAAATACTACTTTAACATTTACTTAAATTTTACACAATATAAAAATATTATTCTTCCTTTTCCGTGATTTAGTTGAATTATTGATTGTAGGGAAAAAAAAAAAAAAAAAAAAAAAAAAAGGAGGCTACTTTGAATCATACTTAATGCACCATTGGTAAAAAGGAATAAAATAAAACAGATTTTTCAGCTTTATATGTTAAGTGTGTGGGGATAGTCGTTCTAAATATCGATATACTATGAGATTTTCCATCCGTTTTAAACAGATGATAGTCAGGAAAAAAAAAAAAAAAAAATAGATATAGATATAGAAATTAGAAATTTTTAAAAAATGCTTTACTATGAGTTTGCAATCGAGATATTATGTCATTGTCCATCCGTTAATTACAGATGATATTTAGAAAAATAAATAAATAAACAATCAGAAATTTAGAAAACATACACTAAATTACAATAAATTGTTAATTGCAACGAAATACCGGAATTGAACAATAATGAATAATAATAATAAAAAAAAATCTACAACTCTTGTTATTTGAGTTGAAATATTGATTGAAGAAATAAATGTGACTTGAAAAGTCGAGTCAAAAAGAGAGAGAGAGAGAGAGAGAATCAATTTATTGTTATGCATGTTAGAGGAAAAAATTCATTTGGCATATACAGATATATCAAAATTTCCATCTGTTATTAACAAACGATATTTAGGAGGGGTGGAGGGCATTAGAAATTTAGATCTTTTACAATAAATTACAGTACGCTGCACAGAAATACTGCTGTTGAACGATGACGAATAAAGAAGAATCCACAACATCTCTTTTTCGCGTAGTTTAGTTCAAATATTGATTGAAGAAATATCAAGAGGAAGAAAAAAAAAATCAATTTTTAGTTGTCTATGTCAAGGGAAAAAAGGTCTTTCCGAACTGTGCCATTTTCCAACGGTTATCAAAAAACAATATTTAGGAAGGAAAAAAAAAAAAAAAATACTATAAAAATTTTTAGAAAACACACGATAAATTGCAATAACTTGTTAATTGCATTGAAATGACAGTATTGAATAATAATAATAATAATAATAATAATAAATCTACAACTTTTCTTTTTTCTTTTTCTTTTTCTTTTTTTTTTTTTTTTTACCATCTTCTTCTTTTTCTTTTTTTTTTCTTCTTAATTAGCATAGTTTTTTTTTTTTTTTTTTTAATTCGCGTAGTTATTTGAAGAAATAAATGATACTTTAAATCGTGCATAGAAATTCGATTAAAAAGAAAAAGAAACATCAATTTTTTTCTTTATATATTATAATTAAAAATATTCATTCCACATAGTCACATCTGTTATTAATATATATATGGGGAGGGGGGGGGGACAGAAGTCTGAAACACGTACAATAAGTCGCATCAAAATATTGACTATAAACAATGAATAATAATTTTTCTTTATTTATTTTTATTTATTTATTTTTTTTTTTTTGGGGGGGGGGGGGGTGCTACTTTTGTGCTACTTTTTATCGTCTAATGAAGGCCGTGTTCAATTATTTAGGCCTCATACAATGATTAAAAGTGTTTACAGATTATGGTGTTGACTTACAAAATTTTATTATTCATACTTCAACGTCGGCCTTTCAGTAAACAGTAGCACCCTTTTAAAATTTCATTAAACTTTAATAATTACAATATAAATATACATATTTCCAAAATATTTTTAAAAATGAATAATTGAGAAAACATTTTACTTTTCATATGAACTTTTCATTACTTTTCATTTTCTTTAAAAATATTCTCTTGATATTTTATATTTTCCATTTAAATTCTTTAAATTCGATTTATTAATCTATGAAATATCCCTTTTAGTAGAACTTTCCCGCCGAAACACTAGCCGAAGCAAGAAAAAACTACATCACTTTTCACGGTGAAGGAAATATAAATAGTCTAGCTATGGTGGTAGAAAAAAACATTCACAAATTACTTCGGATCTAGACGGTGGTAACATATCCTCCAACCGCTGGTGACATAACAAATGGTGATGGAAAATAATAATAACTAGTATGTTGTGGCCACCACAAGACTTTCTTCTATATTTTCCTATACATATTCAATCAGTAACAATATTAAAAAAAAAAAAAAAAAAAAAAAAAATTTTTTTTTTTTTTTGGTTAAAAGTAAAAAAAATCGATAACTTTGTTTTAAATTATCACAGATTTATAGTTCAACCATTCGTTTTAAAGGTATTGACGAGATCTTTCGAATGATATCCATCTTCAAAATTTACACCCCACGGGGGGTACTTCCCCCCCAGTGGGGGAAGCGATGCCCCCCCATGCACAAAATTTTTTTCCTAGTTACGTACTACTATTATCAATAATTCATATTAATTTTACAATCACAAGTGTAAAATAACTCTTATTATGCACATTTATACGAATT
Organism: Salticus scenicus; assembly: GCA_963930645.1. Lineage (NCBI taxonomy): Eukaryota > Metazoa > Arthropoda > Arachnida > Araneae > Salticidae > Salticus > Salticus scenicus. The sequence continues at coordinate 203,788,528 of OZ005656.1, read as the reverse complement.
TTTGTCCTATTCTGCCATGTTAAAAATTTAGATAAAATGCTATCACAGCGCCTCCTGTTGAGCTATTCATCCCCAAATATAATCAGCACCAGTTTATGTCGGGGACCAACTAAATACCAAGTTTGGTAAAATTTCGTTAAAAAAAAAAAAAAAAAAAAAATATATACGATTTTTTTCTGTTTTTTTTTTTGTTAAAAGTAAAAAAATTCGATAACTTTGTTTTAAATTATCACAGATTTATGGTTCAACCATTCGTTTTAAAGGTATTGACGAGATCTTTCGAATGATACCCATCTTCAAAATTTAACCCTCCCGGGGGGGTACTTACCCCCCAGGGGGGGAACCGATGCCCCCCCATGCACAAATTTTTTTTCCTAGTTAACTACTACTATTATCAATAATTCATATTAATTTTACAATCACAAGTTTAAATTAACTCTCTTTATGCTCATTTATACGGAATTTTGTCCTATGCTGCCATGTTAAAAATTTGCATAAAATGCGATCACAACGCCACCTGTTGAGCTATTGATCCCCAAATCTAATGGGCACCAGTTCATGTCAGGGTGCAACTAAATACCAAGTTTGGTTAAATTTCATTCATTGGTTCGTGAGATACAGCGTCCACAAAAAAATGATACAGACACACAGACAGACAGACAGACACACAGACAGACAGACAGACATTTTTTAAAAACTATCAATTCGTGTTCAGGACATCCCAAAACGTGTAGATCCGTCAAAAAACGGAGGTCGAAAATTTTCGCGAATCCAATACTTTCTCTATATTACATATAGAAGAAAGTAATAAATCAGTGAGTTCCTAAATGTTTTAAACACGATTTAATCAATATTTTTTAAAAGGAGAAGCGGAATTAAACGGAATTACACTAAGTGGAATTATTACGCTTCTCCTTCACGGTATTTCCGGCCAAAGTACGATGTTACAATTAGCTGTAGATGTTACAAAGTATGTTGCAATTAGCCGTGGTTAAAAATTAATGTTAATTTATAAAAACACTACTCTGAAAAAAAGAAAACAAAAATTTGAGTTCTGATACAATTCTTGCTGATTCTTACGTAAAATGACCTCCTGAATCCGAATATGACACCCATTTTACCCAGTCACCCAATGATAAAAATGATAAAAATAGGGTGCCATTCTTAAAAAACGGTGAGTGACAGGGCAAAATGGGCGTCCTATTCGGATTCAGGAGGCCATTTTACAGTCGGTAACAAAAGTCTCCGAACACTAGCAAAATTTCATATGTAAAAAAAGTACACTTAATACAGTTTTGTTAAATAAATCCTTGTCGAATCCTGTTCTTAGTCAGTCTAAAAACAGGATTCGACAAGGATTTATTTAATAAAACTGTACTAAGTGCACTTCTTTTATATAGGAATTTTTGCTAGTGTTCGGAGACTTTTGTTACCGACTGTACATAAGAATATGCTGAAATGGTGTCAGATGCAATTTTCATGCCGAGCAGTGAAATTTAATAATGTTATTATTATTTTAGATTTAATTGGCTTTAAATAGAATTATATCATGACAAACGACTTCTTTTAAAATGTGGACCAAATTTAAAACATCTTTCAGATAAAAAAAAAAAAGAAAAAAAAAAAATGATTGACTCTAAATTACTATAGATCTAATATTACAGTTTAAGATGTAAAAAGAGCGATACTATCAAGGAGACGGCAAGGGTGTGGGGTCCTCAAATCGAACGGAGGTTCCGCGTGTAGTTAGCACTCAGTGAGTGTATTCATATACTCAAACCCTAGAGCGCACTACTTAGCCATCGCCGAGAAAAAAATTCCTGAAGTTTGAAAAAAAAAAAAAAAAAAAAAAAAAAAAAAATTTAAATTTGTATTAAAATTTAATAAATCGTTATAAACAATTTCTTTTCAAATTTTATACATTGTTAAATCGCGAATTTAATGATTTCTAACTTTTTAACATTAAACATATGCCTGGTATGCGTCAAAATTATCTGAACATCGAGAAATAGTTATGAATCTGAATGAAGTTTGCTTTTTAGGAGAAATTCTCAAAACACCGTGCTCCTGTAAAAAAGCTGCATTTATTTGTTGTGCAAGTTGTCGACAAAATTTGTGTTTTTCTAGTTTTTATGATAAATATCATCCAGGTTTGTGTATTCGTAAAGATGAATGATTGAAAGAATTGCTAATGCTATAAACGTATAATCATAAATATTAATTGTATTTAATAATATGTTATTTTATAAAAAATAAATGGTAATGTTTAAAAGAACTGTGGCTTTTGTATTTATTCTATCTACAGTTCTAAGTTCTAATCGTTAAAAAGTTAGAAATCATCAAATTCGCTATTTAACAATGTATAAAAGTTGAAAAGAAATTGTTTATAACGATTCATTACATTTTAATACAAATAATTTTTTTTTTCAAACTTCAGGAATTTTTTTCTCGGCGATGGCTAAGTAGTGCGCTCTAGGGTTTGAGTATATGAATACACTCACTGAGTGCTAATTACACGCGGAACCTCCGTTCGATTTGAGGACCCCACACCCTTGCCGTCTCCTTGTATATTTAAACATTTTAAATAGAAAAAAAAAAAAAAAAAAGTTAAAAATAGTAGTTTTAGAAATAGTTGTATTTGCGATACATTTTTGTGTAAGGGGTTACCACTCCCTTTAACTCCCACCCCAACCCATTTAAATATTGTAGCTATATTAATAAATCATTTAAGAGTGTTATTAAATATCAAAATTTATTTTAACGAGATTCCACTCACATCACACATTGAAAAAATGTCGAGTGTTTTCAAATACTCTTGTATATTGTATGTACAACGAAAAAGTATTAAACAATGTACTTAAATTTAGAATAGTAAAAAAAAAAAAAAAAAAAAGAAAGAAAGAAAGAAAACAGAAAGAAAAGAAAAGAAATCCTAGCACAATTTGAAATGCACTTTAAGCTATTTTCAACTCTAGCTCTAATATATTAGAATTCTTTGGTGTGACCCTGTAAACGAAAGACGAATATTTTTTATACTCATATGAAATATGCTTTTGAGCATATAAAATTTATATGTACATTTATTTTATATAGCGTAGTCTAAAGATGTTAATGTATACCAAGAAGAAACTTCGACCAATGTACGTAGTGTATTTAAATTCTTTTGTTTGTCCCTGTACACAAATCATCTGTCCGATCACAATAAAAAGTTTAAGTATTGATGCAGATATATGATATCAAATTTGTACTTTTCCCTAATATGCGTTTTGAGTTAAGCTAATAATACACTCACAGGCATATAAACCAACTTGATTTTCGAATTCAAGGAATCTGAAAATCTGTATTTATAGTAAAAATTGAATTTCAAGAAACTGACTTAAAAAGAATATGTTTTCTGTTATAAGAGAGGAAGAAAAGAACACTATCTACAATTAAAGAACTACAGCTTTGAAATTGTAAGACACAAAATATTTAAGCATTAACTTAAGATTTATGAGAAACTAATCGAATTTTAACCGCAGTGGCTTATTATTATTATTAGCATTATTATTAAGGATAAAGAAGCAAAATTATAAATATATTGTTTAGTTGTTTAGTTTCTTGAAATTAATACATATTTTTAAAAGTGTGTTAAAGAATTGAAACACACTCAAGCTGAAGTATTGATTAATGAAACATAGTTTTCATCCATGTTCCGATAAACCGCATAAAGAAAAAGAGAAAGAGAAAAATTCTCATCTTCTTCGATAAAAGAATCTCGAAATGACGTCAGAAGAAAAAAAAAGTATCAAATAATGACTTCCATTTTTTTTACGACGCTAAAAACCATTTTCTGTCAGCAACAAATGTAATGAATTGCAATTGTATTAAAAATAAAATTAATTAATTAAATTAGTAAATGCGATGATTTACTCTTCTACTAATTTTACAATTTAATTTTAATTTAAAAATTTTTAAAAATTATTTAAAACGAACTATTGATTAATGAAAGACTGGCTCGAAAAGCTCTCTCTCTACTGTCGAAAATCCGACGATCGAGAGGAGAAAAAAACTTCCGCACTCTCCGCGAAGAAAGAGCTTTAATAGCTTCGATGCAGTCAGTGGTCGAAAAAAATATTCGATCTTTATTCCCGATCTACGGAGACGCTAAAATTATCTTCCATCGGCAGTTGACAAATGATAACATAAAAACCATAGTTCCATAAACTGCGAAGACGATTTTAATGACTCACAAAGATTAATTATATCACTTGCCTCCGGATTTACATTATTAGCGCATTACTCTATTGTTCTACAACGTCGCTCGAACGGAACAAACACCTTCCCCCTTTTCCTGTCATCGTCTGCCCCCACTTCAACCCACGCAAAACGTCGTCTGCGGCAAGCAGACGCCACGTGATCTGCATGCAGATAGAAACAAACCGAAGGCAAAAAATTCCCGGGGATCTGTAGATACCTTTTCCGCAAAGTGTGATACCTTATTTCTATTCCGTGTGTTTGCATCTTCCGGAGAAGACGATAGCCCGGCATCCCTATAGTAGCATCCCCCCACTTTTCAGACGAAAAAAGTCTAGCCGACGAGGTTCGGTTATTGACCTCCGTTGATAAAAAACGTTCGTTTGTCCCTCTTTTTTTTTTTTTTTTTTACTTTTTTCTTTCCTCACCCCCCCGTCTCTAGGTCTGAGATACGAAGCAAAAACAACCCCCCAACAGATCTCGCGTTTCTTTTCCCTCCTTCATTTCATTGTTTACTTCGGCAATCGGACTTATCACTGCAACCGAAAGGATTTCACTGAAGATGTGCGAGAGATGAATAAATAAATAAGCAAGACGCGCTGGCCATCCCCTCAAAAAAATTCTCGCGAAAAAAGGTTCAGAAAGTGGCGTCTCTCCTTCTTTTTGTAGAGCAAGGCGACTTTTTTCATCGATCCGTCTAGCGCGAGGTTCTCTCTCTCTGCAGCAGCAACAGCCCGCCAGTCAATATCACCACCACCCTGTCCCCCTTTTTTTCCCAGACGCGCAGATCTCTTCTTTCTTCCCCCCCTCTCTAAGTCTGCAGTCTGCTCCCTCCTCACTTCGAACAGCCCCCCGACTCGTATTTTTTCTTTTTATGCTTTTTTTTCTTCTCTTCGTTCTCTTTTTCCCCCTAACCTCTACTTTATTGATTGGAGGCGCAACCTGCGTTCTCTAGCTGAGCCTGGGGAGGAGGAAGGAGGGGCCTTTTTTGCCCGTGTCCCAACGTTCTTTTCTTTCCGTACCGACATCTTCTCTCTCGCAGAAATGGATGGAGTGCCGTCGCGAACGTTACCGCGTCGACGACCCTAAAAAATCCCCGACTACTTCCAAAACACCCCCTTTCCCCGGAAGAAAAGTCAAATAAGAAAAAAAAAATATTTTTTCATTAAAAAAAAAACTGACTAATTAACTCCTTAATGAGGTGTCAAAAAGTTTTGCCTGGACCACCAAAAATTTAACTGATTAAACAAGAAACGTTTTCTGGAAAGACAAGAAGGAGGAAGGCAGAAAAGAAAAAAATGGCCTCACGCGCTCGGCCATTTTTTTAACAAAAGCATCATCATCCTCTTCCGTAACTGAACCGACCATCTTCCACAGTGCGGGAATAATAATTGTGGTGCGTGTGTGTGTATGTGTGTGTTTTTGGCGCTACGGCTATGCACGCTCTCTGGCGGTACAGCTGAGTAATTAAAAGCATTTTTTTTTCTCCCTCCCCCAATTGACGCTAATGAAGGACCACGTGTTTCAAGAGCAGCAGTGAAGGATTGTGAAAATGCAATTAAGCCGGCTCGCATGAATTCTGCAACTGGAAGGTAAGAAAAACACTTTTTTGACTGCTTTCCCCCCCTCGTTTCCTCGCTAATGGAATAAATTAGCGTTTTCCAGAGAAAATGCTGGCGGTGTTCAAAGGGAAAATTCTCGGCATTCATCTGATTAGAAAGAATTAGTGATTCACTAATTGAACATAAGGGGGGATGCAACTACCACTAATGATTTTAAATGGGGATTCTGTTGTCTCCGGATAAAATTTACAAGCTCTCGGAATATGTATATATATATATGCATATATTTATATTTATCTATACAACTTTGTACTTAATAAAAATATTTCCGCAGTAACTTCAGAATGAGGGATGAATTTGTTTAAGGTAATAAGTTAATGTTAAGTGAATAATCCTTTATTTTCTGTGTCACGTTCACAGAGAAGATCGGATGACACTAACTTTAACTTAAGGAAATCAAATTTCTAAAGCATGTTGTTATAAGTGCTTTTTATTTATTTTACTTTTTAATATTTTTATTTTTAGGGGAATTTGGGTTTTACGTTAAGTAATTTTCCTGAGAATATTTTCTAAGAGGTTCCGTTCTTAAGCTGAGATTTCTTTTTTCTCGTCGACTTTAATTGACATTATGTATGCAATATTTAAAAGTATTTTCAGTCTACTTTTTAAAGTTACACAATACATTAAATCCAATCATCATTTAAAATTTAAATTAATTTTTAAAAGCATTTTCTGCGGTGAAATGATAACTTAAAATCGTTCTTGACAAGTGTAAAATGTTGTTAATTCGAAATTTTTGACACTGATTTTCTTTTAAATTGTTAGGAATAAGTTTTAAAACAATTTTTTTTTCCTCCACCCCCCAAATGAAGAATTTATTTTAAGAATATAATATATATATTGATGATTACATTCTTTTCTTTAGGTTTTCTATTTGCTTTCTATTTTTTTTTTTTTTTTCATTTAGTAAATCAATATGAAAATGTAATAAGAAAATTACTATCATTAGTTTATTATAGTCTTTAATAGTTTTTAAAAAAGAATAAAAATCCATAAAAATAGCCTTTCTATAAAATTTTTAATTTTTTTTCTCATTTTTTAATCATTATTATTATTATGTTAATTATGCAATATTTTAATTAACCATCAAAATATTTAATAAGATTTGTGAAATTTTGTTCTTTTTAATTAATTATACTTAAAAATAATTTAATTACAAAACGTTCATTATTTATTAACAGGTATTGCTGTAAATATTTTCATGTTCGAAAATACTTTTCAATTATCGATTGCAAAAATTTTTACCAATAATAAAACATACAAACAGACCTTAATACTTTATGATTTTTTTTATTTGTGCATACTATATATATATATATATATATATATATATATATATATATATATATATATCCTTTTATTTGTATTTATTAATTAATATTTTCAATTGTATTACTAAAACATATTTAATTCTAACCTTTTTCAATATAAAGAATTAATTTACATTTAATAATTTTTAATGCCATGTCAATAAGAAAATTACTAAAGTTTATAGTTATAAAAGAACTTTAGCTATTGATAAAGAAATATTTTTTATATAAATTTTTTTTATTTCCGAAACGTATTTATTTAGTTTTTATTATTAATAACTTATTTGTTTTATTTAAAAATATTTAACTTTTTATTTCGTAAATTTAAATTAAAATTTTATTTTTTTAAATTTGCTTAAAAAATATTTTAAAATTTTATTTATTTTATAAGTTTTAACAAGTTTTATTTTTTCAAGGTTTTATTTTCTTAACTTTAAAATTTCCTTTAAAACTTTTTTTTTTCAAATGAAAATGTGTTTTATTTAGCACATTTGTAGGGTTTAATGTAACAAAATAATTTTAATTGTTTATAAAATGCTACCTTACCATTAAATAATTCAAAATTTCATTTCTTCTTCTTCTTCTTCTTCTTTTTTTTTTTTTTTTTTTCAAATAATTACATAAAATAATAACTGATTTAATTTCGACAATTTAATTTAACAATTTTTTTCCATTATTCTTAATTTTTAATGTGTAATTAATTTTTTTTTATTTGCAGTTTGGTTTTAGTAGTTAAAAAATATTTAATAGTGTAAATAAAAATAATCATTTTGGAAAATTATTGCTGATTGATGATTTAATAAGGTTTGGGTGAATTTTTAATTGAACTGTACGGAAAGCGCAATTTAGAAAAATTATTAGCAACACCAGCTATGTATTGGTTATTTTACATTTCTCAAATAAATTAAATATTCGTACATTTAAGATTTTTTTCAGTAATAATAATTAAAAAAAAATCTATAATTTTCCTTATATATTAGATTTTTTGTGTTTTCTATTTCTAATAAAGACACTTTTTTTTTTTTTTTTTTAAATTCAATGAGACTTTCGTTTATGCAATTATTTTCTAAATTATTCTGGAAAGATAAAATTGTAGACTTATTATGACATGAATTTTTAATTACATTTTTCGTTTTAAGTCAAGATATATACAAAATTGTTTTGAATCGAACGAAAAAATGTATTATCGTTTCGTAATTTTGTAATTAATGCATTTAATTAAGTTCTAATTGTTTGTGTTAAAATTAAAAGCTTTAATAACTTATTATTATTATTATTATTAGTAGTAATAGTATTAGTTTTTTCACTTTTTCTGTTTTTATCTTATGTTATAATTTTGTGTTATTTATTTATAAATTACATTTTATAGTTTAATATTCGGTCCTACAAATCCAGTTCTTTATCCGATTAACGAAAAGGAATATTTTGAAAAAAAAAAAAAAAAAAAAAAAAAAACTATAGTTTGTTATATGTTTATAATATATTTAATTTTTTGAACGTATGAAAATAAGAATATTAAAAATATATAAATATATAAATAAAATATATTTATTAATATAAATAAGTGGTGCAAAATGGTTTAGATTTAAATTTTTTTTTTTTTTTTTTTTTTTTTTTTTTAATTAGTGTTCAACAAATTTTAAATTTCAAGATGTACACTTTTTATTTGTTTATTTATTTTTATTTATGTATTTATTTATTTTTTTTTTTCATGCGAAAAATTTATGAAATGAATAAATTTCTAAAATGAACAGAAATTTTAATAAACTTTTACGTTTTTAATTATAATATTTATAAATCAAATTTCAGTATGAAGTATGTTTTCATTCTATACTTTTTAATTTTTAATTTAATTTTTTTTTTTTTAATGATTATATGTATATGGAAAATATTGTGTGTGAACAAAATTTTTAAATATAAAATAAGCAATTACAATGTATATATACCCCGCGACAAAAAGATAGGTACAAAGGGTTTTTTCTTTGATTTTTCATAAAATAACATTATCTAAATTGTGCTTATCATTTATTATTATCATAAAATAACACTATTCCCGGACTAGTTTTTGTTTTAAGACTAATTTAGAAAAATTTTAAGACTAAAATTTTTCTAATTCAAGACAAAATCAAGACAAATTCCTATCATCGCGACAAAAAGATAGGAACAAAGTTTTTTTTTTTTTTTTTTTTTAATTTTTGAATATGCTTATTTTGAATATGAATATTTTGAATATGATTCAAATATTTAATATGCTTTTGATATGATAATATTTTGTTATGATAATAAATGATCAGCATAATTTAGATAATGTTATTTTATGAAAAATTAAAAAAAAAAAACACTTTGTTCCTATTTTTTTGTCGCGGAGTGTAGTCTTAAATTAGAAAAATTTTAGTCTTAAAACTTTTCTAAATTAGTCTTAAAACAAAAATTAGTCCGGGAATAGTGTTATTTTATGATAATAATAAATGATAAGCACAATTTAGATATAATGTTATTTTATGAAAAATCAAAGAAAAAACTCTTTGTACCTATTTTTTTGTCGCGGGGTGTATATATTGCGTATTAAAAAATTCATTTATTTCAATAACAAAATATTTTAAGTAATGAGGCGGAATAAATTTTACTAAACCATGTTTTTTAAAAATTATTTAATATTGAGATTTCCCATGTAAACGGTTTTCTGCTTCTTTTAGTAATAATAATAATAATTGATAGTAATGAAATTGCCCTGAAAATTAAGCTTGTTTCATTGCAGTTTGTTTCTATCGCAACACTTGTATTCACTCATTACTTCTCAAACATCGTAAATAAATTGCTTAAAATATTTTAATTTACTAAAAATAATTTACTCACATTATAAAGAAATCTTGACGTGTTACGTAAAATACCAATTTATGTAAAAGTTTAATATTCACTAAAGATACAAAATTTTGTTGAATATACTTTTCGGACGCGGGAAGCACTTTAAAATGTTCTTTCTTTCTTTCTTTTCTTTTCTTTCTCTTTTTTTTTTTTTTTTTTTTTTAGCACATTATATTATTGAAGATAATTAGTTTACCGAGAATAAAGACAATTCTATTGATACAATTTGAAAAATTTATTTCATTGAAGTAATTTTTAAGATCCATCTTCTCCCATATTTTCTAACTTTAAGAAACATTCCAATGGTTATGAAATTTTATTAATCAAATGAATTAAAAAATGCATCTATTTATACGCAACATTTAGTCCTTTGGGATATCTACGATTATGTATATATATAACTGTAATATTCTTTCAGATGTAGATGTAAATACTTTTTATGCATAATAAATTCTTTTATACGAAGAATTAATACATTTTAATTAAAACAGTGAAATATTAAGCTATTAATACTATAGTATTAATATTAATACTATGATTATAATTATATTAATACTATAATATAATAAATATTTAAAAAAATAAATTAAATTAAAAATTATTTTTTTTAACTAAATTAAAATATAATTTTAAACATCAGTACTATAGTATTAATATTGATGTTTAAAATTGAATTTTAATTTAGTTAAAAAAATAATTTTTAATTAAATTTAATTTTTTAATTAAATAATTTAGTAAGAGAACAAAATCAGTTACATTGCAACAGAAATGTGTGCATTATTAATAGCAAAAGTAGAAATGTCGTAAAAATCGTTTTTCAGTTTAATATATATTTGTTTAAGAAGTTTAATAAATTTTATTGAACTTATTTTTGTTAAACCAAAATTAAAAATATGTTTAGTTAAGTTTTTATTTTAATTGACGGAACAATTAAGAGATTTAAATTAATAACAAGATTTTATATAAAATTAATGTTAGTAAAATTATTATTGTATTAGCAATATTTCATATAGAATTTATTATTACTCAAATGAAGAATTTCAATGCATCGTGCATTGAAAATTTTCTATTTTGCTACCCTTTCCACAAACTATATCCTGTCATTTTACAATAAAGTAAAAAGAAATGCATTGAAAAATATATAAATAAATAAAATATTGAAGTTATTAAAAATTCAATTAATTTTTAACGAGCTTATTTTAAAATTTTGTTGCTTACTTTGATAAATTCATTTCGTAAAACTAGTTAATTAACAGAAATCCAACCATAAATAAATAAATATATATAAATAAATAATTAAAAAAAGTGAAAAGATTAGATTAAAAAATCTTCTTCTTTTTCTCTTCTTATTTATTTATTTATTTAACTTGTAAATGATATTTTAATGTTTTTGACAAACACGTTTAAGAATTTGTTACAAACCTTATATTTTCATTTCGCAAAATTAATATTACTAAGAAATATAAGAGTTTTATTAAAAATAAGGTTCTTATAAAAAAAATCAAATTTTCCTTTAAATAAAGTTGTAAATAATATTTTTTACATTTTAACGATTTCGTTTTAAAATTTCGTCATTTAACTTGATATTTTATTTTATTTTATTTTATTTTATTAAATAATTAGCTGTCCTAGAACAAGAAAATCAATTTAGAATTATTATAAATAAAAACCAGAACTTTAATTTTTTAACAAAAGTTCTTAAAAAATTTATTTTTAATGAAGTTGTAAATCATATTTAAAGAATTGATGAGCTCGTTTTAAAATTTTAATGCGCAGTTATTAACTTGTAAATCATATTTTTAAAATTTTAACGGACTTGTTCCAGAGTTTTATTACTTAGTTTCATATTTTCATTTAATAAAGTTAGATAATTAACAGAGAACCTTTTGTAAACCATAAATATGAATTTAGAATTATTATGAATAAAAATAAGTTTTATTATTATTATTATTATTAATTATTATTTTGAAATAAAAATGTTCGCATTAAAAAAAAAAAAAAAAAAAAAAAAGAATTTTCTTTTTAATTGAGTAGTAAATCCAATATTAAGCATTTTGACGAACATGTTTTAAAATTTTGCTGTTTAGCTTGATATTTTTCTTTTCATGAAAAAAAAAAAAAAAAGAAAAATGAATTAACTAATTAATAGAAAATTAGTCGTAGAACATGAAAAAGTTTATTATTATTACTATTGTTAAAGTTCTTATTAAAAAAATCAAATTTTCCTTTAAACTAATTTATAAATCATATTTTAAATATATTCATAAACATTAAATTAGCTAATTCATGACATAAAACTAGCTGATTAGTAGAAAGTCTTAGAAAAAAAAATAACGATAAAATAAATAAGTAAATAGAATAATTATTAATTAAAATAAAAAACTTTTTCTTCTTCTTTTCTTTTTCTTTTTTTAATTAATTAAAAAATTAAATTTTCCTTCACCTTAATCATATTTTGAACATTTTAACGGACTCGTTCTAGAATTAGTTCAATTAATTGACATTTTCATTTCAAAATATCAGATTATTAAAATAAAGTCGTAGAATATGGAAGTCAGTTTAGAATATTATCAATTAAAATAAGAAATCCATTAAAACGAGGTTTCTTTTAAGAATATTTTTCAAGTAACTTGTAAATCCCATTTTAAAGTTTCTTAAAACCTGTTTTAGAATTTTATCACTTAACTCGATAATTTCATAAAATTAGATTATTAATAAGAAGTCATAAAACACACACACACACACACATATATATATAACATTTTTCAAATGATTTGAGAAACTAGTTTTAGAAATTTGTCTCTTACCTTGACATTTTCCTTTAATAAAATTAGCTTATTAAAAGGAAGCCGCAGAATGCAAGAGAAAAACAAATTAGAAATATTATTAATAAAAATAGAAAGTTTACTTTTTTTTTTTTTAAGTTCTTATCCAAAAAATAAATTTTCTTTCTAAATAATTTGAAAGTGATATTTTAAACGTTTTGACGAACTTCGAAGAAAATTTTGTCACTTAGTTTTATATTTTAATTTCACAAAAATATTTAATTAATAGAAAGCCATATAACAAGAAAGAATATCAATTAAAATTTATTATTCATTAAGATAAGATCTTTGTTAAAAGAAAAAAAAGCTCTTATTAATTTTTTTTTCTTTCAAATTAACTTGCAAATTATAATTAAAAACTTTATGACAAACTTGTTTTAGAATTTTGTTATTTAGCTTGGTATTTTCATTTAATAAAGCTAATTAATAGAAAGCCAGTCGTAGATAAAGCCAATCGAAGAACACAAAGATCAACTTAAAATTATTATAAATCAAAATAAGAAGCTTATATCTTAAATAAAAGTTCTTATTAAAAAAGTAATAATAATAATAACTATATTGTATACATTATATTTAAATAATCATCATAATAATAATAACAAACTCGTTTGATGCACTGTTTAGTATTTTTATTTAATAAAATCAGATAATTAGTAGAAAGCCAGTCGTCAAACTCAAAAATCAATTTAGTATTACTATTAATCAAAATAAGAAGTGTATTTAAAGAAAAGGAAAAATTTTTTGCTTTCTGTAACTAATTTATAAATCATATTAAAAAATAAAAGGTAATGAATTCCTTTTAAAATTTATTATTCTTATTATTATTTTCTTTGCTTGATATTTTCATTTCATAAAATCAGCCAATTAACAGAAAACCAATCGTAGAACATGGAAATTAATTTAAAATTATTATTTATCTAAATAAAAAAATAGATTAAATAATAAATAAAAAGTTCTTGTTAAATTTTTTTTTCTTTTTACGTTTTATAACTAAATTTTAAACATTTCTTAAATAAGTTAATATTTTTCTTTACGCTTTACTAAGATTCATTTTAATTCACGCGCTTCCGTCGGTCGTTATTTTCTTTGCTTGATATTTTCATTTCATAAAATCAGCTAATCAACAGAAAACCAATCGTAGAACATAAACATTATTTTAGAATTATTATTTATCAAAATAAGAACTCGATTAAATAATAAATAAAAAGTTCTTGTTAAAAAATCTTTGTTTTTTTCGTCTTATAACTAAATTTTAAATATTTTTTAAATAAGTTAATATTTTTCTTTACGCTTTACTAAGATTCATTTTAATTCACGCGCTTCCGTCGGTCGTTATTTTCTTTGCTTGATATTTTCATTTCATAAAATCAGCTAATTAACAGAAAACCAATCGTAGAACATAAACATTATTTTAGAATTATTATTTATCAAAATAAGAACTCGATTAAATAATAAATAAAAAGTTCTTGTTAAAAAATATTTTTCTTTTTACGTCTTATAACTAAATTTTAAACATTTCTTAAATAAGTTAATATTTTTCTTTACGCTTTACTAAGTTTCATTTTAATTCACGCGCTTCCGTCGGTCGTTAGAAAACGAGATGACATTTACTTTTCAATCGCTTATTTAAAGGAGGGAAAATCTTTCTTTAAAAATGTGACATTTTTGGAGAACTGAATAGAACTGCCAATCAATCGCGATTTTAAAGAAAAACAAGGATCTTTTTATGACAGGAGAAAGGCAACCTTCGCCTGGTTATTGATCTTGAACCTTTGCGTATTCCTCATTTTCGCTACTTGTTGCTCTTACTGTATGTATAATAGTTACTGAATATTTAACAAGTGAAACATTGTTATTAATTAATTTTTGTTTATTTATTGATTATTATTACATTAAGCTTATTTACGTTAATTAAATTTAACAGATTATTATTATTTATTTGTTTGTTTAAATATATACAGAAGGTGTTAAGAAAATTTTTGTAACGATTTTGGTTTCCCCGGAGAATTAAATATAAATAATAAAATAATGGATAGCAATAAAATAGAATAGAATTTAATTGTTATATACATTATCTTTATTTATTTTTATTTATTTTTTTCTTTAAAATGTTTTTGGAAAATACGTTCATTTTGGAAATCAAGATTAAATATGATAGTCCAACAAAAAAAGCTATCAAAAAGAAAATAAGATACTGTACCTATGCCTTTAATACATTTGATATATAATACTTTTGTTTATATATCTATACACCCCCCCCCCCTTAAGGAAAAAAAAGTTATAAAAATGTGTGAACATTCATTTTGTTTATTATTATTATTATTATTAAATTAATTATTTTATACTTGTATCTATAATCACTTATTTTTAATATAATATTTACGTTTGTGTTATACATTTATAATATTAATGCGCAAATTCATTTCTTTGCATATGCTGTCTTGTTTGATAGTTGTACAGTTTTAAATGTTAGCTAGTAGAATCAGTTTCTTTATCCAATAATAATACTAATAGTAATACTAATAAATTAATGAGAAAATTAATTTATATAAAGGACATATGCGTGATCAATACATTGTAAAGAATAAAAAAATTTAAATGTATTTAAAAAGTCCGATACATTTGAAATGGCAAAATTTAGTATATATTTGAAGGAAGTTGTTTCACAAATGTGTAGACTGGTTTGTTTAAAACATTGCAAAAATATTTGAAAGACTTCAGTTCTTTCTTTCTTTCTTTCTTTTTTTTTTTTCTAAATTAACAGTATTTATTAATTTATTTAAAAAATCCATAAAAATGCATAATTTCTTGCATATAAGCTAACGATTCCTAAATTGTTTTTATAGATTAAATATAATGCAAATATCATATATTTTTATATTAATAATATGAATCCATTTCTATAATATTGTATATATTTTATAATATTATATCTTATGTATTGTTATACGCGTATATATTTCTATTACATTGTATATTATTATATATGTATTATTATATTATGTATAAATTAGTATATTGTATATAATTTTTGCGTTTAAGTTATAAAACGCATATAAAATTATGTATGATATGATTTGTTTTATAAACTTTTTAAGCAATTGAAAATGTATAAAATAGTGACTTATTCCTAAAGCAAAGCTTTTATTTTATTTTATTGTTATTTATTTATTTTTTTAACTGAATAACAATTATTTTAAGTAATGAATTGTAAAGTCGAAAATTTGAACATTTTAAAATCTTAAAGAAAGAATACTAAAATACCTTTAATTTAAATAACAAAAATTTTAGACATTTTCTGCATATTGTATTATTAATAATAATAATAATAAAAAGGATGACTGTTAACACTTATATTGTAGGTTCAAGTTCAAAAATTACTGATTTGAACAAAACGATTTTTAAAAATGAACATGCTATAATACAATATTAAAAATAAAAGTAATTTTGCTGTAACAATTATTCAAAATGAGTTATTTTGTTAAAATATTGCACAATACTCTATCTTTAGTGTAAGAGGGTAAGAATGATAATAATAAATCGCCCCCCCCCTTTCCCCCGTGTTCGTGTCCATCTGCAATCTCTCTCTCTCTCTTTTTTATATAAATATAATCTGATAGAAGAAATTTGGATATTTTGCGTAGTTGAAAATCGAATACGGAATATTTTTTATGTAGGATGTGTAGTCTTTTTACTAGATAGCTCAAAGAAATTGGAATGTTATAAAGTTACAATATTTCAAATTTAAAACACTGTAGATCGTGAAAATATTTATAATTTGATAACTTGTTAGACAAATATATAATTTTGGTGGTTTAAACAAGAAAATAATACATATTATTTTGTAAAATAGTGAAATGTGAATTTTGATCGATAATGAACAATTTCAGGGAAACCATTAAAATTAAAATTTTTATTCTCAAGTTATTTATTCTTGTAAAGAGAAATGTATGATGATAAGGAAGAAAAACATTTTAATATTTTTGAGATAAAAAAAACCCGTGAGAATAGTGGGTTTTATTTTTGAAATATAACCTAAAATTGGAAAATACATTTTTTTATTCCACATACTTAAACTAAACGTAATTTAAGGACGATCCCATGTGATGAGGTGCACTAGAAAGAAGTGGGAAACCTGGGATCAAAGGTAAGCCTAGGATTTCCCCCTCTAGGCTTGAAGAATGGGCGTATTTTTTTTTCATCTTCACTAAGGTGCATTAGCTTCACATCATATCTGAAGTCAGGTTTACGAATATTTTTTTCTTTTTACGGAAGCAAATGCGTTGAGGTATGGTGAATATAAAATTCGTATAATCGTTCTTTCACATGCCTGACAGCTGTTTCGTTTCGTTATGGAATATTTGAATTACAATGCATACTATTATTTTGGGCAACACCTGAATAAGTGTATGTAGAGATAAAGGAAATCACCGGAAACCTTTAAAATGATTTAATACAGATAATTTAATATTTGTAAAGGAAATAAATTTATAATTTCGAAAAAAAAAAAAAAAATACCACGTTTTTCGTTAGTTATGCTAATTTTCTTAAATATTAGCATTTTACTATACACTGCAAAAAATATATAAATTATTACCAATTATAATTCTGAAGTTCTTTTTTTTTTTTTTTTTTTTTTACTTTCGTAAAATATACCGCGTAAGGAAAATATTGTAATTATGAATAAAATCGACGCTACGATTTTAGTGTATCTTATCTATACGTTTTGCAGTCTCTTGAGTTCATTCTTGCTACATTTACGGTGATCTATGCATGCGTGCATATGTGTTTGAGTGAACAGGATAGCGTCTAAACGTTTTGTTCAATTGTTCAAATTCGCTAGGTCGTCACACATACCGGCATTTTCATGAGTGTAGGACTTATAGTATACTTTACAGTGACACAAAAATGAATTTATTTTAATTATTACGGCCTAAGTACTTAAATTATTTAAAATGCTTTCGCGTCTAAACTCTACATTCGATTAAGGTATATATTGGAAGAGCGTTATAAGTGCTATATATTTCTCGAAACGGCTTAAAAAATCGTAATTAAACGGCTATTGATATAATTTGTAAGGACTTATTTTCAGTAAAAATTATTTAAATGTTCTCCAATTAAATTACGCATCCACAATTATACAATTTTCTAATATATATAGTTTTATTTCCAATGTGTGTTTCACATGTGACTAATATTTTGTGTGGCTTCTTTCTTGCTTAATAGTGATTGTTTAGGGCTTAAAATTACAATGTTTATTAGTGTATTATCACTAATAATTTTTTTAATGGTTTATTGGATTATCATTTTTATTTTAATCTTCGTTTTTTCATGTTTTATTTACAATGGGTGTTTCGGGCCTGAGAACAAAGAAATTCTTAGCTTTTGCTTTCTTTGTGACAGAAAAACATCCATTTTTTAGCATATTTGCATTCTACCAGGCCCTTTGATAACGTTAGAATGCAAATAATGCTTTTTTCTCATTCCAATTTGCTATAATTCATATAGATTCTACTTTATTTCTTTTTTGGTTTTATTTGGGTGGTCTTCGGTTTTGATCAGAATAATTGTTTGAATACTGAAATTAAATCATCTTTAAATTTTAAATGTTTGCACTGATAATATTATATTACTACTGAACGTTCTGTTTCTCTCTATATATATACACGTAGTGCATTAAAAAGTAGAATTCTAATTGAAGTTAGTGCACATAATTTGATTTGTCTTTTAAAAAAAAAAAAAAAAAAAAAAAAGTTTTTTTTTTTTTTTTTTTTTTTTAATATATTATTATTTTTTTAAATAAAGTTTCTAGATCCCATTATATTAAAATAACAAGGGAAATTATCGTATTAACAAGAAATGTTTTCTTTTCTCTTATTATAAACTAATAAATGCATGCTATATTTGTACATATATTTTATGAAAAAATATTTTAGAATAAAAAAAAAAAAAAAAAGAAAGAAAGAAAGAAAGAAAATAAAATAAAAAATGATATGAAATTGGAAAGCGTATTTAATGTATTTTCACTGTATAATTTAGCATAAAAATTATTTGACAAATGACATTATAAAAATGTGAATGTATTATGTATGCATTAAGTGAGTATTAATGTATCTCATTCATATTTTCTTTTAATGGGAATAATATATTCTTTGAAAAGTAATTACACCCTCTTATTTTTTTTTTTTACTTTTTCTTATCCATATATGTGATAGAGATATATAGTATTGTTTTGGGATTGAATTTTCGAAATTGGGTTTTGTTATATTTGCACGTTTTGAGGTCTCCTAAATCCGAAAATGAGGCTTTTAGCTGTTGGTCTGTGTGTCTATCTGTTATCAGCATACCTCAAGAACAAATATCAGGAAGTCCAAATTCTAATATCTCTCTCTACCATATAGGGATGGTATATTATATTATTCATTGACATTATGTACATAGTTTATGTACAGGGACATCCAAGACAATTCAAATACAATCCGTCTATGAGCGAAATTTTTGGTAAATACAGTTTAACACTTAAAAACTGCACTGAACAAATTGAAATGATCCTATATTTTTTGTATGCATAAAAGTATTTTCGTGTAGAATATGGTATGTAAATCATTTCCCATTCGTTTACAGGACTACCCAAAAAACTAGAACGTAGTAGGACTATACATGAAAATTGCTGGATGTTGCATTTTAATTGGGTGTGCATTTAAAACTATGTGTTATTAATATAGGACTCTGTTTAAGTACACAATGTAGTGTGTACATGATTTGTAGAAGACATATAGCCCTTTCCGACCGAAAGTGTACAATTGTACGGGTTAGACATCCACTCGCATTTTTGCATGTGGAACAGTCGTATGTAATAAAATCAGGAAAAAAACGATCGAGCTAATTAGCAGAAAGTGTAAAGTACAATTTGCTATCAACAAATGTCGGTTATAGTCCATATTTCTCTTTCAGTTTGCAAAAACAGAAGAATGTAATGCTTTAAGGAAAAAATGTTCCCGGTCTTAAAGGGATAGGGGTAATAATAGTTAAGTGAAAACACTCTTTGCAATCCTTTATTGTATGTAATTGGTGGAAAAGCTTTACTATATTTTACTATGTCCAGGAAAACTGCTCAGGAACGGAAATTAATCTTCATAACCATACGATAAATGAAGTATTTTTTCAAGTTAAATTTTCAACGCTTGTTTTTTGTATAATTACGTTTTTTGAGGTTCCCTAAATACTCTAAAATGGAGTTTTTAATGGCGGATCTTAGTGTATGTCTGTTATCAGTGTAACTTAAAATCAAATAATTGCAGCCAATTCAAATTTTGTATTTTGAAATTCATAGTAGGTTGTTACTTGAAAACTTTGATCAAGATTGATAAATTTCAAGGAGAGAGGCGGGTAAAATTTATCCGAATTTGGACGAAACTTTTAATAAAATCCATGAATTCATAAAAGTATAGATATTATATTCAAATGATGAAGTGGGGGGGGGGCGGTTGAGGTGCGTGGTAAGGTAACCTCCCCTCACACAAAATTATTTGTCAAATAAATCTGTTCCTAAATATATTTTGAATTCTTTTTACAGTAACTGTTATCTTACCGTCTGTAAATAAAATCTATAAATCTACAATCTTTTTTTACAGAACTGAAATGCAGCACTGAGAAAAAAAAAAAAATATATATCGCTTTCATCTAGAACGAATAGGTGGTCCTTTTCTAAATCCCTAAACTAGAAATATAGATTTCCGAGCTATGAGTATAAGGCACGCCAATACACTGAGAAAAAATTCTATAACTGACATCTAGAATCTAAATTGTGGCTCTAGAAAAAATAGTTCCGTGTCATCCTTATAAATTTCTTATAAAATTTTTTCTAGTCCTCTTCGAAAGCGAATTCTAGAGACCTCTATTAGAATTCTTGAGCGTTTGCCTCGAGGACAAACCTATTTGAAAATATCTCCAAATAAATGTGAATACAAGAGGCGGGTTTCAGCAGCTATAATCTTGGTTTATGACCCAATTCTAGAAAATCAAGCAAGAATTTCTCGTAATACAAAAGATCCAGAATATTCAGAATATTGTTTCACCATCTAGAAATGCGTAGATTAGAAATTCTCGACCATTTCGTATATTCAGTTTATTGGCGAGCCTTATGCGCATAGCTTGGAAATCTATATTTCTAGTTTAAGATTTAGAAAATGACCATTTATTCATTCTAGATGAAGGCAGTATATTTTTTTTCTCAGTGAGGGTAAGAGAACGTCGTGTGAGTACCACACTAGATTATTTATTTTATCTTTGGATATTTCTTTACATCCAAAAATAAACGTAGGAAAAACTTAGACTTTTTTTTTTTCCCCTGCTCCAACGACAGGTGCTGTAAAGGTTTTTTTCCCTCTTATCTTTTTAATCTTTCTGTGCGTGTTATCGGATAATCTGGATTCAAAGGATTAAAGGAATCCCAACAATTACGATTACAGCAGGCTGACCAAAAACACAGTGATATCTTTCTCTCTCCATTACTTTTTTGACTTATTCAGAAAAGGTTATACTTCGAAGTATTTTAACGACAATAAAAAAAAAATGGTATTTTTTATTGTTGCTCCCCTCCCCTGTTCTTTTTCTTTTATAATTGTTTAAATTTTAGCTTTTAATCATTTTTAGTTTTCTTTTGCTTATTATCGCACCGTGATAGACTTCTGGATCTTTAGCATCAGTCCCATTTTCTTTACTTTCTTCTATATAAATAAGAAGAAGGAATCTGGTCCGTAAAAATTTTCTATCTCCAGTTTTCTATAGATTTACACATTTTGCGATGTCCTGAACACGATTTGACCATTTTTACAAAATGTCTGTCTGTGTGTGTGTATCAAAAATTTTGTGAACGCTGTATCTCATGAACTAATGAACGAAAATTAACCAAATTAGGTATTTTGTTGGACTTTGACTTAAACTAGTGTGATTACGTTTGGGAACAATTGATCAACAGGTGGTGCTGTCATTCCAATTTTTCGTAATTTCGGATGTGTTAGTATAGGACAAAATTTACAATACGTAGATGTGTAAATTTTCAATATGGGCATCTTCCTGTAAGAAAGTTACAGAAGATTTTCATTTTTTAACAGCGTTTTGATTACAGTGCATATATAAATTTTTGATGTAATTTTATGTAGCCTTGTATTTCAAAAATAAATGAATAATTAAATAAATACTATAACGATGACTTTTTCTGCGTGCAAATTAACATTGCATATCAACCTATCTAAATTTTCATACTAAAGCTTCTAATTACAAAAGTTAGAGCCCAGATGGGCAAATATTACCAAATAATTTCTGGCTAATTAAATCTTATCCTTATAAAGCTTACTATAGGAGTTGCATAAAAAAAATTCATACCTCAAAATATTTGGAAGAAAAAAAGAATATCTTCTCAGAAGTTATGCACGTTCATCGGATATAGTAAATAAATTGAGGAAAAATGGATATTTATTGGAACTTTATTGTGAAATTGGAAGTAGTCTCTACTACATCGTAAGGCTATAGTCCTCTCCCTCCCCCCCTCTTTAATTTCACAGTATGGTATTTTCTAATTCCGTTCTGCATAAAAAGAGAAAAACAAACATGAGATAAGTTTCTAAAGAAGGAAGTTGAGACTGATGTCGCTGATTTTTCGAGAGATCTATATGCTGTATCTCCATTATTTTCTTTTTGAGTTTTTCCAAGAAACTAACCTACTGTAACGAATCACGCCCACCAAGTGTTGTTTTAGAATACCAGGAACTGATCTTCATCTAAATAATCGGTATTCTTCTTCGGGTATTCAGTCATGTAAACAAAACTTGCTTAATTATTTGCTCAGTTATTCTTAAGAAATTTCTCTACGACTTTATAAACATTGAATATATATATATATATATATATATATATATATATTCGAATCGGGCAGTCACTGAACGATGAATAAATACTTTGTAAGCAAGCATTATAAATTACAATAATTGTGCCGATTTTAAAAAATTAAGCACGACCCTTCATCAGGCGAAAAGAAGTAGTGACGTGTGCATCACGAGAGAAACAGATGATTAAAATTTTGATAACAAAATGTTTTATCTTACATATAGTTAAACAAATTAATTAAATATTGTATAGGTTTGATTTTGTAATGTTAATAAATTACATTGTAATTTTGCAAAAAGTCTTTAAAAATTTAATCCTGAGAAAAAGTTTAATTGAATATTAAAATATTTATTTATTTATTGAAGTGACATTTCTATTCCAAAAAGTTTTATTTACACAGTTTAATAATTAAGAGAAAATGTTAAATTAGTCAGTCAAACTCTATTAGTTTGATTTCACGATATTAAAAATTCACTGAACTTTACATTCTAATTTTATAAAAAGTAATTAAAAATTCAATAAATTACTTTCAGTTTTAATCTTTTCAATTTTATTCTTCTCATCTTTATATAATTTAATTAAAAAATTTTAATAAGTCAATTGAAAAACTATTAGTTTGATACTATGATATTTAAAATTAATTGAATAACAGGCAATGATTTCTTAAATATTCTTTGAAGATTTAATTCTGAGAAAACAGTTAATAAAGTAATTTTAGTAATTTTCTTACAATTTTACACTTCACCAATTTCAGTCAAAAAAAAAAAAAAAATCTAACAAGGTTTTACACTTTTAAATAAGTTAAGTAAGTAGGTTTTACAACCTAATTAAAAATTTATTAATTGGATTTTTCAGTATTTAAAAACTTATCCCACTGAGAAAAAATATAATGTCTTAATCTAGAACGAAAAAAGTAGTGATTTTTTCTGAATCCCTGAACTAAACAATATAGATTTTGGAATTATGCTTATAAAGTAAACATACATATAAACTGAGTAGATGAAATGATCGAGAATTTCTAATCTATACTTTTTTTAGATGGTGAAATGATAGATTATATATGACTCGTTTGTATTGCGAGAAATTCTCACTTCATTTCTAGAATTGATTCATAAACTAGAATTATATTTACAAAAACACTCCCTTATGTTCACATTTATTTGCAGAGATTTTTAAATAAGTTTGCCGACGATAATACAGAAAAAATGCTCTAGAATTTTAATAGGTTGAACTTACCATCTCTCTCTCTCTTTAGAAAAGATAACTAGAATTTACAAAGAAAAGACACAGAACTATTTCTACTTAGATACAATTTATTTTCTAGATGTCAGCTGAGATTTTTTCTTTATTTTCCAGTGCAGCTTATTCTAATTTTATGAAAAATCTTTAAAAATTTAATTATGAGAAAAGTTTGAATAAAGTTCTTTTAGATTTAGTTTTATTTCTGCTTAAAATAAGTGACTTTTTTACGTCGAAAATATTCTATATTAGTAATAACTTAATAAATTTAATAAAAATAATATTATAGTTTTAAAAAATTAAAGAACACGCTTTTATAGAAATGGGAACTAAAAAAGCACAAAATATCTATCTTAGTATTAAAATGCAGGGTAAGAGAAAATCGTTTGAGTGACACACCACAATATTTACATACATTGAAATCTTTAATTAAAATAATTTAGAATTAAACAAAAACCATTTTTAAAAAATCTCCCCTGACTGGGATCAAACGCTGGACCTTTAGGTTCGTAGCGCGGCGCCTTACCTCAACGCCACATCGTTCACGTAGGAAAAGTATTTTTTTACAATATAAATTTTTTGCTTGCTCCCAGAGTCACATACATACATACATACAAACATACATACATACAGGTGAAGCTGATAAAAGCGTGTTAAAAATAAACATATCAATTAAAAATCTTCCGATTTGATTTTTCCAGAATTCAAAATTCACAAAACAGCATAATTTATATATATATATGTATTGGGGGGGGGGGGGGAGCGATTTAATTCTGAGAAAATACTTAATTAATGCCAAAAGCTAAAAAACAAAATAATAAATAAAAAGAAGTGTAGCCTTGTACTTTACCGTCTCTTAATTTCGTTCAAAGTATAAAATTTGTGAGGCAAGACATGCTATAATTTGAGAGAGCGGACCACATGGTATAATGAATGTATTCCACATTTAATACACCCCCTGCTGAAACAAAATCTATACATTTTATTGAGTCCAGTAACTCATGTTTTTCTCATAAAAATAGTTATGTTTAATGACCGCAAAATGAGAGGCTCTTACACAGCTTATAAATGCCCTTTCAGATTTAGCAACTCTATTATTTTACGAGCTTAAAATAAAAATTTGCATCATTTACTTTCCGGAATAAAGAAAATGATGATAATGATAATGATGGCAATTATTATCCGAAGTAAAAAGATTGCGCTTACAACACTCAAAAAGTGAGATTAACTACATAGAAAAATTTGTTGAGTTACATCGCTGTTATGGCTTCGGGGTTGTCATTATGGCTGATTACTAAATAGCTGCCAGGGAGGAAAGAAAAAAAAAGTGGGTAACGAGAGTAAAAGTTTTTTATTACAACAGAAGAAAAAAAACTGCTCAACTTTTTTTTTTTTTTTTTTTTTAATTGAAAAAAAATGCAAACTATGCTGTATTTTCAGAAGAAAATAAACATTTGCGAATACAAGAAAGTAATTGTTAATTATCACAGAATAAAATAAAAGAAAATATCGTATTTTTTTAATTTAAATATCCGCGTATTATTTTTAAATAAATGTAAATATTTTATCATTAATTCAAACTATAGTTGAGTTTTATTGTTTAAGGCATTATGGGATTGGATAATTTAAACTAGAATTTATTTCGTTGAAATATTAGAAAAGAAAAATTACCTTCGGAAAATTAGCAATTATTTGTAAATATAATAAAACAAACGGTAGTAGATTCGTCTTTTCGTTCCTTAATATTTTTTTAATATGTATCTTATGTTCTATAAACTTTATGTATCATTATTTATCATGCAAATTTAAATTAGTAAGCTTGGAGAAAATGCTGTTATAAAAAATATTTTATGCACTTATTGGAAATATGTAATTTAATTTTTTATTCATTTTATGCTGAAAAATAATTATTTGTAAAACAAGCAATGCGTGCAACATAACAAAAAAAGAAAAAAATTAGCTATGAATTTATTCTTATTTTTATTTTTTTTTTAATTTAGTGGTAATTTTAAAAATGTCTCTTTTTATCATTGCATGTAACCATACTTTTTTATTTTTTAATAATTCTTTACGGTAAGTTTTTTTTTTTTTTTTTTTTTTTTGAGTGTAAAGAAAGATCTTTCATGTTAATTTGTAGAGAAAAATAATTATTTTGGGAAAATAAATAATTTTAATTTAAAACAAAAACGTTCATGTTTTTTTTAAAAATATTTTAATGGCTTACAAGTTAGATAAAAATTCATATTTTACTTCAAATTAATAAAAGTATTATCATTTATAAAGAATATTTGTATGCAAAATTAATTAATTAGTTTTTGTTAGGATATATTCTAGTAATTAATACAGTCAGAATGCAGAATGCTTTCATTGTGATAGTTGATTTATCGCACTTTCCTCTTTTAATGACCACTATGATAACATCAAATAACAAACAATCCTAAAAAATAACTAAAAAGATTATAATAAATTGTTATAAATAAATAATTATAATTTAAATAATAAAAAAATATAATAAGTTAAGGTAAATACTACTTGCCTTCTGGTTGATGTTTACACACTAAATATGGTGACGGTTAAAATGGAAAAGTACCGATTCTCACACTCACCCTCCTTCCCCCCCCCCCCCCCCCCCAAAAAAAAAAAAAAAAAAAAACCTTGTTAATAAATATCATAGATATTGCATTTATCTCAATTTAATGCCATAAATACTATAATATAAATGTTGTACAAAGGGAAAAATGAATAGCAAAATAATCTGAAAAGTGACTTACACCGAAATTAATCCAACTTAATTTTTAATAATAGGCATAATGAGGGAGTTTTCTCCATAAGATATCAAGATGTAACTATGCAATAATAATAAAAAGTATGACACAAACGACTGCTTCTCGTTAAAAAATATGTATCAAAGTCTAAGATAAATTTGTACTAAAATATATAATTAAAAATAAATTTCTATAACTTTCTGTTTGCAGTTGTTCTTATGCTGTTGCACCTATATAATATATGTGAATCGCGCAGACGGACATAAGTCTAAAAAATAATAAATTCGTGTTTGAGGTACTCCAAAAGGTCGAAATTCATCGATAATGGGGAGTCTAAAGTTAAAATCATGTTTGAGGCATCCCAAAACGTGGAAATTCTTAAATAATCGGGAGTTGAAAATGTTCATAATTCCAGTGCTTACTTTTTAACCCTTTCGAATGCAAGTATTTTTTGCTTATTTAAAATAAACTGCCACTAGAATTTACGAACAAGTCTAAAAGGAAAGAAATAAATGATGTTTTTCCATTATATTATTAAAGTAAAACTTTGTAAAAAATTTCCGGGACGAATTTTTGTAGTTAGGAATTAAAATTAGGTGGGAAATAGTCAGGGTCTGTAGCGTTCCTAAAATTTTGCATGCGTTTTATTATAGTGTCACCACTATTTTCAAAAAGAAATTTGTTTTGAAGATTTGAATGCTATAATGCTATGTTTAAAATGCCTATTTTGAAATAGTGGTGCCAATGTAATAAAATGCGTGTAAAATTTTAGGAATGCTGCAGGCCTTGATATAAAATATCCCAAAGCTCCTGAAAGGGTTAAGAAAGTAAAAATAAATTATCTGTACACCAGACCGTCTCAATTTTCAAATTTCGTAGTTCAATCTTTATTAGTTTCGGACATATGGTAGTCAGAAGATTCCCCGTATACATACACACACACTGACCAACTGCCAAAAAAGCACTTTTTTGGATTCAGGACACCTCAAAGCCTGTAAATCAGGTGAAAACACAAAATCGAATTTTCGAACCGATTACAATACTTCCATTACCTATGGTATTCGGGTAATGGAAGTAATAAATGTAGAAACAAAATAACACATTGAAAATTATAATTTGTTATAAAATTTTCCTACTATCAGCGAAACATAAAATACAGTTATATACAATATTCCTAATACCATTGTAGGAAGAGGATTATTATTATATTTTGGGGATGTAATCGTATTTTGAAAATCAGCTTTGGTTCTAAATTTAGAGATCTGCGCATCATTTTAAAAAGGTTATTTTAGACGAAATTCAAACTCCTTATCACTTTTTATCTTCTAGGATCTTCTTATTTCTTAATACTTTTTAACATGACACTACTACGCTATTGCCTAACACATTTCTTCCGGATCACGTAAAAATGCGTTTTTGGGAAGAACTATCCCCGCCTTTGGGCGTTTTTCTAAAACAAAACTTAAAAGAATTTTGTGTATTCATGTTAAACATTTTATGTTCTACCAACGTATATATGTGCCAGTGGCATTTACCGCATCGATTGATGGGATTAAAATTTAATTTATATAATTATGAATATGAAAATATTTTTGTTAAACAATGTACCGATTTAAAGAAACGCTGAAAGGCGGAGTTTGCTATTCAAAATAGGACAATACCTTGATGGCCATGTGTTAAAATATATATATATATATATAAAAAAAAAAAGTATGAAGTGTCTAATTAATACACAATTTACAGTTAGATCTTCAAATTCAGTGACATCCGTAAATGTTCTAGATGTATATTTTTCAACACACACACACATATGTAATATATATATAAAAATTTGTCGTAATAAAGTTAAATGCACATTAACTTAATAGTTTTTATCCTTTTGTATGCACTTCGTTTTTGAAAGCGGTTATATTTTATAGGGTCATGCAATTACATGTTAAAAATTAAAAAAAAAAAAGTTATGAGAGGGGGAATTTCGATGCTTCATATTCATACAATCATGTTCTTAAAGCATTTATATTTCTTCAGAAAATAATATATATATATATGTATATATAATAAATATATGCCTTTGTTTGGTTTATAATATAAACGAAATAAAATAAATAAAAAACTTTCTGTTGATGAAAGTGCCATGAGAAAATGCATATTGACAATTTCTTAAGTTTGACACCGTTAATAAATATCATTTAAGTATCTAAAATGTTCAGGTTTCTTTCGAAAATATACTAAGCTATATTTACTAAAAATTAAAGTTTTTAAATTTAACAGAAAACTATGTATAGAAAGAATTTAATAATAAATTAAAGAACTGTGTATAAAATAAATAATTGAACTTAAAAACGTCTTCACACATACTATAAACTATTTTTTATGGTTTATTGAAGAAGTTTTTAGTTTAGTTATGTATGGAATCATAGAGAATCCCCAAGAACCAAACCTAAAACTATTTTTTCTAAAGGAATAATAAGAAATATTCGATTTTTATCTATAATAATAAAAAGAATAGTAAATAAATATCAATTGAACATTTAATATCTTCAACTTTCTGTCGATAGTATGCTAAACTACAAATAATAATCCGTTAAATATTTTAAAATTTGCTCGGAAAGTGGGACGGGAAAAAATAAAATAAAACTAGTATGTTGTGGCCACCACGAGACTTTCTTCTATATTTTCCTATACAAATTCACTCAGTAACAATAATTAAAAAAAAAAAAAAAAAAAAAAAAAAGTGGGACTTTGACAAAATTTTGGGTAAAATGTGAAAATTATTCTAAGTTTGTCAAAACACGGAAACCGTGGGACTTTGACAAAATTGGGGGAAAAATGCAAAAATTTGTTTAAGTTTGTCAGAACACGGAAACCGTGGGAGTTTGATAGAATTAAGGGGGGAGAAAAAAAAAGTGGAACTTTGACAAAATTTTGGGTAAAATGTGAAAATTTGTTAAAGTTTGTCAAAACACTGAAACCGTGGGACTTTGACAAAATTAGGGGTAAAATGCAAAAATATGTTAAAGTTTGTCAAGACACGGAAACCGTAGGACTTTGACAAAATTAGGGGAAAAAAGCAAAAATTAGTTTAAGTTTGTCAGAACACGGAAACCGTGGGAGCTTGATAAAATTAAGGGGAGAGAGAGAGAGAGAAAAAAAAAAAAAAAGATTTTTTTTTTCTAAGTTTTTTTCGTAAAAAGTAAAAAAAATCGATAACTTTGTTTTAAATTATCACAGATTTATAGTTCAACCATTCATTTTAAAGGTACTGACGAGACCTTTCGAAAGATACCCATCTTGAAAATTTTTGCCCTATATCACCCTGTTAAAAATTTAGAAAAAGCGGGATGGCAACGCAACCTGTAAGTCGATTTTTACCAAAAGTTGATAGACACTAATTTATGTCAAGGTGCAACTACATACCAATTTGTATGAAATTCTGTGCAGTAGTTCCAGAGATACAGTTGCCACAAAATTTTGTCACACACACACACACACACACACACATCAGACAGACAGTCAGACAGACATTTTCTAAAAATGGTCAAATCGTGTTCTAGAGCTCTCAAAACGTGTAAATCCATCAAAAACCCGAAATCGAAAATTTTTACGAATCCAATACTTTCTTCTATTGAAGATAGAAGAAAGTAAAAATAAAAAAGTTCAACAGCCGAATAATCGAAAACTTCTTTTTACAGAACCGATCGAAAATAATCAATCTTTCTAAAAAATTAAAATACGTAAACTAAATATATAATAACGATTAAAAAAAAAAAAAAAAAAAAAAAAAAAAAAAAAATCAGCTTAGCTTCTAAATATTCTAAAAAGCTAGTAAAAATTATATGGAATTATTGTTAATGTGACTGATATTTTTGGAGAACATTTCGGATCAATTCAAAAATGAATTAGCAAACATTTTACCGAATCTGCAGTCTGTACTGATAAACAAAACAATGTTTTTAAATGCATTTTACTTGTGTTTTTAAATGCTAATTTATTCGTTTATTTATTTTTGAATAGGTTGTATAGTTTTCGTTTTTTCAAAATGTAAACATCAATTTTAATACTTTCCCATTGTAAAATCTGTTAAGCTGAAAATATATTATAGTTATTAATTTAAACAACTGCTCAATAAAGTTTTTTTCTTTGTTTCTTTTTCTTTCTTTCTTTTTTTTTTTTACATTAAAAATAAAATAAAATAAAATTAAATAAATAAATAAAAATTGAAACAAAATTATTGCAATTTTTACAGTTGGTCGTGTTTGTAGTTCTACTATCATTAACGCCTTAGAATTACGTTAAAAATGTTAAAATGTTAAAAAAAAAAAAAAAAAAAAAAAAAGAAGAAGAAGAAGTTTCCCCTTAAAAAAATAAATTAAAAAAAAAAAAAAAAAAAAAAAAATGATGAACTCAGAGTATCTGAAATATTATTTCTCTTCGATTAATCACTTTGTATTTTTAATACCATTTAAGTATAGCACATTAAATCGTTATGAGCCCATCTTTATATTAATTTTTTTTTTTTTCAAAAGGGTCTCAGATCTCTTTGATATATAACCTAAACTTTCGCCTAGTGGCTTAACTGCTCCACCCATTAGATCTAGCTCTACTATTCCTATATTAATTAAAATAAATGACTCGTTCAGATTTTCTTTAAAACAGCAAACGATTTAAACGAATTAATGAGGAAAAATTAACTACGATTGCATCTAATAGTCATTTCGTGCGAGCGGCGAGACCAGCATGTCCTCCCTTTTTAATTCCCCTTTTCCCCTCACCCCCTTTACGTCTACCTACAACAGCTTCGCCTTTCTTAAACATCATTATGCGGGAGCGGAGACTTTGAAGCAATTCGTTTGATAATCCTTTTAAATGACCAAAGAGAAATGTAAGGGTTGAATCAGAAGTAATGAGAAAGCTTGGAAAAGGGAGATACCGTCCCTTCGACGATAGAAGGATGAATGCACGCTGTCCTTTTCCGCAACTTCCTCCTGCTTTTTCTTGGCCACTTACATGCATGATGAAGCAGGATAGATGTCCAGATGAAAAGACAGGAAATTGAATTTATTCTGAGGATCGTGCTTTGCGCTTCAGACTTTCGGGAAAAGCTTGCATGGGAATTTGAAGAGTGAAGATGTAGAATTCAAATATTAAGTCGCCGTTGACTAATTTATGTTTGTTTACCAATTTGTTAGTTTTCAAAGCAAAAAGATTGATACTAACTAAATATTTTCTACAGCAACTAATAGTTTTGTTTATAACTAAGCGGTTATTGTGAAACTAATATTTAAAGAAAACTAATGTAAGGGGTAGGGCTAAGGGAAAAAGTCTTGCGACTTAATTAATTTGTTTTATTTTAATGATATCTTGATATGCAGTAAAAAGCATCTAAAAGCAGTATTGGAAAATTAAGAATAAGGATCTTGTTGTTATGTTTGTTTACAAAGTTTCTTCATATCTTGATGTGTTTATATTACTTATAAAAATTTCATTTGAAATATATTCCAAAAAACTAGTGTCCGAGAAGTTTGGTTTTTACGCTAACAGGTTGACAAGAGGTGCCAGGTTTATAATTCAGGTCGTACTTGTCAGTCTAGCTGTTTGGAGTTTTCCGAGATTTTCTTCGAAAGTTGCGTAAATACAGGCTACGACCTTTTAAAAAGACCACCAAAACTTTTTAACTGTAACTTTAAACAATGTTTATTAACTTTTTTTGAAATAGAGTGTCAACCAAAGAAAAGACCATTTTTTACGCTACCAGAATGGCGACAGTAACTAAGTTGAGAGTTTGATTGTGATGGCATGTTCTTAAATAATGACATGACACTTTTTTTTTAATGGGAAGAATCATGTATGATTGCTGAAGAAAACTAGTATGTTTTAGCCAGCACAAAATTTTCTTCTGCATAATTCTAATTAACAACTTGCATAAAAAGTTGAGCATAGTTTCCTCTAATAGACATTTTACATATACAATTTGGTGAAATTTTAGCCAATTGATGCTGAGATATGGCCATATGGAAAATTGCAAAAGGTCAATAATAGAAGCGCTACCTGTTGGCTGATATACACACAAATTGTATCAGCATAAATTTTTTTATAGTCTTCATCTCACATCTCAAGTTTGGTGCATTTATATTTCATAAAAACTGAGATATAACCTTTCCTTAAACGGGGAAATAATAGTGTTACAGCGCCATCTGTAGGCTGATATGCACTCAAATTAAGCCCCCTTTTTTTTCTCATATTAGTCATTTCACATTGTCAATTTTGGTGCACTTACGCTAGATATCGCTTATTACAAAGCTTGCTTTATTTTATTATTATTATTATTACTTTTTTTTTTCAGAATTTCGTTTTGTTAAAAATGAAAAAATCGATATCTTTGTTTCAAATTAACACAGGCATATAGTTTAACCACTCGTTTCAAGGGTACCGACAAGTTCTTTTGAAAAATACTCATTGTGAAAATTTACACTTACGAGGTGATATGCTTCTATATAAACAAAGAATTTAATCTGATTGACTATTTGACTATTCCTATTACAAATAATATTAATTTCACAGTGTTTACTTAAAAATAATTCTCATTTGCATACATTCATACGACATTTTGTCGTATTTTGCCATGTTAAAAATTAGGAGAAAAAAAAAGGGGGGGGGACGACAGTTTTAACTCTTGAGCGATATGTACCAAAAGTCAATAGACAGTAATTTATGTCAAGAGGCAATTAAATAAATTTTCGTGAAATTTTGTGCATTATTTCTTCAACTGGAACTGCGAGAAAATTTTTATCATGCATAGACATCATAATAAAAATGGTCAAAATGCATTCAAGACCTCTTAAAACGTCTCAAAATCGTGGAAGACCGGAAGCCGAAAATTTTTTACGAATCTAATACTTTCTTCTATTGAATGTAGAAGAAAGTAATAAATGTCTTATTGAAAACGCCATCAAAGTACATTTATGTAATTTTGTAAGTTGCATAATTTTAATGTATTTAATTAAAAACATTTCTGTAATAACTAGATATTTTTCAATTAAATTATCTACTTAAAATTGTTATTATTACTTTTATTTTAAGATTCAAATACTTTTTCCCTCCAAGGAAGTAAAATAAATTCAAACAGAAAGCAAATTTTTTAACTATATATTTGTTTGACTATGTGAGTATATAAAAGTAATTAATTTAAATTAAATTCTTTAGAAGATTTATTTTTTATTTAAAAAAAAAAATCGATTGTTTATTATTTATAACTATTAACATCGTTTTAAATAATATTATACCTAAAAGTTATCGCTTATAAAAGAATTTTAATTTTTCTTGTAAAAAAATGCAATAATTTTATATAAAATATTTTTTTTTTTTTTTTATCAAATTAATATTTTAAATACGTGAGAATGTGAGAATTACATTCTCTATTTCACATGGCTGTCATCATCAGAATTATCATAACTATTTCTTCTCTTTACAATTTTCAACAAGTTCAACAAGATTTCATTCAACGAAAACTTAACTCTTGCATTGATTTATGAAACAATATTTCCGATACAAGTTTGGTAAATTTTATTCAATTGCTACCAAAATACTTTTGAAAAAATTAACTTTTTATTTTATTTCCTTTGTTGCATTTTAAATTTTAATCCTTTTGTAACCATTATTATTCTTTTTATTGCTTAAAATAAATGCCTAGTTCTTTTATGAAAGTATAATTGAAATATAACTGATATAATTGAGGGTTGTGCTAACGTTGTCACCGTATGGTCGTTTTTTGCATACTGAGTTTCATTAAACCGAGACCTACGGCCTAAACTGGATTCCGAATCCCTACGAACATTCATGGCGAACTGGGATTTGAACCCGACACCTGGTAACTGAAAGAAAAGAGCACTAACTATTCGACTAATAAATAAATAAAATGTAACTGACTTTTACGACAAAACTGGAGAAAATTAGATGCAAAACGGTTCAATTCCAATGCTTACAAGCATAAGCCAGGGGTTGGTTGAGTGTTTGAATGGTTTTAACGTCGCACTGGAGCTACGCAAAAGGTAGTTAAGGATAAAATTTTAAAGTCTATGTCTATGTTACAAGGATGAGAGTTTTTGAGTTTTCTTACCTTTTCCTGTCTTTCTATTGTAAATTTGTTACATAAGAAAATCAACTAACACTTGATTAAATACTTAAACATAATCATTATGTTACAGATTTAAAATTAAAAGATATATTTATTATTCTAATATAACAGATTTTGGCATCACAGAATTCTAATGTTTCAATTCAACGTCTTGCCTTTGCATATAGTTTCAGCTTTTTTGTCTTTTTGCCAATTTCAACCCTAACGTTAAATTTTTATTGTATTCTGACTGGATTAATGTTTTATTTAAGACTATCCTCCAGAAAGAGTAATAACATTAATAATAACAATAAATCTAAATACAATTATTCAATTTTGACGTCAGTACTATTTTTCTGTCATAAATTTGATTAATTCTGCTCAATTTGCTTCGAGTTTTTAAAACGTTTATATTTCTTCTGATTGTGATGAATTAGTTATTTTGATCCGATTGATTATTTATTTAAGTGTCAAACTCTAATTTTTAAAATCTCTTTCCTTACATGAAGATTGAATATGAGTTTGCTTTAAGAGAATCCTCAAACGTTAATTTGAATAAAATAAAATTTTAATTTTTAAAATCACACTTTCTTTCACAAATATAATTAATTTTCGTTAAAATATCTTATCATTTTAAAACTAAGGTGTAAAATTATTGCGTTTTTGACCAAAACTTATCGTGTCTTGATTGGTTATATCGTTTTGACTTGTGACAGAAATTGATATTGCCTTAAAGCGATTAGCAAAGACACGTTTTAATCAAACTTTTATTTTCATTTTCCCTGCCACAAATATCATTAATTTTAAAACAGCCTTGTCTTTTTACAATTTCTACATTTATTTTGATCATAGAACCATTAAAACACACACATTTATAGAGAATTTAATAAAATAAATAAATAAAATATTTATCACTGCATTTAAAGTACCTTTTGATATTCTTTGACTGTATGTATTTCATTCTGCACACTTATTTCATTTGTCATATAACAACTTTATTATTAATAATTATAAGATTAAAAAAAAAAAAAAAAAAAAAAAACGTTTTATATACCATGTTTTAAATTTTCTGATGAATCACAGAGCTCTTATCAATGTGCATAACATTTTTAAAATGATAATGACGTCAATTTTTGTGAGATGCATAATTTAACTTTTTATAATTTTTTAATGTTCACGTTTAATTAAATGTATTTATTTTTATGTCAAAAGAAAATGAACTCGTTTTTTTTTTTTTTTTTTTTTTTCGGCAACAATTAAATTTTAGCTAATATTTTAATGGCTATTTTAACGCTATTAGGATGTTATTATTTTCATATTTTAATTAATTACAAAAAAACTAATCAAAAATTATAAAATCGGACTTCGAAGTATTGTGTTGTCACCGGGTTCTGAGCTATTGTGAAAGTTTCAAATGTCTAGCTAGTAGGGAAGTTCGATTGCAAGATTTGTATCGGACAAACAAACAAACAAGAATAGAAGTTAATAAAAACATGGTAATAATTAACACTACTAGGTAACATTTATGGATTTAAATAACTATTTTAGTTTTAAAATGGAGATTTAAAAAAAAAAAAGTAGTTGAATTCAAAATGCTACTTTTCTAAAAAAATTTTATTTAATATTTTTCACTTCTTACCTGTATTTTAATTTATTGTTGAAATCTTTGAATGATTGGGCGGTTATAGTGATTTTATGTGATCTCATATATCATTTCCTCAAAAACAATTCATTACATATCACCCTGCAGTTACAAGTGCCCTTGATAAAGATACAGCATTTTTTTTGGAAATTTTCAAAATTATTTTTCAACATTCATTAGCTTTTTCAGTATATTTTGCTTTATATAATACTTTTCTTCCACATGTAATTAATTATTAATATCTTGTTAATTCAAGTTATCTTTCCTGGAGTTTGATCATTATAATGATGAATTATATATATATACATATATATATCAAGTTAAAGGAAATTTTAGCCGAACTCTGATTTTCAAAATAATCTTGCCTTTCATAAATCTGATTGTTTTTACTAAAATGGCTTTGACAATTTATAATTTTATGATTGTTAATATTTTATTGCATTGACTGATTTGTTTTTCTTTTCTTTAAAGCGATCATTTAAAGATAAATTTTGATCAATCATTGATTTTTAAAATTAACTTTTCTGTCGCAAATATGATTGATTTTACAAAAAATACCCTGTTTTTTTTATAACCTCTATATTTTTCTTGTTATAGTTACTAACTTTCTTTAACTGACTCTGTATATTTTTTAATTTATGAGAGAATTTGAGTTTGTTTTAAAGAGTTCCACCAAAAAAAGTTTTGGTCAAACTTTGATTTTCAAAATAATATTTCCCATAAATTTGATTTTTTTTTTTTTTTTTTTTTTTTTCAGTGATTTGATTGCTTATAATTTTTACGACCGTTAATTTTGTTATTTTGATTAATTGATTTTTACTTTCTCTTACCCATAAGGTAGAGAAAGTATTGTTTTTGGCTCAAATTTTCGAACGCGAGATTTTGTTATATTTACACGTTTTGAGGTCCCCTGAATACGAAAATCATGTTTTTAGCAAATGGTCTGTGTGTCTGTGTGTGAGTGTCTGTGTGTGTGTCTGTCTGTTATCAGCATATCTCAAAAAAAATTATGGCAGAAAGTTCAAACTTGGTATTCTAAATGTGTGTCATATAGGGATGCTACAGTAAGCTTTTCGTTAAGATCAAGCAAATGGTTCGTGTACAGGGACAATCAAGAGAATTCTAATACATTACGTCTATGGGGGAAATTGCAGGAAAATAGAGTTTAACGTCTATAGACTGCACTAAACCAAATGAAACAAATATATATTTTTTGTAATAGAGACAGTTAACTGGGAAAATTTTTTTTTTTGTGTATGTAGGAGCCTCGCCTCCCCCCCTGGGGGGTAAGTCCCCCCTCGAGGGGAGTAAATTTTCATGATGGGTATCTTTCAAAAGAGCTCGAAAATACCTTTAAAACGAATGGTTGAACCATCGATCTGCGATAATTTAAAACAAAGTTATCGATTTTTTTTTTTTACTTTTAACGAAAAAAAAACTTAGAAAAAAAATCGTACTTTTTTTTAAATATTGAGAATAAAATGGACTTCTTTTGGATATTTGATGTTAAACTACTTCTCTAATATGGAAATCATCTGCCTTATCATAAAAGATAATTTTTTTAAATAATAATTTTAATAAATTATTTTTTAAGAAGTGAAATATTTTTTAATAACCGAATTAAATTCTATATAAATGTAGGTGCATTAATGAAACGGTGGGTTGAGGGGGGCGGTAGCCCCCCTCACACAGAACTAATTATCATATAAAACTCTTCAGAAGCCTAATATGAATTGTTTAACAGAGGTTCACATAACAGTACTCGTTATATTATCTCTTAATCTCCAACCTGTATTTATAGTATTAAATTTCAGGGTAAGAGAAAGTCGTGTGAGTGACACACCAGATTTTTTTTTTTTTTTTTTTTTTTTAATGGTTACAAAGAGACGTATTGACCAAACTTCAATTTTTTAAAAGTATTTTTCTTGTCACAAATATGATTGATTTTATTAAAAGTGCCTTATCTTTTGAGAACCTCTATATTTTTATAGTTACAGCCACTAATTTTAGTATTTATTTATTTACTACTTAGTTGTAGGGCGACTAAGGCACCCTTCAAAAAATGATCATTTCACTTTATTTATTTCTCTCTTCAAATAATTCATTCGCTAGCAAGCCCGTGCGAAATTTTCGCACTTTATTTATCTCTTCGTTACCTTTAAAATTGAAAATTATTATTATTATTTTATAGACGGCATTTTTCATTTGCATGAGCCAAATTAATATTTTATATCTATCTATCTATCTATCTATCTATCTATATATATATATTTTTTTTTCACGTGAAAGCATATTTCATTTTATGCTATATATATATGTGTGTGTGTGTGTGTTGGCAACAATTAAAATTTAAATGTATATTTTAAAGCTATGTCTATTTTCATATTTTAATTAATTTAAAAAAAAAACTAATCAAAAATTCATTACAAATAAGGTACCCAATGAAAGGGGCGATTTTTCTGAATCCGTTGGATTAAACAGCTTATTGATCGGTCAATTAGATTTTTTGAAATTAACTAAAGTATGAAAATTAGGAGACAGAGTCCAAGAAAGTCTCTTAAGCCTAAAGAGGGACAGAGTCAGGCACTGATGAGCGTAACTATATATGCTGATTTGATTAGCTCGACTTTATTTTTTAATCTAGTTTTTTTCTTTTTTAAATACTTTTAATAAATTTGATTTTGAACGCTACGCACCAATAAGAAAAGTTTTGATTAAATTCTATTCCATTAAACATACTTTATCGCTTTAAAGACTTCAACATTTCTTCCATATCTGACCACTAATTTTCTTGCATTTCTTAACTGTATATTTTAACAACCCAACGACTAAATTATCACTACAAACTTTAAATTCCAAAATTACTTCAAAATTAAAGGTAACTAAGTCTTCTAACTGTTTATGTAATCCAGTACAATTTCATCCGAGTTATTTCTTCGGAATTTCAATTATTAGTTTAGGTTTCTATGATGCAGTAAACGCTTTTAAACAAATTAATGAGAAAAATTAACGGCCATAGCATCTAATATTCTTTCCGTGCAAGTGGAGAGAATATTGCACCCCTACCTTCCCCCCTCCCATCACCTATACTAGTAGGCAGGGCTTTCGTAATTATGCAGAAGCGGAGACTTTGATGCAATTCGTTTGATAATCCTTTTAAATGACCAGGAGAAGAGTGGAAGGGTTGCGAGAGGAATAATGAAGAAGCAGGGAGAGAGAAAGAGAACCTACGTGTGTCGATAAGAGAAGAATTTGTACTGGCCTTTTCCCTCCAAAGCTTTTCCCTCTTCTTCCTTCTCTTTGTGTGCGTTTTCATCCTCTCGGAGGGTGGACGTTTCGGATGAAGGGATGGAAAGAACAGCTCGTTCATTTTTCGGATCGTGTTTTGAGTGGAATTCAGAAAGGATGGTGCTAACATGGACAGGCTCTTGTGGTTGAATTTCAATGCGGTTCTATTGTAATAAAACAGATCCTTAGCGGAGTTTTTCGGTTTATTACTTATTATTTTTCAAATTTATTTCAAGGTATATGAAGTAACAAGGAATTATTATTATATGGGATTTTTTTGAATATGTATTTTAGCAAGCAAAATCGTTTATTATTTAAATGAATCGAACCTTTATTATTATTTATTTATTTATTTATTTATTTATTTTTTAAAATGTAAAATTAATCAAACTATATCAAGGGATGTTATTTACAGTCGGTAACAAAAATGTCCGAACACTAGCAAAAATTCCTATGTAAAAAAAGTACACTTCATACGGTTTTGTTAAATAAATCCTTGTCGAATCATGTTCTTACACTGACTAACAACAGGATTCGACAAGGATTTATTTAAGAAAACCGTATGAAGTACACTTTTTTTACATAGGAATTTTTGCTAGTGTTCGGACACTTTTGTTACCGACTGTACATTCATTCTTTATATTTTGTTTTTGATGAAATTGAAGAAAATTAATGTTGATATAGAGAGTTTTTGTAGCGGAATTTTAATACAGTTTTACAAAAATATTGATATATAACTATACCTTGAAGGGTTTATTATTATTTTTTTAATTTACTTATTTTTTAACTCAATTTATTTGAAAAGTAGGTGAAGGAATAATAATAGTAAAACTGTTTCATGTATTATTCTTTTTTTCTTATTAGTTATTTTTATTTTAGAGAATTTGCTTAGTATTTATAGTTTTTCTACAATTTAAAATTAATTTCCCTTATTATAATGAGCCTTATGAATATCCATGTATCAGAGTCAAATATTATCTTTATTTTTCA
Organism: Salticus scenicus; assembly: GCA_963930645.1. Lineage (NCBI taxonomy): Eukaryota > Metazoa > Arthropoda > Arachnida > Araneae > Salticidae > Salticus > Salticus scenicus. The sequence goes on along the minus strand of OZ005656.1, from coordinate 203,747,745 downwards.
AATTGTGTTTTTTGTGGTATTCAAGAAAAATATAGTTTACTTGCCGTACGATTTTAGTGCAGTTCTTTGTATAAAACAGATCTTGCGAAAGTTATATACTTTTATCTTATAATGTTTTCTTTGAATTTTAATATTAGTGAAGTCAAAGGATTCGGTGTTACTGGATGCTAATTATTAAAAGTTTTATTATATTTCCTGATTTTAAAATTTTATTTTCCGAAAATAATGAATTTTATTTATATAGTTTTTCTGATTTGCATATATTTTAATAAATGTTTAATTTGCCGTGAATGTTATGAAACAGTTTTCATGACAAACATGCATGAATGCAAATTTTCATATTTAAATACATCTTAAAAAAAAAAAAAAAAAAAAATTGTAGAACTAATAAATTATGATTATAATATAGATAATAGATAGAGAAACTATACTAGCTGAAATTTATATCATGATATAAATCATCTCAGTATCAAGTTATCTCCTAATTAAAAGCCATAGTAAAAATAACATTAAATTCTTTAGTTGCAAAGAATTCGACAGTTTAAAACTTTTTGGCTGTATGTTTTTATGCTTAGATTATATTTATATTTAAATAATTAAAATTATGCTAACAGTTTTAGTTGAAAATATTTATAATGACTAAAATGATGTTTGTTGATGACTCAGATTTATTTATTTTAAATTACTGTAGGATCTATTAACTAATGAACTATTAAGAATGATTACCAAAATTTATTTATATTTATTTTTCTGTATTATTTATTTTAATTACAACTTTTTTTAAAAGGTATTATTTAGTAATAAAATTCTTTTCTCCGTTGGTAAATAAAAATTTAAAAGAGAAAGTAAAATTCTTTTCTTGACTTTTTCTTTCTATGCATTTCCTGGATCTGTAATCTACTAATTATATCTGCAGTTAAATTGTTTGAACGAACTTGTTAACCCTTTAACTGTTTCTTCCCCCCCCCCCCCCTTATATTTCAACTCACATCAATATTACTGCATGATAATATTCATTTTACTTAAGCTTTGAATAGATATGTTTTTGTGTCGAAAATTAATCGAAAGAAATATTTTGAAAAAATACCGGTGTCAGTTTGTACAATTGGTACTGAAATAATGCCCGTACGCTGAACGGGCAAAACAGTTAAGGGGTTAATTAAGAACGATTCCGTTTTATCAAGTAATGAAAGAATCCCACTTTTCTCCCAATGTAACAGCTCTACTTCCTCTATAACACAGATGTTTATATATAGTGCATCAAAAAGCAATGCTTCAATCAAAACCATTAAACCATTTTTCTCTAAAACACTTTCAAATGGGTGAAAGTTTTCCCCAATCCCCAAACCTTTTTATATGATATCTTGCAAATCCGTAATGGTTACGCAATTAAAATAGTCAAAAATTCATTGAAACATTAAAGGTTAAAAGAAAAAAAAAAAAAAAAAAAAATCCTTGCATCACTGTAATGGGCTCTTCCCAGCGTCGTCTGCTCAATCACGTGATGTGTGAATAATGTAAAATCCAATTCCGAGAATAAAATTATTGTTCTTAAGAATAAAAGTGTTAATATTGTGCATATAATATGTTGTGCATTTGTAAACAGTAGAATAATTGTATTTGTAAATTTAATAATTTTTTAAAAACACTGTATGTGTTTGTTAATTTTTACTTGTAAGAATCGATTTTTGTATGTTGTAGTGTAACTGTTATTTTAACTGATCTAGCAATAAATAATAGATTGTTATTGTGTAATGTTTATGGATTATAATTTGAAATTTTAAAATGTTTTCGATTAAATTTAATTGCATAAAGGTGTTAAAATAAGTTGCTTAATTTAGTTACTGGTCTAAATGGCTTTACACCGTACGTATTTACACTGTCAATGATTTAAGTACCAAAAATCAGAGTACTTAACATGTTCTCCATGAACATCAATAATAAATATAAACTAAATGATGATTGTAAATGTATACAGCAAACAAAAGATGATGAATAATGATATAAAATGGATTAAAAATGATGATGTATAAAAAAAAAAATAACACAGATTATATACGATTGATCAAAAATAAGAACAGAAAATATGTTATTTCAGCAATCGCTATAGGTATAGAAGACTTCGTCTGCTGTTTGTTTTTCACATGTCATGTGACCTCTGACGTCAGGTGGGAAGAGCCCATTAATCGAAAAAATATTTTCTTTTCTTTATACTTTATCGCATTCTTATATAGCTCTAGATAATGAAATTGATCCTATTTGCGTATGGCAATTATTCGAGGTTCTTGACATTCTATCCTCTTGTGATAACTCTTCAAAGTACAGTCTTTAGCTAATCACATCGTAATTTTTACTGTTTTAAACGAGAATATCCGTGTAATATGACACTTTTTTTCGTGCCTCCTTTTTAAAAAACGAAACTAATAATAGTTATAATAATAACGAAATATGATATATAAATAAATGCTTAAAAAGTCTTATAGTAAATCATTACAACGCATAAATTTTGCTTCATTTGCTGTAGATTACATCACTGAAATGCACAATTACAATCTACACACTACTATAATGTATCTTAATTATTTTCAAAATCTCTCACAAGGAAACATTCAAAAGGTGTCGTCTTCAAAAAATGTTGAAAAAAGTATTTGTGATTCTATTCTTCATAAAACACCAAAAAGTGAAAAAATTATCGGCTGAAATGAATTACAGCTACCACAAAAAATTATCAAAATTAAGCATTTTGGCGATTTAGATAATTAACTAGATTAAAGATTTACTTAGATATTAAACTTAGGCGTTAAGTTTGCTAGCACAGAGATTGACGTGTACGAACAGAACCGTGTTTTGCTTCTCCGCCAAGTACTCAAAACCAATCACCTAACAGTGTGAAATCGCGAAATACGCTAAATTTTGATAATTTTTTGTGGTCGCTGTAATTCATTTTCAGCCGATAATTTTTTCACTTTCTGGTGTTTTATGAAGAGTAGAATCACATATATTTTTTTCAATATTTTTTGAAGACGACACCTTTTGAATGTTTCCTTGTCAGAAAAAAATACGTAATTATATATATAAATACTAAGAACACCATTTTTAATGCGGAACATGTTGTAGGGATTCTTTATAACACAAGTTTTACAAACATATCAGCAGACAGGCGAATAAGCATATAGATGCACAGTCATACAGGCAGGCGAATAAAACTCATAATTTTTTTCGACATCCATCAAAATTGATAAAAACACACAATCATCACAGAAATAAATATCTAAAGAGAAGTACAAATCTATTTCAAATAAAAATGGGGAATTTTAATGATCTATACTGGTGAATAAAATTAAAGCAACAACCTGTTTTTTCGTTTTCTCCTTTTGCACATAATTTTAAAACAAATAAACGTATGAACATAAAATTTGAATGACCTGTTCGTTATCATATTTTTAACCGAATTTTATGTAACTTTAGCATAAGAATAATTTTTAAGCTAATAAATATTCATTTTTTCTCTCAAAAGTAAGCTTTGGAAAAAAGGAAAAAATTCAATAATTTTAGGAAAGAACACTTAATGAAAGTGGTGTTAAGGATGCCTTACAGATAGGTGAAGATGCACACGCATCCATATGTTAGATTACAACCAAATATTTCTACCTGTATTCACTTTTCTGTTTCTTATTTTCTTCGCATGTGAATAGCTTTTTTAAAAATATACATACAGACATGAAAATTGAATAAGATGTTCATTATAAAACTATTTATCGACTTTTTTATTATTCTGGTGATGCTCATAGTTTACAAATTACTAATTACATTTTTTTTTTTTTTTAAGTCCATTACAAAAGTAAAAGAAAAGTTAATACAGAAAGAAAAATATAGATTTGGTTTAACATTTCAAGGCATGTGCGTCTTTACCTACCTCAAATGCATCCTTAACACCACTTTTCATTAAGTGTTCTTTCCTAAAATTATTGAAAAATTTTTATTTTTTCCAAAGCTTACTTTTGAGAGAAAAATGAATATTTATTAGCTTAAAAATTATTCTTATTCTAAAGTTACATAAAACTCGGTTAATAATATGATAACAAACAGGCCATCCAAATTTTATGTTCATATGTTTATTTGTTTAAAAATTATGTGCAAAAGAAGAGAACGGGAAAACAGATTGTTGCTTTAATTTTGTCCACCAGTGTACTATTTCAATATTTATTTATTTTCCCGAATTTCTAATTATTTTGAATTTTGATGTAAATATCCGTGGAAAAAATGAAAATTTTTAATAATTTTAGGAATGAACACTTAATGAAAAGTGGTGTTAAGGATGCCTTACAGATGGTGAAGATGCACACGATACACGTACTGTACGATGTTACTTGGAATTGGAAAAGATAATCTTGTAAATTTCATCAATGTGAATGAAAATTTGCTAATTTACATTACGATTCATACGATAATTAAGACAAATTCACTTAAGTATTCATTTAAAATGGAAACTAATCCCTTTATTTAGGTATTTTCGAGAAGAAGGAATCATCTTGCAAATGGAAAATATTATTAATATCTTATTTGACTTAATAAAATCTTTAAAACTATGCTGTCTTTTATTATAACATAACAACAATAATTAACATTTTTATTGTATCCAAATATTTGCAATCTCAATACTTTTAAAATTTAAATCTCAGCTCTACGAGTTGACGTATGAAGTCACATGCATTGGCAACATTTTTATTGTATTTTGTATTTTTACACTTTAACCTACAATCTCTCTTACTGCTTTCAACATTTCCTGAATCTAACCTCTATAATTCAAAAAGTCTTCACCACATTGGGACTATTATAATCTTCTTTTTGAATTACAATTATTTATACAATCGGTAACAAAAGTGTCCGAACACTAGCAAAAATTCCTATGTAAAAAAAGTACACTTCATACGGTTTTGTTAAATAAATTCTTGTCGAATCCTGTTCTTAGTCAGTCTAAGAACATGATTCGATAAGGATTTATTTAACAAAACCGTATGAAGTGTACTTATTTTTACATAGGAATTTTTGCTAGTGTTCGGTCACTTTTGTTACCGACTGTACATATTTGATGAGATTGCAAATTTTCTTAAATTTTAAAACATTCTATATCAATTAAAATACACGCTTTTCTGCTATAAACTCTAATATTATAATAATCAAGGCTATACTTCAATGTGATTGAGATCATCTTATAATTCTCATCGCTATGACATCAAGTTCTTTGTAAAGAAGATGATAATAACTGACGATTTTGTCTTATTATGATTCATAAGACACAGAAAGCAATAAAAACCTTCTTTTTCCGTGTTTGCACTGCAAATACCAATGCCAAAGGAAAATATTATTAACATCTTAATTGTCTTAACAAAATCATCAAAACTAAGCTTTTGGTCTTTTAAAATTGCTAACAATAACTAACAGTTTTATTGTGTCCAAATGTCTTTGCGTATTTCCCAACAATCTCTTTCATTACTTTTAAAAGTTACTGAGTTCTAAGATTTACATGTTGTTTGTGGAAAAACCACTAATGTTGATAATATTCTTATTTTATCTTTTATTTTTAGATATTACCCTACAATCTCTTTTGCTTTTAACATTTACTGAATGTAACCTCTATAATTTGCAAAAGTCTTCATCACTTTCGGCCTATTATAATATTATTTTAGAACTACAATTATTTGCACAAATCTAATGATATTCCAAATTTTGATTAGTTTTAAAACATATTACCTATTTTAGGATTCGGTTAATGTATTTGATATCAGTAAATAAAAAACACACTTGCCTGGTATGATCTTTAATATTGTACTAATTAAAACTATACCAATCAATATCATCGAGATCATCTCCTAATTCTCATCGCTGTAACATCTAGTTCTTTGTTACGACGATGATAAGAATTTGAGATTTTGTCTTATCATGATTCGCAAGACACACAAAGAAATTAAATCCTTCTTCTGGGCTCTTGTTTACACTGCAAATAAACCCTTTTGTTCCGATATTTTCAAGAACAGACAATATCAATGCCGAAGGAAAATATTTTCATATCTTAATCGTTCCAACGGTATCTTTCAAAACTATACTTCTAACGTTGTAACTTTTGAAAATCAACGAAGACAGAATTCCATAAACTTTGTTATAAATCTCTCTCTCTCTTCTCTTCATCACATTTAGGGATTCAATTAATAAACGCAACACAAGAGAAGACGCATTTGTGCAAAAACTTTCCGGTACAAGAGAGAGAAAGCACTGTCTTTGTGCCACTCATGAATTTCTAGCTTTACGAATTCTATAGCCCAAATTCAGATGAAAGACTTTGGATTTGTGCTTTCAGGATTTTGTTTATCAAGTGATTCATATTTCATTGAAATTCACGAATCAATAGCGCACTTGAATAGTTATCATTCGTTCTTTTCTGCTGTAAAAGATTTGTATTGATGAATTGTGTAAAGAAGAATAATCAACGTCTTTCTACGCACTCATACAACTTTAAATAAAGTGCGCCCTGCGCATTATTTATACATATTTATTACACATCTGAGAGGTTTGTTGCTTGGTTTCTCTTACATTAAATAATCATTTATTGATATGCATACTTTATATTAAATATTAACAATATTGTTTATAAACATTGCTCATCGTGTTAAGGCAGTGCAGAAGTATAATAACTTACTCAACTTTTCTCTGCGTTCACCAACAAGATCCAAGAATTTTGATTTATTGATGAGACAATGCGTAAATAATCAACATGACATGGGTTTTATCAGGAGAGAAAGTAGTACGAAAGAATAAATAATTATTGAATATATTTTATTTCATTTTTTAAATAAAGAATAAAATAGAGTTTTCATGAACTTACGAGATTTCCAGAAATATTTCAAGTACAGATTTACAATTGAAAAATGTTTAAAAAATCTTCCTAAAGCATTAAAAAAAAAAAAAAAAAAAAAAAAAAAAAAAAAATGATAGGCATGCAATGAAAAACAAAGAAAACATCTAGTAATTTTTAAACGCTTTTTGTCATCATGTATTGTTATTTTAATACATGATGATAAAAATACGTTTAAAAGGTTTTTAAATTTAAATTATCTTTAAAAATCTTCATTCAGATAGGTATTATTTATTTTATTTTATTTTATTATTATTTATATATTTTTTAATTAAAAAATGTTATGTAATTTATTTTATTATTTCTGATTTTAATTTATTTTACTTTTATTTTAATTTATTTTGCATTTTATTTTTCTGTGTCTTTACAATAGTACTGTTACCTTTTGTTGCAACTTTTCGTATGATTTCCTTATAGCTGTCTGTGAATGGAAAACTATTTTAGTCAAGAAAACAAGGGCTATCTTCAAGTAGGGAGGGATGCCACAGGAAGTGGACTTACTTTGGATATGTACTTACATTCGCGTAACGCTTGAAGGAAATTGTGAAAAAGTGAAGTATCGGCTCAACTCTGCGCGACAGAATACCATCCTTGTCTCCCTCCCCTCCCTACAAATTCCTCATGTTCAGCAGTATTAACTTCCTGGCCAAAGGCTGGCCAGATATTTCTGGGAACAAAGTTAAAAACGAAAGTGAGAGACCCTTTCCCTGCAATTTGGAGGTACATATAATTTTAAATTAATATAATTAAACTTATACCTCGGTAAATATTGAAAATTATGGAATACATTAGCAAATGTACAGTACACAAGCTGATAAAAGCAATGTTATTGGTTCTTTTTTCAAGAAACGCAGAAATAACTAGAATAAAGTAAATGAAAAAAGATAGCAAAGTAATGTTGTATTGTAGGAGATGTTAGATCTGAAAACTGAAAAATTAAGTTATTTGCCATTGGCCGATAGATTGTTTTAGTTTATTCATCACTCTTTAGCTCTTTTTTTTTTTTTTTTTTTCCTGATTGTCGAATTTTCTCATTTTTAGTAAAAAACTTTTTACTCCCCCCCCCCCCCTTTTTTTTTTTTTTTTTTTTTTTTTTTATTGTTCGATTTTTGTGGAGGATCCGAAAAATGAAATTTTTCTTTTCGCCGATAATTACTGAAAAGGCAATTACTACACCGCTAATCGACAAATTTCGCTTTTTTTCTCAAAGCTGATTCCTGCCATGCGAGATTATTTTGTCGCAAATAAAGAAAATTTGTATTTTTTTTTTCTCTTAAATGTCAGATTGCCTAAATGCGTGATATTTATGAGGCCTATTTTGGAAATGCAAGGTCATTCCACCGGTATTAACATAATTTACGGCCTGTTGCCAGAATCAATTAATGAAATTCAGAAAAAAGGCCGAGTTGTTTAAAAATTTTTAAGGCTCTATTTTTTTTTTCTTTTTTTTTTTCTTTTTTTTTTAGTCGCCACGTAGCGAGTGGATATTTTTAGGTCTAGTGGATCTTTTAAGGTTCTGCACTCAGCATATATGTACTGCTACTGTTTCTCATTCTTAAAATTGCGCACTGACGAAGATTATTATCTTTTTCTTTATAAGAAGTCGTAAAAGAAAATTGCTAATCTGAATTATTCTAGTTATTCTTGCTTTTCTTTGAATTGGTTTTACAAGTTTGACATAGTAGGACAAAATAGACATATATCAAAATAGACATCTCATGCATATTAGTTTTTATAAATTAACGATCATAATCAATAATCCATTTTTTTTTTCATTGACTATTAAAAATGTACAAAATACTGTTACAATGCACACTTTACTGTCAGTACAACCAGAAAACTAATTTGTTTAAAATATTCTTGAAATTTGATATCGAGAATAATTATAACAAAACAAAATTTGTTTAACAATGAACTCATACTATATTCGGTATGTTGTTTTAACTGAATTTGGATAGTGAAATTTTTCTAATAGATAACGTACTAAAAAAATTATGTTATTATATAAGAATGATGAAAAATTTATTGTTTTTACTAATTTTTGTATTAAAAGGTTTGCTACGGTCAGTATTTTTCACTTAACTTTTCCACCACTTTATTTACATAGTAATCTTTTAGAGTATGTTTCCATAACCAATTAAGGGGATGCATCATAACGCGTTAAAATCAGTCAAAGGCCATATTAACCTATAAGATAATAATCCCAAATAATTTCCATTGTTCGTCATAGAATACTGCCTATTTTTAAATCCAGCTTTCACGTTCAGAAAATATATGACCGTTAAATCAATCCTTGTTACCCCAAATTTATTTTGAAGTTTTAATGTACAGTCGGTAATAAAAAGTATCCGAACACTAGCAAAAATTCCTATTAAAAATAAAAGTGGGGTTAATACTGTTTTGTTAAATAAATTCTTGTCGAATCGTGTTCTTAGTCAGTCTAAGAACATGATTCGACAAGGATTTATTTAACAAAACAGTATTAACTCTAATTTTTTTTATAGGAATTTTTGTTAGTGTTCGGATATTTTTGTTATCGACTGTACTGAAAAATTAAAAAATCAATTTTCGATAAATAGGGATTCATTTAACGGTAATAAATTCTAAATGTGAAAACTGAATTTAAAAATAGGTATTATACAATGGATAATAAAGAGGTATATTTGGATTATTTTCCCATAGATTAACACTGAGTTTAGCTGTCTTTGACGCGCTTTTATGTAACTCTTTAAAGAGAAAATTCCTATATAAATATAGTGGTGTAAGAATTAGGGAGCTGCAACAATCCCGATTAAAAATATTACAATTAAGCCTCATAATTTTACTGCCAATTATTTCGAAAATGATAATATTGCAATTAAATTAGGATTTGCTTTTATGCAAATGATGCTTTTTAATTTTTATGCTCCCAATCAATGGAAAATTGATTATGATCAATCGATATAACAAGTATAATAATTTTCATTAGCTTTTTAAAAAATATATTTTTTTATTTACTTAATTATTTATTTTAGAATGCTGCTAATATAATTTTGTGTTTTGTTATTCATTTTTTTTTTTTTTTTAATTTTATGTTCTGCATGTAATCATTTACTTTGTTTTGAAACATTTTTTAACTGATTATATTTTGCATATTTTTTTTTTTTTTTCCTTTGTATTTTTTCTTTCAATCTACAGTTATTTGTTAGATCCTAAATAGTTTTATAAAAATGGATATCAGAAACAAAATATCTACAAAAGTCAAGCAATTTGCAAGAGTGCAAGTACTTAAAAATTAAAAAATATGACACCAATAAATAAATACACATCTCTTTACTACAACTTTTAATTAAAAACTAAATTGAATCGGACTGGCATAATTTAACTCAATATTTATTACAATTAAAGAACATTAAATGCATTATTTATTTATTTATTTAAATGCTTTGCTTTATTTGGTGTTTTGTTTAATTTTGAATCATTAGCTTTATTTTATTTATTTGTAAATTTTTGCATTTACATCGTAAAAAAAAAAAAAAAAAAAAAAAATGATAATCGAATTTTAACCTTTCATCTACAGACAGTATACAGTAAAGTACCCTTAGATTAAAAAGCGCATAATAGAATTTACAGAAGAAATGTCAAAGATATTTGTAATAATAGAACGTATGTACATCACTTTATTCTCTCTATATGGCACTAGACGCTACATGTAGCCATTTTTGCTCAAGAAAGGATTTTTACAGAGTACTATCAATGTGTTTGATTGGTATTTTTCACGATCTTTACCTGTTTTATAATAATTTTATATATCATTTCAAGAATCTACTATCAGCCCCCCCCCCAAAAAAAAAAAAAAAACAAAAAAAAAAAAACATAATTTTTTACACTATTTTTAAGGGTTTTTATTTTTATTTTTATGTACCACTGATCTTAGGACCGATTGAAATGTTTTCCGCGTGTATGGGTTCTTTTTTTCTAAAGGGTCCTAGTCGATATTCACGCAAATTTCAGAGAAAACAATGGAAAACTCTGAATAGCTAAGTGGATGAGCATGACCTGAGCTCGAACCCAGTTTCGAGAGCAAAACTTCTGGTAACTGGCGCGAGGGGTGAAATATAAATATGTAACATCTTTCAAAGATTGTTCCTACACCCAAATTCTCTGTTTGGCACAAATAGAATAATTCTTTAGAAAAAAAAAAAAAAAGAAAAAGAAAAAAAGCTGGAAAATTAAATGAACAATTACACAGGCCTACCAAAATGAAGTTGACAAAATTTGATTTGATGCTTTTAGCTGATCTTTATGTTTTTTGATGTGCTGAAACTGAAAATGCAGCCCATTTTTCTCTCTCACGTATAGATTTTTGTCAATACAGGGTGTTTACCGACCCAATTTCTTACGTATACCATCATAACAGTAGGTTGGTTGGTTGGTATGGTTTTACATGTCGAACTAGTGCTGCGCAATTACAACAGTAGGTATCCATGATTAATTATTCATGGAAACATACTGTAAAACTTACCATATAATTTTATTGGTGGAAGAGTAATGGAAGAAATTGCATAGATAAGCACCCTGTATTGACAAAAATCTATACGTGAGAGAGAAAAACTGGCTTCATTTTTGGTTTCAGCACACCAAAAACATAAAGATCAGCCAAAATTATGAAATCAAAATTTTACATGTCGACCTGTGTTACTAAATGTCCAAACGTTGCTCTATTTTCTTTTCTTTCAAATTTAAAATCATAATTATTAGCTGATCCTTATTATTAAAAATGCGAGCAATCATGTTCGTTGTTTTGTCTTAGTGCGCTGCATAAGGTTGATGAGGATCCTCACAATTAATGATTTCGCCCAGGACCCACATTATCCAAGTTAGTTCCTGATGAAAGGATTACATCATATATATTTCCTCTCTCCCTTTAAATTAGATGAATTTTTTTTAAGAACGTGCCGTTTTTCAATCCTTTCTCTTAATTCACTTTGCTTCCATGCATTAAAAATGCACGTAATACAAGAAATGAGGCATAACAAGCAAACATTTTGCAATATCAAAAAGACTTTCTGAATATTGTCGTTTTAGTTAACACTTTCGTTTATAAAAGATATTAATCAATTAATCTTCCTATAGGTATTTATACTGGCCTCCAAAATTTAAGGAATAAGCTTTTTTTTTTTTTTTTTTTTTTTTTTTTTTTAGGTTGATTTCTTTAGAAATCGACCTATTGCAATCACTTCGTTTATCTATATCTATCTATCTATAATGAAATTTTTGTCATCGCGATAACCCCCGAAATAATACTCGAAATCGAACCAAATTTGGACAGTAAACTGATCTAATAAATATCTTGGATGAGTTCGTTAACCAAGTTGCTCCGACTTTTTGTTTTCAAGTGGCAGCCACTTGAATATTTCTAACCCACATTGTAAAAAGCGTATTTAAAGCAAGATTTGTTTGAATTTTATGTACATTTAGACTACATAAGGGTCTAAATGAACTTTATTAATGAAATTTATCTGCCATTTTTAATAAAGCGGCGGATATCTTAAGTTAAGTGGGGCCACTTGAAATCAGGCTACCACCTGAAAATTTAAAATCCCGATAACTTCCGAAATAATACTCCAAATCGAACCAAATTTACAGTGTCTTAACTTGTATTATGAATATCTTGGATGAGTTTCTTGGATGATTTCGTTAACCGAGTTGATCCGACTTTTTGTTTTCAAGTGGCAGTCACATGAATATTTCAAACCCACATTGTAAAAAGTGTATTTAAAGCAAGATTTGGCTGAATTTTTATGTAAATCTAGACTACATAAGGGTCTCAATGAACTTTATTAATGAAATTTATCTGCCATTTTTAATAAAGTGGCGGATATCTTAAGTGAGGCCACTTGAAATCAGGCTACCACTTGAAAATTTAAAATCACGATAACTTCCGAAATAATACTCCAAATTGAACCAAATTTGGACAGCGTCTTAACTTGTGTTATGGATATCTTGGATGAGTCTCTTAAACAAGTTGCTCCACCATTTTGTTTTCAAGTGGAGACCACCTGAAAATTTCACATTCAAATTGTAAAAAGGGTATTCCGAATTTGTTTGAATTTTGATGTATACATAGACTATATAAATGTCTCAATGAAGTTTATTAATGAACTATGGATTTTCTCGCCAAAAAAGTCGCCAAGTAAAAAAGTCGCCAAATTTGGCGCCAAATTCATTACCTGCCATATTGAAGCTTTTTTTAATGCGTTTTTAAGGGGAAAATTAGGTTATTTTGACGTTAAAACTAACTAGAAATGCAGAAAATTAACATTTAATCATCTTACTAAGCCTCTTTAAAAGAATTTCTACCAAAAAAAAAAGAATTATTTTCAAATTTGCAACAATATTTTAGATTAATTAGTTCACTGAGCAACTTTCTCTGCCATTTTGATCCAAGTGCCAGCCACTTAATTTTTCAACACGATGACTTTTGAGATTCTGAATTAATTCCAGCTATATTTGTACAGTAGTCTTATCTCACAAATGAATTTGATATATTTGTCAACTTGGCCTACCATCTTGTTTCCAAGCGCCAGCCACTTGAAAATTTTAAATTCACATAAAAAGGTATTTATGAACCGATTTGCTTAAAACTCCATAAGTAGATAGCCTACATCAATATTTCTACTAATTCGTTAATAATTTGTAGCCGTCATTTTCAAACAAAATGACGGCTACTTGATAAGGAAGAAGAAATCAACCTACCCTTCCGAATAAGCCGGAAGGACTTTTTTTTTTTTTTTTTTTTTTTTTTTTGGTCTTAGTTTTTAAACAGATGAACTTACGCATAAAATTTGAATGAAATGTTCGTTATCTGCCAATTCATGGAGTTTTATATAATTTTAACAAAGTAATAATTTTTAAAATGGTAGTAATTCAATTTTTTTCAAAGTTATGCCTTTGTAGAAATGAAAAATGTAAACAATTTTAGAAACGAAAATTAAGTGTAAATTGGTATTAAGGCTGTATTAACGTAAGGTATTGATAGACAAGCCTCCAAATGTTAAGTTAAGAAGACAGTTCACCTAATGCGGACTGCAGCCAGAGCCCTATTTAATCCAAAAGTGAGCTCAGGGTCCGATGCAATTTAGAAACCTACCTACCTATTAACTTCCTGTGGTTTTTACCACTGTTTGAAAAAAAAGCTTTTATTTCTCCCCAAAAACGCATATTTGAGTAAAATATTAACTTTTTTTTTTTTTTTTTTTTCAGAACTAATTTCTCATGAAGTGCTGTTTTTAAAGCATTTTTGTATATTTTTAATAAAATTTTTCGAATTGTTTATGAAATTTCAGCCTCCACCCCGAAGCCGAGGGCCCCTGGGCCAAGGCTCAGTCTCCCGTTGTGTTAATCAGGTCCTGACTGCAGCTTAACTTAACCTCATGTTATTTTATAGAGAATTTTGTTTTTAAAAATATTCACTACCTACGGTATATTTGTAAATTCCAGTTTCACATTTTTTTTTTTTTTAATTTTCACTGGCGTTAAATTAATTCTCGTTTTCCAAAAATTGATTTCTATTTCTTTTTTTTTTTTTTTTTTTTTAATGTTTCGGTTTGGAGCTTTAAAATGAAAAAAAAAATTGATCTTCGTCTTCTAGCTTTAAAATGAAGTATTAAAAATTAAAAAAATTAATTTTTGAAAATCGGGATTGAATTTAATGGTTCTGAATTTTCTACGTGTGAAAACAGAATTATATGTTTAAATATAAATAAATAAATACATATATATATTAATAATGAATAATATTGAGAAAAAAAAAAATCTCCATAAAATAACATGGGGTTAGGCCTCCGTCCACGTTAGGCTAAGTATCCTAAACTTTAATGTCGGATTTTTCTTTCTGTATTTAAATTTAATTTCTTCCAGAAAGAATGCTTTAATATATATATATATATATATATAATTAATTTATAAACATAAACGTCGCCAGAATAATGAAAGTGAGATTAAATAATTTTATAACGAATATCGCATCCAAATTTAATGTTCGTATGTAATTTTTTCATTCTTTCTTTTTCTTTTCTTTTCTTTTTCTTTCTTTCTTTCTTTTTTTTTTTTCTTTTTTTTTTTTTTTTTTTTTTTAATTGTTATTCTTATTAAAAATAAATAAGAATAAGAAGATGATTTAACACCCTTTTTCATTTAGATTTTTTTTTTCTTCTAAAATTGCTTGAATTTTACATTTCTACTACAGCGATATTTTTTGAAAAATTGGATTAATGGCAGTTTAAAAATTATTACCAATATTAAAGTTGAAAAAAAAAAATCGATTAATTATTTGATAACGAACTTACCATTTCACATTTATCTTGATATACTCATTCGTTGAAAAGTTATCTGCAAAAAATAAAACGAATAAATAAATAAATAAAATAAAAGTTTGCTATTTAACTTTTGGAGGCCTGTGTAGAAAAGGAAAACTAAATTTATTTTATTCTAATATTTTTTAATTTCAAAATTAACTTCATTAAGCTCTGTACTAAGAAGAAAATACTAATTACGTACTAAAGCGCATTTACTTCACTAATGAACTAAATTGACCTTTGGCTCGATAACACTATAAGTAAAGGTTATATTTACTTTTTGAAAAAATACTTTTATACCATATCGGAAAAACAGTTATTTTTTACCTCGTAACTAAATTCGGATGAAACAATTTCTCATAGAAGACACTTAGTTGGAAATGAGTGCGATCTTCATAATTTGGAAAAATGCTTTATATGAATGGAAACTAATAACATAAATTTGTAGAAATGTTAAATAAAAATTTGATTTTTTTTTTTTTTTTTTTTTTTCATTTATAATTATTTATAGTGAACTTGAATTCTCCAGGCATGAGAGCGAAGAAAATTAAAAAAAGAGGAAACACGCGTGTTCATAAAATTAATTTTAAAAGAAAAATAACGCGCGTAGGGAAATCTACAAATGTACGTTCATAAAATTTATTTGAAATGAAAAATAATGCTCACAAGAAAAAACTATACAAAATATGTTAAAAGTGACAAATTAAACTAAAAGAATAATGCACATCAACACAATAAAACATATGTTTAAAAAAGAAAAACGTTAGCTAGCCAATCAACATTTAATCATTGGCTGGTGGTGGAAAATGAGAAAGAAAGGGGAGGGGGGGGGGGGTAAAAAGTAGTTCATGAAAGAAATATTAAACACAATTCTGCTTCTTTATGGGTTCTAGAACATCATAAAGTAAGTTTAAAATTAATATTGTGGATGGAAAAAATAAAAAAATAAAAGGCTTCCCGCAGAATGTTTGATAGGCAGTGGTTAGAGATGAAAAAAAAGGGGGGGGGGGAGGACAAAAAAAATTACATGAGTGAGAAATATTGAATAATTCTGTTCTTTTATATGTTATAGAATCTAAAAAAGCATATTTAAAATAAATATTGACATTTATATTTTGGATGGAAAAATATTGAGAATCTAAAGTTTTTCTTGGAGCGTTTGAACACTGATCGTTATTGGAGTTTGATTTTAACAAAATGAAAAACCGCGGAATTAACGAAAATCGCAAAAAAGAGGAAAATAACGGATCCGCGGAAAATATCATGCCCGATTCTCAGAAAAAATCATTTGCATTTAATAATAATAATATAAAAAATAGGGTTTAATCTTGTAATTCTCTGCTTGTAGGTTAAATGAATCGAATTAATAAACCTCTATTAGAATTGAACGTAAGGCGATGATTAACCTAACATGATTGGTAACCTAATCCAGTGTTATTCTATGGGGAAATTTGTTATACAAATTATTCATTATCTAATGTTGCTTTTTTTTTTTTTTTTAATCCGTTTTTATATGTAGTAAAGTTACAACCGTCAAACTGATCAATGTTTTCTAAAAGTTTATTTATTTATTTATTTAATGTTTTATTTTAAAACTGCAAAGTGCAAAAATTACACTTTAGAGTTAAAAAAATGAATTAAAAAAAAAAAAAAAAAACAGACAGCTAGAATTAATTTAATGTTTGTGAATTTTCTAAATATTAAAGAACAAAAAAAAAAAAAAAAAAAAAAAAAAGAGAGAGAGAGAGAGAGAGAAAGAAAAAAAGAAAAAGAAAATAGATACACTAATTTGATAACAATTTTTCTCGTAAAATAACATGGGGCTTAACTGTCGATGACGTGTTGTGAAACGTTTTCTTAAATTAACTCTGTTCATGTTGGGGGGAGGGGGGTGTATGCAAATATGAATAATAAACTGGTAAAAAAGCATTTTCATGTACAAAAGCTTTATAATAAAAAAGCACCACAAAACTGGCGTTGTAAAAAATATTACTTACAAACTTTGAATAAACACCATAAAATGCAATAAACTCGCAACAATTGTTTCGGGTCGAAAAAAAACACGACCCTTCATCAGGCGAATAAAGTAAGCACGAGTGCTGCAGTGAAAGCGGCAACTGCAGCACTCGTGCTTACTTTATTCGCCTGATGAAGGGTCGTGTGTTTTTTCGACCCGAAACAATTGTTGCGAGTTTATTGCATTTTATGGTGTTTATTCAAAGTTTGTAAGTAATACAAAAGCTTTGCCAGGTAAAACTTTCAGAGCAACAGACTGCTTGAAATTTCAAGACAAAATATTCAACATAATCAATTTATAAAATAAAGAGTTACTGAAGCACAAAATCGCAATATTGTTATTTTAATGTCTGTTGAGATGGAAAGTGTCTTTTCAAAAGGATAAACAGTGACAGGTGGGAAACATAGAAAGGTAAACAGCTCAGCAGGTGTCCCGATGTTTGCTACCAATTCCTACCATTTATTATTAATGTGGGACACATGTAAACATCCTTTCCTAACCCGAATAATAGGGAAAATATTTGCATGACTATTACATGTAACCTAGAAAGAGATGCATCTAGAGGATTTGTAGGTGAGAATCTAGAGAATTTGTAGGAAAGGAGTTGTAGTGTTTGTAATTTATCATAAAAAAAAAATAATAATAATCAGATTTTTTTTTTCCACTTTGTATTTTATTTTAATAGTAAAAAAAAAAAAAAAAAAAAAAAAAAAAAAAAATTAAGGATACTAACTTAGAAATGGAAATACCTTAGTAAAAAATACCTTAAGTGTATGTGTAGCTTATAACTTAAATAGAAAAAATGTGCACAGCATGCCAGAATCGTAAATTCTGTATCTTACGGGAGGTTAAAAAAAAAAAAAAAAAAAAAGGTTAAATAAGATGATATACTATTAAATAAAATCTTTCATCGTATGGAATGAATCATTAAAAAAAAAAAAAAATAAATAAATAAATAAAAAAACCTTCAAGTATAATTTTAATTTTGTTACTATAATTAACTGAAGCTAACTGTCAGATTACATATTTTCGCCTTATTGTTTTATTTGCTATTTCGCTGGATTCGTTAATTATCATTAGTGATATTTTTGTTTTCTCTTATTTCTTTGAATTAAAAACCTTTTTAACACGCTTTTATTAGCTTCACCTGTATGTATGTTTGTATGTATGTTTGTTTGTATGTTTGTAACCGCTCTGAGAGCAAACAAAAAATCTATATTGTAAAAAAAAAGACTTTCCCTACGTAAACGCTGTGGCTTTGAGGTAAAGCTCCGCGCTACGAACCTAAAGGTCTAGCGTTCGAGCCCAGTCAGGGGAGATTTTATAAAAATGGTTTTTGTTTAATTCTAAATTATTTTAATTAAAGATTTAAATGTATGTAAATATTATGGTGTGTCACTCACACGATTTTATCTTACCCTGCATTTTAATACTAAGATAGATATTCTGTGCTTTTTAGTTCACATTTCTATAAAAGCGTGTTCTTTAATTTTTTAAAACTATAATATTATTACTCGATGAATTTTATTTAAAGTAAGAAAAAGTTTTTTATAAAGTCTCACATAAATCATTTTTCCTTTTTAAATCTTGTAAATGTGATATTTCGCACTATAATTTGGGAATTAATTTACATTTCTGATATTCCAAATTATTTTTCATTTTGTAGATTTTAATCTCTCTCTCTCTCTGTCTCTCTTTCTCTCTATATATATATTCATATTTTCGTACGATTTTAATTTGCATGTCTCATTTGGTGTAAATTGGACGTTGTGTACTGTAAATATTTGGCAAATGTATACCGTACAACAGAAATTTACACCTTTTACACACAATATACAATCAGAGCCCCTTATGACTTATTGCATTATTGTATGCCGACATTTTATGGGATTTTCATTTTCTTCTTTTTCAAATTGTTCTTGTTCTCCAAGTGATATAATTTCTTTTTGTGCAATGTCTGAAAAGGTATTCATGATATCTGTACATAGATATACGCATGTATATCTGTATATAAGAATGCATTTACGTATTTATAGTTACTACCATCTTCTATACACATATTGATGCTGTTACATTTATACTGAGTGTAATTTATAAATTCATTATACATTTACTTAGTGGTATCCCCGACGACACAGCAAACTAATTTAAAATTCTTTTCAACCAATTTGCCTATTTACCAAGTAAATTTAAATCATTTCAAACTGAACAAATTATTAGATTAAATCATGAAAGCAAATTGTCATTATGAGAGGAGAATAATTTTACAGCTAAGGTGTTGCGAATCACAGGATAACCGATTCAGTTACATATAGAGAAGCTTTGTTTTTAAGCGGATTAAGCTGTTCGCCTCTCTTGGATTAAGTCTGTCACCAATGCGTGGCTTCTTCACGAACTTTGTTCCGACGTCTCCTTTCTCACTCTTTTTATTATTGCACACAGCTTATTTGACGGTAAAGTTGTTTATAAGGAATTAAATAATTCGATTGGATGTTAAATGTGTACTTGTCGTTATTAAAACGCTTGTAGATAAGGAAAGTTTAAGAGAATGCAATAAATATGCTTTTGTAAAATATTAAATAATCTTTTACAGATGGAAAAGAAATAGTATTTGTAATGTACGTGTGTTTGTGTACGTGTATGTGTATTTACATATATGCATTTTTTTTTCTTTTACTTATTAATTTGGTTCTAAGCTTATACAGTCGAACCTCGTTAACGTGAACACTGTTAACGTGAATTACTTTTAACATGAACTGTTTCCATTTCCACAATCCCCGTCAAAATGAAGATTAGTTTAGTTATATGAAGAATAGTTGCTGATAGCATGAACTACTGATAACATGAACACATTTCTTATCCCCCGTGAGATTCACGTTAACGAGGTTCGACTGTATTTCAATTGGTAAGAAAGAATTATCGAACTAAATAAAACTAATTAGTTAAGACAAAACAGATAATCAACAGAAATTTTACCTGAGGTTGGTTTATGTATATTAGAATTGACAAAACGCCAATGTTTTAGCCTAATTACAGCGTCTAGAATAAACAGTGTGGAAAGCGGCGAATAAAATTGTACTAAAAAAATTAAGCCTGTCACCAGATGTCATTGTAATCGAAGCTAGGGTCACGACAACAAAACCGAGACTCCCTATTGGTTAATTATATGCTTAGATCACGTGATTAAATTCACGAAACTGGGAAAAGCCAATCAGGTCTTCGATTTGAGCAATAGCTTCGATCACAGCGACATCTGGATAAGCTTAATTTTTGTAGCATCATTTTAACATCACGGTTATAGGCGATTGCCACACTGTTTATTCTAGACGCTGTAGCCTAATTAAGGGTCAATGAGGATTTCTATAGATCCGAAACAACTTTTGCGTGTTACTGCGATTTATGATATTTATTTGCAAAATTCTTATTCTTGAAACCAAAAATTGCCAACGAATAGATCGAGAGAAGCAATGGTAATTTTACATATTACGCTTTGAACAAATTGTTTTTTGTGGGCTACATATAACCTAATTAAGAATTTCTGAAATTCCTGAAATAGATTTAATATATCAACTAATCAGATTAAAATCAGAAAATAAATGGTAAAAACACCATTTTCAGTTTTTAACCTTGTCGGAAATATATATATATATATATATATATATAAATGAGGAGTACCGTTCGTTTTACAAACGATTTCTGCGAGATTAATCTCTATTCCACGGACTATTTTGATCTAAAAAATCAATTAAATCTCTTTCCAGAGCTACATTTACTCTAAAATATACAATGTAACAAGCTTAATCATAGGTGTGGGGTATTTCTGAATTCAGCACGCATTCGTGCAATGATTGTAAAAAAGGACGGGGGCAAAATTCAAGTCTCATATGAATGAAAATGTAAGTACAAAATGTCTTCCAGGCTGAACAATCCATCATTCGCTTTTTCTTGTATGCATCAATCACAGCGCTTGTTACCTGTGCGAAAATATAAGCGAAGAATTACCGTAAATTAATTTGACTTTTTCTTTTACTTTCTGTTGCCATGGTCATAAAAGACTTCAGCGCAGATCATTTATTTTATTTTTGGCGACATTTGATGAAAATAGTTTAATATGTTCCACCGTAAAGGTTACTTTTTTTTTCTCTTTTTTTTTACGCTGTGACTTCTTTATTAAGTTTATTGTAACCGTTGGTGAATTTCCATATTAAGGACTTCAGACAAGTGAATCTTTGTTTATTTGTTTGTTTATTACTGTTTTTTTAAATCTCAAAAAGAGAAAAAATGGACAATTTGTAAATTAAAATTGCATTGTTATGTATGTTATTTATTATTAACGGGTCGACATTTTTAATCATTATTAAAAATTATTTTTAAAAATTTAAGTCTTTTGCTTGTCTGTTTAATTGTAGTAGTAAATTTAACTATCGAAATACTAAATATAATTTGTTTTAAATGGCATATAAAATGTTTTGGGTACGAAATTTTTTAAAGACCTTTTTTTTAACCTTTTACAAGCCGAATTCAGGTACTGAAATATACGTGTTTTTTTTTTTTTTTTTTTTTTTTTTTTTCTCTTACATATTTTACTTTAAAATGCTTTGGTTTAAAGATATTACTCATTTGTACTTCTAAAAAAGAATTATATGTACATTTTAATACAGAAACATAACATTGGGAATATATAAATATTAACACTAGATGGTCTATCGGAAGAATATAAACTAATTGACACTACCTATGAAGGCAGATACTATGAAATTTCTCTAAACCAGAATTTTGACTGAACTTTCCATTCACCCTGCCATATAAAACTGGTTGTTTAGAGAGGAGGACCTTTAATATAAGGCGTACTAAGAATAATCCAGGCAAAGAATTCTACTAACTTATTTCACTTATTCAAATTTGAATTATTTATCTTTATTTATTATTATTATTTGTAATAATCATTAAAATTAGTTTGTTTGAATTTAAAAAGCTTTTTAACAAAAATTTTGTATTCCAAGAATTATTTTAAATAACATATCAAATTATTTATCTTAGCGCCATTTCTGAGTAGAAAAGAGGTCTTTATTAATTTACACTAAATTTTTCCGTCAAAAAATATCTTACGTCTCTCCTCTACAGACACATTGCTATCATTATTATTGCCCACATAGAAATTAACCTTAGAAGGTCCACAATTATACACGGCCTTTTAACACTTTCAAGGGCAATGCAATTAGACGCATTTAAAATTAACACCAAACAGCCACCAAAATTTGAGAGAAAGATTAGAAGAAAAGAAACAAAATGTATTTTTCGACTAACAAGGAAACATTCTAAAGGTGTCGTCTTCAAAAAATATTGAAAAAAATATGTGTGATTCTACTCTTCATAAAACACCAGAAAGTGAAAAAATTATCGGCTGAAAGGAATTACAGCAACCACAAAAAAATTATCAAAATTAAGCATATTTGGCGATTTCACACTGTTAGGCGATTGATTTTGAGTACTTGGCGGAGAAGCAAAAGACGGTTCTGTTCGTACACAGCAATCTCGGTGCCAGCGAACTTATCGCCTAACAGTGCTAAATCGCCAAAAATGCTTAATTTTGATAATTTTTTGTGGTCGCTGTAATTCATTTCAGCCGATAATTTTTTCACTTTCTGGTGTTTTATGAAGAGTAGAATCACATATATTTTTTTCAATATTTTTTGAAGATGTCACCCTTTGAATGTTTCCTTGTAAGTTAAAAAATAAATAAATAAATAAATAAAATTTTATAAAAAAATTCTGGAATGAATTTTTGCAGTTGGGAATTAAAATTAGGTGATATAAAATACTATATCCCACCGTCCCTGAAGGAGTTAACGGAGGTAAATTAATATTAAATCATGTGAAAAAAAAATTGGGAACCGGAAAACCTCTACCTAAAAAAAGAAGTGGCCCTTGAATAGAGGTGGACTTTTAGAGAAGTTTCATTCTAGGATTCCCCCACGCCTTGTGGTTGCAATAATTATTTAATTTGGTAATAATATATGGTTATTGTTTTAATAAACTGTTTATTAGAGTTATAAAAACGATTGACTGTTAACAAGTTTAATTGCAATTGTTGATGCAGTAAAAAATACAGGGTGTTCCAGCTCCAATCCATATACAGTTTTCATTTATAGTTTAAACATAGGATATATTGCATAGAAAAATATTTTTAAACTTACA
Source organism: Salticus scenicus (assembly GCA_963930645.1). Classification (NCBI taxonomy): domain Eukaryota; kingdom Metazoa; phylum Arthropoda; class Arachnida; order Araneae; family Salticidae; genus Salticus; species Salticus scenicus. Next base: position 203,724,278 of record OZ005656.1, on the reverse strand, counting down.
TTTACCATGTGTGAATTATGTAAAGAGCTTTATAAATCCTGGAAGTTGCCATTAACAGCACTACTAGTATAACGCCTAAATCAATACTAGATTTAATAATTCGTATATGTGACTATGACTGCCAATACGTCCAGTATTACCACATTTTTGTAGAGTTCCAACCTTTGTCGTAAAGTCGGCCATTTTAAGATAAAAAAAATGATACCTTTTTAAAAATTTCTCCGTGAAATATATATATATATATATTTAATGATGTCATTTGATGTGTAACTGTAACATGTAACCCTCTAATTTTTTCAGTACAGTTTAAAACCTTTATGCATATTTCTTCAGCGTAATCCATTGATAAGTAATAGAATTTAAAGAATTTAAAAGTATGAGAGTTAGACAGCTAAATTTGCTATCTATTAGCCATTCAAACTATCAAATTGATTTCCCCAAATAAAGAGTAGTTTGACTTATCTTAACAGTGCGGAATGATTGTGGAATTATAAAATTATGATGGGAATTAACGTATTTTGAAATTTACCATTTTTATAAATTACGAAAATGTATTTCACAAATAAAGGTTTTTCTTACCTAGTTACCTGAATTTATTTGTCTGTAGTCCAAATTTATTTTAAATTTATTTAAAGTTTCATTTGTTGTAGTAAATAATTCAATGTAAGGAGAAATTACGAGCTCTCTTTTTATCGTGAAAACCAGTATGTGCTGGGGCTATTACAAAATTTTCTACTATTCTATATCATTCTAATAATAACGCTATCAACCGATTAACATGCACAAAAATTTAATCAATTTTTCCTCTCACAACTGGAATTTTAAGCATGCAATTTGGTGCAATTTTCCCCAATAGATGCTGAAAAACAGTCATCTGAAAAATAGCAAAAAGTAATTGCAGCGCCATATACACCCAAATTGATTCCCCATATTTTTTTAGAATACATGTAGCATATAACACGTTTGGTGTATTTATATAACATTGAAGCTAGATAGAGTCTTCCTATAAGCAGAATTAAAAAGCAGTGTAGCAAACTCGACCTGTTGTCCGCTTTTCACCCAAACTGAATAAAGCATATTTTTTTTATAATGTCATCCTCACATATTAAGTTTAATGCATTTATACAATATAGAAGCTGAGATATAGCCTTCCCTTAAACGGGGTAATTCACCATAGATATAGTAATTCATATAGCCGATCATCCCCATGTTGACGAGCAAAGATTTTTGATGGCGAAAAAAGTTTGTGGCGTCAGCCATTAGAGAGTATAAAACTCGGAAATAGTAATAGAGTAGAATGTTGATGAATTTTCAAAATGTCGAAATATTGCGTATCATTTAATTATTCTAATAAATATATGAAAAGAAATGAGATAAGTTTTCATAAGTGAATTATATTTGACTAACTTATGAAAAATATAATTTTTAAATCAGTTGCTTTGTTATTATTATGGTTTAAATGCTGTTTTGTTATTTAATGGAATACTTTTTTTAAAGTTAGACATTTTATTTATTTTATATTTTTAAGTAATATGGAATTTTCAAAATTCTTTTAAATATAGTTAGCAGCGGCCTAGGTAAAGAACGTTAGTCTTAGTATATAAAGAGAATTTAACTTTAAATATTAAGTAAATTAATACATATAGTAAAAATAAAAGAAAGAAAGAAAGAAAAATGAACTTGAAACTATATCTGGAGTTTTTCATTCACCTTTAGTACATAAATTATTCATAAATTTTATTTGCTAAATTATCTGTGTGTATGCTTATGTGTGTTTACTCGGAGAAAGACAGCGATTAGAGAGTCTTCCCCCAGTAAAAAGGAATTAATTTTTTCTCCCTCGATGATCAATCTATGTCTTATTACTATATCTATGGAATTCACGGCATAGCAGCGCCACTGAGCGCCACTTATTGGATGATGTATCTCAAGAGCTAATCAGCATCAAATTAAGTCGAGGTCCAATCTTTGTTTCATGAGATACAATGTTCATTTCATTTGGCTTACTAACATACACCGCATAGCCACAGTTATTTTCTAAAAATGGTCAAATCGTGTTTATGTCATCTGAAAACGTATAAATTTATCGAAAATCTTAAGTCGGACACTTTTACGATTCTAGTTCTTTCTTTTTTATGTATGTAGAAGAAAGTAAAAAGGAAGGGAGAAAAAAAAATGTTTTTTTTTTTTCTTTTTTTTTTTTTTTTTTTTCAAATCAAACAGAAATAAATGCACAAGACAGTTTTGGAATTTCATTTTAGTTTTAAATATCATCACACTCATTAGTAAGAGTTGAGTTGAGTTGAGTACAAATGGATACAAAAAAAAAAAAATCCTCGATAAAAATAAAAGAAATAAAATTTTAAAGGGGAAAAAAATAATAAAAAAAAGATGGCACAGAAAGCGAGAAACTTGGGAAATGTTAGTTTTAATAATCGACTTTTTTTCCACTGCCAATGCGCGAGGACTTGTTTTTAGTCATTGCGCAACTTTTGCGATGAATCGATTGAAAGAAGAAAGAAAGAAAAAAAAAAAAAAAAGAGAGAATTAAAAAAATGCAGCTTTTTTTTTTTTACTCGGTTAAGAGAACTGTGTCAATATTTTGAAAAAGGAAATCATGGTCGAATGCGAAGAGATTTTGTACTATTTTTAAATGAAGTGAAATGATGTAACCTGCTGTGGTTTTTAAATTCTGGGAGCAGTTCGTTCGATAAATGATGTAATTGTAAAAGGAAATGAAAAAATTTTCCGTTATTTTTATCATTAACTACATAAAATATGAACATAGCTCGAATAAAAAGACGAAATGATGTATATATTTGTTAAATGTTTGGGTTTATGTTAAAATATTTCATTTCAAATCTTACCAAATTGTATTAAACTATAACAAATTAATTTTTAGAATAGTTAAATTTTTACTATTGAAGCATACAGTACATGAGGTTGTATATCATAGGACTTCACGTTCACGTAGTATTTCTAGAATAGACAGAGAAATAGGGCTATGTTTGTGTACAACAGTGTTGTAGAGACTTTTCTAATTCAATATCCATCATCAATTTTTAAGTAAAATATTTGTCTCATTACATGCTTGTCAAATTAACTAGCATTTATATCAAACATCATTCTTCAAAATTAGTGGTGATTATTAAATAAATAAGTTCCTACTAGTGGCAACATTGGTCTACAGACAATTGCAATACAAAGGACAGAAAATACATAGTGTATTGTAATTCTATTTTTCTTTCGAAATATTGCCAGACCGTTTCGATTATTAGCTTATCAGGTCTAGGGCTGATATGCACCTGCAGTCAATTTTCTCGACTAAATCATCCAAAATCATAAGAATTCTTAATATGTGGCTCATTCGGGAATAATTCTGCACTGGATTTAAGTCCATATTCTTGATTTTTCAGGAGACGAAAAATAAAGTTAAACTAACTAAAAACTAATCAGAAGAATCGATTAGGAAAAAGAGATAATGTTGGTTTATACGCTTTATACCATTCAGTGACTGTCAATCTTCATTTAATAAAGGGAAAAAATTGAATTAAATATTTTATACCAAAGATTAATGCTAAATTTCTGATTTGAATCTTTTTTTACCAATGGATTTTCTGAAAGACTAAATGACATGGATTTAAATCCTTTATACCAATCGATAGAGAATTTTTTTCGGAGTCTGACTATGTACTGAACTCAAAATTGACATTTTGTGAATTAAATCCTTTATACTTATCAGTACAGAATTGTTCTTACCCACGGCGATAGCAAAATAAGCGCCACAACGCAATGTTAAAGAAATGTCTGCCAACCGCAGTGCCAGTTACCTCCAGCGGTTGGACGGAAAAACCAACCAGCGGTAAATGATTATGATTAACCAAAATAAAATATTCAAATAAAAACAATATTTGTATTGCAAGGTAGGTTAAAGAAAACTTAACGTACTAAAATCATATGTATTCATCTAATCAGACAATCTAATCAGACAATCTAATCAGACAATCATCTAATCAGTACTAATTTTAACCAAAATATTGCCGGTATAAAATAAATTTAGAAGAAATTATTAAATAAATATTGCATATGCTGTCACTTTCTACTCTAAATGGCGCTGAGTCAAGAGGAAACATTTCTCATAGAGGTTTTTAGGCTTATTTTGCACATGCTTAGTTTTACTATATGTGAATGAAATGCTAAGCATAAAGATTATTTTAGATTTTGAAAAATTGCATGCATTCATAATGCATTTGGCTTATTTTTTAGTGCGATCCAATTAGTAGTTTGTCGAATTTCTTGGAATATATTAAGAAAAAAAAATAAGGTAAAACTGAAAAAGAAAAAAAAAAAGAAAGAATTAAAACTAAAGTGAAAGAAAATCGCTGATTAATACTAAAATTCTTAAAAAATAACCAAAATGATAGTTTTTTTTCTCCTTGATTATGGTGTTGATGTTTGGGAATAAGGCTGATTGACTTCTCTAGGGTCCTAGGCCTTCATAATTATGGACAATAGTTATGGAAAACTAATATTAAATAGTAGCACTTACATTCATATGTAATGGAACTTAAGTATAAATTTTCCGTTCGAATTTAAAATGTTTGCCAGTCGTTAGAAGAAATTATTTTGCGTCTTCCAAACTCTTGCAAGCAAATCAGAAAGTACTGCAGTTCTTATTTGGAAAATTTTTGCCTTATGAAATTCACATGAAAATGACGTTACATACTCAAGATCAACTTATGTATGCGAAATTACATGACGCAAAACTAATTCCCTTCAGTCTTCCCAGCCATTTTGTCCAGATCAGTATGTTACCATAACGAATGAACTTTACAATAACCAGTGTCACCTATATTTGAACAGTTACATTACATAATTATGAAATCATACTTCATATCGACAATTTTTTGTATAAAATATAATATAATGAATTTAAATCATTTAAATCGCTTGAAACGCGTGGAAAAGTTCAAAAATAAGCATTCTTTTCTTTTGTGAAAAAAAATACTTTTATCTCATACAAATTTAATGCTTTTATTACCCGCTTGCAAACAGTCTTTTCTGCTGCTCTTTTGGACAAATTAAGACAGTATCCTTAAACTATCGAAATAAATACTCAGACAAAAGGTACTTTAGAAGCATCACCACTCTTTTAAATTAGATTAATGAAAGGGATACAAATGTCAACCCTTCTATCTCTTTCTCTGGTTTTTAAAAAAATTTCTCTTCTTTAAACTGCACATAAGTTCTCTCTCTTTTCATTGAACCCTTTGATTTAATTTATTTTTATTTTTTGCTGGCTTTTTCCGGAAAAAGCTACTTTAATCAATCTAGAAAGAAAACAGACTGATTGAGATCCTTATTAAGCCTGATGTATACATTAGTTTGAAGAAGATGAAAGGAGTTTTGTGTGATTTCAAGAAATGGTTAATCATTCCTTTTGTTTATATCTCCATCGATTTCTGTTTTTGGTTGTGAAAAATGTTTTTCTCAGGAAATTTCTCGAATGTTTATAAAATCGTTACATTAAAAAGATGATTTGTGGTGTTAACGTTTGTGTATAAAAGTTTATTTTGTACATATCTGAAGGTATATGTGTTTGTGTTTATGTTTCTTTACATTGCTGTCTGACGAAAATAGGTTGAATAGTTGAGTGCAATCGGCGACGGTTTAGGATTCATCTTTATGAATGGTCCGGATACATACAGTCGGTAACAAAAGTCTCCGAACACTAGCAAAAATTCTTATATAAGAAAAGTACACTTAATACAATTTTGTTAAATAAATCCTTGTCGAATCCTGTTCTTAGTCTAAAATCAGGATGCGACAAGGATTTATTTAACAAAACTGTATTAAGTGTACTTTTTTTATGTAGGAATTTTCGCTAGTGTTCGGAGACTTTTGTTACCGACTGTACCATTATAATTTTGACCCCCTCCCCCCGCCCGATGGAGGGAATGGTTTTCCCACCTCTGTAAAGCTGCTATGAAATGGAAGAACATATATTCTAAAATATAATATTTTGCTGCACAAAAGCTATCAAATGACTTTCTCGAGGTGTAGGTAGGGTTGTTTCTTAAGCATAAACGAAAGCCAGAAATTTAAACAACGCACCCAACATTTGGCGATAATTCATCTCAAGGATGTTTAAAAGGGAAAAGGATAGAGGGTATTCTGTAATCGCGATTCTCTGATTGGAGGAGTTCATGGTGAAAATTACCATATATGTTTCAAACAGTCGGAAATGTGTGATTGACGAATATACGCGAGGCAAATTGTATCAACCGGGCATATTTGGATCGTTTTCCTTAGGAAAAACCTGTTTATGAGGTAATATGTGCTAATGACTTTCGTATGGCTCTTTGTCTGATAGCGATTTTACCCCTAGAGCTAACAAAAAAAGGAAACATTAGAAAAGTGTTCTTTTTTTCTTCTTTATATTAGCAAATGTGTTAACATTGTCTAGTAGACAGTAGATTAAGCATAATATTACTGTTAGACATTTATGCCAGTAAAGTTAAACACTTTCTTTTGGGTTGTTGGTTGGTTGTATGATTTAAGGCCGATTGACTCCTGATGTGTCCTAGGCCTAGAGGGGGAATGCCCTCCGTGGGGGTCTTTCTAAGGGGTCCTAGCCCGTATTTACGCGAGTTTCGGAGGAAACCACGGAAAACTCCGAACGGCTAGGTCGATGAGCGCGACCTGGGATCGAACCCGGCACCTCCCATCTACCAGCTTTGAGCGCAGAACCGCTCGGCCGCTGGTGGGCCCCACTTTCTTTTGGGAAAATCTTGTAGAGAAATCAACAGTGTCAATTAATAAGGATTCAGAGTGAATCCAGGAACTTAGTGATTGTTATTTCTTTGTTTAGTTACATTACATACTCCTTAAAAATGTAGTAAATGCTCCATGAATTCAACGGGCAGCATAAATTCAGTACTTATACACACACATACAGATTCTACCATTAAGATTTAACATTCATATACAATCCTTGAAATCTGGCCATATAGTCTACTTTAATAAAACGTATTTCTATGTGATTTTCCTTTTTCCATTTCTTTTAAACGGTTTTTTTAAGTACTTTATAGAAAAATTATTTTAAAGGAAAAATAACTTTTGCTGTAATTTAAAGCATTTTTCAAGAAGAGAGTTGGGTGATATCCTCGAACTATGCATTAAATAAGTTAAACGGAAGGCCTTACAATACAACATCATTTTTCTTTTAAATTGAATCAAACTATGATCGAAACGCATTCTTCATTTCCTTCTTATAGTTCATGACATTTTCCCAAACTATCGCGAACGTACATAAATACATACATTCAGTGATCAAGTTTTAACACCTAATGTACAATCCTCGTTAAAATTTGACCTCTAAATCCCCGCCCCCCCCCCCTTTTTTTTTTCTCCGGCAATATAACTACTTCTAAACATTCCAATCAATCGATTCCCGAAATATCCGCAAGTAAATATGGCCACCTTTGTTTATTTATTTACCCTTTAATAAAATTCACTTATATGTGATCTTTCTTTTTCGATTTTTGATGAAAAACCTTTATTTTTATTAAAAAAACAAAAAAAAGAGGAAACTTTAACATTTTTTAGAACATCTCCCAAGAAAAAAAATGTCAAATTACTACATAAATAAGTAAAACAAAATATTGTTACAGCAAAACACACGTTTCTTGTTGCATCAAGTCATGCCCTTCATCACTGTCCGATACATGCATACAACACACATTCAGAGATCAAATTTTAAAATTCATGCACTTTGTTTTTAAAATTTTCTCCAACCGTCGACTGACCGATGCATGTATACATACATACAACAGTAAAACTTTAAAATCCATGCATAATACTTGATGGAATAATTGTTCGACTATTTAATTCAAAATTAGGAAAATATATCAAATATTTCCTTAAAGAACATTTATCGATTATGACGACTAGAAATTTATCGAAGAACGTTTCGATTTATCGATTTCCGTAAGATTCAAAATGTAAATCTGACTACATTTTCTCTTTAAAAAAGTGCAATATTCTTTTATTTTCTTTTGGTTTCTTTTCCCTTTTATTTACTATATAAAAATGACCTTATGGAAAAAGACTTAGTATAAGCATTTCAGTTGGAAACATTGTTAGACCTTATCACAAAACATCGAATAAATATTCAAAGTAAAACTTGTTACAGGATGAAATTAGGATCTAAATTTACACTTCGTCTCCCTTTTAAGGTTCATAAAAATTTTCCCATTCGTCGCCTACATGCACTGATAAAATTTTTACATCCATGTGCAATTCTTATTGGTATAATTATTCGGTCACTAAACTAAAAAATTTAGAAAATAAACAAAATATTTCGATCATCAACGTATCGACATTTCGATTAATCGATTTCCTAAATATCGAAAAGTAAATCTCGTTACACTTGTTTTTTTAACAAAGTGCTCTTCTGCGTGATTTTCTTTTTTTTAGAAAGCATTTCTAGATAATATCATTAAATTATCTAATAAATATGCAGAATGAAACACATTATAGTCAAAATGTCATCTTTATAAATTGCATAGTTCATGAAATAGAACACAATCGTCGACTGCATATAGTCAAAAATTCAAAATTTAACTTGGCCACTAAAAACCAAAATTAGCTTTGGTTTAATTTTGGGTGTCGCATTACGGTCTCCCCCCCCCCCCCCCACACACACACTAAGGTTTATTAGACTAGGACCTACCGCTTAATGGATTCCAAACAATTACGAACATTCATATTCGAATCGGAATTCAAACCTGGCACCCGGCAACCATTAAACAGATAAGCATTCGGTTACCTGATGGGCAACCAAAATGAAGAAAATACATGTCAAATATTGCTAGCAATAGAACTGCCCATCAAAATCTTAACTTATCGATTCACGAAATATCTGTAAAGTTAATATCCCCCCTTTTTTCCCCCTCTCCAATAAAGCTCATTTTTTTTTTTTTTTCCTCTCCAATAAAGCTTAGATTTACTTTTTCTTAAGTTTTTTTTTTTTTTACTTTTTTTTAAAAATGTCATTTATTTATTTTATAAAAAAATATTAACGAAATTCTTTTTTACCATCTTTAAACTAAAGCATTTCTAGACGGTATCATCAAACTACCAAATAAATAAGTAAAATAAAATATTTTACGGATAAAACACTATTTTTCTTTTAAATTCCATCAAAGTAGGATCGAAATTTATACTTCGTCTCTCCTCTTACAATTCACGAAAATTTCCCCAGCTTTAGAAGAGGACCTCTTCTTCTTCATTGATCCGATGATTCAGTTGGCTGTTTTGTTTGCATACAAAAGGAATGCTAGTGTTTGAAGTGAGTGATACCAGGATAAGTGTGAAAAAGAATAATAGGTCGTGTGTACATAGACTTTGAGAAAAGAGAAGAAAGAGGCAGAGTGTTTGTTGTTTAATGCACTGGATAATCTTCATTGTTATTCCGCAATATGGAAAAAATTATACAATTACAAAATATTAAATATTAAAAAATATCATAATCATGATTTTTTTTTCTTCTTTTAATGTTTAGAATATCGGCTTCAGATTAAAATAAAGTAGTTGCCTTCCAGAAATTTAGAACGTCTTGTAGTTAATTGCCGAAATTTTAGTGAAGCCTCCCTATTACTCAAAATGTTTTTTATGCCTATATATATGTCTGTCTGTCTGCAGGTATGCGAGGACCAATTTACACACTTACAACGATTAAAAGAATTCGAGGCCCACTTACACACTGACAACTATGGGTTCTTCTATAGAAGTGTTATTAGTTGTTTCTTCTCTATCTCGTTCTAGCTTCTCATTAGTTAAAAAAAAATCAACAAAAAATCACAAGCAGACCTTGAAATAAATGAGGGAGCAATTTTTCTTTTTCTTTTTCATTTCATTGGAGTTCAAACACTATGACTTTGTGAAGAACGTTATAAATTTAGAAACATACATTATAGATGTAATTGTGTTCTTTAGAACTAAACTTGTCAAAGAAAACTGAACTTGGTTAAATTGTTGACCATCTTTAAAATACGGAAATAAATAAAGCGAAACAAAACTCTATGTACAAATTTTACTATGTTAATTCGATTAAAACAGGGGAAAGTTTCTTTTTTCTAATAATCCCTGTTTTCTCCTAGTCAAAAAAATTTCCGGTCTGTGATTTCTCAACGGCTGTCTTTGCATGAATCGTGTTTTTATTTATTTATTTATTTATTTATTTATTGTGCCTTTTGAAGAAATTCTGGAATTTGGATTGAATTCGAACTGGATAATAATAAAATAGTAGTTCATTTTAAAAGTATATTCCCGAAAGGAAAAGAAAAAAAGTATGATTTCTGTATCTTACTTCAGTTGCTAATTTTTAAAAGAATAATCAATTAAAAATTATAAGCAGATAATTTTGATAAATTAAGCTATTTTTCATGTTTTATTTGTTTGGGATTCAAATGCTATGATCTTGCGAAGAAAATTAAAAATTTAGGGTAATAAATTATAGCTATCCTTTCTGTTCTTAGAACTTAATATATCAAACCAAACTGCACATTTACTTGGTTAAATTGCTTGTTCATCCTCAACACAATAAAATAAATACAGATAAACATAACTGTATGCACAAATCCGACTTTGTTATTTCGATTGAAACTGAGGACAGACTTCCTCTCTTTTTTCTTCTTCTCTCGTTTTCTCTGTCTTCTGAAAATAATAAAGATCATTTTTTGTTTCTCTATCTTACTTTAATTTATGATTTTTAAAATAATAATTGATCAAAAATTATGAGCAGATGATTTTAAGAAAAATCCAAGCAATACTTAAAAAAAAAAAAAAAAAAAGAAAGAAGAAGAAGAAGAAGAAGAAATAAATTAATAAATAAATAAAAGTCTAATTGGGATATAGGGTAAGTGCACCAGTGATTGACACTTTTAGAGCAATCTCTGATGTTTTTAATGTTCTAGTCATGACAAAATATTTTTAGAAATCTTAAGTTAGTACATATGGTATGAAAGACATTCAGAACCACATATATGTTAAAATATATACATTTGATAACAATTATTATATTTTTTATGAATTTTTATTTGACACCCACTCAAGTTCCAGTAATTGGCACTGCCAGTTTTTCATTTTATCAGCAATTAGTACCCTATGTTCCAGTGTTTGACACTGCTAGTTTTTTATTTTACCAGTTATTAGCACCCTATGCTCCAGTGTTTGACATAAAATGTTAAAATTCTATGTAAAATATATTATTTTATATGTAAAATATATTATATTTTACATATAATATATTTTTTATTTTCTATGTAAAATATATTATATGTAAAATATATTATTTTATTATTTTTCTTACTTATTAATTTTTTAGGGGTAGATGTCAATTACTGGAGCATGCCAATCACTGGAGCACCTACCCTAAATGCTGTGCTTATATGTAGAAAGTTTAAAAATTCAGGTCCATAAATTATATATGTAATTTTTGTTCTTATAACTGAACATATCAAAGCCCATTTACTTGGCTAAATTGCTTGTCATCTTCGAAACGCAAAAATAAATAAAAGAGATAAACAAAGCTCTATGTACAAATCTGACTCTGTTAATTCGATTAAAATTGGAGATAGAGACTTCTTTCCTTTTGCCCTGTTTTCTTCAAGTCAAAAAATTTCTTGGTTTTATGATTTCTCAACGGCTCTCTTTTCATCGATCGTCGGATTCGATTTTTCTTTTTTTATTATGTCTTTTGGAGAAATTCTTGAATTCGGACAAAATGAGAACTGGATAAGAATAAAACAGTTTATTTTAAGAGTTACAGCATTTTTGAAATAAATAAATAAATAAATAAATAAAGGTCTTTATTTTTTTATTTTATCTTTTAAATCTCTATTTTCTTTTACATTATAATTTTTTAAAGAATAATCGATTAAAAATTATGAGCAGACGATTTTAAGAAAACTTCAAACAATACTTTAAAAAAAATCTAATTGGGATTTAAATGCTATGGTTTTATGTACAATGTAAAAATTTTCAGCGCTATATATTATAGATGTAATTTATGTTCTTAGAACTGAACATATTAAAGCACATTTACTTGGTTAAATTGCTTGTCATCTTCAAAACGCAAAAATAAACACAACTAAACAAAACTGTATATACAAATCTGACTCTATTCATTCGATTAAAACTGAAAAACGAGAGAAAGAGACTTCTTTCCTTTTTCTCTGTTTCCTCCAACTCAAAAAATTTCCTCTGTATATGATTTCTCAACGGCTCTTTTTACATCGATCGTCTGATTCAATTTGCTTTTTTGCTTCTGCCTTTTGGAGGAATTCTTGAATTCTGGCAGAATGAGTTCTTTAAGAGTTACAGCGTTTCTAAAAAGAATAAAGGTCTTTTTTTTTTTTTTTATCTAATTTATAATTTTTGAAAAGAATAATCGATTAAAAATTATGAGCAGACGATTTTAAGAAAAAACTCAAGTAATACATAAAAAAAAAAAAAAAAAAAATCTATTTGTTATTTAAATGCTATGTTTTATGCAGAAGGTTAAAAAATTCAAGGTCATAAATTATAGAAATAATCCCTGTTCTTAGAACCATAGCTATAGTAATAAGACATAGATTGATCATTGGGGGAAAAAATTATTCCTTTTTACTCGGAGAAAAGTCCACAATATGGCCGTCTTTCTCCGAGTGAATACACAGATAATTCAGAAAATAAAATTTATGAATAATTTATGTACTAAAGGTGAATGAAAAACTGCAGATACAATTTTAATTCATTTTTCTTTTTCTTTCTTTCTTTCTTTCTTTTATATATTTATTAATTTAGTTAATATTTAAAGTTAAACTCTTTTTATATACTAAAACTAACGTTCTTTACCTACGCCGCTCCTAACCATATTTAAAAGAATTTTGAAAATTCTATATTACTTACTAATATAAAATCTTAAAAAATATCAAACTTTAAAAAACGTATTCCATTAAAAATCAAACTAGTTTTATTTCATAATAATAACAAAGCAACTGATTATAAAAATGATATTTTTCATAATTTAGTCAAATATAATTTACTTTTATGATAACTTATCCAATTTCTTTTCATAAATTTATTAGAAGAATTAAAAGACGCAATATTTCGACATTTTGAAAATTCATCAACGTTCTGTTCTATTCTATTACAACTGCCGAGTTTCAATAGTTTCAATACCACTACATGACTGATGCCAAAAAATTTTTCGGCATCAAAAATTTTTGCATGATAACAATGGGATGATAGATCTATATTACTATATCTATACTTTGAACAGAAGATATCAAAGCACATTTGCTTGGTTAAACAAACTGAAAACGTATAAATAAATACAGATAAACAAAACTCTATGTACAAATTTGACTCTGTTAATTTGATCAAAACTGAAGAAAGAGATTTCTTTTCCTTTTCCTTGTTTTCTTCCAGTCAAAAAATTTCTTGGGTCTATGATTTCTCAACAACTCTCTTTACATTGATCGTCTGATTCATTTGGCTTTTTTGCTTGCTCCTTTTGGAGAAATTCTTGAATTCAGACAGAATAAAAACTGGCTAAGAAAGAAACAGTTTATTTTAAGAGTTACACCATTTTTGAAAAGAATAAAGGTCATTTTTTTTTTTTTTTTTAATCTATCGTCAACGTCAACGTGATGGCTTCGGAGTACCTGCATATGGTCGTTGGTCGTAACCAATGCTTACCTCCATCGAAAATGTAAAAAAACATAACGATAATTTTTCAGAAATAAATAAATAAATAAAAAATAAATAAATAAAAAGCCAAAAGGGTTTTTAATTTGGAATTTGGTCTCAGAAAAATTCCCAACGTAAGCAGAGATTTTTCAGAGTGAAGCATATAATTTTCTCTTTCCGGACATATATATGTAAAGAACGATTGTAATCCTGTCAAAAATTTGACCGTGAGATTTTGGTGTTTCTTCACGTTTTGAGGTCCCTTGAATTCATTTATATTAACTATTTTTACGATGAGTATGTATGTGTGTATGTATGTGAGTGAACACGATAGCGTCTAAACGCTTTATTCGTATGAGCTAAAAATTGGTGCATATGCTATAGGTCACCGTAGCACGAATCCTATTGATTTTACTGAATTTAGCAGTTATATTTAAAATATTTAAAAATAAAGTATTTTATTGTAATTAAAATTTAGCACTTACAGTTTTTTTACAGGGACACAAAGAAAAATTTTTTATCATTATGGTCTATGGGTCTAAATTTTTTAAAGTGCGATGGCAACTAAATGTTGATATAAATGTTGCAACTAAAATTCCATTGAGCTATAAATTTATACACACGTTATATGCCTCCTTCACACGAACTGTATGAAGTTTGGTGAATCTAGAGCTTACAGTTTTTTTACAGAGATACAAAGAAATATTCTTTATCATTATGGTCTAGTGCGACAGCGTTTAAACACCTTATTCGTTTGAGCTGAAAATTTATACACATGCTATAGGTCATTGTTGCAAGGCGTGTTTTAATGAATCTAGCACGAATAGTTCTTTTACAGAGACAAAACGAAAAATTCTTTATCATTTTGCCCTATGGGCTTAAATTCTTTAAAGTGCAAAAGCGTCTAAACACCATGTCCGATGGAGCTGAAAATTTATATACAATTTATAGATCACCATCCCACTAGCTGTAGGAATTTTGGAATATGTACCTCTTACAGTTTTTTAGACGGGCACAAAGAAAAATTCTTTATCATTGTGGTTTATGGGCTCAAATTATTGAAAATGCGATAACGTCTAAACGCCTCATCCGATTGAACTGAAAATTTATATAAACGTCACAAGTCACCGTCACACGAACTGTATAGGTTTTGGTGAGTTAGCACTTATAGATTTTTACAGGGACACAACGAAATTTTTTACTTTCTTCTATATGTAATATAGAGAAAGTATTGGATTCGCGAAAATTTTCGACCTCCGTTTTTTGACGGATCTACACGTTTTGGGATGTCCTGAACACGAATTGATAGTTTTTAAAAAATGTCTGTCTGTCTGTCTGTGTGTCTGTATCATTTTTTTGTGGACGCTGTATCTCACGAACAAATGAATGAAATTTAACCAAACTTGGTATTTAGTTGCACCCTGACATGAACTGGTGCCCATTAGATTTGGGGATCAATAGCTCAACAGGTGGCGCTGTGATCGCATTTTATGCAAATTTTTAACATGGCAGCATAGGACAAAATTCCGTATAAATGGGCATAATGAGAGTTATTTTAAACTTGTGATTGTAAAATTAATATGAATTATTGATAATAGTAGTAGTTAACTAGGGAAAAAAATTGTGCATGGGGGGGCATCGCTTCCCCCCCTGGGGGGGAAGTACGCCCCCGGGGGGGGGGTAAATTTTCAAGATGGGTATCTTTCGAAAGATCTCGTCAATACCTTTAAAACGAATGGTTGAACTATAAATCTGTGATAATTTAAAACAAAATTATCGATTTTTTTTACTTTTAACCAAAAAAAAAAAAAAAAAAAAAAAAAAAAAACTTAGAAAAAAAATTCGATTTTTTTTTTTTTTTTAAACATTGTTAGTGATTGAACATGTATTAATTTTTACAAAAAAAAAAAAAAAAAAAAAAAAAAAAAAATAGAAAAAAAAAAAATCTTTTTTTTTTTTTTTTTTTTTTTTTTTTTTATTGTTACTGATTGAATATGTATAGGAAAATATAGAAGAAAGGCTTGTGGTGGCCACAACATACTAGTTTTTTATCGTAATGATCTATGGGCTGAAATTATTTGAAGGGCAATAACGTTAGTTTAAACAAAATAATATATAGAGAAAAATATTCAAATACCCAATTATAATTTTCTCTTTTGTTTATTTAACAAATTTTCTTACTTTAATTTATTTATAGAACCGTTAACTATTAGAGAGCCTTCAAGGAAAGAGACGACAAAGGTTGAAATTACGTTACGGCGCATGTTCGTAGTAGACATTCTTTCTACCAAACTGGGTTTTGGTAGGAAAATTAGAACACTTCTCAGTCGAACATCAACAAATTTTTTTTTACAGATATCGTTGTTTTTTGGTAATAATCCTTCATTTTAGCTATAGTTCCGAGCACAGTGCTTTGTAACCATCAAAAACACTTTTAACCCTTTAACGTTCATTGGTTTCACAGCGAAACCGAATGTTTGACAAAATTAAACAATTTTCATGCAGCAGGTTTTTTAACATTTCCCCCCTTGTTTTAATCAGGTTTTAAACTTTTGTTCCTTTTCTGTTCGATAGATAACAGCACTATTCCAAAATTTAACAAATAATGCTTCAAAGGAAGCTAAATGCATAAGTCACTTGAAGTTTCTTAGTGTGCGTGAGTGCGAATTGCTGGTTTGATGATGCACTCATGTCTAGTTTATTCATTTAGTGAAGAGTTGGACTATTATTTTCACCTGAAACAACTTTTACGCGTTTTCGTAGTCGATAATGTTTACTTACAAAGTGTTTTATTTATTATATTAAATATTATTTGAATTTAATAAGGTTAACTTATAGATGTTTCAAGCCAAAAATTTCTCGAAAAGGCACAATGCTAATTTTTAAATTTTTAAATAATTATGATCAGCTATGTGACTAAAAGCCATTTTTAAAATTAGTTTAGTAATTTTTAAAATAAATTACGTAGTGAACGTTAAAGGGTTAAATGTGGAATTTTATGGGAAAAAAAAAAAAAAAAAAAAAATCAAGCCAAGGAGAAGCTGAATCGCTATTGTCTCCTCTCTTCTCGTAGGTTCTCTATTAATTATTTAATGTTCGGAAAGTCGAGTGGAGTCACTCCAGATTTTTATAAGAAGTATCGATTAAAAATTAGAAGCAAAAAAATTTAATAAAAACTTTAAAAATTCCATTAAAATAATAATAATATTAATAATTAGGATTTAAATGCTATGGTTTTATGTATAAAGTTAAAAAAAATTCAAGGCAGAATATAAATGTATTTCCCGTTCTTAGAACTGAACGTATCAAATCACATTTACTTGTTTAAATTGCTTGTCATCCTAAAACGCCTAAAACACAAAAATAAATACAGATAAACAAAACTCTATGTACAAATCTGACTCAGTTAATTCCATTAAAACTGAAGTAAGAGATTCCCTTTCCTTTTTCTTGTTTTCTTCCCAGTCAAAAAATTTCCTCGGTCTATGATTTCTCAACGGCTCTCTTTCTATCGATCGTCTGATTTAATTTGCTTTTTTGCTTGTGCCTTTTGGAGAAATTCTTGAATTCGGACAGAATGAGCACTGAATAAGAATAAAATAATTTATTTTAAAAGTTATAGTGTTCGTGAGGCGAAGAAAAAATTCGCGTGATTTAAAGCAATAGATAATAAACCTTTTGGTAAATTCGTTAAAAGAAATTAAGGAAAACTTTCGTCTAAATAATAATTCGAGGGAAAAAATATCTTTTCACATTTATATGTATATATAAACACTTTGTAGCCTTTTTATAATTTCTTTAAATGTTTGCTCCTAATTTTGATTTTGGTATGTTTTACTCAAACAAATGAAGAGGTGGATGCTTATTAAGGGATACTAATTAATAACTGTGTTATATTCCCTTTTTATTGTATTCAAATATTTTTCTTTTTTTCACGCTATCGTTATTGCACTGAACATTAGTTAATTTTTCTTTGAAGTATCTGGAAGGATTGAGATCACAATAACAACTATGTCTTATTTATTGATAACACACATACATCAGACTTGTATGCTACATTCGAAGTGCGCGTGTATAAATCTTCGTCAGATAAAGACACATAACACATGACAGAATTACTATACGAAGAATTTGAAAAACATCCAGGGCCAGCGCGGGAATCGAACCCGCTCTCCTACGCTCGAAGGCGATTAGCAGTGTGGTGAACAACCTCTTGGCCACGGAGGGCCCCTCTGTATTTGGGTGAATTATAAATATTAAAACAAACAAATAAATGCATAAATGAAAAAGATGTAAGACGACTTTTTGAATAGCTGTGAAGTGTTTTTATTGCAACTGTTTCTAACGATGTCTATACGTAATGTCTGTTTGTATGCGTTGTCTAAAACTGTGTTGTTAATAATATTGTTCAGTTTACTTCATCTATTTTGCGCTAAGTTTAATAGTGTAATATATTAGGTCGCTACAAAAGTTCGTGCGGTTTTTTATTGCTTCATTTTATAAAAATACATCAAATCAAATGACAATTTTAAATCAAAATACTCTCCATTACTTTCTACAACCTTTGCCCATTTTTCGGGTAACTAATGTATACCAAGGCGATAGAAGCTCTCGTCTTTAGAGGCAATAAAATGATCCGCGTCCGCACGAACTTTTGCAACGACCTAATATATTTTCAATGAAAGACTATTTAAAAATTTGATTTGAAATTAATATAGAGGTTGTGATTGAGGGGGTTTGAGACCAAATTAGAGTTATTCAACAGGCAATTGGCGATGGTCTGGGACTCACACTAGGAATGATCGTGAAACGTGCCATCACAGTTTTGGGAATGGCTCCCAGCTTTGATAACCTTAAAAGTATTATTTAAAATCAATAGACTGTTTTGAATAGAACTGTTTTCCAAAATATTTTAAAACACAGAATTATTGTTTGTTTCCATATGACAGTCAGATCCGCGTTTCTACTCATGCGTCAGGTCTGCTTTGTTTTTATTTTAATCGAGCATGATGTGGTCACCACAAGATTAATTTTACACAAAATTCATGCAATACAAATTATTTTCCATTATAAATGCAGACGAGTTTTATGGCAGAATTATATATATATCACTAAATGCCGGAAGAAAGTCAATTTTTTGCCAATATCAGAAGAAATGCGATTTTTTTCTTCGTTAAAAAAAAAAATGAAAAAATCGATAACTTTGTTTTAAATTATCACAGATGTATGGTTCAACTATTCGTTTTAAAGGTATTGACGAGATCTTCTGAAAGATACCCATATTGAAAATTTACACCCCCGCGGAGGGAGGGTACTTTTCCCCCAGGGAAGAGGGGTAAGGTGATGCTCTTACATGCACAATTTTTTTCCTAGTTTATTACAACTATTATCAATAATTCATATTAATTTTACAATCACGCGTTAAAAATAACTTTAACTTTGTCTTATACTGCCATGTTAAAAATTTAGAAGAAATGAGATCACAGCATCACTTGTTGAGCGACCGATCCCCAAATCTAATCAGCACCAGTTTATGTCAGGGTCCAACTAAATACCAAGTTTGGTCAAATTTCATTCATTGGTTCGTGAAATACAGTGTTCACGAAATTTGTGATACATACACAGAGAGAGACACACAGACAAACTGACAGGTATTTTCTGAAAACAGTCGAATCGTGTTCAGGACATCCCAAAACGTGCAAATCCCTCGAAAATGGCAGTTCGAAAATTTTTACGAATCCAATACTTTCTCTATGTATATACATATAGAAGAAAGTAAAAAGGGGGAGAGGAGAGAATAGATTTTGTCTTAATGTCTTTCTTATCAGCTGTGCTCTTCTTGCACCAGCTCTAGCCTCAACGGTCACCTCATTTTAGGAACAAAATTATTTGCTTACAATTCGCAACCGCAAATAAAAAATGAACTTACAGGATTGATTTTATAGACTCCGAGAATGTACTTATGTAAGATTTTTAGCATTTTCCTTTTACAAAAATGGGATTTCGTAAAACCTAGGGATATGTCCTCCTTGTAGTTTCTACCAGTAATACAAGTTAAAATTTCATGCTACGCCCTCTTTATTACTTAAACTAGCGAAAGTCACTGACTTAATGTTAAAATATAATAGCGATTTAGTACGCTAAAGAGTAATTTATTATTTGACCCGGAATGAGTGATAAGTTCAGTGACTCCTCCATCATGATTCCCTCTCAAGTTTCGACTCAAAATCTGGTCATTTCATTCGAGCTGAATGAATGGGTGTTTTTGATTTTCCAACTACATGCTTTCTTTGGTAATGAAACCTTATCAGCAGCTGTCAAAAGTCATGAACTTACTGAAAGCCAAATCTAAAACTGGGATTTCCCTTTACTTACATGTTCCTCGACAGAAATTCCGTGAGCTAAGCTCTATAGTGTCGGAGAAGTCATGTAATGTTGTCCAGAGGCATGGGGCCTCATCCTTTTTTTTCTGGGATAGTTCCTCATGACCTTATTCAACTGTTTTCCTTTCACTTACTGCAAAATTGTTACATCGGCTATTGCATAATACACCATACACGCTCTTTTTTTTTTTTTTTTTTTTTTTAGTTTTTAAGCTTATGAATGGCAAAAGTTCTACGATGGGTACGTTTGCAACCATAAACTAATATGATATGGCTGAATATCACATAAGTGTGCATTTTGGATTTTTTTAAACTTTTTTTTCAAACTTTGTATTTTAATTTGAATTTTTTTAAATAAGCCCGTAAGTACATCTTAAATAAATTCTGAGTTTGACCGAGATCGATCATAATTTTTTAAAATTTTATTGAAATTTTTCAATAAAAATTTATAATTTTAACTATCTTATAAAATCAAAATTACCATTTAAAATTTTTTTTTTGTGGTTCAGATTCATTAAAAAATACAAGACTTAGGATTTTCTAAAAAGTTCTTCCCATTTTAAAAAATAAAATAAAATAAAAAAACCCAAAATTTTTAAATTAAAAAAAAAAAAAAAAAAAAAAAAAAAAAATTTAATTTTTTATAAACATAAATTATATCAATGGGAAATATCATAGACTGCATACCTCTTGACTATAAACTGGAAATAATTAGTTTACTTGCATTAAATTTTTAATTATAGCATTTAAAGATGTCAAAAAATGATGTCACTGAAATGACTGGTTTGTCACTGATATGACAATGTTTGTCACTGAAACGACTGTTTGTCACTGAAATGACAATATTTGTCAAAATGACTATTTTTCACTGAAATAACATTGTTTGTCAATGAAATAGGACCATATAATATTAAAAATGGAACATATTAGAACAATAGAGAAAAGATTGTGAAGGGAAAAGAAAGAGCAATAATGGGAATATTAAGCAATTTTATTGTATTAAAATCCTTGTAGTTACAAGTTTAATGATTAACTGAATTAAATTCAGAAAAAGCATTTTGAACATTATTAAAATCTTCATCCTGAAGTTTAAAATATCTATTTGAAGCAGGTTCAGGAGAATTCCTAATTTTGCACAGAATATGTGGCACTTGAATTTCATGGACATCCTCTTTCTCAGGCCATGCAAACTTATTTTTTCTGCATCTTGCCATGAATGACACAAGTAAAATATTTTGAGTAACATTCTCAATGACTCCTTAAAGGGGGCAAAAAAAAAAAAAAAAAAAAAAAAAAAAAAAAAAAAATTTAAAAGTTTGCTTTTTTAATTGTATCTTAATATTAATGTCGTATGTAATTTTTTTATATTTACCTGGATACCGGAAAGTACTTTAAATATTTAAATATAAAGCTTATCCTACACCAACAAATCTTTTAACTCAAAATAAAAAATTATTTAAATCCAGGGCTTACAAAATAGTAAATCTGCAACAAATGTCATTTTCGTGACGTCACAAAAATGACCGTCACGAAAATGACAAATCGTCAATAATTCGTTCTGTACTGAAAAACATGCTTTCACTAAGCCGATATTGTCACATTTTCTTCTTCTGGTCGTCATTCTATATTAAAATAAAACTGTTCTAAATTTTATAATAATATTTTTTTATTTCTTATGCATCTCGAAAATGACAAGCAATAAAAATACGCACAGCATGTAAACAATAAAAATAATGTTAACTCTTACCTGTTTTTAATTTTCTTGAGATTTATTTTCCCCACATATCGTCAATGTTGATTTCTGATCTTAAACTTAAAAAAAAAAAAAAATGAATGGTGGCACCATCCCTTGATGATATATGAAGTTATTTTCACGTGTCACGAAAATGACGTCAAGACTTGCATACAAGCATTTTAATTACTCATGCATGAAAATTAACGTAATTAAAAAGAAAAAAAAATTTCCTTTGAAAACAAATAGTTTTTTTTACAAGAATTAACAATTATTATAATTATCATTTTATTTTTTTTTTAGTAAAAAACATACTTTGTATGTAAACATTTGGTCTTGGAGACAGTCACGAAAATGACGATTTTAAGGTTTAGAATTTTCTAAAAAATACTGAAATTGCTATAAACTCACATTTTATGATTTGATGCTTTTTTAAAAAGGTACTTCTAAAGAATAATAATAAAATTTTACAATTTATTTGCTTAAAATTAATAATAAAGATCTGAAACACTAAAATGCACATTTATGTGATATTCAGCCATATAGTTAGCTATCACGAAACTTTCTCACGTATATAATAAAGCTGCCTACCAATTAATATAAACAAATATTCAATCCTAGTTTTTGCCAACAAAGATTTTATATATGGAGTTTGGTGCCTAATATAAAAATAGGAGAAGCTTAGCAATAGTAATGCAAGTCATCTTACATACCAAGTCTGGTGCTTTTCGTACACAAGGAAAATTGAAACATAGCAGCGTCACCTATCGGCCAATATGCACTCAATCTAAATCAGCATAGTGTTTCATAATAGCTGCCTCACATATCCGGTTTTGTGGAATTATATACAGTAGGAGCTGAGATATAGGCTTCCCGCAAATGGAAGTGATCGCAACACAGCAGTGCGAAGTGTTGGGCCGTTTGCACCAAAAGTTGATAGTCACCAATTTTTTGTCAAAGTACAACTAAATAAAACTTTTTTTATGAAATTCTGTGCCTGCAACAAATAGAAAGGCAAACATTTTTTTAAAAATGGTCATTTCGTCTTCTGGACTTCTCACAACGAGAAATATCCCTCGAAAATAGAAGCCTAAAATTTTTAGGAATCCAATGCTTTATTCTGTTGAATTCGAAAGGAAATATGTGAAGAGCTGGCATTCAGATCAGGTTCTCGTATTTCCGTAATAATGTTGCGTAGGAAAGACGATTATTTTGTTTGTAAAGTTGTTTTTCCAGATGACTGCATGTATGTCAAAAACTTAATGGACAGACTTTTATATTTTCTAGCATTTATTTTGTAAATTTCAAATTACTTAACTGGTTATTAAGAATGGGAGGAAAAAATTAAAAACTGATTAATTTTCTTATAGGTATTTAACAAAAAGTCACTTCAAGACAAGATAGGAGGCCGTGATATCGTTACGAGATAAAAAAAAAAAAAAAAAAAAAAAACTCGCTTCACAAGTTTTAACTGACTGAAGTAGTTGTTAGTGAATTTAAAGCCAATTGACTACTCTGGTCAATTGACTACTTGAGTGAGATGCCCTCGATGGTTGCCTTTTTAAAGAGTCCTAGCACGAATTCTCGCGAGTTACGCTGAAGACTACGGAAAGCTCCTAACGGCTTGTCCGACGAGACAAGTGCAATATGACTTCTTACAAAGCACTTTTACCGTCTTTTGAGACAGAACCCATCGTCACTGATAGGGCCCTGAAATAGTTAATAGAAATGTGTAGAAACGTTTTTATTTATTTATTTTTCTTCTTCTTATACATACGCATAAACACTCGCAAAAAATTAAAGTAAACGTAGAATCACCTTTCGAATTAAAATATATGAGTGGTATTACAAATGAATTTCTTGGGACACGTTTAAATATGACGTCAAAAAATTCAAAATTTGTACTTAAAACTTAGTTTCTTCGCCAAAAACTGTGACATTTACTTCATAAAAACCAGCAACAGCAAAACTTATAATTTTCAGACGAGTATTCTGTCACAGACCAATTTTTCAAACTTCTAAAATTATCATTTTTTCATATTTGATTAGGATTCGAAAGGCTAAAAGCAAAAAAAAGAGAGAGAGAATTCAAACAAACAAATGCAATGTCTGTTAGGTCCAAAGTTAACTTATCAGTTAAATTATAAGGCGAGGTTACACTTACCTCGTGGTTACCATATCCCATGGTTACCTCGCTTGACCCTATCGATTAAAAAAAAAAAAAAAAAAAAAAAAAAACATCCTGAAAAACAAAATGCGTTTTTTTAGACATCGTCTGTAGAGCACAAAATGAACTTTCATTCAACAGTTAGTGTTATACTTCACCGAAATCAAAATCGATTGCATTCATCATGGAAAGTAATTTCAATCAATAATTTATAATGCCTAAAATTTTATGAGAAAAAAAAATGTGATGCATTCAAGATACGAGTTTAATATGTAAAAAGGTAAAAAAAAAATCTGTGAAAATTTAAAATCCATTCGCTCTTAAACTCTTATTTTCCCGCTTTCTTACCTTCATAAATTAGTTCGTTGAAAAATGTGTTTTAAATCCTGACCACTCCCTTTTGTTTCTTCTTGTTATTCACTATGAAGACATAGTGTTTGTATTTGATCTTTATCTTTCCCGTCCTCACTTGGATTTTAAAACAAACACACTCTCATCTGTCTGTAGTGTTATTTTCCCCCTCTGGCTTGCAGAATTAACTGCTTTTCTTCAGCCATCAAACTCGTGTAACATGTTAAGCACGTTCTCGTTCAAGATAATTCAACTAAAGCGATGATTACTTGCTTACTTTTCATACTGCTTCATCGGAAAAAAAAAAAAGTGTTAATTTTTTTTTTTTTTTATAGTTAAGAACGTGGTAATATGATAATCTCGAAATCTAATTGATGCGTTATTGTTTTCATTCAGCTTGTTTCTTTTCCTATTTTGGTTTGTCGTGCATTTTAAAAGAAAAAAATTCTAACATTCAAAAGCTAGTTTTTTCTGCATTTAAAACACGTTTCGTTATTTGTATTTGTTTGCAAACAATTTTTTTTAAAGAAGATTTTTTTCCCCCCGAACTGACGACAAATTTTATTAATTAATTATGCTACTTTGTCGCACTTCCAACTTCCAACGATAATTCCACAAAATGTATGTGATTCTTTTTTTTTTCAAGAGAATGTGTATGATAGAGATTGGGGTAGTATATAGTATTACTAATTTAAAATGTGGTATGTTCTGACTACCACAAGATTTTCTTCAATATGTTCTTAAACAAACTGATGCAGTACAAATTATTTATTAAAATGTATTTTCCATCATGAATGCACACGATTTTCATCTCAGAGAAGCATAATATAAAATTTCGAAAGAAAATCAGTTTTGTGTCTGTATCTCAGACACAATTTTTCTTTTTTTTAATGAAAAAAAAAAATCAATAAATGTATTGGATTTAGGATTTCAATATTCCTTTTAAAGATACTGATGAGTTCTTTTGAAAGATAAACACACTGAAAATTTACAAGACCTCCCTTTAGAGGGTAGAGATTCTCCTACATGCATATAATTATTTAACTAGTTTCCTATTACTGTTATGAACCATTCTTATTAATATCACAACCATTCGTTAAAAATAATGTTATGTACATTTATGCGAAATTTTGTCCTTTTGTGCCATGTTAAAAAAAAAAAAAAAAAAAAAAAAAAAAAAAAATGGAATGGTAGCACCACCTGTTTAATAATTAGTATATGCACCTGTTTAATAATATAAGCGGAGGTGCCCGGGTTCGATTCCCGGCTCTGGTATTTTTCGCATAGTTGGTAATAAATAAAAATATCAACCTTTACACTCCAATTTGATTTAAATAAATATTCACGGTTGATGAATTCATAAATAAAAATTTCTAAATTTAATCTTTTCTTTTTACTAAAGTTCGTTTGGCAACCTGTTTAATTCTACTATCTCCGTAAGTAACGTTTAACATGTGGATTGCTTAAATTACTTATTCCTTGTTTAATTTTTGGTTTGTGTTATTGATTAATTTAAATTCCTTTTTTAATTTAATTCAATTTTCTTTTTTTCTTTTTTGTTTTGTTGCAAGATAGAGACTTGAGCTGTATATTGCTGGAATTAGCTATACAGTCTTACGAAATCTTGCATGTGCTGATACTTTCCTGATGAGTACATTTCTATTTTTCAGCATTTAAAATTCCAATTTTCAATTCATGAATTCCATTTTTTTTTCCTTTAAGCGGAATTCTTTGGTGATTTTACCCTTTCTCTTTTCTCTCAAATGTTTACTGTTACTAATAATTCAAAGTTTTTGCAAATTCTCTCATCGTTAGGCTTATGTGTCATTTCTCATATGCGTAAGTACTTTTACATGTTTTTACTAATCATTGGTACTCAAATTAAATTAATACTATGACTAATTTTAATCAAAAAAAAAAAAAAAAAAATGCGAATTAAAATTTATTTTATGTTGGTATCTTCATCTATCTTTTGTCTGCTGAGAGTTACAACGGCACTAAACAATTCAAATTATATATATATACGTTTTTCTGTATGTTTGAATTTAAGGGGATGATCTACAGAGACATCCCTCCTCAATATATGTAAGTTCTTCAGTGCTATTCAGATTATTTACTTTCGCATAAGAGAAGTTTACCTCCTCCTCCCCCCCCCCCCTACACACACACCTTTCTCCATTTCCCGAAGTACTTATTACAATGTGCAACACACAACCTGCAAAAACTTTTCTAGAGATACAGTAACCGCCGCTTAATAAATTCACTGGTTAATAAAATCAGCCGCTTAATTTGATCAAATTGTCAGTACCGGAATCAAATCAATACAAACTGCTTTTAAATCTGCCGCTTAATAAAATTAGTATCGCCGGTTAATAAAATCAAAAAATGTCATTTGCAGCAAAACTGTCTTCAAGGAACGCATTCTTCAAAGCGCTATAATAAGTTACAAATTTGATTTGATTTGATTCGTAAGTGATATAATATATATTTAATTTTTGTTATTAAAAGGCATTTTTTAATTCTTATTTTGAAACACTAAAAAGCGAGAGGTTTAAACAGAAAATTTTTTAAATGAAAAAAAAAAAAAGCGTGAACTTTCGGCAAAGTAATGATGATTTCCCTCAAAGAAAAGCATATCAGAATTTCGGATGTGTTTAATTTACTTGTTTTGAAGGAACTTATTTTGAAGTCAGTTATCTTTCAAAAATTGATTTATATTGTTTATTCATTCCATTATTTGTTAACTTTTGAAATTTCATTCCAAATTCAGGAAAGTAATACCTTTTTGAGTGCAGGAACTTTCGCCGTATATAAAAATCAGCCGCTTAATAAAATCACTTTGGCTCAGGACGGATGTGATTTTAATAAGCGGTGATTACTGTATATGCTTAAACTCAACACATATCTTTTAAATGCTTGCATTAACCCGTTAACGCCCGAATTAACTTTGCAAAATATTATTAACTGATTATTTCACTTCTAAATTAATGTAGACAACTCAGTAAAATACATTAACTTGAACAATTCTTCTGATAGTTTTAAATTTAAAGCCTATCCTCATTTATTGACGTTTAGTGTTCTAGAGAGAAAACTTCGAGATAGAAAAACTTTCAGATAACAGATTCTTTTCTTATAATATGTTGACAAATATCTCGAACGTAAAGTATCATAATATGTATTATTATTCAACTTGATTTTAGTTAGTTAATACCTGCGCAAAAAGCAAATATATGTGCGACGAATGGAAAATCATAAAATGACTATCCGAATTATGGAATAATAATTAATAGTAGGAACATAAAACTTTCAGAGATCATTTAGAGTGACGCTATAAACTGTCACTAAAAAGTAGAAATCCTTCCAAGAAACCACAAAAAATATACGTGTCATTTTATTAGCTGTTCTCAAATGAGGACACTGGGCGCTAACTGGTTAAGAGATTCTGTATATCTTAGGCAATAAAGGACATTACTTTATAATTTATTAATATAATGAATAAAAACACTGCTTCGAAAATAGCCTCTAAATTTGTACATAACACAAATCTTTTTTTTTTTTTTTTTTTTTTTTTTTCTCAACATTATTTTAGTACAATTTCAGCATATTTATAAAGAATCAGTGCTTCAAGCATCATTTTTATTACCTTTAGGTTCATTTTTAGGACTGTTAGTTTATTTTAAGGTATGCAGCAGTCAGTGGTCGCTCCGGAACCGTTTGCATCCGGGTAGGAGGAAGCCTTATAACGCTGCGGAAATTAGAAAAGTCCTCTATTTCTAAACATAGTCTACAATTTCATTTACAGAAGCGGGGAGAAAAACACCCGTTTTTATTCCTGGATCATTTACAATATAGAATCTCAATGAAAATATCATTAGAGTCAGGAAAAATATCATTAAGTATCTTCGTCAATAATGATGAATAGATCTTTCGCGCGAAGGTACATTTATTAACGTAAAATTGATGAAAACTTATTATTATTTTTCTTTTTTCTATATGTAATATAGAGAAAGTATTGGATTCGTGAAAATTTTCGACCTCCGTTTTTTGATGGATTTACACGTTTTGGGATGTCCTGAACACGAATTGATAGTTTTTAGAAAATGTCTGTTTGTGGACGCCGTATCTCACGAACGAATGAATGAAATTTAATTAAACTTGGTATTTAGTTGCACCCTGACATAAACTGGTGCTAATTAGATTTGGGGATCAATCGCTCAACAGGTGGCGCTGTGATCGCATTTTTTGTAAACTTTTAACATGGCAGTATAGGACACAATTTCGCATAAATGTGCATAATGAGAGTTATTTTAAACTTGTGGTTGTCAAATTAATATGAATTTTTGATAATAGTAGTAGTTAACTAGGAAAAAAAAATTGTGCATATGTGGGCATCGGTTTCAAAGTTTCAAGGTGGGTATCTTTCGAAAGGTCTCGTCAATACCTTTAAAAGGAATGGTTGAACTATAAATCTGTGATAATTAAAAAAAAAAAACTTAGAAAAAAAATCGTTTTTTTTTTTTTAAATATTGTTACTGAGGGAATATGTATTGGAAAATATAGAAGAAAGTCTTGTGGTGGCCACAACATACTAGTTTTTTAAATGTTCATCTTTATTGCTTTCTTCTATATACCTAAGAAGAACTGATTTTCTATATTTTTTTACACTTTTTTGTTTTGTTTCTATACGTTTTGAGATCTTGATATTAGAAAATGTCTGTCTGTGTGTCTATGTGTGTGTGTTACTAAAATTTTATAAATGATGTGTTTCACGAACCAATGAATAGAATTAAATATCAGTTTATGTTTGGTAAAACCTTGACTAAAGTTAGCTCTTATTAGCTTTTTGTACATGTCCGCTCGATAGGTGGCGCTGTCGTCGCTTTTTTTTTATTTTTTATTTAACAACGTATACCAAAATTTCTTATAAATGAGGAATATTAAAAAAAAAAAAAAAAAAAAAAATATTGTGAAATCAAATAAAAAACTATTTATAACACTAGTAGTCAACAATGATAAATTTTTTGTATACAATCACTTGTATCGCATCATATCGGTCTTCCCAGGCAGGATGGGAAGCGAGTAACCGTTGGCAGCGAAAAATGTTTATATGCATGTTTTTCAAAATAGCTTGTTCGTCAATACCATTAAAATGAATGGATGAAATATAAATATTGATAATTTAACTCAAAGTTATTAAAAAAAAAAAAAAATCATTAAAAATAGAAAAAGTAAAAAGCGAAAAATGCATTTCCTAAGATATCACTGCTGGAACACAAAATTGCTTTTTTTTTTTTTTTTTTTTAAATATATATTTAGTGTTGCACTTTTTTGCGATGAAAATCGAAAGTACTCATCATGGGAAATAATTTTCATAAATAATATTTTAATAAATAACTTGCATTGCAGACTTTTATATAGGAAACTAAAAAAAAAAAAAAAAAAAAAAAAATGTATAGGCTACATCGAACAATTTTTGACTTTAGTGTTATACTTTTATGAGAAGAAAATTGAATGCACTCACAATGGAATATAATTTTGATAAATAATAATTTTATTAAATAATTTAAACTTCGGAAATTTTTATAGAAAAATATAGAAGCAAGTTTTGTGATGGCCATAACATGACAGTTCTCAATTGTTTTTTATTCCATGTGTTTAATCTACTTGAACAATTTTACAGTTTGCGATTATGCATATTTCTTAAGTCCTTGTGAAATAGTCAGATAGAATTTGAAGATGATAATATTGAATACACTTAATGTATATTTAATTTATATCTTCCCAAAAAGGCAGTATTTACATTCAGACAGAAAGAAAATGTTTTTTAAAATATATATATGTATTACCAATGTTTATAAAATGACAGTTGCAGCAATATTTAGGAGAAACCGGGGCACTGTAGACCACTTTTACACTCTTAATTTTCTTTCACAAAAAAAAAAAAAAAAAAAAAAAAATAACAGAAAAGCTATGTACTTAGAAAAAATATCAAACAATCTCTAAGCCCATCTTGACATGTCATCATGACTTTTTTTATAACAATATTGCCAATACATTATGAATGAAAAAACAAATTGTGATCACTCACAAAGTGGACCACTGTGCTCCATTACCGGGGTACAGTGAACCAGCCTCTTTTGTTTATATTAAATTAATATAAATTACTTTCCCCCCCCTCTAAAATCAGTTTTTTATACTATTCTAGTCTAACGAACATAATTCAAGCATTTTCATGAAATAAAATAACCAAAATTAAATTAAAATAAACAAATAAGAAATCAAATCTCAGGAAGACAATTTATTAAGTTAAAATAGATATTGTTTTTTATTCTTTTATTAATATTACAGGAATCAAATATATATATATATATTTTAATTGAGATAATAATAAATATTATACTACTATTCAAATATTTAATATTGTTTAAATTATTTTGAGATATAATTAATTTACAGTATATTTGTAGGATAAATTTAATTAAAATATATTAAGCTACTTCTTTTACTTTTCACATGTTATCTCTAAAAACAACAATAATAATGAATTATTCCTACTATTTCTTACATTAGATATTATTTTTTTCTTTTATTAATGCTCTATAATTTAAATTGTTAATAAATTTAGATATTAATAATTATTATATTACTATTTAAATATTTATTCTTTTCAGAAATTTATTCTTTTCATTTATTTTGTTATAACATTGAGATTTTTATTACTTTGAGATATTAATACTTTACATTATATTTGTAAATATAAATTTAACTAAAACAAATATAAGTATTAACTAAATCTGATTTGTACTTTTAGGCACATTGGAAAGTGGTCCACTGTGTCCAGGGCCCGACTTAGACTACTTGGAGCCCCGGGGCAAGCCTATTCTGGGAGGCCCCCCTTGCAGTGGCATAAGAGGTCTTTAGGTTGCAGAATTTCTGCATATGCCTGTAGGGGGGCCCCTTCCAGAAGGGGGGCCCAGGGCATTTGCCCCGTATGCCCTGCCGTAAGTCAGGGCCTGACTGTGTCCCATATAGAGGCGGTCCACTGTGCCCCGTGCCAGAGTAAAACAAAAAATAATTATAAAATTATATATAGACTATAAATATTCTAATAATTTTTAGGAATTTAAAAACAGCAATATCTTGCCTTCTTCTAATAACTAGATAGTATTTATAGTCACTAGTTCAATCTTTGTAAAATTTTAAAAGCTTCAATGTGGAAAATATTTTTTGAGCATCTCAAAACATAAAAACTGCTCAAAATGGTTACCTTACTATTTCCCATATTGTTTTTTTTTGGCAGCATACAACTAATAGCATATTGCCATATATGAGTATCTATATGAACTAAAAAGTTGAATATTAATAGATTTAAATAGGGGTGGTCCACTGTGCCCCGTCTTCCCCTATACATGTGGAATTATTTCATGTTTTAAATGCGCATCTTTATTTCAATATTTTGTAACGATCATAAAATTTTATCCCGTAAAAAATTTTAGTAACACTAAAATCATTTCGATCTAATAATTTCGAATTACATTGGGCACGCTATAAAATAATTTCATTCTTTCATTACCAATACTTTTTTATAAGAAAAAAATAAAATGGGCATTAAACAAATTATCTGAATGTGTTTCATTCAATATACAGTGGATTTCGTTAGCTGACTATTCTATCTACTTATTCGTGATAGTTACTGGTCTAAAAGATAAAAACTGAAAACCTTCAGGAAATAGTTTCATATTATATTTTAAACTGGCCTTGGAACTTATATGTTCCGGTGATAACTAAAAGGTTGAAAATTAAATGTACTTAAAATACAAATATCGTTGTAAGCGTAATTTAAGAAATATTCGCTCTCAAGATAACATTTTTATTGGAATACATTTATGATGTATCACACAATCATTTTTACTTTCTCTTACCCATAAGGTAGAGAAAGTATTGTCTTTGGGTCAAATTTTCGAACGCGAGTTTTTGTTATATTTACATGTTCTGAGGTCCCCTGAATACGAAAATCATGTTTTTAGCAAATGGTCTGTGTGTATGTCTGTGTGTGTGTCTGCCTGTTATCAGCATATCTCAAAAACAAATTATGGCAGAAAGTTCAAACTTGGTATTCTAAATGTGTATCATATAAGGATGCTACACTAAACTTTTCGTTAAGATCAAGCAAATGGTTCGTGTACAGGAACACTCAAAATTATTCAAATACATTACGTTTATGGGGGAAATTGCAGGTAAGTAGAGTTTAACATCTGTAGACTGCACTAAACCAAATGAAACGAATATATATTTTTTGTAATAGAGATAGTCAATAGGGGAAAAAAATGTGTATGTAGGAGCCTCGCCACTCCCCATGGGGGGAAGTCTCCCCTCGAGGGGAGTAAATTTTCATGATGGGTATCTTTCAAAAGAGCTCGCCAATACCTTTTAAACGAATGGTTGAACGATCGATCTGCGATAACTTAAAACAAAGTTATCGATTTTTTTTACTTTTAACGAAAAAAAACTTAGAAAGAAAATCGTTTTTTTTTTTTTTTTTTTTTTTAATATTGAGAATAAAATGGACTTTTTTTTGGATATTTGGTGTTATACTACTTCTCTAATATGGAAATCGTCTGCATTATCATAAAAGATAATTTTTTTAAATAATAATTTTAATAAATTATTTAAAAAAAAACAGAATTATTTTTTAATAACCGAATTAAATTCTATATAAATGTAGGTGCATTAATGAAACGGAGGGTTGAGAGGGGCGGTAGCCCCCCTCACACAGAACTAATTATCATATAAAACTATTCAGAAGCCTAATATGAATTCTTTAACACAGGTTTACATAACAGTACTCGTTATCTTACCTTTTAATCTGCAACCTGTATTTATAGTATTAAATTTCAGGGTAAGAGAAAGTCGTGTGAGTGACACACCAGATTATTCAGTTTATTTTTTAGGCCTTATACTTCTTTGAACAATAAAGCCTCTTACATAATTATTTATTTCTTCAGACGAAAACGGGATTAAAGTAGTAAACAATTATTTAAAAATACACATGTCGAAAGTTTGTATTAAAAATCTCTAATATGTGCAGGCCCTAGCCAATAATGTACTTTTTTTTTTTTTTTTTTTTTTTTTTTTGTCACTTTAAAGTGATTTCGCACCTTAGAATTTCCACCACTAAAGGTTCCATATAAAGTTTATATTTCCATTTAATATTTATAAATTGAACTATATTAGGTTTGCTCAATAAAAATATATTATTTAGGGAACAATTCTCATGGTTTTTGATATACTTTTCACAGATTTGAAATCTTTAAATTGAGTTTTCTCAGTTTGCTTTTTTTTCATGAATTCACGATCTTTAAAATGCTAAAACTTCTACAGATATTTAAGAAAATACTTAATGATTTTTTTTTTTTTTTTTTTTTTTTTTTTGGGGGGGGGGGGGTGTTTAATAGAACTTACTTAAACGAATTAGGGATAGATTTTGTAATATCTATAAAAGAAAAAAATATATATATAGCGAAAAAGCATGTTATTTTCCAAATTTTTACCTAGACATGAACTTTTTAATTTTTTTTTCTCGGAAACTATAATTAATAAATTTCAAAACCCACATCTCTAATTCTTTTAAGTACTTTCTATTAAACCTAAAAAAAAAAAAAAAGAAAGAAAAAGTATTAATTCTTTTCTGAAATATCAGTACAAGTTTTAACATTTTCAAGATCATGAATTTATGAAAAAATACAAACTGAGTAAACGAAATTTAAGAATTTCAAATCTGTAAAAAATGCATAAAAAATCCATGAGAATTATTGCCTGAATATATATTTTATTGAACAAACTTAATAGTATAGTTAGTTCAATTTATAAATATTAAATAAAAATATAAGTTTTTACATAAAACCTTCATTAGCGCCAAGTCCCCTTAAACGCAATATTTATTTTTCTTAGAGAACAAGATATAATGAACAGTATTGAAAATGAAGTTCTCAAAAATGAGTAAACGGACATACTCATTTCAAAATGAGTGATTTTGCTTCAAAAAGAAAAACGTGCAAACAAAAGACTAAATATTTTCGAACAGATTGAAATTATAGATGCTCATGAAAATGGATAGGTAATTTTAACAACTTGAATCAAATAAATGTACCACAGGCGCCATGTAACAAGGTCCATTATCATCTTGAAATACTGATTGTGGAAAAGTCTGAAAAACCTCCAAAATAGTCGGTCATGCATAATTTTTTTAATGGCCGAGTTTTATTTCGGGTTAATTTATCCCTTGAACATGAAAATTTGACCGACTGATTTAAAAATTAGGCACTTTCGTATCAGAATGTACGGAGAATGTGTCTGTGTTTTAAAAGTGCGATTTTCATTAAGTCGGTCACATTTTCGTCACCAGACCTGTTTGTTTCCGTCAGCACGAAATAAGTTAAACTTGACTCATCAGAGAGAACCACTCCAGCCCAATGATTAACTGATCATTTTTTAATTTTTTAACCCTCTGAAGTCTTGCTTTCCTAATTCTTTTCGTTAAGAATGAATTTTTTTCAGATTTTCTGGCACTTAAATTTACTTTGTTTAATCGTTGTTGTACTGTATTTAAAGAAATTATGTTAATAAACACTTTTCCTGAATCCCTTCTATGTTCTACATATAATAAAAACTGATTTTTTAAGCACTGGCTTTTTAACTTGCGGTCATCTCGATTGGATGAGCAACGCGGCCGCCTAGAGACAAATTTCCAGTTTAAACAGCCAAAATTTTTTATATCTTGCTAAAAACCAGCTTACCAATATTTCGTTAACATTTAATAATTTTGACATCCCGCGTATTAAAATATCTTTGGATTTTTCCCTCTAAAATTACTAATTTTTGTGGTATTGTTAATTGCCTTATTCTTGCCATTTTTAAAAATATTTTCTAAAATTACAATTTTTCGAACAATTGCATCTTATTTTTAAGACTTGGCTCAATTCTAAAGTGTACGTGGAACATAACGTAATAAAATGTATTCGAAAATTTACTTTTAAAGCAATAAAATTGGCTATTGTAGAAAAAAAAAAAAAAAAAAAAAAACTGGAAAATATCCAAGTGCGGCTTTTTTTTTTTTTTTTGTCGCTTTGTGTATATAATTCATGGCGGTTTTATACTGGTTTGCGGAAGAATACATCAATGAAAATCTATGTTTGGGATATTGGTAATCACAATGATCAATGCTAATTTTTACTTTCTTCTATATGTAATATAGAGAAAGTATTGGATTCGCGAAAATTTTCGACCTCCGTTTTTTGACGGATCTACACGTTTTGGGATGTCCTGAACACGAATTGATAGTTTTTAAAAAATGTCTGTCTGTGTGTCTGTCTGTCTGTGTGTCTGTGTGTCTGTCTGTCTGTCTGTCTGTCTGTGTGTCTGTATCATTTTTTTGTGGACGCTGTATCTCACGAACCAATGAATGAAATTTAACCAAACTTGGTATTTAGTTGCACCCTGACATGAACTGGTGCCCATTAGATTTGGGGATCAATAGCTCAACAGGTGACGTTGTGATCGCATTTTATGCAAATTTTTAACATGGCAGCATAGGACAAAATTCCGTATAAATGGGCATAATGAGAGTTATTTTAAACTTGTGATTGTAAAATTAATTTGAATTATTGATGATAGTAGTAGTTAACTAGGAAAAAAAATTGTGCATGGGGGGGCATCGGTTCCCCCCCTGGGGGGGAAGTACGCCCCCGGGGGGGGGTAAATTTTCAAGATGGGTATCTTTCGAAAGATCTCGTCAATACCTTTAAAACGAATAGTTGAACCATACATCTGTGATAATTTAAAACAAAGTTATCGATTTTTTTTACTTTTAACAAAAAAAAAAAACAGAAAAATAATCGTTTTTTTTTTTTTTTTTTTTTTTTTTAAACGAAATTTTACCAAACTTGGTATTTAGTTGGTCCCCGACATAAACTGTTGCTGATTATATTTGGGGATCAATAGCTCAACAGGTGGCGCTGTGATAGCATTTTATCTAAATTATTAACATGGCAGCATAGGACAAAAATTCGTATAAATGTGCATAATAAGAGTTATTTTACACTTGTGTTTGTAAAATTAATATGAATTATTGATAATAGTAGTACGTAACTAGGAAAAAAATTTTGTGCATGGGGGGGCATCGCTTCCCCCCCTGGGGGGAAAGTACCCCCCCGGGGGGGGTAAATTTTGAAGATGGGTATCATTCGAAAGATCTCGTCAATACCTTTAAAACGAATGGTTGAACCATAAATCTGTGATAATTTAAAACAAAGTTATCGATTTTTTTTACTTTTAACAAAAAAAAAAACCTTAGAAAAATAATCGTATTTTTTTTTTTTTTTTTTTTTTTTTTAAACGAAATTTTACCAAACTTGGTATTTAGTTGGTCCCCGACATAAACTGTTGCTGATTATATTTGGGGATCAATAGCTCAACAGGTGGCGCTGTGATAGCATTTTATCTAAATTTTTAACATGGCAGCATAGGACAAAAATTCGTATAAATGTGCATAATAAGAGTTATTTTACACTTGTGTTTGTAAAATTAATATGAATTATTGATAATAGTAGTACGTAACTAGGAAAAAAATTTTGTGCATGGGGGGGCATCGCTTCCCCCCCTGGGGGGGAAGTACCCCCCCGGGGGGGTAAATTTTGAAGATGGGTATCATTCGAAAGGTCTTGTCAATACCTTTAAAACGAATGGTTGAACTATAAATCTGTGATAATTTAAAACAAAGTTATCGATTTTTTTTACTTTTAACCAAAAAAAAAAAAAAAAACTTAGAAAAAAATTCTATTTTTTTTTTTTTTTTTTAATATTGTTAGTGATTGAATATGTATTAATTTTCACAAAAAAAAAAAAAAAAAAAAAAAAAGAAAAAAAAAAAAAAAAAAAGGAAAAAAAAATCATTTTTTTTTTTTACATATTGTTACTGATTGAATATGTATAGGAAAATATAGAAGAAAGTCTTGTGGTGGCCACAACATACTAGTTGAACATGTTAATATACTCAATAGTAAGTACGTGGGATTTTTATATTTGAATATATTTGCTTCGGAGCTATTTTGAGTCTCAAATTTGAGGCAGTTTACTGAATTTTGAGTATCTTTGCTCCTTTATTTTTTCCAGCGAACATTGGTTTCTTTGCAATAAATAGTTAGACAAATAATAGTTAGACAAATTTTAAGCACAGTTCGAACAAAAGATATAATTATCTCGTAGATTATAATGTATCCAGATTATTTCTTGTATCTATGTAAAAGAACTATAACTGATTATCCTATTAAATACTCATATATGCTGATGTATATCGCCATAACAGGAATAATTTATAACTTAATGCCTATCAAACGATATATGTTGCAATGTTACCAAAAACTTTTACATGACAAGAAAGCAAAAATAAACTTGCGCTTTTACCAGTCCACTAGTCAGATGAGCTTAATTTTTACAGAACACTCAAAGGCAAGCAGCAATGACTGCAGTCAGTACTTATGAGGGCTATGGTTTTCTCGACCATAAATTACCTTACAGTGAGGACGCTGAAGCTAAAACGTGAACTGGAGTGATAGTAGGAACAAGCATCACTAGCAACAACACAAGGGAACTAAAACTTTTCACGTGTTATGTTATTATGTATTTTTTTTTTTTTTTTTGGAGGAATGTAAGAAGAGATGGCACATTAAGAAAAATTCGGTAACTGACATCCAGAATCTAGATTGTGGCTCTAGTAAAAATAGTTCCATGTTATCCTTATAAATTCTAGTCCTCTTAGAAAGCAAGTTCTAGAAGCCTCTATTAGAATTCTAGAGCGTTGGTCTATATTATCGTTGTCAAACTTATTTAAAAATCTCTGCAAATAAATGAGAACACAAGAGGCGAGTTTTAGCAACTATAATCTTAGTTTATGACCTAATTCTAGAAAAATCAAGCAAGAATTTCTCGCGATACAAATGATTCATAATAATCAGAATGTTCAGAATATTGTTTTCCCATCTAGAAATGTATAGACTAGAAATTCTCGATCATTTCGTCTATTCATCTTATTGGCGTGCCTTATACTCATAGCTCAGAAATCTATATTTCTAGTTAAGGGATTTAGAAAATGATCATTTATTCGTTCTAGATGTAGGCGGTATATATTTTTTTTCTCAGTGCATGTCCGGAAAAACGTGAAGCCAAAATAGTAACCGCAGAAGTCATTAAGTAACATAGCATTAGCTAATGTTTTGGTAGATTTAGTATGGCTCCTGCTATAGCGCTACTATTGAAGCAACCATCTTTAGTAGACAACGGTTAACTTAATTTTCTCTTGATGCTAATACGCCGTATCTCATCTCCTCTTATAACATTCTCACAAGGTATTAGTCTACATGAATAGCAACTTTGATTGTAAATTCGTTTTTAGATTTGGCGAGTCGTAGTAAAAGTTATTCTTTTATTCCCGCTTTCTAAAATTTTCGTACACTACCTTTCCATACATGACCGGACACTTTCGATTTCAGGCGTTTTTTGAAATATCTCAAAAAGTTTTAAACAAACCATCTTGAAAAAAGTGAACATTTTTTGGTCAATTTTTTAAATAAATCATTATATTTACCTGATTACATGCAGCAGAGATATAAAAATTTATACAGATAACACGAAAGAGTCCTATAATCACATGCTTCAGGCAAATCACATTTCAAGCATTACTTTTTACAGGGTGATGCCAAACGCTTTCATTTTTCTTTAATTTTTTTACTGGTCCCCTTTTTACATTTGGGGCAAAACTTTAACTGAAATATAAGGAGTACAACATGTTCTTCACACTCCTGAAGTTTCAAGAGGCTTTCTCCAGTACTTTTTGAGATATTCTATAAAACGTCTGCAACTAAAAGTGTCCGGTCATTTATGAAAAGATAGTGTATTCATAAAGCAAATTTAAGAGATTTAGGACTATTCTTATCTTAAGAAATCAAATTTATTTTTATAATGTCTAAAAATTACTTATTGTCGAACGAATTCTTATTTGAACACAAAGAAACATTGCAAGCAAGTATAAAATCCCTAAATATTTACCATTTCTTGGTTTATATTCTAGTACAAATGTCTTAAAATGAAAAATATCTTTGGAGACTATATATTTTCAAAACGTATGTAGTATCTAATACACGATTTTAAAAATAAATTTACTTTGACGTTGAAACTAAGTTTGGCGTTAAACGCTAATAATAAAGTTCAATGATGTCAAAAGAAATGATACATGCCATACAATTAAAACAAACTAGTGCTGAAATTGGAAACCATGTGAAAGCCGTTGACGATAGTGTCACTGTAGTCGTTTTATACTTATAATTGAGATTATAGAACTAACCTATCTGTATTGCAATCTGTGTTCTCGACTAATTTACGAAAAGGATATTTGTCTCTCGTTAATATGTACTGTCCTTTTCTTTTAAGTTTTCGACTTCACGCGCTGATCGTTTGTATACCAAAGTGGATTCGCTGTGTTTAATAGTTTCTGTTATAATGCGTCCAAACTAAGCTTTGACATCATGAAAGATCGGTCAGTTTTACCCAATCCACACCACACTATATTAAAGGTTGAATGAATGTAATCCGCATGTCTTCAGTGAAGTAAAAGTGCGCAGTTCGGGAAGGCTTCAATTTAGTACAGTCGGTAACAAAAGTGTCCGAACACTAGCAAAAATTCCTATGTATAAAAACTACACTTCATACGGTTCTGTTAAGTAAATCCTTATCGAATCCTGTTCTTACACTGACTAGAACAGGATTCGAGAAGGATTTATTTAACAAAACCGTATGAAGTGTACTTTATTTACATAGGAATTTCTGCTAGTGTTCGGACACTTTTGTTACCGACTGTAAATATTGATCCATTCACACCCTGGAGGAGGAAAATTGTAAAGGCATGTCTCCAGACAGTCATGAAAATGACTTTAGACTATCATCAATAGCTCACCCAAAATGCTTGGAGGAATTGGATAAGTGGAGCTGACATGCGGCGTATTAGGATGCAGAGTAAATGGAGTTGTTGTCTACCCAAGATGGCTGTCACTATGGCAGCATTACCGCAGCAGCCATATCGAGTATACCAAAATATTAGCTAGCATTGTGTTACCTAATGGTTTTTGAGCTTACGATTTTGACTTCATGTTTTTATGGACATGGACATGTCAACTCCTCTTTTATCATTCCTCCATAGCCCAATGCCTACTCTGCAGCTCTCCACAATGTGACATTATAATCTATCCAACCTTAACCGTTTCTTCAGGAAGCCTCTGCAAATGTCGGAGTATTGATATCGATTCCTGCTGTGGTGATAATGAGTACGATCTTATTTAGTGTACGACATCCTAATAAAAATATGTACAATGAACATGCGTGTTTGTAATACTCGAGGTACAGCGTCTAGAACAAACAGTGTGGAAAGCGGCAAATAAAAGCCAAGCAGGTCTCCTATTTGAGCAAAAGCTTCGATCACAGCGACATCTGGGGAAGCTTAATTTTTGTAGCATCATTTTAACATCACGATTATAGGCGATTTCCACACTGTTTAATCTAGACGCTGTACTCGAGGTAAAGTTGTCTTGGAGACATAACAACCATTTCTATAAATTCCAAATACCAAATCTTATGATAATGAAATAATGTAACACCATAAAAGATGAAAAAAGTGATAGAAAATACAGTTATAACACGGGGAATAAATAGACGATAAAAATTTACAAAACTTGATTCGTTCATATAGCGGACATCTTGGATGCCTTAACGGCTAGCAATGTTTACAGCACGTGCGTTCAGTGCCCACTCACTCAGAAGTCAACCACGAGGCAAAAAGAAAGATAAAATACCAAAAAAAAAAAAAAAAAAAAAAACATAAAATGAGAACACATCTTGTTTTACTGCCCGAAACCATTTTAATTCATATTCACGTGAGGACAAGGCCCTTCAAGGTCATTTCTAGAAGCATTTTTTTCCCCATTCGTCCATGAAAAAAAAAGCAGGTTTGGGCGATACAGATTATGTGTGAAAGAGGTCCGACCATTTTTTTTCCTCTTCTTACTCCTTCTGTAACACTTGATTGAACGATGCATCAAAGAAGACTGTTATTACCGTGGTACAATGTTACAGCTTCAGGCGGAATTTGCTACATTGAAACGAAGTTTTGATGGTTGGAAGATTAAAATGCTAATGGTAGTCCAAGAAAAAAAATTTGCTGCCATGCATACAATTTAGATGGATGGGGGTAGACATGACAGTGATATAAGGATGAAAAGAGTACTAACTAACTAAAATTAAATGAAAAGATACAATGTTTCAAACTCTGTACGTCTAGCTTCCATCACGGTTTATCAAGAAATCCAACAGAATATATATGCTTATTTTAATAGTGTATTTGAAAAAACTATAAAAGTTTTTCGTTGCTAAATGGTATATAAAATATATTAATCATTGCTAATGAATTTATCATTTTAAAAAGTATTGCAAAATAATTAGCGATTTACTAAATGTTATTCCTAAATTGTCAAAATAAGTTTTGAAGCGCTCTTTAAGTGCATGTATCGAATCTATTGCTAAATTAATATTCGAGATAAGAATTTCACGAATATGTTGCACAAATAAAGTAATGATTATTTTTTTTTTTACTTTATTCATGCAACATATTTGTATTTTTTTTTTTTTCTTGTATTCTTGTGTTTTATTTTATTTTATTTATTAATTTATTTATTTTGCACAGGCGCATATCTTTCTACGTTTTGAATTATTGGTAAATTGTTTGATATATAGGCTCTGATATGGTAGATGTATGTTGTCGAACATTTTAATAGTTGCGTGCGTCTTTAATGTGTGTTCATATGTTAATTTGAGTGAAACTGCAAAATTATAATTTTAACTCATAAATTGAAATGTTCTATGAAAGAATATTGTTGTTTTGTACGTATCAGTATGAAATTTAAGTTTGTCTTGACGTGTGAATATTTTAAGCTTTAGTTCCTGCTCAATGAACTTTAATGTGCAAAAATGACGATTGAACGATACCTCAAATCCCTGACGTGTAAAAAAAATCAAGCATTCTCTAATAACTGTCCAAATTTAAATAATGGAATTGGTAAATTGTAAAATTAATACACAAATGAAATTGCTTTATGCGAGCAATTTGTAACTCCATCCAGAAATGTGTAGTTAGCCAACTTTGTAATGTAACTGTTTTAATTTAACTCAGAATGATAAATCGTAAAGTTAATGCACAAATGAAAATGATGCACATTTTATGATTCTTTGCACATTTGTGTAAAATCTAATTCCATCCAGGTTCCTTTGCATCGATGGTTAGCACACAGATATAATTTTGTAGCCTTAATTGATTTTTTTTTTTTTTTTTTTTTTTTTTTAATAGTAGTTTGTATAATACGATGTTTCACATTCACTGCTGATTCACTCGTGTAAACTTTTAAAATTAAACATGACTTATGCTCTTCAAATATGTGAACTTACTTTTATCTAAGAAATTTTTATAAAAATTGACAAGTGTATTTTGTTTGTTACATTTGCGAAAAATTCTGATATATTTTGACACTTTATGAATAGAGCAGGCTCTGATTACTAAATAGGAATGAGAAGTTTATGTTTCCCCCTGGAAAATTTTGAAAGGATCCCGCAAAGCAAAACAGGATCCGTAAATTGCAGAGACTCGTGTTGTCTGACTACATTGTTTGATTATAAAAAAGTCACAGTAGGTCTGATTACATAACAATCATTTCTAAATTATCGGACGTTTATTAATGAAGAGTGTACACTCGAATTTACAATGCTATATTTTCATACAACATACAGAATTCAAATTTTCAGCCAGTTTGCACTTAGGTACAATTACTATGGGAATTTACTTGTGTATATTTTTCATAATTCCAACTAATTACGAATTGCGTTTAATGAAAAATTTGACGAGCTGTTTATGTGTGTCTTTAGATTAAGTAGTCAATGGGGGTCCTCAAGTGCGTTTGTTTTGGAAATTTTGAAAGGACCCGGAAATTAAACAAAATAGGATCCCTAAATTGCTGAGACTCACGTTGTCTGACTACATTGTCTGATTATAAAAAGTCACAGTAGGTCTTATTACATAACAATCATTTCTAAATTACACTGCTCTGGGGGGAAAAAAAATCAAGATCTGATACCGTTCTTGTTGATTCTTATGTAAAATGATCTCCTGAATCCATTCCCATTTTGCCCAATCACCCACCGTTTTCTAGATACATCACCCCCTCCTTTAATTTCTTTCTCTGTTCGATAATTTTATGACCATGAATTTTATTTGAAAAAGGAAAAATAATTACTGTAACACCTAAAAACAAAAATATATAAATTTTAAAAATACCATCAATAACAGATTAAAAAAATGTAAGATATGTAATGCATAATTTCTGTGGCTAATCTCCCCCAAAATTTTTCCCTTGTCGCAAATGTCTATGTTTTAGAATTTTACGAATCTGTACCCCCTCATAAGATATTTAACGGTTAAAATAATCCTCACCCCCTTCTAAAAATCAAATTTATAGCCATAAAATCACCAAAAAATGATAAAAATAGGGGGCCATTCTTAAAAAATCTGTGGGTGATAAGGCAAAAGGGGCGTCCTATTCGGATTCAGGAGGTCATTTTACATAAGAATATGTTGAAATGGTGTCAGAGGCAATTTTCATGCAGAGCAGTGTTATCGGATGTTTATTAATGAAGCATGCATTACATGCATTTACAATGGGATATTTTCATATAACATGCAGAATCCAAACTTTGCACCAATACTGTAAGCGATTT
This sequence comes from Salticus scenicus, assembly GCA_963930645.1. NCBI lineage: Eukaryota > Metazoa > Arthropoda > Arachnida > Araneae > Salticidae > Salticus > Salticus scenicus. Next base: position 203,680,042 of record OZ005656.1, on the reverse strand, counting down.
TACTTGTATATTTTTTCTAATTCCAACTAATTACGAATTGCGTTTAAAATGAGAAATTTGTAGAATCTGAAGATCTGTTAATGTGTGTCTTCAGATTAAGTAGCCAGTGCAGGCTCTCCAAATGTGTTTGTACTTCCCTTTAGTTGAACGAATAACCAGACACTTTAATAGAGTGTAATGTCTGGAATTTCTCCAAGTTATTTTTTTTATATTTAAAGTTCTTCATATCTTCCTATTAATTTTTAGTACGAATAGCATTGTAATTTACAAACCTGCTGATATGATTTTTATATAACTATTATTATGATTTATTTAATGAATTATTTACCCTTGATATGCAACTTTTTTTTTTTTTTTTTTTTTTTTGGGGGGGGGGGGGAGGTTGGAAGGGGGAGTAGAGGATAAAACATCTAATGAATTTTATTTAAAATGTTATATTTAGAATCTATTTAATAAATTTAAACAAATGCGTTGTGTAGTAAAATTTCCTTACTTACTAAGAAAATTTGCATTCATTAAATATTTATTATGTACAAAGTTGATAATAGCTTACAGCATTTCGCAAAAATGTTAAAAATAACCCAATAGTACTAAATATAATAAAAGTTGTATTTAATTAATCTCTCTGTATGTGAAGTGCATTGCAGTAGATTGTATTTTATATGATTTTCTTGTGTATATATTTTTTAAACTGTTGCCATACGAGTAATCATATATATATATATATCCCGCCTGTGCGATCAATTTAATTTCCGACTTTGCAAACAAATTTTCGAATCAGCCGTGCATGCTATTCCACCGAGGTCATAATAGGTAGCTCCGTGTGTTCCTCTAAATCGTCTACCTTCTGTTTTTCGTGCTATAATAACTATAATTTAACATCCAGCATATGGTGAGTGGGATTTCATTGTTGAATTTAATGTGTACTTTAAAAATTAAGTTTAACGCTTCATTTTTCATATCTAAACTTAATTTTACCTTTTATAAAATTGTTAAAGATTGAATATTATATTACTGTTTAACATTTATTTTCTTTCTATAACTCCTATAATATTTTTTTTTGAAAAAGTAGTGTTTTGGCGGTCAAATTTTCGAAATTGAGATTTTGTTAGGGTAAGTGCTCCAGTGATTGACAATTTTAGAGTAATTTCTGATTTTTTTAATGTTTTAGTCATCAGAAACTATTTTTAGAAACCTTAAGTTAATATATATGGGATGAAAGGCTTTCAGAACCACATATGTTAAACTATATGCATTTGATAATTATTATTATTTTTTTAATGAATTTTTAATTTACACTTACTCAACGTTCCAGTAATTGACACTGCCAGTTTTTCATTTTACCAGTAATTGGCCCCCTATGCTCCAGTATCTGACACTGATAGTTTTTCATTTTGCTAGTAATAGGCACCCTATGCTCCAGTGTTTGACATACAATGTTAAAATTCTGATGTGTAAATCATTTGAATTACACATCAGACATGTGTAAATTATTTCGGGGAAGATGTCAATTACTGGGCAGGTCAATCCCCGAAGCACCTATCCTATATTTGCACGTTCTAAGGTGCCATGAATCTAAATTCATGTGTTTAGCTATTAATCTGTGTTTTTTCATTAGTCAAGTAAATTTTGACGGGAAGTCTCAATTTAATATTCTTAATCTGTAGCCTAGGGAGATACCATTTGAAACTTTTTTTTTTTAAATCGGACAAATTCTTTGCGTACATGGAGATGCAAAAGTATTCAAATACAATTTGTGTCTTGGTAAAAAAAAGCAGGTTTCATATAAAATATGATATGAAAGATATTTATTTTTTGTTTACAGAGCCATACTAAAGAACTGCGGTACATTAAATGCTCTATCGTTTGAAAATAGATCGGAGTGCATTTCAATTTGTGACATGCTTTTTTCTTTCTTTCTTACTTTCTCTTTTCTTTCTTTCTTATTTTCTCTTTTCTTTCTTTCTTTCTTACCCCCCCCCCCCCTCCCATTTTTTTCTGTCCTAAATTTAAGTACATTATTTGTTACGTATATATTTGAAGATAATATACAGGGATACACTCAAAATTAGCCCAATTAGTTTCAGAGAGTGGTATGGATAAAATTTTCTGAATGATTTAAATTGTAAAATTTAATAAAAGCTTTAAATATTTTACGAATGCAGCTACAAAATTCGAATGAGAGTTGATGAGGGGGAGGAGCTTCTTTCATATGTATATATATGTCGAACAAAATTTTTCTAAAACTGTTTTATACTGTTGTTTAGAATGCATTACACTGAGAAAAAAAAAATATACCACTTTCATCTAGAATGAATAGGTGGTCAGTTTCTAAATCCCTGAACTAGAAATATAGATTTCCGATCTATACGTATAAGACACGTCAATAAGCTGAATAGAGAAAATTATCGAGAATTTCTAGTGTATAAACATTATTCTGAACACACTTAACATTCATTCTTAGTGTATATTCTAGTGTATAAACATTATTATTCTAGTGTAAAACATTATTCTGAACATTCTAAATATTCTGAATCCTTTGCACTGCGAGAAATTCTCGCTTGATTTTCTAGAATTGGGTCATAAACCAAGATTATAGTTGCTGAAACCCACCTCTTGTATTCGCATTTATTTGCAGAGATTTTTAAATAAGTTTGACTTCGAGAATATAGGCAAATGCTCTAGAATTTTAATAGGGGTTTCTAGAACTCGCTTTGAAAGGGGACTAGAATTTATAAGGATGACATGGAACTATTTTTACTAGAGCCACAAACTAGATTCTAGATGCCAGTTACAGAATTTTTTCTCAGTGTAGGAATGTTCAGATAAAGTGTTTCATTTGTTATACCTTAGACTGCCATAATATTTTATAGCAATATAGGGTATGCACTATGTATGTAACATCAGGGGATTTTATTTAATTTAACCAGAAACTATTATAAAATGATAAAGCTAGAAAAAATAGATAATTCTACGAAAGTACATTCAATTTGCCTTTAGTATAATTATGGAGATTAGAAAAACAAATTTTAATCGGGAATTCTTCATTGTAAAAAGTTCTGAGGTTAAAAAAAAAAAAAATTCTTTGCCGAAACTTTTAAATTTTCGTTAAAAATTATATAAGCCTTGTCGAACTGTGCAATTTAAATTAATAAAGTTTCTTTTTTATGTTTTATCTGTTAGCACCGAATCTTCCATTTTAAATGTGTATACTGGTTTGAGCATTTTTAATTTAAGACAAGAAAGCTAGAAATTTCAAACACGAACAATTTAAAATTATGATGTTAAGTCTAGACTAAAAAATTCAAGACAATATTTTGAAAATATATAAATGAAATCTACATTTCTTTGAAGTCCCTAAAAAGTTTTTTTTTTTTTTTTTTTTTAAACTTTTTCTTACCCATAAGGTAGAGAAAGTATTGTTTTTGGGTCAAATTTTCGAACGCGAGATTTTGTTATATTTACACGTTTTGAGGTCCCCTGAATACGAAAATCACGTTTTTAGCAAATGGTCTGTGCGTATGTTTGTGTGTCTGTCTGCTATCAGCATATCTCAAAAAAAAAATTACGGCAGAAAGTTCAAACTTGGTATTCTAAATGTGTATCATATAGGGATGCTACAGTAAGCTTTTCGTTAAGATCAAGCAAATGTTTTGTGTACAGGGACAATCAAGAGAATTCTAATACATTACGTCTATGGGGGAAATTGCAGGAATGTAGAGTTTAACGTCTATAGACTGCACTAAAGGAAATGAAACGAATATCTATTTTTTGTAATAGAGATAGTTAACTGGGAAAATTTTTTTTGTGTATGTAGGAGCCTTATTCTTACTATTTTTGAAATACTTTCTAAAATTACAGTTTTTCTGACAATTTCATTTTGTTCTTAACACTGAGCTCAATGGTAAATTGTACGTGGAGGACGACATAATAAAATCTGTTCGAAAATTTGCTTTTTAAACGATGAAATTGGCTATTGTAGAAGGTAAAAAGGAAAATATCGAAGTGCAGCATTTTTTTTTTTTTTTTTTTTTTTTTTTTTTTTCCCTTAGAGTAAATAAGATGCGTTTTATAAAATTTGAATTAAAAAATTACGATGTCCTTTTTTTTTTTTTAGTTCGGAGGACTATTATTCTCAATCTATGGATAAAACGTTGTTGCCAGTTTTACGATGGTTGGACATTTATCGAAATCGAAAATTTATCAAAAATATAACTGAATAATTTGAAAGCTATGTTATAATAATAAAAAATAATAGTAATAATAATAAAAACTAATAGTCCTCCGTACTAAACTAAATTCTGCTTTTGCCAGAATTTCATGTTTTTTTTTTTTTTTTTTTTTTTTTGAAAGAAAAAGAAAAGAAAAGGAAATTAGTAATAATCAGTATCGAAACGGACAGTATCGGAAAATTTGAAAAAGCCCTTTTTTAGACAAAAGCACATAATTTATTTTAATTTTTAATTGTTGCCAAAAAAGTTTACGAGTTGATTTTAAATTTTTTTTTTTAATGTAAAGAAATTCATGCATAAATATTAAAACTGTTATAAAACTTTTTGAAAAATTAAACTTGCAGGGTAAAATTGGCGTTATTATTTTTTTACATTGTACTTACACTACCGGAAAAAAATATGTTGTGTATAAAATTTTCCGAATTGCTTTGTTATAAAAAAAATTCTGTAAATGTATTTTTTTTTTAATTAAGCATAATTTTAACTAAAAATACTCATTTTATTTAAATGTAAGTCCATACTTTATAAATGAGTACAGTGTAAAATATTAGGTGAAGGGTCACTTCACCTATTTTCGATCTACGAGCTACCGCTGATGTGAGAATCGGATTAAAATAATAATAATAATAGTAATTCCCCGCATTTAAGGGACACCGTAGTATATATATATATATATATATATATTGATTGTATATACAGTAGAACTTGGATAATTCGAATTTGAAGGGACCAGAGAAAAATTCGAAATATCCAAAAATTCGAATTACATATACTATTTTGTCAGAAAGAAGACATAAATAAAAAATAAATAAATAAAACTCTACGATCAAAGATTTGACACATAAACTTTATATCTAAGAATACTGCTACATCCCCCCCCCCCCCTTAAATCAATATTTTTTACGAGCTTAATTATTCAACACTTTTTAAAAAATAGTCAAATATTTTTGATTGCTTCTTTAAGTACAATCTTTGTGTTATGCCACATGACTTCAACCTATCAATTGATACAAAAATAGAATCTTATACATCAGACATGACTTTCAATTAAAAAAACCATCGAAATTCATGTACATGGATCATATCTTCTGATGCACTAGTTAGGAAATCGAAATACTCTTGCATTTCCTTATTCTTCTTTTAAAAGACTGTTTAAAAAAAAAAAAAAAAAATGCACTTTAGCTGAGAAAAATCTCGAGAACAAATTTTACTGTAATATTTTAAAGGTAATCGTATGAAAAATTCGAATTATCCAAAATAGAATTCGAATTATCCATGATTTTTTAACATTATTTTAATACAAAATTCAAGGGTCCGAGTAAAAATTTCGAATTATCTAGAATTTCGAATGAAACAAGTTCGAATTATTCAAGTTTCACTGTATTAATGAATACATATGAATTCGAAGGCAGGTGATAGATATTTGTATGTGTTGAACTACATTGAAAACAAAGAGGCAGGTTCCAGTCCATGACAGCATATAAAATTATTTATTTTTAAATGAATACGAGTGAATTTGATCGAAAACTGGTGATATTTGTGCATGTTAAACTATTTGGTAAGCAAAGAGGCAGGTTCCAGTTCATGACTGCATATATAATTTTTTTATGAATATGAATGAATTTAAAAGCAGGTGATAGATATTTGTAGGTGTTGAACTATTTGGTAAACGAAGAGGCAATTTCCAGTCCATGATTGTACATATAATTATTTATTACTTTCTTCTATATATTCAATATTGTATTCGTAAAATTTTTTTATCTCGGGTTTTCGATGGACTCAAACATTTAAGAGGCCTAGAACACGAGTTGATTATTTTTAGAAAATGTGTGTGTGTGAGACAAAATATTATGGTAAATGTATCTCAGGAAGTATTGCTAAGAATTTCATAGAATTTGATATGTAGTTGCACCTTGACATAAATTAGCGACTATCAACTTATGGTGAAAATCATCCAATAGAAGGGGTTGCCATCTCACTTTATTTCAGATATAATAACTACAGTAGGATTTTCATTAACTTTTATTCATATTAGAAGAAAAAATAAAAATAGAAATCAGTTTCACTAACTTATCTTATTTGAATCATTAAAATAGATAAAATTTAAAATGAAGTACACTTAAATCCAGCAAGTTCATCTTATTCGTATGTCTACGCAATCGAACTACATGCAATATAATGGGAGCCATTGTATAATGATCAAAATCAATACCATATCTAAATTTCATGCAAATTGAGCAATATCAACACCACATCTAAAAATAAATTTAGAACCAACAAAGTGGATTAACCAGTTTTCCATTGTTATATATAGATATGTATAAAATATTGTAAATATATCGGAGATTTATGTAATTTTTCCCCTTTAAAATATTAAAATAATAATAAAACTATTCATGAAATCACAGTGATCACACTTATAACAGAAATTGGGCATTTTAAGATTAGTGGAATTCAATAATTTATCTTTGTTTAGATATTTAGAAATCTGTGTGAGAAGTAGTTAAAAGAAAATACGAGCTTACAAATCAATTAAAGATTTCAAAAGTTGTTGTATTTCTTTCAAATTTTGGATTATATCCTCCCCCCCCCCTTCAGTATGCAAAAAAAAAAAAAAAAAAAAAAAAAAAAGAAAGGTACAGGAAGTTTACACCTATAAGAATTTATACCAGGACTATTTGTAAAAAACTACTGGAGACATATACTTACAATTACAAAACTAAATCAATATTTTACATAATTGATATAAGAAAATAATAATAAAAACCTCTCTTTTGTTAATTTGGGCACAATTACAGTTTTTTAATTTAATATATAAATTAGCTGAAGATATTTATTATTATTATTTTTCTGAAAAACTTTACGTTACGGTGCAACAGCTTTTGTTTACTTTGAGGAAATACTGAATGCTACTGCCTCAAATTGTAGTTTTCCTTTCTTTTCTTTTTTCTTTTTTCTTCCCCCCCCCCCCCCCTAATAAGATAAACAAATAAATGAAAATTCTTTTACTCATTTTAAATTTAAGCAAGGATAGGTTCAATAAGACAATTAGTATATTTAAAAAAACAAAAAAGGGCACATGAATAATTTCAGAAATTAAGCAAAGTTTATATTGTTAATTTATTTTAATATACAGTCTGCATTATCTAGCGTTCTTTTTAAATAAACGTTAAAATAACGCTGAAATTATAAATAACTAAATAAATCCAGCGTTCATTATTAATAAGTTTACATATTTATGGATACGTAATTACTTTCATATATAGAGATACGAACATTTTAATGTGCGAAACTGCGATCTGGAGTTCGACGTCGGACTGTACTTACTCTTTTTTTTTTTTTTTTCATTTTAATTTAATATTCAGTCTAAAATATCTAGTGTTCTTCAGACGAAAATATATTTTTACTGCGTTTAATATACAATCATTTAGTTAATTCTTCTTACATTTATACCATAAAATTATTTTTCAAGAGATACGAAAACATACTTAAGCTTTGTTGCGTATTTAGAATAAATAACGAATAAAAATATCTGGCGTCTATGGTTTTCGCCAAGTGATCGGTCGCCAAAAACCACGTGACTGAATTGACCAGTGAGATGGTTGTATTTCATATGACTGCAGATTTGTACTTTCCTAATTAAAATTTAGCGCGCAACCGCAAAGCTTCTCATCCCTCTGTCTACGAAAGAACATATATTCTAAAATATAAGCTATTGCCGCTCAAAAGCTACCAAACCACTTTATCGGAATATAGTAAGGTTGTTTTTAAGCATAAACGAACCCCAGAAAAGTAAACAACGAACCCTATTAAGATTCCTATATGATAAGAGCTGGCGCAGTGTCCGCCATTTTCTATCCCGTCTGGGAAAGTGTTGGCGGTAGAAAAAGCTAGGTTACCTGATTAGCGTTGTTATCGCTTTTAAACTTCTATACAGATCAAGTGAGCTAGAACTTCTTATCACGAAACAAACAAGTTGGCAATTTTACGAACATCGCCAACATTCTCAAAACTGCAACCCTTCACGTTAAAAGAAATCAGGCCCTGACTAATGCCAGGGCATGCGGGGCTGTTGCCCTGGGCCCCCTTCTGGAAGGGGCCCCCCAACAGGCAAAACGAGAAATTTTGCAACCTAAAGACCTCTTATGCCACTGCAAGGGGGCCCCCCAGAGTAAGTTTGCCCCAGGGCTCCAGGTAGTCTAAGTCGGGCCCTGAAAGAAATGTAATATTAAAGTTAATTTTAAAAGAATTTAAAGTAATAACTTAAAAAAAGAGTACATTCATATTAAATTTGTCAAACAACTTTGAAAATAAAATGAATTTATTTGAAAATGAGGGAAATCTTACGCTACAAGGTTGTGCTCTTGCTCCGGGTATTCTGGTATTCACGAGTTACATCTGCAATTTATAATCCACTTTTTCCTTCTTTCTGGATCAGAAGAAAATATAAACAGGCGGTGTCCTTTTCTGGAGTTATTCGTGCAATTTATTGCAGAAAAACCACCAATAATAAATAGTCAGCCGGTCTTGTGGGATAGAAAATGGCGGATGCGTCAGCCTGTCTATGTAGGAGTTCTAAACCCTATAGAGCATTTCCTCGTGACGTCTGTTGGTTGGCAAAAAAGCGCGCTCGACTTTCCCGCGTCCCGCCCACCATTGATTTTCCGTTGGTGATCCGCCATCGCTATACTTCCCAAGCCTTTTTGCCAACCACTCATAAAAGTTGAGATGTTTGTTTACAAACAAGGAACTGCCCTATATTTGGCGATAATCCACCTCATGGATGTTTAAAAGGGAAAAGGATAGAGAGTACTCTATAATCACGATTTTCTGCTTGGAGGACTTCATTCTATAAACTACCGTATGTGATTTTAACAGTCGAAAATGCGTGATTGAAGAATATACGTGAGGCATAACCTCCCTGGGCAAAACTATCAAACAGTAGTATTTCACCAGTTTCCTTCATGAAAAACCTGTTTATGCGTTACTGTAAGCTAATGCCTTTCATACGGAACTTCGTCTGATAGCGGCTTTACCGTCTTACCTGCAAATTCAATAGAAAAATCCACTTCGTAGAGGTCGAGCTGAGGATTGCATTTGAGTATAGACATATCCCATCTTATACATTATTTATCTAAGCATATAATATGACACAACAACGAACCAGAAAATAAACACGCGTGGGAAGTTTCTTATAAAGACATTACTAAAACAGGAATTTTAAAAAGACGTAGTAACATTTATTTTCGAAAATTCATATGTATGTGTAGTTTTACATTCTAAAGAATTTTCTCATAAAAGACATCCAAATGTGCATGATCGCACACACACAGGACCACAGGAGAAATGCCATACATGTGAAATGTATGTTCTCAAGAATTTTCTGAAAAGAGGAGACTGAACACTCATGTACGCATCCATACAAAAGGGAAAAGCCAAACGTGTGTCAAATATGTTCTAAAGGATTTTTTTATAAAGGAAGTCTAAGGAGACATCTACGCATCCATATGGAAGAAAAGCAATATGTGTGTGAAGTATGTTCTAAAGGATTTTCCCAAAAGGGAAATCTAAAAAATCATCGACGCATCCATACAAAAGAAAAGCCGTACGTGTGTGAAGTATGTTCTAAAACATTTTCTGAAAAAGGAAGTCTGAACAAGCATTTACGCATCCATACAAAAGAAAAGCCATATGTGTGTGAAATATGTTCTAAAAGATTTTCTATAGCGAGTAATCTAAACAGTCATCTATGCACCCATACAAAAGAAAAGTCATACATGTGTGAAGTATGTTGTAAAGGATTTTCCCAAAAGGGACATCTAAAAAAACATCGACGCATCCATACAAAAGAAAAGCCATACGTGTGTGAAGTATGTTCTAAAGGATTTTCTGAAAAAGGAAGTCTGAACAGACATTTACGCGTCCATACAAAAGAAAAGCCATACGTGTGTGAAGTATGTTCTAAAGGATTTTCTGAAAAAGGAAGTCTGAACAGACATTTACGCGTCCATACAAAAGAAAAGCCATACGTGTGTGAATTATGTTCTAAAAGATTTTCTGAAAAAGGAAGTCTAAACAAGCATTTACGCATACATACAAAAGAAAAGCCATACGTGTGTGAAATATGTTGTAAAGGATTTTCCCAAAAGGGAAATCTAAAAAAACTTCGACGCATCCATACAAAAGAAAAGCCATACGTGTGTGAAGGATTTTCTGAAAAAGGAAGTCTGAACAGACATTTACGCATCCATACAAAAGAAAAGTCATACGTGTGTGAAGTATGTTCTAAAGGATTTTCCGAAAAGGGAAATCTAAAGAAACATCGACGCATCCATACAAAAGAAAAGCCATACGTGTGTGAAGTATGTTCTAAAGGATTTTCTGAAAAAGGAAGTCTGAACAGACATTTACGCATCCATACAAAAGAAAAGCCATACGTGTGTGAAGTATGTTCTAAAGGATTTTCTGAAAACGGAAGTCTGAACAGACATTTACGCATCCATACAAAAGAAAAGCCATACGTGTGTGAAGTATGTTCTAAAGGATTTTCTGAAAACGGAAGTCTGAACAGACATTTACGCATCCATACGAAAGATGTGTGAAGTGTGTTCTAAAGGATTTTCTGAAAAACGAAGTCAGAACAAACACTTACGCATACATACAAAAGAAAAGCCCTACATGTGTGAACTATGTTTAAATGATTTTTTAATAAAGGAAGTTTAATAACACATCTACGTATCCATACGGAAGAAAAGCCATATGTATGTAAAATATGCTCTAAAGGATTTTGCAAAAAGGGGAATCTAAACAATCATTTACGCACCCATAAAAAAGAAAAGCCATACGTGTGGAAAGTATGTTCCATAGGATTTTCTCCAAAAGGGTGTTTAAATATTCACCTATGCATCTATTCAAAAGAAAAGCAATGCGTGTCTGCAGTAAGTTCTAAAAGATTTCCCTAAAAGGGAAATCTAAGCATTCATCAACGCATCCGTACAGAAGAAAAGTCATACGTGTGTGAAGTATGTTCTAAAAGATTTTCTGTAAATAGTAGTTTGAACATTCACCAACGCATTCATACTGAGCAAATGCGCTGTAGGATGCTGTTTATTGGGGAAATTTAATGATAACCACCCTGTACATGTCCATACATGTGTGAAGTATGTTCTAAAGGATTTTCCGAAAAGGGACATCTAAATATTCACCAACACATCCATACAAAAGAAAAGCCGTACGTGTGCGAAGTATGTTCTAAAGAATTTTCTCAAACGTGGCATCTAAATATGCATCTACGCACACATACTTGAAAAAAAAAAACATACATTTGCGAAATATGTTCTAAAAGATTTTATATAAAAGGAAGTCTCAGGAAACATCTACATGTCTTTGCAGGAGAAAAGCCATATGTATTTGAAGTATTTTCTGAACAGGGATGAGATTTGTTAGCTTTTTTTGTGTTTCTGGTGTGCATTTGTTACGTAACCTAATCTAATAAAACTTGATTGAGTAATGAAATGTGATATTTTTTTCTTATTTTATAAATTAAGAAACATTTAGTCATAAAAATTCTATTATTTCATTTCAGTAGTTTGCCTTTGCGCACAGTTTCAGCTTTTTTGTCTTCTTTCTAATCTCATCCGTGTCTCAAATATTTTCTGTAAAGATCTCTGAAAATGTTTATCTACGTATCCATACCAATGACGACTCGTTTATTACGTACATCGGGTGCTGCATCGAAACGTCTAGAAAAAGTGCATGTAAAAGAATCTTTATTCACCTCACTGGCTGATTTGCTTATTTCGACATTCAGCGTAAATCTGTCGCAGGTCGCGGGCATGTGTTTTCTTCCGCAAACGCGGAATTCCCGAATTCTTTTTTTTTTTTTTTTTTTTGATTGGCGGAATCCTGGGAATTTATTTTTTCTCCTTTTAAAAAAGTTACGGATATGGTTCGTTAAAACAAAAAAAAAAAAAAAAAAAAAAAAAAAGAGAGAGAGAGAGAAACCCCATGGAGCGATCAGCGACGAAATGTTCTACGGAAGCTCATGTAATTATTTTTGTGACAACCCCCCCCCCCTTTTTTTTTCTTTATTTATCTCCAAGTAGCGATCGGCAATCAAATGTTTTCCAGAAGTTTTTTGTTTGCCGATCTTTATCCATCTTCAACATAAATGATAATACTCATTTTTAACTTGCCTTATTAGATTCTATAAGTAGAATTGGAAGAGTTTAATATTTCTTACTCTGTAATTATTTGTTAACTTTTCCCGCCCGGAACATCTACGTAATAGTACCTGTATACCCAATATGATTTTCAGAAAAATCTCATAAATTAAATCACTGGAAAATTAAATTTCAGTTTTTCTCTATTTTTTAATAAGAGAAATTTTAATCTTTGATATTTGCATTGTAATTTCAATTTTAGAACACACACACACACATATATATATATAGGGTAGGTTCTCCAGTGAATGTAGGTTCTCCATGCTCCAGTAACTGACATCTATCCCGAAATAATTAATAAATAAGAAAAATAATAATATCACATATTTTACATATAAAAATTTTAACATTTTATGTCAAACACTGGAGCATAGGGGGCCAATTACTGATAAAATGAAAAAATGGCAGTGTCAATTACTGGAACATTGAGTGGGTGTCAAATAAAAAAAATAATTGTTATCAAATGTATATATTTTAACATATGTGTGGATCTGAATGTCTTTCACGCCATATGTATTAACTTAAGATTTCTAAAAATATTTTCTGATGACTAGAACATTAAAAACATCAGAGATTGCTCTAAAAGTGTCAATCACTGGTGCACTTACCCTATATATATATATATATATTTGATAAAAATTCTTAGAATTAGTTATTGTGATATTAAAAAACAATTATTTCTTAACATTCGAGGGAATTAAATTATCATATCACCATAATAACAGAAATTACATAATTAAAAAAAGTATCTAAAAAGAAATGAAGAAATAAAAAGAAATACCATTCATTCTATTTGTGATGGATGAAAAATCTAAAAACAAAAATATTGGATGGCTTCACTACCGTCCTACCGAATAGCCACCATTAAATGCGAGCCTTAACTGGCTTTAAATTCTTCCAAATATACTGCTAAATATGAGATTTTTAATCATAAGTTTTCTCAGAAAAAATTAATTTTTTTTTCAATTTCTTTAATAAAATGGGCATTTTAAGAGTAATTTTTTTTTATTTATTTATTTCGTGAGATTTTTGGACTTCAAAACACATAAATAACATGATATTAAAGACGAATCCATTTATTTTAAATATCATGCAAACCAATGTTTGAACTGGCAAGGGGAGATAAATTTGGAAATACATGTGAAAAAATCGAGCGATAGGCGGGCGCAAACCGATTAATAAATAAATAATCGGGTTTCTTAATCTTTTTACTTTCTTCTATATTCAATAGAAGAAAGTACTGGATTCGTAAAAATTTTCGACCTCGAGTTTTTGAGGGATTTACACGTTTTGAGAGCTGTAGAGCACGATATGACCATTTTTAGAAAATGTCTGTCTGTCTGTGTGTGTGTGTGTGTGTGACAAAATTTTGTGGCAACTGTATCTCAGGAACTACTGCACAGAATTTTATACAAATTGGTATGTATTTGCACCTTGACATAAATTAGTGCCTATCAACTTTTGGTAAAAGTTGTCTGACAGATTGCGTTGCCATCCTGCGTTTTCTAAATTTTTAACATGGTGATATAGGACAAAATTTTGTATAAATGTGCATAAAGAGAATTATTTTTCAGTAATCATTATGAAATTTACTAGAATTATTTATAATAGAGATAGTCTACTGAGAAAATTTTTTTTGTATGTGTAGGAGTCTCCCCAACCCCCCTCGGGGGGAAGTCCCCCCTCGAGGGGAGTACATTTTCAAGATGGGTATCTTTCGAAAGGTCTCGTCATTACCTTTTAAACGAATGGTTGAACTATAAATCTGTGATAATTTAAAACAAAGTTATCGATTTTTTTTTACTAAGAACAACAACAACAACAACAACAACAACAAAAAAGTGGGGAAAAAAATCGTAATTTTTTTTTTTTTTTTTTTTTTTTTAATTCTGTTACTGAGTGAATTTGTATAGGAAAATATAGAAGAAAGTCTTGTGGTGGCCACAACATGCTAGTTTTATCCTTAAATTATTGTTTGATTTTTCGTTATTTTACTTCTGAATAAAAAATAAAAATGAATATTGCTACACTTCAGAAAAATTATAAATCACTAATATGCTTAATAATTAATTAAAATAAAGGTTAGGCATTAAACGCATAAAATGCTACGTTTATTTTTCGCTGTGATTTTACTCAAGACTCAAAGCCTCTAATTTCTAGTAATTTTTCTATTGAAATTTTTAACTATATAGAGGAGTAATTTAGGCATACATGCCATATGTATCGTTTAGAACGTAATTATCGAAAAATGCCTGTTAATTTTGGCGTAGTTTTAAGTGATTAAAAGCGTTTCTTTTTATTATATATCTCGCTCATTTGTAATGCTTTAACCCATCTTCAGGAAAAATTTCATCAAATTATAAACCATTGTTTCAAACGTTTTTTTAAATATATCAGTATGCGAAGATTTCCTGGTCTTAGTATTGCTGTAATGGTTTAAAAGCTATTTTCTGCCTCAATTGTGCTGTTGCAGTAAAAGTAGATTTACAGTCAAACTGGAAATAAAAGGATAATCCATCCATTTCTAGCCTTGGCGACCGAATTTGTTGAAAAATGGTAGTTTAACATTTTATCTACCGACGGTACTTTAATGTGCTATTAGTTTAACCCGTTAGCGCCCAGTGTCCTTATTTGAGGACAGCTAATAAAATCGCACGTATATTTTTTGTGGTTTCTTGGAGCGATTTCTGCTTTTTAGTGACAATTTATAGTGTCACTCTAAATGATCCCGGAAAGTTTTATGTGCCTACTATTAATTATTATTTCATAATTCGGATAGTCATTTTATGATTTTTCATTCGTCGCACATATCTTTGCTTTTTCCGCAGATATACTAACTTAAACCAAGTTGAATAATAATATATATTATAATACTTTATTTTCGAGATCTTTGTCAACATATAATAGGAAATTAATCTGTTATCTCGAAGTTTTCTCGCTAGAACACTAAACGTCAATAAACGAGGATAGGCTTTAAATTTAAAACTATCAGAAGAATTGTTTAAGTTAATATATTTTACTGTCAGTTGTCTATGTTAATTTAGAAGTTAAATAATCAGCTAATAATGTTTTGCAAAATTAATTCGTGCGTTAACGGGTTAAAAAGCGTTTAAAATCGAATTTATGGAACAAATGGCGAAGGTATTTATAAGAATAGAACGCATAATCTCACTATAAGGCACTAGACGCTACATGTAACCGTTTTTGTTCAAGAAAAGATTTTTATAGACTGCTTTCGCTGATTTTGTCGGCATTTTTTACCATTTTCACATTTTTCGTAATTAATTCCTATACTACTTCAAGAATCTCTGATCAATCTTAGAAATAATATAATGAACATAAAAAGTAAAGAAATTTTTACACTTTTAAAGTCCAAATATCTTTTCTGTCCTCTATGTTCTAACTGTACACTAAACTATACCACTGATACATCCACGTAAAATCCTAAATAATCCCTATGGTAAGGTGATATGTATAATTTTTATTGTATATATCTTTAAAAAATATTCTTAAGTAACTAAAAACAATGTTTCAAATAATTTTTTTGTACATTTCCGAATGCGACAGATAAAGAGTTAAGATTTCCGAAATTTCAAAGCTCTATTTTCAATGGGAACTTAGTTCTGAAAATTTTCACTGGATTCTAGCTCAGAATTAACGAGAATTGTCCCCAAATTTCTGACGGTATAAGAGCAGGTTGTTCTCGTTGAGTTTAGCTACTTTGAGAGAGCTGTTCTGATGCAGCGATTGTCTTTTTAAGACTGCGTTCTATCTAAACGATCAATCAGCGAAATTTTTGCTCTGTGGAGCATTTAACTCTGTTTGATTCATTCTTACAGAACAAGTGACGGTTCTATTTTACTGTTTCCAGAACATTCGTTGAATAGTGACTCTTGTAATATCAATGACTGTTTTATTGGATTATTTTGATAATATTAATTGAATTGAAAGTTTTATTATACTGTTTTGAGAATATTGGACTGTTTTGTTGGTTTGTTTTGAGAATATACATTAAATAAAATGCATTCATCGACAAGAATCTGTCTGTTCCTTTACAAACTACTTTCTTCACGTAAGAAAGTGGACATTTTCGTAACAGTGTCCTGATCGTTTGAATTTTCATCTACATTGCAAGTTTTTGTTGTACACTTTTCATTTTTCATCCTGTGCATTTAGGTTTCAATATTTCCGAGGTTTGAATTTCAAAATCATTCTTGAAAATATATTTTAGTTCATTGAGCGTTCTAAAATGTGCGGGAAAAAAAAAAAAAAAAAAAAAAAAAAGGATGTTTTGAGAAACAGAGGGTAGAAAAATTAGGTTGCAAGAAAACTTTTCGTTAAACAGAGACTACAATTCGCTGTTTCGAGGTTATTTTACAAGAAATTTCTTAAAATATTCTTACTTGAAAGGAAAGGTTTGTAAAATGAAGTTGCCAAAATAAAGGTTTGTTTATCCAGGTCAAACTGTATATTACAAAGTAATCATGACTAATATAATTAAATGAGCTTCGTGCGAGAACTCTATTACGAAAACATTGACCCAAAGCAATTTTGTGGAAGAGTAGGGAAGGGAAGATGATAAAGTGGGGCTCAAACTCCCCGTTCTAAGTAACAAGACGATTTCTTCTTTAGAGGTAGTATAAGAACATAGGTCAAGTTCTCATAAAAAAAAAAAAAAAAAAAAAAAAAAAATCTATAAGCAGGCATCTAATTTAAAGAATGCTATCTGTGATATTTATAGCAATGTAGTTTAGAAGTGTAAATGAAATAATTCCAAGAATTAATAAATCAAAGAACTAATAAATCAAAGAAAAGATAGACTTACAAAATAGTGTAATACTAATCTTTGGTACATAGTTTAGCATCTTACTCAAATAACGCAAGGTCAGCATTGATTTAACTTTCTTTGATGAGGTACTTTAAAATATCTGCAATATCTTTTATTGTGGATTTATTTATTTACTTCCTTTTCATTATTTCTCCATTTACGAAGGTGGAAATGCAGGTATTGCTTTTTAAAATATTACTTCTTCCATTTTTTTTTTTTTTTTTTTTTTGTAATCATTACTTTCACTTTCAAGTCGTTGAAAAGATACTATTAACACAAAATTCTTATTTTATAGGATTTATAAAATGTTGTTTATTTTATTTATTTACTTTTAAAAATTTAATAATTAACTGTTTTTGAAGTACCATGAATAATATATATATATTTGTAGAACATCTTCCTTGAATAAGTTAAATATTACTAAAGTAAATATTATTAATACATATATATTTATTTATATGTTATTAGTTTCTTTTTTATGTATTAAAATTTATTGTAATTTCTTCAATAATAATAATAAAACATTCTTCAAAAATAAATAGTGGCATACATCCCAATGAAAAATTTCTCTGTAAAAATATTAATCAGAGAAAAAATAACAACATATAAATCACCCTGTTCTTTTCTTTTTTCACCTCACTGGGACCGAGAGGTTCTACTCTTTAATCTGACAGACGGAATGTACAGAGTTCGAACTCAAGTTGTGTTCGCCGGCCTAGCCGTCTCTGGATTTTTCTTTAATTTTCTCAGAAATTCGCGTAAGCAGTGGCTAGAATGCACAAGAAAGAGCTCACAGAGGGCATTTCGCCTAGGCCTAAAAACTAATTGGGCTTACTCAGTCAAAATAGACCTCAATAACCGGTCTTTATCCCCACTTTACACCACCCACCCCCCCTTTTTTTCCTTTTTTTTTAATCTACGCATTTGATATTAGTGTACAAATCTCAAAATACTATTTAGTCTCTAATTGGGAAAAAAAGAAAAGAGAGAGATGTAGTTTTTATTCAGAAATGCTAATTCCAAATAAATATTTAAAATGCATTACATTTATTTACTTTAATTTTTATTTTGCTTTGTTTTACTTCATTTTATTTTTTTCATTTCATTTTATTTCTTTATTGATTTTGCATTCTTCATTATTATTGAAAATGCCGGTGCCATTCTTTATTTTTAGTTTTTCATCAGATAATTGGCAGCAGCATCTTATAATAAATAAAAGATAAGTAACATAATTAAAAGAAAAAAGCTAAATATCAACTATATTTATATGCCAGTTGTATCAATTATGTCATTTTTCTAAACTAGTTGTGTAGTTTTGCTTCTCCTAATAGCCTTATGCAATTGGAAAATTTATGCATCAGTGCCTAAAAATTTCGGTGTAGTCAATTACTACTTAGAGACCTTCTTTAATGCAGAAGTTTCATCTGGCATTCCTATGGTTACACCATACGGCCTATCATTTAAAAAGCCATTTTAAGTGGTGGAACACCTGGTGTAGTGCTTGCTCCCATTCTGCGGGGGTGACGTAAATGCAAAGGGGCGTGGGAAAAACTTGTGCTAGGAAAAGTTAGTGCACAGGAAAGAGGGGATCCAAAATTATACGTTGCGAAGCGATCCTGACTTAGTGTGGCATCTTAACTTATTGGTCTAGCTTAAACTATATATGTCAAAGCTTTAAAATAATAATAATAATAATAATAAACTTCTATTGTAAACCTCATTGCATGAGTCTAGACTCTAGAGAACTAGAATTTCTCCCTGTAACTTCTGTTGATTTTAAAACATTAAAATTAAATAATAATAATAATAATAATAATAATTTCTTTAGAATAAAAAGAATTATGCCCAATTTTTCATTTAAGAAACTAAATGCTTAAGTTTCTGAATAATTTAGGTTAAATGTCATGCTAAGCACCAAGCCTTTGCTTGTATTAGATTCCCCCCACCCTAGTTGCACGTTCAAAATTTACTTACAAATAATGTAGCTGTAAATGCAAACTTAAAACAGGTTATAATATCTCATCATGGCAAGAAAAGTAACACATATCCAAAAATGGCTATTTTATGTTTATATCATTGACAATTATGCATGAAGCTCCTCAACGAACGCGAAAAGTGTCACATCTCTATCTAGGAAGTTATCTACCGGAAACGAAGTTGTGTCAATGCTCTATCCTTAACTTTAAGTTGATGACTTTATTACCGTAATCTTTATTTTTGAGTTATGTCATTTTCTTGCTCGGGTGCGATATGTCTTCTGTGTAATGTTAATGAACTATTTACTTACATTGAAAAGTCATAGCTTCTTCTCTAACAGCACATCTTCTCCTTAAGATATCTTCAAGATGTCTTCAGGATGAAAAGACATCCCAGAAACATCCTGATGCTGTACTGTGGATAAATGCGCTGTTAGGGTTGTTAAATGTTAATGATGTGTCTGACAAATTTCGGTGTGAGCCTGTTTTTTTTTTTTTTTTTTTTTTTTTTTTTTTGCACACACGACATTGTGAGTTTTTTTTTTTTTTTTTTTTTTTTTTGGTTTTCTTCCCATGCTATTTCTATGGGGTTTTTGGTTTTCTTCCCATGCTATTTCTATGGGGTTTTTAGCTTTTCCCCCCTTCTTTTTCTACATTCTAAAGTGGCGGTGGTAGTAGGTAGTGGTAGTTTAACAACAACAACAACAACGACAAAAATATTATTACAAAACGGTTTTATGAATTAACTTTAAAATTTTATTTTTATTAAATAATTTTACTGGCTTTACTAACATTATCTGCAAATTTTGTATCTATCTCTTTTTATGTACGTGTGTATATTGTAGTGATACTACTACAGTGTAGATTTTGCAGAAGTCTGCAAAACTAGAGTCCTGCGCATGTCAGGCAAACTTAATGTACACCCGACCCGATTCCACAGCTTCTAACTGTTGATGTTCTAATCGCTGATATCTGTTGATATCTATTTAAAAAAATTACTATACAAAAATTCCCTTATCCAAATTTCCCTAGTTATGAGTCAAGGTGATTAAAATTTCTATGGAGTAAGAGAATGTCATCTAATTTCGGCATTCAAAAAGTAATAAAATAACAGGAAAAGAAAAGAGAGAGGAAAAAAAACAGTCTTTTGTAGGTGGAGGTAAAAAATTAATATAAATCTCATTCGTACCCGACCCGGTGCAGAACTCTAAACCAAACGGAAAGGTGTAATAAACAGGGCTCATCTAAAATATTTTTGTGTTTAGAGCATGGATAGAGAGCTGTAAAGTAAACGACTGTCTAAAATAAACATAATTTTCAGATAACCGATTTTCTTTTGTGTGTGTGTATATGTGGGGATATGCGTTCTATGATGCTTCAGTATAAAGAAGAAATGCGAATTTTATACAGTCCGCCGAATGTAATGAAAAAGTTGTATTAAACAGTGGTTATCTAAATATTTTTTGTGTCTATGATCAAGGGTGGAAATCAATTAAAATTTTATGTAACATCAATTAATGTGCAGTTTTGTTGACTTGAAATTTATAATGAAATTGAATGGGTTTTTTTTACTGGAAATTAAATATAATATAATAATATCTTAATACATAAAAATAATGCATTTACTGATATATTTGTTGCGTGAAAAATAAATAAAAATTATATAGTAGTACTTTTAATTTTTTTCCCCACTGTAAAAATTTTATCAATTTCATAAATGCTAAAATAGAAAGTTGGATAATTCAGAAAATTTCGTGCCTATGGTAATCTCGCTATAATCAGACTTTAGTAACAAATAAACACTTTACATATATAATACTTTAAGGATAAGGATTAAATATATACAGATTCTGATTTCATGCCTTGACATAGCTCATAGACCTTTGAAATTAAAAAAAAAAAAAAAAGAAAGAGAGAGAAGGGAAAGAAAAACAGACATTTTTAAAACGTCTTTATTTTCTTAGGCTAATATTTTAAATTTGATAAATTAACAGAAAAAGAAAAAAGTAGAGTAAAGAAACGGTTAAGTTCCTTGATTCGCCCCAGATTTAATCTCCGAGAGCTCCTCTGAAACTTCCCAGACCTATTCACATGACCTCTTCAAAAAAAAAGAAAGAAAAAGCATCCTGTTGCTTCCGCGGAGAACCTCGAAAAGGCCTCTGACCCGAGGTACGGTGCCCTCCCCACACTGACGAAATTCAGGGGTTTCGTGGTTGATAAAGAGGACACAAGAAACGCACCGCAAACGAATATCAGTCAAAGGGGTACTATGTTTGATTTAAAAAAAAAAAAAAGTTCAATCTACGAAATTTAATTTTATTTTATTTTAAAAACATCCAATCTTTGCACGGGAAAGTAAAACAGCGATTAAAATTAATTTTAAAATATTCATCGAAATACTAATTTTGAATGATAATGAATAGAAGCTATGCAAACCAACACCATAAATTAGAAAACTGCGCTAAATGTTTCAGGTTGAAATATTTAAGCACGTTTCCTTATCAGGCGAGAGGGAAAGGGAAAAAAAAAAAAAAAAAAAAGGAAATCTGTACTACAGTGGCGAGTATCTCGAAGTATGCTCTTTCGTGAGCATTAAAAGTGTGGATGAAATTCTGTCTATGACAGAATTTAATTTAGTACGACAGAACTACTTATATTTATATTTTAACACCCTTAAAAAAAAAAAAAAAAAAAAAAAAAAAGAATCGGAAAACACTAGTCTAAATAATGAGGAAATATTCAGCCGAGAACCGTTGGCTCTGTGGTCAGAGTTGAGTACACAACTACGAACCTGAAGGTTGTGTGGGAGTTCAGTCCTCACCGATGGGAAGTGAAAAAAAAATAAATAAATAAATAAATACAGGGCGTTTATAAAGTCCCGGACCCATTTTGATGTTTAATAACTCATAAAATAATAAAGATAGATTAAAATTAATAACATAAACGGTTAGATAGACTCAAAAAGTTTCATGACCCTTGTCAATGAACTTCCACGTGTGCTCTAGAGGTGAGTTCGGGCTCACTTTTGGCAATCCGAGCCCGCCCGGGCCCGAAACATTTTTGAACTGAGCCCGCCCGAGCCCGAAAAATTTTGTGTGCTCAGAGCCCGAGCCCGCCCGATCCCGATATTGAAAGTGGTACGCTATGCAACGCATACACAATAGTAAAATTAAATACCGTTTTCATTTTCAAATTAATTTTCTTATTATCAATCCTCAATTTAAATAACTATAAATGTTATTATAACAATTTATAATGTCTGTGTCTCTGTATGCATGTATTTATTTATATAATAGATATTTATAGTGCAGCCCATTGTTTATAACGCGCCTATCGGGGGAAAAAAATTTATCCGAATGAGTGATATAATGAGGCCCGATATAACGAAGGAGGAAGGATTACTGTATAACACTATGACATAATATGCATCCCGTTGAAAAAAGAGTTCTATTTAGAAAAAGGAAAGTCAAAGCTACTAAGGTTTGCAAGATTATTTTGTGATTTATAACCTATCATGACTATTATGACATTACTAAAGATACTCTCAAAATGAATAAAATTTCTTTTTTTTTTCTTTTTTTTTTTTTTTTTTTTTTTTTTTTACATTTTCCAGTTAGTGAAGAATAAAATAAACGGAACTTTTAGCTTGAATCCGAGCCCGCCCGGAGCCCGAAGACTTGCGTAAGATTTGAGCCCGATCGGGCTCGGGCTCGGGCTGAGCCCGTCTCATCTCTAGTGTGCTCCCTTCGTCGCACGGAGAATATCAAGTCGATAGTCAATTTCACGCAAGGTAGCGGCAAGCATGTCTGAATTAACCACATGCATCTGAAATTAACCACACGCGCAGACGATATTTACAAAAGTAAAGATATTCAAACCTGAAAAGAAAATATATGAGTTATTCCATCAATAAATGCCATAAGTTTGTTTATATCTTCATTATTTTATGAGTTATTAAACATCAAAATGGGTCCGGGACTTTATAAACACCCTCTATATCTGCAAACACCAGTCTAAATAATCTGGTAATAATCAGTCAAGACCCATTGGCTCTATAGGTCAGAGTACACAAATATGAACCCGAAGGTTGTGCATTCGATCCTCACCGATGTGAAGTAAATATAAATTTATATATATATAACAGTTTTTACGGATTTCACAAAATATTTTAAGATAGAGTAAGAAATTAAATGGTAAAATTGGATGTTGGCAGGCATTTTCGAAGTGGAACACTATAAATTGGTAACGACGCAAAATGCCAGATTGAAAGAAATAATTCTGTCGTGCTAAAAAAAAAAAAACAATGAAATTGCTTTCGTGATGCTGCGCTAGTGCCTACGTCTTTTTCTTTGGTGAAGTTCGTATTTAATTATTCACGACTGAAACAATTATTGTGTATTTTTGTAATTTATGGTGTTTATTTACAATTTTTTAATTATGATAAAATTGATTAATTATATTTAAAATTATAAATATAATTTTTCTACAAAAATAAAGCTGTGATTCTTTAAAAAAAAAAATTAAAATAGTAATAATAATAATTATCTTTCCCTGCTGTTTTATCTGTAGAAAAGCCTCTTCTTTATCCTTAATTCTTTTCACGGTATCAATACGATTTGTTTTTCATTATAAACTACTTCATGTCGACAATGATCATTTTTTTTTTTTTTTTATTATTAAAACACCCTGTATTTGAGCTTAATTTTTAGAGGTTTAATTATTAAACTGTTTCTTATTTTTTTTTTTTTAAACGAACCATTTTTGTCAAAAACATTATATTGTGATAAAAATTGGAATGTCACATACGAATTTAATTTTTATTAAATTTAAAGCGATAAATTCAATTTAAATTTATTCTAAACGCTAAGGTGCTCTGAAAAAAATATATTTTAGGTTTTTTAATTTTGTTTCATTCCGCTTTTTACAAAAATATTTCAAATTTTTACAAGTATAATATACATATACGACTTATGGAAACTATTTATCTGAAAGGTATTAAATTATGTAATGCTTATGATTCATAGTTGTTTCATGGGAACGAATGAAAGAATTCGGATACATTACGATTCACTGCACAAACATATGAACTTGAAGAGAAATGTACTTGAACGCCCTACTTCTGATTTTTTCATTAGTTTATTGACTTAGTCTCTGAGTTAAATTTATTTAAACGCCTGTTGATTACTAATTGTTCGGGAGTTAGAGTCCCTCTAGATTTTATCTCTTAATATACACCCCGCGACAAAAAAGATACGTACAAAGGATTTTTCTTTGCTTTTTCATAAAATAACATTATCTAAATTGTGCTTATCATTTATTATTATCATAAAATAAAATTATTTCAAGAATAATTTTTTTTTAAAGACTAATTTAGAAAAAATTTAAGACTACACACTGCGACAAAAAGATAGGAACAAAGTTTTTTTTTTTTTTTTTTTTTTTTTTTAATATAATTTTTCTGAATATGGTTATTTTGAATATGAATATTTTGAATGTGATTCAAATATTTAATATATTTTTGATATGATAATTTTATGTTATGATAATAAATGATCAGCACAATTTAGATAATGTTATTTTATGAAATATTAAAAAAAAAAAAAAAAAAAAAAAAAAGAGTTGTTCCTATCTTTATGTCACGGAGTGTAGTCTTAAATTAGAAAAATTTTAGTCTTAAAACTTTTCTAAATTAGTCTTAAAACAAAAATTAGTCCGGGAATAGTGCTATTTTATGATAATAATAAATGATAAGCACAGTTTAGATAATGATATTTTATGAAAAATCAATGAAAAAACCCTTTGTACCTATCTTTTTGTCGCAGGGTGTAATTCATAAAAAAAGTATAAAATCACACACACACAAAAATGTATGAATACTTTTTGTAATTATCCTGAGATAATTTTTATTGATATATTGACTGAGATTTTTCTTTCTTTTTCTTTTCTTTTTTTTATTATAAAAACTGAAAGAATCTGGAAAAATTCTAGTAAATTCTACGTAATTTGAATAATTTTTTTTTTTTAAAGTATGATGTTCAAACAAATACGGTTTTTACTTGCACTTTAAATATTTAGAATATTGAAGCTCTCTTAAATAAATATTACTAATTCTACATAATATACAATAAATTCTATCAATTGCACAAAACTTTATATCCAAAGAAAAGTCGCCATTGTTGTTAAAAGTTTCAAATAATTAAGAGGGTCATTTATGAAGTTGTAATTCATATGGTCATTTGGTCGTGTTAAACATTTATATCAAAAAGCACCAAGCCGTATATTCGTAGAACTATCGCTTTTATTATAGAAGTTTAACACAATTAAGGGAATTACTTACGAGCTGTAATTCATTTGGTCATTTAATGCGGTTAAACATTCATAATAAAGAAATTTATTTAAAGTATCAAAAGTTAAGCAATACTTTAATTCTTTCGTTTTATAATGTTAATTTTAAATTTCATGAATTAACTTAAATGAGTATTAAATTTTTACAAATTTTCTTCAGATTGTAATTTTCCTAGTTAAAATCAAAATGTTGGAGAAGATCGACTAATGAATAAATAGTTTGTAAATATGAAAATTTAGTATAAGGAATTGAACTTTAATTAAACTTATTAAAACTTTGCATTTTAAGTAAAATTTCATTTGTACGTTTACTGGAGATGTATTTTTTATGCCAGCTTTCAGCAAAACCATATAAGTTCCTAACATTTTTTTTTTATTATTTATTTTACATATTAAAAACATTTCTAGACCTTTGAAATTTATGGCTTAATGAATAATTATACAAAAAACTAACAACTAAGAATATTAGTTTCGAAAGTTTTTAAAAATATTTTGAATATTTAAAAATTTTCATCTCTTGCAAAAGTGAATTATCTATATTTTTCTCTAAAATTTCCTTAGTGTTAAAACTTTCATTTATTTATAAATATCTTTACCACAATAAATTTTTATTTTATGCATTTTAGAGCTTCACAATAAAAAGCTTCTAATAAAAAAAAAAAAAAAAAAAAAAAAAAATGCTTTTTTACTTAAATATTTATTTGTTACTTGTAATGTGCAAAAAATGATCGTCGTCAGACAACCCAAACAAAACCGTTATACAAACATACAAATATAGAGAGAAATACTCAAACATTATAATTTTCACCTTTGTTTATTTACGGAGATATTCAATGATTCAAATTTGTTTAAACGTTTGGTAATTACTAATTGTAAATAAGTCAAGTGGAGTCAACTCCAAATTTTTCCCCAATAAAAGATCTGTATGCACAGCAATAAAATAGATGATTGAACTCTTTCTCTCTCTCTCAAAAACTGTCACCTCGTAACTCATACATAAATATATAGAAAAAACTAATCTAATTTGAGGTATTGAATATCACTATTTCAAACCTCTCCCGCCTTCAACCTCTTTTCTACTTGTTCGGTGCCCTAAAAGAAAGTTTTCAGAATCTGTTAATTTGCCATGAACGGTGGTTCTGAAAGAAAATGTGAACGCTTGACTGGATTCTTTGTCAATGATTTTTTTTTTTTTAATACTTAAATGCAAATAAGCTCACGCTAACGATAAAACAAGTGAACTGAAAGATTTTGTTTAAAAAAAAAAAAAAAAAAAGTTTTTATAGAAAAATCTCTTTTCATTTTGTCACATACTTTGATATTTTCTTCTATATTTTATAAGACCAACGATTTTTGCGTGAGATTTTGATTTGCCTAAGAATATTTGGCCTGCATTCATTCTTTTTTTTTTTTTTTTTTTTTTTTAAATATATATTCTTTTATTATAAAGAGAAATACTTAAAAAAAAATTAAACAAATGTTATAGAATGTTTTAATTTCACGAATTTATTTTTATAATCAGTGAAAAAATTGATTTATTTCAATATAAATTACGGATAAAAAAAGAAATTTTTGCAAGTCACGCGTACATTTTTCTACTGATTAATAAATATATACTATTACAATAAAAATAAATTCCTCGATTTTTCTCTCAATAATAATAATAATAATAATAATAATAATAAATAGCTTTAGTAGTTCAAAAACATTTGATATTGAATTTAAAACCGAAAAAAATTAAATAAGAATAAATATTTGATCATAACATTATGTATTATTTAAAATGTAATTAAAATACTATATTTTTAAATGTTAAATTCGATTTCTTTTATTAAAAAAAGAAAGAAAAAATCAGAAGTAAAAATCGATTTTTAATTTGAAATATTAAAGTCTGAATTTTGAAATATAGATACATTTGTGTGGTTAAGATATAGTTTGACTCGTATTCCGCTAAAATAAATACCATAGCCTCGAAAACTAGATGCCTTCCGCGTGGCTCGGAAACTTGGCAACAGTTCAAGCGGTTTATCTATCAACAGTTGTTATATGCAGCGTAAATGGAAATGTCATTATAATTACGAAGATAACTCGTATTCAACATATCAGAGAAAGAAATCCATGTTGCTAATTTTAATATAGAAGCTAAAGACCACAGAAACCCGCAGTTTCCGGCAGATAAAGATCTCGTCAAGGCCATAGTTGATAAAAATATGCAATTTGATACCCAAAAAATGTTTGATGCTACAAACACCGATGTTTTAGAATGCTTTTCTACACTTAAGATTTGAACAGCGACAGCTGTTAAAATTTTTTCTTGCATTTTTAATTCGTTATATGTCAGATGATCTTTGCAACCTAAACTGTGGGTGTAGTTAGAGCTTAATTATTTCGAATAATAATTAGAATCTCAAGATCAATTCACTTTTGATCAGTAGAAAAATATTAAATTTCCTTTAAAACGGCCTTATTCTGGGTATTGATCAACAATGACCTTGTTGGTAACTTTTTGTAGGTTTTTACTTTCCGAACACTACAGTGAGGAAAGTATTGTAATCATGTCAAAAATCCGAATTTGAGATTTTGATGTTTCTATACGTTTCGAGGTTCCCTGAGTCCGTTTTCACTATTTTTGCGATGATGTATGTATGTGTATGTGTATGTATGTGTGCATGTCTGTGAGTGAACACGCTAGCGTCTAAACGCTTTGTTCGAATAAGCTGAAAGTTGGTACGTAAATTGTAAGTCACCATAGTACGAACCCTATTGATTTTGGTGAATCTAGCACTTATAGTTTTTTCACAGGGACACAAAGAAAAATTCTTTATCATTATGGCCTATGGGACCAAAATCTCAAAAGTGCGATAACATCTAAACGCTTTATTCAATTGATCAAAAAATTTATACACATATTATAGGTCACAGTTGCACCAACGGAATAGATTTTGGTGAATCTAGCACTTACAGTTTTTTTACAGGGCACAAAGAAAAATTCTTTATCATTATGGCCTATGGGACCAAATTTTTAAAAGTGCGATAGCATCTAAACACATTCAATTGAGCTGAAAATTTATATGAATATTATAAGTCACTGTTGCACTAACTATAAGCCTTTTGGTGAATCTAGCATTTATAGGTTTTTACAGGGACACAACGAAAATTCTTTATCATTATGATCTATGGGCTCAAAGTTCAGTAGCTTTAAATAAAACATCGTGTAATATATGGAGAAAAATATTCAAACACTCTATTATGTTTTTCTCTCTTTTGTTTGTTTAACAACACCTCTTTCTTTACTTTATCTAAAACTGTTAATTACTCAACGTTCGGAAAGTCGAGTGGAGTCACTCCAGATTTTTTTACTGGTTAACTCAAAAGCAAATCCAACATTGCATAGTTTTTAATTAATCAATTATTTATTTATTTATTTTTACAGAATTCTGTAAATGAGGATTTAAAACGTTTTTTAGAACTTTTCATAAATCTATGTTCAGCTGTCTCACCCACATGTATCGAGCCTTTGGAATAGTCATCGGAATTTTTAAGCACATTTATCCCAGTTTGTTTCAAAATTTTTGTTTACTTTAAAATTCTACTGCTTAGTTAAATGTTTATGAAAGTGTCTCTAGATCCATATAACATATTTAAACATTGAATCTAAAATGAATTAATATCACTTAAGAAAAATTGAACGAATAATCATTATATATATATATATGTGTGTATTTTTTTTTTTTTTTTTTTTTCCTTTTTGTATAAAGGTTGTAAATTAAATCTTTCTCTCTTTTAACATGTTCCAAAATATTTCAAAAATTATAATAACTTTTGTAAATATTGATTGATTATTATGAAATTTATAGGTATTATCAATAACCATTGTGCTTTATATCTTCTTAAAAATGAAGTACATATTTCCTTTCCTTTCTCTCTTTTTTTTTCTTTTCAGCTTATTTTTAAGCTCATCTAAAATACTTCTGAGGCGAGATTTAGACAGTTATTCAGCATTTTACTCATGTTAAAATGTTTTAAGAACAACCAAATTAATTTAGGTTATGGAGCCTCAATATACTAATACATTGAAAATGATTTGTGTAATGTCAATATTACCTTTGCCGGAACACGAAAAACAATTCGGTTAAATTACGCTCTATCTGTTCCAATTTTTATTTAAATGAAGTTTCCGCCAAAGTGTACTGATATGTGATAGGAAATTTAACTACAGTATCTAAAAACTAGTGTGCTTAATCAGGGCCAAATTATGGCACGGGCACATAGGGCATTGGTCGAAGGCCTCCAAATTCAGGGGGCCTGATTTTCAAAAATTGAGAAGTAATAGTACACATTTTTTTCATTATATGTCTATTAAAAACAAAAATTTATTAAATTTTTGTTTTTAATAATTTATTAAATTTAAGTTTTTAAAATGTATTAAATTTTTCTTTCTATATTTTTTATCTTCTTTCTATATCTGAGCTTAAACAATTAATAAATTTTGTAACTAATTTTCTAAACATTGGCTGATCAATGTGCTTCAGTTTTTCATTTGTCTTAACATAAAACTAATGATTTTGTTATAGGTTGCTAAAACAATGAGAAGGTATAATTAAAGGAAAAATTTAAAATATACAATATTTTTATTCATTTATTTTTGTTTTTGAGAATGGGTCCTTTTGGGGTAAGGGGGGGGCCTCCAAATAGCATCAGTGCCCCGGGTCTTTAAAAAGCATAGTCAGCCCCTGTGTTTAACGCTCATAGTTATTTCAAAGAAGTATGAATAATTATATTATGAATGCTTTATGAGAATGTTAGAGACATATTACGATTTATTAGAGGCAAAACTTGATCTGTGTTATATTAATAGAAATTATAGATTTAATTTATGACCAAAATTATCGTATTTCACTCCGAAAATTGGAAGAAAAAATAACTTTAACCTTTTGTCTACCGAGGGTATTTTAAAGCACCATTACTTTAAAAAGGGTATAAAATCGAATTTATGAAAGATATTAATAAGAATAATACGTATATATCTAATTTTAATCTCACTACAAGATTCTAGACGCTACATATGTAGCCGTTTTTGTTTTTGTTCCAGAGTGGATTTTATAGAGGGCTCTCGCTGTTTTTGCTAGCATTTTTCACGGTCTTAAGTGTGTTATAGTTAATTCTTATATTACTTATTTGAAGAATCTCCCACCAATCTTAAAAAAAAAAAAAAAAAAAAAAAAAAAAGAAAGAAAGAAAGAAAGAACATTAAAAAGTTGATACTATTTTTACATTTTTACCGCGTTTTTATTAAATTCTATTCTTGTTTGTTTGTGTGTGTGTTTGTTTGTCCGGTACAAATCTTGCAATCAATTTTTAACTAACTTCCCTACTAGCTAGACATTTGAAACTTTCACAGTAGCTCAGAACCCGGTGACAACACAATACATCGAAGTCAGATTTTCGAATAGTTTTCTTTTAATTAATTAAAATATGATAATAATAAGTTCCTAATAGCAATAATAAATAATTATAAGATTAAAAAAAAAAACTTTTTATGTACCATGTTTTAAATTTTCTGATGAATCATAGAGCTCTTATCAATGTGCATAAAATTTTTAAAGTGATAATGACGTTAATTTTATTGAGATGCATCATTTAACATTTTACAATTTTTTAATGTTCACGTTTAATTAAATGTATTTATTTTTATGTCGAATAAAAATGAACTCGTAATTTTTTTTTTTTTTTTTTTTTTTTTTTTGCAACAATTAAATTATATCTAATAATTTAATGGCTATTTTTATTGCTATTAGGAGCTTATTATTTTCATATTTTAATTAATTAAAAGAAAACTAATCAAAAATTTAAAAATCGGACTTCGAAGTATTGTGTTGTCACCGGGTTCTGAGCTACTGTGAAAGTTTCAAATGCCTAGCTAGTAGGGAAGTTAGTTAAAATTCGATTGCAAGATTCGTACCGGACAAACAAACAAACAAGAATAGAAGTTAATAAAAACATGGTAAAAATAGCCATTAAAATATTAGCTATAATTTAATTGTTGCAAAAAAAATTTTACGAGTTCATTTTCTTTCGACATAAAAATAAATACATTTAATTAAACGTGAACCTTAAAAAATTAAACTTTTTTTTTTTTTAATACAAAATCCTTTGGTGTTAAAATGTGGCGTAAATAAATAAATCTAAGTTACAAATTACCTTTTAATTAATTAATCTATTGTTGTCGCCAACAAAGTTTGCTTGGCGAGATTTTGTAATGTTAAAAAACTGTCGATGCAAAATTAGAAGATGAGTTTATATACGAGTTATAATGAGTTATATGAATCATTTGTAAATGTGTTTGAATTTGGCTCTTTTTTTTTTTTTTTTTTTTTTTTTAAATGCCAAAGTATATTTAAAGTATTTTAAAATATTTTTTTTTTTTTAATAAAAATAAATAAAAAAGAAAAAGAAAATTATGCAATTCACCTTAATACCTTAAACTTTAATACCTTAATCTTAATGCAATAAAATTTGCAAAATCATAACTTGGAAAAGATTTATATGATACGATACATTCAGAATTTGGGTTTTAAAAGTTTTTTAAGGTGCCTGCCTACTGTCGGAAGTGTTTTTTTTTTTAATAAGTGAAAAATTGCTTATTTATGTGCATTACATGATAGAATATAGTAAAAAACAGTGAATAAACTGAAAAAAAAAATAGGCAAATTTTAAAATATTTTGATATTTAAGCTCAAAATATGCATAAAATTTGAGAAAAAAAAGCACTTTTACAAAACATCATAAGTCAAATTTAAATAAAGGTATTTTTATTCTGTAAATTTTATTTATAATATTGAAAGGTCCTTAAGGGAGTGAACTACTCTTAAAACTATAACCATGTTATTTAATATTTTAGAGAAGATAACATTTTTACATGCTGAAAAAATCATGAATATACATGAAAGTTCATAACTTCTATCGACAAAAAAAACAAAAAATAATTTAGCTAGATCCATTATCGTAGTTCAATCCCTAAAACAACTCCTCTAGAGTATTTCGTCGAAGTTTCATAACGTTTCAATTATGACTTTTCGAGTTATGATGTTTTGGGATAAAGCAAAATGTTAAAAATCTCATTTTGAGAAAAAGCAAAAAAATATTTAAAAACCAGATTTTACCTATTAAATAAAAAATAATTTTGATAAGTTCCTGATTTATTTCAAAGTTTTTATTTTATTTTATTTTAAATTCATTTTATATTCAGTAACAAATTGTGATGCTTATATTGAGTAAAACATTTATGTAAACAAACATTTATGGGTTATTTCCGGTCACTTCCGGTTTAAAAAACTGGCGAATGACTAATATTAAAATGCCTGTAACTCAAGTTCTAAGCAAGATAGAAACAAAATTCAAACTCATTTAGAAAGCTAAAATATCAGGCTTTAATAATAACTCAAAAATAGAAAGTCGGAGTTTTGATCGAAAATTGCATTTTAAAGGTAGGCAGGCACCTTAAATAGCTTATTTGTCCTCTATTTACTAGTGGTACTCTAAAGATTCATCTCACAAAATCCTCATTAATTACTATGATGAGGTGATATACATAGCTTTTATTGCATATATCTTTAAAAAATACTCTTAAGTAATTAAAAAATATTTTTCAAATACATTTTTTTTTCCCGTTTCATAATACGTTAGATAAAAGGTTAAACTCTTTAGATGCTGATTAAGTGTATTTTTAAATGTAAATTAAAATTAAAAATATTATCTTTTGCCTTAATATATGCGTGAATTTAATGCAATCAGTTAAAAATCTACTTTCTTTTTTTTAAATCATGTATTTAAAATTTTTAGTTTTAAAAACAAAATATCGGTGTTAATCAATAAATTCATGAAACTGTTTTTACAAACAGAATCTAATACTTAATTAATTAATCACACTCAATGCATTTCCATAAAAATTTCTTTACAAAACAGATTAATTATTTCAGCAAAACACAGCATGATAAAGTTTCCTTTAGTTTTGACACAATCATGATAGAAAAACATTTTTATTTTCCTTTTCTGTTACAATTTACGTATTTCTCATGTGTATAAAAATTTCAATGAAACATAAAAACAATTAAAGCTACCATCTCGTAAAACAATAGGTGCAGTATAACAGTTAAACGAGTGATATAAATCTCGGATAAAGATTGCCAAGTCCAATATTTAATTTCCTTATTAAGTGGATTAGATTGGATTAGATTTTTTAAACATGCTCAAGAAAGCTCGATTTTTTTTTTCTTTTACAATTGAAAAGAATAAATCTTATGCGTTTAAATTTAATATCGGTGAAAAATGGTTTGGGCTGTATTAGTATTTCTTGCCGCAGGGAAATGAAAAATAATCCATACACATTACAGTCTATGGCCAGTTATTACTTAAAGAATATATTGATCGAAGATCCTGTTGTATGTCGTGAAATTTAACTGCAGTAAACTGAAGTTACACAACAGTGTTATTAGTTGTTATTATAGCTGCCATATGTGTAGGTCTTTATTGCCATATTATGGCCAAGAATAAACTGTTTTTCGTTCGAAAAAGTCACATCATGCCCTTTTAAACACCAAGAGAAATGTGTCTTTTTCTTTCTTTCATATATATATATAATCGGCTGTTTATTAAAAAAAAAATTTGAACAATTCATGCGTTATCATGATAAGTCCGAATTTCTTTTAACTAAATTTGCAGATTCTGTTATCAGACAAACATTCCTAACAACCATTCTTTTCTGTAGATAAATTAGAAGTTAAGGTCTCCCAGTTCAATTTTTTTTATTCCATACGTTTGAAGTTCTTTTAAAATTTATTAACTACACACAGTCTTAGATTTATTTATTATTATTATTATTAATATTATTATTATTTTGAAATTTCTTGTCCACTTATTCTACATTCTTTAAAAGCAAGCATTTTTCCTTTTTCACAATCAGGAAGATGAGTTTCTTTTGGAATTATTGTAATCTTGTCAATGTTTTTACTTAAGAAACTTGCATACATTCTCATCTAAAACAGTTCTGGCGCCTGTCCTTTATTCTAGTTCTGTCCTATTTTATTAGTTCTGTCCGCATTTACTATTTTCATGCATTGTGTGTGATATAGTCCTTTGTAATCGTTTAAGTTTTTTAGTTTTAAGAACCAAACGTTGGTGTTAATCAGCAAATTCATAAAATTGTTTTTAACAAGTACAAGTAATATAAAAGAAAAAATTTTTAAAGTCAATTCCTACTTACAAACACTATCGAAAAAGTTTTTTATTTTTATTAATTTTTTTTTTTTAATAATTTTGAATTGCGTGCAAAATGAAATAAAAATAATAAAAGATAAAAAAAAAAACTTTTTATGTACTATGTTTTAAATTTTCTGATAAATCATAGAGCTCTTATCAATGTGCAAAAAATTTTTAAATTGATAATGACGTCAATTTTTGTGTGATGCATCATT
This sequence comes from Salticus scenicus, assembly GCA_963930645.1. Taxonomy (NCBI): domain Eukaryota; kingdom Metazoa; phylum Arthropoda; class Arachnida; order Araneae; family Salticidae; genus Salticus; species Salticus scenicus. Next base: position 203,644,966 of record OZ005656.1, on the reverse strand, counting down.
TAACTTTTTATAATTTTTTAATGTTCACGTTTAATTAAATGTATTTATTTTTAAGTCGAAAGAAAATGAACTCGTATTTTTTTTTTTTTTTTTTTTGTCAACAATTAATTTATAGCTAATATTTTAATGGCTATAATAACGCTATTAGGATGTTATTATTTTCATATTTTAATTAATTTCAAGAAAACTAATAAAAAATTCGAAAATCGGATTTCGAAGTATTGTGTTGTCACCGGGTTCTGAGAAATCCTGAAAGTTTCAAATTTCTAGCTAGTCGGGAAATTAGTTAAAAATCGATTGCAAGATTTGTAGAAGATATATATAGGGAGAGTGTGAACTAATAGTAGGAATTGAAAAATAAATCTTATTTTTGATACTCAATGCTCTAACACATGAAATTCTTTAGTAAAACATTGGCATGATATACTTTCGTTTTATTTTAATACAACCATGATACAAAAACGTTTTTCTTTTTCTGGAACAATTCATGTATTTCTCGTGTGTATAAAGTTTTCAATGGCAAAAACAAAAACAATTTAAGTTTCCGTCTTATGAAACAATGAATGCAATATAATGGTTAAACAAAGAATGCAAGCCTCGGAAAAAGATTGCCGAGTCTAAAATATAAAATTTCATTATGGAGACATTTTAAGTGGATTAGGTTGGATTTGCTTTTCGGCAGTGGGAATTTTAAAACAGACTTAACGAAGCTCAAAACCTATTTTTTCCCCATTTCTTTGCAAACTAGAAATATATTTTCCTTATTAACTTAGTTACCGTTGAAAATAGTTTGCTTACTATTATACCTTTTCTGCAAGGACAGGAAAAACGATCCAGATATATCATACTCTGTCGCTACTTTTTATGTAAAGGTGTATTAATCGAAGTGCACAGTATATGTTATTAAAATTTTCTGGAGTACCGCAATGAACAAATCTAGATAATTATTTATTTCATAATACAAAAGCTTGACTAGTTGCTTTTATGTTTATTTTATATGTTGATTATTATTGACATATTATGACATATTAGTGGTAAAAATGTAACAAAGTATTATATCATTAAAATTGATATATTTAATATCACAGTTTTTTTATTTTTTATTTTATTATTTTTTATTTTTTTTACAAAAAATAAAATAAAACTTTGGCATTCCAATGGGTTTCAAAATGCAAATTTTTCTAAGTGTAAATGTAATTTCAATGTAACGAGTTAAAAATTTACATTTTTTATTGCGTGTTTAAGATTTTTCAGTTTTAGAAACAAAACGTTAGTGTTAATCAGCAAAATCATAGAGATTTTTTAAAATAAATCAAACTTTTTATACTGATACCCATAAGATTTTTGATACTTTCAACAACATTGCAAAGATGTCGAGTTCAAACACAAAAATTGTGCTTATCGGCTTAGCCTTCCCGAATTATTTGTAATTTTCTCTCTAAGCTTGTGTAAATACGGAGTAGGATCCCCTTAGGAAGACCTCCCCACCCTCCACGGAGGGCATCTCACCTAAATTTAAGTCCGTAGCACAGACTATGGCTTTAATTCTTCTTTCTCATACACACACTCAACACAATTGCATGAAAATTTCGAGAAAAACATTCTTTAGTAAAACATTAATATGATAAAGTTTCATTTAATTTTGACACAACAATGGTACAAAAACATTTTTGTTTTCCTTTTTCTGTTACAATTCGAGTGTTTCTCATGTGTATGAAGATTTCAAAGACAAAAACAAAAACAGTTTAAGCTTCTGTCTTATGAAACAATAGATTCAGTATAATGGTTAAAGGAAGAATGTAAACCTCGGATAAAGATTGCCAAGTCCAAAAATATTTAATTTCCTTATGAAGGCATCTTAAGTGGATTAGACTGGATTTGCTTTTAGAGAGTCGAAATTTTAAAACAGACTTAAATGAAGCTAGGAACCTGTTTTTATTTTTCCCCCCTTTTCCTTTACAAACTTGAAATAAACATTACATGTTTTAATTTAATATGCGTTTATTTTTGAAAAAAAAAAAAAAAAAAAAATCTCTATTCTGTTAAAGTAGTCCGTTTTAATTACAAGACATTAGAAAAAGTATTTTGGGTGTTTATGCATTAAATCAGGGAATTAAGAAACTGCTTTTAGAAAATGACAAGCTCATTCTCTAATTGATAATGTTTTTGCGTTTATTTTTCAAGAAGTAAATTTTTAGAAGTGATTATTTTATTTAACACAACTAACTTTATTAGCAAGTAAATAAATCCTTTAAAATGTTATTTACAGTTAATTGAACTTTTCAAATTATATCTGTTATCGGATTTACAGAGTTTCTATTTTTCATTTTGTTTCATTCTTGGGTTGGTATTTTTAGAGTACTTGTTTAAAGAAATATTTTTCGAATTCAAGTACTGAGATTTAGATTTTATTTAACAAAAGGGAAATATATATGTTGTCCCACATGCATTATATATTTACATTTTAGATTATTTATTTGTATTTTTAACCAAACAAATTTTTTTTTCTGGTATTCTGATATTCGTAAAATAGAACAACCAGTTTTTATTTTATTTTGCTTAATTTTTATTCCTTAGTGAAACATCTTGCTTATATATTTTTTTTTTTACTTTTATAAATATCATGTAGAATATCATGAAGAATTTAGTTTAATTAAATTTTTACAATGCTTTTTCTTTATTTTTCTTTTAGTTTTCATACAACAAGCAATCAAGCAATAGTTTAATAATAATAATAATAATAATAATAATTTCGAAGTTAAAAAATTACATACATTTCGAGACATCAAAATTAAATATGTACTTATTTTCTGATGCAATATTTATTATGTGTTAATAAAAGTTGTTAAAGTGTGTAGAACTTTTTTTTTTCTTAAACTTAAAGATCTTTTTATTTTATTTTATTTTTATTCTTCAGAGTAACACTTTGTTTATACTTTTTGCGTTTATAAATATGATGTACTTTAAAGAATTTACTTCAAATGAATCTATACAATGCATTTCTTTTTCTTTATAATTGTACTTTATAATGCTTTTTTTTTTTTTTTAGTTTTCGTAAAACAAGCAATAGTTAAAAAAAATTAACATTTTCTGGATATAAAAATACTATCAGTTAAAAAAATATAAACATTTCAAGGTTAAAAATAGGCATCAAAATTAAATATATTGTTATTTTCTGATGCAACATTTATTACGCGTTAATATAACTTATTAAAGTATGCAAAACTTTTATTTATTTACTTATTTTTTTTTTTTTCTTGAATATCTTTTTTTTTTTTTTTTTTTTTTATTCTTCAGTGAAACGCTTTGTTTATATTTTTTGTGTTAAAAGATTTGATGTACTTAAAAGAATTTAGTTTAAATGATTTTTTTTTTTTTTTTTTTTTTTTTAGTTTTCGTAAAACAAGCAATAGTTAAAATAATAAGCTAAAATTTTCTGAATATAAAAATATTATAAGTAAAAAAAAAAAAAAAAAAAAAAAAAATACAAACATTTCTAGGCAAACATCAAAATTAAATATATCGTTATTTTCTGATGCGATACTTATTACGCGTTAATATATAAATTGTTAAAGTACGCAGAACTTTTATTTATTTATTTATTTAACTTGAAGATCTTTTTTATTTTCAGTGAAACACTTTGTTATATTTTTTGCATTTATAAATATGATATACTTTAAAGAATTTAGTTTAAATGAATTCTTAAAATACATTTCTTTTGCTTTATAATTGTATTTTTACAATGCTTTTTGTTAGTTTTTGTAAAACAAGCAATAGTTACGAAAAAAAAAATAAAAATAAAAAGTTAAAATTTTCTGGATATAAAAAAATTACAAGTTAAAGAAATTACAAACGTTTCGAGGCTACAAACAAGCACCAAAATTAAATATGTTATTATTTTCTGATGCAATATTTATTACATATTAATATAACTTGTTAAAATATGTAGAACAGATTTTTTTTTTTTTTTTTTTTTTTTTTAATCGTTTAAGATCTTTTTTACATTATTTTATTTTATTTTTTATTCTTCAGTGAAATACCTTGTTTATATTTTCTTAATAAATATCATATGCTTTAAAGAATTTAGTTTAAATGAAGTTTTATAATGCATTTCTTTTACTTTAATTTTTTCTTCATAATTATATTTTTACAATGGTCTTTTTTGTTTGTTTGTTTATTTTCGTAAAACATGCAAAAAAAAAAAAAAAAAAAAAAAAAAAGCTAAATTTTTCTAGGTATAAAATCACTATAGGTAAAAAAAAAAAAAAAAAAAAAAAAAACGAATATTTTGAGGTCAGAAGCAAATATTAAAATTAAATTAAATGTTGTTATTTTCTGGTACAATACTTATTACGTGTTAATATAACTTTCTGAAAACACACAGAACATTTTTTTTTCTTTTTATTTAACGACCTTTTTTATTTTATTTTATTTATTTATTTTAAATGAAAATTCAACCATTTTCAATATTTAACATAGGGAAAGTAGTTGAAAGTTAGGTAACATCATAACTGTTTTATTACAATTATTATTATTACTACTTTTTTGCCCCATGAAATGATTCAGCATTGGATTAAAGATTTTTAACAATATAATTTGGAATTTATGAACTAAAACGATGTAATATATTTAAGTATTTTAAGAATGTAAAATAATTAAGAAATCGAATTTAAATTAGTAAAAAAAAATTATTTTTTAATGATAAATTAAAAATCATTATGAAATAATCCTCCTCCTCTTAAAAAAAAAAAAAAAAAAAAAAAAAAAAAAAAAAAAACTTTCTTCTTATAGGAAATTTAGATTAGGTACCTCAATCTCTTTATAGAATTTATTTTTTTACAGTAAAATTATTATTTTTATTAGGATTATTTATTAAAAAGTTTTGCGAATATTTTTTTGGGGGAAAATGCTACTGGTTACTTTTGTTTTATCTTTATTTAAATATTAAAAGAATTGATCTAAAGTTTCAGAAAATTTTTGATATATTTCTCGCTTATATTTATTGAGTATAAAAGTTTCAGTAAATTTAATGTGCATTTTATCAATGTGGTATATTCTAAACATTTATTAAAGTTTTATGAGCTGACCTAATTTTCATGATTAACTGAATATTCTTAAGTCAATAAGTTTAGTTAATTTATTTAATTAAAAATAATGAATAAGAAAAAATATTCTGTGAAATTGGCGTCATATTTGGCGAAAGGAAAAAAAATGCATGTGTTTGCATTTTCATCTCAATATAAATTACAAAATAATTCCAGGGTATATTTGTCGAATTAATTAATTTAGATGCCTTCCCTGAAGATTCATAAAGTTACTTATTCCTTTTTATTTTCGACTAACAGACTATACCCGTTTCGCTGGTCACTATTTTTAAATGAATCACTATAATTAATGAATTCTCAAAATTGCATTAATTTTTATCATGTGGTAAAAAAAAAAAAAAAAAAAAAGAGAGAGAGAGAGAGAGAGAGAGAGAGAAATTCTGATCTGGAAAAATATCGCACTGGATTACTGCCTTCGGCAGCACAGACCATTGTACGCTGCCATTCATGTTGGACACTCTTAATGAATCGTTATGTTATCGTAACAATAAAAAATAAATATAAAATACAAAAAAATCTTCTCTCATCCGTGGAATAACAGGTCCTGGCCCCCACTGCCTGCGGTAGCGAATACACGCGGGCCCCGCGCGCGTGTTAATTCGCCCAACGTTCCTGCCCCTCCTAATTATTTTACACCTTCAAAAATATCCTCAATCGTTTTCTCGGGTTATTAAACCTAATAATACTAACTTCCAACGTTCTATCTGAATTTCCTTATTTTTGCTCCGGCGCCCACCCCCCTTCCCGCCCCTCGTTATAATTCTATACTTTCAAAAATATTCGCAATCGATTTATCGTACCTGAAAACCTAATAATACTAATTTTCAACGCTCTAACTCTTATTTCTATGTTTTCTCACCTTCACCCCCTCCCCCTTCCTGTCTATACTAATAATTTTTCCCTTTTGAAAATATCTACATTCGATTTGTTGGTCCCAAAAACCTATGCGTGCCAATTTTGAACAGTCTAACTCTATTTCTATTATTTTGCCCCTTCGCCCCAACCTTCCCGGCTCTCTTAAAGATTTTACAAATTCGAAAATATCCGCAATCGATTTGCAGGTATCAAAAACCTCTATATACCAATTTTGAACGATCTAACTCTATTTTTATTTTTTTGCCCCTCCACACCCGCTCCTTTCTCGCCCCTCCTAATAACTTTACACTTTCGAAAATATCCTCATTCAACTTGCAGGCCTCTAAAACCTATCTGTACCAATTTTGAACGCTCTAACTGTATTTCTATTTCTTTTTTTTTTTTTTTTTTTTTGTCCCATAGCCTCCTCCCTCCCTTTTCCTCCCCACCTGGGACGAATTTCTAAAATTCCAGAAATTAATTTTAGATATTTGTGTGAGCTATATTTTAGAGCAAAAAACTCACATATATCTTTTTTTTTTGTTGTTGTTGTTGTTGTTTGCGGTATAAATGATTATTTGAAATCACGTTTTGCTCCCTACCCCCTTTAGGGGCTGAATTTCTAAAACTCCAGAAATCACTTTTTAGGTATTTGTATTAGCTATATTTTAGAGCAAAAATTTCACGTATATCTGTTTTTTTGTTTGAGATATATAGAATTATGTGAAATCACGTTTTGCAACCCCCCCCCACCCCCCTTAGGGGCCGAATTTCTAAAATTCCAGAAATTTGTTTTTTAGATATTTGTGTTAGCTATATTTTAAAGCAAACTATTTTACGGATATCTGTTTTTCTTTTCTTTAATTTTATTATTACTATTATTTGAGATATGAAGGATTTTGTGAAATCCCGTTTTGCTCTCCCTCCTCCCCTTGGAGGGCGAATTTTGTAAAATCACTTCTTAGTGGATGTCTGCGTAATAGGAGAAACATCGTCACAAAATTTCAGGCTTCTGGGTCCAGGGGGTCGGCCTGGGCGATGATGAATCACTCACTCAGGATAAACGATTTTATATATATAGATAAACTGTGCAATGGTAGGACCACATTTGTACATTTAATTTCAGTAAAATCGTCAACCCTTAACAGGTGCTAATCAGTTATTTGTAAATTTACTTCATTTCTACTAAACAAAATTTAAAAAGCATCTCTTTTATTCTCAAGAAAAGCATATCATACCAATGTCCTGTTTGAATTATAATAATAATAATAAAATAAAAAATAATAAAAAAATAATAAAAAAATAATTAATTAATTAAAGAAGCTTAGATTTGCATAGCAAACCTGTTATACATTAAGTTTAACGCGATTCTATACTAAATAAACTGAGCAGTAACAATCCAACAAAATGCAAATGCGGTAATTTATAATCATATGTCTAACACGATGTTCAAAATGGATTAATAACTTTTCGTATAATAAAGTATTTGATCTTTGTGTGATTAATTTCAATAAATACCCGTATATATAGGTGCGATAAAAAGGGTAAAATATATATATATATATATATATATATATAGTTCTGTTCCAAAATCTGATAATAAGCAACAACTTATGTTACGGTCCTAACTAAACATAATGTTCCATGGAAATCTGTTTATGATCTCTTGAGATTAGCTTTTACTAAATTTCGGTTATAAACATATATAGTACATATCCACATAGATAAACCTTCTATAGAAATATTTATTTCGAATTCAAGATGCCCAAATGCATATAATTGCATTTAAAAAAAAAAAAAAAAAAAAAAAAAAGTCATCATCTAATTCTTTATTCTTAAGAATAAACAAAAAAGTGAAAATCAATTAGCACCAGCATTTGTTAAAACGCATCTAACGCTAAAATTATAATACATCATTAGAAAAACTATGCAAAAATAACGTATCCTTTATTTCTTCACGTAACATTTCTTTAAAAATTTCTATTACTATCACCTAATAAGTAAATTTGCTACCAATACTTAACAAGTACTACACAGAAAACGAATAATTAAAACTGTTTTAAAACTATTCTCTAGTTAATAGTTGACCCTAGTTCGCATATCTAAATTCCTTGTAACTTTTAGTTTAGACAATCTCTTTCCTAATTTTACGCCTTCGCAAACTTCCAGATACTTATCCTCGGCCAAAGGTTGAGTAAATCCATTAAGTTCCATTCAGGTGTTATTTGGGATAACGACAACTCAAGCAGGTAGTCGAGCTGATGTGATTTTTCGTAGAAGCATTGTTAACAATATACGTTCATTTTCGTTCTTTTACATTGTTACCTGTGTTAGATGACTTAGAAGATTGTGTCTTGCGTTCAACATAGTAGAAATTCTGGTTGTATTTGTACAACGATAAAACTACATTTAAAAGAGATTTGTAATTTATTTACGAAATTAAATTTACATTAACTTTTTTCTGATATGCATTTAAATTTTATTTTTCGAGATGAAGTAACTATACTTTCCTTTGGTAAAAAAGCATTAAGTTGACTTTTTTTTTTCGTATTTTATATGCAATTTTAGTGCGTTTAATGCAAAATTTTAATTCCCCTTTCTGCACTATAAATTGTATAACTACTAATATAAAAGATTCTTATTAAATGCAAGGTTTTTTTTTTTTTTCTATATGATCGTGTACCTTATTTATAAAACAGTGATCAGAACAATGTTATAAGTATTGCATTATATGCATTTATTGTAAACTGAATAGTGTGTATTGTAATGTATTGTAACTATTGTAAGGTTATTGTGTAAGTAAGTACGTATATGTATGCATCGTATTTATGTTTGTCTTATAAATTGTATATTGAAGTATACAGTCGGTAACAAAAGTATCCGAACACTAGCAAAAATTTCTATGTAAAAAAAAGTACACTTAATCCTATTTTGTTAAATAAATCCTTGTCGAATCATGTTCTTACGTTAACTAAGAACAGGATTCGGCAAGGATTTATTTAACAAAACTGTATTAAGTGTACTTTTTTTACATAGAAATTTTTGCTAGTGTTCGGATACTTTTGTTACCGACTGTACCTATATCTGCGAGAAACATGTATGAGTATAGTCAGACGTGTGTATATATAAGTATAGATTGGTAGATGTATGAAGAAAATAGTTGGTGGATTGATTAGCAGATAGATAAAGATTGATTAAAGGATATTTAAAAAAGTATATTTCAGTGCATAATTTTAATATGCTTGGATCTTGTATGGAATTTACCAAAAAAAATTTTATTCGACTTTATTTACATTTTTCTTTTTCTTTCTTTTACTCCACATTTTTTTTTTCTTTTTCCTTTTCCTTTTCTGTTTTTTTTTTTTTTTTTTTATAAAGAATCTAACAATTTTTAAATGTAGATAAGTAACTGCATCCTAAATTATATTTTATTTCCTTATTTAAAAATCAGAAAAAAATTTTAAACATAAAAATTTCAAAAGTGAAAATATTACAATGCATAATAAAAAACATAAAAATTCGAAATATAAAATGTCTGAAAATATAATTTTTTTTTTTTTACTGGGAATATGGTTCATTGACTAATGGTTGCGGAAACAGATATTGTGTAACTTTAACTCTAACCACCCCACATACAAGTAACCTGGTTGACAATTAATGTGAAAGAAAAAACAAAGACACATTTCCTTAATTTTCATTCTGAGATTATTTTTTAAGTAAAATTTGTTTTTAACCCTTTGCCGGCCTAACGCTGTAAACATTGTTGCCAAATTTAGGGACTATGTTGTTCAAGTATCGCCAATAATTTTGAGGAGTCATATTTGATATACATAATGGACGAATAACCTTCGAAGGGATTAGGCAACCATTACAATTAAAATTTAGTGGTGGATATTGAATAAAAAAGTCCAACACTGACCAGAAGAGTGCAATTAAATAGGACCGGCAAATGGTTAAGTACGTTTTTCTGCGTCTATTACTCCTGAAAATATTTTTGAGAAAATCTTAACAATTAAAATTTGCGAAGTTATATTTTTCATGTGTTCGTTTTTCAATTCCTACTATTAGTTCACACTCTCCCTCTTGTACAAATCTTGCAATCGATTTTTAACTAACTTTCAGACTAGCTAGAAAATTGAAACTTTCAGGATTGCTCCGAACACGGTGACAACACACTACTTCGAAGTCCGATTTTCGAATTTTTTATTAATTTTCTTATAATTAATTAAAATATGAAAATAATAACATCCTAATAGCGTCAAAATAGCCATTAAAATATTAGCTATAATTTAATTGTTGCCAAAAAAAAAAAAAAAAAAAAAAAAAAAAAAATACGAGTTCATTTTCTTTCGACATAAAAATAAATACATTTAATTAAACGTGAACGTTAAAAAATTATAAAGAGTTAAATTACGCATCTCACAAAAATTGACGTCATTATCACTTTAAAAATTTAAGCACATTGATAAGAGCTCTATGATTCATCAGAAAATTTAAAACATGGTATATAAAATGTTTTTGTTATCTTATAATTATTTTTATTTCATTTTGCACGCGTGTTTTTTATTTCCTAATTCAAAATGATTTAAAAAAAAAAAAAAAACTTTTTCGATTGTGTTTGTAAGTAGGAAATGACTTAAAATAAAATTTCTTTTATATTACTTGTTATGAAAAATATTTATAACACTGTTGCTCTCTTTACCTGACATATATCAAGCCGAAAGTTTTAATACTGGTATTCTTCATAGCCTATTTCATATTTATATATAAAGACACAACAAGAAACAATGTTCCTTTCATTTGCGTATGAATAAAATCATCCGGTGAAATTCAGACAGTGATGCCAGATGGTCGAAAATTATTTCCCCAAACAGGTCTTCAAATTTCCCCAGATCAGGGGTTTCTTTCTAAAAAATCCCCAACTGGATTTCTACTAAAAAGGGAAAATAATTTTTTTTTCAGAAAAAATATCAAGCAGATTTAAGTGCATTTAAGCTCAGATTTTTCCCCAAATGAAAGCAATTTTTGAAAAAAATCCCCAAATAACAATAAAGCTATTGAAAATCCTTGGTCGTAGGGATAAATCATTACGTTGCCAACATTGATAGAAAGTTGCAGAACTCCCCAGATTTGTCCCCAAAAATTTTAGAATTCCCCAAAAAAGTCCCCACAAACATTTGGTCCCCAAAATTGTCCCCAGAAGCCTCAAAAATCCCCAAAATGGGGACAAAATCCCCAATCTGGCATCACTGAATTCAGATCATAACTATCAACGTTTTAAACGTTACATATGTCTTTCCTTAATGTGTTGCAGGAAAGAAAATGAGTAACAGAAGAGGAAAAAAAAAAAAAAAAAAAAAAAAACTGAAATGTCCATTACAGTGTTCTTGTTTTTTCTTTTATTCGAGCAAATTAGTTACATTTCTTCTTTTAATGCAAATGAAAAGACGTAAGTTGACAACAAAAAAAAGAAAGAAAAAACTTGCGTGATTCTATATGCGTTGTTTTAGGAATGTGTCGCTTAAAGCTACCATCTTTTCAATTTCTATCTTTCCATTTCATTAAGAAGTTCGAAAGCTATAATTATATTTTGTTTTTGCATGTAGTAAGTTAAGCTTGTGCTACTTGATGTAAGGATGAATCGGAACATTGTACGAGACTTTATATTCACTATTTTGTTTTCAATCATAGTAGATTTAAACGTGAAAAATGACGTTGTTTAGAAAACTACGCAAATGTGTATAGAGACTTTATAAAAAAAAAAGTAAAACGATTCTTGATTTCTTTCTCTTTTTTTCTTTTATTTAGTGGATCAGTTATTAATACAAAAGACATAAATATAAGGAAATAATCAAATTATGCATTATGATGTTATTCAAAAAGTGATACTTTATACAGTAATTTTCTCGGGGATATTGTGAACCATGTCCGCTGATCATCGAACAGGTAATCGAAGGATTGTGAGTTCGATTCCCGGATCGGCCCAAAACCGTTGTATACATTAATGGTGTCTGGGAAACGTAAAAAAAAGTCATTACTGTAGTATCCTCCGTTTTCTGTTGAACTAATACCTCTGGGGAGCGGAACTCCTTCATGGCGAATCAAAATGTGATGGTGTCTTCGGACCACCCAGGGATGAATTACAGATCGTTACCTAAAGTCCATTAGGCAGCTCTAGAGCAATGTTAAACCTGCTCAACATCACCCATATCGAAAAAGTTTCATCATATTATACTATATTACTTCATCATCATCATCATCATCATCATCATCATCATCATTATCCTCATCCTCATCATGCCTTTATGAATGCACTGCAGGATGAAGGCCTTTCCTAGGTGATTCCAATCTGCCCTGATTTTTTGCAATTCTTTTTTATTCTGATCTTCCAAACTTCACAATTTCATCTCTACAAGGATAATGTGGTCTTTTCTTATTTCTCGGTATTCAAAATTGGACTTTGGTGGTCCATCTATCATCGTTTTTCCTGTCATCGGTAAAAGAGCCCAGTCCAGCTCCATTTTAACTTCTTAATTTTACGAATGACATCACTAACTTTGGTTTGCTCCCTAATCCATATATTTTATTACTGTCACTTCGGTTGAATCCTAACATACATCATTTCTGGGTTGTGTTTGAAGCATTTGTATAGTTTTACACGTTATATTACTTATGAAAATCTAATTACAAAAAACATAACAAATAAAAATATCGACGTCAAATTTATCTCATGCATTCGTTTTTATTAAATATATTAAAATGGACACCATGAAATATAGTTATACATTGTCCTGGCATAGTGTGTGTGAAAGTTTTATAGCTGGTAATCTTAAGATCCGTTTGTTTTATACAGTAACCACCGCTTAATAAACTCACTGGTTAATAAAATCAGTCATTTATTCTGATCAAATTAATATAGACTAATTTTTAAACCACCGCTTAATAAAATAAGCATCGTCGGTTAATAAAATCAAAAATATCTCTTCAGCAGCAAAAAATGTCATTTATGCACGCTTAGAAAATTTATATTTACACTGTGACTTTTTTTTTTGTGAAATAAAAAACAAAACAAAATTCAGCAATCTCTCTGTTATCTCCGTTTGTTGAAAATTTTACATTTAAAGCATACTTACAAATTAAATACGCCCCATCGCTTGTTTTAGTAAAAATTTCAAGGAATGTATTCTTCGAAACTCGGTAATAATTATTTGGTTCGCAATCGCAAGTGATATATTTTTTAAATTTTTAATTATTAAAAAATAATTTTTAGTTCTTATTCAGAAATAATTAAAAAGCAAAAGGTTTAAATGGAAAGATTAAAAAAAAAAAAAAAAAAAGAAGAAGAAGAAGAAGAAGCGTCAACTTTTGGCAAGTAATGATGATTTTCCTCTAAGGAAAACATATCGGAACTTGGGATGTGCTTAATTTACTTATTTTGAAGGAACAACTAATTAATTATCTGTCAAAAGTTAATTAATATTGTTAATAAATTTTATTATTTGATACCTTTTGAAATTTCTTTCTAAATTCAGGGAAGTAATACTTTCTTCTTGAGTGCAGGAACCTTCGCCGGCCGGATATAAAAATCAGTCGCTTTATAAAATCACTTTGTCTCAGAACGAATGTGATTTTAATAAGCGGCGGGTACTGTAGTACGTATATTTCAAGGCACAGTATTACTTTTATTCGTGTATGAAAAAAAAAAATATATCCAGTGAAATTCAAATTCTAGCCACCGAAGCTATAAAAGTTACGTATGCCCTTCTTTAATAGCTCGCAGGAAAGAAAATGAGTAAGAAGGAAAAAGGAAAACAAAAAGTTAAATGTCCATTAAAGTGTTTCTTATCTTTTGTTTTACACGAGCAAATTAGTTACATTTCTTCTTTTTAATGCAAATGCAAAGACACAACTTGACAAGAAATAACTCGCGTGATCCTATGTGTCGTTTCGGGAATTGATCGCTTGAAGCTACGATCTTTATGGTTTCGGTTTTTCCACTTCATTAAGTTGTTCAAAAACTATAATTATATTTTGTTTTTACATGTAATAAGTTAAGTTCGTGCTACTTGATGTAGGATTGACCGGTGTGTTCTTTGAGACTTTGTATATTCACTTAGTTTTTTACACAGTCAGATTTACATGAGGAAAGTGACACTGTTTAAATAATTGCGCAAATAATCAGTAGAAACACTTTTAATAGCTAAGCCAGAAAGATTTTCTTGGTCAGATAAAAGCTAATTTAATGATACATTATGATGCTATTGCAGTAAAATTCACAAAAATACTGCACTGTAAAAAGTTTTAGTAACGTTATTTCTATATGATTCAAACATTCATGATTTTATTAGTCAGGAATACGTTCCTGAAAATAACAGTTATTTTTTCCACACACTGTAATAAAGTAACTATTACCAGTTGCAAAAAACTCTCTGTGATTGGAGAAAATAATTATTTTCTCCAATCACAGAGAGTTTCTTGCAGCTGGTAATAGTTATTTTTTTACAGTGCATGAAAAGCGGATTTCTGAAATTTAGTAGTATTTTTAATGACATACACTGTAAAAAAATAACTATTACCAGCTGCAAGAAACTCTCTGTGATTGGAGAAAATAATTATTTTCTCCAATCACAGAGAGTCTCTTGCAGCTGGTAATAGTTATTTTTTTACAGTGTATTTGATGATCACTAATACATTCGAAAAATATTACTGGTAACTGATTGCTTTAGATTTCTCAGGAACTGTCAATTTTAATAATAAATAAATTAATTAAATTAAAAAATAAAAAAATAAAAAAAAATAATTTACATATAAAAGCAAATTGAATGATACGTTATGATGCTATTTCAATAAAATTCACCAAAATACTGCACTGTATAAAGTTTTCGTAACGTTATTCTTATAAAACTCAAACGTTCCTGATTTTTATAAGTCAGGAACAGGTTCCTGAAAATTACAGTTTTTTTTTCACACTAAGTATTGATTTCTGGAATTTAATAGTACTTTTAATTATATATTTGATGATTATATTCCAGGAATATTACTGGTATATGATTGCCTAAAATTTCTCAGGAATTTTCCGTTTTTTTTTTTAAACAATGTGGTATTAAATGATGACGAACACTGATTTCTGAAATTCAATGGTACTTTTAATTGCATAGTTGATGACTATATTCCAGGAATATTACTGGCATTTGATTGCTTTAAAATTCTCAGGAATTTTTCTTTTCTTTTCTTTTCTTTCTTTTTTTTTTTTTTTACGATGTGGTATAAAATGATGACGAATAAAATTTTTATGAAATACACCATAATATCTAAAAACACACCACAACTGTTTCATCCTGAAATAACTGAACACATGTTTTCATCAGGCGAAAAGATGCAACTGAAAGTAACCAATGCACTAAGTAAGGAGAAACAAGGGATAAGCAGACTCAAGACTGACTTTCAGTTGGAATAGGATTTTTAAGAGGAGACAAAGGGTCGGGCTTAATTATCTCACTTGAAACAATTGTTGTGCGTTTTTGCAACTGATAGTGATTTATTAAAAAGTATTTAATTATTATTATGATGCTGTGTAATGTAACAAATACGAATGTTTCAGAAGCCTGGGGAAGTGTAAGTCAAAATAATTAAACTGAGAAAATGAGAGTTTTATAATACAATTTCAATATAAAATCAATAATTCAGTGGGCATTGATACTGCTGCCACCTGGCAGATAATAATAAAATTCACCTACTTGTTTGTGCCTAAGAAAGAACTTGTGATTCTCTATCGTTCTCAACACATAAGTCAATTTTCTTTTTTTTACTTATACCGGCTGACTTATGTACTATTATTGAGTGTTTCACTCATTTTCACTGCATGATATAAAGAAGCAGTGTTAGGGTTGTAATGATATAAAGACTTATGATATAAAGAAGAGGTGTTGCTAAATTCTTTGAAAGGGAGAGTGGTATAGTTTCACCAGAGTTCATTCTGATGATTGATAAACATAAGTAAAATTTTTTGGGAGGAGATTGTTTAATATAATGGAAACAAATTTTCTCTAATATAAATTTTCTGAATTCATTATTGTATATTGAAAACTGCTTGAATTCAGAAAAATACTAGCTCTTTATAATGGAATCGCTTTTAGAAAATTTGACGCAAACTTTCCCAATTTTTCTGTGTCTCCCCCCCTCCCCCCCCCCCCCCTTTAATAGAAAAATTAACAATTGTATTCTTTTTGACTAGTCGTCTATCTGGTAAACCAACTAGATGACTTAAAAATTTAATGCTTTGCGTAAAGCAAAAAATGTATGCCAGAATTCTCTGCTTCTAAAGAAGTTTAGTTTTAAGAATAGGCTTACTCTTAAGTTTTGTAAGTTCTTTTTACTCTTTAAGTATATACTTGTTTTGCATCTCCTGATAAAGGGATACAATGGTCCTCGAAACTGTTGCCATGATATTTTCTTCTGATTAGTTTGTAATTTTGAAAAATAAATAAATAAATAAATAAAAATTTGGAATACATATTAGATAATTTTCAAAATTTTCTCAAAGAAAAGTGAAATTTCGAAAATAACAGCCGAAATTTTCACTTGTAGAAGAATTAAAACAGTTCATCTTAAGTAATATTAATAATTTTATATAATTTAATTCAAATATTTCAATTTTAAATTATTTATTTAAATATTATATTTCAATCGGAAATCATATAAAAGAGGAAAATAAAATATTTCCTCCTTTTGGAGAACTAGGTATCTCATAGAGGGCGCTACGTTACGTTTTGATCAAAGATTTCTCGTATTTATTTTAGAAACAAATTCCAGATATTCCGTGTTAAATGAAAGGAGAAAACAACATGCACTAAAAGAAATAGGAAAAGTTCCTTCAAGATTTTTTATACCTAAATTTTATATTTCAAAAATGTTTTAGTTTCCTTCAAATAATTATTATAAGTCTTTGATTAAATTTCTTTTATTTTTTAATAAAAGAGCTAGAATTTTCTTTTTCCTCTTTAAATAATTCTAAATATTAAATTTGGTATTTAAAAAAAATTAAAGAAAACATTTTAAAATTAACAAGTGTAAATAATTAAGTGTTTCGTGTATTTATGTAAATTAATTGTTAATTAATTAATTATATAGTATATGTTAAAAAGTTCTTTAGTATCTTTCTAATTAAAAAAAATATATATAAAAGAACTCATTAATTGTTTAATATGTTATAATATTTTATA
This sequence comes from Salticus scenicus, assembly GCA_963930645.1. Taxonomy (NCBI): domain Eukaryota; kingdom Metazoa; phylum Arthropoda; class Arachnida; order Araneae; family Salticidae; genus Salticus; species Salticus scenicus. The sequence continues at coordinate 203,627,784 of OZ005656.1, read as the reverse complement.
TATATATATATATACATAATTATATGAGATGTATAATTAATGTACTACATAATTTAAGTATTATTAATGAATAAATCTTGTAAGAATTTATTAATATAACTTGAACAAACTGAATCAATATAATTTGAATAGTATAAATTATTTTCTATCGTGTATTTTCTAAAATTAGTCATCAGTTAAATATGAAATATATTGACGTAAAGCCGTATATTGCGTGTTAAAAAAAAAAAAAAAAAAAAAAAAAAAAAAAAAAACATTAATAGTAAAGTAACCAGATATTAGATTCGGTTTCAATACGCAAAGATCAGCGAAATGTTTAATCCAGTATATGGATTGCACAAAAAAATTTCTTCTCAAACTGAAAATCGCTTTAACTTTTCCACTTGCTTTAGATAAGATTATAATTCATAAATATAACACTAAATTTTGCGAGCGTTTTTGTACTATACAGATAAAACATTAAATAAAAGAAAAAGTATTGTCAAAATAACTTTATTTTTCGCTTAAGAAAATTATATTGTGTTTTTAGAAGACTGAATTTTGCAAAAAGTTCTTATTAAAACAAATATTAATTTTTACTTTATTATTATTATTATTATTATTATTATTATTATTATTAAAAAACAAGTAGTGTTTATGTAATGATGTTCATAATTTTTTTAAAAATTGTTTTGGTAATTATACTGACTGCTAATTAAAGAAACATGCCTTTATTTACAGATTTTCTTTTTTATCGTTAACGGCTATTAATTTAAAAAATCAAAATTAAAGCGAATAACTAAATGCGTAGTTATAGTTTAAAAAGCCTTCCGTTATATCCGTTTCTATATTTCAGGATTTCTTGCATCAAAATGTCTTTCATCAATTAAATTTTTGTTTCTCTGTTTGTAAACGATATTTCTCTTTCTCTTTTTCTTTGACTTTTTGTTATTTAAAGAAATTTCAATTGGATACTTGTTCTCAATTTATGAAATCCTAATTAAAACATAATCGGTTATAATAATAATATCAATAATAATAAAAGTCATTCAAATAATATTATTCGACAGCGCTATTAATTTTATCATCAATTACAATATAGTTTTTTTTTTTTTTTTTTTTTTTTTTAAGTATCGTAAAAAAAATTTAGTTTATATATATATATATTTCTCTATTTATCCGCTTTTGAAACCAAAACAATTTTTTCTTATTAAACATTCTGAGGTACTGGAGTTGAATTCGCTTTCACTGCTTTTTATAAAATTTATGTATATGACCATAAATACATGATTGTGTATGTATTTTCTTATATCTAGTCCTTGTTGGAGTATTTATTATAACCTTTATATATATATATATATATATATATATATATATATATATATATATATATATATATATGTATATATAATTTGAAATTTTTTAGTACCATTGTAACATTCAGCAGACAAAAGATAGATGAAAATACCAACATAAAATAAATTTTAATTGAGATTTATGTCGATTAAAATTATTCACAGTATTAAATTGAGTATCAATGATTGGTAAAACAAGTTAAAGTATTTACGCAGAAGAGAAATGACACTAACATAACACATAAGCCTAACGATGAGAGAATTTGCAATAAACATTCAATTATTAGTAACAGTCAACATTTGAGAGAAAAAAGAAAAAGGATAAAATCACCAAAGAGTTCCGTTAAAAGAGAAAAAAATGGAATTAATGAATTGAAAATTGGAATTTTAAATGCTGAAAAGTAGAAATGTACTCTTCAGGAAACTTGCATTTCTATCAGCATTTGCAAGATTTCGTAAGACTGTATAGCTAATTCCAGCAATATACAGCTCAAATCTCTATCTTGCAACAAAACAAAAATAAAAAAAAAGAAAATTGAATTAAATAAAAAAGAAATTAAATTAATCAATAACACAAACCAAAATTTAAACAAGGAATAAGTAGTGTAAGTACTCCACATGTTAAACGTTACTTACGGAGATAGCAGAAGTAGACAGGTTGCCAAACGAACATTAGTAAAAAGAAAAGATTAAAAGTTTAGAAACGATTAATCGATTTAGATGCGACTGAAATACTTTATATATATATATATATATTTCTGTGCATAGTTAAATTTACACCAGGTACTGAGTTTCTAGTCTTTTAAACTAAAAGTTTTAGAATTAAAACTATTTAAAGTTTTTGCCTCTCCAAAGTTAAATTATTTTAATGTATTATTTAGCATTTGCTTAAATAATAACTTTATCCTTCCAAATTTTGAAAGTGTTATTTGAAAACCATGAAAATCGAAAGAACAACAACCAGACTTTCAATTCAGGGATTTTTTTTTTTTTAATATGAATTATTAAATTAATATGTGGAAAAAATATCATGATACATAAAATTTATTATTATTATTATTATTATTATTATGCGCATACATAAAACTTTTTAAATTTTCCTAAGCGTTTTCCTTTTTTCATTATAATAAGCTTAATAAGGGCTACAGAGTGTTAAAAAAAAAAAAAAAAAAAAAAAAAAAAATACTTTTTTCAAAATTAATTGGAACAGTCACTGAATTTTGACTTGATTTGGCTGTTTATAAAATAATTATTATATCTGAAATAATCATAAAAACTTACTTTAGTCAAAGGAGAAGTTTAGATAATTTATACTGTGAAATTTAGGGACCTGTATAAAATAGTATTACTATTATTAATTTAGGAAATTTGTATCAAATAATAGTAATCATAAACGATAAAAAAAGTAATATGGATTTTTATCTTAATTTTAAGGTATTTAATTCAAAGAATTTAAAGAAGTAAAATAAAACTGAATGTTTTTCTATATTTACAGAAATTAGTTTAATTTTTCTTGTGTATTAGACATTTGTACAAGATATTATTTTTTTTAAAATACTAATTGATTTACTATAGTAATTCAATTGATTCTACTTCTGATTTATGCTGTTTTAAATTTTTTCCTTTTTTTTAAAAAAAAAGCAAAAAAGGTGTTGGGTTTGTAAAAATATCGACTTCCAGTTCTCGATGGATTTGCACGTTTTGAGAAATTCAAAACATGATTTGACCATTTTTAGAAACTGTCTGTCTATCAGTGTGTGACAAAACATTCATAGCAACTGTATCATAGCAACAGATTTTCACATAAATTTATATGTAGTTGCACATAGACATAAATTAATGCCTATGAAACTTCGGTGCAAATCGCTGAACAGGGGGCACTTCTATACTTCTATTTCTTCCTTAACGGAAAACTTTATCTCATGTTCTATTGCATATAATCTAACGTAATTCAGTGTATAAAAGGACCATTATGAAATAATATACTGATTCAATTCGGATGCACATCGGCTGATAGGTGGCGCTGTTATGCTGCAATTTTTACCATGAACGGAAAGACTATATCTCAGATTCTATCGTATATAATTGCACAAAATCTGATATATAAAAGGCCCATTATGAAACATTATGCTGGTTATATTTGGGGCATATCAGCCTGCAGGCGGCGTGGATGTTCTGGAAGTTTTCCCATGTATTGTAAGTCTAAATCTCTATAACGACATATAAATGCACCAAAGTTGATTATGAGATAACAATTATAAAAATAAAATTGAAATGCTGACTTAATTTGAGTATATATCAGCCAACAGATTATGCTGTTATTGCTTTTCTTTTGTAGGATTTTCCACATGGCTATATCTCAGTAACTGTTAACTAAAATTGCCCCAAATTTCTTTTGTAAGTTCTTTATTGTAAGAAGCTATGATTAAAATTTTGTACATGTTAAATAGTATGTAGTACCACTGATATATAGAATGAAATAAATAAAAGTTTTGTGATGGACAACACATTAGTTTTATTTATTTGTTTATTCTTTTATTTTTTTTACCTTAAATGAAATTAGTAACTAAAGATTATCCTCCCTTATTTATTTATTTTTCTTAAAATTATGAGAAAAAAAAAATTCTATCTCTTCATTAACACATAAGAAAAAACTCTGATGTAATTGTATATTTTTACTTTTTTCTAAACCTTATAATTTACTAAAATCCCACTATATAATGTCTTTTTCTAGGGTAAAGGGGAAAAAAATAAATTTTCTGCTGCAATTCCTATTCACTTATTAATTCATAACATTTCCAGCTCTGTAACCGTGACTTTAAATTCAACGTCTCGTCTGCAAGGCACGCACGTTTTAATGAAGCCTCTCTTTTCTTACATAATTAATTAGGACGTTAAAAATTTGGTTAAGATTTGAATTCCCACAAAATTTTCTAAATGGTTATTTTGCGTGAGGATAAACTTTCATTTACCTTACCATAAATGAATATTTCTGGTATCTTGATGGTATATTATCATCTGATAATAATCTTCACCGGTCTTATTTTTAAAAGAGACTGAGTAAAATTATCGGGAAAAATTATAGCTTTGCCATGTATATAATAACAATAGAGTAATGGATTAAGAAGGTTAGCCAATTTTTGAATCAAGTTTAGAAATTATTTTTGATATTTGATCTTGAAAAGTGAGGTTGACGCGTTTTCTTAATAATTATTGGAGATTATAAGCAGAAATTTTCACTGACAGTGGCGGAATTATGTGAAAATAGTTATTTGTAATAATACAATGATATTCTTTAGTTTTATTTATAGTCTGTGTTCTTTGAAAGAAATTTGTATTGAAAATGAGAATTTCATTATGATTTTATTGTTTTATATATTGTAATTTTAAAAATCAAACTGCAGAATTTTTTAAGAGTATAAAATGCTAAAAAATATCTACTTATGATATATTTTTTGCAATGAGGAATTTAGAAAAGCATTAGCCTTTTTCACGACTCGTTGAATCACCTGTAATTATTTAAATAATGGTGCAAAACAAATTATGGGTAAAGAGGAAAATTTTACAAAGATTATCGATAAAATGGAAAATGTACCATTTTTGAAAAATATAATGTTTGTACTTTTACCAAAATAAGTAATTAAACAAAAATTAAAATAAAATAAAAGGACTTTCTTTCTTTAAGTGAGATAAATAAGGCATTTTCAAAGTATGTTAGTATTATTTCTATTTCCGTAACGATAATATACCTCTCTTGCGCTTAGCATAAAAAAAAAAAAAAAAAAAAAAAAAAATACATTTTCCAAAACTTATTGCGTTTCCTACACTTTAATGGCATATTTAAAAAAGATTTTATATGATATTGATAACAATATGATAATATAACTACTGAAAAGTTTTCCAAGTATTCAATTAGATTACCTCTAATTTTAATTTTACAACAATGTATATGATATCACCCCGTGTATATATGTTATAGTATATGTATACAAAATAATTTCTGAAAATATAATTTGATTTTTTCGAAATTAATACACATTATCAACATGATGTTGCTTCATGATTCATATATTAAGGACATGTAAACACGCACAAATAAATAAATATAGCAAAAAAATCTTTTTAAAGCGTTATACTAGATTTTATCAAAAGTCTAATGCATTCAAACATATGTGAGGAAGTCAGCTCAAATTTTTACCTTACATACGATATTATAAAAACTCTTTTATATTAATATTAATATATTAAATCTCTCTCCAATTACCGAATATGTTAATTTCTATGTGCGCAAATTTCGCACGTTTGCCACAAGAAAAAAAAAAAAAAAAAGTTTAAAGTTTGAGAAATAGGTTTTTACAACTCCCTCCTAAAATAAAACAGTGAAATTTTATTGGAATTTATTAACTCTCGTTTAGTCCAGTTTCATTACCGTTGTAATTAATGGAATTTCCTGATACCAAGGCAATTCAAAATAACATTTAGAAAGAATTTATGAAATTTCATAATTAAAATTTGAAATTTGAAATTTTGAAATTTCATAAATTTCATAATTTCATAATTAGCATAAACATTTGAATTTTGGATTAATATTTGTATGAACTAACTGTTTGTAAATTTAGTGATATTAATATCAGCTTTTTATAGTTTTTAAAATAAATTCAATCCAAATTTAATAATTTATTTGAAGTAGATCTCGAAAAAGAAATATCCATTTAAAGAAAGATGTTTTTGTAAGTAAATAATAAATAAATCGAATAATTGTGAAAACTTTCTATCTTCTTTAATTTTATCTTTTTTAAAAATGTAATTGTGATTTTAATCATTAAAAAAAATGCAAATTAATTGATACTTGTTAAAATTTGACGGTTTTATTATAATTAAATATACGGATGAAGTCCTATCTTTGCATAGTGACTTAAAAGCATCGCGTTCAGTTAAATAATAACCATTGTGGGAAGAAATGTAATAATCAAATAAATAAAATAAGAATAAAAATGGAAATTTTCACTAAATATTGAAAAATGTACCACTGAAGACAGGGAATGATTTAAAATAAATGAATAAATAAATATGAGACTGATTGAAACACGGCGGCTGGTTGAGAACTCCGTTCCTCATATGTTATTGAAATCTGTTATGTTAAATAAAATTGTTTTATGTATGTAGATGTGAAAGTTTTCTATAGTACAGTAGGGTTAAAAATCTGTAATTTATAAAATAAATAAATAAATAAAATAAAATAAAAACTAAATTAAACAATTAATTAGAAACATTACTTCTATTATTTAATTATTTTATATATTTATTTATTTAGTGTTTAGATAGTTTCTGGATTTTTCAATAATGTCGCTGCTGCATTTTAAACTTCTGGGTAGGATCCATCGTCTGCGAACCTTTGCTTTCCCTATATGGGTGAACTTAAAATTAATGAAACCATCGTTCTTCATTGCTTCTAGCACAACTTGTTGAAGTGGTAGAAATCTATTATTCAATATTTCATGAGAAATATTATCAAAGGCAACGTTTAATGCTTCTATCGAATCATCATACTGTGAAAAACGTCATGTTGTATTTAAAAAAAAAAAAAAAAAAAAAAAAAATCTGGAGTGACTCCACTCGACTTTCCGAACATTGAGAAATTAACAGTTTTGAAGATAAAGTAAAGAAAGAGGAGTTGTTAAACAAAAAAAAGGGAGAAAACCATGATAGAGTGTTTGAGTATTTTTCTCCATATATTACAGGATGTTTTATTTAACGCTACTGATCTTTGAGTCCAGATCATAATGATAAAGAATTTTTCGTTGTGTCCCTGTATAAACCTATAAATGCTAGATTCACCAAAATGCTTATAGTTAGTGCAACAGTGATTTATAATATTCATATAAATTTTCAGCTCAATTGAATAAGGCGTTTAGATGCTATCGCACTTTTAAAAATTTGGTCCCATAGGCCATAATGATAAATATTTTTTCTTTGTGTCCCTGTAAAAACACTGTAAGTGCTAGATTCACCAAAATCTATACAGTGTGTGCATCTGTGACCTATAACATGTGTACAAACTTTTTGTTTATATTAATAAGGCGTTTAGACGCTATCACACTTTTAAAAATTTGGCCCCATTGGCTATAATGATAAAGAATTTTTCTTTATGTCCCTGTAAGAAAACTATAAGTCCTAGATTCTCCAAAATCTATACAGGTTGAGTATCTGTGACCTATAATATGTGTATAAATTTTTTGCTCAATTGAATAAGGCGTTTAGATGCTATCGCACTTTTAAGATTTTGGTTCCATAGGCCGTAATGATAAAGAATTTTTCTTTGTGTTCCTGTAAAAAAACTATAAGAGCTAGATTCACCAAAATCTATAGGGTTCGTACTATGGTGACTTACAATATACGTACCAACTTTCAGCTTATTCGAACAAAGCGTGTAGACGCTAGCGTGTTCACTCACAGACATACACACATACATACACACATACATACACACACACATACACACATACATACACCATCGCAAAAATAGTGAAAACGGACTCATTGGACCTTGAAACGTATAAAAACATCAAAATCTCAAATTCGGATTTTTGACCTGATTACAATACTTTCCTCACTATAGTGTTCGTAAAGTAAAAAAGAAAAAGAAAAAAAAAAACATAAAAGTCTGAACAATTCGGTAGCTGTGATTACAGCCATTCTGTTGAACTAAAATTGTTTTGAAGCTAACGTAATTACACCTTTCTGCAATTTTCCGTTTTTCTTTCGATGCATCCAGAGCTGGACAGCTCGACCTTTGCTCTCTCTTTCTTTTCATTTATTCTTTCAATAGGTTGAAATTCACCTAAAATAAAACAATTGATTTCGATCAGCGGAGGAAACCGGAAAAATAGTTATAATTCGTAATAATTCAGTTAAACAAAAAATAAAGGAATAATAATTTTATGAATCTACATGGAATAGATTTAAATTAATCATTTAATTTAGTGTACGTATATTACATTAAATAAACACAATGAACTTAAGATAGTGTTTTTTTTTTTTTTTTTTAATTGCATTAAGAGGAAACTTTTTTTTTTTTTTTTTTAATTTTATATATTCATTGACATAACTATACACATTCAATCAAATATTAACATAATATTAATATTTGTTTTATGTAAAATATATATTTCGTGTTAAAAATGACGTCAATTTCTATAGTAAAGATTTCCTTTCAGTTCTATATATAGTTTAAAAATAAACAAACTAAGATATTCATTTATCCTCCCAAATATGAAGCCGTTTTCCCATAATGTTTTTAAAAATTAATTTTTTCCATATATATATATATATATATATATATATAGCTTCTTATCCATGGCGTAATTTTCCAAAGATTTAATAAAAGTTTGAAATAAAATATGGCGTCATTTTTCATTTTTTTTTATATATATTAGCGAACGAAAAGAAAAAAAAAAAAAGATTCAACATCTTGTTTGGTTTAGTTAAGCAATAAATCTTCTATATCACATTTAGACGCGGCTCATATCTCAAACCATCTCTTAAATAATCATTCCACGTGTGCAAAATAGATTTCTTAATTATTGATTTTTACTAATTAACATTATTGGTTGTCACAGAAGCTAAATTTATTAAATATTTTATTAATAAAATTGTTTCATTTAAGATTTGATTAAAAAAAAAATGGTTTATTAAATAATTTATATATATATATATTATTATTATTTTTTAAAAATAATTAATTAATTTTAAGTGTGTTTATCACAAACTTTCCAAAAAAATGATCTTATCTTTTAAATATACAGAAAATTATTAAGTAAGCTACAATAAAGTTTTGAATGGTCAAATTAATTTTATGCATGCGCGTTCACTTTCTTTCCTTTTCCTGAACCTTATCCGGTCGAAATAAGTTGCGCTGACCGGACATGTCCAGTCGACGAAATCTTTGGAGTTTGCGACCCTAATTGCAGAGCTCGCCTTTGATTTTAAAATGAGAGTCGCAATAATGAAACTGGCACATCACACTTCAAGTAGTTATACGCTAATATAACACAGAGAGAAAATTTTACCTTAAATTCAGAAGTTCAAATTGCGTCTTTCTCACATCTGCAGAGACAATGGCGCACCTTTAACTTATTATTAAATGAAAACTGTTCAAATATAAGAGACATAATCAATATATAATATAGAAAGATAATCAAATATAAGAAATATAAGAAAGGTTCAAATATAAGAAACATTATATAATTTAATGCTGAATATGGTTATTTTTCATTATCTTTTATTTAAAATAAGATTTAAGTAGTGTCCAATACTGCAATGAAATTATTGCGAGAATAAATTAAGGCTTTACTTAAATTTTAGATAACTTTCGCTTTAAAGATAGAAAAATAGTTTTGTTTTTCAAAGAATTCTATCCCACTTCAAAGGATTCAAGTTAACCACATTTCGGAATGGAAAACAGGTCTCAATAAATCTATTAATCTACTAAAGTTTCCTGGCAGATAATATTAAATTTAGCTTTCAATTTTTAATCTTTTGCTGGCTTTAGTATTTTTGTTTTGCCCTTTAAAACCACCATCATTCATTTAGAAGCCGCTGCATTTAAATTCATTAAAAGCATATGATGGCATGGCACACAATTCCCTTCTACACAGATACGAATTTCATTTAAAATTCATACACATTTACGCATATGTGTATCTGTCGTATAACTCTTCTTTTCTACGCACATATTTTTACACATATAGAGTTGTATAATGGATTGTGGTCAGTTCAAATCAAGGAAAAAATAAAAACATCTGCAAACGGGCTAAAGAAAGCTATACACTTGTACATGAACCATTAATACAGAAATATATATATATATATAATGCTATGGGGGAAAAAGAATTGCAGATAAAAACTGAAAAAACTAAGAAAAAAAACTTTAGGGCTGTAATGACGTCAATTTTACCCTGCAAGTTTAATTTTTCACAAAGTTTTATATCAGTTATAATATTTACGCGTAAATTTATTTTTATTAAATAAATAAAAAAAAAAAAAAAAAAAAAAAAAAAAATCAACTCGTAAACTTTTTTGGCAACAATTAAAAATTAAAATAAATTATGTATTTTTGTCTAAAAAAGGGCTTCTTCAACACTTCTTCGATACTGATTATTAATTATTTTCTTTTGTTTTCTTTTTCTATTAAAAAAAGAAAAAAAGAGGAAATTCTTTCAAAAGCAGAATTTAGTTTAGTACGGAGGACTATTAGTTTTTTTTTTTTTTTTTTTTTTTTTTTTTTTAATTATAACATCGTTTTCAAATTATTACATAATATCTTATAATTACTCCGTATCTCATAATTACTCCGATCACCACAACCATTGACATCATTATTTTATTTTTGTTATAATGCTTCAGAATTTCATAAATATTTTGCTTAATCTTGTATTATGGCGAAAAAAAAAAAAAAAAAAAAAAAGAACTACAGCGTTCGGTTTCATAGAGAATATAAGTAATTTCTCTCTTTTCTTAAATTCACTTTCAAATCAAAACGCATCATTTTTATTCGTAATTTTTTTCCTTTTTAAATCTATTAATAGTTGATATTCTCTAATTCATATTCCAAAAAAATTAAACATTTTGCGAGTTATCGATTTAGTAAAATACCTTTTGTATAACAACATTAAAATTAAAAACTTAAATAATTAAATTTATAAAAATGGAATAATAAATCTGAGATCTGACATATTATACATTTAGAATGATTTAAAGACAAAAAGCTACACAAAAAGAAAAAAGAAAGCAAAATGTCACATCACAATGAAGTACTAACGGGGAAACTGCAACATATATCACATAGTTTTAAACTTTTTTAGGAATAACCCAGCAGATAATTGGCAAATTTTAATTAAAAATTTGATTCGTAAAATTATAGTAACAAAAAATAATATCAATTCATAACACAATTACTAAACTAACGTAAAAGAAATCTAAAAACTCTTTGGTAAAAAGAAACTTTAACGCTGAAACAGCAAAATTGGTGTAAGTTTTTTTAATTACTTTCTAAAAAAAGAATTGCGGATTGAATGAATAAAAATGGTTTAATTAAAAGTTTTAATACATAGTTGTGTAATTAAAAAAAAAAAAAAATAAATAAAAATAAAAATTCCTTTTACATAACGAAATGACGAAGCTAACATAATAGAAATAATTGAATAAAAAAATTTTCCTCAACGCATCAAATCCACGTAAAAGCGCTCAAAGGGGTTTGTCTTATAAAATCTATATCTTCTAGAGTGCACTGCCACGAACATGGAATGCGATGAACATAGAACCCAAGCACTTTCTAATTGTCAAAAGATAATCTGTTCAAAAACCTTTACAAAATTAAAAACTTGCATGCTGTGGCCATCACAAAACATTTTTCCATGTATTCGTATACAGAATCGCGCAGTGCAAATTATTTATTATATTTATTTTCCATGATGAATGCAGACGATTTTCTTCTCAGAAAAGTATAAGCGTATAACCCTAGATGTCGAAAGAAAGTCAGTTTCATGCCTTATAGGAAAAGCATTGAAAAGGGTGTTTATAAATTGAAACAATAGCATAGATAAATACAAATAAATAAATAAATAAAAATAAAATGAAATAAAATAAATAAATAAATAAATAAAGGATAGTAGTCACTTTAAAATAATTCCTTTGTAGCAAAACGTAAATATTTTGGGAGCTTAAAAATGAATATAGAAAAAAAAAATTAAATAAATAAAAACAGACGATCAGCATTTCCTACTAGCTGCTTTGGCGTAAAATATTAATAAAATATAAACATTTCGACCTTCTCCCCCCCCCCCCCCCCCAAAAAAAAAAAAAAAAAAAAAAATCTGGCAAAAGAAGAATTTAGTTTAGTATAGAGGACAATCAGTTTTTTTTTTTTTTTTTTTTTTCAAATTATAATATTGCTTTCATATTACATATTCAATTATATTTTCGATTTCGATAAATGTCCAACTATCGTAAAGCTGGCATCGCAAGAATCCGTAGATTGAGACTAATAGTCCCCCGTACTAAAAATAAAATAAAATAAAATAAAATAAAAATAAAAACATGAAAAGTCTATATTGACGATCGAACCTGGTTTCGGAATTAGCACCTCCCGTCTATTAGTTCAGAAAGCAAAGTAATGGCCACTCACGCGCTTCCGTGAACACACACACGCACATATCTGTAAAAAGAACACGGATGCTTAATTTTATAAATAGGTTACATAAAATTCATATATTTTATTACATGCCTATGTTTTCTCTGATGCAATTTTTATTAATGTTTATTTTACACCTTATTTAACTTCATTAATTTAAATTTAACGAAAATTTTTAATGTTAATAGCATTATGATTTATATACAAAATAATTCTTAATTTACTTTTTATATTTCGTATTATATTACACATAATGTGCGTATGAAGTTTTAGTATTTACTATTTGTAAAAACAAAATAAAATGTAAGTTAACAAACATTAAGATTTAAGCAATTGGGAACGATGCAAAAAAAAAAAAAAAAATCTTGAACTTTCCTGAAAAATTTCGGTAAGTAATGTGCCTAATATTTACTAGTAATGTTCCTTGAATGTATCAGTAATTATCGAATATGTCATTTAAAAATACTATAAAATTCCTGAAATCGGGTACGTTTCATGGATGAAAACCTGTTATTCTCAGGAACTTCCCCCAAACATATAAAAATTAGGAATGCGTCCGATAAATAGGAGTGCAATTAACAACATTTTGTACAGTGCAAAATCAAAATCTGTTTCTACAAATTATAATAGTTTGATCTTTTCTTTCCGTTGACCGTTTCAACCTTTTTTTTAATCCCCCTACAAATATGATTGTTAGAGTTTTGGATTTTGGCCGATTGACTACTCGAGGTCCTAGGCCTAAACGGAATGCTTTTCGTTGGGGTCTTTTTAAAGGTTCTAACCAGTACTCAAACGAGCTTAAGAAAAAACTACGGAAAAATCTGAGCAGCTTGGCTGACGAGCGCGATTAAGTTTCAAATACCGCATCTTTTGTTTTCCAGCTTTGAGAACAGATCCTATCGGCCCCTCATGAGGCCTACAAGTATGGGAAAGTGTTTCATAATTTATGACTAATGCATGATTTTTTATTGCATGTAAGCGTACACACGTGAGTGTGAGTAAAAGGGAAATTTGTCTCCTAGAAATTTTAGTAGCTCACTGTAGGCGAACATACTGGTAATTTTATTCACTACAATGGTTATTTCTTTTGCTATAAATATGGGAAAGTGCTGCGTAAACTATGATTCATGCAATTTTTTAACGAATGTGTGTCAGTGAAAAGAAAATCCGACTCCGACTTAGTTTTTATTAATTTGACCAATAATGGCCGTTTTTTACATTACAGTGTGAAATATATTTCAGAATTTATGTGTGATTCTACTTTATTGTTTTTCAAATCATATTAACCCAATCATTCTGTCATTCACTATCTTTTTATTATTATTATTATTATTATTATTATTATTTAATAGCTATATTAAATAATGCGGGAAAGTGTTTTCCAATTTTTAAGTGATGTATAGTTGTTTTTTAGTATAAAGCGAGCGAATCTTATACACTAGCAAATACATGAAAATAAATGTACCAATTTCACTTTCGACGTATTCCAACTATATCTCTATCCCACAATATAGGAAAGTGTTTTCTCTTACTTTTTTCCAGGTGGCTGAAGGAGTACAAATTTCCAAAAAACTCTTTTATAGCAGATTGAAAGCAATAGCCTTTGTGAGCTATTAATATATTTTTATTAAAATCACACAATCAACTGATTGGGAAGAAAAGCATATTTATTGAAATTTTATTTTTCCGACTGAGTGCAAATAATGCCTGGACCGGGAGTCGAACGCCGGATCATTGACTTACAAGGTCAAGGCTCTGCCAATTGAGCTATCCAGGCCGACAACCGGTCGGCATTACTAAATCAGACAACCTTTAGGCAGAAACATCTGGTCTATCATGTAGATAGCTCGACAGAAATAAGCCGCAGGTAATGGAAAACACCATTAAACAATGGAAGAAAGAAATACAATTTTTATTAAAATCACACAATCAACTGATTGGGAAGAAAATCATATTTATTGAAATTTTATTTTTCCGACTGAGTGAAAGATATATATTACTAGAGTAACAAATATTTCCTTTGCTCAGGGCAAAAATTTTGCTTAATTGGCCTTGTTAACTACTTCAAAAATTACTAAATAAATATAACCAGAATATCCAATATTAACATCACAATAGCTTATAAAATACAAATTATAAGAAATTAATTTTATTTTAACAAAATTTATTTTTAAAAAATAATCTTTTATTCCGTAATGACTATTTTATTTATAATTAAACAGAATATAATTGATAAAATTATCCAAAAATTAATCCACTCTTTTTAAAATGTAGAGCGCGTCTCATCTTCAGAGTATTTTAGGAAATGAAGATATTTTCTTGCATTATTAATTAAATCTTTAAATATTTAGTTTGAGGTTGAGTACCTACAGAATTATCCAAATGATTATTTTGCGTGAGTACAAACTTCCGTTTGGTGTCGTTACAATGAATATTTAGAAATATATTTGAATTACATTCTATCTTCAGTTAACGAACTTTATTTATGATTCTTAGTGAAGGAAAAGAAAATTATATTGATTAGCTTCATATTTTAGAATATTAAAGATTCTGCTCTATGTTTACTGATAAATTGTATTGTTTTCTCCATTTTTACTTTCTTCTTTATACATAACAAGAAAGTATTGGATTCGGGGAAATTTTAGGCCACTGATTTACGATGGATTTACATGTTTTGAGATATCCTGAATACAATTTGACCGTTTTTAGAAAATGTCTGTTTATCTCAATGTGTGTATCACAAATTTTGTGGACGCTGTATCGCACAAACCAATGGTCGGATTTTAACCAAACTTGATATTTAGTTGAACTTTGACTTAAATTGGTGATGCTGTCATTTGGAGATCGATCGCTCAACAGGTGGCGCTATCATTCTAACTTTTAATAATTTTTAACAAGGTAGTATAGGAGAAATTTTTTTTATAGATGTACATAATGAGAGTTACTTTTTTACTTTTCAATGGGAAATTAATATATATATAATAGTAATAGTGAACAAAGAAAATAAATTTTTGTGTATGTCGGGACATCGCTTTCAACGAACGAAAAGAGGAATCTAAATTTTCAATATAGTTACCATTCAAAAATCTTATCAATACCTTTAAAAGGAATAATTAAACCATAGATTTAAAATAATAATAAAAAAAAAAAAGGGTCAGCAATAAAAGCATTATTTTAAATGTCCTCTTACCCAAAACTGGCTTTCCTTTGACATTTAGTGTTATATTTCTCTGAAATAAAAATCGTCTGCATTCATTATGAAAAAAGCTTCTGATAAATAATAATTTTAATAAATAATTTGTGCTGCATGATTTTGTATAGGAATATGTTAAAGAAATTTTTCTGATGGCCACAATATATTAGTTTAATTTCTCTTACCCATGTACGGTTAAAAAATCATTGTTTTTGAATAAATATTTCAAATTTGAGTTTTTGCTATATTTACAAGCTTTGAGGGGCCCTGAATTCTAAAATAAAGTTTTTAGCAGTTGGTCTGCGTATCTGTAAAGTAGGAGATTCGTATCAGAATAACTCATAAATAAATATTAGCTCGAAGTACAAGCTTGGTATGCTTAATCTCTATTATAACAGGACGCATTAATTGAGATCGAACAAATGGTTCGTATACGGCAGAATTCAAATACCTTTCGTGCATGAACAAAATTTCTCGTTGGTACAGTTTAACATTTTTAGTCTTCCAAAAACAAAATAAACCTGACAGATAATTTTTAGACATAAAAAACATGATTAATATAGAGTATGGTATTTATCTTTGGTACACAGGACATACAAAATAATTCGGATATATTAAAGCTATTGCTGGAAATTGTTTCAAGTACATATCAAGTTTTATAATGCAATATTTGCTGTTCTAAATTTAAGCTCACCTTTGTGAAGTAGGTTTATATATGAATATACAAAATTAGTTCAATTTTTTTTTTTTTTTTTTTTTTTTTTTTTTTTTTTACAGATTAGTGTGTACGACATGTTTCTGAATAACTTAAAATATTTTTTAAATTTAATAAAAGTTTTAAATGTTTTCTGTATGTATTTGCGAGTACACCGTAAAAAAAAAAAAAAAAAAAAAAAAAAAAAAAATCATGTAAGATTACGGGGAAAGCCAAGCAACAGAGATTCCAGACAAAGCCCGTTAAAAAACGTTTAGACCGTAAATTAAGTATATAATAACCTTAAATTATGTCACATGCCCGTAAAAAAACATTGTGCCCGTAAAACCAGTTTTTTTTTTTTTTTACGGGCTTTGTCTGGAATCCCTGCTGTTGGGCTTTCCCCGTAATCTTACGGGATTTTTTTTTTTTTTTTTTTTTTTTTTTTTTAAACAGTATAATATTGAAATTGGGGGAAAGTACTCCCACACATAAATATATCTGTAATTTATCTAAAATTATTTTGAATTATTTTTAAGGTACACTAGAAATTTTTCAATACAGTACCTCTTATGTTGCATCTCAAAGTAATATGTCTATAGTAATGTAGGGCGAGAGAAAGTGGTGTGAGTGCCACATCAGAATATATATATACACACACACAGTGGAACCTTGTTAATGTGAATCTCAAGGGGAACAAAAATTTCTTCATGTTATCAGTAGTTCAAACTATCAGTAACTCAGAAACTAATCTTCATTTTGACGGGGATTTTGGAAACAGTTCATATGTTATAAAAGTAATTCACGTTAAGCGTGTTTACATTAACGAGGTTCAGTGTGTATGTATATATATATATATGTGTGTGTATAAATTAGGGATATTAATTTGAATACACGATAAATTTGCCAAAGGCCACACTGAATTTGCGATTTTTCTTCCCTTGCATATAGTATAAGGAAGTTTCATAAATATTAACTTTCGTAATAAAAAGTTGTTATACGATTTTTAACATTCCCGCCTTTTTTTTTTTTTTTTCTTTTAGCTAAATTTATTTCAAAAGTGACTGTCAATGACTATCAATCAATAAACTGATCAACAATATGTAAAAAAAAAAAAAAAAAAAAAAAAAAAAAAAAAAAAAAGCATTTTTAATTTTCTACAAGTGTTTTGTTTGAAGCATCCATTTACAAACCTGATAAAATTCAAACAATAATTTTATTTTAATAAATATATAGCTTTGAAAGTAAGCACTGTAAATTGCAAAATACTCACAATATTTTTTAGATCAAAATAAAGGACGGCTCTCTTCATCAAGGGAAAAAACTTAGTACGAATGCGTCCTCAAAACGAACAAAATGTACTCGTGCTTAATAAGAAATTTCAAAGAAATACCGCATTGGCTTCCTCTGAAACATAATTTGTTAATTTTCAGAGTAATGTTGGTTTTTGCCGAACAAATAATGAACTTTAAAATTTATTAAAACACGAAAAAAAAATACTGAAAAATAATTACACAAAAAATTTTTTAACTGATGTCAAATGTTTGGTCTTAGTGCGAAATCAATAGACCTTAAAGGGTTAAGTTGAACTAATTGAAACATTTCAAACAATCAAATAACTATCCTTACAAGTAATTATTTTTAAGAATGGAATACCATTTTCGAAGAAATAAACTTAATTTGTGTTACGTACATTCAAGAGGTGAAAATAATGATATTTATACAAGCTTTATCCAAATCCACTATTAAATAAAAATAATCCATATTTTAATAATCTTTTTTTTTTCCTTCCAAATCCTTCTCAAATAATAAAAGCTGTGGGGCAAAATCTTTGATATCCTGTGAAGTTAGTGCAGCAAATGCTCATTATTCTTAAAAAAAAAAAAAAAAAAAAAAAAAGGAAGAAAGAAAGAAAACACTACCTTTAATGATGTTAACATTAGGTTTTCTTTCTTTTACGATGCTTAGAAACAAAAATTCGACTTTACCTCAAGTTTAATTGCTTGGTTATATATATATTAAAAAAAAAAAAAAAAAAAATGCAACTAAAGTTAAAAACTATAAAACGAAGTAATTTTTTTTTTCTTTTACTAAAGATTTTAATAGTGATGTATGTGAATGTTTGTTTTTAATTGACTTCACAAATACTTAATTTTTTCTTTCTTTTTTTTTTTTTTTTTTTTTTTTTTTAATGAACAATTTGCACACATGGGGGATTTGAAAAAAATCCTATTTTTCTGATAGTTTTAGGCCCATAAATTTCAAAAAGTTTATTAAAAATGCAAAAATGTTCTCATTAATGTCAAAAATAACTTTAAAATTAACCAAAAATCACGTGACTTCAAAACGCTGCCTGACGTCACATTTTATGATGCTTCAATGTTTACATTTTGTTAACCTAGTTAGCAAACAGCAATACGTTTTCACTTTCTTAATTATCAATCGTTTATGAGATTTCTGAGCATTTCTTTTGCATCTTATAATCATTTAATATCATTATCACCATTTTCCATTATCCTTATTTTGAATTGTTTTCTTTTCATGGCGATTGTCCAATGTTTTCGTTTAATAGGATCCTGTGGAACGCTAAAGAATAGCTTTTGAGGAGCATTTAGCCGTTGTATTAGTGCAGAGTGGTACAATACAATATTTATACAAGGTTTTTTTTAAATATCCGTCGTTATTATAAAATACAAAACCTATTTCACTGATTCAAGAAGCAAAGCAAAGCACGAAATCGAATGTAAACGACGATTACTTCCGTTTGTTGTCATAAAGAGTGACGTTACGATATTTTATACTGCGTTTTCTCGATAGAGTAAATAGTGCGATGTTAAAATTGTTATAAATCAGTCATTAGATTTCAAATAAAGAAAATACATGTATTTATTTTCTTACCTTTTCATATTCTATTATATAGAAATAAAATCAGAAAACGTGCAAATTCTCTATTGTTAGTTTCTTCTATATTCAATAGAAGAAAGTATTGGTTTCGCAAATATTTTCGACTTTGGTTTTCGACGGAATTACACGTTTTGAGAGAGGTAGAACACGATTTGATCCTTTTTAGAAAAAATCAGTCTGAGTATCTCTATATCTGTCTCTGCGTGTGTGTGATAAAATTTTTGTGGTATCTGTATCTCAGAAATTACTGCACAGAAATTCATACAACAGTTCCCGCCGTTTATTAAAATCACATTCGTCCTGAGTCAAAGTGATTTTATAATGCGGCTGATTTTTATATCCAGTGAACGTTCCTGCACTTTAGAAAAAGGTGTTACTTCTTTGAATTTGGAAAGAAATTTCAAAAGGTAACAAATAATGGAATAAATAAACAATATTAATGAATTTTTGACAGTTAATTAAATAATTGTTCCTTCGATATAAGTAAATTAAACGCATTCCAAGTTCTTATGCGCTTTCCTATGAGGAAAATCATCTTTACTTTACCAAAAGTTCACATTTTCCTTATGCATTTAAAATCTTTCCGTTTAAACTTCTTGATTTATAGTTATTTCAAAATAAGAGCTAGAAATTGTCTTTTAATAATTAAAATATATATATATATATATCATTTGCAAATCAAACCAAATTTGGAACTTATTACTGCGTTTTGAAAAATACGTTCCTTGAAATTGTTACGGAGATTAGTTATGAGGCGTGTTTAATTTGTAACTCTAACTATGGTGCAAGTGTAAAATTTTCGACGATGAGGGATAACGGAGGGATTGTTGTGCTGTAATTTCTTTTTTGATTTAAAAAAAAAAAAAAAAAAAAAAAAAAAGTAAATTATATATATATATATATATATATATTTTAAGTATGCATAAATGATATTTTTGGCAGCTGAGGAGATATTTTTGAGTTTATTAACCGGCGATGCTGATTTTATTAAGCGGTGGCTTTTAAAGTAGTTTGCATTGATTTGATTCCGGTCCTGGCAATTAGATTAGATTAAGCGGCTGATTTTATTAACCAGTGAATGTATTAAGCGGCGGTTACTGTAATTGGTTTTGGTTTCATTTATCTTAGGAATAAATTTGTTTATTCAGCTATTAGTGATTGTTGATAAAAAGTGTATAAATCTCATTTGGTTTTTTCTACTTTCTCTTTGAATTTAAATTATTTTCATGTCTTATGGGTGACTCTCGGGCATAGGGTGCTGCAAATCTTTAGCAATTTTCATACAACACTACAGAAATATCACCCTATTTACATGCAACATTCATTTTATGCCCTTGATAACGTAGTGATGTTGTACGTTTCAATATCAGTTTGCTCATTTTTTCGTGATCTATATTCATAATGTTTTCTACTTTTTCATGTGATACTTGATTACATCTACTGCAATGTTTGAAAAGGTTTTCAATATATGTATATGTATATACACTGGTAGACAATTGCTAAGGACGGATGACTAGGCTATTGTCATCCGTCCTTAGCAATTGTCCACCAGTGTATATATATAATTTTTAGTATGGCAGTATAAGACAAAATTCGTATAAATGTATGATGAGCATT
Organism: Salticus scenicus; assembly: GCA_963930645.1. Taxonomy (NCBI): domain Eukaryota; kingdom Metazoa; phylum Arthropoda; class Arachnida; order Araneae; family Salticidae; genus Salticus; species Salticus scenicus. Next base: position 203,606,851 of record OZ005656.1, on the reverse strand, counting down.
ATTTTTAATTTTCAATATTAAATTAAAAAACAAAATTATAAATTCTAATAGTAACAATCAACTAGGGAAAAATCTTTATGTAGAGAATTGCTTTATTTAAAAAAAAAAAAAAAAAAAAAAAAAAAATCTTGGGAGAGAGAGAGAGAGAGTATTTTCTTAGACGTAAGGCTCACAAGTATTCTCTGACTGAGATGAAAATTCTCTGTATTCACCATGGAAAATAATTTTAATAAATAATTTACACTCCGTGAATTTAGAAAAATATAGGGGAAAGCTTCAGGGTAATCACAACATACTAGTTTATTAGAATTTACGATGTTGTAAAATATACAAAACATGCTCTTTTTTTTTTTTTTTTTCACTAGCGATATATTTATACTTTCTATAAATAATTTCTCTATTTAAATATCAAATAAACCTGCATATATATTTTTTTTTCATCCCACTCCAATTATCCCTCTTCAACCAAATTAAATAAAAAGGTTTTATTATTTCTCAGTTAATAATTTATATGTATTTTGAATACCACTATTGTTGAAAAAAAGTTTTTTTGCCTTATTTAAAGACCAACATTCTTCAATTAAATAACACAAAGAAAATTATTTTAAAATAGTGGTGGGCAAAATGTTCAAAAATTTTCAATTATGCTGTTTATTTTTTAACTGTCGAAAAATAAGCGAAACTAAACGTTTTCCTAAGTTTTCTAAACCTAAAATCACATTTCAAAATCTTGTAAAGATCTCATAAAATGCATTTAGAAAAGAAATGCAGTGTTTTATCAATATGTTAAGGGCCCGCTTCACTCACCGCCGCTGGAAGCTGAAGCTAATGTTATACTATGGGAAATTTTTCTTTACAAATAACTTATTAACTAGTACATATTTTTAAATTCTATTTTCACATTCTGAAAATTCCCAGCTGTTAAATTGACGGACTTTTTTAAAAAAATTATTTTTTTAACTTTTTATATTTCATTTTGCAACTGCAAAATACGAATTTTCAATATGTGAAAGTTTTCCATTTTGCAATTTCAAAATAAAATATTAAAAATTAAAAAAAAATACATTTTTAAAAAAGGTCCGTCCATTTAACAGTTGGGAATTTTCTGAATGGGAAAACAGAATTTAAAAATATGTATTAGTTAATAAGTTATTTGTAAAGAAAATTTCCCCATAGAATAACATTGGCTCGGGCTTCCGGCGACGGTAAGTGAAGAGGGCCGTTAATTTTGCAAAATACAGTAATTTGATAGCCAACAACTAATAAGTACTATTTTGCAATATTCGTTCTGCATTGTTACAATTCACGTACCAATACATGGTTACAGAAATATGGAAAGCCTCTTAATATTTTAAGAATTTTAGAAAATTGTCTTCCATCATTAGGAGACTTGGCTAGAATTAAAAAATATTCAATATTACATAAATATAAAAGTTTTTTTGAAACTTCTGCTATGTATTCAACATTTATGTAAAAACCAATTCATATGAACTCCTGAAAAGACTAGTGGTTTATTTTTTTCTGCTAATGATCAAAATTTGAATTAATTTTGTTCAATTCAAAAAATCTTTTTTTCCCCCGTAGTGTCTGTAATATATCTACAACAAAGTCGATATATATTTTAATAATGATACTTTATTTTTAACCTATCTGCATATACAAGACATAGTATATAAAAACACTAACAATAAATAAAAACGTTTATAAACAACCATATACGCAAAATTCCACAAATGGGTGAAGAATTATAACTTCATCCTTAGCCGTTAACCGAGTTATATAATTATCCAGTAGAATGAAAAATAATGTGATATGTTTTTGGCCTATTCACATTACAAAATTTACATTATCAAAATCTTCTATTATAGAAAACTATTCACCTCACCTATTTTAATAATAAATAAATAAAAAGAATCCCCCACTCGTAGATTTGACAATTTAAAAGCTATTTCAATAGTCATATGGTAGATATACTAGTAAAATAGGTAATAATAGGTAACATGACTTAAATCACTGCCTAATTTAGAAAATTTTGATCTATAGATACTATTCGGTTAGTTTGAGCCACCATAATACAGAAGTTGTTAAATTTCTATTTCGGCAAAATGGACAAAAAGAAAATACTTTATAGATGATTGAAGATGACAACTCACCGAAAGAGATGTTAAGATGCTGTTTTGCCGAGAATTCCCTTTGGTAAGGAAAAGTATCATAATTCACTGTGTACAGACCTCTAAAGCATAATCTGAAGATTTATTTAGGATAAGTTTTGGCCTCTTCACAAGATTTGTTATATTGAAAACGGACATTTTACAAAACTTTCTCATCTGTTTATCCTTCTCAAATATACTTCTAAAGTTAAATAAATTGCTAAATGGCTAAAATATCAAAGCTTATTATATAATATGTATATGCATACATATATTTATGAAATTTATATAAATTGATTAAATGAATTTATAAATCTATATATTGAAACAATAATTTGTTAAAAGTTTGTATATAGCATCTTAAATGTAATGATAATTTTAAATTAACAAAACTATGATTAGAATTTTCAGAATTAAGAAAGCTACAGAGGCTGTTCGCACATTTTTTAGACGATTTTGATGGAGTGTACTGAAACAAATTCACTCATATTTCGTGTTTTATCTATTCAGTTTGATAGCCCTTGTTCTTAACTATCATTCTACACCGTAATTTCTATGACAATAATGCTTTTTATAATATCGGAAGAGGTCTGTTTTTCTACTCTTCTTGAACGGCTTTCCAAAGTCCACAAAGCGTTGTAGGTCGGTGTTTGGATAATGCTGATTTTAAGAGTCGAAAAACACAAAAATACAACAGTGATACATCAGGAGATTTAGCAGGAATATCAGTGAAGGGTATGGTTTTAATTCACGTTTTTTGTTCCATTTTTTTTTTTTCTAGAAAAGCAATTGCGGATTGTGATGTGTGGCTGCTTGTTTTGTCTTGATACAGTTCAACGGATTGATAGCATTGTGGATAAAGATATGGATTTCATTTTTAAAAATTGGAATTAAAATATTTTCTTGATAGTATTAAGAGCTGATTTTGCCATTTTTGTCACCTTTTTTTGCTTTTATATTGCGCTTGTATGAAAAACCAGTGATAATCATAAATCCTGTAGAAAAACTTTCTTTTGATTATTTGAACCATGTAGCAAAAACTTTTTTCTCCACTTTTGAGGTAATAAATTGATCTTTTTTTATTGCAACCACTTAAATAGACCCAAGATTCATCTATTGCTGCGACATTTTTCCATTTTTTTCCTGATAAATGCTTTTCGTAAAGATTTCACTAAAAACTCTCTTTGGAAAAAGCGGAAACGTATCCTTCCCTCCACTGCCTTTTTAAAAGCGCATTTTTGCATCTAAACAAAAATTCTAAATATCAGAAGATAAATAAAACTTCAAAAAATATAACTGTTGTGAAAATAAAATTCTCCATGCAAACGATTTTTTCTTTCTGCGAAATAAAATCGTCTAAAAAATGTGCGAACAGCCTCTGTATTTACAATTTCATAGAAACAGGACTCTATCAAAAAAGGATACATAAAATTTTAGAAGTCTTTTATAAGTGAGGGGCTTTTAGGCCTGGAACTATTGTACTTAATAGAAAATCACAGCCTGATCTACGCGTAAATATCTGCACAGTCTTTCTCTATTTAACATACATTGTAAAAAAGAAATAATGGTTAAGAAAGTGACGCAACTGAAGAAAATGTATTGAAACAGATATCAGTAGTAGGTTTAGATATTTTCCCTTAAAATATTTTGAACGTTTTATACATTATATTAATAAAATATTAAAATAAACAAAAAGTCAGTTAATTTTAACATTGCTTTACATTAAACACGGAAATGGCCTTTTCTATTGAATCCAATTAATAATATAATAAAAATTTATTTAGCACTAAATTTAATATCTCTTTGATCGTATGTTTATTTATAAATTAAACTTTAAAAATATTTTGTAGACTTATGTGGTAAGGCGGTAACTTTTGTATCTCTCTTCATTACTATTTTTTTTTTCTCAAAGATTACTTTTCGAATTTCAGCAATTATATATTTATATATATTAATTCTAAATGTGCTTCGGTATTCTTAATACGATAAACTTCAAGGGGAATGTGAGTTTTGAAAAATTACTCTAGGTAACATAAGGAGAAAAAAAAAGCACTAAACAAAGTTTCCGGCTTTCAAATGCCACTAAAACTAAACCAAGATATTAAATTTTAATTTAGTCTTAAAGTTATATATTTTTTTAAATTATTATTTAAAAATTTAAGCTTTCAAATGCAAGTTTTAAAATTACCTCGTGCCCAGACTATCTTTAAAAATACGCTCATTTAAAGAATGACTGTTTACTTTCTCTTATTCAAGCCAAATCCAAACGCAGTTACAGTTATATTCCATCTTCATAATTAAATCACATTCAGTACAAATCCCGCTTTGTTTACATAAGGCTTGATCTTTATTCAGTTTCATTCAAAATTGCCTTCGTATAATCCAATTCTGTGTTATTTAAATACTGGAGCAAAACTCTTTTGTTCTTCGGATTCACTTTTGAGTTAGAAAAATTCTTTCCGAAGATGTTTACTCGAAAATAACAAATGGCGTTATTACGAGAATTTAAACAGAGTCTTTCCTTTTGAAAATTTTCGTCGGGGATAAAAATATTTCAGCGGTGATAAATATCTATTTTATAAGTCAATAGGAATTTCATTAATAAATTTAATTTGGTGATAAAAATATGAAAAAATGCTTAGGATTGTTATAATTGAGAACCGGACGAATTTAAAACATTAAATCATTTATATTCTAATTTCGGCTCAAGGCAGACGATTTTAATGTTTTGCTTTCGAACTTTCCAGAGAATGATATTAGTTTAAATGAAGATATTCAACTAAATGCAAATTAAGCATTTTTGAGGCAATTCACTGAAAAATTCGTTTTATATTTACGGGTTTCATTTTTATATTTTATACAAATTTATTTATGATACGGTATTCTAATTTCCAAATTCCTTAATTTGGAATTTCTCTTCGGAATTTAACGAGATTATTTTTAATTTCCTGTAAAATTATTGTATGAAAAGAAGGAAAATATTTATCAGTTTATTAAGAGGTATATGATAATATTTTTAAATAAATGGAATCGAATGTTTGATTTTGATTATAAAAGAAAGATATATTATTATTCTGGGGATAATTGTAAAATGTCAGTTTACGAAAGTTAAGTATTTTTTCTTTCTTCAAGTTTCTATGAAATATATATAACCTTTTTTTCTTTTGTAATGTTTATAGACAATTTAAATTTTTATTAAGATATTAATTTCTGAAAAGTTTAATTCAAATTTATATTACTTTTAAAGTTTACAACTTATTTTTAAGCTAACCGGAAAAATTAAGAAACTTTTAATATATTTTGAAAATGTTCATCTAATAAACATGTATGATCAGTGTTTACAGGAAATTATAAAGTGAAAATTAAAGACAGAATTGTAATTTTTAAATTTATTGTTATGTTAGAACAATTCAAATATGTAAAATATTTTATTGGAATATTTTTACTTTAGATGTTTACGAGTTTACCAGTTTCAAAAATAAAATTACTAAAGGTGTTTTAATTTTTTTCTGTAGGATTCAAAATGCAGAAACATTTTTAAAAATAGATACAAAGAAAAATTTTCTGTTGTTCACTTTAAAAGTTTTAGCCCATAAAGTGTTTGCTTTCAACCTACGATAAATATGTTTTCACTCACTATCTCGAACAAAATTGGATAAAACACTTTCCTGTTTTATGGGATAATTATAGTTGCATGCACATGCGCATGTAAAATCATGCATCACTCATAAGTTATATAAACGCTTTCTCATATTATAGAGGTACTAAAATCTGTGGGAGGCATATTTCGATGTTACATCCAGAAAAAGGATTTGATTTGTACAAAATATATTTTGTTGTTTTAAATAAAATTTTTATTACAAATAAAGAATCAATTTTCTTATGACAACACAAAATATATTTTTAACGAATTTACAAAATTTTAATTTTTTTTCTCTCATTTTAACAATTTTGTCGTTTAATGTTACATTAATTTTTGTATAGTAAGTAAAAAATAATTATTTGGGGAAAAAAATGTTAAAATTGCAACAAAAATGATTTTGTTAATCTAGCGAAAATTTCTCTTGAAATACATTTAAACAAATATTTTTGTTAATCCAACAAGACTTTTAGTGCAGTTTTCAAATGCCTTATTTTATTATTATTATTATTAGCGGTAGCATTATTCTGTTCTCTTGAGAAATTTTATTTTTCAATAAACAAATGTTTATTAAAAAATAAAGAAATAAGCAAAGGATTCTTCTTCTTCATCTTCTTTTTTTTTTTTTTTTTTTTTTTTCTTTTCCGGTTACAACTAATTTTACAAGACCATAGGTGGGGGTGAAATGTATTGAAAATTGTACTGCTTTTGCATACAACTCTGCCAAAAACTCAAATTTCTTTTCTTTTTTCTTTCTTTCGTTCTGTTTTTTTTTTTTTTTTTTTCAAATCCTTCGTTGAAGCACTAGTCAATTTTATTTTGAAGAAGTGTGCAAATTTTCAGTTAGATCGGTGCCTAGTTATTGAGAAATCTTGTCTAACTTATTTCTAAAGAGTCTCCGAAAACCGGGACCTACCGGCTAAATTTTAAAATTTTTAATGAAAAATTTTATAAAATTATTTTTAAATGTTGCTCTTTCATACGCTCAAAAATTTAAATGGAAAAACTTTATTTATTATATTTAAAATAAATCCTCTTTATTTTAGCTTTCGAAACCCATGTATCTATCCCCTTAAACGATTTAAGAAAGCTGGATGCTTTTCATATTAAAATATCAAAATGACACGACATCTGGTTCAAACTGTTCTATTAACATCGTATATAAGGGATGCACTTGGATGTGCTATTTCTAACCAAATTCTGAAGAAAAAAAAAAGTATTTAATTTACAATATGTATGATATTTATAATAATAATTTAAAAAAAAAAATGTTTTTTTTTTTTTTTTTTTTTTTTTTTTTTTTTTTATAAAGGACTGAGGGCCTATTAGTCTCAATCTGGGATTTTTGCGTTGTCGTTTTCGATAGTTGGACATTTATCGAAATCTAAAATTTATCGAAAATATAATTGAATAATTTGAAAGCGATGTTATAATTGGGAAAAAAAAAAAAAAAAAACTAATAGTCCTCCGTCCTAAACTAAATTCTGCTTTTGCCAGAATTTCATCAAGATCTTTTATTATTATTATTATTATTATTATTGAAAGAAAAAGAAAAGAAAATTAATGATAATCAGTATCGTTACAAGCGATATCGAAAAAGATTTTTTATTAATTTTGAATTAGGAAATAAAAAGTGCGCGTGAAATAATATGAAATAAAAATAAGAAAAAAAAAATCAATTTAATGATTTAATGTTTTTGTTTTTATTTACTTTCTCATCGTCAAATAAAATTGTTTCTAAACCTATTTTAGATTATTTGAAAAGTACATTGAACTTTATATTCTTACGCTGTTGATCTCAAGATTTAATGTGCAATCTGTCATTATAATATTGAAATGCAGGGTAAAAAAAAAAAGTCGTGTGAGTGACACACCAGATTATCATTATTATGATCATTATTTAGTTTATTTATTATTATTATTATTTTAATAATATAATTCGTTGGGAATTTTAAATGATTGAATATTTATTTATTTATTTAACCTGTAAATCAGTAAAATCCTTTCTAAATCATACTGCGCTGCAAAAAAAAAAAAAAAAAAAAAAAAATCGTCCCCTGATACCATTATTGCTGATTTTTATGTAAAATGACCTCCTGAATCCGAATATGACTCCCATTTTGCCCAGTCACTCCTCGTTTTTTCTGGGCACCACCCCCTTCCCCAATTTTTATCACTGTTCGGTAATTTTATGGCCATGAATTTGATATGGAGAGTGAAAAAGAATTAATTTAACACTTAATATATATATATATATATATAGAAAACCATTTCAAACATTAAATAGATGAAAACACGAAACATTGAATAAGATGAAACAGAAAAAATACAAAAAAAGATTACGAATAATTTTGAATTGAGGAAATTTATAAAAATGATAAAAGTTCTTTGAAATTAAATACAATGCAAGAAAAGGAAAAGCAATTCAACATGAAGAAGGTGGTTTTGGAATTAACAATAGTACAATGAAAGTTGCGCAAATGCAGCATAACAAATCATGTATTAGTGAACTAAATTTATTAATTTAAATTTGCCAAACAAGGGCATTCCAAAATAACAGAAAATGCAATAATGTTTAATAAATAACATTAATAATAGATTAAAAAAAATATAAGAAATGTAATACATAATTTCAGTGGCGAATCCCCCCTCCCCCCTAAATTTCCCCCTTGCCGCAAATGTTAATGTTTTAGAATTTTCCAAGTCTGTAGCCTCTCAGAAGATATTTAACAGTTAAAATAATCCTTTCTCGCCCTAAAAATCAAATTTATAGCCATAAAATTACCGAAAAGTGATAAAAAAAAAAGAGGGCCGTCCCTGAAAACGGTAGGTGATAGGGCAAAATGGGCGTCCTATTCGGATTCAGGAGGTCATTTCACATAAGAATTTGCAAAAATGGTATTGGGGTAATTTTCATGCAGAGCAGTGTTATTTATACAATTATATTAATTTGAATTTATCCTTAAAGGAACTTAAGTATTAATTCATTAAATTTTTATTTTCATTAAATTATTTATAATTCTATACTTCTCCTTTATTGTACTGCATCTCAATTTCTCAATTTGTCTGTTAATATGCATTTTAGAAATTGATTGCAAATTATGAAATTTTTGTTCTTGGTTTCCATTTCCATTTCTTATTGTCCAGTACATCCTTCTTGTTTATATTAGATAACGTTTTCGGGTACTGATAATGAATTTCTGCTAAAAGCTTTAACCATTACAGAAACAATTTTTTTTTTTTTTTTTTTTTACCCGAACAATTATAAGTGCTCTAGTGAAATTACAGCTATTATTATTATTATTAGTAGTAGTAGTATAAGAAGGAGGGGGTTATAGTTATTTCATGAACTTTCGTTCTTTTACCATCTTTAAGTTTAAATTATGCATTTTTCAATATGTAATCTTCAGTTATTATGGTTATATGTTAAATTCTTAATAATTTTTATAATGGTCCGTTTCTTGGTTTCTTCGCATTGTTGTGATGAAATGATTAGACGAATATCGATATTTCTAGTTCATCATGGCGTGAGTATTGTGGATGATTTCTTTTTCTTTCTTTTTTTAATATTCCTGTTTATATCTATTTGGTTCTTATAGATAACTTTGGCGTTTGATGTCTCTCTTGCAGTCTAGAATTTTATAGCATTGTACATATGTATCAATCATTCTGTTTTGATCTCCATTAGCTTTTTCATTTATATAATATTAGGTTCTAAAAGAAATGTGTAATTCTCTATGTATCAGAAACTATTCGCCGAAGCAGTGTGATGCGTCCGTTTCCAAACAGTTTGAATGGCCTAGAGTTTCTGATCTCAAAGCTAGCAGACTGGAGTGCCAGATTGGAACCCAGATCGCGTTTGTCTTCCTAACCATTCGGAGTTTTCTATGTTTTTTTTTTTTTCTTCTTCTTTTCTTTTTCACATGAGTAATGGCTAAAAATATCTTTAAAAGCACAGACAGAGGAGATTCCGCAAAGGCCTGAGTCCTAAGAGTAAACAATCGACCTTTAAATTCTGCAACACAACACAGTGTGTAGTTTTATATTAAAATGAACTAATTATCGTCACAAAAAACTACTGAAATGGTATATCCAGGTTGTGCGACGTCACTTTAATTCCTAAATTTGCACTGGGGACTGATTTTGATGTCATATTTTAAAAAAAAAAGTTTGTACAAACATTATTGCATGCAAATACATATATACTGACAAATACTCCATAATCCTCAATGGTATACCGCAAACGGATTTAAAAAAAAAATTAAAATTTTCATTTAAATAGTTATTTCAACTAGGGATTTAATTACCGACAATAGATTATTAAAACCATAAAATATTGAAATTTCTTCAATAATGCACCTGAGTAAAAATTAAATTACTGAAATTTCGAGCATTATTTATGAGGGATGTTTTCTTGAAAATTGTTTTAAAGACTACATTCCCTCTTTTCGTCACTTTTATATTCCCACCTGTGTTAACTTGACGCATGGTAGCGTGGATTATTTATTCATGAAGAAGTGGGGGGCATCAGATTGTTTAATTATTTATGCGGCACAGAGTATTTATGTGATAGCTCTTTCATAAAAGTTAATTCACCGTTGTTTTAATGATGAATAATTTATTGTGCACATTTCTTTTTTTTCTTTTCTTTCAAAAATATAACAGAGGATTTAGAAAAACGAAATAAAAATAATCTTTTTATCCGCTAATTTTTTTTATTATTATAAAAAGTTGAAAACGCACCGCTTTTTCTCACTTTTATGCACTCTGGTTTCTTCTGCCCTACCAGTGGCTGAGGGGTTCTGTTTTTAAAGCTAGTAGTCGGCAGGTACCAGGTTCGAGCTCAGATTGTACTCGTAACACTAGTCATTAGGAGTATTTCGTGCCGACACTCGGATATAATTGAACACAAATTGAGATCCTTAGAAAGACCTCCCTCAGATGGCATGCATAGTTAATTGGCATTAATCCCAACAACATATATTTTCTTCTAAAAATATGAACCTAAAAACTGCAATATTGAATATACGCAGAATACTTTACGTAGTTATATAAACATGTTATATAAGCCATGTTATGTAAACGCGGATATTTCTGAAAACATTGCATACAATACGTATTTATTTAACAATCACGACAAAAATTGTTCGAACTCAGAAGTAATGAATAAAAAAAAAATTTACACACATTTTGAATTCTGTGTTTCATAATTAATATACAACCATAAATTATTTTGCTGTACGTTCTTGTCAAGAACTAAGAGAAAACAAAGATTTTATTTTTAGTTTAATTTAATTTTTTATTTCAATCGATACTGGTGAAACTCGAAGTGGAAAATTTCTAATTACAAATAATTATACATTCTTATTCAATTAATACATATACAAATCAAATAAATAAATAAGTGAAATAATATTCACTTTAAAATATATTAAATGCAATTAAGAAACTGGACAAAATCAGTTTTCACTTATAAAAAAATTATTTCAGCATTTTCTTCTTCGTATTATTATTAGTAGTAGTAGCAATAGAAGTATAGTATTACCTTTCTTCTATATTCACAAAACGAAAGATTCTTAAAAGATTCTTACTTCCAGTTTTTGACGGTTTTATATATTTTGTCATTAATTATTACATGAACAACCTATTTTTTATGTAATGGTAACTTATATGTAAATTTTATCATAGTCATATTCCTAGAGTATGCTAAAGTTTGGCGTTTTGACACACACATATATGTTTTATAATACAGAGAGATAAAATTTGTGTACCAGGAATTAGCCAAGCAACAAGTAGTTATCGACTAAATTTTACTAATAAATCTTTTCCTGTAAAACAACTTTTCCAGCAATAACAGATCTAATGTTAGGAAAATAAGTTAAATATTTCGTAATCATAGTTTTTTTTTTTTTTTTTTTTTCGTTTTCTCAGTCAGAAGTTTTATTTTAGACTATCACTATACTTTTCAGTTCTACAATTTCAAACCTGTTATCTCCCCCCCCCCCCCCCCCCGCTTTTCCTCCGCCTTTAGTCATGTCATAGATCATTGTCACAAAAATCTGTACAGATTTTCAATAAAAAGTAGAATTTTCATATATTAAAGACTATGGATTCAAATTATTTGAATTGCATCAATTATTTGAGTAATGTCAGTTTTTTAAAACAAAATAAAACTGATAAAGTTACATTGTTTTGCTAATGTATGATCATTATTGAAAGTAATATGTGCATTGCCCATAACACTTTTACATGAAAGTAAAAAAAAAAAAAAAAAAAAAAAAATATTTTAGACATGTCACGTCCTATTGGAGCTAATTATCTGAAATTCATTAAATCATTTAAAAGGTACTGAAAGTGATATGTGTTTTATTGTAATTAGTACGAAATATTTAATAACTGAAGGTAGTTTAAATAAATAAAATGCAGATTGAAAGAATGAAGCATTGAAGAGAATGAATGAAGCATGAAATGAAGAATTTTTAAGAACTTATATATATATATATAAGTTCTTAAAAATTTTGGAGCGTAGACAAAATCAATCATTAGTTGCCTTTTTAATTCCTATTTTAACTTGTTTATTTTAATCTTTTTTCTTTAGAAAAGTCAAATTAAAATTAAAAGGTAATTAAATTAAATAATGTGTTTTAAATATAAATACAATTATAAAAATAGGAAGCCTATACTATGACAAAAAGAAAAAAAAATAAACAGATATGCATGAATATCGCATTATTTCTACAAAATCTATTACATAAGTATTTTACAACCGATTATTTTATGCGTGTTACAGAGATCTGAATGCATAACTTTTCATAATTTATAGGAGAAACTGCGTTATTATTTTACGATTCAAACACCTGGTACATAAAGATATGGGTTGAGGACAAAAATATTTATCTTATACTGAAATTGCTATTTTACAGCTTATTTCTCTTACACTACCCGTTTTCATCAGAGTATTTTTCACTATTTTAATAAGGGGAAAAAAAAAATCATAAAAAAAAAAATTCTTAAGACGTATTTAAATTATATATATATAAATTTATTTTAAAAATTATTTTTTTAATCGCTCTTTATTTGCGTATTTTACCGTAAATTCGGTTCGGGGAATCTGTTCTAAGAATTATTCCAGAAAACTTTTATTTGTAACTGATAATTTCGTGCAGTTTACGGTTTTACGTGACCTAAAATTGACTCATATTTTTCATATGTTTAAATCTGCAGATTTTTACTCATTTTCCCTATAATAATAATTTTACAAAAATTATACTTGAAATTTATTTTTTATGGTTAAAGTTCAAATCAGCTGAAATTGCCCCGTATAGTTTAAAATCTTGAATCTGAACATTTTTATCATTTTTTATTTAATGATAATTCTAAAAGAAAAATATTACATTTCATGGTAAATCCTTAAAATTAACTTAAATTGACTCATATACTAGTTTATATTCTTGAATCTGCAGAATATTTATCCCTTTTTCATTAAAGAATAATTTTGCAAAAGCTGTACTTAAAATTTATATTTTAAGATTACTTTTTTAAACGTATGAAAATGATTCATATAATTTAGATTCCTGAATCTGCGGATTTTTACCCATTTTCCATTTAAGAATAATGTTATCAAAAAATTATTATTCCACGGTTCAATCAACTAAAGTTGAATTCATATAATTCTTAGCTTCTTATGTCAAAAGATTTTAAACCATTTTTCATTTAAGAATAATTCTACAAAACCATTATTAAATTTTTTGGTTAATTCTTAAATTAATGATTTTTACCCATTTTTCATTTAAGAATAATTGTATCAAAATAATATATTTCAAATTTATACTATAAGGTTGATTTCTTAAACAGCTGTAATTTATTCATATAGATCAGATTCTTGAATCTGCAGACATTTACCTATTTTTCATTGAAAAGTAATTATATCAAAAAAATGTTATATTTCACAGTTAATTAATTCTTAAATGAACTGAAATTGATTTACATAGTTTAGTTTCTTGAGTTGGAAGATTTTCACACGTTTATTACTTAAAATTGAACTAATGATGGTTAAAAAGTCTTAAATGAACCAAAACTGATTTTTATAGTTTAAACTTTTGTGTCGAAATGATTTACCCATTTTTCATATTTTTACAAGACAATTATTACATTTCACTGTTAATTCTTAAAGGAACTGAAATTGACTTATGTAGTTTAGTTTCTTGTGTCTGAATATTTTTACGCATTTATCACTTAAAATTAATTCAATGAAAAATTATTATATTTCATAATTAATTTTTAAATCAACTGATATTAATTCAAACACTCATTTTCCATTTGAGAGTAATTTTATAGAAACTGCATTTGAAATTCATATATCTTGGAAACTTCTTAAATCAACTGAAATTAACTTCTTGAAACAGCTAATATATTTATTTTCTGCATTAAAAGTTTAGGCAAATAATATTTATTAGTCGACCTTCACCCGACGATATTTCAAAATATTACTTATTTTTCTTAATATTTATCATAATCATTTTAACTATATTTTTTAGGTTTTTTTTCCTTTAACTTAACGTTTTGACCATAACTTGGTGGTTTTTAGTGCGGACCGAGAAATAAAACCGCAAAATCGCCATATCCTTACATAGCATTGAATTATCCTTTAGACTCATTGTATTTCTTTCAAATCATGGATAAAATTTATTTTTTTTTCTTAATACAGTGTGAAGTCTTTTTTTTTTTTGAGGGGGTAGGGGGGGGGGCTAAATTACTCTTTTTTCATTATTTTATTCATTACTCCAGACTAATGATAAAAAAAGTTTTTATTTTTTATTTTTTTAATACATTTTTTGTAGCAATGACGTCACTTTCGAGCGGTAATTTGATAAAACTTGAGCTTTTATTATTAAGGCGATTATCCTTTAGACGTATTTTATTTTAATTTTAAATCACAGGACAAATTTATTATTGTTTTTCAATAATAATAAATTTGTCAATAAATAAATGCAGTTGTAACGCAATATTTTTAATTGTAGCGCAATTGTATTATTTGCTAAATCATCCTTCTTACATTACTTTATACATTCCTCGAGAAACCAAAGATAAAAATTTATTTTCTTTATTTCAATAATTTGTTTTAGAAATGGCTTCAGATTGGAGCGTTAGTTTTCAAAAACTTGAGCTTTTATTATTAAGAAGATATTTGTATTTTATTATTATTATTATTATTATTATTAAGAAAGAATCCTCATATTAAAATAAACGATTTTTAATCTATTTTAAGAAGAACTTATGTAAAATTCTTTTTTAATCTTACATTTCCAGCATAAAAGTGTATCAGATTAGTAGAAATTACGTCCCTCTGATATAGTGATTGATATACTTAATTATTTGGTGAATAAAAATATTAATCGCTTTTTCGTCCCTATGCCTGTTTCTTCCATTTTTCATATCTACGTGGTTACCAATTTTGTAAACCACGTGAAATCTCTGAATAATTTCCACATCTGTTTTTTCGTTTTTTGACTGAATTTTTGAAAACATTTGAAGACTTTTTGGTCAGAATTTTCGCCTTGGCAACGTTGCTTGGCGATTTGGTAGACTTCTTTCACGGTACATCACGATAGACCACCAAATTCAACTCAAAACATTTAGTAGGTAAATTAAAAGCAACCTAAAAGAAGAAGATGATTGTAATAAATTTAAGTAATAAATAATTTGATAAATAAATAATACTATTAAAGTCGACAAACAGTTTCTGAATTGTGCGAGAGAAGAAATCACAAATTGTTTGGTTTTCAGATAGCACTATCGTTGCATCTTTTCGTGTTCCCCCAAATATTTCAAACAGTATGACAATTGCCTAACGGAAAAGTACCTAATTTTTATGAATATAGGCCCTTGACACTGAATTATAAAAGCTATAATTACTTTCAGTTTCTTTCCATTTATTTATCTTTAAGAAACTTAGATAGAACATCAAAATCTACACACGTATGTACAAATCATAGATATAGTAATAAGACATAGATTGATCAGCGAGAGGGAAAAAGTGAGACCTTTTTTTTCGGGAAAAGTCACTCTAATGGCTGCCTTTCCCCGAGTAAATCACACGCAGGAATACACACGGATAATTTAGTAAATAAAATGTATGAATAATTTATTTATTAAAGGTGAATGAAAAACTCCAGATACAGTTTTAAATTCATTTTTCTTTTTATTCTTTTTTTCAATACTCTCTAATGGCTGATTTTAGAACTTTTTTTTCGGCCTCAAATTTTTTTT
Organism: Salticus scenicus; assembly: GCA_963930645.1. Classification (NCBI taxonomy): domain Eukaryota; kingdom Metazoa; phylum Arthropoda; class Arachnida; order Araneae; family Salticidae; genus Salticus; species Salticus scenicus. The sequence continues at coordinate 203,590,792 of OZ005656.1, read as the reverse complement.
GCTCGATAACATGGGGATGATAGATGTATATATATTACTATATCTATGGTACAAATAGTAATAATAACAATAATAATAGCAATAATAATAAACCAAGTATTAATATTTGGGATACTTTATTCTCTTTTTATCCCTTTTAATATTGTATAGATTGCATGAAAAGAAATTATTTTTTTAGCATTTAATAAGACTACAAATAAATATTATAAAAGACTATGTTTATCTTTTTGTTTTACTGCCTTATAAAGGCATGCATATTTTAAAATTTTTAATCAAATTTTTCATGTCCTTGTAAGAATTTTGTTCCACTTAAAATGTATCAAATAAATGCATAAACTTATTGAATTAAACAAACATTTGATTAACAATTACAAAATTATCTCTCAAAATTGATGAAATGGTATTCTCTCTTTCACAGTTAATCGTCTGTCTTTCAGTCTATCATTCAAACCTAATTCTACATTCAAGTGACTAACAAATCGTAAACAAGTTAATTTATTTGACAATTAAATATTATAATTGGCAGTTTCACATAACGAAATATTTAGCGGGATATTGAATTTTCCCCTTGTTTCACAGCTTATATGGGAAGCCCTAAAGAAAATCGATAGCTACAAAGCTTATCATTTTGATAAATAAAAATTTTGTTCTTCTAACATTTAAAAAACACAAAACTTTTCACAATATTTTTAATTATTAAAATGCTAATAATAACCCTGTATGGTTTTCATCTTTTTTATCATTTGTATTTTTTATTAGAAATTTCACTTTAAATATGAAAAAAAAATTATTCTAGTTTTTGAAGTTTTATTTTTCTGAGATGGCCTTCTATGAGAGATCTTACATCCACTCAACCCTTTCATCCTGATGCTGTAGAGGGGGAAAAAAAAATCATTAATTCATTGAATCTCGAACTTGCTGCGCCATCTTTTGGATTAAAACTTTACTAAATTGGGTAAAAGAAAGAACGCGCCAAAACACTTTAAAGGAATTTTAACAAGTTTAACTCGTTATATTATTAATAACAGGCAATTTAACTAATGTTTAACTAATAAAAAATTATAATTCTTTACTTTTTATATGATTTTTTTCATAATGCCTGGAAATTTTACAATTTAATTATCGTTCTTTTCCAGAAAAAGGAAGAGGCATTACATTCAGTGCTTTATATCGATCGGTCAATCGATTTTTTTCGATAAATAAGCACCCCCCTGTTCTGGAGTACTGCAACCCGCATCGCTGGAAAAGACGAACTGAAAGCGGGAGGCGGATTGATTAAAAGTTTTAATGAATTTTGCGCTTTACGTTGTTGCAGTAGCTAGGCTCGCATACGTTTTGGTCATCTTCAGAAAGCGTAATATAACTGGAAAATGGAAATTTCTAGCTGTGCTTGGGGTATTAAAAATTGATTAACGTCGTGAGTATAAAAGCGCAAAATTGATACTTTTGTCTGATTTATCTATTTAAATATTCTTTAAAAACAGAACATTAAAGGAAAGGGATCATTTCATAAAAAGTAATTAATTTAACAATTAGTTCAAAGAACATATGCTGTCGTTTTTTATTATAACGAAAATAGAAGTGTTAGAGTATCACTTGTTATAACAAAGTTTTTGTGATTACCAAGAAAAAAGAATTAAAAATATATTGATGTAGAGAATATAAAAGTATTTAAATAGTAGATGTGTTTGATTATTGCATTCAAATGTATTTTAAATGTAGAACATTAAAAGGAAAGGATCATTGCATAAATAGTAATTTATAAAATGATTAATTTAAAGATTATAGTACTATAGTACTCGATTATAACGAAAATGAAAGTATCAAAGTATTTGTGTATTATAACAGAGTTTTCGCAACTTAAAGGATTTAAATAATAATAATAATGTAGAAAATTTAAAAGCGTTTAAATGGTAGATATGTTTGATTTATGTATTGAAGCAGTCTTTAAAAATAGAAAATTAAAGGAGAAGAATCATCTTATAAAAAATAAATAATTAATTAATTAAAAGAACACATTAAACCATTCCTACTGAAAGCCGTTCTGGCATTTATTTAATCCCGTGTTCGTCGTGCAATTTAGGTTATATTGGTCACTAAAAGGCTTTAGAAATATAGAATACATGAGCACCATCGGAATGTTTGAAATGAAGAGATTTCTAAATCTTCTATTGCTTCCTATTGCTGGGCTCGTGGTCATCCTTTTGATTTTTCTAAAACTAACGTAATTTCATCACCTGCCTCCTCCTCTTCCCATTTACGAGGTGTGGCTATTAAATAACGAGACTATTGCTGTAAAACATTTTATTTTAAATTTATACATATTTAGTTATTATCATCTTCAATATACACCCCTCCTCTATCCCTACAACGCTCTATGCGAATTTTCCATTGTTCGAAACAGTGCTGGAAGTCTTGTTCTGTGAGCTCCTGCATGAGGCGTGCCGCTTTTTATTTCACAGCTTTAACTGACTCAAATCTTATTCCTTTTAATACAGATTTAACATTGGGGAACGGATAAAACTCACATGGGGCCAGGTCAGACGAATAAGGCGGATGGTCTAAAACAGGGATGTTGTATTTAGCTAGAAACGCCTTGACAGACAATGACGTGTCAGCCGGCGCATTGTCTTGATGGAGAACCCATAACTTGTTCTTCCACAATTCGGGTCGTTTTTTCCTTACCCCTTCACGGAGTTGAGCAAGCACCTCAAGATAGTAATGTTGATTAATAGTTTGACATTCAGGAACCCAGTGAAGGTACGCAATACCATGAATGTCGAATAAAAGGATCATCATCGCTTTGAATTTCGTTCATCATCTCCAAAGTCTTCTCAGCCATCTTGGAAACGGTTGAACCACTCATAAACTCGCATACGTGATAAACATTCATCGCCATAAACTTGTTTTAATAAAAGATAAGTTTCACTAGCGATTTTACCAAGTTTCACGTGGAATTTCACGACAATTCGTTGCTCTACTTTTACACTTTTCGGCAAAACGAAACAGACACCTCTTACACAAACGAAGGTTACGACCAGACTAATTTCTCTACAAACACGGGAAGAGCTGCAATCGAAAGAGAAGGCTTCATGCTGCACAGCTGTCGGTCGTTTGCATTTCGCGCATATGTAGTTCATCTGTAGCAGCAATAGTCTCGTTATTTAATAGCCACACCTCGTAGATATCCATGAAGCTTTTTACATACTTAAAATTCGAAAAATCTTGTTAATGATATTTTTCCCACTCCGTTCTTGCCTGATGCTTGGAAATTGCTCACGTAGCTTCGATTTTCGTTTAATTTTTATTTATTTATTTTTATTTTATTTTTTTATTTTATTTTTCGATTTTGTTATATTTTTTAAACTTATTTATTTATTTTCTTCTTTTATTTGATAATTCTGATCACACCAGTATTTATATTTACTTTTGTGTTTATATATTTTTGCTCTTCACATAAAAGAGTTTTGTGCGTTGCCGCTTTGATTGTAGCACTCGTGTTTACTTTGTTCGCCCAGGGTCGTGTGTTCTTTCGACCCGAAACAATTGTTGGGAATTTATTACATTTTATGGTGTTTATTCAAAGTTTTGTACTTATTATATTTTGTCGTCCTCTACCATAACAAAAATCAGAATATGAGAATATTATCTTTACAGAGTTTTTCTAATAACCAAGTTAAAAAGATTAAAAATAGATTAATATAGGCAACATAAAAGTATTTAAATGCCAGATATGTATGTTTGATGCGTGCATTCAAATATTCTTTACGAATAGAACAATAAGGAAAAGGGATGATTGTTTATAAAGTAATTAAATAATTAATTTAAAGTCCATATAGTGTTGTCGTTGATTATAACAATAATAAAAGTATGATAGTACAGTCGAACCTCGTTAACATGAATCTCAAGGAGAATAAAAAAATCATTCATGTTATTAGTAGTTCATGCTATCAGTAACTCATCTTCATATAACTAAACTAATCTTCATTTTGACGGGGATTGTGGAAACAGTTCATGTTAAAGGTAATTCACGTTAACAGTGTTCACGCTAACGAGGTTCAACTGTAATTCTGTACAAAATTTTTGCAGTTATAAAGTTAAAAGGGACTTTGTAACTGAAAAAACTTACTACATTAGTCAATTTAACTACAAAGGTAAATTGACTAATGTAGGGAACGTAAAATTATTAAATGGTAAATCTGTTTCATTTATGTATGCAAGCACGCATTATTTCAAATTAAAATATTAAAGAAAAGTATCATTTCATAAAAATTAATTCATTAAATAATTAGTTTAAAGAACGTATGCTGTTGTATTCGTTTATAAAGGTAATGGAAGTATCATAATATCTGCTTGTTATAACAGAGTTTTTGTAATAACCAAGTTAAAAGGATTAAAAATAGATTAATATAGGGAATATAAAAGTATTTAAATGATAGATTTCTTTGATTATGCATTCAAGCATCGTTTAAAAATAGAAAAAAAAAAGGAAAAAAAAAATCATTGCATATAAAGTATAATCAGATATTTAATTTAAAGAACATACACAGTCGTCTTTGATTCTACCAAAAATGAAAGTGTGAGAATATTTGGTTTACTTACAGACATTTTGTAATAACTAAGTTAAAAACGCTAAAAAGATCAATAAAGATAACATAAAATTGTTAAATGATACATCTGTTTGATTTATATATGCAAATATCCTTTCATAGCAAAGTGTTAAAGTAAAGTGATCATTGCATAAAAAAAGTAATTAATTAAATAATTAGTTTAAAGAACAATACAACGTCGTATTCGCTTATAACGAAATTGAAATTATGAAAAAGAGTATTTGTTTATTATAACAGAGTATTTATTTCTTTTGTAATAATCAAATTAAAAGTATTAAATATTGATTAACGTCGTGAGTGTAAAAGCGCAAAAGTGACACTCTTATTAGATTTATCTTTCCAATTAGCCTTTAAAAATAGAACATTAAAGAAAAAGGATCGTTACTTAAAAGTATTTAATTAAATAATCTTAAATAATACCACCTCAAATGAATCTAAAACGAATGCATCAGAATATTTGTTTGATATAACTAAGGTTCCTGCAGCATGGCGACATAGCGGCAATCGACGCCAAGTCATCAACAATTGTCGCCAAAATCACATACATGGGCGACAAATTTATAGCGTAAATATTTTTATAAGTCTTTTTTATTTTCCTATTATCTATTTATATTTTTTTTAAAACCATTTTGTAAATAGAATTCCACATATTTAAACAAGCTTCTAACCCAAATTTTTGTTATTTTGTAAACTTCGTTAATAGCTCAGTATTTTAGTCGACTTTAGGCTTTTCTATCTTCAAGATTCTGGACTATTACTACTTTGAGACTGCTACGTACATTATTATTTTTACACCACATTCATGCCTGCAATTTTTTTCCCTGATAAAGGATCATGTTAAATTATTTCGACGGGAAACAATAGTTTTGTGTTTTTGCAGTTTACGATATTTGCTAACGTACCAGTTTTACAGCACATGTTACTACAAGTTGTCAGGAACCAGACTTTATAATTTACATGTTTAAATTGATTACTGAAAGAAAACTTTTCTACCTTTGTGGGAATCGATATTATTCAAGCAAAAATTCATAGACAGCGTATGCTTAGCATATCTTATACTATCCCTCCCCCCCCCCCCATAAAACTACTAATTATATGCAATAAATGTTTTTTACTTCCACTACCCTACTAACGTTAGGTAATGAAAGTATTGTATTCGGTCCAAAAATTCGATATCGAATTTTCACGTGATTTACACGTTTTAAGGTCCCCTGAGTCCAAAAAAGTGGTTTTCGGCAGTTGGTCAGTATGTGTGTGTATGTATGTGTGTATGTGCGAAATCTTCTTGCTATCGTATCTCCGAAACTAATAAAGATAGGACGACGGAATTTCAGAATTGACACAGGTCTGGTGTACAGATGAATTTTCCAAATTTTGGTGAAAATTGGAAAATCGGAAGTGGGACATCCGAAACAGGAAGTGAGACCGTAAGTCCGTATCTCAAAAACGGCTCGAACGATTTTCTTCAAAAATGTTATATAAACACTCTAATAGATGTCCTTTCGAATTATACAGTTGGTTAGTTCAGGAAAATTGATAGGCGTCCTGTATAAATAGCTCAATTTCGGTTCTCGAAAGTGCGTTCCTGACAAAACGGCTGTACGGATTCTTTTCAAACTCGTTATATTAACTCCCTTTTAAATATTCTTTTGTATGTAATTATTATTTTCCGGTCACTAATTGAGTATACCAAAGTTTAGTAAAAGTCGGTATCTCAAAAACGGTTCTAACGATTTTCTTGAAAATTATTACATAAATCCATTTTAGATATCCTTTCTCATGTATTGCGTGGTTATTACAGAAAAATTAACAGTCATCTTGCTTAGGTAGGCCAGTTTTATATCTGGAAAATTGGTGTTTCAAAAAATAACTCTACTTTTTTTCCCCCTTCTTATTTTTTGACTTGCTATGTGAACTTTGTTTTATATGTCTATACACGTGTATCAAGTTTCTCTTATCGGAAAAAATTTAGGTTTCTACTTCGTTAGGTCAATTTTATGTCTTCTGATCACATTATTTCCAAAAAATGCATATAATATGTGTAATAGCGAGTAATGCAAGTTGTGTATGGCTGTTTCACACCAGATTTTTTCTTCTTTTTTTAATGAATATTCGGCACTTGTATATGTTTATCTACCATTTTATATTTTTGAACCACTCATTTATATCCAAGGTGATTTTTTTTAGTACTCTAAATTTCTACTACTAGCGTGAACTGTAGTTATAACAGAGTTCTTATAATAATCAAGTTTAAAAGACTAGAAATTAATTTAGAGAATACAAAAGTGTTAAATGATAGACCTGTTTCATTTGTGCATTCAAGCAAAGACTAGAAATTAATTCAGAGAATATATAGAAGTGTTAAATGATAGACCTGTTTCAATTGTGCATTCAAATATTCTTTCAAACTAAAATATTGAAAGGAAAAATCCCCTTATTAAAACAATAATAATAATAACAAAACATTTAGTTTGAAGGAACAGTGTAATAGCAGCGTTCAACGGTAAGAAATAGTATAGTATTAGAGTTGCATATTATTACAATGTTTCTATAATAGCTTAAAAATGATAGAAAAGTGACTCATTCAGATAATGTAAAAGCGTAAAATGGTAGTTACTTGTTCAAACATTTTGGAAAATCGTATTATTTTAAATAATGAGTCAGTCCATAAAAAGTAATTAATAAAATTCTTTCTTTAAATGATAATAGAACTATTGACTGGGCTTAACGAAAATATGAGAATCAGAAGACGTTTTTTTTTTTTTTTTTTTTTTTTTTTTTTAATTGTCATGATCGCTAATTTAAAGCTATAACCATATTCTCAAAATAACACAATATATTAAGACTTTTTTTTTTTCTTTTATGTGTAGAAAACATCAAGAGATAGATTTGGATATGCCTTTATTATTCGTTTGATTTTAATATTATTGACATGACCTAACATTTATGACCCATTGTTCCTTAAAAGAAAATTGTAAAATACACTGAGAAAAAATTCTGTAACAGACATCTAGTATCTAAATTGTAGCTCCAGAAAAAATAGTTCCATGTCATTCTTATGACTTCTAGTCCCCTTATAAAGCGAGTTCTAGAAACCTTTACTACAATTCTAGAGTGTTTGTCTATATTATCGAAGTCAAACTTATTTAAAAATCTCTGCTAATAAATGCGAACACAACAGGCGAGTTTCAGTAACTATAATCTTGATTTATGACCCAATTCTAGAAAATTAAGCGAGAATTTCTCGCATTACAAAGGATTCATGATATTCATAATATTGTTTCACCGTCTAGAAATGTATAGACTAGAAATTCTCGATCATTTCGTCTATTCAGGTTTTTTCTTCACCTTAGCTCGGAAATCTATATCTTTAGTTTGAGGATTTAGAAAATGACCGCTTATTCGTACTAGACGAATGAAGTATATATTTTTTAAATATTAAATAAATTTAAGCATTTATAATTCGAAAAAAAAAAAAAAAAAACTAATATATTATGATCATCTTAACCCTTTTATATACCGCATTATGAAATAGACAAAAATTGTATTTGAAACATATTATTATAGTTACTTAAGATTATATTTTTTTAAAGATATATGCAATGAAAATTATGCACAGTATCACCTTATCATAGTCATTAATGAGGCTTTTATGATGTGATTTTTTAGTATATTATTGGTGCACAGAGGTCGAAAAAGATATTTGGACCTTCAAAAAGTGTAAAAACGTATTTATTTTTGTGTTCCTTACATTTTTTTTTTTTTTTTTTTTTAAATAAAATTGATGGGAGATACTGGAAGTAATATAGAAATTAATTATAAAGCTCGTAGAGATCCTGAAAAGCGACAAGCAAAAACAGCGAGCGCTTTCTATAAATCCTTTCAGGGGACAAAAACAGCTGCATGTAGCGTCTAGTGTCTTATAGTGAGATCAAAGTGAGGTATATATGTTCTATTCTTATAAATATCTTTCACATATCTTTCATAAATTCGACTTTATACGCATTTTAAACTAGTAGTACTTTAGAGTACCGTCGTCAGATAAATGATTGATTTTTTTTATATCCTTCTGTATAACAGCGCCACCTACCAGTTAACATAGACATGTAGTTAATATATATAGCTTTTTCCAATAAAGTTTTTACGCGCACAGTTTGGTGCATTTTTAATTAATATGCACTGAGATGTAGCCATGTGAAAAATCGCAGATGCTGAGTGATAACAGCGCAATAGTGATAACAGCGCTGTTTGATAACAGCGCTGAGTGATAACAGCGCATACTCTCAAATTAAGTTTTTTTTTTTTTTTTTTTTAATTAAAATGGTCATTTCACATATCTCGTTTAATGCGCCCATCTGTTCGTAGATATACACCTAAATTAAATCAGCATATCTTTTCGAATTGCCCTTTGACATGTCAATACTTACACCATTAGGCACCATAGAAGATGAGATATAGCTTTTTCGTAAATGGGGAAAGGATTGGGAATCTCAATATAGTTACAACACATGATGGGTGATATGTACTAAAAATTGATAGGTACCAATTTATGACAAGATGCAACTATATATAAACTTTTATGAAATTCAGTGCGTTAATTTTTGATCTAGAGCTGCGACAAAATATTTGTCGCATACATATTGACAAACATTTCCTAAATATGGTCAAATCATGTTCAGGATATATCAAAGCATGTAAATCCATCGAAATACTGCAAGTCGGAAGCTTTTATGAAATCATAATTTGTTCCATTAATATAAAGGCAGTAAAAGAAGAAGAAGAAGATGAAAAACTTTTTTGGCATATTCCCCCCCCCCCCGATTGCAAAATTTGTCAAAAATAACGTTTAACATTAAAGGTAATCGTTTGTATGTTAAAGAGATGGTGAACGTTATAAATTGCATTATTAAATTACTCTCTAAGAATAATAAATTTTGCATACATATGCACTGAAATGTAAAAATTTCTCAAAAACTATTTAAAAAAAAATATATATATATGTATATTTATTTTTTGTAAAATTTTAAAATGCTAGCTACTTTTTAATCTTGATTTTACATTATTATAGTTTAACAAGAGATAATATAAACATATTTGAGTATTGCATTATGGGTTGACTGATATATTTTTCTTCTTATTCTTATTCTTATTATTACTAGCAGGCTACGCCCACTTCGCTGGTCACTATATTCAAATGAATTTTCAAAAGAATTGAATCACCATTTATTTTTTATATCACATTATAAGTTAGAACTAAAAAAAATTAAAAAAAAAAAAAAAAAAAAAATACCTACATTGAAATCGCTCTAAACCTCGCTTCGGGTACCCGCTGCCTACAGGCCCGCACTGCATCGGGTCCAGGTTCCCACTGCCTGCAGAGAGGTCTTTTCCGGGCACTTCAATGTGGGTATTTATCGGCGACAGATGGATCTACTATCCTTTAAGGACTATGATTTTAAAGATGACTCACTCAGCCTCTATTAAATATTTTAGTTTTTGTACCATGTATTTTCTAGCCCCCGCTCTTTACGCTGTATTACGATTTGATTCTGACCAATATAATAAATAAAATAAAATGTGTATTTTCTTTTAAATTGAATTAACTAAGTAAAAAACGAATAAATTGTAATTAAACTAAAAGTTTCATCAGTTTAATTCTTTCTACTATATACAAATTTTTTTTTTTCAATAATTTATCGGGGAAAAAAAAAATAGTAGTATATAAATTGAAAAAAAAAAAAAAAAAAAAAAAGGAGAAGCAGAAGATTTTTCTTTCAAAGGGATTAATAAAAAAATTAAAAATTAAAAGCTCTTATACTATAAAAATTATAAATAAACACAACTGTTATAAATGCGTTTTTAAATTTAAAATTTAATATAGTAAATTTTTTTCAACTGCATTCCCAGGTAGCACAGTATGGTATTTTCAACGTTGAACAAACGGCAATGCATTCCGTTGAATTATCGTTTTTCCGTAACGTTAATAATCTGAAAATATGTCTCGTTGATTTACTCATCTTTCAACGGTTGTTTTAATACATTTTACAACGTAAAAAAAAACCGTTGTAAAAGGGTTGTACGAAATCGCAATACTGTCGTTTTTTTTATAACCTAAAAAAAAACAGTTATAAAATGGTTGTTCAGAATCGCAATACTGTCGTGCTTTTTATATCAGTTTTCAACGGCTTTTCTTATGTCTTATAAACGTTGAAATCCAAGAAAAATAGCTCCATATATCCATTGAATTTTTGAATTCATAGAAAACAAGTTTTTTAAAAGTATAACTTTTGTGTACATAAAACCTGTTTTTAATAACATAAATTTACTGCATATACTTCGTTCAATAAAACAATAGTAGTGTTACATTATATATAGATATATTTTTTCAGTAAATATGAAAAAAGTAAAATTTTACAAAAGTACAGATTTAAAAAAGAGTATAATATTTAAAGTTAGACCGCCGCACAGTGGATCGAACAATGTTAAAATACGAACATAGGCTCAAAAATCAACCTCTAAATAACTGATATTTTGCAGTGAAATAATTTAAAAGAATGTCTAAAAAATACAAATATATGGTTATTTCTTCAATCACACGAAGTTTTGTTGTATATAAATAAGTTTAAAACGAAAACTTTCAGAAATAAGATTTTTCGATGAATTTCAGTGACTTTATTTGAATAGCCATCAAGTGGCACTTACAACAACTATGAAAAAATACGAAATAAAAATACTTTTAATAATGTCCTAATAAAAGTTTAAGGTACTTCTGCCAACATTTTGTTGGTTTTTTTATGTTGTGATTCACGCATGAAATGTGAATATAAAATTAACAACAAAATTAAATTTATAAGTTGCGTAACTTTTTTTGTCCAAAATTGTCCAAAATTTCAAACACATTTTACTACTCCCAAAAGTATGTATTTTAATCTGTGAAAAGGATTTACGCCATAAATCGCCACTTTTAGAGTAAAATAAATTTTTATTCTGTTTACCCTCAAATTATCAATCGAGAAATTTATCTGAATAACTGTATTCATTAATGACAGAAAATATATTAAAATTTTTATCGTGAAAATATTATAGAATTTAGATGATTAAAATAAATTTAATAAATCAGAAATTAATTTTATTTTTTTTAAATATTTAATAAAATAATTAATTTTACTTTAATGGTACTGAAAAGTACCGTTGGACCCAAAAAAGGAGGGAAATGTAAATAGTTGCCGTGATTTGTCATAAAATGTTAAAATTAAGTAAATGTTTAACGTTAAATAATCAAATGTTAAAACTAAATAATGTAATAACATATTACGATTTAAAGTAAAAGTTCCTGTGTTTCAGGAAAAAGTTCCTTCCTTTGCACATTTCTTTTATTCGTTCTCATGCTTGAAATCAGGGGGTCAGATGTTAATAACAAGTGATGTAGCAAATCTTCGTTACAAGCTCTTCGATTTATTTTTCTCGTGTGGTATTTTTTCCAAATTTCTCTCCTAAATTTGCCTTCCAAAATTGTCCTTCTAAAAATAACAGAACCTAGAAACAACGTTTTTTAAAATTTCTTTGATAAGAATTCACTTTATTTGCTTATTTGTTTAAAAATTATTTTTGATAGCAAAATAAAACAAATAAAAAATCCAGTTCAATCAAAAAAATTCATTAATTATTGATCGCCTGCCTTCCATAAATCTTTAGTAAAATAAAGACAAAAGCAATTTTTTTCATAGAGTTTGTCAGTAAATGCCTGCATGAGTTTTCTATTGAAAAAAAGAAAAGAAAAAAGAAGCAGTAATCTAATGATATATTTATCATTGTGTGATAAATTAATTGTGTTACAAATATAGATTTTCTTCCCGAAATTTTTATTTATTTTCTTTTATTCTCTTCTTTTATACAACATTTGTTTCTTTACCAGGTATGTTTCTAAATACATATTTGCAGCAGAAAAATATGATACCGCTTAACCCCTTTATTAAATCATTTTTTCCTCAAATGGCACATTACACTATTTTCACGAATAAAATTTGATGTAAAGTAAAAAATTCATTTAGCCTATTAGAAATAATTAATTTTACTTTTGGCATCTTATTCTCTTAGTCAATCGCATACTTCTCACAACCCATCATTAGCATAAGCAGGATTCTCACAAACAACTACTTTTTAATTTTTTTCCCACTAGAATTATCAAAATAATTTTCATAGTGATGTTTTTCCAGAAAAATGATACACAGGAATCATTATTTTAAAAAATTGGTGCCAGGTGAATGAAACGATAACGAATTTGGTGGGGAAAATATTCCCTCGGCCTTATAAAGGGTTAAAAAAAGCATGGAATCGCTTTAACTATCATACATATATACATATTTAAATCGAAATGTGACAAAAAAAAATCATACATAGATAATAATAATACCATAACGTTCCTATGTTCGCCTCTGCCTATACTTCGATTCACTGTGCGCCCCCTGAAAATTTAAGACAAGAATTCAAACATAAAATTAAAGAAGGAAAAAAGAAACACTCACTTCATTACTTGAAAAATCTTGTTTAAATAAATAGACGATAAATAGACTTCATCAAATAGACGAGAACTCATCAGAAAAAATGTTTAATATTATGCTAGCAGGTAAAAAACCTAAAACCAAACAATATTATAACTTTGAGCTTTTAAGGCTATAATACCAGCTTGCAAGTTTTTTGCAGTTAGTTACGTAAAATGTAATTTAACTTTCACTATTATTTCAATGAAAAAGTTTTAAGTTGCGTTTAATTAATTATTGTTTCACAGAAAACTTCCACACCACTTTAACAGGAAAGCGATAATTTCATGCGTCATTCACATTCACTTTCAAAATGGCACGCGTCGTAACTCATAAGACGCTTTTAAGGTTTGCCACAATATATATAACGATTTCGCATTGTAGAACGAGAGAAAGCGTACAATATGAACTCCTGCGTTAGTTATTGTTTCCGAAAGCCAAATAACATCTACCACTAGTTAATATACTTTGCCGAAAGCTTCCCTTCTTATCATGCATGTTAGAAGTTCTTTCGCAGCACATCATCTTCTAAAACTCTAAAGAAAATTTATAATACGCATGCGTATACATCCTGCCTAATTCACAATCGTGTATCGATATCAAGTTGAAGAGATTCAAAGTCATTTGACGGAAATAATGACTTATAAAAAGTACCTATTAATTCGTTGAAGAAACCATTTTTTATTAGAATCAAAAAGAAAAACAAAAACTAATAAAATACCTATTTTAAAACGTCGAAAAAATAACAGAAAAAGTACAACCATAAAACAACGTTTGTTATAGGTTTTCTTTATTACTGAATAAATATTCGAAATTGTTCAGTGAGAATATTGCGAAATAAAAACTATTTTTCAACGGACATAAAATAACGTAACCAATTTTTCACTGTTCAGACTTATTTGCAACGATATAACAACGTTATGTGTTACCTGGGTTAACATTTGATTTTCAATAAATATAATAAATTGTAAAAAGGGAAAAAAAAAAAAAAAAAAAAAAAAAAAACGCCTTTAAATGAATGAATTAAATAAATAAAAAATAAATAGCGTAATAGCCGTTGCTAAGATACGTAAATAATTAAAATTAAAGAATAAATTTTAGAAAAATGAAACATAGAGGTTAATATTTAAAACTAAAAAAAGTACATTCAAATACTTCAAATTCGAAAAAATCTCAATGAAGTGCACACCTATAGGGTCCCAGGTATCCATCTCCCAAGTTTTGTAGCTCTGCGATCAGTTGTGTGAGAACCACAGTGCAAACAGACACACACGAACACAGACATATACACAAAGACAGGCACTTCTCTTTATTTATATACATTGCAAAAAATAAACCTGTTAAAGTACAGGAAAAATCTGGCAGCTGGGTTGCCAGTATTTCTCCGTCAAATATACAGTTTAAAACCGCAAAATTGTATCACTGACATATATTTTACGTAGAAATCCTGTAAATCAAAAAGGTTTTTTGTTAAAAGTACAGATTTGTTCTGTATATTTGACGAAGAAATACTGGCACCCCAGCTGCCAGATTTTTCCTGTACTTTTAACAGATATTTTTTACAGTGTAGATAATGTTTGAATACTAAAAGTTAATGCAATTTTTTGAAATACGAGCATATAATAATAATAATAATAATAATAATAATAATAATAAAACATTTACCAATGGATTTACAAAGTATAGCCTAATATGTTTAGAATAGATTGTAAAATGATATATGTTAAAAAACAAAGAAGAAATTAAAAATTAGTAAGCATGAAACTTCTTTAAACTTTGGAAAAAACAAACATTTTGAATTAATAACACTGCTCTGAGAAAAAAAAAAAAAAAAGAGCCCTAATACCTTTCTTGCTGATTCTTATGTAAAATGACCTCCTGAATCCGAATATGACCCCCATTTTGACCAATCATCCACCGTTTTGTCGCTACCTCTCTTCACCGCCTTTTTTCCACCGCCATTGCTCTTCCAATTTTTATCATTATTTGTATTTTTAAGGCCTTGAATTTCTTTTGGGGGATGAAAAAGGATTATTTTAACACTTGATGAAAACAAAAAAATGTAATGTATAATAAATAATAATAATGATAAAATAATAAAATATAATAAATGTGATATATATTTTTAGTGGCAAATCCCCCCCCCCCTAAATTTCCCCTAAATTTCCCTCATGTTTTGGAATTTTTCACCTCTGTAGCCCCTCAGAAAATATTTAACAAACAGTTAAAATGACCTTCCCCTCTCCAAATCAAATTCATAGCCCTAAAATTATCGAACAGTGATAAAAATAGGGGGACGTCCGAAAAAGAAAAAAATAAATAAAAAACGGTCGGTGATGCGGTGATGCAGTGATGCCAGATGGTCGAAACATTTTTCCCCAAACAGGTCTTCAAATTTTCCCAAATCAGGTTTTTTTTTTTTTTTTTTTTTTTTTTTTTTTTCGAAAAAATCCCCAGCTTGATTTCTACTAAAACAGGAAAAGAAAAATTTCTTCAAAAGAAAAAAAAAATATCAAGCAGAATTTTCTATGATTTAAGCTCAGATTTTTCCCCAAATGAAGGCAATTTTTGAAAAAAATCCCCAAATAACAATAAAGCTATTGAAAGTCTCTAGTCGTAGGGATAAATCATTACGTTGCCAACATTGACAGAAAGTTGAAGAACTCCCCAGATTTGTCCCCAAAAATTTTAGAATTCCCCAAAAAGTTCCCACAAACATTTGGTCCCCGAAATTGTCCCCGGAAGCCTCAGAAATCCCCAAAATGGGGACAAAATCCCCAATCTGGCATCACTGCGGTGATGGAACAAAATGGTCGTCCTTTTCGGATTCATGAGGTCATTTTATATAAGAATCTGCAGAAATGGTGTTGGGAATGATTTTCATGCAGAACAGTGTAATTTTTAATTTAAATAATTTTCGAGAAATTTTAATACACTTACTATAGATATATTTCAGTGCATATGTATGAAAAATTTCATTACTTCAAGAGGAAAGAGGATTTATAACGCCCACCATCCCTGTTAGAAACAAATTATAATTCTTCAGGCTTGAATATTTAACTCTTGACAGATTGAGAACTATGTTAAATATTTTACCCACTATCAAATGTCAAAATATATTATAAACAGACATTTCAACAGACTCAGAATATTATTTCCGTCTAACGGTACGATATTTTGTTGAAATGATATTCTAAAAAAAAAGAAAAAAAAAGATTGACATTTAAAATCGGTTCTGATACAGTGTTCTTAAAAAACGGATTCAAATTATGTGGTACTTCCTACGCAAATTTCTTAAATGACCTGTCTTATTGAAAATAAGACAGATAAGAACCCAATTGATTTCTTCATAAGGATAAATTAATGTAATTTGTTTATTATTAATTAAACTTAAAAACTTCTTCGCACGCTATAAAATTAATATCAGCACAAATAATTTCGAAAGGACGTGACCTTTCTCCTTCAGGTGCAAAAAACACGTACTATCTTGGAGGCAAAAACGAGTCCCTACTCGTTTCGAAAGGATGTGACTTTTCTTCTTCAGGTGAAAAAAAAAAAAAAATTATGTGCTACAACCATGGAAGCAAAATACTGATGCTCCTGAAGAAGAAAGGCCACGTCCTTTCGAAACCGGTAGTGTTTATATTAATTTTATGGTGTGTAAAGAAGTTTTTAAGTTTAATTACGTGTTGTACACCAGTTTTTTTTAAATTGGTTATTGTTTATTATTGTTATTCTTTTACCGTCTAAAATTCTAAATATAGCATTAACAATAATTATAATATATCTTGTTATTCTCACCGATATAAATTTGAACTTGGCATTATCATAGAATTAAACAGTCATTAAAAAGAAGAGAATAATCACAATACTTAATTAGCATCATTTAAAATATCAAACCACGTTACACTGACAACGCTGCTTTTTGTTGTTTTTATTTAAACATTATCTTAAGAGACTCGGAATAATAAGCTGATTTATTTATCCATATTTTTGCTCATGAAAATTTCTGGCATTAAATTTTAAACACACGTTAGTTGTCGCAAACGTGTATTTTAATTCAATCAGATTCCAAAATTCAATTACAGTGCCATTGTTCGAGCTTTGTTCCCGTCAGGCAATTTTCTCTTCTCTTATGCTTTTCTTTTAATCTATTATTAGGGAGATTAATCCAAAAATTACCGTTTCTTATCAGATTTATGCTATTTAGACGATACCCAGACTAGATACTCCTCAGGCTAAAGCCTTTTATAATTCGTCCTCGCTTTATTTTCGTTTCGGCGCCAATTTGTTGCTCAATAAAAGACGACGTAAAGCTTGGGATTTCTGATATAAGATCAAAAATTATTAATTTATTACGATATTTTGGATTAAATAAGAATGAGAAACTGACCTAGTTATGTTTTCTATTTTTAGAGGAGATTTAAAATGTACGTTTTTATTTCTGAACGGCAAATCTTTAAACATATATAATAGTAATTTGTAAATTATGTAAGTTGGCATTGCTTTTATGACTTCTTAAACTTGAGTTGCAATTCACTCGTTAATTTATTTTACCATTCACAAGTCTTGCGTTTTCATAGAACTAGAAAATATGCATAAAAATTGAGTTTTTCAACTCAATACTGAATCCTTTTAATATACAGGATTTTTCCAAATTTCTAGGCTGGGTAGGGGTGAGGGAGGTTACCGAGTCTTGGGGACCGAGACAACTTAGAATCACACAAGTACGTGGAAGCAGAGCCTGACTAAGGCAGGGGCATACGGGGCAGTTGCCCCGGGCCCCCACATCAGAGGGGGCCCCCAAATAGAAAGTTTATTTTACGTTTCCTTCTTTAATGAACTATTTTTAAACAAAATATCAGTATAGTGTAAAATCCGGCTTAATTGAGCCATCGTAATTGCGAAAATTTAGCTGAATTTCGCCCTAATGTCAGCAAGGATATGAATTTTTCGCAGCTCGATGACAAAGTTAACAATCAGAAATAAAATGGATCTATAATGAGATGAAAAATTTAAATACCTCCATAAAGTTCGGTTCTTCATTACTGAAGTAGTGAAGCAGAGGGAGGAACCCAAAGAAGTTTTTGCCCAAGTAGTGAAGCAGAGGGGGGCCTCCCCAAAGAAGTTTTTGCTCAAGTAGTGAAGCAGAGGGGGGCCCCCAAAGAAGTTTTTGCCCCAGGCCCCAATTAGGCTAAGTCGGGCCCTGCGTGGAAGCGCAAATGATATGAATAAGCAATATCGTATACAAAAAATACAAGAAAATAAAGAACACCACAACAATGAATAATCACTTACATTTAATAATTGAGATTTACTAACCAATTTACACCAGTAAAACTTGTAATATCAATGCTTACAATGTATGCATGCACTAGACATGAATGCACAACTACCGCACTTTAGAATATGGAAAAACCAATTGGAGAGAAGTAAAAAAAAAAAAAAAGCGGAGATGGGGGGGAGGAAAAAAAAAGCGGATTTACAATCAGCGAACACTGTATTGGCATTGAGCATTGATGGAATCAAATAAAAATATAAATAAAATCTCATATATATATATTTTTTTTTTTTTTTTTTTTTTTTTTTGAGAAGAACTGAAATTCTGCTTATTTTATCTCTCATAATTCTTTATATTTACACGAGATTTGTTTGGGGTTTTCGTATAAGTTGCTCAATACATTTGGCTATTAAATTATGCAAATGAAATTTTTTAAAAGGTAGCGCATGCGTAGATAAAAAAATATTTAATAAAAATGCCCATAGTTAGCAAGACGTTTTTATATACTGGTTGCTGTATGCTGTGTCTAATGAAGAGTGCCAAATTTTCTGAAAATGTCTTTGCTCTGGGTCTAATTAATATCCTACGAGTTATAATTAAAAAAGTGGAAATTTTTTTTGCAATTAAAAAAAAAAATAAAATAAAATAAAATAAAATAAAAAATAAATAAAAAAATATCTCCATGAATATATCTGTACTGATAAGTATAAAGGATTTAAGTCCAAAAATGTCGATTTTGAGTTAAGTACATAGTCAGACTCAGAAAAAAATTCTCTATCGATTGGTATAAAGGATTTAATTCTATGTCATTTAGTCTTTGAGAAAATCCATTGGTAAAATAAGGACCAATTTAGAAATTTACCATTCATGTATGGTATAAAATATTTAATTCAATTTTTCCCGTTATTAAATGAAGGTTGACAACCACTGAATGGTATAAAGGGTAAAAATCAACGAAATACCTTTTCCCTAATCCATTCTTCTGATTTGTTTTTAGCTAGTTAAACTTTATTTTTCGTCTCCTGAAAAAATCAAGAATATGGACTTAAATCCTTTATACTTATCACTACAGATATGTGGTAGCCTCTAAAAATTTTTCATACATATATTGAGAAAAATCCTCTTAATCACATGTTACAGCGAATCACATGTTCAAGCATTACCTCTTACAGGGTGATCCAAAACATTTTGATTTTTCTTCAATTTTTCCCTGGTCCCCTTTTCCTTTTCAGGACACAACTTTTGCTGAAATATATGAGGCATAACGTGTTCTTTATGCTGCCGAAGTTTCAAGATGATTTCTAATGAATTTTTCTAGATGTTGGGCAAAATGTCTAAATTCGAAAGTGTCCAAATACTTATTGGAAGATAGTGTACAAATGTACAGAATGGTGATTCTTTTTAATCAATTCTTGTAAAATTTATAAATTAATAATCATAATAGTAACAGTCAACTAGAATAAAAAATTTTGGGTATGGGGTTATCTAGGGTTATCCTTCTCTGAGATGACAAACGTTTGCACTTGCCATGAAAAAATAATTTTGATAAATAATAATGATGTTAAATAATTTGCATTGCGTGAATTTACATCAGGTGAATATAGAAGAATGTTTTGCAGTGGCTCCAACATACTAGTTTTTGTAATAGTATCTCGGAAAAGTCGATAAATTCTTAATTGGCAATTATTATTTTAAATGGAAATATTTATTCAAATTTATTTTTGTGCATGAAATTGTAGGATTTTACGCACCAATATCTACCAATCGTATTTTACTGAATAGTCCACAATGTTTATCTTTCTATGCCATTTAGAAGTAACTAGCTTAGATGTTATTCTTAGATATTATTTCTCAGTACAAAATGTTTATTTTTTTTTTCTTCTTTTTCCATACACGCATCTAACGAATTATAAACCGTTTACAATTATCTAATTGTCCAGCTCTCCTCTTTTTTTTTTTCTCTACCAAACCCTACTATTAATTTCGTTTTGATCTGGGTTCACATCATTTGCTATGCTTCAGATTTTGCAATTATTATTATTATTTTTTTTTTTTCAGTTTTGTTGATTTCAACTAATTTTTCGTAGAAACGACCACTGCAGTGTTTTGTTAAAGTTAAAATGCTATTGACATTGTTGTTTTTACGTATGTTTTGCTATGAACCGGTTTATCTAATTCAAGATAGAAGATCGGGCAGTATTATTATATTCAATTTTAAACCAATGAGGAATCAGTAACTGGTTTCAGATCACAGTCCTGATGAGTAATTTCAGTAAGTGATGCAGCAAATCAACTCTGTGCATGTGAGCGTGTTCTGAGTTACATTTTAATATTTGAAAAATTTTATATTAAAGTGAGATAATTTCTGTTTGAATTTTTGAACTTCGGATATATTCAATATGTTCAAAAATAATTTTTCAAATCCAGGGTATCCCAGAGGATTTTATGTAAGTTGATAATTTTGATTTGCTTATTTTCTCTTCGGTTTTATTTGTTTATTTGCTAAATTTTTATGAATGCTTTAGAAATTACATATTATTATATTCAAATTTAAACCAATCAGAAACCAAAAACTGGATTAATATATGTGATAAATAGTACTTTTTCAAATTCAAATAAGCTCTATTTAAGTAAATAATTTTGCACTGAGAAAAAAATTGTACCGCCTTCCTCTAGAATGAATAAGTGGCCATTTTCTAAATCCCTTAACTAGAAATATAGATTTCCGAGCCATGCGCATAAGGCACGCCAATAAACTGAATAGACGAAATGATCGAGAATTTCTAGTCTACACATTTCTAGATGGGGAAACAATATTCTGAATATTCTGAATCTTTTTTATTACGAGAAATTCTCGCTTAATTTTCTAGAATTTGGTAATAAACCAAGATTTTAGTTGCTGAAACCCGCCTCTTGTAGTCTTATTTATTTGCAGAGATTTTTAAATAACTTTGCCCTCGAGAATATAGGCAAACGCTCTAGAATTCTAATAGGGGTTTCTAGAACTCGCTTTCCAAGGGGACTAGAATTTATGAGGATGACATGGAACTATTTTTTCTAGAGACACAACTTAGTTTCTAGATGTTCGTTACAGAATTTTTTCTCAGTGGGATTTGTTTAATTTTCCCTCAACTTATTTTTATATATTTATTCACAAAATTTCAATGAATATTTAAAAAATGACTTATTATATTGAACTTTGAACCAATGAGGAATTAATAAGTAGTTTGAGATAATACTCCTCATGAATTGTACGTGTCAAATGCAAGAGGGTTCTATTTAAGTAAATAATTTTGTTTTGTTTATTTTTTCCTCAATTAATTTTTATTTTTTTACAAAACTGCAACTTAAAAAATTACCCATTATTGCACTCAACTTTAAGCGAATGGGGAACCAATAACTGGCTTGAGATCAGAGTCGTGAATAAGCTCAGTGAATGATGCAACAAACACAATTTATGCAAGTGAACGTGTTGTAAATTGGGTTTTACGCTGACAAGGAAACATTCAAAAGGTGTCGTCTTCAAAAAATATTGAAAAAAAATATATGTGATTATACTCTTCATAAAACACCAGGAAGTGAAAAAATTATCGGCTGAAATGAATTACAGCGACCACAAAAAATTATCAAAATTAAGCATATTTGGTGTGTTAGCGCTGTTAGCGCTGTTAGGCGTTCAGTTCGTTAGCACCGAGATTGCCGTGTACGAACAGAACCGTGTTTTGTTTCTCCGCCAAGTACTCAAAATCAATCACCTAACAATGTGAAATCGCCAAATATGCTTAATTTTGATAATTTTTTGTGATCACTGTAATTCAGTTCAGCCGACAATTTTTTCACTTTCTGGTGTTTTAGGAAGAGTAAAATCACATATATGTTTTTCAATATTTTTTGAAAACGACACCTTTTGAATGTTTCCTTGTGGGGGAAATTTTTTTTAAATTACTCCGCTTTCCACTAGAACGAATAAGTAGTCATTTTATGAATCTGTAAACTAGAAATATATTTATAGATTTAAGAGCTATGCGTGTAAGGCAAATAAATAACCTGGATAGACGAAATGATCAAAAACTTCCAGTCTGTACTTTTCTAGATGGTGAAACAGTATTATGAATATTTGAATCCTTTGTATTGCGAGAAAT
Source organism: Salticus scenicus (assembly GCA_963930645.1). NCBI lineage: Eukaryota > Metazoa > Arthropoda > Arachnida > Araneae > Salticidae > Salticus > Salticus scenicus. Next base: position 203,568,219 of record OZ005656.1, on the reverse strand, counting down.
GCTCGTTTGATTTCCTAGAATTAGGTCATAAACTAAGATTATAGTTGTTGAAACATGATTCTTGAGTTTGAATTTATTTGCAGAGGTTTTTAAATAAGTTTGACCACGATAATATAGTAAAATGATCTAGAATTCTAATAAGGGTTTTTAGAACTCGCTAGCAAAGGGAACTAGAATTTATAAGAATGACATGGAACTGTTTTTACTAGAACCACAATTTAGATTCTAGATCACATTCAATTTTTTTTTTTTTTTTTTTTTTTTTTGATTGTAATACAAGGAAAATGTATTCTATGCCGAAGATATTTTTTATGTCTGAAATTTTGAATTTGGGACGAAGTCAACAAATTTATAAATAATTTTTTAAATCCATCGTATCCAAGAGAATTTTATGTAAAATAATAATTTCATTTGTTTATTTATTAGGACTGAGGACTATTAGTCTCAATCTACGGATTTTTACGATACCAGTTTTACGATAGTTGGACATTTATCGAAATCGAAAATTTATCGAAAATATAATTTAATAATTTGAAAGCGATGTTATAATTTGGAAAAAAAAAAAAAAAAAAAAAGACTAATAGTCCTCAGTACTAAACTAAATTCAGCTTTATCCAGAATTTAATCAAAATCTTTCTTTTCTTTCTTTCTTTCTTTCCTTTTTTTTTTTTTTTTTTTTTTGAAAGAAAAAGGAAAGAAAAGAAAATTAATAATCCTCAGTTTCGAAACAGACAGCATCGAAAAAGGGTTTTTTTTAATAATTTTGAATTTGGAAATAAAAAGTGCATGTGCAAAATGAAATAAAAAATAAAACAAAATAATTAAGTTTGAGTTTGAGTTGGCAATTTTTTTTTTTTTTTAAGTACACTACAAAACAGACTTCATTTTGAGAAACGCGTTTTCGGTTTGTTTTAATTTCTTCTCAGTTTTATTTATTTATTTATTTACATAATTTTAACGTATGCTGAAGAGATTGCATGTTATATTCCATTTTAAACCAACGAGTTATTTGTAACTGGTTTGAAATCACAGTTCTTATGAGTTATTTCAGTAATTGATGCAATGAGCCAATTTTATTCAGATGAACAAGTGCAAGTTATGTTTCAACATTAGGAAAATGCGTTTTAATGTAAAGATAATTTTTGGACACAATGTTTAAAAATAATTTCTCAAATCTACTATATCCAACAGGAATTTATGTAAATTAAAAATTTTGATTAGTTTATTTTTTTCCCTGTTTTATTTATTATTATTTATTAATGAAACTTTAAGAAATTTTAACTGCTTAAGAAATTACTTATGGCATATCGTACATTTTTTAACTTTGGATGATGAGAATGCTTAGTTTTATTTCACGTCATTAATTTAAATTTTCCCAAAAATGGAGACTATTTCTTAAATTTAAATATTAAGCAAAGTTATATATTTTCATAGAATAGTTATCACACACACACACACACAAAAAAAAAAAAAAAAAAAAAAAAAAGAAAAGAAAAGGAAGCACTACCGGTTTTGAAAGGACGGTGCCCTTCTTCTTCAGGTACAAAATACGTGCCTTGGACTTGCTTTTGCCTCAAAGGCAGTAGTTCTTTCGAAACCGGTAGTACTTTCATTAATTTTATGGTGTGTGAAGAAGTTTTTCAAGATGAAATGTTGTTTTTGTACACCAGTTCCTCTTTAAACATATTTTTAAAATTGGAACATTTTTAAATTTAAAATTTTATCGATACAGTATGCTATCATTTCGAATCATCATTTAAGAATATATATATATCAAAAATTTTACATTTAATTTTAAATTTTAAAATTTATGTGCAGTTTTTAACAAAGTATTGTTAATATGAATATAGTTTATAGATCCATCATGCAACGAACTGCGGGAATGACTCTCCGGCAATGAGGATATTAATGCGAAGCCGTTAACTGCGCATGTACATGTAGCAATATCACCATGCTATATATCGGCCAACGCATTAACTCACTGGGATTTGATATAACGCCGCTACAGCTAAGGTCTCCTTTTCATTTGGGCACACCTTATAGCATGCCCAGTTTCCCAAAAATGGCTCTGCGGTGGTTTAATACTTTGTATGTTATAGCTAATAAAGGTGACAAGATTTTTTTTTTTTTTTTTTTTTTTTTTTTTCCAATTTTGTAAAGAAACCGATATATTTCCTTGAATATATGTGGAAACCTCATAAAAATTTATACAGAGTATAAGAAAGAGCAACATAATCACATGCTACAGTCACATCGGATTTCAAGCATTACTTTTTACAGGGTGATCAGAAACATTTTCATTTTTATTTATTTTTTTACTGGTCCCCCTTTTACTTTCGGGGCAAAACTTTCACTGAAATACATGGCATATAGTATGTTCATCCCACTTCTGAAGGTTCAAAATGATTCGTCTAGTACTTTCTGAGATATTTGAAAATACATCTGAAATCGAAAGTGTCCGGTCATGTATAGAAAGGTAGTATAAACTATTGTTAATAAGTAAATACGGTTTATTAATACTTAAAAAATGAATCAATCAATCAATAAATGAATAAAAATGTATCATGCCCATGTGACATCATAAAAGAGAAATGCTTCCTTTTTACCTTTATTTTCTTTCTTTATACTTTCCTTTCTTTATTTTATTCTTTCTTTCTTTTTTACTTTCTTCTATATTCAATAGAAGAAAGTATTGGATTCGTAAAAATTTTCGACATCGGGTTTTTTTATGGATTTATACGTTTTGAGAGCTATAGAACACGATTTGACCATTTTTAGAAAATGTCTGTCTGTCTGTCTCTTTGTGTGTCTGTGTGTGTGTGACAAAATTTTGTGGCGACTCTATCTCAGGTACTACTGCACAGAATTTCATACAAAATGGTATGTAGTTTGACACATTGGCATAAATTAGTGCCTATCAACTTTTGGTAAAAATTGTCCGACAGCTTGCGTTGCCATTCCGCTTTTTTTTTTTTTTTTTTTTTTTTTAACATGGTGGTATAGGACAAAATTTTGTATAAATATGCAAAAAGAGAATTATTTTTTAATAATCATTATGGAATTTAAAAGAATTATTTGTAATAGAGATAGTCAACTGGGAAAAAAAAATTGTGTATGTAGGAGACTCGCCTCCCCCCTAGGGTTGAACCATCGGTCTGCGATAATTTAAAATAAAGTTATCATTTTTTTTTCATAAAAAAAAAAAAAAAAAAAAAAAAATGTAATATTGAGAATAAAATTGACTTTTTTGGATATTTAATGTTATACTACTTCTCTAATATGGAAATCGTCTGCATTATCATGGAAGATAATTTTTTTTTTTTTTTTTATAATAATTTTAATAAATTATTTTTACTGAGTGAATTTGTGTATGAAATTATAGGAGAAAGTCATGTATTGTCCACAACATACTAGTTTTTTTTTTTTTTTTTTTGGGGGGGGGGGGAGATTTGAAAAGTGAAATTGTTTGAAAGAACTATTAAATTTAGTGATGGAAGTATTTAAAATCCAATTATCGAGTGGTATTAAGACACAATAATAACAATAATAATTAATAAAAAAGAATGAGAGAATTTTTTTTTCAATCGGTATGGTGTTTATATATCCTTTAACTACTTGAGAGAAAAGAAAAAATTGTATTTTAATATAATTTTAAACAGAATTGTATTAACATGATTTATGGGGCAGTATACTTTTAAAAAAATTACGGTGACTATGTGATGTCACAGTGAAAAGCCCTTTTAATTTTTTAGATGTTTGAAAAAAGAAAATTAGTTAAAACATTTAGTTTTATTTATATCATTAACTTTAATGATGAAAGTACAAAAAATGTTTCTTAAGACTTAACTTTAGTTGATACTTAACAGCAAGATTATTTATACAATTAAAAAGTGGAGCGTGAAAAAAGAGAGACAATTGGACAAAAAAAAAAAAAAAAAAACTTTTATTAATAACATTTTTATTCTGTGATTTTTAATTCGATTGATAGAATACTAATACCTGCTGTTCTTTTTTTTTTTTTTCAACCAATGTTTTTATATTAAATGATAGTGTCAATTTGTATAGTAAGTAAAAGTATTTTTTTAATATGTTTCTTTTTTTCAATAATAATAATAAAAAAAATCTATTAAATATCATTAATTTACTGAAAGGGAAAAAAAAAAAACTTACTGTCTTAAGAATAAATAGTACAAAACCAAGCTTAAGATTTTCATCTTTTTAAATACTTTTTTTTTTTTAATTATCTTTCCGGTGACATAAAAATTTAAATAACAATGGCCGATTATTTTTTCTCTCCCTTTTTTTCTGTTTATCCCCCCTTCGGCCCCCCTTTTCCAAAAAAGTGGATAAGTTATTAGATTTGCGTAAATATTTTCAGATAACTAAGTTTTTTTTTTCCCTTTTTCCTTCTCTTAAAAAAATTAATAAGAACAATTAAAACGTTTTCTATTATCGGAAAACACTTTTTTGTAGATTTTATTTTTTAACATTTTACATATCTGGAAGAGCGTTTAGAAGATATTTTTTGTTATGTATATTAAAAAAAAAAAACACATTTATAAAATTATTTCTCTTCCCCCTTTCTTTTTTTTTTCTTTTTGTGATTTAGTATTACTTGATTATTTTTGCCAGCAGGTCTATTTAGTTATTTTGCTAATACCGTTTTTGTTTTATTTTATTTTATTTTTTATCTCTCTTTTAATTTTAGGATCAAAGACGTGTTAATTATTTCGTCACTTTTTTAGGTTGATTTCTTTAGAAATCGACCTATTGCAATCACTTCGTTTATCTATATATATATATATATATATATATATATATATCTATCTATAATGAAAATTTTGTCATCACGATAACTCCCGAAATAGTACTCGAAATCGAACCAAATTTGGACAGTGAACTAATCTTATAAATATCTTGGATGAGTTCGTTAACCAAGTTGCTCCGACTTTTTGTTTTCAAGTGGCAGCCACTTGAAAATTTCAAACCGACATTGTAAAAAGCATATTTAAAGCAAGATTTGCTTGAATTTTGTTGTAAATACAGGTCACATGAGGGTCTCAATGATGTTTATTAATGAAGTTTATCCGCCATTTTCAATAAAGTGGCAGATATTTTAAGTTAAACGGGACCACTTGAAATCAGGCTACCACTTGAAAATTTAAAATCCCTATAACTTCCGAAATAATACTCCAAATCGAACCAAATTTGAACAGTGTCTTAACTTATCTTATAAATATCTTAGATGAGTTTATTAACCAAGTTGCTCCGCCATTTTGTTTTCAAGTGGAGACCACTTGAAAATTTCAAATTCAAATTGTAAAAAACGTATTGCGAATTTCTTTTAATTTTGATGTATACATAGATTACACAAGTGTCTCAAATAACTTTATTAATGAACTTTACCCGCCATTTTTAATAAAGTGGTGGATATCTTAAGTTAAGCGGGACCACTTGAAATCAGGCCACCGCTTGAAAATTTAAAACCATGATAACTTCCGAAATAATACTCCAAATGGAACCAAATTTGAACAGTGTCTTAACTTATGTTCTAAATATCTTAGATGAGTTTATTAACCAAGTTGCTCCGCCATTTTGTTTTCAAGTGGAGACCACTTGAAAATTTTAAATTTAAATTGTAAATAGCGTATTCCGAAATTGTTTGAAATTTGATGTAAATACAGACCACATAAGGATCTCAATGAAGTTTATTAATAAACTATATCCGCCATTTTTAATAAAGTGGCAGATATCTTAAGTTAAGCGGGACCACTTGAAATCAGGCTACCACTTGAAAATTTTAAATCCCTATAACTTCCGAAAGAATACTCCAAATCGAACCAAATTTGAATAGTGTCTTAACTTATCTTATAAATATCTTGGATGAGTTTGTTAACCAAGTTGCTCCGCTATTTTGTTTTCAAGTGGAGACCACTTGAAAATTTCAAATTCAAATTGTAAAAAGCGTATTGCGAATTTCTTTTAATTTTGATGTATACATAGATTACACAAGTGTCTCAAATAACTTTATTAATGAACTTTACCCGCCATTTTTAATAAAGTGGTGGATATCTTAAGTTAAGCGGGACCACTTGAAATCAGGCCACCACTTGAAAATTTAAAACCATGATAACTTCCGAAATAATACTCCAAATGGAACCAAATTTGAACAGTGTCTTAACTTATGTTATAAATATCTTAGATGAGTTTATTAACCAAGTTCATCCGCCATTTTGGTTTTCAAGTGGAGACCACTTGAAAATTTCAAATTTAAATTGTAAAAAGCGTATTCCGAAATTGTTTGAATTTTGATGTAAATACAGACCACATAAGGATCTCAATGAAGTTTATTAATAAACTATATCCGCCATTTTTAATAAAGTGGCAGATATCTTAAGTTAAGCGGGACCACTTGAAATCAGGCTACCACTTGAAAATTTTAAATCCCTATAACTTCCGAAAGAATACTCCAAATCGAACCAAATTTGAATAGTGTCTTAACTTATCTTATAAATATCTTGGATGAGTTTGTTAACCAAGTTGCTCCGCCATTTTCTTTTCAAGTGGAGACCACTTGAAAATTTCAAATTCAAATTGTAAAAAGCGTATTGCGAATTTCTTTTAATTTTGATGTATACATAGATTACACAAGTGTCTCAAATAACTTTATTAATGAACTTTACCCGCCATTTTTAATAAAGTGGTGGATATCTTAAGTTAAGCGGGACCACTTGAAATCAGGCCACCGCTTGAAAATTTAAAACCATGATAACTTCCGAAATAATACTCCAAATGGAACCAAATTTGAACAGTGTCTTAACTTATGTTCTAAATATCTTAGATGAGTTTATTAACCAAGTTGCTCCGCCATTTTGTTTTCAAGTGGAGACCACTTGAAAATTTTAAATTTAAATTGTAAATAGCGTATTCCGAAATTGTTTGAAATTTGATGTAAATACAGACCACATAAGGATCTCAATGAAGTTTATTAATAAACTATATCCGCCATTTTTAATAAAGTGGCAGATATCTTAAGTTAAGCGGGACCACTTGAAATCAGGCTACCACTTGAAAATTTTAAATCCCTATAACTTCCGAAAGAATACTCCAAATCGAACCAAATTTGAATAGTGTCTTAACTTATCTTATAAATATCTTGGATGAGTTTGTTAACCAAGTTGCTCCGCTATTTTGTTTTCAAGTGGAGACCACTTGAAAATTTCAAATTCAAATTGTAAAAAGCGTATTGCGAATTTCTTTTAATTTTGATGTATACATAGATTACACAAGTGTCTCAAATAACTTTATTAATGAACTTTACCCGCCATTTTTAATAAAGTGGTGGATATCTTAAGTTAAGCGGGACCACTTGAAATCAGGCCACCACTTGAAAATTTAAAACCATGATAACTTCCGAAATAATACTCCAAATGGAACCAAATTTGAACAGTGTCTTAACTTATGTTATAAATATCTTAGATGAGTTTATTAACCAAGTTCATCCGCCATTTTGGTTTTCAAGTGGAGACCACTTGAAAATTTCAAATTTAAATTGTAAAAAGCGTATTCCGAAATTGTTTGAATTTTGATGTAAATACAGACCACATAAGGATCTCAATGAAGTTTATTAATAAACTATATCCGCCATTTTTAATAAAGTGGCAGATATCTTAAGTTAAGCGGGACCACTTGAAATCAGGCTACCACTTGAAAATTTTAAATCCCTATAACTTCCGAAAGAATACTCCAAATCGAACCAAATTTGAATAGTGTCTTAACTTATCTTATAAATATCTTGGATGAGTTTGTTAACCAAGTTGCTCCGCCATTTTCTTTTCAAGTGGAGACCACTTGAAAATTTCAAATTCAAATTGTAAAAAGCGTATTGCGAATTTCTTTTAATTTTGATGTATACATAGATTACACAAGTGTCTCAAATAACTTTATTAATGAACTTTACCCGCCATTTTTAATAAAATGGTGGATATCTTAAGTTAAGCGGGACCACTTGAAATCAGGCCACCACTTGAAAATTTAAAACCATGATAACTTCCGAAATAATACTCCAAATGGAACCAAATTTGAACAGTGTCTTAACTTATCTTATAAATATCTTAGATGAGTTTGTTAACCAAGTTGCTCCGCCATTTTGTTTTCAAGTGGAGACAACTTGAAAATTTCAAACTTAAATTGTAAAAAGCGTATTCCGAAATTGTTTGAATTGTGATGTAAATACAGACCACATAAGGATCTCAATGAAGTTTATTAATAAACTATATCCGCCACTTTTAATAAAGTGGCAGATATCTTAAGTTAAGCGCGGTCACTTGAAATCAGGCTCATACTTGAAAATTTAAAATCACGATAACTTTTGAAATAATACTTCAAATCGAACCAAATTTTGACAGTGATATTATCATATAATTATCTTGAATGTTTTCACTAGGCAACTTGTCCCGACTTCTTGTGTCTAAGTTCCAGCCACTTGAAATCACACTGCCACTTGAAAATATGCCATCACGATAACTTTTAAAATACTAAACAGATTCAAATAAAAGCTGGTTAGTGAACTTTTGGTTCAAATATCTAGGATAAGTTCTCTTGATGACTTGATCCGCAATTTTATTTTCAAGTGGCGGCCACTTGAAAATTTGTCATTATGGTAACTTTAATAAGACAGAATCAATTCGCTTCAAGTTTGGGTAGTGGATTTATCATTCAAATATCTCAGATAAGTTCGCTAGGCATCTCACTCCACTTTTTTTTACAAGTGGTGCCACCTGAAAATTTCTTATGATTATAATTTTTGAAATTCTGATTTAATTTAAACTAGAACTGGACAATGAACTTATCGTACAAATGTACTGGATGATTTCGATGGGCAAGTTGTTTTGCTATTTTGTTTTACAAGTCGCAGCCACTTAGACTGCCACTTGAAAATTTTCCATAATAATAACTTTTGAAACAAGGCACTGATTTAAACCACAGTTGGACAGTAACCTATGCTTCAAATATCTTCGATGTGTTTGCTGGAACTTTAGAAATACTTAATCAATTCAAATCAAGGTTGAAAAGTGGATTTATCATTCAAACAACAAAAATTTAGAAAATTCGCGTAACTCATGAACCAATCACGTTATTGCGTCCACCTTTGGTATATCGATAATAAGTATTTTCTCGCCAAAAGTCGCCAAAAAAGTCGCCATAGGGGAAAAGTCGCCAAATTTGGCGCCAAATCCATTACATGCGTTACTGGATCTTTTTAATCCGTTTTTAAGGTAAAATTAGACTATTTTAATGCTAACACAAACTAGAAATGCAGGAAACTAACATTTTATCAACTTACTAAGCCTCTTTGAAAGAATTTCTACAAAAAAAAAAAAAAAAAAAAAAAAAAAAATTATTTTCAAATTTGCAACGATATCTTAGATGAGCAACTTTCTCTGCCATTTTTATCGAAGTGGCAGCCACTTAATTTTTCAACACAATGACTTTTGAGATTTTGAATTAATTCGAACTATGTGTGTACAGTAGACTTATCTCACAAACGCATTTCATATATTTGTCAACTTAACCCACCATTTTTTATCCTAGCGCCGGCCACTTGAAAATTTTAAATTCACATAAAAGTGTATTTATGAACCGATTTGCTTAAAACTCCATATGTGCATAGCCTACATCAATATTTCTACCAAGTGCATTAATAATTTGTAGCCGCCATTTTGAAACAAAATGACGGCTACTTGATAAGGAAAAAGAAATCAACCTACCCTTCCGAAAAAGCCGGAAGGTCTTGTTTTATTATTATTATTTTATTATTATTATTTTTTTTAATTTAAGATTATTTTTCTTTCAATTGCAATACATTTAATCTTCAAAAGAGGTTAAAATAATAATAATAATAATAATAGTGATTATTTGCATGGTTTTTTTTTTAATTATTATTTTTTTTTTTTATTATTAAATTTACAAATACAACTATTCTACTGTTTACAAATGCACAATATTGCTTTTATTTTATATTAAATATTAACACTTTTGTTTTAAAGAACAATATTCAATTGAATTCGATTCTTCGTTTTCGTTTATCACATGATTGAGCAGTCGACGTTGGGAAAAGCCCATTGCAATACTTATCAAAATATTACTCTAAATCAACAAATCAATCAATGAATAAATAAAAAGTTAAATTAGATGTATTTACAACTAAATGCAACCTATATTATAAATTTTTAAAGGAAAAGACTGAATAACTAACTAAAAGGGAAAAGTAAAAAGAATCAGAATATAGTATCTGTTAATTCTCTTGATTAAACATGTAGTCAAGAGCTCATGCTCGATTCTTGATTTAATAAATTTTTGCATTTGTTGGATAGTATCCAACCTCCCCCCCCTTCCCCCCCAAAAAAGAAAAAGTTTGGTTTACAAAAATATTTTCTTTTATGCATCAGAAAAAAAATTGGTACATTCATTTACAGTTCTCTAAAATTATTTTTTATTTTGTAAATTTTAATACATAAAATAGTAAAAAACAAAATGTCAAAATTACAAATTTAATTTAAATTTTTAATTAAATTCGTATTTTGTCATAATACAAATTACAAATCTCAAAAACGAACTCAAAATACAAATGACAAATGACATGTCAAATTACAAATGTCAAAATTGTTGTCAAAATTACAAATTTAATTTATCATTTTTTATTTCCTTATACAAAGTATAAGGAAGTATCGTAATCCCGATTTGCGAAATGGATTTTGCATTTCGCAAAGCTCAAAAACGATTGATTGTAGAATGTTGCAAATTTATATGTGTGACTGTCATGATGTCTAGTTGTACACCTGCAACTTTGGTTTTAATACGAGTTCCCGTTTCAGAGGTATCAACGACTTTACACGAATTTTCGTGACGTCTTTATGTAAGTGTATATGTGTGCGTATCACGGATAACTCAAAAACAGTTGGGCATAGAATGTTGCAAATTGGTATATAGGTTTGTTATAACATCTAGTTATGCACCTTTCTTTTTGGACTGTCTATGACTTTCTGTTTTGCAGATATTTAGGAAATTTATATTATAATGACCAAAAATACAAAGGTTTTGGCCATGATATATGACCTATACCATCATACAGATTTCAAGAGAAGCTAATGACAGAGCCAGTAATGATACTGTTATGAAAGTTGAAGATATTTTTGCATGTAGAAAGTTATGCTTAAAGACATAAGCAGGTTCTAGTAGACGAATGCATTTTATTGACTGAATATTCAGCCCGTAGATAGAGCCCGTAATGATATTGTTATGAAAGTTGTCGACATTTTTACGTATAGAAAAGTAATTCTTAAAGGCAGAAGCAGGTTCTAGTCGACAAATGAACTTTATTTAATAAATATTCATCTCGTGGATAGAGCCCGTAATTTGTATTAAAGTTGTCAACATTTTAGCGTACAGAAATTAATTCTTTAAGACGAAGCAGGTTCTAGTCGACGAACGCACTTCATTTAATGAATATTCAGCCCGTAGATAGAGTTTGTAATGATAATGATAAAAAAAAAAAAATTGTCGACATAGTAGCGGGTAGAAAGTAATTCTTATAGACATAAGCAGGTTCTAGTGTACGAATTCACTTTATTTAATGAATATTCAGCGCTTAAATAGAGCCTGTAATGATATTCTTATGAAAGTTGTTGACATTTTTGTGCGCAGAAAGTAATTCTTAAAAACATATGCAGGTTCTAGTTAACGAATGCACTTCATTTAATGAATATTCAGCCCGTAGATAGAGCCTATAATGCTACTGATAAAAAACGTTGTTGCCATTTTAACGTGTAGAAAGTAATTCTTAAAGAAAAAATCAGGTTCTAGTCGACGAATGCATTTTATTTAATTAATATTCAGTAAACAGTTGAATAAATCTCTTTTTCGTGCTTCATAAATCAAAAATGAATTAATATTCTTGAAACAATCCAGTGAAATATTCATTTTTACTACAGAAATCAAATAAACATTGTTAAATGCACTGCAGAGCATAAATTTCGCTAAATCCAGAACAACCGAATATTTCGAAGTCTGAATGGAATTTGAATTTACCGAGAGTATTGTCAGTGGTTTATGGAATTTTCAAGGTGGTTCTGCGTGAGAAACCAATGCATTGTTACACAATTTCCGGAACTAGACTCCTAGTGAGGTTAGAGTTTCCAAATTTTGTGAATCCCGTACTACCAATTTTCGCACATTTGAATGCCTAATTTGAGATTAAGTCAATACTCACCTTCGTGGAAATGAAAAAAAAAAAAAAAAATTTTTTACAACGTATAGAAAGTAGCACATAAAGATAGAGGCAAGTTTTAGTCTACAATCACCAGCAATCACTCTTTTTTTTTTTTTTTTTTTCTTTTTACAGTTCTTGTGAGTCATTTATAGAAATTTCGAAAAATATTGCTCTGCGCTATAAATCAACGAATTTTTCCAGAAAACTCCAGAACTCTATTCTTATTGAAAAAAGAACTTCTAAACTTCGGCAAACCTAAACTACAAATTTTGGCCAAATTCGGTCGCCAAGTCGCCAAATACGACGCAGACTCGACAAATTCGTTATTAAGACCAAAAATCTACTCTGGATACTAACTTGGTGGCTTGGCGAGATTAGCGATAAAATTTTGCGACAAATATTTTTATCGTATAGCCAGAAACGCTTTCTCAGTTTTAAATGAATTTGTTTAACTTAACTGTTTTGGTGAAATTTATCGTTTCTCGCCACTAATTTTTACCAAAGAAAACAAAACTGGGCCATCTATGCTCGAACGATTTTCATTGAACACTAAGCTGTGCATTTGTTAATGATTCTGTAATAAACTGTGACGTACTATTCCTGAGAAAACTACTATATTTGTTTCAGCGGTATATATTGGGTTGTTCGGAAAGTCATTTCGTTTTTCTCAGCAGAGGACTTAATTGTATTTTTTTCACACCTTCTTTACATTTAAGTTGCATTGCCATTACATATTGTGACAGCTGATATAGCAAGGCTTGCTTGTGAAAAAGGTCGTTTTATTCTGCTCAATAGTTTTTGATTGGTGCCCTATCAAATAAAGAAAATCAGAAGCGACATTTTCGGCATATTTTGTTTTTGCTATCAAAATGCGAAAATACTATTCAAACAAGGAAAAAAAGTATACGATGTGTGCACAGAAAATTTATTTAAAGAACGCTATTGTCAAAACTGGTTTACCAAATTTTGTTCTGGCAATTTTGAGTTGAAGATGCATAATGTTCTAGAAAACCAGTTTGTCCTAATGAAGACAAAATAAAGTATTGATTTATGAAAAACTGCCAAGTAACAACTCGTGAGATCGCTAAGAAACCGATCAAAGTGGAGAATCTATAATTCATTAAAATATTTATACAATATAAGAAAATCGTCTTTCATTTTCGAAGGAAAAAACGAAATTACTTTCCGAACAACCCAATATAATCGTATTATCGTGACTTTTTTTGTTTTGTTTTGTTTTTTGTTTTAATGAATGTTCGTGGACTGGAACATGCCTGTTTATTTAAGAATCGGTTACCTCGCACAAAAATGTCAATGATTTAATAACAATATGTACATTCTTATGGTTGTGTAAGGAAGTCATGTGGTGTCCGCATCAGATTTTTTAAAATTGATTTACCTTTCGAAAGTTTACAGTTTCCTGTGACATTAACTTATAGCACAATGAACAAGTTAAAAATACAAACTGTGTGTGTTATTTTCACTGTGGGATCATTAAGTCTTCATTATGTTATGTGTTTCGATTTACAAAATCAACAAATTTTTAATAACATTATTCAACTGGTGCTTTTAACCAACGTTTAATTGTTAATGGTTTCCTATATGTAGTTTCTGTGTATTGTATTATTGTATAACACTTCACGTAAAATTGGTTACACCTATTCAACGCATTAGAGTCACCAAATGGCAGTCATTTGAAAATCACTATGGGACTAACCAAAGAAATCACATTTTTTCCCATTTTAGGGTGGGGGTTAAGGTTGATTGACTACACATGTGACCTAGGCCTTGGCAGAATGTTTTTTCAAGGTGTCTTTTAAAATGGTCATATATATCCCGTATTTTTGCGAGTTTCAGAAAAAACAATGGAAACATCCGAACGGCTAGGCCAACAGACGCAACCTGTGAGCAAACTAGGCACTTTCCGTCTTCCAGGTTCGAGAGCAGAACCTCTCGGCCAACGGTGGGGCCATTTCCATTCTAAACGTGAAAGCGATGACCGTATCTAGGAGTTGCAGTGATGTGTGTTTTGTTATTTTGTTACCACTAATTTCAAACAATAATTTTAAAAATACTATTATAGCATTAAAACCTTCACCTTTTTTTTTTTTTATAAGTGGTAATAATATAATAAAACTCGCGCAAAAATATAGAACCGCTGCGACCCCAGCTTACAGGATATCATTGTGACTTTACATCTACAGACTTTGTTATTAAGAGTAGAAAAAAATGTGAAGAAAACAATATTTTTATATTTTGAGGAATTTGAATATTTTAAAATAAATTTCGTCAACAAAAGATTCTTTAGGAAACAAAATTGAATAAAATGAAAACAAATCCAATCATCTTATTGAATCACAAACTTTTGCTTGAATGTACTGTTTTTATATAGTACCTAAAATAGACCGTAGACATTTAATTGCTTGGAATCTATTATTGTCCTACCTCAATTACTTTTATACAAATTTTAAAATATTTCAGAATTTATTCCTTAATCTATTTCACTAACTATGCAAATTACCTATTCTAAATATAACACTCGTGCGTTTTGATAATGGCTCTTCTGGCGGTCATATATTTTCAAAAATGACCATTAAGATAAAAATCTACAGATTCAGGTCATTTCAAAACCCTTTTCATGGCGGACTTCGGGAGAACGACATCAAGTCGCACTTGTTGAGATTACCGACTATAAAGTGTCTAAAAGTTTTATCGGATATTATCTTTCGAAAACACCTGGCCACACGGAATCTTCTGAGAGGTCTTTCAAAAGAGTAATATTTTCCCTTCGAAAGAAACGCCAGTCTTTAAAGATACCCTATTTAATTCAACTTTCCCTCTGCGGTTATGCTAGTTTCATAGTGTCTTGCACGTAATTCATTATACCGGTTTAGACGTTGATAAATTGGAGTTTAATTCATCCTACTGGAAGAATGCATTTTTCTCGCAGATCTTTCAAGCAAACAGAGAGATTAAAAATTAGAAAGATGATATGTGACTAAGAAAGTGAGACCATCTCTGTGAAGGAGTTAGATGATTAATTTTAAGTTATTACTGTCCAATTGCTCCTTCTTTTATTTTATTGTAAGACAATTCTGTTATTATAAGGTGTATGTGTCTGGCTCCGTTTAGTTACTTGGCAGGTTTTTGGAGAGTTAAAGAACGAAAGTGGAAAATTTGGTTTTTGATTTTTCGCACGCTTTCGGATGAAAATGGTTAATTGAATCGAGAATAAGAAATGAATGGTGATTATACGAAAGAAAATTTTTTGCTTCAGTAAAATATTGTTCAATTTTCGATTTTTTTTTTTTTTTTTTTTTTTCTTACTTGCTCAGAAATTTGAATGTACTTTTTCTAGTATTGTTTTTAAAAGTACCAGAAAAAGTACAACTCGCATTCATTTATATTGTTTTTTCTTCAAATAAATTCATAATAATTATAATAATAATAAAACGAATTATTATTATTATTATTGCTCTCTTGTAAGTGATCTCAGTGATATTTCGTGGGCGAACAGAGGGATTAAAATTTAGAAAGATTACATGACTGAGAAAGCGGGACCATCCATGTGAAGGAGTTAAATAATTAATTTTAAGTTAGCACTGTCCAACTGTCTTTCTTTTGTTTTAGGGAAAAGAATTTCCTATTTTAAGACCTCTGTCTTCGTTTGGTTTCTTGGCAGATTTTTGAAAAATTAAAGAATAAAAAATTAAAAATTTGGAACTTTGTCTCGATTTTGATAGATAAGTAATTTTTTTTTTTTTTTTTTTTTCATTTTACTCGTAACAATTTCTTTTCTTTATTTCACACACTGTAAAAAAATAACTATTATCAGCTGCAAGAATCTCTCTGTGATTGGAGAAAATAATTATTTTCTCCAATCACAGAGAGTTTCTTGAAGCTGGTAATAGTTATTTTTTTTTACAGTGCACTTGTATCGAACTCGCTCTCTCTCCCCATGCTGTTCCTCATGCAATTCGAAGCTGATGGTATTAATGGTAAACGATGGATTTCATGGTAAATGATATTAAAAAGAAAGAAAGAAAAAGAAACTGACACTAATAAAATTATATAGTAAGTTAACTGCACAGAAGTAAGGAAAAAAATATCCAGTGGCGGTGATATTAGATCGAACATCTAGTACGCGTTTAGTTCGTCCTGCTGGAAAAAAGTATTTTTCTCGCAGATTTTTTAAGCAAACAGAGATATTAGAGTTAGAAAGATGATATGCGATTATGAAAGTGTGACCATCTCTGTGCAAAAGTTGGATGATTAATTTTAAGTTATTACTGTCCAATCACCCTTCTTTTATTTTATTGGAAGACAGTTCTGTTATTCAGAGGTCACCGTTTAACCCTACAAGACTCAATTTTTTTTAGTGCTCGACAAAAATATGTAGGTTGTAATTAGTGATCAGAAGATAGGGAAAACTTATAAAAATAAAACCATATTTTACGGAAAAATCAACTTTTTAGCTCAACGTACCGTATGTGGAACACACATAAAAATATGATTTACTAATACGTTTACTATTGTAATACAACTTACCTCTGCAAAATATACACTTCGTTATAACGCACAGTATTTTTTTTTTTTTTTTTTTTCGAGTCAAAACTGGTCAATAACTATTCTTTTTTATTTTTGAATTCAGACAAACGACTAACGTATCACTTTCATTCAAATTTCACACTGAGTGCATTATAACAAAAACACGAACGACATCTTTAGGTAAAGATTCGTATTACTACATTGCTAAATGTCAGTAGCTTCTATCAAGATGCCAAGAGATGTCGCTACTAATAGTTTTATAGCTATAGGAACGATTAAAGTCGGTGTTCCACATATGGAACTGGGTGCCATGTAGGGTTAATCCCTTCGCAGGTTTTATTAAAAGATTGAGGAACAAAAAGTTAGTGTTTATGATTTTTCTCACTTTCGAGTGGAAACGGTTTACTAAGTTGTGAGTAAAAAATGAAATAGAATGGGGAACTCCTTGTTCCTGTGGAATATTATTCAACTCCTGATTTTTGTTTGATTTAACATTACTAGGAACATTATTATGAAAAACATATCCCCCTCCCCCTTCTTATCTTCAGTGATAGTCTGATGTGGGAATCGACGGATTTAAAGTTAGACAGATAATGTGTGACTAAAAGTTGTAACCATCCACATGAAATCGATAATTAATTTTAAGTTATAGCTGTCCAATTGTTATAACTGTCTAATTTGTTATAACTGTCCAATTACCTTTCTTCTGTTTCATTGGAAGGTAGTTCTTTTGTTATACGATGTTTTTCTTCGTTTGATTTATTGACAAGTTCCTAAAGAGGAACGACAGTAAAAAGTTTGATGAGTTGATAAGTTTTCTAATGCGATTGGTTTGTCCAGTCAGATTTTCTGAGAATTAGCATTATATTATTTATATATTATATATATTTGAGTAAGTAATTAGTTTAGTTAATTTATCAGATGTAGTTAAAAAAAAAAACTGGAAATTACAAACAGCTAGGGCAACGAGCGTGACTTGGGTTCGAAACCGGCATTTCTTGCCTCTTAGTTATGACAACAGAAGTTTGGTCTCTGATGAAGAAAGCCGATTTTCACCGAAAATCTTCTACTATTTCTTTCTTTTCTCTCTTTTTTTTTTTTTTTTTTTCTTAGACTTTTCAAGTTAATATCAAAACTTAACGATTTTGCCCGATAGTAAGAAGTGGGAAAAAACTAGGCGGATAAAAGCAACTTCGGTTCGAATCCACGGGATTGTGAGACTTACCAAAAAAAGCTTATGATCGTCACATTAAATAGCCATTTTTTGTTTATGCAGAAATGATTTTTCAAAGATTTAACACTATGAAAGTTATTAATTGAAATACATGTATTATTGTTATTTTAAAGAATAAATATTGCTACATAATAGATAGAATTTTAATTATATGCACGTATAAATTATGCTATCTTTAATTTAAATAAACGATTAGAGAATCATTATATATATATATATATATATATATATATACCAGCACAATTTGCTTGTACGAAGTAAGGCCTACTGTTTGAAATTTTGTTTCTCTTTTATTTTGAAATTTCATCGATAAGATTCTTGACGATTTGAGTAAAAATGGTCGATAAACTTTCTGAAGAAATTCAGAAAACCTACTTTTGTATTTTGCTTCTGTTATTGTGATCATTTCAATATAAACATTAAACACACTACATATAATAATTTTTTTTAACAAAACAAATTTTCTAAATCAACAAATTCTTTCTTGATACTAAATTCAGTAACATTTGTATTTGTTGAAATAAATAAAGTAAATTTGAAAAGAAAAATATCATCACAGAATATTTTTAAAATGCTTTAACATTTTTAACAAGATTTTTCTGAAAAGGTCGGCGTCTAATACAATCGAAAGATAAACAATCAGTTTTTAAAAAAATATAAAGTACGGTTTAGAATTCTGAAAATCAGCGATAAATATTACTTAAAAATATATTTCCTATTGTTATCAGAACTGAATTTGCTATTTCTTAAGTAAAAGTACTTTAAACCTTCGATAAAATTAAAGTTCCCAAGCCTAAACGAAAATAAAGAACTTATTTTCGAAAGTATGTAATAATTCGCTGAATAAAAATACTCGATATAAATGAAAACATCTCTCTCTCTCAGAATTTTACAGTTTTAAATCTAGAGATGAAAAATTTAATTTGCCTTCCTGCACAATTTTCATTTGGCAATATTTAAAATCACGAAGAGAGGAGAATTATGTCGCGGCAGAATTACTATATGTGGATTAAATTTATTTGCAGCTAGCTACTCAATGCTGATCAAAAACAAAGATTAGTAAAAGAGGCGGAAGGAGAATGTTTTAAATAAATGTATTAAGGTGTATTTGAATGGCCGTAAAATAATTTCCATAGTAATGTTTAGAATTGTTATTATCTGTGGAAGTGTCAGTTAATATTAAAATTACTTAAATGCAAGAGAAATCGCCTTACTTTCTCATTTACTTAAATCAGAGAGTAAAATAAGTTGCGTTTTTGATAATAATTTGCAAATTAATGATTGAATAATTAGAATTTTGATGAAATTAGAACACGTATGAAATTTTACCACTGTATGGAACAGACAGTGTCCGTTTAATATTATGACATCGTTTTTTTTATTTTTGGTCAATGCGTTTGTTGACTTATATGACGGAGATGTCAAATAGCAGTGATGAGGTTGTGACGTCATCTTGTTCATTTTAAATCTGGTTGGTGACAGGCTTTCTTATAACTTACTTTAAAATCATCTTTCATTACAGAATATGAAAAGTTTTTAGTTTCTTCTATCTTCAATAGAAGAAAGTATTGGATTCGTAAAAATTTTCGACCTCGGGTTTTTGATGGATTTACACGTTTTGAAAGCTGTAGAATACTATTTGACTATTTTTAGAAAATGTCTGTCTGTGTGTGTGTGACAAAATTTTGTGGCGACTGTATCTCAGGTACAGAATTACTACTGCAGGTACAGAATGACTACTGCACAGAATTTCATACAAATTGGTTTGTAGTTACACATTGACATAAATTAGTGCCTGTCTCAACTTTTGGTAAAAATTATCTGACAGCTTCCGTTGCCATTCCGCTTTTTCTAAATTTTCAACATGGTGGTATAGGACAAAATTTCGTATAAATGTGCATAAAGAGAATTATTTTTCAATAATCATTATGAAATTTTAAAGAATTAACTGTAACAGAGATAGTCAACTGGGAAGAAAAAAAAAAAAAAAAAAAAAAAAAACTTGTGTATGTAGGAGCCTCGCGTCCCTTACCCCCCTGGGGGGAAAGTCCCCCCTCGAGGGGAGTAAATTTTCCTGATGGGTATCTTTCAAATGAGCTCGCCAATACCTTTAAAACGAAGGGTTGTGCCGTTCGTCTGCGATAATTTAAAATAAAGTTATCGATTTTTTTTTTTTTTCAATTTTAACAAAAAAAAATTAATAATAATAATATTGAGACTAAATTCATTTTTTTTTTTTTTTTTTTTTTTTTTTTTTTTTTTTTTAATATTTAGTATTATACTACTTCTCTAATATGGAAATCGTCTGCATTATCATGGAAGATAATTTTTTTAAACAATAATTTAATAAATTATTCTTACTGAGTGAATTTGTATAAGAAAGTATACAAGAAAGTCATGTGGTGGCCACAACATACTAGTTTTATTTTGTGATAATGTTAAAAATGAAACAAAGTAAACACATTAGTTTTTGTTACTGTAATTTCCGGTTGTAATTTCCGTATAATCCACAGGTTATATAAGCCAGTTTTGCACCAGATTTTTTAATTAACAAATAAAGTTATATATGTGCGAGCTGTTCCTTTGAAAAAATATAGATTTTTTTTGTTAAATATAATTTCTGGTGGGAAAATGACACACCTTACCTGCGGATTACACATCAGAAGTTACGGTAAATTTTGTGGGAGGGGACAAATTTCTGTTTATTGAATCTATACGATATTTTTCCAGTATATTGACATTGTATTTTCGAATGTAATTTTTGAGAAATTGCAATCAACTTCATATTGTTATATTTCAATGCATACTGTATGCAAATTTTCTCAATTCTCAGACAGTAATTTAGATACAATTATATTTAGCATATAGTTTTTTTTTTTTTTTTTTTTTTTTTTTTTTTTGGGGGGGGGGGGGGGCACCGGAAGATTAAAATTTCCAGTAAAATTTTTCGGTAGCTAAAATGTGCTAAAGTTGGCAACTATGTTTCAGCATCCAGTTAAAGTAATATTTTTAATTCGAATGTGACTATAAATAATGATTATAATATGACTATTAAATTTGTCGTACAGACTGATATACATACATACATACATACATACATATATATATATATATATATTCAATCTTTAATATATTTCTCTGCATCAATAAAAAATTACATGGAACCGCAATATCATACAGAAGAATATAAAATCAGACTTTTTATTTCCTATTACGTTAAAATAATCTGTTACAACTGAGCATGTAATAACTATTAGTATTATATTCAAAGATTATTTTTTTCTTCTATTATTAATATAGTTTATTCAACTGCTCTAATATAAAACACGCGTTGTCTTTACATTATAAAACAACATTTAAAATTCAGAAACATAAAAAAAAAAAAAATTGTTGCCTTATTAACTCAGAATAACCTTTTATAACAGAATATGTAAATTATTTCATTTCAACGATAATGTCAAAAACGAAACAACGTAATCGCAGGCAGTGTTTTGTTAAATTTTATGGGAGGTGACAAATTGATGTTTGTTGAACTTAACACAATTTATCCGATATTACGAAATTTATCTCTCTGTCTCCAAAAAATCTAAAAATAAATATGGAAAAAAATTTAAAAAAGGGAGATAAGAGTTCGATAAGTTTACTTGTCGTTCAACAAACCTCAATTAGTTTGTTATCAATGGGAAGAACCGATCTTATTGCGAGGGGCTCTTTCCTGTTTATAGACATTTGCCTTCCTAATCAGATAATTAACTTTTCAGTCCACAGTTTGTGTAAAAATCTGTCTTCATACTTGGTACCATTATTAGCTGATAAGACACGTTTTGGAAAGTAATTGAGGTGGTAGAAAAAGAAATCGGTTAAAAAAAAGATATTGTCTCAATGGGAAGTTTTTCTAGCAAGCGGCTGGATTATTCATTAGTGGTTGGTGATTTTATCTGTCAAAAGAAATGCTCGTCATGCCTTATGAATTCTTTTTTGAAATGGTATTTTTATTTTTGTAATTATTATGAGTAAAAGTTATTATACTTCTTTGATATTGAGAAAGAAATTAAATTTGAATTGTCTGTCTTCAGCACCACTTCTAGAATAAAATGTCTCAAAGAAACTTTTGTTCTAACTAAAGAAAAATTGGACCTTGAGGCCAGTAGTATGAGATTGCCGACTTTAACAAAAATTCACATTTGTTCTTGATAGTTCCAATAGTTCTTTATTGCTGATCCTATGGAATATACGAACTTATTTCATTTATATATATTTTTTTTTAATTTTAAAGTGGATTTTTCGTATTATACACCCGCCTCTTTTCCTTAGAAAGTAAGCAAATTTATTCGTCATTTTTGCTCGTAATAATTTTTAACTTGGCTTAAAATAATAATAATAATAATAACTTGAAGAATTGTCCCCTAATAAGTTTTAAAATGGATTAAAAAAAACTGACTTTAAATTAAATTAATTATTATTTTTCTATAAAATCGATAATTTTTTAGTTGGAAGACTACTTTTTACTAGTTCGTAAATATGCCAGTGCAAGGTTGGCCTTGAATTAATAGTATTTTTCATGAAAATTTTTTGAATGAATTGTTTTTTTCTTTATTGAGAACAACACATAATCACTATTATTAGTCAATTTGTATCACTGTAAAAATTTTGCGGTTAAAATTTCACGACTTTTTAAAAAACTTTTTTATACTCTAATAATAATAATAATAATAAAACATGATTTACTATCTAACATGGAATGAAAGTTAGAAGACAGTTGACAGATTTTAAAATATGAATGCAAAATGGCCTTAAAAATAAATAAACTAATAAATTTAAATAACAATCACATTCTAAGTATGTAAAATAAATAAATAAAACGACTCTATAAAATATTTATCTTTGAAATTTACTATTTATAGCTAATTTTAAACTTTTGTTAAAATCTGCGTAAAATTTCTGATTTTTCTTTCCTTTTTTAAGCATTTTTATATTCCGATCTTTTTTTTTAAAAAAAAAAAAAAAAAAACCTCTAATCATAATCTAGCATGATTTAAAATTTGAATGATTGCCAGCACTTTTTTTTTTTTTTTTTTTTAACGTCAATGAAAAGTGGTTTTAAGAAACACATTTTAATTAATTAAAATATATTTATATATAACAGATTTTCATGAAGTAGTACTAAGAACTATCTTGATTAAATCAGAGTTCCAAAATAATAATAACAATTATTATAGTAATAATAAAAACCGTACTGAAATCAGTTTATTTGATTGGATACTACAATGGCACAGACGACAGACGTAATTCAAACAAAGGCACAAACGTAATTCAAACAAAATTATAATATTCCTCTTTTCTGGTCAGAGCTTAAAAACCAATTTTTCATTGAAATCAGAAAAAGATGCCTTCAATTTCAAAAGTTCGTTTGCGTTCAGTATCTGCAACTTCAACAACCACACATCAGTGCATGTTTTACAATTTTTGATGAAGCAGTTTTCATATGAAGAAACAAGTGAAACAATGTTATAGAACTTTACTCAAAACGAATTGCTAATGTATATATATATATATAATGTTACGATGATTGTATAAATACATATAACGCAAAAATTCAAAATGAATGCAGTGAAAAAAACTTTAAAAAATGTAGCAGTCAGAAAATAATAATTATCCTAAAAAACACGATGGCCATCGTCAGGGAAGCCTCTCGATGTAGGATAGAGAAACAGTGAGATGTTTCAAGAGCTTAGTAAGACCAAAAAGCAACTTAGCCCCCTACATCTTACCTAGAGAGCCTGTACAGAGAGAGACGACAAATGATGAAATTATACTACGATGTATTCACATAGCAGACACTTTTTCTACCAGACTGGGTGTTGGTTTAAAAAAAAAACCTCGAACACTTCTCAGTTGAATATCAATAGCAATTTTTTTTTTCAAATCTCTCTCTCTTTTTTTTTTTTTTTTTTTTTTTTTCTTTCTTTCTTTGTAATAATCCTTTATTTAAGCTATAGTTTTGAGCACAGTGCTTTAAAGCCGTTAAAACATTTTTAAATGCAGATGATAGTTAAAAAATGTTTTAAAACCAATCAGAAGATAACTAGGTATTGACGTCTCTCTCCTTGGAGGCTCTCTATCTCTAAAGAGAAAAGAACCCAATCACTGCAGCTCAGAATTTAAAAAGTAAAAAATTAGTTACTCCCTCTTTCTCTCTCTCTCGCTCGCATTTCATACCTCTTTTTCTTTATATAGATATGTATTTATATATGATTTGTAATTTAGAGCACATGTTATATATATATACAGTCGGTAACAAAAGTATCCGAACACTAGCGAAAATTCCCATATAACAAAACAGTATTAAGAGTACTTTTTTTACATAAGAATTTTTGCTAGTGTTCGGATACTTTTGTTACCGACTGTATATATAGAGAGAGTAATAAATATGCGGTAATATATTGGAGAGTTTGGTAATTCAATAATGGGGTCTTGACAACTGATAAATATGTTAAGACACTCTATGATTGAGTACTTTTAACGTCCCATTATAGTTACGCATTGAGCAACTGACAATCTATGAACATAGATATATGCTTTTCATTTCATTTTTCATGTTTTTTTTTCGTTCAGAAAATGCTTTACTGATTAAAGTCTAATAATTATTACACATACACTTTTAGGGATATTTTTAACAAATTTTTGAAATCTCATGATACCTAAGTCTTCTCGGTAGACTCTTACATGATAGATTGTTTTTTTTTTTTTCTTAATTGTATTATTTGTTCGTATTTAAAATACAAATTAATTCTTTTAGCAATATCATGTTTCTCATTAGTGCTGGACGATATCAGAAATTAAATATCGCGATATATCACCATGTTAATATCGATATTATGTGATATATTGCGATATTTCTTTCAAGATAGGAAAAAATAGAAATTTGTTATTTTTTAAAGACATATGCACACGAATTTTAAAGTATACAAGTATAAAGTGTTTTCCGTGTATTTTCTGGTATATTACTACCATAACTTTATCATAAAAAAAAAAAAAAAATGCATAAAAAGTGAATCAATATTTTGTGTTTCTTATAACTTATACTGTTGCTTTTTAGTATACCTCTGTATAGTTTGTCCTCTATTCTTCCCATTTTAAGCTTTAATTATTTTAAAATCATATTTTAACACAGCTAATATGCGATCTGTGTTTTATTTGTACCAAGTATATCAAAATTCATAATTCTACTAAAAATAAAGCTTAATAAAAATTGTCTTAAGATGTAGGTATTAAATAAAAAGGAAAATCATTCTAAATAGTTAAGAACTGCCATTGGATACACCTTTTTTAGTCGTAGAGAGTAATATTTTTTACTTAAAACTCTTATATGCATCCTAAATGTCAGTTACTTGTCATTTTTATTTTTGTATCTGCTTACCAAATCATTACAATATTTTTTAAATGTATATGTGTTCAATTCACATTCGTAATAGTTTCATATATTCGTAATAGTTTCATTATATATATATATATATACATTGTCAGTATAAAAATTATATTATTTAAAGAAAATTATGTTGAAGTTTCATTTTGTTACTTAAAGTAACTCATTTTGCAATTACATGTACGGCTTAAAAAAAAAAAAAAAATAAATAAATAAATAAAAAGAAAGAAAGAAAAGGAAAGAGAAAAAATAAATGCTACATAAAAAAAGTAATAAACTATCCAATATTATATAATTTAATAAAGAAACTGTCACTGTAAAATTACTGAAGATAAAACTTTATTTTACATCAGTCAGATAGCACCCTTTCTCCCTTCCCATGTTTTCCAATGGGATTTTTGTCGCGTCGTTTTATAAAAATATTTTATTAAAAAATGAATTTTTTCGAATTATGTTTTTTTGAATATTACTCTTTGAACAGGTCGTCTTTTAGCTTAAATTCTGTTTTTTGAATATTACTCTTTGAACAGGTCGTCTTTTAGCTTAGTGAACAATTTTTCGAAAAAATAAATTTAATTATTTTACTTAGAGATCCACACTTTACCCATAATTTACTTATTGAGTCCATAATTTACTTATTGAAATAAAATATTTAAATTAATTTTTTCGAAAAATTGTTCACCAAGCTAAAAGGCGACCCGTTCAAAGAGTAATATTCAAAAAACAGAATTCGAAAAACTTCATTTTTGAATGAGATATTTTTATAAAACGAAGCAACGAAAATCCCATTCGATAACATGGGAAAGGAGAAAGGGACTGATGTACAACCCAAACAGTGATGCCAGATGGTCGAAAATTATTTCCCCAAACAGGTCTTCAAATTTCCCCAATTCAGGAGGTTTTTTTCGAAAAAATCCCCAATTTGATTTCTACTAAAAAGGGGAAATAAAAATTTTTTCAAAAAAAATATCAAGCAGATTTTTCTGTGATAAAAATTCAGATTTTTCCCCAAAAGAAGGCATTTAAAAAAAAAAATCCCCAAATACCAATAAAGATATTGAAAGTCTCTAGTCGTAGGGATAAATCATTACGTTATCAACATTGACAGAGAGTTGAAGAACTCCCCAGATTTGTCCCCAAAAATTTTAGAATTCCCCCAAAAAGTCCCCACAAACATTTGGTCCAAAAGCCTCAAAAATCCCCAAAATGGGGACAAAATCCCCAATCTGGCATCACTGAGCCCAAAGCGAGTTAAACACATGTCGCATCTTATTGGCCAGAAGATATGGATACTTTGAAATAAACCAATATCAATGAACCAATAGCAGGAAATGAGCTAAAACAAAAGATATTGTTTTCATTCGTCATACTCGTTTGTTTTTATATCGCCTGTCTGTGGTATTACACCTACGATCCGCGAGCGATGATGTGCAATATTATCAAAGAACTTATACTAACGGTAGTATAAATTCTTTCATATTATCGTTTAGAGCCAGGGAAATGCATGAATGTAGAATGAGAAGTCAATATACTCTAAGAAGTCAGTATACTATGGGAAGTCAGTATACTGTGATAGTTTAATTTTCCTGATGAATATCATTGACTTTTTGTTTTTGGACAGTGATATTTTCAAGAAAGTAGATACATTGCGGTATGGAAAGAGAGGATTGGAGAGGAAGGATTGTTTGGGGTTGGGAGTTTTAGTCAGTGAGTGGAGGGGAAAAAGGGGGTTGCATTAGTATAAGCTATTCAGGTCTCTTTTTTTTTCGGGCTTTGCTTGGCGCGCGATGATGCAGGTTTGTGGCGCGCACAAGGGGTTGCGTCACTTCCGCTAGCCAAACGGTTTGTTTGTTTTTTTAGAAAACACGGTGAATAAGCTATTCGGCGTTCTCTTTATTCCGAGCGTGGTGACTGGTGATAGGTGCTAGTGAGGAATATTATTTATCGGCGCTTCGATCGATCGCTGAGTGTGCGCTAAAGAAATATCGTTAGAGGGATATATTAGCAGAGCTAGATCTTTAATATCGTTATTGCGATATTTAAAAAATATTGATACTTGGGGATATATTGATAAATACTCCAGCCCTATTTCTCATAGTCTTACCTACATACATAGTGCATTGATCTTGTAAATACATATATACTTCTTTCATATTTGAAATCTATTGCAATGCATTAAATACAAAACTAGTTATGACTGTCTCATTTATACTTTTCAGGAAACTGTGACTTTATACCTACTTTCACAAATATGTTAACAACTGTGCATTGAAACAAATAAAAATACTTTATAACCCAATTAAATCATTGGATATCCTTCAACGATGAATGTGTAGGCTTGCGTAGGTTTTTAAAAGTAGCAGCAGAAACAACTAAGGATATATTAAATAAGAGAGAGAATGTTTTTATTTTTCAGTAAACAACTTAATATTATATATGCACCAGTTTCTTCCTACATGGAACTCACTTCAAATGGAAATTTCCAGTTTAA
Organism: Salticus scenicus; assembly: GCA_963930645.1. Classification (NCBI taxonomy): domain Eukaryota; kingdom Metazoa; phylum Arthropoda; class Arachnida; order Araneae; family Salticidae; genus Salticus; species Salticus scenicus. The sequence goes on along the minus strand of OZ005656.1, from coordinate 203,540,249 downwards.
TGAGCTTTAATGTGCAAGAAAAAGACCGTAGCTACCCCTATCCCAATGATGATATCTCAAAAATGATAATGACTCCTTATTAAATGATACCCCAATCCAATCCTAGAGGAAACTGAAATCCTTCCTTCTAAATTTCATCTAATGTCTTTTCATTGTTCTACTTGCAGTAAAAATGTATGATGGAAATATGTTTTGATGAAGGTTTAAGATGCTGACAGTTAAAACTTTAAAGTTTTTATCGCATGCATTCTGTACTTTGTAAAAACTAAGTGAATATTATGAATCATTCGCAATAAAATACGACAGCGGATCATCGTAAAACAAAACGAACCAATTCGCCGTATAATCCATGCTTCGTCTAAAAGTATACAGTAAAAAAATTATTAAAAATAATAATGATAATAAATCAAGGCAAAGTAGCATTAGGAATATCATATTTTAATACATACATATATATATATATATATATGTATATATATATATATATCAAGCAGATTTTTATCAAAAGTAGCTAAGAACCAACTCGTTTAAATCAACATTTAAATGGAAAGAACTCAAATCGATCCAGCCGTTTAGAAGCGATAATGTTAGAGACAGAAACACACGTAGATAGACAAATGCTTCAAGTCTCTTACCCCCCCCCCCCTTAAACTTTTTTTTTTTTTTTTTTGTCAAGGTTAAAATAAATAAATAAATAAATAAATAAATATATATATATATATATATATATATATATGTGCCACAAATAAACTATTAAAGAAAGTACGGATAAAATTTATGGTTGTGGTTTGGCAGCGAAGTTTCCAGTTTTTTAATCTTCATTTTCCCCTCAGAAGTGTATAGTTTATGAAAAATTGCTTTGTAGATTTATGAACATCCACCTGTTATTCAATATTCTGTTCTATAATTCAGTTTCCAACTATGAGCTCAATAATATAGGAAATAGACTTTGGTACTGGTGTAGGTGTTTGAATAAAGATTAGGCCATTTCGCCAGGATCCTAGACCTGAGCTAGGAGATCTCTCTTTCTTGAGGATGAGGGTTGGGGGGGGGGGATTTCTAACAACACTAAGTCTGATTTTTATTTATTTGGGCCCTTCTTTCATCCAAGATATAATTCAGCGAAACTTCGTCTTTTAGAATCCACGATAGACTGTACATTAAATTCGTGTAAGTTGTGTTCATGTAAGATTAATGTTGTGTAAATAAGAAGGGACTTGAAAATGTGAAATTTTATAAGAGTTAATTTTAAATGATTTGATTTAAATAATAATAATAATAATAAAGTATTTGATTCTAGACATTTTTTTGGTCAGTCAGCGTTCTTACTATTTTATAAATCAAACATTGCTAAACGCAAACAGCTTTAAAAATTCCTCTTTTTTTTTTTTTTTTTTTTTTTTTTTTGTGTGGGGGGGGGGGGGGTTAGATGCTAGAAATTGATATTATAGATTGCCATTACCAGAAAAATTTAGTTTTCTCTAATAACCCACTTTTCGCCTGAAGAAAAAGTTTACAGAAATCAAAAAATAGCTATAGCTATTTTAATGAAAATCAGTAGTCATGGAGTTTTGGAAATCGATAGACAGGTTGTAATCTCTTAAAAAATTAGTGCTTGTTCATTGTTTGCTCTTCGCCTGGAAAATAAAGTGAATGATTTTTACTATTAGAAAATGATATTAAAATAAATAAATAAATAAATACAAAGAAAGAAAGGAAAATTGGATAATTTTTATGCAAAAAAATCGATTTGTCAAGTTGTTATTTTCAGAAATATTAGTTTATACTGGTAATATATTCTTCGATCGGATAAAAAAATTTGCAGAAAGGAAACTAATCATCGTAGTTAGAGCAGGTAACTTTTCCAGTTCCTCGGAAAAATTACTATCACTTTTTTTTTTCCGCGTTTTTTGAAGAGTAATTTTCTGTAATATATAATTACATTAAAATAAGGGGAGGGTGGAGTATATTCTTTGATAAAAGTGATATTTAAAATAATAATAATAATTATTATAAAATAAATAAATAAAGGTGAGTATTAACGATACATTTGGAGGAGTTGAAAGTATTGCCAACTGTAGTAAAAAAATGCATATCTCCGTCTCTAAATTACTATGTGTAGAAGATATAATATTTTATTAATTTCTTGTTTCTAATGAATGTATTTTTCTTTTCAGAACGAAATGGATGGATCCGACCGGCATTCCTTACCATCGCTCCAAAAGAGTAAGTTTTATAAGAATTTTTCCCCCCTGCCCATAAAGTTAAATACCTATGAAATGCACTTAAATTCGATCTGAGAGCAATGAAGTAAAATCTTGCTGAATCTTGCGTCGAGGATAAGCATGCAAGGATTCAAAAAGTATTAGTGATGTTTTAAATCATCGTAATAACGTAAAAACGCCCAATTAACGAAACTGCGATATAAAAATGTATACATAATTTTTTATTTTTTTTTTAATTGTTTATATTTATCTTTTTTTTTTTTTTTTTTTTTTTTGATGAAAGTTGACTTTTAAACAAAGTAAGCAAAATATCAGAATTAGTGGAATATTAATCCATGAAAATTTCTTGAGTTTTTAAAGTTGATAATTTTCCATATACAATTTTAGAACAATGAAAAACAAATAGACACAAAAACAACCCTACTTTTTCAAATTTATTATTATTATTATTATTATTCACACTTAACTTTTATCTCTGAAAAGCCACCAATTTGCAATCATAAATAATAATCTAAGCTAACTTTGAATATCTAAATGTGCACAGCTTAAAATTTTTCCTTAAAAGTTCGTAAGCGCGATTGTCCCTTGCGTTCTTGCGTTTAATTTCTAGCATAGACAACCCCCCCCCCCCCCATACACACACACACCACACACAAAAAAAAAAAAAAAAAAAAAAAAAAAAACTAGAGTTGTGCCATTTTAGTTTTACTTCAGACGTCTTTTAGACTTTTAAGTTATATGAATGAAAAAAAAAAAAAGTATATAAACATATTATTTCAACACCATTTACATGCATGTTAAAAAGACAAATTATTTTTTACAATAAGAATGATTCATACGATCTATTTAAAAAATCATATCTACCTATGTATTGTATTTGTGCTGGATAGTTTAAAAAGAAGAATTACTGAACAATTTGTCCTCTTTCAACAAAACATAAATTTAATAAAGTTAAATAATGTATTACAACTTAATTCATACAATACTTAAAAATGGAACTACATGAAATAAAAACATAAAAGTTTTGTATAACACTGGAAGTCAAAAAGCAATAAATTTTCATTTTATTTCAATATATATGTTGTAAAATTAAGAAAAAATGTTGTTGAATGTTGCAAAAATATTCAGTTTGATGTAAATAACAAAATTATAAGCATAATAATAATAATAATAATAATAACACTAAGGATTTTTCTTTACCCTTCGACCCTTTCCTAAACAAAGAAATAAATCAATTGCCTCCATTTATTTTATTTTATTACTAATGTTTTACTGAAATTTTTTAGCAATTTACTATTTCGAAATGAATTCAAATTTCAAAATGTCTGTATCAATTGTGACATTTTTGTATCATTAATAATATTTGTTTCAGTTTTCAATTCCTCATTTTTCAAGAGGAGTAGTTTTGACATATGGACATGTTGTTAAATTTCAATATGTAAGACGAATTAATTATTATATTTTTCAAAAGTCATTCATTTTAATAGTATTTCAAACAATGCTGCTATTATAGTTGTGATTTTTTTTTTTTTTTTTTTTAAATGATGGATATTTTATTCACTCTTTATTGAATAGATTTTACAAATATTTGCTCTATAATTTATACTTTAAAACTTTATGATATTCTTACAACATATATTTGTGAAAGTACTACCTACAATAAAATCGGATGTTATTACTTGCTACTAATGCTCAACCCAAAATCTTGAGAAACTTATAACAAACAAGCTTCAGAACCGTTATTTTTAAAAATGCATAACGTTATGTCTGGCATTTTTAAGAGAAAAATACATAAACTGTTTTACTAAAATCCTTTGTGATGTAAAAGTTCACATTATGATTCAATAATAAATTACATTTATGTTCATGTTCTAAGTTTACTGTGTGGTATAAGCTCTACCAATAATAAGAGAAAGTAAAAATAAAATTTGTATTTTGTAACAGAGCCCTTTAAATGAAGTAAATTTTAATCACGATATTTTAAAGAAATTGCAATTTATAGTCTTCTTTTTACATTCTTTTTTTTTTTTTTTTTTTTAAAGGGAAAAAAAAAAAAAAAAACAGGAATATGTGTTTAAAAATAATAATAGGGTAGGTACTCCAGTGATTGGCATGCTCCAGTAATTGACATCTATCCCGAAATAATTAATAAATAAGAAAAATAATAAAATCATATATTTTACATATAAGAATTTTAACATTTTATGTCAAACACTGGAGCATAGGGTGCTAATAACTGGTAAAATGAATAACTAGCAGTATCAAACACTGGAACATAGGGGCCAATTACTGATAAAACGAAAAGCTGGCAGTGTCAATTACTGGAACATTGAGTGGGTTTCAAATAAAAATTCATAAAAAAAAATATATAATTGTTATCAAATGTATATATATTTTAACATATATGTGGTTCTGAATGTCTTTCATACTATATGTACTAACTTAAGATTTCTAAAAATATTTTTTCATGACTAGAACATTAAAAACATCAGAGATTGCTCTAAAAGTGTCAATCACTTGTGCACTAATAATAATAACTGAATGAAATTGTATATATTTTTTATTTTTCTAAATTTTTAATTCAGCGACATTTGTGACGATCACAAACAAGCTGAGAAAATCCATAGTAAAATCATTCTTTTTTATTTTAGAAACATAAAATTGTCTCACAAATACTAAATTTTAAGCGCCGATAATTTTCGTAACTTTCTGTACGAATAATAAAATTTTTTATTCAAAAACACGTTTTTTTAATATACAATTTTCTCATAAAAAAACAAATTCCAAAAAATTTTCTGCAAATAAAATATTTTTAATGAGCTTACTTTGATTTGGTCAAGAGCCAATTTTCAGTTAAAGTCACATGATCATATTTATTTTCTATCTTTTCTTAATTTCCAAGGTAAAAAGTTACTTGCATTGGAAAAAAAAAAATAATAATAATGAAACAACAGTTTCTTAGAAGATAAGAAGATTTTTTTTTTCAACCCGTTAGTCGCTATCAACAGCGCCACCTATTACAGATTACGAACTTTTTATTTAACTGTCACCAATAATTTTAAGAAGTTATGTGATCGACGTTAAATCGCTTTTATTCGCGTTTTATGTATATCAAATGCCACTTCTAAAAATTTTTGGTGGCTGTTGAATAAAAAAATCTGGAAAAACTGAAGGATGGGCGGCAAATCGACCAACTAGCGACTACTAACGGGTTAAATGATATTGAATCCATTTGACAAAATAATAATAATATTTTTTTAAGAATTGCTTTTTATCTTGGCAACTTTTATTAAAAATAGTACATAACTCTTGTACTCGCAAACTACCTCTTGTTTAAAAGAAAAAAAGTACACCTACCCCATAGTCTGTATTTTACTAAATGATATTAGACACGACTCTAACAAATAATTTGAGAATATGTATACTAAAAATCTGTTTTTTTTTTTTTTTTTTTTTTTTTTTTTTTTTTAATGTAGAAATAAATGTCTAAAAATGAAATATTTTAAGTTCTTAATTTTTTAGTAATTCTTGGTAATAACAAAAAGGTATTTTATGATTAATTTTTGTGACCTTACTTTGATTTGGGCAACTCACATTCAAAGTAGCTGAAATGTTCCTGTTTTTATATTTAATTTTAAAACAAAAGACATAATTTGCATTTCTAATAAACTAATTGACTTAACGCTTCCCTCCCCACGTTTTCATTGTGTAATATTTGACATCTTTCAAGCAAAGACAATAAAAAAAAATTTATTGAAAAATAAAACCAATGATTTCCTCCCAATTTTTTTTTTTTTTTTTTTTTTTTTTTTTTTTTGAAGAAAACTATTTTATTCGCTTTTGGCATATAAATCTCCCGTTTTATCTTCATACTATGTTCCTATTTTCAATGTTTATCTTGATTGCACCTTGGCCCGTTTAGCTTTTCCCAAATTGTATTCATATTCAAAGTAAACACTTTTCTAAGGAAGAATTTATTTTTTCCAAACATAAATATTTTACGTGTAAAGGGTTAAAGCAGCTCTTGTAAGTTTCATAAACATAAATTGAATTCAATGACACTTTTGCTTTAACTTATTTAATCATTTGACTAATTGAAAAAAAAAAAAAAAAAGATTTAAAAATGTATTTTTCTATTTTAAGTGGCAGTTTGTTTCAATTGTGGTAATAATCCTTTATTAACGTTTGTTGGCTTCGGATGTAAAAATATAGATATACAAATATTCAAACGTCTCGTACGTTAATATGCTCATTGTGTATTATTTAATATGATTCCATTAAAAAAAAAAAAAATAAAGTTAAAAATAAAGTTAATAATCTCCTTCCAATTTGATTAATATATGTCCGTTACTTTTATTCTACTGAATCTTAAATTATTATTTTGTAATCTAATTTTAATATATATATATATATGAGTTTTTGCGATGATTTATTCGACTGTCTATTTTTCTTTCTCATTCTTTTCATTTTAATCATAAAAATTATACACACACACACACACACATATATATATCATACAATTTTAGTATACAATAATTCTCATGAATTATTTTTAAACTATATTCTGGTGTTCAATGTTTATCCTGACAGCATAATGACTCGTTTTGCTTTTCCCAAATTAAATTCATGTTCGAAGCAAAGCCGAAAGAAATTCTTTGTTTTCCAGACATAAATATTTTCCAACATGTAATGCATTATAACAACTCATGTTAATTTTTCATAAGCACAGATGAAATTTGAACACTTATTGAATTTAAACACTTTTGTGTTTATTTATTTAATCACTTGACTAATTAAAAATAAAAGCTTTTTAAATGCATTTTCCTTTTTAAAGTGGCAGTCTGTTTCAGCTGTGATACTAACACTTTATTAACGTTTACTTGCTCCAAATGTAAAAATACCGATATACAAATAAATTAACATTCAGATGTCTGATAATGTCAGTATATTTATTGCGTAAATATGGTTTCAACAAACAAAATAAGAAAATTTTTTGAAAAATGAGGTTTATGATTTCCTTCCAATTCGATAAAAGAAAGATAATTCATCCGCTTTTAGTGTATAATTCCCATGAATTATCTTCATACTATATTGCGGTTTTCAATGCTTATCTTTATTGCATAGTGACTCGTTTTGCTTTTCCCAAACTGCATTCACGTTCACAGCAAGCACTTTCCGAAGAAAATTTCCTGTTTTTCACACATAAATATTTTACTACATATAAAAAAACAAATTAACTCTTGTAATTTTCATAAACATAAACTGAATTTAAATACACCTTTGTTTGTGCATATTTAATCACTTAAAAAATAAATAAAAACTTTTTAAAATGCTTTTTTTTTAGAGGCAGTCTGTTTTAGCTATGATAATAACTCTTTATTAACATTTGTTGGCTTTGGATTTACAGACCAATCACAAATCATTGTACAAATAAATTAATGTTCAGGAGTCTGGTACGTTGATAGCGTAATATTTAAACATGATTATTATAAACAAAATAAAGTTGGTTGGTTGGTTAAGTTTCAATCTCGCACTAGTACTGCACTGTGGGTAATTGGTGATGGTCTGGGGTTCATCCCTAAGGATGGTCCGGAGACATTTCATCCTCCACAGAAGAGGTGGCTCCAGTGGCGGATCCAGAACTTGACTTTTTTTTTTTTTTTTTTTTTTTTTTTTTGGGGGGGGGGGGGGGGTAAGATTTTTCAAAGTGTTATTCTAGACAAATAAAAAATTTACAACTGCAATATTCCAGGGGGGGGGGGCTTCAGCCCCTAGCCCTTCCCGCCCCCCTAAATCCGCCAATGGGTGGCTCCCCCGCCTCGATGACCTCCATACTATAAACAAAATAAGAAAAATTGTTGGAAATTTAAACAATGATTTTTCTTTAATATGGTTAACGGAAGATATTTTATCCGAATTTAGTTTTTAATTCTTCTAAATTATCTTCATACTACATTCTGATTTTCAATGTTCATCTTGATCGGAACTTGACATTCTTCTTTTCCAAAGTTATCTTGATGATCAAGCAAACATTTTTCAGAGAAAATTTCCAGTTTTGCACATCAAACTATTTTAAAATACATTTTTTTTTCCCCCGAAAAGATAGCATTAAACTGTTTCTATATTATACATTAATTTTTTATTACCACATTCGCTTAACGAGAATTAGAGGAAAAAGAGTTACATCTTAATATTCTTTCTATTATTTAATGTCCGACCAAAAAGTCTGATTTTTGTTCTAGCGAGTTTCAACCTGAAATCGTAGTTTTCTAAAGAGCTACTTTGGAATTATAGTTAAAAAAAAAAAAAAAAAAAAAAAAGTAGAATCTTTTATTCTTGCTACAGAGTGGCAACTATCCGTATTTCTCAAAACCATTCTTTTTTTTTTTTTTTTCTGAGAAATTTACAAATTTTTATTTACAAAAATAAGAAATAATACGAAGAACAAATTGAGCAACAAACAAATAAAATTACAATATTGTTTACCAAGAGGCTTGCAAAGCCTTTGCAGGTAAATGTAAAAAATATATAAATATGCATATAAATAAAAACAAACAGAAATTACATAAATGAAAAAGTACAGACAATAAAGTAAACACAAGGAAAATATAAAGTAACATAAACATATGTCATAAAAAATTAAAACAGGTAGCTAACAACGCACAAATCACAACAAAAATTAATTTAGGGGCTCAATTTAATACAGATCAAACTAATACTTAATAAGAACTAAAAAGTTTATTTACTATAATAGATGGCGAAAATAAGTATCTGCATCATCCAAAGACAATAAAAATTTTCGCAGTTTTTCTCTAAATGAATTTAATTTTAATTCACTTAGGATATATAGCGGTAACATATTAAAACATTTAGGACCCTTATAAACAAAACATCTGTGCAATATTTCTTTATTTGCTTGAGAAACTTGTAATGCAGAAGGATTTCTCAAATTGTAAGCAATCAAAGTATTGAGAAAATTATTTCTATTTTCAAACCTAAAAATTTATAATCGGTAAAAATAAAGTTTTTTTTTATCGTTAAAAAGTTATGATACTGTATCACACCTAAGTAATTTATTAAACGTTTTTGTGCTGAAAACAAAGGTAAAATACAGGGTGGTCCGAAAAACATGATAGAAAGTAAGCGATCGTTGTGAAAAAAAAAAAAAAACAATCAAGAACATGAAAGCTATATTATTGAATAATGATATGAATGACATTTAATATACAAGGTGCTCGAAATGTCTATCGTCCCCGACTACAGTGTTATAAAGCCAGTTCCGAAACTCTGTCATACAGCGCTGGAGTGTGTCGGAATCAAGTGCATCAATCTCAATTCTGATAGTCGATTTCAGGCCCTCAAGTGCATCAGGGGATTCCTATAGATTCTGTCCTTGGTGTAAACCCATAATAAGAAGTCGCACGGATTTAGGTCCGGACTGTATGGGGACCCCTCTATCCCGTGCCCCGTGAATTTTTCTGCATCCAATGCAATCAAACGCTCACTAAACGTCGTTTTAAGCCACAGGAAGACATCAACAGTTCTATGGGGACGAGCCCCATCTTGCATGAACCAGTACTGGCGTGTCATGTTGAGACAGCCCACTTCAGCGCCAAAGTGACGCTCTAGAAACTCTCGATACTTCACTCCCGTGACCGTACCATCAATGAATATCGGACCACTCATCCGCTTCGACGGTATGGCACACCACACCGTGACCCTTTGTGGATACAGTCGTGAGACGACACTGAGATGAGGATTTTCCGTACCTCAATGGCACCTCAAAAATATTCTTACGATAAATAATCGTTCTTCCAAGGTCAGTGATTCCATAGTGGTTATTCATTATTTCCGGTAATCAAGCATTGACCTTAAATGTCAATATATGTGCAATTACAATATGGAAGAATTATGCTTATATCAGCACATTTGCAATCAGGAACTTAAAATACTTTCTATCATGTATTTCGGACCACCCTGTATTTGATATCTCCGCCCAAATAATTATTCCATATTGCAAAATTGATTCAACCCATGCATAATATAAGTTTTTTTTTTTTTTTAAAAAAAAGAACTCTTTGCTAACATAGCTGCGTAAATGAAAACATGAAAACATGAAATGAAATGTTTTCCAACAGTAAATTTGCTTATAGTTATTCACAGAAAATATTGCAAAATATTATTGTTTAAAAGTAGTAGTTCTGTCTATTGTTTAAAAATTGTTCTATTGTCATCCTTTTTTGGTGATTTGGAGAACTACAAAATGCGCCATACGAAGTACTTGTTGCTTGCAATAACTTAAAAAAAAAAAAAAAAAAAAAGAAAGAAAAAGAAAAAAATACAAATTATGTATATTTGTTTAAGCCTGCGATAAGCAAATTTAAATTTTTACAGGGATTAAAATTAAAAATAAGAAATTCACCAAAAATAAAACAAAATGTCAGCGCAGTAAATTCTTCTAAAACTTTCATTTTTGTTTTAGAAGTACAATTTGATTGGTTTATTTATTTATTGAAAATGTACATAAATTAAGACTGTTTGTAGTGCGATTAGCATATATATATTCGTAATTTTTAATCATAAAACTGTAAACAATATTTTTAAAATAATATTTTACTTTATATTAAGTAAAGTAGACAGTAAAGTGAATGTGTGTACAAATATATTATTAATAGTATTCCTTATAATCACTTAAGCTATGTGTATGTATAGATTAAAATTTTCCTCGGAGAAATGCTCATTTTCTTTCCCGTACCCGACAAAATAAATCGAAATTCGGCGAAGCATGAATTTCAGCTTGAAAAAATTATTTCGGCCAGACATTACTATTAATATGAGATAGGTTCTTTAGTACACACAAATTAAAAGCATCAGTTTTTTTTTTTTTTTTTAACTTTATTAAACAGTTTTTTCTTTTACATATTTAATAAAATATAAATAGGCCAATTTACAAATTGCTTAGAAATAAATCTTTATAATACACTGATAACTTCATTAACAACTTCAGCGCAAGATTACTGCAATAATTTCGCCATTTTTCTAGGTCATAATTACGTTACTATTAATTTGAGATAGGTTCTTTAGTACACACAAATTAAAAGCACCAGTTTTTTTTTTTTTTTTAACTTTATTAAACAGTTTTTTTCTTTTACATATTTAATAAAATATAAATAGGCCAATTTACAAATTGCTTAGAAATAAATCTTTATAATACACTGATAACTTCATTAACAACTTCAGCGCAAGATTACTGCAATAATTTCGCCATTTTTCTAGGCCATAATTACGTTACTATTAATTTGAGATAGGTTCTTTAGTATACACAAATTAAAAGCACCAGTTTTTTTTTTTTTTTTTTTTTAACTTTTTTTATTTTACATATTTAATAAAATATAAATAGGCCAATTTACAAATTGCTTAGAAATAAACCTTTATAATACACTGATAACTTCATTATCAACTTCAGGCGAAAAAAAAAATTAATAATAATAATAAAACTAAATATCGCAAGATTACTGCAATAATTTCACCATTTTTCTAGGCCATAATTATCGGTTATTTTGCCTATTATCACTTCTTTTTTGATATTACATTCCATATCTATTACTGTTTCTCACCTGATATTCCGAGAGAATTGTCCCCAAAAATCTCACGTTTCAGAAAATTCTCGTACTGATATATATCCTTTTATCTACCTTCATTTTTGTTAACAAGCTATCACTGTCAAAAAATATTCAGGGCAATCTCTGAACTTGTCTTGCAAATGTAATACAAAACTTACGATCTCAATATCGGGAGTATCGTAATAGCATATCCTGTTAAATATATCGTAAAGTGAACGCTCAAATCTACAGTTCTTTCATAATTGAGTATGAAATATGTAATAGTAGATAGCGAGAATGGTATTATTGAGATCTGCTGGATTGTATTACAGGCCTCTTTCCATGTTATCTCCCGTGTTTATTTTTGTTTAATATGGCTTTTTTTTTCTTAAAAGTGTCATAGCTTTTGCCGATTAAACTTGTTGGATTTATTACATTTCAGCGAAACAGATTTTTTATTAAACAAGCATTTGCTTTAACCCTTTCAGGGGCACTAAGTAAAAATGATTGAATTCTCTTTTAAATATATATATATCATAAAGTAAACATCCCCTACAAGTCATATTTGATGAAGAAAAAAATTCAGCATGTGGGGATTTTTTTGTGGGTGGTGGCTAGACGTTCTAGCCACTGCGCACATACGTCATGTACCTTAAGTTTCGTATGGAAATAAGTATTTATATATTTAAGGAATAAAAATTGAAATTATGCCTTGAAAATTTAATTATAATAATACAATGTAACAATAATTAATTATTACTTAAATTATAATGCTTCTTTATCCTTTTTTAATGATTTATTATATATATACACACACATATGTGGGCTGTTTAAAATTTCTTTAGAAACCTCTATGCATTAGTAATAAGAAAAAATTATTCACTATTTAAGGAATAAAAATTATAGTTATTCAATTATATTGTAAGTGCAATAAATTTTGAAATTGATTCAGTACATAAACTAAAAGACATAATTTCTTACCTTCATATTGTAATGAAATAATCAATTCACAAATTGCATACACAGAAATATGAAAACTTTAAAAATATTAATGTTCTTTAAAATTTGTTTGTTCCTGATCCAGATACTGCAGAATCATCATCTGAGGGTAGCTCTTCAAACAGAGCAATAGCTTCATCCAAAGATAAGCCTTTTCTAGGCATTATTGTGATAAAAATTAAGATAGATACATTTAATTTAAGATTATTTAGAGAAATTAACTAAATTTAAAAGCTGTGGAAATAAAAATTTATTTTTAAAAATCACGATATAAGAGCAATAGAAAAAAGCAGCGTCTTTCTACACTGTAAACAGAAATACTGAATAGTAAAGTAAATTTGTAAGAAACCTCCCACGCTTGTTTACATCTGTATTTACATTCTGCTATCCCTTACTGTTTATATTTATCACAGTTCACTAACCCCAAAAGACCCTCTTTGTTTATCTCAAAGGAAAAGAAATTGAGATTCTTTTCCCCAGCAGAACTGTCTTATGTGCGCGGTGGCTAGAGGGTCTATCCACCTAAAAGATGCTCCTAAAAATCAAACTAAAATTAATGATCTAAGATAATATGTAAATCTGTTGTATTTAAAAGGTGCATTACAGTATATTTACACTACCAAATACTTTTGAATAAAAAATTATTTTTCATAAAAATATATAAAAGAAACTTCAAAAAATTTTCCCGCAACTTGTCCATTTAAAAAAGTCATAGGCACATCCTGCTTAAAGTTACTGTAGTGCTACCGTCTCTATTTCAATTTTAGAAGTACACATTAACTTTTCATAAAAGTGGATAGAAAAAGTAGCCACTGCACACCTAGAGAAAAATTTCTAAAGTAGGTGGATAGACCCTCTAGCCACCGCCCCTGAAAGGGTTAAAACCTGTAAATGGTTTATCGCTGTAGATAGAATACTTATTGTTTTTAGAATGCATATTTCATATAAGAATGTTATTTTTTTCCTCATTTATTTTGAGCATCCACTGTGCATTTTTATGTTCTTAAACAGATTTCATAGTTTTTGTAGCTGGATAAAAAGCATAATCTATTTGCGAAAATATATTATCAGAAATTATGATTTCATTTTTAACCACAATACTGTAGTTAAGTACTACACCAATTAAATGCCCTGTCAGATTTTTTTTTTTTTTTTTTTTTTAATAAGGAGCGTACTATAGTTATCCTCGCTGACAGGCAAAACCAATATTATTCTAAAAGAAATTTGTTTATGGAATTACTCATTGTCTACTATATATGTACGAAATTTGTTTTCACATGCCAAAAAAAAAATCACAGTCGTTAAAAAAAATGCGCTTAGTTCTACTTTCACACATTACAGCTTCAAAATAAAATGTTAAAAATCATTTTTTAAATTAGGTGATGAGTAGTTCTGTAAACAGGTTCTTCCGAACAGTAATATGGGCTTTGACTTTCCACGATGATAGATATTGTACGCATTTAAGTTTTATTCATAAAGAAAAAAAAAAGAAAAAAAAAAAAGTTACAAAAATGGACGAACACCCTCTGTATTCTTCGACCACATTTCATGAAACCATGGAAGCATCTGCACATGTGCTAACTCAACGACTCCAATGCTAAAAAAGGGGTGACAGTCATCTAACTCAGAGAAAATGAGCAATAACAGAGCACGGAATTTCTGGATGTTTTCCAAATTTCAAGCTGGCATCCCTCCAACATTTTGGACGCGTCTTTTTTTTTTTTTTTTTTTTTCCAGATATAGGTTATCAAAACATTTTTCGTGTGTTTAGTTTGTTCTTTGTATAAATATCATCTTATATTTTCAACACAAAGCAGTTTCATTAAGAGCAAAATAACGGTAATTTTATCTACAAATAGTACCATTATGTATTAAAAAGAGTATACAATCAAATTTATGGAAGGAATACCAAACATATTCATGAAAATAGAACGTATGTACCCCAATTTGTTCTCACTACATGGCACTAGACCAGTGGTCACCAACCTTCACGGAAAACTAAATTCACACTTTAAAATACGATGGACCACTAAATTGATAATTTAATGTCTCGCGGACAGCTAATATGATTAATTAAAAATATAAATATATATATTTTTAGAGAATAATTCTGTACTGATAAGTATAAAGGATTTAAGTCCAAAAATGTCGATTTTGAGTTAAGTACATAGTCAGACTCAGAAAAAAATTCTCTATCGATTGGTATAAAGGATTTAATTCTATGTCATTTAGTCTTTGAGAAAATCCATTGGTAAAAAAAGGACCAATTTAGAAATTTACCATTCATGTATGGTATAAAATATTTAATTCAATTTTTCCCGTTATTAAATGAAGGTTGACAACCACTGAATGGTATAAAGGGTAAAAATCAACGAAATACCTTTTCCCTAATCCATTCTTCTGATTTGTTTTTAGCTAGTTAAACTTTATTTTTCGTCTCCTGAAAAATCAAGAATATGGACTTAAATCCTTTATACTTATCACTACAGAATTAGAGAATGATTATTTTATAAATACGCAATAAATTTATTTTACATATTGCAAATGCTTATTTTATTATAAAGAAACCGTAAATACTTATTTAATCATAAGAACGGTATTTAAAATTTGTTTGATTATAATAAAACAATTATAAGGGAAAAACATAAATAGCTCTTTTTATTCTATATTATAGGAACTTTGACGAAAAATTTATTTACAATGCTATTTCCATAAACAAAACTGTATTTATTAAAGCTAATAATATGAGTAGGATATTATATTGTTAAATTTTTTAAATCCAGTAGAAAATTATATTTTTGACATACATTTTAAACCTTTGAAGAGTTAGAATATTTTAATAAATTTAGAACATTTCCATAGCTAAGTATCTAATGCAGATAAGAAATTCAAAGCGATAACTTTGCTTGTTGCTTACAGTTCATTTTTTTTTCTGATAAAAGATTATTCCATTTATTCTCTCTCTCATCCAGAAAATTCTGATATCTAACGTTGTAAGTATATGATAAATTCCTAAAATCCTGAAGTTAAAAGGAACATTGGTATAATCTATATAAATAAAGCAAAGAGTTTGTCGACGGAACACATCCGGGAGGACCACTCCTATTTTTGATTGGCCTAGATTTAACTACTTTAGTGATGAAAGTCGGCCGTTTATTTTAGTGAAAACTGATGAATTTTTTAAAAAGATACTGCATAGATGTTATACTTTTTTAAAAGAGCTCTAAAAACTGTTCATTGTTTGGGAGGACACTATGTACATCAAGCTATTAGATTTAAAGATATTACGTTGTAAAGTTTCACGACGCGATATCATTCGATTGCTTTTATCTTAAAATAAGAGTCTAATATTAAACATAAAACAGTCTAATATTAAAGAATAATGAATAAATTTTTAAAAATTATTAGTTTTGAAGTTCTAAGAGTTGCAATTTTTTAAATTACCGCGTACTTATTTCACATACATAATTCCTTAAATTTGTAAACAATTGTTAATTCATTCTTGAGAATCATTCATATAAGACCATAGAACATTGTTACAAAACGAGTGCATGGTAGGTTGGTTGGGTTTTACGTCGCACCAGTGCTGCGCAACGAGCAATTGAAGACTGTCTGGGATTCACCCCTAGAAGTGGTTCGGAGACATGTCATCACAATTTTGATCCTCCGCGAAAGCAAAACGAGTGCAAAATGGAAGAAATATTTGATTTAATATAGTACAAACTGCGGGGGACATAGGCAACGGGTACCCGAAGTGAGGTTTAGAGCGATTTCAATTTTCACTGTAGAATTTTTTTTTTTTTTTTTTTTTTTTTTAAGTTTTTATTTATAATGGGATATAAAAAAAATGAATGGTGAATCAAATTCATTTAAATACCACAGCCTCCTTAACTAGATGCCTGTCGTGTAGCTCGGAAACTAGGCAACAGTTGAAGCGGTAGACAGCGCCACCTAGTACAAATTATGGGGCTTTTTTATTCAACTGTCACCAATAATTTAAAGAAGTGATATATAATACATAAAATCGACGTTTCTTCGATTCTATTCGCCTTTTATGCATATCATATCCTACTTGTAAAAATGTTTGGTGGCTGTTGAATAAAAAAGTCGCGCAAACTATACTAGGTGGCGCTATCTACCGCTTCAACTGTTGCCTAGTTTTCGAGCTACGCGACAGGCATCTAGTTAAGGAGGCTATGTAAGTACAGTGACTAGCGAAGCGAACGTAACCTGCTAGTATATCTATATAAAGGGGGAAAAAAAAACGAGGTTTGGGGGAGAGATCAACTTATTCATTTATTAGTCAACAACTATACACGTAAACGCAATATATTAATACGCATAAACATGCATTTAAAAATAGGTTTTCACTTTAAACCGACAGCTGTTTCATAACTATGTAAGAAATATATAATAGTAGGAGCGAGAATAATATTTATGAACTACAGTATTTTATGTAACAGGCTACTTTCTGTGTTATTTCCTCTGTTAATTTTTGTTTAATATGACTTTTTTCTTAAAAGTATTATAGCTTTTGTCGATTAAACTAGTTGCATTTATTACATTTCAGTAAAAGAAATTAATGCATGTTTAATGTGTTTACTTTAAACTTATAAATGACTATCGCTCTAGAATATTTATTGTTACTATAATGAATACAGGGTTGGAATACCGGTGTAAAACGCATACCACTGTTAATGAAACAAAATTTTGTATTTTCAACGATTTTATAGATAGAGGAATTTCTTAAACAAATACCGGTGGGAGTTCTGCACCAGTGTTGCATCAATGTATATTTCCTGAAAGAATATAGTTTTTTAAACATTTTCTGTCCATCTATTTGTTACCTATACAGCTATTTAAGTCTTTATGGTTTAATTAAAAACATGCGTTATCTTTAATCTTTTACCTGCCAACAGTACTTTAATGTACATTAAATTATAAAGCGTATAAAATCGAATTGCCATAAATATTTATAAAGGTCGAACGGTCGAATGTATATACTCCCCTACACTGTTAAAAATTCTGTAAATTTGATGTAAATATTTATCCAGAGTCTCTGTAAATTGACAGTCATTGTTAGTTAAAAGTGAATAATCGAGATTCTCAATCTTTATTCTGTATTTTTACCTAAATATATTTCTTAATTTTTTAATAAAAATTAAAAATGACTGTTTCTATTTTACAAGAAGCACTCTGAGTCCGAAATATATCCTCATCAATAATTAATTAAACTAATATTAGTTATTAAAGTGAATATATAAAATAAGTTTTTTAACATCTCCGTTTATTTTTCTCTGTAATTTAACGTAAGACTTGAGATAATACATTACAGAGAGTTTTCTGTTGCAATTTTTAATAGTATATCCTGTCACTACAGATTTTAGTAATTCCCTGCATAGCGACTACTTCGTTCCTTATTCAAAAATCTTTCATAATTTATTAAAGATGCATGACTTTACTGCGTGCGTGCGTACATGCATATGTGTATATATGTGCAGATACTATAACCGTATCCTTTAGCACTTTATTAACCAAGTGTGAAATAAATTTAAAATGCATTTCAAATATTTCTCATTGGTTATAAACTGTACCTTACGAACAATTTTTTGCTTCCGTTACCCTACTACCGTAGATAATGGAAGTATTGTATTCGACCCAAAAATTCGATATCGAATTTTCACCCGATTTCCACGTTTTAAGGTCTCCTGAGTCAAAAAAAAGTAATTTTTGGCAATTGGTCAGTGTGTGTGTATGTATGTTTGTACGGAATCTTCTGACTATCATATCTCCGAAACTAATAAGGATAGAACTACGAAACTCTAAGATTGATACAAGTCTGGTGTATAGATGAAGTTTCCAAATTTTGGTGAAAATTGGAAAACCGGAAGTGGGACCGTAACTCCGCCTCTCAAAAACAGCTCTAACGATTTTCTTCTAAGTTGCTATACAAACACTCCATTAGATGCCATTTCGAATGATATAGTTGGTTAGTCCAGGAAAATTGATAGGCGTTCTGTATAAATAGCTCAATTTCAGATCCCGCAAATGCGTTCCTTAAAAAACAGTTGAACGGATTTTTTATTAAATCCCTTTTAAATCCCCTTTTGTATGCAATTATTGTTTCCCGGTCAATAATTGAGTATGCCAGGTTTTGGTAAAAGTTAGTATCTGAAAAAGTTAGAGAATTTATCGTAATACAAAAGATTCAGAATATTCATAATATTGTTTCACCATCTAGAAATGTGTAGACTAGAAATTCTCGATCATTTCGTCTATTCAGTTTATTGGCGTGTCTTATGCGCCTAGCTCGGAAATCTGTATTTCTACTTAAGGGATTTAGAAAATGGCCACTTATTCATTCTAGAGAAAAGCGGTATATTTTTTCCCCAGTGTTTTCCTTACTTTGTGAAAATTCCTTACATGATAGGGAAAAAAGGCAACCATTTCTGAATTCTGCGCCTCAAAACATACTAAAAAACCAACGCAGTGGAAAAAAAAAAAAAAGTATGATTTCGCAGGCTTTTGCTATTTATGCTTTCCTTTGAAGCATTTTAACAGATATTTGTAGATTAAAATTTTTGTATTTACTCTAAATAGCTATTAAATTAAAAATTTGTAGCTATTAGAAATTTTGATTCAAACTTTTTTGCTATTAAAACCATTAAAATCCCCCTTTCTTTACTCACACACTGAGGGAAAAAAAAAAAAAAAAAACTGTGTATTTATTTGAGAGATGTATTATGAGTAAATATTCATAATTCCATGGCATATTAAGTGCCGATATTTTCGCAATTTTAATTAACATTCTTTTTAAAAAGCAAAGATCGCATGAAAAATTATTTTCTTCCATGAAAGACGTTAATTTTACAGAACTACACTTTTAACATTTTTAACGTTGCTAAGAAGGCTTAATAGCGTACTTTTTACGAACTGTAGAAATTGGATATTTTCTTTTGTTCCGTAAAGGAATTCCTTCTAAAAATATATCCCCAATGCGAAACCCTTTTTTTTCGCTTTATTTACCTAAGACTGTTCCTTTATTTGCATAATTAAGCTGTTTCATGTTTACTTTGAAACTAAAGCTGTGAAAAATGTACTTATCGGCAAATATTAAGAAATAAATATCCGTTTTCAAATATATCGTTCGTTCCGTAATTTTTTTTTCCGCAGTTTTTTATTTTTTATTTTACATGTAATACAAAATGTTCAGATTTCATCTTAATTTTTTATATTATTATTATTATTATTATTATTATTATTATTATTTCCCCAAAATAAAATTTCATTATATCTATATTATTTTAATTTTTAATTGATTATTATCATTTATTTATTTATTTATTTATTTTTCGAACTCATTATACCTTTTATAAGTTTTTATACGTTTCATTTAAAGTTTTTCCGCTCAAATAAATCTTTAATTCAAACTGATTTTATTTAATTACATTTAAAAAATACTTAAGAGGAAACTGAAAACACATTTTAAAATATTTTTATTTTTATTATTATGACTTTTTGTTTTTTTATTTATTATTTATTCATGTAAAAATATTTTGTGATTTAGACAAAGAAAATTTAAAATAAATAAATAAAAATAATATAAAATAAAATATACGTAACTACTTTCGCTACTAAATAATTAAAATAATATTTTTTTTTTTTTTTTAATTAGTTCTTCTACTTATACCACATTATACTTTTTGTACGTTTTTATAATGTTTCATTTAAGACTTTTTATTTGTTCATTTATTATTTATTCAAATAAAATAGTTTTGTGATTTAGATAAATAAAATTTAAAATAATTACAGTAAAATAAAATAAATAAATAAATATACTTTCACTATTGAATAATAAAAATAGTGTTTTTTTTTTTTTCCCTCTCATTTTTACTATTTTATGCATTTTTCTATGCATTTTTGTTCATGCATTTTCCGCTCAGGTAAGGTTTTTAATTCAATTTAATTTAATTTAATTCTATTTAAAAATCTAAGGGAAGATTGAAAATCCATTTTAAAATAATATTATTAATAATAACTTTTTATCTATTTGCTTATTATTTATCTATATATAAAACAAGTTTGTGATTTAGATATATTCAAACAAATTATAAAATAAACTACCTTCATTATCAAATAATAATTAAAAATAGGTTCAAATCATTTAAAAACTACATAATTATAAAATCATATGTACGAAACAGTACAATTAACATATTTATAACTATAAAATTAGCTCTATTATTATTATTATTATTATTATTTTATTATTATTATTATTATTATTTTATGTTCTTTCCCTCTCTCTCTTTTTTTTCCATTTGGCTTCTAGTTTTTTTTTTCAGGACTGAGGGCCTATTAGTCTCAATCTGGGATTTTTGCGTTGTCGATTTCGATAGTTGGACATTTGTCGAAATCTAAAATTTATCGAAAATATAATTGAATAATTTGAAAGCGATGTTATAATTTGAAAAAAGAAAAAAAAAAAAAAAAGTAATAGTCCTCCGTCCTAAACTAAATTCTGCTTTTGCCAGAATTTCAAAAAAAATCATTTTTATTATTATTATTATTGAAAGGAAAAGAAAAGAAAATTAATAATAATCAGTATCGTTACAAGCGATATCGAAAATTTTTTTTTTACTAATTTTGAATTAGGAAATAAAAAGTGCGCGTGAAATAATATGAAATAAAAATAAGTAAAAAAATGAATTTAATGATTTAATGTTTTTTTTTTTTTTTTTTTTTTCCCCCTTTCTTTTCTTTTTCGTTTATGTATTTTCGTTCAGGTAGGAATTTATTTGAAACTGATTTTATTTAATAATAATAATAATAGCAACAGAAAAAATAAATATTATTAGAAAACAGTTTTATTAGTTATAAACTTCCATTTATTAATTGATTAATTAATTATTTAAAATAGTTTTATATTTTATATATATTTAAAAAACTAAAATATCCATTTTCATTATACCATAGTATAAATTGGTTTTAGACAAAAGAAGAATCTTTAATTATACAACCACGTGCGTTACATGGTATTGGTAGCATATTCTAACTAAAATCTGATCTATATATACCAATTAATACGGATGTTTGGAAAGTTCCCTTAGTTAAAAAGAAATGTTTTTCAAGACCATATAAAGCCGTTTATAATTTTTTCCCCCTTCGATGTTTTGGCCTTATTTTATTTTATTTTATTTTATTTTATTGCTTAATGCTTTGATTAATTAACTTAAAAAAAAAAAAATCTTTTATTATAAATGTGACATAATTACTTAATTTGCAATTAAATTAAAATGTAGTGAATCTTATTATATTTTTAATTTTTGGTGACTTCATCGTAAAATGATAAAAATTAAGAAAAAATTTAACTTATAGAGAAAGTAATTTAGTCGTTTTGTCAAAATCTGAGTGAAAATTAATGCCTAAAAGATATAAATTTACTGTTTTTTTTTTTTTTTTTTTTATTTAATTTAAGGAATAAGTCTTGGGTGATTCTGAAATAAGATAAATTTGACACATCTAAAACATTAATGTATTTTATTATTTACTTTTGTTTTAACCTAGGGATACAGAAACGAATTGGTATTTATTAATAAAGTATATTTGGGTTTTCAAGCAGAGAAAATTGGGCTCGGAAGATCATTATTTTTCGTAATGCTGGGGGAAAATAAAGGTTTTCTATTTTAAAGTAATCCTTATTATTAAATATATTTATTTTCTTAGGTTTTTTAAACACTTTGATAAATTTTTAGATTGAAATATTCAAATATAACAGAAATTTATATTTCGAGTTTTTCTTTTTCTTTTCTTTATTTATTTCTTTTCAATTTTTAATTTAATTTAATTTTCTTTTTTTCTTCTTTTTTTCCTTCTTTTTATTATAACATCGTTGAAACATAAGCTAAGTCTCAATGTTGGTGAAACCAAAACGTCATTTATAGTTCTCTAAGTAATATAGAAAACTTTAATAAATAATAATAATAATAATAATAAATAAATAAAACTTGTTTATTATATGCTTTTAACGTTTATGATTATATTTACGAATATATTCTTTATTTTTAATAATTTTTAATTTTTAGAGTAACTAAAACAAATAAATTTTATTGAGTGATAATAGTTAGAGCACTGACAAAATTAAAAATGTTGTACTGTGTAAAAACTATATGTATTATTAAATAACATAACTTAAGTGTTAAGTTATAAATAGATAACATGTTTAATAAAACATAAAAACCTGTGATCTTGCTTCATTTCACAAAGGCAGAAAGCTTTTTCGCCGGAGGGCCCTCGGCGTCCTCGGTGCCTCCCGCTTGCAGTGGACGGTGACTACCTTGTTCTTGGTCTTGATTACTATTTTCCGGCGGAAAAGCTGCCTTTGTGAAATGAAGCAAGATCACAGGTTTTTATGTTTTAATAAGTATGTAATATGCTTCGTTTTAAAAAGTTTAAAATCAGATAACATGTTTATAATTTAACTCTATTTCTAGATATTGGTATGCACTTTTTTTATATTAATGCATATTACTTAATAACTCAATTTATTAATGCAAAGGTTTGTAAAAAAAAAAAAAAAAAAAAAAAAAATCTTTTTACAACTATAACTATTTATAACTTCTATTATTATTATTTTTTTCTTTCGATATTTTGGCGTTTTACTTGTTATTACCTATTGTTTTGAATAATTAACTTAAGAATTTAAATAATTTCTTCTTAAAAAGTAAATCTTGAAATTCAAATGTTTCACAATTACTCTATTTACAATAAAATTAAAATCCAGAGAATTCAATTATATTTCTATTTCTTTGGCAGTTTTATGCGTCAAATGATAAAAAGAAAGAAAACAGTGAATTCTAGAAAAAGTAATATAGTCGCTTCGTCAAAATCTGACTATATACTTAAAAAGAGAGAGAGAGAGAAAGAAAAGGGAAAGGAAAGGAAAGGAAAAGAAAAGAAAAGAAAAAGAAATTAATGCATGAATGATACAGAGCTCATTGTTTTATTTAATTTAACGAAGATTTCAGTGATTCTCTAATAAGTTATATTTGACGCATCGAGTGCATTAAATTTTTTATCATTAACTTTTATTTTGCCTAGAGACACAGAAAACGAACCATCACTTTACTAATGAAACGTATTCAGATTTCCAAAACAAAAAAATAGACTTGGAAAATCATTATTTTTCGCAACATAAAAAAAAAAAATAAATAAATAAATAAATAAACTTTTTTCTATTTTTTCTTTCTTTGCGTTCTGAGGAAATTTGATATTAATTTATATTGAAATTATCCAGATACAATTGAAATTTATACTTATACTAGCAAACCCAGCATGCGAAATTTTCGCATTTTATTCATTTTCTTATTTACCTTTAAAATTTGAAGCTCATAAATATTGTATAAGTAGGGTTCTTGTCCTGCCAAAGAGTGTGTTTGGCCCAGCTGCCCTTTTTAAACACATTTTAGTACCCTTCGGCCCTTTTTCAACCCATTTTAGAACTCTGTGGCCCTTTTAAAAACATTTTGGTACGAAGTAGCCTTTTCTAACATTTTAAATGTTTAGAGGCCTTTAGATACTTTTTAACTTTCCAGCAACAGTTTTACTGCATTCCTGGAAGAACAATTGCATTTAGCCTATATATGTATATCTACACACACACATAAATGTAAGTAATTTACTTTTGTTACGTACAAAAATCACAATGTAGAAGACCGCAAATTATGCTCTTTTAGAAAACAGGTTGCCTTTTTTACTGAATTTCCTCCGGCGGCCCTTTTACTTTGGAATCCGCACTAAGAATTTCATCACTTAATTAAAATTTTAATTCACCAGTCGCCAAATTAATATTGTGCAGTTATGCAATAGCGAAACTAAAATCATCCAAAGACAGGTTTCGAAATAAAATTCATAACTGACGACCCAGTTTACATACTTCCGCAAGACAGTACTGTTTTAGTATAGGACCATCATGAACGAATTTTAAATTTTTGTCGCCTTGTTGGCGATGACTTTTTTTTTACTTATTTTGCAATAATCATTAAAAAAAAAACTAATTCCTGTTTTGATTATACTTTTTTATGATATGTTTTCAGTCAATTTATGATAATAACTCATATTCTGTATATATCTTTAAAGTATGGCTAGGTGCTAAGTTTAAAATGAAGTTTGCGAAGGTTCTTAAGTTTCAACTTTTAAAAATAATTTTTTTTTCCATAAAAAAATCTCATCAGGAAAATGGTCACTTTTTTCTTATTATTGTAGATCATTCAGCTGAGACCTCGTGCATAAATAATTGTCCTTTTATAAGTATTATTTTTTATCTTCGCGTATTTTATTAATCCGCGATTGTAATGAAATGTTCGCCCTCTGCTGGGCTATGGTGAAATTACAATTAACATGCATAGCTTTCGGCTTTCATCGAGACTCCATTGCTTGCCGATGTTTAGTTTCACATATATTTATTGAATAAAATGAATAAATCCGGTAAAAAAGATAACACTTACTGTTGTGTGCTACAGTGTAACTCCAAAGGATCAAGAAATCCAGAATTAAGCTTTCATTTATTTCCAAATGACAAATTTAAAATTTCAGTTGCTTCGGCTAATGGAAAGAAAGAATTAATCAGATGATTTGAAACTAATATTTGTTCAGCTTCAGTTAAATATCCACTTCCGATCGAACTTTGAACAAACTGAAATATTTTTTCCAAAAGCAATCAATTTTCCATGATGTAATGGCGGAGAAATTATACCACGAATATTAAGTATTAATACAAATAGAACATTAATAAATACACGTGGCTATTACATTTATTAACAACAAAAGCTGAAAAAGCGCCATCTATCGATCATTAAAGACGCGGATTGTATCACTATCATACCGTTTCGACAAAATTTAATCGAAATTGGACCACGTTAGAGAAATATTATGTAGATATTTTTATATACTCATTGCTTAAACAAAAGATAAGTCTTCTTGTTCCTGAAAATATAATTGTCATTTATCTTCTTCTAGGAAGTACAAAATGCATACATGCCTATACACTATCTACCAATAAGTATTTGGACACTTTCGAATTTAAACATTTTGCCACATATCTAGAAAAGTTCTTTAGGAATTATCTTGAAACTTTGGAAGAGTAAAGAACACATTATACTTCATACATTTCAACAAAAAAATTTTCCTGAAAAGGGAAAGGGGACCAGTAAAAAATTAAACAAAAATTAAATTGTTTTTCATCACCTTGTAAAAAGTAATGAAGTAAATGAGTTTTTGCTTTAGCTTGTGATTATGAGGATTTTTCTCATTATATGTATACATTTTTATGAAGTTCCCACATACATTTATGGAGATATAATGGTTTCTTTAAAAAATTGCAAAAAAATTTCCACCTTTTTAAAATTATAACACGTACAGTCGGTAACATAAGTGTCCGAACACTAGCAAAAATTCCTATGTAAAAAAGCACACTTCATACGGTTTTGTTAAATAAATCCATGTCAAATCCTTTTCTTAGTCAATATAAGAACATGATTCGATAAGGATTTATGTAACAAAACCGTATGAAGTGTACTTTTTTTACATAGGAATTTTCGCTAGTGTTCGGACACTTTTGTTACCGATTGTAGGGTATTAGACCCAGTGCAAAGCCATTTTCAGGATATTTGGCATATTACATTAGACACAGCATACTGCAATGAGAATACAAAAATGTTAAATATCTTGTGAAATATGCGGGTTTTCACTAAATAATTTTTAACTGAGCACGCGCTAGCTTTATAAAAAGTTCATTTGCATAATTAAATAGCCAAAAGTATTGAGCAACTTACATAAAAACCCCAAAGAAATATCGTGTAAATTAAAAAAAAAATATGAAAGATACAATGAATAGAATTACAGTTCTCAAAAAAAAAAAAAAAAAAAAAAAAGAAGATGATAATAGGGAATTTTGTCAATGTTTATTTACAATCAGCGAACACTGTATTTAAACCAAAATTAAAATTTGAATAAAATCACATATAGCTTACTTTTTATTTTGAGACAACTGAAATTCTGTTTATTCTATCTCTCATAACTTTTTGAATTTACACGGTATTTATTTGGGGTTTTTATATAAGTTGCTCAATACTTTTGGCTATTCAAAGATACAAATGGCATTTTTAAAAGCTAGCGAATGCGTAGTTAAAAATTATTTAGTAAAAATGCTCATATTTCATAAAATATTTCACATTTTTGCATTCTGATCAACGAGATATATAAAGTAGAGTGATAAATGGTAACCCTTGAGAAGGTCCAAGATGAGTCATGTGACATGCTCTCCTTGCACCTGCGTATTCGGTGGTTCGCTTGGTAACAACTTATTTTCAGTAAATTTCTATGGCAGCGGTTTGGAGATTGTTTTTCGCATAAGTCCATAACCGCCAATGTTTTTGTTTACTTACGTAGTTTAATATTCTTTTGTTCTAAATCATTTTGATTTTGATTTTACTTCTTTTTTATTTCGTGTAGTTGAACTTTAACCGACAAAATGCTTAAAAATAGTTGAAAAATTATTATTTGTTGTTAAATTTAACTTTTTAAAAGTTTAAATTTTCTTTTATAAACACTTTTAAACTTTGTTGAGAAACGATGAAAAAAAAGGTATTTTATTATTTATTAAAATGTGAAATATGTGTAAAATTATTTTAAAAACAATTTATTTCGGTCATAGGACTGTCATGTTACCTAATAATAATGATAATTTGTCGAACTGATATTTTAAATGCCAAGATAGCGATAAAGGGCCAAACACAGCAACCTATCGGAGCATGTCACGTGATTCATCTTGAACCACGGAAAGCTAATCCTTCATCCATAGAATCAGTACTCAAATTTATATATCTCGTTGATTCTGACTGCAGTATGCTGTGTCTAATGTAGTATACGAATTTTCCTAAAAATGTCTTTGCACTGTGTCTAATACCCTATGTGTTATAATTAAAAAACTGGAAAAAAAATTTGCAATAAAAAACAAACAAACAAACATTATATCACCATGAATGCATGTGGTAGCCTCATAAAAATGGATACAGATAATGAGAAAAAGCCTCATAATCACATGTTATAGCGAAAACGCATTTCAAGCATTACTTTTTACAGGGTGATCCAAAACGTTTTGGTTTTTGTTTAATCTTTTACAGCTTCCCATTTCTTTTTCAGGACACAACTTTTACTGAATTATATAATGTATAGCATGTTCTTTACACTATCAAAGTTTGAAGATGATTCCTAAAGAACTTTTCTAGATATTTAACAAAATGTCTAAATTCGAAAGTGCCCAAATACTTATTGGTAGATAGTGTATATATAATTCTGTACTGATAAGTATAAAGGATTTAAGTCCAAAAATGTCGATTTTGAGTTAAGTACATAGTCAGACTCAGAAAAACATTCTCAATCGATTGGTATAAAGGATTTAAGTCTATGCCATTTAGTCTTTGAAAAAATCGATTGGTAAAAAAAGGTTCAAGTCAGAAATTTACCATTCATATATGGTATAAAATATTTAATTCAGTTTTTTCCTGTTTTTAAATGAAGGCTGACAATCACTAAATGGTATAAAGGGTATAAATCAACATAATCCATTTTCCCTAATCCATTCTTCTAATTTTCTTTTTGTTAGTTTAATTTTCTTTTTCGTCTCCTGAAAAATCAAGATTATGGACTTAAATCCTTTATACTTATCAGTATAGATATATAAATGATAGATTTCGTAATAAAATTTAACCTTAAAATTTAGCAATTAATACATACAAAACAATACCAACACGACAAAAATAGAACTGATTTTAACTTATAGGTAAGACTGACACAAAAATGTTGCGATACAAATTAAGAACCAATAAGAAACAAAAACAATTTAAATTACTTACGCCGACATGAATGATAATAATAAAAAAAGGACCATTAAACTTAATGACAGAGAAAATAACTAAAGGACACAGAAATAATAATTGGATAAAAATGCTTAAAATTAGAAGTAAAAACCCGTCAGGGGGCATGCACTTCATAATAAATTTATTTATATATGTGCATGTATATATAATGTTGGGAATTGTAAATCCTTATAAATTTTCAGCATTCAAAAGAAATAATATTTATGCCAATTTCATAAAAAATAAGTAAATAAATAAATAAATTCGCATACAGTAGCTACATTATTAAGGCCAATTACAGTCAAAAAATAAAATAAATAAAGCCTTGATTGATAATAATAATAATAATAATAATTCACGCTATTAATACCCCCACACGCTTGCTATTAAAGAATGGATATTTCCAGTGAAATGATAACCAAAAGAAATTATCCCACACAAACCAATATTTTTTTACGAAGAACCCAACAAATTTAAAAAGGAAGTGAAGCATAATAAATTAATTGGAATTGGAATTGAAATATGCTCAAAACTTGAAGGATTCCTTCATCAGGGGACATGCAATCCTCCGTATATAAATACAGTATATACTTAAGTGTACTTTTTATTTAAGCTCTTGTGATGAGTAATTACGATATTTTTTCTTATATTTGAAATTTTAGTTTTCAATGCAATTAAAACTAATCGTTTTGACTAAACGATAATTGTTAAAGATCTACATAGTTAAATTAAAAATATTATTATTTTTATTATTAACTGAATTAAAATAGTTTTTTTTTTTTTTTTTTTTTTTTTTTTTGTGTTTGTGTGTGTGTGGGGGGGGGTGGTAATAAAAAATAAAACAACAATTAAATAAGCACTAAATTTTACAGATAACGCATTTATATCCCAAACTCTATGTATGTATACTAATATACGTGTTTATAAATTTATGCATTTTACCTAATAACTAGATTTAGTAATGTGAAGCCTTATTAAAAAGGGGAAAAAAAATTTCTAAAACTATATAATTTTTTACAAGTTTATTATTATTTTTTCCCTTCTATATTTATGCATTTTACTCAATGCTTTTATTAATTAACTTAAAAATTAAATTTATTTCTTTTTAAAAATTACAACTTGCATTTCAAATGTTGCATAATTACTTTACTTACAATGAAATTAAAGTGCAAAGAATTCGATTATATTTTTATTTCTTTGGAAGGCTTTGTCGTTAAATGATAAAAACGAAGAAAACAGTGAATTCTAGAAAAAGTAATTTAGTCGTTTTGTCAAAATATGACTAGAAACATGAATGGGGGAGGAGAAATAATGCCCGAATAATTCAAGCTTTACTGTTTTATTTAATTTGACGAAGATTTGAGTGATTCTGTAATAAAATAAGTTTGACGCATTTAATACATTAAAATTTTTATTATTTACTTTTGTTTCACCCTAGGGATACAGAAACAAATTGCTATTTACTAATAAAATGTATTTGGATTAAAAAAAAAATAGGTTTTGAGATTATTATTTTTTGTAAAGTTAAAATATAAAATGTCTTTTTTAACTTTAAAAGCAATGGTTGTCGTTGCACAGACTTTTTACTTAGAATTTGAGCAAATTCGATAAAAATTTAGATTGAAATATCCAGGTATAACTGAAATTATTTTATTTATTTTTTAAGATAATCATTGTTGTTAAAAGCTAAATCTCGTTGGTACAGAAAACGTAATTGTCATTTATAATTCTCTAAGCAATACATTTTTTTTAAAACACTTGCTTTTTTATTCTTGTTATTGATTCTGGAGATTAATTGCGTGATTATTCTTTATTTTCAATATTTTTTTTTATTTTAATTGTAACGAAAACGAATAATTTTGTTTAAAGGGTAATGACTAGAGTGCTTTCAAAATAAAAAATATATAAATATTTTTGTTACTAAATAATTAAAATAATTTCATTGTATATATATATATATATATATATATATATATATATTAATAATTTTTTTAAATGTAGTAAAAGCCAAGCAATAGAAGATTTAAGACCCCTGAAACCACATATACCAATAAGAATAAAATTTCATCAAATTAAAATTACCTGTGAAGACTTGTTGTTAATTATTGAAACAATTAATTTTACCTTTATGATTTTTGAAACAATAAATTTTACTTATTGGTCTTTTTATTTAATTTAATTAAACTTCAAACTTACTTTAATATTCCTAGAAAGTTATATACGAAAAACCTTTTCAAAATATTTCATAAGAAGAAAAAAAGAGAGTTATGAAGAAATATAGGACATTAATTAAAATTTTTTTCAAAATCAAAGAATGAAAGAATATATTATAACAGTACTTCATCAGAGCGCAAACTGAATAATGTATGCAAATAATAGGTGAATTTCTGCATCTGTAAGCTAAAGTCAAATAAAATTACAGATCATCCGTTCGATTCACCTAAACCAGTCGTAATCAAAGAAACTCGAAAGCAAGATAAACTTTAACCCGTTAGTAGTCGTTAGTTGGTCGATTCGCCGCCCATCCTTTCAGTGTTTATTCAACAGCCACCAAAAATTTTTAGAAGTGGCATTTGATATACACACTCGACGATTATTCCATTGGATTCACCTTTTATGTATATCAAATGCCACTTCTAAAAATTTTTGGTGGCTGTTGAATAAACACTGAAGGAATGGGCGGCGAATCGACCAACTCGTGACTATTAGCGGGTTAAAACATAGATCAAAGGGAAGATGAATAGTAACTAGAAGAAAAATATTTCCTAGCTTATTTGAATAATATTTAATTAATTATAATTATTTAAGTGTAGAAAGTTTATAATGATAAGTGTTTAACATGTGCAGTTTAACAAACTAGTAGGGGAAGGTGACCTAAAATGATCCTCTTAACCCTTTCCGACCCAGTCCGTACGATCGGACGGGTTAAACATTCATGACATCCAGTTACATTTTTGCATCTGGAATAGTCGTATGTAATAAAATCAGGAAATGAATGATCGAGCTAATAAGTAGAAAGTGTAAAATACAATTTTCAATCAACAAATGTCGGTTATAGTCCATATTTTTCTTTCAGTTTGCAAAAATAGGAGAATGTAATGTTTTAAGGTAAAAACGTTTCTGGTCGAAAAGGGTTAAGGGAAAAACTTGTGTAAAATAATAGAACTGTTTAAATAAGACTTTGGCCTTTTTCTAGTGTGTTTTACGCTGTATTTTACATTATAAACATACTTTAATAATATTTTAAACTTAAACTGAGTAATGAAAAAAAGTAGATTTTTGTAAAAGGTCCAAAGGATCATTTTATCGTCACCAACGGGCAAAATGATCCTTAATTAAAAAAAAATTTGTGAATTGCTTTTTATCTGCAAAATAAAGGATATAAAAGTAATTATGACAATACATAATAAAATAAAATAAGTTTTACATATTTTATTTTATGGGGGGGGGGGGAGAAGTGTCGCAACCTTAAAAAAAAAAAAAAAAGAAAGAAAGAAAGAAAGAAAAAAAAAGAAAGAAACAAGGAAATGAAATATTTGAAAATTATTATAATAATAGACCCACAATAAAGTCAGAAATAAATTAAATAATGCCTATTTCCGCCACATCAGATCCAAATAATGGATTCATAGCGATCCACATAATGGACCCAAAACTATTCACATAATGGATCATTTTATTCGACAATATGGCCATCTATTATAGGTCATATTACTGGATGACACCGATAAACATAAGGAAATTAACAAGTGTAATATGCATCTAAAAACATATTCTATTAAGTAAACCAAGTCATATTTTTGTACATTGAAAGACAGTGTATCTAAATAAATAGTTGGTGCTTAACTTTTAATAGATTTTATGCAACCCACTATAACTAAAAAAAAAAAATCGCCTTCACGAGAATAACGTTTTCACACTGCGTCTACCAATTCCTTCAATTCCTACCAATTCCTTCAAGTCTACCAATTCCTTCAATTTTTATGAATTTTTGAAATGTCTACTGACTTATGAGATACCCGGTATGTAATGAATTATAAAATTCTCCAAATTTTTTATCACATTCCTTATTATAACTAATCTGATGATGATAATAATAGTAATAATAATAATAATAATAATAATAATAAGTTATTCTCATTCGACTAATGTCATCATTTTTTCTTATTATATCATTGAACTGAGTCCACGAGCTTAAATATTGTCCATTTATAAATCTTATTTTATATTTTATTTCATTTTGCACGCACGCTTTTTATTTCTTAATTCAAAATTATTTTCGATACTGTCCGTTTCGAAACTAATTATTATTAATTTTCTTTTATTTTTCTTAAAAGAAAAAAAAAAAAAAAAAAAAAAAGATTTTGATGAAATTCTGGCAAAAGCAGAATTTTGTTTAGTACGGAGGACTATTAGTTTTTTTTTTTTTTTTTTTTTTCCTTCCCTTCAAATTATAACATCGCTTTCAAATTATTTAATTATATTTTCGATAAATTTTCGATTTCGATAAATGTCCAACTATCGTAAAACTGGTATCGTAAAAATCCGTAGATTGAGACTAATAGTCCTCAGTCCTTAAAAAAAAAAAAAAAAAAAAAAAAAAAAAACTTTTATTTAATAAAATTAATAAATTTAATAATTTAGATTAATAAAGTTAATAGTTTATATTTTTAATATTAAGCATTTGAATAAAAATCCAAATTAATTTATTAAATATATATTTATTTATTTGTCTCCAGGCCGACTTAATTTGAAGTGCATAGAAATGACATTTATTTTCACTTTGACTGTAAAACCAATTTCACTGCAACAGCCCAATTGAGGCAGAAAAGTGATTTAATTGTATGAACAATATAAAAGGTGAAACACAAATATATGTACTAAATTGTAGGGATATTATATCTATAACTTAAACTCTGTTTGAGTATATTAAAACTTTCGCGACCGCTGTCGTAGATTCACGTCATGTGAAAATATGTGAATCCGCCA
Organism: Salticus scenicus; assembly: GCA_963930645.1. Lineage (NCBI taxonomy): Eukaryota > Metazoa > Arthropoda > Arachnida > Araneae > Salticidae > Salticus > Salticus scenicus. Next base: position 203,506,517 of record OZ005656.1, on the reverse strand, counting down.
GTGGGCATTTCTTTCGATGTCGGTGTGTTATTTATTTCTTATGAATATACCCAATATTCATATTTTTACAATCAAATATACTATGGATACAAATACTTTGATTAGAAAGAGCATAATTATAATGTATATCTATTTGTAATATAAATGTGTATACAGAAAATATTGTTCTGAAATATTGTAATTTAGAAGAATAACGCCCACAGGCGAACCTTACTGTCAAAAAGGCAAAAACATGCAGTCGCGAAAGTGTTAATATACATATTTTATAAATCAATGCATGTTTTCTAACATCTTAATTTAGAAACGAAGTCTGTAGCCTTATTTATTTATTATTAAAAAAAAAAAAAAAAAAAAAAAAAAGCTTTGCAAAGCTATGTAAGTTATTTATAAATTTGTTATTATTTTTTTTCTTTCGATGTTTTGGCGTTTTACAAATTTTATTATTCAACGCTTTGATTAATTAGTTAAAAATTAAAATTATTGTTTTTAAAAAAAATTAAATCTTGCATTTTAAATGTTGTATAATTACATTATTTACAATGAAATTAAACTGCAGAGATTTCGATTATATTTTTATTTTTTTTAGAGGCTTTATCGTTAACTGCTAGAAAAAAAAAGAAAAAGAAAAAGAAAAGAAAAGATTGAATTTTAGAAAAAAAATTTATTTAGTCGTTTTATAAAAATCTCGCTTCAAGCTTAACAATTAAAACGAAAAGTGCGTGGTTGGGGGGGGGGGGGGGAGGGGGGGAATTAATGCATGAATGATGCAGACTTCTGTTTTATTTAATTTAACGAAGATTTTTACAGTGATTCTGTGATGAGATAAATTTGACGCATCTGATGTATTAAATTTATTACTATTTATTTTTGCTCTGCCCTAAGGATACAAAAACGAATTGCTATTAACTATTAAAGTCTATTTAAATTTTTAAATAGAAAAATAGATTTAGAAACACCATAACACTGATTTTTCTTTAGAAAAATGCTTATCGTTACATGGATTTATTTTCTTTCTTTTTAATAAAATTTGCTAAAAATTTGGCTGAAATATCAATGTAACTGATTCAACTAAAATTTGTATATACCGGATGATCCAAAAATCACAGGGAGAAAAAAATATAAATTATGTTATATAGAAAGTATTAACAGTAGCACTATGCGATTTTCATTGAAATGTTCAAAAAGAAAATGTTTTTTTTTTTTTTCTTTCACAAGAGATTTATTGCCAAATTAGTTTAATTTTTCTCTATCAAGTGGCGTTAAAAATTTACTTACTTTTATTAATATTTTTTTTTTTTAAGTTGCGTAGAACATTCAACAACAGAACTAGGATTATAAAAGATCAGTGTGCCGTCATTAATAAAAATGGCCGTTAGAAGTTGCACGTTATCGATTCTAATAATAAAGTTTAACTAACAATGCTTTATCTTTTAACAAGATCATGATTCTGTTTTTAGAATGTTTAATAGCAGTAATAAGAAATGAATAGTTAATTTAAATATTAGCTTACACCGGCAAAGTCAGATTGATCCGTGTTCGCAATATGGTGTCATTTGAGAAGGCAGGTCTCTTTAAAATGTGACAGAATACTGCGAATACAGCTCCATCTGTTGGTAAAAAAATGTAATTGATATATATATATATATTTTCTTATACATAAATATAAACAAATCCCATGGTTTCTGCGCATTTTAGTGAAGACCGGTATATATATATATATATATAATCATTGATGAAAAAAAAAATATTTCAAATGTTCTGTTATGTATTTGAGGACATGATTTTTATTTTTGGTTCTCAGGTAATACATAATAATAATAATAATAATAATAGTAATAATAATAATAGTAATAAATACTTGTACTTTTTTTTTTATCAATTATTATAACAATAGATTAAAATTAAAAGTTTAACTTAATAAATTTCTTATATTTGAAAATTTTAGTTTTCAGTGTGAATAAAATAAATCATTTGCAAAATTAAACACATAACTATTTTATTAAATAGTTAAAATAGTTACTATTGTTATTATTATTATTATTATTTAAATAAAAGATGAAACACACGATTATATAAGTACTAAATAATAACACATAACATGTTTAAAATTTAAACTCTATTTATGTATATTAATATGCATGTTTTATAAATTACAGCTTCATGTTTAATAGTTCGATCTAATAGTTTGAAGTCTGTAACTTTATTTTAAAAAGAATGGGGGGGTGGCATTCTTTGAAGATTTAAGTTTGTCATGAATTACACATACATATTTTTTCGATATTTTGGCATTTTATGCATTTTATTACTTAATGCTTTGATTAAATAAATAAATAAAAAACAATTATTGCCTTTTTAAAAATCAAATCTTTCATTTTAATTTATACTTATTACTTTATTTACAATGAAATTAAAGTTCAAAGAATGTATTTCTCTGTCTTTGGCGATTTTATTGCTAAGTTCAAAAAAAAAAAAAAGAAAGAAAACATTTAAATTTTAGAAAAAATAGGATATTAGAAAAGATAAGAAAGATCTAATATATTAATTGTTTTTTATGTACACTATACCCGAGGGATTTACCCTATGGGTTACCCTAGGGAATACCATAGGGATACGTAAGCAAATTGCTGTTTACTAGTAAAATCTATTTGGATTTCGAAAAAGAAAAGTAAGTTTTGGAATATTATTATATTTCCCAGCATTGAAAAATGCATATACTTTTGTACTTAAAAATAATGCTTGTCGTTATATAGATTTATTCCTTGTGTTTTAAATAAATGTGATGAAAGTTTGAATAGAACTATCTAGATGGAACTAAAGGTTATATTTTGGGTTTTAGATAATAATCATTGAAATAAAAGTAAAGGGGTAACATAATTTTTGCATAAAATTATCTAAATAATACAAATAAATACAAAAACCTTGTTTATGATACATTTTAATTTTAGCTCTTGTCATTAATTACGAAATAATTTAGTTTGCAGTTTATAGTTTACAGTATAAGTAAAAGAAATCCTTTTAGTTAAATGATAGAAGTTTGAGCATATGCAAAATTAACTAGTATGATGTGGCCACCACAAGACTTTCTTCTATATAATTTTAAACAAAATTCATACAATAGAAATTATTTATTAAATTATTAAATTATTTTCCATGACAAATGTAGACGATTTTTACAAGACAGAATTTCGTTAAAAAATAAAAAATAAATCGATAACGTTGTTTTAAATTATCACAGATATCTGGTTCAACCATTCGTTTTAAAGGTATTGATCAATTCTTCTGAGAGATACTCATATTAAAACAGGAATAAACTACTACGTCAGAAACCCCAAAGAAAAATTATTGAGGTGCATACAGCTGTTTCGGTAGCCTAAAGCGTACCGTCTTCAGTGCAAAAAGAATTCTGAATCTGGAGAAGTGCTCGTATATATAGGAGAGGGACCGGATTTAGTTCAACCAATAGGATTACGGAAGAGGTGGGGATTGTGGCCAATAGGAATTAAGGAATGTGTAGCTGTGTAAACAGTAGAAAAATTAAGGAAATGTGGACTGAATGTAAAATTTCCAACAATCAGACAAATAGGGAACAGAGAAATAACAATTTACAAGGTTTTTAAAATTTTTATAAATATGAAAAGCTTCAAAGAAATCGAGTTCATAAATGGATTTAGGTCTGCAAATTATTTTAGCTGAATTAAATTTAAAATTATGATTTTCCTCCCAGCAATGTTTAGAAATAGCCGATTTATTGGTTTCTTGTTTGCGGACGTAATTCATATGTTCTTTTAGACGAAATTTAAGACTGCGTTTAGTTTGGCCAATATATGATAAACCACACTGACAGGAAATACTATAAATGCCCCAAGAATTATGCATATCAATAGGATCTTTTAACTGAGAAAAGGTGAGTTTATTGGAAGGCGAAAATATTATTTTAAAATCATATTGTTTGAGAATTTTAGCTATGGTTTGACTGGTTCTCAAACAATATGATTTTAAAATAATATTTTCGCCTTCCAATAAACTCACCTTTTCTCAGTTAAAAGATCCTATTGATATGCGTAATTCTTGGGGCATTTATAGTATTTCCTGTCAGTGTGGTTTATCATATATTGGCCAAACTAAACGCAGTCTTAAATTTCGTCTAAAAGAACATATGAATTACGTCCGCAAACAAGAAACCAATAAATCGGCTATTTCTAAACATTGCTGGGAGGAAAATCATAATTTTAAATTTAATTCAGCTAAAATAATTTGCAGACCTAAATCCATTCATGAACTCGATTTCTTTGAAGCTTTTCATATTTATAAAAATTTTAAAAACCTTGTAAACTGTGATTTCGCTGTTCCCTATTTGTCTGATTGTTGGAAATTTTACATTCAGTCCACATTTCCTTAATTTTTCTATTGTTTACACAGCTACACATTCCTTAATTCCTATTGGCCACAATCCCCACCTCTTCCGTAATCCTATTGGTTGAACTAAATCCGGTCCCTCTCCTATATATACGAGCACTTCTCCAGATTCAGAATTCTTTTTGCACTGAAGACGGTACGCTTTAGGCTACCGAAACAGCTGTATGCACCTCAATAATTTTTCTTTGGCGTTTCTGACGTAGTAGTTTATTCCTGTTTTAATATTCCAACGCCAAGTCTCCTGCTATTAGATACTCATATTGAAAATGTACACACACACACACCCTCGGGGGAGGGGGGGGGGAGAGTTAGCAATGTTCTCACATGCACAAACCTTTTCCTTTCCTCTAGTTCACCATTATTATTATGAGTAATTCATAAAATTTTTACAACCACACGTTAAAAATAACTTTCATTATGTACATTTATACGAAATTTTGTCTTATACTGCCATGTTAGAAATTTAGAAAAAATGGTATCACAGCGTCACCTACTAAGCGATTGATCCCCAAATCTAATCAGCACCACTTCATGTCAGAGTACAACTAAATACCAAGTTTGGTTAAATTTTGTTCATTGGTTCGTGAGATACAGCATCCACAAAATTTGTGATACAAATACACAAACAGACGGACAATTTCTAATAACAGTGAAATCGTGTTCAGGAGACCCTAAAACGTGTAAACAAAAAACGCTAAAACTGGTGTTCGAAAATTTTCCCGAATCCAATACTTTCTCTCTCTATATATAGAAGAAAGTAAAAATATATAAGGTTTTTTGTCATTAAATAATTAAATATATTTCTTAATTGTTTTTGTTATTAAAAAAAAAAAAAAAAAAAAAAAAAAAAGAAGTCATAACTGAAATTATAATTTAGTTATTTAATAAACATTTGAAAAACTAATATTTTAAGTATAATATGACAACATTAATACATTAAAATTCCAAACTGAGTTTTTTGTTTTAAATTAGCTGTAACGAAAGGCTGAAAAATACATCCCATGTTTCACAAACTATTAAAATGGACCACTATTTATTCAGTAAAGTTTTACAAGCAATATATCCTTTCTTAAAGTAAAAAAAAAAAAAAAAAAAAAAAAAAAGAACTCTAGACAGTTTAAATTGCAATTAACTGTAGTTGTTTAGCAAATTTAAATAATAATATACTTATTTATTTTAATAAAATTAAACATAATTTATACGTCTCATTAATATATTAAAACCAATGTAACACTTAAAAATGAGATAAAAGATACAAAAATTTAAAACTTTAAAAATACATTTTAATTAAAAAACATTTAAAACACAAGACAGACGTTTCGGCTAGAACACTAGCCCTCCTCAGTGTCAAACATACAAACACAACATTTACAAAAATTCTAAATACATCATATCAAGATTAAATATTCAGGAGGAATAGCTTTAGCCTCGTTCAAGGAAGAATGTTGCATTTTAGTGAAAGCGCCCTCTAGAAAAATATGAATATATTTATGAATCCCGTATTTTTCTAGAGGGCGCTTTCACTAAAATGCAACATTCTTCCTTGAACGAGGCTAAAGCTATTCCTCCTGAATATTTAATCTTGATATGATGTATTTAGAATTTTTGTAAATGTTGTGTTTGTATGTTTGACACTGAGGAGGGCTAGTGTTCTAGCCGAAACGTCTGTCTTGTGTTTTAAATGTTTTTTAATTAAAATGTATTTTTAAAGTTTTAAATTTTTGTATCTTTTATCTCATTTTTAAGTGTTACATTGGTTTTACTTATTTATTAAAAGTTTAATCTTTTATTAACTCTTTCCTTATCCTGTTATTGTAATCTTCCTACTTAAAATAAATTTTAATAAGATACATAACTAGATATAATTGCTGTTTAATATTATAATTTAAAAGATGCACAGTTATAAACAACACCTGTCATACTATTCATTTACTATTATCATTTCTTTAAATATAGGGAAAGGGGGGGGGAGCTGCACCGAGAACTTGTCATAGAACCAGACACTACTTTTTGCCAATAATACTAGGTGTCACTGTTTCCGTTTATAGTTCTTTTTTAATGTAAAATTTAATTAAAAACTAAGAAGTCATTTCTTGAATATAATGGGCGCTTATTTAAGCAATCATATGATTACAAAACTGCAGAAATTCTTAGAAACCATTTAATTAATAATGATGATAATAATAATAATAATAATAATAATAATAAAAGAACAGACGAAATAAGGTCAGGTGAAGGAAAAATGTCATTATCTTTTACTTTTCAGTTAGATGATTAAGTTTTCCCACACATAAAAAGAAATATACTAATTCGTTAAATTTTTAGGAAATTTGAGTAATACAATTTGCTTGCTTTAATAATTGGTATTTTAGGTACCTTTTATACGTATGTCACTCGAAAAAGAATATCATTAACTAATGTAAAACGAATTAAAACGTTGACATAACATTTTATTTCTCTTATTTTTCTAGTTGACAGGTTTTTAATTATTAAATCACAATTTCCTAGATTTAAAAGGAAATTTGAAAAATTAGAATAGAAATTAATTAAATTATTATTATTATTATTTTCATTTAGAGGAATAAACACTAAATACCATGGAACATAGAGATTTTTTTTTTTTTTTTTTTTTTTTTTTTTTACGCTGAATTTACAATTACTAAAATAAATAAATAAATAATTGAATTATTACGATCAAAAGCAATCTAAAGCAAAATGTTCGGTAGCAACTAAAATGTTCGCGATAACAGAAGTGGGAGGTTTTTTTTTTATTTTATATTGGGGTTATTTTTATATCTTATCTAAATAAGTTAATTTTTAGAGTGTGACTAAGATATATATTTCTTTATCTAAATTTTTACAATTGAGAAGATGTACGTAAATACTGTCAAGGTTTTTTAAAAACATTAATTTAAAAAAAAATAGATAAATAAAAAAAATAATATATATATATATATAACAATATAAATAAACGTTATGAATATATATATATATATATTTCTTTCTTTTTTATTCCAAAGATGAATGTATGCAAATCCTTTTATAACAATATTAAATTCAAAAACAACATTTTTCTGAAATCAGTTAGAGTGTGCAGACTGCAGAGTGATATATTTGAAATTAAATTTCAGTAGTGATATTAAAAAATGATAAGTAATACAGTTAAACACACCTAAGAAGGTTACCCACAATGATATAGAACTTTGGCTCTTTAGAGAGGAGTTATATTAACGCTTTAACACTATCTCCATTTTTTCTTTTGAAAATTGCTACGCTCGTCTAAAAAGGGTTGTTAGACACATAGATGATCATAAATGTATGAAAAAGGGAAATTGGCATTTTTAATTTTCGAAGAATTTTTCGTTTGGAAGGTCTATTTACTAATCTGATTAAATTCAAATAGTAACACATGCCTGCGATGAAAAAAATTACAAAGGAATTGATAGTTGAACTTTATGTATTTCTTGGTACTTATTTTAAAAAATATCATGAAAATTTTTTATCACGTCATCTTTTCTTGACAATTTTTATTTTACTTTTATTTTTAACATATTTACACCTCTTTTATGTAAGTTACATTAATAAAAACTTATAAAATTGTATGCTGGTAGAAACTGCACCAAAATTTGATGTAAAAAGTACGCAAGGGAACTTTTCGTTTTTCTTTCGACCAGAGACGGCTCGTGCGATCTAGCAACAGTGGTTTCCATCCATATATAAACCTATAAAGAATAAATCGATTGCGGTAAAATCAATTTGCTACACATAGACCTATTATAAGAGTGGACGGAGCATTCCATTATTAAGGGAATATAAGTATAGATGGCAAAGCTGAAACACGTGACTTCTGAAAAAAGGTAATCTTTTCTAGCATTTATCGCGTTATTGGCGATTTTTTGTTCTGAATATAAACATTATTATTATTATTAAAAGATACAGCAAGTAAAACTTGTGTAAAACACTACAGCTGCTGAAATTTATTTTTACCTTGTTATTAATACCTTCCAACAAAATTCAAAAGTGTTTATAACTTCGGTTTGTCCATACTCGCTTTAACTCTCATAAATCATCATAGACGTTTTTGAAATCATGTAAGGTATAATATATTTAAATTAACTCAATTTAGAGAATTAAGTATAGCAATTATAAACATTTTATAAAAATAATTACTTAAAAAGAACGAAATAATAAAATATTAAAAAGGAATCTTACCTGTGAAATAAAATCCTTATTTTACAGAACCTCTAGGGCTTTTAAAGTACATCTAATTACTATTTCTTGCTATAATTTTTTTTAATTCAAAACAATCTAACTTTTAAAGTGAAATAAAAATTTTAAAAAGAACTTTCAAAGAAAAAGGGAAAATATCGTCTGCTTAAGAAAACGCAGAGTTTAGAGCATGGCGAGAAAATTTCAATATTGGCCAGTTTGGCTTCCTGCAGTTCAACAGTCACGTGAATTTTTTATGAGTTATCTTTGCCACTGAAAAAGGTTGTCATTGTTCCATCCACTTTTATAATAGGTTTATGTTGCTACACCAAGAATCGATCATTTCACATAGATTTAAATGGATGAAAACCACTGTTGCCATTACAGGCAATATTTTTCGAGGGAAAAAAAAAAAAATATATCGATATTGATTTTTTAAAAAATCCTGACGTGATGGGAAAAAAGGGAGGCTATTTTCGAAATCAACACACCAAATAACATAAAAATCAGCGAAAACTTATTTTGTATTTTTCAAAAACTTCGCAGGCCAAAAATTCGCAAACTGTGCGGCTTTCAATTTCGCAGGACTGTATAATTAATATGATAAATAACTTTGAAAGCAAACACTATACATTTCAAAAACTCGAAACAGTTGTTTCAGGTCAAAATTCAAGCACGGATTTTCATCAGGTGAAAAAAAAATAATAATAATAAAATTAAAATTAAAATTAAATAAAAACTAGGTACGAGTGCATTTTCTAAACAGCAAGGTGCACTCGCGCTTACTAAGAAATTTAAATTGAATTCTGCATGTGTTTTTCCCTGAAGCATCAGTTGTTAAATTTCGGAGTAGTGCTGCCATCTAACGAACAAACACGAAACAAAAGTTTAAAAAATCGATTAAAACAAGGAAAATTTTTTGAAAAATTACAGAATAAAAAAATATGTTAAATGTTTGGTTTCAATGCGAAACTAATGAACATTAAAGGGTTGTGTATAAGGAAATTCACAATTCAGGCAACAAATTGTCTGCTATGGTTAATTTTATAAATTAAGTGGTTTCAATTATTCAAATTTAGATAATTTCTTTATAGAACTTTTTAGAATTATTAATCTTTAGCCGCTCTAAATAAAATCTTTTTAGCAGTACTAATTTTACTTTCAAAGAACTATTTTAAATACCGGATTAAATTCATTTTGTCATCATTTCTGAGTGAAAAAGCGATCATTATTAATTTATTAATTTCCATTAAAATTTTCTTGTAGGAAATACTAATTTCAGCTTTTAATGTTCAACCTTCTTTAGTTTAATACTTTAATTTTGCCATTTAAAGTCGACAGTGCTCATCTAGAAGTCATTACATTTTAATATTTAGCTTAATAATGGTATGACAAAAAATTAATTTTACTAAGTTTGAATTTCCTCTTAATTTACGCCCACTCAGAAATATGCGGTCTTATTACTCACTTCTTTTCTCCGTACACATTATTATTATTATATATTAGGAGATCTCAGTTATAAAAAGAGCAGTCAATGGTCAGTTCAAATCAAAGGAAAAATAAAATTCTGTACGCTCGCAAAATGTGACCTCAAGTGAGGCACGTTGCATTTTACTGGAGATAAATTAATAATATATCTTATCGAAAGAAATATTGGGATTGGCTAAAATTGGTCTTAAAAAGAAGGCCAGAACAGAGAGGCTTTATTTTTAAATTATGTAATATTTACACTAACACTTTAAACGCCTTTTTCTTACACTTTATGTCTAACATAGGTGCTCCAGTGATTGGAATGCTCCAGTAATTGACATCAATCCCGAAATAATTAATAAAGAAAAATAATAAAATCACATATTTTACATATAAGAATTTTAACATTTTATGTCAAACACGGGAGCATAGGGTACTAATAACTGGTAAAATGAATAACTAACTGTGTCAGACACTGGAACATAATGGGCCAATGACTGATAAAATGAAAAACTGGCAGTGTCAATTACTGGAACATTGAGTGGGTGTCAAATAAAAATTCATAATAATAATAATAATAATAATTGTTATCAAATGTATATATTTTAACATATATGTGGTTTTGAATGTCTTTCATACCATATGTACTAACTTAAGATTTCTAAAAATATTTTCTGATGGCTAGAGCATTAAAAACATCAGAGATTGCTCTAAAAGTGTCAATCATTGGCACACTTACCCTATTATAAAATATTTAACTTTTTTCATGCTTCGCCTATATTTTCAGATTATTATTATTATTTATTTATTTATTTATTTATTTTCAAAAGCTAAAAGCAGATTGCAAGAAAATTTTCAGCTTTTTAATAGACCATATGTATAAAAATCCTTCAGTCTTAAAATAATCAGACATAAAATATCTATATTATTAATTTTATTTATCTGACTACATTTTTTTTCCAGAAGAGCAATAATTATTTTAAAGAAGAGAGAAAAAAAAACTAACTGCCATTCTACACATAACTGAATAACAAGCTAATGACATATGCAAATTTATCTCTACAAATATTTAATCTTTAGCATTCTAATTAGAGTAAAGCGATTTCTATTAAATTACTATGATTCATTTGTTATTTTCTTTGATAAGTAATTAAAGCTCGTCACAGATGTTTATTCACTTACGCAGTGATGCCATTAAATAAAAATATGAAGACAAAATAAAGATATAGCATTACGATTATACAAACAATCCGTTTATTTTTCGAAAGGTTCTTTTGTTAGTATAGATATCATTCCTTAAATAAATATGTTTAAATTCTGTGATTTATTTTTACCACATACGGAATCATTGAACCATAGCTTTAAACTTTGGTGAACTTTTTTTTTTTGCATATTTCTTGTTTATAATGGTGTTAGGTCATTATTGAAATGTTAGTAAGGCTAGTTTTTTTCGTTTTCTTTTTTATGCATTCCATTTTTAAAGACTTATCGTTCGTTCTTTTTGCTTTATATTTTTATAACGATGAATTACCCTTAATTTTACTATTAGAGGTAGGGAGCAACAAACTTTTTCCAGGTGTTCTGCGCCACATTTCCATGAATAAAGTTCATGCCACTTATGAAAATTTAGTGTTCCAAAATTATAAAGTAGAAGGCATAAATAAAATAAAAGAAAAAAAAAAAAAAAAAAAAAAACTATATGTAAGTGCATATTTTTTATATGAATTTCTACTGTATTTTTCAGTGCTTGTATGTGCAAACAACACGAACATTAAATACAAAATAACATAAAACTGTCTATGTGTTTTTATTTCATTAGTATTGTTTCTGGCGGTTGCAGAAAAACTCAGTTAAGTTAGTTCTTTTAAACAAATAAATTATACAAAATAAGTTTTTAACAACTTTTTGTAAAATACCCCCCTCCCCTCAAAAAAAAAAAAAAAAAAAAAAAAAAAATATCCTGTTTAGAGATGAATAAATAATAATAATAAATTAAAAAAAAAAACCCTCAAATAGACAAAAAAAAAAAAAAAAAAAAAAAAAAAAAAAAACGATTATTTTATGTTGAAATAGGTAGCTGACCCTTAATCAAGCAAAAATTGTAGGCACGAGCGGCATTGATAAAACAACAACACACAATAGCAGCTTGATAATACAGGAACGTAAAGTCGAAAGCTGAATTATTAACGATATTTGCCGAATAAACAATAAAATCGGAGTTAAATTTTTCTTTTAAAATAATGGATTTCAATTTCAATTTATAAAACTAAATTTTATTGGCATTTTGAAAACTATCAAAATGTATTTTATTTTATATTATATATGTATAGATAGATTAATATAGATTATCTATAGATAGATTAATATAAATTAGTGAAAATATGAAAATATTTTAGCTAACGATTTGTCGCCTATAGCTGTGATCTTGGCGACATTTGCTAATGTTTGTGAATTCTATCCAAAATTATGTATATTCCTGTTGAGATTCAAAAAGCTTTTGGTGTTTGTATGTATATATTTATGTATGTACAGTGATAGTGATAGCACACATAACATAATCCGATCTGTCACAGAACATAATCCCATTGACTTCAAACTCTTTACAAACAATTATCAGTTACATCATCAGGTACTTATGCATCATCCGGCCGACGATAAAGATTTCCATACCGAAATCTTTATAAATGGGAAATAAAAGTTTAATAAATGAGGTAATCTAATGTAAAATAAATAAGAATTATTAGTTTAGCAAGGAGTAATACAAAAATACTTTGAAGCTCTCTGATCTGTGGATCTTCCAGTGTTACATGATTTCGATTATCTGTTCGTTTAATACATAAAACAGTTATCTGTAAAAAAGATTTTTCTTTTTCTTTTTAAAGCTAAGAAAGAAGAAAAATAACAACCTTTATTACCTTTTGTCCGTTCAGTGACTTTTAGAACGCGATCATCTGTTTTTAATAATATGAAAAAATGCCGGTAAACTCGCTGGGAAAAATATGTGTTTGCTCTTCACTTTTAGACTCAATGTCACTTTTAATTATCTTTTTCACCTGAATTTTATAATTTGTACTCCTTTTCCCTCCCTTTTTTTTTTTTTTTCCTTTCACTTCTCGAAAGAAATTAAGTTATAGCAGTGTCTGGTTTTAATTTTTATATACCTTTTTTTTTTTTTTTTTTTTTTTCAAAAATTGTAATTTATTTATATGGTTAGCCTTTCTAATGTTTCAGTTTTCTTCTTTGATACTGTATAACAATGAATTATGTTACTTTTCGGCTTTAATTTGTTAAATATATTTTATCTATATGCAATTTTCCTATTTCAAAAATGATAATACTTTCAGAACATTTTTTGTTTTAACTTTATTTTTATTTTTCTAATGCTGATTTTGAAATATGCTCAAAATATTTTATCACGTGTTTCGACGGGAACAGAACAATTTTACTTGGTTTATAATGCATAAATTGCATAGATTTGATTTTCGTGTATATCGCACAAAAAAAGGAGCCGTTATTTTTCACTTCACGTGATTTTCTTCACGGTTGCAGCATGTTGATAACCATTAGATGTAATTATATCAAACATAACTCATGGGCAGGGTTTAACCAGGCAAAAAAGTTTCTTTAGCATTTTAGCTAAAATGTATAAGCAATAATTTAGCTTTTTCGAAAATTAATTCTTTGAATAGTATTGATCTCTTTTTCTTAACTTGGTTATCCCCAATTTTGTTTTCTGTTTGTCTTGTTCACTGACGATTTTAACCAAGCATATATTTCATTTTAAGAAAAATGAATCAGCAAAATTTTGTTGACCACAATACAAACCCACTGAGAATACATCTATGAGGCAAATTCTTAATTATATTCTAAAATATTTTTGCATTTAAATTCAACCATTAAAAGTCAAAATTAAATCCGAATATACTAAATAGATAATGATTCCCAATATTTTCAGTGATTTTGTAATTTCCGTCCACGAATATTTGTATAAAAACTAGAGGTAGTTATATAAAGATATTTTATGAAGTAATCTAGTTTTAGCTTTTTAGCGAAATTCTTACTGACATAGTTTAGCAAAATACAATATTTTTTAGCAAAATGCTAAAAAAACTAATGGCAGTTTAAACCCTGCTCATGGGGTATATATTATGGAACACTATGAAACTTCACACTTGTCCATGCTGATGTGCAGTTTTTTTCCCGATTTATTTCATTGTAATACAGTAAAGCACCGTTTATACGTCTTTAAAGGGACTGACGGAAAAGGACGTATCAATGAAAAGACGTATAATCGAAATTTTAATAATGACACTTCGATAACTACAAATTTAATGACCTTTAAGCAAAATCTATATGAAAATACTAATTAATAAAGTTTCTTAAGTTAGTAAATGTATATTATACATTTTTTAAGACAATAATTAATAATAATGATAATATAAAAAGATTTATTATGAAAAGTGAGAAAAAAATATACTATTAATGCATGACTGGGTACTAATTACATGAACCATATATTGAGTATTATATTACATTTCTTAAGAACTATATGAACACTTTTTGAACATTAATTATATATATTGCGTATCTTTAATAATTATACGATTTATGTCCATACAGATAGTAATTTAATAACATTAAAAATCTTTAATATTCATCTGATTTGCTGCTTATTTATGAACATTAAAAATTCTACTGTGGATTCAATTGATTCTTTGATCAGTATTCTTCGATGTTTCCTGTGTCCCTCCATTTAAGATACTTTCTAGGAAAAACCCGTCTGATTTAGAATGGAAAATAAGGGCAGGTTGAGAAATTTTATTAATTTTAGTAAAGTGGAAAAGACGTATAACCGATATTAACGGCGTATAAACGAAGAATTTTTGTATTAAAATCAATAGGAATGAATCGGGACTTCACTAAAAGGACGTATAAATATAAAAGACGTATAAACGGTGCTTTACTGTATTTCAGCCTCTGCGGCATTAAATCACAACAAATTTGATGTATAGTGTATGATAAGTATATAAAATCGCACTTTTTTAATTTTTCTTCGGACCACTCATTAGGACCTGCTGCTATACGTCATATTCTTTTAATGAATATCAGAGCTGCATTCCAGAATCTGTCGGGTAGAAATGAAGCAAATTTATATTTAACACACACACACACACACCAAAAAAAAAAAAAAAAAAAAAAAAACAGGGTAGGGGGGATAACATTACTTCATTATTGAAATAGTATATTAATAGGATTTTGAAGAAAACTTTGTCATAGTCACAATATACTGGATTTCAAACGGTAAAACATACTATATTTTCTTGCGTAAAATCCGCAGTTCTGATGAATCGGTTTTACACCATAAAGTTAAATTTATAGACAATAGTATATGTTTACGAGGTAAAAAAACTCATACAAACATAGCTTTGTGTGTTGATTAAAATTTCCAGTGTGAAACTGATTTAGCAGGCCTGTGGATTATATACAGGGAAATTCGGTACACTTGAATTAGGAAGAATTATAACTTAGTAAGAAATGTCAGAAATCAATGCAAGTATCAATGAAATACTGCTTTCACAATGCATTTGTTACTTTTTTTTTTTCTTATCTAGCCTGATGAAATGTAGTCAAAAATAACTGTTGCATGTTTTTTTTTTTTTTATTTTTATTACTTATGGCGTAGTAATTAGAAAAAAAAAAAAAAAAAAAAAAAGATAGATAGATCTTGCTCTTTATCGTTCAGCACTAGTTTCTTTGAAGCATTTTCTTACAATACTTTTAAGTTCTTTCATGAATTCCTCCGTATTTTTGCCCAAATTTTGAGGGGGAATTGTTTTTAGCGTATGTATAAGCAATTAATGGAAAAAATGTATATATATATTTCTGGACGCCGATTGATCACACGACAGTCTGAGACTTGGGTGGAGTGTCCTCCATCAGGGGAATTTTTAAATGATTCTAGCTTTCTAGCTTGTATTTACGAGAGTTTCGAAGAAAACCACATAGAACTTCGAACGACTCTGCACACATGTGCTATCTGGGTCCAAACCTGGTACTTACCATTTACCATCTTGGAAAGCAAAACGTCTTGGGCCTTGGTGGTATTTATTTTGAAATGGGAAATACGTAAAGAAAATTGGAATTTCAATTTAAGTTGGTTTTCATTTAAACTTGAAAAACTTCTTTACACGCCATAAAATTAATGGAAACACTACCGGTTTCAAAGGGATGTGTAACGGTAGTGCTTCCATAAATTTTATGGTGGGTGAAGAAGTTTTTCAAGTTTAAATATTGATTGTACACCAGTTATTTAATTTAGTATTAAGTTGATTTTTGTCTACAAAAAATATAACTGTCGGAAATACAGATGGAAAATTTTATATCCCATTCAAAAGTCATAGTTTTGAAATTTTACGTTGTAATCCTGTCCTGTTTGTAAAGGTGGGTGATTTTACTACTGTAGAGGCAGGAAATAAAGTGCATAGAAAAATATTCTAAGAAGGACTTTATACTAGACATTCCTAATTTTATTTTTCTGAATTTGTATAGAATTCTTAACAAATATCTTTTTATATCTTCATCATTTAAAACTATTTTTGCAAAATATACTTAATTTTGGCTAGTTATGAAATGTTATAAATAAAAAATCCAGAAATTGCTGAACTATATGGGGCCGTGCCCTTAGCGACCGTGCCCTTTGCGGAAATCTATAAACCCGTGCCCTTAGCGGAAATGTTATCCCCCTCGGTGGCGTGCTTTTAGCATACGTGCCTTTAGCGGAAATGTATAATACATTTCAAAATAAATAAATAAATAAAAGAACTCTTCAGTTTTCCTCCACACTTTATCGACATTTAGCACTGGCTGTATTTTGCTTCAGAAGTAAACTGTCGCAAAAACAAGTATGCGTACTGTAGAATATCCGTTATTTGAGGGAACGGTGATCTGTAACCATATAAAGTTTAATGAATCACAGTACTCCATACGAAAACGTACATTACTGCCATTTTATGATTTTATTATGTTTTTGAAAATATAATTAAGCATTAGACCATTTAAAACTAAAACAAAAACGAAAAATCAGGAGGTGCACATTGATTATCAGCATTTTCCAATTGTACTTACTCATTGTATCGTTTAACATCCTATGTTCTCTGTCTATATTATCACACAATAGACAGACAGACATATAGAATAACTGAATTCATAATCACTCTGAAACATTGTTGGAAAGTGTTAAAAATGCTTAACAGAAACAGTAATGTTGCTCTTAATTTCCTATTTGCATCCCTTAATGTATTGTAACATTTTTGGGTAGCTCTGTAAATCTGGAGGTTAAGCATATTATAATTTATAGAAAACATTTTCTTAACATAATAACAATAAATGTGAATTTCTTTATGATTTTTTGATGAAATTATTTAAATGTGATTTAGAAAAATGTCTCCCATAAAGCGCAATGCATTGGTATTTTTTGGATGTTCATGTACACAAACCAGTGGCATATGATCTGCTAGAGCCATTTTAAGTAGGGAATATTCAATAATGAATTTGAATAACACATATTATTAAAAAAAAAAAAAAAAATAAATAAAATGAAAGTAAAATATAGTAAGTTGTGGCCACCACAAGACTTTCTTTTATATTTCCCTATACAAATTCACTAAGTGCAAATAAATAATTTTTATCTTAGAGGAAACTAACACTAAATATCCAAAGAAAGACAGTTGTTTTATTTTCTATAAATGACATCATAAAAAATGCATTTTTATAATAGTTATGTCACATATCAAGTTTCGTAAAGTTATGAGCTATAGAAGTTGAGATATAGCTTTCACATTGCCGAGGAAATTTGCAGTATGACAACGCCACCTATTGGCTGATAAGCACCCAAATTGAAGCAGCATAATATCTCACAATGGCCTTCACAAACATCATGTTTTGTTTGATTATACGCAATACAGCCTGAGATATAGCCTCCCCTTCAATTGTGGAAACCGCTGTATAGCAGCGCCACCTGTGGAGCGGTTGACACCAAAAGTTGACAGATAGTCATTTAGGTTAAGGTGCATCAACATATAAATTTATATGGAACTCTGTGCAGTAATTCCTGAGATATAGCTTTCCCTTAAATTGTAGAAATCGCTGTATAGCAGCACCATTTGTCCTTCCATAAGCATTCAAATTGAATCAGCATAATGTCTCATGGTGGCCTTCTCTCATACCAAGTTTTGATTGATTATATGCAGTAGAACCTGATATATAGCTTCCACTTAAATTGTAGAAATCATTGTATAGCAGTGCCACCTGTTGAGAGCTTGGCATCAAAAGTTGAAAGCGCTAATTTAGCTCAAGGTGCATCTATATGTAAATTTATATGCAATTCTGAGCAGTAGTCCCGGAGATACAGTTGCCACAAAATTTTTGTCGCACACAGACAGACAGACATTTTCTAAAAATAGTCAAATCGTATTCTAGACCTCACAAAACGTGTAAATCCGTCGAAAACCGGAAATCTAAAATTTCTACGAATCCAATACTTTCTTCTATTGAATATAGAAGAAAAATAAAAAATTCTTAAAATATTTACGGGCACTGGAGGCGGACAAACGGACAGTAGAATAGACAAATACACTAATTCAAATCATATTCACATTTTAAAAAATGGTCGAATAAACGTTTAATGTAAAAGAAAATGTATTTCAGAAAATTTCCAATAATAACCCTCAGTGTAACTGAATAATTTTGCCTGACTCTGTAAATCTAATGCTAATCATACTACATTCTATAGAAAGTATTATTTTGTGCATTTGGATAACATATTTCTATCTTCCACATGCACACCTTATTTCCGCTAAGGGCACGGCTTCTTCTATTCCTCCTTCTTCCCTTTCATCCGTACCGCTAAGGGCACGTTCCGCTAAGGGCACGGTCGCTAAGGGCACGACACCGAACTATATGGTCATAAAGCTTATTTTAAAAAGGGGGGGGGGGGAAGTCTGAAACTTTTAGAATAGTTCAGAACCAAATGACAACACAATACTTCGAAGCCCGATCTTCGAATTTTTGATTAGTTTTTTTTTTTTTTAATTAATTAAAATATGAAAATAATAACCTCCTAATAGATTTAATAATAGCCATTAAAATATTAACAATAATTTAATTGTTGAAAAAAAAATATACAGTGGAGCACCGTTTATACGTTTTTCAAGGGACTGTTCCTAAAAAACGTATAACTGAAAAAAACGTACAACTGAAAATTCGTTTTAACATTAATACACAATAAAATATCATATTAATAATAAAAGTCTAATCAATTTTTCTGATTTCCTTTACATTTATTCGAATAAGATATATTTTTAATTATATTTAAAATATTTTTAAAAGGTTGAATAAAAATTAAATAATTAAAAATTTAGAAATTCAGAAATTTTTTTCAAGATTTCGATTTTAACCTTTAAAGACAAAGCCTTTTATTGTCTAAACGAAGATGACATTTTTGCAAACGATTAAAAGGAAGGAAAGAAAAAAAATTGTTTCTCCAACCGTAATATCAAATAAACATAAGAAAATATTCCAAGTCGCCCAGCGCAAGTGAATAATAAAGCTTCAAGTTTACAAAATGCCTATAAAGTTGTGGGTCTTTTTTCTTTCATACTCCATTCCTGGAATCAATTTAAAGAAAAAGTGAGAGGTCTTCAAGTGGTCACTGGCTACTTGTATACCTACCATTCAACCCAGTCGCCAACTGCTTATCTCTGAAAATTTCTCTAACCCCCCTTCCCCCAGGCTATCGAGCAAGTCGCACTTTGTTCTATAGCCGCACTTTGTTACTATAGTTCTAATAAAAAATAATCGAAAAAAAAAAAAAAAGAATAAAACATAAAGAGCATTCATCTTTTTTTTTTTTTTTTTTTTTTAAATTCTGGAACTCAATTCTCAAACTTCGGCCTACAAGGAGAAAGAAAAAACGTATAAGTGAAATTAAGAATTTACTTGTGTCCTATAAATGAAATATTTTAACATTAGAATTCAATGGAATGATTTGGGACCGAAGTCGAAAAACGTATAAATGAGAAAAACGTATAAATGAGAAACGTATAAAGGGTGCTCCACTGTATATATATATATGAGTTTATTTTCTTTTGGCTTAAAAATAAATACATTTAATTAAACGTGAACGTTAAAAAATTGTAAAAAGTTTATAAAAGTTAAGTTTAAATTATGCATCTCACAAAAACTGACATCATTATCACTTTAAAAATTTTATACACATTGATAAAGTGCTGATGTAGTTCTCTAGCTATTCAGCAAAAAATTTAAAAACATGGTATGTAAATGTTTTTTATCTTATAATTATTTGTTTTGATCTTATTATGAATGATTTTCAATTATCGATGAGACCACCATTATTACCAATGTCATTTTTAATTATTATTATTAATGGGACTGTATTTTAACTTTTCGTGGAATATTCCTTGTTTAATTTCATTATAATCGAATTATACTTTCAGTAAGACTTGCACAGACAGACTTTACTATAAAGCTAAAAAGACACATAATACAATACTACACTTTTAACTAACCTGTCATTCCCATAATGCAAAAATTTGCCAAATAATTGAGAGGAAAAAAACAAACAAATAAAATAGGTATATAGCATTACATTGTTCTTGTGATTACAGGAAAATAATCCTATGCAGCCATCCTTACCACAAAATGTCAGTGGACAAGGGCGGAGGGAATAAAAGAAAATAACAATAATAATAAAAAATAAAGCTCAGATTTGTTGTTATTGTTATTTTTTTTTTTCTTTCTACCCGTACACCCTATGTACGCCACAAATTAACCGCGAGGGCGATAACCACCGCAAACTAGTTACCCGACAGAGGTCCAGCAAACCTTGATGTCAGGGAGTTGGTGTGAGTGTTTGATGTTGCGCTGCTACTATAATGATGATGGACTCACACTGGACTCATCCTAGATTTCTTTTTTTTCTTTGAAGTGCACGTTATAATATACCGCAGATTCTCACTCAGCTGTCAATTTTATGTTAAAATTAGGGTCATTTCAGGTAATATTGGAGGTCTGCTTTCGTAAAGGGGGGGGGGGGACGTAATTTTTGTGGAAATATCAGTTGGTGCATGCACTCTGGGACTCTACTCAATTTCCCATCATAAAAAAGTTGCCAAAAATTTTGCACATTGGCAAAGACATTCCAAATCAAAATTCACGTATGACAACTGTTTTCAGAAAAAAATTATTTTCCCTATAATTTTCTCCTATTTTAATGAAAAATTATTAACTCAAAAATATAAAAAAAATAAATAACATATAAATAAATAAATAAGTGTTATTATTTTTAATCAGGGTTGGTCTAGGTTTATTTATTACTATTATTATTATTTTCAAAAAAAGAAAAGAAAAACCAAAAAACCCGGTTTATTTGGTTTAAACCAGGTTTTTATTAGTATATGATTCCCAGTTGCATTATACATGTTTGTAAATAAAATTGCCACTTTAAAAAATAACCAATACTCTAATATTATTATTTTATCTAAAAATAATTTAAATTAATAATAACAAACAGGAATGAGAATTTTCAGCTTTTTTTTTTTTTTTTTTTTTTTTTTTTTTTGTTGAGCTTATTTTAAGAAACAAAGCTTGTATTTTGTAAATCAAAGTTTGTACTTTCTGCTATAAAATTCTGTTACACCATCTAATTAAATTGTTTCACATAGCTATGTTAATAAACGTTTTTTTGTTTGTTTGTTTGTTTAAAGCAATCAAATAATTATTTTCTGTAATATAGCTTTTTGCCACGTGAATTCTTATATTTTGTTTTAATATTTATCTTTCATAAAGTTTTACTTTAAAAAAAAAAAAAACATTTTTGTCCATTTGATCCTTGAATTGTTTGATCCTTGAACTGTTATATGAAAGTGTATTAAATTTTATCATGGCTAAAATCTTTTATATTCAAAACTTCTATAAATGTTCTACAATTGCAGTATTTTACAAAACTAATCACATTTAATAGTATGAATTTTCATTAAAATGATGCAAATGGTAATAACAGGATTATTGTAAGTTGGCAAAAATTGATTTTTTTTTTAAATGAATGTTAAATCTAACACGCATTTCCCTGCAATTTAATGATAATAAATTAACTTAATAACAATAAAATTTTTAATTTAATTTTAGAAAAAAAAATAATTAAGGGAAAAAATTTCAATACAATAATAATAATAATAATAAAGAGATAACTCTTTATTATTATTATTATATTAAGGAAGATATTTAAGAAAGATTATAGGAAGGTATTTAAGAAAAAAATTACATATTTGGATTATGTAATGGAATATTGCAATTCATTTAAAAGTTACTTATTGAACAGAATTTGCATTTAATATTTGTAAAGTTTTATAGCTTTTTTCAAACGAAGTTTGCTATTTTAATCCTACAACCCCAAAAGAAGAAAATACTCTACATCAGATGTAGAATTTTTTGCGATTAGAATTATTTCAACATTTTTCCATACTTAGATACTAAAATTTGTAATGTCATTTTCTTAGCTTTACCAGCATTCTAGTGCTGTTACATTTTAATAAAATAATTCATAAAAAAAATTCGTTCAATGGAGAACTTTTTGCGTGAAATTTTAAAATCAAAGGTAATAAACTGTTTTTTAAAAAATTACTTAGACATATTCTAACGTAGCTTCTTTTTTATTTGATAATTGAAAATCAACGTATCTTGCTTTTGCATTGAATATATAGATAAGAAAATGGACTTTTATACATTATCATATTATAACAAATATCCAGTTTTTTAAAGACCACTTTGTTAATTTTTGAAAAAAGCAAAAATGAGATCAATTTTTTCAATTATATAATTTTCTCCTTATATCTTGTATAAAATAAATTTGCTTTTCATTATTACTTATTTTGTTTTACTTTACTGCATTTAGCCTTACACCCTTTCATTTATAATTTTAAGTTGATTAATAGTAATTTTTCTTTTGCAAGTTCTAGATTTTTTTTTCTTTGTACATAAATATATATATATATATATATGTGTGTGTGTGTGTGTGTGTATAATAACTTTTAATACAGCCAGTCACACATAAAACACATAACTAAAACGTTCTGTAAAGCAAGATTACAATCGAAATAAATTGAATTAAAAGTAAAAGCAATTAACATAAAAACAAATTTAGAAATTTCAATCAAAAAAGGGAAAATAAAATAAAAATTTTGAATTTTTTGAAAATACAACCCTCTTCCCCCCCCCCTCCCCCCCCAAAAAAAAAGTTGATTTAAACCGTGGTTTAAATCAACTGTTTTAAACCGTGCCAACCCTGTTCATAATTTTTATGAACTAATGTTTTTAACCCTTTGAGTGCTATGGACGCACATATGCGTCCAGCGAAAGTCATTAATATAGACTATGGACGCAAATACACGCTTAGCAGATGTTATCAGTATGGACTTTGGACGCAAATACGCGCCCGGAAAAAATGATCAGTGTACTATGCAACACTCGCATAAAGCGCGTCCGCGATAAGAATGAGGCAAGTCGTCAGCGCCAACCGCGCGCCGTCCGTATGGACCGCATAGGCCGCGAGTATTCAACACTCAAAGGGTTAAGATATTCATTATGAAAAAATTACAATGTATTTATGTATTTCATTTTTTATTTTCTTTATGAGTGATAATTAAAAAAAAAAAAAAAAAAAAAAAAAAAACTGGTGGAAGGTGGCTTTAAATGATCAACTTAAGGAAAAAAAAAAAAAAAAAAAAAAAAACTTTGTAAACTAACATAACTGTTTAAATAAAACTTTGGCTATTTGCTAGCATGTTTTATATTTTGGCATTGTAAAAATTATAAATATATTTTAATAATATTTTGAACCCAAATGGAGTAATGGTAAAAAATATAAAAACCAATGTAACATTTAAAATGAGATAAAGAATACTAAATTTAAAACTTTAAAATACATTTTAATTAAAAACAATAAAACACAAGACAGACGTTTCGGCTAGAACACTAGCCCTCCTCACTGTCAAAACATTTACAAAGAAATTCATAATACATCATAGCAAGATTAAATACTCAGGAGGAATAGCTTTAGCCTCGTTCAAGGCTAAGTGTCCAAAGGATCATTCATTTTACCCTTACCAAAAGGCAAAATGGTCCTTCATTTAAAATTAACTGTTTTTTTCCCCCTAATCGGCTAAATAAAGAATATAAAAGTAATTATGACAATACGAATACATAATGAAATAAAATAAGTAAACCAGGTCATATTTCTGTACGTGAAAGACTGTATATCTAAATAAATAGGAAAGTTAGTGCTTACCTTATGACAGATGTTATAAAACCCACTTTTTCAAAGAATTCTATTCAAAAGCGTAATACTGAGATCGTTTTAAACACCGTCATTACTTCTTCCCCTAGAACTAGATCAATAATGGTGCATGAAGGAATTTATTTTTGCTAAATTTATTTTTTAAACATGAATGATAAAAACGTGCAGTTCAAACAATGCACCTTAGGATTTTATTACTATAATAATAATAATAAAAAGAAGAAAAGTAAGAAATAAGATAAAGAAAAAAATTACAAGAAGAGGAGGGAACAAAATATTTTTTAGAAAATTTGTTAGTTTTGTTTTCAGTTAAATGCCTTAAAAGTTATTTACTAGATACACATATAAATGCATTTTTCTTTTATTTTCCTTTCTTTTCCTTTCCTTTCCTTTCTTTCCTTTCTTTCTTTTTTTTTTTTTTTTTTAAGAAAACCAAACGTATTTGATAGATTTTGCTTTGTTCCCAGAGTTTTAGAAGTGAATGTTTTTGTCGATTTTTTGAAGAGAAAAAATAAATAAATAAAAAATATCTAACGAGTAATTTTTCTGGAAAAAAATATTTCTTTGAAATATGGTCGAAGTAGTTTACTTTATATATATATATATATATTCTCGAAGAGTGGGTCACTAACGAGAATTATTTTCCCGTGAATAACAATCTGGCAGAACGATTTCTATGCACAAAAATTTCAGCTCGTTGATTTTGTTTGAAGCGGTTAAAGATCTTTATAGTTAAATAGTTATTTTTTCTTTTTCTCTTGGTAGACGGTTACCAAAGAAAATTAATCTTTTCAGAGGTTGCATCCTATTAGATCAACCTTTAATTCTCCAAACGATTTATTACTATTATTATTATTTTAAAAACAGCTAAAGTCATTTATTTTTCATTAATTTTTTGTGCCTTAGTGAACGAGTTGTCAGTGACAACCAATTTTTCCGACAATGCGAACTTGTCAAATCGATTTATATCCATAAACCCCCTAATCCTTGATTTTTACGTTTTTTTTTTTTTTTTTTTGTTTTGTTTTGTTTTTCTGATTTACTAGTGAAAACTAATTTTCTCAGCGATTGCAACCCCTCAGATCGTTATATAATTCTCCAAAATATTTTGATTTTTGGTTTTTATCAAAACAGTTAAAGTTATTGAACATCTCTAATTTTTTTTTTTTTTTTTTCCCTTTGTAAACAATAAATTATTAGTGAGCATTTATTTTTCCGACGATGAAACTTGTCAAATCGACTTCTACGCATGAACCTCTTAATCCCTGATTTACTTTAAAATGCCCCAAACTTTTATTATATATATATATATATGTATATATATATATATATATATATTCCTTCCTAGGACATACAGCGCTTACTTATACAAACTAATTTTTCCAAAGATTACAACCTGCCAGATGAATTTCTAATCCTTACTTGATTTTTTATTTTATCAAAAAGTTTATACTCTATAATGTTTTATTCCTCGGTGAACAAGGAATTATCGAAATTATCGAATATTAATTTTTCCAGTGATAAAATCTTGTTCAAATTTATTTCTATACGTAAACCCCATATTCCTTTGATTTTTCCCTTCGATTATTATTATTATTGTCTATATATTTATTTACTAGCAAACCCGTGCGAAATTTTCGCGCTTTATTTATTTTCTTCTTATTTAGTACATTTAAAACTTGAAACTTATAAATCTCATACCAATTTCCCCACCGATTTGAATTGTAATTCACAGATGCCAAATTATTATTAGAACCAAATTAATATTGTGAGATAGTGGGGAAAAAAAAAAAAAAAAAAAAAACATCCAAAGGTAGGTTTCAAAGTAAAATTAATGTTTGACGACCCAATTTTCATACTTGCGCAGGCAGTACAGTTTTAATGTAAGCCCCCCCCCCATGGCGACATTTTTTAGTATCGGGCCCCCGTGACGATTTTTGTTGCCATGTTGGCGATGCTTTTTTACTTATTTATTTATTTTGGCATTTTTTTTTAAACTGATACCTATTTTGATTATACTTTTGATTATTGAGTTTTTTAGTCAATTTATAACAATAATTCATATTCTGGTTATATATTTAAAGTATTGCTAGTTTTAAAATGACACGTGCAAAGATTGTACAGATGCAACTCTTAAAATACAATTTTCATGTAAAAGATCATCATCTTCATGACATTGTCATCAGACAAATGCCATTTTTCTGATTAAATCATTGAACTAAGTCCGTGTGCTTCAATATTGCCGATAAATATTATTTTTTATCCTTGCGTATTTCATTAAATATGTCACTATCGTATCGTTTCAACAAAATTTAATCGTAACTGGACCACGTTAGAGAAATATTATATAGATATTTTATGTGCGCAAAATTCATTTTATCGCAATTTTAATCTGAGAATTTTAACAACGCTGTTTGCCTTAAAAAGAAAATCAGTGCTGAGTGATTGAAAACGATTTGTTACACCTATATTAATTTAAAAAATCAATATATTTGAAGCTAAATGATACACTGTTTTCTCACGCATTAAAAGCTATGAAATACTCTATCGCTTAATATTTTTTTTTCTTGTATTGTCACATATATATTTCACATAAGAGACTCGAATCTGTACTTAATTAGTTATAAGGGAAATAAACCTAGAAATGTATTTACTTCTTTCAGATTTCTACATTCTTTGATTGAAAACTTTGCAACATGTAATGATGATTCAACACTGGAATGGGATATTTGCGTGCAACATTCACAAAATCAAAATCAAGGAAAGGAAAAGTGTAGGTCAGGTGTTGAAAGAGTTCTTTTTTATTTTATTTTTTCCCGCTATGTAATTACTAAAATAATATAACCCTAACATTGGCACAATTATAATCATTATGCTGTTAAAAGGTAAACAAAAGAGAGAAAAATCACATGGCTAGTACAGTTTATAAGACACTTTCCAACTATAGTTTTTCATTGCATCGTTTCATTCAGGATTCTCATCAGAGGAAAATCTTGGGTGCAAATTTTTCACCCTTCTTCAAAAACAAAGAGAGATTTTTAAAAACTACATGAGATTTCTGAAAACTCCTTGAGATCCCAAATACATTTTGAATAAATAATAATAATAGGTCTTTTACATTGACACACAAAATTCATATTTCGAATTAATGCGATTTTTTTCATGGTTTTCGAATTTTGTGTTTTCTATAGCGGGAGCAGAACAGAGATAATTAGAGCCTAATTCCAACTCATTTGGGCATTTTTTTTTAAATGTATTTATGTCGTGTTAGGCGTATTTACATTTTTTAGAATAGCAGATTTTTTTTTTTTTAGCTGTGTTCCATTCAAGGTGGGAGGGGGCAGGACCAAGAAGTCGTACAAACTTGAGCAGATTAAGGGCCGATTTGTTTGTTACGTGTTTTTTCTATCATGGGACAAATAACTATAAGTCTAAAAAGAAACAATTAAAAGAAACTTTTAGAGTTTTATTTTTTTTATTTTTATTTTTTTTATTCCTATAAAATGAAATAGCGCGCGAATTTCTTGCAATATTAAAATTTTTAAATGAGAAAATGAAATAAATATGTGAGATTCTCGCGTTATCGCTCTCTAATGGGAACCCTGGTTTTATAAATGACGAAGATAACTTCAAATATACCCCGTTAATATATATATATATATATAAAATAAAAATGCATAGCAAAATTAAAAATTCACTTCCACTGATATCCCATAAAATATCTGAAAATGTTTTTTGGCTTTGATAAGCAATATTAATGTTAATCATTTCATATTATACAGGATTGTTTAGAATTTACATATTAACATATAATTAGCTTTAAAATGTTATCAAAACTGCATTCTATAGAATGAATTAACTGTATAGAAATTCCATCGGATAAAAATATTTAAAAATATCGTGCTCATTTATAAAATGCAAAAATGCATGAGGAAAAAAAAAAGTAGCAATTCATTAATGCAGCTGAATTAATTAGCATTATTTCAGGATCCGTAAGATAACTTAATTAAAATTTACAGATTAGTTTGCTTTAAAATGGTCGCAAAAATTGCATTGTATTGAATGAATTAACTATATAGAAATTCCATAGGATAGATTTTGTGGCCCCCCTCGAATTTTTAAGTTAGAAAAATAAATAAATAAATAAAGATATAAATATAACGCAAAAGATGTCCAAAAAGAAAAATTTGAATATGTTTGAATTTTTTGAAAATTTATTCGCGAGGGTCCGGCTCAAAATATTTAAAAATATCGTGTTGATTTATAAAATGCAAAAATGCATGAAAAAAAAAAGTAGCAATTGATTAATGCAGTTGAATTAATTAGCGTTATTTCAGGATATGTAAGATAATTTAATTAAAATTTACAGATTGGTTTGCTTTGAAATCGTCGCAAAACTGCATTGTATAGAATGAATTAATTATATAGAAATTCCATCGGATAGAAATATTTAAAAATATCGTGCTGATTTATAAAATACAAAAATACATGAAATAAAAAAAAAGTAGCAATTGATTAATGCAGCTGAATTAATTAGCGTTATTTCAGGATGTGTAAGATAACTTAATTAAAATTGACAGATTAGTTTCCTTTAAAATGTTCGCAAAACTGCATTGTATAGAATAAATAATCTGTATAGAAATTCCATCGGATAGAAATATTTAATAATATCGTGCTGATTTATAAAATACAAAAATACATGAAATAAAAAAAAAAAAAAAAGTAGCAATTCATTAATGCAGCTGAATTAATTAGCGTTATTTCAGGATCTGTAAGATAATTTAATTTACAGATTGGTTTGCTTTGAAATCGTCGCAAAACTGCATTGTACAGAATGAATTAACTATATAGAAATTCCATCGGATAGAAATATTTAAAAATATCGTGCTGATTTAATTTACAAATTGGTTTGCTTTGAAATCGTCGCAAAACTGCATTGTATAGAATGAATTAACTATATAGAAATTCCATCGAACAGAAATATTTAAAAATATCGTGTTGATTTATAAAATACAAAAATACATGAAATAAAAAAAAAAAAAAAAAAAAAAGTAGCAATTGATTAATGCAGCTGAATTAATTAGCGTTGTTTCAGGATCTGTAAGATAACTTAATTAAAATTGACAGATTAGTTTCCTTTAAAATGTTCGCAAAACTGCATTGTATAGAATGAATAATCTGTATAGAAATTCCATCGGATAGAAATATTTAATAATATCGTGCTGATTTAATTTACAGATTGGTTTGCTTTGAAATCGTCGCAAAACTGCATTGTATAGAATGAATTAACTATATAGAAATTCCATCGAACAGAAATATTTAAAAATATCGTGCTGATTTATAAAATACAAAAATACATGAAAAAAAAAAAAAAAAAAAAAAAAAAAAAAGTAGCATTTCATTAATGCAGCTGAATTAATTAGCGTTATTTCAAGTTCTGTAAGATAACTTAATTAAAATTTACAGATTAGTTTTTTTTTTTTCTTTTTTAAATGTTCGCAAAACTGCATTTTATAGAATGAATAATCTGTATAGAAATTCCATCTGGATAAAGTATTTCGTGCATCGGTAAAGTTTATTTTCGTGCAAACCTATAAAATGCATAAATGTATAAAGTTTATTAAAAAAAAAAAAGGTGACAAATCATTAATGCAGCTGAATTGTTCATTGTTATTTCAAGATCCGTAAGATAATTTAATTTAGAATTTATACATTATCATATAATTTCCTTTAAAATTTCCCCCAAAACTGCATTCTATAGAATAAATTAACTATATAGAAATACCTTCGAGTATAATATTTTAAAATATCGTACAAATTTATGAAATGCAAAAATATATGAAGCTTTAAAATAATTAATCATTAAAAATAATGAAAGTATTTCATTGTCTTAAACTTCAAAATATTAATTCATTCTATATAAGGCAGTTTTAGAAACATTTTAATACAATTTATATGCTAATATGTAAATTCTAAATAAATTATGTTACGGATCGGGAAATAACACTGAAAATCTTTGGTATATTAATAATTTGGTATATTTTTTTTATTGTAATTATTTAAGAGTGTTAATTTTAGGATTTTACAAAAGTTGAAGGAAGTAATAAACATCATACAAAGTTTTGTGTAATTTTAATAAGAACTAAAAAATCTGTGAAAAATTGAAATAGACTCAATTTTTGCACATACTAAACATTAAAAGTATAAGCAGATTTCTTACAGGGGTATTTGAATACTACTATTTTTACCATCACTTAATTTTTACTTGACCTATTTAAAAAGAAAAAAAAAAAAAAATGTACTATATAAAATTTCTGGTATCCCAATTTTCCTCTTTTAAAACTTTGGTGTTTAACGGGTGCATAAATAATGCGGGAGGGGAAATAAAAAAAAAAAAAAAAGAAAGAAAGAAAAGAAAAGAAAAAGAAAGAAAGAAAATCTGGTAACGTTATAAAATAACAAGATCCGTAAAATTTCTATTGCATATTTCAAGAAGGGCGAGGGGTAGGGTGTTGAACAATTATAATAAGGAATTTTACGAACCCATTTCGCTAAACACGTATTTTACTTACATCGAAATTTTTAGACTTCGCAAAAATTTAAACAATAAACAAGAATCGGAAAAGTACAAAACACGTTTTCTATAAATAAACTAAATCACTCATTTACTCTAATTAGTCTCTCGGTATTGGAAAATTCCAAAAATTAGAATCTATCGAAGTATTTTACTCTTTAAATAGCTGCGAGCCTATTCCTTAATAATTTGTATTTACATGAAATAGTAATGGGACACGTATAAGAAGAAGATACGCTGGGAAATTGACAGCCAATTAAGGTTAATTGACATTACAATTAAGTTTGCCTTAAGGAGAGAATTGTGTAGTTATGAAACAGATCATTTAACAAAATTACTCTAAAGACTTCCTACTCAATCAAGAATCTTAAAATAAATGGGATTTGCGACTGGGAATGAATCCAGAAATGCACTGGACGAATTCCTTTTCGTATTTTGAACGTTCAGTTTTTTTCCTGGGAAGGTTGAAAAATGAATATATTTTGATGGGCGTAATGACGTACGATTATTCTATTTCATTTTGGTTTTTATTTAACAGGTGTTTACTAAAATGATTAAAGATTGACAAAAACATATAGTATTACTTACAAACTTTGAATAAACACCATAAAACGCAATAAACTGGCAACAATTGTTTCGGGTCGAAAAAACACACGGCCCTTCATCAGGCGAATAAAGTAAGCACGAGTGCTGCAGTCCAAGCGGCAAAGCTGGACTGCAGCACTCGTGCTTACTTTATGATGAAGGGTCGTGTGTTTTTTCGACCCGAAACAATTGTTGCGAGTTTATTGCATTTTATGGTGTTTATTCAAAGTTTGTAAGTAATATTTTTTACAACGCCAGTTTTGTGGTGCTTTTTTATTAAAAACATATAGTGTCTTATGTAACTTTATACATTTACGTACATTATAATTTTATATACATTATTTATACATAATACATTTATATACTATAAAAATTAATTCTACTTTGTGAGGTTTTGTGGTGAATTATTCATTTGTTGATTTTTCGTTCTCATTCTTTTCATTATTCTCATAAAAATTATACAGTCGAACCTCGTTAACATGAACACGCTTAACGTGAATTTCTTTTAACATGAACTGTTTCCACAATCCTCGTCAAAATGAAGATAAGTTTCTGAGTTACTGATAGCACGAGCTACTGATTACATGAAAATTTTTCTTATTCCCCTTGAGATTCCCGTTAACGAGGTTCGACTGTTTTATATATATATATATATATTTCTGAGCTTCTCCTACATAGAGAAATTGTTCATTCTTATTGGTCTTTGTGGTTTTGATGATCTTGTGCCTGTTGCTTGGATTCTACTGTGCTTAATGGGTAATTATCGTTCATTATAGGGTTCTCTTTTTTTCTCCTTGAAATATTGTCCTAGAGTCAACCTTCTTTTCATCAGAGTCTAATTATACGGTCCTATTTCAATTTTCAACAGGTATTGTTGTACAGTGGATTGGCGTCAGTGCTGTTGTTGAACTTGATAACTGAATCAATTTGGGAAATCTTGTTGCTTTGTTTGGTGTGTGTATGTCTCTTTGGTGAATTGTTTGACTAACTATACTTTGTTCTCATTCTTTGCTTCTACTATCAAAAGGATTGTATATATAGATATAGATATACATACATATGTATATATTATTATTATTATTCCTGGTTTTTAAACATTATAATGAGGAAATATTATTCCCATTATTAAATGAAAAGGTTTTAAATGATATATCATTCGAGAAAACCAAATGCAACAATATAACGTAAATATAGTTTTTCAAAAAAGGGAATAGAATACGCAAAGCGTAATTCACAAAAACAAAAACAACTGAGAGCATCAAACGTTAGTATAAGCAAAATAAAAACTAATTAAAACAAATAGAGTCATGATACACATGAAATAGGAAAAAAGGGAACATAAATTCGTCTCTTCAGAGGTCATAAACTTTGCACAAAAATAAATAAATAAAATAATAATAATAATAATAATAAATATAAATATAAATAAATAAATAAATCAAGTCAGTATAAAAGTAATCTAAAAATATTCAATAATTTCCCAGACATTACACCGAGAAAAAATGACATATATTGTATGTATTGTATTTCCAATAGTATTTCACATGCACAATCTATGTTAGTGTTGGGGATTGTTTCATTGTTTCTGTTGACTGTTATTTAAATCATATGAATTGATTTCATCTTGTTAAATTATATGTGATATAGAAATTCTTGTTAATTTTGAACGAAAAAAGAAAAAATCCGCTGTTAATGGACTCTTCCCAGTTTCGTCTGCTCAATCATGTGATAGAGGAAAACGAATAATCGAATTCTGAGAATCGAATTCAATTAAATATTGTTCTTAAGAACAAAAATGTTAATATTTAATATAAAATAAAATAAAAGTAATATTGTGCATTTGTAAACAGTAGAATAGTTGTATTTGTAACAATTTTTAACAATTTTTAAAAAACATTTTACGTGTTTACTTATTTTCACCTGTAAGGATCGATTTTTGTATGTTCTAGTGTAACTGTTACATTAACTGATCTAGCAATAAATAATAGCTTCTTCTCGTGGAATGTTTATGGATTGAAATTTGAAAATTTTAAATGTTTTCATTTAATTTAATTGCATAAAGGTGTTACAACAAGTTAATTAACTTAGTTACGGCTCTAAATGGATTAACGCAGTACGATATTGCACTGTCACTGATTTAAATACCAAAAATCAGAGTATTCAACATGTTCTTCGTGAATATCAATAACAAATATAAACTAAATGATGATTGTAAATGTATACAGCAAACAAAAGAGGATGAATAATGATATAAAATGGATTAAAAATGGTAATGTATAAAAAAAACACACAGATTAAATACGATTGATCAAAAATAAGAATGGAAAATATGTTATTCAGCAATCGCTCTAGATAAACAAGACTTCGTCTGCTATTTGTTTTTCCTCTATCATGTGACCTCTGACGTCAGGTGGAAAGAGTCCATTAATAAAAAAATTATCTTACTAAATTTAGGCTGGGCATTTAATAATTTTGTAGTTGCAATATTAAATTTTCAATGGCTTTCAATTCCTATTTCCTAAACTTCTATAAAAATAATTTAAATCCAAAATTGCTCTACATCTTCCCCAGTTTCTGGAGAAAGAGAAGGAAAAACAAAAGTTCCGCGCACGTTAACGCGACCACACACGCGTACATGTACGAGTATAGCTTACTTATATAAAAATTAGCTTAATTATAGGAAAATAATATAGAAAAATAGTATTAATATAGAAAAATAATACGCATTCATTTTCGAAAATCTCTTTGTTAACGAATATTATCTTAAAAATTCTGCCAATAATAATAATAATAATAATAATAATAAACAAACTAATGAAATCTTATAGAAAATCTCAAAGAAACTGTTCATCAAAAAGAAGCTTCTGAGAAGCATCAAAAGCGAAAGAGAAATTCCAAATTATCTTTATCTGTCCGTGAAATTCCTCATCTAGGGAACCGGTAATTCATTCACCGTCCACGGCCAAAGCCGCAAATGTAATTTTTTTCCTAGCTATTTTTTTTTTATTACATTTTCTTTTTTAACGATAAAAAATAATAGCCTTTAAATATGGTCAAGGTCAAGGTAAAAGGAAATCATTGAAGGGAGCTTCAACCGGTGTGAGTAGAAAAGGAAAAAGGATAACAGAGTATCTTTTCTCAATGAAGAGCCAGGCCACAAAGAGATTTTTGATAAGCGGAATTGCTATGAAAATAAAAATTGAAATAAAATAAAATAATAATAATAATAATAATTATTTTAAATATACCGAAAAGAAATGTATTCTTTGTAAAACCAAATTTATTTTGTAGATTTATGTTGTCATCTTAAATATAATTTTGTGCCGTTAACCATAGCAACTTGTTTCTACTGGCCAAAAGAAGGTTGAAGAAGAGTCACTGTCATTGGACAGTTCGATAAGCTACGTCACAGGCCTTTGTGTAAACAACCAATGAGCGAGCGATGTGCTGTATAAACAAAACTTTTTGGTTAAATCAACAAAATAATTTTGTTAATTTAAACAAATATTCGTTGAATCAGTAAAACTGTTTGGTTAAAATAACCAAATAATTTGATGTCTGATAAACAAAAAAATTTTTTGAAGGTACCTAGTAACAAAAAATTTCTGTTGTTTCAATAAACACTTTTTCCTATGTATGTACATTTCCGAGTATTTCAGTTTTGCACTATTTGCACCAGCAGTGTAAAAGCAAAATTTCTGATATTCTGTTCTTATTGTAAAATTTTGATGTAAGAGAGAGAGAAAAAAAAAAAAAAAATCTCTAAATATTGTTTTTTTGTTTTAATTTTTGTAAATTGTAAAATTTTGATGTAAGAGAGAAAAAAAAAAAAATCAATCTCCAAATATTGTTTTTTTGTTTTAAATTTTTTAATATGAATTTAGTTTTTAGTATTTAGTAACGTATTTTTAACACATACTCACCTTTCTATTTCTTTCTTTCTTTCTTCCTTTTCCTTTTCTTTCTTCCTTTTCCTTTTCTTTTTTCTTTTCCTTTTCCTTTTTTCAATGGAAACAAATAAAAATTTAATACATATTAGTATGCCTCTTGATATATTTTTATTATTTAATTTGTAATAAATTATAATTATACATTAATAATATGCATTTTATATAAGGAATCAATTTTACGTAGTAACCTTATGAAACATTGATGGAAAAGGGGGGAGTGTATGATAACGTACTTTAAAGATTATTACTCAGCTTTTTTTTTTTTGAGTAAGACTTTTTAACACATACTCATCTTTCTATTTCTTCCTTTCTTTCTTTTCTTTTTTCTTTCTTTTTCTTTTTTTCAGTGGAAGCAAATAAAAATTTAATAATAATATTAGTATGCCTCTTGATATATTTTTGTTATTTAATTTGTAATAAATTATAATTATACATTAATAATATGCATTTTATATAAGGAATATAAAAACCCATCAATTTTACGTAGTAACCTTATGAAACATTGAGGGAAAAGGGGGAGTGTATGTATGATCAGCCTGTTTTTTTTTTTTTTTTTTTTGAGTAAGGCTTTTTTTTTTTTTTTTTTTTTTTTTTTTTTTTACCAACTGATGTAAAACTGAAAAGATATTATTATTATTATTATTATTATGCATAAAATAGGAAAATAAATAAATTAATTAATAAATGACTGCTAGAATACTAATATCTTTCCTGTATTTTACCCCCCTCCCTCCTCCCTTCCAGAAGCTTATCTATTTATTTGTTTCTACACAGTTATCTTCTGCTTGTATGCATGCACACATTTGCAAAGTGGATATAAATTGATAAATAATCAAGATATAATAAATTATAGTAAAAATGCTTTTATAAGAAATTAAACCGCAGTTATTTAGTCTGAAATGAAGTTTTAGGTTTCAAGTTTTGCATAATCCGGTTTATTAAAAGTATTGATTTTAATTAATTCGATAAAAAAAAAAAAGATTGATAGAATTTTTTCTGTAATAAATAATAATAATTTAATTCATTTAGTTAAAAATAATTTAAATAAAAACCTTCAAGAATTTTCTACTATTAATTTAACCTTTTTTGTCTATTATAGATCTCATTTTAGAGGTTTTCAAAAACAGGAATCACCTATACTGATTTAGAGTAAGGAATTTTCCTTATAACATCTGCTATACACAAATTATGATCTTTTAATAATTTAAAAGCTTCAAAAAAAGCTTTTTTTTTTTTTTTTTTTTTTAACAAAAGGAAAAAAAAAAACTTTACATAACGAATAAAATATTAGAAGTATTTGTGAAAATGTGAATATTTATATAAGCAAGGCTCCAAGAATTTGAAAAAAAAAAACTGGTCGCCAATAGAAATTTTTGGTAGCCAGTAAAAAATAACCCCTGCCTTTATTTATTTATTTCATATTTGAAATTTACTTGAATATAGAAATTAAAATTCTGTTTATAAAACCAAATACTAACTATGACTAGATTATACATCAGGAAACACCTGTTTTATTATTTCCTCTAAACCGATACACCGTTGATGGTTTAGACATTCGATTCTGTGCTCAATTTTTTCGCCAAAATATCAAAAATAAATAAATAAATAAAAATGGATGAGTTTTCGTTGAAAACATAGTTACCAGCTAAAATATGTTGGTCACTATTGGCCACTAGACGACCTTATTTCACAAGCCCTGTATATAAGTATATGTTAATTGATTAATTGCTTTAATTAATTAATTATTGTTAACTGGTATACTCTTAAACATGAAAAAATTACAATAAATATCAATAAATAAAAAAATAAATAAATCACCAGATAAAATTATTTCTGATACACATCGTCAGCTACAATTACAATTTTGATAAACACGATTCTGAAAATCTCTTACTCAGAAAATGCATTTACAATTTCCAATAAAATAACTTTTTAAACATATTTCTCTGAAGCATAAAATATTTACCTCATCTTCTTATTCCAATTCACTTCTTACCTTTTCAACATTGTTTAACGCCAAACATCGAATTTGCAAAATAACTAAGTAAATGATATTTATCTATCTTTCTTTTTTCCTACTGACATACCTTCTCTAAGTTCTCCTTTTTCTGAAAAAAAAAAGAGACGAAATTCAAAGTACAGAAGTCAAAACTTTTATTTCGATACTTTTCAAATGTCTTTTCTCCAAGAGGAAGGCAATTTGTGGGAGAGAGAGAGAAAGGATATATCGATGAGGGATTGAGAGAAGCTAAATGCGCTGGATAGAAAGATTTTTTCTCGGGGAAGATTCGAATTTGTGAATCAAAGTGAGACAAGAATATTTCTCACTCGCTTAAGCATCGCAAGAATTTTTATCTTTATTTTTTCTCTATTTTTGTTTTTGAAGGTTACGCTGTTTATGTTCGAGAGAAAAAATGGCTGATGTGGGTGGATTTCACACGCTGTTGTTTGTCCTATATTTATTGTTTGTAAAGTTTTATGAATATTTACAACTGAGTTCAGATTCTATAGTTTTTGTTTATACATTGTTTATTTATCACAGTAGGTTTTAAAAATTTGTAAGTTTGTGATACTACTTTATGTAAATGAAGAATTCATATTATTGTATAATAGGGTAAACAAATGTCCCAGGACTCAAAAGTAAAAGTGAATAAATAAATAAATAAGAATGGGAATTTGTGGCAGAAAAAGAAAGGATTATCTATAGACGATTGGGATAAAAAGATCTTTTGAGGGAAGATTACACTATAAAAAATTGCAACGTTTGGTTGTGTTCAGTGACTGGTAAATATTGTTCAAATCACTGACCGTAAAAGTAAAGCTGTGTCCGTAAAGTTATGGACATTTTCTTCGAAGAAGAGAAGTGACCCTTTAAGAAAAGTTCGACACTCTGAATTTTAAAATAATTTGTTAAAAAAATTTCTCGGACTTTTTTTTCGAAGAATAGAGTTGGTCGTACAATTTAATGATCAACTCTACGAATTTTACTAAAATTTCTTAGAGAGTAGAATTTGTGAATCAGTGAGGCAGTACTAGCTCTCATTCATTTAGGCTTTTTAAGAATTTTTTTTTCTCTATTTCTTTTTAAAGATTTATATTCGAGAGAAAACGTCGTACTTTTATTATTGTAGTTATTGTTATTTATTTATTTTAGTTGCAACCAATTCCGTTAAAGTAAAGTTGGATGCTAGGACGACAATTATTTTAACTGAATGGTTAGCATTGATCGAAAATATAATTGTTAAAATCGTGGATTTCTTGCCTTAATTAGATGTTCTGCTATGCCTTACATTCATAGTTTGCAATGTTTCATGAATATTTAAAACTCAGAAAAAATTCTGTAACTTTTGTTCATTTATCACAATAATTTCAAATATTCAAAAATCATTACGTCTCGTAGTTAAATTAAATTTTAATCACATTAAAAACTGAGACAGATAATATACACTAAAAATATACATTTTAAAATATTAAAAACACAAATTTAAACGTTTCGAGCCTTTTACAGGCTCCTCATCAGTAAAAAACATCAAATGTAAATGCTGAGATGAACAACAGACTTTCATTAAGTGAGTACAACGTATTCATCAGGAACTGCGCATGCCTCACTAAGTGGCGAAAAATGTCCGAAAACTGAACATTTACCTGATTTTAACAGTACTAAAATAATCATATCTAATTGTTTAAATTATCACTCAAGAATTTTCCTGGAGGGCTGGTACACAAATCAACATTTTTCGCCACTTAATGAGGCATGCGCAGTTCCTGATGAATACGTTGTACTCACTTAATGAAAGTCTGTTGTTCATCTCAGCATTTACATTTGATGTTTTTTACTGATGAGGAGCCTGTAAAAGGCTCGAAACGTTTAAATTTGTGTTTTTAATATTTTAAAATGTATATTTTTAGTGCATATTATCTGTCTCAGTTTTTAATGTGATTAAAATTTATCGCAATAAGTTAAAAAAAAAAAAAAAAAAAAAAAAAAAAAAAATGTTTATTTGTAATCAGTCATAATATTCGGAAGAATTTAGAGTGTTGTGTAACAGAAATAGTTTAAATAGTAAATCAGGCCATGATTTGGGTTATGCCCTGTATATGTCCTGTATTCCTGAATACTGTTTTCTGCAATCTATAACATATAGGAATACAAAAGCTTATAAGAATATAGGGAAAAAATAAGTACTTGCGTAAAGAATGAGCACCGTACCAATAACCTGCGCATATGTTTTTCAATTCATATGCTTTCCACTTTTCTGTGAAAGCACTTCGCCAATTCACCACCTGTTTTTCTGTTGTGTTGGGAGCATTAACCTCAATTTCCCTCCAAAACAGCTGAATTGGGGGTCTTCTCCCCCACTTCAACCTGAGTAGTTCTACATTTTTGACCGAATTCCAGCATCCCCCTTTGCCTTTTTCCTTTTTTTTTTCCCCTCATGAAAGATTTTTTCCCCTTTTTATTGGTATTAGACTTTTCTTCTTTTTTTATTTCTTTTATTGAAATTTAATCTTCCATGGTAAAGAACCAGAATGATTGAGTTAGAGAGGTGAACATTTGGAATTCATTGTTTCCCCATGGAATTAGAATTCTGATTCAAATAAGTTTTCATTTTTTTTCCTTCTTTTCTTTTGTGAGATGAAACGGCCTTTAATATATATAGAAGTGAAG
Organism: Salticus scenicus; assembly: GCA_963930645.1. Lineage (NCBI taxonomy): Eukaryota > Metazoa > Arthropoda > Arachnida > Araneae > Salticidae > Salticus > Salticus scenicus. The sequence goes on along the minus strand of OZ005656.1, from coordinate 203,466,273 downwards.
TCACCACGCTCATTAATGAAAACGTAACAAGGTAAAGAAGAATGCTTGAAATATTATGAGAGTGAGAGAATTTAATAGTATAATACAGGTGATAAATGACTATGTTAAATGTCTTTATTTATTTATATATTTATTTAAAGAAGAAAGTATAGAACATTATAGATAATCACGTAGTCGGACAATTGTGATCATCTAATTAACACTAAACCTACTGATACTTCATGTATACCGATTCCTACCGCAGCGGGTCAAGTGACCCGTCTTTAAAATGTTATATATAGATCACTATGTATAGCAAAAATATATTATTTAGCAGAATTTGGTACATGAAACATGGACGATGTGATAATGTTATTTGCAGGAAATTCTGACAAAAAGTTTAAAATGGGTCATTTGACTCGTCGTGGTAGGTTTAGTGTTAAAAATAAATAAATAAAATAAAACATTGGCGTTTTACCTACGACTATCATTGACAATTTTTTTCAAGTCAATTCTTTTTAAAGTATAACGTTTTGAACACATTTAAGTCTGAAAAGTGTTCTAAATACATCGAGGTTTTCTAAATAGATTTTTTTTTTTCTTTTGAATAATTTAAGATATAGGATATTTTGTTTGAATGAAACATATTTAACTTATATATTCATGTAATTTTAGTAGCTCTATTCTATCATTGAAACGCCTTAATTATATGTGTAGTTTTTATAAACTTTATAATACTCATACTTAATAATGCTATTTTCAGTTCATTTTGGCCAGGATACTTTCAATAAAGGTACTAAAGAATTAAATATTCCAAATTTTTTTCTTTCTTTTATTTTGTTTTCAAGGAAAACAAAAAACTTTTTGCATTCTTTACTAGCGGATTCCAATCTGTGAACTTTGATGTATATGGTCAATATGCCTCTGAGATAAATGAGTTTTTATTTCAATGATTAATGTATTTTTTGCGGGGAAAAATAAAATTCATATATTAATTTTAACACATTCGCGACCATAATCGTAGAATTACGTGTCCTGAATATTTATATATCTCCACCTATGATACTTCAGTAGTACATGTTCATATTTTTACGATCAATATACTTTTAAAATAAAATAATCAACAAAAGAAATTCCTGTTATTTGCATCCATTTGTAATATAAACACGAATAAGGAAAATTTTGGTGACTAATGCAATGCGCATAGATTTTTTTTATTTATTTATTTTATTTATTTATTTATTTATTTGTTATTATTATTATACTTATTTATTTATTTATTTATTTTTTACCAATTATGTTTATTTTTAGCAAGATTTATTGCTAAACTGGAAAAAAAAAAAAAAAAAAAAGCAAGACTTATTGTTAAAGGGAAAAAAAGAAAGAAAGAAAGAAAATAGAACAATGTTTTGTCAGATTAAAAGTAAAAGAATAAAATAATTATCAAACATTAGGAATAATTATAGAAAACTGTAGCAGTCAACAAAAATGTTTAAGTTATTGAGGAAAAATAATAAATATATAAATAAATAAAATTTAAAAATTTCAATAAAAAATAATTAAAAATTAAATTCTTTATTGTTTTTATATTTTATGTTAATACAGTAGAACTTGGATAATTCGAAGTTGAAGGGACCGGAGAAAAATTCGAAGTATCCAAAAATTCGAATTACATATACTATTTTGTCAAAAAGAAGAGATAAATTTAAAAAAATTAAAACCATACGATCAAAGATATAACGCATAAAAATTTATACCTAAGAATTCTGCGAGCTTAATTATTCAACACCTTTTTAAAAAAATAGTCAGATATTTGTTATTGCTTCTTTAAGTACAATCTTCGTGTCATAGTATATGACTTCAACCAATCAATTGATACAAAAAATGAATCTTCTACATTAGACATGACTTTCAATTCAAAAAAATTCTCGAAGTTCATGTATATAGACCATACCTTCTGATGCACTAGGTAGGGGCTTCTCTTGTATTTCCTTATCTTTCTTTTAAAAGAATGTAAAAAAAAAAAAAAAAAAAGATGCACTTTAGCTGAGAAAAATCTCGGGAACAAATTTTACTGTAATATTTTAAAGGTAATCGTATGAAAAATTCGAATTATCCAAAATAGAATTCGAATTATCCATAATTTTTTAACATCATTTTAATACAAAATTCAAGGGACCGATTAAAAAATTCGAATTATCCAGAATTTCGATTTAAACAAGTTCGAATTATTCAAGTTTCACTGTATGTCACAAAAGAATATAAGGGAGACTTATTGTTAAAAAAGAAAAGAAAAAAAGAAGAAGGTATGAAAACAAACAAACAAACAAACAAATAGTAGAACTATCTCTGCTGTCGATTAAGAGTAAAAGAATAAAATAAGTATTAAGCATTGCATTACTATTAGTTACAGAAAACAGTTTTCAACAAAAATGCTTAAATTGCTGGGGAAAAAAAAAAAAAAAAAAAAAAAAAAAAAAAAAACTACAAAAACTTATATATAAAATAAGTTATTTATTGTTCTGATATTTTATATTAATATTAAATTTGTTCTTTGATACTGCCTTTTTAACCTTGTTTTCGGTTATAAACTGAGCACCCTGATTAAAGAAATATTTGATATCTGGATATTACATAATCAATATCAGTTACCTATACAATAGCCATTGTTTTGTTTCATTTGAACAGAATACAACGGTCTGAAATAAACAGCGTGAGAGAAAACAAATAATTTAAAAATTATTTAATCTTTTGATATGAGATACTTTATATAAATGATATAATTTATATAAATGCGTGTTTGGAATTTTGAAAAAAAAAAAAAAAAAGAAAGAAAAGGACACCTATAATTACTTTCTTCTATATGTAATATAGAGAAAGTATTGGTTTCGTAAAAATTTTCGACCTCGGGTTTTTGATGGATTTACACGTTTTGAGAGCTGTAGAACACGATTTGACCCTTTTTAGAAAATGTCTGTCTGTCTGTCTGTCAGTCTGTGTGTGTGTGTGTGACAAAATTTTGTGGCAACTGTATCTCTGGAACTACTGCACAGAATTTCATACAAATTAGTATGTAGTTGCACCTTGACATAAATTAGTGCCTATCAACTTCTGGTAAAAATTGTCTTACAGGTTGCGTTGCCATCCCGCTTTTTCTAAATTTTTAACATGGTGATATAGGACAAAATTTTGTATAAATGTGCATAAAGATAATTATTTTTTAGTAATCATTATGAAATTTACAAGAATTATTTATAATAGAGGTAGTCAACTGGGGAAAAATTTTTGTATGCGTAGGAGCCTCGTGAACCCCCCTGGGGGGGAAGTCCCCCCTCGAGGGGAGTAAATTTTCAAGATGGGTATCTTTCGAAAGGTCTCGTCAATACCTTTAAAACGAATGGTTGAACTATAAATCTGTGATAATTTAAAACAAAGTTATCGATTTTTTTTTACTTTTAACAAAAAGTAACTTAGAAAAAAAATCGTATTTTTTTTTTTTTTTTTAAACGAAATTTAACCAGACTTGGTATTTAGTTGGCCTCTGACATAAACTGGGGCTGATTAGATTTGGGGATTAATCACTCAACAGGTGGTGCTGTGATCGTATTTTTTCTAAATTTTTAACATGGCAGTATATAGGACAAAATTTCGTATAAATGTACATAATGGGAGTTATTCTTAACCTGTGATTGTGAAATTAATATGAATTATTGATAATAGTAGTAGTTAATTAGGAAAAAAAATCTGGGTCATCGCTTCCCTCCCCCCAGGGGACAGTACCCCCCGGGGGAGGGGGGGGGGGTAATTTTTCAAGATGGGTATCTTTCGAAAGGTCTCGTCAATATCTTTAAAACGAATGGTTGAACTATAAATATGTGATAATTTAAAACAAAGTTATCTTTTTTTTTTTTTTCTTTTTATGAAAAAAGAACTTTGAAAAAAAATCGTATTTTTTTTTTTTTTTTTTTTTTTTTTTTTTTTTTTTTATATTGTTACTCTGTGAATTTGTATAGGGAAATATAGAAGAAAGTCTTGTGGTGGCCACAGCATACTAGTTTTTTTTTTCTATCATACACACACACAGAAAGGATTAGTTAAATATGACTTGTTTGGTAAATTCTTGTGTATGATTATGATTGTATATGTATTGAAATTATGCCTCATAATATTCTAATACAGTTGAACCTGGAAAATCCAGACATCCAAAATCCGGAAATCTCTAAAATCCGGACATTTTTCCAGTTTTTGTTTTGCACTTAAAATAGGATTTTACTGCACTCTGTACCTTATTTCAACATTTTTTTTTTTTTTTTTTTTTTTTTGTGGAATACAGTTTAAAATTCTTTTAATTGAACACTGAATACATAAACATAGACATAATCTTACATATTTTTATACTACTTGATTGTTAATTAAGGAATTTATTATTATTATTTTTTTTTTTAGAAACAAGTAAGTTAAAAAAACGGAATTAAAAAAAATCCCATTAGAATAAAAACAGCTTTAAATTGCTAAAATGTTTTTTAAAAAATCGACATATAAATTACTTTGTTTCTACAGTTTTATTTGAGTATTTTTTAATGAATGAATAGTTTATTAACAGTTATTTAGCAGGCATTATCAATTGTCTATAACATTTTAGTTTAATGTGTTTATAGTTTAATTCTAAATTCTAAATTATTTTAATTTTTAAATTAAACCTACATTCTTGCTTTTTTATAATTTAATTCGTCAATTTGATCGTTGTTTATTTTTACAAGCATAAATATTGCATTTTGTATGTTATTAGAATACATATAAAAAAAAAATTAGTTTTTAATAAATCTCTAAAGTCCGGAAAACTCGAAAATCCGGAATCGCCGCGGTCCTGCCGATTTCGGATTTTCGAGGTTCAACTGTATTATGTTAAAATAAAAACAAAATAAATAAAATTGCTTCTGCATTCATAAGAATGTTTTTAGGGCAGCAACAATTTGTTCCAGAAATTAATAATTTTATAATTGTCAGGCTAAAGATAAATATCGATAAATATCTATCCCTTTTAATTTTATTTTACATCGAATAACATTTCATTAATTATTTTTTAAAGAATGTATTTACAAATATTAACAATATTGCTTGAATTTATTTTTGTTGTTATTAAAATTTCATTAAATGTTATATGTATAACATTTGTTTAACCTATGTTATGTGATTTCGAGATATGATTCGTGTTTTTTTTTCATAACATTTTCATTCTTTTTTCGTTGCTTTTTATTTGTGGGAAGAAATATAAGCTAAAAAAAAGAAATATTTTTTTGAATAATGAATGTTTTTTCGAAATTATTGTTTTTGCGATAAAATAGAACTTGATCGTTAAAATTTGTTTCATTAGTAAACAAAAATATTATCGGCGCATATTTTTATGAGTAAATATCACATAGTGTTTATATATATATATATATTTTTTTTACTAGTTTAAAGGATAACAATACTACTGTAAATAATTTTAGATTTGTTAAAAGGCAGGTTAATGAAATTAGATTTAAGTAATTCATTAATTAATAAGTGAAAACATGTTATGAGGAGAATTAAACTCTCTGAAAGACAGAAAAAAAAAAAGAATTCCTTTAATTTAATTTTCTTTAATTTAAAGACTTTCTTCAGGCAGCAGTTGAAGTTATACTACACTGTTAAAAGTATTTTAGCTGGAGATATTAATAACTTTTTTGCAAGATTATTTTTATCTGTCCTTTGAGCTGGAAAGGAGATAAAAACTGCACTAGAACTTTTGAAAAGAAAAAAATATAAAAATCAAAGAATGATTTTTTTTTTTTTTTTTTTGTCTAATGTTTACATTTTTGTTTTTCAGTAAGACAAAAGTCTATAGTCAGTGACTAAATAATAGTAAAAAAACAACAAAAAAAAAAAGCTTAATCAATACGTTTTAACAGGTAAATCCGCGGCAATGTTTACAAAACTTTTTTTGTTGCTTAGAAAAATTGTCCTAAGACCAACAGTTGTTGATGCAATATTACTGGCGTGCGGTGGGACTACTACGGATGCTCAGACGGGGAGAGGCGGCTGTTGCGTGTGCTCCCCCCCTCTTTTTTCGATGTGTCACGTGACCTGTCTGGCAGGATAGGGTTAAGGCTTTTCCTTTGGCGCGAAATGGCTACTCGCCAAAAAAACAACTCCTCGAGTTGCTTTAGTCATTCGAGGTTTAGTGTTTAGGCCTGGGGAATTTTTTCCAGGCCCGGGCTGAACTTTTTTTACGACTCTTTTTGGTCTTTGCTTGTTGTGCCACCGCTACTTCTACCATGACAAAGATACCCAACGGTAAGTCGAACTTTTTTCGAAAGTTACCGCTAGTAGATCACTTAGGGTGTTGATTAGTCTTTTAGTTTATTTTTCTCCCTTTCGTTTACACACACGCACTTACACACCGTTAAAGCGACCAATGGTGGATCAGAACTGGATATTATAAATGAATGATGATTGTTGCGGCTAGTTTTTTTTCCCTCTTACGTTTATATTTAACAGCCTTTCTTTTTTGTGCGTTTCGTAGAGTGACGAGGAGTTTGATTGCGCTGTGACGTCATAGCCAACGTCTTTACTTCTCTTTTTAAATAAAATTTAAATGTCTTTTTCAAATTTGCACCGGTTTTGCTTTGGAAAGGAGAAGAGAATAAACACGGTCGGTTCGAAAACCTTTTTTTGTTCTTGGAAGATTTAAAAGCACGTGAATTTATTTACTCTGGTCGCACGTGATGACAATGGGAAATAAGTTTAATGTTTTCTTATCCTGTCTCGGATCTTTTAGTTTTAGTGACCATCCAAGCAAAACATTGACTGAAGATACCGTTAGATAACAAATTTCTTTTTGTTTTACACAGAATAAGTTTTTTTTAAGCGAGTTGATTATCCCATTTGTTTTGTTATCTAATGTCTTTGAACAAGTATTTTTTAGAAACATATTTTATCGAAGCAATTAGAAAGATTTCAATATAGTTTGCGTTGAATGGAAATAATTTAAAAAATTTATGTTGATTTTGATAGCGAAAATTGCCCGCGTTTATGTTATTTATATTTTTATGTGCTTTTATGACTTGTTGTCTGAAGTTATGTTACTAAAAGCCTGAAAGTCATTACAATTTTTTCGTGTTTTGTATTTTTAATTTGTATGGTATGTTATCTAAAATATAACGTGTTACTTTTTGTTTTTGTCTAATGATTTCTTTTTCTTCAATCTACTTTTTCTTGCATCTTCTTTTTATTTGATATTTTAAGTTTCGTGGTTTTTGTTTTGATCACTTTTTTCTTTTAGAGTTTTTTTAAATTTAGTAGCATTTTACCAATATGCATTGTTGTAATATTATTTAGGTTGTGTGTATAAGGAAATACAATATCATTTTACATAATTTTTTTTTAGTAAAAACGCTTGCAATAAAAGAAGATTTTGTTAACGTTTCCTTGTAAATGTAGAAATGCATCACGAACCGTGTTTTGTTTGTTATCAGGAAAATTTTATGCACTGGTTTTATGCCGTGTTTTGCATATCACAACAAGAATATTCGTTCTTGGACAGGACCTTATTTAAAGTGAGACTCATTTAAAAATCGCATATCGACTGGTCCTCCACATTTTGAAAAGTACGGATATTTATATGGAATAAATAAAGGACTTTGGTCAGTAAACATTAATTGTAAACAATTATAAACATATACTAATTAAAATATTTTAGCTGTCCAAAGATTAGGAATATGCAGCATGGTTGAGATTGAAAATTTATGAGTATTAAAAGTAAATAAAGTCATACAATTTACAGCTTATTTTAATTTAATTTAATTTAATTTTTTAATTAGTTATCTCTTTTAAATTTAAATCCACCATAAATGTAATGCTGTGAAAATTTTCTTTTCCAGCGTGTAGAATTCATTGAGGTAAATTTCAAATTTTTTTTTTCATTATTATTATAAAAGTCGTTTTGTATTAGTGCAAAATGTTTTTTTTTTCTTAAAAAAAAAAAAAAAAAAAAAAAAACCTAATGTCTCTAATGAATAATATTGTGAGATGTCCCTTTTTATGTAGAGCATTCTTCTTTTAAAGGGACCTAGAACGCGTAATTTATCAGTTTGTCTCAATCCACCACAGTTTTACATGTGAAAAAGTGAAAGAAAAATAAAAGTTTTTTTTTTTTTTTTTTTTTTTTTTTTTTTAAGTCAAAAGTGTGTGTGTGTGTGTGTGGTGGGGCGATAAACACCTCGCATATTCACAAGTATAATAAAACAAAAAACAGAAAAAAAAAAAAAAAACTCAATTGACACCGGTGAGAATATATAGGAAAAATAGTCAAGAAAAAGACACCAAATTATATTTACCGTTGCACAAATTTTGTGATTCGAACAAAAAGTGCAAATGAATTCTTTTTTATGGTGCTGTGTGCTGAATTCATTAAATAGTATTTCGAAATCTTTATTTCTACTTCTTTTTTTTTTTTTTTTTTTTAAGTATTTTTGAAACAGTGTAATATGTTTTTCTAAATGAAAAACAAGATTTTATCTTACTATCGCTAATAAATCCCTTTACGAGTTGTCCATGCCCCATTTTGTGTGAGACATTCTACTTTTCGAGGGAGCTAAGTCCTTGCGGAAACTCATTATGAAACGTTTAATAGTTGTATATCAGTTGATCTCATTCAAATAGTATTTAAAAAAATTTATCAATGCGCAAAACGATTCAAGCAATTTATGCATAATTACGCATATTTTTGGAGGCAAATTTATCTTTAATTGTTAATGAAAATAACCTGTAAAAAGAACTTATAAATAAGAATAAATAATCAAAACTAATAATCAATAATAACTAATAATCAGAATAAAAGGTTTCATACTTTCATGATGTCAAAAGTCTTTTATTAAAATTTAAATTAAGTACATTATGTAAAATATGCTTATTTCATAGATTTTTGCAATATAATGATTAAATTATTTTATTCCTGATATGTACAATCTAGTATGATAACAACATAGGACTGTTACTTTGATATAAAAAAATTACAGATAATATCCACTTCATATCATGCACAATATCCATGTCCAAAAATTATTTGTTATATAGATGATTTTCGTATGTGAATATTGTAAATTCTATTTGTTAGACTGCAGACGATTTTTTATACTTGCTTAGAAAACAGTTATTGTTCGTTTTATTGCCGGTGTTAAAAAAGTTAAAAATCGGATTTTCGTTAAAAATCGGATGCGACCCATTGCATACAATTTTCAAATTATAATTATAAAAGAAAGATTAGAAAGCAAAGGGGAAATTAACAACATTTCTGACTTTCACTTTATGATAAACTCAACAATTCTAATGTGAGAAGAAAGTAAACACTTAAAAATAAGAAAATGAAGAAAATTTTCAATCAACTTTCAGAATAAAAAAAAAAAAAAAAAAAAAAAAAAAAGTGTATGTACATGTACAAACAATTTTTTTTTTTCCCTTACGTTTAGTATGATATCACTCTATTGATTAAAAATATTATTTTGATTTACTTAAAATTGAAAATTATTTTTATAGCAGATTATTTATTTATTTTAATAAAAGGGTGTTTTCACACTGTTCGCAGGATATTTCAATTACAATATCCTTTATCCTTATAATTTTTACATTAAATGAAACATTCAAATTAAGAATATGAACTAAAATGTTTTAATTATTTTAATAATATCGAGTTTAATTAATAATTAAATTTGAAATATGAAATTTAGACCATTAAAATTTTTATATTTTCACAATCATAAATTTTTTTTTTGTGGAACAGAACTTCTTACCTTTGGTTCATTTTATTCATCATGTCAAAATGTATGGTTGAGAAAAATTTTAAATTCATATCTCAAATACTTTTTGAAATATCATGCGCGCAGTAAAAAAGCACCTTGAATTTTTTTTTTTTAAATATTTGCTGTAAAGATAATTCTCTATTTTAAAGTAAACCAAAATAATATTTTTAATATAAAAAGTAATGTCATACTAGTTAACACACTCACTCACAATAATAATAATAGTAATAATAATAAATAAATAAAATAAAATAAATACAAAAAAAAAAGTTTTCATATACATTATTCTTTTTTTTTTTTTTTAATTCTGAAAGTTGATCGAAAAATTTCTTATTTTTAAAAGTAATCTGTCCCTTAATAATAACACAATAATCATTATAGTTATATAATAAACTTTCCTTTGTATGACACATTCAACTTTTCTCAGGTTGTGATGTTTTTTTTTTTTTTATTATTATTATCGACTACATTTTTGAGATATTGGAGTAAATTCAATCGCTATGCGGTATAACTTTTCAATAATGAAAATTTTGCTGTGTGTAACAATTAATCATTTACGGACGTGCTTTTTTGAGAGAATATTAACAATACCATTAGCCCTGAACATGTTTATAAAAACCAGTGGCTTTATTTTATTCAAGGTCATTAATTGTTCGTCTTTATTTTCATTTTTTTCCCCTTTCTGTGTATTTTGTCAAGCGAAAAGAAAAAAAACGTACAAAATGGAATGATGTGCCTAACGTATACCGGTAGGTAAATATAAATTATAAATAAATATGAAAATAGAGAATTAAATAAATAAGAAAAAAGTATTGAAATTGTTTCTAAGGCCTAAGCCGATCTTTTAATATGGAATTTATTATAATTTTATATGAATCATATTTGCACAGGAATAAAATAAATAAATCTTTCATTCGGGAGTTAGTTACTCAACGTTCTGATGACGGATTGTTCACCGATTTTATGAGTGAAATATTTTTTATGTCTTTATTGTCTCGCTTATCATCGCTGCTAAAAATACCTTAAAATGTTTTTTTTTTTTTTTTTTAAATTAGATATGTAAAAAATATACTTACTTTTTTTAGTATTTTAAACATTTCCTATCGGAATAGTGTTATTTTAAAAGAATAAATATATAAGTAATAAAAAATGTAAACATTTCATTTATAAATCATTTCATGTTATATATCACTTTTGCAAATTATTATCTCAGTGTTTTGAAAAGTTTCTAAGTATATATATATAGGGTAAATGCACCAGTGATTTACACTTTTAGAGCAATCTCTGATGTTTTTAATGTTCTACTCATCAGAAAATATATTTAGAAATCTTAAGTTAGTACATATGGTATGAAAGACATTCAGAACCACATATATGTTAAAAGTTAAAATATATACATTTGGTAACAATTATTTTTTTATGAATTTTTATTTGACACCCACTCAATGTTCCAGTAACTGACACTGCCAGTTTTTCATTTTATCAGTCATTGGCACCCTATGTTCCAGTGTTTGACACTGCTATTTATTCTTTTTACCAGTTATTAGTACCCTATGCTCCAGTGTCTGACATAAAATGTTAAAATTCTTATATGTAAAACATATGATTTTCTTATTTTTCTTATTCATTAATTATTTCGGGATAGATGTCAATTACTGGAGCACCTACCCTATATATATATATCAGGGATTAATCCATCTTTTTAAAAATGGTACCCCATTTGTGAATTTATAAAATAATTTGTGAAAACATCAAATAAGTTTGTGAAAATTAATGATACTTCAAAACAATTAACTAAAATACGTAAAGCATTTTTTTTTTTTTTTAAATACATTTAAAAAATAAAATGAAACAGTTGTAAAAATAAATATATATGGGTGAATTAAGTTGCTTCTTATATGTAAGATAAATAGGTGTTTACTTAGATATTTATCATTGTCTAAAGTAAATATTCAAATTGAGGGTATTTTTCTGTGTTCAATGCATTGAAGCTTATAAAATGTTTTAGTGTGCAGTTATATTGCTGAGAATTGATTTTGTGAAGGTACCTCTTTGCTGAAAGTTGAATTTGTGAAAGTGCCTCAATGCGGCACTAAATTTGTTCTGAATTAACCATATATATATAAAGCTCCTAAAACTATTTGAATTGAACAAAACAAAAAATAAAAAAAATATTAATAAAATAAAGTAAAAATAAAATAAAATAAAAATAAAATAAAATATTCCATGTTAACTAATTTTATTTCCCTTTCGCCTCGATTTTACATTATTATTGATTTAATAATATTTACTAAACTTATTTCGGTAAGATTCATTGATGTGTTCTGGGGTAATTGTGTGCAGGATTTTTTCATGATTTCAGAAATTTTTGTTTATTTCCTGGTTTTAGGATTTTTTTTTCTTTCTCTGTTTCAATTATATTTCAATGACTGTTAAGAAGAAACTCTTGTTTCATGGAAATCTAGAACTATATTTAATATTGTAATTTACTTAGACTTAAAAAAAAAAAAAAAAAAAAAAAAAAACTTTACACGTTTTTAATTAGTTATAATCATAAAAAAAAAAAAAAAAAAAAAAAAAAAAATCATACCTGCCCCCCCCCCCCCCCCCCCCCCCCCCCGTGATTTCAGGATTTTATGTAGGTTAACAATCAAACCTGTATGTTATATTAGGTATTTTTGTGTTTGAATGTGAAAACTTTTCATTGAATTCGAACATTCAAACATAAAACTATTTTTTAAAAGGTAATTTAAAAATGAATCAACAAAGTAATACACAAATATGGTTAAAATATATTGTTAAACTGTACAACTGTACTACAGTAAAATCGAGGGGAAAAAAAATAAAGTACAAATTAGCGGAAAACGCTTTGACAAACTTAATTTTTTAATGAAATGAAATTTTTTATTTAAATAGTTTTTGAGACAGTGCATATGTACGCAAAATTACCTAAATCTTTAAGACTGTACTTTACTAAAACGATTTATAACACTCCTGACAATCCCTTAAAAGTAATACAATTATTAGGAGTCGATCCAGGCAAAAAATTACCTTTTCAGTTACCGCATAAAATACAAGTAAAGTTTTTGTAAATCTAAATTAATAAACTAGTAAATTACAAAATTAAATATAGTTCTAGATTTCCATGAAACAACAATTTCTTTTTAACAGTCATTAAAATATAATTTCACTTCATAAAATACATCCTTTCATAAAATTAAAATTTATTGTTTTTTTTTTTTTTCTTCCCCTATAAAATTGGTATTGTAATACTTACAAACTGTATATATAACATAAAATAATTTGACGATAAATAATAATAATAATTCATTATTAGGATTAAACACCAGGAAGGAAGACTTGAACTATCAAGGTATGAATAAATATTTAAATTTCCCCAAAAAAGTGTTATATCTTTATCAAGAGTAATTATAGCAGCAGGTTAATGTATATGTATATATATATATTATTGTGCTATGGTCCAAAAATCTTTTGCTAGCCTTAACTTTTATGGTTCATTTCATTATTGTAAGCTCGAGTTTTCCCCCTTATAATACTATCCTTTACTAGATCTTTATTTTCTACAGCATTACATTGTAAGATCCTTCTTTTTTATGTTTTCTACAGGTATTGTAATCTAATTAGTTTTGAAATTAAAGTAAGTAATATTATTAATATTCTAAAAAATAATATCACAGCTCAAATACAACAAATAATTAAATCAATTCACGTTAACTAGTTACCTAATTGACGTTTGTGGTTTTTTGTGGTGATTTATTCGACAGTCTATTTTTTCGTTCTCATTCTTTCCATTTTGATCATAAAAATTATATACAAAATTAAATAAAAATTTCACAAAAATATTATTTTTTGTAAAAATGGGTCCCAAGCACCAAAACTTTTATCGACCCCTGATTGTGAATTGCAACACTAACGTAGAACATACCTTAAAATTATGTAACTGGATTTTATAGTTCAATAATATTACATTGTTTTATATAATTGGATTATTTGTTTATAAAGTTTCTTTCAATTATATATGTCCCGAGTTCTTGCATATATACACAAAATAATGTTAAGAATAGTACACTGGTCTCCAAAAGTTTAAGAACAACCTGTTTTTTGTTTTCTTATATTGAACATAATTTTTAAAGAAATTACCATAAAATTCGGATTTCATGTTAATTATCTAATAATTAATTGAATTTATGAAACTTTAATAATTTTTAAACTGTTATTGTTTCAATTTTTCTAAAAAAAAAAAAAAAAAAAAAAAATGAAGAAATGAAAAATTAAAACATTTTTATAAAAGAAAAATAAATGAAAAATAGTGTTGCGGATACATTGCAGTTAAACAAAGGTACAAAAAATTTTAACAAAAAATTCCACAACAATATTAAAAAGGCTAAGTTACGAATTCAAATGTTAAGATAAAACAGGATTTTTTTTTTTTTTTTGTTTACCTGCCGTAACAGAGTTTTTCAAAAAGTATTATTGTTAATTTGAAAATTTTGAACATCGCCAGAATGATAAAAAAAAAAAAAAAAAAAAAAAGACATTACACAGTTTTATAACGAATATCTCATCCAATGTTTGTATGTACAGTTTAAAAATACTATTTGTATTGAAAAGAGAAGACGACAAAAACAGAAGTAAAAAGAAATAGAAAACATTAAAAAGATATTTGATATAGTTTTTGAAAGTATGGGCAATTTTATACCAGAGCTTGAAAATTATATTGCCCGACATGCTTAGGACATGTAAAAATTAAGACTGTGCATTTGTTTTTCCTTCTTACGTGTTTTGTTAGGCATGTAAATATTTAATTGAAAATTAAATACTTTTCAAAAATTAAGGTGTGTTAATAGTGTGTTCTCTTTGATTTAAATCGAAAAGAAAAAAAACAATGTCAATATAAGTATTATGTTGTTAAAATAAATTCTTTTTCAACAGATCTGTCGTAGATCTGTGAATATGTTTTTTTATTAATATGAATTAGATATGAATAAGAATTAAATTAATATGAATATGAATGAGGGAGGTATTTGGGTATGCAAAAGTTATAATTCAGGCACATATTTTCTAAAGTAACATGCCTGACGGTGTATGTAAAAATTTTGAGATTTTTCAAGCCCTGATCTTTTCATATCTGTAGTGTAGCCTTAAAATTTTTCTCACCTAGTTTTCTTTGCAGATTTTTTTAAAATACTTTATTTCTTTCAAAACTTTCTTTTGAGAAAAATTAAATCTATATAGATTTAAACTATTACCCTTGTTAAAAGTTACACAAAATTCGATTAATTATAAGATAAAAACATGTCATTTTAATTTTATGTTCATATGTAAAATTTGTTAAAAAGTTATGCACAATAGAATAAATAATTATAATATAATAGCAATAATAATAATAATAATAATAATAATGAACCGGTTGTCCTTTAAATTTGGAGGTTTGTATAACAATAATATTTAAATTAAAAATTATTTGTTAAGTGTTTTTTTCAGGTTTTCAATCTATATAACTGAAAAATACGAATAGTAATATAATTAAATATTTAAGTCGAAGTAAGTCTCATTTAACATTTTACGATTACAAATAATTAGGATGAATTTACGCTTTAAAATCATTTTTAAATGTCAGCGTCGAGTTCATGTTATATAAGAGGAAATCTATACTACTGCAAAGTGAGACAATGAAAAATTATGCAATCACCAAAACTGAATTAATCATTAAACTCTTCTAATAGAGGAAAATGACGGAATATCAACATAGTAATTCTATCTTTGTTAACTTATTCAGAGAACAAAAATATTCATTACGCCCTAATTATAATGCATTTGGAAATTTTTATTACGTTATTTTAAAATGACATAATATATATATGAAAATTTATTATAACTTTAAAGATTATTAGTAAAAAAGATTCACTAAATTTTATTAACTTAATCGTTCAGTTCATAAATACGATTCCAAAATTAACTGTGAATTTAACTGTGTTCAGCCTCACGGTTGTTGTGTGTTTAAGATATATTCAGCAGTTTTTTTTCAGGAGTAATTAAGTTAAACTTTAGTTTTATTAATTATTATTAGGAAAAATTTAATTGTTGTGAAAAATAGAGGTGGTTGACGTTAAATTTTTGTTTCTCACTTGGTTTTTTCCCTATTATTCTTTCAGGTTTAATTTTTTCTTGTCTTTTGTGTGTTATTAGGCATAGATTGTTGTAAATGTTTAGAAATATGCATACGGCAAGACAGAAATAACACTTAATTTATATGCAATACTCATTTTATGCCCTTGAAAAAGTAATGATGTTGTATGTTTCAATTTAAGGATGCTTTATTTTCGAAATTTTTATTCGTGTTTTTTTCTAGTTTCGTGTGATGCATGGTTTCATCTAATTTAATGTTTGAAAAAGTTTTCAATATATATATACAGTCGGTAATAAAAGTGTCCGAACACTAACAAAAATTCCTATGTAAAAAAAGCAAACTTCATACGGTTTTGTTAAATAAATTCTTGTCGAATCCTGTGTTTAGTCAGTGTAAGAACATGATTCGATAAGGACTTTATTTAACAAAACCGTATGAAGTGTACTTTTTTTACATTGGAATTTTTGCTAGTGTTCGGACACTTTTGTTACCGACTGTATATATATAGAAATAAATTAAATTATTTCTAAAATTCTAAAATATTGATGAAAACTTTCTGCATTGTTAAGGAGAAAAATCTAAATTCCCACGAGAATTTGTTGCCAAATTAACCACAAGTATTTTTTATTTAAAATTAAGCACAATGTATAATTAAAATTATTTTTTTATTATTTATTTATATAAAAAAAATGTAGTAATTATATTACACTTTTCACAACATGCAGACATCTGAATTGCCAGATTTTGTTGTGAATCTCTTTCTCTTTCTCTATCGTATCTTTTGTTTTTCCCACTAATTTCTTGTTTTTTACTTTCTTCTATATGTAATATAGAGAAAGTATTGGATTCGCGAAAATTTTCGACCTCCGTTTTTTGACGGATCTACACGTTTTGGGGTGTCCTGAACACGAATTGATAGTTTTTAAAAAATGTCTGTCTGTCTGTCTGTCTGTCTGTCTGTCTGTCTGTCTGTCTGTCTGTCTGTGGTTTAGTGTTTTCACCGTATCTCACGAACCAATGAATGAAATTCAACCAAACTTGATATATAGTTGGACCCTGGCGGGGCATTGTGCTGATTAGATTTTGGGATCAATAGCCCATCAGGTGGCGCTGTGATCGCATTTTATGTAAATTTTTAACATGGCAGTATAGGACAAATTTTCGTATTTTTCACCGTATCTCACGAACTAATGAATGATATTCAACCAAACTTGGTATATAGTTGGAACCTGACGGGGCATGGTGCTGATTAGATTTGGGGATCAATCGTCCAGCAGGTGGCGCTGTGATCGCAAAATTTCGTATGTCACACCGTATCTCACGAACCGATGAATGAAATTGAACCAAACTTGGTGTATAGTTGGACCCTGACATAAACTGGTGCTGATTAGATTTTGGGATCAATCGCTCAATAGGTGGCGTTGTGATCGCATTTTATGCAAATTTTTAACATGGCAGCATAGGACAAATTTCCGTATAAATGGGCATAAAGAGAGTTATTTTACACTTGCGATTGTAAAATTAATATGAGTTATTGATAATAGTAGTAGTTAGCTAGGAAAAAAATTTTGTGCATGGGGGGGCAACGGTTCCCCCCCCACCGGGGGAGGAAGTTCCCACCCGGGGGGGCAAAATTTCAAGATGGGTATCTTTCGAAATATCTCGTCAATACCTTTAAAACGAATGGTTGAACGATAAATCTGTGATAATTTAAACCAAAGTTATCGATTTTTTTTACTTTTAACAAAAAAAAACTTAAAAAAATATCGCATTTTTTTTTTTTTTTTTTTTTTTTTTAACGAAATTTAACCAAATTTGGTATTTAGTTGGTCCCCGACATAAACTGGTGCTGATTATGTTTGGGGATCAATAGCTCAACAGGTGGCGCTGTGATAGCATTTTATCTAAATTTTTAACATGGCAGCATAGGACAAAAATTCGTATACATGTGCATAATTAGAGTTGTTTTAAACTTGTGATTGTAAAATTAATATGAATTATTGATAATAGTAGTATGTAACTAGGAAAAAAATTTTCTGCATGGGGGGGCATCGCTTCCCCCCCCTAGGGGAAAAATACCCCCCAGGGGGGGGTAAATTTTCACATTGGGTATCTTTCGAAAGATCAGGTTGATAATAGTAGTAGTTAACTAGGAAAAAATTTTTGTGCATGTGGGGGCATCGGTTGCCCCCCCACCGGGGGGGGGAAGTTCCCACCCGGGGGGGCAAAATTTCAAGATGGGTATCTTTCGAAAGATCTCGTCAATACCTTTAAAACGAATGGTTGAACGATAAATCTGTGATAATTTAAACCAAAGTTATCGATTTTTTTTACTTTTAACAAAAAAAAACAGAAAAATATCGCTTTTTTTTTTTTTTTTTTTTTTTTTTTTTTTTTTTAACGAAATTTAACCAAACTTGGTATTTAGTCGGTCCCCGACATAAACTGGTGCTGATTATGTTTGGGGATCAATAGCTCAACAGGTGGCGCTGTGATAGCATTTTATCTAAATTTTTAACATGGCAGCATAGGACAAAAATTCGTACAAATGTGCATAATTAGAGTTGTTTTTAACTTGTGATTGTAAAATTAATATGAATTATTGATAATAGTAGTATGTAACTAGGAAAAAAAAATTCTTCATGGGGGGCCATCGCTTCCCCCCCTGGGGGGGAAGTACCCCCCCGGGGGGGATAAATTTTCAAGATGGGTATCTTTCGAAAGGTCTCGTCAATACCTTTAAAACGAATGGTTGAACTATAAATCTGTGATAATTTAAAACAAAGTTATTGATTTTTTTCACTTTTAACAAAAAAAAAAAAAAAAAAAAAAAAAAAAAAAAAATCGTACTTTTTTTTTTTTTTTTTTTTTTTTTTTTTTTTATATTGTTACTGATTGAATATGTATAGGTAAATATAGAAGAAAGTCTTGTGGTGGCCACAACATACTAGTTTGTTTTTCCCTTTATCACAAGAAACTAAAGGAAACAAGATTTTTTAAGGGGAAAAAAATCATCGTCGAATTTACATTAGTTATAGAATAAGAACAACTTTTGCATCTTTCCGCAATTTATGGTATTTAAGCACAAAGTTTTTATTCAATTTACGAGTTCCTATGTTATGTAATAAAATTTTAGATTTATTTTCAATAGCCATATATCAGTTACCTTACTTTTTATAAACGTGTCCCGAATTTTGCCTTTGTTAGAATTATTAGAAATTTGTTATATTATGAACTATTTCGTTTAATTTTACCTTTTACAAATTTTCCTGTTCCAGACACTGATATAAAATTAACAGCAAAATATTTTGAAAAGTTGTTTAACTTAACATTTCAATTTACAAAAAACGAACACTATAAAAGTATTTTAGAATTAAACGTTTTTTCGACAACCACTCCAAAACGCAACTTCTTCAAGAAAAATACTGTATCTTAAATTTTTTTTAAATCCTATTTCATTTAAAGTATCACCTTTAGAAAAACATATTCGTTTTCGAAATGTGATGTAATATTTTGCTTCAAAATATGTTCATCTGACATAAAAAAAAATCTAGTTGTCATTATGTGTGTGCTACACAATGGCACATAATGACGAATTAATCTTAACATCAGCAAAAAAATAAGTCACCAAAGAATCGAATCTGAGTTATTCTGGTCGACCCTGACCGGCATCAATCGTTTTATGTAAAATATGGTCAGCGCCCCAACGAAGACGCGTTTTTTCACATTGTATTTTTGTTAAAACTAATTCAGCTTTTATAGGAAAAATGCTTCTAGGCAGTCGAACCTTGTTAACGCGAATTACTCTTAACGTGAACTGTTTCTACAATCCCCGTCAAAATTAAGATTAGTTTCTGAGTTACTGATAGCATGAACTACTGATAACACACGTCTATGAGATAACATGAAGAAATTTTTTATTCCCCTTTCGAATATATTATTCCGCTTGAGATTCAAGTTAACGAGGTTCAATTATATTAGCTATAGACGAGGAACAAGTTTTGCGTGCTTTTGAAATTTATGGTGTTGTGTATAAAATTTTTATTCATTATTATTAATTATTAATGTATGAAACAAAATTTTACATTTATTTTCAATAATTATTAAAAGATTTTAATTACACCCCTTTTTATAAATATTCCCACGAAATTTGTTTTTCTTAGAACCATTAGAAATTTATTATTAAAATCGCTTTATTACAATATTACTTTTACGAATTCCTCTGTTGCAGAAATTAATAAAATTAATGCCTAAATATTTATAAACATTGTTTATCGAAATATTTTAATTTGCAGAAAACGAACAATATACACATGTATTTTAGAACTAACCGTTTTATAATAACATTTCTTCAACAACCACTCAAAATACTACAATTTCTACAACCAAAATACGACTTCTCAAAAATTTGGAATCCTATTTTCGTTTTAAAATATCACCTTTAGGAAAACGTATTCGCTTTCAAAATTTGATGTAGTACTTTGCCTTCGAAATGTATTCAACTGATTTCAAAGTTAATTTGATTTTAAATTATTCGCTCTCGGAAAGGATGGTAAATTAAATTTCATTACATTTAATCGCCTATTGTAATGTTTAATTAGGGAGTCTTTATGTTAATTAATGTTTGCTCGCACTGTTGACAGATGAATATTCGAAATTATGATATTAAATGAATACATAATCTTATTTGTTAACTACAATGTGATACATTTGACATTTTGTGTAGATGGTTTTATTTAACCAAATAATATGTTAGGTAATAATTTCTCCAGATTTTATTTATTTTTTACTTTTTACTTTCCGAACACTATAATAGTGAGGAAAGTATTGTAATCATGTCAAAAATCCGAATTTGAGATTTTTATGTTTCTATACGTTTCGAGGTCCCTTGAGTCCGTCTTCACTATTTTTACGATGATGTATGTATGTGTGTGTATGTATGTGTGTGAGTGAACACGCTAGCGTCTAAACGCTTTGCTCTAATGAGCTGTAAGTTGGTACGCATGTTGCAAGTCACCGTAGCACGAACCCTATTGATTTTGATGAATCTAGCACTTATTGTTTTTTTTACAGAGACAGAAAGAAAAATTCTTTATCATTAGGATCTTATGGTCTAAAAGTTCAGTCGCGTTAAATAAAACGTCGTGTAATATATGGAGAAAAATACTCAAACACTCTATTATGGTTTTCTCTCTTTTGTTTGTTTAACAACTCCTCTTTCTTTACTTTATCTACAAAACTGTTAATTACTCAATGTTCGGAAAGTCGAGTGGAGTCACTCCAGATTTTTTCTATATACAGTACCCGCCGCTTATTAAAATCACATTCGTTCTGAGCCAAAATGATTTTATTAAGCGGCTGATTTTTATATCCGGTGACCGTTCTTGCACTCAAGAAAAAGGTATTATACTTCTCTGAATTTGGAAAGAAATTTCAAAAGATAACAATTACGGGAATTAACAAACGATATTAATTAATTTTTGACAAGTAATTAATTTTTGCTTCAATGTTAGTACATTAAACGCATTCCAAGCTCCTGTGCGCTTTCCTTTGAGGAGAATAATCATTACTTCACCAAAAGTTCACGCTTTTTATATATATATATATATATATATATATATATATATATATATATATATATAAAATTTTTCCATTTAAACCTCTTGCTTCATAGTTATTTCAAAATAAGAACTAGGTATTGTCTTTTTGTCTTTCAATAAATATATATAAAAAAAAGAAAAAAGAAATCGCTTGTGAATCACAATGTCAATCAAAAAATTTTTTTAGCTTGCATAAATGATATTTTTGCTGCTGAAGAGATTTTTTTTTAGTTTATTAACCGGCGATGCTGATTTTATTAAGCGGCAGTTTTAAAAGTGGTTTGTATTGATTTGATTCTGGAAATTTGGTCAGATTAAGCGGCTGATTTTATTAACAAGTGAATTTGTTATGTGGCGGTTACTGTATATATATAAGAAGAAAGTATTGGTTTCGTGAAAATTTTCAAATTCCATTTTTCTACGAACAAAAAGGTAAACTTTCGGTAATAAATCCTACAAAATAATACTGTACATTTAAAAGTGAGGATCCGTATTACTATGAACTCCAAAGTAGGTAAGAAAAGTAGGGCTCGAGTGAGGAGAGATGATTTTTTCGGCCTTCATTTAGGGATCGGTTAAAAAATCCTTAATAAAGGCCGAGAAAATGCGAAAACAGGGTTCCCACGGTCCTTGAAAGTCCTTAAGAAGTACTTGAATTTTATTTTCTTTTTCAAGGGCCTTTGAAAGTACTTGAATTTTGTGCAAAGTCCTTGAAAATCCTTGACTTTTTCACTCCAATAGATTGGCTTAGCGTGAATTCTGTCGAGGCTAAACTATCTCCATCTCCACATGCGCACGCCATTGTCTAATATAATGATTTTGTCATAAAATTCTTATTTCATTGTCTTGCTTTTGCATATAGTTTCAACTTATTTATTTATTTTGCCAGTCTCATACCTGTTTGATGGACTGGTCATTAATTTTGAGCAGAAAGTGACTAGACCAGGACTCAAACCTAAAAACTATTGAAAAATTATAATGATTATTCCAAATCTTGAACTAATCGTTTTTTGACTCTTGTAAAAGTTAATTTGGTCAATCCATCAAAAATGTATTGTGAAAACAGGCAAAGTTATTCTAATTATAAAAAAAAAAAAAATATTACTAATGAAAGTAGTTACTAAAGTTTTGTGTATATGCTTAGCGTTCTGGGATTTTCTGCTAGTCCTTGAAAAATTTCAGATAGGCCTTGAAAAGTACTTGAAAAGTCCTTGAATTTTTTTCTTTTTTAAGAGTGGGAACCCTGGAAAAATTCCCAAACTTTGAAACTAAATGCCTCGGTCATTTTTTGGGCACTCAGAAGTGAAACCTTTTGTATTATATTTGTTAGGATGCATGCCAATTTTTACTAAATGTGACTATAGGGATCCGGGAACTGTACAGAAAGTTAGTTTTATAAGTTTGTTTTATTATTATTATTATTATTTTAAATTTAAACATGCCATATAAACGTGTATTTAAAAAAAAAAAAAAAAACATTTTGTATTTGAAAGTATATGCAGGCTTCGCAGCTTTCGCGTTTTATTATATTGCAACCGCTTTCGTGAATAAGAAATTTTTCTTGAGTGTTTCAATGTTAAAACATGTAAAAATGATATGTGAGAAAATGTTATGTTTTAAGTTAGTAGTGACAGTATGAGCGTTAAATTTTAAGAACGCTGCGAGGCCTGTATATATCTGCGATCAATGGTTGCGGAGATAAAGGCTTCCTCGCGACCTTGCTTCGCACCCTGTATATGGTTATAATTGGTATGAATATCTAAGTCTAAAAGATAAGACCATATACACAAACACATGGTTTATTTATTTTGGATGAGTTCTATAGAAAAGATAAAAAAAAAAAAAAACTTGGACTTTTCTTTTAGACTAATTTTTATTATCTTTAATGAGATATATTATTGATATCTAGGTGAAAACTTTTGTTAGGTGCTGCCCCGATAAATCGCCAGATATTTGGTATTTCCATTTTAATAAATATTTCTCTTCATGTTGAAAACATTTAGCCAGATTAAAAGCAACCATGAAAAATTAATCAAATTAATAAGTACATAAATCATAATATTATAAATAATAATAAATGTAAATAAATAAATGAATTATAATAATAAAATAAATAATTAACTTTCTTAAAAACAATCACGATTATAAACTTGGCGTTCACGGGGCCAATGCAATAAAGAAATACCAATATTTCTTACTCTACTTAAAATCAAAGTATTTATAAAGTTGAATTTTAGAGAGACGAATGTACTCTGCTACAATTCTTTTCCAAGTATTCTATAATTGGCAAGTTACTGCTTTTTATTCGTTCTCACTTGCCTTGTAGAAAACGCTTAAGTGTGGTGCTAAAAAAAAAAAAAAAAAAAAAAAAAAACACTTTTTTATTATTTATATTTATTCCATCTTTATTGTGAAATTTTTTCCACAATATAAAAAATATCATTCTTGAGAAAATATTAAAACTTTAATTAATAATATTTAAAAAAAATTTTGGCACATATAAAATATTATTTATGTTTTATTACTCTTGCACCATTTGATTCGATACCTTGGTGACGAAAAAGTAAGTAAATCTAACACCAATACTAAAAATTTTCACTGTTCGTCTGTCGATAGATAACGGTAATTTAATTTTTTAGCTTCATCAACGTAATTACGTAATGTTGCTGTGTCCGTTTATTTGAGGTCAAGTTCGAATTACGTAAAAATAAACAGAAATAAAATTAATGTTTTTGTTGAAATATAAGTGCCACATATTTGCTGACACGAATGAGTATTGTAATATAGATAGTATATATATGTAGATGCTAAAAGCAAACACTCGAGAAAGATACAGTCTTTTATTTTGGGAATATGGTAGTTCTTGTACTATTTAATTTCAAATTCAATTTCGATATTTAAATTTCTAATTTCAAAAGTGAATATGCGCAGCTTTAAAACTCATTTTCAGCGCATTATAATAGTATAATGTATAATAATATTATTTATACACAGTCGAACCTCGTTAACGTGAATATCAGGGGGGGGGGAGGGGGCGGAAAATCATATCAGTAGTTCATGCTATTAGTAACTAATCTTCATACATATAACTAAACTAATTCTCATTTTGACAGGGATTTTTGGAAACAGTTCACGTTAAGAGTAATTCACGTTAAACATGTTCACGTTAACGAGATTCGATTGTATTACGAAATTTATGATACACAACATAACAAATATATATATAAAAAAAAAAAAAAAAAAAAAGTTTTTTTTTTTTTTTTTTCTTTAATCAAAATAATTTTCTATTTTTGGTTATTTAATTACACTGCTCTGCATGAAAATCGGCCTGAACACCACTTTTCCGAATATGACGCCATTTTGCACTATCACCCACCTTTTTTTTTAGGGACATCTCCCCATTTTTATCACTTTTCGGTAATTTTATGGCTATACATTTGATTTGTAAAGGGGGAAAGGATTATTTTAACTGTTAAATATCTTCTGAGAGGCTACAGAGTTGAAAAATTCTAAAACATGAACATTTGCAGTAAGAGGAAAATTTAGGGGGAGGGGGATTTGCCACTGAAATTATATTACATTTATTCTATTTTGTTAATAAACTATTATTATTAGATATTTGTTATACATTATATATATATATATTTTGTTTTGAAGTGTTAAAATAATTCTTTTCCATTCTCCAAATCAAATTCATTGCAATAAAATTACCGAACAGTAATAAAATTTTTGGGTGCGGATGCGGGCTACACTGTTTTATTTTAAAACATGAACATCTGCGGCAAGGAGAAAATTTAGGGAGGGCGGGGGGTTGCTACTGAGATTACATATTACATTTCTTATGTTTTTTTTTTAAAATCTGTTATTAAACATTATATTAAGTGTTAAATTAGTTCTTTTTCCTTCTCTAAATCAAATTCATGGCCATAAAATTACCGAACAGTGATAAAAATTGGGGGACGGAGTGGTGTCCCGAAAAAACGGTGGGTGATTTGGCAAAATGGGGATCATATTGGGATTCAGGAGGTCATTTTACATAAGAATCATCAAGAATGGTATCAAGACTCGAAAAAAATTCATTTTTCGGCGCAGCGTTATTATTTTATTTTGCAGTTAAAAGTTACAAAAGCAAATTAAAAGTTGCTGAAGCTTTGTGAACCACGTGACAAAAAAAGTAATAATAATAATTTCTCCAATTATAAAAATGTTTGCTTAGTTCAGATTTAATATTTTTACTAAATTACACTTATAAAATTACTCTTAAGAAATATTGTAAAAATTTACTGTAAACTAAAAAAAAAAAAAAAAAAAAAAAATCTATAAACATGATGTAAAATGGCAAGAAATAAAGGTAATATATATATATATATATATATATATATATATATGCGGGCGTGCGTGTGTTTCTGTTTGCTAAATGTTTTATGTCTTGGCTTCAAACGAAACGTTATTGAACAAAACATGTTAAAATTGGGCCTGCAAAAAAGAATTTTGCAAACCTATTTTCACTAGCTAAGGATAATCGACTTGTGTAGATTTTAACATTTTGTGTTTAAATATTTACTATATTAAATAACAGTATCCATTTTCATTATCTTTAAACAATATTTGCAACGGAAAAGAAAGTAATTTTCATTATTTATCATACATTTAAATAAGAGACATATATTTTATAACGGAAGCAATTATTAATATACTCTCCAATAACGATGATTCATTTTATAAGTAAGATTACCGTGAGAACCTTTTCTGAAACATTCATTTACGAAACGAATCATCATTTGAAACTTTTTTTCGGGAATTTATTAGTCAGAAATTTAATCAAATGTTTCCCAAGAAAGCTATTATTGATTTATCCAAATAAATCACTCGAAAGGTCATAATTACTTGATTTCTTGATAGTTTCTCATTCACTTCTAGTGATTCGCCTGACTTATTTTTCTATCTGATATAACCTCTAGATATTTGTATATCTTTGTAAGTTAAGTGAATGACGATGATTAGTTTCAGTGCATATTTTGTTAAAGTTAATTTTTCAAATGAATTATTCTCTTTAATCATTGTTCGTGCTTTCAATGACTAAGAGAGTAATTTTTATTTATTACAGTGTGTGGAGACTTTTATTTTTATCGGAGGAAGTGGTGGAAGGAGTTAATGTAATTTCCAACAGGGGCAAAGGTCAGGCCAGTATAGCTGCCAACTATTCCGATTTTTGTACACCGACATATATATATATATATAATTTTGAAAATATGTAGAGACTTGAAGACAAGTGGGCGTGGTCAACAATAAGATAAAACGTTAATAAAAACAAAGAAATAACGAATTAAAGTTTTACTTTAAGTTACTTTAAGTTTTTTTTAAGTTACGTTTTAAGTTACTTTAGTTCGTTATTTCTTTGTTTTTATTAACGTTTTATCTTCTTGTTGGCCACGCCCACTGGTCTTCAAGTCTCTACATATTTTCAAAATTATATATTTTTGCATAATTTTTAGTGCTACCTTTGGCGCATTTTTTATACAAATACACTTTAAATAATAAGTAATTAATATACATATATATATATATATATATACGTACAGGGGTAGAAATCAAGAAAATAAAGCTACTGGTCCGCAGGACCAGTAATTTTCAGATTCACTGGTCCGTACCGTACATGCTTTGACTGGTCCGTTCTTCCATTCTATTATATTTTTCAAAATATTTAAAACTAGCAAACCCGCGCGAAATTTCCACACTTTTATTTCTTTTCTTATTTACCTTTAAAATTTGAAACTCATAAATATTATATCAATTTCACCACCAAGTTAAAATTTTACTTTACACGTATTCAAATTATTATTAGAACTTAATTCTGCAACATTCTGCAACAGTGAAAACAAACTCATTCAAAGAAAGATTTAAAAATAAAATTCATGGTTTACAACCCAGTTTTCTCCCGCAACAGAACAGTTTTAGTATAGGACCCCAATGATGACTTTTAAATTTATCTCGCCATGTTGGCGATAAATTTTTATTTATTTAATTTGGTACAGATTTTTGTTAAAAAAAAAAAAAAAAATCTTTTTTTGATTACATTTTTCATGATTGTGTGTTTTTAGTCAATTTATGATAATAATTCATATTCTGTCTTCAAAGTATTGTTATGTTTAAAATGGCGCTCGCAAAGATTCTGAAAAGATTTTAACTGTAAAATGTTTTCCGTAAAATAATCTCATCAGACAAATGTCGTGATTTTTTCTTATTTGATCATTCAGCTGAGTCCACATGCTTAAATATCATCCATTTATTAATATTACTTTTTATCTTCGCGTATGTTATTATTAATTGCATCACTATCTTATCGTTTTAACAAAATATAACCGGAACTGGTCTATGTTAGAGAAATATTATATAGAATTTTCTAAACTGTTTGTTTTACTAAGACTTTGTTTGTTTATAAATTTACAGATCAAATACGATAAATTTTTGTAAATTAATTAAAAAATAGAAATGAAGTCTATATAAATCAAAAATTGATACTTTAACCCTTTCCTTCCCCGTGATTCCAATTGGAGTCATAACATTTCAGATTTTCTTTCTTACCATCTAACACTCCCGCTGATTGAAAATGAACATTATTAAAATCTATATACATTTTCCCACAGAAAAATACCCATTTTGGATGACTTCACTATCTTTGTTGATAATTGAAAATATATTTTACGCTGTTCTGATAATAATATCGGAATTAGTTTCCTGTTTTGGGCAATATAAGTAAATTAACTGTTTGAAATATTTTTTATTTTATTCTTCAATGTTTATAATATGTATTTTAATTAATTGCAATATATATTTTTCCAAAATTTTGATATTTTTATTTATTGAAAAGTTATGATTTTTAATGGCATCAGTGGTTATATTAAACATAAATAAACATCTATCAGTTGCTTTGTT
This sequence comes from Salticus scenicus, assembly GCA_963930645.1. Taxonomy (NCBI): domain Eukaryota; kingdom Metazoa; phylum Arthropoda; class Arachnida; order Araneae; family Salticidae; genus Salticus; species Salticus scenicus. Next base: position 203,437,786 of record OZ005656.1, on the reverse strand, counting down.
AGATATATTAATTCGTACTCTGCTATAACTTCTATTTAAAAAAAAAAAAAAAAAATATATATATATATATATATATATATACATTACGTTTGAAATAAATTTATGACTAAATATAAGATTTATTGTTTTATGGAGGGAAAAAGTTGGGAATGAAAGGGTTAATAAACAAGCTTAAAGTCACGTATTTACTACTAAGAATTAAAAGAAAAAAAGATTATGATTGTTCATGTTATCAGTAATTCATGCTTTCAGTAACTCAGAAACTAATCTTTCTTTTGACGGGGATTCTGGAACAGTTCATGTTAAAAGGGTTCGACTGTTTATATAAAATTTCACCTTATTTAATCATAGAAAATTGCTGGAAAAGCTTATAAAATTGTTTGGTATATGAATATTTGAACGGTTGGCAGATATAGGCCATTATCAAACCCCTGTCACTGTTTTAACGTCGGAAATAATATGAATTGTACCGGTCAAGCATCAGCCGGGCGTTTAATTTCTGATCTAACCATTTTTGACACTAGTTCGAAGTTATTCGACCTTTCCCTTTCAAAAATAGTAAGTTAAATTTGGTGTACAAGTTTAAGTTATAATTGATGTGTGAATATTTTCATGGTACAGTAAGACCCCGCTTAACGCGGGGGATGCGTTCCATCAAAGTAGAGCGTAATGCGACACAGCGCGCGCACAATTTCAGGGAATCCCCATACTGCTTCGAGCAATTTCGGGGAATCCACGGGGGAAATAAAAGAGAGCTAAACCGAAACAGCGCTAAATGAAACAGCGTTAAGCGGGGTCTTACTGTACTGCGCTTCTGGACATCACGTGAAAAAAAAAAAAAAAAAAAAAATGGTCCGCTGTTCCAGGAGAGGAGATGGATTATAGAACAACAAAAAATATTCAACCGAAATTAGCTTTATTATTAAAAGGAAATTATGTCATTAAAGGGTGTTTTAAAGTAATCAGTTTGGATACTGAGGTTACGATTCTCTTACTCTTTTTTTTTTTACTTGCGTGAGCTTGTCTTATTCTCTGAAGCAATTGTAATTTCGATCTGGAAAATTCTAAGAGAATGCAGAAATTCGATTTCTGATAGGCAAGAAAGTAGCTCTAATAAATATTTGACGTATCGTAGAACTAGGAAGGAGAATACAGAAGTAGACCGAACACAGAAGGGGGTAAGTAAGAGTGACACAACTATTTGAAGATTTTTAAAAAGAGAATTTCTACTACATAGTAAAAATTGAAAATAAGTAATAAGAAACTGGGAAAAGATTTATTTTTGTCTATCGTTCATTCCCCCATCCCTCCCGTTTTTGTATAGTCACTGAATGAAATGGTCACTGATCATGATGAAGCCATCAAACAGTTGTGTGTAAAATATATTTTGTTTATATTTTCTATTATGTTTTATGCACAGTGAATTTAGCGGAGTAAATGGTCAAAAACATATTTTTAATATTTTGAAAAATGTTTTAATTTCTCCACTGCAACAATGATCCTGATAAACAAACATGATTCGCAAGAGGGAAAAAAAACCTCTTTGATGTTTTTATCTTAAATACATTTCGTGCATATTTTAACCACGTCAGTTGGTTTTTTTCAGCCACACTTGTGATTGAGCATTTTTCCCCTATGCTTTTTTTTTTCTGCATATTTCACTTTTTCTGTATGGAAAATTACGGTGGTATATGGTTTTGTTTAATTGCATTGGTAATTAACCTTTTATATTTACTATTTACTGATAAAAATTGCGATATTTTTTAAATACAAATAAACTTTAATCCGCTCCGCCACATCCCAATAAAAGGGGGAAACAAAAAAGGAAAAAAAATCTTCTAATCATTGAAAATGCTTTCGCATTTTGTAGTGAGTTTTATTTTTTAAGTATGCCATAAGAAAAAAGCGCGACAAGTATTCAATCATAACGACGGTGATTGAGATTAACGACCGCATCATTTAAACAACGAAAGACAAAACGATATGAATACGGAATACCATTTTATTTTTCCCTAACCATTTATTAGTTAGAAATTTAATTAAGTCATTTCCCCAGAAAGCTGCTATTGACATATCCAAATAAATCGTCCAAAAAGATCATAATTGCTCGATTCTATTGATAGCCTCTCATCGTCTTTTATTTCTTCTGAATCTCTTTTAGTCACTTTTTCTTTATTCTACCATCCTTTGGGGCGTTCAGAATCCCTCGTAAAATATGCAGAATAAGTCCGTAATTGAGCGATCGCTGCTGTAAGCAATTACTTTTAGTTTTGTTGCGTGTTGTTCAGAAACCTGTTGACCTTGATACTCTCCTAGAAGGATATCGAAATTCATCTTCTTCCAGCATCGATTTCTTATTTCGATTTCTGTTTTTTGATGCTGCCATGCTTTTCTGCTCATCTGCTCTTGCTGAGTGTTTTTTTTTTTTTTTTTTTCCCTCCTTGGTATGTGCGACTTTGAATGCAGATGAAAAAAAAAAAAAAGAATGCAGGTTATTTATCTAACTGTCTCATCGATTTTAATATATTGGTGGGCTTGAAATTCTACCTTACTAATCATGCATAATGAGTAACTTACGCCTCCTTCGTGATTGTTTTTCTCATTTGCATGGAATGATTAAATTAATATTATTACTGTTGTTGTCTTACTTTTTTTTTTTTTTTTCGTTCTCATGGAACTTGTTGATGAATAAAGAATTTGCTATTTCTTTCTTTCTTTCTTTTTTTTTTTTTAAGTATGTGTGTGTGCGGTCATAGGTGGGTCATTCTTGTTGTTTTGCCATATAGATTTTTGACCTTCTCTATCAGTACTATATTTCAGGCTGTTGGTAGTTACAGATTTTGAATTTATGTCATGTTTATATTTTTCAGTAATTAGAATCTTTAATACCTGAATATATATATATATATACACACCCCGCGACTAAAAGATAGGTACAAAGGTTTTTCTTTGATTTTTCATAAAATAACATTATCTAAATTGTACTTATCATTTATTATTATCATAAAATAACACTATTCCCGGACTAATTTTTGTTTTAAGACTAATTTAGAAAAGTTTTAAGACTAAAATTTTTCTAATTTAAGACTACACACCGCGACAAAAAAATAGGAACAAAGTTTTTATTATTTTTTTTTTATTTTATTTTATTTTATTTTTTTTTATTTTTCATAAAGTAACATTATCTAAATTGTGCTGATCATTTATTATCATAACAAAATATTATCGTATCGAAAACATATTAAATATTTGAATCATATGCAAAATATTCATATTCAAATTAATCATATTCAAAAAAAAAAAAAAAATAATAATAATAATAAAATCCTTTGTTCCTATCTTTTTGTCGCGGTGTTAATTTTAAATTAGAAAAATTTTAATCTTAAAAATTTTCTAAATTAGTCTTAAAACAAAAATTAGTCCGGGAATAGTGTTATTTTATGATAATAATAAATGATAAGCACAATTTAGATAATGTTATTTTATGAAAAATCAAAGAAAAAACCCTTTGTACCTATCTTTTTGTCGCGGGGTGTATATATTGATAATCAGTCATTGAAATTTAAGGATTATTAAATATTAAAAGTATTAAAACAATTAATTTGATCGAAAACAAAGACCACCAAATCAAATAAAAATGGAATAAATGTGAAATGGATAAATACATATTTGCATTCTAACGTTATCAAGGGCCTGGTAGAACACAAATATGCAAAAAGATTGTTTTACTGTCTCAAAGATAGCAATAGCTAAGAATATCTTTGATCCGGGCCCGAAACATTCTTTTGAGCCAAAACAAGAAAAAACCAATTTCAAAATTTAAAACTAATTTCAAAATGAACTCACCACAAAAAGAGATTATATTAATAAAATAGAAATTTCAAACCATAATGGATTTCTACCTTAATTTCTTTTAAGGATGTATTTTGGAAGAGGCATATCATTTTTCATAAAATATAAATGAATAAATAATAATAATAAAAAATAAATAAAAAATAAAAAAAAGTAAAAAGTAAAAGCTATATAAGAACCAATTTTTCAATTTAGGTAAAAAAAAAAAAAAAAAAGAATATCGGTATGTATTGTAAAAGTGGTGTAACTCCATATTTTTTCAGATATGCATTTTTTGCGTAATTGTATCCCATTTACTCATATCTTAAATTATAAAAGTGAAGAAACTTCAATAATTGCATTAAAATCCCATAAATGGCATTATTTGTTGTTTCAAAGACCTGAAAACTTCTAAATATTCGTTATAAAAATGAAGTTTCTAAGTTACTTCGAATTAATTTTCTTATAAATTATAAATTCTTATAACCCTGATTTGTATTAAACTGTAAATAATCGATGGCACTGACTGAATACTTGTATTTTTGTCCTACACACATTTGCAAAAAGCTCGTTATTTTAAAATCCATTTAGAAGGAGATAATTCACTTTTACAGTTTTACAATGAACGAACCATCTGTCATAAATAGATTGTAGTTTTTAAGGATATTATGCATTAGGAAAATTAGTATTAAGACTGTAATCAGATTATTATTTTCTAGATTGATAGTACCATACAAATATATAAAATACAACTTGATCTTATTATGAACAACTTTTACAGTTACACCGTAAAAACTAGTATGTAAGGGAACAACAACACGAAATTTTCTTTAAATTTTTCTACGCAAATGTATGTAATTTAGACCTAAACACAGTTAGCTAGTGTTATGCATTCAATGTGTATTCGCTTCTTAAGATGGGGAGGGGGGGACAGTATCGCCCTTGTTGGTCTATTCTAAATGAATGCACCGCAGCAATTTTTACATCTATTATCTATACAAAATATGAAGCTACCGTATCTCACAGAAAAAATATATTTGTTTTTATTCAGTTTTATTTCTCTCTCCCCCCCCCCCAAAAATAAATAAATAAATAAATAAAATAAAATAAAAAATAAAAATAAATAAATAAATAAATAAAAATGAGTTTTTATTTATTTATTTTGTAATAATTGTATTGAAATTCTACACTTCTGAGAGTATATTTCTGTGGGAGTGCTGCGCCTACTTAAAACAAATTACTCTGGTTAAGTATCACTATTATAAATAATTTTTTTTTTTAAATTTCACAATGGTGAATTAAAAATAATCCTCATTGCGTATATTTATAGGACATTACTCCTGCCATGTAAAGATTATAAAAAAATAGAACGACAGTGCTATTTGTTGAGCAACATACACTAAAAGTTGAAAAACACCAATTTATTTCAAAGTGTAACTAAATATAAAATTTCGTAAAATTTTTTGCATTAGGTTTTTATTTACAACCGTCTCTAATTTTTTGTTTCACGAACACGGACACACAGACAATTGTTCAAACGCGTTTAGACTCTCTTAAAACGTATGAAATCGCCAATAACCAGACGTGGAACATTTTTGTGATTCCAACTCTTTTTGATTATGAATATAGAAAAAAGCAATAACGGGCTCCTAAAAGCTCCAAATTCACATAACTGTAAAAGACAGTGCATTTGGCGATGTTTTTGAGGCGCTCCATTTCGGTGACGTCATCTCAAACGCATGGATGTTATTAATAGAAAAAATTGTGAAATCAAACGGTAGGTTACTTGATACATAAGAAAATTTTTTGCTTCATCTTTTAAAAAAAGTTCATGACTATCCCTCACATTGATGGGTCAGCGACCGCTCGATACGCTATCTCCTGCTCCTTCCCGAAAAATTTACCGGATTACGCAAACGCTCCTGAAATTCAGTTTTCATCTCCGGCAGACGATCTCTCTTATCTTGAGATCAGTGACCGTCTGTATTTTCTCTTATCTCTCTTCCTTTTTTATCAGGAATAAATATATCGATTTTTTTTTTGTCGCTCTCTCAGACACGGTTTCAGTTTTTTTTAAACCCTCCGTTAATTTTTTATGCGCTGTATTTATTTTTATATTTTAATTAATCGTGTTTTTTTTTTTCCCACTCTTTTTCCGGCATGATGTTTTGAGCTTATTTTCCGATATTACGTAAGCATTGTTTCATTAATGAGTTTGTATGATTCTGACGTAATCGGCTTTGGAGGTAATAGTGACGTTTTTGACTTTTTCTCCCCCTTTCTTAAATTGTATTTTTTTTATCCTTTTACTTGTGATAAGTAATGTTTAAGAATGTTTGATGTTTTGAAGATTTGTATCTAAGTGATAATGTACTTATTCCTTATCATTTACCTCTATTTAACTTATGTCTCCATGTAATTTAATGTATTAGTTTTAACGGGATAGGGGACTTTATATATATATATATATAAATGTAATATATATCATTTGTATATATATATATATATATATTTAAATTACTGTCTTAGAGTTATAAAAATTTGTATACATTCCTATTAAAGTATAACAATATCAAGTATATTAAAATTTATCTAAATTAATGTAAATAAAATTTTATTTCTATTTTTCTATTTTTAATTTTTAAAATGCTCCCTTCTAACTTTTTTTTTTTTTTTTTTTCTGTAAAATACATTTATAGCTTAACAGTAGAATCTTTGTATTTGGGCATTACTTTGTGAATTGTTAGTTGATTTTTAAAAATTATTTTATGCTTGAATACTAAAATTTAAAACAAATATGTTTAGAATTTAAACATAAAATATTTTCGAACAAAATTTGCTTATCAAGAAATCTTCAAAGTAACAACTTAATATGTTTAGAATATATTGTTAAACTACAATAATGTGAAATTAAAGGAAAAATTAAAGAGATATTAGCAAGGATTCATTTTAAAATTTAAGGGGAAAAAAAGAGATGAATTATATTTATTTATTTTTTAAATTTAAATAGTTTTCGAGACAAATTAACATTCTTAGCATTGTTATATTTCAATGCATAAGTACGCATATTTTTATGGTTCTTAGATAGTAATTTATATATATGTATGTTATATGTACATAAAATATTTATAACGACAACTATCGCTTTAATGTAGTGTTACATATTTCTACTGTATCCTTTCTAAAAATTATTTCTTATTCTGAAATACTCGAGTTATCGAAACAATATAAATAAAAGTAATTTGTTATTTTCTGTAATTTAGTATTTGTACTTTATATGACAGCTGAATTCTAAAATACAATTCTTTCCACACTTAAGAAATAAAATAAATACATGACTATAAAATAAAAATTGCTTGTTATATCGTTCGTTCTTGCGGAAACGATTGCAGTAATAGTAAAATACAATGCCGTCTTTCTTTTTTTTTTCCTTTGAGAAATTAATTTTAAACCTGTTAAATATATATATATTTTAGAATTTTGATTTAAAAAATGCACACGATTAAATACTAAATAATTTGATTATATTAATATTTTTCTCTACACCACCAACCGTTTTTCAGTTAAGTGAGATAAAAAATCAGTTTCGTAAATGGGTTTTACAATATTTCCTTACACCTTGTATAAGGAAGTAAAAAGGAAAGGTAAGAAAAAGAGAAAAAAAATCCAACAATTGTCGGCTATAGTATAATAATTATTTAACAACTTTTTATTATACATTGATACATCTCCTTTAAATTAATCCGAACTGAATCTTTATTAGAATCTTTATTATCTATCTTTATTAGAACAGTAATATTTAATAATATGTAATTTATAATTAAATTTTATTTTGTAATAATTAAACTTTATTTCTAAATACATTCAAGTTGTTAAATATCCAAGTAAATAGTAAACTTAAAAGAAATGTTACAAATTTTTAAAATTTTATATGAGTTAAGAGTTTTTCCAAACATCATTAAGATAATTTTACTGGTAGTTTTGACATTTTAGGCATAAATTTATATATTTACTTTATTTTTTCTACGTGAATGTAGATATAATAAAGTTAATTTGTGTATTTTTGTGTTATTTATTTTAATTCTTAAAAGTTTCTCATCTTATAAAAACAATATAATTTGTGTGTAGGATGTTTAATTAAAATAATTATACACTAATTGGTTTGGTAAGACAAATAAAGATATAACTGTGAAAGCCAAGGTAATGTCAAATTATGTTTGTAAAAATTGTTAATTAACTTGTTTAAAACGTTTTTCTTTTCTTTTCTTTTCTTTTTTTTTTAAATAAAAATAAGTTTTAAAACAATCCAAAATAATTTTATAACAATTCACAGGACAAAATGCAGAAATATTTTTATGATAAAATATTTCTACATTAATTTGTTACTATTGATAATCTCAAAGATGTTTTTAAATTGTAACAGCGTGAAGTGTTTAACAAAAACATTTCAAAATATTCTTATGCGCAGCAAATGAAAAATGTACATGTACATAAAACGAAAGGAAACCTGATTTTAAAATTTAAAATGCTATCGAAAATGATAAGAATATCATGACGTTCACCTTTTCAAGTTCATGATACATTGTGTGCGTGTGTCTTGGAAATAAACATGTTACGTGTTCGAGGGGGGAGGCGTAATATGGGGGGGATAAGGAGTGTTTTTCGCAATTTCTGCAAACTTATCGTTCACAGATGATAAATATCTCAAATGAAGATAGCATCAGCTGAAATTGAATTTTTAAACTGCCTTTTTTCGGTTATTGTTATGTTTTATGTATTTTAGACATATTTCATTCTGTGCTTTATTTTTAGAATAAAATGGATTTTAAATCGTGTGCCAATTTTTAAAATTGAAAAGAATTTTTTTCTTTTCTTTTTTTTTTTTACCTTTTCTTTCTTTCTTTTTCTTTTCTAATAATATTTTCTTTCTTTTTTTCTTTTCTTTTGAACTGCTGGAAACATTCTGATTAATATTTTCTTAAGAGGTTTTAAGTATTAATATTAAAATAAAGTTATGTAATTAAGCTTTTCTTATCTTTCTTTCTTTCTTTTTTTTTTTTGAAAGGGCGTCGGGATGGTTACCTAACTTCATTATCAAAATTTAAAGGGTGCAATATTTTTTTTTTTTTTTTTTACACTTTACAATTTTGCAGCTTTAAAATTTCGTTTCAAATGCAAAAGAGAGGGTTAGATATGAAAATTACGTTAACCCATATTTCACAATCGTCCTAAAAATAGGACACCATGTGTAAGTGGTATTTCTATAAATTCTTTTGAATATCTTAATTCAAATTAAAGGCGAAATATTTTTTAAAAGTCCAATAAATCTTTATGATTTATTGGACTAGATTTTGTGTGTATACATAGACTTAAAGAAACATATATTTAATATTTTATATAAAAAAAAAAAAAAAAAGAAGAAAAAAAAATTTCAATGCTTGGTACGATATGGGTTAATTCGTATAGAACATCGCCTTTATTTATTTAAATTCTAGCATCTGTACATGGTTAGATTATATATATATATCACCTCCAAAAATATTATTATGCAAAAAATAAAATTTCATCATAATTTTATTTTATTGTTTGTTGAAACTATAGTCCTCTATCATACAGATTTTTTTTTTTTTAAGCTTTAGCTTTTCTTTTTTATTTATATATATATTTTTTTTAATCGAAAAAGAAAACAAAATCAATATATAAAAATTAAATGCCTCGATATCGAATAAAACCTATTTGTAATGATAGCATGCATGACCTGAACAAAATTATATAATATTTTTCTTACTTTATTTAATTGCGATTCCTAAGTGTCAGAGTTTTATTAATTTGTACATTTTAAAAATAAATAAATAATATATTGAAATTATACAATAATGAACTAATAATTAAAATCCCTATTATTAAAATATAGACTCAAGCTTTTATTTGCTAATTATTGGTTCCCAGTGCATTGTTTATTATTTTTATTAATCTTATTAGACCGGAGGACTATTAGTTTCAATTTGGATTTTTTGTAGACCAATTTTGTGTAACACCAAAATAAATTAGAAATATCACTCCTATCGTTACAAATTCGGTACCAAATGAAAGGGCCAATTTTTCTGAATCCAGGGGTGCAAACAGTTCTCGACACGACAATTAAAATTAACTAAAGTATGAAAAAGTACGTGGCCCAGTTTTACGGTCAAAAAATGAGATAAAAAATAAATAAAAATTATAAATTATAAAATAAAAATTTTACAGATTGAAATTAATAGTCCTCCGTACTAAACTAAATTCTGTCTTTAACTGAATTTTTAATGGTTATTATTATTATTATTATTATATTGTTCGTTTTGTATTTCGAAAATAATTAAATAATAATTAAATGAATAAAATACGTAAATTATAGAAAGACGGTTTGATGAATAAAATACCTCTTTATTGTCAATAATAAAATACTGACCCGAACTTTATATATTTCTTTTTTTATGCTCATTAATGGTTATTTATTATTGTTAATATATTATTGTTTCTATTATCACTACGGCGCCGAAACTTTTCTTTAAAAATAGAATTATATATATCATATATACACTGATTATACAGCTTCATGTTTTTAGTAATATATCTCTAAAATATTAATGTGAAGACGATGGAAAATTTAATTTTTATTAACTAGATAAAATCAGTAAAGCAAAATTCAGTTTTTCTTAATGATGTAAATTCTATTGCTTTCTTATTTTTCATTCATTGAAACACCAGCTTTTTTGTTTAAAGTTTTTCCGGTATTAATAAATGTACTGTTATAAATATGAATTTTTGTAGGAAGGAAGAAAAATGATATATGTATATATATATACAGTAAAACCTCTCTAAGTTGGACACCTACGGTTCCAAGAAAAAGTGTCCAACTTAGAGAGGTGTCCAACATATAGGGGTTAGACATAATGTTAATGGATACATTCCGTTCCGAGAAAAAGTGTCCAACTTATAGGGGTGTCCAACTTGAGAGGTTTCACTGTATATATAAAGAGATATTATATTACATTTAATTATTTATTTTTAAATTTTGGAATTCTTCTTTTCCAAACATATAATGGTTAAATATAAGAAACAAATCTTTAAAATTAGAAGTGTTTCTAAAAACTGCTTTTTTTTTTTTTTATGGTTTCGTGTTGTACAAATTTGTGAACGCAATACCGAATTAATTACAACAGCCTAGTCACTTTTCGTTCTCGCTTAAATTAATTTGCTCCTTACTCCAACTACGTGTACTTTATATATAATCGAAGTTACGTAAAATCCTAGTTATTAATAATTTTCCAGCAAAAATGGAGTTTAAAAACAATAAAAGATATTTCATCTATTATAAGACTGCACTGTTATCCGTAAGACATGGGGAAAATGTTCGATTTCAAGTATGAGCAAAGTTGCGGTCAGAAGTCATTATTTGTACTGTACCTCATTGGTAGACATTGGTGTGTTATGTCAGAAAACCAGATTCAACTTTTAACTTCTCTCTCTCTTTTCACTTTTTACAGTACAGATGAAAAATGTTCAATTACAAGTGAGTGAATAATGTCTATCAGAATTCGACTAGTTTTTTTCAGTAGTACAGCATTGGCCGTCAGGCTAAAATACCTAGGTTGGAATTCTGGCCTAGTCACTTTTCGCAGAACAGATGAGAAATGTTCAATTTCAACTCAGCATATGATGTCGGTCAAAGGTCGGCCGGTTTAGTTGATGGTAGAACCTAAGCAAGTTCGTACTTTCGGACCTAGGTTCGATTTCTGGTCTGTTAGTTTTCGCTGGATATATGAAAAATGTCTAATTACAAGAGCCCAGTAAAAGGTCTTGTGCACCTTATTGGTAGAGTTTTGGTCGTCAGGCTACAAGACATGGGTTAGGTTTCTGGCCTGGTCAGTTCTCGCTGTTCAGCTTTTCCATCTAATGTTTGTTACTTAGTTTTTACTTGAAGTTATAAATCTCAATTACAGTGCAAAAACAAGTTTTAAAAATGTTAGGGTTTTTGATAATGTCATTTTTTTTTTTTTTTTTAAGAATTACCTAGCCTTTGGAAACTAATAGATTAATATAATTGAGACACATTTAAACACAACACAACATTTCTCTCTCTATTATCTTATTACTTGGAATTGGAATAAATAAAATACAAAAACTGCTGAAGTTATTTCTTAGAAATCGAATACATATATAGTTATAATAATCTGCACTGCAGATATTCCAAGCATTTAAATATGTATCATGCGCATGGTCTACAGAATAATAAATGCGCATCTATAAAATTTGAAAAAAAAAAAAAAAAATCTTGCTCTTAGAATTTCAATTATAAAAGTCTATATAAAATATATACTTCCTGCAAGAAATAAAATAAAAATAAAAATTCCGGTATATAATTTGCTAGTTTTCTTTCATGTTGTATCCAGACTAGTCACGTGCCCACCTCCTCTGCTCCCTTTCTCTAAATATTGCAGGATTTTCTCCTCTCGCTCCTGAATTTCCTTTTTCTTACTTTTCCAGACGGTTTTTATCTGAAGATCAGTGACCGTCTGCAGCATCTAGTGGATCCTTCATTTTACTTCTTTTTCATCAGAGGAAGAATTATTGATTTTTCATCTCTGGAGGCATTTTATTAGATATTTTTTTAATCCCGTACTTTCAAAAATTTATGTTCATTTGCAATTTCTTATCAGTTTTCATTTTTGAGTGACTTATTTTTTTTTTTTTCTTTCTCCCAAATGATTTTTTACTTTGTTAAAAAAAAAAAAAAAAAAAAAAAAAAAACAAGTGCTCTTGTAATTCTTTGTTTTGTTTGTCTGCCGGTAGGTGGCACTGCCGCAAGGTTATCTTTTCATGACGTGTTTAATGAATTAAAAGTAAAAGAAACTTGGGGGGTGTCAAATTTCCTATTCTATAAGTCATGTCTTCATTTATTTGTTGATTAAATTTCATGAAGAACATATTTTCTTATCTATTGGCCTAGAGTGGTTACTCTAGAGATTTTTGAGGATGGTGAATTAATTTTTTTAATGCCCCCAAAAGAAAAATAAAAGGCTTTTAAATAAAATGAAAAATTTTTATTTTTTATTTATAGTTTTAAGGTCGAATTTTCTGAATCGAGTTTTTTGCTATAATTACACGTTTTCCGATCACACTAAATACAAAATTCCATTTTTTTTTTCTTTTTTGGTGTGTGTGTGTGTGTGTGGGGGGGGGGAGGATTGATCTGTGTATCTAATATCTGTGTGCATATTATCAGTGTAAATCAGGAATAAATAATAACAGAGAGTTCAAATTCGATATTCGAAATTTGTATCATATAGAAATATTGCATAGAACTTTTTTTTTTTAAATCATAATCAGACAAATGATTTATGTACAAGGACATGTGAAATAAAATGCAGTAAGTCTATGTGATCGAAGTCAGACAACACTTTTGAAACTTGTCAACACATTTTAAAATCTAGGTGCAATAAACATTATTAATTTACATACATTTTTTTTTGTATGCATAACAGTATATACTTCATTATAGCATATGATATGAAAAACATTCATCATTTTTTACTTCCATTACCCTACTACCGTAGGTAATGGAAGTATTGTATTCGGTCCAAAAACTCGATGTCGAGTTTTCACCTGATTTACACATTCTAAGACCTCCTGAGTCCAAAAAAGTAATTTTCAGCAATTGGTCAGTGTGTGTGTATGTATGTGTGGAATCTTCTGGTTATCATATCTCCGAAACTAATAAGGATAGAACTACGAAACCTCTCATTTGATACAGGTCTGGTGTACAGATGAATTTTCCAAATTTTGGTGAAAATTGGAAAAACGGAAGTGGGTCATCGGTAACCGGAAATAGGACCGTAAGTCCATATCTCAAAAACGGCTCTAACAATTTTCTTCAAAGTTGCTACATAAACACTCTATTAGATGCCCTTTCGAATGATATAGTTAGTTCAGGAAAATTAATAGGCGTCCTGTATAAATAGCTCAATTTCAGATCTCGCAAGTGCGTTTCTTTGAAAGCGGCTGTACGGATTTTTTTCAAACTCGCCATATTTACTCCCTTTTAAATATACTTTTGTATGTAATTATTGTTTTCCAGTCAATAATTGAGTATACCAAATTTTGGTAAAAGTTGGTATCTCAAAAACGGCTCTAACGATTTTCTTGAAAATTGTTTCATTAATCCCTTTTAGATACCCTTTCTCACGTATTACGTGGTTATTACAGGAATATTAATGGTCATCCTGATTAGGTAGTTCCGTTTTAGATCTCGGAAATTGGTGCTTCAAAAAATAACTCGATCTTTTTTTTTTTTTTTTTTTCTTTTTTTTTAACTTGCTGTGTAAACTCTGTTTTATACGTCTTTATACATGTATCAAGTTTCTCTTACTGGAAAATTCCAAAAAATGTATATAATATCTCCAAAAAGTGCATATAACACGTGTAATAACGGGTAATGAAAGTCGTGTGGTTGTCTCGACCCAGATTTTTTTAACATAACAAAGAAATCTCAATTCTCGTATATTAGAACGATAGTTTGAAATTGCTTGAAGTGTATTTCAATTTATGCTACGCATTTTTCTTACAAGGTTTAAGTTCACTATTTAACACTAAACCTACGGATACTTCACGTATACCTATTTCTACCACAGCGGGTCAAGTGACCCGTCTTTAAAATGTTATATATATTACTATGTATAACAAAAAATATATTATTTAGCATAATTTGGTACATGAAACATGGACGATGTGATAATGTTATTTCTTATTTGCAAGAAATTCTGACAAAAAGTTTAAAATGGGTCATTTGTAAGTATATTTCTCAGAAAAATAATGTAACGTAATTGGTCCATAACCATAACATACTATTGTTGATAGGACTATATCATACAAATTTCACTTCTATTCTCCGTAGGTATTGTTTTGAACTTTTATATAAAATAGTGTTAACAATAAGTTATAAGAACATACGGAGTAAGGGAAATTACAGTAGAAATAGCATCTTTTAACCCTTTGCGGCGCAAGACAATTTGAAACATTTAAATTATACTGCCACCGAAATTCATGAACTAAATTAAACTAAAAGAAATTTTAAATTTTAAGGTTTAAAAAACCGGCCTTTTCTGATATGTTATAAACGTGAATTTTTGCTAAAATATTTCCGGGATGAATTTTTGCAGCTGGATCTTAAATTTTGCGTCCTCGTGGCGAGGACACCGCGCGTTAAGGGGTTAACTTGATTAAAAACCTGGCTAAAAGTGATTATTTGAATTTCACATTCCTCTTAACCCGTTAGCGCCCAGTGTCCTCATTTGAGGACAGCTAATAAAGTGGCACGTATATTTTTTGTGGTTTCTTGGAATGATTTCTGCTTTTTAGTGACAGTTTATAGCGTCACTCTAAATGATCCCTGAAAGTTTTATGTGCCTGCTATTAATTATAATTTCATAATTTGAGTAGTCATTTTTAGTAGGTATACTAACTTAAATCAAGTTGAATAATAATATATATTATAATACTTTACTTTCGAGATCTTTGTCAACATATAATAGGAAATTAATCTATTATCTCAAAGTTTTTCTATCTGGAAGTTTTCTCGCTAGAACGCTAAACGTCAATAAATGAGGATAGGCTTTAAATTTAAAACTATCAGAAGAATTGTTTAAGTTAATATATTTTACTGTCAGTTGTTTATACATTAATTTAGAAGCGAAATAATCAGCTAATAATATTTTGCAAAATTAATTCGGGCGGTAACGGGTTAAATTTGATCGAAGGATCTGATTATTAAATTTTAGTTTAAAAAAATATCTATATAAAATTAAATTTAATACGATTGTTTAAAAAGTTTTTATAAAATGCTTATTTTAAAAACTCATCTCTGCATAATTAAATTAATAAAAAAAAAAAAAAATTTTTTAAATAACAGTAATAATTAAAACTTATTATTCATTCCACAGGTCTTTAAACTGTGCATTCAAGAGCGTGTTTTCACATTAACTGTTACTTTCAAACGTGCTTTTAACGGATTTATACGCCCCTGCGATTCTCTCCCGTTTTATTTCCTTACAGTGAAAATGTCTTCTCTAAGTCTAAGCATTACGGCTATTAAAAGATTTGAAAGCCTTGAGAGTGTTTCAATTTTTCAACTTAATACGCTGTTGGCAGCTTGCGAGTCTCAGAAAGCTAGCTCTAAAGGAATTCAATAGTTTTCTGTATAGATGTTTGATTTGCTTAGGAGGAGGAGGCCATTTTGCTACGTGAGTGGTTTAAGATATGTTCAGTTTTCACTTTCTGTTTTTAAAGTGATTTCCGTATTTTTGAAAGATTTCGGTGCCATATCTGTTGCGCTACTCTGACTCCTGTCTCATTTCCTCGATTCGGATGTTGTGATAGCTATGTTCAATTTCAATAATTAGAGAAAAATAATATTTTTTTAAAAATCAGTTTTCCAAAGATATACAGATATGTTGAAATTATTGGAATAATTAGGAAATTTTTAATTTGATGTTTTATTATTATTATTTTGATGCATGTAGTAATTCGAGAAATATAATGTCATTTGATGATGTAATTTATTTTTCAATCTTTAAGAATAGCATAGAAGATTTTTTTTTTTTTTTAACTCTATCAAAATTTAACAGTGTTTATGATTTTAATTTTCTGTTTGTGTGCATTTTCATTTTCATAAATATTTTTTTAATTAAAGTTTTTTTTTTTTTTTTTTTTTTTAATTTCTTTCCTGCATTTATTGACAGGTGTTAGTTGATTTCTTACAAACCTGCGACAGGCCTTTTATGTATATCATATCCCACTTTAAAACATTTTTGGTGTCTGTTGAATAAAAAAGTCGTGCAGTCTGTACCAGGTGGCGCTGTCTACCGCTTCAACCGTTGCCAAGTTTCTGAGCCAGGTGACAGGCATTTAGTTTAAGAGGCTATGGTACTACAGTAGCTGCAACCAAAACATAGTGAAACTTTTTACTATAATTTGGCACTTGATTAAACAAAAACTTGGTACAACAGTAGCTGCAACCATATGATGATGAAATCATTTACCATGATTTGGCTCTTGATTAAACAAAAACTTGGTACAACAATAGCTGTAACCATATGATGACGAAATCATTTATCATGATTTGGTGCATTTTTTCAACAAGAATCACCAGATTATGGTGTAAGGTTTCACCATCATATGAGTGCAGCTATACAGGTGTACCAAGTTTTGGTTCAACGTCATATATTGCAGCTACTGTAGTACTAAATTTTGGTTCAACCTTGAACCAGAAATTTTAACAGTGTTAAAACTAAACATACGAAATCAATATATATTTTCAAGATCCAATGAAGGATGTTTGCTATAGAAAATAATGTAATTAACATTAATGATTTATTTACAAGAAGGAACATTCGGATTATTACTGGAAATTGCTGAAGGTGCGCTTTAATTGTATTATACGTTTTCTATACTTCCCAATGATGTTGAATTGCCCATCTGCGCAGCACTAGTGCGGCGTAAAACCCAACCAACCAACCTAATGGTGTTGAAAAGTATTTATGAGTTGATATTTATGTTTAAATATTTTATGGAAATGAAAACGCGGACAGACTATAGATATAGTAATAAGACATAGATTGATCATTGACGAGTAAAAAGCGATGCCTTTTCATTTGGGAAAACACGACCATTTTACTCTCTTATGGATGTTTTTTC
This sequence comes from Salticus scenicus, assembly GCA_963930645.1. Taxonomy (NCBI): domain Eukaryota; kingdom Metazoa; phylum Arthropoda; class Arachnida; order Araneae; family Salticidae; genus Salticus; species Salticus scenicus. The sequence continues at coordinate 203,420,224 of OZ005656.1, read as the reverse complement.
CCGAGTGAATATACACGGGAATACATATACACATAGATTATTTAGCAAATAAAATTTATGAATAATTTATGCACTAAAAGAGAATGAAAAACTCCAGATACCCATTTTTCTTTCTTTCTTTCTTTACTATACTCTAATATACTCTTATCTTCACAAAACTAACTTTATTTCGGCATTTATTATTATACTTCTTTGAGATAAAAATCGTCTGTAGTCGTCATGGAAAATAATTTTAATAAGTTATAATTTAATAAATAATTTGTATTGCGTAAATTTGTATAGGATTATATATAGAAGAGAGTATTGTGGTGGCCACAACATACTAGTTATATACTAAAACTTCCGCGCCTGCTAACTACATTTAAAAGAATTTTTATATTCTATATTACTTACTAATATAAAATGTTAAAAAAATATTTAAAAAAAAATATTCCATTAAATATGAAGACAGTAATTATTTCATAATAATAACAAAGCAACAATTATATAAAATTTATATTTTTCCTAAATTACTTGAACTTATGAAAACTTATCCCATTTCTTTTCAATATTTATTAGAACACTTAAAAGCCGCGCAATATTTCGGCATTTTCAAAATTTATTAACATTTTATTCTATTACTATTTTCGAGTTTTAACTCTTTAATGGCTGATTCCAAAAAACGTTTTTGGCATCAAAAATATTTGCTCGTTAACATGGGGATGATAGATCTATTTTAATTACTATATCTATGGGACAGACAGGCAGAAGAACCGAAATCATAAATAATTTAAAAATTTGTTGGAAATAAATAATAATAAAAAAAAAAACATCGACATTTGGACAGTGTTGATTATTTATTTATTTATCTTTGACAGGGTTTGTTTAACTGCTTTTTTTCTCCATCTTTCCACATTCACATTTATATGTTATAGTAATCGTGGCCAGCCATTTTCATAGCACTGCTTAATGTAGAAATCATTTCCTCTTTATTTTACCATTCCTCTTTCTATGTAGAGCTTTAGTTGTCCAATTATCTCTGGTCTTTTTCTGATTTCGTTACTTCATATGACCTGAGGTCTTTTTTTTTCGGCCGCAAAACGTTTCTGGGTAAAAAATTGAATAAGTTTTGTAGTCCATTCTATTTGGTTATTCTGTTTACGTAACATGTTTAGGCTATTTTCATTTTAACGACTAAATTCTTCAGACAATATGAAGAGCTTCCACGTGACTACTTTCATCATTATGCGCCGGAAAATTTTACCAGTAAAATTTCTAATTTATGAAATTTTCAACTTTCTGAAGAATAATCTAAGTTATTCTTTTTGTGTTGCATCTTGTGATGTTTGGCATGTGTATGATTCATACTTACTTGCATTTTGTGTAGTCTTTAATGCATGAATTAAAAAAAGAATTTTTTTTGTTAATTACTTTTTTAATTATTATTATTATTATTATTTTAATGTTTATTTTGCTGTCCAAAGTACGCCTAACGCAACACTTAATCTCAGTATTATTAGAGACATTTATATAAATAAGTAGCAGTAAGAAATGCACTGTAATTTTGGTGTTGAAAAAAGTGAGCAACAGTTATTTCGGATAGAAATAATAGCACAAAACTTTATTGAGCGAATGAAGAAGACACGCGTGCAACAGCAACGTGGCAACGATCTGAAACATATATATATATATATATGTAGAATCTTGGCTGGGTGTCTAGAGGTGGGGCAATGATGAGTAGAATTCAATTGGACAGCACTTTAATTGAAGTATGGACGAAACATTCATAACATAAAATACACAGAAAGAGTAATGTAATACTAGCAGAATTTCCATCAATAACCATTTGCTCGTTTCGAGGCTTAGCACACAATACAAGCTCTCTTCATCAGTATAACCGTAACAAAGCAACATTTAAGCACTTGCTCACATTTAGAATTCACAAAAGTACCTTCGCGCACTTTATCAAATATGTGAGATTGATGCATTGAGCCCTCCATGGCTCTACACAACTATTATGAGCATTCTGTGCTCAAATTAGGACTAAATGACCACATCAGCCTTCGCGCTGACGGTCTCAACCGCTTTCCACTGCAGCCAGATCTAAACTGTCTTCCGTTTGTCCTCTCGTCGAAAGATGAGCATCGGAGGCAGCGCCATCTGTTGTATGTATGAGGAACTTCCCACACATATATATATATATATTAATTTATGGTGTTCATGTACAAAGTTTTTTAGTTACTTATTGTCTGTATGTGTATATAACTCATGTGTTTCTTTCTCCTTAAAAATATTTTGATTGCATTGTATTGTAATTTGAGTACACGCTACTTTTCTTTTGAAAAACTGCCATGCCAATTTTTATTTCCAAATGTATTTCTCCTTGCAAATCGAAATTACTGAGCATTGGTTTACATAATCTTTAAAAGAAATGGCTTCGTCTTTTTTCACCATAATATTTTTACATTTTGAAATCCACACGTCCCCAAGGAATGAAAAATGACATCGTAATCATTTAATTCAAATTTTATAACCATGTAATATATTATTAATTTTTTGTGACGTAGTTGAACTTTACGTACATTATTTATAATTATTATTTCCTTTAACGTAATAAAATTCTGCATAGCAACGAAAATAATTTATATTAAAAACAGAAATTGTTTTGCGTCATTAAGGCTTTATTTTGTGGATTTTCTGCTATGATAACCGCTATTATACACTATATTTAAATATTTTTTTAAAAACAAATTTCTGTAAATATTCCGATGAATTTAATATGTTTAATTTATTGGATTCAATGAACGATATTTCGAAAACCATGTAAAACAAGGATAAAAGTTTACTTTCTTTACTTCAGTACATTGTTTTAGCTATGACATCATTTTTAGCGTTAGTTTCGTGAAACTTGGTCTTTATTATTGAGATTAAAAAAGAAAAAAAAAACTTTAAAAATTTATACATAGCGGACATAATTCTTAATTGTTTATTCTTTTGAGAAATTAAATCCCGGTCTTCCCTGCCGGGAATTAAAGATACGTTGAAATATCTCTAAAAAACGTTTTTGTATACTTTATGCAATTATTCTTTCTTTCTATCTTAAAAATATGAGTTACATCTTACAAGGAAACATTCAAAAGGTGTCATCTTCAAAACGTATTGAAAATAATATTATAGTTTTAAAAAATTAAAGAACACGCTTTTATAGAAATGTGAACTAAAAAGCACAAAATATGTATCTTAGTATTAAAATTCAGGGTAAGAGGAAATCGTGTGACTGACACACCGTAATATTTACAAACATTTAAATCTTTAATTAAAATAACTTAGAATTAAACAAAAACCATTTTTAAAAAATCTCCCTTGACGGGAATCGAACGCTGGACCTTTAGGTTCGTAGCGCAGCGCCTTACCTCTACGCCATTTCGCTCATGTAAAACTATTTTTTTACAATATAAATTTTTTGTTTGCTCCCAGAGAAGTTACAAACAAACAAACATACATACATACATACATACATACATACAGGTGAAGCTAATAAAAGCGTGTTAAAAATATATGTGATTCTACTCTTCATAAAACACCAGAAATAAAAAAAAAATATATATCGGCTGAAATGAATTAGAGCGACCACAAAAAATTATCAAAATTAAGCATATTTGGCGATTTCACACTGCTAGGCGATTAATTTTGAGTACTTGGCGGAAAAGCAAAACACGGTTCTGTTCGTACACGGCAATCTCGGTGCTAGCAATAGCCTAATAGCGCTAAATCTCCAAATATGCTTAATTTTGATAATTTTTTGTGATCGCTGTAATTAATTTCAGCCTATAATTTTTTCATTTTCTGGTGTTTTATGAAGAGTAGAATCACATATATTGTTTTTCAATATTTTTTGAAGATGACACCTTTTGAATGTTTCCTTGTTAGACTCATTCAAGTTGATAAATATTCTTGAACCCTATATATATATATATATATATATATATATATATATATAAGTTTTAAATTTTCTTACATGAAACTATTTAAATTTAGAAAGCATTTGCTTTCATGTATTTAATGTCTTTCGACTTTAAAGGACTTCATTTTTTGAGTTGTATTATTTTACGAATAAAATGAAATGAAAATGTCGCCTAAAAGTTTATCTAAAAAGTAAGTACACATATGTCGCGAAAAATGTGATAAGTAGATAAAGAAATAGAGATAAACGGCAAATTATTTTAGATATGCATTTTTCTTTGTTTCTTTCTTTCTCTTTTAAAATATATCATAATAGTGATACAATGTTAAAAATCATAGGAAGTATTTTTGAGGAATATATGAACCATTTTGATATATATACAGTCGGTAAAAAAAGTCTCCGAACACTAGCAAAAATTCCTATATAAAAAAAGTACACTTAATACAGTTTTGTTAAATAAATCCTTGTCGAATCCTGTTCTTAGTCAGTCTAAAAACAGGATTCGAGAAGGATATATTTAACAAAACTGTATTAAGTGTACTTTTTTAATATAGGAATTTTTGCTAGTGTTCGGAGACTTTTGTTACCGACTGTATATATATATATTAAAACATGCTTTGTTCTCATCATGTATTTTCAAATAGTTTAACGCATTAGAAATAATTTAATAATTAATGCATTAGAAAAATATTTTAAAAGCTTTTATGTCAATCATAATGAACAATTTTGTTTTGTTGTGTGAATTCATTGATGCTGGTTGTTTAGATTAAATAATGATAATGATAATAATAATAATAAATAATTATTATTATAACAACAAAAACAACAACAATAATAATAGTAAAATTATTTTACACTTTTACGTTTTTTAAAACATAAGAATTATAATTTGCAATGGAAATTTTTAATTTCTTAAATGATTTAAAATGAATATTAGGTAATTTTATTTATTTATTAATTTATATTATTATTTAATTTATTTTACTAGTTTGAAAACAAGTAAGTACGAGCATTTTTAATGTTGTTTGTTTGTTATAATAACCTTATTTTAAAATAGAAATAATTTAGTACTTTTCATAAAAAAAAAAAAAAAAAAACATATATATATATATATCCATTAAGATTTTAATTAATCTTTATTTAATCTTTGTTTTAATTTAATATTTAACTTATTTCTCATTCTTTATGGTTCTTGCTGCTTCGATCGGGGCGTGAAATGATATAAATTGCTATGATTAGCAATATCGTTTTACGAAATCGTTGCAGCTTTCACAGCTTTATGAAGTATGCGCCCCTTGATAACGCTTCTAATTTTAAGCATTTATATCCAACTAATTATTTGTTTTCTCTCTCATAAGTTTAATGGTCCTTTTTTAATATCATTCAGGTCGGCGTAAGTATTTTAAGTTACTATCGTAACTCATTGGTTCTTAATCTATATCGCAACTTTTTGTATCATTCTTTCCTCTATTTTAAATTCAGTTCTATATTTTTGTGTGCTGTTATTGTTTTAGTTCTATTAATTGCTAAATTTTAAGATTAAATTTTATTACGTTATCTATTATACATATATATATATATATATATATATATATATATATATATATACTTTCTCCGTATTTTTCTTATTTTATTTAAAGAAAAATTGTTCTAATTATAAAAAAAATAGATTGTATGTTAATTTTTTACTACGCTTTTTATTGTATTAGGTGTACCGAAAAGTTCTGTCGTTTTGAATTAAAATACTGACATCGGAAATTTATCCTGGATAAAATTTAAGATATTCTTAGGTGACTTATAAGATGGTTATTTGTAAAGTACCATGTAAACACTGTTAAACAAAAATTTCCGGTTTCATTTTATTAATTCAAAACGACATAACTTTCCGGTACACCTAATATAATTAATAAAATAATGGTAGTAGCTAATATAATCTATAGTGTTCGGTTCGTGTATTTAACAGAATGTTTATCGCCATTTAAATTGTAGTAAAAATTTTGAATTTCTTAAATTTTAATTTTGATATTAAGGCTCATTACAATATATTTCCTTTTAATCGTTGGGTGTATAAAATATAATTATTTCATAAAAACATTGAAAGGAATTGAGTTATATTACCGTCTACTATGGGCGGTAAATGATCCCTAATAGACAAATTGGAGCAACTAATAATAATAATAATAATAATAAGGAATAAAGAATAGAGTTATACTTCAAATTATTATTATTATTATTATTATTATTATTATTTAAACACTATTGTATAGATACATTAAAATTTGGATAAAAAAATTATTTTTTATTTGTTTTTTTCGTATATTAAAGATAAATAAAAGAAGAAAAAAAAACTCTTAAAAATTGTTTTCATATAAATTTATAAATTTGCTTTGCATTAGCTTATAATATAATTAAAACATTTTAAGAATCTGTAATTAAACTGAAGAAAATAATGATTGGTTAGTTGGACAACAACAAACAATAGGAATTAATAATAACAAATTCAATCTAAAATTTTTATCTACATAAATAATAATAATAATAATAATAATAATAATAATAATGAATAAATAAATAAAATAATAATAAAATTCAGTATAAAATTCTTAAACTACACATCACAGTTTAAATTTTGTGAAGTAGGCTACTTTTCATTGCATTTTACTTTTTCCCATTTCGTATATTTTAAGTTAAGTGGATATTCTTATCATTAAACTGTTCTATATGTGTCAATAATTTTTATTATAAAACTATTCACAAGATCAGATAATACGGGTGCAACCAACAAAAGTAAAAACAGAATTCCAAATTCTAGCTCTTTTAACTACAAAATATAGAAAAGAAAAGTTAACCGTTCTCATAATCTGTAATTTTAATTGAATAAAATAAATTTATGACTAATATGATAAAAAATAAACAATTGAAAATAAATTAATTACGAAATTCCAGTTCTCAAACGACACAACATAGTTTAAATTTCGTCAATTTACTTCTCTCTACAAATTCTCCCTTTCTTCTTTCCTCAACATCTCAACATGTTTTAGTTTGGATATTTCATCTTTTTTTCTCTCTATTGTTATTCAGGTTTTCGAAAAGTGACAGCTTCTGCCATCTAGAGGATAAAAAATAAAATAACGATCTCGGGAAGTTATTTTATTTTTCGCCGATTCTTCTCTTCTGTATTTTAGTTTTTCTTACTTGAAGTGATGTCGTGTGCATTTGCTGCGTATTTTTTGTTTTTATAATTATTTCAGTGTTATTTTCCGGCTACTGAATAATTTTAAACCCAAGCCCAACATTTTGATTGATTAAAGACAAGGTTTAGTAAATTAATAGAATTAATTTGATAAGTTTAAATCTCTCTCTCTCTCTTTCTTTCTCTACTTTTTTTTTTTTTTTTTTTTTTTTTTTTGTTACTCTATCTTATCCGTACATGGTACAGACAGTACTGTTTTTGTGTTAAATTTTTAGATTGAGTTTTTGAATAAACCCACGTTTTGAGGTAACCGAATCTTAAAATCTGATTTTTAGTGCTTGGTCTGTGTGTTCCATAGCTGCATAACTCAAAGATAGATATTGCAGACATGTAACTTTTCAGCCTTAAGGCTGAATTCAGCCTTTTTGTGCTTGAAAATTATTATTCTTGGGATCAATGCAAATCTGCATTAAAACTTTTTGGACATTTGTAGGGGGGGGGGGGGGAGTGTCAGCCTGAATTTGTGCAATATATTAATAGCAATGTCCATGTGATTGGCTTTCAAGAAATGTCAAATTCAGACTCGGAGAAAATGAAAAAGACTTCAACTGCATTTTCCTAATGAACTTGAACTACATTATTTTTCTAATTAATTGCCCCAGCAAACAATACTTCTATAGAATAAACTTATTTTCAAGTATATGTAATACGTTTGTTTTTTGAGCACTTACAACTATTTTAACTATAATTAATATGATATTCAATATAAGATTTATTGTTCTGATTTTGTTTATTATGTGTACATGTATGCAATCAGATTTAACATTTTTATTATTGAAAAATTTATATTGTGTCAGTTGCCTGATACCACTTTGAGGGGGTGGGGGGGGGCGTGAAAAGGTCAGCCTTTTTTTCTGTAAGCTTGCACCATGTCTGATATTGGCATTTAGTCCAAAATTGGTATTCTAAATCTGTATCATATGGGGAAGCTACATGGAATTCTTTATTAACCTTTTACATGCCAATGTTCCTCTTTGGGAACATGGAAATAAAAATTCATTTAAAAATTAAATATTATGAATACTGACTTGAAAAAATTATCAGATATAATAGAAAGATGACTTGATTTTTTGAAACAGAAATTACAGTTCAATCATAAAAGGGGAAATGTACAGAAAATTATAAAAATGGCCTATTCTACCATTTTCCCTTTTACCCCACAGTTTAAAAATTCTCATAATTTAGAAAAATAAGCAAATGCTTCTAAAAATGGGCTGGCATGTTTAAATAGCTTACATTATTAAAATAAAATAAAATATAATAATATTAAAATCTAATAGCAATAAATTATAATATTTAATATAATAATATTAATAAATAATAAATATATTATTAATAATCTAAAATTATGTTAATTTTTCTTTTTATACATTTTAATGATAGTTCTACAAACTAGAGCATTAGAAGGCAAAATATGTAAAAAACTAATTTAAATATCCCCCGGATCTGAATGTGGCATGTAAAAGGTTAAGATGAGACAAACGGTTCGTGTACAGGGACAGGGACGTACAAAAATGTTCAAACACATCACGTCTGTAGGCGAAATTTCTTGTCAGCACAGTGATATTTTTAGACTTCACTGAACAAAATAAAATAGACATATAATTTCATATATGCACAAAATCATATTTCACATAGATTTTGGTATGGAAAGTCTTTATCCTTCATTTACAGGGAAATACGAAATAAATTTGATATATTAGTGTTATGGTTGGGGATGCCTTGAAGGGCATAACAAGCTATGCCATTTATTTATGTATTTATGCAGTGCTGTGCTAAATGTAGGCGCATGCTTTGGTGTCTAAATAGTTTATAGATAACATACATGGCTCAAAATTAGTCGAATAATTTTCAAAGAGTGGAGTAAGCGGCAATTGTCTGTAAAATTTGAAATAAATTTTAATATTTATTATCAGTCTGTAATGCTTTATGGATGTAGCTACAATATTCAGGGAGCGGTACCTCCCCCCCCCCCCCCTCCTTCTTACCTATGAACATTCATAAACTTATGTAAAATTAAAATAAAATAAAACTAATTTTAACGAATACCCCTGGAAGGAAGGAGGACGAAATTTTGTCCTATGCTGCCATATCGAAAACAAACAAACAAACAAACAACAACAACAACAAAAAAAAAAAGACAGCGCTACCTTTGAGTGATATGCGCCAAAAGCTAATCAACACCAATTTATTTCAAGGTTTAACTAAGTATGAACTTATATTTTGAAAACCGAGGGTAGAAAATTTCCATGCATACATTAATTTGTTCTTATTCACATAGAAACAAGTAAAAAGTAGGGAAGGGTAGGATCGTATTCCAATTATGTAACTGATGTTGAAAGTTGAATTCTCCGTGAGTTAGTGTGGTTATTTCAGTATGCGAAAAATCAAAATTTCATTCGTGATCGTTAATTAAGTTAAATTTACGTATAGATGGCTGAATTCAATTCCTATAAATAATTACAACGTAATATTCCCCTATCTTCATTTATTGCTGATTAACACGGAAACATCAAAATCTGCCCTTTTAGAAACCCAATAAAAGTTATTTACGGGCTTCTAATTAATTGTCAAGTAATTTCTATTTCATCAAATGTTCTTTTTATTCCATGAAAGGGAGAAAAAAAAAAAAAAAATCTACCCCTTCTTTATTTTTGTATTCTTTTAACGATTCAAGTTCTAGCTTTTCTCTAACAACAAGGCAAAACATAAAGCCTTTCCAAACAATGTTAGCTTGATAAATCCTTTATCTTTTCGCAAAAATTTGGTACTCTATCGAAACGGCATAGAAATGGCCACGCCCCTTTTTTACTAATGAAACAGAAAACTTCCCTCAAAAGAAATCAATAAAAAATAACTAAGGTTCCGCCAAAGAAGGGAAATGAGGAAGGGGTGTAGTTTTGCTCCTCTATACGAATTTGATGTTTAGGGCTGAATCATGAAAAAGTGAATTAAAAAATTAATCAGCAACGGCCTTGGACTAGTACAGGACGATAATAGAACTCGAAGCGTTTGAGTAAAATTACGCTTTTCCATTACAGGCCATTCAAGGATAGTTCTAGAAATTTGTGCATTTGCCTAGAAATTTTACTAATTTGGAAAATATGTAGTTTTTTTTTTTTTTTTTCTATTTAAATTGAACAATAAAAATAGTTAGTTACTTTTACCTTTTATTTAGCATTTCTTCAAACCAAATGTGTCATATTAAATAATCATATACATGCTAAATCATAAAAGCAGTTGTTGATTTGGTCTTTTATATAGTCTATATGAAAAGTCGTGACTGTGCTTTAATTCTTTAAATATTCATATTCAGGGTGGCTAGCAGTCAGGGAAAATCAAAGAATCAGGGAAAAGTCAGGGAATTTAGAAAATCTGGAAAAGTCAGGGAATAGTCAGGGAATTTCCTTTAAAGTCAGGGAATTTTAACAAATTTTGTGAAAATAGGCTATATTATTCATTAAATTATTAATGATATTTTAAATCACTAAATTTTTTGCTAGTGTCGTGAAATTTTCACCGAAAATAAACGTGAGAGTCAGGGAAAAATAGAGGAAAATCTCGAAAAATAGTCAGGAAAAAGTCAGGGAATTTGAAAAGGTTTAAATGCTAGCCACCCTGATATTTTATTTACAGAACAAAGTTAAGTACAACAAGTACATAATTTTAATAAAACTGGTTAAAATTTTAAAGGGATTTAATATTAAGATTTGTAAACTATATATATATATGTGTGTGTGTGTGTGTGTATTTGTTTCATGAATACCTTTTCAAATATTGCACCAGAAAAAATTATATAGAACATAAAGAACAGTAAAATTTTGAATTTCTTTTCTTTTCATTTCTTTTTCTTTTCATTTTTTTTTTTTGAAAAATTATTAAGAATCTTTATAACGAAGGCATACAATACGTCATCAGGGGCTTTGATTGAATGTTGTATGCAAATAGGTGTAATTTCTGTTGCAATGTATGCATTTGCCAAAAATTTACGGTAGGTACACACAACCCATATTCAATGACTATAATGCATCCAGAAACCTAATTAGGTAATACACAAAATTTCAGCAGTGTGTCATGAATAGTTCTAGAAAAATGTCTAAACAAAATTGTTAATGAATTAGTCGCAGATTAAAACGCAAAAATGTTTCTTTATTTATGTTATCAATGTTTTCATTTGTAGTTTGTGTGTGGCTCCTGATTTTGTTTTAGCAATATATGAGTGTACGCAAGCGAAGTGATGACGTCACTGGCTGTCAGTGGGGCCAAGCAAATGATTTCCTATGTTAATCGTCCAGCACTGGATTTTTTGTAATATATATATATATATATTAAAAGTTAAAGGAAACTATTTCCCGATTTTAATCCCCATATTTGAGTATAGTTTTAGTTCCCCATCATACTATAGGTATGGAGAACTTAGGTAATCGTGAAAATTTTCGACCTCGGTTTTTTGACTTTTTTATACGTTTTCAGGTGTGAGGAATACGAAAATGACAAAATTTGTATGGTGTCTGTCTGTAGGGTGTCTGTTAGTGTGTCAGTCTATTAGTCCGTTAGTTTGTTAGTCTGTTTACACGATATCTCACGAACAAATGATCGCAGAGAGGTCAGACCAGTTTTAAAATATTACTTTCGACACTGGCAAGAACCCTATTTATTTGCAGCATTCGAATTAAAAAACTTCGTAAGTTATTTGAAATTTACAATTTTCTTAACATGGGAGAGAATAGGGTAAAATTTCACTTAAACTTGCATTAAATGAAAAATTTGTGCTGTAAAAATGTCAGATCAGTTTTAAAATATCAGTTTTATTGCCGGAATGAACATCAGTTACTATTAACATGCTACTTTAAAAATTTCGCAAGTTATTGGATATTTACGAATTTTTAACATAGCAGAATAGGACAAAATTTCACATAAACGTCAATTTTGAGGGATATTTTCATCGTAAAGATGATAGACTACTTTAGAAATATTGTTTAGGATACTGGCAGGAATATTGTTGACTATGAATTTTCCAATATAAAAATTTCGTAAGTTATTAGAATTTTCCGAATTTCTTATCATAACAGAATAGGGCAAAATTTTACACAAACGTCAATCTTGAGGGATATTTTCAACTTAAAGATGTCAGACCACTTTTGAAATATTATTTAGGATACTGATATGAATACCATACAATATGAATTTTCCAATTTAGAAAATTCGTAAGTTATTTGGAATTTCGATTTACTTAAAATGGCAGAATAAGGCAAAATCGAGCATAAACGTCCATTTTGAGGATCATAAATATATCAGACAATTTCAAAATAACATTTATGAAACTTGTATGAATTGCATAAGTTATTCGAAATTTAAGATTTTATCAACATAGCAAAATGGGGCGATATTTCATATAAATATGCATTTTTGGGAAAGTTGCATTTAAAATAGCAGCATGAAAATAAACTACGAAATTGATCCCAATAAAATAAATTAATAGATTAGAATAAGATAAATATATCGAACTGAATTGTGGGTAGCCTATTAGGCGAGGATTTCGTTCTGTCACTGTGTCAAGCGTTTGATCAAATTCATTTCTCTTAACATGTATATAATATGTTCTGTACAAGAAATTTATGAGAAGATACATATGATGGGGAACTGAGCAGAGTCCACCTATGCCAGCTAGTTTCATAAGTTTTTGTCTACATTTGTTACATTGAGTTATTTTAGCTGTAAAATTGATAAAATTTTAATTTTAAATTTCAAAACTGTAGAAACAAAATGGCAAACTTCCATTTTCGAATGTAAACATAAATATTTCATTTCAAAAGGTGGTATTTATACAATAAATATCCAACTAATATACTAATTAAAACAAAAATTATAAATATTCTATCATAATTTGAAGTCAAATTTGTTTTCATATGTCTAAATAAATCTATATAAAGTATGTGATATAAGGTAAGTCGTCAGGATAGTATAAGATACTGATATGTTACAGTGGAAAAGATTTGATATCTGTCGTCTTTGGGGGAAAAAAAAAAAAAAAAAAGATCACCAAATTATCTGGCGAACATATTTAATTCATTTCAAAAATCATGGTTATTTAAACGTCGTATATTAAGAGAGCAATCAATAATATGAAACAATATTTCGTGTAATACATATTACGAAAATACATATGGAATGCATATTTTCATATTTCGTTTTTGATAGCCAAATAAAGCGCCAAGGACGACAGAGTTTTGAAATTTAAAAATTAAATTTTGTCAAATCGACAGCAAAGCAACTTAATTTAACGCATATGCACGTTAACTAATTTATAATTATACCCAAATATGGGGATTAAAATCGGGAAAAATTTTTCCTCGATTTTTAGTAATCTTTTACAAAAAAATTCTAATGGATAATTAACGGCAGAAATCTTTTGTTTTGGCCCACCGACGGTCAGTGACGTCACACTTCGCTTGCGTTGTGTACAGAACTTATGCCGAGATACAGAAAATTTATTTAAGTCGACTTTTTTGTCTTGTGATGTCGCTGGGTCTTTGAAATTTTCTACATCACCTAATTAGGGGTATAAAGCATATTTTACTCTTCGGACTGTTTTTGCATAATAGTCTATAGAAACTTAAATTTTGGCATTCTTGAAATAGAATTCTCTGAAACTTCAAATTGTATATGAAATTATAAAATTTTCTGTGCTTTTTTTTTTTTTTTTTTTCTTTTTCTCTGCAACTTTGCAAATTATATTATATTTCTAAGATCCATATTTAAGAAATAATAGCAGAGTTTGTTTAAAGCTTTTACAGCTGAATATGTAATTGTACTTAGGGTAAGTGCACCAGTGATTGACACTTTTAGAGCAATCTGTGATGTTTTTAATGTTCTAGTCATGAGAAAATATTTTTAAAAATCTTAAGTTAGTACATATGGCACGAAAGACATTCAGAACCACATATATGTTAAAATATATACATTTGATAACAATTATTATTATTATATATATATATTTTATGAATTTTTATTTGATACCCACTCAATATTCCAGTAATTGACACTGCCAGTTTTTCTATTTTATCAGCAAATAGCGCCCTATGTTCCAGTGTTTAACACTTTGATTCATTTTACCAGTTATTAACACCCTATACTCCAGTGTTTGACATAAAATGTTAAAATTCTTATACGTAAAATATATGATTTTATGATTTTTCTTATTTATTAATTATTTCTGGATAGATGTAAATTACTGGAGTATGCCGATCACTGGAGCAGCTACCCTATTTAAGTATTGTCAAATTACATAACCTCCAATCAGAAAAAAAAAAAAAAAAAAAAAAAAAAAAAATAGATTTCAATTTTACACTGAGAAATTTTTTTTTCCCTCTCTAATTCTGCAAAAACCGACAATTCGATATTTCGAAGTGGTTTTACTGAATAAATGCATAATTGTAATTTCATCGTTATGAAAGTCTTTTTTGTATTTTCACTTCGGTTTTAGTAGTAACAATTTGAACCCTCTGAATCTTAATTTAAATACACATGAAACATACGGCTTACGAAAACTAAACAATGATAATAACAACAAAAGCCTTATCTAACAATAGTTTTTAGATTTGATTTTAAAGATCAATGCCGAGAAAAATCGATTGAAATCTTAACTTAATAAAAAAGAACTAAAACATTTATGTAATAAATTATTTACTTTTCGACTAGTGTAAATTTTTAAAATTAACTTATTAGAACAACACATTTTACAATTTTTAAATTTATTTGGAGAATTATTATTATTATTATTATTTAATTTGTGTTGCGTTTAGTTATTTAACTTTAAAGATCGAAATTCTGAAATCGTCTGATGGTATCATATGATACGATAACAAATTTAAATAAGCCGATTATATGTCTCATTTTGCTTTGTCTACGTGCGGCATTTAAGTTTCATTTGTCGAATATTCTAATGTCTTCTGACAAACGCAAAATAAGCTGAAATATTCTTTTCTAGAAATGGAAAAAATAAATAAATAAATAAATAACTTTAATTAATGTTCTTTTAAAGAAAAATATTTTTATATAATTTATAACTCTTACTTTGACAAAACATAAAATTCTGTAATTAATTATATTATTTGGATGGCAACCGCTCTTAATGTGAAAAATGTTTTGCATTTAATTTAGAATCAATTATTCTGATTAAAATAATATGTAGTTATTATGCAATCTCCGCCATTAAATGGAAGTTTCTGTGAAACGTAAGTTCAAAAATAAAATGCTGTTAAGGTTTATATATATATATATATATATATATACACTATAAAAAAAAGTAGTTATATTAAGTTAATATTTATCTGTAGAAAATTTAAATGAATAAAAATAACATTAAAGCAATTAAATTATTTAAAGAAAATTAAATTCAAATGTATATTAAATAATTACTTTTGATAAAATTTATGTTACTTTATTGTTACGAGAGTCTGTATTCTAACCATTTATTTACGATTACATCTGTAGTTAAATCAAAATGTAAATTTTAGCTGGCTATGTAAATTAATTATAATTATGTTTAACTGTCAAAAAAATTTATGGCGTTTTTTCGACATAAAATTGTTACATTTATGAAGATATGTTCTTATGTAATTTTAATTGCTATTTCGTAAATGGGGGTTAAGTTATTTGAATGATTAATTTTACTATGGGCGTTGTTTTCACACATTCTACATTTTTTTAAATGTACTACTTAGAGTCAAAATTTCTTTAATCCTTTATGTCTCGTCGGACTTTTTAAAATACCATTAGATTAAAAAAAAAAAAAATGTATAAAATGAAATTAATAGAAGGAAAATCAAAAATACTTATAAGGACCGGAGGTACATACTTTATTTTAGTCTCACTTTATACTGTGGTATATGAAGCAGTTTTTGTTCAAGAAAAGGTTTTATACCGTTTTCACGCAATTTCTGATTGTTATTTTTCATGATCTTTACTTGTTACAATTAATTTGTTTGTCGCCGCGACACCTTTAGTATATGACCTTGTTGGCGAAATATGAAATTTGGCACAGAAGTGGCTGGGACGTTTCTCGCCAAGATCTTTGCTTATGCAACAACTGCGGTGGCCATTTTAATTCATCGCCAAAATGCTGACAAACATTTAAAAGTCATCAACGGGGTCCTATTCTAAATCTCGGAACAACTATAGTATTTCCCCTTAGCTAGATTTGGCGATTTTTCGTTGGCGATTATGGCTAAATCATTGTAAATCTAAAAATCATAAATCATATAGCATAAATGATAAAATCGTAAGCTAAATTATTTATCATAAAATCATAAATCCAAAATAAATAGCATGCAGGCTGCCATAATATATCTCAAACAATCCAGAACGACATCGTTATCGTTCAAATCGGCGCCAAAGAAAAATCGCCAAATTCAGCTGAGGGGAAATACTATAGTTGTGCCACATTTTCTGATTCGTTACATTTCTGCATTTTCTGCTAATGGCTATTCGAAAAATCTTATCGTTGCAGATTTGATACCTTCTCATAAATTTTACAAAATATAGCTTACTCTAATAATATATCAATCATAAATGTTTTACAGAAAATTAGTTCATTATGGTTGAACTAGTTTGTCGAAATTGCATTTGCCTTAGTTTGAGTTACGCTAAGGTCTGGGAAAAAAAAAAAAAAAAAAAAATAATAATAATAATAATAAGAAGAAGAAGAACTTGCTTTGATTACCTATTTACTTTTGTATGACATTTTGACTCACTTAGTTTTAAGTGTTTTTGAATTGTGCATGCAAAATATTAATGAAGCATGAATAATTAAAAGGTGATTTACTAATGTATTATTCAGTCGACCCTTTTTGCTAAATCAGAACGATAACCAGATGCCGTGATATATAGCCGATAATGAAATTTAAATGACTTTTAAAAATTTGGATTTCATTAGTTTAATCAAAAAAGACTTAAATTTTAAGAAAATAAGTTAATAACAATCTGCGTTTGTAATGATCGATAGATGGCGCTTTTTCAGCTTTTGTTGTTAGTAAATGTGAAATTGCTGTAATTTTATGGTCGACCGTATAATACATAAGTTGCAGATGCATGATACGTTTTGGTGATGCATTTTAAAGATATTTTAACAAGTTAGAATTTTACGCATCGTTTATTATGTGGATAATTAATTTTTTTGTTTTTATTACAGATAAATTTTTCGTAGTCGGATTAGACATAAGCGTTGTTGACAGTAATTTGATCAAAATAAGTACAAATACTATAAAAAAGATTGACAAAGAAACTAGCTTTTTACACTAATTAAATTGCTACATTTTACTCTAAAACCTGATTATGGAAAATTTGATTACATTTTTGTTTTAGCTCCGGTTTGTTGTTTTCAATTACAAAGTATGTCTGAAAAAATACATTTTTTAAAAAAAATAGCGAAGAGTAAGTATTTTGGAGAAAAGTAGAATAAAACATAATTATAATTATTTATTAAATTTTAAAACTTAATGGGATACTTTTTATACTAAGATGCTTTGATTTACTGTGCATATCATTCAAAGCCAGTCATTTGCAAAGCAAACCGTTGTATATGTATGATATTTTGTGAAATAACAGTAGTTATTATTATTAATTTTATTATTTTTAATTTAGCATTAAAAGAAACCTATTCTTTCGCCATGCTTGAACAAACTTTTCCCATTTTGTTCTAAAAATTCTTTCAATCGAGTTTTATTACTTTAGACGAATGTCTTGATGCCTCAAACACGCAACTAAATACAAATAGTAATAGCAATAACTACACTACTCTGCAAGAAGAAGAAAAAATCGAACCATGATCACAGTTCTTGCTGATTCTTATGTAAAATGACCTTCTGAATCCGAATATGACTCTCATTTTGCCCAGTCACCCATCGTTTTCTCGGGACACCACTCCGTCCCCCAATTTTTATCACTGTTCGGTAATTTTATGACCATGAATTTAATTTGGAGAAGGAAAAAGAACTAATTTAACACTTAATATAATGTTTAATAACAGATAAAAAAAAAAAAAAACATAAGAAATGTAATATGTAATTTCAGTAGCAACCCCCCGCCCTCCCTAAATTTTCTCCTTGCAGCAGATGTTCATGTTTTAAAAATTTTCAACTCTGTAGCCCCTCAGAAGATATTTAACAGATAAAAAAAATACCCCCCCCCCAAAAAAAAAAAAAAAAAAAAAGAAAAATCAAATTTATAGCCATAAAATTACCGAAGAGTGATAAAAATACGTGGCCGTCCCCAGAAAACGGTGGGTGATCGGGCAAAATGGGCGTCATATTCGGATTCAGGAGGTCATTTTACATAAGGATTTGCAAAAATGGTGTTGGGGGTAATTTTAATGCAGAGCAGTGGCTGTTAGTTTTGAATAGTGTATTTGAAGATCATATTTTTACTGAAATATAGGCTGAACAAATTTTAATGAACTCATATGTTAATAAATCGGTTTATGTTTGCAGATATGTATTTGTGGGCGCATATAGGGAAAAAAAGAGTGGTTTCGAATTAGTAATATTTTATA
This sequence comes from Salticus scenicus, assembly GCA_963930645.1. NCBI lineage: Eukaryota > Metazoa > Arthropoda > Arachnida > Araneae > Salticidae > Salticus > Salticus scenicus. The sequence goes on along the minus strand of OZ005656.1, from coordinate 203,401,477 downwards.
ACAAAAAAAAAAAAAAAAAAAAAAAAAAAAAGAAAGAAAGAAAGAAAGAACACAAACTTTCGTTATTGTTTATTTTGATATTTTGAATTTTTTGTTTTGCTTGGCGTGGTTTGGCGTTCTCCATTTTGATGCATGGGCTTGATTTAATAGTAATTTTTGTCATTTTTCTCTAAACAAAATTTGGATTAATTGAGTTCTTCTGATTCATATAGGGGTAAAAGTCTGAAGTATTAAAAAAAATTCTCAAAGACCACCTTTTGCAAAATGCCTAACGAAAAGATGCCCAACGGGTTTTCTGACTTTATAATTGAACTGTCCCTCAATAAGACTGACGAAGATCGGGAAAAGTCTAGGAAACGCTTGCAAAAGCAGTATGAAGCCTGTGATTCCAAATTGAAGGATTTAGCAAAAGAGAGCCATGACAGTGTGTCAAGCACAATTGAGCTTTGCAGTAAGATGATTACTACAGTTAATGATTCAAAGAACAGATGTAGAACATTGAAAGAAAGAATTACGCGATGTATGGATCTTTTACAGTGCAACAGAGATAACATAAGAAAAATGTGGTTAGAATCTTTGGAGCACCAGTACGCTCATAAAATTCTTAGCGAGATCGAAGATTTACGAGCAGCTCCAAAGAAAGCGAAAGAGTGTTTGATGAATAAAAAATTGGAACATGCTACAGATGTTATCGTAAGTTCAGTAAAACTTCTAGATGGAAATCTCTGTAATGCTGATGCTCTTAAAGATTTGCAGTTAGAACTGTACAATTTACAAGAAAAGTTATATCTCATTGTATTGGAGGATTTGAGCAAGAACTTGCACTTGACTGATTTCATTTCGGAGCTATTTAAAGAGAATTTAAAAGAAGTTACGTACGAGGATGTTTTTAGCAATAAAACACCTAGCAGCGATTTCTCTTTAAAAGCGCTGGTGAGTCGAGTAAATTTAGATCAAGAATACATTTCTGTTCTCTTGAATTGCGTGAAGAAGATGAAGAGATTAAACGATACTCTAGAATTTTTGAAAGATAACTGCCAGATGGAACTGACTACGATATCGCTGGAGACTGCTAAATTAATGAGTAATATCATAGAAAAATCAACAGATACTTCTCCTTTAAATTTACCCATAGAAAAGCAGCACGTTTTTCTTATTGATTTCGTGGAAAATGTCTTAAGCATCTTCAAGAAAGTTTTGGAAAATTATAAAATATTTTTTAAAATTCAATCAGACATTCTAGAAGCTGATAATATTGCCTCAGCAGAATTTCAGATTGAAGATGTTTTTTCAAAACTTCAAGTAGCAATTGAAAATTTCATTACACTTTATTTAGAATCAAACCTGTTGTTTTCTCAAGAAGATACGTTTGCTTATGAAAATTCCCGAAACATTGGTGATATTAATAACTTTTTTAGTCCACAAAATTTTTCTGATGAAAGTTGTTCATTTTTATTTAAGTTTGCCAGTTCTTGCCATGGTGTCAACATGAAAAGTTATGGTCGAGAAACAAAACAGGAAGCTATTGATCTAGAACCATCCGAGAAAAGTAAAAGAATAATTAAACCCGTCTTAATTTGTACACCTACGGTTAGAAATATTACCATCATTTATAATATTCTAAAAGAATTTATAAAATATATCGAGTCATCTTTAAATCTAGAAACTGACGAGCACTGCCCTTTACATGCTTTCATGCATGATTCTACCATTCTCTTTCTCGATCATGTTAATTCCGACATCAATAAAATGTTGAAAAATGCCTATATGAATCTCGATGCTTGGAATACTGTACCAGCCAATGATTTTTCTGGCTCAAGACCTAGTTCTGAAAAAGACGTATTAAGCTGTTCTTTGATTTTGGACAATATAATAAAAGAACTTGAAAATTTGATGAATTGCATCCCGGATTATTCGGAACATTTTATTCGCCTTCTTTATTATGTTATCTTAGATTACAAAGACATGTATCATAAAGCCTTCAAACAGATGTTCGAAGAAGAACAGAACATATTGAGTATCTCATGGGCGAGAGATAGAGATATTAGACGTCATTTGAAATCATTTTTGAACTGGAGACATTTAGAGGATGAAGAAATTATAGATATCATCGAATCGCCTGAAGAAATTCGTGTGAGAAACAAAGAAGAGTCCGAATTGTTAATTAGAGTATTACGCTCTGAAGATGAAAATTTGTCGGAAATGATATCTGATGCACAGAAGTTGTCCAATCTTGCTCTTCTTCAAGAAAACCTCATATGGTTTTCTGTGAAACTGCTGAAATTTATTAAAAATTTTAATCAATCCCACATAAGTTTACAAGTTTCTCCTGTTGCACATCCAGATGCACCAGCAGACAACAGTATTTCCTCTGTTGTTACAGGTTTACGAAAAGTTATCAAAGAATACGAAGATTTCGCCGACATGTGTTTATTAGCACTCCATCTCGAAGTGAGAGCTCGTTGTTTTCATTATCTTCTAACATTCTCCACGCGCGAGATTTGTGTCGAAAGCAGCTTCATTCAAGATCTCGACACAGCTGTTAAAAGCCTGACAAGCGATCTTTTGCAGATAGACGAGGTGCTCCTTCGAATTCTGACTCCCAAAGAATTCAAGTACGTTTTCGAAGGCCTCGGAGAGTTGGTAGCATCTTTAATGATACTCGTCGTTTCGAACATGAACAAAATCAATGAAACCATTGTAAGCAAAATTGATCGCAATATATTTATTATACAGTGCTGCTTGGCAAATATTACGATGGCTAGGGAAGTTTCGTTGGAGAGAGCTCGTCAGTTTATCGATCTTTTGAAGTCGACGCATGAAGAAATTCTCGATCAGATAGTCGAAGAAGGACCGAGGTTTAATGAGCGGGAATATGCCTCAGTTTTCAGGCTCATTTCGTCTAGCACGGCGGGCTTACCTCAAGAACCTGAGTATTATCTGGAAAAATTGAAACTGATTTTTAAGAGATTAACTGTCAGTACCAAAGAGACAGATAATGCTTCTGATATCTAAACTTTCGTAACAGTTTATTAAAGGCAGTCTGGCTTTCTTAAAATTATGAGGTTTATTTTTTTTTCCTCACATTTAATACAGTAAAAGAAAAAGAGTGTTTTATGTACTAGTTAATTTAAAAGTAGTAAATGGGAGATAATTTATTGTTTTTACTGTTTTTAATTTTGTTGTTTATATGGAAAAAAAAAAAAAAAAAAAAAAAAAAAGATGAAAGCAATATTTTACGTCGTTTATTATTTTGTCATTTTATCTATAGTTTCAAGTACCTGAGATTAAATTTTATCATCTTTATGAAAGCCAGACTAGCTAGTTTTATTTGGATTGTTTTGAATTTGTTGTGCAACAAAAAGTACTTATTTTAACTAGTTAAAAAATATATACAGCTTACTTAAAACTAATAAAAGTAAAGTAGTTATTTTTATTTTATTTTTATTTATTTATTTATTTATTTATTTATTTTGGCGTGTTCCCCCCGGGGGAGGGGGGCACTGTTTATATAATAATTGCACTCGTTATTATACCCCAACAACTTTTTAAGAAACCTTTTCACATATTTTTTTAAACCTTTTTTAGGTTTGATTTTTTTTTTTTTAATCTATTTATAAAACCGTTATCAGAAACATGGGTTTATGTGGTTCATTTATAGGTCTTTAATTTTTGCATCTATTTTTTGAAAATTTAAAGACTGCAAAATTTATTTTTTAAAGTCCGTATATATATATATATAATTAACGAAAGTGAAAGAAAATTGCTAATATGTTTTATTTTATTTTACATAGCAATAATTTTTTTTTTCTTTTTAAAGATTTTTTATAAATATGCTTAAGTTAGTTATCAAATTTATTTACTTCATTTTATTGTACATTTATAATTAGTAAACTATACTATTGGTTTTTGGTTTAAAAACTAATATTCTTAAGCATATAGATAAACTGGGTTTGTTTAAAAATTTTAAAACAATTTTAAGTATAACTTTAATATGCATTAAAATTTCATGCTTAATGTGTATATTTAGTTTGCGTCAAATAAATAAATTTAAAAGATCAAAAATGTAAAGTTTATCGTCACGTAATGTCATCGCCATGTAATGGTCGGGAATATCGAGAAATTCCTATCTTTATGAAATACAACGAAAAATGTCCAGTTTTATGCTTTGAGATAGTCAAAGAAGTATAATTAATACATTAACAGAACAACAACCATAGGAAGTTAGAAAATACAAGTTAGACAAAATATTCTAAACTACGCTATAAGAATTATTCTATAAATATCAATATGTATTACTATTTAGCAATAAAGGAAAAGAGGCAAAATTAAAAAATAAAACAAATAAAAAGCAAAATGGAAATTGGTTTTTAAAAAGTGAAGTATAGTTAAAAAAAAGTTTGTCAAAAAATATGTGAACAACTTCTGTATAAAAATAGGAAGAAGTATAGAGTATCAATCACCAAAAACATTGTTCTATTTTTGCAAATAAAAAAAAAATAAAATAGTAAATAAATAAAATAAATTTATACAATTTTTTAAGAATTAATGTATATGCTTTTAAAAATAAAGTTATTTCAATAAATCACCTTTAAATGTTTGCATGAGGTTTTTTTTTTTTTTTTTTTTTTTTTTTTTTCTAAATGTACGAAACTGTAAAACCTTCATTGTTTGCAAAGAATAAAAGTTACTACATATATACTCTCCTTTCTTCCCCCTTTGTGAAATATTATATTTATTCTGTGATTAAACACTGAAAAAGGAGACTAAATGTATATCCTTATATTATGCACGTTTTATTGTATGTTTTATTATTTGAAAATTTCTTTTTATAGAAACAGTAATTCTCATAAATATAGATATTTTTTCAAGACACAGTTAACGTAGTGTTTGGTAATATTAAATTTTAAAGCACGGTATATATATTTTATTTTATGAATGATATTTCATATTATTTATTTAGAACAAATTATTGTTATTATTATTATTATTATTTTAACTGAAGTAATGTTCGAAAGTTGTGTTATGTTTTTTAACATGTTAGAAGCATTTAATACTAGTCACTAGTCATATAAGTATTGTTTGTTGTTACTTTAAAAAATATACTTATTTAGTTGCTGTTTTTGTTGTTATTTTTATTGCAATAAAGGAATGTTTTAAAAAAATATTTAGCACTCAATTCATTTTATTTGTTTTTAGGTGATTAATAATTATCTAAAAAAGAAAAAAAAAACATGTAGTTTGACCGTGTCATACACCGCTCCATTTTACTTTTCAAAACTATCTTTTTAAAACTTCCACATAATCTGTAAAAATCAGAAAAGTTAGCTTTTCTACTTTTCATTGTTTTCGCTTATTATTATTATAATCAACCGCAACTGTACAACATGGTATCGATATGGAGAAAATAAATTTGTTTATTACATTTTTCATTTGATTAGTCTTCGTAATTAAAAAAAATTCTGTATTCTGATGGAATTCCAGAATTAATTCTTTCTTAATATATTCATATATCTTCACATAGGAAAGCTATCTATAAATATCTTCCAGATAATTCAGATTTGGAAGAAAAAAAAATGTACATATACATTTTGATACGAAACGATTTTAGTTTTTAAACAAATATTAAGACTACGTAAATCTATAAGATACTCCTAAAAAATCGTTTAACAAAATAAATTTTCTTTGAATATTTGCTAATACACATTCAACATGTTTGGTAGTTGAATGTAGCAAAAAAATATATAATGATATTTATTGTAATTTTTCTTGCTAACTCATCTGTAAATATCTGAAATTTATCATTAACAACCAAAAAGGGTTCCTAATCAGCTACTGTTCATCTTCGCTTTACTTAGTCACGCAACTTTTTTTCATAACTGAATAAATTTGCCAGCCTACTAATTTATTCAGTTGAAAAAAAAAAAAAATTAAAAAAATGCTTTGCCTTTGATAAATATTCGGTTACTCCGTTTTCTTCTTGATTTTTCTTTCTAGAAGAATTATGTAAAAGTTCTTAACAGAAAAGCACATTGAGATGAGATATGCAGCTTGGTTTTTTTAAACGATGAAAAAAAAAAAAATAATAATAATTTTTAATGTACCATGCAATTTCTAATATTAATGAAATCAGAACCATAAGGGATAAAGAAAATAAATAAAATAATTGCTTGGTTCTAGAGGTCTATGTTTCCCGAAAACATTTTTGTTACGATGTTTGTGTATACAGTCGAGCCTCGTTAACGGGAACACTGTTAACGTGAATTACTTTTAACATAAACTGTTTCTGCAATCCTCGTCAAAATGAAGATTAGTTACTGATAGTATGAACTACTGATAACATGGACAAATTTTTTATCCCCCTGGAGATTCGCGTTAACGAGGTTCGACTGTATATTGAAAAATTAGAACAACGATATTGGGATAATAATAATAATAATAATAATAAACTTTTACTTCCACTACAAATGAATAACCTTTTACTGTTTAAACGAAAATGAAGCATCTTTCTAAAATTATTAAAACAACAGTGGAAGTAAAAAAAAAAAAAAGAAAGTCTATGGATAAAATATATTACTGCAAAAAGCTACAGTTTCATGTAGCGTTATTTGTAGATGAGAAGTAGTATATTAAAATTTACATTCTCATTATAATTAAATAAAATATTACTTAAAGTAAATTAATCGTTAAATTTCAAAATACCTTGACGTCCATTTTTTTTTTTTTTTTTTTTTTACAGGCAGGTTTAAATGGTTCGAAAAAAAAAAAAAAAAAAAAAAAGGACATTTCTCATTTATAAATCATAATTATGCGATTTAATTTTGTTTATTTATTTATTTATAATTATTATTATTGTATTATAATTATTTATTATTATAATTTATTATTAAACATCAATGTTTTTCGAAAAGAATTAATTAAATATCTTTTAATTTCAAAATTTTTAAGTTTTGAAAAACAAAAAGTGGATAATTAACTAAGTTATGAGCTAAAAAAAAAAAAATCTGTCAAAGGTAGAATTTAGTTTAGTACGGCGGACTATTAATTTGAATCTGTAAAAATTTTATTTTTAATTTTTTAATTTTAATTTTAAATTTATTTTTTATCTCATCTTTTGACCGTTAAACTGGGCCACGTGCTTTTTAAAATGACTGAAATGAATTAAAAAATATTGCCACCCTAAATTTCATACTTTTGTTAATTTTAAAAAATCAAATTTTCGTGTTGAAAAACTGTTTGCACTGCATTCAGAATTGCCCCTTTCATTTGGTACCGAATTTGTAACGATAGGACTGATATTTCTAATTTATTTTGGTGTTACACAAAACTGGTCTACAAGAACTCCAGATTGAAACTAATAGTCCTCCGTCCTAAAAACATTTTATGATGTTTCGACAAAAAATAAGACTCCTCGAACATTTTAAACTTGACATAACTCTTCAAAAAATTAGTTTTGAGAAAATTATGTTTAAAATTTTCATTTTACAACCTATTCAATTTTTGTTTACAAATATAAACGCTTATAATTCAGTATGGAATGATGGGAATTGAAAAATTCTTTTTGTGTGTCATACATTACTACAGTTATGTAGTTTCATATTTCAATAAAATTGAAACATTAAATTTTTTGTCCAGTTTTACCATTTTGAAAGTCAACTGTCGCCTTAAATTGCATCGAGTCATTTAATTTCAAAATTTCCGATTATTACAAAGAATTAGATTTCAAATAAGGTGCGTTAGTTTAAATAATAATAATTCAGCCATTATTTTGTTTAATTTAATAATCTATTTTTCCCTTTATATACGACACCGAAAAATTAGTTTAAACTTTAAAATGAAATATTTCTATCAATTTTAATTCGTAGAAGGGTACTTTTTTGATTTTGTGAATTTTTTTCATGGTTGACTTCGTTGTTCGCTACATTTCAAACACTTTCGCAGTCGGAAGCATGTCCATTTGAAGAATTGCTACGGGAATAGTTAAAAGATATCTAATGGATAAAACTTCGTTTGCACCTTGTGTATTGTTTTAGTTTTTGTCAGCGCACTAAAAATAAATAAATAAATAAAAATAAAAAATAAAAAAAGATAAGCAAAAAGAAATTTTGTTTTATTTTTTAGCAATTTATTAGATGGATTAATTAAATCTGACTATTAAAATTGTTGAAAAGGGAATATAAGGTAGATGATCAACTAAAGTGCAAATTGTTACTTCAAATCACTATTAAAAATAATGTTATATTTATTTTCAATTATTGCACAAATGTGTAATTGATCATTTTGTATGACATTTGCAGGCATCGTTTCAACCAAGCAAAAGTCGATGTTCGTAGTGAAAACAATAATGATTTAATTGAAAGCCATTTAATCATATTAGATCAGTTTACTTGCTCGCGTTTAATGCACAGTATATAATAAATCCAGCACTTGCTAGTCGACAACTGCCAACGCATAGTTGCACTGATCGAAAATTTGCTCCGTGCATCATGTGTATTTGTTTGGCTGCCCATGAGAAAAGAGTCTTTCTTATTATCCCCCACTTTATGCACCTTGTAACCATGGGAACGCAGTTCCCCCGTTCTTTCTCATCTATTGATATGTAGGTCACCTATATATCCCCTCCCCCTAGAAATAACCTATTTAAAATTATGAAAGAGTTTATGGTTCATAAATGAATGCTGAATAAAATTGCTACACTGCTTTATAGCTTAAAAAAAAAAAAAAAAAAAGTGTAAAGACAGGCATTGATAAATATAAAGGGTACACTTGTTTATTATACCAAACTTGTAAAAAGGTAAGGTCTAATGCGGATTGTTATCATGTATATAAATATCAGTATCTTAAAGGAATATAGTCGGTAGAATTCTTTCAACTTTTACTCTGTTTATACATATATATATACTCCCTTCTAACGGAAAATAATGTTTGATAAACTTTATGATCTTAATTTATGACAGAAAAACGCCTGTTATTATTATTATTATTATTATTATTATTATTATTGTTAAACTTATAAATCTATATTCATGGTAAATTTGCTGCATTACTGCATCGGATACATGGGAATTCAAGTAAGGTTTGCACAGTAGAAATATTCAATATGATATTCATATATCCAGTGATTGTAAATCTGTCTTAAAGAACAATTTCACCCATGTCTTTAATAATTTGTAGGTGTATGTATATTAATTTTAATTATCATGTGTTATTCAGGATCTATTTAATATAAATTAATCACTATTAGTTAAGCTGTGAAAATTTCAAATGAGGCTCCAGCACTTAAAATTCATTATGAATATTTCAATCATCTTTAATTCGCTTTCTCTATGTAGGTATTGTGAATTTTTTTTTTTTTCCAAAAACTATTTTTATATGGTTTGTAAAGGATTATATTTTTCCATTTTATTGTTTTTTACATTGTAAAAAGATGAAAACTTGAAAGTCTAAGATTTTATATCTAATGTTCGTCAGAAAATAGTTCTCTTATTTCCCTATATGTTGCAGATCAAAACTCTATTAGTCCTTTGGGAATTTGTTTATCTTCTGGGAACGTTTTGAGAAATCATTCCTTCAACCTCATTTAATATTTAAATATTTTTTTTAATAATGACTTTTTTTTTAATTATAAAATTTCTGCTTAATTGTATTGTTTTGTGTAAAATATTTTAAATTGAATTCTGTGGATTAAACTGATTACTTATTTGAATGAAGTGTGAAATATGTATTCAGAGCACGTACACACAAATTTTATTTTTAGGTTTAAAATTATTACTAGGCTATATCGAAATGTTTAGGAAAATCTGGAAGACACATAAAGATCTACTCGGCCTATTGCATGCTGTTTTGATTTGACTCACCACCTATTACCTCCTGATGGATATTAAGATCTTGATAAGTTACTCCTTTGACTGATTTTGTGTTCTCGACTTTCTTCATTGAACGTAATGAATAACGCAATTATTATCTTTACGCTGTATGAGTATCCTAGTTTGCAATATCAAGTATCTTGCAAAATTTGCGTGACTTGTTCGCGTCTGCATTATGGGTGAATGGATGTTACAGTTTTATCGTCCATTCTTTTATTTGAATTTTTCTTTTTATCCCTCTACAGGATGGTTCGATGGTATTAATTGCAAGATAACATCTAGAGAATCAGTTTCTTAAGGTATGATATTGTATTTCAAATTTGTTATAAATGTTTGACATGGGAGTAGAAAAGCATCGTGCTTACACGACTCACTCTAAAATCGGCTTTTCTCCTTAATTTATGAAAAGCTGATAATGTAAAATTGTATTTTAAGGTTGCTCATCAATCATTCACTCTTTCTTCCTCATAATCCTATGGTATTTTTGTTGCTCCGTATTATAAGGATATCTCATTCAATAATGCAGCTTTTCGACTTTTTTTTATATTATTAATTTTAACAGGTCGCCTGTTATTTTCGTGAGAAAATAAAAATACTATGCATATATATATTTTCTTTCATTAAGTAAACTTGGTGCTCTAATTTTTAATCTGAAATAATAATAATAATAATAATAATTATTATTATTATTTTAATTGTTCAATCATTCAAAACGCGACATGTTCAAAAAAAGAATTCAACAAACAAAATTCAAGAAACTTCATTTTTGAATGAGATATCCTTATATGTAATATGAAGCAAGAAAGAAATCTCATAGGATTACATGCCAAGGGTGGAAGACGGAAAGTAGCAGGTTCGATCCTAGGTCGCAGTCATCGACCTAGCCGTTCGCTCGCTTAAATACGGACTAGGACCCTGTAGAAAGACCCCGCGGAGGGCACACCACCTTAGGCCTAAGACCCACGTCAATCGGCCTTACTTCCAAATAAACAAACAAACATACATGGCAAGGAAGAAAGAGGGAATCTGACTTATGTGCATCCTTGAGTAATACAAATTTAAAGTAAATTTGTTTTTGTAAATACAATGTCGCACGAAAATTGCATATGATTAGATTATTAATATTAATAAATATCGACAAAAATATGTTAGCATTAGAGAATTAAAGCTTTGAATAAAATTTGCACCAGAACATTTCGTCCTATCAGTTTACATTTTAGAATCAACCTTGAAAGCAAAATACAAATATTTTCTCATAATTGTGGTGATTTTAAAAATTAAAAATTCTATTTAAACATGGAATCACGTTGTTAAGTTTAATTTATAAACATTATTAAATAATAGCTTTATTTTGTTATAATAAACGTACTAACTTTTTTTTTTCTGCGTCCACACTCGAAAATTGGATACATGTTTTTCCTGTAACTCTCGCCTCACTAGGAGCTGAGCTATAAGCTGACACATGGGAAGTGCCAGGCTGGATCCCAAATCACGCTCATCGACATAACCTTTCAGAGTTTTGCGTGATTTTCTCCGAAACTCGCGTAACTACGGGCTAGGTCCCGTTACAAAGACCCTCACGAAGGGCACTCTACCTATAGACCTAGGGTTCTAGTGAAGTCAATCGACCCTAAGCTACACAACCTTCCTCTAACTCTGATTTAAATATTCGTACCTTCCATAAAATAAAAAGTGCTTAAAGAAAAGTATTTTTGTTAAAAATTACGTGAAACAAAACAACACACACACATTCACCAAAAAAATTAAAACACGTTGATTGATTATATGTATTTTGTTTATATCGTGATCTGAATTATTGTAACCGCAAAATTGCTCGAAAATATATACATACTTAATTTTAAACTATGCATTTGTGTATATTCCTTTCATTTCATAAAAAATAGTCTTGGTGTCACAGATGTGATTAAAGATTTTTATTTATTATTTTTTCTTCTTTCGCGATAGTTGCACTGAAATTTGGCATACATTTTCGTCCTTCTTTGGTTGTCGATCGAATTTCAGTTTCGAGATAAAAAAAACGAAATATCCATTAGCCCCATATTTGCAGGTGGACGAAAATTATTTTGCGATGTTTAGGCCAAATATCGAGACGATTTCAAATAGAATTTTTGTGTTTTAGCACATGCCTGGTTCAATTCGATTCGTACAGGACTCCTATTCCAAGAAGCCGGATATACTTTCATTATATTTTTATTTCAATATATTTTATGCATTTCAAAATTATTTATATTATTAAATTATTCACACAGAGCAGCCTCGTAAATGAAGATAAAATTAATCGCAAATACACCTTTAACAAGGTAACAAAATGGAGAGGAGGAAAGAGTAAACAAACAGTGTAAATTTATCCCAAATTACTTGCTATTATTGATATGAATAGTTGTTAATTGCTCGAGTGGAAAGTTATTTTCTAACAAATGAAAACAAAACACGCTTGTAATTAAGTATAAATTCATCGCTTAATTATCTCTGTTTAACATGGCCCATAATAACTCTAAATGCTCCGAGAAGATTTATTTGACAATGTAAATAATTGTCGTCTTATTGATGAAGAACCAATATACTTTTATAAGGAAAAGAGTGTAATACCTTTAGTTTGTTATGTAATCACTATAATTTAACTTAATTGTATAAATGTGTTTGTGCTTAAAGAAACGGTTTGGAAATCGTTTCTGAGCGATAATTATTACGAACACTGATTGTCGAAACAGATTGATATTACTCGTGTAAGGAATTTTTATTATGTTTTAAGTTACATTTCACTCGGAGCATTTGATGATGTCGTCAATTTTTGCATTATGTCATTCCTAAAGGAAACGGGGAATTCTAAAATTCAAATTTGATGGTAACTATCTTTTTTTTTTTTTTTTTTTTTTTATATTCTCTCTATATTTTAAATTTAATTCTAATGCGTGTTATGTTATTAAAATTATAATAATAATTTTTAACAGTTTTCGTCCAATTTCAAAAGTATTATGACGTTGGTTTGTCTATCTGTCCACGCCGAATGTATTGAAGTTGACATTCAAGTTCACTAAGACGTGTTCCCTATTGAAAATGATAAAAATATCACGGATCGTTTGTGTACCATAGTTATACACACACACACACAATATATATATATATATATATATATATATATATTACAGGGCCCGAAATTTCAACTTAGATTACACTCGTTGAAAGAAAAAAGTTACTCGCCACAAAATATGATTAACTTACTCTATTTTTTACATATAATGTGACCAGAATTTTTTATTGGAAAAAGAGGAGAAAATACACAGTCTTTTATTTTATAAGAAAATAGAAGACATTCAATTTTGAAAAAGAGGTCATTTTAGAGGACACAAAATTGAATGAATATTATTATAAAAGTCGATTCAAAAGCTACTTTACACAAGTGGTGGAAACATTTTTGTCCCAAATGATGAATTTGGATCTGTACACCATAATTAAAATTAATAATATACGGATACCAGAGGAAAAATCCCTAATTTTTATAAATGTCACTGGACAATATAGATTTTTTTTTCTAAGTTAGTGTTCACCGGTCGATACAGCTAACAGCCAACAACCGATCGAGCTTCCAGTTTTGAGAATTTTTTTAAATTAATGTATAAATCCTTTTCATTTAAAAGGAAGACAGAGGACAATAAACATAAAAAAAGGAGGACTTTTTAGTCCTGTAATTTTTTTTTGGTTTAAGAAGGCAGAGCGTTGAAAAAGAAGACTGTACTCTTAAAAAGAGGATACCTGGTCACCTTACCTAAGATCAGCATGATTATACGTTTTTAAATCGATATATATATATATATATATTTTTTTTTTTTTCTGATAGCACTCTGTACTGTAAGAATTATTTTTAGGCTGAAATTTTACTCACCACAGTAAAATTTCCACTCGCCAATGGCGAGCTGGCGAGCGGAAATTTCGTGCCCTGTATATATATATATATTTTCTATTTAAAGTTACAGTATTGACCAAAAGTATTGCAAAATTTACAAACGATCAGTTTATTTATTTATTTTTCCATTTAAAAAATTATCTCTTGATGAAATGTCCTGAAACACTAGGTAGAAAGGCAGGGTCTTTCTCATGTTTTTCAAGGAAAATTAGGTTATGAAAAATGTAGATTATGGCAACAGATTGATCAAAATCAATAAGGTTTGTGATCACCCTGTATCTTTAAGAGGCCTCTCCACTTATCGTCCCCAGAAGCCAGAGCCAATATTCTATGGAGAATTTCGTCCCATTATAACTTATTAACTAATATATATTTTTAAATTCCGTTTTCACATTCAGAAAATTCACAACTATTAAACAATTTATCGATTTCTAAAAATTATTTTTTAATATTTTTAATATTTTATTTTAGGTTGTAAAATGCGAATTTTCACAATGTGAAATTTTTCATTTTTGAGCTTACAAATGAAATCTTAAAAATAAAAGAAATCAATTTTTAGAAAGCGATAAATTGTTTAATAGTTGTGAATTTTCGGAAAGTGAAAACGGAATTTAAAAATACATATTAGTTAATGAATTATAATAGGGCAAAATTTCCCATAGAATAACATTGGCTCTGGCTGTAACTGTGGGATAGGTTAATAGAGATTCTGTACAATTTTTTGATACATTTGTATAATAATAGCATAGTAAATAAAAAATATATAAGCATTTATTTAGAAGCTTTTTTAAAAAACATAAACTTCTCTCTCTCTCTCTCTTTCTTTTTTTTCTTTTGTTAATATGCAGAGTTTTCAACGAAAATTATCGGCAGTTTTAGAGAATTGGGGCGCGGGCGATACCCCCCCCCCCCCTTTTTTCTTTTCTTCTTTATAATCTGATAACCAAATGTGTAGAATGCTCAGAACTTAGATGAAATCTGAATTGCTTCTTTATTTCATTTTATTCCGGAATACCGAAATTTATGCTGATTTTTGATAACAAGTAATTTATTTGTATTCTATTTTTTATGAAAGTAAATAATTATTTTTGTTCAATAACTTCCTTAGATCTTGTTTTTAAACTACTCTAATATAATATTGGCATTAAAAAAAAAAAAGAAAGAAAGAAAGAAAACAGTTTAGTTAAAAATTATATCTATCTATCTATCTATTATTTTTTCAGGCTTCTTACAAATACAGTTGAACCTCGTTAACGTGAATCTCAAAGGGGCTAAAAAATTTATTCATGTTATCAGTAGTTTATGTTATCAGTAACTAATTTTTATATGATTAAACTAATCTTCATATTGACGGGGATTGTAGAAAAAAGATTTATTTAAAAATTTTAATTTGTGTCACGTGTGATCTCTGGAGGGGACCACATGGCCTTACAAATATAAATTAATTAAAATAAATAAATATATCATAGAGAGGAATTTCATTATTTTATCAATATTTAATTTTCAATTATTTTATCATTTGCTTTTCACCATTCAAAATACATTTTAATAATATTGTACATCACTGCTGTCATGAAAGCTGAACATTGTTCACAAACCTGAATTAAAAATTTTAAAATTCATAAGCATGATTGAATACATTATGACATGACTAATTTTAACAAAAGTTAATAAACATAGTCTTTAACCTTTTTAAGCAAAATTGATAAAAATTTTTTTGGTGAGTTTGTCTGCATGTCAGTGCTCTGACTAAGGAATGTGTTGTCATGAATGCGTAAAAAATTCTAACTATGTAAAAAATAGCTTAGTTGGAGTCGTTTTTATAAGGTGAAGATTACATGTTATAAGTAAGTATCAGGGAATTTCAAAATGCTTTCCTTTCTTGTACAGCCTGTGTTGCTTCTTGTATAGAATAAGTTGCTTGTAAATATGTACGATATGATGTGCAAGTATAAATTAAAAAAATGTAAATAATTGGAGGCAATATATTAAATTATATGCGGATAATTTAAAGATTATTAAAAATATTAATTTCAACCAATTTGCCAGGTAAACAGAATTCACTAATAAAAAAGTTTTTCCATATGAAAATTTATTTTTATTCAAGATTATTATTTTATTATTATTATTATTTTTTTAAGTTTTAGATTTTATATCGTTAAAACAAATAAATTTTTAAATTTAATTTTATTCAAAAAATTATTTTTAATTCACTTTTCAAAATTTACTTGCTAATCTTTTAAGATTATGATTTTTTTAATGAAAAAATACTTGACTAAAATACCAATTTTTATTTTCTAGAATAATAAATTCTTAAATATATCATAATTTTTTTTTCTTTCCTTTATTTTAATACAAAAATTAACTTTATGATTTTTGTGAATTTCGTGGTTGCTTTTATGTTTCAATTTTATGCGAATTGTGTGGAATTCAAGTGGCACACTTAAACAGAAAAATGAAAAACGAAAAAGAAAAAGAAGGATTTCCAACACTTTGCTGATGAAAAGGCGAGCGCCTCGTATGAGATGGTGGTTCATCATCTTCGCTTTTCATTTTAATGAAAAAGTTCCGTTTAATTAAAAACGTCATTTTAATTAAAAGTGTCGTTTTTTAGAGAATGGAAATCTGACATCGCCGATTTGTTTGGAAGGGTGATGCCACATCTTTAGAAGGAAACTTTGTAATGCAAATAGTGGTACTCCAAGAAAGATGAATATTTAAACGGTCGATAGTAAGTTAGTGACTTTACATACTTTTTTTTTTCTTCTTGTAGAATAAAGCAGAATTAATTTTATAACTCTGTATATTAATGTATTTGTACTGTATTTTACCCATATATATATGGTAGAAAAAGTATTGTTTTTGGGTCAAATTTTCGAAATTGAGTTTTTGCTATATTCACACGTTTTGAAGAATTTGAAAATCACGTTTTTAGCGGTTGTTATCAGCATATCTCAGGAACAAATAATAGCAGGAACTCCAAACTCAATATTTTACTTCTGTATCATATAGTGATGATACACTGAAATTTTCGTCGAGAATCAAGCAAAGGGTTCGTGAACAGGGCCATCCACTGAACATATATTTAAATACATAAAAGCATGTTTTGCGCAGATTGTGGTATGGAAATCATTCATTATTCTTTTTCAGGGCTACACAAAGTACGTGAATATATTGGAGCTATACTTGGAAATTGCTGGAAATGTATTTCATTTTGTGTTATGTGTTTTTCATATAAGACTGAATTTCAGTGTACAATGCGAGTGTATATAGCTTATAGACAGTATATAAGGCTACCTAATATTAAGCTAAATGTTCTTTTCAATTGAATGTAATTGATGGAAGTACTTTGCTACATTTTTGCTACGTCCACGAACACTGCTCAGGAGAGAAAATTTGATTTTTCTTATCTATACTGTAAACAGAGTATTTTTTAACAGCTTCACCTGTATGTATGTTTGTATGTATAATGTATGTTTGTAACCGCTCTGGGAGCAAACAAAAAATCTATATCGTAAAAAAAAACTTTCCTTTCGTGAACGCTGTGGCTCTGAGGTAAAGCTCCGCGCTACGAACCTAAAGGTCTAGCGTTCGAGCCCAGTCAAGGGAGATTTTTTTAAAAATGGTTTTTGTTTAATTCTAAATTATTTTAATTAAAGATTTAAATGTATGTAAATATTATGGTGTGTCACTCACACGATTTTCTCTTACCCTGCATTTTAATACTAAGATAGATATTTTGTGCTTTTTAGTTCACCTTTCTGTAAAAGCGTGTTCTTTAATTTTTTAAAACTATAACATTATTTAAAAGTTCAATTTTCACTCTTTTTTTTTTTTTTTTGGTATAAAATTGCGTTTTCAGGTCCCCTGAATTCGAAAGTCAAATTTTCAGCGGTTGATATATATATATATATATGTGTGTGTGTGTGTTATCAGCACAACTTATAAACAAATAACTGCAGGAAATTCAAATTTGGTATTTTGAAGTTGGTACGTGGTTGCCACTTGAAAAGTTGATAAATAAATGTAGGTACTGTAATTGAACGGGGGTTGGAAGGGTGGTGGTAGCTCTCCCCCCCCCCCTCCCATAGAATTATATGTGAAATAAAACTGTTTCTAAACCTATTAGATTATTTTAAAACTGGATTGAACTTTGTTATCTTACCTTGTTGATCTTATCTGCAATTTGTCTTATCATAGTATTGAAATGCAGGGTATGAAGGAAAGTCGTGTTAGTGACAAATGAGGTATTAACATTTGGATAATTTATAAAAATTTTATAATTTTCAAACACTTAACAGAATATCTTTTACCCCGTTGTGATACTAAAGTGAAACGAGTATGTTTCGGCCATCACAAAACTTTTTCCTATATTTTTCTATACAAATCCACTCAGTACAAATATTTTATTATTATTATTATTATTATTTGAAATTATTTTTCATGATGAGTGCAGGAAATTTTTTCTCATAGAAGTGAAACACTGAATGTCTAAAGAAAAGCAATTTCATGCTCTACTAACAATATCTTATTTATTTATTTATTTTTAACAAAAAAAAAAAAAAAAAAAAAAAGCAATGAAAAAGAAAGAAAACCATGTTTTAAATTATTACAGATGTATGATTCAATCATTCGTTTTAAAGGTATTGAAGAATTCCACTGAAAAATACCCATATTAAAAATCAGTCCCTCCCCTCCCTTCCAGAGAAAGAGGCATTGCTCTTACGTTTCTAAAAGTTTTTTTTTTTTCTATTTGATTACTATTAAAAATAATTCTTTTTATTTTAACAATGTTTCTAGGGGTTCGGGACAAAATCTCGCGGGACAAAATATCGCCGACGTAAATGAATTCAAAGCAAAAATGAGTTGGTAGTTATTAGTAATGTTGTATAAAATTTCATGACAACACATACCTTAGTCAGAGCACTGACATTCTGACAAACCTACAACAAATTTTTTTATAAATTTTACTTAAAATAGTTTAAAGACTATATTTATTAACTTTTGTCAAGATTAGTCATAATGAATTCAATCGTGCTTATCAATTTTAAAATTTTTAATTTAAGTTTGTGAATAGTGTTCAGTTTTAATGTCAGCAGTGATGTACATGATTTTTAAAATGTATTTTGAATAGTGAAAAGCAAAAGATAAAATAACTTAAAAATAAACATAGATAAAATAATGAAATTTAACTCTATGATTTAATTAATTAATTAATTAATTAATATTTATAAGGCCATGTGGCCCCCGCCAGTTATCACGCGTGACACAAAATCAAATTTTCAAAAGATCACGCTATTTTTTTTTTTTTTTTTTTTTTTTTTTGACGCGAGACTTTGTCTCGCGATATTATGCCCGGATCCCGATTCTAGTGATTAATAAGTGGCAAAATAGACAAAGAGTAAAAGGTGAATTTGTGTGAGGTTTAATCTCGATTATCTAATTAAGGCACTTGTCCTGGCAGATTTTAGCTTTTACTTTCGGGGGGAAACCACAGAAAACTCCGAATGGCGAAGTCGAATAGCGTGAACTGCGTTCGGAGACTTTAGAAGAAATTTGGCGGAAATTTGTAATTTAGTTTTGCCTAAGTTTAGAAGCTCTAACTTCAATAAGAACCGAGTTCTGGAATTTTCAGGAAAGATTCATTGGTTTCTCGCTCAGAACTAACTTCTTCGAAAGTTCTATAAATGACTAACAAGACTATTCAAAAAAGAAGAGTCGTTATTGATGATTGTAGACTAGAACCTGTCTATTTTTTTTAAGTGCTACTTTCTACACGGTATTATAGTAAAAGTGGAAACAGATGGCAGTTTTTTTCATTTCTACGAATGTGGGTGTTGATTTAGCGTTAAGTTGAACATTTTGGCATCCAAATTTGGCAAAAAAGGGTTGTTTAGTATTTTAGAATATCTAATTTCATTAGTAGTCTATGTATCTTTTAGTTAAAATTGCTATTCATTAATTTTTGTACCTGTGTAACTTTTTAAATAGTCACCCCTCCCCCCCTATTTTTAGTACTTTTTTTTATAATGTTATTTAAACTGAAATAACGCTTAGCAATATAAAGTAACATTTGCTTCTCCCTTTCTATCTTTCCGAAAATTTGAAACTGACAAGAAAAGTATGACCTACCAATTCTTTGATGGTTTGGATGAAACCACATTAAAAATAGGTACAGTCGGCATTTTTCCTTTTAAAGTAAAATTCAATCGCATACTAAAGAAATTAATTTTAATTATTCACCACTTCTTCTTTCATCTCAAACATTAATCCACTACAGTCTAGTTTCATTAGAACTTTAGATGCCAAATAAAAAAGAAAAAAAGAAGAGGGAAAAAAAAAAAAAAAACTATTCCTTTTAGAATTTTATGTTAATCACTGTAAGCAGGAGATTAGAGGAGGGGGGGGGGGGAATGGTGAGAATTTTTATTGAAAAAAAAAAAAAAAATCTTCAACCCTTTTCCGCCACTAATGGGGGCGCCACCTATCGACCGTCTCTGACTTAGTAGTTGCCATGGCAACAAGAACAACCCTTTTCCAATACTGCGCGTTTTGGAAGTCCCCTCCTGCTGTTACACTGTTCCGAAATGAGACACTCTAATAATTTTTTTTTTAATATATATTTTCTCTTTTCTCCTGTTTTTAATCTGCGCCATTTGCAAAAGCACCACAGCTTTTCTTAGGTGGTCTTGTTTGAGCTGTCTAGGCCGCCATTTTTAAGTGGTGTTGAAATTTTTAGAAATTTTTTGATCATTCTTAATTATGGAAACACAAAACATAGCTGAGAGAAATGAGAAGTTTTAAAAATAATTGTGTCAGTTTTGGGATTTCGTGTTTCTCTAATTTTATTTAAACTAAATTAACTGCATTTTTTAAGAAGCAAAATCTGCATGTTTCAGTTTTTCTTATTTAAAATTATAAAATTAGAAGGAATTACTTAATTTTGTTACCTTAACTTATTTATACTGAACAATCAGTGGGATGAAAGAAAGTTCTGTTACTAAGAAAAAGCCACTGTTTGGGAAAAATTTTAAAAACTTTGAAAAATGGTTGGATTGCCAGAAATAAAAGTAAAAAAGGCTTTTATTTAAAAAAATCTTAGCATTTTGTAATATTTTTGATCAAATTTCACCTCAAAACTAAGAATTGTATTCTTATTCATATAACTTATTTTGTGGGAGAAAAATGAAAAACATCTTTGCTTGATTTCATTTACTACTTATTTCTTTTTAGGATAATTTATAAAAGTTAAACTTCTTGTAGTTCAGTGAAAAATAAATTAAAGCAAAATAAGCTGATCATTTTGAGATTAAGAAATTACTTAAAAATAAAATAAAATAAAATAAATAAATAAATAAAATAATAATAATAATAAAATATCTATTATTAATATTATTTCAAATATTTCTAAAAATCTTTGTATTTTAAAATGTCCTGGGCATTATATAAAGCATTATTTATTTTAATGAAATCTGTATTTAGAAGTAAACATGGGAAATATTCCAATTCTGCATGAATAGCTAAATGACAAACGATATTTATTTATTTATTAATTTTTAAATTGTACATTTTAGGCCTGGAAAAAAGTATTGTAACTATCTCTTTAGTAAACTTACATGGACATGTCTGCTTATATGCAATCGTATAGACCAGTGATGTTAAAATTCATATGAAACGAAACTTTATGGTGTTTGAAAATATGAATAATTTTTATTTTAACTCCATAATATAAAATTTTGTTGAAAACAAAATTGAACAACCGTATATACGTACTACAGTTGTTAACATTAAAATTTTTTGAATAAGGTTCATTATTATTATTATTATTATTAATTTTAAATTATTTTGTTATTATTATTATTGCAACTTTACAATGTTT
This sequence comes from Salticus scenicus, assembly GCA_963930645.1. Classification (NCBI taxonomy): domain Eukaryota; kingdom Metazoa; phylum Arthropoda; class Arachnida; order Araneae; family Salticidae; genus Salticus; species Salticus scenicus. The sequence continues at coordinate 203,379,807 of OZ005656.1, read as the reverse complement.
TAAGTAATGTTTATTGACATGACCTATATTTTTAATAGGATTTTTTTTTTTTATTAATTCTCTACAGCATTACACTTTTCCTAATAAAGTTCATAACCAGCATATTTTAATAATAATAATAATAATAATAATAAAACTTTACTCATTTTCTAAAACATAATATTTTTTTAAGGTTCATTTCCAGTAATTTTAATAAAGATTTCTTATATTTATTTTCACATAATTAAATAAGTCGTACCACCATTATAAAATAGTGGTACAATGCAATAACTTCCCGAAAAACTCGGGTGAGTTGGCAGCTATAATACAGACAGAAAAATCTTTCCATATTTATACCTTTCTTATATCCGGTTTTCACGATCCCCACAGAGACTAAGACGTTTTGCTTTCAAAGCTGGCTGACGAAAGGTGCCAGGTTCGAACTCGGTGTTAGTTGCGTTCGTTGCCCTAGCTGTTCAAAATTTTCCGTCGTTATCTGCGAAACGCACCTAAATACGGGATGATACCTCTTAAAAATACATTCTAATGGAGGCATTTCGCCCAAGTTTAGGTTCCTTATGTAGCCTATCGGCTAACCCGCAAGCACATCGATTTTTCCGATTTCTGGTTTAGTTTCCGTTCTTTAATAATCATGATACCATTCTAATTGTTTTTTGTATTATTCAAACAATAAACGTATAGTAATATTAAAATTTCGATATGTATTGATAAAATGAATGAATAAATGATTGAAATATTGTATAATAGTATTGTTAGTGAGAATTAAAATTAAAAGTATTGTGCTGTATTTCATCAACATTATTACTTACAAACTTTGAATAAACACCATAAAATGCAATAAACTCGCAACAATTGTTTCGGGTCGAAAAAACACACGACCCTTCATCAGGCGAATAAAGTAAGTACGAGTGCTGCGGTCAAAGCGGCTTACTTTATTCGCCTGATGAAGGGTCGTGTGTTTTTTCGACCCGAAACAATTGTTGCGAGTTTATTGCATTTTATGGTGTTTATTGAAAGTTTGTAAGTAATAATTTTTACAACGCCAGTTTTGTGGTGCTTCTTTATTAAATTTCATCAACATATTCAAAATTCTTTCTAGTTTTATATGTAATGGAGACAATAAATGAAAACCATTCAATCATTTTGCTATAATATCAAGAAAGGAAAGTGCATAGCACTATAATTGCTCTAAAAAGGACAAAAAAAAAATTAAAAAAAACATGAACTAAAACGACAAACGTATATCCCTACAATTATCCAGTTACAAACTTTATTAGTAATTATCTTTTCAATTTTTTTTTTTTTTTTTTTTTTTTTTTTTTTTTTACTGCAGTAAAATTTTATTAATTTTTCATACTTTTAAAAAAAAATTTTTGGAAATGTAAAGTAGCATTTGTTGCATTTTTTTAAAAAAAAATCTTTATGTTGGAAAGGTAAAAGGCAGTTCAATGAAAAAAAGGAAAATCGACAATTTTTTATACCATATTCAATAAGCACAATCTCTCAACGCTGTTAATTTACGTATGAATGCAATTACTTAAATTTTGTCGCTCTTCTGAAGAAAACTGTATACACTTTATTAATAACTAGCAGGCTACGCCCGCTTCGCTGGTCACTATATTTAAATGAATTTTCGAAAGAATTGAATTAATATTTATTTTTTTACACCACATTAACTAAAAAAAAAAAAAAAAAAAAAAAAAAGAAAAAGAAAACTAAAAGAAAAGAAAATGTACTGAAATTGTTCCAAACCTCACTTCGGGTACCCGCTGTCTACGGCAGCTCTTTTCCCGCCCGCACTGTATCAGGTCTAGTTTTCCCATGCCTGCAGAAAGATTTTTCCGGGCACTTCAATCTGGATATTTATCGACGACAGGGGGGATCTGCTACGATTTAAGAACTACGATTTTAAAGATGACTGTATCTCAGCATCTATTAAATATTTTAGTTTTGAACCATGTATTTTATAGCCCATGCTATTTACACTTTATTACGATTTGATTCCGACCAATGTAACAATAATTAAAAAAAAAATAAATAAATAAATAAATAAAATGTGATAAAAAATTAATATAATATAAAGGAATTAATTACAAAATGAAAAATAAGAAGTTGTTCTACTATAAAAAATTAAACATAACTGTTATAAATACGTTTTTAAATTTAAAACTAATTATACTGATTTTTTTCTGCTGCATTACGATTTTATTTTCAATAAATATAACAAAAAAAAAAAAAAAAAAAAAATCGCCTTTAAATGAATGTATTAAATAAAAATAAGTTGCGTAATAGCCGTTGCTAAGATACGCAGGCGATTGAAGCAAAACAATAAATCCGTGAAAAATGAAGCATTAAAACCAATATTTAAAATCGAAAAAACGTTAATTTAAAAATTTCAAATTCGAAATTCGAAAAAATCTCGATGAGGTGCACACCTTCAGGGTCCCAGGTACCTATATGCCAAATTTGGAAGCTCTGCGATCAGTAGTGTGATCACCAGAGCGCAGATGCACACACAGATACACAGACACACACACAGACACTTCTCTTTATTTATATAGACAATACTAGATTTATTATAATTAAAATTTTGAATTTATTGCCTGGTATAATTTACGAAATCATGAGATTGAAAAAAAAAATATGAATTTTCATTTGAGTGACCTCTTGTCCTCTTGAGCACTGTTTACTTCAGTTACTAGCAGTAATTGTTTATTCTCTTCCACTGATGAAGACTAATAGGCTGTATTTACAAACGCATTCTCTGTCCTTTGATTTGATCCAAGTTGAAGTTTTCTGGTATACATTTCTCAGCGTGCCTCCAAACACAGTTATTAAATACCTGTTTGAATGACTCATCTTCATGACTGTAGGGTTGATAGTCAATATCAGCTCATAAATGTATGCATTAACAACACATAATGCGTTAAAGATCACCTGTTTTTTCAATTTTTACTTCCTGCTTGTGATTATATATTTGTAGACCAAGTATGGATAATAATACGACGTGTAAAATATTAACGCAGTACATAAAAAAATGAAGAAAGAAACGTAGAATGCTATGGCCATTACAAAATTTTGTTCAATATCATTCTATACAACAGCGCCACCTACCGGATCGAATGCACAAAAATTTAATCTGTCCAGATTCTCTTAATAATAGTATTTACATAAGTAGTTTAGAGTAATGTAAACCATTAGAGGCTGAGATATAGCCATCTTAAAAGCATAGAAAGCAAAAAATAATAGCGCCACTTGTCATCCGATATTCCTCCAAATTGAATCAGCATAAATTTTTAATAATATCTATATCACATACAAATTTGGTGCATATATATGTTACAGAAGCTGAAATATAACCTTCTGTAAACGGGAAATACTCCAGCATAGTATCTGTCGGCTGATAGGCACTCAAATTGAATCAGTATACTTTTTCATTACGTTTCTTATACACATCAAGTTTTATGCACTCGTATAGTATAGAAGCTAAGATATATAGTTTTCCCGTAAATGCGGAAAAATTGCAGCCTATAGCAGCTTGGGCAATATGGCGAAAAATCTAACCAACATTCAATTAAGTCAAGTTCCAAACAAATGTAAAATTTTTTGAATTCCGCCCGTTGATTCGAGAGGTACGGTACTCAGAAAATTTTGGTTACATGCAGACAGATAGACACATGTTTTCTAAAATTGATGAAATCGCTTCCAAAAAATTTCGAAACGTGTTGATCTAACAAAAACCGCAGGTAGAAAATCATGAGGATACCAATCTTTTATTATTATTATTTTTTTTTTTAATAGAAAAACGTAAAAACGTAAATATTAATTATAATAGTAATAATAATAAGTAAAAAATAAAATAGATAAAAAGAGAGATTTGAAATAATTCTTTGATTACAACAACACTTTTTAAAAAAAGTTGGAAAGTGTTTATGAATTTGATTCGTCCGTATATCTATATGCACTTTCTTTTCCTAAAGTATAATTAGAATATCTTGAAATTACCCGTACAGCACACCTGTATATAGGGTGATTATAATTATGCATCCGCTATCAGGGGCCAATCCAGGATTTCAAAATTAATACCTATTTTTGTGAAAAATATATTTTACTTTTGTGAAAAATTGCAGTGCACTCTTTTTCTGTGTGTGTGTGTGTGTGGGGGGGGGGGGTTCAAACTAAGTAAAATAATAACAATAACGCTTAACAGTTGGTGCGAGGCTTATAGCAGAACAGGAATCAAAACTCACTTCTCTCTGAAGTAAACAGTTCAGTAGAGAGAATGTGAGTGGGAGTTGTTTTTATTTGTGCTATTATCACTGCACTACACATGAATTGTACAAGAGAGGATAGACACATCACCATACAGTCATCAAAGTGTCAAACCACCTGACGAATCAGCAAACAGTACACTATGGCCCCAACTCCAAAGCGTGTCTGTACAGATACATGCAAGGATCGTTTTGTTTACTTATGCTACACCATTTCTCGCCCGTAGAAAACACTTGTGTGTAGATTAAAACCAACACTGTGTATGATTCTTGCTTTGTGAACTTCATCAACAGAAATGCACAAATAAGTTACTCTTCTTTAAAAATGTGCTCATTTAAGATGCCAGATTTTGCTGGGATGACTAAGATTTTTGTGAAGGTACCGATTTTAGCTGAATGATTTTTGTGAAGGTACCTTTTTTGCCAGATTGATTTTTGTGAAGGTACCTTTTTTGCCAGATTGATTTTTGTGAAGGTACCTTTTTTGCCAGGTTGATTTTTGTGAAGGTACCCATAAAAGGTAGTAAACTCGACCTGTATTAACCCCTGGCTATAAACAGCATCCAAAATCTAAAATGAACTAGCAGATTGCTACCAAATTTGTTATTTGGATGACACTCCAGTAATTAGAAAAATACAAAAATATCGGAGAAGTTAGATAAAGATATTTTAAAGTTGTTTAAGTCAGTTTTTATGTTTGCCATAGCTCTGAGATTTTTTTTTATAACACAATAAAGAAATTTTGTGCATGAATTTGTTAGAATGTTTATTTTAAAGTCGTTTCATAAAAAAAAGAAGAAGGAAAAGAAAAGAAAGAAAAAGAAAATAGCGGAGTGGATTACAGGATAACATTGTTAAACGAGATAGCTTTAAGCTGGATTTTATTCTGCATAATAATAAGCCAGATCATTCTACTTTTAAAGCTTTAGTTTTTACTCTCCTTTTAAAGATTAAATTGCGCTAACGTCTTCTGAAAATTTCGTCTCCAACTCGATCATAATTCGTGCTATGTGTTTTCTGACTGTCGTCTCTACGTCTCGTAAATTCAAAGTTTCTGCTTTTCGGATACCACAGTTTCTCCTTCACACAATATCCTCTATTTCACATTCGCCATTAAAATCGGGCATGAAATGCAATTAGATATTTCAGCTATTTGTTTTCCCGTGTTGCCTTGTGTTTTACAGAATTACTGCATCGTTTGTTTTACTGTAGGGTCGCCCCATTACAATGATAAATTCCATCTTGGAAATATTTGTATGATAAAATAAAGTATTTTGCCTAGTTTACGGTTTGATTCATCTCAACATTTTCAACAATAAATTTAATTTAATAATAATAGTAATGAACTCCCAGTAAATAGCAGTTACATTATTATGAAATCTTCTGTTCGTGAAATGAAATCAGATTACTAGACGACGTATTATAGCATGAATGTCCACACTAGGCTAGGCCCTCGGACCGCATGTAAAAGTTTGTGATCCGACGAAATTTACGAAATTTGAAATTCGATAATTTCTGTTAACACTGCAAAGATTATTGAAACCTTTCTAGTTCTTCAGAGTGAAAATACCATGAACCAAGGCCGTAGCCAGGAAAAAAAAATACTCGATGGGGGTTCTAACTTCTATACATAATATAGAGTAGAAACATGAAGAATAGCTCACAAATTTTCATTGAATTTGCGGAATCCCTCTTTTTTCCGCTTTTTACATTGAAGTAGTAATTATTTTACCTTTTTTTCTTTTCTTTTCATGAGATTTTTTTTTAAATGCTTATAGGTTTTTCCTTAACATTCTCTCTCTCTCTCTCTTTTCTTTAATATAATTTTATCAAAATTATTTCGTTTTTCTTTCTCTTGCATCTAAAAATGCAACTTAATTATTTAATAAAATTTACATTTAACGCGATGTTTTCAGAAATTCATAACCCAATTTGTTACTTCGCAATGGTGTGTTCATTTCTACATAAATGTTAGTTTAAGCGAGTAAAACTGCTTTTTGATAATAATTGACTTGCGACTCATAATCTGTCTGTATACAATGGACCTCCTTCCTCATCATTTTAAGCAAGTTAACAAATGAACAATGGCGGAACCACTTAGTAAATGATTTGAAGAATAGATTGTCCCATATAAAAGCGGGAATGTGTTATTGAATCCCGAAAGGGGAATGTGATGTTTTAGGAAATCCACAACAGTTGCAGAACTGCCGTAATCCTTCCTTTGAAACTCCAGAAGAGTTTGATAGGCTGCTGAAGGAGTTTCTGTTTCATATTCAAAACGGAAGATTTGTATATGGAATGTATTGTTGTTAATACGTAAGGACACTTGTTTTTCAAAAGAATCTGTTAAACTATAATTTCATTTATTGCGGTTTTAGAATTGTTTATTTATTTACTTCGTATCTTCCGTAGAGTGACAGAATTTTCCTTATTATTTCTTTCTTTCTTTTTTTTAAACTTCGGAAATGCAAGGATGATTTTGTTCTTGTATTTATTCTTTTTCTTTCTTTCTTTAATTTTTTTCAAAGGCAAAAAAAAAAAAAAAAAAAATAATAATAATAATAATAATAATAATAATAATAATGGCGGTTATTAACCCTTTAACGGTTATTGGTTTCGCAGCGAAACCAAACATTTGACATAATTTAACAATTTTTATGTAGCAGATTTATTATTATTTCTCCCTTGTTTTAATAAGGTTTTAACCTTTTGTTCCTTTTCTGTTCTGTAGATAACAGCACTATTCCAAAATTTAGCAAAAAATGCTTCTAAGGAAGCTAAATGCAAAAGTCACGACGTTTCTTAGCGTGCGCGGGTGCGAACTGCTGGTTTGATGATGCACTCATGTCTAGTTTTTATCATTTAATGAAGAGCTGGACTATTATTTTCATCTGAAACAACTTTTACGAGTTTTTGTAGTCGATAATGTTTACTTGCAAAGTGTTTTATTTATTAAGTTAATTATTTGAATTGAATAAGTTTAACTTATACATGTTTCAAACTAAAAACTCTCAAAAAGGAACAATGCTAATTTTTTATTTTTTAAGTATTTATGATCAGCTACGTGTGTAAAAGCCATTTTAAAAGTTAATTTAGTAGTTTTTAAAATAAATTAAATAGTAAACGTTAAAGGGTTAAGCTGACTAAAATGAATTTTTGAAAAAGTAGTCTTTTATATAAAAAACTTTCGAAAATATAGAAGAAAAGAAAAAAAAAAAAAAAAAAAAAAAGCTTTGGCTGTGAGGAACTTTATAAATAACGGACTTGGAGGTATAATTTTACACCAATTCTTCAGACTGATCCTATAAAATATTATCATTTTTAAAAATGTTGATAAAAATAAATGAATTAATTAAAATAAGAGAACGTTTTTGTAACACTGATTTTGGTCTATGAAGTGATTCTTTATTTCATTGCTGCCTTCAAGGAAATGAACAATTCTATTAACAAGCAAATATTTTATTTCAATGACCATGTAGTTATTTTTTTCAACCAGAAAGATTGTGTCAGATGTATAATAAAAGTGTCTATACTAAGCAGAAGCGACACAAATGAGAAATATGGAGTTATAAAAAAGGAAAAAAAAAATATCTGTCTATAAATATTTATTATATATATGTATTAAGGCATTCTCAATGGAAAACATTAAAAACCAGTCTTTATCTCTAAATTCCACTCATGCAGGAAAATATGTGTTTTAAAATATCATTCTAAGTACGACGGGAAAAAAAGTTTAAGACGTTGATTATAAATTTGGACTAATAAAATCCGCCAATAACGCAGTTTTCTTACATTTTTTAAAAGTTACCTTAGTATTGAATTTTTTACCTTATTTCTTAATTGCTATTTTTTGCTAAAAATTGTTGATAATGCTTATGTAAATTAAAAGCAAAGAATAAAAAGAAATGTCGTATGTTTGAAAATTTACAATTGTTGCAAAATTTCTTTAATTATGAGCATGTTTTCGTTAAGAGTTAAGGGGATAGAAAAGGAATTAGCGCTTTTCTTCAGCCAAAAAACCAAAGTATTGGAGAGAAATCAGGTTTCTCTAAAAAGCATTGCTTAATTTATAAAGTGTGCAACTAAAATGATGAAAAAAAGTGCTTTGCACTCGAAATAGGTACAAAACTAAAAAACAAAGAAAAAAAAATTCTCACATGTGCTTTTATTTAAAATAAAAACACTACAACTAAAAACGTTGCGAAAACGAACATAATAGTCTTGACTTTGCCAATAGGTTAAGAAAAATGCAAAAATTAGATAATGCAAAAAAGAAATATCTCTTTTCTAACCCGAGTGAGCTATCTGGAAGATTTCCTTCATAGTAAATAAAATGTTTAATACACTCAAATATACCCCCGACATTACCATTAAATTGAAATTATATAGTGATTTTAAAATTTTATTAATTTTCGGAAATTTTAGTCATTTCTTCAGCATATTCTTTGTTAATCTCACGCATTTTTAAGACTTTCAAGTGAATTTTGATACTCCCTTTTTTCCCCATTTGATTTAAAATGAAAAAAAAAAAAAAAAAAAAAAAAGGTATAATCTAGATGCACAATAGAGTTTTGTATTGTTTGCCAGGTATGGATTTGGGTGGGTAACTCTTTTAGGGGATAAAACATGTATGAAAAATTCAACAATCACTTGATACAACTCACTAGTTCTGAATGGGGTTCAACCCACGCTGAATATACCAATACGCTTTCTTTCTCTACACATTCTATTCACATACGAATTTTTGAAGTGATATGACGTAAATTAATCATAATATGTTTTACATTCATGTATGTTTAAACTGTAAAGCAGGGGATGTTTTTTTCTCTGTATATCTGAAATATGCTTCGACACATCATACAAAAGCATAACATGCCGATTTTTCCCATATATTTGTGTGATGTTTTCTCAGTAAAAAAAAGAGGCATTTTTTAGGCTTTAGAACGCTTTCCGTAAATACAATCTCTAATGTATGGAAGATTTGTATATTCCTGTGTTAATAGTAATTATATATTAATTTAAACTCTCTTTTATCTATTTATTTTTTTAGCCGATAATGTATTCTTATATTATGTTAGAAGTACAAATAAAACTATTTTAAAATAATTTTAATATTTTTATCAAATAAAAGGGGTAATGTTAATTATATTAAAAAACTAAAAAAGTTCTGCAACTTTTAAATACAAACAGCCCATGCCACGAATAAAATACTAAATATTTCATTTACATAGTTCAAGTTGCTACTAAAAAAAAAAAAGCTTTATTTTTAACTGGTGATAATTTTAAAATTTTAATAAATGTTGTATTCATAACTGCAATGCAAAAATAATAATATTGCCGGACAAAATTGGTTCTGGAAAGAAAAATTACCTCCCATCCTATGTAGAGTCCCCCCCCCCCCCCATTTACTTAGTTCGTACAAAAAAGAAGGCCTTTTGACACATTGCAATTTTTCTAGACTGCATTACTAGAATTCTAGATTTATTTTACAAAGGAAAATGAATTGTAAATGTAGATGTAGATATATATATCTCAAGCTAGGAAAATAGAAATCACCTAATTTCTATTTTTTCACCCAGGGAACATTATTATTTGCATATTATTACTTTGACTTTCTGACCACTGCCGATGGGTACATCCGTTTAACGAGCTGCTTTTTTTTTTTTCTTCTCTAATTCACGTATAATTCAAAATTACATGATTACGGATTTTCAGCTCATTTTTAACTGTAAAGCTAGTCATAAATTTTATCTTAAAATTCTTAGTTATTTGTTCAATCTCAAGGTGAAATTACCATTATTTTAGTACAACCTCTCAACACTCCCCTATATTTTTAAGTAATGGTTGTATTCATGTTTAAATTAACTTTACTATAGCAATCTACTTTTTATATTTTTAGAAAGTTAAAAAATGAAGAAGAAGAAGATGTGTAGTTTATAATTTAAATACATTTGCAATTTTTAAAAGACGGATTTCAATATATATCATTATTTCAGTTAATAGATAAGTTAAACATCTTGCTCATTTTTCACCAATAGATGTGACTGTCTCTTTACTTATAACAAAAAATTACACTAATGGATTTATAATCTAATAATTTTTAATAATATTTCAAGTTTAAATGAATATTGTTACTATAACGGTCTTATTCCGTTGAGGGGAAAAAAATTTAAAGAAAGAAAGGAAAATCACATACAAAGTTTATTTCTTAATATCTTTGTGCTGTTATTTAAAAACTGATTTCAGTATATCATCATTTTCAGTCAATAGCAAAAGAACACGGATTTAAATGTCTCGCTCATCTTTCATTACAAAGCGTGAATGTTCTATTTATATTCCGGCTCTTTTATTTACAGTTGATTTCAGTACTCCTATTTAACATCTCATCTCAAATAACCCGTCTCGCATATCACTTAATGCAGTGATTGAATAACAGCATTTCACTTTACATAAAAACATTCTCAACATTAACGCCAGTCTGTCATCACTCATTTAAATCTTCAAAGTGATTCCAGATACGCATACCTATGAATTTTGATATACTCTTTTCATTTCTTACATTGTTTAAAGTGTTCTTTATATATTGATTTCGGAAGGCGAGCCTCCTGCAACTTGCAGCGAACATTATTCATGAGGTAATTTTATGCCACGCAGATGATTTCCTGATCTCGTTAGTAGGTGCCGTGAAGTATTTTCCTTATGCTGTTTTTTCCCGAAAGCTTCTTGCATTATAAATATAGGGCGCTGTCCAGCTGTTTGTTTTTGCGTAGTGGTGTGAGGGTTTTTTATTACCGTAAACAGCGAGAAAGAAGATAAACTAACTTTTGAAACAGCCGTTGAAACTTATTTCTGTTTGTTTGTTGTCGGAATTCCAATAATGGTGGTATATGGTTTAAGATAGATTATGAACTCTAAAGACCTAAGCCTGGAAGAAATGCACTCCGTCTTTTTAAAAAAGGATCCTAGTCCGTATACAGCGAGTTTCAACAAAAAAACACAACAAACCAAAGAGGCTATGTTAACGAGTGCGACTTGTGGTCGAACTCGGCATCCATCTACCAGTTTAGATAACAAAACCTCTTAGTCACTGATGGGGCCCCGAAACGCCAGTGAGGCTGCTTTCCCACAAAAAATCTATTTAATATTCTCAACAAGTTATTATTACTTTTATTCATATATCAAGCAACTACTGTTCAGACATAAGTTTTTGTGTCTTTTATGTATTTGCCCGTATGCACCGTGATAGCTATCGGAAAGATCATTCGATTGGTTTGAAATTTGCTAGAAATATTTATGAGTTACTACATAAAATTAGTTGAATAAATTTTGGTGTACATAAATAGGTTGTGGTTCCGATACATGGACACACAAAAGAATTTTAATATCTATGTATAGGATGGATGGCATTTATTTTAAGTGCATTTTAATAGGGTTGCATTTAGGATAATGGTATAGTTGCACTTTTCTTTCTTTTTTTGTTGGCATAGATTTACTTAATCAAATCTTTTTATGTGTTCTTAGCTTATTTTGTTCCATTTTTCTCAGAGAAGATAGTTTTAGATTGTTCTTTTAAGGAAATCTCATGTTTTATGAGTCTCTTTTCAGATTTATTTCCATTCGTGTTCAGTTGTATTTAACTCTGATGAATATGGTGGTGCGTTCTGTATTTTAAGTAAGCGAATATATAATGATTATAGTTTGTGTACAAATTGCCAGAACGTTGTAAGCAAAGTTTATACACTAATAATAATAATAATAATAATAATAATAATAATAATAAACATCTGAATATCTGTGTATTTATATTGATTTATAGTGCTTTCAATGAATACAAAATTACCAATTTCAGGTGCTATTCCTTGACATCACCACATTATTATCCCTCCATTCCGATTTCACGGTATGCTTTAAATTTTTCGGTGCGAATGTCTCTTTTTAGCTTCTCCACACGATGTCTTATATCGTAGCTCGAATATATTAAATTTGCATTTTTCAGCAAATATTACTGTTTTCTAATATCTTAATAAAATATAGCGTTGCAAACTGTTAACCCTAATTTAACTCAGTCTTTAACAAGAAACTTTTTTCTTGACATATTTTAGTCATATGATCAGATTACTCTTGCAGTAGTTTTTGATTAACAATTGTACCGACATCTTCAATTTTTAAAGCTAGTTTTACCGTATTAACTCTTAGTTTTAATGTAACCTTTGAAATTATGTTTATGTTATTTTTTAGTGTGTGGTATAAATTTTGACGTCTAAAGCAATGCGTACTAGTCACTTTTCACGCAATTTTGATTGGTATACATTTTCTTTTCTTTTCTTTTCTGTTTTTTTTTTTTAACAAATCCACGAAATTTTAAAATTTTAATAACATTAAAAATGTATTTATTTACATCTTTAGCTTTGTTTTATGACTGAGTCACTATTGAGTATGAGTTTTTGAACTTGCAAAATTGTTACATTGCAATATAAAGCCTTGTTAACAAATTCTGATAAACTAAAATGTGTTTTAACCCTTTATCTACCGGTGATGGTACTTTTTAAAGCAACACCAGTTTAAAAAGCATATAAAATATAATTTATGGAAGAAATGTCAAAGATATTTATAAGAACAGAACGTATATACTTCATTTGAATCGCACTACATTGCATTAGATGTTGCATGTAGCCGTTTTTATTCCAGAATGGATTTTATAGAGTGCTATGTCTGTTTTTTCTTGGCTATTTTTATTATCTTCATTTGTGTTATAATTAATTTCCGATTTACCTCAAGAATCTTCAACGAATCTTAGAAAATATTTAAGGAACATAAAAAGTTAATACCATTTTATTTATTTATTTACTTTTAAAGTCCTAATATCTTTTTCGAACTTTGTGTACCATTGGTACACTAAAGAATCATCTCACAAAGTCCTCATTCATTACCATGATGAGGTCATATGCATAATTTTTATTACATGTATCTTTAAAAAACACTCCTAAGTAACTAAAAAATATATTTCAATTTTTTTTTGTCTGTTTGATAATGCTGTAGATAAAGGAATAGAAGAAGAACCCAAGTCTTCTTCTTCTTCTTTATTTATTTATTTATTTATTTTTTTACTGTCTTCTGGAAAAACAATTACTTTTTTTCTATGAATTTCCTTTCAATTTTTTGTAAGTAAATCATGTATTTAAAAAAAAAAAAAAAAGTCAAATTTATTATTATTTTTACCCAATTAGCAATAACAAATCCATCATAGAAATATTTTTCGACAAATTAAATTAGTTTAATAAACATTTATTTATTTATAATTTTTTTTTTATATAACTATTTAAAGATGTTTTCATAAAAATATTTAAGTGTTAAATGTATAAGTAAATCGTAAATTCCAAATAACTTACGAAATTTTTAAATTAAAAAATTCGTAGTGTGTGAGGGTTCAGGGATGTTCATGCCAGTATTCTAAACGATGTTTTAAAAGTGTTCTGACATCTTTACGATGAAAGTATCTCTCAAAATGGACTTTTATGCGAAATTTCGCGCTATTCTGCCATATTAAGTAAATCGTAAATTTCCAATGACTTACGAAATTTTAAAATTGGGAAATTCATAGTCAAGGATGTTTATGCCAGCATCTTATATAATATTTAAAAGTAGTGTGACATAATATCTCTCTAAAGGGACATTTATGCGAATTTTTACTGTATTCTGCCATGTTAAGAAATTCGTAAATTTGAAATAATTTGCGAAATTTTCAAAGTAGCATGTTTATAGCTAATGATGTTCATTCCGGCATCAAAACTGATATTTAAAAACTGTTCTGACATCTTTACGATAAAAATATTTCTTTTCGTGTACGTTTACGTGAAATTTTGCCCTATTCTCCCATGTTGAGAAAATCGTAAATTTCGAATAACTTCTGAAGTTTTTTTGATTAGAATGTTACAAATGAATAGGGTTCTTCCCAGTATCATAAAAAATATTTTAAAACTGGTCCGACCTCTCTGCGATCATTTGTTTTTGAGATATTGTGTACACAGACTAACACACTGACACACTAACAAACAGAAACCCTACAGACGACCACCATTTCATTTTGATATTTTTGGATACCTCACTCCTGAAAACGTGTAAAAAAGTAAAAAAACCGAGGTCGAAAAATTTCATGATTACCTAAGTTCCCCATACATACCTATAGTGTGATGGGGAAGTAAAAATAAATAAATAAATAAATAAACAAACAAACAAACAAAAAAGTGTCAAAGTAAATTTTGATTGAAAACATTTTATTAAAGTATTATAATCGTTATTATTATGATGATGATGATGCAATATTACTCGATAAATAAATAAATGAAAAAAATAATAATCTAAATTATACATGAATGAACAGCATATCATTTTAATAAATTGCATTTAATTTATTTTAATACTGACAAATCTTACTTTCATTTACATTTTTATTTCTATTTTTTTTATACATAGAAATCTATTATTATTTGAAACAATAAGAGTCATTTTCAAAGTCTGTTATATTTTAAATTTCGGAATCCACAATGTTTTAAAACGAAATCAAAAACACCATTTCTTTTAGCTTAGTTATTTTATCCGTATTTAAAAAGCATTGAAATATTAGCATATTGAATAAATTTATTTCCAAGTTCATCGCACATATTTTTGTTTCGCCATTCGAATATAATCTTTGCGCTAATCTGGAGCGCATTTTCGACGGATATTTTTCTCGGATAGTTTCAATTTCAACATAAAGAGAAGACATTTGTCGGAATATAAATGCGTGAGCTAAAATTATTCTTTTTTATTGAAATTGAGAGTTAAATATAAAGAAAATTGGGAATAAGTTTTGAAAGAGATGAATTGTTGTCCAAAACTAACGAAATAAACATATTTTCTGACATGGTTAAATGTATTTATTAGTTCCTTCATTATTGGCAGAATTTTTCTTTAAGAAATACGCTGATTCTATTTGTTTTGACGAAAACCCGTATTATGTCTACTATTTTTTTTTTTTTTTTTTTTTAAGAGCATATGATATTATTTTGGTTGTTGTTTAGTTTTGTTTACATTTTGTAAGATATATATATTGATATTTTTTATTTTTATGATATTACGGCTTCCACGTATAGGACATACGCGTGTAAAATAATATTAAATTAAACTAGTTAACGAAATTGGACTTTTGACCATAATTTTAAGAGCTATAATTTTTATCATATCAAATATAGCAAATAAGCAATATAAATAGTATATGTAATGGCCTTGTGGTATACAGTATGAGAAAAGACTCAATCTGAACTCGCGATCGCTAGAAGAGTTTTTTCTTGCTTAAAAGAAAAAGATAAGGTGTTTCGAAACGCGTTGTATTTTCTTAGATTTTTATAGTGTTTATTAGAGTTTTCTTTCTAATGTATTTAGACTAGTTTTAAAATTTTTCTGAATGAAGGAAAAATGAATGAAGGAAACATAGCATATTACTATGAAATTTTTCACTATAAAACATACAAAGTGAGTTTTTTTTTTTTTTTCCTCTTCAAAAAGTATTAATTTGAATATTAAATGCGAGTCAAATATGATTTTTGTATTGGTTAATGGTGAAGATGAATAAGATAATAGAAACAGATAAATGTAAGAGAATCATAGAGATGTTTCTCTTACATTTATGTTATAAGAAGATGTTATGATGATGTTATTATGATGATCTTATCTTATATACATCTTTTTCTCTTATAAGAAGAGAAAGAGACAGAGCGAATGTAAGTAATTTAAACAGTATACACTTACATATAAATATATTAAAATAATATAGATCTTGCTAACGCTTATCAATTTGTTTTCTCTTACTCATATATGATAGAGTAAAATAAAATAAATATAGAGTAAAATAAAATAAATAAATAAATGCAGGTATTATCGCTAAACGGGCTTTGACCGAGAGGCGGTACACTGTAATAATAATAATAATAATAATAATAATAATAATAATAATAATAATAATAATATATGTATATATATATATATATATATATATATATATATATACATACATATATAAAAGATATATTTTGACTTTGAAATAACTGTCAAATGAAATAGGAGTCAAATATAATCTTTTTACTGTTAACTGAAAAGCTGAAATTATGTGTGAGATAGACAGACATAAGCAGAGATAGAAGAAGGGAGAAGTTTTAAGAAAATTAAACTATATGGACGTTTCATCGATAAAATAAATAAATAAATAATAGGAAACGTAGAACTAATAAAATTGAATTTGAATACTTATCACTTTCTTTATTCATCACTTTCTTTATCTATCATTTTTTAAAGACATTTAAAGTAGTCAAATAAAATAATAATTCAATTCTTCATACAAAACAAATCAAGAAAAGTTTTTTTTTCTTTAATTTAATTTAACACTATAATATTATAAGAAATAAGAGTTAATAATTTTCAAAAAATATAAATTTTGTTAAATATGAGTCAAATAGGAAGTTTGTGTTGGTTAACTGAGAAGCTGAAATTATGTGGGAGAAAGAGATAGATTATAAATAGAGATAGAAGAAGGAAGAGTTGTAAGTAAATTAAACAACATGTACTCTATTAGATTAAAAAAAAAAAAAAAAAAAAAAAAAAGAAAGAAAGTTAAGTAGAACTATTTCAATATTGTAAGTTTCTTTATTTATCATTTGCAATCCATCATCTTTTTTTAATGACATGAATGACATGTAAATAAAAGAATGATTTAATTCTTCGTAGAAAATAAATCAAGAAAAAAAATTTTTTTTTTTTTTCGAGTGCAATTTAACACTAAAATAATACTAAAAAAAAAGTTAATGTTAAAAATAAAAATATTGACTTTGTTAAAATATGATCTTTTTCATTCATTAACCTACAAAGCTGAAAATATGTGTGAAAAAGAGATAGACAGACATAAAGAGAGATAGAAAGAGAGGGAGAGGTGCTGTAAGAAAATTACACAATATGTACTACAGATAAGTTTAAAAAAAAAAAAAAACAAGTGACGTTGAATCTTATAATTTTCTTTATTCGTCATTTCCAATCCATCATCTTCAGCTTCATTTTATTGTCAACTTTTTCATAGTTACTTTCACTCTTTTGTTTTATCATAAAGCGAGGGAATCATTGAAGTATATTTATTTGAAGTAAAAAGGATTTTTAACGCAATTCTCAAAGAAGTATTTGTTAAAAAAAAAAAAAAAATGAGCTTACATTCAAAGAAACTTTAAATAAACAGAAACGTGCGTGAAAGACAAAAACCAATGATTCAGAAAGCTTCTTTTATAAAGTTTACGATTTTTTTCCCCTTAAAAAAAAAAAAAAAAAAACTTTTAAGTAATATAGTAAAATATGTTTTAGAATGTCAGCAAAAGAAAACAATCTTTTATTGTTATCTGATAAACAAGAAAACGAAATAAAAATACACAACAGGAATAATAGCTGAAAAGGGGGAAAAAAAATGTATATATACAACATGAA
The DNA here is from genome assembly GCA_963930645.1 of Salticus scenicus. Taxonomy (NCBI): domain Eukaryota; kingdom Metazoa; phylum Arthropoda; class Arachnida; order Araneae; family Salticidae; genus Salticus; species Salticus scenicus. The sequence continues at coordinate 203,362,036 of OZ005656.1, read as the reverse complement.
GGGGAAAAAAAAATGTACGTTTTACCGAAGATTGTTGAAGCCATTTAGTGTTCTTTCTTGCTATTAATCCCTATTTACGGACATTGTGATGAAAGGTAAACGGCTAATAGTCCTATTTTAATGTATTTATTTACTACTCAATAATAGTGATACTCACTCTCTTAAAAAGTTTTGAAAAATGGAAGCTCTCTTTCTCTAATTGGAATTATATTATGACAAGTGGTTTGTTTTTTGTCCTCTCTCCTGAATTGAAATCGGATTAGAGAAAGAACTTCCTGTTTAGAACCTCTCGGGGAAAAGAGGAGTAAGGAAAGCTTCACTTGAAATCTTTAGAAAGATTAAAGTAAATAAAAAAGTAAGCAGTCGTAAATTATTTCTTTATACACTCCCCCCTCTCCCCCCTCTTTTCCACTTAAAGGAAAGATGAGTTCCAAACAAAGATTCGAGTTTTTCTGTGTTTATAATTATGATAAAAACTTCATTTAACAATATCTTGTACTACTAGAAATGCTTTTGTAATTTCTTTTCTCTAATTTGTCATTGTAATAAAGTTAAGATATTGTTGTTATAACGATAATTCAAAGTATTATGATACTATTTTTGGTCTTAATTACTATTATTCTTATTCTTATTCTTTTTTTTTTAAGTTGAAACTAAAATTCAAAAGCCCGTAGCATTTTAAAGCTTCATCAATTTTTAAAATAAATTGCTAGTTTAGAGCTGAGTAAATACACAGTTTCTCTTCATCATATATACATTCAAAAGCAGGCCTCGCAGCGCTCCTATATTTCCTGTATTTCCTATATATTTATGAATCCTCCTATTTTTCCTATATTTTTTAATTGTCTCTCAATATTTCCTATATTTTAGTTTTGACTACTTCCGAACGTCTGATTGAATGTGCAGTATATGAGTTTTAACTCTAAATCTTGGCCAAGAGCAGGGCCGGCACAAGGGTACATGTCGCCCCTAGGCAAAGAAAAATTTCGGTGCCCTTTATTAATATATTTTATTAACGCTCCCTATGTTGTCATAAAAAAAGGAGCGTTGTTAAAATGTACTTACATACACATAAACATTGCCAAACAAGACATAAATAAATATTTAAAATTTTTTTGAGAGAAAAAAAGAAATAAAAATCACATGCTTCGTAAATAGATTATGAAACAGTTTCCAATGCGAAAAAAATGTTATGTAATCTTTATACTTTGGTACGATCAAAGAAAAGTTGTAAACAAACATATTGGTTAGTGCTTATGTCATCTTCAGATTTTTGTACTATTAAAGAAATTTAGTTCTGCTTATAAATTTTTAGCATCACAAATAAGGATTTCAAATATTTATCGTCATGAGCTACTTTTACATTCAAATTATTTTGTGCCATCTTATATCAGAATAACAGTTAATACATGCACCATATAAAATACTAAGTGTATATGTAACCGAAAAATGAATATCACTGAAAATACATTTCAAGAAATAGTTACTGTAATATTATAAAATACTATGAGGTAAAATAAACTATAAAGAATCTGTGTAGTATAAATTCAAATTATTTTGTGTGTCCTTGTTTAAGAATTATACACAAAAGTTTACCAAAATTATTTCTAATGAATACTAATTATGTAAAACGAAGAAAAAAATTATGAAATATATCGATATTAATAAAACAAGATAACTGTACGTCTCTATGTGCATATGTTTGTACCGTAATGAGCTTATTATACACCGCACATTGTAGATCTACAAAAATTGGCAGTTTTATATTTTAGAGAGATCGTTGTTTCTCATTATACAAGCAACTCCTAGAAGTTGAGCCAGTATCTAATACTTCAAAAGTGTAAGGTGCCTCTTAAAAGGATATTGCCTATTTAAAATGCTAAGGTTTTTCTAATGTCATTTCCATTGAACTTATAAAAATTTTTAGGCTTAATATTAGCACAGTCACAGTTGAGCTTTTTTGAATTGCTTGTTTCTTAGATATAACACCAATTTGTGTACAGCTTTATCGATACTAATAAAAGATGATGTCTGTCAAAAATGTTTGAAAAATTTCATTTGAGGATTTCAGTTGATACATGTTTTTTCAGTGTGCTGAAGTTGAAAATAATTTTTATCTATCACGTATAGATTTTTGGTCAATGCGCTACCTACACATTTTTTTCCTTTTCAATAGTTTCTGGTATGTTTCCATGATTAATTATAATTAACATAGTATAAAAGTTACCAAGTAACAATATTGGTAGAAAAATCGCAGATGAAATTATGTCAGAAGACAACCCTGTATTGACAAAAATCTATACTTGATAGAGAAAAACTGCTACAGTTTTGGTTTCAGCTCACTAAAAAACATTAAACTCAGCCAAAATCATCAAACCTAAATTTTAGATGTAGACCTCTGTTATTCAGATATTAATTAAAACATTAACTACTAATTAATTTATCACCTTGTACTGTTTGCTTTTCTTAATAGTGAAAGAGATAAATGCCGCTCCGAAGCGCTAAAACGGAAAGTAGAAAAGAAGTCGCATTTTTAAAACGTCATCTCCTCCCAAAGAAAAAAGATTTTGGAATTGAGAAGACGGTTCTTTTCCACTTTCAACGATGCAGTATTTAAGAAAAATATTGAGTTTTAATATAGTTTGAGAGTTTTTTTTCTAAGATCCAAAATCTAGGTGTTTCTTACACATAATTTTTTGAACTACCCTTTAACCATGGCTAATTCTGGGATTGATTCACACAAGCCTTCATCGGAAAAGCCTCAGTTTTTTATAACAGTGATACACATTTCTTTGAAAAATCCAGACTTTTGGTACTGTACAGGGCTGTCAGAGAGGGAAATTTAGATACCACTATTTTCAAATAAAGATATTTTTAAAATAGCTATCAACAAATATTCAAATGTAAAATAATTATATTGAAATATAAAAATTTCCCATTGGGAGAACCCTGATACTGTATACATAATTTTAATATTTCATACATAATTTTTGTGTGCATAAAGGTATCTCCTTCCTAAATAAATTCCTATAAATTTCCTATATTTTGAAAAGTCAATTCCTATATTTCCTATAATATTTATTAAAAATGTCACTTCTAGGCCTGCAAAAGTCAATACAATGTGTTAGTCTTACAAAATTTAACATGATTAATGTTAACCATCAGTCACCATATGCTTTTACAAATGAAAATATATAGTCAGTTATCTCATACAGCCCTAAAATCTTATTGTTATACATTATGCTGTCTTTAAATTTGATTCATCAAATCAAGAAACTTCCATCAAACTTGATATTTTAAGCCTGCTAGTTTGCGCTAGCCAAGGTCATGCGTTCAAATTTACACTTGACAAACAGGAATCAAGTGATACATCCCAATCACACAATATGCTTATCACAGTATATATGAATCAAATATTTGTAACACTGATTTTACAAGCATTTCATTCAAGTATGACTGGCTTATAACAATAACAATAATAATTACTGCCATGAATTGGATTGTGCAAATGTTGACCTCGTGTGTTCAGCGTTACAGATAATGCTTTTTCCACCCAAGATGAGATTCACTTCTAAAATAACATATTACACATTATTATCGCTCTTAATTTCATCCGTGGGGACCTGGGCTTTTGACTCCAGCTCATGTTGTCAACCTGTAGCAGAGGCTTTAATCACGGATAAAAATATTGAGGATCACTATTTTCGGCATCTCTTTCTGTAATCCAGATTTTAAAATTTCGGACAAGAATAAGAATTCCACTGGTCGCAGTGCGAGGGAATTAATGTTGGTAGCACAGACCACCCATCTATCACAATTCTCTAACCAGGCTCTTATTAACATTTATGGAGGAGCAAATACGGCGATGCATTCATTTGGTGCCCCGGCTAGCGAGTAATATGTTTGTATGCTCAAAATCCTAACAAATGCATTATTTCTCTGACTTTCACTCTCTTCGCAAGATACGAAACACTCTCTGGAGTGCTGCATAGTTTATTTTCCCACAAGTAGCCTGCTTTCTGTGCGAGCACGTGCGTTATGCAGCTTCATATCATGAATAATTACTCGCCTATCATTAATCAGGTTTGCCTGAAAGAAAGCCAAGTACCACGGTTCAAGAAATGCGTTTGATAATTAATGATGTCCAAGAAGAATCTTTTAAGGGATGGCTTTTCCGCTACTTTGTGGGAATGTCGCTAGATTTCTTTAAACTTTCATATAAAATGGATTATTTTGAGTTTTTTTTTTTTTTTTTTTTTTTTAAAGAATTTCTATAAAAAGCTAAAAAGTATCTTGTTATCATGTGATATTGACTTAGTATTATGAAAGCATTTTATTGTTGGAATGCTGTTTGGTACAATCATTTTCTGTTTAATATAAATAATAAACAAGAACGAAAAACCACGCTGCTCGCATAGATTATTAACACCTTTCAACTGTACGTACTCTGTACATCGTTCAGCTGTCAATGCACTACGTAATCACACAACGGACAGACAGAAAGACAGACAGACTAATTGAAATAATCATAATCACACTTAAGTGTTATTGGAAAATGTTAAAATGCTTAATGAAAACGGAAACGCAATTTCAATAATTTCCATTTGTAGTCTTTAATATATATCAGAATATTTTAACGTAGCTCTGTAAATTTTAACTTACCATATTCCATAGATTTTAATTTTTTTTTTTTCTTTTTTTTTTTTTTTTTTTTTTCTTTTTAGCATATGGAAAATATGTGGCAATTTCATTATGATTTGTGCAATACAAAGTTATTTATATATAATTTATGAAAATTCCTCTCACTCAAAGCAATACATTGCAATTTTTGGGTATCCCTGTACACAAACCAGTTATTCTATTTATACCATTTTAAATAGAGGACATGCCATAGTTAGGCTGACCAGATCAAAGTACCTTTATAAATGAGAAGCGTTAAAAATTTCTACAACTGTCCAATTATGGATGTATTTTTTCATACCTAATAAATAAGGACTAAAAATATAGTATTAATAATTAATAATTTACTTTCCACAATTTTGTAAAACTTAGAAAAATGCCTTAAAAAAAAAAAAGGAAGTCCCCATTTGTCCCCAGAAAATGGGGACGTTTGGTATGTATAGCCATAGTGAACTTGAATAATATGTATCACTTTTAACACTTTTCAACTTTGTTGGAAAGTGTTAAAAAGGATTAACATTATAATGATAATATTTGCATTATAAATACGGATATTTTCAAAGATTAGAAGCTTATATATTAAAAAAAAAAAAAAAAAAAAAAAAAAAAAAAAAAAAATCTATTTTAAACCAAATTAGATATATTGAATAAATGTCATCACCATAATTATTGCAAAATTGAAATACATCAATATATTCCCACAAGAAAGGAACCGTTAAATCTCATAGAAAATATGGAACTTAATCATTGTCTGTCGGCCACTGTACTTTTTATGTATTAATATAGTTTATATATATATATCTTAACTAGGAAAATAATTATGATAATGATTAAAAAAAAAAAAAAATCTTAAATTAAATTACACATTAATTTATACTATAACATTATGGTCATTTACATGCCATACCCTTTCATTTTCAAATGCGATGGTTAACACAGGCCTTGGTGTTAATTTTTTTTAATGAATCGTGAATTCTTACTAACCTTTATAAATTGTAATATATATATATATATATATATCTGTTTAGTCCCTTAAACGTTAAGCCCATTTTTTTCCGACATGCATTATCGAAATAAAAGGCTGATATGACTAAATTTTTAAATAAATGTTGCTTTTTTCGGGAAAATGGGAACAACAAATGTCTGTAGTATACAGTAGCAAAATTTCATACTTATACTGTGCATAATATTAAGTTTATGAATCATTAAACATATATACTTTAAATCGGCTAACGTTGAATAGGCTAAGAGAGAAGAACAAAAAAAAAAAAAAGAAAAAAAAAAAAAAAGGTTCAATTAAAGCAGTACATTATTAAAGCAAACATAACAATCATTAAAGATTATCATTTGTAAAACTTAGTCGTCAGTTTCAAAGTTTTAGTTAATCTTCAATCATTTCAGTATTATACTACGTGGAAAGTTCAAAATTTACTATGTTTTCATGTAGTTGAACCTTAATAATAAATAAGTAAATACTGATTTGTGTTATGTGTATATGTATATAGCGTTGCAGTTTTATTTACATTTAAATTATATGTATGCGTATAAATTTGCTTACTTTTCTTGATAAACTAGAAGAAAAAGTCTCAATATAACTGTCATAATTCTTAAATATTAAATAGTATTTTTGAATTGAAAAATTGAATATTTTAAGCTTCAAAAAGTATAAATAAATAAAAATTTCAAAAAATTCCAGATACGTTTCATTGCGCTTTTTCATTCTTTTCTTTTATTGTTAAAGTATGAATTAGTTTTAAAAAACACCGCATTTACACAAAACTTTTGTCTGCTGGGCGTACTGCTTGCGTTGTAGTGGTAATAACAACTAAAAATTCTTTAAAATGTGGGCATATATATATATTTTTTTTAAATAAAAATGGGATATTTTTTTTTATATTTAAAATTATTTCGATTATCAGTAGTTGTAATAGAGCATTTTACTTGCACGTGACCCGTATTTCTGCCTGTTATATTCTGAAGCCCATTCGCCTCTACTGTTTCTCAGCTATTACAATAATATCATATTCAGAAAAAAATGGCTGTTTTTTTTCACACAAAAATATCTGTGGGAAAATTTTTAAATTAAAAATCATTACATAATAAGCAGTTTTGATGCTATTTAGACGATTATTCAAGTTTACCTTTTATAAATGTTTCGATTTTTTTTTTTTTTTTTTTTTTTGTTAAAATTTTACTTTTTAGTACATTTTTTATTATTTTCTGAACAATTATCTAGTTATAAATTTATCGGTGAACTCGATAGATTAATAGCTAACGTATTATTTTTTAAAAGTAGTTAATGTTTTTCAATGGAATTTAATTTTTTATTCTGTATATAACCCGTCCTTACATATTGATATATAAATTAATAAGAAAGAATTTCATAAAAAAAAAAAAAGCCAAAAAATATTTAACTCTACAAATGAATTTTTTTTATACGCTCTGCAGAAAAACAGTATTATGTTTTTATTTTATAGGCATAAACATTGATAACATTGCGTAGTGCACACAAAAAACTGTACTTAATTTCTAATTTTTTATTTGCAGATAGTTTATTTTATTTATTTTTTTTTAATTTGTACATGGTTATGCATTTATTATTGTATTATTGGTCTATTACACAAGATTTGTGGAGGGGGAAAATATTTAATTTTAAGTTATAAAAGAGTTTTTTTAGAAACTTTATAAATAATTAACCTGCCATCTATTTAAGAAGGACGTATGTTGAAATGTTGGTTTATATATAGAACATAGAAAATTTCATATTTCAAGTGAAATCGAATTTTCAAATTTCCTAAGTAGCGTCCATTTATAGAACTTTGCGATAAATATAATATAATAGTCAGAATCGACTAATCGAATATATTTTCATTAATCTCATACAGCTTTCCAGAATTTATAATAAGTTTAAGACTCTTTAATCGTCATTATGGCATCGTATCCTGGCTTTTGTATTATTAATTGTATATGTACGTGCATTACGACTAATATTTCTGGAAGATGATACCATGGAATTCCACTTTTTACTTTTTAGACATGCATTTTTATTATACGTTAAAATAACTAAATTTATTTTCAAATGTTATTTAATCATTTTTACAGCAGAAATAATGTTAAGTTTCCAAAGCAACTGTTTGAATGTTAAATTGTAATTACATCGTCTTAATAATAAAAGCCCAAGTTTCTGGAAACTGATGTTTTGCTGCTGGAACAATATATTGAAATAATAATAATAATTTAAAAAAAATTATAAAAGATTATTTATCTAAAGGTTAAATAGGTTAAATAATTTTTGATAAAAGGTTTAATTTTACCGAAAAAAGGACGATTCAACTGCAACAGTGTACTGGGGAAAAAAATAGAAAGGAAATGAACAAATAAAATAAAATAAAAAGATAATTAAAAAGAAAGAAATATTAAATAAACATATTATTTCTGTTACGTATGTCTAAGTAGATTTATTATAATGTAAAATGAATTTTAATTATTAAAAAATATCATGTAAATTATTGATAAAAATTTAAATTGGCACGAGGGGAAAAAAAAAGAGCGTTATTTGTGATTTTTTTTTTTTTTTTTTTTTTTTATCTTTGATCTGAAATTAATTTTGATAAATAATTAAATTTAAATTACATTTCATTATTTGAATTTCGTTCTTTCAATAAAAAACACAGTTAAATTTTAAATAATCATTCTTTAATTATTTCTATTTATCCTGATATTTGGCTAGAGTTCTTTATTTGGCGAATATGGCTTGCCGGGATAATTTGCAAGCAGCAAGTTTGGAAATAGATTCATTTGAAAATATCGACCGCTAGGCGGACGAAGGACGTCTAGTTTTTAAAAAATATGTTAGGTTAATTTTTCAATAAAATAAATTCTGAATATCATAATTTTTTTTTTTTTCTCTCCTTTATCCATTTTTTTCTTTTTTTACAAATTAAAGCTTCAGGGCTAAGGGTTTTATATAGAATAATACATAAAATAATAATAATAATAATAATTTTTTTTTAAATTCCAACTACAGTTTTATGTAAATATAATATATTTATGTATTAAATTTACATATGTATGTATATATATTTGTAATGGAAGGTTAAATTTAATTTTAAATTTCTTAAAAAAATAAAATAATAATAATAATTTCTGATTATGACGCAGCATAAAGTTATATATGATAATAAAGACAACTAAACAACGACTTCATTGAGAAAAAAATTATGTAACTGACTTCTAGAATCTAAATTATGGCTCTATAGTTCCATGTCATCCTTATAAATTCTAGTCCCCTTTGAAAGCGAGTTCTAGAAACCCCTATCTAGAAACCCCTAATTCTAAAGCGTTTGCCTATATTATTGAAAAATCAAACTTATTTTAAAATATCTGCAAATGAATGCAAATATAAGAGGCGTGTTTTAACAACTATGATATTGAGTTATGACCCAATTCCAGAAAACCAAGCTAGAATTTCTCGCAGTACAAAAAGGATTCATAATATTCATAATATTGTTTGATCATTTAGAAGTATATAGACTAGAAATTCTCGATCATTTCGTTTATCCAGCTTATTGGCGTGCCTTATACGCATAGCTCGGAAATCTATATTTCTAGCTTCAGAATTTAGAAAATGACCACTTATTCATTCTAGATGAAGGCGGTATATATATACATATTTTCAATATTGTACATGCGATTGCAACATAAACGATACGTACTCAAAATTCATCTTTCATTATAACCAAACAATTAATAATAATAATAATAATAATAATAATAATAATAATAACATGTGTTTTGTGAAACTGAAAAGCATGCACTTTTATATATCTATCTATCTATCTATCTATAATATGATATACAATTTCTTAAAAAGGGATGTACTCTAAAACTTTAAATCGTTGAATGTCTACTTAAAGTCATATGCTAATTTTACAACTTCAGTAATGGTCTATATACTATATCCCTGAATAATGTAATTAAGCATTTTTATCTTTGTCAATGCATTAGATTCTATTTCAATTTAAAGTTCGGTGAAGTGGAACAAAGACAATCTAAACACACATCGCCTGTACATGAAAAGCGGTACTTTTTATTTTCCATTCAGATTTCGTTTAGCCACCATAAGATAATAAGATCATACATTATATTTCTATTAAATATTTGAGCGGAGTTTTTAAATAAAATGTAAGAGTTATTAGAGTTTATTCATAAATGATAATTCATAATCTTTGTCAGTGTATTAGATAGTATTTCAATTTAAAATTCGGTGAAATCAAAACACAGTCAATTTAAAAATACATACGTCCGTACAGGGATTTCAATTACCCACCATAATATTATAAGACTATATATTATTTCTCTATTAAATATTTGAACTGAGTTATATATTAGTTAATAACGTTTATTTGTTTATTTTATTTTAAATCGTCTTTTTATTATTATTATTATTATTATTATTAAAATCGTTGATATTGTATTTATGGCGTGAATTTCTCAGAAAGAGTTTTAGCGACGTTGGTAAAAATTTGGTATTAAGAGGTATTTAGAAACCGATCTGACTTATTCCCATGTTCAAGAAAATTAGCGTTCACTGGTAGCTCGTACTTTTCCAGTGCAAAATATAGCAGAAACCTGGTTTTCTAGGAAAATGTTCAAATAATTTTAATTAAAATTTGTAGTTAGTTTTTTTTCTTTCAAGATAACAATTCGATCTGAATTACTCTTATTTTCAAGAAAAATTAGTGTTTGTTGGTAAGCCTTACACCACTGGGGGCAAAATATAACAGAAATTTAGTATTCTTGGAAATATATCGAACGATTTCGATAAAAATTTAGAGTTAAGGATTTTATGAGATGACAATTTGATCTGAATTATTCTCATCTTCAGGAAAATTAGCATTTATTAGTTATGCTGTACGGGGAAAAAAAAGTGATATATATATTTTCACATTTCCTAATATTTTTACAATTTAATTTTTAAATTAATATTCATTTTTATGTTCTCAAATGATCTGTAAAAGGTACAACTGAATTTAATAAAAGTTCATTAACATAGTATTTTTTGTATATAAACTAGTACTGATGTAGTTATACTATTTATCCAAAATAAATAGGAATTTATTTTCCTGTTTGAATTTTTAATAAAAGTATAATTACATGAGTACTCGCCTTTCTGTTTTCGCTGTTTTTCATTATTTTTCAGCATATGTAAATCAAAGTCAGGTATAATTCTCTAATATATGAGTACGAAAATTCAACCAGTACAGGAACACCTCTTTTATGAGGATTTTAGAAAACAATTCTTTATTTATTCTATAAATTATTTTTACAGTGGTTCGAATTTCAGAGTGAGCTCGGTCATTCAGGTATACTATTAATATTAATAAAATAAAATTATAAAATAAATAAATAAATAGATAGATAAATGTCAACCTTAAAGATTTGCTTCTCAGTGATTTGTCTTTCGTTGTTTTTTATAAAAAATATAACATATTTTTTAATTAAAAATCTTTAAGTTAATTATTTATTAATTACCTTAACTAAAATGTTTTCATTTTCATACCGCGTAAAATATTTTAGCACTTATGTTATTAATTGAAAGCTTTTTTTATATTTTTCTGATCAGTTTCAAAATAAAAACTTAGTGTTAGTTTATGAGACATCCTGAAGCGCGAAATCATTATTTTTTTCAAATAAAATTTTAAGCGTCAAAGCAAATTATATTTTGTTTTTCCAATAGTTTATCTTTAAAGCACTCAAATATTGGGTTCATTTAAATTTTACGGCCGAATTCACCGGAGGAAAAATAATTCTTTTAATTTTCCTCCTGTGTATTTCAAATAAATATTTTCTCTCGATTTCCAAACATTTTTTTTTTTTTTTTAATAAAATTTTGTCTTTTATTCGCAAAAAGTTATGTCACTAATATCTTTTAAATTCCTTTAAGGCCTTTTTCTTTTTCGCATTTAGAAACAATAATTATACATGTACTGAGTTTACACATTAATGGCTTTCAAGTGTGTACCAAATCACTTCATTGCTCAAGTACATATTGACATTGAGTCTGTTTTTTGATGCTTTTCATCTCTAAGAAAATAAATTCAATCTGAAACTTTTATTTGAATAGCTTGTGTGGCAACAGAACACGAACAGGTGAAAAATAAGTTTCTGGGAATTCAGAATCGGTAAGATGATCGAAGCTTGATCTTGCTACATTCATTTTCTTGTTTTATATTTTCTCTTCAAGTTGTGCAAACAGCGATTTTTAGGCAAAGCATTTCGATAAATATTTGCTACGCTAACGTTTCGTTTCTTCTTTCAATACCCACGCGTAGCGTAAAAAGGAGAGCTGTTTCTTTCCTGCTTGTCGGATTCAGTAAAAGTCTTCATTAATTTAAGTTGAAAAAGTGATGTAAAGATCTGTTAGTTTAAAGAGAAGAAGAAGAAAAGTAAGAAATGCCATTCATAATTTTAGAGTATAAATATTTCCAGAGTAAACAAAGTTTTTATTTTTGTTAAATTTTCAGTTATTAAGTAAAAGAAAGTTAAAATATTTAATAACAGATTAAATTTAAGAGCTGTCGAGGAGATAACAGAGAGGTTTCAAGTTAGTAAGAAAAAAAATTCGTTTATTATTTTTGTTAACGGAATAACGTGGAAGAATACTGTATTTTTGATGCTTTACACTAAATCGTACTTTCGCTCCCCACTTCGAAACTCTCTCCGTTTGATAAATGTTAAAAGAAAACAGCTAGAATAAAATTTCGTTTGGCGTGTTGGTCTTTTCATGAAAACGTTCACAAGAGGAGGAAAATGCAATTTATTTTATGGGGCAAAAATTAAAATTCGAAAATATAACACAATTTTGCCTCTGTGCTTAAAAAAATATACGTGTTTCAAAAGAAAAGCATTGTTTGTCAAAATATTTTTTTTTCCTGGCAATTATTTAAAACAATATTTTTTTTCCGCTACCATAAATACCACATCAATAAATTTATTTTAGAAAGCCTATGTGACCGAATTATTTTTATCAAAATTCTAATAAAATTTTGCCCTCTTTGATAAGTTGTAACCAATCTCAGATTTTTAAAAATCTGTTATTTTGTTAACATTCAGTTTCGATAGTTTTGTTCTCGCAGCAAATTTCACCTATGCAAAAAAAAAAAAAAAAAAAAAAAAAAAAAAATTGTCTAAGAAACTTATTATCCGACTGGTTGTAATCCCTTCCGTGGACGATCAAAATTGTGAAGGCATGTCTCTGTACCATCCTTAGGGATGCGTCCCAGACTGTCTCATATTACCCATTGCGCAGTACTAGTGCGACTTTAAACTCAATCAACCAACCGATGGGTTGTAATGACTTTTATTGTGCCAGATCTAACTTCTTACTTTTGCTTCTATATAAAATAAAATATATATGCACAGTCGGCAACAAAAGCGTCCAAACACTTGCAAATATTCCTATATAAAAAAAGCACACTTAATACAGTTTTGTTAAATAAATCCTTGTCGAATCCTGTTTTTAGTCTGTCTAAAAACAGGATTCGATAAGGATTTTTTTTAACAAAACTGTATTAAGTGTACTTTTTTTATATAGGAATTTTTGTTAGTGTTTGAAGACTTTTGTTACCGATTGTATATCAGCCACAATTAAGATGGTAGCAAGCGTTACTAAATGATTCATAATTTAAAACAAAAGGGATTTCTAAACTGCATTATTGTCTGAATTAGCACTAAATAATGCGAATGAATTCTTTCTTATAGGCAGATTTTATATGTAAGGCAAAAAAAAAAAAAAAAAAAAGTCATGCATTGCCGTGAACAAATTAAATATATATGTATATTTTATTTTTAAAATCTATTTTTCATATTACAATTGTCCTAAAAAATTTAAAGGAGAAAAAATATAAATAAAATGTTATTTTTATCAGTTGATGTTATCTGAGTAAAATTTTAACATTATTATAATTTTCCCCCCATTTTAAATTGGTTATAGAAGATCACTCAAAATATTTTTTATAAATTTCATAGATTAGTCTTTGACTAATCTGTAAAATATTGGAAACCTTAAGCAATTCGCAAAATGATTGTTTTTAATAACCTTTATGTCACTTAATAATCGATATTGTTATTTACGGCTTGATTCTGAATTGCATTGAAGTTTCTCAGTCGAATCTCTTGTAAGCCAAGTCTGTGAAAAATGAAATAAAATAAATTTCCTATTCAATAACTTACTTGTTGTCATTACAGTGATATTAGAATAAAGCAATATTTAACCTTAGTTTTATAATACTGGAAGAATGAATATCATTTGAATATATCAGTGTTGTAAAATTAAGCAACATCGTTTGTTAATATGACTCGTTAATTCATGAGATGAAAATGATCTTACAACTTTACATATCCTATAGCAGTTTATGCTGCTTCCAATCACGCCATGCTTGGTAAACATGATCCTCTTTTGCGAAACCTTTGCTTTACCACGATATATGAGATGCTTATTTCCTTTGGCTACTTGTCTGCTGACTTCTGGTGTTTAAAGGGTTACCTCTACCGTTTCCTTATTCCGGTGATATGGTAAGTATCAGGAACAATAGAACATACATTACTCCAAACACCTTTAAAGGTAAGGAAAAAAAATCTCAACGAATGATTCTCTACAGGCTAGCGCATCTAAATATTGTGAAAATTCCTCATCTCTCAAAGTCATAAGAAATTAGCCTGGATTGAAGTCTTTCGTTCTCTTTTCTTGGACTCCTGAAGTAGGTAATTGAGTAGGTGGTCGTGAGTTTTAACTCAAGTACACGCATTCTTCAAAGGCCATGCGAGTTTTATTTCAAAGAGTGAGAATAATCTATGCATCTGTGTCACTGAGATATTGCTTTGTTCTCACATTGCACTAAACGTCTGTTGCTCACTGAATTGTTTGTATGGCCTGAATGGGAATATATCAAGTAATTTATGATTAATAAAACTGTTTGTTTGCAAGATATTCACTATTAGTGAGAAATAATGTTCATATTAATAAAATATCATCTAGAAAGCGTACATATTTTTTATAGTCCGTTGCAAATTTCAAGACTTTTGTTTGAAACACGGACATAATTTAAGTCCATTTTTACTTCCATTCCCGACTACCATAGGTAATATAAGTATTATATTCGGTCCAAAATTTCGATGTTGAGTTTTCATCTGATATACATGTTTGAAGGCCGCGTGAGTAAGAATTTTCTGACTATCATATTTCCAAAACGAAGAAAATGAAAACTAAAAGAGAGATAGAACGACGAAACTTAAAGACAAATCCACTGCACAGATGATTTTGCTAACTTGGTGAAAAATGGGAAACAGCAATTGGGACCGTAACTTTATTTCTCAAAAACGACTCTAACGATTTTCTTCAAAGTTGCTATTGAAACAAACCCTTTTTAGATTTCCTTTTGTATGTGTTAGTTGGTAACTTCAGAAAAATTGATAGACTTTCTGATTACGTAGGTCAGTATTAGACCTTGGCTATTGGTGTTTCAAAAATAGACCTACCAATTTTCGTTAAATTCACTATATGTGTCTTTTTCCACGTCTGTATAGTTGGTTATAACAGGAAAATTCGTAGGAGTCACGATCAGTTTAGTGAATTTTATGTCTTCTAATCACCCTATCTCCAAAAAAAGTTCATAACATGTGTAGTAGTGGGTAATTGAAATCGTGTAATTGTTACACACCAGAAATTCTTTTCTTTATGTTTTTGGCATTTTTTTTTAAATATTGACATTGTGACAATTAGTGAAGATATATAGTGGTCAAGTTATTCAGTTAAGTGATTTTCGAAAACATTAAGATTTCTCCAAATGTGTATATGTTAGTACAGTCGTCCCCACTTAATCGGATAACGGATAATCGAATACCCCGCTTATAAGAATATAAAGTTATAGAATCAATTTTTTCCCCATAAAAGTAATGTTAAATTTCCTCGTTTAAAGAAATATTTTTTACAACGCCACCCCGCTTAATCGCATAAACACTCAAAGTTTCTTAAATAAAATTCCTCTATTTCTGGGCAAATTTCTCCTCTCTTTCTCAAAAAAAAAAAAAAAAAAAAAAAAATCCGTTCTTCTTTTAAAAATCTTAATAACTAAGGCATGCTCTTTAAACATTGAGACGGTATTCCTACCGAGGTGATAAAAATCGTGCAAAAGCCAAATTTATAAAATCAGCAACTGATGAGAAAATTAGAAATTAAAATACAAATGGTCTCCAGGAATTAGAAATCGCAAATTTTGAAAGTTTTCAGATGATTGAAAAACAACTTTATGAACTCATAGATGTGGATAAAGATGGAGAAACAGAAAGAGATGAAGAGTTTAATCTTCCAATAAAACCTTTAAATGAAAGTGATAAAGAAGAGCAAGCGAAAGATAAATGAAGTTGCAAAATCCTTTAACATTATTCATCGTCATTTTGAGTCTTATAGAAGCAATTATAATCTATTTATGTGCTTTAGAAAAAGAAATCGAAAAATGCTTAGAAGTCTATGTTAAAGTAATCAATCATAACTGATTTTTTTTTTTTGTTAAAAGTAAAATTGTAAGTACACTTTATTTTTATATTTATTCCAGCATTAATTGCATTTGTATGAATTACTATAATATTTTAACTTAGTAAAAATTTTGTTAAATATTTAAATAAGAAAGAAGTATCGATCATTTACCTTTTCATGTAAGCAGAAAACCATTATAGTTATTCATGCAATTGCGTTTCTAGTCTTAACCGCATAATTGAATACCCCGCTTAATCGAATTAATATAGTTGGAACGGTAGATATTCGTTTAAGCGGGGCCGACTGTATTTAATTAGATTAAATTTGTAAACGAAGAACATATATTACAAATGATTGATAACATTGGTCTACAAAAATAATGTTGACAAAATTTGATTTGATAATTTTAGCCGACACATATATTTTTTCATGTGTTGAAACCGAAAATAAAGCCAGTTTTTCTCTATAACGTATAAATTTTTGTTAATAATGCCGACACAATTTCTTCATTTTCGGTAGTAGTTTCTAGCATATTTTTCGTGATTAATTATTATTAACCATAGAAACATACTACAAAAGTTACCATATGATTATACTGGTGAAAGACTCACGGAAGAAATTGTGTCGGTAGATATCCTACATTGACAAAAATCCTTACCTCTGATAGAGAAAAACTGACTTCTGTTTAGGTTTCGGCATACCGAAAAACATAGAGACCAGTAAAAATTATCAAATCAAAATTTTAGATGTAGACCTGTGTAATTGTTGTGTACATCATCCATTGACATATATTTAAACATAAACTTACAATTTTTAAACATTATTTTTTAATACATATCGGTAAATCGATTTAATAACAGAAACAATATTTTTCTCGATTTGAAAGGTTGGAAATGGACTAAGACTATTAAAAAAGCATGAAATTTTTTTTAAATGCTTAGGGGGGGAAAATGTATGGATATATATTGGCAATAAGGAAGGAGAAAATCACCTCAATTTCATAGAAATTTATGGCAAATCGGCAAGACATAAATTTTGTTACAACCGAAAATATCAGAATCAAATACTTATGACAAAATCGCAAACAAAATGAATATTAACGATGATTATTAGAACGATATTTCGCATTTTAAATGCTTAATAGGTAACAATGTTTTGCATTTTTTTTTTCTTCCGAGAAAGATAGATTAGTTTCCTTTTTAACTCTTGAAAAATGTACTCGAAATTTAAATTAATGGATTTTCTTGCGCTTTTAAATAATATAATAATTGTTTCTTTAAATATTCAGACATACTTGTTTTTAAAGAGAAAGACTTCTTTAAGATGTTTAGAATCCACGTTTAAATTAATACATCGAATTCTTGGAGATTATAAGACTGAAATTTCCGTTTCCGTTTCTTTTAAAGTGATCACATTTTGTGGCTACAACACGTATTGTTGTTGATTACGACTCTATAGATGGGCATAAATAGAAATTATCGACGTTTTAGTCTGGGAGACGGATTTGTGAAAATGTCCCTTTTAAAATGAAGCGGTAAATTGGCTTTAAGAGAGAGTTTAAATGTAATGAATGAATACGGCAGCGTTCTCCGGCTGAATTCTCCGTTTTATACTACAAATAAGCTTGTTAATTCTGACAAATAATTTCATCAATCTCTGTTTGAAGATAATTTAATATCGGTGTATAAATCTCGCTCAATGGTTTATGTCAACAGAATTGTTTGAATATCATATCCAATCTATGCGTTGTTGATTTCTTAATATAGATAGTTTGTGTTTGCGAGATTATTATTTGTTGATGGTCTGGTAAGAGTGTGTATATTATTGCGCTATTTGCGTATGTATTTCTTTGTTTGTT
Organism: Salticus scenicus; assembly: GCA_963930645.1. NCBI lineage: Eukaryota > Metazoa > Arthropoda > Arachnida > Araneae > Salticidae > Salticus > Salticus scenicus. The sequence goes on along the minus strand of OZ005656.1, from coordinate 203,343,962 downwards.
TGCATATACCTAAAGCATATTTGTTTGTTTCCATTTTTAATGGTATTTTTATGTAAATGAAATTGTTCACTTCAAGTGTGTTTGTGGTGTTTGGGATTAAAGCACCGTTCTCCCTCTAATAAAAATGATAATTGGAAAAAAAAAAAAAAAAAAAAAAAAATCAAGATTTACGTAAATGGTTTAAGTAAGAAGTTTTAATAATTTATTTTAAGATTTCCTAAATATCACATTTCTGCGTTGAATTTTTTTTATTTGTTTATAGTATTTTTCACATTTCTCAACTATGCAAAAAAAAAAATTTGTTTTTAAGGTTTATCAATTAGTTTAGACATCTATACTGTCTACATCTTAAAAAAAAAAAAAAAAAAAAAAAAAAAAACTAAGCGTATTTTTGTTTTTTGAATAATATACTATATAAAATTCTGCACAAAACAGAATTTAATTTAGTATAACAGATTTATTTTAATCTATTCTTCAATATAAAGGCATACAGTAATTATGTTTCATTTCCTAGCATCGCTAACTATATTCATTTCTTAAAATTTCTTTGGTATAGCTTTAGCACAGGGACCCCTTATAGGCTTTTAATTTTTTGTTGGCATTTTGACGATGAATTAAAATGGCTGTCACGATTTCGTAAGTAAAGATCTTGATGAGAAACGTCCCCGCTACTTCGGCGCCAAATTTCAAACTTCTTCAAGGAGTTCTCTACTGAAATTGTTCAATTTTCTTAGAATGTTTTTTTCTCAATTTTATTTTAACTATTAAAAAAAAAAAAAAAAAAAAAGGAAAAATGTTTGCCCGTTCAATTTTTTTCGACATAAAAAAAAAAAAAAAAAAAGATATTTACATATTTATTTATTTGCTTTTGGCTCATAAATAATAGAATATTTCTATATATATAGTTTTTTATAACTTTAGAAATTTCCGTTTATTTTATTAAATTTAAGCCTTTTCCATTTATTTTAATTTATTAGAAATCGCCATCATTATTTTAGAGTCTTTAACTTTATTTTCAGTGATTTTTAAAATGTCAATTATAAATATTTTCAAATAAATTTCTTAGTAAACTAATGTCTCCATATCATTCTAAAATCATCATAAGTACATGCAAGTTAACTTTTCTTGTAATTTTTTGTTTCAACATAATAGTAATAATAATACATAATATATATCGTTCTATACTGAAGCTGTTCCATTTCTTTAACACGATTTTTCTAAATTTTATTTAAATTATTTAAAAGTAAATCTTTGCTCATTCTATTTTTTTTTTTTTTTTTTTCTAACATAAAAAGAAATATAAAATTCAAGGTGCAATACTACAAACGGCGACGAAGCAAAATCCCAAATTGAAAAAAATAGTACAACTTTTCATGCTGGGACAAAAAAAAAAAAAAAAAAAAAAAAAAAAAATTAGAAATTTTACATATATATATATATTTTTTTAAATTTATTATTATTTTTTTTTTCTGTTATCGTTGTAAGAGAAAATATTTATTTTTCTATTATATACGTGGCTTTCTTTTTCAAAATTTACATAATGTTTTATAGAAAAGCTCCATACATATCACACACCCACATCTACATAATGTTAATATTACGAATTTAGTAGGAATTGTTTTTTTTTTCCGAATGCCAGACATTTCGCGTATAACATATTTAATTTAACCACACTCACTATTAATATTAAACACTCACTGTAGTTGTATGACGATGTTTCATAGTTATATCAGATTTGTATCCTTATTTGTTTAAACTAGTCATTGTGCAGCGTCGCGTTTAAGCAGCTGTTTTCATGACTTTGTAGGTGCTCTAGTTTTGAAAACTACTTTACTACTTCTTTGGTTTTGATAAAAGAATTAAAAGAAAGGTAACTATGTATCTCTTTTAAGGTTGGTTATTCACAAAAGAAAACTATTGAAATAACCCTAAAAAGTAGCTATTGTAAAATGAATGTTTTCAAAAATAAAATTGTTGTTGAATTGGCATAAATAATAATGACCCTATTGATCTTAAGTAATTAATTTTGTGGCCATCACAAAACTTTCTTCTATACTTTCCTGCAGTGCAAACACTTGTTAAAATTATTTTCCCACGATAAATGCAGACGACTTTTATAGCACTAAATGCTGAGAGAAAGTCAATATTATACCCTACAGAAAATATTTTAGGCTGTACACACAGCTTAGGCTGCTTTTACACAAGACTTTTGTTGTAAAAAAAAAAAAAAAAAAAGAAGTTTTTTAATTGCATAATAATTGGTTAATTTTTTTTTTTTCATTGTGTATATTATAGGAAATTTTGTCCTATACTGCCATATCAGATATTATGAATTAGGATGAAAAAGCCACCCACTGGGTGATTTCCTCCAAAAGGTGACAGGCACTATTTCTGTCAAGGTGCAACTAAAATAAATTTCAAATTCTGTTTACTTTTTCTTGTGCTAGAGCTGCCACAAAGTTTTTGTTACATGAACACACACACAGAAAAACAGATAGGCATTTTCTAAAACCGGACAAATCATATCCAAGACCTCTGAAAACATGTAAAGCCATCGAAAATCGGTAGTCGAGGATTTTTGCGAATCCGGTACTATTTGTATTATCTGTGTGTCTGTGTGTCTGTTATCAGCCTATCTCAAGAACAAATATTAGCAGGAAGTCTACACTCAGGATTCTAAATTTCTATCATAATGAGATGCTACTTGAAACTTTTATTTGATCGAATAAATAGTCTGTGTATCGGATATCCGAACAAATTTAAATACATTACGTCTAATAGGTAAAATTATTATAGGAACAGTTTAACACCTTTAGACTGCAATAAACAAAATGAAGTTGATATATATATATATATATATATATATTATATTATGTGCACAAAAGCATTTTTCACATAGAATAGGCTATGAAAAGAATTCGGATATATTAGAATAGTTCGAAGTACATTTTAATTTGTGTACGCTGGATTTTTTTTTTCTCTATGCTAAATTTAAATATGTTGTTTGGGGTGTTTATAATTTACAAACACTCTACAGGGCTATTAAAAGTTAATCGGAAAAGGTTAGAAGAGTGGTATGGCAACAATTATGTGAATAATCCATATAATATTTCTCTAACGTGGACCAGTTTCAATTTTTTTTTTTTGTCGAAACGATACGATACGCGAGGATAAAAAAGTAATATTCATACATGGACAATATTATTTAAGCACGCGGACTTAGCTCAATGGACTAAAAAAAAAAAAAAAAAAATACGACATTTGTCTGATGAGATTATTTTACGAAAAAATGTTTTTTTTTAACAGCTGTTTCTTCAGAACCTTTATAAGCGTCATTTTAAACCTAGCAATATTTAAAGATATATACAGAACTTTTGTGTCATAAATTGACTAAAAAACACAATAATAAAAATCGGAATTAGGTTATTTTATTTATGTATTTATTAAAAAAAAATATCCAATATTAATAAAAAGTCATCGCCAACATGACGGCAAAAATTTAAAAGGCGTCGTGGGAGTCCTATATTAAAACTGTACTGCCTGTGGAAGTATGAAAATTGGGTCGTGAACCATGAATTTTATTTTGAAACCTTTCTTTGAATGATTTTGGTTTCACTATTGTACAATATTAATCTGGTTTTAATAATAATTTGGCTTCTGGTAAATTAAAATTTTAATTAGGTGGTGAAATTGGTATAACATTTATGACTTTCAATTTTAAAAGCAAATAAAAAAAGAAATAAAGTGCGAATATTTCGCACGGGTTAGTTTGAAATAAATTTTAAAATTTAATAACATTTTTAAATTTTTTATGGGTGAATCTAAAATATTTAAACGGGCTTACAGGACGGCGATAGCCTCCCACCCCACCCACCCACCCACCCACCCTCATTGAAATGTACGTTTAATATTAATTGCTTCTAACGTTATTTTCAACTGCTTTTATACTATACTGGAAATATTCAGAAACATTATCTCTTACCTTATACGTAAAAATGTAATAATATGTCTTTAACGTAGTGTAGGGAAAGTAGTATGAATGACTTATCAGATTATCAAATATATTTGACTACTTATTTACTAAGTACATTAATTTACTGACTTTACCTTAATAACATTTTGTAAAATGAACTCATTACTTTTTTTTTTGTTTATTTATTTTGTGATACTTTAATATTCAATGCCAATTAGGTTGCTTTTTTATTTTTGTTCATAATTACGCACATTTTTATGCTTCTTTTTATGAATTTTCGGAGTGCAGTGAATGAAAACTATATTGCGTGTTGTTATAACGTACAGAGATTTTAATTTAATTTAAACAATAATATCAAATAACCAAAGATTTTTTAAAAAGATATATGAAAAGTATTATATTTTAATAAGAGAAAAAGAATATTTACTAAACAACAATTACAATATGTGGTTTAGTGAAAAACATTTTTTCTCATTTAATTTAGCTGATGAAAAGGAATATAAATGCTTTCAGTATAAGAAAAATGAAAGGAAAAATGCGCATATTATACAAATTTGTTTCTTTTCTTAATCCATATCCTGAAAAATATATGTATTTCTATTAACAATAGTTCGATTAATGTCATGTATTTAATTTAAAAGAACGTGTAACATGAGACCTGTTTATTTGTTCTCTCTGTCATAAAAGAATTTTTCTATACTAGTTTTTAAAAATTTGGCCACGGCAGCTACGTTTCACTGAAGACTGAACAAATCGACCTGTTTCTTCTCCGAACTAATTTTTTATCGTCTAACTATGTGTTCGGCGTGCTTAAAATATAAAACGAATTTAATTTCGCCCTTTTTAATTTAAAACTTAAGCCTAATGAACTTCAGTGCTGTACCCCACTACTCGTTTTCTGCGCAGATAATCGGCGTTCCCGCAGAAACGCTCTTTTTCCACAAAAAAAAACTAAATAACCCTTTGACTACGTTTTGAACCGAAATCCCGTGCATTTCGGGGGGAGGCAAAAGGATGAGGGGGGAAAGGGGGGATGGAAATACCATCTCCTGATATTCTGAAAGAATAGGGAGGAGGCTTGGCCGCCAGTGATATTGATTTTGTGAAAAGGGGAAATCTAGGATGTTAAAACAAGGCCGCTGAGCGAGGGCTCAGTTTTAAATTTTAAAGAGAATCGTAGATGCCTTATAATGGACTTCAAGTTTTCTGTTTTTATAAAATGAATGTTTTAGGATTGTGTCATTTTACTTTTTGAAAGTCCGATTACGGATTTGGAAAATTAGCATTTAAAAAGTAATAAATGTTGTTTTTAGGGCGTTGTAGTCAATAAAAGTGAATCTAAAGTAAAAGGTTCATGTTTTATGATGGATCGAAAGATTTTTTTTCTGTTCATAGATTGAGTGTTTTGGTTATAAAAATAGTTTAAATTTAAATATCAATTACGAATTATTTAATGTGGCATTCAATTTTTTTTTTTTTTTTTTTTTTTTTTTTTTATTAAAATTATTACTTCTTCTTAAATTATTATTTGAAAAGTAAGAAATGTTATCGTTAGGATGTTCACGTCAATAAAAGTAAATTTTAAACTAAAGGATTGGTGTTTTATGAAGGATCGAATGCGTTTCTTTTCATTGACTGAATGGCTCAACATTACATTATTATATTTTTGAAATTAGATTACAAGTATTTGTTTTCTATTAAAATTGTTTTACACGTAACATGTTTCCGAAGATGAAATCTAGGATGTTAAAATAAAGCTTCTGAGCGTGTGCTTTGTTATGGTTTCATAGTATGGGCTTTGCGATTTTATCGTTTTTGTAGTTTGCTGTCTAATTGTGGTTTTTATACTTTTAAAATCAGCGTCTAAAAAATAACAGATATCTTCAGGATATTCAAGTCAATCTTGTGGCAGAATTCAGGCTACACAGTGACATTGTCGCAGAAAAGAATTGTCACCTGAGAAAGATCTGCTCATAAAAATTAAAGATATTTTTAGATTTTAGTATATAATAGAAACTTGTGTCTTTTATTTAAGAATTTTTTTTACAGTTTATTACTAATATTGATATCTTTAAAATTGTATGTGTAAATAAAAAAATATGCTATTAAATAACATGGTCTTGCAGAAAAGCTTTGCACAATTGAGGCTTGTCGCAGAAAACATAAAATATTCTGTCACAGGCCGAAGGTCAATATAAATAGGAAATTTAATGTAAAGTAATGAAGTTTATCAAAGTTTCCCCCCCCCCCCTCTCCACACATTAAATGTCTTAATAAAGTATTGCATTGTTTTACTTTTGAAAATATATATTAATAAAATAATTTATTCTTTATTGGTTAATAAAATTTTAAGAGTTAGATAACTTTTATTTTTTGAAGGTTAAAGTAGATACTGGTTGTATATTCACACTGTTTTAGATGAATCCATTGAAGTAACACTGGCACATTGAGTTTCTTTTTCTTTTCTTTTTTTTTTCAGAATTGTCTTTGCTATTAGAAATTTAAACTGAATATTTCAGTTTTTAATAAGCTGCTTACAGTTAGAAATGTAAAAATCCCGGGAATATGAAACAGGGAAATAAACATGAGAATTTTGGAATCTAAACTGGGAATTTTGGGCATTTTGAAAACTTCTATAGAAAGAAACTATTATTAAATGTTTACATTTGATTTCCTTTCTTTTAAGAGTACAAGTATTATAACATTTTTGTATTTTATTTTTATTTCACTTATAGAAGTTCAAGTAAGATTGAAAAATAAGTAATTATTTGTTGCAAAGAACTTTAAAAAATGAAACACATTATTCATACCACTGATGAATTTATGCCTGTTTATTCAAGTAATTTATATAGCTTTTCAGAATAACAATACAATAAAATTAAATAATAAAGGTTAAAATTTATAAAAATTTTATTGTTATAATATAAATAATTTACTTCAATATTTTATTATGGAAATAATCAATTAAAAAGAATAATAATCAATATCAAACACTTGCTATTTGTTTGTTACACATTTCAAGTGATAATTGAACTTAGAAGATAAAATATTAAACAGTTTAAGCATTAATGAACCATTAACAATTTGCCTTTTATTATTTCACCTGTTAATACCTTTGCAATTTTGATAAGTAATAATGTTTTACAATAATAATATTGAGCATTTTTAAAAGTCAGGATTCAAAATTCCCATGTTTTGGAAAATTTCAAAGCTCCTTTCCGAAAAAACCCCGTTCTTTCCACTGATCACATCTGTAATCATAGTACTGGGAAAATTTATGCAGCTGAAATTCATTTGTAGAGTTATTCAGAATATTGACCATGTTTTATAGTGTCGTCTGGGTTTTTATAAACGTAACATAATTTATGCTGTGGTTTTTGCCCTTTCTTCCTTCTCTTATCACTTCAGTCATTGTTACCTTCTTGTTTTTTAGAAATTTATTGCATTATAATAATATTATACCCAATACTGATTGCTGTAATATTATTATTATAGCGAATCTATGTTTGAATCCATGTGTTGGAAGCTTGAGTGCTGGAAGCTTGAATTCATGTGATGAAACCGTGCTTTTTTTAAACGTAAAGAAGGATGGCAGTTAGGTTATTAAAAATGAATAGGCTCTTTTTAAATATATATTTTTAAAGATAATTATTTATTTTTGATTGAATTAGTACAATTTTTAAAACTTAGTAAATCAGGGTTTTGAAAAGCCCGGATTAAAAAAAAAAAAAAAAAAAAAAAAAAAAAGTGGGTTTTTTGGGTTCAGTTGGATTTTAATGGGTTATTTCTTGGGTTTAATTTTTTTTTTTTTTTTTTTTTTTAATATTAAACATAGAATAATACTATTGTGGGAAAAAAAAAAAAAAAACATGTGACACCTTCTATTTTATTAGTTGCTCTATGTAAATGTTTATTATCAAGTTAATAGTGTTTCATGGAACCAAGTTATAGGTATTATCATTAAAAATAATTCTAGAAACACAGAAAATTTTTACAAAAAGACCATAAAACTAAATTTTTTTAAAAAGGCTGTTTTAACGAATTTGAAGTTTGTAAAAGGAAAAAAAAAACCTTTTTTCCCCTATATCAAACCTTACAAAGTCAATATATTATATTTGTTAGTTATGTTCAATATTTGTTATTAAATCCTTAGAATTTTAGGCAAAGTATTATTATTATTATTATTTTATTTATTTATTTACTTTTTACTTTTTTTTTTTATACATCATGAATTACAAATACAAAAATGGCTTGCAATATTGTTCATTTATTTTTATCTTTCTTTTTTCAAAACTGTTCCGAGGCCTAGGACCCAAGAGCCTTTCTTCCAAATCCGAATCCAAAACTGTTCCTTTCAAAAGAAATATTGTAGATAGATGGTTGAAATGAAAGGATTATTCTTAAACAGTTGAAAAATAATTACATAATTTCAAACTGGCATATATATCACTAATATGATATACTATGTTATGTAGATATATACATAATAATTATTATATATAATATAATAATTATATATGTAGGTATCATGTTGCATATATAATATATTTATTATATATAAAATAATGTCAAGAAAATATAAGTAATAATAATAATAATAATTTTTTAAAAAGTCAAAAAAATTAATAGACTTAAAAAAACCCAATGAAACCCATTTGAGGATGGGTTTATTGGGTTTTTTAAGTGGGCAACCCCCCAAAAACCCGCCCGTGTTTTCTTGGGTATGTGGGTGGGTCCAAAACCCTGTAGTAAATGCTTTTGTGTGTGTGTGTGTGTGTGTGTAATTCAAAAAAGTACATATTTTGTCCTTTATCGATCGTTGTGGGCTAATAGTATTTTTAAATAACTAACAGAAAAAAAGAAAAGAAAAAATAATAATTGCGAGATAGACAAATAAAATCTGTCTCACATTTTTTTTTTTTTTTTTAAATATTGTTTCTTGTTTTTAATCTTAACGTGATTCATTTTTCAGAAGGAGATCTGTGAAAGGATGGATTTAATTTGTGGTTCATAATATATTTACCATATATTATGAAATAAACGAATTGAGTTAAAAATCTCCGGATGAAAAAAAAAAAAAAAATGTCCGCAGTTTTTGATGTAGAGCTAATTCCGCTTTATTTTATTTTATTTTTTATTTATTTATTTGTGGGAAAGATGCAGTGAAGGTAAAGAGGAAATTCAAGCTTAAATTTCATAACCAAAATTTTTCGTATGATTTTGTATTGCAGTACCATATATTTATACCGCATTTTAAGATTAAATAATTTCAGAATAATGCAAACACTTTGAATAATTTATAAAACTTGGTTATGGATGTTCAATATATTTAATTATTTCAAATGACAAATGAGTTTTTATTCCTGTGCGATTTCAAAACAATTTATCTGAATTATCGATCAGGCTAAATAAAATAAAATAAAATCACCATTATTTCAAGATTTGCATCGTATTTTTAATTTGAACATGATTTTTTTTTTTTACTAGATTCCTTTTTTCGGTAATAAAATGACCAGTAATAAAATATCAGTAAGTCAAAAATAACAGTTATTGTTCGTCAAAGAAACAACCTTTTTCCTTCAAGGTTTAAGTTATTTATAATGATAATTAATTGCATTAAATTGTTTATTGGTTGCATTAAGAAATTTTTGTAATGTGGAATTTACTTGTAAGATCATATAAAAGGAAAATCCTTGGTCCTTAAAAAAATATTTTTTTTTTTCTATGAATTTGTAATTAAAAACTTTTTTCATGTGCTTGAAAAGCATAAATTTATGAAATTAACATCCGAAACGCGTCATTTCGCATTTTATACAGATGTATATTATATTGTTGCATAAAATTTTCGGTGGAAAAAACACCTCACTTTGTAGAATTAATACAGCTTTTTTATATATATATATATATATATATACACTATTCAGGGCCCGATTAACCTTACAATTGAGGGGAAGCACAAATCCATTTGGGGAGCCCCCACTGACTTCTCGGTCTGAAGACTCATACAAACATCTTGAAAAAATTATAAATTTTTCATTAAATTTTGTAGTTACCTGGAACTGAGGACAAGTAAATTCGCTTTAAAACATAGACAAGCAAATTCACTTGATTTTTGTACCAAGATATAAACTGGTGAAAGCCTATATTCACCACAATATATGAAATTATTCCATTATAAATGAATGTGTAAAAGCTTTATTAGCATATATCCTATATAATCTAGCAATGGTAGTTGTGCAGTCAGGTAGGACTGTGACATTTTATAATCAGACAATGCTTTTAGACCACAAGCTTACAATTCGGGGCCCATTTTTTTGCTTAATTTGGGGCCTTTTCAAAATTTTCCAGGGGAAGCACATGCTTCTCGAGCCTATTGGGTAATCAGGGCCTGATATTATTTATACACTCAGTTATAGTATTTTAATTTATCCTTTTAGAAAAAAACCTTTTCAAAACCAATTTTCTGCATTCAACTTTCTGCTATCACTGAGCGTTCACGCCTTATTTCCCTTTTCTTCGCATTTCCCTGAATAGCACAATTTTTTTTTTTTCTATTGAATAATTCTTTTTTTTTTTTTTTTTTTTTTTTTTTTTTTTTTTTTTTTAATCGTACACATTCCAAACTACGGATAAATTTATCTTCAATGCATTTATTAATGCATTATTATCTTATCAATGCATTTTTACAGTTGTGACATTACTATATATGCATTGTTGTGTTTCACTGCACTGCACTATAAACGTAGCTAATGCTTTTTATGCTACTAAAAACCAATAATAGTATTGAATTAGAAAACATACAATATAAAATGCCATTAACTATTATGCACCCTCTTTCGTTTTTACTCATTAAACATTCGTTTAATTTCGTAATACATTCAGAAATCCGATTTTTAAAGCTCCGAAAATTACATTTGATCTACATTCGTCTTTCATATTCTTTAATGCTTATCCGAGTGCTCGCAAAAATGATAAAATTAGAAAACTCGCTTTTGCATTTATTTAATAGTTCAAAATTAAACGTTATCTCGCTTTCAGAAAACAATTAATCACTAACCCCCAGCAGCAGAAAAAATATACTCCCAATCATCTAGACATCTCTTGTACTTTTGTTTCCGCTAATGGATTTTCGTCAATACTAATGTGGAAGGGAAATACTTCCATTCTTACTAAGGATGTAATAATTATTGATTAAGAAAACTTTCTTTTCTGTGGGCTTATATTTATGTAACAAGTTTATGAGATTCCGTTATTTTTGAATCATCACTAATACTTGAATTTGCTGATATATGTGTATAATTTATTAATGTTTCTCGTAATGAATTTCCGCGTGTTTTGATACTTTAGATTTGATTCTTCTTCTTCTTTTTTTTCCTCCTCTCTAGTTTAGAGTAAAGGATAGTGATTTAAATAAATTTCGTTACATTTTAAATTAAATTGCTTTATACTTAATATTAATTACGTATTTTTTTTAAAGGAAAATTAATTAAAGAAATGATTACAGATTTTAAATTCAGTTTCCGCTTTTGCGGTATATGTTTTAAAATATTTCGTAAATAATATATGTAAAATTTTAAATTAATAAATTCAGGAGTAATTTTTCTGGGGTTCTCCCATTTTCCACTTTTTTGAGGTTTAAGACTGATTTTGATTTTGCCCGTTTACAGTATATTACCACTTTAGCAGATGACAATTAAACGTAAAGGTCCACTAATAATTAGTTTTGTAAAATATAAATATAAATGAAAAATCAATAAGAATATTTTAATATTTTATGTCGATTTAGTCTTTAATGTATTTTATTTATTTTTTAGCATACTTCCTGTTTAAACTTAAATTCAAAATATTATCTCAGATCATCATTTTCTACGCATGAAGTAATCACAGTTAATCACTTTATGTATTTATTTGTAATACCGAACTACGGAATTGAAAGTTAATAAATACATTTAAGGCTAATTTACGATTAAATTGTATGTATTCAAAACTTTTAAATTTCTTTATCTTCAAAGTTTCATGTGCAATTTAATTGTTAAGAAATAAATAATTGTTAAAGGCTTAATTGGATGTTAAATTTTCATATTAAAGAAATGATAAATATAAGCGTATATATTAAAATAACAATGAAATGTATATAATAACTATGGAATTACGCATTCATATAAGAAGAGGAATTTAAATATACAAATGAAAGTAAAGGTTAGGCAAATGTAATACAATATATCTGTATTATGATTTTTACTACTTTTATAAATTCGCTATTTCGTTTATCATTTACTATCAGTTTAATACCCTAATAACACCTTAGCTTTAATGTAATTTTAGTTTAGTCTCATACTTTGTGTATAGCAAATAAATATTTTTTTCCCCAATTCATTACTGTATATTCATACAAAAGAATATTTCTGTAAGTATTTGCTAGCTTAAATTACGATTAGAAAGTTATCTTTTCATTTTTACAAATATTTTCTCGTTGAAATATGATATCAATATTTTTTTTTTCAAAGAATGTAAAGTATGTAATATTTAACTTCAATTTATACAATTTTTTTCTTTCTTTTTTCTCCAATCCGCCATTCCTTCTCGATAGAAAAATAATTGGCGAACGAATATTATTCTTTACTAAATAATCGTTTTTATCAAGAATATGCAGCTCCATTTTCAAATTCGAAAAGAAAAAAGAAAATTGAATAAAGTTATGGTTGTTCTGTTATCTTTATTTAATTAGTTGTGAAAGATTATCTACTTGGATATTTCATATAATGATTATATTAATTTAATAAACGTATATTCATTTTAGAATATTCATATATAAATACAGAAAAAAAAAATAATAATGATAATAATAATAATAAATTGTAATTAAGTTGGTGACACATCGAATATTGAAATGCTATATCTTTTATAAAATGGAAACTTATAAAAGCACAACAAATACAAACGTATTTTGAATTAGAAAATTTTTTTTCAGGAGGGAAAAAAAAAAAAAAAAAAAAAAAAAATCTGCAATCACATAAAGCTTTTTGTACCTGCTAGGTTATAAATTATATCAATTGAAACAAAATTTGGGGATATTTCATAAATCTAATATTATATGTAAAAAAAAATGTTTCCGTAAGCCGAGTACCTATATTTCTAATACATTAACATACTTATTAAATTACGATTAACAAATTAATTGAGTGATGCGTAATGTACACATACTCATGGGAATAAATTAATAAGTACAGTTATTCGCGCTCATTCATACAATTATTTTTATGCTGAACAATATTTTGCACATAAAAGGTAGATTTTTCTAAGACTTGACTCGCAAGAAAATCACAAATTGAGAATTTCTCCTCATCATCTTTAAAAAAATATATAAACATAAATCAAATATATCAAAATATCTGCCTGACGGAATTCAATTCATTTTAAATGAATTACAATCAACGCGTTATTAAACCGACTGGTAAGTTGGATTAGTGGGTATAAAATTTTGTTATCAAATATCATGAGGTACAGTTCTGATAATGGTATAGTATGTACTGATAATGGTTATCCTGTTTTGTATCCTGAAAAAAGAAATATTCGTATTTTAAAACCGTGTTGATTGTGTTCATCTATTTACTCATATTGTGATTATTTTATTTATTTATTTATTTTTTTTAGGCTGATTTAAATAATCAATTTTTGTGATACATTTAATTAAATAAAGCAGATATAAAATAACACTGGTCTTTCAAGATTATGTATTTAAATACAATAAAGACAATGAAAAAGACTAATTTCTTACACTGAAATTTAATTTGTGAAATTTATTAGATTTTTTAACCATATATTAACCATTAATAAACTTTTTAACCATATCATAAAGCACATAACTGTGCCTTAAACATTGTAACAATTAGAGCTGTACCGAGTACTCGGTATATACTCGGTACTCGGCCTACTCGGCTAATTTGCCGAGTACTCAGTACTCGGCCAAATTTGGACTAAGTATTTGGCCAATACCGAGTAGTTGTTATAATTTCATTATTTTTATGTATTATTGAAAGAAATGTATTCATAAGAGTTGCTTATTAATAACTAAACTAAAAAATTATTAAAATATAAATGCAGAGACATTAAATTTTTGCTGCAAACAGCTTTCTGCAGTTAAAACTGCCTAGTAGATTGCCACCAAACTCGGTATAGAGACGATTCATGATATGAGTTTATCCATTTTAGTTACAAGAATTTAAGTATAACCATCTTGTATGTGTGTAATATGCACATTTTTTTTTTTTTAAATAAAAACTTAGTACATAAAATTGTATCTATAAAACAGACAAAAATAAAATATTTTAGAAAAAAGAACCCTTATATAATACTAATATAATAGATAAAACTTTAGTCACATATCTGTGCAAATAAAAGTAAGACACTTTTAAAACTGTACGAAAAGATTAATTTTTAATTTAAAAAATAATAATTATGAAAAAGATAAAAAAGGTAAATACACTAAAATGTTATTAAAAATACATTTTAATAATCAAACTTGTTGTTTTGCAAATTATGGCCCAAAACCACCTATCTTTTTTACTCTTCTAGAATTTGAAGACTAATGAAGTCTATCATGTTTCAAATGATAAAATATTTATTTTAATGTTCTCATTTCATATGTAAATTTTCATGCATTTTAAATTAAGCCTGAGTGTATAGGAACTTCTATATTCTCTAAGAATTATCTAAGAATGGTTCGCATCTGAGAAAGACTATATAATAAAGAATGAAATTATCAATTATTATGGTTTTAATATTCCACTAAGCTGGACATATCAAATATAACAATGAACCTAATTGTGTATTTACACTACAAAAGTTCTGAAACATTTCATGAAAATATGCTGTTTGAAATTTAACTTAATTTTGTGTTCAAAAGGTCTCTTTTTAATTTTAAGATGTGCAAAATTCTTCATATGTACATCAATTACTCTTTCTTACAACTACTCAGTATTCGGTACTCGGCCGAATACTAAAAGGCCGAGTACTCGGTACTCGGTTACTCGGCCAAAGTGCTACTCGGTGCAGCACTAGTAACAATATTGAACATAATTCTGTTTTGCCTTTTTTTTTTTTAATACTTTTGAAATTCACAAACAGACTGCCACATGTAAAAAAAAAAAGGTCCAAGTGTTTTAGGTATTTATATATATACATTTTTTTATTTAAGAAATTTGCTTACATCAAGGACTGCTTACATCTCAAATAAACCGGACCTCAAAAATTAACAAGTTTTATTATTCCAAGAAAAATTTTTATACGCACATAAAGATACAAAAAATGTCCATGATACCCGGGATTTGAACCTGGGACCTGGTGTTCCAAAAGCCTGGCGACCGGGTCACCAGGATGTCATTTTTTATATTACCATTTTAACAAAATCCCTTTTTCTTGCGTTATTTATGTTTATTATGTTTTTTTTTTTTTTTTTTTTTTTAAATTTAGTTTATGATTTGCATTATTTCATTTTATTATGATTTTACATTTTATTTAATTTATATTTACCAGGCCTAGGACCAAATTTTACTGCGTGTAATAAATTTAAACGATGTTTCTTTTCCTCTATTACATTTTGCTTCGATTTTTTTCTATGAAACTTAAATTATCTATCTGGTGTTTTTCCATGGTGATATTTGGCTTAACTTATGCGCTTTATTATAATTTTAATACATTCATTTTCTAATTCATCATGCTAGCTAAAAATTTGCTTCTGGGCCTGTCTTCTTTTCTTTTATGCTTTTGCTTTTTATGCTTTTGTTGCATTTTCTTTTGGTTTTTGTTTTGCTTTAGTGCTTATTTAATTTTCAGCTTCCCGTTACATTGACCCTGTTGAGTTGGAAAGATCGATCATAGATCCCTATGGTAAATACCTTATTATTATTATTTTATTATTTTGCTTTATCTTTATTTTATTAATGAATCCTCAAAGCCATTTTTTTTTTATTTTAGTTTTTATAGTTCCTTAAATTTTGATTTGAATTTTGAATCAAATTTCACCTAAAATTCTATTCGAAATGTTTTAATTTATGGGAATCAACTTATTATTTCTAGTGGTTATTTAAGTATTTCGATTCATCGATATCAATAAATAATGATCGTTTTATGCCCCTCACAATAAATTTTATCCTCTTTATAGGTTTTAGATTTCTAATTAGTTGTTTTTTCTTTTGCATTGTTTTTGACTAAAATCATTCAGCTACACAGTGCAAGTATTATCCGTGTGAAAATGCAATATGCATGAAGGATTACCTTAGCTACAACTATTATTTAATTCATAACTATTGAATGAATTGATAGAATTGAACACGGTTTGCTAAAAAATCATTCTCGTGAAAGGAGATTTTTTTATTTTTTTATTTATTTTTTTGGTAAAGAAAAAGTAATAATTAATCTATTTGTCGATAGAGGACGCTGTACGTGACCAGATCACACATTTTCATGAAAAACAGTACTTTTTCGAATGCAAATGTTTACAGGCATATAAATCGTATTCTATGTGTCCGTCGTCACCACAAATTACAGTTTGCAAACGAGTTATAACACTGCTAACTGCAGCTTCAGTCGGCAGTTCTTACCTGAAGGAAAGAAAAATCTTCACCAATAACGCTTTATCCACCAAGTCAACATCGCAATTAAAACTGTATGCACAAGTAGAAAGCAAAATAAGAAATAAACTGCTCTAATCACAAAATTATGCAAATTATAGGACTTTCATTTGCATATATATATATATTTTTTTTCACATCCATTCGAAAAAATTAACTATTTGTCTAACTATCGTCGACAAAAAATTTAACTATATTTTTTCCTTTACCAAAAAAAAAAGAAAAAACTTCTAAGAATGATTTTTGGAAAACCGCGTTCAATTCTATCAATTCCTTCATTAGTTATGGATTTTTAAAATGCCTGCAGACTTTTGGGACACCCAGTAGAAGAACAATATTCCACTGTCTACTATAAAAAAAAAAAAAAAATCAAATATAGGGCAGTCATAAGATAAGAACATAATTATTTTAAAGAAATAGTGCATATATGCAGAAAAAAAAAAATGTTTTGTCGAAAGAGCAAAAATTTTGTAAAATTATAACCTTATATTTTTGTTGATGTAGCCTCAACAAAAATTTTGTTAGTGAAAACCAAATTATTTTGTTTTTATAACGAAAGCGTTCTGTTGATTTAATCAATATTTGCTTAAATCAATAAAATTGTTTTGTTGATTTAACTAAACAACTTTGTTGATTCAGCACATCGCTCGCTCATTAGCTATTTAGAGAATGATCTGTGACGTAGCTTACCACGCTATCCAATCACAATAACTCTTTTTTTTCAACCATATTGTTTTGGTAAACTGAAGCAAATTAGTTTGTTAAGTATATAAAATTATTTTTAAAATAACAAAATAAATCTTTTTTTTTTTTTTTTTTTTTTTTCCACAAAATGCTTTTTTAGTTTAATTGTTTATGTAATAAAATAAGAAATGTGAAAAAATTTTGGTAAGCTAATAAAATCGAAACATGAAAATGTAACTTGAGAAATAGTTTAAGAATTTTTATAGGTAAGACGTGGTGTTTAATCAGGGTGGGCACTAGTCAGGGAATCATGGAAAAGTCTGGGAATTTAGGTAAGTCTGGAAAAAGTCCTGGAATAGTCAGGAAATTTCATGTAATGTCAGGGAATTTTGATAAATTTTGTGGAAATAAGCCATATTTGAAAGCTCGTTATTGTAGATTGCTAAATTGTTTGCTAATTTAGTGAAATTGTTTTGGGAAATAAACAGTGTAAGTCAGGGGAAAATCTGGGAAAATGGTGAAAAATACAATGAGAAAAAAATATATACCGCCTTCCACTAGAATGAATAAGTGGCCATTTTCTAAATCCCTTACCTAGAAATATAGATTTCCGAACTATGCGCATAAGGCACACCAATAAACTGAATAGACGAAATGGTCGAGAATTTCTAGTGTACACATTTCTAGATGGTGAAACAATAGTCTGAATACTCTAAATATTCTGAATTATTTGTATTGCGAGAAATTCTCGCTTGATTTTCTAGAATTTGGTAACAAACCAAGATTATAGTTGTTGAAACTCGCTTCTTGTAGTCTCATTTATTTGCAGAGATTTTTAAATGACTTTGCCCTGGAGAATATAGGCAAACGCTCCAGAATTCTAATAGGGGCTTTTAGAACTCGCTTTCAAAGGGGACGAGAATTTATAAGGATGACATGAAACTATTTTTTCTAGAGCCACAATTTAGATTCTAGATGTCAGTTACAGAATTTTTTCTCAGTGTAGTGATGGAAATGTCAGGGAATTTGGAAATGTTCTAATGTTAGCCACTCTGTTAATGTAATGTAGTGCATTTGCTACATTCACTATAAGGAGTATTTTGTAACATATTCCGTTATGAAACAAGAATTTATTTTGAATATAGTAAATTTTTTATTCATTTTCAGTTCATTTTTACATTTTAAGTTTTTTTTTTTTTTTTTTTTTGACGGAAGTTAAATGCACCATTTAATACACATTTTTAAAAAAAGAAATGGAGTTAATAATGCTACAATGTATTTTGGTTAAAGCCACCGCATTTTGTCTAAAAATCCTATTTGTAGCCATAAATGGTAAAGAACGTGTCCGATTCTTCGTCATTAGAAACTGGAAAAAGTAATGTCTTGTCTTTCCGCAAATGTATCCTCATCAGCTGCTTTTTATTGTCTTTCTGGGCTTAATCTCGGTTAGGTTGACAATGAAAGACGAAGCAGTCTCACACTCAGACATGGTTTTATGGGAAGTTTTTCAGTGGATATGCTGATGAAGAGACGATGCGGTCTAGAGTGAATATATAATGAAATATTCAGCATTTTAATTTCATTTTTTAGCGGTTTTCTTTCAGATAATATACCAAGGTCGTTTTACCATTCCAGGATGTTTTACAACATGTAAATCATTGCATGTTGTATAATTTATAGATATTAGTTTCACTTCACTTAATCTCAATTTTCTTTAGCTTTAAAACTGAAAATGCGAAAGTAATGAACTTACATGTTAAATTATTTAAAATGACTTTATTTATTTCTTTATTCGACTTAGCATAAATGAAATTAAGGCACATTTTGGAAAAAATAAATAAATAAATAAATAAATAAAATATAATAATATGGAATTATTATTTAATAATAATAATAATAATTTTGAGATTGATAATCGTATAATATAAAAAATATTTGATTTTTTTTTTTTTTTTTTTACATTTTACGTGTTTTTTCTTCATTTCAATTGCTTGATACATAGTAATTTAAATAATTTTCAGCATTATATTCAATTCTAAAAAGCGTATGTGAAAAGGGAAAAAAAAAAAAAAAAAAAGACAGAACGGCGGCTTTCTAATTGACAGGATTTGGTTCCAATGCATGATTCGTGAACCACAGGTTTTTTTTTTTGCACGAGAAATTATTAGTTTTGTTCCATACGAATATCTTTTAATATTTCTTTCTAAAAACCCCGTATGTCATCATACTTTCTTTAGAGTATTGTTACTTCATAAACACACACAAGTAATTTTTACACTAAATCCATTTAGGTCTTATTTTCAATTTTTCGGTGATTGTTATTGAACTTACTGTTTATCTCGTAATATTTTCTCTAATTCAGATTTTTGAAATGCTGTTCGATATTTTTCATTAAGGAAACAGTAGAGTTTAAGATTACAGAAAAAAAAAAAAAAAAAAAAAGAAAGAAAAAGAAAGAAATTTGTATGAAGTTTTAGTATTCAGGCATAAAAATGTGCTAAAAAATTAAGCTTTGTAGAAATTCACAAAGTAATACACAAATATGTCCGGAATATATTTTTGAACTATAATAAAGTAATATTAAGGTGAAAAAATAATTAGATTGGAACGTATATACATATATATATATATATACTAGCAGACCCAGCCACGCGTTGCTGCGGCTAAGTAATACGTTGATAATTTGATAAGGTATATAGTATTTCCCCACAACTGGATTTGGCGTTTTTTTTTTTTTTTTTTTTTTTCACCTTTTTGAACGATAACGAAGTCGTTCTGGATTCTTTGCAATAAAATACGGTAACCTGCATGCTTTTATTTTAGATTTATGATTTAGCTTATGATTTTATCATTTATGATTTTTAGATTTATGATTTAGCCATAATCGCCAAATCCAGTTGTGGGGAAATACTATAGTTGTTACCCACAACTATAACTTATAATATAACTTCAGTAATTATATTCGGATAATTATAACTTCAGTATCAGTATATCCCCACAGCTGAATTTGGCGATTTTTCTTTGGCGCCGTTTTGAACGATAACGATATCGCTCTGGACTGT
This sequence comes from Salticus scenicus, assembly GCA_963930645.1. Classification (NCBI taxonomy): domain Eukaryota; kingdom Metazoa; phylum Arthropoda; class Arachnida; order Araneae; family Salticidae; genus Salticus; species Salticus scenicus. Next base: position 203,323,611 of record OZ005656.1, on the reverse strand, counting down.
TTGTGATATAATATGGCAGCCTATATGTTGTTTATTTTGGATTTATTATTTTATGTTTTTGATTTATGATTTAGATTATCATGTATAGATTTATGATTTAGCCATAATTGCCAACAAAAAATTGCCAAATATCATCGTGGGGATATACTGATTAATATATTACTGAAAAGATTAATATATTTTAACGAAGTGGTGAGAAGATTCTGAGTATGTTAAAATTTTAATAGTAAATTCAAGTTAATCAAAAAGGAAAGCATTGAGGATTAAGATAAGAAAATTGCAAGATTTTAAGATCGCATTTTCAGCAATAAATATGAGTCAAAATTTAATGCAAAATACATATATAAATCACAAATTTAATCAGGAACGTTAAATTGGTAAGTTATTAAAGAAAAAGTAAAGAAAAATAAGAGAAATAATTAATTAAAGTTTCGAACATCGATCATATAGATTAGCGTTACAAAACAAATAAACAGACTTAATCTCTTCCAGACTTTTAAATAAGTTTTAAATTAAGTTTTAAAATTTAATGTTAAATAAAACAGACTTTTAAATAAGTTTTAAAATATTGAAATGGTTACTTTTTATTTAGAACGTTATGTATAGATCACAAATTTCTTAAAGAAAACGAAGTGATACAGATTAGAATAATGCAACAAAAATTGAAAAAGCAAGGTCATGTCGTAAATAAATTTTTAACACACGTGCCACGTGAAATAAATTGTAGCATATACATAATGTATCTGATATAAGATATTAACATGTTGCAGCGGAATAAATTTCATATCTATCATCCTTGGCGGAAAAAAAATAATATCGCCAAATTATCTGGCGCACACATTTAATTCCTTTCAAAAATCATGGTTATTTTAACTTATATTAAGAGAGTAATGAATAATACGAAACAATATTTCACACAATACATATTACGAAAATATACATCTAGCTTGTATATTTTCGTGTTACGTTTTTGATCGCCAAATACGAAAAACTCCAAGGACGACAGAGCTTTGAAATTTAAAATTAAAATTTTGTCAATTTAACAGCAAAATAACTCAATCTAACGTATGCACATGATAAATAATACATATCTATACAAAAATATGGGGATTAAAATCCGGAAATAATTTTCCTCGTTTTTAATAATTTTTTACAAAAAATACAATGGGCCATTAACATAAGAAATCTTTTTCTTGATTTCACAGACTGTCAGTGACGTTACACTTCGCTTGTGTATAACTACATACTTTATCAATGCGAATAAAATCTTTAAATTGATTATGATGTCAATTTTCGTGAGATGTATAATTTAACTTTTTATAATTTTTTAACGTTCACGTTTGATTAAATGTATTTACTGGAACTCACAGATATTTTGGAGCAACTTTAATAAAGGTCTATAATTAACAAATAATTGCAATAAAACAATATTGTGACAATAAATTGAGATAAAAACTATCCTATCTCTCAAGTTGGACCAAACTGCACACAGTGTGCACAATTTCATTAAAATCGGTTCCTTAGTTTAGGAGTTTACCCCGGACAAACATCGTGACACGTAATTTATATATATATACAGATATATATAATAAAAAAATAACCTTGCTTTTTATATTTTTAAATTTGAATATTTTTAAAGAAATTTTAATATTCTTAATATTGTTATATGTTAATATATATGTATTCAAAGTTCCAGAATTCTAAAACAATAAATTATAAAAAAGCTTTATAACGTGAAACGTTCCCTTAAGACTTCACGTCTTTTTTTTTTTTAATCTTTTAAAATATTTTATTATTATTATTATTATTATTAAAATGTTAAAAATGCTTTAAATCTGAACACCTTAAAATGTACATTTTATTTCCTCTTACCCTTATATGTGGTAGAAAAAGTATTGTTTTGGAGTGAAATTTTCCAATACAGTGTAATTTTTATAAACTGCCCTAAACACATTGGAATGAACATTTTTTTTTTTTTTTTTACACGCATAAAAGTATTTTTGGTGTAGATTATGGCATGGGAGTCATTCATCATTCGTTTATAGGGCTACGCAAAGTATTTGGATATATTGGGGCGTGTATTTCAGATTTCGTTATGTGATTTTCATATAGGGTAGGTGCTCCAGTGATTGGCATGCTCCAGTAATTGACATCTATCCCGAAATAATTAATAAATAAGAAAAATAATAAAATCATATATTTTACATATAAGAATTTCAACATTTTATGTCAAACACTGGAGCATAGGGTGCTAATAACTGGTAAAAGGAATGACTAGCAGTATCAAACACTGGAATATAGGGTGCCAATTACTGATAAAATAAAAAAAAACTGGCAGTGTCAATTACTGGAACATTAAGTGAGTGTCAAATAAAAATTCATTAAAAAAAAAAAAAAAAAAAAAAAAATATCAAATGTATATATTTTAACATATACGTGGTTCTGAATGTCTTTCGTGCCATACGTACTAACTTGAGATTTCTAAAAATATTTTCTGATGACTAGAACATTAAAAACATCAGAGATTGCTCTAAAAGTGTCAATCACTGGTGCACTTTACCCTAGGACAAAATTTAAATATACAATGTGATGAGCTTATAGTTTATGGACAATACATAGAAGTATCCAAAATTAAATTAAATGCTTTTTCATATATAATGTAATTGATGGAAATGATATATAATTTACTTTTTTGATGAACACTGCCCAGGATCGAAAATTAATTTTTCATATCCATACTGTAAACAAAGTATTTTTTGAAGTTCTATTTTCAGCTTTTTTTTTTTTTTTTTTTTTTTTTGTGCATAATATCACGTTTTAAGGTTCTTCTATGTGTATGTCTGGTATCAGAGTAATTTATAAACAAATAACTGCAAGAAATTGAAATTTGGTATTTCGAAATTCGTATAATTATTACCATTGGAAAAGTTTGATCAAGACTGGTAAGTTTTAAGGTGTATTGCTGGTGAATGAAAGTTGTCGGAATAAATTTTAAGTTTAAAAACAGCCTTTTTTTTTTTTTTTTTTTTTTTTAATAAATAAATGTAGATGTTAGGATTGAACCGGGAGGGGGGGGGAGGGGGAGGAGCGATATTGAGAGGACAGTAGATTCCTCCCCTCACGCAGAATTATGCGTCAAATAAAATTATCCCTAAACTTATTTTAGATTATTTTAAAAGTATAAATTATATTGAACTGTATTATCCCATGTTATTGGTTTTATGCCTTAATCTGCAATCTCTCTTTATAGTGCTGAAATGCGGAGTAAGAGAAAGTTGTGTGAGTGACACACTGTATTTTGTTTTAGAAAAATATCTAAAAATAGTTATCAGTTTGTGTGATATTTATATCTAAAATTAAATTTAAAAAATCAAGTTGCAAAATGTTATTTGAAAACACAATTGAGATCATTTAATGAAGTCTGCAAGCAGATAGTAACCTAATAAAATAAAAAAATAAATCTAATCTGATAATAAACCTAATATTCTTATGTGGGCAATTTTCGGCGCCTGATTTTGCACTCATTTTTTCTAATCTAGCCAAAATAAATAAGATAAGATCAGCAACTTCCTTTGTAACCTTTGATGGTTAGCGTAATAGCTGCATAAATCTGATTGCACAGGTCTGCAATCAAAAATCTGCATGAGGTCCTTTAAGTGTTTTGTAAATAGATTTTTACCCATCCCATTGAGACAAAAAAAGAATGTAATACAAAAATTTCATTTTTTTTTTTTTAACTTAATTAATTTAATTAAGTTAATATAATTTACACACTTTTTAATTTAATTTACACACTTACTTTAATTTTGTGTGAAAACTTGAAACATATATGGTATCCTGCTGTTGATTATGAAACCGTGTTCAACATTTTTTTTTTTTTTTTTTACTTTAACCCTTTGCGGTGCAAGGTAATTCAGATCATTTAAATTACACTGTCACCGGAATTCACAAACAGGATTAAATTAAAAGACATTTTTAATTTTCAGTTTGAAAAAAAACAAAAAAAAACGGCCTTTTCTGCCTTATAAACGAAAATTTGCCCTAAAAATTTCCTGGATAAGTTTTTGCATCTGGAGCCATATAGTAAGTTGTAAATATATTACAAATGCACGGGTAAGGGTTAAAACGATATTTATAAGTGAAATCTTAAAAAATAATACATGATGGAAATTAGCAGAGATTGGGTGACGGTGAAAGCGAAGGCGTGTTCGGAGGGGCAACAAAAGGATTGAAAAAAAAAAAAAATAATTATAATAATTATAATAATTATAATAATAAATAGATTTCACAGATTTTACAGGCGAAAATATAATATAAAGGAGTTGTTTGTTTAATTATGAAAATGAAAATGATTAGTAGTTCAATGTAATAAAATTACCGTTTTTTTTTTTTTTTTTTTAATGTGAATTCGACTGTTTGAAGGGAAAAAAGAAAAACTTTGGTGATTGCAGAAGTGGAGGTCATTTTTAAATTTAACATTTCAAAAACACAAAATATACGGGGGAAAAAAAAATCACGCAGCTGATTTTTTTTTTTCTCTCCAGACATATGTTATTGACAATTTTTTTTCCCTGTAAACATTCTGTAAACGTTGATTTCTGTATTTTATTAGACTATTGAGGTTTTTAATTTACAGAAAATTCTATGTTTTAAATTTTATTCTCTTATTCATTTATCTTTTTTTTATTTTATTTTTTAGAAAAACAGTAGTGGGCTATTAATTTTCTTATTTAGAACTATCGAACACTCCCATAAACATTTTTTAAACAACAATCAAAATAAAATGCACAGATTTGTAAGTAATTCAATCGCACGAACGAAAATAATTTTTATCTACTTTGTTTATCTTAAAACTTATCAATCTTAATTATTATTCTAGAATTTTGTATTATATTTCTTTCCTTTCCATCCTTGCCATTAGATAATAACTTAATTAATTACAAGTTAAGAATATATACGAATTAAAAATATCAAAATGTGCTTAACATTATTTAAATTATGATAGATGTGATAAATGAATGCTGGAGTAAATAATAGTTTACAATTACGATTATTTTAATTAGATAATATAGTTATCTAAATATCTATTACAAATATATTGAAGAATAATTTTAAAAACATTTTTTTTTTTCGTAACTACAGAATTAATTCTGGTTGATTTTTATTCAGCAGATATTAAAATTTATGACACCTGAACATTCACCCGATTTCAGGAGAAAAACTTTCTTTAGTTACTATAAATTTATATTTACATACTCGCAAACTAATTAAATAATCATCACTAAAATTCCATATGTAATATCCATAATTCAACTCCTCTAAATGTTATTCAAAAATTATTACTATCGGCTTTACATATTCACCGCTAAATTAACAGTGCTCATTGCTTAAAATCGATATAACTATCTTATCATCTGATCCAGTTATTTGCAGTTATTAACTTCTAACACATAATCACAAATAGAAAATAATTTTTATCTGCATTTCACTGCCTCTTCGAATACAAATATTCATTTCTCATGTTTTTTTTTTACAGATTCTGCATCATTTTGACACTTCAAAAACTTTTAATCTTTGAATATGCAAATATTGAATATTTTATTAATTGCAATATGCGACTGTTGTGAAAACCCAGGTGTATTTTTCGTGTTTTGTGCTATTCGATAGAAAACAAGAAACAAAATTCTTTCGGTATTTAATCCTTTCATTTGAATGTTTGAGAGGTTTAACGATCGTTAGATGTTGCATGTCAAATTTAGCGCAAAATGTGGGATAATTTGCAACGTTCTTTAGTATTATATATAATGCATGTTAGTTTAGTACTCCGTTTTATTTATATTTAAACGATAGGATTGGATAAAATAGTATTATTCAAGTAATATCGTGCAAATGCCATTTTAGGCTTGCATTTCTTGCATTTAATATTTTCCGTGAAAACATACATTTTTTAACCCATTTCTAAAAAAAATTATCTATCACTTTAAAACTGATACCTTGTAAATTTTATATTAGATACTATTTTTTTCGTTACTGAGTTTTCACCCAAATGATGTATCTGTTGAAGAAATATGTACTTAATTATATCTTTAAAAGATAAATTAGTTATATCCTTTTTTCTTTTATCTATATGCATAAGAAAAAAGTATTGGACTTGTGAAAATTTTCGGCTTCTGGTTTCCAGTGGATTTACACGATTTGAGATGTCTTAAACGTCATTTGATCATTTTTAGAAAATGTCTGTCTGTCTGAAACAAATTTTGTGGCACCTGTATCTCAGGAACTACTGAACAGAATTTCATACAAATTGATATGTATTGACATAAATTAGTACTTACCAATTTTTGGTAAAAATATCCTAAGAGGTATCCGGTTTTTTCTAAATTTTTAATGTACCCCTCTCCCATGAAACAATCTAATTAGCTCGCCTCAGTCCCCGTGTATAAATAATTTGGGTATTGTTTCTCCTGAGAAATAAATAAAAAAAGAATCCACTAAAATAGCTTATTATATAGTTTTGAGAAAAATTAAGTTCTCGTAATTTGGAATTTAGTAAAATTCATAGGAGTTTGGAAAGGTACAGAAAGTATATGTCTTTGAGATTTTTTGGAGAAATTTCAAAATTTCAATTCGTAATTTTAGACATTTCGCATTGTTCCACAATTACAATAAATAAATAAAAAGAAATAAATGAAAAAAGTATATAAAAAATAAAATGTTTTTTAGAAAAACAAAACACATTTAAAATAATCCATATGGAATTTAATTCGGTGATAATAATAATAAATGAAATCTTTTTGTTAACATAAGAAAATATTGCATGGAAATGTCCAGTTATTACACTTAATTAATTTATTCCAGACATTTGAAACCATTTCTGAAAATACAGAGTATAAGACTTTTAGAGTCCATGTGCATTTTAACAATTTTTAAATACATCATTTATAAACTTAATATCTTGAGGCTAACTTGATAAATACCACCACTTAAAGTTTAAGAAGTGGAAATAAAACATTAATATCATAATGAAATACGCTTTGGCAACAAATAGTTTCGTCACGTCGTTGGAATACAAGGAGATTTATTATATGTCTGAATTAGTTTGTATGAATGCCGTAGAGTGTTATAAAATCGCGATACAGTTGTGAAGAAGTGGCTGTAGTCTCCGATGCTACAAAGATACAGCACATACGGCCAGTAATCGTAAGATATTGGTGCTCGATTCACAGCTCGGGGTAGCTGAGTTTCTAGGAGTGTTTTAGAGTGATGAAGCATCAAATCATGTTGCTTGATTATTGAATGGCCAAACGCGTAAGCAGTTCTTAGTCCGCGTTTTATGCTTAAAGTAAAATCATCAAAAAATTTATCGAGTGGATGTTTGCCTAGGCATCGCACAAAATATTACTTAAAGTCATCTAAATAAATTCGTCATTTATCAGTTTTGTTATTTTGATCGCGTGTAATTTTAGAATAAATCAAGAATGAAATGGTATAACCTGATTATGTGTTGGAGAAGCATTAGGACACTCTGCATTTTAAGAAATGTTGGAAGCAAAGCAATAATAATAATAATAATAATAATAATAATAAAATATTGTTAAAGCATCAATCCATATTGTTCGATTATTGAATGTCTAAATGCGCTAAACAGTTCTTAATCCGCATTTTATGCTTGAAATAAAAACATCGAATTTTTATCGAGTTAATATTTACTTACACAGATAACGATTTTTTTTTTTTTTTTTTCGATTTTATTCAGATATCGCAAAAATGTTACCTAAAATCGTCTACACAATTTTTCAATATTTTCATCTTTTATAAGTTACATATTTTCATTTATATTTTATTTAAATTATATATTTTTTCATTTCATGTAATTTATTAATAATGAAGAATTAATTTAATTTCTTGGAGTGTTTTAGGGTAATGAAACATGAAATCAGGTTACTTATTGTTGAATGGCCAATCGCGTAAACAGTTCTTAGTCCGCACTATATGTTTAAAGTAAAGTTATCAAAAAATATATCGAGTGGATGTTTGCTTAGGCATCGCACAAAATATTACTTAAAGAATAAATAAATTGTTACTATTTATGTCATTTATCAGTTGATGGTGATGATGATGATGATAAAAATTACTCTTAGAAAACACTAAATCATATTGCTTGATTATTCAATAGCCAACCGCTAAAACAGTTCTTTATGCAGTACGTTTAGAATAAAGTCATCCAAATTTTTTAGAGTTATGTTTGCTTAAATTTGTAGAAAGTATTACATAAAGAAATCTAAATCATTTATCAAACTGAGACAAGTAACGTTTTGCATCATGTGTTCGTTGAGTGATCCAATTGGGGGACAAAAAAAAAAAAAAAAAAAAAGCCAGTATTTATTTTTATTCTATTATTATTAGTTGTTGTTGTTATTGTTGTTTGAATAGCAAATATTATTTTTTAAATATAACTAGTCAAATCCTTTTGAGAAGCTTTTAATTTTGTCTCCAATATTTTATGTATAATATTATGTTTTCAAAATTGAAAAATAAAATAAAATAATAAAAATAAAAAATAAATTAATAATGCAACAGTTTCTATTTTCCTTTAAATATGTACTTGCTAAGCCAGAAAATATCTTCAAATTATTATTACTCCCTCATATGAAATGCATTTACCTGTGATGTTCTGAATATGTTTGATACATAGAAAAAAAAAAATCTGTGATTTTCTGTTTTATTTTTTATTTTGTACTTATGTATATCTGAACGTATATTTGAACGTAAGAAAACGGTAATGGATCACAGAAATAGATAAATCTTACAAAGTTTGTATATACTATGATAATTATTGCAATAGGTTTTTTAAAATGTATGTGTATTTATTGTTTTGTATCTATTAACTGCTAAATTTTAAGGTTAAATTTTATCGCGATATCTTTCATATATATATATATACATACATATATATACTTCTTATCTACATAAAATTGTTTTTATTCTGCATTAGCTTTCCTAATAGATGAAGGAAATTGTCATTTTGCTGGTTTAAGAGAAAAGCTTAAAATCAATAGTTAAAAAAATAACTAAATATATTTTTTTGTATTTCCTGCAAAATATTTCTTAAATTAAAACAGTTCACAATTTTAAATATACCTTATACAAAGTGTTTTGCTTATTTCGTAAGCTATTTAGCATTTATATATTTTCAAATTTCGTTCAAACTATAGCAAAGAACATTATTAAACAGTTGAATAGTGATGAAAAAACTTCTTTGTTTTTCTTTATTTAGGTTTTTACTAATGGCTTTTATTTCACGAAATTGAAAAATAGAACAACTTTTATGGAATCTCCAGTAAATTTCAAACTGTTTATTTTATTTTTCTTTTATTTTTTGAGGGCTTTACTTTGAGGGCTTTATTTTTTTCCACCACTGGATTTCTATAAATAAAAGATAATTTTTTTTTCGATTAATTTTGTTTTTAAAAATGTGAGATGTTTTTCATAGAAATAGCTACAATTCATATTTTTATTTCTGTTATTTCCTTCGTTTCCATTTTTAGGAAAAATTGATATTTTTCGAAAAGTAATTGAAACTTTCAAAAGTTGTGCGATTTTAGTATGAATTGAATAGAAGTCAGTGCAAAGGTTTTTTCCCCCCGTAACAAATAAACATTCAAAACGAAAAGGCCTGAAATTCATATAAATAAAAATTTTAAGATTTTTTTTCATGTAACTCTTGTACTTTTATTGAAAAATTCAGTATTTTTTGTTAACAAAAACATTTCTTTTTGCATAAATTTAAAAACGCACGTAGAATCTAAATAATAGTTTCAGAGATGGCGTTTTTCAACTATTCTGACACAAAGGCCTCAATGCCTTTACCCATTTGACGAGCGGAATGAGGAAATTTCTTCAATTGCCTCATTTCTGCAATGAATAAAACAATTAACCTAATAAAAAAAAAATCAAAACATATTTTACTCAGAACCTTTTTTGAATGAAGAGAGTATGGGAAAGCACAGTCTCAGTTAAAAGACTGTAAAAAAATCTTCATTTTCATAATTTAGATAAGTGAATATTGCAAGTGATGAAGAGGAACTATAACTGTTCAACTGTTTGTCAGCATTGGAAAGTTGTTAGAAAAAAAGTTCTCTCAACATTGACTTTGAAACAAACTGCGTTTATATTTAAATGGCTTAAAAAAGAAAATGTCTTGCATTATTTTTAGCAAAAATCATTTATGTTATGTATTTTGAAAATATTCTTTTCTTTAAAAAGATTGACAGCATTTTCACTGTCTACTTTTCTTAATTTGTTTAATTTTGTATATATATATTAAAAGTGTATGTAAAGTGTTTTTTTAGAATAAATAAGTAGAGAATTATATTTTGACATATTTAACTCATAATTACAATGATGAGCAAACATTTTTTTTTCTTTTAACTTTGTGCTACTAACCAAACTAATGCATTATCGCAATGTATTACTTGAATTAAAATCTTATAGAATCTATCAATGGATTGAAAATTAATGCATAATCTTTGGTATTACTATTTGTTTGAAATATAATGATAATTACTTACCTGAAATAAGTTTATTAAGTTTAATAATTTCATAATTATTAAATTTGCCCGTAAAATTTGATAGTTATTCTGAAAGCATCATTTTTTTTTTCTATACTGAATATTATGTATGTAAGATTATTGAAAATGACTTGCGCGTATCATTACACTAGAAAAACATTTATTAATGAATTTAAATCTAGAACAGTGATGTAGAGGTACACATTTCCTATTATATTTTTCTAACGGGAAACTATGAAGATAAATTAAACATGTAATCCTGCGAAAACTTTCATGATATTTATATATAAAGTTTTTTCATCACGTTGATGTAGCTAGTTTTGTTGTACTACATTAAATATCATACGTATGGATCATTTTGCATCCAAAAACCAGACGTTAAAAATTCCGATACACCAAATAAATGCAGTTTTATAAAGAATAAAACTCGAAAGTATTAAATAAAATAATACTAATAAAAGCATAATTATCTTGTAATTTTTGGGATGAAATACTTTTATAAGAAATATTTATATCGGAATGAAATAGAAAGTAAAAAAGCATACATAGAAAGTAGGGAAGTAGCATTTGTTATAAAGTAAGCAAACAGCTTATTTCACAACCAAAATTAAATTATAAAAACTAAATTTATCCTTCGACATTTTTATAAATAATTTATATAAAGGAACTATTTCTCCTTAGGACATGAAGAGATTAAAATAAAGTTGAGAAAAAAAATCATAAAGGGAAAATAAAAAATAAAACGAAGGATTATACTTTGTGAAAATTCTATAGTCGTTCGATCTGTATATGTATATGTGAATAGATTTTTGTAATTTACCATAATCATGAAAAAATTTAACTTGTTTTCCGGTTTTTAATAATAATAATAATAATAATAATAAAATCCATATGTGATTAACCATTTTTTTTTTCTTACTATACCATTAGCTTTTCGTTGCGGAAATGGAAATCACAAATGTTTTTAGTCATTCTCATAAAATATTTTATCGTGATTAATATATATATATATATATATATAAAGAGAGAGAGAGAGAGAGAGAGAGAGAGAGAGATGTCATTGTTAATAGCTTTTAAGTAAAATGAAGAGTACTATTTATAAATTTGATCTTAAAAATTTTGTGTTTCTAATTGTTTTACTAATTTTAGCTTTATCCCCTTTATTCACTTATTAATTTTGACTTTTAACTTTTCAATAGTTCTCAGCAATAATAATTACAACAATACTTTTTTTTAACAATACGTATCCAGTTATTTGCTTACGGCCGTTCAACATTTCAGCTTCTTTGCCTGTAGTTCTACCTTTTCTTTTCACTGATAATATGAAAAGAAAAAGCAGAACAATTTTCATATACTCCTTTATCATAAAATTTACAATTAAAAAAAAAAAAAAAAAAAAAAAAAAAAAAAAACTGAACTAAGTTCTCTCTTTCTGTATCTATCTATCTAAAGCTTCCTTTTTTACAAAAGAATTTTATTATTATTATTATTATTTTTTTTTTTTTTTTTAAATAGTTTTGCTGAATTAAGCTTTAACTTTCTAAGTTTCGAATAGTTCTCAACAATAACAGTTACAATATATTTTTTCTAACAGTAAGTATCAAGTTATTTGCTTGCGACCGTTTCAATATTTCGGCTGCTTTGCCTGTAATTTTAGCTTTTCCTTTCCCTGATAATATGAGAAGAAAAAACAGAACTTTTTTCAGATACTCCTGTATCATGAAATTTCCTACCGTGTAAAAGAAAGATAGAAAGAAAGAAAAAAAAAAAAAACTAAGATATGTAGAAACTCTACTTAAAAAAAAAAAAAAAAAAAAAAAGCGAGAAATTTCAATTTTTTGTGTTTAAAGGGAAAACCGTAAGTCTATGTTGTATTAAATTTTTCACAAGGTGTTTCGAATACCTTTACGAGAAACTTCTTGTTTTACAAAAGAATTTGATTTTAAAATTTTTGCATTTTTGATAATTTTACTAAATTTAACTTTATCTTCAGTAACTTACTAATTTTATTTTCTGTGTTTCGAATAGTTCTCAACAATAACAGTTACAATACATTTTTTCTAACAATAAGTATTTAATCATTTGCTATCGACCGTTTCATCATTTCATTTCGGCTGCTTTGCTTGGAATTCTAACTTTTCCTTTCCCTAATAATATGAGTGGAAAATGCAGAACTGTTTTCAACTATTCCTGTCTCATGAAATTTCCTACGGTAAAATAAATAAATAAATAAATAAATAAATAAATATAAATAAATAAATAAATAAAAAATAAATATATAAATAAGTAGAAATTCTACTTAAAAAAAAAAAGAGAAATTGCAATTTTTCGTGTTTAAAGGGCATGACCCGTAAATTTATTTGCATTAATTTTGTCACGAAATTACCCAAATACTTTTGCGGAAAATTTCCTTTTTGGCTAAAGAATTTGATTTTAAAATTTTGTATTTTTAATAGTTTTACTAAGTTTAGTTGTATCTTTATAAACTTATTAATTTTAATATCTATGTTTCGAATAGTTCTCAACAATAACAATTGCAATACATTTCCCCCCTAACAATAAGTTTCTAGTTTTTTGCTTGCGACCGTTTCAACATTTAGGCTGCTTTGCCTGTAATTCTAGCTTTTCCTTTCCATGATAATGCTAGAGGAAAAAGCAGAAATGTTTTCAGATGCTTCGGCATCATAAAATTTAATACTAATTGAAGTGCAAATTGTATCTTTTTTTTTTTTTTTTTTTTTTTAACGGGAAATTTCCATTTTTTATGTTTGTAGGACAAATTTAAAATACTTTTTTTTTTCTTCGTACACAGGACTTTTTCAATGAATTTGCTGAAAATTCTAGTTTTAATAAAATAATTAAAGTAATTTTACGGTGCCAGGGAAACGGCGATATATAATATGAGATTTTTATATTATTTATTTTTTGTTACATTGTATTAATAGAACACATCAAAACTAAATTTTTATGATCGATATTGTTTTGATTCACAATACTGATAAGCTTAAAAAAAAAATAAAAATAAAAGCTATTTAAATGTCTTTAACTCATACGCGCACGCACGCACACATACATACTGCATTTCCAATTTTTCCTCCCCTTGATAATATGAGAGGAAAAAACAGAAATTGTTTCAGATATTCCGAAATTATAAAATTTCCTATTAACAAAACACGACAAAAGTAATTTTTTATGATTGAAATAGTTCTAATTTACCATATTTGCTGGAAACAGATTTGCGTATCTGATTTTTAAGTTTTAAATTTAAATGTCTTTAACTTTTTAAATAATTTAATTTCACTTCATAATTAAAATAGTTTTTATTGATAATTGTTTGTTAATTACAGTTATTATTTTTTATTGTTATTATTTTTATTTTTATTATTTATTTTAAATTCTAGCATTTGTTCATCTGTTTATCGGCGGTGTATATTTTTTCTGCTTAGCCACTAATTCTAGCTTTTCCTTCCCTTGATAATATGAAAGGAAAAGAAATAATTTCAGACATTTCTGTGTCATAAAATTTACTGTTAAAAGATGTGCATCAAAAGTAATTTTTGACGGACGGAAGGTTTCTGGTTCGCAATCTACCGATAAGCTTTAAAACAGTTTTGTGTATCTCATTTTCTAAAAACTTCTTATTCAAATGTCTTTAACTTTAACTTTAACTTTTTCTTTATTCATATATTAATATGAATTTAACAGTTAAAATAGTTTTTAAAAATAACAGTTTTTTTAATTTTAGGATTTTTATAATAATAAGCATTCAGTTATTTGTTTGCCATTATATTTACTTCTTTGCCTATATTTATTTCATTTTTTTTTCTTTTTCTTTCTTTCTTTTTTTTTCTTTCTTCTTTTTTTTTCTTTTTTTTTATTCTAGCTTTTTTTCTCTCTGATAATATAGTAGCAAAAAAGATAGAACTATTTTCAGTTATATACAATAAAATTACTTTTTAATTTTCATCAGAACGTATCAAAAGTAATATTTTTATGATCGGACTATTTATGATTCACAGTATATTTCAAAGAGAAACATTAAAATAGTTTTGTGTATTTCATTTAAAAAAAAATTTTAATTTTAAATATCTTTAGCATTTTATTTATTGATATATTAATTTGAATTTTGAATTATAATAGTTCTAACAACAATTGTTTTTCCTAGCTTCAGGGATGGAACTCATACCGGTATTTGTTTAAGAAATTTCTCTATCTATAATATCGTTGTTTTAAGAAGTAGAAGTTTTTTTTTCTTATATTATTATTGATAGTGGTATGAGTTAGTATTCCATCCCTGCTACAGTATTTCTTAACAAAAAAGCAATTCAGTTATTTACTTGACAGCACATTTCATTTGCTCTACCTGTAATTCTAGTTTTTCCTTTCCCCGATAATGCGGAAGGAGAAAGCTGAAATGTTTCCAGTTATTCTCATACCAAAACTAGAGTTGTCAGACTATGTTTTCCCCGTAAAGTTATGTTTTTCAGATTTATTTTACGTTATGCGTAAAATAAGTCTGAAAAACGTTCCCATACAACGGTTTCTTCCGTTTTCATTTAAATATTAGACTTCTATAAAAAACAAACAAACAAACTGACATTTCCTGTTTGTCATGCAAATTTTCCTTTTTTGCACGTTTTTCGTATATAAATGTAATACGTATATAAATATATCAAACAGAAAAACAAATTTCAAATGAGAGGTTTTATTTTATTTTATTTTTATTTATTTATTTATTTTTTTAAATAATGTTGAACTTGTTTTGGATTGTTATATAATTTTATCTTGAATGAAACAACCTCAAAAAACTTATGTGTTTTAGTAGAAAGTGAAACAGTGAGTTTGTGATAAAACCAAAACAAATTCCTGTTAAGAAAAATCTTCTTTTAACTAAACAAATAAATAAATAAAAATAAATCTGACAATTCTGAGTCAAAACTGAACGCATCAAGCATCAACAATTCAACAGTTTTTTGTTTAAAATATTTTTTATTTAGAATCTATGCATTAAAGCGGAGCACTTAAAATAGTATCGCGTTTGTGATTTTCCCACGAATGTTTTATTTTAAATTTTTCACTATTGGTATACTAATTTGAATTGTGTAGTTTTAACCGTGCTTAAAAATAATTGTTTTCCTAGTTCAGCATTAACTAAGAAAATTATTAACAATATTATTAACAGTAAGCATTCTGTTATTTTGTTGCCAACGTCCTATGTTTCATTTGCTTTGCCTCAAATTCTGGTTTTTCCTTTGTCCGATAATGCGGAAGGAGAAAGTTAAAATGTTTTCAGTTGTTCCTATACCGTAAAGATCTTTTGACTTGGCACCACTATAGAAGGTTTCATATAAAAGCTTATATATCCAGGTTTGTTCAATAAAACATACATTTTGGCAACAAGTTTTATGGTTTTTGATATATTTTTTACAGATTTGAATTCTTTAAATTGCGTTTTCTCAGGTTGCATTTTTTCCTAAGAAAAGATTTAATATTTTAATTTTTTTTTTTTTTTAATGTTTAATAGAATCTACTTAATTGGGAATGGACTTTGCAATATTTTTAAAAGAAAAAATATTCAAAATAAAAACATAACAAAAAACATATTTTATTTGCCAATTTTTACATAGACATCCCCTTTTAAATTTTTTTCTCAAAAACTAATCAATAAATTTCGAAATCCATCCCTAATTCTTTTAAGTAGGTTCCATTAAACATCCCAAACAAAATATTAAGTCTTTTCTTAAATATCTGAAGAAGTTTTAGCATTTTAACGATCATAGATTCATGAAAAAATGCAATTTAAAGATTTCAAATCTGAAAAAAAAAATGTATATATATATATATATATATATATATATATATATATATATATATATATATATATACATAAAGAGTTGTTGCCCGAATATCTATTTTATCGAACAAACCCCATTTAGTTCAATTTATAAATATCAAATAGAAATATAAACTTTTATATGAAACCTACAGTTGTGCCAAGTCCCCTTAACATCAAAACGCATTAATAGTATTTTTTGCAGTCAAAATATTTCTAAGTGATAATATACTTTAAAAAGTAGCATCTAAAGACTTTCCCATGTCTGATTTTAAAACATTTGCTATTTTTATTTAAATGTATAACTTTTTCTATATTGATATATTAATTTGAGTATCTGTGTTACAATAGTTCTTAACAATAATTACTTCCTATCTAAACTATTCCTGACAATAAGTATTCTATTGCTTGCTTGCTTGCTAGCTTTCTTTATATTTCGTTTGTTCTGTCTGCAATTCTAGTTTTTCCTTTCTCTGACAATGCGGAAGGAGAAATCTACAAGATTTTTGCCACTATAACTGAATGGTAGCTTTTTGTAATCTACATTTTTCTGAT
Source organism: Salticus scenicus (assembly GCA_963930645.1). Lineage (NCBI taxonomy): Eukaryota > Metazoa > Arthropoda > Arachnida > Araneae > Salticidae > Salticus > Salticus scenicus. Next base: position 203,306,652 of record OZ005656.1, on the reverse strand, counting down.
TAAGAATTTACTTAAAGAATAACGATAAAAATATTTTTGCCAATCTGATTTTACTTTTTTTAAATATCTTAATCTTTTTATTTATAACTGTATTAATTAGTTTTTTTTTTTTTAAAGTTATAAGAGCTCTTAAGAATAATTGTTCCCTAGATGAAGTAGTTCTTGAAATAAGCATTCAGTTATTTGCTTGCCAACGTTCTATATTTCCTTTGCTCTGCCTTTAACTTCTGTAGTCGAAATATTCTGATTCAGTCTTTTAAGTGCAGCATTGAAAATAATTTTGCGTATCTAATTTTTCAAAAAGTTGCATAAAATATTTAAATGGTCTTAAACTTTTTATTTATAGGAATATTATTTTGAACTGCATAGTTAAAATAGTTCTTAAGAATAATAGTTTTAACAATAATAATTTCCTGGCTGTAGTATTTCTTAAAAATAAACATTCCATCATTTGCTTACCAGCGTTTTATATTTCGTTTGATCTACCAATAATTCTAGTCCCCCCCCCCCCGCATCCAACAATGCGAGTGGAGAAAACCGTAATGTTTTCAGCTACTATAACAGAAAACATCAAAGGTAGAATTTTGTGATCGAAAGATTTCTGATTTGCAATACACTTTAAAAAGTGGCATTCAAAATATTTTTATGTTTTATCTGATTTATGAAAAATTTACTTTTTTGAACGTATGAACGTGAATTTCATAATTATAAAAATTGTTAACGATAATTATTTCTTAGCTATAGTATTTTTTAACAATAAGCATTTCGTTCTTTGCTGCCAACGTTCTATATTTCGTTTACTCTGCCTGTATTTCTAGTTTTTCCTTTCCCCGACAATGCAGAAGGAGAAAGACGCAATATTCTTAGATACTGTAATTAAATCACCAACGGTAGTTTTCTGTTGCAGAAATATTTCTGATTCACAATATATTTTAAAAAGTGGCATTCAAAATATTTTATCGTATCTGATTTATCAAAAATTTGCTTTTTTTGAACATATGAACTTGATTTTCATATTTATCATAATTTTTAACAGTAATTGTTTCTTGCTGTAGTATTTCTTACCTAGAAGCATTTTGTTCTTTCCTGCCAACATTTTATATTTCATTAATTCTGCCTGTAATTCTAGTTTTTCCTTTCCCCGACAACGTGGAAGGAGAAAGCCGTGATGTCTTTAGGTACTATTACATAAATCACCAATAGTAGTTTTCTATAAAAAAATGTTTTTGATTCAAAATATATTTTATAAAGTGGCATTCAAAATATTTTTTCGTATCTGATTTATCAAAAAATTGCTTTTTTGAACATATCAACTTGAATTTCATAGTCATAATAATTCTTAACAATGGTTTATATACTATTTATGTTTTTTCTTAACAATAAGGATTTCATTCTTTGCTGTCAACTTTCTTTATTTCCTTTACTGGGCATGTAATTCAATTTTTTTTCCAGACAGTGCGGGAGGAGAATATAATGTTTTCAGTTACTATAACATAAATCACCAACGGTAGTTTTTTGTAATTGAAATACTTCTAATACACAATATATTTTAAAAAGTGAAATTCAAATTAATTTTGCGTATCTGATTTATATATTTAAAAAAAAAAAAAAAAAAAAAAAAAAATGCTTTTTCGAATATATTAATTTTAATTTCATAGTTATAATATTTTTTTAACAATAATTTTTTTCTAGCTATATTATTTTTTAACAATAAGCATTTCGTTCTTTGCTGCCAACTATTCGTTTACTTTGCCTGTAATTCTAGTTTTTCCTTTCCCCGACACTACGGAAGGTGAAAGCCGTAATGTTTTCAGTTACTTTCTTGTAATTGAAATATTTCTAATATATTTTAAGTGTTATTCAAAATATTTTTGTTTATCTGATTTATCAAAGATTTGCTTTTTTGAATATATTAATTTTAATTTCATAGTTATAGTAATTCTTAGCAATAATTATTTCATAGATATAGTATTTCTTAACAACATTAAGTTATTTGCTTGCAAGTGTTCTATATTTTGTTGGCTCTCCTATTTTATTGCCGTAATGTTTTCAGCTACTATAACAGAAAGCATCAACTGTAATTTTCTGTAATCGAAATACTTCTGATTCTCTGTGTATACTTTAAAGAGTATCATTAAAAATGCCTTATATTTTTATTTAAAGAAAAAGTTTCTCTTTTAATTTGAATTAATTATTATTACATGTTAATTTGAATTTCATAGTTATGATAATTCTTAACAATTTTTATTTCCCAGCTATAGAATATCTTAACAATAAGCATCCAAGTTCTCTATACTTCATTTGCTTTGCTTTTAACTGAAAAGCTTTTCCTTTCTCAAATAATGTGAAAGAAGAAAGCTCTAATGTTTTCAGCCATTTCTACAAAACTAAAATTTTCCATGTATAAGATGTAATTTTACACAATCAAAATATCTTGATTCAGAATATAGTTTCCATAATAGGGATACTTTTACGTATTTCAGTATGAAATTATGCATTTTTGGGTGCTATTTGTCACAAATGTTTTAGTTATGAAAAATGACAACTCTGTAAAAAAAAGTTTCATATTTTTATGCATTTTTCCATAATTTCATAATTATTTTACTATTAAATAACCAATTTACTTATTTTATTTTATTTTATTTTTCAACTTCTAATGGTGTGTTAGATTTTGTATTAATGTTTATTATACGAAGTTACGTGGAATTGAATTTTCATTATTTACCACAAATTATCGTAGTTGGATTATAAATTAATTATCAAATGAAAATTTAGATTTTGAGTATTATTATTATTATGCAATTTGCCGAAAAGTAAATTAAAAATCCTCATACATTAAATACGCAATTATATTAGCCTTTAAATATTTATCAGTTTATAATTATATGCAAAGTGTTCATAGATTATTTTAATTCCGGCTACTCATAAAAAAGTAGAATTAAAGTATTGTTCAGTAATGTGCTTTTTAATCAATTCTTAACAAAAAGAAATTACTTTTTGTTAAATAAAATTTAAATCAAAAGATTTTTTTCTTTCTTATATTTCTTTGTTTTTAGTGTGAAAATTTAAAAAAACGTTTATTTCTTGTTACTTAATGCGAGTGAATAATCACTTTATATTTCATTTTATTTATTCAATGTAAGTGTCATTTGTTTTTTATTCAGTCATTATTTTTTTATTTATAAATATATAGATTTGTACATATCTTACGAAATATTAAAAACTTACTATACATCTATTATAATTTCTACAAAGAAAAATCCTTAACACTTGAAACTTAACCCTTTTTTCTGAATGAAAATCATAACAAAATTTAAGTGAACAGCGTAAGTTTTATTTTTTTTTTTTTAAGAAAAGAAAGAAAAAATATATCGCCCTTGAGAACTCGTTTTTGTCTAAGTACAATTAAAAAAAAAAAAAAAAAAGTTGTATGTCAAAAGAGAGAAGGAAAAAAAATAAAAATAAAAAGATAAAATAAATTACTAAGAGAATTTTGGAATGATATGCACAAAAAACATCATCCCCCAAAAAAATCTGTCATAAAAAAAAAAAAAAAAAAGTGTAAGAGTAAAAATAAGGGGGAAAAAATTTAGAAAAAAATAATAATAAAAAAAAAAAAAAAATGCGCGAAGGAGAAAAAAAAAACCCGCCAATAAAAAAAGAGCGCGGAGCTAAAAAGAGAATACAGATGAGGAGTTGTAGAACGATGCCCGTTAAGTCGTCGCCGCGTATGTATGAGTGTGTGGCGAACGAGTCACGTGACGACGAGAGTTAACCCTTTGATGCTGCGCGGAAATTGGTGTGCTCCAGCAAAGTAATTAACGGTCGAAAGCGCGAGTGTGTGTGTGCCCGTCGCTCCTTACCTCTTTCGCTCCGCACACACTGAAAACAGAAGCGAGGGAGCAGAGGGAAAAGCCGGGCGAAGGAAAAGAAGCAAGCATACGCACAGATGCGCCATGACAGTCCTTGCGTAGCAGCACCGACTGATTCGCCGGCGAAGATGCAGCCGCGTTCTGCCCTCGGCTGCTCGATCTCGGTGATATCTCTGCAAAAACTTAAGACTTTTCTCGAGCAGCCCAAGTACCGACCGCCGTTACAGCAGCAACAACCACCACCACAGCCACAGCAACCGCAGCCGCAACTACCGCCGCCGAACAGCAACAATAATTTTCACTATCCTCCGCCGCCGCTGCCACCACCGCCTTTACCGCCGCCTCAACACCACCAGCAATATCAACAACATCATCACCATGGTGAGTTTAGTTGTTTTTTTCCCTCTTTTCCCCGAGACGGACGTTTTTTTTCTCTTTCTCTTCTCCCTCCCTCCGATCGTCTGCCACTAGCGCTCTTCTTCAAGGAGGAGAGAGAAAAACAAAAATTTTTCCTCTCCCCACACGTCTCTTCTTTCTTTTTTGTTTTCTAGTTTTTGTATTCCGTTTTATCTCCTTTAAATCAAATTTCTCTCTTAAAAAATTGTGTTAAAAATTAAGTATAAAAAAAAAAAAAAAAATGCATGAAAAAAAAAAAATAAATAAAGATAAAAAAATAAAAATAAAAAAAGTGACACCCCACGGGACGGCATGGTTTGGGCACCAAAGGATTGAAAAATTCGGTGCTCAAAGGGTTGCGACACCGTTTCTGTTTTAAAAGCATAATGGCGGCTTCTTCTTCCTTCTCTTTTTAAAACAACCCTTCCCCTGTTAATGAATTTTAATTCTCGTGCACCATCGTCTTCTTCCTCTTTCGATCCGCCATTTTTTGGTATTCATAATTTTTTCTTTCCACCATCTCCGTTTTCAGACGCCATGTTTTTGTTTGTGTATTTTGTTTTTTTTTTCTACCCCCGCGTGTGAATGTGTTATTTTTTTTAAACATTTTTTTTTTTTAATTTTTTGACCTTCGTCCCTCCCCTTCCCCCACTCCCCTGCTCTGGCTGCCGATGCACGTTTTTCGTTTTTAGTGTTCAAAGGGTTGGGGTGTGTTTTTCCCTATCGCTCGTTTCTCTCGTAGCCGTATCGATTATTGATTAGCCCGGAGTGGCTGCCATTAAAAATGCTGACATTCTCCCGCGCAAGGAAGTTCGCAATTTCGGGAAAGAAGGGTTTAAAGGGTTGTAGTTGTTGTTTTCGGGGGACATGAAAATTCAAAATGGAGTTTTTGAAATTCAAAGAGACGCAGTTTTGCTTTTCTTCCTCCGACAGGTTTTTTCCATTTTTTGAGGCTCTCCACGTACGAATGTCATCACATTCAAAACTACTTAAACACCACTTACCACTTTTTAATTTAACTTTCTAAAGCCAGATGACAATAGACTTGTTAACACATTACCCCTTTGGTTACTCGACCTACATATTGCCATGTGCTCAGTGCACTGAAATGTTTACGAAAACATAGGAAAGTACATTCCAAACTTTAATGACGAATTGGGTTGCGTTTATCTTTTCATAACTATGGATTTAATTTTATTAATTAATACTAATCATTAAAAAAAAATTAAAATAATAATAGTACTAATTTTAACCCGATAAACAAGATGACAATGGTATTTCTATACATAATATAGTTTAAATTGTTAATGAAAATTATCTACTTTGAAACTTAGTTATGCGCAGTCCACATGTTTCAGGTATGTTAATCCGTTAAAGTTGTAACTTTCTAAGACAATTTTTTTTTCTTTTAAATAAATTGAATTATGACTTTTTCAAAATTTAAATCATTTTGCACGTGTATAGATGTACAGAAAAGAACACTTTTTATTTCTTGCGCATCACTAAATTTTTAGAATAGAGTACAAGGGTTAAAAAAAAAAAAGACTCTCTCTCTCTCTCTCTCTCTCTTTTAAATTGCCTTTTTTTTTTTTTTTTTTTTTTTTTGCTTTTTTAACTGTCATTAAATTTGTAAAAAGCTCTTGAATTTGTATTCAAGTATTAATTTCTAGAACTTCCAAACTAGATACGCAGTTTTCAGCTGCTTAACATTTTCGTTTTCTAAATTGGTAAAGTAATTCATTACGCATAGTTATTTATTTTATAAAATTTAAGAGATGTTTTAATAATTAAAAAAATAATAACTTTAACATTCTGAAATGATCAATAAATGGGGAAAATATTAACATTTGCATTATCAGGAAATATAAATATATTTTTTATAGCCTCTTAGAAGGTTTTAATATTAACGACTTAGTGGTAGTTATTGTATAAAACAATGTAAAGTAGCGTTTTCAATAATTAATTTGTTTTTGCTTAGATACATTTTTAAAACTTTCAATATTATCTACGAATTTCAGTAGTACAACTCAGCTATCTTAATTTCTGAATTAATTTATTTTAAAATAATCTTGTTTTAAAATGATAAAGCAAATAATGTTTAAATATGTGTACATTTTTTGACTTTCGATTCACCGTTTTGTGTTCTACATATATGTTTGACATTCATTTAGTTTTTATTTATTTATTTATTATTTAGTTAAGTTTATATTCAATAGCTGTAATAACGATTATATAGTCATGAAAAATACATCTTGTTTAAGTGCACGAATAATTTCTTTGTTTCTATATTCTATATTCAAGATTTATATAATCTTCAATAATTAATTTGCGTACGTTTATTCTTGATCCAACCTATTACAACTTTTAGCATAAAAAGAATCGTTCCTGATTACTAAGTCTTAAACTGTCTTTTTATATTTTAGTATAGTGTGACTACACTGTTAAAAATTTCAACAGAAAACTCTGTGTAATCTATTATCTTAAGTCTTATGTAAAATTACAGAGAAAAATAAACGGAGGTGTCAAAAAACTTATTTTATACATTCATTTTAATAACTAATATTAATTTAATTAATTATTGGTGAGAATATATTTCGAACTTGCTTTTTCTAAAGTAGAAGCAATCATTTTTAATTTTAATTAAAAAATCAAATAATAAAATTATGTAAAAATACAGAATAAAGATTGAGAATCTCGATTATTCACTTTTAACTAAGAAATAATGTAAATTTACAGAGGCTCTGGATAAATATTTACATTAAATTTACAGGCATTTTTAACAGTTTATACCGTTAAAATTAAATAAGTAGTACGTTTAGGTTGAAATCCAAATGCCATTACTCATGCATATATTTTCAATTTTTTTACTCATACAACATCATTTACACAAAAAATAAGTGACAAAGAAATTCGCTTTTACACCTATGCTGTAACGCAAAGTGTATATAATGTTTATAAAGTTAGATAATATTCTAATGTGTGTTTTCTCTTTGCGTAGATTAAAGTAACGTGTTTAATTTATTTATGTTTTGCTTACATATGAAAATAGTGTTTCTTTAAGTGTCGAAACTAATAAGTGTTTAAAATGAAATTGATTTAAAATTATGAATAAATAAATAAATAAAGTTTAAAAATTGTTAACACGGCAAAATATTACTTATTAATCACATGACGTTATATGTTCTTATTCAAACAGAATGCTGTGTATAACTAGCTTTAAATGTCATTTGATATTTGAAAAATAAATTTTATCCTCGTAGATCGGAAATGAATAGAAAAAGTTACTCCGCTTCTTTTATTTTTAATATGAAAAGATTTTAAAAACACGATTATCTACGATTATTAGTATTTGTTTTTAAAACAGTTATTCAACTAACAAAAGTCAAATATTGTTATAAATTAATGTAGTGTTTCCTCATTTTTCTTCAAGTTTAGAAAATTATAATACGAAAAGTTACTGTTCATGAACAAATTTTCTTAAACGTTATGAACATGTTTTTATTAAAAGTGAATGCATAAATATTACTATACATTCATTTCGCATTTTACTGAATTACAGTTATAAATACGTATGCTTGATTGAACGAAAATCTATGTTTTAACTTTATAATTTATCATATCCCGAGATAATGTATAATGATTATCCCCTCTAATTTCTAATTTTGATTTGTTGATTACGAAAATTAAACACCTTTATAAGCCATTTTCAGCTTATAAAATTTATCATTTATATTCAAGTTTCATAGAATAGAACAAGCACTAAACTACTCTATGTCCTTCACAAATATTTTACCTTCGTTTGTTAGAAACTAAATTAAATTATTGTTGCTGTTTTTGTAGTTTTTCAACATCGAAAAATGTAACGAATTTTTTCATTTATCAAAATGAATATGTAAATTATTGACTATTGTTTATTTATAATTTAGCGAATACTTACTACAATTTTAATAGTGTTAACAATTTCACTTGATTATACTAACATGGTAGATTTTTTTTTTTGTAATATTACATCCTTCTCATTTTAAAATTACGATGTGTAAATAGATATTTCGTTTCTGAGATTTAATATACTCAGTATATTCTATACTCCGTCAAATTTGTATATTGTTTTATACTAGCGTATAAAGTAATTTATGAAATCTATTTCTAGTATTCATTATTAAATAGTTAATTCTCCAAGTGATAACTGCATTACGCATTCGTCAAATACCGTAATTTCTGGTAGATAATACGCAGGTAACATGTGTCATTTCTCCACCAGAAATTTTATTTAATAGAGAAATCTATACTTTTTCGTAGGAAGAGCTCGCACAAATATAAATTTATTTATGAATTGAAATTTCTGGTGCAAAACAGGATTATATAACCTGTGGGGTATCTACCAGAAATTACGGTAATTATTACGATAAAAAAAAAAAAGTTAGAAAACAGCTTTCCTCCCTAATTTAAGTTAAAAAACTACATACTATCATTAATAGTTTTGTAAAAATACAATCTCAGTTTTGAATTGTAATGTCGCTAGATGTATTGAATATATTTTGTATATTTTCAAGAAATGTCATCGTTATAGAGTCAGGCATCATATATATACTTTATCGTTTATTATATTTACTTGTTATTGCTTTGTTATAGTCTGTATTGGGTGAATTCCCCACAATTTACAATTAATTTGAAAAAGGAAACCTTCTGTAATAACCATTTTAACTCTTTATTTACTGAAAGCGCTTGAAAGTACCATTACATTTAAAAGGCGTATAAAATTCAAATTTATGGAAGAAATGTCAAATGTATTTATCGGAATAGAACGTATATAACTCACTTTAATCTCATTCTGTGGCACCGGACACTACATTTAGTCATTTTTTAACCAAAAAGGATTTTATAGAGTGCTCTCGATGTTTTTATTTGGCAGTTTTCACGACATTAACGTATGTTCTAATTAATTCTGAATACCTATGTACAGGTCAGGGGTCGATCCAGGCAGACATTTGGATCCTTTCGTTGCCCCTTCACAAAATTCAAATCTCCAAAATGGGTCCCTTCACAAAATTCAAATCTCCAAAATGGGCCCCTCCGCAAAATTCAAACCCATTATATGGGCCCCTCCACAAAATTCAAATCCATAATATGGGCCCCTCCACAAAATTCAAACCCATAAAATTGGCCCCTTCACAAAATTCAGATTCATAAAAATAACCTTTTCACAAGATTTTTCTTGTATAAAAATGATAATTTTGTGAATTTTTTCCATGTTTACATTATTGTTTTTAATTAATTTATCTGTACACCATTCAGCGAAACGCCACCGTTAACTTGATATTAAATATTAGATAGAGTAACAGCTAAAATGAAAGGTTTTACACTATAATTCATTTCGTTTTTGCGAAAAGAAATAAAATTTCACAAAAAGAAATAAAAATATCGCAAAAATAAATTGTCTTTCACAAAAATGGGCCCCAAAAACTAAAACGTGGATCAATCCCTGCCGATGGTACACAAAAGTACCTCACTACATCCGCATTAGTTACTATGATGATTTGATATGCTTTTTTTTTTTTTCTTTTAATATATGCCCCCCCCCCCCCCCCGAAAAAAAAAAAAAAAAAAAAAAAAAAAAAAAATGCTTGTAAGTAACTAAAACATATATGTTTCAAATATACCTTTTGTATGTTTCATAATGCCGTAGATAAAAGGTTAAAATATACAATTTAGCTCTTGTACAATTTGAAATATTTGACTGAAAAACCTTTAAAAGTAATATGCTATAAAAACATTATTTATTTATTTATTTATATTATTATTATTATTATTATTATTTGCTTGACATTTCATCGGTTATATGTTTGAAATTCATGAATAACTTTAATTTTGTATGACTATATCAAATTATTATGACGTTTTTGTTAGTATTGAAGCTTTTTTATATTGTAACCATATTTGTGTCAAAATTCATATTTTGATATTATATTAACGCATATGTAATTTTAAAACAACTGTAAAATACGCAAAGAGTTAAATTAATTTATATTAAATTCAAAGCTCATTTTATGAACGACATTTGGTCAAAATACATTTAATACTATAATATTAATTACAACATCGGTATTGAGATTTTTTAAACTTTAAAATATTTTTCCTGTTATATAAACACAGTTTACCATAGTATCTGATAGTTTGATATTTAGCGTAACGTATATCTAATCTTAAAACACAGTAAAATACGCAAAAAAACCTAAATTATTTAACATTATATTCCAAGAGTTAAATTAATTAACGTTACATACCTCCCTATTAAGATTTTTTAAACTTTAAAATATTCTTCCTATTATATTATAAACACAGTTTACATACTATGATACATTGTTGGACAAAACTGTAATTAAAATAATTACTTTGAAAATACAATGTTTAATTTCTTAAAAGGTTTATCTTTAGTTTGTCACCACGAAGCAAATAATATGATACAAATCCTATTTAGAATCAATGGTATTTGATTTTAATGAATGGTTTTATCTATTGAATCATGGTTATATACACACATAGTATGAGTGTGAGTATAAAATTCTTATGTTTTCGCTACCTATGTTTGCTTTTATTAATAGAAATAAATTAAATGTGATTTTGAATTTTAGAAAAAAAGATTTCTTAACTTTTATTTGATGATAATTTTAATAACAATATTTTATCCAAATATAATTTGACAGCTTATGTTTGTTTCTATGTAGTTTATATTTGTAAACCTAATATATTAACTATTTCATCGCTATTTCTGATTGCGGTTTAATTTAATTTCTTATAGTTTTGAGGATGTCTTTTAAGAAATAAATAAAACAGTGTAAAAAATATTTTAGTTTCATTTCTAGTAATAAATTTTTTTTCATAGTGTACGTATTCGTTCAAATATTAATATAAAATTATTCATAAAAAACAGATTTAATAATTACGAATAAATTTATAAGTTATAATTATAGATAACGTTATTGCTATAACTAAAATATAGGGAGAAAACAAATGAAATATATATAGATTTTCTGTGTTAATTTTAAATTTATATAAAGAAGTTTCAAATTTGAATGTTCTCGTTAATTTAAAATGCGTTTTTATACTAATCACCATCACGTAAATTATATTATTATATGTTATTTATATATAAAAAAAGTATACTTTTTTCATAAATGAATATATAAAACAAAAACACATAAAATTGCGAATTTCGTTGTCGAAAGTTTACACTTGTTTTTATTAATGAATATAATTCGAGTATGATTGTATATATATGTGTTTGTGTGTATGTGTATATACTATATATATATTATAACAAATTTAAGATCTTTTTTTTTTTTTTTTTGAATTAGATATTTTTTAAACATATTTAAAAATAAAACAAAAAATATATCATTTTTTAAAACATATATTGGCAATTGCTATTCTTCCCATATTTTCTTGTAGATATAGTAAGTGTAAATACTATGGTAGAGACACAAAACGAAACAGGAAATGCCGCAGTAGTTCTGATTTACAGTGTGTGTGTGTGTGTGTGGGGGGGGGGTATTCTTAATAATTATTATTACATAAATTTATTGAAACATAAACTTTCCTAGGTAAATAGGAAACTCTGACACGACAGTGAATTCTAATTTCTAAGATTTTAGTTATGGAAATGAAAATAGATATAACACCGCTGTCGTTTACTAAAATTATCTTTGAAGTTTTAAACATTGATAAACAATGTTTTTTACTGTAATGGCGAAATCAAAATTTTATTATGTTATATAACGTATGTATGAAAGGTTTTAGTCGCATTTTATAAATATAATGAACTTCGAAAGGTGTTCATAATTTAAACCTTTCTTTCTTTTCTTTTTTTTTTTTTTTTTTGAATGAAAGTGTGGATACTAACGTTAAAATGTATTTTATTTTTAAATATTTAGTTCTTTTATTTGTTTTTTTACAACGTTTTATGCTAGAAATTTCATTAAAATGTTGTATTTTCTTGTGCATTTTTCTATATTTTAAAAATTCGTTAAGATTATCAAATAATTAATTATAATTTAAAAGTTAGCTTTCAATATATTCCTATCTTATAATTCAGTATTACTTGGGTTGTTATTTCGAGAAAATTTCATAAAAGCTCCAAACAGAAATAGTCATAAAAATTCCTCTTGTAAAACAAGGTATAAATATTTAGATTAGATTACTAAGATTTGATATACCCCCCCCCCCCTCTTCCTCACACACTCAGAATTTGAAAAATTCATTATAAAACTTAAAAAACTATAATTCTGTTTAAAGTTTAAGTTTTATAATTTTTATTTGTAATATTAAGAACACAAAACAAAGCGTTTAAAACTTTAGACACATTTTGCAAAAAAAAAAAAAAAAAAAAAAATGTCTAAGATCATGACATCTCAGATGAAAGGTTACGTATATACTACGGTTATAGTTCAAGGTTAAGAATAATAACCAAGAATTTAAAACTCAGCTACGCTTATATATATATATATATATATATATATATATATATATATATATATATATTGCAGATAGTAGTTGATCCTATGCATTTTATAAAATAAAATTTGCATTAAACAGCAAAACACTCTTATAATTGATTACTACTGCTTTTTTAACACGCTGCTAATGTCAATTTTGCATAATATTATTAAAAAAAATATTATTATATTATTTCTAAATAAACTGCAACGATATGTAAACAATGAAGACATTTATTGAAAGTAATATAGTACTCAAAATTTCGAAATGATTCCAATGTTTTTAGTTAGCGTAAAAGAAATTAAAATTAGTTTTTCAGTTTTACGATTCCAATTTAAAATATTTTTTTACAATTATTTTAATATTATATTATTGGCAAGTGCAAACTCGTAGCATTAGCAAACAGTTGTTTAATTCCTTTCAAATAATCTTCACGTCTACTTTTTATTATTAAAGTAAAAATTTTGTAATCTGCATTTAAATGTTTATATTTTGTATTGTTCTTTAAATGTATGTATATATATATATATATATATATATATATTATTTTATTATTTTATATTCTTTTAAATGAATAGTAATTACTTGAAAGTAAATTCTGAAATTTATTAGCTCACAATTATACTAAAAATTCAATTGAATTCTGATCTATGACAAATTTAGAATAACATAAACTGCTACTCACTAATTACTTATACATAGGGATATATTTCTCTGTAAATATATTCTATGCGGAAACGAATCACAGTAATATAATCACATATATTATATATAATGTTTTACTACGTTATAAATCACAGTTAAGTTATGATTGATATTTACATAGAATTTATATTTTTGCCATATCTTTATTATGCTGCGTTTTGTATATTATATTAAAGAAGTGGTGCTATAACCTATTTTATCACAATTTCAAATATTACGACAAAATAAGCTTAACATTACAATTGTTCGAATTTATAATAATATTTAAATTTTAGTGTGTATACAGAATACTTTTTAGTTACTTTTGTATATAAAACAAAAAATTATGACAATTTTTATTATAACTTATAAAAAATAATTACATTCTGGGTAATAACATTTTAAAATTTAATATCTCATACATGAAATGAATATTATTTATCCCCCCCCCCCTCCTTTAAAAAAAAAAAAAAAAAAAAAAAAAAAAAAGATTAGCAAATAACATTCATCTGATTATTTTATTCAACACAAATTGCCTCTTCAGATGCCTGTGATTATTAATTTCAATTTCAAATTTCGTGAAAACTAATCTGTAATTAATATTTAATTGGTTATGCTTTGTATCATTTTAACTAATTTCTAACAAAAATGCAGAAACAAAGAGTATCTTTTTTTCACCACTTAAATACATTAATCGCAGAAGTTTAAAATGGAAGAATCATTGTTAGTATTGCATTGAAATAATTAACTGATTATTAAAATTTCAATCAAATTTGTACGATTCTGTTTTAATAAAACTGCTTAGAAGCATTCATTTTCCAGTTAATTCAGTTGTGAGTTTTCTGACATAGCTGATGTTAAGCAAATTATATTAAATTTGCAAATTTAATTGCTACCATCTATCGTAATGATTTCTGATGGATTTATAATAATTCTGAAATCGGGAGCAGTGAAATTCATAATTGTTTTTGCTTTGGTTGAATGCTTTATTTAGGATTTAGATAATATACTCATATTTATTCCAATTCAAAATATATTTAAGTCATTAAAGTATAAATCGAAAATATTGTAAATTTCATGATTTGTTTTACAATTGTAAAAAGATAACTTATGAAAATACGTAATTAGTTTTAAATTAGTGTGTTAGGTATAATTTCCCCCACTTTTTGCATTTATGTAGCTCAGTTGTTTTACTTATTTATGCACATTGATTTATCTCAATAAATGAATAAACTTTCAAATTATGTATTGAATATTTTAAATTCACGATTTATGATAAAAATATTGAAAACAGTGAAGACTTTTACAGATTAAACTTTTAAAGAGCAGAAGTTAAGTATATGATAAGAATATAAGATTTTACGTATATTTTCCATTTTTATTTATTTATTATTGTTACTTTAAATTTCAGTACAAAAAATAAATAAATAAAGTAGTCTCCTCCTCGTATGTATCGAGAGTCGGCGCAACCACATTTTTTTTTTTTTTTTTTTTTTTAAATACCACTTTTTAAAATAGATTACTTAGCTTTTGCAGTATATTTCTTTGATTAAATTATAGAAAAATCGCTTTAAATAAATAGTGGTTTGGAAAAAAAGACCGTGTGATGTGTATATAAATGCTTTGTCATGAATATTATGTAAAACAAGTTTTGGTGTTTTATTACGATGAAAATGTGTTTTAACTATTTGATAATTCTACGTAGGTTTTATGCATTCAATGGGTTTTTAATGAATTTATGCCATTTTACTCACTTTTCCTAAATTATTGTTATTGTTATTTGCTTAAAAAATATTGATATAAAAAATAGAATTAAACGTACTGGTTATTTAATTTATTTTATTGTGGAAATTTAAATCTTTTTGAAAATTAAAAAATCGTAAAATCTCGCCTGGTTGTTTAAGATCCTCTGACCTTCTTAATAATACTAATAATGATCAAAAGATTATAATGGTTGTTTAACAATTACACTGCTGTGCGTGAAAATCGGCCCCAACACCATTTTTACTAATTCTTATGTAAAATGACCTCCTGAATCCGAATATTACACCCATTTTGCCCTATCACTCACCGTTATTTGGGGACGCCCCTCTATTTTTATCACTTTCGGTAATTTTATGGTAGGGAAAATTTTATTTGTAGGGGAGGAAAAGGATATTTTATCTTCTGAGGGGCTGCAGAAGTGAAAAATCCTAAAACATGAACATTTTCAGCAAAGGAAAAATTTAGGGGGGATTTGCCACTAACATTATGAATTAGATTTATTATATTATATTAATAAATTATTATTATTATTTATTATACATTATATATTATTATTATTATTATTATTATTTTAAGTGTTTAAATAATTCTTTTCCGTTCTCCAAATCAAATTCATGGCTATGACATTACCGAAGAGTGATAAGAATTTGGGGAGGAGGTGGTATTCCGAGAAAACGGTAGGTGATGGGTGCAAAATGGGGGTCATATACGGATTTAGGAGGTCATTTTACATAAAAATCAGTAGGAATGGTATCAGTGCTTGTTTTTTTTTTTTTTTTTTTTTAATATTTTTTATTAAATATACCAAAGTATAGATTATTTCAACATGATATAATATATATATATATATATATATATATATATATATATATATATATATATTGTATCACCATATATATATATATATTATTTATTCGTATACTACGTATTTGGAAGATAAACCTTGTAACTGTTACGTACAGCCTTCACAATTTTAAAGAAACAAGTTAAAAAAAAAAAAAAAATCCACAAATATGTTAATTTAAAGCATATTATTAAAAAAACGGAGCACTAAATTTGCATACTTTTTGTTGTTGTTGTTGTTATCTAATTACTTTATTTAAAATTTATATTCACCGCATAAAATTCACATTCATTAAAATATTTTTTGAAATCTTACATATTTTTCTTAGTTTAACAGATGGCATAAGTGTTTAATATTTTTGTTAAAAATCTGTTTACGCTGTGAGGCAATATATAGGGCATATTACTCTACATTTGTAGAATTTAATAAATATATGCTAAAAAAACTGCTTAAAAAAAGGTAAATCTCTTAGTTGTATACTTTTAAATATGGATTTTATATTTCAATCATTTTTCTTAAACGAATTTTAAAAATAAACTTAAAACTGATCGTAGCTTTTAAAAAATAATTAATGTAATTTTGTGCATAAAAATATTTTTCACTCAATATTTTGAAATTTTGATATAATCTTTAAGATTTTTTAAATGATTTCAGAAAAATTTAGCACATTTTCATGATTACATAAGAAAATTTCACTTTCTTTGCGTTCAAAATTTAAGATTTTTTTCAATATTCTATCGCATTTAAAAAAGACTAAGAGTTTTAGTTTTTGCTTCAAAGCAAATTTTATTAAATTATTTCACTCGAAATGTATACTTAGAGTGTAAAAAAAGGCATTCTTATAAAAAGTCTTAAAAAATATCAAAAATTCATTTTTAAAGACGTAAAAGAGTGTCAAGCTGTTAGGCAGCTTAAAGTAAACACGATGCTTGTGTTTTGGTGTAAACAGCTTTCGCGAGGAAAAATTCGCAAATATATGTGTATACATATATGTTCCTGATGTTGGAGGAGGAAAATGAATTTTTAAAATACAATTTCTGACAAATTATAAGAAAATGAAAAATATATTGTAGAACACATTAAAGTGAAGGAAATATTATAAAAAATTTAAAAAATTTAATTGCTTAAAATAAAATGTCGGTATCAATCTACTGAAATTTCTTTAAAAAAAAAAAAAAAAAAAAAAAAAAAAAATTATTAAATCGTTTGCGAGTTTTATAAAGAATATTTATTGTAGTAAAAATTACTGTAATAACTAAACAAGATTGATATAAAAAACTTTTAATTTTAATTTTTTGAATCGAATCTTCTTGTTAAACGAATCTGTTTTCATTAATATTTTTTATTGAAAATTTATATGTTAAAGATTTCAGAGGCGTAAGTTGATTATTCGCTGGAAGAGTTGTGGCTTCAGTAATGAAAAGAAATTATTTTAGCAGGTCATCAAACACTGTGCAAGTGTAATATAGTACATGAAAATGGGAACTTTCACACTTTTTAAAAATACTTCTTTTTTCTATTAGAGTATTTTTTTTTTTTTTTTTTTTTTTTTTAATGTATCGCCATTTTTTTTATCTTTTTATTTAAATTGTATACTCCACCTTTTTGAGTTTATGTTTCCTATTCCCCCTTTTTTTAATAAAACATTAATTAAAAGCACTCAGTGTGTAGGAATTTAAGTTAAGTTGCATTGGACTTATATCAATTCATTAAAAAATAAAATAAAATAAAATAAAAAAAAGTTATTGGTCGCATTCATACAGAAATCTGTTTCATCCGATGTGGGTATGTGCAGGAATAACCAGAATTAAAAACACACTAATACACGACTGATTGGAGAAATTTTCTTTTTCGTAGATCACGTTTTACAGTGGTGTAAATATTAATAAGAAAAAAAAAATTATTGGTCACGTTACTCATGATATAATGCAACAAGTCAAATGTGTCAAAGTATACATCATTTTCAGACATTGTCTTTAAAATACAAAATGTTTAGTCTATATCCATGCTTATAATTATTCGTACATGTTCCTCGCAACTAATTTGTTGCTATAATTGAATTACACAACCGGAAACATTAACCTATTTACTAAAAAATGTATGTAACAGGAATTCACATTGTTTCATGGTTTCATGAAATGTTGCATGGCTTTCAGTGATTGCTTTTTTATTCCTGTGATTGTCAGCCGAAAACAGATTTCAGTTATGGAGTCCATTAATTTACTTTCTTTGATCCAAGGTTCATTTTTTAATTTAACATATACCCTGTATATTTTTCTCTCTTGAATTCGCATCATAGTTAAAATAACCATAAACAATTCTGTAGGACGAATTAGACACAGAAAACAAAGCATGGTCAAAACTATATACTAGAAGTATAACTTTTTATGAACGAATGTAAGAGGCACACCTATGCAGCTTTATAATAATAATACAGTTTAATTTTTTTCGTTCACCATGAAATTTATTATATGAATGTGTTATTTGAAACTGTGTGATTTGAGTTCATATTATGGTAAATTCACTTTGCGTTTTATACAAACTTGTAATAAGCCCCACTTCTTTTAAATCTACAAAAAATTGTTTTAAAAATTATAGTAAAAAGGGTACATTTGTAAGCTATTTAAGAAAGTATTGGTGTGAATTGCTTACCTAAAACGTATCCGAACATTTAAATTATTTTAGTTAGAGCAAATAAAGTATTTACCTTATACTTATTTTTTCAATGTCAAAAAAATGTAAGTTAAATTTATTATATAATTATGTAATACGTATTATCATTTATACTTTACTAGATATAAGTTTGAGTCATCACGGTTTATAAGATGGCATTTTGCATGTAATCTATGATATTCTTAACATTCATTATCTTTATTAACTATGTTTATAAATAATTAAGATACTTTGAAATTTAACAATGATAATAATAATAAACAATTAAAACGAACTGAGTTATTATTCGTAAAAAATTAAATAAGCGTTTTTTTTTTTTTTTTTTTTTAAGATAATGCATAGAAATATTAGAAAAAACTGAACTTGTTTTAGGTAATTTTTTTTTTTTTTTTTTTTTTTTTTTTTCCACATGAAAGATTGTTTAAAAATGATTAAAAACAGTGAAATTCAAAATGATTGTAGTTTGAATTCGCAGATTGTACAGCGGTCGACCCAGGCAAAAATTGGGACCTTTTGCTGCCCCTTCAAAAATCCAAATCTCTAAAATGGGCCCCTTCACAAAATTCAAATCCAGAAAATGGGTCCCTTCACAAAATTCAGATGTATAAAAACAGCCTTTTCACAAAATATTGTCTTATAAAAATAATACTTTTGTAAAATTTTTCCAGTATTATTTTTAATGAGTTGTCTATACTTGTTTAATAAAATGCTATTAACTTTATATTAAACATTAGATAGAAGTAACTGCTGAAATAAAAGGCTTCTAGCGACAGTTCTTTTTTTTTTTTTTTTTTTTTTTTTTTTAAATAAATAAATAAACTTTCACAAAAATGATTTGATTGTCACAAAAATAAATAAAAATTTCACAAAAATAATTTGTTTTTCACAAAAATTGGTCCCAAAAATTAAAACCTGGATCTACACCCTGTTGTAGATGTTCATCGAATTTAGAATAGTGAATGTAATTAAGAATAAATTCTATTGGGTTTAAATTCAGTCAACGTCTATAGTGCCTTCCATGTTTTAAGATAGGAATTTTAAAAATAAATTAATAATAGATAAATGAACATTATATAATATTCAACAATGTAGCAGAGTAGGAGAATGGAGCATTAAAATTAAAGTTAGTGTCAACGACGTGGAACTGAGATACAGGGAAGGTTTTTATGGCTCAATTACAAAATGATTTGTTAATTTAATGTTAAAAATATTTAATTACCTTAATGAATCACAATTAATTTCAAACCATTATTATTAACTACTTAATTTTCCTTCTAATTCACCACACTTATCATTGATAGATAATATGGCTCTTTTACTTTTTTAATATATATATATAAAGTGTTAATAAAACAATGTATTAAAAACGCGGTTAATGTTCTATCCATTCTATATCTCGAATAGGTAGTAAAAAAATATAGTGTCTGATATTTTATGTTTGGCTTATTTTACATATAAATTTATATGGATTTTGAAAGTAATGAGAAGCTAGAATTAATTAATACATTACACTTTAATATATAATGACTGGCTCACAGAAACCTGATACAATATAACATGAACAAACTTTATAATAAAAGGTAAAAAACATATGTATTTATTTAAATATGTAATACTTTTTGTAGGGTTTATTTATTTATTTGTTTTATGTAAACTCTCTCTCTCTCTCTCTCTCTCTCTCTCTCTCTCTCTCTCTCTCTCTCTCTTTCTTTTTTTTTTTTTTTAAATGCTTACTATGAAATAAATAAATGTTAATATAATTTATTAAACACATGTAATATTAATATCCTTAATTTACATTTATCAATTTATCATAACATAAATTATTATCACCAAAGTTACTAACATTTTAATTTATTCTAGAGCTTTTATTTCATACCTCTTCTTTTTTTTTTTTAAGAGTAATTTTTTTCTTATTTTATCATAGTTTTTTATTGGAGAATATTATTCTATAAATAAAGTGGTGTGAAATAAAGATTGGGTAAAAATGCTCCGGAATAAATTAAAATATTAATCTATATATCTATATTAATCTAAAATATTAATATTATGCTATGTTATCACGTAAATCAGGGGTAGTAAACCTTTTTATACCTACCGCCCACTTTTGTATGTCTGTTATACTAAGTAACATTTTCTAACCGCCCACCGGTTCCACAAAGATGTTGATTTATAAAGTAGGGGAGTAACTTTACTTCATAAAATTTAAAAACAGAATTATAGTATCTTGAAATATATATATAAAAAAAAAAAATATATATATATATACATATATATATATATATATATATATATATATATATTTTCCATTTCAATGGTTTTGAAAAGTGCAGTAATAGTAAAGTGCTTCAGTATGGAATGAACTCCCTATTCTACACACAACCTAAGGCAGAGACAATTTGTTCTTCTACTTAGCATTTTTCAATCCAGCTTTGATACTAATTCTTCTTATGCAAAACAGAAAATTATGTAACCAACAAACGAAACATGTATCAGTGGTCACAGATTGCATCAGGGTACAGAAAAAATATTTCTTTTAACAGATTCAGATGTAAGTTAAACTAACTTTTTGTAGTTTTAGAAAACAAATATTTTCCGTAAGAAAGTAACAGATTTTTTTTTTTTTTTTTTTTTTGTAGAATTTTTTACAGTGTGTAGCTTTCTACAGGTATGAAAGAGTTCTACTTTTTTTGCTACCAATATTGTCTTACAAAAATCTCTAACCTATAAAAATCACAAAACTAATTGTAAAAGTATAATAGAAATTTCTGTAGAAAAATACTGGTGTCAGAAAAAGCGGAACTTTTTATCCCTGTTTCTATTAGTTATGAAGAATTTTGGAGGACTCAGTAACATACCTGCCAACATTCTAATTAATATACCGTAAAATTATTAGTACTCGCTTTTTTTCCCCCCCTCCCTTCCCCAACAATCTTTTTTTTTTTTTTTTCTTGAGTCTTTTTCTTCCTATATAATTTTATATGGAAAAAATTACTCTAAAATTAAAGTGGTATGGAAAAAGGGACGGGTACTACAGTTTTACGGAATACCAATTAGAATGTTGGCAAGTATGCAATAAATTTTCGCGTCTATTTCTAATTTATATTTTTATTGTTATCTTTAATTTCGCGTAAGCTTTAAATATTATTAAGATAGTCATTACAAAATTAATATTCCGATTTTGAAATTATGATTTGTAAGCAAAATGCCATAGAACCTAAACTAATTACATTATTTGCAAATTTCAATTACTAAATTACCACTTCTGTTCACCACGAAATTTTATTCAGTTGAAGTAATTAAAAAGATTTAATATAGTTACATTTTCATATTTTAATATGATTTCAAATTTTATTTATAACGAAATGAAATTTTAATATGAAAACTACTTTACACTTACTATGGATGTTACATAAATTGCAAATACTGATTACTCTTTCAGATTTCTAGTATAGTATTCAATTAAATAGTGTTTCGATTAAATGTTATGGATCTTCATAATTATAACTCACTTAAGGAGAAAATCATTCGATTATGATTTATTCGAAGAATTTCCCAGTGTGTATATTTCTGACTTTATCATCGCCATAATGCTTCTAGGTTTATAATATTTATGATACAACAGACAGAGCTAGTTGTTTGGAAATGAAATATGCCCATTATTTTGTATTTTAAAAACAATGATGTTTAATCGTTTATTTATTTATTTTTTAAATAACAAATTATATAATTTACTAAACGTCCTCTTTTTGAATTATTATTATTATTATTTTATTACTTTTAATATTAAAAGTTGGATTAAAAAAAGTTTCAAGACGAAATATTAATACATTTTTTAAAATATTTTCTAAAGATTTTTTTAAACGTATTTTTAAAGGAACTTTTATAATAAAACTGAAAAAGAACTAGAAATAGATCTTTATTTATTTAGTCATATTCTTAACATTATAAGTTTTTATTACGCGAGAATGGGAAAATATAAACAATAATAGTTTGTTTATTGTGATGTAATTATTTTTTAACCCTATTCATTGGTTCGCGAGATACAGCGCCCACAAAATCTTAACCCTTTCGACACGATTGTCGAGTTATATCGACGTTTTACTCTAGGCTAATTTAGACAGAAACTGCGCTGAAACGAAATGACTAGTGTATCAAATATGTATACTACATCATCAATTTTTTTTTTTTTTTTCCATTTTGGAGAACGTATGTGAATTATTATTACTATTATTTTGTATAAATGTTTTATTTGTGAAGTTGTTTAATTATGTACAAATAATTGGCGCCGAAAGGGTTAACACAGACAGATATTTTATAAACATGGTCAATCATTTTTAGGACATCTCAAAACATGTAAATTCATCGGAAATCAGAGGTTCAATATATATAGTATATTTGTAAAACAAAATACAAATATAATATATAATACAAATTTTACGCGTTGCTAATTGCAGACGGCGTAACTGTGCTGTGATGTTAAAACCACTTTACCTTATAAATTTTATTATAAAAATGCCTGTACAGTATTATTTTTAAAATTATTAGTACGTTTTGAAAATTGATTAAAAATTCCATTTTTGCTATGGTTTTGCAATTCTTAACTTCTTAAAAAATGTATACATTTAAGAGTTTTTGAAAAAAGTTCTTTGATTTATGTATCAGGAAGAAAACAGTTTGCACAAAAAAAATATCTTTAAAGAATTGTCAAATAACGACATTCTTCGTTAGTTTTTTAAGCTAGAAATAAATCCTAATAATTCTTAAAAAGTCACTAAAAATTAAAATATTTATTTATTTTAATTGGAATTGTTTGTCATCTTATAAATATACTTATGATATGTTCAGACGTTTCGAGGTAAATTTAACTTAATGCCTTAAATTTAAAGCTAAAATTAGCGTTTATTATTTAAATTATAAAAATAAATAACACAATTTATTTTTGTATAAACATTCATTTAAATTATATAATTTACTATCCTTACTATTATTCTCTTTTCCGTATTGTGTAATTGTTTACCCTTTATAAAGTATAAAAGTCGCAAGAACTATTTAAATCGATTAAATAATCTTTAAAGTTACTATATTACAAAACCATATTCTTTTCCGGTAATTGTAATACGTTCTCTTTCATATTACACAACTGAATATAAACGATATACTTTGCGAATAGAAACTATATTTCTGTGCCATTCAGTTGTTATTTCGCAAGCTTATGAATGAATCGGTGAATTCATGAATGAACTTCGTTGTATGCATTTAACCTAATACTGTATTAAATCGGGATATTTGACAGTCATTTAGTTTAGCGCTCTCAGACAGTTACGTAATTATATATTCTACTCTCTATAAAGATTACTTCAGCTATGTAAATGAATGATTATTCGATGAATATTATGAGAATTATTTCTTGAAATTTAGATTTCGCTCTATTTTAGAATTTAAATTATTATTAATTAAAGTGCTTAGGTAAATAAGAGAATTAGGTAGAGAGAGTGTTTTAATGAATTAATGTTTATGTTTGGGAATTATAAATTTGGATTATAAAAATATGGCAGACTTAATGTGTTTGTATTATTTTTGTGCATATTGTTTAAAGAGTCGATGTTTTAGATTCGGCTAATAATTCTTTATTTTTAATCTATTTATTTTTTTTTAAATAGATAATAGTTTGGGATAGACCGGATTAGTATTTGCTGGAAGATGAAATAGATTATTTATTTATTTAGAACTAAAAAGGAGTAATTGTGATGGAAAAATCTTTCTTTGAAATTTTAGCTTATTATTTTCATAGCACATATTTATTTATTATTATTACTTTTATGTTCTTCTCTTTTTAGGCTTCTAGAATACCATGGAATTATTATCATGTTTGTTTTTAAAAACAAAAAAAGATAAGTTTAAATATATACTTTTATTTTATTTATTTTTTCGTACAGTATATTAAAAAGAGGGAGGGGGATTAGTCTTATTCTAATACAGATTTTGAAATTCCTTATACTAAAGTTGTCTTTAGTTTTAACTATAATAACAAAATACATAAAAATGTTGGCATTTGGGGAAAAAAGAAATAATAAAAACAATAAAATAGAAATCCCTTCTTTATAAATACCAATTTTAAATCAACTTTTGCATAAATCATCTCTTGTGACTCTGTTACTATATGTTGAATATTTATCTTTTAAGTCTTTTTTTTTTTTTTTTTTTTTAATTGTGATCCGAGATGTTGTTACTTATTTTTTAACAAATCTAAAACAAATTTCAAACTGTTATGCTTTGAAAACATACATGGAGATCCTGTTGTAAACATCGCTAAGAATTTTCGTCAGTGACAGTAACTTTTTACAGTTTAAATTTCATATGATAAAAAAAAAAAAAAAAAAATCAAGGTTCATTTCCTGTGTACATGTGATCCTGTATCACTATGAACCAAGCAGGAAATTTTGAAAAAGAGTTTCGCTTAAAAAAAAGAAAAGAAAAAGAAATGAAAGATATGAAACAGAATAAGATACCAAAAGAAGTATTCCTCCCACCCCTACTTTTTTTTTCAGTTGCTTTTTCTTCGTTTTGGTACACTTATTATTATTATTATTATTTATTTTTTTATTATTATTATTTTTTTTTCAAAGCTATCGTACAAAGGTCCTTTTGTTATAGTGTATGACTACAGTCGGCCATATTCGAGTGCTTTCATTAATCTCCTACCCTGTTACTATTTAAGTGTTGCTGAGCACAGTTCCCCCCACCCCTCCCCTTATGACGAGACATTTGTGTTCCGCATGATATCAGACATATAAAATATCGTATTATGTGAACTTGACTTCTTAAAGCAACTAGTGAAGTAGACCATGCTAATAAAAATAATGCTATTGATCTCCAAAATCTATAAAAGTTCTTTCCGTTGAAATTGACGGTTTTTACCATGTCAAAATTCGTGTATAACAAATAATAATAATTTGATTTTGATCATTAATATTTTGTTAAATTAATTTAATGCCGGCCATAAATTTTGAAAATTTTAAGCATTATTTCACAGCGATGTATAATGTGTCTGCATTTGTTCATAAAATTTTTTGATATAGTGAAACTGAAAGAAAATATATATTAACCAAATTGTGAAACTTATCGTTTTCAATATGTTAGAAACTCTAAAAGGTGTTCTGTTTAATCGCAATGTTATAATGTTCTTATGTATAATACAGTGAAACCTCTCTAAAAGTCCACATCTATTTAAGATTCACCTCCCATTAGGACCAGTTTTTTCCTGTTCTAAAATTTCCTATAGCATTTAATACTAGTTTACGTCCATTAAAAGCCCATGGATATGTATGATAGTATAACTTTTCCTTGACTAGAACTAAACCATTCTATTCGTTACATACCAGATGTTAATCTTTACGTGTGTTATAATAATTTGTATATACAGAAAAGAAGTAAATGATTAGACTTCATAATTCTGAATTTGTTTATTTATAGGTGAAATTCAGTTTACGGAAAATAGATTTTGTGTCATAATATTATTTAGTTAAAAAATTAAAATGTATCAGTTTCTAAATTAGTAATGTTGACTAGATGACAAAAAAAAGGGAAAAGAAAAAAATATGTATTAAAATTAGCTGAGAGAGAAAATTAGTATTTCCTGCAAGGAAACTCCAGTAAAATTTTTTAGATTAACAGAGAATTTTTATTACTCAGAGTACAATTTGTTGTAACATATCAAAAAATTCTTGGAAAACAAAGTTATTGCTAAAACAATTTTTAAAACGCAAACTATTAATAGTCATTTTTAAAAAGCTATGTAAATAAATAATGCAAAGTTGAATACTTTTAATTCCTAATTTACACAATTTATTGCCCGAATTATGAGTTTCTGAACAATCTCTATTAAAAGACCACCTTTCTAAAGGACTAATTTTTGGGATGGTCCTCTTAAGGAGGCTTTATTGTACTTGTTATGCAAAATCAGTTTAGATATAAGTAAATTTTACAATAATAAATGTATAGAAGCATTTGTTTATTTAGTTATTTATTTTGCATTATTAAAAATTTTTTTACCTTGTCAAACTTTTTTTTTCCTCCGTTATTTGAAATAAAAAGATGGTATGACAAAATTTTGAAACACGTGTTTGACATTTAATTATTTGACAGCTTTGAGACCTATAGTTACAATTACTTTTGACTAGATCGATCCATATATTTCACTAATCACAGTAACAATGCATAATAACTTGTATACATAGTACATCACAGGTATCCATGGCCGCACTGGGATTCGAACCCGGACTTGTAAATCCAGAGGGTAGCGCATTACCGACTGGAGCACCAAGCATACCTGAAACATGTGTTACTTTTTTTCTAGAGAATAAGATAAACATAATATTTATAAACAAATTTTAATGCTCGCACTTTACTCAGTTTATGAATTATCAAACAGATATCCCGAAAAACTTGCAGTTTTTGGGCACGTTTAAAACCAGTAGCACTTTTAAGGGGTTTATATCTATTGCAACAAATTGCAGTTTAAATACAAAGTAAAAGACTGCCAAAATTGTATTATTT
This sequence comes from Salticus scenicus, assembly GCA_963930645.1. Taxonomy (NCBI): domain Eukaryota; kingdom Metazoa; phylum Arthropoda; class Arachnida; order Araneae; family Salticidae; genus Salticus; species Salticus scenicus. The sequence continues at coordinate 203,279,367 of OZ005656.1, read as the reverse complement.
TAAGAAAGAGACAATAATAATAACAGTCGAAAATATAATAATGCTGGAAACTCGTAAGTATACAAATATCATCCCAATACTGCCACTTTTTCTCTATATTTATAATTTTAATATCATCGATCCCATTTAGTTTTGTGACATTTACAAGTTTTACTTATGTTCACGTAAAAAATAAATAAATAAATAAAAATATAAAAATAAAAATAAATTTTCTTTCTTTCTTTCTTTTTTTATTGGTTCCTTGTAAAATTTTTGTTTTATGTAACATAATCGCCTATTATATTTTTAGTTAAGTATAGTTTAATCCTATCAAAAATCGCATTTTATTAAATCACGTTTGGGTTATGAAGTAGGTTTAAATATCACAATTTTATTCAATATTTAACATACTTAGATTTTGGGATTTACATTATATTCTATTGAAAGTATCTATGGAATGTACTTGCTTTTATTCATCATTAAAACATCAACTATCTTTGTCTGTTGAAATTCTCTAAGAGCTCTTTAAAAATTGAAAATAATTTGAATAGCTACGAAAGTAGGATTCGCCTGCTTTCATGCATTTTGTTTCTTTGTAAATGTTTAAAAATTTTATCATTGCTTTCTATGATATCAGTTTTCGTCCTCTTTAGAATCAGAGTTTTCTTTTTAACACTTCCCAACAGTTTAGATGTGTTAATGACTTTATTATATAAATCTTTCAACTTGTGAGAGGTCCTTGTGAAATACTAATAATTGGGTAAACATTTCGGGAATTTAATCTGTTATTGTATTATTTACATTGATCTCTACGGAAATAATGTCTTATTATTATTGGCACTTTTAGTTATCTAAATAGTCTAATAATAATTAAAAGAATAGGCGAATAAATAGATCGAAGTTATCCGTTATAGTTTGAAAGATCAATATTTGAATGATTTGCAAAAAGATTTATTATTATTATTATTATTTATTTATTTATTTATTTATTTATTTATTATTATTATTATTATCTAATTTTGTTTCACCTTCTGTCTTTTTACTATAATACAAAAAATATTAATAAGAAAAATAAGAATAAGAATAAAAATAAAAATAAAAAATTAGATATGTTGAGATTATTATTTGTAATTTGGGAAATGAATATCCAAATTATTTTTAATTAATTTTTTATTTATTTAAGGCTTTTACTATCTATCACTTTCTACCTCTTTAAATAATAATAATAATAATAATAATAGGCAAATACTTCAGTCAAATCATTATTTGTAGTTTGGGAAATCAATATAGAATTATTTGTAAAAATGAATGTTATTTAAGCATTATACCTATTTTTTACATGCAGTAATTTTACATAATAATAATAATAATAATAATAATAATAATAATTACGATAATAATAATAGACGATTATATTAGTGGAAGTCATTATTTGTAATTTGAAAAATAAATATTCGATTCATTTATAAAATGAATTAGATTTATTTAAATATTTTATCTTCTATCGCAGCACCTATATTATGTATATTATAAGTATATTTATTTGACCAATTGCTTCCAAATACTTATTACACATTTACGTGCATATTTATAAAACAAGAAAATCGTATAACCTGATGGGCACTTACCTTGTTACTTTCGGATATTGTGCATTTTGAAATACTAAAGTTGTGTTTCTTTCTTTCTTTCTTTCTTTCTTTTTTTTTTTTTTTTTTTAAGGGTGGAGGATCTTTTAATGAAAGATTAATATTTGTAAATATATATATAGTTTTTCTTTTAAAAAAGTACTCTGCAGAGCAATGGCATAATTTTTTTTATTTATTAATAAAATATATTTACTACAGATTATTTTTTTAAATAGTTATTTATATTCAGCATTCATGTATAAAAAATAACTGTAACCTTTTTACTTTGAGAATAGTATAGATTGGACTGAAAAAGAATTTAGAGGAAGAATTGAACAAATTTAAATTGAAAAAAAAAAAAAGTAAAAATTAACTAGAAACTAAATCAAAATAATTTATATAATGAAAAAAATCTGGATTGGCTCCACTTGACCTTCTGAACTTTAAGTAATTAACGGTTGCATAAATAAATTAAAGTAAGACAAATCGTTAGATAAACAAAATTGAAAATTATAATAGGGTGTTTGAGTAGCTTTCTTCATTGTTTAATTTTACACTATTGCACTTGAAAAAATTTCATTCCATAGATCATTATATTTATATTGAAAATATAAAAATGTAAATGTAAAAGATAATTAACATACAAGTGATACATTATTAATGCCTATTTCATCCAAAAAATTATATAAATAAAGTCATGAATAGAAAATTAAAGATGAATACTCACGATATAATCAAAGATTAAACCCACTCACACCAATTCACAGGTCTACAAGAATGAAGTTGACAAAATTTGATTTGATTATTTTAGCTGCTCTTTATGTTTTTGATGTGCTGAAACCGAAAATGTAGCCCATTTTTCTCTATCACGTATAGATTTTTGCCAATACAGGGTGTTTACTGACACAATTTCTTACATATACCATCATAACAATAGGTTACACTGTAAAAAATATGTCCTATTTGTTGCCAGAAATTCTCTGTAATTTGAGAAAATACGTTCTGACAACGTAATTTTTTCGTAAATTATGCGTATTTTCTCAAATTACAGAGAATTTCTGGCAGAAAATGGGACATATTTTTTACAGTGTAGTTGGTTGGTTGATTGGTGTGGTTTAACGTCGCACTAGTGCTGCGCAATTACAACAGTAGGTAGGTATCCATGATTAATTCATCATGAAAACATACTATAAAACTTACCATATAATTATATTGGTGAAAGAGTAATAGAAGAAATTGTATAGGTAGGACCCTATATTGACAAAAATGTATACGTGATAGAGAAAAACTGACTTCATTTTCAGTTTCAGCACACCAAAAAACATAAAGATCAGTCAAAATTATAAAATCAAAATTTGACATGTCGACCTGTGTTTATAATATTAACTAAATAATAATAATAATAATAAGGGAAATTATCCATTATTTAACCTTTGATTTATGAGAGGAACATAACAAATTTAATAATGAGTGGAACACAACAAACTTAATAAGAAGTGGAAAATGCTCAAAACTTAGAAGAATTTATCGTGAGGGGACGTACAATCTTTCGTAGAGCTTATTGTCCCAAGATTAATGCAGTTTGCGCTTGGGAGAAGTGTAACCACTCGGATTATGTATGCCCGATACAAAAAATTTCCGAGGTAAGTGTAATCACGGATGACAAACCGAAACTCTTAAGAGATAGAACAAATCTGGACTTATAATCAAAATCTGCATTCAGAACTTGGTTTCCTTACCAAAAACTGTGGAGTTTACCTCACAAGTACATCAGTGGAAAAACTTTAAATTCTGAGAAGGACATTCTGTCGGTGAGGAAAATGTGAATAATTTTCTCAGACTTCTGAAACTGTCACTGTTTCATATTTTATTTTATTTATTTATTTATTTTTTAATTCTGAATGTATCAAAGGAAGGTGCAAAGAAACATATATGACGACTATTAGGTCCAAACTCATGTTATCAATTGAGTTATAAGGCAATTTTACACTTACCACCATTTTTGGATTTATTTAAAAAAAAAAAAAAAAAAAAACATTCGTCGTGAAAGATTAGATTGTTGCCTAATCAAAAAGAGTAATTAATCTAAAATTAAAATTCGTTATAGTCTTTTTAAAATTTTCAATCCTTTTACAAATATTAATATTACATGCTTCCTTATATTATCACTAGCTTTTATATTTACAAGAAATTTAATGATAGCTCTTTGTTGATTGTTTTTAATGGTTAATAACCGTTTGATGATTTAATGATTGTTTAAAAATTCTTTTAACAATTGATGTTTGACAGTTGTCTAATTGTTTGATGATTGTTTTAATTAAAAATCTAGATTAGTAGAAAGAATATATTGTATATGGCAATTTTTACAATTTTTAGTACATTTTCTTTAAACAGTTTTAATCCAAATGATTACTTTTATATCTTCATTTTTATTTAGAAAACGCTCTTGCTTACAAACTGTTGAAATTCCATAAAATTATCGGCATTGTATCAGAATACCGATTGTATTTCAACAAAATAACAAATTACTTTTGCCATCAATCGGTTAAGAAGAAGTTTTTTGATTATTATTTATTATTATTTCAATGTTTAACTGTTTGTGTTTTACAAAGTATTTAAAATCATCATTTCAATTTAGGGGCAGGCTGTCAAGATTAAGTTCTCATAATAATTAGATTTTCTCAATTTACTTTTTTAAACAAGTAAAACCTGTAAGCTTTCAAAGTGTTATTAAAAATAAAGTTAATAAACAATAATAATAAAAGAATCATAAAGATGTCGATGAATCTTTAAAATCTGTATCACTAAAATTATTTTCATAGCACACTATTAAAAATATAGTGTTAGCTTGAAGTAGCTTCAACCACCCGATGGTTTAACCTTTTACCATGATTTGGTAATTTTATGTTGAACCAAATATTGGTATTATGTTTAAAATAATAATAATAATAATAATAATAATAATAAATCTACCGAGACGGAGATCGAACTGAAGACCATCTTGTCTCCTGGCACTGTGCCACGCTTTCTTGCCCTGTAATTCTGTGTGTTTTGTTGATTTGGATATAAGGGGCTAAATTTTCTAAGGTCTTATCTTGGCCCATGCGTGAATTGTTGCACAATTTGCACTTTACACTATGTTTTCGACCGCGCTCTTTAATTTAAGCCTAGTTTGGTTTCAGTAGGAATTTTACTAATCCATACTTCCCTGGTGAGTGGATGTATGGTACCTCCAAGTTCTTTTGCAACTTAAATTCAATCGCAAGAAGTAGAATATTTAAAAGTGAGGCTGAACCGTATTATGGTATTGCGTAAAAATTTACTCCATATAGTGGTTCAAGTTTGAACTGAAATTTTTAAACTTGCAGATATAGTTAATCATATATCTTCTTGCTAGTATAAACTGTTGTTTAAAACATTTACATAAACGAATCTTAACATTATAGTTGCTGCAATCAATATTATAGTAATTTTGTTTAGTATTTCAAAAATCCACCATTGTTGTTTATTCTTAGAATCAATGAAAGATTATTTATAGATATGCAAACAAGGTTGTATTTCCTATTATTTCGCTTGGCAGAAAAATAAACTATTCATTTAGATATTTTTTCTATATTATTGTTCATGTTTGAATGTTTTTTAAATGATTTCTTTGCTTAAAAACATAACCAAGCATAAAATAATTACATCTGAGATGATGGTAATGGTTAAAGTTAAAAGTGAAATATTTTTGCCCATGTTTAGTATTTTCTCTTTTGTTCTTTTACCAAGATTCTTCGTATAAATTAACTAAAATCTAAACACTTAGAATTTTTTTTTATTCAATTCAAATTGGGTTCAGTTTATTTTATTGTCTTATTTATTTTTTTACTTAGATTTGGATCCTGTATGTGAATACTATCCAAATTTTAACATTTGAAAATTATCTTTCAACAAATTAAAAATGGAGTTTAATTTTTTCTTTTCGTTGGTAGCATATCTTAAAAATGCTTTTACAACAATATTTTCGACTTACAATGTTTCAAGAATCTCCGAAAATGCTATTTTTTTCATTTAGATTTATATATTTAAATCAATTAACGTTGCTAACCAATGGCTAATGTACACTAAAAATTTTAACTTTTAAATCTATCAACAGATCATAATCTCTTTTTGTTAAAAGATATATATCCAAAAGTTTAACATTTACAAATAATCTTTAAAAATACTTAAACTTTTTTTTCTTTTCATTACTAGCAGTTCTTAAATATTATGCTTTTAGAACAAGGTTTTCGGCTTAGAACGCTTTTTAAAATCTCCGTAAATGCTGCTTTTTCATTTTGGATATACATAATTTAATTTGTTATCGCCACTGATTAATGGTTAACGTACACTAAAAGTTGTGATTTTAGAATCTGTCAACAGAACATATTTTATTTATAATCTATTCTCGTTAAAAAATCTATATATCCAAAAGTTTAACGTTTGCAAATAATCTCTAAAAATGATTAAACATATTTTTCTTTCAGTTGCTAGCAGTTTTTAAATATCACACTTTTTAAAGTCGTAATGTTTTCAACTTATCAACAACTTGTTTTCACTTCAAGTCGTAATGCTTTCCGGAAGGTCTATAAAAGATAAGTTTTCATTTAGTTTTATCTAATTAAATTGCTAGTATCACTGACCAATGCACTAAAAATTGTGAGTTTCGAATCCATCAACAGAACATATTTCAGTTATAATATCTTCTCGTTAAAAGATCTATATACAAAACTTTAATATTTTTAAATAATCTCTAAAAAAGTTTAAACTTTTTTTTTTCTTTTCTTTACTAGCACTTTTAAAAAATGATACCTTTAAAGCAAAGTTTTCGTTTTAGAATGCTTCCGAGAAGGTCTGTAAATGCTGCATTTAGATTTACATAATTTAATTAGTTAACTTTACTGACCAATGGCTAATGTGCACTAAAAATTGTGACTTTCACATGTATCGACAGAACGTATTTTATTTATAATCTCTTCTCGTTAAAAGATCTATTTATCTCATTTTTCTCTCACTTCCTTTAGTGTTACTAAACCCCTTTTCTGAACTGATTCTAACTAGAGAGTCAAATCTTTAGCATCGAGAGCGCTTTTCCTTAAAACGATCTTGTTTTAGGGAAAAGGAGGCGTTAGGTGGCGTACTCTTTATCGATTGTTAGGGGGAAGCTCGACTTACTCGAGATTAGAGATTTGTTTAGTAGCTTGTGCTGAAACCCCTTAACTGTTTGAAATTAGTTATTAAAGGAATGAAGCGCTTTCTTACTAGTTTCTTCTTAGTAGCGGATCGAGGAAACGTTTACTTCAGATAGTGAAGTATTCGTTTAATGTGTTGGCAAAACGCTCCCGAAATTTTAAAATGCTGCTACTGGTTTTAGATTTTTCACAGTGCATTGCCGTATCAAGTTGTTTTGATGTGAGATAAAAATCTTGAATCAATGACTTAGGCAGATCGATTAACACGTGAATTGAAGCTTCATAACTGTAAACACAGTAGAAAGCACTTCTCCTTTATTTTAAAAATCGAATATTTTCTGCTTAGTATAAAATAAATATTAATTCAAGAATTTAATTACACACACACACATATATATATATATATGTGTGTGTGTGTGTGTGTGTAATCTTTAAAGATCATATATCATATAAATAAAAGTATAAAAAATTAATATGCGTAGAGAGTTACAGAAATACGTCTATTTTGCATACAATATACAATCATAGCCCCTGAGGAAGTATTGATATTGTATGCTTTCATCATTTGGATTCTCATTATATTTTATTCAAATTTTTTCTCACTTGTTCATGTGATACTATATATATATATATATATATATATATATATTTCATTTCAAATCTTATGAATTTTTACAAAAAATTTACTTCTTTAGCATTTAAAAAAAAAAAAAAAAAAAAAGACAATCTGAATTGCGAACTTATACGAACCAACAGAAATAAATTAATTTAGTAACAAAAAATGACATATTTAGTAGCACAAAAACAAAAAGAAAAAATGAATGTCTATATTAATGTGTTAACTATTTAACTTATTTTACATGTATTTTATTTTTATTTTTTCGTAAAGCACAAAAATATAATCTCCCCCCCCCCTTCCCCCCTTTCTTTATCCCTCTCTCGATTGGTGTGTAAAACAAAGAATATTTATGATGATACAAACTATAATTAAAACCGTTTTTATTACTTTGAATTTAATACATATAATAGAGAGTAAAAATTGTTAAGAAATATATATAAACATCATCTGTATAAAATGTATTGATTGATAGATCTATCTCTCTCTCTCTCTATATATATATATATATATATATATCTATATAAATCATTAACGCATATCAATCATTATGTATATCAATCTATTGTATTGCAGAATGAAAAGTTGAGTTTTTTCCTTCTTAGCTGCCATCTCTCTCTCTCTCTCTCTCTCTCTCTCTTGTTTTTTCATTTTTCTTTTTCTTTTTGTCTATTTAATTTTGGGTAATAAAACTGATAACACATATCTAAAATGCAATTGAAAAGTGAAACTTACATCTCATTCATAAAGAGGTATGAGACAAAAATAAATATATATGCATAGTATATGTTCGTATGTTAGTCTATATGTCTCTATATAGACTTACATGCATACGCAGTTTGGAATATAAATAAGCATACATTAATAGAGGTGCATATTACAACATAAAAAAAAAAAAAAAAAAAAAAAGAACTAAGGCGCATAGTTTTCGCTTAAGAAGACTCATTAACTAATTTTTTTTTTTTTTTTTTTTTTTTTTCATATTCTGTTTCCATATTGAGAAAATTCAAAACTATTAAATTGGTTATTCTTTTCCAAAACCGGATTTTTATTTATTTATTTACATTTTTTTTTTTTAAACTGTAAAATGCAAAATTTTACAAAGTGAATTTTGCATTTTACTGATTTAAAGTAAATTTGAAAAAATGCATAAACAAATAAATAAATAAAATAAAATAAAAATCAATTTTTAGAAAACAACTATCAGTTTAATAGTTGTGAATCATCTGAATATGAAAACAGAGTTTAAAAATATGCATTTGTTAATGAGTTATAAATATATTTGAGATTATTTCCCCATAGAATAACATTGGCTTTGGCTTTTAGCGACGGTAAGTAGAGTAAGTCCCCTTAATTTAAAAATAATAAAAGATAATTTTATTATTTTTAATCCTTTCAATATTTTTTAGTAACTATATTTGGTAGTAATCCACTTAATATTTATTTATTTATTTATTTTGTACAATTGCTTGTTAATTTTTAATCATAAATGTATTAGGTTAGCAAAGTTAAGTTTCTTCTTCTTCTTCTTCTTATCTTTATTATTATTGTTTTAAACATACATATTAAACTATGATGATCAACTTACCTGCACGCAAATATTTCGTTTATAATCATTGCAATTATATTGAGCACAGACTAACAAACATCTTTTATATTAAGAACATAGTGAAATTTTAAAATTTCTACTCTAATAATAACGTATAGATAATAATAATAATAACAACATTTCTTTTTATGATAAATCCATAAAGAATTTTCAGAAAAATTAAGATTATAATTGTTTCTGCCTTTACTTGAAACCGTGATTGTTTGAATTTTTGCTGAATAATTTTTGTTGACCTAATAATTAGGTGCATTTAAACTTACCAAAAAAGAACTTTAGGGATATAACAAAAGATTTTCTACTTCTAATTGAAGTTTTCAATTATAATTTTCTTGGGAGCGATAATTATAATGTGCATGTCTATTTCTTCTTTATTGTTTTAAATTATTTAAGTGTTACTTTTACTAAATTGTGTATTAAAGATGCCTGATAATTTTCTTTTTGTTTGTTAAAGAGACAAAATTGTTCTCATAACTTGAAAATTTTCTCATTTAATTATTATGCTTAAAGGTGTAGTTTTTTTCCCCCAAGGTTAGTTCCAATTGCCAATTTTTATCTGGCTACAATCCAAACTTTTCTTAGTGACATAATTTTCCATAGAATGTTTACTTTATGCATTGTAGAATTAGTTTATTGTACAAATAAGAGTTTTTGGAGTAATTTAAAATCCTCTTTATAAACATATAAATTATTTCAGATCTTTTGTCTACAGTTCATTGAAATAGAGATATTTTACCATTGTAGTATCCATTATAATGGATCTATAAATAAATACATAATATATATATATATGTATGTTTTTTTTTTTTTTTTACAACAAATGTTTCAAAAATCTAATAATTGAATTAATTTTTTTTTTCTATAGTCACGTAAAATATATTTAAAAACCACAAAAGAAAAATAAATAAATAAAATAAAATAAAAAGAATTAGCTATAAAATATTGAAAATCCGTTTAATTAACAGTTTTATTTATTAGAAAATAATTATTGTAAATTTCTTCTATGTTTCTTTAATCCTTTCCGGCACAGAGTAATTTTATTCATTTAAAATCAACAGCCACCGAAATGAAAGAACGATATTAGAAGGCAAAAAATAAATGAAGTTTTTACCTCTATATTATAGTAGAAATATACTATAAAAAATTTCTGGGATGAAGTTTTGCACTTGGGAATTAAAATTTGGTGTTGCCGCAGCGGCAACACTATGCCGGAAAGGGTTAAGGTATGATTTTATGCACTTAACGCACGCTTTCTTCAAATTATCATAACTTTAAGCAGAGTTATTTTATATTTTTAATTATTAAAATAGTAAGAGTAATTTTGGCAACATATCGATGACAGGGGTTAATACAGGTTGAGTTTACTACCTTTTATGGGTACCTTCACAAAAATCAACCTGGCAAAAAAGGTACCTTCACAAAAATCAAAGTCATCCCAGCAAAATCTGGCATCTTAAATGAGCACATTTTCAAGAAAAGTAACTTATTTGTGCATTTCTGTTGATGCGATTCACAAAGCAAGAATCATACACAATGTTGGTTTTAATCTGCACACAAGTGTTTTCTACGGGCGAGAAATGGTGTAGCATAAGTAAACAAAACGATCCTCGCATGTATCTGTACAGACAATCTTTGGAGTTGTGGCCATAGTGTACTGTTTGCTGATTCATCAGGTGGTTTGATGCTTTGATGACTGTATGGTGATGTGTCTATCCTCCCTTGTACAATTCATGTGTAGTGCAGTGATAATAGCACAAATAAAAACAACTCCTACTTACATTCTCTCTACTGAACTGTTTACTTCAGAGAGAAATGAGTTTTGATTCCTGTTCTGCTATAAGCCTCACACCAACTGTTAAGCATTATTTTTATTATTTTACTTAGTTTGAACAGAGAAAAAGAGTGCGCTGCAATTTTTCACAAAAATAAAACATAGTTAAGATTTTTCATAAAAATAGGTATTAATTTTGAAATCCTGGATTGGCCCTGGATGAGCATAAATCAATGGGATTTTTAATTGCCAAAAAGTTTTCTGTTGGTTAATTGTAAAGTGTTTCGATTTATTTATTTATTTATTTATTTATTTATTATTATTATTATTATTATTTTTTTTTTAAGATTTATTTTTCATAAAGGTATAGATATAGATCAACAGTTATAACCATAACTTAAATGTCATCTTTGGAAGTTAAATGTGATAGATATAGAGATAAATGAAATGAAAGCCCTTTATAAAAGTTTATATATATGTCGCACAGAAATCAGGATTATTGCTTCAAATTTAATAAAATGAATAGGTTCAGTGATTCAACTTTACATTATGTGTATATGCAGCTTTGTAATACTGATTTATATTTATCTTTACTGATTTTAAAAGCTTTTTAGGATAGTTTTGTTTTCCGAAAATTATTTTGTATCTTGGATCAAAATATTAAATTTAGAATCGTTCCTAAATAATATTTGTTAACTAATTTTCATTTAAGTTTCTTGGAAGAAAAAATCAACATTTCATGTTTAATTTTGACTGTGTTTAATATCTTTATTTCTGCATCTAAATTCATATAATTCACCCATAAACGTCTGCATGTAAATCTATTTGTTTCAAAATTCATTTGTAAAAATTTAATGTATCTCTGCTTGTTTTTAAGTATGAAGCTCATAAAAGAAAAAGTTTTAGCATCCAACCTTTAAAACTTCTTCGCATATCATAAAATAAATACGAGCACTTTCGGTTTCGAAAAGACGTGGCCATTCTTTTTCAGGTAAAAAAAAAAAAAAAAAAAAAAAAAAAAACAGGTGCTTGTCAGCACCTTGGAGGCAAAAGTAAGACATTTTTTTAATGGTATGGGAAGATATTTTAAAGATTAAAGTCTTATCAATCACGACTTGTCTACACATATTATCAATATTTCACTCGTCGAAATAAACCTCAGTTAAATGGAACATAGTGCCGATTCAAGTGAAAGGCAAAATTAAATTGTAATGCGTCATATAAAGTTTTTCAATAAAGGTAAATTAACATTAAATCGTATAGGAAAAAATTGGGTCTAGGAAAAACTGACCCTGGAAGAAGGTGGTCTTTGAATAGAGCTGGGTTTTTTGAGAAATAATTCTCTATTAACTGTTTTCATTTATCCACTCACTCTTGATTTACTTTGCATCTACATGGGATAAATAAATTGTATTGAGTACTGACACATAAAAAAAAAAAAAAAAAAAAATGGCAAGTACGAAACAAAATTTTCTGGAATTTTCAGTTTAAGCATTATGTAAAAAATGCATTTCTAGTTTAATTTATAAATCTTATGATGGAAGCAAATTAATTTAATAAATATTATGTTTTTCATAAAGATAACTCCAATTTATGTAATTGAAGACTTTGATTCATGTATTTGTTATTTGTAATTTTTCTTTAAACTTTCGCTAACCTTTCTTCTTTTCTTTCATTTGTTATTCTTTAAAAAGAGAAAATCCTGTATTTGTTAATTTTCTATTGAAACTTTAACTACTGTAACGTAAATAAAATATTTTTTCTTGCTAAAAATTATATCATTCGTTTACATAAACTCAGAAAAAAAAAAAAAAAAAAAAAAAAAAAAGAAGAAGAAGAAGAAGAAGAAGAAAGAAAGAAAGGGCTTTTCAAAATGTTACTCTGGGTGTTTTTATTTATATTCAGTGAGTGCAATTATACAAGTAAAATGTTAATCTATGATTACAAATAATTAAGCGCTATTTGTTCATTTGATAAAATGGAATTTAATACATTATGTTTGTAACAATTGAAAAAACAACAATTTACGACAATTTACTGTAATTTGGACTTCTTTTATCAAATTGAATATTTTTATTGAAATGACAAAAGTATCTGAAATAAAGTAACACGGAGAGTTTTGTTTTTTCTGTTTGTGATGAAGCTTATACTCAGATGGCTATTCAGGAATAAATGAATAAAATTTGAGATATTAAGAAGTAGATAAAAATTTGCATTAGTGTTTAGCAACTTGCAATTATCTTTAATAATTATGTTTCCGATTTTTTTTCTTATATTGATCTCATTAATTTATATTCCTGAAACTGTATTATTTGATTTAATTTTTAATCAGTAGTATAATACTATGGTGAGTCATGATGTTCGGTGAGTTATTTTTTTATCGAGCTATCTTAAATTTGATTCCATTACAAACCCAAAAAAATCCAAAATGTTGCGCTACAATTTCTTATTACTGTTAATAAATTATATTTAATTATCCCTTGTTTATTTTCGTTGTATGTATCACAATTAATCATGTACTCCAAATTAAATATTATTAGTGAAGCGTCAGTAGAAAAACTCTTAAGTGTCGACCAAAAAAGCTAACACTGACTGAATTATACAAAAAAGAAAAAAAAGTTATTTTAATGTTTTTGTTTTTATTCAACTTTTTTTCCCCTAATATTTGCGAGATAAAAAAAGTGTTTAGAAATAAAATATTTTTTGTACGTTGGTTATGATGTTTACTGAGCTTTAATCAAATGTTGTTTTTGCACTGCGTATAGGATTAAAAAAATCAGTAAATTTATGTAAAAAAAGAAAAAAAAAAGTATGTATTTACATTTCGAAGCTTGTTCTTTTTTTCCCGAGTTAATTCCCTGTAGAACATTTATGCGAAGAAAAATTCTTGTGAAAAACATATGGAGTTTTAGAGTTTTTAAAACCTGTAGGTTTTTCTATATTTCACAAGCATGCATCATATGCATTTTTCTTTAGATAATTTTCGTGTAAAGTATTGTTCATTTCTTCATAATTTTTTCTGTATGATTTGGATTTGGATATGGATATCTTGTAATTAATTATAAGCCTTTTATATAATTAGCATAAAAACAGCAAATATTAAAACATTTTTTTTGACACCATGCCTAGAGATTTCTTTTTACGCCATTTTTTATAACATTATTTTTTTTTTATTTTATGTGTTAACTATAAGGAAAATTTATTAGATGATATCAAATTCCCTAATTCATCTAACTCAATGGATTGTTTAATTTAATTAACTTTTTTACGCGTGAAAACGTGTTAGATTTTTTTTTAAATAAATTTTTTGTTCCTTCTGTGGGAGTTTATAATAAAATTATTGAAAACTTTGTAAATTGTTACCGTTTATTTATGTTTTGTGAAAACTCATTAGGGTATAGAGAAATAAACTTCTATATTTATAAACAATAAAAAGGTAATACCTAATCAAATATGACTTAATTTTTTCCCCATATATTTCTGTGGTCTGTAAAGCATTTGTAGATGTTAATAGTTTTTTTTTTTTTTTTTTTACTTTTTAACATACTGAAGAAAATTATATGATTCCAAATTTACTTGAAGTGTTAACTCATCAAAGATTACGATTATGGGGCAGCGTTATTAAATTTCCTAGTTTATAACAAATTTTATTTTAAAGGATTCAGTTATTATCTTTTAATCCTTTAACGTTCACATGGTTGCTACGGTACTTGGAATTCAGGGAAAACCAAGAAAACTCTCGGAATTTGAAAAACTATTAAAAAACAGGGAAAACTCAGAAAATTTCAATTTTTTTGCAAAAACCGGGTAAATTCGAGGAATTTTGAGATATTTTGGAAAAACATTGGAAAAAATTTCATAATCAAACCATTTTTATACTTTAGTGCTTTATAAGGAAAAAGAAATCAGTTATTATTATTATTATTATTATTATTATTATTATTATTATTATTACTATTATTATTTGAAGTAAAAACTTATTTGGGCGCGTTGGGGAATTTTTGAGATGGGGAAAAAAAAAAAAAAAAAAAAAAAAACACATTGAACTCGCGACACTGTTACCGTAACCGACACCTCTGTATATAAGTAAGTACATATATTGTGTATGTATATACATAGATACATATGCATGTTGATATTTTTTGAGATGGAAAAAAAATATATATATATATATATATTGAACTCGCGACACTGTTACCGTAACCGACACCTCTGTATATAAGTATCTACATATATTGGCCCCGTTTACACGAGAGTTTGGGTTGAAATACATTTATAATATAAACATATATTGTGTTTTAATGAAACCTGTATGTAAAATAATATGTATTATTTTTCATGTGCAATAGCGCATTAAATAAAAATTGTAATATAATTTTTGTAGTAGTAGTTTATATTGATGAATAAAAAAAACACTTCATTTAAAAGTATTTCCTGCACAATAAAATATTTCCTGACGATTCAAGAAATACACACGTAATTGTTCAAGTTTTCACTTCTGTCGGCACTCCCGGAGTGCAAATTTTTTTTTCCCGACTATAGAAAGTTAATAAAATTAATATACCCTAGATATGTTTAGTTACTTGTAAACATGTTACACTGTTAAAAAATTCTGTAAATTTAATGTAAATATTTATCCAGAGTCTCTGGGAATTTACAGTAATTCTTATTTAAAAGTGAATAATCGAAATTCTCAATCTTTATTCTGTATTTTTACGTAATCTTATTATTTAATTATATAATTACAATTAAAATGACTGATTCTACTTTAGAAAAAGCATTCCAAGTCCGAAATATATTCTATACAATAATTAATTAAATTAATATTAGTTATTAAAACGAATGTATAAAATATGTTTTTTAACATCTCCGTTTATTTTTCTCTGTAATTTTACATAAGACTTAAAATAATAGATTACACAGAGTTTTCTGTTGAAATTTTTAACAGTGTAGATTCTAATGCTGAAGGATTGTGTGTCATCTATTTTACTTTTAAAAGTGACAAGGAACAGTGTTGCCAGATCTGGCGGATTTTTTTTTTTTTTTTTTTTTTTGCAATAGTCACCAATAATTGTTAATTGTAACGTTTGCCTAATCACTTCGAAGATTGATAGTCTGTTATGTATATCAAATATCACTTCTCAAAATTATTGGTGATTATTGAATTAAAAAATCTGACGGATTTGGCAACACTGACAGGGAAAGCTCAGGAAATTTTTTCTCCTGATTTGTGTAGCAACCCTGAGTTCACTATGTAGTTTCTTTTGAAAGTTGCTAAACTAATTTTAAAAATAACTATCGGACACATAGAAAAACACAAATATGTTAAAATTTTTTCGAGAAAACTTTGTTTGAAACATCTGTAAGTTAACCTTATTAAATTCAAATACTATTTAATTAAATAATAATAATAATAAAAACCTTTCTAAATAAGCATTATATTCTACAAAAATTATCAAAAGTTGTTTCGAGTTAAAATAACAGCCCAGCCCATTATCAAGTGAAAACAATTGACACGAGTGCCTGTCTGATCGAACTAGTGAGGCACACTCGCGTGTACTAAGAAATTTCAAGGGACTTATCTTATGCATTTAGCTTGCTCTGAAACATCATTTGTAAAAATTTTGGGATAGTGCTGTTATCTAGCGAACAGAGAAAGAACCAATGTTTAAAAATCCATTAAAACAAGGAAAAAAATATTTAAAAAACTGCTGAATAGAAAAAATGTTAAATGGTCTTAAATGTTTGATTCCGCTGCGAAACCAATGAACGGTAAAGGGTTAAATGACTAAAATTAACAGGAATTTTAAAAATGATTACTTTATAAATTATTAGATATATTTCTATGAAAGTTTGTACAATTGTGTGATCCTAAAACAATCTGAAGTGCTTGCTTATGATAGGTTACCACAATTAACGTTCTGTGTATTCATATTTCAAAACACTATCTTCGTTAATTTAAGTATGATTATTTTATAAATTATTTGATATATTTGTATCAACAGTCTAATCATGTTACTCAATTTTTTTAGAAATTCACAGCACTCAAATTTTATTTATTTTGCATGTTAAAGAGTTTGATACATATTCGAAATCTTATGCATTTTGTGTCAGAGAATCGGAAAAATAGCTTTAGGTACTACTTATACTATGAAGTGTTTACATTTCATATATATTATTTCATGACAATTTAGTTTAAAATAAAGTAAATGAAATGATTAAAATTATTATTGTTGATGTTGTTGTAAATTTATCGTTCTTACATAATTTGGCAAAAATTCAATATTATAATATCTTTAAAATAAAAAAATCTGTAACAATAATTAGTTTGTAAGCTAAAATTTTTGCGATTAATATTTGTGATATTTGATTCATTAACTTAATCCTTAATTGTGAAATAAAAATATTAAAAAAAAATGTGAGTGTATAATAACAATCTTCATCAAGAATAATTTTCCGATATCCATTGTTGTAAAATATAATAAATTATTAAATTGATTATTAGTATTTATTTTATAAATGAGTATAAACGATTTTAACCCTTTCCCTATACATTTAAATGGTTTTCAATCTCTTTGCATTTCTTATTATTCTTTGCGGCTTTGTTTAATAGCTCCAAATAGTTAAAATATTAATGTCCTAAAATTCTATAACAAATGTTTTCTATATAATGACATTTCTGTAAATCATTTCTCACGAGTTTTCGTATTACATCTGTTAGAATGAGACTCCGTTATTTATACCCCCAATTAATACATTTCTGGCTTTCCCGCCGAACAACTTCGATCGTTTTCATTCCCTCTCCATCCTCTTTTCCCTCTCCCATGTCCAGTCGTGTCCACTACAATGAGGCGTCATTTGACCAGCGATTGTGGATCGGCCGCAAATCTGGTGATAATAGGCGCTCTAGTGATTATGTCGGAAAGAGCAGAGGCTATCGAGAGATTTTCAATCGCTTGGCTAACCAGTTAAATTTTATTAGGAGTAATGTTTAGCAGGAATATATCGAAGAGAACAATTTTCGTTCGATGTAGGACGAAGGTATGTGACTGGTTTATGGGAAATATTTTCGTGCAATGTTAGTTTGTAGATGGTCATTTAAAATTTTATAAGACCATTATGTATCAAACCTTTAAAGAGGCGTCATTAAAGGAATAAAAAAAGTTTCTTATATATATACATATAATTTCTGTAAATTTAATTACAAGGTTTTATAAAACAGTTTATAGGAAACATCGTTTTGTTAGCCTTTTTTTTTTCCTCTCGTGTACATTGTTTATATGAAATGTAAAAATATGTATGTTATTAATTAATGGGGATATTCGGATTAAAACTATTTCTTTGTAGCTGAGACATTTTAGTTTTAATACAAATATTAACTCCCTCCTACCTCCTACCCCCCCCCCCCCCCCCGAAAATAAATAAATAAATAAATAAATAAATAAAAATTAAAAAAAAAAAAAAAAGTTTATTCAGTGAAAGTATGTTTTTTTTTTTTAAATATATATATATATTAACTCTGTCTAACTTCGGTAAATTTTAATGCAATAAAAGTTTTATGAGATGGTTTATATATAAGAAATAGCTTATATATAAGAAATAAGAAATAAAATAAATATAAATAAATAATAAATATAATAATAAATAATAAATATAATAATAATATAATATAAATAATAAATAATATATTTCTTATATATAAGAAATGGTTTATATATAAGAAATATATAAGAAATTTTTGCTTGAAGTTTATACTTCATACCTGCCAACCATCGCATTAATAAGCGTAAAATTGTTAACGCTTCTTGAAAAACCGCCCCCCTTTTCCACACCGCTTTATTTTTAGAGTAATTCTCTCCAAATGTTGTTATGATTAAATAAGAATAAAATTACTCTAAAAAATGACTGGTAGAAAAAAAAAGCAAGTACTAAATATTTTACGCTTTATAATGAGATGGTTGGCAGGTATGTACTTTTAAATTTAATACAACTATTATTCTAAGTTTTTTCTAAAAGTTTATTTATAAAGAGAAGTGTTAATTTTTCTGATTCTTTTTAAAGTTATATAAGAAAACCTTGCACGAAATAACTTAAAGTAAAATTGGCAATGCTTATGTATTTATTTTTATTTTTTTTTCTTAAAAATTCAAGTTTATTTTTAAGCGTCGAAAGCGTGAAGAATACTTGATTGTAGAAAATTGCATTATAGTTTAAGCTTTTTATATAAATAATAAAACATTTTGTAAGTTTCTTCCCTATTAAAATGTGCGTAAAATGTTTTCCATTTTCTTCATCAGATTTTAGCAAAATTTAATTTTTTTCGTACAGCTACTTTTAACTATTAAAAAAGTATTTTTTTTCCCAGCAAAAGCGAAAATTTACTTTCAAAGTATATAGGAATCATATGCTTGTGTATAGTTTTAAAGATAAATATTGAAACAAGCATAAACAACTTACTTTTAGTTTACAGACTTTATCAGAAATTGTTTCAGAACTTTTACATCGTATGTAAAAAATAATCAAAATGAATAATATAACTATTTTCATATGACACTAGTTTAAGATGAATAATCTAAATATTTCTGCACACAGCGCTTTTTATCAAAATTTGATGAAAATTACAAGAACGTTTTAATTAAACTATTCTTTAACACATTTTTAACGACAAATTAAAAATAATGAAACAACAAACAAAAATATTTTTTGTGATTTACTCTCACAATTATCTGGAAAATTACGTTATGAATTTATGAATTATGTGTCATTTTCTAAATGTGTTCACAATTTCATTTTAAATACTTCTAATAAAATTGTTTAAACTTGACCTAATTTTTTTTACCTAAATTGTTAATCTGTTAATAATTTTTATGTGGAGAGGGCGAAATTCTTTTCCGTACCACTATTCTTATTTATTGACTAATAGCATATTCTATTTAACGATTTTTATGTTTGCCTATTCCATAACTAACTAAGGGTTGGAAAATAAAAATAAAAATATGCTACATTAAAAAAGTGGCAGAATTACATTTTTAAAATGATAGATAAATAATTTCAAACATTTACCAACATAAATAGATGTTGCGAAGATTCTGTGCTTTTGCTTTGATTAACGGTCTTTATGCATAACGTAGAAAAATTTTACTTCGTAATAACTGCTCCTGTAATTATTTATGCATCTCAACAGAAACTAATAAATCCCATTACTCAAGTTTGTTTTACATGCTCAAGTTTTTTTTTTTTTTTTTAGTATAAAATAATTATTGTGGTTAAAATTTTAATTTTTATTTCTGAGAAAAATTTAAGTTCTTCAATACATTTGCAGGAATAAAAATCTCTCTTCAAGGAAAACCGATTGGATTTTTTTTTTTTTTTTTTTTTTTTTTTTTAAGAAGTCATGCCATTGTAAGAGGATTTTTCAAGAAAAATTTATTAACATTTCCATTATTTGAAGTAAATAATCTAATGTTTCTAAAAACCAAATCTATTCATTCACTTTGTATGAACGGATTTTGTGCCCCTATTTGTATCCTCCCATTTAAATATCCAAGTATCACACAGTTATAACGATGTTTTCGTTTTAAAAATTCTATACACCACAATGTATTTTTCAAAAACTGGCTAAAATATTTATATTGCGTGTCTAAAGTGGTAAACTTAATAATTGTGACATGTTTGTTTTAATCGAATTATAAAATTTTGTAGCTGTATAAAAACTGACTCATAGTATGTTCGTTACTTTTATTATTACAGTATTATAATAATTCTTCTGTTTTCTTCATTTTTATAATTATTTTAGAAAAATCTGGTGTGTAATAACCACATCCATTATCCATTACTACATATATTATAGACTCTTTTTGGAGGACGTGTGGACACAATATGTAAAACTGACATATCTAATTGGAACGCATATCATTATTTCAGCAATAATTAAAGTTCATTAGAGCCGTTTTTTGAGATAACGAATTTCAGTCCCACTTCCAGTTTTTTATTGATCACCAAGACTTAGAAAAATTATAATTGGCCGTCCTTAATTGTAAAGTTTGTTATTACATCTTTTTTCTTTTTCTTTCTTTCTTTTTCTTTTTTTTCTTTTGTTGTTGTTCTAAGGATATGAAAGTCAGAAATCTCTCTCTCTCTCTATTCACGCAGCACTGATCAGTTTCTAAATAACATTTTTTTTCTTTTTTTGACTCGGAAGACCTTAAAATGTTTAAATCAGTTTAAAATTTGGTGCTGAAAATTTTGACCGTGAATACTACTTCCATTATTTATGTAGTCGGGGAATGGACGTAAAAAAAGAGGGTGTGTGAATGTATGAATTTTTAATTTAGTTAAATTTTTACGATTACTTTATATTTTACTTTTAATTTTTTCACATGTACACATACACATGGATGATATTGTGTGTATGTTTCTTTAAAATATTACCAACCATATTCAATTCGTACATATGATAATATAAACAATATTTAAAGTTTCGGTATATCCCTGTAAATACGTTTGTATTTGATGAAATCGTTCCTTAATCTATTAGCGGAGAGCAGCCGAAAGCTCTGTGACCACTTAAGTTGTAATCGGTTAGCCTTCTGGGGGCAATCCCTTGTTAAATCTATCTGCAAGCTTTATATGCAAATCACGCTGTCATTTATTGTTGATAGACGCTTCCGAGTGGTGTCATATGCCACCAAGTGGTCAGTTAAGTGCCGCGCATTTGTTGTTAGAACGCTCATATCGCTCTAATTGGACGCATGGCTACTAAGTGGAGAAGCAAACGGAGTCATTTCCGTTGGAAATTCTATTTCACCATTTATTATTATAGTACGAATTGTTAAAGCTTATTTATTGATTCTGAATTTGAATCTAAATATTTGTGCATTGAGTGGGGAATATTTTGAATTACATTTCCGAGAGGGATATTGTAAATAGAGATGTTTATACAAATGTTTGAAATTATTTTAACATTTACGTGGGAGTTTATGCGTTTTGATTTATATTTATACATAGTTATTTATTCGTTGTTTGTAATATGTTTGTTCAGTGATGCGAGCCTTTTATGGTATTGGGAGCCTTTTCTCTAATTTGCATGCTTATTTTATTTTTGGAAACATTTTAATTTGTGAAATGATTGCATTTCTATATTTTAGATTCGTGCGGTTCTTTTTCTCTTTCTACCTCTCATTTTTTAAAGTTTATTATTATTATTATTATAGTAGAATGTTATTTGTTAATTTCCATAATTTATTTATTCCAGTACTACTTGATGATTAATACAGCCAAACCTCGTTAAGATGGTTTTCCACTGTTCTTTTTTTTTTTTTTTTTTAAAGGACCCTTTAGAGAAATGGCCTTGTAATCTAGGTTGTTTAGTAATATTATGCAGCTAGTACTCTGAATTCAATAGTTATAATTCGTAAAATTTACATTATTTGTTCACACTGCTTTGTAATATTCATTAATATTAGTTTGAATTTTAAATTATATATATATATATATATATATATATATATATATATATATTAACTTTCCATTATTTGAGAGTGGATTAGAACCATTTATTAATATTTTCTAAAGACTCCCAGACAGCACATCGCTTCCCCAGGATATCTTCAAGATGTCTTCTGGATGAAAAGACATCCCAGAAACGTCCTTAAGATGTACTGTGGATAAGTTAAGCCTAACTGTGCTGTTAGGGTCCCAGCACGAAATAATAGGCTTTAGTTTTATTTATTTATTTTCTAAATTAGATTTATTATTTTAATTTTGTAATTTAAAGTCTGCATTATTCTCTTAAAAGCTTTTGAATTTATTAACTCATTGAGCTGTTTAGACAGTAACCTTTGGAATTTATTAGCTTAAATTTATGACACAAAATTTACTTTTTAAATTTAAATTTCACCTCTAAATATTCACCTCTAAATATTTCACCTCTAAAAAATATAGAGTTTTATGTTAACACTTCTTTTTTATACAGATAGATTCAGAGCTGCTTATATTTCCTGCTATAATTTCGCAAACGGAGAGAAGAGAGAGAAGGGTTACGTAATGTGAATGGTCAATTCAAATCAAAAGCAAAACAAAATTACCTGCTCTCGTAAAATGTGACCCATAACAGAGGTATACATTTGTAGATGGACCTTCAATAAAAGTAAATTAGTATTAAATATTACGAGGAAAATATGCAGAATGACAGAAAGTCCGAGTGATTGAATTCATGGTCAATCTTAAATATTGTTGGACAGTGTTGAAAAGACTTAAAGCAAACGGAGATGCGATTTTGACATTTTCCAATTGAAGCTTTAATTTATCTGATTATTTTAGTGCAGTCCTGTAAATCTTAACCATAACATTCTATATTCTGTAGAAAACACTTTTTTTTTCAGCATATTAAATGTCGATTTAATTATGATTTGTGCTGTACAAAGTTATTTAAATACGATTAATAAAAACACTCATAAAACGCGATGCATTCTCATTCTTCTGGGTGTCACTGTACACAAGCTAGCTGTGCTATTTATACAGATAATTACATCATGTTACATTTTTAATATGTAACATTATATAGCGAACTTATATCATTTTGAAGACATTCTGAAAATATTTACAGACATTAGAGGCGGTAGACGGATACATAGTCAGGCAAACAGTTAGATGGACAGAAAGATATTCAGAGAGATCGACTAATTCAAAACATAATCGCTCTTAAACATTATTAGAAAGTTTTAAAAACGCTTAATGAAAACGAAATGCAATTGCAGAATTTTCAAACTACAACACTTAAAGTGTTTGAATAATTTTGTGTGGCCCTGTAAATTTTGATTCTAATAATACTAAATTCTAAAGAAATTTTGTTTTCTTGTGTGTGTATACATGAATGATAAATATCGATTTCATTATAATTTGTGCAAAATGAAGGTATTTAAATATGGTTTATAAAAATACCTCTCATAGAGCGCTGTGCTTGGTAATTATTTCGGGTGTCCCTGTGCACAAACTGTCGGTGGTGTTCACTCTATTTTCAATAGAGAATATTCCATATTGAACTTGAATAACACATGTCAGATTCAAGGACTTTCATGAATATTTACAGGAATTAGAGCGCAAACAGACGGACAGATAGGCAAATCGAAATCATAAGCATTTTTTAACTTAATTGGAAAATGTTAAAAAGGAGATTTTTTTTAAGAGGGGGGGGGGGTAAAAACAGTAATAAATTATAAACTACAATAATGCTGTAAAGTCTCATTACATATTAAAACTAAATTATTAAATAATAAAATTTATAAATATATTTATATATAGATTTTTGAAATTTTATTTCCATTGTCTACATACATATTTGTTTAGTTCTTTTTATGTAAAATAACGAAGTTCTTAATGTGTTTCAGTTGAATTATTAGGGAATTCATTCTTTACCTTTAGCTTCACAATTAATTTGTCACTGTTTTTTCTTAGAGAATTGCTGTTTATTTTAAGATTAAAGTATGAAAGGGATTAAAAGTTTGTTTAATTTCATAAGTTAGAAAAGATTAGAAGGAATTACTAGCATTAGTTAAAATAGACAGAGAAATATAATTTCTTGTAAAAGTTCACTGATGTGGTTTTTACAAAAAAGAATTTGATATTACTTTAGGACGTATTATTTAAACAAGTTTATGGAGTTTAAGGTAAATTTCGTAACTCATTTTTATAGAAAATATTATATGTAAATTATTTTTTTTAGTACAACGGGACTATTGTTTTCAGACAGTGATTTTAGCGTTAGGGCAAATTGCAGTTGTCCACCTTCAACTAAGCATATATATATAATATATGAAATTTTACTTCGTTATACAAAGCTACACTGCTTAACCGATCGTTGCACAAATTCGTACACTTATTAATTAGGACAATATCTAATTGGTTCAAATAATATTAAATAAAAAATCCATTTTAACTCTAAAATTATTGAAAAGAAAAGGCAAGTTGGTGCCAGGTACAAAAAAAAAAAAAAAAAAAAAAAAATCGTTTATGTTTTTAACGGCATATATATTTATATTGAACGGTGATTGGTTAAAAATAATTCTCATTGCGTATATTTATACGAAATTTTGTCTTATACTGCCACATTAAAGTTGGGAAAAAACGGTATAACAGCATCACCTAATGGACGATTTGCTCCAAAATTTGATAGAAACTAATTTATGTCAAGCTGCAACTACAAATAAATTTGCATAAAATTCTCTGCAGTAGTTCTTGAGCTAGACCTGTCTCAAAATTTTGCTAAAAATTGTCAAATCGTGTTCTGGACCTCTCAAAACGCGAAAACCGGAAGACTGACCTTTTTAAGAATCCAATTCATTCTTTTACTAAATATAGAAAAACGTAAAAATGCTCAACTTTCTTGGAAAGTATTGAAAAAAGTAGAATTACGTTGAATTCGGCATTCTGAGAACTACTGCAAATAATGAGATAAAATATACAGCGTTTTTTACTCTAAAAGATGTTTTTCTAACCCCTGACTGAAAAGATTAAAAAAATAAAAATAAAAAATGCAGGTGATTTTTTTTTCACAATCCCCACCCTCATAGTAAGATATTAGCACGGGATAGGAAAATATTGGATAAAATAAGTGATGAGGAAGTTGGCAAGAAGTAAGGATTGGGATTCACTCTCGGGTCAAGTATCCCCTCCCCTAAAAGTACTCAAGCATGAGCGATTTTTGTGATAGCGTTTTTGTTGAAACCATTAAAAAAAATCCTTTGAAGAGGGGAAGTGGGTCAAGTACCCTTTTCTAAAAGGGGAAAAAAAATGCGTGTGCTACAGTAGTTTCACTTATAGGATTTTTATTGAAACCATAAAAAAGAGATACTTTGAATAGGAAAAATTATAATTTTTTTTTTTTCTCTATTTCCTTTTTTGTTAGGTCTCTTTCTTTTAAATAGTACAAAGATTAAAATTGTTCATTTTTAAATTCTTAAAATTAGAATATGAAGTACAATATGATTTAGATTATCTGATTTAAAAGAAATTGAAAGAAGTCAATATAATTAAAACTCTGGAAAAATCATGTGGGTTAGCTCTAAAAATGAAATAAAACATTAAGAAATATTGTGATAAAAATGCGATATAGTATTTTTTACTTAAAATACGATATTTTATAATAATTTATAAAAAGCTAAAAATACCTTTATTTATTTTACTAAACAATGTATTTTATTTATTTTATTAATTCTAGTAAAATAAAAAGTAAAAACGAGGATTAAATACATTTATAATATTTTGATTATTACGTGTAGGATTTTTTTTTTTTTTTTTTTTTTTTTATGAACAATTGACCTACCGGAATATTTTGCAGCTATGTAAGAGAATCGGGATAGAGGGATAACTGTGAGGGAGTGGTGGGATCAACTTAAAAATTTCAGAAGGAAATACAGTCGAATCTCGTTAACGTGAATCTCAAGGGGGAAAAATGTTGTTCATGCTATCAGTAACTAATCTTCATATAACTAAACTAATCTTCATTTTCACGGGTATTGTGGGAGCAGTTCATGTTAAAAGTAATTCACGTTAACAAGGTTCGACTGTATATATATACTAAGTTGTGAGTCAAGTGTAAGATTTCGGTAGGCAAAGCATTTTACTAATATTCTAGAAACATGCATCAAATCAATTAGAAATGACGAGATATATAAAATTTCTTTACTGATATACAGATTGATTTATCAAATCAGCCTGTCTCCAAAAATAATGAAATGCATTTGTATGTTAACATTTAAAATCCTTCATTTTTATACAATTAATGGTACTGTTAGAATGTACATTTGTCTGTGAGAACTTCTTCTATATTGACATTATGGAAAAACTTTATAATCCAGTACGGCAGCTTCTATATTTATAATAAGACAAATATGTAAACAAACGCTATCGCACCGGCTTGTAAATTTTTACCGACTTTGGTATGTGGAAATTAAATACCAATGTTTGTTACAGTGATTTTTTTTTTTTTTTGTGCAGAATTTAATTTTGAAGTATACTGAAATTAAAGTATTAACAAGTTACTAAAGAATGTACACTATTTTTTTGTTAAGAGCTGTGAAAAAAATCTTTTATTTTTCAAGTTTAAAAGCTAACTTAATTAATACCACGCGATTTTGAATTTCTCCCCAATTTTGTGCGCAATTCACCTTAATATTAGGAATCCAAAATGCTAAAAAGTGCAATAGGTGATTGGTGGAGTGACAAATTTGGCTATATTTTACTTGCCAATCGCTTCGACTTCTGTAATGGATTATGCATGATTTAACCTTTATCGTCCTTTAAAAAAGCTTACACTTGAGGAAAAGAATATTTCTCCTCGGTGAATAATTACCTGAATCTCCAAGATCTTTATCTTGTGCAGCACGTATGGGATGCTCTTGACAGGGCTGTAAGTATCAGTCAGCCCTCTTCTTTACAACCCTTCTAGTGGTTGAGTTGGCTTTACTCCTTCAAACACTTATAATAGTACTTCATCAGCAGTATTTGGTACTCTTTATGAGAATGGTGAAGTTGTCTCAAGTACACACGTGGTCTGTTAGCAACAACTGCAGTATCAGAACGGCGATACCTGCATTATGAATTTTGGCCATCCTATTGTCTTTGGTCATCTTTTTTGCCTTTATGTTTCATAAATGTTTCTAAAATTAAAGGTATAATTTTGGTCTAACATTGATAAATATTGAGGTATTTCCCATATTCGTGCATAAAATTTTTTTACTGACTTTTTATGTTAGTTGCTAGAATGTATAATTCTGTTTTACTATTGGGACTTTGGCATTTTTTTGTAGAGGAGTTTTTCTTTTTAGCAGGATATGTGGAAAAAATATCGTTTGGTATTAAGAACGGAACTCTACGGTTTTCGATTTAATCATTAAAGATTTTTAAAATCAGACAAATTCATTTATTCATAGAGAAGTTAAGAATTTTTTACTTCCATTACCCTACTACCGTAGGTAATACAAGTATTATATTCGGTCCGAAAATTTGATATCGAGTTTTCACCTGATTTACACGTTTTAAGGCCTCCTGAGTCCAAAAAAGAAGTTTTTGGCAATTGGTCAGTGTGTATGTATGTGTGGAATCTTCTGACTATCATATCTCCGAAACTAATAAAGAAAGAACTACGGAACTTCACAATTGAGACAGGTCTAGTAAACAGATAAATTTGCCAAATTTTAGTGAAAATTGGAAAACCAGAAGTGGGACATCCGAAATCGGAAGTGGTACCGTAAGTCTGTATCTCAAAAATAGTTCTAACTTTTTTCTTCTAAGTTGTTATATAAACACTCTATTAGATTTCCTTTCAAATGACATAGTTGGTTAGTTCAAAGAAAACGATAGACGTCCTGTTTAAATAGCTCAATTTTAGGCCTCGCAAGTGCGTTCTGAATCCATCCTAATTTCTTTCTTGTAAATAAATACAATATTGAAAAAATGATCCTGCTACTCCGTGGGTAATACAGGGTGCCGACAATCAAGGAAATCATGGAAAAATCAGGGTACTTTATCAGTCTGGAAAATTCAGGGAATTTTGTAAAAACACCTAAAAATCATGGAAGTTTCCATTCTTGCCCTGCAAACCTGACGGAAAGATAGCCAAACAGTAGCCATCTTAGCCATGATTATATAGAATTGATTGCTTTCTAGTTGAATCTCACTTCTTTTTTTTTTTTTTTTTTTTTTTTCCCAAATTAAATATTTTTAGTGCAACAACTTGAGGAATAATTTTATGTCCTGATATTAATATGTTGTGCAGTTAAAACGATTCATATTTTTGTAATTTTGCTAATTTCTCTTAAATTTTAATTTCTCATTGTATAATATTTTTTTGTAAGTGAACAAAGAAAAACAAAATATTGAGATATTTTTGCTTATTAGTATACTTTTTTGAATTGCAATGGTTTAGAAGCACGTTATACAAGAGTGCAATATACGCAAAATTATGAGATGCATATAATAAATGGAAATCATGGAAATCTGTCAAAATTAGTCATGAAAGTCAGGGAACTTTTTTTCTGAGTTTTTGTAGGTTCCCTGTAAATATTATATTGCTTTTAGTCTTTTTCTGTGATGATTTGCTTTAGTGCTTTTCTTTAAGTTTAAAACTATAAATTTTCATTGAATTGCAGATGTCTTTTAGCAACTCATCTGACTTAGTATTACGATAAATTTAACTATACAAATTTAATATAATCCTAAACAAAGATATTCCATATACCTTATCCCTTATTCTACGACATTGTTTATTTAATAGTTTCTCAACATTTATTCAGCGTGCACGCGTTTGAATATTTTGAACTATTTAAGGTCGTTAGTTACTCAGCAATATTACTTTATCCATAATATATTCCGCTATTAATTCTGACAAAACACATTCATATTCTGGAGAAGATGCCTCTTACACCTCGTACCATAATTTCAACAGTGTTCATTTCATTACTTTTGTGGTTAGCTGGAGCGACAGGGAGGGCAGCGCCTGCCCCTAACGCCCTAAATGGTCATCGGTTTTAACATTAAATGTTTCACGGCAGTCGTCGCTTGACCACTAATAGGAGTTTAATAGGAAGGCGGGGGGTGTCTGTGGAAATATCTCTCCATTCTAATTACGTTGCTGTAGGTTGAAGAGGGTAGCTAAAGGGCTCTTTAAATTCGCTTGGAATATGTTTCTATAGTGTTTTGATGAGAAATAATAGCTGTAAAGAAATGTTGGATTTTTGTAAAATTCCTTCTAATCGATTGTACTGATAATATTTTTGGAATAGTTCTATATAATTGCGTAATATTAACTCTATCTGTACTTTTGTAGGATTTTATTCTGACTGTATTATAATTCTTATATCTTCTTTATAGCAGAAACATTTATTTATGTTTAAAAAAAATTGTGTTCAACTCAGAAATATGTTCGTATAAAATAGATTATTTTCTTTGCATTTTGTATGGAATTAGCTCTGTTTTTCAGTTGTTGATAATTATTATTGTTGCTGTTATGCATTATGCAGTCGAACCTCATTAACGCGAATCTCAAGGAGAAGAAAAATTGTTCATGTTATCAGTAGTTCATGCTATCAGTAACTAATCTTCATATAACTAAACTAATCTTCATTTTGACGGGGATTGTAGAAACAGTTCATAAAAGTAATTCACGTTAACGAGGTTCGATTGTAATAATAATTATCATTATTGGCCCATCTTCTTTCTGTGTTGATTTATTATTCACTTCATTCTGTTTAAAATTTAGTAAGATACAACCTAATTTATAAATGTGTAACTTGAATACTATCATATTAAATGTTGTCGCCAATTGCCTACAACGCAGCACCAGTGCGACGTAAAACCCAATAAACCATTAATTGTAAAAATGTATATAATATATATATATATATATTTGCATAAATTATATATGTCTCGTGTTGATTAATTTTTGTTTACTTTTCACCATTGCACACTTTTTAACTTCGTCTCGCTTTCAAATAGTTATTTTTAAATTTTATTCAATTTTGAAGCTGTTTATCGGAAGCTTCTACATAAGAATATATACCTACATAAGGATGTTTTTCACTGCATAACAAGTTTTTGTATGAAGGGGAATGTTGTTTAGGAAATACTTGAATTAGTGGTGCGAAAGTTTCATCTAATGTAAATTATTCACCCCTCAGCAGAATTTAGTTTTAGGGCTTCACAGGAAATAATTAAATTCGAGTAATCCCGTTTGGTTACGCCTTTCTTTGTTCAACTGACACACTTATACGTAGGTGCCAAAAAAATTGGAGGGAGAATCATTACTCACCAGACGCTTATTTAGCAATTGTATACCTTTGTTTACTGAACGAAAGGCTAACAGAACTGTTTCACTGAAAATCTATACTTAGTCATACAAGTTTAGGATTTCATTTCTAAATAGCCTAATTTTTATATGGAATCTCTCCCAATAGAAACATTTTTTTTATTACTTTGAAATGCAGTGTTTTGGGGCAATAAAACACCACTTTTAACATTACCATTAAATAGGTTCTATATTCGTATTTTTAGAGATTTATAAGTTTCTTAAAAAATATTCTTGACTAAAGAATTCGTTTAATAATCATGTTACGTATAAGCTTTAGTTTTTTTTTTTTTTTTTTTTTTTCCTCGTATGTGTTGTAGAATAATTCAAGAATAAATTTTAATTGAATTAAAATTTATAATTTTGTTCTTTTTTTACCTAGGTCTACAGGGGTGGAAAATTGGCGCTGAACTCATACTGGTATTTGTTTGACTTTTTTTTTTCCGTTTATAAAATCGTTGGTTTAAGAAGAAGAAAAGATTGTTTCACAAATACCGATATGAATTCTGCGCCAATTTTCCACCCCTGAGGCCTAAGTAACATTATAAAAGATTATTAAAAATTATTCATGTTTTTGTTTTTCAAAATAATAATAGTAATAAATAAAAAAGTGTATTAAGGTAAGTGTACCATTGATGGTACACTTACTGTGTAATGGACACTATTGATGGTGTATCATTGATAGACACTGTACCAGTGATGGGTACTTTTAAATTTAATCGCTAAAAAAAGCTTTTTAAGCTGTCCATGGGTACGGCTTTCATTCAAGGTTCTTGCTACAATGATCTACTACTTACATCTTGATCTATGAAGATTTCAAACCACCAGGTTCTATAAGGATCTATATAACTGAAACAGTGCAAAGTTTTGTCATATTTTTTTTATTTTTTGCTGTTAAAATTTTCTGTAGTATCAGTCAATATTATTTCAAAATTTACTGTCTTTATGGAATAATTTTTCGTTATAAAAGGGGGTTAGTATTTTGCATTCAGTTACTTGAGTTAAAGTTAACTAAGATTCTAAAGCATTTCTGACTATTAATCATTTAGAAATACACATTTGATCAGAGATTTGTTATTTTATATCGAATTCCAATGTCAAATAATTCAACAAAATGAAATTTATTTTCTGCTATTCGAAGAATCCGCCATTGAAGAATTCACACAGAAATATGTAAGATCATTGTTCTTCAATACACTGATATCAGTTTTTCTTCATGACTTCACATTCCAGAACGCCTTCTCACCGTTATGTTCGTAAAGCTGTTAAATAAAATCCGCGTTTGATTTGATTGAGTATTCCTTTCCGCTATCGTGTTCGTATTTGTTTTCTAGAATTATTTGTTACTGTAGTACAATAAAGGCGACTACGGTTCATTTGAGTTTTAATTACTTCTCTAGACACGATTTCATCATTAAGAAACTGGATTTTAGCGATTAATGTTCAGTTCCGATGTTTCAACTTTGGTAGTATGTTCTTTCAGGTAACGATTGTCGAATCGATTTTAAGCTTTTCCCGACGTGTGTGTGTGACCTTTTCAATTGTAACTGGACCAGATGTTTTGCATTTTCGCTTTATTATACGGATAAGATTTTCTCGAATTTCTCTGTTATCGTGTTTAATATTACTAATTGCGGTAGATGTTGGATGAAAAAGGTTTAACGCATTTTAAATTCCGAAGATGATTAAGCTTTGGAATTTGTGAAGAAAAGATAAAATTACTGTTCTTGATAGAGTAAGCATCGGAGGAACATAGGGAATTTATAGGATTGTTAAACTTGTTATAAATTTTTAACATGTACTCTTCGAATATTTTAATAAATTTTTATTATTATTATTATTTTTAAAGAAATACTTAGAAGCACTGTAAAATCATGTACGGATTTTTAACATTGTGAAATATTTAGAAATATTTCTGATTATATTCTACATTTTTTATCACCTATACATTTCAATAAACTTTATTTTCGTATCTTCTTTTATTTTTTCAAGACAGTAAATTTATTTTTTGTCCACGAAAAGTGGAATGTTTATTATACCACATGAAATTTTTAAGACTTTCATTTTATACTATTTGTTATTTCAGGATTTTTAGCTGCTTAAAATAATTATCATGAAAATAATAATAATAAAAATTTTCAAAATCGAATTATCTTTATAATTCATGCTTGTGAAAAATATTTTGGAAGAGTAATTAATGAATTAATACGTTCACTGAGTTGCTATTGTTGCCATTCATACATTTTATGTAAGTATGTAAACATAAATTTTACTACTTTTATAAAGTATAAATGGTTAACGTTCAACAAAACTATTCTAAGGGTAATGTGTAATTAAAACTGCAAAGGCTTATCTTCATAATGCAAATTATATGGTTAATATTATATAGATTTTCCATAATTTTTTTAGCATATTTTACAATTGCTGAGAGGGGAAAAAATACATTGCTTTTACCATTTTAAATAACAATTAGACATTTAAATCCACTTCATTTACCGATTAAAATGTGTATTACGTTAACTTAAAGAATCCCGTTTAATTCCATAATTTCAGTAAAAGTTAAACTAAGCTGTAAAATGTACCTCATCTGATCTTTTTGCTCTGGAAATTCAACATTATTTTTGCTTCACTGAACAATTTAACTTAATCAACATAAATATAAGCCTTGCAATAGTTATATGAGGCAATTTCTGTTTGGGGAATTTTTTAATCGAAATTATTTTATAAACTGTAACAGAATTATATTCACATATTTATGCAATAAAAAATTCTCATTCAATATGGTTTTGCTGCTTCGATCGGGGCTGGAATAATATAAATTGCTATGATTAGCTATATTGTTTTACGAAATCGATGCAGCTTTCACAGCTTTATGAAGTACATGCCCCCTGACGAGTATTTACTTCTAACTTTAAGCATTTTTATCAAATTATTTCTGTGGTCATTTATTTGTTTTCTCTGTCATTAAGTTTAATGGTCCGTTTTTTATTATTATCATTCATGTCGGCGTAAGTAATTTAAATTGTTTTTGTCTCTTATTGGTTCTTAATCTGTATCGCAACAATTTTGTGTCCGTCTTTCCTATTAGTTAAAGTCAGTTCTATTATTTTGTGTTTATATTGTTTTGTATATATTAATTGCTAAATTTTAAGATTAAATTTTATTACGATATTTATCATTTATAGATATCGTAATAAAATATATAGGTATGTTTACTAATAAATATAGTATATATAAGGATGATTATGCTACATTTAAAGGTCAGCTGTAGAACGTAAACGTCTCGGTCTAGATTTTCAAAAATTTATACCCCTGGATGTTGTTTCTTGAAATAAACTACAATGTCCATCACAAAACTTTCTTCTATATTTACATATCCATATTCACTCTGTTCAAATAATTCATTGAAATTACCTTCCATGATAAATGCAGACGATAGTATCCCGGAGACGAATAGTATCACTAAATATCCAAATAAAGCCAATTTCATGCTCTTCAAAAAAAAAAAAAAAAAAAAAGACATATATCTTAAAAAATGCATTTTCCTTTCTTTTCTTCTTTTAATGAATAAAATCGATAACTGTTTTTTAAATTATCACAGATCGGTGGTTCAATCATTCGTTTTAAAGGTATTGATAAGTTTTTTTTTTTTAATGATAACCTGTACTCAAAATGTACCCATTTTCGGTGTTGACTTCTCACACGAGGAGGAAATACAGTGAAACTTGAATAATTCGAACTCGTTTAATTCGAAATTCTGGATAGTCTGAATTTTTTACTCTGTCCTTTGAATTTTGTATTAAAATAATGTTAAAAAATCATGGATAATTCGAATTCTATTTTGGATAATTCGAATTTTTCATATGATTACCTTTAAAATATTACAGTAAAATTTGTTCCCGAGATTTTTCTCAGCTAAAGTACATTTTTTTTTTTTTTTTTTTTTGACAGTCTTTAAAAAGAAGAATAAGGGAATGCAAGAGTATTTTCTAACTGGTGCATCAGAAGATATGGCCCATGTACATGAATTTCGATGGGTTTTTTAATTGAAAGTCATGTCTGATGTAGAAGATTCTATTTTTGTATCAATTGATAGGTTGAAGTCATGTGGCATGACACAAATATTGTACTTAAAGAAGCAATCAAAAATATTTGACTATTGTGTTAAATCTTTTATCGTTGAGTTTTATTTTATTTTTATTTATCTCTTCTTTCTGACAAAATAGTATATATAAT